>OY998176.1:144639458-149975038 GCA_963921935.1 Galeruca laticollis | reverse complement strand
AAATCCCTTTCGGGTTGATAAAAGGTGCCGCCATGAATGGTTCGACTGTAGATTAAACGGCCCGACAAACGTTTGTTTTTCTGCCGTTTTTGTATACTAATATTTTGAGGGGGAATGAAACAGCAAAGATTTTAAATGTTGAAACTTGAATATTTTTGTTATAATAGAAATTTACTGGATATTATAAAGTTATTTGAATGTATTTACAGGCCAATTCTAAATGTGACGATTTCTGTGATATTTGAGCTACGATACTAACATTCATGTTTAATTTAGCACAATGACGGGTTTTTAATCAAAAGGAGTTATTGTTAAATTGAGATAAACAATTTTAAGCTTGAAGATTCAGTATGAAAGATTATGTAGGTGAAAAATTATTCTATTTTTGAATTGTGTTTCCACAACACAACCGATGCATTTTTAAATGGGGATATATGAATTTTCCTGATTTATTATTTTTTTTAATAATTTGAGTTAGGAAAAAGATATTAAGATGCGGTTTGCGCAGGCTTATTGATTGGTCATTTGTCTATTTTCTTGTCTAAAAAAATCATATCATCACATCCAAATTTTCTGTGAAAATCCAATGTTTTGGTTATAATATCGAATAACGCCCTCTATCGGCGGCCGTGTAGGTCACAACTGTCATGCTCATAAGAAACCTAAAATCCCAAATAATGCTTTTTTCAATGATACCAAATTTATCCAAATCCATTAAGCCGTTTCGAAGTTACAGGCACTTATTTAAAAATATATTTAAATACCCGCCCCCCCACTTTATTTCGAAAGATAGAGAAAAATTGTTTATAAAAATGTTCGACTTCAAGGTACCATTAAGACGCAAATACTTTTTTGTTACATTCATTGGAGAGAAACGTAACTTTATGTAATTCAAGATGGTGGAAATGCTCACTGGCGGCCATCTTGGAAACTTGAAAATAATTTCCAACATTTTCCATAAGCCCACTTTATCTATAATTTTTTTCTACTATCATTAGTTTCTGAGATATAGCCGCTTTGTTGTTCTTGATAATCTTTTTATTACAATAAATTCTACTTTTTGACATTTAAATTAGCAAGAAAGCTGACGAGCACAATTCAATAATTCTCTCCAATTTGCTCTTTCACTAGCTAACAATTCAAAAGTCAAACTCAAAATGTCAGACATCGATACTCATCGACCCGTGTGCAAAATAATTACACACATCTCTCATCCAATAGGATTTCTCAATTTTTTCATATCACGCGGGTACCCCCTTCGTTTGCAATTTTAAATTTTCATTAAGAGAAATGTGCCATATTTCATAGTGGTCGTAAGAAAATTTATTTCTACCATTTTCCAAAGAAACTACAAGGAACAAATATTATATAAATTTGAAATAAGTTTAAAGTAAAAAATCTTACTTACACTAATTGAGGATTTTCACAAATCTATGATATCTATTTAAATGGAGACAAATTATTGTTTTTCTTTAAAAATTATATACATAACAAATATTAAAATTGTCATATTTGCATTTCATGACACTTTATAGTACTAATAGAAAACATTTTTTATTAAATTTAGTCTATTAGTAAATGATATAAAAGTTATTATATTAAAAAATGTTTATTAGACTTTCATTATTTTTAAATATAATGATAGAAAATCAATAAAAAGAATTCTCCTCTGTAATGCTTTGATTTACAGTTCTTTTCTTTTTTGTCGAATGATAATAAATCACTATAAATTGAATTTAGATTCTGAATATCAGTTCCTTTATTTAAACAATTATTCTCTTGAGAAATAAACACCATTCCCAGGAAAATATTTTTAGAGTAGTTTTCTTCTTTACACAGAATTTTAAACTTTTTATAATCTGTCACATGTTTTGTGGAGAAAACATGTTCAGCTAAAGCTAACCGCTCTGGGTATAATCGTGAATCGCTCTTATGTAAAGATAAACGCGTAGTAATTTTTTGTAAAGTCTGACCCACATATACAGATTCACATGTAGAGCATGTTAATCTGTATATAACATTTGAACGATCAGTATAAGGATCAACTTATTTCAACTTACTATGAACACAATTAATTGACAGAACATTTTTATTTGCAAGTTTAATGTTAGTTATTTTTTTAAGAATTTTGGAAATTCTAGTTGTAAGCTCTCTAAAGTATAGTAAAGATGCAAAAAAGATATTTGTAATATGTGTATTCGTTATATTTTCTGCGTTATCAGTTACGAAATTAAGTTTATTCGTTAACTGTATTGGATAAGGAGTGTAAATAATATTTTCTTTTCATTTGTTCTTTTAAATTTAATTTTGTTGAAAATTTGTGTTTTGGAAATAGTTGATATACCCGAACTACAAGGTTTTCGATATCAGTCAACTGTAATTGTATCAATACTTCTTATAAGCCTGGTGTCTAGAAAAGGAACGGATTATTATAACTATTATATATATACATATATATATTATAATATATCAAATCCTTCAATTGTAATTTAATAGTTTATATATGAATTTAACGATATGAATATTGATTGTAGAAGTTTTCACAATTTGTGATTGTAACTACACTATTGTGAACACACCTTTACCACTAAATATAACCTATTTGAATTTTGACAGCAGTTGTCAAATTAATATGCCCGTCTCAGATGAATATTAAATTTTGTACTTTGAAAGATAAATCAATACACAATCGACTTACTCACTCTTATCTCAGGGAGGGATCAAAGATTTTAAATAATAGTTCAAATTAATAAATTTCAATGAATTCTCCAAACTACGTAGTACGCTATTCCAAATCTAGAGTAACTGTTTGTTCAATATACTACAAGACAATTAAATTATCTTATGACATATATGATTTTACTGTCACTGGAAATTAACTAAATGTCACTTATTATATCAAATTTTCTATAGAATGAAAATTATCAAACACAATGAAAATAGATATGAAATGAGTACCAAAGTGAGTTGCAATTCAAATTTATATAATATATGATCAGATAACAAATTACAAAAAAAATATAACTTTTCAAAAAAATTATAAACGAAAAACAAAGATAGAATTTTCTATCAGCCTTGATACTAAAACAACCTATATTAGAAATCTACTAGCCAAATATTTTTATCAAAAGTTCAAAATGTCTGATTTTATACTTGATGTATATCAATGTCAAATACGCAAATTTCCGTGCAAATTGTCTATTCCAAATTTTTTTTCACTTAACGTTGAATTTTATATGAGTAACGTTACTGTGATTTAAATCGAATTTATTATCATAAGATGCATCTATTTTTGAAATATATTAAAGAAAGGCCTATTAATTCTCGAGAAATAATGTAAATAAACTAGACAGGACTCACCAAATAGGTACTGGTTAACTCGTTCGTATTCTAAAACGTGTTTAGAATTCAGCAACACTTTCTAAATTTATAAATTTATAATTTAGAAACCGGAAAACCCCTTTCACTTCAACGCTGTAATTCTTTTGTGAATTATACACGCACTGGCTTTACAATGCAAGATTTGATGATCTGATAATATTCATATAAATTAGTGTTTTTAAATGAGACTCACGGTCTCTAGTTAATTCCACAATATAATAAAAGTTATTGAAAATTCTTTTATTATATTGTGGAATTAACTAGAGACCGTGAGTTTCATTTAAAAACACTAATATGAGCATATTCCAGGAAGTAAGGGTCGAGACAGTTAATTTCATATAAATTACTATTATATTCTTAAATAAATTTGAGACAACTCTTATTCCGATGTTGTCTCGTGGGGATATCAAAATCAACTGCCTAAACTTTTTTCATAAATAAATCTCTTCTCCTTTGGTTACCAAAAATTCTTTTTTTAGAAAAAATACAAATTTATGTTTTCCTATAACAAAGAGAGATTTTCATTCTTCATCTTTTATTATAATTGCAATTTTGCTAGCAGAGACATCTGTATTTTTGTTTTCAAATCGTTATAAAATCTATCTATCATTAAGTATATTCTGCATTAATGTCATCCGAAATTGAAATTTCAAATTTTATTTGTATATTGAATCTTTCAAATTATTGATTATACAGTGTGTATCACAAGTATTACATACAAATATACATATTTTTCCTTATTTCAAGGTTTTCTTTAAAATTTAGATAGAGGATCTGTATTGATAGATATATATATATATATATATATATATATATATATATATATATATATATATAAATATATTGTTGTAAATAGAACATATACAGAACCCATATAGAATCCTGATAAAGGATATAAAATTAAAATTATGTCAATAAAAATAATTTTTTAAAAATGATGTATCAAAATAATAAAATACCTCGTATAACAATATAACTAAGTACGACCAATGGTTATAATCAAAAAGATAGTAAATAAATATAAAAAGAAATCACAAACAAACATCAGAAAAACAATTGTAAAAATTAATTCTTCAACTTAATAAAAACAACCTTAGACAGAACCTCACAAGTAAACGCAGATCAAGAAATAATATAACGCTGCATGGAATCTTAGACACCCAGAGCATCTGTATATATTTTAAAAATAAATAGAAGCTTCTAACAAATGTAACTAAAACTATAATGATTAAACAATAAAAAGACATTTAGAAGTAATAAAATATATAGAATAAGATATTTAGTTAATAATTAATCATAAAAGTAGGTATAGGAAATATTATAATAAGTAGGAATCTGTAATATGGGCAAGGTCAAATTTATACCAAATTAAAACAGTTAAGACAAATTATACCAACATAAATTATTTTGAATGTGAAAAACAATAATGAAATAAATGATTACCGACATAGTTTATGTATATAGGTGTTATTATATCAAATATAATGAGAAATGAATTGTATATAAGTATAATAAGTAAATATGTAGATTGTAGAAAACGTAGAATTAATGAAATTGCATTGACCAATCAAAACAGCGCAAATAAACAGTGATATGGAAAAAGACAATAATAATAACGTGTGAGTGAATAAGTCAATTACAATAAGTATATTAGGTATAAAAAACTATAGTTTGCAATAAGTTTAAGTCAGAAAAACAATAAAAACAACAATAAACAAAGTGACAGGTGAAATTTTCAATCGAACTTTCGAGAACAAAAACCACTTCCGGTGACAGATGATAAAAAGGGTTGTGTTCGATGTAAAATGCGGGAAATTGGTAGTTGAGAGTCAGTGGTCAGATAGGTAACACTAATATAAAGTTATCCTAGTTTTTTTTAATGTAACAAACTTATAATTAGTATATAAATCAACATAAATCTAATCAATTGTAAAATAAATCAAGTGTAACAAACGTTTGTGAGACTACAAGTAGCAGAGGAAGAAAATTATCACCCAGATAATGAAAAGCAAAGGCGGGAAAATCTATTGGAAGCGTCTCCTCCGATGTAGCATCATTTCAAGAAAAAGGAACAAAAGGTCGGTTGTGTGTTTATTAAATATATTTGGTACCAAATAAATGAAACTTTCAAATAAGAACGTATAAATAATAATTTTAAATAATAATTTCAAGTGATATAAAAGGTTTTAAGAGCTCATATACCTGGTAGTAAAGTTCTGTTATCTTTACATGAATATAATATACCAGAGAAAAGTAATATTAAAACTTACCATTATAAAGTGTAGATAAATGTATAATTTCTTTCATGTCGAACTTCACCAAAAATATATATATATAAAAATTTCCACTAGTAACAGACTACAACTAATTCCAGTTTATATCAATACACAATTATTACCATACGGTAAAATAATATTTAAAAACGTAAATTTTGAATCGATAAAATATCAAATGTGTTTCCAAGTTCACGTCCCAAAAAAAACTAAAATTTAACATTTAAAATCATTTCATAAATCCTCTTAGTTAAAAAAAAGGAAACACTTTAAAAAGTTTTTTGTTTAACGCAGAAGCAAAGTTAGAAAGAGCAGGTGTTTGCAAATTTCTAAGAATTTCAACGCTCACAAGAGTTATGCAAATGAGCCAGAAAAAGTCGTGGTTAAAAAGAAAGGTATAATTTTTTGGAATATAAAGAAAGTCATATTCAAAGTGGAAATTTAGATATATATAAAATAACTCATTATTTATGTATAACGTAAGAATTGGTAGAACAAAAGGTTAATCATTTATTTTATTAATAAATAGTTCCATCAGTCTAACTGTATAATAAGCCGTAACAAATAGTTTGTATATGAATCATTTTTTTGTGTGTTTCAAAGGTTTTATTATCATAATATGCCCAGAACCCTACTGATTTTAAGAGTCGTAAACGAATAAGAGCAGCCGAGGTAAGAAAACATAAGAATTAAATAAACTACATGTTCATAAATAGCATAATAAATAAAAGGAAGCATTGAATAAAAAAATATGTAATTTGGCGAACCCAACAATAGTATAAAAAGTTTAAATTTTACAATAAATATAATATCATTTCATATTCATATATCCATATATTCAAATCATACATTGATATATATTAATACTTAAAGTCCAATCATATTCAACTTGTATAAAATATATTAATAAATATAAAGTACTTAAAAATCAAATCATCACACACATATTTAACTGTACCACAACGTAAAAGACATATATATAGAACGTAAAGGTAAAAGTTAAATCACATATAACTTGCTTACCCCAAAAGTGGGGCATATAAAGAACAAAATTATATATAAGTTAAAAAAATTAATGAATAACAATAATCATATTTAACTGTCTCCGCAACGTGGGGCATTATATAAAATAAAGTAGCAATTCATATTTAATATATATATACATATATATATATATATATATATATATATATATATATATATATATAATAAATTACTTCAATTATTTTTATCTATGTTTTTATATTGTTTATGAATTGTAATGAAATAGCTCAGGGTGAAATTGATTTGTTTTATTTAGTTATTAATTTAATGGAGAGCATGAGAAACTTACTCTCGTTGGGTTCAATATAATTAAAATATATGAAATTTGTATTTACCAAATATTACCTTACCATTGTCTCCTACAAAAATACTGTGAGTTATAGCTCGGAACATACCCATTCAACCTCTATGATATCATTCCTTTGTCTATCATCAACATATGACATAAATAAAATCCAGAAGAGTCTAGATTTAGTTTATATAATTACGAATCATCATCAAATTGAAAAACATTATTACTATTAAGAAAAAAAAACTTCAGTTAAACAAATTATTATTACAAACTACTATACACAAATTGAATATTCTTATATTTAGAAAATTATTAGTGTTGAAATTTGGCCAAATTAGTTATATATATATATATATATATATATATATATATATATATATGTATGAATTGTTTTAAATGGTACCATATAAATTATATATATACTGACCTGTTCATAACACTTGGAAGTCTTTTTTTTGCACTCTATTCCTGTTCTCCCCTCCTGGAATGAAGCTGGACTCTCTTCAAATCGTGGAAAAAAAATTCGATAGTTTGTATCGCAGGTAAGTCAATATAATTTATTAAATTGTTCTTCTCACTTGACTTATAATGTTTTGCGATGATACTAAATGCTTTTTATCAAATACTTGTGACTATCATGTAGGTATTTCATTAAAATTTACGCATAGCGTCCCTTCTCAGATTTCAATAATTGATAATTTCCACAAATAATTGTTATTCACAGATATTTTCTGCTCTAAATGTTTATCAGGTTATACTTTATCATTTATATTCGGTTTTAACTTAAATTTCAAACAATTTCCGCTTATTTTAGTTAAATTTTAGAAAAGATTTCTTACATGTCCATTTTCTTAAGCATCACACCACACACTTCCTTTTGTTTTCCCAATCAACAAACTTTTGTTGCTAGTCTTGTTATTTGAAACAAAACACTAACAAGTTGCTAGATATTTCATAGTCTTTTTATTGAATGTTTAATAGTTAATTTAATTGTCTTCTTCTTATTCCTATCGTTATTAATTATTTGTGTAAAATTTCAAAATAATTCATTATACCTATTTACATGTGAACAATTTCCAAAATATATCTCATATTTATTTACAATGATAGTATTTATCCCACTTTAAATTTTAAATATCAATGAATTTACAATCATTACATCCTTAAAATCTTTCATAATGTCTTTCGATTCATTTCTTATATATAATTTACCAGTTATCTCATATAAACGTGTCCTATCATTTAATACAATTACATATTTTTAAACATTCCATCCGCTTTGCAAATATTCAATACTTCAAAATTCTAACTTACTTCTGTGGTTGAATATATTTCTATGTTTTAGTTCTATGTTACATGACATGATGTTTGTATTGACAGTTCAATGATTTCATTTCAACAAATGTGACAACTTGTCTGTATATTAGTACCAAATATCTTGTTTATTATCGTCTAATAATAATTTTATGTTCTTTTCAGATTCATTTTGATATTCTAGATAAAATATACAGATGATCAACTGTGCTGCCAAATAAAAATTATGAATTTATAATATACCAGGGATGGATTAAAATTTATGACTCATTGTTTACAACTGAAATCTAAGGTAACGGCTTTCAATATTATTGGTGTATTTATATAGTTATAAAGGATAATTGATATCATAGGTGTTTGATTTGGTATGAGATATATTTCTTACTTATAATTATACGTAGAAATGATAATTATATCTGTCTGAAGGAAGTAATCTCCATTTACCATCTGACAAAGTTACAAATTTCATATATTTGTGTCTCATTCTCTTCCATATTTGCTACGATAAGTTCAATATATATATTGAACCAGTCCTCTAATATATATAAATAATTCACGTATGAGATTGAATAATTAAAAGAATTTTTATTAATACGTAGGGTGTACCATTAGATACTACCTAGTTAAAAACTAAATTTAAAAACAACGAATGAATGAAGTAAGCAAATGTATTATCAAAGATTGAGAAAACCAATTATAAATAAAGGCTTAAAGGATAAGGAATAAAATTTTAATGATAACATTATAATTAAGTATAAAAGTTTGACCTTCACAATTAAATCCTAAGGTCAAGTCAATGTCAACAATTTTCAAAATCATCTGAACACTGCCATGTCAATATCTGGATGAAGTAGAATGTTGTTTTGTTTGAAACCTAAAATAACAAGAATTAATAGTCAACTTACTAATTGATTAGCGATATTCACAGACGATGGTAGTAAAAGTTTACAATTTGAAAAAGAATTTATAAAAAAAGAAAAACTTTATGAAAGATGACATACGGAACAGAGCCATGTTATATGTCAAGGAAATCTGTTAACTAAATAAAATTTAATGAACAGGAAGTAATAAAATCTAGTGATTTTCTTGCCAACCTAAAATCATTGATTTGGAATTGAATATAAAACATAAAAGGCAAATTTGGAAATAAATAAGGGTTTATATAAAATAAAATTAGTAAAAAGTCATAAATTGAAAACTAAACAGTTCCATATATATAAATAATCATTTTAGGTTGTAGAAATTGTATATTTAATTGTAAATAAATACACCATAAAAAGGGAATTACAACAAATTTTGGGATTGTAATACATGTAAAGGACATTTTATATAATCCCTAAGACATTATAAACCCATTTATATAAGTGTTATTATCCTCCAGGACAACTTTAATTAAAGAAATTTGTATTTCCATGAAAAACACTCAAATTGACAATTATCGAATAAGAAAACAATATAAGGCTATGTTTTTGATATGTGAAAAAGTTTGTTGATTTAAAAAAGAATTGAGAATCGGGCGTTGGTGGAAGAATGGTTAGCATCTATGTAGCTCTCCTCTACAAAAATGTTCATAAAACTATGTAAAAGTATATAATTTTAAGTTAAAAACCATTATAAAATGATAATATAAATTTTGTTTCAACTGTTTAATAAAGTGCAGTGTGCAGAAAGAGTATTTCTTTAATAAGAAATTCCCAAGAAAAAGAGACGCTGAGCAGCAGTTCCACAGTGCCGAGAATTGGAAATAAGGTCGGTGGTTTTTATGTTTTTTAATTTGGAATTCCAAAGAGAAAGAAATAGTGAACAATAAAAATATTATTTGAATGTTTACATTAAAATTTCTAAAAAAAGGCCAAAAACAATATAAAATGATGAATATCATTTCATATCCATGGATATCCATGTTTTTTGATTATCATGCAACTTTAATAATAGTTATAATTTGTACTTACTTGTTAAAAATTCTTATTTCACATCATCATTGTTTACATTGCACGTAAAGTACCATTTCACTTCTATTTCTTCTAATGCATGTTTAACTAGTTCTATAACTATTCATCATTCACTTTACTCGCATTTTGATATATGTATGTAACTGTATAGTATTATTTTCAATAATATATCAATGATTGCAATGAATGCAAGAACGTTAAATTTATAAAAACATTCATCCAAACAACATCGACTGTGAACCATACGTTTTGTGTCGTGTGAAATGATATACGAGGATTTGTTTCTCCTATGCGCCGACGCAGTCATTTTAAGCATTCAGTGCGCATGACCAGTCAAGAATGCAGGAGCGGTGTAAAGAATATTTATGTAAAAAGAATTTGAATATAATCTCAACAATTTATTAAATCATTTCGTTAAAGTGTTGGTATTTTTTTATCATTCTGGTTAATATTCATAATTCATTCATTCTATAATATTTGGAGTAGATAAAAACAAAGGTATATATTTTTATTCAGGAATAAAAAATACTAGAACATTTTCAGAATTCAATATTTAAATGTGTATCAAAGTTATACATATGCGTCCAGAACTCAAAGGGAGGAGTTCCATGCTGCCGACTATCATATAAATTATAAATTAAATTAAATTTCACAGATTATCATTAGGAGCTAGCCGGAGGTGAAGTAAAAAAAATGTAAAATATACAATACAATAAAGATAAATCATATAAAAATAAATATCCCCATAGTAGTTACACAATTATATATATATATATATATATATATATATATATATATATATATATATATATATATATATATATATATAGGAACAACAAAACGAAAAACTGCATTGAAATTTTTCCGAAGTCGCGTCAAGCTACTCTCTACAATAGCCCTATTTCATTCTGAAATAAGCCTAAAAAATCATAAAAACGCTGATAATGCAAAACTGATACTGTTTGCCATCACTTTGTTTGTGTTTTTTCGGCATAATCTTTCTCGGTCCCTATGGTACTGTTTTGATATGTTATTATTAGCGTGTGTTAATAGTATATTACGTAACGTGTGTTGTAAGAAGTATTTGAGGCACGAAGCCGCGTAGCGGCGAGTATGTAATTCCGTGAGTGCGTAAAATCCTTTACAACACGAGTTACGTACTATACTTCACCTACGACCTACTTATTAATGGATTTAAAGTACAAATAAAAACGTACATCCTCGATGCCGAGCCAAGTTTTATAAAAGTCGCTCCTCGATGCCCCGCCAAGCATCTTAGAAGTTCACCCTCGATGCCCAGCCAAGTTTCGTAAAAGTCTATCCTCAGTAGTATTTATTTTTATTAAAAAGTATGTAGAATACTAACATCGAATGGTTTACTTCACCCAAGATCAGATGTATATCGTATTTACTTACGTACCCAGATCAGATGGAGGTAGGGGTCTAAGGCAAATAGAAACTGTGTATAATATGTCACACATCACAATAAACAAGTATATCTCGAAAAATGATAATACATTTATAAGAATGATAAAATATCTAGATGGGCAGTTACCAACAACAAAGACTATTAAATATAAAGTAAAGCGTATAATGGAAGACTTACACATATCAAGTGAAGAAGCAAATCATGAAAATCAACAACAAAATATAATAAACAAGAAAGCACTGAGAAAACTAAGAGATAAATGGAAAAATAAACCTCTACATGGACAATTTCCACAAAATATTCAAAAGCCAACTATAAGTAGTGAACAAACATGTCCAATGTCCAACTCAAGCTTTTACATCTATCGAAAATAAGTTTAATGACTTATTTTGGAGAAAATCAGAATATGCAGCTGTCAGCGATATCAGCGGGATCTTGAGTAGACTGGTCTGGTCTCTGAATAGTTGGTGAGTTCTGGATCGGCTTCACATGCCCTACTTACGGGCAACGAAACAGGATATCGTCACACCCAAAATGTAATTGTCGACTGAATAAATTTAGCTTCTTAGTGAAGGATGTTTAACGAAAAAGATGCCGTTCGATTCGGATTTATCGTTTAAATAGGAACTTTGCGAATGTAAACACGGTCATTCGACGCGTTATTAACATATCGAAGTAAATAATTTTGAATTAGAGGTGGGAGTAGCTGAGGAATAAGTAACGCCCCTGAAAAATTGAACCATCTCGCGATGACATGTTACAAAGTGCCAAATTTTTTTGGGTTAAACCAATACTTTTCTCGCATGTATAGGGTTGAGCAGAATAGTAATATATGTACGTTAAACGGTGCTTTTCAGTACATTCAAACCCGGCAGACTGAAATAATGATAATTTGTCGTCACTATTCACTAATATGTTGTTAATGAAATGTTGTTTAGAATTGGTACCTTACCATACACACACAAGTAATAATCCAGTTATAATTCTTCGATCTCCGCAAAAAAATAGGCAGCAAAAATGATTTCCACGAATTGTGAGTCGTCACTCGGTGCCTATTTCGTTCACAGCGCCATAGACTACAGCATTTATCAGCCTATTGCATAATATAGCACTGGGTATACATATTAGGGAGTTCGTAATATGTAGATGATTAAAATTTCACTCCAATCGGATGACGATAATCTAAGTTTCTGCTCAACAACTTTGATAATATTGGAAGTTCCACGTTTTCTTACACATTCACTAATTCGTCTAGACATACTCATAACCAGGTGATCAATATCCTCCTGAGGTATCTCATTCCATGCCACCTCTATCTCATGTCGAAGAGTCATCAGACTTTGAGGGGGACGCTTTAAATTTCTCAACCTTCTACCGATTATGTCTGACACATGCTCAATTGCTCAATTGGGGACAAATTCGAGTACCTTGGAGGCTAAGGTAGGGCACAAAGCCTCAAGTATGGAAACAGCAATTTTGAAAGTTCTAGACATAGAGAGCTGTAGAGGACAATCTTACGACAACACTAGCAACACGTCTGGTGCATATTCTGGTTTGCAAGCTAAGATCAAGGTAAATAATGAATTGGCCAAATTTATACCATGTGCTGCTGCCCATTCGCTGAATTTTGTGGATACCTGCGCTGCAGAGTGTTCTCCTGTTGTAACAAATTCATTTTAGTTTGTGGAAGAGATATACACTTTCGTTTTAGCATTACCCTATAGATGGGGAAAGAATGAAAGTGTTTAACACGTACCAGTACTGTGGGTGGGTCAGAACTACATGCGCCTAAAACATTTTCAGCTACTAGGTGGTCAGCTAGAGTCGATGCGTGCACCGCACTTTAGGACAGTGCTTTTAAAGAAGCTTCGAATTTTATTGTGAATGATGCCTCGCAAGCACCTAAAACAAAAGCCAAGCGGAAGGGTATATTACAGAAAATGAAGACTGTTATTGAATTCTGTTTTTGGAGATACATTTTAATACAATTGTACAAAACAGGCTAAAAACAAAACAAAATGTAGTACTTATGCATTGGATTCGAAAAGGAAGAAAAGAAGAGAAATGATTGCCAGGAGAGAATGATGTTAGGGAAACTACTCTTGATGGTAGGACATATATGGAAGTAAATATGTTGTACGTGGTTGTAGACAATATAGTAACAGAACTCGGGAGGCGAAAAAATTCGTACGATAAAATCAATGGGTGTTTTGGTTTTCTTACAAACCTAGAAAACACTGAAGACAATATAATAAAAGTGGAGACATCTTCTTTATACTAGAGATTTGAATTGTAATTTTGAGAATGAATTTATACAATTCAAATATTTCATTTAAACCCTAGACTCACATGACTCTGAGAAAAGAACATCAAAAACTTTGGTCGCATACAGTCCGCAGCTAAAATTTTAATTGTCCGTTTCTCAACATGGACATTGTATGAGCGAAAGGTCCTTCTCCCTGCTGACCTCTCAATATTATGTATAGAATTTGAGGCACTATAGGAAAGGATTTTTGACGCTACCATACAAAAATTTTTAGTGTCGTGAAATCCACATGTAAAAAATCGATTTGTACATTTCCACAAATACATATATTTTTTATTAAACGCGTTTAATTTTTGCTTTCCTAGTTTAGAGGCGCCAAACTGATGTCAGCCTAGGGCGCTCAAAATGTCTTCATTCGGCCCTGTGTATCCCAAAAATATGACCGAAATAAAATAATGTTAACTGGGTGTTCGGGTTTCTATATCAGTATATGTAAATTCAATTGTACAGTTTCTAAGAATGCATTTATTTTATATCACTATGATGAAGTGCGAATTCCTTGAAACGATTGCAAAAATGCATGAAGTAACCTTCAGTCAACAAGTATCCTTATCAACGCTTAATCGATTAATATTTTCACTGATAATAAACATGAAAATCATATGTGAATCACTGTTTAGTAAATTGTAAATTACTCGTTCAGACATCAACAGGTGTACACCACCGAAATTTTGGTACCATGATATTACACCAAATTAACATTATATGTAATAAATACTGGTGGCAATATGTGTTTATTTATGGATATTTACGAAATAAAGTGCATAAACAGTAAACATAGAACGATAATACTGATGGGAATCGTTACAAGCTTTGCTGAATATTACCTTATAAAATAGAGTCGATAATTGTCACGACATTTTACATTGAGAATAATACACTCTTTATCAATATTTAATGAGTGGCAAGTATTCTCCCATATGGTACAGTATAATATCAATGGAAAATATATAGGAATGGACAGCTCCAATCTCTTTGCAGCATCAAAATATAGTTCTTAACAAACTGGACAGATTAATCAAATTATTATTATCTTATATCGATTCCAATAAATAATTGCTAATAATTTCATGTTCACATTAATACCAACGTATTGACATTGCAGAGCAGCTACACGTTTAGCGATTTATAAGAGTTGTTCTGCATTTAATGAATATTTATGGTAAAAATTGTAGTTTTTTATACCATTGAAAGACATTAAAGGATTACAACAAGGTGAAAGTTCCATTATATACTTAGTGTTCTGTATCATGATTTGCGACCCAGTAACCATGTAAAACTAATTTTGACAACTGCAATGTTAAGAGTTGACAAGGAAAATATTTGCTGCTGAATTTCAACAAATACGTAATTTAACCGTTTAACCCACGAGAAAAGTAATAACAACAAACAATAACATATTTTGGTCATTCGTAAACGGATTCATTGGAAAATTGAGAAAACAACTTTAGGTGAACTGTCTAAAACGAGAATCAGGGAGAAGATAAACAAAATTGAGAATTCGTTCCAATTCGTTTATTCAAATTAAACAAATCACTGTATTACCGTATTTCGTTGGGGTGTTGCTTTGAATTTACAACGCCTGACAACGTTCGAAGGGTACGTGATTTTAACAAAATCGAATCTAAGCTGTTGGTCAAAAAACGCGCCGCTTTTACGTATTTTACTCAAGAAAATACTTAAAAAAAATTGATTTACAACAAATTTGAGATATAGCTGTACAATTAATGTCGAACTAAAATCTATATATGTATCTATCCTTGTATATATATATATATATATATATATATATATATATATATATATATATTATAATATGATATTAAATACTTACTTACTTTTGATTATGCGATTTAAATGTATATGTTTATTATTTATAATTTTTTGTTTAGTTTGGCTAGCTCAGTTTGTTTTTAATATTTGTTTGGTAATTTAATTTAATTTGATTGTTCGGGAGCATGAAATCCTTTTTCTCTTTGAGTCCTGGCTTATTGTATTCTTATAATTGTTTAAATAAAAAGAAAACACATTATTTGAAATAGATTTAATTTTCAATGCAATATTTTATATTTGATAAAAATAATATGCGACGCCAATGGTTATATTGTATCTACTTATTTATTTTAATAATTTCATCAATGCGCATGCGTGAAAAACTAGTCATGCGCTTTAACATAAAACGAACAATTCTGATACGTAAGAAGCATCTATTCATATTATACCAAGTTTGTTGAAGATGCAGACAAATGAATGGTTCAAACACATAAAAGAATTTATATATAAATCATAGTTATATATGATACAAATTGCTGTGGAAATAAAATTGTTATATACATGGATAGAAAAATAGAAATTATATACAGATGGAAATAGTTATTACATTATGAAACTTCAATCACCAGATTTATGCGATTACAAAATGGCGTAAGTAAATATTTTAATTTATTGAAAATTCGGCCTTTTATTAAATTTAACGATTTATGCAATGAATTCACTATACAAAGTCTGTTTCTTTCTTTTTCAGATCGATCATATTTGCAAAAGTTTATCAATTTATGAAATTAAGTACTTAATTGAGTATTTTGAGTTTTTACACTGATTATTGGCCAATAATGATTTAAAAACACTGACCTGTTGCTCTTGAATTGGGATGAAAGTCTCTGGATCCCAGGAACACTCCGCTGAAGTTCCAAAAAACCAAAATTGATGAAAATTTCATAAATTCTTGCCGAAAAACTTGATACAATTGACTGTGAGTATTACTAATATTGTATTTAATAGTACTTTAGAAGTTTAAATGTCTTAAACCGGGAATATCTTGAAATTTCAGGAACACCATCACACACACTCCTCGCTTCTTGAGACCAGCTTCCCTTATTATTTAAGCGTCCCCTCGATTCTCTACTTTTTTTAACAAACAGTATTTTGTTCTTTTTCAGGTCACTATTCCAAAGTTTATTTATTGATTCACAATTTGTTCTGTCATATTTTATAACCAATAAGATATTGTCTTTTGCAATCAGATAATTGAAACTTCTATCACTTATTAAAAAATTTCATACATACACTCTTTTACATAATTAGTTCATTTATAGAGTTCCTATGAGTTTTTTCATCATACAAATAAATTAAAATTGGTTATACATAGATACATTTACATGGTACAACATTCAATATTATTATTGATAATATATCACTGTTACACTCATATTAATTATAAATATAAATTCTCTTATGTTATTTGTCTAAACTCTTTGCATTATATTATTTATAATAAACTTTAACAAATTACTATTTATTGATTCTATGTTTATTTTATTTACCATATATCATTTGTCTATATGTCATTATTTGTTTATCTATGAAATCTATTGAATTATATTCTATTCAATATTTGTATTTGTTCTTATTCTTAAATTAATGATTATAATGAATTAACTATAATAATATTTGTTTTCATTTCAGATGTACAGCTGATTATGATATGGAAATTATTCTTCGTCTTAGGCAACTTTATTTACATCATTACATTGGTTAGGCAATCTCTATATTTTGTGTTAATATTGAGGTAATTCCTTATTTATTATATTGTTATAGGTTATTATTTAATATATCTTTACTTGATATGTTGTTTAAATTAAGAAAAGTGTTTCCTTTTTACTTATTTTCTTAAATTATATTATTTTCATATATTTTAATACTAGCAACATATTTTAATAGTACTAATTCTCTTACGATCTATGATATCTGGTTCAATATATATATATATATATATATATATATATATATATATATATATATATATATATTAAATATGTATGTGTTATAACGGAATTTGTAAGCACAATAGAGGGCGTATTTTCTGACGGATCGAAACCAATCTCGCTACAAAAATCGGTTAGGCCAAAATCTTGGACGAGTTCGTTAATGAGCCAAATCGGTCCAGTAAAAACAAATTTGTAGCCTGTCAAAATTGAAAAAAAATCGTATTTCCTTTGTTTTTCATTTGACGCAAAAAGTTACACAGCTTTTTCATAGACCTTAACACGTTCTACAGCTTTTGTATACGTACATTGAAACATTTATTAAAGAAAATTCACAAATTTACCAGAATTTTTTTTTGTTTTTTTGATTTGATGCCAGAATGTTACTTTGGTTTTTGTACATCTCAAAACATTCTATTACTTTTGTATCTAATTTTTTATTTTAGGTCTTATGCAAACATGTTACTAAAATAAGCCTGTCCAATTGGTCCTGTGCCATCCAGTAATTTACAGTAATATTACTAATACACATGGGCAGTTAAAATAAATCGTTCCAACAACCTGAAATTACTGGTTCAGAATTCTCGATCACTATCAGTTCTCTGTTCCATCTCGTTTGCAAACCAGTAAAATTATCGTTCGAACGATTCTTGCTGGATAGCGAGTACCAAAAGTTCTGAAATTAGGAATCATGCGCAATGGCAACATTTTTATTTTAAACTATCAAATTTCTAATTTGTTTTTTATGGAAAGTGTAAATAGGTTATGGAAGTGGGTTTTTAGATTTTGAGCTGTTTACACCGGGGACTGTTTCTTATCTATGACTGTTTCTTGGTTTAGATGTTGATTGTTGATGTAAATAAAAGAAGAAGGAAGAATAGAGCCGAAATGCCAGAAGGTAATATCTAAATTTTTTGCACCTTGTTAATTTTAATGAATACTAGAGGACCCGTACTGCTCCGCAGCATTAGAATAGAATAGAATCATTTTACAGTACTTCCAGACAGTATTAGCTGTGTGTCGGCCGCAGTATTTGGAAAAAATTGAGAGTAAAGTTGATTGTGCACGCATACCTTTCCTCAAACTTAACGAATTTGAATAGTTAATTGCTCAAAAGAAAGGGCTTGATCTACTGAGTGTTCCTAGACTTGGCCTACGTTAATAAGAGCTCTAGTTATAGAGATTTGAGTGAAGGAAAATCTTGAAAAAATTGAATGTAAAGTTGATTGTTCACGTATAAGTTTCCTCAAACTTGACGAATTTGAGCAGTTATTAGCTCAGAAGAAAGAGCTTGATTCACTGAGTGTCCTGAGAGTAAAACGATCAAGATACATTCATTAGAAGAGGAGCTATGAGAATTTGAATTGCTTGAGTGAATGTGTCCCATAAGAAATGTACAGGGAAGAATCAAGTTTGAGTATAACTTGAGTAAAGGGGAGTTGAGTAAATTTCAATTATTGATGACATATCATATATATATATATATATATATATATATATATATATATATATATATTAAACATACCAGTTAACTTTTGCATCGAACTAAAAAAATGTTTAGAAAAATTGTAAATTATCAATAACATAAATAAATGCTTTTTTTTGTAAATTGTATTGTGTATTTTTTTCCATATATAATAATTGCAGTTGTAATGTAACAAATTATTGAAAATTCTAAAAAATTGACATTTTATGTCTACCTGATGTTTAGTAGTTATTTTTGGCTAGACCAAGAAGCAACCTAACTTGTGATTGGCTTAATATATGTTTATAGAAAAAAGAAGAAGATGTGATATTACAAATATTGAAGCTTAGATATTATTAGCCCTATGGTGATATCCTGGATATCATTTTTCCAATTACGATCAGTATAACTGTGCAATGATATAGAAAACCAGGAAAACTATATCTGCTGATCTTTACAATTATCACTTAAGAAGACGTTTATTAGTGGAGAACTCCCTACATTTAACTGTTCATTGACAACTTCATATTGTGGGTTTCTTAAATGTCTTCTATTTTTTCTTAAATGTCTTCTAATTTCCAGTTCTTCAAGGAAATCCAGTTCTTGTTTCTTTTCACAAATATGCAGCACTTCTAGTTCTGTGTTAGGTGTCAATGAATGATTGGTGTCAAGTACATGTTTTGCGTAGTGGGATTTATCTGGTTGTTTTAATCTGTATGCTCGTAAGTGTTCACTGTATCGTATTTCAAAATTCCTAAGGGTCTGACCCAAATAGACAGCATTACATTCTGGACATTTGAGTTTATATATACCTGACTTCTTTAATAGTGGTATTTTTGTTTTTACATTTAACAATTTTGTACTAACGTTACTTTCTGTTTTAAAAGACATTGTTGTATTCGTTGCTGAAGATATTATCTTTGAAATATTATTAGAAATATTTCCTGCATATGTGATGGTTTTATACGTTTTAATTTCATCAGCTTGTTTAGGATATATTAGTTGTAATGCCACAATTTCTTCTTTTTTACTAATTAGCTTATTTATCATATCTAATGGATAACCGTTAGATGTTGCTATTGGTCTAATTGTATTAATCTCTCTATCAAAATTACATTTGTTCATAGGAACTGAAAACGTTCTATGTATCATTGAATTATATGCTGCTAGTCTGTGTGACATAGGGTGGTTAGAATTGAATGGAATTGTCACATCAGTCTGTGTTGGTTTTCGGTAAATTGAATAATCAAGTACATTTCATTTATCGTTAATAGTTTGCAAGTAAAAATTAACAGTTTGATTATTATATTAGCTATGAAATTGTTTAATATTGATAAAGTATTATTTTCACTAACCTGAGAAATTCACTCCATTCCCCTAACGAGAAGTAATATTTCTCACCGTAGGTAAATAAAGATAAAAAAACTCCTAGGTTAATAATGGTGTCAAAAGTTCAATATATACATGTACTTTCAAAAGCCATAGTTTGGCAGGACCATTACTTTGTTATGCTCAATTCAGCTGGTACTAATGTGCTCAGCCATTATTATATACTTGTTGAATATATACCTAGTTGGCAAATTAATTTTGGCAATTGACGATGCGCGAGAAAGCCATACAACGTTCCCGGAAAGAGCAGGCGACGTACATTCCGCATGCAAAGTTTTAAAGGTTGTGAGACTGCTAATACGTACTAGGGTGACACAATATTTTGAATTTGGATTTAAAAATAATAAATTGTGGCACATGTATAATGCTATATGAAATCGAGTTTACAGAACAAAATAAAATTAATGTGTTCTTCAATATTAAATAAATGAATAAGGAAATAAAAACCATTAGATTTTTCTACGAAAAATTGTTTTTTTTTAAAAAGACATAATTATTTTTTGCTTCAAAAACCATACGGGGAATTCTATAATTACCCTTTATTATTTTAAGTGATGTAAATAATAAATAGATTTCAAGAGACATAAACTTTCACCTTTACTTCAAATTAATGTCTTTTATGTGGTCCCTTTATAATATTCGTCATTGAGGTTTATTTTTATTTGTATATAAATTGGAAGTCAGATAGATTTTGTAGATAAAGCGTACAATATGATAAGGGTTGTTAAACGACTTTCTAAATTTAACAATGACCAACAATTTTTCCTATCCGTTCGTAGTAATAGTTAATGACATACTTACCTGTTAAGCTTTCTAAAATTGTTATTCTTAATAATATGTAGTAGATAATAATGTGAAAGTTCGGGTTTATGCCTAAAACTTGAAAAACAAATTGGAGAAATCGCCTTTAGAGATGGTCTAATAAGTATACTAATAATATAAATAAATTATTAAAGCTTTTTGTGGTAGATATTTCTACCTTCATATGTAAATTTTTGGGTTTTTTACAAATATTTTTTATGAAATTAGAACATCTCTTCACACTTTTTATAGAGTTAGGACTGGCAAACAAAAAAATCTTGGTTCTGGGTGCCGTCAATTATTGTTTATTTAGAACTATGTAAATATGTGCTACAAATATTATATTACTCTAGTGTAATTCGTCCCTAATATCTACAATTTTATAACACCTATTTACATTTCCACATTTGTTGCGTTTAATATATTCAGTCATACCACCTACAAACAAACACTATAATGAAACATATGTTTTAGATGTACAGGGATCATCAACAGTAAAATAATGATGTGCATCTACAAATGATTCTTCAAAATCACTTACTATATCAATTTCATCATCCTCGCTATCTCCGTCTTCGGTCAAATTGATAATAATTTTATCTACAACAGTATCTAAAAGTGGTTCATTGTTCATAAATTCATCTTCAATCTTTTTAACATGGTCACATCTAACTTTACGATCATTTGCAGAAAATGTATCAAAAAACTCATTACAGAATTCTCTAACCTTTGTAAGATTGAAGGTAACATTTCGTTTGGCCACATATTCTTTAAGTGCCGACCAAGCACGTTCTATCGGATTTAAGTCCGGGTGATAAAGGGGTAGCCTTAAAACTTGCAATACATGTCGAACAAACAATTCATCAATTTAATAAGTATTATATTGCGGTTTGTACATTTTTGCGACGTTATAAAGATCCGGTTTTAACATTTGTTCACTGTAATATATGTTCCAGAAAGCCAGTTTTTTAATTGTCAGTCCAAGCAGTCGTAGGTAATTTTTCATTCAGAACATTGTGATATGGGGCGTTATCTATTACCACAACAGCGTTTTTTGGTAGATTTGGAATACGTTTTTCTTGTACCCACTTCTCATAATTTTTGTACGCCATTTCATTATGATAATCTCCTGTTTTTGACTGGGAGTTCCACATAATACCAGCATTAGGTACAAAACCATTTTCGCTTCCTGCATGCACCATGATGAGCCTATTACCTTTTAAAACGGGTTTTCTCAATCCTTCGTTACTCTTGTCGCTCCATCCTTTAAGGTGCGTGTGACATGAATGAATGTATGTTTCGTCCATATAAATGATAGGTTTGTTCTGTTCTCTGCACTTTTTTATGTTTCTTAAATATAGTAGACGTAAATGTCTGATTTCGTGACGTTCCATTAACAGACTTCTGTTCTAAGCACAGTTTTGTCGAATTGATCCAAACAGATACTGGACGTTCTTTATTTTTTAGTAGGCACATCAGTGTTAACATTACCTCCAGCCAGAGCTTCTTTTTTAATACGGGAAAGCGCTCTTTGGCTAACTTTCGTAGCAGTAGAAACTCGTTCAATGACCTGACAATAAAATAAGTCAATATAAATGTTGTATTAAAAGTTTTACTCATGGGTATTTTTATACAAATAAAATGAGGAAGTAGTTAAATTCGTTTTCAGTGACCGTTCTTTGAAATAAAATGTTTTGCGTAGTGTCATTTAAAAGAAGTATTAGATACAAAAATATCATATTACGTTTCAGTTCATTAGTTGTTTTAAACGATCTTTAGATTTTAGTTCAAACATATTTTAATATGACTAAACCGCAATTGCAACTGAAATCGGAAGATGGTTCAAAACCGAAACGTAATAGAGATAGGTATGAAATGAGTATATTAATTGTAATTATCATCTAAAAACCTATTAGATTTAAATTGGTATCTTACACAAAATGGCCATGTGCCCTTTTATATACTCTTGTAGATAGAAACAGAATAGTTATTCATGCAACAAGTGCATAAAGTGCTGCTTTTTTTCACGAATGAAAAAATTGACGCATGAGCCGCAGGCATGCAAAAACTAAAAAATGTCTCATATGGGTTGCTCTAAATGGACTAAAAATGACGTCGATTTGTTTGTAATGATGTCATAACGCTGCATAAAATTTACACATGAGTGCATAAAATACTTTGTCTCGCCCTAATGTCACTTTTTTAAATCGTTTAACAAATAAATATTTTATGTACGAAAATCGATTTAAAAAATTTACTATCGAGTGTAAATTTGTTGAATAATTACTTTGGTTTAATAATTTTATTGCAGTAATTAAAACTTACCTTTGTTAATGGAATTACCTCTTCGGTCATGAAATTTAATACGGTCATAATTATTTCACGACACTGCTCACTCAACTTTTTATGAAGAACTTTACTTTCTGGAGTCGCCATAACAAGTTAGTATTGCACAACCCCGGTAATCACACTTTTCTCTGAACTGTACTGTCGAAATTAAGCTTACAAATTCTGTCAGCGAAGTCAGCTCTTTCAATCCGCATACGTGTTAGCTACGGCGTATCGGAAGTTGCCAAACTTCCTACTACCAAAATTAATTTGCCAACCTGTACCTCGGTTGAGAAGCCTATTATTTACCTCGCATATTATGTGTGTACTCGGTAAATAATAGCTCACTTCTCAACCTAGGTGTATAATATACCATAATGTTGATAAAGTATGAGAATAATTAATTATAAACAAAGTAGTGACGAATATTATTTCATTTATTTAATTGTAATAAGCATTATTATTGCAGTTAAATAACTAATCTGGGTCTGTTGAGTACATAGAAAATAAATTTGGTGGAGTAAAATAAAATGTTTTTAGTCTAGGTATTAAATTTCTCAAAAACTTATTATCTCGTCAATTTTTTAAGTTATTTATTACACTGTTTACATGACTCGGTTTTTCTTATTTAACACCAAGGAGCTCTACTTTCAACAAAAGTGCTGTCTCTATAGTTCGGGCACGATACCTTCAGGTAGGCTAAGGTTGTGTAATGATGTCACTCCGTCATACGTCAAAAACAATGCGGCCACCATTTATATTCAATTCACCGTGGTAGAGGCCAACATTTGACAAAGATAATATTTTGTGAATAGTCATAATTTTGTCAGAATTCTATCAATGTTCGCTGTGCAATTCATTATGATACCATGCATATTAATAAATATGAAAATGTATCAAAGATGGAATAGTATATTATACACCAAGGTGGTGAAGACTATTATTATCGACCGAGCACCAAAATTATTTCGCGAGGGGCTTTGCCCCGAGCGGAATAAGGTGCGAGGTTTATAAATGTGTTCATCACCGTGGTGTATATACATTTTCTTCCACTACTAGCCAAATTTAAGACAAAAATAAAAAATAAAAAAATGTCTTATAAAAATCATATATAATTTAATCACACAGCAATAGAATACCATTATTCCTATAATTCATTATCATCAATATTAAGTGTAACGAATTAACGAAACCAATTATACGATTACATCCAAAAACTTCACAAAACGTGGTTCATGTTTTACTTTGAACTTTGAACAATTACAGCGGTAGTGCGTTCACAACACTTGGGTACAAAGTGAGCGTTCATAAAACATTTAACATATACTTCACCATAGAGAAAGTAATATATTATTTGTCTATGTACTTCACACTCTACACCACAGCGTTCACAAACGAACCACGAGAATCGACGAGAGTGCACTGCTAGTTCCCCGCTTGCTATCGGGTTCTTATTTGTAGAGGTTAAGGCACCGGTGATCGATATTCTGTGGGTCAAGGTTAGCTACCAGTTTCTATCAACAGATTTTCACTGAAGATAATGTTGAAGGTAAGAGCATTCCTTGATTCACGTTTTTCTGCAATTAACGGAAAATAAACAACACATTTCAATGTCAAATTTTGATCTACAAATCTTTCAAACTGATTTCTCCCTAGGCGTTTACTCGTCGTCTGACCGACGTTGTTTTTGCTCCTCACCTCACCCATATATTATGAACGCACTTCCTATGTCATCAGAAATTTTTGGTTGAGCATGAGTTTAAAACTAATGACAGTTTTATTGAAATAAGTTTATCTTGTTAGGTAATTTCAAGTAGTAAATATGTTAAAGACAATCTCCCCAACAAACATGTTACACGTGGGCCTCTAGAGGCACTTTAAAAATAACCGACGGACAACATAAGTGGGCCACAATCATGCTACGTCGCCGGCCCGGCTAGCCCGTGTCGCGATGGCCACCAGTAGGCCTCCAAACTACCACCCGCTTCGTTACATAGCGGGACTTTAGCGGATTGACTAAGTTAGGGTGAACTGATATTGCAATGTACAGATTCTGGCGCGATTACGGGTATCCTACTAATCAACCACCGGCATCCCACTGTTGGGACTTAATCAATGATTTATGCAAATCTACAGGCTATATATATATATATATATATATATATATACTTGTAGGTTTAACAATGAAACATGATGACTAAAACAAAGAAATGTAATGAAAAATATTCCATATAAATATATATATATATATATATATATATATATATATATATATATATATATATATATATATATATAAAAATATGTTCACCAATAGCTTTACTGGGTCCGGGCTCACTATCAACAGAAAGATTATTACTTCCACGAGATATATTGTCTATTATAACCTCGGCCTCTACAGTGGAGACTATATCCTTAACAGCATTTTTCGCAAGACGCTGTTTTTGACGAGTGCTCTTTGAGATATTATGCAGGGGTTTTCTAGAGGAAACATATATTATTATGGTATATGATGCAACAAATGATGTATGTACTTACTTTTCTGCGTTTCCGGACATATCTGCTCGTTCCTTTGCTCCGAATAGATTGGATACAACACACAAATTTAATAAAATTGTCGCTACAGTGATTAATTATTAATTACCACAACACAACTAGGTTAGGTTGATTTTCAACACGTGTTCATCTCAACGGCTAGCAAATCAGCAGTAGTGCCAACTGCCAAGGTGATATTCAGTAATGCCAATGTTTTATTTTCATTACAGGTCGCATGCCGGCATGCATACTGTGTCAAAACGACATCGGCGCGACTATCGCAAATTTTCCACGGGTAATTTGTGGCTAAATTACAAACATCCACCATAAATATGCGTATGTTCAGCCAAGGCGGCAAAACTGATATTATTCCAATTATTTACCGACATCGCTATGCCGCTGCCGACATCTAACCGCAGTTAACAGCTATGGCCCGTCTATTTACCGCTCATTCATGTTTGCTGGGTCCTGGGTATACAAAATTATGTTGCACTTGTTTTTGTTAAGCTATTATCCCTGAATTCTCAAAACATTTGAATTTGTCCATTATTGACCTAGGTTAACAATAGAAAAAATTATTAACCGCTAATAGAGAAATTCTACTTCTAGTTGGCTAGAAGTCATAATAACTGTCAACTTCACAGCTAGTAGTGGAAAAAATATATTACGCACTCAGTAGTTATATAACATAAAACTCGGATTGAGAAAGCAAATAGACGACTTTTTCAAAAATAACCATTGAAATATTATGTAAATATTGTCCACATACTAAAACGATGAATTCCGACATGTAC
Organism: Galeruca laticollis; assembly: GCA_963921935.1. Lineage (NCBI taxonomy): Eukaryota > Metazoa > Arthropoda > Insecta > Coleoptera > Chrysomelidae > Galeruca > Galeruca laticollis. Next base: position 149,947,951 of record OY998176.1, on the reverse strand, counting down.
CGAGAGATTGTAATCAATAATTCAGTGAATTTTAGGAAGTTCTGTAAGGTCGAAGGGAAATTAATGTCCTCTATTCATTATTTGCTACGCATAAACTAAAATTGTCCTATATCGTCACCTGTATTTTTTACATATTATATCACTGAGGAGACATAGTTAATGATAAATTTCAAATGTAGTAATTGTATATATTAACAAAATTACAATAATCTGCATATTCTAAAATAATAACAAATATTACGTTGAAATCTGAAAAATAAAAAAATATTCTTGGGTATGTAGGAAATTTTTTTATATATGCCATCACTAAAAAAAAGAACTATTAATACTAACTTAATTTATTCAATTATTCGCTTCAGAAATGAAAGTTTTAATTATATAAAAGTATTTGTTAGTAAAAGCCTTAACACACTTAATACACTTAAAATTATTGACCTTTATCCTGACGTCATTAATATCTAATAACATAACAGACAAGTTATAAACCTCGATTTTACAGAAAAGAGCCGACGTTGCTGAATCTAAGAAGCGTTCCCCCACTTAGGACAACGGGAACAAAACCAGTTGCGAGCCAGCATTTTCATCTTTATAACTTATACCTTTCAACTATAACATTTAATTGTTTGTTAAGTTAATAAAGTTCCATTTTCTTAAATTGTTCGATTATTTTTAAAACCGTATTTTACGCGAGTGAACATAAAATTGACATAATTACCGACATTTCTATTAATAGTGAAGAGCAGAACAAAATCATTCAACATTTGTCGGTTATGTTATCAGATATTAATGTCGTCAGGGTAAAGGTCAATAATTTTAAAGATTTCTTCTAACTAAGAAACCTCACTTCGCCCAAAAAGACGTGTTCTTTCTTCAAGAGTTCACACGAGAATTCCATAGATCAGCGGCTCTCAAACATTTTTGATGACGGAACCCTTTTGGAAAGCGAAATTCTTGACGGAACCCTACAATAAAACAATTGTTTTTAAAAATGTATTCTCTATACTCCCCCGAAGCATCTCCACCTTGACGAAGGCAGAAATGCCGGGTGGGGGAGCTTGCGTGCTCTAATGAACCTGAGAGCGATGCCGGCGGTAGCGTAGCTACCAGCAGGGTCACCCAAGCCGGACAGGTCGAAGGTGAAGAACCAGACTAAGAGAGATGCCCAGTCCTCCAAGGATGGGGGTTAAGTCGTAGGGCTAGCAACTCTACACTCGTAAAACAAACATGCCGCTAAAAACCCCAAACATGGAATGCCTAGGACAATGGACGGAAATGACGTAATACGAAAACAGCGACGGAAAAGGATAATGCATTTTGAAATATGGAACATACAAGGAATTCGGAACAAATTACAGGAAATAATACTAGAACTCGTGAGAAGGAAAATTGATATTGCCATTCTTTCAGAAACAAAGAAAAAAGGAAGTGGGAGTGAAAATATTAAGGACTATATACACTTCTTCTCAGGTGTAGGAAAAGACCAACGAGCTAAAGCTGGTACCTCCATTTTTATACATAAAAAGTACCAGAAACGGATCAAATCTTGAGAACCCATCAATGAACGTTTTATAAAAATGAGGATACATTTAAAGGGAAAAATTATAACGATTCTAGGAATATATGCCCTGGGCGACGATGCCACAATACAAGCTAAAAACGACTATGAAGAAAAACTGAACACAATTTTAGACCAATTCCCAAACACACACGAACTAATAATTGGAGGAGATCTCAATGCTAGAGTAGGGAAGCAGAAAAACAGTCGAATAGTGGGAATGCACTGTGAAGACGTGGTTAACGATAACGGTCAACGACTAATAACCGTATGCCAACACTATGACCTAAAGATAATAAATGGTTTTTTTGGGCACAAAGATATCCACGAATACACGTGGTATCAACACACGAGATGATTGATATAAATCATAGAAAACCTAATAATAAAACAGCAGATTACCCTAAGGATACAGGATGTGAAAGTGAGTAGAGGAGCAGACTGTGGATCCGACCACTGCTTGGTTATGGCCAAAATCTACATACCATTTGCAGGAACACTTCGGTAAGACACACAGAATGATAGATCCAAAATCGATTACCCCCGATACAACTTGGACGGCTTAGAAAATGAGAGTACTCGCATATAAAATCATGCATTAAGGAAGCTGCAGAAAAAGCTCTCGGACGAGAGGTCCAAAAGACAAAAAAAACATATTGGTGGGACAGAGAGATTGAGGAAAAAATCAAACAGAAGAAAGAAATGTATCAAAAACTACTTCAAAACCAAGACGACGAAACTAGAACACAGTACAGGAGAATGAACAGGGAAATGAAACAGGAGGTGATAAGAAAAAAAAACAGCGCATTGGGAAAACAAGTGTGAACACATCGAAAGTCAAATAGGAGGCACAAGAAGTTCGGAAGCCTGGAAAACGATCAAATCAATAAGATCAACAAACCTAACCGTGCTAAACAACATATCAGATGGACAATGGCTACAGCACTTTCGAGAGTTACTTACCGAAACAAGAAAATAATTTCTGGATGAAGAAGAACCCACTATTTTAGATGGAAACATCCAGTTAACTATTGAGCACGTAAGGGAAGCAATAAAACGAACGAAACTAAAAAAATCCCCTAGCCCCGGTGGAATATATCCTCAATTGATCAAATACGGTCCATCAAAACTATTAGAAATGTTTCGAAGCCTCTTTGAAAGATGTCTACATGGAGATACCATACCTAAAGAATGGATAGAGTCTTATACATCTCCTATTCATAAAAAAGGTTAAAAAAACGATCCCAAGAATTATAGAGGAATCCCTGTAATACCAATCATAGGCAGAATATACTCAAGAATACTGAGAAATATAATCGAAGAGGAGATCATGGAGAAACAGCCTGAAGAGCAAGCAGGTTTTCGAGCAGGACGATCGACTGTGGACAACGCTTTCACCCTTAAAATAACCTTAGAGAAGAGAGTGCAACGAAACCGAGTGACCCATGTGGCTCTTATAGATCTAAAAAAAGCATATTACAGCGTACCCATAGTCTCAAGACTACGGAAGGAGATGGAAAGCTTGGAGATCAATAAAATTTTGATTCGGGCTACACAGAACTATTGTCAGAATAACTCCACAAAAATTAAAATAGGAAATAAGATAACCACGTCTTTCAATACGACAAAAGGATTAAGACAAGGCTGTTGTTTATCTCCTACACTTTTTAAAATCTATCTAGATAGAGCTCTTGTAAAATGGGTGAAAAAATGGGCCTAAATATAGGAGATGGCACATTATTTACGTTGTTTTTCGCAGATGACCAGATAGTAATAGCTGAAGACGAAGATGATCTCAATTACATGGTCAGAAAACTAAAAGAAGAGTACGAGATGGCAGGCCTTCAGATGAACCTCGCGAAATGCGAATACCTCATAGTAGGCAATGAAGAGGTAAACGATCAAATCCTAGACACCAACACAATAAAAGGAGTTAAACATAGTAAGTACCTTGGAATAATATTCAATAAAAAAGGGAATAGTGAAAACGAATTGCAAGAAAGATTCAATAAAGGTAGAGCAATAACAAGAACGCTAAACTCTCTTCTCTGGAATAGAAAAATACAATAGCCACAAAGAAGCATGTATATAGTAGCTTAGTCCAAAGTGTATCCCTTTACGGTTCGGAAATATGGGATGTTACCAAGGTCAACAGAAAGAAACTGATGGCAACCGAAATGGATTTCTTAAGAGGGAGTTGCGGACGATCAAGGCTTGAAAGAGTCAGGAATGACGACATCCGAATGCAAATGCAAATGCAAATGGATAGAAATGTACATGAAGACATAGAGAAAAGACAGCTAACTTGGTTCGGGCACGTATAACGGATGAACTCTGACAGTTGGCCCAGGAAGGTTCTGGAATGGATACCACCGGAAAAAAGAAAGAGGGGTCGACCAAGAAGGCGAGATGACATTGATCAAGCGATGACCACGAGGAACTTAGAGGAAGACGAGGTTTTTGATAGTAAAAAATGGAAATTGGGGACGGAGAAACGGCAACAGCTGTAAAAAAATCCGTTATATATATATATATATATATTAATACATATCCTCTATCTAAATTCTATAAAAAACATTGAAATAAAGAAAATATGCATATTTAGATGTAATATTAGTAATACACACTGTATTATCAATAATTTGAAAGGTTCAATATACCAATAAAATTTGACACTTCAATTTCATATGACATTACTGCAGAATAGACTTATTGACAGATAGATTTTTAAACGATTTGAAAAACCAGAATACAGATGTCTCTATTAGCAAATGGCACTTATAAATAAAATAATGAAAATCTCTCTTGGTATATAAAAACGTAAATTTGTAATTTAAAAAAAAAAAGAATTCTAGGTAACCAAAGGAGAAGAGAACTATTTATTGAAACATTTTAGTTAGTTGAATTAGAAATCCCCATGAGACAACATCATAATAAGAGTTGTCTCAAATTTAATTTTGAATATTAGGGAATTTATATAATCGTTATCAGTTCAACATATCTTGCCTTTTGTAAAGCCAGTGCGTGTACTATTCACAAAGAATTACCGCTAAAGTGCAAGTGTTTTTCGCGTTTTCTAAATTATTGATTTGGAAACGTTTGTTCCGGAAATTCTAAAAATACGTTTTAGAATACGTACGAGATCTTCTAGTATCCAGTTTGGTGAGTCCAGTCCATATTATATATTATTCTCGAGAATTAATAGGCCTTTGATCAAAATTATTTCGAAAATAGATGCATCTTATGATTAAATTATAGTAACGTTACTTATATAAAATTCTACGTCAAGTGCAGACAATTTTGAGAACAGACAATTTACAAGAAAATTTACGTATTTTACATTGACAGATATCAAGTATCAATTTAGACATTTTGAACTTTCGGTTAAATTATTTAGATCGGAAATTTTCTAATATAGATTGTTTTTAATATTAAGGTTTGATAGAAAATTCTATCTTTGTTTATGCGTTTTATGATATTTTTTGAAGAGTTTTAATTTTTGTAAGTGTTATTTTGATAATATATTATATGAATTTGAATTCCAAATCTCTTTGGCTCTCTTTTCATATTCATTTTCATTATATTTGATAATTTTTATACTATAGAAAATTTAGTATAATAAGTGACATTTAGTTAATCTCCTGACAGTAAATTCATATATGTCATAAGATAATTTAATGTATTGGATAAACAGTTACTGTAGATTTGAATAGTGTGATACGTTATTTAGAAAATTATTTGGAAATTTACAAATTTGAATTATTAGTTGAAATCTTTGATCCCTCCCTGAGAAAAGAGTGAGTTGATTGGTGTTGTATTGATTTATCTTTCATTATATAAAATTTAATATTTATTTAGCCGGGCATATTAATTTGACAACTGCTGTCATTAAAAATTTTATAGGTTATATTTAGAGGTAAAGGTATTTTCACAATAGTGTAGTTATTATCACAAATTGTTATGACAGCTACAAATTAAATTCAGCATCATATAAATTCATATTCATATATAAAATATAATAAAATTAGTAAAACACATTAGATATACTATAACATATATATATATATATATATATATATATATATATATATATATATATATGTTATATACGAAAAAACGCTTATGTTTAAGTAATGTTACGCAATGTCAAACATCAGATTACGATTTCCGTATTTTCATGAGAACGATGCTACGTTGCGTTTTTATAAAATAAACACATTAAGTAACACAAATATTATGTTACAGAAAAATAATGATTTCTGCACTTTCATGGGAGCGACGCTACATCGAATTCTCCATGAAAATAAACGCTGACGTTGATTTAACAAATTCTATAAATTCTTTGACTTTATGTAAAATAGTTAGTTACAATTATAATTTCAACCTATTACTTCTTTTTTATATAACATAAAACTGTGTAACTCAATAAAAATTGTTTTTAAAAAGTTTAACGTGAATTTGTGAATATAACAGTGGCGCAGTCAGTAGGATTCCTAAACACATCTAGAACAAGGATTGCCTAACTAAGTGTGGTGGTTCCTAAACCTTTAAGGAATTTTCAAGTACCAGCTCCAGATCTTCAAGAAGCAGACGGTCTCTCCGGCACCAGGAACACGCAAACTGCTAACCAGGTGTAGCAAAGCTCACGGATAAGGATTTCAGCTGCCAAGGAAGGAATGAAAATATTTACGTAAGAATCATCTCGTTTTATTTTTATTTAATATTTTGCAATTTATTTTTTATTTTTACCAAGTTCTATTGTCATAATTTACTTTTTTTTGAATACAATCATTTTAATATAAAGCAAAATACCTGAAACACGTAGTGCAACAAACGCTAATGCCAATGCTAATACTCCAGTTGCTCAAACCGATCAAGCGTCGAATCTAGAACCTTACAGATTATCAGAAATATTTTCAATAATTCCGGAATATGACGGTAATCAAATTTTCTTAAATACTTTTATAAATGCTTGTAAAACAGCTTACAGAATGGCCGACAACGACCAAAAAGTACTTTTAACTCTTCATATTAAAAACAAACTTAAAGGAAGAGCCGCTGAATTAGTTAATTCACGCGACCCTTCAAATTGGGAAGAAATTAAAACATTATTAAATACTCACTTTGGAGATTCTCGCGACTTAAATTCGTTGATTCAAGACCTTCAAAGAATGAAACAACTACCAAACGAATCGCCTTTAATTTTTGTTTCGAGATTACAAACTCTGGAAGCAAAAATGTATTCAGCTATAAGTAAACAACAGCATTTAACAATTGATCAAAAAGTAGCACAAACACGTCTTATAGAATCATTAACATTAAATACTTTATTAACCGGTCTAGATCCAAAAATCGGTCAAATTGTTAGAGCTAGTAATCCAATAAGTGTTTTATCAGCTATTTCACGAATCAGAAGAGAACTTCAATTAACTTACTATGAAAACCACAAACCTCAGACTAATCGTAATACAAATAATATACCTACTCGTAGATTTAGCCAAAATTCACCAAAACAATGTAATTTTTGTCACAGAATAGGACATACTATAAATGAGTGTCTCACACGTCAAAGACAATCTCAAAATTTAGCTCATGGTTCCTTTAGACCAAATCAAACTCCTAATTCACATAACCAAACAGGCCAAAATTTTCAACAAAGGACACAATTTCAAAATAACCAACAAAATCAAAATCGCCCATCTGTAATTAGACCAAATCCAAGTTTTAGACCTCAAGGACCACCGGGAAATCGACCCAACACAAATTTTAATCAACAAAGAACTTTTCATTTCAATCGAAATCGTGATTTTAACAAACACTCTCATAACAGTTATGACTATTATACAGATGATAGTCAAAATTATTATGAAAATCAAGAACAATACTCCGATAATTCACTTGATTATCAAGAATATTACCAAGAAATTAACCCCAGTGCTCCTGACTATTATACTGTTAATAGTGAAATAGAGGAAAACTATTATACTGCTGATAGTGATCCTAACTCTGATAATGGTATACCAGTTTGCAATACGAATGAAGACGAAACTTTCGATTATAGCCATATCGAACAAGACAATTTTAATTATAATAATGAAAATGTTTATAACTTTGATTCTGATAACCTCCTAAATCCAAATCATGATTATTATCAGGATTTTCGACAAGGCCCTTTACAAACGAAACCCCCAGATCCGCTAAACGACCAAACTTCAAATTTGTCGATCCCAGACCTCAGTTCACAAATTCAAACCATGAGTTTGAACAGTCCAGAATCGGACTGCCTCGAACAGATGTTCATGTAAAAAATACCTTACCGGTAAATTCTAAAAACTTATACTATATTAAAGACAGAACAAACACTTATAAAATTCTAATTGATACAGGTGCTGGATTATCAATTTTCAAACCCAAAACTTGCGAAAATTATAGAAATCGATCCCCTGAAAATGTAATTATTCAAGGTATAACGAACCAAAAAATAAGAGTTAACGAATCAACCCTTATTCCATTTAAACCTAACGATCCACACAGAGTATTCATTTGTAATTTAGATATTGATTTTGATGGATTATTAGGCATGGATTTTTTGGAACATTATAATTGTATAGTTGATCTAAAAAATAAACAACTTATTACTGATTTCAAGATTGTACCATTATTTAAAGTAACAGATAATGAAACTACCAATATTTCAATTGAAAACCAATTTCCACAAATTTACAAAAATACAATTTCCATTGAACCTAGGACTGAACAAATATTTAAACTAAAATGCGATTTAGTTAATACTGATGCTATACTGGTAGGTCAAGAAGTAGAGAAAGTTAAACTACCAAACGCATTAGTTAAAATAAATGAAAAAGGAGAATTTTTTGTTTCAGTATTAAATGTTAATTGTATACCTAAAACTGTAACATTTTCAAAACTTAACTTAGAACCATATGAAATAAATAATGTAAATAATATTCAACTAACCACCCAAGAAATGTGCACCGACAGAACATCGGAATTAAAAAATCAACTAAGACTTGATCATCTTAATGAAGAAGAACGAGACTTAATTTCCCAACTTTGTCATGATTTTTCTGACATTTTTTATTTAGAAGGAGACATACTTACTTTCACCAACGAAATAAAACATTCCATAGATACGCAAAATTCTAAGCCCACTTATGTAAAATCATATCGCTATCCCCAAATTCATAAACAAGAGGTGAAAGATCAGATCAATAAAATGCTTTCACAAAACATTATACAACCCAGCAATTCCCCATGGTCATCGCCCGTGTGGCTTGTGCCCAAGAAGCTCGACGCATCAGGTAAACAAAAATGGCGTGTTGTCGTAGACTACAGAAAACTGAATGAGGTTACCGTAGACGACAAATACCCGTTACCAAACATTGGAGATTTATTGGACCAGCTTGGTAAGTGTCAATATTTCACGACACTAGATCTTGCATCAGGCTTTCATCAAATTGAAATAATGCCTGAAGATATACCAAAGACCGCCTTCACAGTTGAAAACGGACATTTCGAATTCCTCAGAATGCCGTACGGTCTAAAAAATGCACCTTCAACATTCCAGAGGGTCATGGACAATGTCCTTGCTGGAATTCAAAACGAGCGATGTCTTGTCTATATGGACGACATCATCGTCTATTCACCGACAATTCAAGAACATATTACCCGCTTAACGGAAGTATTCAAGAGACTTCAAAAAGCTAACTTAAAACTTCAGCCAGACAAGTGTGAATTCTTGAGAAAAGAAGTCGCCTACCTTGGACATTTAATCACGGAAGATGGCGTTAAGCCGTTTCCGGCAAAAATTGAATGCGTCCAAAAATTCCCTCAACCTACGAACCAAAAGGAAATAAAATCCTTTTTGGGACTCGCTGGTTACTACAGAAGATTTATACCGAACTTCGCTAAAATTTCCAAACCAATGACAAAACTTTTACAAAAGGATGTCCCATTTAATTTTGACTCCGAATGTCAAAAGTCATTCCAAGAATTAAAAAATGCTCTTACTTCTACTCCGATATTGATATACCCAAACTTTGAAGAACGTTTTCTTTTAACTACCGATGCTAGCGCATTTGCAATCGGTGCAGTTTTGTCACAAGGCCCAATAGGTAAGGATTTACCGATAGCCTATGCGTCCAGGACATTGTGCAAAGCAGAAACCAAATACTCTACGATAGAGAGAGAACTTTTGGCAATTGTGTGGGCAGTTAAACACTTTAGACCCTATTTATATGGCCGAAAATTTACCCTTATAACTGACCACCGTCCACTTACTTGGTTATTCTCTATAAAAGACCCCGGTAGTCGTCTAGCACGATGGCGCCTCAAATTAGAGGAATACGACTATCAAATTGAATTCAAATCTGGCAAATCCAATAAAAATGCCGATGCCCTTTCTCGAATAAAAATTAACCACATAAATGACTTTGATTCATTTCGTTCAAAATTAGGAAACTTTAAATATTTACCTTACCCAATTTATCCCGCTCTTGAAGATGCAGGGCCATCCCAACAAACTGAAAATAAACCTGAAATTGACTGGGATGTCGCTGCAGAAGAATTTTTGTCTTTTGAGGAACTTTATAAAACAAAATCACTGATTGACTATTCTAAAATAGAATATTCCAATAATCATCTACTAGACAAACAGAATAAAAACATTTTAACCTTTTTTCAACAAAACAATTTACAAGATTTTCATGAAAAAATAATTGAGGATATATTTGAGGAAAACCCCGACTTTTCTTATGCAAAAATTAATGTACTTAGCAGTAAAACTGTCAAAAATAGAAAATACCTTATTATTGCTATACCATGGGATCCAGACAGTATTAGTGAATACTTATTTGCTGCAATTTACAGAAATCGAGATTTATTTAAACCTTCAGAAAAATATTTTATCGAAAATAATCCTGACCTTCCAATACTAGAAACACTATCATTTCTACTTTCGGAAGTTGACGTAAAATTCACTATTTGTCAAAATATTACTAAAGAGCCAGAACAAAATCAAATACCTATCATCTTAGATCAATTCCATAATGGCAAAAGCCACCTTCACCGAGGAATTAATGAAACTATTAGGCGAATACGACAAAAATATAATTGGGCCGGCCTCAATCGAGATGTCGAAAATTATATTAAGTCATGCCGGGCATGCCAAGAGACAAAAATATGTCGCAAAAATTTGGACAGTCCCCTCGTTATAACTGAAACGCCTAAAACACCTTTTGAACGTATTAATATTGATATTTTAGAGGTACCTCAAAAGAATTACGCTCTTACAATAAGAGACGAACTAACAAAATTTTCTCAAGCATATCCGCTTGAAGATAAAAGTGCCAAATCCGTTGTCACTTCATTATTAGCTTATTTTCAGCATTTTGGTGCACCACTTCGCATTCATTGCGATGCCGGTCGCGAATTCAATAATGCGTTAATGAAAGACCTTTGTAATATGTTCGATATTAAGTTAACATATTCAAGTGTCGGTCATCCGCAAAGTAACGGATCTCTAGAAAGATTACATGCTACTCTGTTAGAAATGATTCGATTAAATTTAGCAGACCACCCCAATGAACACCCCTTCAGTATTTTACCATTTGCTATTATCGCTTATAATAACTCTATAAACAAAACACACGGATTCACACCATACGAACTTGTATTTGGACACACGTCCAGTAGACCTCCCGAAAAATTATACAATGAACAAGAATTAATTACTAAATATATTAGAGATCTAAATAACCGCATATCCTATTATTATAAAATAGCGAGAGAAAAAACCATAAAGCAAAAAGAAAAAGCTAAAGACTGATTTGACAAACATGTCTCCGAAAACAAACCAAATTATGAAGTAGGTGACAAAGTTTACGTAAAAGAAACTCAAATAAAAAACAAGTTAGAAAATAAGTTTAATAGCCCTTTTGAAATACTAGAGATACACAGAAATTCCGCAACAGTATTAAATTTAGAAACAAATAACAAATCAAAAATAAACTTCGATCTTATGAAACCCTATGTTGAAAATTAACTTATTTTCAGGTTTCTGCTGCTGATCGGAACAGCAACATGTCAATATAAAATCGAACCCATAAACAATACAGTTGGAATCTACTACCACGACGAAACCAAAATAATGGTTTCGAACGACGAATGGACTTTATTAGTGCATAAAAATATATCAGCTTTTAAACAAACTTTTGAAAGAAATAATAGAATTCTTGACACAATTCAAAATACCTTTACTTCAAACTACTCCAGTATGAAGTCCTTCCGATCCGAAGTAAAATCACATTTGGCATTATTGCAACAAATTACAAAATCTATTGGCGATAAATTCAGTGAAATATCTTTCGATGTTAAAAGACAAAAACGAGGGTTAATTAATGGTATTGGCACCATATTTAAATCAATAACCGGAAATCTCGATGCGTCTGACGGTGAATATTATATGGACTGCATTAATAAATTAAAAACTGATCAAAACCAGATAGAAAACTTATTAAAAAATCAAATATCAATCACAAGCTCAGTCATAACAAATCTCAACAGTACCATGGGACAATTAAAATTAAATGAGAAAATATTTAATTCAGATATAGAAAAAATTGAAACCACCATTCGACAATCAACAAACGAAATTGCGCTTATCGAAGCCAAATTAAATTTCTTTGAAATTTGCGAACAACTAATGGAGAGTTATTCGTATCTTGAAAATACTATTAATGATATTCTAAACTCTATCACTTTTGCACAGCTTCAAATAATTCATACTTCTATTATTGAACCAGAAAATTTGATCACTGCTCTTAAGAAAATATCAGAAAATACAGTAAGAAAAGGTTTACCGCTACCAATAAAATATTCTGAAATTTCACAATATTTGGAAATAATCGATCTCGAAGCATATCAAACAAATTCAGATCTTGTTTTCGTTCTTAAAATACCTTTGATTGAACCACAAGTATTTACTTTATTCCACCTACACCCAATACCAATTTATGATAATAGAACTGGATTTCACCACATTTTATCATTTTCACAAAAATATTTAGCGCGAGATGATGATTCTTTATCCTACATTCCAATCCACGATTTACAAAAGTGTAAACAGTTATCTACGCATCAAAAGTTGTGTCGCGATGTTTACGCGTACCCTATAGACGATAACGCGATATGTGAAGCCCGTTTGTTAAGACAATATAAGACATTTCCTGCGAATTGTAAAAGTGCGGTAGTCAACGGACAAGGTTATAATGTGCAAAAACTCGAAGAAAACGTGTGGCTAGTGTCGATTGCCGAACCGGTACACGTGACCATAAGTCTTCCAGACACAAAAACGAAAACATTAACCGTAAATGAAAATTCTATTTTACAGCTATACTCAGGATGCTCCGCTTTTGTTGGCATTACTAAAATACAAGCTAGTACCAGAAAAACTATAAACATTCCTCATGTACTTCATCCCGTAATGGTTGATTACAACTGTTGCCTAGACATTCCAAACAAAGTAGAAGTACCCAAAATAGAACCACTAGATCTTAATAACATTAACTTGAATGATCTGCAAGTGACAAAACACAAACTGGACCAATACTCAAAAAGTTTGGATGAACTCATAAACAAACCATTTGTTGAGAAAAATATTTCGTGGTTCACATATACTACGATCTCACTCATCGTTGCCTTGATCGTCCTCTACACCTGTTATAAGTGTAGAAATATTAAATTCAACAAATCGCCAGGAAAGCCTGTTCCGGACCAACCGAATGATGTTTTTATCAAAATTCATAACATTCTGGCAAAAAGAAGACCCAAACTTGACACTGAAGCCTCTGAGGAAGTGGAAATCGAAAATTGACAATTTCATGGTTTAATGTATACCTTTATATTTTTATTTTTTGTATTTTGCGTATTTTCCTTTTAATCTTTAAATCTCTGTATATATTGTATTGTCTATTTTATATTTTATGTATTTTGGTTTTTATTCTCAAAATTGTTGTTTATTAAACAACAATTTTAATTAAGGGGGGAGTTGTTATATACGAAAAAACGCTTATGTTTAAGTAATGTTACGCAATGTCAAACATCAGATTACGATTTCCGTATTTTCATGAGAACGATGCTACGTTGCGTTTTTATAAAATAAACACATTAAGTAACACAAATATTATGTTACAGAAAAATAATGATTTCTGCACTTTCATGGGAGCGACGCTACATCGAATTCTCCATGAAAATAAACGCTGACGTTGATTTAACAAATTCTATAAATTCTTTGACTTTATGTAAAATAGTTAGTTACAATTATAATTTCAACCTATTACTTCTTTTTTATATAACATAAAACTGTGTAACTCAATAAAAATTGTTTTTAAAAAGTTTAACGTGAATTTGTGAATATAACATATATATATATATTGAACCAGATATCTTAGATAATAAGAGAAGTAGTATTATAAAAATAGTTTGCTAGTATGAAATATATATGAAAATAACATAATTTAAGAAAACAGGTAAAAAGGAAACACTTTTCTTAATTTAAACAACATATCAAATAAAGATATATTAAATAACAGCCTATAACAATATAATAAAAAAGGAATTACCTCAATATTAACACAAAATATAGATATTGCCTAACCAATGTAATGATGTGAATAAAGTTGCCTAAGACGAAGATTATTTTTCATAACATAATCAGCTGTTCATCTGAAATGAAAACAAATATTACTATAGTTAATTCATTATAATCATTAATTTAAGAATAAGAACCAATATAAATACTGAATGGAATATAATCCAATAGATTTCATAGATAAACAAATAATGACATATAGACAAATAACATAAGAGAATTTATATTTATAATTAATATGAGTGTAACAAGAATATACTATCAATAATAATATTGAATGTTGTACCATGTAAGTGTATCTAAGTATAACCAATTTTAATGTATTTGTATGAAAGACAATATTAGTAATACTCACAGTTAATTGTAACAAGTTTTCGGCAAGAATCTGCGAAATTTTCGTTAAATTTGGTTTTTTGGAGCTTCAGTGGAGTGTTCCTGGGATCCAGAGACTTTCATCCCAATGCAAGAGCAACAGGTCAGTGTATTTAAATCATTTATTGGCCAATAAACAGTGTAAAAACTCAAAATACCAATTAAGTACTTAATTTCATAAATTGACAAACTTTTGCAAATATGATCGATCTAAAAAAGAAAGAAACAGACTTTATATAGTATATTCATTGCATAAATCGTTAAATTTAATAAAAGGCCGAAATTTATATAAATTAAAATATGTACTTACGCCATTTTGTAATCGCATAAATCTAGTGATTGAAATTTCATAATGCTATAACTATGACCATCTGTATATAATTTCTATTTTTCTATCCAAGTATATAACTCATTTCTTTCCACAGCAATTTGTATCATATATAACTATGATATATATATATATAAATTCTTTTATGTTTATTTATGAACCATTTACTTGTTTGCATCGTCAACAAACTGTGTTGTATAATATAGATGCTTCTTACGTATCATAATTGTTCGTTTCATGTTAAAGCGCATGACTAGTTTTTCACGCATGCGTATTGATGATATTATTAAAATCAATAAATAGGTACAATATAACCATTGGCGTCGCATATTATTTTTATTAAATATAAATATTGCATTGAAAATTAAATCTATTACAAATAATGTGTTTTCTTTTTATTTAAACAATGATAACAATACAATAAGCCAGGACTCAAAGGGAAAAAGGATTTCATGCTCCCGAATAATCTAATTAAAATAAATTACTAATCAAATATTAAAAACAAACTGAGCTAGCCAAACTAAAAACAAAAATTCTAAATTATAAACATATACATTTAAATCTACTATAAAAGTAAGTTTTATATCAAATATATAGTTCAATATATATATTGAACCAGATATCTTAGATAATAAGAGAAGTAGTATTATAAAATTAAGTTTGTTAGTATGAAATATATATGAAAATAACATAATTTAAGAAAACAAGTAAAAAGGAAACACTTTTCTTGATTTAAACAACATATCAAATAAAGATATATTAAATAACAGCCAATAACAATATAATAAAAAAGGAATTACCTCAATGATAACATAAAATATAGATATTGCCTAACCAATGTAATGATGTAAATAAAGTTGCCTAAGACGAAGAATAATTTCCATATCATAACAGCTGTTCATCTGAAATGAAAACAAATATTACTATAGTTAATTCATTATAATCATTAATTTAAGAATAAGAACAAATATAAATATTGAATAGAATATAATCCAATAGATTTCATAGATAAACAAATAATGACATATAGACAAATAACATAAGAGAATTTATATTTATAATTTATATGAATGTAACAAGAATATACTATCAATAATAATATTGAATGTTGTACCATGTAAGTGTATTTAAGTATAACCAATTTTAATGTATTTTTATGTATGAAATTGTTTTGATAAGTGATTGAAGTTTCAATTATCTGATTACAAAAGACAATATCTTATTGGTTGTAAAAGATGACATAACAAACTGTGAATCAATAAATAAACTTTTGAATAGTGATCTGGAAAAGAACAAAAGACTGTTTTGTTTAAAAAAGTTGAGAATCGAGGGGACGCTTAGAGAGAACGGTAGCGAGTGTTAAGAAGCGAGGAGTGTGTGGGATAGTGTTCCTAAAAATTTAAAGATATTCCCGGTTTAAGACATTTAAACTCCTAAAGTACGATTAAATACAATATTAGAAATACTTACAGTTAATTGTAACAAGTTTTCCGACAAGAATCTGTGAAATTTTCAACAACTTTGGTTTTTTGGAGATTCAGTGGAGTGTTCCTGGGATCCAGAGACTTTCTTCCAAATTCAAGATCAACAGGTCAGTGTATTTAAATCATTTATTGGCCAATAAATAGTGTAAAAACTCAAAATCCCAATTAAGTACTTAATTTCATAAATTGATAAACTTTTTCACATATGATCGATCTAAAAAAGAAAGAAACAGACTTTATATAGTATATTCATTGCATAAATCGTTAAATTTAATAAAAGGCCGAACTTTATATAAATTAAAATATGTACTTACGCTAATCACGCCATCTTGTAATCGCATAAATCTAGTGATTGAAATTTCATAATGCAATAACTATGTCCATTTGTATATAATTTCTATTTTTCTATCCATGTATATAACTCATTTCTTTCCACAGCAATTTGTATGATATATAACTATGATTTATAGATAAATTCTCTTATGTGTTTTAACCATTCAATTGTTTTCATCGTCAACAAACTGTGTTGTATAATATAGATGCTTCTTACGTATCATAATTGGTCGTTTCATGTTAAAGCGCATGACTAGTTTTTTCACGCATGCGCATTTATGATATTATTAAAATCAATAAATAGGTACAATATATCCATTGGCGTCGCATATTATTTTATCAAATAAATATTGCATTGATAATTAAATTGATTTCAAATAATGTGTTTTCTTTTTATTTCAACTATTACATCAGTATAAATTGCCAGGACTCAAAGGGAAAAAGGATTTCATGCTCCCGAATAATCTAATTAAAATAAATTATTAAACAAATATTAAAAACAAACTGAGCTAGCCAAACTAAAAACAAAAATTCTAAATTATAAACATATACATTTAAATCAGCTACTATACTATAAAAAGTAAGTATTATATCAAATATATAGTTTAATATATATATATATATATATATATATATATATATATATATATATATATATATATATATATATATATATATATATATATATATATATATTATAGTGGATATGTTTTATTTTAATATATTTACTTATATGATTTACCTTTATTTACCCGTTTTTACCTTCGGCTAGCCCTATATGATTATATGAAAATTTTTTAATTGTATGTATTGTTTAAATTTTATATTGCAGTCGGAAGCATGAGACTTCTCTCTTTGAGTCCTGGACACCTATTAGAAAAAATTTTTACATATATGAACATTTACTTATTATGATTTCGTGATAGGTCTATTCCTGAATAAATTATATATATCTTTATTTCAATCATCTCACCATATGATAATCGAATGAATGATTTAAACAATGTTCATGAAAAGTGTTATGGACATTGACTGGAATAAGAAAAATACCAACACTTAAATAAAAATATTTTAATAAATTGTTGATGAAATCTTCAAAATTTTACACACACAAATATTCCTGAACCTCCTCTGTATTCTTTGATGGTCATGCGCACTGAACGCTTATAGTAGCTGCTTCGGCGCAACGGAGCAACTCTTCCGGTTCAACGTTTCTCGTCGTCACAAAATTATAGTACACCGTTAACATGGAGGATGCAAACGTTTAACAGTTCAATGTGCATCAATTTAGTGCATTTAGAATAATATGGTTGAAAACTTATATTAAACAGTTACATATATAATTCAAGTTGTGAATTAAGTGTGTGTTTGATAGTTATAAGAATAGGTCAGCATGCAAAGCGGAAATTAAGATTGGAAAAGCATTTATGAGTGGTGTGAACTTTGATTATTTTACAAACGAAAAACTTTTTACAAGTAAGTACATATTTAATATCTAAAATTATTGTTGCAGAAAATTAGAGTTCTTTAATTATCCATGGATAAAATTTGGTATTGATTATTTTAAAGTTTCTTTGGCCAATTTTAGATTATTCAAATTTAAATGTTCAAATTAATTTCAAAAGTTCACTTTTTCTTTGTTTGTTTGGAATTCCAAATTAAAAAAACTCAAATAACACAGACCTTATATTCCATTCTCGGCGTGGTGGACCTGCAACATCTCGTCTCTTTTCTTAGGTATTCCTTACCCAAGAAATACTCGTTCGGCACGTTTCACTTTTTCACAGGGGTTAATCGACATTAATATTATGAATTTTTTATTGATTTAGATTTAAAATTATTACTTTTACTTTAAAGTTTTTACAAAAATCTTGTCCGAGAATTACATCCCAGTTCATCATTCCCCAACTAACTCTCCACTCTCTTTTTTTTTAAAAATCAACAACATTTTTACAATCTCTAAAACACAGCCTCCTAATTTGTTATTTTATTCAACAATTGTCAATGATAATGTTTTTTTTATGGAAATACTGAATTCTTCAATTAAAATAGTCTTGGAGAGTGAAATCACTTGTATAAATGGTTTAACAATATCTTATAGAATATATAAATAATCTTTTACATGTATTACAATGGTTTCAATCCTTGTAATTCCTTTTTTTTTAGTAAATTTGTTTACAATTAATATACAATTTCTACAATCTAAATTTATGATTTATATATATGGAACTGTTTATTTTTTAATTCTTTAATTAGCACTAATTTCGCTTTATATAAACTCTAACTTAATTTCAAATTTACATTCTCTGTTTTATATTAACTTCCAACTCATTGAATTTAGGTTGGCAATATTATAACTAGATTCAATCACTTCCTTCATTGATTTCGATTTGATTACTAGATTTCTATGACATACAATATGGCTCTTATTCCGAATGTCATATTTCATACAGTTTTATTTTTATAAATTACTTTTTTCAAATTGCAACTTTTTATTGTATTTGCATATCGTTAATAAATTAGTGATTTGATTATTAATTCTTATTATTTTAGGTTTTGAACAAATTAACATCCTTTTCCCGATTCAAGTGTGGACATAGCAGCGTTCAGATTGATTTTAATGAGAATTGTTGACATTGACTTGACCTTAGGATTTATTTGTGAAGGTAACATTTTCTTAAGAATTAATTTCTATATTATCATTACCATTCTATTCCTTATCCTTAATCCATTTCTTAAATTGATGTACTCAATATTTTATAATACATTTGCTTAAGTCATTCATTCGTTTTATGTTAAATTTTGTTCTTAATTAGGTAGTGTCTAATGATACACCATACGTATATACAAAAAAAATTCCTTTTTAATTCAATCTATTATATGAATATTTATCTATACTAGAGGACTGGCTTAATATATATATATATATATATATATATATATATATATTCCCTATTAATAAGCATAATAAAAGTAGAATGTAATACTACTTATTACTTACTTTACTTAGTCAACTTCTATATAAGAAGTATAATAATAGAAGATATTAAAAAAGAAAAATATCTAACTAATGGGAGGTATGAAAGTGCTTTTTTATTTTTCATCAACTGGTTGATGCCAGGTTTGATAGAAGACAGTTGAAGTCTCATATCAGGTTCGGCGTCCATTCTATTGCGGTATTTTCTTTTTGTGGCTGCATAGATTGAGAATCTTGTTTCGCACAAATATGTTGTTGGGAACGGTAGAAGAATATTCAGAGCTATTTTGGCAAGTATTGGATATTCATCACGAATTCTCCATCAAATATCGTTGAGGGGCGTCGTTTTGAACAGTGACTCCATACCTGCATCTGACGAAATTTCTAAAAGAGATTATTATATCTCGTTTTACATACTTTCGGGTTTTGCAAGTTGGGTAAAGAAGGATTATGAATCCATGAATTCAATTTCCTTTTTGTTTTCTGCTCTTCGGGAAAATGCTTCTCAAAAGATGCGCGCAATGAAGTGAGATATTGGACCTATTCTTCAAATACATCATCTTAAAACATTAGTCGTTATCGTTAACAAACTCGTGACGTAAAGCTTTCTATTTTTCTCCTACCTACTCGAATAATCCAGAAATCTAATTTTCTTTCTAAGGCAGTTATTTTGTTACAGGCCTGGAACACTGTCATAAACGACAGTCGGAACAACCAAGTTTTATCATACAAACAATCTTTCAAATTAGAAGAAGTATGTGATGAAAGAAACATTTGTAACTCGACTCTAAGTTCAAATAGACTAGTTAAAGTTTTACCCCGAGACAGCCATCGCACATCTGTATGGAGTAGCAATGTTTTATGTTTGCTGCCATAATCTTCAAACAATAATGAGAACAATCGGGATTGTAGTGGTCGTGATTTAATTAAATTAATTATTTTTACCGCTTCATCCATAACTAATTTTAAATTTGTCGGCATTCGCTTCATCGCAAGTGCTTGTCTATGCAGGATACAATGGCTGGAGCTACAATTATGCGCTTTAGTTTTTATTAGCGACACTGCTCCTGCTGTTTTACCCGTCATCGCCTTGGCCACATCTGTACAAATATCAATGTAATCGTTCCAACTGAGTTTATTTTCTTCAAAAAATATATTTATTTTCTTCAAAAAATATATTTATTTTATTATAAATTTCTTGTCCGGTAGTGTTTGTGGGCAGCGATGAACACATAAGCAATTAAGCATGTCTTCTTCAAAAGAACTTTCATATGGATATCTCACGATAACCAGCAGGATAGCCCGACCAGCGACATCAGTCGACTCATCCATTTGCAAGACGAATCGTATTTTTTGTAGACGTGTAACTAGTTCTTGTTTGACGTAGCTTACCAGATCATGAATTCGCCGTGAAACAGTACCGTTTGATACCGGCACAGTACAAAGATGGTTTGTAGATTTTTCATCAAGCATACATTTTAGTATATTTAACACACTAGGCTTTATTAAATTCTCAGCGAAAGTGTGTGCTTCACCTAATTGTGCAATGCGATAGCTAACTAAATATGATGCTTCCGTGGCCTTTTCATTGATAGTTTGGGTTACAAGCATCATAGTTTTATGACTTCCCAATAATTGTTCTTTGTTACGAACAAAAAATTCGTCGGCGCAACTTGGCAGGTGCCATGGAACTATTAGGAAGCAGTTTACTACATAACATGCCGAGAGGTGAACCGTTGGAATTAACAAATCCGAAACTGATATATGATTTATTATACTTCCTTTTTTTCGCCTTTGAAACCGTAGAGCTTGACGTCGTTGCATCATCGTCTGGATCGGTAATTGCTGTATATTCCGCGCGTGCTGCTTTTGAACATTCGGCTTCGTTAGAAGATGTTGCAACGCGTTTAACGCCTTTAAGCCAACGTTCCATTCTTCTTTATTAATAATGTTACTGCGTAGAAGAATTTAGTCCAAAGAAGAAATGTACCAAACTGATACAATCAGAATACAGCAGTATAACAATTCCTAAACACTTCGTTTAAAATTCGAAAGCTAGTTTGTAAGTAGGTAGGTACTAATCACTCCGAACGCTAATCGTCGACTAATGAGTGTTGAGGAGCGATCGTCACTTTTATAGTCCTAACCTCGATTGAGAATTAGCGAGCTAGCTTGTAAGTAGCTAGGAACTAAACGCTAATCGTCGACTGATGAGTGTTGAGAGAGAGAGAGAGAGAGAGAGAGAAATTCGAATAAAGTTTGTGTTGAATGGGTATCGTTATAAGTTGGAGTGTGTGTTTTGGTTGGGTGCCCTGATATAGGATTAGTTTCCTCTGCAGGGCTAGATTGGGGGTGTATTGGGGGTTTTTGTGCGCGTATGTATCTGAGTCTGGTGAAACAGGTGGTTGGTTGAAGGTTGGGCTGGTTGAAAAAGTCTGGAAGATTTGAGAAAGTGACTAAAAAGAAATTAAAAGGTGTGGAATTGTGGTTTTCGAGTGGGCTTTTCGCTAGAAAGTGTTCCGGAGGCAAAGCATTCTCGGTTTTTTTGGGTTTTTTTTTTGTTTTTGTGGATTTTTTTGGTGGAATAATCATTGTCATCAAGCAAATAGGGGGGGGGCGGGTACAGCTGCGGCTGCATTTGTTCCCTTTGTCGATTGATTGATTGGTTCGTCGGTCCATTTGGCTAGTGAATAAATTCATCCTGTTGAATAAATTCACCATGTTACAGGGAAACCGCAAAAAACCTGTAACGCCGACTGGTGGGTGGGGGCGGTTGGAATGGGTTTGTCAGAAGTGTTGGCTAATTGAAATTTGTGAGATGGGTGAGAGTATTTAAGGATAGGGAGTTGTTTGGATATCTAGACAGAAAGAAAGAAAATATGTGTGAGAAAGATATAGAAGATCATATATGTGAAAATAGCAATGTCTGATTATCGGATTGAAATTGGGGATCGGTCTAGGTAGTCGATGTATATGTCTGGGAGATCGTCGTAGGTGAAGGAATGGGATCTTTCTCTTGGGTTTTCTGCCAAGAGGCCGTCTGTTAGCGATCCACGGTGTGAGGAGGGCGTTTTTCGAGATTTCGTTGCCCGATACGATAGTACCACTAACGTATCGGGCTTGTAGGCTGTTTAGACGGGACGGAATGGGTTCGATGTGGATATTGATATAGACGGTGTTACTGGGTGAGTAGGGTACCTTGTATTGGCAGTATTTCATAATTGATTGCTCACAAGATCGAAGCTTTTTTACTAGAAGATGGTCTGAAAGGGTGCAGTAGACGTTTGCTCTATAGTCGATAATGGGACGGATATATGTCAAACGTATGGAGTAAGGGGGTTGGATGAGTTCGTCCGAAGCTTCCGCCAAGCGCCTTGAGAAGATTCACTCGACGTCGGACTTTATTTAGCATGACTGTTAGGTCGGCCATCAAGTTGAGAGTGTGAGTAAATCTCACTTCCAAATAAACGGCTTCCCTACGGATTTCGAGCTGCTCTCCCCAGAGCACGAGGCGAAAGTTCGTAGGTAGAAGTCTGAGTGGAAGGGTGCTTAAACCCGATGGCTTGGTAAAGAAAAACTAGGGTTTTCTTGAATGTAACTATATTTTCACGTTTACAAATGGGACCTTTCATTACAAATCTCACTAAATTTTACATTGTCAATGGCACTTTTCAGTACAAATTCACTAAATTCTTCTTATCATTTTTTACAGAGGTTAAATACATTGGGTCCAAAACCTATCATACTTATACTAGTGGTTGGTTTCACTTCAACTTTCATATATTTTTTGAATACATTGGTTGAGGAGGGATGAGAAATTAGTAAGTATAACTTTATCCGTTATGCTGCCACATGTTGATCATAGGACTGTCTAGGTTAGGTACTTGTCGGTTGAGAGTAGAATTGTAACAAGGAGAGTGGTGGTTGGATGTGGAAAATTGAATCGTTTTTCGAATGGTGTCGAAAGTCTAAGCTAGCATAAAACTATAATTAGGAAACAATTAGATGCAAAAAAGTAAGTTCGCTACTAACGGGGAGGTGGCGTTAGGAGTATGATTTATAAATAATTAGAGGTTGGTTTATCACAGTTGAGAAACTAGTAGTTTTTCAACACTTGGGTTTTTTGGGTGTTGAGAGTCACCCGCCATCTCCTGCACCAATTTGAAAATTGAGTCAGTAGATTTTTGGATCGAATATTGAGGGAGCGAATGTCAGTGGCGGAAATTATTAGTGCGGTGTCGTCCGCATATAGTTGGATATTATCCTGGGGATGTCGTGGTATTGGTGTATCATACGTATAAATTGTGTATAATACTCGAGCGAGTATCGAGCCCTGCGGCACTCCAGTCTGGGATGTAAATGAATCGGATAGGCTGTAACCAACTTTGACGCTGATCGATCGGTCTGTGAGGTAGGAATATAATAATTTTACGATTTGGTTTGGCAACCGGATGCCCAGTAGCTTTCTCACTGGTCCGGCATGCCAGACTTGATTGAAAGCTTTTTGAACGTCCATAAAAATGGCGGCTGAACATCGTTGTTGACTTAAAGCTCGGGTGATGATTGTTTGAAAGTTGCTGGTGGCGTTCTGACAAGGGTGGCCTGGCCGAATTGAAATGCCGGAATAATATTATTTTCGGTACAGAAGTCTCTCTTTTAACAAACGTTCAAAGATTTCACCTAGGACGCTGATTAATGAAATTGGGCGGTAGGATTCAGGCTTTGTGGGGTCTTTGCCGGGTTTGGGGATGAGAACTACGTTGGCTGATTTCCAACAACGAGGGAAGTAAGAGTATACCAAGCAGGCGCTCAACAGGGTGCAGAGCGGAGGAAAAATCTCTTCTGGCAGATGTTTAAGTGTCTGATGAGTATTGAGGAGCGATCGTCACTTTTATAGTCCTAACCTCGATTGAGAACATTCTTTAAAATACTCGAGTCGGCGCCCTTGATAAATAAAAACTCGAAATAAAAATAGAAATACAAAAAATGCTACCCCAGAGAGGTGTTTTGATTTTTTTTCTGAATTCTTCCGTAACCCCCACAGCAATATCGCGTAATCCTAGGGTTCCGTGGAACACACTAAGGCTTAGGTTAGACGGGCGCACATACGTTCAACGTATTTGCGTCGCGTATTGTGTTTACACTGGTTGTTTGCGAATTTATACGAGCGTAAGCATCACGTTGGGTACAGCCAGAGTAGATAGAACTGGCTAGCTAGAATAGTCTTAAAATGAATCCCGTGACAATCAGTTGTGTCTCCGCTCTCTGTATTAGTTTATTACTTGAAAATAAAAATAAGAAAAGGAGAGCTAAACGTGGATGGTGGGTTCATCCCTTATTGAGTGACAGTTTATTGACGGGTTACTTTCAAACAAAATTTAGTCAACACAGATTACATCCTCAAAAGTTCTTTTCATTTTACCGAATGTCTGTAGAGAGTTTTGATGAACTACTCAACTTGTTATGCAACGCTTTGCAAAAGGAAAAAACAAACATGAGGATTCCAATTTCCCCAACAGAACGTCTGGTAATCACTCTAAGGTATGTGTAAACTTTATTAGAAAATTTACAAATATAAAAAACAACTAAATATTAAAAACGCTAAATAAAAACTACAGTCTCTTGTAATATTGACCACCGCCGTATTGGATGTCCTGGGAGTCAGCAGAAGCACTGGAAGCTGGTGTATCCCATGTTGGAGACTGATATCTCTCATAATTATCGTTGGAACTTGTAGAAGCCGAAGCATATCGGTTTCGATTAGCCGGTGGATAGGCAGCGTTGCCTTTAGATCTCGGTTGAGAAGGGAAACGACACTCTTGTACCACTTGCATTAAACGTAATCTGCAAGACAACATATCTGGGATCGAGATTTGCTCCATTATTGGTAAGAGCGACATCAAAAATTCCCTGTTCCCAGAATCATCTCTGGGCTGGCTGTTCACCTCTTTCTGGAGAGTAACGCTTTCGTTTAAAACTTTTGTTATCGCTCGAATTTCTGTAACTTCTTCCGTTTGTTTTTTCTTCCCCTTCGATTTTACGCGAGCTGAGGTAGTAGGAAGGGTCTGAGAGCGTTGAGACGCTGCAGATGTAGAGGGCAACTGAGTGTCTTCAGATTCAGGCAAGGAAGATGCTAGGGGTGACTGGGAATCTTCTATCTCCTGTGTGGACTCCCCCTCATTTTCATCGTCATTTTCCTCACCGCTATCCTCTGGGCTTCTGATATTCGAACTTGAAGTTCTAATTTCAATAAAAGGCGTCAGGAAAAGAAGCTGATCAAGTTGGTAGCTTGCCCACTTTTGCTACAATTCATCATAGTAACCTCTCTTTTAAATTGGTCCCTAACCGACTTCCATTTTCTCTGAACCAATTTACCTGAAAGACAACATTCACATTAAAAAGCAATTAGGTAACTAAATTTAAAATTTATTGCAGAAACCTCGCAACTGGCTCAGATTTCGGGTGCTCAGAATATGTCTACCAAGTTTCAAGATGTACGATTAGAGGTATTGTAAGGGAAACATGCGTAGCTATTTGGAACATTTTACAACCTTTAGAAATGCCTATCCCAACAACAGCTACCTGGACCCATGTGGTAAATAGATTTTATGAACAAATTGCTTGGGGACGATCGATGGCAAGCATATCCGAATTGTTCGACCTCAGAATTCTGGGACAGAATACTTTAATTACAAAAAATTCCATTCGATCGTTTTACTAGCTGTCACCGATGCGGATTATTGTTTCACTGCAATAGATGTAGGGGCTTACGGACGAGAAGCCGACAGTAATGTCTTTAAAGGATCGAATTTTGGGAAGCAACTGGCACAAAAGCAGCTTGACCTACCAGAGAAAGCAGCACTTCCAGGTACAATGTTGCCATTATTACCACATGTATTTGTAACAGACGAAGCATTTGCTATTGATGAACATATACTAAAATCATATGCGCCCAAGAAAAGATTGGAAATTCCTCAAAAGGTATTTAACTACCGTTTAACAAGAGCCCGTAGGTTTGTCGAATGTACGTTTGGTATTCTTGCAAATAAATGGAGAGTATTTCACACAAGTTTACTGGTGGTGGAGGATTTTGCAGTATATATTATCAAATCTTCATGTGTACTGCATAATTTTGTAAGAAGGAGGGATGGATTTGACCACGACGACACTTTAACAAATCCACTAGAGGATATCGGAAAGGTGGCTACGGGAGGTAAATCTAGCGGTTTTGCAGTCAGAGAACACTTTACACAATATTTTATGACTAATGACGGAGCCGTATCTTGGCAACTTGAGAAAATTTAATGTGTTTATTATTAAAATTAATAAATAAATATCTACTTACTTTTATTACTTTTTTCTGTAGCCGGCAAAATTTCCCAATTGTCAATCAACTCTGCACAGACTTCATCCCGGAGTTTCATTTTTAGCTCTCTATTGCTGTACTCTTTTGATTTTATGTTGTACAGAGGAGGCCATTTTTCAATTTCAGCAATTAATTTTTCTGTATCCCACATTATTCAACTGATTATTTTTTCTTGGAGTGTACATCCACGCGCTCGTGTATTTCGACAAATACTAAACAATGTGTTTCAGTTCCAGCGTGCCCCGACGTGCCGGCGAATACACGTCACAATACGTAGCGGTGGACGTATAGTGGCGTTTTTGCGTCGCGCTCGACGCTCGTGTATAAATCTGCGGTTTTCGTTAAAGCGCAAAATACGCGACGCAAATACGCTGAACGTATGTGCGCCCGTCTAACCTAAGCCTTAGAGAATGGCTGCCATAGATTATTATAAAAAAAAACAGTAAATTATAATTAAAAATCGACCTCTTTCGGGATTTGAGTGCGAATAACTTTGAAAGATTCCGTTGCACCGTCACGTACAATAAAGCTTAAAAGCTTAGTATTGAATACGTCAATGATGAAATTATTCATGGCTTGAATATTATAAATTGTGGTGAACATATCAAACAACACAATGAGATACAGACACACAAAGCAGGTCAACAGTGGGTGTAATTGATAATTCCTGAAACTGATAAAAGAAAATATCAGCAAAAGTAGCAGCAATACAAACAACTCAGCACAAGGAACGTTGAATAAAAATAATATAATCAATGGTTTTATATGGAATGTCACGATTCTCATATAGTTTGGTAGGTATGTGTGTGTGTGGGGGAGAAACTGGCTTGGAATTAAATCCTTCATCCACAGATTTTTTTTTATTTAATGGTAGACTGAACGTGTTACTTGAATCTAAATTTCAACACCGTGACAGATCAAATTTCGTTTGTCTAAAAAACTCCACCAGAGTGTCAAAAACTATTTTATTATTCAGCCCCAGTAAATGAGCTAGAATAACGGGGAACTAACTGTATGTCTAATTTACTAAGGGATTTAAAAAGATTTTCTCTTTCTTTTTTATATTTGATACAATTAAATATTATATGATTGATATCTGCAATAGTAACGTTATCACAACTACCAGCAGCCTTGTTAACAATACCTAATTTAGTAAGGTGATATGGATATTTCCCATGCTGGGATTTCAATCTCAAAATTGTGGATACATAAAATTTGGGAACATTATAATCAATTATATATGACTGTAACAATGGAAGTTGAGGGTGTAATGAAAAATATTGATTTGTGGATTTTTGAGCAAGTTCAATCCATTTTACTTTCCATTTCTGTATAGTCCTTTGTTTTAGAGTTGTTCTAATATCCTTCTGAGTAGTGTAATTTATTCGTATCCCATCAATAATAGCATCCTTAGCCAAATGGTCCACTATTTCATTGCCTATACTACCTATGTGAATCTTCACCCAAATAAATGTGACGTCTATATTACACAACAACTTTTTAACATTGCATAAAATATCTGATTCATGTTTATTAAGGTGGTTATTTTTAATCGCTTCTAATACTGATCTTGAATCACTTATAATCACACCCTGTTTGGTTTTATTAATATTTAAGTATGTTGTGGTTTTTTCTATGGCTACCAATTCAGCAGTAAATATGCTACAAATATTTGATAATTTATATTTTGCATATATTTTGTGGTTTAAAACATACGAGGGCAATTCAGAAACTAACCTCCGGTTGATTGAAAAAAATACACCAAGTTAAGTAAAAATATTTTAATATATACATCTTACAACTACATCTTTGCACTATTTTTCGACATAGTCTCCATAACGATTGAGGCACTTATCGTATCTCTTCACAAGCTTTGAAATTCCTTCTGCATAAAAATCACCCGCTTGTGCCTTGAGCCAGCCTGTGACCGCATCTTTGAGCTCTTCGTCGTCATCAAACCGCTGGGACCCGAGCCATTTCTTCATATGCATGAAGAGGTGATAATCGCTTGGCGCCAGATCTGGGCTGTAAGGTGGATGGTTGAAAACGTCCCACTTGAAGGACTCAAGAAGGGCTGTTGTTCTGCGAGCAGAGTGAGGACGGGCGTTATCGTGCAAAAAAACCATACCGGAAGTCAGAATACCACGGCGTTTGTTCTGTATAGCCCGTCGTAATGTTTTTAGTGTTTCACAGTACACGTGTTGATTAATGGTCGTCCTACGTTCCATGAATTCAACCAACAACACCCCTTTGGCATCCCAAAACACCGTTGCCATCAGTTTTCTTGCCGGGCTTTTTTTGGTTTGGTAGGCGAATCTGAATGTGCCCACATCTTTGATTGTTCTTTTGTCTCAGGGTTCACGTACTTAATCCAGGTTTCGCCAACGGTCACGATTCTGTTTAACAATGGTTCTCCTTCGTCCTCATAACGTGACAGAAAGTCTAATGCAGAGGCCATTCTTTGACTTTTGTGGTGGTCGGTAAGAATTTTGGGCACCCATCGTGCACAGAACTTACGGTAACCCAATCTTGCTGTCACTATCTCGTACAAAAGAGTCTTAGAAATCTGTGGAAAATCAGTAGACAACTCCGCCATTGTGAAACGTCGATTTTCACGAACTTTTGCATCAACTGTCTGAACGAGTTCGTCAGTCACCAAGGATGGTCTACCACTCCTCTCTTCATCATGAACGTTTTCTCGTCCACTTTTAAATAAACGTACCCATTCACGGACAACTCCTTCACTCATAACTTTTGGACCGTACACGGCACAAAGCTCACGATGAATAGCTGCTGCAGAGTATCCTTTGGCTGTAAAAAACCTTATATCAGCACGCACTTCACATTTGGCGGGATTTTCTATTGCAGCACACATTTCAAACTGCCACAAAAACTAAACTAGCGCAGGTACGATGTTCACTCGACTACGGCTTGATGCCGACTGAATGCACAGATGGCGCGCTACTCCCCCCACTACCCGCACTGTGACCAATCGGAGGTTAGTTTCTGAATTGCCCTCGTATATAGCACATCCTACCCCTAAATTTGTTTTTGAACCGTCAGTGTAGATGACTATGTGTTCTATATAGTTACCAACAATAGATTTCAGGAGAATATCGCTGATTTGTACTGATTCTGAGTAATGGGGTATTATGATCTTGGGATAGTTTATAAAAGTTGTGTAATCGGCTGTATATATAGGCCAGAGATTGCTTCAATTAACATATGATTGATATTTTTAACATTCAATGAAGGCATCTGAGAGAGGAGGTGAATTTTTCTTATTCCAATAAGGATTTGTTAAGTTTTCTATATTTAATGACGATAGAACTTCTACTAGACCTGTCTCAAGGGTACTTATCTTCATAACATAATTTTGAGCAAGTATTTGACGACAAAATTCTAATGGTTCATTACTTTCAGCTAATAGGATATTTACTGGGGTTGAAACCATTGCTCCTAGGCATAATCTAAGGCATTTATATTGAATTTCATCTAGAATTTGTAAATTCATGTTACTTGCCGAACCGTATAGACAGCTACCATAATCCATAATTGAACGCACATAGGCTCTGCAAAACATAAGTGCAATTTTGGGGTCAGCGCCCCACCTATGGTTCGTTATGCATTTCAGAGAATTTATGGCTTTTTCACATTTATCTTTTATATGCTGAATATGTCCTGTCCAGAGGAGTTTTCTGCCCAGAACAATACCCAGATATTTGTATTCTTTGACCACTGGCACGCTACACCCAGCCATTACTAAGCTTCCTGGTGCATGCAACCTATGCCTAGTGAAGAACATTATCGAGGACTTTTCAGGGGATAATGTCATACCTTTTCATGAGACCAGTCTAATACTATTTGCATTGCTAGTTCCAGGACTTTGCGGCATTCTTCATAAGACTGATGGTTGGAGTATATACATATATCATCCGCATATTGCAAAAATTTTACATTATTATTGAATATAGAATGTATATTAGCTGAATATATATTAAACTGGGTGGGACTGAGAACAGAGCCTTGAGGCAAACCCTGATAGAGAGTTCTGGGTCCATGAAGTACATTTTTATGGTCGCGTATATGAATTATTCTGGTATATTATAGTATTATTAAATTATCACAGATTTTTCCACTGAATCCCAAGTTCACTATCTTATGTTTCAGAATATTGAGATCCTCAGAATTATAGGCTCCCTTCAGATCAAGAAACAGACCAAATATTGATTGTTAGAATATGTCGTCTGTATATCTGAAACTAATTGTGTAACAACGTCTAAAGTACCGAATCCTCTCCGAAATCCAAATTGTTACCTAGGTAACACCATATTTTTTTCTAAAATCCACTCCAATCTTAGTTTAATCATGCGTTCGAATGTTTTTGTTAAACACGACATCAATGAAATTGGTCTATAGGAAGTGACCAAATTATTTTCTTAAAATGATCTATATATCTCTGTTTAACCCACCAATTATTAAATATTTTTAACAGTAATTCTTTACTTAACACAGGTAAATTATTATTTAACTCATATGTTATAAAATCATCCCCGGGAGCTGTACTTTTGGTATTTTTAATTGAAGCATCTAAATCCGCAAGTTCAAATGGTAGTTCAAGTTCTTTATTAGATACTGCATCATATCTTATTATGGTCAAATTATTATTTACATAGCTCGGGGCAAGTGAATCAAGAAGTTGATTTATTAAGTTCTTGGGAAGGGGATTCTTCTTACAAACAGTATTTTTATTTGAAATTTTTCGAATGACTTACCATATTTTTGGTAGGTAATCCAATAACAGAATGAAGGGCCACAATAATCAAAGCATTTATCAGTATGGAGATTTTATTCCTCATTTCCGAGGGATAAAATAAAATTATGTTCCAATCTTACTGTGTAACATACTTTATGTAAACATTTATCTGATATGCCTGATCTAATGCCACTTGATGCATACATTTGGGCTGATAAATATTGTAAAAGCGGTTTGTTTGCAGTTACATAATATTGAAAATCAAGAAGATCACGAAATTAAACATATTTTTCTGAAATACATTGATTGTAATCCTAGAATAAACTGGCACTCATTATTAAAATTAACATATCTTTTGTAATGCATGTTTTTATTAAAAGTAAATTGAACTGGCGAAGAAAGTAAAAATCATTGATCTGCCGATATAGAATTGAATGAAACCCAAACATCAATTTACAATAACTGACCTCACCAGTAGACCCCTCTACGTGTCCCACTCCTTCAGTACAAGCCCAACATATTCAAGGCGAAACGTTTCCATCGACTGTGTAAACGTTGTCATTTGGATTTTGCAGATCCGTTTCTCCGAAAGAATATCGTTTGATGACGCATTGGATATTACTGGTTCACTCTTGGAATTCGGAAATTATCACAAGCAAAATTATTGCAAAAGCAAGAAAAATCAAAACAAATTGCCACAAATTCATATTAGGGGAGAGTGGCATGATAGGAATATTGTTTTGTAGAGGCTCTAGTAATTGCAGGTTGAACCTGAATGAGAAGCGTACATTACTCTTCTATTGAAATAAAACTATGTAAGCAATGTCTTTATTGTTAGGTACAGATTTCCACAATTTTTAAAAATGTGCTTTATGTTCCTTTCATAAATGAATTGTATTGAAAGGGTCAGTACGTAATATCAATATAAAATCACTTTGTAACATATTAATACTAGACACATCCGGCCAATAAATAAAATGAAGATATCTTTACCTAATAAAAATATTTAGAGAAAACACCGGAACATAAATTAAACAGTGATTAACAGTTTTATAATTCTGTTCTTAATGTAAATTAAGTATTTATAATTTTTTATAATATTAAAAATAAACAATCTTATTTGGTTCATTGGCCAACTTTATCCCTTTCGTCCCTACTGGGACATATACGTCCCACCATTTGTTCAGTATCCTCTGCTGAGTTATATATATCCCGAAAAGCCATTGAAATCTGGTCTAATAGTGGACTATGATGTAGTGCATAATGTGTTGCCTAAATTTAAATTAAAATATCCGTGCAACACATAATAGCCTAAAAATTTTAGTGTAATGCAAGGCATGGTCTTCAATTTGTTGGAGATTCAAAACTGGTCCTCATGTGCGGACAGTTCCGCTGAAGTACTGGGGTTCTGCAAAGTAATTGGCTGTAGCACATCACGTGATTTCCGCTTCGCCATGATAGTTGCGCTGTCAAAATTACGCCCGATTTCCGCCAAAAGTTGAATTCACTTCAACTTTTGCGTAAATGTGGAATCAGTTTGTTGTTTGTTTTGATTGATTTTTGGTTATTTTTTTCCTTTTGAGTGTTCTGTGTTTATTAATAAAGTTTTAAAATTTTGGTTAAATTTAGTGAACTCGCTGTTTGAGATACTTTTATTCTATTTCTTCTAAATAACGTTTGCTAAATGAATGGACGATTGTAGGGGATTATTTTCCACATTGGCACAAATTAAAATATCTCTTTCTTCTTTTTCGGATTGGGTTTGACGATTTTGTGTACGCGGTCCATGTTTAGTAGAACTGACACATCCATGCTCTTCAAAATTTTTTATAACCGTTCTCACTTGTTTTTTGCTAATTTGTTGGGCATTTTCGAATGCCACAATAAACAAATTTCCTGCTATTGCTCGATATGGATGACCCTGGTAGTACCATTTTACAATTTGCACTTTATGGTGTACTTGCATACTAATTTAATAAGATTTGCAAAAGATCGTTACTCATTCGCAAACAAACGCTTAGTGAAGTACCCAGATTGTACAATTAAACATATGCAAGAGGCGCACGCGCGATTCGTGTTCGTCTGGTATAATAATCTACGCTGGCTTTTAATTCTCTGTCTCATGATTGTCCTTCTCTAATACACTGGTAACGCCATGAGACCATTAAAATTTCCCTTTGGCCGTGAGAGGTTATCGTTTTACGTTGAAATTAAATGTGACTGATTTCTCTCACAAATAAGAAGGAAATTTTTAAGGGCACGCGTGGATTGAAAATGAAGAGAGGGGGCAGATAAAAGTAGAAGAATTAGAGCTGTAAGCGAAATCGTTTTATCAGGAGCGTAGGAAACAAGCAGTTTATATTGAGATATTTTTGTACATACAAGACAGTAAATAAATATTAGCATACGACTTTATGTTATGATAGCCTGTTAAAGAAAATGGTGATACACTATAAACACTTGTTTTATTACAAAATATTGTCGCTTTTGGACTATGTATTGTTGCCATAGATTATTCCTTATGATGTTAATGAAAGTTATTATGCTTATATTCATTAATTGTACCCTCAATATCGACGAATGTAATTTTTTAGCCATATTCCAGTGATTTTTTAGTGGTACGTATTTCAAATACCTGCTAGATAGGTTTTAATTCATTCTTCAAATTATATTAGCGTGTACTACCCGAACTGATATAGTGAATTAGTTTATTACTACTGAATTATTTCTTTGTAAATTAATCATGAAGGGATAAACGAAAGTAATGTTGATTTTTTTATTGTTCATTGCATTAAGCTATCAGTATAGTACAATCTTATTATTTCTCAATTAATAAACTAAACTGTTCACAGTACACATCTGTATTTCTAACATTAACTTCTTTCATTGCGATCTTTAACATAATGAGTTGTTTATACAACATTCTGCTGTGGTAAAGTGAATAGTAATAGCCTGAATGCATTTCTAATTTGTTTATTTAAAACTGTAAGTAAAAGCCAGACATAATAGCGTTTGTACGCTTCTCGAAGGCGGTGCCTGCCTGACATCCCATTTCACAGTTATTTCGTTTCTGACTTTATGATACCCTGTTAGCGAAGAGGAGTAATACACTGAATTTATATGTATTTTGTCTCTTTCTAACACATTGACGGTAAAACGTATGTTCCCTCGTAATGTTCCTGTATAGTTTTAGTAGTAAGCCTCCATTTTACATATTTAATACTTTTTCTTTCATTGTAGTGGACAAGGAAATGCTGCGAACTGTTGGTGCCTCAGTTGGTGCACAAGGCATTAATATATCTTCGAATGTATCATTTGAGGAGCAATTAATTAAATTTATTCAGGAGGGCCCTACACTTTACAATATTGGTTTCCCTTAATACAAAGGTCAAATGGCCTTGTGGAATAAAATCTCTAATTTATTTGGGGGTGAAATTGCAGTGGATGACTTCAAAAAAATGGAAGATTTTGAGAGATTGCTACATAAAGGCACGAAACAAGGTCAAAAAATATAGGCCTAGTGGGTCAGAAGCTTCCCCACTTCCTAATTAAGGCTTTCGATATTACGAAATGATGAAGTTTATTGACGATAGAGCAACCTCACATATGTAAGTTACTGTTCCTAACAGGGGTCTTACTAATACAAACATAAGGTTTTAAGTATTTGCTAACAAACATCCAGTCTCGGCTACACAAAAGTTCCAGGGGGAACTTCCATTTAAGGAGGGGTTAATGTTACGAAACAGCACACTGATATAGTTCCTGAATCCGACTCTGTCTGAGCCATGTATAAAAGTTAAAATTATGGCGGATGCGCAGGGATTCCTTAGAACTGTTTACGATTGTGACTATCTTATCTAGATATTGTTTTAGTGACCAGTCTTATCTAGAAAATGCCAGAGAGTCAATTGTTTTTGTGTCGCAATCTAGAATTATCTAGTAAAAAAGGCACTAATATATAAAGGACCGACCAGGAAGAGTGAGTTTAGTTAATAAAGTGATCTCGACAAATAAACAAGAATACACCGAAATAGCGAACAGTACAGTGTTGTAATAAATTGATAATTTAGGTTGTGTGTATATAAATTAGTGTCAGTGAGTAGTTTAGTGTTCAAATAAATTAGTAAGTATCCATACCGTGTGTTTAAAGTTTATCCCATCCGTTTATCGTTCAAATAAATAAGAAGAACATTACAATACGGTATCAAAATGTTGGCACTTTGTGACGCCAAAATGTTTTATACCAGTAATATGGAGGTCCTTGTAGATATACAACCGGATGTTCCGTAGAAAAAAGATAAAACTGCCAAACTCATTGTAGAACGTTTGTGTGAACTTAGATATAGATCAAAATGTAATGTAAAGACTGACAACTGATTTGCGAGCTTAAATCTCGCTGATAACCTCAATTCACAGAACCTTACTTTATTGGGACTATACGCAAAAATAATTAAGAGTTACCCCCGAGTTTGTACAAGGAAAGGGACCAACTGGATCCAGTATAATCGCATTATATGTTTGCAGATTGTACGCTGGTATCTAATATCTTCTTCTTCTTCTTCTTAAAGTGCCAAGCATATTCCTGCGTAGGCGACCGTCTATTTACATCCTGTCAGATTTCTCTATTTAGAGCAGCATTTTGGAGAGACATAAAGTCGTGTATTCCTGTTCATTGTCGAATGTTCCTGAGCCATGAAAGTTTTTTTCTTCCTATTCCCCTTCTTCCTTCGATTTTTCCTTGGAGGATAAGACGTTGGAATTCGTAACGAGGACCACGCAGGATGTGACCCAGATAGGAAG
The DNA here is from genome assembly GCA_963921935.1 of Galeruca laticollis. Classification (NCBI taxonomy): domain Eukaryota; kingdom Metazoa; phylum Arthropoda; class Insecta; order Coleoptera; family Chrysomelidae; genus Galeruca; species Galeruca laticollis. The sequence goes on along the minus strand of OY998176.1, from coordinate 149,911,310 downwards.
TCTTTCTCTTCTTAATGGCGTCGAATAGTTCACGGCTGGTCAGACCGGCTCTTCTAAGGACTTCTTCATTTCTTACCAGATCTTTCCAGGGTATCCTAAACATTCTTCTAAGAGTCCACATTTCAAATGCCTCCAATCTGTTTATCGAAGTTGCTTTAATTCAAAGAAAATAATATGGAATATTTAGAACACAATTTTTCATATGATTATCTTAGCATTTTACTATATTCAGAATTATATATAAACTTATACAACGAGTTTCTAATAGACATAAAATATATGATAAATTCCTTTTCTATAAATAAATACTATACTTATTTTTATCTGAAACCCACCCTGATCTTACTCTCCCTGATTCCATCAGCTCCAAATACCCCAACGGATCCCGATTTTAGTCTCCTCCAAACCTTCGGATGTATCTCCCAACTCTCATTGGTCTTTCCAATTGTTAAGGGCGATTTTCCCTTGCAAGCACATGCCTGTTATTGATTTTTGTAAAGGTGCTTCTCACTACCATTTGCAGTGAGCCCAAAACTTTAGTGGAAAATTATCTAACCGAAAAAAGTCACGAGATACTATTTTTACAGAGAATACGGAGTTTTTTTAGTGAATTAGTGCAAGTTATATAAATAATAATAAGTTATATAATTTGTGGGTGTGTGTATTAAGAAGTTTATGTGTATTTGGATTACTTGGTAGTATATTGATTTTATAAATGTAACTAATTGCTCAAATAAAATTTCCATGGAATGAGTACATGTATAGAGTGTCCCAGTTTTATATAGGGTTTGAAATTTTATTAGATTCGTTAATTAAATATATCTAGAAATACATTTTTGTTCATATTTACAGGATACAATAATGATTATCACATGTCTGATAAATTTATCTTACATTTTCAAATCATTTTACTAAAAAGAATATTAATCTTGTCAAAAAAGTTCTATACGTGACCTACTATTTTTTAACGTCTAGTGACCTGGAATGAGTACCCTACAGAGTAATAGAATAAGTTATTCATATATAAGATATTGAAAAGTTCTTCCTAATTATAAATGCAAACTATATTCTTGCATTATTTCGTGACGTTACAAACATTAATGGGCTTTGCCTCCATTTCCTCCTATCTAGAATTACTTCATTTTCAGTCGTAGCGTTCTCAGATCTTTGCTTTGCTTTGTCTCACAGAGTCTCGGATGTTCCATAGGTCTTTTACCAGCTGGAGCTTCTTCTCATGATAGATAGTTTCAAGATCAAGATCATCTGAATATCGTTTTACATGTCAACCACTGCAGTCTTGCTTTAACTTATTGCATGATGTTTGGGATTTTATAATTATCTTCAATTTCCTTGTTTGTTAGTATTCGATATTTCTGTTTGTTTGTGTCTCTAAGAGGTCCGTGAATTTTCCGTAGGATCTTCCATCCAAATATTTTAAGACATTCTTTATTTGCTACAGTCGCGGTCCACGATCATACATGACAGCTCTGATGATCGATTTATAGATGGATTAATAGTTAAATTCTTCGATGTTAGCAAGTTTTTAGTGCAGAGTAATAACGCTTGTATCCTATTTTTTATTCCATCTCATCCTTCTGCGTTTTCTGTTAAAAATGTTTCCAAATACTTAAAACTGTTTATCTCGTTCCAAGTTAAATGCGTCCAAAGTTACGTCATGTCCAATCGTATCTCTGATATGGTTATTTCTGGTGGTCTCATGATACGAGCTTGTGTCGTTGACTTTATTTTTACATCTAGATCAGTGGCAAAAGCTCAATGCGCTAGGACTATTATTACGGAACATTGTTATGGTCTGTATGTTATCCTGCTTAACGGTATTATATTCAAGGGTTGTGTTGTACAATATCGGCGACAACTATATACTTGTGGAATCTAGATTTATTAATATGAAAAAAGTTAATGCAGTTCCAATTATGTGCCATTTATTGGCCTAACAAGTCATTTTACAGCTCTTGTTGTATTACTTTTCCGCCAACCTTTCTAATATGCGAGAAAAGTATTGGTTTACCCCAAAAAAAGTTGGAATTTTGAAATTTTTTTTTAGCTATTTCCACGTTTTCCATCAACAACAACACGAAAAAACGGTTTTTAGAAAAATGATCCTGTGTGTATGTCGTCGTCGTCGTCGTCGTCGTCGTTGTCGTCGGCCACTTTTCCTTACATGTCTTGTTAGCACGATACAGCCTCCGCAGTGCAATAAGTCACCAATTTTATGATGGAATATTGTTAAGGACATGTCACAGATGAACCCTATTGATTTTCAGCTCACCTGAACCGGTACAACGGGTACTGTGGTACTTGAAGTACGACATTTTGTCATTTTTTTAGAAATTTCAGTTTGTTAGCGCGATACAGCCTCCGGAGTTCAACAAGTCACCAATTTTATAATTGAATATTATTCAGGACATCTCACTGATGAACCCTATTGATTTTCAGCTCACCAGATCCAATACAACAGGTGCTGCAGTACTTTAAGTACGATATTTTTGTCATTTTTGGAGAAGTTTAAGTTTGTTAGCACGATACAGCCTACGGATTATATACAAGTGACCAATTTTATGATTTTATATTATTCAAGGTGTCTCACAGATGTACCCTATTGATTTTCAGTCGACTAGAGCGAGTACAGCGTGTCCTATAAATCTAGATATACTAAATTTTTGGTTATTTTTGGGAAATTTCGGTTTGTTAGCACGATATATCCCCCGAAGTGTATGCAAGTAACAATTTTATGATAGAATATTGTTCAGGGCCACAGATGCGGAAAAGTTAGTTTCAATCTTTAAAACCGTTTATTTTTTAGTTATATCTGACATTGATACATTTTTGTATTCCTCCACAAAAAATTCATAATTTGTTATGATTTTATCTGTTACATATCAAATATTTCTTTTATTTGTAGTCTACAATTCAAATAAAATACTCATTTTAATAGACCTAACTTTTTATGTATCGCTATATTTTTGGAACGAGAGAATATAGATATTGGAAAGTTATGGGGACTTGAAACAAATGGAAAAATAAATTTAGAAAAACATTGTTTCAATGATCAATAACTAATTATATGTTCAAATTGTCTTCCAACTTCTATTTGTCATTATAAAATGTACTGTTTCGACCCTTATTACGTGGAATCTACTTTTTTAAATGAAATTAACTGCTTCTAAATCATTTCAAAATATAATGAAAAATTTATAGAAACTCAAAAAAATTGACAATTGTTTCGATATTACTTAATATCATCGTCAGAATGAGAAAAGTTACAATTCATGTGATGCCAAGCTGATGTTCAATAACTATTTTTGGATGGACGCAATTAAAAAGTCAATAGAACTAATAAAAAAAACAGTCAACTGACAAGATAATTCCAAACTCATTTCATTTGATGTTACCAATTTCTTCTTCTTCTTCCTGCTTCCTTAATAGGCTCGCGCCTGTTCCATCTTCGGGTGCCTCCTCACTATATATCCAGGTTATCACTCCATCTCTTTCTTGGCCTTCCAATACTCCTTCGGCCGTTTGGGGATCTATCTCGTGCAATATTTACCAGTCTTCTTTCTACCATTCTACTTATATGGCTATACCATTCTTTTTTCCCTTTCAGTGTCCATTCATTTATATTTTTCTCTATATTACAGTTTTGCCTAAGGTCTGTGCTACGTTGTCTGTCCCATAGTGTTTTTCCTGTGATATCACGGACTATTTTCATTTCACATGTTTCCATCAGTCTTTTTGTCCTTGTTGTATCAGGTCTTGTTTCCGCTGTGTAGGTCATAATTGGCTTCACTACTGTCATAAATACTGGCCTTTGTTTCTGTCCGTAGATGTTTGTTTCGCCAAATAGTGTGTTTAAGACATCCTGCTATTCTGTTGGCTTTGTTTATTTGTTGGACAACTTCCGCTTCTGTATCTCCATAGCTGTGCATTAGTATTCGCAGGTACTTGATGCTTTTTTCTTGCTGGATTATCTTTCTGTCCACTTCCAGCTTGCACCTTATTGGATCTTTATATATCACCATACTCTTTGTTTTATTCGGTGATATTATCTTTCTTGCTGTTATATTAAATTGATGTAGAAGTCTCTGAAGATCATCTTCACTCTCCGCAATCAGTACGGCATCAACTGCATAACATACTATAGACACAGATTAGAGAGAGAACAGATACGAATCCCGGTAAAACATCAAATGATTTTCAACTCCGTCTTCAATGACCTCAGATCTTTAACTCGTTATGGCCGCGATGTTGCCAGTTTAAAATATTTTCAGAATTCTTACCAAACTTCAATGTTGACTCGGAGACAATAACAATTTCCAATGCCGGATCTAGTGTTTTTTGGAAATTTCCACTAAATCTCTAAAATTGCGCCATGAATTAAAACAATAACCATAATCGAATATATATTTATGTATTTATTTAATGTACATTCTTATGATTTGTTATAAATAGTCATTACTCTTGGGAGATTAATTAATAAATACATTTTTAGATAACACAAATCATTGAAAAATCAACCAAATTCCAAAGTACAAATAATTCTTAATTTATCATTTATCAAAGGAAATTCAAACGGGACGAGCCCAAATACAGTATTTACTAACATATCAATTGTACAGTATAACTTGATAATTGTAACTATTGAAAATAAATACTACGGAATTAAATAGTATATTAAAGTATAAGTGGATAAAGAGGTCTCTCAAACACGCGCGATTTTTCGAGCACGACGGCGCATAAAATATTATTATTATATTATTACTACAAAAAAATGGAAGTCCGTCCTCGATGTCCAGCCAAGTTTCATTTCATAAAAGTCCGCCCTCGATGCCCAACCAAGTTTCGTGAAAGTCCATCCTAAATAGTATTTATTTTTATTTGACGTTAACTGCTGTCAGATCAATAATCAATAAGTTTATTTATATTTAAAAGGATACAATGTATATATGAATATAAAAATAAATTTTGCAGAAAAATCCAAATAAGACATTGGTTCACAATGAAAATATACAATTTAAAAACTCATAAATAAGTTGTCATTGATACTTACGTTTCTCGAGTTGTTGTTGTTACCATAGGGACTTTAAAAAACGCGCGTATTTGAAAGTTCGATTTAAACACGCTGAGGTGTGTTTTAAATAGGTAATATGAGGCATCAATAAAAAAAAACATAATTTTGTTATTAAGATACAGCTTTTTCAGCTTATTACTAAAAGGAGAATTTTGATAATAATTTGTAGCACTAAAGTTAATATCAAGAACTTTAAAATTTCTCATATAATAGGCCGGGATATTAAATTTAACGAGGCAGGTATTCTCGTTGGAATCAATAAAATTATTAACAATTTTATATAAAAATTGATTTATTGATTATACATTGAGTAAAATAGACAGTTTCCTATTTTTCTTTGGCTGGAACTTAACATCTCTATTGCTATAAATTTCAGCAAATAGTAAATCCTTAATCGAATGAGCAATTTTTTTAAATATTCGTGAGGGAAGCGTTCACAAGGATGTGTAAATTCTGTAGCTGTTGATATCATATATAAACTATTTCCAACTGAAATGTTCGGCAAATATTTCTCTATGTTTGTGAAAAAAAGGCATTCTAAATTACAATTAAGCAAACGAAAATGGCGTTATGTATTTTGAGCCAAGCCGTTACATGCCGTCACCGTTATTGTGAATGATTGCCAAAGATATGGTTTGTGAAAAAAAGTATATATTTATGGTATGATTTTTATACATTATAATCTTTTTAATTGTATAATTCTTTTAATGTTAGTAAAATTAATTTAAAACAAGTAATTGTCGATTATTTGTATCTGTATAACTATCACACTTAAAAATAATGCTTATAAAATATTTGACCTATGATCGTAAATTGAGGGAAATATTATGCAAATTGACAACCCTGTTGAAAAATTCCGCGAAGCAGCCCGAACGGAATCGACATACGATGACGGACATTTAAATGGGTATGTCTACCCATCTCTCTCTCTTTTTACTGTTCTCTGTCAAGCTCTTTCCTCTCTCTAATCTTTGCTATAGAGATAGTTTCTTCGCCCATTCTGTACCCTCTATTCAGATTTCATCCATGATGAGGTTAAAGAGCAGCGGGCTCAATGAGTCTCCTTGACGTATTCCTCTTTCCACTGGTACCGGCTGTGTTAGTTTGTTATTAATATTGGCCTGTATTTTATTTTTGCTGTATATGTTTTCGATAGTATTGATGGTATCTGATGGAATGTTTCGTTTATATAACAGGTGAATTACGTCGTTTAGCTCTACCCAATCGAATGCCTTCTGTAGGTCTATAAAGCAGCAGAAGGCCGGGACGTTTTATTCCAGTGACTTTTCCATGACTTGTCTGACTCGTCCGAAGCTGAAGCCTTGTTGTTCATCTGCTAGATCTATTTCGTTGGTGATTTTGGTGGTTATGACTTTTGTGGTCAGTTTCAGAGCGGTGCTGAGCGGATTTATTCCTCTGTAGTTCTCGGGCACAGTTCTGTCACCCTTTTTAAACATCAAGATCGTTGTGCTAGTGCGCCAGCTATTTGGTATTGTATGTCCCGAGATAATTTTCTGTACAAGTATCCTTAGTTGTTTAGTTAGTGTGTTTTCTCCGTATTTCAGCATTTCGTTTGGAATTCTGTCCGGTCCTGAAGATTTACGGATTTTTAGTTTTTCTAGGCTTTAGTAATTTCCTCCGTTGTGACGATTACGTTTTCGGTTGTTATATCTGGAGTTTCTGGTAAAGTCTGGTCTTCACTTGTCTTAAACAGTTGGGTGAGATAGGAGGTCCAGGTGTCGACATCTATTTCTGTTAATTCGCTTACTTCTTTTCTCTGCGTTCTAATAAATCTCCATATTTGCCTTTCCAATCCGTAGTAGTCGGCTTCCATTCTTGATGAGAAAACCCGCCAGTATTCGTGCTTTGTCTTCTTTACTAATGCTTTACTTTCGTTTCTTATTCTTTTGTAGTTGTTGTAAGCTTCTGGTGTTTGTTGTGATCTGTACTTTAAGTGAGCTTCTCGTTTTTCTTTACACTTTGTTTTGATTTCTTGTCGGAACCAGGGCGTTTTGTTAGACTTCTTGAGATTTATATCTACTGTTCTTGTTCCTAACGCTTCACATGCCACTCGGTTCAGATTATTTTCTAGTTTTTCCCATGCTATCTCTATGTTATCTTCCTCCAAGATTTTATTTGCTTCTATTTTGGAATTTAATCTTTTCTGATATAGATATCTGATTGATGGTTGCCACATACTTTCGATGTTTATTCTTTGTGTGTTTCTCGACTGTTTGCGATCTTGTTTTCCGTCGGACTTCCATTCTTATTTTGCAGACAAGCAGACTATGGTCACTTCCCACGACCACAGAATTCAAGGTTGTCACATCTAATATTTGAGAATGATGTATGTTCTTATTTGTTGTTATGTAATCTATGGTTGATTTCTAGCCCCTCGTATTGTGAAATGTACATTTATGTTGTCTCTTGTGTGAGAAGTAGGTGTTATTGATGCGTAGTTCATTGTACGTGCAGAAATTGATCATTGAGTCCCCATTACCATTTAGCACGTCTTCATTATATCTCTGTTTAATGCCTGGTATGATGTTCTTCCCGATTCTAGCATTAAAATCTCCCATAAATAAGAGAGTATCGTTTTTTGGGATATTATCTAGGGTTTTTTGCATTTTCTCATAAAATGCCTCTTTTTCTGCCTTTGGCTTACAGTCTTCGGGACTGTAAACACATACTATATGTAGTTCTTTATGTTCTGCTGTTAGTTTCACGTGTAGTATTCTTTCTGAGACGTAATGGCAATCCTCTATGCTGTCTTTGATTTTTTGATGGATGATTATACCCACTCTTGCTTTAGCTGTTTCTTCTCTATTAACACCACTATATCTTAAAGTGTAATAATTGTATTGTTTCTGTCCCTTTCCCTTCTTCTTTGTCTCCTGGAGTGCACATATGTCGATCTTTCCGTGTCGTAATTATTCAACGATCTCTTGTTCTCTATTTTTGACTGATTCTACATTCCACGTTGCGACTCTGATCATATTTTTCCTCTCTCAGCTCATATACCTTCTACTTGCATGGTTCGTCATCTTTAAATCATTCATGTTCCGGGGCACTTCTCCGGGTGTGTGAGTATGTTTTTTATTTCCTGCAAGTAGGTTACTAGCCTCACCCGAGAACCTCCCTCCTTTATCCGGGCTTAGGACCGGCAACGTGAACGCTGGACTACTCGATCCACCCAACGCCACACAGGCGGAGTTATGTTACCAATTTGTTCTCTAAAATTCCCCTAAAAGAATGCATAACACTACTTGTAGGAAAATATCAGATATACTTAATTTATTTAATGTATGTATTAATTATTTCCCTTTTGATAATAAGGTATATATTCAGAATGGAGGTTTTCTCATGAGAAGCCCTATGTCACCAATTTTGGTAAACATTCTTATAAATAGTTTAGAAAGGAAAATCTTTGAATAGAACATTTCAAAAAATCTCTTATTTTGGTATAGATATGTAGATGACATATTAGCTTGTTTTTTAGATAGTGAACGACAATGAGATGTATTTTTCAGTTATATTAATAATTTAAACCCAAAAATTAAATTTACATTAGAAGTTGAAGAAAATAACTCAATCAATTTTCTTCATTTAAAAATTCAAAGAGATAATAATGTACTTGATTATTCAATTTACAAAAAACCAACATTAACTGATGTGACAATACCATATAGTTCCAATTATCCAATGTCACATAAATTAGCAGCACGTAATTCAATTATACATACAGCATTTTCAGTTCCTATAAACAAATATAATTTCGATAGAGAAATGAATACAATTAGCCACAACCAACGGTTATCCATAACCTATCATAAATAAATTACTTGTTAAAAAAGAGAAAGGTGGCTATTTAGGTATCGGCGTAATCTTGTTTGTTTGATTTACGTTTCGATAATAATTTATGGACTGTATTTTATAACTTCACTCAACTTCACTACTGAAACTAGAAAACAGTGAATTTAGCCTTTTTTAATTTTAATATTACTAACTTAATTATAGAGTCTAGAGTAACCTAACTTCTTCACGTTGACTGTGACTCCTGGACTTTATACTCCCCTCGTTTTTCTTTCTCATGTACACCAGATAAGTACGACGTTGCCACTTCCACTTTTACTATTTTCAACAAATGTTTTGAGTCTTAACATACCCGCGGCCTTGAAAGAACCAGCTTTTAAAAGAGAATTTATTATTCATTAAGAGAAAAACACACACGACTAATGGTCCAGCGGCAAAAGGAAAATTTTGGAGAAGCCTCTATTAATAGTTCCATTCATGGTGAGAATCTCAGCAAATCTCGAGATGTTGTCACTTTCTCGAATTAATTTGGTTACATGTCATAGTCGACACCCTTGTTCAAAAAGTAAATTCTAAGAAATTACATAAATTAGCTTACCCCGAAATAAATATCCCTAATCAAATTTATATTTCATTACCTTTCATTAACTCTAATATCACAAAAATATTTTCACAAAGTTTTCTAGATATTGATAAATCAATTAAAGTATCTTATAGAACTTCCAATAAATTGGGTTCCTTTTTGATCAATTCTAAAGATAAAATTAACCATTTACAAAGAAGTGGAGTATACAGGTTACAATGCTCAGATTGTGTGGCAAGCTACATTGGAAGGACATGCAGACCTTTGGGAGTCCGTATAAATGAGCATATTAGTAAACCCAACAAGTCATCATTCGGTCATCACTTAAAATATAATAATCATAATTTTAGCCCCACAGAAAATTCAAAGATTTTAGTTAACATCAACTCTAAAAACTTTACTTTACTAGATTTTTATGAAGACCTTGAAATCAGTAACGAGCTTAAAATTAATGATAAATGTCTAAACAAACAAGAGAGCCTAAATAGGAACTATATACCCTTACATCGTCAACTCATGTAACCCTCAATAATGATAATGTCCTAACCTGCTGGTCACTGGGCCAATAACGCTTGATAAAATAGGTTAGTTTAGAGACAATACATTATAACTTGCTTCAGGACCATGATATTAAATCATGAGCATGTTTTTTATGTTGCCTTAAAACATAGTGTGAATACATCATTAGATCTCACCCTTCCAACATGAGAAAATTCTAATTTGTTTTTTTTTTTTATTTTTTCTCTCAACCTAACCTTCTAAATAATTTTAAATATCTTGAATAAATTGCTAATCATTCATTACAATTATTACATTAAATAAAATATTACACCTAACTGATTTAATTGTTGTTTACAACTACTTTTCTGAAGTTAAATAAATAATCACTTTTGCATTTGATCTCTCAAATCGAACAGAGCATTCACAAACAATCGAACAAACCCAATTGACAGTTGAAGTTCTTGTATTTGTCAGTTAAACCGACACAGCCACCTGTAGAGGTTCCAGCATGGCGGGCGTTTAAGAAAATAAAATGATTCTTTGGAAGTAAAATTCGATTTTAAATGTGATGTCCAAGTTGGTGTAATGTAAATATAAAATAAAAATCATTAACCTGTTTCAATATTAATGGAGGCGATGAAGCCAGGAAATCTTGTTATATATAATCTGACAGTACGTATTTTTTATCAACCTTTTTATCTTTAAAGTAAAAAATCTTTCATTTATAAGAACCTAGTCAACCTTTCATTTTTTAAATTTAAATAATGGTAACTTCAATATAATTAAAATCAATTTTATTATTAAATTTCTAATATTAAAAACCTTTTTGTATCACCTTCAAATTAAATTCATATATTAGTATTGTTAACTTTCTCAACATGAATTTAACTTTGTAATTTAGCACTATTGGTTGTGATTTGAGTATGTATTTTAGATTAAGCACTGATGATGGCTCTATGTCTAAAGAGCTGAAAGCGCGCTATGCAAAAATAAATTAAATTTTACACGTGATACAAATGTATTGTTTCTTCGTTACATGTCATAGTCTCCAGTTCAAAGGTGGAAGCTTGTCGTCTTTTACCAGCAGTAATATGTCTTCTTCCAGCATTCCATTGCTCGTCTTGCATTTGGTTCGCTGCTGAAGGTCAGAGATACACTCCTTTACCATCTTCTCCAGAAGTGTTGTCGGGAATTTTCAATCTTCTGGTATCTGGATAATCTGCTTTCCTTTTCTAAACTCATATCTGGCTTCAGAATTGAAGTTAGTGGATGACCAATGATGAAGTGAGAGGGAGTTAGGGGACAAGGATCTAAGGAGTTGGTAGATAGTGGAGGATGAGGACGGAAATTTAATCATGGCATCTACTTGGCAATATAGAGTCGTGAATTCATCGGATGTGAAGTTAGAATGACCAGACACGTGTTTTAAATGACACTGCCTTTGTGGCAAAACAAATGAATAGATAAACGTAACCTTTTATGAGTTTCGAGCCACGTACCTTTTTATTGAGGACAAGAATGGAATGAAAAATCTGATAAGAATCTATCACTTGGCAAATTACCTATCATAGGTTGGAACGGTTTTGGTTTCAATTTATAACATCGTATACATTTATGAACAACAGACCCTAGCTAGATTGCGAGCTGCAATGAGCCAATATCTTTCTCTTATATTATGTACCTAACAGTTATAGTGGTTTAACAGCAGTAAGTTTTTTTGTTCAAAAAGAAGTTTGGTGAAATGAGGTTTTGACGACAAGATCATTGGAAGTTTTTTATTAGTGAAAATTTGAATTTTGCAAACGACCACCAACTTTAATTATGCCATCAGCGTCTATGAACAGATTTAAAGATAAAAGTTTACTCATTTTGTCAATTTCATTTCCAACATTTAGATCATTGTACTCCTTGGCAAATGAAGATTTCTATGAGATTTTTACAAGTAACTTTTTTGAATTGTCTAATTCAGTAGCTAGTAAAATACCATTTATTTCTGGAAGAGGGACAGACATCTTATTATCATTCGGCCAAAATTCTGGACTCTCTCTATGCCACCATATGTTTGAATTATTTAAATTACTAGAATATCTGCAGGATTTTCCAGACCTGGAAAATAATATGATATCAGTTAAATCCTGTATTTATATACAGTGGCAGATTTCTTCGCAACCAACAGTAATTTCTGTTTTGCTGAATTAAGAAATGCTAAGACCTCCAAAGTTATATGCCAATAACTGTTATTTCTGTGGTCAATATTCATCAATAATATCATTCGGCAAATATAATAAGACGAGTACAAACATTCATTCTACCATTTTTTTTGAAAACTTGTTCGATATTAACTTATATATGAAAATAAACAAATAGTATTACTAAAACTTACATCGAAATGATCTTCACAAAAATACATTTTAGATTGTGTAGTTATAAGTATCGGATTCCTGCCAGCAAGTTGGAGCCACATTTTCCTTTCATTTTCGAACGAGGGTCGTGAATAAATAGCTTTTTATTTGTTTATTGTTGTACTCGCACACTGAGGTACCATTTATAAAACTTTGAATTCATATTTTTTAACAACTAGTGTTTTCGAACAAATGATGTGACAAGTATTGCTATTTTATCGCGAAATTTGACACGTCATTCAAAATACATAATTTTTTTGGCTTTAGTCATATTTAAAAGAATATATGCATGGTTTGAAAGACTTTCCCAAAAATAGTTATCATCCCGATTCACTATATACCTAAAATTCATTTTAAAGCTATCGAGCAAGTTAATTGAATAAAATATGTGGATAAGTTTATATTGTTCACATGGTTCTTGGAAGTAAGAATCTATTGTACTAATTATTAAATTTTTTATCCGCATTTCAAACTTATAAAACTGGGACAATTCGTATAAATGTTGAGAATTTTAGTTACGTAAATACTGAATTGAAGATATGTTAAAGTAAATTTAAGTAAAATTGCTTAAATTAGTATCCATGTAGGTATTGAGATAAATGCTTCGGAAATAAGAACATTCTTGATAGATAGGTAAACATAATTAAAAAGGGTGATTCTTTGGAAGCACCCATAAGATTTTTTCGGGAAATTTGACATACTTAGAATATGAAAATTTGGGGTATACTGTTTTCATATTAGCTTGATCGATCTAAAATACTTGGAGACTGCAATCATTTCTAATTATAACATAAATTGAGAGAAACTTCCTCATTTTTAATAGAGCACCTTATATTTCGATAGGTCTACTCTTGGGTATTCCCCAAATATAGGATTCGTTACCTTACATCCAGTGTTTTACAAGATCAGTCCTAGGACTTCTTGACGAGGTAAAAATAGGTGACGTAAGTACACCCGTTATATAGATGTTAAATAAAATCATAAGATATATAGGGTGACACATGTACTACATCTACTTATAATCTTTTTAAAATAAAGGTATGCTATGGCTACATATTTACACTTTATTACTTATTAATTCGAAAATTTCAATTGATTGCGTTCAGCCCTGTTAAATTATTGTTACGGTTTGTTTGAAGCTGAATTTTTTTCTATCCTTAAATTTTACCACAAATCATTAAAATTTCTGTATATATTAGGGTGATTCTTAAAAATTAAAGTTCAAAAATTCAACGGTTGACCCTCACATTTTGATCTCTCATATGTAAAAAGGAATTACCTAAAATTTTGTTGGATTTCATTAAGTTTCAGGGGTCACTACCAGGCTTTACATTTCATAAAAAAAGTTAAAATTCAATATAATTTTCATCAGTAATTTTTTATATTATAAAAAAACTTTATGTCACTTAACACTTCATTTTTATGCCAGGAAGACTCCAATCTAACCACACAACCCCTCCCTTCACTCTAGACCAACTCCCCTCCGCTCTCCTACCAACTTGAGGAGCCTGTCACTGCTTGTCAGTTGTCAGTGTAGTGGCTTCTATGATCAGTACAGGTGTGTGCAGTTAATCTAACCTTCAAAACAGTGTATTTCGCTTATATTATAAAGAGTGATTTATTTTCTGTGTTTTTTTACAGTGAATCTAATAAGTATCGTAAGCAAGAGCTTTGATTTGTGGGAATTATGAACAATAAACTATATAATGAATAAATAAATTTGAATAGACTGGAAGGTTATATTACTTGTTTTGGCTGTTTTTAACAGACTTCAGATTAATGTATTTAGGCCTAGGACTCTCAATTTTTGGTTTTCATATTTTTATTACTGTTATTTATGACAAATTGTAAAGTGCCTGTAGTTTCTACATGAAAACAGGCGAAAATACAGCTAGTAGGTCAAATTTCTCAAACATTAAATCAAACCAAACTACCTTCTAAACGTGAAACTCTTTCTGTATTTTTTATTACACAGAACAGGAAAAGCAAACAATCCGTGAAGCTGCTCATTCGACTTCCAAAGATGTATTGGAAACTTGGAATAAAGCTAGAATTCCAACACAACAGAAAATTCATGTTGTGGATAATATTGAAAAGCTTTTTAAAGAGTGGCAGAATCTAAAGAGAATAAATCTAAAAGGTTAGATGGGTTAAGGTTGAAAGAAGAAACATGGAATAATAACGTAGATGATTTATTTGTGTAGCACATGCAAATGCTCTAGAAATGATTGACATTTAAGAAGATAGGGATTTTTTGATGGCACAGCGTGAAAAAGGACGTCCAGGTAAAATGAGTAGTGTTGACAAAAACTGTCAAAAAAGGAGGAAGAAAAAGAACTTAAAAGAGCCAGAATCGAATTCGTTAAGGCGAAAGAAAATGAATCTATCAATGTAATCACTTCTAAATCAAATATGTTTATGTTTAGCTCATCATCCGACGATGAATCTCTTCATGGCGAAGACAATTATTTTTATGACCCTTCAACGTCATCAGCTGGTGGAAAACAAAATGAAATTGTGAAGAAAAGAGGTGAAAAAAACTACTTAATGAAAAACTAACTACGAGCCTGGATGTTGCAAAAATAAGCGATCGCAAAGCAGCTCTTGTTCTCACATCCACTTTGAATCGCCTTGACTGTGATCCTGCTGAATATAATTTATACTTTCCTGCCATACGCCGTCAGCGGCTTGAGTGTAGACAAAAAATAGCTGAAAATATGAAAATAGTATATTGTGCAACAAGTGGGAAAAGTTCAACTTTTCTCACGAGTGTGGAAGTTTGAGGCACGAGCCAAGGGCGAGTGCCGCAAGCACACGAGTGAGAAAAGTACTTTTCCCACATGTTGCACACTATACTTTTTCTACAACTGCATACATTTAAAGAATACAAGTAAATAGTTTTGTAGAAAAAGTCTAAGCATCGAGGACCACTCATCGAAAACGGCTGGGCATAGAGTATAAGTTTCTGAAATTGGCTGGGCATCGAGGATCCCCTACTGGATTCTCCAGAGAAGTAGTGTGGCCAAAGAGCCGTGAGAAATGATATTTCTCACAGTGTGAGCAATATATGGTTTTGAAATTAAGTAAGCTATGAGAAATATGCTACTTTTCATAGCAGTTGTAGAAAAAAGATTTTGACATTGATGATCCATTAACTGTGCACTGGGACGAAAAGACGTTAGAAGATATCACAGGCCATGAAGTTGTTGACCGAGTTCCAGTTTTAGTTTCTGATAAAGGGGTGGATCAGCTTCTCTGCATTACAAACCTTGAGTCTGGTGAAGGTGAAAAAATTGCATCAGCAGTTTATGAATCCCTCCTTTCATGCGGTTTACTCAATAAAGTAAAGAATATGAGTTTCGACACAACCGCATCTAATATCGGGTCTCGAAAAGGGGCTTGTATTCTTCTTGAGCAGAAAATAGGTAAGGAAATGCTCTGGCTAGCATGTAGGCATCACATTATGGAAATTATGCTGAAATCAGTTGTTCAAAATGAAATTGGGCCTTCGTCTGGACCAGATAATTTATTATTCAAAAGATTTCAGAAAAACTGGCAATTAATCAATAAAGAAGAATATACGACGTTAGAAACTGAATCTATTGAAAAGCTCCAAGATGTGAAAGATGAAATAATCAATTTTGCTAAGAAACAAGTGACAAAATATCAGCCCAGAGATGATTACAAGGAACTGTTGCAACTAAGCATTGTATTTTTGGGAGGAGAACTAGAAAATGGCGTGTCATTTGAAAAGCCTGCTGGTCTTCACCGAGCACGTTGGATGGCAAAGTCTATCTACTCTCTGAAAATATTCTTGTTTCAAGAACAATTCAGATTGATAAAACATAAGGAAAAAGGTTAGCGAGAAATCTGTATTTTTATAGCCTTAATCTACATTAAGTATTGATTCCAATCTCCATCCGCTTCTTCAGCCCAAAGAAACGACTTAGAACTCCTCAAAGGTTTAAAGAAGTATGAGGATGTAAACCCTGTCATACCTAGAAAAGCAATGAATAAAGTATGTGGCCATTTATGGTATATCACAGAGGAACTTATAATTTTTTGACGACAAAGTGGGAGATGAAACTAAGAAGAGAATGGTGGAAGCTCTAAAGTAAGAAGGAGCTGATTTTTGCCCGAAAAGAATCAATGTAGACATTGATAAAATTAGTAATAAAAATCTAGAAGATTTTATCACTAGTAACACCAAATGATTCTTTTCTATTACCGGATTAAGCTCCGGTTTCCTTAAGAAAAAAGTTGAAGACTCGATCAAAGACTAGGAATATATTCAAAGTAAGGAGATAGTAACAAAATGTATGGTAGTCAATGATATAGCGGAGAGAGGGGTGTCCTTAATCCACGAGTACAACAAAATATTTACCCTAGATGAAGACCAGAAGCAGTATATTTTGCTTCTTCTGAAGTCCTTCAGACAAAAGTTCCCGAACTACAAAAAAGCAACTTCGCTGTCTGCATAATGAGCTTTTTACGTGTTAATTGTGCATCAAAATCTTTTTGAGGACACTAAACAACTAATATAATGTTAAATTAATTCTGTAATAAGTTTTTTAAAAATTGTGACAATTAATGAAATTTTGTAAAAATCTGTGTTTTTCGTCTAATTTTCCTCTTGTTTGTTCACATCCCGAAATTATACACATATATGATACAAAATTATCATTGGGTAACATATATGTACCTTAAAACCTCATTTTAGTTTTTATTATATAAAAAAATATAATTTTATAATAAATACGAATAATTTTTTTAAATAATACTTTTTGGGAAAATGTTTTTAAATACCAAAAAATTAACTTAAGTTTCCCTTATTAAGTAGAACAAAATGGGAAGGTGGCTCAAGAGAAAAGAAACAAAATATATTTTTGGGTCTTTTAAGCATCACTCTAGTATATATTTTATACGGACGTGTAACAAGTACAACAAGTACTAAAAATATATATGATTACAATGTATAGAAAATGCTTCATTCAACCAATATTTCCAGAATACAATATAGAGAAAGACTCTATCCGATTTACAGGTAGATTGTAACTTGCAGCCAATCACATACTTCGATCTATAAGATCTTTCCGCATAACCCTAAATCTATTTGAGGCCCGGGATTCCGAGACTTCGTACCATTGATTAAGAAATTTCTTAATCAATGCTTCGTACGAAGTTTATCAGTTTCCTGGAAGCAACATTCCTGATATCAGAGGGCGTTAGGAAGGGCCCTCCTAGGAAATTCAGCTTTTTGCAAAAAAATGCTGGGAATTCACAAAGCAAAAGATTTGTAGTTTCAGCGATGTTTTTGTAGTTTCGGTCACATTTACTCTAGGATTTCCCATTTTTATTAAGGTGATGCCTCAGAGGGCAGTATTCAGTGAGGAGTCCCGTTACCAATTTCAAGTCTTTTGTCTCGAGAAGCTGTTTAGCGTTCCTGGGCGAAAGGCTCACCAGCCTTTTCGTTTGTCGTCGTCCTGGCATTTTAATCCTGTGAGATCTCAAAAGATCATTTTACCAGCATCGAAACTCTTCTTTCAAGTGCGCTCTAGAAAGTCCATAGATGGATTCTGGGCCAAGGAATTCGGAGTTTGCTCCTTCTTTGGCAAGGTTGTCTGTTTCCTCATTGCCTTTAACGCCCCTGTGACCCACATCAGAGTGACCTGGTTGGTTGTTGTCAGTTGTCCTAGGGATTTTTTGCAGTTTCAGAAAAACCACAGGAGGGCTAGCCCTCGTGCGTGGCACAGAATATAAGTATTTATAAAAATCATTAACTAAAATTAAAACTGCCTTGTTAAGTTTGATTGATGCTCTAATAGTCGTGATAATTTTAAAACAACTACACAATTATACAGTGTTGGGAACATTACGAGGGAACATACGTTTTACCGTCAATATGTTAGAGAGAGACAAAATACATATAAATTCAGTGTATCAATCTTTTTCGCTAACAGGATATCATAAAGTGGAAAACGTGGAATGAAAGAAGTTAATGTTAGAAATACAGATGTGTAATGTGAACAGTTTAGTTTATTATTTGAGAAATAATAAGATTGTACTACATATACTGATAGCTTAATGCGATAAACAATAAAAAAATCAACATTAATTTCGTTGATCCCTTCATGATTAATTTACAAAGAAATAATTCAGTAGTAATAAACTAATTCACTATATTAGTTCGGTTAGTATTGGAATAAATAACCGTAACATGCGAAATAAAATTTGTATTAATAATAATATGTGTTTCCAAATATCTCAATTCTCATTTTTCACTAACAGGATCTCATAAAGTGAAAAATACATGCCCAGAACGCCAGCGTTTTACAAAATATTTGTAGCTACTAACAGTATTGCCAATTTTCATTGTATATTTATATTAATTGTAAAATGCATTGTTCTAGCAAGAGAACAAGTTATAAGAAGATTTTAATTATGATAATTCAAGAGGTTGTAAGAGATCAAGATGTATTTAATTCCATCTATTCGTTGAATATTTTCTTGTAATGCTGGAAATTGTTCTAGTTTTCAGTGTGAAAGCGGTTAAAACCTTTACTTTTTTTCAGATTTGGCAACGTAAAATTGGTCTCGAAACATCTGTTGTGTTTCGAATGTTAGTAAAAAAAATTTGGTATCATTATCATTTGTATGCAAATGAGAACGAATTCTGTGTAAACACACACACAGTACAAATTAAAAAAAACCAAAATAAAAATAAAATCGAATTCTAATGCTTACAATTTTTAAATAAAAGTAATATTATGATATGTAATAAATTAAAAAATAAAACTTAATTCTTCCATGAGCTTAAATCAAATGTTCGAATAAACCCCCATTTTGAGCTAAGCAGTAGCCGAGACGGTTATAAAATTCTTGACGAATACGTATGAGCATTTCAGGTGTTACTTGCATACAAATTTGTAAAATGTGTTCCCTTAGTTCATTTAGATATGAGGCTCAGTTTTCTTGAAACCCATAAATTCTCGATTTTATATAACCCCAGAAAAATAAATCGTTGGGAGCCAAATCTGGAGATCTCGCAGGCCATCTTATGTTACCATTCGTGGAGATTATCCGATTGGGAAATTGTGTATTTAGAAAATGTATTGCTAGTTGATAATTTTGTGATGCACAACCGTCATGTTGGTACCAGATATCATTGAAGTTGACACCTAATTGTATGAGGGCATGAGTAATTTGATTTTTCAGCATATCCAATTATTTCTGTCCGGTTAAATTGCCGTCAATAAAAAATGGTCCAATTAGATTTTCACCTAATATTCCAGCCCAAACATTCAACTTTTGGGGATGTTGAGTTCGATTATTGTAATGTTTGTGTAGATTTGTCCTTGAACAATATCGAATAACGGATGAATTATGTGCACCGTGTATGAGAAAAGTCGATTAATCTGTGAACAAAATATTTTTCGAAAAGTTTGCGTCCAATTGTATTCTTTTCATAACTATTTCACAAAATTCCATTCTACGAAATTGATCGTCCGGAAAAATTGCATGGCTCTTTTTCAGTTTGAAACTGCGATAACCATTTTTTTTATTCAGTCCGAATCGTTTTCGGATCAACATCAAAATCTTTTGCTAAATGAGTGGACGATTGTAGGGGATTATTTTCCACACTGGCACAAATTAAAATATCTTTCTTCTTTTTCGGGTTGGATTTGACGATTTTGTGTACGTGGTCCATGTTTAGTAGGATTGACACATCTATGCTCTTCAAAAATTTTTATAACCGTTCTCACTTGTTTTTTGCTAATTGGTTGGGTATTTTCTAATACCACAATAAACAAATTTCCTGCTATTTCTCGATATGAATGACCCTGGTAGTACAATTTTACAATTTGCACTTTATGGTGTACTTGCATACTCATTTTAATGAGATTTGCAAAAGATCGTTACTCATTTGCAAACAAACGTTCAGTGATGTACCCAGATTGTACAGTTGAACATCTTCAAGAGGCGCAAGTGCGATTCGTATTCGTCTGGTATAATAATCTACACTGGCTTTTAATTCTCTGTCTCATGATTGTCGTTGTCCAACACATTGGTAACGCCATGTGACCATGATAATTTCCCTTTGGCCGTGAGAGGATATCGTTTTACGTTGAAATTAATTAGAACCTTGGAACTGGAAGGCGAGCTGTAGTAGTAGCGAGAACAGCTCTGATAGGGGGGCACAATAAACCTTTGGTTTCAGTGCACAGTAACCCCGTTAAAATCTACGTTGAAATTAAATGTGACTGATTTCTCTCACAAATAAGAAGGAAATTTTTAAAGGCACTCTACAATCTAACGCGTGGATTGAAAATGAAGTAAGGGGACAGATAAAAGTAGAAGAATTAGAGCCGTAAGCGAAATCGTTTTATCAGGAGCGTAGGAAACAGGCGGTTTATATTGAGATATTTTTGTACGTACAAGACAGTAAACAAATATTAGCATACGACTTATTTATGTTATGATACCCTGTTAAAGAAAATGGTGATACACTAAAAACACTTGTTTTATTACAACATATTGTCGCTTTTGGACTCTGTATTGTTGCCATAGATTATTTCTTATGATGTTAATGAAAGTTATTATGCTTATATTCATTAATTGTACCCTCAATATCGACGAATGTAATTTTTTAGCCATCTTCCAATGATTTTTTAGTGGTACTTATTTCAAATACCTACTAGGTAGGTTTTAATTCATTCTTCAAATCATATTAGCGTATACTACCCGAACTGATATAGTGAATTAGTTTATTACTACTGAATTAATTCTTTGTAAATTAATCATGAAGGGATAAACGAAAGTAATGTTGATTTTTTTATTGTTCATTGCATTAAGTTATCAGTATAGTACAATCCAGTTATTTCAACTTAAAAAAATCTGTTAAATTTGAATAAAAAAAACTGTTTAACGGTTAAACGAACTTTTTTGGAATGTTAATTTACTCAATTATGTTTAAGTTATCAAAAAACTTAAACTAATATAGGTATTTCATTTTTCAAATTAAAATATGAATCGTTTAGTAGGAGAGCCAAAATAATTTAACTTTTCTATTTTCTCATTGTATCGATAAATTTGCTATTATAGCAATATTAGCAATAATTGTTGATATAGTTACAACAAAAAATCGTTTAACAGCATATGTCGTTAAACTCCCATCTCTGTATGGGAAAATGTCACAATTTTGGAGATTTATAATTGGAGAGGTAGCGATTTCTTGCACTCCTTGCATTCAGAATTCGTAATCAATAGGGAAAATAATTAGGCAACAAAAACTGAATAAAATAGTACACAATAATCAAGGAACGTAAATAAAATTTACATATAATCTTGCACAATGATAAACATTTCTATTCTACATTCCGCAAAACCTTAAAATAGTATATTAACTACCAAGTGTTAAAGAGGTTACTTTAGTCACGAGTTTTACTAGGCACGAGTGGAGCGAAGCGGAACGAGTTCCTTGTGAAACGAGTGACTAAAGACGTTATTAACACAAGGTGCTCACTATACTTTTTCTTCGCCCGCGGGAAGGACAAAATTATATTACATTTGAATTATATTCATTACATGACGGACGATGGCTGACAGCTGACTGACAAATCAAATGACGCAAAATAACAAAATTATCACGGAATATGAAATTTAGCATACAAAAGATCCACTTGATTTGACGTTTAAAAAACAAAAGATAAACGAGATGTGACTTTTCGCATTTTAAACACTAGTGTTTAAAGAGTCGTTTTGTGCATGTCAAACCCGTGTGCAAAGTGCGGTTTTAGTAGCGGAACTAGAAAAAATTATTTAAAAGTCCGATACAATTGTTGCCAATGCCAGTATACTAAAACTTAAAATACATCAGAAAAACAAAAATATTCGGAGATATTTGAAAAAGTATAAAATGAATAAATTAGAGAATCGAGTATAGTTAGAAAAGTTTTAAAATTGCCAATAACTTTTTTATTATTGTAAAAATTATTTTCTGTCCCCTCAACATAATCTTTCATCAGATAATGATTTCGATTTGGCAATGCTGCTTCAATCGTCGACAATATTATTCTTGTCAATTTCCATTGGTTAGGATCATCCGTGACCCTACAACTCACTAGACGGTAGTCTTCTCGAAGGCGGTGCCTGCCACACACCCCATTAAATGTACAGTAAGTGCACGTTTTCCACTTTATGATTTCCTGTTAGCGAAAAAGAATGATACACTGAATTTATATGTATTTTGTCTCTTTCTAACACATTGACGGTGAAACGTATGTTCCCTCGTAATGTTCCCAACACTGTATACCTGTATGTTTTGAGTTTTATGCATAGTTTTTTATTAAACGATGAATAGTTTCTCTCTCTTGAGTTCTAACGAACGTTTTCAGTTTTTCTTTGAATGTGCTCATTGCGGGTTGTTCCTTGACGACGGAAGGTAGAAAGTTGTATAATTTAGGTCCAGGGTACATATAGCTTCTTTGTCCAATCGATTTATTCATTTGTGGTAATAAGTATGTCTTTTTGTCGTGTGGTATAATCGTGTACTTTTGTTTTTAAGCTGGTTCTATTTAAATGCTGGTTGGTGGTGGCTTATGTGAAAAATATTTGTCTGGGATCCGTTAGTTCACTCTCGGTAAAAAGAAAGTCTGACGGGTATTTACGATCCTTCCCCAGTAAAATCTTCAAGAATCACTTTTGTGATACTTCTTATTGGTGGTAGTAGATTTTTGTTATTGCTCCTCGTCCTATTATACCATAGCTCAAATGCGATTCTACCAAGCTTTTGTAAATAATGATTTTTTGTTTATGTGTTAGGAAATAGTTTATGTACTTGAATTTAAATAGAATACATCTGAATTTTTTAATTAGGTACGTGATATGTTCATATCATCTTAATTGACTATCCAATATAATGCCTAAATATTTAATCTTATTTTCAGGACGTATTGTGCAATTTGCTTGTATATTAATGTCGTAGTTAGGAAGGGATGTTTTGTAGCTACTAAAAGGTAGGTTTACTGTTTTCTTGAAGTTTATTGACAAAAGGCGATAATCAAACCGTTTTGTCCATCCCGTTAAATCATTTTCAATTTTTTATTTCAGATCATTTCAGTTTTTGTCTTTTAGACTTATAACTGTATCATCCGCGAAACTTGTGATTTTTTCATGCTTCTCCAATAAAAAGAGCTTATTTAGAAATATAGTACATAGTACTGGTCCCAACACCGTACCTTGAGGTACACCACACGTGATTTCTCTTTCCTCACTCGCAATGTTTTTTATTTGAACTTTTTCGTCTCGGTTTGTGAGGTAACTTTTGAAATAATGATCGGTCTTACCCCTAATCCCCAAGTCTTCTAGTATTTCGAGAAGGAGAAGGTGATCTACGGTGTCGAAGGCCTTTGCTAGATCCAAGAAAACTCCAATGGTTTGTAGGGCATTATCAATTCCATTATAAATATTGCGCGTTATTGTACTGATTGCGTCTTGGGTTGACTTTTTTTCGCAAAAACCAAATGGGGGGTTTGATAACAAATTGTATTTTGTTAGAAAGTCGTTCATTCTTTTTTTAATTATTGTTTCAAAGAACTTCGCCAAACAAGTTATTAGTGAGATGGGTCTGCAATTTGTAACTTTTTCCTCCACTTTTATAGATAGGTTTAACGTTGGATAATTTAAAAGAACTTGGAAAGTGCCCCACTTCTAATGATTTGTTAATTATTACTGATAACGGATTTATTATGTAATCCGCAATAATATTCAACGTTTCTGTTGTAATTCCATCATGACCAGGAGCTTTCCTTTCTTTCAATTGTTTGATTATGTTTTTTAGTTCCATCGGGTTAGTTGGTTAGAACTTTTTATTCAGTATTATTTATCTGTTTCACGATTTTACTGGCTAATTCCTTTCTTACATTTGTGAAAAACTCATTAAAAGTCTTCACTATCTCATCAGGTTTGTTTGTAATTTTTCCATTTTTATTTTTTATTTCATTCAAAATATCACAGTCTGATCTACTCAGTACTTCGTATTTTTTCAAAGTGATCTAGAGAAATTTTTCTCACACTCTACGCTCGTTTTATAATAATTCATTTTAGCATGTCTTATAAGTTCATCAAGAGATTTTTTGTGGTCCAAATATTCTTTTTTCAGGGTTTGCTTCGCATCATTTTTTTACACTTTCGATACAAACTGTGTTTTTTATTTACTGACTTCACTAGAGTTTTGGTGATCCACTTTTCCGCCTTCTTTGATCACTTTTTACTGTTATAGTTATTATTGAGGAATCTACGCTTTTTGGATTAACTGAATGAATTTGTTAGTGACAACATCCGAATTTTCCTCGTTTAATACTTCAACCCAGTTTATTTCTCGGATGTTTTCCACAAGGAGTTTTTTATCATTTGTAATGAAATATTTTCTAGAATCCGGTGGACTTTTATTATGTCTTTTATCAAGTATTATTTGAATTAGTGAGGTGTAATGATCAGTAATAAATGTTGCTATAGTGACTGGTAGGATATTTTCGTATATGTTTGGATTTGAGTATATAAATATATGTATGTATATTTGTAATCCTAGTTGGTGTATTGATTGCTGATAGAAAACTGTATTCCCTAAGGGTGTTTACATACTCTAATTAAGGGTTACTGCCCGAAAAGTCACTTTTTAAAAAGATACTTTATTGGCAATAAAACTACATTACCTAAACACAAAATACACTATATTCAATATATTATTCAATGAATCGAACTTGTACACTAAAATAAATGCAACTATAGCTTAAAAATATGCAATTCTACTGAATCATCAGTTGTTGTACAAATATGGATCAGCGTTCGTGAATTATAAAGGAAGCTCGAAGGTCAATACCATGCATGAACCATGGGTCAGCGAACTTTAACTTCTCCATCCCCTGAAGAAATTTTGTAAGGGACGAACAAAACTGATGGTGATGATGGCACATCCTGATGAACCTCTGGTTCTTCTGGAGTTTTGCGTTGACGTCCTCGAAGTTTATATAATCCCAGTATTATACAAATGGTTACGATGATGTAGATTGGAGTCATCCAGAAGTGTGTGGGGTCTGTCTTCTGCTGATTGGTAGGTATTAATAATAGTCGTTCTTCTTCCCTGGTATGAAGGTGGAGTTGGTCCAACGGGATTTTAATTATTGTCAACGGTTTGGTCTTCGCTAACTGAGTCTGTGGGGGGGTTTTGATTCTTGGCAGGGTTAAAGCTTCTTCTCGTATTACCGATTTTGTGTTTTCAAATGCTTCCGTATTTGTTCTGAAGTGACATCCTGTAGGAAGTTCGATGAGGTATGTTCCTTGAAGCACCATAATTTTTGAAGTGGAACACTGTGTAAAAACCTTTGTAGCCTAGGGAAAAACGGCTACATAATGGGCTTCTGATATCTCTTGAATGAATGTGGAGTTAATTGAGATAGGTAGATGTCTCCTCTCCAAGTGTCGCTACAATGATTCTGCTTTTCAGCATAGACTGTATTCATCTGATCAGTGAGTTGTTAATGCTTCTTTCTTCTAGTGATCTGGTGATGGAGGCATGTGAGGTGTTATCTAAAGCACCTTCTACGTCAATGAAGGCACAGAGAGGCATTTCTTTTACCGCGTATGTCTTGTCAATGCTTTCAACTCGGCACTGTAGAGCATTAATCGTGGATTTACCTGCTTGATAAGCAAACTGTTTCTTATGGAGCGGTCTTAACTCAAGGAATTCGATTCTGACATAACAGTCCATTATTTTTTCCATTGCTTTCAGGTGAAAGGAGGTCAAACTAATTGAGTGGTAAGACTTTGGTTCGTCCACTGGACGTCTACCAGTCTTAGGTATGAACACCACTGCGGCCTCCGTCCAAGCCTCCGGTATGTAACCGAATATAAACTGGCCTTGAATAACCTTCTCAAGATGGCCTGAATGATTTCCAGTCTATGTTGTAGTAATGTGGGAAAAATTCCGTACTTCAAGGCGACTTAAATGGCTTTAAGCTTTTGATAGCCCATTCGGTTATTTGGGCTGTGAATATTTCGCCAGCTAGGTTTTTGCTGGATCTGTTGGAGTTGTGGACAACTTCTTTCAGGGGCACTTTGCTATTCCTTCTCCACAGCTGTTTTAAAACTGGGAAAGTGCGTGTGCAACCGAACTATTTATTTTATAGGTACTATCAAAACACACAACAAAAAAAGGCCACATCTGTTTGGCTCGAGTTCTAAGAACTACAAAGCAATCAAACAGATTATTGTGTATCAAATGCGTGAAGTAGACTTTTATTGTGGAGCAGCCACGCGAGTGTAAGAAAGTCTTCACGCAAGTGTTGCAAACTATACTTTTTCTACGACCGTACGAGTAAGCAAATTTAAAAGACAAAAATCGATTGAAATAAACTATATAATTTTCTTTATTATAATAATTATTTTTTATAGTAATGCTGCAATTTGTGAGATGCTCGAATCTCACGCCAGCGGCCTCAGATGATGAAGATACATTCACCACAGTACTGTTGTTTGAATTGATGATGGACAAAATATCATTTTTTTGTGTTCGAGGAGTTCTCTATATATCCCTACGCCACAGAGGAACTCTTCCAGCCTCCGTGCTGCTTGGGCGTTAATAAATCTGCCCCAGTTTCCACCAGTAAGAAGGCAGAGGAGCGTCTAAAGCAATGATCTGTGTTTGCTCTGGATCAGGCAGTTTTTAAAATTTCGCAACGTCGGAAGGTACTCTTCCAATTTTATTAATGCCTATGACTTGACGATTTACATTTTCCTCGTTGGTGATTAATAAAAAATCTCTTTTCCTAGTAATTTTGAGGACGAAGAGCTACATATGCTCTATAAAGCTCTAGTTGTTCAGACATAGCGAATTTTTTTGTAACTTGTTTTAGTGTCACGGACCACAACGAGAAGAGTTGCTCCCAAATCATCGATTTTGTCTGCTGTTAATTTATAAATTTTATCTCTTCTAAGAGCACCAGCCAGTCCAATGAGTAAAATAACATGTAATTGAAGAAATTAAAACTGTCTTCAATTCGCAAATGTTGTCTTGCTTTGCTTAATAAAAATGTAGCATCAGTGGCTACCTTTATGAACTTGAGAATATGTTGTCTTTCTAAGACATGTGATTTTTTGGGAGCATATCCTTCAGTATTTCTTTTCAAAAATGCACGGAATTTCATATAATCACCAATGTTAATATTATGTTTGATGCTCATGGTACTCTTCAACATAGAATAGTGATTCCAAAGTGTTGATGATTGGAAGTTTTTTTGCCAGTTCTGACAAGTATGTTAACATGACATTTTCTGAAAACGAATGAATATTTAGCTCTGTGCGCCATAACTTAAATTTTTGATACGTGTTCTCATAAATCTGCCGATACTTTTGCGGCAGTAACGATGCACTTGCTGTGTTTACAGCTTCAGTAATATTTGGAGTAGATGGTCTTTCTGTACTTGATTCCATGATTATTAGCGCGCACAACACATAAAGAAACGCGCGAATGAGTTTTACGTTTTTCAATGTCATAAAACTTTATTTCTAAAGCATAGGGTTTTCATCTGTGCTATTATGGCAATGATGCGTAAAAAATCCCATAAGAATAGCATGGCACTTTAACCACCGGTATTAAAACTTGAACTTTACGCGATTTTATCGATGTGTAAACTTGTATTTCAGAAATAGGACTAGAAAAACATATTTCTATTCTTTTGTAAATTCAAAATATTACCATGCTGAATAAATTTCACGAAATTAATCATTGATTAAATATTGATAAATAAGTGCCTGCATTCTACCAAACATATGCCAAGTTACCACTGCAAAATCCCCAAGCTAAATAAATACTTCTGTCAATGAGACTGTTCATCAATATTCTAATATTGACCGACATGTCGGCTGTTCTTTTATTTAACGACTAACGGAGAAATCGATTACTGAATTCTTGGTTGTGTCATATTTCAGTTATTTTTATATCTGTAATTGTTTGTCTAGAAATAGAAATAGTTTTCGATAATTTCAATCGATTTGTGTAAATTGAACTAAGTGGTGTTTGTTCTAATCGACACATCAATTAACAAAATGTTGAAAATATGTTTTATTTACGAATAAAACCGTTGAATTTATTGTCATTCGAACTAGAATGTGACAAAATCTTGATTTCCAATTAAACAGAATAACTAAATCATATTTCAACCAATTAAAGATGAATTAGATTTATTTTAAAGCACCATTTTATCAGTTTATCTCAAAGTGTTTCACGATTTTTCTCTTCTTCTTTCCCTCTTTCCATCCTCACAAGCGACATGAGATTTTGTGGGTGATTTATATTGTAATGAAATTGACTGTCTCGACCCTTACTTCGTGGAATATGCTCATATTAGTGTTTTTAAATGAAACTCAAGGTCTCTAGTTAATTCCACAATATAATACAAGTTATTGAGAATTCTAAAAAATTGACAATTTTTTAGAATTTTCAATAACTTGTATTATATTGTGGAATTAACTAGAGACCTTGAGTTTCATATAAAAACACTAATTTATATTGTCTTTAATGGGGAAGCTTTTCTTCCTCATGAAGACTGTAGTGCGCTGCTAGGTTTGCTGACAAATTTTATGATGGGATATTGTTAAGGGTGTCTCACAGATGAACTCTATTGATTTTAAGCTCACCAGAGCCAGTATAACTGGACCTATAAATCCAAGTATACTCAATTTTTGGTCATTTTTTGAGAAATTTCAGTTCGTTAGCACGATTCAGCCTCCAGGGTGTATACACAAGTGACCAATTTTATGATGGGATACTATTCAGGGCGTCTCACAGACGATTCTTATCAATTTTCAGCTCCCCAGAGATTGTGGAATGGGTCATATAAATCCAGATATTCTACATTTATTGATAAATTTCGGTTTGTAAGTACGATACAGCCTCCGGAATGTATAAAAGTGACCAATTTTATGATTGGATATTGTTAAAGGTGTCTCACTCATGAACCCTATTGATTTTTAGCTCACCAGAGCCTGTAAGACTGGACCAATAAATCCAGATGTACTACTTTTTTGGAGAAATTTCAGTTTGTTAACACGATACAGGCTCAGGGGAGTATACAAGTGACCAATTTTATAATTGGATATTGTTAAGGGCGTCTCACAGATGAACTCTATTGATTTTCAGTTCACCAGAGCCAGAACAACTGGACCTATAAATCCGAATATACTACATTTTTAACAATTTTGGAGAAATTTCGGTTTGTTATCACGATACAGCCTTCAGAGTGTATAAAAGTGAGCAATTTTATCATTGGATATTATTCAGGGCGTATCATAGAGGAACCGTATTGATTTTCAGCTCACCAGAGACAGTAGAATGGGTGATATTATACATTTTTGAGGAAATTTCGGTTTGTTAGCACGATACAACCTCTGGAGTGTATACTTAAGTGCGGAAAAGTTAGTTTTAATCCTTAAAACCGGTTAATTATTTTGAAATTGTCGTTTTTCTGCTAGTTGTGCTTCTTCCAAGTCTAAGTCCACTTTGTGATTTTGATAATTGTGGTTCGAAAAATGGTTTTAATCTGTTATTTATTATCGGTTCAAACAGTTTTAGTTTAAAGTATGCAAAAATCTGAATATCGTACAAACGGAAGAAGGTAAAAAAATATTTTAACATGTGTCGCAAGGTTGCCATAGGAGCATATTTTCATGATACAATACAGGGTGGTCATGAAAAGTGTAGTGACTGCCGAGATTGATTTTTTCAATGGAATACCCTGCATTATATTTCCTTTTATGAATCCTTTCGACTTATAGATTAACTTTGTTATGAAGTACCCTATGCCCAAATTCTGTGGTTACGTAGATATCGGAACTTTAATTATAGCATACATGTTCTGATGAAACTAATAGCAACACATAAATATCTTATGCACGGAAATCAACAAATAAAAATATGTTCACATGTGTTACAGGGTTGCCACGGATATATAAAATACGCGGAGTGGTAATGGAAACCGTAGCCAGAAGCCTCAGAATGTTTATTCTAGTATTACATCTTGAGTCCTATTAATAATAATAATCAACATTCAAAGTAATGAAGAGAAATAATTTAACAAAGTTTGAAGTAAATGTCCAAAGTGCAAACCATTTACGATTTTACAGTATCCAAGTTTTAAAAAGTTAAAAAATGTCCAATTGAATCGCGTAAATATGTTTGTGGTGGCCGTATCAGATTTATCTCTTCCAAAACACGATCTTGTAGAGTTTTTAAATCAACTGGTCTATTTTTGTAAACTCTATTTTTGAGGTATCTTCACACAAAAAATCTAATGGGGTCGAGTCTGGTGACCAGGCGGCCATTCTATTGCTCCTCGACGTCCTATCCATCTCTGTGGAAACACTGTATCTAGATAGGTACGTACAGCTCGGGTGTGATGAGAGGAAGCACCATCTTGATCTCATATGTCATTAGAAGGTCACATTGATGGATTCTTAGGATTGGAAAATATGGCTGCTATAGCTGGCTCAATATTATTTCTTAACAAGTCCAAATATCTATCACCGTTTAAATTACCTTCAACAAAAAAAGTTCCGATTACGTCATCGTTAATAAACCCCGCCTATACATTTATTTTCTGCGGCCACTGCGTGTGTCTCTTCCTCATCCAACGCGGATTACGTGTAGACCAAATCTGGCAATCATGTCTATTTACTTCTCCGTTGAGGCAAGACGTAGTCTCATCTGAAAATAAAATATATTTTTTATCCTACACTACTCGAAAACTCAATTTTCGTGGCTCTATCGGGACGGGAAAGTAAGTATTTGCACGGCTAAGCGAGAAAATGGTAAATAATGGCTAGGCAGGGAAAACAACTTCACAAAAATAACACTAGATGGCACCCTATTATAAATGACGACGCGGCTGTCACTTTTAAATTTCAAATTGTGGCTTAAAGCTTCATTCACAATGCAATACAATTAGTGCTTCGAAAAATGAAACTCAGAATTCGGATCGTCATTGAAATCTTGAATTCACAAAGAGAAAATTAATTAAGCTGATTTTTGGTTGCGTCCTCATTGTATTATGGGCTAGAACAATTGACAGTGTTGACAATTGACAATTATTTGTCAATATAGAAGTATTAAAACCATCAAATCAGACAAAGTGGTGGAGAAAATTAATAATAAATATGACTTCTAACCTCACAAAATGAGGTAACTTTTAGTATAATTACTAATATGTTCAATTCTGAATGCTGAACTGCAACGACAGCTCACAAGGTTCTACAACTAATTGTAATTACTAATTGTTAATTTGTTCATTGTGACTGTACCTTTAGGATTTTGTTGACATTAAAACTAAGATTGAAAATAGTATGTTACATAATATGGACGAATCCGACGGCGGTTATTCTACACAGGAAGGGATTAAACACAAAGCAAGATAGGCTACACTAAATTTGCAACCTGAAAAGTCAAAAGGAAGATATAAACATTTCAAGGATTGGTGTTTATTGCATTGCAAGGTACAGCGAAAATGTTATTTTCAACAAATCATATGCCATTTTCTATGACTCGTTCATTTCGTAACATTAAACGGTATAGTCAAAATATTTTCCACCTTTCTTTTTGTCACTTTAGAATCTAATCATTTTATGTGTAGGATAAAAACTATAGTGTGTTCCACGTCGCGAAAGTGGTTTTCCAGGCCTCCAGAAGTGGCCAGGATCAGCTCATTCTTATGTCGGACCAGAAAACAAGCACTTTCGCGCCTAGGTACACAAATAGCTTTTTTTTTCAAAATTAACATCAACGTTCCTTCTTCAAGTATTTCACAGAACTGCAATCTGCGGTCTGGGTCATCTTCTGTAAGTTCTTGACTGTAGTTAATTTTATAAGGTTTCATTTTTTCTGACTTTATAATTCTTACCCCGGACGTTTGAGCGATATTGTTGTCTAGTGCCAACTGGTTTGAAGATGAGGATTTTCCTCAAGTTGGAGTAGCACATTTAGTTTTGTTTCCTCATCTATAGTAGTTTTTTGCCTGCCAGGATTAGGACAGTTTATAACATTTCCAGTTTTTCTGTACCTGTTGACAGTTTTGAAAACGGTTGATCTGTTAATAACGTGTTGAGGATCCAATTCATTAAATATGCGTGCAACTTCTTCATACGTTCTTACAATGTCACCAATGCCTCGTTAAATTACGATTTGTATGCGTTCTGTATAACTAAGTTATGTCATTTTATAAAGTGATTGACGTTAACTTATTTTGACAGTTATTAATATTTATTTGCAAAGCATAGCCAGCTTTGTGAGAATAAGTACTTATTATGTAATTGTCGATATCTGCATAACCATAAAATTTGGAAATAGGGTACATATGAAAAAGTTGATCTAGAAGTCGAAAGGATTCATAAAATGATATATTAAACAGGGTGTTCCATTTAAAAAATCATTTCCTTCAGTCACTACGGTTTTCGTGACCACCCTGTGGGTTTTGTTTGCCATGAAAATATGCTACTATGACAACCTTGCAACACGTGTTAAAATCTTTTTTATGTTCTTTCGCTTGTGAGATATTCAAATGCTTCCATACTTTAAACTAACCCTACATATTTTTACTATTGTTATTTAATAATTCTATTTCTCTTTTTGGTCTCTTTTGGTACTATTAATGCCGTTCCCCATTCTTCTGATATGTTTTCGTCATCCCAAGCTTTGTTTAATATGTGAAGTGTTAGCTGAACATTTCTCCTAAGTCTTTCATCATCTCAGCCGTGATTTTAAATTACTAGATTTTCCATTTCGATCTCTTGGTCATTATGTTTGTTTTCAGGTTTTGTTGTATTCTTCTCGATGTTTTGTATTTGTTGCATTAGTAATTCATAGAAATAATGCTCTTTCCATCTCTTCATAATATCACGCTATTATTTCTTGTAGGCATTTTATTTTTGACATTTAATTAATCTTTGACATTTAATTAATTTTTGACATTCAATTAATTTACAGGTTTCTTTTTTCTGGATGATTTCAATAAATTATAGAACAATATTTGATTCCTTGAGCTGCCCATTTCCATTTTGTTTCCAAAGTAAATCCATGTTTGTAATGTTCTTGTCAAAACGTATTGTTTTTTGCATGAAATTTTTTTGTTAGTTTTTCTATTTCTGATTTTTGCCGTTAGTAGGTAGTGGTCGTTGTAGATTTCTATCTCTCCCCTTATTGTTACGTCTAGTATGTTTAGTATTTCTTCTCTTTGTATATACATAGTCAATTATTGATTTGCCGTTTCTACTTGGTTGTCTTTTTCCATTGTTGTTATGTGTTTCTTCTCCATGTTGCCCTATTGTTGTTTTGCAGTCATTGTCTTTTTTTCTCACAACAATTGGAATCTTTAGCAATATATATTTTTCCTTCTATTTCTTCTAAATTTGCTATGAGATCTATCCACAATTTTTGTTTCTCGGCTACTTTTTCGTTCTCATCTGGACCATATATTGATACAATTCTTCTATTTTCTGTTTTATATCTCAATTCTATCAGATTTATTATTTCTGAAACTGTTTTCCAAGTTACAATTTCATCTGTTAGATTCTATTATATTTTACATCCTATTCCAGCCGAAGCTATTAATTATTAGTTTATTTTATCTTAAGAGGGCTATTTATTCTTTTTGTCTGGCTTCTTTAAATTTGGGTCTTTCCTCTCTTCTTCTACATTTTATGGGAAGTCTTCATCGATCCAAATTTCTGTACCTTTGAGATATTTCGCAATTTCTAGAATCTCTGTTTTAATACTCTCTGTTAGTTTTACCAATATAGGCTTCGTTCTGTTTTTTTTTATGTATTTTTCTAGTCTTCTGGATTCCTTTATATCTTCGTCTTCTTTAATATTTATTCCTAGGTTTTGATCCATTGTTTTTATGACTTTTCTGCCAACCCTATCTACGATGCGAGAAAAGAATCGGTTTACCTAAATAAGTTGACATTCAAGATTTTTTTTCGGTAAGAAAAATACGAAAAACTGATTTTTAGTAAAAAATCCTGTGAATATCTCGACTTGTCGTCGTCTCTGGAGTGCGGAAAAGTTAGTTTTAGTCCTTAAAACTGTTTATTTTTCATTTCGTTCTAATTCTCTCCCCATCTCTTCTTCGGTAATTCCTTTCGCCACAATATGTTTGATCTGACTTCTCTTTCCAGTTTTTCTATTCCATCTTCCACTTTTTCTACTTTTTGATTCGTCTTTCATCTTATTTATTTCCACTATGAAAAAAATTAATCTTTACATCCATTTTATTCACGTTCCCATCAATCTCCTGAAACATTATCTCAATTCTTTCCATATCACTAATTTTGTTTACTGTTAGTTGTGAAAAAAGCAGACCCCGGTCGACCCGTTAAAAGTCTTTTATCCACCTAAGGCTATTTTTTCGTAGTTTTTCGGCTGTTTCGTGAATTCATTAGTAATAAATGGTAATTCATGTTCTTTCGTCACTCTTACCCTTTAACCTTACAGATATTTTCTTTTATTTATTGTTTTTGTTGGGTTTATAAATCTGTAAATGCACTTATTCGGAGATTGCTTTTAACTCACCGTAAAATTTCACGCTTCTCAGTACTGTAGATATGTAATTCTATCTATAATTGATTTTTTCTGTATCACTCGAATTTTCGGGTTTAATTAAAAAGAAAATCCAATTACTATTTTTCCGAAACACGTATACAAGTTTATTTTTTAAGTTTACTTCGGGTTTTTGGATTTAAATGCAGATAAATATCAACTTTTGACAGCAATATTTAATTAATGGTAATATGTGATACTAGAAAGATAGGCCTCTTAAGGTATATGTAGGTACTAAATATACCGATCTAATAATTGTTAAGTGTGACAGGAAATAGGGGCTACAAAACATGATAATATAATATTACACTTCATTTCAAATTGATACTTGAAGATAACAGGAATATTCCGACACGTATGTAGCCAGTTCTTTGATAATTAATAGTTGAAACAATTACGGCAAACGATTTTCAATTCAAATTATGAACTTTTTGACAATAATATCTAAATATTTACGTAACCTTAATACTTAAACAGAATTACTTTCGTTGGACATTTATTGAATCTATGTGCCGAAATTTGGACAGTAGTGCCTATTCATTAGACTGATAACATGACAGATAAAGCATTAAAGACAGAAATGACGAAACATGGACATGAATTGGCGCCATTAAACAATGGTATGAATGGACCGGCAGAACCCAGAAGTAAGCAAGGAGTTACAATAGTTCTACAGGGGCCTAGAGGATCGATTATATCGAGAGGTAGTCAGGCTGCCAACGGAGAACCTAATCGGGCGGAATGGTCGGGAAAACTGCAGTTCTTTCTATCCATTATTGGTTATTCCGTAGGATTAGGAAACATATGGAGGTTTCCTTATTTATGTCAACAGAATGGTGGAGGTAAGGATGATACATTTTTATCAGTAATAATATAACCAGACCTTGTTTATTAATCGGATAATTTTGTTTCACAAAAACTCTTTGGTGATAAATCTACGAATTTAAATTGGACATTTTTGTTCTTGTTATACCTCGACAGGGTAGCTGGATAGCTTTAATCTTTGAACAAAAATGTCCAATTCAATGAGTTAATTTATCAAACACAAAAAGTTTGAGTAGATAAATAAAAAAAATTATCCGATCGGAAAAAACAAGGACGAGTTGTGTCTATTGAGATTTTTTCAGGATGTATTCATAGGTGAGGTTCGTCATGTAAACATTTTCAGCTGACCACATTATTGCTACATTTTTCTTACACAGAAATAAGAGTGTATTGTTGGTTGCTGTGTCCTGTATAAGATGTAGTCAAATGAAAATTTAATTAAATTTGCACAATTCTGTACAAAATATATTCATTTGTTTTGTGAGGGATTATGTTGATAATTACACAAGCCTACAAAAACACATAATTTATTGGTGCAAATCGTCTATGATGTCTGTGAGGGACCTAATAAACAGTATATTGTCAGTCATTTTAAGTCATCAGCTCTAGTTTCCTACTACCCTCATTTTAAATTTTTTACCGGTTCTTGTTTGAAAGCAGTCATTCCATTGTTTCTATTTATTGTGGATGTAATAACATCCCACTATGCAAATAAATATTACAGTTATATTAATTCAACATCACATTGTGATAATGTTCTTCCTTTTTTTCCTCTTGTTTTCATCACATGCACATCTATACAACCGCTTATGCCCAGCTTGTGGCTGATAAGTTTTGTGATGTTTCAACTCAACTTCTCAGCGATGTTATAGCGCTGCCTGTTTACATTACTGAGATGTTACTAGAACTTCCTCAAAAGGAAGTCTTTATGACGAACTAAAAACAACATTTCTGTTACATTCTGAATTGCCTTTTAACATATTGTCGATGTTAATGCAATTTCTAAAAAATAACATCTTATCAATGATCTAAACGCGACATTTCCAAAACAATACAGTGTATTCTGTTAGATGTTGTATGGACATTACTTAAACCTATTAATAATATATCTCAAACATTCTAGATGACATCCTATAAATGTTTCTGTGCCTAATTAGCAACTAAGAACGCCGGCTGTCGGCGATATTTAAAAAAATATGGTACAACTTTAAAGAAATGCGTTCAGGAAAATGACCCTGAAAAATTGCTGGAAAATATTTTTGAGCTCCTAAAATATCTGCTATGGAGTGGAATGAACACTTAAAAACACAATACTGTGATTATCGCCAAAAAAGACACGCTAAAGGTATCCTCGAAATAAAATTTTTGATATATTGATGAGATTATGAAAAAATGTAGCTAGGGACTTTTTGTCCTTATTCTTCAAGTAAAGGGTGTGGGAAGGTTCAACCTAAAAAACA
Organism: Galeruca laticollis; assembly: GCA_963921935.1. Taxonomy (NCBI): domain Eukaryota; kingdom Metazoa; phylum Arthropoda; class Insecta; order Coleoptera; family Chrysomelidae; genus Galeruca; species Galeruca laticollis. The sequence continues at coordinate 149,873,995 of OY998176.1, read as the reverse complement.
AATGTTGTAACACTTTTTTGTTTTTTAATCGATATCAATGTAATTTTTTCTCTTTAATAAGATATGCTTAACAAAAATAGCAAAATTGTACAATTTTGTCAACGCTATGTGAAAAAGTCGACAATTTTCCAATTTTTCTCGGAAATTTCAAATGTAATGAGGCATTTTTCAAATTCTGGTGAAAAGGGGTTAAAAAATAGGAATCTAATCCAAGATATAAGATTTACGATATCAGATATAGAAATTAAAAAAGTGCTTCAATTTACATTTGAAATTTCCGAGTGGATACAAAATTATCTAATTTTGTTATCAATCTTATTAAACAGAAAAACTCTTTTGAATGCAGCTAAAATCATTAATATCGGTTGAAAAACGAAAAAGTTATACATTTTTTCATAAGTTTGAACCTTCCCCACTCATTATTTGAAGAATAATGGCAAAAAATCTCCTTAATTAAATTTTTACATAATCTCATCAAGATTTCAAAAATTGTATTTTTAAGACACCTTTAGTATGTTTTTTTGGAGTATTTTGAAGTTTGTGTTCATTCCACCCCTAGCGGATATTTTAGAGACTGCAAAATATTTTCCAGCAATTTTCCAGGTTCACTACCTAAAGGAATTTTTTTGTAAGTTGTACCATGATTCTTTTTTGAGATGTGGCTTACAGTCGGTCTTAGTTGTTCTCGCTGTACATTTAAAATAAAATAGCAAAAAAGCAATAAAGCATTTAAAACGTTTATTCGCTATTAATGAACAGTACAGTAAATTTGAAAAAAACAGGTACAAAATTTAAAAAAAAATTCTTGTCCAGGAATCGAACCTAAAAAAATAGAATTGCGTTAGCATATTACATAACAAGTGTGGAAAGCGGAAACTATTGAACGCATTCAGTGAAAGCAAGAAATAAAAAAGGGTAGTTCCCATAACGTTACATACTTTGAAACTGAATTAATAAAGTTTAACAGATACACATACATTACAGCTAGTTTACATAAAATATATTAGAATAGTTTTTTAATAATATTAAAACTAATAAAAATTTTACTCCATAAAGATTTTGAAACATTCCGTTAAATCAACAGAAATCCAATCTGATTAAAGAAAATTCTATCGTTTACTCACTTTTTCTCACGCAAGAGTCGCTGTCTCAAGCGCCTCAACCATTCCATAGCGTACACTTAAAATTTCTTATCTGTGAAACATTTAAAGGTGTTCTAAACAGCAGCTAATAAAACAATTACTTTAGATCAAATTGTGCCCATGTAGACTTTTGATCGATTATCATAAACTACATCAAACTTGATTTTCAGCCAATTGACTGGGATCCATTTTCCATAAGATACATGCGGGCTTCTTCAAAGGAATAATAACATATTTTATTTCGAGAAGTGACTTTTCATGATTTACCTTCTATTACATGCCTCACTCCGTTTGGCAGGTAAATTCAGGTGTGCCATGGAAATTCATACTTCTTTTCTGTATAAAATATTATACTATTCTCATCTTGTAATTTCTATCTTGAAACATATTGTATATTAACATCGTGGAATTGTAACTTAATGAAAACTAAGCATTATTAATACACTGTATACAAAAAAAACTACTTTTGAAGAAGAGATATGAACACATTATCAAGTTAAATGAGTTTATAATTAATTGGATCCAATTGAGTATCCAATAGATGTGTTTCTACAATAATAAATAATTGAATTCTGTTTGTTGACTGGAGCATTCAGTGTCGTAAGTTACATATTCTTCAACTATATTAATGTAGGTACCATTGTAAAGGGCAGCTACAGCTTATTTATTGTATTCAGTGTATTTTCAAATGGAAATGAGTTTTTTAACAGAAATTTGTGTTTCTAAAGTCTTAAACAGTCTCTAATTGTTCACAAGAATTGTTAGTATTAATGTTAAAATTTTCTAAACCTGCAAAACTGTATTGATGGCTATGGCTACTACTACAAAAACTAGAACTAGAGATACTTGATTCAATATTTTTTGTAATGTTTAATACAATGTCTGTATCAGACTATCTGAAATAGTTACTCCACTTTCTTTACATAATTACCAACTATTTGTTTTTTATTTTATTTATGTAAGTAGCTTCTGAAACGTCTTGAACATTGAAAATATTTTCTCCTAGATTCAAATCTCTGCCAACATATGAGCATGTTTTATTATTAATAATAATATTTACCCTATTGCAATATTAAGTTTCTGTAGGGTATAATGCATATCTAGGATTTGAAATATTGTGAACAGTTTTTAAAATATACTTAGTAACTAATAGTATATTAAGTACAAAGTGTTAAAAAGGTTACTTTAGTCACGAGTTTTACAAGGCACGAGTGGAGCGAAGCGGAACGAGTGCCTTGTGAAACGAGTGACCAAAGACGTTTTTAACACGAGGTGCTTACTATACTTTTTCTTCGCCCGCAAGAAGAGAAATTTTTTATTATATTTTAATTATATTCATAACATTACGGTCGTTGGCTGACGGCTGACTGACAAATCAAATGATACAGAACAACAAAATTATCACGGAACATGAAGTTTAACATACAAACGATAAACTTGATTTGACGTTTAAAAACAAAAGATAAACGAGATGTGACTTTTCGCATTTTGAACACTAGTGTTTAAAGAGTCGTTTTGTGCATGTCGAACCCGTGTTGAAAATGCTGTTCTAGTAACGGAAGTAGAAAAAATATTTTAAAAGTTGATAAAACCCTTATTTTGTAAACTGTATTATATAATTTTATGGTACAATCCCGCCACCTGGAATTTCAATGTACAATAGCCGATTAAAGTATTGAATGAGTATAAACTTTTAATAATTATAATTTTGGAATAGGTACTTACCCATAATAACTGTTGTTCGTCCATTATAACAAGAACTATAACTAAGTATAGAAACTGTAGCTAAGTGGGAACTAACGAAAACGAAGACCACTTTATTCAAGTACTTCTTTCAAAAAAATGTGCTTCCTGCAAATAAAATATACCACAAAACTGAAAACCATCTGCCATTTCATGATTGTCATTTGTTTCCTCAGATAACTACTGTTTGTTTCGTTCGTCAGTTCTTCTTCTGTTTTCTTCTTTTTTTTTATGTTACTGTCATGTTTAATATGAGATATTACTGAGAGTTTTATGAACTAACATCGTACAGACGTAATCGTAGGATGTTACCAAACATTATTTCGAAAGATGTAAAAGTAACTGCAACATGTGATCATCTTAGAAACATGTTAATTTGTAATATTACAGTAACGTTCTGTATGTGACATTAGTGAGAAGTCTACAAATTAACATCGTATGAACGTATCCTATAAGAAGTTTCTAAGAAGAAGATCATAGGATGTGTAACTGCGAATTCAAGTGTGTACATCAAAAATATGTTTTATTTACATGACATAGATTTTAATAGAGTTGGTAATAAAAGTAAGACGTCTAGGAGATATCTTATTAACGTTTTAAATAAACATCACGAAAAGTCACTAAAAAGAACATCACAAAAAAGACTTGTTATGTTTCTTGTTCAATGGGTTATTTCAAACAGAATTTATTTTTCATCACATGGGATAAGAATTGATAATACATAAATTGTATCCTAACATTGTGCAGTATGGCCTGGGATAAATATAACAGTAATATATTGATTAATGTAGAGAATTAAAAACAAGGCATAGACGAATCATTTCCATAACTGTTCCTTCATACACCAAATTTCTTAATATATTCATAAATACTGTTCTTAAATTATCTAATTGCCATTGTAAAATCTACTTCGGTAACATTATTGACAAGTTTTAACATGGTCTCAAGAGGAGAACAAACTAATGTTCTTACTTTCCCAAACAATAAAGAGGATCGAGTTAACTTTGAGGGAACTTTGAATGGAATTAAGTACAATAAATTACTAGATGTCGATATAATTAATTATTTTATACAAGAAAGTCATCATATTCCATTTACGTCGATTAGTGATAGAGATATTGATATTGATTTATCGAAACAATTGTCAATCTTTTAGAATTTTCAACAATTTTTATTATATTGTGGTATTAACTAGAAACCGTGAGTTTCATTTAAAACACTAATGAGATAACCTCAAATTCTTTCCGTAACCTAGTTGTCCTAACTGTTCTATAATCCGGCCAACAATTATATTTTTAATAATACAAGAAACGTATGTATTTATTCTACACTTTCTCAATATTTTCTAAGTACATTTGAGGTTGATCTCCCCAGACTAGATCCATGACTATTATAAGTAACTCTAAGATCCTTGACTTCATCCTTCCTGGAACAGGAAAGATGAAGAATATTAATAATAATAATTTATCATCATATTATAACAGTTCCTTTGAAGATTACTGGTTTATTTAAAGTTTTATCGCTATATAAGGCTTATAGGTTATGGTTAGGGAAAACGAACACTACCAAAAGTTTAGTGAAGTGTAGTAAAAACAAAGTAATTTGCAAACTTAACTCAAGTCGTAGCTACATCATTCAGGCATCAAAGAAAGGGGAAAAAACAAAATAGGAAGTTATAAGACTGATGATTCAATTAATGAAAAACAGACAAAATACCCGTACACAAATATTTAAATACACATTCTATTTTCCATTAGGATAGTACGACGGGTTCTCTGTTTTTATTATTTTACAAACTTCCTCTTTTTCTGGATTTTGCATAACATATATTTTTGTTTTTTCCAATGCCAATGGTTCGTAGTTAAAATTGTTGATGAAATTACTTTTTGAAATGGAATCCTGCTGAAATGAAGTATTTTTAAACAAATATTGATGATTAGTGTTTCAAATGAAACTCACAGTTTCTAGTTAATATCACAATATAATAAAAATTGTTGAAAATTCTTAAAAATTGACAATTGTTTCGATAACTGAATATCATTGATGAAATTACAAGTACCTTTCTCATTTCTTCTAAGCTAAGTGAAGCTTGTGCGCTGGACCTTTCTTCAATAAAATGGGTTACTTCTTCTTGATAATTCAATTAAGTTATAGACATCTCAGGTATATGAAAATCATGTTCCAATGTAGTGCTGGTAGTATCTGAAACAAACTCGCTCTTCTGCAAAATCCTGTCTGTTGTCATACCTGCTGGTAATTTATTATACTATTTTGAGTTCTTCCTTCATTGTTTTGGCATGTAGTTCATCTTTGTGTCCCACCTGTGTTTCCGTGATTTGTACCACTATATTTCCTTTAAATTATAATAACAAGTAAGTTAAAATATAACATTGAAAGTATAGTTATTTGATAAGTAGATACCATCACTTTCAATGTAAAGTTTAATTCTTGATGTACACATTCTACGAATATGGATGCTTCCTGATATCTTTATATTGCATTTATTTTACGAAGAAAGAAATCCTAAAATTATACATTCATAACAACTAAATAATTATAATAAAAGGTATGTACAATTTGCAACAGTCCTATTAAACTCATACAAAATAGATTCTTTTCCATTTGCAAGTTTTTTTCTGTCCCTACAACAACAATCAACTTCTCTGTTTTGTAATCCTCTTCAAGATGTAAACTGTTCCATATTCCTGAAATATAAAACATATTGATGGATATTAACTTCTTGAAAATTGATGTAAGCATGTGTTACTAATGGCTTTCAGAGCCACTAAGAAATTTGATAACACTAGAAGATTTGTAAGACGGTCCTGTATATACGTTAAACTTACAGAATCTGCTGCATTATCAAAAATGTGTTCTTCTTTAATCCATTCAGATTCGCATTTCTTTACAGGTTCGAAAGTAGAACACCATACTTGAACATCTATTTCAGAAAATTTCTTCCTGACTAATTTCAAACCTATTCCTAATACATCGGACCATATCTTGGATTGCATGTACGAGCTGCGGATGTGTGTTTCATCAGTATACACAATATTCCAGCTTAATCACCTTTCTGTTTTCTTGTGTGTACTGCCATCTACAATAAAGTCATTATTTTCCATTAAATACTTATTCGTGTTACATATTAACATTTTTAAGCTATTGTACTAGCTTCTATCGCGGGCCTACATTTTGATTGTTTTATATTTATACGAGGACTGTCCAATACATTTTAATTCTTTTATACTTATACGAAGAATGTCCAATAAATGTTGATACTTGTATGACTGTACGAAGAATGTCCAATAAGTCTTGATTATTTTATGATGATACGAGGACTGTCCAGTAAATTTTGATTCTTTTATACTTATACGAGGACTGCCCAATAAATTTTAATACTTTTATGATTATTTTATGCTGATACGAGGACTGTCCAATACGTTTTAATAGCTATATACTTGTACTTTGCACTCCAATACAACCTAGTAGAAAATAATTTAACCGACGATATGAACATGGTTATTCCAATAAATTTTTCGTTCCGTTTTACTTATGTTTGCAGGTTTATTTACATTATCCTGCACAGCTTTTAGATTTAATTAATCGACAATAGACAAATTTGTAGACCTCTTCATTGTACTATTTGTACTCGTTCAATTTTGGATCCGTCCATTCGACCTTTTCGCCCTTCTTTCTTTTCGGTTTTTCCTTTTGCTTTTTTGGAATGACGATGGTTTCAATAAATCACTTCAATATCAGATTATTCATTGCCATTCCCGAACACTAGCCGAAGATTCCTCATCGCTATCAGAAATTATATCTCGTATGTTTCGTTCTCGTCTATAAGGCGGGACATATTCCTCCTCTGAATCATCAAGTATTTGTTATTTGTATATTTTGAAGTTCCGTAAATACTCTTAATATTCATTATTTCTGAAACATTTACTTTATAATTAATTTTTAATTACTATTACTTAAAACACATAGGATGCCAAATATGGCTAACACAGACATTTACATTATTTTCTGAAGTTCATAGAGCTCTTACTATTCATTATTTCTGAAACAAAAAAGTTCATTTACTTTATGATTATTATTACTTAAAAGACGTAGGAGGCTAAATATGGCTAGCACAAACATTTACATTATTTTCTGAAGTGCATAGCTAGCAATATACGGCACATAACCAATGTCGTTTTTGTAACAAGACTAAAGTAGATAATTTGAAAATATCATGAAAAGTGTATTGAATACATACCAATAACACTAAAAGTTTTTTAAATATTTATTACTTACCAACAGTTGAGAGATGATGACAGAAATAGTTGTGACAAATTTCACACAGCTCATTAAACGTGCACGATATACTAATACATATAAATAATGAGAAAAATGCCCTGTTGTCATATTTGCAAAAATAGGGTTAGACAAAGGAAGACTCTATTTGAGAAATGTGATATGTTGTGTACGCATTCCTTATTTCTGTTATTGAATAACAAAATTCATGCGACAGAGAGTTAAGACGAACCACAATTACCTACAGGAAATGAATGTGCAATATTATTTTTATTGTTTTCTGGGATTTATTAAAATTCAAATTTAAAAGTTGTTAAATTATTCTTAAATCAAAGAAGATATTTAAGAAATAAAGTAAGTAATAATTTTATACGAAATTCAGACCATAACAGTAACTTCAAATTTCCACCTCACTTTTTTTATGAATTACAGCCTCTGGTGCTTAATAAAATGTACAGAACAGTTCAGTGAAGCAATTAATAAAAACCAGGGGGGAATCTAATCATAATATATTTAACGGTAATTAATTTTCAACAAAGTTATTTCTATGTATTTAGTGATTCACTTAATTGACGGCTAATAACGCTGCCTTTTGAAATATCTTAATAATTCTAATGCTCGTATATATGCTGATTTTTGTAATATAATGGGTTGGTAATTAAAATTTTGACCTGTAAGGAAAGTTTCATTTCAATTTATATTCATATTTTCGCTATTTTATAGTTCTATTCCCCTCATTTCCTTCTTATTTTTTTCCAATTTATATTTGGTATAAAGAATGATATTGAGGTATTTGGCAGTATGTTCGTAAGGAATAGGAAATGAAAGTTTTGATTGGATTTGCTAGAATAAACTCGTCCGCTATCGACTAGAAGGTCCATGTTTTGAGCTTCATTAAATGGATTAAACTATCCTATTTCTAATACCTTACATATTTGTATCAATTATGTGAGGAAACAGTACAAATTCAGATTTGAAATAATTCAATTACGACTATTCTCTATCTGTTTTTTTAATATAGATATTATCATTTCGACATAATTAATGTTATCGGTATAATTATCACATAGGTACTTAAACTCGAAAACTTTGTAACTACTTGTCGAAAACAATTTATACGTCAATAGGTTTTCTGAGATCTATGCAATTACACAATTTTCAATTATTGTGTAAATAGTGTAGGAGCCACCGCCTTCTTTTAAGTTATCATTACTGATGATTTCATCTAATAAAAAAGCAGACAGGATAATGTCATTAACAAAATTATTAAAAATTGTTTATAACAGTTAGATTTGTCTGCTGTTTTGTAAATAAACTTAAAACAATATAAAAAATATAATACAAAAAAGGAGACGGAATAATGGCATTACAGAATGCACAAACGCGACACAAAATTGTTTATAATAATCAGATTCGTCTGTTATTTAAAATATACAGGGTGTTTTAAGTAAAATTTGCACCCTCCAATATCTCGAGTTATGTTCAGATTTGAAAAAAATTACAAAACATGTCAATTTTAACCGAGAGGGGGCTTAATTTTTATCGTAGTTTCACTTCATTTTTCATCACTCTAGCGACCAGAATCACCCCTTGAAAAACCTTAACACGTTCCTTTTTATTTTAACGGCTCTTTTTTGATAAATCTTCTTAGATTATAGTGAAAGAAAACAGCAGTGGTTCTAAAAAAAATTATTATTCCCGAATATACTGTTCAAAATGCAATGGTTTTTAACCCTGCAGTGGTCGCTAACGGACTCACACTCCGAACGATTGATTGTTTTACGATTGTGAGTGTATGAATTAGCCCGCCGCTGTCATATTCTAGGCACCTTTCGGCTACACCATCGCAATGAATCAGTACTGCTTTATCGCCTGATAGGCAAACGTGTGCGTCTGCAAATTTAGTTTTCGGAGTTACTATCCGTAGCGACTACTGGTGTTATAAAATAATTCAGAGAATTTTGAGGAAAGTTTTCATTTTTATTTTATAATAAACTATATTTATATTTTAATACTATGTACACAAGTACTTTTATCGTGAATTTAACGTTATAGTTGACATAAATTGCAAATATCTGTTGATTATTACTTTTTTCCTCTAGTGCAGGTACAAAAATGTCGTCTTATGAAAAAGATCAAGAGCGTCTCCGAGACTTGATGGAAGAATGTCTAAATTCTGATAATGAATCCGCAATTTTTGAAGACGATGAAGATGATGAAGAAGAAGACCAATTAAGTACAGAACTTCTAGAAACAGATACGGAGCAAGAAATATCTGATGAGGAAGATGCGAATGTTGAAGAAATTGTTGCTACCCCGTATTTTTTAGGTAAAGATAAAGCAACGAAATGGAACAAACATGTGCCATCTAAAAGTGTTAGGACCCGATCAGAGAACTTGGTAACTCATTTACCAGGTCCGAAAGCAACGACAAGGAATTTGAAAAACCCGTTAGAAATTTGGAGCTATTTTTTTAGTGATGAAATATTGGAGTTAATTGTGCAAAATACGAACAATTCAATTCAATGAAACATAATTATTCCCGGGAACGAGATGCACAACCCACTAATATAACCGAAATAAAAGCGCTACTAGGGTTACTGTACTTAGCTGGTGTCAAAAAATGTGCTCGGATAAATGCTGAAGAACTATGGAAAACCGATGGCAGCGGTATAGAATTGTTTAGACTTACCATGTCATATTCAAGATTCAGATTTCTAGTTAGATATATAAGATTTGATGATAGCGAGACACGTGAAGAACGAAGGGCCACTGACAAGCTAGCCGCAGTAAGTAGTGTGTTTGATGGATTTGTAGAAAAGGCTAAGACTGCATATACTCCATTTGAGTATGTCACGATAGACGAAAAGCTTGAGGCTCTTAGAGGACGTTGTGGCTGGCGCCAATATATTCCAAGCAAACCCAATAAATATGGCTTGAAAGTGTTTGCCCTTTGCGATTCGAAAACTTACTATACCGTAAATCTCGAAGTATACGTCGGAAAACAGCCTGCAGGACCATACGAAGTAAACAATTCTCCTGGTGCCGTGGTGGAAAGGCTGTCCGAGCCAATTAGAGGTACTGGTGGCAATGTAACAGTGGACAATTGGTTCACCAGTATGGAACTTATTGCTAATTTAAAACAAAACTTTAGGCTCACCTTGTTAGGGACAATAAGAAAAAATAAAAGGGAAATTCCAGTTGAATTTGCAAACCCATCAACTCGACCTGAGAAATCATCAATGTTTGCATTTCATCCAAACTGCACATTAGTTTCGTATATTCCGAAAAAAAAAAATGTGTTACTTGTTTCAAGCATGCACAGAGACGACGTTTTGGATGAAAATACAGGCAAACCAGAAATGATAATGTCATATATTCAAACAAAAGGAGGTGTTGACATGGTGGACAAGCTTTGTTCTGTATACAATTATGCGAGGAATACCCGCAGGTGGACGATGGTAATTTTTTATTCGTTGCTGAATATAGGCGGTATCAATTCATATGCAATCTTGGTCGCAAATAACATTAACTCAAATATTCCAAGGAGGGAGTTCATATATCAACTTAGTTTTTCCCTGGTTGAGGACCATTTGAAAGCAAGAGTAATGATAAGAAACATGCCTGTAACGATAAAAACTCGCATTCGAGAGCTTCTTAGATTGGAAAACGTCCCAATACCTGAAGTAGCTGAGGAACGTCGAGGGAGATGCGCCCTTTGTGATAGTAAGAAAAATAGACCGACGAGATACTACTGTAGGAAATGTAATAAATTCTTATGTTTAGGTCATTCCATTATTATATGTAATGAATGCCTTCAAAGCGCTACTTGGTAAAAAAAAATGAATCTGTTATTTCGCAATATTACTGTTTTCTTCTTTATTATTAATAATTTAATGTCATAATAAACTTTCAAAAATGTAAAAGGTGTTTACTTAACATATTTGTTTTAAAATTTATTATTATATCTCCATATATAATAATCGGAGTATCAGTCCGGAGCGACCACTCGTGTCGTAAAAATTATAGCGACCACTGTAGGGTTAAGCGCTATTCCAAATTTTCGCAACATTTCTGGAGTAATTAAACGGTATTCTGTCACAGTTCTTTGTCGAAGGTCTTGAAGATATTCAGTTAGAGTAGCGAAATACGAATGGCCTCTTCAAAACTCACTTTAAAAAAACTTTTTTATTAACTATGAACAACTGTGACAATCGAAACTACACATAAAGCTGGTAAAAACAATATAAATAAAATTAGACTAACTATAATACAAATACTGTGACTTCTCCATCCCCTGGGGAAGTTTTGTAAGCCACGAACAACACTTTGGTGCTCTCTTCGTCTTCCGTTGTATTGGATTTTGTGTGGTCCCTTCTCTTGCATCTTTTGTTCTTTAACCTATAACAAAGATAAATTAAGAAGATTGTAACAACTATATAGATGGGGTATTCTTAGTTTGTTTGTTTAACAAACTAAGAATACATCAGAGGGCCATAGAGAGAAGAGTACTGGGAATATCACTGAGAGATCACAGAACAAGCCAGTGGAAACGAGAAAGGACAAAAGTAACCGACATCATACAGAGAAACAGTTCCTTAAAGTGGCAATGGGACATGTTGCAAGACACAGAGAGAATTGGAGTGGACACATCACTAGATGGAGACCTTGGGGACAACAAAGAAGTATTGGCAGACCACAACAGAGATGGTACGATGTTCTGAAAAAATTCGCTGGGATAAACTGGTACCAGAGAGCAGAAAATAGAAGTGTATGGTCAAACATGTGAGAGGCCTATATCCAATGGATATAAGATGGCTGAAAAAAGAAAAAAAGAAAAAGATATAGATGGTGGTTATCCAGAAATGGTTATGTATGTGGCTCCATTATTCAGCCTCTATGGGTTTTATTTGGTTTGCTTGCTAAATGAGTTCATGGAGGTCATCTTCAGTGGTTTAAATTTTGTTCGTTCTTTTATGTTGCTTGTTTTAATTTGTGGTAACGTTAATGGCCCTGGAATTAATAAAGCTTTGTTCTACTGTTCTGAACTCGCAGTTTGGTGGAAGTTAGATCAGGTACACTCCATGCAGAAACATTGGATTTGTTGTGAAAGTTTTAGTTATTATTTTTGTGGGTGCAATAAATATTGTTACGTAGTGGGAATTCGATAGACTTTGGATAATTGTGTTCTGTATTTGCATTGGAATATAGTTGCCAGAGGCTTCTGTATTTTTCAGTTGAAGAATCTGGTTGATAGTTTACGGTTTTTGTTGTTGTTTGCAATGTTTTTTCCTTGCAGAAATATTTGGCGCCGGCTCTTTTGCATGGAATTTCGTAGTATTGGAAATTATCTTCGTTGACTAAAAGGTACGGTTCTAGGCGAATAAGTATGGTAGAATTTTGTTTAGGTATTGGGAATAGGTGGTAGTATGTGAAGGTTTTAGGTTATAAAATCGGAAAGTGTAGGATCAATTCAATAGTGTGGTTCGTGTAGTAAGCATCTACGCTTATTATGTCGTAATAATTAAAGATGTCTTCGTCTTTTTATATAAGAGATGATCTTCACTGTGGTGTTCTAGCATTTTTGTCACTAACCATTCTAATGAATTTTTCTTCAAGAGACTATTGTTAGGGTGTTTCGTCTGGAAAATGTGATTGCCTCTTCTAAATCGTTCAGGAGTTGAAGGATTATTTGGAGGGATAGGTTTAATTCGACCAGTACATTTCTGGCTTTAAGAATCGATTGGAATCGATCAAATTTTTTTAGGTTTTTACTGATTTGATCAATTTCTTCGAAAATAGTTTCTTGGTTGTGTGTTAGAAGAGTGACAGTTTCATGAACATTTCCAAAATCCTTAAATTTAAGCTCATGTGATGATTTTCGTTGTTTATCATATTCTCTTAATTTGTTTGAAGCGTTTGTATGGCCGTATAGTAAATTTCGGCGTCTTCCTGGTCTTCCACTAAACAAGAAACATAACAAGTCTTAGAGACTTTTTGTGATGTTTATTTAAAACGTTAATAAGATATCTCCTAGATTTCTTAATTTTATTACCAACTATATTAACATCCATGTCATGTAAATAAAACATATTTTTGATGTACACAATAATACTTGAATTCGTAGTTACATACACATCCTATATAACGAGAAAAACCTACTAACCCTCTCAGTGCTCGTTATAGGTATGCGGGTTGTCTAACGTGGTACAACCCGTGCTCGCCAGTCAACTAGCTTCGAGTCGAAGAAGGGGTGGATTCTTAAAAAAAATTATTAGGTTTACAAAAGGGCGCCAGAGAAGTTTTGGCAAGCACCCAAGACTTCTTTAGTTAGCCCACAACTCCTCAGTGGGTTAACAACACTCACTACACACTCCAAAGGTTAAACTGATAGGTATCCCCTGATTGAAGATTTAATTAGTCTTTGTGGACCAAAGGTCTCTTTTCAAAACACTCACTACACACTCCAAAGGTTAAACTGATAGGTATCCCCTGATTGAAGATTTAATTAGTCTTTGTGGACCAAAGGTCTCTTTTCAAAACACTCACTACACACTCCAAAGGTTAAACTGATAGGTAAATTATCATTAAAAAATAAAAGTCAGCAAGTATCCCCTGATTGAAGATTTAATTAGTCTTTGTGGACCAAAGGTCTCTTTTCAAAACACTCACTACACACTCCAAAGGTTGAACTGATAGGTAAATTATCATTAAAAAATAAAAGTCAGCAAGTACCTCTGATTGAGGATTTAATTAGTCTTTGTGAACCAAAGATCTCTTTTCAAAATATTTATTACAATGTCACGATAATATATATATATATATATATATATATATATATATATATATATATATATATATATATATATATCAAAATCAACAATGTACAGTTACAAGGGTTCATACTTCCGCAATTTATACCAGTATCAATATAAATATAAATAATTGCATAAGCCAAAAATTTAAATAGCAACGAGATTAGCGTTGCTAGAGAAAATACAACTCAAAATTATGTACGGTGCAAGTTATATACATAAAATCATCAGAAATAGGCAAAAAAAACCACTAAATAACGCAATACAAGGTACGTACCGTAGTGTCTTAGCGTATCTAAAACTATGAGCAAAGATTTCAATTTTTTTTTAAATATCAAGTACAAGTGTACGCGAAATTATAGTAATTGCCGCAAAAAAAGAAATAAAACTTTATATGAAAAACAGTAATATGTGAAGCATAAATGTGAGTTTACTAATGAAGTCGAAGAATAAAGAAAAGGAAAACTGTTTATTAATTAATTAAATTCCAATCAGTGATTTTTTTTAATGTCCGCGTACAAAAACCCCCCTAAAATAGAGAAACGAATTAGCCTCTACATAGGGTTTACATTTTACCCCGGTCAAATTTTCGACGTACCCTCGTAATATCCCATCATACTGACTATATTAAAAACACACGAAATTCGCAAATAATCATACATCATGACTTTTAACTGTATAAAAGCCACCTACACTGAGGATAAAAACTATATGACTGGTTTTTTTCCGCTTAGCAAAAAAAACTACGATAACAAAAAAAACCATAATAATTAAAACTATGTCGTTGGACACATCCCTGAATATTTATACAACCCCCGTTATATATTCTTATTTCAACAAAATAATAAGCAATGAAGAATATGAACTAATTACAATTTATGAAATGCATCGAAACTATCTCGTGAAATCCAGATTACATACTCCAATAAACTACGAATCAAAGCTAAAATTTCTACGTTAAAATACCTATAAAACTGTTAATTCCGAGAAAGTATTTTCAACCATTTACCTTGTTAACGAATCCTTCTAACTAATTCCGTCTACGGAAATTTACCTCAAAAACGTAATTCCTCTATATTCTTATGGTACCCACAGTCATCGACCGATTTTGGACCAGAAACCTATCGGGTCGGAGCCGCCAGTTGTTGGTTTCAGCCGTATTTCTCTTCCCCTATGTCGGAATTGTCGGGTTTTCCAATAAAACGTTTATGGCTCCCAGAGCACATGCGAAAATTTTAAATTGAACGATGTGTGTTTACACCTTGACGGCAAATGGAGGACTGACTTTTAACTTCGTACCGACAGCGCTGTGACTTCCCTCAGTCGACAGGTTAGCCAATATTAAGTCTCCGACGGCTCGGCAAATTTTCGCGTTACACCTATGAACTTCCTTTTAGCAACTTCCTATAGGAAACATTCATACGATATTAATTTATATACTTCTCACTAATATCACATACAGAACGTTACTGTAATATTACAAATTAACATGTTTCTAAGATGATCACATGTTGCAGTTACTATCACATCTTTCGAAATAACTTTTAGTAAGTTCGTGTGATTACGTCTTTATGATGTTAGTTCATAAAACTCTCAGTAATATCTCATATTAAACATCACAGTAACATAAAAAAAAGAAGAAAACAGAAGAGGAACTGACGAACGAACATTATATGTGGTATGTGGAAACAAATGACAAGCATGAAATGGCGGATGGTTTTCAGTCTTGTGTTATATTTTATTTGCAGTAAGCACATTTTTTGCAAGTACTTGAATAAAGTGGTCTTCGTTTTCGTTAATTCCTACTTAGCTTCAGTTTCTATGCTTAGTTATAATTCTTGTTATAATGGACGAACAACAGCTGTTATCGGTAAGTACCTATTCCAAAATCATAATTATTAAAACTTAATACTTATTCAAGACTGTAATCGGCTATTGAACATTGAAATTTCAGGTGGCGGAATTTTGCACTAACATTATATGAGTTTACAAAATAAGGGTTTTTTCAACTTTTAAAATATTTTAGTTAGTAAGTATATTTTAAAAACGATTCACAATATTTTAAATCCTAGATATGCATTATACCCTACAAAAAACTTAATATTGCAATAGGGTAGATATGGAATGGTTGAGGCACTCGAAACAGTGACTCTTGCGTAAGAAAAAGTAATCGTAAGTAAACGATAGAATTTTCTTTAATCAGATTGGATTTCTGTTGATTTAACGTAATGTTTCATAAAATCTTTATGGTGTAAAATTTTTGTTTGTTTTAATATTAAAAAACTATTCTAATAAATTTTCTGTAATCTAGCTGTAATGTATGTGTATCCGTTAAACTTTATTAATTCAGTTTCAAAGTATGTTACACTATGGCAACTACAGACAAGATATTTTTTTCTAATTTTGTACCTGTTTTTTCAAATTTACTGTACTGTTCATTAAAAGTGAATAAACGTTTTAAATCCTTTATTGCTTTTCTTGTTATTTTATTTTAAATGTACAGGATGAACAACTAAGAACGACTGTAGGCCACATCTCAGAAAATAATCATGGTACAACTTTCAAAAAAATTACCTTTAGGTAAGTGATACTGAAAAATTGCTGGAAAATATTTTGCAGTCTCTAAAATATCCGTTAGGGGTGGAATGAACACTCGAAAACATAATACTCCAAAAAAACATACTAAAGGTGTCCTAAAAATACAATTTTTGAAAACTTGAAGAGATTATGAAAAAATTTAATTAAGATTTCTTGCCATTATTCTCCAAATAATGGGTGGGGAGGTTCAAACTTATAAACAAATGTATAACTTTTTCGTTTTTTAACTGATATTAATGATTTTAGCTGCATTTAAAAGAGTTTTTCTGCTTAATAAGATGGATAACAAAATTAGATAATTTTGTATTCACACGGAAATTTCAAATGTAAATTGAAGCCTTTTTTTAACTTTATATCTGATAACGTAAATCCCTTTTCATCAGAATTCAAAAAATGTCTCATTACATTTGAAATTTCCGAGAAAATGGAAAAATTGTCGACTTTTTCACATAGCGTTGACAAAATTGTTCAATTTTGTTATATTTGTTAAGCATATCTTATTAAAGAGGAAAAACTCTTTTAAATGACGCCAAAACCATTGATATCGATCAAAAAACAAAAAAGTGTTACATTTGTTTTTTAGGTTGAACCTTCCCCCACCCCTTATTTGAAGAATAAGGACAAAAAGTCCCTAACTACATTTTTTCATAATCTCATAAATATATCAAAAATTGTGTTTCTAGGATACCTTTAGTTTGTCTTTTTTGGAGATAATCACAGTATTATGTTTTTAAGTGTTCATTCCACCCCATAGCAGATATTTTAGAAAATCAAAAATATTTTCCAGCGATTTTTCAGGGTCATTTTCCTAAAGATATTTTTTTAAAGTTGTACCATGATTATTTTTTGAAATATGGCCGACAGCCGGAGTTCTCAGTTGTGCACCCTGTATTTGCTGATTAGGCACAGAAACATCTATAGGATGTCATCTAGAACGTTCAAGGTATGTTTATTTAGAGGTTTAAGTAATATCCATACAACATCTAAGAGAATACACTGTAATGTTTTTGATATGTCGCATTTAGATCATTGATAAGATGTTATTTTTTAGACATTGCATTAACATTGACAAGAAGTTGAGAGGCATTTCAGAATGTAACAGAAATGTTGTTTTTTTTTCGTTAGAAAGACTTACTTTTGAGGAAGTTCTAGTAACATCACCGTAATGTAAAAAGGCAGCGCTTTAACATCGCTGAGAAGTTAAGTTGAAACATCACAAAAGTTAACAGCCACAAGCTGGGCATAAGCGGTTGTATAGACGTGCATGTGATGAAAACAAGAGGAATAAAAGGAAGAACATTATCACAATGTGATGTTGAATTAACATAACTGTAATATTTATTTGCATAGTGGGCTAGGTTTCCGGAAATAGACTTGATAATACTTTTTTTTATTTTTACTCCTTCATTTCCTAACCCGTTAAGAATTCGTCGTTTTCTTTTTGAGTTTGATTAAAGGGATAGTATTTTCTCTTTGACTGATTTTGGTTGAAATTGAAGGGCTTGATCGAAATGTTATAGGCTGTTAAAATTAGGGTAGCTGAGGTCGTCTTTTATGGCTTTAGTCGCTGCTTGGTATTGGTTATCGATACTTTCGATTTCCTCTATTATAGGTTGTGATTCTAAAAAGTGCATAAAGTCGTACGTGCTAGAACGTATCTTTGCTTGGAAGGAAGCACTCCTAGATTTTCTTTCAACTCTCTCATTTTGCTTTCCTCTCCCATTAGGTGGGTGAATCTGAGAGGAATATTTACAATTAGTTTTTATTTGTTTTTCTCATGTACAGTTGGTTGTCGGAGTGTCTATCGCTATAGTGTTATCTGTGGGTACTGTCTTGGGTAGATATCTCGGCAATAGTTTATTTCTTTCTAAAGTTTTTCTGGTGTAAACTTTAGTAGAGGGTTTGTATGCGATAGAGATTTGTCTTATTACTTTTCCGCCCAACCTATCTAATATGCGAGAAAAGTATTGGTTTACCCCAAAAAAAGTTGAGTTACACGTGTTTCATCAATCACCACACGAAAAAATGGTTTTTACAAAAAAATTATGTGTGTATGTCGTCGTCATCGTTGTCGTCTGCCACTTTTCGTTACATGTCTTGTTAGCACGATACAGCATCCGGAGTGCAAAGTCACCAATTTTATGATTAAATATTGTTTAGTGCATCCTATAGATGAACCTTATCGATTTTCAGCTCACCAGAGCTAGTACAACGGATGCTATGGTACCTGAAGTGTCCACATTTTTGGTTCTTTTTGGAGAAAGAAAGATATCTCACAGATGAACCCTATTCATTTTCAGCTCCCCAGAGCCAGTACAGCGGGTGCTATAGTACTTACTTGAAGTACGACATTTTTTGAAAAAATTCAGTTTGTTAGCATGATACAGCCTCCGGAGTGCAACAAAGCACCAATTTTATGATTGAGTACTATTCAGGACATCACACAGACGAACCTTATTGATTTTCAACCTACCAGACTCAGTACAACAGGTGCTTTAAGTAGGACATTTTTGTACATATACAAGTGACCAATTTTATGATTGGATATTATTCAGAGCGTCTTATATATGAACCCTATAGATATTCAGATCACTAAAGCCAGAACAACGGGTGCTATGATACTTGAAGTACCTGTTAATACTTTAGATACATATGGAAGTAACTCCATCCTTATATATGTAGTTTTTAGTATGCTGTGCGTGACAACGAATATAATTTACAATTCAGATTTCATATAAATCAATTTTTGTATTGTTTAATAAAAAATTAAATGGAAAACGATACGCGCTATTAATTATTTTAACATGGTAGCAGAGCGTGGTTAAATGAAAAAAGGAACTAAGTAAAAAGATTAATTTGATATTTGAAGAAGTAAAATTTGGAGGTTGAACAGAGAAACTTGAAAGCATGGCTGATAAAAAAGATTATTTTATATTACCGTTATTTGATGGCAAAGATTGGACTAAAAGGAAGTTTAGATTAATGCTAGTTTTGGAAAGCAAAAATTGCATAAATGTAATTAACGAAAAAATACCGGAGGGAGTCGAAGAAGAAATTCAACGAACAAATTGGAAAAAAAAATGATGTCAAGGCAAGATCTCTAATAGTACAGGGTGTCTCAAATGCTCAACTTGAGTTGATTATCAACGAATAAACAACATTTGATATGATCAAAAAATTGAATTCAATATATGAACCATGCTCAACAGTATTGAAGCCAATTGCTAAAAGAAAGTTACTAGAATTTAAAATGAAAGAGGACGACGACGTCAAAGAATTTTTAACAAGATTTGAGCAGCACATAAATGACTTACGAAGCATAGGAGAACAGATCCCAGAAGATGATCATCTTGATTACCTAATACTTACTCTCCCAAAATACTATCATAATTTAATAGATATTGTGGATGCATTGGCCCCCAATCGAAGAAATGTAGAATATGTCAAATCAAAGTTACTTATATATTTCAAGAAGAGCCCAATCAACGAAAATAATACACAGGTATTTAATTCACGAGCATCAAATAAGAGAGAGCATGTAAGAAGAGATAATGAACAGAATAATATGAGAAAATGTTACAAATTGCAATGGTTCCCAGCTTGGATGAATAAAATTCGTCCAAGGTTCCCAAGATAATGAGGGTGAATCTATATTAAATTAACACAGTGTAAATGCTTGTATTTATATCGTCGACTACTAAAGTCGGGACATATATTACAGGACCATGTCAGGACAGGACTACTGCAGTGTGACGGCCGTCACACAGTAAAGTGCTGATTAGTCCTAACACGGTCCTGTAATGCGCAATGTTTTTGATATTTAGAGCAATATAACCTATGAAAAAAGAAGTTATTCTCCACAAAATAAATATGCTATATTTAAATCTATTGAAATTTATTTTATTTATTTCAGGTGCCTTTCTGATACCATTCGCCATAATGTTAGTGATGGAAGGCGTCCCTTTGTTTCTGATAGAACTGGGGATCGGCCAAAAAATGAGACTGGGATGTTTAGGGGTGTGGAGTACCATCCATCCGTGGTTGGGCGGCATAGGCATGGCTTCCTGTATAGTTACATTTTTTGTAGCACTATACTATAACGTGATTATTACCTGGTGCTTTTATTATCTTTTTAACAGTTTTCAGGTAAGGATTATCCATAATTAGGATACAGTGTAAATGTAATTGAAAGTTACCAATTAGAGAAAACTTTGATAAGATTAAAAATGCTGTCGAAGAAAGGGATGATGAATTAGGAAATATTGAAATGAAAGGGAAGTTATAAAAACAAGATTAGTTCAATAGAATTTTAATGTAGGTTATAGTCAAATCTTGAAAAATCGATTATGAAAATTAAACAAGGATACGTTACCAAGGGGAACAAATTTATTTACGCATTGTTTTATGAGAGCTAGAAGATGATTTCAGCCATGGTTTTAGACTAATCGTATCATACATTAATGTAATTAAACATAAAGACATTCATGTCAGGTCAAGTTTTTCCTTCATCGTAAATGTATTCATAGTATCTCGCATTTCGTTGAATTCTTTTGGTGAATCTTCTTCCGATCATTATTATATAGTTTAGTCTTCAACTTGACGATGTAGTTATGCTAACGAGTTTTTAGAACGGGAAGAGGAACTAGAACAAAGCTTTTCCAAATTCCAACTTCCCAAAATATACTATTTTTTACATTTAATACAGAATGGTTATCTATTAACCATAAATATACAGAACTAGGAATTTTCTTTAGTCACATGCAAATTACGACACATAAGCGACAATGTGCTAGAAAGAAACAAGTATATTCAGTGTATCACTCGTTTCTTTAACAGGATATCATAACATGCGAAAGAAGTATCATATTATAGAATTTGTATTTTAACTTGGTAGATGGAACATTGAATGTATTCTTGTAGTTCAGTCAAAATGTGAAAACAATAAACATTAAATTATGTCTGTTCGAATTGCTCATATAAATTTCTGACAGAAAAAAAATGGACTGTAGTTTGGTGTGTAATGATAATAATAATTGTTTTTTTTAATATATTTTATTAGCAAACACAATTTACAATTTTAATTCTATAAGCTAATGTGATCACAAGTGTGGTAGAGAGGCTAGCAACTACAATGTCGTGTTGAGTTCAATGTCCATTGACATTCCCTCTTGAACTTAAATTAAGTCTATTGGCCACAATTTCTTGAGTCTTCGGTTTTCAGGTGTTCTAATATTGGATTTGGGGGGTTTTGTAATCTTTCGTAGTGTTTGGCTTTATTTTCGTGTATGACTTCTTCTATGGTTTTAATACGTAGATCGTCATGTTTTGTGTTATTGGAGATATACCATGGAGCATTTACTATTTGTCTAAGTAATTAACTGTCTCGACCCTTACTTCGTGGAATCTGCTCATAATAGTGTTTTAAATGAAACTCACGGTTTCTAGTTAATTCCACAATATAATGAAGTTATTGAAAATTCTAAAAAAATGACAATTGTTTCGATATTATCTGAATATCATCGTCAGAATGACAAAAGTTACATTTCATTTGATGCCTACCTGATGTTAGTAATTATTTTTGGCTAGACCAAGAATTGACCTAACTTGTGATTGACTTAATATATGTTTATAGAAAAAAGAAGATGTGATACTACAAATATTGAAGCTTAGATATTATTTGCCCTATGGTGATATCCTGGATATCATTTTTCCAATTAAGATCAGTATAACTGTGCAATGATATAGAAAACCAGGAAAAGTATATCTGCCGATCTTTACAATTATCACTTAAGAAGACAGTTTATTAGTGGAGAACTCCCTAGATTTAGCTGTTCATTGACAACTTCATATTGTGGGTTTCTTAAATGTCTTCTAATTTCCAATTCTTCAAGGATATCCAGTTCTTGTTTTTTTTTCACAAATATGCAGCACTTCTAGTTTTGTGTTAGGTGTCAATGAATGGTTGGTATCAAGTAGATGTTTTGCGTAGTAGGATTTATCTGGTTGTTTTAATCTGTATGCTCGTAAGTGTTCACTGTATCGGATTTCAAAATTCGTAAGGGTCTGACGCAAATAGACAGCATTACATTCTGGACATTTGAGTTTATATATACCTGACTTCTTTAATAGTGATATTTTTGTTTTCACATTTAACAATTTTGTACTAACGTTACTTTCTGTTCTAAAAGAAACTGTTGTATTCGTTGCTGAAGATATTATCTTTGAAATATTATTAGGAATATTTCCTGCATATGTGATGGTTTTATAAGTTTTTATTTCATCAGCTTGTTTAGGAAATATTAGTTGTAATGCCACTTATTCCTCTTTTTTACTAATTAGCTTATTGATCATATCTAATGGATAACCGTTGGATGTTGCTATTTGTCTAATTGTATTAATCTCTCTATCAAAATTACATTTGTTCATAGGAACTGAAAAAGCTCTATGTATCATTGAATTACATGCTGCTAGTCTGTGTGACATAGGGTGATTGGAATTGAATGGAATTGTCACATCAGTCTGTGTTGGTTTTCGGTAAATTGAATAATCAAGTACATTATTAACTCTTTTAATTTTTAAATCAAGAAAATTGATTGAGCTATTTTCTTCAATTTCTAATGTAAATTAGAATTATTTCACTTTTGACAATAAGATATATATTCAAAATGAAGGTTTACCAATGGGAAGCCCTATATCACCCATTTTAGCAAACATTTTCATGGACAATTTAGAGAGAAAGATCTTTGAAAGTAATATTTCGAAAAATATTTTATTTTGGTATAGATATGTAGATGACATATTAGCTTGTTTTATGGGTAGTGAACAACAATTAGATGTATTTCTCAACCACATCAATAATTTACACCCAAAAATTAAATTTACATTAGAACTTGGAGAAAATAGCTCAATCAATTTTCTTGATTTAAAAAGTCAGGGAGTTAATAATGTACGTGATTATTCAATTTACCGATAACCAACATAGACTGATGTGACAATTCCATTCAATTCCAATCACCCTATGTCACACAGACTAGCGGCATATAATTCAATGATACATAGAGCTTTTTCAGTTCCTATGAACAAATGTAATTTTGATAGAGAGATTAATACAATTAGACAAATAGCAACATCCAACGGTTATCCATTAGATATGATAAATAAGCTGATTAGTAAAAAAGAGGAGAAAGTGGCATTACAACTAATATTTCCTAAACAAGCTGATGAAATAAAAACTTATGAAACCATCACATATGCAGGCAATATTTCTAATAATATTTCAAATATAATATCTTCAGCAACGAATACAACAGTTTCTTTTAGAACAGAAAGTAACGTTAGTACAAAATTGTTAAATGTAAAAACAAAAATACCACTATTAAAGAAGTCAGGTATATATAAACTTAAATGTCCAGAATGTAATGCTGTCTATTCGGGTCAGACCCTTAGGAATTTTGAAATCCGATACAGTGAACACTTACGAGCATACAGATTAAAACAACCAAATAAATCCCACTACGCAAAACATCTACTTGATACCAATCATTCATTGACACCTAACACAAAACTAGAAGTGCTGCATATTTGTGAAAAGAAGCAAGAACTGGATTTCCTTGAAGGATTGGAAATTGGAAGACATTTAAGAAACCCACAATATGAAGTTGTCAATGAACAGTTAAATCTAGGGAGTTCTCCACTAATAAAGTGTCTTCTTAAGTGATAATTGTAAAGATCAGCAGATATAGTTTTCCTGGTTTTCTATATCATTGCACAGTTATACTGATCTTAATTGGAAAAATGATATCCAGGATATCACCATAGGGCTAATAATATCTAAGCTTCAATATTTAAAATATCACATCTTCTTCTTTTTTCTATAAACATATATTAAGTCAATCACAAGTTAGGTCACTTCTTGGTCTAGCCAAGAATAACTACTAACATCAGGTAGGCATCAAATGAAATGTAGCTTCTGTCATTCTGACGATGATATTGATTTATCGAAACAATTGTCATTTTTTTAGAATTTCCAATAACTTTTATTATATTGTGGAATTAACTAGAAGCCGTGAATTTCATTTAAAACGCTATTTGTCTAAGTATTTTTGACTGGCATCTTTGTATAACTGCCCTATTGAATTTACTTGTACATCCTCACAGTGAAGCTTATATGGACAGATTTTTTCTCGTTAACTTTTATTCTCCATTTGCTTAACTATACTTGGAGTAGGTCTAAATATTCTTGTGTATAGGTAGAAGCTACTTTAGCATCTTGATGACTTGCAAGAATTGCAGTATCGTCGGCAAACGTTCCTGCTATTGTATTGAATGTTAGCGGCAGATAAGATGTGTACAGACCATACAATATTGGTCCTAATATGCTTCCTTGAGGCACTCCGGATGAAATTGAAAAGATTGTAGACTTATCATCGTTTAGTCTAACTTCAAACTTCCTTTCATCTAAGTATGATTTCAGCAGTGGAAAGTAGGAGTGAGGTGAAATTTTTTTGATTTTATACAAGAGTCCTGGATGCCAGACTTTATCGAAGGCCTGAATTATGTCTAAAAATACGGCTGAGCAGTACTTCTTTTCTTCTATTGTTTTGTTAATTTCATGGGTTAACCGATAACATTGCTGTATAGTGGAGTGAGAATGACGAAAGCCTAATTGGTGATTTGGAATCCATTTCTTGGGATGGTAGATCTTCGTTGAGTCTGTCAATATTTTTGGATATAACTGAAAGCAAGCTTATAGGATGATATGAAGTAACTCCTGTTGGGTCATTTCCGGGTTTGCAAATTTCAAACACTTTGGCCAATATCCAAGTCTAGGTATAGCGTTGAAGATATATGTAAGTAGTTCTTTAAGTAGTTTTGCTGTTATAAGGTCATTTCCAGGAGCTTTTCTTTGATTAAGATTTTTTATTTTTTGGACCATCTCTTTTGGAGCTACAGCTGTGAGCGGTTGTTTTATATCTAGAGATGCGGATGAATATCGTTCAATTTCTTCGTCTATTTCTCCCTGTACTGGGTTGCAGACTGCTATCACTTTTGGCCTCTGATATTTTTTCTTAACGGTGATATTGCATATTTTGGTTTTTTCATATTTCCAATAGGCTTCCCAACATAATTATCATGTCTCGTTAGTTGGGAGAGATAGTGTTCAAAACTCTCGTTACGGATTTCTTTAAGCTTTGTATTCAGTCTGCTACTGAGTTGCCATTTTCTTCTATCTCTTCTCTTTTCAGCCACTAACCTTTTGATTTCTAGAGGTATATCCATTATTTCTTTTCTTTTGCTTTATTTGTGGGGTTGATTTTTGCGATGCTTGTTGTATATAAGAAATTGAGAGAGTTTGTTACTGTTTCTACTTCTTCTGGTTCTTTGAGTCTTACATCAAGTTTTATGCTTTGACTTAGGTTGTTTCTAAATTCTTCCCAATCTGTTCTGTAGTTATATAGTCGTGGCAGAGGTTTTATTAATATAACTAAAGCTCCAATTGTTGAGATAATTGGGGAGTGATCAGATCATAGCTAGGTACAATGTCTGTGTATGCGGAGTTTATCCCGTTTGTTGTGAAAAAGTCCAATAGGTCTAAGATCTTGTTGGGATCCGTGGGCCAATAGGTTGGTGTTCCAGTCGAGATAAAGGAATATTTTTGTTGATCACTTGCTTTCAATAGTTCTCTTCTTTTGGTTGTGGTTAGTCGTGATCCGAATGTCGTATGTTTGCAGTTGTAGTCTCCACCTACTACAAATTCAGGTACTAGCGTTTGGAGGAAATCTTCGAGTCGTCCTGTTTTATATTATGGCAAGGCGGACAATATACTGCTGACAATGTTAGGTTGTATGGAAAAAAATTTACATTAACCGTTGAAGCCTGTAGGTGAGCTTTATGGTACTTCACTAATGGATCATGTTTAACTGTGTCTTTAATTAGAACATCTGTATAATTATAATAATATTTGTATTAATAAAAAGGGCGACCTTATAACAATCTCATCTATTTTAGGATATTGGAGATTGGTCGGACGTTGATCTTCACACTCGCTTAATGCTCTTAAAAATTCAGTATCTGTTTTTGATTATATTTCTAGCTGAACTTCGTCGACTGGCGTAGACATTCAACTAGATAAATAATCTTAATTTGACAAAATTAATGTCGAAATTAATTATTTATTATGTGTTTAATTTTCTTTACTCAGTAATATCAATGTCATGTAATGATATTTACTTTTTAAACAAAAATATCAAGTGGGTAAAAATGTAATATGTCAAAAATAATTTAATTTTTAATGTAATGTCAGTTTTTATTTCAATAAACTATTTGTTCAAGATATTACTATTTTTCTAGTAACAATTACGATTAATTATACATTATGTACAAATTCACAAGAATGGTACAAAGTTATGAATGTTGAACTTCGGTGGTTTCAGATCGGAAGACACTTTATGTTTCGATTTGATGAATATTCAGTTGGCTCGTATATAAACTAAGTAACCATGTGTTAGACTTAATATCCCTGATTGTTTGACTATGAGTGAAGTTACTTCGATATGTAACGACGACTCAATGAATTCGATTGAGTGTTGAACTGAGTTATGAACTAACTTGATTATTGAACTGATTTCGTTTTCGAGTTGTAAGCTCGCTTCGATGAGTAGTAGAACTGATTTCGTTTTCGAGTTGTACGCTCGCTTCGATGAGTATTAAAAAACTAACTTAGTTATTGAGTATTGAATTCGCTTCGATGAGTATAAAAACTCTGTTATTGAGTATTGAACTCGCTTCGATGAGTGTAAAAACTGATTTCTTCACGTTGTAAGACGTGTTAAATAGAAATCTTCAAGGGGCGTGTTTACACGTGGATTGGGTTGACCAAACGGTAATAAACATTTCCTATTGGCCAGTATCATTTGACTCGTCGGGTTCATCGACAAGAGTCAACATTGGACGCTTCAAATATATATTTCAGTTTCTATTGAATACTCCAATAGCAATTGTAACCTTTTTACTCAGAAAGGTTATTCAAACGTTTCTAACAAATCTTCCGACCGCTGAACATAAAAATTCACGCACAAAGTGACAATAAGTTTAGGGTTTTTACAATACAATAGATAATAGGGTGAAACGTGACATTTTCCTAAATTTTTAACTATGGGATTTCAAACACAATTGCGACAATATGTTGACTTTCAAAATGTGTTCTTTCAATGCTCAAACAAAACTAGTTACAATTATTATTGTTAAACGTGATATTTTAAAGGTATTTAACAAAAGCTGCGAATAAAGTGTAACTACCCTTTGAATTCATAACAATACAAAAGGTCTATCAATTCTTTAACACTTTTTTACAGTGCTAGCAACTGAAATGAATTTACGCTTTAAATATATACAATGACGAAAAGAAGTAACATACAAATATCTTACATATTTTTAAAAAAATCCTAAACAATATAATTCATGATTTTCTAATCTTGAACAGTATCTATATCACATCGAGTCTTCGATTAATACTTTATATCGAAAATCATTGTCTATTTTTGGAAGGTAAAAATAGGACATAGGCGGAGGGAACTTTTTATTCTTGATGAGAGGAATGATTTCGGTATTGCCAAGAGCTCGACAAAATGAATTGAACATCAAATGGATTCTAAAAATCGAACAATGTCTTCCACGCAATAAAGGAAATATTGAATTTCTTCAATTTTAAGCATTTTCAATGGCATTCAATGGGATAATAATGTGAATAAAAATTAAAAAAAAAGAAAATGGATAATTAAAACTGCTCCACACATTTATTGATAAAAATACTTTGTAAAGTTCGTAAAATTAAGCAACGAGGTGGATGCATGTGATTCGTTTGTATCACTAGGACACTGACAGTATAGGGGCATACGTCGTCCTCGTCCATTGCGTCAAAAATTTTAGGGACATTCGAAAAATGTACAATTGTTCTCTAGTAAATTTATACAAATAACTGCAAAAATACATGCTTATTGTCACTTTCACTTCCCTTTACCCGACCCCTTCTTAGGCTGAAAATAGATTCCGTAGAACAATGACTACAGCTACAGAGCGTCCGTGAATATGCGTTGCGACACAGGCTCGGATTTCGCTCGGTAAAGTAAGTTACAACTTTGAAGGCATTGGTAGAAGAGAAAAGAGTCTTTTACAAAAGTTGTTCGTAATTAAAAAAATCTTATAACATGTCTTTCGACATCTTACAAATTTTTCATAAGTTATTCAGGAACGTTACTTATTATTCAGTTACTACCACCTCTAATTCAAAATTATTTACTTCGATATTTTAAAAACGCGTCGAATGGCCGTTTTAACAATAGCAAGTTCCTATTTAATTGGTAAATGCTGCGTTTTTAGCGAGAGAGGTTCTGCTGAAATTCGGAGAACCCCGCAAATTGGAATTTATGCTCAGAATTCACCCCCAAATTGATCCCAAACTACATAATTTAATGTTTATTTAACCTATTTTGACCGAAAATTGGACTGGAATATTGTTTATTTTTAACACATTGTCGCTTAACAAGATATCACAAACATGTTTGTCAATGAAGTCAAATACAATTTTCAGTTGTTATTGCAGCTTTAAGTAGGAGTTATAGATGCCACTTTTCGTGTTTGGTAATTCCTTTGTACCTACCCATTTTTTTAATATGGAATAGTTTTAAGAAATTTTTTATCATTATAATTCGGGAAGTTGTAACATAACAGAATAGTTAATCGGATGTAGTTGCTGAAAAAATTATTGTACTGCTGGTAATTGCTTTAGTTTTTTCGGTATGAAAATAGTTAAAAACATCTTTTTTTTTAGAGATTCGACAACATGGAAAGAGCTCGTCGAAATCAGTCAGTGCTTTTTTTTTGTCAATTTTTTCCATTACTTTTTATATTTGTTTTCAAATGAGAAACGAATTATTTGTGTAAACGCAGTACAAATTAACAAATGTATGTATGCGAAATCTATATTAAAATGAATGGAATTCTAATAAAAATATTTTAAATGAAAATAATATTCTGATAATGAAATATAAAATAAAAATACTTCTTAATTAAGCTTAGGAGAACATGTTGTATCTGAAACGTCGTTGTACCTTTAAAATTCAAAGTAGAATTGTAAAGTGGTTTACAATTTTTTGTTTGTAAAATTGTAACGTTTTTATTTTCCCTATATTTCGCCATACGAAATCGAATAATTTCTATCCCAGTACGGCCCTGACGTAACAATATTTTCTTCGAACTGTGTAGGATATCGTTTCATATGACCAATAAAAAAAATTTAGGAACAATATATCTCTGGACGCCTAAAAGGTTTGTTACGCCTCAATATTGATTTTCAATTCTAGTAAGCAACAATTGAATATACAATAGTTTTAATATTGCCTCTGAAAAAAATGTGCGATGTGCAAACAATAGTTTTTAGTATCGCCTCTGACGAAAAGGTACTTTTTACGAAATTCTGGGTAGACATCGTAATTGGTAAATTTATGGCCTCGATTCGTTTTATATGGGTTTTTTATAACTAGCTTTACCGTTATTTTTCAGAAAAAAAATGTCAAAAAAAGGCGGCCTATCCCCAAAAATCTCGTGACGAGGTCAGTCTACGATGAATACTTGAGCGAATCAGTTGTAATTTTCCTAGGGTTTCAACGCTAGTTATCGTGTCGTTCTTACCGCTATCGAGGATAGAGTCTGCGACCAATACTTGACTGAGGTAGTTGTAATGTTCCGAGAGTGTCAACTCTATTTATGTATCGTATTTATCGTTATTAAGATATCGTATCGTATCGTACAGAAGTAGCGATATTACCTGTGCTTAGTCGGCGAATTAAAATTACCGGAGTATCTGTGTATTGTTCCCAGACAGCACGAGTACGTACATAATACCTATTTAATACGTACTCATGAGACGTAAGGTACGTATTAGGTATGTACGTACTTTTCTGAACGTAGATGATACGTAATAAATACGTACATTTTCTAATATAATGTACGTACCAAATACGTACTGCTTGTACGTACTTGGTATGTACCACTTGTACGTACTTGCTACGTATAATTTTGTACGTACTTGCTACGTATAATTTTGTACGTACTTGCTACGTATAATTTTGTACGTACTTGCTACGTATAATTTTGTACGTACTTGGTACGTACCGCTTGTACGTACTTGGTACTACCATTTGTACGTACTTGGTACGTATCATTTGTACGTACTTGGTACGTACATGGTATGTACCGATAGTACATACTTTGTAAACAGACTACAGAGCTGAAAGCTCACAATTTAGCTTCAACAGCTTTGTTATTAAAATTTTGAAGGTAATCTGAGGTTACCTGTCACAATGTTAATAACGTTGCTCGAATAAAGTTCCTTATCACTTAATTGTGGGTTCAGCTGTATGGTCTTATAAATTAAAGTACACATTAGAAAGAGTAGGTATTTATTATTTATTCATAACGAGACTTATCCTATTCACAATACCTACCTACTGTGCTCGTTTAGATGTCAGATTGTCCTGTAGAACAATCTGTGCTCGCCATCGACTAGTTTCAAGTCGAAGAAGGGGTGTATTTTTCAATATTTATTTAGAATTCAAAATAAAGCACCAAAGAAATTTAGACAAGCACCCAAGACTCCTTTAAACTCACACCCAACTCTTCAGAGGGTTAATTTACTTTTTCCACACTTAAAAAAGTTTTTTATGTAAGTTTATAAATGAAAAACCGAAAATATCCCATGTCTGTGGTTTATTGTTGGGCCTTGAGTCTCTTTTCCAATAACTTCAAATTACAAATTTATAAGTTTCAACAAAAAAAAAACAACTAAATTTGACGCCTGGACCTAACTGAAGGCTCACAATCTTTAGTACCCGAAACTGCCTCTCGGCATTGTTTCACGTGGCTCATTTCGGGCTGTGCAGTATCTAAAAAATTAACGCAATGATCAAGTACCACAATTTTTTAAATAAAGCTACTTTTATTCTATGGTCTACAATTTTTTTCACAAAGGTACTATTTTTCAATGGTGGACATTAAATAATAGTTTTATTTAAAAAACTCACAAAACAAAGAAATATTACTGGGGAAGGTCAAAATCATTATTTTTATGATATCAACTACCTATTATGGTTGTGCCAGCTGCATTTAGTGGTGATGACAGTCTAGACCCCTTCTTTTGCCTTACAAGCTCTTTAACCTCACTGTCGGACTTTGAAGAAGAATGGAACCTATTTTCAAATTCCCTTATTTTTGGATGTGATTCGTTCACATATATGGTATTGAGATAACCACCTCCGCCTTTCTGCACTTTAGACGATCAATTTCATATGAATCTAGAAATGAATATTATTATTTAGTTTGCAATTTATACAGAATTTGTAGATATTACTGTAAGTCCCATCCCTAAACAACTTCACCTTATGTGAAGGCCTACACGAATTTAATTGATGTGACCTTATAGCATTTCTCTGGTGGCCACAAACAATTGTCTACATTAATCCATCTTGTTGATCGGCATCACTGCTACCGACGTGTCATTGATAAACTGCATTTTTATTAAAGTCTTTTTAGAAAACTCACGAATATTAATATTTTCCATTTTTTCTGAGAAGTTGAATCCAAAAAAATATATGATTTTTTTAATAGAGTAGTTAATTATCAATATATTTTGAGCGACTTAAAAACTTGTTTCAAAAAGTCTATCACTAAAAAATGGGTAAATATATTGAACATGTCCGATAGCCAACTCTAATATACTCTAATATATTGTTAGAGTATGTATAATAAATACAAACAAGTTATCTCAAAAACTACGTAACAACGGAAGAGTAACAAATTTGTTAGTGAATGTTAGTTTTACACATTTAAATGAAAATTTTTATATTTTCCATGCTTTTAATTCACTAGTCATTTTTCCAACTAAAAATATATTTAATATTGATGACTCGTATGGCCTAAGGTAAAAAATTTCGTTTTCTCTATATTCTAACCCAAAATTAGGATTTGCCCATTATCTTCTACTATAAAATTACTGATTGCTATTATTTCTCAACCGGAGAAACAACAACAATTATCAGGTTCTTTAGGCTTTAAATCAAAGTTCTTGAAATTCACTTGTTTAAATTGATCTGTTACTGATAATTTTTTAGCACAGCTCCATTGTAGTGAGGTTTGTGGAGTATCGGAAAATTTTGAGAATATAAATGTTCAAAAATTGAATAGACGAGGCTTTTACTTGATGAAGATCCATACTGAACGATGAAATAAAACGATATAGTTTGTTTAAATCTTCATATATTTGAACTAATGTTCAATTTAAACTTGTTGACGCGTTTCACTGACACAGTAGCTTTGTCAAAACGAATGAAGGTAAAATATAAAAATGTCTTAATATATACAGTGCTAAATCTATTTACTAAGGTTAACAATGGTATTAAAAGATATTACCTGGAAATTCATTCACTACAAACATTCCTAAACTATCTTCTAGGTAAAGAGGTTCAATAAAGGAGACTGATTGATATCTATTTGGTCGTTAAGGAGATTACCTGAATATTTATTTTTGTTAATCTCTAGGGCTTCTAATAAATTTAAACTAAAGGATTTACCGACTACATGGAGAATTTCAAAATTTGGGTCGAAAATGTGTTGGTTTTCTAATAAATGATTTGAATAGTTAGAATCTAATTTTTTGTTGTCATAGCTACGTTTGTGTTCCGAAATTCTAGTTTTAAAATTTCTAAAAGTTCTACCGATATAAATTTTATCACAATTGTCATTACCACATTTTAATGTATAAACTCCTGATTTGTTTAATTTTGAAGATTTAGATTTATTATTTTTAATGAATTTGGATAAATTGTGATCAGTTTTAAAGGAAATATTCATGTCTAAAGTTTCTAAAAATGATTTAATTTTTAAGGATGGTGTTCCAAAGTATGTTAAGCTTTTAAATTGTCTATTATTTTTATCTGAAGGGAATACTTGTTCTAAAGTCTGTTTTTTTATCTTTTTATTTATGATATTGTCAATTAAATTTGGATCGTAATTATTATTAACTGCTATTTGTTTTATGATATTCAATTCTTTGGTATAATTATTAATATTTAATGGGACTGTTAAGAGTCTGTGTATCATACTATTGAAAGCTGCTAGTTTATGACTGAATGGGTGGACCGAACTATTATGAATTGTAATATCTGTATGTGATTGTTTATGAAATATAGAAAAATCATGTTTATTATTTATATTTGAAATTGTAAGGTCTAGAAAGTTTATAGACTTATTTTGTTCAAGTTCTACGGTAAATTTGATATTATTGTGAATCGAGTTTATGTAAGTAATGAAATTCTCTAATTGTCTATTTGTACCAATGAAGCTAGCTAAAATGTCGTCCACATATCGGTGCCAGTACATAAATTTTCTACTAAGGGGGTGTTCATGAATTATTTTTTCTATATTATCCATAAATATTTCTGCTAGTAGGGGGCTGAGAGGGTTGCCCATAATCAAACCATCTTTACTGCTATAAACCTCTCCATTGAAATGAAAATAATTTTGATTCAAACACATTTTTAATAAAGTAATGATATCAGAGTGAATTATAGGATTACAAAGCTACTGTGTTAGTGAAACGCGTCAACAAGTTTAAATTGAACATTAGTTCAAATATATGAAGATTTAAACAAACTATACCTATTGTTTTATTTCATCGTTCATATAAATGTTCACTTTGTTTAGCATTATCTAGTTCGGTTTTTCTATTAATCATTGTTGTAGAGGGTTGTCTTGTTTTCTAAGCACATAATTTTCAAAATCAAAAGCACTAAAACTATTAAGATGTCCAAATATTCTAACATCTTCAGCTAAATGTAGTAGATTATGTATATTATCTGAGGAATAGTTTTCATCATGAATTGAATAAACATTTCTACAAAATATGTTAAGAGTTTTTTAATATAATGAATGTATTTTAAAAACTATGGGTACGATAATATTGTTATTGCATAGTATAAAACAATGACATGTTCATATTTTTCCTTTGATAATATATTAACTAAAACAACTGGCCCTGTATAGAGCAGAAATTGCCTGAATTATGTCGCTTTGAACCTTTTACTTTCACTGACACTACGGGGTTTTCAATTAAATTCTGTTGGAATGTTACAAGACTGTTCAATTAAACATTTTGATAATGTTTCTATTTTACTATATGGAATTTTTGCTGAAGGCTGAAGTTAACCACAAACCTACTAGTAACTTTTTTACAACCCCTAAACAACCAAGATGCATATAATCAAGACGGAAAGATTTGACCATATCTACACCTTGAATGTTTTCTAGACTTGAAGTAAGTACTTGTATGGTGTTGTTTTGGAGTCTTTGCGCTGAAATCAACATCAGTACGTAAATGGAGGTTTGACGTATCAGGAAAATAAACTCAATTATGATAAGATCCCTCTGCATGACACTTTGAGCGTAACCTACAACCTAAATAACCTTTAGTATACGTAATATAAGCTTTTGCTGGAGCATTACACACAAATCTTTCTATTTTAACAGCATAAAAGTCGAGCCTCTGCACTGAATGCGATTATTTATAATATAAGTGGCATCTTCAACAAAATGTGACAAAAACAATTTAGGTTCATTGGGCTTTGCACAGCCATAATATATACCCACAATCTCAACAAATCCCCGGTTTTGATATATACTTCATAAAACAGGATAGAACTGACTTGTAGAGCTTTTTGTTAGTGGAAGTCCATCGATGTTAATTAAAATTTCAATAACACTATCGTCTCTTAATTTGTTGTGAAAGTACCTTTTGCAAACATTTATCTAATCCACACTGAATATAGTGTTGCTTTTTTGTAATGTTTACTAACTTTATAATACGTCTTTACTAGTAGAATAATGTAATAATAAATGATAGGTGGGTATACTTATCTTTATAAACTGCAAATAAATAGGTTGTAAAAAATACTGCTCACAAAAGGTCCCAACACTACAAACTATGATAAAACTACTATGAAAAGCACCTAATATTACTTTATACTAGTTTAACTGTTACTTTAAAAAATATAAATTAAATAAATAGTAGAGGCAAAATAAAATTAAAAGTTGATGCTATTTAGTTATTAGACATTACATTTTTATTAACTTACTGTTTTTAAAAATTTAGGACAATAAGTTTCTGAGTTACTAGACATTACATTTTTATTTACTTATTATATTTAGCAATGCAATATATTTTAAGGTCACCGGAACTTATCTCATTGCATGTCATGCATCAAAAGTGTCATGCGACAATTTATTAAAATATATGTCCAAGGTACATCTTGTCTGTGTCCCAGGTACATCACCCCTAATGTCTTAGAAAATATTTACCTACATTTATGATTGAAATATGTGATACTTCTAACAGTACATAGGATCCATAAAAAGGCAGTAAGCGAACCTAAGCTATCTATATCAATTAGAAAGAAAAATAGGTCTGAGTTTCCACTAAATGAAATTAAATTAAATGTTTGAATAAGCCATAGTTTTGAACGAAGCAATACCCCAAACGGTTATAAAATTCTTGACGGACATGGGTCAGTATTTCAGGTGTTATTTCCATACAGGCTTGTAGAATTTGTTTCCTAAGTTCATTCGGGGAATTGGCCCTATTCTCCGGGAATCCATATATTCTCGACTTCACATAACCCCAGAAAAAGTAATCGATAGGTGTCAAATCTAGAGATCTAGAAGGCCATCGAATGTTACCATTCGTGGAGATTATCCGATTGGGAAATAATGTATTTGAATAATTGATTGCTAATCGATAATTATGCGATGCACAACCGTCATGTTGGTAACAAATATCATAGGAGTTGCAGGTTTAATTGGACTTTGCAGCATATTCTTTTTTTTTCCGGTTAAATTGCCAAAAAAATAAACTGTGGACCAATCAAATGTTCACCTAATATTCCAGCCGAAAGATTTAACTATTATAGTGTTTGTGTAGGTGTGTCCTAGACCAATATCGCATAACGGATGAATTATGTGCAGCGTCTATGGGAAAAGTCTATTAATCTGTGAACAATTTTTTTTTAAATTTGCGTCCAATTCTTTTTTTTCCATAACTATTCCACGAAATTCCTTTCTACGAAGTTGATCGTCTGGAAATATTTAATGGCTCTTTTTCAGTTTAAAACTACGATAGCCATTTTTTCTAATACACTCCGAATCGTTTTCGGATCAACATCAAAATCATTGATTAAATGAGTGGACGACTGTAGAAGATTATTTCCACACTTGCAAATATTAAAATATCCCTTTCTCCTTTTTCTGCTTGGATTTGACGATTCTGTGTACGTGCTCCATGTTTTGCAGGAATCACACATCCACGTTCCTTAAAAAAATTTTATAACCGTTTTCATCTTTCGCTTGGTAATTGGTTTAGTATTTTCAAATGCTTTAGTAAACAAAGTATC
This sequence comes from Galeruca laticollis, assembly GCA_963921935.1. Lineage (NCBI taxonomy): Eukaryota > Metazoa > Arthropoda > Insecta > Coleoptera > Chrysomelidae > Galeruca > Galeruca laticollis. Next base: position 149,836,906 of record OY998176.1, on the reverse strand, counting down.
TGCTATTTCTCGATATGGATTAACCTGGTAATACCATTTTAAAATTTGCACTTTTTGGTGTATTGGCAGGCTACTCATTTACAAATATCGTTCTTCGTTCGAAAACAAATATTTGGTGAATTATTTAAATTTATGTCTGTCTTGTAGCCAGTGTAAATAGCGCATGTAATTAAAATACTCCCAACTAAACGATTTCATAGCGAACCGTAATTCTTCTATTTTTAAGTAAGTGCCCACAAAATATTCCGTATTGAAAACAACATAATTCAATCCCCATTTAATTCTAACGTAAAACGATAATTGCCTCATAATGCATAAGGTACATGGCGTTATCTGTGGTAGATAGAGGCATAGAGAGATAGACAATCAAAGTCTTAACGTAGATTATTACAGTTATAATACAAATATTAGCAACGATACTTCTTTCGCATGTTATGACCCTGTTAAGGAAAAAAGTTATACAGTGAATACACTTGTTTCTTTCTAACGCATTGTGGTTTATGTACCATGTGAATTTGCATGTGACCAAAGATTATTCCTAGTATTGTATACATAACTTCAGCCTTAAAAAATAATTAATTTTTGAAAGCGATTATCTACTGTGAAGTCCTGCGAAAAACATGATCAGTTCAGTTGTTCAGTATGTGTATGATCTTATAAAGTACTCAGCAAGATACTACGCATACCTTTCACATTGAATGATGTTTTATTTTCAGTATCCACTTCCGTGGGAATCGTGTCCCATTTATAACGGTACGGTCGATGCCGAATGTGATAAATCCTCAGCAACAGCATATTTTTGGTACAGAGTAACTTTAGATGCTTCAGCTAATATCGAAGAACCGGGAATGCCAAAATGGTGGATAGTGTTGTGCTTACTTCTGTCATGGCTCCTTGTCTTTTTTATCATGATGAAAGGAATACAGAGCTCTGGAAAGGTGAGTTATCCAGAGGCCATGTTCAATTTAGTAGTTTAAACTGTTAATTTTTTCGAACGGGTCCACTTCCTCAAAACGTAGATACTTTTCTCAGCATAGTTATTCATTCTTAAAGAACAGAGGGGCAAAATGGACTTTATCCTTTTCATAAAACAAAACAGGTTTACAAGCTTAATACGCCCAAAATTGGAGACTTAAAATACAATGCTAGTTTACATTATTATATTTTCAATAATATATATAATAATAATATAATAATAATCAAATAATGCACGTTTTCACTAAAAATACTATATAACCTGAGAAATGTTGAGTTAAAGTTGAAATAACTGTTCTGGTATGTAAATATAGGTACTAAAAGTAAAGTTTATGTAATAAAATTATAGTAAACTTTAAAATAGGCAAACAAAATACATACAATAATTTGGCGAATGCGCTGGTAACTTCGCGTCTACGGTAGTAATATAAGTTTTGTGCAAAAATTCCACAATTATTTATCTAAATTCTACTTTAGTTTATGAACTTTTTTTTTTCATTATAACCATTAAAAATCAAAGTTATACAGTTATATGTCTATTATTTTTCAAAAATCTTTCACCACAAAAGGCTTGGGCGTAATAGTCCCAGTTAATAAATGTTTAGTGTCGCAACTAATTAGGGGTAAGCTGTATTTTTTCAAAATTTTATGATACAAATTATAGACTAAAAAACACAAAGTCCCGACTCTCAACCCTCTTGTTTTTCGCTCCCCCTCCCCTTCTGAAACATTGCAACAGCAGTACTTACAGCTCGAAAATTAATGATGTTACCGCGGTGTTATTTTTGTTTGTTTTACTCCCAATAATATTACGAACTAATTATATTATATACAGTTATTATGTTGATAGCTCAGTTTCGCTGTAATACTTAATCAGATATAGAAAACTATCACTACAAAAAAAGTAACTTCAACAAATTATAGCTTTTTATCATTACGTCTTGAGAAGAAATGTTTTGAGCAAAACAAAATATATAATGGGCCGGGTAATTAAAAAACGAGTAGGAACATTATTTACTTACAAGTGAAGTGTAACAAGTATTTATACCCCAAATAAAGCGATGTGAATAAAGTGTATAGTTAAATCGTGACCGTTTACTTTCTAAATCGAGGGTATGATCAGGCTAGGGTCACTGCAGCTCGTGCCATCTATAGAGCCTGTCGAGTAACCAAAATCGGTAGATTTCAAAAAATTTCCAAAAATTAACGAAAACTGTAACGTCGTTAGTAATCAAATTTTATTGATTTTTATAACTGCGTATGCTCGAAGTCATTAAATTTGTCGAAGACGAAACAATGGACAATGGAGAATATAACACCTTCATTTTCAAAAACAGTGTTTCTCTAGATTTGAGAAAGACGAAGGGAGGTTATTAAGACTGTTTGATTTGCCTTCTCATATGAGAGGGAATTAACAAAAATTGATGGTAAGTTTTATTGTATTCAATATAACATGCTATAATTTGGGACATTTTAAAATGTACCATTGAAAAAATTAAAATCTGGGTTTTATTTTATGTTATAGCTATTCTCTCCTCCAGTAAAGGTGTTAAGCCATTGCCACGTTCACCACATGTGGAAGTTATTCCTTCCACCAGCTATGGGATGGAAGGTATTGAAACCTTGCCGATTTTAATATTATATAGGCCATGGTATGACAATTTATGGGAAATGAAAGTGAGTATTAACTTTTGTTGAGCCATTACGTTTAAGTATAGATAAATAGATGAATTTGATTGCATTAAAAAGAATTTACAATTCTTATTACAAGAAGTTAGGTCTTTACATAACAAAATGCGAAAACGCAACAACAACAAAAGTAAAGTAGGAAAAACTGATTAAAACATACTTAATTCAACAAGAAAATAATATCTCATTCTTCTAGTACAAAGGCCCTCAGCTTCAAAATATTGAGAAGATAATCCACAACTTTAGTTAATTTAATGAAGTCATTGGTGTTACGAATATACATTAATTCGTCAAATGTCTTCAATTCTGAACATATGCAATCTACTCTAAGTTCATTATACAGTGTGACAATTTAAAATCTTACAATGGGCTATATCTCACGAACGAAAGATGATATAAAAAAATGCTCAAAACCGTTTCTAGGACAGGAAGGGGGAACTAAAATGACATACAAAAGAACTCGCCCCCAACAACCCCCTAAGCCCCACCTACCCCAACTGAAAAAGTTTAAATGGCAGACCCCTACTTGTGATACATCATTGAAAAGCCTACACAAAATGCTATCCAACGGTATGAATAATAATGGTACAGGGTGTATCAGTAATTACCAAATTATTATCTAACAATTTTAAAAACAAACGTAGGAACCATACTTGCGATACAATGTTAAAAATCTTTAAAGGCCAACAAAACCTTATTTTCAATGATAAGGGTCCGATGGGCCTTTTTGTTGTTGAATAAAAACTTTAATTTGCCGTCTTTACAAAAACAAGTTGTAAACATCTGTTTTTTGGTTTCTGTCGCAGTCAATATTTTTTTGTTTATTTGAGACATTTAAATGTCATTAGTGTCATCATTGTGTACGATCAGTACTGTCATTCGCTGTAGTTGTCACGATGGTTTACAGTATACCTGAACGTGTGGAGATCATTTTCATATTTGGCTCCCAGAACCAGTGTTATTTACAAACAGCTCAAATATTTAATGAGAGGCATCCGGACAAACATGTAAGTCACGTGGTCACGTGTACATCCGCGATTTAGTTGAAAAATTTAGAGAAACGGGATCAGTGCAAAATAAAAAAAGGGATGCCCCAAGATTACTGAATGAAGCAAGCCAAGTTGAGGTCCTTGGGCAATTTGCAATAGAGCCTACTGCATCAACACGTCAGGTATCTACAATGACAGCACTATCACGAGAGTCGGTCAGAAAGGTGTTGAAATTACATAAGTTTCACCCGTACAAAACGCAAATTCTTCAAGAACTATGCGATGATGACCCAGACCGACGAATTGAGTTTTGTGAACTGATGACTGAAAGAATTCGCGTTGAACCTAGACTATTGAAAAATATTTGTTTCAGTGATGAATGTACTTTTATGATGAATGGCAATGTGAATAAACAAAAATGTCGGTACTGGAGTGATACGAACCCGCATCGATTTAGAGAAGGTCACACTCAATACCCTGAAAAACTTAATGTCTGGGCAGTGATATTAGGGGATGCTTTAATTGGCCCCTTGTTTATACCAGGCAATTTAAATGGCGACATTTATCTGGATATGCTGGAAAACACCATCCAACCTTTAATTGTGCATGAATTAGAGAATCAACGGGATGACCAAGGCAATCTAGCTCTAGAAGAAGTTTTGCTGCACTACCAACAAGATGGAGCACCTCCTCACTATGCAGCTGCCGTTAGGTACTGGTTGAATACTAATTATCCGAACAAATGGATTGGAAGGAGATGTTCTATTGAGTGGCCACCGAGGTCACCAGACTTAGCGCCACCTGATTTTTCTTATGGGGTTACCTCAGGTCAGTTGTGTATAGAACTCAACCTGCGTCACTTGGGGATTTGCGGGGAAAAATTACTCAAGCATGTCGCGCTATTACTAGAACAAGATTTGTCAAAGTTCGTGCAGAATTTGAAAATAGGCTGTACTATTGTTTACAAAACAACGGAACCTACTTTGAACATTTACTTCATTGACATTTTTAACAAATTTGTAGTTCAACAAAAACTTCATTAAATTTTCCTTTTAAGGCAAGGTTTTGTAATATTTATTCATCCTGTACTATTATTATTCATACCGTTGGATAGCATTTTTTGTAGGCTTTTCAATGATGTCTCACAAGTAGGGGTCTGCCATTTAAACTTTTTCAGTTGCGGTAGGTGGGGCCTAGGGGGTTGATGGGGGCGAGTTTTTTTTATGTCATTTTAGTTCCTCCTTCCTATCCTAGAAACTGTTTCGAGCATTTTTTGATATCATCTTTCGTTCGTGAGATATAGCCTATTGTAAGTTTTTAAATTGTCACACTGTATATTGGACATTCAATAATTAAGTACATTAATGTTTCGGTCCAATTCAAGTTACAAAGACTACAAGGTGCAGTCATATCTACTGTATATTTTATACTTCGATAATAGATTTTTAGAGTTTTGGAGCTACATAGTCTAATTTAGGATATTATTCTAATTATATATATTGGACAAGATCTGTGCAAATAACAATTATTTTCAGGCAATATTAAATATTTGTATAACAAAGGGTACGAGGAGTTTATTATTCTTTGTTCATCATGTGCGATTAATTTATTTTTATATAATTTTAATATGTTATTCAAAAGATGCTTGGAGTTATTGTGCAAGAATTCTAACCACAGATTATCACAACCGGCATAGTCGAAGTGCTGCTTAACTTATCCCAGAAAACTGTACTTTACACTGTGACTGTTGAGGGCTTTTAACCTCAAGAAGCATTGTTTAGTTAATGAACTCTCATCCATGATTTTCACTGACTTCGATGGATACGTCGCTCTCCACAACGAAATTATTAATCTTGCAAATACTAACGAATTCATAATGAAACTCGTAAGAACAATCACTTTATCTCATTTAAATCATCCAAATATCGAATTATTTATTTTAAATGAACTTGAAACTCTTAAAAAGACACTTATCAAAATCTATTCAAGAAAAGCCCTCCTTATTAATGATGAACGTCCTTATGAATTAGCAAAATCCTCTAAATCTTTAATCTGCGCCACTCAAAAAACAATGCTTATAATAATCAAAATTCCCATTTTCCATACCAATACTTTTCTGACCCATAAAATTTATCCCGTTCCTAGTAATGAACACGTAATGATTTTGCCACCCACATCCTTTTATGCCAATAATAAATGGCACGAAGAATGCAAAGGAGAAACTGAATATTTATTCTGTACGAACTCTATTAAATCCAGATGTCAAATACCAAATGTCCAAAATTGCACGAAAACTATTGTAACAGAAAATTTGTACAGAGAAACCAATAAAGCAATTTTGTTGGGTGTAGTTAATCCCGCAAAAATTCAAGAACAAGCCGTCAAATTTAGCAGTCTTTTGATGTAAGTTGAACCAGTAATTATAGAAGGAACCTTGTATGGTAAAAAAACCATTCACGAAGTGTCGATTCGAGACATTGTACCAATAAAGTTGATGCCCGATCATAAATTGGAAATTGAAAAACTCAGAATTCCTTAAACTCACGGACAAATACAACCGATAGAAGAAACAGAAGTTTTACCACCGATTTCAACTGGCCTCAGCATCAGCGCACTTTTATTAACCATGTTTGTTTTAGCATTTTTAGTAGTTATTTTCCTGAAGGAGAAAAGAAGAATTTCGTAAATAATTTTTGGATCAATATTACAACCCACTCAAATTCAAATCATAGAAGAACTTCTACAAGAAATAACTAGGATTTCGAGGACAAAGTTGAATCCAAAGGAGGGAGGAGAAATGTAAACGTTACCCCAAGAAGATGCGTCAGCAATGAAATATTATAAATAGCAAGTAAACATTTGATTCTCGTCCACTTTTCACTGTATATTTTTAGATCTGTCACATCATTGTATAAAAGTCATTCATAAATCTATTGTGAACGTTTTGAGTCTTGTGTTATAAATAAAGTTTATTTTTTAAAAGTAACATATTCGAATGAATAACATTTCTATATAAAGTAGTGAATAAATAAATTAAGTGGGTAGACCTACCGTGTGTATGAATTTACCACACCCGTCGTAACAAAAACTTTTAAATAAGTAAAAAAAAACATTACATTGGTGTCAGGTGTGGGGTAACATAAATAAATATCTACGTAAAATGGTCAAGAGACATTGAGTTAGTTTACACCGTGTGCAGCAATTTGGTGCGTGGACCAAATCGTGGACTTATTTAGCTTAGAACATAAGTGTTTATACTGACTGTTTTGCTGGATTAAAATAGTCCAGGTTTAAAGCCTGGGACCAAAATTGATATTTTCATATTAAAATGACATAACCTTAAATCTTTAGAAAATTTGATGGTAGGCTTTGATTTTATTTAAAAATGGATACAAAAATAGTTGCAGTGGTAATAGAGTTCCTGAAACAGAAAAAAAAGATTCAAAGATTCACCTACAAGAGTTATCGAAGTCTCCATATTTAAGAAGCAATTTAGCTTATTTGCATTTAACTAGCAGTCATTTTGTAGGATTATTAGACAGTCAAAGAATATGGATCAAACCTAGAAGTAGAGAAAATTGGACAATAATGTTAAATCAGTACAGTAGAAATCGACAGCTGACAGCTGACCTATTTTTACTCAGTGCTTTTAGCAAACCGTCACTTTCATCCACGAATACTAATATGCCGTGTTTTCCTCGTTAAAAATTGAATTTGAACTACCCTAAATTTTACTCCTTGGTTGTTTACACCGAAAGTAAAGTACTCGTGATGTCATTTAGACCTCGGACTAAACATTTGGTACGTCCGGTGTAAACGTACTGTATGTGACCTGAATGTGCCAGAACTGAGAGCAGAATTGGAAAGTCGCGAGTTGGAAACGTTCGGGAGGAAAAGTGATTTGGTAGAAAGACTCAAAATGGCACTGGAAAGTGACGGCTTGGATACAAAAACATTTTTATTCAATGACGAGGCTTTCACCTTAATCTCGTCAATTTCTGATAAGAAACACGATATTTCAACTATGAAGAATGATATTTCTGCTAACATGGACGAGAAGATTTCAACTATAAAGAACGATATTTCTACTGATATGGACGAGATTATTTCCACTATGGAGGACGATATTTCTGTTATGAAGTACGACATTTCTGCCGATATCTTATCATTGAAAAATGACATTGCTGCAAACGTCGAAATTAAAATTTCGTCTCTAAAATCGTATATAGAGGATAAGATGACAACGATGAAAGAGAAAATAAAATCAGACACTGAAAATAAGTTGACAACGATAGACGAGAAAATCAAGTAATTAGAGAGAAATATGGCAGATTTAAAAACACAAGACAGCAGAAGAAAAGAAGATTGAACATAGAAAACCCTGCAACCCAGAAACACAACTCAAGACAGATGATATTGGCAGTTTTACCCGTGTCAAGGCCACAACGTTCGATGGAAAAATGTCGAGGACCAATTATGTCAAACAATTTGAAGCAGCCGCTAAAGTGAATAATGGTTCCGATAGGGAGAAAGCAGTGAACTTAACTATCGCGATTCGAGGAGACACCTTAGATGTATTTCAGATGATTCCTCTAAAAGAAACGGATGACTTTGAGCAGCTGAAGAAGAGGTTGGACATGCGATACGGTCACGAACATTTGGAACATTTATACCGATTCCAGTTCAAGAACTGAAGGCGAAAACCATGGTAGATGTATTGACCGCTGCTCTTGAATACGAAGCAGCCACGATGGCTTCGGGATACAATAAAGGTAGGACCATGCAGGAAGAAGGTGACGATGACAGACTTGACCATATCGTTAACTTGTTGAAAGGTATGGTAGACAAGAAGCCGAAGAAGATCAGGTGCTGTAATTGTGACGAGCTAGAGCATGTACGCAGTTTGTGTAAGCGTCCTACGATTACTGCAAACCAAGAATCTCTTAAATGCAGAGCAGCCACGAAGGATCCGCGGTACAAGAAAGGTAGGACCATGCAGGAAGAATGTGATAACAGACTTGACCAGATCTTTAACTTGTTGAAAGGTATGGTAGATAAGGAGCCGAAGAAGGTCAAATACCGGAAGTGTGGCGAGCTAGAACACGTACGCAGCCCGTCTGTCCCAGGACTCATGCAACCCAAACAATCCAGTCACAGTGGAAATCAGAGAGGGGTGAACATCGAGCTGATGTGAATCACCGAAAAGCAGACTCTCTGCCTAGACGGTCATGCCCTGTAGACTATTCACACTGCAACAAGTCGAAATCTTAGGAAGTTGCAGTTTCAAGAATTACGGTAGTCAACGAAGAATGGTCACCTACCAGGATCAGAAAAGATCAGGAGAATGATCCTCACCTAAAGAAGATTCGGTAATGGAAGAAATGAAATCGGAGACCTACCTGGCAAGAAGTATCAAGATTTTCACCGACATTCAAGGCATATTCGGCTCAGTGGGACTCCCTTGTCCTGGAAAAAGGGCTGTTGAAAAGATTTCTTGAAAACGATGATGGTTTCGAGATAGGAGAACAGATAGTTATCCCGAGAAAGAAAGTAGCCGAGGTACTGAGAAAGTTACACGACGGTATATCGGGAGGTCATCTGGGAGTGAAGAAAACCCTGAACAGCTCCGACGATGTGAAGGACTGGTGTAAGAAATTTACGATTTGTGCGTAATGGGCCACATCCAAGAACAAGGCACCCATGAAACAATATAATGTTAGAAGCTTTTTCGAAAGGATTGCTTCAGACATCGCTGGACCATTTCCGACGACAGAAAATGGTGGTAAATACATCCTGGTTGTAATGGATTATTTCACAAAGTGGGTGGGAATTTCCGCGATCCCGAATCAAGAGGCCACAACTGTCGCATATGTACGGGGGAAAGAATTTATTAGCCGATATGAAGTGCCCTTGAAAGTACACAGCGATCAAAGAAGAAATTTCGAGAGCCAAGTATTCCAGGAAATTTGTGACAAGCTGGGAATGAAGAAGACCAGGATACGTTGCGTCCACCATAAGATGGAATAGTCGAGAGAATGAACAGGACCATTGAAAAATATCTGTCCAAACTAGTTTCCAACCACCAAAGGGATTGGGACCAGTATCTTTCCCTATTTGCGTTGGCTTATCGATCGGCCATAAATGAGTCCACGGGTGAAACACCTGCAAAAATCCTGTTTGGACGCGAAATGAAGTTTCCTTGTGACCTGGAGTTTGGTTGTCGACCTGGCGAAGATTTAGCAGGAGATTACGTGATCCAATTGAGGAGAAGGTTGGTAGATGTGCACGAATTTGTTCAAACGAATCTTCAATTTGCCAGCGACAGAATGAAAAAACGGTATGATACGCAGGCCACAGAAGGCAGTTTCAAAGAAGGGGACAAAGTATGGTTTCACAACCCGACAAGGAGAAAACGATTTTCTCCAAAATTAAAGAAATCATGGGAAGGTCCATACTTAATGAAGCAGATGGTAAACATCATCTACCGTATAAACATGACCCCCAATGGAAAACCGAGAGTAGTTCACCAAAACCGAGTAGCGCCATTCGAAGGAGACCATGACAAAGAGAAAGTGGTGGACACAGGCTTCGAAGAATTTAAGGGCGCATACGGAGGTACCGGGAAAGCTAGATACGGAGTCACTAGAGAACAAAAACAAAATTTGTGCACACTCCCGGAAGAGTACTCACTGGCACATAACATCTCCGCCAGTAACAAACACGCAGGAGAGTTGGCAACCGTCTATCGAAAGAAGTTTGGACCATTAGATAAACATGAAGATCAGATGCCAGCCCCTCGCAAGTCACAGACTCAAACACAATTCGCGGTACGTCTTCTACCTGGTAACTAGAAACGAATTTCCAGATCAGTCCAGCTACCGGGATGTGTGGGAAGCGCTACGAAGCCTTCGAGATCGTGTGCTGCAATCCCACGTGGAGAAACTAGCAATGCCCAGGATAGAGAGCAGCCAGTTGGATTGGCGAGCCATCAGGAACATGATAGAGCTGATCTTCCAAGATACCTGTGTCCACATATTAATTTGCAGCTATACCCCTCGTTATCGGTACCCGTTGAAGACGGTGCTCTGTTACTTCCATACGACCGGAAATTGCAGACATGGGTCCAGTTGCCGATTTAAACATCCAGTTCCGGCTACACAGAAGTTCCTGAAGGAACTTCCTTTTATGGAGAGGGTAATGTTACGAAGTAGCACACTGGTGTAGTCCCTGAATCCTACTCTGTCTAAGCCATGCATTAAAGTTAACATTTTGACGAATGTGCAGCGAATTCTTCTAACTCTAACTGTTTACCATATTTTTTGTGACTATTATTATCTAGACATGTCCAGTGAGGTCCATTGTTTTCGTGGCCAGTCTTATCTAGACAATTCCAGGGAGGCGATTGTTTTGTGAGCCGCAATCTAGATAGATCTAGAAAAAAGGGCACTTAATATATAAGAGGGGCTAAACCTACCAGCAGGTCAGTTTATAATTTGATCTCGTGAGCTGAACAGTGAAAAAGTAAATAGTCTAAGTGAATAAACAGTAGCGAAATGTTTATATAAATTAGTAAGTGAAAATATAGAGTGTATATAATATAAATTAGTGAATAGTTTGGTGAATAAATAATATAAGTAAGTAGACCTATCGTGTGTATGAATTTATCCCACCCGTCGTAATAAAAAATTTTAAATAAATAAGAAAAATATTACAGCAAAACTAATCCCAACTAACAATTTGCTATTTTATAATAGTCGTAGAAATGTTTTGGCGATACATATTATAAAACAATGTTAGTCTCAGAGACGTATGTCTCCTCTTAGCCCTAATTGCATGGTTACATTCTCAAGAGTCTGACGGAGATAACAAGTAATAAATCTTTCTTGATGCAATAATGCAATCATTTTTCAACTATATATTAGCGATTTAGGTCCTATGTTCAAAAAACTTCAAGATGTAGGCAATATATTTTACAATACTTTAAATATTGACACATTTATGTGAATTTTTTATTGGATCTCAATTTACAGATTACATGGACACTGTATCGAAAAAATGTCCACTAATTACTGCGCAAGTGGGAATGAGATCTTTTTTGAAAAAAGTACATATTGTTATTATATCAAAAAAAATTATTTAATAAATTGTTTGTTATTTATTTTCCCACTATCCCCAATAGTTTTAAATAACATTCAAATCAGAAAACCCCCCCAAAAAAAATCAATCAATCAAACTTGTAGCACCATTGGGCGACAATTTTAAAGCTTGAACATATTTTCCATGTGTTTTTGTAAATTTGCGATACTAATTCTGTTCCAAAAATTTGATCTAGAGCCTCTTTTATGTGGTCACTGAATATCAGCGGACAATTTTTATTGAAAGCAATTTATTATAAACAGTACGTATATTTACAGTTTAGAATTAATTGGTATTTTTAGAAATTAGAAAACAACAATTACTTTTTAAAACTAGAACATTCTAATTATTATTACTTGAAACGCTTACCTTGATCAATAATTTTACGAGACTCCGTGTGCAGATTATAAATAAATACTATTGTGAATATTTCAATCAAATAGAACTAAAATTTTCCATTACGGTTCTGGTGTTAGGTGAAGACAGGTTATGACATGCTTACAAAGTGAATGAGGAATCTTAGCTGTGTATCAATGTATTATAAAATAAATCACCTTGTTTAGCGTCAATGTAATTTTAGAAAATATCAACCAACTCAATTTCTAACAGACATTGTGGCCATTGTTGCAGTTATAAAACATTTTAAAGATTTTTTGAACTTCTAACAAATAAATTTGTTACTTTTGTAACTGTTTTTAAATAATTCCACAATATATTGAAAACATGGTGAACATTCAAAAAACTTGACAATTATTTCGATATTACTATCAATTTTTTAGAATATTTACCATTTTTTCAATATACTGTTGTGGAATTATTTGGTGGATCCTAACACTTTCCGACCAGTGGCGGATCCAGAGAGGGGATAAAGCCCCCCCTGGGTATCCAATTTGACTAGATCACTTGATAAAACAGGAAATTTGTTTTGTTTGGTTGCCGAACATGAGAGGAGTCCGTGCGCCACGGCACTGATCTGATCATGCCACTACTACAAGGTCATTCTCCTCCCAGCTCCCACTCCTCTAGTGACAATGCTACTATGCTATATCTCATTCGGTGTTCAGTGCTCGCTCTGTCATCATTCAGTCGTGTGAGTTTTGAACAATGAAAAAGTTGACTAGTTATTTTTCTCATGTTAATAAACGACAAAAAGTTACAAAGATGTTATGATTAGTGTTGAGGCAAAAACGGATGAACCATCAGAAAGCGCTTCTGATGAATATCCCATTTACGACATAGCAAATGCAGTCGGAAAAGTATTAACTGAAAGTGAAACTTAAAAATTTTTAAAAAAAACCTGGAAGCCATCGTCTGACTACAGCTTTCCTGTAAATTTGGAGGGAAAACAGTCAAGGAAATTCAGATATGAGTGGCTCAACTCATTTAACTGGCTTGCGTACAACGAAAAAAGATGTGGTTCCTTCTGCAAATACTGTATTTTATTTGGTCCAACTGGTGCTGGATCGGGCAGTCAGGTAAACTATAGTAGTCTGCTAGCTATAAACATATTGAATATAAAATAATTTTATTTACGTTATTAAATATAAATCCCTAAAAAATAGAGTCGGAAACAGGTGAATACAAAGACATGTTCTAGTTGATTAAAATGATAAAATTGTTACGGTAGCAAGAAAATACCATCAATAATTAGGTCTATTTTTTAGGAGCTGAACAAGTTTGTAAAGCAACCACTGACGAAATACAAGAAGGCTTTAGAGGATATTCGAAACCACGAATATGCAGTTCAAAAGGCGTCAGAATTTATGAGGCTGACGGAGTCTGAAGATAAGACAACTGTAGCTATTTTGTTGAATAAGAGCAAGAAAGCCGTCATTGATGCTAACAAACGCCGCCTACGTCCTATTATAAAAACGGTAATATTTTGTGCCAGAAATAATATTGCATCGAGAGGATATATAGACGATGGTTTGATAAACTACGAATTTCAACGAGAAGAATTACTGGCACGCAAGCAAGGACTTTTTCGAAGTCTTTTAGGGTTTAGACTAGACGTAGATTTAAAATATCACTTGGAAAATGCTGGAGAAACTCGTACTATGATAAGTAAAACTATTCAAAATGAAGTAATTGAATCCATAGGGGAGGTAGTTCGTAAGGTCATACTTGATGATAAGAATTCTAAATTCTACTCTATCTTGTGAGATGAGACAACAGATATCAGCACTAAAGAACAAATGAGCGTCTGCCTTTGTCACGTAGATCTTAAGACCTTATCCCTCAAAGGAGATTTTGTTGGGTTCGTTGAACTGCAGGGAATAACCGGGGTTGAAATAAAAACTGCTATTGTTAACGAATTTAAATCACTGGGATTAAGTTTGACAAACCTAAGGGGACAAGGATTTGATGGAGGCTCAAATATGTCTGGAACATTTATTGGATTGGAGCTAAAGCCTTGTTGCTTAATGAACAGCCTCTGGCTTTTTATATGCATTGGTTCAACCACCAGTTGAACTTGAGTATAACAAAAAGTTGCAGTGTTCAATCTATAAGGAATATGATAGGAATTGTATCGTCTGTATCGACTTTCGTCAGAGGATCAGCAAAACGAATGTCTTCCTTATAAAATATAATTTTGAATTCTCCTCTTGAAGAAGCCCATAAAAGTAAATTGAAGTCCTTAGCCCAACGAGATGGGTTGAACGCCATGACAGCCTTATTATTTTTAATGAGCTTATTCGTCATGTTTATGAAGTACTGGAGCATATGGAATCAGATGGGGACTCAGAAAGAGCATCTAAAGCAGTTGCCTTTGGAGCCGCATTAAGAAGAAGTGACTTTATCGTGAGTTTACACACAGCTGTTCATTGCTTAGCTCATACTGTAAAACTAAGTAAGTTTCTCCAAGACCCCAAACAAGACCTTCCAACTGCAGACAGTTATATAATGTCAATACTTAGCAAACTCAAACAAATGAGATCAAAAGTGGACCTTGACTTCGACTTCAAAAAAGTATTTCCATCTTCACAAGCCACATCATTGCAATTAGGAGAAGAAATAATCTTACCCCGAACATGCAGCCGATAGACACAAAGAGCTAATCAACATTTACTAGCTCAATATGCAAAACAGTATTACAAGGTGGTGATACACATGTAGGAATTTCCGATAAATTCCTACAATGGACCTTAATTTAACATTAAGCCAAAGGTTCGGAGTTTAAATCTCCGCGCCCTTTATTTATGATCACGGATCCAATTGGTACCTTCTGCGCCACTAGCCGAAAAATTACCGCCAACGAAAGGTAGTCAGTAAGTCTAAGCATAACTCTCTTGACGACATGATAAGGTGTAGATTCATTTTGTTTGAGTACATACCTAGTTCCTTTTATCAATTTCGTATAACTGCAACATATGGAAATGTGATTATAGTGTGAAGTGTTTTTTCCGATATTGATTTGTGCATATTCGTATAGTAAGTACTATCATTATTACAGCTCATTGTTTAAATCCGCATGGTCGCCTGGACCGGTTAGTGTCGGTAGTTAAGCGCTGTTGCCGTATCCGTAAAGTTTGGTATTTCGTTTCATTGTATAAAAGAAATTGTACCAATTGTAAGAATTACAATAGAGGGATTGAGAGTAGCCCGTATTTTTTTTTGATTACACCTTTATCGACAATTTCAGCATTCTCCGTCAATAAAAGGTTGGCGATTGTTCTGTTCTTGAAATTCTCAAAAAACATGTCGGGAAGGAAATAATCAACTAATTTAAACTTATGTGAACCAGCCAACTATCGCTAAGGCGAAGTTCCCTTCTCGTACATAGTTTTTTATTGGTCCTTCGAGCAGGATCTAGTCTGTCAATTTGACATATCCATTTTCGCCTCTGCAGCAACTTGATATATCCATTTCCGCCTTCGCGGCAATTTGATTTCTTGGGTCTGTCTGAACCCTATTCTTCTTTTCTTTAATAAACCTTCCAAAAAAGTTGTTCATTAGACTCTCGTGAGGGCTGAGAAACTGTAAAAAAGAAATACTGAAACAGTGTTAGGTATATAAGTGCGATTTGATTGCTCGGGAAATTCAAGACAGTCCGGCAACAGCGCGCGAAGCGATTTCTGAATCTAGAATGGTCAAAACTGCTGGCCATTTCCACTTCAACGACACCTCGCTCAAGGGGGGTGTATAGGATTAGGATCCGGTTTGGAAGTGTTTATAAACAGCATATTTTGAAGAAACTAGTGCTTATTTACATGTCGGGTTTTTGTTACCTCAATAATACATGGTATAATAAATACATCGTTAAGTTTGAGGGTATTTGATTAGTGTATTTAGTTATATCTAGGTACATTTTCTTACACTGTTAAAAGTAATTTACAGTTTCCTAAATATTAGATATTTTGTTTATCAATTATCTATGTGCGTTTATATGCATTTTTAGTACACTGTGAAAAATAAATCACAGTATTTTCTTCATTATTACTTTGGATATTTAATTAGCGTATTTAGTTATAAGTAGGTACATTTTCCTACACTGTTAAAAATTATTTACAGTTTTCTCAATACTAGATATTTTGTTTATTAATCTCGATATTAATTAGCAATGTGCGTTTATATGCATTTTTAGTACACTGTGAAAAATAAATCACAGTATTTTCTTCATTATTATTTTGGATATTTAATTAGTGTATTTAGTTATAAGTAGGTACATTTTCCTACACTGTTAAAAATTATTTACAGTTTTCTCAATACTAGATATTTTGTTTATTAATCTCAATATTAATTAGCAATGTGCGTTTATATGCATTTTTAGTACACTGTGAAAAATAAATCACAGTATTTTCTTCATTATTACTTTGGATATTTAATTAGTGTATTTAGTTATAAGTAGGTACATTTTCCTACACTGTTAAAAATAATTTACAGTTTTCTCAATACTAGATATTTTGTTTATTAATCTCAATATTAATTAGCAATGTGCGTTTATATGCATTTTTAGTACACTGTGAAAAATAAATCACAGTATTTTTTCCATTATTACTTTGGATATTTAATTAGTGTATTTAGTTATGAGTAGGTGTATTTTCCTACACTGTTAAAAATAATTTACAGTTTTCTCAATACTAGATATTTTGTTTATTAATCTCAATATTGATTATCTATTTGCGTTTACATGCATTTTAGTACACTGTGAAAAATAATTCACTGTAATTTCTTCTTTATTATTTTGAATATTAATACCGTATTTGGTTATAAGTAGGTTATAAGTAGGTGGTATTTTCTTACAATGTTAAACTAATTTACAGTAATTTGCAAGCTATTGAAATACTTATCTCATTGATTGGAAAATCTCTTTGTCTATTCGCTTATTCGGTTATTCCATATATTGTAAAAATTTACTCGCTACTTTAGAAGCTTATTTTAATTCAGGTGGAGTTCAACTTTGATTGGTTACACTTTGATTCAATCATGTCGCTAAATCACTTGAAAAATAAAAGAGGGGGTTTCAAATCGCAATTATCTCGAATTGAAACATTTGTGTCGGAGCTGACTGGCTCCGAAGAGGTCTGTATACTTAAAGTGAAACTTAAAAGCATATCTGGTCACTATGACAATTATCAAAAAGTCCAATTGGAAATCGTTTCATTATCTAACCCGGACAACGACAACTACTCTTCCGACGATGAGGCCGAGAACGTTGTCGCCGACCGTTTTGAAAGTTGTATTGCTCTGCTTGAACTTCTAATTGAAAATAAGCAAAAAGAATCACTCAATTTAAATACTAGTCCAAACGATGTATCTAATGTCGTTTTACCTAAGATTAACATTATACCTTTCTCAGGGGCTGCATCAGAGTGGCCATCCTTTATTGACCTTTTCACAGCACTGGTACTTAATAATAATAATTTAAAGTCGGAGGGTGAAAAGTTTTATTACCTTAAAGGGCTGTTACGTGGACCACCTTTGGGAATGATTGAGTCCTTAAGCGTAACAAATCAAAATTTGAATATTGCCTTTAATATTCTTAAAAAGGCATATGACGATAAATATAAATTACTGTATTCTTTGTACCAAACTTTGGTGGATCAAAAACCTGTCTTGGAAAGTACTCCGGTCGAGTTGCGCGAATTTCAGATATCGACGCGTAAGACATTTGATTTGATTAAAAATATGAATTTATCGCCGGAAGTAAATTTTGAGTCATTAATAATATTTTTAATGGAGCAAAAACTTGATTTTAATTCAAGACGAGCCTTTGAAAGTGAGCGCAAGCCAGAGCTTATCCCTACAGCTGAATATTTCTTTGATTTTCTACAGCAACGCCAATCAATGTTGGAAAATTTAAATCTTTTTGAAACCAACATTAAGGGTAAATTCAACCCCAAGTCTAATAATGTTAGTAAAAATAGGGTGACATTGGTATCTAGTTTAAGTTCTTCGCAACAGTACCATTCTAGTTCTTCTCGGGTTAATAGACCGAGCTGTCTTCATTGTTCAGACCCCTCTCATCTTATATACGGTTGTTCCAAATTTATGTCCTTATCACCTCAAGAGAGGTATCAGATAGTCAAAGCTAAAAAACTTTGTGTAAATTGTCTGAATAGTACCCATAGTACTACCGATTGTAAATCCCTTAGGAGATGTGCAACTTGCAATAAGTCTCATCATAGTTACTTACATTTTGACATTCAGAACAGATTGCCAAACAACTCTAACAATCGTAATAATCCTAGAGCCTCCTCTTCCGGAAGCCCCAATGTAACCTCTCTATCCAATGTATATAATCACCCCTCTCCTCTTAATGTACATAATAATACGTCCCCAGATCAAATTAATAGATCTAATTTCATAAATACCAGTTCTGCATCACCTAATCAATCACCTGAACCTCCGGAGTCAGTGAGATATCAAACTCCTTTGACTGCCATGTCAGCAAAAGACAGTATTGTACTATTGCCTACGGCTTTAGTGAAAGTTAACGGTTTCAATGGTCGGTGTTTGGTTGGACGAGTTCTTCTAGATTCCGCTAGTCAAATGAGCGTTATCAACCGTGCCTTTGTACAGAAATTGAATTTAGTCTCTCGAAAACAAACTCTTAATATTTCCGGATTAGGTAGCAATAACTACACCTATAGTAGAGAAGTGGTAGATATCACATTTAATTCTCAAATTGCACCTTACAGTACTTTCACTATATCTTGCTCGGTCGTAGATAAAATAACAAATAGTTTACCACAATCTTCTATCTCACCTTCTAATTTTAAAATTCCATCCCATATAAAACTTGAGCCAGCTGACCCTTTATTCTTTGAATCCGGTCCAATAGATCTTCTTATTGACTGTGATTTATATCATTACCTGCTTAAGGGGACCGTACTTAAAACGGATCCTTATTATCCTTCCTTCATAGATACTCACCTGGGATATGTTATCGCGGGTCCTATCCCTTTGAGAAATGCTAACTCCTCCCAGCATAAACCTAAGTCTGCTTATTCCTTTTTGACGGTTTATAATGATCAAGTCTATCAATATTCTGACCTCCAAAGGACAATGGAGAAATTCTGGGAGCTTGAGGAAATTCCCGAATGTCCATCACAAGATCCCAGCGAGGAATATGTTGAACAACTATTTCGGGATACAACCGTTATCCTACCATCGGGGCGGTATCAGGTAGATATGCCTCTACTTGCAAATCAGAATAAAAAACTAGGCCAGTCATTCGGTATAGCCATCCAACGATTCTCTTCTCTTGAAAGAAAATTCAATGCTAATCCTACCCTTTTCTCTGAATATAATAAAGTAATTTTAGAATATCTAACACTCAATCATGCTCAAGTCATTCCTCTGTCTTTCTATAACACTGTGTCTAACGATTTCAAGTATTTTATACCCCATAGGGCGGCGATACGTGAGGAAAGCGCATCCACCAAACTTCGGATCGTATTCGATTTCTCGGCTAAAACCGATTCAGGTTTCTCTCTTAATGATTTAACGTCGAAGGGATACCAAGTTCAGGATAACCTCTTCGACATTTTGTGCAGATTTAGATGCTACAAATATGTCCTGTGTGCTGACATCAAAATGATGTATAGATTCATAGATATCAATCCCATGCAACGCTATCTCCAAAACATACTGTGGAGGGATAACCCCACGAAACCCCTTCAATGTATCCAATTATCGAGGCTCAGTTTCGGAAAGAACTGTGCCCCTTTCTTGGCCACCCGAGTCTTGTAAGACATTGCCTTAAATAGTCCAGATTGTCCAAATGCGCAGCAGGCTATTCTTCATCAAACCTACATGGATGATATCTTAACTGGAACCAATAAGGAAATGGACTTACCGGCTCTTTATGCCGATATGCCGAATTGACCAATATGCTTGGAAAACATGAGTTCCAACTTCACAAATGGCAATCAAATTCATTCAAGTTTTTACAGTCAATCGATGAATTACCTAACGCTGAATTGGATCGTAGTTTTGACGATTCCTCAAGCAAAATTCTAGGACTAAAATGGAATCCTGCGTCTGATATTTTACATATCCAAACTGCCAAGTTGGCTGATTGTTCTCATATAACGAAACGAAGGATATTAAGTACCGTCGCCAGTACATTTGACCCTCTTGGGTTAGTAGACAATCTGACCGTGTTTGGCAAACTGTTAATGCAATCGGTCTGGAAATCCCAGACAGGATGGGATGTTCCCATTTCCGACACATCCATAATTACTGAGTTTAATGAATTCCTTTCTTTATTATCTGAAGCTGCTCACCTCCGAGTACCCAGATACCTATTTAACAAAAAAATTATTATTTCTTGTTCTCTCCACGGGTTTTGCGATGCCAGTCAAAAGGCATACGGAGGGTGTCTCTATTTAGTAGCGATCTACGCTGATAATTCTAGATCCTCTCGCCTAATTACTGCTAAATCTCGTGTGAATCCTTTGAAAATTACTTTGACTATTCCCAAGTTAGAGCTGTGTGCAATGGAGCTGTTGTACACTTTAGCTCGTAGAATAGTTCAGTTTCTGTGCATTTCTCTTCACATCTCTTCCATAAATTTATGGTCCGACTCTCAAGTCGCTCTCAGTTGGGTGAAACGGTCTTTTAACGATTTTTCTCTCTTTGTAGCTGGGCGTGTCCTAACCATACAAAACAATAGTAAAGATTTTATATGGCGACATGTCAAATCCGATTTAAACCCAGCCGATTTACTTTCTCGTGGTAAATTCTCATCTGATGTCTGGATTTTTTGGTTCGAGGGTCCTCGATTTCTACTTGAATCTAAAGATTTTGATTCTTTCGAACCTATTGACGACTTGCCTGAAGTCAAAAAGGTCAACCTTGCTATAGTCAATAGCGACTTAAACTTTTGGGAACCCATATTTTTCCGATTCTCAAAATTTTTAACCTTAAATAGGGTTATAGCCCATATATTCAAATTTATAAACCTATCGAGGAGAAAATTCAGAGACGTTGGTTCGTTATCTGTTGACGATCTCCGAATTGCCCATGATTTTATAATCAAACAAATTGAACATAAACACTTCTTCAACGAAATTCGTTGTTTGAAAACTAACGTTCCGATTGCAAATAAAGACTCAATTCTATTAAACATTTTCTTGGATAATGACGGTCTTCTAAGAGTGGGTGGCCGATTACAATTTTCTACTTTACCTTTCAATCAAAAACTTCCCTTGCTGTTACCACAAAATGAGCATGTTGTTGATTTGCTAATAATACGGGAACATCGCCGTCTTGGCCATGGTTGAGCCCAAAATGTGTTAGGAAATTTAAGACTACAGTTCTGGCCGTTGAATGGCACTCGTCTTGTCAAAAAATTGATAAAAAGCTGCATCACCTGTTTTAGATTTAATGCCCAGTTCGCCTCTCAAATAATCTCCCCGTTACCCCTTGAACGAGTGCAAAAGTCTCGCCCCTTTTCCAAAACTGGTATCGATTTTGCTGGACCTTTACAAATTAAGTCTTCGCGCTTAAGAAAAGCCCCAATACAAAAGGCCTACATTGCCATATTCATATGCATGGTGACAAAGGCGATCCATATCGAATTAGTAAGTGATCTCTCTATCGATTCATTTATCGCCACTCTTAAAAGATTTCTCAGTCGTAGAGGGAATCCTCAGACTATCTATACTGATAATGGTTCCAACTTTGTTGGAGCAAGGAATCAACTACGAGAACTCTCTATTTTTCTCAAATCTTCCGAAAGTATCAATAAGATACAGTCTTTTCTTTCAACTACAGAAATTAGTTGGAAGTTTATTCCTCCGCGGTCACCGCACTGGGGTGGCTTATGGGAAGCGGCTGTGAAAAGCGCCAAATCCCACCTCACCAAAATAATTGGCAATTCGTGCCTTACCTTCGAGGAACTCTCCACGGTTCTGAGTCAGATCGAAGCTATCTTCAACAGCAGACCGTTATACCCGATGTCAAATGATCCTACCGATCTATCTCCTTTGACACCAGGTCATTTTTTGATCGGAGCACCTTCAACCGCTTATCCCGATCGCGATCTATCTACCATCCCTGTAAACAGATTAACTTTTTGGGAACAATGTACTAAGATGAACCAAGAAATCTGGAAGAGGTGGAGCACCGATTATCTTCATCGACTGCAGCATCGACCTAAGTGGTGTAAAGCCTCAAACAATCTTCAGCTTAATCAGCTTGTACTAGTGCAATCGGAGGACCGTTCTCCTTTGAATTGGCCCCTTGCCAGGGTAGTGGAACTAGTAACTGGCAAAGACGGCAATGTCCGTGCCGCACGTGTAAGAACTGTGGATGGAGTTTATATTCGTCCCATTACTAAGTTAGCTTCTCTACCATGTATGGACTGAGTTGTATCTACATTTGGAGTAGAACGTATTTTTTTTTATCTTCTTATTTTTTTTTATTTTTTCTTTTCTCCTTCCTTCTTGCTTAAATTTTGGATTTTGCTCGTAAACTGTTCCTCTCATTTTTGCCCCGGCCCCCAGTATGTAGGAATTTCCGATAAATTCCTACAATGGACCTTAATTTAACATTAAGCCAAAGGTTCGAAGTTTAAATCTCCGCGCCCTTTATTCACGGATCACGGATCCAATTGGTACCTTCTGCGCCACTAGTCGAAAAATTACCGCCAACGAAAGGTAGTCAGTAAGTCTAAGCATAACTCTCTTGACGACATGATAAGGTGTAGATTCATTTTGTTTGAGTACATACCTAGTTCCTTTTATCAATTTCGTATAACTGCAACATATGGAAATGTGATTATAGTGTGAAGTGTTTTTTCCGATATTGATTGGTGCATATTCGTATAGTAAGTACTATCATTATTATAACTCATTGTTTAAATCCGCATGATCGCCTGGACCGGTTAGTGTCGGTAGTTAAGCGCTGTTGCCGTATCCGTAAAGTTTGGTATTTCGTTTCATTGTATAAAAGAAATTGTACCAATTGTAAGAATTACAATAGAGGGATTGAGAGTAGCCCGTATTTTTTTTTGATTACACCTTTATCGACAATTTCAGCATTCTCCGTCAATAAAAGGTTGGCGATTGTTCTGTTCTTGAAATTCTCAAAAAACATGTCGGGAAGGAAATAATCAACTAATTTAAACTTATGTGAACCAGCCGAAATTACTTAGTAGAAGGAAAAGCAATTTTCCAAGTTACATCCTACAGATATCTGGGCCATGATATTACGATTGGCAGGGACAATCAAACCTGCGAAATCAAAAGAAGGATAGGACTAACGTGGGCCGCCTATGGGAAGCTGAAGCACATTTTTAAGTCCGGAACCCCCATATGCCTTAAGCGGAAGGTGTTTGATCAGTGTGTTCTGCCGGTTCTGACTTATGGTTCGGAGACCTTAACTCTAACACGAAAATCGGTAAATAAAGTAAGAGTGGCCCAGCGAGCCATGGAACGCTCCATGTTGGGAGTCACGCTGAGAGACAGGATTCCGAATGATCGGATACGTCAGAGAACAGGTGTTACCGATGCAATCCAGCGAATAACATATCTAAAGTGGAACTGGGCTGGACATGTCGCAAGAATGACCAACGAAAGATGGACCAAAAAGATCATAGAGTGGAGACCTAGGCAATATGCGTTCAGGAACAGAGGTCGTCCGCCGACCCGGTAGACGGATGACATAAAAAGAGTAACACCAAATTTGATCCAGGATGCCCAGGATCGAAATAAATGGAGATCGTTATCGGAGGCCTATGTTCGGCAGTGGACGAGACAGGCTGTTTGATGATGATGATGATGATGAACCAGCCAACTATCGCTAAGGCGAAGTTCCCTTCTCGTACAACACATTCCATTTTTGGATCAACTTGTTTCTGAGATTTAGTTCCGTAAATGAGGTTTCACATCTGGAGGGACTAATTCCATCTCACTTTTTTAATGACACAGTTGATGAAGTGTTAGAAGCTGCCAATATCTACTGTGAGGACATTTCTACTTCATCATTAGCGTTATCCGCCGAAATTGGACATTGGCGGGAACATTGGAAATCGGCAGTCCTCAAGGATCTTCCACAAAGCTGTGAAATTGCTTTGTCAAAGTGTAATAGAGATTTTTTCCCAAACGTATCAATTTTATTGCAGATATTCGCTACGTTACCGGTCACAACTGCCTCGACCGAGCGGAGTTTTTCTTCACTGCAAAAATCAAAACTTATCTCAGGTCAACCATGACAAAAGACCGATTGAACGGGATTGCACTGACTCATGTTCACAAAGACAGGTAAATTGATGTAGATAAAGTCTTACATTATTTCAGTCAGTCAAAACCAAGACGAATGTGTTTGGTAAATTGGACCATCAACTAACTTATTCATAGCATTGTACTATTAAAAAAGTTGTAACATTAAAGTTTTCTTAATACGTTGTTTTACAATTTACATTATTGCTGTCCTTTGAAATAGTCATCTTATTTCTGTGCTTTGAATAATTTGAACTCTTACTCATTAAATTCAGGATAAGAGTAAACTAGCTAAAACTACTACTTCTGCTAGTAATGCATTATAGAAACTTACCTAATCCTATACATTTTCATGTATGTTGAGCTGAGCCGCCTCTCCCCCTTACATACATCCTTGATAGGTGTTGTGGTGTTTTTAGCTAGCTGATCGGCCAGTTCCTTGCCCTCAATACCAATATGGGATGGTATCCATATGATGGTAACTGTTATGTTTTGGGAAGTGATTAATTGGTAGGTGTCGTGTATACTTTGTACAAGAGAATGTTCGGTGAAAATATGTTTAATGGAGTTAATTGATGCAAGAGAATCAGTGCATATACATACGTTCTTATGAGGTAAGGATATGTGCTTGAATGCTTGTAGGATACTGAATAATTCTACGGTGTGTACACTACAGATTGAGGATATCGTGGATGAATATATAGGGGATTCTGAAGTTGTAACTGCACATCCCACTCCTGTCTAATTTTTTGATGCATCAGTGTACAATATCAAGTCGTGTTGATTTCTGTTTACTATCTCTAGAAATGATTTTTTAATTAAAGCGTTGGGGGTTTCGTTTTTTATGAATTTGATAAGGGATGTATTGATTTGTGGAATGCTTTTTGTCCAAGGGGGGATTAAAGAGAGGGGTATTGGAGTTGTTTGTGAGATATCAACTTTAATAGGCATTGATTCTATAATCATGGTTTTTATTGTAGGAGTTGGTGATATATTGGGTATGTTGTGATTGGTTGGTATTATTAGGTTGTATACGGGGTTAGATGGATCGGAAGATATAGAAACTGTAGAAGTAGTGATCATTGATTGCCCGTGATAATAAATCACTAGGTCGTCGGCGTACATTGCATGTGTAATGGGAGCAGTGAAGTAGGAGCAGAGGGCATTTGTTATAAGGTTAAATAAGGTGGGGCTTAGCACAAAGCCTTGAGGTACTCCATCTGTTTGGGTGTACGTGGTTGAAAAAATACCGTTAAGACTTACTCTAAAGAACCTAAGAGATAAAACGTTTTCAATGAATTTAAACATGTTTCCATTGATATTGTAAAGCATTAATTTATTGAGTATTGTCTGCCTATTTATGTTGTCGAATGCACTTTCTATATCAAATGAGGCGAGTATGATTTCTTGTTTTCTGTAGCAATGTGTGTTTGAAACATAACCAAATTATCTCGAGTTGATCTTGTATTTATCTAGGTACCAAATAAGTCGCTTGTTAATCATTTTTTCCATAATTTTACACATAGTGCATGTTAGTGAGAGGAGCCTATAGGACTTAGGTGAGGTAGGTGCTTGGTCAGGTTTTTTAATAGGTATTATAATGGATAACCGCCATTGGGATGGAAATTTTTTGGAGCACCAGATTAGGTTAAATAGTTCCAGAAGTTTTAGTTGTCCTAAAGTATCGAGATTTTTGAGAAAAATGTAGGGCAGGTCATCAGGCCCAGCTACATTTTATTTGCAGGATTTTAATGCAGTAGTAAATTCTTGCGGAGAGAAGGGTATATTGAGGGAATCAACGTCAAGTTTGATTAGCGAAGGGCCTGATGACAATGTTTTTGCAGGGGTCGGGGAAATTTAACTACGGAATTTTGCTTCGTAATGTTTGGCCATAATTTCAGCTATTTCTTGGTTGTTATTTTTTATATTTCCATTATTTATGCGATTTGTTATTTTACTATTGGTTTTTTCCCTTGAATACACTCAATTTTTTCCAAACCTGATTTGGAGAAGTACTTTCATTTATGGATGAAATGTAGCTTTTCCAGGAGGATTTTTTCCTCTGCTTTATAATATATTCTGTTTTGCTCTGGCTCTCTTGAGCTTAATCCAATTCTCGGGTGTTCTGTTTTGTCGATATAGTTTTAATGTTAGTTTTTGCTGTTCTACAGCACATTTACAGGAAGGATTCCACCAGGGAACAGTTTTGTGCCCGTAGGAATGTTTAGTTTTACCTATGTGGGTCTCAGCAGCAGATATAATGCATGTTGTGAAGAGCAGTATGTTATTATCCATATTTTCAGAAAAAATAAGGGAGGATAATGTAATTAACTGTCTCGACCCTTACTCCGTGGAATCTGCTCATATTAGTGTTTTAAATGAAACTCACGGTTTCTAGTTAATTCCACAATATAATGAAAATTATTGAAAATTCTTAAAAATTGACAATGATATTGATTTATCGAAACAATTGTCACTTATAATTGCACAAGTGGTTTGTATTTTATCGGGTAAATTTGGGTTGTTTAATGAGAAACTGTTTCCTAGCAATTTGACGAGAATAACTGTCAACTATTAAAAACACGACACCGAAGGTGGAGGAGTGTTTTTAGGTTGACAGTTATTCGAGTCAAATTGCTAAAGGAAACAGTTCAGAATTTGAACAACACAAATTTACCCAATATCAATACAAACCTTGAGTGTAATTCGGCAGGACAATTTATTGAATGAGGAATTTGGAAACATATCAATGCAAACTTTATTTATGAAACATTAAAAATAAACACATTTTTATTTCAATGTACAATTATTAAAAACGCAGTTATTGAAATTCATTCTAGGAACAGTGATATCGCTGCGGGTGCCACAGCTAATCGTTTCTGTAGTAGATGCTGAAGTGAAAAAACCACTAGTGTATTTGTCGCTGTAAAAGTTAAAGCTAACTTTTGCCGCTGTCAAAGTGACAATTGCACTGTGGCAATGCGATTTTTTATACATGAGTTAAATTGTCAATTTTTTAGAATTTTCAATAATTTTTATTATATTGTGGAATTAACTAGAAACCGTGAGTTTCATTCAAAACACTAATATGAGGATAATGTAGTTTCTGTTTGAGACATATAGCTGTCCCAATTAGCGCTGCTTAGTTGCCGTCCGTCTTGCTGTACGGATCCGAAGTCTGGACCCTGAAGGCCGAAACACTAAGGCGGCTAGAAGCTTTCGAAATGTGGGTGTA
This sequence comes from Galeruca laticollis, assembly GCA_963921935.1. Taxonomy (NCBI): domain Eukaryota; kingdom Metazoa; phylum Arthropoda; class Insecta; order Coleoptera; family Chrysomelidae; genus Galeruca; species Galeruca laticollis. The sequence continues at coordinate 149,809,211 of OY998176.1, read as the reverse complement.
TAGAAGGCTCTTAAAAATACCCTGGACAGACCACATCAGTAATGAAGAAGTTCTGAGAAGATTAGGTAAGGACAGAGACTTAGTTGTCGACATAAAGAAGAGAAAAACCGCATACTTGGGACATGGAATCAGGAGTGATAGAATGAGGCTGCTGAGAATAATAATGGAAGGCAAAATAGAAGGCAAACGAGGTATAGGAAGACGCCAACATTCGTGGTTGAAAAACATAAGAGACTGGACCGGACTAGACTCACATTCCTTATTCCGAGCTGCTCAAAACCGAACCCAGTTCGCCGAGATTGTTGCCAACCTTCACTAAGGTGAAGACGGAACCGAAAGAAGAAGAAGTTGCCAATATCTTCTTGTTGAAATTTTTTGGTTGGGAGGTTCATCGGATAATATGACTATAAGAAAATGATCGCTGTTATACAGATCGTCTTCAACGTGCCCAGTTAGTAAAGGGGCCAACTTAGGATCGCAGAGGCTTAGGTCGATAGCAGAGAAAGACCCAGAGGAAATATTGAGATGAGTATTGGATCCTGTGTTTAGTAGGCATGAGCTAGAGCTATTTTTTACATTCTCGATGGTTCTTCCGCTGCCAGATGTTGAATTAGATCCCCATAGGTTATTATGAGCATTAAGGTCGCCTACTAGTCTCCCACATCCACTTCTGTAAGCGAATAGTTAGGTGGAATATATATATGCTACAGACAGTAAGTTTATTTGGGCACCAAATAGTTACTGCTATAGCTTCAAGATCGGTGGTAAGAAGCAATAGCGATGAGAATAGTTCGTTAGAGGTGAATATAGATGTACCACCGCTAGCTCTATTGCAGTTTTCACGTATGTAGTGATAGCCTTCAAAGTTTTTTAGTTGGGGGAGTTTAGAGACTTTTGAGTTTGTTTCTTGGAGGCATGGTATTTGGATGTTTTGCTCGGATTCAAGTTGTTGGATTCTCTCCAGACGTGGAAAGTAACCGTCACAATTCCATTGTATTATCTTGAAGGTTAAAGATATTTAAAAGAGAGAGAAAAAATGTTTTGCGAGTAACTGTGTGTACTTATGTTGATTGTTGGTCGTGTTGGTACTGATGTTTATTTAGCTCATCATCAGTTAGATTTTCAGATGTACAGCTGCTTTTATCGGATGTATCTTCAGCATTAAGTTGATGTTTTATTTTGTTTTGAATTCTCGAGATTCGATTTTTAAGGGATCGTTCTTTGGTTTTGGAGCGTAGGAGAGATAAATCGTTTAGAAGTCTATGAATATTTGTAGTAAAGGAAAGAGCTTCGTTGAATGGATCTGAGTTGCCAAATAAATTTTCTAGGAAGGCAGTCATTTGGGTTTGAGTGAGAATGAGATCAGTCGATTTATTTTTAAAGAGATCGTGTAATGCAGTATTGATACTGGTCCGTTGATTTTGTATTAGTTTTATTATCAATAGGAATTGAAATTTCAGATGCGATTACTGGGGAAGACATTGGGAGTGAATCGTTTGTTTGCAGTGATGGATTTTGGATAGGATTACTGGGAGGGTTAGTACAAGCCTCGGCAGTATGGCCGGGTTGTTTGCACAGAAAACATTCCAGTTTATCAGTGGAGATGAAAATTCTATAAGGAGTATTATCATGTGTTATTAAGAGAGACGTTTGCAAGAAAAAATTATCTGAATCTGGTAAAATAAAAGTCATTCTTCGGAAACTCATAATGTGTGCATAGTTGTCATCTGGTACACCACATTTCAAAAATGAGACAGGGGAGGCTAATTGAAGGCCTATGTTTTCGAGTGATTTTTCAATGAAAAAATGTGGTATAGTAGGAGATACGTTCGATATAAGGATTCGTTTGGCTGGTGTAATAAGTCTTCGAATAGGGATAATAGTTGATTTCACAGATATGCTATCGTGTGTTTTGATTAATTTATCGACGATAGATGTGGAACTTAAATAAATGCACACACGGTTGTCCGATATTTTAGAAGCAAAGGTAACATTTTTTGGATTGACGATTTCACCAATAGCTTTTATGTATTCAAAAAGAGCTGTATCGGGGATAATATGCATAACAATTGTAATAGTGGGAGGATTTAGTGTTATAGATGAGGATGGTTGAGGTTTTGTTGTGTGCAATAACAGTTACCTGTGTTAATGGTCCGCCACTGGTGAAAACTAGGTTCTTCAGTTGATGAATTTATCTGTTTATAAATGTATTTTTGTAAGTTCAGTCACATAAAATGTAGAATTTCACATTATATAGTCATTAACTTTTTCACACCGTAAAAAGGAATAAAAACTCGTAATTAGGAAATGGATTATTTAGACGACCGATAATCAATGTTTACTCGTAGGCTGCCTAAATAGGAATGATTTATTATTTACTTGTAATAGTAATATTTATAGTAAAAGTACGTACAATCATGACAACGATCCCAAAAAGAGAATATACGTGAAATAAGTTAAATGTTCAATCTTGTTATTTTTATTAAAAAATTCGTTTCCTTTTATTGTTTTATCTCAAATAAAATTATGCACGTTTGAAGGAAAAATAGTATATGATATTCGGAGAATAAGATACTTTATGTGCTTCGCATGACTCACTTACTACGTTCGTCAGACAACCTTTCCTGATTCTCCTGATATCATAATACACTATTATAACAATAGTTTTAAAATTTACTTATACCTCATTTATAAATGCTACTAAACTCTTTTGAAAAACTAAATTTTATAAACAATAAATGTTTTATAAACTCTTACATAACGGGTATAAAACTGCTTTATAAATATTATATACTTTTGTTGCTAAAATGTTTTTGTGATAAATTTATAAAACATTGTGTTACGAAAAGCTAAACATGCTCTTATGAAACTTTATATAATAAGTTGCATTCTTGAAAGCAACAATGAATCAACATTAAAATAAAATTGTTATATAAGCCAAAACGTATAAAACAACTTTCGAGCTGTAAGCATATTACCAGAGTACTGTTCTTATAAGGTTGCTGAATGCGTGGTGGAAAGCAAGATGGAAGGGGTCGGGACATCGTGTTTTTTAGTGAATACTTTATATACTAATATCTCTAATTAGTAGCGACAAACCTTATTTTTTTACCTTCATAGACTGGTGTATAAGCAATATTTCTTTGAATAGAGCCGTATGCTCTTTACCGCCATCTGTTTGAGCTAAATTGAAGCACATTAACTAATCCAAGTTTACTTATTTTTAGGTTGTCTATTTCACGTCACTCTTTCCCTATGTGGTACTAACAATATTCTTTATACGTGGAATAACGCTTAAAGGTGCCAGTGCTGGATTAACCCACATGTTAACTCCGAAAGTAAGTTATTTCAAGAAAAAACTACACTGGTTTAGAGAATTTTGGTATTTATAATATTATTTTCAAATATTTTTATCTAGTATGTCTGATATGTTTATTTAAACGTCACGTAAATATTTTAATTTTAGGTTGAGAAATTAATGGAACCGAAAGTGTGGCTTGATGCAGCTACTCAAGTCTTCTATTCGTTCGGATTAGCCTTTGGATCGTTGATCGCTTTCGGATCGTACAATACCCCTAAAAATAATTGTGTTAGAGATGTTATTTTGGTATCGATTTGTAACGCTGTTACGGCAATTTATGCCAGTGTTGTTATTTTTGCAATTTTAGGATTCAAAGCTGTTTCGAATGTGGACAAATGTATAATCGAGTAAGTATTGTCATAATTAATTGTTTCCCAAGTTATTCTACCATTGATTGGCAGAAATTATCCATTAAAATTAAAAGACTTCCTATTACTAGAAAAAGAGAGTACCTATTAGTACTTTTTATACCAATTTTAAAATAAACTGTCATTGAATATTGCATTTATATTCTAAGTAGATGACTTAGTAAAATTCCCGCTCGCGGTAGATGGCGCTGTCGCGGGGGTATAATATCATCAGTCGTGTAGGCCATGTCATCCATCTTGTGTTCTGTGATATGCGTCCTCTCTCATGTGCTTCGTGTCATCCTTCTTGTGTTCTGTGGTATGACGTCATCAGTCATGTGCTCCGTGTCGTCCATCTCATGTCAACATGTATTTTGTGTATAGTGTTAGGTAAGCAGCGCTTCGTGAAATTCATTTAATTGAAAAAATGATTTCGTTATCGTCGGGGTTCGAACCAACAATCTCTATGTCCAAAGTTTGCGCCCTTAACAACATCGCTATAGAGGCGCCATACTTATATTATACTCGGTAATTGGACATGCCTTTTTAACATTTGTCAGAATATTATGTTGTAATTAAGATCGCACAACGAAAAATTAATATGTTATACTGAGCGTATTCATGACTCAGTTGCAGTATGTCTTTAGCTGAGTATAGACGTCTATTTGAGGAATTTATGATAAAAATAGATCGATTGATTAAGGATGTAATATTTTATGAAGATAAAAGAAGGATTATTAAGCAAATTGAAAACATGTTGAAAGCTTACGATAAGTTGGGTACATGAAGAACCACAAAACGGGGAACAACAACAACAGGAGGTTTCAAGTGCTTTACATTATATTTTTAGACGGCAAATGACACAAACAACAAATCCATTGAACCGATTTCAACCTACAAAGCTTTCACGATGATTAATACAACCACTAGCAGCGGCAGCAGTAGATTCAACAGCATAGAAAATGAACTAAATAATATATTTTCAATGACATTGATATTCATACTAGTTTTATTATTTAAAATTCTATCAAAAATCGTTAAGCGTAGATTTAAATCGTCTTGTGATATATCAGCTAATGAGTAGATATGAGGTGTTTAAATAAAAAAATCCATCCATTTCAAAAAACAATTTATTACTATTATTTAGACATAATATTTATAAAGGTAATACAGTATTTAAAAATCATCCCAGCGATACATGATGTATCAAACTTGCAAATGTTCTAATTTAAATTCTGCATTACGCAGTCGTGTATTATACTTTGGTATTTTCGGAAAACCAATGTTTGCTTCAATGCCAAGTCTTACATCAACTGTAGATACCTTCATGCTTTCTTCTTGTTTCGAGCAAACGATAACAAACAATGCACGCTTCTTGAAAGTGTCGAATTTATACAGCTGGGATAAAATTAAGTATAGTTGAAATAGACCTCATTGTAGTCATTTTTACTAAAGTCGAACTGCATTCTTTCATTGGGCCAATATTCAGCATTTAGCGATAGTCGGATACTTTGAATGTCGGCGTTGTCGAATAAAGTTGGGTCGGCTGTGTTGTCGTCACGTTTGTTGGTTTGAAAGAAAACAATAACATAACGATGTCGTTCGAATGAAGTTGTAGTTTTAACAGCCCAAACTTCACGTCTAGCATTTCTGGTTATGGCTGGTAGTTCATGTATCTCCCACTCTATAAATGGAATAACTATATCCTTTTGAATGGCCTTCATAAGTTCCAACTTAATATCATCATTAGGATAGATATGCTTGATTTTCAATTCGATGTCGGTAATGTTTATGCTAACAGTGGTAGTGGAAGTCACACCAGCAACGTTTTTTTCTATGATATGTACACAATTATTTTCGTTTCGAACTCGAACAAAACGTATTGTTTGACGTTCACATGTAATCATAGGATTTCTTTCGAGCATTATTAGCATCAATGACAGTCTTTGCAGCCCCAGCAGTTCCACCCGATAGAGCTCCAAGTGTCGAGAGTCCAGCAAACAAATATAAGTGGTAGAAAACCTCCAGATTTTACTGGTATCACTCGAGGAACAACAAGTATCTTTGATCCTCCAAATTTTTTAATAAATGATTTGGCTGCTCGTAAAGCAAACAAGGCGCTTTCTTCTAAAGATGCTCCTCCCTTCATTGATTTGCTTACTTTTAGCACTACGTCTCGATGAAAGGAACATTGATTCTTTGGGCGACTTTCCCTTCCCAAATTTCCTTTCACTTTCATGCTACCCGTAGCAAGTAATGCAGCTGCCAAAATTAGGAAAGGACAGTAAGAATAACTTAAATGGATGTATAGTCTACAATAATACGTATAGATTAATGTGTCCAATTGATTCGAGGTAGGGTGGTTATTAAAACATACTTCTGTTATAGTTCTATAACAATAAACACGAAATACTACGATAAATATATATTTAGCACATACTAAGGATATCCTGGTAGAATGTTACTATCATGTCCCAAGAATGTTCGAATAGGAATATCCTAAAAACGAATATTAGCATGTGCATTAAGGGATATCTTTTATATGTATGTGCCAAGAACATCCCATCTGGAATATTCAGCAAACATATATTCATAGGACAGTCGCTAAAAGAACATTCTCCGAAAGGGATGTGAATAGCATATACTACGAACATTCTTAATTCGTATATCCGTTGTTGGACCTAAAACGTACATTCTTAGAACGTGAATGTATCTTTTTATGTTTACTGGGTAGTGACTATAAAGTATCCGTCGTTGTGTCTTGTTGTTGTATTTTTGTATTGTTCCTCACAGAGCCTTTCTTCAACAGAAAGGTAATTAGCCTTTGCAACCTCCTAAATTTCCCAGATTTTTGTAATCTGAGATTCTAGGATATTAGTGGAGAGAGAACAGTGGTGTGTGATAAACCTTTGATTATATTAGTAAATATGGGGCCAGAAACTAGCCATCCCAATTTTGTTTTTTGCAAAGTAGGTAGCCAGTGACCCAGTTCAATTTAGCCTATGCTCAAGAGCGCCAAAAAGGTATCAGCTCCTATCAATAAATCAACTGCAGCATGTTGATGAAACTTGGGATCAGCAAGCGTGATTTTCTCAGGAATATTTAGTGCAATCAATTCAAGTGGTAAGGATGGCAAGTAGCCTGTAGTTTGGGGTGAAATAATACAGTTTATTGACTTTGAATTGTTGTTGACATTTGATTTAAATGTTGAAGAAAATTGTGGGACATTTGACTAATTCCTGTTAATGGAATGTCAATTTGCCTTTTGCTTAGTTTTACAGTGTTACACAGTTTTTCAGAAATACAATTTACTTAACGTCCACTGTCAAGTAATAGCCTGCACTGATGTGGATTTTCAAGTTTGTTAAAAACTGTAACGAGGGCCGAAGAAAGTAAAATCTGGGGTGATGTGCTTACTAGAGTCTGAAATTGTACCTGAAGCTCCTGGACTATTAATTGTCATTTTTCCACATTTTTTACAACCTACTGACTTGTATTTTTTAGTTCGATTATTCGAACCTTAACAGTTGACGCATAGGCGTAATCGTTTTGCAGTATCCAATTTCTTAGATGGGGATAGCTTTGTAAATTCAGGCCAATAGTATAAAATGTGATTATTGTTACACACATTACAATTCAGTTTGTTGGATGTTGTTATAAATGACTTTGATTGTTTGTTAACAATTTACTGGAGGTTACGTTTGTGTTTTTGATTATATTTCTAGCTGAACTTCGACGACTGGCGTAGACATTCAACTAGATAAATAATCTTAATTTGACAAAATTAATGTTACTAATGTTATTGAGCGTTGAGCTCGATTCGATGAGTGTAAAAACTTTGTTATTGAGTATTGAATTCGCTTCGATGAGTATAAAACTAACCTTGTTATCGAGAGTTGAACTCGCTTCGATGAGTGTAAAAAAACTGACTTTGTTATCGAGAGTTGAACTCGCTTCGATGAGTATCAAAACTTTGTTATTGAGTGTTGAACTTGTTTCGATGAGTATAAGAACTGACTTCGTTTTCGAGTTGTAAGCTCGTTTCGATGAGTATAAGAACCGTTTTCTCCACGTTGTAAGACGTGTTAAATAGAAATCTGGAAGGAGCGTGCTTACACGTGAATTGGGTTGACCAAACGGAAATAAATATTTCCTATTGGCTAGTATCATTTGACTCGTCGGGTTCATCGACAAGAATCAACAATGGATGCCTTCAATAGATATTTCAATTTCTATTGAATACTCCAATAGCAATTGTAACATTTTTACTCAGAAAGGTTATTCAAACGTTTCTTACAAATCTTCCGATCGTCGACCATAAAAATTCACGCACAAAGTTTAGGGATTTTACAATACAAATAGATAATAGGGTGAAACGTGACATTTTCCTAAATTTTTAACTAGGATTTCAAACACAATGCGACAATATGTCGAATTTCAAAATGCGTTCTTTCAATGCTCAAACAAAACTATTTACAATTATTGTAGCAAAACGTGATATTTTAAAGGTATTCAACAAAAGCTGCGAATAAAGTGTAAATACCCTTTGAATTCATAACAATACAAAAGGTCTATCAATTCTTTAACACCTTCCTACATCGGTAGCAACTGAAATGAATTTACGCTTTAAATATATACAATGACGAAACGAAGTAGCATACAAATATCTTACATATTTTTAAAGCATCGTAAACAATATAATTCAAGATTTTCTAATCTTGAACAGTTTGGGTTCATCAGGTAGATTATAATCTGATGATGATAAAAGTCTACAACGTTCCTCAATGAATTTTAATAATTGCTGTAAAGTGGGTATTTTAGCTACATCATTTCGCGATTCTCATGCCAATGGGTAGTATGATCAAGTTTGGTAGTAATTAAGTATACGAGTAAATCATCCCAATAATCAGTTGGTCTCTTTAAAACACTTAAAGCATATAGATTTTTTCCAACACTATCAAGAATAAAATCTAGATCTTCATAAGATTCATTTATTAGCGTGGGTAATTGAAATAAACATTTAATATGATTCTTTATTGAAGATTGGTTATCTTAAAATCTATCACAGAGTAACTTCCATGCTATCTTGTAATTTGCTTCACAAACTTGCAACGATTTTACTTCATCTACAGTTGCACCTTGAAGTGATAGACGCAAATAATGAAATTTTTGTACATTTGACATCGTAGAATTATCAAGAATGATTGACTTAAAGCTGTCTCTAAAAAATAACCACTGGTTTAAAGCCATCAAATGTGAGTAAATTTAGTAAATTTAGCAAGCGAATATTTGTATGTATTCTTTGAATCATTACTGTCGTTTTTGTTAATACTTGCATGATAATCTTTTTCGTGTAATATAATAGATTTTTTAACAGCAGAAGTTATTTTATAAAATTCATTTTCTAATTGTTGTCTCACAGGAGAGTGTCAGTGTCATAGTTTGTATCGAAGTCAGGATCTTCGGATTCAATAGCAAGTTGGGCATAGTGAGAATCTTCAAAAAGGGTTTCAGCTTTTGTTAGGCGTTGTTGTAAATCAAATAAATCTACCTCATCATCCTCTCTTATAGTTTGAAAATGTTTAGTAAATCTTGTTAAAGAGCCTTTCGCTGACGTACGTTTAATTTTGTTTTGATTAGATGTGGTAATTGAATAATTGAATTGTGAAGGTTTCCGTATGAAACATCACCCAATTTTTAATAACAAAACTTTGATTTAGTTGAGGCACCTCTAAGTGACAGAAATAAAGTGTAATGAGTGAAGCGACTCTCAGAGTTTCTGTTGTTATATGTAGTTTGAAATCCTACTTAAAAACGTTGTTATTATGTGAAAATGTAATAGGTATGTGTCAAGCAGAGTACTACTTATGATGAGATCACAGTAGGAATGTACATTGACTCACACCTTAAATTATGGTTCATTTAGATGTTCAGGTGTCTCAGTTGTACATTGAGAAGATATGTGACCATTTTGCTTGCATTTGAAGCAGGTTAGATTATCTAATGATAAGAATATTCAATAGGAGGTATTTTCATGGTTGACCAACATAGACTCCGGGATGACAATATTTTCGGGAAGATTAATGTAGACTTGCCTTCTGAAACTCATTATAGGTATGTGCAAAATCTGGGTTGGTCATGTTGACTCTGAGAAAGGATATAGGTGATGATAGGCTGAGGCCAAGTTGTTGTAGGACTTGCTCTAAATGTGAATGTGGGATTGTTCAGCTCACGTTAGATAAGACCAAACGTTCAGATGGAGTTATCAATCTTCTGGCTCGTATAATTTGGTTGTTGACACCAATTGCACCGTGATCATTCATAAAAGTAGTTACTAAATCTGGGCTGGAGAGGTATATACAAATTCTATTATTCAAAATTCTAGACGCGAACAGAATGTGTTTAGGGTTGACGAGTATTCCTAAGGCTAGGAGATATTCTTGGATTTTGGTTCCTTCATTCGTAGGAAGTATTATAGCTTGGTTCTTCTCTGGAAATTTTGTTGGCTGTTGTTTACTAAGTACTGAAGAATATGACATGTTTCTTTCGGTTTGTTGGTTAGATTTCTCTATTCTGGTATCCATCGTTGTGGTTTGGGGATTCCTGTAGTCAGAAATCCCCGATATTGGTGGACTTAATTCAATATTTGAAACTTTTGGCACGGGCCATGTGTACCTGAGTACGGACCTGGCCCGGGCGCAATGGTGCACTATGCACTATGATATTAGGTAGTGTAGTACACTTTCTCGAATTTATATTCACTTTTATTCAAAAACTTTAAACAACATTTTTGCTGTGTTGGAATAAATTCGGTATTTCAGTGAAAAAACTGGTCAGCAAATCTGTTGTTATTGAATTATTTAAATGGTTTCACAAAAAAAATGTCAATGGAACAGCTCAAATCTTAGATTTTATTACTTGCCTATAACAACAGGAGCATACAGAGGTTCACTGAATACAATGATGTACTTATTATAATTTTAAAACTGAAAATTCGCTGATTTGGATAGACTTCAATCCAGGGCAAATTAACCATTCCACCAAGTATCAAATCCACCATTAGATCTGTCTTCTGGGCATTGATTCAACTAATTTTGTAATATACTCCGGGGAATTTGTGTTCCACACTTCAGTAATTTTTAATTTAGTTCATTTTTGTTAGATATTGAGGCACTATTTACTTTATTTTTTAATGGCAACCACAAATTCTCAATAATGTTTAAGTCTGGTGACTGGGCTGGTGTTTTAATAACATTTGGGCAGTTGTGAAGCAACCAACTGCGGACGCGAAATGAGGTGTATTTTGGATCATTGTCATGATAGATCCGATAATTGTTATTAATATTCATTTTTTGGGGCACTAGCAACGAGATGCTGCCTTAATATATCCAAATACACATATTTGTTCATATTTCCCTCAATGAAATGCATATTACCCACTCCTGCAGATGACATACAGCCCCATAACATTACTCCACCTCCACCGTGCTTTATCGTAGTTTTCATATTTTTCAATTCTTCGTTAGGCTTTCTCCACACTGATGTTTTCCCATCGGACCCAGCAAATATCACTGTATTCCAGAAGTCTTTATTAATATGCTCTCTAGCGAATTCCAATCTCAAGCGGCTATTTTTTCGGCTAATCAAAGGTTTGTTTCTCGCAGTTCGACCATGTAAATTATTTGTTCGCAAGATCCATCGAGTTGTTGCGGGGTTACACCTTTTTCCAAACTGAGTTTCCACCTCGACGCACATCTTCGGCGCACTTTTTTTTTAGATTATTTGATACTTCTTTTACAATTCATCTTTCCTCACGTTCATTGAATATCTTATTTGGAGCCAATCTTGACCTATTCTCAACTCTGTTTTCATTCCGGTAACGTCCAATGATATGCTGAACCGTTGATGAACATATATTTACCATTTTGGCTATGTCTCTTTGGCTGTATTCATTTCTGCGATGAGTAATAATTAAATTTCGTTCAGAAATTGTAGTTTGACAACCCATTCTTAAACAACTTCGTTTTATTGAGTGAAAACCTGTCTGCAAATGTCAAACTACTTAAAAAACAATTGCATTAAGAAATCAAAGCAACGCCGCCTTCGTAAATTTCAAACTGATAAGTTTTGACCCCTGTTATTATTTTTGCATAATTTAAGCTGTGACGTTAATATTCGATATAATTTAATAAATTATTTATTGTTAATTAAGTAAGGCGTATTTAAAACAAAAAGTAATTTATAGTTTTTTAGAAGACTCTCTACTAACTTAATTTCAATGAGTTTTTTTTAAATAATTAAGGAGGCCCTGAGACCAGTTAAATTTTTCTTATAGCGACTGCATCATTTAAGCTGTGAGTCACTGTAGGTAAAATGGAAAGAACTGATGCCTGATGTAGCTAATTGTATAAAAGCTTTTGTGTCCAGTTTTTTGTAAGTTTTATCCGTTGTCAAAGGACCATATGTTGTGGGATCGTCTATATTTTTATAATTTCACGTGTGAAATAATGATACACAATACAAAAATGATGCGGTACTATTATTTAGTCAAGAACAATCAAAAGTATTCTGTCATAACAAACATAAAACAAAAGTAAGATACATATAAACAAAAGTTGTAGAATTAGGTTAGAAAATCTTCTTATTTGTTCACACGAATCTAATCTTGTAGTGCGTTTGAATTATTTGACACTAACAAGTATTGTAAAAGGACGTGACTGATTTTACTTTTCCGCCCAACCTATCTATATGCGAGAAAAGTATTGGTTTACCCACAAAAAAGTTGAAATTTTGAAAAATGTTTTTGAGTTATTTTAACGTTTTTCAAGAACAACAAGAAAAAAAATCCTGTGTGTATGTCGTCGTCGTCGGCCACTTTCCGTTACATGTCTTGTTAGCACGATACAGCCTCCTACAAATCACCAATTTTATGATTGAATATTGTTCAGGACATCTCACAGATGAACACTATTGATTTTCAGCTCACAATTGCCAGTACAACGAGTGCTATGGTACTTGAAGTACGACATTTTGGTAATTTTTTGAGAAATTTCAGTTTGTTAGCACGATACAGCTTCCTGAGTGCAAAAAGTCACTAATTTTATGATTGAATATTATTCAGAACATCTCACAGAGGAATCTTGTTGATATTCAGCTCACCACAGCCAGTACAACAGGTGCCATATTACTTTAAGTACGAGATTTTTGTAATTTTTGGAGAAATTTCAGTTTGTTAGCACGATACAGCCTCCGGAGTATATACAAGTGACCAATTTTATGATTGGTTATTGTTTAGGGCGTCTCAAAGATAAACCCTATTGAGATTCAACTCACTGAAACCAGTACAGTACAGTACAACGAGTGCTATTGTACTTGAGGTACCAAATTTTTGTCATTTTTGGAGAATTTTCAGTTTGTTGGCACGATACAGCCTCCAGCGTGTATACAAGTGACCCATTTCATGATTGAATATTCTTCACGGCGTCTTGTAGATCAACCTTATTGATTATTAGCTCACCAGAGCTAGTACAACGGGTGCTATGGTACCTGAAGTGCCACATTTTTTGTCCTTTTTGGAGAAATTTCGGATTAGTACGATACAGCCTTCGGAGTGTATACAAGTGGCCAATGTTATAATTGGATATTTTTCAAGGTGTCTCACAGATGTACCCTATTGATTTTCAGCTGACTATAGCGAGTACAGCGGGTCCTATAAATCCAGATATACTGCATTTTTGGTTACTTTTGGAGAAATTTCGGTTTGTTAACACGATACATCCCCCGAAGTGTATACAAGTGAGTGACAATTTTAGGATAGAATATTATTCAGAGCATCTCAGAGATGCGGAAAAGTTAGTTTTAATCTTTAAAACCGTTTATTTTGGTACACTATTATGCATTTGAGCCATTAAAAACTGTTATCGAGTCAATTTCTCAATGTCATCGCTCAAAAATGATAAAAATATCTTCTGGATATTTCAAGTTCAGACTACCATAAACTGCAATCTTTATTAATGGAAAGAAGTACTGGACTGGAAATAATATAAATATTGGTTACATTGTCTCCAATAACTACGATTTATTATTTTAAAACTGCAATTGTTGAAATTAATCACACGTATGAATCGAAGTTAAAGTTAAATTGAGTGTACCTATTTATAAAATATTTTATAGGTTGTGGGTTTTGTGAAATCTATTTCGAGCGTTAATTATGACGTACTGAAATGAATGTATATCGTTTAGTTAATAGATTGCAAGTATCATCCATTAAACTTCTAATATACGTTAAAAATAGAATCAATCTATGGGTTCACCTTTATAGCGTTTTATAATTGAAATATTACTTTAAAATTTAACTAGTTTGCATAATGTATAAGAGAGATTGATTGTTTGACTATTCATGGTATGAGTAAGCTAAAAACGCTGCGAATACCATTCTCAATAAAGGCAAGCAGCATTATATTAATCAAGAAACAAACCTTAATTACTTGGATAAGAAATTTATTATTATAATAGTAATGTCACGAATTTATTTTAACGAATGTTCAATTTATTTGACATTCACACTAACATTAAGTATCTCATCTTTAAGCGTTTCTGAGACTTTATCCAATGTTCCCTTTAAAATTTCTCACTACTTTTTCGGGAAAATTCCTTCCATCGTCTTAGAAACTCCCTCAAGTTTCTTATCACTTTTTCTCATTTGTGAGATAATGTTTCAGTTCGCCTACTACTGCAAGAGTAAATGGGATTAGACGGCTGGCCCGATAGATTTTAGAAGACCCTTTTAACAGTCCAGTAGTCAATACTTAAAAACAAACAAATCTAATAACTACAGGGTTATTCATTATAAATTACCACCCTTTATCATAATTGTTATTGTATATACAAAAAAAGTTAGATAAAATTTGTGTGGCTAAACTGAATTTTGCTAACATGGCATAAAAAACACAGCGGTATGCAGACTTCTCAGAGTACAACATACAATAGTATTTTTTTGTAAATAGGATACCCTGTATATTGTTAAATTTTTGAAACCGCCTTTTCTCCTGATTTAAAAAATATACCAAACTTCACTTGTTTACCTCATTAAACATCAAATGTATTAGTTAAAGACAAAAAATGACTACTTTTATGTTTGATAGGATTTACAATACTTGTATCATATTGTACATTTTTGAAATCAGGAAAAAAATCATTACAAAATTTTTATAATACTACAGGGTATCCCATTTAAAAACAGTTTAGTGTATGCGATAATAATGATGATAAAGGGTAGGTAATTTATAATTAATAACCATGTACTTTGTGCCAAATAAAATAAACAGAAAATATCATCTTCGTCTTTCAGACCTTCCCCCATGCCTGTATATAGAACTTCTTAACCATAACTGTATTTACTTTTCAATGTCTCTCTGAGTGAAGCCACTGCATAAAGGATTTTTCCAAACACACTCTAAAATTTGAATATGCATAAACCAAAGAAGGTAAAATAAATATTATACTTAATATTAATTTCACCACATTCTCAAACTTTCTTAAAGCTGGTTTTTCATTTCTTCCTGTCCAATTGAGTTTTTTAGCCAAGACATAGCTGAACATTTTCACCAAAATTCTCCTCGTTGTATCTCCTCCATCTTTCCCACCTATCAGTTTCAACATACTAACCTGAAAATGATATGTAGTAGTCACAAATTAGATCTAAAAATATTAAGTACCAGATACATTATATGATATTTTCTTGAAAACGAACCAGTTTTTCACATGGAGGTTTCATATCCCCCTCACCGCAAATATCTCTACCCCTATGCACCCCTATCTTTACTCTTTGAATGTTACTTACTATTTTGGTAAATTCTTCAACATCGTATAATTTCTGTTCCAATTGCACCAGCTCTTCTTCTGTGGATAGTGGAAATATATTGATATCTGCATGTATTACCATATCAGTTGGATGAAGTTGTTGGAGAATATTTATTATATAGTCCATTTTCTCATTATTTTTTTCAACTTTAGTTAGTATCTGCTTCATTACATCTGAAATTATGGAGTATATTATTTCCTTGATTATAAATTAAGAGAGTAAATCACAATCAGAGTTTAAGAAAAAGCATTGAAAAATAAATAAAAAATTATCCTTTTTTAAGTTTACACTGAAAAGGCCATTGGCCGAAGTCCTCTGTCCTGTGAAAAATTATACAATGTAAGATTATTATTCACAATTTAAATATGTTATTGAAAGAATAATATTATAAACAATAATGCTGGTTGAAACAGTTTACTAGGTGTAAAATCTATTTTCAAACAGCTTAAGCAGCTGTGTACCCACATATACTCAAGTGAATTAAAATTGTAAGGAGGGTTTCTACTAGTTTGCCTATTCAGAATATGGAATGTAAAAAGAGCAAAGGAGTAACACACAGCACATACTATTTCTTGCTAACAACTGTTCTTCTAACTTGGTCAGTTCCTCAAGGCAGTCCCATGAAGTTTTATTAGGAAACGAGAATCTTTAAAAATTATCTGGTGATATGGTCATGACAAGAGGTTGTAAAATATTGAGATTGTGAGGTCTTTTGATGAATTTTGCAGTAAGTTTTTGGAGTCTTTCGAGATATGGGAATGATATTGTTTAAGGAATATAGTAAGAGGTTAGAAGGGTTATGTAGAAGATGTCTGATTTTGGTAATTGTTCACCATGCGCTTCTTCTACTTCGACATTATATTTTACTGAATTTCTCACATTTGATAATAAAGGATGTCCATGTTCCAGGACCGGCAGACAGATACAGTTACATATAAATTTTTGATGCAGTTGCTGTAGAAATTTCTTTGTGATTATAAGTCAGTGAACGGTGGTATTTGGCTTGGGTTCCTAAATTTGATTTAGGGATTTAGGTTGCAAATTAAAAATTAATTTGTGGTCAAACATGGCCACGGTCAAATAGCAATGGAATTCATTTTAAAAAAAATATGTTTGGTGTAGTCACCACTTTCTGAACATAAAAATATTTTAAAATCAAAATCTTGTGCTACCCTATAAAAATTATACAAAACTATGTAAATAATAATAATAATTTACCTTACCTGTTACTACTTTATCTGTCGTAACTGTGAGATGGGAACATGAGAAACTAGGTTTTTTTTCATTTGCTTTATCTGTTACATTTGAAGTTGGAACAAAATATGTTGCAGCCTCTACAGAAGCCGGAGTATATCTGACACTTGCCAAAGGCTTTTGGTTTTTGGGATGAATTTTTGGCAATTCTTCATGTTCGTCTGAGAATGAACAAGATTAGTATTGTGATAAGTGAACTGGCTTCTGTCTACGTTTTTTATTCAATTCATCTTCAGTAGTATACACATCTGAAGTGTACTCAATTTCACCAAGTTTTTTTCGTCCTTTTCATAATTTTCTACAAATTAATAGGTATTTTTTGTTATGATAATAATGGAGAGTAAGTTCAAATAGCTATTTATGCGACCAGATAAGAGATGCCTAATTTTGTGTAACACGTGAAATTTTTTCGGAACAAATGCTAATATTGGAACAACAAAATAAAACTTGTACGTTTAAAAATATATAAGTACATTTACCACTTTCTTATTTATAAAATTAGTGTAGTCTATAAAATAATTCAGTTATTACCTGATTCATATTTTATATGGATTCTACAATATGAACTATTTTCAGGACCTACACAAGTATGGTTCTTTAAGGTTTTAATTCTAGTAGAATCGTTTTTATAATCAGGCCATAAGCAGAAAATATTGTGTTCGTCCTCCTTTACTACCCACTTGCTAGAAATTATTCCACATGGGAAAGTTCCGTCCTCTGCCTCCTCATCAGGAAATTCAACTATAAAATATCTAGAAATTTAAAATTACATAAGTTATTTAAAAAAAGCATGGCAAAAGTTGGTTCTATTTTGTTTACACTAAAATCTAACATATATACTAAAGTTCATAAATTAAATGTTAGAGTGGATTAATGGTACAAATTCAAAATAATCATTATCAGGATATAATATACCTTTACAAACTACATCAGTAATATCGACACAAACTTTTGTATCCTTCAAAGTCACACAAAAATGTTTAAGTAAAGAAGAATCTGTAGGATAATCATGAAGTGGTGAAACTATATCTAATATATGTCCAACTATTTTCCATGTTTCGCTAAATCCAAAATATGATATTTTAACAATTGTTTGATTCTGTAATAGTACACAGTTATCACGATCACTTGAAGACAACTTCATATTGTTATATGAAACTTGTCTACAGCAACACTGAAGACTATAATCTGAATCATATATCATAACGCTTCTACCAATTTGTACAGTTTATTTTTATTTCGTTATTCAGCATTGAATTCAGTCTCAATTTGTTGATTTCACAAATCCTTTTACAAACTTGCTGCAGCGGCTGATTACTTTTTCGAAACATTTTTTTCAACGTAAATAAATAATTTTCTGCCCAAAAGCAATTAATATTATTGAGAGATTTGAACTTTTTGGCATCTTCAGATATATGTATTAAGGAGTGTGTATTATATGTTATAAACTTATTCCCATAAAGTTCTTTACCGAAATTTACATAAGCAATTAATAATTTATTGGCATAATCATTAAAACTTTGGTTAAGAACATCATTAAGTAATATATACCAGTACATAATAACATAAAATGTTGGTATAATTTTTGGGGTAAAATATCTTTTATCACTAATGGTCCCACATATAACAAAAACTGGCGATACTCTGTAGTTTCCAGTGCTCTAAATCTGCTAGGGATCGAGGATGCCTATTAAAATCAGACGGCCAAATTTTTTTTAAGCCTAAAAGTTTTTAATTCATTTCAAAAATATCTGATTTTTTTACTCCCATATTGCGGTCATTGTCTCTCCAATAAAATAGTATTTTTCTCACAACTCCCAGGCATACAGAATGCATGTAGTCTGCTGGAAATTGCTGTATCATGTCAATGTTTAAATCAGCGAGTGGAGATTTTCCTTTCTGGTGTTTTATATATTCAATGTTTTTAAAATGAGTATCTTGTCTAACTGACGCCTTTAAATCTGTAAATGTCATTGTTCTTTCTATTGTAATACATTTTACACAGCACTTGTCACAACCAAATGTGCTATTATGTGCTCGAATATTTTTTATAAAAGCTCTCGCAGGAGTGTCACAGCAAAAAGAATGTACATGCATATTAAACTGTTTGTTCCTCACATTTATACCATTTTCTTGAAGGTTTTTTACTTCAATTAGAAATTCATAAAATAATTTTTCTAAGTTTGGCTTTTTAGTACCACAGTAGATTGCTACAGGGAAAATAAAACTATTAATTTTACAAAGTATAGACCAAAATTGTAGCCTAGTGCTTTTATGTAGAGGTAATCCATCTACATTAAACTGTAGATAATAATCGGACTGATTATTAAACTTGTCATTTCTAATTATATTTAAAATAGTGTTAGATAAACCAAAATAATAAAAATGCCCAGAATCCATATCAGTTAGGCCTACTGATCTAGGAGTACCTAACAAAGTTTTAGCATCACTTGGAAAATCTCTTAAAGCAGGTCCTGTCTTAAACCATTTTAACAACTGGTTTACGGCAACTGGTGAAATATTATTTGAAATTATCCATTTTTAAGGAAGTTTTTATTGCTATCTAAATTTTTTTGTGTAGAATCCTGATTATGTCTACTTGTACTACCGCTTCCAACTATATATAATCTGTTAATAGAAGTATCAGATTCAATAATTGTATTGAAAGTGTTAGATGTAGGTAATATAATATCAGGGATTTCTGTTGAATATGATGGATTAGAAGTTAAATCAGATTCAGTTAATACTGGTACTGGCATATGAGAAATACTACCGGCCAGTGTACTTAATTTTGATATATTGGTTTCTCTAACAGCAGAGAAGTTTATATGTCTAACAATTTGTTTATTAGCTTCAGAGGTAGTTTGTAATATTTGCTGCACTAGTTTTCTAACACTTCTATTTTCAGCACTTTTACTTTTTCTTTTAAATATAAACATTTTCCACGATCCACAAAAAAGTGATAAAACACAATCAAGGAAAAAGGAGGGAATGTTAGAAAGTTAGGTTAAATTGGCTTGTAGGAATTACAACAATGAAATACTTCTAAAGGGGTACTTACTTATTGCTACTTTCCATATTTCATTTATGTTCGTGATGAATTCACGAAAATAAAACATCCACTTGGTTTTTATATACTTATATGGTTTTATTTAGAATATCTTCATTTATTGAAAGCTAAACCTTTCAAGGCCGGGGATATGTTTCGTATCATGATTTGTTACCCGGTATCCATGCAAATAAAATGTTTGACAACGGCAATGTTAAGAGTTGACAAGTAAAATATATTCTGCTGAAATTTCAACAAATTTGTATTTAATTCAACCGTTTAACCCATGACAAAAGTATAAGACAAACAATAACAGCATTCTTCGATAAGAAAATGGAAAATATTTCAGATTTCACTCCAGTTAACCGTATATCTAAATGTGTTTTATCCATTAACGAAAAGATAATTATATTAAACGTATTTAATTTGCTTAAACATAAAAACATTGAAATATGTGTCGATAGTGTAGTGAAAGTGTGCTCAAAAATGACCGGGATTGGAAAGTCAACCATCTACAGACTCATACGCGAGGATAAGTGTGGTACCGTTAAACCTCCAAAGCAATACCCAGGAAGACATAAGATAACTATCGGCGAGGAAGAAAAACCTGTTATAAGAAGAAAAGTACATTCATTCTACTTTAATAATGAAATTCCGACCTTAGATAAAATTTTATGTACATTGAGAGAAGATAAAACTATTTCTGAAATTGGAAAAGATAAATTGTGGAAAACACTACGGGAGATGAACTTTAGATAGGAAAAACTAAACAGAAAGTAGCTTTTAATCGGAAAAGATGAAATTATATGTTCATGTTGGAGAAGGATTTTCGCGAGACATGGCTAAACGAAGGAAAATATGGAAAGATTAAGATGCAGCCTTTCCTCGTCTAGCGTTTTTGGATGGTTTATCTGTTGGAATATAAGCACCTTGTGGAAATCAACTGATAATTACGCATATTGGAAGTACAGATATGAAAAATTGCCTACAACTGCTTGGAAAAAAACGGAAATGATTCAGTGGCTTGTAGATAAAGAAATTACATTTAAAGAGGATATGTTAAAAAAGGAACTGCTGGAATTTGTAAATATACATAAACATCGTTTTCTAAGATATACTATTGACGAAATGGCAAAAAACCGGAATATCACAATACTTCGACTTCCTCCTTACCATTGCGGGATTACCGATAGAGTTAATATAGGCTCAGGTAAAAGGATTGTTGGCAAGAAGAAATACCACATATAAAATGGAAGATGTCCGTGCACATTTTGAAGAAGCTCTGGAACGAGTTAATGCAGAGAGACGGCGAAAGTGTATAGGACACGTAATCAAACAAAAGCAGCAAATTAGACAATTTAATGGAATAAACCATAGAGCCAATAGTTATAATGAAAACTCATCAGATTTTTAATTCTCCGATAACTAATATTTCGTGTTCGAATTATGTTAATAACCTCGTGTTTTTAATAAGTTCTATAGTTCTGATACATCATAAATAACAATAATTGATTATTATAATTGACTCTGTAATGAACGTATTATTATTAATTGATATTGTATTATATGGCTAGCCTTTGTCCCAATTATGTTTTTCATATAATATCGTACCAACTGACAGCCATACCTAAAGGTACGGATATGCCTGCAATTACAAGCGACCCGAAGATGGAATTTCTATTGTATACCGGCGTTGTACAAGATTGGGTAGGCAAATAAAATAATAAAGATGTTAATTATAATGTATATCGTTTTGAAATCCAGGAGTTTTAGTTGCCCACCCGGTAAGGGTTTTGCTTGTTAAATTCACCAGATTCTAAATGAAAATATACAGATTATATTTTAATAGAATTTTTAATTGATACTTTTTTGGGATTTCTACGTATTTGAACACAATTATTAATTTTTTAGTAATAAAAACCTTCTTATGACACACGGAATTTTGAGAAAAATGCCTCCAGTAATGGTGTCCGATGAAGCTTATCAGAACGCACTTATTCATGCTAATAATACCCTCAACATCACCGAATGCTCTTTAGCAAGAGAACTGGATGCGGTAAGTTTGGTGTCAATTAATTTTTTCAATGTACTGATAAAATATCTCATATCTTATAAGAATGGGATAATATACAAATCAGTTATACTGTCGGTTTTAAATACAATATCTAAGATAGTAAGTATACATACTTTTGACTGTAATTTGAAAGAGCAAATCTCTGAACTTCTCACAACAGTTACGATAATGTTTCATCCAATAACAGTATAGAAATACCATCTGATATTACAGAAATCGCGCTCCAGGCGTTAACTGTAATTCTGGAGGAAAAATAATCGGCCAAATTCAAGTAATCGATTCATACAGCCGCTTCTTCTTCTTCTTAAAGTGCCAAGCAGATTCCTGCGTAGGCGACCGTCTATTTACATCCTGTCAGATTTCTCTATTTAGAGCAGCATTTTGGAGAGACATAAAGTCGTGTATTCCTGTCCATTGTCGAATGTTCCTGAGCCATGGAAGTTTTTTTCTTCCTATTCCCCTTCTTCCTTCGATTTTTCCTTGGAGGATAAGACGTTGGAATTCGTAACGAGGACCACGCAGGATGTGACCCAGATAGGAAGTCTTTCTGTTCTTAATGGCGTCGAATAGTTCACGGCTGGTCAGACCGGCTCTTCTAAGGACTTCTTCATTTCTCACCAGATCTGTCCAAGGGATCCTAAACATTCTTCTAAGAGTCCACATTTCAAATGCCTCCAATCTGTTTATCGAAGTTGCTTTAAGAGTCCAGGCTTCGACACCATACAACAGGACGGACCAGACATAGCACTTAACCATTCTGTATCTGAGTTGAAAGCTGAGATCATTATTTGTTAGGATTTTTTTAAGTTTAAGGAAAGTTGATCGGGCTTGTTCAATTCTGCTTCTGATCTCGACTTCTGGATCCCATTTGTTGGTAACGAGGTAGCCCAGGTATTTAAATTTAGTGACTTCCTCTATTAGAATGCCGTTTATGTATAAAGGGGTGGCGGGGATGTTATTTTTGCTAACCACCATAAACTTGGTTTTCTTTATGTTAATTTTTAGGCCCAGGTGCTCACTTTTCTCTTGAACCATATGCAGAAGTGCTTGAAGGTCGTTTGCGTTGTCCGCTAAGATTACTGTGTCGTCCGCGTATCTAATATTATTAATTGGGATGCCATTTACTTTTATACCAATTGTACACATTGACATTACCTCGACAAACGCTCTTTCTACGTACAGATTAAATAGCATAGGTGAGAGAATACATCCTTGCCTTACCCCTTTCTTTATTACAATGTCTTCGGTGGTTCTAAAATTTTGAAACCTTACTTCGGCAGATTGGTTCCAGTACAAGCTAGCTATTATTCTGATATCCTTATAATCTAGTCCTAATTCCTGTAAGTATCTTATCAACAGGTCGTGTTTCACATTGTCGAACGCTTTCTCGTAGTCAATGAACACCATGAATACATCCTTTCTCTGGTCGAGGCAGTTCTGAACCAGTGTTTGTAAACTAAATATAGCTTCTCTCGTGCCAAACCCACTCTTAAATCCAAACTGACTGGACCCACTGGCTGCTTCACATTTTTTATATAGCCTAGTATGTAGGATGCGTAAAAAGAGTTTTAAAAAATAGCTCATGAGGCTTATCAGTCGGTAGTCCTTACACAATTTTGCATTGGCCGTCTTTGGAAGAGTGATGAACGTGGATCTCAGCCACTCTTTAGGGAGTTGTCCGGTGTCATATATGATGTTGAAAAACTTGACTAATTTTTTCATGTTATTTGCGTTTAGCATGTGTATAGTCTCTGCATACATATCGTCTGGTCCGGGAGCTTTGTTGTTCTAGCCGCTAAAATGAATAAATTTATTCTGCTCGGTTGTGCACAGCATTCATTGTTTTCTATTTTGACTACGATATGGATGTAATCACTAATGTATTTGAACATTGAATGATATAATTCCACAGCATAGTGAGGTTTACGATATCTTACTGAAAACTGTTATAAGCTTAGAGACTATTTCCGTATTTTCAATTAAAATTGAACCGTTGTCCAACTTAGCAATTTGAACTAATGACAATTAAGTCAGATTATACATATACAATTTGATCAATTCGAAAAGCAAATAACCGAAAACCACTTTCCGTAACCCATCGTCACTTTTTCACTCATTCTAATTGAAATTATTCCATGAGGCCAGTGCAAACTTTGATTATTTTTCTATTATTTCGTCTTTGATTACAAACAGTTCAAGTTATTCCTAAATTGTAATTATTATTATTTTTTATCTCTAATAGTATAACGAAAAATACCTATAATCCTTATTTATACGGGTGGCGCATCGAAAACGAAACAGTCATTTACTGGCAGCTTAGTTCTTTTTTGGAGAAACGTGCAGACCTGTCGATTTTGTTTTAGAGGAAGACACAAAATTGGCAAAAAACACAGGTGTGGCACCACCCCTAAAATCCTAATTGGAAAGGGCGGTCGAATGATTAATCATTTGAAAGGTCCTTCAATTCCCTTTATAATGATGTAAAATTCATGTCCCAGACAGCACAAGTACGTACATAATACGTATTTAATACGTACTCATGAGACGTAAGGTACGTATTAAATACGTACATTTTCCAATAAAATGTACGTACCAAATACGTACTGCTTCTACGTACTTGGTACGTACCATCTATACGTACTTGATACGTACCATTTTGTACGTACTTGGTACGTACCATTTTGTACGTACTTGGTACGTACCGGTTGTACGTACATGGTACGTACCGTTTGTACGTACTTGGTACGTATCGTTTGTACGTACTTGGTACGTATCGTTTGTACGTACTTGGTATGTACATGGTATGTATCGATAGTACGTACTTTGTAAACAGACTACAGAGCTGAAAGCTCACAATTTAGTTCCAAGAAGCTTTATTATTAAAAATTTTAAGGTAATTTGAGTTTACCTGTCACAATGTTAATAACGTTGCTAGAATAAAGTTGCTTATCACTTAATTGTGGGTTCAACTGTATGGTCTTATAAATTAAAGTATACGTCAGAAAGCCCACACTATATTATATTAAAATATTAAACTTTAAAAACAACTTGAAAGTAAATTTAATTGAAGTTACTTTTGACTATTAACTAGTTAGGAAAAGATAATATAATAAAGAGTAGGTATTTATTATTTATTTATAACGAGACTCCTCCTATTCACAATACCTACCTCCTGTGCTCGTTTAGATGTCAGATTGCACAAGACTCCTTTAAACTCACACCCAATTCCTCAGAGGGTTAATACACTTTTTCCACACTTAAAAAGGTTTTTTAGGTAAGTTTTGAAATGAAAAACTGCAAATATCCCATGTCTGTGGTGTATTGTTGGACCTTGAGTCCCTTTTCCAATAACTTCAAATTACAGACTTATAAGTTTCAACAAAAAAAAACAACTAAATTTGACTGCTGGACCTAGCTGAAGGCTCACATTCTTTAGTACTCAAAACTGCCTCTCGGCTTTATTCCACGTGGCTCATTTCGGGCTCTGCAGCATCTAAAATATTAACACAGTGATCAAGTACCTCAACTTTTGGTCTATAATTTTTTACACAAAAGTACTATTTTTCAATGGTGGACATTAAAAAATAGTTTTACTTGAAAAACTCACAAAACAAAGAAATATTACTGGGGAAGGTCAAAATCATTATTTTTATATCAATTACCTATTATGATTGTGCGAGCTGCTTTTAGTGGTGATGACAGTCTAGACCATCGTCCATAAATTCCAATAAGTCTGGTAACTTCTTTGATGTTATTGCAAGGTGCCGCGTTTTTTGTCATCGCTCATAAATCATGCAGATAACAGCCAAAATGTGTTATACGGGGATCAGTCGGCACCGTGAACAATATGTTTACTCGGAAGTATATCTACGAGGGTCAGGCGTTAAATATTGATTTATTTATGAATATACATACATAGATACAAAATGACGTTGACTCGTCTCTTTCGGATACTGAACAATATTGAGAACAAACATCACAAGAATGTTTAAAGAGACATTTACGTAAAAAATATCCACCAACATAGACCAGAGCATTTCCTTCCTCTGATATTAGATTCCTATAATCTGTTGACTCTATTTTTATAACTGGTGAAATATTTTCGTAATTTTTTCCAATAAACTCTCGATATTTTTGAACTAGTCCGATTTTATAGTGAGCAAAATATCGCTACTATCTTCCATACAATCACTGTTTTCTGTCTCGTGAAAATGTCCTATAGCAAAAAGCTTTTTAAATGCTCTGGTAAACTGTATGGCAGTGGGATTTCTGGCGTTTCCACAAGCGTTTCTGATTTGACCAAAGTAATTCTGATTAAGATTAGGTGTTAATAAAAATCTGTAATTTTCACTTCTCAGAACTCCATAAATTTAAGATTGAGGAAATAGTAAGCCTCCAACCGAAAATAAATTTCATAGAATTTGTTACGCTCTTTCCCGTTTTATCTCAAACTTTCAAGTTTGAAAAAAGCTTGTCCATTCTGTTTGAAAATTCAAATTGCTCTGTAGTTCCCATAAAAGCATGGCATGTTTCCAAATTGCATGAATTCAATATATCAAACAATTTGTTCATTTCCTCAATAAAGTTAGCAGATACTTTGGCTTCTTCCGGTATTTTCTCAAAATCAAAATAAGTGTGCAAAGCAACGGCCACAGAGTGACTAAATACTTGAGAGGCTAATTTAACCTTCATTTTTTTGAAATTATTTGTATTAAAGTGTTCGTCACTTAGCCTAGGCGCCAACCTATACTGTTTTGCTTTATCAAGTGTATACATCGCTTCTAAATAATGTTTTTTTGTAACACCATCAACGAGATGAAAGTTATAAGAGAAAAAGTTATTCCTTGTTGATTTTAATAAATTTGGAACATCAAATAAATAAAAAATAATGGATTCGTCTACGAAAAAATATGGTTTTTCAAATGTTAATTTAAAACATGTTTTAACTAATTTATAAAAATTTGGGCCCTGATCGGAAGTAACTGCGAGAACATTTAGCCCTATGCCCTTAAGTTTGCGAATAGTCTTGACAATGATATCTTTCAAATCTTCAACATTTACAGAATTTTTCGTTAAAAAATATGAAATAGGTTGTTTCCAGTTATGAGAGATCCCTATTACCATAGTCACTAATACCGAGGTAGCTATGTTGGTGGACCTTTTGTTTCCTAAATATTCAATGCCTACTACGACGTCTCTTGACACATTGTAAAATAAATTTGCTTTAATTGACATTTCGTTAATGCATAAAATACAATCTTTTGATTTCTCTGACATCAAAGGTACTCTCAATTCCAAAATTTTAAAAACGAATACATTAAATCCTGGGGACATTTTCCAGTGTTCAGTTACCTTTCTTAGAGTAGACGGAGATGGCAGTCTTATAAATCTTGATAACTTCTTGTATGCCTTCGGTTCCAACAAAAATAAGCTCAAAGCAAATTGTTTAAATTCACTAGAGTACCTGGCCCCTTTGGGTCTTTTGTCCAAAATACCAGTTGATTTTTTATCAACATAGTGGTCTCCTGCGGGTAGTGCTCGTCCAGAAATTGTACAATATTTTCGCGAGTCACGATTTTGCTTCTCTTTGATGATTTGAGATTGGTCTGCAGTTCTTTAATTTTTCTTTTTAGTCCTTGCTTTCTAGGACTATTACTTGATAATTCCAAAGAAGTCTGGCACGATGAATCTATTAACAAATTAACATATTTTAGAAGTTGGTTTATGAATAAATACGGATATGCAAAGTAATTTGGATTGAAACATTGATTTGTCTGTTTTCAATTAATTTCTTCTCACCTTCTACAAATTTGTAAGGGAACCCAGTTTGAACAGATTTATCATTGTACAAGGGAACAGCATCAATTTCCTTGTTGGTTGTTGATGTAGGACTGCTCAACCCTAAAATATTTATTCATTTTCATAGTTAGAAACATTCATATAAATTAGCAATTATGTTTATCTTTATAGCAAGCTTTAGCATTTACCTTGGTCAAATTTCTCGCCCATATCCGTTTGTGTATAAGCATCTAAGTTAGAAGAAGGCAATACGTTGGAAGGGTCCAAACTGTCATCTTTTTGTTCATTACCTGAAAAGAACTTATTTAAAAAAATAATCCATGCTTGAAAAAATGACCAAATCTTACCGTCCAATTTTGTTAGTAACTTTGAGGGCATAGCAGTGTTTAATAAATGTTTTCCA
This sequence comes from Galeruca laticollis, assembly GCA_963921935.1. Taxonomy (NCBI): domain Eukaryota; kingdom Metazoa; phylum Arthropoda; class Insecta; order Coleoptera; family Chrysomelidae; genus Galeruca; species Galeruca laticollis. The sequence continues at coordinate 149,781,061 of OY998176.1, read as the reverse complement.
GAGGAGGTAAACGATTTATCGTTAAAATGTGCTCTGCAAACTCGTATCCGATTGTAGGCTTCTTCTGGTGTTAGTTTTGCGTATTTGTGTTCTCCAATAAAACCTAAAGCCTCCTTCCACTGCTGACACCTACGAAATGTAATTCGGACATTATTTATAAAATAGTATCAAAGTCAAGTTATACGTAACGTACTTTCAAACATTTTATCCTATAAGTATAATTAAAATATTTGTATAATACATTACCTTGAAGTATCTTTGGGGCATCGAAAAAATGAAATATTTCCACGAATACTAGTACCACAACACTGAACAGGGCAATAAGATCGGTGAGAAGCCATAATTACAATACTTAATGCTCAAAAAACGAAGTTCAAATAAAACGTTTATTTCGCGCACCCAGTAGAACTTATATCGACACTGCAAACTGTTCAAGTCTGTTAAACTAGCTAGCCCACCGGCAGCGTAAGGGAGACGCGAGGACAGGAGGGGACGATTTTAGTCACCGACGAGAGTGAACGGACTTATTGGAATTTATGGACGATGGTCTAGACCCCTTCTTTTGCCTTACAAGTTCTTTAACCTCACTGTCGGACTTTGAAGAAGAATGGAACCTCGTTTTAAATTCCCTTATTTTTGGATGTGATTCGTCCACATATGGTATTGAGGTCTCCACCTCCGCCTTTCTGCACTTTAGACGAGCAATTTCATATGAATCTAGAAATGAATATTATTATTTAGTTTGCAATTTATACAGAATTTGTAAATATTACCGTGAGTCCCATCCCTAAACAACTTCACCTTAAGTGAAGGCCAACACGAATTTAATTGATGTGACCTTATAGCAGCGATAAGTTTCTCTGGTGGCCACTAACAATTGTCTACATTAATCCATCTTGTGGATGAGCACCACTGCTACCGACGTGTCATTGATAATCTGCATTTTTATCCAAGTCTTTTTAGAAAACTTATTATTTTCCATTTTTTCTGAAAAGTTGAATCCAAAAAAAAATATAAATACATGATTTTTTTATTAGAGTAGTTAATTTTCAATATATTTACAGCGACTTAAAAACTTGTTTCAAAAAGTCTATCACTAAAAAATGGGTAAATACATCTCTCAAAGCAAGTTGTTCGATATATTCAGCACACAGCTAACTCTTAATACGAGTATATTGTTAGATTATGTATAATAAATACCAACAAGTTGTCTCAAAAACTATGTAACAACAGAAAAGTAACACATTTGTTAGTGAATGTAACCATGACATGACATTTAAATGAAACATTTTGTATTTTCCATGCTTTTCATTCACTAGTCATTTTCCAACTGAAAATATATTCAATATTAATGACTCGCATGGCCTAAGGTAAAAAATTTCTTTTTCTCTATATTCTATCCTAAAATTAGGATTTGCCCGTTATCTTCGAATTACTGATTGCTATTATTTCTCGACCGGATAAACAACAACTATCAGGTTCTTCAGGCAATAAATCAAAGTTTTTGCAATTCAATTGTTTAAATTGATCTGTTATTGGATAATTTTTTAGCACAGGTCCATTGTAGTGAGGTTTGCGGAGTATCGGAATATTTTGAGAATATTCACTTTGTTCAATACGTTCAATATGTTCACTTTGTTTAGCATTATCTAGTTCTGTTTTTCTATTAATCATTGTTGTAGAGGGTTGTCTTGCTTTCTAAGCAACTTCTTTATTGTTTGCATATACTTTTCAAAATCAAAAGCACTATAACTATTAAGATGTCCAAATATTCTAACATCTTCAGCTAAATGTAGTAGATTATGTATATTATCTGAGGCATAATTTTCACCATGAATTAAAATAAACATTTCTGCAAAATATGTTGAAGGTTTTTTAGCATAATAAGTGTATTTTAAAAACTGTGGGTACGATAATATTGTTATTGCATAGTATAAAACAATGACATGTTCAAAATTTTCCTTTGATAATAATTAATTAAAACTACTGGCCCTGTATAGTGCAGAAATTGCCTGAATTATGCTGATTTCCACCTTTTTCACTTTCACTGACACTACGGGGTTTTCGATTGAATTCTGTTGGAATGTTACAAGACTGTTCAATTAAACATTTTGATAATGTTTCTATTTTACTATATGGAATTTTTGCTGAAGGCTTTCCAGTTAACCACAAACATACTAGTAACTTTTTTACAACCCCTAAACAACCAAGATGCATGTAATCAAGAGGGAAAGATTTGACCATATCTAGACTTGAAGTAAGTACCTGGATGGTGATGTTTTGGAGTCTTTACTCTGAAATCAATATCAGTATATAAATGAAGGTTTGACGTATCAGGAAAATAAACTCAATTATCATAAGATCCCTCTATATGACACTTAGAGCGTGACATATAACCTTAATAACCTTTAGCATATGTAATATAAACTTTTGCTGGAGTATCACACACAAATATTTCTATTTTAACAGCATAAAATTGGAGCCTTTGCACTGAATCCGATTATTTATAATATTAGTGGCATCTTCAACAAAATCTGACAAACACAATTTAGGTTCATTGGGTTTTGCACAGCCATCATATATACCCACAATCTCAACAAATCCCCGGTTTTGATATATACTTCATTCAACTGGATAGAACTGACTTAAAGAGATTTTTGTTAGTGGAAGTCCATCAATATTAATTAAAATTTCAATAACAATATCGTCTCTTAATTTAGGATGTTGTGAAAGTACCTTTCGCAAACATTTATCTAGTCCAAAATGAATATAGTGTTGCTTTTTTGTAATGTTTACTAACTTTATAAGATGTCTTACTAGTAGATTAATGTAATAATAAATAAGAGGTGGGTATCCTTGTCTGCAAATAGACAGGTTGTGAAAAAAATACTGCTTACAAAAGGTCCCAACACTACAAACTATAATAAAACAACTATGGAAAGTACCTAATATTACTTTATAATAGTTTAACTGTTACTTTAAAAAATATAAATTAAATAAATACTAGAGACTAAATGAAATTAAAAGTTGATGTTATAGAAATTAGTTAATAGCTTACCAATTAATCATGGGTATAGACAAAACAAAAGAAACAAGCAAAATCGGTATGTGTGGAATATTGAGATAAATACCACCAAATATTTCTCTATTGCACTCTCTAAACTAAATAAAAACACCAATGCCACAGATACCCCTAGAATTTATATATAATTTCTATTCAGATACCCTAGACATCTGGTTAACATAACATCAAAACACATGTTTAAAAATTATGAAGAGATGGTTGATTTGTTTGTTTCTTTACACACAACTGACACAACTACAAAAGACATTTCTGACAATTCACGCAGTTGAGTAACACTTATACGCGCGAATTTTAAATTTTATTTATCCGGCGGCTGTATATTCTTGAATCTCGACCGATTATGTCCAATGCGAGATGACAAAAATATTTCATAAGAAATCTAAACATTGTCAAAAAATTAAAATTATTAAACAATCTTCTTACAGAATACGTCTTAGAATAGAATATTGAAAATTTACAATTCCCGCCTAACATGTCAATCTTTCTTCTGCAAGTGTGGTAAATGAACGTTATCCCAGACAGCACAAGTACGTACATAATACGTATTTAATACGTACTCATGAGACGTAAGGTACGTATTATGTACGTACTTTTCTGTACATAGTACGTACATGGTACGTATTAAATACGTACATTTTCCAATAAAATGTACGTACCAAATACGTACTGCTTTTACGTACTTGGTACGTACCATCTGTACGTACTTGGTACGTACCATTTTGTACGTACTTGATACGTACCATTTTGTACGTACTTGGTACGTATCATTTTGTACGTACCTCGTACGTACCATTTGTACGTACATGGTACGTACCGTTTGTACGTACTTGGTACGTATAGTTTGTACGTACTTGGTATGTATCGATAGTACGTACTTTGTAAACAGACTACAGAGCTGAAAGCTCACAATTTAGTTCCAAGAAGCTTTATTATTAAAATTTTGAAGGTAATTTGAGTTTACTTGTCACAATGTTAATAACGTTGCTAGAATAAAGTTCCTTATCACTTAAATGTGAGTTCAACTGTATGGTCTTATAAATTAAAGTACACGTCAGAAAGCCCACACTAGATTATATTAAAATATTAAACTTTAAAAACAACTTGAAAGCAAATTTAATTAAAGTTACTTTTGACTATTAACTAGTTAGGAAAATATAATATAATAAATAGTAGGTATTTATTATTTATTTATAACGAGACTCCTATTCACAATACCTACCTCCTGTGCTCCTTTAGATGTCAGATTGCCCTGTAGAACAACCTGTGCTCGCCAGTCGACTAGCTTCAAGTCGAAGAAGGGGTGGATTTGTCAATATTTATTTAGAATTCAAAATAAGGCACCAGAGAAATTTAGGTAAGCACCCAAGACTCCTTTAAACTCACACCCAACTCCTCGGAGGGTTAATACACTTTTTCCACACTTAAAGAGGTTTTTTAGGTAAGTTTTAAAATGAAAAACTGCAAATATCCCATGTCTGTGGTTTATTGTTGGACCTTGAGTCTCTTTTCCAATAACTTCAAATTACAGATTTATAAGTTTCATAAAAAAAACAACTAAATTTGATGGCTGGACCTAGCTGAAGTACTCAAAACTGCCTCTCGGCTTTGTTCCACGTGGCTCATTTCGGGCTCTGCAGTATCTAAAATATTAACACAGTGATCAAGTACCTCAATTTTTGGTCTATAATTTTTTACACAAAAGTACTATTTTTCAATGGTGGACATTAAATAATAATTGAAAAACTCACAAAACAAAGAAATATTTCTGGGGATGGTCAAAATCATTATTTTTATATCAATTACCTATTATGATTGTGCGAGCTGCTTTTAGTGGTGATGACAGTCTAGACCCCTTCTTTTGCCTTACAAGTTCCTTAACCTCACTGTCGGACTTTGAAGAAGAATGGAACCTCGTTTTAAATTCCCTTATTTTTGGATGTGATTCGTCCACATATGTGGTATTTGAGGTCTCCACCTCCGCCTTTCTGCACTTTAGATGAGCAGTTTCATATGAAGCTAGAAATGAATATTAATATTTAGTTTGCAATTTATACAGAATTTGTAGATATTACCGTAAGTCCCATCCCTAAACATCTTCACCTCAAGTGAAGGTCAACACGAATTTAATTGATGTGACCTTATAGCAGCGATAAGTTTCTCTGGTGGCCACAAACAATTGTCTACATTAATCCATCTTGTGGATGGGCACCACTGCTACCGACGTGTCATTGATAAACTGCATTTTTATCCAAGTCTTTTTAGAAAACTCACGAATATTATTATTTTCCATTTTTTCTGAAAAGTTGAATCCAAAAAAAAAATATAAACACATGATTTTTTTAATAGAGTAGTTAATTTTCAATATATTTAGAGCAACTTAAAAACTTGTTTCAAAAAGTCTATCACTAAAAAATTGGTAAATATATTGAACATCTCTCAAAGCAAGTTGTTCGATATATTCAGCACACAGCCAACTCTTAATATATTGTTAGATTATGTATAATAAATACCAACAAGTTGTCTCAAAAACTATGTAACAACGGAAGAGTAACAAATTTGTTAGTGAATGTTAACATGACATGACATTTAAATGGAACATTTTGTATTTTCCATGCTTTTCATTCACTAGTCATTTACCAACTAAACATATATTTAATATTGATGACTCGCATGGCCTAAGGTGAAAAATCTCTTTTTCTGTATATTCTGTCCTAAAATTAGGATTTGCCCGTTATCTTCGAATTACTGATTGCTATTATTTCTCGACCGGATAAACAACAACTATCAGGTTCTTTAGGCAATAAATCAAAGTTTTTGCAATTCACTTGTTTAAATTGATCTGTTATTGGATAATTTTTTAGCACAGGTCCATTGTAGTGAGGTTTGTGGAGTATCGGAAAATTTTGAGAATATTCACTTTGTTCAATACGTTCAATATGTTCACTTTGTTTAGCATTATCTAGTTCTGTTTTTCTATTAATCATTGTTGTAGAGGGTTGTCTTGTTTTCTAAGCAACTTCTTTATTGTTTGCATATACTTTTCGAAATCAAAAGCACTATAACTATTAAGATGTCCAAATATTCAAACATCTTCAGCTAAATGTAGTAGATTATGTATATTATCTGAGGCATAATTTTCACCATGAATTAAAATAAACATTTCTACAAAATATGTTGAAAGTTTGTTAGCATAATAAGTGTATTTTAAAAACTGTGGGTATGATAATATTGTTATTGCATAGTATAAAACAATGACATGTTCAAAATTTTCCTTTGATAATAATTAACTAAAACAACTGGTCCTGTATAGTGCAGAAATTGCCTGAATTATGCTGCTTTCCACCTTTTTTACTTTCACTGACACTACGGGGTTTTCGATTGAATTCTGTTGGAATGTTACAAGACTGTTCAATTAAACATTTTGATAATGTTTCTATTTTACTATATGGAATTTTTGCTGAAGGCTTTCCAGTTAACCACAAACATACTAGTAACATTTTTACAACCCCTAAACAACCAAGATGCATGTAATCAAGAGGGAAAGATTTGACCATATCTAGACTTGAAGTAAGTACCTGGATGGTGATGTTTTGGAGTCTTTGCTCTGAAATCAATATCAGTATGTAAATGAAGGTTTGACATATCAGGTAAATAAACTCAATTATCATAAGATCCCGCTGCATGACACTTAGAGCGTGACATATAACCTAAATAACCTTTAGCATATGTAATTTAAGCTTTTGCTGGAGTATCACACACAAATATTTCTATTTTAACAGCATAAAATTGGAGCCATTGCACTGAATTCATTATTTATAATATTAGTGGCATCTTCAACAAAATCTGACAAAAATAATTTAGGTTCATTGGGTTTTGCACAGCCATAATATACACCCACAATCTCAATAAATCCCCGGTTTTGATTTATACTTCATTAAACTGGATAGAATTGACTTGTAGAGGTTTTTGTTAGTGGAAGTCCATCAATGTTAATTAAAATTTCAACAACACTATCGTCACTTAATTTAGGATGTTGTGAAACTACCTTTTGCAAACATTTATCTAATCCAAAATGAATATAGTGTTGCTTTCTTGTAATGTTTACTAACTTTATAAGATATCTTTTACTAGTAGATTAATGTAATAATAAATAATAGGTGGGTATACTTGTCTTTATAAACTGCAAATAGACAGATTGTAACAAAAACACTGCTTACAAAAGGCCCCAACACTACAAACTATAATAAAACAACTATGGAAAGTACCTAATATTACTTTATACTAGTCTAACTATAAATTAAATAAACACTAGAGACTAAATAAATTTAAAAGTTGATGTTATAGAAATTAGTTAATAGCTTACCAATTAATCATGGGTATACACAAAAGTAACAAGCACAATCGGTATGTGTGGAATATTGAGATAAATACCACCAAATATTTCTCTATTGCACTCTCTAAACTAAATAAAAACACCAATGCTACAGATACTCCTAGAATTTATATATAATTTCTATTCAGATACCATAGACATCTGGTTAGCATAACATCAAAACACATGTTTAAAAATTATAAAGAGATGGTTGATTTGTTTGTTTCTTTACAAACAACTGACACAAGGACACAACTACAAAAGACATTTCTGACAATTCACGAAGTTGAGTAACACTTATAGGCGCGAATTTTAAATTTTATTTATCCGGCGAGTGTATATTATTCTTGAATCTCGATCGATTATGTCCGATGCGAGATGACAAAAATATTTAGTAGAAATCTAAACATTGTCAAAAAATTAAAATTAGTAACAGGAAAACAATCTTCTTACAGAATACGTCTTAGAATAGAATATTGAAAATTTACAATTCCCGCCTAACATGTCAATCTTCCTTCTGCAAGTGTGGTAAATGAACGCAATAGGGCCGAAGACCCTTTTACACCTTACCAGAAATCGATTTACTTACCACTTTCAAAATATTTGTGTACATCCAGAGGAAGGCAGAATTATTCGACTTTCGGTTATTTGACAAGGACAGGATGAGAAACAAAATTGTTATCTTCGTTTTCATTTTAACGAATGAAACTTTGTGAAAAACTCCATATGCACAGTATCAATCAATTATTGTGTAATACAATAAATTTAAGTCAAATTATTATTATTATTGTTTAGAAAATGATAAAAATATTACAAGTGCACTATCCAGTCACAGTCTAAACTTACTAATAATTTATTTTCCCAACAAAATGAACTTAAACTGAGAAAAAATTTGGAATGTTTTTGTATAGATGTAGGCACAAATCACCCACCTGATGTAGGTCGAATTTTGTGCTAATTTTGCGACAAAATGTATACCTGTTTAAAAATATTATTGATGAACAAACCATCGCTTACAACAAATAGATAAGTTATTTTTGAAATGAATATCTATATATTATAAAAATGTGTACCTACACAATTTTTTCGTATAACAAATTACGAACAACTGATACGTATTAAGTACGTACATAATACGTATCAGAAAATACGTACATACGATACGTATTAAGTACGTACATACGATACGTATTAAGTACGTACATTATACGTATCAGAAAATACGTACAGCCGATACGTATTGAGTACGTACATGGTACGTGCCTAAAAGTACGTACCGTTTAGGAATCATAATGTACGTATTAAATACGTACATTTTAGGTACTGTACGTACAGGACGTATATAAGACCTAATATGTACGTATTTAATACGTACAGTGCTGTTTGGGATAGGACCGAAGACCCTTACGCCTTACCACAAATCTATTTACTTACCACTTTCAAAATATTTGTGTACATCCAGAAGAAGACAGAATTATTCGACAGGATGAGAAACAAAATTGTTACCTTCATTTTCATTTTAACGAATGAAACTTTGTGAAAAACTCCATATGCACAGTATCAATCAATTATTGTGTGATACAATAAATTTAAGTCAAATTATTATGATTACTGTTTAGACTGTGACAAACAATAACAAGTGCACATAACCAGTCACAGTCTAAACTTACTAATAATTTATTTTCCCAACAAATTGAACTTAACCTGAGAAAAAATTTGGAATGTGTTTGTATAGATGTAGGTTTAAAGTAAAAAATACGTGTCTCTCGAATTTTGTGCTAATTTTGCGACAAAATGTATACCTGTTTAAAAATATTATTGATGAATAAACCATCGCTAACAACAAATAGATAAGTTATTTTTGAAATGAATATACCTCTATATAATATATATTATAAAAATGTGTACCTACACAATTTTTTGGTATAACAAATTACGTACAGCGTATTAAGTACGTACATAATAGGTATCAGAAAATACATACATACGATACGTATTAAGTACGTACATTATACGTATCAGAAAATACGTACAGCCGATACGTATTGAGTACATACATGGTACGTGCCTAAAAGTACGTACCGTTTAGGAATCATAATGTACGTATTAAATACGTACATTTTAGGTACTGTACGTACAGGACGTATATAAGACCTAATATGTACGTACAGTGCTGTTTGGGGTACCTCAGTTCAGTAGTTTTGGATATTTATTGATTTAAAGCTTAAATAAAATTTTAATACATCATCATTAGTGGAGATCAATACATTTGACAGCAAAGTAGTAGTGGAAATGGCCACCATGACTATCCATGCAGTAATACAGATTTTGCTCAAATCGTTGCCGTATATTTTGCAATATTTGAGGAGTAATTTGAAGGCACTCATTCACAATTCTTTGTCGCAAATCTTCTAACGATGTTGGCCGAGTGGCATAGATTTTGCTTCTTAAATAACCCCACACACAAGAAATCCAAAGGTGATAAATCTGGCGATCTTGGGGGCCATCCAATGGCACCTCTTCTACCGATCCATGGACCTGGAAACGTCTGATTTAAATATTGGCGAACGTGTAATGCGTAATGTGGCGCAATGTTCTGCTAATCATTCTGATTTTCAATTTTGGCTCTTAATGCAGGATCTATGGCGTCTTGCAGTAATTCCAAATACATTTCACCGGTCAAATTTCCTGGTAAGAAAAAAGGACTAATTCGGCAGTTATGACGATTTACTACGCCATTTTAGAAAAAGGAAAAACTGCAAGTGTTTAATAGAAAATGTTCATAGTTTATAATTCGTTCACTCATATCTTCACAAAATTGTAATCGCCGATCAAAATCGTCTTCATTGAGTTCTTGTACAAAGTGAATTTTATATAGATGAAAACTATGGGCCTTTAGAATCCGTTGGATAGATACTACGTGGACTTATACCACACACAGTATCCAATTTGCGGGTACTTAACGTAGGATCTACATAAACTTGCCCTAAAACCCCCCCTTCTATTGCTTATAGGATTGTCACTGTTTTTTATTGGCGACTGATTCAGTTTCCCGAAATGTAGCTACAAGTTCTAGAACATATTTCCGATGCATGTTACTGTTCTCATGTTGCTCACTAAACATTTGTGCTGTTCTATTAGCGCAGTGATTATTTCCGAAAAATACTTCGATAATTTCAACCCTTTTTGCCGTGCAATATATCATGGTTAATTTATGTATAAAGCGTTAAATAGCTATTTGTGTATTAAGAGCGGAAAGTGATACTTTGCCACTTGAGGCAGAGAGTTGCCCGGGCGACGCGTAGCGGAGCGCGGGCAATCTGCCGAAAGCGACAACGCACTTTCTGCTCGAATTGCACACAAGATTTTTTCTACGATCACCTTATTTTTAAACAAATAATTAAAAAAAAACACGAAAAATCCTTTTACTGCGTCCCAAAGCTCTTCGTGTTCTAAATAAATCTGTACCGCGCATTTCCACGTACCATAGTTTTCGTGCCCTTTTAGATGCTCGATCAGCGGAAGCTGGCTCATGATATCACTTATTAACACAAAAATTCAACAAATTACAAACTCCAGAAGCTTCAATGGTGTCTCACGTGTGTCCTGTGTCCATAACCTCTTGCAATTTGATGTTTTGAGTCAAGGTTTCGAGAAGAAAATTAACCTAATCTATCAAAAACGGCGTAAAAGCAACTAATGATAATTTAAAATTTACAAAAGTCGTAAACGACATTAAGATGACATTTACAAGGTTAAACAAATTGAGGTTCGAAAAATATTGGAAGTAATTACTTATACACTTTGAATATTTTTAAATATCAACTACAACTATAAACATAGGTGTTTTGGATGGTTTATAAGATAGAAAATAATAATTGAAGTGACGTCTGAATCGGTCTAATCTGTAAGGTCTTATAACACTGCGCCATCGCGCTCGAAAAATCGCGCGTGTTTGAAAGACCAGTTATCCACGAATACTTTACGCTATTTTTTTATTGGCGCACTTTGACTTACTACAAAAAAATTGAAGTCCGTCCTCGATGCCCAGCCATGTTTCATTTCATAAAAGTGCATCCTCGATGCCCAGCCATCCTAAGTAGTATTAATTTTTATTAAAAATGTATATGGATTGATTCCCTCGGGGATTAAATGGGTCCCATCCGCGGGATTAAATGGGTCACTTTTGTCGCTTAGTGTATAATGTACTATTAATATACCTATTATTTACTAACTTTCTTTAGTTTATTGTAAATGAAAACATGCGAGCGGAAAAGTACGCTCTAGAGCGGAAATAATGTCAAATTATGACATATCACGGAAAACATCAACTTTGCGGTTAGATTTGAGTGTGCAAAAGCCTACTTTGGGTAGTGATCGTAGGAAAAGGTATTTTAACAACAAAGTTTGGTCGAATTAATCGCAAACTATGTACTAAATTCCTATTTAAACTAAGTACAAGACATTCCCTTCTTATCTTTCTTCAAGAACCAACTCTTTTTACAAGAAAAAACGCTCCAATGGCTATTATCAACACAAAAATGATAAACAAGTATGAAGTAAATGCTTTTGCTGAAATCTCTTCTGAAAGTGGTACAAACTAATCTGATGTACTTATTAAAGTCTATTTTAAGCTTTAAATCGATAAATCACCAATACTACTGAACTGAATTACATAAATTTTACATCATTATAAAGGGAATCGAAAGACCTTTCAAATAGTGAATCATTCGACTCTTCTTTCTATTTAAGATCTTAGAGGTTGTGCCACCGCCGCCTAGGGGGTTGCACGTGTTAACGTGATTTTTTACCAATTTTGTGTCCTCCTCGAAAACAAAATCGGCGGGTCTGAGCGTTTTTCCAAAAAAGAACTGAGCTGCCAGTAAATGCCTCTGTTTGGTTTTCGATGCGCCACCCTGTATATAACGCTACTAGCGTTATATACCGGGTGGCCCACCACATTCGCCTCGGTATTTCTACGAGAAATGAAGAGAGTTGGGGGAAAACATTTAGCACAGTCATATGTGGGTCCATGAGGAACATATTCGAAAATTATTTTGAAATATATAAGGTGATCCTCAAAAAAATAACATACCAAAGTTATATTTTTTCTTATGGAACACCCTATATTTTTCTTTATATTTTTGGGTACTATAGACAAAATAAAAGTGAAATACTATTATATTTCCCATACTTAAAACTGACCGTTTCTGAGAAATTTAAAAATACAGACATTAATTTGAAAATTGTTTTCACCCTGTAACGTATAACGAGCTGCTCGTGATTAAATATACTGCTTAGCTCAAAGGTTAAAGTTAACTACTACATGAAATTGCCTCAAAATTTGGACGCACATTTAATCAAATAACTTCTTAAAGTTGAATGGAACATCCCGTATTTAGTGGAATAATTTGTCGCATAATTAGATTCCCTTCAAAACTATATTAGGGTTCCCTATACCTATCTCTTCCGCTTTTTACAAAAAAGGCGTTTTTATATTTTACTTTGGGTATTTTATTTATCTTAAAAATGAAACACACTGTATTGTAATGAAAAGCAAAAAAGCATTTTTGAAGTCATTGTATCGAAAAATTAAGAATCTTAAATAGTTTATTATTTTAATAAATGCTCAAAATGGTGTCCATTATTCTAGATGCATAGGCGAACTCTTTCTTGAAATGTGTGCTGAACTCTGGATAACATATTTTGCGGTATGGAATGAAACGCATTTCTTATTCGTACTTTCATATCCTGAGGTGTCGTTGGCGGTATATCGTGAACAATATTTTTGATATATCCCCATAAAAAATAGTCGGGATTTGTAAGGTGCGGAGACCTGGCTGGCCAGTTCTGTGGACCTCCTCGTTATATCCATCTATTTGGATATTGTCGATCTAACTCGTTTCTAACACGTCTATCAAAGTGTGCAGGAGCACCATCTAACTGCATCCACATCCGGGTGGAATTTGTACTTTTTAATTATTCTTTGGATACTCTGTCTGCTTATTCCAGTTGTTTCACATATTTTTCGCTGACTTGTGTGAGGGTGTTCAACTAGAGATAACATCACTAAATATCCATTTTCCTCATTTCCAGTAACCGGTTTTTGCCGTTCTTGCATATTATAAGATACACAGCCTGTTCTTCAGAAAAGCTGCAACAACTTTTCCAATGAACGCTTGCTAGGATGACTCGTGTTAGGATACCTTTGGGCATATACTCTTGACGCTAATAAACAGTTTTCTTCACACTCACCGATTATCAAAATCATATCAATTCGTTCTTCCTGGGGATAAGTTCTCATTTTACAATATTTAAAAAAGACAATAATTTTAAACTAGTTAAAACAATGATAATGGTTGGATTAACAAGTTGTGTCACTGTCAAATACTTTTTGTTTCATAACAATAATTAGCGTCATCTAGGCCAGAGCCTACTATTATTGAAAGAATAGTATAATAAGTTTCAAAGGAAATCGTAAATGTATGTTTTTATTGATCCCATATTGTAATTTTGGTATTTATTTCAATATGAAGCGAATTTAACATATTTCGCCTCAATAACTAAGACACGTGCATCTTCTTATTTTGAAGAATGCTTTAATATTTCAGAAATGGCAATAAATTTGAGTTTTTACATTTGCCTGCATTTTACTTTATTTCCAAAAATTGAAACTTGTGCTTCTAGCGAATCTACGTATTCCTTAATAAAAAGGTTTCTAAAACGCTTTTTAAGCTTTTTATTACAATACAGTGTATTTCATTTTTAAGATAAAAAATTAGTCATAAGTAAAATATAAAAACGCCTTTTTTGTAAAAAGCGGAAGAGGTAGGTATAGGAAACCCTAATATAAATTTGAAGGGAATCTAATTCTGCGTCAAATTACGCCACTAAATACGGAGTGTTCCATTCAACTTTAAGAAGTTATTTGATTAAATGTGTGTCCAAATTTTGAAGCAAATTTTTTTCGCCACTTTGTATAATATTGCATTCAAAATTTCATGTAGTAGTTAACTTTAACCTTTGAGCTAAGCAGTATATTTAATCACGAGCAGCTCGTTATACGTTACAGGGTGAAAACAATTTTCAAATTATTGTCTGTATCTTTAAATTTCTCAGAAACGGGCAGTTTTGAGTATGGGAAATAAAATAGTATTTCACCTTTATTTTATCTATAGTATCCAAAAATATAAAAAAAATATAGGTTGTTCCATAGAAAAAAATTTAATTTTGGTATGTTATTTTTTAGGGGATCACCCTATATATTTCAAAATAATTTTGGAATGTGCTCCTCATGAACCCACATATGACTGTGCTGAATGTTTACCCCTAACTCTCTTCATTTCTCGTAGAAATACCGAGGCGAGTGTGGTGGGCCACCCGGTATACCTATACCTACCTATACGCTAGTATATATATATATATATATATATATATATATATATATATATATATATATATATATATATATACACTACTCCAAGAATTTAACGCACCACCCAAAAATAACCAAAAGTTTAAAGTAAATTTTTGTCTAAACTGCTTGTCCGATTTGAATGAATTTTTTTTTGAATGACAGGTTGACACTTCCAGAGAGTTAGTGTACTACTGTATTTGCATACAAACTTATTTTTGTATAAATACGGGGTGTTGCAATGACTACCTGATTTTTTCATAAAATTTGTAACACCTTGTGGAGTTCAACAGTAACAATATCAACTTAAAATTAAAATCAAACTGTAGCTTTATCTTTTTGTAACATTTTGTTTTTTGATTTACTCTATTATCTTGGCCACAACAAGAGAAAATCAATTTTATAGCATAACATGTTTTTCAATAAAATTTATTATCCAACTTTAACAACGAAAAACAAAGAAACAAAACGTAAAAAAAGTCAGTAGCGAGTATTTCCGCCTCTGGCAGAAATAACTGCTTGGCACCGACGGCCCATACTTAAAATAAGCGACCGTATATCATTTTGGTCAAATTCTTCCCATATTTCAATCAGTCGCCTCCCCACGTCTTCCAAGGTGTTCAAGTTCCGTTCCTCTCGTAACCTCCTCCCAAGAGTGTCCCAGAGATTCTCTATGGGATTTGAATCAGGGCTTCTAGCTGGCCATGCCATGGTATCGATGCCAACTTCCTCTATATAATTCCTCACAACTCCAGCAACATGAGGCCTGGCATTATCGCGCATCAACAAAAATCCTTGCCCTATATATGGCGCATATGACATTACATGTTGGTCTAAAACCTCCAATATGTACCTTTCAGCTGTAAGGCTTCCATTATTTATGACCACAAGTTCTGTGCGACCAGTCAAAGAAATACCTCCCCAGACCATCACAGATCCTCCTCCAAATAATGTGTTATTTGAGAAATTACACTGAGCATATCGTTCGTTAGGGCGTCGATATACACGTATGCGCCTGTAATTATTGTACAAACAAAATCTTGACTCATCCGTAAATAATACCTGTTGCCATTCCGCTTCTAACCAGTTACGATGTTCCATGGCAAAGTTCAGCCTAGCTCTTCGATGATCTCTAGTTAGAGGTGGCCCCCGAGCAGCAATTCTAGGTCTCAAATTGTGTTCTCGTAGTCGCTGACGAGCTGTTTCACCACAAATTTGTACACCAGTAGCATCTCGAAGCCGGGTTTGAAGGGTCCGGCCTGTTACAAAACGTTGTCTTAATGCCGATAATTTTAAAAAACGGTCCTGATTAGGGGTTGTTATTCGATTCCTTCCTTGTCCCGGTCTGCGACCATGACTTCCAGTGTCTCTATATCTTTGTATAACTCGTGAAACGGTTGTATGGTATACATTAAATCGTCTACCAATTCTTCGGTAATTCCAGCCTTCCTCGAACAATATTAATGCTTGAGCACATTCTTCACCAGTAAGATTTCGTGTTTCACGTTGCATATTAATTAAAATAAAGGTTTTTACAAAAAAAAACGTAAGGGCTAACACTAAAAATACCCTTCTATGAAATGCTTTTTGACACCTGTATTTAGCTAATGACAATTTACTGTAACTTATTGTTTTTCATAGCCTGCTACTCACTTTTATTATTATAAATTTTAATAAAAAACATGTTATGCTATAAAATTGATTTTCTCTTGTTGTGGCCAAGATAATAGAGTAAATTAAAAAACATAATGTTACAAAAAGATAAAGCTACAGTTTGCTTTTAATTTTAAGTTGATATTGTTACTGTTGAACTCCACAGGGTGTTACAAATTTTATGAAAAAATCAGGTTGTCATTGCAACGCCCCGTATTTATACAAAAATAAGTTTGTATGCAAATACAGTAATACACTAACTCTCTGGAAGTGTCAACCTGTCATTCAAAAAAAAATTCATTCAAATCGGACAAGCAGTTTAGACAAAAATTTACTTTAAACTTTTCGTTATTTTTTGGTGGTGCGTTAAATTCTTGGAGTAGTGTATATATTAATACATATCCTCTATCTAAATTCTATAGAAAACATTGAAATAAAGAAAATATGCATATTTAGATGTAATACTAGTAATACACACTGTATTATCAATAATTTGAAAGGTTCAATATACTAATAAAATTTGACATTTCAATTTCATATGACATTACTGCAGAATAGACTTAATGACAGATATATTTTAAAACGATTTGAAAAAACAGAATACAGATGTCTCTATTAGCAAAATGGCACTTATAAATAAAATAATGAAAATCTCTCTTGGTATATAAAAACGTAAATTTGTAATTTAAAAAAAATAGAATTCTAGGTAACCAAAGGAGAAGAGAATTATTTATTGAAACATTTTAGTGAGTTGAATTTGAAATCCCCATGAGACAACATCATAATAAGAGTTGTCTCAAATTTAATTTTGAATATTAGGGAATTTATATAATCGTTATCAGCTCAACATATCTTGCCTTTTGTAAATCCAGTGCGTGTACTATTCACAAAGAATTACCGCTAAAGTGCAAGTGGTTTTGGCGTTTTCTAAATTATTGATTTGGAAACATTTGTTCCGGAAATTCTAAAAATACGTTTTAGAATACGTACGAGATCATCTAGTATCCAGTTTGGTGAGTCCAGTCCATATTATATATTATTCTCGAGAATTAATAGGCCTTTGATCAAAATTATTTCGAAAATAGATGCATCTTATGATTAAATTATAGTAACGTAACTTATATAAAATTCTACGTCAAGTGCAGACAATTTTGGGAACAGACAATTTACAAGAAAATTTACGTATTTTACATTGACAGATATCAAGTATGAATTTAGACATTTTGAACTTTCGGTTAAATTATTTAGATCGGAAATTTCTAATATAGACTGTTTTTAATATTAAGGTTTGATAGAAAATTCTATCTTTGTTTATGCGTTTATGATATTTTTTGAAGAATTTTAATTTTTGTAAGTGTTATTTTGATAATATATTATATAAATTTGAATTCCAAATCTCTTTGGCTCTCTTTTCATATTCATTTTCATTATATTTGATAATTTTTATACCATAGAAAATTTAGTATAATAAGTGACATTTAGTTAATCTCCTGACAGTAAATTCATATATGTCATAAGATAATTTAAATTGTCTTATAGTGTATTGGATAAACAGTTACAGTAGATTTGAATAGTGTGATACGTAATTTAGAAAATTATTTGGAAATTTACAAATTTGAATTATTAGTTGAAATCTTTGATCCCTTCCTGAGAAAAGAGTGAGTTGATTGGTGTTGTATTGATTTATCTTTCATAATATAAAATTTAATATTTATTTAGCCGGGCATATTAATTTGACAACTGCTGTCATTAAAAATGTTATAGGTTATATTTAGAGGTAAAGGTATTTTCACAATAGTGTAGTTATTATCACAAATTGTGATGACAGCTACAAATTAAATTCAGCATCATATAAATTCATATTCATATATAAAATATAATAAAATTAGTAAAACACATTAGATATACTATAATTTGTCACCCGAACGTGGGGCAAATATAATTAAAGAACATTGCATATACTATAACAAGTTACTTGTTTTTAGGCGGCAGAAGGTACAGGTCTGGCTTTTATCGTGTTTACCCAAGCAATCGTCGAATTACCTGGAGCCCCATTCTGGGCAATAATTTTCTTCATGATGCTTCTAGCCCTTGGTATTGGGTCACAGATCGGAATGATGGAAGGAATGCTGTGTACTGTCTTTGATATAGAAATATTTAAAAGAATTAGCAAGATCTACGTCACAGGTGAAAAAAATACAAATTTTAACATACAATGATTATTTATGATTCCTAAAAGCTTGCTGGTGTGAGATTCTTTTAAAAAAAATACTAATTCCATAAATTTGACGTTGCCAAAATGACAGATTTCTCAATGGAATAAATCAAATATATTTTCGCATTGTTTTTCAAAACTTTTGCAAGCTTTTTCATACTTTTTCTAGATTTTATTAGCAATAATGCATCAATTAAGAAATCAGCAGCTTCTTGGATATTGAATAAAATATTTCCATCGCCATTTGCACTAGTCTTGACAATAATTTAGACATTTCTTACCATATAGTGAGTTTATCTCGGTACTGTAATAATAGGTCAGGTTTAACTCGATAATTTTTTTTCTCAAACTACTGATACATTCACGTCTAGAATTTGATTTATTTTCACTGTGAACTACCTATAAACATATTTTGATGATAGCTATAATAGTTGTACCAATTTCATTAAAGGGAACTTGTACCTATTATACACCGAAACAGCTTATTCAACATTTCTATCTATAGTTTAATTATAGTTCGTTTGCAGTTTGAGGAAAATCATTATCAGTTGTTACTATCAGAGATATGTCTCTTTCATCAGTTGTTGGCGCAAACTAATGATTATCTAGCTTAATACAGATAAACATTTCACACAGTTAACTTCTATTTTTATCACATGGTTTATGACGCTTTCTCATTCAAATTGTGGTATGATGTTGACCTTTGTTCTAATAATACAGTGTAATTCAGTCAAAACTATTCACCTTTTATAAATCTGAAGGCGCCACTTTTATAATAAAATGAAAAAGTACGTTAAAAATTATATAGAGCGGCACGAATTTTTGCTCCTATGTACTCGTTATAACTTTACTTTCATCCTTCCTATGGTTACCCCTCCCATTTTCATAAATGGAACAATCTATACTCAAATAAACGAGATGTCAAAGATGTACAATACTTGAAGTAAACGAATAATCTCTCTATCTCTCTACCTCTCGATGTATTGGAATGAATATAGAGGTTGATCAGTCTTTGGGCCATTGGCTGTGTCTCCATATTACACTACATAGATCATTTAAGATTTTGGTGCCGTGTTGATCTAGATTATGTATTCGTTATCCCGTGATACCGTTATAACCTGGAGATTCTCCTTTTTTTTAATGATCTGTTGCCTCCTCTACTTCTGCACGCGTGGTGTCTGGTTCGTGCGCTATCTAATTTATATTGAGAATTATGTCCTCTTCATTAAGAATCTGTGGTTCCTTGAACAGTTTAGTGCAATATTTCTGCAGAAAAGTCCAATATTGTTTCGGTCCCCCTATCCAACGGCCAGAAAATGTTTTGTTTAAAAATTACCATACATCGAGAGCGTAATGAGGAAGTGTCTATTATTTTTTACGTGTTATTTCCGATCAATAGCTTCTCTGAGTAAATATAAATAAAACTTTCCTCTCTCGCATTATGTGTGGCAAAAATATTTACCTTTAGTTGAATGTTTTTGCGTGTGGCTCATTTTCTGTCTAGCATCTATAGTCCGTTCAATTTAGACATACAAAATACAAATTGGCAAGGGAAGAGGGGGCTCCTTTCAACAAATTTAAAACTATTTCCTTTTTTTCGCATTTTATTACAAGAACGCAATCCTTTATTGTATTATATGATTTTAGTGGTCAACTTTGAGTAATTCAGTTTCAAATTTAGCATAAAATCCTAGTTTTAATATATTACTTTTCCACCCAACCTATCTAATATGCGAGAAAAGTATTGGTTTACCCCAAAAAAAAATGGAATTTTGGAATTTTTTTTTGAGTTATTTTTACGTTTTCCATCAACAACAACCCAAAAAAAAGGGTTTTGGAAAAAAAATCCTGTGTGTATGTCGTCGTCGTTGTCGTCGGCCACTTTTCGTTACATGTCTTCTAAGGACATGTCAAGATGAACCCTATTGATTTTCAGCTCACCAGAGCCAGCACAACGGGTGCTATGGTACTAGAAGTACGACATTTTTGTCATGTTTTAAGAAATTTCAGTTTGTTAGCACGATGCAGCGTCCGGAGTTCATCAAGTCACCAATTTTATGATTAAATATTATTCAGGACACTCCACAAATGAACCCTATTGATTTTCAGCTCACCAGAGCCAGTACAACAGGTGCTATAGTACTTTATGTACGACATTTTTGTCATTTTGGAGAAATTTAAGTTTGTTAACACGATACAGCCTCCGGAGTATATATAAGTGATCAATTTTATGATTGGATATTATTTAGAGCGTCTCAAAGGTGAACCCTATCAATGTTCAGCTCACTAAAGCCAGTAAAACGGGTGCCATAGTACTTGAAGTACCAAATTTTTGTCATTTTTGGGGAATTTTCAATTTGTTAGCACGATACAGCCTCCAGAGTGTATACAAGTGACCAATTTTATGATTATTGCTCAAGGTGTCTCACAGATATACCCTATTGATTTTCAGCTGACGAGAGCAAGTACGACGGGTCCTATAGATCCAGATATACTACATTTTTTTTTATTTTTGGAGAAATTTCGGCTTGTTAGCACGATACATCCCCCGAAGTGTTTTATATAGAATATTCTTCAGAGCCACAGATGCGGAAAAGTTAGTTAATCTTTGAAACCGTTTATTTCAGATTCATCTACATCAAAAACATTTTTCATAACCTTCTTCTTTTTATGTTTGTCTATGGTTTTCTCTCTAATCTCTTGTTCCAACGCTTCCTTCTCAGGCGTTTCTGTCAGAATTTTCGAGCGACACTTTTTTCTTCCACAAGAGTTCTCATTACTGAGTGGTGCTTTGGGGAAACGGCATACAGCATCTGGTGAAATAACTGACGGAAAAACAGAAAATTCAGAAAAATGATCTTGGAATCGTCGACGCAGACAATACTCCTTCGGCTCCGCAAAAAGACAGTGACAGCTGATGCATCGAAATCTTCATCTGTAAACGCGTTTCTATTCAAAGGATATATTCCCGTTTTCCGAAAACCAGAACAGTGAACTAACTCTTGTTTTTGAAACATTTGGAAACTGTTGTTGTATCGCAGCCAGTTATTGCGTGTAAAAATAAACGGTTTTAAAGATTAAAACTAACTTTTCCGCATCTGTGAGACGCCTTGAACAATATTCTATCATAAAATTATTATTTGTATACACTTCGGGAGATGTATCGTGCTAACAAACCGAAATTTCTCCCAAAATAACCAAAAATGTAGTATATCTGGATTTATAGGACCCCCTGTACTCGCTCTAGTCAGCTGAAAATCAATAGGGTAGATCTGTGAGACACCTTAACAAATGTCCAAATATAAAATTGGTCACTGGTATACACTCTGGAGGCTGTATCGCGCTAATAACCCAACATTTCTCCAAAAAGGACCAAAAATGTGGCACTTCAACTACCATAGCACCCGTTGTACTAGCTCTGGTGAGCTAAAAATCAAGGAGGTTCATCTATGAGACGCTCTGAACAATATTCGATCATGAAATTGGTATATACACTTTGGAAGCTGTATCGTGCTAACAAACTGAAAATTCTCCAAATAGGACAAATATTTGGTACTTCAAATACCATAGCATTCGTTGTACTGTCTTTATTGAGTTGAATATCAATATAGTTCATCTTTGAGACGCTCTGAATAATATCCAATCATAAAATTAGTCACTTGTATATACTCCGGAGACTGTATCGTGCTAACAAACTGAAATTTCTCTAAAAATGACAAAAATGTCGTACTTAAAGTACTATAGCCTGTGTTGTACGGGTTCTGGTGAGCTAACAATCAATAGTGTTCATCAGTGAGATGTCATGAATAATATTCAATCATAAAATTGGTAACTTTTCCACTCCGGAGGCTGTATCGTGCTAACAAGAAATGTAACGAAAAGTGGCCGACGACAACGACGACGACGCCGACGACGACATACAAACAGGATTTTTTTCTAAAAACCGTTTTTTCGCGTTGCTCTTGATGAAAATCGTGAAAATAACATTTTTTTCAAAATTCCAACTTTTCTTGGGGTAAACCAATACATTTTTCGCATATTAGATAGGTTGGGCGGAAAAGTAATAGCACAAGATTTTGTCACTTTGCAAAATTTCCGACTGATGATGAGATTTTCCAGGTTTAAAAAAATAGATTATTTTTTCGGTTGGAGTTCTAGCAGTAAGTCAATATCTTCGCCAACAGCAATAGTTGTCTTGGTATCAAGTTAAATTATTCTATTGCTGTTTCAATTATTAGCACATTAGCATCATTATTAACTTGTTTTACCAATATATTTTCAGTGGTAAACCTTTTCCTTCAACATTGAAATGAACCGAGATTTGTTGTTTCATACATTTTTTTTAATCTTCTTCTATAGGAGAAAAATATACAGGGTGCTCTATTTAAAAAATGGGACGGGTAGCCATATGGAGGAGGGGGAAAAGTTATAACGAGTACGTCAAAATAATTTGATGCATATGTCCATCTTGTTGAATTCATACATTTTATACGCATCAAACATACAATTTTCATTTTTGTTCGTTCAACTTCTCTTTCCATACGTCATATGAGTATTGGTCTGTATATGTCCAAAATCTTAGTTTCGAAATAAGCACACTTGATATTTAAACTATGGATATCTTTTTTGTTTCTTGACCTACTTTAATATTTTCTTCAATTAGAATTAGCTCTTTTATAAACATTCATTATCTTATTTTCTATGTGTATTTGTACTAGAACTCTGCTCATTTTTACTTGAATTTGTTTTTTTTTATTTGGCCGGTTTGAGTCGTCTAAATTATGAAAGCTGTTTAATGACATTTGCATATAAAAGTTTTTATCCTCTTCTGGCATAGTATTTAGCATAGATTGCAATGCTGTCTTCTTAGCATCGCTTATAGAAGTTTTAAGTCATTAACCGTTAATTTTGAAATTATTTTAAGATTTACAACGGGTCTTTCTTGTTTTCTTAGAGTAACTTCCTTATTGATCCGCACAGCAGTAAATTCCTCAAGAAAACACGTTTTATATTTTACTACAAAAGGCTCATCTGTTTTATACTGCAAGTGCTTTACTTGTATATAAGGCACTTGTTTGTATTGGAGTTGTGTAGCTACAGCTTGATAGTTGAGATAATCCTGAGGCTGTATCTGCAGTATTTTAAATGTCAACTTTCCTGGTGGAATAGATTTTAATATTCTTATAAGCTTAATGGACTGTGGATATCCTGGTCTTTTATATGTCTTTCTATAACACTATGTGCTGAATCTATTTCTTGGATATTTCAGTGTCCAGGCTCAGAAAATTTTTGTTCTATTGTTTGCAGATTATTGCTCCCTAAATCCAAAAAACTCTGAAGTGCTACCAACATAAAGGATTTTTTGTTTTGCGGAACACAACTATCGGACCATAATATTATTTTTTCAATAGCTTGATTATCTTTTACCAGTGACTTTAAAATCTTAATTACAGCATTTGCTAAATGCACACCACTTCTTCCACAGATCCCCTCATTCCAGATTCTACAATATACTACTTTACTTATATTGCAGTGTGCAGTTAAATTATAACATATGAGTTTCTGTTTATAAAACTGACTTCCAATATTAGTTTATGGCAAACAAAATACGTTTTCCATGTCAAACGTGACTATAGCAGTGAGCGGATCCTTGTTTTCCCTGTCATTGTCTCGTTCTTCTTTAGACTCTTTCTTTCTCTTTAAATGTTTTTCGTGAGCTAATATCTCATTTTCTGTTTTGTTGTTGTTAACTTCAAATTTTATACATTTTTCACACTAGTTTTTTTAGGTTTGTGGAATGCAATATTAAATTCTGTGTCAAAAATATTACTGTACATATAAAACTTTACTGGATGCTGAGTGGTTTGACAATAAAGCGAATACATTTTAGACACATTCAGATTGCTTTCCAGATACGTCTTACTTGTTGAAGCACGCCAGGAAATGATCTAATACGCTCGCTGACTTCATTTTTTTTCTCATCTGAGATCTTTTTCTTCATATTTTTTCCTTTAAGAGGGGATCTAGGAACACTTGAATGTTTGTCTTGAACATATTTAAAGAAATATTGAATTCTATGGGAACTTATATCTAAGGTTCCTAAAAAACTTCTTGCACATACGAATTGTAATATTATCCACATTAAAATAGTAAAAAAAGAATACGATTTTCTAGATTCTTCGCTTTTCGTTCTTTTTCTGGCAATCAAAGTCCTCTTAATATTCTCGCTGTAAAAGTGACCTTTTTTGGTGTCAGATAGTTTCCAAAATGCTTCATGAATGCGTGCTCTATCTTCGTCGGTAATTTTTGCTACACTGATATTTACAACTGCAACTAAATTTAATTCCTTTCTTCTCGTGCAAGTTTCTCTTAATATCTTCATACTCTTGTCCGGCTTCTCCTTTCTTCTTTCGAACATTGTGCTTCCAACGAATTCTCTTTCGGGTTTTCTTTTTCTGTGTTTCATTCATATCGTTAACAAGAACGGCTGTATTGGATTCAGGTATAAGGGTTCCATCCTCAAACTCGATATCCATGGCCATTATGTTACTACTATCATATTTAGTAACAGCAGGACTATCCGTACTATTTATTTTAAGATCAAGTGAATTAGAACTGCTTTTAGCCTGTTCTACAGTTTTTTCTACCGCGCTTTCTGTATGAGTGAACGACGATTCGTCTTCATCTGTTGCCAATAAAGATTCAAAAACTTCGTCTATAAAAACCGGTACCCACAACATGCATTACGCAAAAGTTAATGATATTTACTTATTTATTTTCGTCTAAACAGATTATTAAACAAAATAATTGGTGGCAAAGTGAGGAAAAAAGTGAGGTTATGTTTATATAATTTTCAGCAGTTTGTTATCTGTTAGTTATCAACTTATAGGTAAAATTTACTTACCGACCAACCTCTGGAGCCAACTCAGGAGCAGGAAAACTATTGCAACTATCCATGTTATTTGATAATAACACAAAAATATTACTTTTACAACAAATTAGATCACAAACAACTAACCAACACTGATAGAGAATTTAGTCAAATAACCAGACTTGTTTTGTTTTATCTCCATTCTAGTCAATTTAATTGGCTATTCTGGAGATACAACAAAACTATTTTATAGAAACAAACTAATCGCGCTGGAGATATCGAGCTTGTAAGTATGGTATGGAGGTAGATCAAAACAATTTTTAACTGCATTTTGTATGTTAGGACATTATGCAACCTTCATCGCTAGAGCGCTTTAGTGGAGATAGAACAGACCAATTCTGGCTTGTAAAAACAGTAAAAATCTGTAAATACCAAAAAATGGAGATAGAACAAATCAATATTCATATGACGATAATATAAGGCTTTCCATAATAAATTATCCTTTACTGATTGTTGGATTGGATCGTTGTTCTATAGTTGGAACGTTCAAAACTTGCTTTATGATGAGAGCTTTCTAAATTATTGTATAATCAAGAGTTCCTACTCGCATTTCGCCACAATAACTCAACTTAATAACATTATTAATTATTTCGTCAGTTATTTTTCTAATGTGATCACCATTTTTTTGAATTATCACTACAGACAATTATTACTCAATATTTTTAAGAAAACTATCCATCATTAACATTAACCAATTCCTTAATACTTTTTCAGCTACTCTTTGCCTGGTATGTTTCTTCGTGGGTTTAATATTCACAACAGGTGCCGGAGAATACTGGTTAAGTTTGTTCGATTCTTTCGCGGGCACAATTGGTTTGGTGGTTGTAGCCTTTTTGGAAATGATAGCCGTTATATACGTTTACGGCCACGAAAAGTTTACAAAAGATATTTTGGATATGACCGGAATTAAACCTGGTCCATATTGGCAGATAACTTGGAGATATTTAGCACCGGCCATAATGGTGATTATATTGGGATCGTCAATTGTGCAAATGTTCATAGAGAGTCCAAAATATCAAGCGTGGAGTAAAGAAGAAGTGAGTTAACATGTTTAGTAAGACATATAAGTACAATTAATTATAATACAGTGTAAGCAAAGGATACTATTAAATCCGAAACTGTTTTATCTGCTTAATTGCAGATTCTTCCAAATTATAATTTCATATTTTTGACTCGGTTGTTGGAAATACTAAAAGCAACCGTGAAAGTGAGACCTTAATTTAATGTATTCCTTTGATACCAGCAAGATTAATCATCTCAAATATGTAGACTTCAAATACCATCCATCCAATGAGTGTGATACTGAATCAATGGATACAATTAGTGATTGTCGAGAATCACTAGACGGCTCCAAGAATGATACATGTAGTTGGAACTACTAAAATCAAACGTGAAGTGTATGTAGCATCCATTTTTCGCCACTTCGAAACTTGTTTGGCACGTTTCTTTGGTTCGGGGGTTCCTTAGAGAAATCACTTTCTCCCGAAGACTCTTCTTCCGCTTCGTTTGGACCATGAAGTTCCACACAACCTGTAACATCCGCTTTTCGCAAATTAGAGACAAGTTTTGTAGGTCTTTTTCTTTGGTTTGGGTGTTCTTTACAGAATTCGTTTACAAAGTATTGTAGTACAATAACGATTTCCATTGTTACTTTCTACAAAAGGGCCTATTGTGTCTATATATGTAATATCAAACGGTTTGATTGAAGTATGCGTAATGACAAATTTCTCCTTATGACTGGATTTTGCTTTATTTACTTGACATTCATGGCAATTCTATACATAATTCCTTACATCTTTCTCAATGTTTTTCCATCTAAAATTCTCTTCTTATTTCTTTAACAATCTATTGTTTCCTACGTGTCCTCCAAACATTGGATTATTGTGATATCTTTCTAAGATCTCTTGAATCTCTTCTTTCTGCTCTACCGTCTTTAGTACTTCGCAGACTCATTCTTGTACGCTTTTTAACCTTTTATCACCTTCTGCTATGAATTCTTTTATCGTGCACTTTTTGTATATACAATCATTTACATATATCTTCATTTTCTTTATTTCAAATTTTACCGAAATCTCATCTAGCTTTTCCATAGTTCGTCCTAAGTCGAAGTTGTATATTCCAGTAGGTAACGCTTCACTAAATTACAATTTGTTTCTGATCCGTACGCTCATCCTTAACGAGATACGGTTATTTTCAAAATGAAAAATTGATAATTTATTCACCTCTTAGTTGTTTAAAACTTTTATCACTGAACATTTTATTGAAAGTTTTCCGATTAGTTTCGTTATGTTCCTCA
The DNA here is from genome assembly GCA_963921935.1 of Galeruca laticollis. Classification (NCBI taxonomy): domain Eukaryota; kingdom Metazoa; phylum Arthropoda; class Insecta; order Coleoptera; family Chrysomelidae; genus Galeruca; species Galeruca laticollis. Next base: position 149,753,095 of record OY998176.1, on the reverse strand, counting down.
AATGTTGATTTACTCCATCCTGTATGTATCTCTAATTGATTTTTCCTTTGTTCTAGTTTTTTTAGACTATATACGTTGTCATTTATCAGTAATGTTTTATCAATTAGCTTAGCTTTGGCTCCACTTTCTCTCGCCTGTTTCATATATCTTATTAGCTGTTTTCTCTGTACCAGTATGTCTTTTGGGTAGTCTTCATCAATATATATCTTTGTTCCTTTTAATTTATTCCTTCCGTTCAAAGTTTCTACTTTCTTATTCACATCTTTCATCTGTATTAGTACTGGCCAATTTTTGTTACTGTTTTTATTTCCTATTATTTACATTTCAAAATATCTGATTTGACATCTACTGTGTTGGTAACCTTCTTCATTACATCTTCCAATTTATTTTCTAGTTATTTCTCATCTTCTTCGTTGCCTTCTTCTATACCATGTATTATCAAATTATTCTTTCTAAAATTTTTCTCGGCCTGAATCATGTTTCCTTGCAATACTTCTTTTTTTCCTTTAGATCTATATTTTCCATCCTTAATTCGTAGTTTTCCTTCTTTAAATGTGCTATTTGCCTGCATATCCATTATATCCGTTTCCTTGGTTGTATTGTCTGAACGTCCTTCCTTGAGGGTTGCCGTTATACATTCTACTATTGTTCCCTCTTCTCTGATTGTTCCTGTAGTTGAAGTTTGGTTTTCTAAAGAAATTTCTATTGTCTTTAAAGTGTAATACTTGTTGCTGGCTTACTATGCCTTCAAATGACACCAATTTAGATAGCACTTCTTGCGTATTTTCGAAATTTCCCGCTGCTATGATTGTTTTCGTCGCATCCGTTGTGACGTTCATCGTTACTGCCTTAATTGTCCCTTTTTTGGTATACTTTTCCGCTAAGTTCTCTGGCATACCTTCCGACACATATGCTGCTTGTAGTTTCTCTACCAATTTTTCTACTTTCGTTGCGTTGTTTGTTATATCTTTCCCATTCAGCTGTACTTTGTTCAGCTTTGCCAATAGAAGACTTGCCATATTTACAAATTCTCTTTAATTGCAGGAAAAATGAAATTAGAAGTTTAATTGAAAATTTGTTGAAAAGTTATGCAAATAAAAAAAGTCATACTAATTTATGCATTTGAGTCGCTGCTTTTAAAATTAATTGATAATACTTGAATTTCATTTAATAAATGCACTTTCTTATATAAATGTCTTATAACCTTGGTTACCTTTATGGTTATAACTAAGTGCAACAATGCTCAAAATTTCAGTACCTGTTTTATGTGTCAAGGGTAACCTATTTAGTAGTTTTGTCCTTGTTTAATTACCGTATAAAGAGAGATGCAAATATCATGAGAATGTGCTCGACGATCATTTCGAATACGCCGTAGTATAGTAGTAAATAATCTCAAGCGTGGTTTGTTTATACGAGCGCCATTACGACTAGACAGTAAACATTTAGTTCATTCGTTTTGATTAGCTTTTCAAGACTTCTAGTATCAAAATAATTAATGTTTTTGGATTATCACGGTTCGTCGGTACCAAGTTTGTTAGAAAAACAGCAGAAATTACCAAGGCAATGTGTCTACAATACCATCCCCACTATTTGTAATTAATTCATTATTTTACTACATACGTTTAGGATTATTGGCCGCAAAAATCAACGTGTTTATGAATGAAATAAATGCTCTCTCTATTGCATATTATTACTCTAAGGTACATAACAACATCTATGTGACAGCTGTCAGCTGAAAACAAAAATGGTGTCGCTAGCAGTGCTCATGCGCGAAATCGCCTATTGGGGATCATGGTAGCTAATGGGTTAATGTTAGTTGCATAAACAAACAATATTATTTAGTTAAAAAAGTGTCTTAAAAGATGACAAAAAGTGCTTGATCTTTTTTATAAAAACGTGGTCCAACTTTCCCTAACTTATCCTATTCAATATTAAGTTGCTGAAATTTTGGTTTCCTAATGAAAAAGAGTAATTTTGCAGTAGCTACAGAGGAGAAACTAATACAACGTCTCGTTATTAAGTACAAAGAATAAAAGTTTACGTACCCCTCCTACCACGCCCCTGGCTAGAATTTGACAAAATTATTATTGTTGATATCTTTTAAAGATACTATAACCTACAAAAATTACAAATTTGTACTCTTGCCCCCAAGAAGATATGCAATAAAATGTATATATCTCCTGCAACTTTTATATCAGCTTGTATCTTACGATCTAACAAGATTAGATTGTATTCAGGTGTTTTTTAAATATCTACCATTTTTCTTATTCACGGTACATATTTACAATGCAATTTAATATTTTTCAATTTAATGTTTTACAGGGTGACGTTAAACCTACACCATATCCAACCTGGGTAATGGCTATTGCTATCTCCATGATCTTGGCAGGGATACTTCCTATTCCCATAGTATTTCTATTGAGGAGGTATCAGATCCTGAAACTAGACGTTAATATTCATGAAGGATCGATCCGAAGAATAGATACTACAGTATCTACAAAAGAAATGATCACAGATGTTGATGTAAGTAATCATTATATTGAGGTTAATTTAGAGGTTTTGCTTGAAATATAGGAATTTGTATTAATAATAATTTAACAATCATCCACTTAATCTACTTCATTGTTCATGTATCTGTGAACACGATGATTTGAGGAAGGGGTGTAAAGTTTAGATGTACCTTTTCTACGCGCCTGTTTTGTCTTCGTACTACTGGATCATTTTTAATTCGATCCTCGGAGGTATTTTCATTTTTTTGTACGACTATTCTGTTTCCGATCGCTTACCTTATGTATTTAGTTTCAGAATAGTTTATTATATTTATTGGTTCACAAAGACTATTTACTGTTCTAGTTTTGACAGAACGACATATTTCCTTAGTTAAATCCTTTATATTGTAAAATTAGCTGTCTCGACCCTTACTTCGTAGAATCTACTCATATTAGTGTTTTAAATGAAACTCAACGTTTCTAGCTAATTCCACAATATAATAAAAATTGTTGAAAATTCTAAAAAATTGACAATTGTTTCCATAACTGAATATCATCGTCAGAATGACAGAAGTTACATTTCATTTGATGCCTACCTGATGATTAGTAGTTATTTTTTGCTAGACCAAGAAGTGACCTACCTTGTGATGACTTAATATATGTTGATAGAAAAAAGAAGAAGATGTAATATTACAAATATTGAAGCTTAGATATTATTAGCCCTATGTTGATATCCTGGATATCATTTTTCCAATTAAGATCAGTATAACTGTGCAATGATATAGAAAATCAGGAAAACTATATCTGCTGATCTCTACAATTATCACTTAAGAAGACAGTTTATTAGTGGAGAACTCCCTAGATTTATCTGTTCATTGACAACTTCATAGTGTGGGTTTCTTAAGTGTCTTCTAATTCCCAAATCTTCAAGGAAATCCAGTTCTTGTTTCTTATCACAAATATGTAGTATTTCTAGTTCTGTGTTAGGGGTCAATGAATGGTTGGTGTCAAGTATATGTTTTGCGTAATGGGATTTATCTGGTTGTTTTAACCTGTATGCTCGTAAGTGTTCACTGTATCGGATTTCAAAATTTCTAAGGGTCTGACCCAAATAGACAGCATTACATTCTGGACATTTGAGTTTATATATACCTGATTTCTTTAATGTTTGTATTTTTGTTTCAACATTTAACAATTTTGTACTTACGTTACTTTCTGTTTTAAAATAAATTGTAGTATTCGTTGCTAAACAAACTGAAGAAATAAAAACTCATAAAACCATCACATATACAGGAAATATTTCTAATAATATTTCAAAGATTATAATATCTTTTGCAACGAATACAACAATGATATCCAGGATATCACCATAGGGCTTATAATATCTAAGCTTCAATATTTGTAATATCACATCTTCTTCTTTTTTCTATTAACATATATTAAGTCAATAACAAGGTAGGTCACTCCTTGGTCTAGCAAAAAATAACTACTAATCATCAGGTAGGCATCAAATGAAATGTAACTTCTGTCATTCTGACGATAATATTCAGTTATCGAAACAATTGTCAATTTTTTAGAGTTTTCAACATTTTTCATTATATTGTGGAATTAGCTAAAAACGTTGAGTTTCATTTAAAACACCTTTATATTGTGTTTATTCAGGATAATATTTTATCTGGATTACAGTTAATTCTACTTCTAAGGTTTCCAAGAATCTTCACTTGTTCTAATCTGATACTATATCGATTTTGCTCGAATATTATTTTACCAGATACTTTTTCTGATGATCGCCTAAATAATGTAATGGTAGTTTTACAACCATCTACTTGATACTATCGAAAACGTCATGGTATGAATACCAAGAAATGCGTCTCAGTATCAAGATTACATTCCAAAAATACAAAAAAATTGTGGTTATTCAAATATCAACGATCTTTTTGCGAAATAAATTATTTCAAATCTTAAAAGAAGACATCTTCCCATTTCTTAGTAATGAAGCTTACTTCCAAATATATACGAGCAGAAATCACTTTCCAAAGTAGTCTAGAGTCACATTTATTCCATTGTTGAAGTCGTTAAGGCTAAGGTGTGAGGTCTTGTATTGCAATTCAATAGCAAAACTCAATATAGATCACAGTTGTAAGTTCCAAGAAACCGTTGAAATCGCTTGACACGCTTTTTCCAGCTTTTTCTCTGCTTCACACCGGCACCATTCGTTCTCCTCTTCAAAAAAGCTTTGCTCTTTTTAAAAATAAGAAACACGTTTTTTACTTACTTCAACGAATCGTTTCAGAGCTGTGGACAGAAACTTATACATGCTGTCGGCTCAGTTCTTATTCATATAGAACCCCAGTCTAACGGTAGCACTGATCAGAGTAAATTCGAGTCACCTTATAATCCAGAAACTATAAATGTCTACAAAATGTCTCTAGAAATGGTCGACGTCGATACCAATGTGTTGAGTTAACTGGACAAAATAAAATATGTATAAAAAACTGTGAAATAAAGTGTCTAGAATAAAATAAAAAGTGTCTAGAAAAGGCCATAACAAGTGTCTAGGCAACTGTGACAGATTCCAACAAGTATCTAGAATTGACCACCCAAACAGACCCGAATCTACAGCTTTCTATTCCAACGTGCAAAGGAAACAATACAAACTGCACATTAACTCCGGAAAGTTCTACCACTGTGAACAAACATCCTAATACTAACGCTACGGAGGAAGACACTGTAGAAAATACTACCGATAATTCTAATCATCCATCCGCTCAAAGTGACCATCACACAAGCGCAAATCCAAAATCCATCCAATCTCTCCTGGGCACAAGAAGTTGAACTAGCCAAAGATAAAAACATTAATTCATCTACTGCCGACAACTTCACATCTCGGTACGAGAAGCTAGTAAAGAAAACCGTAATAGCAAGAAAACTAGATAACCAACCTAGAACTGAAGGCATAAATGCCATTTCAGTTAGCACATAAACAGATGGAAGTGAACAAACAATCACAAACATGCAAAACAAATATGAATCTCGGTCCGAGGCGTCGAACGAAGACATCTAAGACGCAAATCTTCAACAAAAAAAGGAAATAGTTAAAATTCAGGAAAATAGAAACAATTCCATCCAGCACTGACGACGAGATTAAACATGCCAACAAAAAAGTTAAAGAGAAATCTAAAGCAACCAAAAAAAGCAACTCTTCATGCCCATCAATTGTTATAGATGGCAACGTCTCAGTCCATAGACAGATGCTATTCCGACTAAAAGAAGAAATCAAAAGCAATTTTGAAATGATGTTACTGACTATGAACATTTAAAAAAACACTACGTTCAGAAAAATTCCCCTTCCATTTATGCTCTAGACGGGAGGACAAAAACATGCCTTTGTTCTCAGAGGGCTTGCAGATTGGTTGGAAATTGATGAAATCCAGGAGGAATTAACCAAAATAGACAAAATATCCGTGAAGGATATATTTAGAATGAGGACAAAAGGGAGGTCACTATTCTTGATAGTTACAGACCGAAAAATCAAACTTGACTATCTAAATAAAAACATTAAGGTGGTAGAACATAAACTAATTCAGTGGGAACATAGGAGGCAATCAAAGACAATAATTCAATGTCATATCTGTCAGTTACGGGGTCACGCCATATCTAATTGCGGCAGATATCCGAGATGACTGAAATTTGCAGCTCTACATCTTACATCGGAATGCCCGAAGGACAAATCGAAGCCAGCTAAATGCGCTAACTGTAAAGGCTACCATCCAGCCAACACAAAGAGGTGTCCCGAATACATCAAGTTGCGAGAATGGCTGAAATAAAGTAGATCAACAAACAACCCAAAACCGGCTGCAACAAAGTATATTCCTGCTCTCATCCCGACCATAAACCCTTGGGCACAAAATACTCTCCGCAAAAACCAGGACTTCATAAGCCTACACTCCAAATCTTCCACATTTTCAACCCCTCAAAACAATATCACATATACCCGTTCCAACGAAATAAATAAGTTCACTGAAAACAACAATCTGTTTAAAGAACTCCACGAAGTAGTAAACCTGGACGAACTAACCAGATCGGTAGCCGATCTCCTACACCAGATAAAGTATGCAATCAATAAACGAGAGAAATTTACTATATACAACAACTTCGTCGCTAATATACAAAAATATGACATTCTAGGCAGGTAGGTGGCAAAACAAGAATTCAAAAACCTAATCTTCTTAAAATAGTTTTTTGTAATATACATGTAGTCCTTAACAACTCCATCTCATCAGACATATTCTCGACATTCATAAACCTGATATTTTCTTTCTATTCGAGACGCTCGTAAGAAAACCGTGAATTTTAGAAATACCGAATATAGTCTCTTTAGACAAGACCGCCCTGTTGATGTCGCTGGTGGGGGTATCGCAGTACTAATAAAAAAGACATAAATTATCAACTTCTGCAACATAACGATTTTTCAATTGAGCATATCTCACTATTATTAGATAATAAAATCAAAATTGTAGGGACAAATATTTCGCCAAATAATAAACTAACGGAAATAGAATTTTTAAACATAACTAGAACACACTGTTGTTCTCAAAGTTGGCGCTTTAAATTGTAAGCATCTTCTATGGGACCCTTACGCAACATACCCATACCCCAACGGAAATACTTTCCAGAGATTCTGCGACATCTCTGACTACAATATCTATTGCACAGACGACCCCATCCATTTCCCTCATTCCAACTACTCCCCAAGTATTATTAACTTAGCCATCGGACGCAACGTCCTATTAGAACTGAAGATAACACACACCTACAAAAAAATACACGATTACACCTCCACAAACTGGAAAGATTGAGGCCTATCCTGGCAACGTTATCGACAACGTGTACGAAAGTTTGCTCTTAATTAAACAGTGATTTCTAAAGTTTAATCAACATAAACAACTTTTTGTTTTAATCACAAAGTGCAGTAGCCACCAGTGCATCAGTAATTTGAAAATCAGTGCTTTTTAGGAACATTTACAAGGTAAAACAAAAATTTTTGTATCGTCACATAGTCATAAATATATACATTCCATACCTAATTACTATCGGTTATCTGTAAATTCCAAAGGAAGACAGGGCCGCACTTAACAGGCAGGTCCATGTCATTACTTAAAAATGGATGAATTTCCGGCTTTAGGAACTTCAAATGGGGGAGTTCAAAACACAGCAAACACATCATCACTGTATTATTCATATATAGCCAGCCAAAGCAATTCAACCTTCCCCAAAAAACAGCAAGCAATTGTATTTAATACACTGGACAATACAAAATTGGAAGAATATATATATATATATATATATATATATATATATATATATTTTAATACACATCCTCTATTTGAAATCTAAAGAACAGGTAAAACATAAGGAAATTTATTTAATTTAGTTGTCATACTCTCGATACACACTGTACTCTACGTAAATTCCTAAATTTTGAAAGATTCTGTAGAAATATCAAACATGACATTTCATAATTTCGATGACATTTGAGTAGAATATATCTAATGATAGATAGAATATAATAGGATTTGGAGAAAATATTTGAAATTGTAAAATATAGAGGTCTCTGCTAGCAAGATTGCAAATGTAATAAAATAATTTCAAAATCTCACTTGGTTATTGAAAATTATAGATTAGAAACTTTTTCAAAAACAAGAGAAATCGGTAACCAACAGAAAGGAGAATTATTTATTTTGTAAAAATTTAGTCAGTAGCTTTTTATCCTTTGAAGAGACAACATCAAAATAAGAGTTGTTCTCGAATGTTTTTGGTAGATTGCATAAATTGCATATGATACAATCAGATAAATAACCTATATAATAAATTCAGTGCGTACATAATTCGGAAAAGAATTGTATCGTAAAAGTGTATGTGGTTCCAGTTTTTCTAAATCGTATATATTTAGAAAGTTGCAGTATTCTAAATACGTTAGAATAAGTACGAGATTTCCTGATCCATTGGGTGAGTCCTCTCCAGTTTTAAATTTATTTCTCGAGAAATATCAGGCCTTAAATTCAATACAGTTTAAAGATGCATCTATATAAAAGAAAATTTGAAATATACCAAATTTATTGATACCTATCATTTACAACATCAAGTGAATAGACCTTTTTGAGCAGAAGTTTCGGTATTTGACATTGATACACGTCAAGTGTAAATTATTATTTGAACGTTTGATAATAATTCATTAGGTTAAATTTTAGCATAGTTGTATTCTAATTTTAAGTTTTGTAGAGGTTACGACTGTTGTTCTCTTATCATAATTTCTGGGAATAACAATTTTGTTAATTTTGCGTATCTGATAGTATAATATATAATTTTGATTCGAACTACCTGTATTATTCATTCAGTATCCAATCTCATTGAACTTATCATTTTTTTACATTCATAAAATTTTCAATTTAATCAGTAACATTTGGTTGACATTTTTAGTGACAGTAAATTAGTAAATGTCATAAAATAATGAAATGGCCTTTTATAATATTGAATTGACAGTTATTTGAGAGTTTGATAATAGTGAAACATTTAATTTGGAAATATCTTAAAAAAACAAATAAATTTGAAGAATTAATTTTGAACAATTATGATCTCACCCTGAGATAGGAGTAATAGGTTGATTGTAGATAAATTCATCTTTATATTAATATTTATTGGCGCCGGGCATATTTAATTTGACAACTACTGTCAAATTTGAAATTCAATACGTACTTAAGTGGTATGCACAATAATTGTCGCTGCGACAAGATAGTATAATTTATTTACATATCGTAGGGCAATTATATCTAAAGAATTGAAATATTCGTGAGAAATTATATTCAAAGGTTTGAAAATATATAACAAATTGTCATCCAACGCGGGCAATTACAATTATAACACTGAATATATAACAATTTGTCACCCGAACGTGGGGCAAATACATATTATTATACAATTATTAAAGAATATTCAAAATTTAACAATATATATATATGCGGTGGGAGATATAATTACGCCAAAAAATATTTTGTTCGCTTCTCGGATTTCTAACAATAGAATATGTATTTACCTCACCAATGAAAAAATTGTTAACGACTTCGTATCTACTAATAATGGAATTATCACAGTTAACTATCAACGTATTCAAGCACGAAGATTATTAAACCCAAACATACGATTGATTATTTCAAATGTGTGTCCCTCCGTACCACATAATATCATTGAAGCTGAGCTTGTTAATATTGGACTGAATTTGGAAACTCGATTGAATTTCCTTAAGATTGGCACACAAAATCCGGAATATAAACACATTTATAGTTTTCGTAGACATATTTACATCTCTCCTCCTGATCAAATCCTAATACCTGAATTTCTGGACTTCAATTATGATAATACATCTTACCGAATATTCCTATGTTTAGACAATATCTGTTTTACTTGCAAACAACCTGGTCACACTGCTAATAATTGTTTTCACTCTAAAGTACTTCCAAATATGGTATTACTGGACTCAACTCCCAAATCTCCAGTACCCACAAATAAAGTTAAACCAACAAATATCCCTACTCCTGCACATTCACAATCAAGCTGCATTTCTAATCAAGATAACCTCATGGTTTCTAACGTAATGGAATGCTCTAACAACCATATAAGTATAACAAATCTAGATATGGAGCCAGATTTCAATCCATCAGATAAACCGTCAAACACATCACTTGAAATTACCAAATCACCAGAGCTATCGCAAAGGCAATCAAATTTATCACTTGACAATCCAAACGAATCTGAACAAACTAAGACGATTTCTGCGGCTTGTAAACGTCAAATCTCTACTCCACCTGATTTAGAAAACCAAAAACCTGATGAAGAATCTTTTAGACGTCCGAAATCTTCAAAAAAATGTAAAACTAATAAAAATGCAGAGGAATTAACTCACCTTTTAGAACCTATAAAAGATCTCCTAGTTACTTTCATACCACCAAATTTTATGAATTTTACCGAATTATGTGATTTTATAGTTAATGCATCTGGGTCTAAGCATGCTGCAAGCATAGCAAAAAACTACACCAACGACTTACACAGTTTGAAAAATCTACTTACATTCTTTCATAAAAACATCGATGACACATCTGTGAAAAATAATATAACAAGGATTAAGAAAAAAATGACCGAAGAAGCTGACCTAACATCAACAGACGAAGAAAGCGATATCTCTTCTCACTCTGGTTTTTTAAGATGAAATGATGGCTCACTCAAATTTTATTCTTCAGTGGAACCTAAATGGTTTTTGCACCCACCTACCGAACATACAACTCCTAATCAATGAATTGTCACCGTTAATACTAAGCCTGCAAGAAACTCACCTCAAAGGAAATAAGCTTCCCAAAATTAAAAACTAAACCATTTTTTGTAAAAATAGACCAGTTCAAACAATTGCTAGTGGAGGAGTTGCCATGCTAATCAACAATTCTATTGAAGCCGCACACATTCCTCTCAACACCAATTTGGAGGTAATAGCCGTATCTGTAAGTCATCATGTTAAGTTAAACATTTGTAATTTTTATCTGCCTCATCCAGACAAACAGTCACTCAACGAACTTCAAAACATAATCGAATCAATTCCAGCTCCAAAGATTATACTCGGGGATTTCAATTGTCACAATGTTGCCTACGGTTCGCATTCCACCGACAGTAATGGGGACTCTCTATTAAATCTTATTATTAACAACAACTTAATTCTGTTAAACTCCGGCAAACCTACGAGGTTCAATTGTACCATGTCAGCCTTAGATTTATCTCTCTGCAGTCCATCAATATCATCTTCTCTAACATGGGATACTCTAGATGATCTGCATGACAGCGACCACTTCCCTATAATTATAAACCATACTTCAGATATGATTCCTGAAGCAATACCTCCACAAATATGGAAAATGAAATCAGCAAACTGGAATAAATATGCAGATTTGATAGACCTCTACACGTCAAACTACATAGTAACATCTAACGTAACAAGTAGCGTTATGTCCTTTAACGAATTTATTACAAAAGCGGCTATTGAAGCAGTAGGAAAAACAAAAATAATCAAAAAGCGTCCTGTCCCATGATGGAATCCAGAGGTAGCAGAAGCAATAAAAATCACTAAACATGCGTTTAACAAATATAAAAGGCTTAAATCAGCGGAGAATCTTAACGACTTCAAAAGATGTAGAGCTAAATCCAGATACTTGATCAAGAAATACAAAAAACTAAGTTGGATTTCGTACGTATCAACAAAAATTCATCCACACCACTTAGTATGGTTTGGGATAAAATTAGAAAAATAAAAGGATCAAGTACAATCAAACACATAAATAACCTTAGCCACAACAATAAAATAATATCTAACAATCAAGAAATAACAGAAATTTTAGCTCAAACCTACGAACAAAATAGCAGTGACGCTAATTACACAAAAGCCTTTAATGAACATAAAACAAGAACTGAACTAGTGGACGCGTTATACGCGACGATGACAGCTATCTAAACGTGCCCATATCGTTACAGGAAGTTGAAGAAAGCCTCATGACTACAAAAAACTCTGCAGCAGGTCCCTCCAATATTTCTGCAGAAACTGCCTTTCAGGACCAAATCAATTTTAACCGAACTTTTTAATCTGATTTTTTCCTCCCAAAAATGTCCTCGTTTATGGAGAGAAGCCATAATCATACCAATTTTAAAAGAAAACAAACCAAAAAATCTTCCTACATCGTATCGTCCTATTTCATTGACATGTAGTTTATGTAAAATACTTGAGAAAATCTTAACTAACCGACTCAAATGGCACTTAGAGAAACTAAATTATTTTAGCTCAATACAAAGTGGTTATAGAAAAGGTAGATCAACAGCAGACAATATCGTTCTCTTGGAAGCTGAAATCCATGAAGCTTCTATGCATAACCAACACCTCGTTGCAATATTTTTTGACATTAACAAAGCCTTTGATACTACTTGGAGATACTATATAGTAAACACTCTGGAGGATCTAGGCATTCAGGGCAAAATGTTGGCTTTTATAAAAAAATTTCTTACTAACAGAACTATACAAGTCAGAATAAATGGCAAACTATCAAGTAAAAAGATAATCCAAAACGGCCTTCCACAAGGCGCAATATTAAGCCCAACTTTATTTTTAATTGCAATAAACAGTCTAGCAAAACAATTCAATTTACCAGTAAAAGCGGGTCTTTACGCAGATGATCTACTAATTTACACAAAAAGTAAAGACTTAGTTTCATCCAAAAATATTTTGCAAAACTACCTCAACAAATTAGAAAGATGGTCAATCACAACGGGGTTAACCTTTTCCTCAACAAAAACTCACTTTATAGTCTTTAGGAAAAAAGACCAGGCCAACATTAATTTACATCTGAATGGAAAACAATTAGAACAGTTGGAAAGCGTAAAATTCTTGGGAGTTACATTTGATTATCAGCTGAAATGGACACTGCCCATCAATAACCTCCTTAAAACTTGCCAGTCGAGAACAAACATACTTAAAATCCTTTCAAACCAGTCATGGGCAGCCGACACCAAAATACTGATTAACCCATATCAGTCAATAATTGGAAGTAAACTTGACTATGGGAGCATTTGCTACAACTCAGGTAGCAGCACACTTCTACACAAATTGGATGTTGTTCAGACCAGTTCCCTAAGAATAGTTTCAGGAGCCTTTAGAACAAGTCCTGTTAGTAGTCTCCAAGTTATCACATCACAACCACCTTTATATCTAAGACGTCTATATTTATCTTTATGCTATGCATCTAGAGTTTCAGCTCAAAAAAACAACAATCCTTCTTTTTCAACAATAATTCATGATACAAATACCATTCCAGACACCCATAAAAAATACTTACCATTTTATGAAAGGTTAAAGAGATCAGAATTCAATATTGAACAATTTCAACTGTCTTTACCATTATGTCATGAAACTCCACCTTGGACAATTCAAATACCAGCAGTCAACTTCTCATTAGCAAATCAGCCAAAACACTCTACCAGCGACCACATATTCAAATTAAAATACTATGATCTCATTTCCAAATTCACCGGTTATGATCATATTTTTACTGATGCATCTAAATCAGAAAATGGAATCGCATCGACATTTTTACAAGATGTAAATAATCATGCAATCAGGCTAAATCCTCACTGTTCAATATACACAGGAGACTTAGTCGCCATACTTGAAGCCTTGAGAAGCTACATACAGCCAGACAAAAACATATTAATATTATCGTACTCCTACAGTGCTCTCAAAGGAATAAAACAACTATGTCCTTCTCACCAAATACTTATAGACATTAAAGAAGAACTTTACAGACTTCAGCTGACACACGTTAAAATAGAGTTCCTGTGGGTCCCTTCTCATGTAGGCATACCATTCAATGAAAAAGTTGACGAAATTGCACGACACTCTATAGGCAATAAAAATCTACCATATTTTGAAAAAGTTCCAGCTGCCGATTTCAAATCAGTTATAAAAGATTTTGTATGGGATATCTGGCAAAAAAGATGGGAAGGAACCAATACGCTTCTTAAAGAAATCATGCCATCAGTGAAATCTAGACTTTCTCTTCCACAGAACAGAAAAGACCGGGTTGTTTTAAACAGGTTAAGAATAGGACATTCAGCCCTCACACAACACCATTTGTTAAATCAAGAACCACCAAAGCAGTGTTTTACGTGTCATGTGCCTCTAACCATAAAACATATACTATTGGATTGTACAAATTTAAGTTCTAGAAGAACAGTTAACAACATTCCGCCTAACATGAACCGGGTATTAAGTGAAAACTGTGAAAAAGTGCTCAAATTTCTGAAAGACTCCAATTTCTATCATAAAATATAAGTACCTATTGTATGTTTTTTGACTATAAGTACCTATTGTATGTTTTTTGAAACCCCGCTCATAACCCTCGAGGTTGATGCGGTAAAAATAAAAAAAAAATAAAAAAATCTGGAAAGATTATATATAGAAAATACTTAAATGAACAGGTAATAATTACGGACACAATAGAAAATTCAAATCATCTATTAAACACTATCAAAAACATATTCACCACTCCCAGAAACAACACAGCCTCCCTTAAACCTAAGCGACACATCCATAACACCCACCACGATCATATAACAAAAATCATAAATGACAAAAAAAAATTCGTCGAAGATGGCAAGTAACTAGACAGTATCAAAGCATGATTAACTACGAAAATACAAAAACTACACGTGGAAGATATTTCTAGAGAAACGCACTCCCGAAAATAATTCCCACTGCAAACTTACGAGACAACTCAATAATAAAAACATCGATGTCACTATGATAGTCGCAAACGGACTCACTGATAAGTCCAAAAATACATATGTTTTTGGAGTATATTTTCAAAATAAGTTTACCAACAACACGTTAAACTTACAACAACATATCACACAAAATTCAAAATCACTTACACAACACACACACATATATTAAACACCAAAAACTTAGCTACCTACGTCGAAACTTAGAACACAATTCAATCCTTAAAAAATAAAACAGCCCCGGGGAAAAATGGTATTCCAGATCCTCTTCAAGAAACTTCCTAAAAACGCTATTGTACAAATAACTTACAAAGTAAACTATATCATGCAAACTGACAACTACCCCGATATGCTCAAGATTGCCAATATTATCCCAATCATCAAAGCCAACAAGCAACCTTGTTTTGTGGATAGATACATGCCCCTCTCGTTACTAAATAATATAGCAAAGGTCATATACAAAATTATTCTTAAAAGAATTCAACACTTTCCTGACAAATACAAAATAATACCCCCGAGCAATATGGTTTCAGAGGCGGACATAGTACTGTGGCGCAAATCATCAGAGTTTTACATCATATCAGGGAAGGATTTCGGGATAAAAACAAATACATGAGGGTTACGATTAGCATACAATAAGACTACCGGACTACCTGATCAAAGTAATTCATCGTATTTAACTAACCGTAAATTTTACACAAAAATCAACGATACCATACCCTATACAAGACGGATTTCCCAAAGGAACAGTAATATCACCTTTGCTGTATTCCCTCTCACTGACGATTTATCATACTCTCCACAAATCCTAACAGCTATGTATGCGGATGAGACTTGGTTTGTTTCATCTGCACGGTAACCTGACACAGCACTACACAACATCGAATCACACACACACCTATTATACCATACCTTAGAGACAACAAATTTATCATCAACGCCTCCAAGACAGAGTACTTGTTACTCAGGAGGAGATCAAGGAAAAATAGCTCATTGGAGTTGTGTATTGGTGTGCAATTGATCGCCCCTAGTAGCACGCTAAAATACCTAGGGTACAGAGTACATGTTAATACCTACACCAATGCTCATATTTCACAACAGTTACAAAAAGCTAAAGTTGTAATGAGCAAATTATATATTCTGATTTGTAAGAGCAGTTATCTCTCAAAAACAAACAAACTCATATTATACAAACAAGACCGATTCTAACTTACGCCGCACCTGTTAACTACAATGCAACACACAACTTTTATACATTGCAGGTGGTACAAGAGTTCAACACTTTTCTGACAAATACAAAATAATTCCTCCCGAACAATACGGTTTCAGAGGCGGACATACAACATACAACAAATCCATGATGGTAGCGATAAACATTCAAAAAGACTACCAGATTACCTGATCAAAATAATTCATTCGTATTAAACTAACCGTAAATTTTACACAACATCAACGTAGATTTTGCGACACCATACCCTATATAAACCGGAGTTACCCAAGGAACAGTACTATCACCTTTGCTGTATTCCCTCTTCACTCACGATTTATCATCCTCTCCACAAATCCTATCAGCCATGTATGCGGATGAGACTTGTTTTGTTTCATCGGCACTATAACCTGACACAGTACTACACAACATCAATGACACACACATATTATACCATACCTTAGAGACAACAAATTCACCATCAACGACTCCAAGACAGAGTACTTGATAATCAGGAGGAAATATTGATGGCGAATTGATCGCCCCTAATACCACGCTAAAATACCAAGGCTACAAAGTACATGGCAATTCCAACGCCAATGCTCAC
The DNA here is from genome assembly GCA_963921935.1 of Galeruca laticollis. NCBI lineage: Eukaryota > Metazoa > Arthropoda > Insecta > Coleoptera > Chrysomelidae > Galeruca > Galeruca laticollis. The sequence goes on along the minus strand of OY998176.1, from coordinate 149,736,426 downwards.
ATTTCACAACAGGTACAAAAAGCGAAAATTGTAATGAGCCAATTATATCCTCTGATTTGTAAGAATAGTTATCTCTCAAAAACAAACAAACTTATGTTATACAAACAAGTCATAAGACCAATTCTAACTTACGCCGCACCAGGTTATTACAATGCAACTCACAACTTTCACACATTGCAGGAGGTGCAAAACAAGTGTGCTCGTATGACAGTTAAACACACAACAGTTTACCCTCAACTTCCAAAAAGCTGATGGTTACATGAACAAGCCGACGTGCCTACTATCAAGGACTTTATCACACATTTATCCATGAACTTTTATAAACAATGTATACCCAAAAATTTTTGAAAAAATCTCAAAGCCGCAAGTCTCGCAGAAGACACTCGCGATAGTGGGTGTAGGCTTCTGCATGGTTCATTATTCACATAAGAAGTTGTTTTCCTACTAATAACAACAACATCGAAGTGAGGGTTAACACAGTTACCCTTATTTTACTGACATATTTTCAAAAAACATGAATAGATATCCCAACACAATCAACATATCCCATGATGCGCTCTCGAATAAACTGTTCATTTTTGAAACCCTGTTTTTCCGCTGCTTGTCAGGGGCATACCAGTCGAAAAAGCTGGGGTGTCATGTATTTTATATTAGGGACAAAGTATCTTCATCATTGAAAACAATTGGATAATGCATTAGCAAGGAGCCACGTTACTATACTCTAGAGACGTTCGCAAATGGACCTAGAATTTCCTGATCATCGTTAATACATATATATTTTAGATGCACACGTAAATAGGGATTACATAAATTTTATTATAAATAAAGACATTTTAAATCATAATACCCCAGCCTTCCTAACGCTCCTCCTATTTTCTGCTTTCTTCCTAAATCCTTATAAATAAAAGATTCGTTCATATTTGAATGCTCTTTGATGTGTGGGGTTGATTAGGAACCAACTCATGTAAAACTTACATTATGACTTCAAATAAATAGGTATACTATAACCCTCAAAAGTAAGTTATATACTTCTAGATACTAATTTATACTAGTTGCAGATTTTTTTCTAGAAAAATATTCCAACAACCCGCCATTTTAAGGTTTAAAAGCAAAACTTCTCAATAACCATAACTAGCTAGAAAGCACACACTATAATAACGCACATTTTTATTACTCTGCTATTTTATTTGCTTTGGTAATAAAACTATTCGAAAGCTAGCATATGATTAAACAGTTTTGTAACATTTTGAACTTTTAATAAACTAATTTAATTGCTTATTTTTTCCAACAAACATTATTTCACAAACGGAAGTATAGGGCGTCTCTTAATAATGCAGTTAAGTATTCCGTTATATACTTGTCTTGTCTTTCAATATAAGAACTTAACTTGGACACTGTGTATACAAATAGAACGGCCTTCAATTTAAATGGGACATACCGGAAGAAGAGTACAATGCAATGCATAGAAATGTGGAAGAGAGCAGTGACGCAGCTTCTTATAAAAACAGACTGGAAGAAAGAAAAGGAGTTAACTTACAAGGCTTTAGGCATATGGGTTAATATTAACGACTTTCATATACATTAAGCTTTGCTGGAGTTTTTCTCAAGTCCAAAAATTAATAAAACTTGATCATAATTCGGTAATTGATTGAGATTGACAAGAAGTAGTGACAGTAGCTTTGAATGAGAAGTTGGGGAACATTTGATTTTACTAAGTTTAAAAAACCGTGTAGCGGAAATCAATTGCAGCAACCATGACATAATTAGTCGAAAATCATGAGCGCATTATTCTGAAAATGAGATGTGTGCATTTTAAAAGTCAAACATTTCAAATATGGCGGAGGAAACATTTATTCTCGATTGAAGTAGTACCAAAAATAAGCTAAAAACCTACTTTAATGTTATGCAGAAAAATAAAAGTAAAAAGATAACCCTTTAAAGGAATGCTCAACGAAGTATTTAAAAAGCAGTAGAAGTTCTCTATTAAGGATATCACCCAGAAAACGGATATTTCTCGTCCAGTGTAGTAGAGCGAAGGGCGTGCAAAGCCGAGTCAAAGCGGAGATACCTATACCCTCATACGAACAGCATTAATTGAAGGAACTCCTATACATTGACATTGTAGTTTCATAATTCTAACGAGACAAAATATTGTGTATACAGGGTGTCCGATTTTTTTTACACTCTGTAACTCAGGAATTAACGAATAGGTTTATTTAAAATTGGGTCATGTTTTTGAGACCTACAGTAATTTCATCCGAGGTATACAGGGTATCTGTGACGTCATCATAGAAGCAGGGACGTCATCGCAATGAAAAAAATTCAATGGAAGGGGGGATCAAACTTAGCTCAAATGAAAGAGCTTCTTATTTCAAATTCAAAGGTGTACTGAGGGTATTCAAGTGGATAATTATACCAAATTTTCAGTTTAATGTTTATTTGCAATAATAACCAGAACATTTCGTCTTTAGAGTGATTTCATCAAATATGTTCAAAATGGCCTCCGTCTGCAACACCACAAGCATCGAACCGTCTAAGTAGTTCACGTGTACATGCATGTGTCATCTCTTGCGTAAGGTTATTACAAGCTTGTCTAATTTTATTTTCCAAATCCTACATATCTATAGGTTTTTCATTATAAACAAGCTCTTTTAAGTATCCCCATACAAAAAAATCTAGGCGTAACAGCAACGGCGATCGTGAAGGCCATTGAAAGGGTCCATGAGTTCCAATCCATTTGTTTGGAAATCTAGCTGTAATAATTTAGTACCTCGTAGGGTAACAATTTTAGTACCTGAACTACAACTTCGTATCAATTTGGGAGACCGCTGTCACCACTGTAATAAATCCTTTCAGCAGTGTAATAAATCGACCCAATAACACTGTCACCAAATGAAATAATCCTAGAGGCCGTACTGGCCCTTCTCCTACTATCTGTATAATGTGTCACCAGAACCAGGTTAGAGAAAACCCCGTTGTCACTCCTTCGTTGACAGACATTTTCCACCTTTACGCCATTTGGCATTTTCAGCTCGGATAGGTCGTTCGCCTTACCTGAGTATGGATTTTTTCTCGACCTTCTCTGGTCTAGATCCAGTGTGTTCTGCACCCGCAATGACACCTCGCGCAGGATGTGATTCTTCAACACGCACACTGGACTTGATCTAGTGGAAGCTCTGGACCCGAAGACTCTATGTTGCGCGATACTAGATCCTGGTTGTGAACCATCGTTTCCCCTCCTGGGTATGGTAGATGAACCGCTTGTCACAGCTCGTGGGATGTGGTTCCAGACAACCGGTTTTACCTCTCACGGGAAAATGGTTTTATCCCACCAGTGTCACCCGATGTAATAATTTAGTACCTCGTAGGGTAACAATTTTAGTACCTGAACTACAACTTCGTATCAAGTTGGGAGACCGCTGTCACCACTGTAATAAATCCTGTCACCAGTGTAATAAATCGACCCAGTAACACTGTCACCAAATGAAATAATCCTAGAGGCCGTACTGGCCCTTCTCCTACTATCTGTATAGTGTGTCACCAGAAAAACATTATATAACCGAGCTTGAACGGAAAGAAAGTCCGAATTAGGCGGGGACCTCCAGGTCTTAAAACGGGTAATTTCTTTGCCAGGACGGAGTTGATGTTTTTGTCCAGCCTTGTATCAAATGAACTGCTCGCTCTAAAACTAATGATAGAAAATATATATATATATATATATATATATATATATATATATATATATATATATATATTCACTATATAAATATAACAAAAACGCTATACACTTATATCCATAATTTTGAATATTTGAATAGACCCCTATGATTCCATCTCCTGCTATTTTCGCTGAAACGTATAACGTCTACAGCTTGTGTGACCTGCCGCAATATAAGAAAACGTGTCTATTTACAGAATACTATTCGACCGATGCTAATTTCTTTTATTGGCGCATGTCATTGTACTCTATTTAATTAAAATTGGAAAAGGAATATAATTCTGCTGATTTGATAATCTTAGCGATAAGCAGTTCTGTACGTACTACAAATTCAGTGTTGCAATTTTGCATCCGCGCGAAAAAAAAATTCTTTCCAGTTGTTGGCTAGGATTAAATGATACGGCCGTGTCTACAAGAAAATTTACTTAAATGCTGTGAAAATTAAACGATAACCGGGTTACGGAGACAGAATTATACGTTCCCGGTAGCTGTTATAAATTTACAACTAGCCTCGCTTCAAAATTTATCTGCCACCTGTCTACGGGGTGGGCGAGAACTGTGTGACACAAGAAAATTATCTAAATCCTGTTAAATTACATATACAAAAAAACGTTCTCACTAATCGTGTGTAAAATCTTACTATAATATCACCCAAAATAAACACATATCTATAAAATGATCGGTGCACAAAATCTGAGTCAGGTTCTACAGATTAAACTGAACTTATGAAATCGTTTCCTCTGATTTGCACTCTCCCAGTCCTTTTTTCCTGGGCGAGTGTATAGAAAATTATCCAATAACAAAATCAAAAACAATTATATATTCTATCAATATAAACTATACATATTTTTCAAAGCTAGAGCAACGCACACAAAAAAATAAAATTTCCAAAATAATATTGTATGTATTAAAAAACTTACGGCGTGGAGTCTTCCTTTCTCCAGTCTCTTGCTGCTGACTGATTTGGATATACCGTTCTCGAGAAAATTAGCTAGAACGACGGCGACGCTAGGTTTCTAACACACGGTTTCGGGGTATATTGGTTAACGGCTGGGGAGAGTTTACTTCGCGTTCTTTTTCCAGGGGGGCAGTTTTCACTGTCAGGGACACCTGAGAATCACTTTGACGCCCTGAACACAACGGAGAGAGAAATTCTCCCGATAAACCCGCGAATACTCAAAATAAACTAGCACCCGGCACCGTGGCAGGGAAAGTACCTTTTTCCTTCGCGTTTTTCGCCCGACTCTGTGCTCTGTCTCCTCTGAACTGACTTATTATCATTCACCCAAATTTTACGGGATTTTTTGCTGATTTGCAAAAGGTTGCGTATTTTGTTTTAGAATGGACTTCGATTTTTTTAACTAACCGTTTGTGTGAACAACAATAGTTTATATTTAACCTAGGTTCGTTATTTACATTGTTGCAATGTTACGATCCTGTCTCATTTTTGTTAAACAAAAAGTATGTCGAGTTCTAGTTTTTTTTATTTGAAATAAACCATATATTTTACCGTGTGTTATGAAAGTTACTGATGTAATTTTCCCTTTTCAATATTCGCATTTATTACATAGCGTTAAGATAATTTACTACAATACCACTATTATGGGGGGGTGTACCATCTTGCTGCCATATCATACAGTGTGTTTCATTGGGAAAGCGCGTAACTTTAACGGTAGATGGAGTTCATTTTGGTGCTTCCAAAATCTATATTTAATGTGTCTTGTGCACTTTATAACCGAGATACAGCGTGTTTTATAAATTTATCCTATTTCTTTCGAACCTCATAACTTCCGAGTTACCCTGTATATTATTTTGAAATTTGATACACGTAATAACCATTACCTAGAAACTCCATCAAGAGCATCTCCAAAAAGATAATGCAGGTCCGGCTTAACAAAAAATTTCAGAACTCGTATTTCCTAAAAACAACACCCTGTATATAGATTTTTTTAAAATTGCTCTTTATAATTGGGAAGAGTATAAAAAAATCGAATCTACTTATTTCCTTTTTGTTTTTCCGCAGACAATTTTACTACCAAAAATTTACCGTCAAAGTTATAATTTATGCACGTTTTGGGGGTTAACAATGGTATCGGAGAGGTTTTTTTTATTTTTTAGCCTGAATCGAAATCTATTTAATGCATCTAGAGAAGCCTCCTAGAAATTCAGTTGAGTTTGTATGTTTACGAGTACATATTACTAAAAAATGTGATTACAGGACCGTACTTAGGACATACTCATTCAATATGTTTCGAATATTTCGAACACCCTGTATAAGGATATGTATCTGGAAACTATGCATTTCTACATTTAGAATAACAAGAGTTAAATACGAGAAATAAATTCATCCTCCAAAATCGGAGAGATTTTTATTAATTTTTTTAATTGACATGAAAAGAAAACAAGAACTTCTAACAACATTGTCCAAACGAAGCAAGTCTAACCTACAAAAATTGCTCAAAATGACCTCCATTCTGCTCTATGCACTTTCTTGCCCTTTTTGTAATATTGCGAACGGACCTTCTGATCACATCTGGATTATTTCTGATTTCTCCGCACGCATTCTCTATTCTTTGAAGAAGTTCTTCTCTGCTATTGATGTCGGTAGTATATACTTTTGATTTTAGATATCCCCAAATATGGTAATCCACAGGAATGAAATCAGATGACCTTGAAGGCCAGTTATTGGGACCACCTCTGCCAATCCATGAATTAGGAAAATTTTCAATTAAAAAATTTCTTACTGTGACTCTGTAATGCACCGAAGCACCGTCATGCTGATAATACATTCCTGCTACATTTACGTCTGCATCATCTAATAGCACTAGTAAAATATTCTGCAGAAAATCCAAATAGACTTCGCCAGACAGTCTACGTGGAAAGATGTGTTGTTTCTATTAATTTATTATCAATGACGCACCAAACGTTAACAGAAAATTTGCGTTGCGAATGGGCCTCTCTTGTGACAAATGGATTTCTTCTGCCCAAATGTACGAGTTCCGTAAATTATAAAGCCGTCTCTTGTAAATTGAGCTTCATCCGTGAATAGAACTCTACTCAAAATTCTTCAATTTCGAATGATCTAATTGCTAAAATTCGTTCGTGGAATTTCGTCCCCTGCTTGAAGTCGCTGTACTTCTGATATATGAAATGGATAAAGATTATGTTTTTTTAGTCGCCCTGAAACAGTAACATGAGGTACATTTGTAGCATGTCCAAATCTTCTTGTACTAATCTCCGGATTATTATTAACAATATTCAAAATATTTTGTTCCATATTTAAATGCCTTTTTTCCTGATGTTCATTTAATGTAACAGTTGGAAATCTGCCGAGTTCTCGTAAGTAATTAAAAACACGAATAAATGTTTTACGGTTTGGTAATCTTCAGTTTTTGCAGCTGTACCATTACCATTACAAAATTCATAATTAAATACAATATTTGCGTATTCTCGGTTAGAAAATTGATGAGGCATAATGATACTGATAATATTCACTAGGGAAAAAGAAAATACTGCAGGAAGTTCAAAACATCAAACACTGTTTCACAGAAACTAGATACAAATGATACACACTTCAATGATGTGTCTATTCCATAGCCTACTTAAAGTATTATCTAGTTTATACGAGTACTTTTAACGTTTTTTGAAGTATAAATTTATTTCTCTTATTTTACTCTTGTTATTCTAAATGTTTCCAGATACATATCCTTATACAGGTTGCTCGAAATATTCGAAACATATTGAATGAGTATGTCCTAAATACGGCCCTGTAATCACGTTTTTTAGTAGTCCGTACTCGTAAACATACAAACTCAATTGAATTAATAGGATGCTTCTCTAGATGCATTAAATAGATTGCATTTCAAGCTAAAAAATAAAACAAAACCTCTCCGATATCATTGTTAACCCCCAAAACGTGCATAAATTGTAACTTTGACGGTACATTTTTGGTAGTAAAATTGTCGGAAAAATAAAAAGGAAATAAGTAGATTCGATTTTTTATAATATTTCCAATTATAAAGAGCAATTTTTAAAAAAACGATATACAGGGTGTTGTTCTTAGGAAAGACGAGTTTTGAAATTTTTTGTTAAGCCGGACCTGCATTATCTTTTTGGAGATGCTTTTGATGTAGTTTCTAGGTAATGGTTATTACGTGTACCAAATTTCAAAATAATATACAGGGTAACTCGGAAGTTATGAGGTTCGAAAGAAATAGGATAAATTTATAAAACACCCTGTATCTCGGTTATAAAGTGCAGAAGACACATTAAATATAGGTTTTTGGAAGCACCAAAGTGATCCCCATCTACAGTTAAAGTTAGGCCCTTTCCCAATGAAACACCCTGTATCTCTTCCTTCATTCAAAGGAATATTCTTCAGTAACTCAGGTAGGTCATTTTCTAGAAAATTTAAATATCTCTGACCACTAAGATAGCCTTCAAAAAAAGATAGGCCTACTAACCGACCATTGAATAATCCACACTTAACATTAACTCCCCATCTGGTTTGAAAGCGTGTTTCCCTTACCCACCGCGGATTTTCCACTGACCAATAATGAGAGTTATGGCGATTCACGACGCCATTATTATGGAAATGCGCTTCATCACTTCACAAAGCTCTACACATTGGGAGTGTCTTCCATCATAACTTGCATGATGGCGATAAAGGTTAATCCCCGATCCAGATCGGTGGGTCGCAGCTCATGAGTCAAATGAAATTTAAATGGATGGTAATGGTGGGTTTTTAAAATTCTATGAAGTGAACTTGAAGAAACACCAATTTCTGCAGCAATGGTTCGGATGGACACATGGGGATTAACCGCTACATATGCTAAAACATTCACCACATTCTGTTCGATCTGCATTGGTTTGTTATGATTACTATGCTTTGAGTTTGGAAATGAACCTTGCCGCATCTTCTCTTCAACCATATCAAAAGTCATATGAGAAAGTGTTCTTCTTTCGGGAAAAAGCTCCTGCCATAAGGCCTGAGCATTTCGAGAATTCATCCAACACTCACCATAGATTAGTAACATCTATCTATTCATGCGGTGTTAATAGGAATGGAATTTTAACTTCGGAGTTTTCACACTATGTATTGTTTTAAAACGGTACTAGGTATGAGTATTTAGAAAGTGACAACAATCAATGTGACATTAGATTTTACTAATATCAATTAAAAAGCGATTAAGGTAGAATTCCAACGCCTACTGTTTTCTTTAACTTTTGTAAGAACTAGTAAAAAAGTAAAAATAGTGAAGAATCCGGACACGATAATTGCGGCAGTTAAACGATCACTGGTTATGGTTGCAAATTAACAATAAATTGAAAATTTGGTATAATTATCTACTTGAGTACTCTCACTGTGATCCACCGTTGAATTTGAAATAAACAGCCCTTTCATTTGAGCTAAGTTTCATCCCCCCTTCCATTGATTTTTTTTCATTGCGATGACGTCCTTGCTTCTATGATGACGTCACAGATACCCTGTATACCTGGGATGAAATTACTGTAGGTCCCAAAAACATTACCCAATTTCCAAATAAACCTATTCGTTAATTTCTGAGTTACAGCCTGTAAAAAAATCTTGTGACACCCTATATTTTAATAATAATAACTATAGTAATAGGAATAGAAAGATTAATTCTGAGTGTGTATATAAAATAACTTTCGAGTAGTTTTATATTTTGTTGTGTATCGCTAAAACGTGTACCTGTTCATTCGATTCAGGAGCAATTAACTAGTCCAGAAGGTCCTTGCCTCACAGCTGCGAACACGCTCAAAAATAAATTCACAATTGGAGACTTTGAAGTATAGAGTAAGTATATGAATTAGAACGATTTAGAATAGTTGTTTTGGAAGGCATTTGACGAAACCTCAATAATTTGGCGTTTGCATTCAGAACGTAATCCATTTAGTTCTCAATGTTTATTGATTTTTAACAGATGTTGCAGCTATAAGCAATTATAGTACCTATTTTGTAGGTTTAATGTTTATGTTTGTATAGTTGCATGCCCTAGTAGCAAGATTTGTTGGAAAATATATCATATGATGGCCTCTGGTCTATAGCACAATCCAAGCCATTTTAGTTTTGCACGTGATAAGATATTTTTTTAATACCACCATCTTTAACAATCAAAACAAATTGATTTTTATTATTCAACATTATTTTGAATTCTATGTCATTTTCGCATTTAGTGAAATAAAATAAAAATAAACAGTTTTAAAAACTAAAACTAACTTTTCCGCATCTGTGGCCCTGAACGACCAATACTCTATCATAAAATTGTTACTTGTGTACACTTCGGGGGATGTATCGTGCTATCAAACGGAAATTTCTCCAAAAATAACCAAAAACTTTGTATGTCTGGATTTATAGGACCCGCTGTACTCGCTCTAGACAACTGAAAATCAATAGGGTACGTCTGTGAGACTCCTTGAACAAAATTGATCAATCGTATACTCTCTGGAGGCTGTATCGTGCTAACAAACTGAAAATTCTCCAAAAATGACAAAAATTTGGTACTTCAAGTACCATAGCACCCGTTGTACTGGCTTTAGTGAGCTGAATATCAATAGGGTTCATCTTTGAGACGCTCTGAATAATATACAATCATAAAATTGGTCACTTGTATATACTCCGGAGGCTGTATCGTGCTAACAAACTGAAACTTCTCCAAAAATTACAAAAATATCGTACTTAAAGTTCTGTAGCACCTGTTGTATTGGGTCTGGTGAGCTGAAAATCAATAGGGTTCATCAGTGAGATGTCTTGAATAATATTCAATCATAAAATTGGTGACTTGTTGAACTCCGGAGGCTGTATCGTGCTAACAAACTGAAATTTCTCAGAAAATTACAAAATGTCGTACTTCAAGTACCATAGCACCCATTTAACTGGCTCTGGTGAGCTGAAAATCAATAGAGTTCATCTGGGACATGTCCTTAACAATATTCAATCATAAAATTGCTGACTTATTGCACTTCGGAGGCTGTATCGTGCTAACAAGACATGTAAGAAAAAGTGGCCGACGACAACGACGACGACAACGACATACACACAGGATTTTTTTTCTAAAAACCGTTTTTTCGTGTTGTTGTTGCGCAATAAATGGCATCCGTGGTTAGCTAACTTATTTTCTATGACAGATAAATCAAGGTTAAGAACCATATTCATTATTTGTAGATTTATCAATAAGCAAATAATATGTGAATATTTGAAAGGAGTGAATTTTCTTAAGATAATTATCACAAATTATCACAAAATTATAAATAATTTCCTGCGGAAAAGCAACATTTTCATTTTACCGAATTTAGAATAACTGCAACCAGTTACATGAAAACAGTGTTAGATTATATAGCGAACTCTCAAATCACCTCACGCCATTCTAATTGAATTTAATGGTACAACCATTGGATCTAACTTATGTTTCTTACAATATCGCCATGAACGGATTCGCAAATTTTATCTAGAAACTCATCTTTAGGAATACGTTGATCTCTCAAATACCTTTTCACAACATTCCATTAGGTTTCTATTCTCTGAGTGTGCGTCCCATCATCCGTCACAAACCGTACGCTATGATTAAATATATGCTGAATATAACCATAATTAGAAAGTTCCTGTAAGCTTTTCCATCATCCGTAAGAATCATAGATCCCACTTTCACATGATTTTTAACATGTTTTATCAGGGTAGCTCCATCTCTGCCTCAATTATTTTGCGGACAAACAACTAGTCTCAAATCTTTGAGCGATCATTCCCAAAAACCAACGACTCTTCATAATTCGTCCACAATTATACTTTCTCTTCCAAATTTCGACTCGTCAATCTAAACATAAAAATTTCTGGTAATAAATTTGTTGACGTTTCAGTAATATTGAAATCTTGAAAAGAAGTAAATTGATTTAATCAAAACCTGAATTAAGAAATAATATAAACAATATACAAGTTTAATCCTCTTGCCGACCTCTGACACAGATCAAGGATCTATTCTTATCAGCTTAATATCGATTCAAAAATCTCAAGAGACAAACCTGTACTATGATTCCTGGTCCTCCAATTTTCGGCAGAGATACCTGCATTGAAGTAAAAGCATTGGTTACCATTTCCTGACAATACTTTATCCTTGCAGCTATTGTTGCCCCTTGATATAATCCCTTCTGAAGTACCTACACAAATTTGATTATATGATTCTCCGTCAGCGAATCCAAAAAGTCTTACCTACCTAAACTTTTTTTCTGGTGAAAGATGATGATTTTCAAACCAGATGTCCTTTGCAATAAAAAACAAAGGTCGAGGTAATAACCATAATTTTTAGCACATTCATAAGCTTCATGCCTAGTTTTAGGTAGACTTTGCTCAATTGTAACAAAATAAGACAATTTAACCACTACTCCGCATTACCTGTTTTACTACGCCTATACTAACAATAAAAGAGCCCCTATCTTAACAAAATGTAAAAACCTGTCGAACGTTTTTGTACGCGCCCTGTTTACGGAATCCAATTGCCGAGTATGGTTCAAATCATTCTAAATTCTATAATATTCTATCAATAAATGAAAATGGTAACTGGTGTTCACTAAACATCGATACTTTATACTATTCATGTTTCGATAGCATTTTTTTAAAGCATCGATATATCGATAGTATTATCGATAGTCCGGAAAAACTATCGAAAGCAGTAAAAGCACCTTCAATTCAGTATTTTCCATAATATTCAATAAGTATGCTTTTTTTGGTAATATTAATTTACTTTCAGTAACATTTTCCTATTCTAATAGATGATGCATCCTGCATGTATTTTTTTGAACTTGTTTGTGCTTGTTTTGCTCTAGTACAGGGGTCTCCAAACTTTGAAGCCTTGGGGCCATAATATTTTTTTCGGTATGTTGCAAGGGCCATAACAATTTTAATTTTTTTGCCCCCCTAAGCAAACATAAGCTTTTATTGCATTTCAATTACTATTGATTGTGTATTGTGACACGTAACGACATCTAGTGTCGAATAGTGATACCATGTACTGTTCTAGGTACTATCGTTTTCAGCTACCCACTAACAGATGACATATTAGGGAATTTCCGCATTGGTTCGAGAAAGTTCTGGTTCTGGCTAGTTTTTCCGATCATTTCTAGATGGCAGTAATTGCATAGGTATAAAAAGGCTAGCGGCGCCATTGCGAGTCAGTTTGCGCGGGAAAGGTGAAGGAAGCGAAGTTGCCTATTGTGAAATAAAGTAATAAGAGTATTTTGATTAGACTTGTTTTTATGTGTGATTTATTGGTATGGAAAAGAAGCGAAAAATAGACAGTGAATGCAGAGCGTTCCAAGATAAATGGAACTTTCAGTATTTTGGGATTGAGTGCAGTAATAAGGCGTTATGTTTAATTTGTAATATAACATTAAACGTCACTATGAATCGAAACATCTTCAAAATTACTCTAAATATACAGGGATATTGCGGACGGAAAAATTTGAAGCTTTGAAGCGCGGACTGAAATCGCAGCAATCTTTGTTTACAAAAGCAAATACTGAGCAAGAGTCTGCAACTCGCGCCAGCTTTCGGGTGGCTTTTGAAATCGCAAAACGTGGAAAACCATTCACCGATAGAGAAATGATAAAATAATGCTTGATTGCAGTAGCTGAAGAAATATGGCCCGAAAAAGTTTATTTATTGAAAGGTGTCAGTTTGTCAACAAACACCGTGGCTCGGAGGGTGCAAGACATCGCAGAAAATATATCATCTCAACTGTCTGATAAAAATGAACATTTTGAGTGGTTTTCTCTAGACTTAGATGAGTCAACGGATGTGTCAGATACTGCTCAGGTGTTGATTTTTATTCGTGGAGTCGATAAAAGCTATGAAGTGTATGAAGAACTTCTTGATATTGATAGTATTCACGGCACGACAACTAGGGCAGATACTTTTAAGGGAGTTGAAAATGCCATTAATAAAAAAAACCTTCGATTGAAAAACTTGAAATCTATCACCACCGATGGAGGAAAAAATATGTGTGGTGAAAATAAAGGAGTGGTGTTAAAGGCTGTAGAAAATGATGGTGGTTCAAAACCATTAGTATTACATTGTATCATTCATCAACAGTCCTTGTGCGGAAAATGTTTGGATTTGTCTGAAGTTCTGAGACCAGTCATATCAGTTGTTAATTTTATCAGATCCACGGGGCTGAATCATCGACAATTCCGCGAGTTTATTTAAGAGATCGAAGAAAATGATTTACCATGTCATACTGCCGTACGCTGGCTTAGTTGCGGAAAAGTCCTTAAGCGCTTTTTTGAACTTCGAGCAGAGATGGAATTCTTTTTGAATGAGAAGCATCGCCCTTGTGCCGATTTAGGGAATAGTGAATAGCTGTGGAAATTAGCATTCTATTTCGATTTGACAAATCATATGAACGAACTGAATTTGAGATCAGCTTCTTCCTGATCTATACACCAATATCAAATCGTTCAGGGAGAAAATAATACTATTTCAATTGCAGTTACGTAAAAAATGTTTCACACATTTTAAAACATGTGAAATATTCAGCCACACTACGAAGACTGAATTTCCAGTCGTTTTGGCAGTCGTAACTGAGTGCTTTAAAGATAAATTTTGATACTCGTTTCTCAGATTTTGATGTCATTTTGAATGTAATTAAGCTTTTCCAAAATCCTTTTGATTCTCACATTGAAACCCTGGCTCCAGAAGTCCAAATGGAAATTATTGATTTACAGTGCAGTGATATGTTTAAGAACAAATATCAAAATTCATCTTTGTTGGAATTTTATAAGAGTCTTCCACTGGCACAATTTGATAATTTGCATAAATTTGCTCGTGGGTTGTTTTCTGTTTTTGGTATTACGTACTTGTGTGAGAAAACTTTTTCCAAGATAAAGTACACAAAAAATGATAGGTCTAAATTAACCGATGAGCATCTTAAATCTCTTTAAATAATGGGTACAAGTAAAATTAATCCACAACTACAAACAATTGTCGATGGAAAATCACAATTACATAAATCCCATTAGTGTTTTTTTTTTGTTTTATTAGTGGGATTAATTTCAATTTAATTATTTGTTAGTTATTAATATGCTTAAACTTAAAATACTTAGTTGTCTGCGTCATAATTTCTGTCGTAAAGTTATACCTTGCAAGTAAATAAAACAGAGTAATTATCATTCTGTGTTTTCATTCTCTTCCATTCAACTTATCACAGCAATAGTAACAACAGTAAAACATTGGCTATCGTGGGCCAGATTGATGACACTAGTCTTAAGCTGTCGCGGACCGGATTGATGGCAGTGGCAGACCGGATTTGGCCCGCAGGCCATAGTTTAGAGATCCCTGCTCTAGGAAATGCTCACCTTTTTTAACGATACTTTTTCTTCGACGACACATTTTACATCAAAACGTGGGTTGGAAATGAATAGTCAGGGGACTGTTTATGTGTCTTATCAATAATTTCGTTCACTAGTTACAAAAATAATTCACACACGCATACTTAATCATTGAATCTTCAATTCAAGTTGGTTTCACCAGGTAGTGTGAACCTAATAGTGTAAAGATTATTATTGTCTTCTACGTAGCTATTAAAATAATTCTCATTAAATCATGTTTCCCATCCAGTGTATTTGCAATGTGTCCTGAAATATTATAACTTTCGTAGTCTTGTTGATCAACAGCATGATATTTTTCCCAACACATTTTTTTGAATCTCAATTTACTGCAATTGTCTGTCTCTAATAATAGAAAATAGACACAAATTGATGCGCACAATAAATAGTTTGACCTTAGAATGTTTGCATGACCTCGATCATCAAATAATGAAATACTTATTTTATTGTACGATGAATACTATGAATATAACATATTGAGATTTGATAGATTAGTGGAACTAATTTCCTAAGCCATAAACAAAGATATTTTTGTCTATTTTTTAAGTAGGTAATCAAACTTGTTTCCATTATTTCTGTAGATGTTCTGTTATTTAGTTTATCAGTTTTTGATCTATATTTTTGGTATATATCTTGTATATGTTGAAAATATTGGTCTGTAATTTGTTATTTTTATTTCGGATCTTTCTCATTTCGTTTCCTTGGCTCGTATGCTACCCCGAATATTCTCAGTCATCATTGTTATATTCGGTCTCATTCTCCACATAACTTTTATAATTTTATTTTTTTTGCGTTCTTTTAAATACCCATATATGCTTATATTTCCTTTTTCACTAAATTGTATCTCAAGTCTTATCAATTTTCCAAATATTACTAAAAATGAATTGATTTGGAATTTCGTCTTCTGTATGTTATTATTAAAGCCAATTTTATATTTGTAATATTAATTGAAATTCACTGACACTGAAATCATCATCAGCAAAACTTGTGGTACCAAGATATTTGCCATCGATGTTGGTTACGTTTTATTCTTAGATCACATATTAGTAGTAATGGATGTGAAAATTAAAGGCCATATTATAAATAAAAACAATTCTACGTATAAGTACCTACTAAGGTTCATTTAAGTGTATATTCTCAAAATAAATTTCACTAATATTTCGAAACATGTTCTTACTTTTTAGCTCTATGAAGATGACGTAGATGATTTAAGGCCGTATCACGATTCCGATTCATCAGATGATGACGATCCTCAACTGAGCACTTCAATTGGCCGACAAATCCACATTCAGCTCTAGATTTAAAAATTAAAAAAAATTTTTTGAGTACAATTATTGTTGGTAGTTGACGCAGGCTGTTTGTTAACAGGGTACACATAATTCAATAATTTTTTATAACTAGTTTAACTTTATTATTTATCATCGCCAAATGAGTCGCAATATTATTGCATGTATTTCCCGTTTCTTCCAGTTGAATCTATGATAATAAGAATAGCTTTCGAGAATAGATCCACTAATAATTTTTTGCAGAACTGAGAAATTAAAATTCAGAGCAATTTGTATACTAATAGAAAAATTGATGATGCAAAGGCCACTGTGAAGTAATAAAATTATTTAAGTATAAAGAAACGCTTTAAAACTAATAAATCAATAGGCACTATTTATAACTTCAGATCCAATTTAAGTGTATTGATAACGCCATTTTGAAATATTGAACCTCCAGATTATTTATGTATAAGCAATTACACCTTGGTTTAGAAGATCTGTAGATTTCTTTTCAGTTATTGAAATTGATATAAAAAATGTCAGAAATTCATTACCAGCTGAAAAACTCGAATTTTAAAGAAAAATGTTCTGCTGGCTTGAAAGGAAATCACGAATGTTACTAGATAACTAAACACTAATGTCAACGGATAATTCCAATGTAGACCATTATTATCACAGTAAGGGGCTGTGCCAGCAATGCAGCGACCACAATCAAAAATCACAAGAGAAGTATGTATCTGTTGTAGTTAAAACCCGTTTTTAGTTACAACGCGTTGTCTCTAGCTAAAACTAGTTTTCACTAAATGCTTTTGTTGAAACAGAGATTTCCTAGATATAACTAGAGCTTACTGCTTTAAATAATTAAATTTTAGATAATACCATTTCTAACTTTGAACCTTAGTTAAAGCTGGGGATTGAAAATATGGATATTGTTTATTAAATTATTTATTAATAATTATTTGTTGTTGTTAAAAATAATCATCTAATTTAAGGAACGTGGTCAAAAAACATCAACATATAACAATGTTGCCAAGGCGACAAAATTAATTTTAAGGGATTAAAATAATCAAATGAGGAAAAATCAAAAATAACTTAATACCAACATACTTTAAATGAAATGAAGTAAGTTTACCTACTTGTTATTACATGGCAAACTGTCGAGGCATTTTGAGTTACAAAGATTGCCTTTTTTCTTACTTTGATTTAGGTACCCTTTGTTACATACGATGGCGAACTGCAACTACAACTGCAATGGTTGCTGCAACAAACTTGAGTGGGTACTTTGAGGATTTTCACGTATATACCGCCGTTCAATCCGCAATGTCTTCGCACAGTCCGTGAAGAGCATGTCGGTTCCAAGTGGAATGATTGCCAATGTCGCATTTTTATTAATAAACAATTTATTTGAAGACGAGAAGCGTCCACGGCGATGGTGGCGTCATAAAATATATGAAGAAAGAAATTGAAGTTCATTGTTTGGTACTTTCATAATATTCTTTGGCTTTAGGGTCCCATATTACTAGCCTATTAAACTTTTCCTTCTTCCCACTCTGTCATATTTGAAATATTCATTATTCGTTGTGCTACACGTATTCACTACCTACAAACACGTCCACAAACTAACTACGATTCCCTTTGAGATTGAGGCAAAATCGACGATCGGTGATAATTCAGTAGGAAAGACAGAATAATTACTCATTTATTTTTTATAATTCTGACAGTTATATTCATTCTCAAACATCAACAAACTATCACTCGAATATGTTTTGCGACGAACATTTTTCAAAGCAATTTCTCATAACTCTAAAGCCTCTCGAATGAAATTATATTTCAGATCTATATGTATCAATCTTTGATGTTTTCTATGTTCAGTAGCAATTTTTATACATGATTGGTTGTCTTCATAAAGGTTAGTTGCTTAAGTTGTTACAACATTCATTTCATTTACCAATCCCTCAACCAAAGACATTCACTGATTGCTGCTACAAGAGCATTATATTCGGCCTCAGCAGAAGAAAGTGCAACTGTTGATTACCTTCTGGTAGGCCAAGAAAAAGTAGAACCAAAACATTTGAAAATGTATCCGTAAGTAGATTTCCAACCATGTAGGTCATTCTCATAATGTGCGTCACAAACACCTTCTAAAGTATCATGTTTACTCTTCATAGAAGTGAGGCTGAGATCATGTTATTGGACACGACTAAGAAAATTGACCGCGAAGGAAAGATCAGATCTGGAATTCACCATCAAATACATCAAACACCCTATAACTTCTTTATAGGGATGTTTTGTTGATGGTCCCATTTCCTTTCCAATTTCAAATTAACCTCTATTGGAGTTTTTGTAGGCTTACAATTGCTCATATTGAATTTTTGAAGAAGTTTGGAAGTATAATAACTTTGGTTTATTTTAATCAATTGATTCTCTATATCGTGAATTATTTCAATACCCAAAAATATATGAATTGTTAAGAATATTTTAATTTTCGCTTTAGAATTTCCTACCGGATGGATATCATCTACGAAGAGCAAAAGGTATAAAATTATATTTTCAATAATCTAAATATGAAGACAATTATCTAATTCACTCCTATAATTCTTTTTCTCATCATCACATAGTCGAAACGTTTATACCAACAACGTGACGATTGTTTGAGTCCATATAAAGATTTATGCAATTTACATACCATTCTAGAATCATCTATAAAACCAGGAGGTTGACACATACAAATGTGTTCTTCTAACTCCCATGTAGAAATGCTGCTTTAACATCTCTTTTCCAAATAAAATAATTTTCTTTAATAGCTAAAATCAATAAAATTCTAATGGTAATTATATTTGCTACAGGAGCATACGTCTCATAGTAGTCATAACCATTTTGCTGACTATAACCGTTCGCAACTAACCTTGCCTTATATCTAATACAATTTTTGTCAGAGTCAAACCCACCTTCTGTCAATTATCTTTCCTCCTTCTGGTTTCCAAACGAGTGTCCATGTTTAATTCTCGTTAAGTGATTCTAATTCTTCTTCCATTACCGACTCCCACACTTTCCGACATGGATGACTTTTGACTTCATCATAAGACAATGGTACATTATTAACAAATTCTTCACCAAACGAAGCTGGATCCCCAATGAAAGACATATATTTTTCAGATGATTTCAAAACCTTTATGCCACAAAGGAGATTTTTTGATTCGTGATGGATGTTTCAAAGGTTCAAGATCTTCCTCACAACCCCTAGCACCTTAATTCATAGTTGATTCTGGTTTTCTGCAAATACTCTCACAGTTCTAATTGTCATACACAGCGATTTCTTCAGGTGTATCTAGATCTAGAGAAAAATCATTCATTCCCTTTCCAAGAACCACAGGACGCGTTTCTAAATTACGATTGTATTCTATATTTCGTCAAATATTACGACCTTTTCCAATCTTCACACATGCATTTTCACAATCCCACAGCCTGCATTGAAAGTGTAACCAATAATTATATATTTCAAACTCTTCTGGTAAAATTTGCATTTTCTAAATTGTTTAGGTTTGGGAAGATATGCTTTGCAACCAAATATATGCAAATTTGATAGATTTGGTTTCTTACAATGCCATGTTCCAAATGCTGTCCAAAATCAAAATATTATCGATCCATTAGTCGAGGGAATAGATGTAGTGGAACCGAATCCTCTTTATAGTCGTATACGCCTGAATGATTGTAATGGAATGACTATTTCAGGCAGGCATCCAGCCCCAGGTGGAGTAGAAGTAGAATTAGAGAGTAGTGAAAGCGAACTACTGATAATGAGTAGTAGCGGAAGCGAGCTACAGAAATTGGACACTTCTTCACCTGTTCCAAATCCAATTCATACTGAACAGGTCAGTATGCATCAGGAAGCCACCTGGATACTTACCGGATTATGTAGTCTCTCCTCAGGGGGGAAAAATGTCATGATATTTGTATAAATATCATAATATTATCAACCATAGATAAATATTTTTAATACGGGGAACAATGGAATCTCCTGTACAAAGTCCGAAGCCACAAAGTTTTTTCGAGTGCTACGCCATCTATTGTGGTGGAAGGTTACTATTCACCAACAGGAAAAAAAATAAAGGAAGAGACCTGCATGATTAGTCACAGTTGACTAGCTACTACTAGATGGCAAGCCAAGCAAATACTGAGGGTTTTTTAAATTATGCCTATATTGTTTTTTCTTAAATAAACAAATAAAAACAGTCACACAAAGTTTAAACACTTTTTGAAACAACCTGTTATTTTCTTTTGGCTTAAAAGTAGGATAGGTTATTTCAAAAAGCTGTTTAAAGCTTTTATCCGTTTTTATTAACCAGTATAGTTTATTAAAAGGCGAATGTCTACATATAGTTTCAAAAATTTAATATAAAATTTTGTTTATAAAATAGTACAGGTTTCTTCTCAAAAGTTGAGCCATTTTATTTTTTGTGGTAGTTGAGGTAAGTAAAGCATTTATTATCCAAGGGGCGATCTTCGTGTTTTTCCTTTTACATTTTTTTGTATATGTACAGGCGTCTATATATTTTTGAAGTGTTTCAATGAAAGTATTTGTTGCATAGTTAGGATCTGGATTCAAGTATAAGAAATACCAAGATTTTTGTCTGATTGTATTTTTAAGTTTTGTTTCATCTATGTATTTCACTATTCCTCGTTCCTGGGGGCATTTGGTCTTTTCCAGTACTATCTGTAGTATTGTTGAGAAATGATCTGTAATGTCGGTTTGCAATACTAGGGACAGTATTTGATCGAGTACGTTGAATTTGGATTTTAAAAATATGCATCGAATTACTGGAATTTTTTCATATAACGTTTTCACATTATTTTCAAACGATGTTACTTGCAGGTTACTCGGAATTCCTTGTGTTTTCAAGAGAGTGCCAACGCTTTCAATTAAAGTTTTGATTTTTAAATTTAATTGAAATATTTCATCTATCATCAACCTTTTAAATTCTAAAATAAATTTAAAATATGATTAAATATAGAAATTAATTAAAATTATTGATCATCAAGTGTATCTATTTGTGGTGATGATTTATCTCTTTTGTGAAGTGTCCATCTGATTCCACGGTCACAAGGTTTTGACTTTAAAAAAAATTAAAAAAAGGTACATTATAAAATTAAGTATTTTTGTACTAAAAGTCAAATTTAATATTCAAACTTTAGGTTATTATATATTATGATTTAACTTAAGAAACAAATTATCTCTAGGAACAGCAAATCTCGCCATATCATTTGATTCTTTATTCTCAAGGGAAATTCCTTCAGCTTCAGACCTCATAGTTTCGGCAATAGATTCCACTTGAATATCTGGAGAAGTACTACCCGATTTATAATTCCCCGACTTTCTATACAATACTGAAAAATATATTATTTGCACAAAACATTCTTATTAATTTCTTTAAATACTTACAATTTGTTTGTGATGTAGGTTTAAAAACATGATAAATGTTACGATTTAATGAGGGACTTTCGTCTGAATCAGAACTAGAGTGATGGGACATATACCTTGTATTTTTTTTCCGTATCCTTGATCCCCGTCCTTTGTAAATATCGGAACTAGACGAAAGGTCTGTTCTAATTAAAGCCTTTTTGGCATTTCTTTGTGCTACAGTAAAGTCATCTACAAGTTAAAAAATTATTTCTCTTTAAAAAATGACAAATACAATAATACTCTGTCGAAGTCTCTAATATACTGATCCATTTGTTTATTGTTTTACTCCTGACATTTTGATGTATTATAGCAATCAGTAAAATAAAGTTTGTTAGTAACCTTCCAAGCGAATAGATGGCGTTAAAAATGCAGTTTAGCAGTGGCTATAAAAGATCGCAGGGCATGTTATCAACCTAATGACAAGACGTTTAAGAAATTGTATTCTTTGTCAATGTCAGTTTAACAAATAATTATACTATGTGTATTTTTATATAAATGAAGTCTAAATTCAAAGGCGCTCTTTTACTATAGACCGATAGAGGAAAAAAATTAAGAAAAACTACAGGGATGGTTCGACCAACTACAACGAATGGCGGAAGAAAGAATAGTAAAGCAAGTATTTGTAGATAGAACATATAAGAAGAAGTTCTGAAGAATACCAAGAAAAGCATGATTAAAGGATGTGAAGACGGCAGCAAGTAAGAGAAATTTAAAAAGGGAGAGATAAAAAGGCTAACGCAGGACAGAAATAAGTGGATAGTGGAGAGATTTATAAGGGTACAGTGTATAAGGATCAAGTAAGTAAGTAAGTTTACCAATCGTTGAACGATCAAGTTTGATTCAATGAAACTTTTGTTGAACTACTAAAAAGTTGATCAACTACGTCGAAACAAACGTTCTCATGACTATTTTGATCCAACTTAAGTTGATCAACAAAATTTAGCCTGTGAGAGAGCGAATTAATCTTAAATCAAGTATTGTAACTGGTTACACAATTGCTTAAACTGCAATTATTATCTTAACTAATTTGAGACTAACCATTCAACTTTTCCAAAGGCGTTTCTAGATAATAGGGTTTACTTACTGGTTCTGATATTTTTTTAGCGAAATTCAGATTCTTTTTCAATTAGTAAAGATCTGGTATGAATATTTCGTACCAAACATCTGCAGATTAGGCGACTTATTGCGTTTCTAGAACTTGCATAAATATATTGTAAACACATGGTGGAGTAAGTGAAAATGCAATAACTGAATATTTAATATTTTATCAAACATTGTAAATTTTATTTTTATCGTGATTCCTGTAACGTACCTGTCCCATGGCCTAAATTATCTGAACTTAATTAAAATCATGAATATTTACTTCTTTGTAGGTACTCTGTTATATAAAAAGTCTGTAAAAAATCATCCAGAAACATTGTTCCTTACTTACTACTTTTTTATATATGAAATAATTATGATAATTTTGTAAGAAATTGATAATCTCTATTCCTCCATTTATATGAATGTGTAAAGGTGGTTGTGGATGACAATGACAAGATCTGGATAAATGTAGGTTCTTGTATTTCCATATTTGGAATATCTATATTCACAAAACTTTTTTACGTTTAATATTTGTTAATGAAATTACAATATACAATTTTGTTGTAATTCAATGAAAGCTGCGTAAGCAGTATTCAGATCAATATTTTATACAATTTTATTAATAATAATAGGGTAAAGTAGGGTAAATTGTACATACTTTATATAATCTCTTTCATGATTGCTAACTTGCATGTTTCGTACCGGAAAAAAATGTCAGATACATTTTAATGTGTTGTATTGCTATAAGTTTAGTAAATCTGGTGTGAAACAACAATTTTAGCATGTAAAATTTTATTTAAAAATGGTATAATTTGGCCAACATGTCGGTCAAATCGTACCACGGGTGGTCTAAGTTGTACCTTTAAGGTGCAAAATGGACATAAAAAGTTTTTTGAAGACTTGGCTTTGACACTTTTCTCATGAAACCACTTGTTATATTTTTTGCTACAACATTTTACCAAATCTTCCACTGAAAATTCATCGCACACCATTCGGTCTCGTAAACTATAATTGAAACATCTGCACTTTGAGATGCTTTTGAAGTCGAACGCTTTTTAAGGTATTTGCTGCAGAATCCTTTGAAAGATTTCTCTTAACAATTTTTAGTTTTAAGCATCTTGACGTTTGCATTTGCTTCTGTTTCTGTAAGTCATTTTTATATGAAGTGCTTGTTAAAACAACTGTGGACTGGGATCCTTTGATCTTCTCTTCGCGACCTGAGGGCTTCGTTTTGTTAGTTGATAGAGATCTTCAACATATACAGATGCCTGGAAACAACTTCATATATTTTTGAATCGAAATTAAAACAATATTATTTTATTCCTCCTTACATCTACGTCATCTTCCGCATTCCTTGTTTCTGTTACATTAAGTGAGATTTTTACTTGCACGACTGATTTTTTTGGTATTGGTGATAGACACGTAAAAAATATTTGTTAGTAAACAATAATATTGCTGAAGATCATATCGACTTACAGCCACACTTTCAATTGGTCTTTCTAGTTCTGTCACATTGAGGTCTGCTTGTTCTTGATCTTCAATTGGCTCTGGCGTTTGAGATTCCCTCGAAGGTGGTAAGTCTATTTCAGTGGTAGAATTTTCACATTACTTAAGAAGTTCCGAGTCAGCAAATTGATGGTTCTTACAAACGGGCAACAGGCCATATTCTTGTTCCACGAAATCGGCTAATAGCATAGACCAGGATTTGTGCGTAAACATTTTTCCATAGCTTGATCACAGTAGCCCTGCATGGGTTTGAAAAATGCTACATCGAGCGGTTGAACTCAGTGGGTAGTGTGTCCTGGTAACTGCAGCTTAATAATATTATTTTCCTTGGCAATTTCCGGAGCTTCTAAGTTTCGTAAATAGGTACTATGACCATATATCACTAGGAGAATATTTCCACCATGGTCGTGGCGGAACAAAGCTAACAAAATGGCTTAGCCATTTGAAAAATAATGCCGAGTTGATATATCATGTATCAGATGTATATAATACTACCTGTAGGTGCACCTGTCTTTATTTCATTTTGCCCACGAACTGAAACGCTGCTAGCAATTTAAAACCGGTGAACTGACTGGTGCGCAAACAACCTGGCAGTCAGATAGAATACTAAGCTTTGTAATAAATGAAGACCTAGTTATGCACTCTTATGGTGACCCTATTGTAATACTTTGGCCCTCAAACGTTATAAATTTGACCCCTTCTATACCGGGTCCGCTGTCACCAGTCTAACAAGTGCTGTCACCAACTCTTTCCTTAAATATGCAGCCGAGCGTGTAAGGCAAATCCAGTTCAATTTAGGCTGGGAACGCCTGGACTTAAAACGGTTTGATTGCCTTCGCCAGGACAGGATTGTTCTCTGAGTTCGTCATCGTATGCACTATGTATACACACTCTAGGGAAAATTTGGGGTAGGATTATAAATATAGTATGGGGAAACCACCAAGTTGTATAAAAAAAATATAATAAAACTTTCTCTGTATATATGAAAATAAAATCCCAATATCAGAACAAATTCTTAAATTTCCCCACTATAAAAGTAACTATACACTTATCTATAAAGTGTACCTTCTAAATCTTTCGCTGTATAACATATGACTAACAACAAAACAAATATAATATCCCTCACCATGAAATAGAACAAAATTATTACCCACTTATCATTTAATATGTGTAACGTGTGCGAGGGGCGTATGATTTAACCCTTATTTCGAAGTTCCCCCGACTCGTTGCGAGAAATACTTATTTTGCTCTTAAAACTATACTATACAAAACGACTGTGGTTTCGAGTCATTGCACTTTGTATCAACAGAAAGTGAAATCAGAGTCGTTAAAAGGAATTCTACTGATCTATGAGTAATAAATGTTTATCGACAATCCCGTTCAGTGCGTAAGTGCCGAGTTGCAAATTTTCAGGTCTTTGAATAACCTATAATGTTTATTTATTTTACTTAATATGAATGAAATTACCTAACCACGTCTGAAATAATTAGCTTTTATTTATCGTAGCGAAATTTCACTGGAAATGTGTTACTACAAATAAATCTCGGTTTATTTTCCATCTACGAGGTGGGAGCGTGAAACAATAATCAAATAAATAGTGCCTAACTCCTGTCGGTTATATGCACCCTAAAGAAAGCGAAATGTTCCTACAATTTTGGAGAAGACCTTACTCTGTCATCACACACGATAAACTCATATCTTATATAACGAGCGGTGCCCAAATTGTGAGCCTGGACCTGCAGTACCTAATTGAAACCTGCCAGCTTGTCAAATCCCCGTGAAAGAATAAATAATAAAATAAATATACTGTTATAGCTTCTACCTATTTATATAGTTATGTTATAAATACCAAGTTTAGAACCAGCGTACAATAATAAAAACGAATAAATTTCTCCTCAAAAAAAACTTAAATCTCAACTTGTTTAAAAACTTACCGCGATGGAAACTCCCTTTCTCCGGTCTTCGATTACTGCCTGCGTTCACTATCTTTCTAGAAACCGCGGGTAACGCTAGTTACCGGTATCGAGCTATGTTGAACTTCGAGTAGAGGGCGAGATTTCCCGTTTTGTGTCACCGACGGGGGACAGTGTTCACCGTCAAGGATATCTAAGTATCCCTTTTACACCCTGACACAACGGAGAAAAACTTCTTCCTCTGAAGCCGCTAACACCAAGAAAACTGATACCCGTTACCGTGACAGGGAAAGGATTTTTCCCTTCGCGTTTTTCGCCCGACATTGTCTGTCGCTCTAACTGCCCTGTACCTGGTTTTTACTATCCCCCCGAATTAGGTTTGGGTTTTTTTGTTGAATTGCAAAAATCCATATCTTGTTTTGAAGCTGCCTCAATTTTTCGTTATTAACTAGTTGTACACAAAACAATTATTTAATTTTGACCTAGAAAAAGTTTTATTTGTTTCAAAGCTGTTATGATTCTGTATCATTTTTCTAAACAAAAGGTGGGTCGCATTCCACTTTTTAATTATATTTGAAATAAAATATGTTTTACCGTGTGTTCTGAAAGTTACTAATTTAATTTTTTCTATTTGGTATTCGCGTTTATTACAGCTTTGAATATAATTCGTTGGCCAATACGTTTTACCCGCCAATTTCGAAATAACATTTCGGTACGATTTAGCCGACGGAACAATATACCCTACTTTACCCAATATTCCGATAAGTAAATGTTCAAATAATCAACAGGATTAAGATTGAATGAATGATTCATAAAGGATTGAAAAATATCCTCACAAGTACAAATATGTTATTCAAGCCTTTCTGGGTTTGCTCTCTTCATTCAAATATGTGAAATGCTCGAACCACAAATATTTTAGGCTCAAAGTTCACAATATTTAATTGAGAACGCGGAGGATATTATTAAAAATGACTATGTCCGAATCTATTTGTGAAGATTATTATTTTAGTATCTATTTATATAATCCTTGAAATTGTATTTTTTCACACTCAGTACAAGTGGTTCAATTAAAACAAAATGTAATAATGATTAAAATAGAATTGCAGTCATAGTGTTTGATATTAAAAAAATCGATTATTGAAACATTCTTAAATTAACGCAGACCAAAATATTTTATTTTCGCAAATTGTAATCAAATAATAACTAAAAAGGATAGAGGATGTAGTATCCATAGGAATAGTTTGCTGTATATTTTCGTAGTAATTAGAAAAGGGCTGCTAATACTTACCGCCTTTTGCTAATTCTGCCGTGTCTTTCATTGTTTCACTTCTCCAAATTATTCTGTCTTCCTCTTTTTCTAAATAAATTTGTTACCAAAAACAAATTTCATTTACTTAACTTCTTTTATCCAAAGTATACTATATATTCTACAAGAAACAAACATGAAAAAAGAGTCAGACCCAAAAACTTGGAAATTAAGAAACCAGTGAAGAGTGAAAGAAACATTACAGATCATCCTGTATTGAAATGAGATCGACCTAAGAAGTTCAGCTTATAACAATAACTTGTATATTTTTGTTGTCATATCCTCGTTAGACCCAGGTGCCAAATTACAACACAATTATTGAAAAAAGTGTCTAGTGGAATTTATTGGTACTTCTCAAAGTCAAATTGGAATGATTTTCTTGCTCGCATCCCTTACAATCCTTATATACTTTGTAAACATGAGTGAACAAAAAAAATAGTACTTGTTAAATAAATCATTTATTGGCAATTGATGAAGAAAACTAGCATATTATCGGCAAATAAAAAGAAAATTGACACCAACAATATAATATAGTAAAACTTCTTATGATATTGATCGACCACTAACTATGAAATTCAATAAAACAATGACGTTCTTTCACTACACACAAAACATTTTTGCAAATGGTACACTGGATCCTAGTGCGTTTATTACACCCAGGATTTCTGCATATTTGGGCATCTTTGATGTCAATAGCTCTAGGCAGGTGCAAAGCTTTTAATTTTGCTACCTCTTTGGGTGGCAGTGGGACATGTCCTTTGTTGTAATTCCTCATCTTCCGAGTCTGAAGCAGTTTTAACAGAAGTTACTCTTTTTATTAAACATTCAGCTAATCTATTTTTGAATTCAACCAAATCCAAAATATTATTTTTCTGAGTACCTAATTATTTACAATCTGTCCTGTACTAAAGCTAACAGTTCGCAGCTGCACAGTCCATAAAACACTCAAAAACCCTCACTGGCCATTCTTTAGTTTTGTGGTAGCTTCTGTATGCTGCAATCATCCTATTTGCCAAGTCTACCCCAACCATGTTTACATTGTAATGTCTTACCTCTGATGTATTTTGAAACGACGTATTTTTGTTCAGGTCTAGAGTATCTCTTGAATTAGACAACTGATTCTACGGTGTGAGTTATAGATGCTATCGTAGCAATCTTGTTATCCCCGTAATAATAAGAGTTCATTTTTTGTCTTCTCTAACTTTCCATCTAATGGTTCCTCATCCTCACTTTTTCATTTGATATCATTTGGGAAACTAACGTTTGGGAACCTGTTCTACATTATAGTTGCTGTACCAGATATTCCTTTTTCTTTTAGTGTTTCAAGCAGATTAACACTTGTAAAATATGTAAAATATCTAGCAAAGTACATATTGGTTTCTAATAGACAGGTCCCACTAAGACGTAAAACTGCTATTTTTACAACCCCCGAGGTTTGCTTCTTCTGTATCTTGTGCAATTCTTGTAGTTTTTCCTAGATAAGTCTAGAATTAGGCCGAAGGGAGACGCTAACACGTAATTTTTGAAACTAGTCGGGTTTGGTTTACGTGGAACATGCTAACGAATAATAGTAGTAGTAGTATTATAAGGATTGAAAGTGCATATTTTTTTACGAGCAATATTTGCAGTTGCGAGGCGGAGCGCAGCGCAGCCGAGCGAATGCAAATATTGCGAGTAAAAATAGGCACTTTTAGTCCGTATGATATATACTATTTTTTCTCCAACCAAGTCAAAATTAAAATACATTTAGTTTTATTCAAAAATCGTTAATAATTTGGTAATACATTTGAACACCTATTAATTATTAATTATAACAGCGATAGCAAGTCGGTAGTCATGGATATCTGGTATTGTTGATTGTCAAGTAGACGTCAGTAGACGTACTACTCATATAATTTTTGTAGTAGTTTTTACGCTGCTTTCAAAATGAATCCCGAACACGATGAAAATATACCTGCGGATATATTGGAAAGTGTCGAAGCAGTATATCTAAATCTTTTGCCACCCAAATCTCGCCAAGTTTATGAAATTGCATATCAGCGATTCATGGATTGGTGTAAAGAAAAAAATGTGCAAAACTATGCGGAGAGTGTTTTTAAGCTGTATTTCTCAAATTTAACGAAGACCGTCAAGCCATCCACTCTTTGGTCACAGTATTCAATGTTGCGATCCAGACTGGATATCAAAAATGGTGTGGATATTAGTAAATATTCAAAATTACGAGCATTGTTAAAAAGGCAAAGTGATGGATATATACCTAAAAAGTCTAGGGTTTTTTCAAAGGAGGAAGTGGATCGGTTCCTGGATATGGCACCTGATAATGTATATTTGATTATATAGGTTGTTCTAGTATTAGGAATTGGAGGTGCTATGCGTTGTGACGAACTAGTTCATTTGAAAATTGATGACATTGAAGATATGAACTCGGTCCTGGTCGTAAAAACTTTTCAGACAAAAAACAAGAACTTCGTTTGTTTACCATTATAGGCGATAATTATTTGCGTTTATTTCGAAAATATGTTGCACTACGACCATCAAATATACAGGAACGTCGTTTATTTTTGAAGTATGTTAATGGGAAGTGTCAAAGAATGGTTGTTGGTATTCACAAAATTAGTGCTGTGCCGCAAGAAATTGCAAAATTTTTGAAGTTAGAAAATTGGAAGGAGTATACTGGACATTCGCTAAGAATAACATCTGCTACACTTCTTATTGATGGTGGCGGTGACCTCACTTGTCTTAAAAGACATGGAGGTTGGAAATCGAGCACGGTAGCAGAAGGATATATTGAAGAATCAAGTATCAACAAAGAGAATACTGCCAGAAAAATATTGCAACCTGACAAAGAAGGTACAAGTACCTGTTCAGATATTTCCTCGAATGTTTCATCAACAGTTACGGAGAATATTTTGAGTTGTTCTAACATTAATGAAAATCTTTGAATTGTTCGAAAATTGTTAGTGATAATTTCAGTGGTGCTTTGAATTTTGGGAATAATTGTTCCAATTGTACATTCAACATCACTATAAATATCAAATAAATACCTATATATAGTTGCCCAATTAGTTTGTTTTACTAAGTTTGTAAGAGACAATGTTTTTTTCTTCAAATTTCAATTAGAGAGCTCAAATGCAATTACTTTTAGTCCTAGGATTAAAAGTAGCGTTTTTAATCCTAGGATTAAAAGTGTTGCTAAGCAACGAGCAAATTTTTGTACGGTAAGGGAATTGATGGCTTTTGCACCTGAAAATAGTACAAAAATGTCAATATTTTTTGATGGTTGGAGAAAAAAACTATTTGTTTATCGATGCTTACATTTTGCTCCTTCGGAAGTAGTAAAATAGCTTTATGAAAATTATCGATAACAGGCCGAATTTTCCAGAGCTTATCCCGATTTTTGGCAACATCTATTATGTCCAAAGTTTTGACAAAATGAAGAAAATTTCTTAATTTAAAATAACGATTTCTGGTTATTGCGTTAATTATTAATGGTGAATTGTAAGATCGGGAACATTCTAATTCTTGGGAAACCCAGGGTACTCATTAACAATGTTATCCCTATAAACGATCGGATCTATGCGTTACTTGCGCCTAACTGGTTTGTTGAAAATGGATATTGGTATTTTGAGCAACTAATTGAAAAAAATTTCCATCATAATACTAATGAAAAATGTTCCCTTCCCTCAAGAAAATTACTTGGTTAGGGAATATGTTTGAACGTCGTAGTTTTCTTGTATGTCACACCAGGCCTTAAATATTTTTTCATTGCAGTTTTTCTTTTTGCTCCTTCTATTCTCTTTCTTTTTGTAGTAGTACTAGTAGAAGTTGATGAATCAGATAATTATTCATCTGATGATGGCTGATCAACATGTGACACCTGGGAGCTTGCTCTTGGAACAAGAGAAGAATTGTTTATTGTATTGCTCTCACTGGAGTCACTAGAGTCAATTTATGTTTGTTCGAAAATATTTTCAACTATCTCATCCTAATCGCTGGTATCAGAGCTACTATTTGAAACATGTTCGAAAGTGTTGTTTTCTGGGGAAAACTTCTTCGTCATCATCGGTTGCCCCATAATCGCTTTGTTCAAGAATTTCGACCAGTTCTTCATCAGTCAGGCTTTCTTACTTTCTCATATCTTGTACCAATCAGACCCAATATCCGCATATGTGTACAAATTGTTTTGGATAATATTTTCAGGAGTATCAATAAATACTTGACAAAACTACATGTCGAACCGTACCATCTTAAGTTTTAAAAATACATTAAGGATAATAGTTATGGTCGATCAGCCTTTTATAGAAAGCTAATGTATGCCTACTGCGTTTACTACGTGGTCTCTTTGAATCAGCTAGGTTGGTAGAATCCATCACTGCTACACATCAACTTTTCTTGGGCGACTGTTGGGTTCTGATGATCAGCGATACCGAGAGAGTCGAATCGACCATTACTTTACTAAATAGCGCGGGAAAATTTAAAAACGAGAAAAATTATCTGGCCACATATGTGTACGGTGGGTTTGACGTGAATATTGACAAAGGCAGTTAATTCTTGTGAAAATTCTCGAATACAATACACAAAATAAACGTCTCAAGCTAAAGACGCGATCAATGAAGATAGTATGTAATCTTTTGTGCTTTATGTTGCCGAAAACTCCCAATTATGTTGATTTATCGCGAGGATCTTCCTTAGGAATCGTTTTCTTTGGTTTATTCAAGATACTGTCCTGCAGCTACTAAAAATTTCCAGCCTTGAACAACATTTTCATAGTAAGGACATTTTCATCTTTTTGACTATACAACACACCATTTTTCTTCAACCTACCGCCTTTCTTATGATTTACTTTTTGAGTCCTGTCGTAAAAGAAATAATGTTACAGCATCTCTTACAAATAAATAACTCTTCAAAGTTATTTGGGGTCGTCATCGATTTGAAAGACCGTATAATCAAAAAACTTCGATAATTATAACTGAAATTTAAAAATATCATAATAGAATATTCTTGCTTATTACCCCTGGCAATAAATTTCAAATTCGGAACGAATATTTTCTTCGGCTTTCCACCAAAGTGCTTAACGAGGTTTACAAACTAATAGAATATATCAGTCAATCGTCAACTACCTATATTATAGAACAATAAATGAACCACTTGATCTGATCGTGAATTTCGATATTTTTCCAGAACTATTTTTCGTTTATTGACTCTGGATGACTTTATATAATTAATATCGTAATATTACACTGTTGTGATATTAGTTAGTACCATTAGATGAGATGATGAATTATTTATAGAAAAATATTGCTTAATTAATTAACTAACAAATCGTGATTCAAGACAATTACGAGATAAAATATTCCAATTATTAAGTATATCATTATTGTATGTGTCCAAAAACGAGAAACCAACTAAATCCTTCAACAAATCCTCCTCAAGTTCATCCATAAATAATGAAATACGGTTTTCTGATTCTTCTTACATTTCTAGAGGATTTGCTGGCCTTTTATAATAAGTTTTATTCGTCGCATTGACATGATTGCTTCAGTATCTTCCACTTTTTTAGAAACTTTTTATTTCACTTTTCTTTACACACTATCTATTTGTAACAAATGTTGTTAAATGAATAACAGGATCTAAAATTTTGTAAATCATTTCTAATGACGATGCTCTTCGCACTAATTTCACAAGTTTCAAGTGTTTAATATCCTATGATCCCGTCAGTATGGTCAGTTATCCCATACTGGACTTGCCTTTGCTCGAAATTTCTGATAAAATATCCTCTACCTCATTTTAACATGCGTTTCTATCAAGCCAAGTCTTAAATACCATCTGAATAATTTTCTTTTTATCATTAACAAAAGAGCAACAGAAAATGTTCTACATTTATTAAATATGAACATTTTGAACATGACGTTTTGAACACGCATGATTGTATGGTACGTTTTGCGTTTTGATCTATTCAATAGAGGCGTATAGGAATCTTTTAGCAGGAGAGGCAACCTAAGAAGCTCAGTTAGTTTGGTCACTTTATGCGATGCTCTTAATATATAATTATCTATCTGATTATCCAAGGCAAAATTGTGGGATCGAAGAGAAAGATGTTGCTTCAAACCTGTCGAATTATTTAAAACGGTTTTTGATAGCCGACGGAGAATCTCATGTCAACTCCAAATATGAAGTTTCTATTTGTTAACGAAAAGCTCTGGTCTTGTAACAACGCAGCTTGGAATAATTTTCTCTACATAAATGTTCGATACATAATAACGATACACGTGTCATGTTTTTGTATGTAGTATTTATTATGATTTGTTTAAGAAAATATGGAATGTAAGGATTTAATTGGTCTCGCTAAAATAGGCTACAATTGAATAAGTATCTCTTTATGTTAAATTTATTTTATAAAATAAATAGTTTTAAGTGTTTTAATGTAGAATAAATAAATTGAAACATTTGGATACCTATTGTTTAATATACATAGAAAAAATATAAATAAAATAATCATCTTAAATGTTTGTTTAGAAACAATGGGTATCTTAGAGTCCACGATACGCATAGACATGATTTTTCACTATTGTAAAGTTTTTTATCGAACAAGAGAGATTAGTCAGTTAATATGATAGCCAATTGTGAGGCCAGGTTAGATTAAGAATTTCTGTATATGTGTTATACATATTTTTTCTAATTTTCTTTGTGAGAAGTATTCACTTCGCTGGCTAATCTCGAGTGGTTTTACAGTGGAAAATTTTTGGTATGAGACATTTGTAGGAAACTTTCGTATAATATATCCTACCACGTCTATGTGTGTCGTGCTTGAATTTTTGTAATGTGTACGAATCTCAAACGATTTTAGATCGGTACAAATTCGATAGATAAAAATACTTATTTTAAATAACGTATTTTTTAAATACTGAGAAAAATTACAAAAAATGTTACATTCGCGTTCATACTGTTACGTTTCTTTACAAAGTTTTCTGTATAGTTTATGGACGTAGAGAGACAAAAAAGGTAGCTGCTTACCTAATAAGAACCGAGTATTAACTAGTTTCTTATTAACAAATACTTTTATTTATATTACTGTCGCTCTGACTACTCAAAGCAATTATGACATATTGCGAAACATAATTTCATTATTTCTTGATTAACTTCTACTATAGAATAACAGCCAGGGCTGGCCAAATGAAGTATGGAGGCTAGACATTTTTGTATGCATTCTCACTACATGACAGCCACGTGTCACTTAATAAATAGGCTCATTAACGTTCATTATAAGTCTGGTATTTATATATGTTATTTAAACAAAAAATTTGTAACAGTACTTATAAAGCCGGACCAATCTGAAAGGTCTAAAACACCTCCAAACCCAGTTGAAAGAGATGTTCGATACTTTTTTTGTTTTGGGTTTTTGATGTTTTGAATATTGGTTTTCGAATTTTTCAGAGAAGCGAGATAAGATATTGGACTTATTTCCTCTGCAGTGGTGCGACGCGTGTGAGGGTAGGTGCGAGAGTCGGGAAGAACGGGGATGGTTGTTAAATTAAAATAAAATTAATAAGTGCGAATTAATTTGTCAATTATTTATTCGTTAGCAACTTATTTCATGCTTTCAACATTTCTTGTAAATTTTATAGCACTGTATGTGGATCCAGAATGTAATATTATAATATTTCAAAAAAATGTGACAAGCTGCTAGGTTGGTTGTCATTTAAAACCAACTAACAAAATTTGGGAAAATGTTTGAAATTTAGACGACTTTGTTGAATATTTAAATACTTACAATATATCAAATATTCACGATCAGACAAATATTAGAGAAGAACTGGGAATTCAACCGGGATGTTCACCAAATCTTTGTTGATTTCCAGCAAGCATATGACTCTATAAAAAGAAGCAGGTTGTGGGTGGCAATGCTAGAAATGGGCATCCCAAGGAAAATGGTGGAGCTAACATAAATGTGTGTGGTAAACTCATATGCACAGGTAAGGATAGGAAGCAGAACATTAACTCCATTTAGGGAAACATCAGAACTCAGACAAGGAGATCCTCTCTCATCGTTGCTATTCAGTTTGGCCTTGGAGTATGCGGTTGCTAAAATAACATCGGAACTAACTGAAGGTTTTGATAAGCCGGGTTCAAAACTATTGTTGGCTTTTGCTGATGATATTGATACGGTAGCTCATTCAACGGGAGATATGAGAGAAGTGTTCTCCCAACTCGAGGAGGAAACAGGTGACCTGAGTCTACGAGTAAATAAAGAAAAAACGAAATACAATGTAGTAACCAAGAACCCAAGACCTAGAATCAAACAGAATATTTCCATTAATGAGTACAACTTTGAAGTGATTAAGGAGTTTAAGTACCTAGGAGCGATAGTTACAGATGATAATCGAGTAGAGGAAATAGGGCGCTATATTCTCTTACAACACTCTTGAGATCTAAACTGTTAAGAAGACAATCCAAATTTACAATATACAAGTCAATTATTCGCCCGATGGTTACTTATGGCAGCGAAACCTGGACCCCTAATCAACGGGAAATAAATAAGCTTCTTGTCTTTGAAAGGAAGGTTCTTAGAATGATATTTGCACCGCAACAAGATGAGGCAACAGGACACTGGAGAAGACACTACAATGCCGAGTTGTCAGCGCTGTATGGAAGTGAGAACATAGTCAGACACATAAAGGCTAATCTAATAAGATGGCCAGGGCATGCATTGAGATGAGAGGACCACAGATTGTTAAAAACTGTATTCCTTGAGAGACCAGATGGTAGAAGATCAATAGGCCGATCCAAGAAAAGATGGAAAGATGCCGCCGCAGCAGATGTGTCTAGAATGGGAGGCCAACAGTGGGAAATGGAAGCACAAGATCGAGGAAGATGGAGGGCGATAGTGGATGCGGCCAAGACTCATCCAGAGTTGTAGGGCCAGGAAAATAAAGGAAGAAGAATGCAATAATTCGATAATGTTTTGTGAGTATGCCTATATATTTCAATGTATTGCATAATACATTCTTTAGAGACTAATGTACAGCAATATCCAAAAAAGTATTTGTTTGCAGGAATGCGTACAAAAGAGTAGTAGTGAAATGACGAATGTTATAAAGGTATCGAGTAAATGACAGAAGAATATAAATTGAAATATTTTCAAACTCTACTAATTTATCTGATAGTACTAATACTCTGTTACATGCTTTAATGTACGTGTACAACCATCTCTCTGGTTCCTTCACAATTGTACTAGATCTAGAAGTGTGTTAGATCCTTCAGATCTGGTCTTGCTTTATAAAAACTGTTACGAATTTGTTGTTTAAACAAAACATATAAATGACAGACTATATACTTTAACGTGAATGAGTCTATTAATCGCACATCTTTATTACCTGACACCTTTAGTGAAGATACCTAACCCCGATCGTTCTTACTTACTGTAGTGAGAATGCACTCAAAAACGTCTAGGTTTTATAGTTTAACGATGTCTTGCAGGCCCTGGCTCTTAGTCTAGAAGATCTACAGTTCCTACACTAGACGTCTATGTGAGATAAGATAAATAGAACAATATAACAGCAGTCAAAAGTATTTAGGAAATTTTATCAAAGATGTAGATGCATTTTTCTGCGGCTATAACTACACTCTTTATTATTGGTAAATATTTATTTTGGCTTTTCTCGTCTATGTTATCCAATGTATAATAACCACATTAAAGACAGAAGTTAATGTTGAATTATTCCTTTCCTTTAACGATGTTACATAAACCACAGTTAACAAAGGAAAGTTGAGAAAAGGAAGCCGAAAATCTGGCAATTTTTGTTTGAAACTAAAATACTTTCAATGAGAATTTTTTCAAATAGCAACGTTGAAGAGTGATATAGCTGAGAAGTCGTTTGTTCCTGGTCTCAAAATTACCTAATAAGTACGTGCTGGTAATATTCGAGCATTTGTTATTATTTTATCACTGGCATAAGATTGGGATAAAACAAAATGGCAGAAGACATTGAGAAAATGTGTGACAAATAGCATTTTAATTGAGTATTTGGAGTGAATTAAATAGCAAATAATTAGCAGATAATTTTGATTGGAAGTTAAGCAGTTCAGAGAAAAATGGTAATCAAAACAATTCCTTAGATTATCACATAGAATATAATAATAAGCTTTAAACAAATTTGTATTCTCAAATAAATATTAAATGCACCTTTTCGAAAAAAAAACGTAATAGAGCAAGGGAACATATGAAAGGCAAAATTCATCTTCAATCTCTCTAATTTTTGTTCGGTTCGCTGATACCTTCATGACCGCTCGTTTTACCTCGTCGAGGCTTGTAGTTTCTCATGTTTTTAAATAAAAATATTTTTTCTTAGGAATGCGTTTTGCATACTCTAAAATAAATTTTATTGATTATACAGTTGTTACGGACTGTTGTATATTATATAAATAAAACTGAGACGCTACAAATTCTGAGTTTTATTTGAAGTTTACGTCGACGAAGAACGCCAGAAGAAAACCAGTCCAACAAAGGAAACACAGTTGACTGACGGAAGCGACGGGAATGTACTAAGTCCCATCAAATCCGCACATGGTCCTTCGAGCCCCGAATGCCACAGAATTTATTTCGATACATTCGAAAAGTTGATGTAGTGAATCACGCCACAGCAAGGTTTGCAAAAGTTTGGTTCGGGTTAATTTGTATTTGCCGGTACATTTTTTAATCTTCCCGTATTTTATTAAGAAACCGCGACACAATATGTCGAACAAAGGTGATTGCACTTGCGGTCCCTTAAGGAAAATGTCAGTTGAAGATACTTTTGTTGAGGATTTAGCAGAAAATCAAAGACTACTCTTGTCTGAGTTATACTATTGTCTTTGATTACACATAAATGAGGAACGAAGTATTTATTTTGATGAGTTGGTTAAAGAAAAGGGAGATATTTTAGCTTTGCCCTAATAATGGCAACCGATGATCTCGGATCAGTGAACTTTGGCTTGAGTATCGATATCAATATCCCAAACAAAGTCATAGAATTGCATTGGAATCCTAAAACAGCGTTTTTATATATATCCGCGCCAAAGGAGTTGAAATTCACAAAAATTACAAAACGAATTGTTTTATCTACATTGTCTCGATGTTATGATCCTTTGGGTCTGATTAACCCTATTGTCGTCTCAGGCAAATTACATAGGCAAACTCTATGTTTATCCAAATATTCTTGGCACCATAATATTACCGCCAAATGGCAACAATTTCTTCTTCAAATCGAATTTATTAAAACAATACAAATACCTCGCTGGATACTTTCAGCTCACAATCATACAAAAATTCAAATTCATGGCTTTTGCAATGCCAGCAAAGTAGCCTATGGCTGCAATCTCTATTTTTTATCCTTTCTAAAAAACCCTTTGTTAAACCTAGATACTTAAAATCAAGTTATTTGCAATGTCATCGCGGCAAGATCTAGAATCGCACTTATTAATACCATAGTGACAATTCCTAAACTCGAGATTTGTGCCATGAATCTATTGGTCAAGCTCACCGCAAAAATTACAAATATATTCTAAGCTAAAATTTTATTTGAATTCATAAATCTATGGTCGAATTACCAAATTGCCCTGTCGTGGATACAGGCACACCCTTCAAAATGGAATATGTCTGTTAGTAATCGTGTCTCTCAAATTCAAAAACTCGTTCCCAGCGCTACTTGGCGATATAAAGTATAAAGTAAATCCAGCTAATACGCTGTCTAGAGGGATTTTTACTCCAGAACTCCTCCTCGAGTTTTGGTACACTGGGCCACCCTTTCTACAAAACCGTTTGTTAAATCTAGATTTTTATAATAGTTTTCAGTCAATGTCGTCCTTACCTGAAACTAAAGAATCAAATATTGTTTCTAATCTTTCTACTACCCTCGTATACACATCCGTCGAAGTATGGTATACAACGGTTTTAAAATTCTTCAATTTCACAGTTACGGCGTACTTAGATACGAAATTAATTTACTAAACAAAACAGGTAAAATCACAGGCTCTCTCAATGTAAATGAACTTGACTCAGTGATAATATTTATAGTCAACATTCTCCGGTAGAAACATTTCTCTAAAGAACTTCACACTCTAAAAAATACATTAATAATTTCTAATAAACAAATCCTATCTCTTAAAGTCGTTCTTAGTTGCAGATGGTGTCATTAGAGTCGGGGGCTGACTGTCTCATGCTAATATAGCTTATTCATAAAAATACCCTATATTATTGCCTTTTAAATGTAAAATTGTGCAATTAACAATTTCTTTAGAACATATTCGATGTTTTATCAAATATTCGACTTCGGTATTGGCCTTTCAACGCTTTAAAAGAGACCAAAAGAATGATTTTTAAATGTCTTTCATCTTTCAAATTTAACACGCAAACTGCGCAGCAAATCATGGTTAACATACCAGCTCCCTGTCTCATAAAAACCTGTCATTTACGGAAAGCTCCAGTTTCCGAATGCTATATAGTCATTTTTGTGTGCATGGTCACAAAGGCCGCTCACATTAAGTTAGTTTCCGGCCTCACCACAGAGTCATTTGTCGCAACCCTCAAACGTTTCATTTCCAGACGAGGAAACCCTTCAGTGATTTACAGTGATAACGCCACTAATTTTAAAGATACTAACAACTATTTTAAATATATTCATACCTATTTAAAACAAACCGCTAACGCTTCGTCAATCACGAAATTTTTATCTATCAAAGAAACACAATGGAAATTTATTCCACCAAATGTTCCGCACTGGGGCGGAATTTGGAAAGCCGCAATTAAAAGCGCAAAATATCACCTTATTCGAATTATAGGGAACACTAGCCACACCTTTGAACAACTCTATACAATTTTGTCTCATTATCATTCTAAACTCTCGACCATATACCCTAATTCGAATGACCCTCTAGACGAGCGGCCTCTGAACCTTGGTCATTTCTTAATTGGTACATCTCTCACGTCATTTCCTGAAAAAGATATTTCAGATTTACCCACGAATCGACTTTCGTTTTGGCAGAAATCTACCCATATTCAACAAAACTTTTGGAAACAATGGTCCAAAAATTATTTAAATCGCTTACAAAGCAGACTAGTCTAGTCGACAAGTTTGAAATGGTACAAAATAGAGATACAGCTCTTAAAATTATGTGCGGTAGCTCATTGGATTCGGAATGACGCCTAGAAAAATGTGCTGAAAGCGTGTATTAGCACATAAAAAATTGCAAAAGTTATAAACAATTAAAGATGAAAAAAAATGGCATTTCGTTTTTAGCCAATATTTCATAAACTATTAATATTTAAGAAATTTCAAAAAAATATTCTGAAAATAGGTCTGCGCGCGACATTTTTAGATTGCGAGCGCGGTGTCAAAAGCGAATACGGCACATTAATTAATTTATTTGGTATTGAATATTTTTTTTAATTTGAAAAAATTATGGTGTATTCTGAACATAATTTATTCCCGTTGGAAATTTTACTTAAAGTTAATTTTTCAATAAGTTAAACAATTGTTAACTAACTAAATTTTCTTGAACTTCAGTCTTAATTGTAAGTGTTTCCTTTATTGGGCTGGTTTTCTTCTGGTGATCTTCGTCGACGTTAACTTACATTACTATAAGACTGTTATGTTCGGGCAAAGCGAATAATGATTCACTTTGCCCTATTCGCTTTGCCCAGAGGTGACAAGTTCAAATCAAAGTGAACTAAGCAGAGAAAAAATAAGAAATATTCAGATGTTTTGATTAAGAACGACGGTCAACATGCGTAATTATTGTAAAACCTACATGCAATCAATATCTTCATATTAACGTAAAAAAGTTCGTTAAACTAACCTTCAAATATTTTTATTATTCACGTGGTTACATAAGCAGTCGTAAAGCTACTGAACCATAGAGAAAGTAATAACAGAGTGTTCGTTCCCGTACAAACAGCTGGCATCGCGTCGATCTGAGCGCACCCCTTGCGGGGGGCAGAACTAATTCTTACAGGCGGGATATTTAAATTTGGTAGATTATTAGTAGGTGAATTTTATAGTTTGTCTTAAAATTGTTTATTATATAAATATTTCATTTCAAAAAATTATATTTCATTTTTTGTAATGAAATAATGATAATAAACAAGTTTGAGACAAATAATTTAGATAAATAAGAAAACAGCAAAAATTTAATTTTTTTTTAACCTGCACATAATATAAAAAAAATTATTAATCACAACTACATATTTCTACTAAAATTACATTACATTATATTTAAGAAAATTAATCCAATATGACATCAAATTGCACATTGTTATTTTAAAATTTTTGACGACAAAACCAACAAACATTTTAATAAAAGGAAGTTAAAAACTAGATTCTCCATATCCATGAAGACAGGAACAGGTCTGAAACAAAAAGTAAATTAAAAGTAGTACGTTTTAAGTAACAAAAAAATATTTTTGTTTGTTAGTCCTCTTACCATCATTATATTTTTCAATTAATAAGGGAACACAAACTTTTATGAGTTGAGAAAATCCGTATGATTTATGTTCTAGACAGATGAATAAATCAAAATTCATATGACCTTTTACAAAGTGTTATTTTTTTCAGTAATATTTTCTACATGAACGAAAAGTGGTGAAATATGATAACAAAATCATGCAGTATTGAAAGAAATTTAACAACTTCTCTGTACACAAATCAGACGTATTTTATCATTTTCTTTGAAGGAAGTGAAACCACGGTGGTGAACAACTAAAATATCTCTCTGCAAATTAGCCTTACATTCTTCGCAATTAAAAGTTGTACGAAACTAGAAACATAGCTTATGATGAAAATTTGAAAAATGTTTTGTTCTTAAACCCAAATTGCGAAGTGGCCAAAAATATTTACTATCAACAATTTTTTACAATACAACTATGACGAATTATACCTGGTAATGACATTTTAAAGGTTCACTTACTTTTATTTACTTTATTAGAACGGGAAACCTAAATAAATTGAACAAAACTATACTAATTTTACTCATCCTTAGAACTTGTAACCATAACCAATATAACCATATTTTTAGTTTTGACACTTCACTTTTGACAAACACAAGCCGTATTCACACAAACCAATGTAAGATTGATTTTGTATATTTTCATTTTTAATGACTTAAAAGTTAATATACTAGGATATTTTATAATATTTATTCACAATAAAGGCAATATGCTGAAATTCATTGTCATTTATAATAGTTTAATTTGTTTTATTCTATTTTGTTTATATAAAACAGTCTTGTAGTTCGCGCGACTGTAGAGACTCCATGCGCGGGTGGCGGTGCAGAAACGTTGTGCCACTTGCCGCCTATGCATCAAACCGTCTCTTATATTATTTGTCTATGTACTGAACGGTCGATAACTGCGCACAGATAAATGCTGTCTCACACTAAGCGTGGATATATGGGTGTCTTGGTATTATTGCGGAATTCGGAACATCACGTGTTTGGGCGTGGAAGGGATTATTCGCTTCGCACGGCATATTCACTTTGCCCGGCATATTCACTTTGCCCGGTCCTCCTATAATTGTAACCTATTGCATTTTGTTCTTATTGGCGAATATGGGATAATACGTCAGAAGATAGATATGAACGATTTTCACAAATTGTAACATTTCAATGGACTTTCGAACTGCAGTTAAAGAGTGTTGCCTACAAAAAAGTAAAACCTCTAGTATTGATATAGGACAAGAGAAAACAGATTATTGCTCGCGAATTTCCTGAAAATTTCACAGCACTTTACTCGGCTTAATACGAAGGCTAAATGTCAAAATCGAAAGCTCCTCTTTTGTTTAGTCTGTTCTTTACTTAGAGTTGGGAGAAGCTGAATACCTGAACCTTCAGGTTCCATTTATGACATTTAAGGAGCTAATAGTGCCCATCATCAAGCCACAATGAGAGTACTAGGAACCCTCACCAGGCAATATAGACAGTTGCCTATGGGCCGCCACCACACCACAAAAAAAATTAAATTAAATCACAAAAGGCTCAGTAGAAACAAAAAAATACTGAGTTTTGATACAAATAGTTAGACGAAAAACTTATTTTTATTTTTGAGCATCAAAAAACGGCGAGGCTAAAACGCTGGCGTTTATGTTTTTCTCCAAGCAACGGGCATCTCTTCTGTTTTGTATGCAAGCTTTTTCACCCGTATGTTCACAGTTTACCCATGAGGGCTTTTGTGATTGGAGAAATTCCGCCCACGATTGATTGAGCATGAAACCTCGAAAAATCATTTTAAGGCTTCAAACGATTACACTGGGCGATCCGAACTAATTGGTCGCATAGATCGAGAACTGGCGGAGCAAATGGAAAAAAAGTGTTAAGTATTGGCAAAAAGTTCTTGAAAGAGTGCTGCGAGTCATAGCTTTTCTCAGTGAAAGGGGATTGGCGTTAAGAGGGGAAAACGAAATTCTCGGATCTCCTAACAACTTTGAAATATTAGAACTTTTAGCTGACTACGATGTTGTTTTTAAAAAACATTTGGAAGAACGCGGAAGTGGTCACGCAAACTACTTGTCATCTACGATTTGTGAGGAACTGCTAGAAATTTTAGGAAACGCCGTTTTAAACAAAATTATTGATCGAGTGAAAACTGCAAAATATTTTTCAGTTTCTCTGGACTCGACTCCTGGCGAAGGCCATGCTGACCAATTGACG
Organism: Galeruca laticollis; assembly: GCA_963921935.1. Taxonomy (NCBI): domain Eukaryota; kingdom Metazoa; phylum Arthropoda; class Insecta; order Coleoptera; family Chrysomelidae; genus Galeruca; species Galeruca laticollis. The sequence continues at coordinate 149,692,103 of OY998176.1, read as the reverse complement.
TTAGTGGCTCGGTTTATTAAAGGGCACTTTCCTGTCGAGCGTTTTCTTATTTTTATGCCTAACCAGGGTTATAAGGCGAAGGATATGTATGAGGGCTTGATTAATTTTCTAGACCAGAACGAACTGGTCCTGAAAAACATTCGTGGACAGTCGTACGATCATGCTTCTGCAATAAGTGGCAGATATAATGGCATACAAGCATTAATACAAGAATTATCGAAAAGAAACCAAATTTTGTATTTTGGTACAAGAATTTATTATTAGCAGAGCGCTTTCGGTGCAATAATAAACCATCATCAGTGCCCCATGGTCAGGGTGTACTCCAAATCCTCACAAATTAGAAGATACATAAAATGAATTAAAATATAGTGCTTGAAACACAGTCACTATTTAATTAAAATAATAATAAAAAGCACACACAACCCATTGTACAATGGATGAGTCCCTAAAATAGGGGATAAAATTTAACTCAACACAACATTTATGAGTCAGCTGACTCATAAATGTTGTGTTGAGTTAAATTTTATCCCCTCAGCTGACTCATAAATGTTGTGTTGAGTTAAATTTCATCCTACCTTCTAACGTTATTTTGATTATGGTCAACTAATCGTATAAAATATCCTTATTACAACTATTCACAGTAATTTAGCGTAGACATTACCATTAAGATAATGCAAGCATTTCCACAAAAAATATAAAGTTCTGGTAAGCAGCGCTGGATTTAGACTTCGGCGGCCCATAGGCAGATCATGTGGTGGAGGCCCTCAAATCGTTTGTGGTTAACTGTTGAAAGTTTCTATTAGGGTCAAGGTAAAGAAGAAAGCAACAAAATAAGTTGGCGAACACAATATTTATTCATAATTATACTAGAAAACAACTGAAATAATTTCAGTTTACCTAAAAGCTAAATTATTTTTCGTCTGATTTTCACATCAATAAACGTATCGATAATATCGTCGAAGTCTGTTTCCCTCAAAACATCACTTTCTAAACTAAGGAGAGTTAAAACATTTAATCTATCCTCGGTGATGGAACTTCGGAGTTTATTTTTTATAAGTTTCAATTTTGAGAAGGATCTTTCAGCCATATAAGTTGTCGCCATTAGTGTGAGATAAATTTTCAGAATTACCTCAATGTTGAGAAAGCACTCTTTAACATTGTTTTCACAAAACAATTCATACATCCATATCTCATAGCTAACCTCTTCTCTTCTGTTCAAATTCTTCATACTGAACTATAAATAGTTTGAAATATATGAATTCGTTGCCAAGAGAATCATCTACGTCGTCGCAGTAGGTTTTCACTGGCAGACAAAATTTCTTGATCAGAAATAGCAGTTAAATTTTTCAAAAACCCAAATCGTGTATTTAGAAGTGAGTACGCATCCATTCTCTTCTGAAGAGCAGTCATGAGCTGGTCGACAACTGGGATGTAGCTTTGAGTCCTAAATTTATCCGAGGATGATAACTGAACATCCGAAGCTTGCGGGCAATCTAAAGTCGACAACCGGACGTTTCTTCTTGTTTTTCTCATTTTTTCTTCTTCGTAGTTTCGACAATCAACTAGTTCGAAAGCTTTTACTTCATATTCATTAAAACTGTCTTTTTTATTTTCAATGGTTGCTTTTAATGAAGTAAGCAGTGCTGCAGCAGTATTCAAGTCCAACTCACGATTTTGTAGGCTTTCGCCGACTTTGTTTATATGTCCCAAAATATAATCCCAAAAAAGTGTATATATGGCTGTTTCTTACTTTGCCATCCTATCATGCAAACCGACAGCTGTTGCTCTTGGTTTAGCTGTGTCTTCTTCGTCGTGAATAATTTCTTCGAGGGCATTTATAAAACCTTTATAGCCCCGCAAGAGTGCTTTGGTGGCTTAAACTCGACATGACCTTTGAGTTGTCGTTCTTTTCGGCACAAGAATAGGTTGGTCAGTTTTAGCTTCTTTTAAACAGCGACTAACTGTATTCTACCTGTTAGATGAAGCCGTAAAATATACACACAGCTCTTTTAAAAAATCAAAGAAACTTATTGCTCTGAGACAACAACTGGCCGCCGATTATATGACAAGATTAAGCGAATGGCCAACGCACGGCACCCAAGCTGCTAGGCTATTTTCTTCTTGTATTAATGAGTGGAGTCAGCTGAGTGTACCAGAGAAAAACAATTATCGAAAAGAAACCAAATTTTGTATTTTGGTACAAGAATTTATTATTAGCAGAGCGCTTTCGGTTCAATGATAAACCATCATCAATGCCCCATGGTCTGGGTGTACTCCAAATCCTCACAAATTAGAAGATACATAAAATGAATTAAAATATAGTGCTTGAAACACAGTCACTATTTAATTAAAATAATAATTAAGAGCACACACAACCCATTGTACAATGGATGAATCCCTAAAATAGGGGATAAAATTTAACTCAACACAACATTTATGAGTCAGCTGACTCATAAATGTTGTGTTGAGTTAAATTTTATCCCCTCAGCTGACTCATAAATGTTGTGTTGAGTTAAATTTTATCCCCTCAGCTGACTCATAAATGTTCTGTTGAGTTAAATTTTATCCCCTATGTTAGGGATTCATCTATTGTACAATGGGTTGTGTGTGCTTTTTATTATTATTTTAATTAAATAGTGACTGTGTTTCAAGCACTATATTTCAATTCATTTTATGTATCTTCTAATTTGTGAGGATTTGGAGTACACCCAGACCATGGGGCACTGATGATGGTTTATCATTGAACCGAAAGCGCTCTGCTAATAATAAATTCTTGTACCAAAATACAAAATTTGGTTTCCTTTCGATAATTGTTTTTCTCTGGTACACTCAGCTGACTTCACTCATTAATACAAGAAGAAAATAGCCTAGCAGCTTGGGTGCCGTGCGTTGGCCATTCGCTTAATCTTGTCATATAATCGGCGGCCAATTGTTGTCTCAGAGCAATAAGATTCTTTGATTTTTTAAAAGAGCTGTGTGTTAATTTTACGGCTTGATCTAACAGGTAGAATACAGTTAGTCGCTGTTTAAAAGAAGCTAAAACTGACCAACCTATTCTTGTGCCGAAAAGAACGACAACTCAAAGGTCATGTCGAGTTTAAGCCACCAAAGCACTCTTGCGGGGCTATAAAGGTTTTATAAATGCCCTCGAAGAAATTATTCACGACGAAGAAGACACAGCTAAACCAAGAGCAACAGCTGTCGGTTTGCATGATAGGATGGCAAAGTAAGAAACAGCCATATATACACTTTTTTGGGATTATATTTTGGGACATATAAACAAAGTCGGCGAAAGCCTACAAAATCGTCAGTTGGACTTGAATACTGCTGCAGCACTGCTTACTTCATTAAAAGCAACCATTGAAAATAAAAGAGACAGTTTTAATGAATATGAAGTAGAAGCTTTCGAACTAGTTGATTGTCGAAACTACGAAGAAGAAAAAATGAGAAAAACAAAAAGAAACGTCCGGTTGTCGACTTTAGATTGCCCGCAAGCTTCGGATGTTCAGTTATCATCCTCGGATAAATTTAGGACTCAAAGCTACATCCCAGTTGTCGACCAGCTCATGACTGCTCTTCAGAAGAGAATGGATGCGTACTCACTTCTAAATACACGATTTGGGTTTTTGAATAATTCAACTGCTATTTCTGATCAAGAAATTTTGTCTGCCAGTGAAAACCTACTGCGACGACGTAGATGATTCTCTTGGCAACGAATTCATATATTTCAAACTATTTATAGTTCAGTATGAAGAATTTGAACAGAAGAGAAGAGATTAGCTATGAGATATGGATGTATGAATTGTTTTGTGAAAACAGTGTTAAAGAGTGCTTTCTCAACGGTTGAGGTAATTCTGAAAATTTATCTCACACTAATGGCGACAACTTATATGGCTGAAAGATCCTTCTCAAAATTGAAACTTATAAAAAATAAACTCCGAAGTTCCATCACCGAGGATAGATTAAATGTTTTAACTCTCCTTAGTTTAGAAAGTGATGTTTTGAGGGAAACAGACTTCGACGATATTATCGATACGTTTATTGATGTGAAAATCAGACGAAAAATAATTTAGCTTTTAGGTAAACTAAAATTATTTTAGTTGTTTTCTAGTATAATTTTGAATAAATTTTGTGTTCGCCAACTTATTTTGTTGCTTTCTTCTTTACCTTGACCCTAATAGAAACTTTCAACAGTTAACCACAAACGATTTGAGGGCCTCCACCACATGCTCTGCCTATGGGCCGCCGAAGTCTAAGTCCAGCGCTGCTTACCAGAACTTTATATTTTTTGTGGAAATGCTTGCATTATCTTAATGGTATTGTCTACGTTAAATTACTGTGAATAGTTGCAATAAGGATATTTTATACGATTAGTTGACCATAATCAAAATAACGTTAGAAGGTAGGATGGAATTATCAATCATACAAATATTCAGACTGTACACTGTATATTAAAATAATCCTGCTTTAATTGCATTTAAAACATTTTTACAATCCTAATTATAATTAAATAAAAAAACTATATCAAAGATATCCATTGCCCTAGTCATTTTTTTTTCGTTATTATCAGAGTCGGAAACATAGATATCTTCAAAGCGACACGTAATAATTTTTGAAAGTTTGCCAGACTGCAACGTCCTTAACCTAGGTCATAAAACGACTGATTGTAAATGATTCATCCAACTTTCAAGCACGTGAAATGTATCACTGACCATTCTGAAAGTATCATAAACTAGTTAAAAACAAACTTTGCTGGAAGAATTTATAAATGAAAGTAACGTTAATTCAAAAATATATCCAGACATCGGTATAAAATGATTATTTATCCTAATTTTAGGACTCTCACTACTATATAAAGTATTTAAATTCGGTTTTTTCTGTTTTAAAAGGATGAAACTGAGTGTTGAAGTTCGATTGATTCTCTAAAGAAAAATTTTTGTAAAATGGTCACAGTTTCCATCAATATACAAATTTATTGCGTATTTCCGATTAAAATGTGTGAATCATGTTCATGATTGCATAGTTTTCATCTGTAGGAGGTTTTTTATTACCGTCATTCGGGGTGGAATTGATCAAAAATAAGGTAGTTTTTTTGATATTCTTCCCTCGGTATTAGGAAAAATAGATCAAAGAAGATGTAGATGTAGTAGATGTTGATTGGAATGGTATTGTAAAGTATGACGAAAATATATAGAAATAAAGTTGTGAACAATCTAATACACGTCCCAGGGTAAGATTGTTCACAAACACTATATTGCAGGCTAGATCATAGATGCTCATTCTCAATCACGTTGGCCTAAGTCAAGTACTTTTGAAGTTATAGCAGTTTATACAGTGGGGGTGAAATTGTTCAGCGAGGATGAGATTGATCATGAGAATTGTTTATCACAAGATTAAGAAAAATTTGGTATAAACCCTTTATTGAATCCTAAAAAGTAAAATACATAAACTTGAAAAAGAAACAAGACTGTTTCTCCTGTACTTCAAAAGGAAACAGACCTTGCAAACATGATTAAAAATTAATTCATTTAAAAGATGTCAATAACTTTTTAGAAGAAGTACTTGTCAGTACCATCAATTTGTTTTATTGTCGGATTTGGTAACATTGCTAACACATCAGATACATCTGACGTGAATTCGGCACCGTCTTAAACTGCAAAAATCTAGACTACATACCCAATAAATCAATTTCTTCTCTTCCTTCTTCGTCCACTTTCACCTACTGTACAATAGCTGTGTACCGGTCGATCGTTTTTTCTCCTTGATCCACCGTAAACCTTGACCACTACAAATTTTCCAGCCGTTACTTCATTGTCTTCTGGTTCGAAATACTCTGTTTCTGCTGGCACGTCATCACTCTCATCTTCCAGAGGTTCCTTATCGGAGTTGTCGTTAAATAGCTCATCTACACCTGAATCACTAGAATCTGCATCAGTACTTACTGTAACGCTTTTGCCAGGTTCTACAGATAGTTTCTGTCTTTTAATATTTCGTCTTGATGGTCCTGCTGTGAAACACTGCTGCTGCAAATAATTCACAAGAATGTTATTCACAGACCCATCAGTATCATTGCCAATCTCTTCAGTTGGCATTTTCTGCAAGACTCATTCAGGATCAAAAGGCACAATTCCTGTCGCTTTGAATGAAGCTATCAAGCTTTTTTATAGCATTTTCCGATTTGTTATTAATTTCAAGAAGAGTGGAAGCCAATAAATGGGGAATATATTTTTTGTCAATAGAAGTTTCTTGTGAATGAGTCTTCTCACAATTCTGTAACACCGACCTCGTATCCATTTTAAATGAACGGAACCATCATCAAGAGGTTGGATGAGAGGTGTCGATTTTTTTGGAAATCAAACAAAGGCAATGTCATTTTCTTAGTATAGTTTTAAGACGGTATACTTGGAATGGGACGAGAGGTTATCGCCCAACAGCACTTAGCGATCTGACCAACATTCACCGTATGGTAAGAATGTCGACTCAAACCAATCGGTGAAAGTCTAGACATCCATCCAACAATTGTGAGTCCGATTTTACGAGAACCTCAACTACAACAGCTGTCATAGGAACAAGGCTCACCTTTTGGACACAATTCTATCCATTTGTGTCCCACTTTCTCTGCCTTGTAGATGACGTAAGGAGGTAATAATACTCCAGATGCTGAACCGCACATCATAATTGACATTCCTGCCTTGGTAAAATTGCATATTCGTTCTGGATATATGGTACCACGACGATGCGAAACGAAACAGCTTTTTGTGCTTGCCAAATACATGATCAATCCGACCCCACGTAATAAAATAGAAAATAATATGAAAATTGTTGAGCCCACTGTTGACAGCAAAACACGCTAAGGTTACAAAGCATAAATACACGTGTGTATTTCTTGGAAATGAAAAAAACTAGTTGAATTCTGACTTACTGGACAAAGTAATCGACGTTCACTTTCACATAAAAAGAATAACTGTTAATAACTTGCAGTTTTCTCAATATACAGGTAGCCGTTATAGTTCACATGCACATATTGACGTCAGCCATCTTTGTATTGTCAATACTGGTCGATAGCAGCGCGCTCACACGGTTAGTTTAGGCGCTAATTTCCAATATTTAAACGGATGATTTAATGAACAATCTCGCCCCGGATGATCAATTTCATCCCAAATGACGGTACTCGTTTATGAAGAAACAACAAAAGGAATGGAAGTTGATGAGTCAATAATTCATCGTACATGAAAAGCGTATATGTAGGGTAAAGTGGGCAAATGGCGGTCACTTAAGAAAAAATTTTTTTCTAAGTGAAAAAATAAGTCGTAATTTCAAATAATTTTAAGATAGCAATCAGTAGTGCACTTAAAAACTTTTTTGATCTGAAAATGTTTCAAAATGTTTTCTATACATTTATGATAACAAAAAAAAAATGTGCATTTGACTGGCATTGTCATACAGATAGGAGAATTCCAGTCACTTATGCGAGCAATACCGGTCAAGCAGAAAAATGCTTTAAATATAATTAAGTAAACTTCAAATAAGCATTTTTTACCAAAATATTGTTTGATGAAATAAAAATAAAATAAAAACAAAAACAATCTAACTATCTAAGTAAAAGGCTGACATTCATCACATGTGTATCCTACAGGTGTGTCCCATCCACTGCATTCAGAATGTGCCCATCTTCCGCATAGGGTACATCTGTACCACTGCTCATTATTATTTCCACAATCATTACATATCAAACATATATCTTCATCGACATCTTCATTATCATCATATTGAACATCAACATCAGAATCTGATGGGTTTTGATCAAATAATTTTCTTTTATGGGATTCTCTCTTATTTCTTAAGTCATTCCTATTTTCATCAAGATACATTTTAGAAGGTTGTACCTTTAATTTATTCTTTTCCTTCAGCTGTTTCTTGGCGTCCTTTTCTTCCAATTCTTGCTTCAATGGTGTAGCTGTAAGTATTTTCGCGTGCTTTTTTTGCCTGCCTGATCTCTTATTTTTCTCTGCTAGCTTAGGAACGGGAAGAATTTGTTGAAAAGAGAGAAATCCTGAAGAAGTTGAAGGATCATCGCTTGCTACAGCTTGGGGATCATTGCTGAAAGACATATCAGCTTCCTTATCTTGTATGGCAATGACGTCCTGATTCAATAACTCGGAAGGCAAAAAGTTTTGTTCATTAGAAATGTTGCAGTTAAGAGGATAGATACCAACGCTTCTGAAACCAGCTTCTCCTTTGCTAATTGTAGCCACAGTTGAATAAGCTTTATTGAATAAAGACGCTACATCATAAGGAGTGATACTTTTCATCAACTGCGTCTTCATAAATAAATTGCACTGATTTCTGTATTCGGCTTCCAGGGGCCCGTAGAAGACCACATCTAATGGCTGTATTTTATGTGAACTGTGTGGTGGAATTTATACCATAACAATATGATTTTCTTTGCTAAACTCGTACGACTTCAAAGAAATATGGCTGGAGTGGTTGTCTACAATTAATAAAACCGGCTCGTCTTTCGTGGGTTTAGCGTGATTTCTAAAATGCGTTAACCAGTCCCAAAAAATATTTTCATCGATCCAGCCATTCAGTGAACATTTATAACGAGCTTCTGCAGGTCCATCTTTTCCCAGGAGAGGGCTTAGTCTCTTTCTGGGGAAGATAAACATGGGCGGAATAAATCACCCTGCAGCATTCATAGCACACATGACGGTAATATTTCGGCCTCTTTCGCCGCTAGTTACCACACCAACTCTTTTTTGTCCTTTGGTTGCGAGTATCTTTCCTGGATCCTGGACAGTTGTGATTCCCGTTTCATCTGCGTTATATATTTTGCTAGGGGAAAAGTTATATTTTGACATCACTCCTTCCACCACTTTATAAAATCTAGCTACTTCATCCTTGTTGAAACCAGTCAGACGATTTAGACTGGTAGGCTCAGCTTTTCGCACTGATATGGTGGCATTGCGTCTGATGAAACTTCTCAGCCAGTCTTTTCCAGCCAGCCTTTACGTTTCGTTAAAATTATGTATAATATGGTTTCTCTCAGCAAACTTAAAAACAAACCTTAGTGGTTTTGTGGTAACACCGTAAAAAATGGACGCCAACTGTTTAATTTGATTAGCAATTTCCAGTTCCTGTTCAGTTGAAAACACAGGTTTTCTTCCCATTATAGATGCTGAGTTTTTTTTATTTTTTACCCTTTCTTGTAGCGTTGAAAATGGAATTGCGTATTTTTTTGAAGCTTGTCTTATACTCGTTCCATTTTGAATGTCTTCTATCGCTTGCTTCAAATTATCTCTGGTCCATTTTGCTTTACCAGTTAATCTTTTTCGATTTCGAAACATTTGTAAAGACAATTAAAAATGAAATAACCATTAACATAAACAGTGGGTAAGACCGGTCTCTCGACCGGTGTTACCCACCTGTGTTGACCGGCATTACCCGCCTGTAACAATTTTTCTTATGGGTCATGTTTTTTATTCTATCTTTTTATAGGACACTAATGAAAAAAAGTCAACCTTTATGTATCAACTAAGTTTTTATGAAAATAGAGAAGGATTTTATCATATTTCACTTACCGTAAATCTTACATCAGAATTGCCGAAAACAAGTGGTGATCTGCACTAACCAAAGTTTTAACACAAACTGAATATCAATCGGCTGTCGAAAATCGTAAGTCAGCTGGCATATTTGAGGCCACATTGCATTGTTGCCAAACCTAGTAATAATCATATTTAAGGTCTGACCGGCATTGTCCATCTGACCGGTATTTGCCCACCGTTGACCTTACCCTAGTAGTGAGAGGGAAAAATTATATTAGTGTTTTAAATGAAACTTACTGTTTCTAGTTAACTCCACAGTTTATTGAAAAATAATAAAAATTCTAATAAATTGACAATTGTTTCGATATTATCTAAATATCATCGTCAGAATGACAGAAGTTACATTTCATTTGATGCCTTCCTGATGTTTAATAATTTTTGGCTAGTCCAAGTAGTGACCTATCTAGAAAACCAGAAAAACTATATCTTAATTGGGAAAAATGATATCCAGGATATCCCCATAGGGCTAATAATATCTAAGCTTTAATATTTGTAATATCATATTTCAATCACAAGACAGATCACTCCTTGGACTAGCCAAAAATAATTAAACATCAGGTAGGCATCAAATGAAATGTAACTTCTATCATTTTTCAATAAACTGTGGAGTTAACTAGAAATAGTAAGTTCCATTTAAAACACTAATATGAGTAGATTCCACCAAGTAAGGTTTGAGACAGGTAATTTCGGGAAAATTTATGTAAATAGATCAAGGAAGCTCACTATGGAATCGGGGAAATAAACAACTACTTTTCATACTATTTATAATAAGGCACACAAAAATGCCAAAACGTAGATGAATTGGTAAGGGTAGTTGGCGATCTACTGCAGGAGATGATAAAAGCAACCACCAAAATTGAAAAATTCACTATAAAACCTCAAAATAACTTTCTCCAATGTACACGGAGTGCAAAACAAACTCCCCTTAATCAGACATTTTCTCGACATCTACAAACCAGATATTTTCTTTCTAGTAGAGACGTTTCTAAAATCATTGAAAATAATAAATTTCAGAAACCCAGAATATCGTCTATGCAGACGGGTGCGGTGATGCTGACGGAGGCGGTATATCATTATTAATAAAAAAAGAGCATACATTTCAAAATCCTGCAACAAAATAATACATCAATTGAGCATATCGCTATCCTTTTTGATAATAAAATTAAAATAGTCGGAGTATATAACCCGCCCGGCAACTAACTCAACTCAATTTCCACAACATTTTCAACACACATAATAAAGTACTGGTAGTTGGTGATCTCAACTGCAAACATCCGCAGTGGGATCAGTGCACCAACTACCCCAACGCTAATGGTGATACTCTCTTGAAGTTCTGCGATAATTCGGAGTGTAATATATTTCAGACAGTTTAACCCACCTACTTCCCATACGCTGCAAACCACACCCCAGCATTTTAGATTTGGTATTTTGCAAAAACATTAATGATTTAACAAAAATGAAAACACTCACCGACCTAAACTCTGACCACGATCCCGTCCTTATCCACCTCAAATTGTCACATAACACCCACAGCCCCAATCACCCTAAAATATTTATTTACAAAAACACAAATTGGCTAAAATTCAGTAAACTCATTAACGATAACTTAAAAATAATAGATAAAATTGAAAATGCACAACAATTAACTAAGACAATAAAAAATTTACAAAACATAATCTTCGAAGCCAGAGATCAATCAACATCAATAAAATAAAAACCCAACGCGTAATAAATTACCGGACAACATAACGCAATTAATTTATGACAAAAATATAATAAGCAAAGAACCAGACACATTAATGACCATCAAATATTGAGACAACATCAACAATTAATAAACAACTTAGTTACGGTGCACAAAAACAATGAATGGGCAGTATTTCTAGACACCCTGATACCGGAAGATAATTCTCTCTGGAAAATCGCCAAATCGACATTTCAAGAACAAACCAAGTAGTGCTAATCAACGCGACAATCGACTACAATAATTTCCTGTCATTTAAAAAACAACATATTCAACGATACATTTTCGATATCAATCGATCACTCTGATTATAATCGGTCTAAAATGATGATGCTATTGAAAACAATTGTAAACCGGAAGCATGTGATTGGTCGAAAATTTTAAATAAACTACCTTTTGCTAAGGGTTATGTGATGTGAGTGATATTTTGCAATTGTATATTATATTTTTAGTTAACAGAACAGCTTCTATAAAATTAAACGTGATTAAACTAAATGAACTTGTGAAAAGTGTGAAATACACGTGAAATGAACCAAAATAATGATGAGGTTATGTCAATATTGATTTATTTGATTGGTAAACTGACATGAAAAATGACAATTTTTTTTGGTTGTCCAACAAACATCAATCCGTTTTCGATTTCGATTATAAACAAAATCGGAATCAAGATCGAAGTGTTGAATAGCACTAGTGACTTATAGCTCAGGATTATTAGTCTAAAATTGACCAAATACATAAAATCCTTCACAACTAGCTGAAATTTGGTATACTGGCGCTATATTTGATAACTAACAACTAGTCATAACTCCCCAAGCCTCCGCCACTTGCGTCATGAAATATACAGGGTGTTAACAAAATTAAAAATTAATTTTTACATTTTTTTACAATAGTACCTTCCTAAAAGAACTTCAAATAGCAAAAAAAAGTATGAAACAGATCTGAAAATATTTATTAGACGGGAAAAAATACAATTTTTTGATTATTTAAATCACGCCATCATCATATGTTTTATTCTTGTTTCTTTATCAATAAAAACTTCTTTACAACTTTTAACAAAACTTTTATTTCTTAAACACGTATTCTACATTTCATCTCGCTTATAACCTCACTCGTCTACACTTGTCCGTTTTTCTTCTCTTTTTTTATTGTTGACACTAGGCATACAACAAAATCACTGTTTCTAACACTAGTAATACCCTAAAAACTTGGAGTATACTATACAAGCGAACACCAATGTTAATGTTCATATTATGCAACAGGTACGCAAAACTAAGATTGCAAATGAGCAAACTATATCCACTCACTTGTACACATAGTAACTTAAGCCATAATAAAATACTTACATATAAATACATAATTAGACCTATACTTATTTACGCAGCCTTAGTTTACTACAATGGAACTAATCACAACTTCCACTCCCTACAGATGGTTCAAAACAAGTGTCTGCGGAGGGCGATACAATTGTTATACAAAATTACCCAGAAATACCTGATTACATGACAAAGCCAATACACCAACTATTAAAGACTTCATAGCAATAATCTCAACAAATTTTTATAATTATTTTCTGCCAAAAGATCTTCATAAGAATCTCATAGAAGCAAATAGCGCAGGAGACATCCGAGATAGCGGGTGTATGCTTATGCAAGGCACGCTAATTACATAGCAAGGTTGATTAACTCCAAATTTATATCATCACACAACATGGATCCAAACAAACAAATAAATAAATTCAATTAAAATTAACGTCAGTAAAGTTGCCTTCTCGAAAACTACTCCAAAACTACCCCCCATATCATTTTTGAAATCTTGTTTTTTAGCTACATTTCAGGGAAAACTCAGGCGAAATATTCTCTAGGAGTCACGAACATTCTAAGGGACAAAGTTGTTGCAAATATTGAAAACATATGGATAATGCTACCAGCAAGTATACATGACGATACCACCAGACGCTCACAACACGACGAAAAAATTGCCAGGATATCGGCACACATTTATTGTATATTTTTTCAGATTCTTGTAATAGGGAACTATATTTTGTAAATAAAGAATATTTTTAAAAAATAAAAAAGAAATGCCGAAACGATACAATAACTTACAAGCAATGAATGTAGTGTAGATGGTGTGGTACTGACGGCAAATATGATTGTAGTGTAGATGGAATGAACCTGATGGGAAATAATTTTAATAAGTTGCTCAAACTTACAGATGTTCCAACGCATTATTGAATTTCTAGGTAATGGGTGATTAAAATTTTTTAAAACCTTATTCCATTAATGTTGTATATATACCTAGTCTATAAGCCCAAAATATATTGATGATTACTATGAGTTGAATTTTCAATGTCACGGTATATGGAATATCTATTTTTAACATTTTCTCGTTTGGACTGTTTCGTGTGCATATCCAGCTTCTAATCAACCACGAAAACAAAATTTACGATACGCATATGAGTTGATTCAGGTTCCAGATCAAAATCAATTATTTAAATAATCGTTTTCAAACCGTTCACAAACAATCAAGAAAGCAGATGAAAGACATTGATAATCGGTCAAGTTTCACGTGGAATACTTTTTTTAGTACTGCTCATACTTGTCACAATGATTTCACAGTCTGGCTTGAGGATAGTATACATTCATATATTTTTGGTGTGGTTTTATTTTACTTATTTTCTGTTAATAACACATAATTGGTTCATTATTTGTGATTGTTTTGCGTTTTCCTCTTTTGATGGAAAAGCAATATTGCGGAATGTCGTTTTCGCTTATATTGTACTGAGCTCTGAAGGACCAATCGCCTTAATGTGACGATAATAAATACTTTTACACGTCGATGAATTGAATGTTTTATTAAATGATAACCGATGATTACATGCACCTTTACTATATATCTGTATAGTTTTACATTTTTTTCATATTGCGTCACAAATAAGAATATCACAACCGCTTATTATATAATACAATTGATATCTTTTACTTTTCTATGATTAATTCATGACAAGATGTGTGTTATGTCTCTTTATGCTTTTTTTTGTAACCTGACTAACAACGGTTTTTTGTATAATGATGAAAAATTGAATTAACGTTGTTATGGATATTTTTATGTGTGGTTTTAAGTGGGTGATAATAAGGAACGTTATGTGAGAATGTAACCAATGGGAAAAAATAGAGATTTAAATGAAACTGTCATATGACAGCTGATACTCAGCCGACGCATGTAGTTTTATGGAGAAAAGAAATTGTTATACAATTATCTGTGGTTTTTTATATGAAATGAAGTTTGAATGGTGTTATACAGGAAAAGTTGAAAATGAAAAGTCACAGGAGAATTTTGTAATTAAATCAAATTCGAACAGTGACGTTATTCGCTTTTTAAATTGTTGCTGCTTTCCTGCATATCATAATCATATATTTCCGAAGTTTCAACGATAACTGTATTACTTCTTGGTAAACATTTTGTAAGAATGGAATTAGAAGAGGTTTGGAATAGATTTAAAATTATTTAAAATTACAAGAAAACCTGTAATATAAAATATCTTGTAATGTATATAATCACTATTCACGTTGTTTTGAGAATTTTTACTGTAAATTATTAATTCAGGTGCCAATTTAACGAACTAAATATCATAAATAAATGTTATCTATATTGTTTTTACTACATATATGGAAATGACAAATGAATAAGTTTCATATATTTTTTTATCAGGTTTTTCGATGGAATAATTTGTAAGTATATTTACCTACGACCACCCCTGCAAGTAGTCAAAAACACACAGTCGGCAATCAATGTAAGAAGTCTATTACGCACGTTAAAACAAATCGCTCGGCTTCCACAGCAACCACTTAGCAACTGTCAATAGACGTAGCCATTTTATTCAAAATGTATTACTTAGATATTTGACGTTGAATTTTATTCTATACATAAATGGTAGATAACATTTATTAGATATGAGATTGCATTTAATACTAAGAGTTATTTGGAATTATATGATAGTTGGTTACGTTTCATTCAATCCGCATCTTTTAGCTGTCTGAATGTATCTCATATTAGTAAACAATAGTATATTATACACCAAGCGACTAAAGTGGCCCATTTAATCCAGCGGGTGGTGTTTGATTTCTGAGGGAAGTATTCCACCTAAGGAATTAATATCACTTTAGTCGAGAGGTGTATACGCTATTTTATGCAATTCCGGTAATTCACGTACATTTTAAAAAAAATACTACTTAGGACGGACTTTTACGAAACTTGGCTGGGCATCGAGGACCGACTTTTATAAAACTTGGCTGGGCATCGAGGATGTACGATTTTACTAGTACTTTAAATACCTTAATAAGATTATAAAACACAAGTACAAGTGGGTCGTTGGTAAAGTATAGTACGTAACTCGTGTTGTAACGCATTTTACGCACTCACGGAATTACGCACTCGCCGCTACGCGGCTTCGTGCGTAACTTTTCCGTTCGTGCGTAAAATGCTTCTTACAACACACGTAACGTAATATACTATTATAAGCTGTTAAATTAATTCAAAATTTCTATTACATTGACTATCTAATTAGAAATAACATCAAACATTGATTTATACTTGCTTTTTATGCGAGAAAAATTGTATTCGTGAAGTGTAGTTATCTTTGCATATGTCTTTACTCATTATTCCCGAAAAACAATTTTAAATTTGGCTGATCAAAATAGTGTTTAAATTTCTTGCTGCCTTCGAATACATACTTACTGGCTTATGACATGAGTTTATTTGAAGTTTTCCAATTTAAAAATTGTCGACTAATTATCTTTAGCGGATTCCAAAAGAATAATCGATATGCAGCTATTTTTGTCCTCTTTCCAATTGATTTTTTTTTCTATCGCTTCAAATATGATGAAACATATATTTATTGCTGAAAGAAGTGAATCGGTCGCCAACAATTTTGTCTCGTTCTTCGTTAAGGGTTTCCACTCTTAAAAACCAGTTTGGCTGAGCTCCAACGTTTGGTAATTTTCTTGCTGTTTTCCACCAAATATTATTAACGAATAATTAACAATTTCAATCTCATAAATATTAAACATTTCCTATTAATAATAATATACAAAATTTCACGTTTATCGACATTAAAATATACTTATTTCAAAACTTTTCTGCTTAATTAAGGTTTTTACAATCTAAATTAATTGTTATCACTATTTAGAGATATAGAAACAACAAGATACTTTGCAAAGTTTACTTTTGTCTTGATAAATTATGTAGGCAGACGCTGACTTCACGTTAGTGATAAGATAATAAAATATGCAAAAATATACATATAAATTTTTTTCAGTTGTTTTTAAATGAATGAGACATTGTTCAGAGTGCTAGTTTCCCATATACATACATTGTTGAATATCACAATATTACAGCTGAATTTTATATAAAATAAGTTTTTGATTTGTCCTATATTAGAAATTCACTAGATTGAAGGATATGAAATGAAAATTCAATGAAAATTCAGTAGATGATAACACAAAGCAGTTTTATGTCTATTCTTTACATCTGAAAAATATATTATGAAAAGCGTAACCAAATTTCCTGATCATTGAGGATATAAAAGACATCTAAAATATACTTTGCTTTTTGCATACATTTACAATTATATCTGCTTTACAAGGGATTCGGTTAGGCTTTTTATTATTCATAATAGAGTAAAAATATCAATATATATTAATTAGTTTACTATCTCAATGTCTACAATTCCATCATCACGTATGATAAGTAATTCTTAGAATTTACGAAATAACATTTGTAACATTTTATATAATTATAAAATTTTGATGTTCTCTATATATTTTCAAAAATAAATGTTGAACTTAAACGAACCGTCACAAACTCGAAAGTACCTTTAGTTCTTTGGAATATAAAATATTTCTAGTATTGCTTATAATATTTATTTAGATATAAATTCAATAAGATATCAAAGACTGTGGTTTCAGTAAAATAGTAACGACAATTGTAAGAAAGATAAAGATATGTATTTAGAAATAAAATGCAGCGAGATTATATGTGTTTCTCTTTAAATTCCTCAATAAAAATATACCTTCCAGATCCTACAAATTATTACTTTTCCGCCCAACCTATCTATTATGCGAGAAAACTTATTGGTTTACCCCAAAAAAAGCTGGAATTTTGAAATTTTTTTTTGAGTTATTTTCACGTTTTCCATCAACAACAACACGAAAAAACGGTTTTTAGAAAAAAAATCCTGTGTGTATGTCGTCGTCGTCGTTGTCGTCGGCCGCTTTTCCTTACATGTCTTGTAAGCACGATACAGCCTCCGGAGTGCAATAACTCACCAATTTTATGATCGAATATTGTTCAGGATACGACACAGATCAACCTTATTGATTTTGAGCTCACCAGAGCCAGTACAACGCGTGCTATGGTACTTGAAGTACGACATTTCGTCATTTTTTGAGAAATTTCAGATTGTTAGCACGATACAGCCTCCGGAATTCAACAAGTCACCCATTTTATGGTTTAATATTATTCAAGACATCTCACTGATGAACCTTATTGATTTTCAGCTCACCAGAGCTAATACAAGAGGTGCTACAGTACTTTAAGTACGATATTTTTGTCATTCTTGGAGAAGTTTCAGTTTGTTAGCACGATACAGCCTCCGGAGTATATACAAGTGACCAATTTTATGATTGGATATTATTCAGAGCACGTCAAAGATGAACCTTACTGATATTCAGCTCACCAAAGCCAGTACAACGGGTGCTGTGGTACTTGAAGTACCAAATTTTTGTCATTTTTGAAGATTTTTCAGTTTGTTAGCACGATACAGCCTCCAGAGAGTATACGATTGATCAATTTTATGATTGAATATTATTCAAGGTGTCTCACAGATGTACCCTATTGATTTTCAATGGACTAGAGCCAGTATAGCGGGTCCTATAAATCCAAATATACTAAATTTTTGGTTATTTTTGGAGAAATTTCGGTTTGTTAGCACGATATATCCCCCGTAGTGTATACAAGTAACAGTTTTATGATAGAATATTGTTCAGGGCCACAGATGCGGAAAAGTTAGTTTTAATCCTTTTATTTTTGGTTAAAATATAAGCGCCTGTTATGTTGTTAATATTGATGTGGCTACACACACAACTTTGCTTGACAAGCCTGATTGGACAATCTTTTTGTTCAAGCGTACTGTAGGTTAGGGTTAGATTTATAGTGAGTGGGTCTGTAAGGTCCTCCACTGTGACTCGTAAGAGTTTATTGTGGCTCATACTTATTCAGATTTCGCTAAACAAACCAGTTTCTCAACGAAGCCGATTAATTTGTTTGGTGAATGATATTTCAGGTCCGAGGGCGAGAGAGAGGCCCTGCCAAACATTACATACCTGACTCCAGCCGCGGCGGGGCAGACACAAATTATATGCTCTGCTGTTTGATCATCTTCCAAACAGAGACGGCAAATCGGATCATTCAACAGTCCAAGTTTCAACATATGGCGATTCAAACGACAGTGGCCCGTTAAAAGGCCTTCTAGTCACCGTAGGTCATGTCTATTATAGCCTAACAATTGTTTGGATACATTATTCGACGGATGTATGAAAGCCATTGACTAAACCAATCCTGGTATGTTATGCCAGAAGTCTAAAACTCTTCTTGCTGTCCAGGTATTTAGTGTTTGTTTGGCAATACTTGTTACGATGCCAATTGTAGGTTCTGGTCCGATAAAGACACGAGCGGCACCCTCCCTTGCAAGAGAGTTCGCCTTCTCATTACCATCCATACCAGAGTGGCCAGTGATCCAGACCAGCGATACCCTGTTGCGTTCTCCTATTGAGGCGAGTCTTTTTTGGCAGTCTGGCAGTCTAAAACCAATTTCGACGTTACACGGTAGGAGCTAAATGCATTCAAATCCGCTTGGCTGTCCGTGAATTCTTTTATTGATTTATGTGTGTGGTTGGATTACCTCAAACTCTCCACACATAAAGCAATGGCGTAAATATGCTCCTGAAAAACGGTTCCATAGGATCCTAGGGAGATTGAAATTTCTGTGCTGGGTCTGCGCCCGTATACACCCGCATCAGAACCTGAGGGTGTCTTTGAACCATCGGTGTACCAACAGATGTATGCTCTTCAAAGTTTTCCCTTACGGAAGACCCATTCATCTCTATTTGGAAATAGGGCGGTGTAAGGCAGATGCCTTTCAGTGTTCGCTAACATACTGCTTTGCTCTGTATAAGCCTGTTTTGTACATTTAGAAATATGCACAATTCTATATGTTGTTCATCTAATCTCCTTTTTCAGAAATATATGAGGAAGTAGCTCCAGGACGATTCCCGTGGATGCTGTAGGCGTAGTACAGATGGCACAGTAATATCCATACAAGCCTGTCTCTGAATACCAGAGAGCTTTGCTTGGGCCGTAAAGCTTTTGACCACCAAGCAATGGCTCCATATGTGATCATTGATCTAACAATCATCACATATATCCAATAGATTTGTGTCGGACCCAAGCCCCAAGATTTTCCATAGATCCTGCGACATGTCCACACGGATAGTCTGGCCTTATGGATAACTTTTTTCAAGTGAGCGTTCCAAGTAAGTTTTTTATCTGGGATACTTCCCAAATATTTTACTTCCGCTGCAAACGGAATAACCTCACCAGTATAGGAAAGTGGTGGATGATCCACCAATGTCCTTCTCTTAATGAAGGGAACTATCGCAGTTTTATCAGGGTTAACAGACATCTGTTTCCTCTGGCACCAACTGTAGACATCGTTCAAATGTCTTTTGGAGGATATTATATGCAACGATTTGGTCCTTGCCAGAATGACAAGGTCGTCTGCATACGCTTGCAGTTCTACCCCTCTTCCTGCGAGAGTGCCAAGCAGGTCATCCATCAAGAGTGACCACAGTAGGGGAGATAGCACTCCACCCTGCGGGCAGCCCCTGGAAACCTTAAAGCTAATGGTCTCATCTTGAAGAGATATAGCGGCTGTTCGATTAGTGAGCATGACATATATCCAGCCGGTAATCTTGGGTTTATTGCCCTTTTCAGCCAAAGCTGAACAAATGGAGGCCGGTAGTGCATTGTCAAATGCTCCTTAGATGTCAAGAAAAATGGCCACTGCAATATCCTTATTGTTAAGGGATTGTCTAATTTTCCCAACAAGGTTGTGTGATGCTAAATCTGTTGATATGCCAGTTTGATAAGCATACTGGTGGATGCTCGATGAGGATGGGTAAAAGTAATTCCAGAACCGTTTTGCAGCAGAGCTGGAAAAATGCCATCCACATCGGGAGATTTGAAGGACTGAATTGATTTAATTGCCCATTCAATCGCCGGTGATGCGATAACTTCCTTGGTGACCTCCCAATCGTTCTTTTTGGGCCGCCTTGCGCCCTCAAAGTGGGGAGGTCGATTGTTATCCAGTGTTAAACTTCCGGAAAAGCCGTTTTCAATCAAAAGCTCTAACGTTTCTTTTCTAGAGGTCGTGAAAGTGCCATCTGGTCGCTTCATCGACCCTATCTCGGCAATCGACTCTTTAGAGAGAATCTTGTGTATTCTGGTACTGCGAGGTAAATCAGATATACTCTCACAGAACTTCTTCCAAGACTCATGCTTCGCCTTTCTAATTTCTTTATTGTAGATTGTTAGAGCAGTTCTTTAATGCTCCCAGTTGCCTGACTCAAGAATGTAACGTCTGTATTAAAAATTTGCGCAAGCATTGTAATTGTACATGCCGCTTGATGATTGAATGAATTGAATCATGCAAACTTGGATAAGCCGGGTGATGCGATTTGGCGAAAACAAATTAACAAAAACTTACTTCCCCAATTTGTAATTATCGGACAAGTGTATGTGTGGTGGTCACTTAGCAAGTGCCCCTCGTATATACTTCTTTCACCATAGAACCATTCATCTTCGGGAAACACTTACCTAGTGAACCATTCTTTAGGGTTATAAACTACAGATATAAATTACCGACCACAGAATACATACGTTTGTACTATTAACAATAGTAATAATACTGAAAATCCTCAAAGAAATGAACTATCTATATATAGGAAATTATTAAAACTAACACAGACAATGCTCCGTTTTCTTGACCTTGTCGGCCGTGTCGATACAATATTTTATAAAACGGACGTGTTTGTTATCTATTTCGCTGCCCTTGCCAATGGCCTTCTAGTTCACTGGCCGCTAGCAAAATTCGAAATTAATGTTAACTGAAATCTAATAATGCCTTTTTGAATAATGTCTTTTTGGGATCATCACATCATCCCCTCTTGGAAGAGAAAAATTATCCTCGATAAATTTTCGATACTACCTATAACGTTAATAGTCATCACTAACTGCTTTGTTTTTTAAACACTGTTTGTTTGATTATTATCACACTTCACTTATTTACAAATATTTTCGTTATGGTATTTATACAACCGATTTTTATGAACGATTTGTTTTTTTATTGTTTTGAGATATAATCTCACAGTTTACTCATTTCATTTCCGTTATTTTAAACGGACCTAAATAATGTGGATCGAACTTATTTCTTTCCTCACTTCTCAAAATAACTGACTCCCCTACCCTAAAGTTTACGGGTGAAGATTCCTTTTCGCTTTCATTCACTATAATTAACTTATTTTTTTATCAAAAACTGTTTGGCTCTTCCATTCGCGTACTGTAACTTATATGTCAACTCTTTATCATACCTTTCAAGATTGTAACATGGTTCTATTCCTACAATTAAAAAATTCTGGTATGTTGAGTTTTCTACCGTATAATAACTCATACGTGTTTGGTGTTGTATCATAACAATATGCAAACATTTCTACAAATTCGCACCAGTTATCTCTAGAATCTTCAATAATGTTTCTTATGTACTCATTAAACGTTCTGTGTAATCTTTCACAACTACCTATCGCTTCATGGTGGTATGCCGATGAAAAATTATGTTTTATTTTCAAAAGTTCCGCTAAGTTCTTCATTATTTCATTCGTATATTCCGTTCCTTGATCTGTCCTTATCTCTTTCATCAATCCATAGTTTGGTATAAAATTGTCAAATATAGCTTTTGCTATTGTGGTTGCCTCTTTGTTAATGACCGGTATCATAACCGCGTATTTTGTTAGTTCGCATAATATTGTTATACAATAACCATTCCCGTTGTTACTTTCTACAAAAGGACCTATTGTGTCTATATAAATGATATCAAACGGTTTTATAGATGTGTCCGTGATGACAAATTTCTCTTTATGACTAGGTTTTGCTTTATTCACTTGGCATTCGTGGCAATTCTTTACATACTTCCTTACGTCTTTCTCCCTATTTTTCCACCTAAAATTTGCTCTCAGTTTCTTTAATAATCTATTGTTTCCTACATGTCCTCCAAACATTGGATCATTGTGATATCTTTCTAGAATCTTTTGGATCTCTTCTTTCTGCTGTACCGTTTTTGGTACTTCGCATATATATACTTGTATATTTTTTAACCTTTTATTCCCTTCTTCTATAAATTCTTCTATTGTGCACTTTTTGAATATATAATCATTTGCGTATATCTTCATTCTTTTTACTTCAAATTTTACCGACAGCTCCTCAAGCTTTTCCAACGTTCGTCCTAGGTCGAAGTTGTGTATTCCGGTAAATAAGGCTTCACTAAATTTCAATTCATTTTTGATCCGAATGCTCATCCTTAACGAGATACGGTTATTTTCAAAGTGTAAAATTGGTGATTTATGTGCCTCTAGATTATTTAAAACTTTTATTACTGAAGGTTTTTTTATTCGTTCTTCCTCTGTTTTCTCGTTATTCTTTAAATCCTTTCCTGACTGAGCGTTCTCCTTGTGCGTTTGTGCTCTTGTGATTGCCAAGACATGTGAATTATTTATGTATAAATCCTTGAGTTCTTCTATGGATATTCTTGATATACTATCTGCGTAGTTCGCTACACCTTTGACGTACTGTATTTCAAAATAGTATCCTTCCAAATCCATCAAATTTCACATTTTTCCTAGACAATTTATTCACCTCTCAGTTGATTAAAACTTTTATCGCTGAAAATATTATTGAAAGTTTTCGGATTAGTTTCGTTATGTTTCTCATATGTTGATTTATTCTATCCTGTATGTAATTCTAATTGATTCTTCCTTTCGTCTAGTTCTTTTAGACGATATACGTTATCATTTATCATTAATGTATTATCGATTATCTTAGCTTTTGCTCCACTTTCTCTCGCCTGTTTCATATATCTTATTAACTGTTTTCTCTTTTCTAGTATATCTTTTCGGTAATCTTCAACAATATATATCTTTGTTCCTTTTAATTTATTCGTTCGTTCTACTTTCTTATTCACGTCTTTCATCATTATTAGTACTGGCCTATTTTTGTTATTGTTTCTATTTCCTATTCTTTTACATTTCAAAATATCTGATCTAATATCTACTGTATTATTAACCTTTTTCATTACATCTTCTAATTTATTTTCTAGTTGTTCCTCATCCTCTTCGTTGCCTCCTTCTATACCATGTATTATCAAATTCTTCTCTCTAAAATTTTTCTGGGTTTGTGTCATGTTTCCTTGCAAAAATTCTGTTTTTTCTTTGAGTTCCATATTTTCCATCCTTAAATCCTAGTTTTCTTTCTTTAACTGTGCTATTTGTCAGCTCATTTCTTCAATTTTATGTTCTATTTTGCATATTCTTTCGTCATTATTAGTATGGTTGTTGTAATTGCTATTCCTGTAAAATTTCCTTCCCTTATTGAAATCTGCGTATTGTAATTCCTATTGTCCTTCATGTGCAAAACTTGTTGTTGGCTTACTATACCTTCTACTGATACTAACTTGGATAATACTTCTTGCGTGGTTTCAAAGCTTTCCGCTGCTATGATCGTTTTTGTTGTGTCCGTTGTGGCATTCCTCGTTACTGTCTTAATCATTGCTTCTTTGGTGTATTTCTTGGCTAGACGTATGCTGCCTGTAGCTTCTCTGCCAATTTCTCTATTTTGGTCGCGTATTGCGTTATGTCCTTCCCATTTTGTCTTACTTTATTAAGTTTCGCTAAGAGAAGGCTTGGGTTGTCTCCTCTTATTCCTGATTTTAGTTTATTCCTAATTTATATAATAGAGTTTTCCATCGTGATCAAACTTCTAGCTTTTCCAGTCAGTCTTGTCTTAATTAGTAGAATCGCATTTTCTTCATTACCCGTCACATTTATTTGTAACCAATCTAATGAGTCTAAAAATGATTGTAACTTGCTTGCTTCTCCGTTGAATTCAGTAGGTAAGACCTTACTCGCGAAATTAGAAAAATCATTCATACTTGTCGCCATTTCCAATTGTTTGCTTATTGCTTGTAATACACCCGTATCGATCTCCTCAAATATAGAGGTTGGTATTTTAATAATACAATTCAGCGCTTAAAATGCCCTAGCAGTTTTATCCCTAACCTTATCTGAATAATTTTTACAACTTTCTTGTTGTACTAAACTTAAGTTTCTCCAATTTTTACCTACCTATTAATTTAGCAAAACTATTATAAAGAATTATTATACTATTAATACTTCAAAGTGAATCTCTGGATTTTTAGAAGTTTCCTTTTTCAAAACCCTTTTCCCTTGTTCATTTATTTCTTCTACAATTGTCCTTAGCTTATCTTCGAAATCTTCTCACGTTATTGACATTTAAAAGATTTACCATTCGTTCATAAAAATAGAGTGCATAAGTACTTACAATTTTATACAGTCAAAGTTCCTAACGTCTGCTTCGCTGCAATGCCTCGGTTGATGTCTCTTTTTAACGCTCTTCGATTCGTTTTCCATAGGAACCATATGAATTTCAGAATGAAAGCTACCGTTATTATATACAATAAAACTAATATATGCGTTGCAAAACTGTCTTGTTGCACCATAAAATTATTGTTTACGGTACCATTTTCCTGTACCTCTTGTTTAGTAGGTGTACCACCCATAGTTTTGCTTCTCCAGGGTCCAAAATTTAAATAAAAGACCATATACGTTCACTCGTTTGAATTACCATAAATTCGCAGGATTATTTACCTTTTGCCATTTAGTTTGCAGGAATATTGACCATTTACCATTTACCATTGGTTCGCAGTAATATTTACCATTTACCATTTGTTCGCAGGATCGTAAGGTCCTCTCTACAGGATCCTCTCTACAGGGCGAGGCCCCTGAAAGTTTAACTAGTTTTAAAAACCTATTCATAACAAGAAATTATGGATTAAAAATATTTAAAATCACATAAAAATCAGCTTAAATAATTGATGCTGTTTCACAATGGTAAATAATGTATCTCATACCGAGACTATTTATGGCTGTGGGACAAAGAATATAAACTTTCAATTATGGGTAAGGTTACACCCCCTATTCTGTTACAATGACAAAACTTATCTCTACTGTCAATCGGCAATTTACCCGGTGTCGATATTTAAAAACCTAATAGAAGCAAAACAACTTTTGGTGTATCGGTGAACGACAAAGATAACAGTTCACTTCACTAATCTGGTGCATCTACACCAAAAGATGGTCCTACAGAGCCAGGTCTAACCCAGTGCATCTCCAAACTCCACCTTATCTCATACGCATAAATCAAAGTGAACTCTCTCGCTAAAAAAAGTGCAGAAAATAGTGATAAGGACCGACCAACAAGTGTGCCTTCAGAAAAAATTTATCCGACCGAATCATCTACAAACTTACACATGTAAGCAGGAGCTACAGGTATCTTGTTGTCTGATTGGAAGAGGTCAGTTTATTCTAATTTTATTGTACATCACTATACATTACGTATTGTAGGTGTATTACAAGTGAATGATAGAAATTTTCATGTAGATATAAGGTTGCATACGAGTTGCGTCCCGCGGCCAAATTTTAATCCGGGTTACTGTAAGGGTCGTATACGAATTGCGTCCCGAAAACCTTCCAAAAAATGCGGTACTAAATACTTCTGTAAACAAATTATACTTGCCAGGATTATCGATATCTAAATATTGAATTCTGCTTAACCATTTTCTTACCTGGAGCTTAAGTAAGATACATTTTACCAACTTACTAATCATAACACCCCCTCTCACTACGATGGAGATAAATTTAAAGTAATTGGTTGAAATTTTATGACCATAAATATTTTTACAAATTTTATTCACAACATTTTAGTATTCGATTTACCTTTGAAAAGTTTTAATCGTATCGTAAAAATGCAGTCAGAGTCCGTTGTTATAAAAGGAAAAGTCTTGTATATTGTGTATATTGAAGGTTTTAAATTAAGATTTAAAAAATTTTAAGGGGTAAAGTGCAACGATGTACAAAAACAACGTGTGAAGCTTATATTAAAAAACAAAATGAAATAATTGTGGACGCCGTTTTAGCACACAATTACGAACGTGTTAGTGATCAAATATTAAACAGGCAAAAGTTGAGTAATTCTCTCAAAAGGAAAACTGTCCAAACTTTTTTCTATTCAGAGTTTTACTAATGAAAATGCACCATTTTTAATATTTAACAACAAAGAAAAAATGTTTTCATGTAAAACAATTTTGACATTTTGGTTAAACTCGAATCATCGAGGCGAGTGGTCGTTCCGAAGACGAGTTCAGCAATAGTGTGTATAATTAAAATCTAATCAAAGTAATTAGTGTAAAAACAGGTGAGAAAATCGATTCCAATATTAAAGTATCTGGGAATTTATTAAAATAATATGATAGAAACAAGAACTGGATTTCCTTGAAGAACTGGAAATTAGAAGACATTTAAGAAACCCACAATATGAAGTTGTCAATCAACAGTTAAATCTAGGGAATTCTCCACTAATAAACTGTCTTCTTAAGTGATAATTGTAAAGATCAGCAGTTATAGTTTTCCTGTTTTTCTATATCATTGCACAGTTATACTGATCTTAATTGGAAAAATGATATCCAGGATATCACCATAGGGCTAATAATATCTAAGCTTCAATATTTGTAATATCACATCTTCTTCTTTTTTCTATAAACATATATTAAGCCCATCACAAGTTAGGTTACTTCTTGGTCTAGCCAAAAATAACTACTAAACATCAGGTAGGCATAAAATGAAATGTAACTTCTGTCATTCTGACGATGATATTGATTTATCGAAACAATTGTCAATTTTTTAGAATTTTCAATAACTTGTATTATATTGTGGAATTAACTAGAGACCTTGAGTTTGATTTAAAAACACTAACTTAGTTGAGTTTAAAAGACTCAGAGCAAGAGCAAGATACGTCACTAAGCAATCTAAAAAGGACTCCTGGAAATCATTTGTCTCAACAATCACTCCAAATATTTCAAACTCCGAGATATGGTCAAAAATAAAAAAACTAAAAGGAATTTCATCAAAACATAAAATAACAAGCTTATCCCACAATACTGAAATTATCTCTAATAACGCACTTATAACACAAACATTTGCAGAAGAATTCTCTAGAATATCAAGCGATGAAAACTACGAACCACAATTTAGATAATATAAACGCGATACAGAACAAAGAATAAAATAAATCATGCTACAGGTCAAAACCACCCATTAAATGTACAAATCGACAGTGAAGAATTAGAAGAGGTGCTGAAACAATGCAGCGATAAATCCAGCCCGGGACCTGACAAAATCCACTACACTTTTTTAAAAACCTCCCAATAACTGGAAAAAAGTATTTGCTACAGACATACAATAAAATTTACTTAGAACACAAATTTCCAAAATCGTGGTCAGAAGCTATCATAGTGCCAATACCCAAGCCACACAAACCAAAGAACTTGGTAACGTCTTACAGACCAATATCCCTAACATGTAAAATGTGCAAAGTCTTAGAGAAGATATTAAACCGCAGGTTAATGTGGCATCTGGAAAAACATAACCTTAAATCGATACACCAAAACGGATTTCGAAAAAGCAGGTCAGCAAACGATAGCATTATAAACCTGGAATCCGAGATACACAATGCATTTGCTAACGGTCAGAAACTGCTAGCGGTATTTATGGATCTTGAAAAAGCTTACAATTTAACATGGCAACATAAAATTCTTCAAACACTGGTAGATTGGAACATTAACAGCATTTATCGAAAAAATTTTGACACATCGTAATTTTGTAGTCAAAGCAAATGGAGAATTATCTACCAAAAGAAAAATAGAGAATGTAATTCCCCAAGGATCTTCCTTAAGCACAACATTATTTCTTGTCGCCATAAATTACTTCACCTCTTGTATCACATCTCCACTACGTGTAAGCTTATACGCTGACGATATTGTAATATACGGAAAAGGTAAAAATATTAAAACATTGCAATCCCTAATTCAAAATGGATTAAACAAAATTTATGAATGGAAAAACAAGTCTGGCTTCAAAATATCTCACGAAAAACGAAATGTGTCTTATTTGCACGAAGAGCCCAGAAAGAATACCCGGAACTGACCATAGGAAACACCAAACTCAGTTTCACGAAAGATATCAAATTTTTGGGAATAATTTTTGATGATAAACTTAACTGGAAAAAACACTTTGACTATCTTAAACGAAACAGTACGCAAAGCTTAAACATATTAAAAATCCTATCACATCAACAATGGGGAGCAGATACAAACAGCTTACTTAACATTTACAAAAGTACCATTAGATCTAAAATAGAATATGGAGCCATGGCTTCCCAAACCGCTAAAAAAAGTTATATAAAAACTGTGGAAATAATTTCAAATAAAGCACTTAGAATAATAATTGGTGCGTTCCAAACAACCCCCACAGACACTCTCTATAAACTTCTTGGAGAAATGCCATTTACATATAGAGTTCAACATCTATCTTTATCTTACTCGACAAAAATTTTGGCTCTTCCTAACCACCCTTACCACAAAAAAATTTACACTAGATCAGTGCAAACAGCTTTTCCCGCAAATATCAATATTACACCACCTTTTTACAACACAGTTAAAACGTATATGGCAGAAATCAACTACAGTTTTCCTGAAATAATTCCTATAAACAGCTATAATTTTGCCCCCTGGATTCTCTCACCTATCTCCGTAAACACAGAACTTTCCAATTTCAATAAAAAAGAAACACATCCTTCTCTACTGAAAAATGAATTCAATAGAATATGTGGAATTTACAAACCGTCAGAAGTTTTATTCACTGACGCTTCAAAAAATGAATCAAATCGATCAGTAGGCTCATCAGTAGTTACAGCAACTAATACACAAAAATTCAGGCTACCAGAGGAGTGTAGTGTCTATACAGGAGAAGTCTTCGCTATCCATCAAGCTTTAGTTTACGTAATGAGTAACCCAAAACCAAAATATGCAATCTGTTCTAACTCACTAAGTGCCATAGAAGCGATTCGACAAATGTGGGCAAGCAACCCTTTAGTGCAACAAATCCAACAATTATTCCACCAATTATTTACGCTAGAAGTAAAGGTCACACTTATCTACGTCCCCTCACACGTAGGAATCGACGGCAATGAGTCAGCTGATACAGCTCCAAGAAGCAACATCGTTAGAAACCGAAATGTCTCAAATTTATACTCACAGTGATATCGACAACTTCCTCAAGAAGTTAATTAAGAAAAAGATGCAAACAGAATGGCATAATGATCAAAATAGCCTCAAGAGCATTAAACCGCAATTTACAGACCGACTAACATTAACACCCAGCCGGTTAGAACAAATTGAAATATCAAGACTAAGACTTGGCCACACTCGTTTAACGCACGGCTATAGAATATCTAAAGAAGAACCCCCCAAATGTAACAAGTGCAACGTAAGACTCTCTATTAAACACATCCTTGTTAACTGTACAGAATTCGAAGAGGAAAGACAAGAGAACAAAATATCCACAGATGTTAGTGAAAATCTAAAAATAAATACAAATAACAATACAGTACCTAAAAGATATAAAACTCTATAATTATATCTAGTGAATACTTAGTGAATGTTTTAGTGAATATAATGCTGTAATTTACTATGTAGTTGAATGATATTGCTAGTGACCCTTAGCGGTGGAAGCACATCTTCACAAAAAAAAAATTTGACATTTTTAACCCAGCTAAAAACAATTTACGTTGATGGAACATTTCTTTGCTGCACAAAATTTTTCACCCAAATGTTCACAGTGCGCGGTTTACAAAATGATCACTACATTCCTTTAGTGTTTTTTTTGTTATCAAACAAAACCTTTACATTCTATAGTGAAGCATCTCTCGGAATTGTGGAAGAATGCAAGAAATAAAATTTAAATTTTTCTCCGCAAACCATATACGCGGATTTTGAAAAAACCATACATTCTGCAGCTAGAACTATTTGGCCAACATCAAACATCAGAGGATGTCGCTTTCATTTAGGACAATCATGGTAAGTTATCTCAAGATTAAATTTTATAATCAATTTAATTTTTATTAACATTTTTCTTTAGGTGGCGTAAAATTCAGGCTTTAGGTTTAGGCAAAGAATATATGTCAGATTCAGAAATTGGTCAATACTAAAAAAAATTGTTCGTACTGCCGCTATTAAGTCCCAATATGGTAGGTTATTGTTTTGCCGAAGATTTTGTAGCTATTCAACCCAATCAGAGATCTGTTCGGGAATTCGTAGATTACCTCTTTGAATGGTACATAGCAGAAGATTCCCACTTTCCACCCTATATATGGGCTGAAGACAATGCTAGTTTGCAACGCACTACCAATGCATGCGAAGGATTTCATTAAAAATTTAGTAAATCTTTTTACCCAAATATTTATCAATTTGTACTAAAAATTTTTCAGGTAGATACATACATTAAAATTAAAAGTACATAATTTGCTAAAAAGGTTATCGAAAAGCTCTGATAGATAAAAAAAAATGGAAAATGAAATGAATAAATTAAATAACGGTCTGCTTAGTAGATATGAATTTGTTAATGCCGTCGTTTGCAAATGTTTGCCAAACATTAACTGAACATTTTTGTAAATAATGTGAATATAACTAAATCTATATTGTACATATGTGGTACATACATTTGGTATTTTGTTACACTTAATTCATTTAATACATTGTAAGATACAAGTAATAATAATAAACAATTGTTCAACATCATATTTCTTGGAAGTACATCGGGGCGCAATTCGTACACAACCCCTAAAGATTCCGGATTAAAATTTAGAGGTAGGTGTGATTCTTAGTAATGTGTACTTAGTCTGTAGATAAGAAAATGGACAACCCGGACGCAACTTGTAGGGTCATTTCGCCTGTTCGCGTCCACTTAGTTCAGTTTGAAGGTGAAAATAAAAATGTTCTAGCACTAATTTCAATGGAAAGTTTATGTAATGCGTTCATTATAATTATAATAATAATAATAATTTATTGTTTCAGAAACATGAGTTTACAGCAAGGGTGTATGTATACAAATTAAGCAATACGCTATAGACTACCAAACAATTTAACAATAATAACCTGACATTAAAAGACATCTTAAAGGACAATTACTCATTGATAATAAATGACCGTAATCTTATAATATTCCACTCATATTCACAAATTTGCCTGGCTTCAGCAAGTGTGATATTTTGCAAAGTTTTGATTAATGCCTCCAAACTCTGCAAACAAGAAATATTTTGTTCCATGACGACGTAAATTGTACAATCAAAAAGAAGATGCTGCAATGTTTCCTTTTCATTCCGATTACATGCGGAGCATTCAATATTGAGATCTATGTAACACGTAGTTCCATTTAAGGTGAACTTAATTTTAAAAGCATTTGCCATACGTAACTGAGCAAGTGTGCGGGTGGAACTGAATGGGCAATTTTACAAGTAAATACAAACTTGGACTCCTGGAAACAGTAAACAAACTATATAGATATAAATAGGAATACCTAGAAACCAAAGACAAGTCAGATTCATACAACTGTGTATAATATGTCTCAAGTATTTTTTTTCTATTCCTAATTAATGTATCATAGCTCAAGTTATTCCACATTTCTATCTGATTTATTTTAATGAAAAATTGTTTCATTTGTACCGCCCAATTAAACTTGGAATCAGTCCAATTGAGAGATAATTTGAAGATTGTTTTACTCTTCCCACCTCTAAACGTACTATGGCGTCATGTGTGCTGATAGAAACTCTTTTGATAAACTGTACGTGGACTCTCATCTTAATACCTGAGACCCCAAACAGGTACCGAGTTGAACATAACACTCAAAGCCAATGTATCAAACAACTTAATTCTTGGATATCAGGAGTCCGTCTTCGCTTTAACCATAATTGGCAATATAGTTCCAACGGCTTGCTTTCCTTTGTCTGCAGTAACTACTGACATTTCATGAAATACACCAGAAGATGACATTGTTACACCTAGGTAATTATATGTATTCACAACTTCAATGGGTTGCTTGTTATAGAGAAATTTAGATTTTTGAAATCCCCCTTTTGAAAATTGCATAACTTTGGTCTTTTGTGAATTAGTTGTTGGAATTTAGCGGTTCACCCTGTAGAACACCCATTGTTACATTATACTTTCTAGTAAATTCATCGGAGGCTTTTATTTGAATTGTTGCTTGAGAGTATAATGTTATTATAACGAGAAGTATTTTTGCTGATATTCCAAGCTTAAATAATTAAGTCCATAATAACTTATGGTCTGTTGAGTCGAATGCTCTCTCAAAATCAACAAAAATAGCAAAGAGCTTGCGTTTTTGATGTCTGATATGTAGCTGAATCACAGAACTCAAAGTGTAAACACTATCTATACAGCCACGACCTTCCCGAAAACCGGATTGGGATTCAAGCAATAGTCTACAGCTACAGTCATCAACCCAGGAGGACGACCTATTTAGAATAATGCTGGTGAATAATTTGAGTCCACAGTTCGCCAAAGCTAAGCCTCTGTAGTTTTCGGGGTTATTAACTGGCCCGCCTTTATGCAGCATGGTGAGTAAAGTATTAGCCCAGCTTTTAGGAATAAGAGAAGTGTCAAATATGGTATTAAATAATGACGTCAAGTATATAACCCAATTATGTGGTAGATTCTTGTAAAACTCGTAGCAAATGCCATCTGATCCTGAAGACTCATTATTTCTAGTTTTACTAATTATAGCATATACTTCCTCTTG
Organism: Galeruca laticollis; assembly: GCA_963921935.1. Taxonomy (NCBI): domain Eukaryota; kingdom Metazoa; phylum Arthropoda; class Insecta; order Coleoptera; family Chrysomelidae; genus Galeruca; species Galeruca laticollis. Next base: position 149,658,645 of record OY998176.1, on the reverse strand, counting down.
AGAAATAGTTGAGTCATGATATGGATGATTAACATCTTGAAAACTATTCAAGAGAACTAATTTAGGCGGATATAAATCTTCATAAAAATTCTCCCAGCTTTCAACAGATAAAGATTTGGATGTAAAACTGCCTCTAATCTGCTTAACCGTTGCACAGAATTCCCTTGTATTACTTATATTTGAGAATGTTTCAATAATATCATTCTAATATCCTCTTTTCTTCAACTTAATTACATTTTTATAACTACATTTTAGTTTTATGTATACATCTTTTAATTCATCCTCAAAATTATTTTGCTTGCAGTTTTTAAGTGCATTATTCATAGATTTCTTAGCTTCGATACAAGATTCATCAAACCATGGTTTATTTTCTCGGATTCTAGTGGTATTCAGTAGAATTCTTGTTTTGTCTCTAGACCCTATATTATGAGCAATTTCAGTGATAGCTGCACATAGCTGCACCAAGACTTGTCTGGGTCGGGGATAAAAAATACTCGACTAGAGTGTTGCATATTTTGCTTATAATTTAAAGACATGTTATCATTCCAAATCAATGACAAATACATTCGTGAAGAGTTTAAGGTAACAGAACCAGAAACTTCTACGGAGTTGTGATGTTCTAAAACCAAATTTATAGGGAAATGATCCGACAGAAAAACATTATCAGTGACGAAAAAATCATTCACTTTTGTAAGGAATACGTTGTTTACCCACTCCATATCAACAACATTTGCTGCCTTATGTACCCATGTACGTAAATTGGCCAGGTCGGTCCAAAGAAGTTCTGACGTTTAATACAGAAAATGAATTGTTCTCGATAAAATCAATAAGTTGCCTTCCCCTTGTATTCAAATTACTATCCAAACTCAACCTTTCATCAAATAAATTAGTACCTTCAAAAATTTCAGAAACATTACCACATAATCCGATTCTACAGTTAAAGTCGCCAGTAATTACAATCATTATATCATTATATTTCTCCTCAATTTCTGTCAACAGAATCTAGAAAGCATCATGTATGTGACTTAATTCTAGAGACGGTTTAAAGTAAACACCACAAAAAATAAACATAAAATAATGAACAGAAAACAAACAAATTAGAATAGTTCATTATAATAGTTTATTTTAAGGTAACTTTTAGTTTTGTTCGAAACACCTTGTGTGTTTTTTTTTAATTCAAAATCCAGAATTAGGTGATTTACCCACTTTTGCGTCCATAAAATCCAATTTGTGTCCACCCGCTGGACCACTCGGCGTCCACCAGCTAAGAAACAGAATTAAGGGGTGATATTTTTATGATAATATAAAGGAATATTGGATTTAAATAATTTATTTATTAAAGAATTATATTTATTTCAAAATCAACATATTAACATTAATAAAACACTATAAAGAAAATGAAAAACACCTATTTATTCTTCTAAACATTGATAGAACTTAAAATTTATTAACAAATTAGGTACCTACCTGTGTAGGTAGTAAGTGAATAGTAACTCCACCTTTCAAATTTTACACTAAAATCAGAAGGAATGTAAGTAAGCTAAAGATCAGCCATTATCAATAATATGTTTTTCGCTATATTGGATCAAAAAAACAAGACAATAATTTGGTCTAATCCTACTACTAAAATAAATGTTAAATCTTAATAATTATGAGACAAGATATGATTATTATAGCCCTAGAATTTTAATTAATGACACAAGTCACATACAAAAGACTTATCTTTGGCCTCTAAATAACTTAATCCTACTAATCGCGTGCATTTCAGATGATACCATCTAATACACTTGTCACAGCCAATGTTTTTCTCATCGTCGTCTCCCACACAGCACATGACATCCAATGGATGTCCGTTTTACGTCCGGCTCAAGTCCAAACGTCCATGGATGTTTAATGGATATCCACTGTACGTATAGGACATGGACGTATAATGGATTATCCAGTTCAGTACACCCATTGTACGTACATATAACGTACGAAAAATACTTGAGTACTGATATATTATGATGAAATATCTGGTTCGTACTATTTCAATTTCATCCCAGAATTACAAATATATTTCTATTAGCAAAACATTAAATCACAAACTCAACCGATGTGTTGCGTTATGATCAGCCAATTGATACACATATCTGGACATTACCTGTAAGTCCAATAGTAAACAACTTAATTCATGCTCATGTATTTATTATTGATTTCAAATATTGATAATATAATGAAACGTAAATTCATTTATAGTAATATATTTATATATTACACATTTTTTAACTCGGCCTGCAAAATACCGTTTGGGGACGGTGAAAGAATACGTAAGAGACACACACGTAAGAAGAAGAGAAAAAGAAGAATATCTGAGGTTAGGTGTTTATTGGCCGGCTAGCATCAGTTTTCTTTTCGCGGTCGAATCTTTTCGCCATTCTGCCTTTTGTTTTTGTCTGTGTGTAATAAATAATTGTGTATATTAGTTAAAACTCTTGGTGCTCTTGTCTATGATCAGTTGTGAATAAAACTATTTATATACTGTGGTAATACTTTAGTGTTTCTGTTTTGGTGATTGCAGTATTTTTAACGAAGAAACAAAAATAGTTAAGTATACTTTACCATCTTCTATTATCTATCTGTTTGAAATGAATAATAATCATAATAAAAGAAAGAGCATGAGCTCTAAAAAACTTTTTTTGAACAAATATTATAAGAGGGCATCGCGAATGCAATTGAATGATGATTCTTCATTCGACGATGAGCTTGAGCAGTCTACCAGTGGATCTAACTTATTTCATAATGATTTAGAAATGTGTGTTTCCACAAACAAAGAGTGTATTGCAACTGCTAATTCTGACTCACAGGAATCTAGCCTTTCCTTGCTTGAATGCATCAGTAGTTCTGAGGAGGAACTGAACAAATCTGATGATGATGATGATCAAGCATTACTTTTAAATCTAAGCTCAGATCCTTCTAAACATGAAAAAGTGGATGAACACTCGCTTACTCCACAACTAGCAATGTGGGCATTGGAACATAATGTTCCTCATAATGCTGTCAACGATTTATTAAGACTTTTACAACCACATTTTTCTGAATTACCAAAAGATGCTAGAACACTATTGAAAACTCCTCGTAAAGTATTTCCAACTGTAATTGCTCCTGGTATGTATTATCATATTGGATTTAAAAACTGCTTAGAAAATCTCATGAATTGTTCTACAAATAATATTTGACAATCTGATTCCACATTAGAAGTATGCATTAATATTGATGGCTTGCCCATTTCTAAAAGTTCAGGAGGTCAATTATACCCCATACTATGCAGTCTATTCACAAATAAAAATAATGTTGAAACGATAGGAATATATCATGGTAATGAAAAACCTGCCTCTGCTAATGATTTTTTACGCGCATTCGTTGATGAAGCCAAAAATATAATAGCAAATGGATTTATTTACAATGATAAACTATATCAAGTTAAAATAAAAATGTTTATATGTGATGTTCCTGCAAAAGCTTTAATAAAATATACCACAGGGCACGCAGGCTACTTTTCATGTTCTAAATGTGAAATTGAGGGTATATATCTAGACAGAAGGACATGTTTTCCTCAAACCCATAATTTGACACTTCGTTCTGATCCTGACTTCAGAATGAAAAAACAAAATGAACACCATAGTGGAACATCAATACTAGAAGAGATTCCAGGATTGGATATGATTGCTCATTTTCCTCTGGACTACATGCACCTAGTTTGTTTAGGTGTTGTAAAAAAAATGATTGTAAATCTCTGGATTAATGGAAAACCTCCTAATAAATTTTCATTCAGAGAAATATCAGACGTTTCACACTCACTTCTTCAGTTGGTTCCCTATATTCCTCATGAGTTTTGTCGAAAGCCAAGAGCTTTGAAAGAGGCGAACCGATGGAAGGCAACTGAATTTCGCTTGTTCTTATTTTATACAGGTGCAGTGGTTCTTAAAAATAAAGTAGATTCAGACAAATATAAAAAATTTTTATGTCTTCACGTTGCAATGACTCTTCTTTCAACATCAAAGTATCAGGACAACATTGAATATGCCAACTCATTACTGAAATATTTTGTTGAAACATTCATAATTTTGTACGGAAAACAACATGTTTCACATAATGTTCATAATTTACTGCATATTTGTGATGATGTTGCAAATTTTGGAATTTTGGATCAATTCAGTGCATTCCCTTTTGAAAATCATATGCAGACCTTCAAAAAGATGATACGAAAAAGTGAAAAACCCTTACAACAGATTATATGTAGATTGAATGAGAGGCACTTATTGAATGAAACATCTAATATTAAGGAGAATGTTGAGAGTCTACAAATGGAACATTTCAGTGGTCCATTATTGCCTGGTCTGAACATTATGAAGCAATTCAGAAAAATCTACCTCAGAATAAACTGTTTGCTAACCATTTCTGAACCTAATAATTGTTGTTGCCTTCAAGATAATAGTATTGTGATTATTAAAAATATTGTACTTGTGGACCCACAAGTAACTCTTCTGGTCCAGAAGTTTTTGAAATTGACAGACTTCTATATTTCACCTTGTAAATCATCAGAATTAGGTATCTATTTGGATTCTACTCATGATATGAGTTCCCTTCAACCAAGGAAAATAAGTGATATATTGCATAAATGTATGATATTGCCAATTGAACATAATAGTGTAATCATTCCATTGCTACATATGCAATAATTTTTTTCTGAATTGAATAATTTTTTTTCAATTTCATGTATTAGGTATTTACACATATTGAACCTTTATTTTGAGTTTATTGCATATACAGTTAAATTTTTTCAGATTTTTTGTAGTTTGAAATTTATTTTAGGTAGTAATTTATTGTGAAAGAATGAAAGAGTATGTTTTTTATTTTTTGTTTGTGATCTGATTCACCAGTTTCCAAAGATGGATAATAAAACATGGACGGTGGTTAAATTCTTGGAAGAGAATTCTGTGGAAGCAGTTCCGACACATTGGTTGGTTGGAAACACTTGTGTGTGGCCACCCTACCCTAGGGAAAAAGTAATACATTCCATCCGCAATTATGAGGATATGAATACGTGTTGGCCTAGCCACAGAATATCCATTTTTCGTAATGGAACATATGGTAAGTAGATTATTCTGTCAGGGTATATTATTACAGGATAAGTTTTCAACGTTGTTTATGTCTGTGTAATCTCCGACTGGCGAATTAATTATTTTCTCATATTTTCAGATAGTTACTTGGAAGCTCGAAACAAAACAAAGGTTGCGGAATACAGCAGCGACTTGAATGAGGAAGATTCAAAATCCAGAAAATACAGAAAAAAAAAGAATCAAATTTCGTCCTCTGACGAAAGCGAAGAAGATGAAGGTTATAGTAAATTACCCCCTCCTCCATCTAAACCAAGGTGTGAAGATACTCCACACAAATCTGACTTGATTTCCACTCCTCCACCAACTCCAGTAAATGAAGGTGAATAATTTTCAATTTTTCTCTAATAATAAGTTGGACCTCAATTCAGTGATATTCCATGGACTAATCATGTTTACATTAAACATCTATGGTTTACAGCACCACCGAAATCACTCAGTGATTTTGGCAATGATAAAGAGAGTTGTTGCCTTTGCTGTCCAATTCACGGGAACAAAAAAATTGGTTAGTATCCTTTTAGTAAACTTTTGATCAGACCTTAAATAACTAATAGATAATTACATTTTTTGCTCTTTTTCAAATTTTATGTAATTTTCAGATGAAACAATGAAAAAAATCAGCAAACAATACTATTTGATCAGCAGCATTTTGACTGATATCACTTCAAAACTGGAGAACCTCAAAACCAATGAGCCTTGTCGAAATTCACTAGAAGAGATTGATTCCCTTTTCACAAAATTTTCACTTTTTCCTCTGAAAAATGCTGAAGATCTGAATACGATTGAGGAAGATTTGGGAGAAAACAACAATTTCAGAGCAGCTGTGAGTGCACATTAAAAACTAATATTTCGTTTGGAAGTACTCCTCTTTTTTCTTTCAGTGTAATGAAATGTCTAGAATGGGAGGCTGCAATTTATACGAGTTCATAAAGAGGTGTATGTGTCAACTTTTAAGTAATTCCCTGGCATCTACTTATAGCTACCATGGAAGGAAAAACAAACTGAAATTCAACGTTTTAAAAATAGCTGATCTACTGTTGTGTAAGTAAAATAATATATGCATTCTCCAGCGTAAGAGTACAGATATTGAAAACTGCCCAATGTAAAATATTATCTCTGTTTCATCCTTTATTAAAATTTCTGTAATTTAAGTCAATTTGCTCATTAATGCATTTTATTCCACAGGTGCTGCAGAGAAGGCATATCAGCATAATACAAAAAAGGAAATAGAGGACTGCATAATGAAATGGTTGAGGAGAGCCAGTGAAAGGAAATAAGTACCTAGAAGAAATTTCAAGATGCTTTAATTTAGTTTAAGTTGCTAATGTTTTCATGTAGAATTTCATTTTTATTTTTTATCCGTTATCAGAATTTTATATTTATTTTATTGTTGCTGATATATTATATATATATATGAATTTTGTTATTAAATCATTCGTATCTTGAGATATCTGTTTGTTAGACTCGAAATGGATGTAGTTTTTTTTTCAATCTTTATTGGTTCATTGATGACACAGAATCATATGGTACACCCCCCTTTTCTAGTTTAGTTTTAAAGAGAATCAATCGAAATTTGGGACATACTATATTCTTACTGAAATGTCATTTAGTAAGTATATTGAATGTCCCAAATTTCAGTCAACTATCTTTGAAACTAAAGGAGAAAATGGGGGTGTACCATCATCCTGTGTCATCCAGTATAGGTATGCAATGTATATTCGATATACAGAATATTCACAAACGTTGGATACATTGAATACTAAAACATCTGCTATATATGTGCAATGTAGGTACAATATATCGAGGGAGGTCCATTTTGTGTCCAAGTGGGACGGCCATTGGATGTTCAATGGGCGCTTTTTGAACCAGTGGATGACGTCCAATGAACGTTCACCGTTCCTTTTTTGGGGACAACATGGACGTACATTGGTTGTCCAAAGTAATTCCAACGGATGTACAAGTACGTCCAATGGACGTTCTCAAAGGACGCCCATTGAATGTCCAAAGTGGTGCCATATGGGCCTCCACTGGACGTCCATTGGACCTTTTACGTACCGTAAGGGACATCCAATGGATGATTTGAAAATCTGAAAGGAACGTTCATTGGACGTACATAGGATGTACATGTGCTGTGTGGGCTTCTACATCTGAAATTAGTACGTGACATTCAGAACATTTCACTCGTTCTACTCCTGGTGAATTTTCTTTCTCAATTTCCACATCTACCGTTTTCATTGTGACTTCCTGAAGAGAATGTCCCTTCTTTCATTTTGGAGCAGTTTTACGAACCGTTTGAGAGTGTTTTAAAGTTTTTTTCTGTTCTTGTTTTTCTATTTATTCTAAATTCGCTTGGAGAAAATAAATATTTTATTCCCCATTTATCAGTTTATCGACAAGATCTAATTACGACCAAACTGTGTGTCGTGCTCGACAGCCTGACCTGTACTGTACGATATTCAGTGTAGGTTCAGATCTTTTAAATACACCTTAATTGTTGATTTAGAAAAAATGTTTAGACAAATTTGGATTAATTCCAAAGACGTGCTCCTTCAAAACATTTTGTGGAGAGACTCTCAAAAGAATTGCCATAACGCCATAACGAACGGAATGGATTGTGGTCCGTTCCTCTCAACGAGATAGCAAATACCAATAAAAATCTTCCTCTAGCCTCGAACGCTGTTCTCCCACAGATGTACGTGGACGATATTTTAACAGGGTGCTATTCCATCTAATCACGCCAAAAACTGTATTTTGAACTAAAATTATTGCTTGAACCCACTGGTTTCGATTTGCATAAATGGGGATCTAATTCTCAAACATTTCTGGAAAAAATATCGCAAACACAAATAACTGAATTTGATATCAATTTAGAACAACCTCCGTCTACGGTTTAAGGCGTAAAATGGAATCCCATAAGCGGTGAATTCCAAATATCCGTACCCGCTGAACTCATCAGTGATGACAATATCACCAAGAGAAAAATTCTATCTCATATCTCACAGTGTTATGACCCCCTAGGTTTTGTAAGTCCCGCAATCGTGAAAGGAAATATGCTGATGCAGAAAATCCGGAAATAGAAATGTAACTGGGATGATGAAATCACCGATAAGGAAACATTACAAAAATGGGAAGAATTCCTAATCTACCAAATCAAGCATTTAAAAATTCCTTGTTTTATATTCAATCACAAAGAAATAAACAAAATCGAGCTTCATTCCTTCTCAGATGCGAGATATAGTGCAAACTTTAAGCTATCGGCTTTTCGTTTGACTGAAATACGAATTATAAAAAAATTGTTAATGGATAATAATTTGTACTTTGAAGATTCTTATACAAAACAACAGCTGATTAAAATTTTACAGACAAAGAAATTTAAGAAATTATACGCCCTAGAGAGTATTGCTGAAAAACATCGAAACTATAGTAAGTCCTCCTCCTTATTTTTGTATTTTTAATCCCATCGAGTTAATTTGAGCACAATTACAACAGAGATTAAAAAACTAACCAAAATAGAAGATGAGTATAAGAATATTTGGCAAGTCCATATTAATGGAGGAAATAAATTTATTATTAATTTAAAGACGATAGTGATAATGAAGCAGATGATATGGGAGAAGGATTAATAGAATATTTGGAAGAAGAAAATTAATTTAGTTTAATATATTTTTCATGTTACTTACATAGTTAGGTTAGGTTAGGTTTATAATAAGTGGGTCAATGAGGCCCTCCACTGTGACTCGTAAGAGTCTATTGTGGCTCATAACTATTCAAATGTCACCAAACAAATTCAGCTTCTTAACAAAGCCGATTAATTTGTTCAGTGAATGATATTTCAGGTTCGAAGGCCAGAGGGTGGCCCTGCCAAACATTAGATACCTGACTCGAGCCGCGGCGGGGCAGGCACAAATTATATGCTCTGCTGTTTCATGATCTTCCATACAAAGAAGGAAAATCGGATCGTCCGACAGTCCAAGTTTCAGTATATGATGATTCAAACGACAGTGCCCTGATAGAAGGCCCGTTAGGCACCGTAGATCGTGTCTATTATAGCCTAACATTTGTTTGGATACATTATTCGAAAGATGTATGAAGGCCTTTGAATGAACCAATCCTGGTATATTATGCCAGAAGTCTAAAACTCTTCTTGCAGTCCAGGTATTTAGTGTTTGTTTGGCAATACTTGTTGCGATGCCAATTGTAGGTTCTGGTCCGATAAAGTCATGAGCGGCACCTTCTCTTGCAAGAGAGTCCGCCTTCTCATTACCATCCATACCAGAGTGGCCAGGGATCCAAACCAGCGATACCATGTTGCGTTCTCCTATTGAGGCGAGTCTTTTTTTTACATAGTAGTGACAAACAGGAGTTAGACATAATATTTATTTTTAAAGAATTGTTTTATTCATTGTTATAAAATTTCTATCATTTTCTTAGTTTTTCATAGAATTTAGTTTGGTCCATAAAAAATCGAATGGGATACAAAAAGGGCTCAGTTCACGTCTGGTATCCCGATTAAACCGAACGTCGTTTCAATAATTACGTAACACAAGTACAATATAGGTATTGGTAAAAGTAAGCAAAATATTAATACCTTTCAGAGTTTAGCTCCATAACATAACTTAAAGGGGATATACGATTACATTGGTGTACAATATGTTTTACGCCAACTATACCTAACCCTACGGCGCATGTGTCTACGTCAGAGCTATTTACACTGCTAAAACAGTTTCATTTATTCTGATATCGGCAAAATCGCGTGTTGCACCACTGAAAACTATCTCAATTCCCAGATTTGAACTCTGTGGAATGCTTTTATCTTCAAACCTCGCCCAAAAAGTCAAAAACATCTTAGAAACTAAAATCAACATAAATGCTGTTAATTTGTGATACAGTGTATTGAAGAGTGTACAAGAAATACACATTTTATTGCATACCTTCTCGGAAGATGAAAGTACAAATTTATTTGTCTACAAATCTGTCGAATTCTAATAAACCAATGGCGTGGTACGTGTGGTTCGTAAACTTTTTTGTACCATATCTTTGAAACACCCTGTATTTAGAGCTAAAGACTTTTGTCTGCAATTCTTTATTAAATTTCCTACATAAAAGGTACTCTTTGTTTAATTCGGTATACTCAATTTTTGAGATTTTTAACTTTTTATTGCAGTAGGATACTTTTTTGTGTTTTTTTTAATTAGTAAATTTGTATTACCTACTTGCAGACAGCGTCATTACTTACATAAACTCATTTCACAATGATATTAAATTTACCGTAGAACTTGAACAAAATAAGTCTATAAACTTTTTAGACCTTACAGCTTCAAATGTAAATAATAAACATGATTTTTCTATATTTCATGAACCATCACAAACAGACATTGCAATTCATAATAGTTCGGTCCACCCATTCAGTCATAAACTAGCAGCTTTCAATAGTATGATATACAGACTCTTAACACTCCCATTAAATACTAATAATTATAACAAAGAATTAAATATCATAAAACAAATAGCAGTTAATAATAATTACGATCCAAAGTTAATTGACAATATCACAAATAAAAAGATAAAAAACAGACTTTAGAATAAGTATTCTTTTCTGATAGAAACAATAATAAACAATGTAAAAGCTTGACATATTTTGGATCACAATCCTTAAAAATTAGATCATTTTTATAAACTTTAGACATGAATTACAATTTATCCAAACTCATTAAAAATAACAAATCTAAATCTTAAAAATTAAACGAATCAGGAGTTTATAAATTAAAATGTGGTAATGACAACTGTGATAAAATTTAAATCGGTAGAGCTTTCAGAAATTTCAAAACTACAATTTCGGAACACAATCGTAGCTATGATAACCGAAAATTAGATTCTAACTATTCAAATTATTTATTAGAAAACCAACATATTTTCGACACAAATATTGAAATTTTACATGTACCAGGTAAATCCTTTAGCTTAAATCTATTAAAGGTTCTTGAGATTAACAAAAACAAATATTCAGGTAACCTTCTTAACGACCAAATAGATATCAATCACTCTCCTTTATTGAACCTTTTTACTTAGAAGATAGCATAGGAATGAATTTCCAGGTAATTTTTTTCAATACCTTCAGTATAATAGAATTCTGTATTTATGCACTGTATATATAATACCTTCATTCGTTTTGAGAAAGCTACTGTGTTAGTGAAACGCGCCAACTAGTTTAAATTGAATATTAGTTCAAATATAATGGAGTTTTACACAAATTAAATTGTTTTATTTCATCAAACAATATGATTGTTAGAAAACAACTTCTTTCCGCAGTAATTTATTTTGGACATGGTCAAGTCTATCGATGTATACCAGATACTGCGAATTACAAATTATTGATCCGAAGCTCAAGACACTGTTTACATAGGCTATAAATAGAATTCGTTGCAAAAACAGGTAATTATAATCAACAGGTGAACGGAACGAGAAAGATGATTATAGATTGTTCAAATCATGTTAAGAAAAAATTCCCTTTACGTGACTCTTATCATCCTTCCGCATAAACAGGCCACCATTTCTAATCTAAACAAATTTGCTGTGCCATTTCTCTCGCCTTTTTCAATAAGATTTTTAAAGAATTTGGAATATGAACCACTTTTAGTCCAGGGGTCGAGCTGTTAGATTGACGACGTTTTGTTTTGGCTGCGGCTATAAAGTCATCTCTATTCTTTTTTGCAGTAATTGAATACTAATTGGATTAGATTTGTTGGGAGCTCTAAAAATGATACCTATATCATCAGCAGTAATAGAGCATTCAATATGTTCACCTATCTTCTGAATAACATGTAGTAACTTTTCATTAATTTTCTCATCAATTCCTTGCATTCCAAAAGTTTTAGAACGTAGATGTTGTTCGAGAGTTTCTACACGAGAAGAAGGAGAATCCACTTCTTTTTTCAGTCAGGCATTTTCTTTTGATATTTCTTCGATTGAATCGAATCCAGCCTCTCGCTCATTTTATTAATTTGTAACATGTCATTGCGACATGTTTCTATTTCTCATCAGTTATTTAGGAGCGTTACTTATTCTTCAGCTACTCCCACCTCTAATTCAAAATCATTTTCTTTCAATATGTTAAGAACGCGTCGAATGACCGTTTTTACATTCGTAAAATTTCTATTTAAACGACGATTCGAGTCGAATCGGTCTCTTTTCCGTTGATCATCCTCCGCTAAGAAGTAAATTAATATTCAGTCTACAATAATTATACTTTGTGTGTGGTGTTACCCTGTCTTGCTGGTAAGTTTTTCTATTTCTTTCCAAATTATAGTTGTGTGCTTACCAATCAATCTATTCCGATTTTTCGATTTGGTTAAAATATTTCGATTTTTCAAAAAGCTATTTTTTCATGGTATTTCCAGTTTTTTCTTAAAAGCTGAAGCTGAGGAATAAATAACGCTCATAAACAACTGATGAAAAGTAGAAACAGGTCGCAATGACATGTTACAAATTAATAAAATGAGCGAGAGGCTGGATTCAATTCAATCGAAGAAATATCAAAAGAAAATGCCCAACTGAAAAAAGAAGTGCATTCACCCTCTTCTCGTGTAGAAACACTTGAACAACACATACGTTCTAAAAATTTTGAAATGCAAGGAATTAATGAAAAGTTACTACATGTTATTCAGAAGGTAGGTGAACATATTGAATGCTCTATTACTGCTGATGATATAGATATTATTTTTAGAGCTCCCAACAAATCTAATCCAATTAGTATTCAATTACTGCAAAAAAGAATAGAGAAGACTTTATAGCCGCAGCCAAAACAAAACGTCATCAATATAACAGCTCGACCCCTGGAGTATAAGTGGTTCATATTTCAAACCAGTTGTTCGCAAACGAACAACTCACAAATTCTTTAAAAATATTATTGAAAAAGGCGAGAGCAATGGCACAGCAAATTTGTTTGGATTAGAAATAGTGGCCTGTTTATGCGGAAGGATGATAAGAGTCACGTAAAGAGAATTTTTTCTGAACATGACTTGAACAATCTACTCGTATAAATTATCTTTCTCGTTCCGTTCACCTGTTAATTATAATTAACTGTTTTTGCAACGAATTCTATTTATAGCCTATGTAAACAGTGTCTTAAGCTTCGGATCAATAATCTGTAATCCACAGTATCTTGTATACATCGATAGACTTGACCATGTCCAAAATAAATTACTGCGGAAAGAAGTTGTTTCCTAACAATAATATTGTTCGATAAAATAAAACAATTTAATTTGTTTTAAACTCCATTATATTTGAACTATTGTTCAATTTAAACTGGTTGACGCGTTTGACTAACAAAGTAGCTTTCTCAAAACGAATAAAGGTGTAATTTAAAAATGTTTTAATATATACAGTGCATAGATACAGAACTCTATTATACTAATATTAACAAAGGTATTGAAAAAAATTACCTGGAAATTCATTCACTACAAACATTCCTATGCTATCTTCTAGGTAAAAAGGTTTAATAAAGGAGAGTGATTGAATGAATATTTGTTTTTGATAATCTCAAGAGCCTTTAATAGATTTAAACTAAAGGATTTACCTTCTACATGTAAAATTTCAAAATTTGGGTCGAAAATGTGTTGGTTTTCTAATAAATAATTTGAATAGTTGCAATCTAATTTCTTGTTGTCATAGCTACGTTTGTGTTCCGAAATTCTAGTTTTAACATTTCAAAAAGTTCTACCTATATATCACAGTTGTCATTACCACATTTAAATTTATGAATTCTTGATTTGTTTAATTTTGAAGATTTAGATTTGTTATTTTTAATGAGTTTGGATTAAATTGTAATCAATTTTAAAGCAAATATTCATGTCTAAAGTTTCTAAAAATGATCTAATTCTTAAGGATGATGTTCCAAAATATGTTAAGCTTTTAAATCCGCTAAGAAGTAAATTGATATTCAGTCTACAATAATTATACTTTGTGTGTGGTGTTACCCTGTCTTGCTGGTAAGTTTTTCTATTTCTGTTCAAATCATAGTTGTGTGCTTACCAATCAATCTATTCCGATTTTTCGATTTAGTTGAAATATTTCGATTTTTTAAAAAGTAATTTTTCATGGTGTTTCAAGTTTTTTCTTAAAAAACTAGGTGGTGTCAAAATTTATTTTTTGCAGCAAATTTATAACAGATTATTTCCAGTTATTTCTCTCTCATTTAAATTTGCATTTTCTGATTATTTTGGGAGCAGGACGGATAAGAATGAACATATTTCTATGGTATATTTTGAAAATTAGGAAAATTAAATTATATGTTTGTATGTATTAGAGTATAAGCTCCTAATCTGTTCATTTTATTCCTCCTTTTCAATTTTTCCTATTGTATCTCATTTTTCTTTTGTTCCTACAGCTCTGCTGTAAGTGGACATCTAAGCCAATTGAACCCAGAAGTCGCCCTCGCCAGAGTCCAGAGCACCGACGGCTCAACAACCTGTCGATACTGCTGAGAGCTGTACGTCCCGAGTCTCTCCAACATAAGTCCTTAACTTATTTTCGTTACATATAAAATTTTTAATTGGACATTTTTATTGTAATACTGATTTTTATTCGTATTATATTGTGAATACATGGTTTATGTGAATTTATTTTTGTGTTAAATAAATCCATTTCTCCTGAAATTGTTGTTATTTATTCACCTTATCTCAACTGAGGCCATAAAAAATAGTGTAACTGAAGCCGAATTCACAACCTGAGCAGAGTCCTCAAGGCCGGGGAAGTTCACGTGAAAAATTAGAGCTTCAAAATCAGATACCTTGTCGCTGCCGAAATTAACTGTCTTTAGAACTTCATTGTGTTGTTTATTTAGGTTGTTCAAAGCTATCTGAATATTCTTCACAATCTTTAAACTACTTTTGGATGTAAATTCTTCCCCAGATACATCACCATCATCATTATCCATATCGTTGTTAACACATTGATTGCGAACTTCTGAAATGCCTACTTAGCGTGGTGCTGACTTACCTTTTTTAAAGTATATGATATTATTCTCGTGCATTTCGTTGGTAATATATGTAGGGAAGGTATGGCGGAAAAAATTATGATCAAAATGGCTGTGACGGTCAAATCCGTCATGCGCACTGAGGCAGTGAAACCCTATCTTAGTGCTAATGACGGAATTGTCCGTCATGGAATTTAGTAATGTTTTATTGCATGTTTGCACCCTTTTATTGTGTAGAATAAAAAACAAATGACAAACATAAATTTAATTTATATTTGTGTGATATAAATCGAAACAGTCATTCAAACATAAATATGGTTTTTCGGTACAAGTCGGGCAGTGATAGGACGTATCTCTTCTTTTTATATTATTATGATTATAACACCAAGGTACATCTCCTAGATACAACCTTTCCAGTAGGACCTGCAGGGTTTTTCTTTGGTAGGTGATTTTTGTCTTTAAGAGTTTGTGGAACGGCTGGTTTTTCGGGAACCAACTCACCAATTATCGAAATTCTAAAATCGTAAAAAGACATCCTGGACTTGGTACAGTTCTTGAAAAGTAGATAAGAATTTAAGAGCAACATTTGAAAAATGTGTATTCCTCATTTTCTGTACCAGCGTAGTGTCTTTCTTTCAATGGGATAGTTTGACATAAATTGATCCTGCCTATCTATACCTCCCATGTACTTGTTGTAATTGTATATTGGCTTAGGTTTTTCTTTTACTTGATCCAATTTATCGTGATATGTAACCATATTGTTATCAAATTCCGTACTGATGTAGGTTACGTCCCGCTTATCCCGCCATTCATCTACTAAAACACCATCCATGCTATACCGAACGATAGTTTCACATCTTTTTAATTTTTTGGTTTTAACATCTTCAGGGATACTTTTTCTGTCTTTTCGTAGGGTGCCTGTACAGAAAGTTTGGTGGTTCAGAAGCTTGACAGCAAGATCATAACTGTTGTAAAAATTGTCTAAATATAGAGAATGCCCCATACCTAGGCGCTCCTCCATTAGATGAAGAACAACTTTAGTAGCGTGACCTTTACCACCTATTGTATCTAATTGCCCTGAATAAACCGCAAATTTCATAATTACACCATTAGGTTTAGTGACCATATATAATTTTACGCCATATTTAATTTTACGCCATTTTTGTGCCGCTTATTTTTAATGTACTGCCGAAAAGAGAGTCTACCCCTCCACAGGACCATTGATTCGCGCAGTGATAGATTCTGTCCTAGAGTATATATCGTCGTCATTTTCCTGTTGAAATATTCAATCATTGGACGAATCTTGAACAACCGATCTTCGGGAACCAAATCATTGCTGTCAGGATTTTTGGCGAAATGCAAGCACCTAAAGAAATATATTTGGTAATTTATTTACGAACGAATAAATTATAATTACCTCATAATAAGCAGAAATCTATCTCTACTTATAGCTGAGGCGAAGGAGGGAATGTTAAAATATCGGGATGTTTTCCAGTAGTCACTCAGCCTGTTAATTTTAATAGTGCTCACCAAAGAAAGTACGAATTTCGTCTGTGTTAACTTCATACCACCGAGATATCCGTGATGGTGCACCTGTTGATTTGGACAAAACCTCTACCGCGTACCTATTGGTTTCTTTACAAATCATATCATAAAAACCCTCATCCACTATAATTTTAAAAAAATCTCTCGGTTCATTACCTACAAATAAATAATTTCACAGATTTACAAAGGTGGTAGCATTAGACTATTTATTCAACATCGTGCCAACCTCTAAATCGATAAAAAATTGTACACTTACCTTCTGGAGTAACCAGCAATTTCTGTTCCCCGGTAAAATCAATAGGTTTTATTGTTGTTTCGTGTACCCAAACCGGTCCTGTTTCACCAGATACAACAGCAACAGGTGGCGTTTCGATATCACCAATAATATTATCATTTTCTTCAGCATCCTCAGGTATTTCCACTAACTCTGTTTGATCTTTGATGTCGTCATCAGATTCTAACAAAGCTTTTTCCAACTCTGCATATGATAAAAAAACATTTCTTGCACTTTTGCAACGGATGGACCTGCCTCAGAGTCACTCATTTCGAACAAAAACTAAACAATTTTTTTAATGAATTTCACTTTTATTCACACGCTGACGCGATGACAAAGTCACTTGGCGACTGCTAAGCTCACACTGAAGAATTGAAATCGTTTAGCATTATGACGGACGCGTCCGTCATGCGCGCTGGTTAACGAGCACCCATGACGGATTCTTCAGTCAAGCGCAGTGAATGTGTTAAGCGCGAGTAACGATGTTCGTTTCCTTTCACCAGTGGATCTGCATATAGAACAGTATCATACAGCTCCATCGACTTGGAAGCTTGAAACCTCCTGTCTGTTCAAACTGGTTCAAACCTACGCACTTGCCGTGGAAATATTTCGAACACCAATCGGCACAATTCAGCCCAGGTGTTTTGTTATTAATGGAGACAACCATTATGGCACACGGACTAATGGTATAGTGTAGATAATGACTTTTTTCACTGGAAACAATTAACTATTTTTATGAGTTTAAGCCGATTGAAAATTTCAGGTGAATAGTTGCACTGATGTTATTTCACGAAGTAGATAAAAACACCAATCAGTTAGTAGCCAACGGTACGTGAAAATTTTTCGACCAAAAATTACCACAAAACGAAGCAAGTACAGGTTGGCGTATTAATTTTGGGAGTTGACGATGCGTGATAAAGCCATACACCTTGACAAGGTTGTAAACGCAGTTACCGGGAAGAGCAGGCGACGTACATTCCGCATGCAAAATTTTAAAGGTTGTGGGGCTGCTAATACGTACGAGGGTGACACAATATTTTGAATTTGGATTTAAAAATAATAAATTGTGGAACATGTATAATGCTATATAAAATCGAGTTTACAAAACAAAATAACAATAATGTGTTCTTTATTATTAATTAAATCAATGAGGAAATAAAAAAAGACATGTGGAACTCGGAGACTGCCCCGGTAAAGCTATTGCATAGAGTTTTACACTTTGACGTTCACAATTTCTTTTTCTTTTTAGCTCTGTATGTTTTTATTCTCTATAAAAAGAAAATATATAGGTATAAATAATAGGTATAAATAATTAGGGATTAATAGTGTAATTACACACCAAAACAATTATTGATTCAAAAAATTTGAACAAAAATAACGATATCAAGAGTATGATCATCGAATTTCGCGCGATGTACATTTATATGGATATAATATCATATATACTTTCTCTGCGCGGCATTAATGTGTATTACCTATACATAAAAATATAAATTAACAAAACAAGAAATAATACTGCATTTGTGATAATAATAATAAAATGTATGTATATAGAGTACTCACTCATTTTCTTTCACTATTTTTTCGTAACTTTCTTCATTAATGAATGCATTTTGTTTATTCATATTTAAAACACTTTGTACACAAATTATACGAGTACAGATATTCACTGTTGTACATAGATGATAAATACCTATACACCTATGGCAAAACTAAAAAGTATCACCGCTGTGCCGGTCGGAGTCGGGGTGTTAGGTTATTTTCGTTACAGATTCGGTCTCCACGCTCAAGGCCCGCGATAGAAGCTATGCAAACATTAGATTTTTCTTCGAAAATTGGTTTTTTTTGTACAGGCATAATTATTTATTGCTTCAAAAACCATGCGGGGAATTCTATAATTATCCTTTATTATTTTATGGGATGTAAATAATTAATAATGAATGGATTCCAAGAGACATAAACTTTCACCTTTACTTCAAATTAATGTCTTTCAATTGTTTCCTTCATAATATTCGTCATTGAGGTTTATTTGTATATACATTGGAAGTCAGGTAGATTTTGTAGATAGAGCGTACAATATGATAAGGATTGTTAAACGACTTTCTAAATTTAACAATGGACAACAATTTTTCCTATATATTCGTAGTAATAGTTAATGACATACTTACCTATTAAGCTTTCTAAAATTGTTATTCTTAATAATGTGTAGTAGATAATAATGTAAAAATTCGGGTTTATACATAAAATTTGAAAAACAAATTGGGGAAATCGCCTTTAGAGATGGTCTAATAAGTATACTAATAATATAAATAAAATATTAAAGCTTTTTTGTGGTAGATATTTCTACTTTCATATGTAAATTTTTGGGGTTTTCAATTGTTGTTTAGTCCAAGCAGTCGTAAGTAATTTTCCATTTAGAACATTGTAATATGGGGCGTTATCAATTACCACAACAGCGTTTTTTGGTAAGTTTGGAATAAGTTGTACTTGTACCCACTTCTCATAATTTCCGTACGCCATTTCATTATGATAATCTCTTGTTTTTGATTGGGAGTTCCACATAATACCAGCATTATGTACAAAACGATTTTCACTTCTTGCATGCACAATGATGAGCATATTACCTTTTGAAACGGGTTTTCTTAATCCTTCGTTACTTTTGTCGCTCAATCCTTTAAAGTACGTCTGATATGAATTAATGTATGTTTCATCCATATAAATGGTAGGTTTGTTCCGTTCTCTGCATTTTTTCTGTTTGTTAAATATAGTAGGCGTAAATGTCTGATATCGTGAAGTTCCAGTAACAAACTTCTGTTGTTTTTCATGTTTGTGCAAGAAAACTCAGAATGTATTTGGTTTCGCAGAGATTCGCGATGTCTTGCGAAGCCATAACTATCTGCAAAGGTTTGGTGAACATTTCTTAACGTTAGTACTTTTTTCTCGGATATGTGATAATTTATTATGCACCTTCTAAGCACAGTTTTGTCGCATTGATCCATACGGATACTGGACGTTCTTTGTTTTTTAGTAGGCACATCAGTGTCAGCATTACTTCCTGCCAGAGCTTCTTTTTTAATACGGGAAAGGGTTCTTTGACGAACTTTCGTAACAGCAGAAACTCTTTCAATGACCTGACAATGAAATAAGTCGATATAAATGTTGTATTATAGTATATTACGTAACAAGAGTTGTAAGTAACCCATTACGCACGAAATGAAAAGTTTATGCACGAAGCCGCGCAGCGGCGAGTGTATAAATTTCATGAGTGCGTAATGGGCTTACAACTCGTGTAACGTACTAAACTTTTTCTACGCCCATTCATTTTCTTCCATTAAATAAAAAACATCGCAATCATTTATACTTTATTATAATAGTTGTTAATAATAATTGAACAATTATTGTAAATCGATTGTGCCTTATTTTTAATGGTGATGAACGGTTATTTATAATTGTATTATATTTTGTTCCAGAAATTGACAATATAAATGACATGATATTTATTTTCATAGCATGCTACTTAAGAGAACGTGTCCTTTTTTTAAAGAAATTGCATAATGTGCTGCCTACATTTAAGGGCATCACTCTTTAAAACCTAAATATATCTCGCTAATGCTAAAAGTTTTTATGTTTTTTAATTGACTAAATTTGTGTAAATAGACCAAATAAAATCTTACGTGAATAAAAATTTGATTGTAATTTAATTAAACGAAGAAGTTTAAGTTTTCTTCTCAAAACGCACGTGTATGTTATGAGATTTCATTACGTGCATGTTATTGTTAAAAGTCATTTACAAGGAATGTTGACAGTGCGATTTTTGACGTTTACGGACATGGGCGTAGAAAAAAAGTTTTACACATGTGTATTTTTATACAAATAAATAAAGTAGTTAAATTTGTTTCCAGTGACCGTTCTTTGAAATAAAAAATTTTTGTAGTGGTTTTCGGCCATTTAAAAGAAGTATTAAATTCAAAAATACTATATTACGTTTCAGTTCAATAGTTGTTCTAAACGATCTTTAGATTTTAGTTCGAACATATTTTAATATGACCAAACGGCAATTATAACTTAAATCGGAAGATGGTTGAAAACCGAAACGTAATAAAGATAAGTATGAAATGAGTATAATAATTATAATTATAAGCTAAAAAACCTATTACATTTAAATAGGTATCTTACACAAACTAAACATGTGCCCTATAGACAGAAACAGAATAGTTATTTATCCAACAAGTGCATAAAGTGGTGCTTTTTTTCACGAGTGGAATAATTGACGCATGAGCCGCAGGCATGCAAAAACCAAAAAATGTCTCATTTAGGTTGCTCTAAATGGATTAAAAATGGCGTCGATTTGTTTGTCATGATGACATAACGGTGCTTAAAACTGACACATGAATGCATAAAATACTTTTTCTACTACCGTGCGTAAAGTACGTACTTTAGACACACTTTCGAGTGCGTAAAACTTCACTATAGGCACTAGTGCGTAAAGAAAAACTCTTTACGCACTAGTGCGTAAAGATAAAAATACAAATTGTATGTAGTTTTATCTAGGCTTATAAAAATATAGGTAGGTATAATAAACCGATATTAAATCTGAGTTTTCTTTCAATCAGAGATTGAAACATATAGAATTCAGTAAAGTACATACGTAATAATTATTGAGTACTGGAAAATAATAGAATAGGGTGCATAGGTAGGTACCTATAAGTTGGCTGTGAGTGACTGACATTTCTTTGTGCATTGAATCTGACATTTAAATCTGAAATTGAGATCTTCCGACTATACCTAGGATAAGCAAACGTATTTATATTTAAGTATTGAACATTTTTAGGAAACTATGATGTTATTTTAGATTCTTTTTTTAGAAAACGGAATAGGTAGGTACATATAATTGATAATAATAATTATTGTTTAAAGAATGGTGTAAAAAAAATAAAATAACAAAATATTCCGAAAATGTCCGAGTGCACAAATTGCACCTTTAATATTAATATTATTAATAATTCAATTCGTCTGTTGTTTTGTTAATTTGTTGTAATTTTTAATAAATTATTCAAGATATTAATAAATATATAATATATTTTATTGATAATCAATAAAAGCGTTATAGTTTCTTCTAAAGAAAAATTAAACCTACTTTAGTGCGCACAGGAAATTACTATTAAACTTCTGTATTTTGATAATATTTTCGGTAGTAGAAAAAATAGTGTATGCATTTCGTGTGTCAAGGCCTTTTTTCGACTCATGTGATTGTCGCATTCGCCTGGGGCTCATGCGACAATATTCACATTCGTCGAAAAAAGGCTACTTTACACACTTGTTACATAAATAACTATTTTCTACTTCCGCTACTAAAACCGCACTTTGAACACGGGTTTGACATGCACAAAACGACTCTTTAAACACTAGTGTTTAAAATACGAAAAGTCACATCTCGTTTATCTTTTGTTTTTTAAACGTCAAATCAAGTGTATCTTTTGTTTGTTAAACTTCATGCTCCTTGATAATTTTGTTATTCTGCGTCATTTGATTTATCAGTCAGCTGTCAGTCATCGTGCGTCATGTAATGAATATAATTCAAATATAATATAATGTTTTCCTTCCCGCGGGCGAAGAAACAGTATAGTAAGCACTTCGTGTTAAAAACGTCTTTAGTCACTCGTTTCACAAGAAACTCGTTCCGCTTCGCTCCACTCGTGCCTAGTAAAACTCGTGACTGAAGTAACCGTTTTGACACTTGGTACTTAATATACTATTGTCTGACTCTACTGTCACTTTTTTAAATCGTTTAACAAATATAGTATATTAAGTACCAAGTGTCAAGAAGGTTACTTTAGTCACGAGTTTTACTAGGCACGAGTGGAGCGAAGCCGAACGAGTTCCTTGTGAAACGAGTGACTAAAGACGTTTTTGATACGAGGTGCTTACTATACTTTTTCTTCGCCCGCGGGAAAGAAAAAATTATATTATATTTGAATTATATTCATTACATGACGGACGATGACTGACAGCTGACTGATAGATCAAATGACGCAGAATAACAAAATTATCACGGAACATGAAATTTAACATACAAAAGATACACTTGATTTGACGTTTGAAAAACAAAAGATAAACGTGATGTGACTTTTCGCATTTTAAACACTAGTGTTTAAAGAGTCGTTTTGTGCATGTTAAACCCGTGTTTAAAATGCGATTTTAGTAACGGAAGTAGAAAAAATATTTTATGTACGAAAATGGATTTAAAAAATTTACTATGGAGTGTAAATTTGGTAAATAATTACTTTGGTTTAAAAATTTGATTGCAATAATTAAAACATACCTTTGTTAATGGAATTGTTGACTTGCCATTGTTTGCCTCTTCGGTCATGAAATTTAAAACGTTCATAATTGTTTCACGACACTCACTCAACTTTTTATGAACAACTTTACTAAATTTGCTATAACTTTTGTAAGAGCCCCGGTATTATCTTGAAATTTTTTGTACATATTTTTGATGTTGCCTTCTTAGATAATATAAAGTATTTGAGTCGTCAGCAATTGAGAAAAAGTTTTTTTACTGTTAGCAAAAATATTGTAGCAGTGTTCTCTTGTTGGTATCGATGTTTAGAGTGATTTTTGTTATTCTAGTTAATGTTCAGTGAGTGGTGAAAGATGGGAAGACGACATTTAAGCCACGAAGAGCAATTGAGACCAGTAGAAACGGTTGAAGCGGGTCGAAATTATAGAAACGTGGCTGAAGTCTTTAACTCATCACCTAGTATTATTTGTCGTTAGATGGAAAGATAACGTGGCGATGTTAGAGCAAGACATACTGGCCGTACAAGAACAACAAATCCTGTACAATACCGTGTTATTCGCTCACAGGCATTAAGAGATCGGACGATCACTTCAGGTCAGTTAGCAAGGGAGATACACCGTACACACAATATCGTTTTGAGCGGCCAAAATGTGAGAAACAGGTTGCACGAATTCAACCTTAACGTTCGTAGACCGATTCGGGTACCCCCATTAATTAGGAGCACTCGCAGTATAAGATTAGCGTGGGCACACGAACACTTAAACTGGCGTACTGTGCTTTTGACGGATGAGTCTTGCTTTGGTTTTCATCCTGATACTCGTCAAGTTCGTGTGTGGAGATGATCTGGAAATCTTGAACGTCTTTCCGCTGTCTAGAAGGTGTACAGGTACCAAGGTGGTACAGTTATAGTATGGGGCGGTATTCGTATTGGAGAAAGACTGACCTCATTTCACTGGACGGCAGTTATCGTGACAATATTCTGCAACCCATTGAGCGAATTTTCAGCTCATGCATGACAATGCCCATCCACACACAGCACACCTAGTAAACGAATATCTGGAAAATGCGCAAATCAATGTTTTACTATGGCCTGCGCTTTCAATCCCATCCAACATCTTTGGGAATCGATGGACGAAGACTTTTGCTTCACCAAGGAGCTTTGCACACGAGACAACAGCTTATTGATTGTTTTTTCAACCTCTGGACCACCACAAACCAACTGGAAATCGACAACCTCATTTTCAGCATGCCCGGCTGTGATTAATACAAGAGGAGGTCATACAACCTATTGAGGTTCTTTTGATTCTTCAAATTTTTTTATACCATCGTACCAAATTTATTAAAATAGTTAACATTCATTGTTTGTCTTTTTGATGATGGGTTCAACGGAAATGGTATCAGTACCGTCCACATAAATTTTGAAATTTATATATACCATACCAAAAAAGTTATGAAAAATTTCAATATTGTTCACTAGATTATTTTCACGTGTCTATATACCACATTGTAGACGATAGCAATACAGTTAAAGGAAAATGTACAGCACTGGTATTATTAGACCTTACTAGAGCTTTTGATACACTAAATCATAAGCTGATGGCCATTTTAAATTATGTAGAACTACATTCATCTCGCAAGTAATTTATTAACACTCCTTGCATCGAGACCATCTATTTGTCGAAAGTATGACTCTAGAATTACATAATATCATTCATCGCATGACCCTGACTACAAACCGCGAAAAACTTTTATGAGAACTATGTTTGTAGGACGCACTCGCATAACCCGACGGGGTTGGGAGTCTATTTTTCCTTGGTCCCCACCTTCCAGGCGACGGAAAGTCTCGGTTACTTTTAACCTAGATTTTCCACTCGCCAAATAAAATTAATGGCTAGCTATTTGATGGATATACGCGTAAATAGGGCGAGTCATGTCGGTTCGGATAGTTAATGTTATACTTATTATCCGTTAAGATCTTTTGCTTAATCTTACATTCAACGTTTCTTATTCAAACATATAAAAATTACATTGAACCGATTCCAGCTTTCTCATTCTGTTTTATCTACTCAAAATACATCAATCATTGCAAGGATTTCTAAATGTCAATAAGTCAAATAAATCAGACCAAGCGTAAACAAAATCAATTGTAAAATCTACAATGAATTTATAAACATGGATACATGTAATAATAAATAAATATATTTGTTGCACGTGATAGTGACTAGATATTATACCTTGCCACATGTAATTGTTTCATTTCATTAAAAATCGACGCAATCGAGATATTCATGTTCTTTGGTTATAATGTTATTTTTGAACAAATTCAATTCCTGTATGTCTACGTTCAACCAGCTATGCTACAAAGAGCGACAAGAATATCAATACAATCCCTCACGACAAGGGTATACAGGAATACAAACTAGGAAATGCAATCTTGCAGTAAATTCACTAGTCTCGATATTCGTGCTCTAATCTTGCAAGAGCTTCTTAAACAACATAACTTATCTAGAGTATCATCTGCTAGTCTCCTTCAGATACGTCCAACCATGTATCTGGCGGAGAAAAATAACCGTTCAGCCTCGAACACTTGTTGGCAGTATCGATAATAGCGATTGCTGCACAACTGCAGATACTGTCACTTTGTGCCTCCTGGTTAAACAATATTCATCCCTTCTTTTTATTTAAAATGCGTTCCATGGGAAGGCTGCTTCTGCAGGCGAGTTTTCAAGGCTAACTATAATTATTTTTCAAGAGAGAGAGGGGTGTGTCTGCAATTTCGGTTTCTTTTCGGAATGACTTGGCTACACGGGTAACCCCACAGAACTTAGCCCACAATTGGCCCATTGTGCATCCTTCTGAGGGTCATACTTCTTTCTAGCTCATCATCGCGCCTACTTGTTTGAAATAAGCGATAACGTCGCCTGAAGTAAGCTCCCACATACTGGCGTATGTTAGCCTGTGCTCGCCGAATACAGAAAACCTAAATTGAGAAAGTGTCGGGCATTCGCAACGAAAGTATTAGACAGTCTTATCTTCCTTTTTACATCCTCTATACAGAGTGGAGTGTCAGATACGCCCAGTCTGTAAAGGTGTTTTCGAAGGTGGCAATGACCACGCAGAATACCCGTGCTTTGTCGTAGGTTCCGCCTGTTCATAGTCACGTATTTTTTGGCTACTTTGCTGCCCGGATACTGTAACAGTTCCTTGGTAAGTCTGCTACTTTCGGCGCCATCTCATCTACCCTTAAACATATTAAGGGAGTGTTTCTTTAATGGGCCAACCGTCGCTGATGCCGAGAGACCAATGAAATTGCAGGTCCCAAGAGTTTTTTAGAAACTGCTTTCCTGGCTAGCGAGGCGGCAATACGGTTCCCTTTCGATTTCCCGCTGCTCTTGATCCAGCCTAAAGTGACCACGCTGTTGTTACTTGCTTTCATCTGGACCAGTGGGCAATCCTTTACCCTTCGCAAGCTTACGAATACTTGCCAATATCGTTGTTTCCACAGTAATACATGGAATAATGTATGCGGATTGGTTAATTGTGATAGAAGCGAGTACTTGGTAAGTTGCGAAGAGTCAAAATTTAGACCCCAGGTGACACTCCAATACTAGGCTTGATGTAATACGTGGTCTGTTCAGAGCTAGTAGTGTTTGTCTACTATCCCTGAGGTTGTAAATATTATTACCTGTGTTGTTTCTTTTGGTAACCTCTTTCGCAGCGATGAAGATACCAGTAAGCTCTGTTTGAGCCCATAGCCCATATAATGTTTAGATTCAGAGATCTGGAATAAATTCCACATCATGAGCCTACATTGGTTTCAGACCCATCTGTGATGATGCGGATTGCGCCTTCTTCTAATGGGTATTGTGTGTTATTTTTAATGATTACCTTGAAGGGCCTGTGAAAGGCATGCGGTGATATTGAGTCCGTATTGGTCTGCAGCAGTGGAATCGCAAGTTACAACTCAATTCACCGGATCTTACATCAGGTTGTATTCCGGTAGAGCGTAGGCGTATCATGGTCATTAAAAGAACCTCCTTGATGTGTATGTCGAGGGTAGTTAGACCAAAGATCACCTACATCACTCTTGTTGGTGTGGTTTTCATGCTCCCTGTTGTGTTGAGGCATGGTGTTATCTTGATTTGATCCAGTTCACGGACGACTATCATCTGGTTTGCTTTAATTCCCCAGGCAATTGCGCCGTACGTTAGCATAGGACTAATGATGGCAGTGTACATCCGGGCAGTGACCCTAGGCGACATTCCCCAGGTACGGTGACCCCTAAGTATTTCATCTCCCAAGAAAAGTTAAGCTTGGTATTTAGTAGCTATGGGGCAACCTCCTTTTTTGTGAAAAGAACCATCTCCGTCTTTTTCGGATTTATTGACAGTGAATGGTCTTTGTACTATTGTTCTATGATATTGAGGGCCTTTTACAATACAGCGCAGTGTATATCATCAAATATTCCTGTTAGCAGAATCACTAGGTCATCTGCATATGCTATTGTGTAGAAGTGGCTATCGTTGAGACGGCTGATCAAGGAGTCTAAGACCATGTTCCACAGTAGTGGCGAAAACATCCCTCCCTGTGGGCAACCTTTTACAACCAGGCCTCTAATGGTGACATCGACTACGCTGATTTTTATTGCTTTTTTGAGAGCATGTAATATATCCAACCATTTATGGTTTTAGGGATATTCTTGTTAGCAAGTGCGTTTTTTATTTTGGGCAAAGTAATTTTGTCAAACGCACCTTCACCTTTATGTTATCAATACATCTCTTATATATTGTCCACGCCGCCTCTCCAAGGTCTTCACTGAAAATGATGTGAGGCTAATGGGTCAATTCTTCCTGGTTTTGGTATGAACACAACTTTGACTTATTTTCAACCTTTTGGAAAATACCTCAGTGCCAATGAGGATCTGAGGATGCCCACCAGGTGCGGCATTAACGCACCATTGAAGTAGAGCTAGATAAAGGCCGTCCGATTCATTATAAATGCTGGAAATGACCATCTCTGGCCAAAACACCTGAACGTAGCCTACGTATCATGGATTTCCGTACACGTTCAAAGCTTTGAGGTGTATTTCTTATTGTGTCACGCGTTATTTGAATACGATTCTTCAAATCGTTGATATCATCTAGGGTAGTGATGGGAACCATCGAATAAAAACTATCGAATAATTCGATGGTTGCTGATTATTCGAATTATTCCATAGTCAGAAAAGTATTCATGAATATGAATGAATTAGTAGAAGCAATAAAAAAATTTCGCGAATGAATGAATGAATTAGTAGTAGCAGTAAGTAAGTAACCATCGCTGTCATCGAAAATTGATAACTATAAATACCAAATTATTCATAATTCATGAACAAATTCTGTTAGTAACTAATCAATTACTAATGCGTTGCAAATTACTAATTTTTAAAATGTCTTTATTTTAAAATTCATTCAGTTTTTAGTGGGTAAGTAAGTAGCTAAATAAAAAATCAAATTATTAAATCTTTCATTTCATTTTCTAAAATTCAAAACATCGACAACTATTTAAAAAAAATATGCTGTCCCAATTTATTACTGTGATCATTAGTTATCTGGCCAACTTTAGAAAAAACTATTGCTGATGGACAGACGTAGCTGGCACGGACGAATACTTATACCTAAAGCACTACTGAGACTAGTGGACTTTCCAATCTGTTTCAATGGACATATCAAGACAATTTTTATCTAAATCGTAAGCTGCTGAAAGCGGTGTCGTTTGTAAGATCGTCCGTTAACTTGATGGTGAATAGTTTCTGGGCATTTTCACTATTTGAATTAATTCCAAAACCTTATTTTTCAAATCTGGGATCAAGAAAAATACATTAGCACATTTCATTACTAATTTATCCGAATGAATTCATTCGATGGTTAGATTAATTCATTTAGTAATTATTCGATAGTTCAATTTATTCGATGGTTCCCATCACTAATCTAGGGGGGTCGTGTAGACTAATGATTTAAGGTAACCCCATCAACAGCCTAGCAGTCCGACCGAAGTGTACTGGAGCACCACCGTGCATGAACCACATGTTTTGTCTGATATTAAGTGCAATGTCTTCAAGTAGTTCAGGGAGATCATTTTCGAGAAAACTGGTGTAAGAAATTCCATTCAATGGCTGAGGCAGAAAATGTGGCCCGATTTAGATATCCCCCACAATACCAATCCATACGTTCACTGAAAAAATATTTTGAAAATGGTGCTCTATAATCTCAAGGGAATTCTCGTCTGTTCATACGTGATTATTATGAAAATTCATGATTTATTCTCTAGAAAAATGTACCTCGTCCGAAAACAATACATTATTTAAATAAACGGTTTTAAAGATTAAAACTAACTTTTCCGCATCTGTGTCCCTGAACAATATTTTATCATAAAAGTGTTTACTTGTATACTTCGGGGGATGTATCGTGCTAACAAACCGAAATTTCTCCAAAAATTTTGAATATTTGGATTTATAGGACACGCTGTACTCACTCTAGTCAACTGAAAATCAATAGGATACATCGGTGAAACACCTTAAACAATACCAAATCATAAAATTGATCAATTGCTTACTCTCTGGAGGCTGTATCGTGCTAACAAAATGAAAATTCACCAAAAATTATAAAAATTTGGTACTTCAAGTACCATAGCACCCGTTGTACTAGCTTTAGTGAGCTGAATATTGATAGGGTTCATCTATGAGACGCTCTTACTAATATCCGATCATAAAATTGCTCTATTGTATATACTCCGGAGGCTGTATCGTGCTAACAAACTGAAACTTCTCCAAAAATGACAAAAATATCTTACTTAAAGTACTGTAGCACCTGTTGTATTGGCTCTGGTGAGAGTTCATCAGTGAGATATCCTGAATACTATTCAATCATAAAATTGGTGACTTGTTGAATTCCGGAGGCTGTATAGTGCTAACAAACTGAAATTTCTCAAAAAATGACAAAATGTCGTACTTCAAGTACCATAGCACCCGTTGTACTGACTCTGGTGAGCTGAAAATCAATAGGGTTCATCTGTGACATGTCCTTAACAATATTCCATCATAAAATTTGCGACTTATGACACTCCAGAGGCTGTATCGTGCTAACATGACATGTAAGGAAAAGTGGCCGACGACAACGACGACGACGACCTACACACAGGATTTTTTTTTCTAAAAACCGTTTTTTCGTGTTGTTGATGGAAAACGTAAAAATAACTCAAGGAAAAATTTCAAAATTCCCTCTTTTTTGGGGTAAACCAATACTTTTCTCGCATATTAGATAGGTTGGGCGGAAAAGTAAAATTGAGGAATTTGTCGTATTTCGTGTGTTAACCATTCACAAAATTTATTCCTGGTAATCCGTCAACATTTTTAATAATAATAATAATAAAGCGATTTTTTTATTGTTTTCATTTTTTTTCTCATTCTTATTCTTTTCACAAACGACGTAGGCTTCGGCGTATTGTCATTTTCAAGTATTTATAATGTAAAAAAGAAATACGTGAAAATGGTAATACGCCGAAACATACGTCGTTTGTGAGAAGAAAATAAATGGGAAAAGAACGTAAACAATAAAAAAACTTAAATAATACGGTCAGGAAATACACACTGGAGAACCTCTAGGTAAAAGAGTTTGAACCCGTTGGATATGGTAAGGATATGACTGCTGCTCTTTTAAAACTCGCCACACAGATGAATGGCTGATATTTAGGGCATTGGCAATTTTTCTAGTGCTTGTTTTCGGGTGTACATCAATTTAATCGAAAATTGCTTGTTCTACCATTACATTTCTAACTGTCCGGAAACGACCAGTGTTGTTCGAATTTCTTTTTAACATTCCAGCTTTGGATAAGCGGTTGTGAATACGTGCAAATACGGAATGATGAGGCGTCGTCATTCGTTCCGGATACTTTTCAGCATAAAGACGTCTAGCTTATCGAGAATTACCATTTGTCATACCATACACAAAATGGAAGTCGGCCATACCCTTAACAATATTCTATCATAAAATTGTCACTTGCATACACTTCGGGGGATGTATCGTGCTAACAAACCGATAGTTCTCCCAAAATTATCAAAAATGTAGTAGATCCGTATTTATAGGACCCGCAGTGCTCGCTCTAGTCAGCTGAAAATCAATAGAGTACATATGTGAGACACTTTGAAAAATATTCCATTATAAAATTGGTCACTTGTATACACTCCGGAGGCTGTATAGCGCTAACAACCCGAAATTTCACCAAAAAGGACCAAATTTGTGGCACTTCAGGTACCATAGCACCCGTTGTACTAGATCTGGTGAGCTAAAAATCAATAAGGTTCATCTATAAGACGCACTGATTGATATTCAATTATAAAATTGGTCACTTGTATATACTCTGGAAGCTGTATCGTGCTAACAAACTGAAAATTCTCCATAAATGACAAAAATTGAGTACTTCAAGTACCATAGCACTCGTTGTACTGGCTTTAGTGAGCTCAATATCAATAGGGTTCCCCTTTGAGACGCCCTGGATAATACCAAATCATGAAATTGGTCACTTCTATATACTTCGGAGGCTGTATCGTGCTAACAAACTAAAATTTTTCCAAAAACGACAAAAATGCCGTACTGAAAGTACTATAGCACCCGGTGCACAGTCTTTGGTGAGTTGAAAATCAGTAGAGTTCATTTGTGAGATGTCCTCAACAATATTCAATCAGAAAATGTGTGACTTGCTTCACTCCGCAGGCTGTATCGTGCTAACAAACTGAAATCTCTCAAAAAATTACAAAAATGTCATACTTAAAGTACTATAGCACCTGTTGTACGGGCTCTAATAAGCTTAAAATCAATAGGGTTCGTTTGTGAGATGTCCTGAACAATACTCAATCATAAAATTGGCGACTTGTTGCACTCCGCAGGCTGTATCGTGCTAACAAGACATGTAACGAAAAGTGGCCGACGACAAAGACGACGATGACGACATACACACAGGATTTTTTTTCTAAATACCATTTTTTCGTGTTGTTCTTGATGATAAACGTGAGAATAACTCAAGATATAACTCAAATACTTTTTTCGCATCGTAGATAGGGGCGGAAAAGTAAAAATATAAATTATGGTGTTTATTTTATTTCTCTGCAGCTATTGGGTTCGGGAAAAAATTTAAGAATAATTTTTTTTAAATAAAACAAGAATTTTAAGTTATAATTTTATTTCATAAAATTTCATCTCGAAAAAAAGTTTTGATATGAAATAAAGTAAGGGTTGCTAATTTCACCCCCGTATAGTGTAACAGGAATATTGAAAAATTACCCGTGGTTAGTCCTTTGCAAGTGCACGAAAATTACAGAATTTCAAGTTCCCAGCTTCACTGAAATTTTAGAAAAAAAATAAAAACTCAATTTTAGTCACCACCTTTTAAGGGTGATATCTCGGAAAGGGGTGGGCTGAGGGAATTTTGTTATAGGAAAGACCCATCTTAATTTCATACGAACAATCACATTCTTAATTTTGTTGGATGAATTTAGAAACACCCTGTATATTACATATACTATACATAAGGTGAAGTGAAAACGAAACTAATTCTATATTTATTGGCGCTGACTCGGTTTAAATCCGAATTCAATCGACCGTTTATTTCATCGGATATGAATTTTGGTATCAATAATTCGTTTCGAGGTTTTTTTTTAGTAGTAAATTGTTTCCAGAGGAATCAATAGCCTTTTTTAGTTCTACTTTTGACTTTTCAAGTTCCATAAGAATTTGTTTAGTGTTGTCCTGATATAACAATCTCAGTCATATTTGTCGTGATAACAACCATTTGTTTAATAACTATTAGTGTGTGGTCTGCTTTAATATATGAGTGAATAGAGTTATCAGTCGGAAGAATTTCCTCTACTTATTTAAATTGTTTTTTTCTTAGTAGTTTATTTGGTGTTGACTTTTGTTGCTTCAACCAAACATTTTTGAATAAAAAACGTAATACTTACAGTTTTTTTATTCTCTTGGATTTCTTGAAGTTGCGTTCCTATGATTTCTGTTAACAGTTAAATTTTTACCACCATACTTCCTAAGTTATTTAAGATTTTACAGGAGCTCACGACCACAGATAACCCACTCACACACATGAACTTGCGACCACACACTTCATAACTCAATAAACAAGTTTGAAATCTACAAGTCATTCCCAATCATAGTGAATATTTTCCCAAAATTTTTCAATAATTGAAGATTTTTTTATATTGTATTGATAACAATCATATATCACACACAATAATTATGTGTAATGGGAAAATTATTGGAAATATATAGATTTTAAGATATATTCAAAGTACTGTTTTAAATAATACAGATATAAGTCATTTAAACAAGTGTTCTTCCACTTTTATAACAATCTCCACCGCTGTTTTTTTCGTTTAAAAATAGTGAAACTATAACATGTTGAGATTAAGTTTTGTATAGAAAACAAATAGCATTTTCAATCGAGATGCAAGTAGGGAATGGATATGTTAAAAATACTATGAAACCACAAAACTTTATTACTTTACATACTTTTGTGGTTATAGTAGATTATTTTCTTTTTAAAATAATTCCATAAACCGCTTTTAGATAAATATGTGTAAAAAATATATTGAAATTTGTTATCAGTTCCTGCATTACATTTGATAATTTTATTTCCCTAGCATTTCACTAGCCTCTTTTTTATAAATAAGTGTATAATATATTCCCACGTAATTTACGATTTGTCTATTAATTCAACTATAAAATCACTCCAACCGTAAATTAAGTTTTGGAAAATAAATAGTGAGTACTGTAGTGGATTCTACCTCGACACCCACCAGGCCTTTAACAAAATATGGCTGAAGGAGTGGAGATCAAACACACACTTTACCTCCAGTGAGTATTTGAAACAAAGCAATTATGTAACAATACAAGTATAGCAAGATAAGTGATATTTCTTACCAGCTTTGGGGATGAAGACAACTTCAGCTTTCTCCCATTTCAATATTTTATCCAGCCCACTTGCTTTATAGGGTTCGAATTCTCCCATCGCGCATTTCATGGATCCATTCGTTACAAATCTGTAGGCTAGTCCCCAGTATTTATCAGACCAGATCGGTTGTTGGTGCTCCATATTATGGAAGTGGGTTTCCAAGAAGTATCTTAATGACTCATCTGTGAATGACGTCCAAGACCTGTTTGATTTCTTGAGCGTTACAATTGGAACGTTGTTCTCTAGACTTAGTATTTTAGCCAACCTGGATACCTCCGGATTTCACTTCGCTGCAGAAGCTTCTCCAACTAGACCTCTTGCTTCTTCGGATTCCTCTTCTGAGATCTGTACTTTTGTAATCGTCCCAATTGGTATCGTCTCCATGCTTCATGGCCTTATTGGTAGTATTCCTGGTGCCCCTCCTCAAGGATTCGTGTTTAGTACTTCACCATTGAACTCTCATAAACGGAGTAGCTTTAAGTGGATACGCCTTTTCGTAGCTTCCAACTATTAACGATTAGTTTGCCTCCAACTCATTTCTTAAGTATTGTCTTGTTCGGAGTAAGCAGGCTATCCTGAAGCTCTTTAATGTAGGTAACCCAACTAGTGGCCCTTAGTTTGCGCCTTAGTGAGAACGTCAGCTAATATAATAGCAGAGCTTTTTCCAAACGAAGAAAATTTTATTAACGATTCATAGATGCCCACAGCCTCAGCACTGAAAACTGAGAAGTCTGAGGTTAGCTTAAACAATTTTTCTTCATTATTACCTGGAATGTAGAGCGCACATCCAGTACCACATACAGTTTTGGAAGCGTCTGTATACGTATACATATATATTAATATGGAAAAGAACTTGCAACACTTTGTATATATTAATATGGGAAAGAACATACTACACACTATAATATAAAAATTCAATTCAAAATTTGGTTACCATATAAATCATGAGAAATAGCTGATCTATGTAAGAAAACTATTCAAGAAATGAAACAAATAGTAAATCAAACCAAAGAAGTACAAAGAAACTTTATAGTGTAATGAATTCCAACTGTGAAATTTTTAGAACGTCACCTTTTATAAATTGTAAGAATCTAGTCTTCCGATAGCAATAGTGCAAAGATTATAATTCATTTTTAAAATATTCTATTAGACACCGTAAAGAACTCTTTAGAAACATTAGAAGATTCTTCTATAATATGTCAAGGGATAAAAGTCAAAATAATAAGAACATTAGGGTTATAATGTCTGACATTTGTTAAATTATTTGTCATGTTTAATAGATCAAGTGAAAATAAATATAGCTGTCAGCTTAAAATATTTTGGAATTTATATAAAGGGAGTAGAGTATGTAATTTGATTATTTAGAAATATAAAACAGGATGTTCTACAATAGATAAATAAATAATTTAAAAAGTGAGATAAAATTTGCCAACAAAAAACTTTATAACTTATTTGATTGGTAAATAATACTTGTAATATTTCAATCAGCGGCAAGCTGATTCTTAGATTAAAAAAATGAAAGAGAAGCTTGTTGAAAATGAGCACTAGTGACTAGTAGAAAAATTTTTGAAGATGAATGGGGGCGAAAATTGATTTTTGGAACAGTAAATTGGGTATTAATACTGAAGATTGAATTTTGAACTGAAAATTGGGTAAAACAAGAAAAGCTGTGAACCTGAATGGTAATTATAAAAAAGAAATACATTATTCATTACATAATTTAGTGAGATTTGTGAAAATAAATTGGTGAATAAAAGATAACGAGAGAATTGCTATTAGCAGAATACTAACGTCGAATATTTATCCGTGTAAGAAAATAAATTATTGTATCGTGGAAATAATATCCCCAGGATACATCTCAGAAAGAAATTAACTTTGGAAGCCCATTGATAATGTATTGATGTAAATGGAACTTAAAATCATCTTTGGTTTGTTTCTAAAACAAGAAGGACTGCCGAGTATCCAGAAAGAAGCCTAGAAAAGAAAATAAAACAAGGTGTATTGGACATTAGTGAAAAGGTATTTAAAACTATTTCATTTAGAATTAAATAAACTCACTTGCATTGTGTATATATCGTTAAACCCTGAAATTTCATAGACATCAACTTCTAACAAATCATCCATTTTGTATCTAAAGTTGATGGACATCATATGTTTCGATTTTTGAGTGTATATAATGTTGCATATTTGTACAAATAGTTAATATTAATTCATTTGTGTGAATGTGTCTTGAATGAAAGATCACCGTAGATAAGTTATTAATCTTAAAAACTTGTATTCGATTAATGTATTTATTTTTCATGATTTCATATTAAACAACGTCTTTCTATTTAAAAAGAATTAACTAAATTGTTGGTAAGTTTCATTTCAAAACTATTATCTAATTTTATCAGTTGGCAGTATTGATGAAGCGTATCGCAACTCGAGGGGGGCTTTGAAACAGAATGTACAGGACCGTTCTGTAAGAATTTATAAGAAAAAGAAAATGAGAATTTAATTTCAGTTTTATTTATTTGGAGCATATATGTATATAAGATAATATAAAATTATTAAATTGTATGAACCCAAGATCCTGAGATTTTCGAGTTCTCATCTATGTAATAAGAGTGTAATCATTTCTTGATATATATAAATTTTTTTTCAATATACCGGGCGAATCAAAAACTTTATTCAAAGGAAAGTAAACTATAATAAATTGTCGGCCCTACATGAGGCGAATTAAAATTCATTCAAATGAAGTAAAATATAGTAAAATAACAGAAACAAAACAAGAGTCTAAACTATAGACTCTTGTTAATATATATATATATATATATATATATATATATATATATATATATATATATATATATAATGGATATTTTTGTGGGGATGTGGCAATAAGACTCCAGAGTGAATTCTTTCAGATATTTACTCCCACAAAAATATCCATTACAAATAAGTTGGCAAATATCTTTCTTCAAATTAATATATATATATATATATATATATATATATATATATATATATATATATATATATATATATATTGAACAAAGTTTATTTTTATTAATTTTATTATAATTTATTTGTTATTTATTTAGATAAGTTATTTATTTATTTGAATTTGTTGTTTTGATTATTCATGTATTTGGCTAGCTCAGTTAATTAATTATTATTCGGGAGCATGAGACTCGTTCTACCCTTTGAGTTCAGGCATTGATTGAGATATCCTGTTTAATTAAATGAAATGAAACACATTAATTCCAAATAATTTAATTTTTTTTAAAGAAAATTTTATTTTAATATAAATAATAGATACGCCTATGACATTATTAAACCACCGTCATAAATTATAACATCTAACATTCCATGCGCATGCTCAAATAAAAACGGAATGATGCGATTGAATCCAAACGTTTCTTAGAGACGCTTACCAATTGTATGTGTATTATATACATAAAACTCGTTTCTTTGTATTAAGAAAGGTGATGGACAAGTTTGATAATAGGATTTATATGTGAAATTATACATACAGATTATTATAATGTTCAGAAGAAATGGGCTACAAACTATACATATACCTTTGAAATTATTATATCTATTTATTTAAATGCACATTTCTTATACGATTGTAAATGAAGTAAGTACCACCATTATTTTATAACAACATTAAGAACGTTCATGTAGGCATTTTTTAATAATCTCGAATTTTTATCTAATGAATAAACTACATAAAAGTCCTTTTCTTTTAGTTTGATCGATCGTATAGACGCAAGAATTATTTTACACATGGAAATAGTCACTGAATTTAAATTAGTTTGTTATTATTTGGCCAATAATATTAAAAAACACTGACCTGAAGTCTGGAGTCTGGATTCTACCACATCTGGTAACAGGAATACGCCTATTGAAGTCCACGCTGCATATTTTCGGAAAAATCTTGGGTATTCTCAGGCAAAACTGGATATCCACATATGTAAGTGTTTGTAGTTTGATATAGATGATAGATTTTTAACTTTGATACTTATTTGTTGCGATTTAGCTTAAAATTTGTTGCAAAACTTACATTCTCATCTCCTCTGCTACGACGCCAAACCCAATCTCCCAACGCTTCCCCTCGATCGTCATTTTTTTAATAAATAAACTATTTGTTTCCCAGCTCACTGTTTTAAACAAAGTTTTTTTTCTTTATAATTTAACCACATTGTCCTGTCATATTACAACCAATGCTTTTCTTTCTTGAGCTATAGAGTTCTATTCACATTTATAGCACTTTATGAGAGTTTTTAAAAAACATATGATTGTGAATTTCACTTGAAGAAGTGTATTTTTTCTTTAATATAAACTAATTTCAATACAATAACAATAACAATTGGTGAAATTCATGGTTAATGCTTTGATATTGCAATGTAAATTCTTGTTTTTCTACATGTGAAAACTTTGAAATAACATTTAAGTTTATAACATAAATCCTTTTATCTGACATATATATCTTGATTTCGTTATTTAATACTGTCCAAATTTCATAGTTCCAAATATTTACATATATCTATCACCATCTCATGATTTCCTTTTTTGTTATTCTATAAAATTGATACCAAATTTTGACATATCATTAGATTTATGTCATCTTGTATTTATATTTTTAACTTGACTAATTCTTTATAACAAATATGAATACTATTTTTATTATTCAACTGATAGTTATATTAAACTAGAAAACTAAAGCTTGTTTATTTTCAGATAAACAGCTGATTCCTTAGTGACAAACAAATATCCATATTAGGCAGATTTAATGTTTTCTTCAATACTTGTTAGGCGTTTTCATATTTTAAGAAAATTATTAAGGTAATTTCTCTATATTTATTGTTACTCTTTCAATTATATTAAACAAATGATTTTATAATATGACTTTATATGAATTTTAATTCTGATTGTGGTTTTTTTAATGTGTTCCTGCATTAACATAGTTTCAATTTATTTTAAATACTAAACTAAACCTTCTCAATCAGCTGATGTGCTTTAAGATATAAGATATGTGGTTCAATATAAATATATATACATATTAATATTTATATAAATATATATATATATATATATATATATATATATATATATTTTTCAAGAATATGTCTTGAGTTTTAGTCAAATCAAAAAAGTATTGAACTGATTAAAAAGTCATTTTAATAAAACTGGTACAGCAGTTGTGACGTTTCGGTCTGAAGACCTTTTTCAAACTAAAACAATCTGAATTGTGATGGACAAAAACAATTGAAATTACAAAAAAACTCACCTCGACGTGTAGTATTCCGAAACATTATTAACATTTATCCCATATTGTATCCTTAACATCCACAAAATATTTTTGCTAAGCCTTTATTTAAAAACACATACTTTAAAAAGACAATAACAGAACGTATATATCGTTATACATATCACTTGGTGGCATGGTTTCGTTTTAGTGTGAGACTAATTAAATTTATCATAGGAGTGGAATGTAAGTTGTATTCAGTTTGTCTATATCTTTTTTGTCGTTTATACAGTAGGAGGATTTTTGAATAACGACCATTTCATAGAACTCTCGTTTCTTAAGATTATTCTCTGGTTTTAGAATTTTAGTCTCTGTATAATTAAACTTATGGTTTTTATTCCTTTCGTGGTTAGTTAGTGCTGTAGCATTTTTTTTGTCATCTTTATGGCTCTTTATTCGGTTTTCTAAGTATTGTGACGTTTGGCCAATGACTAAAACCCAAGACATATTCTTGAAAAATATAACTATAGTCAAAGAACCTCAAAAAAGTATATATATATATATATATATATATATATATATATATGTATATATATATATATATATATAATAAGCAACGAATAGATTAGTGGGTTTTGCACGCAAATAGAAGAAGGGGCTACTGAAAAGAGTGGTAACCCCTTCTTCTATTTGCAATTAGTGTTGCAATACCCACTAATCTATTCGTTGCTTATTGTTCATATGTCACGCACTATTCTTATATATATATATATATATATATATATATATATATATATATATATATATATGTATAGTATCAGGATAATTTTCTAAAATGGAGTTTAAAATTGTAAGACTTATCATAGGATTTACATGATATCTGGGTTAAATAACATTGAACATGATAACATGACGAGAGTAGTCAAAATCATCTAAAGTCATATTTTTTACTGATCTAATTACAAATAGATTTTTGTTGTTTCGGAAAGCATCACAGAGAGTCGGTGAATTTTTGCGGATCCAGTAGTTGTTAGTTAAATCAAATTCGTTTAGTTTATATATATATATATATATATATATATATATATATATATATATATATATATATATTGTGGTATAAAAATTCGTTAGAACACATAGTTTTTATGAGGAACTTATGGCTAAGATAAAATTTTAAGGGAGATTCTAAAGCTTCCACGTGAAGTGGCTCAATGGGAGTAGACCTCACAGCACCCATACAAATACGTAGAGCTTTGTTTTGAAATACTTCAATTTTTTGTAAATTATTTTCACTTGCAGATCCATAAAATGTACATCCATAATCTATTATGGATCCAATGTAAGATCTATAAAAATGTAGCGAAGTCGGCACATCAGCTAGCCATCAAGTTTTAGAAATGTATTTAAAAAAATTCATACCTCTGTTGCATCTATTCAATATATTTTCAATATGAGGATTCCAGATTAATTTCCCATCAACTATTATTCCCAAGTATTTTATTGATTTACCAAAGGGAAACGCTTGTGAATTCAAGTGAAACGTAATCGATATTAGGGATGTTATGTCTAGAAAAAATGCAAACTGATGATTTCGTGGAAGACACTTCAAAACTATTTTTAATGAACCATTTATAGGCTGATCCGTATATTTTATCTAACGTCTGTACACAATCATCATATATTTGATCCTCTGAATATAAGCAAAAATCATCCGCATACTGAATTATTTTTGGGGTGATATCTTCAACGTAAATATTATCAATCTCAGCTGTATACAAATTAAAAAGCAGAGGATTCAATACTGAACCCTGAGGTTTTCCTGAATTATTATAACCCTATGAAGTGATTATTATGAGTTCTTATGTAATATTTTCTAGGAGAATAAAAGTTATCGATTGCATCAGTTAATCGAATCGGTATTAGGAAGTTATTAATAATTTTTCCTCTCAGAATAGGTAATTAGACGCTATCATAAGCACCTTCCATATCTAGGCAAAGTGTAGGTAAATATCTATTGGTGGAATAAGTATTTTGAATATCGTTGAGATAGATCACTTTAAAGATAATTAATCTCTTTCAAACTTTTTGTACATCCTATGTAGTAAGCCATGGTTATAGAAAAAGTATAGTGTTTTACTCGTCGAAAAGCATTTTCGGCAACTTGAGAACATAAACTGTTCTCTCGTGATTTCATTAATACAAAAACGGTAATAAAACAGTAAATTTAAAAAAAATTCTGAACAATACTTACTTTGATTTTTCATTTTTAGTTAACTCAAAAAATTATAATAAACAATTTATTAAAATTTTTATTAAATTTTAAGACGTGGCTTTGTTAAGTATGTATATAAGAAAGGCTCCACGAAACGAAATATTTTTAGGAAAATTATTTAAATATTTTTTTTTTACAATGAAGACGTAAGTTGTAGAAAATTTTGTTAATTAACACTGGCCTAACATGGTGGAAAATTACCTTAAAGACACATTTACAACGGAAATAAATTCTTCGAAGTTTTCAGAATGCATGATAATTTTTTCGAACTTTATAATTAATATTTAATACCTTAAAAAAATTATTTAATGTGACGTACTAGCTTTTAACTCCGAGCGCACATCCCGAAAATATACGCGCGGATCCTACTTTTAGCGTTAAATTAAAATTATTAATAATGAAGATAGAGATCCGGGTGATCTGAGTTTTTTAGCGGAAATTTCCTCCTGTTTAAGAATATATTTTATTTAATTCCTTAAATGTTAATAGTTCATTAGATATAAACGAAAAACCAAATGCCTTTTTTTACTATTCTTAATGTGTTTATAACTTTTGTAATTTTTTATGTGCTGATAAATGCTTTCGATAAATTTTTCCAGAAAAAATTCCGAATCCAATGAAATATCACACATATTTTAGGAGTTCTATCTCAATTTTTCACAATTCTCAACTTTTCGACTATACTAAAAAGCTGAAACACTAGAGGAAATTCGCGAAAAAATAATCGATCCCCTAGTTTTCCTGATTAATAAAATATTCAGTACAGGTGTATGTCCTTCTGAATTAAAAATAGCGGTTGTGACGCCCATCCACAAAAAAGGGAAAACATGTCTACTGAACAACTATAGACCTATTTCGGTCATATCATCAATGGCAAAAATATTTGAGAAATACCTCAGAAAAAGGTTGAACGATTTTTTTAACAAACATGATATAATATCTGACCATCAATACGGGTTCAGAGAGGGCCGCTCCACAAATAATGCAATTTCAAAAATAGTGGGTGATATCTATAAATTTGTAGACTTTGGAAAACCGGCACTCTGTGTGTTCCTCGACCTGGCCAAGGCCTTTGATACAGTTGATCATTCACAGCTGCTGGAGGAATTGGCTAGAGCGGGGATCCGAGGTGCTGCGCTTGAACTTTTCTCCAGTTACCTAAAAGACCGGAAACAGGTCGTCAAAATCAAGGACAAAATAAGTCACGAAAACACAATCAGCCACGGAATACCCCAGGGTACTGTTCTAGGTCCTATATCATTTAACCTTTACGTAAATAGCTCACTTACCATGCAAGCAACCGGTGAAATTATAAGCTTCGCTGATGATACAGCTGTCCTATATTCATCAGACTCTTGGCAGAACCTAAAAAATGTCGTTGAGAATGACTTCAAGAACGTAGTGGACTGGTTTAATTCCAAATTATTAACCATAAATTTTGATAAAACACATTTCTTACCCTTCTCTAGCTACAAAATTGGACTACCCGAATTTGATAAATTACCGATATCTAACCAAATTGAAATTAATATAACTGATAAAATTAAGTACCTTGGTGTTATAATCGATTCGCACCTAAGGTGGGATCATCAAGTCTCTAACATATGCAAAATTATTAGATGTCTATTGCCAAAATTCAAATTTCTACGTACAATTATGAATTACACTCACCTGAGAAGAATTTATTACTCATTAGTACAGTCACGGCTACAATATGGTATCTTGAGCTGAGGTGGAGTAGCTTATAGTCATCTGAAACAACTGGACGCTCTACAAAAATAAACGGTTTTGAAGATTAAAACTAACTTTTTCGCATCTGTGGCCCTGAACAATATTCTATCATAAAATTGTTACTTGTATACACTTCGGGGGATGTATCGTGCTAACAAACCGAAATTTCTCCAAAAATAACCAAAAATTTAGTATATCTAGTTTTATAGGACCCGCTGTACTCGCTCTAGTCAACTGAAAATCAATAGGGTACATCTGTGAGACACCTTGAACAATAATTATTCATAAAGTTGATCAATCGTATACTCTCTGGAGGTTGTATCGTGCTAATAAACTGAAAATTCTCAAAAAATGACAAAAATTTGGTACTTCCAAGTATCACAGCACCCGTTGTACTGGCTTTAGTGAGCTCAATATCAAAAGGGTCCATATTAGTGTTTTTAAATGAAACTCAAGGTCTCTAGTTAATTCCAAAATATTAGTTATTGAAAATTCTAAAATTGACAATTGTTCCGATAAATCAATATCATCGTCAGAATGACAGAAGTTACATTTCATTTTATGCCTACCTGATGTTTAGTAGTTATATTTGGCTAGACCAAGAAGTAACCTAACTTGTGATTGGCTTAATATATGTTTATAGAAAAAAGAAGAAGATGTGATATTACAAATATTGAAGCTTAGATATTATTAGCCCTATGGTGATATCCTGGATATCATTTTTCCAATTAAGATCAGTATAACTGTGCAATGATATCGAAAACCAGGAAAACTATATCTGCTGATCTTTACAATTATCACTTAAGAAGACAGTTTATTAGTGGAGAATTCCCTAGATTTAACTGTTCATTGACAACTTCATATTGTGGGTTTCTTAAATGTCTTCTAATTTCCAGTTCTTCAAGGAAATCCAGTTCTTGTTTCTTTTCACAAATATGTAGTACTTCTAGTTTTGTGTTAGGTGTCAATGAATGATTGGTGTCAAGTAGATGTTTTGCGTAGTGGGATTTATCTGGTTGTTTTAATCTGTATGCTCGTAAGTGCTCACTGTATCGTATTTCAAAATTCCTAAGGGTCTGACCCAAATAGACAGCATTACATAAAAATATCACGTACAAGCCTCTTTGGCGGTTCAGTGATTCTTTGTTTTGTTTATTCATGTATTTTTAACAATAATTACTTTTTTAAATTATTTATTATATTGTATACATCTTTTATGTATTATTGTATCTATCTTTCATTGAATAAATTATTATATTAAAAAGAGCCCATTATTGAGAATTAAACTTTTATAAATTCGAATAAAACTAACGAAACCCACTTATTTCTATCCACAAAACTATTTGGGACACCTGGTATTAATATAATTATT
This sequence comes from Galeruca laticollis, assembly GCA_963921935.1. NCBI lineage: Eukaryota > Metazoa > Arthropoda > Insecta > Coleoptera > Chrysomelidae > Galeruca > Galeruca laticollis. The sequence goes on along the minus strand of OY998176.1, from coordinate 149,613,787 downwards.
TTTTATTGTTTATCGATTTTTTAGTTTTAAACAAGTATCTTATTAGTTATAATACACAAACCAACCGCTCATAATTTTGATATAAATTCCCGGACTATACTAATTTTAAGTTTGCGCACAAATTTCCGTGATCATGGAACGCACGCACAAGAAATAAAATCGCGCCAAAAACGCTGTCAGTCGTAGCTTTTCATTTAGAACGCAACCTTCCGCCGAGGAGTTTTTTTTTAATTTTTGTGTTTTGGTTTGAGTGTTTTAGTGTTGTGTATGATTTTAGTAGGCGATTCATTTTGTTTTTAAATAAAAAACAATGTGTCTGATTGTTTATTACTGACGAATGTGAGCGGTTCTGATTTTGACGGTAAGTTTATATAAATTGGATTATATTTATGTTATTTTTGAAGGGATCCAAACACAAATTATTTTTAGACTATGATTTATTAAGTATAACTCAAAGTAAGATATATTTATAATCTTAACGTCGATAATGAATAATAAAGTTATCCTGATTACAAAATTGGGACAAGTGAAATTACGATGAATCTCAGGCAAGGATAAATAACTGAATTTCTTTCATCTTTGTTATATTGATTTAAACTTGAATTCTGCAGAAACATAAATTAATACTATTTCTAAATTATCTTAAATGTATCTAATGACATCTGTTTATTTAAAACAGCTGTTAGTTAATAACTGGCATTATAACTTTATAAAAATTCCAATTTTGATTACCACATACATTGAAACGATCATATGGAACATCCTATTCAGTTCTCCTTTTGTTCCAGTTACATGAATTTTCAATGTTACACCTTGTATATTTTCGTAAGTATCACAAAAGTGTACTAAAATGTTTGAAAAAGATATTCTTATTTTTCCGGAGAGCCCAGAAAGAATACCCGGAATCAGGGTCAGGGTCAGATCCATTTTCCATTTCATAAGTAAATATCTTGTCAAAAATTCAATACATTTCAGTAGATTTATTTTATGCTATATAAATTTCTGGAAAGTATATTGTAATAAACCTATGAAGTCTGGAAAATATGTATTTTTCAAAAACATACTTTTTCATTTAAAAAAAAAAGTAAACATATACCTAATTCTTCGTTATAACCCTGAACTGGTATTGTTGTTTTAGTCACGTAACTGGCATCCTGGGGTGTCTGGCAAGCCCCATATAAAAATAATATAATTTTACTAAAATATGTTTTCTTTGTTAGGATTGGTTTATTTTAAAAATTGAAGTGTATACACGTGTATTGATTTGCTTATACAAAATCAAATATAATGTGGTAAAAATTGTGAGCACCTGAGTGAAACTTATATTGTAAAAATTCTAAAATTTTCGTTAATAATCTGGTAAAAAAAACTGTGAGTAATGAAATTAACTGTCTCGATCCTTACTTCGTGGAATCTACTCATATAAGTGTCTTAAATGTAACTCACGGTTTCTAGTTAAAACCACAATATAATAAAAATTGTTGAAAGTTCTAAAAAATTGACAATTGTTTCGATAAATCAATATCATGGTCAGAATGACAGAAGTTACATTTCATTTGATGCCTACCTGATGTTTAGTAGTTATTTTTGGCTAGACCAAGCAGTGACCTAACTTGTAATTGACTTAATATATGCTAATAGAAAAAAGAAGAAGATGTGATATTACAAATATTGAAGCTTAGATATTATTAGCCCTATGGTGATATCCTGGATATCATTTTTCCAATTAAGATCAGTATAACTGTGCTATGATATAGAAAACCAGGAAAACTATATCTGCTGATCTTTACAATTATCACTTAAGAAGACTGTTTATTAGTGGAGAACTCCCTAGATTTAACTGTTCATTGACAACTTCATATTGTGGGTTTCTTAAATGTCTTCTAATTTCCAATTCTTCAAGGAAATCCAGTTCTTGTTTCTTTTCACAAATATGCAGCACTTCTAGTTTTGTGTTAGGTGTCAATGAATGATTGGTGTCAAGTAGATGTTTTGCGTAGTGGGATTTATCTGGTTGTTTTAATCTGTATGCTGGTAAGTGTTCACTGTATCGGATTCCAAAATTCCTAAGGGTCTGACCCACTATTAAACTATCTTCTTAAGTGATAATTGTAAAGATCAGCAGATATAGTTTTCCTGGTTTTCTATATCATTGCACAGTTATACTGATCTTAATTGGAAAAATGATATCCAGGATATCACCATAGGGCTAATAATATCTAAGCTTCAATATTTGTAATATCACATCTTCATCTTTTTTGTATCAGCATATATTAAGTCAATCACAAGTTAGGTCACTTCTTGGTCTAGCCAAAAATAACTACTAAACATCAGGTAGGCATCAAATGAAATGTAACTTCTGTTATTCTGACGATGATATTGATTTATCGAAACAATTGTCAATTTTTTTGAATTTTCAACAATTTTTATTATATTGTGGTATTAACTAGAAACCGTGAGTTTCATTTAAAACACTACTGTGAGTAATCATTAAGACTTTGTTGATAATCTGCTATGAAGATAACTAATTCATTTCACCAGTGTAAAGACTGCTAGTTTTCATTATTAATCAAAAACAACTAATTAGTTTCTAAATGTTCTTTCCACCGCAAGTAAAGTCAAAATAAAATGAATGACAACAAGATGTCAGAAGATATAACAAATGCTGAACTTTACACTATGTTACTAAAAGCTATTAAGGACCAAACAACGGAGATAAAGTCTCAAATAAATAATAGTATTCAAGAAATATCTGATAAAGTAGATGTTGCTGAAGTGAAAATAAAAAATTTACAAAATAATGCATTACACCTTGAACGAAGATTTAGACGCAATAATATAATAATTTTTGGTCTAACAAAAATGATCTACTAACTAAAACTTTAGAATTTATACATAATACTTGTAACACGAATATACAAAAGAATCGTATAAATAACATTTATGTTGTTGAGAACAAAAATAATGGATAGTCCCATATTGTCCATTAGTTTATTTCTTATATAGAAAAACAAAACATCTTCAAAAATATAAAACAATTAAAAAATACTGGTGTTTTTATTACCAATGATATATGCTATGAAGATAGACAAACACAAAATGTATTGAGAGAACATCTTAAAAACGCAAAAAAACGAAGCCTACAAGCAAAAATTAAAGGTAATAAATTGGTAATTGACGGAAAAGTGTTTTCGCTCCAAGATCTGAGAATATTGGAAGAGGAATCTGAAGAAGGAATTAACGATTTGGTGGAAGATACAAAACAATCTGAAGCAACAGAAACGAATATACAAAAATCGGAAGAAAATATTGAAAATCTAAAACGCAAAAGATGTAAAATTAATTATAGTCCACAATTCGAGCGCAACATAAGAAGTAAAAAATAAGCATAAGTATATAGTATCTAAATATTGTATTTTTGTTTTTTCCCAAGCATTGCTATTTTTTCCCATTAATTAATTAGGTTAGTATTCTTCCAAATAAATTTTAAAAATCGATTGTTGAATGATTTGACCTGTTATTAATCTTAAGAAGGAGCTAGTTTTGTGAATTCCTATTATTTGTAAAAAACATGTCCAAATTTATGAAAATATGTCACGTAAACACACGTTCGATAATTAGTAAATTTCAGAAATTTGAAGATACTGTTTTTAATAAAGTTGACATTATAACTGTTTCGAACTTGGTTGATACCAGAAATTGCAGATCAAATTATTTCTTTGCCAGGTGACAAACTCTATAGAAAAGATCGTCTCCAGGGTAGAGGAGGAAGGCGTGGCAATTTATTTGAAAAGTAATATTAAATGTAAACTAATTCATAATATACGTATCTCCACTGAACAAATATGGATTGAAGTCGAGTTTAATCATAAAAAGATAGCCATTAGTTCACTTTATTCACCTCATGTTCGTGAATCTCAATTGTTTATTGATGAACTAGAAAATGTAGTAAGTGAGATTATTCACAAGTACGAATATTTAATGTGTTTAGGCGATCTCAATATAGAGAATCTAGATCCAGAAAGTATAGAATGTAAGTATCTACAAAAATTCTTAGATTCTTTTGATCTAAAACAAATAATTAATGAACCAACTAGATGTAGTGCAACTGATATGTCGCAACTTGACTTAATAATATGTTCAAATCATTCAGATGTCAGACAACCTTCAGTGCATTCACTTTTTTTATCACTGTTTGGTGTCCTGTTCTCTCTATTCAGAAAAATCAATGATTCAATCTTTCCTGTATAGGTATAGAGATTTCCGTTCTCTTAGTAATGATGAATTGATACGTGAAATAATTAGTAGTGATTTAAACCAAGTCTATTATGCTCAGACTATAGACGATAAAGTATCAATATTTAATAATGAGTTAAGAAATATTTTTGGCAAGCTTGCCCCTATCAAAACAGTCAAAATAAAACAGAAGAAAGCTCCTTGGCTAACGTATAATATCCGGTTAATGATGTCTATTAGAGATAAAGCTTTAGATAAATATAAGAAAACAAAATTGCCAAGCCATTGGAATTATTACAAAGAGCTAAGAAATTATACGAATGGAGCTATAGCCAGAGAAAAAAAGGCCTACTTGGAATTTCGTGTACGTCACGGGGAAGGTAGAAAACTATGGAAGGTGTTGAAAGAATTAAATATTTACAGTAAAAATTTTAATACCAGATAACTTGCAGAACTAAATAGTATTAATGAATTTTTTGTTGATTCTTCTAAAAGTGAATTTAACGTTGATCCTAATTTAATATCATACTACAATGTAAGTATTGAAAATAATAACAATTTTAAGTTTGCTCAAATATGCGACTCCGAAGTATACGAGATTTTACTGTCAATTAAATCTAAAACCAAAGGTGTCGATCAACTTAGCATCGATATGCTACTATATTGCTGTCCAGTTATTCTACCGCTTTCAACACACATATTCAATTTTTGTATAGAGAAAGGTGTGTAACCTGCTATCTGGAAACGTGTACATGTATTACCATTGCCCAAAAATAATAATCCAGCTAGTCTTAGAGATTTGCACCCTATAAGTATTTTATGTTGTGTATCAAAAGTGATTGAGAAAATTGTAAATAAACAACTTATTAAATTCCTAGATTGTTATAATATTTTACCAGCTCATCAGTCCGGATTCAGACAATTACATAGTTGCACAACAGCTCTCTTAAAAGTAACCGATGATATCCATGCATCTCTAGACGCTAATAAATTAGTAGCTTTAGTTTTGCTAGATAATTCCAAAGCCTTCGATCGTATAAATCATGAGTTACTGTTTTCCCTGTTAATTTTTATTGGTTTAGATACAAGTGCTATAAATTTGTTTCGTAGCTACCTCAGTAATCGTTAGCAAGCAGTTATCTGCTGCAATAAGTCTTCTGCATTTTTAAAAATTAATTGTGGATTGCCTCAAGGCTCTATACTTGGGCCATTTCTCTTTATAATTTATACACATGTATTTTATAAGAAATTGCAACAATGTTCGTCTTATTTTTATGCGGATGATGCACAGTTGTATTATTCTTTTAAGGAAGAAGATGCGGTTGTGTCGTGTCATAAAGATTAAAATTTACTGATAGCTATATCCAATAATTTTTGTCTATCACTAGATAGTGCTAAATCAGTTGCACTTTTATTTAAAAAGCCAATGGCCAGAAAAAGGTGCTTAAGATTATTGAACTTAAAAATTGAGGATAATATAATTAACATAGATGATAGTGCAAAAAGTTTAGGATTGATCATTGACTCTGATTTACGCTATTCGTCCCATGTAACTTTAATCGTTCGTCGCGCCTTTGCTAATCTCAAATTAATATACAACAGCCGGACAATGCATACAAAAAAAAACAAAGATGATATTATGTGAATCACTCGTATTATCACAGTTAAATTACGGCGATGCGGTTTTTGGGCCTAGATTATTAAAAAGAGACGTATGAAGATTACAGCGTATCCAAAACTGTTGCATCAGGTTTATATGTGGATTAAGGAGAAAAACACCTACTTCATCCTATTATAAAGAATTGCAGTGGCTTACTTTGGAAGAACGTCGCAAGTTACGTGAATGTGTGTTATAATATAAAATTCTACATACACAAAAACCTCCGTACTTGTACAATAAACTCAGATTTAGAACCGACGTACACAATCTAAACCTGAGACAAGTTGGTCGCTTAACGATGCCTAAACATTCAACCGCCTTATTTGAGGACTGCTCTTCATTTAATGTAGTTAGGATTTGGAACTGGACACCCGATTATTTAAAAGTACTCACATTGAATAGATTTAAACGTGAAATTAAAAATAACTTGCCTTATGGTAGCTTAAAACTGTAATGGAAGATGGATACCTACTCTATAGTATCAATATTAATTTTTTCTTCTTTGAATTTACTATCTGGACCCTTACTTTGTGGAGTCTACTAATATAATTATTTTGAGTGGGGCTGAGAATTTCTGAGTGGTTCCACTTTGATGGGGGGTGTTTGGGAGTTCGGGGTTGGTGGTTGTTTCGTTATTTTTAATATCGAAATAGTTATCAGTTTTGGATTTTTCAATATTTTTTTTTGTTGGGGTTACCTGGATATTTTGGTTTGGTTTTGTTTTTGGTTTAGTTTTGGTTTTATATGAAATAGTATTATTATATTCTTTGTAATAAAACTTGTAATTTCTGGTTTCTACATAAATGTATCTACACAAAATGTTAATATTAAATGATAATGGATGTCTTTATTTATTGAATTGTATTCACAGTTATAGTGTATAGGTATAAGTATTTAACTGGTTGAGTGGAAGAGCAAATTCAAGAAATTCGAACCCTGCCACTTGGCAAACTGCTCTGTAACATATTGAACCTATTTTTGTATATCTTTACTTGTATGCACTGTATGTTTGGCCAATAAAAGCATTTATTATTATTATTATTATTATTATAGGGGTTAAGTGATCTCAGTAAATTGGTACTGGTTCTTCTCTGGTTCCACTGGAGAGGCAATTCAGCCTAACCCAATGGGGTAAAAAACTTTCTGACAATATGTGTTGTTTGTAGTATGACCGTTCTTGAAATACCGGTGATAACGTTTGAGGGGATTTCAAGTTTCTGGAGATATTTTACAAAGCTTCTTGATACCATTCCTTTGGCAGAGATAACAACTGGGACTATGTCAATATTTTCAGTCTTCCAAATATGTTTTATTTCCAGCGCTAGATTCTCATATTTACTCCTCTTTTCATTTTCTGTTTTCAAAACATTGTGGGACAATGGGATTGCTATGTCTATTATTGTGGCCTCTCTTTTTCTTCTGTGAATAATTACTACGTCTGGTCTATTGTAGTCTACTGTCCCGTCTGTTATCATAGGCGTATCCCAGTAGAGGAGTACATTTTCATCTGCGAGTATACTACTTGGGTTGTATTTATAGTGGGGTATTTTTTTCTTTAGTAGTCCTGTCTAAAATCCTATTTCCTGATGGATTATTTTTGCAACTTGATTGTGTCTGTTTAAGTAGGCTGTTTGTGCAAGGTGAGAACATCCTGGTTAATTACATTTGCGACACTTGTCTTCTATATTGTGCATCAGGATATGTTTTTCGTAATTTTTAGTTTTGATAACCTTATCTTGTAAGGCGAAGATGAAACCTTCTGTTTCTGTTATATCAATCTCAGGTTTCGTAAGTTGGTTCGGGTATTTTCCATGTAGTGTTTTTGTTTTCCACTGGGTTTCTAAGTCTGCTTTAGGTCTTGGTTGGTAATCCTGGTCTTTAAGCCGGAGTGGGGTGTAATTATCATCTGCTTTTGTGATAGCTTTTAGTATCTCATTATTTGATTTATTAAAGTAATATCTCATGTTCTTCTCTTGGTTTTTACAGAGGTTGAAGATATTGATCAACACTCTGCCCCCTTTCTCCCTGGCCATGTACAGCCGCTCTAGTGCCGAGTTAGGGTGTAAGCATCTGAATTTGTTTAGAAGTGTTCGTGTCATTCTGTCCAGGTTTTCTAGGTCGGTGTTGGACCATTGAATTACACCAAAAGAGTACGTTAATATTGGAGTGGCCCACATGTTTATTACTATTATAAGGTTTGTTCCGGACAATTTGGTATTAAGCAGTTTGGTGACTCTTTTTCTACAAGCATCGTTATTGTTATTATTATTATTATCATTATTATTGAAATACTATAATTCATTTGTTAAGTCAAAAACTAAATTTTATTATTTTGGTTTCAAAATTAACAAAAAAATGCATTCTAATGCCAAAAAATTGATTTATAGAAAAACATTTAAAAACATTGTTGTGGTACGTTCGAGCGACTTTCTTGTTTGAGATCCCGGTTTTTGAGGCCTTTTGTTATTTTTTGAAACAAAAAAAACGTTCATTAGTGTCATGTTGGAAATTTTGACAAGCAATTTCTTTGTATTTCTTATTGGTTTCACACCAACTTACCTTTCATAACACTCCTGACAAACACATTGGGTAACCTAATGGTCCCTACAAATTGCTTTTTGACATTCTTGACAACACGTCTTTAGTGTTCTAACCCTTACCGTGGTAGAAAAGCTACAACTTCTCTGTTTTGGTGCAAGTTCTACCATATCTGTATTCCTTGAACAAGTGTTTTCCCTATAATTCTCACCAAGTACTTTTGGAATTGATGTTTTTAGTTCCATGGAAAGTGTTGTTATTGTTTCTCTTCTCTTCAAATGCTGCTTTATAAGTTCTCTGCCTAGTAAGGGTGTCCCAAATAAGAGTGACTAATTTTAAACATAAATGCCCAGCTTATTAATTGCTCCAAAGAGATGAGGTTTTCACTAGTTTCACTAGTTAATCAAAGAGATTTTTTTAGGCTTGGCTGGCATTTCATCTCAACAACACAGGGTGTTTTACTAATGTTGGTCAAATTCAAAGGGGAAAATATGTATTATTTTAAATAGAACACCCTATAGTTTTTGAGCTCATTCGAAAAAGCAATCATTCTCCTTTCCAAAAATGTATAGTTTTACATCTTTTGTTTCATTAACAACAAAGATATTCGAGGTTTCATGTAGTAGTACATTTTTAATTAGTAATTTTACATGAAAGTATTTTGATGCCTAAAATCAACTCATACTGTGACCGTTTGACGCATAACAAAATAATTTAAGTCGGTTTCATTTTTAATTACGTAAATTATTATCAACAAATCTGACAAACAGTTTATTTAGTAAGAAAGAATAATAACAGTATTCAATACATATAAAGAAAGAAGAACAAAAAAGTTACAATAAATGCTGCATATGTCTACCCTCTTCGTTTATGCATAACTGTAAGCGAAATTCTAAATTGTCAAATGAATTTTCTAACATTTCTTGCGAAATGTTTTCGATAATGTTCCTGATATTATTTTTTAGTTCTGCTAAATTGTTAGGCTTAGGATTGTAGCACCTATCCTTCACATATCCCCAGAGAAAAAATCTGGGACAGCTAATTCAGGAGACCGCGGTGCCCATTCAATCGGTCCAGCTCGACCTATTCACTTATTATTAAAAAACGTTTTTAATGCATCTCGTGCTATTAACGAATAATGTGGTGGTGAACCGTCTTGTTGAAAGTAAACGTCGTCGCCAATTCCGTCTTGAACTAGTTGCGGATAAAAAAGTTTCCAACATATCCGTGTAATTAGTATCAGTCACTGTTTGTTCCGAAAAGAAAAAAGGACCATAGATTTTTGGCCGAGATAATGTACACCAAACGTTTACTCCTGGACTATCTCTCTGAATTTCATTAAAAGAAATTGGATTTTGAGAACCCCATATTCTACAATTATGTTTGTTACACATGCCATTATTGTGAAACGTTGCTTCATCAGACATAATTGATAATGAATTGGGTTCGTTTCTTAATAAGTCAAGTGAAGTCTCACATACCATTACTCGTTTTTCATAATCTGACTCGTACAATTTTTGATAAGTATGAAGTTTGTATGGAGTTAGTTTTAAAAATTTTAGACATCTTTGAACGTCGTCACTCTTGCTAAGCTCTAAAATTCCAGAAATTTTTCTAATTGAAATTTTATGATCGTTATCATGTAGCACTTCATCAATTTACATCAACTTGTTTAAAAAACCATCATTATTTCTTGGTTTATTTAAGTGTGCAATGCAACCAGTTTCGATAAATTGTACATACCATTTTTTAATTATATTCACTGACGGCAGATTTTTCATAAATTTCCTTCATAATATCCTCCTTGTTTGAATTATTGATTCCGTTTCTGCTTCTAAAGTATTACAGTTTGAGCTTTTTCACTCACTTCGAAACCGACTAATATGACTAATATTACTATTGTCAAAACTGCTGATTTTGTTATGCGTCAAACGGTCACAGCATGAGTTGATTTTAGGCATCAAAATACGTTCATGAAACCTCGAATATCTTTGTTGTTAATGAAACAAAAGATAAAAAACTATACATTTTTGGAAAGGAGAATGATTGCTCTTTCGAATGAGATCAAAAATTATAGGGTGTTTCATTTAAAATAATACATATTTTCTCCTTTGACGTTGACCAACATTAGTGATGAGATGAGATGAGATGAAATGCCAGCCAAGCCTAAAAAAATCTCTTTTATAAACTAGTAAAACTAGTGAAAACCTAATCTCTTTGGAGCAATTAATAAGCTGGGCATTTATGTTCAAAATCAGTCACTCTTATTTGGGACACCCTGTTTAAAAAAAACCTATCACATCAAAAATAGGGAGCAGATATTAAAAACACTTACTATTCCGATCCTTCCTGAGTGGAATCTACCCATATTACTTTTTTAAATGAAAATAACTGTTTCTAAATAATTCCATAATATTATGAAAAAATGGTAAAAATTCTAAAAAATTAGCAATAGTTTCGATATTATGTACTATGATCGTCAGAATGCCAGAACTTACATTTCATGTGATGCCTACCTGATGTTTAATAATTATTTTTGGCTAGACCAAGAAGTGACCTAACTTGTGATAATATATCATATAAATAGAAAAGAGAAGTAGATATTATATTACAAATATTAAAGCTTAGATATTATTAGCCCCATGGTGATATCTTTTTGCCATTTAAAATCAGTATAACTCTGTAATGATATAGGAAACCAGGAAGACTATATCTGCCGATCTTTACAACTATTAGTGTTTTAAATGAAACTCACTGTTTCTAGCTATTTCCGCAATATAATAAAAATTGTTGAAAATTCTAAAAAATTGACAATTGTTTCGATAAATCAATATCATCGTCAGAATGACAGAAGTTACATTTCATTTGATGCCTACCTGATGTTTAGTAGTTACTTTTGGCTAGACCAAGAAGTGACCTAACTTGTGATTGACTTAATATATGTTAATAGAAAAAAGAAGAAGATGTGATGTTACAGATATTGAAGCTTAGATATTATTAGCCCTATAGTGATATCCTGAATATCATTTTTCCAATTAAGATCAGTATAAATGTGCAATGATATAGAAAACCAGGAAAACTATATATGCTGATGTTTACAATTATAACTTAAGAAGACAGTTTATTAGTGGAGAACTCCCTAGATTTATCTGTTTATTGACAACTTCATATTGTGGGTTTCTGAAATGTCTTCTAATTTCCAATTCTTCAAGGAAATCCAGTTCTTGTTTCTTTTCACAAATTTGCAGCACTTCTAGTTCTGTGTTAGGTGTCAATGAAAGATTGGTGTCAAGTAGATGTTTTGTGGAATTAGCTAGAAACAGTGAGTTTCATTTAAAACACTAATATGAGTAGATTCCACGAAGTAAGGGTCGAGACAGTTAATTTCTTTACAATTGTTACTTAAGAAGACAGTTTAGAAGTGTAAAACTCCCTAAATTTATCTGTTCATTGATGACTTCTCATTGTGGGTCTCTTAAGTGTGTTCTAATTTCTAATTCTTCAATGAAATCTAGTTTTTGTTTCAAATATGTAGTACTTCTAGTTTTGTGTTAGGTGTCAATGACTGTTTGGAGTCAAGTAGATGTTTTGCGTACTAGGATTTCTCTGGTTGCTTTAATGTGATGCCCGCATGTGTTGGGTTTGACCCTAATAGACAGCATTACATTCTGGACATTTTAGTTTATATATACCAGACATTTTTATTTTTACATTTAACAATTTTGTACATTACTTTCTGTTTTAAAATAAATTGTTGTACATGTTGCTAAAGATACTATCTTTGAAATAGTTTTAGCAATATCACCAGTATATGTGATGGTTTTGTAATGTTTTTATTTCTTTAGTTTGTTTAGGAAATATTAGTTGTGATGCCACTTTTTTCTCTATTTTATTAGGTAATTTATTTATTATATGTAATGGATAACAGTTGGATGTTGCTATTTGTTTCACTGTATTAATCTCTCTATCAAAATTATATTTGTTCATAGGAACTGAAAATGCTCTATTAGCCTAGTAATCGTACGCACAATATCCGGAAAATGCCGCAAATAATACAAAATGAGACGGCATTTAAATTTGAGTACTTCGAAAAGTCTAAGTGATGAAACCGAAAATTTTACGCAGCTAGGTTTTCCATTAGTTCCGAAAATCTGCAAGTGAAATTTTTTTTCATTTTTTTTATTGTAATTCTTGAAATAATGAAAAATGTTTCAATTCAAATTTGTAGTTGTTGTATTTATCTATAAAATTTGTCGAAAGTATTTTTTGATATCTATATTAGTTCTTGAGATATACGGAATTTTCCAAGTACCATTTTTGACCATTATCATTTTAGAAGTTTTATTTTTGTTCTAGTAATTATTCAATGACATATGCAAAAAAAATTCAAATAAAATTTGCAGTATTACATAGATAGATAGTTTATTGTGTATAAGATAAATCTTTTCACAAGGGTTCGGTACAAAATTTCAAGAGAGGAATTAAGATAATTCGATATAAATTATGACATAGAACCAACTTGTACATTAATAAAAAAGTTAAGATAAAAACCAAAATATAAAATATTTGTGTGATAAAGCCAATAATTCACCATGTGCAAATGCTCGCAGCTTTAATATACTGATAATACTATGAGCTAATTTAGTAAGTTCAAAGAATCCGTTTCGTGTATTGTTAATATTAAGGTAGTGTACCAGATCATCAATATTATGAATATTCTGAAAAAAACTATTTTTTCTGAGAGGGCTGTAAATGGGACATTCAAAAAGCATATGATGTAATGACTCCGGGGAATCCATATTACAGACAGTGCAATTCTCAGTGCTGTCAATAATATAAAAACTTCCTTTAAAAGATAATTTTAAAAATGTTTTACTACAGGTTCTAAGTTGCCCTATTATTCTGGTTATATAAATGTGTGCGGATGTTTGCAAATAACTGCTAATTTCACCAACTAGTAAGTGTGAGTATAGTAAAGAATAACTAGAAGTAACCTTTCTGTTTATGTCACTATCAAGCAGTCGTTTTCGAAATTTGTCTAGAATAAGTCTATCTAAACTGCGTACATTTGTACTTAAATAATCTTCCCATAGACACTCACATTGCGCATAAATAAACCATTCTTTAAGTTGTGTCACCCAATTATACTTTGAATTATTATCAGATGATAACTGAGCAAGTCGATTGAAACAAATTTTTGAAAGTCTTGAAGAGCTCATTCCTTTGAGTTTGTTTAACCAAAGTAAGGCATGTTTGAAAACAACCGTTGACAAATGATCAGAACTTGTTTCCAAGCGTACAATGTAATCTGGGGTATTCTTTGACAGACTTAGGAGTTTTTTGAAAAAGTTTACCTGTACACGCTCTATAATATCAGTGTAACGCAGACCCCATACACCAATTCCAAAAGAAAGAGAAGATAAAATAATTGAATTATATATATATATATATTGATCCGCGATTCCCAAGTATTCATTTTTGACCGACACATTATATCCATTACTGCTTCAATGGCCCGATAAGCTTTGACTTTAGAATTCTTAGCCATGGTGCAAAACAAGGCTGTGGAGGAGAAATCAACACCCAAGTAACAAACTGCTTTACTGTTTCCAAACAATATCCACTATAATGAAATTTTTTATTGTAATTATGTACATGTCCACTTTTTGAGAATATCATTACTATTGTTTTATCGGTATTGACTACAAGTTTGTTATTAAATCAATAAGACTCGAGTACCTTTAGTTTTCGCTCTATATCAATTGGAGAGTCGCCAACGATAACTATATCATCTGCGTATTGAAGCATTAATACGTCGTTGTTGCCGTCAATAGTAAGTCCATTCAGATTTTTTGAGCGAAAATAATCTTCAATGTCAGATATAAAAATAGAAAAAATTAGGGGACTAAGTGATTCTCCCTGCAAGACCCTCCGAGATGTTGTATTTTTTACTGTATAAGTTTTGTTGCTTGATTGAGAATGTTTATCATATATCTGTTTTAGTATCCGATTGTGTTTAGAACTAATCCCAAATTTATTAAGTTTCAACCAAAGAAGTGTATGATCTATAATGTCAAATGCTCTTTTGAGGTCTACAAAGACAGCAAACACTTTTCTGCGCTGAAGTCTAAGAGTGATTTGCAAGATCAAGGTTAAAATGAAAATATTATCTTAACAGCCTCTGTCTTTTCGGAAGCCATATTGTGTTTCTGGAAGGATGGAATTATCTTCACACCAACTGGACAGACGATTCAGTAAAATAAGTGGGAATACTTTAACGCAGCAATTGATTAGTGATATACCGCGATAGTTGTTTGGATCATCTAAGGGTCCTTTCTTATGAAGCATTGTTAGAATTTCGTCACACCAGCCAAGTGGAATTTTTCCTGATTCTAATATTTTATTATATAGAGACACATGTATAAGCGCCAATTTTGTGGTAAGTGTTTCAGAAACTCATAGGTTATGCGATCCCTACCAGGAGCCCTACCATCTTTACACACCAACAGGGATTGATCAAGTTCTGAGAGTGTTACAGGTGAATCCAGAAACTCATTTCCAACGCCAAAAAAACTTATATGAAATTTAATCTTAATTGTAGTTAAGTGGTCGTAAAATGACTCCCATGCCGCAATTGATAACGGACAGAATTTATTTCTGCGCCTAAATAAGTTTAATGTTTTCCAAAAGTCTGACTAGTATTGGAAAGAGCAACCATAACAATATTTTCACACACTTGTTTCTTTTTTAAAATTAGCTGCTTATATTCTTTTTTTATAGTAATGTAATTCGTTTTATATGGTTCTGAAAATCCATATTTTTTGCACTTTTTTAATTTAATTTTTACTTGACTCTTTAGCTCTTTACATTCAATATCAAACCAAGAGTTACGAGGATGTTTTTTTGTATTAGTAATTTTTTTCGTTGAAAACAGACCTAAATTTTTTGCTACGTCCCAAATACTTGAACAAAGATTATTATATAAAATATCTACATCTCCACACATACCTACATTCGGCATGTGCTGGATTGACATAATGAAATCTATGGTTTTAATATTGTCCCATTTCAGGCTAGAGAATGAGGATGAAAATGCAATGCTAGGCTCATTCCTTATTAAAGGACCGAAAGTTAAAAGTACTGGGAAGTGGTCTGACAAATATTGATCATCTAGTACAATAAATTTGTCAACAAATTCTAGTTTATCATTACAACAGAAACATAGATCGATAACACTTTGCCCCAAGGCATTACAAAAAGTGAAATTTGCAGGTCTGTCAGTATTAACATGACCATTTACTAATGAAAAGTTCCTAAAAGACATAAATTCAAGAAGATAGCGACCTTGAGCATTACTCATCTTGTCGTGACTTAACATGTCATGAAAAAACTGAGTATTTGTTACAGTCTCTTCAGGGATCTCACTAAGTTCTGCGATTCGACCATTAAAGTCTCCAATTATGAAAGTTATACAGCCGGAATATTTTTCCAGTATCACATCAAGTGAAACTCCAAAAGTTTATAATAATTCACTGTAGTTACTTCTCGGTGGAATGTACACAAGGCAAACAATGAACTGAAGAGAAGACATTGTAAACTGATATATAAGCCACCAAGGAGAAGTCTCCAGAAGTCTTGGGCTGTAACTGTTTTTGTAGAATATGGCTAGTTCTCCCTTTGCACGTCCTACCGACTACTCCCTAATTGCTTTGGAGTAAACAACACTGTAATTATTACGCATAAGATTTAGTACCTCAATATCAGTAGCCTGCCACGTTTCACATAAACATATGAAATCATATACATTCCAGAGTACTACTCTAACACTGCGTTGGCTGCCCAAGAGCACATCACGAGTTGAAGTGTTTGTTGCTTTTTCTCCTTCATTTGAATTTATTTTCTCCTTTCTACCATTTGTATTAAGTGTTTTGGCTTCATTTAGTTTAAATTTGTTTTTGTTCTTAGTGTGGGATTCCTTTTGAATTGTGGTTATTTTCAAATTATTTTCATTTATATGAAAGTTTCAGGATTTTTGAAGAATGCTCTTCTTGTGTTGGTGATCTATCACTTACTGTTCTTCCCCCTGCTTTTCTAAATTGTGTTGGTGTTTGCGCACTTATCTGCTGCTTCCAACCTCCCATATCTTCAAGTTCATATTCTTTTCCATTCACTACAAGTTTATTGTATTTAACAAAAGCTTTGCAGCCTTGACTCCTAGCTATTTTCATTTGTTCCAAAAGTTGTGTTCTCTGATATCGAATTTCTTTTGGAAAATTTTCGCTAAGACTCCACTTCGAATTTTTCAAATTCCGTGCCTATTTTAACATTTCAAATTTCTTACTCTTATGTGCCGTTTCTAACAATATTGGTCTAGTTGAATTTTCCCTTTTCTTTCCTAATCTCCTGATATCCATTATATCTTGTTCGAATTTCAGCTGAACCCCTAGTTGGTTAATTGGGCGGATGTAATTTCGGCCGGAAAAAGGGCAGGTACTAAAAGCCGGTAGGTAAATTCGGCCGGAGGTTTTAAGTTGCTTCCTTATCTCATAGGTATTTTCGGCCGCAAATCAAATAAAATAACAGAATGCTTTATATTAAAATATTTCTTTATTTCAATAAAATTATTACATCAACTTATTTCTATAACTTAGGTAAACTATAAATTTTTAAAAAACGTTTTGATGTGATACAGATTTAACGAAATTAATTCTAGAAATATTGTCAGATCGAAGCATATTTACCATGTTTTCGATAAATTTTAGTTTGTTTTTTACTTGTTTGTCTTTAATTTTTGCTGGAATATTTAAATTTTTTATTTTTAAATATGCATCGATCTGACAATCTTTTAATTTTTCTATAAAAATAAATATAGAAGGGTGACTTGAATAAAAACTAGAATCAAAGTGCGAATGGAATGATTCGCAGGCATTTGTGGTTCTTTTAATTGATGGGTTTTCATATGCCCATATATTTGGTGGAAAATGAGATTCTGGCGCTATGTAGTTTTCTAATAAATAGTCTGCGTATTTATCTATAAGTTTATGGTCCGGTTTGTATGACATGAGATCAAATATGAAACAATCTTCAACTTCAGAGGGGTCTAAATAAGTTAGCCCAAAAGTATGAGTAAGCCATTTGCTTTCCTCGCAGTTTTTATCTTTATACATTTGGGTTAACCCTAATGATTGTATTTTCCTATACCACGCCTGGTGCAAGTGGAATCTACAACCATTTAGTTTGGTTTTGGGAAAGACAACTTTTAATGCGTTATGAATTGCGATTTCAAAATCCACAAATACCTCCTTCGGTTCAAAAACAATATTATAAAGTTCAAAAATTTTAGATTTTACCAACAGAAAAAGTCTCATATATGTGTCACTGGTCTTATTGGGCAACAGACAATACAAAAGAGGAACATAATGCCCATTTTCCAGTCCATAGATGGTAAATAACTGATAAAAATATTTTGTACAATAAGAAAATGTGCCATCCATGTAAAAATCTTTCATTTTACATAAACTTATTATATTTGTAAGGCAAGAAAAAACAATGATATTATCAGCTGTGCTGTTAATAAACAAAAAATTTTCACCTGTTGTGGTTTTCTGTCCATAACTATCGAGTACAGAATGTACATCGTGAATATCCTTAGGCAGGGCTGGTAAGAGCTTACGGCGGCTGTTGTACAAGTTTCTTCTTATTAGACTGACATCTATCGATGACAAATTCTCTGGCAAATGATTTGAAAGAACGCTTTTAATAATTTTTGAAGGTTTCTCCGATATGTCTTCCTCAGCTTTGCGCTTGCATGAAGTCGTCACTATTTTTCTCTCCAACGTAGTTTCATCGGACTCGTGGTTGTGGATTAATTCACTTCTAGTAACTGTGTATTCCGCACCAACAGTGTACAGTTTGGCTAAACATCTTAAATTTTTCTTTATACACCTCCAACGTACTTCACCACTTTTTAATACGTCCTGTTTACAAAACTGAAACTTTTCTACAACTAGTAAGTCACAACCGCGTGAACTCTTAATTACTGAAACTGATGCCATCGTATACAAATAATATATTTTATGCTTTCTATCGACTAGTAGCTTAAAGATAAGTTATAATACTGACTAGCTATAATAATTTTATACCTGTTATTTGTGAATTTTATACATTTAAAGGAATAATCTTAAGTAGGTACAACATAGTTATTAGAATAAAGAGATAAGTAAATTAAAGGTATTTCCGACAGGTACACAGGATTAGGTATTTCCAAATAAATACACAACTAATATTTTACAGAAACTATTAAGCGTAATTACCAATATTTTAATCTCATCGTAAACATCAACCCCTCGGCCGAAATTACCCCTGTCATAAATGGTACCCTTTGATTTATGCAGGTAGGCCAAGGGATTACCGGCCGAAATTACGCCCGCCGGGTTAATTACCTCCTGTCCTTCCACCTTTTGGGTTTCGGTATTTTCATACGGTACTTCACTGATTCCATAGATAATTAAATGTTTACCACTCAGTTCTCTTTCTAAGACTTATATCCTTTTATCTTCTTTGTCTAGCTGTTTTTTAAGATCTTTATTTTCTTGTTTCCTCTCGATTTTTTTTCATTAGGGCGGTTAGTTATTTTTGTAATCCATCTATTTTCTCTTCCAATCTAATGTTCCTTTCACCCATGGTGTTTAGTTTCTCCAAAATTTTATCCATTTTAATAATTATTTATGTTTCCCATTACAGGCCTGGTATATTAAGTTCTAAATGCTTGTTATCAGTTGATGAATACAAGTTTTTGTGAAAATTTAATGACTAAAGTTTATTCATTAATATCTTGGAGGACAATTATTTCACTATTTCATTAAAAACTAGGTAATTTTTGTGTTTCCAAAGAGATCTTATTTTACATACCTCTTCTTGCTGTTATGCTATAATAACACTAACTTTTCACTATATTATTCGGTGGATAAACAATGAAAATCAATCATTTACATACAGACGAGAATAATACGTGTCTTTTACTATCTTGCCAGGACCGAACTCCAATTTGCAGTATTCAGCGATTTTCCACGTAAAAAAAGGTAAAGAGTGATTTTTGTGACAATAAATTATTAAAAAATTGAAGAATTTAATTATGCAAATCATTTTATTTTAAAGATTGTGGTTAAATCTAAAAAAATTATTTGAAAACTCTTATTGTATCTACATTTTCCTTGAAGATGCATAAATATTACCAAGCGCTCGCGCCTGTGAAACAATATTTTGGGAGTTTCATTTTCGTTCTCTTTCCTACCTGAGCCATAGATGTGTTCATATATCGCACCCCTATATAAAAAGTGTCACAACTCAAAATAAACCGTTTTGAAGATTAAAACTAACTTTTCCACATCTGTGAGATGCCCTGAATAATATTCTATCATAAAATTGTCACTTGTATACACTTCGGGGGATGAATCGTGATAACAAACCAAAATTTCTCCAAAAATAACCAAAAATGCAGTATATCTGGATATATAGGACCCGCTGTACTCGCTATGATGAGCTGAAAATCAATATGGTACATCTGTGAGACACCTTCAATGACACCTTGAAAAATATCCAATTATAAAATTGGCCACTTGTATACACTCCGGAGGCAGTACCTTACTAACCCGAAATTGCTCCAAAAAGGACAAAAAATGTGGCACTACAGGTACCATAGCACCCGTTGTACTGGCTATTGTTTGCTGAAAATCAATAGGGTTCATCTGTGAGATATCCTGAACAATATTCAATCTTAAAATGGGTCACTTGTATACACGCTGGAGGCTGTATCGTGCTAACAAACTGAAACTACTCCAAAAATTACAAAAATATTGGACCTCGAGTACCATACCACTCGTTGTACTTGCTTTAGTGAGCTGAAACTCAATAAGGTTCATCTTTGAGACGCCCTGATTATTATCCAATCATAAAATTGGTCACTTGTATATACTCCTGAGGTTGTATCGTGCTAACAAACCGATATTTCTCCAAAAATGTCGTACTCAAAGTACTATAGCACCTGTTATATTGGCTATGGTGAGCTGAAAATCAATAGGGTTCATCTGTGAGATTTTCTGAATAATATTCAAACATAAAATTGCTGACTTTGTGCACTCCCGACGCTGTATCGTGCTAACAAACTGAAATTTCTCAAAAAATTACAAAAATGTCGTACTTCAAGTACCATAGCACCCGTTGTACTCTCTATTGTGAGCTGAAAATAAATGGGGTGCATCTGTGAGATGCCTTGAACAATATTCAATCATAAAATTGGTGATTTGTTGCATTGCGGAGGCTATATCGTGCTAACAAGACATGTAACGAAAAGTGGCCGACGACAACGACGACGATATACACACAGGATTTTTTTCTAAAAACCATTTTTTCGTGTTGTTCTTAATGAAAAACGTGAAATTAACTCAAAAATTTTTTTTGTGGGTAAACCAATACTTTTTTCTACAACTGCTATGAAAAGTAGCATATTTCTCATAGCTTACTTAATTTCAAAACCATATATTGCTCACACTGTGAGAAATATCATTTCTCACGGCACTTTGCCCACACTACATACATTTATATGGAGAATCCAGTAGGGGATCCTCGATGCCCAGCCAATTTCAGAAACTTATACTCGATGCCCAGCCGTTTTCGGTGGGTGGTCCTCGATGCTTAGATTTTTTCTTCAAAATTATTTACTTGTATTCTTTAAATTTGTGCAGTTGTAGAAAAACTATAGTCTGCAACATGTGGGAAAAGTCGAACTTTTCCCACTTGTTGCACAATATACTATTCTAGCATACTAGATAGGTTGGGCGGAAAAGTTTAAAATCAATTTTGAGTTAGACTCAAAAGTTTACTGATTAAAGTCATCATTCATTCATTCGTTTCGGTTGTGCTCAACAGTCCGGGTACTTTACTTAAGTCATTGTACCATTCCCAATGTTATCTACTTCCACTCCAAAAGTTTCGTGTCCTCGATATAGGCCACTAGCTTATTTGGGGTGGATTTTGAGTAGTTCTGATGGTTCCGGACCTATGAAGTCTCCTTTAGAGCCTTGTTCAGATAGCTGGTCCGCCAGTTCATTACCTGCAATCCCTTCATGTCCCGGCACCCATACTACAGACACTGTATTGTCCTTTCCAAAATGCTTCTATCTGAGTCCCTGTAAGTTGTTACATAAGCAACGTATATGAATAGGTGTTTCATTCCTACAGAAAGGTTCACTGACTTTTCCAATTTTGTATAAATGTTTCCTTAGAGTACAGTGTCCAGTAACCAAATCGGTAACTGTTTTCAGGTGTCTTTTGCTCCGTTTCAATAAACTGATTGAGAGTTCTTTGTTTACATTTCCTAGTAAGCTTTTTGTGTGAAGGTGATCTTCTGTCAACCTCCATTTGATTTGTTGTTCCTTGTCTAGCCAGTTCCGGATTTCCCCTCTTATGCAATCCTTTGTGATTCCACAGAACGGCTTTAGAGCCTTGTTCAGATAGCTGGTCCGTCAGTTCATTACCTGCAATCCCTTCATGTCCCGGCACCCATACTTGAGACACTGTGTTGTCTCTTGCCAGCTTGTTAAGAGACTCATTGCAGTTTTTAACCAGTTTTGATTTTTTGGTTGGATTACTGATAGTGTAACGAATTTACTTTTTTTTTAGTTCCGGTATTATTTTATTTATTTAGTTTATTTATATTTAAAACCTGTAACCTGTTACTTCCTCCTTACTCAATTACTTTAATTTTAAATCTTGTAAGGTAATGAATTGAATTTTACCTGGCAAAACAATTTAATTACAAGTTTGTTTATTTATAATATTTGGGCCGTCCGGTATATATACATTTTCATTTCATTTGATTAAAACATTTAGACCGTCCGGTATACCTATAGAAATTTTGATTCAAAGTAATCAAATGTTTGAGTTTTTTTACGAGACTTCTTTTTGAAGCGATTAGTGAAAATATAAATACCGGGACCACAGTTTGAAAAGGGCTTTTTCACTTTTGTTTTTTCCGTCCCCCGTATGTATAGTGAAGGAAGTGTTCGTCGAAATAAAGCAAAAATTGTTCAGAAAAAGGTAAAATTTTATTTTCCGCCGTATGTATATTTCCGAAATAAAATTATTTTAGTGTAAAATTATAATTGATAGTTGAATTCAATATATTCCATATAAAAGAATAAATTTGTTACGACTCCCGTTAATAGTTATTTTGTTTACCTGATTTGTACTTTATTGAAAAATTTTGGTTTATATTTGTTATATAGACTGTATAGATATTTGAGAAATAAGTGTAAAAATTCAAGAAATGACAATTGCCTAAAAATAAAAAAATGTCTCAAATTCAATATTTGTAAAAAGACTGAAGAAATTTATGTCGATATTGATAACGATAGTGCTAACGCTTCCCCTAGCTTAAGAAGAAGCATAAGACTAGCCAAATTAAAAGAAAAATTGTGAATTTTGTACTTTCATATTTTCATATATTTTATGAAAAAGGAAATTTTTTATAAAATTCTTAAGGAAGGAGGTGTAATGTACCTCTATATTGTGTTAATCCAATATTATTATTCTAGTCAATCTTGTTTGAATTGACTATTCATTATTAGTATTGTAATAATGTTATTATAACCTATCTTGTTTTGTATTTACTATTAATTATCAATATTTAAAGATCATTTGTTACGTTTCCATATAATTTCCATATCTTATCAACAGAAAATTTTTTCGAAGTTCGATCTCGTGGCTATTTCCCTAATTTATTGACTATAACAAAACAAGATAAAGAAAAGACATAAATAGTTAAGTGACTAAAAACAAGGGGCAGTTACAGTTATAGATATAGATCTAGTTATAGTTCTGTTAAATTCTACTTCAAGTTGTCATCAAAATATAATATTAAACCCAAGAAGTGTTTTTCTTATATGACAAGAGTACGTGAACAATTACAAATGTAATACTTTTACTTAGAGCTGGAAAACAAGAAATCGTTAAGCATATAGCTGAAGTGCAAGCAAGAAAATTGACAACATCAGTTAAAAGCATGTTTGAAGTATCCCAGACTGCACCATCAATGAACGACGAAATTGCGACAGCCGAGATTTGAATTATTTTTTTTGCAGTACATAATATTGGTATTTCTGTAGCCGATGATTTTGTAGACTTAATTAAAGCCACTTGTACCAAACATGATGTTGTTAAAGGAATATCACTTGGCAGAACTAAAACAACACAAGTAATTAATAATGTATTATGTAAAGTGGAGACAAGTTAACTAATTTCAATCTTAATAGTAATCAATTTTAGCATTCTAGTTGATGAAAGCACAGATTTAAGTATGGATAAATACTAATGTATTTTAGTTAGAATGTGCAAAAAAATAGATTAAAATATTTAGAATTTTATACACTTATTTGTAGAGAAATTCAGAATCGTTTACCGATGCAAGATAATTTTTTTAATCAGTTAATGTTCATAACACCAAAGATTGCTTTGGCACTAGAAAAACATGAGGAATGTCAACAACTTTTGGCGGTTATAACAAAATTTCAGCCAATTATTGATAAAAAAATGAAATTGAATCAGAGTGGCGAAATATTCAATATCACTTCAGTGATGAAGAGAAGGTCGAACTACAGGAGTTGTCAATTTCCAAATTTTGACAGAAAATAAGATATACCAAAGACTTTAAAGACGAAAGTTTGTTTTTTAACATTGGTACTTTAGCATTACTCGTACTTTCGCTTCTTCTTCTTCAAGTGCCGTCTTCGTTCCGAAGGTTGGCAATCATCAAGGCTATTCGTATTTTGGATACCGCTGCTCTAAAAAGGTGACTATTGGTGGCGTTGAACCATTCGCGAAGATTTTTTAACCAGGAATATCTTCTCCTTCCTATTGATCTTCTTCCACTTATTTTTCCTTTCGCTACCACACTCAAATGCAGGAGCTCAAAGGGTGTTTTCGATAATGAATGATGTGAAAACAAAAAAACGAAACAGACTTCAAGAAAATACATTGAATTCTCTTTGCGTATTGCGTAGCCATTTTCAAGAGACGGGTACATATTTTGTGAAAATGTCTGTCACCAAAAAACATTTAAATTTTATGAAATCAAAAAAATTATATTCCTAATTAGGTATTATGTTACACACTTTTTTGTTCTGCCTATAAAGTAAATATGTGATTTCGTTTTTCGTTTTTTTTCTTTGTCATTAAAGTTAATTATTTTTTAGTTTCTTTTATTAAGTACGTAGCCTACCTACTTCAGAATTCAGCAGCTTTTTTTCTTTGGTTTTTGGCCTTACTAAATTTTACGGAATATAAAATATTCATTACGTAGACTTTGTTCTTACTAACGGTGGATGTGTACTCCAAAATGACGTCACACACCACTGCAGAATTATGAAGAATTTTGGAGGTGAAATTGAAGAAAATTCATATAAATTATCTGGCAACACTGGTTCAATCTCAGTTTCTTGATAAGAAGGCATATATATCATTGTTAAATCTAACAGAGTAGAGCTCAGTTTGAGCAGAGCAAAGTGTTGTTATTGTAAAAGTTGAATAAGTATCATATTCAGTACAATAGGTGAGTTTTTCATAGAGTAACCTTTTCCATATATTGTAATTATTATAATTTGTGAGTTTCTCTCACAGAGTAATCAATTTCATGTATTTTAATAATTATTATTATTTTGATATATTGTTTGGATAAGCTATTATAACTTAAATTAATTTATATTTGACTTTTTATGTTGACAAATTTATATATTTATACATATATTTATATATAATAACTGTTTGACTATTTATTACTTTGATATCTGAGATTACAAACAATACATCAATTTGAGGTACGTCGCGAGTTTGCCCTTCGTACTTCGCTAGCTGAAAGGAGTGGATACTTTGCGAGTTTGTCCCTAGTATATTAGTGAAGGCCTATTACACTGTTTATCATGATAAATACTCCGAACTAGCAAATTTTGTGCTCTTGGAGAGGTATTTCGCGAGTTTGCCCTTAATACCCATGATCCGAGAAACGCTTGAACTTTCTTATGTATTATTTGTACATTTCTTTTAAATGCGTTATTCTGATTATGTTCTGGTTTTAATATATGAACGATAAATACTCCGGACTTGCAAATTTCGTGCTCTTGGAGAGCTATTTCGCGAGTTTGCCATTAACACCTATGACCCGAGAGACGTTTGAACTGTCTTATCTATTATTTGTAAATTTCTTTTAGATATACATAATAATAATAATAATACTTTATTGATCCTTTTTTATTATAGTACATGATATAGGACAGGTCGAACGGAGAAGAGGATATTACATTGAACGACTTACTTATTAAACACTTAAATTAAAATCGTTTGTTTAAAAACTCTGACACATCATAGAAAACCAGAAAAACTACCAAAATTCCTTACAAACGGTATCACTTACCTTCTTCCAAAATCTGATAGAATCCAAGATCCGTCACAATATAGACCGATCACATTGTACAAAATCTTTACGGCAGCAATATGTGAGAAACTGTACACATATTTAGAAACAAACAACATTCTCACTGAGGAGCAGAAACGGTGTAAAAGAAAATACATGGGTTGCAAGGAACAAATTACAATCGACAATGTAATACTAGAACAAATAAGAAACAAGAAGAGGAACTTGTACATGGCTTATATAGACTACCAGAAAGCTTTCGACTCAGTGCCCCACAGTTGGGTAATAAAAACCCTGGGAATATACAACGTACATCCTGTGATGGTAGAGTTTTTGAAAAGTATTATGGGTAAATGGAAAACGAAACTAAGAATTAACCTAAGTGAAGTAGAGGTAGAAACTGACTTTATAAACATCAACAGAGGAATTTTCCAAGGATACTCTCTTTCAGCTTTGTGGTTCTGTCTATGTTTGAACCCTCTATCACGCGACTTAACTCACACCGGATATGGAGCTACTATCAAAACAAATGAAAACCCGAAAACCATTAGCCATTTATTTTTTATGGATGATCTAAAAATATACGCCGCATGTAAAAACCATCTAGAGTTAAAACTAAAGCTTATACATCAGTGGAGCACAGATATAAGAATGTCGTTTGGCATGGAAAAATGTAAAACTGTATCTGTCGAAAAAGGAATCCTAAAGGCAGGAGAGACTATATAACTAGAACCAGGAAAATTGATCGAAGCGATGATCAATCATCCATACAAATACCTAGGAATCCTGCAGACACAAAGAAATAAAAGTCACTGTAATCAAAGAATTTGAAAGACGCCTTAATAACATATTAAGAAACAAGCTTAACTCAAGAAAAATTACCACCGCCATAAATACATATGCCATATCCGCTCTTCAGTACTCCTTCGGAATAGTTAAATGAACTCAAACGGACTTGGAAGCATTAAACAGAAAGATCAGAATAGAGTTCACAAAATACAGAAAGCACCATCCAAAGGCGTCCGTGGAAAGAATAACTCTACCTAGAGAAAAGGGAGGCAGAGGAGTTTTGTTTTTCGATACTCGCATAAATTGTTGACTGACAGGCCTCCGACTCCGATTGTCCGTAAATCTTAACGTATTTTTTTTTCCATTAAAGCTCTTTTAATGCCCCTCCTATGTGCGTACTTAATTCTCGACAAAAATCGGCGGATATTGTGTCAAATTAATTATGCAACTAAGCCAAATATGAAAAAAAATTCGCGTTGTTGCAAAAATGTATTTTTAAAAAAAATCAATGAGTATCGATGTCTTATTATGAAATCTAACAGTGAAAAAATTGGCGCGAGGTCGCATAGCTTACAGAACTCTGCAAGTCAATTTTTAGTTAATTTGTTTATAAGGTCATAACTCATAAACTATTGAACTTACAGATAAGCGTGATGTGGAAGTGTAAAAAATGCTCATTATATTTTTATTTATTAACAATAACATTATCAGTTGTTTATTTGCCAATAACTTTTGACCCAATCAATTTTTTTTACGTGTAAGGTCTAGAATTGTAGGTCTTTAAAAGAAGAAAAAAAAAGTATTTAACTTTTTGTCTGTACTATGCACGAGAAAAAAGATATACCTGAAAAATCTACAAAAGGCATGAAAAATGAGTGTAAGTCGAATCATAAACAATGTTCCGGTCCGATTTGAGAGGTCGCATAAGTTAAGTTTTGTTGTACACCATTTTTACTAACTTTTTACCAAGTATCAGCCGTTACCTCGAAAATGATGCAAAATGATCATTTTGGGTCTGATTTTCCTGGACTAAATATACCCGTACGATATTTTACGTGAATGTTTAGTCCCAAATTATCACCAAGCTGCACATCAATCACGCTTTCATTGTATTCAAACGTCATATTAGTTAAAAAATAGTCAACTTTAGTTTTTGTCGTTTTCATGTTTTTATTTGTGAAAATCCGTGTTGGCTCACAATTTTTAAAGTTCAAGTTAAAACTCTCCATCAAGTCAATTAATAATGTTCTTTCACGTGATATATTCAAATAATCAATGTTCATGTCTCCACAAAGAATAGTACAGTCATAATTATTGAAACAAAAATTTAGGACCTTAAAAAGTCGGTCCATGAACATCTCAATGTTTCCTGATGGGGATCTATATATATTCACAAGACAACAGCTTCTTTCTTGCAAAAAAAGGATATACAACATACTTCAAAGTCAAAATCAATTGATACATTATTTACAAAGTCTAGATTTTTAAATTTAATCATCTTTTTTACAAGTATCAAAACTCCACCATGAATTCTGTTGATACAATTGAAATGAGTAGCCAACATATAATCGTTAAATCTCACTAAATCAATATTATCATTATTACACCAGGTTTCAGAAAGTCACAAAATATGAGGTTTGTTACATTCCTATATTAAATCAATTCTTTTGATCTTATTAGTCAGGGATTAACAATTTACATTTATGATTTGAAAGGTTTTAGTTGATTTTTCGGTATTAGTACACTGGAGTTACATGTTCTAGACTTGAGGAAGTATCTTTAAACGCAACTGGCAAAACTGCTGGATATGGGCTCCATGTGGCCATATTGCTGGATTCATTGCAGTATTAAAGTTATACCCATATACACTTACTTTGAAAGAGCTGTAAATCTCCGGATATTTCGAATTTAATGATATTACCACTACTTCCGGGAAATGTGGTTTTACTATTTCACGTAGATCATCTGCTGTCATGCTGAGGTCCACTCTGAAAATATGAAGATCCACAAATTTGGGAGCCCCCTTAATATCCTTGCCGTTTACAGTTATTTCATTATTATTTCCAACAAGTTGTTTTCTATTTCTTTTTTCTCGAACTTCTCTCCATTCATTGTAGTTTTCTCTGGGAATACTCTCATTCAAATTTATGACTTCGTCAATTTTTTGTTCAGTATTTATTTTCATTAAAGCAGCTGGCACGTCAGTCATTGAAATAACTGATTGAATAGACGAGTTGGCAACATCATTATTTTTATCATTTCCAGTTTGAATTAGTGGTCTGGTTTTATTTTGAATAGCAGAGTATTCCCACTGTTTTTGCGTTTCGTTCTTTCAACGAAGTTATTTATTGACTCATTAAATGAATTTTGTCATGTATCTCTTTTATTATGGAGTCTTTTTGCTTTATTATACATTTAAATATATTAATATCAATTACTTTATTGTCTGGACTCAGACTTTCAATTGAGTCGAAAAATAACTGATCAGCCTGATCACATGCTGAATCTTACTCACATTTGATTAAGTTATCACTAGTAAACTTCACAGAGTTGCTATTTTTTGCACAGCTTATATGGAAACTATTTTCACAATTTATACACCTTACACCATTTACAACATTTCTTTTACACTTTTTACAACATTTATTCCGGAGAGCTTCGTCAAACACATCTACACCGGGCGCCATGTTGCCATATTATTCTGGTTTTAAATATGGACCATAAATAACCGGGATTGATATATTGGACTTTTGTGACAGTTAAAATTGTTGTTGTAGCCTAATTATCCAAATCTCTTATCGTCTTTATCTGCAGTAGGGGCATATATTAGTACTATTATATTTCACGAGTTATACTAATGTTTTTATAATACTTTCTTTTCCAAACAACTAATAACGCTACAGTTTATGGCCATTTTGATATTATTATTGAATCAAAGGCTGATCGTATAATAATAGAAGTGACTACATCTAATTCTGAAGAAATTAGAAATATACATAAAAAAATCCTTGACGAATTAATTCGTACAGCTAAGAAAGATATATTCGTAATTTAGAATTTAATCTAGTGGAAAGGAGATCTCATTGTGATATTAGATGTATTGAATAATAATATAAATGAGGCGAAATACTTGATTCATCTCTAATTGACCGTAGTAATAACTCAAAAATTCTAAAAATTTTTTTAGCAAAATCACTTAACCGCAAAGATAAGAAGTTTACTGATCGGAAATCATATACAGGGTGCGGCATTAGTGCGAGGAAGTCCAATTACTCCCTTGTGGTGAGAGATACGAAAAAACTTTATTTAGATAAAAGGTAAGCAATATATAGGACCATATTTTGAAAATATTTTCAAATATACAGGGCCCCCCATATTGGCAGGATGAACCTAACTTATCTTTTTTTAAATAGAACACCCTGTATATTTCTAAATTTTTTTGTTCCCCTTGATTTTTTTGTTTGTGCGATATGAGGTATTGCAATGTTATACGAGGTAATTTAAAAGATATACGCACTTTTTTAGTAATTTCCTAGTAACATCAACACTCTGTACCATTGTATAGATTTGATATCAAGAAATCCATTTACGATCAAACGATTTTTGATATAGTTCACTATTCTCCAAAATTATTAACATATCGAGATAATCGTTCTTTATTTACAGGATTGCTAATAAATCGGAATGATCATTTACTGGGTTTTCTTAAATGGAACACCCTGTATTTTAGTATCGGAATGAAATGGTATTGTATGGCACTGGTTTAAAAATTTGACATTAGATTACTTTTATTAGCTCCTGCTTACTGTTATCAACATGAATTTTTCTCAGGAAGAGTTGTCTGATATGGTTCTTGTGCTAGGAGAATGTAACAGAAATGTGTTACTAGCAAGAAGAATTTATCATCAGCAATTCCCTGATAGGCGACAACCAAGAACAGAAGCATTTCAAAGTGTATTAGAATGATTTCAACGAACCGGACACGTAAACTACCAGAGATCTGAACGAACAAAAACTGTTGTAAATGAATTAAATGCCATTCATAGTGTCACTGAGAATCCACATATTAGTACGAGGGAAATCGCAAATGCTTTTGAAATTAGTGGTCGCAGTGTAGGGAGAATTACGTCAAGAGCTTTAAGAGGATGATTATAATAAGAGAGTAGAATTTTGTCGGTGTGCAAGGAACAAATTCAGAATGATGCATCTTTTTTTGAATATGTTTTATTTGGAGATGAAGCTACTTTCCATAGGAATGGTACTGTAATCAGACATAATTTCCACTACCACTCAACTTCAAATCCGCACCACATTTTCACACACAGTCAGATAAGTCATTAAATGTTAAGGGTGTAATTATTGGCAATAGTACCGTTAAACATGCGTCAGAGAATGTGGGTATTACATGACGAGGCTCCAGTATACCAGAATTTTTTAGTGAATGAGCCTCAAGTTATAATTTTCCTGGAAGATAGATTGGAATGAGAGGACCTATAAGGTGATCGCCATTATCTCCAGAGCTAAACAAGCTGGAATTTTTTTTCTGAAGCTATATAAAACATGAGGTGTATAAAACTCCTCCTACAACTAAAGAAAATATGAAGGTAAGAATTAGAAATGAATTTATGAACTTGAAATGTCTTAACAAATGTCGCTCCTTTGAAGATCGCTTGCAATTATGTATCGACGTCGATGGAGGTCATTTTGAACATCTATTGTAAATTCAACGATTTTCTTGTTATTTTTGTTAGGTAACTACATTAAACGTTAATTCCCTTTTTCTGTTCATTTGATAATGGGTATCAAGTTTGGGAATATTAGTAATTTGTATTTTGTATAATGATGCTTATGCTTGTGAAGCAATAACCCATAACCTATTATTTTCATAGTCAACTAGAATATTGTGTGATTTTAGTAATGTTTTATACACCAACAATCTTAAGTACTCATGTATTTTAGTAATTCACCTAATATTAATCAATTATGTGCCAGACTAGATTAATTTGTCTTCTTTTTCCTTGAAAATTATTTTGGTTGAATATTTCCACCGTCAAACTAATAAAATTTCACCTAATATTTGTTTCAAATAATGTTTGGCAGAAAGTATCATCAATAACTCACAAATTAGGGCAATTAGGTATAGGGAATGCTTAAGAAATAATGAAGTGCCATACAATACCATTTCATCCCGATACTAAAATACAGGGTGTTCCATTTAAGAAAACCCAGTAAATGATCATTCCGATTTATGACCAATCCTGTAAATAAAGGACGATTATCTCGATATGTTAATAATTTTGGAGAATAGTGAACTATATCAAAAATCGTTTGATCGTAAATGGATTTCTTGATATCAAATCTATACAATGGTACATGGTGTTGATGTTACTAGGAAATTACTAAAAAAGTGTTTATATCTTTTAAATTACCTCGTATAACATTGCAATACCTCATATCGCACAAACAAGAAAATTGAGGAGAATGAAAAAATGTGGAAATATACAGGGTGTTCCATTTAAAAAGATAAGTTAGGTTCATCCTGCCAATATGGGTGGCCCTGTATATTTGAAAATATTTTCAAAATATGGTCCTATATATGGCTTAACTTTTATCTAAATGAACTTTTTTCTTATTTCTCACGACAAGTGAGTAATTGGACTTCCTCGCACTAATGCCGCACCCTGTATGTTGTTTTTTCGAGAAAAAAAAAAGTAAATTAGATAAAGGAAAACATTAACCCTAATGAAAAAATAATGCGTAAAAACAGCCACCTTTAGAAAATTCGATGCTAGCGGTAAAACTGAAGAAACAAAAAAATTATAAAACCACGAAAACATACTAAAATATGTCAAAAATAATCAAACAAGAAATGATTGACAATCAGAAAATGTTAATGCCACAAACAAAAAAAACCGTTTTGAATCTTTAAAAAGCTTATTCAATTAGTATTTTATCAATCCTGAGAATTAATGTATGTTCTGTTAAATACTTGAAAAAAGTTGGTAATTTTCATGAATCCATTTGTTTAATAATTTTTTCTATTTTCCGACTATTTTAAAAACTTGGCAAGTCATTGTCCATCCATTGAACAATTGCTCTAATTGTATAACCAATTCATGTTTTTGATCAAATAACTATTTATCTTCTCATTTTTCATCCAAAGTTTAATCATTAATTCTATATTATGTTATTTCAATGAAAATTTGATTTTTTTTCGCTAGATTTATGTGAGCATGCCTCTATCACTTCATTCTGTTCATTGTCTAAAATCACTGTACTAATTAATACCTCTAGTCAATTGGAAAATATTTTGTATCTTTATGATGGAATTTAATAGGTGTTTTCGCGGGGACAATCCCGAACGTATCAGAATGTTTACGCATGCTCACTTAAAAATTTGCCGTTCGCGGTGAAAAGAGAACACCCTCCGGATTTTAAATCCAGTGTTCGCGTATCACGTTCTGTAAACTTTGGACATGTTCGTAACGCGTTCAACAGATCCTCGGATTGAAGGAGGGATATCTGATTCAGAACGAAATCTAACCTAAAATTTTGTTGTTTTGTGAGGTTCTTATTTGTGGTAAGAAGTGAAAGTATACAAACATAATCCATTTTGACTACTTGTTTTTAAAATTATGGACCATTTAAGTTCGAGTGACGAAGATTTGGAAGAGTTGCTGAGGAATTTTGGAGATGTACCAAAAAATGCAAATTTCTTTGAAGAAATTGTACCACAATTTGATCATGAGCTGTTTTGTAACTCATTTTAGAATAACTAGAGACCTAGCAGTGCAGATATCACAGCGATACTAAACATCTCAGTACTTTCACTATCAGAAAGGCGACTCTGAGAAAATAAGTCCCCTAAAAGCCATCCTTTGTTTTCTAAGGTTCTTAGGTAACGAAGGTGCAACGTTTAGAGATGTGTCGGACCGATTTGACATCACCATCAGTTCGCTCCATAAAACTGTCAAGCGAGTTACCGAATTCCTATCAAATATGTCTGCGGAAATTATAAAATGGCCAACTGACCAAGACAAAATTCAAATTGAGAGACATTTCCGACAGAAGGATTTTCCGAATATCATTGGAGTCATAGATGGAATCCATATTAAAATTGATAAGCCAGCAGATGATCCTGATTCATACCTGAACAGGAAACACTTCTACTCTATCCAGGTGAGTAATCTTTCAATTTGTTGATACAAAGTATGAGTAGTAATTACTTTTTCAAAATAAAACTGTTTCTAAATAATTCTACAATATAATGATAAAATTCTAAAAAATTGACAATTGTTTGGGTGATGATAGTAATATTGAACCAATTGTAAATTTTTTAGAATATTCATAATTTTTTCAGTATATAGTGGAATTATTTAGAGACATTTAGTCTCATTTAAATACGTAACATGAGTAGATTCCACATAGTAAGGGTCGAAACAGTAAATTTAATGAATAGTAAAATTGAAGAGTTTTTTTCATTTTAATTTGTAACATATGTTTTTATTGTATCATTGGGCTGTATTACTAGTAGATTGATATTTTTAGGCACAAGTCGTTTGTGATCATAGAAGAATCATCAGAGATATTTTTGTTGACTATCCAGGATCAGTCCACGACAGTCGAGTGTTCCGGTTATCACCTCTGTTTGATACCCTGGAAGAAAAATGTGGCAATTACTTAATTATTGCAGATAGTGCATACCCTTGTACGGCATTGTTTAACTCCTTTCAAAGACAGGGGTAATTTGACTAGGCGCCAAAGAAATTATAATTATTTACTTTCAAAAAATAGATATGTTATTGAGCACTGCTTTGGACAATGAAAGCAAAAATTTCGACAGCTGTAGCATTTAAAAGTAAGAAATATTGAATTTTGTGTACATTTAATTAGGGCTGCTGCTGTCTTACACAACCTCACAATAACAGACATTGCTGTACCAGAAGAAGTAGACCTACAATACGAAGCAGTTATCGGGGAAGATGTAGAAGGTGAACATGAAGACGATAGAAGCGGGGTTATAAGAAGAAACGAAATAATGGATAGTTTACCTTTTCGTATGGAGTTAAGTGTAGTTGTAATATTCAAATCTATTAAACTTACTAGGTGAAAATAAACAATTCGTTTTTATTCTTCCAGTTATATATTGCAAAACTTAGAGCACAATACATACATACAGAAAAGTAGGAAAATAAATATAATTCTAATATATAAAACATATTAAAACAAAAACAGAATATATAATACATAAACCTAACAAAATAAACATGAAAAAGAAAAGTAAACAAAAATGGTGTTATAATAATCGACAATATATACATATAACAAAATAAATATGTAAGAAGAAACCAAAATGTATACTCCTTTCTTTCAAGTCTTCTTATTACTTAACACCTGTAGAATGTCAGATATTCCTTGCTTTAAAATATCATTTATTCCTTGCTTTAAAATATCATTATTCTGTTCGAGAATGTTATTTTTTTTCATTCAGCTTTTTTTCTTTTAGTCCTAACACTCTTTTGTAATAATCTTTCCTGTCAATTCTTATTTCTTTTAATACATCAATTCTTAATTTTTTATTTCTGTAGCTCCCGGGTTTCACTGATGCCCCTTCCTTTTTCATCTCCATGTTCTCTCCATCCATTTCATTACTTAAATCGAAAACACTTTTATTCTATTCAAGTAAGTACCCATACTAATTATTATAAATTTATTTCCTTAAGAATATACCTACCCAATTTTAAAATTAATTTTGTTTTATACAATTGGTTTTACATTATTCATATAGACTATTTTTTTATTTTAGGCACAACTTGTATGTGATCATAATAAAAGAATTCGAGACATTTTTGTCGGATATCCTGGATCTGTTCATGACAGTCGTGTATTCAGATCATCCCCTTTATTTAACACAATCGAAGAAAAATGTGGTAACTATTTTATTATAGGGGACAGTATCTTTGCTTAAGACATTGTCTAACTCCATTTCGAGATAGGGGTAATTTGACTCGTCGTCAAAGAAATTATAATTATCTTCTTTCTAAAAATAGATATTTAATTGAACACTGCTTTGGATTATTCAAGCAAAAATTTAGACAGCTATACCATCTGAAAATGAGAAATATTCAAACTTCTGTACATTTTATTCATTCGATGTATTGCATAATTTATCATTGGACAATAATTTGGAATTACCTGAAATAAATTCACAAAGTGAAGAAGATATACAAGAGGATGTCAATAATGAATATGAGGATAATAGAAATGTTGTAATGATGAGAAATATAGAAAAACGTTAAGTTTTATTTTAGTTCTGAAATAAAATATACCATATAAAGGAACATATTATTTAATAAGAAACATTTTTATTTAATAAGAAACATTTGGGGATACAACAAAACATAAATGTCAGAAACAAAAACATAATTCTCTTTAGGTGAATAAAAATCAAAAATAAATTTTTTAACAAATAGCAAACCCAGTCTTCTCTTTTTCATATGTATTCCATATTCATTATTGGTAATTTGTTTTAGTAACGCGTTTCTCTCTTCCAAAAGAATATTCTTTCTTTCTTTTGCCTCTAAATATCTTTTATAAACATTTCTTCTGTCATTTCTGATTTCTTCAATAAGAACATATGCCTTATTTTTTTTTGTCTTCGGTCTACTTTTCATTGATTAAACCTTTTCAATATTATCTGGTTCTCTGTTTTCCTTCTTTTCAATAGATGTGCGAACCAAATCATCATTGTCAATATTCTGTTGTACCGAGTGTGTCAAATGAACTTTAGAATCTGAAGATAGTAGTACAACTGGATGTATATTTCTTTTTTTACCAAATATTTTATCCATTATGTCTGCATAGTCAAAGTCTTTTCTTCCTCTGCCCGTTTGGTTATTGTTATCGATGTATTTTTTGTACATTCCTTCCAGATGTTTCCATCTGTTCTCACAGTTGGCAGCGGATATATTTTGCTTAGTTTTCAACCGCAATTCTTTTGCAATTTCCTCATACATCTTTCTTAGATTTTTTATTTTTAGAGAACCTACATGTTTTCTATATTCAGAATATAGATCCAGGAATATAAGTGTAATATTGTGACTCCATTTGAAAGAATCTGGTTCATCTATTTCAGTGTTAGGTTGGGAAAATTGTAAAAATTCGGATAAATCTAAAAAAAATAGTTTTTTTAAACCTCGACAAAAATTTTATAAAAAATTACCTTCTTCATATGCCATTATTAAATGTTGAACTAAGATTTACCAAAGAGCTTCGTACTTTTTTAAAGTAAATTTACGAAAACAAAAAAATAACCTATAATAACAACATATTTCTTCCTCTTTTTTGAAGATCACAGTAGAACGGCGTTCGCGGTGTCTTAAAATCCCGAATTAATCGGGAGGCACGCTTGCGAATTCACGAAGTCCAGTACATGTACAGTTTTTGCTCCAAATGTGCTCCGGATTGACTCCGCGAAAACACCTACGTTAGCTATTTTTCTTCCAGTAAAATTGAGCTACGTTTCATGTATTATGTTTCATTTGCAACAAAGTAAAATTTAGAGTTAAATCTAAAATTACTACCGAGATAGTCGAGGAAGTTATTATTAGGGGACACATTTTTATATGCTATATTCATGCCTATTATGCACAAAACGTTTGAAACTAGAGATGCTTGAAATCATGTTTTGAAATTTAGCATTTATATGGTAGGAATACAAGAGACTTTGGAGTTTTAAACAGCTGACATTAATAAAGTATCGTAATTTTTCACTCCTTACTTCTGAAACTGTCACCATAACGGGCTACTTTTGCTTATTATGTATATCGTATTCCCTTATATTATTTAAGCTTGTTTATCATTTGCAACATTTGGTGAACGTCAAAATATACAGATTCTTTACATCGTTAAAATAAATAAACTGTGCTTAGACATGTTGAGTAAGTAAAATTGTTACATGAATACTCGAAATTTTCTATCGTTTTTATTTTTAAATTAATGTGTAAACATATGAATCGCTGAATTTCCACACTTCATTACATAATATTTTTTTTAATAATAGCCCACATATTTTTGTAATAATTGGGAGAGATTGGAGCACATTGAATTAAAACAAAACGGAATAATTTAAATCGAGATAAACTAATCATAATTCGGAAATCTACAGGTTCTGTACAACTTCCTGACATAAACTCAAAATTTTATTATTCTTTCCTTAAAATTTTCTTTACGAGTTAAAAACATTTACATTTAAAAAAAATGGTTTTTACGACAAATTTTAATATACATTTTTATGGGGATCAAACAGAAGTATCGTGTGTAGAAATAATGAAAAAATGTTTATTTAAACAAATTAATAAAAAAATACACCTCTGAGATTACTTGTTAGCACATTGACTTGAAACTAGTCCGAATGTAGTGTTGTGTGTTGACAAGACAGCACGTTTTCAAAACGATCTATATAAAAGTTATTGAAAAAGTGGTATAAAGTTGCTGAAAATTTTTGAAAATTGGACAGTGTACTTATTACACAGTAAGTTATTAAATTTTGGTATAAAAGCAACATAATTATTGAAAAGACAACTTTGAATCAAATTGAATAGAAAAAACCATTTTAGTCCGGGTGATGATCAGAAATTTACATTCAAATGTCTTTATCAGAAGAAGCCATTCAACAGTTAACCAGTATAATTGAACGGCAGAATCAAAAACAAACTGAAATACTAACAGACAAATTAAACGAAGAAATTCAAAATATAAATAAACTAATAGCTTCTGAACAAATCAGAACTACTAAAGTAGAAGAGGAAGTAAAAGAACTGAAAAACAAAATCAAATATCTGGGAAAAATTTTTTTTTCAAATAACATTATTATTTTTAACAGCTATTACCAGGAAGATGATTTAATAGACTTTACAATAAATTTGTTGAATTCGAAGCTTCAATTGAGCCTCAAAAACACTGAAATAAACGATATCTATACAATTGGAAAATCACAGTCAAATAAACCAATAGTTGTAAGGTTTCTGAGAGCATTGACCAAAAAAGATATTTTGAAAAACTGCAAGAAACTGAAAGGATCAGGCATTGCAATTGCGGAAGACTTATCCCAGGAAGAAAGAAAAGAGAATAAATTACTGGTACAACACTTAAAACAAGCTAAAAACGAAAATAAAAAGGCACATATATACAAAAGCACTTTGTTTGCGGAAGGAGAAGCATTCTCTTATAAGGATTTAGAAACAAACTCTATTAAAGATAAGAATTGTGCAGGCGTAGCATCTTCTAAATGCCCGAGAGGAAGACAAAACAGAAATTCATTCAAAGGCGCAGAAAAGAAGAACACCAGATAACGAAGAGAAAGAAGAACAATTACCAGCAAGTAAGAAAACACTGATAGAGCCAAAATTCGCTCAAAGACAATCACCAAGGCTAAATAGTGTATACAAATTTTAAGAAAATAATAGTTCACTTATATTCATTACAATATTTATGACTAAATTTAATTTAAATATTATAAGCTAACCACATGTACTAATTCCTAATATCTAAAAGGATTAAATTTAAATTAACTAAAACCTGTCTTTAATAATACAAAATTTGGTTTTTTTATTACAACTTCTATGGTACTTGTTTTAAAAGACAATCAATTTTATTATCAAGTTTTTGATTTTTATCGTTGGAAATGGGTATTTGGCTGAAATATTTTTAAAAGTCGACGTTTTTAATATTTATCTGTGTAAATTAATTTTAAACTTCGGATTTGTTAATGAATGTCTGGTTTTATATTGTATTCTTAGTAAATTGTATTAAATAAACCACTAACACATCGAATAACCCATATTTTAACTTTGAAAACTGTAAATATTTATGTGAATAGATGATTATATACGTGATTTTGAAGTAGAAAAGATAGAAACATTCCCTTTACAAACATCAGAGGAAATCAAGAAGGTCCTAAAAATAAACGACTACAATACTAATTTTAAAATAATCCACAGTAATATTCGGAGCCTCGCTTGTAATTTTGATGAATTTCAAATCTTTATAAAGGGGTTAGAAACACAAATTGAATGTATTGTTCTAACAGAAACACATTTTATTCCAGACTTATCACTGTATAATATTGATGATTACCGAACTGTATATGACTAACGAAAATTCAACCAGAGTGATGGAGTCATTGTATTTATAAAATCTGAGCTGTATGAGTCGCATAACTTATTTGATTTAAGTGGTAGTTCACTTATTAAAATAAAAGCCCATTTTGAAAATAAAACGTTTATTATAAATGCTTTCTACAGATCACCAGCTTCTGAAAACAAAGTCGACTCGTTTGTTGAGGAGTTAAATGACATTTTAGATATACAAACTGAAAACAGTGATTTTAAACTTTTTGTTTGTGATATCAATATTGATCTATTAACCGAAAATGATAACAAGAGAAATTACTTAGACGTCTTAAACGAATGCGGTTATCAATCGGCCCTTAATGTTCCAACAAGAGTTCGAAGAAATTCAAAGACATGTATAGATCATATTTTCGTATATTCTAAAAGTGTTAATTTTTATGATAGTTTGATTCCTCTAGTAATCAACACATCAGTAACTGATCACTATACAGTAATGCTACAACGGATTCTTTCTGGGGGAGATCGTGCTGTAAACTCTAAATCTGAATATTTTGCCCAGATAAACAAGAATAAACTGATACATAGATTTCAACATACTGACTGGCATGATATTATTTTCAATCCAAATTTGGACTCCGCAACTGATAAACTGGTCAGCACTATCCAAGATAATATTAGTCAACAAAGTATACAAAGATTAAGAATAGTTTAAGAAAAAGAAAAAATTGGATCACACCATCTCTCATAAAAAAAATGAAATGTATAAAAAATCAAAAATAAATCCTCTAAATAATATACTTAATAAAGAATATACAGATTACAAAAAGCTACTAAATAAATTAATTGTCACTGCTAAAAATAATTATTATAATAAACTTATAGAAGACGAACAAAATTCGTCAAAAAAGATATGGAATGTATTAAACTCAATATCTAAAAAAACAGAAAACACGGAAATTACAAATATTAAAGAGAACAATGGAAAAACAGTAAATAAAGCTGAGATAATTTCTGAAATGCTTAACCTTCCGTCGGGCGCGGCCGATCAGATTGATACAACGCAAATGATTTGTGCTGGTACTTTCGACTCGTAAACAGTCGGCAGTTAGCGTCACTAGTAGCTTCCTACCATAGACAAATAATATAAGAGACGGTTTGATGGATAGGCGGCAAGTGGCACAACGTTTCTGCGCCGCCACCCGCGCATGGAGTCTCTGTAGTCGCCCGAACTACAAAACTGTTTTACATAAGCAAAATAGAATAAAATAATTTAAAACTATACAAACGAAAATAAATTTTAACATATTGCCTTTACTATCGATAAATATTATGAAATATCCAAGAGCCTTAACTTTTAAGTCATTAAAAATGAAAATATCCAAAATCAATCTTACATTGGTTGGTGTGAATCTGGCTTGAGTTTGTCAAATTCAAAGTGACAATGTCAAAAATAACAATTGCCAAAAATCAGCCGTTACAAGGGTAAGTATTTTTTAAATTTATATAGCAATAATTCTACGAAAGTAAATAAAAGTGAACCTTCAAAATGTCATCATCAGGTAAAATTTGTTATAGTTGTATTGCAAAAAATTGTAATAATAAATATGGCCAGAAGCCTTTATTATAAAAAGTTGCGATGCAAACAGCACGATTGAGAAATTGAGAGAATTTTTTGCGCGTTTTGGTTTAGCAAAAGTTGTGGTAACAAATAGTGGGGAATTTTCAAATTTTTTAACTAATAATGGCATAAAACATTCAACGTCGCCACCATATCACCCCTCGACTAACGGTTTTGCTGTAAATTTTGTAAGGTCGTTTAAAAATATTACCATATTTAAGCGACCTAACAAAATAAAGGGTTGAAGGATGAACAAAGTACAGCGGTTTCATTAGAAACCATTATGAACAGATATCTATATCATTATCGAAATTCAATTCACTGCAGTACAGGAGTTCCACCTTCTAACCTTGTATTTAAGCATAATATGAGAAATAGATTATATTTATTAGCATCATGAGATGTGAATCAAATCCCAAATGTTAGAAATTCTAAACAGAAAAGAGATGAAACTTTTAAACTTAAAGACAATGTCCTTTGTAGTGACTATCGAAAAGCCTGGGTTAAAGGTGAGATTGATGAAATTTTAGGCCAGCGCACTTATCTTTGCTAAATAAAAGGTGAAAATTTAATTTGGAAAAGATACCTTGATCAAATCTTGAGAGACCAGGGGTATGATTCACAGAAATCTGATATTCCATCAACCAATAATATGTCAAATGATTGTAATTTACCTGATTATACAATTTTTTCTCATGCAGTTAGTGATAGTCAAGTGCGGGTCAGTGAAAGCAAGAGTAACGACAAAAATAAAAAAGATGTTGCTACAAATGCGGACACTAGCGATGAGTTAGTTCCAACTGAGCAGGTGGATCAATATCTCGATAAACTTGTAACTTTATCAGAAAGGCCTAGAAGGATAATTAAACCACCGGCACGTTTAAATTTGTGACGGGGGTATTTATAGTGTATTAGGCAACACACAAAACACAGTGTTACCATAGAGCTATTCTTCCATGCCTATCCCTCTACAAACTTAACCTAAAACATGGTTTTAAAAAACAACACGTATTTGTGGTCTCAAAAATAAAGTAATAGTTTTTGTGACTATATAAATTATTTTATTAAATGTGGGCAGTATACATCACTTACAGTTGAATTATTGGATCTTTACCTGTGCATCATCAATATCTGATAACATAACCGACATAATTATTAAGTGGCGTCTCTTTCTATTAATAGTGAAGAACAGAACAAACTAATTTGACATTTGTCGGTTATGTTATCAGATATTAATGACGAACGGGTAAAGATCCAATAATTCAACTGTATAAGTACTATAAAATATATTAGAATGCAAATTTGTTTAATGAAGATAATTTAAAAAATTAATTATATGTTCTGCGGTGTATAAGTAACGGACATTATTAATTTATTATCTTGAAAACATAGACTTGTACCTGATATCCGCCGATTACTCTGTAATTCCTTTAAAAAATATCCCTAGGCTTGATTTTGCTCATGTTGTAGGACAAACTGAAATGAAATAAATAAATTAAGTACTTAATTGCACACACTGACCTTCCTTTTCTAATTGCATTACGAGTAGGCTAATATAGTACGCCTATGCAACTGTTACATCATCAAAAAATATTAATAAACAACATTAACGAGGTACGGGTTTTAATAGTAACTATTTTTGAACGCATTTGAACGTATTTCCTACTGACACGGAACGATAAATATATATAAAAAAGGCGCATTTTATTCATATGGTAACGAATTCGTTTGAAGAAAATACCGGGCTCGATTTATGTACACCACTTACTCTAACTCTTTACATTTATACCAACTATTTACAATATCTATTCTAACTATGCGATGACTCCGACAGAAGTAACTGTCTGAGTACTTTTGATCCCCCGACGGGCTTATATATATATATATATATATATATATATATATATATATATATAAGATGTACGAATAGTGCGTGACATATGAACAATAAGCAACGAATAGATTAGTGGGTATTGCACGCAAATAGAAGAAGGGGCTACTGAAAAGAGTGGTAACCGCAGACATGCATGTTTCTAGCTCATTAGCCGTCATCGGTACGGTACAACCAAGAAAAGATGTGAAACATGAGAGCAAAGGTGTTGAATGAAACATGAGAAAATATAACAGAATTCAGCAGGATAGTCAAACACAACATTTGTGTCAGTAATATTAGAAGA
Organism: Galeruca laticollis; assembly: GCA_963921935.1. Lineage (NCBI taxonomy): Eukaryota > Metazoa > Arthropoda > Insecta > Coleoptera > Chrysomelidae > Galeruca > Galeruca laticollis. Next base: position 149,570,172 of record OY998176.1, on the reverse strand, counting down.
TCTCGAATATTCGAGACAACAACCAACATAGACACGGAGGTGCATATAACACTCCCGTCTGAAACTTCCGACCCAGATTAATGAAATAATAACAAGATGTACGAATAGTGCGTGACATATGAACAATAAGCAACGAATAGATTAGTGGGTATTGCACGCAATACCCACTAATCTATTCGTTGCTTATTATATATATATATATATATATATATATATATATATATATATATATATTATTTAATTTATATACATATGTTGGTTCGGCTAGCTCATATATATAGTCGGGCATGAGACTCTTTACTCCCTTTGAGTTCTGGATTTTAAATACGTTCGTACGCCTAAGTTATGGAACCTATTTTTCTTTATCTTATTTTTTTGATATCAGAATGAAACGACAACGACATACACTCTAAATATATATTTCATAAGAACTATGAAATGAAAATACGAAAAGAAGTATATATATATATATATATATATATACAAACAAAATTTAAATCTAATATGAGGAAATGCGAAATTAACTATAACCTAATAAATTTTGGATTCAAATACCTTTATGCTAGAAAATTGAATTTAAATGGCCAAATCAAAATTATTTTAGTTATTTTATTTGGTTAAAAAATAGAGTACTCAACACTAACCTTGCACTACCGATGTCTTCTTCTGGAACCAACAATCAATCTTCTACACCAACACTTCTATTAATGTGTCTACCATATACACCTACTCTGGAACTTAACACGTAAGTTTAAAATTATATTTCAGGTATAATTAAGATGTCATATTCTTCTTTTTTATTTTCCAATTCAGGCTTCAATTAATTTAGAAATATGATCTAATGGTAATCTCTGTTTGTTTTATCAACCCAATAACTTTCTTTTCTATGTATTTTAATCCTTTATCGTCTGTACCTTCAATTCACTTTTAAATCTTTTCAAATAACTTCTTCAACTTCATTTACACTTTTCTTTACTTATATGAGGACTTTACTTCTATTTTATTATAATTTTAAAATTTTATTTAACTACGTCCTCTCTCAAAATATCATATATCATACTCCAATTTTTCCAAATCAACAACCCCCCTTTTTCCTGTCCGTTGCTATGGACAAAACTCATCATCTCACTAGATTTTTTTTTACAATAATTTACAAATCAAAGTTTTTCATTTAATTTCATATTTTTCTTAACTATTTGATGATAATTAATGCTTTCTTTATTTCCAAAATAGTTTAATTTATCTATTTAAAACTCTACTTCTCCAAAAATATCCCTATTAATAAAAAAAAACCTCTCATTGTGTAATACTTTTCCATTCTAAATTAGACAAATCTATAATCTGATACTTTTTAAAATATATATAATTCTTTTCAATTTCTATTAAAATTTGGTCACGATTATGATTTCTCATAAACTTGGCCTGAAAATTATATTCACAAAAAATCTTTATGTGTTATATTTCATTGTCCCTCCAGATATCAATCAGAATTACATAGTTCTATGAGAACAAACTTCTGTCGCTGACGTCAAATTACTGTCGCGGGCGCCAAGTTTCTGTCGCAGGCAGTTCGTGCCTTGAAAGTGAATTTGATATTCCAATCTTGTTGACAGTTCTCTGTGTCATAATAATAATAAAAATCAAAAATAATGATTTTGCTACTAATTCTTATTAAACATGATGTATTAAAATAATCTAAATACATTTATTCATTCTTTTAGGGTTTTAGATACTTTTTATGACGTATATGCCACATTTACAAATTATTATATTGTTTAAAGATGATTTGTGGTCTGATATACAAGTATGAGTTGAATTATTTTATGAAGCACTGACACAATGGTAAATGTTTTGAATATTATTTTAGCATCTCAATATTTACATTAAACAAACTATATCATAGATACAAATTCAATATATAACTCATTTTAATTTCATTCATATCATGAAAAACAAACAACTTCCGACGTTTTGGTGATTTTCAACCAAATTCACGCTTGAAAACCTCACACACCAACACCTTCAAACCCTTATAGATGTTGTGATGAGTTCAATATATTCATATATATATATATATATATATATATATTTATATATATATATATATATATATATATTTATATATATATATATATTTATATATATATATATTATATATATATATATATATATATATATATATATATTGAACTAGTTACCTAGTTCTGGAAACAAATTTACACAAATAACTATCATAAAAAGTATAGATTATCATGGGAGGTGTGTCAGTAGACACAACCATTAGCAAGAAAATGACAATTTAAGTATAAAGTTATATAAAAATTAATGAAATTTGTATCAATCTTATTAAATATGAATGTGATTATTTTAAAAAGGATTATGAGAACAAATACAAAAAGTTACCTGCACAAGTAATTCCGAATATATGTCAAAGTCAATGAGTTCCACAATGTGCTGAACACTGCTGTAGGAATATCTGTAGATATTAATTGCCATATTATAACTTGAAACCTAAAAGAATTAAAAAAATAATATTTAGTCTAGTGTTTGATTAGCATAATTACACATGTTCCAATAGTAAAAGTTTATAATTTCATAAAGAGTTGAAAACTGTATATGAAAAGATAGATGGAACGCAGCTCAAACTTATGAAAGGGAAATTAATAAACAGGAAGTAATGAATCTTAGTAAATTTATAATTGCCAACTTAATTTTATTGATTATTTATTGCATACTGAAAAATAATATCAAAAACAAAAATAATCAATAGTTTATATGATATAAATATAAAATAAGATTGAAAATTAAAAAAAGGATCAATTACATAAAGGTAAATTAATAATTTAGGTTGTAGTTTTTGTAAAAATAATTATTTATAAAAATATCTAAACAACATGTTTATATGTAAATTAGCTATTGTATTATGAAAAAAGGACATGATATATATTCCTTAATACAATAGAAATAATAATGAACTAGTGTGAATATTCTCCAGAACAATTAAATTAAATAATTCAGATTTAGAACTAAAACACTTTGAAATGACAATTTTTTATTCAAAATAACAGATAAGTGAGCTTTGGATTAATCAAGCGAGGAGGTTGTTGATTTTGAAAACAAGAGGAGAGAGTTTTCGGGTGATGGAGAGGAAGCGTCGATAGAGAGACTCTTTGTTTAAAAATTTATCAGAAATTGGTATAAATGTTAAAAAACACAATCAAAGGTAAATCAAAGCATTTAACTATTGTTTATAATCCTGTGTAAGGATGAAGAAGTCTAGAAAGTGAATATCTCCTGAGAGATATCTACAAGAATTTGGAGATGCGAGTTGCAGCCCGGCAGAGAATTCAATATTAAGGTCTGTGTCTTTACAATTACATTCATTGGAATTCCATATAATTCTTTATAAAGAAAGTGAACATTAAAAATTTATCAGAACGTTCAAATTGAATAAATTCATTAAATGGCCAAGAACATTTATCATATGATATATCATAATTTTATCTCAATTGAGAAGTAAACAGTTTTAGTTTATAATAATATTTGTACTTACTTGATATAATATAATTCACTGTATATGTTCACGAGCATCATGAATTTTCACATAACCTCTCATTCTTTCTTTTATCTTCAGCATGAATAACTATTTGCCTATTACTGTCTTCACTTTCAACTCACTCACATAATTTTAACTAAGTATACTTATATGTAATTGATTATTTAAAGTTTATGTCATTAAAATTGTTTCACCATTATAGACGCGCTGGTAGTGTGTTTACCAGTAAAGCTATTTCTTATAGAGGGGAGAGTATCCTCCTATCGTTTCAATTATAACAGCGCATGCGTTCAGATTTATGCGCCGACGCACTGATAGGAACATTCTTATACCGAGAAATGTATCTGATATAGGGTGGAACAAAAACACAATTTTCAATGTTTAAATCTTATTGCAAACTTTCATAATAATTTATTAAATTGTTTACATTTGAGTGTTGGTATTTTATTCTCATCACATCCATCAGAAAATTTTCTATTGTCAACATATTTCAATAATTTTATATAGGAGAAACTTCAGAAATTAATTTTCATAAAAAATTTTACAAGGAAAAAGGTAAGGTTTGAATTAAATTTGTCAATCACTGGTATTAATGCATCCTGAACTCAAAGGGAGGAGTCTCATACTTCCGACTGAGATAAATAAATATAAATATAACAGTTAATGAAAAAATTAACATCTTGAGCTAGCCGAGGTAGAACAAATACTATATTAAATAATACTGTATTAAATAAATAAATAAAACATAAGTCAATTATAAATATTGGCACCCAAAACGTGGGGCTATTAAATATCCAATTTATAATATTATTATAAAATTGACACAGTAACGTGTGGCCTGATTCAATAATAATATATTATTAAATTAAACAAATAAATCATGGAAAGCAGGAAAATGATGTTGAGAGACGGGAAACAGGTCGGAAATGATAGCGGATCAGAAGAGGAGAGAGAAGAAAGGAGCCATGGTATGGGAGATTTCCAGGTTCAATATTTGATCCAAGGTCAGCAAGCTGAAGGACATGCATCTGAAGAAAGTACGACAGGAGAAGAAGAAGATGTAGAACAAGAGGATAGGATAGATAGGAGACAAGAAACGCAAAGAACAAGTACAAATAGTGATGATAAAATGATGCAATTTTTGATCCAAATGGAGAAAAATTTGAGGGGAGATATGAGCAATATGAATGGAAAGATGGATGCGATGAAAGAAGAAATTAGGGGAGACATACATAACATCCATGGAAATATGCACAGATTAGAAAAGAAAATAGATGGAGTCAAATTGGAAAATTGTAAAGAGATTAAGGAACTCAAGGAGAACCAGGAAGAATTTAAGAAGAACATTATTGAGGTAAGAGAAGAAATGGAGAATAAAAATAAAAATTTGAGACAAGAAAAACAAGAAAATGGTGTGAAAATTAGAGAGAATATAGAAAAGATGATAGGAGAAGAAGTACTAGAATTCAGAAGAGATATAGAAGAAAGTTTACCGGAAAATATTAAAATGGAGGTCTCTAAACAAGCGAATAATATAACAAAGGAAGTGGAACAGATAAAAGTAAACGTAAATAGGAAATTTAAGGATTTAGATGGCAGGATAGAAGAGAGAACGGGGATGAGTTTAGCAATTAGTGAAGATATAAATCGACAAGTAAGTCAAAACATAGAAGAAATGAATAGGAAGTTAAGAAATACGGTTGAGGAAATGGAAGAGAATTTAAGAATAAGTGTTGGAGTTAATGTATGTCCGGGAAATTTCCATAATAATTTTGAAATCGGGGTCAAATTCGATGGAAATATAAATAATATTCATCCCAAAGTATTCTTAAAAATAATCCGTAGCAAAATAAAAGAATTAAGAGATATTATGGAGATAAAACTCATAATAAGAAGTATATTACAGGGCCATGCTTTATTATGGTTCTGTAATAAAGAAGAACAGATTCAAAGCTTGGGAGATTTTGAGCAACAATTCTTAGCCTATTTCTGGGGAGAATTGCAACAAGCGACATTTCGGGAACGGCTATACTTTTTTAAATTTGATTACAAGAAGAGCAAAAACCTAAATAATTATGCTATGCAACTATACAACGTAGCCCAATACCTTGAGCCTGAAATGAAAGAGGAGGAATTAGTGTTGTATGTTGGAAGACACTTTAATTCAGAAGTAGCAGAAACAATAGCGCTTCATAATATAAAATCTATGGATAGTTTATCAAGCTACTTACAACGTGTGGAAAGAAGTTATACTAATCATAATGACCTACGAGACAATCGATCAAGTGAAAATGGAAATGGACAGCATCAAAGAGAAAATGAAAGAAGAAATGATTATGGAAATAATGGAAATAGAAACTACGAGAGAAGAGGACAAGGACGGGAAGATAGAAATCCTAGATATGATAATAATAGAAATGAAAATGTAAATCACAGAAATGGACATCAGAATTATAACAATGATAATAGAAATAATGGAAATAGGCCATATGAAAATAGGGGAAATTATCGAAATTTTGGAAGACGCAATGATAATGGTAATGGATATAGGAACTGGCAACAATACAGAAGGGATGGAAGAAATAATGAGGATGATCGAAGACATGATAACAGGGACAGGAACAATAATCAAAGAAGTGGTCGAGAAGAAGAGAGAAGACAAGTTAATTTGATACAAAATCAGGAAGAGGTAAGAAGGGATTGTGATCAGGGCCCGAGTTCTGATCCAAATTTCGAATAAGTTGCTCTTACGTGCATAATATTGTCTATTCTTCTAAATATCAACATCCTAGGGAATTCATATTAGAAGAAGATCAAATAAATCAAGAACTAAATAGATTAATATTTATAGAGGGAAATTTAGAAAACATTAAATGTAGAGTTTTGTTAGATACGGGTTCAGAAGTTTCCATCATAAATCAAAATATAGTAGATAATTTAAATCGGGACAATATTATGGTGATAAATACGCATAAAATATCATTAGTAGGGGCAAATAAAAAGAAACTATATGAAGCAACTAAAACTATAATGACCAATTTAGAATTGAATGGTGAGATTTTATCAGTACAATTATTAATTGTAAAAAATTTAAAATATGACATAATCATGGGTACTGATGAGCTAAATAAACATAGAATTATTATAGATTACAAAATGCAAAATATAGTATATAATGATCAAAGGATACCATTTATAAATAAATATCAAACTGATATAGGTAAGAACGAATGTGCAATTGGACAATTGAACCATATTATAGAAGGTGAACAAAATATAAAAGATGAACTATGTCAAGAGGAGTATAAACATAGAGTATATGAATTGCTAAACGCTCATGAAAAGCTGTTCAATGAAGAAGTATGTGTTGCAACCAAATATATACATAAAATAAAAGTAATACCAGAAATTAAAAATTTTAAGATCAAAACTTATCCCATACCGTATAAACTAAAACAAGAGGTATATCAAGAAATAAATAAGATGTTACAAGACGGTATTATAGAACGATCAAATTCACAATACATAAGTGCTATCACTTGTGTAAAGAAGAAATCGGGAGATATTAGAATTTGTTTAGATGCTAGGAATATAAACACATTTACAAAAAAAACAATACGAAAGTCCTTTAAATATTGAAGGTATATTTGGAAGAATTACAAAGGCTAATATATTTTCAAAATTAGATCTAAAGCATAGCTTCTGGTTAATTCCATTGGATCATCGTAGTAGGCCATACACTGCATTCATGGTAGATGGAGTGGTGTATCAATTTTGTGTGGTGCCATTTGGATTACAAAGCTCTTGTGCGGCTTTAGTAAGAACTCTGCATACAATCTTGAATCCCTATGAAGATTTCACTCTCCACTACATAGATGACATCTTGATTTTTTCTGAAACAGAAGAGAAACATCAAAAACATTTGGAAATAATATTGAATGAATTAAAAAACGCTGGACTCAAATTAAATTTAGATAAATATCAGTTTTATAAAAGAGAAGTAGATTATTTAGGATATGTTTTAAGTGACACCGGAATAACAATGAATTCAGAGAGAATAAAAGCGATTATGGAGTATAAAACACCCAATAATTTGAGAATTTTGAGGGGGTTTCTAGGGATCATCAATTATTTCAAAAGATTGATACCAGATCTAAGTAAAAGAGAAATTCCTCTTATAGAATTATTAAAGAAGGATACTAGGTGGAAATGGGATGAGAGAAGAGAAAAGGGATTTCAAGAATTAAAAGAAATTTTTCTAAACAGTTTAAAAGTTTATCATCCACAGTACGACAAACCTTTTATATTAAGAACGGATGCTTCTATTGAAAGATTGGCCGGAGTATTAGTCCAAATACAAGAAGGAGGTGAAGTACCTATTAGTTTTATATCCAGAGTGACAAAATCAGCAGAAAGGAAATACTCCATAACAGAATTGGAAATGGCAAGTGTTGTATTTTGCATTAGTAAATTAAGATTTTATCTATTAGGAGCTAAGTTTATTTTAGAAACTGACCATTCAGCATTAACAGCTATGTTAAAAAACCGCTATGCTAATAATCGTGTCCACAGATGGATCTTATTGCTACAAGAATATGAATTTGAAATCAGACATATTCCAGGGAAATTAAATGTGGTAGCAGATGCATTGAGTCGAGTAGATGAAGTAGGAAACGATCAAACGAAATTTCAAATTGGAATAAACCAATTATACCAAACAGAGGGGATATTTACGTTGGAAAGGGTTAAAGAAGATCAGAGACATTTTGAAGACAAAAAGGTTAAAGGTGCCTATAAAATTGATGAAATATGGTATAAGAAATTGGAGGACAGAGAATTATTTGTAATAAGTAAGGAGTTTGCAAAAGAAATTATTAGTCATTTACATGAAGAGAATGGACACATAGGAACGAGAAAATTATGGACTTTATTTCGAGAAAATTATGTGGCGAAGAAGGATTTGAGTGTAGTGAAAGAAATATGCAAATATTGTCAAATATGTCAACTAGCCAAAGAGAAAAATTACCATAACAGCATGACAGCAAAATCGATAATAACAAATAAACCATTACAGATTGTGGCAATGGATTTTATAGGAAACTTAATTAGAAGTGAATCTGGCAATAAGGATTTACTAGTTGTAGTCGATGTATATACCAAATTCATTAAAACTTTTCTGTGTAAGAGATCAACAGCTAAAGTGGTAATAGAATGTTTAGAAAGATATATAAAAGAAGTAGGAAGACCGGAAAGAATTATACTTGACCATGCTACATACTTTGAAAGTAAAAAATTAAAGCAATATTGTGACAAAGAACAAATAGCATTACAATTCATTAGTATTAGAAGACCTAGCTCCAGTCCAGCAGAGAGATATATAAAAGAAATCTTAAAATATTTAAGAATACTTTGCCAAAGCACACATATTAGATGGGATGAAAAATTGGATAAAATTGAAGAATTTATTAATAATTTACCACATGGGGTAACAGGTGAAAGTCCAATTTATTTAATGAAAGGTATACAACCGAAAAGAAACTGGATTGTAATAGAGATACTACCCTAGAAGAGACACTAGAAAAGGTAAATATAAGAATAAGGAGAAATGCTGAAAAATATATACAGGATCAGAACAAGAAAATCAAGAAGAAAACAAAATTTAATAAAGGAGAGTTGGTTATAATCAAAGCTTTAAAAACTTCTAATAAAGCAGAAGACCAATGTATTAAATTGCAATTGCCATTCGAGGGACCTTATGAGATATTTAATGATAATGCACAAAACAGTTATAAATTGGTATACCCAGGAACAAACATGGTTAGGGGTGTTTTTAACATAGAATCAATTTATAAGTATAATTCACCATAAAAAAAGTTATAACAACAACAAAAAAAGAAAAGAGGAATAGATAATATTATGTTACTTACATGTAAATAAATAATTATAGTATAGGTAGATGTAAGGTTTTTCCATTTTGATTCATATGTAGTATTCCCATGTAGCAAGATAAGATAATATCATAGGTGTATATAAGATTTTCAATTTTCATATGTAGTGTACTTATAAGCAGTATCCATTATCCATAGTTAATATAATCTAAAAACAAAAAAATATTGAGATACAATCTATGAATGATAAATAAATGATACCAAAGATATATGGCAAGTAAAACTTCAATATAATATGAAACATTTTATGAGAATTTATTAGATAGAGGGGATAATGAAATAGAGTGTACATCTATTAATAAGAACAGGTAGGAAATAGGAAGGACAAGCTAGATAATATTTAAATAAACAGTAAAAGAGATGGAAAGGAAAGAAAATTTTAAAATCAAGATATAAAATAGGAGATATTCATGTTAAGTAAAAATTTTATAGGAATCATGGAGATAAGTAAAAATATAAGATGGAAGTAAAGATTTATATAGTATATGATATGATTAATTATTATGAGATAGGGAGATATGAAATATAAAATATAATGTAAAGAATATATTGATGAAATGAAGTTGATGAATTATAATTAAGAATTATGCAAATGAATATAAATAGGTGTAGAAAGCAAAGAAAAAGGTTAGACTATAGGAGCAATTATCTTTACATGAATATGGGTTGAGAATAGGTTATGAAAATATATGAAATATTGAAATAATAATAATTTCTTAGTTGAAAAGATAATGTAGGGAAATGAAAGCTTAAAAAAGGATTGAGAAGTAAAGGAAAGGGGTGTAAATAATTATTGTAGAAAAAGCAAGGAACAGTTAAAGTAATGAAGATTCTAAGTGTGGAATAATGAAATAATAATTGAAGTAAGAATTGAAGCAACTCAATATCATAGATTGGTATTAAAAGAATAATTAAAAAAAATATATAAGATATCAGAATCAGAATAAGGTTGTCTCATATTTGTAAATATTAGAATAGGATAGGATAGATTTGGATAATGGAAATTAAGTATAGGATAAAGATATATAAAAATATTAAATATAAGATTCTTCAAATTTGATTTCTGGAGCATTAAAATTAATAAATTAAGTAGAGGTTAATGATTAGTTTAAAAATTGAAATTGAAATTTAAAAAGGCAACTTGAAAGCTTCCTTTTGAAATTTAAATTTGAGGGAAGTTGAACTAGTTACCTAGCTCTGGAAACAAATTTACACAAATAACTATCATAAAAAGTATAGATTATCATGGGAGGTGTGTCAGTAGACACAACCATTAGCAAGAAAATGACAATTTAAGTATAAAGTTAAATAAAAATTAATGAAATATGATATTTACTGCTTTGTTTATTTCCAAAATAGTTTAATTTATCTATTTAAAACTCTACTTCTCCAAAAATATCCCTATTAATAAAAAAAACCTCTCATTGTGTAATACTTTTCCATTCTAAATTAGACAAATCTATAATCTGATACTTTTCAAAATATATATAATTCTTTTCAATTTCTATTAAAATTTGGTCACGATTATGATTTCTCATAAACTTGGCCTGAAAATTATATTTACAAAAAATCTTTATGTGTTATATTTCATTGTCCCTTCAGATATCAATCAGAATTACATAGTTCTATGAGAACTAACTTCTGTCGCTGACGTCAAATTACTGTCGCGGGCGCCAAGTTTCTGTCGCAGGCAGTTCATGCCTTGAAAGTAAATTTGATATTCCACTCTTGTTGACAGTTCTCTGTGTCATAATAATAATAAACATCAAAAATAATGATTTTGCTACTAATTCTTATTAAACATGATGTATTAAAATAATCTAAATACATTTATTCATTCTTTTAGGGTTTTAGATACTTTTTATGACGTATATGCCACATTTACAAATTATTATATTGTTTAAAGATGATTTGTGGTCTGATATACAATTATGAGTTGAATTATTTTATGAAGCACTGACACAATGGTAAATGTTTTGAATATTATTTTAGCATCTCAATATTTACATTAAACAAACTATATCATAGATACAAATTCAATATATAACTCATTTTAATTTCAGTCATATCATGAAAAACAAACAACTTCCGACGTTTTGGTGATTTTCAACCAAATTCACGCTTGAAAACCTCACACACCAACACCTTCAAACCCTTATAGATGTTGTGATGAGTTCAATATATTCATATATATATATATATATATATATATATATATATATATATATATAATATATATATATTGAACTAGTTACCTAGTTCTGGAAACAAATTTACACAAATAACTATCATAAAAAGTATAGATTATCATGGGAGATGTGTCAGTAGACACAACCATTAGCAAGAAAATGACAATTTAAGTATAAAGTTATATAAAAATTAATGAAATATGTATCAATCTTATTAAATATGAATGTGATTATTAGAAAAAGGATTATGAGAACAAATACCAAACACAATATTATTTAATTAAATACAAAAAGTTACCTGCACAAGTAATTCCGAATATATGTCAAAGTCAATGAGTTCCACAATGTGCTGAACACTGCTGTAGGAATATCTGTAGATATTAATTGCCATATTATGACTTGAAACCTAAAAGAATTAAAAAAAGAATATTTAGTCTAGTGTTTGATTAGCATAATTACACATGTTCCAATAGTAAAAGTTTATAATTTCATAAAGAGTTGAAAACTGTATATGAAAAGATAGATGGAACGCAGCTCAAACTTATGAAAGGGAAATTAATAAACAGGAAGTAATGAATCTTAGTAAATTTATAATTGCCAACTTAATTTTATTGATTATTTATTGCATACTGAAAAATAATATCAAAAACAAAAATAATCAATAGTTTATATGATATAAATATAAAATAAGATTGAAAATTAAAAAAAAAGGATCAATTACATAAAGGTAAATTAATGATTTAGGTTGTAGTTTTTGTAAAAATAATTATTTATAAAAATATCTAAACAACATGTTTATATGTAAATTAGCTATTGTATTATGAAAAAAGGACATGATATATATTCCTTAATACAATAGAAATAATAATGAACTAGTGTGAATATCCTCCAGAACAATTAAATTAAATAATTCAGATTTAGAACTAAAACACTTTGAAATGACAATTTTTTATTCAAAATAACAGATAAGTGAGCTTTGGATTAATCAAGCGAGGAGGTTGTTGATTTTGAAAACAAGAGGAGAGAGTTTTCGGGTGATGGAGAGGAAGCGTCGATAGAGAGAATCTTTGTTTAAAAATTTATCAGAAATTGGTATAAATGTTAAAAAACACAATCAAAGGTAAATCAAAGCATTTAACTATTGTTTATAATCCTGTGTAAGGATGAAGAAGTGTAGAAAGTGAATATCTCCTGAGAGATATCTACAAGAATTTGGAGATGCGAGTTGCAGCCCGGCAGAGAATTCAATATTAAGGTCTGTGTCTTTACAATTACATTCATTGGAATTCCATATAATTCTTTATAAAGAAAGTGAACATTAAAAACTTATCAGAACGTTCAAATTGAATAAATTCATTAAATGGCCAAGAACATTTATCATATGATATATCATAATTTTATCTCAATTGAGAATTAAACAGTTTTAGTTAATAATAATATTTGTACTTACTTGATATAATATAATTCACTGTATATGTTCACGAGCATCATGAATTTTCACATAACCTCTCATTCTTTCTTTTATCTTCAGCATGAATAACTATTTGCCTATTACTGTCTTCACTTTCAACTCTCTCACATAATTTTAACTAAGTATACTTATATGTAATTGATTATTTAACGTTTATATCATTAAAATTGTTTCACCATTATAGACGCGCTGGTAGTGTGTTTAACAGTAAAGCTATTTCTTATAGAGGGGAGAGTATCCTCCTATCGTTTCAATTATAACAGCGCATGCGTTCAGATTTATGCGCCGACGCACTGATAGGAACATTCTTATACCGAGAAATGTATCTGATATAGGATGGAACAAAAACACAATTTTCAATGTTTAAATCTTATTGCAAACTTTCATAATAATTTATTAAATTGTTTACATTTGAGTGTTGGTATTTTAGTCTCATCACATCCATCAGAAAATTTTCTATTGTCAACATATTTCAATAATTTTATATAGGAGAAACTTCAGAAATTAATTTTCATAAAAAATTTTACAAGGAAAAAGGTAAGGTTTGAATTAAATTTGTCAATCACTGGTATTAATGCATCCTGAACTCAAAGGGAGGAGTCTCATACTTCCGACTGAGATAAATAAATATAAATATAACAGTTAATAAAAAAATTAACATCTTGAGCTAGCCGAGGTAAAACAAATACTATATTAAATAATACTGTATTAAATAAATAAATAAAACATAAATCAATTATAATATATATATATATATATATATATATATATATATATATATATATATATATATATTAATGTGGAAAAATAATGCTACACACTGTACATATATCTAACACGAGTTAATTACAATTTGAGATATTAACGAGTATAAAATTATTGAAGGGAAAACTATTCCGAGAGTCAAATTTAAACTAAATTAAACTAATGAAATTTCTTTATAATGTACCTTGTACACATATACATGACATCAATATAATAAGGATTCAAACTATTTAAGAGAAAAATTTAAAAAAAAACATTACCTGTTATAAAATGAATGAATCCACTTTTCAAAAGAAATCGTCAAATGTTTATGCATTATCTTAAATTCCTATTAGATACCATTAAACTATTTAGAAGCCCTAGAAATATTTCTTGTATTATATCCAAAGTTGAAATTTCATATAAAGACATTAGGGTTATAAAATCTTTGACTTCTGGAAGTATGTGTCAGCTGGGTAGAGCAAAATCCATGACAGCTAAAAAATTTTTAAGAATTAATAAAATGCAAAAGATAAATAGATGAATTGTTAGTTTAGAATTGTTAAAAAGTATGTTTTATAATTAAAAAGTTAATAATTTAAATAATAAGATGAAATCTATTGATTGAACTACTATGAGTTATTTCGATTGGTTACAAATATTTTTATGATTTCAATAAACAGAGGGCTAATGAAGAATGAGGTTTCTTGTTTAGAAAAAAGTGGTTGCTTAGGGAGATAAGAAAAAGTGTTGACGAGTAGTATTGAAAAATCAAAAAGAAGTACATTGTTCTTTAGAAATAATATAAGAATTGTTAAAATTAAACTAAAATAAGATTGAAAGAAGTGATACTAACCTCCAAAAAGCATTCCTGAAAAGAGGTAATACTATATGCAGAGGATATTGGCTTTAACCATCCTGAAAAGTCTATATATATCCCGTATCGTGGGAACAATAATTTCCACCATCTTTGATGAGAATCTATGCATGGAAAGCCTTCGAAATTAAATTGATTCGAATGGTTTCTTGAATCAATCCCGACATTTTCGAAGCAGCCTACAAAGAGAGAGTAGAATAAATTGACAAATCTATTGATAATCAGCGGATGATAAAAGGTATTTAAAAACTGTTTCATTCTAAATAAAACTTACCGTGTGTATATTGAACATTAGATATTGAAACTGTACTGACAACGTGTGTTGTATGACTTTCCTCCATTTTCTTTTATGAATATAAAGTTGTGTTCTTTTGTATATAACGTATAATAAGTTGCATACTTGCAAGTATTTAGACTAAATTCATTTGTGCGAATGTGTATCGTGTGAAAGATCATTGTAGATGAGTTCATTTTTTTAATTGATGATAAAAAAGAATAATGTATTTTTAATATATAAATTAACAAGTCTTCCCATCTGGAAGAACAAATTATATTGTATGTAGACTGCATTTCTTAGTGTTTGGTTTATCAGTTGGAAGGATTGATGGACCGTATTGTAACTCGAGAGGGGGTTTGGAACAGAATTTGCAGGGCCGATTTGTAAAAATTTATTGAATACAAATATTTTAAATCACAAAATTTTTTTTATCAAAATTCAATATTGAGATTTGGCGCTTATTACTAAAAAAGAATAATATGAATATTTAACTTTAAGAACCCAAGATTCTGAGAAGCTGAGTGCTCATTAAAAAATTTAATAATAAGAAGAGGTAAAGGTGAGTGCATTGTATGGCATTATTGAACCTAGATAATTTCTTAGATATACCAGGCAAATTAAATTCATATAAAATAAACCACAATAATATATATATATATATATATATATATATATATATATATATATATATATATATATATATATATATGACATCCTATATCCTATATGATGGTAATCTTTTTGGAGAAATTGTGGGTTCAAATTAAATAAGTTTAGTTAGTTTCATTTTTAGTTACGGTTTATTGGTGTTTTTAGTTAAGTGACATTATATTGACTTATATCACTTTAGTGAATAATATATCTGTAAGTTCACCTAACTTATTTTTTTTGCCACGTGTTCTTCAGAAAAACGCTTTAGTCTAAGTTTCCATCATCAAAATGGGGGATGAGGCCCCTAATAACTCTTCTTCATTTTCATTTCATAATGCTTTATCACTATCTTCAAAAAACTGTATAAATTCTTTGCATCAACTTTCTCCTCTATTAGAAAAAGACATTAAAAACTTGGAATATGAATTCGCTTCCACTAAAATCTGCTTTCAAAACGATCCCAAAGTCATAAAGGAAATTTTAATATTGGAACAACGCGTTAAGGCTTCTAAAGAGAGAATATTGAAGTACTCTGATACTAATTTTGGGCCCCATTTAGTTATAGTAGAACCCATCAAAGTAGTGGTACTCCCCATAGTATTCATCCTATGGATGTTGGAAAAATTCTACGAAAACTTAACATCCAAAACATTAAAAATATCCAAAAGAAAGGTTCCAGCAAAATAGGAATTACCTTCAAAACTTTTCGTGATGGTAATTCTTTTCTAATGATCCAAGCTTTCAGAAGGAAAGGATATTTTTCTTACATACCACAACGCCTTCTCACCTCGAGAGGCATTGTTAAAAACGTAGGACTCTCTATTACTCCAGATACTATTATTCAAGAAGCTTATTCGCAAAATAAAAAAGTGTTTGGTACTAGAAGACTCAACCGCAGAATAACCAAAGATGACGGATCTTCTGAATATGTTCCATCCAGAACAATTCTTGTTACCTTTAAGGGACGTCCATGCCCCAGGGATCTAGAAATTTTTTCAGTTCCAGTCCAGGTTGATAAATATATTGCTCCTGTTACTGAATGCAAAAATTGCCTAAGTTTCGGACACTCTGCCAATTCTTGCCGCAGTGCTAAAAGGTGTAGTAGATGTGGAATAACCCATTCTGGCCCATGTTCAAATTCCTTAGACTGCTTTTATTGCTCTGAACAACACCTAGCTTTTGACTGTTCTTGCAAAGGATTTAACAGGCAAAAAACATTAATGAAGACTTGGCATTCCATGACTATTCTTACTTCGAAGCCTCTCAACTTTTCCCTCCTCTTAAATCTTCTGTTAAAAATCCCTCTTTTTATAGATCAACAACATCATTTCCTCAATTACAGACTTCTTCCCCTTTTCCAATCTCTTATGCTCAAAAAGTGGCACAAAGTCCCCCTAGTAACAAATTCACCACTCATAAACGCATACGTCCCACCACCTTAGAAAAATGAACTGGATGTGATAAAGATGCACATAATGCAGCTCTATCCTCCATCTCATGCAATGAATTCTGTCAGTCTCCGATAACAAATAAATAAGCACTTCAAAACAATGCTTCATCTCCCTCGTCTACTCACATTGAAAGAATTGATATCTACTTCACCCCGTCTGATACTCCGTTTGTGTCTGATTACTCCCTTCCTATCCTTAGCTATCAAAATGTCACAACTTCTCAGCTTACTTCTCCTCAAGAGGTGAGCAATCATAATCTAACTTAAATTTCTCCCTGTAAGTACCCCCCCCCCCCTTTTTTTAAAATTTTTCTCTTTTTATTATTTCATTTTTTACACTATTGCTCAAAATTCAATCGTATTCAGGATAATGCCTTCAAATATAACATACTTCAATAGAATATTCGCAGTTTTAATGTTAACAAAGAGGTACTTATTCCTATTATTAGAGATGAGAGTATTAACATTATAATACTAAATGAAACTTGGTTGACTCCAGGTGGATCTGCACATATTAAAAATTTTAGCTGTTTTAGAAATGATCGACAGGATTACTATGGAGGTGTTTCATTAACAACTCGATTCCTTGCAAACATTTTGAACACAAAATTTCAGTTCCTCCAAAAATACACTTGCTGGTAGTAGAACTCCAAGATCTATTCATTATTAATAGCTATATTCCTCCCGACCCCAACATTCCCTTCCCTCACATAATGTTTAAACAACTCCTACAATAAATAAAATATGAGAATTTTATCCTAATGGCTGATTTAAATGGCCAAAATCAAATTTGTCAATAAAAGCTGCCCGGATATTACAATTAATTCCTCAGCCATAGATTGCTCCTGGAGAACGATCCAAGAATCAGGCTTCAGGGAACATTTGCCTACCCTTTGTTCCTACAAAAAACAAAATACTGTACCATCCATATGAATTCCACTCACATCAAATATAACATAAGTAAAGCCAACTGGGATGCATTTCAAGCATATATTGAAAATAATATATATCATAATGATATGGAATACCACTTGTTCATGGAGGTCTTCAAAATAGCCATCTCTTTATTTATCCCACTTAAGAAATCTTTCACTCCTTCTAAACCTCATCTTCCCTGGTGGGACAAAGAGTGCTCCCAGATGGTACAAAATAAAAAAGAGGCCTTTAAACTATATCTAAGAACTATCTCCATGGAAAATTTCATTGATTTCAAGAAAATAAGAGCTAAAACCCGACTTTTTCTGAAAACAAAAAGATCAGAAGGCTTCCGTAAATTCACGGAAGAACTCAACCCCGGAACACCTGTTAAGAGGATTTGGCAATCAATAATAATTTTCTCTAGATCTATTGAAAATCGTAATTTAATTAACACCCCTCCCCTAGACAGTTCCATATTCCAAAGTCTCTTAAGCAAGTTAGCTCAAATCCCCTTTCATGATCTCAACACTATTCCCCAAGCCATTAACGACTCCTTTACTCACCCTTTTACAATAGAAGAATTGAATTTCACCTTACTAAGCAAAAATGATTCAAGTCCTGGATTGGACTCCATCACATTTTCAATGATCAATCATCTTCCCAAAATAGCTCTAGAAACTCTTCTCTCTATTTTCAATAAAATCCTAAATAAATCTCTTCCTATCCCTTTAGAGTGGAAAAATAATCAAACAACTCCTATTTTGAAAAAAAAACCAGGATCCTAACGATGCCTCCAGCTGAAGACCCATGGCCTTATCCAGCATCATAGGAAAAGTTTTCGAAAGCATGATCAAAAATCGCCTTGAGTGGTTTCTTGAAAATTCTCTAAAAATTCACCCCTCACAACGAAGTTTCAAGAAAGGCAGAAGTATATCTGATAACCACATTTTCATCTATTCCGAAATATCATGTGCATTGTCTGCTAATAAAAACCTAATTGTTGTTTTTTCTCGACATTAAAGGTGCATATGATAATCTTATTTTATCCTCTATTTATTCATCTCTAAAATGATTTGTTCAACTCGTCCCATCTAAATAACTTTAACGCATTTATGGGCACAGAAAAACAATTGCACTTTTTGGAGGAAATAAAATGTTTGTTGAATGACTTACAGGTAAAATTCCCTTCTTAATTTACCTCATGACATTTGTGACCTCATTCTATCCTTTCTTTCAGATCGAAATCTATTCATTAAATCCACCCTCAACAATGAACTTATAGGCCCTGGTGTTTCTTCTAGAGGTGTCCCCCAAGGTTTCCCACTCAGTCCCCTTTTATTCAATATATCGTGCAACTCCCTTCCGAACATACTTCCACCCTCCATAAAAATTAGTGGTTATGTAGATGATCTTGCTGTGATATGTGCCGAAAGCACCATCCAAGAGTCTGTAACATCCCTGAACACCTTCCTTTCTAATCTCAATCTTCATTTATTGTCTATGGGTTTGACACCGGCCCATCAAAAATGTGCCGCCATGCTTTTTCAGAAAAACCATGAGCTTAGTCCAGTCTATTCCATAGTCATTAATGGTGAACCTATCCCTTGGAAATCTTAAGTCAAGTACTTAGGAGCTATATTTGACGACCAACTTAACTGGAAACCACATATTGAATTTATTTCCTGCAAAGTATCAAAAGCTATTAATTTAATTAGGTCTTTATGTGGTAAATGGTGGGGTAGCCATCTAATCTGTCTTTTAAACATATACAAAGCGACCATACTTCCGTTATTTGATAATGCGTGCATGCTATATGGTAGCTGTTCTAAATACCTACTTAAAAAATTAGATCGTTTACAATATCAAGCCCAAAGGGTTATAGTAGGTTATCTAAAATCTACTCCCATCAACATCATGTTATCTGAATGTGGGCAGACCCCATGGAGGTTCGTAGAGAAATCTTGTCAGTTAAATATGTATCTAAAGCAGTTTTGAAAACATTAAACTCATCTCCCAATTTTTAAGGGCTTCAAACATCAAAATATAACCTCAAAAACCGAACAGTTTACAGATAAATTTTGAACAATAAGTGCGGTATTACTTTCGTGTAAACTATATTATAGACACTCATAAATCATCCCGGACGTAAAAAACAGGCCGAATAGCCCTGGCAGCTGAGGCCTTAAAACAAAAATCAACAACAAATAAGATCGCTCTCACACTAGCCGATATGTCGGTATCGTGTCGTTGCCTTCTCCTCACTGGTGTCGTCTACGACATTTGTGAGTAGTACGAGTGAGGTGAACCTAGTTATACTTTTGTTTAAAATAGTAAAAAATGATAAATTTTAAATATTTTATTGTAACATTAATAAATTGAATTATTGTAATCGACTAGAACCAACGTCTTAAACAGGCTATAGGTACCCTCCAAATATCTAAATTTAATGATTGGATGTATCCATTCTTACAATTTGAAATTGTACTATACTGATTTACAACTCCCAGGGACACTAACTTCGAGTTTCAGATTTGAGACTCACCCTGTACATTGTTATCCAACATGGAAAATCCCTTAGTTTAATTAAATTTTACTAATGTGACATTAAGCGCACATATCAGTAGGAATTTGTAGTGTAGGCAACCAACATTTAACAACTGTAAGGATTGTAGATAGTCGAATGGGTTGTGTGCTCGTTCATGGTCCTACTGATTTCATATTATTGTTTTTCAATAATTTCTTAATATAGCTCATTGAAACAGAAAGTGTAGGGAAAACGTATGTATAAGCCTAGCAGGGTTCTCAGAAATACTTTCTGATATATGTGAGGTATTTTCAACATGTCCTACCATTGAACAATGGGAGATTTTTCCCATACCCACGACTGTGAACATCGCCTCTGGCGACAAATTATTCTATGGATGGTCAAAATTGACATTTCGAATTTCAAAAGAAAGAACTTCCTGTAACCTGTGGAAGTTACTTTCATGTTGAGTTGTAAAGAAGTTTTTCATGTCCGTAATAAGTGCAAGTGGCATATTTTATTGAAATTGAGTATATTCTATATCTGCATCGCAGGATTAAGCTATTCTTGCCCAACGGACGTTTCTTTGGGTGTGTGTACGAGTTACATGATTAAAGTTAAGAAAATTGTCTTTTCCTTTGATGAGATTTAAATCGACCGCATAAAGGACTTCTTATACTTTGGAATATAAGTTCCTCACCGAATCTACCGAGCTGTTGAGGCACAAGTTAAGGCAAATGTATGTTGCTGTAAAGCCCACTGACCTGTTAGTACCATTAGAGCTGATACCGTATCCTGCAGATCAACTATGTCCAACTAGTATCCTGTGCAAGAATTATTTATTATTTCCAACTGTAGAAAATCCTTTGCAGTGTTGCAGTATAGATGAGTATAGATGGTGCGTTGACGTTGAGCAGAGTATAGAGCTAAGCCGAGTAATACTGAATCCGAGTGAATCGTAGCGTAAGGAGCTTGCAAAACCACAGAGTCACCGTTCAACCTACTTCGGGGAAACAAATAATCCTTTCATGTTATTTCATATATTTTTTTTGTAATATTATTATTCTGATTTGTTACCTGAATTTACTTACCCTCTTCGTCCACCGTAATACTGTTAATAATAAGGGACTCCAAAGTCGATACGATACAGGGTCACGATCATGCAATACCAGTTTATTTTTAATTATTTCCTCTCTATTGGTTTATGTATTGTTGGTTGTATATTATTTGGAAACAATAGAAAACCTATAAAAAAGTTATTGTGGTTTCATTACAAGTACTAGTATCTACAAAAATCCAATATTATATAGGTGTACGTTTGAAGAGTACATGCCTCTCCTAGGTAGCCTAATGCTGGAAATTTTGGAGCTAGCCGAGCAATATTTATGTTAACCCTCAACTGGTCAGACGTCGTCTAGCAGCCTACGCGATTTAAATATATGTTTCTTATTGGTCACTGGGATAATTCAGAAACCTCCTATTTTATCTAATCGCTCGGCTGTCTGAGCACGGTAGGTGGGTGTAGTTGGGACGTTATTGTTGCATTCTCTTATCAGATATAATAAGAGGTAGTTCAATTGTCGTCTCTCAAACGACGTCGGTCCGTTTGTGTTAGTTATTTGTGTGCATCAGTGTTCGAGAAATATGGCCGGGCCGAGTAAACGGGTACGTTTGGAGGACCCCCATTATGAAGAAACTCTTCTAAAGTGGTACAATGAAGCAAGTGATAGTGATGTAGATGATGTATCGGGAGATTATAACATTCTGTCAGAACATGATACAGATTCATAATTGTCTGCTACTGAGGACTTTGAAGAAAATGATACAGTGGAGGTCACTGACAATGCCAAAACTTATATATGGGGAAAATCGGTACAGATGGTGTACTTCGGAACCTTCATCTAGAACTCGAAAACATAACATTGTAATGAAAGAACCCTCTCTGAAAGAGAAAGCCAGAATGCTAGGCGAAACTGCGGATCCATTTTCTATTTGGAATTTTCTTTTTAGTAGTAAGATTTTGCAACATATTAGAGGAAAGTTGCCCTATTTCGGATAGGATCCTAATTTCGGATATCCCTGAATCTAGAAACTTACAAACTGCTTTAAACAGAAATTTTTATTTACAGGTCAGCAAAGACAAAAAAAAACAACATATCGTACTAGTAAAGTGATCCGTCTACTTTTCAGGAGATGGCAGCACCATATTTATTTTATGTCATTGTGAGTTTTTTCTGTCGCTGTCAGATTGAGAATGGCTTTCGTGTTTGAAAGCGTCTATAAAATTCGGTTTTTTAAATAAGGTAAGACTGAACAATGATAATTTTTTGTTGTTGCCGTATGTAAATACTAGAAGAAAAAAAAGTTATGTTGTCTTAACCTAAAACCTGAATAGGTTCCTAATTACGTACAGTATAAAGGTGCTTAATTCCGGGTATTCGAAATTAGGATCCTATTTTTAGTGTTGAACTTCGTATACAAATAACAGTATATGATCAGTTTTTGATAGTTGCAAACGTTTTCAAAATACGGTACAAGTATTTTAAGAGATTGGTTTCTGATTCGTATGCATCTAAACTAAACCCAAAATTATTCGGGGTAACAAATCACAATGCTTTTTTGAAAAACTTTTATTTTTAAAAACACAACGTTTTAACCACCCTCTGTTTTTGTTGTCATGTGAGTATAAAACAGTAAAGTGGTTGAAACGTTGGATTTAAAAAGTTTTTCGAAAAAAGCATTGCGATTTTTACTCAAAATAATTATGTATTTAAATACGGTACAGTAAATATCTGACAGTTTAATTTTTTTCTAGAAAACAATATTACGTGTGGCTAAAAAACGCAAGCAGTGGGAACCTGAACGAATAATGCTTGCCATCAATGCAGTTCGAATAAAGGAAATGGGCTATCTTAAGGCCTCCAAATTGTTTTCTGTTCCCAAGTCTACTTTGGAGGACTACGTAAAACAAAAAGATAAAACTCCTGAGCAATTACTAGCTAGTCCGATTAATAGGAAGCCAGTACTTTCTGCGGAACTGGAAGCGGACTTAGTGACATATTGCTTAGAAATGGATAAGCGTTTGTTTGGATTGAGAACTGTTGACATTGAGAATCTCGCATACCAGTTAGCAATAAGGAATGATCTGCGTCATCCATTTTGTGGACAAAAACTAACTGCTAATAAAAAAAGGCTTAAAGGTTTCCTCCGACGCAATCCCAATCCATATGTCAGAAAGGCTCAAGGAATCTCTAAAGCAAGAGTGAAGGGGTTTACTCAAGAAAATATTAAAAAAAAATTACGACCTACTGGAAGTAAACCCGGAAAAAATTAATTTTAACCCGGCGAGACTGTATAACGTTGACGAAAGTGGAATAACAACGGTTCAGTCTAAAAATTCGCGGGTTATAACTTTAAACGGTAAAAGACAAGTTGGATCAGTCACTTCTGCAGAAAGAGGCGCCCTGGTAACTGTAGTTTTTTGCATGAATGCTGTTGGAGGATTTGTGCCTCCACTATTCGTATTTCCTCGCAAAAACATGAAGGCAGAATTTTTAGATGGTGCACGGTTCACTTGCAGCCTGTCATCCATCAGGCTGTATCCAACTGCATATATTTACCCAGTGGTTGCAGCATTTTATATCATATGTAAAACCAACACGTGAAGATCCTGTACTTCTTATTCTTTATGGGCACTACAGTCACACATGGAATATGGATGTAATTGAAGCAAGGCGTCGAAATTATGTGACGATTTTATCAATACCACCGCATAGTTCAAACAAGATTCAACCGTTGGATTTATTATCCATGTCGCCATGAATAAATATGGTTTGACACCCCATGTGGGGTTATGCCGCGTGTGCTTTCTAGATCCGCTTAATTGGGGTGGATCAGTCCCCGTTATGTCTTTAAATTCTTTCACTTATGTCTCTCCATAGTTTCCTATTTCTTGCTTTCTCCTTCCAGTTTGTTACTCCTGCTCTAATAAGGTCCGCCTCCACCTCATTTTGCTATTTTGACCTGGGTCTACCGCGTCTCCTCTTTCCCCCTGGATTCCACTGCAAAATATTGTAAGTTACTGATTTAGCTCCTTCTCTCCATACATGTCCCAGCCACTTAACTCGTACTTATATTCTCTTTACAATGTCGTCGCATTTTATTTCGTCCAAAATTTCACGATTCGTTCTTATTCTGTATTCATTTTCATCTATTTTTACAGGACCCAGTATTGCTCTCAATATCTTCCTTTTAGTAATTCTTAATTTTTCCTGTTCCTTCTTTGTTAACGTCATCATCGTTTTATACATATTTAATTTTGTTTGCTTCGTTAAAAGTTTACTCTTAAGTAGCTTTTCATTTGCATGACATGCTCTGTTTGTAGCGAGTATCTTTTCGTCAATTTCAGTAGTTCTATCTCCAGTATTGCTAATCATAACTCCCAAATATTTATATGTTTTAACTTCTTCAAATTCATTGTCGCTAATTTTTATTTTTCCTTTTTGGTTTAGGTTCCCAAATCTCATTAGCTTGGTTTTACTTCCGTTTATTTTTAGCCCCATTTTTCCTCTTTCTGTGACTATCTCCTTTAGCATATTTTCCATTATTCTTCTTCTTTTGGATACAAGCACGATATCGTCCGCATAGGCTATTATTTGACTTCCACTTCACCTTAAGCTACCCTTGTGTAATTTTCTCATTGTGTATTCTAATGATAGATTGAATAGCGTTGTGGACAAAGAGTGACCTTGTCTTATCCCTTTATTAATCCTAAATTGATCTGTTTCTCCTTTTTGCGTTATTACACTGATCCTTGACTCATTCATGGTCATTTTGATCAGTCTTCTCAGTTTTGCGCTTACTCCTTGTTCTTTTAATGCCTTTATGAGATCACTTCTTTTGATTGAGTCGAAGGCTTTTTGAAAGTCAATGAATAGCATTTCTATGTCTAATCTGTATTCATGTGCTTTTTCCATTTTTTGTTTTATTGTATGAATAGCATCATTTGTTGATCTGCCTTTTGTAAAGCCGCATTGATATTGCCCTATAACTTCCCTTGAACATTCCACAAGCCTTCTGTTAATTGAGGCTATGAGTGCAATGGTGGACTAACCCACAAAAAAAAATAATTTGCTTTTATTGCATTACTCAACTCCTATTTTCATATATTATCGGCTGCAAAATGGACCAAGTCAACTTTTCCTATTGATCACTAGATGGCTACACTAAACTACTTTTGCCGTTTTTAGTTTGACGTGACTGCTAAGTAGCAAAGTGGATCAAGTGCGGTTAGTCCACTTTGCTTCTTGATTATATTTGTTTATGTAGCCCTACTTGCATGCTGTTGTGTATAAATAATCAAAAATTCCAGAGAATAATAACATTTAGTATCAATAGTGTAATGGAAGTTGAAATAGAAGGTAAGTTATTATTTATTGTTATGCTATGTTCCATTTAAAAGAATTATTTACTTGAAAACTAGTTCTTATCAATTTGAAGGTTATAACTTTGTACTAAATAAGATATTTTCAGAATGTTCTCAATCTTAGGGATTATTCATACAACAAAATAATGATTTATTAAGATCTACTCTATCAACATTATTTGTCTGTTGATATCAATCAATTTCTGTCTTAAAAGTTTTCATAATTTTGTGGGTTGGTCCACAATTGCACTAAAATATTTGAGTGGTAAATTATTTTTACAGCCTCGTCAGAATCTGATCCGTTCGCGGATTTTGGGTCCGAGTATATTCCATCTGACACAGAAGCTGAACATTTGAGCAACCAGTCAACTGAGCAAACGAGATCAGTTATAGCAGCAACAACTCTTAAACTAAAAAAGCGAGTACGCAATTCTGAAAGATGGAAGAGAGTTATTGATAAAAAGAAGAGATGTGCCGGTGAGGAATATAAAACAAAATCTGGAAAAATTGTTCCAGCAAAACAGTTCAGTCCAATTGTATGTACTTGCAAAAATAAATGCTCTCTTAAGATTACTCAAGAACGGCAAAATGAGCTACATTCGAATTTTTATTCTATAAAAACCTTCAACTTACAAACTTCTTACTTATTCTCTTTGATAAAAGTGATGAACAAACTACGTACATACACTCCAGATCCAAACAATAGAAGACAGAAAACTAGAATCTATTATTTGCCGGACGTAGATGGTATAGAGCAAAAGGTTTGCAAATCATTCTTCCAAGCAGTTCTACAGGTTTGTATTTTATTTCGATATTTTATGCAGAATAATTTTCTATTTTTTCTATTCCAGGTTTATGCTGGCAGGCTTGACAGACTACTGAAGAACAAATCAGTTGGAACACCTCCTCCACACGACCGTCGAGGAAAACATGCACCAGCCAATAAAACAAGCGATGAAAAGAGAAAGGAGGTGAAAGATTTCATCGAGAAGTTCCCCTGCTATGAATCCCACTATAGCAGGGAAAAAAGTGACCATAGAAAGTATCTTTCACCAGATTTAAGCATTGGCAAAATGTTTGAGCTGTATAAGGCTGAAACAATAAATCCGGTATATTATTTCATTTTTCGAAAAATATTCAATACTGAATTCAATTTACACTTCCATCCCCCAATCACAGATTCTTGTAAGAAGTGTGATCTTTTTAATATAAAAATCCAGGCATGAGATGAAACACAAAAAAGACAATTGGAAATTTACAGAGAATTACATCAGAGGAAAGCTGAACGTGCCAGAGAGGGACTCAAAACTGACACTGAGATTTCGAGAAATGGAGAGATCTCCGTAATATGTTTTGATTTGATGAAAACTCTGCCAACACCGGTACTAACAACAGGAATATGTTATTATAAAAGACAACTATGGACTTACTGCTTCGGTATTCACGATATGGGAACTGATCGTTCTTTCATGTTGGTATGGGATGAAACAGTTGCCTCAAGAGGTTCCCAAGAAATAGGCTCTTGCCTTTTATACTACATCAAGAACTTTGTAACTTCAAAAAAACTTATAATGTACTCCGATCAATGCGGAGGCCAGAACCGCAATATAAAAATGTCTGTGCTCTGTAATTACATCACTGCGTCACCAGATTATACTGTGGAAGTAATTGACCACAAATTTTTAGTCAGTGGTCACTCGTATCTTCCCTGTGATCAGGATTTTGGCCTGATAGAAGAGGAAAAAAAGTTTCATCCTAATATTTTTATTCCTAAAGATTGGCATATCGTAATTAGGAATGCAAAGAAAAAAATCCCTTTACGGTAGTCGAAATGGGAAAACACAATTTCTATTCTACCAAGGTGCTCGAGGACAACATTACGAACCGAAAAATGTCTGACGCCAAGAACAAGGTGGAATGGTTAAAAATACAATGGTTGCGATTTGAAAGAAAATATCCTGATACAATCCAGTACAAATACTCAAACCAAGAGGATCATTATTTTGAAAAGGTTGACATCAGCAAAAGAAAAAAAAGGTATTGACTCAAAATGCACTTCCACTACTCTACCCCAACGGCAATGTAATAAATGAGGCAAAAAAGAAGGATCTTCTTCAACTCATGGAACTTATCCCTCCTATGCATCACAAGTTTTATGAAAATTTGAAGTCCTCGACTCAGTCATCAGGCGGAGATCTAATTGGATCATTGGAAGAAGATGATTAAGAGAAAACTTTAATTAAAAGACTTTCTTCAACTCAGTTATGTCATAGAGCAGTATGCTTGTTTTTTTTCTGCAATTGAAAAATCATTTTTGTTTGGATATTAAAAATACTGTTAAAACTTCCATTGTTGTTTGATACTAAAATCGGAATTAATTCGAAAAAACAATTAAGCAAAGTGGACTAAGCCACATTAAAATGTCGATACCTGGTCAATATACAAGATATCTTATAATTATATCTCATTTTCAATACAATTTCGCAATCTGAAATTGATTTGATACAAAATACTTAAAACTAAGATCAGTACATCACAGACAAATTTCATACAAA
Source organism: Galeruca laticollis (assembly GCA_963921935.1). Classification (NCBI taxonomy): domain Eukaryota; kingdom Metazoa; phylum Arthropoda; class Insecta; order Coleoptera; family Chrysomelidae; genus Galeruca; species Galeruca laticollis. The sequence continues at coordinate 149,541,587 of OY998176.1, read as the reverse complement.
ATGTGAACCCATTTATCTTCTATTAACCTTAATATGGGTTAGTCCACTAATGCACTCATAGCCTCAATTAACGTGAATAGTATTTTGTACGCAGTGTTTAATAATGTGATTCCTCTGTAATTTTTACATTAATGTTGGTCTCCTTTCTTATGCAGAGTGACAATTTGTCCAATTTCCCATTCTTCCGGCATCCTCTCCTCGTTCCATATTTTTTTAATAAGGTAATATATTCTTTTATGTAGAGTGTTCCCTCCATATTTGATTAGTTCTACGCTTATTCCATCCTTTCCGGGGGCCTTTCCATTTCTACTCTTATTTATTATTTCCTTGACCTCCTCAATTGTTGGTTCTTCTTTTAATATATCTTGTTTCTTATCTTCTGTCACTTCTTCATCTTCGTCCCAGTAATGTGGTTCATTCAATAGTTCCCTAAAATGATCGCCATTCAAATCGTATTATTCCCAACAAATTGAGGTGTGGTTGAGGCACAATCCAGGTCGAAATATTACCTCATATCAAATTTGTAAATTGATGTGACTGGCCTATTTAAAAAGTGCGACGGCAGAAATTTCGATAAATGGGTTTTGTAAAACTTTTAACAGAAATAATTTTTCTGAACATGACTTGATTTTAGAACGGCAAAGAGAGAGAACAACCACCACCAAATTTAATTCAAGACAACACGGAAACTGTATTGTTAGCTGATTTAGAAAATGTTTTGGAAACTACACCTCCAAAGCAAACTACAGCAATGGAAACAATCGTGGTGAGGGCTGCGGATATACGTCATTTACCTTCATGTAGTTCTACCTCGCTAGTTTAGCAAAAAAATTTGCGACAAGGTTCAAGTTGTGTAATAACCAGCACACCCTATAAAAATCAACTAGAGCAAAGTATTCCCGAACAAGAGAGAGAAAAAAATGTTTAAAAGGAAAAAAGCCAAAATTGAGCGCAGAAGTCGGAAAACAAATTCAAGAGACTGATCCAACAAAAAAAGTGAGAAATCTAAGATCAACAAAAAAACACAGTTAAAAGTAGAGGGAAGAAGAAATTGAGTAGAAACGAATCTTCAGATTCTGAAAGCGATGTTCTTATCATGGATGATGATTCAGATTTTGATGCGGGCGATGAAGATGCCTGAATTCATATTCTGGAGATACTCATGGTGAACTATGGATCAGATGTATGCTATGTTGCAGATGGGCTCACGAGCAGTGTGCCAACAGTAACCATAAAAAAGACTACTTTTTGTTTTGCATGAGTGGTGCCCCAATTTCGGATCCTAAATTAGGCACCCAATATTTTTCCAACAGATAATGTTTACTTTTGTTCAATCTGCACTTTTGTAAAAATAGAATGTAAATACATATGTTTTCATTCTTAGACTTTTTTCTATAATATCCAGAGAGTTTCGTGACATAGATATAATTTAAAACAAACTACATTTTTCACAAATACCAGGTATTAACAAAGTGGTATCCGAAATTAGGCGACTTTTCTCTATACAGTACACAAACTAAAAATTAAGTACAATTCGTGAGGGGTATTCTATTGATTCTAGACATCATGTAAAAGACATTGATATCATAGAGCTAAAGGCATTTTTAGGCCTTCTAATATATACAGCAATATTCAATTCCAGCCATGAAGATATAGACAGGTTATTTGCAACCGATGGTACTGGAAGAGGTATATTTAGATCGATTATGAGCAAGAAGAGGTTTGCTGTTCTGTTAGCCGCCATACGATTCGACAATCCTGATGATACGGAGGAGCGCAAGAAGGGCGATGCAGTTGCAGCAATTTCATTTGCATTCAACACTTTTATAAAAAATTATCAGAGTGGTTATGGACTTGGCCAGTCTGTTACTGTAGATGAAATGCTTGAAAGTTTCCGTGGAAGGTGCCGTTTCAAAATGTATATGCCTAATAAACCGACAAAATACGGGCTCAAATACAGTGTCCCACGGATGCGTGAAATAGTTATCTATATAACGCATACATCTACAGTGGAAAAGACTCGAATGGTTTTGGTCTCAGTAATGAAGATAAATACTTCTTAAAGCCTACTCAAGCTGTATTACGTCTAGCTGTACCAATTTTTAACAGCTATCGAAATATTACAGCTGACAATTGGTATACATCAATACAGTTAGTGGATGTTTTGCGAAAAAAGAATTTGACTTTTGTGCCCGCAATGAAGAAAAATAAGGCCGAAATAACCCCATCATTCCTACCAAATAGAAAACGAGCTGAGGGATCAACTCTTTACGGATTTAGGGAAGAATGTACTCTAATTTCATATGTTGGGAAAGTTGGAAAAGCCACAATACCAGTATATTTCATACACGACAGGCTTTTTACTGGTCCTCCTACAAACAAACCCGGAATTATCGCTTACTATAACGAAAATAAAGGAGGAGTAGATTCTCGTGACGAGAAATGTTCTAAAAGCACTGCAATAAAAACAATCAAACCGCAAATGAAAGAAGTGTTTATAGTTGGCAGTTAGTCATGCCATTCGTGCATGAAAAGACGATTGACAATTGCTGCTATTCCACGTGAAATTCGTACTACTATTCGGAGAATACTTGGTGTTCCAGATAATGAAAAGGAAAAAAAACACAAATGTTCTGATTCTAGAAAAACGTAAGGTTTGTCACTTATGTCCTTCTAAAAAGCGTAGAATGACAAAATACTTATGTCTCAAGTGCCATAAACCCATTTCTTTACAATGCACGAAACCAATATGCAATAATTGCGCAGAAAAATAGTCAACTTTCGCTCTAGCTGGAGCTTTATTACTTTTTCGCCCAATCTATTTAATATGCGAGAAAAGTATTGGTTTACCCCAAAAACAGTTCCAATATTGAATTTTTTTTTGAGTTATATTTACGTTTTCCATCAACAACAACACGAAAAAAACGGTTTTTAGAAAAAAATCCGGTGTGTATGTCGTCGTCGTCGTTGTCGTCGGCCACTTTTCGTTACAGGTCTTGTTAGCACGATAGGGTCATCTCACGGATGAACTCTATTGATTTTCATCTCACCAGAGCCAGTACAACGGGCGCTATGGTACTTGAAGTACGACATTTTTGTAATTTTTTGAGAAATTTCAGTTTGTTAGCAAGATGCAGCCTCCTGAGTGCAACAAGTCACCAATTTTATGATTTGATATTATTCAGGATGTCTCACGGATGAACCCTATTGATATTCAGCTTACCAGAGCCAGTACAACAGGTGCTATAGCACTTTATGTATGACATTTTTTTTCATTTTTGGAGTAATTTCAGTTTGTTAGCACGATACAGCTTCCGGAGTATATACAAGTGACCAATTTTATGATTGGCGATTATTCAGGGCATCTCAAAGATGAACCCTATTGATATTAAGTACACAAGCAAGTACAACGGGTGCTATGGTACTTGTGTTACGGGTTAAAAGGAGTAGCTTACCTTAGCATGATGGGTCATGCAATATATAGTAAAATATTGTTACGAAACAGCACACTGGTATTGTCCCTAAATCCGACTCTGTCTAAGCCAGGTATAAAAGTTAAAATTATGGCGGATACGCAGTTTTTTTATAACGGTACGATTATCTTATCTAAACATTGTTTTTGTGACCAGACTTATCTACAAAATGCCAGAAAGCCATTTGTTTTTGAGTAAGCCGCAGTCCGGAATTTTCTAGTAAAAAAGGCACTTATATAAATAAAGGACCGATCAGCGGAGGAGTCCAGTTGATAATTTGACATCGTGAGATAAACAAATGAATAAGTGAATATAAATCAGTTAAGTGTTTATATGAATTAGTTTAAGTGAATATACTGAGTATATATAAATTAAGTGTTAGTGATTAGTTTAGTGTTTAAATAAATTAGTAAGTAGCCATACCGTGTGTTTAAAATTTATCCCACCCGTTTACTGTTTAAATAAATAACAAAACATTACAATATTCAAGTGAAACAAATGAATTTATTATAATACTTCTTTCTTACCATTTCAGAGAATCTGGTTTACAAACTAACAATTGTACACTATCGAATTTAGTCTTCATCAATTTTACTTTTTATTACTGAATGTAGCTCCTACAAAGGGAAAAATATTATTAAGAATATTAACGTTCAAAAATTGTAAACAAAACGGTTAATTCACATCAGAAATCCAAAGTTAGATTTCTTCCTCTTCTTGATTTTATTGTTCATTTGGCCTCCACCTTTATAAACAAACATTTGTTTAAATGATCTTCCAAGGTTAAAATCGCTAAGTGGTCTGCCAAAAAAGGGTCTTTTCTTTGTTTTGGTTTCTTCTAGAATAACGTGGCACTTCCTAAAACGTTAATAACATTTTGTGGATTTAATTTCAAAATTTGAGAGATATTTAAAAAATTTTATGTACTTATGTACCACCGAATAAGTACCATATATGTGGATATTATATGTATCTTTAATATCATCTGAAATGTATTTAATAACTTAACTTTGGTTAAGCCAAAGCCACTTTAGGCCACATGTCATCTTAGGTAAGTTTGAAAATGAATGATATATCCTTCACTTTATACTTTTCCAACACTGTATGATATACTAAAGTAAATGTTTGTCTTTTAGGCCTTTTTTTTCTGATTTTGCTGTTTTTTTTCCTATTCCGGGCTTCACTTTTGTTCCCATTATATTACGCCGGATATTTCTTGACCATTGGATCTACAGTCTACACATTGGGATAACACCGCTTTCCTGTTCCTCTGTATGCTTTCCAGTTAGTGTCACTGCCTGAGTCAAAGAAGTAAACTTGGATTCCTGACGTGTGACTCGGTTACTGATAATTTGGACAATAGTATAAAGTACTCCCCTTATTGGATCGCAACACATTCCATAAGATAAGTGGCTCAATTTAACCAGTTATTATAATAACAATAGTTTTTTATCTTCTTTTAATTTAAAATATACTTTCCTACCTCTTCAAGGTATAATCGAGTAATCTACAATAAGAAATAAGTAACATATAATAAAGTTCCAAACTTCATAATTAGATTTATATAGGTAATTCATAACAAATTAATAGAGCTTACTTGTAAGCTGGCAGCACAAACTTGTGAACCTTAATCATATTTACGTATATATCTTGAAAGGGACTCTCGAACTTTGGTAATCTATTATGATTATTTTTAAAGGCAGTTAATTGTATCGTCATCACTTGTTTTATAGCACATCGTAATAAAGAGATATATTTGAGAAAGAACCTGCACTGTTTGCTTTCAGAAAGCACTCCGAACCCACTATTATATTCCTTTTCTAACCACAGGACCGGAGGACGAGAGTATATATAATAATAAAAACCTTGTCTCTTGCATATAGTCTTAGATAGGTAAGTAACAATTGAAGTGCCAAATTTTTGTCAATTTTGGAGAATTTTCAGTTTGTTAGCACGATACAGCTTCCGGAGTATACACAAGTGACCAATTTTATGATTGGATATTATTCAGAGCGTCTCAAAGATGAACCCTATTGATATTCAGTACACTAAAGCAAGTGCAACGGGTGCTACGGTACTTGAAGTACCAAATTTTTCTCATTTTTGGAGAAATTTTAGTTTGTTAGCACGATACAGCCTCCAGACTGTATACTAGTGACCAATTTTATAATTGAATATTGTTCAGGGCGTCTTATAGATGAACCTTATTGATTTTTAGCTCAGCAGAGCTAGTACAATGGGTGCTATGTAAACTACACACTTGCCCCCTGGCAAATAAATGGAACAATAATGCGTTTCTATTATGTTCTGGAAACCATGGTACGGTGTTAAAAAAAATCTAACAAACGTTCAACCTACGATGAGACCACCCTTCAGAGAGAATTGGCAGAAATACGTAGGGGGGTGATTACCCAATACGGTGCTCATAGGAAATATGGTATCCCCCAGATGACGCTTACTTACCACAGGCGAGGAATTAGAGGCAAGAAAAATTCAACTATGGGGAGATGAACGGCAATTCCCATCAATGAAGAAGCTAAACTCGCCGAATGTTTGATCATGATGGAGAAATGGGGGTGGGGGTTAACACGACGTGACATTTTTAATACTGTTGAGCAATATGTTACTAGAAATAACCTCAAAACACCATTTAAGAATGGGCGACCGGGTGAAGATTGGTTTTTGGGTTTCTCCAAGAGACATAATTTGTCAATAAAAAACCCCAATCGGTGGAATACGCAAGAAAAAAGTGTTTGGATATAAACAACTATTTTAACCTCTTGAAGAAACAGTTAGACGTTCATAGCTTACACGATAAACCTCGTCAAATTTGGAATCTAGATGAAACGAGCTTCTCTCTGGATCCCTCTAAGACTAAAATAGTCGGAAAACGAGGAGCTCCGTCATCGCGAACAACTGCTGGATCTGGAAGGGAAAATACCACTGTATTGATGGCTGTTAGCGCTGATGGATTTAAAGCTCCCTCATTGATCGTCTTCAAAGCGAAAAATATGTGGGATGACTGGGTTGCTCCTCGTACAGACGAATTCCCAGGGACTTCATATGCCGTGACTGCCAATGGGTGGATGGAATCCCAACTGTTCTTAAATTACGAAAAAGCCTTATTAGAAGTATTAGGACCTGAGCGACCTGTTTTACTTATATATGACGGTCACATGTCCCATGTCGATGACAGACTTATCAAAGTTGCTCCCGATATTAGAGCAACAATCCTAAAACTTCCGCCCCATTCATCTCATATATTACAGCCCCTAGATTTAAACGTTGTCAAATCTTTAAAAGAATAGTGAGATCAAACACTTGTCCAAGGGCAAAGACATAATGAGGGGAGAAAGCTACCCAAAAAGAAGTTTAGTTCATTAGTAGGTCAAATTTGGAAAGAAACAGATCCTGGGATAATTCGCAACGGTTTTAAAAAAGGTGGCATTCACCCCTTTGACTCTAACGTACTTACCAAAGAGAAATATGATCCTGCAGCGTACAAGAGATGGGAGGACCAACAACGTAATCCTGATCAGGACTTGAATAACCATCACAGGCACTCTCCACAGCCAGGTCCCTCTGGCGTAAACGTAGAAAACCAAGTAGAAAAACCCGTACACTTCCAAGAATTACTGTTGGCGACGGTTAAGCAATAAAATTCTACTGACAAGGTAAAAAAACGAAGGGTGGCTAAAGGTGCGGAGGTCATAACAAGTGATACAAGTTTCATGGGAGAGAACAAATGTAAAAATTTTGAAGAGGAGGAAAATCATAAGAAAAATGGAAAAAGATCAAATGAAAACATTGTATTTGATGACAGTGACTACGATATAGAAAAGGAGATCAGTGAGATAGAAGAACTTGATGCATGCATGACGGAAATAGATAAACCTGTGACAGATATAGAGAAAATTGACTGGGTGTTAGTGGCTATATCAGGCAAAAAATCAAAGAAATGATATGTTGGTCAAGTTATTTCGGCAAAGAAAGGAGAAGAGGAATTGGAAATAAAATTTACCAAGAAAGTACCTTCCTTAGATCCATTGACCTGTTCAACTTTTGCATGGAAATGTCCGGATGAATGTGCTCTAATTTCCAGAGAGGATATAACATGAACCCTTCCTAAACCCACTTTTACTAAACGAGGTCTGATACGATTAGAACTAAATTTTTCAGCTCATAACATTCAATGAAATTACAAAATATCATCTAACCTTAATGTAACTTTTCAATTTTTGCATAAATGTGAATCATTGATTAATTTAGCAATTGTAACTTTTTACTTTCTCATTATTCTTGAATAAAAAGTTTTTCAACTTTTCCTTTTTTAATTTTTTTTATAGCATATGAAACATCGCTCTTTTCAGACTTACACACATGCCCCTGAATTCTTTAAATGCATAAATTTGCAAAATATACCTTGACAACACACTTACCCCACTTAATGAGGCAAGAGTGTAGTACATGCCTTGTTTTAAAAAAAATTGCACAAAATGAAAATTTTTAACATTTCAATTATCTTGCTACTATGGCATATTAGGAAGACCACAAGTAAGGTACTGATGTCAGAAAATTTAAACATTTTCTTTGGTTGAATTTTTACAAGTACATATATGTGAACTTGCATAATTTTACTAAACTCTTACCCCAACTCACCTTATTTTCGATTCTAATGCTTTTTGATTTCTCGTTAGGCCTTGAGTGCTTTTATTTAAAATATCAATTGATTCCTGTATGATAGTAACTTGTTTATTTACTGATATCTCATTTTATTTTGGTTTGTTGAAAGGGCTTCAATAGCTTTATCGTATTTTTCGGCGTCACTACTATCTAGATTTCCTGTTATTGATTTTATAATTGAACCTAAACCGTTTATTATTCCTCTTTTTATTCTGAATTGCTGATCAATTGTAGGAATTAATTGATTGATTTCAACAATGATCTTATTTTCGATCATAGTAAGTAATTGAAATGTACTTGAAATTTCATCGAATTCTGAAATATTGGAAATATTAGAAATTTTACTGAAAAACATGCTTTGCAGTTTAGTATGCTTATCTTGTAATGATTTAAATTCACTGATTATTTTTGATGTATCAAAAGTTTTTACAAATGACCAAAAGTCAACAATATTTTGACTGGTCCCTAATTTAAGCGGTATTATACCAGGGTTATCGTTTACATCATGGAAGGTAGGATATATTAGTCCGTATCTTCCGAAGTTGATGACTGCGAAAAACCTTCAATGAAATTTTTTCCTTAATTCTTTTGTATGAATTATTTCTTTCTTATTATTTCTAGTATTCATTATCTCTACACTATTCCTATCTAATAAACTAATTATCTTAAATGGACCTAAAAATGTATTGTCTTTTTTACATCTATATTGAGGATTTCTCTTATAAACTATATGATCTACTTGAAATTGTTCATTTTTGTCTCCGTTAACGTTATGGTTTGAAACTACTTTTGCTTTTTTGATTCAAGTGCCTCTTTAACTTTATCATATACATGTTCTAACTTATTTTTATGATTTTCGGCATTCTCTGAATAAAAGGTTGTTGGTAAAAATATTTCATTGGGATTTCTGGAGTTCGTGTGCCCAAAAGTTAAATTGAAAGGCGTGTAGTTAATAGCACTATGTATACTACTGTTATAACCTAAAATAGCATAGTTCATAAGATTATCATTTTCTTTAGGATACATTTCTCTAAGTATTCTAAGATGTTCTATTATTGAAGAGTGAAAACGTTCAACAATAGCATTTCCTTCATGATGGTCTATAGTGTTAAAATGTACTTTTATTTTATGCAATTTTAAAATTTGTTGAACTACTTCGTTGTTAAATTCCGTATCGCTATCCAAAATGAATTTTTCTGGTACGCCAAATGAAGAAAAATATTTAATTAAAGCGTTACTAATGTGAATCGCGGTTTTAGCTATTATCTCATATACTTGAGCAAATTTTGTAAAAGAGTCAACTAATGTTAAAAATATTTTGTTATCAAAAAAGAATAGATCAATATGAATGATTTGAAATGGTTTTGAAGCTGTCTCGGTAAGCATTAACGGCGAGTATGGATTTTTCCTAGCGTATTTAGTTTTTTGGCAAATATCGCATGAATTTATATACTTTGTGACTGAGTCTCTTAATCCTATTCAATAATAGTTTCTTTCTAAATGTTCAATAGTTTCAGAGATACCTCGGTGGTTACTTTTACTTTCATGATATTTTTTTATTAATAAAAAATCTGTTCACCTTTATCTTTTACTGTATTAACTAATTGCGTGCATCTAATTAATTTAGAACCTTTCTCTGAAAATATGTTTAATTACACTTCATTGAAATTTCTATATAAACCTTCTGTACGGAAGTACATACATTATGTTTTACTTTGTATAGTGTAGTCTCGCAGAAATTAAAAAATTAAATGATGATTATTTTCTGTGGTTATTTCTACAGTTATGATTTTATGGTGCTCATAATTTTTTTGTTTAACGTCTAATTTATGATATATTTGTCCAAAAACTAAACTTTGATTTACCTTATTATTAATAATTTTGTCAAGGATTCTAATTCCTTCATTAGTAGTTTCATTAGTTGTTGAGTGTTGTGTACTACTACCAGTGTCGTACTCAGGGGGTCTAATTTGTATATCAGAAATTATATTAATATTTGATTAATTTTGAATATTAGCGTCGTCCAAAGGATTCTCAGTTATTTGTTGAAGATATTGTAATGTGTCACTATTGACATCTCCAGGATTGTTGCTAACTGACTCAATTTCTAGTACGTTTAAAGCTATTCGCGAGAGTGCGTCTGCATTAGTGTTTGTTTTCCCTTTTTTATATTCTTCGTCATAATTAAATTCTTGGGTTCGCGTAATTTAAAAAAACATACTAAGTCGGTGATCAGTTACTATTGTAAATTTTCGACCATTTAAATAAGGACGGAAGTAGGGGAGCTCGGGGCGGTTGACGCACTTTTTGTATTTTTATTTTTAGCTTACACATTATTAAGTTTTGGTGTGCTTTTGGTACCAAATAGGAAAGTTCAATGTTTTATCATTCATATTAGATTAGCAACAGTTTAGGTACAAATTTTTTTGTAAAGATGGATGTCAGGTTGCGTCAACCAGCCCCGGGTCGGGGTTGGTTGACGCATACCATGGGGTTGGTTGACGCAGACAAAAAAGTAGAGTAAAACATCTGTTAGGTATAATCCAAATTAAAATAAAATTATATTAAAGTCCCAAAGTCTTGCGAATAAGATCAATTTGTTGGAATTATTTTGCAATAGTAATAATCCAACATTCGTTTGCATATCTGAGCACTGGTTGTATTCAGATAAATTAACTGAAAATTTGATTGAAGGTTATAAACTTGTTTCCGGTTATACACGAGAAAACAAAGCTCACGGGGGTACTGCCATCTTTGTTAAGTCAGAGATTTATCACGAGTGTAACAACATTTCCAATCTGGTTAAATATTCCTTGGAGATTCACTTTGAGTGCAATCGAGGTGAAAAAGCATCTATGTATCCTTACCATATATCGTAACTTCTCTGCTAACTCTAATATACAAATTTTCCTGGATAAACTGGTAAGTACTTTGAAATGTGTAACAACTAAATATCTATACGTCATTGTATGTGGAGACTTCAATATTAATTTTATTGGAACAAATCATCATAAAGAACAACTGTTTGATATTTTTGAAATGTTCAATCTTACTTTGTCGTACAATGACCAACACGTGTTGCAAAGTATGGGAATACAATAACATCAAGTGGACTGGACTACATTGTCAGTAATATTGGAAATGTTATTGGTAGAGTTACCAGTCTAGGTGTCTCAGATCATTATGCACAAATTATTACGTGGACGATGCAAAACTTGATCAACACTGAGGTAAATACCTACATATTAGCGCGAAAATTTAACACTAGCACCCTACACGAATTTAAAAATATTTATGCGAGGTCTGATCTTGAACAGAGTCAGGAGTCAGATATTGACACTACCTTTAACACATTTATGTCAAATTTCCAATGGTGAAATAGCATTTCCAAAACAAAAATTATTCAAGCAAGTTCAAAAAACAAAAAAAGCTCCATTTTCACCACAACTTCTCTCAGAACTTGAACAACTCAAAAATCTGAACTGGTTAAGGCACAGAGTCAATGATCCTGCCCTGATAGAAAATTACAAAAAATTCAAAAAATCACTTAACATAAAAATATCTAACAAAAAAAAACTTCACTATTCAAAAATTATTGACAACTCTAACAATAAAGCAAAGTCTCTTTGGAGCCTGGTAAACACAAAAATGGGTAGACATAAAAAAGAATCAGAAATAGTACTATCTGATTCCGGAACAAGTATTATAAATAAAAGTGGAATTGCCAATCGTTTCGCTGGTTATTTACATTACATTTACTTTACATTTTTCTCTTGTTCTTCAAGAGCATCTTTTATTGGCGTGTCAGTTAGAATTGCTGTCACACGCTTTCTTCTATTAGGTTTAGCGTCCTGCTTTCTAGGTCCGGCTTTTGGTAGCGGTTTCAATTAAAATGGATTTACAGTAGGAGGCGAGCTCTCATTTTTTTCTTGAATAGAACTGTTAGTTGAAATGTTGTTTTCTTTCCCAGGCAGTGGACTTTTTGCTAACACTATATCTTTGGAGCATCCTAGATGGTTAAGATCATCAGGTTCCTGTGAACACCCCGGTCGTGGTTTTAAAATCGAGTTTAGCTGTACTGGAACACGTCCTTGTCAGCATTAGTTTCTGTGGGATCGGGACGGTCAGTTCCATATCCTGGTAAAAACTCTTGATCGTCAAAAACGTCTCTATTGAAAGGGCTAATTCCAGACACCTTGAATCCCGCCATAATATTTTTCGGTGTTGCTGCCAGTGGCAGTGAGTCTCGAACTATTAGAGGGACATGGTATATTGACATCATGCGTCCGGGATTGCTAGTGATCCAGGAGTCACTGGCTGAATTAACGTAATGTTTTAATGGTCCATAGACAGACCGATCGAGAGGCTGGAGCTGATGTGAGCAATGGGCTGGAAATGACAACGCCGTTACACCTTTACTTTTTAGATAATCAAGGGCAGCTACAGACAAATGCGAATCATGATTGTCTAGCAAAAGTAGTACCGGTCTCTCTTTAGAACAACCAACGTGCTTGACAAAATGCTTAGCAAACTCCAAAAAGTGCTCTTTTTTCATCCAACCTGAAGGATTTGCGGTTCCAACTGCTCCAAGAGGGCCATTAGCGAGAACATGTCTTCTGAAGTTAACCCTTGGAAAAACAAAGAACGGCGAGACAGAATTTCCCGTTGCAGATACCGCCAAAGCCATAGTAACTAAGGTGCCGCGTTCCTGGGAGGTTACGCGTCCCACCTGCTTATATCCACGCCTGCCAACAATTCGGTTAGGCTTTTGCACGGTCGTAATCCCAGTTTCATCCATGTTCCATATTTGTGCTGATTCTAATTTTAAGCGGTTGAGGACCGTTTTTAAGTTGTCAAAGAACATTGAAACATTTTCTCTGTTGGAACTAGAAGCGCGAGCTAAGCTGGTTGCTTCTGGAGTTCTTACCGAAAGAGCACGATGTCGTTTCATGTAGTATGTAAACCAATCCTCTCCAGCCATTTTTGTCACGTTCCAGGATTAAGGGTATTTAATGCGCAAAGCAGTGGCATAATCATATGCGAATTTTCTTACTTCTCTGACAGACAATCCAAAATATATGTCGCTTGCCGTTTTAAGGTATTCCTCGAAATGATTTTCTTGTTGATCTGTGAACACCTAAAAATTATAAAAGACGTAAGGCATTTTTTGAAGCTTTAATATTTTTAAAAATAATTTAAAATATAATATACCTGGCGATTCCTGTAATATCTAACTTTTGTCTTCATTGCGGCATCATCATTAATTTGTTCCTCAGTGATTTTTTTGCAAAAACGTCTCAAAGTTGCCTCCGGGATCTCAAAGTATTTTGCAGTTGCCCTAATGGATTTGTTGTTCATTTTAACCACTCTAACGGCCCTTAACATGATATCTGGTGGAGTGATACACCTTTCTATTGTTCGTTTACGAGAACGTATCACGCTAAAATATAAAACAAAAATTAAAATATTTTATTTTAAACTCGGGGTTGGTTGACGCATGCGTTAACCAGCCCCTTGTTGTGAGTGCGTCAACCAGTCCCTGACCACGTTTTTGTATGTGTGATGCAACTGCACCTATACTATTTTATTCTTAGAAAATCTATTTAACAGTTCTTGTTTGGGACGGTTAAAGCTTTATGTAGCATCAAACTGATCTCAATTATCTTTAAAAATAAAGTTTCTAGAACAAAAACTGTAAAAAAGTAAAAAATTACTTACCACTGCCAAAAAACAACAAACCGCACTGTACACAACACCACTGATGCAATCAAACTGAAACGAACGTTCGAGAGTGGTTTTTAATGGCGGCTTTAAGACAAACCAGTCGGCGACGTTGCCAAGTGTACTGTTTTAAAAAAAATTGAGGTGCGTCAACCAACCTGGTGTTTCAAACAGCCCCGGGCTTCCCTACTTACATGCCCATACTATTGCTAATAGTTCCTTTTCTATCGTGCTATAATTTTTGCTCTGAATCATTTCAGGTACGCGAAGCATAAGCAATTTCTCTGAATCAATAGGCTGTTGAGATAAAATAGCGCCTAAAGCCACATTTGAGGCGTCTGTCATTAATATAAACGTTTCATTAAAATCTGGGTATTGAAGAAGAGGTGCAGTAGTTAATAAATATTTGCAAATATTGAAAGCATTAACAAATTCTTGATCATGAATAGTTTTAGAACCTTTTTTTAAACATTTTGTTAAAGGTTTTGTGACTTTGGCAAAATCCAAATTGGTCAAGAGTTGTTCTTTTTTAAGGTAGTGGATACTTGTCATCGATTGTCTTTTCATTCAGGTTTCGATAGTCAATAACCAATCGATATTTTTTCTTATTTGATGCGTCTTTACGCTTCTCTACAATCCAGATTGGACTATTATACGGAGATGAGGAGTCTCTAATAATACCTTGTGATAACATATTGTCGATTTGAGATTTTACTTCTTTTTTGTAAACTTCGGGATATCTGTATGTTTTAGTGTAAACAGGAGTATCGTCTTTTAGTTTAATTTTATGTTTAACGGTATTTGTAAATGAAAATTTTGTCAACATAAAATATATCTCTGTATTCATAACATAGATCCTGTATATTTTATCTTTCTTCCGAGTTACAGTGATTCAATTGAATTTGCTTTAAATTATCTTTTTATAATTCGCGTATAAAAGAGACTTCATTATAACATTGTTTACAGTGTCACAATGAAGCTCTTTGAACACTGTTATAGTAATTTTTAGTGTACAGTTGGTTATTGAATTTAGTTATATTATTATTTGACAATTGACTTTAACCTTGACAGAAATTATAAATAAAATGGTTTAGCGTTGTTCTAGCTAGCAAATTATTATATTAAAGGTAAATTAGAATGATTCATATAATAAAAATATGATTGAATAAAGTACGCTAACGTTTATTTATCAATGATTTGTCAATTGTTTATTTTTATATTGTATAGGATCAATATGTAGGTATACAAAACGTTCGATTTTTGGGCTAAATTACCAGATATCTATGTGAAGATGTATTACAGAAATAATTCTGTTCATGATATAATATAAATAGATCGCAAGAGCATATACGAAGAAGCTATTTTTTAAACATAATCATCCTCTTTTTGCTTAAATGAAAGTTTGTTTACAATTTACACAATTATTCGGTTATAATATGTCAAAAGTCAGAAGTGATGGATGAAACCATCTGTGATCTGACCAATTAGGAATCTACAGAATTGCCAACTTAAATTCAAACCACTCCTCCTAGTTTAAAAACAGGGATTATATGAAATTCTACTTTATTTAAATAATTAAATAAATGCTAATTATAAAAAATATTGTGTAAAACTTGTGCCACAATAACTTTCTGTAGTACTCGTGATTTGCACAACTCACCGCTTCGCGGTTCGTTGTGCAAAACAGGCTAGGGATACTGCAGACCGTGCCATCTATAGAGCCCGTCGAGTAACTAAAATCGGTAGATAATTCCAAAAAATAACGAAAACTGTAACGTCGTTAGTAATCAAATTTTATTGATTTTTATAACTGCGTATGCGCGATATCATATTGCTCGTCCCCATCCCCACATGTTATATGTTACACTGTTATCATTTCTTAGTTCAAATGTAGAGGTTATTTTAAGGTTACGGTATTTTGGTGTATTTTTTAATTGCTATAGTGTAATATTTATCTGTTGTTTCGTTGCTTTATTGTTATTAATTGAAAAGAGAATGTCAAAGTGTATTCTGAAGGAGTAATAAGTGGTGTACTCGGTTTTATTAAAAAAATTTGAGCATTTTTTCTTTCACAATTAACAACCATTATGTTCATTTTTATAAATAATTTAATCGACAACTTTAGAGATCATGGTTGTTCTTTACATTAGCTAAACTGCAAATTGCTGCATTAATAATAAAGTAAATATTTCTTTTTAAAGTTTTTGTTCCTCCAACCCAGGAAGATGAAATTAATATGGCTGAAAAGCAGTGGTAATAAATCATTAAATTTGTCGACTAAGAAACGATGGAGGATATGATCCCTTCATTTTCAAAAACAGTGTTTCTTTAGATTTGATATACGTCAAAACCTAAAATTACAGAAATCATTCCAACATCACTCAGTTGCTTACTCGACGGGCTCTTTAGATGGCGCCACAATCAGTGTCTCATCTATCTGTAGGTTATCTGTGGTGCAAACTTCACTCGTACTACAAAACGAGTCATTGTGACACTTGTTTTACAAATAACTATTTAATAATCTATCGTGGCTATCGGTAAACATTTCATTTGATTCTTCTAATGTGTCTATTTCTGTAAGACCTAACTTTTCTATAATAAATGGACTGGTAACCGTAATTACTTTCGGTTCACAGCTGGAATTTGTAATAGATGTATACGCAAACTAATTTTCTATATTTACAAGAGCTTGAGGACATTCTAATTGTGTATCAAATTTAATATATTTCATGAATCCCAAACCATTCTCTATATTTACTGGTAATTTGACAATTTTAGTGTTTTTTTCCGGTATATTAATCTGATAATTATCAATTTCTTTGTATTGCTATTTTCTTCACTACCAAAATTTATTGAAATTTGAGTTTTAGGTGTAATAATCAATTTTTTACATATATCAACTTTTGTACATAGTTGTTTAAGTAAGTCAATACCTACAAGTCCGTTATATTTCTTACTAAATTTGAAAAGATGAAATTTGTGCTTTTTTTTAACTTTAAAAATATCGAATAGTGGAATTCCAATGACTTCATTATGAAAACTGATACTATGAGCTGTTTGAATGCTAAAATCTTCGTATAAAATGTTATTTCTAAAAAATCGATAAGCTAAGTTAGGATCAATTAAACTACGACTACTACCGGTATCTATTAAAAAATTAGCATTTAATTCGGGAATAAAAATATAAGAAGAATAAAGTAAAATTAGCAACGGAAATGTGGAGAAAATAGCGGCAGCAGGAGTTGCATGCATAATACATAGAAACTTAGAAGAACAAATTACTGGATGGACGGGATGGTCGGAAAGATTACTGGTGATGGGAATGAAAAATAATAATATGGACACAAAAACTATAATAATTGTATATGGACCAAATGAAGACGATACAGTAGGAAATAAAGATAGGTTTTGGGAAGATCTAGCTATGGCTACAGAAAATGCAAAAGGAAAAATAATAATACTTGGAGATTTGAATAGCAGAGTGGGAACAAAAGATGACATTTACAGAACAGTAATAGGAAAACATGGTGAAACATTTAGGAATAATAATGGAAAACGTTTGTTGGATTTTTACATATTACACAATTTTATTGTAACTAATACATGTTTCCAACATAAAGGCATACATAAATATACACGTGTGATGAAAAGCAGAAATGAAAGGTCAATAATAGATTACATATTAGTGGAAAAGAGAAATAGAAAGGAAGTATTGGATACCAAAGTTAGAAGAGGACCAGAAATGGGAAGTGACCACTATTTATTTGTAACAAAAATAAGAGAACAAGTAGAAATTACAAATCATAATAGACAAAAAGTAGAAAAAAGAATAGAATATGAATCGGTCAGATGATACAAACTCCAAAACAAAGATATGGCAGAGAAATATAAAATAGCATTATCAGGAAAGTTCTTAAATAATTGTGATATAATGAAAAATGGTAATTTAGAAGAAATGTGGGATTATTTCAAAAAAACCGTATTGGAAACAGCTAAAGAAATATGTGGTTGTAGCAAGAAAACTAATAAGAAAAAACAAACAGCTTGGTGGACGGACGAAATTAAAATAAATGTAAAATTAAAAAAAGAAGCGTGGAAAATATATATAAATAACAAAACAACGGAAAACTATGGAGTGTACAAAGATAAGAGGTTGAAGGTGAAAGAGATGGTAACAGTAGCTAAAAGAAATCAGTGGTAAGAATTTGGCGAAAAAATGGAAAGCAATAGTAAATCAAATCAAAAACTGTTTTACAAAACATTGAAGTCAGTAAGAAAGGAAAAACCACAAGAAATAACATGGATAAAAAATAAAAAAGGAGATATACTAAGAAATGAAAACGAAGTAATTGATAGATGGAAAGAGTATTTTGAGGAATTACTAGTAGCAGACAACAGAATTCAGAACATTAACAAAAAAAATGATGCAATAATAGAAAATAAAGACATTGTAACTCTAAAAGGATTACAGGAAATAATAGATGAATTGAAAAATGGAAAATCTCCAGAAATTGATAAATTAACAGCAGCAATGTTCAAGAATTTAGGGGAAACAGGAACAAAAATATTATTGAAAATATACAACACGGCGTGTAGTGAAGAACAGATTCCAGAAGATAGGAAGACAGCCTTAATAGTTCCAATATATAAAAAAGGGGATAGATAAGATTGAAGTAATTATAGAGGAATAAATCTACTTAGTACAGCTATGAAAGTCTACGAGAAAATTATAGACAGTAAGATAAGACCAGGAATAGAAAATACACTCGAAGAATCTCAAAGTGGATTTAGAAGAGGGCGAAGCATCTAAGACCACATATTCACAGTGAAACAGATAATTGAGAAGTTCTCACAACAAGAAAAAGAGGTATATATGGGATTTATAGACATGGAAAAAGCTTCTGACAAAGTACCAAGGGAGAAGTTATGGAAAGTACTAGAAGGAAGGGGAGTAAATTACTAAATAATAGATATAATCAAAAACATTTACAAAAATAATAGAAATTGTGTAATATACAGGAATAAAACATCAGAACCATTTTCAACACAAGAAGGATTAAGGCAAGGAGGGGGACTAAGTCCATTATTATTTACAATTTTTATGGATGAAATAATTAAAAAATCGTCAACCAAAATGGCAAAACTACACATTGGATACAGACATTTAGGAAGAGTGGATATATCAGAAGCAGCTTTTGCAGATGATTTAATAATTATGGCAGGGAAAGAGAAGGATCTACAAAAGAATATGGAAATATGGAGCACGGTATCGGTTATAAGACCGAAACAAAAACATCTAAATATACAATTAGATGGAATAAAAATTGAGCAAGTTAGAAGATATAATAAATACTTGGGAGTAGAAATAGAAGAAAATGGAACACAGGAAGTCGAAATTAACAATAGAGTACAAAAAACGATGAAACTTTATCACACGATGAACTCGACATTCATAAATAAAAAAGAAATTTCCAAGAAAACGAAGTTAAATGTATTTAAAACAATTCACCGACCAATATTAACATTCGGATGTGAATCTTGGGTATTAACAAAGAGACAAAAGAGCCGAATACAAGCAGTTGAGATGAAGTATCTTAGGCGAGTTAAAGGAGTCACGAAGAAAGACAAACTAAGAAATACGGAAATAAGAGAAGACCTTGAAATAGAATCAATACTTAAATTTATTGAACAGAGACAATTAAGCTGGTGGGGTTATTTGCGAAGAATGAACGATACAAGACCAGTTAAAAAAGTATGGCAATCAAAAATACAAGAAAGAATGAAAAAGGGAAGACCAAAACAAACATGGGATGGTGTTATGGTAGGCATAATGCAAGAAAAAGGAAAAACATGGACAGAGGCAAAACCAATGGCAAGAGATAAACAACAATGGGCTAAATTTGTACATGAATAAAATTCTATCTGGACCAAAGCATCGATGAAAAAATGGATATATGTCTTAAGCATAATGCGATGTAATTGAAATAAGTATAATTGTAAAAGTATACCCTACACCATATACTATGGTAATTGGGTTTCTGATAATATATATATATATATATATATATATATATATATATATATATATATATAATGTAATTTCTAAAAAATTGATAAGCTAAGTTAGGATCAATTAAACTTCTACTACTACCGGTACCTATTAAAAATTTAGCATTTAATTCGGGAATAAAAATATAAGGAAGATTGGGTTTTAGTAATTTTATATTAATTATGTTATGTCCTTGTTTTTCATACCCATGCGTAAATTTATATCTGCGTTATCAGAATTGTAAGTTGAATTCTGCGTGGGACGGTGAGAGTGTGTAGCAGGTGCATTTATCACGTTACTTTCTCGTTCTAGATAAGGATCATGATTATCATATGTTTCTCGTTCTAGATAAGGATTATGATTATCATATGTTTCTTGGCAAATCTAAGTTTGAGAATTACAACAGTTATTATTTTCAGGGAATTCATGATTTGAAGAATTTAAATGTTCAGGATATTGGAATTCATTAGAATATTCACAAAAATGATGATTTTTTATATGTGTATTAGCAGATGACGTATCCATTGGCTCTGGATAATACCTTTTCCTATTAGGATAATTTGAATTTCTAGAAATTTGAGTATTGCTAGCGAAATTATTTGCATATGAAATGTTATTTTGAAAATGATTATTGTGAGGTGATTGATTTTGAGGAACATAGAAAGATCTTTGATTATAATTAGAATTATTTGGATGACTGTTATTATTAGGATGGCGGAAATTATTATTATTTTGATTTGAACTTGTTAAAGTTTCTGTTAAAATTGGGAGAATATTTTCTATTGCAAGGTTGAGATGGCCTTGAAGTTGACAAATTATTTATCCGGGGATTTGATGGTGCCATTCTCTGAACTGGTCTAAAAGTTTGTGAATTTAAATAATTAGTTTTACGCGTACTGTACAAAAAATTTTCTTCTTCGACCACTATCCAGATAGCACCAGATATCCATGGGATGTTCTGACAGTCTTCGATTTGGAAGATATATATCCAAATATTATAGGGTTATTCTGGGGATATCTAGAATATCTGTGGGTACACCTAAATCGAATATTCAATGTAAGTCCAGTTGGAATATCCTCATATTATTCTTTTTAGAATATTCGAATCAAATACAGTATCCGCCAAAATAAACAGTACCGAAAATAGAAATAATAATTAATTTTTAATTTCTGTAATGTAAGTGTTCAAAATGTTCACCATTTCGACGCAAACAAGCTTCATATCGATTTTGTAAGTCAATAAACATATTTATAAAAAGTGGTTGATGTAACTGCCGAAAAATATTTTGTATTGTATGTATGCGTCAGGTGGCGTCAGATCAAGTGAATGAGAAGGATATTCGAAGTCTGTTCCCCGAGAAATTATTCTATTATCGAAATGCTGACGGAGTAAGTCTAAGGTGCGCACAGCTCTATGGCTCGTTGCACCATCTTGTTGGAACCATTGTGTGCGAAACTGTAGATTTCGTGCACGGCAAAAGTTATTTAGATCTCTCACAAAAGGTATAATAATTTTCTCTCTATAACGCTCTTGGTTGACAGTAAGTGGATTCTGATTATCATCTCCAACGAAATAAGGAGAAATCATTCCATGACCAGATACCGCGCACCAAACGGTAACTCGAAGACTGTGGAGTGGTTTCTCTACAATGACATCAGGATGTTCAAATCCAAGGAATCTGGTTGTTTGTCGATTAATATAGCCGCTAAGATGAACGTGACTCTCGTCTGAAAACCATATGTTTTTCAAAAATCCGGGATCTTCGTAAATTAAACTCAACATGCGACCACAGTAAATTTCTCTTGCACGTTTGTCCGCAGCATTTAGTCGTTGTCCAACTTGAATACGGTATGGATAACCACCAATTGATTTGAACATGCGACGTAAAGACGTTTCACTAATGTTGAGTTTACATGCAGTTCTTAAAAGACTTCTTTGAGGTGATTGCACAACTTGGTTAAAAACACGTCCTTCATTTTCGTTAGTGCATACTGTTTCTCGACGACCTGAAGAACCTTTACGTTGACACAATACACTACCAGTGCGACGAAATTTTTCAACAACAGCTAACATCACATTTTTACTAGGAGCTGCTTTATTAAATTTTTGTTGATATTTTATTGACACCTGTTCTAAGCTTGGACCATCATTACGACCTTTTCCGTATGAACAAAAATAATGCTCTACCAAGAAAACTTTTTCTTCCGTTGTTAGAACCATTTTTAAATCAAATTTAACTGCAGCGTACTATTAATATATCAACTAATGGCAATTAAGTCAAATATGATAAATCCATATTACATAAACAACTCCACAGCACTCTCTGTTTCGGTACTGTTTATTTTGGCGGATACCGTAGTTCTAAGAATATTCTATGATTATTGATTTTTGTTCAAACGCTCTTTCTGTTTCATGGGCATGTGTCAGTAGTTGCAGTTGACAGTTGACGGTAACGACCAGTGAAAAATGGCGGTTCGACCATCTTATATAGGTTATTGTTATTGGTGAAATAGTAGTAGTATGATTAATTATTTTTGATCGTTAATTAATTAGTCAATTTTTTGCCACTGTGAAGTTGTTTAAATATGTTTCTACGGTATATTATATGCTACGGGTGATTGACATATAATATGTCAATGGGTGGAACTAATACATACGACCTCACGCATCAAAACAGGTACGTTTTATTGTATTTTTTTAATGCCTGTTGATTTATAAATGCATTTTTTAGAAACTTCTAATAAATGATTAGGCAAAGTTTGAAGAAATTGAGTCAGCCTTGCTGAAGAATCCTATGAATATTTTGTAAGTTAAACATTCAATAATATATCCAAATCAAAATGAAACTGCCTCGAAATATTGGAGTATTTATGTGTTACTTTTTATATTTTAGTCCATGAAAATATTGAAATAATTGTTGATTTCAAAAATGTTTGCAACATAATTAATGGATAAATGTTTTCAATTGTAAGTAGAGTAGACATTCACCTCGTTGCTAAAGGTACAACAAAATTTTATTTTCTTAGGTAGTTTCACGTAATTATGTTACCGAGATGTATGCTATGAATTCCTTAATCAAATTGCCTATAGTTACCTCTATTCCTTTTATTAATTGGGATTGACTTAATCTTTTAAGTTTCAGTTTTTGGGATTATATTTTGATTGTTATACGTACATACATAAAAATCACAGTAGAATAGAATTTGCTTATTAACAAAAAATATAATTATTTTATTGTTTCAGATGCCGTCCTAAAGTTGGGCAAGAACATAACAAACAGAGAAGTTGAATTGAAAACAGGAATTTTCTTAGCCAAATGTAAGGAACTGCAGAAATCGGTTTCAAAAAGTTCGTTGAGTATGGAGGAAGTCAGTGAATTTTGGAATCTCGGATTTGAAAATTATATTAGTTTCAGTTATGTTATCAGATACATCTTATATTTATGTATAAATAAATTAAATTGAACTCAGTGTTTCCCGTGCTTTAATTTTTTCAATTAAAAATATTTTTTCCTATATATACAATTCGAAATTTTGAAAGATTCCTTAGATATTTGTAAGATATATACCAGCGAACACTGGATCATTGTACTCCCCCTTCTCTCCTTTAGTTTCAAAGAATATTTATTTAAATTTGGGACATACCGTTCGCTTACTGAATAAGTGCGAGAGAGAAGCTTTCCCTGGCGGGTAATTCTATTCTCTCTCACACGAATGAAGCTTATGGATAAAATAATTGGCGATATTGAACGGAAGTGTCTATCATTCCTGGTGGAACAAGAAGTTGGAAAAGAATTGATATGTACATTATTGTCGTTCATTAAGAATACAGGATCTTCCAAATTTCAATCACTTATCTTTGAAACTAAATATGAAGAGGGAGGAGTACTATGATTCAGTGTCACCCGCTCAACAGGTATCATCCATCCTACAAATATTTGAAATTTTGCTATATACGTTCCATAGATATCCTTATAATATTCCTAATATTACTTGGATATTTGTAGAATATACCTATTGGAATGTTCTATGAATATTCTGGATTATCTTGCTATATACATTCAGCAGATATCCTCAGAATATTCTTGAATATTCCTGGGAAATATTTATAGAATATTCATAGAATATTTAAAAAATTTCTCATTTCGTGGTCTATAGAATATCCGAGAAAGGAGATATATATATATATATATATATATATATATATATATATATATATATATATATATATATATATTTAAAGTGGGTCTATAGAATAATACAATATCCGAAAAAGAATATTTTTAGTACGTCCATTGAATATCTAGTGCTATCTGGAAGACATTGCCTTTTCTAGACTGTCTGGATTTCTTAAGCGAATATTATTTTGTAACTAGCCGCTGAGCCCACTAATAAATGTTTTTAATGCTAGCTCATCATAACTCTCTTGTCTAATACATTTTTCTTGAGGTGGAAAATTTGATGCATTTATTTTTGATGCTATTAAACTTCTACAATCTTGGCACCGCATGCCAAAATTATATGGTGTTTCATTTTTGAATGGATGTAAAGCAATTAAGTCTTGAACGAGACAATCAAGATTTCTTTGATCTCCAAAAGTTAATTGTAATAATTTTTTAATATCATCCCATATAGTTAATTCTGAACGGGATCCTATTAAACTTAAGACTCTACCTGTTAATTTACCTATTATTGCCCGTAAAATATATGAATTAATTTAAGCACTTACATTTGTAGTATCTGCGAATTGACGTATCAAACTTTCACAAGCATCTAAAAACACTCCTAATGTGTGTGCATTGCCATCAAATTGTGGTATAGTATCTACATATAATGTTGAATGTGAATAATTTACATTTACTGTAGCCATTTCTGAAATTGAATTTTCTGAACCTGAACTATTCTCAACTGGAAGCAAATTCTCAATATTTATTAATATATCTGAATTGCAAGTACCTTCTAAATTCAATGATTGACATAAAATGCTAAGGTCTTCAATGTCTTGACATAAAATATTAAAACTTATATAAAAATGTAGAAAAATCAAAAGTCTCTCATAAATCAACATAAAAATATGAAGGAAAATTATAAAGGAGAACAAAATTCACTTACCAAAGTAAATGGGTTGGCTTCATCCTCTTAAAATTGCAATGTTGTTTTCTTCCGGGACCTCCAAACTTCGACGATGTGGATCCTTCGTCTGGATGAACACTTTCCAAATTACCGATATTTGCGACTTTACGCGATCGTTAATTGTCAATAAATTATTGATATAGACCGGTTTGACACGATTTTTATTGTCGTTCCGTTTGACAATCCTACTGACTGCGCCAATTTTATGTTCACTCGCGTAAAAGTCGTTTTTAAGTACCTAATTGACCAATTTAAGAAAGTGGAACTTTATTAACTTAATAAACTATTAAATGTTATAGTTGAAAAGTATAAGTTAAAAAGATGAAAATGCCGGGCTCGCAACTGATTTTGTTCCCGTTGTCGTTAGTGGGGGAACGCTTCTAGGATTCAGCATCGTCGGCTCTTCTCAAGGAAATCCAGGTTTATAACTTGGAATGTATCTATTACACTGATCAACACTAATTTTATTGTCAACAATATTTGGGCGATTTCTAGGTAATTTGGCTCTAATTTTAGAGATATATTATCAAAATATGATAAGATAGAGAAAAATATCAATTTAATAGACCAATGGCCCTTATAAGCAACTTTTAGTAAAAAATATAAGTGGTTTCAAAAAAAGAGAAACGAAAAAATAATAAAATTCATTTATTGATTAGGTATAACAGCAAAGAAATAATTTAATTTAAAAAATTTCATCTAATTCGTAGGAAAGAAGCTCTTTTTGTAGGATTTTCTTTCATGAGGACCGTCAGGTACATCACGTTGGCGACTCCAACAATAGTCTGCCATCATTTGATGATCTCATCTCCCCTGATACCTTACCTCCATCTCCTTTATATGCTGGTGGAACCGTTCCCCTTGTTCCTCACCGAAATTGCCAAGATTGTCGGGAAATTTATCTAAGTGGCTGTGAAGAAAGTGTACTTTAATACTCATATTAGTACCCAAGTTTTTAAAGTTTAATAACATCTGTTGCACTAATTCCTCGTAATTATCCGCTTTGTGATTACCCAAGAAATTTTTAACTACCATAACAAAGCTACACCAAGCAGCAGCTTCAAGTGTCGTCATGTGATTTGTAAAATTAGAGTCTCTAATGAGTTTGCGAATTTGAAGGCCATCAAAAATACCCGCTTTTAGCTTTTCCATACTTAGTCTATGAAACGATCTACAAATGTATTTGAAGCACTCACCATCTTTACTGAAAGCCTTAACAAATTGTTTCATTAGTCCTAACTTGATGTGGTGCGGTGGGAGAATGATTTTTTCACGGTCAACCAATGGTTCGTTTATGACATTTGCTGTTCCTACAGTCATATTTCGTCTTATTGGCCAATTAACCATATTCCAATGATCTTGCTTCGCCCTACTATCCCACAAGCAGATAAAACAAGGGTATTTTGTGTACCCACCTTGCTGCCCAAGCAAGAAGTTGACTATTTTCAAATCAACACAAATGTAAAACTGATGTTCTTCATAGGATAGTTTCTGTAATACCAACTTGATGTTTTGATATTCTTCCTTAAGTTTTGTTGAGTGGGCGATAGGAATTGACGCATATCGGTTGCCATTGTGTATCAAAACAGACTTTAAGCTTCTACTGGAACTGTCTATGAATAGTCCCCAATCACCTGGAACAAATTGTATTCCCATTTGACGGAAAAGCACGGGAATGTTGTTGCAATAAATAAGATCTTCATCTTGGCTAAAGTAAGGAACAAGTTTCACCTCTCGTGTTCCATAAATGGTTATTTTTATATCTGGTTATAGACAGTTTTTTTCTTTTAATCTGGATGCCAGAAGTTCAGATGCTTGCTTTGATAGACCGAGATCCCGTATCAGGTCATTCAGTTCTTCTTCAGAGAACTGCTGTGGTGTTGATTGTATTTCCTGCTCATATTCACTTCCACTGCTGCTGTACTGGTCCTTAATTTCTTCTTCTTCTTCCGCCATCAGAACATCTGGCAGTGTTGTATATATTGGTACGGGAATCTCTTCGCTATGTGGCATAGGTCTTCGTGCTGATTCTAAATCAGGATAATCCCATTTGCCTTTCTTGTATTTGTTAAAACCTTTTACGTTAACTAAACAAAAATAACAATCATCATGGTGGTTTTTAGGTTCTCTCCACACCATGGGTACACCAAATTTCAAACTTTTTCTTTTTTCGTTTGACCACTGTCGTAAACATTCGACACACGTTTAGCACACTATATGAGGAGATCAGGACTTGTCTTGGTTTCCAAGCTGTACGCCGAAATAAGCTTGATAAGCTTGTCTAACAATATCTGTGATATTTTTTCTTTGTTCCGCTACAGTATATTCGCCACAAATATAGCAGAAGACATTAGGGCTGTTCAAACAGCTTCTGCGTGAAGAACTCATTCCTCTGAAAAAACAGTAACTTTAGTTGAGAATATAGGTACAAATATTCGTCACATGTACTCCTACCTTCCACTTGACGTCTATTAAATTTAAATAACTTCACTAGGTAGGCAATAAGAACTAAATACACAAAATACGTAAGAAAAGCACAATAACCGCGACGCTAAGTCTTAGTAGAACAACTGCTTACGCTGAACTGACAGTTAAAATCAAGAGACACAAGACAAACAAGTGCACGCACTGATCACGTGATCAGCAGTCGGCACGTGGTACGCTCACTAAACAGGGTCGAACTCTCGTTTCTGCGTAAATTTCTTGTTCGTAAATTATTCTTAAAAAATAAAAAGTATATGTTATAGCTAAATTCCTTAAAAAATTATGTATCCATTACCTCAAAAACTAGAGCTAATTTGGAAAAACTGCTTTTATTTTTGAATTCAGCAGACCTGAATTACCCTAAATTCGTTCAAAAATACTTGGCAACAACATTTTTTTTAAATTTTGTAGGGCGGTGTTATTTATTATACAATCACTTTTACGGAACAAACTCTACCGATTTTTGCATATTTTCTCATTCTATTTTATGGAACATTATGAAATTATTCGTAGCCTAGATACCCAATAGCTTAGAAATGAGTAAATGAACTAAATTGTGTTTACTTCTGTACTGTCAATAGTTTCCGGCAGATTTATATAAATATTTTATTTTTTATGATCAAATGGGCTAGTATTGTTTTCTACACGTTTTGATGCCCCCTCTTCAAGCTCAAGGGGGGGATCATAACCACCTAAAAATTCAAAGATGCCAATCAAAAGTTCTTAGTTAGATTACAAGTGCACATTAATATAGTATTTTAGAGACAAATAACACAAATTTAAATACGCAATTGCATTTTTGTTACTTCAACTATTAAATGGTAGTAAAACAAAATAATCAAATTTTATTTCTTACGCATTTTATGTTTATATAGCTCAGGAATTTTCCAAGTTGTGCAAAATATATTTAAATCTGAAAACATAATACGTCGATACGAAAATAATTTTGTGTATAACAGTTAATGCAAATTTAACTTCCTACACCAATTTCATATATCCTTGCGTTACGTACGCTATTGATTATAAAAGAATAATTTAACGTTATAGCTTTTACAAGGTGAAGGACGTCTCTATTCTAATTTCATTCAACCATAGGATTAATTTACTGATTTGTTTCAATTAAATTGCTACTTAAACAGTGGCGTAACTGCCTATGGGCTAGGCGGGGCAGTGCCCCGGGGCCCTCAAGCTCAGGGGGCCCTCGAATCCTTACCAGATGACAGGTTGCAACCCCACTTTAATCATGGAAACTCAGTTGAGAGAAATTCAAAAGTTATGCATAGGGAATTCCCCTAAATTATTTCTGTAGGTTGGCAGTGTCAATTTGACGGATAGTGATAGGTGCGTTTTATTATTTATCGATGTGCGTTTTATTGTGAATTCGAAAGATTTTTTTTCGATAACGGTTAAAAAATTAATGCTGTATCAGGAGTAAGTAAGCTAATGTCAATAAACTTTTTTGTACTGGTCAATATAGAATATAGTGGTTCAATTTTATTTGATTTTACCACTTATATTGTTGTCCGTTAAGTCAATAACTCGTGTCAAATCTATAGATTTCGGCTAAACTGGCAACAGTGGTAACACTAACGGTGATAATTTTTTTTCCGGGGATTCCCCAACAACACTTGTAGCTTGTAGCGTGTCATTGTGTTTCCCTTTCCTTTTATTTTACTTTTAACTTTGTCAGTGAACAGTGACTACAGTGAGTTGAGTACCTACCTCGAGCACAATCTAATATTGTATTGTTTCAATAAATAAGAAAACTAAAATTATGGATAAAAAGAAGAAACCCAGTGGTGCATTTAAACGCAAACAACGCCAAGAAAGAGAAGATAGTAAACAAAAATTGCCCAAAATTGACAAGTTTTTTAGTCAGCCTTCTGCAAGTACATCTGGTCAAAATATTTCTATTGATAGTGACTCAAATAATGTGGTAACTGCAGTGTTGGTTGAGAAGCCTACTGAAGGAGATTCGACAATTATTGCAGTTGAAGATACCTCCGCCGCCGATCATGTGAACGTGGATGATGTTTGCATGACACACATAAGAGCGGTTTTGGAGGAACCACAGACCTCTACATTTTTCGAAAATGTGTACGACAAATCTTCTTATGACTTCACGAACAAAATATTAAGTGATAACGAAAACGTCAAATTCTTGATATGGGGCCTTTACAGCCTTCAGGACCTTTTCCAACAGACATCAACCAGAACAATAGGTGTTTTTCAAAATCGTACTACGTTTCGTGTTCTAAATATGGGCCAGTTAATCGTTTTTGGTTGTGTTATTCCAAAATACTAGACGCTGCCTATTGTCAACCCTGTTGGTTATATGCTTCACAAAGGAATAATATTTGGTGTACGGGATTTCGAGATTGGAAGAATTTATCAGAAAGTTTTAAACAACACAATTGTTCGAGTGGCCATTCGGAAGCATGTGCTGTGTATGAATTTTGGGAAAAAAACGATACTAATACTATCGACAAGGAACTTGAGAAAATGAAATTAGCAAAGAAGCATCATTTTGGAAAATGGTTCTTCAAAGGTTATTCGATATCATACTTACCCTAGCAAAGAGTTCTTTGGCTTTGAGAGGACATCAAGAAGACTTAAGTCAGGAAGGAAACCACGGAAATTTTCTGTCCTTTGTAGAGCTTGTCGCCCGATATGATCACATTTTGCGGCAAGTTTTGGATATGCCCAAAGGTAATAATAATTATTTCTAAGTTTTTCTATTGTTTTATTTTGTTTATAATTATTAACTGTTTAATATCAGGACTTTTTTGAAATTGTGTTTTTTTATGTTTTTAGGATCTACAAGATATCTGAGTGCAACAATTCAAAATGAAATGATTGAGAGCTTGGGGACCAAACTCGAAACCCATCTACTAGAACAAATCAGAGCGCCACCTTTTTTTGCCATCATAATGGATACGACACAGGACATATCGAAGGTAGATCAGCTAAGCATTGTTGTGAGGTATGCAGTAATAACCAGATCGGAAAATGGACAGCCAATTGATATAGAAGTAAAAGAAGTGTTTCTAGGCTTTTATGCAGTCTTCAAACATGGTGCAGTAGATTTAGTCAACCAAGTGACAACATTATTTATCGACAAAAATATTGATTTAAAAAAATGTCTGGGGCAAGGCTATGATGGAGCCAGTGTGATGAGTGGTGTGTATAATGGTGTACAAAAACATATTAAGGATATCCAGCCTAACGCAGAGTACGTACATTGTGCCACTCATAATTTAAATTTGGTGATAAATGATGCCGTCAGCAGTTGTGTGGAAATACAGAATTTTTTCGCAACGTTGCAAAATTTGTATAACTTTTTCGGAAACAGCATCAAACGTTGGGATCTACTGTCAAAATTCACTGGCGAATCGGACACCACTCTAAAAAAACTAAATCCGACTAGATGGTCCAGTAGGGTCAATACGATATCTGCAATAAAACTTGGTTGTTTTGATATTATCAAAGCATTATCAGAAATAGTTCTAAAGAGTCCTAATAAAGATGAGCGTAGTGAAGCAGAGACTATTAAAACAAAAATGCTAAATTTCGAGTTCGTGTTGCTTTGCGAATTCATGCACAGTGTATTGAACGACATCAATTATGCATCCAAAACTTTACAAAAATGCGACATCAATTTGGGCGAGGCGAGTAAAGTTTTAGCAGAGAGCAAAGCAAAGTTGCAAATTTATAGAAATGATTTCGAATTATTCAAGTGCAAAGCCAGTGAAACTGCAAGAATATATGGTATTGATCCCCATTTTCAAGAAAAAGGGCAAAGAAAAGTTAAAAAACGTTTTGATGAATTAGCTGCTGATCACCGATTTCCAAACCGAGAAAAAATATTTGAAATTAAGATTTTCAATAATGTACTAGACACAGTAATATCTCAATTAGAAACACGTTTTATTAGTATGAGTGCAGTGTGTCATAAATTCGATTTTCTAGATATTGGCCGTAACATCAATACTATCACCAAATTAAAAATCATCCCTGACCTTAATTCCGATCAGGATCCCATCCTGTTTGTACTCAAAATTTCACATACCACACATTCCTTAATCAAAAAAACATACGATTATACAACCACTAATTGGAAATTATTCAGAAATCTCATTAACGAACACCTAATTATTACAGATAATATCAAAGACATTAACCAGTTATCTAATATAATACTTAACTTGCAAGAAATAATCACGACTGCGACAGATAAATCCACAACTTGTAAAGCTTAATCTCAAAACTTTAATTCCCTTCCTGAATATATAACCAAAATGATAAAAGAAAAGAATTCAATCCGGCGCAGATGGCAAACTTCTAGAGATCACATAGACAAAGAGATCCTCAATCACTACCAAAACACAATAAACAGATTAATAAAAGAATATCGCTATTATACGTGGAAAACATTTTTAGACAAATTGTTCCCTCAAGATAACTCGTTATGGAGAATTACAAGGAAACTAAAAGGTAACAAACAAGACATTTCAAAAATAATTGCAAACGGTAAGACTTACTCTCAAAACTCAGACATCGCGAGAGCCTTTGGGGTAGTATTTCCAAAATAATTTCACAAACAATGCTCCAAACACTCAAGTTCATTCATTACAATATTTCGCACACAGTACAAAACCATTTAAATAATATACCCATTCTACACACGAAAAACTTAGTAACTACACATGAAATTTACCGCACAATTATTACACTTAAAAATAAAACAGCGCCGGGGATTGATGGGATACCTAACATCCTCCTCAGAAATTTACCTAAAAAAGCTATAGTTCAACTTACATACATAGCTAATATATAATTAAAACAGGTAACTACCCAGATATGCTTAAAACAGCCAACGTTATATTCCCATTATCAAAGCTAATAAGCAACATTGTTATGTAGATAGTTATAGACCCATTTCCTTGTTAAATAATATAGCAAAGGTGATGGACAAAATCATTCTTAACAGAATTCAATCATATGTCGACAAAAATAATATTATACCTCTCGAGCAATACGGTTTCAGGGGTGGCCACAGTACGGTAGCTCAAATCATTAGAGTATTCATCTTCATAAGAGAAGGCTTTTACGCTAAGCAAAAATCAGTTATGGTCACCATAGATATACAGAAAGCCTTTGACTCCGTATGGCACGAGGGGTTATTACATAAACTAATAAAACTAAAATTGCCTGACTATTTAATTAAAATTATAAAGTCCTATATTGAAAATCGTAAATTCTACTCCAAGGTGAACGAAGGACTGGCGGGGCCATTCCTGATCCAAGCCGGCGTTCCCCAAGGATCAGTTTTATCACCTTTGTTGTATTCATTATTTACTTATGATCTCCCTACCTCCCAGAAAATCCTTACCGCCATGTACGCTGATGACACCTGTTTTGTATCATCTGCTACAACATCAAAAACTGCATTACTCAACATTCAATCACACATCAACACACCTTATCTTACCATACATGAGAGACAACAAACTTACAATTAACACCTCCAAAACAGAGTACTTGTTACTCAGGAGGAGAGCAAGAAAAAACTCATTGCAAATGCAGCTGTGTATCGATGGACAATATTTAACAGCTAGTAATATATTAAAATACTTGGGTTATACTGTTCATGGTAACACAAATGCCAATGCACACATTGCCCAACAAGTATTAAAAGCTAAAATTACAATGAGCCAATTGTATCCGTTAATTTGTAAGCACAGTAATCTCTCAACCACAAAAAAAATCACTATATACAAACACATAATACGCCCAATTTTAACCTACGCCGCTCCAGTTTACTACACAGCCACGAAACACAATTTTAATACACGGCAGGTGGTACAAAATAAGTGTCTACGTATGGCAATAAAACACTCAATAAATTATCCAAGACTACCTAAAAACACCTGGTTACATGAACAAGCAAACCTACCAACTATCAAGGACTTCATAACTAAACTATCAACGAATTTTCATAACAACTGTCTCCCCAAAAATCTTCGTGACACGCTCAGAGTCGCCAGTCGTGCAGAAGACACCGATAGTGGGTGTAGGCTTCTACATGGTACACTATATGCATAATAAGTTGCTTTCCTCACAAAAAACCCAATGTATCGATATAGGGATTTAAACAACCCCTATTCACAACAGTCACTTTCAACAGACACAACATATACCCCATCCAAACAACATCTGTCATGTTGCTGCCTCTCATAAACTAACCTCTATTTCGATTTTGAAACCCTGTTTTTCAGTCGTTTTTCAGGGACGACTCAGTCGAAAATTCTGAGGAGTCATATTTGTATATTCGAGACAAGGTTGATAAATACAGCCACAACAAGTGAGTAGTGCCACCGGCAAGGAATCACATTCTTCTCTAGATGTACACCAAGGTGGTGGGAAATGCCAGAACATCGGCCACAGCACATATTATTCCAGCTCCTTTGTAATTGGATTTGTTAAATTATTGAAATAAAGATATTTTTGAATTAAAAATACAAGCAGACTTATCGGTAAATGAGGTAGCTTTGATATATTTGAAGAATTCATTATGCATGTCTTCACTTAAGGAAAGGGCTCTATTTAAACAAGAGCAAGTTAAATTTACGCAAATTTGTAAAATAATGACGTGGAATTGTTAAATTTGGAGAGCTCATGATGCATGTTTTCACTTAAGGAAAAGTCTCTACTTATCAGATAGGAAGTTAAATTTAAGCAGAGGTGATATTAATAAATTTGAAGAATACATTATACACTTGAGGAAAAGGCTCTATTTAAATGACAGCAAGTTAAATTTATGCAAATGTGTGAGTAAATGACACGGTATTGATAATGTAACGTTTTTGTTATTTATTTAAACAATAAACGGGTGGGGTAAATTCTCAACTAATCACTTAAATTTAATTTATATGTACACAAACTTGATTATTTATTTATATTATATTAGCACAGTTCGGTGTATCTTTGTTTATTTCTCGAGATCACTTTATCCACTAAACTCATCCGCTGATCGGTCCTTTATTTATATTAAAGCACTTTTTAGTAGAAAATTCCGGACTGCGGCTTACACACACAAAAATAATTGGTTCTGGCCTTTTCTAGATAAGTCTGGTCACAAAAATAATGTTTAGATAAGATAGTCGTGAACAGTTATCATAAAAGAACCTGCGTATCCGCCATAATTTTAACTTTTATACCTGGCTTAGACAGAGTCGGATTTAGGGTCTATACCAGTGTGATGTTTCGTAACATTACCCACTCCTTAAATGGAAGTTCCTCCTGGAACTTTTGTGTAGCCGAGACTGGATGTTTGAATGGGCTACTGGTCCCATTTCTACACTTTCCATTCTCATGGAAATAGCAGGGCACCGTCTTAATCGGATACTGATAACGGGGGTTATAGCTGCAAATTAATATCTGGACACCGGTACCTCCAAAGATCATCTCTACCATGTTCCTGATAACTCGCCAATCCAGCTGGTTACTCGCTATCTTAGGCATAGCCAGTTTCATCACGCTGGATTCTAACAAATGGTCTCCGAGGTGTCGAAGTGCTTCCCACACATCGCGGTAGGTAGATCGATCTTGAAATTCATTTTTAGTTACCACGTAGAAGACGTACCGCGATTTATGTTTCAGTTTCAGTGTCTTGCCAGGGGCTGGAATCTGGTCTTCAAGTTTTTCTAATTGCACGAACTTCTTTCGAAAGACGGTTGCCAACCCTCGTGCGTTCTTGATACGGGCGGGGATGTTGTATGCCAGTGAATAATCTTCCGGGAGAGTGAACAAATCTTATTGTTTTTCCGAAGTGACTCCATATCTAGCTTTCCCGGTACCTCCATACGCGCCCATAAATTCATCGTAGGTAGGGTCAGACACATCTTGAATAAGGTTCACTCCTTCCTCTAGGTCATGGTCTCCTTCGAATGGCGCTAGTCGGTTTTGGTGAACTACTTTTGGTTTTCCGTTGGGGATCTTGCTTATGCGATATATAACATCATTGATCCTTTTCTTGAATAAGTATGGACTTTCCCAGGATTTTTGTAATTTTGAAGAAAATCCTTTCCTCCTCGTCGGGTTGTGTAACCATACTTTGTCCCCTTCTTTAAAACCGCTTTATGTGGCCTGCGTGTCGTACCGACTTTTCATTCTGTCGCTGGCAACTTGAACATTTGTTCGAACTAATTCATGAATATCGTCCAGTCTTCTTCTCAATTGGATCACGTAGTCTCCGCCTGCTAGATCTTCTCCAGGCCGACAGCCAAATTCCAGGTCACAAGGAAGCCTTATTTCACGTCCAAACAGGATTTTCGCCAGTGTTTCACCCGTGGACTCATTGACGGCAGATCGATAAGCCAATGCGAATAGGGAAAGATACTGTTCCCAATCTCTCTGATAGCTGGATACTACTTTGGACAGGTATTTTCCAATAGTCCTGTTCATTCTCTCGACCATTCCATCTGACTGTGGATGTAATGCTGTTGTCCTGGCCTTCTTCATTCCCAGCTTCTCGCAAATCTCCTGGAATAGATGACTTTCGAAATTTCTTCCCTGGTCGCTGTGGACTTCCAAGGACACTCAATATCGGCTGATAAATTCTTTCACCAATACATCTGCTACAGTTGTGGCCTCTTGGTTCGGGATAGCGTAAATTTCCACCCACTTTGTGAAATAATCCATTACAACCAGTATGTATTTGCTACCGTTTTCTGTCGTCGGAAATGGTCCAGCGATATCTAAAGCAATCCTTTCGAAAGGGCTTCCAACATTGCACTGTTTCATGGGTGCCTTTCTCTTGTGATGTGGTCCATTACTCGTAGCACAAGTCGTACATTTCTTACACCAGTCCTTCACATCGTCGGAGCTGTTCATCCAATAAAACCTCTTCACTCCTAGATGACCTCCCGATGGACTGTCGTGTAACTTCTTCAGTACCTCAGCTACTCTTGTTCTCGGGATAACTAGCTGTCTCCTCATCTCAGAACCATAATCGTTTTCAAGGACTCTTTTCAACAGCCCTTCTTCCAGGACAAAGGAGTCCCACTGAGCCCAATACGCCTTGAGTTTCGGTGAAAATCTTGACACTTCTTGCCAGGTAGGTCGCCTATTTTCTTCCTTCCATTGCCGGATCATTTTCAAGTGAGGATCATTCCCCTGATCTTCTCTGATCCTGGTGGGTGACCATTCCTCGTTGACTACAGTAGTTCTTGAAACTGCATCTTCCCATCTTGCAGTGGGAGCAGTCTGTTGGGCACGGCCGTCTGGACAGGGAGTCGGCATTTCGGTGACTCACACCAGCTCGATGTTCGATGTTGAAGTCATACTCTTGAAGTCGTTCAATCCATCTAGCGATCTGTCCCTCGGGATTCTTGAACTGCATCAACCACTTGAGTGCAGCATGATCAGTCCGGATTAAAAACTTCCTACCATAGAGGTACTGGTAAAAGTGTTCCACGGACTTCACTACTGCCAAAAGTTCTCTACTTGGGACGCAGTAGTTTCGTTCTGGTTTGGAGAGGACTTTACTGAAATATCCCAGTACTCTTTCTTGCCCTCCTTGGATCTGTGAGAACGGAATTTTTCTGCGCCAATTCCCAATTGGATTTGTGTTTCCCCGTGAACGTTGGTACTCTCGCCGGTGGCGGTCCGCAGTCGCAGTCTCGTTGGTAGAAGCTTCTTCTTGGGGTTCATTAACTCTGGTCGTATAATGGTTCTAGTTGCTCCAGTGTCAACCAGCAGAGCATATTTATTGCCGTTTACTTCGCCATCCACATATACACTGTCGTTGCGACATCTGAGAGAAGCTATCAGTATGAGATGGTCTTTGAAACGAGCATTGGTCGGTGCTGCCCCCTCGTAGCCGACCCGTTCTAGTTTTCCTGTGACTGGGGTTCTTGGTTTGCAGGAGTCTTGGGGCGCTTACACGAACTACGTACATGCCCTAGCTCGCCACAATTCCAGCATCTGATCTTTCTCGGCTTCTTGTCCATCATACTTTTTATTAATCTGACGAACTGGACAAATCTGTCTCCGTCACCTCCTTCTTGGAGGGTCCTAATTTTGTTATATCCTGAAGCCTTCGTTGCTGCTTCATATTCAAGGGCAGCTGTCAATGCGTCAACTAATGTTTTGGGATGGGCTAAACGAAGCGTCCTCTGCATATCGGGGTCACGTAAGCCAACAATAAAGGCCTGGATGCCCAGACATTCCATCATGTTCTCTGGTGCTGACGGATAAGCAAATCGAACGAGTCGGGCAATATCAACTTCATATTCTTGAAGGGATTCATCACGTTTCTGCCTTCGGTTCTTCAGCTGAGATTGGTACAAATGTTCTAGATGCTCATGATCATATCGCATGTCCAACCTCTTCTCCAGCTGCTCGAAGTCATCCGTTTCTTCCAAAGGTATCGTCTGGAGTACATCTAAGGCATCTCCCCGAAGCGCGATAGATAAGTTCACTGCCTTCTCTCTATCGGACCAATTATTCACTCTAGCGGGTGCTTCAAATTGTTTCACATAATCGGTCCACGACATTTTTCCATCGAACATTGGGGCCTTGACTCGGGTAAAACTGCCAAAGTCTTCAAACTTAGGTAGTGTTTCTGGCTTGCAAGGTTTTGTTTGCTTGGTCTTCTTTTGTTCCTCTGGCGTGCTTCGCCTTCTTGAATCGGCAATATTTTCGTCTAACTCCTTGATTTTCTCGTCTATCGTTCTAATCTTATTCTCGATTCCCTCGTCCATCGTACTAATTTATTTAAACACTAAACTAATCACTAACACTTAATTTATATATACTCAACTAATCACTTAAATTTAATTTATATGTACACGAACTAGATTATTAATTTATATTAGCACTTTACAGTTCGGTGTATCTTTGATTATTTCTCGAGATCACTTTATCCACTAAACTCATCCGCTGATCGGTCCTTTATTTATATTAAAGCCCTTTTTACTAGAAAATTCCGGACTGCGGCTTATACACACAAAAATAATTGGTTCTGGCCTTTTCTAGATAAGTCTGGTCACAAAAACAATGTTTAGATAAGATAGTCGTGAACAGCTATCATAAAAAAACCTGCGTATCCGCCATAATTTTAACTTTTATACCTGGCTTAGACAGTCGGATTTAGGGTCTATACTAGTGTGCTGTTTCGTAACAATAAGTTTGAAGAGTTTTTTATGCATATTTCCTGTTAAGGAAAAGGCTTTTCTAATCCTGCAGCAAATTAGATTTAAGCAAATTTGTTTGCGAATGAGGTGCCATTGATAAAATTAAGGAACTTATTATCGATGTCTTTGTCTGTGTAACAAGAAGGATCTACTAATCCTGCAGGAACTGAGTAGGTATTATGGCTAAGTTATTTGCCTTACAACTACTTGGCCCAATTATCTAGCGGCTTCTGTTGAACTCTCTATCGTCTGCTCGAATAACAGATTCTCTGGTTTTTTAATTCCAAATATGTAGTTCTTTTCTATTTTTTTTATTGAAATTTTTTCACAAATGGTTGCTTTCCTGTCGAGATTGAAATACACTGACTGACCTCACTGTGAATTTTAAGTAATTCGTTGTCGCAGAAAATAAATTTGTTTCAATTTTTAAATTATAATTGTTATTAAGAATATAAAATAAGCAAAAATTAAATAAAACAAAAAACTATTTAAAAAAGGATTAAGCTTAAAATAATTAAAAAGTTGAAAATGCTAAATTGCTTCCAAACACCTCAGAATATCGTTCACAAGCCCTCCAATCTCTGTGGCAACCATCTGCATCTCGTAAGCGCCACTCTTCCACATTCCAATTAATATGTGAATACGTGAATACCAGTGAGTCCTGATCGTTCTCTCGCTTATGTGCGCATCTCGAACGGTGGAATAATCGCAAAAATAGACGATGGTCAGTGAGGCAAACTGCGACATTTTACAATGTAAGCAACTACTCAGTTTCAAGTATTGTAAGAAGTTGGCGATATGAGGGAAGAATTGATAGAGCTCTAAGCTCAGGACGTCCGAGAAAGTCAACTGCTGAAAATGATGCTTTGATTAACCATTTATAGTTTATTTACGATAAAAAGACGATGACGTTGCAAAACAAAATATTGTGATGATGCCAAGCTGTAGTTTTTCCTTTACTTAACGAAAACTGGAAAAGCAGTCTGATGTTATATTGACACTTCTTCTTTTTCATTGTTCCGTGTCTCGTAGGGTGTAAGACAAAAATATTTATTTGAAAATAAAAGGCTTGTATGATACGCTTGATTAATTTAATATAAATATTTATTCATGAAAAACTATGGATAAGATACAAGAAACAGTAACCAATCATTCTATATTCGAATTAACATTTAATTATTGTACATAGAAGAGGGTTAAATGACGAACTGTAGGTCCTTATACCTTATTCTATGCTCTATAGAACCATCTGCAAGGGTTTACGCTAAAAGGAATCAATACAAGCTGTAATCATCTTCATGCAAATTTAAATATTGTTTCTTTATACAATATCTATTATATTTATTATAATAAAAAAAGAATGGAAAAGAAAAATATAGATACACAAAATAAAATTTTGTTACAAGATATAAAAATAAAAATTCTCCCATTTTAGCAGTACTATTTATGTAGAAATACTAACTGTGGTCGTTGTTTTAATTTGTGTATTATAAAATAACTGTACCTAATTAATTTAATAATAGTTATTAGTGATTTTGAAAAGGTGGAAATAAAGCAAATGGATAAAAATTTACAAAAAATAAAACACAAGATTTCCTCTACAAAATCATCACTATCTTCATCGTCACTGTCAAAATTAATAATAAGTGGAGGCACATGCTGTATATCAAATATCTATCCCACCCATTTTGTATAATTTTTTCAGTGTGCTCTACTGTCTTTGACCAAATATCAGGAGTCACTTTTTCTAAAGACTTTTTCTATACACCTATTGCTTGTTCTGTTGAAGAACCATCAGTTCCCACATGATCTCTATACATTTTTTTAACTATGCCCCAAATATGTTCAATTAGGTTGAACATACAGTGGTAAGGAGGATGTCGAAGCACTTTGTGACCATATTTTTCAGATAATATGTCAGCTTCATATACTGTTCGTGGTTTATTCCTATAAAAATGCATATATTTAAACAAAATACGTTATCTAAGTATTACAATAATATATTGAAAAATGTTTATATCAATTTACCGTTGTACTAAATTCAATAATTGAGTTTTGAGGAAAGTATTTTCAAAAGGAATATCATTTTGTACCAACCAGTTCTGTATAGTCTTTTTGGTAGCTGTTGTTGGTACTTTATTGATCACTGTACTGTGATAATTTGCATTATCCACTACAATTGTGGCAGGTTCTTCCAAGTTCACTAAAAGCTGGTATTCAAACCAATGCAAAAACTGCTCTCGGTTCATTTCACCATGGTAATCACCATCTTGTTTTTTGGAAGAAAAAACCAGCCCTGCTCCAGGAATAAATCCAGAAGAGGAACCAGCATGCAATACTATATACCTACAATAAGGAAATAACAAATTACTACTAGGTTTCCTAGATAGACTGCATAGCTCAAAACAACTATTGATAATTATATAGATTTAAATAAAATAGTGTGACTAGTAAATATTTGAAAAGGTCTTAAAATGGCAGGAATTTTAGTATATCATAAATTAATTGCTAAATTCTATTCAATTACTTTGGATCACCAATTTTGGTTTTTTTCACGCTTCTGTGATTAGAAACTTGCCAAGAGCGTCCAACAGTACCGTATCCAGGTCTCATCCAAAAACCTTCCCTTTTTATCTTGACATATTCATGTAGAAAATGTACACGCTTTATTGCAATATGTGGCAACTCCATTAAACCACGACGAGGATCATCTTTTTGGTATTTGAATCCAATATTTTTCACTATCTTCCAGAGTGATGTTAAACAACCATTAAAGAGTTCACGCTCCTGGAGTTGTCTCTTAAAGTTTTCAAGGTTATGTGTTCCTCTGAAAAGATATTGTGTTAGTTAATTATGAATAAAATAAAACTGTAAATTCAATATACTCACTGTTACGAATAGCTCAAAAAAAATATATAAATTGCAAGAACAAATGAACTGTAATTATTTATTGCCTTAAACTTTGCCCACTAACCTGTAATAAGGTGCGATTCTTCTTGATAACCAGTACCGGGAACACATAGGAACACATGCGGTCTAAACCAACTCGGAGTTGTATCGGAACTGACTTACTTTCCACGAATAAGTAACTCCGGCGATATACAGTGGCGCGTAAAAGCAACAAGCAATAGGCAATAACAAGAAGAATTAAAATAAAATAAATAAATTGTTGACAGATTCGTAACATTCTCCCCCCTAAAATGCATAGTCATGCATTTGATAAATAAATAAACATAAATACGAAGCGATAATTCTCAAGTATTTAATAAAAATGAAATATAAAAATGTATGTTGCGAACTAATAACTTACACCTAAAATAACAGCGATAATTTTCAGGACAGGACAACACAAATTTACCCCAAATACACTAAAAACTAGATAATAAATCCTATGAAATTGACGCTTAATCATCAGCAAGAGGAAGTGGACATAACTTAACCAGAGGTCTTTTTAAGGAACCACGGCTAGTACGGATTACCGCGACGCGGGCAACTTTATCACGTCCATAAACTAATTCCTTTATGCGTCCTAATGTCCAGTGACAAGGAGGAACGTTGTCATCTTTTATTAATACAAGCATACCTTCTTGTGGAGCGACTCCATGTGGGTCTAGCCATTTGGAACGCTGTTGATGCGAATGCAAGTACTCTCGCTTCCAGCGAGACCAAAAATCTTGCTGCATTCTCTGCAACAATTGCCAACGCGAAAGTCGATTCAGGGGAATTGATTCAAGACTTGGAACAGGTATAGTCTGCAACGGTTCGAGAGTAAGAAAGTGGCCGGGGGTTAAAGCATTAATGTCTTCTTTATCGGTACTTAATTGAGTGATCGCGAGTTCAAAATAGACTCAATTAATGTCAGCACGGTATAAAATTCTTCATACGTCAAAACTTGTTCCCCAACGACGCGAGTAAGGTGGGTTTTGACAGATTTTATTTCCAGAGTCCACCGAAATGGGCTCCAGCGGGAGGATTAAAATGGAAACGGATATTTTCAGAGCGTGCGGCTTCTTGTGAATATTTCAATAGTTCCTTATTGGCAGAAACAAAATTTGTGCCGTTGTCGCAATATAAATCGGACACACGACCTCGACGGGCAATAAATCTTTGTAAGGCAGCGAGAAATGATTCTGTTGATAAACTATTTGCCAATTCCAAGTGTAATGCCTTTGTGGCAAAGCATATAAACAGGCACAGGTAAGCTTTATGTGAGCGAACACCACGATGTCGAATAGAGGTTATGAAAAAAGGACCTCCATAATCAACTCCGACATGGGAAAAGGGTTTAAGGTTAGATAATCGAATTTTTGGCAGATTTCCCATAACAGGTTGAAACGGGGCGGGAGACGTTTTCCAGCAAACGACACATTTACTCAGGACAGCGTTAATAGCTCGTTTGGGAGACAGTATCCAAAAGTGTTGAGATATTAAAAATTGCGTGGTACGAAAACCAGCGTGTAAATATCTTTTGTGAAAAAAATCAATTACTAATGAGGTGAAGCGACTGCGACATGGTAATAAATAAGGATGCTTCTGATCATAAGACAAAGATGAATATTTTAATCTTCCACCTACACGGATCGTACCTTTCTCATCCAGGAAAGCATGCAATTTTCGGATTGGTTTCGAAAACCTTTTCCGAGAAAGTTCGTCCTCGAAAGCGATCATCTGTGTCCTCTTAACAAGAATAGATATAACATTCGAGCGCTCTGAAGAGCTTAACATTCCAAAGCGTTTATCACCAGGATGGGAGATTTTGTATGTAAATCTTAGAATATACCCTAAGATCTGTTGGATTTTACTTAATGACGAACATGACTCAAGCAAAGTATCTAAAAAATTGTGTTCCGTATGTACCGCTAAAACGGTAATGTGACGCTCTTCCTCGAGCGGAAGTGTATAATTATCAGGCGTAGGTGCGGGATAAGAAGAATTAAACTCATAAAGAAAGGAAGGGCCCTGAAACCAAGAATCTAATTTAACTAGCTCTGAAGGAAGGGTGCCCCGCGAGGCAATATCAGCTGGATTATCTTTCGTACTAACATAATGCCAGAAATTTGCAGAAAGTTTGTGTTGAATATAAGCGATCCGATTAGCGACAAAAGTTTTAAATTTATGCGGCGAACTCTGAACCCAGTGTAAAGTTACATGGGAATCGGACCAAGCGTAAATGTTATGTAATGCAATTTGAGGAAGTGTCCTTATCACATAAGCAATTAATTTTGACAGCAAAACTGCAGCGCATAGTTCCTAA
The DNA here is from genome assembly GCA_963921935.1 of Galeruca laticollis. NCBI lineage: Eukaryota > Metazoa > Arthropoda > Insecta > Coleoptera > Chrysomelidae > Galeruca > Galeruca laticollis. The sequence continues at coordinate 149,497,592 of OY998176.1, read as the reverse complement.
CGAGGAATTGTAATTTTTTTAGTCGGGGCAACCCGTGATTTGGCACACAACAAACTGACGTTAATTTTATTATTACTACTAACACTACGAAGATAAATTACAGCAGCGAAGCCCCTTTCACTGGAATCACAGAATCCATGTAATTCATATTGAACGGCATCTGCCGCAAGAACTTTCCGAGGGATGTGTAGGTGTTCAAGTAGAGGTAGATTCTCTCGATATTGCGACCAAACATGAGCAATTTCAGAAGGGACATTTTCATCCCAATTTAAACCCAACATCCAAAGTTTTTGAATTAAATATTTGGTAAGAAAGGTGAGAGGCGTTAAAAATCCTAAAGGATCGTATACTCGAGCTAGCTCAGATAGTAACGAACGTTTAGTGCAGACTTCATTTCTTTGGGGCTGAACAGAAAACGTGAATGAGTCGATAACTGGATTCCACTGCAAACCTAGGATTTTCAGAGGTGAAGAACAATCATCGGAGGAAAAAGAGAGAGAATTTGGATTAATAAAACTAGCTGGAAATGGGTCCAAAAGAGAGGGGTGATTAGAAGCACCACTTACGCAGTTCGAACCCTGCCAGTTTTAATAGAGATATTAAATCATCCCGAAGAGTTTGAGCTTCTTGAAGGGATGGAGCTCCCAAAACAAAGTCATCGATATATGAAAACCGCTGAAGAACTTTAGCAGCACGAGGAAAGCGATGGCCTTCCTCTTCGGTCAACTGCTGTAGACTACGAAGAGCTAGAAACGGGCTACAGCTTATTCCATACGTTACCGTATTGAGGCGATACTCTTGAAGTTCATCATTGACAGAAAACCTCCAAAAGATTCTTTGAAAATCTCGTTGATCCTCGGAAATAAAAATCATTCGATACATTTGTTTTATATCGGCGCACATAACGTATTCATGAAGGCGAAAATTAAGTAAAATAGACACAACGTCTTGTTGTAATTTTGGACCGACATATAAACAATCATTTAATGATTTTTCATTCGATAATTTAGCTGAGGCGTTGAAAACGACACGTAAGCGAGGTTTTAAGACGCAATGGTGGGGAATATAATATCTACCTTCACCGGAGAGATCAGGATTAACAAGGGACATATGACCTAGATCAAGATAATCCTGCATAAAGTCACAATATTGGGAATAAACAGAAGGTTGCTTAAGTAGGCGGCGTTCTAGTGAGAGAAAACGATTTAAGGTGAGTTCCCTAATTCCCAAAAAGACGGGGGATTCAATACGGAAAGGCATGGCATGATATAATTGCCCTCAGGAGTCCGAGCTTCTTTATAGTAGTTTTCGCAGGAGATATCATCGGGATTTGAACAGCATACTTCAGGAACATTTTCAAGTTCCCAAAATTTACGCATAGAATCGCTAAGAGACTCGGAACTGCAAAAAAATGCGGAGATTTTTGGCGAAGCGAAATTTAATTGTCCCATTAACACATATCCAAAAATCGTATTTAAAGCGTCAGGTTCACCGGCGTTGTTTAAAATACGCTCGGGTAATATAATTTTGGTGAAAACATCGGCTCCTAATAAAATATCAATAGGTCCAGGATCATAAAAACGTTCATCCGCAAGCGGTAAGTGTCGAATATGAGTCCAAGATTTAACATCAATCGGTACAGTAGGTAATTTGTTAGAGATTGAGTCAACTATTATCGCGTCTAGATATAATATAGGCGATAGTTTATTCCGGGGTTTTATAGACAAAGCAACTTTACCACTGCTTACACATGAGCGGGTGGAATTAATTCCCGTAACTTCGATTGAAAAGTCGGTTTTATTTAAGCCTAGGGTACGAAAGGCTTTGCGAGTAATGAAAGAAGACTGACTTCCCGAGTCAAGTAGACATCTGAGAGGTGAAAAAAAACCTTTCACATTTAAAACATCAATAATCGCGGTTGATAATAGCACAGATTGTTGAGGGTTGGTAGTTACCGAATGACATGCGGTGGAATTATTGTTGACCGGAGCATTAGATGAACTAGGTTGCGGATTAGGAATGGAGTCATCTGAAATAGGCGGTGAAACATGAGCGGTAGGATTAGCAATAACAGCAGTGACGCCCGGCGTACTGCCTTTAAAACACAATAAGGTGTGGTGTTTACGTGAAAAGCATTTTTTACATGCAGAAGTAGATCGACATGTATTGAGATTATGAGCCGAGCTCAGACAATCAAAATATAGATGCATATTTTTACACAAATTGTAACGCTCACTAGGCGTTTTACTTGTAAAAGATGCACACGAGTATAACGAATGATTTGCTTTGCAAAGTGTGCAAGTCATCGAGGGAGATGATTTAGAAGTAAAGAATGAGGAAGTGCGAGATATTTGTGGAGAGGATGGTTTAGCGGGACTAGATTTGGCATTCAAAGTCAAAAAGGTACCAGATTTAACGGTTTTTGAGACATAATTAAAATCAGGCGTATTAGCATTGCTGAGAGCGATACACTGATGTTCCAAGAAAGTATACAATTTTTTATACGAAGGGATTTCATTTGATTTATGTTCTACCTGCTCAAATAAGGTAATGGTATCCTGGTTAAGGCGTTGCATTAAAAGCATTACTAATATAAAATCCCATTGTTCTACAGGCAAATTCATAGCCTCTAAACAAGCTAGATTCTCTGTAAATATATCCAACAATTTTCTAAGCGAACTTCCGTTTGAATCGGTAATTTTTGGCGTATTCATTATTGCATCCCAATGAGCCTTTGCCATGAGGCGTTTGTTTGAGTATCTCTTCACAATTGTATCGTACGCGGTGACGTAATTATCATTGGTCATTTTAACATGTCGAATAAGCGAGAGGGCGGCACCGTCTAAAGAAGTTTTGAGATAATTAAACTTTTCAACATTGGTAATAGTGGAATTGTTATGTACTAAAGCATCATACAAATCAATAAAAGCGGAAAATTCTTTATAATCCCCAGAAAATTTGGAAATATTAATTTTGGGTAAGCGAGGGTTGGGGGTATTACACACACCGAGAGGTACAGGCACCTCACCGAACGATTGACGCGTTGTGTTATGTTCATTACACAATTCTTCGACAGTGGATTTGATATGATAATATTCATCAAGAAAACCTTTTCTAATGACTTCTTCGTCGTCCACATTTTCCTCCGGTTGACTTAGTAATACATTTATGATGTTATGCTGTTTAATAAATTCTGTTTTATGTTCATCTAGTTCGCGAGCTCTACATTTCAGCAAATTTCGTAAAGACCTATCAACTGTGGCGCGATTAGCTAATTCTCATAATATGTGCACGTCATTGATGCAACTATTGCGGTAATATTTGTATTTAGTGAGTTTATCCATTTTTTTCCCAAATAATGCGATTAAAGTGACTGTGTTATTTTTATATCCAAAAAAACTGACTTCAAATTAACTGCGGCCTGTTCAGATATTTTATAGCGAGAGAAGCAAAAAAAAAGCTATCTGATTAACAGTATACTTAAACAAAAAAACAACTGCGATCTGATTAACAGGATATCGAATCTAAAATTAAAAATTTTGCGTTACTATTAATTTGCTTGCTTGCGAAATAATTAATAAATTCGAATTTGTGTATCTACAATGTGAAATAAACGTGTTTATAGCTAAAAACCCATAGTGTTCCACAAAAACAAAGCGATAAGATATGTCCACTTCTTTAGATTGTTTGGATTACTTTTAAAGTAAAACCTAATTGCAATATCTATGTTAAAAGGATTATTATCATGCGAAATGAAGATATAACAAAGCTTAAAGTAGTTATTAGATAGAAGGACCTTTAAGAGAAAATTAAATTCTAAAACACACTAGTTCATCCGGCTCGAAGGACTAAATGTTACGAATAGCTCAAAAAATATATATAAATTGCAAGAACCAATGAACTGTAATTATTTATTGCCTTAAACTTTGCCTACTAACCTGTAATAAGGTGCGATTCTTCTTGATAACCAGTACCGGGAACACATAGGAACACATGCGGTCTAAACCAACTCGGAGTTGTATCGGAACTGACTTACTTTCCACGAATAAGTGACTCCGGCGATATACAGTGGCGCGTAAAAGCAACAAGCAATAGGCAATAACAAGAAGAATTAAAATAAAATAAATAAATTGTTGACAGATTCGTAACACTCACTGTTTCCATACATTTCGTATATAACATTTCGGAAAGCATTTTGATCAAAGTTAACAATTTCAACAGTAGGTTTTACGCGTTGTCTCTTTTTAGGTGGGCTTTTAGGCTGTACAGTTCTATTATGCGTGGCGGCAATACGGTTAACAGTGGTAACGCTATGTTGTAAAGCTTCTGCAACTCTCTACAATATAGTTACTTCAATTTATGAAAGAATAATATATTATTAAGTTTAATTAACCTAACCTAACATTAAAAACATTTAATCATTTAGATTTAAATATGTAACAATAATATTAATAATGATGAATACAAATAGCGAATACTATTACTTACGTCTCTTACAGTAGTAAGCGGGAGAAGCGGGCCCCAATTTCGGCATTCTCGTTCAAAATAGCTCAACAAAGATATTACCATCTCTTGACATTTTCTGTTCAGCTGCTTCGGTATTTTATTAACCACACACTACAGATTTGCCTAAATAATTAGTTATGAAAATAACTGTTTTTTTAATCTTAAAGAAGCAATGAATTTAAAAGCACCAAAATAACTTGTAAATATTAGACGTTGATCAAATGTCAATAAACGTCAAAACAAAATGGAGAATTTTACCAGTTGATTTGACAACGTCTTGAAGTTTTGCCAACCCGTTAGCTGTAAACTGCCCTGGCTGTTGAGGATAAATTATATTCACGGTTGGTAAATTAATATTTCCTCCTACCCTTATAGAAAGTACACACTTTCCTTTCTCAAATCAGGGAGGAAACTCATACTTTTTCTCCTTAGGGAGGAAAAGTACTTTCCTCCCTAGGGAGGAAAGTATTTTTCCTCCTCCTCATTTCAAGTAAGTTGTAAACGATGAAACTTGTGAATTCATTATATTCATATTGTTTCCATAATTTCTAGAACATCCTGTTTATCCTGTTTTTTGGTAAAAATCAAACATTAATGTTACTTCAACGTAGTTCTTCAATACAAATTTCAACTTCAGGAATCTTAGATATACGTTTTTTGAGTTCAGAATAAGAAAGGCATAGTATGCTGTGGCTCACTGACAGAAGGTTATGTTGAACAATCTTACACAAAAAAAAAGAAGAATTTCTGATCAAATTATGGAAAATAATGTAGAACCTGAACTTGATCAAAATCAGCCAAGCACTTCTAGAAGTTACCACCATTACAATGTGCTAAAGCTCCTGTTCAAACCCTATCTTCTTCCAATTGTGTTCATATAAGTGCTGCTCAAAACTGAACATTCAATATTAACATAAATAATTCTAAAATATAGTTAAACAATACTATGTACTCAATTGTATAACATGTATTGATAAATTTGTTTAATAAATAATTCTTGTGTTCTTAATTATATTCGTTACCTATTTGTGTCGTAAATAAATTTTCAAAAAAAGGTGGGTAGGAGGAAAAATCATATGTATCACATGGGAGTAAAGTGCCTTTTCCTCCCTTGGATGTTTACTGCCCTCCGCTTCGCGTCGTGCAGTAAACTACATCCTGCGGGAGGAAAAGTGGCACTTTCCTCCCTAGTAATACAAATAGCTATTTATTCTGATAAGCAGGAAAGTAACTAAAAATGACATCATCGTGTTGTTATCGTAAATAAACTATAAGAGCAAATCCATTTGAAACAGTAGGTCACGGTTTGACGAGAATTATGTCAGTTTCACAAATAAAAATGGTCGTTTTTCTGTAAATATGTGGACGTGGATAACTAAGCAGGTACCTGGTGTTCTATGGCATATTAGCGAAAGATTTAAAAGTGAGGCATATATCAGAATTTTAGAAAATGTTATGCTTCCTTCTGTTGAGATTATTTTCCCTAACAATGATTTTATCTCCCAACAAGATAACTGTGCAGTGCATAACTCTGGTGTAGTGACCGAATGGTTTCGTGCACGTAATATCCCAACAAACAATGTGACTATGGTGAAGGGGCGGCCCAATGATGTTATTGTTGGCAAAGGAAAATAGTGATGACCTTTTAACAGTTTAACACTTGTGGCCGCACGAGGTTGACTGGACCATGGGCTTACAACGATTAAAAGTCACAAAATCGTGCAAATTTTATCAACTGATGGTTTCATATTGGCCTTTTGCTGATGAACGATAAAAAAAATTTAGTGTAAGGCTTCATTGAGATGTTGCATGTCTTATAACATGTAAGTTAAATGGCTACGATAGAATTGTTAAGGTGCACTACCGTCTTGATGACTGTTATTGACTTTGGGCCAAATGTTGGCAATATAACAAAAAAGTCAAAAGGCAGTTAGTAATTGAATGTTAGCCATTATCGTTTTGATGTCTACTATTGACGTAAGGCCGATTTTCAAAAAAGTAACTGCGTTATATGGTGAATCGTGTCAAAATTGATGGTGTCCACTATCATATTGGTAACTGCTATTGGCATTGGGTCGGCCGTTGGCCACTGTATGCATAAAAATACGGGGCCTCTACCGCTCGCAGGTATTTGGCCATAAAGTCAGTTCTGGGGTGATGTTAATGGCACAATGTCAAATCATTGTTAGATTGTTTGTTGGCATTTGTGTTCCTAACTGGTGTAGTAAAAGCCCAGACTTTAATCCAGTAGAAAATGTTTGGGCAATGTTAGAAAGAGAAATTCGGAAGGCAAACGTAACCTAACCAAGAAACGTTGAAGGTTTGTTGGAAGTTATAAATAATGCTTGGGAGGAAATAACTAAAGAATATTGTTCCACATTATATAGACGGATAACCACTAGATTAAGAGAACTCATAGAGCATAATGGCGGGATTACTAAATATTACTCGTTGTTTTGTATTGGAAATTGAAAAGTAATTCAAGATTTGACATCTGTTAGACAATTCCAAATTCGAAAGAATTATGTCACATATAGATTCAGTGACGGAAGGTGGAATAATCCCAAAAATAGAAGATGGGTGGTCACTGAGGCAAACTGCGGTATTTTACAATGTAAGCAAGAACTCAGTTTCAAGTATTGTATGAAGATGGCGATATGAGGGAAGAATTGATAGAGCTCCAGGCTCAGGATGTCCGAGAAAGTCAACTGCTGAACAGGATTCTGCTCTGATTAACCATTTAAGAGCAAATCCATTTGAAGCAGTAGGTCAAGACGTTCCAGTAACAAATTTTCCAGCATCTTGTCGTACAGGCCATCGCAGAGTAGCGCAGTCTGAATTAGGAAACTATTATTAAACAATAGTCACAAAGAAGCAAGAATGGAGTTCGCTTTAGAGCATATTGCTAAATGACGAACAATTTTGGAATCGTGTTATTCCTTAATTATGTCAATTTTACAGAGAAAAATGGTCCTTTTTCTATAAATATGTGGATATGGATATCTACGCAGGGACCTGGAGTTCTATGACATAGGGTAAATTTGGGATATATGCCCTACCTCAATTGATGCCACTATATCATTGAATATATTGACAATAACTCACTGGATTATGTTATGATTGCAATGAATTGATGTTCACAGCAAAATGATATAATTGTAAACAGGTTAGTTAAGTCGAAAAACGACTGAAGAAAGTAATTGAAAGATTTTTCAAAGTGGGATAAACGCCCTCTTGATGAGATTTATGCCGCTTGAGTTGAGGATTAATGCCCCTCATGGGGATATATGCCCTGGACACAGTTCAGTTACAGGATACATTTTTTTCCTTCGATGATAGATACTAAATCAACTGTTGATAAAAAATCGAGGGTCAACAAATCGACATTTATTATTGAATATTTCGAACAGCACTAAATCTATTACAAATCGATGGTTTTTTTAACATTTTTCATTTTATTCTGTCTCTTCTTCAATTAACCACAGTTATTGCAACTGTTGCCATACATGGTACAGGTTTCGTGCCACCAATTTTGGCAGTCGATACAACGAATCCAGTCCACAGGTTCTTTTGTGTCATAGTAGTTTTCCAAAAATTCTACGCAATCTGCATCATTATCACTTTGATCTTCACCTGATGAGCTATCATCATTTTTTTAAGGTTTAATATCAGACTTCTTATTAATTTTCTTTTTTTCGCCATTTTGGCTCTACTCGAACATGTAGGTACGTTCTCTTCATCTTCTTCTCATTTTCTCTTCATCTTCGTCCCTTCAGATGATATGATTTTTGCTGATTGTTACCTTGCATTCTTTTTGTTACAAATTATTTACAATGGAGCAATTTCATGCAAATATTTAGATGTTGTTTCGTCCTTATCTCCTGATATTCGATTGTGCACTGGTGAATTGCGGCTCTTCATCTGAGACTATGAGTCCGATTTGGAACAGCTTGCAACTTCCTTGGTGTCAGGAATTGGAGATTCATCATGCATAGAACTATTATTTTTGTCAACATTTTCCATGTCTGCTACTGTACTAGGTTCTAGAACAAGCAAATCGTCGAATTCGAACACGTAGTTATGATCATCTAGAAGGAAATTTTCATCTAGTATCACTGATTTTTCTCCAATTCTTCGTCGGGTTCTTTTTCAGGTTCTACAGTTGGTTCTTTGACTTGTTCTCCAGACTGAGAATGGTCAGAAATTTGAAAGAAATAGTCAGCATTCTCATTGAATGGGTAGATTCCACTATCCATGAATCCAGAAGTAGTATTAGTTATTCCAAGCAGGGCCGATTAGTTTTCCGATAATGGTCTTGTTAATATTCTTATTCTTACTCTGGAAAATGTAGGAATCAGATTCCCTCTTAAAAAAAGACTTAAGAGGTTTGAAGATTGATCTATCGAGTGGTTGTAAGGCGGCTTGTGTGGTATGACTTGGGAGACATAACAAAATAATATTATTTTTTCGGTGAATTCCAGCATGTCGAAATTGTTGCAATGAGATGCATGACCATCAAGTAGCAAGATAACTGGGCCATCTGGTTTCCTAGGAACGGAAACTTCCTCTAACCATTTGAAAAATAATTATGAAGTAATGAAAGAAGACTGCTTATTCATGTAAAGATCAGATCCATTCCTTCCAAGGTCATCAAATTTTTTCGAACCCCTTTTAGAATCAGAACTGGTGGTAAGAAAGTTCATTCAGCACTTGCACATAGCTATCAAGGACACGTTTTCTCCCCTTTCTTTGGAAGTGAGAACATGAACACATTTGCTTCCTTTCATAGCCACTACTTTATCTGGGTTATTATTTATTTGTATACCACTCTCATCCATATTGAAGATGGCCCATGGTTTCTGCACCAGATCATACTTCTCCAGAGTTATTTTCAACAATTCATAAAACTCATCAACTTCTGCTCTATTCATTCCTTTTACTCTGGCAAGTGATAATCCGTTATCTGATGGGGAGCACCGGGTGCCTTTCGATGAATGAATAAAACCAATGCATCCCTGCTCTTTCTGTCATTACGCCTCGCTGTGAGAATACGTTTCCTAGACGTATTTTCTTAGCAAAACTGAGAGCAATTGATCTGACAGTTGTTCTTGCATAAGCGAATCCTGTCTGCTGTAATCTTTTAATATGATTTACTAAACGAATTTCGTTTGATACTCCAAGAGCAGGAGGCTTTCCTAGAGGAACTTTTTTGGAGTTATCAGAAGTCAAGCTTCTTCTGAGAGTTCTAGAAGGTATATTAAATCTCCTACTAGATTCATTGATGCCCATATTTCCAGATTTCACATTTTCAATAGCTTCCCTCAAGTTCTGCTCAGATCACAAAATACGTGGTTTGAGATATTCTGCTTTCTAATATATTTTCTTGGCGTCTGAAAAAATTGAGTCATTAGTAGGGATACGTCTCAGATTAACAAATAGAATAAATATGTGTATTTTAATTTTTTGCTGCTCCAAACATTGAGTCACATTCTAAGCTCACTTGCGGACACTTCCACTGCTTTTCCATATTTACAAAATGTGTTAAAAAGTTATGCAAATGAAAAAAGTCATACTAATTTATGCATTTGAGTCGCTGCTTTTGAAATTAATTAATAATGTTACGAAACAGCACACTGGTATAGTCCCTAAATCCGACTCTGTCTAAGCCAGGTATGAAAGTTAAAACTTAGGCGGGCGCGCAGGGTTTCCTAGAATTGTTTACGAATAGTGACTATCTTATCTACATTGTTTTTTATAGCCGAAATATCGCTTTTCATATTCGTAGAAATCTTCTCTTCCATGCCAGAAATATCGTTCTTCATAGCAGAAATCTTCTCGTCCATGTTCTCTTCCATGGCAGAAATATTCTCGTCTATGTTTTCTTCCATGGCGGAAATCTTCTCGTCCATGTTAGCAGAAATGTCGTTCTTCATAGCAGAAATCTTCTCGTCCATGTTCTCTTCCATGGCAGAAGCCTTCTCGTCCATGTTAGCAGAAATATTAGCAGAAATTGACGAGATTAAGGTGGAAGCCTCGTCATTAAATAAAACTGTTTCTGGATCAAAGCCGTCTTTTTCCAGTGCTAATTTAAGTCTTTCTACTAATTCACTTTTCTTACCGCACGTTTCCAATTCACGATCTTCTAATTCTCCTCTTAACTCAGTAATTTTCAAGTCCCTTAGTCTCTTGGCCATTTTTACGTAGATATTTATTTATATTACCCCACACCTGACACCAATGTAATGTTTTTCTTATTTATTTAAACGTTTTTATTACGGGTGGGATGAACTTTAAACACACGGTATGGCTACTTACTAATTTATTCAAACACTACACTATTCACTAATTATATACACAGTACATTCACTTAAACTAATTTATATAAACATTTCACTAATTTATATTTACTTATTTACTTGTTTATCTCACGATGTCAAAATATCAACTAACTAAACTCTTCTTGATCAGTCCCTTATATATTAATGCCTTTTTCACTAGATAATTCTAGATTACAAAACAATTGGCTTTCTGGCATTTTCTAGATAAGACTGGTCAGAAAAACAATGTAGATAAGATAGTCACTATTCGTAAACAATTCTAGGAAACCCTGCGCGTTCGCCATAATTTTAACTTTCATACCTGGCATAGACAGAGTCGGATTTAGGGACTATACCAGTGTGCTGTTTCGTAACAATAATACTAGAATTTTATTTAATAAAGGCATGTTCTTCCATAAATTTTGAACAAGTATTTGGTGTATCCTTAGATACCTTTATAGTTATAACTAAAAGTGGCAACATTACTCAAAATTTCAGTAGCTGCTTAATGTGTCAATAGTAATATATTCAGTAGTTTTGTCCTTGTTTAATTACCATGTAAAGAGAGATGCAAATATCGTCAGAGTATGATCGACGATCATTTCCAATACGCCATTGTATTGTAGTGAATAATGTCAAACGTGGTTTATTTATACTAGCGCCAATACGACTAGAGAGTAAACATTTAGTTCTTTCGTTTTGATGTGTTTTTCAAGACTTTAACTGACAAAATAAACTTTTAAATCAATTAATTTAATGTTTTTGGATTATCATGGTTCGTCGGTGCCAAGTTTGTCAGGAAAACAGCCGAAATGACGAAGGCCATGTATCTACAATACCATCCCAACTTTTTGGCGTTTAGAATTGTTGGCCGCAAAAATAAACGTGTTTATGAATGAATAGCCCTCTATATATTTATTATTACTCTAAGGGATTCATTTCAAATTGAAGGGCATATATCCTCTGCTTTAGTGGGTCATAAATCCTCGGAGTGTTATTTCGCATGGGATATATGCCCTAGCGAATTTCCTTGATATAATTGATCCATTCTACTAATTCTAACCTAGAAAACCAATTCCCAACTTATATCAACATTGGAGACGGAAGATCCGATGGATAGAATGTTGTATTTCTTCAGAAAACTAATATTTCAGTAGTCATGCATGATCAGAATTTACTAAGACCTTACCTTACTAATTGTTTCCAGTGATATTTTGCTAAATCGTTGACTAACTATGGATATCGCACAACAGATCACCCACACTGCCGCGAGAACAAAGAAAGAGCGACCATGTGCGTATAGTTTGCGAACTACGTGCTTGGGGCACATATCCTCCTAGGGCATATATCCTGCATTTGCCCTACTGGCGAAAGATTTAATAGTGAAGCATATATCAGAATTTTAAAAAATGTTATGCTTCCTTCTGTAGAGATCATTTTCCGTAACAATGATTATATCTTCCAACAAGATTACTGTACTGTGCATGAATCTGGAGTAGTGACCGTATGGTTTCGGGAACGTAATATTAATGTTACTAACTGGTGTAGTAAGTGCCCAGACTTGAATCCAGTAGAAAATGTTTGGGCAACGTTAGTAAGAGAAATTCGAAAGGTAAGAAACGTTGACGGTTTGTTGGAAGTTATAAATAATGGTTGGGAGGAATTAACTGAAGAATATTGTTCCACATTATATAGATCGATGACCAGTTGATTAAGAGAAGTCGTAGAGCGTATTGGCGGGATTACTAAATAATAATTGTTGTTCTTTATTGAAAATTAAAAATTTTTTAGTAGCCGTTGATATTTAATAATGGAAAACGAATTTTTTTACACTTTAGTGTTATTATCATTTAAATATACGACAAAACTGTTCCCCGGAAACTGAATAGACATATTCACACTAGGCAACAACAAGTGACCCATTTTTTGGCCGCAACTGTACATCTTTAGAAATATGTCTCGAGCCGTCAACTGAAAGATCCAATTTCCAAGAAGCGATCCCAAGTCCTTCGGACACAGGATTGGGGAACTCCAAGAACTTGTGCAACATAACGTTGAGACTGACCATTCTTATATTTCACAAAAGTAACAATAATAAGACATAGAGAACGACACAAAATATGAAAATATGTCCTTCAAACTAAATTGTTAGGTTACAATGGTACGATAGTACTCGATTATTAAGAATATTCTAATTAAACAATTAAACAAACTTTTTTAAATATATTAAATTGTGCATAATATGTTAGAAAATAAACGGTTTTAAAGATTTAAACTAACTTTTTCGCATCTGTGAGATGCCCTGATTAATATTCTATCATAAAATTGTCACTTCTATACACTTCGGGGGACGTATCGTGTTAACAAAACGAAATTTCTCCAAAAGTAACCAAAAATGCAGTATATCTGGATTTATAGTACTCGCTATAGTCAGCTGAAAATCAATAGGGTACATCTGTGAGACACCTTGGAAAATATCTAATTATAAAATTGGCCACTTGTATATACTCTGGAGGCTGTATCGTACTAAATCCGAAATTTCTCCAAAAAGGACAAAAATGTGGCACTTCAGGTACGATAGCACTCGTTGTACTAGCTCTGGTGAGCTAAAAATCAATAAGGTTCATCTATAAGACGCCTTGAACAATATTCAATCATAAAATGGGTCACTTGTATACACGTTGGATGCTGTATCGTGCTAACAAACTGAAAATTCTCCCAAAATGACAAAAATTTGGTACCTCAAGTACCATAGCACTCGTTGTACTGGCTTTAGTGAGCTGAATCTCAACAGGGCTCATCTTGAAGACGGCCTGAATATTATTCAATCATAAAATTGGTCACTTGTATATACTCCGGATGTATCCTGCTAACCAACTGAAATGTCTCCAAAAATAACAAAAATGTCGTACTTAAAGTACTATAGCACCTGTTGTACTGGCTGTGGTGAGCTGAAAATCAATAGGGTTCATTTGTGAGATGTTCTGAATAATATTCAATCATAAAATTGGTGATTTGTTGCACTTCGGAGGCTGTATCGTGCTAACAAACTGAAATTTCTCAAAAAATTACAAAATGTACTTCAAGTACCATAACAACCGTTGTACTGACTCTGGTGAACTGAAAATCAATAGGGATCATATCGATACAGCCTCCGGAGTATATACAAGTGACTAATTTTATGATTGGATATTATTCAGAGCGTCTCAAAGATGAACCCTATTGATATTCAACTCAGTAAAGCTAGTACAACGGATGCTATGGTACTTGAAGTACCAAATTTTCGTCATTTTTGGAGAATTTTCAGTTTGTTAGCACGATACAGCCTCCAGAGAGTATACGATTGATCAATTTTAGGATTGAATATTGTTCAAGGTGTCTCACAGATGTACCTTATTGATTTTTAGTTGATTAGAGCGAGTACAGCGGGTCCTCTAAATCCAGATATACAAAATTTTTGGTTATTTTTGGAGAAATTTCGGTTTGTTAGCACGATACATCCCTCCAAGTGTATACAAGTAACAATTTTATGATAGAACATTGTTCAGGGCCACAGATGCGGAAAAGTTAGTTTTAATCCGTAAAACCGTTTATTTATAGAATGGTACAACTAGCGCTTCAAGTTTACTATTGGACATATTTTACATAATGCTTTGTCAAAAATTGTATAGCTTAGTCAATGGTAGATAAAGTTTTGCAGTTCTTAATTTAATGTTGATTGACATCCAAATATTCATGTGGTACAAGATATTTTTAAGATAAAGTACTGAAATTTCCATATCCCATCGTGAAATATATTTAGATTGAACTATTTTTACACTCTATAAACAGACGTTAACACTTTAACGAGGTATTAAATTATAATGAAAATTTTTTGTTAAGAAAATATATCGGAGATTCGGAAATACAGGGCTTATGAACATTCAAACAATGTTGTGGAGATCACGATAGAGTATTAATTTGAGAAGCATTCGATTCCAGTCGCATTTCAGTTTATTTAAAAAGAGTTTTTAGTATTTTATGACAAATTCCAACACTTTCTCTTTCCAAATGAGTGTCTATATCCAGAAAAAATCCCTAAGATATTTTGTTTATCTCATTATAGCTCATAATCGTAGTCACAACGTGTGAGATTTTGAAAAAAAGATCAAAGCATTTATTCAAAAAATAGTATAGTATATGGCGAGACTGCCATCCAGTTTTCAATGAAGCTAATAATGACCCCCTCCCTTCACTCAAATTGAACATTCCATAGCTTACTACAAGACCTTATATCCACATAACTGATTTAAGTGGGTGTGCCAGAGTAGCCAACGTTTTTTACTTTTAGAGATCACAAATTAAAATTCTGTAATCCCAAATATAATGGAAGTATTATATAAAAATATTAATATTAAACGTCTTTATTATTTTCATCATAGATGGTACACATTAAAATAAAATCAATATCCGTAGATATGAAATTAAGATTAAAAGTTCAGTTTAATGGCGGAAACCACCATTAACCTGTTCTTCCACTTAACCATACAAGTTAGATACCTATGTATTTATGGTGATACAACCTTAGTATATATGAGTACAGGCATATTTTCTCTTCGAAGAACGGCCAGGCTATTATGTCGACATTATTGAAATTTTGGCTAAAACGGAGGTGCAGTAGAAAACCCAAATTTATTTTTCATATAGAAACACCTCGTATTTTATAAAATTTTAATTCATATAATATATATATATATATATATATATATATATATATATATATATATACATAATGAGTATAGTTTCATAAAATACGTGGTGTTTATATGAAATATAAATTTCGATTTTCTACTACACCTGTTTTAGTCGAAATTTCAATAATTTCGACGTATTGGCCTGACCGTTCTTCGAAGGGAAAAACAACTACATTCCTGGCTAAATACCACGCAGAATATTGAATTACATCCCCTTCGAAAACCGTGACGTCGATCGGCCATTTTGCCGATACGGACATCTGTGGTGATTTGCAACTGATAGCGGAAGAGCATAGTACACTGACGCGTTTCGACCTTTCTAATTTCTAATCCGAACTGAAGATTACGTCCTCCGACAACCTCTCCTGGCTCGTGTAGTTACACAAGTGAGAAGTAGTCAGTTGGCGCCATCTTCACTTTCAGTTGCGAACCAACACCTGAGATAAATGCGACCGTATTAGTCGTATGAAATAAAATGAGTATAATTTCATAAAATACGTGTTGTCTATATGAAATATGAATTTCGACTTTCTACTACACCTGTTTTAGTCGAAATTTCAATAATTTCTTATTGAAATTTCGACTAAAACAGGTGTAGTAGAAAATCGAAATTCATATTTCATATGGAAATATATTTCATGAAATTATACTCATTTTATTTCATACGACTAATACGGTCGCATTTATCTGAGGTGTTGGTCCGCAACTGAAAGTGAAGATGGCGCCAACTGACTACTTCTCGCTTGTGTAACTACACGAGCCATGGAGGTTGTCGGTGGACGTAATCTTCAGTTCGGATCAGAAATTCTGAACTGGAGGGCATTACGGCACTCTTGAATAGACCCAAGAAGGTCGAAACGCGTCAGTGTACTATGTATGCTCTTCCGCTATCAGTTGCGAATCACCACAGGTGTCCGTATCGGCAAAATGGCCGATCGACGTCACGGTTTTCGAAGTGGATGTATTTCAATATTCTGCGTGGTATTAGCCAGGAATGTAGTTATTTTTCCCATCGAAGGACGGTCAGGCCAGTATGTCGAAATTATATACTCGTATATATATATATATATATAAGCAACGAATAGATTAGTGGGAATTGCACGCATATAGAAGAAGGGGCTACTGAAAAGAGTGGTAACCGCAGACATGCATGTTTCTGGCTCATTAGCTGTCGTCGGTACGGTACAACCAAGAAAAGATGTGAAACATCGGAGCAAAGGTGTTGAATGAAACATGAGAAAATATAACAGAATTCAGCAGGATAGTCAAACACAACATTTGTGTCAGTAATATTAGAAGATCTCGAATATTCGAGACAACAACCAACATAGACAACAACACGGAGGTGCATATAACACTCCCGTCTGAAACTTCCGACCCAGATTAATGAAATAATAACAAGATGTACGAATAGTGCGTGACATATGAACAATAAGCAACGAATAGATTAGTGGGAATTGCACGCAAATAGAATATTCGAGATCTTCTAATATTACTGACACGAATGTTGTGTTTGACTATCCTGCTGAATTCTGTTATATTCTCTCATGTTTCATTCAACACCTTTGCTCCCATGTTTCACATCTTTTCTTGGTTGTACCGTACCGATGACGGCTAATGAGCCAGAAACGTGCATGTCTGCGGTTACCACTCTTTTCAGTAGCCCCTTCTTCTATTTGCGTGCAATTCCCACTAATCTATTCGTTGCTTATTGTTCATATGTCACGCACAATTCGTACATCTTGTTATATATATATATATATATATATATATATATATATATATATATATATATATATATATATATAATTCCTTCCATTGTTCTTGGGCATCAGGTTAATTATAAATAATGTATCAAATTCTATTTTTTATTTGACGTTTCGCTCTATAGTTCGGAGCATTTTAAAAAATGTTTACATTGATGTTGTTAAAACAATAAATTATAAACGATTGAACTATTAAAATTAAATGTACACACAGAGACGACAAAAACTGGTTACTAACAAAACTATTTCAAAAATAATAAAATCGAAAGTACCTGCCTTAGAAACAACAGTTTACAATATACCAGGGACATTCAACAAGTTGATGTTGTTATTATAATAAATTATAATATATCTGGCTTAGATTTTTTATATCTTATTTATCGTTTAATGCATTGTTCTCCTTTTTTATATGTATCATTTCTTTTATTGTTAGTTTTTTGTAATTAGAATCTTGGTTTATTATTTTAGTATTATTAAAGTCAAATTTATGTTTTTCATTTTTCACATGTTTATGAAGCGCAGTGGAGGCGTTTTTTGTATATTTATGACCATTAAGTCTATTTTCAAGATGTTGGGTTGTCATACCTATATATTTTTTGGGACAATCTAAACATGGTATAGAATATATGACGTTAGATTTTTTTGAATCATTTATTTGACTTTTTAATTTGGAGAACAATGGTGATAGAGTATTTTGTGCCCTATGACAAACTTTTATGTTGATTTGTGTATGGCATTGCGATGTAGGTAAGAGGGGCTAGTGTATTGGTTTGTGTTGATTGGATTTGACTATTGTAAAATTTATGTGTGCGTTGTTTAATAATTCTGTCAATATGTTTGGAAGGATAGTGATTGTTTTGTAATATTGTTTTTGTTTGATATAAAATTTCTAGACGATATTCAGGTGATGTGAGTGTAATGGCTCTATCTACTAATCCTATGATTACGCTGTTTTCTTGGGAATTAGGATGGTGGGAGTGGTAATTCAAGTAGCGACCTGATGATGTTTCTTTAATAAAATGTTTTGTTGTAATTTTATTCTCTCTAGTTTTAATAAGTGTCATGTCCAGAAAATTTATGGTATTGTTTTGTTCTGTTTCTATTGTGAATTGAAGCTTTGGATGAAAATTACTGAAAGCAGTCAATATATGATTTATTTGATTGGATGGAACGGCAGCTAAGCAATCATCTACGTATCTTTTAAAAAATAATATATCGAAATTTATTTGATTAAACACATTTTCTTCAAGGTATTCCATTACAATTTGTGCAAGGGTTGATGAAATTGGTGAACCCATAGTGCACCCATTGAGTTGTTCAAAAAAATCTTTTTTATATTGAAAAAAATTATTGTTTTGGATTAGCATTATTCCTTCTATGAATTCTCCATATGTGAGAGTTGTGTGTTCTTTTAATAATCTCCATTTGTGTTTTAATATATGGGTTATTAGTTCATTTGGAATGTTGGTATACATTGAGATCACGTCTAGAGAAATAATGCTATAATTGTTTGGTATTTCAACAGTGTCTAAAAAGTGTTCAAGTGTAAACGAATCTTTTATATAGAATTCATTCTTGTTGATTATTTGTGAGAGACAGCTTGATAAATATTTAGACAGTTTGTAAAAGGGAGATTGAACATAAGAAACTATTGGCCGTAATGGTATGTCAGGTTCATGTAATTTAGGTAAACCGTAAATTCTTGGTGGTATGGCATTATGTGTTTGTAATTGCTTAGCTTCCATTGCACTAATTGATTGTGTTAAGACTCAAAGGCTTCTGTAGTAAATAATAAAAGTGGCAACGTCGTAATTATTTGATGTGCATGTGACAGGGACCCGAGGGGGAAGAAAAAGAATACAGTCGCAGTCGAAGAGAATAAGAGTGAGGGGACTCTAGACTTTATAATTAAGTTAACAATATTATTAAAATTTAAAAAGGCTAAATTCACTGTATAGTAGTATCGGTAGTGATTAAGTTTGATGTAAAAATAAAGTCATATAATACAGTCCACAGATTATTTATCGAAAAGGTAAATCAAACAAAGAAATTAACGCCGATACCTGAACATTTGGTCTTCGAACCGCATGAGTGGGATGATTTAATCCAGTATCCAGCAAATCTGAATTTCGCCGGTAAGCCGACGGACGTTACATACACAGTGAGTTTGTTCCTTTTTTTTAATAATTCCCATTAAAATTAAAAATATTGCCTTTATTTGGAGAGTAGAGTTTAATTCAGCCTCATGTTAATTTAGATAATTATTATTTGTATATGTATACGGGCGTGGTCTTGAGTTGATAAGTGGTTCACAAATTGCTATCGCCATATCATATTTCATTTACGTTTTACGAACCCTAATATTTATCTGTTGGGTTCTTAACATTCTGAGTGCAGCTGTTAAATATCTCTAGGGTCGTTTGTTTGAAGCTACACTGTTGCCAACAATTATTCAATTTCGCACTGATAGGAAATTAATTTAAGATTATAAGTTTACAAATTAATCATGACTGACGATTCATTTAAAACTTTAATTAAGAAACGGGGTGTTCTAAAAGGAAAAATTTCTATTTTTAGTAATAAAGTTTCAAAATTAAAAGAAAGTTTTGAGAATAAAGAAAATATTTCTGAACAAAATATTATCGAGCTTGAAGAAAGAATAAATAGTATTAGTGACATAAGTAATGAGTTTGATAGTGTTCAGAGCCAAATTGAAATGGAAATTTTAGACGACGAAGCCAAGTTTACTGAACAATTAGCTCAACGCGAACAGTTTTTACAAAATTTTTATGATTCGTTCTCTTCAGCAAAATACTTATTAAATCAACTAAAGCCACCCATTAATAACAATAATGATCATAATTCCGATCAAATTTCGATTATTTCAAGCAAAAACGGTTGCAGCTCTCCCGCAGTAAAATTGCCAGACATAAAATTACCTACATTTAGTGGGTCTTCAAATACCTGGCTTGAGTTTCGAGACACGTTTAACGCATTAATAAATGACAACCCTGACATCGACGATATAAATAAATTTCATTATTTAAGAGCTAGTCTAGAGGGTAGCGCGCGTCAGGTTATTCAATCTCTTGAAATTTCCGCAGGAACGTATATCGTTGCATGGGGTTTGTTATGCAAACGATATGACAATAAAAAGTTATTAATACATAATCACTTAGATGCATTATTCAATTTAGAAAAAATTGTTAAAGCGTCATCTTTTAAAATAAGAAATATGTCAGATACAGTCTCCAAACACTTGAGGGCTCTTAATAGTCTTGAACTACCAACGAGTCAGTGGGATATGTTAATTTTACATTTAATGGCCAAAAGTTTGGACGATGCGTCTGTCAGTAAATGGGAGGAATTCAAGTCCAAAAAGGATTTGCCTTCTCTTGAGGATATGTATGAATTTTTAAGAAGTAGAGCAGACTTGCTAGAGCGGTTAGAATTAAACAAACTTGAGCAGGGTCAAAAATCGGGAAAAACTAGGGGCTTATTTTCTGCCGATTCTGGGAATAATTCACAACAAAACAAAACATTTTCCCAAAATTTTAAGTGTGCCATATGCAGTGGTGAACATAGAGTTTTTCTGTGTGACAAATTTAAATCAATGTCCGTATTAAATCGCACTGAACAAGCCAAAAGGTTAAAATTATGTTTAAATTGCCTCCGAAGTGGTCACAAAACTAACCAATGCAGATTGTATGCTTCATGTAAAACATGTCAAGGTAAACACAATACTCTTCTACATATAGAAAATAAAAATCAAGCTGATCAAAACATAAATGAAGAAAATGTTTCTTTAACCACTAAATCAGAATATTCACAAATTTTATTATCTACAGCAATAGTAGATGTTTTAGACAGTTATGGTTTTTATGTACCAGTTCGAGCTATTTTAGATTCAGGTTCTATGTCTTCTTTTGTAACTGAGTCTCTTCATTCAAAACTAAATATTTCAAAGCAATCAGTCCATTTTGCTGTTTCCAGTTTAAATAGTACCGTCTCTAATGTTAACTCTAAATGTTGTTTGAAGTTAAAATCTCAACACAACAATTTTATAACTGATTTGTCTTGTTTTATACTACCAGAGATAACTGGAAACTTGCCTACATTTTCCATTGATAAGCAAAGTTTATTGATACCTAAAGATCTAATATTGGCCGATAAAAATTTTCATAAGCCCAGGCCAGTGGAGATGTTGATAGGTGCTGACATATTTTGGAATGTTTTATGTCCAAAACAATTAAAGTTAACTGAGAATGGTCCTGTTTTACAGGAAACTCAGCTTGGGTGGTTGGTTTCAGGTAAAGTACAAGGCATTCAAATTTCTAATAATACAGTTTGTAATTTTGTTAAAAATGAATCTGATTCATCTATCCAAGATCAGTTATTGAAATTTTTTGAAATAGAAAGTGTTAAAACTGCCAGTCCTTGGTCCAAAGAGGAAACTGACTGTGAATCTCATTTTAAAGATACAACCACAAGAACCCAAGAAGGTCGTTTTGTTGTATCGATTCCGTTAAAACAAAGTCCGGAAATATTAGGTGAATCGTTAGATCTAGCCAAAAAGAGATTCAAATCATTAGAGCAAAAATTTTCAAAACATTATCAATTTTCCAAAATGTATAAAGAATTTATCTTGGAATATGAAAATCTCAGCCATATGCAAAATATAGGTAATGTAGCTAAAGTAAATCATGAGGGTGCCTATTATCTACCGCACCATGGGATCCTACGTATGCATAGTGCGACAACAAAGTTAAGAACAGTTTTTGACGCCTCGGCTCGAACTACAAGTGGAGTTTCGTTTAACGAACTCCAGTTAAAGGGACCAGTCATTCAAGACGATTTAGTCTCAATATTATTACGCTTCAGACAATATAAATATGTTGTTACCGCGGACATTGAAAAAATGTACCGTCAGGTTTTAGTGTTAAAAGATCAGCATAAAATGCAAAGAATTCTTTGGCGAGAAAACGAAAATAAAGAACTAAGTGTCTTTGAACTTTCCACAGTGACGTACGGAACCACAAGTGCACCATTTTTAGCTATTAGGTGCCTAGTTGAGTTAGGCAACCTTTGTAATAACAAATTACCTATGATTTCAAATATAATTCTTCACGACTTTTATGTCGATGACCTTTTGACAGGTTTTGATGATATTCACCTAGCAAAAGAAAGTTGCCTTAGATTATGCGAGGTTCTTCGCTCAGGTTGCTTTCCACTTCGAAAGTGGAGATCAAACTTTCCGGGCATATTAAATGATTTAAAAGAATGTAAACTTGCTGAAGCTTCGGAAGGTCTAGTTATCGGCGAAGATGATGTTGCAAAAACTCTAGGCATATCTTGGATGAGTAAAACGGACAAATTAATATTTCACATTGACGTTGAACTAAAAGGTGAACACTTAACAAAAAGAGTAATGCTTTCATGCATATCCAGAATATTCGATCCAATGGGTTTACTTGGTCCTTGCATTATAATTGCCAAAGTAATGCTACAACAACTTTGGAAAGAAAATTTATCTTGGGACAGTCCTATTTCCTATGATCTGCAAATTAAATGGAATAATTTTATACAAGAACTTCCTTCTCTGAACCATTTAAAAATTGACCGACATGTAATTTGCGATAATCCTACACAAATAGATTTACATGCGTTTTCAGATGCTTCTGAGGTAGCATATGGCGCAGCTGTGTATGTCAGATCAGAAAATTGCCATGGAGAAATATTCTGTCATTTACTTATTTCTAAGGCTAAGGTTGCGCCAATTAAATCACTAACAATTCCTCGGTTAGAACTATGTGCAGCCCATCTTTTAGCCAAACTTGTTAATAAAGTTACTACTTCTCTGAGGCTTAATTTAAATTCTGTAACATTTTGGTCTGACTCGACAATAGTTCTTGGCTGGATTAAAACTTCAGTCCATTTATTAAAACCATTTGTACGCAATAGAATTGCTGAAATACAGGATTTAACTGATATAAGGTCATGGCGTTATGTTCCAAGTTTAGAAAATCCTGCAGATATTTTATCAAGAGGCTCCTATCCTAGTAGTTTAAATAATTCAAACATATGGTGGCACGGTCCATGTTGGCTCAGAGAGAGTCCAGAATTTTGGCCGAAAGATAATAAGGTGTCTGTCCCTCTTCCAGAAATAAAAACGACTTTGGTTGCTGTGTCTGAAAGTAAATTTCCCTTCGAAAGGTTTTCTAGTTTAAATCGATTAAAACGATGTATGGCGTATATCTTGAGATTCATAAAAAATTGTTTAAGTGCTAAAGAAAACCGAACATTTGGTGTTTTAACAGCTACTGAATTAGATTATTCATTGAAGTTACTTGTAAAAATATCCCAAATATCTTCGTTTACCAAGGAGTACAATGATCTGAAGGTTGGAAATGAAATTGACAAAAAGAGTAAACTTTTATCTTTAAATCCGTTCATGGACACTGATGGCATAATTAGAGTTGGTGGTCGTTTGCAAAATTCAAATTTTCACTTTAATAAAAAACATCCAATGATCTTGTCTTCAAAACATTATTTCACCAAACTTCTTTTCGAACAAGAACATAAAAACTTACTGCATGCTGGACCACTACAACTGTTATATAGTATAAGAGAAACATATTGGCCCATTGCAGCTCGCAATCTAGCTAGATCTGTTGCTCATAAATGTGTACGATGCTATAAATTGAAACCTAAACCGGTTCAACCTATGATGGGTAATTTGCCTAGTGATAGATTCCTATCAGGTTTTTCATTCCAAATTACAGGTATAGATTATGCTGGACCTTTTCTTGTCCTCAATAAAAAGGGACGTGGCTCGAAACTCATAAAGGGTTACGTTTGTCTATTCATATGTTTTGCCACAAAGGCCATTCATCTAGAGTTTGTAAATAGTCTTTCAACTGAAGATTTTCTTTTGGCTCTGAAACGCTTTATTAGTCGGCGAGGGAAACCATGTCAAATTTATTCAGACCACGGTACTAATTTCATTGGGGCAAACAGAAATTTAAAGGAATTATATGATTTCCTAAATAAAAATAAAATTTCAATAAGTGATTTTGTGAACAACCAAGGCATACGCTGGAATTTTAATCCTGTCCAAGCTCCACATTTTGGTGGATTGTGGGAGGCAGGGGTTAAGGCAATGAAGTGTCATTTAAAACGTGTGTCTGGTAATTCTAACTTTACAGCTGATGAATTCACAACTCTACTTTGCCAGGTAGAGGCCATATTAAATTCCCGTCCTCTTTCTCCACTATCTACCGACCCCTTAGATCCTTCTCCCCTAACTCCAGCTCACTTCATCATTGGTCGTCCACTAACTTCAATTCTTGAGCCAGATATGAGTTTAGAAAAGGAGAGCAGATTATCCAGATACCAGAAGATTGAAAATGCCCGACAACACTTCTGGAGAAGATGGTATAAGGAGTATATCTCTGACCTTCAGCAGCGAACCAAATGGAAGACAAGCAATGGAATGCTGGAAGAAGGCATATTAGTGCTGGTAAAAGACGACAAGCTACCACCTTTGAACTGGAGATTAGGACGTGTAATCAAATTAATTCGCGGAAGTGATAATATCTCGAGAGTTGCTGAGATTCTCACCAACAATGGAACTATTAAAAGAGACTTCTCCAAAATTTGCCCATTGCCGCTGGACAATTAGTCGTGTGTGTTCTTCTCTTAATGAACATTAAATATTTCGTTAAAAGCTGGTGCTTTCAAGGCCGCGGGTATGTTAAGACTCAAAGGCTTCTGTAGTAAATAATAAAAGTGGCAACGTCGTAATTATTTGATGTGCATGTGACAGGGACCCGAGGGGGAAGAAAAAGAATACAGTCGCAGTCGAAGAGAATAAGAGTGAGGGGACTCTAGACTTTATAATTAAGTTAACAATATTATTAAAATTTAAAAAGGCTAAATTCACTGTATAGTAGTATCGGTAGTGATTAAGTTTGATGTAAAAATAAAGTCATATAATACAGTCCACAGATTATTTATCGAAAAGGTAAATCAAACAAAGAAATTAACGCCGATACCTGAACAGATTGATTATCTAAAAGTTTTTTAACAAATTTATAATTTTTTTCTTGAAAGGACTTTGTCTGATCAGATTTTATTTTTTGATATACATCTGTATTATTTAAAATTTCATTTATTTTTGTGTCATAATCTGTAGTGTTCATTATGACAGTTTTATTACTTTTATCAGGTTGTAGTACCGTGATCTGAGGGTGATTTTTAATGAAATGTTTGGTTTTTTTAATTTTTTTTTGTATATCTTTCTGTATTTTATTGTTGGTTTTACCTTTGTAATGACGAAGTTTAATTTTGTGGTTAGTGATAGCATTAACAGCTTCGGCTCTAATAATATTTTGTGTGTGTTCAGGTTGATTTGCAATCGCGGTTTCAATGCATGCAATATACTCTGTGCAGGGTAGCTCATTTTGCGTATAGTATGGAATCGTATTATTTTTGAAATAGTTTTGTTAGTAACCAGTTATTGTCGTCTCTGTGTGTACATTAAATGTTAATAGTTCAATCGTTTACAATTTATTGTTTTAACAACATCAATGTAAACATTTTTGAAAATGCTCCGAACTATGGAGCGAAACGTCAAATAAAAAATAGAATTTGATACATTATTTATAATTAACCTGATGCCCAAGAACAATGGAAGGAATTTATATACAAGGTTAAAGAAAAACAAATAATTTATATATATATATATATATATATATATATATATATATATTCCGTTGTTTGTGTTCTTCCATGTTTCATTCAACATCGTTGCTCCCAAGTTTCACATCCATACTTGGTTATACCGTACTGATGAAGGCTAATGAGCTAGAAACATGCATGTTTACGGTTACCACTCCTCTTCAGTAACCTCTTTATTTTTGCGTGCTCTTCCATGAAAAACACTTGTTGTTTGCTCTTTGTTTTTTTTAAATTCACGCGTTATCCATTTTTGATCTTGTTTCTTCACCTTGGGTTGGTTTTTTCTAGACAGGAGGGCTTTATGCGCCTCCGTGTCGATATTGGTTGTTGTTCCAAAATCGGAATCTTCCAATTGATGGCACAAATGTGCGTTTGGTTGTCCTGTTATTTTTCGTTGTTTGTGTTCTTCCATGTTTCATTCAACATCGTTGCTCCCAAGTTTCACATCCATACTTGGTTATACCACTCCTCTTCAGTAACCTCTTTATTTTTGCGTGCTCTTCCATGAAAAACACTTGTTGTTTGCTCTTTGTTTTTTTTAAATTCACGCGTTATCCATTTTTGATCTTGTTTCTTCACCTTGGGTTGGTTTTTTCTAGACAGGAGGGCTTTATGCGCCTCCGTGTCGATATTGGTTGTTGTTCCAAAATCGGAATCTTCCAATTGATGGCACAAATGTGCGTTTGGTTGTCCTGTTATTTTTCGTTGTTTGTGTTCTTCCATGTTTCATTCAACATCGTTGCTCCCAAGTTTCACATCCATATACTTGGTTATACCACTCCTCTTCAGTAACCTCTTTATTTTTGCGTGCTTTCCCATGAAAAACATTTGTTGTTTACTCTTTGTTTTTTGTTTTATATATATATATATATATATATATATATATATATATATATATATATATTTAAAATACTTTCGTTTTTTTATTTTATTGATGAACAAAATGTTATATATAATAGGTAGAGACCGCGGTATGCAGTTAACTCATTTAACAGGTAAACAGACTTGTCCCTTTTCCTTCGTCTATGACCATATTTTAGTCCCTGTCATAAACCCCCTCTGCAGTTAACTTGTGCCGGGAGATTCTTCAGTCAAGAATCGGCGAGAATTAGTACATCGTTTGACTACCCGAAGTTAACCTAAGAGTATATGGATAATGATAATAATATAACATAAGTAATATACCCATAATATGAGTGCATAGTGATGTTTTTCCCATACAGTTTTTTCGATCGCCTAGTAATAATTCAAAATATTAATGAATTAAAATAATAGATAGTAGAAGCAGTTTGTTTGTTTTCTGAGTAACGGTCGTTTTTACTATAGTTTTGATATACGGAAAGATGCAAATTCCTATCACCAGATAAAAAGATAACAGTATTTATCAATTTGTGTTTCTCTGATAAGAATTATTATGCCGGAATAGAGTACCTTGTCGATATTTAATGAAAAGTAGGTACATAGATGTTATGTAATACGCGACATTACTTGTGTAAATTGATGCTGTTTGGTAATACTAAAAATAAAGGTAAGTGATATTTCGACTTTTACAATTAAGTCATTACTAGAGCTACTACTAAAGTTATATGATTAAAAACACTTGTTGATAGTATAGCTTAATAATATTCCTTAACTTCAATGAATATATTCTAAAAAACAATTCCCAGAGGTGCCTAGCGCTTCAAATAATTCAACAGCTCTTTTCAACAATGAATAATATTTGGCACTAATAATAGTTCTATATATCTTTCATAAATGGGGTAGATACCGTGAATGAGTCATTCCTTCAATGAGGTTCAAAATTTAACAGGTTGTTGTGTTGCGCGCGCTCGCATTGTTTTTTTGGTATTAAATTAAAAACATCACTCCCTATTAACTGTTACCTACTCGATATTCTAATTACCTGATCTAGAAAAATAATAATAAAACTTTTTGTCTCTGAGAAAATGCCATTTTGTACCGCTTCCTTCTTAGTTCATTAAACTTGTATATTTATGTGGGTCTTATTTATTTATACTCTTTCATTATCCACAACGAGTATAATAATATATTTGCCCAGTGCTTAGATCCATCCCTATCATTTACATTTTGTGTACATAGTTGTATTCTTAGGCTTCGCTTTTTATTAGGTATTCATAATGCCTCTGATTGGTCACAAGCTCTTCTTTCTCGGTCTGTTACTATCATAATATCATTACAACACAACTTATAAGAAAATGAAATATCAATACTCAAATGTAAAATGCATTTTTTTAAATTATAGTCATGTGGTTTGCATTTTGATTAGTTCTTGTACGTAATCCATCATTAAATACTATTTCATTTACGTACAGAGGGGGGTTTGATTCATCTCTTAAAAGTTTTACCGTAAATAAAATATACTTAATTTTTGCGAGAAAAATAATACAAGGGTTAAAAAATCAGAAACTATTAAATTTGGAAATTTGTCAACTTCCCTTTTCTCTTCTCTTCCCGTATATCGATCTATATTGATAAAACATTTGATAAAACGATAATTCGACCTTATACAAAAATTTTCACAAAAATTATTTACGAACTAGGTGTAGGTATATGTATGAAAATCCTTAAATTCGTTGTTCCCTTGTGTCTAATGCACATGAGTCATTTATTAAAAGCTTATCCATCTTTCTATTAACTAAATTGTTAATTAGAGTTGTGGCGTAACCGTTTTTAACTGCTAAAAGTTTCTAATTCTTTATTAGAATCATCGGGACACATTGGAATCAAAAAATCCAATGAACGTATGACGTGAACGACGTAAGCTTCTGCTGAAAAGGGTGATTGATGTCACTAGGAATAACATGAGGTGTCTGAGTCTTCTTTCTATATATGCCAAAAGGAACGTGCTGATTAACCCTCTTCAAAGATAAATCCAAGAAATTGAGAGTGTAGTTATTTTCCAATTCCAAAGTAAATTTGAGGTCTATGTGTAAGTTGTTAATAAAACTTAAAAAATCATCGTTTAAAACGTTAACATCCCCTTGAAAACCGAAGACCACGTCATCGACATATCTATACCAGAAAACAATATTCCCTGAGAATTGGCTATTGAAAATTTGTCTCTCTATAAAGTCCATAAAGATACCTGCCAAGAAAGGAACTAGTGGATTTCCCATCCCAAGACCCTTCTTCTGTTCATAAATTTTATTATTAAACATGAAGAAGTTTTGTTGTAATACCAATGACAATAAACTGAAAACATTCTCCACCACATAGTCATCCAACGATGAATCAATCAATAAATCCCTAATGAGACCCACGGTTAGTTCCACGGGAACATTGGTGTATAAGTTGGTTACATCAACCGAAGCTAAAATGGCGTTCGAGGGAAGTTCAATGTCTTTAATTTTCTTTACCAAATCATTAGAATTCAAAAGAGTGTGTTGAGGTTCGAAATTTATATTTACTTCTAAGAAAATGATTCCATATGGGAACATTGTTTTTTGGTATAGATATGTCGATAACGTGGTCTTCGGTTTTCAAGGGGATGTTAACGTTTTAAACGATTATTTTTTAAGTTTTATTAACAACTTACACATAGACCTCAAATTTACTTTGGAATTGGAAAATAACTACACTCTCAATGTCTTGGATTTATCTTTGAAGAGGGTTAATCAGCACGTTTCTTTTGGTATATATATATATAGAAAGAAGACTCAGACACATCATGTTATTCCTAGTGACATCAATCACCCTTTTCAGCAGAAGCTTACTTCGTTCAGGTCATACGTTCATTGGATTTTTTTTATTCCAATGTGTCCTGATGATTCTAATAGAGAATTAGAATCAATCACATTTTTAGCAGTTAAAAACGGTTACTCCATAACTCTAATTGACAATTTAGTTAATAGAAAGATGGATAAGCTTTTAATAATTGACTCATGCATTAGACAAAAGGGAACAACAAAAATTTCTTAGCATTTCTTACTACGGTCCGCTTTCCTATCAATTGGCCAACATTATTGAGAATAGAACAGAATATAAAGTAGCCTTTAAAACTCCACTAAACATAGAAACTATCTTTTCTCGAACCAAAGACCCAATTTCACAATTTGATAGAAGTGGGGTTTATAAATTGACTTGCAACAATTTCACCCCTGAATACATAGATCAGTGTGGTATGAGGTTTAACTTGAGAGTCCAGGAACATTTGACAAGGAATAGTTTCGTTTTCTACAGACATTTCCAATTTAATAACCATTCTTTTGTGGTGGATGACAATTTTAAAATTTTCCATGTTTGTGAACATAAAACTTGACTGAACGCTTTGGAGAACAATTAATAATGAAAATACTATATCATTAAATTTAAAATCAACTATTGAAGTTCCACCTCTGTTTAGGATTTTAGATTATAAAAAATTATCTTCACTTGAGTGTCTTAACAAACAAATTATTTAAAACGTTAGTTCCTCTAGTTCTGTTGTCTTATCTAGTTTTTGTTGTGTATTTTAAATTCATGCTGTTATCCGTCCTGTGTAAAGTTTTTTAATTGACTGGTAAGTTACAGTTATTTGAATAGAATCCGAATTGCTAGATTAAATTTACCATCATAATTGTAGCTTACCCGCCCCGAAGATGACTTTGGTAAGTCGAAACTAGTCGGCATGTGGTAATAAAAACTTTGTACGAATTTAAGGATTTTAATACATTTACCTACACCTATTTTGTAGATGGTTTCGTACACTAGTGGATTTGATTCAGGAAAAAAAATTGTTTATTTTGAAATGTTCCCTTTTACCACGGTAATTTAAAATGGAATAAAATTTCAGTGCTATATAGTGGTAGAGATTGAAAAAGTAGTAGATTTCTATAATAATATATATAATATATTTAAAAATCCGAATGGCACAAGACCAATTGGACGGCTTATTTCAGTAAAGTTTTTGCATCCGATTCAAAACAAATTTTTTTTTCTAATTTTCTTAAATAAATGTTTTCATGTACGTTGTAGAACGTGTTAAGTTCTAAAACAAATCTCAGTAACTTTTCTGCGTCAGATCAAAAACAAAAGAAATACGATTTTTTTCCAATTTTGACAGGCCTCCATTTTGTTTCTACTGGGCCGATTTGGCCCGTTAACGAACTTGTCCAAGATTTTGGCCGAACCAATTTTTTTAGCGAGTTTGGTTTCGATCCGTCAAAAAATGCGCCCTCTATCGGGCTTACAAATTCCGTTATAATTCTTAATTTTCTTTGACCATTCAAAATATTTTTGATTTCGTGTTCTTGGGTTTAGGTCAAGAATAAAAAACTAAATATCGTCTACATACTTTGACGTTTCGCTCCTAGTTGGGAGCTTTCTCAAAAAGATGTTATGTCTTATTTGGACAGAATAAAATATTTACAATTAATCGATATACAATTTTGGAACGTGTACAAAAAGGACACTGAACACATACAAACATATAAAAGCGCAAGGTTCTTGATAAAATAATATAGGTGTTTACCTCAGAACCAAATTCACGATATACGAGTGAAATCAAAAGTCTATAGTATTTTTATTTTGTTATTGGATGTATATATTTTGGTTACTAAATTCATTACACAATTAAATTATGATAAATTTGACTCGTTCACTAAATTCTTTTCTTTTAGTCTTATTTCAGAATGAAATAGGGCTATTGTAGAGAGTAGCATGACGCGACTTCGGAAAAATTTCAATGCAGTTTTTCGTTTTGGTGTTCCTAGATGCCAAAATCACCCTCCGTTCCAAAGGTTATACATATATATATATATATATATATATATATATATATATATATATATATATATATATATATATATATATAAATATATATGTATATATATATATATGTATGTATATATATATATATATATATATATATTATATATATATATATATATATATATATATATATATATATATATATATATATATATATATATGTTATAACGGAATTTGCAAGCACGATAGAAGGCGTATTTTTTGACGGATCGAAACCAAACTCACTACAAAAATCGGTTAGGCCAAAATCTTGGACGAGTTCGTTAATGAGCCAAATCGGCCCAGTAAAAACAAAATGGCGGCCTGTCAAAGTTGAAAAAAAATCGTATTTCCTTTGTTTTTCATTTGACGCAAAAAAGTTACTAAGCTTTTTTATAGACCTTAATACGTTCTACAACTTTTGTACTCAACATTTTTCTCAAAATCGTACATTAAAACATTTATTTAAGAAAATTCACAAATTATAACTGAATTTGTAAGCACGATAGAGGGCGTATTTTTTGACGGATCGAAACCAAACTCGCTACAAAATCGGTTAGGCAAAAATCTTCGACGAGTTCGTTAATGAGCCAAATCGGCCCAGTAAAAACAAAATGGCGGCTTGTCAAAGTTGAAAAAAAAATCGTATTTCCTTTGTTTTTCATTTGACGCAAAAAAGTTACTAAGCTTTTTTATAGACCTTAACACGTTCTACAACTTTTGTATTTAACATTTTTCTCTAAATCGTACATTAAAACATTTATTTAAGAAAATTCACAAACTTACCAGAATTTTTTTTAATTTTTTTGTTTTTGATTTGATGCCAGAATGTTACTTTGGTTTTTTGTACATCTCTATTACTTTTGTATCTAATTTTTTATTTTCGGTTTTATGCAAACATGTTACTGAAATAAGACTGTCCAATTGGTCCTGTGCTATTGGGATTTTTTTTATATGTACCATCTCTTTGATTGCCAATTTATGGTAATTAGAATCCTGGGTTAGTATTTTTGTACTATTGAAGTCAAATTCATGGTGTTCCCTGGATTCGTGTTTATGTAGGGCGGTGGACGCATTTTTTGTGTACTTGTGACCATTTAAGAGGGGTCTCACGTTTTAGGAACCTGAAAACAGTTGGCACCCGTGATTTGCAACAAAATTTAGGTCATTTTGTAGACAACAAATCTAAAGAACGCAGGGAAATTAAGTGTTGAAATTTTAACACAATATAACTTGGACCTTTGTCTTGGGAATCAGGTATTTTGGTTGAGTTTTATACTGTTATAAAAAAGATATAAGCCATTAAGTGATGGTGTGATTTTGACAGTTTTGACAATTTGTGGTCACCAATCTGGACACCATAACCTGATCCCCAAAAGGAAGCCTAGAGAATTCGATTCTGAAAATATTAAATCTCAAATCATTGTATTTTTTGAGATTTGTTGTGCGCAAATTTTTGCAAACGAACATCTTTTTACTTTAGTTCAACCGCTCCACCGTCTTGATGCATGGCGCTGTATAGAACAATATAGAACAATGACAGAAGACGACGGTCAATTCATAGACAAATAATATTATAACTTTCTCTATGGGTCAAATGCTGTTGTCATATGTTTTGTGTTCATAAAAATATCCCAAATTTATAGTTTAGTGTGTATTGTATTTGTAAGTGATTATAATTAAGTAATTTTCATGCTAAATAAGTAAATTTGTGCTTCGTAAATGCTATTTATATTTACTCCACAAGATTGTGTTTAGTGCTTCATGCTTCCTTGCAACAAAAATGAACTTTTTACACCTATTACACAAATAACTACTTTTTAATGTTATTCTTATTTATTGTTGGTAAATACATCAAAGTGATTAAATATATTATGTGAGAATGATTTTGAGTTTTTGTTCTTTGGAATAAATATATCGTGTTTATACCTGATAATAGTAATTGTGATTCCGCTTAAGTTGAATTTTATTGTTGTGTTTTTCTAGACAAATTTTGTTCTTCATGAGGTCAATTATTTCGCTTATTGTATTTGTTTGTAAATTCAGTTTTGATGCAGAGTGGAGGCATTTTATTTCAAGTAGTGCATCATCACATACAAGCCCTAGAATATTTTATCAATAAATGTATGTCATTTAATATGCAAAAAGAATTTATAACACATGGTAATTATTTGTTATGTTAAATATATTTACCATCAGGAGAAGCACCTAGAAAACCGTGTTGAACATCTACCCACAATCCTGAATCAACCACCACAACATTTTGTACTTGTTCAAAAAAGCTCTTAGCCACTTTTTCCTGAGTTCCATACTACATTACCTCCGTCATACAATAAGTCTTTTTAAGAACAGTTTCAACAAGAGAATGACAAGGTGTATTTGTTTTTCTCTTAACAACCTGTGCAAAGATTTTATAAGAAATTAGGATGGTTATCCACTTTTTAGTTTGCCTTAGCCTATGCACCACAGGTAATAGTAATTGTTGAATAAAATTAATGAATGAAGTAGGTAACATTATATTTTAAAAATCTTTGAACCATAAATATTTTAAAACTTTGTCTATCCAATAGTCAAAATTTCCTTGCAAATTGTTTGATTATATAAGCATTTCAAAAAATCAGCTCATTCTAGATCCTCAGTGGGTGTTCTTTGCATTGAAGTCACCACCTGCAATGAATCTATAACCTTGGCTCCCAAGAAAATCTATATATTGGTCCTTTTTTATAGCATGCCTTGGTAGACAATATATTGCCATTATTACAACATCGTAAATTTTTGTTCTGATGTTTACAGATGGCTTATATTTGTTCAGATTGGTAACTCATTTTTTGGTGGTACGAAATGGATTCTTTTATAATGATAGCGCTTCCACCTTTGGCTACATTGTCAGGGTGAATCGTATGGTACACTTTAAATTCTTTAAATTTGGTGTATGACTCACTGGTAAAGTGGGTTTCAGCAATGACGCATACATCAATTTTTTCTATGTCCAGAACTGCTTGTAACTCTTGTTGGTATTGCAGCAGTCCATTAGCATTCCATTCTAATATTCTCAGTTGTTCAGCCATTTTTGGTTTTAGGGATCGTACCTTGAGCACGTTTCTCCAAATTTATAATACGTTTGTTCAGTTTATCCAAGATTTGCTGG
This sequence comes from Galeruca laticollis, assembly GCA_963921935.1. Lineage (NCBI taxonomy): Eukaryota > Metazoa > Arthropoda > Insecta > Coleoptera > Chrysomelidae > Galeruca > Galeruca laticollis. Next base: position 149,462,635 of record OY998176.1, on the reverse strand, counting down.
AGCGTGATGTCAATGTTTGTGCTTAATGGTCCCTGTCGTTGGGTTTTTTGTTAGTTTCCATTGTATTTTCTGTAACTACTTCGCTATAAGTTTTATTTTGGTTGGAACTCTGATTTTGTTTTGATGGTTCGTTTCTTTCTTTGTTATCACGCTGAGGTTTAGCAGGCAATTTTGTTCTTACACATTAAGGGTATTTTTTCTCCATTATATATCTGACAAATAGCTGTTGTTTATGCTTATTAAGTTTTTGCATGTACTATATTTAATTAGTTACGCAAGTATTACTTCTGGTCCACTGGCTTTGTTATTCTTCATTGATCTAACTATTTTCCATATCCTGTCTTCGTTCAATTCGGCAAATGGGCCCTGTACTTGGTATATTTTTGGAGATATTGCCGGGTGTTGTACTCTATTTTCTTTATGCTGCTGGGAGTAGTGTTAACGACATTCATTCATCTGTATAGGCTGGAAGCTCGCTTTATTTATAGTGTTTGTGTTTAATGTTCTGATTAACTTCCATGCGTCTGATGATATTCTCACCCCTAAGTAACTATCGACCTTTTTAAATTTTCTTTCCCATGTGTCATTTTTGTTTTTCTTTACTAAGTTCTTAAATCTTGATTGTTGACGTTTGTAGGTGGTTTTATCAATTGTGTCTTTTGTATTATTGTATTAAGGTATCTTTGATATGCTTCTTGTTTTAGGTTTCTTTGCTGTTCTAGCTCTTCATTCCAGATGATGTTATTTTTATTATGTAGACTAGTATCAGTACCTAGAGCTTCGTTGACTGCTGCTCTTAAGGTTTCTATAACATGTACATATAGGTAGGGGAAGGTAGGCTACAGTGAGACGTTTTTTACATAAAGCAGTATGAGAAGGTAATGGATGAATAATAACTGTAAATAAGGATGGCATGTTATAAAGTAATGGATTATCTATCACAAATAACGAAGTTTCTTTATGTAAAAAACACACAAATTAAATTATAACCAAAAAAAAAACAAAATTGTCTCACTATGTACCACACAGTCGGGTACAGTGAGACACCGTTAATATAGCGCTATAAAATAAACAAATGAATTAATATAACGGTAGAAAATAAACAAATGAAGTTATATTGCAAAATTTTAATAATTAACGTATATTAATGTTATCGAAATTAACAGAGATATCTACTATCGTTTCGTCTGCATCCTAATCGGTGCGGGTAATAGCATGATAATGTCAGACAAGTTCACCATCGGAACATCTGGAAAAGTAAACTCATTTACTTTTTCTCGTTTACGTAGAAAAGAAACTTGATAATCTCCTGCTGTATCTTTATTTGTAAGTATTTGAGCTACATAATGCACTTGATTGGAAAACCGAACAACAACATAATCATTTACAGTGGGTTCTCTGTCTAAATTTTCCTTTTCCGAAAATGATTCCGAGTCATCTGAATCATTTAAAACCACTTAAAAACTAATATGGTAAGACAAAATAGGTATCACAAACTATTAAACAACATTATGTGCCTTACCTCAGAATCTGATTCTCCATTTGACGATTCGGAACTCTCATTAATTTTGGCATTCCTTCTTAGTTGCTTGTTATTCGTTAAAAACAAGTCCTTGGTTACCATTCGTTTTTTTCGTTCCATTTCCTTTTGTTTTTTTAATTCTCTTTGTAACGCCAATTCAGCAATAAGTGTTTTTTCTGGTGTATCTGTCATAATGGCACTTTTTCCTCATTTGCGACCTTTAGTTGTTTGTTTTTTTGGTAAAGCATTGGGATACCGTTTGAATGCTTTGGGAGAAATGAAAATATTATCTTCTTGTGGCTTATTTGCAACAGTGTCTTTAGATGTGGTAGGAATGTTAGTGGAAATGGGTTCTTCGGATGTTCAAGCTATTTCTTCAACATTTAAATGTGCAGAAGGACGCAATACATCTGATTGAGGACGATCTGTAACGGAGGAAGTCAAAAAGTCTGATTTCGTAAAAACATCCCTGTCAAGCGGAAAAATTCCCGACTTTTTAAACCCTGCAATGATATTGGATGGAGTTACTGCCTTTGATAGCGCTTTACCGAAACGTTCAGCTACTTGATAAATTGTTAGCGGAATACCAGGATGGACAAGGAGCCAGTTGTCGACAGCTTCATTATAATAGGCCTTTAGGGGGCCGACACATCCAATGGTTGGATTTTATGACTAGTGTCGGGAGGTATAGTCAGAATTGTTACTCCATTCTCCTTCGCTATATTTAACGCTGTTATGCTTATGTGCGATTCATGGTTATCACATATAAGTAACGTTGGATTTTCTTTGCTGCTACCGGTATATTTTATAAAGTGGTTTAATACTCCAGGAAACAACTCTGTCACCATCCATCCAGATGGACTAGCAAGTCCAAGTGTTCCTGCTGGAGCTCCTGTAACCATGTGTTGTTTAAAAATTTTTCTGGGGAATATGAGCACATGAGGAATAAACGTACCTATTCCTGAAATAAATGCCACAGCAGTTATTAGTTGCCCTCGTTCGGCACTACTACATTTATTCAATTGTTTGACTCCTTTCTTGGCGACAACTTTTTTAGGTTTCTGAACAGTTGTCAGTCCCGTTTCGTCAAAATTATATGTACGAGAACCATCTGATAGTTGTGGTAGCCTTTCGTAAACTTCTTTCAAATTATCAAAAAACATGTCAATGCTGTGCTTATTAAATGAAGTTAACCTCGATAGACTGCAAGCTTCAGGTGTTCTAATGCTTAAGTTACCGTTACGATGTAAAAATCCTCTTAACCAGTCCTTACCTGCACTTTCATTCTTTTTCCAAGAATCAGGCATATTTAAGTTATTTATTAGCGCCATTTCGTACGCTAATTTTCTCACCTCTTTTGTTGACAGACCATAAGCCATTGCACTACATTGCTCTAGATATTCAGCAAGGTCTTGTTCTTGTTTTGCAATAAAAATTTTACGAACATCATAATGAGGATTCGTTCTTATATTACCCTCTGGATTTAATTTTGCCTTCTTAACGTACCTATGTAGCGTTTGAAACGCAATATTTGTTTCTCTTGCTGCTTCTCGAATGGACATTTTTTCTTCAATAAGTAATCTAATAGCTCCAGCCATTTGATCTGCTGATGTTTTGCCAATTTTTCTCTGTGTATCTGTTGGCCTTACCATTTTCAAAAAGAACTGAAACGAAAATTTAAAACTTATAATATGTTTTACCAACCTATGGTACACAGTGAGACACTGTCTCACGGTGTACTACCTTGTAGTGTCTCAGTGTGTACATTTGCCGGTTAAAACTAAAATGGCTGCCAAATATTAAAACATAATAATAATCACCTGTAAACTAGACATACTATTAGTTTAAAACCTGGGCTTGAAATGTACTTACCTAATAAATTTTCCAAAGTATTCTGTCCCACTCCAGAAGGTCTTTAAAATCAACTAGCACGTAACTTTCAGTCAAATAAAACCACGAACCACCTACTGATGTATAAACAACTCATTATGTTAAAGATCGCAATGAAAGAAGTTAATGTTAGAAATATAGATATGTAATGTGAACAGCTTAGTTTATTAATTGAGAAATAATAAGATTGTACTATACTGATAGCATAATGCAATGAATAATAAAAAAATCAACATTACTTTCGTTTATCCCTTCATGACTAATTTACAAAGAAATAATTCAGTAGTAATAATCTAATTCACTATATTAGTTCGGTTAGTATTGGAATAAATAATAATATGAATGACCCTGGTAGTACCATTTTACAATTTGCACTTTATGGTGTACTTGCATACTCATTTTAATAAGATTTGCAAAAGATCGTTACTCATTCGCAAACAAGCGTTTAGTGAAGTACCCAGATTGTACAGTTAAACATCTTCAAGAGGCCCACGGGCGATTCGTATTCGTCTGGTATAATAATCTATGCTGGCTTTTAATTCTCTGTCTCATGATTGTCTTTCTCTAACACACTGGTAACGCCATGTGACCATTATAATTTCCCCTTGGCCGTGAGAGGTTATCGTTTTACGTTGAAATTAAATGTGACTGATTTCTCTCACAAATAAGAAGGAAATTTTTAAAGGCACTACAATCTAACGCGTGGATTGAAAATGAAGAGAGGAGACAGATAAAAATAGAATAATTAGAGATGCAAACGGAATCGTTTCATCAGGAGCGTAGGAAACAGGCGGTTTACATTGAGATATTTTTAAAACCAGAAGACAGTTGAACAAATATTAGCATACGACTTATTTCTCATTTTATGATATCCTGTTAAAGAAAATGGTGATACACTGAATACACTTGTTTTATTACAACATATTGTCGCTTTTGGAATCTGCATTGTTGCCATAGATTATTCCTTATGATGTTAATGAAAATTATTATGCTTATATTCATTAATTGTACCCTCAATATCGACGAATGTAATTTTTTTAGCTATCTTCTAGTGATTTTTTAGTGGTACTTATTTCAAATACCTACTAGGTAGGTTTTAATTTATTGTTCAAATCATATTAGCGTGTACTACCCGAACTGATATAGTGAATTAGTTTATTACTACTGAATTATTTCTTTGTAAATTAATCATGAAGGGATAAACGAAAGTAATGTTGATTTTTCGATTGTTCATTGCATTAAGCTATCAGTATAGTACAATCTTATTATTTCTCAATTAATAAACTTAACTGTTTACATTACACATCTGTATTTCTAACATTGACTTATTCATTAACAATTTCACGTTGCCAAATCTGTAAGCAAGTAAAGGTTTTAACCGCTTTCAAACTGAAAACTAGAACAATTTCCAGCATTACAATAAAATATTCAACGAATAGATGGAATTAATTATATCTTGATCTGTTACAACCTCTTGAATTATCACAATTAAAATCTTCTAATAACTTGTTCTCGTGTTAGAACAATGCATTTTACAGTTAATATAAAGATACAATGAAAATTGGCAATACTGTTAGTAGCTACGAAGAATTTGTAAGAGGCCGGCGTTGTGGATTCCCACTTATTAGATCCTGTTAGCGAAAAATGAGAATTGAGATATTTGAAAACACATATTATTATTAATACAAATTTTATTTCGCATGTTATGTTATTTATTCCAATCCTAACCGAATTAATATAGTGAATTAGATTATTACTACTGAATTATTTTTTGTGAATTAATTATGAAGGGATAAAGGAAAGTAATGTTGATTTTTGTTGCATTAAGCTATCAGTATAGTACAATCTTATTATTTCTCAATTAATAAACTAAACTGTTCACATTACACATCTGTATTTCTAACATTAACTTCTTTCATTGCGATCTTTAACATAATGAGTTGTTTATACAACATTTTGATGTGGTAAAGTGACTAGTAATAGCCTGACTGCATTTCTAATCTGTTCATTTAAAACTGCACGCTTCTCGAAGGCGGTGCCTGCCAGACATCTCATTAGACATACAGTAGTTGCACGTTTTCCACTTTATGATATCCTGTTTGCGAAAAAGAATGATACACTGAATTTATATGTATTTTGTCTCTTTCTAACACATTGACGGTAAAACGTATGTTCCCTCGTAATGTTCCCAACATTATATATATGGATATAGTTTACCAATAATTCAAGTCCGTTTCCTTTCTTTTTTGTCTCTGTAAATGCAACTATGTCTACCTTTATTTACTGCATTCCCCTTACAAAGTCTTCCAACTTTCCTCTCAGTGGTTGCACATTCCAGGTTCCAATTCTCAGTTCTTTATTCCGTTGCCGTGATCGTTTTAGAGAAGGTCCATCCTCCGAGGCTGTCTGCGAGGATTTTTAGTATTTTATGTTTCTTACATGTAACGAAGAGCTAGCCCATTGCCATGACCCTCAACCTGGAGGGCCAGGAATTTGTCTTCCTGATTACCTTCCCCTAGCCTTTGATCATCCAACATCCGTCCTACAAGGCAGTATATTCGCCGTACCCCGGCTGAGAGGGTACTATCATGCGGGCCAGACGAACCATGGTTTTTTCGCGAGGCTATTACTCCTCCCCTTCGCCCTTTTTCATCCTAGCTTAGGATAGGCTTTGGCTGTAGAACTAACACATTTTACCAAGTTTGCTAAGTAAAATTGTAAAGTAAGGGTTACTGGCAAAGTGAGGGGTAACAAAACATCTCAGACGTACCTTCTTGCCTCTCATAACTTCTATAAAATAATTTGGCAGATATTTTGACATATAGACCATTTCAGGAAATCATAAATGTTTCATGGTATACAGCATGCTCTGGAGTCGAAATAAATGAATTATTTATATTAATAGAGGAGCAGTTCCCTAACTAAATATAACTGATTACAATCAGATATTCCAAAAAATATTGTTTTCCGAAGAAAATGTATCATGTACATATTTTTATTTTACGTATAGACCAAAATCTACCAAATGATTGCATTAAACAGTTCTATAGATTACAAATAAAAGTAATGATACTGAAGATTTATACGATTATAGATAAAATTTATATTAATTTGAGCAAATAATGACTAAACCGTTAAATTATTTTATCACCTGTGACTCATCTAGAACTAAAATATAAATGCAATAAATAAACTAACAGAGTAGGATCCAATTGTTTTCAAATAACCTCAAGGTTCGTTAATATTATACGCCATAGCTATATAGCTTACATAATTGTTCAGTCAATAGTCTTTCTTTTGTGAGTTGCTTTATGCAATTCTTCTTGTACTTTATCGAACGCTTCTTTTTCTCCTGGTTTCTTGACTTGTTTTACAGCATCCGGCCAGGTTCTTCCTAGAATGCAGTTTCACGAAGAGTGCACCGTTAAGTGCATCTGGGTTTGTCCCATGCTCTCCGGAAAGGATAAGGTATAACAAGGGTTTATAGACTCTTATCGTTCTGTGGCGGATCCAGAACTAATCAGAAAGGTCACGCCAGGTATGCGGGATATGATGGTACAGGATTAGCTAAAAGAAATTTGTCAATTCATTTATTGTAAAATTTACTCAAAAAATGTTTCATGCGAACTCTACATCAGGCAAATTAGCCAGTAATCATACAGCTAAACCTTAATATTACTAGCAAGCAAATACTTGGTAAGTATACAAGTTTCTTCAGAATTAGGGTATCTAAGAATGTTATTAACGTGGATTGGTCCGGTCGTGTATTTGATTCTGAACTATTTCGATGATTTGGGTAATTAAAAATTATATGATTGAGATCTCCATATTCCCCACAGTCCCAATAGGGGGTAGTCATTAATATTTATTTTGGTGGGCTGGTGTACAAAAGTGGGTTGTTCTCATTCTACATAGAGTAGAAATGTGGAATTTTGATTTGTAGCTAGTCTCATTGAACATAGGCATCTTTGTTGGTTTGGGGCTTTCATAGTATAGTTCTGTCCCTTTTGTCTTCCTAATTCTTGGTACTTGAAAACCCATTCGTCCCAGATCTTTTCCTTGAGGTTCTTTGCAATTTCTGCATAATGTAGTTTATTGTTGCCATTTCTTTGCTTCTACTGCCCCTTGTCCGCCTTTTCATTTTCTAGTAGCCCCGAGTGTCCTGGAATCCACATTATTTGTATCCTATTGCCCTTTTCCTCCATTCTATAGACCGCTTCTTTTGATTTTATTGTATTGGAATCTATTTTTGCTGTGATTTTTTTGTATGGAGCTTTTCGAGTCTGATAGAAATACCATTGTATGAACATTCTTTCTTTCTGCAAATTTAAGTGATTATGTATAGCGAGAATCTCCGCAGTGCAAATGCAAGTATCGTCTCTCAGTTTTTTTACATCCTGTTTGTAAGATGGGACAGAAGACCCCTATTCCACATTTCTTGGTTATTGGATATAATGAGGCATATTTGTATATTGTAGTTACATTCTTAAATTTCGTACTTAGTATGTCTGTTAATTTTGTTTTGAATGCTGGGTCATCTTTTGCTAATTTTGAATCGGTCCATTTTATATTTTTACTTGTGCTTCATATGTTCCTTCGTAACAGGGTTGTTTATTAGTTCCTTCCAAGTCTTCTATGTACATTATTGCTAAGTCAAATCCTTCTATTAATGTTGGGGGTGGGCAGTTTTGCCAATATCTCGGTGGTTCGTTGTATAATTCATAGAATTTCAATAGACTGGCAGCTGTAGTTCTGTTTTCTTGAGGCATTCATTTCAGTGACGATTTTGTACATATCTGTAATATCCTGCCCTGTAATAGAAAATCTGCTGTTTCTCCCAATAATGCATTAGTAGGGGTAGTTCACATGCATCCTGTTTCTGTACGTAGTGCTATTCTATCCAAATTTTCCATGTTTTGTTAGGATCTTTTGAATGTTAGTATTGATCCATAATCAAGATGAGATCTAACAATGGCTTTATAAATATTCAACAGAATTTTAGGCTTTGCGCCTCACCAAACTCAGGTTAAGACTTTCATTACGTTTACTCCTTTTGTTGCATGCATGTTCTATATGTTTTGTCCAATTTAACCTGCTATCAAAGATTATTCCCAGGTATTTCGCTTCCTTGACCCATTCAATATATTCATCGTTGATGATTAAATTGGGTGGTTCTTAGGTTTCCTCTAGCAAACACCATGACCTTTGATTTGGTGCGCGACACTGAGAATCCATGTTCAATCAGCCAATTCTGTATTTCATTTAGTATTGTTTTAGTTTTTGAATGTATGTCTCCAAATTCTGGTTGTGCACCATACCAACTGGTTGCTACTGTTGCTGGTTAAAGAGTATGGGCCTCAGTGGTGATCCATGTGATAGTCCTTTGTTTATCCATTGGGATTCCACTGTTTTGTTCGAGTTTGGAGACCCAATATAGATTTCTCTTTATTTTAGAAGCTTAAGTATAAAAGCTGTGATATCCTAATTTATCTTGATCTTGTTGAGATACTCTACCATTTTGGGAATTAGTACGTCATCATACGCTGCCAAAATGTCCAATAATACTGTTACTACTTTCTTGTTTACTGTAATATTGGAATATATTTCACAAGTTAATCTCTCTGTACATTCTTGGACTCCTTTGCTTGCTCTGAATCCATATTGCTCTTTTGTTAGCAAGTTTTTGCTTTCTATATGGTATTCCAACCTCGATTCAATCATTACTTCCATAATTTTGGTTATGCATGATTCCATTGCTATTGGTCTGTAGTTGGTATACAGGTTTGGAGCTTTTCCTGGCTTTAGGATGGGTACCACTACTTGTTTTCTCCAATCTTCTGGTATTTACAATTTTTCAGCCAGTATTTTGTTGTAGATGTCTAGCAACTGATTTTTAACTCTTGCGGGCATATTTTTGATCAATCTGTATGGTATTTCGTTCAACCCTGGTCATGCATGTTGTTTGTTTCTGAGTATCAGATTACGTTCATTTGTTGATAATGGTTTGGACGGTTAATATTGCTGATGGAATGAAAGGCGGTGCAATTGCATCAAGCATCTCTGTTATCCAGTGGTCTGAGAGTACTTGTTTTTGTTGGAGAATGTTCTAATTATTTTCCATATTTTGTTTATTGGTGTGTCACTATTTAGACTTTCTGTAAAATCAATAAAACTATTTTCTTCTTGTTCTGGCAGCTGTATTTCTATATTCTAACTAATTTTCTCCACTTGCTAGATCTGTATATTCTTTTAGTGCTGCATTCCCTTCCTTGCTTACCTCTTCACACTGTCTGTCTCACCATTAGGAGTTCTTACCGCTTAAGTTTTTCCCTTGCTGTGTACTTGTTTTTGAACTGGCTTGTTCTGCTGCCTTTTCTATTTCCTCTTTGATTTCGTGATATGAGTTATCTTTTTTCCTGTATCAAAACTTGAAAAGTATTGCTCCCAGTTAGCTTTTTTGATGTTCCACTTTGATCTTTGCGCTGTTTCACAGCATTCCGTAAAAAAACATTTACTTTTTCCATCTAATAAATTACGACAACAATCCGCAAATAACTCTTTATTTTTTCACTCTTTTTTTATACTACTACTATAACAGATATTTTCATTAAACCATACCATACTGAATAATTCATCATATTGACCAAAATATGTTGATGATATTATAATTGCTTTCCAAATATTATACTTATTACACTTTACAACCATCTGATGTTTACTGAAAATCCAGTCTTTTCACGGTTACGAGAGCAAACAGTATCCAATTTTATGTGGATCATGCTAAATTTAGCGAACTTCAAAAATAATATATACAACCAAACTAATTACGGAATCACCTATAGACCGGTTAACAAGATTTAAAATCTAAATTCTTTAATAATTTCATTTATGTACAGGATGATTCAAGAGTGGCGACTAGCCGTATGTAGGAAAGCGTATATCCTATAACTTTGGGAAAAAATACTCATAAAAAACTCCTCAAAAAAATGTTTAAAAATATTTCTTGATTTTTTACAAGATGATGCAACATGATGCACACAAAATATCCTAATTAATGTTTGTAAAAAATATTGACAGGAACTAATGTATCTCTTTTAAATTTTGTTATATCACCTATTTTTAAGTGGTGGGGAAAATATACTTTTGTTGACAGAAAGAATACTGTAAGTTCTGCTAGCGCGATCCGATTTTCATAAACTTGGGCTCAATTTAAAGAGCATTGAAGTTAAATTGCAAATATTTATTTTATGTTTCAATTGGAAACTAGAGGACGTTGTCGTCATACCTCATGCTAAAAGTTGCATGAAAAACTCCATCGTTTTAAGAAGAAGCATTAAAAGTCGTATGTATTATTTTGAAGAGATTAATTACCAAAAAAACAGAGATGAAAATGACAGAATTATTAAAACTGCGTTACCGTTAAATTTAAAAAATCAGCTGATAAGCTACTACCTATCTATCAAAGAGCTGAAACTTGCAACTCCTACCCCGACTAGCCCAAACCCGTGGTAGATAACATTTATATCGCGCCAGTAGTTTAACAGGAGCTGGTCTAAACTACAAAACCCTCGATGGTTTGAATCTATGATAGATTTAACAACAAGCAACTGATGCTAGTCCCAATCGTTGGAAGTTTCACGTATTATATAAAAAGAAAAAAAACAAAGAGAACAGAGAAAATTCTAAATTTAAATATTGCTGCGTTCAATAGTATCGACAAGTGTAGAAGTACCTTATATTAATTATGATAAACTCTTACAAATTAGTATTTCTTTTCTTAGTGTAGAAGTACCTTATATTAATTAAGAGTATCTCTTACGGACAAGTATCCCTTTTCTCAGTGTAGAAGTACCTTATATTAATTAAGATTATTAACTCTTACAGACAAGTATCCCTTTTCTCAGTGTAGAAGTACCTTATATTGATTAAGATGAACTCTTACCTATAAGTATCTCTTTTCTCAGCGTAGAAGTACCTTATATTAATTAACATTAACTCTTACAGATATCCCTTTTCTCAGTGTAGAAGTATCTTATATTGATTAAGATGAACTTTTACCGATAAGTATCTCTTTTCTCAGTGTAGAAGTACCTCATATTAATTAACATTAACTCTTACAGATAAGTATCCCTTTTCTCAGTGTAGAAGTACATTACATTGATTAGGATGAACTCTTACCGATAAGTATCCCTTTTCTCAGTGTAGAAGTACCTTATATTTATTAAGATGAACTCTTATCGATAAGTATCTCTTTCCTCAGTGTAGAAGTACCTTATATTAATTAAGATTAGTTCTAATCTTAGTAGGTCCAGGGTTGGCGATTCTGAAATTAACAAATAAAATAGATATGATTGTTTTGTTTTTTTATTGCCACAAAAATATTGTTATATGAATGTTAAACAAGATTTGTTGTATCTTTAGATACCTTTATGGTTATAACTAAAAGTGGCAACATTGCTCAAAATTTCAGTACCTGTTTAATGTGTTTATTTAGTAGTTTTGTCTTTGTTTAATTACCATATAAAGAGAGATGCAAATGTCGTCAGAGTATGATCGACGATCATTTTAAAGACGCTGTAGTATTGTAGTAAATAATGTCAAAGGTGGTTTTGTTTATACGAGCCCCATTACGACTAGAGAGTAAACATTTAGTTCTTCCGTTTTGATGTGTTTTTCAAGACCTTTGGTAATGACAAAATAAGCTTTTAAGTTGATTAATTTGATGTTTTTGAATTATCATGGTTCATCGGTGCCAAGTTTGTCAGAAAAACAGCCGAAATTACCAAGGCCATGTATCTACAATACCATCCCCACTTTTTGTAATTCATTCATTATTTCACTACTGGCGTTAAGAATTTTTGGCCGCAAAAATAAACGTGTTTATGAATGAATGGCCCACTCTATGTTTATTATTACTCTAAGGTTGGCGACTGGATGCCCCCGATTTGATTTTAATAAAGAAAACACAGTGAGTTCAATCCCACACTATGGTATATTGACCAGGAAACAAGATACATAAGAGGTCACCAGGATGCTGCTTCTGTTCGAACACAAGCGCTCACATAGGTGGATTGATCTACAAAATAGTTATAGCGATTTCAAATGGTTGAACAATGAAAATTATCGTAATGTGTATCCGGGGATACCAAGGTAAAAATACATCTAGAGAAAACCCGTAACTCACTACCCAGTGATAACCCTTAAATTATAATTCAGTGAGCAAATAAAAATTAACGGTTTTAAAGATTAACACATTGATTGCGACCTTCTGAAATGCCTACTTAGCGTGGTGCTGACTTACCTTTTTTAAAGTATATAATATTATTCTCGTGCAGCTCGTTGGTAATATATGTAGGGAAGGTATGACTGAAAAAATTATGATCAAAATGGCTGTGACGGTCAAATCCGTCATGCGCACTGAGGCAGTGAAACCCTATCTTAGTGCTAATGACGGAATTGTCCGTCATGGAATTTAGTAATGTTTTATTGCATGTTTGCAGCCTTTTATTGTGTAGAATAAAAAACAAATGAAAAACATAAATTTAATTTATGTTTGTGTGATATAAATCGAAACAGTCATTCAAACATAAATATGGTTTTTCGGTACAAGCCGGGCAGTGATAGGACGTATCTCTTCTTTTTTTTTATTATGATATAACACCAGGTACATCTCCTAGAAACAACCTTTCCAGTAGGACCTGCAGGGTTTTTCTTTGGTAGGTGATTTTTTTCTTTAAGAGTTTGTGGAACGGCTGGTTTTTCGGGAACCAACTCACCAATTATCGAAATTCTAAAATCGTAAAAAGACATCCTGGACTTGGTACAGTTCTTGAAAAGTAGATAAGAATTTAAGAGCAACATTTGAAAAATGTGTATTCCTCATTTTCTGTACCAGCGTAGTGTCTTTCTTTCAATGGGATAGTTTGACATAAATTGATCCTGCCTATCTATACCTCCCATGTACTTGTTGTAATTGTATATTGGCTTAGGTTTTTCTTTTACTTGATCAAATTTATCGTGATATGTAACCATATTGTTATCAAATTCCGTACTGATGTAGGTTACGTCCCGCTTATCCCGCCATTCATCTACTAAAACACCATCCATGCTATACCGAACGATAGTTTCACATCTTTTTAATTTTTTGGTTTTAACATCTTCAGGGATACTTTTTCTGTCTTTTCGTAGGGTGCCTGTACAGAAAGTTTGGTGGTTCAGAAGCTTGACAGCAAGATCATAACTGTTGTAAAAATTGTCTAAATATAGAGAATGCCCCATACCTAGGCGCTCCTCCATTATATGAAGAACAACTTAGTAGCGTGACCTTTACCACCTATTGTATCTAATTGCCCTGAATAATCCGCAAATTTCATAATTACACCATTAGGTTCAGTGACCATATATAATTTTACGCCATATTTGTGCCGCTTATTTTTAATGTACTGCCGAAAAGAGAGTCTACCCCTCCACAGGACCATTGATTCGTGCAGTGATAGATTCTGTCCTAGAGTATATATCGTCGTCATTTTCCTGTTGAAATATTCAATCATTGGACGAATCTTGAACAGCCGATCTTCGGGAACCAATTCATTGCTGTCAGGATTTTTGGCGAAATATATATGGTAATATATTTGGTAATTTATTTACGAACGAATAAATTATGATTACCTCATAATAAGCAAAAATCTAACTCTACTTATAGCTGAGGCGAAGGAGGGAATGTTAAAATATCGGGATGTTTTCCAGTAGTCACTCAGCCTGTTAATTTTAATAGTGCTCACCAAAGAAAGTACGAATTTCGTCTGTGGTAACTTCATACCACTGAGATATCCGTGATGATGCACCTGTTGATTTGGACAAAACCTCTACCGCGTACCTATTGGTTTCTTTACAAATCATATCATAAAAACCCTCATCCACTATAATTTTAAAAAAATCTCTCGGTTCATTACCTACAAATAAAATAATTTCACAGATTTACAAAGGTGGTAGCATTAGACTATTTATTGAACATCGTGCCAACCTCTAAATCGATAAAAAATTGTACACTTACCTTCTGGAGTAACCAGCAATTTCTGTTCCCCGGTAAAATCAATAGGTTTTATTGTGGTTTCGTGTACCCAAACCGGTCCTGTTTCACCAGATACAACAGCAACAGGTGGCGTTTCGATATCACCAATAATATTATCATTTTCTTCAGCATCCTCTGGTATTTCCACTAACTCTTCATTGTCGTCAGAATTCTCTCTACTCGTATAGCCGCCATTAGAATCTGAAAACTATGTTTGATCTTCGATGTCATCATCAGATTCTAACAAAGCTTTTTCCAACTCTGCATATGATAAAAAAACATTTCTTGCACTTTTGCAACGGATGGACCTGCCTCATAGTCACTCATTTCGAACAAAAACTAAACAATTCTTTTAACGAATTTCACTTTTATTCTCACGCTGACGCGATGACAAAGTCACTTGGCGACTGCTAAGCTCACACTGAAGAATTGAAATCGTTTAGCATTATGACGGACGCGTCCGTCATGCGCGCTGGTTAACGAGCACCCATAGGACCAAACATGTGGCACTTCAGGTACTATAGCACCCGTTGTACTACAAACGAACAACTTTTTACTTTAATTCAACCTTTCCACCGTCTTGATGGATGGCGCTGTATAGAACTTCAATAACAGATGACGACGGTCAAATAATAGACTAATAATATTATTACTTTCTCTATGGGTCAAATGTTGTTCATATGTTTTATGTCCATAAAAATATCCCTAATATATAGTATATATATATATATATATACATATATATATATATACATATATATATATATATATATATATATATATATACATATATATATATTTTGTAACCTTACCTTGTTGTTGCTCCAAGAAGTGAGGTTACATTGCCAAAGGTTCGCTTTTCGCCGGAGGGCATAAGGTCATGAGTTAGTGAGGAATATTTGAGAGCTTGTCTTTTATTATTTTTAAAGGCGCCACTTGATTAGTAGGACATTCAAGAAATTTACTGATTAACCAAGAAACCAATAATGAACAAAAAATTAGCTATTGTAACTTTTTAAATATGTTATTTATGTCGTTTTGCTTTTACGTTTGTGAATAAAATAAAACACTTTGTTGCCAATGAAACAGTTTAATTAAATGGATGGTACCTTGAACATATGTTGTAATAACCTGTCTCAAAAATATGAGGTGATCAACTCTATTTATGAAATAATAATCAGTTATCAATGATTAGTTAATTTAAAATGTTTAACAATTTCTAATGTTATCAACTAACTGAGATCAAAATATACAATACACTAAATCTCTAGCAACCCGTAAATGGTATACCAGTTACCGCTTTACAACAGTAATAATTAACCATATACATACAAGTAGGTCAAAAGTATCTCTAATATATTAAGATTAAACTGAAATATAATTTCAGGGCAGTATACATTAACAAAGTTGATATTTCAACTCTGAAGAATTGAAAGAATGTATTGTTAAAATTGTGAATTTGATAGACGTCTTTATAAAAATGTGAAGTTAGTAATAGTAGAATATAAAAGTTAATGTGTGATTCAACGTTAAAAAAATGAAGTTATAAAATGAATAAATTGCTCAAAGTTCAGATAAAAACAAATAAAACTTTAAATGTTACTTGCGGTTAGTGTCCAAACTATTAGACGTCAATTGGCTTAATTGACAAGCAACATCTGACTTATGGAACTAGATTCAGCCATGCGGTTAATAATCGTTGTTCATGATCACAGAGTATATATACTCCCTGTTCATGATGTCACCAACAAACAAAGTCCAGCTTCGTCCTTTGAACTGGAAACGCCGTTAGAAGCTCTTGTCGCTCTATAACGTTAATCGCAATCCGATGTACGAAACGTCTACAACCCTGGACGGAGAACTTAGCCTGTCAGCTATCCCTACGAGAATATATACCATACAGGAATCATCCGAAATTGAAGCTTCTTAAAATCTGTTCTTGATCATCCTATCATTGATAACCATCACCCATAAAAACTATCGAACCATCAATTGGCAAAAAATATTGTAAAAACTGCTTGTAAAAAAACTATGCAGTATAAAAAAACCCTAAAAAGAAATTGGGGGTTATAGCCGTGAAAATATATACGAGATGGAAGCTTACCTTGTTACCAAGGGTTTTTCACCACTATAGTTCCCAAAATATATGGATTAAACCATGTGCCACCGGCCATTTTATATACTTACGACTTGTCCTCATCGATACCCCAACTTAATCATTCGACAAGTATCAGACAAGTGCCTTCAACAGCTTCCCTTTACTTTACAATTGACATCAGCAAACAGTGTTACCAATGGCAGTCAAATAAAATCCCCACATTAAATAATAAAATACTCATGGATTGGTTGGATCACATGAAGAATATTAATAAAAATATTACTCTAAACACCCATTTAATTATTTACATCCCGTTATTCCAGGATATGCTTAAATAATTTTAAAACCCATAGTTAATTCCGTTATGCAACCAACTATACAGAAATGTGTATAAAGTTGCTTACTCAGTGGGTGGCTTAATTGAATTAATGTACCTCCGTCAGTTACTCATAATACAATACAAAAAAGCATTGTATTTTTATCATGCTACACCATATATATATATATATATATATATATATATATATATATATATATATATATATATATATATATATAGTGGCTCAACACTCCCGTGGGAGTAGCGCCGCTCTTACGAGCTTTCTAGATCCTTTTCTAAGGGTGGATCAGACCACATTTACTTTTTCATATTTTTACTACTATTTGTTGCCATTGCTTCCTGTCCTGCGTTTTCTCTTCCCAGTATCTAATTCCCATAGTCTCGAGATCACCTACTACCTCCTGCAACCAAGTTATCCTTGGTCTTCCCCTTCTTCTCTTACTTAATGGCTTCCACTCTATCATGGAGTATATTATTGCTCTCTTACCTGCTTTCCATATGTGTCCCAACCATTTTAATCTTTGTTCCTTAATTCTTCTTACTATGTCTTTTTGTATCTCTTGATATAGTTCCATATTTGTTCTTCTTCTATATTCTTCACCTATTTTTTTTGGCCCCAATATTGTTCTTAGTATTTTTCGTTCCTGTATTCTCATATCCTCTTGTTGTTTTTTAGTCATAGTTAATGTTTCTGCCCCATACATCATTACTGGTCTAATTATTGTGTTATATATTCTTATTTTCGTGCGCTTGCTAATTATTTTATTTTTTAATAATTTTTTGTTAGCCTGAAATGCTTTGTTTGTGGCTACGATTCTTTCCCTTATCTCAGTTTCTCTGTATCCATCACTACTTATTGTTATTCCCAGATATTTAACTCTATCCACCTCTTCAAATTCATATCTTACAATTTTCACATTTTTGTACTCACAATTCTTTTTGAGTCTTAATAATTTGGTTTTATGTGTATTTATCACCAGTCCCATTTTCTTTCCCTCCCTTAATATCTCCTCCAACATTTCTTCCATTACCATTCTGTTTTTAGTCACTAGTGCTACGTCGTCGGCATATGCTATTATTTGTCCTCCTCTGGTCCGTAAATTTCCTTTACATATTTTTTTCATCGTATATTCTAGTGCCAAATTGAATAGTGTTGCCGACAGAGAGTCTCCTTGTTTAACTCCTTTATTATATGTAAACTTCTGTGTTTTCCCTCTTTGTGTTATTACTTCTGCTACGCTTTGGTCTAGTGTCATTTTTATTAATCTTATCAGTTTATTTTTCACTCCCCTCTCATTCAGCGCTTTCAATAATAGATTCCTTTTATTGAGTCAAATGCTCTTTGGAAGTCAATGGATAGTATCTCAATGTCTATGTTATATTCGCTGGACTTTTCCAAAATTTGTTTCAGTATAATATATGTATCGCATCTGTAGTTGACTTTCCCTTTGTAAATCCGTACTTATATTCTCCACCTCTGTAACCTGCGTCATGCAATCTTCTTTTTATAATTGTTGTTGTTATCTTATATGCTGCATTTAGTAGCGTAATTCCTCTGAAGTTTTGACAAACTTGTTGGTCTCCCTTCTTGTGTATTGTTACTAGCTGTCCCACTTTCCATTCCTCTGACATCTCTTCTTCTTCCCATATTTTATATATCAATGGGTATAATTTTTCCAACAGTTTAGTCCCTCCGTATTTGATAAGTTCCATGTTTATTCCGTCGCTTCCTGGAGCTTTTCCGTTCTTACTCCTGTTAATTATCTCTCTAATTTCTTCCTTCGTTGGGCTCTCGATTCGATCTTGTTTGTTCTTTGCTTCTATATCAAACTCCTCTCTTACTTCTGTTTCTGTTAGTAATTCCTTAAAGTATTCCATCCATGTCTCTTTATATTTCGTATCTTCATTTACTATTCTTCCCTCATTGTTTTTTATTCCTGTTGCTTTGTTTTTATGTGTTCGGGTCTGTGCATCAATTTTTTTATAAAAAGCTTTTGTGTTCCTTGCATAACTTGCCCTTTCTATTTCACTAATTCTGTTTTCAATTGTTTTTCTCTTAGCTTGTTTTATTATTTTCTTTGTTTCTTTTCTTAGTTTTTCATAAGTTTCTCTTTCTTCATTTCCGTTCGTCCTTATCCATTTTACCCATGCTTCTTTTTTCATTTCAATCATTTCTTTGCATCTTTCATCAAGCCATTCTTTCTGTTCTCTGTTTACCACCGTTACTATTTTTTTGTTTGCAGCTGTATTTATACAATTTTATATTTTTTTCCATCCTGCTTGAATTCCACCAATTTCTTCTGCCTCATTAATAAATTGTTGTTCTATACTATCCCTGTATTCGTTTTGTGTTTCTGTTTGTTCTAGTTTTCTTATGTCCCATTTTTTGTTGCATATTTTTATTTTTATTTTTAATCTTTATCTTTTGTAGCATAGTGCCTGCAATCATGTAATGATCCGTATCAGCACACGCCCCTCTATATGTTCTGACATCTTTCATTGACGACCGTTTTCTTTTTGTTATCAATATGTGATCAATTTGTGTATATGTTTTGCAATCAGGTGATCTCCACGTAACTTTATGCCATTTGGTGTGTTGGAACATCGTACTGCAGATAATCATGTTCATTTTTACTGCCAGATTACAAATTCTGTGTCCATTGTTGTTTGTTTTTTCATGTAATGTGTGTATACCGCTTATCTGTCTGTAATATTCTTCTTTTCCAATTTGCGCGTTCAGGTCACCCAATAATATTATCGTGTCTTGTTTTGGTATTTTTGATATTTCTTCTTCTACCTTTTCATAGAAAACCTCCTTTTCGTCATCTTCTGCCACCTATGTGGGTGGATAAACATTTATTATTGACAGATTGAAGGGTCTCGCCTCAATTCTTATATACGCCATTCTCTCATCGATTGGCCTAAACTCCATTACATTTTCTTTTAGTTTTTCTCTCACTATAAATGCTACTCCATATTGTCCTTGCTGTTCTCTTCCCGAGTAAAATAATTGATATTTCTTTTTTTCAATACTTCCTTTCCCCCTCCATCTTATTTCCTGTAGCGCTGCCACATCAATATCATATTTTTCCAATTACCATGCAATTTCCTCCATCTTTCCTGGTTCTAGCATTGTCCTCACGTTCCAAGTACTCATTTTAATTTCTTTAGTCCTGCGTACTTTTTTTTCTTTTCCCTTTTTGATCTATATTTACTTTTTTTATCGCCTGTTTTATTATTAGTGTTTTCCCTACCTTTGTCTTGTATAGTGATTATAATTAAATAATTTTCATGCTGAATAAGTCAATTTGAGCTTCGTAAATGCTGTTTATATTTACTCCACATGTGCTTCACCACAAGATTGTGTTTAGTGTAGCCTAGACATTAAATAAACCGCAAATATTTTTAGCTATTGCTAGTGATTCCACAAGTGCATTATATTTTTTGATCCCCCTATCAGGGCCTTTTGATTCCTCCAAGGACCTGTATACAGCCACAGATTGCATTTGCATACATACATCGGAAAAACTACATTGGTAATAGTATTAATTGCTTTTTACTAATTTAAAAAATAGACATTTCGTATTCTAGTCAAGAAGTAACACACTATGTAATCTTTTATTTTCGAAATGCAGGAATAAAAATGGATATTTTTCAAGGTGTCTCACAGATGTACCCTATTGATTTTCAGCTGACTAGAGCGAGTACAGCGGGTCCTATAAATCCAGATATACTACAGTTTTGGTTATTTTGGGAGAAATTTCGGTTTGTTATCACAATACGTCCCCCAAAGTGTATACAAGTAACAATTTTATGATAGAATATTGTTCAGGGCATCTCACGGATGAGGGAAAAGTTTGTTTTAATCCGTAAAACCGTTAATTTTTAAGAAAAATTGCGTTTTTTTGCAGATCTTTATTAAAAATGGTCATTAAACAAATTTTCAAATGTAACATATTTGACATGTCTTATTAGCAACATATTTTAATGTGCTCATATGAGTACAATGGGCACTACAGCGTAACTTCATAATAAAAAATAATTATTCTAAATGAAACAAGTAAAAACGATCCCTCTCAATACAAAAAGTGACATTACATTTCTCACAGCACCAGTAAATTCGTTGATGACATTTAACACATCTCAGTTGATTAGCCAGTTTTTTTGGAAAGTGTCCTCCTTCAAGTCTTCTAACACTAAAGTTGTACCGACTGGTTTGTTTTTGGCTACAGTAGATTTAGCATAACAGTAAAGTAATGTCTGACCAGAGATCTTTGCAATTCAAGCAAAGGAATCTGCTGAACCACATTGACCAGTTGGTATAACCTCCAACTAGATGATACATAATGCCCTCTACATTTGATTTTAATTTTAGTTGCCTCTAGGTTTGTTATAATCGGTTCACGCATACGGAAGTTATAGTATTTTTTCTATCGACAAAATCATATTTCCCTCACCCCTTAACAATAGGTAATATAGAAAAGTTTATTAAACAAAAGTTGTAAAAGAGAAATATTAGTTCCCATTTACCAACCATAAGTAGGGTATACTCTGTGAAAAATGCAATTATATTTTGTTAAGAGGTATATTGCGCCATCTAGCAAAAAACGACGAACATAAAAATATTTTTAAAAAATCTTGGGCCGAGTTTTTATATGATCTCCAGATCCTGGTAAGTTTTGTTTACTTCAAAATATTCTTCAAAAATTGACAAACACAATTTATATGCAATTTTTATGGTTGGACTTAAAAGAATAGGAAGGGAGAAAATTAGAGATTTTCATCAAGTCTCGTCTCGCAGCCTCCACTCTAGTCTCGTCTCGCAGCCTCCACTCTAGTCTCGTCTCGCTTCTCATACGAGAGTCTAGTGAAAGTATCAAAATATCGTCATGCATAATCTTATTGTTTCAGAGCAATAAGGAATACTTATATACTTGCTATAGTGTAATAGTCGGAAGAGAAAATTACAACTGTTGATACATAACATCAATAACAAAATACAAACTTTATAAAAACATCAATTATGAAATAAGAAAAATAATCAAAGTAAAAAAATTCCTCTCGCTCCTTAACGATTTTGTTTTTCTCCCAGTCGTTTAGGCATAACATCGTGCAGATTTATTTTTCCACCATTGTAATACGAGTATATCTGTGTCGTTATCAGGTTAGGCGCCAAGGATATTTTACTGAAATATTTTGCTGTACCAATATATTTTTTATCTGATTCTTATTATTTAGTATGACGTACATCATTTTTCAATGATTTTGACAATTTTTTCTCACAGAGTTTTGAAAATACGAAGCTCTGTTCACAGAGGATTATTGTCTTATCGCCTATTATTTTTTCCGTAAAGTAAATCAGTCCAAAATCCTCGTGACGAGGTAAAAATAGGTAACGCAAGTACACCCTTTATAAAATATGTAATATCAAATCATACGATGAATAAGGTGACACCAGTAGTATATTTAGTTATAATCTCTTTAAAATGAAGGTAAGCTATGGCTACGTATTCACACTTCAATCCTTATTAATTTGAAAGTTTCAAAAATGATCTACTTACGTTCAGCCCTGTTTAAATAAAGTTAGTTTGTTTGTGTTCTTCCCAGTTCATTTAATTGCATTTTGTTTCTCAACCGGTCTTATTGTAGTACAGATAAAAAAAGTTTATTGTTTGTTTTGTAGTTCTAACAACTTAACCGAAACATATGTGTCCTTTGCTTTCTAATGCGTTTCGATAGTATAATTCGGATGGAGCCCTTTCTTTCTAATGTGTTTTATTAGTATAAATATGATGTTATGTGTTTCGACAGTACCTATAAATCGAATGGAGCCTTCCTTTGTATTATATTTTTGGTAGTATGAACTGCATAGATGTTAATTTCCACGTCCGTCTAAAATATATACAGAAACTTTAAAGATTTTTGGTAAAATTTAAAGAAAGAAAAACATTCAGCTTCAAACAAACACTAGTAACATTTAAAATTTAAAATTAATAAGGAATAAAGTTTGAATATGTCGCCATAGCTTACCATGATTTTAAAAATATTATAAATATATATAGGACTGGTGTCACCCTATACATCGTATGATTTGATATCACACGTATTATAAGGGGTGCACATGCGTCAACTATTTTTACCTCATCAAGAGGTTTTTAGACTGATATCAGTACTTTTTGTATAGCTTTTAAATTCTAGTCTCATAAAGCTATCTGGGGTCGTAAACTGTATAAATTGGAGAAACTTGAAAAAACATCACAGGATCACAAATACTAAATTTAAAATTAAAGCTACTAAACTTCATAATTCATAAAGATTGATGCACGTCATAATTTCTCCATCTTTAAATATAATTCAAGGAAGGAGATTTATTATATTAAAAGGTATATATAATTAAATATAAATAACTATTAATTTTAATCTTATACTTTTTAATATAATAAATCTCCTTCCTTGAATTAGAAGGGTAACAAAATGTATGACGTGCATCAATCTTTATAATGTATGAAGTATTTACATTTGTTTATAGATACGTAATTAAATGATCTTTAAGTGTTTCATCTGTTAATAAACATTGAATAAGCTTTGATAGTAACAAACACTGACCAATGTAAGTAATCAGTTTGTAAGTTCAATGATTTTACGAATAATAAGTTTACTCTTTAAACATGAATAGGTAAATGATCACTTAAATTAGTAGGTATTTAATAGTTCTAAGTGCTATTGATACCACTTTTTGAATGGAGTGGTACAATTATCACTTAAGTAAATGAAAATGCACTTGTTCATGTTAGGAGAATAACCGAAAAGTGAATAACTTATATATTTTCATAGACCGATAAAGTCATACTCGACTCAACTTAATTGTTTTCGAATATCTCACTTAAGGTCGAGACACACATCACAGGACCGTTGTTTCAGAGGACAGAGGTACTCCAGTGTAACTGTACTGTTTCCCTCCTGTGTCACGGCTCGGCAGCACTTTAAGTGCACTTCCTGGACAAGTCTGAACAGGTACACTCAATTTCTCACGCTTACGTGTTCCTTATTCCTAATCAGTGGTTTTCTCATACCTCTGGTATTTCGTTAAGTTTTAAATGTATACAGTCTCTAGCTGTTTTACTAGAGTGGTACATCGAGAAATATTAGTTTTGATCCGCTCAAAATTATGTAGGGAAATCCGACTAAATTAAGCAACTTATTCACGTCTGTATCCTTACAATGAGAAATAAATACAAATTACACATTTGGAAATTGAATATATTTTTTTGCAAATAAGTAGAACAAAAAAACTACAAAACAATTAATTTTGAAATAAATAATTGTAATGAGTCAGCTCAATGTATGTCCAACTGTACACCTAATATCACTTAAAATCATATACTAGAGTAAATTAATAATAGATTGTGCGCAAAATGTCTTACAACTGGAGCGAGCACATTCAAATCCATAAATCTCAATAATTAAATTTTCCTGTTACAAAACAAATTTGTTTTCGGAAAATGCTCAAAAAGAGAAAAAATAATTGTTTAAACAATCTGTTTAACATCAATATTGACCCTCATTTTTGTAAAAAATCATAGCAAATATTTGTCCTTTATCAAAGGATATAATAATAATGTTTATAGTATGACGAATTTTCGATTATAATCGCTAAAATATATACATATCACAGTCAATGAATACTAGGCGAAACCGCAAAAAAAGTTTGCTCAATTTACCGATCGGACGAATAACGGAGAAATATTAAAACCATGAATCGACTCCTGAAAAAATAAGAAGATAAGGAAATAAATATAGAATAAAATGAGAAATGTAATCGAATAATTAAAACAAAAATAATAGAAAATTATATAGAATATATAAAATTCTCAAAACTTACTAAATTTCGTTTTAATCTATAACTTTTACACCAATTAAAGAAGAATATATAAATCATACTCGTCTACAAAATTCATTGAAGTTACAATAGTTACATAGAATTTGTAGCAGGCATTATGAATCTTGAAGGAATGGTTGATTAAATCGAACCACGCTTACCTGTGCGTGTTGGCTTCTAATACTTACTACTAACACCTAATTAGCCACAATGTAGTAAAAAATACTATCCCTTTGGTACCGAAAATTATACATTATATTTTTTAATTAATACTCGAACAAGTGGAAGGTCAGTAGGTTAAGTTATTCTATCTGAAAAACTTATTTCTAAGTGAAATTTTGAAAAAAAATTGTCGGACGATATTGTCGTCCATGGTTAGTAAGTCACAATGTGTTTATATAGGCTGACCCCGATTTGCGAGGCCGGCGTTTGCTCCCCATTAATATGTACAGCACGAAATGTAAGTAATTTCAAGCAATATAATATAAATGATGATCTAGTAGAGGACGTTATTATTCAGAACACCACAGATATTTTCGAACAGGATGAAAGTCAACCACCCCAGGTGATGGAGCTTCAGTGGATACCTGGGTACCAATTACTGGAGAGTTTTTCAAAAAGTTTCAATTCAAAACTAGATACCCAGGAATTCATGTAGTAAGTAAGATAATTATGTAAAATCTCCATATAAGTTGTATACCCTTATAATTGATATGTTGGTAAACCAAACAAATTTATAACCCACACAACAAAAAAACAAACAATATATGAAGAAAATGGTAGAATTCAGAAACGGAAAGACACTAATAAAGAGAAAATGAGAAAATTTTCATGATGCTTGATGTGGATGGGTCTAGTACAACTACCGACAATATCATCTCTCTGGTCCAAAAATATTTTTTATAACCACTCTTTGAGAGATATTATTCTAAGAAATAGGTTTCAAGTTTTACGACGAACTTGGCATTCTGCTGATAACTCAAATTCATATCCAAATGGAAAATTTCAAATTTATTAGAAAAAGTAAAAAGCAGATTTCATGCACCGATTCCACCAGGCGAGTATTTGTATATTGACGAAACTTTAGCTTTTGAGAGGTAAAAAATAACCATGAGAATTGTTCACTTTATTACCTTTCCATGAAAAATATTTTTTCAACTACTGCTATGAAAAGTAGTGTATTTCCCATAGCTTACTTAATTTCACCACACTACATACATTTATATGGAGAATCCAGTAGGAGATACTCGATGCCCAGCCGATTTCAGAAACTTATACTCGATGCCCAGCCGTTGTCGGTGGGGGTGCTCGATGCTTAAACGATTTCTACAAAACTATTTACTTTTATTTTTTAAATTTGTGCAGTTGTAGAAAATGTATAGTGTGCAACATGTGGTAAAAGTACTTTTCTCACTTGTGTGTTTGCAGCACTCGCCCTTGGCTCGTGCCACAAACCTCCCCTCTCGTGAGAAATGTGGAACTTTTCCCACTTGTTGCACAATATACTATTTCACGGCACTTTGCCCACACTACATACATTAATATGGAGAATCCAGTAGGGGGATCCTCAATGCCTAGGCGTTTTTTGGCAGGTATTCCTAGACACTTCTCTGTGGGGGTCCTCGATGCCTAGACTTTTTCTACACAACTATTTATTTGTATCCTTTAAATTTGTGCCGATGTCGAAAAAGTATAGTGTGAAACATGTATCAAAAAAACTTTTCACACTCGTACGTTTGCGGCACTCGCCCTTCAGGCTCGTAGTCCTAAATTTGTGCTGCTGTAGAAAAAGTATAGTGTGCAACATGTGAGAAAATTACTTTTCTCACTTGTTGAATAGTCTACTATTTTCTCACATATCTAAAATAAATAGTTTAAAGATTAAAACTAACTTTTCTGCACTTATACCCTCCGGAGGCTAACAAACCGAAAGTATATCTGGATTTATAAGACCCGTTGTACTGGCTCTGGTGTGCTAAAAAACGATAGGGTTCATCTGTGAAATGCCCTGTATAATACACAATCACAAAATTAACAAATAAGACAAATATGAACAAAAATGAAGAAATATGAACAAACATGAACAAATATGAACAAATATGAACAAATATGAACAAATATGAACAAATATGAACAAATATGAACAAATATGAACAAAATATGAACAAATATGAACAAAAATTAACAAAAATCAACAAAAAAAAACAAAAACGAGCACAATGAACAAGAATGTAGAATATGTGCATTTATAGGACCCATTGTAGTGGCGCTGGTGAGCTAAAAAACAGTTCATCTGTGAGATGTCCTGAACAATACTCAATCATAAAATTGGCGACTTGTTGCAACCCATAGGATGTATCGTGCTAATAAGACGTGTTACAAAAAGTGGCCGACGACAACGACATATACACATGATTTTTTCCTAAAAACCGTTTCTTCGTGTTTTTTTCGCTGAAAAAGGAAAAAATAACTTAAAAAAATACAAAATTCCAAGTTTTTTTGGATTTAACCAATACTTTTCTCGCATCTTAGATAGGGTTGGTCGGAAAAGTAATATTACATCGAAATCAACAGCATACATATATGCCTAATGCATTTAGACTCAATATTATATCGATGGTTTAGTGCACACATGTGTTAAGTGCAATTGTAGGACAAATTATGTTAAATGCATATTATAATACGTGCAAATTATTTTTATTGTGCATAAAGGTGGCAGGTGAATACATGGTCAAAGTCGTAATTACTTGGTGTACAAATGTGATTAATTTCACATTAAGAAGCATACTGGTGTTAAATGTGCACTTATTCGTATTCGGTGACATTAGGCAGCAACCTCACTTAATAGTTTTTTTCTACGACTATTATGGAATTTCTATATTCCGTCGTAGTTTTTGGTTATGGAATAGCTTCATTCTAGCACTAGGGCAAGCATATTCATTCTCGCCCTTGGTATGGAATGAATACTTGTGGCACCCTCTAAATGACACGCTTCATTTGACAGAAAGAGGAAATAGGCGTGTTCCGTTTTCTACACCAGCTGCACTAGACAGAGAAGAAGTAGTGCAGGAATATCAAAATGCATGAAAAATCCTCTAAAGTGAACGTAAAATTACAAATATGGTCGTTGAGTATTAAGCCAGAAGTGCAGCATAAGCGTATTGTTACGAAACAGCACATTGGTATAGTCCCTAAATCCGACTCTGTCTCAGCCAGATATGAAAGTTAAAATTATGACTATCTTATCTAAACATTGCTTTTGTGACCAGTCTTATCTAGAAAATGCCAGAAAGCCAATTGTTTTTGAGTAAGCCGCAATCTAGAATTATCTTGTGAAAAAGGAACTAATATATAAGGGACCGACCAGGAAGAGTTAGTTTAGTTGATAAAGTGATCTCGAGAAATAAATGAGAATACACCGAAATAGTGAACAGTGTTGATATAAATTAATAATTAAGTTTGTGTGCATATAAATTAAATTTAAGTGATTAGTTAAGTATATATAAATTAAGTGTTAGTGAGTAGTTTAGTGTTTAAATAAATTAGTAAGTAACCATACCGTGTGTTTAAAATTTATCCCACCCGTAATAAAAACGTTTACTGTCTGAATAAATTAGAAAAACATTACAGTATTTTGTGGCACTTTTTAAGAATAAAATAGAAAACGATATTTAGCAACAATTGTCAACTGTCTAAGTTGTTTAATCATGTATTTTTTGCCTGCCTGTGTCACAAGCAAAGGAAAAGGACTTTTTAGAGCTGTTAAAACTAAAAGTTATCCCCGAGGATTACGCACACTTTATTGCAGAAATACCAACTCATAAAATAATGACCAACTCCGTCTTAGATTTTGAAGATGACGATGAAACTAATAATCTCTCTATTAATATTTAAGAAAATATTACAAATATTTAGTTTCTGAACCGGTAATGAACTTCTTTTGTTTTAAAGATGCTTTTGATTTATTTTTAACAGTAATTGATTACAAGTCGTTACACAAATGAGGTAAATGTCCCGGAATCACTTCAAAATGCGTTAAGTGCTATAATTAACGAATTTGTAATTAAACTGCTAATGAAGTAACATGTAAAACATTATGGGTTTCAATGCCAGCTCGATTGATTCCAGACACAGATGCTAATTACCTTGTATTTAACGTAGTATCTAAATGAACATGGCCCAAAACTGCAACTTCACTAGCTTCATTAACTACAGGTGGACTATTTTCCTAGTTTGTTATTGGCTACATTTCCAGTCACTCGAATTTTTTTCACTAACTCTAGAACATATTTTCTATTGACCTGTTTATCTTGACATTTTTCATTAAAAAACTGAACCGTTACATTTGCACACTTATTCATAAAATGAAGCGAAATGCTAACCTATCACAGCAATGGCTTAAACCATTTTCAAAAACACAATTAAACAAAACTGCGCTTCTATATACGAATCCACTAATTTCATGATCTTTGTGTGTCCGTATCGGATCCATTTGTCGTTCACAAATATGATAAAAAATTACAAAAACAATGAAAAGCAAAAAAATCAACATTTAAACCAACGATCCATGTGTTTTATTTTAACAAAAATGAAAAATACTTCTTTTTAAAAATTTTTTATGAAAAACTAAGCAAGTACCGTAAAACCATTTTTAAGATCAAAAATAAAAAATGTATAAAAAATGCAAATATAATTTTGATTTTCGCATGAGGTATAAATAAAAGGTTGCTTAAACCTCCTGTACGGTCGTTATTTAAAAAATGTACCCAGAACTATTTTTTTTATTATTAAAAAGTGGGGCAAAGTCTACCAATGGAAGGGGTTACTATGCTCCAGCTGAAAAATTCTATTACAACTTGCATTATATGGTACCTGGAGCAATGTCTCTCAGCGCGTTAGATAGACTTTGCTCCAATATATAATTTTGCTGTATAAAAGTTATCAAAAACATATTTTAATTATTTTTTATTTCAAATAAAATACAGTTACATTCTAAAACGGCAAAAAAGTATTTTTTTCTCTAATATTTATAAGAAACTTAAATATTAATTAGTAAAATTAACAAAAAACGCAGGTTAAAGTAGCAAACTCTCAAATTAGGTCCTTATGGGAACCTACTAAGTAGGTAGTATCTACTAGTTATGAAAAAAAGCGTTTAATTCGGGAACAACAAATGCGGCTCGTTTAGAAAATTGTCGAGGTGGGTCTATAGAACCTAGAACGTCATTCCTAGAGTAAGGCATTACATCTGGTTCAACATTTTTAACGACTTTTCCAAGGAGCTAATAGTGACTTCATGATGATGATGATCATAGGCCAAAATTTTGCCAGGATATAACAATCCCTGGTATTGAGACACTATAAAACTTCCTACATTCCGAATTGCGCTTTTAAACTGAGAAGAATTATTTTTATTTGATTTGCCCTCTACATAGTCCAAGAATTCCTCTTCTTTTTCTTGTTCTTTAACAGTTTCTCCCCTCTGGCGGCAGAATGTAGTGGTAATAATTTTTCAAAATTAGAATGTACAGTTTTATGATGTATCTCCATATTTCCTTTTTTAGCAACGGAGACCGAAGTATTACATAACAAACACACATTTTTATCTTTAACTTCTGTAAAAAAGTATTGTTCTTCGCATTCCGAATGAAAGTGGTATGTCTTTACCTTCTTACAACTGCTTGCCATAATATTATTTTTTGTTGTTCCCTACTAACCCAACCGCTGGACGTTGGTTGCGCGTTCGGTTTTAAACTAAGCGCAATGTCGCCGCGCCGTACGAATTTATCCCGTCCAAAGCAATCCTGATCGTTCTCGAACACTAACGCGCTGGTCCGGCTGATCGGTTCTAGCCGATTCTAGCTTGATGGCGTCAGCGACAGATCGCTCACCGCAACGTTGCTGCTGTTTATGTTTAATATTATGACAATTAGATTTTTTTGTGGAATTTTCGGAAGCTTATCTGATTCTTGCAGTTTGTATTTTTTAAATTAAAATCGTTGTGAGAGCTACCAGAATTGCCTCCGCGAGCTACCGGTAGCTCGCGATCGACAGGTTGGCGACCACTGGTCTAGAGAGACAAAAAAAAAGATTTTTTTAGCGTATTTTTTGGAAAATTTTGAATTTCCCTAAAACTAGTTAACTTAGAGCAAAAAATCTACTTTTCTGGGATTCAAAAAACTACAGTTGAGCCAATTTTCATAAAGACTGGACTTTTATAGCGAAATTGAAAATAAAAACGAAAACTCAGCCTTTCTCCCAAATTTTGAAGTTATGTGAAGGAATGTTACGCCTGGCCTATTATGAGATCTGTTTTACTTTTATATCAGTTCCTTTGCCGACGTATTATAAAAGGCCTTTTTGACATATGCACTTACCAATAAGATACGCTAATAAAAAAATATTTTCACCGATGATACAGGAATTGGGTCGCAATTTTTTAATCCGTGAATAGTGAGAACGCGAATAAAAGAACCGTGAATCTCAAAAACTGTACATTTGGCAACGTCGAAAGTATACGCCTGTCCATCTAATATACAGGGTGTCCCAAATAAGAGTGACTGATTTTAATCATAAATGCCCAGCTTATTAATTGCTCCAAAGAGATGGGGTTTTCACTAGTTTCACTAGTTTATCAAAGAGATTTTTTTAGGCTTGGCTGGCATTTCATCTCATCAACATAGTTTTACTAATGTTGGTCAAATTCAAAGGGGAAAATATGTATTATTTTAAATGGAACACCCTATAATTTTTGATCTCATTCGAAAGAGCAATCATTCTCTTTTCCAAAAATTTGTAGTATTCTATCTTTTGTTTCATTAACCCGCCATTTGTCGCTATATGAGCATTTTGCTAACTTTGTTGGTCAAATTTCTGCAGTCTGGCAACGCCGACTTGATTGAAGTTGACAATATTTTATTTATTATTGAATATTGGTGGAATCAATTGGCCAGATTATCTACTAGGCAAACACAGAAAATAAATTAGACCGCCGTTCATTTCTAAGAGAATTAGATTTGGAACTTATGAAGCCACAGGCGCACATTAGACTAACTGTTCCAAATCTGCCTCTAAAACTGCGGAATTCAGAAAAGCAGCTTGTAGGTGTTGAAGAGGAAATTCCAGAACCAAGTGTTAGTACTACTGGTATGGGCTCAGTGTGCCCACGACGCAAGAATAGGAAAACCAAGAAAACATGTTGCAAGTGCTCTATTTATTTATATAATGAACATTCCAGAGTCATGTGTCAAAGATGACTACTAAGGCTTCAAGCACAAGAATTCTCAACACCTCCATAGTTTATTGTTATTTGACTAATAGTATGTTACATTAATTTAACCCTTAACTACTACCACTGGGTCACATTGACCCATGCGCAATTCGTAATTTGTCAGTGCGCCCTTCTACAGAGATTCTACTGCTTGGGCTTCTCAGTATGCTCTAGGTAGCCAGAGAGAACACATGCGGCGGCCTTTTTAGTTTAAATTAATTATTGCAAGTCTGTTAGAACGATCATATTGGGCCAGAGTGACCAAGTTATAGTGTAAAAGTTAAATTTGAGTCAGGTAGGTAATTGTTCCCTACAAAATAGTATTCGCTAAATATAACTGTATTTCCTAATAACTACTTTATTTTTTATAAAAATGAATAACCGTCCTCTTACTGAAAAGGAACTCGTAGAATTGGCTGAAAGTGACGAATTTTGGCTAGATGATGACAACCCTCAAGAAAATAATGAAAATATACCTCTTTCAAGCAGTGATAAACTAGATGCTTGTAAAAATATTCTGGACTGTGGAGATGAAAGCGACAAAGAAGAAGAAGATGAAGAAATACAAATCGATCATTACACTGATAGTGAAGAAGAGTGGGAACCTGACAATAATGAGAATTTAGAGAGTGACGATTCTGTTGAGAATGATACGGTGGTTGAAAATAATGAACAAATTGATGAATCCCAAAGAGAAAATATAGCGCCAGAAAATGGACAAATAAGAAAAAAATATTGGTATGGTAAAAAAGACAAAATGAAATGGTCAAAGACACCTCCAAAAAAAGGTAAAACACTCTCAAACAATTTGATTAAATTTTTAGCAGGCGTCAAAGGTTTAGCACGTGAACATCCTCCTACAACTCCTCTAGAAAGTTGGAGATTACTTTTTGATGACTCAATGATAGAAAGTATTGTGCAACTCACGAATCAACGTATTGACATAGTCGCTGCTAAATACAGTCGATGCAAAAGAAAGAAAAATGCGCGCCGATCATTTTTTCCAACATTTATCTAAAATACAGATAAATTGGAAATTGAAGCATTTATTGGTCTCCTTTACCTTCAAGGTTTGTTCAAGTCACGCCATGAGGACTTAAAAAGTCTATGAGCTACGGATGGTACAGGAAGGGATCTATTTAGAGCTACTATGCCACTAGCCAGATTTTCATTTCTTTTATGCTGCATTCGTTTCGATGACGAGACTACTCGAGCGGATAGAAGAAAAGAAAATAAACTAGCACCAATTTCTGAAATGTTTGATAAGATTGTCACTAATTCAAAGCAAAACTATACACCTGGTGATAGCATGACTGTAGATGAAATGTTAGTATCTTTTAGAGGCCGTTGTGGATTTCTAATGTTCATACCCAACAAACCCGCAAAGTACGGCATAAAGGTACAAATTCTTGCAGATTCTCAAACACATTATATGCTAAATGCTGAAATTTACGCTGGAAAAGATCCTACAGAGAAAAAAACAAACAATTTTTCTAATCCAACCCAAGTAGTTCTTCGTTTGGTGGAACCA
Organism: Galeruca laticollis; assembly: GCA_963921935.1. Classification (NCBI taxonomy): domain Eukaryota; kingdom Metazoa; phylum Arthropoda; class Insecta; order Coleoptera; family Chrysomelidae; genus Galeruca; species Galeruca laticollis. Next base: position 149,429,034 of record OY998176.1, on the reverse strand, counting down.
ATAAAAAATACTTCTCGAAACATACCAGCCGATAACTGGTACTCCTCAGTTGAACTAATGAGAGAATAAGAGAAATTAAAGTTGACATTTGTTGGGACAGTGAAAAAAAACATTTATTCCTTTGGAATTTATGCCATCTCCCAAGACAAAAGCAGAGTCATCCATTTTTGGGTTTACTGCTCAGGAGACAATAGTATCTATCATACGTACCCAAAAAAATGAATTTCAAGTACCCACCATGATGATAAAGTGGACGCACAAACCAAAAAACCAGATATAATATTTTACAATAGTACTTACTAAAGTGGATGCGCTTGATCAAAAATGTGCCAATTACACAACTTCACGGTAGAAGTCGAAGATGGCCAATGACCATTTTTCATGCTGTTTTGAATATTGGAGGGGTAAATAGTAGAGTAATTTATGTATACCGCATATGCAAAAAAGGTATCAAACTTCGTTGCCACGCGGTTTGAAAACTTTAATTTTTAATTTGATTGGAGATACACTTCCACCACCCCCAGCACCTCAACAAAGAGTGGGAGCCTCTAAAAGAAAAATATGTGCAATTTGTCCCGTCAAAAATAGACAGGAAAACCAGCACCTACTGTCAAATGTGTAATATTCCAGTGTGTATAGAATGTGCAAAAACTTTGTCAGATCATGAAAAACGAGTAATGGTATGTGAGACTTTACTTGACTTATTAAGAAACGAACCCAATTCATTATTAATTATATCTGATGAAGCAACGTTTCACATTAATGGCATGTGTAACAAACATAATTGTAGAATATGGGGTTCTCAAAAGCCAATTTCTTTTAATGAATTTCAGAGAGATAGTCCAAACGTAAACGTTTGGTGTGCATTATCTCGGCGAAAAATATACGGTCCTTTTTTCTTTTAAGAAACCAACAGTGACGGGTACTAATTACACGGATATGCTGGAAACTTTTTTTTATCCGCAACTAGTTCAAGATGGAATTAGCGACGACGTTTACTTTCAACAAGACGGTGCACCACCACATTATTCGTTAGTAGTACGAGATTCATTAAAAACGTTTTTTAATGATAAGTGGATAGGTCGAGCTAGACCGATTGAATGGGCACCGCGGTCTCCTGAATTAACTGTCCCAGATTTATTTCTCTGGGGATATGTGAAGGATAGGTGCTACAATCCTAAGCCTAACAATTTAGCCAAGCTAAAAAATAATATCAGGATCATTATTGAAAACATTCCGCAAGAAATGTTAGAAAATTCATTTGAAAATTTAAAATATTGCTTACAGTTATGCATAAACGAAGAGGGTAGGCATATGCAGCATTTATTGTAACTTTTCTGTTCTTCGTTCTTTATATGTATTGAATGATGTTATTATGTTTTCTTACTAAATAAACTGTTTGTCAGATTTGTTGGCAATTATTTACGTAATTAAAAATGCATACTACATGTAACCGACTTAAATGATTTTGTTATGCGTCAAACGGTCACAGCATAAGTTGATTTTAGGCATCAAAATACGTTCATATAAAACTACTAATTGAAAATGTACTACTACATGAAACCTCGAATATCTTTGTTGTTAATGAAACAAAAAATAGAAAACTACATATTTTCCCCTTTGAATTTGACCAACAATAATAAAACACCCTGTGTTGATGAGATGAAATGCCAGCCAAGCCTAAAAAAATCTCTTTGATAAACTAGCGAAACTAGTGAAAACCCCATATTTTGGAGCAATTAATAAGCTGGGCATTTATGTTTAAAATCAGTCACTCTTATTTGGGACACCCTGTACATGAACAAAATTTTGTTACTGTAACTTAAGGGGTGTCAAAGATTTCTTCCTGTCTCCATACTTTACGCACACACTGTAGGTTGGTTATATTAGTCCTTTGAGAAACGGTAATTGGATTATGAAATATTTATTTTCGACTAAACTTGTAATTAATAAAATGTTAACAAATTAAAAAGTGTATGGCTTTTTACAGTTGAAATTCATAGTAATTAGTTAATGATTGGAATAGTTAATAGCCGTAAAACGCAGGTATTATTTATTGTACCTTGAATACTATTACTACTGCAACTACCTATTGGTTTTCAAAAACGCTAGTGTTGTTGTAGAATTCAGTACGTCGTTGGCGGATGTGATAACATTTTTTGTAATGTGGTAATTAGTGTGAATAAAACATGGGTTAAAAAAACCTAACTAAGGCAAATTTTTGAATATGTTCGTTGTTATTGTTTCGTTTCCGAAAAAGTGTAAATTATGATGAATTTTGTGTCCATTAATTGTTGTTCCCGTATTCTACAAAATTGTTAATTGCATAGTTCACAGTCTGGAATGTCAAATAGAAGGTAAAGTAATTATTAAAAGCTTCCGCTTACTTTGATAATTGAATGTAAAATTACCGTGTACCTAACATTTTTAACAGCGCAGATTACTAGAAACTTATCAATATCATGTAATAATTATGAATATACTTTTGCGTAATATTAGAAAAACAAATTTCTCGTAATCTGCTAACCTCATATTTGTGGATCTAGAAAAAGCAACAAATACTGACTAGGGTTGACCTGAGTAAAACCTATGTCCGCGCTAATTGAAATATGTATAACGGCACAAAGAGCTTCGTGAGAATGGGAAACACCCGGTCAGAAAAATTTCGTACAACAAAGGGGCTTAAACAGGAATGCAGCTTATCATCCTCCGTGTTTAAAATGTACATCTAAGAAGCATCTACACCGAAATGCATAAGAAAAACAGCAAAAATGGGAAACCAAATAGATAAGAAGTTCCTAATAACAATCTTATTCGCTGAATACAAAGTTATTAAAGCCAGTGAGGAGCACGACACAGACTATAGGTCTGTTCCAACTGACACGAAAACCGTACAATGTACGATACTTCCCAAACAGCCATTGTACATCATATGTACGTTAGATGTACGTAATGTACGTACAAAGAACGTCCACGGTACGTACATCAGTTGTTCATTGTACGTACATTTTCCGATTTTGCTGACGTTAAATGTACGTACAAATAGTACGTTCAATGTACGTCCCGCCTGTACGTTCCATGTACATACAGTGTGTATGTCCACAGTACGTACAATCGTGTACAGTTTTTACGCCCCGCATGCAGGAATTTACATTATAAGCCTTTATATTTATTATTTATCTTCAAAGAACGAAGATGAAATCAAATGTAAAACAATGCATAGTTGTAGCTTTCACTTTTACCCATGACTCCTACAGATATTTTTTGCTTAAAAATGTGATGTTGAAATGTTAATGTCAACATCGCTCAATAATACAAATTTATGGTAGATGATAAAATACCTAGGCTAAAATAGTTATTTGTTTTACTAGGCATTAAATCTGCTTTTCTGCCGTGTGAAACATATAATTTTTTCTTCAAATTTGTTCCAATTCCACGCAAAATCGACTTTTTCATATTTAAATTGCATTTCAATATCAATATCCAAATAACTAAATTATTTTATCAAAGGTAACTGGGCTCTGCGTTACTATGTATACCGCTGATGACGTTTGTTGAATATGTTTGTTTACTGTTTACTTTGTCATTGTCAATTCTGAAAAGTAGTCATGTTAGAAATGGATTTACTACAAAGTGAGGATGAATTGATGCAATTAACACCACCTGAAATAAGAGACCAGCATCATTTTGAGTTTTCTTAATGTCATTGTCAATTTTAATAACCAGTTTGATTTAAATTATTACTTGGAAGGTTGCCTAGCAACGAACTTTTTCTGCCTAGACAGTAAAAGTGGACTTTTTCTGCCTAGCCATTAAAAGTACAACTTCTAAGCTTGCCAAGTGTCATTAAAAGACCGCTTTTAATGTCATTTGGAGAAAAATGTGTTTTATATATTTGAGTCCATTATAAAGTAGCCCACATTGATGTTTGATATGCTAACTTTGTTCTATATCTGGAACAAAAATTCGACCCTGTGACTGAAACTGGCTTACATGTAAGCCAGTAATTTGCAACTTACATATTAAAAAGGTTTTCTTCAACCTTTGACAATGAAGACTATTATAATTTGAAAAATTAATGTCAAAGCTTTTAAATAAAATATTATTTAAAAATAAATCAAAAAATAGGTATATATAAATAGCATATTTATTTAATAATATAAAATTAATCATAACACGTAATAATGTATTTTACTCTATAAAGTGTTTCTGCGATCTCCAGCTCGCCTAAGCCATTTGTTTACGGCTTCTTCCGTTGCTTTCTGGTCCGAGGCTTTATTTGATTTGTCAGCAGCAGCTGAAAATATATATTTTTTAGAGCTTCAATTTTGTCTCTACAGGTAAATAATTCATTATTTAGTGTTTTTAAATGAAACTCACGTTCTCTAGTTAATTCCACAATATAATAAAAGTTATTGAAAATTCTAAAAAATTGACAATTGTATCGATAAATCAATATCATCGTCAGAATGACAGAAGTTACATTTCATTTTATGCCTACCTGATGTTTAGTAGTTATTTTGGGCTAGACCAAGAAGTAACCTAACTTGTGATTGGCTTAATATATGTTTATAGAAAAAAGAAGAAGATGTGATATTACAAATATTGAAGCTTAGATATTATTAGCCCTATGGTGATATCCTGGATATCATTTTTCCAATTAAAATCAGTATAACTGTGCAATGATATAGAAAACCAGGAAAACTATATCTGCTGGTCTTTACAATTATCACTTAAGAAGACAGTTTATTAGTGGAGAATTCCCTAGATTTAACTGTTCATTGACAACTTCATATTGTGGGTTTCTTAAATGTCTTCTAATTTCCAGTTCTTCAAGGAAATCCAGTTCTTGTTTCTTTTCACAAATATGCAGCACTTCTAGTTCTGTGTTAGGTGTCAATGAATGATTGGTGCCAAGTAAATGTTTTGCGTAGTGGGATTTATCTGGTTGTTTTAATCTGTATGCTCGTAAGTGCTCACTGTATCGTATTTCAAAATTCCTAAGGGTCTGACCCAAATAGACAGCATTACATTCTGGACATTTGAGTTTGTATATACCTGACTTCTTTAATAGTGGTATTTTTGTTTTTACATTTAACAATTTTGTACTAACGTTACTTTCTGTTTTAAAAGAAATTGTTGGATTCGTTGCTGAATATATTATCTTTGAAATATTATTAGAAATATTTCCTGCATATGTGATGGTTTTATAAGTTTTAATTTCATCAGATTGTTTAGGATATATTAGTTGTAATGCCACTTTTTCTTCTTTTTTACTAATTAGCTTATTTATCATATCTAATGGATAATCGTTAGATGTTGCTATTTGTCTAATTGTATTAATCTCTCTATCAAAATTACATTTGTTCATATGAACTGAAAAAGCTCTATGTATCATTGAATTATATGCTGCTAGTCTGTGTGACATAGGGTGGTTAGAATTGAATGGAATTGTCACATCAGTCTGTGTTGGTTATCGGTAAATTGAATAATTAATCAAGTACATTATTAACTCTTTGAATTTTTAAATCAAGAAAATTGATTGAGCTATTTTCTTAAATTTCTAATGTAAATTTAATTTTCGGGTGTAAATTATTGATGTGATTGAAAAATACATCTAATTGTCGTTCACTACCCATAAAACAAGCTAATATGTCATCTACATATCTATACCAAAATAAAATATTTTTCGAAATATTACTTTCAAAGATCTTTCTAAATTGTCCATAAAAATGTTTGCTAAAATAGGTGATATAGGGCTTCCCATTGGTAAACCTTCATTTTGAATATATATCTTATTGTCAAAAGTGAAATAATTCTGATTAATGCATACATCAAATAAATTAAGTATATCTGATATTATTCCTGGATTAATATTTTTATCTTCTAGTAATTTTCTTACAAGTATTAGACATTCTTTAGGAGGAACTTTAGTAAACATATTAGTTACATCGAACGAAATGATTTTATAGTTATCTTGCAAGTGGATTGCTTTCAACTTTTTGATTAGTTCTATTGAATTTCTAATTGAGTACTGAGATTCATATCCGTAAGTATTGAGTATATTGTTGAGCTTCTTTGCCAATATATTCAATTCTAACCACCCTATGTCACACAGACTAGCAGCATATAATTCAATGATACATAGAGCTTTTTCAGTTCCTATGAACAAATGTAATTTTGATAGAGAGATTAATACAATTAGACAAATAGCAACATCTAACGGTTATCCATTAGATATGATAAATAAGCTAATTAGTAAAAAAGAAGAAAAAGTGGCATTACAACTAATATATCCTAAACAAGCTGATGAAATTAAAACTTATAAAACCATCACATATGCAGGAAATATTTCTAATAATATTTCAAAGATAATATCTTCAGCAACGAATACAACAATTTCTTTTAAAACAGAAAGTAACGTTAGTACAAAATTGTTAAATGTAAAAACAAAAATACCACTATTAAAGAAGTCAGGTATATATAAACTCAAATGTCCAGAATGTAATGCTGTCTATTTGGGTCAGACCCTTAGGAATTTTGAAATACGATACAGTGAGCACTTACGAGCATACAGATTAAAACAACCAGATAAATCCCACTACGCAAAACATCTACTTGACACCAATCATTCATTGACACCCAACACAGAACTAGAAGTGCTGCATATTTGTGAAAAGAAACAAGAACTGGATTTCCTTGAAGAACTGGAAATTAGAAGACATTTAAGAAACCCACAATATGAAGTTGTCAATGAACAGTTAAATCTAGGGAATTCTCCACTAATAAACTGTCTTCTTAAGTGATAATTGTAAAGATCAGCAGATATAGTTTTCCTGGTTTTCTATATCATTGCACAGTTATACTGATCTTAATTGGAAAAATGATATCCAGGATATCACCATAGGGCTAATAATATCTAAGCTTCAATATTTGTAATATCACATCTTCTTCTTTTTTCTATAAACATATATTAAGCCAATCACAAGTTAGGTTACTTCTTGGTCTAGCCAAAAATAACTACTAAACATCAGGTAGGCATAAAATGAAAAGTAACTTCTGTCATTCTGACGATGATATTGATTTATCGAAACAATTGTCAATTTTTTAGAATTTTCAATAACTTTTATTATATTGTGGAATTAACTAGAGACCGTGAGTTTCATTTAAAAACATTAATATGAGCATATTCCACGAAGTAAGGGCCGAGACAGTCAATTTCAATTCATTCTTTAGTACAAACTAAATGAATTCATAATAGTTTTAAGTAAATAGAATAAAAATAGTATCTTTACTATTGAATTAAACTTTTTATTAGTTGGATGTGAATTTAAAAAAACCTACCAAATGCGCAACAGGTAAATATGAAAAACATTTCTTGGTCCTTCTTCCCAACCAACTGTATACCACCGCTAAATCATTTATGATGCGGAATGTCAGGGCCCTCTTGACAAAATCATAAATGTTACTGCCTCCCATTTTTGTTATTTCACCAACCTGTAAAGATAATTATACACACCTTACACTTCCTAACTTAAATTAAGAAATAAATTTATTTCTATAAAGAACATAGGATACAGAGTGTCCTAGGATGAATATATATTAAGACCAAAAACAAAAACTTTTTTGAAAAATTATTTTGTACAGACAATATACACTAAATGTATACAGAATTGATGAAATTAGCAAATTAATTAAAAAAAGAAGGGTGAATCTGGAGTATATTTAGATGATATTATAAGAATAACTGGTAGTTATAATTACTCATATTATTAAATTAAATTGCTCCAAACTTTTCTGCAATTGTAAAAAAAAACCAAATACATTACAAAACCTAATAAGTTACTAGCACATTAAATTACTACAAATACTTTCTAAAATAAATTATATCAGTATTCAAAAAATTTACAATAAAAAATATACCTAATAGTACTAGAAAGTGAATATAATTATTGTAATGTTTTTTTGTTATTTATTTAAACAATAAACGGGTGGGATAAATTTTAAACACACGGTAGGTTCACTTACTTAATTTATTTAAACACTAAACTAATCACTAACACTTAATTTATATATACTCAGTACATTCACTTAAACTAATTTATATAATCACTTAATTTATATGCACTTATTTACTGTTCAACTCACGATGTCAAATTATAAACTAAACTCATCCGCTGATCGGTCCTGTATTTATATCAAAGCTTTCTTTACTAGAACATTCTGGACTGCGGCTTACACAAAACAAATGCCTTTCGCGATATTTCTCGATTGTCGGCTTAATCCTTAAAAGACCTTCCGAGAACATGTCTATAAAAACGCTCACTATAAATCCCAATAGACCTTCTCAGAATTCGGCGCGCTCGCCATTTTTTCAACTCCGTTAACATAACGTTACAGGACCGTACTTAGTATCTGCTTCGGTGTGCGAGTTCGTAACATTATCAATTGTATTTGTTTATTGCTATAATGCAGTATGCAATGAAGGGAATACAATAAATTTCTCATTATAAGATAATTTTAGGGATTTATACGCTATGCTGTTATTGATGTCCCAGCATTTTAAATCTCCTAATTGACTAACTATATGAATACCTATTTCTGAAGATTCACATGGCCCAGAATAGAAATTTGTCTTAGACAAATATTCATGTCCATTTATTACACTTTCATTACTTGTTTTATTGATATTTTCCACACATACAATACTCCCATTTTTTAAAGTGCAGCATCAGGATCAAAAATACTTATTGTGAATGTTTTTGAACTTGATTTCCTTGAATTGTTGTAAAGGTTGTTGACAATTCAAAACATAAATTAATTGAGATAGGATGGTTAAATATGGATAACAGAAGAATGCTTCACGCAGCTTACCTTTTTCACGAAATTATAACCTTTGAAACTCCTACTTATTTGCACCAAAAAATTTCTTTTCGGACTGATGTTCATAATTTAAATATAAGATTTAAGGGTCTACTATCTCCACCTGTATTTAATACTGAACTATTTAGACGGTCCTTTCAGTACCAAATATTTTTTATTTATAACCGTATGTGAAAACTTAAAAAATGTAATATTTCAACTTTCAAAGTCAAGTTTAGAAATATATACTTCAGAGACAATCATAGTTAATTGTTTTCTCTCCCACACTTATTATGCTATACTTATATACCAGTATTCGTTACTCCACTTATTCTTTCTTTTTTTCTTTTCAATTAATTTAGTTATATATGACAGACATATGTTTTCCTTTCTTTCATGGGTTGAGTGGAAGAGCATTTTCGTAATGGAGCTAGGTGTCATTACAGAAAATGAGCTCCGCCCTTTATTTTCAATAGGTATATACTGCTACATCATGTATCAAATTTGAACAAAATATAATTTTTATTATTTGAAAATAATAAAGGCGTTTGATATTATTATTATTATTATTATATGTAGTACTTATAGTGCTGCGTTAGGTGTAAATAGGCTTCTCTGTTTGCTCGTATCTAATTTCAAAATTTCTAAGGGTTTGACCCAAATATACAGCATTACATTCTAGACATTTAAGTTTATATATACCAAAATGTAACGCTGTCTATTTGGGGCAAACCCTTAGAAATTTAGAAATTAAATACAGTGAACACTTACGGCATACAGATTAAAACACTCAGAAAAGTCCCACTATGCAAAACATCTACTTCACATCAATAATTTATTGACACCTAATACAGACCTAGAAGTACTACTTATTGGTGATAAGAAACAAGAACTGGATTTCCCTGAAGAATTGGAAATTACAAGACACTTAAGAAACCCACAATATGAAGTCGTCAGATACATCTAGTGAGTACTCCACTTTTAAACTGTCTTCTTAAGTGATAATTGTAATGATCAGCAGATATAGTTTTCCTGGTCTTCTATATCATTCCACAGTTATAGTGATCTGAATTGGGAAACATGATATCCAAGATATCCCCATAGGGCTAATAATATCTAATCTTTAATATTTGTAATATCATATCTTCTTCTTTTTTCTATTAACATATATAAAAATAAGTAATAAACATCAGGTAGGCATCAAATGAAATGTAACTTCGATCATTCTGACGAGGATATTTAATATTGAAACAATTGTCAATTTTTTTAGAGTTTTACCATTTTTTTAAATATATTGTAGAATCATTTAAAAACAGTAATTTTCATTTAAAACAGTAATAGAGTAGATTCCAGGAAATAAGGGTCGAGGCAGTTAATTTCATTCATTAATATATTTTAATTCAATATTAACCTTATCTACAGTTGATAAATACTATTCACATACTGAGAAATATTATCATGTGGTTGAGTGGTTGTTGTTAAATCACAAGTTGAGGTTGGTATTGAAATACTTGATAAAAGTTATCCATCAATTCTTACTTAATAATAATATTTTTTTGGTTTTTATTATAATATTAATCATTTACTAAAGACATTTATACCTGATCCAATGTCTGGCGTTTCCAGTTGTATAGATTTAATGTACGCTATTTGTGATATATTTGTTCTGAAAACAGCTTAATATGGAGAACAATCTAAGTTACTACAAAAATGTTTATTACTACTTACTACATATATGCATAATATAAAAAAGATTGAAAATTAAATTTGCAGATTTGTCAGTGATAATGAAGATGATAGTAACGACTTATATTGATTTTTTTATTGATAATGATGTTTGTACGCTGTATATTTTCAAATAAAATTGCTAAACACTAAATATTAAAAAAAAATGGTAAGGAATTCATCATTTTAACATAACGATCCGCTAACGTATCTTTTTTAATTGAAAAAATGAAATGTAATTTTGTGAAAGATAATGTAATGCTTTCCTAATTTATTTAAAACGTAACCGGGTGGGATAAATTTTAAACACACGGTATGGCTACTTACTAATTTTTGTAAACACTAACTCACTAACACTTAATTTATATATACTTAACTAACCACTTAAATTTAATTTATATGCACAAAAACTTGATTATTAACGCTTTACTGTTCGGTGTATTTTTGTTTATTTCTCGAGATCACTTTATCAACTAACTTATCCGCTGATCGGTCCATTATATATATTAATGCCTTTTTTACTAGAAAATTCCGGCTTACTCAAAAACAATTAGTTTTCTGGCATTTTCTAGATAAGACTGGTCACAAAAACAATGTTTAGATAAGATAGTCGTAAACAGTTAAAAAAAACTGCGTATCCGCCATAATTTTAACTTTTATACCTGGCTTAGACAGAGTCGGTTTTAGGGACTATACCAGTGTGCTGTTTCGTAACAACAATGTGATATAAGAAACTCTTTTTTAACGTACACTTTGTTATATGTTTATGCGAGTTTTTTAAGTTAGAAAATTATGTGTGTGATATTATTCGGTCAATTAGTTTCCCACGAACACTTCAAATATATCGAAGACGACTTACCTACATACAAAATTTTATTGGAACGAACGGAGGTTTAAAAAAAGATAGAACACTAAAAGGTTCTCAGCGGTGGAAGTATATTTATTATTAAATAGCAATTTATTATAAGACGAAACACTACCATCGTAAGTAAAGGCTTACCTGATCAAGTCATGATAAAGATATAGAGTGCGTTTACTGGAACGATGTAAACGAGATTGTTGAAAGACTTAGAGAGTTAATAGCTTCCAGGCATGAAGGTAACACAATGGATGGATCTTCTCGTACAATGTAATTTAGAAGAATAATCTGCTGAGAGGTTTCAACTTGTTTAAGCGCAAATAGATGAGCGAAAAAAAAATGACCTTGTAATTTAGAATAGATATAACAAATTAAGTTCTTTGTTCATTACACATCATATCTGCAGACAAGATTCAACTTATTAAGGAATTGCATAAACCGATTCGACAAAATTATCCACGCCGATGGATAATAATCAGGTCTTGATGACTTCCGGCAAATGGATCTGTTTCTCGAAATTCATGTGGACTCGTCCACTCAAGACCAAAACAGCCGAAGAAATAACTCGAGCATTTTCAAGTATTATCAGGAGCGGCGACGGTAGAACGCGAAAAAACCTTCAATCATATCAAGGAACGGAATTTTACAATAATAATTTTAAATCTCTGATAAAAAAACATAATATCAATCATTATAGTACGTTTAGTACAATGAAAGCTGCAATCGCAGTGAGAGTTATTAGAACGCTCAAAATGAAACTATATAAACATTTCAGCTTAATTGGAAAATACAAATGGATCGATATTTTACCTCAAATCAAAAAAGAATACAATGACACAAAACATAGTAAAAATGGATATAAACCATCAGGATCCAGTGACAGATTTACAAGACCTAGTTCCTCTCAAGCGATAATTAGTGGAATGCAACACAGAGATGTTACATAAAGCTTCGTGAACGTCAACTACCGTTCCGTGAGTGGGATGAGCGGTGCTAGCCTCCTACGCACGAAGAAAAAAAACGAATTCAACCATTTCCTCTTACCCTAACCCTAAAATATGTTAAATTTTTGCTAACTCAATATCTCGAAGAAAGAAAACAATCAGCTAACTATAACATGGTGGATTATACATCAGCTGGTTGCTTCAATAATTTACTCTCAACTGAAAATTAATCTGATGGTAGCTTATATGCAAATATGCATAAGTATATATATATATATATATATATATATATATATATATATATATATATATCAGCTTGCTGTAACTCGGTGGAAAGACCGCCAGCTGATACTTTGAAAGTCATAACGCACGATTTAGGCGAGAGCATCTATCGCTTATTTAAATGCTGATTGTTTTTTTTCTTCGACATAATAGGTTAGCATCAATTTAACATGTTTTCGGATAAGAGGAAATTATTGAATTTTTTGGGAGGCTACCGCCGCTCATCCCATCCACGGAACCGTAGCAGACGTTCACGAAGCTTTATGATACAACTCTCTCATGTATTCCACTAATTATCGCTTAAGAGGAAATAATTGACAAAACTTTTACCTGACTCCTGAACTGTTATCTACAAAATAAAAAAAAACAGAATGATCGCAAAATAGGTTATATATTTATTAGTTCTGGATACATAATCTGCAATAGTCCCCCAAGGTCGGCGTTTAGGCCACTGATTATAAAGATAAGCCTTCACTCAAGGTAAAATCAACCTTCTCGGCCATGACCTTACCCATAACTTGCTATTGATTATTTACAATGGTGTTATCAATGTCCAAAAATAAATATCGCTAAAACGAATTATACATAATACAATGATTCAGTAAAATATCTTAACAACAATCTGGAAAGATGTTTCAAACCGCTATGTAAAAATAGTAAAAGTTTTCGATTTGGTTGACAATTGAAACATTTGAAATTTGTGTGAAATGTTTCTTTTAATTTCAAATCTGCTCTTTTGTAAAGAAGTTCATTATCGTGTTATAAAAACTTGAAGATCTAATGGAACACCAGAACGATCACTTTATAAAGTCAAATTCTTACAGGAATAATTTCTAGAATAACCAAATCATTGACATTTAAATTTTTATTATACTTCAAACAATTAACATTCTCTTGAACATTTGAAGTTTCATAATTTTTAAAACACCAACTTTGGGATATCGAAAGGTAATTTGGCACAATCAATAGGTTTCAAAGCTGAGCTACCAAGAGAATCTGATATTCAATAGCTAAAACATCCGAATTATCTGAACTGTTGTATTTATTTTATTCAACTTCCAGATACTACCTAATTTTCAAGTACAATGAATTTGGTTAAAAATTAGTTTCCAAGACGAATCTTGGAATAATCACAAGTTATTTCTTGTATCATAGAATATGGTTTCAATTTTGTTTACCATAAAGTAGAATCAGATGAATACTGAATGCTGATGAAACTGGGTGTCAAATGTGGTTAAGATTCATAAGTGAAATTTAATCGTGGAAAAATATCAAATTTTAACGTACTCGCGTGTAAAGAAGTACATATAACAATTATTGAGAAAATGCGTTCCATCCAAATTTGTTTGATTAGTATTTTCTTTCCAAAATAAATCATTATTTTTCAAATTATATTTTCCCAAATTTGTCCAATCTCTTTGAGAAAGGTATTCTGATACATTATTTTCATTGGTGTTTTTTGTAACACAGAGAAAGAGTTCTGATTAGAGAGATATTGCTTGGCAAAAAATGCTTTGCGTTAATTACGCTTGCGGTATTTTGACGTTTATTAAATGCGCGATTCACTTTTTTACCTCTCTAACGCTAATGACGTTAGCGCTTCGTGTAATTTATGGTTACGTACCGTTGAGCGTTATTGTAAATACCGCACATTGTTGACAAAACGAAACAAACCGCATCGGTTTTCTGATACTCCATTTTTAAAAGGCATGGAGTAATAAATCACTCATTTTGGCCGGAACCATGGGCGTACCACATTTAGTCATTTAAAAAAAGTTAAGGCTTCTAAAATTATCTCATTTCCGAAAATAACCGTTTTGTAATATTATTTAAAATAAAATTTCAAATTATCAATAATATAATGAACTGTGGATTATATCACTGACATCAATTTTCCAGAAAATTTATTATTATGTATAAAAGGGCGTAGACGAGTCCCTCCACTAAGCTCCAGGTAGTTATAATCCTACATACAATAAATAATAAAATAAATGTTAATAACAATTTCATACAAATACATATATATATATATATATATATATATATATATATGTATATATACATATACATACATATATATATATATATATATATATATATATATATATATATATATATATATATATATATATATATATATATCCAAACCAACCCCATTTGCCGATTATTTCACCCAATTAGCAGGTAATTGAAGAAACTTGACAAACAGGTAGCTCAAAAATGGTTTTATTATTGTGAAATATAGTCTTTTCAGTTCTAAGAAAATGCCCCCATAATACAATGTACTTACTAGAACTTTTCAACTATAAAAGTAGCGGAAAGGTTGAATATTTTCAATTTACAGTTCATCTGTTCTGGAGAAACTGCTGTGTTGATTGATTTCCCCATTATTACTGTTATTTGTTATTATTTTTTACCGTTATTGTTAACTGATGTTTATTTTTGTTCATCTATACAAGTTCTCTTCTCATCACACGAGACAAACACCTAACTACACCTTCCAACTACATAGTGTTCCAACCAAATTCGACCAGATATGGAGGATTTATCACCATTTAAGCGACCTAAAGTTGGCCCATTGTCGCTGAACGAAAAAAATCTGATATTAAATTGCTATTCCTCGTTCAAGAACGAAGAAATTAGAAGAAAAATCATGAATTTGACAGGAAGTGTTGATGAAACTGTGGAGATTACTGCAACAATGATGGGTGTTTCAAAAACAACAATTTATAATTTAATGAAGGAGAAAAAAAATGGAAACATCACAGCCCCAGCAAAGTCCCCAGGCCGACCCAAACTTGAAATGGATGACGACTTGAAGAATGGAATAAGGCGTAAGGTGCATGCTTTTTTCTTTAGAAAAGAGATCCCAACTATCTCCAAAATTATGGCTTCGGTTCAAGAAGATACAGATTTTCCGAAAATGTTTCGAAGTACATTATGGAAAATTTTGAAGGAACTTGGATTTGAATATAAAAAAAATTATCGGATCGCAATGTTGATTGATAGAGACGACATTGTCATTTGGAGGAGGAGTTATTTGCGCAATATTCGGAAAGCAAGACTAGATCAAAAACGAATTTATTATTTGGATGAGACTTGGTTAAATGAAGGTCATACTGTTTCAATGTTTTGGCAAGACACGAATGTCAAAAGTCGGAGGCAGGCAGCTCTTGAAGGGTGGTCAACAGGCCTCAATCCACCAGCAGGAAAAGGACGTCGACTCATCATTACTCATATCGGAAGTGCCGATGGTTTTTGTTAAAGGTGGATTGTTGTGCTTTGAGATTATCATGAAGATATGGATGCAGACGTTTTCGAGGAATATTTCTCACAAATGTTAGATCTAATTCCAACGGGCTCAGTCATTGTTATGGATAACGCAAGTTATCACTCCAGGTTAGTGGAGAAATTACCTTCAACTGCATGGCGTAAACAAGATATCCACGATTTGCTAACCTCGAAAAATATTGAATGCCCAGATAACCCGCTGAAAAATGAGCTCTTGCAACTGGCCAATTCACATAAACACAAATATAGTAGATACGTTGTAGATCAAATGGCATCAGCGCGTGGTATAACGGTGCTGAGGCTTCCTCCTTATCACTGTCAACTCAATCCCATAGAATTAATATGGGCCCAAGTGAAAGGGGAAGTTTCAAGAAAGAATACGACATTCAAAATGAGTGACGTAAAAGTTTTATTCGAAGACGCGTTAGGTAACGTAACCAAAGAAAACTGGAAGAAATGTGTTGAACACGTGATACAAGAAGAACTAAATATGTGGGAAATGGATCATATAAGTGAACACATGATTGAACCATTTATAATCAATGTTAATAATGGAAGCTCAACAGAATCGTCTGATTCTGATATATAGACTAGTTTTTGTGTTAGTTATTACTATTATTTGTTAGACTTTTTTTTTATAAATATTACATTAATTCGTACTTTATTCCTGCATTTTTCTTTTTTCCTCTCCTATTGTAAACGGTATATTAGTAGTAAAGTTGATACCTACTGCAAAAAAATTTGCTATTTTTTATATAATATTTTATGTTTATTGTTTATTCATAGGAACACAAAAAAATGTGTTTTTATTGAATCGATATTG
The DNA here is from genome assembly GCA_963921935.1 of Galeruca laticollis. Lineage (NCBI taxonomy): Eukaryota > Metazoa > Arthropoda > Insecta > Coleoptera > Chrysomelidae > Galeruca > Galeruca laticollis. Next base: position 149,412,248 of record OY998176.1, on the reverse strand, counting down.
TGAACTCTTTTGAATAGTTTTCGGAATTATAATTTCATAGTGCCTTCATATTCATATACCATGTTTGTTTTGTCCTGATTGCACGCCTCTGAGGATTAAATTGTTCATTTGTTCATTCAAATACAATAGAGCGACCCTTTCAATACAATAGGCGACCCAACCGAATCCAGAGTTACGGGGTGTCTACCTGAAATTCGTAACAAATGAGAAATTTTAGTACAAAATTAGATAAACTTCGGAGATATTTTATTATACACCCTGTATCGGTTTTGCATACCTAATGAGCTTTTATTACTCCATGCCTTTCAAAAAAGACTATAGGTTTTTGTTTATAATCTTGTTTATTGTGGTTAGATGGTGTTTAGTTTTTGTTTTGGTTTGCATAATGCAACTCTTTTTAAAAGTTTGCTTAGTCCAGTAACTCCTAAATACTTACTTTTGCTTTTGTATCTTATAATACTAACACTAACCTATAACAAAACTAGTGGAAGTGGAAGAATAAATTGTTTTAGGGATTCCAAGAGCCTCTGTCAACCTATAAATACTTTTCTTTTTAAACATAAATTGTTTTGTTTGCATATTAATCAAATCCAATAATAGGACCTTAGAGATCGTCTATTTGGTTTGTCTCCACTCCTTTTATATTACGCGAAATCACATATTCAATAGCACTTTCATTAGCTCCTGCTAAGATCACCGCTTCAAGAACTTCATCCATACTTAAATACATTTTTTTTAAATATGCAAATAATGAGTTTATTTGGTTTTTGATTTTAACTTTTTTTAAAATTAATTGTACACAAAAAAGACCGGTTATGTTACTTCCTACATAACGCAGCGCTACGTAATTAAATAGTGCAACATAAATAGCGCACCGTATACGCTATTGCAATTGGCAATATCTCTCTATTATCTTTACCGTTCAAGCTTCAATGACGATTGCTTGAGTTCAAATTTATACGTTCTAGTGTTATCTTTTCCATATCACCTAAATTTCATTTTAGAATATAAATAGAAGCGATAATGGTCTCATTCCTAACTTCGCCGTTAATATTTAGCACAAATAATGTTTTTCAAAAACTCCTCAAGATATATTAATTGTATTTGGTTGTTTCAGGTGAGTGGTTACAATAATTGGGCAAGTAGATAAGATAGGTAAGTTGTCACAACAAAAATACTTTTTAGGTGAATAAACACTAAGCTATTATTTCTGCTTCCTTACATGTTTTAGTCGCTGAAGAGAAGCTATGTTTTTATTATTTTATTCGAAATTGATTTAGGTGGTGCTTCACAATTTTACTTCTCATATTTCTAGATTATTAAATTTTCGTAACATATCCCTTTTAATTATATGTGCCACTAAACTATTTATTTTTTAAATCCAGCCATTTTCTAGATATTATTTCCGTGCATCCGTTTCTAGAACATTTTATCTCTTGGTACAGCTTTTTCATTTTGATTTCCAGTTTATCACATTTCGTTCATGCATTGCTCATAATACATCACTTCACTTAAATCCATTTGCTTCCTGTGAATTTCAAACTTTCAATTTAGTCAGCAATTAACAACTTGTGAAGCGCTTATCTATGGGTTGATATAACTGTAATTGGAAAGCACTGGCCAACATAATTCGTACATTACCGCATAATTCACGGCTCAATCAGAACTTTTGAAAAAAATAAAATATTTAAAAATGTTGTCAGGGCTTTGAAAATATGTTGTACTTTTCCATTTAACGCTTTACAGAAGGAAATAAAAACATCTGTTAAATTGAATTGGATTGTCAAATTATTGTCAATATATTCCTTCTTCATTTTCAGTATCATCGATCTAATTTATTACTATTACAATTATAATATCATTATACAAACTGTGCCATTTAATAGTTTTGCAAGAAGTATTCCAACAATCAAGGCATAGAGGAGCTTCTTTTAAAAATCTACTGGCCAGATTATGAAAAAAGATTCAGTAAACGTAGTTTAAAAGCATAGACATATTCTGGTGGTTTTTCGTGGAAAACGACATTTTATCAATTTCAGTACGTTTAGTATCACCGTCCTATTTTATCTATCAAATTTGAAAAAAATCGGTCTTTGATAAAATAAGTTTTATTCGGAAGCTCCATAATATTGTAGGAAATATATTAAACGTTGTGTTACTCAATTTAATGTAAGCCAAACCTGTTAGTTGAGAATAGTGTTGTCATAGTTGACTGAAATAAATAAATTATCAGAAGTCAATCCAATTTAGTTTCTTGGGTATATTGGATAAAACTGATAAAAGCGCGTTTGTTTCTTTAGTTAATTTTGGCAAATTAACCCTCCACTGTCTATAGAAGGTATTAACAAAAACAACAAATGTACGGTCAAAATTCATCTACTTGGTTCCCTTTAATGTGGTCTATAAGAATTTAGTGTTTTATAAGTCATAAAACACTGTTGCGATTTACCTAAATGAGTATCTCAAAGGACCAGATCTTTCAGACCGATGAAATAAAGAATAAATCGATACTTATGGTTCAAGGGACTGTTTAGTAGAGTTCAGTACACAGCTTTTTAAAAGAAAAGTAGAAGTAGCGAGACAGCATCAACCCCCACTCATATAATAGACGGTAACATGGCGCCCCCCTTGAAGTTTAGAATAAATTTAAAATACAGAAAAGTTATACAATTAAAAAAGTAATAATAATAATAAAAAATAAACGGCTTTAAAGATTAAAACTAACTTTTTCGCACTTAAGTATTCACTCTAGAGGATGTATCGTACTAACAACCCGAAATTTCTCTAAAAATGTGGTTTATCTGGATTTATGGGACCCATTCTTAACGAATTTATAATATTGGTGCCGAAACCCGGGAAGAAGGTTTCTTTGTTGCAGTCAACGAACGTCAAAAACGAAAGGTTGTAGTTGAATTTCATCGCAATACTTCTAAATAACGATTACAAAACCTAAAACGGGAATATAATGGATCTGGCCTTAAGAAAATCTTACAAGACTCAGTTAACAAAATTGATAAAAGGTACCAATGATTATTTAACGCTATCGAACGAAAAAATTGATGTTAAAGAAATACCTGTGTTTATCGCAAGAATTGAGTCAGTGCGGGACTGTTTAGAAAAAGTTAACGAGCAAATTTTACCAACGATCGATGAAGAAAAATTAGAAGAAAAGTGTGAGAGATTTATAGAATACGATGATTCTGCTGTAGCATTTATAGCGAGACTGCAACAGGTAAATTCTCGTGTTAGTTGCACTAATGCTACTATATCAAGTGAAAGGTAACAGGAAAACGAGTCAAACGAGAATAGACGAAATCAGTCAGGAAAGTGACAACGCTTCTGAGAATAACAGATAGGTTAGACAGAACAGAAAATCAGTAAGATTTCCTAAACTTGACTTAATAAAATTTGATGGTAACGTGCCATCTTGGCCAGCATTTTGGGAACAATATAAAATACATATTCACGATAATGTTGATGATGACATTGCCAAATTTAGTTATTTGAGGTTTTTATTAACAGGCCAAGTAGCTATCACCATTAAAGGCCTGACTTCCAGTCAAATGAGCTATAATGATACCATAGATATGTTAACAGAAGAATATGGCAATAGTGAATTAATAGTAGATAGTTATATACAAGATTTGCTCTCGTTAGCCCCTGTAAAAATAAAAATTATGTGTCATCTCTAAGAAAACTGTATAAAATACAACATTAACTATTACTAGATCATTGAAATCTTTAGGAATTTCATCAAATCAATATGAAATAATAGTTAAATCCATTTTGTTGAAAGCACTACCTAACTCAATGCGTATAGAAGTAAATAAATACCTACAAGAAAAAATATGAGTGCAAACGATGAAATAGCTATAGTAACATTTCTAACGCTGCTAATGAAGATCGAGTAGATACATTTTTACACTTCATCAAGTTGGAAATTGATTCAATAACGAAAGCGCGAACTGTTTCAGAGCAGGAATTTCCAAAACATAGAAGTGCTACTGAAAGTATATCTACAAATTTTAAGAAAAAAGTGATAAGTTAGTTATAGCTGCAGGTTTGCTAACCACAGTAAAAGAAGATTGCTTGTTTTGTCAATCTAAAGATCATGTTTCTGTAGAATGTAACGCACCTCTCAATATCACAGAGAAAAGGAGTTTCTGAAGTCGAAGCAGCGATGTTATCGATGTATAAAACTAGGTCATAGAACACGTCTCAGCAGAACAAAAATTGTTTGTTCGAAATGTAACGGCAAATCCAAGTTATTTCAAGGGAAGTTCAAGTCAAAATTCAGAAGCTATCTCAACGCATGTAGATTCAGAAAATATAAAAGTAGGTTTAGCCAGTTCAACAAATGGTCAACTGGATAAAGTATATTTACAAACTGCGGGTGCATTCATAGTTACGAAGAGTGGCCTACAACCGAATTTTATTCGTTTAGTGATGGATGGAGGCAGCCAAATGAGTTTTATCAAAAACGCGTATCACGTCGGTTAAATTTACCAGTTATTATTGGAATTCATAAAATTTCAATAGCAGTATTTGACAGTAGTGAAAATATGCCTGGTTTACATACTCGTATGTAAACGAGTATCGGTTCAGTTGAAAGCTCAGGATGAATCAGAGACAGTTTTAACGATACTACATCTGACATTCGGAATAATACTGTGGATTTTATTGAAAATAATATACGATTTACCGATAATAATAGATACGAAGTTTGTTTACTATGGCGAAATAAAAATGTTAATTTGGAATCGAACTTTATTAATGCTTTGGTCCGTGTCAAATTATTAACTAAAAGGTTAATTCGGGACTCTTAAGTTGATCGAATACGATAATGCAATGCAGTATCTGCATAATGACTGTGCTGAAATAATGCCAAATGTAAACGAAAATAAAACGTTCTATATGCCACATAGGGCGGTTTATCGTGAAGATAAAGATACCACCAAATTACGGGTAGTTCTCTATACCAGTGCTCATGCATCGGGATTTCCTTCATTTAACGAACTTTTAGAACCTGGTGAAAACTTAGTACCTCATTTATGGCGTATATTGTTAAATTTCCGAATTGGATCTGTTGGATTAACTTCCGACATTAAACAGGCATTTCTCTAAATCGAGTTAGTAGAAAATGAATGTAATAGTCATGGTTTTATTTGGTATGAATTTCTAATAACCGATATAAATAATTTACCAGTTTTAACTAGATATCGAATGAAGCGAGTAACTTTCGGAGTTACGTGTAGTCCCTTCCTACTTGCTGCAACGTTAAGGAAACATCTAGACATTTTGTGACAGTCAAAACTCAACGAGACTGCCTGCAGAAACTAATGCAAAAACTCCTGTTCCTACCTTTGGAAAAATGCTGGATAGAACACTGACAGAAGAAAAAAAAATGAAGTGACCGAAAAGAAAACTAAGAAAATGTCAAAATATTACTCGTCCTCAGTCGAAGATCTAGAAGCACCAACATTGAATGAGTCTTCTTCAGATGATGTGGACGATGCTGACGAGGAATTCGCTGTTTGTGGCGAAATGTATTCTCAAACCACAAAACATTACGATGCTTTAAATTGTTTCACGATTTCTGCTCCAGGTTTGTTAACTTTTGCCATGACTGCGGTATTCTTGTTTGCAAAACTAATTGATATTTCAGTCAAAACCCTTCTTTTTTAGTTGCGTCATCTCACCTCAGCATTGTGGGGGAGATGGTTTTTGTTAACTATTTTTATTTTCGGTATGAATAGTGAGCTGTATTTTTTACCTGTTTTTGATAATCGATACATGTTTCTAACTCAATAAAGATTCGTCTTAAAAATAAAGGGCAATTTTTTTTCAACGTGTATAAAATGTTAACGTAGAATTTAAAAACTTGCGCCATCTATCTTCGAATTACCCTATTCGTAGCTTGATTTTTGATTTCTAAGGCTCGTCTAATGAATTACTTCTTAATAACAAATCATCCATATACAAATCCCTATTTATGACTTCGCGTGCATTCGGGTGAATTTGTTGAGTATCTACAGCTTACTCTTTCAAACAAATATAGCGAGAAATGATGTACACGTAAGGCCATATGTTAAAGTTTTTAATCTATATATTTTATGGTTTTAAATCTGCATAAAGTATCAAAAAAGCCTTTTTAAGATTACCCCCCGTGAATAAATTGTCGATAAGGATTATTCCCTCTGAACCTATCGCCGAACAGTCATAAACGATCCGAATTTTTAGACCCTCAATTATTTGCTTGTAAGCAGCCAAATTCGGCAAATAAAATTAATGAAAAGGGACCTTGTGCTTATGTGACAAATATTCGTTAATAAACTCTTGTAAGTTTATGATATTTTAAAAATCGGCATTCTTTGAAATGAAAACGTTTAAGAGCTAATGACCTGGACTCTCTTAATCTTATGTTTTCTTTGAAAGGAAGCAACTATGAATTTAACGGAGTCTGCTCTAAAAGTGTTATTTCTAAAATGGTTTTCGCATTGTTGTGAGTGTTTCAAAGATTTCTGGTTCGACATTTTCATTTTGCCAAAACTTTACTTAATGATGTTCTAAATCTGTTCTTGCTTTCTGAACTTTAAAGTATTTGTTCAGGAATGAACTCATTCTGAGGTCGATACAGAATTGAAAATACAGAGTAACCAATTCAACTCCTCTCGATATTTTTTTGGCGAACGCTAATTTCAATGATTTTTGAGGTAACAGCCGCTGTTAGAGTGAAGTGTCAAATAATAATAATAATATTTCGGCGACTCTAATTATAAACCAGGGATAAAACGTTATATTGCATCCGTGTTTTAGATACATTTTATTCATTTGAAAAAATTAACATTTTTGCGTGAATAAAATGGTATCCAAATCACACAATACCTACATGAAATAACAATTTTCCCGACCCTGAAAATCTGGGACGAAACTATGGAGAAGATAAAAACTATTGCCACTAAGTTCCTCAATTTGAATATGCTTTTCCTCTAATTCACTAATGTATACTCGCCAGTAAATAATTAATCACAATTAGATATATTTTAGTTTTATGTCCAATAACGTTAATGTTATCATGTTTTCACTACCGATAATAATTTATTATTGGACACGTAACATCAAAATAATTAATTAATGAAGCATATAAAAAGCTAGAGAATCGTACACTACTGAAATGTACAAATTGGTACCATTTTTAAGCTTTTAATCAACAAAAAATATTAATTGAAAATCGCTAATTGCGTGAAGGAACATATTAATAACAAAATAGGACAAGGACATACTCTAAATAATTAAAACAATCGCATACTTTAAGTAATGATTTCCAGTTTCAAATCTTCTTAAATAAAACTTGGAATTTCATATTGATCCCTTAATAAATATAAAGATTTGATAATGAGGAAGAGATAAGAAGTAAATATGAATCAGGCTAGGGACACTGCAGACCGTGCCATCTATAGAGCCTGTCGAGTAACTAAAATCGGTAGATAATTCCAAAAAATTAACGAAAACTGTAACGTCGTTAGTAATCAAGTTTTATTGATTTTTATAACTGCGTATGCGCGATATCATATTGCTCGTCCCCATATCTGTGGTCCCCATCCCCAATGTTATACTGTTATCATTTCTTAGTTCAAGTGTAGAGGTTATTTTAAGGTTACGGTATTTTGGTGTATTTTTTAAATTGCTATAGTGTAATATTTATCTGTTGTTTCGTTGCTTTATTGTTATTAATTGAAAAGACAATCTCAAAGTGTATTCTGAAGGAGTCTAATAAGTGGTATACTCGGTAAGTTTTATTAAAAAAAATTGAGCATTTTTTCTTTCACAATTAACAACCATTATCTTTATTTTTATAAAACACAGTTTTTTTACTAATTTAATCGACCACTTTAGAGATCATGGTTGTTCTTTACATTAGCTAAACTGAAACTTGCTGCATTATTAGAGTAAATATTTCATTTTACAGTTTTGTTCCTCCAACCCAGGAAGATAAAATTAATATGGCTGAAAAGCAGTGGTAATAAATTATTGAATTGGTCGACGAGGAAACGATGGAGGATATGATCCCTTCATTTTCAAAAACAGTGTTTCTTTAGATTTGAGAAAGACGAAGAGACGTTATTAAAACAGTTTGATTTGCCTTCCCATATGAGTGGAAATTAACAAAAATTGATGGTAAGTTTTATTGTATTCAATATAGCATGTTATAATTTTGGACATTTTAAAATGTAAATTGAGTGAACGAACAGACGAGTACTGAGTATTTAATTTTATTAAAATTCCTGGTAAGCGCTTTCAGCCATTAGACCATTCTGAAAGCTCTCGTCAAGATAAAAATATACAGAAGGTGACAAAAAACATCAAACCCTGTAACTGCTACATACAATGAAATGAATTGTTTGATGTTACATAATTATTTAACTAAAATTTGTTAAAATTACTCTATAAAGATCGTGTTCAATTGTAATTCACATAACGAAACGTCTAATTTGAAATTACCAACTAAATGATATGTGTGTACACCCTCTTTATAGGGTGATTTTAACAAATTTTACTTAAATAATGATGTAACATCAAACATTTTATTTCATTGTGTGTACATTGTACCTGTTGTATGTTTTTCTCTTGTCGACAGCTTTGAGAATGATCTAATGGCTGAAAGCGCTTAGCTGGAATTTTAATGAAATGACATACTCAGTACTCGTCTTTTCATTCACACAATTTATATCTAACCATACTCAGACAATTACATTTTAAAATGTATCCATTGAAAAAATAATAATCTGGGTTTTATTTTATGCTATAACTATATTTCCTCTACCAGCTATGGCCGATTTTCATATATAGCCCATGGTGTGACATTTTATGCGAAATGAAAGTGAGTATTAACTTTTGTTGAGGCATTACGTCTAAGTATTTGGTCTAGCGGGAACCAAAATATCCAATAAAGACAAAAAATAAAAAAAATAGTTGAAAATAAAGAATTCCTAAAAAAATTCAAACATTTTCTGATATTTTTTTGGCTTAGTACAAAAACATGTGTAAACTTATTATTTCGATAGTAAGCGCATTTTGTTTTCTATTGTTGACATAAATTTTCAAACATATTTGTGTGTTTACTTATTTATTGTTGTTATTTTGTGTGTTTACTTGTAGAACCTCAACCAGAAACGAGAAACGACTTCCATGAGATGGTGGGATTTTTAAGAGCCCTTAAGAAACATTTTTACAATCATAGACTGCCAGGAGCTGCAGAGTAACTTAAACTGCCTTATTTTATGATTTCATAAGAACGGAATGCTTTTAAATGTAGAAATATACAATTATGCAATATACTAGGTTTAAGCTTGTGTTATAAACCTATTTAATACTTCCAGTAAAGAAATAAAGATGTGTTTGAAGTGGAAATGAGATGTTAGATGTATTATTTTAAATGTTGTACAGTCGCAAGTGCTATTTAGCACTCGTATATGTAATTACTTGGCACCTTGTATTTACAAAGCTGGGCAGTATTTAACAACTTTTCCTATAAAAATATTTTAATTACTTTTGTTCCAACATTCACAATAATTATACTCAAATGTTTTCTTTCACAGAAAGTTGCCAAAAATAGTAGTTGACAACTTATTGCTAACACTTTTTTTGATTAGGTAAGTAGCAGTTATACTCCAGCAGTTTGTCAAGCTCTGTGTGTTTATACGAGTGTAATAATAAATTAATATAAACTTAAATTTTCTACTTTTATCTTGATTCAACATCATTTAAAAATCTAATGATACTCCAATCTAGAATGTATGTTACTCAAATTGTTTTTTAATTATTGCATTGTTTTTACATTATATTTTATTTATTGTTATTCTGTTTGTTAAGGTAAGTACTTTGTGAAAGAAATTATTTGTTGTGTATTTTTATACTAAAATAAATAAACTGTTTATATGATTACTGTTTTATTTTTTCAATTTAATTAACCATTTATGGTCCATCATTTGATATTTCATTTAATTTAACTCAACATCTAATCATTATTGAGTTAACTTGAATGAAATGTTAAATGATGGACGATAAATGATTATTTTGAAATAAAATAATTGAAATACAGTAAATTTGAATATACCGCCAAAACCTAAAATTACAGAAATCTTTTCAACATCACTCAATTATTTACTCGACAGGCTCTTTAGATGGCGCCACAATCAGTGTCTCATCTATCTGTGGGTTATCTGTGATATGAATCTAAAACAAATAATTACCAATACTTATAAAACATATCGCAGTTGATATGGCAAAAAAACTTTAAGCACCGGCAGGTTGTAAATCCTTAAATCTTCGGTGAAATACTCGTAGCTATAGGGTAAGATAGAGGAGGGAAAAAGGGAATTAATTTCACCTTTCACCGTAATTAATTATAATAAAGCAAAATGATAACCGGTTGGTCGATAACTACAAGTGACGTAATTTTAAACAATGCTCTCTCGGCTAGGTACGAACATCTACTACTACTACTGTTCAACGACCAAAATGATACTATGTACTAAAGTTATAAATACGCCAAAACATCCTGCCCCCCAAGTTTATCATAAATAAACGAAGAAAAAAATGAATTCAACTAAAATAACTATATTTCATTTACTGTGTCTGCGCATGTCTATCCAAGAATTATGTCTAACCAAGAATGGCCTTACATCTACAAAATTACAATATGGGTGCTCATGCACTAGCCATGATGAGCAAGCAGAGCCATTATCTGTTAAACAAATTCCAAACTACAAACCATCACCAAAATACGATTTCCAGAAGGGAAAGAAAATTGAACTAAAATTTTAATGAAACGTTTACAACAAACATTTCCTCTTCAGTTTATTGACTGGGTAGAGGACACAGCTTAAAAACTGGGCGCATGTACGTGCCATTCCTTGTCCGTACCTTGACAATTCGAACAATCCCATCCCTTCCAGTGTACAAAGTTTCCATGACCGCCAAAGGCCACTGTAAAGGTGGGATAGATTCGTGCATTATTACGACTACCATACCTTCCTTTACAGGATTTGATTGGGTGTTTCATTTTAAGCGCGATTGCACAGAGGACAAATATTCACAATGCTATTAGTGTTATATTGTTGAGATGGCGGGTACTTCTAAAAAAGTGCGTTTCGGAGACTATAATTTTGAGGAAACATTAAATGAGTGGTTTGATGAAGCTGGAGGTGAGTCAAGTGATTACGAAGACCATAGAGACACTGATTTTACCCCAGAGAGTGATCATAACTCTGATTCTGAAATTAGCGAACAGGAGGACGAAAGTTAAAATCAAGAAAGTAAGGAAAGCAGCGAGGAGGAAGAGAGTACAGATACAACAAGAAATAAAAAAGTTTTATTACGATAAAAATCGATATAAGTGGTCGTCTGTTCCTGCCAACCCAAATTTGAATATAAGAATAAACAACAAAACCTGGTAAACATTCTTCTGGGTCTGAAGGGTCCTGCAAAATGTGGTGATGTCGCTGATCCGTTAAAAATATAGAGTTTTCTTGTCACAAAAGTTATGGAAAATAAAATTATTCTACGGACAAATGAAAATATATTGTTATTCCAAGAAAATTTCAACGATCCTGATAAAACAGAACTCAGAGAGCTGACAAAGGAAGAATTTAGGGCATTTCTCGCTGTTTTGTATTACAAGTCAAATGATGAAGACCTTCAGGAAATGTTTGCAACGGACGTGATATATTTAGACGCATTATGTCTTTGAGAAGAGTATACGTGCTGCTTGCATGTCTAAGGTTTGTTGAGTGAATAGTAACGTACTTACAAGTATTTTATATAAACTCAATTGCTTTAGTTTTAAATTCGACAATGCACAAGTCAGAAAAGAACGCCAAAGTAATGACCGAACTGCAGCTGTTATCCAGGATATTTCAACGCTTCGTCGAAAATTGTTGGGAGAATTAACATGTATCGACGAAATGCTGATAGGAGTCATTGCAAATGTAGGATCCGTATGTATTACTAATAATATAAATAAAAAAAATGATGGCCCTAACAGATTCACGTACCCACTATTTCTCTATTTCTATAATGGACACATTTATAGTGGTTAGGCTAGCGATGTTTTTTCCTTGACAATTGAAGAGAGAAGTTTCTTGAAACCAACACATTCTGTGTTAAGACTCAAACGTCCAATTGTTAATTCAAACCTAAATGTCACAGCAGACAATTGGTTTTCATCAATGGAAGTCATGGACGAACTGAGAAAAAGAGGTCTTTCCTATGTTGGCACATTGAAACGGAACAAAAAGGAAATTCCTAAAGAATTCCTTCCAAATCGGTAAAGATTAGAAGGATCTTCCATTTACGGTTTTACCAACAACTGCACTATTGTTTCCTACGTACTAAAGATAGGAAAGCAGTTGTGCTAATATCTTGCATCGATGCACCACACCCAATGTGAAGACAGAGAATCTGGTAAACCCGAAATTATAACATTCTATAATGAATCGAAAGACGGTGTGGATATCCTAGATCAGAAATGTACCACATATTCCACAAACAGGCGAACTAGGCGATGGCTCATGACCACTTTTTTTAAAATATTGAATATTGCAGCTGTCAATGCACATATTTTACATGGATGTTACAAGAACAACAAAGCCATATACAGAAAAAAAATTACAAAATTCTGGAAGACAACTTGCGGAAGAATTTCTCAACATAAGACTGTGCAATTCTCGATTACCTAGGGAGCTTCGTTTAGCTATTGGTAGAAAGAATACTACCTCTAGAAGAGAGGCAAGAATTGAATATTGAGAACCAGAAACGAGAGAGATGTGGTATCTGTGATCGGAAGAATGGCAAAAAAAACGAAAATTTCATGCAGCAAATGTACTCGACCTATGTGAGGCGACTGCAGATCATACGTTTGCAAGAATTGCATTTAAAAAATTGTAATACTTTAGTGTTTGCAGTATTTCTTACGCCGGAAATGACGTCTGTGCTTCATTTAGGAGAAAGAGCGCGAGAAAGATAAATAAGTTTAAATATAGATCAGGATAAAATAAAAGTGCAAGTTTTGTTATAGCTTAGATATAACTTACAACTAAGCAAGTAGCGACTGTTAATTGAGGTTGATTAGGCAAGTCGCTGACCGATTAACATATTTTAAGGGTTAATTATGTTTGTGAAGTGGGCATAGTTTCGTTATAGCCCTAGTTTCGCCTGCTTTGGTTTTTACGACCCTGACTTCTCGTCAGGTCTGCTTATGGTTTCTATGAATCTTGTCATAGGCCAATTGAGAGGTTGAATGTTTTCTTCCTTTAAGAGGACTAGATCGTTTATTTGGAGGTTCTCATATGTTTTTAGCCATTTTGGTGTATTCTGCAGTCTATTCAGGTAGTCCACCGACTACCTTTTCCAGAACAGCTGCTGAGTTTTTGCGCATTGTTACCAAAATTTAATTTTGTTTTCTGGTGCTTGAGATAAGTCTTTTTCCGGATAAGCCGTCCGACTGGATTCGATCAGAAAATTCCCAGGACTGAGATATCGAAAATCAGAGGGATCGTTAGATAAGGTACTCAAAGGCCGTCAGTTTAATATTGCTTCGATTTGAGTAAGGACAGTTGAGAATTGTTTGAAGGTTGATTTTGATAAGCCGATGAGTCTTGAGATATGATACTTGGCGCTTTTAATAGCAGCCTCCCAAATTCCTCCCCAATGTGGGGATCTTGCCGGAATAAATTTCCACTGTGTCTCGTTTTGAGTCAGATAATTTTGTATAGTATCCATAAATTTGTTCTTCTAAAAGTGATTATAAAGTTCTTTCAACCGATTTCTAGCTCCAAGAAAGTGCGCAGAAAGTCGCATTGTCTGAGTAAATGACAGTGGGGTTACCCCGTCTAGGTACGAAACGTTTTAAAGCGGCTATAAATGCGTCCGTAGTGAAGTTGGATACTAGTTCTATATGGGCGGCTTTGGTCATCATGAATACGAAAATTGATATGTAACATTTGGTTACGGGAGCTTTGCGTAGGGTGGAATATTTTATGAAAAAGGGACCTCCGAAATCGACACCACCTTTTTGGGAAGAACGCGAATATGTGACCCTGTCTTTCGGAAGGTTGGCCATTATCTGTTGAGCCGTCTGTGCATTTAATCGATAACAAATCTTACAATTTCTCATTATTTGTTTGATTTGCCTTGAAACATTGAGAGGCCAGTAGCGCAATAGTACATTTTGTCCGCCAGCATGTGTTAGGGGCGAAATTTACGGGATGAGAGCAGTGATTGTGCACTAGTGTTCCTCGCCTCTGTCTGTCCCAGTAGCTCAGTCGGGCGTAGGTTCGACAATAAAAATTGATTTCGATTTAACTGAAATGTATAGGGTTAAATTTTCTAGAGCGCCATGGATTTCTAGCCCGTCAAAATCTAAAACCACCCAGATGGGATGGGACAACCCACTGCACTAATATTACTTAATAATAAAGATTGGCTATAAGGTTATGTAAATCTCATTAAAAAAAATAAGAAAAGGTTCTTGCTCACCTCTGATTACCGGGGTACCTGGTATTATTAATTTGGATCAGAACAAAGAAATATTCATTAACCTTACTACACAAAATATATTGAAACGGTTATAATGTACCGGCCCAAATGGAGCTTACAACAATATTCTGTGGTTGTGAATAAGTACCTCACCTAATGAGTGGATAAACTATGATTGAGAAGGATGTATCAGCTCAATAAACAAATATCACACCTGAATTGAGACTATCTGTGACGTCACTATGATAGCTAACAGCTATGTACTAAAAAAATGCCTTAAGCGCGGTATCAACTTAAGATCTAAGACTTAGCTGTGGTTATTGTATGGTAGTGGTAGTGACCTCGCAGCTTCTCAATATGTTTACCCAAGAACCCAGCGCCTTGGTGAGTGTGTGGACTCTAGGAGGTGTACAACACACGTAGTTACGAAGGAAGTAGAAGGTAGACTGTGTGAGGACAAATACTATGGACAGCGGAGTCAATACACGTTGACAGTGATGGGTGGACGTTGAAGATGGAGCTGGCACCAAGCTGGGAGTTGAAATCCGAGTGCAGTGGCTTCAAACTCGATATCCGAATATGAATCTCCAACCTGATGTGAAGGTTGTACGTTGACTTGATGGTAGAACGTGGATTGAATACGACCAGATCCTCGAATGAACCCTAAAAAAACATTACCAGTCTAACTTCCGATTCCAATTGAGTACGGGGGTCATAATACTAACCTTAATGTGACAGAGGGTTCTTGGACGGCCCTGTTGGTCTATTTGCCGTCTGACAACCAGCTCCTTTTCCGTGATTAAATCAATTAACGAATGGACTTCCTAAAATACATAACGCAAAGTCTCAGAGCCATGCTCGAGAAGTTCTATGAAGAACTTACCTTGACCCTCAAAATCCCGTAAATCGGAAATATTTTCTTTAAAATTTACAGCGTCTATAATCGCAAACAATATAAGGAAATCTCTCAGCCAGAAATTTCTGAGAACCACCAACGATGAACTATATAATTGAAAGTTTCCAGCGAAGGGCTGGGAAATTCGTCTCAGCCAATCTTCTTTCAACTCAACACGGAGATTCGAGAATAAATGACATAAATTGGCAGATTGTACTTTAAGTCACCTGTCACCCGCCAAGGTGCGCTAGCAGTATACTCGGAACTTGGAACATAGAACGCCAACATTAAGTAGAATACAAATGTCATGACTTTATCAAATTTTTACTGCAGATCATGCCTATCACATTTGTATTCGATATAAGAGACAATGAATAATCAACCATTTGTCATTGAAATATAATGGTTATAGCAAGACAAGGGAAATTTTAAAGTGGCCAATCACGCCATCTCTGGCCGAACCAACACAACTACAATAAGGCATATGCCATTAGTCAAATCACATAGACAATTAGATGTTGTGGAAAAACCAGAGATAGATGAGGTGAATTCAAGGACACAATAACATTTGGGAAACTAAGCTGGCTTGCACAATAAACAAGAGTAATGTTAGGTTCATTCATATGTATCGAAGTGTAGCTCCTTCCCACACGTGGTGTAATTTACACTCAATACCTTACACTCGATACTTAATATTGACTCATTCCTAACTGCACTGAACTACACTCTACTCAAAGTGTGGTGGAAATTACTTTACACCACGCTACACCTTCAAGCAATCGTAATGACCAATGGCCATGGTCTGCTGATTCTAATCATAGAACAATCGGAATAACCGGGAGAGCAAACTAAAGGACCAACTGCCATGGCCTGTTAGTTCTAATTATAGAATAATCAGTCAGCAGAAGTACAGTAAACAGGAGTGTGTTCGGTTATGATGAAGGGTGAAGAGTTTGTCTCTATCGAATTATAACATATCGATCAAGAAAGACATTCTTCTCTTAATCAAAAGGAAGGGTTTCATTGTGCAAAATGAACCCGTAACACATGGCCTAAACGCAAATGCTGTTGCTTCAGGATAAGGGAAGTTATATGATTTTTTGAAGGTAATAAGATTGGGTGCTTTTGATCGAAGGATATTTCGGCCTTTTCCAACCAACCTTCGACACGGATATATCTAGAAATGGTTTTAAAGGTATCAGTTGTTTGTTCAACATACTTTTATTTTTTGAAAGTACCACTATTTCTGCTGAAAAGGACTCATTTTGAACTTGTTTGATAATTAAGTTTAATTATTAATTCAATTCACTGATTGAGTGAGGTCGTTTGAATCGATTTTCTTTGCTTCTCGAATTGTGTGTAAATCTTAGAGCGTACGCCACTGTGCTTTGTAGTTTGGAAAACGAAGAGAATTGTGAGAAAATGTTTTGCCAAAAATTGTGTCGGTCAGAAATGATTGTTAGGGCTACCTTTCTTTCCTCAGGTAAGTTGACATATTTTGTATTAATCTCGTGTTGGGGGAAATCCGAACTCAATTCACTGAGGAATTTGGGTCCATTAAACCACATGGGGTGGATTCCAGGAGTGAGTTTTCCGTGTGACAGCATGTCAGCTGGATTATCACTTGATCGCACGTGCCGCCACTGGAAATTTTATGTTAGCGTTTGTATTTTTGCTACTCTATTTGATACAAATACCGACCATCGACTAGGGTGGCTTTTGTACCAACAGAGTGCAATTTGAGAATCTGTCCACAAGTTAACAGAATTTATGTTGATTACAAACCCTAAGATTGGCCCTCCGAGCCGGATCAATCTTAGGGTCTATAATGACCTAGATTAGTGGAGTGGAGTAGAGTTTGTCGTTCAGTACTGCACCTAAGTAGATGTGTTGTTTGTTTTTGTTCGATAATGTTATTTAAAGAAGAACCAGTCGTCATTTTAAGAAACGTTCAATAAAACACTTAAATACGACAATGTTAAACACGTAAATCACTTTACAAATAAATAGTAACAAGATAGAGCACCAAGAATGTCAACAGCGAGTTGATATTTGGTAACAGTTTTCTAAAAGATACTAAATGCTCGTGAGGTATATATGTACGTATATTTTTCCGCTAATTCTCGAACGAAGTCACAGAAATTTGCACGGCTTTATATTGCGTCGTAACGCGAGAGATATTTTAATACTTCAGGTAAATCGTAATTCTTCCCGTGTTTAAGTTTGATAAAATTTGGTACTAGTTGAGAGAGATTCGTTAATCTAGATATAGTTTACGCACACTGTATGTTTCGAACGCAAGGAATTGTCACACGTTTTTATCTCGACCGATCGAGTGTGGTCTTAGTTGTGAACTGCTTGATGTTGAAAAAACGACTGCTCATTTAATGAATGTTAATTTCTATAGATATATTGGGTCGCAAATCTTCGGTGTAAAACTTCCTGGTACTGACTATAACTCTTTCAGTTGAATGGGGATATTTTTGACATAAAGTTATTTACCCACTTACCGTGAAGCGACAAATAGACTTTTTAGTTAATTTATGTCAATTCATATAACATTTATTTCGAATACTTGATATTTCTCTATTAATTGTGTAAGGGTTTGAAATATTGTTGACACTGTTAATTGTAGGATCGTAGATCACTCAATGTTATTTGTTGTAACATATTAATGGTTTTGGAAAGTTCCATAATCTCTATTTTATAAAAAGGGCATAAGGATCTTTTGAACCATTTAAAATTCAATTGTTTGGTCTCATGTTGAGCAGGCACTTAGAAGCTAAATTTTCTTTTATTACGGGGCGTTTACGACTATTAAAGTAAAGACTATGGATTTAAAGTTACAATAGACATTCAAATTTGTCCGAGAATTCATATAAATGTAAAAGTTCTCGAGATTGATTTGTCATATATACAGCATGTCATATGACAACAGTATTTTTGTTAGTTTTTTTACACAATTCTTTTTGTTTAGACTTTAAATAAAACAAAATAATCGAGCAAATATATTTTTTTAATTTTTAAGAATTATTTTGCCAATTTCTATTTCGATTGTCAAAAAATATTAGAAAATTCATTATATTTTACTTTTTAGCTTTTGTCGTTATTAAATTAAAAAATCATTTCTAGAGATAATAAACAGAAATCAACACGACTTGATATTGTTTGTACACTGATGCATCAAAAAATGAGACAGGAGTGGTATGTGCAGTTACAACTTCAGAATCCCCTATATATTCATCCACGATATCCTCAATATGTAGTGTACACACCGGAGAATTATTCAGTATCCTACAAGCATTCAAGCACATATCCTTACCTCATAAGAACGTATGCATATGCACTGATTCTCTTGCATCAATTAACTCCATTAAACATATTTTCACCGAACATTCTCTTGTACAAAATATACACGACACCTACCAATTCATCACTTCCCAAAACATAACAGTTACCATCATATGGATACCATATTGGTATTGAGGGCAATGAACTGGCCGATCAGCTAGCTAAAAACACCACAACACCGAAACACTATACAAACGGCAAAAGATCTTAAGCAATTCATCAAACACAAATTCAAAAGCTTGTGGCAATAACACTGGGATTCCATCAATTCAAGCCTACACAATATCCAGCCTTCAATAAATCACCCATACCTCACCGAACCTTCTAAACTTTCGAGACAAACCTTAGCAGTGATGAGAAGACTACGAATTGGACACACCAAACTTACCCACGGTCACCTGATGTCCCGTAGCAACTCTCCATATTGTCAAAAATGTCAATGTAGCATCACAATCAAACACATTCTCACTGAATGTCAACAATAGGTACCTAACAGAAAGACAGCAGCTCCACCTTAATTCCAACATAGAAGAATTATTGAGTAAACCTAACGAAGCAATTACAGTACTGCAGTTCCTAAAAAATGTACAACTTTACCACAAAATTTAACACAATGTACTATATATTTATATATTAACATTAGTATGTACTCCTACTATTAATTAACTGTACCTGTGTGAGTGGCAATTGTAGCCGAGCACGTTAAATGAAGAAAAAAAATTGAAAAACGTCGCCAGTTGATGGATAATAACGAAATAAATCAAATTTTAGAAAGTAGGGTTCAACAAAATTTATAAACAACATGTGAGTAATCAATTAACTTTGTTGTACCGGTAAAGAAACATTATTTCTATTTATTTCCGAGTTATTTGTCAACCGCCGGCATAAACGATTATATTGTTTACATTCCATTTTGATATTTCAAGATTATAATACAAACAAAAACATCGCGTCCTTCGCGTTAGTAAGAAAATAACATGTAATCTAAATTAATAGATAATGTAACATACAGGCACACTATACATTTTATCCAAACGTTATGCTTTAACAAACAGACCGAACACAAGATAAGGTTCCTATATATATATATATATATATATATATATATATATATATATATATATATATATATATATATATATATATATATATATATATATATTCAAGTGATCACAGTTAACACGATCTGACATCTGTTTCACACTGGTTTCTATGAAACAATGTAAAAAGGATTTCACCATTTATTTTTGCTTTGAAACAGAACCGATAAGTGTTATATAGACTGTGCCGGGAAGCGTATTTCCACAGTATACTATCGTGCAGAGCAGGCTGTTTTCTGTACCGTAGTAGGCTATGTATTGTCTTTTAGCGCACGCAGCATTACAATCTGTACTGCGATGCAGACATCGCTCTGCTCTGAAAGCTAGTATATTATGTAATCGCCAACAACGTATTTGTATATTACAAACTCTACCCAATTACAGACTACAGAGCTGATCACGCAATTAATACGTCCCACGCCCAATACCCAATTTCAAAAGATTTCCTGTCTTCGCAAGTGCAGCATGCAACAAGCGTTTAGTTTACTTTGCTGTGGAGTTTGTTGTTGACATTGTGTTAGCAATGGACTGTGAGAACAAAATGTTTCACATCTTAAAAAACTTTTGCCGTGAAGATGATCAGCTTCTTGGCTGGAATTTTATAGATTCAAATAATTATAACGTGGTTTTAAGATCGAAAAACAGAAGTGATAAAACAGCTAGTGAGTTTTGTGATGAATTCATAAAATCTTTCAGTGAAGCTACATTCACGAATTGGATTGTTCGATATACTTATCCCAACGCTCAAAAATTTGAGTTTAAAAAAGTGTTTAAGTGCCAACATAACGACTTTAATAAAGTAAAACAAAAGAAACACAGCGATAGCCGTATACGAAATAAGAATTGTAATGCCACTATAATTATTTTATTTAAGAAGAATAATCGAAATACTTTAAAAAACGACCCTCTTCTAAAGAAAGGGTTAAATGTTGTTACAACGGTAAGTTTAAGATTTATGTAAACATTGCAAAAACACTTAAATTTTTTGGTGACACAATATAGATAGATACCTATCTATCCATTATTTATTTTTTCTACTACCGTGCGTAAAACACATACTTTACACACGCTGCGGTTTTTACTTTTTTTTTAACTTTTTTTTCACTAGTGCGTAAAGTAAAATATTTCAAAAACGGGACAAATTAACAAAATAGGTAATATTTTATTTTAAATTGTCATTTATATTATCTATCTAAGAGAAGTTAAATTATTATTGCTAATATTTAGTGTCTAACAAATTATTAACAGTTTTTTTTATATTTCTATCATAGTTTTCCTTAAATGTCATCGATTTCATTTAGAGTAAACAGATAGGCGTTTTGACATTTCTGCATAATAGGAATTTATTCCTGAGATAACTTGATAAACAAAAAATTAATTTATAGAGTGAGGTGGAGATATATACATTTTAATAAGTTTGAGATTTTAAGAAACAGTAGTACAACAAAAGAAATTTTCTTAAAATATTCTTCAGCCAAATCTTACCATGAGATGTTTCTTGAAAATTCCACCGAAGATAAAAGCATATTTGAAATTCTTTCAAATGCCCAGATAAATCCAACTAACCGTCAAATTTATCATCTTTATGAAGGATGGCGGTAAGTAGATGAAATGCCTTTTCCTAAGACTATATGCTTAATTACTTAATTATTTTTCAGTGCGAAAAATTTTGGTGGTCGAGATGCTGCAAGCATGATAATAGCTTTAAAAGAAAAAATTCTGCTTTATGAAGAAATGGGAATGCGAGTGATTATCAAAGAAACCCCCTTCACCATAATAATTTTGACCCCTATAATGATTAGGGCACATAAGCGAGACTTTTCAAATAGGATGGTTTTTGTTGATTCCAGTGGCTCATGTGACCAAACTGGCACCAGCGTTACATTTATTCTTGCAGCCGCCAAAACTGGAGCCATAACATTAGCTTGCCTTTTTCACTCAGACCAAAGTGAGGCAAATTATACTTTGGTTTTTAACCTACTGCGGGAATCTTTAGGTGCTGAGGGTTTCAATGAACTTGGCTGTCCAAAAATCATAATGACGGACGATTCTACAGCGGAGAGAAATGCATTACGAACGGTATTTCCCGAATCTATTGTCCTTTTGTGCTCGTTTCATTTTTGTCAAGCGTTTTGGAGATGGTTGTGGCAGGCTGATCATATGATTGCTAAAGAACATCGCCCATTAATAATGAGAAAATTTCAAAAACTATTATATGCTATTACCAGAGAAGAATTGGAATCTGAGTATAATACCTTTATGTGTGACGAAATTATTTTGTTATATGAAAATTTAATAATCCACTTGAAGAAGCTATGGAATCGAAAAGAAGAATGGGCCCTGTGTTTCAGAAGT
Source organism: Galeruca laticollis (assembly GCA_963921935.1). Taxonomy (NCBI): domain Eukaryota; kingdom Metazoa; phylum Arthropoda; class Insecta; order Coleoptera; family Chrysomelidae; genus Galeruca; species Galeruca laticollis. The sequence continues at coordinate 149,390,009 of OY998176.1, read as the reverse complement.
GCCTTGTCAACAATGGGACAAAACACAAATAACTATGCTGAGGCATCTATAAGAATTTTTAAAGACTTTATTCTAGAACGTTGTAAGGCATTTAACAGTTGTGCTTTGGTCGAATTTGTCTGTAACGTATTTGAAAATTATCACAAAAGGCATTTATTGTCGTTTTCCAATTACAGAAAAAACAAAAACGAACTTATTCACAATAAACTGCGTTTAAAAGCAAAATATTTAAACGTTAAACAATATCAAGAAACTATTTACGGAGTTTGTTCGGAAAAATACAATCATTTAATTTACAACGTTGATACTGAGACGGCCACCTGTGATTGCCTAAATGGTCAAGGAGGAAGATTTTGTAAACATCTTTGTGCTGTGGAACTTTACTCTTCTTTCTCTTTATCGTCCGCTCCATCACTGTCAGTTGAAGACCGAAAGGAGTTGGCACGAATTGCTTTAGGTGAGGAAATACCAACGGATTTTTTTGAAGATATGATGGTGGTGCCTACCGATGAGTACCAAAAACAAGACATACCTTGTGTGATGGAGGCAAGCTATGCACAGGAATGGGAATCGCAAACAAATCTGGAAAATGTAGCTACTGACATTCAAAATCTCTGTACCGATGAACTTTCGCAGAATATTACAAGAATTTTAAAAGTAATTGAAGAAAATAAGTCAGTAGAAATGAGCAATGCCGTTAAAAAATTTAATCATAAAATAAGTAAACTAACGACCCCTTCGGATATAATAAGCTTTTTTCATAACATTAAAAGCGTTCAAAGACAGAGGAACATAAGAGTTCAACCAACCTCTATAATCCGGAGGAAAGTTCGACCTGAGATGACTTCGGGTGCTAAATCGATACAAGCTGGAAGACCAGCAAATTCCTCCATTACAAAAAGGAGGCCTAATGTGAGATCGCTGTCGAAAAATATTACAAAGAATAGGCCCAATGCTAAGTCTCATTAAGTAGGTACCTACTCGTCCACAGCAGTAAATATTTCCTTTTTTAATTTGATGTTTATTATTAAGTTTTGTAATATGACTTATTTTATTATAATATTTATTTCAATGTTTTTGATAATAAAAATGCGTTATGTTGTTTTATGTTTCGCAATAATATTATTATTCTTATTCTTTTGTTTCAATGATTATTATAATAAAAATGCGTTATGATTATGTTTCGTAATAATATTATTTTGTAACCTTTATTTCAATCTTTATTATAATAAAAATGCATTATGTTTATTTTCTTTTGTAATAATATTAAAAAATAAAAATAATAGTTTTTTATCAAAAACATCCGACAAAGTTTAGTTCAATCTACCCTCCATTTGAAAAAAAAATATTACGATATATTCATTATATTGTTCCATTTAGATTGAACACCAATTTTCTGAAATTCTCAGAATTCACCTTTTCTAGAAATTTGTGGTCAATCTGAAGGGCACAATAATACACCTATATATTGGAATATATTTTTTTACCAATAGAGGTTTGATTAAAATAAACTTTAATGGACGTTTTTGATAAAAAAAAAACTAAGTCTGCCTAAATCAATAGATTTTTTTATTCGAAACTTATATAGGTACCATTGAAGTTCATTTGCAATACCTTTCTGTAAAAAATATATAAATAATAATTGTGTCCTCAGGAATTGAAACAAAATATTCGAGATTAAAAGATTTCGATGAAAACATCCCTCAACTGCACATAACTAACTCAACTGTTATAAAATAAGTGCTGCTAGTTTCAAGTAATTAGGTATCTACCTATAACGAATAATTTCACATTTCTGGAATCGAGTAGAGTTTGTAGTATACAAATGCGCCATTTGCGATTTCATAATATACTACGTTTCAGAGCATCGCAGTACAGATTGTATGCAGCATGCGCTTAAAAAGGCTGACCAAATCCTACTACGGTACAGACAGCGGCCTGCTCTGTGTAGTAGTATACTATGGAAATACGCTGCCGGGAAATCGACTATTGCCGCTTCCTTCCAAGTATCAGGGAACTGTTGTTGAAGCCAGTAATAATTGAAAATATTTAATAAGAATATTGAAGCTTGGTTGGAAAGGTTCCTTATGAATGCTGTTGGAATATTATCTGGACCGGGGCTACTATCTTTGACCTTTTTCAGGCCTTCGTAGAACTCATCCAACGAAATGGAAGTGTTAAGGGGAGAATTATTGTTGGAATCGGTACGAATGGGTTTGAATTTTTCAGTGAGATGTTTATACTCAAGGAATTTACTGTCATAATTGGTATTACTGGAAAATTGTTCAAAAGTGTTTGCTAATGTATCGGAAATTTCCTGAGTACTCGTTAGATCTTGTCCTCGTTCTGTCAGTATGTTAATATTAAAATTGTAGTAGGTACCAGATATTCGTCTAATTCAATTCCAAATTTCTGTGGGGGGGCTCGAGATGTTTATGCGAGATACAAAGTTTATCCAAGACTCTTTCTTAGATCTTTTTATTATGTACCGTGGTCTAGCTCTAAGATTTTTGAATTGTTGTTGATTTTGTATGGTATTATGTTTTTTATACTTATTAAATGCTTTTTTACTCATTTTTATCGCTTCTTTACATGTATTATTCCACCATGGTACGGTAGGCCATTGTTAGATAGAGATGCTTTACCTATCGGTATATCCGGGGCTTTTGTGATGATGGACATAAATTTATTCAATCATTGTAGATTTCGTTGAAGTTAGTTTGACTTAAAAAGTTATCTACAAGGTTTTTATACAATGCCCAGTTTGCAGATTTTAACTTCCATTTATTAGTAGGGTGATGTGATGTCTGCTATATCGGTTATTTGTTAAAATTATTGGAAAATGGTCGCTTCCGTGAAGATCTGAAAGTACGTTCAAGTAAGTTTAAGTGCTGTGTTGGACTCAGAAAAGCTTAAATCTATGTGTAACAAATTACCATTATAACTGTTAAAGCGTGTGGGACGGCTATCGTTTAGGAGTGATAAGTTATTTTGTTCAATTGTGTCGTATATTATTTTACCACGCGGGTCATTATAGGGGGAACCCCAATATACATTATAACCATTGAAATCTCAGACAGTTAGTCTAGGAAGAGGAATCTGATCAGTAAGATTGGTTAAGCTCTCAATGTTAATATCCTTACTGGAAGGAAGATATATGTTACATATATTTAATTTGGTTATGCCTTGTATGCCAACTGCAATTGCTTCTAAATTAGTTACTAATGGAATTAAACATGATTCTATCTCTTTTTTAACATAAATTGATACGCCGCCGCTGGCTCGTCCCCTGTTTTGTCTATTCTGAAAAAAGCCGTTGGAGTTTTTAGGTGTATAAGTCTTATTATTTGTGAAATTTGTTTCTTGTAAACATATTATTGATGGGTTTTGCTCTGATATTAATATTTGTTTCATTTCTAGATGTGAGTATACTCCGTTGATGTTCGACTGCACTATATTATTGAACGCAATGGAAAAAAAAGAATTAAAATATTTGATTTTCAATAAGTTTCCTACGATGAATCGTTTTCAGTGTCAATAGTTTGAGGATTACAAGCATGCTTACATTTTTTCCGAATTTTAGTGCATCTTGTTTTAATACTGCGATCAGAAATATGTGGATATATTTCTTCAAGCATTTTACACAGTGCTGGCAAGTCATTGGTGTAATTTTGAGCAAATAGATCAATGAGTTGGTCGAAGTTAAGAGGAAAACGAGAGTCGGGATCATCGATACGAGACTGAGTGGGCTTATGTAGTTCTTGTATGGGTTTTTTTATTTGTTTTTTTTTTGGAGGCTGGGTAACAGGTTTTGCAAATTGAGGTTCTGTGTTATTGTCAATTTCTGGAGATTGTCGATCTGATGATTTTCTTTTAACTTGACTCGAAGTGAGTGGTACAGGTATTTGTTGAATTGGATAAGAGTAGGATGGTGGATGTGATACAGTACTATTTTCCTGAGAATTTGGTAATGTTTCGGGTTCTGATGGCAATGTTGATAAATTTGGATTATGAATATCAGTAGTTGGGGCATGTGATTCTATTGGAAAAGTGGAGATTATTGTGCATTGATATTTCGTCGATGGACAAGAAGATACGGTGGAAAGTGTTCTCATGGGTGACTAGGAATGAATCTGGGATATTTGTATCGTCTTGTAGAGGAGTCGAGTATACTTGACGTCGGAAACTACCGATATGGCCATATTCTGTTTTAGAAAAACCCGCTCTTACGGAACTTACAGGTGATAGCAAATTGAAGCCCATATTTTTTAATTCTGCCTCTAGAGTTTCATCAGGAATAGAGGGATAAACATTTGATAGTAAAATACGACTTGATAGGGTAATCAATCTTCTTGCTAATATAATTTCGTTATTTATAGATATTTTACCATCATTTGTTAAATATTCTTCTAATGTAGATTTACTTGATAAATATATGCAAATTCGGTTGCTTGAAATTCTTGATGCAAACGTTATATTTTTTGGTTGAACTTTAGGGCCTAGTGCATATACATATTCTTCTAATTTCACCCCGTCTAAAGATGGAAATATGAGGGCCAGTGCTTTTGATGGGCAAAATTTCTTAGACGCTGCTTGTGAGTAGGTAGGTTGAGAGATGAGATGAGTTTTCGTTTGAGTACTTCTGTAGTCAGAAGACTCAATCGTTTCTACGTTCATTGTTGTTGATAGTGTACTAATGGAAATTTGTTTAAATGCGGTCCTGTTCGCTATTGAACAGTCCGGCTATTAAAACCGGCTGCGCAAGCGATAAGATAATTAAAAACTATCCTATCTGATTGTGTTTATGTATGGATTTGAATATATCATCAAATTTTGGGGAAGAAAAACACTGGTTTTCCTCAAAGTTGATAACGTTGTTGGTACACTTACACAAACTAAATTCAAATATTATTAAAATAATAGGAGCTGATATCAACACACCAGTATGGTATAGCTATCAGGAACGAACTCAGTTTTAATCTTTAAAACCGTTTATTTTTTAATATTTTCCTTAATATTTGCTTCGGGAATATTAAGTTCCGTAGCAATACTTAGTTTGCTTTGACCATTTTGCAGTTTATTTTTCACTTCATTCATCAGTGCCTCAGTAAATATCAATTTTCTTTCGCTTTTCCTCTTATAATAACTCATTCTGATGTTAGATTGTGGAAATGAAAAATAAATTGTTTATTTTTAGTAGGATTACAACTATACCTACAGATATTTGTAGAAAATCTAGTGATTTCCTATTATTAAATGGAATACTTTCATCGACTACGTATGACAACTATTTATTAAATAAATAGTTGTTATTAGTACTCAATAAATTTGAATGAAGTGGTGTATACTAGAGTACGCACTGCGCACTCTTGTAGCCTTTTGAATGCGTACTTTTGTAGCCTTTTGAATGCGTACTTTTGTATACTTTGTTATTTTGAATTATGTTTGGTTGTAATCACCAAATTTCAATTACAATTAAATAAGTGATATATTAGTTACGTACCTAGCTATCCAATTAGGTCTTTTACAAGTTCTAATATTGTTTAAATATCAAATACCATCTGTAAAAGCTTATTTTAGGCACTCCACCATTAACACTTGCAATACCGAAATTACACAACAACGCATAGATAAAGGATAGGTTAGGTTAGGTTGATTTTCAACGTTTATCTGCCGACTGGTTGGGTCGACCTTGGACAATTGTTACCTACAGCAAGATGTATGGAAGCAAAGTGTGAAGAGCCACTAATAGATGTCGGTGGGTTCCGGTGCACATCGCGACCCTCCGAATTTTATGTTAATTTTAATTTTGTTTGATAGCTTACCTTAAATAAAGTAGATTAGAACAAAAATTTCGCTGGATCATTCAGTAATTACTTTAAAAATCACGAATTTAGTTCGAAAAATGGTACTTTTTCAACACTAGTTAATGCTATTTTACGATAAATATTTTCACTTTAAATTGTTAAGGTTATTATCTTGAACTAAATATAAGTCTGTTTCACAAAAAAAACCGGAAGAAAGCACTTTAATTTTGCCAATTTTAAAAAAATATTCTTAGGCATCATTATTTTCACTTGACACTTATAGGTTATGAATTAGACACTGACATCTTATGCCTAGGCAGCCAAGGTCACAAATTAGGAGACTTTTCTGTCATCATGTGATTTTTAGCGGCGTTATCAAATGGTATTTATTTTCTTTCAGTTGAATTAATTTTGTGTTATAATAGATATATGAATATATTAGAAAAGTATTTGCTTAATAATGAAGAATGAAATAATAAATATCCTTAGAATGTACTGTTTATTTATTTCTAGATACACTTTCCTTCGATTATGGTCCATGATAAAATTGTTCTTATGTTGTTGAGTTTATTATTGGCATATGATTGGTTGTTAGTAGTCGCAAGTGAAAAACAAATGATAACATTATGATGGTAATTTGACAGTACCTAGTCAAAATGGAAGTCGAAAACGTTTTCCAACTTAATTCGCTTATCAATTTAAACGATGAGGAATTGTTAAATAGACTCCAAAATGTGAATTTGTTACCGCGAAATATAAGATGTCCTACTGCACGCTGTAGAAGACAATGTTCTCTTCAAAAACGGAGGGTGGGTGTTTAGGGGCATAGTTTTAATTGCTAAAGTGTAAGCTTAGGATTAGTTTACTGAAGGGAACTTTTTTTGAAAAGTGTAAAGTGCCAATTCGAACAATTTTATATTTGTTATGGCAGTGGGTGTGTGAAATTCGGTCGGGGTCCAGTGCTATGTCAGTTGGCTGCAGCAAGAAAGTTGTAGTTCAGCATTACCGTTATTTTAGGGACATATGTTCTTGGAAGTTAATTGAGTGGAATGACTTATTTTTATTTGGTATGTATCAATTTAGCTATTAGTCGCTACTAACGAAAATATTTATTTTAGTTTAGATTTCATTCATTTTAGTAAATTTGGATTTGTTTTGAACTACACCAATTTTCAGATTCCTATTAGTAAAATTTGATTAGTTTCAATAGCTCAACTTTCACTTAGCTGAAATCAGTTATCATGGTAACGATTGTTGTGATAATTGGTAAACATGAACCCAAACCATAATGTGTTTTCTTCCGAGAATTCGGAATTAAGCATTTGAATTTGCTCAGTCATGGTTTAGTGCCAGCGAGACCATATACTGAAAAATTCGCGCGAATTGCGAAACGTCCAACCGGCGCGCTCGCTTCGCTCGCGATATCAATCCGCTTCACTATTTCAAACGGAAATCCGATCTTCAATAACTCAAATGATTATCCACATTATTATGAAATAATACGTACTCAAATAGGTATACTATTACGAATATATACCCAATTGAGTGAACAGCTATGGACAGATTTTGAAAATGCGCGCCGGTTCGACGTTTCGCAATTCGCGCGCGAGAATTGCGAAACGTCGAACCGGCGCGCTCGCTTCGCTCGCGATATCAATCTGCTTTACTATTTCAAACGGAAATCCGATCTTCAATAACTCAAATGATTATCCACATTATTATGAAATAATACGTGCTCAAATAGGTATTCTATCAGGAATACATACCCAATTTGCAAATGAATAAATTGAGTGAACTGCTATCGACAGATTTTGAAAAATGCGCGCTTAACTGATTTCAGATAAACGAAAGTTGACTGGTATCGATTCCTTGTAAGGTTGCTTTAATTGTTTACATTTTTAGGTGGGGACGGTCACATCGTACAAATCGACGAATCCGTGTTAACCAAAAGAAAATATAATAGGGGGCGCTTAATTCCAGAGCAGTGGGTGCATGGTATCTACGATGTCACCGATAAACGTGGCTATGTAGTATTTATTCCCAACCGAACAGCCACTACTCTTGAATCAATCATTTCTAGTCACGTATTGCCGGGTACCGAAATATGGACTGACTGCTGGAGGGGATATAGTGGTCTCAAAAATCTGGGAGGTGCATCCCCTTATACACATAAGGAAGTTAACCATTCCAGAAACTTTCTGGATCCGGTAACGGGAGTGTGCACGAACCATATTGAAGGCCACTGGTCGTGCCTTAAACAATATTTGAGGCGTCTCGGGGTGATGTCCTCAAGATTTTTGTCAGAATATGTGGATCAGTTTATGTGGTGGCAAGTGTTTGGTCCCACTCCTGGTGCGCGGTTCAATAACATTATTGAACAAATTTCGGCCCGTTATCCAGTTTAGTTTATAGTTGACATTTAGTTAGATTAGATTAGGTTAGTTTAAATATTCATAAGTAGGTAAGTAGGTTAGATTGGGTTAGGTTAGGTTGATCGAATTCACATTTTTATAAGACATTTTAGGTATAGAGTGCGGACAGATTGGTGGTAGGTTTTAGCAGGTAGGCGATCGACCATGGCTCTTTAGAGTGACGTGTTCTTGGCCCATTAAGAGTTGAGGATGAAAACATGGTTGATTGAATCCGGCAACTTGGGACTCCTTCCCAAGGTCTTTAGAAGATTTCCCCCACCACAAAAAAATAGGTTGGGTTAGTAGTTAATCAAACTTCGGCGCGTTATCCTCTCTAGTTCACTACATTGTTGAGTTTTATTTGGCCTATATACTTAAGTGAGAAGAGTAATTTTTTTCTATGTATTGTTTTATTTTTAATGATACTCTAGTTAACACTTTGATCTGTGTCAGTTGGTCAGGAAGCGATATTGAATTGAATTAGGTAAAGTATTGTAAATTATGCTAATTCGGCACTAAAAAATACCATTAAAATTTTACTACAAATATTTGTGACTGTTGGTCGGGTTATAATTGGTTCGAGGAGTGGAAGGTAATATAATCTTGGTATATTCCCTTCCCCTTCTCGAATAAATTTATATTCCACATGAAGTTTTCGACAACCCATAATGGATATAATTAAAATGATTATGTACGTCTTAAATACATATTTAAAATAAACATTTATATGTACTTAACATGATATTTAACGCTTCTGATGGTCCAAAAAGTGTATACATATTTCATATGTACATTATATTCTTTATAGATCATACTAGCACATTAACAACCATCTTCAAACTCTTATTTGGGATGCCATTATTAGCCTACAAGTTTGCTAGGAACGACAAATGTTCCAAAATAAAGCTCTCCAACGATCTAACTTGAAAGCCAATATGGCGTCTGTGGGGCATATAAACTGTTTGTTGCCGTTATTGTTTACACGTTTGTAATAAGTTTTTAGTGTTTTTTATTGTTATTTTAGAAATTCTGAAACAATGATTGATTATTATGATAATCTTAAAAGCAAGCATCCAGAAGTCGCTGCCAGATATGTACAAAAACTACACAAACTTAGTGGGTTAAACCCATACTGTTTATCCATGAACGAGTAAGTTTTGACCCGAAAGACTTTCCCAGCATTACTAATATGGATAGGTATTGTTAGTTATCTGGTATTAACAACAAGGAACAAATGAAGGCATTTAAAAGTTTATATGCATACAAGTTTGTTGAGGAAGAATTTTTGACATAATGTGGTGTAAAGAGAGTAGACGATATTTATATTGTTATTGGAAGGGTAAGTAAACTCATCACGTAGGATGCAATTATGTACCTGACTTGCTATTTCTAATTTACAATCAGCCAAGTTATTGTTTCTCTTTGTCCTGGTAAAACATTCACGAAGGATGAACGAGCCCGATTTAATAGTGTGGGTGCTTGTGAACACCGATGGAATTTTCGAAACTGCCAATTGCACCTATATAGCAGATGCAGTTGAAGTTTGTAGCCATGTAGGGACCATACTATTTGCTCTCGCATATGTAGAAACCACGCAAGCAAGTACTTCTTATACTGATATTCGTGCTTTATGGAAAATTACAAAATATAAAGAGGTTTGATATGAACCGATAAAGAATATTAATTTTGGAAAAAAATTTAAAAGTCCATCGAATCAACTTGTACAACCTCTTCAAGGTAAAGCTATAGTTTCATTTTTTTTAAATATTGAAGATGCAGGCAGCAACAGTGTTCTAATGAGAGTGATATAACCATTCACCAGTGTCCACATTGTGTAAGAATTAATTACTTTAACTCAGCATGTAAGTATTTCATTGTCCAGTGAATAGTGAAATAGAATTAAAAACTAGATCCCAGTGTTCATCAAGAGAATGGTTACATCAAAGAACTGGCAGAATCACAGCGTTAAAATTCAAAGCAGCTTGTTGTGCCAATATTGAAAAACCACCATTATCCTTATTAAAAATGATATGCTATCCTGTACAGCATAAGATTCGAGTACCAGCATTGGCATATGGTAGAATCTATGAAAAAGAGGCAGTTAATACATACAAACAATATATGACTACAAGCCATGAACAATTTGAAGTCGGCAGCATTGGACTCCAATTAAATCCTAATTTTCCAGAGTTTGAAGCTAGCCCAGACATGATGGTATCCTGAAAATGTTGTAATAAAGAATGTCTTGAAGTGAAATGCCCATATTGATTCTCCAGTATGACGGTTGAAAATTTTGTGAAATGGAAGAACACATATTTGTTACAAAATGAAAATTGGGATATTTATTTGGACAATTCACATGAATATTTTAAAAAAAAACTCAAATGCAAGTGGCAATGACAAATTCAGTATACTGTGATTTTGTAATTTGGAGCCCTACAGAGTTTTATGTTGAAAGAATATATTTCAATGAAGACTTCTTTCACTTGCAAGCTGCAAAGCTCAAAATTTTCATAGGAAAATTGTTCTTGCTGAACTCATGGAAAAACGTTGTATGATGTACCTGTAAACGTGAAGATAATGGTCGTCCAATGATCATGCGTGGTGATGGCAATTGCAACATTATGTGGTATCATCTGGAATGTGTGGGATTGAAAAATGCATGGACGTGCCAATTTTGTGAAAAATAATGACATATTTTATTACTTCATTTAAGCATGTTTATTTGACTAAAATTACATAAATATTAACAAATAATTATTACATATTTAAAAGCAATACATATAGATTTTGTTAATAAAAGAAGGGAAGATTCAAAGTCACAAATTCTTACAATGATACAATGGCTGGACAAATATTTATTAACCTACAACAAACATCTAAAATTTTATCAATAATCAGATCTTCTTCTGTATTAATTAAACTAATTGGTAAAGTACCACTTTCAACTCCATTTTATTAGAGTATTTGTTGTTTTTGTTGTCAATAATTTAGAAATAACTTAATGTACAATTTGATGTGATATTGGATTAACTTTCTTAAATATAATGTAATGTGTAATTTTAGTACAAATATACAATTTTGTGATTAATAATATATAAACTGTGTGATGAATTAATGATATAGGTATACAATGATATTTTATGTAACGATCATGTATTAATACCATTACATGAAATTTATATACATTATTTTTTATACTCCCATTTGATAATTATCATTTATTATATTAAACAAGAACAATGAAGGGAACTTCAACAAATAAATTTAAATCTTTTGAACATAATTCACCAGTTTTCTATGTTTATCTATAAATTATTTAGTGTACAATTTATTTGGAAGGCTCATCCTTTTCAGATGGTTGTTGAACTGGAGAGCATGTTAATGTTTGTGTCATTCATATTTTCAATTAAATTAAAAATGTTATTCTTCGTTATAAATCATTATAGTAATAAAATTTAAATTAATCTTAGATAAAGGTAGTTTTGAAAACAAATTTCTTTTGATAGTTGTCTAATTCTCACTTTATTAAAAAGTAACTAGATTCCTTTGGTTTAAAAATCTGTATCGTAATGAAAATATATGGGGAAGTGTCAATTTTGTGAAAAATAAGTACATATTTTATTACTTAATTTAAACATATTTATTTGAATGAAATAACATAAACATTAACAAATAATTATTACATATTTAAAAAAAGTACCTATAGATTTTGTAAATAAAAAAAGGGAAAATTCAAAATCACAAATTCTTACAATGGTACAATGGCTGGACAAATATTTATTAAACTACAACAAACAAGTAAAATTTTATCAATAATCGGATCGTCTCCTGAATCAATTAGGTCAATTGATAAAGTATCACTGGTAATTCTAAATTTTTGGTGAAGCATACCAATCTCTCGTTCCACATGAATCCTAACATGTTCTACAGCTCGTGTGTTTTAAAGGTGTACAAGATTTAATTGATATTTCCTCTCCTGGAATCATAACTTGTACATGAAACAATTCAACAAATCCTTTAATTAAAAACCCACGATCAGCCATCACTACATCCCCTGACAAAGTTTGTCAATAAATCCTGAATTTAATCTTAGGAACTTATCTGATACTCTTCCTCCCCAACCATCACTAATGAAGCAAATGCTACCTTGTGTGATGCCTACTAAATACTTAATGGTCTGATGACTCTTGTAATTGCTCCATGTTTGAGCTTCAGCTACAAGATTTGAAGGTGTTTGAATCATTATTTCAAAACAATTTATTATGACCGTGATTTTATCTTTCAACCCTTCTTTGAAGCAATTTGTCATTGTTTTTTTCAAAACTGTTCTATCACACCATATTACAAAATGTTTAAACTTTTGATACATGATTATTATGTAATTTATAAAATATGTAGATGCCGATATTGAACTTATACCAAATCTATATGTCGAATCTGTGTAATCTAACTTTAACCTTAATTTAATTATAAGTTAGTAAAATTTGGTCTTTTGGTTGCAATGCTAACTTCTGACCGCCAATTATAAAACATTACAGTTCCTTTATAACTACCATTAACATCTCAATGAACTAAACCCTGTATAACACCGAGTTTGGTCATTATCATTTTGAAGGGAATCGCATGATAAAACTAATTTCATAACACTGGGTACACATGATAATTTTACAAATGTAGCTGCAATATCATCCATTGTCAGATCTGTTTGTATCTCACAATTTGAAATACTTTCGTCAGACAATTCCACAGGCTGCATTGAAGGCATCATCTCTTGTTTTGCAGCAGCAACCTACATTACAATTTTTGCTACAATTTTGAGTATTTAATAAACATAAATTTCCCAAAGTACATCTGAAAATATTTTTCAGTAGTTATAGCCACTATTACATATTTATAACTAGAATGACCAGACGTCAATGTCGCAAAAGGAGGACAGAGGAGGCAAAAATTGATGACAAAATAAAAAAAGACTTTGTATTTGAGACTGAAAAGACATAAAAACATGATCATAATGCCAAAACTTACATTTTAAACATTATTCTAACTAGGTACCAGAAAATGAAAATAACAAATGTTCAAGAGAATGACATTAATGTAAACAATACATAATAATAATACGAAGATTCCAATAAATTTGTCAGCTTTTCTTAACTTGAAATTAGGAAAAAATTTTGAAAATGGGATTTTTCAGATAACTGTACCTACATTAGATTTTGCTTATTTACGAAGTTAGCCTCAGTTTGTACATTCTGAACCTACATATAAAATGTCATTAAGAAATTCGATCTAGTTTTTAAGGTTATCGTGTTGACAGACCGACATTTTTCAAAAATAAGTTTTTTTGACTCAAACATATTAAACATGGAGTTTCAATCAAATTTCGAAACGTCAGAATCACTCTATTACAACACTTCTCTTATATATACATATATTACATATACTATACATGAGGTGAATTAATAAAAGGTTAATGTTTGTTCATTAAATGTTTCGACTTCCCTTTGGTAACCCTTTACAACTAAAGCATTTAATTAAGTTCATACTTTTAGAGGTATAAACTGTTCTTTTATCATATCACTTAGAGATTACAAACAGAGTAAATAATTTCTTGTATCTCCAGAATAGGTATATTTTCTTTCTCAATTAAAGTGACACTGAATAAAGTGAATGAAAAAAAATGCATGGTAAAATCAAAAACCATAAAATATAGTTCTGAAAAAGCATTCACATTTTAACAAATTGTAACAAAAAGCTGGCTGGACAACTAAAATTGGTAAAAATGCCAGACAAGTCCGGCTCTATCCGGACGCCTGGTCACATTAGTATAATAAAATATCTTAATACCTACATTATATTACATAATGACAAATTATGTTATCTCTATAATTAACTAAGCAGAGTTTCATTTAAGATAAAACAAATACTGCTTTGTTATGTTAATTTATACTAATGATTTTGATTCTGTATTACTTTCTACTACTACTACTGATCACTTTATTAATAATTATTACAAACTCACTTAATTTTGACTATCATACATAACTTACCTCAATACCTTTTTCTGTTCTATTATAACATTCCATCTCAGATGTTCCACCACAAACCTCAAGTGGGTTGTGTGTTCCACTTGAAATTTGTTGCTTTTCATAGCCCGTTTAGTGAGTATCCAATCAGGATTACAAATATCTTTTAAAGTTGCAGGGTATCCTAAAATTATACAAAATTAGGATAACGATACCTTATATTTTATAACCTACCTGAAACAAAGTGCTCCGAACAAATCCTAGCATTTTTTTGCATTGATTCGGAAAAACCCTGAGGTTTTAAGGCCGACAACCAAGCCTGCCTCCTTTTTCGTGATGAATGGTTAAGGTCTTCTCGATATAAGTTTGTAACCGAGGGTATTCGAAAAAACTTCACGTTGTCTTTTTCCCCAAGTTTTCCACATCCCTCAACACAACAAAAAGCAGGCATTTTCACGATTAGCTATTGTAAAAATGATTAAAATTCGTGGGTTTTAAACAAGCGTTGTGTACAATGCACTCTACAGCTGTGTACGACCCATAAAGAAATAACCATATTTGGTTTGTCTATGGTATGACCCACAGATGTCTTGTTTAAAATTAAATGACAGTTCGCTTGAGTGCTCTATAGCACAAATCAAATTATATTTGTCAATTTATTCAATTGAACATTTGTCAAATGTAAAATATTACCAATATGAATATAAAATATGACTAAAATTGAATAAAACAATCCACCTTTAAGTATCAACAATACGTTCGTTATAAAAAGAATATTTATACTTATCGGAGCATTTAACGTTAATTTTTAACAATCACAAACATATACATAGTTTTTATACTTATCCCAACCACATAAAATATAATGTTATGTTTTTGTTATTTATTTAAATAATAAACGGGTGGGATAAATTTCAAACACTCGGTATGGCTACTTACTAATTTATTTAAACACTAAACTAATCACTAATACTTAATTTATATATACAGTATTCACTTAAACTAATTTATATAAACAGTTCACTAATTTATATTCACTAATTTATTTGTTTATCTCACGATGTCAAATTATCAACTCCACTCACTCTTCCTGACCAGTCCCTTATATATTAAAGCCGTTTTTACTAGTAAATTCTGGGCTGCGGCTTACACAGTCACGAATAATTTTTATGGCCTTTTCTAGATAACTCTGGTCACAAAAACCAGTTCTAGATAAGATAGTCTCAATCGTAAGCAGTTTTTTATAACTGCGTATCCGCCATAATTTTAACTATTATACCTGGCTTAGACAGGGTCGGTTTTAGGGACTATACCAGTGTGCTGTTTCGTAACAGTATAAAATTCTATCACTCTGTGATAAAATTCAATATAAAATATTTGTTAGTGGTTTCTAAGGAAACTAAGTTGTTTATTTATTTAACTGTCTAAAAATTATTAAAACTGTTTCAAAAATTTAAATAAGTATTATTAAGTAGAGAGTACAATTAAGCAAAGTATACCGCGAAATACAATGAAGACAAAAAAGTCTGCGTGGGAACAGTTTTGAATGTGTATGTGTGTATACGTTAGAAAAGGATACTTCTGAACAAGTTATAGCAAAAATTCTTGAATATTATGGTTTTAACATGAAAAAAAGAGATGGAACTGATTATACTGAAGCTAGTGTGAAAACACTTTGGAATACGACTGCTCAAATGGTTCAGGAAAATTATTTTCTAGAATTTAACATCAACATTGATCCATTTAAAGATATTACCTATAAATTTGCTAGATTGGCCAGGGATACAAAACGTAAAAAGCTTCAGGCTGAACCTGAAACCAGAAAAAGAAGTTCTAACGCGTTTACCAAAGAATAATTAATGGAAATGGTAGAAAGCTATTCTGAAGATAATCCTGATGGGTTACAAAAAAAGTTTTTTCATTTATGATCGTTCGAATTAGCTTGGCGTGGAAATGAAGCTGCTAATTGTGATATTAATTACTTTAAAAAAGAATATGATAATAAAGGTAATTTTACTGGCAGGGTAGAATATAATCCAATCTTTTCCAAAACGACACAAGGAGGATCAAAAGCTTTATCTGGCAGTAAGTGGCTGGTAAGAAATAATGCTAACAACAATTTGTGTCCCGTTCGTTTATTTTTAAAAAAAAGGGAATCCCCAATCCTTATCTAACAACAACAAGATTATTTTTAACAGTACATCCAAATTGGGAGATAGGAATATGGTACAAAAATTCACCATTGGGAATTAATACAATTTCAAAGTGGACGAAAATATCGGCAGAATCAATTGGTATAGACACAAAAAAAATAAAAATAACCAATCATTCACATAGAGCTTCTGCAATATCTGCATTAGCAAAAGAAGGAGTTGGTGAACAAGAAGTAATTAAGCTTACAGGACATTCTTCTGCCCATTCTTTGAAACAATATTTACAATTAAATGAAGAACACCATTTCCAACTTATAGAGAACCTTCGAGGAAATAAAAATAAAGAAAACGAATCCTCAGTTTCTAACTTAAATTCATCACAGATTATGATGCAAAACAATCCCCAAAATAATGCTACAACGTACAAGTATAATAATTGTACGTTTTACATAAATAAGTATTTTTTTTCATAATGTTATTATTTTTTTGGCTTTGTTTAATTGAAGTTTGCAATAAATAAAACGTTTAAACATATGATTTTTTAGTTTTTCTCTCGTGAAGTAGTCATGTCGAATACCACTGAATTAAAAATTTTGTAAGGTAAAATTTTTCTCTTGTCGTATTCAAGTTTGTTGCTTTTAGATAATTTTGCTCATGACATTTAATCCAAAACCACTCGCCTGACGGCTCGTGGTTTTGTTAAAAATGTCAATCGCTAAATTGCCAAGCAACAAACTTTCATGACAATCGAAAAATTTTGCCGACAAAATGTTCACTCTCGTTGTATTATATATGATAAAACTGCTTCCTCATCGATAATACCTTGTTTACATTAAAACGTAAAAAATTTCCACAACTTAAAGTGCTTCGAAGTTTATTGAAAAATGAACACAAACCGATTCAGTGCCATCACCCAAGAGAATATTGAACATTTAATACAAAATTCCACTCCACAAAACACAATAAAATCCAAAAAACGTATATGGAATTAGTTTGAAACATTTTGCAGAATCAGAAACTACCAACTACAAAAAAATACGAGTATTCAAGAAATTGCAAAAATTCTAGAAGAAATGTAACGGCGAAGATTACAAAGAATATACTTTGAAAACCATATGGAATGTAACAGCCAAGTTGATACAGGAAAAATACTACCTAGAATTCAATATAAGCTTCAATCCGTTTCAAGATTTGGAATTTAAAAGTGCGAGAGATGTGCGAAATGCCAAAAGAAAAGAATTGCAAAGTTGTATAGAAAAAAGAAAGCAAAGTGCAACAGGCGAAGGTGTTAATTGCCTTATCCATTATATCAGGGAGGAATTAAATAATTCAGGTGAAAAACAGGACGATTAGAATATAATCCTATATTTAGTAAAACTTGCCAGGGTGGGAATAAAAAATTCACCGACACAAAATGGTTGACACCTAACTCAGAGAATCCTGAACGGTGCCCCATAAGATTGTATAATAAGCTTATGGATAAACGCGGTAAAAATATCACCACTGATCGATTTTTTCTTACTCCAAATCTTTATTGGAAAAATGCAAATGCTACTTGGTATAAAAATGTACCAGTGGGTAAGAATGAAATGTGCAAATGGTTAAAGAAAGCAGCTGAAAAATGTGGACTTGACACTAAGAAAACAAGAATAACTAATCACTCAGACCGATCAACTTTGGTTACTCATCTAATGAAGAAAGGTATACAGGAACAAGAAGCCATCAAAATAACAGGTCACGCCACAGCAGCATCGTTGAAGCCATATTTACATATTGATGCCGAACACCATAAAAATATCATGGATAAAGTTAGAACGAAAAAATCGGTATTTATTGCCAATACATCAACTACTGCGGCAACATTAACCAATACATCACCAACTGCGGCAACATTAACCAATACATCAACAACTGCGGCAACATCAACCAATATTATATCCACACATGAGTTGGTTGAGACAGCTGTTCCTGCTGGCCAAACTATTTACAAAAACTGTGTTTTTAATAACTGTAATTTTTCAAATAATCAATTTTTTGTCTTGTTCAAAAAGTTATATTTCCAGTTAGCTTATGTATCCTTTGAATTCAATAAAATGATAAAATGAAAAAATAAGGCAAAATCCTTTTAAATTGTTGAAAAAAATAATCTTCCCAAATACAACTCGTTCTTCAAATTTTATCACATAACTTTTTAATTTTCATCCCTCAAACTTGTTTATTTGAGGCAAAAACATTCAAACAAACCGAATTTAGATAAAATCACTTGTCCTAACGGACTCATGATTTTATCAATCGGTTTGTTTTCATATTTTTGCCAAATATAGTATATTACAGTATAAGTGGATAAAGAGGTCTTTCAAACACGCGCGATTCTTCGAGCACGACGGCGCTTCTTTATTTATATTTAAAAGGATACAATGTATATATGAATATATAAATAAATTTGCAGAAAAAAAATAAGACATTGGTTCACAATGAAAATATTCAATTTAAAAACTAATAAAAAAAGTTGTCATTGATACTTACGTTTCTCGAGTTGTTGTTGTTACCATAGGGACTTTAAAAAACGCGCGTGTTTGAAAGTTCGATTTAAACACGCTGAGGCGTGCTTCAAAAAGGTAATATGAGGCATCAATAAAAAAAAAGTTATGGTGGAAATGAAAAATTATCGATAAAATACTCGTGGTATTACCTTTGAATATATTTTATCTAGTTTCGGTTAATTCTCTTTTTCTCTCTCACAATTTCGCTCTAGAACTTTTTTATAGAGTTTGTTTTTAATACTCAAGTGTGTTGTTTTTCGAATAATTGACT
Source organism: Galeruca laticollis (assembly GCA_963921935.1). Classification (NCBI taxonomy): domain Eukaryota; kingdom Metazoa; phylum Arthropoda; class Insecta; order Coleoptera; family Chrysomelidae; genus Galeruca; species Galeruca laticollis. The sequence goes on along the minus strand of OY998176.1, from coordinate 149,370,798 downwards.
GTATTGATTTTTTATTAGCTCAGTTGTCATTCTAGCCCTTACAAAGAAAATGATGTTTGTATGGCATGATATCCTGGCAAACTTCCCTCATGCAATACTAAAAGTGTTATCGATTTACTAATGGTGGAAATGGTCAAGCAATACATTGAGTGTGTTTACTAATCCAGGTTACGGGGAAATATTTATTTGTTCGACAATGTATAGAGAAATATATTACAAATAGAAATGACATGTAAAGATATGGGAATCCACGAAATGGAAACAATCATTTAATGAGGTTCATGTACATAATTTGTCGATTGTTTGTAATAACCGTTTATAAGAGCTCTGTGTACAATTTTGAAAACATTATTATAAATTTGACTTCTAGCAACAATGAATATGACTTGTAAATACTGGAAAATATATTTGCAATAAATTTCCTGTATCGTTATTGTTCAAACAACTGTTTAAACAGAGTGGTTCTTTTCAAATCGTAATACGCCCCTGCTTTAAAACAATCTGCTTTACCCGTCCAAACACGACGAACACTCATTTCATTTTTCTAAAATTTGTAACCGAAGTGTCTTTTATGCTGGGTCGTAGAAGTAGACGTAAATTTGATCTCTCACTGGGCAGGCGCTCTCAATTTCTTGAAAATCGGTGTAATTGTCGTCGCATCGATTATCGATACTCTTGTAAATATGTAGTTATAAGTCTTATTTGTTAACTTGATCGCGACGGTAGTGTTGTGCAAGGTTGTAAGTCAACACATTTGTAATAACATTTATTATTTGTGAATATTTCTATACAGCCCTATTAATTCTCAGCGGGGTTGCCACATGCTCAGCCAAACTTATGTTCCATTATCTATTTAATTAATGTTTATAACTGTTTTGTATCTAAGAGACACTTAGATTACACAGTTTACATTGTATATACTCTATCTGGACCTCTGAAAGAGGAACTGTCCAGTTTAGTATTTTTATTTAATCACTGGCTGCCAAGTAAGACAGATGAACGCAGCACCACGTGTCTGGTTTTGGATACCTTTCCCGATGCTTGGCAACACTTCTTAGTATAAGGTAAAACAGGAAGCGTGTATTTTCTTACCTGTTCCTTATTCCGGATCAGGTGGTTTTCCCCAGACCTCTGATATGCTCTTCAAGTTTAAATGTATACAGTCTCTAGCTGTTCAACTAGAGTGGTTCTTCGAGAACTATTAGTTTTGACCAAGCTCAAAATTATGTAGGGAAATCTGCCCAAAGGAAACAACTTTGGATTCATACTGTAACCAGCAAATTATTTACATCCGTTTCCTTACATTAATTTTTTTGATCCTTCGAGCCGGATCTATTGACAGCTCTTGTCAAATATTTACATGCTGTGTCTAACGTTTTTATGTATTGATAATTTGCCGATATTGGCACTTCTTGTTCTCACGCCCAAGCTGGCGCATTTGTCTCTTTCATTTCATGTTTTTTCTGGCTCAGTGTCCATTGCCATATTATATAAGTTTTCCATCATCCGGTATACCAAAATCTAACTCAGCGAATTTTCGTCGAAACATCGGAAGTCTTGGAAATCTGACAACACCGCATCGAAAACGATTCTCAAATATTGGCTTCAACACACATCTGGACTTTGCACATGGTTTGTAAAAGGGCCAAGACCGAGATTTGATCCGACCCTCACATTTTTTTTGGAACATTTCAACTGATAAATATATGTTTTGTTAAGTTCTTGACTATTTAGTGAATTTATTTGAAGATTTTTATACCTGAAACTATTTGGGTCTTATATTGATGTTAGAGCCTTATTTTTGTTTTTTGTATTGTATTATTCTATATTATAGTTTGAGGATATTTTTTATCGTTGTAAGGCACATATCTGATTATTTCTTTGAATCTTTAAAATTTGAAATTTACCTTTAGTTGTTGGGTAATAACGAGCAGAGTTATATATATTATAATAGGGAGATTTTAAGCCCCTTGTTTGAATAGCAATAACCCTTATCCGTTATGCGATGCATGCGCAGTAGCGCTGAAATAAACGCCACTCTTATTAACGTATATTACTTGACGTTATTAGAGGAAAAGTTACGCCTTAATAACGGATGTTGTCCTTACACTGTTGTCGGTTATAGGATATTTAGATAGAAATTCAAAATATATTTCAAAATATACCATAATTACATGCACAGTCTATTTTCTGCTAATATATAAATAATGTTTTTGATATTTGTATCATTTAGTTTTAATATACAATGAGAAATAATTCCATAAATTTAATTTCACGGCAACATCGATTTATTTCCGTTCATATTTTGTTGTTGTTTTGTATCAAATCGTGATTTATATCATCAGGATCTCTTCTTCTAATTATATTCCCAACAATCACTTCCATTTTAAAGTAAAACGAGATAACAGAATTAAAGATACTAAAATTTAACGCACAATTTAAAACACTTTTAGTGAGGTTATAAATGTTTTTGAAGTTGACGTATCCGTATATTCATTTTACGGTAATAACTGAAATTAGGAATTGCTTCAAAAACTAATATTCATATGTTCCCTTTATTAGCGGATAAAGCGATATTACGTATCGTGTTTACGTTATGGCCCAAAAACTCCCTAATATTTATTTATAGGGTATTTTACTGAAGTGACACCACATTATTATTAATTAAGTTCGATTATCTACAGGGTGTGTTCATTAACATTTATTCTATTTGACATCATTCGATGGATCATTTATGCATTGTGTAACCTATTCTTGTAAATTATATTGGATTTTGGTTATTTATTCTTATGAAATGGCCCAATCAACTAATTTAAAAAACAAAAGAAAAGGGTATAAATCCCAATTAACCCGTATTGAAAATTTTGTGAATTCTTTAGATCACTCTCAGGAAATCTATTTAATCAATGTTAAATTGAGAAGTCACATCGACATTTATGCTAATTATGGTAGTGTGCAGTCTGAAATTGCTGCCTTGACGCAGGCCGTAGATGGCGAGTTATCAGCTGATAATTTCAAAAACATCCCCCGACTCTGAATGTGCTGGCGCTTCAAATGTCTCTTTGCCTAAAATTAATATCTAACCTTTCTCAGGAGATGCCGCAGAATGGCGCTCTTTTTTATCTATTTTCAGCATTAGTGTTGAATAATTCCCAAGCTGAAGTCTGAAGGAAAAAAAAATTACTATTTAAAAAGCTTGTTACGAGGCCAACCCCTGCAATTGATTGATTCATTAAGCGTAACTAACCAAAATTTAGAGGTCGCTTTAACAATATTAAAAAATACCTATGTTGTAGTATCAGGATTCGGGCATTAAATTAACTGTAGATTCTGTATTATACATTATATTGAATAAAAACTTAACACGAGAACTATTCAGCTGAGAAAACCAAGCTGCGTGTATCATAACACGTTCTTTTTCTTCTTCTTTTTCTTAAATTAAGAGGGAAAATTATTTCAGAGTCTAAAGGAGGTCTCACACAATGGAGTGCATGAAACTGAAGTATAAAAAACGCTTCAGCTCGGCCACCCTGTCATTGTGACGACCTCGACACAAGCAAATAAACAGAGTTCATCATTTTGTTTCTATTACCCACCAATTACGGTACATACAGCTTTACACACAGGTTAAATTGTATAATTACAAATTCATTAACCTAAATAAAATATCGAAACTATCAACTTCCTATTAGGAGCAGTCCTGGATTTATAAATAGGCCGCGGCCTAGGGGCGGCAGCGTTGTAGGGGCGGAAAATTTCAGAGGAGGTTCACTTGAGTTCAGAGGATAAAAGTCAAACACGTTCACTGGTTTTCTCAACGTTTTTAATACTTTAAAAAAATCCCTATAGAAACTCATTCCTATCGAAACTTATATTATCGTGTGAGTGATAGATGAGAGCTGCGAGGCGGGCGCACGGCACTCTCCGAGCCGTCTGCACCCGACACTCAACGCCCGCGCCAGTGTTTTGTTTTGCAAGCACCGATCGCATACGCACGCTACACTCTCGTGTCTTGTCTTTGAATACCTACTTTACTTACCTAAACAAAATACGTAACGATTACTGTATTGACGGTATCTCATCTATATGGATCTCTAATAGAGTTACAATAGCAGAACGAGAAAACTTTGACCATTTCTAAGAAAAAGCAATTGAGATGAGCGCATATAAGCAATATCAAGGTGAAATAAAGAGACAACCTAAAAGAAAAAAATGACCGATGAAACAACGAATGAAGAACCTGAAATACCCTCCGGCTCCAGATATTATTTCAGAGTGAAAACTTTTTTGGTGATACTTGATAGATTGAGAGCTGAAATACAGAGAAGGCATAATGCTTACTTAAACTTTGAGGAAAATTTTTCATTTTTGATAAAAATGACTGAACTTTCAACACAAAGAGTTACAGAAAAAGCCGAGTCTCTCGTGAAATATTATACCAATGATTTAGAGGACGATTTGATTCAAGAGTGCATGCATTTGCAGAGTCACATTTGCTCTGATAAAACTGCAGAGTGTGCAGTGAAGACTGGATCTAACTCACTACTCAGTCTCTCAACGTTTTTAAGGAATTAATATCTGTCTAATGTTTACCCTAACTTGGATATAGCTCTCCGCATAGCACCCTCACTTTTATCTCCTATGGCGACTTGAAGTATTTTCTCCAAGTATAAGTCGAAAAGCAGATGCGGCAGAATACAACCTTGCCTCGCTCCTCTTTTGATTGAATCCCTTCCAGTCAGTTAAACTTTTTTCCCATTTGCCTTTTGTTATCAGTATAGGTTGGCGATGGAACGTAAGTATTTATTATCTATTAATCATATTCTTGTGTTCTATTCAATCAAACAATTTCTTGGAGTCAATAAAGCACATCACAATTGAGTCAAAACTTGGATGCCTAAAAATGCTTCCCTTGTTCCAATGCCTTTGAATAATTCCAACTGTGTTTTATAGTTTGGGCGTCGGTTTTGGTGTAGGATTCAGAAAACTTTATATTTGACGAACGGAGTGAATTTACTATTTTTTTATCGCATCGATCGCCCATCCTTGTAAAATAAAAATAGAAGTCTCCGTTTATTCGACTCCCATGTATATAAACTGTCACTTTTATTTCTATTATGACCTATATGGCCTTGTTTCTCTTTTGTAAACCATTAGACCCTGCCTTTTTTGACTTTTTTTAGGGTTAATTTTTTTATCTCTCCGGCAGGTACTTACATCAAGTCCATATGAATAACGAAAGCTTTTAATCTAATAGCTTTGGAGATTTATATTCAGGAATAAAAATGTTTGTGGTATCTATGAGAAAAGAATATTTAGAGCAAAAATATTAATTTGCGGCTTAGTATTCTATAAAATACACGCAACTTTTCTTTTATTGATCGTAATAAAAATTCTATTTCGAGAATTTTGTGTTGTAAAAGCGAGTGCCATTTGCAATAATGACTTGCGGGAAAAATGTATATTTTTGCGGCAAAATTAATTTAGGAGTATATATGAACAGTATTTCGTTGTAAATTCAATTTAGGATCTTTTTAATTATTCCATGTAGATTTTTTAAATATGTATTTTTCAAATAAGATTATGCATATTTTTACTTTTTAGAATTACAAAACTAAAATAATGTTGTCTCGTAACATTGATAGATATTCGTTAATACGGATACGACACAGTTACTGCAACCGTAAAAGGAGACTCATGAGTCCCTTCAGAAGCCGTTTAACTCATTAGTGCATGAAGTTCAAAATAATATCGAATTATTCAAAACCTCACAGTCAGACATGCTATCGGTGCATTTAGGACAAGCCCTTTAAAGCAAGCTTATGCGAAGCTTCATCCTTACCCCTAAAATTGAGGAGAGATATGCGACTCATAACATAAATTGTCAAAATACAAACGTACCCAATTATTTGAACAACAACATTTCCATAAACCATTCCAGCCCACACACACTTACACCTAGTTCAATTAAACCATTCAATATGTGTTTTCCTGATACATTTGAACAGTACAGGATAGATTTACAAACAGACAAAATAATTTACAAGTATGATACTCCTCCATGGCTAAGAAAACTAATCTCTCAGGAAAAAAAAGAAGATACTGCACCATCGATCTATCGAACGCTCTTTTTAGAACAAATTGATCTATACATCGAACATTTAGTCTTCTACACGGATGGTTCAAAAACATATAATGGGACAGGGGCGGCAATCGTAATCCGTGCAGACTCCTTTTTTTTGGATCTTTGGATCATAAACAAAAAACATGGTTCGATTATCCACCATAAAATTCTAATAGGGAGAAAAAATAAATAAATAAATAAAACGCTGAATTTAGCATAAAAAGCAGAATCGAGGGTAAATCAACAAAGAAAATGATTCTTCAATTATAAAATATGAATTTAACAAAAGTTACCTTACCTGACGAACGGCAAAAATTCTTACGTGCGAATAGTTATCATTAATCTCGTAAAAAAATCACAAAATAGCCATAGACATAGCTAAGATAACTGAATTGACAAATGGAGATTAATTACATATAGTTACTCACATACAAACTGGATAATAAAATTTTAGATCTAAAACTCCAGTCGCTCTTCAAGATGCTTTCGGTGTTAAAAGATGGCCGGAAAAGAATGTGCATTTCCCAAATTCCGCACCAGAATCGTTGCCAATATGCCACATGCGTAAAACCAAACTCCGATGCCAAACTTAGCTGTCGGTTAACAACCAGAATAAATCAAATGGATATTCATTTGAATTAAATTAAGGAATGAACTATAGAAGGCATTGATTTTCGATAAATTCAATAACAATCGGCAACTATGTTCCTAATAGTACCAAGCCAGTATATGAGCAGACGGAAGAAAACATGTTCATAGCGCACTCCACCACGACAAATAGAACCAATATAAGAATTATACTTTGCTATAAATAAACATACTTAGGACTGTTTACACGAATATTGTGATCCGTTCGTCAAAAGAAGCATTTAATAACCGGAGCTGTTAACCAGAGGGAAAAGTAATAAAAAAATGTCCACCACCAAGTGTTTATTCCCCTGTTGACCTAGAAAATAAAACGAACAGCTGTTCCGAAGGTTGTTTTAAAGTGTTCGACATGTGTCTGAATTTAATTAAGAAATGGAAATTATAAAATATCATCTTAATTACTAGAAAAGGAAGGAAACAGAACAGAAACCACCGGGATTATCAGGTCAGTAACAAAAACCAAAAGTGGAGAGAGAAAAGTTGATACACAAACTCCCGACCAAAATAAACCACAATAATTCACATTTTTTCAATAATACTTGCACTTTCCTAATTTCAGACTTAACAGCCTGATGATACACATAACAATAAAGGATGTCAGTACCGAAAACCACATAAAGAAGTTAACGAATAAACGAATCCCACTTGTTGACAAGGGACTTTTCGAATTACCACCTGGAGAAAATTATGGATATATGCCAACAAAGACAAACGGCGGTGGTAAACTCGTCGCAAAGATTACCTGCTCCACTAATCCGATTCATTTAATCCTTATAGGTAAATTGGTGGCCGGGTTTTATATCGGAACCGAAAATAAAAACAAAAGGTGCATTTTACTTTGACTAGTTTATTATTCAAAAGCAACATTCATATAATGGTACCCAAACATTAAATATACCAAGTACATTATCGAAGTCTCAAAAAGACATATTATATACATTATAAAATGAATAAGTTTAAACAATAAATATGTATGAATAATACAGTCTACTTTGTTTAGCTCATTATTTTGAAGGAACGTCTACTTATATATTGTATATGATACGCAATTTTGAAAAGACATCTTATAAACGTTATAAATTGAAATTAATTGAAACAATATAAATAATTTATGAATAATGCACTCTACATTGACTAGGTTATTATTTCGAAGAAACATCTATAAGTATAGATATATAATGTCTAATACTTTGACAAGGCCTTTTTTCAGGGCCCAAGGCCCGGGCCTTATGTGCCTTTTGGTAGAATAGGCCCTGTCGATTTGGATACAACTGTAGATATTCTCGTCTTGCAGCACGTTCATTATTGTTATTTTTGACATATACAGAAAATATTTCTACTTTTTCAGAAGCCGTATAAGCCATTTTTGAAAAATATAGCTAGGCTATTAGTTGTATTTGTTACGTTAGTTTATAATTTTGCCAGATAACATCTAGCCAACTAAGTTTTTTAGCTAGATACTAACTTAAATACTTTAGGAATTTACTGTCCATTATTTTGGAAAGTATAAAAGATAGACCTATAAAAGTATATATTTTTGTTATGAGAAAAAAAGCCCTCTCCGAATATGTCATAATATATAGGGTGTTCTATTTAAAAATATATATTCTTATTTTATACCCCCTAATGCAAAAACGCTACTGGTGTACAAAGTATATTTTATTAAAATTAATTTATACTCCTACAACTTTTATTTGAAACTTTTTTTTGTATCTGTATGCATAAGAGAAATAAAGGGGTGGTCAAATTATAACCAATAACCCTGTACGTTGGTGAGCTCTCGAAAATGTTAACAAAATTATTGAAAGATTTTGAAATTAAGTGAAATTTATTATCTACATCGGTAACTGGAATTACAGTACTAAGTTTGAACGAATTTCCCACTACCGTTGCCTGTGATCAAAGATTTTGTATTGAACATTATTCAAATACAGTAGGCATTTCATCAATAAATTCGCAGGTAGCTTCTGCTGTTTCTCCCACATTTGCCCATGCATTTTCTTATTCCTGGCCTGGTTACTCTGGTTCAAGAAATTCATTATGGAGAATAGCTGCATAGAAACTGGGTTCTTCTTCTTCATCCAGAAATCTCCAAGTAGCGCCAAAGTATTTTATGAGAAGTTTGTCAACATATTCAGCGTATTGACCTATTATAATGGAAGGGTCGATCATGGGTGTAGACTTTTCCCCTATCATGGGACACTATTAAAGGTTTGTAAATTATTTTGGTAATACAATTCACCTATAATCAAAACATTTCTAGTTTTACATTTTTGTAACCGAATATCGTTCCTTGAAAGAAAAATGTCGTGTTCTTGTGGGTTTCAATACATCTGAACTGATTCTTCTGACATTCGAAAGATAATTTTATAAAATTATCCCTAGCTTCTTCAAAAAAGTGAAAAAATACATTTGCTCTTCACTTACGAACTTTCTTCTTTTAATGATTAAGTTATTCTTCTCCACGTCACGTGATCGCTGCGAACCATCTAATTGGCCAAAACGAATATTGCCCCCCTGATTCTAAGCGAGTAATGGAGATTGTTATATTAGATTCTCAGGTAATGTGTTAATGCAGTTTTGTGATTATAGGCATGCGCAGACTTTTTTATTATGGGGGGGGCATTGATTCATTTGAGTATGTCTATTAAAAATGATAATTAAGCAATAACTCTGCCTTTTCTAGAACGCAAAAGTCCAATGCAAGCTCATCGGTGAAAAACGTCATTGCCCCATTTCTAATTTAAATATTTAGTAATTACGTTATTATAAGTAATTGAACAAAATATATTGAACCAAAAAATAAGCTAGAAAACAAAACCTAACATTCGTAACAATAAATTGAATCCAGAGGAAAAAGATAGATAATGATAATATCCTATCAACTAATCTACAAACGCATTCGACGTGTCGCTTCAGTAATACTTTAAACTCGTCCATTACATTGTCATAATTCACATTCGACGTTTTCTCTTGTTCAATGAATAAAAAGAGAAGTGAATGGAGTTTCTGTTGTGGCATGGTACTCCTCAGTTTTGATTTAACTTGAACCATTTTTGAGAACGAACGTTCACAAGAACAACTAGTAACTGGTATGACAGCAAACATTTTTAAAAGCATGAAAAAGCTAGTGTATATTTTGTAGTTGTCTGAGGAAAGGATCCAAGCCATCCAATCATCAAGATTAACACCTTTAGGAATAGAATTATCAAATTTTATTACACTCAGTTCGGCAAGCAATTCTTCTTTTTTTATTTTCAATTAAGGTGAAATCGCCCTCACAATTCAATGATAGTACTTCATTCACACTTTTAATAATTTCTGTCGTTTCTTGACTAAAACGTTGGTCTATTCCCGAAACAAGTGATCCTAAAAATAGATAAAATGTGATTATTCTAACAAAATCTTTCATATTTTCAAATTTATGTTGATTATCACACATCTGATCAATTTTACATGGAATTTTGCTTTTCCTTGTTTCCGGAATTGTAATACCCATGTTTGTCAGATATTTTTTCAACTTTAATATACATTTTATTAAAAACAGTTTCAGAATCCAATCACAATTTTTGTAAACTCTTTATAGAATTGATTGCGTACAGTAAATTCAAATTTTCCGTTTGTAATGCTCTGCTTACTTTGAGTATCATTACAAGAATAGGAGCAGTCATATGTAAACAAATCAAGAAATTAAATGATTTCAACTGCGCCAGTAATCCCACAGGTTTTATTTTAACATCACGTTGTTTGGTGGTTTCAATAATTTCTTGAAGAGCTAATATGAAAAAGTAATAATTATCCTTTACTGCAGAAACCGCTTCAGATCTGCATGCCCATCTAGTTGTTGACAACGATTTCAATGTCTTGAGTGATATATTTATACTGTTAGCTATCTTCTCTAAAATTGCATGTCTTACGCAACTACCTTCGAGAAACAAATAAACACATTGAATGATTCCTAAAAAATCAAATATTAACTTGTTAATCAAGTGAGAGCAGCAAGCATCTACCAGAGTTAAATTTAAACAGTGTGCGTAACAGTGAACATATAATATATCCTAGTTATTTTGCTTGAATTGCGACTGAACACCAGAAATATTTTCAGACATGGTCGAAGCTCCGTCAAAACATACGGAAACTACTTGTTCCCACTGTAATTTCAATGATCTAAGAGCATTATCCAAAGAATTGAAAATGGATTTTCAATTTACAGAATTTAATACTCATACCTATAAACGTTTCTATAGGTTTGTTTAGAGAAGGGTCAAAAAATCGAATTACGATAGACATTTGTTCGTGATGACCCCAATCAGATATATCATCTGCTATCAAAGAAATATGTTTTCCATTTAAAGTGGATACGATACTTTGAACTATGACATTATGAATAGATAAAATAATATCGTTTTGGATTTTATTGCTAACGTAAAGTACATTTTTTGGTCCTTCTGTTAAATGAGCCTTCAGCAAAGGATCATATTGAGAAACAAGGTGAATTAATTCTAGAAAAAGTCCACGCTCAGAACTATTTTTTTTCTCATTATGGCCACGGAATGCTCTTCCACCTTTTGCTAAACACACTGCAATGTCTATGAGTCTGTTTATTACGTCATGGTTTCGCAGACGTTCTTCATCTTGTTTTTTTAATAGCGCCACTCTTGAACCATCAAGCAAAGTATCGATGCTCCTTGTTTTAGAGTAATTTTTCCAGACACTGAAACTATGTACGTGACATTGTGAAATTTAATGGCATTTGAATTTCTCTGTAGCACGTTCCCAATTTTTAAAGCCACTTTCAGTGAAACATTTGTCAACGTGACCTTTGGAAAGTGCATTTTCCATCGCAAAAAACGGCAGCAAAAACAAAAGGCAGCATCTTTAGCAGGACTGTACTCAAGCCAATTGTATATTTTATACCAACCTTCTTGAAAACTACGTATACTTTTACCGAAATAACTCCTTGGAAAATGATTTAAAACAGGTTGAAACGGTCCATCTGCTAAACGAGCTTCATGTTCTTTACGATCTAATGGCAAATTAACTATCGAATCTTTTCTATGAACACGCTTGATTTTGCTTCGACTTCGACATTTCGTTGACAAACTGTAATATAACAATTAATAAAATATTAGAAGGATAGCAAAAAAACCCGCTTTTCAAAAACAATATAATAATAATAATAATAATAATAATAATAATTATAATAATAATAATAATAATAATAACAGTTAGAAGTATTTGACGGTCGAAGCACTATTACCAAACCAGCAACTCGAAGACTTCATGAATTGATTGAAAGCTTACAAGAAGAATTGACCAACACATACCCAATAGATGAATATGACATTGCGCCATGGACAAATAATAAGCCACATGTCTACAAGGAATGTACTACTTATAAAAAACAAAATAATACAAAAGACATTTATCTGACAGAAATTAATATTATACTAGAACAACAGGGACGATGTCATATTATCTATACGGATGGTTCAAAAACAGATGACGGCTGTGGAAGCGCTTTTGTATGTAAGAATCAATAATTCTCATGGACCCTTCCCCAGAATTCGAGTGTATATACGTGCGAATTATATGCAATTTAGCAATCCTTAAAATATATAGATCAACTGGATATCCAAACAAACCTAATATTATGTAACTCTCTAAGTTCACTTCAGGCGATTGAAAACATTTTCAACAACGATTCTTTTGTCAGAAGAATTCATGCGTCTTTAAAGTGGTTTCAAGAACAGGGTAAAACAGTAAAGTTTATGTGGATACCCAGTCACGTGGGGATTCATGGCAACGTAATTGTAGATGAAGCCGCCAAACAGGCAACGAATAGTGAACACGTCGAAGACATACCAATAAGATTTTAAGATCAACAAAATTACTTAAAACAAAAAATAATGCAAAAATGGAAGAGGGAATGGATGAATCAACAAACACAACTAAAAGAAATAAAACCATAGATTGAAGAAGAAAACTCTTTTACAGGATTTAGCAGGAAGGAACAAACCATAATTACTAGGCAAAGAATAGGTCATACAAGACTTACCTCGTGCTATATGCTGAGAGGACAAAGACAACCACTATGCAATACCTGTCAGACCACATTATCAGTGCAGTATATTCTAATTGATTGCCCCAAATATGAAATTAGCAGACGGCAGATATCTTTACCTTAAAATATTAAAAAATGTTTGGAAAACGGAAATGTGGCTAAAAAAGTACTTACCCTTTTTAGATCAAATCATATTTACAGAGATATTTAAAAAAAAGTTGAACTAGATTAATCTGTGAATGGGCTAATAATTCTAAGTAGTTGATTCCCATACTCAAACAAAATAATAATAATAATAATAATAATAATATCAATAATAATTATTATTATCGTTACTTGGTTATTTTAAATCACGCCTGAAGGTGTTGTCGACCTATCAGCGAAGGTTGCGCAGATTTACACCCTGCCACATTAGTCTTGAACACTGACATTTTCAAATAATTATGATTTTATAGAAAACAATTCCAGTAAATTCGTAGAAAAGTAACTATATTTGAACTATCACGTTTGAAATAGATTATTATACACTACAGCCGTAGAGCCATTACATACAAAACGTGCAAGACGTGCAATTGTTTTTTTCAAAAATCATATAGGTAGGTATAATATGCAGAATAGACAATTTTATCTTCCCTTCTATTTGACTAGCCATAGCACTAGCACCTGATGTGCTTTGAATATCAGCTACATTGCTAGTTGGACTCTCAGTTGAAAAAGTTGGATACTCAGTATTAGCATCATCTGCTGAATTTCCTGGAGGCATCACTTTCGCGAGAAACGAGCGAATATCGCCACTGATTTTTTTCATACTTATAAGTACTAATCCAAAATCTTACGAATTACGAATACCTAGATAAATACTGTATCTAAGATACGCAGCAAATAGGTATGTAACAGTCTATAGAACAACAAGCACTCACTGTCAGCAGCAAAATCGAAATGAAGATACAATACATAGAAAAATTTAAAATATCAAATCGGAATCTTTTGATGAAAAAACAAAGAGCCGTGCCTGCCAAAACATTGCTTTTGCATATTGCCGCCCTTCAATTTCTCACAATTCATTTTAAGAATATATAACTGCTTTCCGTGTCGGCTCGGCTCCTTTTGCCATGATTTCAAAAAACCGACAAAGCGGTATTGGTGTCGACAAAGGTGGCATGCCGCGTCGTAAAAAGATAACAACAGTCGGTATATTTATATTTGTTGTGATTTTGAAAGAACCTTAAAATTTAAAAATTATAAAATGTTTTAATAGATTGATATCTTGAAGAATTGGGGTGAGCCATGGCCCACCCTGCCCTCCTTGTAGGCACGCCTATGTTTGTAATAGGATGAAGCCGCTTTAGATATCATAAACCATATATTTAGATAGAGCGCCAAAAACCGAAAAGTATCACGTATCTAACTCGATTTCGTCAAAAAGTGGACATTGTCGCATTTGATATATCTCATATATGTTTTTAACAATTTTAATGCAGCGTATGGTGTAGTACACGGAACCAGTGGCCGCTCGTGGTTAATTTTATAGGTGATGTGACCAAAATCTTAAAATACAAAACGACACTGACCAGTCCCCCGGAGTCCTATTCGCCGTGAGCGGAAATTTATCGAAAAAACCATGCCCAATTTCTGCCCAGAAGTCGTTAAAATCGCTAAAAACGCAAAATTTGTGGAGTTCTTTTCCAAAGCCAGAGAGGCAAAAAAGTTTTTTGGGCCACGCTTGTTTTATATAAAAATAATGCTCTCTCAAAAAACAACCACATTTTATTCTTTTCTATACATATTAAATATGACAAACTTAAATTAAATGTTAATTGATCTAAATCTTTTTAAAATTTAAGAGAAGCCTTCGATCTTTTGTATTTGCAAATTGATCAATAACCCTTTCATTAAAATTATGAATACTATTCACAAAATTGTTTTTCTATGCTTAACATAGCTAACGCCGACAATCTCTCCTGTCCAATAGTATTACGCAAAAATGTCTCTTTAATGTAGAAAAATATCTTTCGCTTTCTACAGTTGTCATTGGTAATGTACATAGAATAGTCAACAATTTTACAGATTCCGAAAAAGTTACCGAGAGATTGTTATTAATAAACAATTGCAGCATTGGCACAGCTCCTGAACTCTTATTAAAATCGTCGCGTTCATAAATAACTTGAAGTTGAGTTTTAAGTAATTAATACTAGAAAAGTTTTTTCTTATTGACTTAAGAATACGATCTGGAAAATTAATTTTATATTGTTCGAACTGGTCGCTGTAAAATAACTGAGCAATCACTAAATGATCACTGAAACTAAAGCGGTGGTTAATCTCAGAAATTATTATGTCGCAAACCTCCAAAGCAACTTGACGCTTTGAGTCTTCATTTTTCCTTGGTCTTTTTGCACCAAGTGTTGAAGATGAAGGTGCTTCGAGAAATATTTCATTCAATAAAATATGGTCTCTGACTTTTTGAATTGACATTTTAAATGAGTCTAAATTTTTTTTTCACCAATATCACGTCAATACCATGTTTTTGAAGTTGATTAAAAAGAACTTCACAATTAGGCATTATTAAATGGAAAAAATTTAGCCAATAAAAGAAATCCGCGATTTGCAAAAAAGTTTTTAATCCTATTGCTTGATTAATTGTATTTGAGTCTTCTTCAACCTCAATTATCTTTTCTATTGAAGCCAGAATATCAGCTTGATACAGAAATACGGTTTCCACACAACGCGTATTAAAATACCACCTTGTCGGTACCGCTCTAGGTAAACGTACTTTAACAAATTCATCGAGGAACGCTGTACGTTTTGGAGATCGACTAAAAAATGTGGAAAATCCCTGTAAATTGGATGAAAACTTTGACATTTTTATTCTGACTTGCTGCTTTTTGCAGAATTAAATTTAATTGGTGAGCATAACAATGAATAAAATTTGCTTGAGGATATCGTTCATTATTTTTTTTGTACTCCGCCTAATCGACCACTCATAGTAGAAGCTCCAATTAACTTTTCCGGTGTTTTATTAATTTCTAGTACCTCTAATTCTTTAAAAATTATCTCCGATAAATGTTCGGCTGTGGTGCCGGTAGGATTTACAAATTTTATAAACCTTTCGTGAACGACACCGGATAAAATGTACCGTATAATAAAAGTCATTTGAGTTCTGTTCGAGCTATCAGTAGTTTCATCCACCTGGACTGCGATATATTCGGCTGACTGAATCATCAATTTAAGTTGTTCTTGAGCCACCGATAACATTGAATCAAGTAATTCATTTTGTACAGTTTTAGAAGTACCCTTAAAAACCGTAAGCCTTATCCAAGTATTCTTTGAATATTGGATCCAGCTCTGAAACAAAATTTATAAGTCCACGAAATATTCTCGGGTTTACAGAAGATTCTGTCTCGTCGTGCCCTCGCAAAGCAAGTTCAAACGCGCCACATTTCACAGTCAATTCTTTTATTTATAATATATCTGTTTTTCGACACATTTTCATTAAAAATTCTCACCGATTGTCTATAAGCATTGTCTAATTGAGAACGAATATCCACAGTACCGATTGTAGCAAAACTCATGGCACATTTCATATGGTCTGCCGATAAACTATGTTTTTTTATTTTTTATTTCAAATGTTTTAAGTCTTGGACACCGTTTTTACACCGTAGAGAATTATTCGAAAAAAGCAGACAAACGAAACAGTAAAATGCATCACTTACTTCACATCCGCAAATCCAATCAGACAAATCATACATAGAGCTGCGAAAATTGCGATGAACTTATTTGTTCTTGTCCTTACTAGTCTGTTTAATTTTTAAATCTGGAAGAGGACGACCACCTTCTTTTAGTTTTATAGTTTTTCAAAAATTTATTCACTTTTAGTTCTCAAATTTTGAACTATTTGCACCACAGACATGATAAAAGACGTAGAATACAATAACACCAAATAATTAAAACACAAGCCTTCAAAAAAACGAATCAAAAATCAAAATAATACCAATAACAACTTATTACATCAAAACACAAATCTTATTTGACTTCAAAATGATCTCCTTTAAATCAAAATATAGCGCAGCCTGCCGACCCCTCTACTCATCTCTTTTCTAAGCGTGTAATAATCGAACGACGTAAGTCGATTCATCATCCATAATAACCCGGGCTTTTAACCCAACACATGTAAACTTCGGGCGTGTTTCTTTCATGTTACGAAGCTTGTCAGCGTTCGGTTAATTCCGTCTCCATTTAACGCGTTGAGGTCAACGATGAACACCAGCCCGTTTTGTTATTTTGAATTTCGCAGAGATGTAGGTACTTGCTGCGAAATAACGTTTACACGGTTGTCTTGAAAAACGTTTACACGGGGTCTTTAAACATATTAGGTAAATTTTATTTAAGAGAAATACTTAGTATTAGTATTTAATACTATACTATATACTATATATATATAGTAGGTATATTTTATTTTTTTATCTATCTATTTAAATATTTTTTTAAATTATATTTTAATGGGAGGTCATTTACCCAATGACCTAATGGAGGAGCCGCCACTGCACGGAACTAAACTAATAAGAGCAGTAAAAGTTTTAAAAAAAAATTATCTGCTAGAAACGAAACTTAAACATTAAAAAGTTATCTTTTAACTATATTTTTTTTAAGTGAATCTTTTTATGGGACGCTGTAGGAGTAGGAGTTTTGGCATGAAAGTGAACTCGTAGAGCTAACAAATCTGATAATATCCTTGCCCTTTTCTAATTCTTATTTTTTTCCTGTATAAACTTTTAGATTTTATTTGTTATTTTGTATTGTTATTTTATTTTTTTTTAAATCCACTATTTTAATCTAAAAATGTTTCAATATTTTATGTAATACTGATAACATAAAACTTAAGATTTTCTAGTAAATATACTTAATATTTATTTACATATTTCCGTAATCTATGGTCCAAATAATATTGTATTAGTCATGGCGTTATCAAGTTATCAAATAATAACTGAGAATGACTATAAACAGTTTTAAACACTATTCCAATGTTTTCAGTACTTCTTAACAGATAACAAGTGATTTTAAATTAAAAATAAACTGTTTTAAAAATTAAAACTTACTTTTCCGCATCTGTGAGATGCCCTGAACAATATTCTATCATAAAATTGGTCACTTGTATACACTTCGTGGGATGTATCGTGCTAACAAACCGAAATTTCTCCAAAAAGGACCAAAAATGTGGCACTTCAGGTACCATAGCACCCGCTGTACTAGCTCTGGTGAGCTAAGAATCAATAAGCTTTATCTATAAGACGTCCTGAATAATATTCAATCATAAAAGTCAATGGAGGCTGTATCGTGGTAACAAACTGAAAATTCTCCAAAAATGACAAAAGTTTGGTACTTCAAGTACCATAGCACTCGTGAGCTGAATATCCACACGATTCATCTCTGAAACGCCCTGAATAATATCCAATCATAAAATTGGTCACTTGTTGCACTCCGGAGGCTGTATCGTGCTAACAAGACATGTAACGAAAAGTGGCCGACGACTACATACACACAGGATTTTTTTTTCTAAAAAGCATTTTTCCGTATTATTCTTGATGGAAAACGTGAAAATAACTCAAAAAATGTTTTCAAAATTCCAACTCTTTTTGTGGTAAACCAATACTTTTCTCGCATATTAGATAGGTTGGGCGGAAAAGTAATACACTCATTTTCCAAAAATGTATTAATAGTCTATAGAACTGGCCCTCCTGACAGTTTATTTCCACTTACTTTATAGTTGGTGAGGAGTTTAGTTTTAATGATTCTACCATACTTTTCCTAACATTTCTCGATTCCCTCTTTTTCTGCTCGGAAACTCAAAAACTCGGCAATTACACGAAGAGTTGAAAAGTTATGACCACCCACATCTCTTTTTAGCTCAAGTTACTGGAAATTTTGTGGCAAATGCGAATTAAAATCTATTCGACAGAAATTTTTCCGACATTGATGAGCCCGAAGCATGCCAAAATGGCAGGGTACTGAAAATGAACTGCCAAGATTATGAACTTGTCGACCGTAGTAGACATATTCAACTATATTAGTAATCTTAATCTGACAACGTTAATGTCGAAATTAATAGTTTATTATATACAAATTCACAAATGGATTAATGTTTGAACTTCAACGGTTTTAAGATCGGAAGGAAATCACGAACTTAATGATTTCGGAAAAACGTTATGTTTCGGCTTGATGAGGTAACCAATGGTAGCGACTGTATATTTCTACTTTGGTGTTACTTGAATACTGACTAAGAAACGCTATGTTTGACTTAGTAACCGAGAAACGATGAGCTTCGACTTGGATTACACGTGCTTGACCTAAACACCGACTAAGAAACGATTTTTTTGACTTAATAGCGGTGAAACTATGAGTTTCGACTTATAATACACGTGCGTGGCTTGAATACTAACTAAGAAACGATATGTTTGATTTAGTAACGGAGAAACGATAAGTTTCGACTTGAATTACACTTAGAAACGAGTACACACTAGACTTGAAGACTAACTAAGAAACGAGTTGTTTGACTTAATAGCGAGGAAACGATGAGTTTCGACTTGAATTACACGTGTTTGACTCCAATAATAACTAAGAAACGATTTGTTTGACTTAATAGCAGGAAAACGATAAATTTCGACTTGAATTTCACGTGCATGACTCGAATACTAACTAAGAGACGATATGTTTGACTTAGTAAATTAACTTGACATAGAAACGATGAATAAACACTTGACTCGAATACTATTAAGAAACGATTTGTTTGACTTAATAGCGGAGAAAGGATTTGTTTCGACTTAGATTACACGTGATTGACTTGAATACTAACTAGGAAATGATATGTTGTGACGACTTTGCTGCACAACTAAGCAACCGGCTCACTATTCAACTTTTTTTCCCGAGGAGAGGTCTAGGTCTAGGCTCTTACCACTTTGATAAGGCTGCCATTTATCTCCCTTCTCTGCAGTTCATCTAGGATTCTTTGCCAGCTAGCGCTATTGAAGGCATTTCTTATGTCCAACGTGATGATCGCGCAGAGTCGTCGGTGCGCTGTGGTGTATTCTTGTTCTGGTTCCCTTGCAATTTTTAATACTTCTTCTATAGCGTCTACGGTCTGTTTCCCCTCTACAAAACCGAACTGTCTGGTTGAGAGACCCCCCCCCCCGTTCGCGATATTTCTCCCTTCAGTCTTACCAGGATGAGTTGTTCGTAGAGTTTTGCCTCAACATCCAACAAGCATATCGGTCTGTATCCGGATGGACTATCAATTGGTTTGTCTGCTTTCCTCAGAAGTAGCAGTTTTGACCTTTTCCATTGTACTGGAAATTCTCCACGACTGGCCAAATCATTATATACAGCTAGTACGAAAACAGGGTCATTTGAAGCAAGGGCTTTAATGATCTCTGGTGGGATATTTCCGGGTCCGGGTGCCTTGTTGTCTTTCAGTTTATTACTTGCTACTCGTAACTCATCTAAGCTAAAATTAAAAAATATCACATTTGTACCACATCTTGGTGTAAAGGGAATAAGTGATCAGCCACTTCTTCCACCATTTGCATAGACATTTGTAGTCTGGGAGGGTAGCCGGTCAGGTTTCTCATGACGATTTGATAGCCATTCCCCCAGATATCACAGTCGATGTTATCACAGATCGTTTTCCAACATTTTCATTTGGTGTCTTTGATGCCATTTTGGAGTAATCTTTTATACTCCTTATAATCTTCCCAGAGCCTTTGACTTTCTTCTGGCTGATTCCTCGTCCTGGATCTCGTATAGAGCCGTCTCTTACGCATACACTCTCGACGAGCTTGCGTAATCTTCTCATTCCACCAATAAACAGGCTGTTTGTTCGTTGAGCATCTTTTCCTAGGCATAGTTTTGTCACATATCCGATTCAGTGTGTGCGTTAGTTCTCTTGCCGAATTATGTATGATTTTTTTCCGGGCCTTCTACTGTTAATTGAAGAAGTTTATCCCTGTTCAGTTTCCTAATCTGTCAGCCTCAATCTTTCACAATTGTCCTAGGTAGGGGCGATTTTTCTCCTGCGATTTCAAAAAGAATGAAGTTATGATCACTCAATGATTCAAGATCGCTGACATGCCAGTTCTCACTCACGATTCAACTAACTAACTTGTTAGTAGTGTAACTGGTAACTTACTAACTATCTGCGTAACTACGTGATAACTGCTTAACTGAGTGTAACTAAGAACTAACTGTAACTGACGACTGAGGTTAACTTACGACTTCTTTCCTCACGCTGGAAGGCGGGTTAAATAGGAAAACTTCAAGAGGGTGTGTTTACACGAATGTTAGTGGGACTCATGAAATACACCTTCCCGATTGGTACTTATTGTTGATTCGGCCCGAACCATTGACAAGAATCACCAATGGTCACATGCATTAGATTTTTCAATTACTATTGAACAATATTTCAAAGGTGTGACCGTTCTATTTAAAATATTTTAACGGCATGAATTTCTTATTCAAAGGTGCAAAATGTTTTATTACAGGCATTCTGATACCGAACAATTATTCATAGGATTTCGTCTCTATTAACTGTAGAAGTTCAAAATATAACACACTGTCTTACAAACATTACAATGATATATTTTGTTTAGTCTAACCAATTCCTATTATATGGTATTACAACTTTAACAACACTAAATAAAAATTATATTATAAAACGTCATATTTCTCAAAACTTATAATAATGTCACAAACATAAAAGAAAACATGCTTTTAAATATACAACAATAATGAACGGATACAAAAAGAATTTATGTTTCAAACAGATCGCGACAGACTAACAATATTTCACATTTTCTAAAAATACACTAATATATACAAATCAAGAATGCCCATTCTTGAACATACCACATAAGTAATTTTTGGTAAAATCAACGGTATATCATTAATAAAATCAAAAAGTGCCGTTGTCAAGCAGGGTTTTCCAGTCCGTCAACGGGTAATCGGAATTTTCAGGGGAATGATAAAAATGCCGGAAAAATACCGCATTATAGAGACTTTTTTAATTGAAACTAACTGTTTCTAGATAATTTCACATTATATTGAAAAAATGGTAAAAATTCTAAAAAAAATTGAAAATTGTTTCAATACAGCTATCATCGTCAGAGTAAGAGTCGAAACAGTAAATTACTGGATAGAGAAGTATTCACCGCTTAGTGCAATAACTAGATAACTCGAAATATTTATGCATTTTGGGTTATCCACTTAAAGCTGACATATTTTTTATGCTCTTTTCAATGCAACATCTCGATACATCGTATTGTACAAGTAACCAAACTTGTTTTAAGAGTAACCAGAAGTATATAACTCCGAAAATGCACGTTCTATAACTAGACATCTTGAGATATCTTAGTTGTAGCACTGTCTCTATCTCTATGAGATATCTAGTTGTGGGCTTGAAACAACAGATGGATTTCTGTGATTTTTCTATTCGAAAAAAGGTTAAATGAAACTTGAAGACAAGCCCGATCAGGTTCAATTATACGACAATTTTTCGTAGAAGGTGGTCGATAACGATCAGACCAAACCCTGGATTCTTCAATTATTTTACAAAGCTCAATAAGTTCATCAACAATATTGGGATTGTGCAATCTCAAAGCAGAAACGAAAAATCGTAAAAGATTTCTACGAATATTTGCAACACGAAATGTTTCATTCGTTAAATGATAGAAAAGACCTGTCATGGAAGAAATATAAACAGCAACCAATAGTTCGATTTAAAAATTCTAACTCTAAATCTGTTTCATAACTGTAAGGAAGAAAATCTGATTTAAATTTAGCAACAATATCAGACTAATAACTGAATTTAATAAGATTGTTTAGATACCATTTAAAAGCACTATGTTGAAACAATTCACAAGACTGTAAAAGTAATTCAGTGTTAGAAATACCTCTAAGTAATTCAACTTTTTATGAAAAGAGATGAAGTGATTTATACTTTCCAGAGAATGAAATATTCCATTTGTCTACTGGATCATGACGAGAGTGTGAAACTGAAGAAGAACACGAAGCAAGAGGAACATGATTATGTAACTCTTCACTATAAACAGAAGGAAATGGTGTAGTTTTTGTATCTAAATCATATTCAAGTAAAAGTACTTCCCCATTCAAAGAATTTTAACTGGAATTTGTTCTTCATCATCTGGGTCAACATTTAATCTATTGATTATATTGGTTAAATGAGTTAAACTGGAATTTATTCGGTTAAAAACAGGTTCACGTTTATTTTCATTGAAATTAGCAATTACCTCACTCAAATCCTGAATAGCGTTACAAATTTCTAATTGATCCTCCTCAAAAGTATAGGTATTTAGTGGTAATGAGAGAGTACGATTAGCTTGTTCACGAGCTAATCAACCATTAAGAAGCCTTCGCTTTTCATCAACAGTACAAGTGAACAATTTATATGATTGGATATTGTTCATGGAGTCTAACAGATGAGCCCTACTGATTTTTAGCTCACTAGAGCGAGTACAACGGGTCCTATAAATCCAGATATACTAAATTTTTGGCCAGTACGACGGGTCTTATAAACCACAGTTTTAGAGAAATTTCGGTTGTTAGCTCGATACGGCCTCCAGAGTGTATATATAAGTGCGGCAAAGTTAGATTTAATCTTTAAAACCGTTTATTTTTCACTGTTATTGCGCTGTTATAGTTATAAAAAAGCATTACCTTCAATTATCTAATTATTTATATTTTTTGTTCCAGATAAAAAATGAATAAAGATGAGAACTTTGATGTGAAATACAACGAACAGTCCTATAATATATACGAGTTTTTAAATAACCATCCAGGAGGTATTAATTATGTCAAACCATATAAAGAAAAAGACGTTTCAAAGCCGATGAGCCTATATGATCATTCAAAAGCTGCCTATTACCTTTTAGAAGAATATAAAAAAGGAGGAAGGAGAAAAAGTGGTGAATCAGAAGAAGACTTAGAGGTAATACTAAGAAATTGGAATATTTTCTATATAAGATGTTTCAAGTATGTTAATTTTTCTCGGCAATAGCTTCCTTCCATTACCTTCTCTACCTCTCCCTCTTTTTCCATTTCCCCTTCTGTTTCACGCTAGGGCCCCAGGAGTTTGTAGCAAAAACTTGGGAGATGGTTTTTTATTTATAATTATTAAATGGCTGATTGGAAATTAATAAAATTTTAACCGTTAATAAATACCATAATTGCACACTTGGCGTTATAAACAAGTCTACACTATACTTTTGAACTTTTTTCAAAAAATGTATTTCAAATTCTTCATTTCCTATGCCCTCTACACGCCGTACATAATGTTTTATGCTTTTATTTATGACATATTGCACCAATACAAAGTAACCAATTTTAATATCTTCGTCATATTTTTCTTCCTCTACACCAAAGCTGACATTTGTTGAATCATCGAATATTAGTTCGTCATTTGATTAACTATCGCTAGACTCTACAACAAAAAACTTTTTCTTGACAATCTTTGCCCTTTTTGTCTTTCCAACATAATTTTTGGTTGTTGTTTTTCTTCTAGGTCTTTTGCTTTTTCTTTCATATTAGGTGTGTCCGTAAGTATTGTTGATCCAGCTCCTTTTCTTCATTTGCGTGTTTCATTTCTTTCTTGGGTTTCAGAAAAATGTCAGACATTTTTTTTACATAATTTAATAATATCTTTTTTTCTTCGGAATTCATGTTATCTGTTCTGATTAAATTACCTATTTCTATGTTTTGTATATTATCATTTATATCTTTGTTCTCATTACACTCATTCACATATGCAAAATTATGAATTTCATATTGGGTT
The DNA here is from genome assembly GCA_963921935.1 of Galeruca laticollis. NCBI lineage: Eukaryota > Metazoa > Arthropoda > Insecta > Coleoptera > Chrysomelidae > Galeruca > Galeruca laticollis. The sequence goes on along the minus strand of OY998176.1, from coordinate 149,346,129 downwards.
GATTCGAATAGACATACATTAATTGGTTTGTCTAAAGTTATTGAAATTGTTTCATTTGTTTCATTTATTATTTCTACTATTGCATAGCCATTCTTAGCTACCGCAAATAATGAGCGTAAAAAAGTTATTTCATTGTATAATAACGATAATATAATAATAGATAATCCTACTCACGTAGCTAATATGTTTAACACATTTTTTAACAATGCGCCACAGGAAATGGTGTCGAAAATTTCACGTACCGGAGCGATTGGAGAACAACTCAATTTTCATTTTAATTAATCAAAAATACCCAATGATACATTTCGTTTGTGTCCTTTTAATCAGGAAGAATTATATGAACTCTTACATGCCAAACTTAAAAATAAAACATCTTGTGGTTTCAATGAAGTACCAGCATTCTTAATTAAAAAAACATTGCCATTTATAATATCCCCACTGACATATCTTGTCAATCTTTCCTTTTCGAATGGAACTTTTCCGGATTTGATCAAAACTGAAAAAATAAATCCTATATTTGAGAAAGATGATTTTAAACAGGCTAGAAATTACCGTCATATAACTATTCCTTCTATATTTTCAAATTTTTTTTAGTATAGCTATCTGAAAAGGAATGCATACCAACAGCTAAATAATACGATTGTGCAAAGCCATCACGATTTTCAAACTGCAAAATCAATTAACACCGCAATACATTCTTTTTATCAAGAACTTACAAATATGATGGAGTCGGGTGAGTGTCCTGTTGGGATCTTTTGTGATCTCAGCAGGGCATTTGACTGTGTCGATCATAACATATTAACTATGAAATTCTATAATATAGGAATCCAAAATCACTCACTAAATTGGATTACATATTTCTTAAACGCACGTCAACAATACGTGAGCTTACCAAAAATAGCAAAAAACAGTATCGAAACATCACATCATCTATCATCAACAGTAGGAGTGCCCCAAGGATCAATTATGGATCCAATTCTGTTTTTAATTTATATAAATGACATTGTATCAGTTAACTTATCAACTCACTTTACATTATATGCTGATGACACCTCGTTGTTGGTTTGTGATGTGTCAATCAGTAGTTGAAGATAATTGTAATAGTCTCTTGGCGGGTCTTTATAATTGATTTTGCATAAATTCACTCTATCTTAATGCAGAAAAAACGCAAGCAATACAATTTCATCATAGACAAAAACAACTGCAGTTTGTAGATCTAAAAATTAATAATCAATCGATAAACTGTGTCTCTTATGACAAATTTCTGGGCTTGCTGATCGACGAATGTCTTAATTGGAGTAAGCAATGTGTGGCAATTATTTAGAAGTTAAATACCAGTAATTACTTATTTAAAAATCTGAGATCTGTTCTTACACAAAAACAAATGATTATGCTGTATCACGCACAAGTGGAATCCCGTCTGAGGTATGGCATATCTTTCTGGGGAATGTCTACCAATTCTAAAGACGTATTTGTGTCACAGAAAAGAATAATTCGTTGTATTGCTGGTGTCTCTCGTCTAACTGGTTGTAGAGAACACTTTAAAAAATTGAAAATATTAACGTTGCCCTGTTTGTATATTTTAGGTGTTTGTGTATTCATATATAACAACATATGTGATTTCAAAACTAACTACCAGAAGCATAATATAAATACAAGACGCTGTAATAATCTGTCTTTGACTTTTCCTAAAAGTAATATTACTTTCAAATCCCCTCCTATAATGGGACGACCTTTTAATAAATTGCCATTATATATTAAATCAAGTAAAACAATAAAATCATTCAAAATTTTACTCAAATCGTTTTTAGTAGATATGTGTTTTTATTCAGTCGATGAGTTTTTAAATTTGTAAGAACTTGTGTATATTATCCTATATTTTTCACTATGCGTCATTTTCACTTTACTTTTAGGCTGTACTAGTTAGTTAGTTAGTTAGGAAGTTAGATTCGTTTTTAAGAAAACTGTTGACGAATTTTATACAAACTTTGTTTGTCGTTCAAAAAATAAAGAATTTTATTTTATTTTATTTTAATGTTTCTGGAATATATGAGTTACCTAAATGTATTTTATTTACTAAAATTTCTGCGTTTAATACATTAATAGGTAAGGATTTTAATATTTTTTCCGTTGGACCAATAGTAAATTCAAATTTAATATCTGTTGGTAACCTAAATTTCATAGGAATAGAGGCATGTTCACTAGTTAATTGTTTATTAATAAAATCAATATTCAACTTCATCTTAATCATATCTTCGAGTCCTATAATACCGTCAAAATGAAAATCATATAATATGAAATTAATATTACCATTATAGTTAAACGCTTTAAAAGCCGGTATTCCAGCCTGAAATCTTACTTTTTTGCCATTGAATGCGGTTTTAATATCAATGTTTGAGTGATAAATACATTGCGGATAATATTTTTCAGCTGTTACTGGTCGTAATAGAGATTTTGTGCTACCTGTATCTACTAAAAGCTTTACTTTTGTTTTTTTATCTCAATATATGGTAGTGGGTTATTTGAAGCAGTATTTATTTCTACTACCTCGGTTTTTTTTTTCTGAGGATTTTTTTTGAAACTTTTGATTTTGTTTCCTAGCATAATTTTCTTTCGTAATAGCGAAATTTTCAAAATCATCTGCTAAATCAACTATTTCTTCTACTTCTTCCGTTTCGTCATAATCATTGTTGTATAATTCCTCTGATATGAAATTTAATCTTTGATTGTTATTTTGGAATTCATTATTATTGGTATTTCTGAATCTATTATTATCATTATTATTATTACCAGTATTATTATTATTATTAATATTATTTCTATTTATATAATTATTATTTCCACAAAGTTTCTAGACGTTGTCGACATCGGTTCCGGTCTAGATAAACTATATAGGTACAGTCGGATAATGTCGAGGAAAATTTTGTCGTTATTGAAAATGATGATTATATTGGTTATAGTTATTTCTAAAATAATTTGGATAATTATCATTCTGATTTTGATTATTAAAATTATATGAATTATTATTAGGTGACTTATAACTACTAGAATTTTTGAAGGATCTCGGCTCATTTAAATGACCGTATAATCTTTCAAAATTCTCAAATTCTTCGACATAAGCCATTGCATCCTCTAAAGAGTTGGGCTTTTTCAGATGCATATTGTTTTTAAGGACACCGATACATCCTGAAACAAAGGTGTTCGTTCAGTTGTCTTCTCACAATGATTTATATTGCATATTTTATCATTTTCAGTAAGGCTAATGTCATTACTGATTCTCTGTATAATCTTGCTTTTCAGCAAATGAAGTCTAGCCCCGAATACGATTAAATTTTCATTTTTAAGTGGCCTTGTTCGTGTTAGCTCCTGCACGATGCAGTCCAAATCTCTTCGATATGAGAAACACTGTTTCAAGTCTTCCTTAATCTTTTGCCATGTATTTAGTTCCAGTCGATTGCCCACCATGGCTTCAGCTTTTCCTATAAGTTTTTCTTGTACACAATCCAATATATAGTTTTTTATTTCTACATCATTATATATCGCATATGTTTCAATTAAGTTTTCACACTTGATTATAAACTTATTTAACGTATTACTGTTACCGTCATATGGTTTAATATTTCCTAATTTTTGTTTAAATAGTTCCCAATTGCGGGTTTTTGTAATAGCAGTAGCCATTTCGTTTGTATTCACAGATGAAATTAAATTCTCAAAATTATTATTAGATTTATTATTTTCTTCAATATTTAATTTATTAAATGTTTCCAATAAATTTTTCAATCCGTTCATAAAATAAATCGGCAGCTAGTATACTTAAAATAAAAAAATATTTCTCCTACTCTTTTAAAAAGGTATGGAAAGGTAAAAAAGGAAACTTGGCACTTACAATTGATTTGAAGAGCTCCGGTTTCTTCTTTCTTCGTTAATAGTAGATTCTGGAATCCGCGCTGAATGTTGAAACACCAAATCGTGAGTTCTTTATACGAACGATTCGACAAAGTTTTTCACGACCGCACAAATCCTACTGACTACGCCAATTATAACTTTTTATCGCTGAAAACTATTTTTAAAAACTTTATTTTTACAGTATAATTAGAATTACAATACTTGCTACAAAGCTAATGATCAACCGACAATACTAAGAATTAAAAACGACTTTTGCTAACTAACTACAAAGCTTAACAACTATAACAACGCTATTTTAAACAACATTTCTATATATATTGGAGTATATGCTAACTTTGCATTTCGTATCTTATTTACAGTAACATAATATTCTTATTTATTTATAGAAATTTCTAGTTCTATAACTCTTACGTAAATTGATGCATGTCATAAATGACGCATTCGTTTTTAAACTTAATACTAATATTATTGCTTAAATCATTGTCTTGTTAAATATTTCTATTTCCATATTATTTTGGACTTTGTAAAAAATTACTGATCAGTAAATATTTCTTCAAATTGTATACAAAGTTTAAATTTTATTTTTTATTAATACCGTTGCATTGGTCTTATTTAAAATTATAACTTTTCATTCAATTTTGCATATATTATTACTAAAAAACTGTTTTTTTAAAATCAATCTTGTAGCGAATATTCACAATAAATATATGCAAATATGACACCATTTATGAAACATTGAGTAGGATCAAAAAACAGGACATCAAAATTCTCCTAGGTGACGTAAATGCTAAACTTGGACCAGGGAACGCAGGGTATGAAAACATAATGGGAAAACACGAAGAAAGCAGCACGAAAGACAATGGAACATGCCTCGCAGATTTGTGTTTGAAACAAGAACTTGTCATAGGTGGAGCTCTTTTCCCTCACAAAATATGTCACATGCACATCACTTAATGGCCAGATCAGAAACCAGATATACCACGTTATTATTCACCAGAACAAAATAACGGACCCTTTGCCTGTCCAAACTTGTATTAAACAGGGTTGCTTGCTATCTCCTATTCTATTACTGATGGTATTTGACATAGTAACATGAAAAGTCAATGAACAATGACGCAGGGCATAAAATGGAACGTGGTTGAAAGACTGGTAGATATTGACTATACCGACGACCTCTATCTGATGTCACACAACATCCGTTACCTGAAAGAGAAAATCAGTGACCTGCTTGAAGAGGGAAGGAAAGTGGGCCTGAGGACCAATGAATGATAAGCAAACGAGATGAGCACAAACAATACAAATGACGAGGATATTGCTCCTAACCACCTGACTATAGAACGCGTCCATCAGTTCCAATACATCGGAAGCATAATCTCAGTAAACAGCGACACTGATGAATATGTTGCTCAAAGAATAAAGAAAGCCAAAGCAGCGGTTGTTCAACTAAGACCTATTTGCATATCACAATAATTCCACTAAGCTAAAAATATTTCAGACCAATGTCAAGAGTGTGGATGATATGTCACCAAACTTCAGTGGGTTACACTATCAAGCAACGCAAATATGGCTGGATCGGACACATAATCAGGCGACAAAACAGCATCCCAAAGGAATCTCTTGAGTGGATCCCGCAAGGTAGAGTAAATTGCCCTAATATCGGATACTTTTTTTTGAACCCTAATACAAATTTTAATACATCAATAAATCTACGAAGTTTTTAAAACAAAACAAATAACAGGGTATAGAGAATCATATATTTAAGCAAAATAAATCATTGCCACATGTTAAAAAATAAAATTTAAGTTTTTCGAAAAATGGTCAATTTACGTTGACAAAAAATAATGTTCCTAATACCGGATAGGGTATCCGATATTAGGATAACGATATAAAATTAGCTATCGAGGCAGAATTCACAAATATATGTGTGTTCTTGGTCTATATTGGCACAGTCGACATGAGCCCACCTGAAACATTTTGAGCACTGAATCCATTGTTCACCCGAGGTATCTTCAGAGAAGAGTCCAGAACAAAACATACATTCTGCTTCCTCTTCCCCAATGTCACAGTCCATGTCAGAATCATCATCTAAAATTAGTACTTCATCTTCTTCAGATGAACTAAAAGATTCGTCATTATTAACACTAGTCTTTCTAACCATCGTTATCATTGTCTTTTTAGCAATAGATTTTCCTTTCTTTTTATTTGTTTTTTTAGAAGGATTACATTTGTCTGTTTTCAATTTAGGAATTCCCTTTGTAGTACTTTTCTTTCTCTTTTGTTCTGACAAACTTCTTTCTAGGGCATATTTATATGGGGTACTTGTAATCACGGCAGCAGGTCCTTTTCTGGACTTTCTTTCTTTATCACTAGACTTGTAGAATGAAGTTGTCGTCAAAGGGCTAATATCTTGGGGCCGCACTCTTGGATCTGTGGAATTGGAAATGTTTTTACATGATGAATCTTTCACACATTTGATCGTATTAATACGTCTTTGATGAGTCACATGCCTTGTAGGAGTTACATGCCTTGTAGGAGTCACATGCCTTGGAGGAGTCACACCCCTTGGAGGAGTAACATGCCTTGGAGGAGTCACTTGCTTTTGTTGTTCAGCATCGGGTAGATTTGTAGCTGGAATTCGGTCACCTTCCGCTTGATGGTGAATAGCAAAGTCGTGATCTCGAAAAATGTGCTTATTAAATGGAAAGATACCGCTCTTTCGAAAACCATTTATAGCGATTTCAGCTGTAGCACATCTTACATACGCTTTTCCAAGCAATTCGCAAACTTGATAGCTGGTGACAACTCTTCCAGGGTTGTTTCTCAGCCAATTTTCAATCTCCTAGGTTTTAAGAGGACCCATGAATGCAAGGTCCAGCGGCTGCATTTTGTGAGTAGAATGCGGCGGGAGACATATAATAACCACATGGTTCTGTCGCGCCAAGTTTATCGTGTCAAGGTTTCGCGTATGGGAGTAGTGACCGTCCAAGAATAATAAAACAGGATCAGCTTCACTTGGTTTAGCGTGGCTAATAAAATGCTGTAACCAATTGGTAAAAATGTGGCTCTGAATCCAGCCAGGCACCAGACAGGCAGCAATTGTCCCTGGTGGAGCGCCATTGAGTAATTCTACCTTCATGTTTTTTCGGGAAAACATAACCATTGGAGGCACATAACCACCAGCCGCATTCATACAGGTAAGCACCGTCACTAGTGATCCTCTTTCTGCAGAGAAAATTGCCCCTACTTGCTTTTTACCTTTTAAAGTGATTATCCTGGTATGCTTGGATTGTATAGGCGTTATACCTGTCTCATCTATGTTGTATATTCGACAGGGATTGATTTTTTCTTTCTCCATCGCAGGTTACAGAATTTTAAAAAAGAGAAATTAACTGTCTCGACCCTTACTTCGTGGAATCTACTCATATTAGTGTTTTAAAATGAAACTAAACGTTTCTAGTTAATTTCACAATATAATGAAAAATGTTGAAAATTCTAAAAAATTGATAATTGTTTCGATAACTGAATATCATCGTCAGAATGACAGAAGTTACATTTCATTTGATGCCTACCTGATGATTAGTAGTTATTTTTAGCTAGACCAAAAAGTGACCTACCTTGTGATTGACTTAATATATGTTAATAGAAAAAAGAAGAAGATGTGATATTACAGATATTGAAGCGTAGATATTATTAGCCCTATGGTGATATCCTGGATATCATTTTTCCAATTGAGATCAGTATAATTGAGCAATGATATAGAGAACCAGGAAAACTATATCTGCTGATCTTTACAATCATCACTTAAGAAGACAGTTTAATAGTGGAGAACTCCCTAGATTTATTTGTTCATCGACGACTTCATATTGTGGGTTTCTTAAGTGTCTTCTAATTTCCAACTCTTCAAGGATAAATCTAGGGAGTTCTCCACTATTAAACTGTCTTCTTGAGTGATAATTGTAAACATCAGCAGATATAGTTTTCCTGGTTTTCTATATCATTGCACAGTTATTCTGATCTTAATTGGAAAAATGATATCCAGGATATCACCATAGAGATAATAATATGTAAGCTTCAATATTTGTAATATCACATCTTCTTCTTTTTTCTATTAACATAATATTAAGTCAATCACAAGGTGATTCTTGGTCTAGCCAAAAATAACTACTAATCATCAGGTAGGCATCAAATGAAATGTAACTTCTGTCATTCTGACGATGATATTCAGTTATCGAAACAATTGTCAATTTTTTAGAATTTTCAACATTTTTCATTATATTGTGGAATTAGCTAGAAACGTTGAGTTCCATTTAAAACACTAATTTAAAAAAGAGATTTACATTTTCTTCTGTGAATCCCTTGATTCGGGCAGTTGATAAACCCTGTGGTCTCCTAAACGTTAGTTCAGGGTGCCTTTTTAAAAACGAACGCAACCATTTGTAACCTGCTCTTTCCTGATTCTTTGAAAACCTATGTTTTAAATTGTTCCGAATTGCTAATTGAAAGGCTAATCTTCGAATATCAGAAGCTCGCAATCCGTAAAATCTTTTATCCATTTCTAGACAATAATCAACCAAATCCGCTTCAATTTCTTTAGGCAATACTGGTGGACGTCCTAGATTAGTTTGAATAAGCTCTTCAGGTGACTTTATTTTGTTTTTTGCGTAGTCTTCCAACGTGCTTTTGGGTACTTTAAAAGTTCTTGAAGCTAGCAAGTATCCCATTTCTTTGTTTTTAACCGCAGTAACAGCTGCAAGCATGGATTTACTATCCTACGTCTTTCGTTTTTGTTTGGGTTTCAATGACGTTTTATTTCTGAAATTAAAAAAAAAGTGTAAGATAGAAAATTAAATGAGCAGGTGTAGCACAAGGATTATAGCATAAATCTTTCTTTTTGTCGACGAAAACATAAAAAATTAGTTATTAATAAGGCCTTAGCTACGTAGAGATTATATAGACAGATAAGAAATATTTTGTCCTAATATCGGATATCTGATATTAAAACAACGTGACCATCCGATATTAGGCAAATTGTCTTCTGTTGAAGGTCAAGGCTATAGAACAAAGAAAACTATAATAATCCATTGTCCGCATGCACTGAATTGAAGTAGACATATTATAGACTAACTTAAACTACAGAGACAAATTTAAAAACTTACCTGAATGTCAAATTACGTTTTCAACTAGCATGTGTAAAAACTCGGAATGTGACAGTTCGGTGTAAGTGACTCTAGAGCCATCTATGTGTTATCAGATACACTAAAATATTATTCGGTGGCTTGGGTTAAGCTCCATGCTAAACTGTAGACAGGTTTCTTCGTAACCAGATGACAGATTTCTTTAAAACAGAACTATCCGATATTAGGCAACTATCTGATATTAGGGCACTTTACTCTAAGCGGAGAGTAGGCCGGACGCGTAACACTTGGCGACAGGAACGGGGAGAAATCAAGTCGATGGCTCAGAATCAGATCCGCTGGCGTTCCTTTGTTGAGGCACTACGTTCTCTTCGGGATTAAAGGACATAAGTGAGTACCAAAACAACTAAACCTGTTGTTTAGGTGAAATTCTCAAAGTTTTATTGCAATATGCTACAATATAGACATGATTATCCATTTCATAATTATTAATGGAAGCCAAATGAAATCTGTACAAAAAATAAAACTATAATTTTAACATATCCAGGCTCCAAATATGTGCAAATATTATTGTACTTATCGACTAAAACTTGAATTGTCGGTAAAATATTTTATGATATTAAATATAAACATAACCTCATTGTTTTACATTGCCTCAATCTCCATACTACTTTCAAAGTGTGGCAATGTTGTTCAAATGTGACTTATGCTGGTTCTATGACGTGCATCTATTTTTTTAGTAAAAGACTCCTACTTTGTATGTTTTAAGAAGAAATAGGTAAATTATTGTGCTGTCGCTACATTGATAATATTTTAAATAGTCTCTAATGAACTAAATTGTTATCAAACAATGTATTTTTTTCAACAAAGTTTCCAGACAATCGTATTAATATAAATTTGACTCACTAATACTTTCCGTTTCAGAGATTGGTAAATTGGGACAAACCCATGTTAAGTCAGGTTGGAAAATTAGGTACAAAATATTATGAATGGGTCACGTCGCCAGTAGACAGACATCTCCAATTATTCGGTAATCCAATTTTGGAATATATGACCATTACACCTTGGTATTTAGTACCTATAGTTTGGGTACCTATCTGTATATATTTAACCATAAAAGGAGCAGAACAGTACACACTCATTTCTAAAGGTATGTATAAAATACATTTCTTTGACATAACGATTTATTATTTTTTCTACAACTGTTATGAAAAGTAGCGTAATTCTCATAGCTTACATAATTTCAAAACCATATAGCTCATACTGTGAGGAATGTCATTTCTAATGGCACTTTGCCCACACCACATGCATTTATGTGGAGAATCCAGTAAGGAATCCTCAATGCCTAGATATTTTACAGTGATCATCGATGCCTTGGCTTTTTCTACACAACTATTTACTTGTATTTGTTGTGTATGTTGTATTGTACTGAAAGTATTACTTGTATTTCTATATTTATTATATCACTTACTTAACAAAATCGTTTCGCAGCATACATATAATATATCTACATCGACATATATATAGGAATGTGTCAATTCCCCCGTACGACAATTTCAGTTGACAGACAACTGCCAACTATTGAAACGGTATATTGATTCACAAACACAATAGGTACAAATGAATATAGAACAGTATTATTTAAATTTGTGCCATTGTAGAAAAGTATAGTGTGCAACATGTAGGAAAAGTACTATTCTCACTCGTGAGAAATTGCTATTGTTTAGTCAATTCCCCTAACGAGAAGTAATATTTATCACCCTAGGTTAATAATGATAATAAAAAAACACCTAGGTAAATAATGGCAAGTGTCAAATTTTCATTAGATTCATTTACTTCCAAAATCCAATACCATTAATTTGTTAAGCATATTTAAGCTGATACTAATAAATTCATGCAATTAAAATATCAAAAAATGCAATAGTATATTCACTAGAAGCAGTTCAAAATTCGACACATGCCAAATTTGAACATAAAAAAGCCTCACTGACCCTCCACTCTGCTTGACATTTCGAAATATATAATAAATTGTTAGAAAATTACTATACAGTGTTAGGAATATTCTGAAGGCACATTTGTTTTATTGTCAATGTGTTAGAAAGGGACAAATACATATAAATTCAGTGTATTATTCTTTTTCGCTAACAAAATATCATAAAGTGGAAAACGTACAAAAGCAGCATATCTAAACGTATGTCTGGTACGCATTGACTTCCAGTTTTCAATAAACAAGAAATGCACTAGCCAGTTTACCACAGCAAACTGTTGTATAAACTCATTATGTATTCGCAATTAAATAAGTTGAGGTTATAAATACAGATGTGTAATGTGGACAGGTTTATTAATTGAGAAATAATAAGATTGTACTAAACTGATAACTTAATGCAATGAACAATAAAAAAAATCTACATTACGTTCGTTTATTCCTTCATTATAACAACCAGATTAATTTACAAAGAAATAATTTACAAGTAATAATCTAATTCACTATATTCGTTCGGTTAGTATACGCTAATATGATTTGAACAATAAATTAAAACCTACCTAGTAGGTATTTGAAATAAGTTTATCTATATTATGAAAAAAATGCTTCGCCGACTACCAGGGTTTTGGAAATTTAGATATTAATATTATTCAAAGAGCCGTTTTATCAACCAGCATTCTCAACTAATGGCAATAAGCATCAACAATTCATGGAATTATACTGGATGATATAATATGCCACTAAAAAAATCACTGGAGGAAAAAGGAATATTCTGTGGTAACAATACAGAGTCGAAAAACGACAATATGTTGTAATGAAACAAGTATATTCAGTGTATCACCATTTTCTTTAACAGGGTATCATAACATGAGAAATAAGTCGTATGCTAATATTTGTATTATAACTGTATTGTATTTACAAAAATATCTCAATAATAAACCGCCTGTAATTCCTACGCTCCTGATAAAACGATTTCGTCTACAGCCGTAATTCTTCTATTTTTATCTATCCCCTCTACATTTTCAATCTATACGTTGGAAATGTGCCCATAAAATATTCCTTTTTATTTATAACAGAAATCATTCTTCATTAAATTTCAACGTAAAACGATAATTCTCTCATAGTCCACGGGAAAATGTAAGAGGCACATGACATTACCAGTGAATTATAGAAAGACAATAGTGAGACAGACAATCAAAAGCCAGCGTAGATTATTATACCAGACGAATATGAATCACGCGTGCGTCTCTTGAGGATGTTTATCTGTACATCTGGGTATTGACTGAGAACGTCACTACACGTTTGTTTGCGAATGAGTAACGATCTTTTCTAAATCTTATAAAATGAGTATGCAGATAGACCAAAAAGTGCAAATTGTAAAATGGTATTTGTAATGTACTAAACCCTCTTGAACTTGGGTGGTTAGTAACTTGCGATTTTGAATAGTGAAATCACGTGAAATGATGGAAACTTGATAATTGCTAACACAAATTTATTTTACTTGTTGACTCTACAATCGATCACTTAAGAGTGGTTAAAACGACAAAATATATAGTTCAGTGAAAGGGGCCGGCTCGAGAATAAAAATGCACAAACATACCGGCCGCCTTGAAATGGTACAGTTCAATAATTTATAATGATACACTGCTAATTTATTGTCAACCACAATACACTACTCCGATGTTGGTAGCGGGCATATTTTGGAATATGCTCTCTTGATATCTCCTTGAGATGTCCGGATTGTGGCTACGCGGGACATAGAGTCCATGCCAGGATGCAGCTTGACAATTCTTCCTAGCCTCCATTTCATTGGGGGAAGGTTGTCGTCTTTGACTAATACCACGGCATCCTTCTTTAGATGATTGGAACTGGTATGCCAACGTTGGCGTTGTTGTAATTCAGAAATGTATTCCTTGCTCCATCTGCGCCAAAAATGCTGCTGGATCTGTTGTATATGCTGGGGCAAAGATAAGCGGTTTGTGGCTAGGTGCGTGACATCGGGATCTGGAACCGTCGTTAACGTGCGTCCGACAAGAAAATGAGCGGGGGTAAGAGGATGAGTATCATTGGGGTCAGACGATAAAGGATAAAGGGGCCTAGAATTTAAGATAGCTTCCACTTGCACCAATAAGGTATAAAATTGCTCGAATGTTAAACTAGCGTTGCCCATGACCCTTTTTAAGTGATATTTTGTACTCTTAATACCCGCTTCCCAAAGGCCACCAAAATGTGGAGAAGCAGGTGGAATAAAACTCCACTCTATGTTTTCGCGAAAAATTGACTCTGTAAATTTTGACTCATTAATCGATAAAAATTTAGCAAGTTCATTAAGCTCATTTTTTGCACCTACATAATTGTTCCCGTTATCAGAATATATTTTTGTTGGTCTCCCTCGTCGAGATACAAAGCGTCGAAGCGCCAAGATAAAACCTTCTGTAGAAAAGTCCGAAACAAGCTCTAAATGAACTGCCTTTGTAGCGAAGCAAACAAAAAGACAAATATAGCATTTAGTTAATTTAGAATTTCGACCCTTATGGTTTTTAATCAAAAATGGACCGCCATAGTCGGTTCCTGTTATATAAAATGGAGTATGAGTGACAAAACGGGATGCAGGTAAATCAGACATTTTAATTTGAATTTTCTTAGGATTGTGCTTGAAGCAAGTAATGCAGTTGCGAACCGTTTGTTTTGCTAAATTTCTCCCAGAAATTGGCCAAAGTGACTCTTTTATAGTGAATAATAATAACTGCGCACCTGCATGCTGTAAACGCAAATGTTCTGATTTGAAAATCAACTTGGTAATGTTATGCTTGGGATGAAGAAGAATTGGATGTTTTTTATCATAGTTAAAGTTTTAGTTGCTTAGTCTTCCTCCCACGCGAATTAATGAATTTGTTTTATCAAAAATAGGTGATAAACTTAGAATTTTACTCTTTCGATTGAGAGGTTTATTTTGCTGCAAACATACATACTCTTTGTTGAAAAAACTTAGTTGTGAAATTCTAATTAATAAGAGAAAGGCAGATTGAATCTCCTGTTGAGATAAAGGACCAAATACACGTGTATCCTTTGTTTTAAGACAATTAGTCTTAAAGCGGAGAATAAAAGCGGTAACACGCTTTAATTTTGTTAGATCAGAGAATCTTTCGAATATAAAATCATTGTCCATAACGTTAAGAAAAGATAACGATTTGATTTCCTTGAGATCTGGCAATTTTTTTATATTGGGAGCGGTTTCAGGCCATGAATTCCGGTTGTCCTGCAACCAAGCCAGACCATTAAACCATAAATCGTTGTTTACTATTTGAGATGGATATAATCCACGACTTAAGTAGTCACTAGGATTATTTCTTGAGGATACATGCCTCCATTCGCAGTTAAAGGGTAAGTCCTGGGCTTCACCTACACGATTTCTTACAAGTTTTCAGTAATGATGGACTAGTTTTGATCCAACCGAGGACAATAGTTGAATCAGTCCAAAATGTTACATGCGAAAAGTTCACATTTAGAGATATGACAATCTTTTTAGCCAATCGACAGGCTACTATTGCGCCACACAATTCCAAGCGGGGTAATGATTGAGGCTTCAATAGAGCAACCTTTGCCTTAGCACACAAGAGTCTTACTGAGATTATATTTTGATCGTTGATAGTTCTGATGTAAGCACAGGCTCCATATGCCATTTCAGAAGCATCAGAAAAACAATGTAGCTCGGCTGATCTACACGCCTCAGAAAACGCAAGTCGTGATATTTGCAAGTCATTTAGAATTAAAAGCTCTTCGCGCAGCTTTAACCACCTATCTAGAAGACTAGAAGGTACTGGATCATCCCATGAGGTTTTTTGCAACCATAGTTCTTGTATAATTATTTTGGCGATAATAATGCAAGGTTGCAAGAGACCCAATGGATCAAAAACTTGAGCACTTTCGGAAAGAATAATTCTTTTAGTGACGATACCCCGTTCAAGAGGTTTTGATATTTTATACATTAATTTGTCAGTTGAAGGATTCCAGATTAGGCCTAGGGTTTTAGCATTGTCATTATGACCAATATCGAGCACATTGTTAGTTAGAGAAGAATCCGAGACGCTATTAAGAATCTCTGGGTCATTGGATGCCCATTTGCGTAATTCAAATTTGCCAGACCTTAGAATATTTGTGATTGCTTTGATAATGTATATTGCGTCTTCTTTAGAGTTAGTACCTGTCAATAAGTCATCGACATAGAAATCTTGCCTTATAATGGAGCTAATGAATGGGTGAGTGGATTCACATTCTTCTGCTAATTGAAAAAGACATCTGATAGCAAGAAAAGCAGATGATGCCTGGCCATATGTCACGGTGTTTAGATTGAAAACCTGAAGAGAATCACTGACAGACGAACGCCAAACTATGCGCTGCAATGGTCTTTGGTCTTCAACCACCAAGACCTGTCGGTACATTTTTGCTATATCCGCTGAAAGGACATAAATATGGGCACGGAATCGAAGAATAATTGATAGTAAATCATTCTGAATTGTAGGACCTACCATTTGGATTTGATTCAAGGATATCCCATTTGTAGAGGGAGCTGATGCATCAAACACTACACGTAGCTTTGTAGTTAAACTATCCTCCTTTAAAACCGAATGATGAGGCATGAAGTATGAATTAATATCATGCTCGTCCTCTATTATGGGAGTCATATGATTCATTTCAATGTATTCCGCCATAAACTTTGTATACTGAATCTTCAATTCAGCATTTCGTTCGAGTTTTCTTTCCACTGAAAGAAATCTTTTGATAGCTTGTTGTTTGGAATCTCCTAAGACATCAGGTGATTGCGTTAAAGGAATAGTGACCATGAACCTTCCATCAGAGAGGCGCTTTGTATGCCTAGAAAAGTGCAACTCACATTCATTTTCCTCCATAGATTTTGCCTTGGGGTTTGAGATTTCTTCCAACTCCCAGAATTTGGAAATTTTTTCATCTAAATCAGTATGAGTGCTTACATTACATTGTGTTCTTCTTGAACTATTAGAACCTATTTGGCCTGTGACTACCCAGCCAAACTGGGTCTTCTTCATTAGAGGCTTGTTGCAGCCTAAATCTATTTGACCATTGCATAGGATGTTCCAAAATAAGTCAGCACCTATCAGTATATCGATTTTATTGGGTTTGTTGAATGATGGATCTGCCAATTGAACGTTAGGAGGAATTTGCAATGAATGTTTATTTATTTGAATGATAGGAATATACTCTGTAATTTGGGGAACAATTAAGCACATCAAATTTGCCCTGTAATCGCTAAATTTCGATTTTATTTGAACAACACACTTTCCCTTGATGAGAGAAACACAATTATTTATGCCTTGACGACGAAGTCAGTTTTTGATTCATTTAATCCTAGAGTTTCGAAAGCTTCTCTTGTAATGAAACTAGATTGACTACCGCTATCTAAAAGAGCTCTAAAAGTTTTTGGTACTTGGTTTTTGTCTAGTATATCTAACAAAACGGTTGAAAGGATAACTTGATTATCTCTTAACGATGTTGTCATAGAAATTGTTCCCGTGGTGACATCTACGTTTGGACCCGATTCGTCCAAGTCTTTGTGCACGAGTGTGTTATGCCGGTTTTTGCATATCCTGCAGTTACCAAACTTGCAGTTATTTTCAAAATGCCCCACCTTTAGACAATTTAGGCACAACTTGGAATTTTTTGCGAAATCAATTCTGTCTTGAGCTGACAGTTTTTTAAATCCATCACAAGAGTAAATCAAATGATTACCTTTGCAATGAGGACATTTGACATTAGTAGTATGAAAAGATTTGTAGGATTTTGACTGATTTTGCGGAGTTTTTTGATGAAAACCTTTATCAGTTCCCTTTGATTCGATAGCCTCTAGCATATCAGCTCGACCTCTTAGAAATGTTTTCAAATCTTCCCAAGTACTAACTTCCTTTGTTGTTTTTAGTTGTTCCCATTCGCGGGTTGATGTTTTGTCTAGCTTAGAAATTACCAGAAAATTTATTAGCGTATCCCAATGCTCTACAGGTTCCCCTAATTGGTGTAAAGTTCTTAAATGTTTTGAGATATAATCAAGTAGCTCGCGTAGCTTTGTTGAATTTTCGGTTGGAATGGGATGTAACGAAAAAAGTGCCTTTGTATGAATGTCTTTCAAGAGTCTATTATTATTGTATCGCTCGCATAGAGATTGCCAAGCAATACTATAATTATCAGCCGAAAGATCTATAGATCGAATGACTTGAGAAGCGCCGCCTGTCAGCGACGCACGTAGATAATGGTATTTTAATATATCTGCTATCGCGTTGTTCAGATGAACTAGTGATTCGAATGTATCCCTGAACTCCAACCACTGATCAATTTGTCCCGAAAAGGTAGGCAAATTTATAACTGGAAATTTTACCCCTGATAACGATCCACTGTGATCGTTTGCGTTTCTATCCGAACCTTGATGCGATTCAGTATCTGCTTCAAAATTTACCTTTGGCCTTTGAAATTCGGAGACTAAGTGCTTTGCCGACGCCAAAGCATTATATAATTCGTTTTCGAATTCCTCTCTAGCTTGGTACTCTTGCTCGATATCGTTATCGTGAGTTAGAGCATCAATTTCGGATTGGCATTCACTATATTCGATAAAAAATTGCTCAGCCCTAATAATTCTTTCTTGTAGATTTAAAACTGATTTTTCGTTCAATACAGTTTTTTCGTGATCGCTAACATATTTTGTGAAACAAGTCAATTTGTGCTTTATTGAACCCCTTTGTCTAATTAGAATACGTTTTCTTTCATCTGCCATTGTTTGTTTGCACCAAATATGACTAATATTCCATTTATTGAATGATAAATGGTTTTACAGAATTCAGTTTTTAGATAAATAACATCAAACTCTTATTTCGATGAGTAAATTCTATTTTTGGAACTTGATTTTTAAGTAAATATCAAATTTATATCTCGATAGATAAATCCTTTTTGTATTTGAGAAATAATTCCAAGTAGTATAGAATAAAATAATAGAATTGCAAATTTAATTCGTAAACCACAAATAATTATTTAGAGAATTAAATGGGTATTTTGAAAGGAAGTATAATATTTCTTATTTGTAGCAAATTTATACGTTAGAAAATGCAAGTGAAATAGTATCTCGTATATGCGTTGGAATAGACAAGAAATAGGAGTACTCACCGCTTGCCGGCAAATATTCTATTTTTAGCCACAACACCGACCGAAGTTCCAATCGCACTTCTCGACACTCGATAACTCTTCGCACCGTTTGAATCAGAGAACCACCATTTGCCTGGACCGCTCTCCAATGTATTTTTATTATATTTGATAATTAATTGTTTTTGATTTACTCGTTATTGAATTTGAGTCGAAGGACCATGAATGTAATGTACTAAACCCTCTTGAACTTGGGTGGTTAGTAACTTGCGATTTTGAATAGTGAAATCACGTGAAATGATGGAAACTTGATAATTGCTAACACAAATTTATTTTACTTGTTGACTCTACAATCGATCACTTAAGAGTGGTTAAAACGACAAAATATATAGTTCAGTGAAAGGGGCCGGCTCGAGAATAAAAATGCACAAACAGTATTATCGGGGTAATTCATATCGAGAAATAGCAGAAAATTTGTTTATTGTGGCATTCAAAAATACCCAACCAATTAGGAAGAAACAAGTGAGAATGGGTATAAAAATTTTTGAAGAGCATCGATGTGTCCTACAAAACATGGACCGCGAACACAAAATCGTCAAAACAAACCCGAAAAAGTAGAAAGATATTTTAATTTGTGCAGGTGTGGAAAATAATCCTCTACAATCGTCCACTCATTTAGCCAAGGGTTTTGATGTTGATAAGACAACGATTCGGGCTGTATTAAAAAAAATTGTTATCGTAGCTTTAAACTGAGAAAGAGCCATTAAATTTTCCAGACGATCAATTTCGTAGAATGGAATTTTGTGAAATAATACAATTAGACGGAAACTTTTCGAAAAATATTCTGTTCACAGTTGAATCGACTTTTCCCATACACAGTGCATATAATTCATCCGTTATTCGATATTGACTCAGGACAAATCTACACAAAAACTACAATAATAGAGCTCAATATCCCCAAAAGTTAAATGTTTGGACTGGAATATTTGGTGAACATTTATTTGGGCCATTTTTTATTCACGGCAATTTAACCGGACAAAAATATTTGAACATGCTGGAAAATCAAATTACTTCTGCCCATATACAATTGGGTGTCAACTTCAATGATATTTGGTATCAACATGACGGTTGTGCATCACATAATTATCGACTCGGGATATTCTCCAAGAATGGTAACATTAGATAGCCTGCCAGATCTCCAGATTTGGCACCCAACGATTTCTTTTTCAGGGATTATGGGAAATCGAAAATTTATGGATTCCAAGAAAACAGAGCCAGTTCTCTAAACGAACTTAGGGAACAAATTCTACAAGCCTGTATTGAAATAACGTCTCAAATACGCATACATGTTCGTCAAGAATTTTATTACCCGCTTGGTTACTGTTTAGCTCGAAACGGGGGCTTATTCGAACATTTTATTCAAAGTCATTGAAGAATTAAGAAGTTTTATTTTTAATTTGTTACCTATCAGAATATTACTTTTATTTAAAAATAGTAGGTACTTTTATTAGAATTTGATGTTATTTAAGTTTATTATCATAGCGTTTTTTAATTTGTACTGTGTATATTTACACAGAGAATTCGTTTCTCTTTTGCAAACAAACGTAAAAAACACTAAAATTTTTTTTACTAATACATTCAAAGCGCAGGTGTTCAGAGACAAATTTAACGTTGCCAAATCTGCAAAAAGTAAAGGTTTTAACCGCTTTCAAACTGAAAACTAGAACAATTTCCAGCATTACAATAAAATATTCAACACATGGATGGGATTAGTTATCTTGATATGTTACAACCTCTTGAATTATCATAATTAAAAGCTTCTTATAACTTGTTCTCATGTTAGAACAATGCATTTTAAAATTAATATAAACATACAATGAAAGTTGGCAACACTGTTTCTGTTATCTAGTTCGTATGTAGAAACATTGACATTATGGACACGCCTCTCAAGGGCGGTGCCTACCAAACATACGTTTAGACATCCAGCTATTGCACGTTTGTCACTTTATGATATCCTGTTAGCGAAAAAGAATAATACACTGAATTTATATGTATTTTTCTCTTTCTAACACATTGACGATAAAACATATGTGCCCTCAGAATACTCTTAACACTGTATATGCTCGGTAAATAATAGCTCACTTCTCAACCCAAGTGTATAATATGCTATTATTATGCAGACACCTCAACAAGGATTAGATATTATTAGTGTGTTCATTATGTATATTCAATAAGGTCGAGCGATATTGTGAAATATCAGTTTTTCGATTTTTCGAGCAAAATTACTAATGGAATAATGTTTAGTTAAAAAGAAATTTATCCTTAAAAGAAAAGATAGAGTGTTTTTTTGGCAAGAGAAATTAACGACCGAATATACGAATGAGCAACAATAATAATTATTTTTATTGATACAATTAAATTATTTGAATTAACAATTATCAAATACGCAATTGTTATAAATTGTTTGGTTTGGTGTACTGATTTCAACATTTTCTTCTCTGGTATTCACACATGTGGAATATTCCGTTAGGTAGGGGATACTATCTCTGGTATTGGTGTATCGGTTGCAACTGCACCAGTCAACCTTTTCGTTTCGACCATACTGCAAGGGACAGTTTGAAAAACTTTTGGCATCTTTAACTCAAGAGACTGATTATATTAATTAAAGAAGCACTGTCATTGCGTTGTCTTAAATTATCTGCATGTCGTCTTCTCTCCACCCCATCATCCATAATAACTTTGTACGAATACTTATTGATGCGTTGAGTAATATTTGCAAGTGACCTTTTCTTTTCTAGATTTGTACGTTCGTAGACGTCTTCCCCACCACTAAACGTGCGCTTATTGAGGTATCGCTTCTCTTCTTCCACCTGTTGCTTAACATTTCGAAACATTAAGGAATCTGTAAAGTTTGGTTTAATGGAGAAGGAAATTTTGCAGGTTTTGCATTTATGAAGATGTGGTTGATTGGCTAGCATTCATGCTTCTCTTAAAAGTTCTCACAAAGGACTGCGCTAATTTCTTAGTTTTTGGGTGGTACAGTGTTGATGTTACGTGTTGGATTCCTTCTTCTTGAAGTTCTTTGGTACATTTATTGTAGGTGTAGCCCATGTAATGGTTCTTCGTTCGGGTCAACAGGTGATATTATTCCACTTTCCACTAAGCGTATTAGGTCCGCTTCGACATTTCATTATATGCCGAAATTAATCGGGCGTACTGCAACATGTTTGGGCTTTGCGCCAAGTCAAACTTAATATGTAACTTACTAGTATAATTTTACCCAGCGATTTGTCGAAAAGTTGTTTATTTTTTTTCAATTAGAGTCTGAAAGCGTTGTTAGCTGGTTTTATCGTTGAATTCTGGTATGTTAGTTGATGTTACTGAATAAACGCTACTTGGAAATGCATATTAAACGCCTTATGCTATGGCAAGCATTGGGTTTGCGTCAAGAATAACGACATTTTGTAAACGCTAGGTACAATTATTCAGTGTGACATCAACTTCTACTGTTCCTTTCGGGTTTAGTCCGGAATTTCCGTATGTTTTCAACTTCGGTGGCTTTGACAAAGTTGGTTTAACTAGTCTTTCCACATTGTTTTTATTTATGACTGAGTATGCTGCAACTGGATCCCATTCCATAGCACGCTGAACCTTGTTTAAGTTTAAGATGACAAAATGTTGTTGTAGAAGATGTTTTGAAAATTTTATCAATTGGCTGTGATTCAGAAGTGTTATCTGAATGTGTACTATCAGTGTCTGATTCTGTCATTTTGTGTATTATTTTTTTATGTAAATGGTTGTTCGAATTAGTGGTACTAGTACGTAGTCTTGTTCTTCCTATCTTTAAACAAACTCGTTTTAAATGTCCCATTGAACCGCAGGCACGGCATTTAACATTAGGAGCAGGACAATTGTTGTTTTTGTGTGACTCATTGCCGTAACATTTACATTCTCCCTGTTTGAAATATTTCACCTTATTCTGTTCTGTTACTAGTTGCTGTTGTTCAATTTTTTGTAGTTTGTCATCGCTGTTGCTGTCGTAATCGTGTTCAGCGGCTTCTCTAGCCTGAGCGACCTCAATGGTTGAATGTAACTTTACTGCCGTCTGGTTTTAAAAGATCAGGCCATTTTTGTTTCAATTCTATTTCGAGCCTCTTATCACTCAAACCCATTGCAAAACGGTCCGCAACTGGTGATCTAGTGTATTGCCTTCATATTTACAGTGCGTAGCAATTTCTTTAAGGACACTAGCTTATTGTTCGAAAGATTGGCCGGCAGAGCGAGTACAACTCCAAAAGTTGTCTAAGGCTTTAAATTGCATAATTCTAGGTTGGAATGAAATAAGAAATTTTTTGATGTTTGTGACTTCCGCTTGTGAAGAAATAGTACAATTGACTGTTGTTGTGTTGTTATGGTCAAGGCTTGTAATAATTGTGTAACTTGCTCTTGTTGTTTGTTGTGCAATTCCAAAATTTGTACAAATTGTGTCACGTCCATGTTCAATAATTTGAGGTTATAGATATACATTCAACGTGATATTCAATACTTCTTAATATAATTATATCCTCGCCGCCAGTATGTTATATTTTCGGTAATAATACACTACGTTAAAACATGAATATATGAATTTGTTCAGATTGTTTTCTCATTTTCATATGTGAGTTGTCACTTTGTCGCGGTTGGCAACCTTGCTCATAACAGACCGCTCCCCAACTGTCAGTTGGAGTTGATCAGCATCATCGTGATTTGCCACAACTAAATGTAGTTTTTGAATTCTCTTAATTGTACTGTAATATCGTGTTGCAAAGTAAAAGTTATGTATGTGTAACAAATAAATCATATAGTCTAAGTATACTGTTTAATTTTTAACCTGATATCACCCTAACCAGTGCCTATGGAATTGCTGCTTGTAGTTCATTAGTTTGAATGACGTCGAGCCTCTTTTAATTATGGATTAACCAGAATTAAAGTAATTAATTATAAATCATCAGTAAATAGTACATAATATTGATTGACCCAGTTGCATAACTAGGATGAAGTTCTGCAGGGTGATGAATTGCCCTTTAAAATGGTAAATTTACAGTTTACAGCTTCTCCCCTTCAAACTAATTCATAAGAAGTTATATGAAAGAATCTCTTTTGTAATCCCTCTAATTAGTCTATATTCCACAATTTTTCCATTTTTAGTATATCTTTCTTCTTCATTGCTACAGAACATACTTCCTTTTCTCGGGAATAGCTTGTAATTCTTTACGTTTACTATTTCTTGCTACACGAGCTTCTTTAAAACTTATGTCGGCAAAAGGATCAAATTTAATATTGTACTTACTGAAATAGTTTTCATGAATCATCTTCGCAGTTGAATTCCAAATTAAATTAACTGCATATTCTTTATAATCTTCTCCATTTCTCTTTTTCATATTATACGTCCGATTGTTTAATATACCTGCTACTTCTTGCAACGGAGTTATTTACGACAGTTTGTAATTCCGGACTTTACTAAACTGCATAAATTGCCTCCATGTTGACGCTTTCGTGTTTTTTGTGGATTGCGGAATTCATTTTTCTATATTTATTGTTATTTATTGAGGCGAAAGTGGGCAACAGATGGCATCAACTTGCACAGGACAAAGAAATATGGAAGAATATAGGGGAGACCTATGTCCAGGAGTGAACTATGACGGGTTTCTGAAAGAAGAAGAAAATTGAAAACGACTCATGCTGTATGTAGTCCTGTTTCAATTTGTATTCCGTTTGCAGATTCGTGATACAATATTGGGCGATACCTTAAAATTTTCAGAATACCCCACAGATTCCGAGAATGGATGGGCCTTCTATCGCAAATGTGTCTGAGGACAGAAACAACCCCCTATAGCTACCCCTTATAAAATATTGTAAATTAGGAGAGTAAAATGTATCTTAAATTTAATGTGTAGTATTTTTAAAAAAAAACTTTTTGAAACTTGTAAACACTTCCACTAGCTCCAACTCCTAGGTTGAAAACATATAAATACACCATATATTAGATGCCTAAACCCCTAATTTTCCCATTTTAAAAATAACATGGAGTACGTCCATTATAAATAGAAAGTAAGTGTTATTATTGTAACGAACCCGTTAATAACAGTGACAGTGTTAAGTTAGTTAGATATTCTTCTTCCCCTGTTAATTAGTTTTAGGTTAGGTATTCTTATTTCCCTGTTAAATAGTTTTAGGTTAGGTATTCTTCTTTCTCTTTTGAGTTGTCAAATGTCAGTTAGGTTGAACAGCAATAGAATGTTCTGGATTGTTCGATCGATGATTCTGGTGGGTTCGAAATGTCATTCTGGAACATTCTGGGAGATTGGAAATGAATATATAAGGAGGTGCGACAGTTGAGAAGGGGAAGTTGACAGGAGTGACGAAAGTGGAGTTGAACGATTTTGCGAGAAATTGTAAACGTTATTATAAATTGTATTCCTTGTTTGTTAATAAACCAATTCAAGATATTCACTATCGTGTTACAACTGGTGTCAGGTATAGGGTATAAAAGAAACAAGGATGCCAGGAAAGAAAGTAAACGAACTGTTGGTTGCTGAGCTCAGAAGAGAGCTAGAAGAGCGAGAATTGCAAACCGAAGGTGACAAGACGGTTCTGCAGAAAAGTTTACTGGAGTATTTTTTTAAAGAAGGTATTAACCCCGAGTCAGTGGAATTTTAAGATCCATTGGACATGTTATGCCCATCTGGAGCCGGTCTACAAATCCCAACATAAGACCCGGAAGCAGAAAATCGGAGAGTCGATACAAGAATTCGAGATGATATGGCTAGGATAGTAACATATGCCTATCCATCGGCATCAGAAGACGTATTAGAAAATCTGGCAATTCAAGCTTTCATCGACGGTCGTCGTAATGCAGAGATTCAATGAGTGGTGCTGCTGGCGTGGCAGAAGATTCTGGTGGACGTATTGTCGATTGCATTGGACTTTGAAGCGGCAACGGAAGCTATACTAGGCCCTGCTCGTGTACGGGGAATAACCAGCCCTGATTTAGTGCCACCAGCGACTGGTAACCATAGTGAACTTAAAGAAGTAGTGCAGGAAGTCTTGAAGGTGGTAGCTTCAAAGAAGAGACGGCCCGTGATGCTGGGGTTGCGGTGAAATTAGCCATATAAGAAGTGCTTGTCCGCATAACAGTCCGACTCCTAAGGGCGACATCGACCCTAGATCATCGAATAACCCACCCATTGTAAAGTTGGCTACGATCAAACAACAAACGAGCAGTTTATACATTGACGGACAAATCGATGAAAAGAATTATGCCATGTAAATAAATACCGGGGCCACGATAACCATCGTACGGTCAACCGTCGCCAGCCACAGAAGGATGTCGCATTCCAGTTGGAAATTACAAACCGCTACGGAAGAAACAGCCAAAGTCTATGGAGAAATAAAAGTGATATTTCAATTCGATACCACTACTCTAACACATTCGGTGTTGGGGGCCGACATCGATGAAGATGTCATCTTGGGTATGGATGTGATGAATCACTTGGATCTTCGACGACAAACCCTCCATATTGGGACCGAATAATTTTTATTGCATTGAAAAGATGAAGCCACTGTTACAATAACGCTGGCAGACGACGTCAAACTCCCAGTGAATTGTGAGTCCGTTGTAGATTGTCAACTAGATGGTCTCGAGTAAAACAGTACACCAGCAATGATAGAACCTAAGATTGACGACCTGATTCTGGGTAAAGGAATACATATCGGCAAAGCTCTTGTTCTATCAACCCAAGAAGTACCAGTGCGCTTGATAAACCTGAACGGTCACTCAGTCTCCCTTCAGAAAGATACGCAATTGGGCACTCTAGAGCCAGTTACAGCCGAGGTTCACCAGGCAACGATCACGGAAAAATCATTACCGGCGAAATAGAGCAGCTGATGGCCAACTCAGATCCATCCCTGTCGGATTCAGGAAGGAATCAAAGTCCACCGATACAAAGAGGTGTTTGGTGTTGGAAGAAAACTCGGAAGAAATTTCTTTGGGAAAAACTGGAAGTTCTAAACGAACTTCAAATTATAATGAAGTAAAAGCATTTCTCAGTTTTCTTGAGCAGGAGATTGGGGAACAAAAAAGTTTAAAGAAAACACATAAGTTGATTGAAATGGAACACAAAAAGATGTATCGCTTTAAAAACTAAGTTGATATTAGAAGGTGTAGAGGTAGATTTCCTATTACTTAGAATAATACCTTATTAAATAAATTCACTTCTAGGTTACTAATGAAAAACAAGAAAGCGAACAGGAAGCAGAACCAAGTACAGAGATAACGATAGATGCAATTGAATCCATTGAAGGCACTCAAAGTAATGATAGAGCCAAATTCAAAAAAATCAAACATCAAATTAAGTTATTGTTATTGAG
Organism: Galeruca laticollis; assembly: GCA_963921935.1. Taxonomy (NCBI): domain Eukaryota; kingdom Metazoa; phylum Arthropoda; class Insecta; order Coleoptera; family Chrysomelidae; genus Galeruca; species Galeruca laticollis. The sequence continues at coordinate 149,319,534 of OY998176.1, read as the reverse complement.
GAACCTGGGCCAAGCTCTTCAGCAAAAGGAGGAACTGAGCACAACACACAAGAGAGGACAAACAATTTGGCAGATGAATAGAGAAAAGGAAGGGGGGAGGGGGTTGGCTAAATAGAACACCATTTGAAGATTAAGGAAGTGTAGATCCAAATTTTCATTCGTCTTTCAAACGAACTCTATTTTGGCCCGGTAACAAATTGGATAACAAGAGTTAACTAAAAGAGAAAAATTATCTGTTGTTATCAGCCATCCCAATGCAATTAGTTATTATAAAAGGAAGGGCGAAGAAAAGGAAAACAAGCAGAAAGAAAAGGAAAGGAGAGCACAAAACAAACGAGAGAAGGAAACAAATAAACAAGTGAAGGAAATAAAGAAAACAAAAAGAAAATCGGATGATGAAGGTGATGTTTCTGCCTCTTCACTATCTCTTGATAACGAGACTGATATTTTAGATAACATAAGTTATGATGAAGAAGTTAGTGCAGAAACATTAAAGGAAGAGGACTTCATTTTATGTTAATTGGTAGGAGTGAAAAGAAATAAATCAAAATATATTTACCTCTCTGTTATCCATCAGAAAGGTCCTATAAATATTAAGGTCATGGGATTGAAGTTAATTGATGAAAAAAGAAGAGTGTAACCTGAAGGAAAAAAACCGTTTCTCCATAAATATTGAATAAATAATTGGAAGTCTCACAAACTCAAATAAATAGTAGGGGTGAAAGAATTTGTTGGCTATTTACCACCTCTTTACCTGTAAAAGAAATATTGTAATGTTTTTCTTATTTAATTAAACGTTAACGGGTGGGATAAACTTTAAACACACGGTATGGCTACTTACTAATTTATTTAAACACTAAACTACTCACTAACAGTTAATTTATATGCACACAAACTTAATTATTAATTTATATCAACGCTTCACTGCTCGCTATTTCGGTGTATTCTTGTTTATTTGTCGCGATCACTTTATCAACTATATTGAACTTTCTCGGGTCGGTTCCTTATATATTAGCGCCTTTTTTACTAGATAATTAGTAGACGGTTCTATTAGTTTTTCTTCAGCCATCTCTCGAATTATTCTTTCTGCTTCCTCTCTCTTCGCTCGTGATAGCCGTTGAGCTGATAGCCTTATTGGCGTGGCATTACCAGTATCGATTTTGTATTTGACGGCTGATGTTCTACCAGTCTTTCCTCCTTTTGGTACGAATAAGTCTCGATACTGCAAGAGAAAGTCTCTCATTGTCTTTTTTTCAGCAATATCCAAAGATTGACCAGCTACTGATAACATTTGTTCGAATCTGGCATTAGAATTGTCAGTGGTCGCTGTTTGACGAACTATAGACGTCACTGGTACGCAGGATCCAATCTTGGTTTCCTTCTTGATGGTAATTGGGTAATCGTTCACGTTTATCACACGTACTGGTATCTCTTTCGCCGACGTAACCAAACCTTTTCCAATTAGTACTCCTTTGCCAACTTCTTCGTCGTGGTTCCTTGGCTCCATCATAACAGGTGTACCTTCCTCCATGATTCCCTGTAGCCGTGCTACTATCATGGTTTCGCTTCGTGCAGGTAGAACGGTATCTTCCTGTACAGCTGTCAACACCTCACTGCCTTCATATGGATGAAGGAATACCTCCTCGGAACCCACTTTAATGGTTCTGTTTCTAAAGTCTAATTGGAAACCGTGTACATTCATTACGTCCATTCCTAGAATCACGTCTTCTTCAATGTCAGCTACGATTACCGTACGCGTGAACTTTTCTGGGCTAATTCCCAATTGGATTTGTGTCTCACCATGAACGTTAGCACTCTCACCTGTGGCGGTCGCAGTCGCAGTCTCGTTGGCAAAAGCTTCTTCTTGGAGTTTATTAGTTCTGGTCGCATATTGGTACTAGTTGCTCCAGTGTCAACCAGCAGAACATATTTCTTGCCATTTACTTCGCCATCCACTTATACACTGTCGTTGCGACATCTGAGAGGAGCTATCAGTATGAGAGGGTCTTTGGAACGATAATGGGTTGGTGCTGCCCCCTCGTAGCCGACCCGTTCTAGTTTTTTCTGTGACTGGGGTTCTTGGTTTGTAGGAGTCCTGGGGCGCTTACATGAACTGCATACATGCCCTAGCTCGCCACAATTCCAGCATCCGATCTTTCGAGGCTTCTTGTCCATCATACTTTTGATCAAGCTGACGATCTGATCAAACTTGTCCTCGTCGCCTTCTTCTTGGATGGTCCTAACTCTATTGTAACCCGAAGCCTTCGTCGCTGCTGCATATTCAAGAGCAGCTGTCAATGACCATATCGCATGTCCAACCTCTTCTTCAGCTGCTCGAAATCATCTGTTCCTTTCAGAGGTATCGTCTGAAGTACATCTAAGGCATCTCCCCGAAGCGCGATAGCTGTGTTCACTGCTTTCTCCTTGTCGGACCAATTATTCACTCTAGCGGCTGCTTCAAACTGTTTAACATAATTGGTCCACGACATTTTTCCATCGAACGTTGGGGCCTTGACTCGGGTAAAACTACCAATGTCTTCTAACTTAGGGTGTGTTTCTGACTTGCAAGGTTTTGTTTGCTCAGTCTTTTTTTCTTCCGCTGGCGTGTCTTGAGTTCTTATATCTGTCATCTTTTTTTCTAAATCCTTGATTTTCTCGTCCATCGTTGTCATCTTATTCTCAATCTTCTCGTCCATCGTTGTTATCTTATTCTCAGTTTTCTCGTCTATCGTTGACATTTTATTCTCGATTTCAGATTTTAGAGACGAAATTTCATTTTCAGCGTCAGCGGCAATGTCGTTTTTCATTAATAAGATATCGGCAGATATATCGATCTTCAAAGCAGATATCTTGTCGTCAATATTAGCAGAAATGTCGTTCTTCATAGCAGAAATATCGTTTTTCACATTCGCTGATATTTTCTCTTCTATGGCAGAAATATCGTTTTTCACATTCGTTGAAAGTTTCTCTTCCATGGCAGAAATCTTCTCTTCTATGGCAGAAATATCGTTTTTTTTCACATTCATTGAAAGTTTCTCTTCCATGGCAGAAATCTTTTCGTCAATGTTAGCAGGAATTGACAAGATTAAGGTGGAAGCCTCGTCATTAAATAAAACTGTTTCTGGATCAAAGCCGTCAATTTCCAGTGCCACTTTCAGTCGTTTTACTAATTCACTTTTCTTACCGGACGTTTCCAACTCACGATCTTCCAATTCTGCTCTTAACTCAGTCACTTTCAAGTCACATAGTCTCTTGGCCATTTTTACGTAGCAATTTATTTCTATTATCCCACTTCTGACACCAATGTAATGTTTTTCTTTTTTAATTAAACGTTAACGGGTGGGATAAAGTTTAAACACACGGTATGGCTACTTACTAATTTATTTAAACACTAAACTACTCACTAACAGTTAATTTATATGCACAAAAACTTAATTATTAATTTATATCAACGCTTCACTGTTCGCTATTTCGGTGTATTCTTGTTTATTTGTCGCGATCACTTTATCAACTATATTGAACTTTCTCGGGTCGGTTCCTTATATATTAGTGCCTTTTTTACTAGATAATTCTAGATTGCGGCTTATACAAAAACAATTGGCTTCCTGGCATTTTCCAGATAAGACTGGTTACAAAAACAAAGTCTAGATAAGATAGTCACAATCGTAAACAATTCTAAGAAATCCCTGTGCATCCGCTATAATTTTAACTTTCATACATGGCTTAGACAGAGTAGGATTCAGGGACTATACCAGTGTGCTGTTTCGTAACAATATAATATATTTCTAGCTACTTCTAATGTTCAGCTGTGAATTATTTGAATATGCTATTTTAAATATTGAAACGTTCTGAATAAATATTAATTTTACTTTTTTCACCGTTGTTTTTCAAATAATAATGATGGCCACCTATTGGTTGGAAAGCGCGTCAGCTATTGGTATTGCTTATTTTGAGGGTGTCATCTTTAGGTCAAACTCCGAAGACAAAATAAAAAAAATTTGAATTCAATTTTAAATAGTTCTTGGAAAACTCTGCGTAAATATTATCAAAAGGCAATGTTAGAGAATGCAGGTGTTAATTTTCTCAATACCAAAACACTATTATCACTCGTACAATTTAATTATTTATATAACATCCGCCTAACTATTGGACACCTTACCTTATTTTTTCATATAAATTGTATTAAATAAAAATGATGTTCTATTTATTAACAGTTCTTGTCACATTCTTAAAAAACATCGATATTTTGAAGCCGATGTTTTTACAACACCGATAGTGCATATTCGAGGTATTATTTGATGTCATCATCGATGTTTTCAAAATTTTGCGCATCCCTACCATGTCACTTGTTAAGCCATATTTTGGAAAAAAGCGTTTTCATTTATTATGCAACTATTTATATACATTTATTTTATTTTTGTTACTTACGGGATGTTAAGGGGGTGAGTTATGACCCTCTGCCATATTTGTGACAGAGGGCCCATCAATATTCCATACACTACAAGGTTTTCAGAAAATTTTATAAATGAATTAAAGTCATTTAAGCGTACTAGATGTAGTCTAGTTATGTGGAACAGGCGTTTTCGTCGGTGATAAAAAAGGATGCACATTTTTTATCGCGGTCAAAATGACAAAATTGTCAAATGACACATTTTATATAGGAATTAATTTATCCCCGTTAAATTTGTTAACCATAACCTCAATTTAAATAATTATTTCAGATACTAGTCCATACGTGCCAGTAGTATTAGCTTTTATGCAGGGTGGCTTATTGTGGACTTTGATTGAATATAGCCTGCATAGATGGGTTTTTCACATAGAACCTTCTGGCCATTCGAAAGCTATGATATATTTTCATTTCACAATTCATGGATTGCATCATAAAGTGAGTAAATTATTTGTATCGATATAATTAATTATTGAAGAATCCTGATTAAAAATAAAGCTTGTACATTCTAAATAGTAGACATTTAATATTCACTGTTTGTGTTGTCAAGCGTTCCAACATTCATTAAAGTATTGATTTATCATTTATTCAAATACAAAATTACATATTCGTTATGTACATATGGTATTTTGAATTGAAAAATATGAAGTCAAGCTTACACATAATTAAATGCTGTGGTACTATTGTTATACACTGTGTTCATGAGAAAACCATATTATTAAAAGCCTCATTTGAAAAATATTTTGCAATCATATTTTGCTCCTTTCATAACATCTATTATTTCAAATTAAACGCTGTTTAAAATAAATAACCTTTATACACAATCACGATATTAAGGTAAAAACTCCAATTATCGGCAGTGCACCGATTAACGGCACTGATCGAATAATAAGATTCTGAATTTCCTAAAATATCGTCGTTTGTACTACTCTCATATCATTTACCCGCCCTTTCGAAAACACGAACACTCGATCGTTTGTAATCGGAAATCAGTAAAAAAGTTCTTACACTGTCAGTTCTTAAAAGAGTGAGCTCAGCTGAGCGTACCAGAAAAATATTTCCCGATAAGACAAAACAAGAGCTGATAGTGATAGAGAAGAAACCAATTTTGTATTTTGGTACATGATTTTAATGTAAGCAGAGTGCTTTCAGTTTATTGACAAACCATCATCAGTACCCCCTGTAAGATTAATAAAATTGTTCTTCCAGTATCAGAATGGAATAAAAAAGAGTTGAAAGGCCTAAAGCCAGTTAGATTCAATTTACTTACATGGTCGGGGTGGACACCAAATCCTCACAATCAGAAGAAACATTTAAAATGTAGAGTGTAAAACAGTCACTAACTATTGAAATAACAATAAAAACAACCCATTGTGCAAGGGAGTTCCTGAAATAGGGGATAAAATTGAACTTCTTCCAATATGTGTGAAACAGCTGAATGACATTTGATAATTGAAAAGATTAGGTAACAACAACCGATGTCCTGATGACGTTATCAGAATCATAGAAGCAAAAGTTGCCAAGAGTTTAAAAGATTAGGAACAGAGGAACAAATATGTGGTGGTGTGAGTAACTTGAATAGTCCAGGGTCTTATCCAGAAATGTTGGTGTACTATGATATTATCTTAAAATAAAGTAAGAGCCAGGAGAGGAAAGGAAAAATGAAAATTAATTTTAATGACAAAGTGACTCACGATCAGACAAGAAGAAACCAGCTCACACACCAGCCTACCCCGGAACCCCAATCAGGAAAGCGATCCGAAAGCATCTGAAGGAAAACCAACTACTCCTCTAGCTATTTACTCCGACAGGCAATGAATTACATCTCCTCAGCAAAAAAACAGACCGATCCCCTGGAAGAAACCCCGAAGAGGATAGGCGTAGGAGCATGAAACGTTCCGCCATGAAAATTAGAGATGTAGCTCGAATTAGGGTATTATGGTCACGCGCTGTATTGATACCAACCGATCTGAACTATTATCCTCATTGAGTAGGATCTCGTCATCAAAAAGCTTTGTATGTAGAGGAGTCAAATTGATGCCAAACTCTGTCTATACATTAAGATACTTATTGTTTTTATCAATATCCTTCATGATTTCTAAATCCTCGTACAAATCAAGTTTTAAAAAATATTTGGATATAATGTTGTGTAAGAGTGTCAATGACCGCGCTTTCGTGATCAATACTGTGGTTGTTTAATTTCAAGTGATGTTCAAATACGGATTTCTCCGGAGTTTTTTCCTGTTCAATTACTCTAGTTATTAGGGATCTACATGTCCTACCAATAAATGTAGCATCACAATCAGAACAAAAGTCTGTAAACACCATTTCTCTGCAATCTATGTAATTTGTCCTTGGAGTTGACCAGACAAGCACTGTTTTCAATATTATAAGATATTTGGGTGCTGGAGACAATTATTTTTGATTCTCGACTGCGAAATGATACTTTTGCATTTGAAAATGCAAAATAATTTCGCAGTCGAGTATCAAACAACTTTTTTTCGAAAACTGCAGCTTCAGTTACTGAAAATTAAGAGAAAATGCTCTGATTTTTACCCGACATGATGTTAATCAACATCTTCCTGTTAAATCTCGTCTGTTATGACCAACTAGTTACGATAGCAACCACATAGCAACCATTGTTTCCGACGATCTTCCGCAACCTTGGTAGCTGACTCCGGAGCGGATTTTGTCAATGTGAAAAGACTAGGCGGTTGGCGATCATCGGCAGTTGCCGAGGATGATATCGAAAAATGTATCGAAAGACAAATTATAGTTTCAAAGAAGATTCTAGATGTCCCACAAGCTGAAACTCCTACAGAAAAACCTTCAGTACATTCCGTTAAATGTACTGAAGGTTTTCAACTGGACAAAACACTTGTAGTGGCACCAAACTCTTCACGGAAATGGAGGTTCAAGAACCTACAATTTCAATAAAGCAGCTATCGTCGTCAAGTGGCTTGAATTTTACAAATTGTACCATATCAAATTTACATTTAAATATCATTAATAATAAATAGATTCCCTCAAACTGTGATGTTTTGTATAATTAAAAATTGCTGGTCTTTTTTGTTCTATACTGTAAAAGTCTTTTTTTGGTGAGTTCTAGGAATGTGCGATTTTGCCTTCCAAAATCAGAACAAAAATGTCAAAATCCTTTGACAGTTTTCGAAAAAATATTTTTTGATACAAAAACTTAATTTGTTGTTCAAGTTGTGGTCAACAAAAGGATGAGTCACATACTTTCTGGTGGCATTAGCAAGGGCAGGGTAAGCAGTATCTATTAGCAATATTTTCTCCCTCCGCCTGATGACATCATCAACAATAATTGGCCATTATTAACAGCATTTTGTTTTAGTATATTATCAATCGTCATATAAGTAATAACTTATGTGACGTTTCTCAATGGCATTAAGAGTCATTTATATGACTAGGAGTATAAGTACTTATACTCCTAAGCGTATAAACACATTTTAGTACTATGAATTTTTTTCGTTTTATTTATTGGCTCTGAGCATTGCTCATTTAGTCATTTAATAGTCGAATATTTACACAATACACAATGATTATTTATTGGCATTCACAATAGTATTTATTTGTAACATTTATAGTAAAAGTACAATTATGAAGATATGCATCATTTAAGAATCCTCCACTTCTTACAATATCAGTACTACTCATAACCAATTTTTCAGAGTGAACTGCTTTCAAAAATCCATTGCTTGTAACGGGTCCATTAAATGGAGATTGTTCGAGATTTTCCGCCGAGCTAGGTTGAAGAGTTCTCTCAGAAATTCTGGTCTTACTTTGCACAGAATCTTCGATGTACCCTTCGGCAACTGCATCAGATTTCCAACCCCCATGCCTTTTCAGCGTAGTAATATCACCCTCCCCCCCCCCACTATAAAAACTATCAACAAGCATTGTTGCGGAAGTTCGTCTTAAGCAATGCCATGTATATTCTTTCCAATTTGGAATTTTCAGATAAGATACAACGGCACGTATTTTGCTACACTACCAATGGATACCCATAACAGCTGTTCACCATTTCCCATTCTGATATTTAAAAAAAAACGCCGTTCCCTAAAATTGGAAGGGCACAAATTAACGTACTTTCTATATCTGCTTAAATATTCATCACCCAGGTTAAAGGTTCTACACTTATTAGTTTTAGTGTTGGAAATTTTTATTAGCAGCAAAGAACCCATATCTTCAAGATCATCACCTGTCGCATTCACTAGTTCATCGCAACGGCATGCCCCATATATTCCAAACATCAAAACTACATAAAAAATTAAGTGTTCGTTAGCACAATGTGTAGCAAACAAAATGTAATTCTCTTACCTTCATCGCTAAATACTTTTCATCTGGGGCATCAAACAAAAATTTGCTGAACTGTTCCCTTGACAAGACTGTCGATTTCTTTGGCTTATAACCTTCTCCTAACTTTTTTAAAATGCACGCAAATTGTTGTATTTTTCAATGTTCACATTATGCTTCAAATTTAACATGGACCTTATAATTGAATAATGAGCCCACAAACTAGAACTTTTCATTTTCATTGCCATTTCGCTAAAATATGCCAACAAAACGTTCTCAGAGAGAAAATAGCATATGATATTCGGAGAATAAGATACTTTTTCTACTTCCGTTACTAAAACCGCACTTTAAACACTGGTTTGACATGCACAAAACGACTCTTTAAACACTAGTGTTTAAAATGCGAAAAGTCACATCTCGTTTATCTTTTGTATGTTAAATTTCATGTTCGGTGATTACTTTGTTATTCTGCGTCATTTGATTTGTCAGTCAGCTGTCAGCCATCGTCCGTCATGTAATGAATATAATTCAAATATAATTTTTTCCTTCCCGCGGGCGAAGAAAAAGTATAGTAAGCACCTCGTGTTAAAAACGTCTTTAGTCACTCGTTTCACAGGGAACTCGTAACTAAAGTCACCTTTTTGACACTTGGTACTTAATATACTATTATGTGCTCAGAAAGAAATATAATCGGTACTCGAAATTGCTTTTTTTTTAAAACTGTATTTACACAACTAACTAATTTTATTAGATATTTTTAAGTTTACAAGTGAAAGATTGACAAAGAACAAAGAACAGCTACAAAATATATCATTCTAATAAGGTAAAAAATACAGAAACAACAGTTTGCATGAATATGATGAAACGACGACATAATTAGCACATCAAGTATTACTTATTCTCCTAATACATTATATACTATTATTGTAATTATTAATTGTTGACATAGGACGGTTTGTAAACGGTGTACAAAGTCGCTAATTTGTGCTGTATATGGCGGAAAAAACTAGTATTAATGACATGGTCAGTCTGAGTGGGTTTCCGGTAAATGCCAAATTCAAATGTGTTGTTAGTGTAAGACCAAAAAGTTGATTTCAAAATTTGACTCTAATTCCACAGTGAATTTTATATTAATGTGTACGTTATTAATTTTGTCTCTTCGTTTCTAAATTATGGATAAATAAATCTGCCAAAAAGGGAGGCAAACAACTACTCATTCCTAGACCTTCTGGTTGTTGATAAAATGAATTATTGAATATAAAGAAATCCTGAGATTTATTAAAAAAACCAAAACAGACTATATGGTACGGTGTGATAAATGCAATGCTAAATTTTCGGTCTAACAAGGCGGAAAAAACGATATTACTAAACAACTAGCGACGAAAAGACACAAGACATTTTTGAATAATGCCGCTATTTGCTTTCCCCATCAATGGATTGTACGTCGCAAATGATCAAAACATTAGACGACAAAAAACTTGTGTGTGCTAGGACAAAAACCGAAGCAATTATTTGTAATGTTTTTTCATCATATTCGTTTTTACAATTGCAGAAAGAATTTAAAAAATGCGCATTTATATCCATATATTCTGATGCTTCCAACCGCAAAGATATACAATTATTTTCCACAATTGTTAGATTTTTTTATCCAGAAACAGGAATTAAAATTGGAATATTAGATTTTGTTTCATTGCTGGGCGAGATAAAACAAATAATTTTTGATTCAGTAAGTACTATTTTAAAAGAAAATAATTTAAAGAATAAAATTATTGCCTATTGTGCGTATAACACTAACACAAATTTTTGTGGTAAGCTAGAAGAGGCATCAATAAACATTTTTACGAAACTTAACGAACACTTGAACCAAAAAATTATTGGAGTAGGTTGTGCAGCACACATTCTACATAATACTATTCAAACAGCATCTGACTTACTTCCAGTTGATGTTGAAAATATTGCAAAAATTTATTCGTATTCTCATATACAGTGCTTCTCAAAAGTCCCGTCCCCCCTCTTTTCTTTATAACGGTTATACTTAGACTAATGAAATTTGGAGCGGGAAAAGGAACTATTGTAAGCCTCTCTGCTAGTGGTCACCACGAAATTGAAACCAATAATATTAAGTGGGACCTTATGGCAAGTGACACCTCGTTTGAAAGGTATATAGAATACCTATTCAATCATACTAATTTTTTTTGATTTACGATGTTTTTGATGGTTAAAATATATAAACACTAAAATTTGAGTTACGAACCATTAAAAGCACACTTCTTATCACAAGATAAATGTCGAAGAATACTGCTGCTCTTTTTTGAAAATGACAGATCACAAATTTGGCTTCAGTTCTTCCACAACCAAGCTATATTATTTCACAATGCTGTGAAAATTATTGAAGGGGACAAAATTTCAATTACGGAAGTGTCAAATAAAATCAATAATTTATAAACAAAATTACTAGAAAGAATTGATAACGATTATATTCCTTTAATTATTCGAAAAGACACCACTAGGTTGGAAGAACAAGGTGCCATTAAACGACCTTATTTTCTGAAACATGTCAAAAATTTTTATAATAACTGCTTGGAATATCTTGAAGAATGTACAGTTCAATTCGAAAATATTAAAACATTTCATGGGGTGATATTAAAAAAGGAGATTTTATGGGAATAAGTGGAAAAATCTTTTCAATATATTACTAGCCATTTTTCGAAAAATAATATTTACGAAAATGATCTTTTTGATGAGGTGTCATTGGTAGGAAGATATGCTACAGATGAAAAAATTAAATGTTGGTTGTCTGCAAAAGTGGAAACAGACAAAAAATGGACGGAGTAGAATTCGCGCCCTCTCTTCAAGGAACAAAGCAGCAACAGAACGTGTTTTTTCTAGTATCAATAAAATATCGACACGTGAAAAAACGCAGTTGACTATTAAAACTTTAAAATCTAGAGGAAAGTCTTCTAATTTCGGATACCACGTTCTAAATACCTGGTATTTGTGAAAAATGTAGTTCGATTTAAATTATATCTATGTCAAGAAACTCTCTGAATATTATGGAAAAAAAGTCTAACAATGAAAACATGTGTATTTACATTCTATTTTTACAAAAGTGCAGATTGAACAAAAGTAAACATTTTCTGTTGGAAAAATATTGGGTGCCTAATTTCGGATATCCTATCCGAAATAGGGGCACCACTTGCAAAATAAAATAGGTTATATATCCAGACACAAATCACATACGTAGTCTTTTTTATGGTTACTGTTGGCACACTGCTCGTGAGCCCATCTGCAACATTGCATACATCTGATCCATAGTTCACCATGAGTATCTCCAAAAAATAAATTCAGGCCAAATAAACATTCTGTGTCCGCATCTTCATCGCCCGCATCTAAATCTGAATCATCATCCATGATAAGGACATCGCCTTCAGAATCTGAAGATTCGTTACTGCTCAATTTCTTCTTCCCTCTATTTTTAACTGTGCTTTTTTTGGGTTTTTTGTTGATTTTAGATTTCTCACTTTTTTTTGTTGGGTTAGTCTCTTGAATTTGTCTTCCGACTTCTGCGCTCAATTTTGGTTTTCTTACTTTCAAACATTTTTTTTCTCTCTTGTTCGCGAATACTTTGCTCTAGTAGTTGATTTTTATAGGGTGTGTTGGTTATTACACAACTTGAACCTTGTCGCGATACAGGAAGAAGGACTCACCAGGATTGTTCCTTTTGCTGTAGTTTGCTTTGGAGGTGTAATTTCAAGAACATTTTCTAAATCAGCTAACAATACAGTTTCCGTGTTGTCTTGAATTACATTTGGTGGGGGTGTTCTCTCTCTTTGCCGTTCTAAAATAAAGTTATGTTCAGAAAAATTATTTCGGTTAAAAGTGAATATCCCAGTTTTACGAAACCCATTTACCGAAATTTCTGCCGTCGCACTTTTTAAATAGGCCGGACAGATCAATTTACAAATTTGATATGAGGTAATATTTCGACCTGGATTGTGCCTCAACCACATCTCAATTTGTTGGGAATGATACGTTTTGAATGGCGACATGAATGCTAAATCTAACGGTTGAATCTTGTGTGAACTATGCGGTGGTATAGATAAAATCGTAACATAATTTTGACGCCCTGCTTCAATTACATCCATATTCCGTGTGTGACTGTAGTGCCCATCAAGAATAAGAAGTACAGGATCTTCACGTGTTGGTTTTACACATGATATAAAATGCTACAACCACTGGGTAAATATATGCTGTTGGATCCAGTCTGATGAATGTCTGCAAGAGAACCGTGTGGAGAAACATCTAACAATTCTGCCTTCATGTTTTTGCGAGGAAATACGAATAGTGGAGGCACAAATCCTCCAACAGCAATCATGCAAAAAACTACAGTTACCAGGGCGCCTCTTTCTGCAGAAGTGACTGATCCAACTTGTCTTTTACCTTTTAAAGAATTTTTAGACTGAACCGTTGTTATTCCACTTTCGTCAACGTTATACAGTCTCACCGGGTTAAAATCAATTTTTTCCAGGTTTACTTCCAGTAGGTCGTAAAATTTTTCAATATTTTCTTGACTCTTCACTCTTGCTTTAGAGATTCCTTGAGGCTTTCTGAGAGATAGATTGGGATTGCGTCGGAGGAAACCTTTAAGCCACTTTTTACCAGCAGTGTGTTTTTGTCCAGAACATGGATGACGTAGACCATTCCTTATTGCTAACTGGCATGCGAGATTCTTAATGTCAACAGTTCTCCATCCAAAAAAACGCTTATCCATTTCTAAGCAATATGCCACTAAGTCCGCTTCCAGTTCCGCAGAAAGTACTGGCTTCCTATCAATCTGACTAGCTAGTAATTGCTCAGAAGTTTCATCTTTTTGCTTTACGTAGTCCTCCAAAGTAGACCTTGGAACAGAAAACAATTTGGAGGCCTTAAGATAGCCCATTTCCTTTGTTCGAACTGCATTGATGGCAAGCATCATTCATTCAAGTTCCCACTGCTTGCGTTGTGTTCTAGAAAACAATTAAACTGTCAGATATTTACAGTACCGTATTTAAATACATAATTATTTTTTTTGGGTAAAAATCTCAATGCTTTTTTCGAAAAACTTTTTAAAACCAACGTTTCAACCACTTTACTGTTTTATACTAACATGACAACAAAAACGGAACGGTGGTTTAAACGTTGTGTTTTTAAAAATAAAAGTTTTTCTAAAAGGCATTGTGATTTGTTACCCCGAATAATTTTGGGTTTAGTTTAGATGTATACGAATCAGAAACCAATCTCTTAAAATACTTGTACCGTGTTATGAAACCGTTTGCAATTATCAAAAACTGATGATATACTGTTATTTGTAAACGAAGTTTAACACTAAAAATACGATCCTAATTTCGGATACCCGGAATTAAGCACCTATTCAGGTTTTAGGTTAACACAACATTTTTCTTCTAGTATTTACAAACGGCAACAGAAAAAATAAAATTAATATTGTTTAGTCTTACCTTATTTAAGTAACCCAATTTTATAGATGCTTTCAAACACGAAAACTACTCTCAAACTGACAGCGACAGAAAAAATTCACAATGGCATAAAATAAATATAATGCTGCCATGTCCTGAAAAGTAGACGGATCACTTTACTAGTACGATATGTTGTTCTTTTTGACTTTGCTGACCTGCAAATAAAGATTTCTGTTTAAAGCAGTTTGTAAGTTTCTAGATTCAGGGGTATCCGAAATTATGTTCCTATCCGAAATTAGGCGACTTTCCTCTATATTAAGTGTAAAATATAATTATTTGACCAATTCATGTGAAATATTTCACATTTTAATAAATGATCCGAATCTATTGCAAAGTATTCACTTGGATCAACAATATGACCGTGAAAGAAAATCATAATTTTTTTTAAATAAATTTGAAAATCATGATGTTCTAATTATTATTATTTTTTACAAATATTTTTGTAGTTACCAATAATTAAATACATTTTTGTACAAGTATATGAATGTATACAATAAAATATATAATTAAATTGTAATTATCATTTCATCCCATTTGTCCCGCTTTGTCTTAATGAAATTGTGGTCACTTTACACCAAGTGGATCTGTAATTGGAGTTCGTAGAAGATGCGTTATATGTCCACGCAACAAAGACAACAAAACATCCACTATCTGCTTCAAATGTCAAAACCATTTGTGCATGAAAACCATATGCAAAAAATGTTTAGCTTTAAGGCTAGAAGGGGAAAATGAAAATTACGGGGAAAACCAATGTAATTTTTTAGGTATTTGTTTAGTATTATTACTTTTCCGCCCAACCTATCTAATATGCGAGAAATGTATTGGTTTACCCACAGAAAGTTGAAATTTTGAAAAAGCTGTTTGAGTTATTTTTACGTTTCTCATCAAGAACAACACGAAAAAATGGTTGGTAGAAAAAAAATCCTGTGTGTATGTCGTCGTCGTTGTCGTCGGCCACAAATCAATTTTATGAATATTGTTTAGGATATCTCACAGATGAACCCTATTGATTTTCAGGTCACAATAGCCAGTACAACGGGTGCTATGGGTACTTGCAGTACGACATTTTTGTCATTTGTCATATTGTTCAAGGTGTCTCATAGATGTACCCTATTGATTTTCAGCTGACTACAGCGAGTACAGTGGGTTCTATAAAACCAGATATACTACATTTTTTGTTATTTTTGGAGTAATTTCGGTTTGTTAGCACGATACATTCCCCGAAGTGTATACAAGTGACAATTTTATGATAGAATATTGGTCAGGGCCACAAATGCGCAGAAGTTAATTTTAATCTTTAAAACCGTTTATTTTTTTGTTGTTATTAGTTTTCAAACTGTTTCTTAACAAATTGCATAAAATAAATTACGCAATATATTTTTTAATATTCCTTCAATAATTCTTAAAATACCATAACCCAAAACAACAAGATAAGCCCACTTAGTAACTTACTTAACCCTGGGGGTCATTTGTTCCCCCACGCGACCACTTATATGATATAAGTGAGCGCGTCTACTTAAGAGTTAAATAAATATTTAATATTGGTACTTCTACCTATTATTTATTCCAGCTATTTCGCCTATCCGGTAAAAGGTTAGATAAAATGCGGAAGATTAGAACTTCATTAAATTTTAGGGTGCCAGTAATGAGAACATACTACGAATTTTACTTTTTCTCTTATAAATTGTTCCATTAAGGTTAATACAGAAATAATTATTCATACTATATTTCCATCACGGTGTTTGATGAAATTTGAAAAATATGTGCTTCACTCCAGTTAATGTATTTCTTACAGATTGATTTATTTAACGTCAGTTCGACAAGCTCCTTGAGGTGTCGATAATTGGAGCTTTTACCTTATAAGGTCATAATTCAAATGCTTGCCGCTCTTCCATGTGGACTACTTACACTTTAGTATTTTATAGTCAGAAAACACGCCATTAAATGGATTCATTTGTTTGTTAATATTTTACATCAATATTCACTCTAATAGATTAAATATTAGCGTTTTTAAATGAAACTCACGGTCTCTAGTTAATTCCACAATATAATAAAAGTTATTGAAAATTCTAAAAAATTGACAATTGTTTCGATAAATCAATATCATCGTCAGAATGATATTGATTTATCGAAACAATTGTCAATTTTTTAGAATTTTCAATAACTTTTATTATATTGTGGAATTAACTAGAGACCGTGAGTTTCATTTAAAAACATTAATATGAGCATATTCCACGAAGTAAGGGTCGAGACAGTCAATTAGATTAAATATTGTTATTCTTTTTTTATATTGACGATGACAAATTAACTTACAATCGTTTAACTTTTAATAATTAATTGAAAATACAATATCAATCATTTTGTATTTATACATAATCCCTTATAATTATTTAAAAATATATTAGTATGCATACTTTTTCATAAAATATAACTTAATTAATTAATTAGATGTAGTTCGGGATTCCACATGGTTATTCATCCTAAATTTTAAAGTACATAAATATAATTCTATATCTATCAAAGATAAAGCAACAAGTTTATAATCAATTTTCAGTTCTTCTAACTTTTTTTTCAGGTACCATTTGATTCAAGAAGATTAGTTTTCCCGCCGTTTCCTGCTGCCGTGATTGTATATATTTTATATAAAATCGTTGGACTTTTTATTCCAGAATCGAAACATCTTTTAGTACTTTCAGGTGGAATAGCAGGTTAGTGCCTTTAAATTATAATAAATTAGCCAATAAAAATCGTAATTGAGCACTGCTACTTTGAAATTGAAGAATAAGAGTTATACCAAAAATACAACTACAGTGAAGACCTCAAAAGGGTGTCCTTTTGTACATATAGTGGAGCATCCTAAGTAAGGTCGACCTTCACTTATCTGTTTACCGGATGAAAATTATATTTTCCGACGGCCACTACGACAATATGGCACATTTCATACAGTTTTCTCTTAGTGAAATGAAGGGCGTACCCGTGTGAAATGAAAAAAATGAGAAATCTGATTGGCCGACAGCTGTGTGTAATTATTTTGCACACGGGTCGACGATTATCGATGTCTACCTGACATTTTGAGTTTGACTTTTAAACTGTTAACAAGTGAAAGAGCGAATTGGAGAGAATTATTGAATTTTCTGTAATTGTGAGTCTGATATGCAGAAAATTCAAAACTTTGCATCAACTTAAGAACATACAATGGTCAACAACGATCTTGAAGCACCAGTTTGTTTTTAAAATTGTAGTAACCTTACCATAAACTTTAATTAATAAAATGAATACTAACCCTGCTTTTTTGTGGCCCTCGGAAAAATATCTTGTACAACATATGTTGAAAATTCGATTTCACACTCGTTTGCTTAAGCCAATCGCCTACGGCTCATGGCTCAATTCTGCAAACTCGTGTGAAATCTTTCATTTTCAACACTTGTTATACAATATACCATTTATCAAATAAAATATGATTCTTAACGTACACCGAGAGGGTTGCCGTAAAAATATGTTTACATAATTAATTGAAATTATGAAAAATGACTATTTTTTCAAAATTTACTGACGTTCTTGCCAAACGAACTAAACGCCAACGGATAGCAAATAATATACACAATATGCAACAGCTGGGTTGCCAACATTTTTCTGGCTCTTATTACCTGGTTGCCGTGTATTGTTACGAAATCACACACTGATGTAGTCCCTGAATCCGACTCTGTCTAACGCTATATGAAAGTTGAAATTGTGGCTAGTAATAGCTAGAGACTTCCAGGGAGGTCAATTGATTTTGTAAGCCGTAATCGAGAAGATTCTTCCAACGGGAGAGTTTAGTTTATAATTTAATCTCGTGAGATAACCAGTGAACATGTAAGTAAATAGTAGTGAAGTGTTTATATAAATTAGTGTAAGTGAAAATACCGTGTATTTAATATAAATTAGTGAATAGTTTAGTAAATGAATAAATTAAATGAGTAGACCTACCGTGTGTATGAATTTATCCCATCCGTCGTAATAAGAACTTCTAGATAAATAAGAAAAAATTACATTGGTGTCAGCTGTGGGATAATATAAATAAATAGCTACGTTTAAATGGCCAAGAGACTAAGTGACCTGAAAATGACAGAGTTAAAGGCATAATTGGAAGATCGTGAGTTGGAAATGTCCGGTAAGAAGAGTGAGTCAGTACAAAGACTCAAAAGCTCATTGGAAAGTCACGGCTTGGATACAGAGACGTTTCTATTCAATGACAAGGCTTCCCATTAATCTTATCAATTTTAGCTAATATGGGCGAGAGAATGTTAACTATGAACAACGATATTTCTGCTAACATGGACAAGATTTCCGCTAATATGGTCGAGAAGATTTCAACCATGAAAAACTATTTTTCTGCTATGAAAAGTGATATATCTACCGATATCTTATCATTGAAAAATGACATTTCTGCTGACGTCGAAAATAAAACCTCGTCCCTAAAATTGGATATGAAGAATAAGATGACAACGAGAGACGAGAAAATCGAGAATAAAATAACAACGATAGACGAAAAAATCAAAGACTTAGAGGGAACGATTACCGATTCAAGATCACGAGGCACGCCAGAGGAAGAAAAGAAGACCAAGCAAACAAAACCTTGCAAGCCAGAGACACACCCTAAGTTAGAAGACATTGGCAGTTTTACCCGAGTCAAGGCCCCAACGTTCGATGGAAAAATGTCGTGGACCAATTATGTAAAACAGTTTGAAGCAGCCGCTAGAGTGAATAATTGGTCCGATAATGAGAATGCAGTTAACTTAGCCATCGCGCTTCGGAGAGATGCCTTAGATGTACTTTCGAAGATACCTCTTGAAGAAACGGTTTACTTCGAGTAGCTGAAGAAGAGGTTGGACATGCGATATGGCCATGAACATCTAGAAAATTTGTACCAATCACAGCTGAAGAAACAACTTCAAGAGTATGAAGACGTGACGAAGAAAGACAGCTATCCTCTGCCTCGAATTGACGATACGCTAGATACTTTGGCCGGCAGCAAACTGTTCTCCACCTTGGACCTGAAGTCTGGTTATTGGCAAGTGGAATTGGAGCCAGAAGACAAAGAGAAGACTGCTTTTATCACCGGATCTGGATTATGGCAATTCAACGTCATGCCCTTCGAGCTCTGTAATGCCCCTGCGACATTTGAAAGACTCGTGGAAAATGTCTTGAGAGGGTTGTCTTGGAAGACATGCCTGGTCTATTTGGACGACATCGTAGTACTGGGGAAGACATTTGACGAACACCTGAAGAATTTGGACTCCAAGCTGCCCAGCTCATGTTAAACCCGAAGAAATGTCGGCTATTCCAAAACCGAGTCAACTATCTAGGTCATATAGTGAGGAATGAAGGGGGGGCGGTGGATACAGAAAAAATTGCTTCCATTCAGCAAAGAGCGCAACCAACCGACACATCAAATTAGGAGTTTCCTTGGATTTTGCATATACTATAGAAGATTTATAAGGAAGTTTGGAGATATTGCCAAGCCCCTAACTCGACTCACAGAAGAAACAAGAGCTTTATATTGGGACGAAGACGGACAAATGGCTTTTGAAACCTTGAAAAGGCATTTAACCACGGCGCCGATATTATGATATTCATTACCAAAGGGTGCTCTCACAGATCCAAGGAGTGCAAGAAAGAATGCTGGGATATTTCAATGAATTCCTCTCCAAACCAGAACGAAACTACTGCGTCACGAGAAGAGAACTTTTGGCGGTAGTGAAGTCCGTGGAACAATTTTACCATCATCTCTATGGAAGGAAGTTTTTAATCCAGACTGATCACGCAGCACTCAAGTGGTTAATGCAGTTCAAGAATTCCGAGGGCCAGATCGCTAAATGGATTGAACGACTTCAAAAGTACGATTTCAACATCGAAATGCCGACTCCCTGTCCAGACGGCCGTGCTCAACAGACTGTTACCAACAAGACGGAATCTAGGGAATCTGCAGTTTCAAGAAATTCAGTAGTCAATGAAGAATGGTTACCCACCAGGATCAGAGAAGATCAGGAGAATGATCCTCGCTTAAAGAAGAAGAAGAAGAAGATGAAGAAGAAGAAGAAGTGTCAAGATTTTCACCGACACTCAACGCATATTGGGCTCAGTGGGACTCCCTTGTCCAGGAAGGAGGCCTGTTGAAAAGAATCCTTGAGAACGATGATGGTTCCGAGAACAGAAGACAGATCGTTATCCCGAGAACGAGAGTCCATTGGCAGGTCATCTAGGAGTGAAGAAACCCCTTCAGCGAGGTTTTATAGGTTTAATTGGATGAACACTGTATTAGCAATAAAATTACTTTAATTTTAATATATATTTCAAGGGGTTAACAGATGAGCGCAATTACTAATATGACTTACATGTTTATACACGGCAACTAGGTAATAAGGTCAAAAAAAAGGTAGGCGACCTAGCATATTGTGTACATAATTTGCTTTCCTTAGGAATTTAGTTTGTTTGACAAGAACTTCAGTGAATTGTGAGAAAATAACAATTTTTTATAATTTTATTTAATTATAGCCATGAACATTTTTTTACAACAACCCTCTCGGTATATGTTCAGAAACATATTTTATTTAATAAAATATTATTCTCATCCGGTAAACAGATGATTGAAGGTCGGCCTTACATGGGATCTTCGGCTTATAATATCAAATTTACCAAAAAATGCTACTTTTGACTAGGTACCGTCAAATATCTCAAAATTTTGACTTGAGGTGGGATTCGGATCGTGCGCAGAAAACGACTTTCAGCTTTTCAAGGATAACTACAGTAGAAACGCTTTTCCATCTTTTCCATCACGTGAGTGATACATCAACCATGTGCATATTAATCAAAACAATGCGACAAACGCTTGTATTGAGTTTCGTTCTTTTTATATTATTAGAAGACAATACCAACATAGTATGTGTTGAATAATAGAGAGTTGAAGTGATTTTAGTACATAGACGTTAACGCAAGAATATTACGTTTACGTTCTACTGTATAAATTCAGAGTTGAAGTACCAGATGAAGTCATCAACCGTTAACGTGAAATTTTGATTACATACATTAACATCCGTTGAAAAAGAAGCATATGCTATTGTGGAAGCCCTCCGGAAATGGAGACATTTCCTTATTGGCCGACATTTTCAGTTGATTACTGATCAAAAATCGGTATCTTTCATGTTTGATCACTTTCCAGTAAAATCAAAAACGATAAAATCATGCGGTGGCGCCTAGAACTATCATGTTTCAGATATGATATTATATATAGACCTGGAATCGAAAATACAGTAGCAGACACCTTCTCGAGAATAACTTCATCATTGTTGAATGAAGATAACAGGAAGACTCTTTATAATCTACGTAACTCTCTGTGTCATCGTGGAGTTACTCGAATGAACCATTGGATTCGCTGTAAAAATTTACCTTTCTCTATGGAAGACATTCGAAAACTAACTGCATCATGTCCCATTTGCGCTGAAGTAAAGCCTCGATTCTATAGAAATCGAGGAACTCTAATAAAATCTACATCTCCATTTGAAAGGTTAAATATAGATTTCAAGGGGCCTCTACATTCTTCAACAAATAATAAATATATATTAACTATTGTGGATGAGTATTCACGATTTCCTTTCGCTTTTGCTTGTCCAGATATGACCTCTACGACAGTTATAAAATGCCTTCGTCAACTATTTTTGGTACGCCATCTTATGTACATTCTGACCGAGGAACTTGCTTCATATCTCAGGAACTAAAAGAATTTCTAGGATCACTTGGTATAGCTTCAAGTCATACAACAGCTTACAATCCCCAAGGAAACGGCCAATGTGAGCGTTATAATGGTATTATATGGAGAATAATTCAACTTTCGTTGAAATCATAGAGACTCAGGATCGATCAGTGGGAATCAGTGTTACAAGAAGCTCTTCATGCAATAAGATGTTTGTTATGTACAGCAACCAATTGCACTCCACACGAGAGGATGTTCAGTTATCCTCGACGATCCTCTAATGGTACTACAGTTCCAACATGGCTTTCTGTTCCTGGTCCGGTATATCTTAGAAAACATGTAAGAACCAACAAGTACGAACCATTGGTGGAAGAAGTTCAACTAATCGAAGCAAACCCTGATTATGCACATGTACGCTTTTTGAATGGTAAAGAAACCACTGTTTCAACCCGTCATTTAGCTCCTCAAGGAGATATGACCTTGTTGAGTGAATCAACTTCAAATTTACATCAAGAAAACTCAAATACAACCTCGAATGGCAATACCGATCTAGTTTTGATGGAGAAGCGAAAATCCAATCTTCCACAAGAGACAGCTGAAATTAGTCAACTAGAGATGCCAGAAAGAATAGATGATATTGCTGTTGGACGACCAGTTCGAATTAGGAATTCTCCGAAGTATTTGGAGGACTTTGTGATAAACTGAGGGGGGTGAATGTAATATATTGATCTGATCTTCGTTGAGACTTTTGTTCAGTTGGTTTTGTCAATGTCAAGTTAAAAGTCGAATAAAGACTATTTCAGCTCAGGTTTATTTACTACACATTTGTTTTCTGATTTTCTACGAACATTTTAGCTTGGCATTTAACATTTCGAGAAATTATCCATTTCATTCTCAAATACAGATAAATAAGAATACATAAACTTATTTGTAATACCCCAGTAAATGTTGATAAATAAATAATAGATAACCTTCACATCTAAGACAATCCCTTTACATTGTATCAATGTGTTATGTGCATTGTAAACTAAAGTTCTAATTTCCAAATAACAGAATAGGGTGAATCGGAAATTTCCGGCAGGGATTCGGACAGCATCGATTAACGTTAGACACTTACGTGAGAGCACGTACGTTAACGGAGGTCCGTAAACCTTAACGTGAATATTTATTCACTGCGCATGAGCAACTGTCAATTTACACGTTTACGTTAACGTTCATGACATAACTTCAACTCTCTAATATCGTCAACTAAGCCACGTGATGGAAAAGCCGTTTCTACTGTACGACGTTCAACACAGCATTTGATGCGCCTTTTGTGATGTAACCTTTGGATGATAGCGCGTGTGGTCTGATGTTTAAATGTAATTTTTTAACTCTTTATTTTATTTTTGTTAATAAGAATTATTTTCCAAAAGACGAAAATTTCAATTTTTGCCGATACACAATTTTTTGATAAAATATATTTCGATAATTTTTATCTTTTCTAAAGTTGTTTTCTCATTTGCGTATAGCTTATTCTAATAAATTTATATAAAAATAAGTAGCAATATTTTTTGTTTATTTAAAATTAACGAAATTAACCAAAATTTCATTTACTTTTTAGGATACGTAATCTATGATATGATCCATTTTTATCTCCACCATGGTACACCACAAGAAAACAGTTATTTGTATCACTTAAAACGATATCACAATCAGCATCATTTTGCTCACCATGACAACGGTAAGCTTAAAAATTGGACCAAATACAAATTTCTGCTGAAATGTATCAGTTTATGAGTTTTGTTATAAATTCATTTTTTTAATGATATCACAAGTAAACTTTTCTAAAAATTATGTGGAAGGTATAGAATAATACGAAATTACAAAAGGGATTCGAAAAAGGGTTACCACGAAGGTTATTAGCGGTGGTGGTACAGTATGACTTATATTAGGTTTATAATATTATTTAATTCCAAAAACTTTAGTAGCAACTCGATGTTATCCGGGTTCAAAGCATCACTAAGTTTTTCGGGCAGTCCTGAAGTTAGTCTCTCCTCACTGTAGTCGGGACAATCCATGATTATGTGTTTAACGTTCAGTTCTTCGTAACAGGAGACACATCTTTTGGGGTTTTCTTTTTTCAGTAGAAACTGGCGCGTGTATCTAGTGTGGTCAATCCTAAGGCGGGTTAGAATTGTTTGGTGTCTACGGGAGAATGATCCATAGGAGAGACCAGGGTGATGGACCTTAAGAAAAAATTGGGATTTGGACCAGAATTTTTTTTAATTATGTTTTTTACTAAAACTCCTCATTCATATGTTAACTCTAACCTAAGATGTCAAACAACTGTTAAATTCAGATGCAACTTTTGTTTTATTTAAAAAAGTACAAAATTGTAACTGGCCTTATTACCCCGCTATATGGGGTAATGGCGCCACGGGTGGCTTTATTGCCCCAGTAATAAAATAAACATAAAATTCTTATGACTAATAGTATGTCGACAAAGGAACTCATGAATTCTTAAAGAAACTCATAAATTCTTAAAGGAAACAAGTTTTTTCAAAATATAAGTAACATCGTAGAATAAACTATTCACAAAAATCGCAGATATATTGTTTGGCTTTTTCCGATCCGTTACAGTCTTTATGGGCCCATTTTCCACATAACGTGCACCTGAACCAAATCTCACTTTTTCTTCCGTAGTTGCCACAAACTAAGCAAATTTCCTCATCTGAACTTTCATCTTCAAGTCCTTCATCATCCAGATGAGCTGAAGATGAGCTGATAAATACCTTCCTTTTCACCTGAACCACTTGTTTATCATTCGCAGCCTTATTCTTGTTATTCTTCTTATTATTGGTTTCCTTTTTAAGAGCTTTTTCCAGTAATTCTTCTTTAATAGGTGTCGCGATCAATATTTATAAACAACCTTATTGACGGACAGTTTTCGGTTTTTTGATAAGCCTTTGAGGAACCGGTATGACGTCAGCAAAGGAAATATTTGTGTCGGCGCTGGCGCTGTCAGCAGAACTATGTATTTCACTTGAAGATCCAGCAACACTGTCAGATAAATTTGGGATATCTTTTTGGGTAGCACATTCAGTGTTTACTCGGGATGGGCTTACTCCCATGTCAATATGTTCAGAAGAAAAAGCAGAGGGACCAGCCACCATGTTGTCAGATAGTGCAGGTGGACCTGCCTCCATGTTTTGTGCGAGTGGTGTAAATTAAGTCTCATCAAACATATTTGGATTGAGTGGAAAAATTCCGGTACACTGGAACCCTTTAATTGCTTTGTCTATAGTGGCCACTCTTGCATATACAGATTTAAATACAGAAGCGATATCATATTGGTTTACACGTTCGTACTGCTTAGATTTAAGATGAAGATCTATGTCAACATTTATTGCCCTCTTTAGAGGACCAAATAGAACAACGTCCAAAGGTTGGGTACGGTGGGATGTGTGTGGTGGTAAAGAGACCAGTATGATTCCGTTTTCCTTGCAGTAGATATAGGCTGCCAATGACACATGACTCCAATGGTTATCGAGAATAAGAAGAATAGGTTCAGTCAACGAGCATTTAGTATTTTTCTGAAAATGTTGTAGCCATTTAACAAAAAGTTCCTCGGTAATCCAGCCCGATTTAGAACATGTATAGAGAGCATCTGGTGGCCCACCCCTTTCCAAGAGTGGTGTCATTCTTTGGAGTTTAAATAAACATTGGAGGTACATAGTACCCCCCAGCACTAAAGCAACAGACGACTGTAGAGTTCGATCCACGTTCGGCACTAGAAATAAGTCCAACTTGCTTTTGACCTTTTTTGCTAAAATTTTCACTGCATTTCCAACGGTATTGACCCCAGTTTCGTCACAGTTGAAAACGCGGGACGAGGAAAAACTATATTTTTCGTAAACCACACTAAGATTGTCAAAAAATTTTGAAACGTCTTCTCTATTGAACACAAGAATCCTACTAATGCTTGTATGCTCAGGATTTTACTTTTCCGCCCAACCTTTCTATATGCGAGAAAAGTATTGGTTTACCCCAAAAAAAGTTGGAATTTTGAAATTTTTTTTGAGTTATTTTTACGTTTTCCATGTCGTCGTCGTTGTCGTCGGCCACTTTTCCTTACATGTCCTGTTAGCACGATACAGCCTCCGGAGAGGAATAAAACACCAATTTTATGATGGAATATTATTAAGGACATGTCACAGATGAACTTTATTGATTTTCAGCTCACCAGAGCCAGTACAACGGGTGCTATGGTACTTGAAGTACGTCATTTTGTCATTTTTCGAGAAATTTCAGTTTGTTAGCACGATACAGCCTCCGGAGTTTAACAAGTCGCCAATTTTATGATTGAATATTATTCAAGGCATCTCAATGATGAACCCTATTGATTTTCAGCTCACCAGAGCTAATACAACAGGTGTTACAGTACTTTAAGTACGATATTTTTGACATTTTTGGGGAAGTTTCAGTTTGTTAGCACGATACAGCCTCCGGAGTATACACAAGTGACCAATTTTATGATTGGATATTATTCAGAGCGTCTCAAAGATGAACCCTATTGATATTCACCTAACTAAAGCCAGGACAACGGGTGCTATGGTACTTGAAGTACCAAATTTTTGTCATTTTTGGAGAATTTTCAGTTTGTTGGCACAATACAGCCTCCAGAGAGTATACGATTGATCAATTTTATGATTGAATATTGTTCAAGGTGTCTCACAGATGTACCCTATTGATTTTCAGTTGACTAGAGCGAGTACAGCGGGTCCTATAAATCCAAATATACTGAATTTTTGGTTATTTTTGGAGAAATTTCGGTTTGTTAGCACGATACATCCCCCGTAGTGTATATAAGTAACAATTTTGTGATAGAATATTGTTCAGGGCCACATATACGGAAAAGTTAGTTTTAATCCTTAAAAAATTTCAAATTTCTAACTTTTATGGGGTAAACCAATACTTTTCTCGCATATTAGATAGGTTGGGCGGAAAAGTAAAAATAACTCACCACTCAAAAACAGGGACGGCAAAAAGCAAACTTTCTCAATAACCCGCCTTAGTCTTTTTCAAATTTTGAGAAACACTGTTTTTGAAAATGAAGGGGACAAAATCCTCCATTGTTTCCTCGTCGTCAAATTGGATGATGTATTCCCACTCCCTTCCAGCTATATTAATTTTATAGATAGATATATAATCCGAAACGATAACAAACAGGATAAACGAAAATGAGTGGACGAGCAATACAAAATACGGGTCAGTTTTCTGTGACGAGCAATATGACATCGCGCATACGCAGTTATAAAAATCAATAAAATTTTATTACTAACGACATTACAGTTTTCTTTAATGTTTTGGAATTTTTTGAAATCTACTGATTTTAGTTACTCGACAGGCTCTATAGATGGCACGGTCTGCAGTGTCCCTAAAAAGAGCTCGTGAGTCTATTGAAAAGCATGAGGAGGATGCTTCCATAACAGTAGGCTTAGAAAAAACTATAGTTGTCAAAAAAGAAGGAAAAGTAACGTTTAAACGAAATTTAGACGTTTCTTTGGGTCTTGTCAATGGTGCTATAGGCGTTGTTGACAAAGTAGGTTCTTAGACACAAACCAGCACATGTAAAATAAAAATTTGAAATTGTCAATAAAGCATTCGTTCACCGTGAACAGTTTCCAATCTATGTCTCGTATGCTAAGACCATATATAAAAGTCAAGGGCTAAGTTTAAATAATCCTCTCATTGATATTGGGTTCTCTTGTGGGCAGACGTATATAGTACTCTCTAGAATGACTAATTAAATATTAATTGAGTGAATGAAACGACGAGTACTCAGTGTGTATTTTATTATTAAAATTCCAGCTAAGCGCTTTCGGCCATTAGGCCATTCTCAAAGCTGTCGTCAATAAAAAATCCTACAACAGGTATCAAAAAACATCAAATCCTGTGACTACTACATTCAACATGATAAAATGTTTGGTGTTACATCATAATTTGAATAAAATGGTTAAAACTACCCTATCAATAGGGTGTACAATTATAATTCACATGATGAAACGTCTTATATAAAAGTCCCACTGAGTACTCGTCGTTTCATTCTCTCAATTTATATCTAGTGAGTACGCCATACTCAGACAGTTCTAATTAAATATTGACTTGAGTAGTAATAAAACACAACAATCAGTTATAGTCGAATATAATCGCCTAAGAGCCAATTAAGTATCGCCCTGATGTATCGCTTATAACCAGTAAACCAACATATAAAAAATACAAAGATAGAGAGTGGGCTATGAAAAAGGCATCTCTGATGTACAAGAGATACATCCCAAAAAATAAAGAAGAAATGATCGAAAGAATAAAATGTCATAAGCAACTTACGAAAAGAAATTAAATTCCGCCAAAAACATTTCTTGTAAAATGTTGCCAAGGCGAGACAATATGGCTCGCACTGTCAAAAAGTTATCAGATCTCATGTAGAGCCAAGATGCTAACTCTACACGTCCTAACATCACAAACTCTACACCTTTGTCAAAATGCGTAGATTTGCCGTTCCGCTACTGTCACATGGGAAGTAAGGTTAAAAATGTATTCATCCACCGTTCATTACTTTTCTGTTATACAGTAGTTCTTGTAGTAACGAAACGGCCAAGCTACGCATTTTGACTAATGTGTAGAGTTTGTGAAATTAGGGCGTGTAGAGTTAGCATCATGGCTGTACATGATATCTCATAACTTTTTGACAGTGCGAGCCATATGGTCTCGTCTTTGCAACATTTTATATGAAATGTTTTTAGTGCGTTATAATTTGCTGAAACCTTTAGTATTTTGAATTTCATCAATTTATATTAACTTGGACCGTCGCGTTAGGATTTTCAGTATTTTATTTTGTTAAGTGAAAGTAAATATATTAAGTATAAGGTTTTCCAGTTGTTTTTATTTAAATAAAGTCATTATCGTTTAAAAAACTGATGACATCAAATTTGGTATCGATTGTTCACCCCGTCCCAGTGTAAGATATAAGAATACTTTAACTAAGGCCGAATACCACTATCTCAGGAAGAGTCTACAGTCGGGGTAGGTATGGTTATTGAGACTCTTGTGTTAGGTAAATCAATAATCAGTTGAAGATTGGCTGCACTGATACGCCATATGTCAATCATATGACACACACAAGCCAGTACACTCAGACTCATGTATGTACTATGAACGGATGTGAATTAAATAATAAATAATAATCCAAGCCTTCATAATTTATTATAATACGAACCATTACATGGCGCTGCGTGACTAAAATATGTAAATTAACAATTAAAATGGCAGAACAAAAAGGGATTGGTCCGATGAAGACAGATGGAAATTTAGCAGAAAACTGGAAGTTATGGAAAGCACGTTTTCAAAATTATTTAATAGCCAGTGAGATAAATAAAAAACTGAATCTACACAGTGCGTTCAGCTGTTGCATTACATTGGAGAAGATGGATTTCGAGTTTATACAACTTTTTCGTTTGCTGAGGATGAGAAAGATAAATTAAGTAAATTATTAGAGAAATTGGAGTCTCACTACTTGCCCAAAGAGAATGTGAGTTATGAAGGATACAAATTTTTCTCATACCGTCAGCAAGAAGGCCTGACATTGGAGCAATTTTTTTTACAGAAATCAAACAGCAAGCAATGAAATGTAAACTAGGGGATTTGCAAGAAAGTCTAACGAAAACAGTTTTAATATGTGGAGTAACCAGCAATAGTATCAGAGAAAAGCTTTTACAGGATGACAAAGAGGATAAATTGGGCTTAGAAGAAGCAATACAGCTAAGTTTAGTAGTAGAAACCTCAAAAGTCCGAAAAGAAGCGATGACAATACAAAATTCAACAGCAGTAGTGGATGCTGTGAAGAGAAATACAAATATCCAAACGCAAGAAAAATTGATAAAATCATGTACCAGATGTACGAGGACACATGCTGTAAATAAGTGTCCAGCTTATGTAAAAAGCTGCAACGAATGTGAGACAAAAAACCATTTCGCTCAAGCATGCAGGAAGAAAAATTCAAGAGTCAGGGAAGTCAAACAGGCAGAAATAAGAAGTAACAGCGAAAGTGTAAGTAGTGAAGATTTATTCATTGGTTGTATAAATAAAGATAAACGTTGTGTTGATTTTATTAATGATAACGAATGGACAATTAAATTAGAAATAAATAATAGATATATACAATTTAAGTTAGATACTGGTGCCATGGTCAATGTGTTGCCTACGAAAGTATATAAAAAGATTAAAACTAGCGAAAATATAATTAAGCAAACAAATAATAGACTAACTTCATATACAGGGAATAACTTAAATGTAGTAGGCATTAGTACATTGATTTGTAAAAAAGATAATAGTGTTTTCAAGTTAGATTTTTTCATAGTAAATTCAGACACACAGTGTATATTAGGGTTAGACACATGCTTAAAATTAAACTTAATTAAACGTGTAAATAATATAAATGATGAGAACGGTGATTACTCGAATTTAAGAAGTGAATATAAAAATGTGTTTAATGGAATAGGATGTTTGAATAATGAAAAACAATATCACATCATGATTGATAAAAATGCCGAACCTGTGGTGCACCCAGTAAGAAAAGTACCTTTGTTAGATAAATTAGGAAAGATTTAAAAGATCTTTCAGATAAACAAATAATTGCCCATCTGACTGGGTGAACGATATGGTTCTAGTTATGAAACCAAATGGGTCGTGGGTTGCGAATTTGTTTGGACCCAAAAGATTTGAATAAAGTAATAAAACGAGAATACTGTCCAATCCCCACATTCGAGCAAATTACAAGTGATATGTCGGGTGCAACTGTATTTAGCATATTGGATGCGGCAAATGGATTTTACCAAATTTGCTTAGACAAAGAAAGCTCTTATCTATGCACATTTGGGACCCCATTTGGTAGATATAGATTTAAAAGATTACCTTATGGTTTAAAGCCTGCACCAGAAGTTTTTTAAGATAAATTTAAAAATACGGGAACTAACATATACATAGATGATATAATTGTGTGGGGCAAAACCAAAAGTGAACATGATCAGAGATTAAAGGCTGTATTAGAAACAGCTAGACAAAATAACATAACTTTTAATCTAGAGAAATGCAAATTTGGTAAAAACCAATTAATGTACATGGGATAAAAAATTTCAAAAGATGGAATAACTTTAACAAATGATAGAATTAAGGCTATATTAGAAATGCCAGACCCAAAAAATAAAAATGATGTTCAGCGAATTTTAGGGGCTTTAACATATGTAAGCAAATATATTAAAAACTTTTTAAGCAACACTTGGCCCCTAAGGCAATTATTAAAAAAAGATAGTGAATTTATATGGGCAGAAGAACAAAAAAGATCTTTTTAAAATTTAAAACAAATGTTGACGACAAGTCCAGTCTTGCAATTTTTTGACGCAAATAAACAGATAGTGCTGTCTGTAGATAGTTCAAAAACAGGACTCGGAGCTGCTCTTATGCAAAATAATATGCTATGTGCATATGCGTCTAAATCTTTAACACAGACACAAACACATTATGCACAGATAGAAAAAGAACTACTAGCAATATGTTTCGGTATGTCAAAATTTTATGAATATATATATGGAAGGAAAATAATAGTCGAGACTGATCATCAGCCTCTTTTGTCAATATTGAAAAAGCCATTGAATAGTTGCCCTGCCAGACTTCAAAGAATGTTATTACAATTACATAAATTTGACTTTGAACTCAGATTCAAAAAAGGAAAAGATTTGATTCTGGCAGATGCATTGTCGAGGGCTTACTTGTCGGAAACATATGATGTGTTGGAATCAGAAATAGAAGCTCAAGTCTGTTTAATTCAAAATCAGATTAATGCAACACCAGAAAAAATAAATCAATTAAAAACAGAGACACAGATGGATCATGAGCTTCAGGAACTGATGCAAATAATTGAAAACACTAATAAAAAATTAAATGCAAACATGAAAAAATATTTTCATTACAGAAGTGATTTAAATGTTATTGATGGGTAAATTTTCAAAGAGTGTGCAATTTTAATCCCTAAATCAATGAGATGTGAAATGTTAGACAGAGTGCATTATAGTCACCTAGGTATAAATAAAACATTAACCTTAGCAAAGAACTCAATATTTTGGCCAGAAATTAACAATGAAATCAAACATAGAGTGTCTAATTGCCATTTATGTTTAAAATACTCAAATTCGCAAAGATCGGAGCCTTTGGTATCATACCACATTCCAGATTTAAGATGGAATAAAGTTGGTTGTGATATTTTTGAAATACATGGTCAAAAGTTTTTGATATTAGTTGATTATTTTTCAAAATTTGTTGAAATTGCAATATTAAAAAAGACACCGCAAGTAGAAATGTTGTAAATTCTTTAAAAACTATATTTAGTACACATGGTATACCAATTACCTTAGTGTCTGATGGAGGCCCACAATTTACTTCAGCAGAATTTCAAAAATTCAAAAGAGAGTGGGAATTTTCACATATAATCTCACCACCAACATATGCTCAAAGCAATGGTATGGCTGAGAGACACATACAAACAGTAAAAAAATAATTAAAAAAACAATTGAAGATGGCAAAGACATACATCTGGCACTCTTGAGTTATAAAAATTCTATAACAGATTCAAATTATACTCCCGCACAGATGTTAATGTCAAGAAATCTAAGATCAAACGTAATATGCACAGAGGGTTATTATAACCCTAAGGTGGCCATTAACATTAAACAAAACATTAAAAAAAATCAGAATGCACAACAGAAATATTACAACAGGGGTGCTAAGTCACTACACAAAATTGCTGTAAACTCAAAAGTATATGTTCAGTTAAAGCCAAAAGGTGAGTGGACACCTGCTATTGTAATAGAACAAGTAAGGGACAGAGTTTATAAAGTTCGGTTGGAAAATGGTTCAGAGCTATACAGGAATAGAAAATTTATAAAAGTCATACAGCAGTGTAGCCAGAACAATTTTTCAAGCAACGTAAGTAGTGGAAACAGAAATGTAAATATAGAAGATAGGAGACCTATAGTTAATTATTATGTACATATAGAAGATAGTGACAGTGAAGAAGGTGAACTAGATACAAACACAAATAGTGATGAAACTGTTGAGAACAATGTAAAAAGTGAAAGAGTAGTTGTACATGAACATAGTGATTTAGACCTAAGGGATAACTCTAATAATAAGATCGAATATTATTATGATTTGGATGATAGTAATACTACATTGGTAGAATTTGATGTAAGTAATAATTCAAATATTGCGTTAGATGTAAGCAGTCACTCGAAGGCAGACCAGGACTCTAGTGATAATCTAAGTGTAAGTAGCGAATCTTCAAATAAGGCTCAAAGTGAAATTAGCCTGCCAGAGAATGTCAAAACAACAAAGCAAAATACAAAAGTAACAAGTTCTGGCAGATTAGTTAAACCCCCAGACAAATTAGATTTGTAATTGTAACATAAAAAGGGAAGATGTTAGGTAAATCAATAATCAGTTGAAGATTGGCTGCACTGATATGCCATATGTCAATCATATGACACACACAAGCCGGTACACTCAGACTCATGTGTGTACTATGAACGGATGTGAATTAAATAATAATCCAAGTCTTCATAATTTATTATAATACGAACCATTACATCTTGCAAACCCCTAAGAAAGTATCGTACAGTAGAAATGCAGAGTCTTTTCCACGACGTGACTGATACGACATCAACCATATGCATCTTAACCAAAACAATACGACAAACGCTTGTATTGAGTTTCGCTATTTTTCAGTTATTAGAGTCGCGTTCGTTTTAGGCCCGGGAGTGACTCGTGCTTCATACCGATGCGGTCTTTTTAGTTGGGGCGTCTGACACTCAGTGTTTCCCCTCTTTCCCCTGGAGCACTACCGCTTTGCAAGGGGCATGCGACTCCGCTCGCAACCGGATTGGTTAAAACTGGAAGTGAACCGTCAAAAAATAAACTGCGTGTGAATGGCGTGCTCGTGCTTAGTTTGAACTTGAATGTTAATAAATTATAAATACATTTGAAATTTGTTTTAATTCCATACTTCTTTAATCTTTTTAACAACGTAATGGACAGAGGAGAAATATTAAATCATCCAAGAAGTGGAGAAAAATTTTGTAGTATGAAATAAGAAAATGCAAAGAAGGTAAGTAGCTACAAAACCTACCAGAAAATTTTAATTACTTAAATATATCTAGATTTTAGAGAGTCAAATTAACATGAGTTAAGATCTATTTAACAAAAACAATACCTAATATCTATGAATATTATATTAGAGTAAAGATTTAATGTGTAGTTTATTTATCTGAAGAATAAGCATAGACAAATAATCAAATACTATACTACTTTCTCATGTTAGGCTCATTGGTTTGGCTACGTTTATTTTCCGTGCTTTTTGGGAGTGTCTCCGAATAGTTCCATGCGAAGCGCTCTAGAGCTAATGACATCTAAAACGAATGCGACTTAGAAGTATATGTTGAATAATATCGTCAATTAAGTCACGTGATAGAAAAGCTTCACCGTTTCTACTGTAAACTATGGAAGGTAGAACTAAGGAGGACCGTCTTGTATAGGGGACAATTTGAAAAAGTGTCCAGCTGTAAGCAGCAAATTACAGTTCAATAACCGACCACAATAACGCTAGCGTAGCAAGTGGAAACGACATGAAATTAGCAGTTGTAAACGGAGTGAAGTGCACTGAGTTTTACGTAGTCAAGTGTTGATTAGTAAATAGAACCTATGAAACTGCTGAACTAACGTGGATAGTGATTCGATTTTCATAAACTTTAGTAGATACATTTTTTATTATTATTATTACGAATTTGTTGTTGTAAATTCAAAGAGGAAAAAAATAGAAACAATGGGAAAGCTTTGTTCAGTGAAAAGTTGTCCAAGTGGGCGAAAATTAAAAAATAAAGCAACTGATGTGTCTCAACCTCTGTCTTTTTTTCGACCAACAGTACCTATAACAAATTTTTATTTATTATTTTACAATACTGAAGTTAAGAAATATAAAACAATTATTCATTTTTTATAACAATTGAATCATTATCATAAAAATTAATTAACAAACTTAAAAAGTGCTAATTTTTTTAAACATTTTTGTCATAATTATTGATGAGTTATAAACATTATTCAAAACTGTCAAATATCAACTGAATAAAGTCTGGTATTATTTTTTCAATTGCTAGTTTGTAACTTATATAATTATATAATACCGAGTTCGGTCTCGATCCCTATCCTACTCTAATAATTTATGGCGCTGTTTTTAAAATCTTTCCACCTGCTACTGTGGCGCCACCTTAATTTGCTCCCTGTCAGCGGACACTTTTTCATACACTGAGTTGGTCCTCCTTAGTTCTACCCTCCATACTGTAAACATATGTTACCATTGTAAATATAATCCCGAAGCTTCTGGTGGATTTTTATTAGATTGAATAAAACAAACCATCATATCTATCATACTTTTCATTATTTTCGTAAAACAAATTAAATATTTTGTATTGTGAATTAGAAATACCAAAACAGCAGAAATATTTCACTAATAATCAGAAACTGGCAAAAACGCGTGAAGTTTTTGACATTTTACTTTTTGTTCAACAAATTAGCCATAACCTAGTACTGATTAATTGCGACACAATTTTTTTTTCGAAAATTTTAAATTATGAGCTTGTTTTTAAAAATAATTGTATACAATTATATATTTTTGGAAAACCCACGTCATGCCAAATGATTATAGAAAATAATATACAGGGTGTTCTATTAAAAATGTTTTGCTTTATAACTAAATAATCCCAATGGCACAGGACCAATTGGACAGGCTTATTTCAGTAACATGTTTGCATAAAACCCAAAATAAATAAATTAGATACAAAAGTAAGAATGCTTTGAGATGTACAAAAAACCAAAGTAACATTCTGGCATCAAATCAAAAACAAAAAATAAAAAAAAGTTTTGGAAAATTTGTGAATTTTCTTAAATAAATGTTTTAATGTACGATTTAGAGAAAAATGTTAAATACAAAAAGTTGTAGAACGTGTTAAGGTCTATAAAAAAGCTCAGTAACTTTTTTGCGTCAAATGAAAAACAAAGGAAATACGATTTCAACTAGGCCGCCATTTTGTTTTTACTGGGCCGATTTGGCTCATTAACGAACTTGTCCAAGATTTTGGCCTAACCGATTTTTGTAGTGAGTTTGGTTTCGATCCGTCAAAAAATACGCCCTCTATCGTGCTTACAAATTCCGTTATAACACATACATATATATATAACCTTTGGAACGGAGGGTGATTTTGGCATGTAGGAACACCAAAAAGAAAAACTGCATTGAAATTTTTCCGAAGTCGCGTCATGCTACTCTCTACAATAGCCCTATTTCATTCTGAAATGAGCCTAAAAACTAGAGGTGTTCGGAAAAAACTAACTGAACTTCTGCGATAAGTTTAAAGGTAACTGAGATACAAGGGATGCCTGAAAAGTAGTACTTATCAATTCCACGATGTATCCCAAAAAACAAAAGGGCTATCAAAATTCTGCCCACTCTATTTTTAATTTCATAAAAAGTAGCAAACTATCGAAAAAGTGCGCAAAATGGTATACATCGGGAGTCATGAATTTTAGTGGAGTTACAAATTGTACCATAAATATCTACCATTCTACACGATGGAATAATTTTTTTTGTGCATTTATTTTTAGTTTATTAAATTGTAAGCATAGTATACTTCTGAGTTTTTCATTAATAAACAAAGTACAATGTTTTACCAATGGAAAAAATCATGTTTAGCACACGTGAGCATGTCTTTTTCTCACTTGACTAGTTGGCCAAATTCTGGACGCGTTAGAAAAAGACATACAATTGTACAAAAAATAGGAATTTTCTCTATCTATAACTAAAATAAATTCTTTAAATTTTCAGGCTTCGGTATTAGCTGTACAATATGGGATAAAGTATTTGGAACCGCTATAAAACTGAGGCAATTAAGTATGGGTATTAAATGGTGAATTCCTTCATCGCACTTTTCTAGAATATCGATTGCCTTGTGTGTTCGTTGTTGTGTGATTTTTCTTAGGTACCTTATAAACAATATTTGATATAAGTCCTATTATTTTTTGAAAAATCGTTTATAAACAATAAAATTTATTCTTTTTATTATAAATAAAATATAACTTAGTTTTATTTTTTTCCATATTTCCTTTCCTATCGTAAGTAAGACATAAATTCGGAATGAAAACAGTGGAGATACTCATAAAATATTTGCTATCAATAACCATATAATAATAGAAACAAATAATCGATTGGCGTTTTCGATTGAGATAATAAACGGGGTGTCAATTTGAAAACGTACCACCCTTTATATTTCGGCCCCTATATAAATCTTAAAAGGAATGAATTTATATAGAACTAAAATATACAACGTACGCAACTACAATGTCATCTTTTATAACTGATCTTCTTTGGTGATGGTGATATAATTCCGCCCCCTGCAGATTCGGCTTCTGATGGCTGCAGGTCAAGGAAGGCGAACATTTTCAGTGTCTCTATCAATATGGTTGTCCTCGGTTTCTTGAGTTTCTTTCTTATACTTGATTGTTCTATACACTAAATACTCTATGAAGTCTATTGAAAGTATGTGAACTATTATTTTAGTAATGAGAGAGTTATCGATGATAACTGTTCCTGAATTTAGTAGGTTTTTGATGATTCTGGATCTAAGTGTGTGAAGTTCGTCCAAATCTAAATGGGGTAAACTGATATTGAAACCTTGAGTTGTCTCAGATCGATTGAGATTGACTATTATTGTGGGAAATAAAATCGGCTGGCTTCCTATTTCTATTTCTTCTTTGTTGGTTATATGTATTGTGTCCTCGCACGAAGTAGGAATGTTGTGCCAACTAAGTTGACGACTTCTTCTTGCTGGTGGCATTTCTGATGTAGATTGGTTTTTTGTGGTAAAAACGCAGTCCATTGATGGCAGGTGGTTGCAGCTTTTGGGTCCAATATTTAAATTTCACACGGACTTTCATCATTGACTTCTTCTAGATCGGTTCCACCGCAAATGTACTCTTGTGTAATCATTTTCGTACAAATATACGAAGAACAATTTATTTTTTAAAACGAATTTATTTTGAGGTACGATTATTTTTTTAGTGTGAACTTAACCTTCGTAGTATAAGAATGTGTCGACGACGGCTTCTCATTTATCAAGTTTACTGCGAAAATAAACTGTAAAACAACAAAATCGATAGTTTTTAACCGAATAAATAGGCCGGCTGTCTGATTGCTAGGGATAAAAACAGTGTCACATATGAACAGAAAATTATCAGTAGCGTTTCATCTTCTACAAGAAGCGACAGGTGAGCAGATAAGTTTAAGCTAACCTTGAGGGGAATGTATCCCTCGCAACAACAATTTCCATCCCTAGTGTACCCACCACCACAAAATCAGCTATATTGGCGACAACAAGCCATCCCCTTATCAAATATACCACAGTTTGAACATCCAATTCAGGAGCAACAATCCCCTATTCCCCTCCAACAAGATACATATCAAACCTCCTGCAATTTCCCAACAACTTATCAACAAAAGCAAAAGCCCTCTACATCCAATTGCCAAAATCCTATACCAAAACTAAATTACAACTCAGATATTCGCGATATAGATCTTGATCCATGCGCGGAGGAAGCAAAAGATAAACATCCGTGGCAAATTGTTAAGAAAAGAGATACATTCAAAACAATGAGCCCACTAACCCTAGCGCTCCATACACAAAACTACAGAACCGCTTTGACGTACTATCTAATAGTAATGAGATTGAAATGAACCAGAACAATAACAGTAATAGTCAAAACCAACAAAATCCACATAAACCCCCACCAGTATTTATATACGGAGTAAAAAATTTCATCGAAATGGTAAGAAACCTAACTAATATAACGGAACAAGAAACGTATTATTCAAGAGCGCTTCCTAATGATACCGTCAAAATATCTGCAATAACGACAGATTCATATATGAAACTAGCGAGATACCTAAAAGATGAGAATATCGTGTACCACACGTACCAAATAAAAGAGGAACGAGCCTCTAGAATAGTCGTAAGACACCTTCATCATTCTATTCCCATAAATGATATAAAAGTAGAGCTAGAAAACTTAGGTTACAAAATCCGAAATATAATGAATGTGAAGCAGTTACCAAAGAACCATTATCTCTATTCTTGGTAGACATGGAACCCGAACTGAACAATGAGGATATATTTAAACAAGAATTTCTGTGCCACACTAAAATAACTGTAGATGCTCCAAGAAAAAATAATCATATACTACAATGCAAGAGATGCCAAGCCTACGGCCATTCAAACTCATACTGTCTAAAAGCATTTAACTGTGTGAAGTGCGGAGGGGAACATGACTTTTAAATATGCAAAAAGCCCACGGACACTCCTGCGAGATGCGTATTATATGGAGAAGCACATCCCGCAAATTATAGGGGCTGTCGAGTAAATAAAGACTTAGTCGCATCAAAGAATCAAAACATACGTGCAAATCAACAGACATAATGGAACTTAACCCACAACTGGGAAAACCCCCATACCGACAATACCAAGAACATATTCACAAGCTACAACTCATAACATACCCCAAGTAGAACAAAACTCAAATACAGAAATACAACTAACGACATTTTTAAATAAATGTAAGGCCACGTCCTCCCAGCTGATAAACTAGAACAGCATGATACTGAATCTGCTAACCACAGTTATTGGAAACTTACAATCATAAATATATTCAGATTAGCGACTTGGAACGCCAATGGCTTGCTCAATCATAGGCAAGAAATAATAATGTTCTTAAATTTAAACAAGGTTGATATTTTACTTGTTTCGGAATCTTATTTTACTGACAGGGCAACTTTCAGTATTCTATTATATAATACTCACAGTACGCCTCATCCTGATAGAAGTGATCACGCGGGCTGTGTAATAATTATCCGCAAATCCCTCTCACACTTTGAGCTTCCAAAATATCAAACTGAAAGATTTAAGCAACAAGTATTAATATAAGAGCCTTGCCACTTCAACGTTACTGCTCTGTACAGTCCCCCTCAACAAGCTATTACAACGGAAGAATATAAAGATTTATTTCAAGTGCTCGGAAATAGATTCATTATCGGTGGAGACTGGAATGCCAAGAATACGGACTGGGGTTCACGAATCACCACCACAAAAGGTAGAAATCTAATACGTGCAATCATCTATAACAACTACAGTTACCTAACAAATGGAGTATCTACTTGTATCTACTTATTGGCCAACGGACCCTAGAAAACTACCTGATCTGCTGGATTTCTTCGTATTTAATAGAATACCCTGAGGCAACTGTACAGTTGAATCACACTTGAATCTCTCATCTGGCCACAACCCAGTTATAGTAAACATTAGCACTTCAGTCATCAACAAAACTCCTCCTCCAATGCTTGCAACAAGAAAAACTGACTGGAAGAACTTGATAAGGCAGCTTAGTACTTCACTAAGCTAGTACAAAATGCAGCGTGGCAGTTCACTCCGCACAACAGTCTGAATACAAATAATAATACCCCCAGCGTACCACTGCATATCAGACAATTTTTAACCAAGAAACGCCAAGCAAGAAGAATTTGGCAGCTTTCACGAAATATCCTAGATCAACATAACTACAATCTGCTTAGTAGAGAACTAAAGATAGCACTCAAAGATGCCCAAGACAACAACTTTGAACAATACATAACAAGTCTTTCTGTTGACGACCACACACTCTGGGAGGTGAAAAAAAACTTAAAAGACCATAATTACATGTACGGTATCCGCCAAAATAAACAGTACCGAAACAGAGAGTGCTCTGGAGTTGTTTATGTAATATGAATTTGTCATATTTGACTTAATTGTCATTAGTTGATATATTAATAGTACGCTGCAGTTAAATTTGATTTAAAAATGGTTCTAACAACGGAAGAAAAAGTTTTTTTGGTAGAGCATTATTTTCGTTCATACGGAAAAGGTCGTAATGATGGTCCAAGCTTAGAACAGGTGTCTATAAAATATCAACAAAAATTTAATAAAGCAGCTCCTAGTAAAAGTGTGATGTTAGCTGTTGTTGAAAAATTTCGTCGCACTGGTAGTGTATTGTGTCAACGTAAAGGTTCTTCAGATCGTCGAAAAACAGTATGCACTAACGAAAATGAAGGACGTGTTTTTAACCAAGTTGTGCAATCACCTCAAAGAAGTCTTGTAAGAACTGCATGTAAACTCAACATTAGTGAAACGTCTTTACGTCGCATGTTCAAATCAATTGGTGGTTATCCATACCGTATTCAAGTTGGACAACGACTAAATGCTGCGGACAATAAATGCTGCGGACAAACGTGCAAGAGAAATTTACTGTGGTCGCATGTTGAGTTTAATTTACGAAGATCCCGAATTTTTGAAAAGCATATGGTTTTCAGACGAGAGTCACGTTCATCTTAGCGGCTATATTAATCGACAAACAACCAGATTCCTTGGATTTGAACGTCCTGATGTCATTGTAGAGAAACCACTCCACAGTCTTCGAGTTACCGTTTGGTGCGCGGTATCTGGTCATGGAATGATTGGTCCTTATTTCGTTGAAGATGATAATCAGAATCCACTTACTGTCAACCAAGAGCGTTATAGAGAGAAAATTATTATACCTTTTGTGAGGGATCTAAATAACTTTTGCCGTGCACGAAATCTACAGTTTCGCAAACAATGGTTCCAACAAGATGGTGCAACGAGCCATACAGCTGTGCGCACCTTCGTCAGCATTTCGATAATAGAATAATTTCTCGGGGAACAGACTTCGAATATCCTTCTCATTCACCTGATCTGACGCCACCTGACGCATACATTTGGGGCATAATGAAGGACAAAATATTTCACTCGGAAAATCCGCCGGCGAATATTGCCGAACTACGGGAAAGAATACAAAATATTTTTCGGCAGTTACATCAACCACTTTTTATAAATATGTTTATTGACTTACAAAATCGATATGAAGCTTGTTTGCGTCGAAATGGTGAACATTTTGAACACTTACATTACAGAAATTAAAAATTAATTTTAATTTTTATTTTCGGTACTGTTTATTTTGGCGGATACTGTACCTCCTATCTGTAAACTAAGCGGAAAATGGGCCCGCTCCGCCCAAGAAAAGGTGACAAACTTCGCTGAATACCTAACAGAAGTTTTCAAATCCAATGATGACATGGTAGACCAAGAGATGGAGAGTTTTCTAGACGCTAGTTGCCAAATGCCCCTACCTATTTCTCTCCTGCAGAAGTTAAAGAAGAAATAAGCAAGCTGCACTCCCGAAAAGGTCCTGGTTATGATCTAATAACAGGACAAACATTAAAACAACTAGCCAGAGAAGCAATCATCTTGCTGACGACCATATTTAACAGAATCATAAGTCTAACTTATTTTCCCATAATCTGGAAGTACGCTGAAACCATAATGATCCCTAAGCCAGGTAAACCTCCACACGAACGAATATCATACCTACTACAAGTAAATTTCTTGAAAGACTGATACTAAAAAGGATCGACCCGGAACATGACCTATACACACTCCTTCCAAATAATCAATTTGGCTTCCGAGAACACCACTACTACGCAAGTCCACAGGATAGTGAATGAAATCGCTAAGAGTTTCGAAGAAAAGAAATACTGCAACGCAGTATTCCTTAATATCTCACAACCCTTCGACAAAATATGGCATCCAAGCCTCTTCTTGAAACTAAAGGACACCCTTTCCCATAACTTTCACCTGTTCCTCAAATCCTACTTAACATATAGAAATTTTTCCGTCAAACACGAAGATATTCAATCCACCTTCAACCCAATTAAATCCGGCGTACCTCAAGGTGGCGTTCTTGGACCACTGTTCTTCCTTATTTATACGTCCGATGTACCTAAAACCGAAAACATCACTATGATATATTTTTCTGATGACGTAGCAGTACTATCAGTTAATGAAAACCCAGATAGAGCTTAAGAAAACCTCCAACAACACCTTAACCTCCTCAATGATTGGTATAATAGATGGAAAACAAAAGTCAACCAAACCAAATCGGTACATCAAGATCTTGATATACGGTTCCTATATCGAAACAATTGTCAAATTTTTTAGATTTTTTAACATTTTTTCAATATATTGTGGAATTATCTAAAAACAGTAAGTTTCATTTAAAACAATAATACCAATAAGTCGTTTGTTTTCATTATACTGGGGTGCATAATACCAATCTTTGCAAAGGAAGTGGAATTTTCCACATCTTGCAATATAGAATTTAATATTTCATACATCTTTAATATTTGATTAAATGCGTCTTTAAGGAAGATAGTATGGATAGATATAGAATTTAATATTTCATACATCTTTAATATTTGGTTTAATGCGTATTTAATGAGAAGATAGTACTGTTATTATATTGATTTCGGTTAC
This sequence comes from Galeruca laticollis, assembly GCA_963921935.1. Classification (NCBI taxonomy): domain Eukaryota; kingdom Metazoa; phylum Arthropoda; class Insecta; order Coleoptera; family Chrysomelidae; genus Galeruca; species Galeruca laticollis. The sequence continues at coordinate 149,275,974 of OY998176.1, read as the reverse complement.
TTATGGTCTCTATGGTATTCTAATAATCTCTTATTTGTATTTATTTGTTGAATGGTTGAATTGAAATCATCAATTAAATAAACGGCTAATGTATTTTGTGTTTTGATTGTTTGTGCTAAGTAATTTTGATTTTGTTGAGGTTCCTCGCAACTTTCGCCATCGTTAGCGTCCAAATTTCCGCGAGTAGCTTAAAAAATTGAACCGAGCCATTGATTTAGCCCACCTGTTTTGTCATCCGTTGATGAGGTAATAATTCTCTTAATTTAGTTTCTATTCGTGTTTCGATAAAGTTAATAGTATTTAAGTTATTTGGTAGCTCTTCGATTTTTATATTATTAATTTTAATCAAGTCAATTTGTTTTTGAGGTTTTAGACTTTAATTTTTGAAATTCGATATTTATGGAATTTAAATCATAAAATATTGAATCATAATATTGAATTATTTTTGCATTTCCGATTTTAAGTGGAAAAAGAATAAGGGTTTTCTTGGAGATTTCGGAAAGTTATAGTTTCTTGGAATCCGAGAATTCCTGGTAATCTGAAATAATAATATGTAATTAAGAGCCAAAAGAATATAATCTTTTTAGTGGGCGTTTAACATTGTCTTCACGTACTTTACCTCGTTTTGCAGTTGTTACGGTTTTACGTTTCGTGTTTGAAGTGGAACTGGCGTATCAAATTTATTAGAATGTTTCTATCTTTTCTTTCTTCTGATAAAAATGGTTTGATTGTTGATGTCCGCAGGTTTTGTTGATTTTCTCTAAATGTTTGGTTTTTTGTTCGATTAGATCTGAATTCGTTTTCGCGTACAATAGTTTTGATCGACATTTATGTTGATTTATCTAATCCATTATTAATAATTTGTCGAGTTCTAAATTGAATGGATCATTATCTGAAATGTGCACGTTGACAATATCGATTGGTTTTAATTTTACTTCGGAATGAATATAAGTTGTCTCCATGTTCTCCGTTTCGATTTCCGAAGTTCTTTATTATACTCCGAAAGAGCTATTTTGTAGTATTCCCAGTGTCCTAGACTATAAGCTCTATTAAAAAAATTTGCCAATGCTTAATTCCACCAAGGCACATATCTAGTGGTTGCCTTTTTTTTTCAGGACAGCTACCTTCATATGCTTTTATTATGGCACTTTAAAGTTGTTTCAAGGTGTTTTCAAGTTCTTCGATTGACTCAATGGATATTAGTTGGTCCGCCGCTAGCCTTCCGAGATGTTCTTTATAAACATCCCAGTTAGTCAACCGGTACCCTATATCCCTCGAAGCGTGTTTCAAATGTCTAATGTCGAACCTAATGTGTTGATGGTCCCATATTGAGGATTCATCACAGACACCCCAGTTGCAAATGTAAGTAGTACATATAAATGGATCCACGAGAGTTAAGTCAAGAACCTCTTTCCTAGTCGCAATTATAAAGGTGCGTTTATTTCCTCTATTTATAATGTCGATATTATTAATATTATAAAAGGTAGTTATCCTCTGTATCTATATCTGTGCTTCCGCATGTCAAACGGGGGCATTCGCGTCGCAACACAGAATGATGTGTCTTGATGTGTCTCTTCCCTTTCATACACCATCTGATAGGGCCTTGGACTTACTCTGGTTTTCAAATAATTCAACAGTTGATTGTCATAATATAATCTGCCGAAGATGCCAAATATGTTCTATGCATGTTAGTGGTTATTGTTGGAAATTAATTTCCAACCGCTTTGCTTTCGGAATCTCAACATAGCTGCTATGCAGCTTTTCTACCATATATAAGGTAAGATCACTCCGGATTGGTTCGCGTACGATCGAGCGCTGTATTACCGGCAAAACTAACAGTATGACATGAAATCTTGGTGAAAAAGGAGTGTTTGTGAAGTTAAAATATTCTTGATTGCTCTTTCGTATAAACTCAACAATTCAATTCACATCAGTGCATAGAAGTGACAGGAGAAATCTGGTAACAATCATAACTTTTATTATTGTTTAAATTATATTGAACATCCATTCACTGCGCTGCCGAATTGAAGCACTAGTTTACGATGTTGTTAGATTGTGGTCGGAATCATTTATTTTTCTAAAAGGTTTTACCTAATCTTTGCGTATTGAATAATACAATGACACTTTATACCGTCATGATTAATTGTATCATCTGATGCATCTATCAGTTGTTTGATTGTTATTAATTGTAGTAATAAGGTTTTGAAATTACTAGGCTGCGAGTTTTATTTGGAATGAGATTATTGTATATCTCAAATAGTAGGTGAACTAGGAGTGGAAAAAGTTGGAGCTGACGTTGAAATTTACAACAACAACCCCCATTCTCCTACAGGTATTAACCCCGAAGGTTAGAAATAATTCATACGAACTGATATGAACTCAGATTATTTCGAGGTTGAGACAACTCTAAGAATTGTTTAACTAAATATAATATTGTTGTTACCATAACACAGTTTGGATAAATCTGCCTTCGATTAGCGGACTGCGTCTTCGTAGTAGCCGGTTCTGGGCAAAAATAAATACACTGCAATCTCGTCAACAATCCAGTAGTATTTAATAAACTACAACTGACATCAGAAATATATAGAGGAAACAATGAATGGGGACAATCCTTTCACTATGATCTAACAATAAAGAACAATCTTACTTTTTTCTCCTTTTAGTTTCCAAAACACTATAAACACTATAAAAGTAACTTGTCTTTAACTTTATACAAAAAAATGCACTTATGCAGGAAAGGCGGAATGTATTACTTTCTGTAAATACTTAAACATTTAGGTCTTAACTGGGAGACCGCTCTGGTTGTAAAAACTTGTTTGACAGTGACTGACATTTATTTATTTATATATCTAAAACAAGTTGCGTAGAAACAAGCCCAGCCTATTTAATTTTAAATAAAATAATTGTTTGGATGTGTTCTGAACACTATACATGAAAATAACAAATTATTAAACTTGTGTGGTTTCAACAGATGTAATAAACAAAACACATATTGGTAAGATATATTTTCAACTAAGTGTAAACATATTTAAAAACATTACACAAATTATATACTATAAGAATAAGAATCGTAAACATCTAGGATCAATAAATATTCTGTTCTGTTTATCGATAATAACGAATTTATGTTATTGGTACGAATTGAACTTGACCGTTCAGTAAAGTATAGGTCTTGCATTAGTTTAATTTAAGTGTTATTTAGTGTGTTAATAAATCCCAGTTATACTTGTCGAGATGTTTATTTCCACCCTATAATCCAGGTTAAGGTAAGTCCACAATTACTTCAATTCATGCCATCATATTGAAATTTATGGCCGTTATCCGTCATATCAACTGTCAACAATGCATACAACACATGGCTATCCTGCTATGTCCTACTCGACCACTATAGATACAACACATGCAGTTCAGAAAAGAAAAACGAACAATGACCATGTGTCAAAGTTGTAACATACCGCCATATTAAACATGTTTTGCTTCGTTTCATTTGAAATAGAGTTCCTACATTATTTAGTTTTTTAGAATTAGATATTACATTTTTGTTAAATTTCTATAGTTTATTGGGTTAATTGTGTCCACTTATAAATGTCTAACTGGGACATATATGCCCCTTTCAAAATGGCGATTTTTTATCTAACAGGAGCTATAATTTTTTTTCACTAATACTATCCCTACTAACTACAAAGAATGTGGACACATCTTACCAATTTGATAAAAAAACTTCAAAGGATTTAAAAAAATGCAGCTTCCCGTCTAGAAAATGTCATACGTATAATCATTGAGGAGCATTTAAATATAATAAATCTAGTGCAGTTTGAAATTTTGGACTGATATGTTACTTTTTTTAATAAAATTTTCTTAATTGTATATAATGAACTTTATTATTTTGGATTGAAGTAAATTCAAACAAGGAGTACATATTTGGCAACACTTCACAAAGGTTCTCAATAAAGGCAATTAATAAAAAAAATATTATTCTTATTCAGGTAGCCGACGAGTGCAATCACATTTTGTACTATTTGGGAGATTAACGTTATCTTCTTGTTAATTTCATATTGATCATTTGTATACTATTGACAATTGTTAAATCTAAATAGCAACATGTGAACATTATAAACCAATTTTCCATTTTGTGAAATTATCATCAGAAAATAAATCCACAAATATTCCAGTATCGTAGCAATTCAACAGGCAACTGCTATTTTCCTACTATTTATTTCACAGGGTCCTTTTTGGACTCCTGTTCCTTCCTAAATCTTAAACGTCGTGGTTTTGGCATCCAAGACCTCTCGCAAAATGACTACTACTAACCAAACATTATTATCTCAACAAAATTCACTCCTCCTACTTTTCCTAAACGAGAGCAAGCGATTGTTTTGCACTATATCCCAAACACCGTTTTATTTGAATACATAAAAGCGATAGGAGATATCGTTTCCCCCAAAAATATCCCATTTGCATCAAGAATTACCAATAAGCGTATTTGTATATATCTATCTGCAACAGCAATTCTAGATCATCTTCTTAACACTCGTTAGAACATTTTCATCTATTCCACAATAAACGTATTTTATTATCGAATGTATCCCCTACAACCCCCACTCCATTATCGAGAAAGCTCTCAAGAACATCGGACTGCAAATAGCTTCTTCTGTTTTATTTGTAACAAGTGGTGCGCAAGGAGATGAATATGATCATATCATGAGTTTCTGTAGAAATACTTACGTTGTACCTGGTAATGATAACTTTATCATACAAACCTCAATTCTGATTACTCACCAGGATACTCTGTACCGAATATTTGTTTCTACTGACAGGTTGGTGTCTTTTCTGCATAAACATACTGCCGACTCTTGTACCAACCCTTCATCGTCTCAACCACAAAATGAAATATCCTCCCACTCCTCTTCGCTATCACAATTAGGTACCAGCTACTACTTTACTCAGTGGCTCCCCCCTTCATATATTCTGAACCCCTGTCGAATAATCTATCATCAGTTGACCAAACTCAGATTGAACCATGATCTAACTTTATATTTCCCCCTTTATCTCATGGCTAAAAAAGAGGTATTTCCTCTGACAGCAATGTTAATACCCCCCGTCAACTATCTCCCACAGAGTCCCTATTGCCAACAGACAACCAAATGCTTCCTTCCTCTTATACAACATCCCTTAACACAACTAAACTTCTTAAGAAAAAACCTAAACCTCTTTTATGAACATCATAAACCAACGCCCAACTCTCAATAATCTATACAGATCCTCTATAAAAACAAAACGTCCTAACTCACGCTCTTTGAAACCCAGTTCAGAACGTTTTTAGAAAATTCATACGGTAGTTCAGATCCTCTTAGCGAAGCCCTAGAATTTACTTTTTATATCCAAGGACTGTTAACTGATTTATCACTTCTTTGCTCCGAAACAAAATAACGATCATTTAAAAATCGACTTCAGTAAAAACTTAAGAGACAACTTAATCCCCAGGACCTTTCTGATGGTAAATGCGTTTCTTCTGATAATCAAACTGATGATGAACTTAATTTTCCTCCCTCAAAACGCTCTCAACAACTAACTTCTTAAGTTACCATTCAAAATTATTCAATGTAATTGTGATGGATTTTTTCCTCGTTTGGAAGGAATCCAACAAATAATATCAGGCGAACGACCTGAAATCTAATGTTTACAAGAAACCAACTCTAAAATAGATTAACTCCCTAAAGTAAAAGGATATAATTATGTTCGCACCAACTGCGCTAGTGCTAGAGGGGGTACCTAAATTTTATTTCAGGTGAACTATTCTCCTCCCCTCTCCATATCACTACTGATCTCGAAGCTACTGAAGTTTCCACCTGGTGCCTAAATAAACTCACTATCTGCAGCTTAAATATCCCCCCTAATTACTCTTTAAAATAAATAGAGCTTCTCAACCAAATTTACCGACTCCCCCCATCGAACATTCTAGCAGGTGATTTTAACGCCCACAATACAATGTGGGGATCCAATTGCACCGTGGCCAAAGGGAAAACTATCGACAATTGTACAGGCTCTTGGTTACTAAATACTGGTTCTAATACACACTTGAATTTTACCTTCTAACATGATCCAAATCCAAATTTCCCTCCAGTATGTCATTTCAATTGACACAAGCCAAAAAGTTGTTAATTTCATAATAATTTGCATTTTTAAAATCAATACAACTCTTCATATTGAAGTTGCTGCTCTTTATTGAATTTTAAGTGGCAGGTAATTGCTGTGTAATGTACACTGTTTTGTAACAGTAAATCCAAAGATTCAGATATACAAATATCTTTCATTGATGAAACAGTTAAGCTGAGTATGAAATTGACTATTAGTTATAGTATTTATTTGATGGAGACTATAAAACCAAAAGAGTTTTGTAATGTGATCGCAGGCGAGTTTCTTGAACAGTTTACATTTAAACTAAAATCATCATTGAACCAAATAGCCTCAGGCAAATTATAATCCCCAAACAGAATAAATTCACAGTCCTTTTTATTATCAAAAACATGATCAACATCCTGAGTGTTGTTCATAAATCTCAACAGTTGATGATGGTGGTATATAGACTCCCCTAATTATTATTTTATGTTTTTTTAAATAAAGAACGACAAAAATCTGCTCCACTATATTCCCTTGAATTTCAACTATTAGTATTCATCTCAGACTTTATGGCAATTAAAATACCTCCTCCCCGTTTCTTGTCAGTGTTTGTTTCATCCCTATCAAATCAAACCATTTAAACCTAATTCAACATTACAAAAACCTTTGTTCAGAGATGATTCTACAAGAATAATAATATCATAATTGGATCCTAAAATCGAATGTTTCAATTCACTAAGTTTAGTTCTGAGACATTATTTACTTTAAGTTTTTTGTTACTCGATCGGATGAATACATCTTCTCCATTATTTCTTCTTTCTTGCATCTCATCTTGAACTTTTTTCAAGTGTGCAACTTGACGCTGAGTTAAATCCGGTCTTATAAATATCTTTTTTTCTTTATTTAGCCTCCTTTTGTTCTTGATGACCTCCATAGCATCCTCGGGATTGGAGAATACAATTTTCAGGGCACGTGATCCATTTTTATTATTTTTTCCAATTCTTCTTGTTCCAATCACTATCAAGCCTTCATTAGTTATTTCTCTAACAATTACTTTCACTTCTTTCAGAACAGCATCTTGTGAGCTTCCATTTTCAGGTAGATTATACACCATGACATTGTTTTTATTTTTTCCCTTCCACTTATCTCATCAATGATGCTCTCTTCGGACCACGAAGTTGGAGATGAATCGCAGGGCCGCGCCGACTATGTGGCGAATGTGTGCAAAACACACAGGCGGCCAAGTCAAGGGGCGGCAAAACAGCTAGACCAGGCACTTGACTAACTGTCTCTCTCTTCTCTAACGCCAACTATGGTATCTAAGGGAGTTGCTATGAATCAGTGTCAATTACGTTTATTGGATGTAGAAAAAAATACTGGTATCGTATAATTAAGAATAATTTTAGCAATACAGTTTTTATGTCGCCAATGTCTAGGTTTACGTGGTTCATCTAGCAAATTGTATGAAAACAATAATGGAAATTTCTTAAAATTAATAGAAACGTTCTCAAAATTTGATTCTGTAATGGAGGAGCATGTTCGTCGCACACATAAAAATCAAAGCAATGATATCGTAACGAGAAACTGAATTTAAGTATACACGATTTGCGCGGTCAAGGATACGATAATGGCGCAAATATGCGCGGAGTACATAGTTGCTTACAGACTCGAATCTTAAATATATACCCGCGAGCATGTTTTGTTCCTTGTTCAGCGCACTCGCTAAATTTAGTTGTTAATGATGCTGCTAAGATTTCTTTTGAAGTATCAGGATTCTTTCTATTGTTCAAGAAATGTATTTGTTTTTTTCTGCATCAACGAAAAGATGGTCAATTTTAAAAACGTACATTTCAGATTTAACATTAAAACCACTATCTGATACACGCTGGTCCAGTAGAATAGACGCTATCAAACCTTTGAGATATCAGATTGGGCAAGTTTATGATGCTCTTTTCAAAGTAATAGAAGCATCCACGTCTTCAAAATATTTTACCACATCACAACTAGCTCGATCGTTAGCAACAAAAATTCAGAGTTACAATTTATTATGCTCTGTAGAAATTTGGTATAATATATTATTTAAAATTAATTCTCTTAGTAAATTAATGCAGAATCAAAGCATAAATTTCAAAGTTTGTTTAGAGAGCCTAAACAAAATAAAAACATCTTTAACAAACTTAAGAAGTGATAAAGGATTTAATCAAATTCTTGTTGACGTCAGAGAACTGGCAGAAGAAATAGAAATTGAGCCTACTTTTCCATCGGTACAAACTGTTCGGCAAAGAAAAAACAGTTTGATTATGAAAGTAATGACGAACCAATAATCGACCCTAAAATTAATTACAAACTGAACGTATTTTTTTCTATATTAGATACAACCTTATCATCTCTTGATAAAAGATTTAAGGGATTGGACCGATTCAACAATATTTTTGGATTTGTTTATAAAATATTTAGATTAACTCAAGAAGAATTAAAGAAGTCTTCTGAAAATTTAGCATTACATTTGAAAGATGAATCACGTAAAGAATCGGATATTGACGCAAATGACTTAATTGATGAAATTAATTGTTTAAAATGTCATATGCCAGAGCCAGAGGAAAATGAATTAGACCCCCAAGTGATTCTTCAATACATTTTAGAAAATCAATTAATTTCGACGTTTCCAAATATTGCAGTGGCTATTCGAATTTTTTTAACACTACCAGTATCCGTAGCATCGGGGGAAAGGTCCTTCTCAAAACTTAAGTTAATAAAATCATTTTTAAGATCGAGTATGGCACAAGAAAGACTTAGCCATTTAGCAATTATGTCCATAGAAAGTGACATTATGGATTCTATTCCCTTCGACGAGTTAATTAAAGATTTTGCCGAAAAAAGGCAAGAAAAGCATGTTTTCAATAATTTATTTTTTCCTTGTTAACTATTATAAACATTTTTTATTTGTTTTGGTACTTTCTGTAATTTTTATTTTTACTTTTTTAATTTTCATCCCTCGCCAAAGTAGAAATACAGTCAAATATTCACCGCTAAATAGCGATTAACTTTACAAAAATGACCTTACTGTCAGACGGGCTCGTCCGTACAAGTTAATCCTCAAAGTGACGAATTTGATGATAGATCTCTCGATTTTTTAGTCCGATTGTTCACTGCTTTCTGCTTTACGTTGTATGTTTACTTTAAAAGTTACATATATTACACATGTTTAAAATGTCATGTAAGTATATTATATATGTCTAATATCGAAATTAAATATAACTATTAGCATTTATTTAATTTTAATTTTATTTATTACCTTACCTATGTATCAATTTTTAGCAAAAGGGGGTAATGAGTGACGATTTTTAAATGTTTAGATTTTACTTAAAATATTAAAAAGGGGCGGCAAATTATAGTTTGCACACGGGCGGCCGAATAGCTTGGCGCGGCCCTGATGAATCGATTTTCTTCTTCAATTCATTGATCTCTGCCTGAATATTATCAATAGACGCGAGAAGCTTAGGTATTAATTTTATACCCATCTGGCAATCGGCACAGTAAGATTTCAAATTTCTGCCACTTCTCAGATCCATCACCTTTAACTCTGATGCATTGAGACCAGAACACTTCTGTTCTCTATGAACAGTTCTCTCGCAGGTCACATGATACGGTCGGAATGTCTACTTTCTTTGCAATGTGCACAATTCATTTCACAGAGATTCTAAGTCGGGACCTGTTCACTGATTTAAAGTTCAAGTGTATCTTTATCGCATTTCTTTTTACTGTGAAGGTTTTTGGTAATTACCTTTTTTGCTAGGAACTTCCAGAATAAATTGTTCCAACTAATATTATGATTTATATGATATATTTTAAAATTGTAATGATGTGTATCAGGATCACTGGATAGATTGTAAAAATTGCCAGACTTTGACATTCAATTTCAGTAGAAAGCACACCTTAAAACTGTCGATTGTTGATTATATTCAAGAGCATATAAAACATAAAACGTGACCCGTCTCTTGTACAATCGACGATTTGTTGTATGTAAGTAATACTTCATAAGAATGTGAATAATCGTGGCTGTTGAAATTTCACTGAACGAGCCTACTGTTCCAGCTGTGATTCCGTTTTAACTGTGAATGTGAAACACATTTTGACTGGATGTCACAAATATTACATCCAAAGACAACAGTTTCAGCTTAAACTGAGCTACAAAGACATTCTAAACAACTCGGATCAAATTACCTACCTACTTCAATTGCTCAAAGATGTGCAACATTACCATAAATTATGGAACAATTGTGTACCTACTCATATTGAATTAATGAACTGTAATACGTATTATATTGTAACTGCTCCTGTGGAAGTAGCCATAGTTGCCGGGCACGTCAATTTGAAATATAAAAAATACAATCAAATCTATTTTACTTTATTTTTATACAACATATACAATCACATAATAATCACGAAGAAATCAATGTGCCCGAATAATAAATAAATTAATATAAAAATAGTACATTGCCTAAAAAATTAATAAAAACAATTTTAGATTTTTTTCACATTCTACTGAACAGTTTTGACAATTATCGTTAAATTTGAATTCAATTCAAAAATAAAATTTGCTTAAATAATAATAATAAAAGAAATCCCAACTATGGAATCAAAATACAATTATATATGTCTTAGGTATTACATAATTGAATGTATAAAAACTTTTATTTCTTTTAACAACTGGTAATAAAAAAGATCTTTTAATAATACTGATACATTTTTAATTAATTTTTGTTATACGTTTTCTCAAACCATCTAATTGGTGCGAAATTTCTTTCGGCAAATCATCACCAACTTGTTCATTAAAATATGTTTCTATATCTTTCACCTCCTGCAACCAAAAATCTCTAGGTAGACTGAAAAGCTCGTCCAAATTAACATTTTCTTCTATTCCTAAAAAAACAAAATCAGTTCACGTCTAATGTAGAATGAGTGTTCAGAAGATATAATCATCAAAGGAAAAAGGCAAATTTGCTTAGTCATACTTCAATGATAGGCTAATTTGCTATGCTACGATACGCAATTCTATATATACTGCAAATGGCTCGAGCCAGAACTGCAAGTTGAAAAAAATGTCTTTTAACGCCTAGTGATATATTTTAATAAACTGAATTCCACAAGTTCTATAAAGCCCGACCACTTGTCGTTGGTATAGTTACTAATTATTTTGATACAGTTCAGATTCAAGTATAAACTAGCCACTGACTCGAATTCGAAAGAGCTCATGTGGAATGAGTACATAAGAAGAATAAATGGCGTTCCAAATACAAAAAGAGATGTTCTATCAAGTGAAATGATTCATCAGAATTAATTTTTTAAAAACGAATTATGGATATTTTGAAAGATTTCATAATTTTGTTCAGGACTCTCGTTAATACCGAAAACAATATTTTTGAGGGATGTTTTAACCTACCTTTCACATTTAAGCAATTTTTCTTCGGAATAAGCCCGATAGGTGTTTCTTGGGCAATATTTTCGCCATCTAATCTTCTCAAAATCCAATCCAATACCCTGGAATTTTCTCCAAAACCTGGCCACAAGAATTTTCCATTCGCGTCTTTTCTAAACCAATTTACGTGGAAGATTTTTGGTAGATTCGATGATTTATTTTCCATTGATAACCAATGATTCAAATAATTGCCGAAATTATATCCAAAGAATGGTCTCATGGCAAATGGATCGTGCATTATAACTTTAGCCTGAAATAATCAAAAAAATTGGTTTATGTAATAATTCAGAGAAAATGTTTATTATAATCGTTGAAAGATCCTTACAAATGTAGCTTAACGTGAAACTTCGTTCATTCAACGTTAGACTTTCCCAATGGGAACATCAATTTTGAGATATAAATTCCCAATATTCAAGATACCCAATTAAATAAGTATTGGAGGAAAGTCGATACTAACGTAGAAGATTCTTCATGGAATATGTTTGCCACAGAAATAGACACCAGCTATCTAATTTTTAAATTTTATCACAAAATAACTAACCTTATGTTCTGCAGCTGCTGTAGCTTCTGATCTCATAGAAGCTCCAATAAATACTCCATGTTTCCAATCTCTCGCTTCGTAAACTAATGGAACACCTACTGGTCTTCTTCCCCCAAATAAAATAGCTGAAATTGGAACACCTTCTGGATCTTCCCATGCTGGGTCTATTATAGGACATTGCTCCGCAGGAGTGCAAAATCTATAATAAATATTCGTAAAGTAAGACTTGCGTAAATATAATCATTTTTTCCTAAATTAATTACTGTCGTCTTCATTTACCTTGAATTTGGATGAGCTGCAGGTACATTTTGTATTCTTGACCAGGGGTTTCCTCTCCAATCAGTTATAGCAACATTGTCTCCAACTTCATTCTCCATTCCTTCCCAATATACTCCACCGTCACTAGTTGATGCTACATTAGTGAATATAGTATTCCTGAAAATAGTATCCATTGCTATTGGGTTACTACTCCTTGAGGTACCTGGAGCAACACCGAAGAAACCGTTCTCTGGATTGATAGCCCTCAACTGTCCATTCTTGTCAAATCTCATCCATGCTATATCATCACCTACACACTCAACTTTGTAACCGGCTAAGGAAGGTGTCATCATGGCCAAGTTTGTTTTTCCACAGGCCGAAGGGAAAGCAGCTGCGATGTATCGTTTCTTCCCTTTGGGATTAGTGATTCCCAAAATCTGAAAAATATATTATAAACTATTCAAAGATAACAGGAAATATATAATTTTATCACGTAATTTAAATTAAATATTCAAATATTACACAATCCAACTTAAAGAAACCACCATGTTGAAAATTCGGGGCAACACTGAATTTTACACCCAAAATCGCTTATTACTAATAAGTTGCTTTTGCACTTAATACTTTCAGAAATTTAAGGATGTCTCAAAATTGGAAAAACGGAGACATGATAATGATTATTTAATACGTAAAAAATGTCGTCAATGACGATGGTCAATAAATATTTGGGCTGTCAAATAATAATGGGTTCAACATGGTGGTGCTCCTGCATATTATGGTGACAAGTGAGAACTTTAACAAAAATTCTCCGACTGTTGGATTGAAAGATGTGGACCCATACTACATTTTCACATTCATATTTTTGTACCTATATATTGTTTTATACAGTGTGTAGTAAATTTTTGTTGATTTATTTGCCCTGTTAATTTGATCTCTGCCGTATTCTGACATCATACTTCCAAGATAAGTCGTATGTCGTTACTCTTTCTAAAGCATTCCTTATATTTTATTTCCATATTGTCTCTGGGTGAAGGTTTGGCCGTAGGAAACTTAGTCCTTAGCAACAAAAATTATATTTCTTTATTATTACGGTCGTTTTTATTTTCGTTTGTTATCATGATTTTGGTTTTATTCATGTTGACTTCCATTTTATCCATCTTTGTAGACCAGACGTATATTAGCTTTTGAATTTTATTTTTTGAATCCGCTTTTAAAAGTGAGTTATCTGTAAAAAATTAACTGTCTCGACCCTTACTTCGTGGAATCTACTCATATTAGTGTTTTAAATGAAGCTCAATGTTTCTAGCTAATTCCACAATATAATGAAAAATTGACAATTGTTTCGATAACTGAATATCATCGTCAGAATGACAGAAGTTACATTTCGTTTGATGCCTACCTGATGTTTAGTAGTTATTTTTGGCTAGACCAAGAAGTGATTGACTTAATATATGGTAATAGAAAAAAGAAGAAGATGTGATATTACAAATATTGAAGCTTAGATATTATTAGCCCTATGGTGATATCCTGGATATCATTTTTCCAATTAAGATCAGTATAACTGTGCAATGATATAGAAAACCAGGATAATTGTAAAGATCAGCAGATATAGCCAATTTAATCAAAAATATTGAACCTTCAAAAGTTAAACGTCAAACAAAAAATGACATTACAGTTTTAAATGCAATCAAAAAGAAAGTAGAAGATAATAACCTACCAGTTACAAAATATGATAAGGGAAACACAACTGTCATATTGACAAACTGAAAATTATAATTCAAAAATATATAACTTTATAGAATCTAGCCATGTAAAAGTTCTTAGAGCAGATCCAACAAAAAAGTTTTCTTATAATGTAAGGGATATTGTTAATAATTCAAATTATCTTCCAAGTGATTACGAAAAGAGGTCCATCATAAATAAGAATCCTCATTGCCCACATTTATATTGAACCGTTAAATTACATAAAATAACGAAACCAATTAGACCTCTAGTTTCTTATGTTAATGCTCCTAATAATAAATTGGCAAAGAAGCTTAACAATATACTTAATAGTTACGGATATGTATCTAAATACTCAATTAGAGATTCAATAGAAATGATCAAAAGATTAAAAGCATTCAACTTACAAGATAACTCTAAGCTTATTTCATTTGACGTTACTAATATCTTCACTAAAATTCCTCCTAAAGAATGTCTAATACTTGTAAGAAAATTACTAGAAGATAAAAATATTAATTCAGGAATAATATCAGATGTACTTAATTTATTTGATGTATGTATTAATCAGAATTATTTCACTTTTGACAATAACATATATATTCAAAATGAAGGTTCACCAATGGGACGCCCTATATCACCTATTTTGGCAAACATTTTTATGGACAGTTTAGAAAGAAAAATCTTTGAAAGTAATATTTCAAAAAATGTTTTATTTTGGTATAGATATGTAGATGACATATTAGCTTCTTTATAGGTAGTTAACGACAATTAGATATAGTTTTTAACCACATTAATAATTTACACCTAAAAATTAAATTTACATTAGAAGTTGAAGATAATAACTCAATCAATTTTCTTGATTTCAAAATTCAAAGAGTTAATATTGTATTTGATTATTCAATTTACCGAAAACCAACACACAGTGATGTGACAATTCCATATAGTTCTAATCACCCCATGTCACATAAACTAGCGGCATATAATTCAATGATACATAGAGCATTTCCAGTTCCTATGAACAAATGTAATTTTGATAGAGAGATTAATACAATTAGACAAATAGCAACATCCAACGGTTATCCATTACATATGATAAATAATCTAATTAATAAAAAAGATGAAAAAGTGGCATTACAACTACTATTTCCTAAATAAACTGAAGAAATAAAAACTTATAAAACCATCACATATGCAGGAAATATTTCAAAGATAATATCTTTAGCAACGAATACAACAATTTCTTTTAAAACAGAAAGTGACGTAAGTACAAAATTGTTAAATGTAAAAACAAAAATACCACCATTAAAGAAATCAGGTATATATAAACTCAAATGTCCAGAATGTAATGTTGTCTATTTGGGTCAGACCCTTAGAAATTTTGAAATCCGATACAGTGAACACTTACGAGCATACAGATTAAAACAACCAGATAAATCACATTACGCAAAACGTCTACTTGACACCAATCATTCATTGACACCTAACACAAAACTAGAAGTACTACATATTTGTGATAAGAAACAAGAACTGGATTTCCTTGAAGAGCTGGAAATTAGAAGACAATTGAGAAACCCACAATATGAAGTAATCCATGAACAGATAAATCTAGGGAGTTCTCCACTATTAAACTGTCTTCTTAAGTGATAATTGTAAAGATCAGCAGATATAGTTTTCCTGGTTTTCTATATCATTGCACAGTAAATACTGATCTTAATTGGAAAAATGATATCCAGGATATCATCATAGGGCTAATAATATCTAAGCTTCAATATTTGTAATATCACATCTTCTTTTTTCTATTAAAATATATTAAGTCAATCACGAGGTAGGTCACTTCTTGGTCTAGCCTAAAATAACTACTAAACATCAGGTAGGCATCAAATGAATTGCAACTTCTGTCATTCTGACGATGATATTCAGTTGTCGAAACAATTGTCATTTTTTTAGAATTTTCAACATTTTTCATTATATTGTGGAATTAGCTAAAAATATTGAATTTCATTGAAAACACTAATATGAGTTATCTGTGTTTTAAAACCACATCATCGGCATACAGTAGGCTACTGTGCAGGTTCCATGTTTCTGTATCCAATTATTGTACTCAGATGTTCATATTGTCTTTTTATGTTCTTTTTTTAGTTCAATTGTAGCGATCGGCTACTAAGGCCACTCGCACAGGCACAATCAAGTATACAAGTAAATTAACTAATTAAGTAGAAGTTAAATTTTGTGGTACAGCTGGACATCTTTTAGAAATTCGTGGACGGTGATGACATTATCTGGATTTGACATTCTATAATAATGTGTCAACAGTAAGGTTACAGTTACATGTTGAACAGTATGATCGGTTGTTTGATGACATCAGATAGCATGAGTAAATTTAATGTGACCAATTCTTAGTCTCTTCCTCATTGCTAGGTTTTGTCTTGAGAGACTTGAAGCTCCAAGAGAGGTTGGATTTGGTGTAATTTTAACGAAATGGAGTCCCAATGCTGTTGCCATAAATATCTGAACTTATGCTTGATGACTTGCTTAAGATCGGATATAATTTGGATATTATCTGCATCATTGTTCAAAGTTGTCGTACTCTTAGCTAGTTGATCTGCAATTTCATTATACCAATATGAGATGGTAACCATTGAAAGGTAACTATTATATTTTGGGAAGTGAAGAGTTAGTAGGTATCATGGATATTCTGTACAAGAGGATGGTCACAGGATATATCTTTGATAGCGTGTATAGAGGCAAGTGAGTCTGTACATATGCAGACATTTTTATTAGGAGCGGAAATGTGTTGAAAGCCTGTAGTATACTATAGAGTTCGCCGGTATGTACATTGCATGTTGGTGAGATTAGGGAAAAGAAAATTGGATATTTTAATATCGTTACGGCACAGCAGACTCCTATTCAAATTTTTGAGGCATCAGTATACAGTACCAAGTTGAATTAATTTCTGTATATTATATCCAGAAAAGTTTTTCTAAATAGATCGTTTGATGTTTAATTTTTATTCAGAATTGTAAGAGATGTGTTGATTTGAGGAATGTTTTTCGCCCATGGGGGCATTAAGGGAAAAAGTAGTGGAAATGTTTCAGAAATATCAATTTTGATTGGCAGAAATATGGGTGAAGGTTTCATTTTTAAGAATTTCGAGGTATTCTGTAAGTTATTATTGGTCTCGTAAAGAAGTTGTATAAAGGATTAAGAGGATTGGATGATACCGAGACAGCATAATTAAGTAAGAATTGTTGACGTCTTATCCACCGGGAAAGACCTAAATTTCCCCAGGCATAGCATCAATAAGTGATTTAGAGGCAGATATATAAACGTCGCAGCCGTAATCTAATTTAGATCGAATAAGAGATCTGTATATTTTTTAGAGAGAATTTTCATCTCCGTCCCAACGAAAGTAAGAGAGGGTTTTTATGATATTTAGACGTCTGTATCCTTCGTTCTTTGTATTCAAAATAGGTTGTTTCCAGGTGAGACGAGTGTCGAATACCATACCCAATATTTTGAGGTGATTAACAACCTAAAGAGACATGTTGTTAATTATAATATTAGGGGCAGCGCTCAGTGAAGATTTACTAAAATTGATGACTTTGGATTTTGTTGGAGATAGAGTAAGCCCCAATAATTTTATCTTGTTGAGTCAGAGAAGAAGTAGTAGACACTGACTGTCCATGGTAATACAATACTAAGTCATCTAATAGGAACAGTGAAATTGGAATATGGGTCATTTGTTACAAGGTTGAAAAGAGTGGGGCTGAGTACAGAGCCTTGAGGTATTCTGTCGGTTTGATTGAATATAGGGGAGAAGATACTATTAACTGGAATCTTAGTGATAAAAATTTTTTGATGAAATGGAATATATTCCCATTGATATTGTGATTTATTAGTTTCAAGTATTACATTTCTGATTATTGTATCGAATGTACCTTCTATATCAAATGCAGCAAGTATAATTTCTTGTTTTTCGTTTAAAGCCGTCGAGATATGTGTCTGCAACATTACCAAATTGTCTTTTTTTGACCTATGCCGCCGAAATCCAGATCTTTTGATATAGTGTTGTGTTTAACTAAATACCATCTCAGTCTCTTATTGATAATTTTTCCATGATTTTGCACATTGTACAAGCCAATGTAATATGTCTGTAGGACTTGGGGGAAATTGGTGGCTGATTAAGTTTTATCGGGGGAATTAAAATGGATAGTCGCCAGAGGCTTGGGAATATGTTAGATTAAGTTGAACAGTTTCAATAGTGTGTTTTGATTTAGGATATCAAGTTTTTTAAAGAAAATATATGGAAGATCATTAGAACCAGCAGCAGAATTTTTGCACGATTTTAACTCAGCAAAAAGTTCTTGGTGAGAGAAAGACATGTTGAGAAAGTATATATCTTGATTTGATTGAATTGAGCAAGGTATCTTGACTTGATTGAACTGAGCAAGGTATCTTGACTTGATTGAATTGAGCAAGGTAAAAGTTGTTGTGTACTTGTAACGTTTGGGAGTAATTTACTTCGAAATATTGCTTCAAAATTTTCAGCAATGATCTGGTTATTATTTATTACAGTATAATTTGAAATAAGATGGCGAATTCCATTATTGGTTTTTTATCTTCTTTACTGTTTTTTCCATAATAAGTGTAAACTGTAACGGGTTAAAATATACCATTGCTTTATTCCTATACCCATTATAAACACGTCTGATGTCTGCCCGGCAATTTGTATTTCAACCCTTACTATCTTATATATGCTTCTTGTATTAGACCTTTACATCTTTTCATTTCCTCTAGTATTGTCCATATTTCTTTTCTGACTACCGTGTCTGATTTCAAATTTCAAATCAATAAATATCAGGTACAGTTCTTCCATTTTCTCTATTTGTCTTTCTATTAAATCCCTTACTGAATATATATTACTGGTTTGTCTTTTCGGTCTAAAAGCTTGTTTTGCTTCTAGTTTTAATTCTACGCAATGTCTCACTCCTTTTTCCAAAATTCTTGTATAGAGTTTGTAACTTCTTTGTGTCAAACATAACGCTCTATAATTTTCGTACTTAGTTTCTTCCCCTTTTTTATAGATAGGTACTATTAGTGGTGCCCTAGGTCTATAAAGTTTGCCGCTTCATGAATTAACAAAATCGTTTAATAATAAAAAAGGCAATATAAAAGTATAAACATTATTTATCAAATATTGCGATTCACAAATTGGTTGACAAATTCGTCAATACAGCTGTCGTAAGTATCGGATTTTGTTAAGGCAGCTTCTATATTAAGGATAGCATAACTGTTTAAACGTTCTTCGCTTATACGGGAACATAGTTTTTTATTCTTTTGAGTGCGGAAAACGATGGTTCTGCGCTGCAATTGGTCACTGCCGTGGACAAGAACATGCGTATTGCTATTTATGTGTATGGCAATGTTTCCTACATATCCTTTTGCTTAATAAATAGTTCAAGTGGCCTTCAACTCATTTTGTTTTCATATTACGTCAATAACTGTTTTAAAAGAACACATTCTACTTGTAGATTATCAATATTTCTAAGTCACATAATTTTTTTATTATTATTCTATTAAAAAAATATTTATTTTATGAAGGTTATTTTTTCTCTCGGTGTAAATAATGTCTATGAAAGGCACCCAATGTGGAGCGCGAGGGGCGGCTTGCGCCGCTATTTCAGAACATGACCCTAGATTAGATTATTTTCCAATTTCCTCGGTGATTTATAACAATTATTTGTTTTTAATAAAGTGAGAAGATTGAATTTTAGATCTGTGTTGTTTTCTTTTTCTATAACTCTGTTACAAAGACAAAACAAAACGGCCGTCAATTTTCAGGTACCCTCAATTTTACATACACTATGTAGAAATTTGACTACAAATGTAGAAGGAATGTGTCATTATTTTTAGAGTTACTCTGAAAATATCATACATAAAACATTATATATTGATAAAGCCGGCCTTTTGATGGGTCTGACTTTGACACGTTTTGCAACTTCTCAAATTCTCTCTTCGATAGTACTTTTTATAGCGAACCGAAATCTCCAAATAAACGCCAGTTCGTATAAGACTAATCTCTGACAATGTTGTTTGATTTATTTATTTGAAGGATAGGTAAAATATTATAATTATTTTACAAATTACTATGCTTTAATACAGAAAATTTAGGTAGATCAGCTCCAAAATACAGATATAATTTAAATGACTACTTACAATTGGTTTTATCGCTTCAAAACACTTATAATTAACAAAAAATTTATTATTAAGGAAATCAACGCTCCGCGTATATGGAATATTTAAATGACACTGATTGACATTTTTCTTTTTCTAATATAAATCAATTTTTTGTCGAACAGGCTCGACCTATCTAAATTTAAATAAAAGACGTGTTCCGAACACTATATAAAACTATTTAATATTGTGTAAGTCATTTTACTCACCAACATATGTTCTGCTAACCAACCTTCTCTTTTAGCAATTGTAGATCCAATTCTTAAAGCAAAACATTTCTTTCCCAACAAAGAATTGCCACCGTAACCACTTCCATATGATACAATTTCGTTATTCTGAGGTTTGTGTAAGATAATAGTTCTTTGTGGATCGCAAGGCCAACTAGGATTCTCTATGATTCCGTCACTAGGAGATCCAACAGAATGTAAACATTTGACGAAAGCTTGACCGTCTCTAACTTGTTTCAGCACTTTAGAACCCATCCTTGTCATTATTCGCATTGACGCTACCACGTAAGGAGAGTCCGTCAATTCGATTCCTAAAATAAGGAAGTTTTTTAATAATAAATATTATACTAGATAAAAACTGTAAATTACCTATTTTTGATAACGGTGATCCAATAGGCCCCATGGAAAAAGGTACTATGTACATAGTTCTTCCTGTCATACAGGAGTTGAATCTTTCTTTCACAGCAATATCCATATCGTTAGGTGACATCCAATTACCTAAGCCTCCAGTGACGCCGTTTTTAGGTGTTGGGATCGTTTCTGATTTCTTGTCAGTACAAATAAAAGTCTTAGATTCTACTCTCGCTGTATCTGCTGGATTCGTTCTTGCTAACCAACTGAAATGTAAAAACTATAAATGTACAAAAAATTTAGAGAGAGTTGGTTCTATACACATAATTATTAAACTATTGAAATAGATCTAGATCGTAATGTATTCATTATATACTTTTAACAAACTCGTTAAAATCATAAGTGCACCCTTATTTTGGAGAGCTATTGAATTTTCATAATGCTGACATTTAGTATTAAAGTAAAATATAAAAAATGCTGTTTACAATCCTCTTGTATAATGTTTCAAGTAGAAATTCAGAAAATTAGGTTAAAAATACGATGAGATGTACTAAAAATAAAATAAAGGTCGAAAAATATATCTATGGTCGTAACTCAAACTCTGTTTTGTTTTGTATAGCTCATCATTGATATCTTTTTTATTATCATATGTTATAAAAAGTATCAAAACGTTGTATTAAGTTTTTCCTCTGATGTTCCAAGAGATATCAATTTTAATTTGTGAATTCTATTGCAAAATAAGCACGGATATTAGCAAATGTGCTCTGCAGCTGCCAAAAGATTTATCAGCCAAATTTTTTTAACAATAAAATTACATACAAAGTGGCCCATTAGTATGTGGAAGTGTAATAACTTACCTAGGATAAAAAATATGAAGAAATGTTTTGAATAAAAGTTGTTGTATTTGCGCCGATACACATTTCTAAAATATTTTGAGATATACTGGGCGTTCAGCCTAAGTTACACAACATGAAGTTTACTTTCTTTTAATTGAATTCAGCTATAAATGCTGACTAGTAAACGTTATCAGTAATAAGCAACTAAATATATTTGGTAGGTAAGAAGGTAAAGGAATGCTGAAATGTCTGAACATAGTAGAAGTTTCGTTTAGAGTTTGGGGTATTTTTTGGATAATCGTTAATTCAGGAAATTTCAATAAGCAAAAACTTCATTTTTTTAAATAGAACATCCAGTATATTATTTGACCATCTTGTAAAACTATTTTATTCCTTCAAATTATGTCTGTATAATGTAGTACTCTCTAAAATTGATTGTTATGAAGAAAATTTGCATTTTTAGTTTATGAAAAATAGGTATTTATGTTTTTGACAAGTTTGCTCTGAATGTGAAGTTTAAAATACTTCTATTTTCGTTAATTTTATGTGACATTGAGGATCTAAGTGGTGATGAAGAAGTTGCTGATATAGATGAGGTTTTGGAGCCCGAGCCAGTACCTGATGACGATGGTACTAGTAATGAATTTATGTATTTTTGAATTTGTAGTTAGTACAGTATTAATAATTTTTTCATAAAATCTTAGATTCTCACAAAGAGGTGGAAACTACCGAAATATCTAGAGAACCTCAGACTGGACCAAGCACCATCGCAGCTTCCACTAACAAAAAAGAAGCAATAATAGACTTTATCACAAGACATGAGGTGACCCCTAAAGAAGATATTGCCTGGAGAGCAGAAGTCACATTTATAACTCTAGCTTTCAGGTGATTTGAAAGAAAAGTGGAAGATATTGTTGAACTACAAAGTCCACTTTTTTCCCTGAATATTTTAGTGATCAGTTATTTGAGGAAATGGCTGAATATAGTAATCTATATGCTGCACAGCAACTTCAGAGATTTGCTCCTACAGACAACCATGAGATGAAAACTATGGTTGGTATTCACATTCTTATGGGAAATTTACATTACCCAAGGATTCGATGTTACTGGAACACAAAGCATTCCATAAGAATTCCAATTATTGCTGACAATATTTCACTAAATCGGTTTTTCAAATTGAGGCAAACCCTTCATTTTGCTGACACTAATGCCAGAGAAGAAGGCTCAACTGATCGATTTTGGAAAATAAGGCCATTGTATAATCGAATAAGAGCTACATGCCTATCACTTCCCTTGGAGAAGGAGCTTTGTGTAGATGAACAAATGGTTCCCTTCAAGTGACGTTTAAATGTTGAACAATATGTAAAAAATAAACCCAACCCTTGGGGTATTAAAAAATTTGCCTTTTGTGGAAGAAGTGGCATTTTACTAGATTTCTTTCTGTATTAAGGAGCTACAACAGAGCTTGATGAAATGGAGAAGAAAGTTTTTGGCTTATCAGGAGCTGTAGTTTCAAAATTAAGCCAAAGAATTGCTGAAAAGAATGTACAGATTCTTTTCGACAATTATTTTTCAAACTGTAATTTGTTACAACATCTCAGAAATAAAGGAATTTATGCTACCTGTATAGCAAGAGTAGATAGATTCAAGAAACCACCATTCCAGGATGATAAAGTTATGAATGGCATCAACATTTATGGGAATCGGCGAAGCCGATAAATGTAAGCAGCGGGACAAAAATAAGAAAGAATATGTTTACGTTTCGCGACCAAAAGTTGTAAAAGTATATAATGCTTGCATGGGAGGTGTAGATAAAATGAATTTTCTGATACCAATATACAGGACTCTCATAAGGTCGAAAAAATGGACATTACGCTTATTCACTCATGCGCTGGACATAGCATGTACAAATGCCTGGATACAGTACAAAGATAAAGCAATTCAGTGGGGGAAACCAAAAAAACATATATTAGATCTTCTCCACTTCAGGGCTTATATAGCTTTAGCACTTATATTAGCGGATAAGACCTCTTCTCGCAAACGAGGTCGGCCATCTCGTGATCCAACACCCACACTAACTACACATTCTTCAAGGGAAAATCTGGAAGTGCGTCCAATTGTGGAAGTGCCGTACGTTGGAAGGAACCACTGGCCAATACATGAAAATAAAAAGTCTGCAACGAGGTGTAAAAATTCAGGGTGCAAAAAATAATCGCGAACTTTATGCAACAAACGTAAAGTTCATTACTAGTTGTTTTATGATGTTCCATAGTTCCTGAGTTTATTAAATTTTTTTGAACAGTCACATTTTTATTACCGTTGAGTCATGATGCTGTCAATAGACGACGTATTGCCAACCCCTTAGGAGGGGGGTAGATAACCCTTTATATATTATATCAAAAAATTGGAAAAAAAATTAGCTTTACGCCAGTAAAATGTCAGGTCTTTTACTCCACCCAATTAAAATAGTGACTGAAAGGGTTAATCAGTAAATATATTTATCGATGGCCACTACACAATGTTAGTATAAAATTTGTGTATTATCAATTCTTATTCCATGTAATTAGATTATAAAACCTGTTTGGAATAAATAAATTATTAACATTTTAATTTTGTGCTAATCTACAAAATGTGAAATCGTTACGCTACTGATTTTCAATGTTACAATATGGCGGTGGTTTTGACAACAAGTTGGCTCCGGAGTGTATAAGTGCGAAAAGAAATTAGTAGCAAACATATGAAGGCATAATTGTATTTTTCTCTGTATTTCTTGTAGCTTCTGTGCAATTATTCAAAGAATATTTGTATTAATTTCTCCTATCTATTGAAGATGCTTTGTTATGCGTCAGCTTCATTATGTCTTCTTGTTTTTCCTTTTAAAAGTGAGAACATGATTGGTTTCCAAACTTCTTTTTCAAGATAAATTTGACTTGCTTGTTTATATTATGAATAATTGCACATTATTATCTGATTATTAACGATATATAAGTATAGTTGTCATAGATTTGGATTTTTATAACGTTAAATATTTTGAATAATATCTAACGGTCAAAGATTATAAATAAAATTTGTAGAAAAAGGTTTCATTTTCTCATTATATTATCTTCATTATATTGGTTATTCCCAAACATAAAACAAATATATTAACAAGTGTTTCATTGATAAGAGGTATAATTTGAAACATTCGATTACTGAGACACCTTTTTAACAATAAAAAGGAAATAAAACATTACGTGGCATACATAATCACCTGTGGAGACTGATCTAAATAAAAGGAAAAGAGATTATGTATGTATACAGAAATATTGGTACCAATCCCACTGTGAAAAGAAGCATTAAGTAAATAGAAAAGAGTGAAAGAATGAAAATTGCTGGAAAATCATGAAATAGTAAAAGCAATGACGATGAATATATGGATATGAAAAAATGGCACTGAAATATGCCACAAGAAAGAAAGAATATACAATATGACTTTAACAAAATACGCCATTGAATTATAATTTTTTATTACCATTGAGTATGTGGTTGATTATTGAAGGAATGCTGAAAATTATTTGATTAAAAAGGTTTTGACAAACAACACGTCCCTTGAAAAATTACTGGCATTTTATTGAAATTTAATTTTCAAAATCTTTCACAACCTGATCTTTGACAATTGAAGAGCAGAAGTACCTAACAAAGGGGCTAAGTTCCAATTTGCCTAAAAATGAGATATTTGTATAGAAAGTTTCTGTGTCCTATAAAACGGGCAAAGTGGCAGAACTTCAAATTTCGTGAGTAATCATGCAGTTAGGCGGCACTTTCGGCAATGTTCACCAAGTGCCGTGTCATTTTCATATCTAAAAGGCCGAAATACGTATTGTCGCCTTGACGTGATGTGGGTTCATTTTCTTAATAATGTATGTCAATAATAATAATAATATAATACAAGACTTAATATAACATTAATGATTCCTTATATATTAGATCAGAAACACCAAGAATTTTACTCTAATTTAGTCAAATGTGTTGGCACTTAGACCGTTTCGCATTTTTTTAATTATTTGTAAATTTTCATTTTTTTCGGTTGTTTACCTCGTAGCCTATTTAGCCGTAAAGTAAATAATATGTCGGTTTATTATTTGAAAATAAATTGTTTGCAATTTTGGTATAAGAAGGTCTTTTTATAATGTATATGTTTAATAATTTTGGCACTTAGCCTATACATTTTTCTCATATATCTATCAGCAAAAGCAACAAATATTTTGTCAACCACTTATTTGAGCTAAAAGGAAATCACACAAAAAAAATACAATTTTCAGTAATGTTCAGTATTTCAGAAAGTTGTGCTTCCTAATGTAAAATATAATAAATAACTCACCAATTATCATATTTTGGCAAAGGCTTAATTGTTCCTTGCTCCACCATTAGATTGATCAACTTCTGGTTTTCCTCCTCGGATCCATCACAAATGTGGAGTTTGTCAGGTTTGCAAAGTTTAACATTGTCTTCTACATACAATTTTACCTGTAATAAAGTATAATGAAGTTAAAAATCGTGTAAACTAGATACCAGATCCACTAAGAAGTTCTACTAAAACAAAACCGAGCCGATACATTTTGTTCAATATTCTGCAACTTTTTTAACGTGTGTATAACTAGAATTATATTTTTCTGAAATCGCTCAAAAATGTCTACTTTCTTAGCTCAACTTCGAACCCCATAATGCGCTATTTTAGTTTATTGCTATGAACATTTTAAAGGGTCGCTTTCTCCATAGATGGTTGAAACTAAACTTAAGAAACTTTAAACTAACGGTTTAACCTCTATTTGGCTTTTCTAACGATATTTACAAGGGCGTTTAGTTTTAACTCGAACAACCAATGTTGGCAATCGTGTTTTACTACTTTGAAAAACTTTTGCCGAATTCAACTATGATACGGGGGTTAATTTTAGGTTATGTTGACTGTAAACGAAGGGAGAAGTGTTTATATTATTCTTGGTTAGTTTGCTACATCTAGCTTATAATTAAAACAAATTTTGACACTATTAATTAGAAACAGAACATGATTGAACCGAAGCCAGCAAACAAAAGAGGTGAGCATTTCCAGAAGAGTAAAATAGATTTATTGTTGGGGATTATTTCGCAGTACAAACACATCATCTCTCCACTACGCTCATCACAATTTGATAATAACTACCAGAAGACGAGAAAGAGAGGTCAAGAGGATGGCACGGGAAGTTTGTGAAGATGAAGGTATTACGTCTTCACCCAAATATATATTTAGGGTTGGTGTATTCATTTGCATTATGGACACTGTAGTTTAGAAAATGGAGACAATGTTTTTGAAACATAAGAACCTTCACTTGGACATAGCCGACTTCGGCCCAACAATATTCTAAAATAACTGGATAAGGTTTGTGAGCTTACACCAACATTAGACGAAGGGACATTTAAAGAGGAACTTATTTCCTTTGCTAAAGCCTGGCCTACAATATCTAAGCACTCTCTAGAGCAGTGGTTTCCAGACATCTTATCAGTTGTAATCAAATTGTAAGGTGATTAAATACAATATATTATTATTATTCAAGAAATTAGTGTAACTAACAGTAACAGAAACATATAAATGGTAATTTTCAGAAGGTAAGCTATATTCTATATCACAAAAAATAGTTTAATTATAAATTGTTTTTAATGAAATAAAAAATATAGAATTTACTTAATCTAAAATAACAATGAAAATTCACCTCATATTTTCAATGCGACTTTTATATATGCATTTTTTTGACAAGCTGAGGAATCCTAGTACTTAGGCTCTTACTAAGAGCTAGTCTCAAATGACTGCTTGCACTTGACGATTTCGTTGTTTGTTTCTAATTAACAATAAAGTAGAGAACCCCTACTAACACAAAAAGGTGTTATACCGCAAAGCTACTTGTCGAATCTTGGGGAAGGCCATGATTTTCTTTCCCCACAACTGTTCTAGCTATATCAGATTCAAACGAGTCCTTAAAGATACTGTCAAGTTGTACAGTATACTCTTGAATATTGTCAGGAAAATCTATATGCTCCACGTTGAAAGAATTTCGAATAAGCTTTTTCAAATATTGTGTCTCGCTGCTTCCATATTCTGGGAAAAAGCAAGCAAATTCTTTTTTGAAATTGCCTAAGTGACATGCTGCACCTGTAACAGCAGCATAATTCTTGTTGTCAATGAGAGCTTTTAAAGTCGCGAACGATTGAAAGTTTTTTTCCTCAACTTTGCCTATCCAGAAAACAATCTAACACTAAAACGCGCGAAGTTTGCGATTGCAAATATAATACTATCACAAATTTTCGTTTCCAGATCCTTGAAGTTGCAGTATAAACTGGTTCAAATGTTTAAAAACTTCAACTAGATATACGAACTTGGTTCACTCAGTTGTTCCTAGAAGTGTTGCATTTTAGTCTCAATAAAAAAACACTTTTAACTCATTCTCAACTCATATCAACGAGCCAACATATTGTATTTTGACAACCAACGCACATCAGTTTCATAAAGTAGTATCTCGTGCTTGGAGGCTAATTCTGTACATAACTTTTTGAAAATATGTGTGTGTTTGGCACTCTCTTTAACAAAGTTCATTCTTTATGACCAATTTCATGACATTCAATAAATCTTCCGGCGTCGTTCTCGATGCTAATGCTTGACGGTGAATTATACAGTGCATCGTAACTGTATCAGGATTCTTCTTCTTCACTAATGTTGCTAGGCATGAACGTGATTCCAGCATAGCGGTCACTGCATCGGTACAAAGTCCGAATGTATTTACTTAATACTGTTCTACTAAAATCGTTATTTTGATTTAATCCCGGGAAAATATTACTTTGGTATAAGTAGCCACCTGACTCTCCCGCAGACCATCCCCGAGGCACTCACGGACTACTTTTGGTCCGAGGACCACCGGTTGGGAAGCACTGCTCTAGAGGGAGACTATTCTACTGATGCTTTTGAACAAAACGCTTATCTCCGGGATGGTGAGTTTGCTGTAGAAGATGAAGATATTCACACCGATGACACAGGTCTCTTTTCCTTCAACTCATCAAAACTGTGCAATATATGTATAAAATGTGCTATTTTGGACTTATTGTAAAGTAGAATATGTACTGCCTTAAGCTTGGTCTTTTCTTCCCAAATTCCTATTTTAAGATTTCTACAAATATGGGTATTCATTGATAATTCAGGCGCACGCTTTTATGAGTGTGTGTGGCACCCTGTTCGAGTTCTCTCCACCGCCCTTTTCAAGTACCCAGCACTGGCCTGAATGTAGCTCTCAGCTTGGAGTAATTTGACCAGGATTGTTCTGCTGCTGTATTCTGATTGTATCCGTTTTGTACATTCCTTTTTTGGACTAAACATTGAAGAATGGAACGTTGGCTTAAAGGCGTTAAACGTGTTGCAACAACATCTTCTAACGAAGCCGAATGTTCAAAAGCAGTATGCATGGAGAAAACAGCAATTACCAATCCAGACGATGATGAAACGTCGCCAAGCTCCACGGTTTCAAAGGCGAAAAAACGGAAGTATGATGAATCATATATCAGTTTCGGAGTTGATTCCAATGGTTCACCTCTCTGCATATTATATAGTAAACTGCTTCCTAATAGTTCCATGGCACCTGCCAAGTTGCTCTAACATTTGGAAACTGTACACCCCGAGTCTAAAGACAAGAATAAATAATTTTTTGTACGTAAGAAAGAACAATTATTGGAAAGTAGAAGAAGGTTGATGGGTGTATTTTCTCAAAAGATGAAAGTGTGTAAATAAATTTTATTAAAAAATTTAAGCTAAGCGCTTTCGGCAAATAAACATGCCATCATCGGAGCTTTCCTAAAATTACAGATGTTTTTGTAATTACAATAAAAAGGAGATAAACAATTAAAAAAGTTTTGAAAAACTTACGTCAATGGTAAAAAATACCTCTAAAAAAGGGAAACATTGAAAGGGGATCGGCATCACAGGCACAATAGTTAGATGTACCTTTTCACAAAATTATCAAATAAATTGAAACTAAAAACCCCTCTTTTATGGGGTGAAATTATTCACTCAGATCATTTTTATATTTTAAAGATGGAGCAACGAAGTATGCAAAATGACAAGGTGTAGAAGACACCTACAAAATGGACAGTTTATTTCAAAAAGAGAAGGGGGGGAAGTGACTATTGTACCTATTGTAAAATTTTACATAACATCCCGGTCAACAATTACAGAAAAATGAATCTTCTTGAAGATTTGGTGATTCTAAGGGTATTGCAGAAAGATCCAGTTAACTGCGTTAATACTCAAGTAAATTTAAATTGTAATTTTAAACCATTGTTCAAGTATCTTTGGGATTCTCAAATGGATTAGCTTATTATCTACCTTTACATTTAGTTTTATTTAAAATTCGTACAAATTTAAAAATTTCAATCTCAATATAGTTTTCAAACTTTGATTAACTCCACTACTGTAGGTACAATAGTCACTTCCCCCCCTTCTCTTTTTGAAATAAACTGTCAATTTTGTAGGTGTCTTCTACACCTTGTCATTTTGCATACTTCGTTGCTCCATCTTTAAAATATAAAAATGATTTGAGTGAATAATTTCACCCCATAAAAGAGGGGTTTTTAGTTTCATTTTATTTGTTAATTTTGTGAAAAGGTACATCTAACTATTGTGCCTGTGATGCCGATCCCCTTCCAATGTTTCCCTTTTTTAGAGGTATTTTTTACCATTGACGTAAGTTTTTCAAAACTTTTTTAATTGTTTATCTCCTTTTTATTGTAATTACAAAAACATCTGTAATTTTAGGAAAGCTCCGATGATGGCATGTTTATTTGCCGAAAGCGCTTAGCTTAAATTTTTTAATAAAATTTATTTACACACTTTCATCTTTTCAGAAAATACACCCATCAACCTTCTTCTACTTCTAAAATTCAAGTGTGTACATAGTCTTCAACAGTCTTCCATTAATTATTGGAAAGTCAAAAAACGATTATGCTTGTAACCCTAACTATCATTGAAAAGGCCGGGGAGGCACCATATTTAGTTAGCTATTATGCCATTATTTTCCAAAAATTTCCGTTATTTCGTTCAAAAACCGTATCGGAACTACTCCGAAGTGGCAACATTTGTGAACCGCAGAGTTGTATAACAGCAATAATTCTTTTTAAAATATCTCGCCAATATTGCCTTTCTAGGTTCAAAATTCTCTGATGTTCTTCATCAATTGTTTTACCCACCTTTAGTCTATTATCCATTTCCTTCCATTTATTAAAGCAGTCCATATGTTTCCCAGAGCTTTCATGAGACTTTATACTTCTAACAATATTTTTCCAGTCTCTATAGCCTTTTGACCAGTTCGCCGCGTTAATAACAGAATTTTTAAATAACAAACAGCAAAAGCAATACACAGCATCAGTACTTTTGGAGTAAACTAACCATTTTCTTTCAATTTTTCTCCATTAGACATTATACGATAATAATATGAAGGAGAAAAATACCTTCCAGAATCGTCTTTTGGAAAATCAACGCCTTTAGCCTGTATTGGCCCTTTTTCTATTATTATCTGATGTTGGGAGACATTTAAATTTTTACAGGATCCTGGATCACTATCAACTTCGGTAACTACATCTGTAACTGTAAAGGCTTTGCTGTCAGGTTGCTCGTCATCATTTTTTGGAATATCCTAATAAATTGTTTGATCTTCCTTGAATTGTTTGACAATAATCTCTTTTATTATATCCCCGTCTGAGTCTGACGCTTCTAAATAACTTTCAGTTGTATTCGGATCTGAGAGAGATGTTGAAGTGGAAGGAATTATAAATTTTCCTTTGGTACCAGAGAGTTTGTGCAGCTGATTTTCTTTTGCCAACCGCTTTTTTATACTCGCTGCCAGATAGCTTCTTCCTTTTTAAATCACTCATTGTCAATACTTGTGAAAATTAGGCCTAAAAATATTAATTTAGTAATACCGATCACTAACTCAATAAAAAATAGGCTTACCTTTTTTATTTAAACATTATTTTATAACGCTTAAAAGTAACAAAAAATGTTATTCGGCTATTCCCGAATCCCGACTATCAACTATTAACAATATACTACACAATACTGTACTACGTACATAGACAACGTAGATAATCTCATTTCACGCATCTGATCCTGATGCCTAAAGAGAAATATAACTGAGTGATGTGTCAGATACCATGATGCCACGTTCACTTAAAAGGCGGCATTCTTCGGATTTTTCGAATTTATTTAAATTTCACCGTAAGTGTTCAAACATTTTGAAATGCTGCCATGCCACCCCCAAAATAATGCCGCCTGGGACGGTCGCCTCACCGCCTCATCCCTCGAGCCGGCCCTACCAGTACCCAAAAGTAAAATTCTATATTTTGTAAAGTATGATTCAAAACTAATTTTTCCGGAATAAATGACATAGTAGCATTATGTTTATTAAGAAAAAAGTTCTACTTCTATTAAAAACATTATTTGCTCTTTTTATCAAGAATGTCCTAGTATCAGAACTGACTTATCAATTGGAATTCCATGCGCTTTATGTAACATAATAACGTATGTAATTAATTTAATCTGTTTTAAAACAAATTTAAATCACAACAAGTAACGTCTGATGCATAAGTATTTTACGAATAGTAACAATCCCATTTCTAGAGTCAAAGAGAAGTCTGATAAATTTCCAAATATATCTAGTGAATGGCCAAAGCTCAATATAAAATTGATAAATTCGCGCAAGAAGATAATTCAAGGTTATGTGGTTATATTTAAAATAATATTTTCTTCAACAGGTATTTGATAATAAATAAAATGATATCACTTTAATAGTTATTTAATAAACTAGTTTGTTAATGCAGGCAATTAATAAACGAAATTGTTTAAAGCACGAACGAGCGACATCGAGTGAGTGCCTTTAATAGTTGAGTTTATTAATCGTCCATTAACAAGTGAGTTGATTACAATATTCTTTCCTTGGCCGTAAACTCTTTTTTTGTGACAAATTTCATTTTTTACTAAGACTATCAGGAGACAATAATGTTAAATCCACACCAATGACGTAGAATGTCATTGACCCCATACATTTACAATTTCACGTAAAAATCACGTTTGTTAAAAATCTCAGTTATCATTGAAAAATATAAAATGCGAATTGTCAAAAAATTTGTCATTGCATGTGAAATAGTTATTTGTAAAACAAGTATCACAATGACTCGTTTTGTAGTACAAGTGAAGTTTGCGCAACAAACCGCGAAGCGGTGAGTTGCGCAAATCACGAGTACTACAGAAAGTCATTGTGACACAAGTTTCACACAACATTTTTTATAATTCGCATTAATTTAACTTTTTAAGTAAAATAGACATTTAATCTCTTTTTTTAAACTAGGAGGAGTGGTTTGAATTTAAGTTGGCAATTCTGTAGATTCCTGATTGGTCAGATCACAGATGGTTTTATTCAGCACTTTTGACATAAATGACCGAATAATTCTGTATATTGGAAACAAACTTTCATTTAAGCAAACAGACGATGATTATTTGTTTCAAAAAGAGCCTCTTAGTATATGCTTGCGATCTATTTATATCATGAACAGAATTATTTCTATAATACATCTTCACGTAGATATCTGAAAATATATCCCAAAAGTTGAACGTTATGTATACCTTATATATTGATCCTATACAATAAAAAAATAAACAATTGACAAATCATTAATGAGTCAACGTTAGCGTACTTTATTTATTAATATTTTTAATATATAATTTATAGAAATTTATCTTTAAGACCATTTAATATAATAATTTGCTAGCTAGAACAACGCTAGACCATTCTATAATTTATTTCAAGGTTAAAGTGAAATGTCAAATAAAAAAATATATAACATACAATAACCAACTGCGTGACACTAAAAATTACTAAGAGAGTGTTCAAAAAACTTCATTGTGACACTGTAAACAATGTTATAATGAAGTCTGCTTTATACGCGAATTATAAA
The DNA here is from genome assembly GCA_963921935.1 of Galeruca laticollis. Classification (NCBI taxonomy): domain Eukaryota; kingdom Metazoa; phylum Arthropoda; class Insecta; order Coleoptera; family Chrysomelidae; genus Galeruca; species Galeruca laticollis. The sequence continues at coordinate 149,242,203 of OY998176.1, read as the reverse complement.
ATAGTTTATTGTGCAACAAGTGAGAAAAGTACTTTTCCCACATGCTGCACACTATACTTTTTCTACAACTGCACAAATTTAAAGAATACAAGTAAACAGTTTTGTAGAAAAAGTCTAAGCATCGAATACCACCCACCGAAAAGGGCTGGGCATCGAGTATAAGTTTCTGAAATTGGCTGGGCATCGAGGATCCCCTACTAGATTCTTCATATAAATGTGTGTACTGTGGGCAAAGTGCCGTGAGAAATAATATTTCTCACAGTGTGAGCAATATATGGTTTTGAAATTAAGTAAGCTATGAGAAATATGCTAATTTTCATAGCAGTTGTAGAAAAAAGTTATTGTAAATTCGTAATTGCGCAGTTATGGAGTTAGAAAACCCTGCTGAATTACGTGCTGTAGTGTTGGCGAGTGCAAGCTATGCATGTTCGAGTTTGTTACCAACTAAAAGTCGAGATCTTTACGAAAAACCCTATAATGAATTTGATACCTGGTGTACTGAAAAAATTGTTTTATTTTATTTTATTTTCATGACTATAGCTGGTTGTTTATATCAAAATATCATCAAAATGACTTCAAACAACTTGGAAAGTATCCTTAATTATATTTTTATATTGTATATATCAAAATGTCATCAAAACGTCAAAATAACAAAAAGAGTGCCTTAATGACGTCCATTAAGGCATACTCTTTTAAATAAAATAATTCATATCATCGAAATTAATAAACTGTCAACGAAAAAATTTATTTTTGATTCACATATTGATTCATAATTATATTAGGACAGTTATTTAAAATTATTGGGCTGAGCTGTCAGCGATTTAATATCTAAAATTGCAGCCACTTACTTTGGTCACTAGTGACGAAAGTTAACGAGGGATATTTTATCACTAGTGTCGGTTTTCGGTTAAAGTAAAACGTGACGAAAGTTGTTGATTTTTAAATGGCTATAGAAATTGCATTGCCAATATTGTTTTATTATTAAACCCATTACTAATTTAATTGTTACTATTTCTGAATGTTTTTTTGAGGTATGTGATTTTGCGGGACATATTATAATTAATATGTTTTTTACTTTAATAAAATAATTATATCGAATTATAATATACATATAATATTAATCTACCTCAGTTAACGAATCCATCGTAGTGCCAAATTATAATGAAAAATGTATAAAATTAAAATTACCTTGTGAATATAGCCTAAAACGGACACGTCAAACAATTATAAACCGTAGTTACCGTAGAAAATAGACGGTCGTTCTGATGACACAAAAACGACCGCTTTTTCAGCAACCAAGTTCCGTAAATAACCTTTGTTTCAGGAACCAACCGAACTTTTCATATTTACGGTACGGAAAACTAGTAACCTAAATAACCAAGTTGATATACGGAATGTATACTATATTTTCTAAAAATGATAGCACGTGACCCGAAACGTGACATTATAGCAAAGTAGCTGATTGCTTAAAATGTGTAATACTACCTACGTTTTATAACTGCCAAATTTCAACGGTGTGAAGTTAGTAAACTAAAGCTGGTAGCTCATTTGCCGAACAATGCCGAACGATCAGTAGCGTCGTTAATGTCATTTTGACTGAGTAGAGAATGATGAAGTAGCTAAAAACAACAGCGCAAGTATCTTGAGGATTCACAAAATATTAAGGAGGAAGAAAAATCATTTAAATATGGTCAAAGGGGAAGATTCATTCATTTATATTGGATACATGTAATTTTCACAGAAAAAAAATAATCGCGCTATTTAAAATTTGTAGGTAGATGAAAATTCCAGACGAAAGAAAGATCATGTAGTTAATCTCCAAGGGGTGGTTTTTGATTCTTTATTTAAGAAATATGTCATTTTGACGGTGAAAGAAATAACAGAGCAGCTCTAAATTTATAAACAAGTATCCTAATGGTAAATCAAATACTCCACTGATAGGAAAATGACTTAGCTTATCTCTAAGGGGTAGTTTTTGTTATTTATTTCAGAAATATGTCATTGTGACGGCGAAGAAAATAACGTAGTAACTTTAAATTTATAAACAAGTATCCTAATGTTAAATCTAAAGCTCCACTGATAGGAAAATGACTTAGCTAATCTCCAAGGGGTAGTTTTTGTTATTTCTAACGGAGCAACTTTGAATTTCTAAACAAGTATCCTAACGATAAATCGAATACTCCACTGATAGGAAAATGACTTAGCTAATCTCCAAGGGGTAGTTTTTGTTATTTATTTCAGAAATATGTCATTTTGACGGTGAAGAAAATAACGGAGCAACTTTAAATTTCTAAACAAGTATCCTAACGATAAATCGAATACTCCACTGATAGGAAAATGACTTAGCTTATCTCTAAGGGGTAGTTTTTGTTATTTATTTCAGAAATATGTCATTGTGACGGCGAAGAAAATAACGGAGTAACTTTAAATTTATAAACAAGTATCCTAATGTTAAATCTAAAGCTCCACTGATAGGAAAATGACTTAGCTAATCTCCAAGGGGTAGTTTTTGTTATTTCTAACGGAGCAACTTTGAATTTCTAAACAAGTATCATAACGATAAATCGAATACTCCACTGATAGGAAAATTACTTAGCTTATCTCCAATGGGTAGTTTTTGTTATTTATTTCAGAAATATGTCATTTTGACGGCAAAGAAAATAACGGAGTAACTGTAAATTTAAAAACAAGTATTCTAATATTAAATATAAAGCTCCACTGATAGGAAAATGACTTAGCTAATCTCCAAGGGGTGGTTTTTGTTATTTGCTTCAGAAATATGTCATTTTGACGGTGAAGAAAATAACGGAGCAGCTTTAAATTTCTAAACAAGTATCCTGACGATAAATCGAATACTTCGCTGATAGGAAAATTACTAAGCTTATCTCCAAGGGGTAGTTTTCGTTATTTATTTCAGAAATATGTCATTGTGACGGTAAAGAAAATAGCGGAGCAACTTTAAATTTCTAAACAAGTATCCTAACGATAAATCGAATACTCCACTGATAGGAAAATTACTTAGCTTATCTCCAAGGGGTAGTTTTTGTTATTTATTTCAGAAATATGTCAATGTGACGGCAAAGAAAATAACGGAGTAACTTTAAATTTATAAACAAGTATCCTAATGATAAATTGAAGACTCCACTGATAGGAAAATGACTTAGCTAATTTCCAAGGGGTAGTTTTTGTTATTTATTTCAGAAATGTGTTATTGTGACGGTGAAGAAAATAACGGAGCAACTTTAAATTTCTAAACAAATATCCTAATGATAAATCGAAAACCTCACTGATAGGACGGTGAAGAAAACTACCCCTTTGAGTTTAGCTAAGTCATTTTCCTATCAGTGGAGTATTCGATTTATCATTAAGATACTTGTTTAGAAATTTAAAGCTGCTCCGTCATTTTCTTCACCATCAAAATGACATATTTCTGAAATAAATAACGAAAATTACCCCTTTGAGTTTAGCTAAGTCATTCTCCTATCAGAGGAGTATTCGATTTATCATTAAGATACTTGTATAGAAATTTAAAGTTGCTCCGTTATTTTCTTCACCGTCGAAATAACATATTTCTGAAATAAATAACATAAACTGCCCCTTGGAGATAAGCTAAGTCATTTTCCTGTCTGTGGAGTATTCAATATTTAATTAGGATACTTGTTTATAAATTTAAAGGTGCTCCGTTATTTTCTTCACCGTCAAAATGACATATTTATGAAATAAATAACAAAAACTACCCCTTTGAGTTTAGCTAAGTCATTCTCCTATCAGTGGAGTATTCGATTTATCATTAAGATACTAATTTAGAAATTTAAAGTTGCTCCGTTATTTTCTTCACCGTCGAAATGACATATTTCTGAAATAAATAACAAAAACTACCCCTTGGAGATAAGCTTAGTCATTTTCCTGTCTGTGGAGTATTCAATATTTAATTAGGATACTTGTTTAGAAATTTAAAGTTGCTCCGTTATTTTCTTCACCGTCGAAATGACATATATCTTAAATAAATAACAAAAATTACCCCTTTGGAGATTAGCTAAGTCATTTTCCTATCAGTGGAGTATTCGATTTATCATTAAGATACTTGTATAGAAATTTAAAGTTGCTCCGTTATTTTCTTCACCGTCGAAATGACATATTTCTGAAATAAATAACATAAACTACCCCTTGGAGATAAGCTAAGTCATTTTCCTGTCTGTGGAGTATTCAATATATAATTAGGATACTTGTTTATAAATTTAAAGTTGCTCCGTTATTTTCTTCACCATCAAATTGACCTATTTCTGAAATAAATAACAAAAACTACCCCTTTGGAGATTAGCTAAGTAATTTTCCTATCAGTGGAGTATTCGATTTACTATTAGGATACTTGTTTAGAAATTTAAAGCCGCTTCGTTATTTTCTTCACCATCAAAATGACATATTTCTGAAATAAATAATAAAAACTACCCCTTGGAAATTAGCTAAGTCATTTTCCTATCAGTAGAATATTTGATTTATCATTAGGATACTTGTTTATAAATTTAGAGCAGCTCCGTTATTTTCTTTACCGTCAAAATGACATATTTCTAAAATAAAGAACCAAAAACTATCCCTTGGAGATTGACTCCATGATCTTTCTTTCGTCTGGAATTTTCATTTAATTACAAATTTTAAATTGCGCGATTATTTTTTTTCTGTGAAAACTACATGTATCCAATATAAATGAATGAATCTTCCCCTTTGACCATATTTAAATGATTTTTCTTCCGGCTGAATATTTTGTAAATCCTTAAGATATTTGCGCTGTTGTTTTCAGCTACTTCATCATTCTCTACGTAGTCAAAATGATATTAACGACGGCACTGATCGTTCGGCATTGTTCGGCAAATGAGATACCAGTTTTGGGTTAACTTCACACCGGTCCAAATTTCAATATTGTAGTTCAAATAGTTTTCGAGATATATACTTGCCAAAACCTCGTGGGACACCCTGTATATATCTACGTTCCATATTGTATATTCTATGTTATTTGTTTCACAAGAAAGGAAAACTTATCGATAGTTTGGTTTATGTCTATTGTATTATGAGTGTAAAACGTCATACGCTAAATAAAACCAATCTTCTTACTTAGTCAGAAGGGTATATGCAATATTTTATGTTTTGCCAGCGTTTTCAACGTAAAATAGGCAACTTATTTAAATAAAATTCAACAAACTCTTCAATTGAAGGCCAACTTTGGTATATGTTCTTATAATTAATTTAGATAAAACTGATTCCATAAAACGGAACTAATAAAAGTTATATATTTGTGTCTCAATACTATCCCCCATGACAAATGGACAGGTACCAAATTATATACTGAATACATTTTTTACTACCACTACACCTTCGGTCTCACAAGAAGAAACGCGGGTCAGTGTAAGTGACAGTATGATATCACCAACGGTTCCAGAAATTCCAACCAAAATTAACAATACATGAAATATTTTGTATAAAGGACAACTGAATGATAGTAACGTTGGTGATACTTCCAGTCAAAAATAGCTTTATATTCATTTTTAAAAGATTATCGAACCAAAATAAAGTTTCCTGTGAAGATTGCCAATTAAAAAACTCATTTAAAAGTTACCTGATATGCAATGAGGAGATGTCACTACTAGCTTATTTATGTTTAAGGAAACGACAACTATTGATTTAATTTTAACGACATGTGTCCTTTAAAATTCTACTAATTACTGTTATATTATGAAAATAGAGTTAAATTTTTCATATTTTAGCATCTTCTATGAGTCTAAAAATTGAATTAGGAATTGTCCACAATATTTTAGATCAATTTGAAAACACTGTGTTTTTAGTAGCCTTATTATTATTTCTTACTTAATCTGTTTGGTTAAGTTTTTCAAATTGACATTTTCATATTCTAAAAGTTTTCTTTTGTAATTGAAATGTATTCTTTGAATTAATTATTTTTACATTTTGTAAAGTTCCATCAAATGATGGACCTAAAGAAGTTCTGATAGGAAAGATCTACTAGAATATTAAAAAAATTGGAACCAAAGAGTATGAAGACTGTAAACTTAACTCTAAAATGAACCTTTATACCATACACTAAAACTTTGTCCACTCATATGTATTTATTAAAATTTGAAAAGTATACAAAGTGACAGAATTGTTCCATTTTCTCCCCATTCACTATTTAAAATAATCACTGCTTATATATTTATTTTCAATAGTAAAAAATAACTCACTTTTTCAGGTAAATCCTGAAGATCCCCATGCGCAACACCGATTTTTCTAATCTGTTTTCCAAAAACAGAAACCTGCGGTGTCCCAAATCCATTTTTAGTCAATCCTCCAAGCTCGTTTGGAAATCTGTAAAAAGTTAAATTTCCTCTCAATAGTACTAACAACGGCCTCATCTTGATTCAACAACGTTTTCACAGTGATTCAAAATATAACGCAAATACCTCTTATATTGAATAAACAATGATAATTTACAACATTCAGTATGTGCAATCGAAATACAGATATGGGTGTTATTTGTAAATTAGTTGAAAATAATCTATTATCAGTTTATTATTTTTATAATAAGCATGAAAGAAATGAACAACACATCTATAGAACAATACAAAATGTAATATTTTAGTACGTGAACGTGCGCGTTCAGATTATACGTAATAATTTGATATCAATGATTATAATATTAAGTATGTACATAAACGAAACTCCATTGTATAAACAATAACCGAAAGTAAAATAGAACATTCCGGTGTATACTGGAGAAATAAGATATAAAATATTCTTTTCAATAATTCAGATCTTCGTTATCTTGGGCAAAACATAATTTTCGTTCGTTTATTCTTGTAATAGTTATTTGTATGCTTAGGCCGCGAAATACCTTTTTAACGTACCGAAAGAACAGTTATCGCCGAGGCCGCTTGCGGCCGAGGCAAGATAATCTTGAGGTCGTTAAAAAGTTTCGCGGCCATGGCATACACACTATTTTTCGTGCTATCGTTAAAATTATTAAACTAGATAATTGTAAATAAATATATTATATTGCTCTAAAATCAACAGCAGTTCATTTTACTTAACAATGTTAACGTGTGCTATGGAAATGATATGTTTCAATATATACAAAATATTTGGACAGTTCTTGACAAAACGCAAAATGTCTGATACTGATAGCGATATTTCAGTATCTTCCACTCTTCCTGAACTCAAAAGCGTTGTAAATTCGGCGCTTTCCGTTTTAATACCCGAAAAATCGAAGCGGCAGTACGAAAAATGTTACGGCGAGTTTAACGATTGGTGTGACAAACAGAATATTAAGACGATGTCTGAAAACATTTTATTGGCTTATTTGATGCAGAAATCAAATGTTGTAAAAAGTATTCATCCTAAATAATATAAGTACTTGTGTATTTGTTGGTATTCAATAAAAAATAATCATTGTCATTGTAGTATTTTCGAAATGTCAAATTTGGAAGTGATATTCAAATTTGGAAGTGACGTTTGGTTTCGCGGCCGTTGCTATGGGTAACGGCTGCGAAATTAAATTTCGCGGACTGTGCTGAGAACGCGAAATACTGTCTTCGCGTGCAATTGCACGAAAATATTATTAATTAACAATCATTAATTTCAAAAATGCTTAGTCTTTCAGTATATTTCTAATATAAACTGCATTTTTTTTCTTGTGAAACATCCCCAGATTTTTTAAATATCTCATTTGGTTAATAAAACCTGTTTATATTTTATCTTATTCGTCTTCTTGAATTGCCATAAGCTTTCAACGTGTAGGCGATTATCTCTCGGCTGTGAAGTCGCAAGCTTCTGTTTTGCGCTTTCCGTATGATGGTTTCTATGTCAGATATGCTGCAATAATTTCTTATATTGTTTCTTTTCTGGTACTCTTTTCCGTTCAGCGTTTGCAATCAATATTTCCTATAACAATCGATATTTAAGCTCTCCTTAATACCTCTTCGTTCGTCACATGATTCGTTCATGGAATTCTAAAAAGCGTCCATAATATCCACATTTCAATAGTGCTTCAATTCTGATTGAACTTTTGACATTTATAGATCAACTTTTTGACCCATATAATAATATAGAGCAGATGTAGCACTTAACTACTGGAGTTTGGAGACTCATTGGTACTTCACGTCTAATAAAGAATATACTAAATCTTATAAATGCCCTCCTTGCATGCCCACTCGTATATTTATCTCCCGGTTACCATCTGCTATTCAGTGAAGATCCTAGGTTCTTGAATTTATCTTCTATGCAACTTCCTAATTGTTTTGACATACTAGAATATAGATAAAAAAGATTGTAACAATTATAAAGGAATCACGTTACTGAGCACTGTAAGGAAATTGTATATAAGAATAATGAAAAAAAAGCTTAAGATAATTAAATACTGGATGATACCCAAGTCGGCTTCAGATCAAATAAAGTAGTTACAGAAACGAAGAACGAATGTTATTAGAATGAAAAATGAAATCTTAAATATCAAAAACATTCCAAAGAGAACGAGGAGTGCGACAGGGATCTATCTCAAGCACATTATTCCTGTATCGTCCTGATAGAAGGTATGAAAGATGAAGAGTTTGAAATATCGGAAATAAATTATGCTAATGATTTGGTAACTATTGTTAAAGACAAAGACTCGGGACAATACAATAAAGTCTATGGAAGTAAATCAGATGTCGCAAGAAAAATAGTATGAAATAGATTTGAGAGAAAGAAGTTGGGTAAGTTAACCCTTAACTACTATCGTGGGGTCAAATCTGACCCAATCACTTGAACCCTGGTAGACCATTTAGTACACGACCTTTATATTCCATATATTCTCCCGCTTAGATACATACTTTAGAATGCTTCTTAGTAAAAAACAATTGGTGTGGTAGTTCACACATGCTGTTGATTTTGGGTCTGAGTTGACCCCACGATAGTAGTTGCGTTATTATTATTTTATTTATAATATCAGAATGGCTGATGACTTTGTAAACATTGGCAGAAGTAGGGTGACACGTGACAATGTTTTTGACTTTCTCGAATATGTGGAAGAGCCAACCGAGAATATTGACACTGATAGTGACTATAATAACAGTGATACTGATAATGAAAGTGAACACTCGGATCACGATACAGATTCAGAAATTAGTGTAAGTGACTTATCAAGCGACAAAAGTGAAGCAGCATCTAATAGTGAAACAGATTTTAACTATGAACGCAACAGATATAAGTGGGGTAAAAATGCTCCGGAACCATCAAGAATTATTGCAGAGAACATTGTTACACACCTTCTTGGTCTTGGTGGACCTGCCTTACAAACGAAACCATCCAGTTCACATGACTCCTGGCCACTTCTTATAACTCCCGACATGTTGGTAACTATTCTAGAGTATACATATGAAAAAATTTCCGAGCTGAGTGTAAATTATGGGGATACCTGTACATCTGTCGATCATCTAAATGAAGCTGAACTCAAAGCTTTTTTGGGTCTTTTGTACCTTTCAAGTGTCGATTGTCGAAGAATGTCGATTTATTATTTTCGACAAGTGTTGTAGTTAGGCTAATTTTCCATGCCACCACGTCAAAAGAGCGCTTGTCATTTCTTCTCACAGCCATAAGATTTGACAATCATGAAATAACAGAGCAAATGAAGGCCAATGGAGATCGACTTGCAGCAGTCTCCTATTTATATAACGCTTTTATATCCAACACTATAGCAAACTATACCTGTTTCGAATATGTTACAGTAGACAAGATGCTGGTTGGGCTTAGAGGTAGATGCTCATTCAGAAGGTATATAAAAGCCAAACCAGTCAAGTATGGAATCAAGATCATGTGTATTTGGTGAACGCTTTCGTGTATACAAGTAAAACGAATGACCGTAATCCTAAAAAACTACCCATACCTACAAGATCAGTACTTGTTTTAGTGGATCCAATTATTAATACTAGCCGGAATGTCACGGGTGATAATGGGTTTACCTCATTAGAGCTAATTGATGAACTAAAGAAACTTCGACTTACGAATGTAGGCACAATGCGCAAAAATAAGAGAGAAATTCCTCCACAATTTCAACCACATAAAAATTACGAAGTTGATAAGTGTGTATTTGGTTTTACTCGAGATAACACAATCGTATCATACGTCCCTAAAAAAAATAAAAGTGTAATTATGTTGTCGTATATGCAACATGATAAATCTGTCGATCAGGAGAGTAAAAAACCTGAAATAATACGTTTCTATAATTCGACGAAAGAGGGCGTCGATGCTCTAGACCAAAAATGTGCGCTTTATCGTTCAGGCCGAAGATGCCAGCGATGACCGCTAGGAATCTGTCTTATAAATGAACATTTAAAAGTAAGACTTGCCATCCCCAAATTGTCCAGTGAATTGCGCTCGATAATTGCCAATGCATTAGGAACTGGAATTCCTCATGAAGCTCAGACTAGACGAGAAAGAACGGTTGTAAGACAAAGATGCTACCTGTGTCCCAGAGGTCCTAGAGGTAATGATAATTAACATTCCACATTTTGCTCCAAATTTCATAGAACCATTTGCGAGACACATCTACTTCAGAAAGTTACGTGTACTATGTGCCAAGAATAGATAACAAGTATAATACGTCCAAATTATTATTGTTACAATATTCTCACATTAGGCAAATAACATACTTGTTATTTTTCTTATATGCTATACTATTATGATTTTCTTTTGTAAAAGGTTAAGATGTTCCTTTAATCGACTACTTTCCAGAGAATAAACCTTTAGTTTAATTTTTTTAAATATTTATTTTGCTCAACTAATGTGTATGTTTTTGATTATAAAATAATTGAAAGTTCTATTGTTTTTACTTTAGCATCTTAATTTTCTTGAAATAAAATTTAAGTTTACAAAATATCTGTTTTTTATGTACACATACATTGATCAATAATATAAAAAAACAATAAAAATATGTTTATGTAATTTTTAAAGCTTATTAAAATTTGGGTCTTCTATGACTCCACGATAGTAGTTATGTGATTATAGATATACGATAGTAGTTTAGGGTTAAAAGCTTTAAAGATCTTGTAAAATTGATACTGATATAAGGAAGAGAGCAGGAGCCGCAAAAGAGTATACTGCAATACCCACTATCAGTGCAGAATCATGAACCGCTTCACAAAATCAAAAAAATAAGATATAGAACGTAATACACGATATAATTAATAATTACACATTCAATAAAGTGTTTAAAAGAAGAACTACTAAAATGGTTTGATCATGTTGTAAGAAGGGCAGAAAATAAAAAAGGTATTCATCGCAGCACATACAATAAAAAAAACTGAAAGATAGACCAAAAAATATGGAATGAGAAAATTAGGATGACAGCAGCAAAAACAAATATCAAATGAAACGTGGTAAGGCGAAAGACGATAAACAGAAACTTGGGGAAATGCATCCTGTCCTTTTAGTTCAACTTGCAGTAACAAAAGTTGAAAAGGTGTGATTACCATTTAAGAAATAAATTTGCTTGAAACATGTAACTCCTTCATATAATAAAATAAACTTTTTTAACGATAATTTTTTTCGTTAACCCCTAAAAATTTCCAAAATAGTACTCAACATCATGATTATACTAAAATCATGGTTTAAATTTGTGTTATTATTTTACATCTTAGCAAATTTCAAATTTCTAATTTCTTAGCAAAGATTCAACTTTGAAAAATTCGGTAGGAAAATGAAATGTCACTCAGGTAGCCATGACTCCAAACCTAAATGTATATTTTATATGCTGGACAGCTTCTCCAAATAACATTTTTACATATTTTCCAAAATAAGAGTTAAGTTTTCGAAAGCGTATTGTATACTCCGTGAATTTTGGTTAAGGAGATACGTGTTTTTAAGATGTATTACTTTTCGTGGTTTATTTTGGAAAAGTTACATAATTTGGGAATGGCAGCTAAAATACGAAATTTTAAATTACATATTGTATCAGATAATTTCAATGTCAACGTTATTTTCCATTTGTGTCAGAACCTTATCAAATAATCACATTTAATAATAACATATTGTTTTTAGGTAATTACCTTACGTCAAATACATTGAGATACAATTATCAAAATTATTTGGAAAGCAAATAAAGTTTCATAAAATTGAGGAATATTTGTTATAAACTTGAAATACATGAGGTATTTAATGAATAAAATGGAACAAGTGAATCTAAATTTCCATATTTCGATATCATTCAAACTTTTTAGAAGTAAAACTGTTTTCAGATCACAATATTAGATTTATGAGTGGAAAGATTTGATCCAGGTCAAGAGATGAACGAGCATTAAACTGGTTTAAATAAACAGTCGAAGGTTCAAATTGAGTAAGAGATCAAGAAGAGGTTAAGAGAACTGAACAAAGTTTACTGAAAGATGAAAACTAGTTGTTACTGAGGTATGTAAGGGCGGGAAAGAAGTTTATTTCATTGTATATTGTTACTTTGATACTGAAAATCACAGTGTGTAGTTATTGAAAATAAAGTTTATAAAAAATATAGTTGTTATATCCACTTTTTTTAAGTATTCTTATTACTTTCTATCTGATTTTGTGATTTTTGTAGATAAAGTGATTTTACCATCAAATCATAACAAATGAAAGAAATATTAAATTTTACGTAAATTTGAAATATACCTAATAAGAAGATAATGTAAATTTTAGTCAATACTTTTTTGTTTAGATAACAACTTTGTATGGAATTGAATGACATCATGTTTTGATCAATTAAACAAATAGTTTGCTGTAAGTGTATTGCAATAATAAATGATAATTAACGCAACCCTGATAGCACTATAATCAACAAAAATATTTTAATTTATGAGAAAATTACTGGAATTTTTTTGGAAATATTTTTAACAGTTAAATATGTTATGACATATCGATGGTATTTTGCCAAAATAGCGAACGCGCCAAATTTACGATTTTGAGCTATATGCACAAAAAATTAAGTGCAGGACAGAACAAAAACCATTCCATGGTTTTTCTTATAGACTGATTCCTAAAATCCTGAATAAATTTTCATTAATTTCTGGCTACCTCGTCATATATGGCTGTAAATTCGGTGCAAGGTACCATTGAAAAAGCGTATAAGAATAAGGTGATTTTTGGACAATCAGAATGGCCAACAGTCATAAAAAACGATCGTCATGATCCTAACATTGACTCATAAGGATTTCTTAGATTAACTGCACGAGATTTCCCCAAAATATTAAAAATTAAAAGCGGCTCAAATGTAAAAATTAAAATGATAGGAGAGCTTTATTCAGATCATTTTATTTGTAAGACAATATTTTCTGATAATTTCCTGTCATTGAAAGTCTGTTTGTCACCAAATAAAACCAGAAGAGCCCCTACAAACATGGACGTACCACAGCAAGTGTATAAGACAAAACTTCCAATGGTGTCTAAAAAATATGAACGTTTAAGGACGTTGTGCACAAATGGATGTTCTCTAATACACAAATATTAAGATTTAATCTTATGGCATATTGTGAGTGCACTGTTCCTATTACAATTCTAATAGGTTATGGGCTCACATTTAAAATACGGTGTTCTACTTTGGGTTTCGTGTTTGTTGGTGTTGCATTACGCAAAATTAATTGATAAAAAATTGTTAAAAACTGATATGACACACCCTGTATTGAGTCAGTAATATGTGTGTCAGCAGGGTAACTAAATGATCGACCCACTCGCCTACTTTTGAAATTGTCCACACACCACTTGTAATATTTGGGAAATGAGAATATTTTATTCCTTCGCGATTGTTAATGGGCCTTGTCTCATAAAATAAGGTGACATATTGGGTCTTGTAAAATAAATATATCACTTCATCATATATTATATGGGGGAAGAAATGTACATACAGAAATTCAGAACAAGTTTTTAGTAAAAATTGTAACAAATATATAGTTGAAAAGATGTCGCCCTAGGAAACAGACCAACGCTCTGGTACCTGGGGTGTAACATGAAATCGGATTTATAAAGTTTAAAATGTACTTTTATTTAGTGAAGTAAATATTTTGTAAGTTATGCAATAAAGACATAAAAAAGCATCATTTCTGGTCCTTCGTTTTTTATGGAATCCCACCAAAACAGTTGGTATCAACTTTAGTGATTATGGATACCAATAAAAGCAGTCGTAATATCAGACAATTTGATGATGAAAGTTATAGTATTTTTAAATTTCGTTTAAGAGCTATATTCGCAGAATAAGGCGCATTAAAAGTGATTGACGAGGAGACTCCGATGGAACCTGATAGAAAATGGGAAAAACTTGAGCGCCTAGCCAAAAGCATCATAATTGAGTGTTTAAGTGATACAATGGTATCGTTACAGAATAAGCACGAGCCCACCAAATCATTGAAAGACTAGATTCCATCTATGAAACAAAAAACCTAGCAACACAGTTATCAGTTCAAAAGAAAATGTTAAGCTTAAAATTTAAAGGTGATATGAAATTAGCAAAACATTTGTTAGTTTTTGATAAACTAATGATTGAGCTGTTAGCCGTTGGAGGAAATTTAACTGAAATGTCGAAAATAGCTCACCTCCTGCTCACCCTACCATCTTGCTATGACGGTATGGTAACTGCAATTCATACATTAACTGATTATAATTTGAGCCTTGCATTTACAAAACAAAATTACTGGACTACGAAACAAAATTACAAAACGAAAGTAGTGACACCAGTAGTACAGTATCACATGTAGAACAGCAACAAACTAAAAAATTCTTTACTACAAACAAATATAAACACCATAACCAAAAGGCTAAATTTTACAACCAAACGAGGAAAATATATTATCCAAATCAAGGACATATAAAATCAACAGGTCAGTTTCATTCCAATATAAAGTGCAAACATTGTGGACGCAAAAACCATACAATAAAAAAAATATTATTTTCAGTATCAAGGTGAAGAACTTCGTGAACGTACTTTACCAACAATTCATACTGAACCAGATAGTGAAAAGGGTTTGGCCTTCATTGTGGAAAATACTGCTCTTCAGGCAAATGAATCAGAAAAACATTTATATTAGAGTCTGGTGCTACGGACCATATTATAGTGAACCAAACGAATTTGTATACAGCATTCAAGCAGTAGGACAATCAAATTAAAATTTTCGTTGCGACGTTAAAAGGAACCATCAACGTTACAACTGACGATGGCATGACTGGAAGACGTCCTGTATGTTGCGAACATCCCGTAGAACATTCTTTCAGTACGTCGTATCCAAGAATCTGGTATGACAGTTATTGTTAATAAAAATGGTTCTATGACTATTAAAAAGGGTAACGAAACGATAATAAAAGGTAAACTCCAAAATAATTTAATAACAGTTACTCTAAAACAGCCATGTCAAAGATACAGCCCTTAAGCCATCTCAATACGGCCCGCGATTTTCAGACGGCATTTGATGCCACTATGTATATTTAAAATTGCGCGCGGTTTATCTACGTGTAACTTTCCGGGGCGCGAATTACAATTTCTTTACTGATATGGTCGGGTGGGCGACTGAACTCGTATGGTTTTTGTTTGCAGAATATCAGCTGCATAACCTATTCTATTGCGGTTCAAAGATGAACCATATTGGTATAGAATCTGTAAGACAAATTTAAGATCAAATAATGACTAAATATCTACATTGCTTCAGTCATTTGAGGACTTATGATATTGACCCTCCTCTATATCCTTTATTTAGAGTTATTGAATGATGTTTCATACAAAATTACGCAGTTTTTTATAATCTATTGTTAAACAGAACATTTAAACACTGGAACGAAAATATCTTACTAGGTGGGTGGGTATTTATGTTTTGAATAGAAAAGTCTTTACGCAACTCAATATTTCGAAAAGGCAGTATTTTGCTGAGTTAAAAAATATTAAATAATATGTCTACAGTAAATTCAGCCGGTTTTGAAACATCAAGCTCTAAAGATTATAAAATAAATCGCAGTGAATCCACGAATATCCCTGGATATCTGAAATATGGTTTAAATTGGTTTTTTATAGAATTCTTGCATAAATTGCATAAAAAAATCTAAACACCGTATAAAAAAGAAACTCAATAAGTAGGAACAAAAATTGTTTATTGTTAACAAAATCAAAAGCCACATATTTGCATAAAACTGAAACCAAATGAGTACATAATAATATAACTAAAAAGGTATCTTTTCAGATTTTATTGGACGTTGTCACGCGCTGTTGAATTAATGTTTTTTTGCATTGGATTCGTTTCTTTCTATGTTTAGGCTAATATTCTGAGATTTTCGTTTTTTTATTCTTTTCTTCGAGTTTGGATGGCCTTCCAGACTGTATGCGATTATTACCTCTAAGTCCCCTATCTTTTCTTCGGGATACAGCGGTTGATTGTACATGAATTTTTCGGCTCCTGTTAAATCGAGTTGTGTGGGAAAAAATGAACACAATTTGAGACGTCGTCTGAACTTTTTCCAATGTAGTCACCATTTTTCTTAATACTGCGATATGGGAAGGGCATTGGTATTTCTTCAATATCTCTGAAACTCGTGTAAATTCGGCTTGGATTCTATCAATGACTGCGTTATAGTCTGACTGATTGTTTCGGTAATTGGCAAATCAAAGGAGCTGTCAACAGTTTCAGGTTGATCTGACTGAACAGTGTTATTATTTTCTGTGTAACACGTTTCACTGGTTTCCTCGAGATCAATTATGTCATCATAGAAAGCAGGTAAATATGTATCACTTGCGTATTTGCTAGAAGCACATTGATGTCATCATCACAATTTTCAGATAAAAAGAATTCATAGCAGCCCTATTAATGAAAGATTTGATTTCTACGGTAATTTCAAGGTTAGATTATGAAATACCATTGGTTAAAGTATATGTTGACATTATTTTAGCTGTTCCGAAATCAAATATTAATTATATACTAATACCTTTCAATTCCTCTCATTCGGGCTTACAGTTCACAATAGAAACAGAAAATAATAACTCCATTCCATTTTTGGATGTGTTATTGATTAGAACTAAAGATCAAAGAATTAAATTTAACCATTATGAAAAACCTGTTAATTCTAAGAGAGTTTTATATTATTATTCACAACATCCTTTTACTCAAAAATTCAATATCATGACTGCCATCAAAAATAAAAATATTAAACTCAGTAGTCCTGAATATTTACATGAAAATATGGTTAAGTTCAAAGAAAAATTGCTATTGAATGGTTATCCCCTTAATGTTTGTAATATTATAATTAATAAAAATATTGAGAGAAGTTTAACACCAGTATTGACTGGAGATCCATAAGATATTTTGAGATTCCTTATGTTAAGGGTCTTTCGGAAAAATTGAAACACATACTACAAACAGAAAGAAATAAAATCGTATTTTACCATACAAAAACAGTAAATTGTTTTTATTCCTCTATGAAGGACAAATTACCGAGAGACTATGAATCAAACCTTACAAAATAAATTGTTTGGAATGCGATAGATGTTATATTGGTCAAACCAAGCAAAGGTTAAAGAACAGAATATATGTCCACAAGAACTCATGTGATGAAACACATAGGGACAAATCAGAAAAACAGCATTAGCAAACCATGCATTTGAACAAAATCACAAATTTGACTTTGAAACCGTCAACATCCTAGATAAAGAGATTAACTATCACAAATGTCTTTTAAGCGAAATAATATTTATTGAATTGAGTGAGAATACAGTAAACAAGAAATCAGATACTGACAACTTGAATAAAATACACACATAATTACCAATTATATAAAATTAAAAGACGATCGATACTAGCTCAATAAATAATATCTATAATAGAGAATTTTTGGTTCTTTAACAATTACTAAGAATTTTTTGAGGACACACTGTATTCAAAAAGCTGTCCCAGTCCAACATAATTAGTAGTTTTTTTGCAATTTTTGTTTTTCGTTTATCAATGAATACGTATAATTTACTTTCAACACCAAATATTAAGGTACAGTTTGTTTATAGAATCTCAATAAAAAGGAAAATAAGTTATTACCAATGTTTGGAGATTGTGCATTACTTTGTTTTTATATGACGTGCCAGAACATTCTGAAATATTTTCATGTTTTCTCGTCTATTTTTTAATTTGACAAGGAAATAAATCAGTTCTGCTCGACGGAAAAAGCCTCACTAGGTAAGAGTGACACCTTGAGAAATTTAGATTTTATTTTATTTGATGATGTTCCTTAGAGACAAAAATGTGAGAGATTTTTATGTTTTTAGTTTTTTGGAATTTCATTGAAATTTTTGAATTTTTAAATTTTTACATGAGTATAAGATTTTTAAGGTTTTGAAGTTTTTAAGGTTTTAAAGTTTTATGAAAGTTTTAATGTTTTTATTAAGTATTTAATAGTCATAATCGCCATTAGCATGTATATCTTTGTAGCCTTGATAAAGGATTCAAATAAATCCGAAACGTCGGCATAGTTTCTTATTATCCTACAGAACCGATGAATATTCATAAAATAAATAAAATTCATAAATCTGTATTGTGATAATGGGTGGAATATCTATCAAATGAATTTAAAGACTATTGTGTTCAAAGAGGTATTAGCTACCATTTAACTGTACCACAAAACACCTTTTGAACTGTGGCATAATAAAAAACCCAGAATAAATCATTTGGAAATATTTTGCTCAACTGCCTACATTCATAACAAAGTCAAAAAAGATAAATTTGAACAAAAATCAGAAAAAGGCATAATGGTTGGTTATCAACAAAATGGGTATAAAATATTATATTGAGTGAATGTAAACGACGAGTACTCAGTGTGTATATGTTTATTAATATTCAACTAAGCGCTTTCGGCCATTAGGCCATTATCAAAGCTGTCGTCATAAAAAAGATCCAAAACAGGTGTCAAAAACATCCAGTTAATAAAATCGAAACAATGTACATAGTTAATTCATTGTTACGATGATGTCATTAAAATAAAAAAACATTAAAATAACCCTATTAAGAGGGTGTACAATTATAATTCATATAATGGAAATTCCCATTCAGAAGTGCAAGTGAGTTTTCCTGGTTTTCTATATCATTGCACAGTTATACTGATCTTAATTGGAAAAATGATATCCAGGATATCACCATAGGGCTAATAATATCTAAGCTTCAATATTTGTAATATCACATCTTCTTCTTTTTTCTATTAACATATATTAAGTCAATCACTTCTTGGTCTAGCCAAAAATAATTACTAAACATCAGGTAGGAATCAAATGAAATGTAACTTCTGTCATTCTGACGATGATATTCAGTTATCGAAACAATTGTCAATTTTTTAGTATTTTCAACATTTTTCATTATATTGTGGAATTAGCTAGAAACGTTGAGTTTCATTTAAAACACTAATGTTGTAAGTATAATTGAAAGGGCTTTATAATGATACCTTACTCGACCCATAATGCCATTTAAATATTTTGAGGTTATGATTACCCCCGCTAGGGGGTGAAAGTAGCGAAGTCAAAAATACCGGAAAAAGTGTACCCCTTCGATCAAAAATCGCCTAGTCTCTGCGTTTTTTTAAAACGTTGACGCAGTTCCTAATAATGGCTCTGTTTCGTTTTTGTCCGTAGTCTTATAATTAAATCCGTCTTTTCGTGAAAAATCTAGACATTTCATGAAACGCGGGCATAAAGTGTCAATAAATATTATTACGCTATCTGCCACGGCTTTTTACAAAATGTCGAAAACTTGCCGTCATTTTGTGAAATAATAATCTCTACACGATCTGCTTTTTATTTTAGAAGTCTGCGTTTCTTTATAAACTGTATTTATTAACTACTTTGGTTTATTTAAATGAAACTTAAATAAGAAATAAATTACGAAACATTTGTTAGGTACCCATTTGTAGTACAGTATTCTTGAATATAATGATACAATTTCTACTTATTAACACAAGGGCCACTCTATACCTATCTTACCTACCTCATTTAATTTCTGCTTATCGTATGGTCGTTTATTTTTTATCTTCGTAGAACAAATTATAATGTATATAATTATTTCCTCTTTTTCTGATACGATTTCGACTTATTACATCAAATTATTTCTGCAAACATGAAGGATCTAAGTATAAATCAAAGAAAACGGCTAATAAATACAGCTTAAAAAGAATGCGCTGACTTTTCACAAAACCCCGACTTCTAAAATAAGGCAGATCGTGTAGACGTTATTAATTCAGAATATGACGGTCAATGATCTATTAAATCATTGATGACGGTAAGTCTTCGGCATTTTTCAAGGTTTTTCACGAAAAGACTGATTGCATTATAAGACTACGACGTATATAAATAGGCGTTTGAGTTTATTTTCATTACTATTCGGTATAAATACTAATTAACAATGGATTACATTTTTTAAAGTAACATTAATGTTAGGGGAAAGTTCTGATGAATTAACTTGATTATATCAATCTGATATTCTAAAGATGTAATATAGCCATAAACATTTACAAGTAGTTGATGGTTAAAAATAAATACAATATATAAACACCGCTTAAGCGTAACATATGTATAAATTTGAAATAAAATCAAATTACAAACTTACCCATTGGTTCCAATTTTAGGACATAAAACAGGCATTTTCAAAATAAAAATTACAAGAACAAACTCAAAAATCAATTAAGTATAAGACTTATGGTACATAGAATAGTACCCAAAAATGTACTTAAGATATATTTTATCAGACTTAGACACAAAACAGTCTCGTCTGTGGAATTTTGCAACAATTTTTCTAAACTTAGCCAGAATTGTTGCTACACTGATTGAAAATCAAAATTAAATTATTTTGCAGATATTTTTCAAGTTCAAGACACGATTGATACTGCAATAATACGGTCTTTATTTATATGGAAAAACGTTCCTGCAATTTTGGAGGGGACTTTCATAATACCTCCCAGTGGCGCGGCGAAGAAGTGGGGTGAGACGAGTCCTTTAATTTGTATCATGTTTATATCGGTGAGAGAAGATAACAACATATTGAATTTGTATATTTGTTCTAGGAAATAATAATCTCATGTTATCATCATGATTAATATTGGATAAAAATCGCAAATACAGGCATTTAATTAAGTTTGTTTTAAATTCCATTCTTAATTTCCATGACCAAATTAACACTCCGATGGACGACCTCGCCCAGACTAACATCCATACAGGAGGGTGGTCTATCAAGACCAACATAAAGAAACCCAATTTTCACCCCAAATTTATTGACATTGTAAAAAAAATGTTTCTGTATGATGATTTAGTGTATTTTCAATAAATTTACGGAACAAAATATTAATTTTGGTAAAAAAAACACAAAAATTACTTACAAATTCAAAAACCATGCTTTCGGAATTATTCTTAGAAACCTTGGAAAAAAGTAAATATAAACATATACAATTACTGCGCCATTACAGAAACTGTATTGACGCGAATTGACAGTACCGTACTCAGGACCGCAGCTGAACACAATCTCTACAACTTGATATTATGGGACTTTACAGAGACAAATTTAAAAAAAAATATTTCTTTTTGCAATACTTGCGGTGCCCTTTTTTGTTGGGTAGAGAGCATAGATATAAAAATAGAAAATATGTAACTGTTTACATTATTATTAAAGCCAACATCATTTCATATTCTAATGCAAAAATCTAGTGGGGAGCAGGATAAAGTAGTATTCTATCTACTGTTGCCAAATTTAGTTTGTGTCTAGTTTATTTGGTGTTTGCTGCTAATAATCAATATTTCAGACGTTTAAATCAGTCCAAAAACTCTTGATACAAGTACTATACCTTCTTATTATCTTTTCAAAATAAGGATATGCTATGGCTACATATTCATACTTTATTCCTTATTAATTTTTTTTTATCAAAATTAACGTGCTCGGCTACTATGGCCACTTGCACAAAACGATTACATTGCTATATAAAATACAATAAGACAATAAGATCATAATATGTAGGTTTGGTTAAATTTTGCTGTAAAGCTGCACATCTTTGAGGAATTGCAGTAGGCTGTTAATTTGCTATGGACTATTTAGCATATATTGTAGGCTTGATGAGAGGTGGTAATGTTGTCTCCTGGCTGAGAACTGGTGACATTCGGTTAAAATGTGTTTTATTGTCAAATGCGATTGACAGATTTGACAATAGGTTCGGTTGCTGGATGTCATTAGGTATTCATGCGTTAACTTAGAATGTCCGATGCGCAGTCTCCTTATTATGGCTAGATCTTGCCTTGTAAGTTCTGTAGGAGCAAGGAGAGGGCTATTGATTGACGGCTGTATTTCATGTAAAAAAGAGCGGTTTGTATTCCAGTGCTGTTGCCATATAATTTCCGTTCGTTTTTTGATGTGTGCCTTCAAGTCGTTACATATTTGGATATTGTCAGTGAATGTTGAGGCAATTTTCGCGTAATGATCAGCGAGTTCATTGCCTGCTATACCAATGTGGGATGGTAGCCAAATTATAGTAACTGATATACCTTGGGAGGTGATAAGCTGGTGGTAAGTATTTTGGATATTTTGGGCAATTGGATGTTTGGTAAATATATTTTGGATAGTCTGGATAGAGGCTAGTGAGTCTGTGCAAATAGTTACATGCTTATTTGTTAAAGTGATGTGTTTGAGGGCTTGCTAAATAATTCGCCAGTATGGACGCTGCATAAAAGAGGGAAGGGAGGAATTAATATGAGAATGGGACGTTGTAACAGAGCAGTCTACTCCTGTTTCATTTTTTGAGGCATCAGTATATAGAACTAGATCGTATTTATTTGTTAGTATAATGTTATTAAAATCTTTCATTATGAGTTCCCTTGGTGATATATGTTTGTCGTATCGTGTAAGTGATGTGTTGAACTGAGGACTGATAAGGACCCAAGGAGGAGTCTGGGGTAGTGGCAGAGGAGTTGTTTGCCGTAGATTTATGTCATAAAGTAGCTGTGCTAGCACTAATGGAATGGGTTTAATTGATGATATTGGGTGTGCGTTGTGTGAGGTGGATGTCGGTGATATAAAAAGAGGGTATACAGGATTATGGGGGTTCGAGGAAACGGAGGCTGCGTAAGAGAGAAGTAGCTGTTGTCGTCTTAACCAAAGGGGTGGTTCATTGGCTTCACAATAAAGGTTTTCAACAGGGGTAGATCGGAAGGCTCCTAGGCAGAGACGTAGAGCTGTATTGTGTATGGGGTTTAAGAAGTCAGTGTATGTTTTGGAAGCTGACATATATATGGAGCAACCATAATCTAGTTTGGAGCGTATAAGCGATCTATATACTTTAAGGAGGGAATTTTCGTCGGCACCCCAATGAAAATGTGAGAGAGTTTTAATTATGTTGAGCCTCTTTTACTATACTCACCTTTTAATTCTAGTAGATGTTGTTTCCAGGTAAGTCGTGAGTCATAAGTAACACCGAGTATTTTGCAGTGGCCAACTAGAGGGATACAAATGTTGTTGATCATAATACGAGGGGATGGGGAGGGAAGGCGCCGGCTGAATTTAATGATTTTAGATTCTGTGTAGGATAAAGATACACCTAGGAGGTTAGTTCTGTAACCAAGGGTATCGACAGCAGATTGTATTAGTTTTGATGTGGTAGAGACAGAACGTCCGTGGCAGTATATTATTAGATCATCTGCATCTAGAACGTGTCTAATTGGTGAAGAAAGATTAGAGCATAAATCGTTTATCTAGTATATGCTGAACAAATGCAGGTCAAAAATATAATTAAAGATTAGAATAGCTGCAGCTTTAATGCAGAAACATGAGGATAGTGTCTATCCGGTGACGTATTTCAGCAGAAGAACGACAGAAATAGAATCAAAGTATAATTCTTATGATTTAGAGGCTCTCGCTATTGTTGAAGGTGTAGAACATTGTATGGTATTACGTTTGTTGTATTCACTGACTGTAATTGAGTAAGAGCTACAGCTTTAAAAAAGGATCTGCATCCTAGAGTCGCAAGGTGGTGGATTAGATTCAAAGATTTTAATTTCAAAATTGAATATCGTCGAGGCTGCTAAATGAGACATGGGGACTACATGAGTAGATTCCCAGTAATTTTATTAGTAAGAAAGAAAACCGCAATTCCTGATAGAACTAAAACAATAAAAGAGTTTCAGTTAGAAGATAGTTTATGCAAACAACTCCACGAAAAATTACAAGATGGTTTCAAAATTGAGAATGGATTAATTTATTATGCTGTAAATTTACCAACTGAAACTGATGATGAATTACGATGTTTTGTTCCTATATCTGTAAGGCTAGTAATAATGTAAATCTACCATGATGACGCTGCACATATCGGCTGGGATAAATCCATATCACGTCTGCGACAAGAGCTATATTTGCCTCGAATGGGACAAACTTTAAAGAAATATATTAGGAATTGTCAAAGCTGCACCCTCAATAAGAGTCATACTGGCAAGAAAAGTGGATTGTACCAAATGGGCGAAAAGCCAACTGGTTCTTTCGAAGTTCGGCATATAGACCATGCCGGTCCGTTAGTAGAGTCTAATAGATGTACCTACATACATTGTGGTTATAACCGATGCTTATTCCAAATATTCAATGTTTTGCCCAGTGAGAAACAAAAAGGCTGAATATACTGTTGTGGCTTTGGGAAAACTCTTTCAGAAGATTGGAAGACCAAAGCGAATTATTGCTGATAGAGCTTTTGTTTCTAAAAAATTTAAAGATTTCTTGTATACAAATAATGTAGATCTGCATCTCATTGCTACTGACATGCCCAGAGGAAACGGACAAGTGAAAAGAGTAATGAGAACGCTATTTAACTTAATGAGAAGTGTTCTGAATGACAAAAGAGAAAAAAATCGGACCTCAGTATTACCCCAAATTGAGGCTGTTTTGAATGAGACAGAGTGCAAAAGCAAAGGTTCTACTCCGAATTTGTTGATGTTTGGAAAGAAAGATCGCTTGTCGGCTGAAAAAAGTAATTTTGAACGGGGTACTAGAAAAATCCACCGAAGATATCTCTAAAATCAGAGCAGAAGTAGCTGATCGCTCAGAAAAAGACAGAAGACAGCAGGAGGTTAGGTTTAACCTTAAAAGATTACCAGCAAAACTGTTTCAAATTGGTGATGACAAGTTTCTGGAGGAAAGTTGAAACCGAGATTTGACAGTCCATATGAAGTAATGAATTTACTTGACAATGAGAGATATCTGCTAGGAAGAGCAAATAACAGGAGAAACGTCACAAAAACGGTTGCACATGAACTACTGAGACAATGGCCCGAAGGCGGTCAAACCTCATAATCCTTAGTTTTTCAGCATTTTCAAACTTGAACCTCAAATGGTTGAGTATTTTCAAAGTTTGAACCTTAAATGGTTGAGTATTTTCAAAACTTGAACCTTAAATGGATGAGCAGTTTCAAAATTTGAACCTTAATTGGTTGAGTATTTTCAGAGTTTGAATCTTAAATGGTTGAGTATTTTCGAAACTTAACCTGCAATGGTCGAATATTTTCATAACTTGAAACTTAAATGGTTGAGTATTTTCAAAACATGAACCTTAAATGGTTGAGCATTTTCAAAATTTGAACCTTATATGGTTGAGCATTTTCATAACTTGAACCTTAAATAGTGGAACATTTTCAAAACTGAACCTTAAATGGTGAAGTATTTTCAAACGTTGAACCTTAGATGGCCAAGTAATAAAATAAAAACAAAATGTAACAATTTGGATCTTCAATGGTTGAATATGTCCTCTATTGAACTTCATATGGTTGATAGTAACCTGATATTATCCATTGAGAAAATTATGGCATCTTTGTTCTGTTGTTTACGTTTAGAATTAGTCTTTTTTATTATTGTTATACTGTACATCGTATGATTTGATATCACATCTTTTACAAGGGGTGTAATTGCGTCTCCTATTTGTACCTCATCAAGATGTTTTTGGACTGTTATCAGTACTTTTTGTACAGCTTTTACATTCTATACTCATATACTTAAGAAAAGTAATATAGATTTTTCATAATTTCTTAGAGGTACGCAGTATTTAAGGAAATTTTTTTTCGTAAAAAAAATTTAATCAGGGGTCAAAGGCGATTGTTTTGAGAGCCGCAATCTGGAAAGATTTAGAAAAAAAAGGCACTTTATATATAACAGAGGCTACCTACCAACGGAGTTAGTTTATAATTTGATCTCGTGAGATTAACAGTGAACAAGTAAATAGTCTAAGTAAACAGTAGTGTTTATATAAATTAGTGTAAGTTAATATATAGTGTATATAATATAAATTAGTGAATAGTTTATTGAATAAATAAATTAAGTGAGTAGACCTACTGTGTGTATGAATTTTTCTCACCTGTCGTAATAAAAACTTTTAAATAAATAAGAAAAACATTACAGTACCAACGTTCATTGTATTTTGCCGTGACTAATAATAGACCACCGCCATGTATCCGAGTGGTGAAATCAAATTTTCGAAATTAAATGGCAGCTAAAGCGACCTTGTGTCTTCAAGCTGAAGAAGAACGCTGCGAAATAATTTTAAAAATTACTAGAAATCAATCAACGAAGCACACATTATCTATTATTAATCTAAATTTATTGTATCTATCTATCTGTTTCCATGCGTTATAACCCTGAGAGGTCTTACCCAACATGCCTCCATCTAAGTCGATGTCTCGCAACTCCCATACAATCCTCGATGCTCATAGCTTTGAGATCTTATATTGTATTCGTTTTTAAAAAAGATGCTTACCAAAATAATCCACTTAAGTACTCCCCCTATTTTTCTTCTATGGATTCTACAAATTGAAAACAGTTGCCTTGAACTCGCAATTAGTTATCATTCGATAAGATTTGTTGGACTTGGGCCACAAATTTCTTCACAATGATAGTCTTGGTCTAGGTGGATCGATCTTGAAATTTGTTTTTGGTTATCAGGTGGAAGACGTACCGCGAATTGTGTTTGAGCCTCAGTGTATTGCCAGGGGCTGGAATCTGCTCTTCAAGTTTTTCTAATTGCCCAAACTTCTTTCGAAAGATGGTGGCCAGCCCTCGTGCGTGTTTGTTACTGGCGGAGATGTTGTGTACCAGTGAATACTTTTCCGGGTGCGTGAAAAAATATTGCCCTAGTTCAGTAGTGACTCCATATTTAGCTTTCCCGGTACCTCCATATGCGCCCATAAATTCATAGAAGGCGGGGTCAGGTTCTTCTCAGATATGGTTCACTCCTTCCTCTAGTTCATTGTCTCCTTCGAATGGTACTAGTCGGTTTTGGTGGACTATTTTCGGTTTTCCATTGGGGATCTTGGTTATGCGATATATGACATCATAGATATTTTTCTTGATTAAGTACGGACCTTCCCAAGATTTCCCTCGTAGGGTCGTGCAACCATACTTTGTCCCCTTCTTTGAAACTGCCTTCTGTGGCCTGCGTGTTGTACCGTTTTTTCATTCTGTCGCTGGCAACTTGAATATTCGTTCGAACCAATTCGTACACATCTTCCATCTTTCTTCTCCCGTAATCTTCTCCCGCTAGGTATTCTCCCGGTCGATAATCAAATTCTAGGTTACAAAGTAGCCTCATTTTGCATCCAAGCAGGATTTTCTCAGGTGTTTCACCCGTGGACTCATTGATGGCAGATCGATAAGTCAATGCAAATAGGGAGAGGTACTGGTCACAGTATTTCAGCTAGCTGCCAACTACTTTGGACAGGTTCTTCTTGGAATTTATTATCTCTCGTCGTATAATGGTTCTAGTTGCTCCAGTATTTACCAGCAGAGTATATTTCTTGCCATTCCCTTCGCCGTCCACATATACACTATCGTTGCGACATCTGAGACTAGCTATCTGTATAAGAGGGTATTTAGAACGATCCTGGGTCGGTACTGCCCCCTCGTAGCCAAACCGTTCTATTTTTCCTGTGAATGGGGTTATTGATTTGCAGGATTTCTGAGGCGCTTACACGAACTGCGTACATGCCCTAGCTCGCCACAATTCCAGCATATTATCTTTTACAGCTTCTTGTCTACTATACTCTTTATCAAGTTGACGATCTGTTCAAATCTGTCTTCATCACCTTCTTCTTCGTTATATCCCGAAGCCTTCGTTGCTGATTAAGTACTCAAGAGCAGTAGCCAATGCATCTACCAATTTTCTGGATCATTCGGATTCCTGAAATTTCTAGATTGTGGCTCCCAACAAACAATAGACCTTCTTAGAAATGCCTCTATAAAAACAATCACAAAAAAATAGTCCTTCCCAGAAATCCGTGCGTTGACTACGCGAGTGTGCGATTTCGTAACAATATTATCTTCGTAAACAAATCGATAGAACAAATTATAGATGCATAATTTAAACATATGGTTAAATTGTCAGGGGCGTTCATAAAAATATAAAAAAGTGACCTGGTTAGCTGTCAATACAATAATATTAACTAAATAAAATTAAGTAAATAATTATTGAATAATTTTATCCTAATTAACTGTAAAAATTTATTGTAAGCATATTACGTAGAACTAATTGGCTTTAAATGATTTAGGTATACCGTATACCTATCACTCTTACATACTCTATAACAACACCGTTTTGTTGTTTCTTTTCGTAGAAATAACATAATTTTATAGCTGACTCTATTTTTTAATTAAGTCACTAATTATTTCATTTTTCTGTTAAATTTTTTAATAATCACCATTATTAGTTGATTATAACTATTTGAAGACAGGTATTTTAACACGTTGCTTACAAAAAATAGATCGAAAGAGATGACTGAAATGCAAGCATAAGCAAAAAAATTTGTGAAGAAAAGGCCAAACATTGTAAAATTCTACGCCACTGACATAAATTTATAAACCTTTCTTTGTTCTATCTATAATTGAGAACACGTTCCCTGGTGAGACATATACAAGGAAGTTTTTTTATATATATAGATACTTTTAGTTATCAAGATTATGCAACATATTGCAACCTTGAAATGCATAAACCTATGTTTTAAATACATATTGAATATAGAGAACCTGCGTAAAGACTAGTGGCGCCTCTTTTGGTAATTTTATAAATACATACGTGAGATGGAACTGTTTGTAACTCCTATATAAATTCAGAACAAGTGAATACATTTATTTTAATAAAGAATTGGCAATAGTCACGAATTTAAAGTATAGGTAAATATGAGAAAGTAATTTTACTGAAATAAATAATATTAGGGAATACACATATTGAGTAACAATGAATTTAGGTGACGTTATAAATAAAGTTAGTTCCGGTAACACAGGTTTGTGTTCTACATGCCACATTACGAAAAGTATTTTATTGCTTATTTCTACTTTTTATTGTTATTAAGATTCGAAAATAATCTTGATAAAATAAGAAATATTTAAACGGACAGCTATACCCTATATTTTAACTAGGAGGGCCATTTTAAGAAACCTGAATCACAACTCTAGAAATCACTAAAAAAGTTGCTAGATTGAGAGCGATGACATAAAATACACAAATACAGTCAGGAAATAATTAACCACACACTAAATAATGATTAAGCTAATAGACACTTGGTAAAAGAGCGTATGCATATTATTGAAAACGAAAAATAAAATACAATTAATTGTAAAATTAAATCAATAAATAATTCCAAGGTCGCCGACTAATAGCAGTTGTCAAATTTAGTGGCACATGAAGTTAAAGTTTTGTATTTACTGATGACACATAAATTTTTAAAAAATGGTAAGATTTGAGTCGTTTCTGATCAAATGTAGATAATTCAGAATGAAGGAACCACAATTGAGAGACCAGAGGTTGTATGTTTGTGGAAAATTAAGCTATATGAGAAAAAATTGTTTCAAATTAACACGTTTATGTATGAAATATCAGAAGTTGTTCCATTGTAAGTACAAGTGCACTTATTTGATTTAAAAATACAACAAATATTTTTCTGTTCTAGAAATAAATCATCAAAAATTCACTTTAGCAGAATAATGTATTTGTTATCACTTCTTCCATAGATTTCTTATTGGAAATATTTCATAGCAAGATCAGGTATCTATATCGAACAGGACATTTCCAAATGGTACGAACGCGTAGTTTTCAATAGGTTGTTGGAAAGTCAACGTATTATCCTTATTCCTCACACTGAAAACAGTAATTTCAGTACAAAATCAGATTTGGTATAACAATGGTTCAGTCATTTAACTATTTGCATAATTTTTATTAAACATTATTTGTAACATTCTATAATATA
The DNA here is from genome assembly GCA_963921935.1 of Galeruca laticollis. Classification (NCBI taxonomy): domain Eukaryota; kingdom Metazoa; phylum Arthropoda; class Insecta; order Coleoptera; family Chrysomelidae; genus Galeruca; species Galeruca laticollis. The sequence continues at coordinate 149,211,968 of OY998176.1, read as the reverse complement.
TCAGACCTATTAATTACATTTCATAAGTATAAATAATTATTTACTCAGAATCTGCCTCACTGTTGTAACTAGAGAAATAAATAATTATTGGTTCTATAAGATCATCAATAATCCTATCTAACTTGAACATTTTATCTTCTTCTTTTATAACATGAGCAACACAATTTTGCCAGTGAATATTTGTAACATTTTCCAATGCGTGCATTGGAAGCTCCTGTACATCATTTATTTTAAATGTAATATTTTTGGCTGCACTTGATTTTTTTCCTATCTTTATGTAATGATGAACGAGATATTTGTGGTATCTGGCATTTCAGTCAAAATTTTATCCTAAATTTGAATTTCATTTTTAAAAAAGAAGCTGTGAATGATACGTCGAATTATATTTTTAGCTGTGTCGTCGAATGTTTTAACAATTTCTGGACGACCTCCACGATGGTTAGAAGAGACAATTGTTCCACTGTTTCTATAATCTTTGATACCTAGTTCGATACACAGCCAATTTAACAACTCCTAAAAAGTAAAATTTGTACACGTTAATTTCACACAAAAGTGCTATTTTCTATAACTTATCCAACGTTTTTACAATTTGAAACACTATTGCAGTCATCTTTGTCTCTAATTATCATCTATGATTTGTTTATACAGATTTACAATGTTTTGTTTCTTGGTAGATGATGTAAGTAGCCTAAACTTACAGAACTCCTATTTGGGGATGAATGAAAAAGTCTGCTAGTACCTACTTGGAATAGTATTCGAGTCCATTTTCAAATTAGTCCTGACACTGTTTTTATATTTTAATAAGACAATAACCAGAACCTAAGAACTCAAGAAATAAAAAAAAATTGGACATTGTTCGTTTACAATTTACACAATATTGAGATGGATCATATATTATGTCAAAAGGGCCGAGTAAAACCGGCTGCGATCTGACCAATCGGGAATCTACAGAATTGCCAACTTAAATTCCTCCTAGTTTATAAACAGAGTATAGATGTTAAAAACAACAAAAAAGCAAGCCATTCGCAAAAACGAGTTTAGGACGAGTCTCAAGGAGTACATACAAAAAAGTCGTTCATCGGATTTGGAAAAAAAACTTCTAAAACAAAAAACATACACTTCAAGAGACTGAAATCTAATTTATTCCTCACAACAGAACCGTATCTTTATATCCGCTTACATATTTGCACCTATTTTTGAACGTGAAATAAATTTAAGTGCTATCGTTGTGAATAAACAGTGTTTTCAATCAATCACATCCACCTTCCAACATAATCTTTGCTTTCAACCACCTGAAATCACTTAATTGTAATTATATAAGCCAGCCATAAATTCGTCACTACTTGTTGATGATGATAGTAGCAGTTGGTTTTACGTAAAAGGAATAGAAGATTTCGTCAAAGTTTTTCAAAGATCTTTCTTTAATTTGTCTTCCCCACGGGGTCAAATTAAATGTCTCTATTTTGTGCCTCGGATCTAATACTAACGTCGCACAATAAACCCAATTCGTTTTATAATAATGCTTCAGCATTTTGTCTCTCCCAGCTTGAAATGCTTCTATTAGGGTGTTTTCCACATCTGTGGCTTCTGTATCATTAAGAGAAATTAAAATATATTCCAATTTGTCTAGCAATATGTTAAAACCAAGTATAACTAAAGGTAATGTTGAGTAGGTTTCCCCACAAAGTGTAGTACTAAGTGATTTAAAATATTTTAAAAATTTACATACTATGCCAATTAATTTCCATTGCTCTTCGGTTAAAAGTAAGTAACTAAAATCTTCGTTACTTTGAACTAAACTGTTTAGGGCCTTTTTAAACGAATCGCTACATTTAACATATCGCAAGTAGAATTCCATCTTGTGGACACATCTATATTTACTGACACATATTTTATGTTGGCAGCATCACGTAACGTTTTCAATAGATTCTGCATTTGTTCAGATTTTTTTAATTATTTTAAACAAACATCTTACTTTCATCAAAGGCGGTAATTCTGTCTCGTGGTTAATTTCGGCCAAATCATCATCGTCGCCCTCTTCAATGGATTCATTTTCCAATTTTAATAGTTTTAATGTATCTTGCACACCCAAGTTTAAAATATGTGCAAAGCATCTATAATGAGAATCTTCTGTGTTGAATGAGTGATCTGGACAATCTTTTTTAATTAAATTGTCCAGTACTTTTAAAAAAGTTGTATTTGCTGCTGCATTATCTACTGTGATTCCTTGCAATTTATCAACAATTCCATAATCCTGTGCACATTTGTAAAATATTTCTGCAATGTCTTTTCCAGTATGATTACCATTAGATGGCAAAAAATCTATTACTACTGAATTAGATTCCAAAATTCATCAATAAAATGTGCTGAACCAAAGTAAACGTTTTCATTGCCTTTTCTCTAAGGGTTGTTCGTTTTGGGAGCACTGCCCTGGGGTTTAATTTTTTGAAGAAAGTTTGAGTATGTTCATCGTCAAAAAAACTAAATGGTAGGTACTTCAAAGACACCCACTCGACGACATCTTCGTCTTTTACAGGCACCCGAAATAAAAAGGAATGTTAATTCAAAAAATTCACGATGTGTGCTTAGGACTAAACGACAGTGGTGAAAACTTCAACAAGGCAAGATTAATAATATGAAATACGGAAAGTTGCTTTTTTTAACTAAGGTCAGATTTCAGCTTTTTGGACAAATTTTGTTTATTAAATCAACGCCAACGTTTCGGTGTAGTCCACACCATCACACAGGGCAAAGATATAAAGGATTATACTACACATTTTCAAATCAGTAAATGCAAATATCAGAACATTTATAAAATCAATAAGTAATAGTGGGTCTACAGTCTACAAAAATTTAACATAATCAAAACAATCCTCTAAATTGCAACCCATGTAAATCCATATGAAGAAAACAATAAAAATAATTAACTGTAGGTACTTACGATTTTAGCTTTGGATTTGAATATATCATCCAATGTCGGTTGCGGTTGAACAGACGAAACTTTTATCTTCGACGGAAAAAGTGAAGCAAATTCTTGTGGATGTTTTGGTTTTAAGTGCCATTTTAGTCCAGAAGTATTTGATTGGCACATTTTTATATTGTCGCTCTCAGTATTGATTTTTTTGCATAAATTACATGAAGCCACTTTAGTGTTATTTGACAAAAAAGTAATAGTAAAGTGTTGCGAATATTTTGATTGCCCTTGTCCCGATGATGCACTACCTATTGTATTGCTCTGTTTGATGTCCGTTATTTCAACAATTTTGGATTGTTTTGATTTTGATTTATAAGTTGAGGTTGAGGGTCGATCACTTTCGTACATGTCACTGTCACTTTCCGCTCCTTGTATAGGTGTGCAGTCTTTTTCATTGTCACTATCGTCCATTTCAATTTCACTACCGCTACCGCTTTGGTCACTTAAATGTTTAGTAAATTTTAGCAAAGTTTGGCGTGTTCTTTTCATTTTCAAATCTTCTCAAATAACTAGCCGGACGATATAAGATACAGATCATAAATGAGGAAACGGTAGTAAGAAACTCCCTGTTCTAAATTAACCCTTTTTACTTGGGCTAATTAGAGGGAATGTAGGTTATCTGGTTAATCGAAGGACCACTACGGTTGTTTTTCACTGATGTAATGCTGAACCGTAGAATGAAATTAAACACGTAGATCACTTTATGATTTATATTGTCATGAACTTATAAGTTTATTTAATTTTGCGTCGACAATTAAGACTTCACTGTTATTTACGCGATAACTGAGAGTATTTTGCACATACTACGATGATTTATGAAATGAATAAAGATTAAGGACATATGTTTGTTTCCGGTATCAAAAAGCCGGGTGATTTTACGTGATGAAAAAGGGAACGAAGTATTAAGTATGAGTGACTGCTGAGAAGTGTATCTGGGAAGTGAGTAAAAATGGGGTTGGTTTCGTATTTATACGTCGGCTGACGTAGGATCGCGGAGTGAGCAAACTATTAGAAACTAGCCAATGGGATAAAAGTATTTCGAAATGTAACGTTCAAACACAAGTGAAATAGTCAGTTGGAGATATGTTTTTTTTGGCTTGAAACGGTTTCGTAGATACAGATAACAGGGTTTGGATGAGCGTTTTTATGAAGAGATAAGATGTCGGGGACTTTGATATATTCAGTGGAATTTCAGAAAACGATATTTATCTGTTTTTCTTAGGTGTTAGTAAATTTAAATGACTTTTTGAGTGATGTAAAGAAATATTAACTGTTGAAAATAAGGATATATTTAGTTATATGTTTTGAGCATAATATTCGAAAGGCAGTGTACAGGGGAAATTGAAATAAAATCACTGGAGAATTTGGTAATTAAAACCAAATTCGAACACTCCCTATATCTACTATTATTTTTAGAATAAAACATCTGGTAAAAATATCTGCTATCGGACTCTTGCTATAATGAGCCTCGTCGGCCGGCATGCACCAAAGGATTAGTAAATGGTTATCTCTAACGAAAATTTACCTAAATACAATAGTTTATTGCCATGTTCGTCCAAGTGAGAAAATAGTAGGCACGGACTTAAATAATAAATGTCACCTCACTTGGGTTTTTAGGAACAAATATAATGCGATGCAAAACTGCCCAGCTTTTTTATTACATAGTCGGGGTATTTTATATAAAATATATCTTATTTTTTTGCTACTATCTGAATCTACCTTTCTCATATTTGATATACAGGGTGGTTCATTAGTGCGACCAAGGTCAATATCTTCGGTACCATTAAAGATACCGGATAGAATCTGAAAATTTAAAAATGTGCAGGGTGTTCTATTTAAGACATGGAAATTTTTTACCGTGCTGGTTTTTTGGAACACCCTGTATAAACAAAAAAATTTTATAACAGGCACCTCTTAACCCTTAATAAGCTTCGTCAAACGGTTTCCTGCTATCTTTATTGGTGCAGGAGATATTGACCTTTGGGCTACCCTGTAGTAAATACCAAGCAAAGTTTTACCGCATTTAGGTTAAGTTCTATTATATTTGACATATATTGCACACGATTTATGTCAAATATGGTAGAACCCAAACCTCAACGCGTTAAAATTTAGCTTGGTTTTTACTATATTGGGTTTAAATCACGAGAAAAGCGAGACGAGACGAGGGAAGATCGTCTCTCGTCTCGTCTCGCCCTCTCTCAACAAGACGAGAGACACATTTTCTCTCGTCTGGCGGCAACACTACAAAGTACTGCCTAAATTAGCTCAAAAGTCTAAAAAACAATTTTCTAGCGTAGTAAAGACAACATACAAGAAACTATGCCACCATCACTCTAAATCAAAAACATTCAACTAAAGATTGAATGTTCTGCTTTACATACACATTCATAGAGCTATAAAGTGACAGTCGTAAATTAGAGACAATCATTTTTTGAAAATCACTCCTAATTTTTACAACATTAGCCATTTTTTAGCTTTAGTTTACTTTGTATTTTGTATGTATTCCACTATAAAATTTAATTTCCCTCACATATTAGATGCTAAATTTCGCCACCATGAGTGCTAGTGTCCAATCACCAAGATCACGCAGGTTCTCTGTAAGTAAGACCAATCAAAAACACTCGTCACTTTAATCTTGACAGATTTGACCAAAATATCAAAGTAGAACTACATAATAATTTGTGCACATCTAGTGAAATTGCAATAAACAAGCAAGTTATGACTTACCATTCTTATGCATGGACTCTATTTTATTTAAACAAGAAATGTGCAAGGTTTACAACACAAAATCTTAGCTGTTTATTTGAGGTAAAGAGATCTACAATACAATAATGGTGATAATGTACAGCCAGAACAGCAGCTGATGTGATCCTAGTAACTCAGACAAATCCATCTTATAAAGAAATTATCAACTCTTTCTTTCATCCGCAATGGATTTATAAAATATTTCACACTCTGTTAACGTATATGTATTTATTCATCTTCAACAAGTGGAATTTTCAATCCTATTATTGAAGCTGACTTAGGTTCAAAGATTATATCTCAGGTTTGTAAAATCCAAAAGAATTATTAAGTTTAAATTGATAACTATTCAAATCGTGTTTGGGCGAATCCGTTCCTTGATTTGACGTCACTTGCTGTAATATTCTGTGGAAAGTTGCATCAGCTGTTAGTGAGTAGCAAATATCAAACACACCCAGATTATAAACCAATCAGATAAGAGTACGAAGTCGAGCCTATATCGGTGACCTCGGATTTTAAAATGATGGAACAAAGTATATATTGAAAACAATTTCATAATATTTCAAATGTTAAAAACTTATTATTTAGAATTTTCATTCTACTTGGAACTAGGATATGATTTAAATACAGATATATATAGTTTTTTACTTTTGTTGCGTTGCTTAGAAATTTTCAGACTTTGCTCTCGCGTATCTTAGAAATATAATATTTTTAGGATAAACAATGAGTTTAAAAGCTGATAAATACACGTGTCTGTAATTTATACATGATTATAATATTTGACCTTACATAAGCTCTTGTTTTCATTGTTTTTGGTCTCTATTAATTCAGAAACCCTTGGGAATTTTTGGTAAAGTAGGTATAGTTATAGTACCAAAACTGCCATCTACGGGTGTAAGTAATGACATTTAAATCACAAAAAAATTTGTAATCACGTAAAATGCCATGTCATCTATTAAATTTTCAATTGATACTTAGAAAGAAACATTCTTCCAAATAATTCTCAATTTATTGACTGAAATTTCTTCATATAAAATTTTTATATACATAGTTATTTTCCAACTAATTTTAAGCAACTCTAAAAAATCATTTGACAAGAAAGAAATTGTATAAGACTTGGCCCAATTTTTGCACCTTATACCAAAAATAGGGCCAAATCATATAAATGTTTTTTCTTGCCAAATGATTTTATAGATCACCTTAAAATTAGTTAGAAAAGAATTATGCATATATTAAAAATTTATCTTAATAATTTTCGGTCAATCTGTATCTGTAAAAGTTGGAAGGGTGGGTAGACCCCACAGCACTTAGGCCACAATTGGCCCATTGTGCATAATTTCAGTCAATAAATTGAGAATTATTTGAAAGAATGTTTCTTTGTAAGTATCAATTGAAAATAGAAAAAGTTGGGGGGCAAGTTTCGTTTAGCCGAAATCTGTTGAACAAGAAAAAACAATTTTTTTGTCATTTAGATAACTCAAAGAGTATATTACTAAAAAAGTTTAGCCGCGGAAAATGCGCTATTGCCATTTTCTGAATGCGGTTTAGAAGTAACGAAATGAGATACATGAAAAATTAATGTTATTTTATATTGTAGACTTATTTTTAAGGACCGATACGAAAATGAAAATCCGCGGAAATGCGTTGTTTCACCACTATGCAGTCAGTGATTCTCTTCCCGACCTTTAACACAGATCAATGAATAATATCTATTCTTATCAACCTAATATCACTATGGTCAATAAATGCGAAAATTTAAAAAAAATTGTCAATAAAGCATAAAAACGACAATCCTGATAAAGCATAAAAGGTAGGTATGTACATAAATGTGAATTTTATATTCTATATTCAGTTGAGTTAAATCATTTCGTTCAAATTATTTACAAAAATGTCGACTTCCTCGTTCGCGACAAGAAGCTTATGAATTCCTTTTTTTACATGGTTTGTTGCCTAAACGAAATCTGTTTCTCTGTGAATTATAAGGCGCAGTGTCAAAATCTCCAATAAATGCAAAAAAACCGCACATATATAATATTCCCCACCCAGCACCCCACTTCGCTCCACGATCCCGAAAGTATGTAAAAAAGTTGAGTATACTATAGAAAACTTCGAAATATTGAAGATTTTCTATTGCACCGCACTTATGATAAATTTCCGCGGAAAAAGTTGTATAGAAATGTTATAGCAAATTATTAATCAAACAAAAATATGTAGTTTTTATCTTCCTATCACATTTCCGCACTTCTAAACCCGGAAAAATCAATACAAATTATTGTGATAAAAATACATTTTCGAAAAAAATTAGTTCACATCGTTAGATTGAATGTTTTTACGTCATTCTATAACAAAAAAAAAACTATTAAAAACACCGGAAAGTTTCGAATTTTAGTTATACTCCGTTTTTAAAAGGCATGGCGTAATAAATCACTCATTTTGGCCGGAACCATAGGCGTACCACATTTAGTCATTTAAAAAAAGTTAAGGCTTCTAAAATTATCTCATTTCCGAAAATAACCGTTTTGTAATATTATTTAAAATGAAATTTCAAATTATCAATAATATAATAAACTGTGGATTATATCACTGACATCAATTTTCCGCACTTCTAAACCCGGAAAAATCAATACAAATTATTGTGATAAAAATACATTTTCGAAAAAAATTAGTTCACATCGTTAGATTGAATGTTTTTACGTCATTCTATAACAAAAAAAAACTATTAAAAACACCGGAAAGTTTCGAATTTTAGTTATACTCCGTTTTTAAAAGGCATGGAGTAATAAATCACTCATTTTGGCCGGAACCATAGGCGTACCACATTTAGTCATTTAAAAAAAGTTAAGGCTACTAAAATTATCTCATTTCCGAAAATAACCGTTTTGTAATATTATTTAAAATGAAATTTCAAATTATCAATAATATAATAAACTGTGGATTATATCACTGACATCAATTTTCCAGAAAATTTTATTATTATGTACTTACTAGAACTTTTCAACTATAAAAGTAGTGGAATGGTTGAATATTTTCAATTTACAGTTCATCTGTTCTGAAGAAACTACTGTGTTGATTGATTTCCCCATTATTACTGTTATTTGTTATTATTTTTTACCGTTATTGTTAACTGGTGTTTATTTTTGTTTATCTATACAAGTTCTCTTCTCATCACACGAGACAAACACCTAACTACACCTTCCAACTATATAGTGTTCCAACCAAATTCAACCAGATATGGAGGATTTATCATCATCTAAGCGACCTAAAGTTGGCCCATTGTCACTGAACGAAAAAAATCTTATATTAAATTGCTATTCCTCGTTGAAGAACGAAGAAATTAGAAGAAAAATCATGAATTTGACAGGAAGTGTTGATGAAACTGTGGAGATTACTGCAACAATGATGGGTGTTTCAAAAACAACAATTTATAATTTAATGATGGAGAAAAAAAATGGAAACATCACAGCCCCAGCAAAGTCCCCAGGCCGACCCAAACTTGAAATGGATGACGACTTGAAGAATCGAATAAGGCGTAAGGTGCATGCTTTTTTCTTTAGAAAAGAGATCCCAACTCTCTCCAAAATTATGGCTTCGGTTCAAGAAGATTCAGATTTTCCGAAAATGTCTCGAAGTACATTATGGAAAATTTTTAAGGAACTTGGATTTGAATATAAAAAAAATTATCGGAACGCAATGTTGATTGATAGAGACGACATTGTCATATGGAGGTGGAGTTATTTGCGCAATATTCGGAAAGCAAGACTAGATCAAAAACGAATTTATTATTTGGATTAGACTTGGTTAAATGAAGGTCATACTGTTTCAATGTTTTGGCAAGACACTAATGTCAAAAGTCGGAGGTAGGCAGCTCTTGAAGGGTGGTCAACAGGCCTCAATCCACCAGCAGGAAAAGGACGTCGACTCATCATTACTCATATCGGAAGTGCCGAAGGTTTTGTTAAAGGTGGATTGTTGTGCTTTGAGTCGAAGCGAACTGGAGATTATCATGAAGATATGGATGCAGACGTTATCGAGGAATATTTCTCACAAATGTTAGATCTAATTCCAACGGGCTCAGTCATTGTTATGGATAACGCAAGTTATCACTCCAGGTTAGTGGAGAAATTACCTTCAACTGCATGGCGTAAACAAGATATCCACGATTGGCTAACCTCGAAAAATATTGAATGCCCAGATAACCCGCTGAAAAATGAGCTCTTGCAACTGGCCAATTCATATAAACACAAATATAGTAGATACGTTGTAGATCAAATGGCATCAGCGCGTGGTATAACGATGCTGAGGCTTCCTCCTTATCACTGTCAACTCAATACCATAGAATTGATATGGGCCCAAGTGAAAGGGGAAGTTTCAAGAAAGAATACGACATTCAAAATGAGTGACGTAAAAGTTTTATTCGAAGACGCGTTAGGTAACGTAACCAAAGAAAACTGGAAGAAATGTGTTGAACACGTGATACAAGAAGAACTAAATATGTGGGAAATGGATCATATAAGTGAACACATGATTGAACCATTTATAATCAATGTTAATAATTGAATCTCAACAGAATCGTCTGATTCTGATATATAGACTAGTTTTTGTGTTAGTTATTACTATTATTTGTTAGACTTTTTTTTTATAAATATCACATTAATTCGTACTTTATTCCTGCATTTTTCTTTTTTCCTCTCCTATTGTAAACGGTATATTAGTAGTAAAGTGCAAGTACTGCAAAAAAATTTGCTATTTTTTATATAATATTTTATGTTTATTGTTTATTCATAGGAACACAAAAAAATTTGTTTTTATTGAATCGATATTGTGAACTCTTTTGAATAGTTTTCGTAATTATAATTTCATAGTACCTTCATATTCTTATACCAAGTTTGTTTTGTCCTGATTGTACGCCTCTGAGGATTAAATTGTTTATTTGTTCATTCAAATATAATAGAGCGACCCTTTCAATACAATAGGCGACCCAACCGAATACAGAGTCTACCTGAAATTCGTAACAAATGAGAAATTTTAGTACAAAATTAAATAAACTTCGGAGATATTTTATTATACACCCTGTATCGGTTTTGCATACCTAATGAGCTTTTATTACTTCATGCCTTTTAAAAACGGACTATAATAGTAGAAAAAATAACAATTCGAGTTTCCTCATAAACGAAGAATTTCCGCGGCAAAAATCAAATTATGTAGTGCTAGTAGCTTTCTTGTATAGAATCATCCTATACACCGATATTCCATGTAACTGATTTCGGCTAAACGAAACTTGAGCCAAAGTTGGATACATTTAATAAACGACATGGTATTTTACGCGAATTCGAATATTTTTGTAATTTAAATTTCATTACTTTGATAAGTAAAACTTCAATTTTCAATTATTTTTGTAGTTTAATCTTTTAATTCGCTCTATTGCTCATTTAGTGATTAGTTTTTTTACATGTGACATTAATATACTCCTTAATCGAAAATAGTATTAGTTATTATAAAACCAATATTTAAAAAACAACAGAAAAAAAATTATTTCTGTTCAATAATTAAAGTGTACAATAAATTTTCAAAGAACGTAAAGCAAACAAAAGATTTTCATAAATACAAAAAAATTATACATGATTAATATTCTCATTAAACTGGAACCATACACCAAGTAGGTATTGAGGAATGTATGTCTATTAATCTGTATCTACTGTTAAATATTGACAGTTTTGTTCCATTATGTTATTATCGCGTTGACGGGATGAATTAAAATAAAGATTATTATTACAATAAATATTATCGGGGTAACCAAAAAAATGAATGGAGTTTTTGTCACCTATGTGTTATGTGTTGAACAGCTTGCATGAGTTTATAATATAATATATAATAATGAATCTATGGATTGTTCCTTTTTTGTAATGTTTACGTCTTCCTATAATTGCCTCACTTGTTTCATCTACAAGTAAATAAATAAAAACAATATAAAGAAATTAAGGTATAAAGCCATAAGAAGTGTACCTACATAATACAAGAATATTAAATTATCAATAAAATAATTTAATTAAGTTTTTTTATAACTTTTTAAGTTATTATCACTTTGATTTTTTTACATTTAAACCAGTAAGTGTATACTGTTACGAAACAGTACACTGGTAAAGTCCCTGAATCCGACTCTGTCTAAGCCATGTATGACAGTTAAAATTATGGCGGATGCGCAGGGATTTCTTAGAACTGTTTGCATTGTTTTTGTGACCAGTCTTATCTACAAAATTCCAGAGCGAATTGTTTTTGTGTAAGCCGCAATCTAGAATTATCTAGTAAAAAGGGCACTAACACATAAAGAACCGACCAGGGAGAGTTTAGTTTAGTTTATAATTTGACATCGTGAGATAAACAGTAAATAAGTGAATATAAATTAGTGAAGTGTTTATATAAATTAGTTTAAGTGAATATACTGTGTATATAATTAGTGAATAGTGTAGTGAATAAATAAATTAAGTAAGTGTATGAATTTATCCCACCCATAATAAAAACGTTTTAATAAATAAGAAAAACATTACATTGGTGTCAGAAGTGGGATAATATAAATAAATTGCTAAGTAAAAATGGCCAAGAGACTATGTGACTTGAAGTGACCGAGTTAAGAGCAGAATTGGAAGATCGTGAGTTGGTAACGTCCGGTAAGAAAAGTGAATTAGTAGAAAGACTTAAAGTGGCAATGGAAAATGACGGCTTTTATCCAGAAACAGTTTTATTTAATGACGAGGCTTCCACCTTAATCTCGTCAATGTCTGCTAATATTTCTGCCATAGAAGAGGAAATTTCAACGAATGTGAAAAACGATATTTCTGCTATGAAGAACGACATTTCTGCTAATATTAACGACAAAATTTCTGCTTTCAAGAACGATATATCTGCCGATATCTTATTAATGAAAAACGACATTGCCGCTGACGTCGAAAATGAAATTTCGTCTCTAAAATTTGAAATCGAGAATAAGATGTCAACGATGGACGAGAAAATCGAGAATCAAATGTCAACGATAGACGAGAAAATCGAGAATAAGATTACAATGATGGACGAGAAGATTGAGAATAAGATTATAACGATGGACGAGAAGATTGAGAATAAGATGACAATGATGGACGAGAAAATCAAAGAGTTGGAAAAAAAGATGACAAATATAAGAGCTCAAGACACGCCAGCGGAAGAAAAGAAAACCGAGCAAACGAAACCTTGCATGAAAGAAACACACCCTAAGTTAAAAGACATTGGTAGTTTTACCCGAGTCAAAGCCCTAACGTTCGATGGAAAAATGTCGTGGACCTATTATGTGAAACAGTTGGAAGCAGCCGCTAGAGTGAATAATTGGTCCAATAAGGAGAAAGCAGTGAACATAACTATAGCGCTTCGGGGAGATGCCTTAGATGTACTTCAGACAATACCGCTTGAAGAAACGGATGACTTCGAGCAGCTGAAGAAGAGGTTGAACATGCGATACGGTCACGAACATCTAGAACATTTGTTCCAGTCCCAGCTGAAGAACCGAAGACAGAAACGTGACGAAGCACTTCAAGAATAAGAAGTGGATATTGCCCGACTCGTTCGATTTGCTTATCCGTCAGCACCAGAGAACATGATGGAATGTCTGAGCATCCAGGCCTTTATTGATGACTTACGTGACCCCGATATGCAGAGGATGCTTCGTTTAGCCCATCCGAAAACATTAGTCGATGCATTGACAGCTGCTCTTGAATATGAAGCAGCAACGAAGGCTTCGGGATATAACAAAATTAGGACCATCCAAGAAGAAGGTGTCGAAGACAGATTTGACCATTTCGTCAGTTTAATAAAAAGTATGATGGACAAGATGCCGAGAAAGATCAGATGCTGGAATTGTGGCGAGTTAATGCATGTACGTAGTTCGTGTAAGCGCCCCAGGACTCCTGCACACCAAGAACCCCAGTCACAGAAAAACTAGAATGGGTCGGCTACGAGGGGGCAGCACCGACCCATGATCGTTCCAAAGACCCTCTCATACTGATAGCTTCGCTCAAATGTTACAACGACAGTGTATATGTAGATGGAGAAGTGAATGGCAAGAGATATACTCTGCTGGTAGACACTGGAGCAACTAGAACCATTATACGACCAGAAATAATAAACTCCAAGAAGAAGCTTTTACCAGCGAGACTGCGACTGCGGACTGCCACAGGTGAGAGTGCCAACGTTCACAGTGAGACACAAATCCAATTGGGAATTGGCGCAGAAAAGTTCACGCATACGGTAATCGTAGCTGACATTGAAGAAGACGTGATTCTGGGAATGGACGTAATGAATGTACACGGTTTCCAATTAGACTTTAGAAACAGAACCAAGTGGGTTCCGAGGAGGTATTCCTTCATCCATATGAAGGCAGCGCGGTGTTGGCAGCTGTACATGAAGATACCGTTCTACCTGCACGAAGCGAAACCATGATAGTAGCACAGCTACAGGGAATCACGGAGGAAGGTACACCGGTGATGATGGAGCAAAGGAACCACGACGAAGAAGTTGGCAAAGGGGTACTAATTGGAAACGGATTGGTTACGTCTGCAAAAGAGATCCCTGTACGATTGATAAACGTGAACGATTACCCAATTACCATCAAGAAGGAACCAAGATTGGATCCTGCGTACCAGTGACGTCTATAGTTCGTCAAACAACGACCACTGACAATTCTAATGCCAGATTCGAACAAATGTTATCAGTAGCTGGTCAATCTTTGGATCGAGCTGAAAAAAAGAGAATGAGAGAATTTCTCTTGCAGTATCGAGACCTATTCGTACCAAAAGGAGGAAAGACTGATAGAAAATCAGCCGTCAAATACAAAATCGATACTGGTAATGCTAAGCCAATTAGGCAATCAGCTCGAAGACTTCCACGAGCGAAGAGAGAGGAAGCTGAAAGAATAATTCGAGAGATTGCAGAAGAAAAAGTAATAGAACCATCTACCAGTCTGTGGGTGTCTCCACTTGTGCTCGTCAAGAAAAAGGATGGAACTACGAGATTCTGCGTGGATTATCGCCAGCTTAACAACGTGACGAAGAAGGACAGCTATCCTCTGCCTCGAATTGACGATACGCTAGATACTTTGGCCGGCAGCAAACTGTTCTCCACCTTGGACCTGAAGTCTGGTTATTGGCAAGTGGAAATGGAGCCAGAAGACAAAGAGAAGACTGCTTTTATCACCGGATCTGGATTATGGCAATTCAACCTCATACCCTTCGGGCTCTGTAATGCCCCTGCGACATTTGAAAGACTCGTGGAAAATGTCTTGAGAGGGTTGTCTTGGAAGACATGCCTGGTCTATTTGGACGACATCGTAGTACTGGGGAAGACATTTGACGAACACCTGAAGAATTTGGACTCCAAGCTGCCCAGCTCATGTTAAACCCGAAGAAATGTCAGCTGTTCCAAAACCGAGTCAACTATCTAGGTCATATAGTGAGCAATGAAGGAGTGGCGGTGGATCCAGAGAAAATTGCATCCATTCAGGAATGGCCGCAACCAACCGACAAACATCAAGTTAGGAGTTTCCTTGGACTTTGCACGTATTATAGAAGATTTATCAGGAAGTTTGGAGATATTGCCAAGCCTCAAACTCGACTTACAGAAGAAGCAAGAGCTTTCCAATTGGACGAAGACTGTCAAACGGCTTTTGAAACCTTGAAGAGGCATTTAACCACGACGCCGATGTTAGGATACCCATTACCAGAGGAAAACTTTATTCTTGACACTGACGCAATCAACCTAGGAATTGGAGTGCTGGGATATTTCAGTAAAGTCCTATCCAAATCAGAACGAAACTACTGCGTCACAAGAAGAGAACTTTTTTGGCGGTAGTGAAATCCGTCGAACACTTTTACCAGTATCTCTATGATAGGAAGTTTTTAATCCGGACTGATCATGCACCACTCAAGTGGTTGATGCAGTTCAAGAATCCCGAGGGCCAGATCGCTAGATGGATTGAACGACTTCAAGAGTACGATTTCAACATCAAACATCGAGCTGGTGTGAGTCACCAAAATGCCGACTCCCTGTCTAGACGGCCATGCCCAACAGACTGCTCCCACTGCAACAAGGCGGAATCTAGGGAAGCTGCAGTTTCAAGAACTACTGTAGTCAACGAGGAATGGTCACCCACCAGGATCAGAGAAAAACAGGAGAATGATCATCAACTGAATATGATCCGACAATGGAAGGAAGAAAATCGGGGACCTGCCTGGTAAGAAGTGTCAAGATTTTCACCGAAACTCAAGGCGCATTGGGCTCAGTGGGACTCCCTTGTCCTGGAAGAAGGGCTGTTGAAAAGAATCCTTGAAAACGATGATAGTTCCGAGATGCGGAGACAGCTAGTTATCCAGAGAACAAGAGTAGCTGAAGTACTAAAGAAGTTACTCGACAGTCCATCGGGAGGTCATCTGGGAGTGAAGAAACCCCTCCTGCGAATCCGTGAGAGGTTTTATTGGATGAACAGCTCCGATGATGTGAAAGACTGGTGTAAGAAATGTACGACTTGTGCTACGAGTAATGGACCATATCGCAAGAGAAAGGCACCTATGAAACAGTATAATGTTGGACGCCCTTTCGAAAGGATTGTTTTAGATATCGCTGGCCATTTCCGACGACATAAAATGGTAGCAAATACATACTGGTTGTAATGGATTATTTCACAAAGTAGGTGGAAATTTACGCTATCCCGAACCAAGAGGCCACAACTGTCGCGGATGTATTGGTGAAAGAATTTATCAGCCGATATGGAGTGCCATTAGAAGTCCACAGTGACCAGGGAAGAAATTTCGAAAGTCATCTATTCCAGGAGATTTGCGAGAAGCTGGGAATGAAGAAGGCCAGGACAACAGGATTACATCCAACAGTCAGATGGAATGGTCGAGAGAATGAACAGGACTATTGGAAAATACCTGTCCAAAGTAGTATCCAGCCATCAGAGAGATTGGGACCAGTATCTTTCCCTATTCGCATTGGCTTATCGATCTGCCGTCAATGAGTCCACGGGTGAAACACCGGCGAAAATCCTGTTTGGACGTGAAATGAGGCTTCCTTGTGACCTGGAATTTGGCTGTAGGCCTGGAGAAGACCTAGCAGGCGAAGACTACGCGATCCAATTGAGAAGAAGGCTGGACGATATTCATGAATTAGTTCGAACAAATATTCAAGTTGCCAGCGACAGAATGAAAAGTCGGTACGACACGCAAGCCACAGAAGGCGGTTTTAAAGAAGGGGGCAAAGTATGGTTACACAATCCGACGAGGAGAAAAGGATTTTCTCCAAAATTCCATACTTAATCAAGAAAAGGATCAATTATGTTATATATCGCATAAGCAAGATCTCCAACGGAAAATCAAAAGTAGTTCACCAAAACCGACTAGCGCCATTCGAAAGCCAACGACAAGATTTGTTCACTCTCCCGGAGGATTATTCACTGGCATACAACATACCCGCCCGTCTCAAGAACGCACGAGTGTTGGCATCCGTTTTTCGGAAGAAGTTCGGGCAATTAGAAAAACTTAAAGACCAGATTCCAGCCCCTGCCAAGACACTGAAACTGAAACATAATTCGCGGTACGTCTTCTACGTGGTAACTAAAAATGAATTTCAAGATCGATTCACCTACCGCGATGTGTGGGAAGTACTTCGAAACCTCCGAGACCATGTGTTAGAATCCAGCGTGAAGAAACTAGCTATGCCTAAGATAGCGAGTAACCAATTTCATTGGCGAGTCATCAGGAACATGGTAGAGATTATCTTTCGAGATACCGGTGTCCAGATATTAATTTGCAGCTACAACCCCCGTTATCAGTATCCGATGAAGACGGTGCCCTGATATTTCCATAAGATCGGAAAGTGTAGAAATGGAGCCCGTTGCCGATTCAAACATCCAGCCTCGGCTACACAAAAGTTCCAGGAGGAACTTCCATTTAAGGAGGGGGTAATGTTACGAAACAGCACACTGGTATAGTCCCTGAATCCGACTCTGTCTAAGCCATGTATGAAAGTTAAAATTATGGCGGATGCACAGGGATTTCTTAGAACTGTTTACGATTGTGACTATCTGATAAAGACATTGTTTCTGTGACCAGTCTTATCTAGAAAATGCCAGAGCCAATTGTTTTTGTGTAAGCCGTAATCTAGAGTTATCTAGTAAAAAGGGTACTAATATATAAAGAACCGACCAGGGAGAGTTTAGTTTAGTTTATAATTTGACATCGTGAGATAAACAGTAAATAAGTGAATATAAATTAGTGAAGTGTGTTTATATAAATTTGTTTAAGTGAATAGACTGTGTATATAATTAGTGAATAGTGTAGTGAATAAATAAATTAAGTAAGTGAACCTACCGAGTGTATGAATTTATCCCACCCGTAATAAAATCGTTTTAATAAATAAGAAAAACATTACAATACTATAAAATATTTTAAATTGATGAGTATCGCCCTTATAAATTTTTAAAATTTATTATTTTAAAGATAACTAATACTAACATATATCTCAAGTTTCTACATAATCTTTTAAATTTCCTGGCTGCTTTACTACTCTACCCGAGCAAGTGATATTTGCATCCTTATTTATTACCAATGGTGGTGGTTCTATATTTTTAAGCACCGTATTTGGTCTCAATTCCTCATTAGATAGTGCCTTTAGGCTGTAGCGATGGGATTATATAATTGTTTCTTCAGTAGAGCAGCTAGGATAATCAAATACCTATTTTCTTTCTTGAAAATTATAACTACCTGATTTAATCAAATCTTTTTTATTTTCTTTCTACCTTTTGATTACTGTATATGACCTAGGCTTATTATTTATATTGTTATGTTTTTCTTATTTATTAAAAGTTTTTATTACGGGTGGGATAAATTTTAAACACACAGTATGGCTACTTAGTAATTTATTTAAACACTAACTCACTAACATTTAATTTATATATACTTAACTAACCACTTACATTTCATTTATATGCACACAAACTTGATTATTAATTAGCACTTTACTGTTCGGTGTATTTTTGTTTATTTCTAGAGATCACTTTATCAACTAACTAAATCTTCCTGATCAGTCCCCTTGTATATTAAAGCCATTTTTACTAGTAAATTCCGGACAATTGATTTTGGCCTTTCCTAGATAACTCTGGTCACAAAAACAATGTTTACATAAGATAGTCGTAGAGTCGTAAACAGTGCGTATTCGCCATAATTTTAACTTTTATACCTGGCTTAGACAGAGTCGGTTTTAGGGACTATACCAGTGTGCTGTTTCATAACAATATCTATTACTTTCCCTTTAAACATAGGCATTATTCACTGCTAGGATAATTTTTTACTACTACCACATCTTCCCGATTGCAACAGCCTCAGCTCTTTGGGGCTCCTCGGATGGGAGAGGGGGATCCGTGCTCGATCTCCTCCGTTCGGGGTCGTGGTTTTTTTGTATTAACAATCAATGAGGTGAACGCGGAGCTCATCCTCATTGATCGTTTTTCCAGGACTCCCATTTCCCCGCCTCTTATGCCAAAGACGAATAGGTGTCCTTTAGGATTGACCTTCGCTTCGTGGTGGAAGGAAAACCATGCATCCACCCGAAGGTCTGGGTTTTGTTTGTCCAGCCGGCGCAGCACACCCTCTTTGTCACCCAATTCAGCGTAAGCTGCGCTAGGGACCCAGAGGGTGGCTTTTGTCAGCTGGGGGAGGTTGACGACGTGTACCACGTCGAGCTTAGCCTCCTTCAGGACAGGTCGTAATTTTAAGTAACGTTTAATTAAAAACACTTTAAAACGGCAATATTAACAAAAGTAAATCAAATCTTGCAAAAAACAGATATTAAGGTAGATACAACAAATGATGCGGCGAGTTGATAGATAATTAAATTACAGTTGGTCATAGATATTAGATGCTCGTATGGTAAATATGTATTTCTATTCGATTATTATTGAACTAAAACACTTGTATTTATCACTATTGTATTTCGCGTCGTAACAAGATAGATATTTTCAAAATTTTAGCTAAAATCGTAATTTTCCCGGGGTAGTTTTAAGTTTAGTTTAAAGTTATATTCTGACCGGGGAGATTCTCCGAGTTGTTAAAATACTTGTTACACTCTGAAATGCGTCCGTTTCAGACAAGATATTTTCACCACTCCTATCTAGGATGAGACATTTTTCCCTACTGGTTGTTTTGCTCGAGGATTCGTCTTTTTATCATAAGCTGAAAAAAGACTGTTTGTAATTAAGATCTGGATGTCGTAAAAGATAGATTTCTTCGTTTTAAATCTCGACATTGCGTAAATTGCCCATTGACAATAGATATAACAGAATAGGAGGCGTAACCTTACCCATAATGGAAAGTTTCTATTCGTTGTCCCACAGCCATAAATAGTCTTGGTGTGTGGTAAATTATTTACATCAACCATTGTAGAACATCATCAATTATTTGAGATGATTGTTATGTGATAATAAATGTGTTTAAAAAGGTCCATAATTCTTTCTTATGAAGAGATTTTTAGAACTAGTTGAATTATTTAAGTGCCTGGTTCATGCAGAGAAGATTACTCTGGTTCCATACACTTATTCGATAATTACAAATTGAGGAGAAAGTTTTTGTTAATTTGTTTTCGTGATATATACTACTTGCCAAATCGCAAAACAAGTAATGTTGCGGCAGAACTATTTTGGTTATAATACAATTTCAAATACTCTGAAAACAATCTAATCTTTTAAACAGTTCAGCTTGTATCCTCAAAAATTATTTATAGAAATAAATATGGTTATAATTTTTACATT
This sequence comes from Galeruca laticollis, assembly GCA_963921935.1. NCBI lineage: Eukaryota > Metazoa > Arthropoda > Insecta > Coleoptera > Chrysomelidae > Galeruca > Galeruca laticollis. Next base: position 149,191,431 of record OY998176.1, on the reverse strand, counting down.
TTTTATGCACTTTCACTTTTGGTAGTAACTGGTAAACACAAATAGGCCTGCGTATGCCTACATTATGAATGTACTTTAAATTCATCTTTTTACTTGTTCTTAACCTGTAATCTCTTGTCAATAACTAATCTTAGAATGTTTAATGTACAGCACTCTCAAACGATAAGAAGCACGATGTCAAAGAGTCGCATGAGTGAGCTGTCCAATACTCTGTCCACAGACCACAGAGGCCAAATTAAAGAATAGAAGTACAATTTCATTGAAAAAGTTGTTGACGCATTTGCTCTTGACTCAAAACGGGTTGAGTTCCTGTTAAATAGAAAAGTGTGTGATTGTGTGAAGAATACTAATAAACAGATTTCCGTGAAAAGTGTGTACTGTTTTTTTCGAGTATAGAATTATGAAACAAATGACTTTGTCCTGGGAAAAAATCGTGCGGAAGCCCCTGAATATATAGCCAGACTAAAGTTTATTAAAGCAATGCCCTTATTATTGCCGTAGCGAGTGGCCAACAACTAAAGACTTGAGAGATGTAGTGACCATAGAGAAAGTAATAAGAGAGTGTTCGTTCCCGTACAAATAGCTGGCATCGCGTCGATCTGGGCGCACCCCTTGCGGGGGGCAGAACTAATTCTTACAAGCGGGATATTTAAATTTGGTAGTTTCGATTATTGGTAGGTAAATTTTAGTTTGTCTTAAAATTGTTTATTATATAATTATTTCATTTCAAAAAAAATATTTCATTTTTTGTAATGAAATAATTATAATAAACAATTTTGAGACAAATAATTTAGATAAATAAGAAAACAGCAAACATTTAAATTTTTTATTAACCTGCACATAATATAAAAAAAATTATTAATCACAATTACATATTTCTACTAAAATTACATTACATTATATTTAAGAAAATTAATCCAATATCACATCAAATTGCAAATTGTTAGTTTAAAATTATTGACAACAAAACCAACAAACATTTTAATAAAAGGAAGTTAAAAACTAGATTCTCCATATCCATGAAGACAGGAACAGGTCTGAAACAAAAAGTAAATTAAAAGTAGTACGTTTTAAGTAACAAAACAATATTTTTGTTTGTTAGTCCTCTTCCATCATTATATTTTTCAATTAATAAGGGAACACAAACTTTTATAAGTTGAGAAAATACGTATGATTTATGTTCTAGACAGATGAATAAATGAAAATTTATATGACCTTTTGCAAAGTGTTATTTTTTCAGTAACATTTTATACATGAACGAAAAGTGGTGAAATATGATAACAAAGTCATGCAGTATTGAAAGACATTTAACAACTTCTCTGTACACAAATCAGACGTATTTTATCATCATTTTCTTTGAAGGAAGTGAAACCACGGTGGTGAACAACTCAAATATCTCTCTGCAAATTAGCCTTACATTCTTCGCAATTAAAAGTTGTACGAAACTAGAAACATAGCTTATGATGAAAATTTGAAAAATGTTTTGTTCTTAAACCCAAATTGCGAAGTGGCCAAAAATATTTACTATTAACAATTTTTTACAATACAACTATGACGAATTATACCTGGTAATGGCATTTTAAAGGTTCACTTATTTTTATTTACTTTATTAGAACGGGAAACCTAAATAAATTGAACAAAACTATACTAATTTTACTCATCCTTAGAACTTGCAAACAACCCACTCTGGAACTTGTAACCATAACCAATATAACCATATTTTTCGTTTTGACACTTCACTTTGACAAACACAAGCCGTATTCACATAAACCAATGTAAGATTGATTTTGTATATTTTTATTTTTAATGACTTAAAAGTTAATACACTAGGATATTTTATAATATGTATTCACAATAAAGGCAATATGTTGAAATTCATTGTCATTTACAATATTTTAAATTGTTTTATTCTATTTTGTTTATGTAAAACATTCTTGTAGTTCGCGAGACTCCATGCGCGGGTGGCGGCGCAGAAACGTTGTGCCACTTGCCGCCTATGCATCAAACCGTCTCCTATATTATTCGTTTATGGTAGTGACGTCACCGCTGGCGCGGCGTGTTTCAAATTTTGAGCCTTATGACGATTTATTTAAATATGAAGACGGGTTCAGAAAATTATAAAATTTTGCAGTACTACTAAACTCGGCTCGCTCTTTTAGATTATGTAATAAAAAAATGTGCTGAACGAGCCTATTACGCCATTTCAAAGTATCACTTTTATAATTCGAAACCCTCTTTCCATATTTAGAATAGTATATTCTATATCAAGAGTGGAATAAATAAAATTCTACACAAGTAGAGAGATTCTACGAGTGTAGAATTTTGAATTCCACCCGTGCTTTAGACTATAATTTTTCTACGACTGTCAAATAAAAAACAAAACAACATATATTGATAACTCCTGAATTTCTGGAGGAGTTGTGGTGAAATCATCACTGCTATCAGTATCAAACAATAAAAAGGAATGAAGCCATGTAATAGGTATTATTTAAATGAAATTATACAAATTTACTTAATATTTATGAAGTATTAATCAATTTTAATCTAAGATTTGAAAAAATAGATAATAATTAAACAATTTTGACAATAGGTACTTTTAGCTTATCTTACATTTTTCACGTATTCGTAACGAACTGCGCATGCGTAGACCCGTTAGGCTGGATCCGTGACCACGAACGTACGTATGTGTTTCACGGATAGCTGAAAATATGTTCTTCCACATGTGTCAATCCGTTTACCCGTTCGTTTATGGTACCTAACCTCAAACAACCTCAAAATATTTTAATATTTATGTCATCACCGTATCACCGATCTTATTAAATTATGAGTGTTTGTCGTGTTAGTGTTAATAATTGGACATTAATGATTTCCTGTTCAAACAGATAATTAGTGAATGCTCCTCGCTGGCCACAAAGCGATTTAGAGAAAAAAAGAAAAATAGCATACCTAATGTATCTGCAAAATAAAAGGCTTATCACACAAAACTCACAAAAAAAGAGCAATGTGGACATGACAAATTTTTATAGAGGAATTTTTTTTAAACTCGACATTTTTTTAACCATGGTAAAAAATTCTTTACAAAAGTAGTCGGCGAATCACCAGAAAAATGTAAACAAAATAGTAACCTAGCCTCAATCACGCATGAAAAGTTAAAATTAACCAACTTCAATCCGTTGTGACTTCAGATTAACAAATAAAATAGATATGTTTGTTTTGATTATCTCTTGCCCCAAACATCGAGTCACATTCTAAGCTCACTTGCGGACACGTCTACTGCTTTGCCATATTTACAAAGTTTCTTTAGTTGCAGGAAAAATTAAATTAGAAGTTTAATTGAAAACGTGTTAAAAATTTATGCAAATAAAAAAAAGCATACTAATTTATGCATTTGAGTCGCTGCTTGTAAAATTCATTAATAATACATGAATTGTATCTAATAAAGGCATATCCTTACATAAATTTTAAACAAGTATTTTTTATAACGTTGGATACCTTTATGGTTATAACTAAAAGTGGCAACATTGCTCAAAATTTCAGTACCTGTCTAATGTGTCAATAGTAATCTATTTAGTAGGTATGTCCTTGTTTAATTACCATATAAAGAGAGATGCAAATATCGTCAGAGTGTGATCGACGATCATTTCGAATACGCCGTAGTATGGTAGTAAAGAATGTCAAACGTGGTTTGTTTACACGAGCGTCACTACGACTAAAGTGTTAACATTTAGTTCGTTTGTTTTGATGTGTTTTTCAAGACTTTTGGTGACAAAATAAACTTTTTATGTCAATTAATTTAATGTTTTTAGATTATCATGGTTCGTCGGTGCCAAGTTTGTCAGAAAAACAACCGAAATTACCAAGGCCATGTATCTACAATACCATCCCCACTTTTTGTAATTCATTCATTATTTCACTACTGATGTTTAGAATTGTTGGCCGGAAAAATAAACGTGTTTATGAATGAATAGCCCTCTCTATGTTTATTATTACTCTAATGTTGTGACTTTGAAACGTGCGTGATTTTGATCCATAAAAGTTAATTAGTTGATACTGATCACGTGGTATACAACGGATACGTATCACGGATGCATGTGGATCCAGCCTTACAGCTCAACCGATACGGTGCGTTGAACGGCTTATTACGTCCCCTACTCTGTATACGTATCCGTATCCAGACCAAAATCAGTATTCTGTGCTATTAGTGCTATTTTACAGGTCTTCTTTGATATTGGTTTGGTCTAGATTATAACCACAAAGTTCTTTTTTTACTTTTATCAAAACAAACCAGTGACAACCTAAAAAATGTTGAGCTTATATAATTAATAACAGAACGAAACGATACGTTATCTGCTAAAAAGGTTTTCTTTACAACTTTACGTCAACGTAACTTCAATACGGATACGTGTAAAATCTTATGACAAGCTAAAATGTCTAATAGACTTTTTTGATAGTTGACAACTGTTGTTCTTTACTTTTTTCTTAAAAACTGCCACAAAATACACTTCTGGCTCTAACAATTAATACCCAACAACCATATTAGTCATTTTACGTTCTCTTTAGATGATTTTTTATGCATTTTGATATTTCTGCACTACTTCTACTCTGCGTAGTGCAGCTGGTGTAGAAAACGGAACACGCCTTTTTTGTCTTTCTGTTAAATGAGCCGTCACATTTAGAGGGCGCCAGAAGTGTTCATTCCATACCAAGGGCGAGAATGAATATTCTTACCCTAGGGCTAGAATGAACCTAGTCCATAATCAAAAACTACGTCGGAATATATAAATTCTATAACAGTCGTAGAAAAAGCTTGTGTTTATACTGAATTGTCGTAAATTAAAATTTAATATTTTAGAGATATTAAACTATTATCCACTTTATTTTTAAACAACAAATTTCCCGTATTCTGGTACTAGATAGTCTCCTTAGTAACAAATATTTTTATTTTTTACAATATCTATTGTTTACAGATACAAATTATCATTTATGAAACATCGAAAGTTACGTCAAATACATTGCACAAAACCCAAAAATAATGAAAAATATCATGGAACCATGTTAAAATTAAGAAATTATTTGGTTGTGTTTTTTGATTGCCAAATGTTTTTCTATAAAATAATATACTATCATAAATCATAACATAAATAGTGAATTAACGATATCTTTTTTCTATCACTACACAAATTGAAATGTGTAAGTACCTACTCAAAAAAAGAATCTTAATCTCAATACCTAGGTGTAAAAGTTCGAGTGTCACTACTCATCTTTTAAGAACTGGCCATACTGGCACGTGAAATAATATGTCATTACCAACAATAGAAATATATAAATTACTTCTCTTTAAAATATACTGTCATAAATTTCAGTAACCATTTATAGTATACCAATTAGTCCAGTAAATGAAGGAGGAAAAAAAGGCAAAGTTAACATTAATGGCGCCCTATTTTCATCTTCCGGTTGGAAGTAGCATTTGGTACCTCATTAAACATGAGACACAGTTTTGCATGAAAACGCGTGCGAGGGCGGAGAAAATGGCCCCAAAAGACCAGAAAAATAGGTTTTCAGCCAATATCTCCTAAAATATGGCAGTTACAGATTTTCGGTTCAGATAAAAATTGAAGTTCAGTTAATTTTATACAAAAATGATTCACATGATTTTTTTCGCAACATTAATATTTTCTGCAAAAAAAACGGGTTGAAAAACCGGAAATTCTGAGACTTGTGAAATATGCAAGTTTTGTACAAAATTTGAGCTGGGGGGTGTTGGAAATCTATTATTTTCAATATTTTGGATTGTAGAAACCAATTGTAGATGGCGCCACCACATTTTACAGATTGGGAGAATCCTCGGTGCCATAAATGAGAAACCCTGTAACCAGACACTTTTGATGGATATTTATGTTTCCGAGGGTCTTGTTTTCCTCTCAGATGAGGCCTCAAGATATACTTATTAGGAAAACAAGCTATAAGATTAATTACAGCAAGATGGACCTCACCAGTTGACCTGAATCTAGCAACAATCAGCTTTGCACATGTGGCAAAATACTGAAGTTCATTAGGTTTTTGGTAAGGAAAACTGAAAATGCCTGAGTGAAGAATATTTACCCATAATACTCAGCAACAATTTCTTGCAGATTCTCCGCAAATTTTTGCAAATATTTTTGCAACCAGACTGATTGAGATTTTTGGAATAAAGAGTTATAAACGTTCTTCATGTTTCATTTATTATAGAAAAATATTTTTTTTATTTATTTATTTATCAAAGGGAGAACCCAATATAATGATACAAGAATAATACATTATAGACTAAAATATTACATAGAAAATTTTTAACAAAAGTACAAGAGATTCACGGGTTAGTTGTCCGTGAATTTATGAAAAAAGTATATGAAAATACATTGCAATTATGACATAAATCTGTTCGTCACCAGTCATCATCTGATTCTTGGTCAAGAACTTCTTCTGAGTCTAGAGTTCCCACTAGCTCTACCCCGTCAAAACAACTTCTTCTGAGTCTAGAGTTCCCTCTAATTCTACTTATTGGGATAACATATTATCGCTGTCTTTATAATTCGAACACTGGCGTTACTCACACGAACCACAAATAGATGAGCTAGGTAGCCCTGCTTTCTTGCATGAACATGTTCCCACATTCTTTCTTACATTGACAAGATATCATCTTTAAGATTGCCGGAAGTGCTGCCTGTTTAATGGTTTGGACCGGCATGAGTATATCCTCTGCACGTTTCCATCCCCATTTTTCTGGTGACAGTTCGTTTCCGAGCCACTGTTGGACTTGCAAATATACCCGATAAAAGTGCTGTCCTGCAGCTTCGAGTGTGGGGGGCAAGGTTGAAAGTTTGAGCGCAGTTGAGTTTCTGTTTCTGTCTCTGGTAAATCGCTTGAAGGTCTCGTATCTAATCTTTGTCAGGGTTTGGCCATCATCATCACTGTACATCGACGCAATGACAGTTTGACCGTCCTGAAATACGGTCTCGTGGGGAAGATTCTGGTTTTTAAAACTTTCAATGACCGCTTCCAGTTCCTTGTTCTTCGTTACTTTTCCCTCTAATTTGTCGACTATTGATCTTTTCCCTTTCCCGAAAAAAGCCGAAGTTGTATCGCTTCCCGAAATAGCATGGAGAAATAAAATGTTATCTCTAACGAAGGGTCTTGCATCCAAGCTCTTGGAGGAAAACATTTGATGGGGGTTTTTTCCCTTTCCAGGCTTCAAGAAATAAATTGTTTGATCTTTTGGGGTCAGGGCTGTTATCAGGACAAGGATGTCAATATCCTCTGCCACTACTACAACTGGCAGGCCGTTGACAGCATATTTCCCCAACGCCGTATTTACGATCAACAAGTCTGCATCGTCTATTGCTTGTTTAACCGAAATGCCATTCTCTTCCAGAAAACCCTTTAAATACTGATTTCACTTAGAATAGCTGCTTGTAAACAAATGTTCTTGAATAAAAACAACATGAACAAATTCTCACCTTTTGCTCCAATTTTACAAGATTTGAATCTTCACTTTCTATGTTTTGGGTTGGTGATAAAAGTTAATTTTAACGAAAAACTTCAATATTTGTTCAATATTCTTCACTTTTATGACTCTTCTTTCTATAATTGACAATAATATTTATCAAAATAATGACAGAAAACAAACACACTTATGCCTCCAAGCGTGGCCGCATGGTTTGTAGCAGACGACACGAACGCCACGTAGAGCACACACGCGACGAACGACAGAGAGGAACGAAAGTAATAAATTATAGCGTGTACATTTAGATATACTGTTTCTTTCCCGGGGTATCAAAGGTATGACTTATATACAGCGATGGAAAGGTGGGAATTCCCCCGTTACACTAGTCAAGGTGTTAAAATGTTAGAAATAAAGAGCAGGGAGAAAAAAAAACTACCAAAAAAAGTGCGGTTTTTCCTAGAGCCCGCGTTTTCTAATTTTATTGAAAAATGGACGACTTCGTCAAAAAAAGTAATTGCACAATCGAAAAGTAGACTTTCTTAGCTTTCAAATGATGTATCATAGATACCAATCGGATCATGTATACATTTTTAATTGATAGCTGTCCCCGCGCTCCAAAAACAGCAAAAATTTGGGATTCAATAAACAACGATTAAATGAAAATTAAAAAAAATGAGGGTATACAAATTTCAGGGATGACAAAGGACCTTATGAGGACTCAAAATCAGGAAAATTTTGAGTAAATTAGTGCAATACAAAAAAAATAGGAACAAATTCCTGGCGAAGTCAAAATTGCCCGGGAGCAGAAAGTTTGACCCGTGTTCCGATATGGCCAAAAAAGTCAAGTGTGACTCAATTCACAGGGTATGATAGCAGCATAATTTCTCTTTCACATGAACTTTGAATCATGAGAAAATATGCATTTTTCAGAAAGTTATTGTATAATTTGTCCCCCCGCTGATGTGTAAATACACGGACTGTGCTCTCCGGCATACAGCACAGGACCTCATTATTCGAGGTGCGCTTGGTGGCGTTTTTCTCGAAACCGGTCAAATTTTCAAGAAAAATCATGAGGACCATTTTTGTAGAAAACTAACTGAACTTCAATTTTTATCTGAACCGAAAATCTCTAACTGCCATATTTTAGGAGATATTGGCTGAAAACCTATTTTTCTGGTCTTTTGGGGCCATTTTCTCCGCCCTCGCACGCGTTTTCATGCAAAACTGTGGAAAGGTGGATGGAGAAGCAGGGGCTACAGCTAGCTGGACATAAAACAGAAGTTATAATCCTGAAAAGACCAAGGAACAAGGAGGGTATTACCTTTGCATGCCAAAATAAAGGCATAACGCCAGTCAAAGCAGTAAAGTACCTGAGTATCACACTAAGTAGTAGGGGGTTTGGCGAACACATGAGGAGGGTCGCTAAGAAGGCAAACGAGAGGATTACAACTCTCAGCAGACTCATGCCGAATATAGGTGGTCCAAAAAGCAGCAAGAGGAGAGTTATATACGGCGTCATCCAGTCAATCCTGCTGTACGGTGCACCAATATGGCTGGAAGTACTAGAGAGAGAGAGTGCTATCGCAAAATATTAATGAATACCGATAGGAAAGGTCTACTGAGAGTCATCAGTGCCTACAGAACGGCATCTACAAAAGCCCTTCAGGTGGTGGCAGGAGTAATTCCAATGCACATACTCGCAGAAGAAAGGACGAGGATGTATAAGAGAGATGCCCAGAACATACAAATGGTACAAGAAGAACGGAAGGCGTCCATAGAAGCATGGCAAAAGGAATGGGACAGGACCGTAGAGGTGGCACAGGGGACTAAACAGATGAGTCATGTATGTATTGTACCGATAGGGATAATGTGAACCACACCTTATTTCACTGCGGAAGATGGACGATACAGCGTCAACGCCTTTTTGCGAAAATGGGGTCGATAGAAGAGGATAACATAATTGAAAAGATGATTGAGACAAAACGAGGATGGCATATGATACATGGGTTTATCAGGGAAATAATGAAAGGAAAAGAAATGGATGAGAAACGTTTAAAAGGACGCAGACAATAAGATAGGAGACTGGGAATGCCTCAGATGTTATACCTGTCGGTAGAGCCTGAGCAAATCCTAACAAGGGGGAGATTTTTAGACGGTGAAAGTCCGTCATACCGGAAAGACCGGTACCTGGTAGGTTTTCCTCCCTCTGGAAAAAAAAGGTTTGGTTGGATTGGGTTTGGTTAGGTTAGGTTAAGTTAGGTTAGGTTAGGTTAGGTTAGGTTAGGTGGGATATGGTCACGTTAATAAAAATGTCTTTAATCTAACTAATCGAAAAACGGCATTTTTTTATTGCATGTGCTGATGACTGATAGAAACTGATATTCATTGATCTATGTCAGGAGTCGGGAGCGATGTTTGTAATATTTTTATATGCTGTTTAAGTTGATACAGAGACAGATATTATTCATGAATATCAGTATTTCTCTGACACTGGTACGAGTAGGTTCGATTAAGTGTTGGTGCGATTAAATACGTGTGCAGTTTTTTACCTGAACGATAAGTACATTTTGTCAATTACCTTTCTAGTTAATAGTCATATTTTGTTATTAACCTTATTAAAATCTTTATAAATGTTAGAAGGAAAGGGCGACCCAGCGGGGTCGCCCAAGGTAGACCAACATGAGGGTCAAGCTCCAACATATGACATAACAAATCGCTATAGATCATCCGATAAAGGGCCATACTTTGTTTATTTAGAACATCTTGATAAGAACTTAGGTAGGCTTTTTCCGATCAAGATAAGATATTTTTTGCAGGAATCACCACAATTCAAAAAAGATATTTTAGATATAAAATCAATAGGTCTTAAAAGAGTAAAAGTTGAATTTCAGTCATACACGTTAGCGAAATTTTATACACAAAAAAGGGCATTATTAGAGCAGTTGATACTTTTTTTGACGAAAAATTTATAATAAGTGAAATTGATTCAAGCATACCGGTGGTAGAAGTAAAAAGTATGAAACGTCGGGTAGTTAATTCAGAAACAAAAGAGATTTCATATGTAAACAGGCAAATGGTAATTATTACATTTTTAGGAAATAGAATTCCAGATACGCTAAAATTAAATCTTTGTAACTTTATCGTAGAACCATATATATCACCTGTCGTGCAATGCTTTAATTGTTTGAGATATGGTCATACCGCTGCTCAATGCAAAGGTAAGCGTCGGTGTAAAAATTGTACTAAAGAACATGAACCCGATGTTAATTGTATAGAGCCAAAAATGTGTATCCACTGCAATAGTCTCGAACACATTTCTGTTTCAAAAGATTGTCCGATATATACCAAGCAACGCAATATAAAAAAAACTATGGCTTTTCATGACGCATCGTTTAAAGAGGCAGAATTTTTAGTAGATAATCCATCTTATGCGAAAGTTGCGACAAATAATAGATTCGACATATTAAAAAATACAGATAATTTTCCTGAACTGCCATGACACAATTCAAATAGTACCTTCCTATTAAGTAAACCTAAAAGCATTCAAAACCAACAACAAAGTAATCATAGACAAATAAGAAAAAGAAAACATATTTCTCCACCTGAAACACCAAAACCATCAGATTATTCCAAAATTATTCCGTCGACTTCACAATTGTCCTTAAAGATTCAATCTCAACCACAATATCCGTTAGTGAAAAAAACACCAAATCCAGTTCCCTATTCTCTTCCCTCCTCTAGAGATGATTTCATAGTCTACCAACATAAAATAATTTCTCAAATTTCTAGTTTTATTTGTAACTTAATAAAACAACAAGATCCAGTTGATGATAATAAAATTAAAGATCATCTCAACTCAATTTTTAGTAATAAAGACGAGAGTAATAGATTGGAATTCATTGATTTTAGTGAAGATGAACTATACTAAGGGCAACTTAAAAGTATTTCAATGGAATGCGAAATCGATACAAAACAAAAAAAATTTTGAGTGTAAATAAAACTGATATTATTATTTTATCTGAGTTATGGTTAAAGCCAACAAATAATTTTGCTTTAAAAGGATTTAGCAGGGTGTAATATTATCCGAGGCAATAGATGACCTAGATATGGTTTTATTAAATGATGGATCTCCAACTAGAGTTACTCTCCCACACCAACATCCATCTGCAGTAGATATATCTGTAACATCACCACAAATGTGCAATAAAATCAACTGGGAAGTTACACAAGATGCTATGGGGTCCGACCACTACCCAATTATTATGGAAATTCAAACAAACTCTGTACCTTGCGCAATTCCTCCATCCACGAGATGGAACGATCTTCGGGCAGATTGGAAATTGTTTCAACGTGTTTAAGAGCAGAACCTGAACCATTTGGACACAAATTCAATTTCAAATGATGATAAAGTACATAGATTCTTTGAAACGGTTTCCAATGCTGCTAATGAATCAATCCCTATCAAAAAAGGATTCAAACCTACCACCCCAAGACCTTATTGGTGGGATGATCAATGCACTAACGCCGCTAACGAACGGAGAAGAGCTTTGTTGGCATATAAAAACCTAGGTAATCTAGACAATTATTTAACTTATAAAAACGCAGCCGCCAAAGCTACAAAGCTTTTTAAATGCAAACAAAAACAGTGTTGGGTTGAGTACTTAAGTAGTTTAAATAAAAGAACATCTTTGACTGAAATATGGAGCAAAGTGAAATCTATTAGTAATAAAAAATTTACTAGAAAGAAAAATGTTATCACTCCAGAAATAATTGATGAATGTTTGGATCATCTAGCGCCACCCTTCGTTCCGAACATCTTTAGTTTCCCATCTTTCAATTTTCAGTCAAAATCCGATAACTTGTCTACGCCTTTTCAAATGGTAGAGTTAGAACTAGCTTTAAAAAGTACTAAAAGCACTGCTCCGGGCACTGATCACTTCACGTACAGAATGTTATATAATATGCCTACCTCTGCCAAAATTTTGTTATTAGATATATTTAATGCTTGGTGGGTTAAACAAGAGTACTCAGAAAAATTAAAAGAAATACTAATATGTCTTATCCTAAAACCATTTAAGAGACCCGATTCGTATTCATCATTCCGCCCTATTACATTGATGTCCTGCATAACAAAAACATTCGAAAGAATGGTCAAATTAAGACTAGAACATTACGTAGAAAGCAATGCATTGGCCCCAAATTCGCAGTATGGATTTCGCAGAGGACGTGGTACAATTGACGCTCTGACTCAACTTGTTTCCGAGGTCCAAATTACATTCTCAAAAAATGAATATCTGCTTGGTTTATTCATTGATATAAAAGGGGCATATGATGTAGTGAATTTGAACACACTAGCTTCTAAAATGGGAAAAATTGGTATCAATTCTAAGGTATGCACTAACATTGTAGAACTTTTCAAAAATAGAAAAATTTTCTTAAGAGATCATAACAATGTATTACATGGTCCAAGATTAGTTAATACGGGTATTCCGCAGGGATCTATTTTGAGCCCCTTACTTTTTAATATATACACGGCGGAATTGCATGACATTCCTGACGAAAGGTTCAAAATTATTCAATACGCTGATGATATTTGTATTTACGTATCTCATAGTACTTACGGGGAGTGTCTGAAAGATCTAAAATATGTTGTTTACTGCGTCGAAGAATGGCTACACGATCTTGGTTTTAGTCTTGTATCTGAGAAGTCGGCGGTCATGTGCTTCACAAGGCACCGGCTTCATCTGGCGGACTCAATTACCATTAAAGATATATTGCTTCCAGTCGTCGATAATTATAAATATCTTGGAATAATCCTTGATAACAAATTACTTTGGTATAGTCATATCAAACACATAAAAGAAAGATGCGAGAAAGGTTTAAACATTCTTCGCACTGTCACAAAAACTAAGTGGGGTGCTGATCCAAATATATCTCTCATCTTCTACAGATCTTACATACGCTCACACATAGAGTGCACTCTATATGGTTCCGCTTCACATAGTAATTTGTTAATTCTTGACAGAGTACAATATAAGGCTATCCGCATCTCATTGGGAGTTATGAAATCGTCACCATGTCATTTAATTCTGACGGAAGCTCAAGAACCGCCATTAAATCTAAGACGGAAATATTTAGCAAACAAACAAATAATAAAATATCGATCATTTAATGCGTTGTTAGAGCAAAAAACAGCTACCTTGAGTGTGCAAGATCTACTTAAACCTTTTTGGGCAAAAAGAAGTTCCCCTCCGTTAGCGAGCGCTTTTATTGATACAAATAAAATAGTGAAAATCAAAACTAGTACAAATTATTCTATCTATATGTGTCAATATGAAGCTATTATTTTCAAACCTTGCATCATTTATCCCTCATATACCGACTTTCCTACCCTCAATAACACAATCTTGAAATCCATACTACAGAATCATAACAAAGATACGATAATATATACGGACGGTTCTAAGGATGAATACGGAACAGGTTCCGCGTTTTTTGTCGCTAGTAATAATATAGTCAAACATTTCCGGAACAAAAACGTATTCACTGCAGAAGCAACAGCAATTGAAAAGGCGCTCATTTGGTGCCTGGAGGTGGCGGTGCCAGGTGCAGTGTTAATTAGTGACTCCAAGTCTGTTCTAGAGGCTTTGAATAGCTCACCATTAATACAATATAAAAATGAAATAATTTTCAGTATAAAAAAACTACTTTTTCATCTCTATACCAAAAATGTGAAAATATATTTTATTTGGACAAAGGCACATGTTGGCGTTATAGGCAATGAAAGGGTAGACAAGGAAGCTAAAAAAGCTTGTAGAATTGACAATGTCAATGTACCTTTAGTACCATTCCACGATGTTACTAAAGAATGTAAGATACTCCTTCGGAATGAATGGAAAACGGTCTATACGAAAGCGGCATCAAAATCTAACAATCATTACTTAAAAATCCATCAATCGTTACCTAATAATATCCCACATTACACTTTCCCTTATGTCAGCAAAGCTTACACTTGCATTATATCTCGATTAAAATTGAACCATGGCCGATTCCCGGCTCATCTTTATAAAATTGGTGTGGTGAGATCACCATATTGCAGTTATTGTGATAATGATGAGATCGCAGATACAAATCATTTGTTTTTTGGTTGTAAAAATAACAAACAGGCATCAGACCTTTTCTTGCAAGATCTACATCAATATAATATACAACTACCAACTTGTTTCACATCTCTGTTAGATACAGGAAATAAGAATATATTCGATTTAATTGTGAAATTTGTTAAAACAACTAATATTGATATATAATTAATGTATTTATCCGTTATAACATTTTTTAACTGATGTTTAATCTGATAGAAATTGATATTATTTATTGATCTGTGTCAGGGGTGGGGAAGTGATGTTCGAAACCATATTTCCACCTCCTTCCCTCTCCTAAATTCTGCTAGAGGCGTATTGAATATAAACTGATTTTAATGAAGTGAGAATACAATTTTATAAAACTCATAACTCCGTTTCCGCAGTCCCCCCTTTGAAGAGGGGCCTCCACCACAACCCCTTCTCCCATTTTCCCCTCCCCAAAAACTCGACCAGTAGCGTACCAAGTTCGAACTCATTTTAGTGAAATGGGGTCACAATTGAAAAGGGGGGTTTCCGCAGTTCCTCCTTTGGAAGGGTATTAGGTAGAAGCTGTTCTCTAAACCAAATTTCAAATAAGTCTGCTGTTATGTTTTAATGATAATCAGCAGCACAATCTTGAATTTTTAGCAGATAATAATAGCGCATTAGGTACAAAACCGTCTTTGGTTCCAGGTTTCCCTGGCTTTAGAAATTTATAACAATAAAAGGATGAGTTATTAGCTTTTTTTCTCTTCAGGTTTGATCCTCGGCCAATACTCTGCATTTTAATTGGTTGAACAGCAAAGATTTTATATTTTGGCGCACGTCAATCAAATCCACGTGGACATTTCTATGGGGTAGTAAACATTATTTTTCGTTCCATAAAACGCTCTTGTTAACGAAGTGAGTTTTAGATTGCCCCTTATAAAAACAGCTTTTGCAATTGAAAATGGATTCATTTTACCAAAAATTCCCAATACTTTCTAAATTCATAGATACCAAAAACATGAGCTTATGTCAGTTCAAATATTATAATCATGTATAAATTACAGACACGTGTATTTATCAGCTTCTAAACTCTTTGTTTATCCTAAAAATATTATATTTCTAAGATACGCCAGTGCAAAGTCTGAAAATTTCAAAACAACACAACAAAACTAAAAAGCTATATTTCTATACTTAAAATCATATTCATAGTTCCAAGTATAATCAAAATTCTTATTGAAACCTTTTTAACCTTTGTATTGTTATGAAATTGTTTTCAACATAATATATATATACTGTTTCATCATTTTAAAATCCGAGGTCACCCATGTAGGCTCGACTTCGTACTCTTATCTGATTGGTTTATAATCTGGGTGTGTTTGATATTTGCTACTCACTAACAGCTGATGCAATTTTCTATAGAATATTACAGCAAGTGACGTCGAATCCAGGAACGTATTCGTTCAAACATCATTTGAATAGTTATCAATTTGAACTTAATTCCTTTGGATTTTACAGACCTAACCCAGCTTCAACAATAGAAATGAAAAAGTCCCTTGTTGAAGATGAATGATTACATATACATTGACATAGTGTGAAAGAATTTATAAAGCCATTATGCGGATGAAAGTGTTGATCTAAGTAATTGTACAAAATGATTTCCTTTATTGTTAAAAGAAAATACAAGAGCAGTGGTCACAAATAATATTAACAAGAAAAACAAAGATTAGGTGCTGATGATTTCTAGAAAGTTTTATCTTTTTACAAATTTATGAATGAGTTATATATCAATATAACACATCATTCAGATAATTATTTTTTTCTACTTTCGTTACTAAAACGGGCGGATGTAATTTCGGCCGGAAAAAGGGCAGGTACTAAAAGCCGGTAGGTAAATTCGGCCGGAGGTTTTAAGTTGCTTCCTTATCTCATAGGTATTTTCGGCCGCAAATCAAATAAAATAACAGAATGCTTTATATTAAAATATTTCTTTATTTCAATAAAATTATTACATCAACTTATTTCTATAACTTAGGTAAACTATAAATTTTTAAAAAACGTTTTGATGTGATACAGATTTAACGAAATTAATTCTAGAAATATTGTCAGATCGAAGCATATTTACCATGTTTTCGATAAATTTTAGTTTGTTTTTTACTTGTTTGTCTTTAATTTTTGCTGGAATATTTAAATTTTTTATTTTTAAATATGCATCGATCTGACAATCTTTTAATTTTTCTATAAAAATAAATATAGAAGGGTGACTTGAATAAAAACTAGAATTAAAGTGCGAATGGAATGATTCGCAGGCATTTGTGGTTCTTTTAATTGATGGGTTTTCATATGCCCATATATTTGGTGGAAAATGAAATTCTGGCGCTATGTAGTTTTCTAATAAATAGTCTGCGTATTTATCTATAAGTTTATGGTCCGGTGTGTATGACATGAGATCAAATATGAAACAATCTTCAACTTCAGAGGGGTCTAAATAAGTTAGCCCAAAAGTATGAGTAAGCCATTTGCTTTCCTCGCAGTTTTTATCTTTATACATTTGGGTTAACCCTAATGATTGTATTTTCCTATACCACGCCTGGTGCAAGTGGAATCTACAACCATTTAGTTTGGTTTTGGGAAAGACAACTTTTAATGCGTTATGAATTGCGATTTCAAAATCCACAAATACCTCCTTCGGTTCAAAAACAATATTATAAAGTTCAAAAATTTTAGATTTTACCAACAGAAAAAGTCTCATATATGTGTCACTGGTCTTATTGGGCAACAGACAATACAAAAGAGGAACATAATGCCCATTTTCCAGTCCATGGATGGTAAATAACTGATAAAAATATTTTGTACAATAAGAAAATGTGCCATCCATGTAAAAATCTTTCATTTTACATAAACTTATTATATTTGTATGGCAAGAAAAAACAATGATATTATCAGCTGTGCTGTTAATAAACAAAAAATTTTCACCTGTTGTGGTTTTCGGTCCATAACTATCGAGTACAGAATGTACATCGTGAATATCCTTAGGCAGGGCTGGTAAGAGCTTACGGCGGCTGTTGTACAAATTTCTTCTTATTAGACTGACATCTATCGATGACAAATTCTCTGGCAAATGATTTGAAAGAACGCTTTTCATAATTTTTGAAGGTTTCTCCGATATGTCTTCCTCAGCTTTGCGCTTGCATGAAGTCGTCACTATTTTTCTCTCCAACGTAGTTTCATCGGACTCGTGGTTGTGGATTAATTCACTTCTAGTAACTGTGTATTCCGCACCAACAGTGTACAGTTTGGCTAAACATCTTAAATTTTTCTTTATACACCTCCAACGTACTTCACCACTTTTTAATACGTCCTGTTTACAAAACTGAAACTTTTCTACAACTAGTAAGTCACAACCGCGTGAACTCTTAATTACTGAAACTGATGCCATCGTATACAAATAATATATTTTATGCTTTCTATCGACTAGTAGCTTAAAGATAAGTTATAATACTGACTAGCTATAATAATTTTATACCTGTTATTTGTGAATTTTATACATTTAAAGGAAACTATTAAGCGTAATTACCAATATTTTAATCTCATCGTAAACATCAACCCCTCGGCCGAAATTACCCCTGTCATAAATGGTACCCTTTGATTTATGCAGGTAGGCCAAGGGATTACCGGCCGAAATTACGCCCGCCGACTAAAACCGCATTTTCAACACTGGTTTGACATGCACAAAACGACTCTTTAAACACTAGTGTTTAAAATGCGAAAAGTCACATCTCGTTTATCTTTTGTTTTTTAAGCGTCAAATGCAGTGTATCGTTTGTATGTTAAATTTCATGTTCCGTGATAATTTTGTTGTTTTGTGTCATTTGATTTGTCAGTCAGCCGTCAGCCATCGTCCGTAATGTTATGAATATAATTAAAATATAATAAAAAATAAAAGTATAGTAACCACCTCGTGTTAAAAACGTATTGGCACTCGTTCCGCTTCGCTCCACTCGTGACTAAAGTAACCTTTTTGACACTAGGTACTTAATATACTATTATCTACTCCCGTGAGATAAGAACTTGTTATTCTTATTTTGCTTGAGATAAGACGTTTATTGTTATAAAATTGTATTCATAATAATGGTTTTAATAATGAACGAGAGACATTTACTCCTATAACTATATCTAAAAATTAAAAATAAATAAACATATTTGACATATAACAATGGCCTACTCTGGCTCTGGCAGTATAACAAGCCATCACTTCTACTTTAACCAGATATAAGAAGTGTAAATTAACTTTCGCAACATTTATTACCGCACGCACTTTTCTTATCTCACTGATGCTTTTCAATCAATCAAATTTAGCCAATCAAAAAAGAATCAAATCAATGAAAAGGCCCAATATAACAAACAACATATTTAACTAAACAAAAACAAATTACATAGGTACTACCTATATTTACAATTTAATTATTTCTTGTAAATATTAATAACACAATATTTGCAATATTTCAAATAAATCCCCGATGAAGAGGAAAGTTTCAAGGTATTGCTTGAAACATTTACCGCCTGGTCATTTGTACTAACATCCAAACCTCTGTTGAGGTTTCCTGGAATTTGCACTGCTATCTTGTTTTTAGTTTAGCAATACGAGGAATATAAAAGCCAGAAGAGATAAGTTCACTCCCGGGAACGGGTTCCATATATGATCTGAAATTAAATAATATTTCATAAAATCTTTATATTGAGTATATAACTGAGGATTTTTTACCAGACGACGTTCTAAAGATAAAAATCTTAGAACGATTTCCCGAAAATCGGAGAAATCATATGGAGTATTACGAAATGGTAGGTATACTACAAGACGTCCAGTAGAATACTAACGTGTGGAGTCTAAAAACAACCTTTCAGCTAAGATATCATCAGAAGGCGAATAAAAGCGAGAGGGTATGGAATCAATTTCCCAAAATCGTTTAACTTCACTTTCTAGAGATAATTCAGCGGAAGTAGACACGAATGAGCTATCTGATTTGATATATGATTGATTTTTCCCATGATTATCCAACCAAAAATCGTATGTAAAACAATGGGTTTATCGATTTAAGACTTATTAAAACCACCTTTGAGAATATTAGCAAACACATCAACGCCTAGAAGCATGTATACAGGAAGAGAACGCATGAATTGAGGATCTGCAAGTTGTTAGTTTGCGAATTCATGAAAAGTATAATTAAGTATAGAGACACACACAGAGCAAATTTGTGGCAAAATAACAAAGTCTAAAGTGAGAAGAGGCTCCAGAGCATCTAATAGTTTAATAGTACAAGTGATTCCTTGTGACGCCTGAGAGATCTGACCCTTATATCCAAAGAGCGAGGAAAGTTCAAGCCAAGTTTATTACAACATTTAGCAGACATGAAGGAACTCTGACTGGCACTATCAAGAAGAACTCTAACAGAATGATAACGACCTTGGCTATCTTTAACATCAATCATAGCCGTAGACAACAATACTGTAATGTTTACATGACTAGGATGACTGAAGTTTCAACATTAGAATCAGGAGCCATTTAGGAAGTATTAGTTGATGCTACTGGAGTAATGAGAGAAATTTAGAGGTAGGAATTGTCTCAAAGTGTAAAAGAGTGTGATGCCTGCATAAACATTTTCTACAACGTAGTTGAGAAAGACAATTAAAATGATTATGTTTGTACACCAATTCTTGGATTTTACAAAGCCATACCTTTCGTTAGGAGATTTAGCTAAGAATCCTTGACAATCGTATACTAAATGTTGCTGATGACATAATTTCTGTGGGTATTGAATAATATAGTAATAGTAACTAATATTTTCGTTTCATCATTGAAGTAAAACCTCTGATAATAGAGAATTATTGAAGATCAGTAATAAAGGCTGCTTTTATTAAAAGGTTCTTTATTAAAGTATCCTTTAATGTGACTGTTATTTAAAGTAGCAATAAAAGAAAAAGAACTTTATTTTATCATGACATTTGGCAGTTTGTAAAAGAACATAACAATAACTGATATTAATAAAATTAATGATGATGAATTTAAAAATCACTTTAGATTTCTTAGGGCCGATATTGTACAGTTAAAGAATATGCTGCAAATACCAGACCATTTAATCAATGAAAGCGAAGATAGTGTGGATGGTATGTAAACAAAACCACATTCTTATTTCTGTGTCTTGAAGAAAATCTCGAATTACCACAAATTTCACGATTTCAGGTGATAGCCGACATATGTTGCCTCAAATATGAAAATACTAAGATCAGTTGTAAACATCATCATACTGAGGATTACAAGTTGTTAGTAAACAAATCAAAGACAAATAACAAAGAAGTTGTTCCGCTGTATAAGGGAATGCTGAAAATTAAAAAAGAGAAGCGGAAACATCTGCAAGTTCTAAAAACAGTTTTGCTAAAAGGCGAACAGTTTTGTTGTGGTTCTCTAAATTACTAAATATTGAACTATTATAATCTTTATAACGAAAGTTATACTTTTTTAATAAAAAAGTTCATTTTACACCATAAGTTCCTGTTAAGTGCATGAAACAGCAAAATATGTTTCAAAGACTGGAGGGATTTTATTCTTTTACTTATCTGGTCATAGTAGAACTTTATATTTTTTTTTTCAATAATCAATATTTTATGTTTCTTCTTCTTCATATATATATATAGGCTCTTGGGCCTCTGTTCTATGCCGAATATTGCTGCAATCTTATTTGGGATGTCGATTTCCAGCTGTCTTGCCATCTTTTAAAGGGCCTTCCTGGTGGTCTGGTGCTATATGGTTTTAGATCTCTTGCTCTTCGGGCTATCCTATCTGCGATCATTCATGTAACATGCTGGTTCCACTCCCGTCTTCTCTGTCTTCCCCATCGTACATCATCTTGTACCTTGCATAGTTCTCTTATCTGATTGTTTGGAATTCTACCTTTCAATTTTTTGCCAGCGATTGATCTTAAAGTTTTCATTTCTGTTGTTTTCACTATTCTTTTTGTTTCCGCTGTGTCGGCTCTCGTTTCTATTGCATATGTCAATATTGGTCTAATTTTATGTTTAACTTTTAAAATATATAATACATTAACGTGTGCATTTAAACTTGTATTTTATTTTTGCATACTTTTAATTAGGCAACTCATAATACCTAAGAATAATACATATCACATATGAGCAAAACAATGTATCTGAATAAATAGAAGTACAAACCCAAATATCTGCAACTGAATTATACAAATTTTTACTACATATTCCTTAAATTATGAGATAGTGATTATTTTTAATTCTATGGGCCAATCAAAGATTCGATTGTTTTTTTATTAATCTGTACAATTTTATTTCTCTTTTGGAAAAGTTTGTCCAGTCATATATGCAGAATCACAGAGATATACTGTATTATTACCACAGTTAACGTTTTGATACTGAATAAGGAAATAAAAATTAATATAATTCAAAGATTATATACATGGAATATAAATGTTAGTTTTAATAAAATCACAGAACTAAAACTAGCTCACAGATAATATATACTTCTACTTTGGTGAAAAGTATGTCAAACTTGTCAAAATTAAAGAGCTTTAACTAAAATTTGCCTTTCCTGTGTTTAATTTAAATATAGGATATTCTTTATTCGCATAAAAATAATAAAGACCTACTTAAGAAATGTGCATGCGTAGGTATATGTCAAATTAAAGAAATCTTTTAATTAAGGATTTTCCAAAACACGTTTCAATAACTCATCTATTTTTTTTTATTTTTTGGCTTTGGAAGGTGGATCCCATTCAGTCACGAATAAACAAGTAATATGACATTAAAAAAAGAAACAAAGGACATGCCGCAGCGCAAACATATTTACTCATATCTAAGTCACACATTATTCATTGCCCTATACAAGAAACCCAAGAAGAAGGATAATAAACATGGACACTCGTCACCTAAGGTGCCTGTCATAGCGACTTTACTTACAACAGAATAAAGGCAACGGTAAGGGGGTATATAAATGTTACAAAGGAAAGACAATAGGTATAATATAGCTAAACTCTACCATTCTACATCTAAAATTCAGTTATACCGGTTTCTATATTTTTCTTTTGGCACGCTTCAGAAATTCCCATAATATAGTACAAACTGTAGTATGTCGCCGACTAAGAAATAACAGAGAAACTTGACACTTTGCGGGAGAGGAATATTTTCTTTAAACAGAGCTTCCATCAGATATCTTATTGTAGCTTGACTATTATGTTGAC
This sequence comes from Galeruca laticollis, assembly GCA_963921935.1. Taxonomy (NCBI): domain Eukaryota; kingdom Metazoa; phylum Arthropoda; class Insecta; order Coleoptera; family Chrysomelidae; genus Galeruca; species Galeruca laticollis. The sequence continues at coordinate 149,168,584 of OY998176.1, read as the reverse complement.
AGATAAACGTCCAATGATTAATATCAACAAAACATTTATTACAATCACACAATTCTAAAAAATTGACAATTGTTTCGATATTACCTAAATATCATCGTGTAACTTCTGTCATTCTGAGGATGATATTTAGGTAATACCGAAACAATTTCAATTATTTAGAATTTTTAACGTTTTTTAATAAACTGTGGAGTTAACTAGAAACAGTAAGTTTCATTTAAAACACTAAACTTATAACTGTTAATTTTTTATCACCATTAGTAATGTTAATACCACATACTTGAATTTTGGGATTGAAGTTATTAACAAATTCAATAAATTCATATTTAAGTTAAGTTTGATATGAATGTAGCCACACCACCATGTCCTCTGTTTCTATCTTTTGTTATTATATTAAAGTTTTGAATCCTTTTGACATCCGCAGGTTTATACCAGCAATATCAAAATTGTTTTCAACATTGAGTTGTGTTAATGAAAATTTATTGGAGTGTAAAGATATGGTATGCCACTGAACTAGTTCAATGGTGAATGAACTATCGACAATATTTTTTATTTTATTATCAATATCATTAAATACTAAATTATTATTAATTGCACATGAAGAAGACTGAGGCATATCTCGTATAAAATTTTCAAGCATGGTTTTTATTTTGGAGCTTAGTTGATAGGCAAATTTATCAAAATTACTATCGGTATTCTTTGAATTAAACTGGAATACAGGACCTGCACAAAAGCTAGTACTGTATTCTATAAGAATGGGAGGGAAGCCAGATAGAGTATTATTACTTTTTCTCTTTTTACGAGGACTTGAGATGATTTCTGGAGTAGGTGAGGTTGGAGTATTTCCTTTTGGAGGAACATGTTTGATAACTAGAGGGTTTTAAAGTGGGAAAATCAGCTTCTGAATTAGCTAATGGAGCAAACCTATTTTTTTGGATAATGCTAGTGTAGCTGGGATTATCAACTACTTTTTCAGCTTCTTTAAAAGATATGTTCAAAATAGCGATAACTACCTTGGTTTTCCTTTGTTTTATGTATACTGGGCATTTCTTGAATGTAGAAGAATGGTTGCTAGTTTGACACTGAACACAGTATCTATTACAGCTGTTCGGACAATTATCAGTTTGTTCTTCTAATCCACAATTTTTGCACCTTTTCTTGCCTTTGCATTGAGAAGATGTATGACCGTACCTAAGACAATGATAACATTACATGACCGGATTAACATAGGTATCGACAGAGCACCTAACTTTATTAATGTAAATAAATTGTGGAATAAATTTGCTAACAAAAGTTACAATTATCATCTACCTAGGAACGCCATCTGTTTCCATGTTCTATTCAAAAGTTGTACTTTTTTAATTGAGACATTGGATTTTATAATATTTAGGAGAGTATTTTCGCTCAGAGATGTGTCAACACCTCTTACTATGCCACGTTTTTCAGTTAAATAATTTGGTATGTACGCAATCAGGTTATTGTTCTCGAAAAATGGTTCTTCTACTAATTTATTTGCATAGCTACTGGAATTTACTTCAATTTTTACGTGATTTTTTTCAACACTAGTTATTTCAGTAATTTTATTTTCATAATAGATAGTGATAACAACTTTTCGCCTAATTTCATTGGATGTAAACGCCCAATATTTAGTTCTAAATGTTCTACAAAAATAAAATATGGACCTAAATCAATCGGTAGAAATTTATTGTCTGTATTGACTGGCCTACGACCACTATTTATATTACTTGCTATATTAGAATCTATTAGTAAGTTTTTCAGTCCGTATCACCATTGTTTTTGTTCGCCGTGTTGATTCAAATCTTATTAATTGTTAAGTCCATTGTATTTTGGTTATTTTGATGATTCATATCAATATCTCCAGAAAATGTAACTTCTTCAACACGAACATTAGGACAATTTCTTCTCGTTGATCTCTGTGGTGGGTCCTTGTCCCCTTTTTCTTATTGGCCACCGGACATCTGGGCTTCAGAGATGGTGCAAAAAGTAAATAGAGAAAAACTACTTACAGTATCACTGCTACACAAATTATATACAACACAGAAAAAATAAATAATAAGAAACTGCTAAGTAAGCAAATCACTTATCGCAAGATGTCCACACTGTAGGACAGTTGGACCAAGAATCCAATAACTCTGTATTTACTAGAACATTGTTAATATTTCACCATTGTTCACAGAGTATCAGTACATTTATTTTTGTAATTATTTTCCACAAGTATATTGTAGCTATAAAAAAGTATCCAATTATTTAGAAAATTATTATTTGCTAAATAATTGATATTTGTTAGATATTTTCTGATGTAGTCTTGTAACATAAATCTTATAATATTTACCTGAGCAGAGTAACGTAAATACATTTTCAATGCTTTGGTAGTTTAGTAGTAGTGGGAATTCTATATTGTACACAATAAATATAAAATAGCAATACCAAGGCTTTTAAAGGAAGAAGCGACAAAATAAATCTTAAGTTTCCAGAATTTGTATCTGTTATATAAATATATTCGTTAATATATCTAAAGATATCAAGTATATAAAGATAAAATTTCCAAATTCAATAACTGTCTTTTTTCTGATATTTGGAAAGTTTGTATCAAAAAGCAACACCAATTTTTTCTCAAATTAATGATTGGATAAAACATTTCTGATCATTTACTGGTAACATTAGATTTAAATATAAAAATGTATTTCTATTCACTCCAGGCATCTGTTTATAAATGGTTTACAATTAATAATAATACACTAAAAACAATTAAATTATATATTAACAGATTCTACAATACTGCCAACACTGTTATGCAAGCAAGTCTTCATCTAACATTATTTTTCCTAAATTTCCTACCCTAAATGCTCTCAACATAATTTGTGCAGCTGCATCCAAATCTGGTCTAATCATATAACTGTTTGTATGGTCTCTTAGTCTTATATTTTTTTTGTTTGTCTTAGCAATATGGGTTAAAACTTCTAAAATATTATCACTTGCATCACTCAGTCCAAAATATGTCACATAGTCAAAATGGCTATTCTTATTTAACCAATAAAGAAGATAATCTGACAATATTCGTTCACCTACAAAATGATCTACCATTGTAGCACACAATGTTAACTTTAATCCAGTTTCTATATTGGAAACTGTAGGTGACAAAATTCCAGGTGTGTCTAACATATAAAACAAAGGTTTTTCATTCAATTTTATTTTATGCAGAACACTTCTTGTTACTCCAGGGGTAGCACCAACACTTGTGGCTTTGCCTTTGTTCAAATATTTAACTCTTAATGCATTTATTAGTGAGGACTTCCCCACATTAGGAATTCCAATAATCATAATATTGTAATCCTCTTCAATACTTCTATTGAACCTATCAGATTGATTTATCAACTTTTGTGCCAAAGGAAATATTTGTTTAATTCCAGGACAATCTTGATTACGGCTATGAGTAAATATTATATGCTGATATTCGTTTTTCAATTTCTCTTCTATAATATGTTGAAAATGGCGATCTATCAAGTCTACTTTATTAAGAACCAGAATATGAGGTTTTACTCCAGTCACTGTATATTTAAAATCTGCATTTCTACCAGATAATGGAATTCGGGCATCATGTACTTCTATTAAACAATCTACAGACCTTATTTTATTTTGCATCTGTTTCAAGCCCTTTTCCATATGACCAGGAAACCATCTTAGTAATTCTTTATCGACAGTTTTAAAAACGCTACGAAAAGTATTAGTTGCTACTTTATTAGACATTGTGTGCCTTATTTTAGTCGAACAAAATAGGTAAAAACATTTAGATATAACAAAACCACAAACCACCCGAAATTTTTTGGTTTTAATTCTTCTTCTTTTAGTATTTTGGCCTCCACCTTGACAGTACTTGGCCAGACTAATACTTCTTCTTTTTATGTGAATTTAATATAAGGTCTGTTCCAATGACTAAATAATACTGTATTATTTAGTCATTGGTCTGTTCCAACCACTAACCTATAAACAAGTATAGGTCAGTGGTTCCAATCAACACAAAAAATGTACAAGTACGATACAAACCCAGTTGACCTGCTGATTAGTGAATATAATAAGGCTGTGTAATTTACATCAAATTCGCTGCGTTATTGGGATTGTACGGTACCAAAACGGTATTTACTTCGGTTGGAATCAACGTTTATAGAGAGAAGGTTGCCTGGTAACTCTGAGCCAATGAGAGGCAAGCAGAAAAATCGCGGGAGTGACGTCAGCCTGAGTGCCACATTTGAATTTTATTATTAGGACGAGTATTCGCTCGTTAAAATACCACTTGTAACTAGAACACTGAAATAATATAAAACTACTTCTGATAGGTTATGGTTTTAAAAAACAATATATTCTCAAACAAACACATATTCTTTGCAGCATTTGTTAATTTAAGTACATATATTCAAATGAAAAAAACTCAAAGATACTATGTACATATTAATAACCCAATCTTTATCTCTATTTGTGTTGCTTTATACGTTTTTTTTTTGTTTTCAGAGAATAAAACGTATTAGATTTTATTTGTATTGTAACATATTATTACAAATACAGGTCTTTATTATTATATAAAAACAATAAAAATACATATATGTGTTATCTGATGTAAGAAATAAAACCAATAATTTGCACCACAACACTTTATTTACCGAAAATACGATCAATATTATTAATATACAAAAATAGCGATTTGTTTATAACAAAACTGTTGAGAGAATGTCCCACAAAATATCTAAATATCTTACGTCTAGTCGAAAACTTCAACATGTTAATGTTTAACTTCTTTATCTTATGTTTATGAAATTAATATGATTTAGGTCCTGAAGAAATAGCTCATTTATGAGACTTAACCAGTATCCACACTGATGGTGCATGAGTGACATCATCGCTGCAACGAATACTAGATAAAACAAATAATATACAATCTTATCTATCTACTTACTACTTTTAATGTAAGAAACCAATATTATTCTAACATATGTAACAAAAATAGTACACAACATAGGCAAGCTTTTTTTCTCTTTCTTTCATAACTTAAGCTGGATACTTTAAAAGTTACTTATATTTGGTATTGAAAGAAACTAATTTTACCTTAAAAACCTATATACAAAAAAGTTTATTAACATTAAAAGGTAAAAAATAAGTGATATATGACAATCACTAAATTAATTTCACAATTTTTTTCATATTTTATCAATTTATTCCCTTTTTCTTCTGATAAGGGAGCTTTTCTCTTTTTTTGTTTTTCTTCAGCTTCTCTTAAATTTAAAAATTTTATTCTGACAAATATTCTTTGTCGACTAAATGACTTAACGAGCTCTTTTGGGATCTCTACTAATTATAAAAGAACTCCAACACAACAGTAGCAAAGAATATACAACGATAATATTCTGTGACGATAGTTCCAGTTGCATTCACAACAATACAGATGAGTCTACTTCTTTTGTCTGTACTCTATAATACACAAAATATAAAAAGAACAACAATAAATACTAATAAAGGAACAAGAACCCGATATAAACAATAATATGCACTCCTACTTCTATAAATTCATACGGCCTTGTCAAAGCTGGCACCCACAGTGACGTAACGATCCCCTCTTCCGTCTGCCCCGCCGAGTAGTTATCAGGCAACATTCTCTCTTCTATAAACGTTGGGTTGGAATAAACTTATATAATCGTTTAATTCAACTGTGGCCGGATGCTGTAAAGCAAGAGGTCAAGAAACCAGAAGATCTTTATAGACCAGTCCAAAATCAAAATTTTGTCATCTTATAAGATGGAAGTAGTGATGAATAACGCTTATAGATCAAGCCGTAATATATTGATATTATTGTAACACCAATTCCAACCTATATTGGCTCAGAGTATAAGTGTCTAGCGCGCAGTTGATGCGAAGTAATTTGTCTGTGGTCTTAATAAAAGGAAGTGTCTACTGCGCCGTCATTACGAATTATATTCATCAGCTAAAAATATTTTCATAGATTTTTTTATTTTCGATTTATTAATGATAGACAATTTTGAATAAAATTTTAATTTATAAAATATATTAACAAATCTTACAAATTTGTACATAAATACACATTATATTACTTATTATATTAAATAGATATTTATATACATGGTTCATTAAATTATTCGCAAAACATTTAAACAACCATGATTGTAGGATAATTATCATTAACCCAATGTAGAATTGACTGTTGACCGACTAATGCCCATATGTATGGAATGAAAAAGTCTTCGGGTTGATCCTCTTCCACATACTTAAACTTGAGATCAGGAAATTTCTGAAATAAAATAAATATTTTAAATCTGTATTAAAATTAACATTTTCCTCAAATATTTTGGTTTAAATATGAAACGGCATCAAAGTTGTGAGGATTACTAAGATTCAAGAAAAATTACAGTATATAATTCCTGTCCACCTGTCCAAATATCCTATTTCGTTTTAATCCTTTCTAGTCTCTTCGTACACCATATGAACCAGTAAATGTTTTACCAGACTAAATGATTTTAATCAGGTTTAATTTGGTTCACATCAATACCACGTAGTCCTATAGTGTCATAAGAAAACGTAAACAAAGTTTTGGGGTTACGCCAACTCCTACCGCGATTCGGTTCCATCCTATTCGCTCAGTTGCCGCGTTGTACAGTATTTTGCGAATAATTTCACTATAATTAGTAGTAAAATTATTTTGATTGTTTTATGACGTAGTTTGTTTATACCTTTATAGGGTATATACAATAAAAGTTTGTAATTTTTTTTATATTTATTCATTGCTAATTTACAATTTACTTAAAAAAAGTAATAAGTAAATATGATGTAAGAGGGTGGCTTGTAGTAGGTGTCGTCCATTGAGAACTCTCTGGAATTCACCTAGCAGCAACGTCTTCCAGCCAAACTATTTTTAGGCGTCTGTCAATCAGTGAAGAGTTGAATAATTCATCTATGAGATGGTTTGCACTGTAATTCAAATATTTTCTGGAGTGGTTGCTAATCACATCATCTATAAAGGGAATGTTAAGGTCCGCATGAAGGGTTTGGTTTGAGACGTACCATGAGGATTTAGCTAACATACGAATGGTCTTCGACTGGAATGTATGCAATGTGTTGGTGTTTGATGGTTTGCTGCAGCTCCACAGCTCTATTGCATATGTCTACACTGGTTTGAGTATTTTATAGATGGTCAATTTGATTTCTAATAAAAGCTGCGATCTCCTGTTGATTAGCTAGCTCATATTTTCAACTTTTAGGTTGAGATGTCGTCGTTTAGCATTAATATGTGATTTCCTAGTAAGTTTTTCGTCTAGATAAAAAGCAAGGTACTTTACCTCTGTTGTTATTGGTATCAACGAGTTATTTAGGTGTAGTTGAGGGCATCTAGTTCTTCGATTTGTGAAATTAACTTGATAGGATTTGTTGGTGTTGATGTTTATATATAAGCGTTTAAGCCAGTTTTCCAGTTCGTTGAGGTTATTTTGCAGTGTAATCAGCAAATGTTGGTATTAATGTATGCTCGTTAATGGGTATATCAGCATTGAAAATTAGGTACAAGTATGCTGCCTACTCTGCATTTTAATTGGTGCTACTTAGATAAGGTTTCTTCATATTTAATTTGAAAGTATATGTTGGACAAATATGATTTAAGGAGGAGGTAGGTTTGGTCAGTTAGATGAGTTTTGATTTTGAAGAGAATACCCTCATGCCACACTCTATCGAATAATTGCTGTATATCGAAGAATGCTGATATACAGATTTGTTTTTCCTCTAGGCACTTTTTTATTCTATTGACTAATCTATGGCACTGTTGTATGGTTGAATGATTTGAGCGAAATCCAAACTGGTGGTCTGGGATCAGGTTTTCTATAGGTATTATTGTTTCTATTCTGTTAAGGATAATCCTTTCAAGACTTCTGATGACGTTGGAATGAGACTTATTGGTCTGTAAGAGCTGTCTTCCGTTGGAGGTTTACCAGGTTTAGGTATCACAATAATTTGTACATACTTCCATTGCACTTAAAAATAGCATTGCCCAAGGAAGCGTAATTTATGTTTTTTTTTATAATTCGAAAATTATTCGTGAAGTTGACTATATGGTGCATCTGTGAACCATCAGTCGTTGAAAGTGGTACACATGTGTGCCATTAGTCGGGAGAGTAATAGTAATTAATTATTGATATTATATGCAGGCATGAATAAAAAGAGGTCCTTGACAGACGAAAAACTAGAGAGGATAGCGGAATATTTATTTAACGACTCTGGTGATCGTGATAAATGATGAATCATTCAAACTTTTTGATGAATATGAAAGTGATGATCAAGGTGGAGAAGAAATGTTGTACCCCAAAGAGCAAATTTCTGGTAAATGATGTAGTTCATTTTCTTCAGATATACCAGACAAGTTAACTATGTATGAATGCTTCAAAAAACTATTACAATCATCATTATACATGTATATTCCTCAATGCATAAATGAAAGAATAGAAATGTATAAACAATCAAATAAGAGTGCTCGTTTGAAAGAAACAGACAAGGGACGTTCGTCATTGAAACAATACAGGCCTCGATAACCTGTGAAGTGAGGAATCAAAATGTGGTTAAATCCGATTCCTTTACTGAATATACATATGATTTTAATGTTTAAACGGTACGAGAGACTGAACATCTAGATGGAACCCTTGGCGAACAAGTAGTAAATAAACTGGTCTCAACAGCAAAGGAAAAAGACATTACCTTCTGTTATGATCGCTTTTTTACGTCGACCAATTTACTACAGAATATAGATTATGCTGCAGTAGGCACTCGTAATCAAAATATAAAAAAACTTGCAGAAAATCAAGGAGCAATAGTGGAAAAGAGGTGAATATGTATTTCAATGCACTGAAAATGGTTTGTTGGATGTGAAATCGCGGGATAAATAGGGGGTCATTCTTGTGACTAATTGCCATAAGACCAACATTATAACTGTTAGTAACACAATGAAAGATGGATCAAAAATCGATATTCCTGGTCTAGAAAAGGTTGCCATATACAGAGAAATTATGGGAGGATTAAATATAGCAGACCAAATGATGGGGTTATGTGAGGTAGATTGCAAATCCAATGTGGTGCAAAAAATTTTCTAATGTCTGCTTATAAGTATCGTAAACGCATGGATTGTCTATAAAGAGAAGATCAACAAAAAGAATCGATCCATTCAATTTCTAGTACCATTAGCTGAAGGAACAAAAGTAGCAACTATATGCCGGTTGTCAAAGAGAGGAAAACCATATTAAAGAAAATCTGGAAAATGTATATTTAGATCTTTCAGCAGAGAGTACAACTAGAAGAAAATGTAAAAAGTGTGCTGAAAGTAAAATTCAGAGACGCACAAAGACAATTTGTCAAGAATGTGACGTTCCACTTTGTTCTAAATTTTTGCAACTTAGGGCTAGGTGGCGCAATTGTAAATTCGGGGTAAATATAAATAACCACTCTGGCCACTTCATAGTGCTTAAAAATTCAAATTTACCGCCATGTCTGCTTGACCTGGAGTTATTTCCGTTATGGCCAACTAAAATCACGCCATTCTCTGTTTATCTGTGTGCATAAGAACACGTTTTGTGAGACTCTGCTAAAAAAAGTGAATTTGTTTTTGGAAAATATTTCAGAAAAGGTGTGCTGTGTGCATATTAAAGCAGGTAAGTGTATAAATTACTTTGTAAACAGTAGTTGCTTACTCAAAAACGATTTATATCGCTCATAACCTCACACTCATTTTTTCCAAACAAAATTCGCTCGTTTACATTTACCCCGCCAAAAAGGTGGTTGGGATAAATGTAAACACCTAGCTTGGGATAAATGTAAATAGTGCAAATTTATAGAAACGGATTGTTCAGTTGCGAGTTCAGTAGTTTATTTCGTCTTTATTTTTATTACAGAATGCCTCGACCTATATGTGAAAAAATCAAATGGACCAAGATACACACAGGAGGATTTAACAAGAGCTGTGAATGATGTTTTAAATAAAAACTACACATATAAAGATGCAGAAGAAATTTATGGTGTTCCAAAGGAAGTCATTTTTCATAGAATAAAGGGAAGAAAAGTTCCAGAAAATAAAATGGGCGCGAGCCGGTCACCGGTTCTGTCAGAAAGGGTTGAACATAAATTAGAAAATTGTATAAAGGCAAGGGCCCGAATGGGGTATCCCTGCAATAAAGATGACATTGAAAATCTTGTTGGATGACATTAAAAATCTTGTTCTCATCCAGATTTAAAAACGGTATACCTGGGGATGACTGGTACTACAGTTTCATGAAACGGCATCCAGGCTTAACCTGGATGCCTGAACTACTTCAAAAGGCACGGAAAGATGCTAGAGATCCCGAAGTAATATACAATTTTTATGAAGAATTGAATAATTTGGTTTTAATCAGCAACCTAACATAAACCCCAGGTTGTATTAAACTCCGACGAAAGTGAATTTGCTACTGATCCAAAACGACTGAAAGCGATTTGTGAGAAGGGAAAACCTTTAGTGCGTATTTCCGGTGGATTCGATCGAGAGTCTACCACCGTTTTAGCAACTGTTGCCGCAAATGGTTCATGTTTGCCACCACTTGTAGTTTTTAAAGGTGTCGGCGTCCAAGCTTGATGGACTTCTCCGAATGCATACCCTGGAACATTATACACGACATCCTCAAATGGTTGGATGGAAGAGTCACAGTTATTCGAATGGTTTTCAACTACTTTTTTTCCCCACATTCAAACCCTACAGATTAAACATAATTTACTAAATCATCTGCGTTGCTACTCTATGATGGACACGCCAGTCACATAAGCTACAGAATTATCAAGGTAGCATTAGACAATAACATTCATCTTGCCAAATTTCCAAGCCACTTGACAGACCAAATTCAACCCTTTGATAAGTGCGTTTTTGGACCTGTTAAAACTTGTTGGGAAAAAAACTGATAGAGTTTGGTAAAAAATAAGTAGAAAGAATAGTGTATTACATAACGAGTGCGGAAAGTGATACTTTTCACACGAGGGAGAAATATTGTAGCACGAGGCGTAAGCCGAGTGCGACAATCCCACGAGAGTGAAAAGTCACTTTCGCACAAGTAATGTACAATATTTTTCCTACGACCACCCATTTTATTGAACAATATGTAAATATCAGATCGTGTATATTGAGTGACTTGACTAATCTTACGTTTTATTTGTGACAGTATATGATTGAATATTGTTTCTATAAAAAGTGCACATGTATTTACAATTACTTTCATAGTGAAATAACGATAATTAATGTTTATTTGAAGAAATGACAAAAGTAAGTACTTATTAGATACAACTGGGGAACAAATCTATTTATATACTTTACAGGGCGAGCATGCAAGTTTCAGGGCGACGCTGAAGGTGGAGCCCTGAAAGCATGCGAGTCCTGTAAATATACTTTCCGAGAAGGGCGCGTACAATATTTTTTGTGCAGCCACCAATAATTTGACAATAATATAGGAACAGAATATTTATTGCCTAGCCAAGTTTCATCAATGTCCGTCCTCGATGCCTAGCCAAGCTTCATAAAAGTCCATCCTCGATGCCCAGCCACTTTTAGCAGAAGTTTATCCTCGATGCCCAGCCATTTTTAACAAAGTTCATCCTCGATGCCCTATCTGGTATTTTGTCTTTAATAAACATTTTGACATAAGAGCTCGGGAAAGTAGGTACTTTGCCGAGCAGTTAAGTCAATTTTGCAATCTAGACCGGCAACGACGCACTTTCTTAGTTAAAAAATGATCGTAAAAACGCATTTTCCAAAGTGGCAGCATAAAAAGTTACTTTCTGCACTAGTGCGGAAAGTACTGTAATGTTTTTGTTATTTATTTAAACAATAAACGGGTGGGATAAATTTTAAACACACGGTAGGTTCGCTTACTTAATTTATTTAAACACTAAACTAATCACTAACACTTAATGTATATATACTCAGTGCATTCACTTAAACTAATTTATATAAGCACTTAATTTATATGCACTTATTTACTGTTCAACTCACGATGTCAAATTATAAAACTAAACTCACTCTTCCTGATCAGTCCCTTATATATTAAAGCCGTTTTTACTAGTAAATTCTGGGCTGCGGCTTACACAGTCACGAATAATTTTTCTGGCCTTTTCTAGATAACTCTGGTCACAAAAACAATGTTTTCATAAGATAGTCGTGAACTCGTAAACAGTTTTTTATAACTGCGTATCCGCCATAATTTTAACTTTTATACCTGGCTTAGACAGAGTCAGTTTTAGGGACTATACCAGTGTGCTGTTTCGTAACATTACCCCCTCCTTAAATGGAAGTTCCTCCTGGAACTTTTGTGTAGCCGAGACTGGATGTTTGAATCGGCAACTGGCCCCATTTCTACACTTTCCGATCTTATGGAAATAGCAGGGCACCGTCTTCATCGGATACTGATAACGGGGTTTGTAGCTGCAAATTAATATCTGGACACCGGTATCTTGAAAGATAATCTCTACCATGTTCCTGATGATTCGCCAATCCAACTGGTTACTCGCTATCTTAGGCATAGCCAGTTTCTTCACGTTGGATTCCAACACATGGTCTCGGAGGTTTCGAAGTGCTTCTCACACATCGCGGTAGGTAGGTCGATCTTGAAATTCATTTTTAGTTACGACGTAGAAGACGTACCGCGAATTATGTTTCAGTCTCAGTGTCTTGCCCGGGGCTGGAATCTGGTTTTCAAGTTTTTCTAATTGCCCGAACTTCTTTCGAAAGACGGTTGCCAACCCTCGTGCGTTCTGGATACGGGCGGGGATGTTGTATGCCAGTGAATAATCTTCCGGGAGAGTGAACAGATCTTGTTGTTGTTCCGAAGTGACTCCATATCTAGCTTTCCCGGTACCTCCATACGTGCCCATAAATTCCTCGAAGGTAGGGTCAGACACATCTCGAATAAGGTTTACTCCTTCCCCCAGGTCATGGTCTCCTTCGAATGGCACTAGTCGGTTTTGGTGAACTACTTTTGGTTTTCCGTTGGGGATCTTGCTTATGCGATATATAACATCATTGATCCTTTTCTTGATTAAGTATAGGCCTTCCCAGGATTTTTGTAATTTTGGAGAAAATCCTTTTCTCCTCGTCGGGTTGTGTAACCATACTTTGTCCCCTTCTTTAAAACCGCCTTCTGTGGCCTGCGTGTCGTACCGACTTTCCATTCTGTCGCTGGAAACTTGAAGATTGGTTCGAACTAATTCATGAATATCGTCCAGCCTTCTTCTCAATTGGATCACGTAGTCTTCGCCTGCTAGATATTCTCCAGGCCGACAGCCAAATTCCAGGTCACAAGGAAGCCTCATTTCACGTCCAAACAGGATTTTCGCAGGTGTTTCACCCGTGGACTCATTGATGGCAGATCGATAAGCCAATGCGAATAGGAAGAGATACTGGTCCCAATCTCTCTGATGGCTGGATACTACTTTGGACAGGTATTTTCCAATAGTCCTGTTCATTCTCTCGACCATTCCATCTGACTGTGGATGTAATGCTGTTGTTCTGGTCTTCTTCATTCCCAGCTTCTCGCAAATCTCCTGGAATAGATGACTTTCGAAATTTCTTCCCTGGTCGCTGTGGACTTCCAAGGGCACTCCATATCGGCTGATAAATTCTTTCACCAATACATCCGCAACAGTTGTGGTCTCTTGGTTCGGGATAGCGTAAATGTCCACCCACTTTGTGAAATAATCCATTACAACCAGTATGTATTTGCCACCATTTTCTGTCGTTGGAAATGGCCCAGCACCATTTTCTGTCGTTGGAAATGGCCCAGCGATATCTAAAGCAATCCTTTCGAAAGGGCTTCCAACATTGTACTGTTTCATGGGTGCCTTTCTCTTGCGATGTGGTCCATTACTCGTAGCACAAGTCGTACATTTCTTACACCAGTCCTTCACATCGTCGGAGCTGTTCATCCAATAAAACCTTTCACGGACTCGCTGAAGGGTTTTCTTCACTCCCAGATGACCTCCCGATGGACTATCGTGTAACTTCTTCAGTACCTCAGCTACTCTTGTTCTCGGGATAACTAGCTGTCTCCTCATCTCAGAACCATCATCGTTTTCAAGGACTCTTTTCAGCAGCCCTTCTTCCAGGACAAGCGAGTCCCACTGAGCCCAATACGCCTTGAGTTTCGGTGATTATTTTGACACTTCTTGCCAGGTAGGTCGCCGATTTTCCTCCTTCCATTGCCGGATCATCTTCAGGTGGGGATCATTCTCCTGATCTTCTCTGATCCTGGTGGGTGACCATTCTTCATTGACTACTGTAATTCTCGACACTGCAACTTCCTTAGATTTCGACTTGTTGCATTGTGAATAGTCTACAGGGCATGGCCGTATAGGCAAGGAGTTGGCTTTTTGGTGATTCACATTAGCTGGATGTTCACCCCTGTCTGATTTCCCCTGTGTCTGGAGTTCTTGGGTTATAGGAGTCTTGGGGCGCTTAGACGGACTGCGTACGTGCTCTAGCTCGCCACACTTCCGGCATTTGATCTTCTTCGGCCTCTTGTCTGCCATACCTTTCAACAAGTTGACGAGCTTTTCTTGGCTGCTTTGCATTTAAGAGGTTCTTGGTTTACAGGAGTCGTAAGACGCTTACACGAACTGCGTGCATGCCCGCCACAATTACAGGACCTGATGTTCTTCGGCTTCTTGTCTACCATACCTTTCAACAAGTTGACGATCTGGTCAAGTCTGTCATCGTCACATTCTTCCTGTATGGTCCTATCTTTGTTGTATCCCGAAGCCATCGTGGCTGCTTCATATTCAAGAGCAGCAGTCAATGCATCGACTAATGTTTTAGGATGGGCTAATCGAAGCGTCTTCTCCATATCGTGGTCACACAAGCCGTCAATAAAGGCCTGGATGCCTAAACATTCCATCATGTTCTCTGGTGCTGATGGATAAGCAAATCGAACTAGTCGGGCAATATCCATTTCATACTCTTGAAGGGTTTCGTCACGTTTACGCCTTCGGTTCTTCAGCTGGAATCTGTACAACTGTTCCAAATGTTCGTGACCATATCGCATGTCCAACCTCTTCTTCAGCAGCTCGAAGTCATCCATTTCTTCAAGCGGTATCGTCTGAAGTACATCTAAGGCATCTCCCCGAAGCGCTATAGTTAGGTTCACTGCTTTCTCCTTATCGGACCAATTATTCACTCTAGCGGCTGCTTCAAACTGTTTCACATAATTGGTCCACGATGTATTTCCGTCGAATGTTGGGGTCTTGACGCGTGCAAAACTGCCAATGTCCTCTATCCTGGAAGTTATTTCTGGCTTGCAGGGTTTTATATGTTCAATCTTCTTTCCTTCTGCTGGCGTGTCTTCTGTTCTTAAATCTGCCATATTTCTCTCCAATTCCTTGATTTTCTCGTCTATCGTTGTTATCTTGTTTTCAATGTCTGATTTTAGAGACGTAATTTTATTCTCGACGTCAGCAGCAATGTCATTTTTTAACGATAAGATATCGGCAGAAATGTAATTCTTCATGGTGGAAATCTTCTCGTCCATATTAGTAGAAATATCCTTCTTCATAGTGGAAATCTTCTCGTCCATATTAGTAGAAATATCATTCTTCATAGTGGAAATTTTCTCGTCTATATTAGTAGAAATATCATTCTTCATAGTAGAAATATCGTTTTTCACATTCGTTGAAATCTTCTCTTCCATGGCAGAAATATCGTTCTTCATTGCAGAAAAATCATTCTTCATATCAGAAATTGACGAGATTAAGGTGGAAGCCTCGTCTTTGAATAAGAATGTTTCTGGATCCAAGCCTTCACTTTCCAGTGCCATTTTGAGTCTTTCTATTAATTCGCTCTTCTTACCGGACGTTTCCAACTCGCGATCTTCCAATTCTGCTCTTAATTCCGCCACTTTCAGATCACTCAGTCTCTTGGCCATTTTGATGTAGCTATTTATTTATATTACCCCACACCTGACACCAATGTAATGTTTTTGATATTTATTTAAACAATAAACGGGTGGGATAAATTTTAAACACACGGTAGGTTCACTTACTTAATTTATTTAAACACTAAACTAATCACTAACACTTAATTTATATATACTCAGTACATTCACTTAAACTAATTTATATAATCACTTAATTTATATGCACTTATTTACTGTTCAACTCACGATGTCAAATTATAAAACTAAACTCACTCTTCCTGATCAGTCCCTTATATATTAAAGCCGTTTTTACTAGTAAATTCTGGGCTGCGGCTTACACAGTCACGAATAATTTTTCTGGCCTTTTCTAGATAACTCTGGTCACAAAAACAATGTTTTCATAAGATAGTCGTGAACTCGTAAACAGTTTTTTATAACTGCGTATCCGCCATAATTTTAACTTTTATACCTGGCTTAGACAGAGTCGGTTTTAGGGACTATACCAGTGTGCTGTTTCGTAACAGTACTTTCCGCACGCGTGAGAATAAAGGTCACTTTCCATAGGAGTAGAGAGTGCGATATGTGTTACTTTCTTTTGTGGTCGTAGGAAAAAGGCTCTAGTCACCTTCCAAAGAATAGATTTGTTGAGTTTCTAGGAGCGGTTTGGAAAGTGAGTATGAAACCTCAAAATATAATAAAAGGCTTCAGCTCTACTGGCGGCTTTCCAATCGATGCTGAAAAATTCCCAGTTTATGAATTTAATCCAATCGCCCTTTAAAAGTATCGGAAAAAAAACAACAAAATACAAAGACAGAAATTAAGGAAAACGTGACAATCAGAGTCAAATAAATGCTGGCCCTGACTCAATACAGCCTTCCACGAGTGAACATAATGTTGAAAAGCAAACTTTTGTTACACCGACAAAAATAATCGAAATATTTGCTAATACAATTGAAAAAGACAAACGTGTCCCATATGATGCTAAAATCAACCAAGTTAAGCGTCAAATAGTGCCTCGGCTGAAACCAATAAAATATGGAGAAATTTTAACATCAGAAGAGGTTCTGAAGAAACAAATGGAAGCTGAAGAAAAAAAAATTGGAGAAAAAAACAACAAAGCTAGACCGAATAGAATTGAAAAAGAAAAATCACCAACTTCAGAGCCTGAGCTAGAAGTTTAATTGCAGAAGACAATGAAGATAATTTTAAAGAGTAATGGATAAATTTAAAAATTGGTCAGTTTGTATTGGTTGATTTCTTGGGAGGTAGAAGAAAGGCTGCTCATTATAAATATGTATGCTGCATCCACAGCATTGACAAAGAATTTGGAGATATTACTGTAACAGGCTTTCGAATACATAACAAATATTCAACCGAGTTTCGATTACAAGAAAATGATGTATCAACCATATCATCCGATATGATCCTGTCAATTCTTCGAGAACCAGGAATACAAGAAAAGGATAGAACAATAGTTTATGTTTTTTCTGGCTCTGTTGAACTTTATATAAGAATTTTTTATAAAAGAAACCCTGGAAAACCGCTTACTACTGTTCTGGTAGGTATAATTATTATACCTACCAACTTTGCTATTTTATTGTATTATTTTTCCGCCCAACCTATCTATATGCGAGAAAAGTATTGGTTCACCCCAAAAAAAGTTGGAATTTTGAAATTTTTTTTGAGTTATTTTCACGTTTTCCAACAACAACAACACAAAAAAACGGTTTTTAGAAAAAAATCCTGTGTGTATGTCGTCGTCGTTGTCGTCGGCCACTTTTACTTACAGCACGATACAGCCTCCGGAACGCAATAAGTCACCAATTTTATGATTGCATATTGTTAAGGACATGTCACAGATGAACCCTATTGATTTTCAGCTCACCAGGGCTAGTACAACGGGTGCTATGGTACTTGAAGTATGACATTTTGTTATTTTTTGAGAAATTTCAGTTTGTTAGCACGATACAGCCTCCGGAGTATATACAAGTGACCAATTTTATGATTGGATATTATTCAGAGCGTCTCAAAGATGAACCCTATTGATATTCAGCCCACTAAAGCCAGTACAAAGGGTGCTATGGTACTTGAAGTACCAAATTTTTGTCATTTTTGGAGAATTTTCAGTTTGTTAGCACGATACAGCCTCCAGAGAGTATACGATTGATGAATTTTATTATTGAATATTGTTCAAGGTATCTCACAGATGTACCCTATTGATTTTCAGTTGACTAGAGCGAGTACAGCGGGTCCTATAAATACAGATATACTCAATTTTTGGAGAAATTTCGGTTTGTTAGCACGATACATCCCCCGAAGTGTAAACAAGTAACAATTTTACGATAGAATATTGTTCAAGGCCACAGATGCGGAAAAGTTAGTTTTAATCTTTAAAACCCTTTATTTTTATTATGAAAATAAAAAAAAATATTGGTATCCCTACCTATTTTATTCAACTTATCATACGGGAACTTCGGGGTAAGTGTAAACATGTTTTAAATATAAATATTTGCCCTAAAATAGAATCAGACATGTCTGTTTACTATAACCCCAAAGTTAAACTTGTATAAAACAAATGGAATCAGAGATTGACATTTACCCCAATGTAATTGGGGCAATTGTAAACGATTAGGGTAATTGTAAATATACAATTTGTGATAATTAAAATGGCTGATTGAATTTAGTCTCGATTATAAGAATATAGAAAGATATACACACTGCACGTACAATATAATTAAGCAGACCTTTCTTTCGTTATCATGAACATTTTGAAATGTTTCCTAAAAATTATGTTAACAAATACCCCACCTAGCCCTATGCCGTTTGTCAAAGAGAAGATGACCATAATAAAGAAAGACTGGAAAATGTATCTTTAAATCTTCCAGCAGGGGGTACAACTACAAGAAAATGTAAAATGAGTGCTGAAAGTAAAATTCAGAGATGCACAAAGACTATTTGTCAAGAATGTGACGTTCCACTTTCTTCTAAATGTTTTGCAACTTATCATACCTAAAATATTTTGTAATGATATGTGATAAAGAGAATTATCATTTTATGTATATTGTTATATGGAACTGATCGTACACATAAATACCACAACAAAACTGCCAGTACTTATTTGTACCACCACCCTCACCAACCCCTTGGTATTTTCTTGTCCTTTTCTAATATAAAAGATAACTTTGACCTATAATATCATATAAAAAAGTTTTTGTTTTTCAAATAAAAAAATCGTCTTGAAAGGATTAATAGGTTAGTTTTTTTACATTAAATTTCACTAAACAGATTTAAATTTTCATATATTTCTAATATATTAAAAGGAAATATGAGAAAATATCTAGCATGAAAGCAATTACTTAGAAATACCTATACATTTTGATTATTTTAATAACTTACCGTTAATCTCTCCCTAGGCCAGCCTCTAACTCCCTGCTGTATTATCGACAACACCTGATGAGCATCTACTTCATGCTCTAATGATTTATCATGCAGAAGTTGTGAAAAATACTTGATAATGATATCTATATTGTGAATTATATCTTGAAAAACGACATTATCCTTAAATGCTTCAAAAGTACTTTTGTTGTATAACATTGTATAGATCAGATTGGGGTTATTGCCAAGTTGGGTAGAGAGGCATGAATTCAATATTTCCAATACCATTCTTAATACTTCTTCCAAAACGGATACGTCTTGTTCTGTGTCTTCCGATTCCTGATCGGCCTAAAAATATAAGAAGTCCCAACTGTATATTCACAGCATATAAAAAAAATTTAGATTTCTGAAATTTTAGATGTTGAAAGAATTTATAAGGAAATATATTGTGATCATCCTATACCTGCAGCATACCATTACAATTTAATTAACCTGAAGTAGAATACTCAGCGTTAGTGGAATCAGATTAGAAAAATTGCTATTTTTCATTACTGTTGATCTTGACGAGTTTAGTTATAAAAGGAAGTAAGGATTTTTATAATTTTACATCTTTACTAAAGAAGATATAGAAAAATTATTGTTTCATTTCAAATGTATGAAGAATTATTAACAAATATTTCAATTATTGTAAAATAAATCTCGGATTTTAAAATAAAAATGAAATTTGTAAAATGTATGTGTTCGATTTTTAGAATTTATGTTAGTTTTTAATTTTTTTTTGGTCGAGCTCTTGGCAATACTGCAATCATTCCTTTCCTCAAAAATAAAAGTTCCCTCCGCCTATGTCCTATTTTTTTACCTAGCAAAAATAACTTGAATATTCGATACTCGAAATGAAGCATATATTTCAATAGAGAGACTCGTCGTTGATAGCTCTTGATTTAACTTTTCCGTATCCGGAACAGTGAACTGTTATGTGCATCAAGCGAGGGTGCAGATCCGCTTTCATCCCATATCCTAAGGTAGGTGATATTGTTTTAAGCTCGACTATTTGTTTTTTTTAATACAATTATTATTATCATTAAACCCCAAACTACAGTCCAATTTTTCTCTCATAAATTTGTATGAGCAAATCGATCAGTATGCACTACAACAATTTGTAAGTACTTTTAAAAACACTACTCACCTCTATGGTTACTGTATTGTCTTTATGTTCTTTTTCAGTCTTAAGTCTTGATACCAATCTATTATATTTTTTTGCCAAAGTTTCAAAGAGGGACACCAGTCTTTGACTTACATAAGGATGAAGATTTCTAAAATGAGCCGACATATTTGCAAGAGCGGCAAGACAATTTGTATGTAAATATTTGTCCCTCATTTTGAGCATATTGTACTGCACAGTTCGAATTACAATAAGTATTAATAAACCTCCTAAAGATATATCCGTTAAAGCACGCTCAACATACCAGGTAACGTTTTTTAATTTCTTGAAAAGAAAACAAAACATTCATTAAAATTGTCAACTAAAAACATTTTAAGTAAAAAATAAAATGTGTATATTTACCAAATCATGAATTGTTTCATTAAAACCATCATCTTCACTTAATATTAATATGATAATTAATGACATATAAATATGATGGGAATTGCTATTGGGTGCATTGTATAAACTCTTCAATATAGGTACAATCTGAAATATAAACAGAATAAAATAATTACTGGTTTAGTTAATTTTGTAATCTACATGGAGTTCGTACCAAAAACTTGGGAGATAATAAAGAGACTAAAAATAATGATGGTATTTCATATAAAAATTTTTCTTTACGCCCTTCGTTTACGAACTATAGGGCTTTAAAGTTGGGTATTAAAAATGGTTTTTTATTTATAATTATTAAATGGCTGATTTGAAATTAGTAAAATTTTAACTGTTAATAAACACCACAATTGCACACTTTTTGGTGTTATAAACAAGTCTACACTATACTTGTGAACTCTGGAACGGACTAAGTTCAATGGTGGATACAGCAATTTTTTGTAAATATAACTTTTTTCATTATTAGTGTTTTTAAATGAAACTCAAGGTCTCTAGTTAATTCCACAACATAATACAAGTTATTGAAAATTCTAAAAAATTGACAATTGTTTCGATAAATCAATATCATCGTCAGAATGACAGAAGTTACATTTCATTTTATGCCTACCTGATGTTTAGTAGTTATATTTGGCTAGACCAAGAAGTAACCTAACTTGTGATTGGCTTAATATATGTTTATAGAAAAAAGAAGAAGATGTGATATTACAAATATTGAAGCTTAGATATTATTAGCCCTATGGTGATATCCTGGATATCATTTTTCCAATTAAGATCAGTATAACTGTGCAATGATATAGAAAACCAGGAAAACTATATCTGCTGATCTTTACAATTATCACTTAAGAAGACAGTTTATTAGTGGAGAATTCCCTAGATTTAACTGTTCATTGACAACTTCATATTGTGGGTTTCTTAAATGTCTTCTAATTTCCAGTTCTTCAAGGAAATCCAGTTCTTGTTTCTTTTCACAAATATGTAGTACTTTTAGTTTTGTGTTAGGTGTCAATGAATGATTGGTGTCAAGTAGATGTTTTGCGTAGTGGGATTTATCTGGTTGTTTTAATCTGTATGCTCGTAAGTGCTCACTGTATCGTATTTCAAAATTCCTAAGGGTCTGACCCAAATAGACAGCATTACATTCTGGACATTTGAGTTTATATATACCTGACTTCTTTAATAGTGGTATTTTTGTTTTTACATTTAACAATTTTGTACTAACGTTACTTTCTGTTTTAAATGAAATTGTTGTACTCGTTGCTGAAGATATTATCTTTGAAATATTATTAGAAATATTTCCTGCATATGTGATGGTTTTATAAGTTTTAATTTCATCAGCTTGTTTAGGATATATTAGTTGTAATGCCACTTTTTCCTCTTTTTTAATAATTAGCTTATTTATCATATCTAATGGATAACCGTTAGATGTTGCTATTTGTCTAATTGTATTAATCTCTCTATCAAAATTACATTTGTTCATAGGAACTGAAAAAGCTCTATGTATCATTGAATTATATGCTGCTAGTCTGTGTGACACAGGGTGGTTAGAATTGAATGGAATTGTTACATCAGTTTGTGTTGGTTTTCGGTAAATTGAATAATCAAGTACATTATTAACTCTTTGAATTTTTAAATCAAGAAAATTGATTGAGCTATTTTCTTCAATTTCTAATGTAAATTTAATTTTCGGGTGTAAATTATTGATGTGGTTGAAAAATACATCTAATTGTCGTTCACTACCCATAAAACAAGCTAATATGTCATCTACATATCTATAACAAAATAAAATATTTTTCGAAATATTACTTTCAAATATCTTTCTTTCTAAATTGTCCATAAAAATGTTTGCTAAAATAGGTGATATAGGGCTTCCCATTGGTAAACCTTCATTTTGAATATATATCTTATTGTCAAAAGTGAAATAATTCTGATTAATGCATACATCAAATAAATTAAGTATATCTGATATTATTCCTGGATTAATATTTTTATCTTCTAGTAATTTTCTTACAAGTATTAGACATTCTTTAGGAGGAATTTTAGTAAACATGTTAGTTACATCGAACGATATGAGTTTATAGTTATCTTGTAAGTGGATTGCTTTCAACTTTTTGATTAGTTCTATTGAATTTCTAATTGAGTACTGAGATTCATATCCGTAAGTATTGAGTATATTGTTGAGCTTCTTTGCCAATATATTATTAGGAGCATTAACATAAGAGACTACAGGTCTAATTGGTTTCGTTATTTTATGTAATTTAACTGTTCCATATAATTGTGGACAATGAGGATTCTTATGTATGATAGACCTCTTTTCGTAATCATTTAAATGATCTAGGGAATTCTCCACTAATAAACTGTCTTCTTAAGTGATAATTGTAAAGATCAGCAGATATAGTTTTCCTGGTTTTCTATATCATTGCACAGTTATACTGATCTTAATTGGAAAAATGATATCCAGGATATCACCATAGGGCTAATAATATCTAAGCTTCAATATTTGTAATATCACATCTTCTTCTTTTTTCTATAAACATATATTAAGCCAATCACAAGTTAGGTTACTTCTTGGTCTAGCCAATTATAACTACTAAACATCAGGTAGGCATAAAATGAAATGTAACTTCTGTCATTCTGACGATGATATTGATTTATCGAAACAATTGTCAATTTTTTAGAATTTTCAATAACTTGTATTATATTGTGGAATTAACTAGAGACCTTGAGTTTCATTTAAAAACACTAATATGAGCATATTCCACGAAGTAAGGGTCGAGACAGTCAATTTCATAACTTTTTTCAGTTATAAATAAAACAATTGGTTTTTTTTTGAACATTTTTAGGGATACCAAGTCTTCTTGTTACATCTCAATCAAATTAACGGTTTAAGAGATACGTGCAATTTTATGTCGCACTGCACACCTATTAATTAAATTAATAAATATTATGAGATGTAAATTATCCAATGGTCGAATTGTGGTGGGATGTCGTACCCTCAGTTAAATATTTGTAATAAAGGCATCCCTCTAGTACCTAGAAGTACCTTTCGAAATAAGTTAGCCATAGACACAACAACTAACTGTATAAAAACTACGAGGCCACCTTTGCATCAATTTCAAGCGGAATATTATGTAAATAAATGGTTGTTGAGCGGAAGAACTCGTATTTTGCAGAATTATGGATATTATGTTAATGTAACACTAAGTTAATTATTATTTTTAATTTCCAGTGGGGTAATGTGATTATTTATTTTTCAGAAAATGCTGGTTCTGCCTTAAACAATAACAATTATTATTATTTTCAATATACCTAGTTCCTTAATTTTTTTTATAGTCTAGTAAATTTTTAGGTAAATAGATATATGCAGATATACTGTTTATAAATTTTATAGTAATGACATCCATCCTTCCAGTAAATGATTCCAAATTCAACCACTGGAATCATCTTAATTATTATTTAAAAATATCGGTTTTACATTCGTCGAGCAAACATGGTCTGATAAATAGCATTTATCGAGACGGAATATTACTGATAATAGTTGTTTTTTTATTTTAGCTTAACGTGCCTCGACAGCGCAGGTCATTGGCACAGAGAAATAATTACAATTATTTACATGATATTAAATAACAACTATTACTAATTTTTAAATCAGATTTTATGGTAGAGATGCGTAGCTTTCAGAAACTGTAAGACTTTCTTGATCTCGGTGGGACAGTGGAGCATTTCCTTGAGGTTAGGCTTTAGGTCGAATCGTTTATATGTAGCGGAAAATTGTTAGCAGTCAGTAAGTAAGTGCTTAACGGTCAGTATAGTATTACAGCTATGGCAAACAGGACGATTTCCTGAAGACATCAGATGACCGTGTGTGAGTTTGGTGTGGCTGATTCGAATTCTTCTGATTATAGCGGCCTCTCTCCTTGTTAAAAAGCTAAGGGAGAGAGGAGAAGTTGATGAATGAATATCGTGAAGTGCTGTCGTACTGTTGCGCCACAGATGTTGCCAAGATTCTTGCGTGACGTTTTTGAAATGGAACTTGAGGTCGCTGGCGAGTTGGACTATGTGTTTTGGATTGTTGCTAGAGGCAGCTTCTTTCGCGTGGCGATCGGCAGTTTCGTTACCGGCAATTCCAATGTGTGATGGTAGCCAGATGAGAGAGACTGTTATATCATGAGCAACGAGAGTTTGATATATATCATGTATGTTCTGGACAATTGGGTGGTCAGTGAAGATTGTTTTAATTGATAAAATGGAGGAAAGGGAATCAGTGCATATAGCAATATTTTTGTGGGGGAGGGAGATATATTTAAAAGCCTGAAGAATGCTAAGAAGCTCACCTGTATGGACGCTACACACTGAAGGTAAAGTAAAGGAGCCTATGAGTTCATGTTTCGAGGTAACTGCACAACCAACTCCGGAGTCAGTTTTGGAAGCATCAGTGTAAAGTGTTAAATCGTAAGATTTTTTTGTAATAATTCAAGGAATGCTTTCTTTACAAGTGCAGTGGGTGACTCATGTTTATTAAAAATGGTGAGTGAGGTATCGATTATAGGAATAATTTTGGTCCAAGGAGGAGAAGAAGGTAGTGGGAGCGGGGATGTCAGAGAGAGGTCAGTATCTTTGACTAAAGGAGTGAGCAATTGGGGAAGAGATTTGATAATTGTTCGAGGGTTAGTAGGGAGATTAGTAGTTGAAGTGAAAAGTGAGTGAACAGGATTGAATGGATTGGAGGATACGGAGGCAGCATAAGAAAGAAGTAGGGATTGTCGTCTTAAGGGGAGGGGTGATTCATTAGCTTCAATATGGAGACTATCAGCAGGGCTAGAGCGGAAGGCACCAAGGCAGAGACGGAGAGCGGTATTGTGAACAGAGTTCAGCAAATCTGTGACAGATTTGGGGGCTGACATGTAAATAAAGCAACCATAGTCAAGCTTCGAACAGATGAGAGCTCTGTAAACTCTTAATAATACGATTTCGTCGGAACCGCAGTGAAAGTGACTGAGCGTTTTTATTATGTTTAATCTCTTTAGACAGATGCCTTTGAGTTCATGGATATGGTGTTTCCAGTTAAGTCGAGAGTCGAAGGTTATTCCCAGAATTTTACATTGATTTACAGTGGGTAAGGTGAATTATTAAATAAAATGTGAGGTAGAGGAGAGGATCTTCTTCTTTAAAACTTGATTAGTTTGGATTTACTTGGAGATAAGGATAATCCCAGGTAAGAAGATCTATCCTGTAGAAGGTTTACTGCGGTTTGAAGGAGTTTGCAAGTGGATGAGATCGATTTACCATGACAATAAACAATTAGGTCATCAGCATATTGGACATATTTTATGGGAGCAGGAAACTTGCAACAGAGCTCGTTTATTGTGAGGATGAATAGAGTAGAACTTAATACTGATCCTTGAGGGACACCAGCATTTTGTGGGTGAGGCAAGGAGAGTTTGCCATTAGCGGAAACCCTGAAGGTTCTACATGTTAGGAAATTATGAATGAACGATAGAATGTTGCCATGAAGATTATATTGGGAAAGTTTATTTAGTATTGCCGTTCTAGATATCGAGTCAAAGGCACCTTCAATATCAAAGATGGTTGCAACGACGTCCTGGTGATTGTTTATTGCTGAAGAGATATGTGTTTGGAGAAGAACAAGGTTGTCGCGAGTGGATCGATGACGCCGGAAGCCGGATTGGGCATTAGGAATGATTTTGTACTTTTCAAGAAACCAAAGTAGTCTTCTATTGATCATTTTCTCCAGGAGTTTGCAGGTAGTGCAAGTGAGTGAAATCGGTCGGAAGGAATTGGGCGATAAGGTGGATGGCTCTGCTTTTTTTATTGGAATAATTATGGATTTGCGCCATGCGTCAGGGAACTGATTAGTATTCCAGATTAGGTTATAGATTTCGAGAAGCTTAGAGAGAGATGGATTGAATAGTTTTTTGAGAAAGATGTAAGGAACATTATCAGGGCCGGCGGCAGAATTTCTACAAGTAAACAAGGCAGATTTGAGTTCATTTAGTCTGAAAGGGGCGTTGACGGAAGCAACGTCATGAGGGTTTGACTGAAAAGTGGAGGAAGGCTGAATATGAGAATTGTGATAAACAGAATTGGGGTTACGATTAATGAATTTGTCATCAAAATTTTGTGCTAGTGACTCGGCAATTGTTTGGTTGTCGGAGATAACAGTGCCATTCAATATTAAGGAGGGAATTTTAGTATTGGTTTTCTTGCCTTGAATTTGTGAAATTTTTTTCCAGACTTAACTGGGATTTGTATTATGATTAAGCGAGGTGGTATAACTTTGCCATGAGGATTTTTTGCTTTGTTTGACTACGAATTTAGCTTTGGGTTTGAGCTGTTTGTGTAGGAGAAGGTTTTCTTGTGTTCTATTTCGTCTAAACCTGTTAAGAGCATGTGTGGTCTCTCGGATGGCATTTTCGCAAGCTGAATTCCTCCAAGGCACAGTTTTTTGTGCAGAGGAAGTGACTGATTTACCGATGTGAGTCTCTGCAGCGGCAAGTATGTTGTCGGTAAACATTTTTAGAGTGTCATTTATGTTTGCAGAAATAATAAAGTTATAAATAAGTTTGGGAGAGAGAGGTAAACTCAGACCAATTTGCGTTTTTTAAGTGCCAAAAGCTTCTAGTTATAGTTTCTTTATTATAATGATTGGATATGATGATAGGAAAATGGTTGCTATCATGAAGGTCATCTGAAACTTGCAAGGAAAGGGAAAGTGCAGTTTTAGGGTCACATAAGCTGAGGTCAAGGGCAGAAAAGGAGCCGGAGGAAATGTTGAAGTGAGTGTTGAGTCCAGTATTCAACAAGCAGGTTCCGGAGGAGTTTATGACGTTTTCAATAACTTTGCCCCTCGTGCAACCACGAGTTGAGCCCCACATGGTGTGATGTGCATTAAAGTCACCAACAAGAATGTATGGGTGGGGGAGCTGAAATATTAGGTCGGTTAAGTCTTCTTCATTGAGGGGGTGATCAGGTGGAACGTAGATACTGCAAATGGTAAGCTTATTGGGGCATCAAGCAGTTACAGCAATTGCCTCTAGATTTGAGGTTAGTGGGAGATGAGATGAGTATACATCGCTAGATACAAATATTGAAGTACCACCACTGGCTCTCATACAGTTGGTACGGATGTAATGATAACCTTCAAAGTTTTTTAGCTTGCATTGTTGGTCAATTTTGAAGTTGGTTTCCTGGAGGCAGAGAAAGTCAGGGGTCTGGAGAGATACGATTTTCTGAATTCTTTCTAAGCGAGGATAAAATCCATTGCTGTTCCATTGAATTAGAGAGAATGGTACTAATTAAAGGGGGAAAGAGGTTAATTACTGAGATAGTGTAGAGGAGTCAGTGGTGGTACCGTCATCAGAAAAAGGATCGTCAGTAAGATTGTTTTGGTCGGGGTGAAGTTTAAATTTAATTTTATTGGTCAGACGTGTAATGCGATGTTTCAAAGATCTTTCGTTGATATTAGAATAAATTAAGGATAGATCTTTCAGTAGGGAAGCAGTGTCGGAGATAAATTTATTGGCTTCAGGTAGAGGGTCGTTGACGCGGAAAGTATTTTCGAGGAATGCAATAAGTTGGATGCTATTAAGGGAGGAGGATTTAGGAGACTCTTCAAAAAGTTTATGTATGATAGAACGTGATTCGGGGCTTATATTGTGACAATCATCTTCAGCCAGTTTGGATTTTTTAGTTTTTTTGGCAGATTTTTTTGAATTCGAATTTGGGAATTCTGGGGGAGGCATTGGATTGGGATTATCGAGAGGAGTATTGGAAGGTGATAAAGGCTGCGGGGAGTCAAGAGTGCTATTATTAGATCGTGGTCGTTTTTCGCCAGGTACAGGGGAGGAGGGAGCGAGTGGCACATGAGAGGGTAATTCGGGATTGTCTGAAAAGGTATCAGTAGTAGCTGGGTCAGCTGAAGTGGAGGGTTCAAGATTGACGGAAGTATTTAATAGTGGGAGAAGGTCGTGGGAAGTGCTGGGACATGATTCAGCGGTATGTCCAGCCTGCTTGCAAAGAAAGCATTCAAGTTTATCAGTAGAAATGAATATTCTGTGTGAAGTATTTTCATGCGTAATAAGAATCGAAGTTTGCAGTGAAAAATCGTTACTAGAGGGCAGAACGTAGGTTACACGGCGGAAGCTCAGGACATGTGCGTATTCGTCATCAGGCGAGCCACATTTGACGTATGAAATAGGAGAGGTAAGTGTTAATCCTTGGTCTTACAGGGCTTTTTCAATAACGGAATGTGGAATGGAAGGACTGACATTGGAAATAAGGATTCTTTTGGTGGGGGAAATAAGCCGACGAATAGTAATGACATTGGAATTAACTAATTAATTAATGTTTTCATTCGATTTTAGAAGGTCATCGACTTGAGTGGTAGATGCGGCCATGAGAGATTCTGGAAGCGAAATGTACGTTTTTGAGAGAGACAATGTTACCTATTGCTTTGATATAATCGAATAGTACAGTGTTGGGGATAGAAGGCATAATGATGGCTTGGTCTCGAGATGGTACCGGGGGAGGAGGTAGTCTTGCGGGAGTAGCCGCGGCATAAGTTAAGGGTGTTGAAGGGGTATTTGTGTTTATCGAGATAGATTTTTTAGTGGGGGTTGAAGAAGTGGTGGTATTTGAGAGCAGTGGTTGTGAGGGGAGGTTTGACATATTGATGTGATCCTGGATACCAAAATCACAATCAATAGCTAGAAATAGAAATAAAAATATATAAGTATATCTCAGCTCAGATAAACAGTCTGTAACTCAGTGACTGGCCTATTTATTTCCAACACAAATAAGTAAATTTAAGGAATATTTACCAATTTTATAGAGAAACAGCACTTTACAAGTTTTATTCACATTTTAATGATGACAAAAAACACGTTTTTAATTTGTTATGATATTGACGACTTGACTTAATAACGATCCGACTCTAATGAGTTTTGATTCGTGAATGTAAGATAATAGTTTGCATAAAAACAAAAAGGACTAAAAATTGAATGTGATAGTGCTGTAAACTGAATTTATACTTTTTATACTGTGTAGAAACAATAATTTGAATACAATCAAAAAATGATGCCAACTGGTAATGGGCCGGGTTTTTTGGGCTTTCCACAAGTTCAACCAACACAAAATAATGTAAAAGGTCAAACATATATTCCGATGTTCCAAACACCAAATAATATACTAGGTCATGCAATATTCAACAATGGCATACCTTCACAAATGATTTCTTTTCAACCAATGCAATCACTGTGTCCTTCACAATCAAACCAGTATTACATTCCGCCAAATCAAGAACAATATTTAAATATGCAACAATCATCTAGTAATCATTCAAATACTAAAATACATAATACGCCGTATTCAAGAATGACTTCTACTAGCGAAGATGAGGATAACACTTATTCTGCTCAAGAAAATCCATGGCAAGTGGTCAAAGGAACGAAAAGAAGGAAATACAGAAGTAGTAAAAATGTTGAAGAAGAAATTTGGCTTAACAATAAGTACACGGTACTAAATTCACAAGCAGATGGTTCCAATAATAACAATAATTATGGTGAAAACACTGAAATAAGTAAACCTCCTCCCATATTTGTATATGGAGTAGTCAATTAACTAGAGATGAAAAAAAAACTAAGCGATATAATTGAAGCTGAGGAATACACAACAAGAAGCATGGCAAATGACACTATAAAAATTTGCTGTCAAAATCCGGATACATATAGAAAACTGGCTAGTTACATGAGAGAAAATAATATAATCCATCATACGTACCAACCCAAGGAAGAAAGATCCTATCGTGTCGTAATTAAATATTTGCACCATTCAATAGACTTGAAAGATATAAAGGATGAATTAATTTAAAAAGGCCACAATGTAAGAACTATAGTCAATGTTAAACATCGAATAACCAAGGAACCTCTTAGCATGTTTTACGTCGATTTGGAACCTTCTAATAACAAATTAAAAAGTTTACGAAATAACTAGGCTACTAAATAGTGTCACAAATAGAACCACCAAAAAAAGACAACAAATTAGCTCAATGTACAAGATGTCAATTATATGGCCATACGAAAACCTACTGTAATAGGCCATACCTATGTGTTAAATGTGGTGGCCAACACAGCACAGCAAATTGTAAAAAAAGTTAAAATACGCCAGCTACATGTGGTCTTTGTGGAGGTGGTCATCCAGCTAATTACAGGGGCTGCGAATTCTACCAAAAAAACTATAAAGTAAAGATAAATAATAATAGGATTACTATGACACAAAACAATACAAAATCAACTGATCAAGGCCAACAACCTCAGCCCAGACATACTAATAGGAGCTACGCGCAGGCAACTGCAGGAGTAGAAATACATAATAGAGCTAATGGTGAAGAATCTTCAATGACATTAAATAAATTCTTAGATGAGTTTAAAGCTATGTTTAACCAGTTAATACAGCAGAATAGTACGGTTCTCAACATGTTGACAATGCTTATCAACAAATTAAATAATGGCTAAGTTTCTCAGAGTTGCATTGTGGAATGCTAACGGCCTTGTTCAACACAGGGATGAAGTCCAGTTATTTCTTAGACAAAACTCAATTGACATTCTTCTAATCAGTGAAACCCATTTTACTAGTAAATCTTACTATAGGATTCCATTCTATAAAATTTACTACACAAATCATCCGGATGGTACCGCGCATGCGGGCACAGCTATTTTAATTAAACAAACAACCAAACACTGTGAGCTACCAAAATATGAGGAGGAATTTCTACAAGCCACATCAATTCGAGTAAATACAATGCCATACGAGATAACGATTACTGCAGTTTACTGTCCCCCGAAGCATAACGTAAAAAAAGATCAGTTTGAATCATTTTTCAACACACTTGGTTCAAGATTTATAGCAGGTGGAGACTACAATAGTAAACATCAGATGTGGGGATCTCGAATAACTACCACAAAAGGAAGAGAACTATCTAAAGTAATACATGAAAAAAGATACTCCTTTTTGCCCACAGGAACACCAACATACTGGCCAACCGATATAAATAAACTGCCAGACCTGCTAGACTTCTTCGTCACTAATGGCACCTCCCCAGCATACACAGATATTATTCCAAGCTATGATCTATCTTCGGATCATTCGCCAGTAATTCTGACTATCAGTTCGTGCCCCATACACATTCAAACTACACCTAGACTACACAACTTCAAAACCAATTGGACCCACTATAAACATAAACTAAATGAAGAAATACACTTAAACATAAGCCTCAAAAACCCAAATGAAATCGAGAAAGCCACAAACGATTTCATAAATCTACTGCAAGAGACAGCGCAACAAACAACTCCTGAAATAGTAGTTAAAAAAGACGTTATGAATAACCTCCAGAAATTAAGACACTAGTAGCTAAAAAAAGAAGAGCGAGAGCAAAATGGCAAAGGAGTCATAATCCTGCAGATAAAAGGAACTTCAATAAACTCAGCAACGAGTTGAAAACTAAATTAAAAGCAATGAAAGAAGAGTCCTTTAAAACCTATATGTCTAATTTAAATCGTTTTGATAACTCTATCTGGAAGCCAGTAAAGTCTAAAAATAAACCCATATTAACATCTCCTCCACTACGACTAGAAACACAGACACTTGCTGAAGAAAAGTGGGCCAAATCAGATAAAGAAAAGGCAGATGCATTCGCTAAGCACCTCTCAGAAATCTACAAACCTCGCAACACAATACCAGACATAGAAATTACGGAATTTCTAGAACTCCCTATCCAAACAAACCAAACAATAGACCTGAATAGACCAAAAGACATAGCAAATGAAATAAAACTTCTAAACATTAAGAAAGCCCCAGGAATGGATTTAATAACTCCAAAGATGTTAAAAGAGTTACCGCGAAAGGGTATAGTACTCCTCACTTACCTATTTAATGCAATTATTCGAATCCAATATTGGCCAGAAAAACTCAAAATTGCTGAAATAATCCTAATACTTAAACCTGGGAAAGACCCACATGAAGTAAAATCTTATCAACCTATCAGTCTGCTTTCAACTATATCAAAATTATTAGAGAAACTGATTCTTCGAAAAATTGATCCTGATTTTGATGCCAGCAATTGGATACCTGAATTTCAGTTTGGATTCCGACGAGCCCACTCCACAATCCAACAGTGTCACCGCATAACCCATACAATACTAAATTCTCTAAACAGCAAAGAATATTGTACCTCAATATTTCTAGACGTTAGACAGGCCTTCGATAGGGTTTGGCATGTTGGACTATTATACAAGATTAAAAAACATTTACCAACATTCTTCAAACTATTGGAATCTTATCTAAACAATCGTCAATTCAGAGTACGAATAAAAGGAGACGTATCTGTTGGCCTATCAACTCGGGTGTACCACAAGGCAGTGTCCTTGGTCCACTATTATATATCTTGTTTACTTCAGATCTCCCATTATCACCAAACATCACAATAGGAACATTTGCTGATGACACTGTCATTCTAACTACCCATAGTAATGCGCTGCAAGCCCACCATATCCTCCAAGAATATCTTAAAAAATTACAGAAGTGGTTAAAAGACTGGAGTATCGAAATAAATGAGACAAAATCTACACATATAACCTTTACTCTAAGAAAAGACGTATGTCCTCCAAAACAGTTAAATAACACACAAATCCCACAATCGACATCAGTGAAATACCTGGGCTTACATCTAGATGCCAAATTGAACTGGAAGGAACATATCAAGAAACGAAAACAAATAGACCTAAGAAGTAGAGATATTTACTGGCTAATTGGACGGAAGTCTTCTCTTTCCATCGAAAATAAAATCCTATTATATAAGGCAATAATTAAACCTATATGGACCTATGGCATCGAAATATGGGGATGCGCCAGTAAATCCAACATAGCAATTGTACAAAGAAGCCAGTCTAAAATACTAAGAAATATTGTTAATGCCCCATGGTATATAACAAACAAAATGATCCACAATGATCTGAAGATCTTAACAGTAAAAGAAGTCATTCATGAAAGAAGTGCTAGCCACCACAAGAAACTAGAAGCCCATTCAAATCCTTTACTACAACCGCTACTTGAAAATGATGTAATAAGAAGATTAAAACGACGATGGCCAACTGACCTGCGAAATTAACAGGAAGCAGAAGGTCCCTTCGCTGGAGAGGACCTCATCATGCTAGTTGACCTCAGCTTCTTCCCATAGCTAGGTCATATGCCAGCACATTAGCTTATAGAATACCATGTATTTTGATTGCTGATTTATTGAATAAAAAAAAATTATTATTTGCTTTCTTCAATCTCTGAGTCTTTACAAGCTTAAGATATAAAAAATAAATTAGGATGAATATATTTACAGTAAATGTACTATTTAAAGTTTCAGTGAAATTAACATTTTATGACTTCACAGTAAAGCACTTGACAATTGATAAAATGTATAAGCTGTAATTAGATGTTTTGAATATTCATTTTATTTAACAGAAAAATATCACTGTTGACTAAATTAAATGTTGAGGTGAAAATAATTTGAAGAAAACAAGGAAACAGAAATTAACAAATACATAACAAAACAAACAGAAAAAGGTATATGTCAAATGTTTGGGCATTTTTTATTACTCGCTTGAACCCATAAAATAATAAAAAAGAAGAAAACCAACTCAGACTGACCATATCATTCCATCAAACTCTAATCATCCTTTTCAACACAAAATGGCCGCCATATACTCCTATGTACATAGGTTGATCAGAATACCTATGGCGCCCCATAATTTTGATAAAGAATTTAACATCTTGAAGCAGATCACAGTTAACAACGGCTATCCTTCAAATATTATTGAGAACCCTATTAGGAAAATAAAACAAAAAGACGTCAGACAACTGGCTTATCAAACCATCAAGGTTAGTGATTTTTGATTTTGCTCAGTCCCATTCATAGGGAAGATTCCATATAAAATAAGCAACATTTTTAGAACCTGTCAAGATAACATTAGGGTTTCTTTTTCATCTCAAAATACCATAAAACCACTTCTTTCTAAGACCAAAGATAAGTTACCCAAACTCAAACAGAGCGGTATATACAAACTTCAGTGTGGTGATTGTGAGGCTGCGTACATTGGTAGAACCATAAGACCTCTTAATATACGTATCAACGAACATTTAAATAGGACAGAACAATCTGGCTTTGGTCATCACCTCACATAATCATAGTTTCTCACCCGGTGATGATAACAGAATTTTGCACAAATGTTTTTCACGGAATTTCCACAAACTTAACCTTCTGGAAGATCTAGAGATATACAGAGAGTGCAGAAAGAACGATTATTGTATCAACACTCAGATTAATATTAATTCAACTTTCACACCTCTTTTCAAGTGCCTTCTGGATTAGTCCGTGCGATTTGTTCCGTATAATTTGTATCCGTGTTTTTGTAATGAGCTCAATTTTAAATTGTATCAGTCAATTTAATTTTAATTTAATTTTATTTTGTTTTATTTTAATTTTATTAACATTCACTCAGTAATTTCCAATATATTTGTGAACCGTGTAACTTTAGACACTACCATTTTTCATCATAATAATAATCCTCGTTTTAGGATCGGGTTTTTGAGTCAACAAAAATGTTACTTTTCTTTTATTTATTTCAACAACTTGATTAAAAATTCCATTAGTTGGTCGACATGGTTTGTGTAGTGTCGTTTTTAATTTGATATATGTGTAAATGTTTGTAATTTGTTGTTTGTTTACAATTTTAATACGTCTCTGGACCGATTGACCAAGTAAGTTACATTTACTGTTATGTTAGATTGATAGAACAGTGTATGTAATTTATTTTAGAGCCCTGATGATGACAAAGCGCTTGGCTGAATTTAATAAAAAATATTACACACGTCTTTACACATTCATTTATCCTTGTCATAAAATAATAAGCATCAGGAATGTTACTATGTATATCAAATTTCGTCTAGCATTAATTTACCTAAGATTCCTTCATATATTAATCGATTGAATTTGTTTACGTAGGTCTTCCTGATGATGTGTTCTGATCAACATCCTGTTGATCCAAATTTATATGGCCATAATTACGATTTGCGAATCAGATCTACTTGTGATTCTGATTAGTTTGGGTTTTTTTTGGATTAATATTTCTTGACGTCACTATTATCTTATCTTAAGTTTGATTTAATATCAAAATATATCTTGAGTATTTTTTTATTTTTTGTTGTCAACAATTGTGTTTGGTCACAAATACGTTTGGTGTCTATATACAGTAGAATTTACTTTTCTACTCTCGCATATGTCATGGTACCTCTATACATTATCTTTTGTTATAGTTACCGATGTGCTAAAGCACATATATTTTTCTCTTATGCCTTTGCTTTATCCCTTGATGTATCTGTATCTGTAAAGGTTTGAAGGGTGGGTGGCCCCACAGCACTTAGGCCACAATTGGCCCATTGTGCATCCTTCTGAGGTTCAAAACTTCCTTCTAGCTCGTCATCCAGCCTACTTCCTTGAAGTAGGCGATAACGTCGCCTGAATTTAGTTCCCTCATATTGGCGTATGTTAGCCTGTGCTTGCCGAATACTTGAAACCTAAATTGAGAGAGTGTCTGACATTCGCAAAGAATGTGTTCGACAGTCTCATCTTCTTGTTCACATCCTCTACAAAGTGGGGTGTTAGATAGCCCCAGTCTGTGAAGGTGTTTTCGTAGGTGGCAGTGACCAGTCAGAATTCCCGTGGTTGTTCGTAGGTTCCGCCTGTTCATAGTCACGTATTTTTTGGCTACTTTGCTATCCGGATACTGTAGCAGCTCCTTGGCAAGCCTGCAGCCTTCTGCGTCGTCCCATCTACCCTTAAACTTATTAAGGGAGTGTTCCTTTAATAGGTCGGCCGTTGCTGACGCCGATAGACCAATGAAAGTGCCAGGTCCCAAGAGTTTTTGGGAGGCTGCCTTCCTGGCTAGCGAGCCTGCAATACGGTTTCCTTTCGATTTCTCATGGCCCTTGATCCAGCCTAAAGTGACCGTGTTGTTGTTACAGGCTTCGATTAAGGCCATGTGACATTCCCTTGATGTATCTTGAGTACATTATTTTGTATCTTTCTCTCATGTTGTGCATAATACAATTGTGTATTATATTTGTGTTTATTGTATCGCTTTTGTTTTTGGGTTTTTGAAACGCCAAAAATTCTGTTGTGTAGTGAACAAACTTCCGTGAATGTTTCAAATTTTCTGAGATTTTCTTGCTTTATGCACCTTTAGAAATCAGTTTAGTTTGGAACGACCTTTATACTCAAATATTTTCTGAAATTTCTTGCTTTAGGCAAATTTTGAATTCAGTTAATTTTGTAGTAGTCCCTTATCTTTTTTGTTGTGTGTGTACTGAGAAATTCTGTTTTGCTTGGTAGCGTTTTTGTTCTCAGTATGCGCTTTATTTTTATTGTCCCTCTATTGCTCAAATATCTTCTGGACTTCCTTGCGTCAGGCAAATTTTGGATTCAGATTATTTTGTAGCAGTGCCTTTATTTGTTGTGTGTGTACTGAGAAATTATCTTTTTGCTTGGTAGCGTTTTTTTTCTCAGTATACGCTTTAGTTATTTTATATTCCCTGTATTTTGATACGAGAATAACAAGTTCTTTTTGTTGCACGACAATTTATCGATTATTTTGGTGTACTGATACATACTGATAGTATTTTATTAAGGCATATATTAGTTTTCTTTTTGAGTTGTTGACACAACTATTTTTTGTTTTGGATAACTGTTTATGTGGTTTGCAATACCACAATTTATAATTTCGTTATTTTCATAGCGAAAGTGTTTCCGATTTATAATGTTTTCTTCCATATATCTTCCAATTTCGGTTTTGAGTATTCTGTGTGTGTTATCGCTCGCTAAATTCTTAGCACTTGGTGAGTTTCTTCTCTTCAAACTTTCCGATTGTAGGAAAGGGGGGAAAGGCCAAGGCTTGTTGTGTTTTTTCTCTTTTTATTTTTCCTTTACAGTTACATCATGTATTTTAAAAACACACACACACATTTTTAGTCACGTTAGAGAATTTTCTTAGTAGATTTCTGCCCCTTACTTTGTATTTTTTTTTCTATAATATCTCGCGATGTTCTTCTTATATGGTTGATACTTTTTACTTCTTTTCTTTAGTTGATTTAGATTTCTTTTGAGTTTAGTGTACCTGATATCTTAAGCACTCTATATCACACTTAGTGATAGTTTTTTTGTAGATGAGGAATGTAGTTGTTTTCTTATCTTATCGTTAAGATGTCAGTATTTCATATTTTGGTAGAGGTTACCCCTCTAATTTTTTTGGATATTTTACAGAAGCGTTTAGCATCTCATATTTTTGGAGAGGCTACTCCTCAATTAATTTTTTTTTATATTTTAGGATCTCAATACGGTACCAATAGTTTAATTTCTGACAATTTTCTTGATAAAAGGAATGAGCTCCTATTATAATTGCTTACTGCTTTTTTTTATTTTAATTGCATATCATTTGCAATGGTTTATTATCGCTAATAGGTATACGCTCCTATTATATATATTTTCAGTTCACTGCATTTTTTTTTAAAGTCATAACTCCGAACTAGAAAAGGTTAACGATTCTTTACGTCAACTAAATTTGTTTTCTCTTTTGTTTTCTTGTTTTCTTATCTTCTCATTGCTCTTACCTTTCCATTTCCATTGCTCGTTTGTTTTCATTATTTTTTTTTGAACATGTAAGCACATCTTCTTTTGCTAATCACCACAATATTGATGTTTTGGCTACTTTTCTTCGTAGACTGTTTATGTTTAAAAAAAGTACTTCTTGAAATTTCTTTTTTTCTCCGAGTAGAGGGGGTGTAACAAGCCGATCGCCTGTTACGATTTCCATCGGACTATGATATTTTAATTTCATCGTACTAATTTGGAATTAAAAAAAACTTGTTTCTCTGCCAAAGTTCGTGTATTTAAACGATATCGTACATTGGAAAAGTCTCTTCCTATCAGTAAAATTTATAAGTTAGTACCTTACATCGTTGTGGTTTCACATATTTGCTGGTGAGTTAGATTTTTGGAATATTTTTTCTTCATGTTTATTCTGTTTTATTTCAAATTATAATATGGGCTGGCGTTTGATGAATTTTGTATGTTCAATTCTTTTTTATCGTAAAAAATAAACATTTTATATTCTTCTTGAAGCGAATTTTAAATAATTTATTTTCATTCTTTTTTAGCTTCATAACTCCGCATTTTCTGTTTATTTAGGGAGCAAAGCGGACTTCTGTTAGTTTTATTTTAAAAACTAGATTCAGTTTTTTATGTGTTGAAGCATAAGCTTCCTATCTGTTCTATCTATTTCTTCCTTCCCAGAATTTTTCCTTGATTTTTACTCTTTTTTCTTTCCTCAGCTCTGCAGCCCCTGGGTAGGCCCTATGAATAGAGAACACCAATAGAACAACACAAAACCAGCCGGGATGGATTCAGGACCCCATCTCCATCGACTAGGACCTAGCTGAGAGCTGAATAATTCCAGAACCTTACCAATATAAGCCCTTTGTATTATATTCAATTTATGGAAATCTAGAATTGGAGATTTTTATTGTATAACGGCGTTCGTATTTGTCTTGTATTTTGGATATGCAGTTAATGTGAATTATCTATTGAGTTATAAATAAATATAATTTGCTGAACATTTGATATTTGATTTTCAGCAATTTATATTAACTTGGACCATCGCGTTAAAATATTTTTAGTATTTTGTTTTGTTAAGTTGAAGTAAATATAAGGTTTTCCAGTTTTTAACCTTTTTAGTTTTTTTGTTTAATTAAAGTATCGCTTAAAAAGCTGGTGGCGTCCAATTTAATATCGATTGTTCACCCCATCCCAGTGATTGCTATAAAAATACATTAACTGGAGTCGAATACCACAACCTGAGGAAGAGTCCCAAGCCGGGGGACGTTTACTTACCAAAAGGTCCAAATCTTCTCTATTGAGGATATATGATTTAAATGAATGATTTCGATGTAACAATAAATACAACAATAATGTAGCTGCATCACCTGATGCCTTTTTACAAAGTGCTAAGTACAGTAAATTAAAATCTATTTTGAATAATGAAGCAACTTTAGACGGTGGCACTGGATTTGTATCTAAAAGAATTGAAAAAGGATTATTAAAATATTCTTAATTCATAAAAATTTACTGTATTTTAAAAACCTACAGTGAGTATCAACTTACCTTGACTGTCGAGACAAGAAAATAAACTATTTCTGTATGGGTTAGACTGTGTAGTCCAATGATGAACTAAAACTAATAGTAATAATAGACTTTGGGTTGCTAGCGGCGCTTCTTGGTAGGCATGTTCATGCATGTCATTTATTTCTACACTTGACATTTTATTAAATGTTAAAACTGACCAGATATTGGAAGCTAGATCTACAAAAACAAATGTTTTATCAATTGTAATAAATACCATGAAGGTTTTAGGTTATAATTGGATCGGTTATTTGGAAAAGGGCATAAGCGACAATCTTGAGGAAAATCGTTTTATGACATGATGAATTCCGAACCAAAGACTCATTATTTAGAATGAAAACGACATATCAACTATACTACAATGTGCAACTGTGTTGGTCATATCACCACATTTATTTAAAAAAAGACACATGTAATATATATCCTCACCTGACAAAAGAAGCATATATAAACATTCCGACGGACAAGTATACACTATCTCCACTAGTTGAAAACCAGCAATTGTCAGTTTTTCACATAAATATTCAATCCATTACAAACAAAGAGCATATTTTAAATATATTTTTACAAAATCATTTCTATCATGTTTTATGTTTCAGTGAAACTTGGCTA
This sequence comes from Galeruca laticollis, assembly GCA_963921935.1. Lineage (NCBI taxonomy): Eukaryota > Metazoa > Arthropoda > Insecta > Coleoptera > Chrysomelidae > Galeruca > Galeruca laticollis. Next base: position 149,127,732 of record OY998176.1, on the reverse strand, counting down.
AAAGGTGACTTGCTTCCCACAATAAAATTAAATAATTACTACTGGGTCAATTTCTACTGCAGATCAAAGAGTAAACATGGATCAGTTACAATATATGTACATAGGGTCATATCAGCTGAAACGATAGATGTTAAATGTTATTGCCATGATGTTGATGCAGAATTTACTGAAGTTTTAGTATGTAGTGTTCTAGTGATATATCTATATAGGTCAGGAAATGGTGTATTTATGAATTTTATAGAAGCACTCAAACAACTTCTAACAAATGTAAGTCTCAAATTTGAAAATATTGGAATTCTTGGAGATTTCCATTTAGATTTTTTGAGGGAAACCCGGGAAAAAATATACTAAAAAACTGTTTCAACTCATATAACTTGAAGTATCTAATACTGGAGCTAACGCAGGTAACAGAGAAACACACATGTCTTGATAATGTGTAAATAAATTTCAACCAATACAAACGAGCAAATGTTATTAAAGGGAACATATCTGATCATTATGGGGTAGACATACACTTAGAAGTTGTAATCTGGAATCTGTACGATCAGAGTCAGTTTGTTGACCAATAACAGAGTTTGGCAAGGATGAATTTAGAAATATTTTCAACAATATAAATTGGAACGAATACTATAAGTAAAATAATCAACATTTTTTGGCAGAGTTTTTGTGTGGAGAATTAAAATATGCGGTGGATGTGGCAATTCCACAGAAGAAAATAAGAGACAAAAACCTCAAAGTGAATTTGTTTGACAGCAAGTAGGAAAAAAGAGAAAGGATTTAAGTAATCAGAAAAACTTGTGGTTGAAAAAGGAAAATAATAAGTTCAAAGGTGAATACAAAAAGTCCAACTCATTGAACAATTTAATTTTAATGAGCGAAAATGTAAGTAAAACCACATGGTATATCATAAACAATTTTAACAAAAAATCTGAAGTTTCAAAGAATAGTAAATTAACAGCAAATAAATTGAACAACTTCTCTGTCGATATAATTGATAAATTAATTGCAAACATTCCCTCATCATAAAAAATGGGTCAGATCTTTTGAATATATCTATTAAAGATTCAGTTTTCTTAAAACCATCAAATGGAGCATAAACCTCCAACGTGATTTCTTCACTTAAAAATTGAAAAAGCATGGACCCTTACAATATTAGTCACTCAATTATTATAATTGTTGGTTATATGATAACTCAACCCATGGTGCATTTAATTAATTGAAATTTCTTAAATGGAGAATTTGCAGATTTTTTAAAGCTTTGCAGAGCCACCCCCATCCCCAAACAGGGTGATATAGATGACTGTAATAATCACAGGTTTATTGCTATAAGCCCTGTATTCTATAAAATAATCGAAATAATTTTAAAAGAGAAGCATATAAGTGTTGTGTATGCGTATACCTTAAAGGGGCCAGGAGCCTGTAAAACAGTCATGTCACATAAGCATTTCATGAACACGTTCAATTTACCATTAAATAAGGTATCATACAAGTTAAAGGCAGTATCAGGGCAAAGTATTAAGATTCAGGGTGAGTGCAAAGTTACTGTCAGTAAGCAGAATAAAAAGTTTGATTTAATAATTACAATAATTAATTCAAACAAAGACTTTGTACCCCTAGTTGGTAGGAACTGGTTAAAAATCCTTTTCCCTGATTGACAAAACAGTTTTCGCATAAAATCAGTTAGTAAAAATGAACAAAGTGAATTAGTGGAAAATATATCTCAAAAATTTAAATCATTGTTTGACAAAAATTTGTGTAATCCAATAAAAAAAATTTGAGATCAAATTTATTATGAAAGAGGGTATTACTCCAGTATTTAAAAAAGCATATAATATTCCATATGCATTAAAACCCAAAGTAGAGAAAAAAATTGAACAGATGGTGCAAGTAAGTATCCTAAAACCATTCAGTTTTAGTGAGTGTGCTTCGCCCATCGTTGTTGTTTTTTAAAAAAAATAATGATGTTTACATTTGTCATGATTTCAGGGTAACTGTTAATAGGGTAGTAAATGTAGAACAATATCCATTACCAAAACCTGAGGATATTTTTTACTGTACTCGACCTATCAGCTGCTTACCAGCAGCTGAAGGTGCACTCGGAATATCAAAAATATCTAACAATTAATACACATATAGGTATGTTTCAGTTTACGCGATTAACATACAGAATTTGTAAAATGAAGAAGTGAATATGAAATAATATTGATGAAAGATGAATGATATGAAAAGATATAAAAGTAAGACAGATCATAATTAAGATATTGAAATAGGATTATAAATAACAAAAATAATAAAGAAAAATACTATGATAAATAATTAAATGGATAAAATTTGGTTTTCTCATTTCTTTTATATTCAAAATAAATCAAGAAAACAAATTTTGGGAATGTTGTTGTAAATAGAACATATACAGAACCCATATAGAATCCTGATAAAGGATATAAAATTAAAATTTTGTCAATAAAAATAATTTTTTAAAAATGATGTATCAAAATAATAAAATACCTCGTATAACAATATAACTAAGTACGACCAATGGTTATAATCAAAAAGATAGTAAATAAATATAAAAAGAAATCATAAACAAACATCAGAAAAACAGTTGTAAAAATTAATTCTTCAACTTAATAAAAACAACCTTAGACAGAACCTCACAAGTAAACGCAGATCAAGAAATAATATAACGCTGCATGGAATCTTAGACACCCAGAGCATCTGTTTATATTTTAAAAATAAATAGAAACTTCTAACAAATGTAACTAAAACTATAATGATTAAACAATAAAAAGACATTTAGAAGTAATAAAATATATAGAATAAGATACTTAGTTAATAATTAATCATAAAAGTAGGTATAGGAAATATTATAATAAGTAGGAATCTGTAATATGGGCAAGGTCAAATTTATACCAAAATAAAACAGTTGAGACAAATTATACCAACATAAATTATTTTGAATGTGAAAAACAATAATGAAATAAATGATTACCGACATAGTTTATGTATATAGGTGTAATAATATCAAACATAATGAGAAATGAATTGTATATATGTATAGTAAGAAAATATGTAGATTGTAGAAAACGTAGAATTAATGAAATTGCATTGACCAATCAAAACAGCGAAAATAAACAGTGATATGGAAAAAGACAATAATAATAAGGTGTGAGTGAATAAGTCAATGACAATAAGTATATTAGGTATAAAAAACTATAGTTTGCAATAAGTTTAAGTCAGAAAAACAATAAAAACAACAATAAACAAAGTGACAGGTGAAATTTTCAATCGAACTTTCGAGAACAAAAACCACTTCCGGTGACAGACGATAAAAAGGGTTGTGTTCGATGTAAAATGCGGGAAATTGGTAGTTGAGAGTCAGTGGTCAGATAGGTAACACTAATATAAAGTTATCCTAGTTTTTTTTTAATGTAACAAATTTATAATTAGTCAAAGGAAAAGTAAATAAATCAATATAAATCTAATCAATTGTAAAATAAATCAAGTGTAACAAACGTTTGTGAGACTACAAGTAGCAGAGGAAGAAAATTATCACCCAGATAATGAAAAGCAAAGGTATTCAACATCAAAGGCGGGAAAATCTATTGGAAGCGTCTCCTCCGATGTAGCATTTTTTTCAAAAAGAGGAACTAAGGTCGGTTGTGTGTTTATTAAATATATTTGGTACCAAATAAATGAAACTTTCAAATAAGAACGTATAAATAATAATTTTAAAATAATAATTTCAAGTGATATAAAAAATTTTAAGAGCTCATATACCTGGTAGTAAAGTTCTGTTATCTTTACATGAATATAATATACCAGAGAAAAGTAATATTAAAACTTACCATTATAAAGTGTAGATAAATGTATAATTTCTTTCATGTCGAACTTCACCAAAAATATATATAAAAATTTCCACTAGTAACAGACCACAACTAATTCCAGTTTATATCAATACACAATTATTACCATACGATAAAATAATATTTAAAAACGTAAATTTTGAATCGATAAAATATCAAATGTGTTTCCAAGTTCACGTCCCGAAGAAAACTAAAATTTAACATTTAAAATCATTTCATAAATCCTCTTAGTTAAAAAAAAGGAAACACTTTAAAAAGTTTTTTTTGTTTAACATAGAAGCAAAGTTAGAAAGAGCAGGTGTTTGCAAATTTCTAAGAATTTCAACGCTCACAAGATTTCGACCAAGTTATGCAAATGAGCCAGAAAAAGTCGTGGTTAAAAGGAAAGGTATAATTTTTTTGGAATATAAAGAAAGTCATATTCAAAGTGGAAATTTAGATATATATAAAATAACTCATTATTTATGTATAACGTAAGAATTGGTAGAACAAAAAGGTTAATCATTTATTTTATTAATAAATAGTTTCATCAGTCTAACTGTATAATAAGCCGTAACAAATAGTTTGTATATGAATCATTTTTTTTCTGTGTGTTTTCAAAAGTTTTATTTCACAAATTTTTTATCAGTCACATAAATATATCACATAAATAAGCAAGGTTGATTTTATTATCATAATATGCCCAGAACCCTACTGATTTTAAGAGTCGTAAACAAATAAGAGCAGCCGAGGTAAGAAAACATAAGAATTAAATAAACTACATGTTCATAAATAGCATAATAAATAAAAGGAAGCATTGAATAAAAAAATATGTAATTTGGCGAACCCAACAATAGTATAAAAAGTTTAAAATTTGCAATAAATATAATATCATTTCATATTCACATATCCATATATTCAAATCATACATTGATATATATTAATACTTAAAGTCCAATCATATTCAACTTGTATAAAGTATATTAATAAATATAAAGTACTTAAAAAAATCAAATCATCACACACATATTTAACTGTACCACAACGTAAAAGACATATATATAGAACGTAAAGGTAAAAGTTAAATCACATATAACTTGCTTACCCCAAAAGTGGGGCATATAAAGAACAAAAAAATATATAAAAGTTAAAAATTAATGAATCACAACAATCATATTTAACTTGCTTCCCAACGTGGGGCATTATATAAAATAAAGTAACAATTATATATAACTTACCCCAAACGTGGGACATTATATAAAATAAAGTATCAATCATATTTAACTGGCTCCCAAAGTGGGGCATTATATATAATAAAGTAGTAATCCTATTTAATATATATATATATATATATATATATATATATATATATATATATATATATATATATTGAACCAGATATCATAGGTATTAAGAGAATTACTTCTATAGGAATATGTTGCTAATATGAAAGAAAACACTTTTCTTAATTAAAAGCATATCAAGTAAAGATATATTAAATAATTAGTCAATAACAATTTAATAAATAAAGAAATTACCTCAATAATAGTACAAAATTTAGAAACTGCCTAACAATGTAATGAAGTAAATATAGTTGCCTAAGAGGATGAATATCTTCTATAACGTAATCAGCTGTACATCTAAAAAGAAACAATTATTAGAATAGTCAAGTCATGATAATTATAAATATAAGCAGTTACATTATAAAATAAATACAAATGTTTATTAGAATAGGGAGTATAGTTTCTCATAGATAACCTATTAAAAACATAAATAGAAATGATATAGTGTCAGTAAAATAACATAGAAACAATAAATAATAATTTATTAAAGGAGTTAGTATAGATAATTTAATACAAAGATTAGATAGAGATTACATAAAAGGATTTATGATTTAAGTAATATAATTGTAACAGTAATAGACTGTTAATAACAATATTAGATATTGAAATATTTAAAAAGTATCTATCTATGTATATAACCAATTGTTAATTTATTTGTATGATAAAAACTCAAAAGACTCTACAAGTGAATTAATAATGTGAAATAGTAAATGTATGAACTTTTCGACTAAGTAAACAAAATTAAATAATTCAATTGCATAGGACAATATTTGATTGGTTATGAACAAAATGACAGATCAAATTTTCAATCAACAAGTAAAGAAACAAACTTTTGTTAATAGTGACCTGGAAAGAACAATATACTTGTTTGTTGAAAAAAGTTGAGAATCGGAAGGAAGCTAAGGAAGTTGGAAGCTGGCGTCGAGATATGTGGACTTTGTGTTATAGTGTTCCCGAAAATATCATGAAATTCCCGAAATAACTTGACAAAATTTAACAAATACTATTAAAAACAATCCTGATTAGTACTCACAGATAATCAGATCCAGTTTTTCTGCAAAAATCAGTCAAATTTCTCCAAATTTGGTGTTGAAACTTCAGAGGAGTCTTCCTGGGGTCCAGAAGCGTTATCCCAATTCCAGAGCATCAGGTCAGTGTTCTTTTAAAATATTATTGGCCAATAATAAGAGAAAAAACTCAAATAAGTGCTTAATTTCGTTAAATTGATAAACATTCACAGCAATGATCGATCTAAAATAAAAAATAAAACGGACTTTATTTAGTGAATTAATAAAATAAATCATTAACATTATCAAAAAGGCCTAATATAAATAAATAAAAATACGTACGTTCGCCATTTTATCATCATAAGAATGATGCTTAAATTTATTTCCATGTAATATGTCCATCTAGTATTCATTTGAGTTTCGTAGTGTAAAGACGTACTTTTACTTCTCTTATCAACTGCGCTACGATAAACATAAACACAAAAACCAACAAAAACAGTGAATCATTAAAAATAAATCAACAGTGAGTGATAAAAACTGAACAACTAATTAATTAATAATATGAACTCAATACCTGCCTTTAATGGGCCAGGAGTAATTAACAGTCAACAAATAATTCCTACAAACAGTGCTATACAGGCTGTCCCATTTTATAACACACAAATACCACAACAAATTCAAACTTTTACTCAACCAAATTCATATGGCACTAGTATGTATGCTTTACAACCCCAGTATCCTAGTAATCAAGCAAATGCTACACAGCACATACCAAGCAGTAGTCAATACCTGTATAGAATGACATCTACTAGCGATGAAGAATTCCCTGGTTTTGAGGAGAGCGAGCAAAATAATATCACAAATGAAAATCCCTGGCAGGAGATAAAGAAAAGAGTTAAAAAAAGAAAAATTAACAAAGACATCCTGAAACTACTACAAATAATAAGTTCAGTCCGTTAGCAAATGAACCCGGTGACGAAACCAGTGACACAATCAATAATGCAGATGGCAGTCGAGACAAAAACACAGAAGAAAACGTAACACCAAGACCTCCTCCAATATTTATCTATGGGGTAATCAACTGCAAAGAAATGGAAGCCAAAATTAATACAGTAGTGGAAAGAAAACAATACATTACAAAAACATTGATAGCAGACAACACAGTTAAAATAATAAGTGACACACCAGATACTTACAGGAAGATAATAAAATTAATGAGAGACAACAACGTCATACATCACACCTACCAGCCCAAGGATGAACGTGCGTATAGAATTGTGATAAAATATTTGCACCACACAACTGACATAGATGAAATCAAAACTGAGTTAGCAGCAAACGGACATACGGTTAGAAATGTGATGAATTGCAAGAGTCGAATAACCAAAGAACCATTAAATCTCTTTTTTGTCGACCTAGAACCGGCGAATAACAACAAAGACATTTATAAACTGAAAAATCTTCAAAACAGAGCAATACTTGTAGAACCACCAAAGAAAACAAAAGGTATCACACAATGTATGAGATGCCAGCAATATGGACATTCTAGATCATACTGTAACAGGCCGTATGTATGTGTCAAATGCGGTGGAAGTCACAATACTACAACCTGCACTAAAAGTAAAGATGTTCCAGCTAGATGTGCCTTATGCGATGGTCCTCATCCAGCCAATTATAAGGGATGTGAATTTTATCACAATCTAACAAGATCAAACAACACAAACAACCGAATGAATATCCAACAAAATTCAAGTAACAAAACAAACAGCGCAATTAACCAAATTCCAACAACGGTGCCTCACATCCAACACCCACATCAAAATCACAAGACTTATGCAAATGCATTAAAAAATGGTAGCGAACAACAAACAGATATTAATCAAATAATGAACAAATTCTTAGAAGAATTCAAAAATATGTTTCAACAGCTAATTCAACAAAATAGCATGGTTTTAAACATGCTAACGACCTTAATAAGTAAAATTCAATAGTTCCATCAAGATTGCAGAATGGAATGCCAATGGGCTCCTGCAACATAAAAACGAAGTTGAACTGTTTATGCAACATAACGATATAGATATCCTTTTAATAAGTGAAAGTCATTTCACAGATCGGTCTTACTTTAAAATACCAAGTTATACAACTTACTTCACAAACCATCCAGACAACACTGCCCACGCTGGAACGGCTATTATAATAAAAAATACGATAAAACATGTAGAACTACCAAAATATGTACAACATTCTCTACAAGCTACAATTATAAAAGTATACATGAGAACTTATGACCTAGCAGTTGCAGCAGTTTACTGCCCACCTCGGTACAACCTGAAGAAAGAAAACTTCAAGGACTTCTTTGAAACTCTGGGCAACAAATTCATTGCAGGAGGAGATTACAACAGTAAGCATATATTATACGGATCACGTCTTACTACAACTAAAGGGAAGGAATTAATGAGTCTTATTCAAGAAAACAATTATCACGCTTTGTCAACTGGGACTCCTACCTATTGGCCGACTGACCCAAATAAAATACCCGACCTGTTGGATCTATTCATCACCAATGGAATATCCCCTGCCTATATGGATATTACTCCAAGCCATGATCTCTCGTCTGATCATTCTCCAATCATAGCCACCATAAGTTGCTTTGTAGTCTACAAAAAGGTCACACCAAAGCTGCACAACAACAAAACAAACTGGGAAAAATATCGTACCGAGCTAGAAGAGGAAATAAACCTACACGTAAGCCTCAAATCAACTGATAATATAAATGAAACACTAACAATGCTGAACAATAAACTTAAAACTGCTGCACAAAATGCCACACCAGTGACAAAAGCAGGTAATGAAACGCACAACATTCCAGTTGAAATTAAAAAGCTGATAGCACAGAAAAGAAAAGCCAGAAAAAGATGGCATCAAACTCACGCACCAGCAGACAAGACCACACTAAACAGGTTAAGTAATCAGCTGAAAACCAAGCTAAAAGAGGCACAAGAAAGTTCATTCACACACTATATAACTAATCTCAATCGGTATGATAATTCAATATGGAAACCTATCAAAAATTCCAAAAAACCCAAAACGCATGTACCCCCTATCAGAGACGAACGTGGCATGAATTTACAATGGGCCAGAGACGACGATGAAAAAACTCAATTATTTGCCGAACATCTAGCACAGGTATTTACTCCAAACGATGATCAACCAGATAACGAATTGGAAAGAGACATAAATAACATTCCAATGCATATACCACCAATAAGACCACTAACTGTGAATGAAGTCCAACGAGAAATCAAATACTTAAATACAAGAAAAGCACCGGGTATAGACAAATTAACCCCAACAATGATTAAGGAACTCCCTAGAAAAGGAATTGTGTACATTACTCTCATATTTAATGCCATCATACGCTTAAATTATTGGCCAAAACTGCTAAAAACCGCAGAAATTATACTAATTCCAAAACAAGGGAAAAACCCAAACGAAGTCTCATCATACAGGCCCATAAGCCTGTTACCTGTGGTGTCTAAAATTCTCGAAAGACTATTGCTACAAAGGATCGAATCTGACCCAGAAACAGAAGAATGGATACCACTCCACCAATTTGGTTTCCGCAAAGAGCATTCTACAGTACAGCAAGTGCATAGAGTGGTTCACTGTATTAATCTAGCCATGGAACTCAAACAGTACTGCACTTCGGCTTTCCTGGATGTCAGCCAAGCCTTTGACAAGGTCTGGCACACGGGATTAATTTATAAAATCAAGAAATATATTCCAATCTCCTACTACAAACTATTAAGATCCTACCTGAGTGACAGAGAATTTAGAACAAGAGTCAACGAAAGTACGTCAAACAACTATCCAATAAAATCAGGAGTCCCTCAAGGAAGTGTTCTCGGACCGTTATTGTACGTACTATTCACAGCAGACCTTCCAACAAGCAATGACACTATCACGGGCACCTTTGCCGACGATACCGTCATACTTGCAACTCACGAAAATCCAGTAACAGCGTCCATCATTCTACAAAGGCAACTAAATGACATACAAACATGGGTAAATAAGTGGAAAATTAAAACGAACGAGTCTAAATCCGTCCAAGTGACTTTTACCCTAAGAAGAGACCAGTGTCCTCCAGTTTCTCTCAACAACACTCAAATACCACAAACTTCCAGCACTAAATATCTTGGAATTCATCTCGACTCAAGACTTACATGGAATGAACACATACGTAAGAAGCGTAAGCAGATCGACTTAAGAATAAAAGACTTATATTGGCTAATTGGTAAAAAATCGAAACTGGCTTTGGAAAACAAATTACTTATATACAAAACAATTATAAAACCAATATGGATGTATGGTATTCAACTCTGGGGATGTGCGAGCAAATCAAATATAAACATCATCCAAAGAAGTCAATCTAAAATTTTACGTATAATAACAAATGCACCCTGGTACGTGACGAATCAAACTCTTCATGAAGACTTAAAAATCCCCTATATACGAGATGAAATTGCAAAACAAAGCACAAAACACTGCAGTAGACTAGAACTACATGTTAATCCAATACTCCATCCACTCCTAGAACCTCAACTTAACCGAAGACTCAAAAGGAACTGGACAACTGACCTGAAAGATGGTTGAAGAGACCCCATCACTGGAGAAGGTCTCACCACGCCAGCAGGAGCCAACCGCCCTCAAGCCAACCAGTTAGCTTATAGAACTTTTCAAGTTTTGATTGCTAATAAAATATATACATAATAAAAAAAAAAAAAATATGTCCATCTGTATATAAATCTTATATTTCCATGTATATATAAATCTTCTAATACTATTTCTTCCACAGCTTATTTGTAATATTTTTATGTATATTCTCCACATAAATTCTTTTATGTGTTGAACCATTTAAGTATTTCTTATTTGATGATATGATGTGCATCTAAAGATCACTGATGCTCTATCTTGCATTGTAAAAACTATGTTCATGTTACGCTTGAAGTCCGCATGACTGGATTTTGAGCATGCGCACAGTAGAAAATATAAAATCGATAATTTCTTTAGAGGTAACCATTGGCGTCTCAACGTATAATTAATAAATTGAAAATTTTTATTTTAAAATTAAATGTTGTTTAAAGTAAGGTGTTTCTTTTTATCTACATAAAGGTAATACATTTTTTAAATGCCAGGACTCAAAGAGTAGAGAGAGTTTCATGCTTCCGCATAAAATAACAATACATCACAAATATAATATAAAAATGATTAACTGAGCTAGCCACATCAAAACAAAATTTTCTACATATAAAAATAATAATTATCTTAAAAATAAAAATAATAAAAAATAAATCAAATCAAAATATAGTTCTATATATATATATATATATATATATATATATATATATATATATATATATATATATATATATATAATAAGATATAAAAATAAATACACTACTGGGGCAATGACACATGATTACAATACCAAAAGCAAAGAGTGTTTTTAAATGAAACTCAAGGTCTCTAGTTAATTCCACAATATAATACAAGTTATTGAAAATTCTAAAAAATTGACAATTGTTTCGATAAATCAATATCATCGAAACAATTGTCAATTTTTTAGAATTTTCAATAACTTGTATTATATTGTGGAATTAACTAGAGACCTTGAGTTTCATTTAAAAACACTAATATGAGCATATTCCACGAAGTAAGGGTCGAGACAGTCAATTTCATTAAAAGCAAAGAGGTCGTTAGAACAGCAAAAATGACTGTATTGAGAAACAAACCGAAGTTTTATATGGCAAAATATATAATACACTTCCAAAAGAATGGAAAAACTATCCAATAAAAATTTTTAAATATGTGGTAAAGTGGGCTCTTTTGAGCCAAGCTTTTTACTCTATGAATAAGGTTTTTGATGCAGTCTGGCCAGTTTGATTAATGGCAAAATGCACTAAGTAATTTAATTTGTTCAATTTTTATGAATGTGTTGAATATATTTGGGTTATTAGTGAAGTAGAATTGTGATTTGTAAACGTTTTTCTTTCTTTTTTGATGTGTCTAAACAAATTATGTATATTGTTTTCAGTGTATGTAATATTGTAATGTAATGACCAATAAATTATTATATTTTATTGTGACCTTTTCCAAATAGCTGCAGGTAGAGGTGGTGTAGTGATGTGATTCACTGACGTTCAGTTTCCATTATTATATTGTCCGTTGTTAATCACATGCAGTTTATTCTATTGAATACTGTGATGATGGGGATGATGTGATAGAAAGAATACATAAGAACGGAATTTCAAATGCTCATACATACAAATCTGCCATTAAAAAAAGGTTTGTTCCAAAAAGGATAATGTCATGGCGATAGTATTCGATTACGTACAAAATTTGCTGTTGTCGCATATTTCAGTTCAGGAAATTTATTATTTACGACAGCTTTGGGTGTATGTATTTTGTATTCATAACTTGAAATGTAGAAATGCTACATTCTACTCTTATCATGAGGGTCAAGCATTGAATGGACCTAATGATGTCTGAAGTTTCTTGAATGACTACATACTCCAATACATCCCGGATAATATAAATGAACTCCATATTTTCTCAGATGGTGGCCCAGGTCAGAATAAAAATCATACCATGGTTAGATTTTTAATGACCTTGACAGCTAGCAACCGATTCAAAAGCATAATACATTATCTTCCTAAAAGAGGTCATTCTTTCAATGACTGACAGAATCTATACACATGGCGAATACACGGATGATCTTATTAAGTAATCTTCCAAATGTGGAAATTTTGTAGTCAAAGAAATACCAGATAATTGACTTCAAAAAATGGTGGCCTTCATTGTACAAAAAACAGTTCAATTCATAGAAACCCAGAATCGAAAAGTACCCAAGGATCAGAAGGTTCTTTTTAGATCTCTACCAAGAATTTCGGTATGATTCCGAGAATCCTGGAGTCCTTACTGTTTTACATTTTATAGATGGATTCATCACTTCTTCCTTTTCATTGGCAAAGTTTTCTGGGTCTCGACCAGAACTACCCACCGAAGAGAAATTCAGAACACACAACACGAAACCGCCAATTAATATAAAGAAAACGGCTAATTTGAAATCTGATTCAGTGTATCCAAGAGAACAGAAAATGTTTTTACACAATGATATTTGAATGGCCAACAACGGCGACCGATGAACCTGTAGAAGAAAATCATTAGGTGATTGAATACAGAACTATACTGCTTTTTGTGTACAATATAAAAACAGTGAATGATGGATTGAACATTTATCAACAATAAACTCACGCTAATGTTACACTTGGAATAATTTTTGGACATAAGAATGGAAAAGGGCACACGTTATCGAAACGATTTAATTTTGTCCTCATGAGTTATGATATATTTGACATTCAAATCATCATACTTAGATGTATATATCTATTAAATATGCAAAAAACCACGTGACCTTATATATTCAATTATTGCATTCAATCAGTTTTTTTATATCCGGTGTAAAATTTTGTGTCAGTCACTTGTGTCCTTTTCCAAATAACCGATTCAAATGTGATATTTATCTTGAACTATTCCTACATTGAACAGAATTATCTGAATTGAATTTTTAAATTTATTATTTAAATTGATCTAGATGGAAAAAGCAGTTGCAGTTATGCGATTTGGTAAATATATTTTTTGTATTGATTTTCTTTCTAAATATAGTGAGGAGCTTACTTAAAACAATACTGTGTCCATTATTTCCTGTATATCCAGAAGGCATCTTTCGTTGCTCAATAAAATTAGTCATCAAGCGTTTAATTAGTATAGGAGCATGTATGACATGCTTTCCTTTCATCATAAGCCTATAAATCGTGCTATGATCTGACTTACCTCCTAAATAAAAATAAAATTATTATTTGTAAGATATGATTGTAAATAAAATATGTTTTCTCACCTGAATGATACTGTATTGAAAGACATATCAGGAGACATGTTGCTGACTCTAAATGGATCAGATATGTGTAATCATCTATAGGTACATCAACTATTATGCCAACTACTGATCCCAAGAAGGCTTCCATGACATTTCCAATGTTTCTGTATTGTATATGCTTCAATAAATCATCTTCTTTTAGAATTTCCGTTAAGAATTTCAAAGTGCATCTTATTATGAATATGGTATTAAAAAGTTGCCAGTTAAATAAGTTCCTAAATAAAATTTTTTTATTCAAATGATTATTATATCTATAAATTCTAAAAATAACCAAAAAATAGAGAAATCATTGTGGCGATGACGAAACAAATGTACAATGAACAAAAAACAGATACAATGTAAATGAGCAAATGAATATAAAAAAAATCCGAATGACACACAAGACCAATTGGACGGCTTATTTCAGTAAAGTTTTTGCATCAGATTAAAAAAAAAATCTTAAATAAATGTTTTCATGTACGTTTTAGAAAAAAGTGATCATATAAAAGTTGTAGAACGTGTTAAGTTCTAAAAAAAATATCAGTAACTTTTTGGCGTCAGATCAAAAACAAAAGAATTACGATTTTTTTTCAATTTTGACAGGTCGCCATTTTGTTTCTACTGGGCCGATTTGGCCCGTTAACGAACTCGTCCAAGATTTTTGCCGAACCAGTTTTTGTAGCGAGTTTGGTTTCGATCCGTCAAAAAATTCGCCCTCTATCGTGCTTACAAATTCCGCTATAACACATACATATATAGGGTGTCCAGAAACTCTCCTGCCAAACGGAAACTACAGTTACTGGAGGGTCGATTTATCTCAAATTACCTTAATCCGAAAATGCTTCCTAAGGGAGCTACAGCCTTTGAAGAAGACGTCCTCATAACATTAAAAGAAACAAAGTTAGAGATAATTACCAACAGAAATAAGATAAATTATTTTACAACAGATGCTCTACATTACGACCATTTGTCTCAATACACAAATTTATTCGTTTCTCTAAAGATCGTCTAATTTTTGCAAAAATTCCTGCATTATTTCTAATTTCATTACAAGCGTTTCTATTGGAACATCATAGACTAAAGATTTTAAATAACCCCAAATACAAAAATCACAGGGGTTTAAATCTGGAGATCTTGGAGGCCAATTAACTGGACCACCTCTTCCAATCCATTTATCGTAATAGTTGTCAAAATATTGACTAAAATGAACTGGGCAGCCGTCGTGCATGAATCATAAATTATTTCGAATCATCAGGGGAACCTCACCTATTAAATCAGGTAAAACATTTTGTAGGAAATTAAGATATTCTTGTCCTGTTAAATGGCTAGGAAGCTCTACAGGTCCCAGAAGCTGATTACAGATTACACTTATCCAAACATTTATACTAAATCTTTGCTGGTGCTTTTTCTCTACTGTTGCATGAGGATTATCACCAATGTAGGCATAATGATGTGCATTATGTAAATTAAAAATTCCGTCTCTGGTAAATGTAGATTCATCGCAAAATAAAATATTGGAAAAGAAATTAGGATCCTGATTTTTTTTGTTCCGCAACCAATTTGAAAAATCTATGCGGGCAGAGAAATTACCATCTACCATGGCATGAACTTTTTGAAAATGGAAAGGATGAAGGTTTTCTTTATGAATAATATTCCATATGGAAGACTTGAAAATGCCAGGATACATAGCAGCGAGTCTTCTGGTGCTAACCTCAGGATTATTTTCGATTTTAATCAAAATATCGTCTTCGTATTTCATTGTCACATCAGGTTGTCTACCAGTTTCAGTATTTTTAATCTTTGGTGTACGACTACAAATGTTGCGCGAGCAGTATGCCTTCTGTTTGGAAATGTTTCCGCATATCTTCGCTCTGCTGCACGAGCGTTACATTGTACTTCCCCATAAACTAAATGCATATCAGCATATTCTTCATTCGAAAAATAAACCATTTTGATTTTTTACCTTTCACACATAATAACAATAATAACTGTTTAGAATCAAAATAATTTGACACATTGTCAAATTTGGTCAATTTTTCAAAGCCAACTTGATATTACAGATTATAATCCAACATGATTTTATGTAAGAAACACAAAAAGTTTAAATTTGTTTTTCTCGAAAACGATTCATGATATCGATTTGAAAGAAGAGAACATTTTTTATGAAAATTATCTTGAATTTTCCAAATTCGGTGTCGGATACATAAAAAACCTGAAATTTTTTTTTTTTTAATAAAAATACCTGTTGGTCCCCCAACTGACACGCTTGTGATGGATCTGGAAAAAATTTATTTACAGCAAACGACTGGTTTGTAACTCTTTATTGATTATACCAATTTTGAATATTTTAAGTAACGGTATTTTAGAGTAATTTGAAGTAAACTCAGATGAGGACGTCTTCTTCAAAGGGCTGTAGCTCCCTTAGGAAGCATTTTCGGATTAAGGTAATTTGAGCTAAATCGACTTAAAACCACCCCTAGTAACTGTAGTTTCCATTTGGCAGAAGAGTTTCTGGACACTTTGTATATACAGCGTTGCTGAAAAGTCTCGGACCAAGGGATTATCTTTGAAACGGATGAAGGGAAAGTTATGAAATTCTAGGACGAGGAATGAGACTCTATTCTGCATATTTTAGAGCAAATGTCAAATGTTTTTGACGTCAGCGTTTAGCATACGGCCGCCATCTTGAATTTTTTTAAATGACAACCTAGGTCGTGTGACCCATCACAAAAAAGGTTCCTTTTTTCTCTTTCCAAAAATAATCCCAATGTATCACTTTACTACAAAATGTCCTATACAATATCGTTTTAATTTTTCTAAATTAAAGTGTCCCATACTTACTAATTATTTGGACTTGTAGGTTTTCAAAATAAAACAAAAAACAATAGTAGGCATTAAAAATGTCAACTACGTCATTAGTTCATTATTTATGTACAAATTGTCAAAACTGATACTAATTTCTAATTAGTACGAAATTTAAAACTAAATTAAGAATAATGGCACATTTATCAGAAAAACAACGCATCCAAATCTTAATGTTAGTTGGATATGGTGATTGCATACGTACCCATGACAAAGTAACTCATCTTTTTAACGATTTAAATCCTGAATGCCCTCCTATAAGTAGATCTACAGTGACGAGATTAGTAAATAAATTTAATGAAACTGGTAGTGTAAAAGATATTCGTAGGTCTGGTAGACCGAAAAGTGCAACTAATGAAGGTAAAACTTTAGATGTTCAAGAAAACCCTAAAACATCTACAAGTATATTGGCAAGAAATCATGGTATTTCTAGACAGTCTATACAAACTGCATAAAAATAACTTTCATCCTTATAAAGTTAGTATTCATTTGAGTTTCGTAGTGTAAAGACGTACTTTTACTTCTCTTATCAACTGCGCTACGATAAACATAAACACAAAAACCAACAAAAACAGTGAATCATTAAAAATAAATCAACAGTGAGTGATAAAAACTGAACAACTAATTAATTAATAATATGAACTCAATACCTGCCTTTAATGGGCCAGGAGTAATTAACAGTCAACAAATAATTCCTACAAACAGTGCTATACAGGCTGTCCCATTTTATAACACACAAATACCACAACAAATTCAAACTTTTACTCAACCAAATTCATATGGCACTAGTATGTATGCTTTACAACCCCAGTATCCTAGTAATCAAGCAAATGCTACACAGCACATACCAAGCAGTAGTCAATACCTGTATAGAATGACATCTACTAGCGATGAAGAATTCCCTGGTTTTGAGGAGAGCGAGCAAAATAATATCACAAATGAAAATCCCTGGCAGGAGATAAAGAAAAGAGTTAAAAAAAGAAAAATTAACAAAGACATCCTGAAACTACTACAAATAATAAGTTCAGTCCGTTAGCAAATGAACCCGGTGACGAAACCAGTGACACAATCAATAATGCAGATGGCAGTCGAGACAAAAACACAGAAGAAAACGTAACACCAAGACCTCCTCCAATATTTATCTATGGGGTAATCAACTGCAAAGAAATGGAAGCCAAAATTAATACAGTAGTGGAAAGAAAACAATACATTACAAAAACATTGATAGCAGACAACACAGTTAAAATAATAAGTGACACACCAGATACTTACAGGAAGATAATAAAATTAATGAGAGACAACAACGTCATACATCACACCTACCAGCCCAAGGATGAACGTGCGTATAGAATTGTGATAAAATATTTGCACCACACAACTGACATAGATGAAATCAAAACTGAGTTAGCAGCAAACGGACATACGGTTAGAAATGTGATGAATTGCAAGAGTCGAATAACCAAAGAACCATTAAATCTCTTTTTTGTCGACCTAGAACCGGCGAATAACAACAAAGACATTTATAAACTGAAAAATCTTCAAAACAGAGCAATACTTGTAGAACCACCAAAGAAAACAAAAGGTATCACACAATGTATGAGATGCCAGCAATATGGACATTCTAGATCATACTGTAACAGGCCGTATGTATGTGTCAAATGCGGTGGAAGTCACAATACTACAACCTGCACTAAAAGTAAAGATGTTCCAGCTAGATGTGCCTTATGCGATGGTCCTCATCCAGCCAATTATAAGGGATGTGAATTTTATCACAATCTAACAAGATCAAACAACACAAACAACCGAATGAATATCCAACAAAATTCAAGTAACAAAACAAACAGCGCAATTAACCAAATTCCAACAACGGTGCCTCACATCCAACACCCACATCAAAATCACAAGACTTATGCAAATGCATTAAAAAATGGTAGCGAACAACAAACAGATATTAATCAAATAATGAACAAATTCTTAGAAGAATTCAAAAATATGTTTCAACAGCTAATTCAACAAAATAGCATGGTTTTAAACATGCTAACGACCTTAATAAGTAAAATTCAATAGTTCCATCAAGATTGCAGAATGGAATGCCAATGGGCTCCTGCAACATAAAAACGAAGTTGAACTGTTTATGCAACATAACGATATAGATATCCTTTTAATAAGTGAAAGTCATTTCACAGATCGGTCTTACTTTAAAATACCAAGTTATACAACTTACTTCACAAACCATCCAGACAACACTGCCCACGCTGGAACGGCTATTATAATAAAAAATACGATAAAACATGTAGAACTACCAAAATATGTACAACATTCTCTACAAGCTACAATTATAAAAGTATACATGAGAACTTATGACCTAGCAGTTGCAGCAGTTTACTGCCCACCTCGGTACAACCTGAAGAAAGAAAACTTCAAGGACTTCTTTGAAACTCTGGGCAACAAATTCATTGCAGGAGGAGATTACAACAGTAAGCATATATTATACGGATCACGTCTTACTACAACTAAAGGGAAGGAATTAATGAGTCTTATTCAAGAAAACAATTATCACGCTTTGTCAACTGGGACTCCTACCTATTGGCCGACTGACCCAAATAAAATACCCGACCTGTTGGATCTATTCATCACCAATGGAATATCCCCTGCCTATATGGATATTACTCCAAGCCATGATCTCTCGTCTGATCATTCTCCAATCATAGCCACCATAAGTTGCTTTGTAGTCTACAAAAAGGTCACACCAAAGCTGCACAACAACAAAACAAACTGGGAAAAATATCGTACCGAGCTAGAAGAGGAAATAAACCTACACGTAAGCCTCAAATCAACTGATAATATAAATGAAACACTAACAATGCTGAACAATAAACTTAAAACTGCTGCACAAAATGCCACACCAGTGACAAAAGCAGGTAATGAAACGCACAACATTCCAGTTGAAATTAAAAAGCTGATAGCACAGAAAAGAAAAGCCAGAAAAAGATGGCATCAAACTCACGCACCAGCAGACAAGACCACACTAAACAGGTTAAGTAATCAGCTGAAAACCAAGCTAAAAGAGGCACAAGAAAGTTCATTCACACACTATATAACTAATCTCAATCGGTATGATAATTCAATATGGAAACCTATCAAAAATTCCAAAAAACCCAAAACGCATGTACCCCCTATCAGAGACGAACGTGGCATGAATTTACAATGGGCCAGAGACGACGATGAAAAAACTCAATTATTTGCCGAACATCTAGCACAGGTATTTACTCCAAACGATGATCAACCAGATAACGAATTGGAAAGAGACATAAATAACATTCCAATGCATATACCACCAATAAGACCACTAACTGTGAATGAAGTCCAACGAGAAATCAAATACTTAAATACAAGAAAAGCACCGGGTATAGACAAATTAACCCCAACAATGATTAAGGAACTCCCTAGAAAAGGAATTGTGTACATTACTCTCATATTTAATGCCATCATACGCTTAAATTATTGGCCAAAACTGCTAAAAACCGCAGAAATTATACTAATTCCAAAACAAGGGAAAAACCCAAACGAAGTCTCATCATACAGGCCCATAAGCCTGTTACCTGTGGTGTCTAAAATTCTCGAAAGACTATTGCTACAAAGGATCGAATCTGACCCAGAAACAGAAGAATGGATACCACTCCACCAATTTGGTTTCCGCAAAGAGCATTCTACAGTACAGCAAGTGCATAGAGTGGTTCACTGTATTAATCTAGCCATGGAACTCAAACAGTACTGCACTTCGGCTTTCCTGGATGTCAGCCAAGCCTTTGACAAGGTCTGGCACACGGGATTAATTTATAAAATCAAGAAATATATTCCAATCTCCTACTACAAACTATTAAGATCCTACCTGAGTGACAGAGAATTTAGAACAAGAGTCAACGAAAGTACGTCAAACAACTATCCAATAAAATCAGGAGTCCCTCAAGGAAGTGTTCTCGGACCGTTATTGTACGTACTATTCACAGCAGACCTTCCAACAAGCAATGACACTATCACGGGCACCTTTGCCGACGATACCGTCATACTTGCAACTCACGAAAATCCAGTAACAGCGTCCATCATTCTACAAAGGCAACTAAATGACATACAAACATGGGTAAATAAGTGGAAAATTAAAACGAACGAGTCTAAATCCGTCCAAGTGACTTTTACCCTAAGAAGAGACCAGTGTCCTCCAGTTTCTCTCAACAACACTCAAATACCACAAACTTCCAGCACTAAATATCTTGGAATTCATCTCGACTCAAGACTTACATGGAATGAACACATACGTAAGAAGCGTAAGCAGATCGACTTAAGAATAAAAGACTTATATTGGCTAATTGGTAAAAAATCGAAACTGGCTTTGGAAAACAAATTACTTATATACAAAACAATTATAAAACCAATATGGATGTATGGTATTCAACTCTGGGGATGTGCGAGCAAATCAAATATAAACATCATCCAAAGAAGTCAATCTAAAATTTTACGTATAATAACAAATGCACCCTGGTACGTGACGAATCAAACTCTTCATGAAGACTTAAAAATCCCCTATATACGAGATGAAATTGCAAAACAAAGCACAAAACACTGCAGTAGACTAGAACTACATGTTAATCCAATACTCCATCCACTCCTAGAACCTCAACTTAACCGAAGACTCAAAAGGAACTGGACAACTGACCTGAAAGATGGTTGAAGAGACCCCATCACTGGAGAAGGTCTCACCACGCCAGCAGGAGCCAACCGCCCTCAAGCCAACCAGTTAGCTTATAGAACTTTTCAAGTTTTGATTGCTAATAAAATATATACATAATAAAAAAAAAAAAAAAATCCTTATAAAGTTAAAAATCTTCAACAATTGGGCGAGGATGATTTTGATAGGCGATTACAATTTTGTGAAATAGTTACAGAGAAAATAAGGATGCAAAACAATTTCTTAGATTTTCTGGTATTCAGTGATGAAGCCACATTTTGCTTGAACGGTTCTGTTAACAAACATAATGTCGGTACTGGTCAGATTGTAATTCGCACTGGATGGAGGAGGTTCATACACAGCATCCAGAAAAAGTAAATGTGTGGGCGGGTTTGGTGAAAAACCATTTGATTGGTCCTTTTTTTATTGAAGGTACGCTGACCGGTGCTAAATATCTTGACTTACTCCAAAATGAAATTATACCTGAAATAAATTGATTATTTCCTAATATGAACGTATACTTTCAACAAGATGGCGCACCTCCTCATTATCAAAGAGACATTAGGCAATATTTAAATACAATTTTCCCTCAGAGATGGATTGGTCGCAAAGGTGCAATTGAGTGGCCGGCAAGATCACCCGACTTGATACCACTCGATTTTTTTCTCTGGGGCTACCTGAAAGACCGCGTTTATGTAAACAGACCAACTAACTTAAACGATTTAAAGAATCGCATGCATCTCGAAATGCAGGGAATTACTCAACAAATGATCAACGATTCTATTCGTAGCTTCGAAGAGAGATTGTTTCATTGTCAACAAACAAATGGCCAGCATTTTGAGCACTTATTGTAGTGAAGTATTTGCAACTTAAATAATTGTTTAGTTTATAAATTTCTGTAACACGCAGTTTTGATAAAAATTATAATTTTAATATTTTTGTTAAATTTCTATCATAATATCCGAGTCAAGTTATAGATTGGGATTATTTTTGGAAAGAGAAAAAAATAAGTTTTTTTGTGATGGGTCACACGCCCTAGATTGTCATTTTAAAAAATTCAAGATGGCGGCCGTACGCTAAACGCCGACGTCAAAAACATTTGACATTTGCTCTAAAATATGCAGAATAGAGTCTCATTTACCGTCCTAGAATTTCATAGCTTTCCCTTTTTTCGTTTCAAAGATAATCCCTTGGTGCAAGACTTTTCAGCAATGCTGTATAAATGTACTCTCTACAATAGTCATATTTCATTCTGAAATAAGCCTAAAAGAGATGAATGTGTTCAGAAATATTGAATCATTTTTTTTTGCTTTACGGCTGGACCCATGCAACCAGAAGCTATGTCAGAGCCTAAGTATACAAAAGGTCTAAATATTAATAAAAGCTCAGGCTCGTCGATTTTATTTTTCATGCGCATTGTTTGGTGTACTCATGACGCTGTTTGAATCTTTTTAAATGGGCATATCCTATTTTGATAGTACCATAAAAAAGAAGGCATTTTTCTGTGTACGGATGTCATATTTTTTTATGTTACATAACCATATCTTAGATAAATAAAAGATATTTCATTCATAATAATGTAATTGATAAAAATCTAAAGAGGACTTAATTTTTTAATTATCCTACGTAATGTTACGAAATCGCACACTGGTATAGTGCCTGAATCCGACTCTGCATACGCTATGTATGAGAGTTAAAATTTCGGCGAATACGACGGGATTTCTTAGAACTGTTTACGATTTTTTGTGACTATTCTTATCTAAACATTTTTTGTGTGACCAGTCTTATCTAGAAAATTCTTGGGAGGCGATTGTTTTTGTGTAAGCCGCAATCTAGAATTATCTAGTAAAAAAAGGCACTTATATAAAGAATAACGACCAGCGGGAAGAGTCAGTTCATAAAGTGATCTCGTGATATAAGCAGCAAACAAGTAAATAGTCTAAATAGTGAAACTTTTATATAAATTAATGTAAGTGAATATACTGTATATACAATATAAATTAGAGTATAAATAAATTAAGTGAGTTGACATAATGTGTGTATAAATTTATCCCACCCATCATAACAAAAACTTTTAAATAAATAAGAAAAACATTACAGTAAGTATTGAATTAAATTCTCAAATGGCAAACCAGTTGCCTTTTGACAATATGCAAAGTTATTTTGAAACAATTGCAAAACATTATTGAAGGTATCAGCATTAATTGAATTAATTTCGGTCCCGATTACCTCCTTTAGTTAATCAATATTATAAGTATGTTAACGTAACCTTGTGACTTAAGCTATCCCCACAAAAAATATCTAATGGGGCAGAGGCTCTACGCTAATCGTGATCAACTTATTAAAGATGTGATTTGTTACAACCCCTCTATTCTAATGCTCAGTGAAGCGTTAACATCATCAGACATTGAGAATATTGATATTCAAATTGATGGGTATAGAATTGTTTGATATGACTCTTCATCTCAGTTTACTGGAGATATTGTGATTTACATTAAAAATAACATTAGTTTTGAAATATATAAAAACATTGTTATGGATAGGGTTTATTGGTGCTTAGTTATTTGTGTAATCTCCTCTGTTCCCTATATAGATCGCCCAGCTCAGATTTTAACTTATTTTTTGAAATGAACAGATGGAGAAAAGTAATAAACAATCTAAATTATACAGAACGTTACAAAGAGTTCAAGAAAGAATACCAGACACTAAGTAAAAAATAATAGAATTTGTAACAGTGGTAATGTAATGAAGAAATCTTGAAAAACAATTAATGAAGCTAGGAGAAACATCAACAACAACATAGAGAACATAAAAATTGAGGGAGAAAATAACTTAACACCTAAAGAGAAAGCAAATTATATCAATAAATATTTTGTAACTGTAAACCAAAACAACATTAATTCTAATTATAATATGCAACTCAATACATCTCATACAAACTCATAAAACCACCTCCAAACCTGCAGAAGGGGTTGATGAAATTAACAGTTTATTATTGAGTTCATATCTCATTTAATTAATGAATTGTTTACCTCAGATACATTTCCTAATTTGAAAGTATCTAAAGGAATTCCAGGGTAGAGATAAATTAAATAACTAGTCTTATTTGTATACAAAGTCAAGTAACTAAAATATTTGAACTGTCATTCTCTGAACGTCTCGTTAATGATCTTGAACATTTTAATATGCTACCTCAATCAGAAAATGGCTTTAGAAAGAAAAGATCAACGGCTTTAGAAAGAAAAGATCAACATCCAGTGACATTGCGGCTTGTTTAGAATTCATTCATAAAGCACTTAATGAAAAGCTACATGTTTTGGGGCATTTTTATGATCTTAGCTGTGCATTTGACACAGTTGATCATGAACTTTTGCTAATGAAACTTTAAGGAATTGGGATATGCGGAAAACCGTATGACTGGGCATAATCTTATTTGTCCAATAGAACTCAAGTAGTTACAGTTAACAACACAACATCTGATCCTATTCCCTCTGAAACTGGAGTACCACAAGGATCCATATTAACAAAATTGGTTTAACCTCTCAAAAAATTATTGAATATGCCGATGACACTAATATTATCGTGATGAATCAACAATTTGAAGAACTCATTGATGAAACTAATGTGGAATCTTTTGACTGAATAAATATTTCATAGGAAATAGTTTAACATTGAATGTGTCAAAAACACATTTTATGCGTTTTTTGCCAAGAAATGTTGTGCCTGATATTGAGCCTTTTTTACATGTTAATGGAAAATCCATTCAGAGTGTCGATCAATTCAAACTCTTAGGAATAATACTAGATCCCAAGTTCAGCTCAGCGGTGATTGCAAAAATAAGTTCATGTTGTTATATCAATAGAAATCTAAGAGAAACTGTCTCTCTGAATGTATTTAAGCTCATTTATTATGGACTAATACAATCAAGTATTCAATACAGCTTAATGTTTTGGGGTGCATCATCCTTTCTTGAGAGGGCTTTTGAAGTTCAAAAGAAGGCTATAAGAGCTATGTACACTGTTTCTCCAAGAAGGACGTGCAGATCATTTTTTAAGAAGGCTAAAATTTTAACTCGACCAAATCTATTTATATTCCAAGTAATTAAATTTGTTGAAGATAATCAAAGCTCATTTATAAAAAACGAAGACATACACACATATGACACTAGACAGAAGAGTGATATCCACCAACCATTTTCATGTTTAGAAATAGGGAAACATTCTTCAAGGCATATTGGAATAATATCCTATAATAAGTTCAGTAATATATTAAATACAGAAAAAAACATGGGAACATCAAAGAAATTGAGAAATATAATTCATTATTTTTTATATACATTCTATAGTGTTGGGAATTTCTTACATATTAATACTTTATTTTAAAAATTACTTAGTATTCAGTTTGTAGTTGATTTTATTGATGTGAATGTTTTTATTCTAATTACCTGTATTTCGTTTGTTTAGTTGACTAGTCTGATAGAGTTGTGTATTATATGAAATTTTATATGTATGATTCTCATATTTGAAAAATATATTCTATTCTATTTTCTTGCATCGTAGATAGGGTTGGCAGAAAAGTAATAGAACTAATGATGAATGAAAGAAATTTATTATAGGATTTGATGACTAGAAATATAAGCTAAATAAAAATCAACATCAAATATGGGTTCACAAGACGGGTCAATATTAACACAAGTTGCAAAGATTTAAAAAATCCTCGCAAAAAACTAACAAAATTGAAAATAATATGGATCTGGCAACGTAAAAGGATATAAAACAACAAAAAAGAGATGGGACAATGAAAATGGAAATAAAAAACAGACATCAAATAAGACAGTACAAAACTAAACAACAGTAATCAAGGAAAGTCACAAAATAACTTATAAACTGAGATAGTAAATAAATAGAAAGAGTTGCCACTCTGTTTAGTCAGTTATTTGAATAAATACTTACGTTTCTGTAATTGTAGCAGATAATAGTTCATTCGTTTTTTCAATAAATATATGAATTAATGTACCAAAATTTCCAGTCTTTGGATTATTTTTTAATAGTTCTTGTAACAAAGGCTCAATTCTTGATTCAAATGCCAGTTGTTCGTCTCTAAAATTCAAGTTAATGTCTTATAACTTACTTAATATTATTTAAAAATATTTTAAGATTTGAGAACACAATATAAATTCTGTGATACAGTAGAGCGTCAATAATCCGGATCAATTGGGACCTGACCCCATCCGGATTTTCGAAATGAACCAAAAAAAAAAGAGGTAAAGACAAAGACCTAATGAAAAGTTATATACAACCGAGCATAAATCATGTTGTTATTTACAGAAGTGTAGCAGATAAATAAAACAATTCATTACTGTATGTATTAATAAAAGCTTTAAATGTTTAACTTACAGAAAAAATACAGTAGTCGTTTTTCCTGCAAAGTAAATATAGGCTATATGAAACTAAAATACTTAATGTAAAATAAAGATTTATAAATAAACATAAATTACAAAACATTTGAAGTTTTAAAAAATCAGTTAAGGATTTCTGAACTACTGTATTGGTTCGTTTTATTGCAGCCAACTTCTTTATTTGGTTAAGGGGAACGAGCTAAGTTAGTGTGCTTTTAGTATGTTTTCCAAACCATGCCATCAGTCTTTGCTGCCATAAAAGCATGAGAATGTGTTGACCCAGCTTCTTCAACACGCCTCTCGCGTGCGCTCTGGAACCGCGAGTTTTTGTTGTTTTATTCAAGTACTGTACATGTGCAAAAAAATTCGCCAGAATTGAGTCTGGATTATCGACAGTCGGATTTTTGACGTCCGAATTTTTTATGATCTACTTTAAAAGTTAGCACAATGTACATTCCACGAAATATGTTACTCTAGGTAACCATTCTGGTCCTATATTGTTATGAATGATATTCCAATATGCGTTACTGATAGATATACAATTTTTAATCACACTAGTATCACTATATTTTAATAAAGGCAATATTATCAAAAGCATTTGGAAATATAGTTCAGCTGTTATATAAATAAAAACTACGTAAATATCACCTACACTGTCGTTGGAGGTACCAAGTTGTAAGATAAAAAGGTGTTCCAAAAAGGATGATTTATTGATATAGGTTCCTTTCCCACATACTTAACGCAATATTCATTGGTTGATAGTTCCAAATTTTTGCTTATAGCCGTACCCATTACTGCAACTAAATTTCATGTAAGCTTTGTTTGATTAATTTTTCTTTACAAATTGGAATAGATACATATTTTGAGATGAATACACATAGCCTAAACATTATAACCTGAACACGTATCACGTATCAAACTTTGACGTTTACATTTATTCAGTTAACATTAATGCCAACAGAGTAACGAAATTAAAAATTATTTATTAAAATAGTGAGATTCAGAAATATGAAATAATAAGTGTATTTTCAGTTCATTAATGACATTTCAAAATACATAATATTTTTGAGATGAGAAATAAATAAATAAATAAAAATTGGTGTGGGAATGAAATATTTACTATGTGATAAGAATCGCATTATCGTTAAGTTGGTAGTTATGAGAATTGACTTGTGACAGAGACAACTTGTGATCATATGACCATAAATTCGCCTTTCTTCATCTGCTTCATCAGTTCACTAGTTCACTTAATCAATCCTCTGCTATTAAAGTTGAAATTTTAACATAATTTGAAAGAAACATGGCTAGTCATCAAAGCCAAGGTGTTCAACAGCTTCTAGCAGCTGAAAAACGTGCCGCAGATAAAGTCACAGAGGCCCGTAAACGTAAGTTGAAATTAATTTAGGAAAAATACAAATTTAGGGTGTTGACACTGTCACGAGACATAAAAATACTTGGTTTTGGGACTACCTTCGCATTGAAAATAAATTAACAATTTTGGAACCTATAAGGATAATAATTAAATTAAAATATATATTTTGTTAATTGGTTAGTAGTACATGTACTGTTAATTTTTTTTTTTCTATTTCAGGCAAAGCGAGGAGGCTGAAACAAGCTAAAGAAGAAGCTCAAGATGAGATTGAGAAGTACCGTAAAGAACGTGAACGTCAGTTCCGTGAATTTGAGGCCAAACATATGGGTTCTAGAGAAGATGTAGCTGCTAAAATCGAAATAGACACCAAACGAAGGGTTGAGGAGATGAATAAAACAGTTTTGAACCAGAAACAACCTGTAAGTTTCTCAAAAAAATGTATAACTCCCCAGTCACATGATTATATTATAGTCAAGGTTATTCATGTATTGATCAGCTACTTCATTATTTAACTAATAGATTGCAACTTTTATTCCTTTTATCAATCAATTATGCTGTGTGTGTGCATTTCAAGTTACCAATATAATTAATTATATCAACAATAGATATAAAAACAATTAGTTTCGAGAAAATTAAAGTTTATGGATAAGTTCATTAAGTATATTTCTTCTTAGTTCTCCATCTCCCTTCGAAGGTTGGCCATCCAACTGGCTATAATGGTGCGTGAGACCGCACCTCTGAATATATCTACAGATGTCCTTCCGTACAATTTGATGCAGATTTCTGAGCTAAGAGTTCTGTCTTCTTACTACTTTTGCCCTCGATGACCAGTGGGGAGACACAGTAACATTCTGCCCTAATGACCTGACCTATATACTGGAGCTTTCGTTTTTTGACAACTGTCATGAGCTCCTTCCTCCTACCCATTCATCTGAGTACCTCCACATTGGCTATTCTGTCTACCCAAGAGATACACAAGATTCGATAATACAAGTACATATTAAATGCGATTCTCTAATAAATTGTTGAAGGTCCAGGCTCTCGCATCCATAGATTAGGACGGGAAAGATGTAACAATGCAGTATACATATACGGAGCTGTAGAAGTAAATGCTTGCCTGGCATGTTCGGTTCTTGATAGGATTTCTTTTTTATGATCAGTGGCTTCATTGATGAGAGTGCCGAGGTATTTCACAGACGGCACTTGCTCTGCTGCTTCATGGTTAATTTGAAAGCTTGTTCGTTTTGGTGTCTTGGAAAACACAACCACCTTAGTCTTTGTCACATTCATGTGAAGAACTTGCTGCGCCCTATGTTTGAGAATGAGGTCCATCATGTGCTAGAGATTTGGGAAACTATAGGCGAAGTGTATGTTCTTAATGAGAGTGGCGTTAACCTTAATTCCCTCCTTTACATTGTTGAGTCCCTCTCGGAACACCATTTTGAAGTAGATATTAAAGAGGAGAGGGAACAGGATACATCTCCGTCTGACGTTACCGTTAGTTGAATATTATTTAACATGGATATTATCGGAATAGCTAACTATCTTAATAACTACAATGAAGTAGTTTATCAGATAGCACACACTATTCCTGTGAGTCAAGACTACGTTGGGTGCACATTGAACTATGTGCCACAGTTGGAGCTGCACAGGGAAATGAACTGCGTGACACAGTTACCAGCAATGATCTAATAACCATAGATGAAACAATTCATTCATAAACAATAAAAAAATTTGTAGCCAAGATTGCTTATAGGCAAGATGCGGGGAGGAGCTGAGTTGGGATTATGTTGCATTTACTATGAGAGCACTGATTGGTGTATTAGATCATT
Source organism: Galeruca laticollis (assembly GCA_963921935.1). Lineage (NCBI taxonomy): Eukaryota > Metazoa > Arthropoda > Insecta > Coleoptera > Chrysomelidae > Galeruca > Galeruca laticollis. Next base: position 149,097,375 of record OY998176.1, on the reverse strand, counting down.
GCATGGAATAATTTATTGCTGAGTTGCCGTATTTCAGTTGTTTTAAAGTTATACAAGAAAATAAGTATTTTTACAAACCCCTAAATGCAAATACAAACCTTAAAGAAAGATATGTTAAATTTGATCTAATAGTCTACCACTACTTTTTCTTTATTAAATTTATACGAAAAACGATTTCAAAAGTAATTATAAACAATGTTTTAAGTTTCTCCATACGTAACATTATTTGTAATAGCGAAAGTTTGGCAATCAATATGGAGTGGCGCACTTTGCTCGTAAATAAACAGTTTGATGTTGGCCACAAGTTTATTTCTGTATGCTGTATCTATGGGTTATTAGATCATTGGTTACCAGCGCACATTGGATAGCAGTTGTGTGAGCAAAGTGACAAAGTAAGGTCCGCAATGTCTGGCGATAATAACCTTTTGAAAATATGTCTGATTATTTGGGATTGAGCTCTGAGACCAATTCAGATGACGATCTTTTGTTGTTACATTTAGTGTATGAAAAGACCAAAAGAATGGAGCTTTGGAAAAGCGAATATTTAAAAAAAAGAGGAACCCATGGAACATTTGCGTTAACAAAAGAGTTGCCTGATGATCGCTTCACTATTTTCATTGAGAATGACTGGTGTCGTAGAATACAGGGTTCTCAAGCACTAGTTCAATCTATTTGTCTTCAATGCACTCCCACTCCATGATAATAAAACAAAAAAAATGTTTCCAATTTGGCCTAGAAGAAAACCGAACCAATTGTGTGGCATGTGCAACTGTGCTTTACCTTTTCTGTGTCTCCACGACAAGTATTGTGTACGTGAGTGTCCTTCCATGCGTCCTAATTTGCGCGTTTTCATTCGATCCCATAATTCACATAAAACTGTCCTGCTCTGTGCTGAGTCACAGTATACCAAACAATGCGCATAGACACTCCTTGGTGGGTAAAGTTCGCGCATATCTTTTGAGTTGACAGTCCGCCATTTTGTGAGATGCCAGACTTTTTAATTGCACTTTCGTCTCAGCTGGTGACGAGTCATATTGTACCTATGCTCTGTGTGTGTTTATATTGGCTGTTTGATATATCGTATCATGGGTTTTAAAATATTTATTATAGGAACTAATGTTATTGCAGGATTTGTATCGTTTTTAGAACAATTTTTTTATACCCACCTATGCAAAAATTTGCCAATATTGCACTTTTTGAAATTATATGGTATAGTGAGATTGTTTTAAACACTCAAATATATCAATAGAAATTTCAAATATCAGACAAATATTGAGAAAAACATAAGAATGAAAAAACAAACTTATAATTTAGAGACATGAATAAATATTTGAAAACAGATTATTTGTATTTATATTATTTCACATAACACATAAAAAATGTTTTATTTTCTAAGTAAGGGCTATTTAACCCTTAAGTTTATTAAAATTGTTTTAAAGTAAATGTTTGGTAGGAACTAAGTTGATGTTTCTCAACAGAGAAAATATTTATAACTTCTAAAATGCAAGGAAAATGTCAATTAACAAAGTCTATTTCAATATTTTATGGGAAAAATCCTTTGCTCAGGTAGATTGTCGGCATAAGAATTAATAACAAGCGATTTTTGGCTCAATCAATTGTATATTCAGTGAGGTTTATCGAAATTATATGAGCAATTGTTCAATTTGGGTATAGAGAATTTGCAGTACGAATCTGTCCAAAACCATTTCGCCAGACCTCTTATAGGCACCTCCCAAAATGGCGGCTCAATATTTTTTCACTGCATCGCATGCACCTCAATGTGCGCCCGGCGTTAATAATCTCTCAGAAGGGCAGGTGGTCTCTATACCATGAATGTTAGGCTTAATAAAAAACCTCTACCTTGGGATGGAATATATAAAAGTTAGAGGAAATCTGCAGATATATGTGACAAATAGGTCAATATCAAAGTTAACCTGAAAACATTTTCTGTTGTATTCTACCCCTAGAGACAATTCAATTGATGAAAAAATGTAACTTGATAGTCTGTGTGGTTTCTTCACAAACAAAAATATTATAAATTATTAATTTTTGTGTTCCAGGTAATTCAAGAATTTTTAAAATTGGTCTATGATATTAAGCCAGAGATTCACAAGAACTACCGCCAGTAGTTGGATTTGTGCAATATATTAATAGGTTCTAAAACTTGGATCACTTAATTGTTAATAGATAGATGTCCATTCCATTATGTACTTTTTTTTGTAGCCGTTTTAGAGTATTAACATAAAAATTATCTTAAAACTCTACAGATACTTATCTTGTTGAATGTGCTAAGTGATATATTAATAAAAAGTATGTATTTTACATGTTTTCTCTGTATATTTAATATCTTAAATGCTGTTGCAGCTTTTCAGTGGTTTCCCTGTGGCTTGTTTACACAGTGTGAGCTAGCGTACGACTCAGCCTGCCGAGTAACTCGCACTATTTAGACGTAACTTACGAGTAACCGTTGTGAGCTGAACCTGCGTTTTTTGTGTGCTGCGTAAAGATGGTCTTCTGATAATAATATTTCATTCATGAAACTACAGAGAACAAGAACCTATGGAATTGTTTTGACAATTTAACCCTTGTATAAAAAATCGCATATGTCACAGTGCAATTGTCACTTTGACAGTGGCAAAAGTTAGCTTTAACTTTTTTCAGCGACAAATACACTAGTGGTTTTTTCACTTATTCATTTGTTCATCAAGCTCTAATAAAAATAACAGGACACGGCAATTCATCATCAATAAAACCATACTTACAAGTTGACAAAGCGTATCATTCAAGCATTATTCAATCAATTCGTTTGGAAAATGAAAAAACTTCAACATCTACTACAGAAACGATTAGCTGTGGCAACCGCAGCGATATCACTGTTCCTAGTATGAATTTCAGTAACTGCGTTTTTAATAATTGTACATTAAAATAAAAATGTGTTTATTTTTAATGTTTCATAAATAAAGTTTGCATTGATGTGTTTCCAAATTTCTCATTCATTATATTGTCCTGCCGAATTACACTCGAGGTTTGTATTGATATTGGGTAAATTTGTGTTGTTCAAATTCTAAACTGTTTCCTTTAGCAATTTGACTCGAATAACTGTCAACCTTAATAGTTGACAGTTATTCTCGTCAAATTGCTAGGAAACAGTTTCTCATTAAACAACCCAAATTTACCCGATAAAATACAAACCACTTGTGCAATTATAAGTGATAAAAGCATATTTGGAACACATGCACAAATGCAACTAGGAATAATCTACTTTATAAAATTTGATATAGAAGCTTTTGAAATTCTGAAAAATATTGATAGCAGTCTGTATAATATTCCTGAGCTGCTGTGGCATCTCACATGTCTGAATATTCTATTTTTGTTTTTATCAAATTTAAAAGACTCAATTTGTTCAGGTGTCATGCCACTACTTTATATGGTCGGTGGTCTTCATTATTTATTATATTCATCAACAATTTACCTTTTGTTCTTAAGTATACTGTGTGCCTTTTGTTTGCAGATGACATAAAAATTTTCAGAACAATAAACTCTGTCAGAGACAAAACGATATACACAGTATTTATAAATGGAGTCTGATTAACAAATTGCATTTCAATATTAGTAAATGTAAGGTGATGATGAAATTAACTGTCTCGACCCTTACTTCGTGGAATCTGCTCATATTAGTGTTTTAATTGAAACTCGCGGTTTCTAGTTAATTCCACAATATAATAGTTATTGAAAATACTAAAAAATTTACAATTGTTTCGATAAATCAATATCATTCTGACGATGATATTGATTTATCGAAACAATTGTCAATTTTTTAGTATTTTCAATAACTTTTATTATATTGTGGAATTAACTAGAAACCGTGAGTTTCAATTAAAACACTAATAGTAAGGTGATGAGTATTACTCATTCTAAAAAGCCCATTTTATTTGACTACGAGATGCGAGGAGACTCAATGATGAGATGTACAGTAACTAAAGACTTGGGTGTAACGTACAATAACGTCTTTTCTTGTGCTGCACATCTAAAAAATATAGTTTCTGCTGCCAATAAAATGTTAGGGTTTGTAATGAGGCAAACTTTAATGATATCGACACTATAAAAAGGCTCTACTTTGCTCTAGTAAGACCTAAATTCGAATTTGCTTCAACTGTTTGGTTTTCAGAATACATATTTGCATTGGGAATGGTAGAAAAGGTCCAGAACAAGTTTCTTAGATATTTATACTATAAAAAATATCGTACCTTGCCGGACTATAATACAGTTAAATTAAGTCATTTGAGATATCAATTCAAAACTTTATCGCTAGAGCAGAGAAGAACTTATCTGCTATAATGTTCTACAAAGTTCTAAAAAGTAAAATTAACTGCCCCTAACTATCTATTTCATTCAATGTTCCTAGACGTCGCACTCATACAAAGCTAATGTTTCATATACTGAATATTTTCTTAACAATTAGGGACCCTTTTGTGACAATTTTGAGAATAATAAATAATTACAACTTATTAGTGGATATTGATTGGTGTTTGGCCCAAAGGGAATTTTATAATCTGATACTAGGTCATATTTTAAATATCTCTATATAGTTTACAGACTGTTGCAAACCTGTTCGAGCCTCTACAATTCATACTAATGTATTATAAATTATTGACTATGTAATTAACTGTGGAATTAATTTGTGGAATCTAATCATTTTACTGTTTCTAGATAATTCCACAATATATTGAAAACATTTTAAAAACCCTTAAGAAAATTGACAATTGTTTCGATATTAAATATAATCGAATACGATACAGTGAGCACTTACGAGCATACAGATTAAAACAACCAAATAAATCTTTAGCTACGAATACAACAATTGCTTTTAAAACAGAAAGTAACGTAAGTACAAAATTGTTAAATGTTAAAACAAAAATACCAACATTAAAGAAATCAGGTATATATAACCTCAACAGTGAACAGAAAAATCCCACTACGCAAAACATCTACTTGACACCAATCATTCATTGACACCTAACACAAAACTAGAAGTACTGCATATTTGTGAAAAGAAACAAGAACTGGATTTCCTTGAAGAACCGGAAATTAGAAGACATTTAAGAAACCCACAATATGAAGTTGTCAATGAACAGTTAAATCTAGGGAATTCTCCACTAATAAACTGTCTTCTTAAGTGATAATTGTAAAGATCAGCAGATATAGTTTTCCTGGTTTCCTATATCATTGCAGTTATACTGATCTTAATTGGAAAAATGATATCCAGGATATCACCATAGGGCTAATAATATCTAAGCTTCAATATTTGTAATATCACATCTTCTTTTTTCTATAAACATATATTAAGCCAATCACAAGTTAGGTTACTTCTTGGTCTAGCCAAATATAACTACTAAACATCAGGTAGGCATAAAATGAAATGTAACTTCTGTCATTCTGACGATGATATTGATTTATCGAAACAATTGTCAATTTTTTAGAATTTTCAATAACTTGTATTATATTGTGGAATTAACTAGAGACCTTGAGTTTCATTTAAAAACACTAATATGAGCATATTCCACGAAGTAAGGGTCGAGACAGTTTTTAAAATGTTTTCATATATTGTGGAATTATCTAGAAACAGTAAGTTTCATTTAAAAAAGTATAATATTGATCATGTAATTAGGCCTTTAGGTATGTTTGGTTAAAAATAAATAAATAAATAATAAAACACCTTGGAAATGGTGTTGCCTGTAAAGATCTTCTAGCCATCCATTATTTTATGCAAACCCTTTTGTTTGTCTCTTTTTTTAAATTTTGTTATAGACATTTTCCAATTCTTGAAATAATATTGTTGTCATGGACCTTATCACTGTTCTTTTAATTAGAATATGTTCACTTGACATCGCGACAACTTGTAAGACTGGGCAGCAGCTACTATGTGTCGTATAGACACCTAAGGTGAGCCGAGCTACTGGCACACGAGTTGCTCTATACTGGCTAGGCAACAGCTCACATGTTCAGCTATAGGTTGAACCTCAAAATTCAAATGATCGACATTAGGAAATAGTGCAGCCACAGCTGTACCCGCCTTGAACTATGAGTATTCTATTCAGAGTACATTTCCTGTGTTTTAGTTTAAAATATCTTTATTTAAAGTAGTTTAAGGTATCCTATTTACATGTACATCTAAGAATAACAATATAGGTCGATGGACTGGCAATTCTCAATCCACTTCTAGATCATAACTTGGCTCGTTGCTAAAGCATTATCCAATTATTTTCACTGTTGGTGTAACTTTGTCCCTAGTATAAAAATATGACCCCACAGCATTATTTACATTTCCTGGGACTTCGGCCATTTCTCCAACAGCTTGAATCCCAAAATTCAATGTATATATTCCAACAAATTCTATCCAAAGCCCACACCCTGCAGTCCTATATTGGGGTCTCCATCTCCAAAAGTATTTGAATCTCAAAGGACACCCAAAACCACCAAAACAATCTTATCAAATTAATTTCGAATCACTCTACTTAAGTTGTAATTCATAGTACAGGTTCTAAGTTATACTACTTTTTACTTTTCCGCCCAACCTATCTAATATGCGAGAAAAGTATTGGTTTACCCCAAAAAAAGTTGGAATTTTGAAAAAAAATGTTATTTATACGTTTTCCATCTAGAACAACACGAAAAAACGGTTTTTAGAAAAAAATCCTGTGTGTCGTCGGCCACTTTTGGTTACATGTCTTGTTAGCACGATACAGCCTCCGGAGTGCAAAAAGTCACCAATTTTATGATTGAATATTGTTCAGGACATCTCGCAGATGAACCCTATTGATTTTCAGCTCACCAGAGCCAGTACAACGGGTGCTATGGTACTGGAAGTACGACATTTTTGTCATTTTTTGAGAAATTTTAGTACGTTAGCACGATACAGCCTCCGGAGTACAACAAGTCATTAATTTCATAATTAAATATTATTCAGGACATCTCACAGATAAACCCTATTGATTTTCAGCTCACCAGAGTCCGTACAACAGGTGATATGTACTTTACGTACGACATTTTTGGAGAAATTAAGTTTGTTAGCATGATACAGCCACCGGAGTATATACAAGTGACCAATTTTATGATAAGATATTATTCACAGCGTCTCAAAGATGAATCCTATTGATATTCAGCTCACTAAAGCCAATACACCGGGTTCTATGGTACTTGGAGTAGCAAATTTTTGTAATTTTTGGAGAATTTTCAGTTTGTTAGCAAGAGTGTATACAAGTGACCAATTTTATGATTGAATATTGTTCAAGGTGTCTCACAGATGTACCCTATTGATTTTCAGCAGACTAGAGCGAGTACCACCGGTCCTATAAATCCAGATATATTACATTTTTGGACAAATTTCGGTTTGTTAGCACGATACATCCCCCGAAGTGTATACAAGTGACAATTTTATGATAGAATATTATTCAGGGCCACAGATGCGGAAAAGTTAGTTTTATCTTTAAAACCGTTAATTTTTTAATTTATAACATTTTCAAATTTATAATCTACTTCAATAATCGAGTAAAGTAAATATTATGTTTGGTAGATTGGATCAGGTACTATTTATTCAATTTTCTGGAGATTATCTTACTTATTTTTGTTATTTTCATAGCGTTTTCTATATATTATATTACTTCATTTATGTAAAGTATTCCTGTGTACTCTAGCAACTTTAAGTTGAATCCCGACTCATTGCCTACCATATTGAAAAGAACCTAACCTAACATTCATACTGTGATATACTTTCAAATCTAAATTAAGGAATTTAGTCATTAGAACAAAAGTTGATGATTTAAAATTAACAAGAAACAATTGAATGGCATATATAAAGGTTTAGTATATGGTATCAAACAGAACATTAGTTATAACAATGCGTTAATAGCTAGTTCCATGTCTTTGGTTCTCTATTTTTAGATGCTGATATTGTGATCATTTTTTTTTCTTTATCTTTATGAAAAACGTTTAATCGGTGAAGAATATGCCAACTCTTATTGAAACATTTATTTTGAAACAACCTTATTTTAAAATGGAATTTAAAATCATTTTTGTATTTATTGATTGCGGATTCATTTTATAAAATGTATATACAATAAATAATATGTTTTTTATATTCAGATTAATCTAAATTTCAGAGATTTAAAGTGAATATGCAAAGTGACGGGTTATGTTATTTAACTGGACCAATAAATTAATGCAGGTGTAGTTAAGAAGTTTTATTTAAAATATTTACATTTATTTTTTGCGGCCTTTACTGTTAGCTTGTTTACTCCTCATCCTATGTACATTTTTTTTCACATCCTTCAATTTCCTTAATTTATTAGCTTCTATGCTTTCAATCTCTTGACGATGTTTTTCCAAACGCTCTTTAGTTTCTTGTTTCAATTTTTCTTGTTTCTTGTTATATGACGCTCTCAACATTTTCATCATGGTAGAAATCTAACAAAAGATAAAAGTTGAAATATATTATCCTAAATATTGAAATTTCAAATATGCTATAATTGTAAAATTCCTCATTTATTGCACATTATAATATTTTAAAATTATGGTTTAAACATATGGGGTTATATTTAAATTAAAAGTATTAAGATAAAAAAAGTTTCATAAAAATAAGTTTCAAAGACGTTCTCAAGATTAATTAATTACTTCTCCAAGCGCAAACATTTTTAGAGATTACGTTTACATTGGAAATTTTAAAATAATTAAAAAAGATTTGCTAAAAATAATTATGTATGTCTAATGAAAAAAAAGGAAAGTTCAAGAAGCTCTCCACATAACAACGAATTGTGAAATCCTCAATGAATATAGTATAGTTACTCTTAAATAACTAGCTAAAAATTTGAAATGCAACGATTTGATATTAATACCTGAAACTTTAGATTTAATTTTTGGCTTTGCAGACACTGGCTATATTTCGAGCTGCATTGGCTGACAGGAAGGGTCCTGGCCAATTGACATTAGAAATATTGAGCAAATATTTATTACAAACCTTTGATAATGATCAGCAATCATTTCACGACTCTCCGTATGATGTATTTATGTTACAAAATTTCATTAGTACATTAAAATTAAAAAATAATTGGTTTAAATCTTCTAAAAAATATGAATGATAACAACCTTTTCGTCGACTAAATCTTGATAGTCGGTAAATAAATTTTTTTTATTGATGCCGCATATTACCTATTTAAAGCACGCGTCAGCGTGTTTAAATCGAACTTTCAAACACGCGCGTTTTTTAAAGTCCCCATGGTAACAACTTGAGAAACGTAAGTATCAATGACAACTTTTTTTATTAGTTTTTAAATTGTATATTATCATTGGGAACCAATGTCTTATTTGGTTTTTTCTGCAAAATGTATTTATATATTCATATATACATTGTTTCCCTTTAAATATAAATAAAGAAACTTTTTGATTATTGATCTGACAGCCCATAACGTCAACTAAAAATAAATACTATTTGACGTTCACGAAACTTGGCTGGGCATCGAGGATGGATTTCCATTTTTTTGTAGTAATAATATAATAATAATATTTTATGATTCCAAAGTGCACCAATAAAAAAAAATAGCGTAAAGTATTCGTGGATAACTGGTCTTTCAAACACTTGCTCTATTTCGAGCACTCGGCTGCGCCGTCGTGCTCGAAAAATCGCGCGTGTTTGAAAGACCTCTTTATCCACTTATACTTTAATATACTATTTCATATAACAAATATATTCAGTAGCACCACCATCAACAAACCAATTATTATTTGACGATCCACCAAAAAATGCCATAGCTTTTTATTTCGCTTTGCTTCTCTCTTCTCTTTTGCAATACGATTTCTGCAATGTTTAATTGCGTGGCCACTTTTTTACAATAAAACGATATGATTTCTTTCTTCTCTAACATGACCATATCTATTACATCCAAAACACTTTTGAAGTATTTTCTTTACTTATCAAAGCAACAATATTTTCATTTTCATTAATTGTTTTATTTTCTGCGGCAACTGATTTTCATGCTAGTATAAAATATTTATATTTTTCGGGCAAATACATTACTATTTTGGTCATTATAAATTTGTCAGAAATGCTTTCACCCAAATATTTTGACTAGCTAACTCTTGTACTTTTGATAACAAAACTGACAGCTCCATACCTTCTTCATACTTATATGCAAATAAACACTATTGGACCAAATGTATATTAGATTCTGACTTCTGTTCATAAATGATCAATAGTTTTTCTCGCATATCAGCCGCAGTTTCACATGTTACAATAATATGAGCTATAGTACTTTCTGTCAATCTTGTAACAATTAAACGCTGAGCCTTTCCATCTTTTGCAATCCAATATTGAGCTCCTACTGCTGGGTTCGGATTGGTTCCATCCACAATGGTAAAGATTCCAAGACCTTTCAACAAATCGGTGATTTGAAACTTCCAGACTACCCAATTTATTTCTCCTTCTAATCTGATTACTCCACTACTACCAGAATTAATTATGGAAATGCTACACCTCTGACTATCGTAATTTATACGTATTTCAACTTTTATTGACGGGGTTCATATTGGATTCAATAATTATAAGTGAATTTTCAAAAACGGATATTACTTTGAGACTGACATGCACATTATTCTGACATATATGAAACGACAAAACTCTTAACTACACCCTTCATAAATATGTTTAACATACAGTAATTCGATTCATTATAAAATATTATCTTGTCTATATTTTCAACAAAATGCGACTACTATTTGCAAGAATTATCAAAGTCTGACAAAACCAACAGAAATTTACGAAGGTTGACTGTACTAAAAGACACCGTTTCCATTAACGTGCGCAAAAAATTAGCTTTAAATGATAATTATTATTTCAAGTGATTATTTAAAGAATATTTATAAAAAAGGTGAAAAAGCCATTGTAAAACTGAAAAAAGTAGATAATAGAGTGCACGTTAAGAAAAAAAGATAAGGAATTAGATTTAAAAAAAAGAATAGTGCGTGGAGCCCCTCCGCGGGGAAAAAGTAAAACTTCGTAATGTGAAAATGAAAATAGGAAGGGGTAGAAATTGATTTTTAGTGAAATCATATTGTTTCTCTAAGAAAAACTTTATTAACATTGCTTACAATTCACAATTGATCGCATCTTTTAATTATCTCTTCGAGTGGAGAAATATCCAAATCTATAACATTTACAATGGGATTATCATAACTAACTGGCCTGTAACAGGTATACTACGCGCATGCGTTCAAGTGCCACGCATTCACTCGCTGTCTCTTTCTATTCCCCCTCCCAGGAGCGTTGAACGTTTAACGCAACAGTGCTTTCATACCCCCTCCATGGTAGCGTTAAACGTTTAACGCAACCTTGTTGGAAGTCGCATTAGAAGTTTCACTTTCACAGTCCTCGTATCAGCATAAAATAATCAAAACTTAGTGGACAGTCCTCGTATAATCATAAAAGTATCAAAATGTATTGGGCAAACCTCGTATAAGTATAAAAGAAATAAAATCTATTGGACTGTCCTCGTATCAGCATAAAATAATCGAAACTTATTGGGCACTCCTCGTATAAGTATAAAAGAATCAAAATTTATTGGGCCGTCCTCGTATCATCATAAAATAATCAAAATTTATTGGACAGTCCTCGTATAAGTATAAAAGAATTAAAATTTATTGGACAGTCCTCGTATCAGCATAAAATAATCAAAACTTATTGGACAGTCCTCGTATAATCATAAAAGTATTAAAATTTATTGGGCAGACCTCGTATAAGTATAAAAAAATCAAAACTTATTGAGCCGTCCTCGTATCATCATAAAATAATCAAAACTTATTGGACAGTCCTCGCATAATCATAGAAGTATTAAAATTTATTGGGCAGTCCTCGTATAAGTATACAAGAATCAAAATTTATTGGGCCGTCCTCGTATCATCATAAAATAATCAAAACTTATTAGACAGTCCTCGTATAGTCATAAAGGTATCAAAATTTATTGGGCAGTCCTCGTATAAGTATATAGGTATTAAACCTTATTGGAGAGTCCTCGTATAGTCAAAAGTATCAAAATTTATTGAGCAGACATCGTATAAGTATAAAAGAATTAAAATTTATTGGACAGTCCTCGTATAATCATAGAAGTATTAAAATTTATTGGGCAGTCCTCGTATAAGTATACAAGAATCAAAATTTATTGGGCCGTCCTCGTATCATCATAAAATAATCAAAACTTATTAGACAGTCCTCGTATAGTCATAAAGGTATCAAAATTTATTGGGCAGTCCTCGTATAAGTATATAGGTATTAAACCTTATTGGAGAGTCCTCGTATAGTCAAAAGTATCAAAATTTATTGAGCAGACATCGTATAAGTATAAAAGAATTAAAATTTATTGGACAGTCCTCGTATAATCATAGAAGTATTAAAATTTATTGGGCAGTCCTCGTATAAGTATACAAGAATCAAAATTTATTGGGCCGTCCTCGTATCATCATAAAATAATCAAAACTTATTAGACAGTCCTCGTATAGTCATAAAGGTATCAAAATTTATTGGGCAGTCCTCGTATAAGTATATAGGTATTAAACCTTATTGGAGAGTCCTCGTATAGTCAAAAGTATCAAAATTTATTGAGCAGACATCGTATAAGTATAAAAGAATTAAAATGTATTGGGCAGACCTCGTATAAGTATAAAAGAATTAAAACTTATTGGACAGTCCTCGTATAATCATAAAAGTATTAAAATTTATTGGGCACTCCTCGTATAAGTATAAAGGAATCAAAACTTATTGGGCCGTCCTCGTATCATCATAAAATAATCAAAATTTATTGGACAGTCCTCGTATAAGTATAAAAGAATGAAAATTTATTGGACAGTCCTCGTATCAGCATAAAATGATCAAAACTTATTGGACAGTCCTCGTATAATCATAAAAATATTAAAATTTATTGGGCAGTCCTCGTATAAGTATACAAGAATCAAAATTTATTGGACAGTCCTCGTATTAGCATAAAATAATCAAAACGTTTAATACAACCTTGTTGGAAGTCGCATTAGAAGTTTCTGTAAGATTGAAAAAGGTTAAATATTATAATGAAACTCTGTGTGTGATACTGTAACTATCTACCTTTATTCCCTTCGGTCTTGTGGTTATTCTAGACTAAACATTTTTACCCATACAAATCCCAAACAGCTCTCTTCACCCCCGGTCGTAACCATTTCATGAGAACGGTAATATAATATCGAATAACGTAGACACACACGGTGCGCAAAATAAAATATAACATTTCACTTTAAAAAAAATGCAAACTTGGCAAAGATAAAATAAGTAAAAAATTTTTTCAAAGAATATAATATGACATTTATTTTCTTGGTTATGTTTAAATATTAAATACTTGTTTTGTAAAAAAGATAGACTTTTTTTGACACATATTCATAGTTTTAATTTTATAAACTGATCACAGTTTTTAAATCCTATCCTACTTTTAAGATATTGAAATTATCCCCCCAGTGCAACGTTGCCACTCGCAGATCACGAGAAAAAGATTAAAAACAACCAAAAGTAGTCAACTTTTTCAGTTATTTTAATTAAACTGATACCGCTTGCCATAGTTTTTTTTACTGAAATATATATAATTGTTATACTTTCAATTAACGATTTTCAGTTTTTTAAGACAATTGTAAGAAAACTGCTGCAGTTATCTAATAAAATGATCGCTTCAAGATTGGCCAGAATGTTCACGTATTAAATATACAATCTTTAACAGTCAATTTTCCAAAATTTAGTGCCGGTATGTATAAAAAAATTCTATATTTAGAGGACACTATAAGTATGTGTATTTAAATGTTCTCTTATTTTCTTGGGAACGTCGTTAAAAAGATAGGAGTGTATCAAACGGTTGGTCGTAAAATAACCATTATCGTAATTTCAAAATAACGCATGCGCATTTTCATTATTGGCATTGGAAAGTGACCAATAAAAACATTATGCACTTTCACCCATATACGTAATAAATAAAATATGTATATGCTTTCACCAAACCCGAGATCGATCATAAGATCTTAAAAGCGTTTTGACTTGATGGAGTGCACCCAGTGTCGATGAGGTATATTTAACAACAAAACGTACTTAATTATTTTGGCATCTGCAGATTTCTTAGATCCGCGCCATCTGCCGTTGACATATTAACTATTTTGTATGAAATCAATAGTTACTAAATACGGAAAGCCGAAAATGTGAATCAATACATGTATTATCTTAAACGAAAATGTCTCATTCCTCTCAAGGTATTTATGCTCCCTTACCACAATCGTTAAGTGATTCTGATTCCGAAAAAGAAGAGAGACTCGAAGATAATTCCCATTATTTAACAAATGGTATCAATCGTCCCAAAGTGAGTTTCTCTGAACCCAGAAATGGTCACATAACAAGTGATTTTAGAGATGATATTGATAGATTCAAAAATTTGCATCACAAATTCTCGACAAAACGTAAAGTTGCTCTAGTAATTTCTATAATATTCTGTTTTTTACCTATAATTACTTTTCTTTGGATCCTACCATGTAACGATTTTAATACCTGTACTTTGAAAATACCAAACTGGGAATCTGTACATGAAAACATAGAATTATTAGGAAGCATAAATTTAGTAAGAGGCGTTTTTCAAAAGAACTGGAATCTTGCTTTAATTTATAAAGGTAGTTTAACTAATACGAAAGCATTTACAAATGGTATACTTTCTATAATGGGAACAAACGGTGCTGTAGCTTGGGATTTTCAACAGGAAAGTTATCCACTACAAATGAACTGTAGTATAATCGATGTTGACAACAATGGTTACAATGATTGCCTAGTAGTAGATAATACTGGATTGAAAGTAGTAGAAACTATTTCTGGGGAAGCATTATGGCATGCTCATAGTCTAGAAGAAAAATCTATACCTGAATTAGATATGCCTGTTAAGATTGAGGATTTGGATAAAGATGGTACAAATGAATTACTAGCGGTATATAAGAAAAGTGGATTTTTAATAATATCAGGAAGAACTGGTCAAGCGTTATCAAATATTAAATTACCATCAACGTGCTCAACTATAAACTTGGTTTCAAGTAATTCATTCTCTATTAACTATAAATGTATACAAATGCCAGGAACTTTAGTTACTTACCAAGTTTCTATTGCTGATATCAAATCAAAGTTTTACAATTCTAGTGCTGCCATTAAACTTAATGTAGGAATAAATGAAGATATTGAAACATTTTATGAAGCAGGTGATAAGAAATTGACTGTTGAAAACTTTAACCGCTGTCCTAAATGTCAAAGCACAATTACACTGTATAGTTCTAACAATACCAAACTAAACTCCACAACATTCGACAATGCAGTTATTATGAAACCTGTAAGTTTTAAATTTCCGGCCATAAAGCCCAATATCTATACTTCTAAAGGGTTCATTAGTGGATTTATATTGAAAATGTGGTACTGGCAAGACAAAGCTGTTAAACTATCACCTGTGACGAGGATATACAAACGAAATACACCTGTACATAATGAAACTTATCATTTGAATAAAGTGTCTGAAAGAATACTACTCATAATACTAAAAGAAAATGATGTACAAATTGAAAATGTTAGTGTGACAGATATTTACTTGATATGTAATGGACCACAGCATAATAACTGTCAACCAGATTTCAAGAATCAAGGAAATTCTATATTAGTGGCAGATCTAGATTTTGACAATTCTTTAGAATTAATAAGTTATTCCAGTTCCTATAAGCAGATAGAAATAAATGGTGATGAGACATGGCATTTAACTTCAAAATTAAATACAGTTAGATTAGAAAACGAATTTAGTAAATTATTTGAGAACAAATAGATAACTACATTGTTAATATAAATAAAACTCTTCAAATCAAATATTAGAAACTGCATTAACTGTTTGTCTTTAATACTACACCAATTTTGTCTATTTCAAAAATCACCTTTACAGATTTGGTGTGATGAATTATTCTGTTTGAAATGAAAATATGGAGGGCCCAAAGTTGATGAATTCTACACATAAAATATAAATTTTGAATTGTTACACGTTTTTCTTCATTATTTCAATAAAATTATATTTTTTAAACATTTCAAATTATTTTTTAACCTTCAGCTAATCCTGGATAAATGAGAAGATAAATGAAATGATGAAATAGTCTATAATAGTTTTTTTTAAATAATAAATTTTACAATTTAAGTTTACAGTTTATTATGTGTTGGTACAATATGTAGAGTGTTTATACTTTCTGAAAAAAGAATACAATATAGGTCTATTGGATTGGAAGGGTTATACTGGCAGTTATTAGTTGGTTATATAATTTCCTAATATTTAGAGTGTTTAATGGACACTCAAGTAGAATATGGGTCAGTGTACCATATTCCCACAGGAACAGTATGGGTTATCAATCATTTTAACCTATGTTTGTATTCAGGAGTAAGTGCATGATTTGCATGCACTCAATTTAATGTAACCATAAAATTTCTGTTCACCAGTAGAAGAATCAACGTTGTATGGATAACCTTTCCTGATGTTTTATAATGTTTAATCCGGTTGTAGATTCTTTATAGAGATTTTGTCAGTTTTCTTTAATTTCTTGTTTTTGTTATTTGAATATGTCGGAGGATGGTAATTTAAGTTGGAGTTTTTCTCCTGATTTTAAGGCTTCTTTTGCGAATTTTGTTATTTGTATGAATGTCGTGATATCAGTGGCGTAACTACGGGGGGGGATGAGGGGGATAGAACCCCCCCCCCCAACCCTAAACATGAAAAAAATCTAATACATAATCACAGCAAACCTATACTTTATTCAAATGTACTAAAAGCTAGGAACTGTAGGCTACAATTTTATAAGAAACACAAAGCTAAAATGCTTCATCCTAGTTACGCCACTGCGTGATATAACTTCAAATTGTTTGCTTCAATATGGTTTAGTGTTTTCTTTAAATAATGTTTATTTATATGATTCATTCACAGATACAAAATTTTATAAATAAAAAGAGTGCAAATGAACGGTTAACCACGAAGTAAAACTAAGTTTACTTGTATGTGGTAATGTAATAAACACGAAATATGACAAAGGGAAATTTAAGGACACCCTATATAGATATATACATAACCGAAAAGGTCGATGACAAAACACACGATAGTTTGTTTATCAAAAATATAGACAAACCTTGCAACGTAGTATAATGAAATTGAAAATTAACCTTCAATTACGAAAATAAAAAATATGAGACAAGGGCAAAATCCCAAGTCTTCTGAAATAAATAGCAGAAAATTTGGTAACAGAGGCAGTGAGGTAGTAACAACCCTCATAGAGTGTGATTGAGTTTTTGTTTTTTCTATGTCATTATAATTATTTTTTTTTGAACAAATATCGTATTGATATTTTATTTGATTTGACGGGGTGTCCAAAGGTACATTTTCTGGTCATATTAAGGGCGTATTGACATTTGAGCCCCTCACCTAACATATTTAGGAAATAGTACGATTTGCAATCGATCTAATAATCCAGGGGAACCCTAAGATTTTAGTCAAGAAAATTTAAAGATTGTACAGGGATATTCATATGTCGTATTCATACCTTTAGATTTCGAAAGACTTTTTTTGATAATTATTTTCTTATATTGTACGGGGATATTCATATACAAGAAATATCGTATTTATACCTTCAGATTTCGAAAGACTTGTTTTGATAATTATTTTTTTTATATTGTACTGGGATATTCATATGCAAGAAATATCGTATTTATACCTTCAGATTTCGAAAGATTTTGTTAGTTATTTTCTTATATAATACAGGGATATTCATATGCCAGATATCTTTCATTTATGTCATAATCAGGAAAGACTACTTTCAGAATTTTGGAAGACGTTTTTCCATAGTCATATTAATTTTTTTTCATTCCTTATACAGGGATAGTCATATGCAAGACATCTTTTTTTCTTTTGTCATAATAACGAGAAACTACTTCCAGATTATGAAAGACGTTTTTCCCCAATAAGTTTCTAGTGTATCATACCGGGATATTCTTCCCCGAGTAACTTTTATTTTTGTCCAAACCAGGGCTGAATTACTGGATTTAATTAATTACTGTTTGTAATATATGTACATATTATCCACCCAGTCTGTTTCCTTTATCAACAACCCCTACCCTCGGACCAGCAAGTTTGAACGGGCTGACGCGACCTGCCTTAGAACTCAGGCTTGGCACATTGTATAAGCCCAAGAGGCCCCACGGAGACCTTATCCGCTCGTGCCAGGTAACCACCTCCACCGAGGTTACCCACAGGGGGATTCCTGGCTCTAAATTGTGCCGTAAGGCACTGGTGACAGCCCGCTGCAAAATTCAAGGAAATAAGAATTCAAAGCTTATCCTACACTGGTAACAGAGGGCTGTAAACCCTAACTGACCATTAGTTATTACACTGGTGACAGCGGATTCCTTGACCTACTTCATTACAGTAAAAACACATTACAATTAAACTGTATATAATAAAATTTAATATAACTTATCAATACCTTAAATCTAATCAAAACCGGAAACTATAAACAATATGGAAATTATTTTTTTTATGCTTTAGGGCTGAACCCAGGCAGCCAGAAACTATGTGCGTAAAAAAACCATCAGTTGCAGTGTTGTGAATGTCCATTGTATAAATATTGAAGAGGAGAGGGGATAGTACAGATCCTTGTGGTAAGCCCATTGTTATAGTAAGATATCCAAACATATTGCCATTTAACGTTTTTGTAGTAACTTCTGGTACAGTCGGGTCAAATGTTCTCTCGAAGATTTTTTAATTAAATTGACTGTCTCGACCCTTACTTCGTGGAATATGCTCATATTAGTGTTTTTAAATGAAACTCAAGGTCTCTAGTTAATTCCACAATATAATACAAGTTATTGAAAATTCTAAAAAATTGACAATTGTTTCGATAAATCAATATCATCGTCAGAATGACAGAAGTTACATTTCATTTTATGTCTACCTGATGTTTAGTAGTTAATTTTGGCTAGACCAAGAAGTAACCTAACTTGTGATTGGCTTAATATATGTTTATAGAAAAAAGAAGAAGATGTGATATTACAAATATTGAAGCTTAGATATTATTAGCCCTATGGTGATATCCAGGATATCATTTTTCCAATTAAGATCAGTATAACTGCAATGATATAGGAAACCAGGAAAACTATATCTGCTGATCTTTACAATTATCACTTAAGAAGACAGTTTATTAGTGGAGAATTCCCTAGATTTAACTGTTCATTGACAACTTCATATTGTGGGTTTCTTAAATGTCTTCTAATTTCCAGTTCTTCAAGGAAATCCAGTTCTTGTTTCTTTTCACAAATATGCAGTACTTCTAGTTCTGTGTTAGGTGTCAATGAATGATTGGTGTCAAGTAGATGTTTTGCGTAGTGGGATTTATCTGGTTGTTTTAATCTGTATGCTCGTAAGTGCTCACTGTATCGTACTTCAAAATTCCTAAGGGTCTGACCCAAATAGACAGCATTACATTCTGGACATTTGAGTTTATATATACCTGACTTCTTTAATAGTGATATTTTTGTTTTTACATTTAACAATTTTGTACTAACGTTACTTTCTGATCTTAATTGGAAAAATGATATCCAGGATATCACCATAGGGCTAATAATATCTAAGCTTCAAAATTTGTAATATCACATCTTCTTCTTTTTTCTATAAACATATATTAAGCCAATCACAAGTTAGGTTACTTCTTGGTCTAGCCAAAATTAACTACTAAACATCAGGTAGGCATAAAATGAAATGTAACTTCTGTCATTCTGACGATGATATTGATTTATCGAAACAATTGTCAATTTTTTAGAATTTTCAATAACTTGTATTATATTGTGGAATTAACTAGAGACCTTGAGTTTCATTTAAAAACACTAATATGAGCATATTCCACGAAGTAAGGGTTGAGACAGTCAATTTCATTAAAAAATCTTCGAGAGAAGATTTGACCCGACTGTACCAGAAGTTACTACAAAAACGTTACAAAGCATCACAAAACATTTGGTTTAACCAAGAATGCCTTAGAAAAAAGGTAATACCAAATTATGTGAATATAAAATGTCACACTAAAACACCACAAGCACAAAAAGCTATAAAATGTGCTCAACGAGTTTGGATAAAATCTGAATGTAAAAAATGGTTCAAAGTTAGAGACTCCTTAGACAACTACATAAAAGTTGTACATTCAGAACTCACATTCCAATTACATCCAGTAGAATTTGACTGTTTGGATGACAAAATTAGAGAAAATGTCAGCACGATGAAGCATATGAAATTTAAGAAACAAGAAAAGAAGCTACAGAACCTTGAACACACACAACATAAAATTCAATACTCAAAACATCATAAATCTGTAAGTACCTACATACCAACACACTTTGCACCACGATTTGAAAACCTTTCAGACACTAATTTTACAAATAGTGAAATAGAATTTTTAAATAAAGGTTTAAAGTACAGCATACCACCTAAATTTACGAATAATATTAAACAAATTATAGCTACTGAGTCAGAAATAGCTTTAAAATCTAATTCAAATAATTTTCTTTATGAGAAATTAAAAATTGCCAATTTAATCAAAAATATTGAACCTTCAAAAGTTAAACGTCAAACAAAAAATGACATTTCAGTTTTAAACGCAATAAAAAAGAAGGTAGAGAATAATAACCTAACAGTCACAAAATCTGATAAGGGGAATGCTACTGTCATTTTGACGACTGAAAATTACAATTCCAAAGTATATAACTTTATAAAATCCAGCGATGTAAAAGTTCTTAAAGCAGACCCAACAAAGAAGTTTTCTAATAATGTAAGGGATATTGTTAATAATTCAAATTATCTTTTAAATGATTACGAAAAGAGGTCTATCATACATAAGAATCCTCATTGTCCACAATTATATGGAACAGTTAAATTACATAAAATAACGAAACCAATTAGACCTGTAGTCTCTTATGTTAATGCTCCTAATAATATATTGGCAAAGAAGCTCAACAATATACTCAATACTTACGGATATGAATCTCAGTACTCAATTAGAAATTCAATAGAGCTAATCAAAAAGTTGAAATCAATCCACTTGCAAGATAACTATAAACTCATATCGTTCGATGTAACTAATATGTTTACTAAAATTCCTCCTAAAGAATGTCTAATACTTGTAAGAAAATTACTAGAAGATAAAAATATTAATCCAGGAATAATATCAGATATACTTAATTTATTTGATGTATGCATTAATCAGAATTATTTCACTTTTGACAATAAGATATATATTCAAAATGAAGGTTTACCAATGGGAAGCCCTATATCACCTATTTTAGCAAACATTTTTATGGACAATTTAGAAAGAAAGATCTTTGAAAGTAATATTTCGAAAAATATTTTATTTTGGTATAGATATGTAGATGACATATTAGCTTGTTTTATGGGTAGTGAACGACAATTAGATGTATTTTTCAACCACATCAATAATTTACACCCGAAAATTAAATTTACATTAGAAATTGAAGAAAATAGCTCAATCAATTTTCTTGATTTAAAAATTCAAAGAGTTAATTGATTATTCAATTTACCGAAAACCAACACAGACTGATGTGACAATTCCATTCAATTCTAATCACCCTGTCTCACACAGACTAGCGGCATATAATTCAATGATACATAGAGCTTTTTCAGTTCCTATGAACAAATGTAATTTTGATAGAGAGATTAATACAATTAGACAAATAGCAACATCTAACGGTTATCCATTAGATATGATAAATAGGCTAATTAGTAAAAAAGAGAAAAAAGTGGCATTACAACTAATATATCCTAAACAAGCTGATGAAATTAAAACTTATAAAACATATGCAGGAAATATTTCTAATAATATTTCAAAGATAATATCTTCAGCAACGAATACAACAATTTCTTTTAAAACAGAAAGTAACGTTAGTACAAAATTGTTAAATGTAAAAACAAAAATACCACTATTAAAGAAGTCAGGTATATATAAACTCAAATGTCCAGAATGTAATGCTGTCTATTTGGGTCAGACCCTTAGGAATTTTGAAGTACGATACAGTGAGCACTTACGAGCATACAGATTAAAACAACCAGATAAATCCCACTACGCAAAACATCTACTTGACACCTAACACAGAACTAGAAGTACTGCATATTTGTGAAAAGAAACAAGAACTGGATTTCCTTGAAGAACTGGAAATTAGAAGACATTTAAGAAACCCACAATATGAAGTTGTCAATGAACAGTTAAATCTAGGGAATTCTCCACTAATAAACTGTCTTCTTAAGTGATAATTGTAAAGATCAGCAGATATAGTTTTCCTGGTTTTCTATATCATTGCACAGTTATACTGATCTTAACTGGAAAAATGATATCCAGGATATCACCATAGGGCTAATAATATCTAAGCTTCAATATTTGTAATATCACATCTTCTTCTTTTTTCTATAAACATATATTAAGCCAATCACAAGTTAGGTTACTTCTTGGTCTAGCCAAAATTAACTACTAAACATCAGGTAGGCATAAAATGAAATGTAACTTCTGTCATTCTGACGATGATATTGATTTATCGAAACAATTGTCAATTTTTTAGAATTTTCAATAACTTGTATTATATTGTGGAATTAACTAGAGACCTTGAGTTTCATTTAAAAACACTAATATGAGCATATTCCACGAAGTAAGGGTCGAGACAGTCAATTTCATTAAAAAATATTGCCATTGTTTTGTCAGATTGTGACATTTCTGTTTATGTAAAGTTTACATATAATATCGGTAACTTCTTCTGGTATGTGTAGCTGTATCATTTTATTGCGTAGTACTAGCCAATCGACACTGTCGTACGCTCCTTTAATATCCAGAAACAATGAGGCAAAGTACATATTTTCTGATAAGGATAGCTATATATCTGTCATTAAATGAACAATAGCATCATGAGTACCATAATTTCTTCTATAACCGTATTGTGTTGGTGGCGAAACTTGGATTTGATTAAGCCACAATTCTAATCTGCTTTTTACTATCCTTTCAAAAACTTTTAACATGCACGAGAGTAGTGATAGTCATCCGGATTCTTGCCAGGTTTTAGGATTGGTATCACAATTATTTTTTTCCATTCAGCAATGTTTTCTCCATGGATCCAAATACCATTAAAAATATCAGTTAAGTGTATTTTGGCATTAACTGTCAAGTGATAGAGCAATGGGTATCGTATCCTGGAGAAGTGTTTATTCTATTTTCTAGTGCGTAATTTACTTCTTCAAGTCTTATTGGCCCTGAAAAAATGTTGTGGTTCCCTCGGTTTTGTTCACTTTTGTTTTGTATATACGTCATATCAGCTAAAACCAAAGGGGGTGCAATTTTGTCAAAAAAGTTACGTTCCCAATCCGAACTAATTGATTTT
Source organism: Galeruca laticollis (assembly GCA_963921935.1). NCBI lineage: Eukaryota > Metazoa > Arthropoda > Insecta > Coleoptera > Chrysomelidae > Galeruca > Galeruca laticollis. Next base: position 149,073,857 of record OY998176.1, on the reverse strand, counting down.
TTTGTTGGCAATTGATTCCTTTGCATCTTCCTTGCTTGGTTCCAAAGTTCTGTTGTAGGAGTATTGTTGAACATCAGTTTCGCCAGTTTTGTATTGCTTTTTCTTTTAGGAATTTTTTTGTTCTGGCAGTTTCTGCCTTGCATAATAAATAATTTTCTAAGTTACTATGATTTTTATAATTTTGTAACTCATTTTTCCTTTTGTTTACAGCTTCTTCACACTCATTGTTCCACCAGATTGGTAAAATTTTTTTGATCATTTTACATGGTTTATTTACAGGAATAGCTACGGTTGCTGCTGCGTTAATTCCCTACACAAAAAATTTGTATTTCGCATCTATATCTTGCTTTATTGTGATATTATGGTCACAGAATATGTCTGCAGTGTGGTGGTACTGTTCCCAATTGGCTTTGCGCAAGTTCCATTTTGTTATGGGTCAATAAGATTCTTCACAGTGGTAATTGAGGCTGTTGTTTACTTCTATCATTAAAGGAAAATGATCCGAGCCCATAACATCTTCTAGGGTATTCCATGAACAATGAATAGCAATGTTGGGTGAGGAAAATGTTAGATCAATGGCGGATTTGTTTCCATCATTATCCTCAAGTGTATCCAATATTTGTGCACCTTTGGGATTTATTTTATACGATTCACAAGCATTATGATGTGCATTGAAGTCCGCTGCCTATCAAACCAGTACCGTCTACTGGGTTAAAGATTTTGTTCCAATCTCCATTATTGATTCGTATATCCGGTGGACAATATAAAGAATAACAATTGAAAGAATCAGAATTAGTTTCTATTATCTCTATGCCGCATATTAAGATACCCTCCGAGAAATTTTGCTGAATTGAAATTTCCTTGAAGTTTATATTATGTTCAACTAAACTTGCTACACCGGCGTATCCGTCATCCCTATCTCTACATACAATACTATAACTCTTAAATGATATTTGCATTCCTGGTTTAAATCACGTTTCGGATAATAATGCTATATATATACATTATGTTCACCTAGACAATTCAGTAAACTCAGCTAATTAGATACTGCAGAATGAGCATTCCATTGCAAAATGTTTAAGTTATGGTTCGGTTTTTTAGCCATTATAATATAGGTTCCTAATTTTGTTCATAATTGTCTTACTATTTATATCTTTGAGTTCATCAAATGTATTAACGTCACCTAAAACACTCTGAAAAATTTGGAAAAAGACGTTGATAAATTCAGTTGCTTCACTTTCAAAATTAGTTTTATTATGTGGTGGACGGGGTTTGTTAGGACCAAATGTAAAAGGAAACATTGGAGTGTGTGAGGGAGGAGGGGTTGAGATTTCTTTTCTTTTGTTAGGGTTATCAGTTTCTAAGTTAGGTGGATAATGAGGTGTTTTGACTGGTTGAGATTGTGTTGATGTCGAAGGTTGTGGGAGTGAAATGTTGAGTTTGTGTTGACTTTTTGTATTTTCATTACTCTTGTGGGTTAGAGGAGGAAAAATATTTAAATTTTGTGTCTGGTACTGTAAATTTATTATTGAGGCTAATAGCTGAAGAGTATGAATTACGTAAGTTAGCTTCTGCTTCCAAAAAAGTCAAATTATGTTCGGCCATAAATTTTTTAATTTCGTTTTGTTCTAAAGATTTTGGACATGTTTTTGCTACCGTTTTATGTTGATTATTTTTACAGTATAAACTGAAACTATCTTGGGGATCTCTACAACTATTTGTTTCATTTTTTATCTGTGTACAATTCATACAACGAGTGATTGTACCTTGACAGTGTTTAGCTACATGTCCATGTTGGAGGCATTTATAACACTGGAATACTTTGTGAACATATGGTTCAACTGTACAAGATACGCTATTAATAAAAACGTTTCTAGATAAAATATTTCCCTCAAAAGTTAATAATATACACTCTCGCCGTCAATATCTATTTTTCTCTTGAATCTAGAAACCTCGGTTATATTTACATTTCGGATAATTCCCTTTCTTTGAATTAAATTATTTGGTATAAAAGCCATTAACTGTTCTTTTTTCAATCGCTTATCATTTACTAACCTATTTGCATCTTTTAATGATTTTAACTCCACTCGTATTTTATTTTTACCAACACTCACTATGCTGATAATATTCGGGATTGCTAATGTTTTATGTAATATATGACCTACCTTCATTGGATGTATTTTACCTAAATTTCCTTCATCGTCAGTTTTTTTAATGAAAACATAAACCTGATTTGAGTATAAGTGAGTTTTCTGTAAGTTGAATAATTTTTTTGGTGGTCCTTTGTTAATTTCTCAAGTCTGGATATCCGTTTCTACGATAGTTTCTTCACTTGTTTCCATACCATCTTATTCCCTCCCCGTATCGGGGGATCTTTTTCACGCGTTATTTACACGATAAAGTTCATTTATTATTGTCTTATCAGTTAACTGATTACCTTTAAAAAGTTTTTTAATCTAAAAGTACACTGGTTATTTTCCGTCATAAGCTTATCGATGGGAACTCACTCAAATACCGATTCGAACTGGATATGGAAATTATAAGAAATATAAAATTGTAAAAGATATGAAAATACTGAAAATATAGGATGGGTACTATTTTCATTATGAGTATTAGTATTTATCTTTTCTATATATAGCCATTGCGTTACTTCAATCAATCAAATTATTTATAAAATCTCTCGGCTTACTGCTGACAAAATCTCTTAATTTTCTTTTGTGTATTGTATGGTGACAGTTTTTTGCATGTGTGGTGTAATAATTGTTGTTTTATTTAGAGTTTCGTGTTGGTGACCTGGAGTTATCAGTTCCCTCTTATGTGTATGTTGAATGATACGGTGTTTTTAGTTAGCACGGCAGTATTGAACCAGACTAACCGGGGAAGTAAGAATCTATCATTAATTTCGGTCGAATCTATTATTAATTTGGGTCATATTTATGCCATTTTGAATAAAAACAATGATATATGATATAAATTACCTTTTGCTCTTCAGGCTCAACAATAACAGCTACCCTGTCCAGTGGATTTGCTTCTGTTGGTTTAATATGTTTTGGTTTATCTCTATAGGGTAATGCTTGTTGAAGTTTTTTAGGTATAATCAAAGGTTTAAATGGTTTTGCTTCTCTTTCGATTGGCTGAAAATGAAATAATTATATTATTAGTCGAATTATTGTCTGTTTACATTCGTACATATACCACAAATGAAATATCTCTCATTAGACTTCAATATAATTGTCAATTTGAAAATAACATTGAATTTGAATGCAACACTATTCTTACAAAATGAATAGAGGATAAGGCAGAATATGGTCCGAAAATGTCTTAATAAAGTATATAATAATGGATAACACTAAATAATAGCAGATAATATGTGTAAGAAAAAAGAATGAAGCTTACACTGTAAGAATAGCAATGATGTTTTTAAGCCTCTGATAGATAATTACTGATGTTTTTTGTCATTTATCTGTACTACTGTTAAAAATTCATTAGTTACTTTAAAACAAAACATCACACAGACTAAAACATGTTCAAGTTGTTAAGTGTCCTTAGTAGGAAGTTTGTTTTATTACTGAACATCGTACGAGATAATACTTACAGTGTAAAGACTGTCCTTGTTAGCTTTGTTTTGTATACCATTATCTCTTTTTATTTCACCAGTAGTCCTTACACCCCGCCAAGAATTTCTTTTATCGGCAGGCAGTAATAATGTATTTACAGGTGCGTAAAATTTAGGTACATCTACTTTAAACCAAGTTCTACAGAAAACAATATCTAAAATTGAATAGAAGAATATACAAACTATATATTAGTATCAAAAAACAGATATTTGTGGTTCTTATAGTTCTTATTTCAAATTTTATGAAACCTTACCACTTAACAATATTTTATCTTCAAACGTTGCTCTAAAACAACCTTCCGGTTTGTTAACAGCTTTTTTAATTTGACCTCTTATTCCAGACACTGTTTTAATTTTAGCCGATTCAAATTTAGCTACTTCTAAGGCGCTGTTAAACATTCCTACAAAAATAAACGAAATGTTATCTTTACTATTATGTTAAATGTGTCCTTTAACATTTACCTTTTATAAAAGCTGTTTTTTTATATATCTTTAAAGGATGTCCTATGAGTTTCAATTTTTTTAGTATCCTCGTATTTTTATCCAGTTCTAATACTGAACCTGTTGCCGCTATTCTAAATCCAATATTTTTAATTATCTGAAATTCATATATTTTGTAAATATTTCAGATTATTTAAGAAACAAATTGGAAAAGATAAAAAATTTCCAAAATAAAAGCGGAATTTTTCACTAAAACTATTCAGGTACGTTTTCAGTATTAGAGACAGAACCTTAACATATAATTTGTGAATTTATCAGATATTTTGATGATGGAACAAAAAATATTTTATAAACAGTCTCTAACAATGGTTTTTAGTTGTATATTGGTTTGTTGCAATTTGCTGTGATTCTGTTGTAACTTTGCATAACTACAATCCTTGTTCTTTAATTTTGTTTTATCTCTCAAACAGTTTTAACTCTTCCAGTATAATATTAGTCAATCCTCTGGCACAAAATAGATCCTGCAACCCTGTCTCTTCTTTTAGTTAATAAACTCTACATGCATCTTCCATACCTATTCAATTCTAGTATTTTAACTGTAATTTCTTCTTTTGGATAGAAATTGCTTCAATATACTGGTGCATTTGTGATGATGTGTCCTAAACCTTATTAAAATTTATTAAAAATAGTCTGAATTGGCTTCCGCCTCTCCTCTCATATTTCTTCAGCTCCTCATTACTTTTTGATATTTTTTTGTTTTAATACAACATTACCTATTTGATTAACATTTTTTTTGTTTGGATATGTCCAACTGCTCTTATATATTTCTTTCCTCCATATTTGTGTGCTTCTTATTATATTTTTTTCTAATGCAAAGGTTATGTGCTTTCTTCCATTATCATTTGTTATATACATATTATTATTTTAAAATATTACTTACACCACTTTGAGAGTCGACAGTTTGTAATGCCAAAAAGCCCGTCCCTTGGGGTGTAATTGGACCCCAAAAGTGCGCATTACATGTCAAATGCTGTGGGGTATATTTCAAGTACCTAAACTTCAAATCATCCTCCAATTTTGAATACAAAGGTATTGTTTGGAAACGTCTCCAGCCCAAAGAGATTATTAGAGGATCATTGGTTTTAAGAATTTTCTTGTACCAACGATGTTTTTTTATTTTAACATTTAGAAAACCCACATTTTCTTCTCCCATGTTTAGTGCCCCTATAACTACAACAAATTAAGACATTAATGTAATTATCAATGATTAAACACAAGACAAATTGTAAATAACTAAATAAAAAGCCATAAACAATATTTATTAATACAACTTGAAGTTCAAGTACCTGTAGCAGTGTATTCTATTCAATTAGGTATTTTTAAAAATAAACGGTTCTAAAGATTAAAACTAAGTTTTGCGCACATAAGTATACACTCCAGAGGCTATTTCATGCTAACAAACTGAAAATTCTCCAAAAATGACGCAAATGACCAAAAATTACTAAAAATAACCAAAAACTACTAAAAATTATCAAAAACTACCAAAAATATAGAATATCTGGATTAATGAGACCCATCGTAACGGTTCTGGTGAGCTGAAAATCAATTGGATTCGTCTATTAGACTCCCTGAACAATATCCAATCATAAAATTGGTCACTTGTATACACTCCGGAGGCTGTATTGTGCTAACAGGGTTGGGTAAAACCATTGATTTTTTTGGAAAAATCACGATTTTTTGATTTTTTAAATTTGAATATAAAATTAAAACATTTTGATTCTTTGAACTTATTGTTAATTATTTTAATGTATGTCTAAAAATTATAATAGAATTTTCAACTTGTGACTACGCATTTGCCGCGCTTCTTGCAAGAAAATTCTTGTCGCGATTTGTTTCCCTTCTGTTGTATACAGTGCCGAATACTGCCGAGTGAGGCCCAAACGCGTTTGTTGTGCTTTTTGCAAGAATATTCCTGTCGAGGCTTCTTTTCCTTCTCAACCTATAAATTGACGTTGCCCAACAATTTCACGCATTTCGCTAGTTAGTTTAGTTAAGTGAAAACATATAAATAAAGTAAAATGAGTGGAAGAAAAGAGGACTCAATATGGCAGTTCTATATTAAGACAACAAATCCAAATAAATTGGGGTGTAGGGCTATTTGTAGAAAGTGCAAGAAAGATATTCAAGGGTTAGTCCAAAGACTTAAAGCACACCACGATGTTTGTAATTATCAAGAGAGGAATACAGGTAATTAAATTATTAATTCTATTTTATTTATATTTAATAAGGATTTTTATTATTAACCAGGGAATGATCGCGTGGTTAGATTTTGACTAACATTTTTTGTTTTTTGTTGATTCTCCAAGCACTTGATATTTTATTTTTGAGATAATTTAGTGAAAGTTTTGAGACATAAATATTAATTATAAGTTAAGTAACATAGTGTAATTTTTAATTATATATTCTGAGATATTTTGAAATATTTTTTAAATATATACGTATTATATTATATGTAGATAAATTTTTGATAAATAACAGAATACAACAGGGTAACAAATGTTTCTATGCATTAAAAGACACATTTCAATCAAATATATTGTCTACAAACACAAAAATTAAAATATACAAGACAGTAATTAGACCAGTCGTACTTTACGCCGCAGAAACCTGGTATTTAACAAAAAAAGAGGAAAACACTTTAGAAATCTGGGAAAGGAAAATATTACGGAGAATATACGGCCCAATTAAAGAAAATTGAATATGGAGAATATTAAGAAACTACGAAGTTAATCAAAAATTCAGTAGCCCAATAATAACAAATGAAATAAGAAGTAAACGATTAAGGTGGGCAGGACATGTACAAAGTCTAGGTAATGAAAGGTGTGTCAAGAAAATACAGGAAACTAAAAGACAAGGACGAAGAGCAAAGGGACGACCGAAAACTAGATGGTTGGATGGTGTAGAAGAAGATCTTAAAGAAATTGGAATAAATAACTGGAAGAACAAAGCAAAAGACCGGAAAGAATGGAAAAGAATAGTAGAAGAAGCAAACGACAGACTTCAGAGCAGAAACTAAATCACCGAATTTACAAACTCCCTACTGATTTAAAGCAGGAGGATCGGCCAAGCGGCTGGCCACCGCTGCCGGAAAAATGAGGCTTGGAATCCCAATAGGGAGACTATCGACCTTAAGGTCTGAAAGTCAATGAGAAGAAGAAGATACATTTTTGAGATAATTTTAAAATTTTTTTGATAGATATTATTTTTAACAAAGATAATATAATTTTTAAGTATTCATTTATAGATATTTTAGGATATAGATTTTAGGCATATAGGATTGTTTTTAAATGTTAGGTGAAATCTAACATGTGGCCTTTAATGTAACTTTTTTAACGCGACCTTTCCCAGGTTAATTAAAGATTATCTTTACTCTTCTATACTTACTTAATTTTCAATTTTTTTCCACTTAAAAAAAAATAAATTTGCTTTTACATCTCTATTGAACATTTTCACTTTATTTTAAAATCAATAATTCAATACTATATCAATACACCATCAATTAATCAATTATGTTTTTTCTCTTTCCATAGAGTCGAATGTCGTTTGACAGTTTTGCTAGCACATCATCTGCCTCAAGTTGTAGTTCACTCATGACGAATAGTTCATATGTTAGAAAAACTCCACCGAAAGTAACAACAAGTCCAACAACTTTTGAGCCAGTGCAAAAAAAGAAAGCAATCGAAACTCAGCCTACCATGAGTGGTTTTGTAATGCGGACTTAAACTGCTGAAAAACATAAAATTGACAAACAAATAACAAAGGCTATTTTTGCTACTAATTCGAGCTTCAGATGTATTGAGAATTTAGAGGTGAAAAAAGACATTCAGTTATTAAGGCCTGGTTATACACCACCCTCGAGAAAAACGGTAGCAACAAGTCTTTTGGACGAAATCTATGAAGAGGAAAAAGAAAAATGTTTCTCCTCCCTGTCAGGACAGTCGGTAAGTATGTCAATTGATGGGTGGTCAAATGTGCACAACGAACCAGTGATATGTGCAACGATAACCACTGAAGATGAACAAGCCCACCTATACGAAACTATAGACACATCAAAAAACCCACATACTTCAGAATATTTAACTCAAATAGTTTGTGACCTGATTTCTTCATGTGGATTAAAATACAAGTGTACCGTAAAATCTTTTGTGACAGACAATGCCGCAAATATGACACTTATGAGAAAAACATTAGAAGAAAAAACAAATGCAAAAGTTATAACTTATGGCTGCTCTGCACATATTTCTAATTTACTGTGCAAGCACTTTCAAGTTAAAGATATTAAAGAACATGTGGTCCAAATTGTTAAGTATTTTCGAAATAACCATTTGGCTAGAGCTAAATTCAGTCAAGCAGGAGGCAGCGCTTTAGTCCTTCCAAGCGATGTGTAATGGAATAGTCTTGGCGACTGCTTAGAGATGTATGTCACTCAGTGGGATATCGTATTCAAAATCTGCGAAGAAAATAAAAAGGAGATTGATTCCACTATTTACCAAAAAGTTTCAAATATTGCGATTAAACATGCAGCGCAAGATTATTTAAACATTTTAAAACCTATATCAGTTGCTCTTGATACTGTGCAGAGGAAAATTTCTACTATCGCAGATGCTGTAGAGCAGTGGAAACATTTACAATATATCTTTGATGAATCTGTGGAATTACCATTACAACAAATAGAACAATTTAATAATCGATATAAGCAAGCACTAACGCCATGTCATTTTATAGCGTATATGTTGAATCCACAAAAAAAAATACCAGTTAACACCAGAAGAAAAGAATATAGCTTTAGAAACAATTAACGAGTTATATGAAAACACTGGACTGTTACCTTTAGTAATAAAGTTAAATGCCCGCAGTGCTCCATTTTAGCAAGTTATGTTTTCGGACAAAGTAATAAAAATGTAAACGGACTACAATGGTGGTTATCATAAAATGATGAGCCGGAAATCTTGAAACAGTTGCCAATAATAAAATAGTTCCTGTGTGCAACTGCTTCTTTAGCTTCACTCGGATATTATAAACAGATTAGGCATAGAAAAAGGAGGAAAACTCGTGTTTTTGTTTAAATTGTATAACGAAAATGAATAGACTGAAAATATACAGTAATAAAATTTAGGTGTTACGTTTAGATTAAGAATTTGGAATTATGTACTTCTTCTTTGTTGTTTTTGCTAAAAGCAGATACTTCTTTTGATTTTTGGGAAAACTTTTATATTATGCTGTTATTTGGTTCTGAATAAAAAAGAAAAACAATTGATTTTAAATCATGATTTTAATTTTAAAAATCAAGCGATTTAAATCATGATTTTAATCACTTGATTTTAATCAGCCCAACCCTGGTGCTAACAAACCGTACTTTTTCCAATAAGGACAAAAATGTGGTAAATGTGTTCTGGCTCTGGTGAGCTGAAAACCAATAGGGTTCATCTGTGAGATGTCCTGAAGAATATTCAATCATAAAATTTGTGACTTGTTGCAGCATGGAGGCTTTATTGTGGTAACAAGACATGTTATGAAAAGTGGCCGATGACATACACTCAGAACAAACAATATTTAATCTACAAACGTCAAAAGCTATCTCTTAAAAATATTATAAATAAGTAAAATGCCTAATTTATTATAGAAAATAATGTGGAGCCTCAAAAATTAGTAGAGTTTCAACCCCCTAAACCCCAATATACCGAGCTGAACCTGAATTATGTGGTTTAGGAATAAATATTGGTTCGTGTACTGGTTGTACGATTAATGTTAATATTGTAAATAATAACAAAAGTTATTTTAAAATTCTATCATTATTTTAAAAGTATTTAACTGTTATACATTTAAAAATAAATAATAATTTGGACTTTGGCTTCATTTTTTCAAAGATTGAAATACAAAAGTCTTATTGATTTACATGCAGTGAGCGAAATACTTCGCACCCTAGTGCGTGAAGTATTTCGCGCACGGTGTCATGATAACGTAAGAATCCGAAAAAAGTGTCACTTCACATATTGTTGTCAATGCGCAAACATAGTCATTTTTTGACGTTTGTAGAAAAAAGGATGAATATTGAACATAACAAATTATCCAGCACCATAGTAGCAAGTACCACTGTAAAAATGATGATGATGAGTATATTATCAAAATATTCATTTCAAATATTATTTCCTGTTTCTTTATAAAATTAAGGTCATATTTTCATAAATTTAGCATTATTAAAAAGTTTCAACATAAAAAATATTTGTAAAAAGAACGCACCTAGTGGATATGTGGGATCAAAATGTTCAATAAACTCTGATGGCACTCCTTGAAACTCCATCCGAACATACATCCCAGGTCTAAACCCTTCAATCTGCACTCTAATATCATCGGGCATATTCTCGAATACAGTTTTATTTAACTGAGCTTGTTTTTCGGCAGATAATTTAAGCTCATCATAATAACTTAACTTTTCTTGAGAATCATACTCTGTATCGAATTTTTCTTTCAATTTCTTTTTCTTTTCGGCCAGAGCGTGAATGTCTTCATTATTTCCTGATTCTTCCCTTTTTCGTTTCTCTCCTTTGTCAATTTGGGATGATTGAGGTTGAGTGGTATGCTTTTCTCCAGTTTCTAAATCTTCAAAGTCTCCAAAAACTTCTGAATCGCCATCACTTAAATCTGGAGCTTCATCTAGTTTCAGTAATTCTCTGGCATCCTCGCTGTCTTTCCATTTTCCAGTAATAAAGCAGTTCACTATGAGATCCTTATTCTATAAACAAATTATTCAAGTGAATAAAATTAGTTGTAGTTTAATATCAACAAGTTTTCTAAAAATAAGACTTAATAAGACCTTTTAAGGTCTAATTGGTGATAACTAATGGAATTGTATCTACATAAATTGCCCAGCATTTAAATATCAAGTCTTATGTTTACAAAGGCATATACTTTATTTAAATACAAATGGTTTATATACTTTTACAGATAGGTGCACTGCTCATGGATATCTATTTTATAAAGAGCATTGTGTAGTTTACATTTTGTTTCAGATTGCCAACAAAGGATTTAAATACATTTACATTTTATTTCACATACAAACTATTTGATAATACAACAAATTACTTACATCTGGATGTGTCCAATCTTTCATATCTGCATTCCAAGGTAACGTTAATGAGCTCTCTGTTAAGTTCATAACATCTTTACTCTGTTTTAAATTATGCTGATTTTTTGAAACTTTTCGAAAGAGATCACCAAGTTCTTCTTCCTCATCGTTATCCTCAGCCTTGTTATTTGAATCTGCTACTGCTTCTTCTTGGAAGTCTTCAAAGAAAATAACAATTTACCAAACAGACACAACATGGAGTTTATTGTTATTGTAAACAACACTTTTTTAAATGAAACCATTTCTAATTAATTCTACAATATAATGAAAAAATGGTAAATATGCTAAACAACTGCAATTTTTTTAGAATTTTTTGGTTGAAACAGTAAATGTAATTAACACTAGTAACATATAAATTGTTAAAGTTTTATTGATATTATTAAACAATAATAGTTGATTGGAATTAATTACCATACACAAGCCTCATCAAATTTTTATTGGTACTCTGCCTTTCTAAGAAAGATTCTTTTGCCTTTTCCATAAGGTTATCTTTCCATTTAATTTCATTGTTTTCATAATCACTATCATAGTCCACATCATCATCCTGATCATCAGAATAATCAATATTCTCTTGTTCCTCCAATTTTTTCTTTTTACTAAATTCCATTTTACCCAAAATGTCTTTAACCTTAGAGTGGATTTCAATATCCTTGTTGTGAGATGGATGAAAAGTTTCTTCATCATACTTTTCATCATCCATATCTGTGTTGGATTCACCATCTTCGCTATCACTAAAATCCATTAAAAACATATAATAAAATAAATGGTTTTAAGGATTAAAACTAACTTTTCCGAACTAAAAAGTATCACTATAACTAACATTCAATCTCTAAGACCTACCTTCAACAAAATAATTTGATTTTTTTTAATCGCAGAAATTGTGACATTCAAGTTGTACGGATTTTTAAACTGGAATGAAATTAAATCTGAATCTATGCATTTTGGATGCTCTCAATTATTTTTTGAAAATGTTGAAAAATCGAAAAATTCGACAAAGATTAACAAACATATGGTACTTCAGGTACAATAGAACCGGTTGTGCTGATTCTGGTGAGCTGTGAGACGACCTAAGCAATATCAAACAGAAATTTCTCCAAAATTGTAGTATATCTGGATTTATAGGACCCGTTGTACTGGTGAGCTGAAAGGGTTCAGGCTCAGAATTTCAAGAAACAGGTAGATGGTAATAGAGATAAAGAGGGGGATTAAGGTGAGGGGAATTTTGAAGGAGGTGGAAAGGTAACAGGAGCTAAGGCAGTGGAAGCGGGGAACAAAAACCATTAAGATGGTAGGGATAGTCCGTGAATAAAAGACGAACGGATGAGGAAGGAAATAGAAAAGTTGATTGGGAAAGAGACCAATGATGAAAACAGTTGTGGTAATGGCAGAATGGGAAAAAGCTGAAGCCTTGCTGAGAAAAAGGGAGATTAGATTGGGGTGGAATAGGGTAACTATTACAGAGGGAAGAGAGGAGGGCAGATGTATTGGATGTGGAGAAAAGGGTCACAAGGTGGCAGGGTGTAAGGTAAAGAGGGTTAAGAGAAAAGTGCTAGTTATGTAAGGGCGAGGGTCACATGGCCAGATACTGTCGGCAGGCCTTCCTTTGTAGGGCAAATGGGGAAAGGGAACACAAGCCAGGAGAGATAAAGTGTAGTAGGGGAAGAAAGGTAGTAAATGAAGACAATGGAAAAGAGGAGGGAAAATGGGAGACCCACTAGACCCCTTAGAGGGGACGAGTATGGCCAAACAGAAAAAAGGGGTGATCAGTGCGCGGGAAGAAGGAATGTAGGGGATGGATGGGTGGTAGTGCGAATGGGAGACATGATGGTGTACAGTGTGTATATAAGCCCAAATGTCAGTCTTGAAGAATATGAGAGAATCATGACAGGATTGGAGGACGACCTGAGGGTGTCTAAAGGGAAAAGGAGGAACATAATGAGAATGGTGAGAGGGGATTTCAATGCTAAGAATAAGGACATGAGAGGGAGATCCTGGAGGAAGTGTTGGCATCGAACGGGTTAGTGGTGCTGAATGAAGGGAAAGAGAGGTAATATACAAGTGAGGAGGGCTAATTACTGGTGGAATGAGGAAATAGAGGAGCAGTGGAGTAAGAAAGAACGAAGGCGGATGCTGAGGGGATAAAGGGGGTTACAAGGAGAAGAAGGAGCCGGAGCGTAGGGTGGAGAGGGAAAAAGAGGGAAGTGGAAACAGCTACTGGGAGAATTGGAAAACAACCCATGGGGAATGGAGTATGAGATAGCGGTTAAAAGAATGGTTGGAAATAGGAACAAGGTGCTAGAGAAATATTGAGAACAGATTATAAGGAAATTGTTCACAGGGGAGAAGGGGAAGTGGAGGGGGATTAGGTTGGTAGAGAAATGGGAAGTATACGGGGGGGGGGGGACATTAAAGTGAGGAAAGCCCCAAGGATAGACGGCCTGAGAGGCTGTTGGATGACAATGAGGAGTACTTCTGGGAACTATTCAACAGGGTGCTGAGGGAGGAAGAGTTCCCTGAGAGATGGAAGGTGGCCAGTTTGATACTGGTGAGGAAGGCGAGTATAGAAGCGGGCGGGGAACTACAGGCCCATCAGCCTGCTGAGTGGTATGGGTAAATTGATGGAGGGGATAATAAAGAGGATGGGGGTTTTAGGGAAAACCAGCATGGGTTTGTGAAGGGGAAATAATGCATCTCGGCGCTGGGCAGGGTGATAGGTTTGGTGGAAAGGTCTAGGTAGGGCAGCTGGAAGAACAAGAAATTAGCAATACTCATGTTCTTCAACGTTGGGGACGCGTTCAACAGTGTCAGTAAACGGGCGGTGTTGAACGCGTTGCTGAGGCATGGGGTAGGGGAGGGGATGATCAGCCTTACGGGGCAGGTGATAGTAGATTCTAGAGGGAGGAGGTATGAGATGGAGGCTGGAGTGCCTCAGGGCTCGGTTCTGGGACCGACGCTCTGGAAGTGTTTGTTTTGTGAGGTTTGTGGGATAGTATGTGAAGAGGGGTGTGAGATTACGGTGTATGCGCATGACGTGTCTCTGGTATATAAGGCAAAAGGAGAGGCGGAGATAGATAGAGAGGCAGAGAGGATGTGTAGGAAGATTGTGGAGAAGATTGAGCGGTGCGGACTGGAAGTGGCGGAAGAAAAGACGGTGGAGCTGCTAGTGAAGGGATGGAACAGGACGAGGGAAGTGGGGGTGATGGTGAAGGGTAGGAGAATTCGTATGGAGGAGTCGGTGAAATACCTAGGGGTATGTCTGGATATCTAACTATCCTTCAAAGCTCATTTGGTAAAGATGGCACAGAAAGTGGAAGAAAGGGCAGCATGGCTGGAGAGATTGATATGTAATGTGAAAGGGAGGGTAGAGTACAAGAAGAGGGTAATTGGTAGAACAGTAGAACAGAGTATGATGTATGGTGCGGAAGTGTGGGGTGAAAGAGCGGCGGTGAATGCGAAGGTTAGTCCACTCTTGCTGGTGCAGAGAGGGGATACTCCTGATGGCAATGCAGGGGTACAGGAAGGTGGGTGGACTATGTTAATGTTTAATAGCATAAGCTAACAATTTACAAATAATATTGAGTAATAACAGCCAGTAAATTAAAAGATTACATAGTATCCATCAAATAATTGCACAATAATAATATATGACTGTATGTTAATATTATCTTTACAGTATAAAGTAAAACTTCTCTTAAAACTCCAGATTGTGTTTGAATTCTTCACATTATGTGGCAAGTTGTTGTATTGAGTAAGTCCTTTGTGGAAAAGATTATTCTGACTGTAGTTAGTGGAGACTGTTGAAACAAAAGTCATCTCTAGCTCGTGTTGGGTAGTTATGTACATCTGATATATACCTAGTATTTATATAAAAGTCATTGTATTAAGAGATAATATTTGTTTAATACTCAGGAATCCTGTTGCCTGTAACATGGCATTAATACTTGTATAACGATTACACCCTATAATACAACGCATGACTTGATTTGGCTTTTTTTGAAGTATGTTTTTCTCTGTCGTGTTCAACAAAAACAATATTAATGAACAGTAGTTAAAATGTGATAAAATGATTAATTTATATATTATTAGTTTTGACCAGTCACTAAGATATCCACTCATTCTTTTCAATAGGTTTATTTTCTTTGCTATTGCTCATCTACTATAACACTGAAATATTTGCACTGCTCAACCTGTGCTATCCTTTGGTTATTTATAAAGATTCCTGTGTGGCTCCTAGTGGGGCTATCAAGGTTGTACCCATTGGACGTGATGGGGAGGACCAGAGGGGAAGTACAGGAATGGATGGAGGAGGAAATTGATAGAAGGTGAGTGGAGTATGAGGGCACACTAAAAAAAGCGATTGGATGAACCGGAAGTTCGGGGAGGTAAACTACTTCTTGACCCAGGTGCTTACTGGACATGGGTCGAGAATAGGATACCTTCACAAGATTGGAAAAAGAGAGTCTGCAGTGTGCAAAAGGTGTGAAGTGGAGGATGATGTGGGGCATGTGTTTCGATGGTGGAAGAACGAGGAATTGTTGAAAAAGTTGGAGAATAAACTAGGGTAGGTGGTGTATTGAGAGAAGATAGTGGAGATAATGCCGACAAGGGAGGAGGAATGCAGAGAATGTAGTGGAGAGCATGATTAGGGGGAGGGAGGGGCTTGATATGGCATGAGAGGTAGGAGTGATAGAAGGGAGAAGATGACGGAGTGAACAGAAAGTATGTGAGGAACCACTGCATGTCTCCAAGAATGCTAGGGTAGTGATTCAGAGGCGGGGATAACGGCGAGATGAAGGTGGGTTTGGTTGGTAGGCATCCCCTAGGGGTTGAGTCCAACACTGTTTGGGTCCTGAAAAGGCTGTATTGTGCTGAAATTTCTCCAAAAATGTAGTATTTATGGATTAATAGGACCGGTTGTACTGGGTCTGGTGAGCTGAAAATCAATAGGCTTCATCTGTGAGATGCCCTAAACAATATCCAATCATAAAATTGGTGCACTCCGGAGGCTGTATGGTGCTAACCTCGGTGCTAACAAAGCATGTTACAATGAGTGGACTACAACAACATAATTCATATTTACCCTATATCTTCTAAGACATCATCGAAAATTATTTTTCTTCTTATTCTGCCATTATCCTCAACTTCAACACATTTTTTTCTTAATTTATTCAATTCATCATCTAACTCTGAAGTTCCATCTTTTTTTTCCTTTTTTTCAAACAATTCAATACCGTTTTGATCATCTTCACTATCTGTAACATCATCTGCCGTTAGTTTCTTACCGCCAGTAAAAATTTGTAGTTCGGAATGCTTCAATTTTTCATCTAAAGTTTCCTTTGCACTTATTAAATTGGTTACAATGTTATCCGTATCATCCTCTCTTTTATTGTGACTGTGAGAACCCCCCAATTCCATATAGACCGCATCTTTGTCATAAACAATACCACCAACTCCAGAAAATGGTGCATAAATTAGTTTTTCTTTTTCTATTAAAGCTCGTTTTTTTAGTTCTTCTGGCAAGGGACAAGGATCGGGTAGAAAAGACAGATCATGAATTTTTATATCTCCAAAACCTGTATAAAAATATCAACCATGTATGCAGAGCCACATGCTAGACTTCGTGATATGAGAAAAATAGCCACCTAAAGTCATATGCGAGAACTTATTGTTAAAACCAATCAGCATAAAGGTGTCATCTCATGGTGACTCTTTATGCTGGCTTCAAGTGTCAAATGGCGTCACATGGTAAGAATTAGACGAGAACACCATCTGAAATAGAGGTAGCGTCAAATGTAGAAGCGACAAGTGTCAAAGTTAAACATCGTTTAGCTTTTTTACCGAGTATCATTTACTAATAAGTTCGACTAAGTATAGCTTCAAAAAAACCATGTTCACGTCATAATTTAAAGAAAGAATGTACCCACAAACTTTTTTTTTGTAGTCTGTAATATATTTTATTAAATAACACAGTAGCTAACGTTAATGTTTCACACTTGTTTATGCACATTGACTATCGAGACTGATTACTTTATATTGCTTTTTCGTTCCAGCGTTTTGACGCTTGATGCTTCTACATTTGATGCTACATTTATTTCCGATTGCGCTCTAGTCTAATTTGTACTACGTGACCGAATTTGACGCTTGAAGCCAGCATCAAGCGTCACTATGAAATGGCATCTTAAATATTTGTTTTATGACATTGGACGTTACTAAACGACGTAGATAAACAAGACAGACATTGTTTTCTGTGATTGTCCATGTTCCAACTTCAGGTGGCCTTTTCTCTCATGGAACGGAGTCTAAAATTCTATATATTGTTACCTGCAATATGAACATAACTATCTTTTTTCAATGGCACACCTCTAATGTATCCATATAAGGCAACATTCCTATCACATTTTGGATTTTGTCTTATTAACTCCTGATTGGTTAAATCTTCATACCTATCTCCAATCAAATAACTATGAGTGGTTCTCCATTGCAATGGCCTAAATTTCATTACTGAAATAAATCTACCCAAATTTTTTACCTCATTTCTTAAATACTCTTCATGAATTATACCAGATAGGTAGAATAATTTAGCACCCGGGTAAACCTCAGTCCAAAATCTATGCTTAAGAGTCTTTTTGGTATTCTTTAATGTCTTGCTATTTTTAATTAAATCAAGATGAGTTAACACTCCCATTATTCTAGGCATTCCATGTACTTGGCAAATATTTAAAAATTCAAATATTTCCATTTCAAAACCAAAACTTGCATCACATAGCAGAAGTACTAAATCAGATACTTTGGCCAGGTCAATCATTGAATTAATGTCATTGTTACATTCAAAAAAGGTTATCCTCCTCTTTTTACCTGTTACGATCGTAACAGGACCTTTTATTTCAGTTAATGGTAATTTCGTAAACAGTTTGATTAAATTTTGTATTACAGTACTTTTGCCTACTTTTGGAGGACCCACTACTGTAACCACTATAGGAGGAGGTTCAATTGGAGTTCGATCTACGAGAGGAATATGTTGCTTTTTAGTATTTATATCCTCTTTTCGTCGAAATTTTCGTTCCGCTCTTACAGCAGAATTAAAACTAAACGCTTTGGGGTTTCGTTGCTTGGGATCTATATCAACATTTTCCTCCTTTTTCTTGGCTTTTTTCTTTTCCGATTTTCTCCCTTAAAAGGAACATAAGCATTTGAACTGAAATTTAAAAATATTAATTATCAACTTACCAGAATGCCGATCCCTATGGGCTTTCTTTTTTGTTGAATGTTCGTCTTCCATTGTGAGGTTTATCAAAAATAAATGTGGATAAACTTATAAACCAGAGCTATTCAAATTCAAAATTTACTTTTACACTAATTTCATGCAACGTGAGAAAAGTAAGGTTATATTTTATGTTTTTGTCACTGAAATATGAAATAACCTTTCAGTGGTTTTTGTATTGGACATGTTCCGCGGTTTCACTGTTGGCATAGGCCGTATGATGGATCGAGTATATTTAACAGTTTTAAATTTTAGAATGACTAAAATGAAAAATATCAATAATACCAATGTTTTAACAAAATACTGCAAAAACTTGTTAAAAATCAATAATGCACAGTAAAAATTATTCCAAATACATAAGAAACTAACTGCTAGTCAGTACACACAATCAGAGACAATGCACCTGGTGCACTGCACCAGATAAGACACCGTTAAAATAAGAAGATTATGTCGCTTCTGTCAAAAATTTAAGTTAACAAACGTCATACTGTCAAATTGGACGATTACAAGTAGTTTTTGTAAGCATTCCTCAAATTCATTAATTCGTTGTCGATTTCAAAAATGTCTCCGGTTTTTGATGGATATACAGCAATGGATAGCCCAGATGATTGGAGAGATGCTGCCCACAGTACTGGAGTAAGTTTTAACTCATCTTTACAAAAACATTCTAATCTTTTATATTTTGTAGACTTCTATAATGGCAGCAGAATTTGATGGTGGAGTAGTTATTGGTGCAGATTCTCGTACGACTACTGGGTAAGTTACGAAAATACTCAAAAAACTTTGATGATAATGTGTAATTGTTTATAGGGCATACATTGCAAACCGTGTCGCCGACAAGCTTACTAAAATTACAGATCGTATTTATTGCTGTCGCTCTGGCTCCGCAGCAGACACCCAAGCAATTGCAGATATTGTTGCATATCACTTGAACTTTCATGGGTACGTAAAATTTTATTTATCTAATAAAATCGCTAAGTAATATTTTATTTATAGTATGGAATTAGGTGAAGAACCTAGAGTCGAAGTAGGTGCTGCTATATTTAGGGAACTCTGCTATAACTACCGGGATTCTTTAATGGCTGGAATACTTGTTGCTGGATGGGATAAGCATAAAGGTGGACAAGTATATTCCATTCCAATTGGCGGAATGTGTGTTAGACAAGAAGTATCTATTGGTGGATCAGGATCAAGTTATGTTTATGGTTATGTAGATGCCAATTTCAAACCAAAGATGAGCAAAGAAGAATGTGTTAAATTTGTTACAAATGGTAAGTGTTCAGCAACAATCAGATGTACTAGATTTTAAATAGGACAGCTAAATATATCAATATTTTTCTGCCAACAAGTTTGAAAAAAAAGTTACTGTAAATTTTTGTAATTTCAGCTTTGGCTCTTGCAATGTCGAGGGATGGTTCATCAGGAGGTGTGATCAGATTGGGAATCATCACAGAAACTGGTGTAGAAAGAAGAGTTGTTTTAGGAAATGAATTACCTAAATTCTATGAAGACTAACTTAATTATATTTGATACTTTTATGTTTAATAAAATAAAATTTTCATCATACATGTTTTTTAAAAGTAATCTATGCTTTACATTAAACCACGTGTTCCCAAAGTGGTCCAGGTGGGCCCCTCGTGGTCCACGGGAGACTCGACAGGGGTCTAGGTTGCTATGAAAAGAAGTGAGGTCCACAAAAACTTATCAGGTTTGAAAACAAAAATGTTGGCTTGGCTTTACCTATAAATAGTTAGCTTGAATTTTCGTTTTTTTAAAACCTTTCTAAATTTTTTTGTGTAGTTTAGCATATTTTAAGGAGTGTAGCGGCTGTTACTAGTGGTGCAAGTTTTAATATCAATACCTGTTCCTTTATGCTCGTTACTTTCGGTACTTTTAGTCTTCAGTAGCAGTATAATATTGGTTACTAATTTATTATTTTTTATTCACATAAAAATCAGGCTTAAAGGATTTAGAATTTATAAGGCAAAATATTTCAAACTAACAAAGTAGAATAGGTATTAGATTCTTTTTGTAGAGCAATTTTTTGCTATCTCTTTTTATTAGAAAAAAGTCGGATGTGGACAGTACAGTGTTAATTATTAGAAATTTGGTTTTCTTCTAGCAAAGGCAGACAAAAGATTGCTCATATGCCTCTTAAATACTCATAATGATCTTGAGATGTTTAGCACCCCCTTTCATCACTTTAAAACTCAGTTACTGAGTGCCGAGCTTTAATGTTCTGATGTTAATGCTTTATTGAAGTTTATTGTTTGTTGTCTTTTTAAATTTTTAACCTCTTTTTACTTATTCTTTATTGTATGACATGTAAATATTCCATATCTTTTCATTTTATTTTAATTATAATTTTAAAATTGTAATTTATACCTAAAATGGGCTTGCCCATAAATAAATAAATTTTGGACTATGAAACCATCTAAGAAGGTGTCACCCTGATAAAATGGGTAAATATTTTCAGTCCCTGAAGGAAAAATATGAAAAAAGTAACACTAGGCATAGGATGTTTGTTTCAACGTCTCAAAGTAACTATGATGGATTGTGGGCATCTTACAATGTGTCATTACTTTTAAGGCGTCTTTACATGTGTAAAGTAGCTAAAACAAGTTAATAAATTGAGTAATTGAAATCAATTTGCTAGTGTGCATCTAGCGTCTACACATATCTTAGTATTGTCGTTTAGTATTAATTTTAAACAAGGCTGCAAGTACAGTTGTTCATGCATTAATGATTAAGAAAAACGTCGTTGTTAGGCACGTAAATTGCTGTATCGGAAAGAAATCTATTGCGCTTCAATCACGTTGCTAAGAGAACTTGCAAATGAAGATTTATTCACACACTACCAACGAATAAAAACAGACAATGCACAATCTATACTAATAAACTTTCCTAAATTTACTTAGACAAGACACGTGTTTAGTTGTGGAGTTTAATTCGGCAAAACAGGAGTGGGGGACGCGACTTGCTCATGTAAATAGACATTCACTTGATTAAATGCAGTACTTGCTCAAGTACTAAATCAATCTGTTTATACAATGCATGTAACTAAATTTCGCCGTTTTTCCATGTGAAATTCTTCTTATCAGTAAAATTATGAAGTTTATAAAATTGTTTTCCCCCATTCGCAATTTCTTCCGCACTCATATTTTCGTTTTTTTCATGTCTCGTTTGATCGTTATTTTTATTCTCTTATGGTTGTCTTACTTGGTCGTTATTTTAATTTTCCTCCGTTTGTCTTATTTGTTCGTTAATTTCGCTTGTCGTTTTGTCTACTTAATGTACCTATAAGTGTAATATCATTGCAGAGTTTAAAAATATTATCGCCTAGATCGAGGTCGCCCAGGTTGCCTAACATCAAAATTATCTTCTTACTCCGATAAACCCATTACTTCCGAATCATTGTCATTCATCACCTTAACAGATTACTAATCAAAAGACTATTACTAACAATTTCTCAGAGACCACAACGAAATTCATTTTTAACATGATGCGTTGGTCATAGAAAAAGAATAAGCAAAATTTTTTGTTCAAAATTGTAACCTATAATTTTTCGTGAATTAAATTATCATTGTAATGCATTATACAAGTAAAAATATAAAAACAGTTTTTATATTATTTGGTATAGAATAGTCATACTCATGTGAAAAAGCGGAGGTTGCAATTTTGCTCTGTTCGTTAATCTTACACGATTCTTCACAGACTTGGTTCTTGAAGGATACGTTTTATATGATTTTTTGCATCGATATTTCCCGTTTCTGAATCAGTTAATTTAATTTGTAAGTTCTTACAATATACCATTATTTAATTTTTAGTTATTGCACCTAAATTATTTAAAAAGCCAAAAGAGTCATTATGTTTTTCGAAATCTTTCATCTAATTTTGAAATTGCAATATCGAGAATACAAAAATAAAAAGTTACTTTGAAATTTAGCTCTGGAGATTGAGTGGGTTCATCTTCATGCTCATATTAAAAAAAATCTTTTATTTTCTAGGTCTAACTAACTGAACAGCTGGGAAACAAATTTCGGAATCTATTTCTTCGAAAAAAATTTTGGCCTCATTAAGCATGTCTATAAAACCATTTTCAGATCTTATTTCGGTTAAAAATATTTTAATTTCTTTCAACATTCGCAGAGCTTCTGGCAAAATAACGCTACACTTTTGCATTATCTTACTTACTACGTTTATTTTTGCCAAAATATTGTACCAGACAACTAAGGAACATACATAAATTTAAAAGATTTTATTTTATTAATTAGGGACATTGCAAGATTTTTTGTGTCATTTTCAGTAGTAATAACCCAAGGACATTGATAATTGTTCGAAAAATTTTTATAACAGATTTCGAAAGCTTGTTGCTTTGAAACAGACCGACGCCGCAGGCTGAGGTCTGTTGCCTATAAGCAACAAGCTTGAGAAAGTTGTTATAAAATTTTTGAGCCATTATCAATGTTCGAGAGAGTTATTCGGATAGAAATTTTTTTGCTAATTATAGAAAAGAAGTACAGAGCTTCTATAATTTCATTAATATTCTCGTCAGTATTATGACCAAATCGTGACATTTTGAAATATTAAATATTTGAAACGTCAAAATCGAAATATACAGGGTGATTCATGACTATTGGGACATACGCTAAGGGTAGATTGTTTGGACCAAAATATGGCGATAGGACCAAATATATCTCAATAAAATATTGCTGTGGAAAAAGATAAAGGGCGTTAAAGTTGAATTTTTTTTCGTTTTTTGCTAATAATTTCACTGTATATTTATCGATTGTTATCAAAATTGGCACAGAGGCATAATTTTACACTAGCAATATTATTTTATGTATTATTTGATATTTTGTTACAGGGGGAGCCTCGTGAAGGATTTCTGATGATGGAATTGACTGGTAACTTTTTTGACGAACATTTTTAGTGGTTTTTATTAAAAAATATGACATAAACATAATTTTTACGTAATATTGGTACTCTTGTTCAAACATGATATTCTCATTCGTTTTCCAGAAAAACGCAATTGAATAGTTCAGAGTATCGGAAGGGGATTTCAAATATTATTTCATTTATGAAAACTGTGCTTTGGACTGTCAGATAATTGTTGCTGGTAAATGTAAATACTTTTTCGATTGAAATGCCTCGTCACAATCATTTCACAATAAAAATCAAGGTGGTCGTCCGAAACAAATTTCACCTAATCAAGAAGATGAAATTTTGGTTTGAATAGATGAAAATCCTACAGTACGTTCAAGTCATTTGTCATCAGCAACAGGAGTAAGTCAGTCGTCTATTATTAGAATTCTAAAAAAAGAAAAGTTCCACCCTTATCACTTCATTCCTGTTCAAAATTTGCTTCCAAGAGATCTCCCACGACGGTTACAGTTCTGCCAACGTATTCTCAACAAGCATAATAATGACCGAAATTATGTTCATCGATGAAGAGACTTTTACAAGACGAGGGGTATTTAATTGGTGAAACAGACATTATTGGGAAGAAAAAAATTTGCATGCTCTGAAAGAAAGACATTTCCAGCATGAGTTTAGATTTAATATTTGGTGTGGCATTATAGGCGACCAACTACTAGGGCCATATGTTCTGCCTTCAAATTTAAATGGAAATTCTTATTTTTTGTTGCAAAATACTTTTAGTGATATTTTGGATAATCTGTCACTAGCTGTAAGATATAAAATGTGATTTATGCAGGATGGAGCTCCACCTCATTTCCCTTTAGTTATTAGAAATCATCTAAATGACATATTTCCTCAACGATGGATTGGCAGAGGAAGTGATTTTGAATGGGTACCAAGAAGTCCTGAGTATAACCCGCTTGATTTTTATGTTTGGGGACATATGAAGACCTTAGTTTATGCCAATGAAATTAACTCGAGAGACGAACTCTGGAGGAAAATACAAAATGCGGCTAACTTTATAAGGGGACAGAATAATATGGTCTTTGAAGTTCGAAAGTCCTTTATTAAAAGAATTAGAAAAGGCATAGAAGTCGGAGGAGGCCACGTAGAACATTTAATTTGAGTTTGTTCTTTTTATGTTACATTGTTTTTAATTATGCTTTATCGTCGAAATAGAAGATACAAGTTTTTTTATTGTCCGTTACTTGAAATCCCCTTCCGACACTCTGAACTGTTCAATTGCGTTTTTCTCGAAAACGAATGAGAATATCGTGTTTGAACAAGAGTACCAATATTACGTAGAAATGATGTTTGTATCATATTTTTTAATAAAAATCACTAAAAAGTTTCGTCAAAAAAAGTTACCGGTCAATTTCATCATCAGAAATCCTTCACGAGGGTCCCCCTGTAACAAAATGTCAAATAATATATAAAATAATATTGCCTGTATAAAATGATACCTCTGTGCCGATTTTGATAGCAATCCATAAATATACAGTGAAATTATTAGCAAAAAACGAAAACAAAAATTCAACTTTAACGCCCTTTATCTTTTTCCACGGCAATATTTTAGTGAGGTAAATTTGGTCCTATCGCCATATTTTGGTCCAAACAATCTACCCTTAGCCTATGTCCAAATAGTTATGAATCACCCAGTATAATCAAATTGTATCCATGGCAACGTGATAGAGTGAAAACAGCCCATGGCATCTGTTTTCAGTATAATGTTGTTGGTTTTCAATCAAATGACCTCAAATTAACTGATTTCATTGGATTTTTACTAGAGCAAAAATTTTTCTCTAGAATCATCATTATAGAGGGCAAACAAAGCATCATACACTTTTTCTAATTCAAATCTAAGGGTTTTGACAGCATCAATTCGACTCTCCCATCGAGTATCAGATAGCGGCTTAACTGTTACCTTTGGAAGTTCCTTCATAAGAATATGCCATCGATAGGTTGAGGCCGAAAAAAAGACATATATTTCCTGAATAATGTTAAAAAAAAATGTTACTTCAAGAGAGCTTTTTGCCGCATCATTAACGACTAAATTAAGGCTATGTGCCGCACAATGTACGAAAAAGGCCCTAGGATTAATATCCAATTTTTTTTTGTAGATCATTGTGTTTTCCTTTCATATATTGGCACCGTTATCATAACCCTGACCTCTCATATCAGCAATATCAATATCAATTTCCTTTAAATAATTCAATAAAAAAACAGATAATCCCTGTAACTGGACAAAATCCTAAAAAATGTTCTCGAATTTCTATACTTTTTGAATTGTCATTAATGAAAACGAATCTAACAATAATCGTTATCTGTTTTTGGTGGCTAATGTCAGGTGTACAATCAAGAATAATTGAAAAATATTTGCAACATTTTAAGGTTTCAATAATAGTTCTCTTTATTCTTTCTCCTATTAGGAAAATTAATTCATTTTGTATTTCATCGCCCAAATAGTGTGGCATTTTTTTGCTATCTTTTTGAACCTTATCAATATGTTCGGCCATTACGTTATCAAATTTTGCAATTGTCTCATAAGTTTCAAAAAGTGTTTGAGTGTTCCCCCTAAAAGCTAAATTTTGTCCTGCTAAAAACTGTATGACAGATATAATTCTTTCTAAAATACAAGTCCATATTTTATTTTCCATTTGAATTAAATTTTGATTAAAAGAGTCGACAGTAAACCCTTTCTCAATTGATTTCCTCAAATCAACCCATTTTCTAACACACTCAAAATGCCCCTTACTTGTTTCACGCCTTTCTAAATTCCGAGACAAATGTAGCCAGTCACTGTGTAGCCATTTTCATCGTTAAAACTATTAACAGATACTTTAAATAATTTACAACAAAAACAGCCTGATCCAGCGTGTCCTTTTCCCCTACTTCGGGTGCTTCGGCGTACGATTTATTTTCTTGCAATTTTTCCAGTCGTTTTTCTTTATCCTCGTTTGACTCAAAATATTGAACATGTGGGGTTCTTGGTTACATGAAGGTTGTTGTTCTTTATTGCTCGTGGACACAAAAAACTTTTTTGATGATCCAGCTAATCGTTTTTTGTCTTCCTCTTTTTCTAACTTTCTTTTTCGGTATTGTGAACTAGAAAGTCTCTTTCGACCATCAGACATCTAAATAATTAAACTATGATTAAAAATGTTGGCAAAAATTTAAAATATTATTTTTTTCATTAAAAAAATGCATAAGAATTGAACTAATATAAAATAATTAAAACCTACCGTTCAGTCCGTTCACAATCACTAAATAAAAATAAATCAAATAGACACTGATCTCGTTCCCTAATTCGTAACATCGCAATCTTTACTCTTTGGTTTTCAACTAATCAACTTAAATTAAAAAAAGGCTATGCAAACGCAAACTTAGATAAACACGAAAACACGGTCGGTAAAGAGTCTCAGAGTCAAAAGCCAAAAGAAAAGCGATCCCTTTATTCAAGTAATCTATTAATATATTCTGTCGTTTTTGCGGCAAGCGGTTTATTCTTTATTATCTTTTTTACGCCGCCCGATTCGCCCTATTTTGGTATTGTTCTAATAATAAGAAAACAATATTTCTGAGAAATGGCGCTATCAAAGAAAGGCACTTTGTGACTAAATATTTTTTGCATGTAGGGGTTCTGTTATTTTTTTAGAGACCTATATTATGCCGCCCGCGTGCAATGCACCCTGGCACGGCTCGGCCCTGGATGGTGCTCCCGTAAAAAAGTATTTTTTGTGTGTAAAAGTTGAGTTTTAATTTGTCTAACTGGTATCAAATTGTAGTGTTTTACATGCTCTGTGCAGTGAAAAAAAGATTATTATTTGAAAATTCAATTTAAAAATGTTAATTGTGCATTTTGGTCCTGCATAGACAATTATTTTTATTCATTATAAAGTGAAACCAGCTTTTTGTCATAAAACTTGTTTGTTGGTGTTTTTGGAGTTATACTATTAATTACATATAGTCCAGGAAAAATAGTCTAAATTTTAATGTTAACAGGACATTTAGAACTTTATTGTGTGTCATTAAAAATTTGTGTATAGTCCGGGTGGTTAACAAATTATACCTAAACTCATAATTATGGAGTGTATAAGCTGTAAGCTCAAAACTGGAGAGCCTACATTATTATGCGATAGCTGCCAAAGGTCAACACAGAGAGGATGCTCAGGACTTAACGCTAGTGAATTGAAAGTGATGGACCTAAAAGGAAAAAGAGTCCTCAAATTGTATTGTGAAGAGTGTCAAAGTGGAGTTCAGCTGATTTCCAAACTCCTGCTGAAAATGGATAACTTGGAAGACGAATTGGATAAGCTGAGGAGTACAGTTGAGTCAGGAATTAGCTCTAGTCTTATGGAAGATAGAGAAGACTGGATAGGTGAAATGGTAGAGATGCAGATACATGCTTCAAATATTATTATTCTTAATGTGAATTAATCAAATCTGAAATCCCAACAAGAAAGAGTCTCAGAAGACAACAAAGCTGTAAAAACTGTACTAAAAAACTTTAAATAATATAGATAAAAGTGATATGAAAATGTTCAGATTGGGAAAGTGTGTCCCAAACAAGATTCGACCTATTACGGTTATTCTTAATTCATCTAATGATGCAAAATTTGTTTTGAAAAAAAAAACATATGTGTGATGTTCCTGGTATTAGAATATTTAGTAATCGGACCAAGATTCAGCGTGACTAGTTTCAGGTTGTCAAGGATAAACTCAAAAATCATATTGATAATGGATGTAATAATAAAACAATTAAATTTATAAATATAATACAATCGTCAATAAGTAGGAACAAGAAAATGTATAGTGGACTATGATATACCTTATAATCCAAATATAATTTATCTTAATGCTTCAAGTATTGTAAAAAACCGGGATCAAGTTCAAGGAAGTATTACTTGTTACAATCCAAAGGTCATTTTACTTAGTGAAACCAGAACAATATTAGATATTGAAGAAACTGAAATTAAACTCGATAATTATTATCATGTTATATGCTATTCAAATAGTAGACACACTCCCGTGTTATGCTATATGTAAGGAGTGACTATAATTTTTCGGTATTAAAACTTTCAAATTTATAGACAACTATTGGTGTAAGTTAATTAAAATTGACTCTACTTGCTTTGATGTCTATATTACGCACCATAAAGTTCTGATTCAAAATTTATTGAAAATTTTGAAATTATTTGTGATGTTTTATTTTCGTATAAAAAATGTGTTTTAGTTGGCAACTTTGACATAAACGTCTTGTCAGATTCTTTTTATAGTAAGAAAATGAAAAGCCTTTTATCAGCATATGGAATTGAACAATGTGTAACTGAACCAACTCGTATTACAGATAGCAGTTCAACATTAGTTGATTATGTTTTAAGTAATCAAAAACATTTGAGGGTTGCTGTGCATGATTGTCCAAAAATAACTGACCATTCTGTGATATCAGTAAATTTATATAATATTGTTAAACCATACGATAACATTACAAAAATTTAGGAATCTTAATATTGGAAATTTGGGGAATATTAAATCAGAATTAATGATGCAGAACTTCAATTTGGACTCAGTTCATACTATATTTATCAGGAAATTTTGGAACTTTTTACTGATCATATTGCACCTATTAAAACTTGCCATTTTAAATAACATCTTCCGTCGTTTGATTATGAGGTTTATGATACAATCAAATTACGGGATAGGTTTTATAGAGTCCAAAACGTGTTCAGGCTCAAATAATGATAAACGAATAAGGTGGCAGAATTTCAAAATACTCGGTAATAGTTTAGTAAATCTCCTTAAGCAAAAAAGAACAGTATTATATTGAAATGTTGATAAGAATAGTGAATATAATAATACAAATCAAGACATTCCGCCAAATATTAGTTTTGTAACTGCTGATGGACAAACAATATATTGAAAGACAGTATAGCAAAAAATTTCAATGAATATTTTTTTATTGGAAGTATTCAGGATATCCTCCACGGTATGGATAATACTAAATCTTGTATTAATTCAAACAATAACCTATACTCGAAGTTTGATAAATTTGAGTTACTTTCTATGCACGATTTATGTAAAATAGCTGGTGGTTTGAACAATAAGTTTTCTCTATATGATACATTGAACTGTAAAATCTTGAGGGAAGTGTTTGAATCTATTGGCCATGTAATCCTGAATTTTATAAATACATAAAAAAATATCATATACCATCAAAGCAGAAGAATTCCAACCAATAAATACTTTACCTTTAATGGAGAAACTTCTGGAAACAACTGTTTATGAACAATTACTGAATCAAATTTCAAGAAATTCAATATTAATGAATAATCAATCGGTTTTTAAAAAAATATTTTTGTGAATCAGCATTGCAGCTTACCTTAGGCTATATTAGAACTCAATTA
The DNA here is from genome assembly GCA_963921935.1 of Galeruca laticollis. Lineage (NCBI taxonomy): Eukaryota > Metazoa > Arthropoda > Insecta > Coleoptera > Chrysomelidae > Galeruca > Galeruca laticollis. The sequence continues at coordinate 149,044,029 of OY998176.1, read as the reverse complement.
GACAACAATAAATATGTTGTTGCGGTCTTCCTAGACTTGTAGAGGGCTTTCGAGAAAATCGATAGGAAAATATTGCTAACAAAACTTGAACAATATGGCATTGGTGGTGAAGTACATGATTGGTTGACCCTCTAACAAACCATAAGCAACGGGTACGTTTTAAAGGCCAAATATTTTTCGACGTGGTCAATGATGTAGGTGTTCCACAGGGAAGTGTTTTAGGCACCCTATTTTTTATTTTGTATATAAATGATATTGAGCTTTTTGTGGAATGTGAGTTCAATAACATGTTTGCTGATGACACCTTAATTGCATGTAGTGATGTTAATATTGAAAGCGCTGTTGAAAAAATGAACTGCATCTTGTTATCAATAAGCCAATATCTCACTCTAAATAAGCTTAAACTTAATCTAACCAAAACCCAGGCGATGATCTTCACAACTACTTATAGGTATGATTCTCTTGATATTGATAATATTCACTTGAATATTGACAATGAAAGAATTCAAGTTGTGTCAAATGTTATTGAACATCAATAGTCATTTTGGTTATGCTTATAAAAAGATTTTGAAAAAACTATTTTTTTTTCTCTCGTATATCTATCTCAACACTTATCTACTGAGACTAAAATCACTGTGTATAATTCAATTATTCAGCGACATTTTGATTATTGCTCATCGATTGTATATCTGTTTAATCTCAAAGTTGGATATGCTCCAGAAGCTTCAAAATCGCGGAATAAGAATAATACTGAAAACAAATCGCCTCACCCCTATAAGATCAATGTTATTGAACCTTAATTGGTTTTCAGTTGAAAACAGATTATTTCATTTTACTATGATTTTTGTATACAAAATAATAAACAAATTATAAGAATATTCATAATTGTAATACACGTTGCAAAAATGACATCTATGTTTGTAACACTTCTTTTCGTGGGACAGTAAATTTACTGTTCTTCAAAGGTTTCTTGGAGTTCAATAAATTACCAGAGTCTGTTAACGTATCAGATTCACTGATACAGTTCAGCTTGAAGGAATACATCCAAAATAGGTAATTTTGTATATAAATATTGGTGTTTACAATTTACTATATATTACATATGAAGTTCAAAACCCACCATACTTTTTTGTATATACATATATAATTTTCAAATAGCTTTGTCTCAATTTATTTTATTAGAATACTTAACATTTTATTCCATATATTGGTATTACGTTCCCTTGTATTGTGATCCTATATACTATCGTTTGTGTTTTTATTTTTTATTCTATTTTTATTTTTAATATGTTGCCTGTAATTGTTTACTGATTGATGTTATAGTAAGCTTTCAATCCTATGTTCTTTATTATATTTATACTGTTGTTTATTGTAATATGTCTTCTTATACATTGGCATGTTTAAGCGGGTGGGGGTGTCAGATGGACCCCCCCCCCAAGCAGCTACACTCGAATAAAAAAAGCGAAAATTTCGGTCCATCCAGTCTTATTATTTATTGAAATCTACCAAATAATTAATAATGTATGATGATCGTTTCATGCTATACGGTGTGAATATTTTATGCAATGAAAAACTCGTCAAACCTTTAGTTCATATCTGCAGATCCACGAACAGTTGAAAAAACGAATTGTTATTATTCTCTTCGCCCACCCGCCGGTCAGCCCGGCGACCGTATTTTCGTTTCCGTCCATATATTCGTATAAAATCGGTGGCGATCGAGAATGATTTTGTAACGTGGCTGCCAATGACGAATCATGTTAAATTCAGTGATTCAGTATTCGCTGTTCAGTTTGCAGTTGCTGAGTGAGGTAGTTGGTGGTAACTTTGCATGAGTAATCTCGAGTCGTAATAAAACGAGCAAGTGATACAAAAAGTTTTTTCGTACACAAGGCTGCAAAATTTGATCAAGAACAGAATAAACCGTCTACATCAGTAGAAAATGCCCCGCTTACTAATAATGATGACACCGATAAAGCCAGTGGAAGTTGTAATGAACTAGAATTAGATATTGGCAATGCAGTTTCAAGACATTTAACTGCCAGCGAAAGATATAAATATCTGAAACAATCATGGATACCTCCAGATAATTATAAATTTCCTTCTAAAATTGAAAATAATCATACTCGACAGTTTCAACGAGACTGGCTGGAAAAACAAAAATGGTTAACTTATAGCAAGTCTAAAGAAGAAGCTTTTTGTAAATTCTGTTGTTTATTCGCTTCGGCTGGTTCTGGAGTTAATTTCCAGGTGAGTGTTATCACTTATGTTATATATATGTTTTTTCCAAGTCCAAGTATCTACTGACTGCAATTTTTATGTTTCCTCATTTGTCACCTTTTTGCAGTCAATTAAAACGTTAGTAACAGAACCAATGCATAAATATAAAAATGCTACAAAAGATTTGCATGACCATCCTTATAAGCAATATTACATTAAGAGTGTTGAGCGTGCAGGAGAATTCCTGAGAACATTTGAATCTGGAGAGATCGTATCTGTGCTGATGAACAATGAACAAAGAAATATTATACAGCAGAATCGAAAGCGTTTAATGCCGATTATAAAAACAATTATATTTTGTGGATGTAATAATTTGCCTCTAAGGGGTCATAGGGAACAAGGTACATTGAGTAACGAAAAAAACTCTACAGGAAACTCTTTCTGGTGCTCATGCGAGTTTTTTGAGCACTTCTGGCATTCCGAATTGAATCTGGGGATAAAAATTTATCAGCACGTTTCGAAACAAGTGGAGAAAATGCGACTATGATAAGTAATATTATATAAAATGATGTGATACATTCAATTGGAGAATTACAGTCAATAATTTTAGAAAAAATCAGAAAATCAAAATTCTTTCGCATATTGGTAAATGAAACTACTGACTCTTCGCGGAAGGAACAAATGACAATATGTATTCGTTATGTAGATATCGGCAGTGGAAAAAATAATTTTTTGATCCGAGAAGACCTCGAGTTTTGCAGATTAAATCCATGACTGGAGTTGCCATAAAAGAATGAATTAACGAAGATGAATTTGGATCTTTATAACTTCAGAGGCAAAGGTTACAACGGGGGTTCAAATATGGCAGGCAAAGATAGTGGTAATCAGTTGATAAATTTGTTATTTAATATAAAACTTTATTTTTTCAAATTGTAGGTTTACAGGCACCTATACAAAAAGAATATCCTTTAGCACTCTATACTCACTTTCAAGATCTTGTGATATAAGTTGTATGAAAAATATGATACGACTTGTTGGCAAAATTTCCACATTCTTGAGTGCTTCACCAAAACGGGTTGACTTATTGCAGAGAATAATCACCGAAAATCAGAACAGTAGCGAAATCAAGAAAAAAAGATTGAAATCGTATTGTGAAACATGCTGGGTAGAAAGGCGTGATACACTTATTATCTTTCAAGAGCTGCTCCCTTTCATAGCTCAGGCCTTAGATTACCTAGAACATGATCAAGACCGTGATACAGCCTCCAATTCAATGAGCTTCAATGCCTGTATTAGGAGAAGTGATTTCCTAATATGTTTGGTTGCAGGTGCATATTGCTTCTCTTATAGTGTGAAGTTGAGCAAATCCCACACTGGAAGACATGAGGGAAAATGCTGATAGAGAATTCAATACAATATTTCTAGAAGCTCAATCCAATGCGACTGGCTTCGATGTAGAAATAACTAAGCCAAGGTTAATCTAAATAATTGTGTATACTTAATGAAATAACATAGATTTTTTTATTTTAGAGTGTATGGACGACAAACTCAAAGAGAAAACCTTGATTCAAGTTCGTCTGAAGAATATTATAAACATACGGTATTTATACCTTATATTGATCACTTTATAACCCAGCTTGATTCACGATTCAATAACAGATTAACTGAAATATTACCTATCGAAGGCCTCATCCCAAATAATTATAAAATTTACACCACAGAAACAATTGTCAAGGCTTGTTTAGTGTATGAAGCAGACATTAATATATCAAAACAAGAACTAACAGCTGAAATAATAATGTGGCAAAAAGATGGGAAGATAAACCAGATTTGCCCTCTAAAACAATCGAAGCACTTTGTTTTGGGGCGAGTTTGTTCCCTGCAATCAAGATTTTACTGTAGATATTTGCGACTCTACCTGTATCAACGGCAACAGCGAAAGGAGCTTTTAAACCATAAAGCACCTGAAAACCCATTTGAGGTCAACCACGGCGGAAGAGCGTTTGAATGGTCTAACATTAATATTCACAAGGAAGCTGATTTGAATATTGAAAATGTGATAAATAGGTTCGCCACAAGTAAACCCAGACGAATGAGCCTCAAAGACTGGTCAGGTTGAAATAATTGAACTAAATCCATGTTTGTTCATTGCTTAGCCAAAATAGAAAAGAATGGTTGTTCTGGTGTTGTTTCGTTTAATTATTTTGGTCAATCAGTACCACGACTAATTTTGGTAACATTTTTTATTTTTGCCTCGGCCCTCCCCAAAGCAAGATTATAAACACGCCACTGTTCTTATATGTATATTAGGGTTCCTAATTAAATAAAGATCATCTGTCAAGGAATCCACCTGATTCAAATGAAAATTTTGGTGCATCTCATCCAACACCAAATATCCCCGATTATGACGGCGACAAGCGTCGTGCCGAGGTCTGTGTTGCCACATGACCCATACCCTCGTAACATTAACTCCAATATACGGAAATTCAGTTTTTCAAGTTTTACAAAAAAAACGTGCTTTGTAGAAAAAAAGTATTCACATTTCTTTTCTATTTATATATTTTGCATTGGGGGGATGAACTCGAATTTTCAATATTTTTTTGTATCAAATTTAATAAAAGTATTTTTTTAAATTTTAGCCACGTACTCCCAATTTGCACTGTCTCATAAATCTGTCCCTAAAATTTCAACTAATAAGCTTGAAAAATGAGGCAGCAAAATTTGAATAAAATTTAGGCCCATTTCAGCTCTCTTAATCTATGTATAAACAAATTACTCTTCTTTTTTGTCAATACCCATAAATTTGTCAGAACTAAAATTGATAGGGTTAGCTTTTCATATTTATACCATATTTAATAATACGGTGAATTTCAAAACTCGAAATGGATAGTACAAATATATTGTAACAAAAAGATTTTACAAAATAGACTTAATATAAACACATTTTTTTATTAAATCAATTATAATCAACTATTTCAAAGAAATAATAAAAAAAGTAACTTCCTTTTAACACTGATAAGGTTGGCAAAAGAAAACCAACATTCCTAGAAATAGTCAACATGGCTAGTATAAAAAGTCTTAATGCTATAAACACAGTCCATAACTTAAAACACCTACCAAGGGCAATTTATAAGAAACAAATTTATTTATACTGATATAGAGTACCACATGTGCAAGCTACAATTACTTGAAAAAAAAAGTTTTTAAAGATAGTTTTATGACAGATAACACTACATCTTTCCGTTTAAAAGCAATGAAAAAACTGGTAAGATTTCTATTTATGGTCTTCAAATTCTGGAAATTCAAATACATAATTATTTTTTGCTTGTCCATTTATTATAATTATAACGATATAGTGTAGAATGTTTTGGTAAGAACATATAAATAAAAATTTAACACATTGACGGACAGACCTGCTACAGCCGTCAGGTATGCTGTGACAGACCGGCTGCAGTCGTCAAAAAATAGTTCGCTTTATAGGCCAGACCGGTTGTAGTAGGTATATTTCATAGTAAATTCTTGTAAAAGGCAGTTTTAGTGTCCCATGAAACATAAGTGTAATGTTGATTGCCTATGGATTAGGCATCTAACACCATGTAATGCAGTCGAGTTTATAATGGGTAATGTGGTGTCGTGTATATAGGATAGGTTATGTATGATTCATGATAGTGAAACGTGCAGTCATTTTGAGTTTTAGTTTTATTAGAATAGTTATTTGGGCGTAAGAGAGCTGACAAATAACCAAAGTATTTTTTGTTGGAATTTGCAATGGATCCAAAACAAGAAAAATATTTAATGAAAATTTTTGAGGAAATAGACAGTGATGAGTGTGACCCTTATAACAATGTGTCGTCTGATTCGGAGGCAGATAACACCTATCGTCCTCAAAAAGATGATATAGATTCTTCTGACAGTAGTATTGAATCAGAGGTGAGTTTCAAGTAAATTTTTATTTTTGAGTTTATTTTTGGATACGGTCTTACAGGTCGGAGAAATTCCTAATGGGCGTGACAATGTTTCTGCGGAAGTTAGTCAAGAATCAAACTCCGAAGAAAATATTTCTGTAGAACTGGGTTCAGACACAGACGTAGTTGAAGAACGAGCCAATGAGCATACTGATGAAACTGATGCATGGAACAGTGATATTGCGAGTATACCTGACTTCTTATTTGACTATACACAAATAGGAGTCGTTATATGAAGATTTGAATTCGTCACCATATGAAATCTTCAGTCAACTATGGAATAACGATATAATGGAATTATTAGTGAATTCCACGAATAATTATGGAAAGTCCTTAACTAGCCAAGCACGCCCTAAAACCAGAAATTCAAGAAGTTCCTCTTTCAAAGAGACAACTCGAGATGAAATGCAGAAGTTTATTGGTTTATGTTTATTGCAAGGTCAGATCAAAGTCCAGAATATCAGAAAACTTTTTAGTTTAGATCCATTGAACTGCCATCCAATATTTTCTTCGATGATGACTGGAAGACGCTTCGAACAATCGTTACGGTGTTTTTCTGTGCACAGTGGCGCCGAAAATCCTGATATCAATGATCGACTTCAAAAGATCAGAAGCTTATTGATTATATGTCTTCGAAATTTTCAAGATGCTTATACTCCAGCTAAAGAGTTATCTCTTGATGAGTAATTACTACTATTCCGTGGGGGGCTTTCATTCCGAACCTACATGAAAAATAAAAAAACAAAGTACGGGATCAATTTCTATGAACTTTGCTCTCATGACGGATACGTGTTGAATGTAGACATTTATAAAGGTCAGGGAGAAAACAGGCCAGACAATAATATGACAATTTTGGAACGTGTCGTTATGAAACTAATGCAGCCATATGTAAATAAGGGATACCACCTTTTTATGGATAATTACTATAACAGGATCACACTTGCCAACAGATTGTTGCTGAATCAGACACATGTCACTCTAATAGACGAGGAAACCCAATAGTAGTTGTGAGTAAACGTCTTTGAAAAGGGCACCACATCTGGAAACGTCAAGGAAAGATTTACGTTTAGAAGTGGAAGGACAAGAGAGATGTTATTTGCCTAACAACTGCTCACCATCCCACTTTGGTTGAGGCCAGAAATCGCTACAATCAAATACGAATAAAACCAGTGGAAATTATTGAATATAATAAATTTCTGTCTGGACTAAATGATATCATATTATTCGTGTTCTCGAAAAACGATTTACTGGTATAAAAAAGTTATTTTTCATTTATTATATATAACAGTTTGGAGTTCCTATTTTTTGTACAGAAAAGTGACACAAAACACGAAAATAAAGAGATATATACAATACAGAGAAGCTCTTATTAGATCACTATTAGGTATCGATAGCAACCTGAAGGATGGTCGCTTTCTTGTCAAGTTCAATCCAATACACCAAGACCTCATTCTGCTACCCGTGCACTATCCCAACACTTCCAAGAACTTATACCAAGGCCAGACAACTATAGTAGAAAGTTTTATTACCTACGATGTAAACAGTGTTCAAACGAGAAGAAGAGGACAGAAATCCATTGGTGATGTAAAATATGCCAGGACACTCCACCCCTTTGTGCTGGACCGTGTTTCGAAAGTTGGCATACAGAAAACAACTGATTTCTTCTGTTCAATATTTACTTTATAATGTTCTAAATTCATACTAAAAGCATTTCATGTAAAAGTACGTTGACCGGTTGCAGCCGTCTTGTCCCATCAGCCATAATTTTTCTGCCTGGTGGGACAGTGACGGTTTTTACCGTCATTGTGTTATTTGGCTAAAATTATTGATAATAAGCTGATTAATCACCTCTGAAAAGAACAGTTCAAGATATTCTACGATACGGTATATTTTTTAGTGCGTTGTTTTGGCCAGAAAAAGGTGTTTGTCAATGTGTTAAAAACCTTCAATTACATTATGATCATCTTGATTTTAAATTTAAATATTTATAGATTCGATAAAATAAACTAAGGAAATATCTATACCAGTTTTCTCAAAATCCTAAATGTGTTACATAAATACATAATGTTATCAATAAAAACAGATTGCGGAATTGTTATTAAAACAATATAAGCTTATACCAAAAACCGAGGTTAATAACTCAAAGAAATGACGATTAGTATAAAAATAGAAATCGTAATTAATAAATGTGTCATTATAAATATTCATATTAATAAAAAGAATGCCCAAACATGCAGAGAAAGCTGTGAGAAAAACTTTGTATTAGGAGCTATATGCCAAATTATCTCCAGTTGTTTAGAATGATGTAAAACACGCAGTTTCATAGTTGAATGAATATCAGGAATGAAATAGTTATCACTCATACAATTTCCAATATGAACTATGGAAGTCATGTCATCTCATTTTCTAATTATAACTGAGTAATAATTAGAAAAGCTGAACTTTATAAGCTTCCTCTCCAGCCTTCTGTTGAAGTGTAATTCAATTTCAGCTGGAACATGTAACCTGTGGATTTGGAGGATGTGCTGATTATGGATTTGCGCTAATACAGTATAAAATAAAATATCCAAAAATTGATAAACAAAATGTTGGTTCTTTCGATTCATGATAATGTAAAAAAGTTGAAATCACTCTATCTACAAATTTATTATATCACGTCTTTTGTATCTACATTTATAAACTAAAACCTAATGTTTTTTTTTCGACACATCAACTATCTTTAAAAACTAACTAATATGATTGTAAAACTCCATTCTTATTCCTATAAAATAAGTAGAAAATAAAAATGTATCACTCGAGTTTATTTTTCACTGAACACTGTCATCAAATCGTGTTCATAAAATGCAATAAGGGCCATTATTCCCAAGCCGCTTAGTAAACCACCCAAATGTAGAATCGCTTGACCCACATTGCCCTCATCTTCGTGGGCTGAGCTCAGTTCTGGGATCATATCTACAAGAGCGATGTATATGAACATGCCGGCAGCTGCTGCGAATACCCATGAACTGGCATATTCCGTGTTACCTACAAAAAAATGATTATTTGATTAACTATTTACAACGCATCAAGTTAAAGTTTTTTATAGGAAACTTTGAAAATCACACGACATTCTGTTTGCTTCTATTACTCACCAAGTGTAAGTCCAGCAATGTTCCCAAAAATGCATAAAACACTAGAAAGTATATTATAAAACATAGCTTGTTTAATGGTCATTCCTGCTTTCAACAACATAGCGAAGTCTCCAAGTTCATGAGGAAGCTCGTGACAAAAAACAGCAACTGTTGTAGAAAAACCACCTGCTAAACTTCCAGAAAATGCAGCACCTATTGCCATGCCATCAGTAAAGTTGTGTAACCTAGAATAAATAAATGTCATACAGATCAAACTAATTTACATAGATCACAGATGATTTCCAAATTTTTATTATAAAGTTGGCCATTTTTTATGATTTTAACATATATATTTCATCAAGCGACAGGTCACGTTTTATATGCTCTTGAATTTAATCAAAAATCGACAGTTTACGGTTTGCTTTCTACTGTAATTTAGTGTCAAAGTGTGACAATTTTTACAATCTATCCAGTAATCCTAATACACACCATTACAATTTTAAATTATATCATATAACAACATTAGTTGGAACAATTTATTTTGGAAGTTCCTAGCAAAAAAGGTAATTAACAAGAACCTTCACAGTAAAAAGAAATGCGATAAAGATACACTTGAACTTTAAATCAGTGAACAGGTCCGGACTTAGAATCTCTGTGAAATGAATTGTGCACATTGCAAAGAAAGTAAAGACATTCCGACTGTATCATGTGACGGCTGTGAGAGAACTGTTCACAGAGAACAGAAGAGTTCTGGTCTCAATGCAACAGAATTAAAGGTGATGGATTTGAGAGGTGGCAAAAATTTGAAATCTTACTGTGCCGATTGCCAGAGGGGTATAAAATTCGCTACTGCGCGTGAAAAGGGAGATAAGTCATGATTTATGGAAAATAGGGTTAAGTCAAATTTCGAGCTTAAACGACCTAAACTTTTGATGTGCAAAAGGGGATAAGTCTCTGTTAACAATATCTACTATATTTTGTGGAAGGTTGAATGTGTTAAGTTATATGAAATATTCTTAAAAATTGTGAATATGGAGTTATATCTACTTAAATCCTAATTCACACCATAATGATACATATTTATAGTGATAAAACGAGTTAACTTGACATATCTCGTTTTTCACCTATAGGAGTCTGAACAACTTTCGTGATGTAACTCACTTTTCACTATTATTGTTTTCATTTTTATCCCGCTCTTTAACAGACCACGTGAATATTATGGCGCGAATCGGTCAGTATCGAGAAACCTAACATAAGAGAATGTGCTACCAGTACATAATAGAAATTTCAAGAATGTTATCAAGAGGGAAAATGTTAGTAAATATGGTAAAAAGCAATATTGATGTTATTTTGATTTATATTATGTTTCCACGTAGTACTAAAAAATGTAACTTGTAGGTAAAGGTAGTTTAGACAACTTTCCCCGAAATGTAGATATTCTAACTACAAGTTGTATGGGTGCAACAGTTGAAAATACACCAGGAGGGAATTACGTATTAAATGGTATTTATTAATATTTTTTATTCTTACAAAACAATAAAAAACTGGTATTTTATTTACAGATATTGCCACTGTAATACCAACAAGTAACTTTATTACTGATGCTAATACTTATCAAGATTCTAGTTCATCTGAAGTTAATATAGAAGAGCTCTTAGTAAACACTGTATTAAGTGCAGAACATGGTAATTAAAAAAATTTATTAAACTTTTATCTGCTCAAATTGTTAGTACTGATTTGACATTAGTCCCATTGAACCATTTCACTAACAACGTTTGCTCTATTCTTACATACCTTTCTCGCCGATAAGCCGCAATGTTTTTATTTTGTTTACTTCATACAGGGTGCGACATTAGTGCGAGAAAGTCCAGACCCTTCTATGCTCTTTGATATATCAAAGTATAAGTTAAAGAGATATAGTAAGCCTTAAGCTTTATTTTAAAAACAATTTAATCAGATTCTAGATCAAAAAAAGCGTGGCCACGTATCTTAAAAAATTTCAGTGTTTCAACCATCATGTCTTTAACTATATTTTTCAGATGACAACAGCAAACCTATAACTTTATCCGAAGATTATCAAGGAGAACTGCGAGACCTATGGGATTCAGATGACAGTCAGAATGACCCAAACTATGCACCTGATATTAATGATGATGAAGAGCAGCCTTTTTCTGAGAGTGAAAATCCTACAGGAACAAATTCAACGATGGAAACATCAAAGAAACGAAAACGTTCGATAATAGACACTAGACAAATGCGAGAAAATAGAAAAATGATGCGAAATTCGGGAAAAGAATACTTTACAAAAAAGAATAAAATGCGTGAGAAAAAATTTAAAGAACTAAGACTCTGTAGAAATAACTGTAAGAATAAGTATAATGATGAGGTAAAAGAAAATTCATTCAGAGAATTTTGGGAGATAGGAGATTACAACAGAAGAGTTCAATACATAGGTGATTTGATCGATCTGAAAGAAAGAAAAAACGACTCGTATTCTTGTTGAAAATAGCCAACGCACTAGATCAGGAACACTAGTATATTACTTTCGAATTAACAGTGTTATGAGCCAAACATGCAAAGAATGTTTCAGAAGACAGACAGAACCAATTGTTTAAAAACACTGGATTTCATATTACATCTAAGGAAAATATTAAATTATTGGATGTCACTATCGACTATGGCATAACCTGGCATTCGCATATTCACAACTTGTGTAACAAATTAAGGAAAAGCTGCTATAGCCTTAGATTTCTTGCCAGTCATTGTAGTAAAAATACACTCTTGACAGTGTATCATGCTAATTTTCACTCCCATCTAAAATATGGCATACAAATTTGGGGGACCTGTTCTACCAGGCAAAGGGTATTTGTTCTTCAAAAGTATGCTATAAGAATTATTGCAAAACTCAGAATAAGAGATTCTTGTAGGGAGTTTTTAAAAAATACAAAATATTGACCCTGGCTGGTGTATATATATTGGAAGCATGTACTTTCATTCATAGGAATAGATCGATTTATGTGGCCGAGCGTGCTTCTCATCACTATAAAACAAGAAATAAAAGTCAATTATTGGTGCCTAGACACCATACTGCACTTTTTGAAAAAAATCTAGAGTATCTGGGATGTAAATTTTATAATATCCTCCCAGAGGATATAAAAAACAGTAATTTCTACAATTTTAAAAATAAACTAAAGCAGTTTTTACTAGGAAAAAACTACTACACCATAGAGGAGTTTTTTAGTTGATAAATTGTCTTTCTGTTGTTACCTGCTACGAATCTGCCAAAAATTGTTTTGTTTTTGTGGAACTGTTTTCATTCTTTTTAAGGGTTGTCTGTGGTCTATGATGTAAATAATTATATATGTGTATGTGTATATATGTGAATATATATGTATGTGTGTGTTTTGTGTTTTTTAGTTAAGTCATTTTATTGTACTTTGTGACATGTTTCACTATAACTGTTGTACGAGTATAATTTTTTTGTACAATATTTTTTTATGTGAAATAAATTACTTTCTTTCTATCTATGACATAGGCAACAAGTTTATTGAAACCATCATTTCTAAAAAGAAGAACAAGATTTCGGGTATAGTGGCATTAGATTCACGAGGACTTCATGATAATAGGAAGAAAGTGCCCCAAGAAAATAAAGAAGCTGTTAAACAGCATATTCTTTCTGTTCCTTCCTACTAAAGTCACTATACCAGACGAAGGACGTCCAAAAGATACTTGCCAACACACTACACATTGGCTGGACTTTATGAATCTTTTAAGTCCAAACACCCTGAAAAGTTGGTAAATCGAAAACTTTATGAGGAAATATTTCATTCCATGAACATAAAAATTAAGAATCCTAAAAAGGATACATGTGGTACTTGTGACAAGCTGCAAATGAAAATAAAAATGGCAAAAAGTACTGAAGAAAAAACAGTTATTCAGCAAGAACTGGATCAACAGCATCTTGTGGCCGACCAAGGATATTTGGCCAAAAGCAAGAATAGACAATCGTCAATATCTAATCCTAAGATAAACTCTATTTGCTTTGACTTGCAACAGTATCTGCCAACACCGCACTTAAAAAATGGAGAAACGTTTTACAAATGTCAACTTTGGACATTCAACCTCACAGTTCACGATTGTCATAACTCACAAGCTTTCTGCTATATTTGCTACAAATCATTGGCAAAAAGAAGGGGAAACGAAATTGGCTCATGTATCAACAAGTTTTTGTTAAGAGATGTAAAAGCTGAGGTGAATCATGTTATTATGTATTCCGATTCTTGTGGGGGTCAAAATAAAAACTGCTATCTGTCAGCAGCTTGTCTTGGCGATCTCCAGAATTCAAGTAATTTACATACAATAGATCACAAATTCCTTCTACCTGGACACACCCATATGGAATGTGATACAGACTATAGTCTAATCGAGAAGAAAAAGAAAAAAATGTGATGGCAATATTGCGCATCCCCAAGACTGGGCTCAGCTTATACGACAAGTAGGTAAGAAACCACCTTTTAAAGTTACCAAAATATAGAGAACCGATTTTTATGATTATGACGAACTATTCAGTTCTTCACTTACTAATCGGAAGGTGATCTGTACAGGAAACAAACTCAATTGGAGAGAGGTACGCTGGCTTCGATATGAAAAAAATAAAAGATCTATTTTATATAAAAATTCCCTGGACGACGACGAGCCATTCAAAACTGTCAGTTTCGAAAAAAGAGGAAGAGTTGGAAACTTAACTCCAAAACACAAATACACCAGAAGCGTTCCTATTACAATAGAAAAAAAGCAGCATCTAATGGATCTTCTCCAATATATTCCAGAATCGCTATGGAATTTTTATACTAACCTTCCGACGAGCAACGACGAAACAGATGTGTTACCAGATGAGTCATCTTCCGACAAAGAGGATTAGTTTTTTAATGTTTTCATTTGTTTTGAGAAATACATCGTTTATAATACAAACATTAAATGTTAAAAAATAGGTAAAAAAACTTTTTAAGTTAAACGGTTTTATGTTAAACATACATTGCAATGTTTAAGATAAATGTACTAAAAACCAAAAAATAATAAAATAGATACAGTCGTGGGAATTATAAACATAAAACCGTGGGGCACGTCAATTGTCTACAATCGTTGATTAAAATTTTTGTTTTGTAATGTTACACTATAATTAGGCAGTTGTTCAACCGACAACGATGGACGTGTGATAAGTAGGGCTAGAATGTGGAAACAAGCTAGCAAGCTCGATTATAAGCGAGTTTTAGGGTTTCATAGTGGTGAGCGAGTAGTACTTTTATCATATGTTTTGTCGATTAAAGACAAACTACGAGCAGTGAAACGATTCCTCGCCAGCCAGCAGTGTGAATGTCCAACGATAAACTAGTTGAAACATCTCTTTTATTTACATGGAGTGTATAACTATTGGAATTTCCATGAGCAAGAAAATAGTAATTTCCTCACCGTCTGCGGGCCAACTGCCTAACGACGATTTAAACGATTCTTCTATCGCACATTAAGTCGATAATTTGTAGACAATTGACGTGCCCCACGATTTTATTTTAGTCTAGTCTATGCATATGTTTATAATTCCCACGACTGTATCTATTTTATTATTTTTTGGTTTTTAGTACATTTATCTTAAACATTGCAATGTATGTTTAACATAAAACCGTTTAACTTAAAAAGTTTTTTTACCTACTTTGATTTTTTGGTTTTTAGTTTTTATTTCGCATTCTGTTTAATTCATTTAGTGCTTCATATCTTAAATATTGAGGTTGTATAGTGCACTGTATTCTTCTTGTCAAGCCCTTTTATTTGTTGATACCCATATTGGTGGGATTGATAAAAAATTGTTATCAGCCATTTGGTAGCGGCGGCCATCTTAGATTTCAATTTTGCATAGTAAATTGTATTCTACTTGTTGAGACCTTTCATTTGATACCCATGTTGATGGGATTGATAAAACCTACGTTATCCGCCATTTTGTAGAGGCCGTTATCTTGGATTTTAATTTTATATAGTATATTGTATTCTACTGGTTGAACACTTTCATTTGATACCCATATTGATGGGATTGATAAAACCTACGTTATCCGCCATTTTGTAGCGGCCGCCATCTTGGATTTAAACTTTTTATAGTATATTGTATTCTGCTTGTTGAGCCCTTTCATTTGATACCCATGTTGATGGGATTGATAAAACCTACGTTATCCGCCATTTTGTAGCGGCCGCCATCTTGGATTTCAATTTTTTATAGTATATTGTATTCTGCTTGTTGAGCCCTTTCATTTGATACCCATATTGATGGGATTAATAAAACATAAATTATCCGCCATTTTGTAGCGGCGGCCATCTTGAATTTATAATGATAATGAATAAACATAATTGTATTGTCACCAAAATCCAAAGTGTATACAAAATTTCAGAATAATCGGTTGACAGGAAGAGGGTGAAATTTGAATTACTAAATTTGACCAAAGAATAAATAAAACAAACGGGGTGAGCTAAATAAAACCGTTTAAAAAACCATAAACTTTGTCTTTTTATTTATATGTTCTAAGTGAAGAAAGGTGTAAATCAATACAAAGTCTGTGCAAAAAGGTATAAGTCAAACAGCTCAATATGTAAAAGGGGGTAAGTCTGTGAAAAAAGATATAAGTCAACGGACTCACTGTGTAAATGAGGATAAGTCAATCGAAAGTCTTAAAAATGTTCATTTTTTTCCATCTTCTACTGACCAAACTATTTGTTAAATATTTCTATACATTCTCGACAAATTGTGATATCACAATCAATTTAGAAATGTTTTTAATAATAACCTGATTTTCCCTCCAATTTTTGACTTCAATTTACTCAAATATACTTTTTTTGACTTATCTCTGTTTTCACTCGCAGTAGCGAATTAATACCTAAGCTTCTCGCTTGTATTGATAATATGCAGGCAGAGATCAATGAATTGAAGAAGAAAATCGATTCATCTCCAACTTCATGGTCCGAAGAGAGCATCATTGATGGATGTTGATCATGTTTTTGATAATAAGAAGGACTGGGAATTTATTCTGTTTGGGAATTATAATTTGCCTGAGACTGTTTGGTTTAATGATGATTTTGGTATAATGTAAACTATCCAGCAAACTCGCCTGCGATCACATTACAAAACTCTTTTGGTTATTATGGTCTCCATCAAATAAATACCATAACTAATAGTTGAAATGTCTTACTCGATATAACTTTTTCATCAATGAAAGATATTGGTATCTCTGAATCATTGGATTTATTGTTACCAAACAGTGTACATCACACAGCACTTACCTGCCACTTACAATTCAATAAAGAGCAGCAACTTCAATATGAAGAGTTATAGTATGATTTTAAAAATTATTTTGAAATTAACAACTTTTTGGCCAGTGACAATTGGAATGATATGCTGGAGGGAAATTTAGATCATGTTCTTCAGATGTTTTACGAAATCGTTTACTCTGCAATTGATATGTTTGTACCAGTGAAAAAATTCAGAACCTCAAATTTTCCCGTATGATATAGCACTCAACTTAGGAAATTAATAATGGGAAAAAAGAGAGTGCATAAAAGATTTAAAGTCTCTAGAGACATAGATATATCATTATCAACAATTTAATAATCTCAGAACAAGATGTAAGCAGCTTCAGGCCCATTGTCATCAAAATTATATTGAAAAAATTGAAAGAAATGTTGCTCATGATCCTCGTTGTTTTTGGAATTATATAAACAATAAAAGGAAATTATATAACATACTCTCCAGCATGTTTTTCGAAGAGGCAACAAGCAGTAATAAGAATGAGATTGCGAATCTTTTTGCCAACTATTTTTCCACAACTTACACTGATAAGAAAGAATGTTACCCAAATTCCGGAGTATAGAAAAAGAGAGTGTTTGAATGTTTGCAATTACAATATTGAAATAACAGAAGTAATTGATCAATTGATATCGGCTCCAGAAAAAGTTTCTTTTGGCCCTAACGAAATTCCTCTACATTTCATGAAAAAATGTCTATTCATGCTGGCAAAGCCCCTTCAAACAATTTTCAATATCTCCCTATCATCCCTATCATAATTTGCTTACTTATCAACATTTTCTTTTGAACAGTTTAGAGGAAAGGCATCAGGTTGACTCTATCTATACTGACCTTTCAAAGGTATTTGATAGTCAATTATGATCTTCTAATTGCAAAACTCTCTGCATTAGACATTGACAGTACCTTTTTGAGCTGGATCGGATCTTATTTAAGAGGTAGGACTGAATGTGTCAAATATGCTGGTTCTGTATCATCAGAAATCTTGGTAACATATGAGGTTCTCCAAGGATCCCATATGGGTCCACTACTTTTTTTGTTATTTGTTAATGATATATCAGAAGTAATACAATACAGCTGCCACTTGATGTTTTCTGATGACTTCAAACTCTATAGGATCATTGACAATGTCTGGGATGCTGAACTGTTGCAAATAGATTTGAGCAGTTTGTCCCGTTGGTGTGATATAAATATGCCTCATCTAAATATAAACAAATGTTATCAAATCACATTTTCGAGAATTATGAATCCAATTCAATACTCTTACCAAGTGAAAAATGTTATGATGATAGTGTTCGAGATCTTGGCATATTATTTGATTCCAAAGTTATATTTAAGACATATTGTTTCGAAATAATTTAAATTATTGGGCTTCATTGCAAGATCTTCAGATACATTTTCGCTTTGCACTTCTAAAATATTATACTGCTGTCTCGTTTAGAGATGTGAGGAGCATATTCAAGAGAATATCTTTGTTAGAAAATTCTCCAGAGAATATTCTCAATAGCAGTTTTCCTACATAATTTACACTGAAAAATTTTGCAATGATTTTTAAAAAATTTCAGTTTCTCTAACCCTTTCTATAATTCTGACAACAGTGTTTTACGTCTGGCTGGCAACAGTAATTATGGGAAATCCCCTAGATGCACGAACATATATTCTATACAGCTGTGTGAATTGTAAATTACGTGGTGGAACTATTTTATTTTGGCATTCTGATCGGCTCAGTTTAGACCATCTATAAGTATAAAAACATGGAGCAAAATAAATTGAAGGGTTCCACAAAACCGAAAAGTAATGTTTGAAAATATTTTAATACAAAAAACGTCCACGGGAAGTCAATATATAATTGCAAGTTCTGTTCAAGCGTATATGTGAAAAATGCCATTACGAGCGATTTTCTCATCATTCTCAGAAAATTCTCCAACTTTAGAATATTCTCGGGAATATTTTCCAAAAGATCATTACCGAGAATTTTACATATCTACTCTCGTTCAATCTTTTGTTGAATATAATTGTGTGATATGGTGTCCATTTTATCAGGCGGATATCAATAGATTTTAGAAAGTCTAAAATAAATTTTTAAGGTCATGTGCATTCCAACTTGGATATCAGAGGAGAAAATATGCATACTCAGACATTTTGAATTTATCAAGTTTGGAACATCGAAGGGCTAAGATTGATTTGAGATTTCTGCGCAAAATTGTAAATGGAGCTATAAGTTGTCCAAATTTAATTGAACTCTTTAAACTGAATGTTAATGCCAGAATAACAAGAATTTCAGCACTGTTCATGGTTCCTCATCACAGTACGAACTATGGCCGAAAAGAGTCAATTACAAGGGTAGTTAAATTAGCAAATAAAAATTGTGAAATAATTGATTTATTCGATGCGTCCACATATTTATTCAAAAATCAAATGAGGCACATTAATTTGTTGTAATTTAGTTTTAGTTGATTATGATTATATTTGTTGATAAGGTAACTTAAACATTGTCTCTTAACCTTCCATCACTCGCGCACGGTGTGTCAGACCGGCCCTGTAAACAAATTCCAGTAACTTGGATTTGAGTAGAAATTTGGTACTG
Source organism: Galeruca laticollis (assembly GCA_963921935.1). Lineage (NCBI taxonomy): Eukaryota > Metazoa > Arthropoda > Insecta > Coleoptera > Chrysomelidae > Galeruca > Galeruca laticollis. The sequence continues at coordinate 149,024,811 of OY998176.1, read as the reverse complement.
TCGCTCCATATACCTCTTCAGTCGAGAATCGACCACCGGCGAAGTACGTTTGCAGAGTAAGAAAAAACATAACTTCATTATTAGGGAACATGGTCTAGTACACCGGGCGCGACTGTTGCGTACACACTTTTGTACTTTCCCATAAGATCTGGTAAATTTTAATTGGTAAGTGATTTAAGTTGTTTAACTTTTTTTTGCTTATATATTTATTATATTATGAACTACGAGACGGAACAAGAAATATTACTGAGTTTATTTGAGGAAGTTTCGATTGACGAGGAGACGTATGACGAAGATGATGAAGATGAACAAAATGAAATTGATCATATAGAAGAAAGATCTGAATCTAGTGATACTGAACAAGAGTTTGAAGATGAAAAAACAGAGGGAAATGATGATAGTTTCAGGAGAAAACAGTACTTTATAGGAAGAGATAAAATAACAAAATGGAAAAACACTGTGCACCGAAAAATGTGAGAACATGTGCTGTGAATGAATATGTACGATTGCCAACCATCAAACAATTTGTAAAGTCTAAAACAACACCTTTGGGTATTTGGGAGTGCATGTTCGATGACAAAATGCTAGATTTAGTTGTGGAATGTACAAATATAAAAATTGAGACTGTTTAAAATAAATACAGCAGAGAAAGATATGTGAAACCTACCAACATTGCTGAAATAAAAGCCCTAATTGGCCTTCTTTATCTTGCTGGTGTTTGAAAAGCAAATCACATGAATTTAGGAGATCTCTGGAGAGCAGATGGCACTGGTGTTGAAACTTTCAGGCTTGTAATGAATAGGACAAGATTTCAGTTTCTCTTGTGCTGTCTTCAATTTGATAATATTCATACCAGACAAGAAAGAAGCGAAATAGATAAACTCGCTCCAATACGAACGATTCTAGATAGGATTAACAGGAATATCAAAAAATGTTACTTTTCATTCTGCTTACGTCACCATAGATGAAAAACTTGAGGCTTTTCGAGGAAAATGTAGTTTTAGGCAATACATTTCTAGTAAGCCAAATAAATATGGCATACAATTTTTAACTATTTCTGATGCCAAGCAGTTTTATACTAGCCACTTGGAAGTTTACATTGGAAAGCAACCCAATGGTCCTTTTCAAGTAAGTACAGATACGCAAGCAATAGTAGAAAGACTTTGTGAACACATTTATGGTAAGAATAGAAATGTTACTGTGGATAATTGGTCTTGTAGTATTCCACTAGCTAATAGTCTCAAATCAAAAAATTCAACTTCATTAGGCACTATTCGAAAAAATAAAAAAACAGTTGCCAATAGAATTTGTTCAAAACAATGGTAGGTGCATTGGTTTTTCGATGTTTGGTTTTCATGATGGAATAATAACCTTAGTTTCTCATATTCCAAAAAAAATCGAAACGTCGTACTTATCTCTACAATGCACCATTGAGATGACAGTGATCCTGTCTCAAATAAACCTGAGATGATTATAGAATATAATCATCAGACGAAGAGCGGTGTAGATGTGGTGGACAAATTATGTGTGCAATATAATTGCGCTCGTGCTACAAGACGATGGCCCATGGTGCCTTTTTTTAGTTTGTTGAATGTAGCAGGGATAAACTCTTTTGTAGTTTACACATCTTTATATGATGAATCTAAGACACCACATAGAGAATTTTTACTGCAATTATCGATGTTACTAGTAAATGACTACCAAAAAGTAGGATATACAAGAATATGGTAAAATAAAAGTTTACGAGCTACTAGCTTATTAGAATTTGATAAAATTAATATTGTTAATGTGTATTGACAAGACTATAAACTACAAAAAAATTACATTTGAATTTCTATCCCTGGAGAAGAAATGCAATTAAATGTTTATTTCTTCTGAGGCACCCTTTTATACAGTGCTATTCAAAAGTCCCCTCCCCCCCTCGTATCTCTTGAACGGCTACACTTACATTAATAAAATTTGGAAGGTGAAAATAAAGTGTAAACTTCTCTACGAATGGTAACAGGTGACATAATAGTAATAGATGACGTCACAGTGTCACTCTGGCCAATAATTAATAGGACCTTATGGCAAGTGATATTTCGTTTGAAAGGCATTGACATTGGCTACATAGCCATATTAATTTTGTTTGGGTTTAAATTAATTTTGACGGATAAATTAAATAAATACCAAAATTATTGAAATTATTTTTCTAAATTTAATTAATTCAATATCAACAATGGATTCTTATAGCAAGTGTTCGAAATGTGCTCCGTCTACTTCCTGACAGTAATACATCCTATTAGTAAACTCTTATCGTACTCGTTCGAATGTGTCAGCCGAAATAGCATTGCATTCTTCAGTAATTCTTTCTTTCAAAACGCCAATGCTATCTGGTGCCGTAGTATAAACCTTGGATTCCAAGTACCCCCATAGAAAAAAATCTAATGGTGTCAGATCTGGTGACCGAGGTGGCCATTCTATAGGACCTCGCCGGCCGATGTATTACTGTTAGGAAGTAGACGGAGCACATTTCGAATACTTGCTATAAGAATCCATTGTTGATATTTGATTAATTAAATTTAAAAAAATAATTTCAATAATTTTGGTATTTGTTCAATTTATCCGTCAAAATTAATTTAAACCCAAACAAAATTAATATGGCTATGTAGCCAATGTTAATGCCTTTCAAATGAGATATCACTAGCCATAAGGTCCTATTTAAAATTATTGGCCAGAGTGGCACTGTGACGTCATCTATTACTATTACATCACCTGCTACCATTCGCAGAGAAGTTTACAATTTATTTTCACCCTCCAAATTTTACTAATGTAAGTGTAGCCGTTAAAAAGATATGAGGGGGGAGGGGACTATTGAATAGCACTGTATACATAAAAAACAGTATATAGGCCAAAAATCAAGAACATTTATTCAAGAATATAATATATAGGTCTAAAAGAAGTAAAAAAAGGTTTCTTCAATTTTTTACTTAGACCTTTTTATAATTTATTTTCTTCAATAAATGTTAAGTTGATCCAAGAAATCGATCAATACATACCCATCTCCCATAATAACCATCCATGCTACAGAAGAAAAATTTTTTGGTGCGGAATGAACATGTCCATGTTTGTGAGAATGTCCATGATGTTCACTTTTGTGTTCCGTTACTATCACAGTATAATCATCGTTCTTATGTTCTGGTGTCAACATTTTATTAGCTTCAGTGCAAATATTCAACTCTGAGGGACACTCTGCGTTTTGATTATTCGATTCCAATTTCTCCAAAGTAGACGATTTAGAGACTTTCTGCGAGTCAGGTTTAGAACCAGGATCCAATACTGTTGTGGCCGTTTTATCGGATTCACAGAAATTATTGTCTAAAAAACGAAAGCCTTCATTAAAATAAATACTAATACTTTTTTAAATGAAACTAACTGTTTCTAAATAATTTCACAATAAATATCATATTGTGTAATTATTTAGAAATAGTTAATTTCATTTAAAAAAGTGATATGAGTAGATTCCACACAGTAAGGGTCGAAACAGTAAAAATAAATACTATCTACAAGATATAAAAAGCATTAAGTATATACATTTTGCCTTTATAGATGGAGTTATATAAAACGTGTTCTTTGATAAAATAATTACACTAATAAACGCTGCCTTGTACTTCATCTAATATTTAAATACAAATAGCTTACGTGGATTATCCATAATATCCTTATAACAATAAGGAAAAGAATTATATTTATCCATACATTGAGTCTCGTTCTTCTGATCAATACTTTCCCTTCTGTCATCAATGACAGTAACATGAGAATGTTTCTTCTGTTTTCCTTTCAACCACTTCACACAAAGTGATATCAGTCTCTCCATAACAAAGAAAAATGTTAGACCCAACATAGCTACACATCCTTTCTGTATATTTTCATCATGACTGTTATCCTCAACCAAATGGGAGTGATGTGAATGACTATGACCATGGCTGTGTGACGTACTCATAGCATGAGGGAGTAGATGGAGAAGAGCATCACCAGCAAGGGTGCCGACAGCGAGAGCAACAAGGAATTGAATGAGGGGTTTGTAGAATCTGAAATAAACATTAAATATTTTATGATTGACTGTTCAAATGAATATTTATTTTTTCGAAGGAACCATTTGAAAGAATACTTGAAATTTAAATATTTTCAAAAATCCAGAGATTACATAACTACCTAACTTCCATTAGGGCAAAATTATTAAAAAGAGAAATATATTGTTTTTCTAGATATACAAGTCCTTCCGTTTTCATCAAGGATTTTATGTTGAAACTACAATGGTTGGGGTACTTTAAAATTCAAAAATTTTAAAAACTTATAAATCATGTTTACATTTTCACTTCTTAGAATATCTTGTCTGTTTTCTGCCCACAGAAAAACACACAATATTAAATGATTAAATATACACACCAATTAAAATATCTTACCAAGAGCTTTTACAAAAACATCGGTAATTTGAAATAGGCCAAGCTACAGAGATTTTTTCATGTAAAAAGTGTTCGCCATTGTTAAGAGAATAGTTTCATATGATATAGTGCGATGTTTTTCACTCGACTATATTATTCATAACTTTGTTATTACCAATTTTACACAAAAAATCGCTTTTGTTGGTTTTTTGCTTATATAATTAAAACTGTTAGGGTAATCGTAATAGCATCAAAAGAAAAATTGTAAAGAATAAAACCACCAAGATAATGAGACATCGAACAACTCGATCGGACTGTTAGTTTAGGAGAAAATCGGGAAAAACCGGCCAAAGTGCTCTTTTTTTTTCAAAAATTCATATCTGTTATTTTCTGAGTTGTAGCGTAGAACCTCCGGCCAGTGTAAGTTTTTAATATAAACTTTAAATGTGCAAAAAGTAGGTACTGTCCGATGCATAGTTTTCGATCTGTGGCCATCTGAATTTTTTACTATGCAATTTTATAACAGGCTTGAATGCGACAGGTATGTTCTGATTTCAATTTACAAAAACGATTTCGAAAGTAGAATCTTCATACTTCAAACGTTCATCTTGGTTTTGCTATTTATTGCTAAGATATTCAAATGAAAAGATTATGAAATACGCGCTGGCAACAGTATTACTGTATACATGTAGAGACAATTCAACGATTAACCAAATGATATACAGTAAGGTAAACCTGGGTAAAATATATGTCTTTTAAATTTCATATTTTAAACATAGCTAGTATGAGTATCTGTCTACATGACTTTTGAGTTTTGCTGGTTAAAAGCAAAACACTTTTACTCACCTTTTTTTCTTTTTTTTTTGTCCGGTGTTCACACTTACCCCACAAAGTGGGGCAAGTGTGAATACGGTTCATGCTGTCTACTGTCCACAAGTGTGAAATACTGTTAAAAAAGCTACAATTTCGTTTTTGGACCACTTTAATATCTAAAATAGTTAAATAGTTATGAACTTTTCAAAATGAAATATAACTCAAGTGCTTAAATTAAAATTTGCCAAATCTACTGAGAAATTGAATGTGTCTCCTCTGCGGCCTCTCTTGGAGTGCAGGATTCTTATGTTCATTTCTTTATTAATTGTATCAATATCGTCTATATCGGGCCAAGAAAAGGTTTTTCTGCCGAATTTTAAAAATTTCACTTCCCATCCTTCATCAATTTCGTTCAAAATGTTGCCAACAAAATGCCTTATTCTCTTCTTGGTTTCATATTGAACTACCACCCATTTGCCGTTTTTGATATTAGTTTGCTCTTCTTCGATTTTCTTGTCCAGAGTTTTATCTGTATCGAGCTCTTCTTCTGTATCAGAACTCTCTGGGTCCAAGTCATCTGTAGATTCGATGTCACTTTCTTTCTGGATTATACGCTTTTTATCAACTTTTTGTCGGAAAACTTTCTTAGTCGCTTTTCCTTTTTCTAGTCTAGCTAATACCTGTGGTGCAGTGATGACTTCTGTTCCACATGCCACTTTTTTTTAATTTTTTGTACCTGGCCACTATGAGTGTCTTATTGTTTTCAAAAGAAGCTCTTCAAATGATAATTTTGATGTGGATCGACTAGTTGTAGCTTCTATATTTGGAATTTGTTCGACATTTTGGTTTTCTTAAACATTTTGGTTTCCTTTGACATTTTCGCTTCCTCCAACATTTTTCTCGTCTCCCAACAGCATTACCTGAGGTGTGTTTTCTCCACCTTCTTAAACATTCAGGATCATATTTGTCTTCAGATATGACCTGCCGATCTAATGGCTGTATACCAGCTTTTACAAAACCATTACTAATAGTGATAGGCTTGAGGTCCTTCCAGGCTTGACCGATCATTGCCAAAAATTGTTTCTTTGGTATTTTAATTCCCACATTTCTCCTTTGCCAAGCCACTAATCTTTCATCCCATGTACCCTTCAGTGATCTGAACACTGATATGTCTAGTGGCTCGCGTGTGGGAGAAGTTTGAGAATTGTTACATTATTGGCAGTTGCCAATTCTATTAGAGGAATGTTAACATGGATGTGACCATCATAAATAATCAGAACAGGTCTGTGTGGTTCCAGAGCAGGCAGTAGAGTCTGTCTCCATCCAGCCTTTTTGTTGGCCGCAAATGACATTCCCGGATACGAATCTTCTTCATTTGGAACCCAGGCATCCCAAATATTCTTCCCCTTATACACAATGAGTGGAGGGGCTTTTAATCCGGAAGCAGATACAGCAGCTAAAACAGTTGTATTTTCCCGGCCCGGACCTGACACGGTTCTATAACAAGCTTTTCCCCTTGCACCAACAATTTTTGTTTTATAAGGATCATGAGAAAAAGAACTCTCATGTAGGTTCCAAATATGTTCGGGCTTATTATGAAGTTATAAATCTGTTAAAGTTTCATTCCAAATATCGAAATATGCATTAATGGTGAACGGATCTGTCATCTTTTTTCGGGCGTACTCAACTGATTGGGGCTTCTTTATACTCAGGTGGTGACACGTATTTTGAAGTTTCTGAACCAATTATCACCAGGTATGTTGTTCTTAAATGGTATTTTAATATTATTTTGTTCAACATAACTTGCAACAACCCTCAGCAATTCTTTTCTCGTGATTCCAAAGCACTTCTCAAGTGTGCAAAGAGCATTTGCTAATTTGATTTCATCCTCTTTTGGAATCACTGCAGAACGGCCTTAAGTCTCGCTTTTTTACCTCGAGTACTTTTCAGGTGATAAAATAGAGTGGTTTTCGGAATATGATATAATCTATGGGCTCTATGTATGGTTAGAGCACCGCGTTTAATTTCAGCCACAGCTAAATTTATATCTTCCTTTGAATAAGCGCCTCCTCTGTTAGTCTTTCTTACGTAGACTCTTAGCATATTCTGAAATGAAAAATTTTTATTAAGTTTTTACACCGCAAAAATGTACGTTCATACTTGCACTGATGAAATGTTCACACTTACCTCATTATGCGAAATACTAAGGGGTAAGTGTGAACACGATATTTATCAACAGTACGAAAAAAAAAAACGAAAATGCATATACAGGGTGTCCCGGGACTAATGGGAAAAAAGTCAGGAGCGTATAATCTAAGCCAAAATAATGTTAGTACTTCATATAAACTTTTTCTATGTAGGCCCTCGTTTTCGAGTTATAGGCCTCCAAAGTTTTAATTTTGAATTTGGTTTTTATTTTTATTTTTTTTACTAGTTATTTGATCTTTGTAAAATTTACGGTAAAGCTATAATGTACATGTATGTTTATTTTGGAAAGGTAAACAGATTTACAGTAGTGCCTTGAAGCCAGGGACGGACTACTCGCAATGGTTAGTGATCCATAAATTTGCAGGGATGGCACACCCTCTATGAAATTATCGAAATTGACTTCCCCACACATTAAGCTATCGAAAAGGTACTCTTGCTGGAATTCGATAAAATGAGCCGTTTGGCTAATATTTACAGTTTTATTAATGCACTACGTACACATTTACCTAACTAACTTATTAATATGATGTACTACAAAAAAATAATTTGAAGATAGCAGATGATAAAAACATTAAGAACTTATTTAATGGGAATTAAAAAGGTACGCAGACTACGTAATTAGTTGCTTTTAATCAAAATTACGAACACAACATTATTAAACCATTAAGAAAACCTCATAAAACACAAGTTATAAAACAATCGACTGAAACTAATTCCTAAACAACAAAAACTAACGTTTTTCTAATAAATGTTCAATATGAGCTCCTCCCACTTCCACGCACATTCTAAGTCTACGACGGTTGTTTCTTTGCACTTCTAATAATATTGCAGTGTAACACATTTCTGTCTATTAAATATTGCCTTGTTTGCACAGGTGTTGCGTATACCTTACTTTTGAGATAACCCTAGAGGAAGAAATCCATAGGATTAACATCTCCTGATCGCGGTGGTCATTGAACAGGGCCTCCACGACCAATCCATCTATTAGGAAGCCTTGTGTGTAAATGCTATCGTACATCTAAACTGAAATGAGGAGGGGCCCCATCATGCATGAACCATAAATTCCTACGAGTTTGTAGTAGCACATCATCAAACAGGTTCCATAACTCATTTTGCAAAAACTCCAAATATCTCTGACCGGTCAAAGTATCGTCAATAAAGTATGGCCCTATCAAATGATTGCCAACTATTCCTGCCCAAACATTAACCATGAATCTATGCTGGCTCCTAGTTTGACTAATGCCATGTGGATTCACATCATCCCATAAATGCATATTATGAGAATTTATGACTACATCTCTGTTGAAACCGGATTCGTTCGTAAAGAGAACGTTACTAATAAATGTATTGTCTGCTTGTTGTTGTCGCAGAAACCACTGGCTATACTCAAGTCATGAAGGATGATCAGCCACTGTCATACTGTGTACTTTTTTCATGTGAAAAGGATATAACAGCTGTTCTTTTAGAACGCGATGCACAACTGATTTCGAGACGTTATGTTCTCTTGATAATTTTCGTAAACTCGTTGATGGTTCATTATCAACTGCATTTAACAAGTCTTGTTCAACTGCCACAGTACGTACGCTTCGTACTGGACCTTCTCCACTTTTTTTGGCAAAAAACGTCCTAAAATTTAAAACTTTGTTTTGTATACATGGAAAATTACATTTACTTATTCATACCTGTTTCTCGTAACCTGAGATCAATACGCTCAAACATTCGTCTCTCTGGCAATGCTCTGTTTGCAAAATGTTCTGCATAAAGCCTTCTGGCCTCTAAACAGTTTCGAGAAACCAGTCCATACATTAAATTCATATCTACGTACTCAATAAAAGTGAATTCTGCCATTGTAACTGTTAAATTAAGGACTTATGAATTATTGACAAGTACTGACTACGAACTATTCTACACAATGTTTGACAACTAATCCTATGGTTACTTGATAAACGGTAAAAACACTTTTAAAAAGTTTTTACCAACTTTCCAATTAATGAGCCGTTAATGTTTTTTATCTTCTGCTATCATTAAATTATTTTTTTGTAGTACTGAAGGTAAATCTTGGACATCGTATTAATAAGTTAGTTTTACCTCGTTGTGTACTTATAAAAATGGTGAATGTACGTAGTGCATTAATAAAACTGTCAATATTAGCCGAACGGCTTATTTTATCGAATTCTAACAAGAGTACCTTTTCGTTAGCTTAATGTGTGGGGAAGTGAATTTCGATAATTTCATACAGGGTGTGCCATCCCTGCAAATTATTGGGATCACTAACCATTGCGAGTAGTCCGTCCCTGGCTTCAAGACACTACTCTAAATCTGTTTACCTTACCAAAATAAACATACACGTACATTATAGCTTTGCCGTGAATTTTATAAAGATCAAATAACTAGTACAAAAAATAAAAATAAAAACTAAATTCAAAATTAAAACTTTGGAGGCCTATAACTCGAAAACGAGGGCCTGAATAGAAAAAGTTTATATGAAGTACTAACATTATTTTGACTCAGATTATACGCTCCTGACTTTTTTCCCATTAGTCCCGGGACACCCTGTATACTGTGTTAAACTATAACATATTACAAATACAATAGCAAAAATTAAAAAATAACTTACGTTGGTAAATGTATTTTTCCTTGTATTTTAAAAATAACACGGTGCACTCATCAACTGTGATTACTTTATGGCATGAATTAAATAGATTATGTCGCGCCCGCCAATTATCGCACTGGCGTTCTTTTAAGCGGGCAAGTGTTCTAGTATGATATACTACTACGAACAAAAAAACGCACTTCTATCGGTGTACTCCTGTCATTTTAAAATGATATGTTCAGTTATCCCCGATTCACACTTACCCAGGTTTACCTTAACTCAATTAATCGATTAATTCTTATATTGGCCACTCCAGCGATCTGTCAAATTAAAACTAATATGGCGGCTGGTGGGCACACAGTGGTAGTAGGTTAGGTTGTTTCTATAAGCAAAAATGATAATTTGAAGTGTTTAGTGGTTGTGTGGCACTTGGTCATATAAAAATGTCTTCGTCTTCGTTTTGTTATACAGTTCAACGTGGAAGCGGAAGTAAATACGATAATGTTAACTTTTATTGAATTCCACAAGTAGTGTTATTCTTTAAAGATAGAACTAATTTTAACGAAATATCTGTTTGAATATCAAAACAAAATAAAACAATAAATAAAATCTTATAATAGTTTACAATGCTTTTTCAACATTTTTTAAGCGTATTGATTGTAATTCGTCCTGATATTAAAAACATGAAAGAATCTAATAAGTGGGAGGAAGCAATAAATAGCGAGATTCGGTCACTTTAAATGAACGGAACTGGGATATTAGTAAAACCACCAGAAAACAAAAATATTATTGATTGCAAGTGGGTCTTTAATGTTAAACAGGATACATTTGCAACCCAAGCAGGTATAAGGCACGTTTAGTGGCAAATGGTTTATCCAAAAATATTTATCTGACTATAATATAACCTTTGTACCTGTATAGCAAGGATATCTACGTTCAGGGTTATCTTATACTATGCAAATCAATTCAATTTAATGATAAATCATATGGATGTCAAAATGCCTTTTTAAATGGTACATTAAAAGAAGAACTTGACATGAAAGTACCAGAAGGTGTAAAAAGTGAAAAGGTTCAAGTGTGTTGTAACAAAGTTACATTTTAAGGACCGGGCAAAAGCACAATCTCCCGTATAAATTAAAATAAATTGTTCGAGAACTATGTGTTTCCGTCCGTAGAATAACATCGGTAGATACAATATAATTACTCTAACAAGCGCAGACAGTCGGCGACACTTACCTCTCATCAATGTATCCCCAGCAAGCCGTACCAATTAACAGAACGATTTCCAGAGTCGGCAGTATATCCGTAGACTGCTTTCCTTACCCGCATACGCCGGTGAGTTTCCGCCTACACGGAGGAATTAAATTTATGAGCCATCATTGCGCTCATAAACCCGTTCTCTTTCAGAAAACCGTTCCAGAAATTCCAACCGCCTGTTCCGCAAACCGAGGTGAGTTTTATTTCACTTTATACCTTAGGGTATATGGTTCTCGCCCGTTGAACCCGAGGTAGAGTAAGTAAAGGGATACCGTAAACTGCTACTGGGAGAACTGAGTACTCACATCCTAGTAGTGGTCGCGTTTGATTCGTAAGCCGCCCGTTTGGGGAAAACTGTTACTAGGGGATCTGAGTATTTACCCCTATTGACAGTAGCGAGTTCGGGATTTTAATATCGCGAGATCAGAGACCCGTATCCCCTTTGACTGACCTAGAGGGTCGCTTGCACGCCGAATTAATTCTGTTTGGCACACATCCGGTTTTCATCAATCTACTAACCATTCACGGCATCCCTCATTCTGCTTACGCTTGCATTTGCTTTGGTTTCCTCACCGTTTTACTAGTAATTTGTTTACCGCTCATTGCACCCCTCATTACCGTTGTAGTTAACCGAAAGAGACAGTTTGAACCAGTATTTTAGTTAGTATTAGTGCTTTTGCCCCGCTCACCCGAATTATTAGTCTGATCGTTTAGTTTACTTGTTTATTTTTCTGACTGCTCATTTCTTTTCCGATTGTTTTTCTATTTTTTATTATTTAGCCTAATAAAGGGTGTTTGTAAATAAGTAAAGTTTTTCAACTCCAATTACCACTGACCTCCGCATAAGGTAAGAAGTTTAAGCAGCAAATACCCAAGTTCCGAACCCCGGAAGGCAAGTAAAATCTGGCCAACTGCCCACAACACTCTTGTCACCACCATAAGTGACCCCTGGAGTATTTTACTTCTTCAATGATGCTGCACGGAGCAAGTATATACCACTATAATAAACTGGCGCCCGAGGCAACCCGTTACCTGTAGTCAAGGCGCCAATCCGGAAAGTAGCGACGCAAGAGCGGTACAATGAAAATTATTAAAATCTCTATATGGTTTAAAGCAGGCCCTCTAGGTATTGGTATGAGCTTTTTGATGATTTTGTCAAGAAATTAGGATTTTAAAGTTCTGAAGTTGATCCCTGCCTATATTTTTTAGATAAAAATGACATAAATAATAATATACAGGGTGGGGCACTATGAATGAACTATTCTCTGGCGTCTTAACGGCAAATAAAATTGGACGTAGAATTAAGTAGATTACTTAGGACTATAATTTGAAAATATTTTGGAATATACACCCTGTATCTGTTGGGTCTGTTCAACGTGGGAATTTATTACCTTTCAGTTGGTATTAGGGTTGCCTATATCTAACTCTGATAGTTTTCGAGAAATTTTAAATTTGTTTTTTAATATTCAATTATTTGCTAACATCTAGTTACCTATGACATGATGATATTCCGATGGAAAGTTTTTAAAAATTTGTTATTTTGACAGTAAGTGCTTTGTTGTATGATTTATTATTGATAAATTAAAGGTTTCTTAAATTAGAATTTTATTAAGGGTAAGTACACTATTATTGGGCATAGAGATACAATAAGCTTCAAAATTATAAAAAAATAACTACAAAAAATTTAAAGAAGGTGTTCAAAGTGACGCCCATTTTGTTGGATACAAATTTCAACTCTTTTAAAAAAGTTGTTGTTCACTTTCTTCAACATCTCTGGTGTTACTGTTTGAAACGCTCTCCTTATCCTATCCTTCATGTTCTCGGGAGTGGTTGGCTCTGTATTGTAGACAATACTTTTTATGTAACCCTAAAGAAAATAGTCTAATGGCGTCAAGCATGGGGATCTTGCCGGCCAAAGGTAAGGACCCCCTCGCCCAATCCATTTTTGTGGAAAAATATTGTTTAGGTAACGCCGGACAATTACACTATTGTTTAGGTAACGCCGGACAATTACACTGTAATGAACAGATGCACCATCTAACTGCAGCCACATTTTTTGTCTTGTAGCTAGTGGAACGTTATCTAAAAGTTCGGGTAGTTTGTTACGTAAAAATTTACGAAATTTTCTTCCAGTTAGCGTTCCATTAAAAAAATAAGGTCCTATTATGTGGGTTCCAACGATTCCTGCCCATATATTTAATGACCAACACTTCGGAAGTAATGCGGATTTTCGTCGTTATAGTAATGAAAATTATGTTTGTTTACTAAACGGTTTTTATGAAACGTAGTTTCATCCGTAAACAGAACAAAATCAAAAAAATCTTCAGACCCTGCCACTTTATCCATAACCCATAAACACGATTTTCAAAGTCACTATCAAATAGTTGCTTGTGCATTTGAATATGGTAGGGATGAAATTTGTGTTTTTTAATTATCCTAGCGACACTTCTCTTGCTTATACCTACTTGCTCACTAATACATCTTTGACTAGTATGTGGATTCTCAACAAATGCACCCATTACTTCAAATTCTGAATCGTCTGTAATTGCAGATGTTCGTCTAGAATTTTTTGTTTATTGCACGCTTCCAGTAGTTTTGAATACGTGCAGTAGTCTTTTAAAAACATTTCTGTTGGGATGCTCTCTATTTGGATACTTTTGAGCGTATAATCTACTCGCTAAAAAACAGTTCTCCTGACACTCACCAATAATTAAGATCATATCTATTCTTTCTTCGTTAGAGTACTTTTTCATGTTTAACCAGGGATTAATAACTATGTCAATTATTAAAACTCAACAATACATCAACACTATACAAATACAATACACAAATACTCACTATACAAATTTATAAATTTATTTGACAGATGGAATGGTATTAAAATAATACCTATTTGAATGACATTTCATAGGTAACTAGATGCCAGATAAGTGAATAATATTAAAAACCAAATACAGTACACAGCCACCCACTTCAGAGGACATGAAGAATAGGATAATGCGAGCTTTTTAGAGAATAACACTAGAAATATTAAAAAAAACAATAATTTTTTCAAGAGTTCAAGCTTGTATCTAACACGATAGGCATGATTTTGGGTACTTTCTTTAAATTTTTTGTAAATTTTTTTACTAATCTTAATGCAAAGTTAATGATTGTGTACCCTTAATAAAATTCTGTTTTAAGAGACCTTTAATTTATCAATAATAAATCATACAACAAAGCACTTACTGTCAAAATAACAAATTTTAAATTTTTAAAAACTTTCCATCGGAGTATCATCATGTCAATGGTAACTAGATGTCAGCAAATAATTGAATATTAAAAAACAAATTTAAAATTTCTCGAAAACTATCAAAGTTAGATATAGGCTACCCTAATACCAACTGAAAGGTAATAAATTCCCACGTTGAACAGATCCAACAGATACAGGGTGTTCCATTTAAATTAAGCCAGAAATTTATGTATTAAATGGTTAGTGTTATACTGTCATATTAAAAACACCCTGTATATTATAGCATAACAGTAAAAATTGGAAACAGAATGTTAAAAGCTTTTAGTGAGATAGTGTAAAGCAAATGTGGTAATTCGTTTTTATTTTCAAGTTATTGTATTTTTTCGGAGGGTCTACAAATGATGTAAAATCGATTTATCCTGGAAACTGAACTAGATAGGTATAGGGAAATCTCAATGAACTTACATTATTTTTAATAGTATAATTCAAAAATGTGATAAAATACAGGGTGTTCCATTTAAAGGAACCTAACTTTAATACGGCACGCTTTTTTGGAGCACCCTGTATATTCCAAAATATTTTCAAATTATAGTCCTAAGTAATCTACTTAATTCTACGTCTAATTTTTTCTAATTTTATTTGCCGTTAAGACGCCAGAGAACAGTTCGTTCATAGTGCCCCACCCTGTATATTTAGTCCTATAAGTTGATGATTTATTAGTTATTACTAGAAACAAGGATATTATGTTTAGTTTTAAAAAGGCATTTAATTAAGACCTTTCAAATGGTAGATTTACAAGATGTTAAATTGTTCTTAGACATAAAAAGAGAATAACAATATAATTTTTAATCAAAGTGTTTTTATAAAAAGAATTTTAAATAAATTTAATATGGCAGATTGCAAGGGTGTAGAAACCCATTTAGATATTAAACTAACTTATAAAGCATTAAGTAAACAATAAAATTGTAATTCACCATGTAGAAACCTTATCGGTTGTCTAATATATGTTATGTTGTGCACACTCCCTGGCCTATGTGCCGCAATTAACATTTTAAGCCGTTTTCAAAATAATAATAATGAAGAGTTATGGAAAGCCTTAAAAAGAGTGTTAAGGTACCTTAAAGGTACTATGCATTTAAACCTAACTTGCACAAAAGGTGATTATGATGATGTAATAGTTGGATATCCCGATTCAGATTGGACAGGCTGTGAAATTGATAAAAAAAGTACCACAGAATACCTATTCAAAGTATTTAATGATTGCACTGTTTCCTGGAATACCTAGAAACAACAGCTGCACCCCCAACTGAAGCTGAATACATGGCTCTTTTTGAAGCCACACGAGAAGTAAAGTGGTTAAGAGCATTAACAAATAGTATGAAATTAGTAAATCCTCAGCCGATAATAATATATGAGGATAATAATGCATGTATCAGTATAGCAAACAATCCATCGAATCATAAAATGGCCAAATACATTGGTTTTAAGCACCATTATACAGTGTGACCCATTTTTAATGGAAACACCCCCCTAAAAATGAAGTTGTAAACCGATTTTAATAATTTTTTTTTGAAATGTTAAGTACTAAAAGGTCTACCTTGCGACAAAATTTGAAATGTTTATTCCAATTTTCAGGGCATACTACCATATTTTTTCTTAGTCGAAAATCGGGATTTTTTATTAGCGATTTTTTTATTGAAGAAAACATTACGCCACTGGATTCAGAGTGCCTCTAAACAGGTGTGACCAAAATTTCATGAAAAAATATTCATTAATAACAAAGTTATGGCAACTCATAAATTCGAAAACTCTCACAGCTAACAGTCACAAAAACACCCTATATCAGCAGATATAGCCATAAAAATATTTTTTTCATGATTTCAACAATAAAGTGCCACCAGATGAAAAAAAAATTGATGGCGTAAATTTTTTTAATGAAAATAACGGGATTACATTCACACAATGCAACTAATAATGAAGCAAAAAAATTTAATAAACGTAACTATGATAACAAATCATTGAAATGTTTCAAGTCAGTGCAACAATTAATTCTAACTCATATTCTAGTAGCCTCTACTAATCCACCATGTATTTCGATACATTTGTCGTAGCGCTTACGAATGTTTCTGATTACATTCCTTAGTTCTTGAGGGGTAATATCTGCACATACCTGTCGAATTCTTGCAGAAAGTTCATTTCTATCTCTTTTTTTTTAGTCACGAGGGGGTAGGGTTCAGGTGCCCTAATGGTTGCCGCTCAACCATTAATTGGCTTATTGTGCACCCCCACTCACAGGTCTTAAGCAGAGTCCCATCCTAAATTCTTAGCGAACATTGAGATTCGTCGGACTATGTTTTCCTGCATTCCCTCCTGAATTGTGCCTAGGAAGATATCTAGACAGGAGGCTCGCCTTCTGCACAGGGCAGGGCAATCGAAGACCATGTGCTTTGCAGTTTCCTCTGCTTCTCCACACATCCTGCAATGGGGGTTTGTTGCGTCAATCCCCATTTTCGCTAGGTGTGCATTGAATAGCCAGTGGCCAGTTATGAATCCTACCACTTTTCGCAGTTTTTTCCTACCCAGTCTAAAAGCATTTGCTGCGTAGGAACTCGATGGTCCTTTTAGCATTCTTTTGGACTGAGCATGTCCCGTGATTTTGTTCCAGCGCTTTTGGTGTTCAAGCGACACCCAGTTGGAAACAGTTTTTCGTACGGTGCTGTATGAAACGCCGTATGCTGGTTCTGATCCCATGAGGGTGAGATGAGCTCCTTTCTTGGCACATTTCTATCTCTTGGGCGGTTTTTGTAAACCTTTTGTGTGATAAGTCCCCAGAGAAAAAAGTCCAAAACTGTGAGGTCTGGTGATCTGGGTGGCCAATCTAGAAACGGACTACCACGACCTATCCATCGGTTTGGAAAATGTTCGTTAAGCCATTACCTCACAGCCCTGGCATAATGAACTGAACACCCATCTAACTGGACAATTAAATTTGATCGTTCATTGATTGGCAGCTCGTGAATAGCATCCCAAAACTCTGTGTTTAAAAATTCTAGCAACCTCTGCGCATTAATGTTTCCCTCAAAAAAGAAAGGACCAATAATTCGTTCATTCAATATCCCACACCAGATGTTGATTTTTTGGGAATACTGGCTTTTACAATTTATTACCCAGTTATGATTATCCGCTGCCCAATAGCGACAATTCTGTGATGACACTACTCCATTTGTAGTGAAAGTGGCTTAGTCGGTATATAAAATATTTTGTAGTAAATTTCTATTGTTTAAATATTTCCCTTGGGCTCATAAACAATATTCCATACGTCTTGCTTCGTCGCCTTCTTGCAGTGTGTGTAAAAATTTTGGCATGAAAAGTTTAATATTCTTTGCCTTGAGACATCTCCGAATAGTTTCTCGTGGAATATTCAAATCTAAAGTGGCATTCCTTATACTGGCATTAATTAGAATTATTTCCGAAATAATATAAAATGATTTGATCATTCCTGTTTCGTCTTTGTACAGGATTACTTTTTAACATCATTTTTAATACTGCACCAGTTTCATTGAATATTTTATTTATTTTATTTACCGTACCGCAGCTAATACGAGGACGATCTGGATGTCTCTCATTAAATACTCTACAAACATCTCTAGTACTTCTAACGTCATCTCCCGAAAGGCGTACAATTTCAATTTTCTCTCTTACGCTCAATCTTGCAGCCATGACACAAAATAATCCGAAGAACTGTAAGGTGAATATTGTTGACAATAGTACACTTAAATCTTTCACAAGTGTAAAACTGTAATATCATTTCCATGGCAACTAAGATTTAAATTGAAAAATCTATTAGGTCTTAGTTTTAGTTAATTTGCGTGAAAACTTGAATGTAATTCCGTTATTTTCATTAAAAATATTTACGCTATTTGTTTTTTTTTATCTGGAGGCACTTTATTGTTGAAATCATAAAAAAAAATATTCTCATGACTATATCTGTTGATATAGGGTGTTTTTGTGACTGTTAGCTGTGTGAGTTTTCGAATTTATGAAACTTTGTTATTAATGAAGATTTTTTCATGAAATTTTGGTCACACCTGTTTAGAGGCACTCTGAATCCAGTGTCCAATAAAAAAATCGCTAATAAAAAATCCCGATTTTCGACTAAGAAAAAATATCGTAGTATGCCCTGAAAATTAGAATAAACATTTCAAATTTTGTCCCAAGGTAGACCTTTTAGTACTTGACATTTCAAAAAAAATTATTAAAATAGGTTTACAACTTAAAATTTTAGGGGGGTGTTTCCATTAAAAATGGGTCACACTGTATAAAGCATTCAAAATAAGGTTATAACTCTGAAATTTTCATCAACAGATCAACAAACCAGCCGATTTGATGACAAAGCCTTTAGTGAAAGGGAAATTCGGAGAATTAAGGTTAAAGTTCACTATCGGTCGAACTATCCTACAGTGCGGACGTATCGATTTGAGTTCTGTTGCGATAAGTGATTTACTTACCTAGCAGTTTCCTATTATTATTTTTTCTGTGTTGTATATAATTAGTGTAGCCACGATACTGCAAGTTGCTTTTATCTAATTATTTGTTTTGCCCCGGCTCTGAAGCCCAGATGTCCGGTGGCCAATATGAAAAAGGGGACAAGGACCCACCTCTGCGATCAACGAGAAGAAATTGTCCTAATATGCATGTGGAAGAAATTACATTTTCTGGAGATATTGATATGAATAACCAAAAATAACCAAAATACGATGGATTTAACAATTAATAATATTTCAAACGAAGCAGTGAACAAAAACAATGATGATACGGAGTCAGTAAAAAACTTGCTAATAGGTTCTAATATATCAAGTAATGTAAACAGTGGTCGTAGGCCAGTTAATACAAACAATAGATTTCTACCAACCGATTTAGGTCCATACTTTATTTTTGTAGAGCATTTAGAACTAAATATTGGTCGATTACATCCGATGAAATTAGGTGAAAAGTTGTTAGCGCTATCAAATTATGAAAATAATATTACTGAAATAACTAGTGTTGGAAAAAATCGCGTAAAAATTGAAGTAAATTCGAGTAACCATGCTAATAAATTAGTAAAAGAACCATTTTTCGAGAAAAATAACCTGATTGCATACATTCCAAATTATTTAACCAAAAAACGTGGCATAGTAAGAGGTGTTGACACATCTCTGAGCGAAAATACTCTTTTAAATATTATAAAATCGAATGTGTCAATTAAAAAGGTACAACGTTTGAATAGAACAGTGGAGAAAGATGGCGTTATACAGCGGGTTCCTAGGCAGATGATAATTGTAACTTTTGTTGGCAAATTAATCCCACAATTTATTTACATTAATAAAGTTAGGTGCTCTGTCGATACCTATGTTAGTCCGGTCATGCAATGTTATCATTGTCTTAGGTACGGTCATACATTGTCTCAATGCAAAGGTAAGAAAAGGTGTAAAAATTGCGGATCAGATGAACAAACTGATAATTTTCCGAATAGCTGTAGGAGATACTGTGTTCACTGTCAAACTAGCAACCATTCCTCTTCATTCAAGAAATGCCCAGTATATATAAAACAAAGGAAAACCAAGGAAGCTATGGCTAATTTGAATATATCATTTAAAGAGGCTGAAAAAGTAGTCGATAATGCCAGCTACACCAGCATTATCCAAAAAAATAGGCTTGCTCCACTAGCTAATTCAGAAGTTGATTTTCCCACTCTAAAACCTTCCAGTAATCGTTACTCTAGCAATCCTCTAAAAGGAAATAGTCCAACCTCACCTACTCCGGAAATTAGCTCAAATCCTCCTAAAAAGAGAAAAAGTAATAATACTCTATCTGACTTCCCTCCCATTCGTAGAGAATACTATACCAGCTTTTGTACAGGTCCTGTATTCCAGTTTAGTCAAAAGAATACTGAAAGTGATTTTGAAAAATTTGCCTATCAACTTAGTTCTAAAATAAAAACCATGCTTGAAAATTTTATACGAGATATGCCTCAATCTTCTTCATGTGCAATCAATAATAAGTTAATATTTAACAAAAATGATATTGATAGTAAAATTAAAAATATTGTCGATAGTTTATTCAACTAACCATGGTCAATACTAGCTTGAAAATAGTTCAGTGGAATGCCAGATCTTTAAATTCCAATAAATTTTCGTTAACACAACTTAATGTTGAAGACAATTTTGATATTGCTCTGATATCCGAAACCTGGTATAAACCAGCGGATGTCAAAAGGTTTCAAAATTTTAATATAATAACAAAAGATAGAAACAAGGGACATGGTGGTGTGGCTATATTCATATCAAACTCAATTAAATATGAAATTATTGAATTTGTTAATAACTTCAATCCCAAAATAGAAGTATGTGGTATTAACATTACTAGTGGTGATGAAAAATTGACAATTATAAGTTTGTACAAACCTTCGACAACTAAAGCAACTGTACAAGATTATATCAATTTATTTAACCAGATTAAGCACGAGTGTATCATCGGTGGTGATTTTAACGCTCATCACGGAATCTGGGGTTCGGAGACGTGCTCGACAGATGGTAATATACTAGTTGAAGCGTTAGATTATTTTCCTGCTTTAGCTGTAGCTAATGACGGTTGTGCCACAATAATTTCTTCCCCAGGACAAGCTAAATCTGCTGTAGATCTGACTATTTTATCTTCAAAATTGTGTTCTTCATTTACGTGGTCCGTTTTATCGGACACATATGGTTCTGATCACTTCCCTATTAGGATTGTGATCAAAGATATCCAAAAGGAAACTTGTTCGGTTAAGCGTACTTCTAAATGGTCAATGTCCAACGCTAATTGGAAGTTATACCAAACCTCTATCATTGAATCATTCCAATCCGTCCCTATTTGCAACGATTCTAACGCCATGATATCTTTTCTCACTGATACAATAACGGCAGCTGCAAATAAGTCTTGTAAGGTAATAAAATCAACTACTCATAATCCGACTAAATACGTTCCCTGGTGGGATCAAGAATGCCTCGCAGCGACAAATTCTAGGAAAAATGCGTTAGAAGCTTACAGAACAAACTTAATCCCTTCTAACTTCATTGAACATAAAAGATTAGATGCTATGTGTAAACGGTTATTCAAAACCAAATCAAGAACAAATTGGGCCAAATTTTACTCCTCACTTAACAGACAAATTCATCCAAGCGACATATGGAGAAGGGTTAAAAACGTTCAAAGTGTTAAAAAATCTTGTATAGTCAACGAAACATTAGTTGAAAACTTGCTTCAAAAAATTGCACCCGACCACGTCCATTATCCAATAGACTGGCCTATTAATTCTCCAGAACAACATTGTTTACTAGCACCGATAAACATCAATGAAATAAAAACAAGTATTAAAACTTCTAAAAAGTCTAGTCCAGGAATTGACGGAATTAAGTACCTTATGCTAGGAAACATGCCGGACGTAGCGTTACAGTTCTTATGCAAAATCTATAATATCTTGATGAAAGGAGACAATTGCGACTCTTTAAAACAATGTCTTATCGTTACAATTCCGAAGTTAAATGATTCAACTGCCCTCAGACCCATTGCTCTTATGTCTTGTTTATTAAAAACTATTGAAAGGATTATGAAAATTAGACTGGAATGGTGGTGTGAAAGCAATAATGTTTTTCCAGACACATAGTTTGGTTTTCGTAGGAAAAGAGGCACAGTAGACTGCATTGCACATCTAGTCACAGATATTCAATCAACGTTTACCGAAAACAATTATCTTGCTGCATTATTTTTGGACATTACCAGTGCTTACAATAATGTTCAACTGCATTCTCTTTTTAATAAATTAATTCAAATTGGTATTCCATCCAGATGCGCGTATGTCTTGGTTGAACTATTTATGAATAGACAAATATTTATTCGGTGCAACAACCAAATTCTTGGCCCACGACTTGTTTTCAAAGGTTTACCGCAGGGATCAGTTCTAAGCCCGCTACTCTTTAACCTATATACCTTAAACGTACATGTTATGGATATAGAGTGCAACATATTGCAATATGCAGACGATTTCTGTTTATATGTAAAGGAAAAGACTTATCAACAGTGCATTGAAACTCTAAAAGTCATTATGCAGCATTGTAATAAATGTTTCTCAGATCTAAGTCTACACCTATCACCTAAAAAATCTTCTGTTGTATTCTTCACACGACATCGTCTACCAGCTGTTTCCAACCTGCAACTCACTAATATGACGATATCAGTTAATAGAAATTATACTTACTTAGGTATCACACTGGATTCAAAACTAACTTGGAATGATCACATAAACCAATGTATTGTCAAATGTGAAAAAAGTTCAAATATGCTGAAAGTTGTTAATCGATTGGGGCGCTGACCCCAAAACCAATCTTATGTTCTACAGGGCTTATACGAGATCCATCTTGGATTATGGAAGTTTTTTATATGGCTCAGCCACAAAATCTCGCTTAATCAAATTAGATTGAATACAATTCAAGGCTTTACGATTGGTTTTAGGTGCTCTCAAATCCACACCTACTAACACACTGTTGGCTGAATGTGGTGAACCTCCTTTACACCTGAGGCGCTTATTTCTTGCAGAGAAATTTATTCTTAAATGTACATCCAATAACCAAAAAGTACTTCTACAGAAGATAGGTCAATTATCAGTCAGCAACCTAACAGAAAAATGGTGGCTAAATAAAAACTCTCCAATTTTAGCTATTGCATATCCCAATACATCACACCTGTCAATTAATAGAGACGAACAAAGTGCTTTTTCAGCGCCTTATGACATATCTTTTTTTTCGTGTACAGTGGTTATACCTAATTACGACGTACCAAGTAGCTATTGCACAACTATGGAAGAATACTTTGGAAAGCTGGGTAATCTCTGCAAAATATTTACAGACGGATCCAAATCTTCTTTAGGTGTGGGATGTGCTGTATACATATCTAACGAGGAAACAACACTACAATATAAATTAAATTGTCATTGCTCAATCTTCACTGCAGAGCTATTGGCCATATATTATGCACTATATTGGGCTTTATACATTAATCTCAGATATCAAAACTTTGTCATCCTTTCGGATTCCCAGTCAGCTTTAACAGCCATTAAAAACTCTGCAAGAAGTATATATCGCAATAGTATAATCGTAAAAATATTATGCATATTAGTTGAATTAAGACAACTTAACAAATCTGTAACGTTTATGTGGGTCAAAGGCCACTTTCAAATCTCTGGAAACGAAAAAGTTGATCAACTGGCGAAAGCCACAGTTCTCTCCGGATCGGAAGATCTTTGTTTACCATGGAGTGACGTCATTTGCTCAAGAAAAGAGAGTATGAGACACAACTGGGAAATAAAATGGTCACAATTCTGCAACAGAAGCAATAACTCGTACTGCAAAATACACCCCACTCTTCCATGCACAAGACTTGAGGGGCATAATCATCCTATAAGAAAGATTAACGCTATGTACTTCAGATGTCTCGTTAGTCATGCAACAGTACGCGCATACCTTTATAAAATTAAAATGAGCGACTCAGATTTGTGTGATTGTAATCAAAGTTATGATGATATTAATCATTGGATGTTTAGCTGTCAACATAATAGTCAAGCTACAAGATATCTGATGGAAACTCTGTCTAAAGAAAAGGTTCCTCTCCCACAAAGTCAAGTTTCTCTGTTATTTCTCAGTCGGCGACATACTATGGTTCGCACTATATTATGGGAATTTCTTAAATGTACCAAAAGAAAAATATAAAAACCAGTACAACTGTATTTTAGATGTAGAATGGTAGAGGTTAGTTGTAGTATACCTATTGTCTTTCCTTTGTAACAATGATATACCCCCTTACCGTTGCCTTTATTGTGTGTTGTAAATAAAGTCGCTATGACGGACACCTTAGCGTGAAACGAGTGTCCATGTCTATTATCCTTTCTTCTTCGTTTTCTACGAATTCTGTTGTATAGGGCAATGAATGATGTGTGACTTGGATATGAGTAAATATGTTTGCTGCGACATGTCCTTTGTTTCTCTTTTTATGTTATATTACTTATTTACTTAGTTCGTGGCTGAATGGGATCCAACTCCCAAAGCCAAAAAACAAAAAAAAGCCTTAAGTAAATGAGTATTTAAGCTATATTACTGTTACTATTTTTCTTGTTCCATCAAATTTTTTTTAGTAAACGGTTATTTAATTTATTAGCTTTATTTTTTTTGAGTGGGAGTGTTGGGATATCAAAACAAAATAAAACAATAAATAAGATCAATAAAATCTTAAAATAGTTTACAATACTTTCTAAACATTTCTCAAGCTTATTGCTTGTAATTCGTCCTTATCTGATAAGGTACTGTTTTTGATTGTATTCTTAAAATCATCAGATGTCTAAGATGGCTAATTTTGGATAAAGGCACGTACGGGATCTTTCCCTGAATTGTGGCCTGAGAAATATTCCTTTTAGAGTTTAGTTGATTCTAATATATGAAATGTTCAACAACTAGTAAAATGTTTAATTTCATAACCCAAACCAAATAAAATTCCAATATTATCTGCCTTCTGATGCCAAGAATGGCTGAAAGCAATCAAACGTAAAGACTTCTCGGATGAAAAAATCAAGAATGCAAGAGTGCTCAAAACATTTTATCTCAAGTGAATTAATTCATTAGCGCAAGGGTATTAATTTATTTTTAGGCAAACCTGTTGAGTTGCATGATAAATTGAATCCAAACTGAATCACTATCCTCATAGAGACACCACAATTTCCAAAACAAAAAGATAGTTAAAATACTTTGTGAAGTTGAATTGTGTTTTCTAAAGATAGTTGAGCAATAGTAATTTATCTTTTTCCTATGCCTCCTACACAGTGGCAGAATTACTGGTTTGCAATGTGTGTGACACTGGTCATTTTTTGCATAAAGTTGTTAATAACAAAGTTATGAATAATAAAGTTGAGTCACTATATCATATAAAAATATTCTCCAAACAATGGGGCAGCTGGTTTTTCCCTAACCCTTTTTACTCAAAATGTTCACTCTAAATATGTGTACCTTGGCCTCAAAAAATAAATGCTTCTGGGAACCAAAAATTAGAAAAAAGTGGGCTTTAAGGGACAATCAATAAAGAAGGGGCCACTTTAGAAGCCATATGAATAAAAAAATTTGGTTGTATTGATTACATGTTAGAATACTTACCTTTTCTGCATGACTGGTATAATAGCCAAAGAAAGGACTCCACAAGCACTTATAATAACAATAGCAAGTATGGAACACATCCATACAAAACTATTGTTGACAACTGGGGTATTCCCTTCTTCCATAATATGGTGATCATCAATTATTTTAATGCAGTCTTTATTTACTAAATTGTACAATAAAATGGGGCACATTTTGTAGAAAGACGTTTCGTTAATTTTTTCATCTGACGCTCCTAATGCTGCTGGTGTTGAAATTTGTTGGATCTCAAAACACTGAAAAAAGTTAAACTTTTATGCATACAACTATATCATAAAGAACCAATTTAAAGAAATATGTCCAATTAGATTGGAAAGGAATATATTTCTCCAAATTATTTATATTCAGCATCATAACAAGTATACAACTTGTATTATTACAATTCGAAATATTCTAAAAAATATTATCGATTAATGCAGTCACATCATTAACAGGTTAATTGCCAAGGATATTTGACTAAATATTTCCCTGGATCAATCTATTTTTTTATCAGATTTTTATTATTTCGTATGACTTACATCTATTTTCAATGATTTTGACAATTTTTTTCGCACAGTTTTGAAAAAACGAAGCGGACACCGGTGACCGCTTTGGCCTGCGAGAACTTGAGAGCGAATACCGGTGTCCGTCATGGCCCGTCGGCTAGGTTCAAAACGTGAGGGCATGACATTTCCCGTAGTTGTCGACAAACTTATATACACAGGATTGTTGTTTTTTCGTCTTTTATTTAGTGAGTGCTGTAAATTTCGTCGCGGGTGTTTGCAGGTTATGTTTTTCCATTTTTTTGTGTAAAGTAAATAAAATATAGTTGGAATAATGAGTGAAAGTGACAAAAGGATAGTGCAATTAGCTTAGGAGGAAACGCAATAATATGATAGTAAGTTTTATGTTTAGATTTGGATTGTTTTTCAACATTACTTTATCTGAGCATTACAGGCGCTATGAAGGCACTCCAACCGCAGCATTGGAAATACTGCAATAGATCTATAGATACAGGGGGAGGCTAAAATGGCTGCATATAGAATGCAGTGAAATGGCAACTGGTGCAAGTACCATGCCATGAAACATACAAAAGTACACGTGTGACATCCTTGAAATGTCACCTGACAGAATGCCCAAGGTCGTGGAAACTGAGATACCATATATGTTGAACAGTATCACCTGGTACACCGACGGGTCAAAGATCCCAACGGGTACAGGAGCAGGTATCTACGGAGTCAGACCCAGGCAAAATATAAACGTTTGCCTTGGTAAGCTGCAGACTGTATTTCAAGCAGAAATAGCTGCACTAACAGAATGCGGCAGAACATGCATAGATAGGAATATAACAAAAAGACTATCTATGTGAACACGGACAGTCGGGCGGCTCTTATGGCCTTAACAAACCACAGCTATACATCGAAAATAGTGTGAGACTGTCATAATACCTTGAAAACCTTGGCAAAAGCCAATAGGGTAATTCTAACTTGGGTTCCAAGCCATACAGGGGTAGCTGGAAATGAGGGAGCTGATAAGTGTACCAAGAAAGGAGCTAATCTCACCCTCATGGGACCAGAACCAGCATAAAGCGTTTCATATAGCGTCGTACGAAAAACTGTCTCCAACTGGGTGTCACATGAACACCAAAAGCGCTGGAACAGAGTTGCGGGACACGCTCAGTCCAAAAGAATGCTCAAAGGACCTCGAGTTCCAATGCAGCAGATGCTCTTAGACTGGACAGGAAAGAACTGCGAAGAGTGGTAGGATTCCTAACTGGCCACTGGCTATTCAATGCACACCTAGCGAAAATGGGGATTGACGCAACAAACCCCCATTGCAGGATGTGTGGAAAGGATATAATAGCAAATCAGATCAACCATTATGCAACTAAATTTCTTTTAGAAACCAAGAATATTACCAATAATGCCCGGGTACAAAAATGGGAGCCAACAACTACGAAAGAAATCGCACATTCTTAGGTTTAGGTTTTCTTAGGCTACATGGGCATAGTGCGAATGAATTTCATTCCATTCGGAATTTATCAGACAATGCAGTGCCCAG
Organism: Galeruca laticollis; assembly: GCA_963921935.1. Classification (NCBI taxonomy): domain Eukaryota; kingdom Metazoa; phylum Arthropoda; class Insecta; order Coleoptera; family Chrysomelidae; genus Galeruca; species Galeruca laticollis. Next base: position 148,996,992 of record OY998176.1, on the reverse strand, counting down.
AAGCAAACCATTTGTATAAAGTGCATCCGCTTCTAGATGAAATCATCAAAATCTACCAAAAAATGTATATACCTATGAAAACATTTTGCATAGACGAGACAATGGTGACATTTCAAGGTAGATTACTGTTCAAGCAGTATAATCCACAAAAGGGCCATAAATATGGCATCAAAATGTTTAAGCTGTGTAGTGAAAGTGGTTATAACTGGAATATGACTATATATGCAGGAAAAGAGAAACTTATTATCAGTATCCACCAAAGTTGTTTTAAATTTAACAACAGATCTTTTAGGATGTGATAAACTTTGCGTAATTGATAATTGGTATACAAGTCTACAGCTTGCTCACATACTCTTGGATAACAAAACGCACTGTCTAGGAACTTTACAAAATAATCGCAAAGGATGTCCAGCCGAAGTAATACAGAAAAAACTTAAAAAAGGCGAGGTTATTGTCCGAGATAATGAAAGAGGAATGTGTCCTTAAATGGCGTGATAAATGAGATGTTTTAGTATTATCCACCTGTCACAGTGATGAGATGCTTCAAATTCAACATCGTGGAAAACCCAAAGCAATAATTGACTACAATTCAGGCAACATCTCAATAGATGTATCTGATCAGATGTCCATTTACAGCACAGTGCTGTGACGAACTATATGATGGTACAAGAAGGTGGCCATTGAAGCGTTACTCGGTACTTCAAATGTTAGCAACCACTGTATCGCAAGATGAGCAGAGAGACATTTTTCTATAACCAACTTTCGTTATTTGGTTATAAAAGACTTGCTACAATTCAAAGACAATAATGGGTATGAATATATCCGTCCAGTAAATATAAGTTTGAGGGCACATGTATTAGATTGTAAGGCATGCGAAAATAGAAGATATTGCAAAGGATGCTATAAAAAGAAACAAGATGGACTAATTGATAATCATAAAATAAAAAAAGTGATAATGCATTGCGCACAGTGCGAAGGAAATCTTAGGTACTGCCTAGAATGTTTCAATATTTAATCGTAAAATATATAAATTACTTTTATAAACATCTTTTAATACTTTTGTTCAGAACATGTTTTAAGTTAGTATTATTTAAGATCTCTAAAGATGTAAAACACTATTTCGTGTACAGTTAAGTTTTTGAATTTGTATCTCAATAAAAACCTAATTATTTTTCACCCAAAAATTCTGTTACACCAAACCTGATATTCCTGTTTAACTGTGCAGGGCCAAGGCGGGCACACTACCATGTTTAACTACTTGAAAGCGTGTCCTCTCGGCCGGGTACGAATGACAAAGATTTAAAAGTTAAGCGGACACTGGTGTCCTCTATGGCCCAAGAGACTGATCACACATTGGACACCGGTGTCCACCATGGCGCTTAACCTGTTAATTACTGCTATGTAAAGTGAATAATGTAATTTAATGTAGAGTATCATTTCAAAAATAGGTTTAATATTATTTTGAGAGAATTCTTTGTTAAAAGAATGTAGGATTCAGTGAAAAGATTTTGATGTATTATATGAGAGATGAGAGAAATGCTGTTATAACTGACCAATTTGGCAATTAAATTAATAGCCCTTATAGGCATAGAAGTCCTATTCCTAAAAAGGAAAAATATTACACATTCGGTGTCGAACCTTTGTGTACTACAGTTGTGCGCTCCGAAACGATAAATAAAATAAGTAGTTAAAAACTAATTAGTGTATATTTCTCAGTGAATCAAAACAAACAGTAAGAATATCAGTTAATTTTTTATTGATCGTTAGTAAAACAACAATTAATAACTAAAAGTGAATCTGAATTTGATATCAGGTATTAATAGTATTTAGAAAATATTTCGCCAGACCCCTATTAAGGGTCGCACTTAGGAGGAAGTGATGCCAGTTATTCTGCTGAAAATATTTTATCAAATATGAATAACTTCGGCATGGTGAGTACCTCTGACTACAGAGGTACTCAAAATGATAAATCAAGAAAACTCTTTGAATCCCCCAACTCAGTCTTATTCTACAGTAGTACAAACATTCAAATACCCATCAAAGGAGCAAGCCATCATATTCCCCGCTATGGAAGAAGTGAAAATCCATGAATAGATCATCGCTCTGGGAACCAAAGTTCAACCGAAAGATATAATTTTCTCATCTAAAATTTCGAACAACAGAGTATGCATCTATCTCTCTAGTCAAACCATAGTGGACACATTTCTAAATAAAAGAGGAGAAATTGAAGTTAACAGTCAAATCCTCAAAGCTCGCCGTTTGATCTCTACTCGATTAGTCCTTTCTAACGTGTGTCCAACAATCCCTCACAACACTATAGAACAGAGTCTAAGAGATCTAGGATTATCCCTGATGACACCTGTAACATTTCTTCGGATTGGAATTTCACAACCCGAATACAGCCACATATTGAGTTTCCGCTGACAAGTCTTCATACAACCTGCTCCTAACAGCAATAATAGTTCTCCTTTACCTGAATCGATTCTCATATACTATGATAATACTCCATATCTTATTTTCCTTTCATAAGATAAACTTATGTGCTACAAATGTAAGAAGAATGGTCATATCTCTGTTAATTGTCACGAGACTGTTACTGAACCTATAGCCGACACTCTACAAGAACAACCAGTAGAAGATATAATTCCTCAAGCTCAAGAAACTCCCTTGAATGTTACAGAACCTATAATCAGCCTTATCCAAGATTGAAGATTTAGCCCCTCAAGGCAAATAAATCTCCACCTTAATGAACACCTCCTCACATAAGCGGCCTCATTCAGAGATTAGTCTACCGGAAGAGTTGGAGCATCCTTTCATCATTCCCATTTCTCAGGCTCAGAAGAAATCGAAGCCTCAAACACAAATCCAGTCCGTTGAATCCCTGGTTTCTCCTGCCAAAAAACTCTTTGAGGACAATTCGTCTAATTTTTCACTGGACTATAGTCAGATTGTTAGTTTTCTGGAGGACACGTTCGGTTCCCCGAACCCCCCAGTGTGGCCCGCAGGTATACTGGGGAAGTTCACACGCTCCTAGCTAAGCACTTACCGAACGTAGCAATAAGACCAGAATCACAAAATTGAAAAAGAACATAATGAAACAGCTCAACAGAGAACTAGAAAGCGGCTCTAACATCTCAGTGTCCGGAAGCGAAAGTGATATATCTCTAGGTACAATCTAAAACCTCCCAACTCCATACATAATCAGAATTATTCATTTTGCAATGGAATATAAATGGGGTTTACCCCCCTCTAGAGATGCTACAGATGTTGGTAAATGATGAAAAAGCCTCAGTTATATGTCTACAGGAGATCAAATTCACCGAAAATCGAAGGTACAATATGAAACACTGCGACTCCGTCCATAAAACCAGTAACCATCAAATCAGGGCATCAGGAGGGGTAACAATATACACAAAAAGATCCCTTGAGGCTAAGGAAGTCCTACTTGTAACTAACCTTGAAGCTACGGCAGTTTTATTGAGACCCCACAAAAAATGTGCATATGTAACATCTATGTTCCACCTGATACAGAAATTAATATCAATGATTTTTATAACCTGGTAAGACAATTACCAAAGCCCTACGTTATCTTGGGCGATTTTAATGCCCACAACCCAATATGGGGTTGTACGTCAACTAACTGGAGAGGCAGTAAACTTGAGACATTCATCAAATCTCGTACTTCTCAATTCTGGCAAAATAACAAGAATAGATATAGCAACTGGCAATCATTCTGCTCTCGATTTGGCACTTTGTCATCCAAACCTTTCCAGTACTTTGTCTTGGACTGTCTTATCAGATCCGTACGGCAGTGACCATCTTCCTATTATTCTTGGAGCTGATGTGCAAGATACACCGCCTACTTTTCGTCCTAGCTGGCGGCTGAAAAATGTTAGCAACGACGACTGGACACGTTATGGAACCCTCATAGAGGCAAGAATACCCAATGTACGTCTCAACCGGGTACAAGACATCAATATTCTTGTTGAGGAATTTTCTGAGATTATTGTCGAATCAGCAAATGTAGCCATAGGAAAAACAACTCAGGTTACGCATCATCAACCTGTGCCATGGTGGAACAAAGAATGCCAAAAAGCAACCAAAGAAAGCAAAAGAGCTTTCAATAAATTAAAAAGACATCACTGTACCGAGAACAAGATCGAATACAATAGACTCAGAGCTCGTCAAAGGCATATAATAAAACAGAGTAAGCGTACTTCCTGGGCACAATACGTATCAACTTTGAAGCACTCCTCGCCGATGTCAGAAGTATGGCAGAAATTCAACCGCATAAAAGGGTCGAGAAGTCATATTGGTATATCATCTTTGATTGAAAATGGAACTTCTATAACAAACAGTCAGGAAATTGCCAACATGTTAGCTGACATCTTTCAACGACAATCGAGTAATGCGAATTATGATGCCAATTTTTTACAGATAAGGGAAACAATGGAGACATATCCTCTAGATCTCGAAGCTGATGCGGAGAACCCCTTGAACTATGATATAACGATCGACGAATTAGAAGATGCTTTATCCAAAGTTAATAAGTTCTCCCCCGGACCAGATGACATTCCCTACATTTTTATTGTAAAACTTATTCCAATAGGAAAACGACACCTTCTTGGGGTATACAATGAAATATACCGATCTCAAAAATTTCCTTCCCATTGGTTAGAAGCTATTGTATTACCTATTAAAAAACCTGACAGACCACATACAGATCCACAGTCCTATCGGCCCATATCTCTAACATGTACCATGTGTAAATTTTTAGAAAAAATACTGAATGCTAGGTTACAGTATTACCTGGAACAAAATAACCTGATTATTCCCCAACAAAGTGGTTTCCATAAGAATCGTTCGACCACAGACAATCTAGTGAATCTCCAGTCAGATATACATGAAGCCTTCGCAAATCAAGAAAAGCTGATCGCAATATTCTTCGATATACACCGAGCTTTCGATACTGTTTGGGGACGCAAAGTTCTTAATCAGTTGAATCAATGGCGAATTCAAGGAAATATGCTAGCTTTCCCTTCCAATTTCTTGAAAAATAGATCTTTCTCGGTGAGAGTCAATGGTAGATCTTTGGAAACTAAGTCTCAAGAAAATGGCACTCCTCAAGGATCCGCTCCTAGTGTGACGCTATTTCTCGTAGCTATTAATGACATTCTGGATTACATTAGAAGGCCTGTCAGGAGTACACTATATGCAGATGATTTAGTTCTGTACGCATTAGGAAAAAACATATTCTCAATTCGTACCCATCTTCAGAATGCACTTAACAACCTTCAGTTATGGTCAGAACGCACAGGACTCAAGTTCTCGACTACAAAAACAAAATGTGTTCTTTTCTCGAAGAAAACGGAAGATGCTACACCTCTTCTCGAATTGAATAACTACCAAGTGGAATATGTGGATGAAGTTAAATTTCTTGGGGTTACTTTCAATAAAAAACTGCAGGGACTCGCATATTAGGAATCTCAAGAAATCCTGCCAAATGGCCTAAATTCAATGAAAGTATTAACCAATCACACATGGAGAACTAATAGCATTACCTTGCTACAGATTTATTGAGCATTAATTAGATCCATCTGGATTATGGGGCTATTGTTTACTCTACAGTGAGAGCATCCCTATTGAAAACCCTAGATGTCATTCAGAATATGGCTATAAGAATTGCTATAGGAGCATTCTGTACCAGTCCTGTGGAAAGTTTACTGGTCGAAGCGGGTGAACCACCACTTGAATTGCGTCGACACAACCTAATTTTAACATATGCTGCAAGAATATCAGTCAATACAAATAATCCCAGTCATCATAATACATTTTCCAATCGTTTTCCTGAAATATTTGAACATCACCATAATTCACAACTTCCACTTTATGTCAGAATTTCCAAAATATCAAATAATCCAATTCATAATGAGAACATTCTCCCTCTGAATATAAAGATACCTCCCCCGTGGACAATAGCCCTTCCCAAATGCACCACCTATCTCACTCAATATTTCAAGAATGATACCCCAGCAGTACTCATAAGAAGAGCTTTTACTGAAGTAACCTCCAAATACGAGAACTATTGCCACTTATACACAGATGCATCTAAAACCAGTGAAAGCGTTATGGCTGCCATAATCTCAGACAGGGCAAACTATAGTTTCAGACTTCCATTAGAAGCAAGTATTTACACCGGAGAACTGTATGCCATAGCCAAAGTGATTGCACACTGCATTAAATATGAAGATACTGTCATCTTTACTGACTTCTTGAGTGCTGTGCAAGGCATTCAACTGCTTTATCCCAGAAATGCCCTTCTCCTCATCATTAAATCAGAACTGGCAAAATTATCTGAAGCGGGAAAAAGCGTTGAAATTGTGTGGGTTCCATCACATGTAGGAATAGTTGGTAATGAAACTGCCAGAGAGACATGTTCAAATACCCTCTCTCAACTGATTCACCAAGTGCCACATGAAGATTACACTCATACCATCCAGAAACTCACAATGAATACATGGACGGAAAGATGGCAAGCTCATGAGAATAATAAGCTCAAAACAATCAATCCCAGCTTGAGCCTCCATAATTATGGATCATTCTCCCGTACACACCAAACAATTCTAACCCACCTTAGGATTGGCCACACTAGATACACGCACCAGTTTCTACTGAAAAAAGAAAACTCCAAAAGATGTGTTTCCTGTTACGAAGAACTGAACGTTAAACACATAATCATGGAGTGTTGCGACTATTAGTGAGGAGAGACTAACTTCAGGACTGCCCGAAAAACTTAGTGATGCTTTAAACCCAGATAACATCGAATTGCTACTAAAGTTTTTGGAATTAATTAATATTATAAACCTAATATAAGTCATACTGTACCACCACTGCTTAATAACCTTCATGGTTGATGCGGTTTTTTCTTTGAATAAAAAAATAAATATTACTGCAAATAGTTGAAAACTTCTAAAGAGTGATGAATCATTGGTGCAATCTCACTTATTTATAACTAAAGCAGAATGTTTATAGTTATCTTAATAACTATTATTCTAAAATAAATGAGAATAATTATTTTTAGAATAAAAATAGTATACTGTTAATGTTAATTACAAAAATATAGAAGTATTTAAATATAGGTGATATATTTAGATTTCTAATCTCAATCATCTGGTGCAATCTCACTTATTTATAACTAAAGCAGAATGTTTATAGTTATCTTAATAACTATTATTCTAAAATAAATGAGAATAATTATTTTTAGAATAAAAATAGTATACTGTTAATGTTAATTACAAAAATATAGAAGTATTTAAATATAGGTGATATATTTAGATTTCTAATCTCAATCATCAACACTATCTGTGCATTTTTAAATAAAGTGGAGGAAAGTAGGTTAAAAGCTAAATTTAATTTTTTTTGAATGGTTCGGCTCTTAAAACACTAAACATTAGAAAAGCCATTTCATAATATTTTTGTAGATATCATTTGATTAAAACTTTGACCTTTCTTACAACTAAAATAACATTAACAAATAAAATAAATATAAGTATGGAATATGAGAAATATTTATCGATACATTCTAAAAACTAAATAAATCAGTATTTCCATAAAATAATACAGTATACTACATTATTGCAGGATGTATAAGGAGCAACTGTTTTTCATCTAGAAAATAGATATTGGATTAAAAGTATTAAACAATATTATCTTCCATTCAAAATATCAAAGCAGCTTTGGATACAATACTGTTTTTAAGAGAAATATGGACAATGCGGAATGAATTTATAAGAAATGCAAAAAGTGTATACTGATGCATTGCAACCACATTAAATGGTTTTAGCAAAAAACAAAGTAAATGTAGAAGAATTTAAAAATATTATTGAAATAAAATAATGATAGTTAACAGAGAAGAAGAAATGTAGTATAGTGTAAATATAAAAAATGTATCATTAATATTTGGGATTTTTTAACAATACAGGTATTATAGATCTACAACTTGATAGTGTGAAGCATAAAATTCTAATATAGGTATAGGTTCTGAATATGGAATAAAAAGGAAATAAATACGGAACTAGAAACAGCGATATAAATTTAACGGAACTGAAAAAAAAATTAAAAGGATAATCTCAATATATGGACAAATCAATGCAGAATACTAAAAAAGTAAAGAGAATGGATGGATTGTTTCTTGTTTACAGTCTGTGTCAGGTTTGGTATCATTTTTTAGTATGATACAATAGATTGAGGAAGATATACCGTATGGCATAAGGGAGTATAAAACTTATCAACACGACAAGGCGCAAAATACAAAACTATGCCACAAAACTACTTGAATGACAATCCAATCTAACACAAAGAATACAACAAACAAAACAGGCACACTGTTTGCTTACTTACGAGTAAGATCAAATGTATTTAGATAATTCAACTTAGTATGTTCCAGAAAAGATTCAAACACTGTTTACAGTTTGAATATGTAGGAGTATGTATCAATTTAATCTGTGCTTGTTGAACTGTATAAGATGTTATCAATGTGAAAAAAAGGATATGTAAAAGTAAAAAAAAAATAGGAAAAAAGTTTGACAGTGAATAAATCATGTATTAATAAAACAATGTATGAATACAAGAAAATCTGATTTTACACTCTGGCCAACATAAGAATTGAAGAAATGTTGAGTTTCATCACTTTTGTCCATTTTCGCTTTTAAAATGTGTGTAATATAGTATTAATTCTTGAGTTGTTTGAATGATTATCAAAGATATAGAAAGGACAAAAAATTACGAAATAAAATAGATGTATATAACAAAACTATATGTTACAGTTTACATAAAAGTTACATCAAAATGGTAAAGGTCAATCAAAATTATAAACAGAAATGTAATTAATTTCACTAATTATGTTTTCTTTTATACTGTTTATTAAAACTAGATTCCCACATATTGGACAACTTTATTTTATCTACGTATTTAATAAAATTTGTCTCAATAAATATGGGCTTCAGCTAGTTTTTATATTTATTGCTGTGAATTGCCTTTATATAACCAGCAATATCATTGAATAGAAATGCATAATTGTATGAATAAATGGGGAGAACGATTTTAATAAAAATAAAAGCTACACTCGAACATTAAATTACATTTTTCTAATATGATCTGGGCTATTGAATTAATTTTTATCATTCCATTATTATTAAACACCGATATTTAATAAAAATATATATTTATAAGGCAAAATAGTTCTTTACCATGCATCCCACAATTAACTATTTTGTATTTGATTTTAGGAATACTTGAAATATTATTTTGAATGTGGCTGTAATAAACGTCAAGATTTTTTCTATCAATCTTGGTTTGAAAACATTACCTATATTTGAATCTATTTCAGTTATGAAAGTCTATTATTATTAGAAAACATTTGCTAAGTTGACAACACCGTGTAAATAAAATTAAGAAGACATTAATTTCTATTAAACATTTATGCGAACCAGTCATAATTGATTATACTTTAATTCATTAGTTAAAAAACAGTATGATATGATTGTGTTATTTTATCTTTTGTGTTTATTGAATGACAAAAAGTCAGCAGACAGCGCTTCTGATTTATTGGCATATTTTTGACATATAATAAATAGTGTCAGTTATATTTGCTGATACTTATTTTAATTAAATAGTAGTTTTACAATACAATAGTGGCGACGAGGAAAAGAAATGTCGGAAGAGGGAGATTTACAGAAACTTAAGAAGACACAGGCTGTAATTAAAGGCTAACTCACAAAGGCCAAAAGACATGCAGAAGGTAACCCTACATTGAATGAGCTTAGTTTTAAGCTAAATGCTATTGCAGAATACTGGGATCATTATAAACGAATTCAGAATAGTATCGATTCTTTAACTGATGAAAACAAGTTAGAGAACGAAATAGAATGTAGATGCAATGTTGAAGATAAATACTTACAACTTACAGCTAAATTACAGGACTTAATACAGAATCTAAAACCTGCTAGTTCAATTATTATACCTTACTCATCTTACGATCAAACTGTTTGTACCTCACATGGTTTTACACCAGGCAGCATCAATTTTACTCCTTATAATCCTGATGAAACGATTACAAATTTTATTAGAAGACTAGAGGTATTTCTACATCTAAAAGGTCAACTCATTGATGATAAAAGTAAGGTTTACACATTACTGCACGCCCTTACTCCCCAGTTGCAGCAGCAGCTTTATGATATATGTGCTCCTGAAAATCCATTGTCAAAAAACTATAATGAGTTAGTACATCTACTACAGGATTTTGTTGACCCACAGCCAAGCCAATTTACTCTACAACACAAATTTATTTCTAGAACACAACACGAACATGAATCTGTAAACGATTTTTCAGTAGCTTTCAAGAAAATGACGGTTAACTGTGACTTTAATTGTGGATGTGGAAAGTCCGTGGCAGAAATGTTTCTCAAATTACAGTTTATTCGTGGGATTAATGACATGAACATTCGAACGAGATTGCTTCAAGTTCGAGAGAAACGCACATACCAAGATATAGTTAACATAGCTTCGGCTATAGAGTTGGCCAAGTCAGAAAGTATGAGTATACATAATAAAACTACAGAACCAGTTGGTTTAAATAAAATCGACACCAGAAATGTCAGTGACAGTAGGAATAACAAAACAAGAGACGACACGAATAGACAAACGCCTCTTAGCCCACAATCTTCAAGGTCAGGAATCGACAAACTTAGAGGCAAATGTTATAGATGTGGTTCATCTTCACACAGGGCTAATCAATGTCGATTTATAGATACAGAATGTCGAAAGTGTAGAAAAGTTGAACACATTGCAAGTGTATGTTTACAGAAAAAATCTCAACTATTGGTACCCAAAAATGTAAGACAACATCAAACTGAAAATGGATCTGAAAATAGTGAAAACGAATATGAAATCAACGTTCTTAGTGACATGGAAAAATATCGAACGAGATATTGAACATATGATGAAAACATGCAAACAATGTTGACTAAAACAAAATCAACCCAGCAAAGAAGAAAATCATCCGTGGTTAACTCATAGTTACCCTACTAGAAGAAAAAATTTCGATATCTACTTAACAATACCCACCTCTGATCTGGTAAAAAATTCCATCATCTTCAATGCCAAAAAACTATTCAATCAGCTACCTTTAGATTTAAAAGTGGCAAATACTTGAGAGACCTTACTATTCAGTGGCAGAATTCTGTATTCTACCCTAGACTTTTGAGTTACATCTTTGTAGATCAATATTTGGTATGATGTACGATGGTAACATTGTATTATAATTATTAATTTAAATTTGTATTTATATATATTATGTTTTTGTATCGTTAGTATTGTCAGTATTTTTTATATCTTTACATTATTTTTCATATTATTTGTTATATACTTTTTTATATTTAGCTATTTTTAAATTATTTCGCTTTGTCCATAAAATTGTAAAAATTTTCATGACAATAAAGCTTATGTCTCTCTCTCTCTCTCTCTCTCTCTCTCTCTCTCTCTAACTCCTAGAGGTCCGTGGGAGAGAATCCATATTGACTTTGCAGGACCAATGGTACTTTATTGTTGTTGACGCATTTACGAAGTGGGTTGAAGTAATTCCCACCAAAAACACTTCTTCAGATTGGTGCGTGAGAGAACTCAGAAAAATGTTTGCTACATTTGGCATTCCATTAGTTTTAGTTTCGACAGTTTTTATGTGCAAATGGTGTAGCACAGAAAACTACAGCACCATACCACCCGTCATCGAACGAACAAGTGGAACGATTCGTTCAGACAGTGAAAAAGTCACTTACAGCAAAGAGAGAAGAGGAAGGAAAGCTAGATATCCAACTTTTTAGGCTCCTCTTGCAGTTGTGACAAATCCCAAATACCACCGGATCAAATGCATACCACTTAATGTACGGAAGGAAGATTCAAACTCACTTGAGCTTAATGCATCCCAAAATCGATCAAGAAACAACTACTACAAAGGAGGTAAAAAGGCACTTTGATGTCGGGGACAGAGTTCAAGCACGGAATTACACAAATCCAAAACATAAATGGGACTTTGGGAACACTGTAGAGAAAGAGGGTACTTTAATTTACAAGATTACAATGGACGATGGCAGTATTTGGTGAAGACATATTGACCAGCTTCTGAAATGTGAAGTGTTCCAGTCCTAACAAATTAGAGGGGAGAGTTGATATAATTGTGTTATTTTATCTTTTGTGTTTATTGAATGACAAAAAGTCAGCTGACAGCACTTCTGATTTATTAGCATATTTTTGACAGATAAATAAATGGTGTCAGTTATATTTGCTCGTACTTATTTTAATTAAATATTAGTTTTACAACACAATACAGTATTATAAATTATTTAACACAATTTAATGTATTACACATACACCATGTTATATGTTATGTCTAGATAAGCTTATGCAAAACAACAATGTCAACCAAGATTGACATCAGTGACAGACAGACTGCGCATTACGGTCTTATTGTTGAATTAAAAAGGTTGATACAACATTTTTGGTTTTAACGAATCTGCCTAAATCCTGATTGCCAATAGATTATTTATGATCAGAACCTACTAACAGTCTACAACATAACACACCATATAAATTTAATATTACTTACAGTAGTGTTTTTTTCTTCTACATGATTATGCGTATCATTGTTATGGTCCTCATGTTGGTGGTGGTTTTCGTCCTTCATCACAAATTGTGATAAATTCAAATCCCCTAGGAACTTTTTGAACCCTTCTTTCGTCATGAAATCACCATCTCCGTATTTTAAAAATATTTTTCTAAGATGATCTTGATCACTATCACTATTATTTACACTATCGCTTTTATTGTTACTGTCACTGCTCCGTTTTACTTTTCGATGATTTAATCCTTTAATACTGTTAGAGTTTTTACCGAGATTCGGTATGTTGTCACGGTGAGAATCATGGAACTTTTCTGCAATTAAACAATAAAATTATTTTGTAATCTTTCAGTCACAGTTTAAAAAAATAGCTTGCACACTGGAACATTAAGTTTACACATGCTTAACTTTGAACCTTTAACAACATATAAACTGTGGTATTCATGGAGTCTACAAAAAAACACAATTTTCACTCATATGCTTTAAGTGGACAAAATGGTCCAAGCAATAAATTTATCTATGCACAATGTTGGAACCATTTCAATAAAAGGACACCAGATAATGCTGTTTGGAATACTAATTAAAATATCTAACAAGGCGTATGGATGTTCGGGGTTTACAAAAACTAGAAAAGTCCGACAAGAGAAGCAGCCCAGTCTGGATTCAATATATAGGACAAACAAGCTAAATATATGAAAATGGGACAAACGCAAGTACGGGCAGACCATCTGACACTGAAGAAATAATAAGCATACATATAATTATGAAATAGATACATAATAGTAATGTTTATGTTAGCCAGAATAGTGAAAGGCTTTAAAAAATATGGTAGTTCCAAGATAAAATATGTATCAAGAACCACAAAAATAAGAATATTTATATAACTTACAGAAACATATTAAATTGAGCAAAAGAGTAAGATCTAGATAAGTGGAAAAGAACTCGCTTACTTGAGACAAGCCAAAAAAACAACTGACTTATGAAACCATCATAATTTGATACTCTTCAGATCCAACCTGCCAGGTATTCTACAATCAATTTTGAATTGAACAGATTTATTTTTTTTGTTGATGATTTATAACTCATAGTTTTATATTAATTTGATAATATTAAATATTTTGACCCATTACATATCACATAAATTAGAGCCAATACAATGTTTAGTTAACCCAAAATGAATGATATTTGATGCAAGCAGTGGAGGAAACATTCAAAAAATATTTTTTGAGTATTAGTCTTTCTGGTATTTTTTTGGAATAGTAGTATATTATTTGCTGCTAAGGTGTACACATTACACAAATTGGATATTTGTTTCAACATCAGTTTTATCAGTACAATGATGAATGTCATTTCCATTTGGCATTAGGGTTGCTGTGGTTAGTCCAACCACATGAACCAAGATGAAGAATTATATTTGATGAATATACACCTATTACTGCTCCTTATGCGACAGTCAACTTTAATTACATTGTTTTTTTAACTTTTATTTAGCCCTTAGAACATGAGTGGTTAGTACAAATTTAAAGTAATCCACTGCCATTTTAAGTGATTTCCTGTATGACTTGTATAATATAGTATATTTGTATATAATATAAATATGTGCTGTCATATTTAATTACCAATATAATACTTTAAACATGTTACTTCTAACCCTAATACATAGGTACTAATGTATCATTATAAATGAAGTTTGAAAGTACTAACAATTAAGCCATGTTGTTTCGTGTGGAAACTCTATATTTTATGTCTACAAATTGCCCTAATTATCCCAATAAAGGATAATTAGGGCAATTTGAAGAGATAAAATATAATGACTCTCCCTGTATGATGAGAGAGACATAGATAATAAAATGACTTTTAGTTGATTTTGCAATTAAACAATCACATTATGACGCACATAACTACTTTTATATTTGTGATAAACTTTAAAAGTTATAGAATTTTAATGTTTTCCTTGATAAATAAAAGTATCTAGATTTTTAATAAAAAGTAAAATTAATTAAAAGTGTGTATTGTTTTAAAATTCTGTCAATTAAACAATTTTTATTATTATAAATCATCACCATTTAAAATAATGATTACATAATGACATTACATTTAATAACAAATTTGATATTAAATCATTATGATTAGTTGATTCAGCGTTATATTTTGGTTCGGGATATTGGTATAAACGTAGTTGTATTTGATATTGGTATAAACGTAGTTGTATTTCATATTGCGAATGACCCGCAAATGTCGACATCACCGGTGAATGGCCTCTTAATACCTACATTTAAAGATAACCAATGTTTCGATTTTTATCTTCCATTTTGCATGGAGGATATTATAGATTTTGGCAGTTATATACAAGCTTTGAGAGTTTTGTCTGTATTAGAATGAGCATTACATTGAACATGCATGAGAGAACGTTAGTTATTCAATCAGCAACTTATACGTTAAATAAACTCATTAAGGACAGTATTATTAGCAAGTTCTTTGAGCCATACATTTAACAGTTATTAATATATTTATTATATATCTTTACTATTAATTTAAGTTTTACAAATTAGATATAAAATCAAAACGGATTCTTATAGACCGATGTTTTGGCATTCCTATTTTATTAAGTGGATGATGGGATAAAAAATACAGCCCTGTTGACCTGCCCCCCCCCCCTGTAGGAATAAAAAACAAGTAGCGCATATTTATGAGCTTTCATATTCCGCAAATAAAAGTTTTTGAGCTCGTCATACTACGCAGGAATTTAATATTCTTAGTGAGGGGCTGAATCGATGTTGAGTTAGCCCCCCACCAGTTAAAAATAATTAAATTGAATAAGTCTTTACAGTAGAATGAGAAGCTAATTATGCACTTTCAAATTAATATAATATTAATTTTTGAGCTCGCTCTTTTAGCCACTAAACAGCCCTTAATTGATGCATGAGCAAAACCGAGAATGGAGATAAAAAATCAAAATTGGTCTTAAAGTATACCCTAATTTAGGTACTCTTAAATTACATTCACCTTATACAAACGAAACATTCCATCAGATACCATCGAAAACATATACAGCAAAAATTACATACAGGCCAGAATTAATAACAAACTAACACAACCGATAAGAGGAATACGTTAAGGAGACTCATTGAGTCCGCTGCTTTTTAACCTCATCATGGATGAAATTATCCATAAAGTCAAAAATCTGAATAGAGGGTACAGAATGGGTGAAGAAACTATATCTATAGTATGCTATGCAGATGATGCCGTACTTATTGCGGAGAGTGAAGATGATCTTCAGAGACTTCTACATCAATTTAATAAAATAGCAAGAAAGTTTAGCATGATAATATCACCGAATTAAACAAAGAGTATGGTGATATCTAAAGATCCAATAATGTGCAAGCTGGAAGTGGATAGAAAGATAATTCAGCAAGAAAAAAGGATCAAATACCTGGAAATACTAATGCACAGTTATGGAGATACAGAAGCGGAAGTTGCCGAACAAATAAACAAAGCCAACAGAATAGCAGGATGTCTTAAACACAGTGTCTGGCGAAACAAAGATTTACGGACAGAAACAAGGTCCAGGATTTATAAGACAGTAGTGAGGCCAATTATGACCTACACTGTAGAAACAAGACCTGATACAACAAGGACAAAAATACTGATGGAAACATGTGAAATGAAAATAGTCCGTGATATCACAGGAAGAATACTATGGGACAGACAACGTAGCACAGACCTCAGGCAAAACTGTAATATAGAGAACATAAATGAATGGACACTGAAAAGGAAAAAATAATGGTATAGCCATATAAGTAGAATGGGAGAAAGAAGACTGGTAAAAATTGCACGAGACAGATCCCCAAACGGCCGAAGGAGTATTGGAAGGCCAAGGAAGAGATGGAGTGATAACCTGGATATATAGTGAGGAGGCACCCGAAGATGGAACAGGCGCGAGCCTATTAAGGATGCAGGAAGAAGAAGAAATTACATAAGGTCTGATTTTGGTGCTCAACATTTCTTTACTCTCTAATTAGAAAAACAGACAAAAGTAAAGTACGCTAAGAAATTGAGATAAAAAATTAAGTTTGGTCTTAAAATATTCCTTGATTTAGGTTTTCTTAAAATACATAAGGTCTGATTTTGATGTTCAACGTTTCTCACGAGAAATTCAGCCTTACTGGCAAAACGGACAAGAGTAAAGTACTCAAAATATTGGTATTGAAATAACTGCTTCACCCCAAGCAGTTATTATAATTATTGTTTGTTATTATTTTAAATATTTATTAACATTTTTGCAATATATATTTACGTACATACATTTATGTGTATATGATATCTATCACAGGCAACGGCTGAGATACAGGTATCTCGTTTTAGGTAGTTTATCGGTATATATATTTGTGGCAACTTTGTAACGGCTCTAATAGTACAGGATCCCACTGCTCGATTTTGCAGCTATCTGTTTTTTTTTGATGAAATTAATTTTAAATGAATGTTAAGGGAATATATATGTAAAGGATTAGCGATATGTTGCCTATACAAAATTAGCCGCAATTACCTGTAACTAATTTTTGTATAATTAATTTGCTAATATAAATTGCAGCTATATGTTTTTTTAATCAATTTTACGTAATTTTAAAGGAAATGGTGTAGAGAATAGAAGAAAAATTGGTTGCCAGCTCTCAGTAAGCCGCAACGTTACGGTTGCCAGGTGTAAACAGGTATATTATTATCAATTATTTACAGTCATCTGTTTTTAAAAAAAAATTAATACAAAATTAAAGTTTTATATTTCCTGTTAGCGATAATCCATGGTTGCCAGTTACAAAATGGCCGCAAGCAGAGGTTGCCATGCTTTGATTAAACGATTCTCCCTCCAGGGTGAGCTGAAGAGAAAAGATGGTCCATTCGTTTCGTGCGATAAATAAGGATAAAGCAAAGCTCGCAAGATCACCAGTAGAGTTGTCATTGCAGCAAAATATAGTTATTCACTTCACAAACTCTATAAGTGCGAGACAAAAGTGGGCTCTGTCATAGTATGAGAATGAAAATTTTAACAGCCGTCCAAAAAGAAACTGGTTTATTAAGTAAAGATGATGAATGAAACCATTGTAAAGTGGATGTATGAGTTGTTGACTACGAGGATAGCTGAGACACAGGTGGGGAATCAAACCACCTCAGTTAAAGCCACTCGGGGGACACCTCAAGGGGGAGTGATATATCCCCTTCAATGGAGCCTAGTGTAGATGAGTTGGTCTACAGGCTAATGGAGCTTGGCTTCGAATGTATGGGCTATGCTGATGACAATGTTCTAATAGTCAGAGGCAAGTTCGAGAGCACCTTGTGTGATTTATTTCAAAACGGCCTCAGAATCATTGAGCAATGGTGCTTGTCAGTGGTCAGTGGGGCTAAACATTAACCCAGACAAAACCATAGTAATTCCATTTACCCGGAAAAGAACACTTCCGGCCATGAAACCCATATCCTTAAACGGGGAAATCATAGAATGGAAATCATAAGTTAAATATCTAGGGATAACCCTAGATAGTAAGCTTCTGTGGAATAAGCATGTTGAAATAACTGCTAGTAAAGCAATAATAGCCGTGGTGGCGTGCAAAAATACTGCGATGGATGTACGCCATGATTGTGAGACTAGCAATTAGGTATGGGGCAATAGTTTGGCATACAAAACCAAGTCAGTGCAGCACGAGGAAGACCCTCGACAAAGTTCAAACGTTTGCCTGTGTGTGTATCACTGGAGCTATGAGAACCTGTCCAACTAGGGCACTTAAGATCATTACAGATCTCACACCTCTAAATCTGGTGAAAGAAAGATCTGCCCAAGAGGCAATTCTTAGAATATCTAAGAAAGGTTCAGGCAATGAGGGTATTCAAAATCAGGGAGCCTGGTCCTCTGTAACAAAATACATCTCATCAGCGAATCTTCCCAGTGACGAAATGATCAAGAAAGTAAGTATCGAAAAGAATTTCACTACGATGCTAAATACGAGGAGAGACTGGGAAAGGGAATACACCACCCAAACTCTTAAATAAAACACCATTAAATGGTATACGGATGGTTCAAAAACCACCACTGCAGCAGGCGCTGGAGTATTTGGGCCTGGCACTAGATACTCATTATCGTTAGGCTCCTTCCCGAGCGTCATTCAGGCAGAAATACTTGCGATTGAAAGATGCGAGGAAATGAACCTAGAAAGAAACTATCAGAAAAGTGACATATCGATCCATTCTGATAGTCAAGCAGCTATCAAAGCATTGAGCTCCCATGTCATTGACTAAAAGTTGGCATGGGACTGCCGAAGAAAACTTGATGAATTAGGCAAGAATAACAGGGCCTCTTTAGTTTGGGTTACTGGCCACTCGGGAATCACAGGAAATGAAGAGGCCAATACACTTGCCAGGAAAGGAGCACACACGCCCTTTATTGGCCCGGAGCCTTTCTGTGGTGTAGGAAAATGCTCCTATAAGAAAGAGTTTCGGAAGAAGGAAGAAACCTAAGGAGAAGCACTCTGGCGGTGCCTCCCCAGGTTGGAACATTCCGAAAAGTTCCTGCGGAACTTCGACACTGCTAGATCCAAAAAATATTTGGACCTCAGTAAAAATAAGCTACATCTCCTCACGGGCTTTCTTACAGGACACTGCCGCCTTAGGAAGCACCTAATGAGGATATGTCTAGCAGAAACTAACGAGTGTAGATTCTGTGGGGAGGAGGATGAAACTCCGGATCACCTAGTTCGGGAATGCCTCGCCATTGCAAGCCAACGCAAGAAATGCTTCGGACAAGGAACTTGTAAGAGTGAGGATATCACCTAGTTGAAGCCGTTCCAAATACCAAAGTTCATTAGAACCCTGGAACTGGAAGGTGAGCTGTAGAAGTAGCGAGAACAGCTCTGATAGGGGGGACACAATAAACCTTAGGTTTCAGTGCATTGTAACCCCATTAAAATCTAATCTAAGTAAAGACGAAAATATTTATAAAGATCAGTTCAATATTTCTACTGGCAAATCAGCTTTCGCTCGTGTAATGGATTTTCTGCTCAGTATTTCATCGCTAGGCAGTGCACAAAAAGTGAAGTTTTGTTTGTTTTCTTCACATCATTTCCTTTAAAATGAAGTAAAATTGATTAAAAAAACATATAGCTGCAATTTATATTAGCAAATTAATTATACAAAAATTAATTACAGGTAATTGCGGCTAATTCTTTATAGGCAACATATCGTTAATCCTTTGCATACTCCCACAACATTCATTTAAAATTAATTTCATCAAAAAAACAGATAGCTGCAGAATTGAGCAGTTGGATCTTAGACTATAACGAGTTCGACGAAACTTTGCAGGATGATAGAACTCGAAAAGTTATTACGATCTCACCATACTACAATTCCTGAAACAAGCCTTACGGGGTTCTAATGGCCATCTAAAATTTCGAATTATGGGTATTTTAAGTTTTTTCCAATTTATACGTTTTTGACATCGGATACAGAAAATATCCCTTAAATGTTTTTTGTAGATCTATTCAAGACCTTTCCAACGGTATGCATCAAAACAATCTGCCACCCATTCTAGCCATAGTCCGAAAATCTGACCAATCAAATTCGATGTGGCTATTTTGAGTGGCATAATGTTACTACATGCGCTAGATCGGGGGGTCAGAAAGGCGAGACGACCTGTTGCACTTGTCCGTTAGAGGTGACGCGTATTTTGCTATTTCCCGCTCATAGATAGATTTATATAATTAATACTTATTCATGATGGATGCGATAAAACTACCCACAACATTTGTTTATTCTAATGGGAGTCACAAAACTTATAGTGCAAATTTGTTATGCGAAAGCGACATTAAAAGTTGGATAAAAGACTGAAAAGTTAACCTCAACAAGTTGGGTTATTAAATTAGGTAAAAATAATACGCATCATTCGTAAGTACAGTCATCGAATATTGTCTTGTTAATATTCGATGGTACAGTTGGCAGTGGCGTAACAATAGGGTGGCAGGGCTGGCAAAATGCCACGGGCCCCCGACCCAAGAGGGCGCGAGCTCAAAAATATTTTTTTACATTGTACCTGAGTATTTTATTTTATTTGAAAAGTATATTTTTATAAGTTCTGCTTAAAATCCAAAGTGAGACAACTGAAGGCCATAATACAATTTCAAGTTAATCGTTAAGCATTTCAACCAACCTAAACAAAAAGATGTTGATTCATTTTTAGAGATGTACACGTTACCCGTGACGAGTAATTTTACGTACTTATGACCGTCAAAAAACTGTGAATCAAAATACCAGTAATTGCACATCTCTATTCATTTTAGAACGCATCCATTGGTTTCTACATATTTTGTCGCGGTATGTTGGCAGCGCGGGTGAGCATTGACGATCGGGGATTTCCCCACTTTGTTTTCACTTTTTTCGTGGCGCTGCTGCTGGACTATGTTAGGGAATTCCGGATTTGATATTGTTTTATGAGGGCTTTACTGACTGCGTATTCTTTGTGTGATTATTTTTGACAATCGGTGATTTGAATCTTTGATTTTTCGTATTTGTTTTTTTATTGAATATAAAAATGGTGGCAAAGTAAAACTGATTGTGAAAGTTAGATATTAAAATGTCTAGTTTAGTGGGAGCGAAAAATGAAAGAGAAAGAGGAAGACTGAAGAAAAAAATAAAAAAACTACCTAAAATTAGTCAGTACTTGAAAAATGATGACTTAAATAATTAAAAGTCGAGTGAACAGTGCTCCAAAAGTGAAGAATTGGACCTTACTAAAAGTATACCAGAATTATCAGATGCAGCACACAACACCAGTGACTATCCAGAGCCAGAACAACCACAACAGGGTACTAGCAAAAATCAAAGATAATTATACTTTAGCATGAACAATATTGTATCTTCACCATATGGGACTGATAAGGGTAATTTTAAAGAGCTACCTGATCAAGTGAAAAGGTTCGTGATTGAAAACGGACATTGTAAACCAAAGGGCCCTTTCTTAAAAGATAGTGACAATAGATCTTTTCAAGAAAAACATGACTATATTGTTTCCAAGTCTGGCGTGAAACATGAACGTACCTGGCTATCCTATTATTTAATACTTCAGAAGGCGTATTGTGAACCGTGTTGGTTATTCGCAAATCGGGAATCTAAAAAAATACAAAATGTTTGGATTGAGGGATATGACGACTGGAAACATATTGTAGATGCCATACAAAGACACGAGACATCACAAATGCATCTGGATTCCTGTCTTGCGTATCAACAGTGGCGGCTACATGGAACACTCAATGAAGAGCAAGAGTCTATAATCAAAAAGTACTTTCTTGGCTCCTTGATGTTACTCTGACACTTTCAACGTGTAATTTAGCCTTTCGTGACCACAGAGAAAATGCAGATAGCAGTGATGCAAGCTCCAAAGGAAACTTTTTGAGTATTGTTGAGATTTTAGGAAAATAGGATCCGATTTTACGCGAATTGTTAAGTAAACCAAAGGGCCAGATAGAATACTTAAGTCCAAAAATTCAAAATGAGCTAATTTCTGTCCCGGTTCTAAAAGTAGAAAATGCACTCATAAATGAAATAAATGCCGCACCATTCTACTCTATCGTATTCGATACAACTCAAGATATGTCAAATGTGTGAACTTTACCGTTATTGTATGATCGAAAACGATGATAATGGGATCCCAAAGGCACTTGTCATTAAAGAAACATTTTGAGGATTTTATTAAGTTAAGGATCAAACTGCCTTAGCAATGTCCAAGCAAATTATTGAATCCATAAGTGACAAGAATATTCCTACAAATAAGTGTCGAGGACAAGGATATGATGGTGCTAACACAATGAAAGGGACTTATGGTGGAGTTCAAAAACTCATAAAAGATGTCTAGCCAAATGCCGTATATGTTCACTGTGCTGCTCATAATTTAAATCTAGTACTCAATGAGAGATGTTATTGATATGCAAAATTTTTTTGAAACAGTTCAACAAATTTATAATTTTTTTGGACATAGTATCAAAAGATGGAATATTTTATCAATTTTTATATCTAATAAAGAAAGTGATTCTTCAACTTCAATAACATTAAAAACATTAAACCCTACTAGATGGGCAGGACGTTATGATGCCGTTTTTGCTTTAAAGGCCGATTTATAAACTTGCAGTTGCCGTTTCCGCTCGCAGTTGCAGTTCACATTTGCGCATTTATATTCTCCGTTGCTGTTACCGTTCGCCGTTGAGCGTGACGTTCCCTGACGTTCAGACATAACGAAGTTTCAAGTTTTGCAGTTCGCTGTTCGTGCCGTTCGCATATCAACCAATCAAAAGCCTGGTCGTTTGGCAAGAATCGAGTTTAGTGGTTTTAACATAATCTTAAATATGTTCTTAAAACCTGGGTAGCTGATTTACGTTGATTAATATTTATTTTTATTGATTTGATTATTTGTGGTTTGTGAAGAATGAATTTCGATATAGATGACAATAATGTTCTTCATGACATTGACTTAAGAAATCATTGTAGAAGTAGAAAGAGGTAATAAAGATAAAGATTATCTACGCTGAACACAACGGCGGCGAACATCAAACGTCTGGTTTATAAATTGCCACTAACAACGGCAACTGCAACGGCAAACAGCAACGGGAGCGGCAACGGCAACTGCAAGTTTATAAATAGACCTTAAAGTCCAAAAAGCGCTAACGATAACAATTCTGTTAAATCGCAAATCAGATGAAAGAAATGTGAAGCTGTTTCACTAAAAAAGAAGATCTAAAACTACAATTTTATAATGTTATTAGTTTTCCATTGCAAGATCCTACTTATTATCGATGCAGCCTCTAAAGCGCTTCAGTCTAAAGCCACCGATTTTTCAAATGCCTTAAAACGTTTGAAAATTTGTCTAGAAGAATTGGAAAGGTATCGAAATGAATTTGAAAGTTTAAAAATGGAAGCAAAGAGTGTAGCAGAAAAATGGACCATCACCCCTGAATTTTATAAAACTCGTCAGAAGAAGGTAAACCGCAATTTTGATGAGTTTTGCGAAGATGAGCGTCTCCAAGATCCGGAAAGTTTGTTCAAAGTGAACATATTTTATCGAGTATTGGACATCATTTTAAACAAACTAAAATCGCGTTTCCTTCCAATGAATGAAATTGTTTCAAATTTCAGTGTTTTGCAGCCTTCCACTATAAAAGTTTTAAATGACACTGATCTATTAAAAAAAGCTCTAGAATTTGTTGAGATATGTAAAAAAGACATATCTGAATAATTTGCCAGAGAAATTCTCAGTTTTCGATCCACTTTCAGAGACGAAATAGAAAAATATTCGTGTATTAGAGACCTTGCTGATTTATTAATAGTAAAAAATAATTTTATGTCCTGCAGCTTTCCTGAAGTATGCACTGCATTAATGTTATTTCTCACAATTCCTGTGACTACAGCGAGTGCTGAACGATCATTTTCAAAAATAAAATTGATAAAAACCTATTTAAGAAACTCTATGGGACAAGACAGGTTATGTAACTTGGCTATTCTGTCTATTGAAAATTATATGGCCAGATCTTTAAACTTTGATGATGTTATAGACACTTTTGCGGAACAGAAAGCTCGAAAAAAAGATTTTTCTTAATAAATATCTTATTGAAATTAAATTGTTATTTTTATTTCAATGTAAATGTATACAGGCTTCCTCACGATGTTGTTGCTTCACCGAAAAGCTAGCGAATAGATAATGGAATGCATTGAGATATTATGTATGTATGTATGTACGCATTGGGCTAGCGTGGGGACTACAGACCATTTCCTCTCGCCTAAGAGAGGAGGCCTATGGCCATTAGTGGGACATATCGAGGGCTAAAACGCAGGACCTCGTAACTAACACTTTTTTAGAAAATAGGATTTTGATACCTCAGACTTCAATTTTATAAGCGCCATCTATGTGTGAAAGGAACTAATTTGATGAAAATTATCAACCTTTCAAAATCAAACAAAACAGTAACTCGTAACTTATTTCGGTTGTTTTTCTGAAGCATTACCTCGTAAACGTCACAGTGTTCAGCTTCCCGCCACTGAAGCAAACTGTCAAGGTAAGTGATCTTGAAAATCGCTTGTAAATATGAAAGAAGTAAAGTGGAGGGTTAAAGTTTGTGATTAGATTCCTAATTAAGCATTCGTTTCAAAACTTTCATAACGATTGCTTTGTTGTTAATAATTTTATGTAAAAAAACTAACATTTTATTGCAGGTGTTAGATACGAGGTCCTGCTTCACATGCTTTAGAGTAGATACGAGCTACTGCTGCATAGAAAAATGTCTAGTCGAACGAGAAAAATGATGGAAATGGCCAGAATAGCGCAATGTAGTAACACCAATGAGGACAATCAACGTTTTTCTCTTCAAGAAATTACTGAAATGGATTTATCAAACAATATTCTTCTAAATGAAGCCTTATCACCCCAAGATATTTCTGATATTATCAGAGAAGCCGAGGTAGTCTTCGGTCCTAACGATACTCGCAATATAACTGGTGTATTGTCGGAAATGACAAACCTAATTTGTTTCCAAAATGAAAAAGACGCCCATAATGGAAGCTACATTCCAAGAGGTAATGATAATAAAGCAATAGAAGAACTAATGGAACAGGTAAATGAAGATAAGACACGGCCACATGAAGACGGCGCTATGTTATCTGAAAAATCCAGTGAGGAAGCTATGTTTGAAAACGAAAACGTTTTGGATGACTTAGCAAGTATGGCGCATTTTATGCCAGAATAGAATAATAACGTGCACGACAAAGACTACATTCCCGAAGCCGAAACTGAATCAGAAAGCGAAGAAAGCGTGGAAGAGGTGGGTGCAGATGCAACACAGCTACAGGAACTTGAACAGGTAGATGAAATTGTTATAGAAAAGGAAAATGAGAATCAAGATACCAAAAGAAAGACACTTAAGAAAAAGCAAAATAAGAGGTTAATCAATAAGAATTTACGAATGAGGGGAGAACAATTTTCTGGGTTTAGAAAGCCACGGGATCAACGCAATACATTTCATGATGTACCGAGAATGAATAGAAAAATAGGTGCAAGGTGCAGCTGTAAACAAAAAATCAAAGAATCAAAAATAAAATGTTACAAAGTAACATAAGAAATGCGTAAAAACATCTTTGAACAATTCTGGACTAACATGACATGGGATCAACGGAAAGTGTACGTTAGCAACACTGCTAAAGTAACTGAAAAAGCCAGACCAAAGGTAACTGAAAATTCCCGACGAAATATAACCCTGAAATATTTTTTGATTTGTGGAAATAATGAAATACCTGTGTGCAAAACCATGTATTCGCATACTCTTTCTTTGGGAGAATGGTGCATAAGATCATGGTCAACTGGAAGCCAACTTAGGATGAATAAAAGTACCGAAAAAGAATTAAGTCAACGAAATTAAAGAATTGATTTAATTAAGGAAGATCGAAGCTTTCTAAGACAGTTTTTAAATAATCTAAACAAACTCCCCTCGCATTACTGCAGGAGAGACACTGATAAGCTATATTTCGAGCAACAGTTTCAATCATTCGCTCAACTTCACAGGGTATACAAAACAGAATGCCAAGAAAACAACAAGACACCTTCTTTGTCTGTTGTAACGTTGACAAAAATGGCTGAAGAAATGAAATTATCCTTATTTCGTCCTAGATAAGCTCAGTGTGATACGTGTTTCAGATATAAAAACAACAATTTAACTGAACCGGAATACAGCGAACACATAAACAGAAAAAATCGGGCACGGAAGGAAAAAGAAGAAGATAAGGAAAAGGCCATAGGCGTTCAGTGCCACGTTATTGTGATGGATGTACAATTTGTGAAGTTAGCACCGCAACTACAAGCTAGCGCTTTATATTACAGGACAAAGTTGTGTTGTCATAACTTTACCATCTATAATTTAAGAAATAAACAAGGTAATTGTTACTGGTTCGACGAAACAAACGCGGACGGTCAAGCTTCTACCTATGCTTCGCTTCTTGTAGACTACTTAGAAGAAATTTTTTTGGATTTGTCTAACCCAATTATTCCTATTATTATCTACTCAGATGGGTGCACTGCCCAGAATCGTAATTGTGTAATGGCCAACGCTTTGCTTCACGTTTCAGAAAAGTACAAATATTTAGAAAAAGGTCACACTCAAATGGAGTGTGACTCTGTTCACAGTGCCATAGAGTCTTTCCTCAAAAATAAGGAGATCTACTTGCCCAGTGATTATCATCGTATAACTAATGAATCTCGCAATAAAAATCCTTACTTGGTCAAAAGCATGGACTTCAGCTTCTACAAAAATTATGCCCATAAAGACTACCTTAAATACAGTTCGATACGGCCTAGCAGAACGGGTAGTGGCAATAATGTTGTTGACATACGCGCGTTGCAGTACCATGAAGATAAAATTAGGTACAAACTAAAATTTGAAGATGATTTTAAGGATCTACCAATCAGACCTAAAAACATAGCATTAGGGAATGTCATATTTCCCCAACTATTTAAGGAGAAACTGCCTATTTCTAGCGTGAAATACTCACACCTTCCGGCGATTAAACAAGTTATTCCGAAAGACTGCTGGAGTTTTTACGACTCTCTTCCACACAAGGAGATTTTTCTAGAGATTTATTTTATTTTCGTTTTATTCTTTGCCAAAGAAAATGCCATTATTTTTTATAAGTACCTATAATAATGATTATTTTATGTTATGTTATTATAGTATGTACAAAAAGTACGAGGAGTAATAAATCATTCATTTAAGTAGATTTCATAGACGTACCAAAATATATTTTAAGAGGGTATACCGTGTTTGACTTGATTTGTCCGGCAGCAAACAAAAAACAAGAGGTACGTAATAGCCGTTTTTAAAACCATGAATGGTAAACATTTGGTAAAAAAAAGTTGAACAGTATTTAAAAGTCCCATCCATCAAAATACAATCCGAATGACATAAAAAAATAAGGTTGGAAAAACAGGAGAACACAATAATTTTAAATACCTGGTCTGCTGTTAATAGAAATTCCTCTTCTCGGTTCGTTCGTAATTGTAATTCGCGAACACTATTAAATACTTCTTCCTGATTTTTAGGCAATAGTGTAAGTGCATCAACATCCTTCCCCTAATCCCCTAAATATCGATCAAAACAATCAAGATTTCTTCAAAATATTTAATTCAAGAAATCTTTGAAACCTTTCAGAAATATACATAATTCTATGGGCCTCCGATTTTATCAATTATAAACCCTAATGACTCTAATAGGAAAAAACTAAATGGTTGCGGCACAGTTCGAACATTTCAGTAATCCTCAAATTGATACAAGTCAGGTAAAATTTTATTTTGTGGCAGAGTTCGGATATGCCCGTTTATTCATAATATTTTTTATTTGTATTACTTCTATATGTAGTGTTTGGGGAATTTTTCTCACAAATTTTAAATGGCAAGTGGCCTACTGTAATCGGCTTAATACGATTACACCTATTTACAGATTATTCGATTATTGAGAGGGATTTTCCAAACAACCCAGTTTTCTTAGAAACATTATCGGGAATATTATTTTAAAAGAAAGTAGGTACATTAAATCAGTACTTAGTATTAGTTCTTTGAGTAAAGTTGTATGAAGTTGTATGGTTGTCATAATATTGTAAACAGTTGGAATATATTTAAAACATATGTTGAATGTTAATTGGTGCAAGTACCAAACAATGTCGATAAGCCAAGGACCATCTAAACGACCAAAAACAGGTCCATTATCTTTAAATGAAAAAACTCTGATATTGAATTGTTATATATCATTGAAAAACAAGGATCCAAGTGCAAGTGTTGATGATATTGTGGAATTAACGGCTGCTATGTTGTGTGTTGCTAAATCAACAATTTATAGATTACTAAAAGAAAGCAAGAATGGAACTCTTCAACCCCCTAAAACTCCTTCAGGCCGAAAACCAATTGAGATCGATGAGTCATTAAAACAAAGACTAAGGCGTAAAGTCCATGGATTTTACTTACGAAAGGAAATTCCAACACTTGACAAAATTATGACATCAGTGCAAGAAGATACGGACTATCCAAAATTCTTCAGAATGACATTATGCAAACTTTTGAAAGATGTGGGTTTCAGATATACAAAACATAATAGAAAATCTCTCTTGATAGATAAACCGGAAATAGTTTTTTGGAGAAGAGACTATTTAAGAAGCATTCGACATGCCAGAGAACAAAATTTGAAAATCTTCTACTTAGACGAAACATGGATAAATGCTGGATATACAGTTTCCAAATCTTGGCAAGATGAAAACATTAAAAGCGGAAGGCAGGCATTCGTGGAAGGTTTGTCGTTAGGTTTGCAGCCACCATCTGGAAAAGGAAAAAGACTTATCATTGTCCATGTTGGAAGTTCTGAAGGTTTTGTTGATGGTGGATTATTAACTTTTATTTCAAAACGCACGGGGGACTATCACGAAGATATGAATGGGGATGTCTTCGAGGAATGGTTTGTTCAAATGTTGGATCTGATTCCAAAAGGGGCTGTTATTGTTATGGACAACGCAAGTTACCATTCACGGTTACGAGAAGCATTGCCCACAAGTCGTTGGCGTAAAGCAGAGCTTTTGGAGTGGCTTATTTCGAAAAATATTAAGTTTCCAAAAGATCCACTAAGGAAAGACTTTACAGAATTGCAAAAATGAACAAGAATAAATACAAAACCTACATTGTAGAAGAAATGGCTTCTTCTCGTGGTATATCAGTTCTTCGACTTCCCCCTTATCATTGTGAACTTAATCCCATAGAATTAATATTTGCTCAGGTAAAGGGGGAAGTTGGAAAAAAAAATACTACTTTTAAAATAAACGATGTTGTGAAATTGTTTGAGAGTGCTGTAAGTCATGTGAGTAAGGAAAATTTGACAAACTGTATCGAGCATGTTATCAAAGTAGAGGCAAATATGTGGAAAATTGACAATATTTGTGATGATTTAATTATTAATGTCAACAACGATTCTTCCTCTTCCGAGTCGGATATAGAATAAAATGTAAGTAATAAATGTATTCCAATAATTATTTCTTTTCATTTTTTATTATATTATAATTTAAAACGTATTTTTTTCCCAAAATACACACCACTGCATTGCGTTATTGCTTATCTGCTAATCCTTTAACAATGAATAAACCCTAAACTTTGCTACAACTGAAACAAATACGGGATCGATCTACCTGGTTTTTAGATTTACGGAAGAAATGTAATTTAAAGTAAGAGATTTATCAAAAATTTCATGGTGCTCCCTGTAAAGGTTTTGCATACTTAATTAGGGTTTATTACTCCTCGTACTTTTTGTACATAGTATAGTATATTATACACCAAGGTGGTGAAGACTATTATTATCAACCGAGCACCAAAATTATTTCGCTAGGGGCTTTGCCCCAAGAGAAATAAGGTGCGAGGTTTATAAATGTCTTCCCCACCGTGGTGTATATACATTTTTTCCACTACTAGCCAAATTTAAGACAAAAATAAAAAAATATCATAAAAATCATGTAGGTATAATTTAATCACACAGCAATAGAATACCATTATTCCTATAGTTCATAATCACGAATATTAAGTGCAACGAATTAACGAAACCAATTATACGATCACATCCAAAAATTTCACAAAACGTGGTTTATGTTTTACTTTGAACAATTACAGCGGTAGTGCGTTCACAACACTTGGGTACAAAGTGAGCGTTCATAAAACATTTAACATATGCTTCACCATAGAGAAAGTAATATAATATATTATTTGTCTATGTGGGTCAAGGTTAGCTACCAGTTTCAACAAAAGATTGTCAAATTCCACTGGTGATAATGTTGAAGCTAAAAACATTCATCGATCCTCGTTTTTCTAAAATTAACGGAAAGTAAACAGCACATTTCAATGTCAAATTTTGATAGTGTCGATCTACAAATCGTTCAAACTGATTTCTCCCTATGCGTTTACTCCGTCATCTGACTGACACTGACACTGTTTTCGCTCCTCACCTCACCCATATATTATGAACGCACTCCTTATGTCATCAGAAATTTTTGGTTGAGCGCGAATTTTAAACTAATGACAGTTTTATTGAATTCATTTTATCTTGTTAGGTAATTTCAAGCAGTAAATATGTAGTAAACACAATCTCCTAGGTATACAAAATTATGTTGCACTAGTTTTTGTTAAGCTATTATCCCTAAATTCTCAAAACATTTGAATTTGTCCATTATTGACCTAGGTTAACAATAGAAAAAAATTATTAACCACTAATAGAGAAATTCAACTTCTCAGTTGGCTAGATGACACAATAATTGTCAACTTCACAGCTAGTAGTGGAAAAAATATTTTGTGTATTAAATGTGTTGTGTGTACGTACATATTTTGAAGGTCACACTTCGACGGTCCGTATCCTTTCGTCGATTGATAGGTACTGATGGTCCGAATAGTATGTAGGTGAAACTATAGCGGTGTGTATTTCGATTCCGGCGATATACTCGACGGTGTACGGGACTCTCTACGTCCCGTGGAATGTTCAGTCAGCCAGGGATATGAGCAACCGGCGGATCAATACTCTTTCGGTTTTAGTCTCAAGATTTGAGAGTATTGTTTGTAGCTAGTCAGTACCCAGCTTAACGAATACTGCTGCTTGCAGGGACTGTAGTTATTACGGTGTGTCAATACCACACCGAAATTCTTCTAACAGTTTGAACAATCGTTCTCGTTTCCGTCAATACCAGAAACCAACGGCGGTTCTAATGAATGATGTATAAAGTAGGATCAATACTCCGACTTAGTACAACACTCGGCGGAAGATAGTGTAAAGCGTTTAAGGTTGAAGTCAATACCCTCGACCTACGCTTCGCACTGGTGGCGGCTGAACTTGGAGGAGCAGGAGTCCGTAAACCAAGTCGTCCTATCGTCTGTTGGTTTGCATTTTTATATCCATCGTAGTGGTACTGGTGGAAGTCTCTTTCTCTTCTACCGTCGATTCTTCGTGCGCATCCTGGCGTGGGGCACTGCTGTTCTGGTGGGGTATCTCGTCATCGCGGCACTAACTGGTTTCTTGAATCGAGTTTTATAGTAATGAATTTATGTCATTACAGTGTAATTGAGTACGCCGAAGCTCTCGAAGTTTATTAAAATTAAACTGAATACAACGCAGGGTTGGCAACTACAGGTTTTTTAGGTTTTTTTAACAAACCTACTTATTAAAATATGGCCATTGTAGGTTTTTCTCTATTTTCTTTTAAGATACTGAATGAAAGCTTCCTGTTACAGCCATCTTTTACTAAAATCTAAAATTACCCACCCAAAAAGAAAGCTTTTCTTCCTAGTTTAAATTTCATTCAAATCATAGATATTTAAGGTACAGACACAAACAGTTAGACGATGCTGCAGGGCCGGGGATTTACCAATTCATGTTGATTTACAGATATAATATCACTATTTTGCTTAAAATGTGATTTTTTAAACCTAAAAAACAATAAAAAACCTGAAAAACCTAAATATATATCTTTAGTTCTTTGGTTTTTTCCAACCCTGGTACAACGTGACGATTTTTACTGATAGGGCCCCATCAAAAGAATTTGCCACGGGCCCCAGATGGTATAGTTACGCCACTGACAGTTGGTCCGGTGAATCTTTTCACATGCGTCATTAATATCTGATAACATAACCGACATAATCTTTAAGTCGTATTTCTTTCTATTAATAGTGAAGAACAGAACAAAATAATTCGAGATTTGTCGGTTATGTCATCAGATATTAATGGCGCATGGGAAAAGATTCACCGGACCAACTATAGGTAAGTAGTTTTTATATATTTTAATGTATCAAATTAATGTAAATCTATTTATACAAGCGCATGTTCTTATTTTTTTGTATTTAGTTATGTATTTTATTGCCACCACACAGGATTCAAAAGAATTGCACCATCAGTTAACAAAAAAGGAAAATAAAAAATGCAGAGCAAATATAAAAATTCGTATTAAAATTACAAGAAAAACACGATTAGAAGGGACAAATTTGTAAAGGTTAGTAATATTGACTTTATACAGGGAGTCTCATAAGTAATGGTAAATATTTTGAGAGCCTACTTTATATAAAAAAATATTGACATTAAGTCATATTTTGCTGAACCAAAAGTAAATGGCCACAAAGATGATGAAGTTGATTTGATTTTTTTTTAAATTTTTATCATAAATTTCACAGTTATTTGTTAATTTTAACAAGCTTTAATTTGGGGTTTTCAAATCTGACAAATTTAAAATTCCATCCATTTTAATTCAACTCACAGAGGGCCACCTACGCCATTCATTATTATATTAGACCACATAATTTAGGGTACTACTCTTGTCGGTTTTGCCGCATCAATTAAGGGTTGTTTATGGGTTAAGTTAATTCTACCGTAAAGACTTATTCAATTTTATTATTCTCAAGTGGTGGGAGGGGGGCTAAGTCAACGTCGACTCATCCCCCCCCCACAAAGTATATTTCTGCGTAGTAAGACGAGCTCAAAAATTTTTATTTGCGGGATATGAAAGCTCATAAATATGCGCTACTTGTTTTTAATTTCTACAAACTGAAAGGCTGATTCTAATAAAAATAGACGTTCAAAGATTGTCGTATTATTACAGGTACGCTCTAAGAACGATGAAACGTACTATAAGTTCAGTTCCAAAGTAGTAGGAACTAAATTCTCAGAAATTATACTACAATTGTCGCCGGTTTAATGCAATATTTCTAAGAATTTAGTACCTACTATTATGGAACTGAACTTATATAGTATTTTAATATGTTATTTAATGACATTGGCGAAAGTGTTTTTAAAGAATACTAATTATACGTACCTATAAGTGGTGAATACATTGGATCGCTATACTCCTTGTGGTGAAAGGAGTGGTGTTTAACAGCTGCATGCGACGCACAAGGAGTGTGTGTGGCGCATATAAAGCAGAATATACATACAGACAACACGTGGTTGGACATTTTTGGAGCCCTAGAAAAAAAAAGAAACTACAGAAGTTGACTTATGACCAATAAACACTTTTGATTAGTGAACGTGTTTTTTTTAAATAAATTAAATATTATTTTGATTGTGATCTGCTCCCTTAACATTGACTACTATTTTTTTCTACTATTAAAGATTAGAGACGGGAATTGCCGTTATTTTTCAATAACAGTTATATTTATAAAATATTACAATATTCTCTTCAATGTATTAATTTCTTCTAAAAGGTCTTTTGGGAACTTTTAATGGGTTCTGAAAATTTAAATTCCAAGTAGTTATGTCCTAAACTTTTCAGTTAACAGTTTTTTTAAATCTGTTGCTTAAAATTTTGTTTTTGTTCATATAAATCTCACGTTGTTAATTTACTTACATCATCTTTAGAAATATAAACTCATTATTTCAATATCACATATATCACCTCTCTTTCACGTTTTTTGAATACGAGCGTCACACAAAAGTAACGTAGACGACTTGTCGTAACTTGTCGCTCATACATATCCCCTCCACTCTATTCCAGTGGATGCTCGTTCCGCCTGACCCTGACAATAGTGGATCGAATTATTATGTATTAAGGCGGGTATTATGCACCGTAAAAAACTGATATACCGAATGCAATCGTAGTCTATGTTCGCTACATGACTAATTTCGTGAAGGTCATCCATAATGGCTTGTTATGCCAGAAAATATCGATACTGTGCGTGAAGTGATACAGCAAGATCGTAATTTTGCGAGATTGACTTTGGATATTAATATGACAAGTATTTGAATGAACAAAAACATTTTTTGACGAACGTTCGAAAGAAAGCGAAAACATCGAATTGATAGGTCGAACGCCTTTCGGTACTCAATGTTTTTTTTGTAATTCGCGTATAAAAGAGACTTCATTATAACATCGTTCACAGTGTCACCATGAAGCTCTTTGAACACTGTTTTAGTAATTTTTTGTGTACAGTTGGTTATTGTATTTAGTTATATTTTTATTTGACATTTGACTTTAACCTTGACACAAATTATAAATAAAATGGTCTAGCGTTGTTCTAGCTAGCAAATTATTATATTAAATATTCTTAAAGGTAAATTAGAATGATTTATATATAAGAAATATTAATGAATAAAGTACGCTAACGTTTATTCATCAAT
The DNA here is from genome assembly GCA_963921935.1 of Galeruca laticollis. Classification (NCBI taxonomy): domain Eukaryota; kingdom Metazoa; phylum Arthropoda; class Insecta; order Coleoptera; family Chrysomelidae; genus Galeruca; species Galeruca laticollis. Next base: position 148,962,132 of record OY998176.1, on the reverse strand, counting down.
GATTTGTCAATTGTTTATTTTTATATTGTATAGGATCAATATATAGGTATGCATAACGTTCGATTTTTGGGATAAATTACCAGATATATATGTGAAGATGTATTACAGAAATAATTCTGTTCATGATATATAATATAAATAGATCACAAGAGCATATACGAAGAAGCTCTTTTTTAAACAAATAATCATCCTCTGTTTGCTTAAATGAAAGTTTGTTTACACTTTACACAATTATTCGGTTATAATATGTCAAAAGTCAAAAGTGCTGAATAAAACCATCTGTGATCTGACCAATCAGGAATCTACAGAATTGCCAACTAAAATTCAAACCACTCCTCTTAGTTTAAAAACAGGGATTATATGTAATTATATTTTTTTTAAATTAAATAAATGCCAATTATAAAAAATATTGTGTAAAACTTGTGCCACAATGACTTTCTGTAGTACTCGTGATTTGCGCAGCTCACCGCTTCGCGGTTCGATGCGCAAACTTCACTAGTACTACAAAACGAGTCATTGTGACACTTGTTTTACAAATACGTATTTTAATATCCAAAAAAGATGTTCTGGAGATGTCAATCGGAATGGAAAGTGCTTCTAAAGAGTCTTAGAAAAAAAACCAGCTGCGTCATTGTTTGAAGATTAGTTTCATAGATATAGTGAGATGTTTTTCACTCGACTTTATTATTCATAACTTTGTTATCAACAATTTTATGTAAAAAATCTAATTTTTCAGTTTTTAGCTTATAAAAGTAAAATTGTCATGGTAATCGTGATGTGGAAATTATAGAAAATAAAAGCACGAAGAAAATGAGAGGTCGAACAGTTCGATCGGACCGTTAGTTTAGGAGAATATCGGGAAAAACCGGCTAAAATGCAGTTTTTTCAAAAATTCATAACTCTGTTATTTTTTGAGTTGTAGCGTAGATCCTCTGGCCGGTATTAGTTTTTAATATAAGCTTTATATGTGCAAAAAGCAGGCACTGTCCGATGCATAGTTTTTGATCTGTGGCCCATTAAACTTTTTAGTACGCAATTTTCGAGCAGCGACAGGTATGGTCCGATTTCAATTTACAAAAACGATTTCGAAAGTAGAATTTCTTTGATCACAGATGCTTAAGCGACAATGTATTAGAAAGAAACAATTATAAATTCAGTGTATTCATCTTTTTCTCTAACAGGATATAATAAAGTGGAAAACGTAAGACTAATTTGCTGACAGATATTTTAGACATTCACCATAGGTTCACTTCCTTCAAAGAAAACATCTGATTTATGTACAAAGAGAAGTTAAATTTATTTCAATTCTGCATGACTTTCTTATCAAATTTTACCACTTTTAGGTCATGTAATAAATATTACTGAAGAAACTGAACACTTTGCAAAATGTCGTATACATTTTTATTGGTTCACCTGTCGAGAACATATTTTCATTATAGGTATTTTCTCAACTCTTGAAAGTTTGTGTCCCCTTATTAATTAAAAAAGATGATGATGGTAAAAGGATTAACAAACAAAAATATTTTTTCGTTAATGTATTGTGTTTAATTTCTTTTTAGTTTCAGGCCTGCTCCTGTCGTCATGGAAATGAGGAATTTAGTTTTAACTCATTTTTATTAAAATATTTGTTGTCAATAATTTTAAAATAACTCAATGAGCAATTTGACCTGATATTGAGTTATCTCCCTTAAATATAAAAGCTGTTTTAGACTACACAATTTCTTGTACAAGATTTGGTTCAATTTCTTGTACAAGATCTGGAACCACAAATTGTTTGGCAGTAAATTGATTCTGTATTATACTGTACAATATATTGTTCAAGAAATAGTTCGTGATTCTGCGCAGTACATCGTTTTTCTCGTGTTAAAATCAGAATCGTCTATGTTAAAGGCTAAATGTAATGTTGTAACGCGCATACATATAAAGGCCAAGAAAAGAAGTACAGTGAAAGAAATGACTTTTGACATACCACCGTTTAATATTTTTAATGACAGTTGATTGTAAAAAAACTCGTTGTCAGAATATACTTTTGGCGCACTTCTTTGTATAATTTTGGGCACCTTATTACTAATTAATCAGAATAATTCCATATAAGTGAACCCCCTACAAATTGGCGACCAACGTGCTGCTGTTAATAAAGAAGTCAACGGTTATTAAGTGAATCAAGTTTTAGTAATTACACAGTTGTGGACACTGGATGCCGTCAGTTCCCAAACTCGTAAATACCAAGCAGTTTAGTGCAGTTAGTGTGTTTATAAGTTAAATAGTAGAGTGGACACTGTTATTGTCAGTTCCTTGTATGTTCTTACGTTCTGGAAGAAATACCGCTACATCAACTACAATGCCAGATACCGAAAATAAAATTCAACAGGTAGTAATGACACCTGAAATGTTACAGGACCTGATTGCAGGTATGAGATTAGCAGGTGTAAACCACAATCAACAGAACGTAACAACCGTAAGTAATAACTCTAATTTCTCCGCATGTAAACATAAATTTTACGGCAATAAAAACGAGGATATTGAAGCCTTTATAGATGCTATTTCGGTGTATAAGGAATGTCTGAATATCTCAGATGAGCATGCACGAAAGGGCCTCAGTATGCTGCTTCACGATACTGCAGCAACGTGGTGGCAGGGAATCAAGTCATCGGTAAACACGTTCGACGAAGCTTTGGACTGCTTAAGACATGCTTACGGTTATCCGAAGCCAGCATATCAAATTTATCGAGAACTATTTTCGCGCGAACAAGGCAACGAAAAAAACCGACATTTTCATTAGTAAGGCGCGCGCGCTGTTGTCACGTTTATCAGGAAATTCCGAAATTTCCGAACATGTACAATTAGATTTAGTTTACGGTTTATTAAACGCTCGCATTAGAGAAAAACTAGCTCGTGATAAAATTTCAACATTCAAAGAACTAATTGAAAACGCCCGTACCATAGAACAATATCTTCCGGATACAACTCGGAGAGGTAGTCAGCGGTCAAGTCAAAATGCAATTAATGTAAAATCTGAAACCGATCATTTAAATGCAAATCATAAAGTGAACAATAAAAAAAACAGAATTCAATGTATATTTTGTAAGAATTTTGGTCATATCAGAGACGAATGTCGCAAATATGCTGCGCACAAGAATAATAGTGTTAATGACACCGTTCTACGGGATTGCGGAGTTGCCAGCTCTGCCGATAATTCTAAGATCTTCTGCTATGGCTGTAAAACTCCAGGTTATGTGAAATCCAATTGTCCCAAATGTAAGTCGGTTGAAATTGATCAGGTTAGCGTATCTAGCGAGTTCCTTTGCACATCGGTAAACAATGTCGACGGTCAAGCCGCTGCTTCACCTATACGTCCACTCACTCGGGTTACCATTCAAGGTCATCATGGATTTTCATTCCTCGATTCTGGTGCCCAGTCCAGCATAGCCGGAGCTATGCTTAGAGATGTTTTACTAAAAGAAAATACCCCTTATATGACCAAGTCGATGATTATGACATTGGCGGATGGCAAAGCGAGCACTGTCAATGCCTTATTTTTCCAGGTTAAAATTGTGTTAGAACATCGGGAATACCCGCTCACTATAATTGCCGTACCTGAACATGATCAAAGTAGAACCCTATTAGGTTCCGATTTTATCAAGGCAGCTAATATCATTTTAGACATCCCACGCCATTGTTGGTATTATGGCGACTCTCCTGAAGTTCGATACTCTTTTGCTCCTGAACCGACTAGAACTATTGCACCTAGCTTTAATACCATCCATCTAGCCCGAATCGAATTGAGAGAAAATGAAGGTGTCAACCTCCCGCCGTCAGACAAATCCCTCTTGAATAAGCTTCTCGATCAAAACCGTGATGTATTTTAACCCAATAAAGAGCCGACCCCTTTTGCTCAGCACACTATAATTCTGACTGACAGTAATCCCATATCAGTTGCTCCGTATCGCATGTCAGCAGTAAAAAAACAACAATTGAAGCAAGAAATTGACAAACTCCTTGAGGACGGCACAATCGAAGAATGCGAGTCGCCTTACTCCGCGCCGGTTGTCTTAGTACCCAAGAAAGACAACAGTGTCAGACTGACAGTCGATTATCGCAAGCTAAACGCGATCACCCGAGCAGACAGATACCCTCTTCCCAGAATGGATGATTTGCTGTACGCCACTAAGGAAAAAAGTTCATGTCAACCCTGGACTTAAAATCAGGTTATCACCAAATCGCGGTACACCCCGATGACAGAGACAAGACAGCGTTTATATGTCCCTTTGGTACCTTTAGGTACACTCGTATGCCTTTTGGTATGAGGAACTGCCCCGCCACGTTTCAGCGTCTCATTGATAAATTTCGGGTGGGATTGCCAGATGTCTACCTATTGGCCTATCTAGATGACCTAATAGTTATCCCCCCCTCATTTCAAACCCACTTGCAAGATATTGCGCAGGTTTTCGCTCGTCTAAAGATCCTCAAATTACACTTAAATCGTGCTAAGTGCACCTTCAGTTGCGACTCGGTCCTTTACCTTGGCCACGTTATCACTCCGTCTGGAATCAAACCGGATCCTAATAAAGTTTCATCTATCATGAATAGACCGGCCCCCAAGAACGTCAAGCAACTGACCTCATTTCTTCAAACTTGCTCATGGTTCAGACGATTCATTGAAAATTTTGCCGAAATAAGTAAGCCTTTGTCCAACCTTCTCAAAAAGAACGCTAAATGGAGCTGGGGACATGTCCAATCTCAGGCCGTGGATCGGCTAAAGACTCTTCTGTGTTCAAGTCCCGTCCTTCGACAGGTCGACCCTGATCTTCCCTTCCTTCTTCGTACAGACGCAAGTTCGTATGCACTCGGAGCATGTTTGCTTCAGGGGGAGTATCCCGGGGAAAGGCCTATTGAGTATGCGTGTCGACTACTCACTCGTTCAGAACGAAACTATTGCACTACTGAGTTAGAAGCATTAGCGGTTGTCTGGGCATTAAAGTTCCGTGGTTATATTGAAGGGTCTCCTATAGTGGTTCAAAGTGACCACCAGCCCCTACGATACTTGATGTCGCTAAAGTCACCCTCAGGTCGTCTAGCTCGATGGGCCTTGTCCCTTCAAGCGTATGATCTTCGAATCGACTATACTCCCGGCAAGCTGAACGTTGTTGCTGACATGCTGTCACGTCCCCCTATCGAAGAGTTGGAAGCCCAATATGTTCAAGTGGACTTACCAAGAGAATCCACAAGTGAAACGAGAAAACAACAACTAGCCGATCCTGATTTACAGAAAATCATTGAGTCATTTGAAAATCCTGACCACGACAATACCGACTACAAACGCTGGTCCGAGCGCGGCTACCTGATGATTCTAGGTGTCCTATTTAGGTATACCCCAGACATGGATTCCGAGGAAGCACAGCAAGTGGTTCCCAAATCTCAAATTACGAAGATTCTGGCTGAGTACCACGACTCTGCTCTAGCTGGACACTATGGAGTAGACAGAACCTACCATAGGATAGCCAGTCGGTACTACTGGGTTGGTATGCGCAAGGCAGTAGCAGACTACATTGCTAAATGTGTAGATTGTCAGCGATACAATGCGACGAACCTAAAACCGGCCGGTCTTCTCCAAACCCCGGCCCAAGCCCAACGCTTTGAAGTTCTCGCGATCGATTTGTTCGGACCACTTCCGGAAACCTCTGATGGATATAAGTGGATTTTTGTTATAGAAGATACTTCAAGTCGATGGGTGGAAATATTTCCCCTTAAAACTGCCACCGCCGAGAACTGTGCTCGATGTTTAGTTGATGAGGTTATCCTCCGCTTTGGCCTACCTCGGCGAGTCATCAGCGACAACGCTCCTCAATTTGTTAGCTGCGTAATGCAACAAGTTGCCCACTGCCTTGGTTTCAAACAGTCGCTTATCCCCGTGTATTGGCCTCCCGCAAATGCAGTAGAACGTAAAAATCGCGACCTGAAAGCACAGTTAGCCATTTTGACTGGTGCTGACCACACCTTATGGAAAGACAGTATCCCCGCGAGTTACGCACCCCGGACGATGTACGAAGAGACTTCCGTGCCATCGTAGTTAACGATAATTTTATCCCGGAGATAACCCCCTACTTAAAAACTCTCAGTGAGACACTCTACCAAGCACGGGAAAACAGTGAGGTACAGCAAGACAGACATAAAGTGTTCGCCGACAAAGCACGACGCGACTCCCCAACTTTTAAAGTGAACGACAAAGTTCTCGTGGACGTGCATGTCTTAAGCAAGTCTGGAAGCTCTTTCACCTCGAAGTTCGCCCCCCGAAGAGACGGACCCTATGTGGGCACCAAGATGGTTACCCCTACCACCTATGAAATAGCATCCCTACTGGACCCCGATACTCCCTTAGGGAAGTATCACGTATCAGCGCTGACTCCGTATCACGACACCAACACGGTCGACAGTCCAGTTCCAGTGTTGCCGTTACGGCGACGTGGTCGACCTGCCAAAGTTACCCCGACCGGTCCCGCTGAGTCCGACTCTACAGAGAAAGTTGCCGAACCTGAAGATAAGGAAGTGGATGTGGCTACTACTTCCCCAGCCGATTCCGAAAGTGATCACACCTCAGACAACCCAACAGATGGCGCGTTACGCAGGCGACCAGTGAAGAAGCCTACGTGTTCTTGTTGTCACTAGCCTACCTCTTGCTCCTACTCAAGGGACTTCTCGTGGAGCAAAGGGGGAGGTTGTAACGCGCATACATATAAAGGCCAAGAAAAGAAGTACAGTGAAAGAAATGACTTTTGACATACCACCGTTTAATATTTTTAATGACAGTTGATTGTAAAAAAACTCGTTGTCAGAATATACTTTTGGCGCACTTCTTTGTATAATTTTGGGCACCTTATTACTAATTAATCAGAATAATTCCATATAAGTGAACCCCCTACAATGTTCTATGATCCTAGTGAAATGTCAAACATTAAACAACCTAAAAATTTTGGGCTTTGGTTGATCCGTTTGGTGTGTGAATTATTGATTACTTTTGATTAATTTATTGTTATAAATGAAACTAACACATAAACGTGAAACTGCAAACAATCAACTATGTTAGGTTACAGGGTATTAGAGTATATCCCAACTGCGCATGCCCTTGGCCTAGAAATTGTGTAGAAATAGAACATGTTCTATTTTCCGACACAATTTTCGGTTCAATCTACGTTTTTGAAACAATTTGCTGTATGCTACTAGCGTTAAAGAAATTGAACCAAATCTTGTACAAGAAATTGTGTAGTCTAAAACAACTTTAATGTAATGTAATTTTAGTAAAAATATGTAGTTTTGTGATAAATAAATGTTTTATTATGTGCAGGTTAATAAAAAATTAAATTAGTGTTTTAAATGAAACTCACTGTTTCTAGCTAATTCCACAATATAATAAAAATTGTTGAAAATTCTAAAAAATTGACAATTGTTTCGATAGATCAATATTATCGTCAGAATGACAGAAGTTACATTTCATTTGATGCCTATCTGATGTTTAGTAGTTATTTTTGGATAGACCAAGAAGTGACCTAACTTGTGATTGACTTAATATATGTTAATAGAAAAAAGAAGATGTGATATTACAAATATTGAAGCTTAGATATTATTAGCCCTATGGTGATATCCTGGATATCATTTTTCCAATTAAGATCAGTATAACTGCGCAATGATATAGAAAACCAGGAAAACTATATCTGCTGATCTTTACAATTATCACTTACGAAGACAGTTTATTAGTGGAGAACTCCCTAGATTTATCTGTTCATTGACAACTTCATATTGTGGGTTTCTTAAATGTCTTCTATTTTCCAATTCTTCAAGGAAATCCAGTTCTTGTTTCTTTTCACAAATATGCAGCACTTCTAGTTCTGTGTTAGGTGTCAATGAATGATTGGTGTCAAGTAGATGTTTTGCGTAGTGGGATTTTTCTGTTCACTGTTGAGGTTATATATACCTGATTTCTTTAATGTTGGTATTTTTGTTTTAACATTTAACAATTTTGTACTTACGTTACTTTCTGTTTTAAAAGCAATTGTTGTATTCGTAGCTAAAGATATTATCTTTGAAATATTATTAGAAATATTTTCTGCATATGTGATGGTTTTATAAGTTTTTATTTCTCAAGTTTGTTTAGGAAATATTAGTTGTAATGCCACTTTTTCCTCTTTTTTATTAATTAGCTTATTTATCATATGTAATGGATAACCGTTGGATGTTGCTATTTATCTAATTGTATTAATCTCTCTATCAAAATTACATTTGTTCATAGGAACTGAAAAAGCTCTATGTATCATGGAATTATATGCCGCTAGTTTATGTGACATGGGATGATTGGAACTATATGGAATTGTCACATCAGTGTGTGTTGGTTTTCGGTACATTGAATAATCAAGTACATTATTAACTCTTTTGAATTTTTAAAAATCAAAAAAATTGATTGAGCTATTTTCTTCAATTTCTAATGTAAATTTAATTTTTGGGTGTAAATTATTAATGTAGTTGAAAAATACATCTAATTGTCGTTCACTACCCATAAAACCAGCTAATATGTCATCTACATATATATACCAAAATAAAACATTTTTCGAAATATTACTTTTAAAGATCTTTCTTTCTAAACTGTTCATAAAAATGTTTGATATAGGGCTTCCCATTGATAGTGGCATTACAACTAATATTTCCTAAACAAACTTATGAAATAAAAACTTATAAAACCATCACATATGCAGGTAATATTTCAAAGATAATATCTTTAGCAACGAATACAACAATTTCTTTTAAAACAGAAAGTAACGTTAGTACAAAATTGTTAAATGTAAAAACAAAAATACCAAAATTAAAGAAATTAGGTATAAATAAACTCAAATGTCCAGAATGTTATGCTGTCTATTTGGGTCAGATCCTTAGAAATTTTGAAATCCGATACAGTGAGCACTTACGAGCATACAGATTAAAACAACCAGATAAATCCCACTACGCAAAACTTCTACTTGACACCAATCATTCATTGACACCTAACACAGAACTAGAAGTGCTGCATATTTGTGAAAAGAAACAAGAACTGTATTTCATTGAAGAATTGGAAATTAGAAGACATTTAATAAACCCACAATATGAAGTTGTCAATGAACAGATAAATCTAGGGAGTTCTCCACTAATAAACTGTCTTCTCAAGTGATAATTGTAAAGATCAGCAGATATAGTTTTCCTGGTTTTCTATATCATTGCGCAGTTATACTAATCTTAATTGGAAAAATGACATCCAGGATATCACCATAGGGCTAATAATATCTAAGCTTCAATATTTGTAATATCACACCTTCTTCTTTTTTCCATTAAGATATATTAAGTCAATCACAAGTTAGGTCTAGCCAAAAATAACTACTAAACATCAGGTAGGCATCAAATGAAATGTAACTTCTGTCATTCTGACGATAATATTGATTTATCGAAACAATTGTCAATTTTTTAGAATTTTCAACAATTTTTATTATATTGTGGAATTAGCTAGAAACAGTGAGTTTCATTTAAAACACTAATATGAGTAGATTCCACGAAGTAAGGGTCGAGACAGTTAATTTCATTAAAAAATTAAATGTTTGCTGTTTTCTTATTTATCTAAATATTTTATTAAATTGTTTTTATATTATGTGCCGGTTAATAAAAAATTTAAATGTGTGCCGTCTTATTATTTATTACCTAAATTATTAGTCTCACAATTGTTTATTATAATTATTTCATTACAAAAAATGAAATATTTTATTTTTAGGAATGAAATAATTATATAATAAACAATTTTAAGGCAAACTGTAAAATTTACCTACCCATAATCCAAACTACCAAATTTAAATATCCCGCCTATACAAATTAGTTCCGCCAACCGCAAGGGGTGCGCTCAGATCGACGCGATGCCAGCTGTTTACAAGGGAACGAACACTCTCTTAATATGTTTATTTCTCTATGAGTAGTATAGTACTGGACCATAGACAAATAATAATACAAGAGACAGTTTGATGCATAGGCGGTATGTGGCACAACATTTCTGCGCAACTGACCTGCGCATGGAGTCTCTACTGTCGCGAACTACAAGACTGTTTTACATAAACAAAATAGAATAAAATATCATAAATTTCAACATATCGCCTTTAATGTTGATAAATATTATAAAATATCCTAGTATATTAACTTTTACGTCATTAAAAATGAAAATATACAAAATCAATCTTACATTGGTTGGTGTGAAATCAATCTTATATTGGTTGGTGTGAATATGGCTTATGTTTGTCAAAGTCAAAAAATTGTTGACAATATGGTTATGGTGTGACAAACAATGGTGAGTATTTTAGGATAACTTTTAGTTTGTTTCTTAATTTATTTAGGATTTTGGTTGTAATAAAAGTATGTGAACCTTTAAAATGTCATCACCAGGTATAATTCGTCATAGTTGTATTGCAAAGAATTTTAATATTAAATATTTTTGGCCACTTGGCAATTTGGAGTTAAAGAACAAAACATTTTTCAAACTTCCGTCTGACATTAATCAAAGTACTGTATTATCCGTGGAAAGAAAGCTTATTTTTTGTAACAATAATGATAGTCAAGAACTACAACACAAATTATGAAACAGATGACTGCAGTTTATTGTATTATTTTTTAGCTACGACCACCCCTGTAAGTAGTCAAAAACACACAGTCGGCAGTCAATGTAAGACGTCTATTACGCACGGTAAAACAAAACGCACGGCTGTAAAGTAAATCGCACGGCTTCCATAGCAACCACTTAGCAACTGTCAATAGACGCAGCCATTTTATTCAAAATGTATTACTTAGATATTTGACGTTGAATTTTATCCTATATATAAATGGTAGATAATATTTATTAGATATGAGATTGCATTTAATTCTAAGAGTTATTTGGAATTATATGATAATTGGTTCCGTTTCATTCAATCCGAATCTTTTAGCTATCTGAATGTATCTCATATTAGTAAACAATATAGTATATTATACACCAAGCGACTAAAGTGGCCCATTTAATCCCGTGGGTGGTCTTTGATTCCTGAGGGAAGTAATCCACCTAAGGGATTAATGTCACTCTAGTCGAGAGGTGTATACACTATTTTATGCAATTTCGGTAATTCTACATACATTTTTAATAAAAATAAATACTACTTAGGACGGACTTTTACGAAACTTGGCTGGGCATAGAGGTTGAACTTCTAAGATACTTGGCTGGGCATCGAAGATGTACGTTTTTACTTGTACTTTAAATACCTTAATAAGATTATAAACACAAGTACAAGTGGGTCGTAGGTAAAGTATAGTACGTAACTCGTGTTGTAACGCATTTTACGCACTCACGGAATTACGCACTCGCCGCTACGCGGCTTCGTGCGCAACTTTTCCGTTCGTGCGTAAAATGCTTCTTACAACACACGTTACGTAATATACTATTAAATTTTCGTAATAAACCAAAACCATTCACTATCAACTACTACTACTAATAACTAAATGATTTAAATTTTGACACTCAAACAATAAGCTGTCTCTGGTTTCCTTGTAAAAAAAATACAACTTTTAATTGCGAAGAATGTAAGGATAATTTGCTGACAGATATTTTAGACATTCACCATAGGTTCACTTCCTTCAAAGAAAACACATCTGATTTATGTACAAAGAGAAGTTAAATTTATTTCAATACTGCATGACTTTGTTATCATATTTTACCACTTTTAGGTCATGTAAAAAATATTACTGAAGAAACTGAACACTTTGCAAAAGGTCGTATACATTTTTATTGGTTCACCTGTCGAGAACATAAATCATACGTATCTTCTCAACTTCTGAAAGTTTGTGTCCCCTTATTAATTAAAAAATATGATGATGGTGAAAGGACTAACAAACAAAAATATTTTTTCGGTAACTTAATGTACTGCGTTTAATTTCATTTTTTTTTCAGACCTGTTCCTGTCTTCATGGAAATGGGGAATTTAGTTTTTAACTCCTTTTTATTAAAATATTTGTTGTCAATAATTTTAAAATAACTTGAACAATTTGATCTGAATTCTATTGAGTTAACTCTCTTAAATATAATGTAATGTAATTGTAGTAAAAATATGTTTTGTGATAAATAAATTTTTTATTATGTGCAGGTTAATAAAAAAATTAAATGTTTGCTATTTTCTTATTTATCTAAATATTTTATTAGTTTGTTTTTATATTATGTGCCGGTTAATAAAAAATTTAAATGTATGCCGTTTTATTATTTATTACGAAATTTATTGTTTATCATAATTATTTCATTACAAAAGATTAAATATAATTTTATTTTTAGGAATGAAATAATTATATAATAAACAATTTTAAGGCAAACTGTAAAATTTACCTACCCATAATCCAAACTACCAAATTTAAATATCCCGCCTATACAAATTAGTTCCGCCAACCGCAAGGGGTGCGCTCAGATCGACGCGATGCCAGCTGTTTACAAGGGAGCGAACACTCTCTTAATATGTTTATTTCTCTATGTACTGGACAATATCTGTTCTTTCATAATTACATGTGACATATATTTATATTTTTGTTATAAAATAAATTTATACTGGTTACATGTATAATTAATTAAATATATTTAAATAATTATTGAAAAATATTTGCCGTGCAAAAATTTCATTAAACTTTTCGACTAAAGAATTAGCTATAAGTAAAAACCAAATAAAGTTGCGTTTACGTCACCAAGGGCGTATTTCTATCGCATGTGTGGCTACATTTCTATCGAAAAGTGCATATACTTAAATTTGTTAATTAATCGGTTCTAAAGATAACCCAATCAATAAAAAAACTTTTTTACCAAAATAATGTATAAGCAATATAGCTTTATTGGGTTTAGACGTCCCTCGATGTAAACATTTGTGTTAAAATTTTCATAAAGAAGCCTCCGATTATTGACGGTAAAATAGTCACTGCCAGAAATAATGTCATGTTGCCGCGTTGTTTGTGACTTTTCTACTCGTGTATTGTCATCGATTTTTGAGGTTATAGTTACGTGCTTAATAAAATTTTCTTGTGAGAAATATTTATAATCAAAACTGTTTTCGTTTTCAAAACAACAAAGCATTTTCTTCTGTGATTGTTAAAATGCCCAAACAGCTGAATAGCCGATGCAAAGAACTTGTGGCTTCATTAGTAAATTATTTTGAACAAGAAAGGAATAATAATGGTCCTTTGTTGCCCTTATATCCTATCCTATATCCTTACATTACTTTACGAAAATTTCTATTATTTTAGCGTGTAGCTGCTGCTTTAAAGTGTAAGAACAGTAAGCAAAATTTGTCAAACAAAGAAAAAAGGTGAAGAGTTTGAGTCACCAAAGAAAAAACGTTGCGCTCATAAACGAGTAACAAATACAAAAACTTTGAATACAAGCTCTATTCGTGATACCATTTACAACATGTACCAGAGAAGTAAATATAATTACGACAATTGTATATTTAACATATTTTTATTTCTGTATGCTTTTAGAACAGCACATAACGATTCAATCATTGTGGTCCCAACTAAGAGAAAAATAATTATTTAATGGTAGTACCACTTCTTTAAATAGATTGCTCAAAGAACTTGGGTTTAAGTGGATGAAGGATAATCCACGACGAGGACTTATGGAATTACCTAATGTTGTTTTGAAACGAGTAGAATTCTTAAGATATTATAAAGAAGCAAAGGACGAAGGTATCTACCAATTTGTGTTCATCGATGAAACCTGGATATTTCAAAATGGCATCATAGGTCATTCATGGCAAAATGAAAATATCAAGAGTGTTAAAACCACTAAAACGGATGGCAAAAGGTTTGTTGTATTGCAAAACATAAGTGGTTACTTAAACATTATTTAAATAATATTATTACAGATATATTATACTCCATGCTGGAAATGAAAACGGATTTATTGAAGGTGCTGAAGCAATATTTTGTTCAAAAACCCAACTTAATGATTATCATGGGGAAATGAACCAGGCAAATTTCTTGAAATGGTTTGAATATCAGTTGCTGCAAAATTTAGAGAATCCTTCTCTAATTATACTTGATAATGCACCTTATCCCAGCATGTTATTGCATAAAACTCCAAATACAGGATGGTCAAAATGTGCTATTCAGGAATGGTTGACAGAAAAAAACATTCCCTATTCTCACATGATGTTCAAAACAGAACTGTTGCAAATCGTTTCTCAGTAAATATACAGATATATTCTTACTTATTGCCATTTATTTTAAACATTTTTTTGTTTTTTTTTAGAAATAAGCCACCAATCAAGTATATAGTGGACGATATGACAGAATAGTATGGACACAAAGTTTTACGTCTTCCTCCTTACCATTGCATATTCAACTCTATCGAATTAATTTGGGGCATAGCAAAAAATTACTACAATAGGCATACTTGTAGAGATGGCAACAGTGCGAATAACTGCCTGAACATGTGGCACGAGACACTGCACATGATAATTCCAGATATGTGGAAAAATTCTATACAACATACTGAAAGAGAGATATTTAAATGGTATAAGAGGGAAAGAATATTTGATCGTCCAGATGTTGAATCAGATAAAGAAAATGAACAAGAATTTGAATCTGCCCAGTTTCATTTCACAATATGTTGATTTGTTTAATGTTAGTTTTTGTCTTTGATAATACGTTCATTATTAAACATATTTTATTTTATTGCTTGTATTTTTATTATATTTATTTATTAAAAGATTTGGTAAGTCAGTAATAACCTTACCACTTTTATTCTAGAATTCCTTACTTTGTGAAATCTATTCATAAATTTAATTAACAAAAAACGTAAATGAAAAAACTCCACACTATATTAAACGAAAACTATCAAACTATCGATAATTTTGTAGTTTTCATTTATAATATCGTGAAATTTTCTACATTTACTTTTTTTGTTGACTTCAGTTATTTTCTGTTAGTTTCCATATTTCGTGAACACTCTGACAACGCTACAAATGTTCACAATTATGACGTAAACGCAACTTTATTTGGTTTCTACTATATGTAGGCTCTTCTTCTCGATGAACAAGATATTAACACAAGAAAAAAAATACAGAGAAGAATGTGGATGCACCCAAGTTTATTGCAAAGAAAAACGGAAGGAGAATATTACACTCTCACATTTAATTACTGGTGAATAAGGAACAATGGATAAACTGAGTGAACTGAATGCGAAACACATTCACACCACAGATAACCCACAGACTCACACTACCGATACATGCAAGAGCCGAAATTTCTTTTGGATTGATTATTTTTCATTTGAGAATATTTTACGTGACCGTGAGTAGAGCGCGATCGTACCTATAGCGTGAATCAAGCCTAAAAATTGTGATTATTTTGATTACAGATACTAATAGATATCGATACACATTACACATATTATTGAAGATTTGTTATTGAATAAAATCTACATTTACCCTTCAAAAGTAATTTTAAATTTCCTTGAGTTATTTTTAGTTGAAAGAATAAGTTAAATTTTAGGCGATAGTGATAACAATCAACATGAGTAATGAACTGATAAGTATACTGGATCATTGTTATCACGTTTTAATAGTCACGCTATGATTGTTATATGAAACGTCTGCGTTTATTATAATGCATTTTATTGGTTTGAACTGTAATAAATGTAATAATAATAAATCTTCAATTTAATGTTAACACTTCCAGACGTTCGAATTATTTAAACTTTTGCACATATACGAAAGCTGTTTCTTTAAATTCGCCAAGGAAAACATTTTAGGAATAATACCATGTCAAATC
Source organism: Galeruca laticollis (assembly GCA_963921935.1). Classification (NCBI taxonomy): domain Eukaryota; kingdom Metazoa; phylum Arthropoda; class Insecta; order Coleoptera; family Chrysomelidae; genus Galeruca; species Galeruca laticollis. The sequence goes on along the minus strand of OY998176.1, from coordinate 148,946,301 downwards.
CAGTAGTATTTTACATCTAATTAAGTTTTTAAATTATCTTTTATGAAAATTATTGCATACTAATTATAAGTTTCCAACCACGACAACGGCACATTTTTTGCATAAAACAATTCTACAAAATATAGTTATTTTTATTTAATTTTTCCGCATCGACCTAAAAAATCAAGCTAGACTGTTTTTAAATGTTGCTGCCTGTGCTTTCTCATCTGCTTCCTCAATATCTTTTATTCCCACATGAGATAGAATACAAATGAATTTGATATCTTGGTTATGGTTGTGCAATTGTTCTAATTTTTAGGCTTATTACAGAATGAAATAGGGCTATTGTAGAGAGTAGCATGACGCGACTTCGAAAAAATTTCAATGCAGTATTTCGTTTTTTATAGACCTTTACCAGAATTTTTTTTTATTTTTTTGTTTTTGATTTGATGCCAGAATGTTACTTTGTTTTTTTGTACATCTCAAAAAATTCTATTACTTTTGTATCTAATTTTTTATTTTGGGTTTTATGCAAACATGTTACTGAAATAAGCCTGTCCAATTGGTCCTGTGCCATTAGGATTTTTTTCTTATTAAATAAACTATTGGATGTTTTTCGTAGATTCTTCCTAATAATTTTAGTGAGTTGATAGAGTCTGTCGATATGATAAAGCGTTTATCTTGCTGATGTTTGGCATATTCTACTGCTTGATATATTTCATAATATAGTTCACCAGAAAGGATAGTGGTATGGGCATGGTAGTTTCAATAGTTCTGTTAGTTACAATGGCTGCTCCAACACTTTCACCTTTTTTAGATGGATCTGTATATATCTCTACAGGGTGTCCCGGGACTAATGGGAAAAAAGTCAGGAGAGTATAATATGAGCCAAAATAATGTTAGTACTTCATATAAACTCTTACTATGCAGGCCCTCGTTTTCGAGTTATAGGCCTCCAAAGTTTTAATTTTGAATTTGGTTTTTATTTTTATTTTTTGTACTAGTTATTTGATCTTCATAAAATTTACGGCAAAGCTATAATGTAAGTGTATGTTTATTTTGGTAAGGTAAACAGATTTACAGTAGTGCATTGAAGCCAGGGACGGACTACTCGCAATGGTTAGTTATGCAAAAATTTTGCAGGTATAGCACACCCCGTATGAAATTATCGAAATTCACTTCCCCACACATTAAGCTAACGAAAAGGTACTCTTGTTGGAATTCGATAAAATAAGCCGTTTGGCTAATATTTACAGTTTTATTAATGCACTACGTACAAATCTACCTAACTAACTTATTATTACGATGTCCAGAATTTACTTGCTTTTACTCAAAATTACGAATACAACATTATTAAACCATTAAGAAAACCTCAAAAAACACAAGTTATAAAACATTAGACTAAAACTAATTCCTAAACAACAACAAAAACTAACGTTATTCTAATAAATGTTCAATATGAGCTCCTCCCACTTCCACGCACATTCTAAGTCTACGAAGGTTGTTTCTTTGCACTTGAAAGAGCAATTTCACACTATTTCTAATAACTTTGCAGTGTAACACAATTCTGTCTATTAAATCTTTCCTTGTTTGCATAGGTGTTGCGTATACCTTACTTTTGAGATAACCCTAGAGAAAGAAATCCATAGGATTAACGTCTCCTGATCGCGGTGGCCATTGAAAAGGGCCTCCACGACCAATCCATCTATTAGGAAGCCTTGTGTGTAAATGCTGTCGTACATCTAAACTGAAATGAGGAGGGGCCCCATCATGCATGAACCATAAATTCCTACGAGTTTGTAGTAGCACATCATCAAACAGGTTCCATAACTCATTTTGCAAAAAACTCCAAATATCTCTGACCGGTCAAAGTACCGTCAATAAAGTATGGCTGTATCAAATTATTGCCAACTATTCCTGCCAAACATTAACCATGAATCTATGCTGGATCCTAGTTTGGATAATGCCATGTGGATTCACATCATCCCATAAATGCATATTATGAGAATTTATAATTCCATCTCTGGTGAAACCCGGTTCGTTCGTAAAGAGAACGTTACTAATAAATGTGTTGTCTGCTTGTTGTTGTCGCAGAAACCACTGGCTATACTCAAGTCGAGCAGGATAATCAGCCACTGTCATACAGTGTACTTTTTTCATGTGAAAAGGATATAACAGCTGTTCTATTAGGACGCGATGAACAACTGATTTCGAGACGTTATGTTCTCTTGATAATTTTCTAAAACTCGATGGTTCATTATCAACTGCATTTAACAAGTCTTGTTCAACTGCCACAGTACGTATGCTTCGTACTGGACCTTCTCCAGCTTTTTCTGGCGAAAATCTTCCTAAAATTTAAAATTTTGTTTTGTATACATGGAAAATTACATTTACTTATTCATACCTGTTTCTCGTAACCTGAGATCAATACGCCCAAACATTCGTCTGTCTGGCAATGCTCTGTTTGCAAAATGTTCTTCATAAAGCCTTTTGGCCTCTAAACAGTTTCGAGAAGCCAGTCCATACATTAGATGTTTATCTGCGTACTCAATAAAAGCGAATTCTGCTATTGTAACTGTTAAATTAAGGACTTATGAATTATTGACAAGTACTGACTACGAACTATTCTACACAACGTTTGACAACTAATCCTATGGTAACTTGATAAACTGTAAAAACACTTATAAAAAGTTTTTACCAACTTTTCAATTAATAAGTCGTTAATGTTTTTCATCTTCTGCTATCGTTAAATTATTTTTTTGTAGTACTCTAGGTAAATTTTGGACATCTATTAAAAGTTAGTTTTACCTCGTTGTGTACTTATAAAAATGGTGAATGCGTAAACTGGTACGTAGTGCATTAATAAAACTGTAAATATTAGCCAAACGGCTTATTTTATCGAATTCCAACAAGAGTACCTTTTCGTTAGCTTAATGTGTGGGGAAGTGAATTTCGATAATTTCATACAGGGTGTGTCATACCTGCAAAATTTTTGGATCACTAACCATAGCGAGTAGTCCGTCCCTGGCTTCAATGCACTACTGTAAATCTGTTTACCTTACCAAAATAAACATACACATACATTATAGCTTTGCCGTAAATTTTATAAAGATCAAATAACTAGTACTAAAAATACAAATAAAAACCAAATTCAAAATTAAAACTTTGGAGGCCTATAACTCGAAAACGAGGGCCTGCATAGTAAAAGTTTATATGAAGTACTAACATTATTTTAGCTCAGATTATACGCTCCTGACTTTTTTCCCATTAGTCCCGGGACACCCTGTATACCCATGATATTTGCTTGTGATTTCTCTAAGTTTTTGGTGTATAATAAAATACTATGATCATGTTTATCGAGACAGGTTAAGTTGATTGATTTTAGGAGAAACCCGTGCCCAAGGATGAATGTCTGTATGAGAAACTCTATTTGAACAGGTTAAAGGAAACGAAGCGAAGTTGTGATTTTTCAAATATCTGCAAATTCTTTCATAAAAAGGAAGGTTCCTCTATTTATTTTGGAAGGAGGAAGGAAATTTGTCTGAGATGGTATACTTATAGGTTGGGTGTTGCTGGATATTTTTGCTGCACGTGATAGGCTTACAATCTGTCTTCTATAACTTAGACTTTCTTCTCCTACTTCGCAGTATAAATTATTTACGGATGTACTGCGAAATGCTCCTAGTATTGTTCTTAGTGCCTGTTTTGTTCACGGAACTGTTCCCTTTCCGGATTTAATCAAAAACGACTTAAGTGGACTGTATACTTTAACCCTTAACAGGCGTTGCGGAGTCCCTGGGACTCTAAGAAATTATGATACTCTGATAACTTTCGTATTTGTTGATCAGGCGGTAGGCGCTGCTGAATACCTTCCTATGATGGGGAGACCCATCCCGTGCTCAGTCGACTTCAGTCTATTATCAAAGCAAGTACGTGTAACAAAGTTCTTAGAGTCCGAGGGACTCCGCGGCGCAATTAGTGTAATATTTTCCATTTAGTGGCTATGTCTGAGAATCCAAAAACAGTTAAACTTACAGACTCTAACTTTGAGCAATGTGTGCTAAGATGCTTTGAGCAACGTGTGCTAAGATGGTTTGAGGAATGTGATACAGAAGGTTCAGACCAAGATGGCGATCCCGAAAGCAACACTACTATCGAAAATGCTATTACAAGCGATCACGAAACAGAGAGTGAGCTTTCTGGTGATGATTCTGACGATGAAGATGGAATGCAGGTTACCGAAAGTGAAAACATTGACACAAGTATTTCAAGAAAAACATATTTTTACGGAAAAAACAGATACAAATGGGCGACCTCCGAACCAACCCGAAACGTGAAAACAGCAGTGCATAACATATTGAAATTGCCAGGGAATAAAAATGTTGTACCAGAAATTGCACCGCTGGAAGCATGGAGGCAAATATTTTCGCAAGATATCCTAAATATTGTTCTACAATACACAAATTTAAAAATTCAGGGATTTCGTAATAAACCAGGCAATCAGAATCGCACAGAGTACCGAGAAACAAATTCCATTGAAATAAATGGTTCTCTTGGACTTCTGCTATTAACTGCTGCCTTTAAGTCTAATAATGAGGCCATTAAATCAATTTTTTCAACAGACGGTACTGGTCGTGAAATTTTTCGACTGGTAATGTCAGCAAAAATATTTGCTGTTTTATTAGTTCGCCTGAGGTTCGACACTAATGAAGAGAGAATCCTAAGAGTAAAAACTGACCCGCCTGCAGCGATATCACATATATTTGAAAAATTTAACCAAAACTCTCAATCAAGTTACGCTTTAGGAGCAAATGCAACTGTCGATGAAATGCTGGTCGGCTTTAGAGGTAGGTGCAAATTTAAAATGTATTTACCTAGCAAACCCGTAAAATATGGCCTGAAAGTCCAATGCCTTGTTGATGCCCGGACCCACTATATATACAATACATATATTTATTGTGGCAAGGGTACTGACTCACTAAAATATATTACAGAAGAAGAAAAACGGTTTGCTATTCCAACGCAAGCTGTTGTTCGCCTCTCCAAACCACTATTTGGAAGCAACCGAAATATTACGGGTGAGAACTGGTACTCTTCAATAGAGCTCACTGATTATCTTACTGGTACCATGAAGAAAAACAAACGAGAAATACCTAAAGAATTTCTACCCTCCAAACTAAGACAGGTGGGATCTACATTATATGGCTTTACAAGTAATAAAACGTTAATTTCCAGAGTACCAAAGAAAAATAAAGCTGTTATCCTTATTTCTTCGATGCATCACTGCAAACAGGATGATGGCGATTTGCCTGAAATTAATGCATATTATAATAACACAAAATCTGGAGTGGATGCTGTAGATGAGAAAGCCACTAAATATTCCTGTAGTAGAAGGACGCAACGCTGGCCAATGGCTCTGTTTTATAGAATTGTGGATATGTCTTCAATGAATGCTTATATCATTAATTAATCTTGTTCCAATGCAGATCAGCTGGAGAGACTAGATTTTTTGAAATTACTGGCCAAACAACTATATGAATCACTTCTTCATGAAAGAGTGCGAAATGTACATTTATCAAGAGAGGTAAAAGTAGGTTTGGCAAGAATTTTGAAGATGGCACTTGAAACCCCAGCTGATGATCAAGATGTTTTGCCTAGAAATCAGAGGAAGTGTTGTTTTATATGTGACCCAAAATTAAAAAGAAAAACTGGCTTTCTATGGCTTGAATGCAGAAAACCAATTTGCTTGCAATGTTCGAGAAAATTTTGTGTTCAATGCACTGAAAATCGGGAGGATTCCTAAATATTATATTTTTTTATATACTTGTTTGAATCATTGTCAATATTTTACAGCTTACTGTAAAAGTAAATATTTTTTTGTTTTTTTTTAGTTTAGACCTTCCTAAATATGTTTTCAATACAAAAAGTTTTTATTTTTCAGTTTTTCTTTAAAAATGAATATAAAAGCAATACTATGTTTATTGTTGTAAAAATATTAATATCTTTAGTTTTAGATTTTTTGCTCTGGTTTGTTACTAAGTTGGTTGAAAATAACCAATGTTTGTTTTTATACGTCTTTGATTATGTATACAACATAAAAAAACACTATTTCAGTATGCAACAGGAAATACACTATTTATATTTTTGGAGTCCCCTGGACTCCGCAACGCTAAGTGTTAAAATTTCGGACCACGCCGGTTAAGCGTTAATTATAACTGATAATCGTGATAGAATAGACAATCTTATGGAAAAAAATATTCATAGTTAAAAAGCATCGTTCTCGAGTCGGCGTTTTAGGCTGAACTGCACCTGCACGTTTGTTTACATAAAACTCACGTACGACTTCCAAAAAATGTTTCGGGAGTAGGTCAACTGCACTATTCTGGGTAGCGGACCAACTGAATTGGACATACCGCCCCCAAAGAAAGAGTGTCTTTCAAAATATCAAGAAAGAAAACAGAAAAAAAAATGTTTATAATTCATTCGGATATGCCCTGGGCAATTAGAGCCTCCTCTTTCTATTAGTAGCACGTAAACTTTGGTGGCAGCGAGCATAAACACTCCCGAACTAGTCTTCACTTCCACCACACGAACCTCGCCATCTGAACCGGGTCGCATCTTTATTAATCGTCCCAAACTCCACCTTAAAGGAGGAAGATCCTTGTCTATTAAAACCACCATTTGGCCCTCTTAATATTAGCAGTAGGATTGCTCCACTTGATCCTCTTTTGGAGTTCGGAAAGATATTCCCTGAACCACCTGCCCCAAAAATGTTGAACCATTTGAGTTAATTGATGATACCTCCATATTCTGCCAAAATTGATATATCTGGAATAGCAGCTAAAGGTCTCCCAATGAGGAAATGCCCTGGTTTGAGAGCTAAAAGGTCATTACAATCCTCGGGCAAGGAATTGAGAGGTCGGAAATTGAGGCAAGCCTCGACCTGAGCCAGTACCGTATTCATTTCCTCGTACCATAAAATAACGTTACCCATTACCCTTGTTAAATGATATTTACAGATTTTAACAGCGGCCACCCAGTTTCCACCGAAATGCGGCGAATATGCCAGTATAATGTTAAAGTTATTGTATTATATAGATACTTGTGCCTGTAAGTTAATACCTCATATTTCTAAATTCTTGTTTGTACTACCACTTGTGTACTAAACGTAGTTATAGTTCTCTAGTCTAATATGTGATCTATTAGTTTTTGACAGCTTGTCAATTTGGATGTTTTACTTTCACTTCAATGAATAAAAAAGCAGTGTTACTAGAACTTATTTCGATATTTATTTTATATCCGCTCGGATCGGTACATGTTACAGTTATTAACCGTGAACCTGACTGTTTATTTTAATTTATTAACTTTACTAAGGAAAAACTGTAGTAACTTTTAAAAAAATCGTTTTTGACATCAATCAATTATATATCAATCTGACATTTTTTATATTATTTAATAATCCACCTATCTAAGTAGAGCTTAGAGTATATCAACAAAGTAACTATAATGTAAAAGCTTCAGCACCTTCCCTCTTTAAGTTTTTTTGATATTCACTAGTCCAATATTTTTCAAAATATAATCCATTCTTGGCTTCAATAATGACTTCGTCAATATATCTGCGAATTGGTGTTCCGAAGCAACCTGTTCGATATCAATACATCCTTCAGTTACCAATTCTCTTACAAATAAATGCCTGATTTCAATATGTTTCGTTCTTCGGTGATATTCTGGGTTCTTTGCTAACTTAATAGCAGCTTCATTATCAACTCATAGTGTAGGAATATTTTTTAAACCTATAATTTCCTGATAGAAGTCTTTTTAACCATATCAGTTCTCTGGCTCCTTCACTTGCAGCAACTATTTCTGCATCTGTTGTTGAGAGTGCTACTGATGACTGTCTTTGACTAAGCCAGGAGATTACACCTCCAGCATATTTACAAACAACACCTGTAGTTGATCTTCTGGTTGTAGGATCTCCTCCATAGTCAGCATCGCTAAACCCTTGAAGATGTTTCAATTTGTTACCAGACATAGATAATTCCAATATCGATAGTATTTTTGAGATATCTAAAAATACGTTTCACACGAATCCAATCATCATGAGATGGATTTTATAATGTTCTTGAGGCAACTCCTACTGCATACGCAATATCTGGTCTTGTTCCTACCATACATTAGAGCTCCAACTGCTTGCCTATAAGGGAAACTTTCTTCTACTTTTTCAGTTTCTTTCCCTGGTTGGTCACTTTTAATAATTGGTGTAGTCACAGCCTTACAATTTTGCATTCCAATATGTTCCAAGATTCTTCTTGTATAAGCTGCCTGAGTCACGGTTAGAGAACCGACATTACTAGTGTCAATTTCCAAGCCCAAAAAATAGGTAGCTGGTTTTGCAGTAATTTTAAACTCTTTTTCCAAATTATTCATAAATTCATTTTTCAGAATTTCGTTACTCGTGGTTAAAAGTCCATCGTCAACATAAAGTGCCAATAGAATCATATCATGTTCTTGTTTCTTGATAAACAAGCATGGATCTGACACACTTGCCTTAAAATTTTGGTTTATAAGAAAATCTACGAATCTTTTATTCCATCATCTCGGAACTTGCTTAAGTCCATACAAGCTACGTTTGAGACAGCAAACTTTACTAGTACATCTTGATACCCCTCCGGTTGTTTCATATATACTTCTTCCTCCAGATATCCATAAAGAAATGCAGTAGAAACATCAAATAGGCTTACATTCATATTCTCACTAGCAGCTATACTCAACAAAGCTCTTATTGTTCCAGATTTAGCAACGGGACTAAAAGTTTCTTCATAGGATTCACCATATATTTGTGACAATCCCTTGACTACCAATCTAGCTTTGAATTTATCTATAGAGCCATCCGGATTAGTTTTAATTTTGTAAACCCATTTACACGAAATTGCTTTCTTCCTGGGTGGTAAATCTTGTAGAATCCAAGTTTCATTTTATTTCAAAGATGCTATTTCTTTATTCATGGCGTCCAGCCACATGTCTTTATAATTACTATCAATAGCTTCTTGGTAAGTCTGTGGTTCTTCAAGTCCTACAAGTGTCGTATATACCTCCATTACAAAATCTTCAAACTTCTTAGGTTATTTTTGTTTCTCTATGTTTTTTTAATATATTCTATACTAATTTTGGCTCTTCTTCAAATCTATCTTCTAATTCTTCTTCATTTATTTATTGATTTTCTGGTAGAATATCGTCTTTAGATCTATCTAAACTCCTTTGATCTTCAGTTTCAGTACTTTTCTTATCTTCAACGGGTGAAAATTCAGTCCAACTAGTTAAAGGTTGTTCCTCGAAGATAATATCTCTGGATCTTATGAGTTGTTGTTTTTCTTTACACCATACACCAGATATACCTGTTCTATTCAAAATATATGCAGCAGTATTTATCATCTCAGCCCATAAAATTTGCGGTAAATTGTTTCTTGCATACATGATTGATCTTGCAGTTTCAACAATAGTTCGATTATCTCTTTCTGAACACCCATTTTGCTCTGGTGTGTATGGCATGGCCAATCTATGCTTAATTCCATTATTTTGTAAAATTTGTCGAAAAATGCTGCTGGTAAATTCACCTCCATTGTCTGAATGTAGCTCTTTCATTACGTGTCCCGCTGTTTTCAATTCATTCAACAGGATTTTTAGTTTTTCTGCGACTTCAGATTTTTCTTTCATAAAATAAACATATCTGAATTTACTAAAATCGTCCTTGAAAAGTACAAAATGGCGATTTCCTGAGCTTGAGGTTTTGAAAGGTTCACATACTCCAGGTGCTTTGGCACGTTCTCTAGTTCCAAATTTCAATCTATGTGATTTTCCGTAAATACAACCTTCGCATATTTCACTATCTAATGGAACTTTTATATCTAAAACGTTTTCAATGATAGATTTCACGTGTCTTTTATTTTGATGTCCAAACCTTTCATGGTACGACTGCAAAAAACTACTATCCGAAACCACATTCACATCCAACATGGTTTTTTCAGGGATAATATTTTGAATAGCTAGTTTGTACAAACTTCCGTATCGATGTCTGTGGCCTGTTAACTTGATTTCTCCATCAATTACTAGAGTACATTCTTCTACTCTCGAATGAAATTCACTATGTGGATATTTGTCTTGTTCAGCCAATACAGAAAAAAAAGTTTTCTTTATACCAGGAACATACCACACATTAGCTAATTCAATAAAATACTTTTTACTATATACAAAAGCTTCTATTATTATTGAACCTTTGCCAATAGCTTCAATGGATACTCCATTTGCGGTTGTTACTGTGTATGTTTTATTGAAGTGCTCAAATGTCTGGAAAAGATCGTTTCTATTGCAGATATGATTAGTTGCTCCATTATCTACAAACAAACTGTTTTGATCACAGTCTACATTTAAAATTTCTTCATTAAGGGCTAATAGTGTTACATTTGCATTTCTCTCTTCAGATTTATTACTATTATTGTTAACTGTATGCTTTGGAGGTCTTCCATCGGCTTTCCACTTGACACATTGACGAACTTTATGACCCACTTTCTTGCAATAGTGACATACTCTACATTTCTTCTTCTCGAAATTACGTCTGTCTGAATTTTTTTCTGTATTTTAAGTCTCTTCATTTCTATTCTCCGTTTTATTAGCTAGGCACATAGCTGGTTGGTAAGATTGTCTACTGTTCTATCAGATTTCGACATTAGCATCCAGCTACAGTTGAATGAAAAATATTCTTCTGGCAGTGTATCAAGTAAGTATCTTACATATTAACAGTACTTCAGGTAAATCACAAGAACAATTATTCATAAGAACTAACTTGTCTTTGGTGATTTCTTGTTGAAGTTCTTGCCAAAGGTTTTTCAGCTTTGAAGTATGTGTTGCAATGTCATCACCTGCTTGTCGTTTATAACTGAAAAACTGAGTACATAACTCATAAGTTTTATCTTCAGCGTTCCCATCAAACAATCTGTGAAGTTCTAACCAAACATTTCTTGCTGTAGTAAATCTCATCACTTTTTGAACAGTTTCTTCAGTCATATTAGTTGTGAGTACCAGTAATGCACTCGTATCTGCCTTAGAAAAATACTCAACCTTCTTATCATACTCCATTCGTTCTTCTGTGATGCTGTATAACGAACTGGTCTGAGCAATTTACCTTGTATAACATCAGTTGCACCTGGTATTACTCGTAGTAGAGCACACAACTTATATTTCCATATATTCCAATTTACTTTACCGTTCAGGAAGCCTATTTGAACTTTCATCGTTTCCATTTTTGTCCTTCAAGAAAGCTCTTTACAACAGGAACAAAAAAAAAATCAAATACATTATTTCTTACAGTTGCGCATTTCTGGGCACATAACCTGTTAAGTTATTAACCGTGAACCTGACTGTTTATTTTAATTTATTAACTTTACTAAGTAAAAACTGTAGTAACTTTTAGAAAAAGGCTTTTATAAAAAAAATCGTTTTTGACATCAATCAATTATATATCAATCTAACATTTTTTTATACTATTTTATAATCCACCTATCTAAGTAGATTTTAGAGATATCAACAAAGTAACTATAATGTAAAAGCTTCAACAAATTAGGCATAGATCCGCTGTTCAATAAGGCCCTGCATTCGATAAACTCTGTGTTTGTCCCTAATAAATATTTTCGCTGTAGATAATAAGACGTCATGAGATGTTCTATCATATTTATCTTCATCCTTGACCTTAACCATGGCCTTATAGTTTTATTGTATGTCCGGTTAAGCATATAAATTGAACAATAGACCAACCGAAAAACGTCCTTTGAAGAGAAGAGTCAAAGATTCCAAAAAAAAAGAAGGGACTTAAGAATCTAGTTAGATAACTAAGCAAAGAAGGCTGTCGTGCACAGAATCTTATTGGTCGCGGATTTATTTTTAAATAGGTTAAATATCCCAAACATTCGTCTAAGCTGAGCCAGAAACGTTCAAGCAAGAAAAAAGTTTTTAAAAATAATGCAACGGCCACCTGAATCACCTGAACTTTCTACCATTGAATTTGACTAGAATAAACTCGATATAAGGATGAAAATCGATTTCCTACGAGATCAGATTATCATTTGACTACGTGTTAAATTAGTTTTTATTTAATTTTATATAAATAAAAATAAATTAAAATATATCTTTTTAAATATCCTTAAATAAAAAAATTTGTAAATTAAACAAACCTTTATGTCCTCATTGTACACCTACGCGTTACTCCATTTTATTTAAATGACATAAAAATTCTTTACCTCGCCTAGAAAGTTGAGTTTACTTAATTCAATGGTGGTCACATTTCGATAAATGATGAAATCAAGCTGTTTAAATTGATATGAAATTTTAAGAATGCTTCGGCAATAAACCACTCTTAATTACGTTATCTCTGGGTCAGACTGATTGTACAGTCATTTTTCTTTCAGTCGCAGTTAATTGTTTGTTTTTATGGCAGATGAGAAATGCTGACAAAACAAATTAGAAGAAAAATATTAGTTATCAGAAATGACGGTCAAATTGCAGTAAAGGGAATAAAATTGGATACTTTTTCATTTATAGATTATAGGTAATATACATTACAATAAAATGTTCGATATGATGATTATCTTGAATAGAGTTCAAAATTGGGACGTCATTAATGTCAATCAAGCGATCAAACGACTGTCCACATGAAATATTTCTACATAATAGGGTTACTCTACACTAATGTCATCATTAGCTGTTCTTAAGCGTCGAGAGGACAAACAAAAGGATTATTATAACGAAAGTGAATAGGCAGTTATTTTTATTTTCAATTTTTTGACCCTTAAAATGCCCAGTTTTTATTATGTCGTTGATTGTGGAAGCCATGGAATGAGGGATAAAGTGAATTTTTATTTATTAGTACTTTCAGTGTTGAAGCACAAACATAAACCAACGTTGAATATTTTGAAAAGAACACGGAAAAAATGTATTGCAACCCTAAAACGAGAAGAGTAAATTAATGTACGCTAGAATTTGTTGAAAACACTTATATTTGTTTATAAAAATATGAAAATAAGAGAATCCTGAAGAATCATTATATTATTACTTTTATTTTAAAAGTAAAACCATCAGATATAAAAGACGTAAGTCAACGATGAAATAAAACAATACAATTTGTTTAAATCTTCATTTATTTGAACTAATGTTCAATTTAAACTTGTTGACGCGTTTCACTAACACAGTAGCTTTGTCAAAACGAATGAAGGTATAATGTAAAAATGTCTTAATATATACAGTGCATAAATATAGAATTCTATTTACTAACGTTAACAATGGTATTGAAAGAAATTACCTGGAAATTCATTCACTATAAACATTCCTAATCTATCTTCTAGATAAAAAGGTTTAATAAAGGAGACTGATTGATATCTATTTGGTCGTTAAGAAGATTACCTGAATATTTATTTTTGTTAATCTCGAGGGCCTCTAATAAATTTAAACTAAAGGATTTACCGTTTATATGGAAAATTTCAAAATGTGGGTCGAAAATGTGTTGGTATTCTAATAAATGATTTGAATAGTTAGAATCTAATTTTTTTGTTGTCATAGCTACGTTTGTATTCCGAAATTCTAGTTTTAAAATTTCTAAAATTCCTACCGATATAAATTTTATCACAGTTGTCATTACCACATTTTAATTTATAAACTCCTGATTTGTTTAATTTTGAAGATTTAGATTTATTATTTTTAATGAATTTGGATAAATTGTAATCAGTTTTAAAGGAAATATTCATGTCTAAAGTTTCTAAAAATGATTTAATTTGTAACGATGGTGTTCCAAAGTATGTTAAGGTTTTAAATTATTTATTATTATTTTTATCTGAAGGGAATACTTGTTCTAAAGTCTGTTTTTTTATCTTTTTATTTATGATATTGTCAATTAAATTCGGATCGTAATTATTATTAACTGCTATTTGTTTTATGATATTTAATTCTTTGTTATAATTATTAATATTTAATGGGACTGTTAAGAGTCTGTGTATCATACTATTGAAAGCTGCTAGTTTATGACTGAATGGGTGGACCGAACTATTATGAATTGTATATCTGTATGTGATGGTTTATGAAATATAGAAAAATAATGTTTATTATTTATATTTGAAATTGTAAGGTCTAGAAAGTTTATAGACTTATTTTTGTTCAAGCTCTACGGTAAATTTGATATTATTGTGAATCGAGTTTATGTAAGTAATGAAGCTCCTCTAATTGTCTATTTGTACCGATGAAGCTAGCTAAAATGTCGTCCACATATCGGTGCCAGTACATAAATTTTTTACTAAGGGGGTGTTCATGAATTATTTTTTCTATATTATCCATGAAAATTTCTGCTAGTAGGGGGGCTGAATTTTGATTCAAACACACTTTTAATAAAGTAATGATATCAGATTGAATTATAGTATTAACATTATTGTATGTGAGCAAGTTATCAACAAGAGTTATAATTTCTTTAGGAGGTATACTAGGGAATAGATTTGTTACATCGAACGATATAAATTTAGAATTATGGGGTAGTATTATATCTTGAATATTATTAATTAATTCCGTTGAGTTTTTAACTGAAAATCGAGGTATGAATGAACAATATTTAGAGATGACATCTATGAGAATCTTTGAAATTTTGAATGCAGGTGCTGTGAAATAAAAAACAACTGGTCTGATTGGGTACCCCTCTTTATGGAGTTTAATTAATGAATAAAGTTCAGGGTGTTGCGGATTGGGTAAAAATAACTTATATTTTTTTATCGTTAATTATTGATTTAGCGTTATCTACTGCTAATTTTATTTCTTTCTGAAATTTATTAGTTGGGTCTTTTTTAAGGGTCTCAAAATTGCTTGCCTGAATAAAATTGTTGGTTTTTAATATATAATCTTCTTTAGGTAATGCTATTACCGTATTTCCTTTATCTGCTTTTGTGATAATAAGACTATTTGACTTTGATTTTTGTTGAATTGATTTGGCGACTCATAATTCAAAGTTGGGTTTGTTAAACTCGACAAACTCTTTTTTAATAATTTCTGAAGCTTTATGTTTTAGATTAGAATTATTTGGAAAATTATACAATTTTTTTTTCTGTTTGTATACCTGTTTGTTGACGTAGGTCACCCTGACTGGGTCCCTTCTATTAATATGAGATATTTATTTATTTATGTATTTACAATAAATCCAAACAGGCACTGTGGCCTTTTTACATGGATATAAATATGTTTTTTAAAATTAATCTGGCGACTATAGACATCTTAAATCTATACTAATACAACTGTACTAAAGGAAAAGAAAAGTGAAGGTAAAGAAAAGTAAAGGTAAAGGCATGAAGTGGTCTCCGTAGGCTAGTGGAATGGTGCTCTGTCTGCTAACAGAGAGGCCCCGGGATCAAACCCGGGCCTAGTATCATAATTAAAAATTCGGAGAGCCACCTGTCGGAAGGCAATGGCAAACCACCGACAGTATTCTGCCTAGTACAGCCTCTCAACATAGACGTTCGGATCCGTCGTTAAACTGTAGGTCCCTTCTATCTGTGGTAACTGGAGAGCACAACACAGGTAGAAGTGAGAGGTCGCCTACGTCCGATCACGGATATGACACTGTAAGAAGAAGAAGAAAGGCATGAACACAAAAACACAAGAACTTTCGTGAGTTGGGAATGTTAGAGATGAAAATTCTCGAAATTGCTCTCTATTTTTCTCATAAACTCGTTAAACGCAAGGGTCCAATCTATGTCTTGCATTGCATTTATATTATTTGCTACTTGTAGCGCTGCATGCAATGGGGAATTTGACGATGATTGTTGTATTCTAAACATCAAAGAAGAACGGGTGTGTTTAGGTGGTACATTTATAGATATAAGAGACAGTAGATTATTTGATGACTTGGTTAGCCCTTAAGTACTAACACACTGAATCAGTTACGCTTACATTAACAGACCGTCTGAGACGAGTTTTTTAACATGGAATGATTCATTATCATTCTAACTATAAGAAAAGTCTATGTAATGCTTATTTAGGCGAACATATTCTAATAGTTTGAAATAGAAGTTCTATTTATGATTTTTTGACATACCCTGAATAATTAGTGAATGATAGAAAAAATAACAACAAGAGAATGAAAAAAACATTTATTTTCATATTAAGGATATAAAAAAATATATATTTGGCAGATAAAAACAAAAAACAAGCAAACGATTAAAAAAATTGCGAAACCTAAAGTTGGGCTTGTTCGGTGCACCCTTTGCACACTTTTTTGCGCACTCCAAACAGATTGGTCTTTGGCAATGGTAGAAAACATAAGCCGTTCTTCTTTCCTTTTTGTAATGACATAGTGAGCAGTCTTTTCTTTTTTCTAATTTTTCAACTCGCATTTCCATGGGTTGGTTTACCTCTTCAATGCCTAAAATTTCACATATGCTCAATTTTAGCTTCCTTGGTAGAAATGTGCTTTCCAGTCTTCTTTTGAGATGAGGTTCCACAAGGTGTAATGCTAATTTTTCAATAAATTTTGATCGTTCTAGGTGATTAATATTTTTGTAGGATTCATAAAGTATATATGCATTCATTGTGCTGATGACAAAGAGTCTAAAAAATACTGCCATAGACCAGCGGCGGGTTCGACGACTACAACTAAACTTGCTACATTTCTCATCTAACCTATCGACACCACCTTTAGTGGAGTTGTAATCAGCAATGATATCGGGCTTGTTAGTTAGTGGGTCAACACTGGCATGGTGGTGAGAAGACGATAGCAAAAGGACAGCCTTATTGATTTTTGTTGTGTACGAAACCAAAGTGATATCTTTTGTATAGCCGTATAAGGTTGTTCCTACTTCACGCTTTCTTTTTGGTAAGAATATAGCAGTTATTTCTTTTTTGTTTTTCTTCATAGTACCAATGCAAGTTAATCCTCTTTGTTTCATGGCTAGTACCAACTCAATCGACGTGAACCAGTTATCAAAAGTTACTGATCTATTTGAATCAAAAAGTGGTTTTGTGAGTCGCAATACGGCCTGTGTAAGTATATTGAATTTATTTTCTTCTTTTGGCAGTCCATTGCCATCAGAACGTTTACCTGTATAAATATAAGCATTCAAAAGATAGTTGGTTCTGGCATCGGTGCAACACATAATCTTTATACCATATTTCACAGGCTTATTTGGTACATACGTTTTAAAACGGCACCGTCCTCTGAATCCTACTAGCACTTCATCGATACATGCTGACTTACCTAGGGAATAACATATCGAAAATTTCTGAAACTGGGGCGGCTGGATTTACTGCTTTTCTCACCTCCCTGGTTTCTGGATCGTCAAACCTCAAACATGTTAGAAGAAAAGCACATCTTTGTTTGGACATGATGCACCTTATAATCTCCCTACCAGTTCCGCTGGTAGCAAATATTGTATCTAAATTTTCATTGTTAGATTTGAACACTGAATGCTAAATGCTAAAAATCCCATAAAAGCGTAAAGTTCAGTCATGTCGAGGTTCCTGAGCGTTGGTGAATTTTGTTTTTTAATATCATCACTGAACAAAAGCTTCCAAACTGAGTCAACAGGATCTCCAATATTTTTCGCTTTTTGTCGTAAGCCGGGTAACTGCAACACAATGTTGTGCTGTGGTCGTCGTCCTCTATTTGAGGTAGCTGGTACTTTGGACCATTTAAACCGGTTTTTTCCATAGTAATAATTTGACTTTCGTTCACCTTCTTCACTCTCATTTTCTTCTCCACTGTCACTACCTTCGCTCTCAATCTCGTCACCATTCTCATCCAGATTCTCATCACCTGTAATTCTGATTGCTCTTTATAGCCAAATTTTCGTTATATTCTGAATCTACGTCACTATTATCGCTGCCAGCCTCATCAAACCAATTTCGAAGAGTATCTTCATAATTTGGATCTCCATACCTCACTCGTTTTGAGCTACTGGGGCTCTTGATCTATTGCCCACAAATAATCAAAAAATTACGTTAACGCTAACACTCCGTCTAACAGACGATATCGAAAGTTTCAGTCGAAATATTTCAAGTACTACGCACTTCCGCAAGTTGCCCTGCCGACCTCTAACTGGTATCTACGGGCAAGGCTGCCACATGCACCTGATCAAATATCCGTAGAATTTCCGTAGATCCAGAATAGAGCTTCAACATACAGTATGGGCGTTGATTGAGAAGTACGGATCTCAATCAACAGTATGGGGTTATCTGAACATCTGATCCGTAATGACCTTGAACGCTCAAGTAGCGTGCCTGTGTGAATTTTGAATATGTTTATTGGACGATATACAATTTTTCAGCTTCAAAGTTATGGCAACTGTAATTGTTTTTAATTTTTTTTGCATGGAGTAGTCGACTCTGTATTGGTATTGAATGAGTTTCTGGTGCTAGTTTTGTTTATATTAATTGAAGAAAAAATTCTTTCTACTGTTGCAGAAATATGAGAAAGAATTCTAATGTGTTTTGTTAATTTTACTAATAAAGGAAATCTTAGTTCATCATTTGCATTTTTAAAAACTGATACTTTGGGCCAGAAGTTTTCAAAACTATCCGAGAAATGTAATTCACATTCTCACTTATTACTATAGGAAAATCGGTAGCCGAAGCTGCAATAAATGGATTTATTTTGGTTTATATTTGTGGGAATTAAATAATGAAGATTTTTAAGTTTTTCGTCTGTTTTTGGTTATGGTTATATGCATGTAAGTTAAACAACCACAAAATACAGATTGGTATATGTCAGGTTATCTACTCTCCGCACTCTTCGTTTTCGTAGTAAGTATTTTGTTAGTGGGTAATTATTATCATTGTTATTGAAAATTCCGTAGATTTTCGAGACTTTTCGGAGATTCCGTATACATCTTCTGAATTCCGTAGACCTACGGAAAATTCCGTAGATGTGGCAGGCCTGTCTACGGGTACTGAAATTACATAACAGGATAACAGCCCGACGTTTAGAAGTGCGGTGGTGGGGAGATATCGTATGGCCAGTAGTACAGTACCGTCTCTGAGACGGTGTGTGAGTACTTAAGGTTTAATCATCAGTTTAAACAAGAATTTCATCATTGTTATCTTTCGCATAACATGCAATGATTTTATTTTAAATTATTTTCTTAGCATTTCGCTTCTTATGACGTTGTAATCGGGCCAGTGATGAAATTTTTTAAAATAGAGATGGCACAAAAACGTATTCTGAATTTTTTCAAGATAATTTAAGTAAATTTCTGGTTGTTGTTCCCAAATAATAGATGCAAAATCTAATTTTGGCAAAACAAAGGTATTGTACAGTAATTTTACTATATCCAAATTAGAGAATGTTGAACTTTGTCTCAGAATGAAGCCTAATATTCTATTGCAGCTATTTACAGTATTTTCTATATGTGTAGCAAATGATAGTTGATTATTATAAACGACTCCTAGATCTCGCACCTCATTAGTTCGGCTTAAGGTATATGTGGGTATGATATAATCAAAAATAAGTGGCTCTTTTTTTTCGTAATAGACATGACATAACATTTTTTAATGTTTAGATACAATTTATTATTCATACTCCACGTATATAGACTATTAATATCCTTCTGGAGTAGCACACAGTCTCTCACTGTTTGGATTCTTCTAAACATTTCAAAGTCGTCAGCGAACAGTAAACAAATCGAATACTTCACATTTACAAAAATAGCAACGGTCCAAGACTGGAGCCCTGTGGCACTCCAGAATTCGCAGCTTTTTTTGTGGAGATATTGCCGTTATACTACACCAGAAACTTTCTATAAATTGGTGTGTATTTTGCCACTTTCCATTGTTTAAGATATTCTGTTTGTTTAATAATTAAGATAAATATGTGCAGCAAAGGTTTTTAAAGTAATTTTTGACAACCCTTTAAAATATAGGGCTGTAAATGATCGGTACCAGCCGATTTCTTTGGTTTTAATCTTTTTACCGCCTTGTCATAATCATCAGAATATATTCCATTTAAGTTATATGTATTGAATTGACATATATTTGTATTTACATAATCTGTACTATAATGAAATTTTTCAGATGAATGAACAGAAGCAAAAAATTCTAAAAATTTCTCCGCAGCATTTTCATCTGTCACCGTATCACCACCTAAAGTATATGAATGTATTTGCGATCTATTATCTTTTTTTTGGCTAATATAGTTCCAGAAATTATTTATATCCGCTGTCATATTCTGTTCAAAATTACTTAAATATTCCTTATGTTTACGCCTTATCAATTACTTTAATTGCCTTCTAACTTCAAAATATTTATCATTATAGTACGTAGAGACATGCTTCATTTTCCTGTAGTTATTTTTTGCTTTTAACAAATTACCAATTTCAGCATCAAACCACGGTGGAAATTTTCCAAAATACTTTTGCGTTTTATAAAGCGGTACTGCCCTACTGAATATATTGAGATTCATATAAAAATTATCCACAGACAAATGCACATTATTCACATTCGTTACATTTTCCCACTTCAAATCCCTCATTAGTTCATATAATAAATTAAAATTAGCCTTTTTAAAATTATATTTGTTATCGGTCAAGTTATTTGCAATTAACTCTTCTCGTTGTACCAAAGGAAATTGTTCTCTTTCTGCAGTGCAATTAGCACTGTTTAATTGTGACATAATAACTAGATCTAGTGCCTTTCCTTGAATATTTTTGATATCATTGTACAATTCTAATGAATTAATGATATGCAAAAACAATCAATTTTAGTTGAATGTTTTTGGAAATACAGAAAATCTAGTAAAGCTTTAACCCCTAATTACCCGCGCTGGTGTATTTTATACACCAATGCTTTATTTTCCTGGTTTATTTAAATTTGAACGAACTGCTGCACCCACCCCTCAACCTAACCTATCGCCGACGTACCTATGATGCTATGATTCGTGATTTAGTAGCCGTTTGTCAGTGATGGTTGAATTAGATGCGTTTTAATCTTGTACGGTGCCTTAAATACACCACACCATAATGTAAGTATTTATTCCTTTTCTTGATTTAGAAATTTTGTCCAGTAATATGAAGATATGTTATTTATTATTGATTGTTTTGACAGGTCCAAAATAACTGTAAATAACCCAAATCGTTTAACAACATAGGGAATGAGACAATTCTTAAAGGCGGAGACTTCAGGAGAAGAGGAGCGAACTATAACACAAAGTGATCGTGATAGTGTTTCTGAATTGGAAGGCCACGACAGGGAAGAAGAATCATATGGTGACGAAATAGAAAATGAAGGTGATGCGTATTTCATTGAAAGAAATAAGACTACGAGGTGGAATAAACAGCCCTTGGTGAGTAAATATTCAAAAACCAAGAAAATAAATTTAGTGAAAATATTACCAGGACCAAAATGTTTTACTAATGAGATAATAATATAATAAAAAATTTCGAAGACTATATGGTCAAAAAAATCGTTGCTTGCACAAATATATACATCGAATGTATTCGATCTAATTATATTCGGGACAGAGATGCCAGAAATACAAACCAAACTGAAATAATGGCGTTTTTTGGTCTGTTGTTTTTATTGGGGGTAAAGCTCCAGTCTTCCAACAGATGTAAAATGTTTTTTTTTAATAAAACTCAAAGTCAATGTCACAGCATTTTTAATAGTTGACAACAGTGCAGCTACTAGTTTCGGCCTACATACGGGCCATCTTTAGGCTGATCTAAAAATTCATTCTACTTCCGTGGATAACACACGCCGATAATCATAAATGTAGAGGAGAAAAGTGTGAAATTTAAGGATTAAAATTTTTGAAATATGAAAAACTTGAAAAATTCCTTCCCTCGTCATATATTGAAATAAAACCACTTAATAGTTATGATAACTTATAAAAAGGATGACAAATGACATTTTTTTTTATTATAATTGAAATTGGAAGGGAGTAATACAGTTGAGCTCAAAGGGAGCAATCAACCATGAAAATAAAAATATCTTATGGGGGGTAAGAGTTGAACTGCTTAAATTATGAAAGAAATCTTGTCTATATGACCGTTGATATCCTCAATTTTCAGAGGGAAAAGTTCAACCAGTTCAGGATCGATTCCTAAAAGGAAGAGTCTGGGCAAGTTAACCTCAATTCCCATAGGGAAGAGTCCATGCTGGTAACATAGTTGGAGGGAAGAAATTAAAGGTGACAATCTCTGGAAAGAAAGTGCTTCACCACGTAAGAAATTTTTATAGACTAATATAAGAGATAAGCACCATGTTGTGAACATGAAAATGAAGCACAAGGCATCCATAATACTTAAATAAATAGTCCATTCCAAGCAAGGCACACCCAACCAGACTGAAAAGCACTTCACTCACAACATGTGACTTGTCATAATAGGACTCTATTATTACAAGTCACATGTTGAAATTATATACAGTGAACACTTACAGCATACAGATTGAAACAACCAGACATCCCACTACGCAAAACATCTACTTGACACCTAACACAGAACTAGAAGTATCACATATTTGTGATAAGAAGACGCTTAAGACAATATGAAGCCATCAAGGAACAGATAAATATAGAGAGTTTTCCATTTTTAAACTGCCTTTTTTAATAATAGCTGTAAGGATCAGCAGATATAGTTTTCCTGGTTTTCTATATCATTGCACAGTTATACTGATCTAAAATGGGAAGAAGATATCCAGAATATCCCCATATAGGGTTAATAATATCTAAGCTTTAATATTTGTAATATCATATCTTCTATATTAAGTCAATCACAATGTAGGTCACTTCTTGCTCTTATTTTACATCCAAATGCCTTATAATTGTTTTAGGATGATATTATTACTGATTAAAAAATTAACATAGCTAATAATAGCTTGCATAAACAATACGTCTGGCACCTTCTTTATAAACTCAGGGACATATGATTAAAATTTCGTGATAATTTTCCCAATTTACGGGTAATGAATTCCTTCCGGAAGTCGAGCACAAATTTGTAGACGTTGTTTTGTCAAGGATGAGTATTATACGATACCTTTTAGTATGAACAGAATTTGAAATGGATTTTTTCTGTTTCAACTAGTGAAAGTTGTTCAAATACCCCCAGATTGACAAATTTTTTATCAATGTTTTCTTACTACCTACTTCTTAAAAAATGACATTAAAAATATATTTTATAACTACCTTAACCAAATGGTTGCTCGGGGAAGGGTGGGAGTAGGTGTTGTGACCTTTTTATTAGACTTGTTGATATTAGTCATAAAATATAAGGGATGTCAGAGAGAACTGTCAAAAAATGTAAAAAAGTAATTAATATTAGTGTTTTAAATGAAACTCACGGTTTCTAGTTAATACCACAATATAATAAAAATTGTTGAAAATTCTAAAAAATTGACAATTGTTTCGATAAATCAATATCATCGTCAGAATGACAGAAGTTACATTTCATTTGATACCTACCTGATGTTTAGTAGTTATTTTTGGTTAGACCAAGAAGTGACCTAACTTGTGATTCACTTAATATATGTTCATAGGAAAAAGAAGATGTGATATTACAAATATTGAAGCTTAGATATTATTAGCCCTATGGTGATATCCTGGATATCATTTTTCCAATTAAGATCAGTACTGTGCAATGATATAGAAAACCAGGAAAACTGTATCTGCTGATCTTTACAATTATCACTTAAGAAGACAGTTTATTAGTGGAGAACTCCCTAGATTTAACTGTTCATTGACAACATCATATTGTGGGTTTCTTAATTGTCTTCTAATTTCCAATGCTTCAAGGAAATCCAGTTCTTGTTTATTTTCACTAATATGCAGCACTTCTAGTTTTGTGTTAGGTGTCAATGAATGATTGGTGTCAAGTAGATGTTTTGCGTAGTGGGATTTATCTGGTTGTTTTAATCTGTATGCTCGTAAGTGTTCACTGTATCGGATTTCAAAATTCCTAGGGGTTTGACCCAAATCGACAGCATACATTCTGGACATTTGAGTTTATATATACCTGACTTCTTTAATGGTGATATTTTTGTTTTTACATTTACCAATTTTGTACTAACGTTACTTTCTGTTTTAAAAGAAATTGTTGTATTCGTTGCTGAAGATATTATCTTTGAAATATTATTAGAAATATTTCCTGCATATGTGATGGTTTTATAAGTTTTTATTTCATCAGTTTGTTTGGGAAATATTAGTTGTAATGCCACTTTTTCCTCTTTTTTATTAATTAGCTTATTTGTCATATCTAATAGATAACCGTTGGATGTTGCTATTTGTCTAATTGTATTAATCTCTCTATCAAAATTACATTTGTTCATAGGAACTGAAAAAGCTCTATGTATCATTGAATTATATGCCGCTAGTCTGTGTGACATAGGGTGATTGGAATTAAATGGAATTGTCACATCAGTCTGTGTTGGTTTTCGGTAAATTGAATAATCAAGTACATTATTAACTCTTTGAATTTTTAAATCAAGAAAATTGATTGAGCTATTTTCTTCAATTTCTAATGTAAATTTAATTTTTGGGTGTAAATTATTGATGTGGTTGGAAAATACATCTAATTGTCGTTCACTACCCATAGAACAAGCTAATATGTCATATACATATCTAAACCAAAATAAAACATTTTTCGAAATATTACTTTTAAAGATCTTTCTTTCTAAACTGTTCATAAACATGTTTGATATAAGGCTTCCCATTGATAGTGGCATTACAACTAATATTTCCTAAACAAACTTGAAATAAAAACTTATAAAACCATCACATATGCAGGTAATATTTCTAATAATATTTCAAAGATAATATCTTTAGCAACGAATACAACAATTTCTTTTAAAACAGAAAGTAACGTTAGTACAAAATTGTTAAATGTAAAAACAAAAATACCAAAATTTAAAAAATTAGGTTTAAATAAACTCAAATGTCCAGAATGTTATGCTGTCTATTTGGGTCAGATCCTTAGAAATTTTGAAATCCGATACAGTGAGCACTTACGAGCATACAGATTAAAACAACCAGATAAATCCCACTACGCAAAACATCTACTTGACACCTAACACAGAACTAGAAGTGCTGCATATTTGTGAAAAGAAACAAGAACTGGATTTCATTGAAGAATTCGAAATTAGAAGACATTTAAGAAACCCACAATATGAAGTTGTCAATGAACAGATAAATCTAGGGAGTTCTCATCTACATATCTATACCAAAATAAAACATTTTTCGAAATATTACTTTCAAAGATCTTTCTTTCTAAATTGTCCATAAAAAAGTTTGCCAAAATAGGTGATATAGGGCTTCTCATTGGTAAACCTTCATTTTGAATATATATCTTATTGTCAAAAGTGAAATAATTTTGATTAATGCATAAGTTAAGTATATTTGATATTATTCCTGGATTAATATTTTTATCTTCTAGTAATTTTCTTACAAGTATTAGACATTCTTTAGGAGGAATTTTAGTGAACATATTAGTCACACCGAACGAAATAAGTTTATAGTTATCTTGCAAGTTGATTGCTTTCAACTTTTTGATTAGTTCTATTGAATTTCTAATTGAGTACTGAGATTCATATCCGTAACTATTAAGTATATTGTTGAGCCTCTGCCAATATATTATTAGGAGCATTAACATAAGAAACTACAGGTCTAATTGGTTTCGTTATTTTATGTAATTTAACGGTTCCATATAATTCTGAACAATGAGGATTCTTATGTATGATATACCTTTTTTCGTAATCACTTAAAAGATAATTTGAATTATTAACAATATCCCTTACATTATTAGTAAACTTTTTTGTTGGGTCTGCTTTAAGAACTTTTACATCGCTAGATTCTATAAAGTTATATATTTTGGAATTGTAATTTTCAGTTGTCAAAATGAGAGTTGTGTTCCCCTTATCAGATTTTGTAACTGTTAGGTTATTATCTTCTACTTTCTTTTTGATTGCATTTAAAACTGTAATGTCATTTTTTGTTTGACGTTTAACTTTTGAAGGTTCAATATTTTTGATTAAATTGGCGATTTTTAATTTTTCATAAAGAAAATTATTTGAATTAGATTTTAAAGCTATTTCTGACTCAGTAGCTATAATTTGTTTAATATTATTCGTAAATTTTGGTGGTATGCTGTACTTTAAACCTTTATTTAAAAATTCTATTTCACTATCTGTAAAATTAGTGTCTGAAAGGTTTTCAAATCGTGGTGCAAAGTGTGTTGGTATGTACGTACTTACAGTTCCATGATGTTTTGAGTATTGAATTTTATGTTGTGTGTGTTCAAGATTCTGTAGCTTTTTTATTTCTTGTTTCTTAAATTTCTTATGCTTCATCGTGCTGACACTCTCTAATTTTGTCATCCAAACAGTCAAATTCTACTGGATGTAATTGGAATGTGAGTTCTGAATGTACAACTTTTATGTAGTTGCCTAAGGAGTCTCTAACTTTGAACCATTCTCTCTCTCCACTCGTTGAGCACATTTTATAGCTTTTTGTGCTTGTGGTGTTTTAGTGTGACATTTTATATTCAAAATGATTATATAATGTGTTTATCTGGTTAACACCCTACTCAACATCGGAACTTGGTTGGTCGTCAGAAACAACGTGCACAGATGTGGAACTTGAGTTTGTTATACCCGATTTTTGATAGGAGCATTTAACAATGTTTTAATACAAACTTTTGAAACGTGTCCAATTTTCTTGCAGGATTGACAGGAAATATTGTTTCACAACAATCTCCAATTTTATGATTGTTTCTGCCACATCGATTATAAAGATTTTCGATACCAAGTGCTTTGTAATCTGGTTGACTGCGGCGGTATCGCAAATTCTGATGATTTGGACTTTGTGCTCGAGAGTTTGATGCAAACTGGAACAAATATGAAAGACGGTTGCCAACCCTCGTGCGTGTTTGTTACTGGCGGAGATGTTATGTGCCAGTGAGTGCTCTTCCGAGAGCGTGAACAAATCTTGTCTTTGTTATGTAGTGACTCCGTATCTAGCTTTCCCGCTACCTACGTATGCGCCCATAAATTCTTCGAAAGGTGGGTCAGACTCTTGTTGTAGATGGGCTTCCTCTTTGTCATAGTCTCCATCGAATGGCGCTAGTCGGTTTTGGTGGACTACTCTCGGTTTTCCATTGGGGATCTTGCTTATACGATAGATGATGTCGTTGATCCTCTTCTTGATTAAGTATGGACCTTCCCATGATTTTTGTAATTTTGGGGAAAATCCTTTTATCTTTGTCGGGTTGTGTAACCATACTTCGTTCCCTTCTTTGAAACTGCCTTCCGTGGCCTGCGTTTCGTATCGTTTTTTCATTCTGTCACTGGCAACTTGAAGATTCGTTTGAACCAATTCGTGTACATCCTCCATTCTTCTTCTCAATTGGATCACGTAATCTTCTCCTGCTAGATCTTCGCCAGGCCGATAGCCAAACTCCAGGTCACAAGGAAGCCTCATTTCACGTCCAAATAGAATTTTTTTCGCAGGTGTTTCACCCGTGGACTCATTTATGGCCGATCGATAAGCCAACGCAAATAGGGAAAGGTACTGGTCCCAATCCCTCTGGTGGCTGGAAACTACTTTGGACATGTATTTTCCAATGGTCCTATTTATTTTTTCGACCATTCCTTCTGACTGTGGATGCAACGCTGTTGTTTCTTCCTTGATCGCTGTGGACTTCCAAAGGCACTCCACATCGGCTGATAAATTCTTTCACCACATCTGTGACAGTTGTGGCCTCTTGATTCGGGATCGCATAAATTTCCACAAACTTTGTGAAATAATCCATTACTACCAAGATGTATTTACCACCATTTTCTGTCGTCGGAAATGGTCCAGCGATGTCTAAAGCAATCCTTTCGAAAGGGCTTCCAATATTATATTGTTTCATTGATGCCTTTCTCTTGCGATATGGTCCATTACTCGTAACACAAGTCGTACATTTCTTACACCAGTCCTTCACATCGTCGGAGCTGTTCATCCAATAAAACCTTTCACGGCCTCGCTAAAGGGTCTTCTTCACTCCCAGATGACCTCCCGATGGACTGTCGTGTAACTTCTTCAGTACCTCAGCTACTCGTGTTCTCGGGATAACTAGCTTCTTGCCAGGTAGGTTGCGGATTTTCTTCATTCCATTGCAGAGTCTTCTTCATGTGAGGATCATTCTCCTGATCTTCTCTGATCCTGGTGAGTGACCATTATTCGTTGACTACAGTAGTTCTTAAAACTGCGGCTTCCCTAGATTCCGCCTTGTTGCAGTGGGAGCAGTCTATTGGGCACGGTCGTCTGGACAGGGAGTCGGCATTTCGGTGACTCGCATCAGCTCGATGTTCGCCCCTGTCTAATTTCCCATGTGACTGGAGTCCTTGAGTTGCAAGAGTCATGGGGCGCTTCAACGGGCTGCGTACGTGCTCTAACTCACCACACTTTCGGCATTTGATCTTTTTCGGCTTCTTTTATGCCATACTCTTTATCAAATTGACGATCTGATTCAAAATTCTTCATTATCTTCTTCATGCATGGTCCTAACTTTGTTGTACCGCGAATCCTTCGTGGCTCCTTTGCATTTAAGAGGTTTTTGGTGTGCAGGAGTCGTAGGACGCTTACACGAACTGCGTGCATGCTCTAGCTCGCCACAATGACAGCACCTGATCTTCTTCGGCTTCTTGTCTACCATACCTTTCAACAAGTTGACGATCTGGTCAAGTCTGTCATCGACACCTTCTTCCTGTATGGTTCTACCTTTGTTGTATCCCGAAGCCATCGTGGCTGCTTCATATTCAAGAGCAGCAGTTAATGCGTCAACTAGTGTTTTGGGATGGGCTAAACGAAGCGTCCTCTGCATATCAGTGTCACGTAAGCCATCAATAAAGGCCTGGATGCTCAGACATTCCATCATGTTCTCTGGTGCTGATGGATAAGCAAATCGAACGAGTAGGGCAATAATATCCACTCCATACTCTTGAAGGGCTTCGTCACGTTTCTGCCTTCGGTTCTTCAGCTAGGACTGGTGCAAATTATCTAGATGTTCGTGACCGTATCGCATGTCCAGCCTCTTCTTCAGCTGCTCGAAGTCATCCGTTTCTTCCAGAGGTATCCTCTGGAGTACATATAAGGCATATACCCTAAGTGCGATAGTTAAGCCTTCTGCCTTCTCCCTGTCGGACCAATTATTCACTCTAGCAGCTGCTTCAAACTGTTTCACATAATTGGTCCACGATGTCTTCCCGTCGAATGTTGTGGTCTTGACTCTTGCAAAACTGCCAATGTCTTCTATCCTGGAGTTTATTTCTGGCTTGCAGGGTTTTATATGTTCAATATTCTTTTCTTCTGCTGGCGTGTCTTGTGTTCTTAAATCTGCCATATTTCTCTCTAATTCCTTGATTTTCTCGTCTATCGTTGTCACCTTATTTTCAATGTCTGATTTTAGAGACGAAATTTTATTCTCGACGTCAGCAGCAATGTCATTTTTTAACGTTCTTCATAGTGGAAATCTTCTCGTCCATATTAGTAGAAATGTCGTTCTTCATAGTGGAAATATCGCTCTATATAGTTGAAATCTTCTCGTCCATATTAGCATAAATAGCATTCTTCATGGCAGAAATTGACGAGATTAAGGTGGAAGCCTCGTCATTGAATAAAAATGTTTCTGGATCCAAGCCGTCATATTTCAGTGCCATTTTTAGTCTTTCTACCAATTCACTCTTCTTACCGGCCGTTTCCAACTCACGATTTTCTAATTCTGCCTTTAACTCTGTCACTTTCAGGTCACTTAGTCTCTTGGCCATGATTACGTGATTATTTATTTATATTATTCCACTTCTGATACCAATGTAATGTTTTTCTTATTTATTTAAAACAGTTTATCCTGACGGGTGGGATAAATTCATACACACGGCAAGTTCCCATACTTAATTTATTTATTCACTAAACTATTCACTAATTTATATAATATGCACAGTATATGTACTTAAACTAATTTATATAAACATTTTACTACTATTTACTTGTCCACTTGTTTATTTCACGAGATCACTTTATAAACTGACTGTACGGCAAGTAGGTAATCTCTTTATATACTAGACGGCCTTCTGGAATATTCTTTTTTCGGGATATTTCCCGAATACCGGCGCAATCCTTAAAATAGACCTTCTCAGAATTCGACGCGCTCGCCATTTTTAAACTTCGTTAACATAAGGTTACAGGACCGTACTTAGTATCTACTTCGGTGTGCGAGTTCGAAACAGTATTATAGTTTAAGGTCCGTAAGATACACCTGGCCTGAATGGAAGGCTTTAGTTGCTAAAACTTTTCCAGATCATGTTGACTATGCAAAAGCCTTACGGAAAATGTTGAATAGAGAAAAACAATCAACCGAAACTATGACATCGTATTACTTCAGCAAAATGTAATTGATAAGAACTTGTCAGATCACGGGAAAAACTCAGTTGCTTGCGTAATCGATGGAATTTCTGATGTGACAATTCAAAATGCAGCACGAGCAGGTCGTTACGAAAAACCTGAGACATTGAAGGATATATTTAAATGTTACGTGAGGAAAGTATCATTGATGTATCTACACAAAAGGCAGAGAGGTCGTTAGGAAGATCCTCAAAAGTGTATTTACGTCTTTCGCTTTCGAAGAAACGTCATAATTTGCCTAATGCGAAGCCTGATGAATCAAATGTACGATGCTTTAACCGTAAAATGAAAGGTCATTTTCAGTCGAAGTGTACGAAACCACGGATAAGTTGTTGGAAGTGCCATTGTTAGGTCATGATGCTGAGCACTGCAGAGTGAAACTATCAAATCGTAAGGGTGAGTCTATGGCAATATTAAATATTAGTCGTAATTCTTCTGTTAATAATACTTGTTACTTTATCGATTGTGTTATTAATAACGAGGCACTAAGAGGTTATGTAGATTCAGGTTGTGCCGCTGTTACTATTCGTGAGTCAGAAGTCAAAAGATTAAAACTACTACAGGAGCCTACGTTGGTTCGATTATGTGGCTAAGCGGGAGGATCAGTTGTAGCAAAATCTAAAGTAAACATAGAACTGAAGGTGGATGTAGCCAAAGTTTTTGTTGACGCTTTAGTATTACCTGATTATGTACAAAATGTTCCGATTATTGTAGGACAGCCATTTGTTAACAATGAAATATCACTGTTTTACTAAGGGGAAATCAGATACGTCTTTATAATCAAAATAATCTTAATGTCGAAAATATTGATACATTTTTGTCTAAGAAGGTGAACCTCTGTGCCAAAGAAACCACTGTTATTCTTCCAAATTTTGTAGGTCACATTGCTGTTCAAAATGTTAACGATTCTGGAGACATATTTATTGATATACAACACTGAAACTGGGTTAATAACTTTCATATTATTTTACCTTGCGTAATTTATTCTACGAATGACAATTATCTATGTATTCTAAATTTTTCTGAAAATCTTATATGTTATTAAAAGGATATAGTGATTGCTAGAGGCTATACTTGTTGTGAACTAACTAAATTGACACCCTGTTTAGCTGCTGACGTCACGGAAATAAAACAATTCTCATTAAGTGATGTGGATGATTATGTTAATCAAGAGTTGACCAATAATCAACGTTTGTCTCTTCTTAACCTACTTAACGAATACCGAGATTGTTTTGCGACATCTTTAGCAGAACTTGGTAAGACATCTGTTACGAAAATGGCGATTAAACTTACCGATGATGAACTTGTAACCTAGAGACCCTGTCGTATGTCGATTGAAAGTCGTGAAAAGGTACGCGGAATAATTCAAGATCTTTTAGATAATGGTATCATCCGAGTGTCAGAGTCTCCTTACGCTAGCCCCATATTACTAGTTAAAAAGAAAAATGGAGAAGAAAGAATGTGTATGGACTATAGGGCATTAAATCGTTAAACTCTTAAGATGGTATGTCATTTACCCTGAATTGATGATCTTGCATGGTAGTAAATTTTATACAACATTAGATTTAGCTTCGGGATATTACCAGATTCCATTAGAAGAAGAATTTGTCCCAAAAACAGCATTTGTGACACCTGACGGCCATTATGAGCATTTAGGGATGCCATTCGGATTGGTCAACGCACCAGCTGTTTTTCAGAAAGCAATGAATAAATTATTAGGTCCATTGCGCTTTGATTCGGCGATGGTTTATCTGGACGATGTATTAGTAACGTCAGCTACAATCGAGGAAGGAGTACAAAGGCGTTTTAAAGCAATTGACGATTGGTCGTCTTACACTACGAATGAGTAAGTGTCGTTTTCTCCTAACTAAAATAGAGTATCTAGGTCATGAAATAAGCGGCGAAGGTATTCAGCCTGGTAAAGATAAGATTAATGCAGTTTCGAATTTTCCACGTCCAAAGATTTCTTGGTCTTGCAAGTTTTTTCAGGAAATACGTTAAGAACTTTGCCAGTATTTCGAAAGCCATAACTAACTTAACTCACAAAAACACAAGTTTTGTTTGGAGTGATGAGCAAGAAACAGCGTTCCAGAATCTTAAGGACATACTTACCAAAAGACCTCTTCTCGCAATTTGACTATAGATATTTCAGTCTCAGTCGGTTGTTACCGAAGATACCAGCGATAATATTTATAGTCCAATCAGCAAGGGGTTAGTGTGGAGAATGCACTTTGATTGGTGTTTTGTGTATGTAAATTTAAAAAAAAAAAGATAGGTCGATTGATGAAAACTTTACAAACTGTATAACCATCAAACATAATATACAAAGCATAGAGAAAGTGGTCATTTCTCTATGATACAAACTACTGAACATTACATTGACATTTTAACCTTTAATTTTCCGTGCCGGGATGTCATTCTGTCAATTAACATATGACTTTGACATGATTTTCACGCCAAGTGTGAAGTGTGATAAATGTTATAAACAAGGAAGCATTACATTTCAACTGATATGGCGCATTAACTGTGAATAGTATTTTACCATCAATAAAGGTTGTTAAAAAAAATCGAAGTCATCAAGTAAGAATCGATTCTAAAAAAGTCGATTTTTTCAGCAAAAAATCGATTTTTGACCAAAGTCAGAGTCGACTTTACCATCCCTAATCCCTGGAACATTCTCTGATAGGACCCCGAATAATAAACTGCTCTGTTATACCATTATTTTACGCAAATATAATAAAGTTATTTCATTCTTGATTATCATCATTTGTTATTTGAACTAGTGTTAATACAAGTAGCTACATTTCAACTTACACTATTATCAATCAATCCTACCTACAGTAATTTCATAAACATGGATTTTACTTCATACCCATATTTTATTCCAATAACTTTTCTAGTAATGTCGCCGGTTTTCTCTTTTGT
The DNA here is from genome assembly GCA_963921935.1 of Galeruca laticollis. Lineage (NCBI taxonomy): Eukaryota > Metazoa > Arthropoda > Insecta > Coleoptera > Chrysomelidae > Galeruca > Galeruca laticollis. The sequence goes on along the minus strand of OY998176.1, from coordinate 148,912,958 downwards.
TATCTTTGCTTATGCCGAGTTTACTGATAAAACATAATTGTCCGGATAATATTTACTGCATAGTATTTTTTTATTCGTTTATATGAATAAATCTTAATAATTAACGGACTAATTTATATTATAGTCCGGGACTATAATATAAATTAATTTGAGTAAAAGGCGTAAAATGTGCTGCATCCGCATAATATGGAAACTCATGAATATAGTTAATGTCGATGCGTAGTTTTTTTCATATCCATAAATAGCTCTTCAAAATCATCAAATTAAACCTAATTGTCGACTGCAAATCACTGTTTCAACGTGATTATAATTTGTGATAGACATCAGACGATTCAATATTATGCTACTGCTATCTTTCTTCTACCACAAAATTGGGATAGGGTTTTCAATATTCTTATTGCAGTTATAAGCAGTTTTTATTCACAATGATTCACCTGAATTATGGAATAATTTAAATCATCATCTCCTGACGATCCAGAAAAAGCTATCATTTTCTAAATATATACTGTAATAAATCAACGCCCCCTCTGGTGGAATACCTAGAAATAGTTGGCCCGCGCAGTCAATTAAAGTTCTTGGATACACAGTAGACAACCGGAGTGTGACGTAGATCTTGGCAGATTAGGAACTACTTTCCATACAAATTTTTGACAGCATTTTTTGTGTTCTAAGAATTTTTTGTAAAATTAGTGTTTAGGAGCTATTTTGTAACCGTAAGTACTTTTTCCACATTATTTACATTTGGAAGAAATCCACTAATCATGTTTTGTTGTCATATTCTAAAATTTTGAGAAGTATAACCTGCCTTATAAAAGATACAGTATATGAATCTTATTGAAGTTTATTTATATATACTTACGTAACAATAAAATAAAACTACTTTGTAACAATAATTCACAATATACGCAAATAGCAAAATCAACAAACTTTGTTTGGAAAATAGACACTGACCAGCCCTAACAAGATAGCCGATTTACGTCATCACTCCGGTCGTCTATTGAAGAACAAATTTGCAGTTTCTAGGCGGCATCGATTGAGCAGCATGGACGGAGATTATCAGTTTTATTTCATTAATTTAATATTTTTAAAAACTGAAAAAATATATAAATTTTTTCCAAATCTCTTGGTGGTCTCCGGTCATAACTTTTTTTACATTTTCAACAAGCTATTTACTCGGGTTTGCAGTTTGATTACATTTTCGTAATTCTGATTTTACGTTTGCCCACATTAACTTTATAGGGTTAAATACGCAATAGATGAGGCAGTCTTGGAAGGGTGTGACGTCGTTTTTTGCACAGTTCATCAATATAATATATTGTAATGTTTTTCTTATTTATTTATGTTTATGTTCGTTATTCACATAACCAGTTTATTTCAAACAACCAAATATATCAAATTAGGTGTAACTTAGTTACACCTAATCAAAACACACATCTACTCCCAACAAAATAAAAAATCTATTTTGAAACCCTTTTTTTCAGCCGCTTTTCAGGGATATACAAGTCGAAAATGGTGTGGAAACATATTTTTATTCCAGGGACAAAGTTTTCTCCAACAACATAAATTGGATAATGCCCTGAGGGCAAGGAGCCAACTACTTCTAAACTCCATGCGCAAGGAGTGCCTGACCATTGTCCTGGCATATATTTTGTATTCTCAGCACAAATTGTATTAGGGATTGTACAAACAATTGTCAATAAAAATCTCTTTAAACTAAAACTATAAAATAAATGACTACCTCTTAAGGTAGTGTGGTTATTTTAAATATATTAAATCAGATCAAAACAAAGAAAAAAAACGTTCTATAGGAGTACAAGAATGGATTTCGAGGCATGCACATGGTGCTTATTAATGAACTCATTTTCGAAGATCCATTAATTTCTTAGGAATGAAATTATATTCACTATTGTGCTGATTTCTTAAGTTGTGTACCTATATTTCTTGATATTTCATCTACCAAAGTTGCAAACTTTTCTGCAATTTTTTCTAACGTGTATCTTTTTACCACTCTATATATTTTGCTTTTAATATCCTATAATAATAATAATAATAATATCCTTTATTACCCAACAGATTTATACAAATTCCTTTACAGAGCAAAAACAATGGTTGTATAATAAAAGAAGAAACAGCCTTAAATTGAATTAAGAAAAGAAGAATAAAAAAAAATAAAAATTAAAAAACACATTTCACATAGCTGTATAACGTTCAGTAGCACAAGCTTTAATAACTTTAAAATTATTTATAAAAATGTCGCATGTGTTGCACAATAAATTAAAATTATTACACATAACATTAATTGGTCAATGAAGTAAAACATTTGTTCGAGACCAATCACAATAAAAAGGTAAACGTTGTCTATTGTAGAACTGTGGTACATTAAAATTAATTTTATATATCAAGTCTGAACAATCAATTAAATTGTGCAAACACTTATACAATTATACAAACAGGACAATGATTTACAAATTCTACGAAAATCAAAACTTTCAAAATTAAAAATACCTAATAAAATCTGATAATCAGAGCCGATCTGTGGTTAAATGCCTTTAACCTTTAAAACTAAATATTTTAGAAACCTTTTCTGAACCGACTCAACCTTGCTGATATGAACATTGTAATAGGGATCCCATACAACAGAGCAATATTCTAACTTAAAGCGTATGTACGAAAAATATAACATTTTTAAAGTACAAATATCCTTAAATCCACGGCAGTTTCTAACCACAAATCCATAAAATCTCGATGCTTCGGCAACCTTAGAATATGTTCAGTGAAACTAAGTTTGGAATCGAATATCACTCCTAGATCTTTTACAGAAGTAAGACGAGATAACAAATTCCCATTGGGAAATTGGATTGAAGTGTTAAGGAACTGTCTATGGATGTTATGGGAAGATTTTTTTTTAAATCATCTGCATACATGAGTCTACCCAAAGTGTACCTCCAGATCATTAATAAATAAAAGAAACAACAATGGTCCAAGGTTTGAGCCTGATTCACTAAGATATTTATTTGAAGAGTGACCATTATAAAAAACAAATTCGTTTTGACAAAGCTACTGTGTTAGTGAAACGCGTCAACAAGTTTAAATTGAACATTAGTTCAAATATATGAAGATTTAAACAAACTATATTGTTTTATTTCATCGTTCAAATTGAAACCTGTTATGAAGGTAAGATTGACAGAACTTCAACAAAGCGAAAGAGAAACCAAACCGATTCAGCTTTTCGATTAAATTCCCGTGATCCATTCTGTCAAAAGCCTTTGAAAAATCAGTGTAAATTATGTCTATTTGTTTACCGGCATCCATTATTTCTGATATTTCTTGGGCTATAAGAAGTAAGTTAGTTTCAGTTGACCTTTTGTTGAGGAACCCATGTTGTGCAGGTGAAATAAGGTTACAAATGGATGGATATAAACGATTGTAAACCACCATTTCAAAAAGTTTTGAAAAATTGGACAGAATGGATATTGGGCGATAATTATTAATTAGAGACTTGTCGCCTGATTTAAAAACTGGAACAATCCTAGCTTCTTTCCATTGATCAGGGAAAGTGGCAGATTCTAAAGCCAAATTGAACAATATTTTCAATGGACAAGCTAATAAAGAAATGCAGTCCTTTACGAAAAATTACGGAATATCATCTGATCCAGATGTCATCTTATTTTTCAATTTTTTAGCAGCTTCAACAATTTCACTCTCTGTAATATCCCTGATGTCCCCATAAAACTGCGACTCATATAAGTCAACTAAATCAGCTCGTGGTACTGATGATGACAAAAACACATTTTCAAAAAACTGACTAAATTTATCCACTATATCCTGTGGCATTGAGTAGGCTTCATTATCTAAAGACATAATGCCAGGTATGTGTGATGTTTTATTTTTCGCATTGATGTAGGACCAAAACTGTCTTGAGTCGGCAGCAATATCATTTTGAATGTTACTAATATAGGATTGATAAGCACGTCTCACTTGCTGTTTAGTTTGTGAACGAAGCTCCTTAAACTGTTGCAGAAAACGCTCATTACGTATTCTCCTAAACTTTTTGAGATATTTTTCTTTCTTTTTTATGTTGCTAATAATAGAACTGTTAAATCAAGGAGGAAAATTACGTTTAAAGTGTTTAAAGGTAGGGACAAAGCAGTCAAACACTGAATATAAAGTATTGTAAAAACAAGATACTGCTTGATTTATATTGTTAAAGTCTAATAAAAACTCCCAGTTAATATTTATTAACGAATTATACAAATGTGTATAATTAGCTCGTCTAAAGTTATAAGTTTTTCTATGTGTATTTGGTTGAAGTATACTGGACTTACTGGGTAAGTTGTAAATGTGTATAAATAGTGAGGGGTGATGCCTGTACTCAGGAACAATAGAAGGAACATTCTGAATTATGTCGCATTCCATATCAGATAAGACAAGATCCAGAAGATGACCAGAACTATTCCTAATATTATTCATCTGTTGTAAATCATAAAAAGTAATGAACTGATTAATCGCGTTATAATTTCTATTATTAAAGTTGTGATTAATATATTCGGAGATGTTAAAATCACCCATACAAAGTAGGTTATGGTTATGTAACATATCAACGGTTTCAAAGCATTCAAAAAAAGATTCCAAAACATCAATGGAGACAGAAGGAGGTATGTATACTAAAAGAACTATAAAATATTGATTTGCAATTTAACATTTACAGATTAATAAATCAATATTCAAAAACCTCTGATCAAATAAAGTTGTGTCAATTTTTGTACATATAATTGTGTTTTTAAAAGCTAATAAAACTCCTCCACCAGTAGCCAAACCTGTTAATTGAAGATTGCGATCTTTTCTGAAGACCTGGTAATCCCCTGAGAATAATTCAGAGTCATTAACTGACAGTTGTAACAAAGTTTCAGTAATCCCAATAACGTCACATTCACTATCACTAACATATGAATAAAAATCATCGATTTTCGAATTAAGACCTCTAACATTTTGGTAAAGACAAATCAGTCCATCATTACTGCCGGGCACATCTAGTTTAAATCTTGAAAGATCTTAGGACTACCGCTGAAATATTTAATGCAAACCTTCTCACCAGCCTCAGTTCTACTTTTAAGTTCCTCACGTAATCTCTTCAAATTTTCCCTCTGCAATGTGGTCAGATCTACATCTACGTAAATTCTCTTGTTTTTGTTGATTTTCTTCCTATTCCTTACCACCATCAGAGCATCATCGGAACTCCTTAATATTACTTTTAGAGGTTGAAATCCATTCTTGTTATTCGTCCCAGTTCTCATTACTTTGACTATTTGAACCTCTTCAACATCGGTAGTAGTGTCTTTTAAAATAGACTTGACTTCATTTAAATCTGCTTGTGGACTTCTCTGTTCAGGTAAGTTATGAATCATAATATTGCACACCCTTTTTTGTCTTTCGCTTATTTCATTAATAATATTATCTTCGGCTAAGGCATGCGGAACATTTGAGTTTGATTTACGCACGGTTTCAAAGTTTTCAATCCTAGCTATTAAAGAAGGAATCAATCTCAAACCCTCTTGGCAATCGTCACAATACAACCTCAGTAGTCTTTTGCCTTTTAAGTCCATGACTTTAAGCTCAGAAGCATTGAGATCAGAGCATTCTCTGTGGACCATGCGGGAACAGCTATCACACTCCAATGTTGCAGAATCTTTGAAAATCGATTCTTTACATTTACCACAAACCATACTAAGTCGATATATAAGTAAATAATTCCTGTATAAAAATACAAACTGGACCGCCACTGGTACTTAATGCGGACCTTAATGACTGTTCAAGATACTCACGTTTTTTTCTAGAAGCTATAATTCAGGTTGGTTATGATAAATATTTATTAATTCTTCAATGTCACTGTTCAACCATTCATTTTAATCACCCATTTTCAAGATCTAGGTGTCATGACACTAAACACATTTATTCAACTTTCACAAAATCTTCCATACAGGTCGGAACTTGTAGCAGAAAAGTGCTTACATTAGGTTTGTTCCAACCTGCGTCAGAAACAGTTTCTTACAGTCAGGTTTCTATGCACTAACTAAAATGAGGTCCAACCAGAGTTTCCGACAGTTAGTAAACGATTAGTTTTCTGTTCCAACTGATTTTCGAACCTGTTTGTAAATGATCAGAACAGTTTGCGGATTATTCTGTAGCAATTTGTTTGGGGCATGCGCATTACTATTTCTTTAAAAATGTAACCACTAACCCCGTACCCGCCAAAGTGCAAAATAGTAAATAGCTTATAACTCTCCAACTGAAAATCTGTTTCCATTTGAGTGTTTTGAAATATTTTTTAACAAATCGTTAAGTACCTATGAGAGACGAAAGATTTTAGTGAGATTAGTGACATAATATCATCCATGGAAAATAGTGATGACAAAAATGTATAATTGTTACTAAAGGAGTAGAGAATTAAAAACCAAAATTATGCTGCAATTTTTTTACATTGAATGAGTTATTATTTATGATATTTTTATAGGAAATATTGCCCCAGTATTCTGAAGAAGTGTTTACTCACACACTTCAAACTCTTTATCAGCTGTTCCAACCTAAAACATAAATTGATCAGGAAACCAATATCTTAGACATTTATTTATTCATTCATTTCCCAAGAGGGCTAAAATTACAGTGCTATAAAAATGCTACAACAACACAACAACATCAATTAAGATATAAGATAAAATAGTTAAAGACAATAACAATAAATTAAATGGTAAAAAGAGAGATAACACTGCAGTATAAATGAAAGCTAAAAACTGCAAGTAATCAGAGTGCAAGGTCCAACACATGGTTTTTGAATCAGCGAGCTAAAGTATGAAAAATTGAAAGGTCAGCTAATAAGTTGGCTAATCTAAGAACTCTAGGGATAAAACTGTTATATGCATAGTTAGATCTATAGAAAGAAACATAAAAAGTTTGTATATGACTTGTAGGATGAGTGGGTGCAACTAAGTATATATTTGAGATCAGTTCGGGGCTGTTACAAAGTCTATTGATAATTTTAAATAGCAGTATTAAATATCTTTGCTTTCTGCGAACCTCAAGAGAAGAAATATTTAATATATGTTCCAAAAAAACATATTCATGGTAAACATGCAACTTAAAGGAAATATACCGAAGTTGTGCTGAACAGCTTCAAGTTTAAGTTTATATGTAACATAATGTGGATTCCAAAGAACAGTAATCAAGGTGTGTTCTAACCATAGAGCAATAGAGGAATTTAACAGCAATGATGTTTGTGAAATCACAAGTGATTCTCTTTATAAAGCCAAGCATCTTCATTGACTTCTGGGTGACAGTGGAGATGTGAGATTTGAAACCGAATGTGGAGTCGAGGATTACTCCTAGATCATTAATTTGAGAAACAGAGTCTAAAGATACATTATTAATTTTATATCCAACAACAATTGGGTGGTGTATTCGATAAAAACGCATAATGTAGCATTTGGATCAGTTCAAACTCATTCCATTTAGTGTACACCAATCAGACAGGATGTTCAAAACATTCTGTAAAAGTAAGGCATCATCTATATTTGTAATTATTTTAAAGCATTTGAGGTTGTCATCAAACAATAAAGCTTTGCTATTTTGGGAACAGCACACTATATCGTTAATAAACAAGTTAAATAATAGTGGTCCCAGATGGGAAACCTGTGGAACACCTGAAGTTACAGGAAAATTATAGGAATAGTAGTGTTCAACTCTGACCATTTGTGACCTTTCTGTTAGATAGCTACCCAACCAACTCAATATAAGGCCGTCAACACCGTACAAATAAAGTTTATGAAGCAAAAACTTGTGACATACTCTGTCAAAAGCCTTGGAAAAATCAGTGTACACTGAGTCAACCTGTAAGCCCCTCTCCAAAGCATCGGACAAGAAATCAACATATGAAACCAGACCCAATTCTGCTGACCTTTTTGAAGTGAAGCCAAATTGATGGGATTCAATAATTGAGGAGCAGTCATAAGTAAGACGCGCTTTGAAAATGATTTGCAAACTGTAAGAAATCTGTTTGTGATAGAAGGTTGGAACAAACCTATTACTGCTCCACTAAACGATGCATAATATATATTCGAACACTTATACATATAAGGGGTGTCTCAAAATTGCTGGGACCCAATTTATGTATATACCAAAATGGACCGTTTGCCCGTGAGAAGAGTTCAAAGTTTACATAAAAAGAAACATATCTTTGTACACTGTTCAGAAATGACCGAAACAAATTATTCTCCTTTCGGTAATCAAATAAACCCAAAAGAAATTGTAGAAGGGTTAAAACCACCCTCACAACGTGAATTTTTTTTCAGAACATTCTTAAGGGTGGTAACACGGTTCTCATTTTTTTTTAGCTAGAAGACTGAATAGTTTTCTTCATTTTGTTATTCGTAAAAATTTCGTATTCCGAATAATTCCGAAGGAAATAATGTTTTCTTAAATAACGCCTAATAGATATTCCTAGTACAAGTTTGATAAAATTGTAATACAAAATTAAGTTGACAGTTGCATTTCAATTTTTTACGTCATATTGCTTTGTATTGATGAAGGTGGCTATTGAACATTACTTATAAAAAAACGTTTTGCCTTTGTTTCCACTGCCAACTAAATTTTGTATTACAATTTTATTAAACTTGTAGTAGGAATATCTGTTAGCATTATTTAAGAAAACATTTCAGTTCGAATCAGTCTTTCAGTGAGTTCACATCGATAAGCTTACGATGGAAAGCAGCCGGTGTACTTATAAATTAAAAACTTTTTACAGGTACTTAGTGAATTGATAATACAATTATAAATACACTTTTTCATGTAAATAATATGTGAAAAAGATCCTCCGATACAGGAGGGAAAGATGGCATGGAAACAGGTGATGAAACTATCATAGGACCGGATATTCAAACTGGGGAAACTGACGATGAACGAAATTTAGGTAAAATACATTCAATGAAGGTAGATCATATTATACATAAAACATTATCAATTCCGAATAGTATCAGCATAGCGAGTGTTGGTAATTAGAGTGAAGTTAATATTATTAAAAGATGCAAATAGGTTAGTAAATGATAAGCCGTTGAAAGAAAAACAATTAGTGGCTTTTATACTAAATGTTTTACATCATAGAAAGGAAATTATCCGAAATGTAGATACGATCTTTAAAAACGAATATCTTTTTCAAAATATTATTCCTCCAATAAATATAACTGAGGTTTCTATATTTATGAGAAAAAAAGATATTGATGGCGAGAGTGTACATGTGCCGCTACAAATGGTATAATTAACTTTTGAGGGCAATATTTTGTCTAGAAACGTTCTCATTAATAGGGTATCTTGTACAGTTGAACCATACGTTCACAAAGTAATCCAGTGTTATAATAATTGCCTGGAACATGGACACTTAGCTAAACACTGCCGAAGTACAATCACTCATATGAATTGTTCATAGATAAAAAATGAAACCCATAGTTGTACAGATGCCAAGATAGTTTTTGTTTACACTGTGAAAATAACCAACATAAAATGGTAGCAAAAACATGCCCAACATTTTTAGAACAAAACGAAATTAAAAAATATATGGCCGAACATAATGTAATGTTTTTCTTATTTATTAAAAGTTTTTATTACGGGTGGGATAAATTTCAAACACTCGGTATGGCTACTTACTAATTTATTTAAACACTAACTCACTAATACTTAATTTATATATACTTAACTAATCACTTATATTTAATTTATATGCACACAAACTTGATTATTAATTAGCACTTTACTGTTCGGTGTATTTTTTGTTTATTTCTCGAGATGACTTTATCCACTCCCTAACTCTTCCTGATCAGTCCCCTTATATATTAAAGCCATTTTTACTAGTAAATTCCGGACTGCGGCTTACATAAAAACAATGGATTCTGGCCTTTTCTAGATAACTCTGGTCACAAAAACAATGTTTACATAAGATAGTCGTAAACTCGTAAACAGTTTTTTATAACTGCGTATCCACCATAATTTTAACTTTTATACCTGGCTTAGACAGAGTCGGATTTAGGGTCTATACCAGTGTGCTGTTACGTAACAATAATTTGACTTTTTTGAAAGCGAAAGCTAACTTACATAATTCATATATTCAATAATAAATTTACAGTACCAGATACACAAAATTTAAGTATGTTCCTCCCGCTAACCTACAAGAATAATCAAAATACAAAAAGTCAACACAAACTCAACATTTCACTCCCACAACCTTCAACATCTACACAATCTCAACCACCCAAAACACATTATTATCCACCTAACTTAGAAACTGCCCTCCTCCCTCATACACTCCAATATTTCTTTTGCATTTGGTCCTAACAAACCCTTTCCACCACATAATAAAACTAATTTTGAAAGTGAAGCAACTGAATTTATCAACGTCTTTTTCCAAATTTTTCAGAGTGTTTTAGGTGACGTTAATGAATTTGATGAACTCAAAGATATAAATAGTAAGGCAATTATGAACAAAATTAGTAATCTATATTATAATGGATAAAAAACCTAACATTGATATGAAAAGTTTGCAATGGAACACTCATTCTGCAGTATCTAATAAGCTGAGTTTACTAAAGTGTCTAGTTGGACATAATTTAGATATAGCATTATTGTCCTAAACGTGTTTTAAACCGGGAATGCAAATATCATTTAAGGGTTATAGTATATATGAACCAATAATTTATTTATTTATTCATGAATCACAAGAAATGGAAACAAATCCACTAGTGTTTTAAACGAAACTCAATGTTTCTAGCTAATTCCACAATATAATGAAAAATATAAAATTATATTGTGGAATTAGCTAGAAACATTGAATTTCATTTAAAACACTAATATGAGTAGATTCCACGAAGTAAGGGTCAAGACAGTTAATTTCATTTAACAAATCCACTGTTGATCTAACCTTTTCCTCACCAAACATTGCTATTCGTTACTCATGGAATACCCTAGAAGATATTATGGGCCCGGATCATTTTCCTTTAATGATAAAAATAAACAATAGCTTCAATTACCACTGCAAAGATTCTTATCAACCCAAAACAAACAGCACCACAATACTGCAGTTACATTCTTTGACCATAATATCACATTAAAGCAAGATATAGATGCGAAATACACATTTTTTTTGTGGATGAAATTAACGCTGTAGCAACCTTAGTAATTCCTGTAAATAAACCATGTAAAATAATAAAAAAAACTTACCAATCTTGTGGAATAACGAGTGTGACGAAACCGTAAACAAAACGAAAAATGAATTACTTATTATGCAAGGCAGAAGCTGCCAGAACAAAAAAATCCTGAATGAAAAAGCAAGACAAAACTGAACTGGCGTTCAAAACTTAACAATACTCCTGCTACTTTGGAATTAAGCAAGGAAGATGCAGAAGAAACCACTACCTACCAAAAAATCAAATAATTCGGATTGGGAACTTTTTTAACAAAATTACACCCCCTTTGGTTTTAGCTGACATGACACATATACAAAACAAAAGTGAACAAAACCGAGGGAACCACAAAATTTTTTCAGAGCCAATAAGTCTTAAAGAAGTTAATTACGCACTAGAAAATAGAATAAACATTTCTCAAGGATACAATGGCATTCGATACCCAATGCTCTATCGCTTGCCAATTAATGCTAAAATGCTCTTAACTGAGATTTTTAATGATATCTGGATCCATGGAGAAAACATTGCTGAATGGAAAAAATAATTGTGATACCAATCCTAAAATCTGGCAAAAATCCAGATAACTGTGATTCTTATAGACGAATATCACTACTCTCGTGCATTTTAAGAGTATTTGAAAGGATAGTAAAAAGGAGATTAGAATTGTGGCTTAATCAAATCCATGTTTCACCACTAACCCAATATGGTTAAAGGAGAAATTATGGTACTCAGAATGTTCTTGCTCATTTAGTTACAGATATACTGCTATCCTTATCAGAAAATAAGTACTTTGTCTCATTGTTTCGGGATATTAAAGAAGCTTACAACAGTGTCCATTGGCTAGTACTGCGCTATAAAATGATACATCTATATATACCAAAAGAAGTTACCGATAATATATGCAAGCTTTATATAAACAGTTGTGTAACAATCCGACAAAACAATGGCAATATGTTTGGATATCGTTCTATAACAATGGGCTTACCACAAAGATCTATACTCTCCCCTATCCTTTTCAATATTTATACAATTGATATTCACAACACTACAACTGATGCTACAGTAAGTCAATATGCAGATGATTTTGCTGTTTATATCCTTAGTAAAAAATTTGATCCATGTTTAATATCCCTAAACACAACTGTCAGTCCTATTTTTCAATGCATCCAAACACCAGGTTTCGAATTGTTGTCACACAAATCCCAGGTTCTATTTTTTACAAGACATAACTTACCAGATATTCAAAAAGTCACTGTTGATCACTCGGGAGTTTCCTGAAGCCAGTGAATTTCAATATTTAGGCATCACTCTTGATAAAAAACTGACATTTAAATCTCATGTAGACGAAATGCTGCAGAAATGTAGCAAGGGACTGAATTTTTTAAAATCAGTCATGTAAACATGGTGGTGTGCACACCCCAAAACTGTTTCAATTTTTTATAAAAGTTATATAAGATAAATCATTGCCTATGGATGCGCAAACAACCATTACTACGAAAATTAGATAGTTTACAAAATAAAACTTTGAGACTCTGCATTGGAGCTATGAAATCTACTCCTATAGAAATAAAGAAAAGTAGAAACTTTAGAACATCCCCTACCTCTGCGCAGAACAGTGATTTCCGAAAAATTGTGATAAAATGCAAAACCAAAAAATCACCTATTATAGCAAAACTACCTACACTAAATTATTATGACCTAACAAACTTATATTGGATACACAAAAAATCACCTCCACTTTGTGACGGTTTCAAAAACACTACAGATTTTATTCCACCTGTAATAAGTATGGACCTGGTTAGCTTTTTAAAAAGATATTAAAGTAACCACACTACAATACTCGGAAATAGCTCACTTAAACAATATAATTATCAGACAAATTATGGATACTACTTGCAGTGATAACACACATATTTTCACAGATGCGTATAAAAATATGCATGGCACCGGCACATCCTTTACTACCACAAGAGCAGTGCAAATTTAAATTCAATAAAACAACTTCTATTTTTACCTGCTGAAGATTTTGCAATTTTGAAAGCTATAGAGTTTGCGTCAGAAATAAATAAAACATTTTTTATTGTTTTTACTGATTCACTTTCAATATTAAACAGATAAAGTCACCATTAGAAATAACATCTAGTTTCAATAATCCTTACATCGTAAAAATAAAAAACACAATTGCTAAGTGTCAAAATAAACAAATATTTGTATTGGTTAAAGCATACACAGGAATTATGTATAACGAAGTAGCAGATCAATTGGCAAAAAGCAGTTTATTTTGAGGAGAAGAAAGTAATGTGGAAACTACTGTAGAAGAACAAATAAATTTATCCATAAGTAATATGTACAAAATTTGGTCAGACATATATCAACAGTACTGCATACCAAAACCTACTCTATACACTTTACTTGAACCAAATTTAAAAAAAAATATATTATTGGTATGAAAATTATAATTACCCTAGAAAATATATTACAATTATATGCAGAATGAAATTTGGACACGCATGTTATCCTGCACACATGCATAAAATGAAAATTCTGGAAAGTAACATCTGAGAAGATTGCAACGAAATATCCAATTTTGCCCACATTGTTTTCAATTGTAAGAATTATGAACAACAACCTAAAAAGCTACTACAAAGTCTTATTCAGCTAAATGTTCCATGTCCTTTCAATATTATATATCTGCTATCCCCAAACAACGCGTTGCTACATTTTGTTTTTGAAGCTAAAATTAATTTGTAAATTATCATTTTCTAGTCTCTTTACCTTTGTATACCTCACCTATTGTATATATACCTACCTACCCATAGTCTACATGTGTTTTATATCAAAATGCCCTGAACAACCCCTGGGCAAGAAGAGTGTAAACCCAATATTTTCCTGTTTGCTAGGTTAGTTAATTACAAGTATTTAAGTATTTACTATTACCCTTAGAATATACTAATTATATATAATTTTTTCTTACTTTTTTCTGCAATTAATACATTTATAGACCTTTAGTATACTCAGACCGTCACTCACTCACTGCACCTATATTTATAAAGAGTGGTAGGTTTATTTACGCACATGGTTTCTGGCTGCATGCGTCCAGCCCTAAAGCAAAAAAACATTGTTTCCTTCGGAACTATGCATACAAATTTTTTACAAATGTAACAAATTGAAGATAATGAATCTGTTTTCTCGCTAAAAAAATTTGAGAACCATATTATCTCCCCTAAGAATGTTCTGAAAAAAATGATAGGGTGGGTACACTTTATTTGATTACTGAAAGGAGAGAAATCCTCTAAAATGCATGTCTATGTCATTCAATTTGTTTCACTCATTCCTGAACAACGTACAAAAATATGTTTTTTTAATGTAAACTTTAAACTCCTCTCACGGACAAACAGTACATTTTGGTATATAAATAAGTTGAATCCAATTGACTTATTTTGACCTCTACTACACGTGGTAGCTCTGTGTCCCAGAAATATTGGGACACCCTGTATATATCCGAGACAAATTTGTGTTTACAATAGACTTAAACAATGCTCAGGCATACAAGTCATGTTAATGTCAGGTGTAAACGTACCTTAAGACAGGGCTAGATTGTGTTGACATTTTCAAATTTCTCATTGGTTTCATAACAGTTATTTCTTCTTCAGAAACTTTAGTTTGGATAATTTTATTTTTTGATTGAAAGTTGTGCCATTAGTTTAAATTGTCTGACAATATTTCATTATATGTTTCAAACAAGTAATTCTAGGTGATTCTATATAATTAGGAATGTGCTAAACATATAAGAAACATGTAATAGAACATAATATGAAACATTTCTTGTTATAATTAATTACCATTATGTTTACACTAAATATGAATATTTGTCTAATTATTAACATTATAACATGATATCTGTAAATATATTATGAAACAAGTGATTATTACTAAATTGTTATGCCAGTAGTGTTAATTCCACTTATTTAAAATTTATTTTGGACATTTGTTTTTTTTTTATTATGAATTATTAATAGCTCACATACAAACTAAATGCGTCAACAGTAGTTCTAAAAATGCAATATTTATTACAACGTTTACTTCAAATTTGGAAATAAGATATGTCAAATATATTTCAAAAATAGAGGGATCCTCTACAAAATGTGTAACACCTTGTAAGGTAAATAGATGCTATATACCTTTACTACTGATAAATGCCCAGATACAATAAATATTTAGTCTTTCTTACATCTATCAGAGTTTAGTATATTGTTATTGTAATTAGAATTCAAATAAGTTTAATATCTACCTCAAATATCGCCGACGACACTAAACACTCCACACCGTCACTAACCACCTTAACCAGTGCAGGCATTCGGCATTCTGATTTTCTTCGCATGTCTCGTATCACACGGTTAAACGAGGTACATCCATATACAGGAAACGAGCTGTGACGTCATTATTTTTAAATCGTAGTTTTCAAATCAGTTAGGGATTAAACAATTGTTGAATTCTTATTGAATTTTTATAGATTATATGAATATAATAAAAAATAAAGTTTATATGAATGTAATAGGAAATTAATGTCGAATAATTATCTGTAACTAAATGTGTCCTTATGTTACAATCTATAGTAAAGTCTTTCACTAGGAAAAACTAAGACTTCCATTAAACAATAATCATAATATTATAGAATCTGAAAATTATTCATCCGTGGGTGCTGGTAATATCATCATAGAGAAATGAAAATTTGTCTATTGGTAATATGTAATCTGGAGGTTTCCATTTTTAGATGTCTGTTGCATCGGTTGCGTATATACAAATACAACTTGTTTGTTGTCAAATATAAATTCAGGAACCATAGAAAAATAATATCACCTTCTGTCAGGAACTGTCAAGTGTCAATTAATTTTTTGGCATATGTTTGGCATTATACGTGGCCTACCCGTCTTTTACTGCCTTTTACCCTTGTAATGTTTTTAAATAAATAAATACGTGATTATAATTGATGGGATACAATTCATATCTAAACTGATCAATTGATTTTTACAATGGGTTTATGCAAATGCCCAAAACGACGTGTAACAAATCAATTTTGCTTCGAACATAGAGTTTGTGTTTGTGAGAACTGTATGGTAACAAATCACCCTATTGTAAGTGTTTTTGTGTTACTTTTATTAACCTTTGTATAATTTTTAAAATAACTTTTTCAGTGTATTGTTCAGTCTTATCTACAGTGGTTACAAGATAGTGATTATAACTCCATTTGTGAACTATGCAGTAAAGATTTGAATAGTGAAGACTGCATCCGATTAACATGTTATCGTAAGTAGTAATAACTTAAAATATGTACCAAACTAATCTGCATCCCTATATATTTAGATGTGTTCCACTGGTCTTGTTTGGATCATTATTCAAGACAGTTGCCTCCAACAACAGCTCCCAGAGGATATACATGTCCCTCTTGTAAAAGCCCTTTGTTTCCTGCTCCTAATTTAATCAGCCCCGTTGCAGATGTTCTCAAGGAAAAATTGGCTGGAGTCAATTGGGCCAGGGCTGGTTTAGGATTGCCACTTGTAAGTAAAATTGAATCATTAACAAAATTTTGTTTGCAATATTACTACGTTTTATCTTTTAAAACAAAATTTAACCCTTAACTAATAATCATATGTCTCAGAGACACTACTTGATCAAATTTGTCGAATGATCCCTCCCTTTCAATTCCCGCCATTGTCCTTATAAATAATTTATTACCCTACTAAACTCGCTCAATAGTCTGAAGTGCATCGTCTGGATATCAAGATATTTTTAGTGAAAGATAGATTGCTGTCTCATAGATGTACGAGTATACTTAGTGTTAATATAACAATAAAAGAGTGAAGCTGTCTCTGAGTCATATCATTAGCGATTTCAAAATGCTATGAATTGTCCACCTAGGACGCCCAAAGCTGTGAAACCATCACATAAAAATTTGTAAGAACTGTTGTTACAATGGTTTGATGAATGTGGAAGTCACATTAGTGATACTCAAGATGAACATGTGGAAGAAACCCATATTGAAAGTGATCACAATATGCCTTCTGGAGAAGAAGCTAAATAATCTTTAAAGCAAGTGTGTTAATTATTTATAATTTATTACGGCTGAGAATTATGAAGCTAATAATGAAAATGCTGATGATACTTATATTAGAATATGAAGAAAATGCAAACTTGAAGTATTATTATGGAAAGAATAGATTCAAATGGTCAAGCGAGTCTACTGTTTCCCAAAGGGGTCGTCGTCTGCAAGAAAATTTGTTTGGTTTTGATTCCGTGTTTTAATCCTGAATCTTTCCGTTCCCTAAATTTGCGGCAACCATTCGTACAACCTAATGTATAAGATGTAGCATGCCTTCATCATCGGTTTTCCATACAACGAAATTGAGATCAGGCCTCGGTTGTCTGCATCCACTTGTTGAGATAGAAAACTAGAATTACACTGAAAGTTATAAAAGGTTGAAAAGGGAATACAAAAAAATATTTGAAAGAAATAAATAATGATAGAATTCAGAATAGCAGTAACATGATGAAGGAATCATGGAATATAATAAACGAAAGCAATGGGAAAACCAAAAATTCACTGACAAGTTCACTTTTAATTGAAGAGGGAAAAAATTTAACACCCAAAGAGAAAGCTAATTTCATCAACTAATATTTTATGAAAATAAATCAAAATCATATTTCTCCAATTCTCCAAATTATAATGAAAATTGATTCATCTCACAGAGGTTTTTTTATTTTTCCAACCACTTCTGATGAAGTTGTTTCAATCATATATAAAACCACATGTAAACCAGCAGAAGATATTGATGAAATTAATGGTAAAAGTCTAAGATCGGTTGCTACATGTATTGCTGAGCCCCTATCCTACCTACTAAAAGAGTTTTTTATATCAGGCTTGTTTCCTGATGTAAAGGAATCCAATGTTATACCTATTTATAAACATAAAGGGTCAGTAAGGGATATCGATATCGCCTTATCAGTATACCATTCCAAATCGCTAAAATATTTGAGTTAGCCTACTCTTCACGACTCATTGAATACCTTGAGCATTCAGTATGTTACCAGCTGTTCAAAATGGATTCAGGAAAAAAAATCGACAATCACCGCCATTGAAGGCTGCTTGGAATTCATTTATAATGCGCTTAATAATAAAGAGAACACTGGGACTTTTCAGCCGAGCATTTGACACATTAGATCACACTTACTGAGGAAGATGTATGGAATGGGAATATGTGGAAAACCTTATGATTGGACAGAATTGTATCTATCAAATAGAACTCAAGTCATCATAAACAACAACGCTACATCTGATCCACTCCAATATATGATGGGGGAGCCACAAGATTCGATACTTGGCCCTCTATTCTTTATAATATTTGTCAGTGATATTAGCAAATTTTGTTCGACCCCAAATCAAATCATACAATATGCTGATGATACCAATATACTTATGGCGAATACTCAAATCGAACAACTTATTGTAAACAGTAATAGGGCATCTTATGAGTTAAAACATTATTGTAAGGATAATGGTCTAGCATTAAATGCAACAAAAACCAGATTATGAATTTAACCTACATATAGATAACAAATCCATCAAAAGTGTGGAAACAAAACTTTTAGGAATAACTGTAGATTCCAAACTTACTTGGGAAACTCACATAGATACAGTAACAACAAAACTAAGCAGTTGCTGCTATATGATAAGAAACTTAATGGAAACAGTATCATTTCACGTATTGAAATTTCTCTATTATGGATTGGTACAATCATCATTTCTTCAATATGGCTTGATATTTTGGGGTGCATCGCCACACTTCGATAGAGCCTTCAAAGCTCAGAAGAAAATTATGAGTGCTATGTATAATGTGCCAACAGCAACATTGTGTAAGCCACTGTATAAAAAAGCAGGGATACTAACATTACCTAGTCTTTTTATATGTCAAAACAAAATGAGCATTTTCTTATGAAGAATAAAGACATAAATTCTTATAACACTAGAAATAAAACAAATTTTCATGTCTAGAAATAGGTCAACATTCACCAATACACATTGCAATCAAATGCCTCAACAAGTTCAGTAACATAGTGGATACAGAGGTGGATACACATCCCAATAACTTTAATAGATTTAGAAAAAAGGTCCAATCATTCTTAGCTGATCATATATTTTACAGTGTAGAGGAATTCCTCAATTTTTACAAATAGTGTTAGTCCAATTTATGTCCTATGTACTATAATAATTGTAGATATATTTATATTCCTCAATCATCGTTGTACTTTCTGTTTTTATTTATGTGTTATTTTCTTAATCATATTTTTGTTTCTGTGTAATTGACTAGTCGAATAGGTTTGTACACTGTATATTTGTATAAGTATGTAATGTATAAGTCTCACAGATGAATAAATTTCTTTCTTTCTTCTTTCTTTGATGCCTGACGAACTGTTCCAAGAATTGACAATTGAAGAGAGATCTAACTTTTGGTTCTATGGAGATTTTTGCTTGCGTGTTTTGATAAGGCATGTGTGATACGGCAATATAACTACGGCTGAAATTCATAAAAGTGGTCCGATTTTATGTGTGTGTCCACGATGAAACCATGGTGATTTCCTTTTTATCTTTTAATCCCTTTACCACCAATCCGCAACACTAGTCCGGTCGATGTTTGCAAAATGTTGTTCACTGAAGTAATTTGTAGTATTATACTTCAATGAACTAATCATAAGATTGAAACAGAATGATCGAGGTATAAATCTGAAAATTCTTCAACACTAAAGAATCTTGATAAAGATTAATTGTACCTATTCTTTGGACTTCTTACAAATACGGCCATCTTCAAATTGAATAACTTACTATAAATACTTTATTTGCTACCAATGGAAATGTTTGATAAACTATTAGGTGTATCATGAGTAAAGAGAGGTTTGCTTTTTTACTCACATGTCTTAGATTGGACACTTCTGATGCCAGAGAAATGAGAAAGTTAGGCGATCCAGCAACTGTAATTTCTCAAATATTTGATCTGTTTGTTCAAAAATGTCAGGAGTGTTATACTATTGGGCTTGTCTGGAGGAAAAGCTGGTTGGGTTCAGAGGAAGTTGTAGATTCAAAATGTATATTCCAAATAGACCTGATAATTATAGGTTAAAAATTATGTGTTGCACTGATTCACAAACTTGATATTTCTACAATAGATATATCTATACAGGTAAAGATTCAGATGGAAGAATTTTACCGAATGAAGATAACAAATTTAGCAAACCAGCTCAATGTGTTCTGCACCTAACACAGCCAATTTATAATATGAACAGGAATGTGACATTTGATAATTGGTTCACATCTATAGAACTTGTGAACATATTTAAACAAAAAGGATTAACATGTATTGACACAATCAGGAAAATTAAAAGGAAATTCTGTTGCAATTTCTACCCAGTAGCAAAGGAGTGGCTATTTCTGCATTATATGGTTTCACAATCCCATCATCCCATCACCATAAGAGCGAAGATCCAGAGTCTGTAAGACCTTATATTAGCCTAGATTACAATTCAACGAAAGGTGGAGTAGATGCAATTAATGAAAAATGTTCGAAATTCTCCTGCGGTTTTAGGAGGCGTCAGTGGCCACTCACTATCTTTTATAGACTCTTCAATATTAGCAGAAAATTCCCAGATGGACAGATCTGATTTCATGGAAAAACTCGCTCTAAAACTAGTGACACCACATTTATAGAGGTCGAGAAATCCAAAATCCGAAAATTGTGTATTATGGAGATATTTGGTGAAAAAAGAGAAGAAAATTTTCCTGAAACTGAAACATTGGAAAAAAGAAGAAATTGTTCCCTTTGCTCTTATCGGAAGAAAAAAAGAGCTGTATATAAGTATTTGTTACGAATGCAAGAATCCAATTTGCCTAGAATGTGCGTAAAAATGTGTCCAGATTGTGCATCAAATTATTGATTTTCATGCTTTATCAATTTTTTGCAAAATAAATTTTTTTGCTTGACTTTAGTTCAACTCTTTTTGTATCCAGATTAATACTAAATTCATAGATTGTATAAGAATTTCAATTTTATTTCAGTAGTTCAAAGGATCGATGTAAAGAAAACTGAATATTTAATACTCATTTGAGAAATTCTGATTTCCACTGAATATTGAATTTTTATGTCATTTCTGAGCGTGATTTTAATTTCTGTAATAATGTTCATAAAGCAAAAACTATGGAAATTCAAAATTATGTGTCTATTTATATATAGCCATCTGTGAGACATATAATTAGTGATAACGTTTCATATTTGATATGTTAGTAGTTAAGGGTTAAAGAAAGATTACTGGATGAATCAATTAATTGTAAGTTTTGATGCAATATAAATTAATGTAATGTTTTTCTAATTTATTTAAACAATAAACGGGTGGGATAAATTTTAAACACACGATATGGCTACTTACTAATTTATTTAAACACTAACTCACTAACACTTAATTTATATGTACTTAACTAATCACTGAAATTTAATTTATATGCACACAAACTTAATTATTAATTTATATCAACACTTTTATATTCACTTATTTACTGTTTATTTGTCAGGATCACTTTATCAACTAACGAACTCTTCCTGATCAGTCCCTAATATATTAAAGCCGTTTTTACTAGTAAATTCTGGGCTGCGGCTTACACAGTCACAAATAATTTTTCTGGCCTTTTCTAGATAACTCTGGTCACAAAAACAATGTTTACATATGATAGTCGTAAACTCGTAAACAGTTTTTTATAACTGCTTATCCGCCATAATTTTAACTTTTATACCTGGCTTAGACAGAGTCGGATTTAGGGTCTATACCAGTGTGCTGTTTCATAACATTACCCCCTCCTTAAATGGAAGTTCCTCCTGGAACTTTTGTGTAGCCGAGACTGGATGTTTGAATCGGCAACTGGCCCCATTTCTACACTTTCCGATCTTATGGAATAGCAGGGCACCGTCTTCATCGGATACTGATAACGGGGGTTGTAGCTGCAAATTAATATCTGGACCGGTATCTCTAAAGATAACCTGTACCATGTTCCTGATAACTCGCCAATCCAACTGGTTACTCGCTATCTTAGACATAGCCAGTTTCTTCACGCTGGATTCTAACACATGGTGTCGGAGGTTACGAAGTGCTTCCCACACATCACGGTAGGTAGATCGATCTTGGAATTCATTTTTAGTTACCACGTAGAAGACGTACCGCGAATTATGTTTCAGTTTCAGTGTCTTGCCAGGGGCTGGAATCTGGTCTTCAAGTTTTTCTAATTGCCCGAACTTCTTTCGAAAGATGGTTGCCAACCCTCGTGCGTTCTTGATACGGGCGGGGATGTTCTATGCCAGTGAATAATCTTCCGGGAGAGTGAACAGATCTTGTTGTTGTTCCGAAGTGACTCCATATCTAGCTTTCCCGGTACCTCCATACGTGCCCATAAATTCCTCGAAGGTAGGGTCAGACACATCTCGAATAAGGTTTACTCCTTCCTCCAGGTCATGGTCTCCTTCGAATGGCGCTAGTCGGTTTTGGTGAACTACTTTTGGTTTTCCGTTGGGGATCTTGCTTATGCGATATATATCATCATTGATCCTTTTCTTGATTAAGTATGGAGATTCCCAGGATTTTTGTAATTTTGGAGAAAATCCTTTTCTCCTCGCCGGGTTGTGTAGCCATACTTTGTCCCCTTCTTTAAAACCGCCTTCTGTGGCCTGTATGTCGTACCGACTTTTCATTCTGTCGCTGGCAACTTGAAGATTTGTTCGAACTAATTCATGAATATCGTCCAGCCTTCTTCTCAATTGGATTGCGTAGTCTTCGCCTGCTAGATCTTCTCCAGGCCGCCAGCCAAATTCCAGGTCACAAGGAAGCCTCATTTCACGTCCAAACAGGATTTTCGCCGGTGTTTCACCCGTGAACTCATTGACGGCAGATCGATAAGCCAATGCAAATAGGGAAAGATACTGGTCCCAATCTCTCTGATGGCTGGATACTACTTTGGACAGGTATTTTCCAATAGTCCTGTTCATTCTCTCGACCATTCCATCTGACTGTGGATGTAATGCTGTTGTCCTGGTCTTCTTCATTCCCAGCTTCTCGCAAATCTCCTGGAATAGATGACTTTCGAAATTTCTTCCCTGGTCGCTGTGGACTTCCAAGGGCACTCCATATCGGCTGATAAATTCTTTCACCAATACATCTGCTACAGTTGTGGCCTCTTGGTTCGGGATCGCGTAAATTTCCACCCACTTTGTGAAATAATCTATTACAACCAGTATGTACTTGCTACCATTTTCTGTCGTCGGAAATGGTCCAGCGATATCTAAAGCAATCCTTTCGAAAGGGCTTCCAACATTGTACTGTTTCATGGGTGCCTTTCTCTTGCGATGTGGTCCATTACTCGTAGCACAAGTCGTACATTTCTTACACCAGTCCTTCACATCGTCGGAGCTGTTCATCCAATAAAACCTTTCATGGACTCGCTGAAGGGTTTTCTTCACTCCCAGATGACCTCCCGATGGACTGTCGTGTAACTTCTTTAGTACCTCAGCTACTCTTGTTCTCGGGATAACTAGCTGTCTCCTCATCTCAGAACCATCATCGTTTTGAAGGATTCTTCTCAACAGCCCTTCTTCCAGGACAAGGGCGTCCCACTGAGCCCAATATGCCTTGAGTGTCGGTGAAAATCTTGACACTTCTTGCCAGTTAGGTCGCCGATTTTCTTCCTTCCATTGCCGGATCATCTTCAGGTGAGGATCATTCTCCTGATCTTCTCTGATCCTGGTGGGTGACCATTCCTCGTTGACTACTGTAATTCTTGAAACTGCAACTTCCTTAGATTTCGATTTGTTGCAGTGAGAATAGTCTACAGGGCAGGGCCGTCTAGGCAAGGAGTTGGCTTTTTGGTGATTCACATTAGCTGGATGTTCACCCCTGTCTGATTTCTCCTGTGTCTGGAGTTCTTGGGTTACAGGAGTCTTGGGGAGCTTAGACGGACTGCGTACGTGCTCTAGCTCGCCACACTTCCGGCATTTGATCTTCTTCGGCCTCTTGTCTGCCATACCTTTCAACAAGTTGACGATCTGATCAAGTTTGTCATCGTTATCTTCTTCCTGCATGGTTCTACCTTTGTTGTACCGTGAGCTTTTCTTGGCTGCTTTGCATTTAAGAGGTTCTTGGTTTACAGGAGTCGTAGGACGCTTACACGAACTGCGTGCATGCTCTAGCTCGCCACAATTACAGCACCTGATTTTCTTCGGCTTCTTGTCTACCATACCTTTCAACAAGTTGACGATCTGGTCAAGTCTGTCATCGTCACCTTCTTCCTGTATGGTCCTATCTTTGTTGTATCCCGAAGCCATTGTGGCTGCTTCATATTCAAGAGCAGCAGTCAATGCATCGGCCAATGTTTTAGGATGGGCTAATCGAAGCGTCTTCTCCATATCGTGGTCACACAAGCCGTCAATAAAGGCCTGGATGCCTAAACATTCCATCATGTTCTCTGGTGCTGATGGATAAGCAAATCGAACTAGTCAGGCAATATCCATTTCATACTCTTGAAGGGGTTCGTCAGGTTTCCGCCTTCGGTTCTTCAGCTGGGATTGGTACAAATGTTCTAGATGTTCATGACCATATCGCATGTCCAACCTCTTCTTCAGCTGCTCGAAGTCATCCGTTTCCTCCAGAGGTATCGTCTGAAGTACATCTAAGGCATCTCCCCGAAGTGCGATGGTTAAGTTTATTGCCTTCTCCCTATCGGACCAATTATTCACTCTAGCGGCTGCTTCAAATTGTTTCACATAATTGGTCCACGACATTTTTCCATCGAACGTTGGGGCCTTGACTCGGGTAAAACTACCAATGTCTTCTAACTTAGGGTGTGTTTCTGGCTTGCAAGGTTTTGTTTGCTCGGTCTTCTTTTCTTCCGTTCGCGTGTCTTGAGTCCTTATATCTGCCATCTTTTTTTCCAACTCCTTGATTTTCTCGTCCATCGTTGTCATCTTATTCTCAATCTTCTCGTCCATCGTTGTAATCTTATTCTCGATTTTCTCGTCCATCGTTGACATTTTATTCTCAATTTCAGATTTTAGAGACGAAATTTCATTTTCAAAGTCAGCGGCAATGTCGTTTTCATTAATAAGATATCTGCAGATATATCGTTCTTCAAAGTAGAAATCTTCTCGTCCATATTAACAGAAATGTCGATCTTCATAGCAGAAATATTGTTCTTTATAGCCGAAATATCGCTTTTCGCATTCGTAGAAATCTTCTCTTCCATGCCAGAAATATCGTTCTTCATAGCAGAAATCTTCTCGTCCATGTTAGCAGAAATGTTCTCTTCCATGGCAGAAATCTTCTCGTCCATGCAGAAATTGACGAGATTAAGGTGGAAGCCTCGTCATTAAATAAAACTGTTTCTGGATCAAAGCCGTCATTTTCCAGTGCCACTTTAAGTCTTTCTACTAATTCACTTTTCTTACCGGACGTTTCCAACTCACGATCTTCCAATTCTGCTCTTAATTCCGCCACTTTCAGATCCCTTAATCTCTTGGCCATTTTTACGTAGCAATTTATTTATATTACCTCTCACCTGATACCAATGTAATGTTTTTCTAATTTATTTAAACAATAAACGGGTGCGATAAATTTTAAACACACGATATGGCTACTTACTAATTTATTTAAACACTAACTCACTAACACTTAATTTATATGTACTTAACTAATCACTGAAATTTAATTTATATGCACACAAACCTAATTATTAATTTATATCAACACTTTTATATTCACTTATTTACTGTTTATTTGTCAGGATCACTTTATCAACTAACTAACTCTTCCTGATCAGTCCCTTATATATTAAAGCCGTTTTTACTAGTAAATTCTGGGCTGCGGCTTACACAGTCACAAATAATTTTTCTGGCCTTTTCTAGATAACTCTGGTCACAAAAACAATGTTTACATAAGATAGTCGTAAACTCGTAAACAGTTTTTTATAATTGCGTATCCGCCATAATTTTAACTTTTATACCTGGCTTAGGCAGAGTCGGTTTTAGGGACTATACCAGAGTGCTGTTTCGTAACATTAAGCTGCAGCAAACAAGTTTGTATTTAACTCCTAAATTATTGATGATTTGCCTTTCATAAACACTATATGTGGTACTTTTTATTTGATATTCTTTATTTTCAAGTTGATTTGTATATGTCTTATTCTAACTTATATTTTATATTTTAATGATAGAGGTGTTTCTGCAGGTTGTACGGAAGGGCTCACTTATTAATTAGGTCTTATTGGCTTATTTAATAAGAGTAAACATAGATAGCCTTTTTTCTGTATACTGTTTCTGCATACAATTTTAACATATAAATGTGAGCACAAATTTTCTACAAATTAGCTATTTATCTTATTATTTTAGTTGTCAGAAGAAAGGGAAGTAAAATCCACAGTAAATCATATGAATATGGCTCCACGTATAACTCCAAGTCCTTCACATTCCATTGTTTCTATGGATGAAGACAATAGAATAGGCAACTTTCCGAATTTTTCAAATCGTAGAGTATTTCAAGACATTAGAGAGATTAAACCCGATCGATTTGATCATGATGATAACAAATACAAAAGAAAACCATTATCTGAACTCGTTGGGAATTGGTTCAAGTGAGTATAGACATTTTAATGAAAATAGAGTGGGCCAGAAGGCAGAGTAGGATTTAACATTTAAATAACGTTGTTAGTGGTAAACCAATATTATTGATATTCCGCACAGTAAATGTTCATTTATTTATTTAATCAATCACAGGCAAGCGCATTTCACATATATACAGTATAAAAATATATAAAATGCTACAATAAACAAAAAGAAAAATAAGTAAACTGGTAAGAATGATTAATTGTCATAGGTATTAAATTTATGTATAAAACAAAAGGAAAAACCTAAAGTGTAGTATAAATCACAAATTAAAAAAAAAACAAATGAAGTAAGTAGAGAGATAATACATCAAACCAACAATAAAAGCTGTATGATCTAAAGTTCAAGCTCCAGCAGATGTTTTTTGAACATTGAAGTTGGCGCATTAAAAATTAAAATTCCATCCACAGAATTTGCTAATCTAAGTGTCCTAGGTAGAAAACCATTGATTGCATAGTTGTACCTATGAAATGGAACATGAAACGTTTGTACCTGTCTAGTAAGACGAGGAGGAACAACTAAACATATTTTAGAGAGAAGCTCGTGACTATCACACATTCCATTTATTATGTTGAACAGCTGTATTAAATCTCTTTGCTTTCTGCGAACCTTCAAAGTAGGAATGTTTAAAAAAACGTTCTAAAAAATTATAATGATGGTAAAGGTGCATCTTAAAATCAATGTATCTTAAAAATTTTTGCTGAACAGCTTCAAGTTTCGTTTTATATGTAATATAATGCAGAGACTATATTGGTGAAAAATAATCTAGATGTGTTCTGACCAGTGAGCAATAGAGATCTAATGGCAGTGATGTTAGTAAAATCACGACAGGTTCTCTTTTTAAAACCATCTTCATATATTTTTTAACAACAGCAGTAGCATGGGACTTATAATTAAGTGTGTAGTCCAATATAACACTTGTAATCTATTTGTTAGATAATTACTTAACCATTGTAATACAAGACCGTCAATACCATATAGACAAAGTTTATGTAGCAAAAGCTCATGATTAACACTGTTGAAAGCTTTAGAGAAATCAGTGTACACATAATCAATCTGCAGACCCCTCTCCACACCATCAGACAAAAAGTCAACATGTGTGTAAACCCAATTCTGCAGACCAATTAGAAGTGAAGCCAAATTGTTGGTATGTCAATACTCGAACAGTCATAGGGAAGATAATCTGTAATAATACTTTCAAAGACTTTGGGAATTATGCTGAGGATTCATATAGGATGATAATTTGTGATGTCTGATTTTATAACCAATTTATACACTGGAGTGACATGAAGTTTTCCAATAAACTGGAAATTCGCGTGTAACAAGAGATTTGTAAATATATGAAAGAACTGTTGAGATAAAATAAAGCTAAACTCCTAAGAAAAATGGAAGGTATTCTTCCATCAGGACCTGGACTCTTTTAACATCAAGTTTGGATAACTACATAGATATTTCAAATTTCAACATGATAATTGGATATATTTACCACTGAAGAAACCTAATCATTCTGCATAGCCATAGGTTGATTTGAATAAACTGATGAGAAATGTTTAGCAGATATTTGCAATATCATTCCCGTTCCTAGCAGTAAAGTCTCAAAGAGTTATTTCAGAAGTTATAGTAGTAGTAGCAGACTTTATTTAGGAATCCTAATATACAATATATAGTTGTGAATACATAAATAATTAATATAAATACAAATGAATAAATAAATAATTTTCACAGTACATCATGCATTATAATTTCATATATTCTAATAATAACTTTTTAAATACTTTTAAGGAACTTACATTTTTTATTTCATCAGGTATCTTATTGAAGCTTTCTAGACCTTTAAAGAACAACGAATTCATACCACTCTTGAAATTTGTTCGAGATATGTGAAATGCATTACATGTTCTTGTGTTATATGAATGAATGTTACTATTTCGAATTAAATATCTGCTAAGGTAGGCTGGTTGAATTCCACTCATAATTTTGAAAATACAAATCATACTCAAGTAGTACAGTCTTTTGTGTACCAGCTGCCACTGTAGG
Organism: Galeruca laticollis; assembly: GCA_963921935.1. Classification (NCBI taxonomy): domain Eukaryota; kingdom Metazoa; phylum Arthropoda; class Insecta; order Coleoptera; family Chrysomelidae; genus Galeruca; species Galeruca laticollis. The sequence continues at coordinate 148,883,962 of OY998176.1, read as the reverse complement.
ATATTTAACATAAATTCAACAGGGGTATATTGGTTGCACCTCAAAATAATACTCATTCCTCGATTTTGTAGTTTTTGCATTTGTCCTATTTGATTTTAGTTGAATAGATACATCAATGTGGCACTATAGTCAAAGTGTGGCCCTATTATGCAATTGTAACAAGTTAATCTTGCAAAGGTTGATAGAGATTTTGAAATTCGAGAGAAAAAATACAATATTTTACATATTTTTCTAATGGTATATTCGGCATGCTTATTCAAAGTTAACTGATGATCTATAATAAATCCTAAGTATTTAATTTCATTTACAATTGCGAGTTGGCTATTAAATATGTTGATATCAACAGTATTAGTATCAATCCTTCTGAAATCTCTGAAACAATCATTGCCTTAGATTTATTAACATTCAATTTGAGTTTATTCATTTGTAGATATATTTCCATGTTCTTTAAAGATACATTGATATTTTGTACAGCTTCTTCTAAATCACAGTTTCTAGTATAGATAAGGATATCATCAGCAAATAAATTAATATGGTGTGAACCAGGTACATATTTGATATCATTGATATAGACAATGAACAGCAATGACCCCAAATACTTCCTTGTGGTACACCTATTTCGTTTATAATTCTATCTGACATTACATCACAAATTTTTGTCCTTTGGTTTCTTTGATCCAGATAACTATCTAACCAGTTTAAAGCTTTTCCATTTACACCTTAATATTCCAATTTATCAATTAAAGTTTTTCTGTTGATCGTTTCGAAGGCGCGTTTGAAATCTAGAAATGCCGCAACAATATATTCTTTCTTATCAATACTTATTTTCCACTCGGTAACTGTTAGTTGTAACGCTGTTTCGCATGAGTGATTCTTGCGAAAACCAGACTGATTTTCTATGAATAAATTAATTTCATTAAAGTATGTAACTAGTTGATCATATACTGCCAGTTCCAGTACTTTTTCAAGTGTTGGAAGACTTAATTGGACGAAAATTACTTGCATCACTTGTATTATTTATTTTCGGAATTGGAGTTACTGTACTAATTTTGTATTGGTCAGGAAACAATCCTGTGGACAAGGAAGTATTTATAAAGTTCAATATTACATTCCCAGATACATTGGAAGTTTCCTTTAAAAATTTACTATTGATTATGTCATTTTTATTTACTTTGTCAAGAGAAAATATTATTTTACGTAAGGTTATCATGGTTATTTCTTTAAATTGATTCAACCTACTGTTTATGGGTTCATAGTTATTTGGTGTCCATATCTCCTCACAATATATGCTATTTTCTATTTCAATTACACTATTTACAAAATATTCATTAAAATTATGGGCAATCTCTATTGGATTATCACTGAATAGTTTCCCATTACTATTTTCAAACATAAGTCTTTTTAAATTAGGGGATTCTATTGGTTTAACTAGTTTTTTCAGATATTTCCACATAATCTTAGGATCTCTTTTATTTTCATCAATTTTATTTTCAAAATATAGTTTTTCTTTTTCTTTCAGAGTATTTACATAGGTATTTCGACAGTATTTATATTGTTGCCATTTTTGTTCTTTTTCTGGAGCTACACTTTTTTTTGGAAGTTTTTATAAGCCTTATCTTTTTCTTTTGACAATGTTTTCAGTTCACAGTCATAAAATGGTACTTGATTTGACTTAATTTGTATTTGCTTTTCAGGTGCTATTTTATCCATGATTACAGTGCAGTTTGTTTCTATTTCCTCTAATATTTCATTCACATTGATTGTATTCAAATTCTAAACAACAGAGAGAAGTTCTAAATTGATTTCCTTATATGTATGTTCATTTATAGTTCTTATACGAATGAGTTTGTTGGAAATTTCTTTCCTACAATCAAAAATGTCAACCGATATTATAGAATGATCGGAGATTTTTGGTACATCATGTACAGCAGTTCATATATTTGATTCATTAGAGATCACATAGTCAGGGCCGTACCGAGGCACACTTTTTATGGGGGGGGGGGGTATAAAAAACCAACTAATAAATTTTTGTATATGTATTAATATAAACAAGTATAGGCTTCACCATATTAAAAATGCAACCTACTAGCAAAATCTTAAAAATCCAAATTTAAACTATTAGATTATAATACTTACAAAATATACCTGTTTGAAAAATAGGAACAAAAACACCTTACTTAAGAAATATAAACGAAAACAGTTCAAAAATATACATACCGTAAAACGGGGCGACTTGATACCACCTTTTTTGGAATATTCGATACCCTACCGCCGTTTATTTACTGTTCTAATTCAAATAAAAATTATTTTAAATTACTTTGAGATAGTGGCTATTGGACACAACGCTTAAAAAAGTTTCCTCCACTCCCTAGGAAAAAAATATGGGTCTTTTTTCAAGTCACCCCATGTTGGGGCGACTTGAAATTTGCCTTTATTTTACATTGCAGTAGCTAGTAGGAATGCAATTCGGGCGACATGAAAATCGCAATAACTGATTTTGTAGGTCCAACATAAAACAATTTTTTTTTATATTTCTTCATTATTTTACACACAAAAAAACATTTTTTTCAAAATTGGCTTTATTGTCATCACATATTTATTATAAAAATAAAAAACAATATTCTACAAAATAACCCAAAATAAACCTTCTTTGGTAGAGTAGAGTAGAGACTACAAAAAAATAAATAAAAGCATATTCGTTTGACAGTTTACAATCAAATTAATAATTAAGATCACATATTTTTAAATTTTAGCTGGCATCGTCGTAATGTTTCATACTCTAAAAGCTTTTGCTTAATTTCTTTTTGCTCGACAAGTCCGATGTCTTCTGCCGGGGGAAAAACATATGCATTAGTTATTTTATCATTCAATCTTAAGAATGAGCATATATAAAATCCTTTTTTTTCGCAATTTATTATTTTTGCCACATATTGCTTATTGGTACCAGCTTCAGTTTTCATGTCAACGTGAATGAAATCACTTTGTTTAAAATCTGTCGAGACAGAAGAATCTTGCATAGGTGACATGTTATCATCAATTTTATTGGTGTCTGTGTCGGAAAACGGTTCTGGGCCCAGATCTTTGTCGCTGTCGATGGTTAAATCTTCTTCATCCACGTCACTTTCGGACGAAGATGATAACCTTGGGCGTAATGTTTTATTCATGCTTTTATTTTTATTTGGCTTGAATGGCGCTGATGTTGATGGTAGCTGTAGGTCTTCCTGTGAAATGCTTTTACCTGCATCAACAAACAATTTTTTCTTCCTACCAACTGAGGTTGGTGCTCCAAACCTAGATTTTTCAAACACTTCTTTTGGTAAATCGACAATTGCATCTTGTTCTTGCGTTCTTTGCTTGTCTGTTTTTGGTTGCTTGCATAACATTTTATTTTTATTCAGTGGTAATAGACCGGTCGCTTCAAAGCCTGATTGAATATTTTTTCCATACTCTGAAAGTCTATTTAACGCCTGTGTTAATAAGCGTGGAAATACTTCTTAATCTTAATTGGACGAAAAACGCTAACATCTAATGGCTGCGTAAGGTGTGTACTGTTAGGAGGCAAAAGCACAAAACGAATGTCATTCTCCGTACATTTCGAAATAACATGATTTTACTATCTCTTTTATATCGTTTGAATCACAGGGATAACCCCAGTCCGCTGCAATAGATATAGACCGAACCAGATAGTTTTCCTCTTCAATCGACATTGCAGTTTGACCTCCAATTGATTTTGTGTGTAGTCCTTTAGCTTTTCTATATAAAGTTATAAAAGGAATTTCATATTCTTCACTTAAATCTTTTAATTTTCTACCTTGTTTGTGTAGCTGTAGTACTCGCTGGAGCGTGTCTCCGCTATAATCCCGATATTTCCGACTTCCCGGTTTCCTTTTGTATATACGCACCATTTTTCAAGTCGCCCCTGAAATTACATAAAAAAATAAAATGATACGCCACTGGCAAGTAAGAAGGAAAAGTTAGGCTTTTAGGTTAGAGAACGATCGCCTGATATATAACTACTCTTGAAAAAAATACGGCGATATTCCAGTCTTTTTAGGGATCTCTGTACAATAGGAAGTTTGCAGGTTAAAAAAAATCAAGCTTCTTACATTTTTTTTTGGAGATGCACAACACAATAACAGTGTGTAAATAACCAGTACCACAACATAAACTCAACTAAAAAGCATGGTAGACATAGATGCAGACTCAATTTGAGATTAAAATTTCGACCGCCAGAGCGCAGCATCGGTTTTAACTGGAAAAAGCAAAAGTTTTCAATTCACTCCGGTGTTTTCAAGTAGCCTCATTTTACGGTACTTAAAAAGTGAAAAGGAATTAACGAAAAAAATATTATTTGTAGCCAACTGTGTTTGGATTTGGAACCAACTGACTGGGCTTTGGAGGGGGTGTCAGAGTCGTGCTCTTTTGATTGCGTTGTTCAAAACATTAGTTAAGGTGTGAGTTAATACTTGAATTTGAGCACGGATGTTATACTTGAGCTGTTGAAGTGTACTCAGTTTGTTCACATACACACATTCCTTAAGGTATCGCCACAGGAAGTTATCGGAGGCCACGAGGTCGGGAGAACGTGGCAGACAATTAACATGGGAAACATTAAAATTAGCCACTTACCAAACAGTTGCCTTAGGAGGTTCATTGTGACATTGGCTGTATGGAGGGTTGCCCCAATCTGCTGAAACCACATATCGGGACACGCATTCTACTGCAGGACGTAAAAAATTATCAATAATATCCCAATGAATAGTGAAGACATTATTAGTGAACTCCATGAACGCCAAAAGAGAGCCAACAACCTGCTAATCTTCAACCTGCCTGAACCAAGCAATGTCTCTGATGATCTTAACCAAGTTAAAACTTTGGTAACAAAAGCTGCTGGTGCCAGTATCACTGACATTAATGATATTAAAGTTTTCCACTTTGGAAAGAAGAATAAAAATGGACAACTTTTAATATTAAATGAGCAACATCCAGACAGACAATTTTACATATTTGGCGATTATAATCTACCTACAGCTACATGGGATATTGAAGATTTCTGCTCTTCAGCTTCAGCACAACCTAGTTCGTCAGCATATGATGAAGGTGCTATCGAAATAGTTTCGAATATTTGCGCGTTTTACAATCTGTTCCAGTCCAACAAAGTGCTCAACCAAAGGGGAGTCATCCTTGACCTTGTTTTGTCCCCAGTTGAACTTAAAGTGTTGACAGCCGCAGACATTTTGATCCCACCTGATGTTCATCATCCTCCTCTTGAAACTTCAATACAATATAAGTCGAACTCAAGTGCGACTCCTGTTGAAGATTTTTATTATGATTTTCGACACGCCAATTTTGAAGCTATACGCCATTGTTTGGAAGCAATGGACTGGGATGGGCTTCTTCAGGGGAAGGAACTTTCAGATATGATTTTTACTTTTTATGACGCTTTGTACTCGGTAATTGAGTTATTTGTTCCCTTGAAGAGATTTGTTATTGACAGATTCCCACATTGGTATTCCTTTCAACTTAAAAGCCTGGTCAATGATAAAAAGGTTGCACATGGGATTTATAAACAAAACAGAACTCCCCAAAATTATGAATTATTCAGTCAGTTAAGAGAACAATGTAAGATAATATCTAGAGAATGCTATTGAAATTACATACATTCTGTTGAAACCTCCGTTAAAAGTAATGTTAAAACTTTTTGGAATTTTGTACGTACTAAAAGATCAAATAACTGCATACCTGATAATATGAACCTTGACAACTCTTTTGCTTCTTGTGGTAATGAAGTTTCAAATCTGTTTGCCAAGCATTTTTCATCAGTTTACACTACTCAAAATCTGAATCTAAATTTAAATGATATTGAAATTGAACCGAAACTTAACGTCTCCTCTTACCACATTCCAATTTCGACCATTTATGAGAAATTATCAAACCTTGACACAAAGAAAGGTCCTGGTCCTGACATTATTCCTCCAATCCTACTTAGAACTTGCAGCTTCATTTTGTCTCGCCCTCTCTTCTATATTTTCAATAAATCTATTGAGACAGGTGAGTTTCCTGATTACTGGAAACTAACTTTTGTTACCCCAATATACAAATCGGGAAGCAAGACTGACATCAAAAATTACCGACCCATATCTATTCTCAGTACTATACCTAAGGTGTTTGAGAACATTATAACAGACTACCTTACATATGACTGCTCTGGCATCATAACTGAGCAACAATATGGCTTTTGTGCTGGGAGATCGACTGAATTAAATCTAGTTACCTATGTCGATTTCCTGTCGGAAGCTTTGGAGAGGGGTTGCCAGATTGATTCTGTGTACACTGACCTCTCTAAGGCTTTTGACAGGGTCAACCATACTCTCTTACTTCAGAAGCTTGATAAATATGGTGTAGGTGGGGTGTTACTACAATGGATTAGTAGCTATCTTACGAACAGGACTCAAATGGTTAGAGTAAACCACCACTATTCTAACTTATTTCAAGTAACCTCAGGTGTTCCTCAGGGGTCACACCTTGGTCCCTTATTATTCAACTTATTTATCAATGACATTATTCATTGTTTTAGGTATGGCAAAGCACTACTATTTGCAGATGATTTAAAACTTTTCCTAACTATTCAAACATATTTTGATGCTCTCAGGCTTCAGTCTGATCTTGATAATCTATCAAACTGGTGCTCCTTAAATGGCATGGACTTGAATGCTATTAAGTGCCATGTCATGCGCTTTTATCGATCTCATGTACCTTCTACTACTTTCGATTATACCTTAAATGGTCATGTCTTGGAGTCTGTTAATCAAATCAAGGACCTTGGAGTTATTCTGGATCCCACCTTAAGCTTCAATCAACACATACCTACAGCTATCCATAAATCCATGAAAATGTTAGGTTTTATCAAAAGGCTAACCCACGATTTTACTGACACATCTGCAATTAAACTCCTTTATTGTTCACTTGTCCGACCCCATCTCGATTATTGTTCTTCTGTCTGGTCTCCTCATTACATAACACTCAGCAGGAACATTGAAAATGTCCAACACAATTTTCTTAGATACATGGCCTATAAATTGGGTATCTTTTGCGATTATGAATTGTTAGAGCATTTTCTGAACATCCCCTCTTTGGAAACTAGGAGGAAATAGAGAGACCTGACATTACTTTTCAACATTATCAATGGCAGATGCAGTTGTGCTGAACTTCTAGCAAAAATTAATCTTCATGTTCAAACCCGATCAACCCGACAGCAACAAACATTTTATGTACCTTTTTATCGTTTAAACAATACTTTCAATAGCTGTATTCCAAGAATGTTAAGATTAGTCAATACTCATAATGAGCTTGAGATGTTTAGCACCCCCTTTCATCACTTTAAAACTCAGTTACTGAGTGCCGAGCTTTAATGTTCTGATGTTAATGCTTTATTGAAGTTTATTGTTTGTTGTCTTTTGTCTTTTTAAATTTTTAACCTCTTTTTACTTATTCTTTATTGTATGACATGTAAATATTCCATATCTTTTCATTTTATTTTAATTATAATTTTAAAATTGTAATTTATATCTAAAATGGGCTTGCCCGTAAATAAATAAATAAATAAATATCTCTCACCAGTAATTGTTACACTGTTACAGTTTTCAGTTTCAAAGAAGTAAGGCCCAGTAACTTCCTGCGAGGTCACCCCACAACAAACTGAGCATTTCAGAGGGAGTGTTTGGGACTGATGAATTATCCTTGGATTTACCGTATCCCAGAACCGACAGTTCTGTTTATTGACAAAACCATTTAGATGAAAATGAGCTTTGTCAGGCATGATTAGTTGATTTAATAAATTCAAGTTTTCTCTTGCTAATTCTTGGATTCAAATCACATAATTTGGACGCAGTTCGTGGTCCACACTTCACTAAATGTAATGTATGGAAACATCTTAAATTCATTTTTTTAAATTCTTCTTAAGGATGTTCGGGACATATGCAATTCCCTAGAACGTCTTCTCGTTAATGTTTCGGGTTATTCATCGACACTGGCTCTTTCAATGTTATCTTCAGAGCGAGCCGAAACTGGTTTGCCAGCAGGGGGAAGGTTCATCACAGAACCCTTTTCCTGAAACTGTACCATTAGTTTCCAAATCATTATCGCTAAGGGTCCATGTCTAAAATGGAAATTGTTGTGGTAAGCTCTTTGCGTTAGAATAATAGACTTGTTATTTTGAAAATATAATTCAACTATTTTTAGTGGTTCTTCCTTGGTGTAATTCATGCCCAATCTCCAAGAAATCGCTTATGATGTGCACCTGTAAGTAAAGAAACAAGATATTTACATGTCAAATCCTACTCTGCTCTATTTTCAGATGTTAGCAGTAGAAACATATATATCCAAATATTTCAAGGGATCCTTCAAATTTATAAAATATTACTTTTTTATAGTTAATATTATATACTCTAATGAATAGTAATATAAATTAACATTAATATCTATATATTATTATGAGTTTCTTAAGGATCTGGAACTTACCAGGACCTAATTTTATAAAATATTAAATTATTTCTAATGTTTATTTTTCTTTTTTTTGTCCCATGTGGTTGCTATTTTAAAATTATTTTCAGAATATAATTATGCTAAATTAGACTAAATGATACTTAAATATTTTTACTATAATATCAATACTCAACAGCTTCTTTTGTAGGATAACGTTTGGTGCTCCACTTCGATCAAGAGGAAAAACTTCAACATGTCGTCGTTATTTTATAATGGGAATTATGGCCCTGTTTATTATTGTATCGTTTTTCTTTTTAATGTCAAAACTTCGTAGATATTCCATAGATGATGATCCCAATTTAGACATTGGACAAAATGCTTTTGTTAAAGTTGGAGAACAATAATTAAATCCTCAAACAATGAATATATGTACGCTATTGTTAATAGGACAGTTAAATTTAGGTTATTAATTTTGTATATAATGTTAATAAATTAAAATATTTTAAGATTAAATATTTTTTATTTCAATACTTCAAATATAAATATTCTGAGCAGAGTTACTATGGAGTCATATTGATTTCATAGATATCCTGAATTTGTGAATTGCTCTAAAAACATTTTAACTCACTACTATTCTGTACTGTTGAATACTGCTAATAAATAGAAAAATGACAAGTAAAATTTTGGTCACACGTGGTTTTCAATCCACAGAAAGCTTTTTGTTCTCAAATTAAACTGGAAACAATCAATTAAAAATTAATAAAAGACTGCCATACAAAAATTGACTTACTGAAGGTATTAGCAAAAAAAACTAGGGAACAGATGGGCAAAGTCTATAACACCGCACTTCAACTAATAGGAGCTTTACATACAACTCCCAACGAAAGTTTGTACTGTGAAGCATCAGAAAAACAAACGGTTTTGAGGATTAAAACTAACTTTTCCGCATCTGTGAGATGCCCTGAACAATATTCAATCATAAAATTGTCAATTGTATACACTTTAGGGTATGTATCGTGCTAACATACTGAAATTTCTCCAAAAATTCAGTATATCTGGATTTATAGGACCCGCTGTACTCGCTCTAGTCAACTGAAAATCAATAGGATACATCTGTGAGACACCTTGAACAATATTCAATCCTAAAATTGATCAATTGTATACTCTCTGGAGGCTGTATCGTGCTAACAAACTGAAAATTCTCCAAAAATGACAAACATTTGGTACTTCAAGTACCATAACACCCGTTGTACTGGCTTTACTGAGTTGAATATCATCTTTGAGACGCTCTGGATAATATCCAATCATAAAATTGGTCACTTGTATATACTCCGGAGGCTGTATCGTGCTAACAAACTGAAACTTCTCCAAAAATGAAAAAAATATCGTTCTTAAAGTACTGTAGCACCTGTTGTATTGGATCAGGTTAGCTGAAAATCAATAGGGTTCATCAGTGAGATGCCCTGAATAATATTCAATCATAAAATTGGTGACTTGTTGAACTCCGGAGGCTGTATCGTGCTAACAAACTGAAATTTCTCAAAAAATGACAAAATGTCGTATTTCAAGTACCATAGCACCCGTTGTACTGGCTCTGGTGAACTGAACATCAATAGGGATCGTCTGTGACATGTCCTTAACAATATTCAATCATAAAATTGCTGACTTATTGCACTCCGGAGGCTGTATCGTGTTAACAAGACAAGTAAAAGTGGTCGACGACGACGACATACACACAGAATTTTTTTTTCTAAAAACCGTTTTTTCGTGTTGTTGATGGAAAACGTAAAAATAATTCGAAAAAAAAATTTCAAAATTCCATTTTTTTTTGGGTAAACCAATACTTTTCTCGCATATAGAAAGGTTGAGCGGAAAAGTAATAAACGGTTTTAAAGATTAAAACTAACTTTTCCGCATCTGTGAGATGTCCCGAACAATATTCAATCATAAAATTGTCAATTGTATACACTTTAGGGGATGTATGGTGCTAACAAACTGAAATTTCTCCAAAAATGTTTATCTGGATTTATAGGACCCGTTGTACTCGCTCTAGTGAGCTGCAAATCAATTGGGTTTATCTGTGGGACACCTTGAAAAGTGATATGGTTTACTGTCAACCAGAAGTATAAATTTCTCCCAAATACAGTATATTCATAGCTGAATGGCAATTAGCCTAACTGACCAAAGAGGGGAGACCAATAATTCTTTAGCAAATGTACAAAGTAAAAGAAATCCTCCAAGAAAATGTATTGGTTATCTCTTACTTAGGAAAAACATATAATTTGCGATACCAAATCTCAATATATTTTAATTAGGACAGGGACTATTTACGTTTTCATACCGAATAAATTGCAACAATTTTTATTAAATAAGACAGCTGAATTGGATTGTATTATTACTTCATTGCTGCATTATATCCCATATATGAAAAAATAATTTTTTTAAATCGCCACGAGTTAGCGATTTTTTTAGATATTTTTAAGTCTATATATATATATATATATATATATATATATATATATATATATATATATATATATATTGTAATACTTGTGTGTATGAGAGTAATTTTCAATATTATTCTATTACTATTTTGATTTATTAAATTTTAGTGTGGCTAGCTCATTGAAAGGAAAAGAAAAATTTTATGTATTTATTTATGCGGAGAGAATGAGATACTCTATCTACTTTTTGGGTTCCAGTTATTTTTACACTTTATCTCCAATATTTTATCTTTTATTCATTCAAACAATTTTTAATATTTTTTTTATACTATTTGGTGCGCCTATGGTTAAAATTTCTCATTAGAATAGTCGATTCCAGATCTCACAGTAATAACAGATGTCAATTCGTATCCGTTAAAATGATATTTAAGAAACCAATTATTTCAATAATATTTAATATGAATTAGTTTGTATTGGTCAGAAAATATGTATTATAAATTTCAACAAAGGAACAAAGTGATGAAACGTCTTATGCTAATATAAAAGTTGAGAAGTCGAAATTTATAAACGTTAAATAGAAATTCGCAAGTACTAAATTGGAACAAAGAAACAAAGTGATGAATTATAAACGTTAAATAGAAATGCGTAAGTACTAATGTTTTTGTAATTACTTTTATCAGATCTGTTTTATATCTTTAACATAAATGTTGGTACCAACAAAGACAAAAAAAACTAACCTGGTCCTCACAACCCCACTAATACTCCTTCTTGAAGTGCTGTCTTTCAAAACCACACCATACAGAATTGCCGGGACTCCAATAATTGTTATTTTATATATTTTTATATGTAGCTTCTTTATAGTATTCCTTCTTATATATTTTTATTTGCCGCTTCTACTGTTCATTCAGGACTCTTATACAATTTTTATAGTTTTTTATCTAAAATTGCTTATCATTTTTCCAATATGTCATACCTACTTCATTTTCTTCATCAACAAACTCCATTGTTTTTTGTTGCTATGCCCTAATCATATGTGTGCTGATTCTAATGCTTAAGTGTTAATTTTTTTTTAAATTGTTTTTGTGTCCTTTTAAAATGTTCTTTCTACCAAATTATTATTATTCCTTCACATAAACTATCCTCTATTCCTATTTTCTAATTCCTAAATAATAGCTTTATTTACTCAACAACAAAATTCATATATTTCCTGACACAATAAATATAAAGTTCTGTGATTTCTGCTTCTCTTTCGATTTGTTGCATTATTCATTTCCATAGACTTTTTGATATATAACCAAACAATTCTCTCCTATGTGACAGTTCCTAAACTTTTGACATTATATATTATAGAATTATCAACTTAATGTCACATTAAAACACTAGTCAGGTCATCTTGTACATTTACCAAGTATTTGTATATTTCTCAGTACTTCACGTTGATAATCATTTTAAATAAAAATTGTTAAAAATTGAAAGCAAGTATTTTTTATAATTCTATTAAGTTTGTAATAGCTGAACTACACATAACCCAAAAATGAAAAGACACTATCATTCGGATACAAAATTAAGTAATTAAACGGTATCAAATCAATTTCTCCATCCAACATTATGATTGAAGTTGGTCTGATATATATCGATAAGCCAAATAATATTACGGACAGTATAAATTTTATTCTAAACGTAAATCCGAATATCAGCAGCCTTATTAGTTCCGTCACAACGTCAATGCATTCAAAAAAATAGATTCAAGGTGCTCATTTTACACCAGTATAATATATATATATATATATATATATATATATATATATATATATATACATTGCTTTTCAAAATTCCCCCCTTCGTATATGTTTTAAAACATCAATATTGTTAGCTACAGTTGTGTAAACTTTCCATTTAAGATACCCTCACAGAAAAAATTCAAAGGTGTGAGGTCCAATCCATTTACCACTATATTCCGCATCCAAACACGTGGCGGGGTGTAGCGGCGCAGCAAAGTACAGGGAAATCAACTGTGTGACAGTTAACAACGCATATTGGATAGCAGTTGTGTGAGCAAAGTCTGATGATAAAAACCTTTTGGAAAGATGTCTGGGTCGTCGTCTGCGAGTTGATGAATTATTTTTTATTCATATGGGCAAAATTTTTCTTTCATCACTCGGTGTACAGTACCTTGATTGACTTCACAGGTATATGCAACTGGGTTATAGAAGCAATATGATTTCTACTATTAAATCATTTTTTTTTATCATCAGAAATGTCTGGTCTGCCAGATCGTTTTGCATCACCTGCTACTTTATCACCTAGAGCACGTACCATTTTGCTTCTTAAAATGCTTAAACGTGTGATAAACAAAACTAAACAAAGTATATACTTTTACTGAGATACAAACACTATGTGGATCTAGCAGTGTCAAAGTTTCGAATGAACTTTTTGGAGTAATCCAGCCTGGGAAGGCACTGCTAGAGTGTTCTCATTCAGTTTCCTCCTTCTTCTGAAGCTCTTTCTTATAGGAGAATTTTCCTACGCCACAGAAAGGCTCCGGGCCAATAAAAGGCGTTCGTTCTCCTTTCCTGGCGAGTGTATTGGCCTCCCCATTTCTTTTGATGCCTGAGTGGCCAGGAACCTAGACTACAGAGACCGTATTATTCTTACCTATTTCACCAAGTTTTCTTCGGCACTCCCATACCAACTTTGAATCAATGCTTTGATAACTGCTTGACTATCAAAATTAATCGCTATGTCACATTTCTGATAGTTTTTTTCTAGGTTCATTTCCACGCATCTTTCGATTGCAAATATTTCTGCCTGAAAGTCTAACGATAATGAGTATATGGTGCCAGCCCCGAACTCCAGCGCTAGCTCCTGTGATGGTTTTTTAACCATCTGTATCTGTAAAGGTTTGAAGGGTGGGTGATCCCACAGCACTTAGGCCACATTTGGCCCATTGTGCATCCTTATGAGGTTCAAAACTTCCTTCTAGCTCGTCATCCAGCATACTTCCTTGAAGTAGGCGATAACGTCGCCTGAATCAAGTTCCCTCTTTTTGGCGTATGTTAGCCTGTGCTCGCCGAATACTTGAAACCTAAAATGAGAGACTGTGACATTCGCAAAGAATGTGTTCGACAGTCTCATCTTCTTGTTCACATCCTCTACAAAGTGGGGTGTTAGATAGACCCAGTCTGTGAAGGTGTTTTCGTAGGCGGCAGTGACCAGTCAGAATACCCGTGGCTGTTCGTAGGTTCCGCCTGTTCATATAGTCACGTATTTTTTTGGCTACTTTGCTATCCGGATACTGTAGCAGTTCCTTGGCAAGCCTGCAGCCTTCTGCGTCGTCCCATCTACCCTTAAACTTACTACGGGAGTGTTCCTTTAATAGGTCGGCCGTCGCTGACGCCGATAGACCAATGAAAGTGCCAGGTCCCAAGAGTTTTTGGGAGGCTGCCTTCCTGGCTAGCGAGTCTGCAATACGGTTTCCTTTCGATTTCTCATGGCCCTTGATATAGCCTAAAGTGACCGTGTTGTTGTTACAGGCTTCGATTAAGGCCATGTGATATTCTAGTACTAGGCCTGATGTAATACGTGGTCTGTTCAGGGCTAGTAGTGTTTGTCTACTGTCCGTAAGGATGTATATATTATTACCTGTGGTTTTCCTTTTGGTAATCTCTTTAGCAGCGATGCAGATAGCAGTGAGCTCTATTTGAGGAACACTTGCATTGCAGCCCATTGCCCATTTTATGTTTAGATTCAGGGATCTGGAAAAAATACCACATCCTGAGCCCACATTGGATTTAGACCCGTCTGTGAAGATGCGGATTGCGCCTTCTTCCAATAAGTCTTGTGAGTTGTTTTTAAAGATTACCTTGTAGGGCCTGTTGAAGGCATATCGCGGTGAAATCGAGTCCGTATTGGCCTGCAGCAGTGGGATCTCCCTGAGGGCCTCATGCCACAAGTTACGTCTCAGTTTACCGGATCCTACATCAGGTTGTATACCAGTAGAGCGCAGACGTGCCATGGTCATCAAGACAACCTCCTTGATGTATATGTCAAGGGGAGTGAGACCGAGGATTACCTCCATAGCTCTTGTTGGTGTGGTTCTCATGCCTCCTTTTGTGTTGAGGCATGCTGTTCTTTGGATTTGGTCCAGTTTACGGCCGACTGTCAGCTGGTTTGCTTCAGCTCCCCAGGCAATCGCGTCGTACGTTAGCATTGGTCTGATGATGGCAGTGTAGATCCAGGCAGCAACCCTAGGTGACATTCCCCAGGTGCGGCCGATGGTTCTACGACATTGCTCATAAGAAATATATGCTTTTTTAACTCTGTTTTCTAAGTGGGAGTTCCACGTTAACTTACTGTCAAAGGTGACCCCTCAATATTTCACCTCTGAAGAGAAATTAAGTTTGGTATCTAGGAGCTTTGGGGCTTGATGTTTTGCAAGCTTCCTTTTTTTTGTGAAGAGGACCATCTCAGTCTTTTTTGGATTTATTGACAGCGAAAGGTCTCTGCACCATTGTTCTATGATATTGAGGGCCTCCTGCATTAAAGCGCAGAGTGTCTCCTCGAATCTTCCTGTTAGCAGAATCACTAGGTCATCTGCGTATGCTATTGTGTAGAAGTTGTTATCATTGAGGTGGCTGACCAAGGAGTCTAAGACCATGTTCCATAGTAGTGGTGAGAGCACCCCTCCCTGTGGACAACCTTTTACAACCAAGCCTCTGATGGTTACATCATCCACACCGATTTTTATTGCTCTTTTTGAGAGCATGTTATATATCCAGCCATTTATGGTTTGGGGGATATTCTTGTTGGAAAGTGCATTTGTTATTTTAGGAAAAGTGGTTCTATCAAATGCGCCTTCTATGTCTATGAATACACCCTGGGTGGACTCTTCATTTTCCAACGATCTCTCGATGCGGTCCGCCACGAGATGAAGAGTCGAATCGGTGGACTTGCCTGGAGTGTATGCATGTTGATTTGGATGCAGTGGATTTCGTGTTATCACCACATCTCTTATGTATCGTTCGCACAGTATCTCTAAAGTCTTCATTGAAAACGATGTGAGGCTAATGGGTCGATATGCTTTTGGGATGGAATAGTCCATTCTTCCTGGTTTTGGTATGAACACGACTTTGACTTCTCTCCAACCTTTTGGAATATACCTCAGTGCCAGTGAGGATCTGAGGATTCCTACCAGGTGCGGCATTAGGTCATCCAGGCCCCACTGAAGTAGGGCTGGATAAATGCCGTCCGTTCCCGGGGATTTAAAGGTGGAGAAGCCTAAGACGGCCCACCTCAGTCTGTCCGCGTCGACGATCTGTCGTGATATACGCCAGTCATCGTTCGTCGGGTAGTGATTCTCCTCGTCCTCCCAGGCCGCCTTATTTGTGGTTCTGGAGTCAGGGAAGTGAATTGCACTGTATAAATCTTACCTTTTCATTGTCCATCTCTGCTTGATGGAGGTGAGAGGGGTATTTCTTTTAGGACATCTCCACTTCCTCACTTGGAGGTGGGTTGACGTCGCATGTATCCTGGCTTAGAGCTGTTAGTTCTGCCAGGAGACTGTCGGTCGCCATATTGGAGGATGATTCGACAGTCTCCGCAGAAGCAACAGCTCCTTGGAGTTCCTCGGGTGGGAGAGGGGGGTCCGTGCTCGATCCCCTCCGTTCCGGGTCCAGTTTCTTAGTTTTAACAATCAATGAGGTGAACGCGTAGCCCATCCTCATTGATCGTTTTTTTAGGACTCCCATTTCCTCGTCTCTTACGCCAAAGACGAATAGATGTCCTTTGGGATTGACCTTCGCTTCGTGGTGGAAGGAAAACCATGCATCCACCCGAAGGTCTGGGTTTTGTTTGTCCAGCCGGCGCAGCACATCCTCTTTGTCACCCAGGTCAGCGTGAGCTTCGCTGGGGACCCAGAGGGTGGCTTTTGTCAGCTGGGTTCCACGGTATCAGTTTTGAAACTATTCCTTAGCCACTCTAGCGTTTCGTCATTATCGCAGGTGACTCTGATTATTTCACCAGAGTGTGACCATGACCTGAAAGTAGGTGGCTTTTTCTGACTGCCGGAGGCGGACATAAGGGTTATGTCCAAAGCCTCCATTAGTTGTTTTTTGATAAGGTCTCCATTATCGGTAGTTATTTTACCGTATGGATCGGCCTTATATATAATAGCTACCCGTAAGTGGCTGGTGGCTGCTTAGCTGTAGCTCTTGGTTTTAGCATCCATCCACGTCCTCTTCCCTCTGGAAGAGTTTTCCTCTGAGGTATTGGAGCGGATGCGCTTCTTTAGTTGGGGGGCGACGCGTTCCGGGCCTCTTTTGGAGGAGGAACTGCCATCGCCACCCTTAAGTTTTTGGCCGCTGGTGCCAGGTTTAGAAAGGGAGGGGCTAGTGGTGTATGTAGAGACGCCAGCTTGCTGCCTCGCTTTCCTCCTTCTCTTTGCCTCAGCACCGCAGATTCTTTTGCCTCGACGGTGTTTTGGTATTGGAGGTGTGCGTTCTCGCTCATCCTCCGATTTTTGTTTTTTTTGTTTTTGTTGGTCCATTCTGGTCCCACGAGTAGCTAGGGAAATGTTCGTCATCTCTGGCAGAGCCCCGCATGCCAGGGAAAGGCTGTTTCCAAGGGGGTGTCGCCTGGTACCCCCAGGGGGACGTTCGCGGTCGCATTCCCTGCGGCCATTCAGCCATCGGCACGTTCCTCACACCTTAGCTTGGGTTGCTGGAGTGTCATTTGGTTGGTCAACACTGCTGTCACTGATGATCAACAGTGCTAACGTATCCAGCGGTGCCACCAGGAGGCAGACACTCGATGGTTGCATTTCTCCATTGGGTTGCAGAAAGCTACCTACAAGCAGACAAGCAAGCGCAAGCAAGTAAAGAAGCAAACCAACTACAAAGCAATGGCCAACTTACAACCAACCCCGTCGAACCATCTGTATACCATCTGATAGTGTTTCCTTTGAGAGTTTGGGTGGTGCATTCCCTTTCCCAGTCTTCCCTCTTACTTAGCATCATAGTGAAGTTCTCTTCGATGAGATGTGCTTTTTTAGAGAGGCTCTCTTATTTTTAAAATTCTCATTGCTTATAAACTTGAGCTGATCTTTTTATCTCCAGATGTAGAGTTATAAAATATGTAATGATCTCAAGTGCTCTAGTTGGGCACGGTCCCATAGCTCCAGTGATGCATACGTAGGCAAGTCTTTGAACTTTGTCGAGGGTCTTCCACGTGCAGTTCTGACCTGCTTTGACATGCTAGACTATTGCCACATACGTGATTGCTGGTCTCACAATCATCGCAGTATTTTAGGACACAGCTCCAATGTGTTAAACTACCGAGAGGTCTGGGTACCGGAAAATGTTTCAAATTTTATGCCCTTAAAACTGCATTTTAGCTTTGTTTTTCTTATAAAACTGTAGGCTCCAGTTCCCAGGTTTTAGTACATTTCAATCAAGTAGGTTTGCTGTAATTATGTTTCATATTTTTTTTCATTTGTAGGGTTCGGGGGGGTTGTTCTATCCTCTCATCCCCCTTTAGTTACACCACTGGTCCGGAGCTCAAACTTTTTGAAATAGATCGTTTGATAATTTATTATTTAAACAAAAGTCCAAACAATATGATAATATTTGTACTTTACCAGTTACGTGCTTAATCTATTTTTTAATTTGGCTCAATATTTCATGGGGGGATTCGGGTCCCCTCGCTACGCCAGTGAGACAAGGCGTTCTCGAACTTGTCTTCTGACTATAAGAACTATATAATGAGCATAGTCCATATATACATTTGAAGCCAAACTCCGTTAGCCTCTAGAGCAGCTCATCTACTACTAGAGTCCATGGAATGGGAGATATTACTCCCCCTTGAGGTATCCCCTGAGTGGCTTTAACAGAGGTGGTTTGATTTTCCACGCGTGTCTCAGTTATCCTCGTCGTCAACAACTGGTACATCAATTTCATTCACTCTTCGCCTTTTTAGTGCTTCTTTGACAGACACATTGTATTGTCAAAGGCCCCAGATATATCCAGGAATGCGCACATTGCGATTTCATTGTTGTTTAGAGTTCTCTAGATGACTTTGGTCAGTTGATACAGTGCAGTCTCCGTTGTGATCGACCCGGTCCGTAAGTATAAGCATACTGACATTTATGAAGTGGTGTATTTTCTAGATTATCTGTTTTTATTTAGTTATCCACTACTTTCTCCATCGTTTTAAGTAGAAATGATGTTACGCAGATGGGTCTAAAAGATCCGGGATCAGTCCAGTCTTTTTCCCTATTTGTGGTATGAAGGTTACCCTTGCCCTTCTCCATTGTCTATGTACTAGACTGCTTCTTGTAATCTTCAGCAGGTGGGGAAGAATCTCCTCTATCCCTTTCTGCAGGAATTCTGGCTTGCCGTAGGGTCCCATTTAAAATTATTGGTCACAATGACCCTATGACGTCATCTGTGATGATTACTTCTCCTATCATCACTAGTAGGCCAGTTTATAACTGCTGTTATTTAGTTTCCAAATTTCACTAGTTTATGTATTCCAAAGATACGAGGGGGCAGAGGACTTTTGAATAATTTAATTTGAACTTGGGAAAAAACGCCTAGTTGATTATGTCATTTGTCAATAATTAATTTGACATTTCTATTATGTACGTTTTTAATATGGTGGACGTTTGATATTAAATTATTTTGGTGATATAGAATGCAACAAAATAGTGGATATATGTATGAAGCTACTTCAAAATAAATTATTTTCAGACTAAAAGTCGACAGAAATTCATCTATAACATTCAACATGTGTGATGCATGCTCTGATTTCCTGCAATTGCTAGTTTCATGTAAGCAGATATTACCTTTTTACAATATTAGAGATTTTTTCAGTACAAAGTAAAATGTTTTGATAAGACTTTGTATACATTTTTCATTGTCCATTGTAGATGAAGCTCAATTTTGCGCGGAAACCAGTGAACAACCTATTTTAACAGGCAGAGATGTGGATACTGTTTATGTTTATGCCCAGACTTGGCCAGCCAGGTAATAATAACTTTTAACAAATACATTTTAGATCTCTTTATATTTTGATATCAGTCTATTTTTAATTAATGTTTTTAATTTTAAAATTGGTTTTTGAAAACTACTTTTTCTTATGTATGTACTGTGGCTCATGTTTGCAAATTGTTTTTACACAATATTGAAATGGGAACAATGTCTAATTTGTGAAAATTCTTTTGATTTTTCCGTATATAATGTTTTTTTAAATTTCATCCATGTGGTACTTGTATCAATACATAATATATCATATAACTTATAATTTTAATATACTTGTGATAAATACATCCAATGTTTTAGACAATGTATGTGTTGCTACAGAGATCCAAAAAATCTTGAACGCTTCAGTTATATTACACAAGGGCTAATATATATGGCAGCCAGTCAATTGAAAACATTGGCAGAAAAATCCTCAGAAGAGAACAAAGAATCTGAATGTACACCTGAAAATAAAGATGCTAAAACAGTAAAAAACCCTGAGGACGAAAAAGAAAATCCAGAGATTTTAGAACGTGATAAATTATTATTACTAGTTGCGAAGATATTTTTATTAAATTTTCCTCTATACGTAGCCTATAAGCATACAATACAAGTAAAGTTGGATGAATTAACCCAACAAGAAATACAAAATCTAAATTTATTTTGTGACTTACATGATTCTGAAATTCCTATTTATTTACTGAAAAATGTTAGCTGGTTCTGTAAGTTGGGAGGATTGTTGGCAATGACTACCTGCTTTACTCAATTGTCCCCTGAGTTATTACCAATATCTACTGCACATGCTATGATATCAATAGGTGAGTTACTTTTGTATTATTATAGGAGGTGAGACTATTTAATAACAATACTGGTGCTGTAAAATGGTTTGTTTTTATTTTATTTATATTTATTTATCTATTATCCTTACAATGCTCCTTGAGAATTGTATTGTTTGAGACAGTGCTGGAAGTATGTTTCTGTAGTTGTTTTGACAGATACTAAGATCTTTTGTTAAAGGAGATGGTCATATTATGTGAGACTTCTTTAAAGTCGGTGGGTTCCAGTCGGACAAAGCCGAAGGTCTGAAATCTGAGTTTTTTCAGTGCTGAGCAGGTACAAAGAATGTGCTCTGCAGTTTCGTCTTCTATGCAACAGAACTGAGAGTCCGATTTTTATTGCAGATCTGCTCAAGTGTGTTCCTAGACAATAGTGTCCTGTCAACAGTCCTGTCAGAATGCGTAAACCAGACCTACCTAGGGTTGCCATCCGTCCTGTTATATTGGGACTGTCACAGTTATTCATCTCTAAGGCCCAAGAAAAGACTTAAATGTCCTGATTTAAACTGCAATAGAATTTTTTTTACTTGGAAGAAAGGCCATCTAAGATTATTTCAGATTTCTTTATAAAATCCTGTTAGTGAAATTTGTTTCCTATTTCTGCATTCCAACTTGAAAGAACAAAGTATTGAGAATTTAAATCAGAAAAATATTAAATGAAACACAAAACACTCTGATTAATAAATAACAATATAAATAAACAACAAAACGTCAATACAACAATAGACTTAATTCTCCTAATAATGAATAAACACCCACTAAGGCATTGCCTGGGCGTGTTCTTACATCGTGTATGTTTATTGAATAAATATAATACTGAAAAGGGTGGAACAGTAGCACTATACACTCAATAATGTTTTTGACTAGTATACATAATAGTCACATCCCTGCACAGATAAACAAATACATATACACAAATTACATTAAATATACACCTATATACACGTTTACACATTAACGTACATAATACAATCGTGATTGAAGAATGACACAGTGTAGTGCCAATAGTAATTGATGGCAATTATCATAGTCAACAGTGCTTGAGTAATAAATGAGGTTAAAGGAACATAAACACAATATAAGGAATATGAATATGAACTCATCTTCTCTATGTCAGTATAGTAAATAACTAAATAATGTTATCTCTATTACAGAGTATATTTCATGAGATCGAGGGGTCAATTAATGGATGTATAGAGACTCTATCTGTCTCTGAAATGAAACATTTGACATCTTTTTTGAATGAAAAAATTGTCTTTGCAACTCTGATTTCCAGAGGTCAGCAATTGTAGAGCCGGTTTGCAAGATGATTATATGTTCTCTGAACGATTGTTTTGGTTGAGCATATTGTGCTCAGTTGTACATTGGCTTTAAGTCTTGTATTATGCCTATGATTTACATAGTTCAATTTTGTTCGGTTTTTATGTTGTTCCACAACAGTTCTTAGGAAGTAAAGTTGCCTGAAGTCTAGCAATTTTGATTCTTTGAAAAGTGCTTGTGATGGTTTTCCCAGGAAAATTTTTTCTGTAATGAGTCTAATTTTTTCAAACGATGATATTGCTACTCCACCCCAGCCCACTATCCATATGCAAGACGAGACTCCACAATTGCACAATACATTGTTTTCATTCACGAGGTATCTAATATATTTCGTAAATACCTGAATCTATAAAGAATGCTCCTCAATGTTCTAGTCACTTGGTCAACATGATAGCTCCATCTCAGGTGTCTATCTATCACTACTCCTAAATACTTGATTTTTTCTACTGATTGAATTAATATATTGTTCCCGATACTCAATGTATCATATTGGGGTAGTGAGTTGGCATAGAAAGAGAATGGTAAAAAGAATGTTT
The DNA here is from genome assembly GCA_963921935.1 of Galeruca laticollis. Classification (NCBI taxonomy): domain Eukaryota; kingdom Metazoa; phylum Arthropoda; class Insecta; order Coleoptera; family Chrysomelidae; genus Galeruca; species Galeruca laticollis. The sequence goes on along the minus strand of OY998176.1, from coordinate 148,861,328 downwards.
TTTCGTAATTTATTGATGGTATTTTATCTGCAAAACATTCAAAGAGTTTACCCATGTCATCCTCTGCTTTAGTTTTGAGGTAATTCCAGCTATCAGCACTGTACAATACTGCTGTATGTCAGCGAAGCAAACAATGCTGCCACAAGTATCGTGACGCAATATATCATTGAAATATATTGTAAAGAGAATTGGCCCCAAAACTGCTCCCTGCGGTAATCCGCACTCCACAATCCTTTTTTCACTAACGACCTTATCAATTTTCACGTATTGCAAGGTCATCAACAGCTGTGACTGGTTCACGGTGTCGAAGGCCTTAGCAAGATCTAAGAAAACACATAGACTTGGTTTACTCTTTTCTAGATTTTCTTATATTTTGGAGGTGAGAAAAATAATAGCATCTTGGGTAGATATCCCTTCTTTGAATCCATACTGATTATTTGAAATGAAATTGTGCTTGTTAAGGTAAGAGACCAATCTTTTTTTGATAATTTTTTCTAGTGTTTTAGCTATGTTTGAAATGAGCGTAATTGGTCTGTAGTTTAGAATTTCATGAAATTTGAAAATTGGTTTAATAACCCCTGTTTTAAGTTCTTTGGGAAATTTTCCTGTTATTCTATTAAAAATGTTGTTCAGAGGAAAAGCTATCTCTGTTTTTATCTCTTTCAAGGTTTCAGCTCTAATTTCATCGATACCGGGAGTTTTGTTCATTTTGAGAGATGCTATTGTTTCAATAATCTCCCCCTCTGTTGTAGGTTCCATAAATATAGAGTGCACAGAAGATGCTTTCCTCAGGGGAGAATTCACAAGTTTTTGAATTTTTTTTGCAAGTTTTTGCCCAATAGAGAAATAGTGATTATTGAAACAATCTGCAATCTCTTTTTTATCATAGATAAGACCACCTGTTTCACTTTTTATTGTTTGAATTTTGATAAAATATCCTTCACCATTTCCCATAGCGCCTTGGTGTCAGTTTGTGATCTATCCAGACAATTCTTATAGAAATTGATTTTTGATTTCTTGATAAGACTATTCAATGTGTTTCGATAATTTCTGTATTGTTTTGTCAAAATTAGGTTATTTGGCTCTTTTCGAACTTTTTTGAATAAGCTATCTCTGGTATTTATGGAGTTTACCAATCCGCGTGTGATCCATTGTTTTCGTTTGATGTTTCTGTGTTTAACCTTTGATGCTTTTGTGTGTTTTGCAATGAGATTCTTCAGCAATTCCAGGAAACGTGTGAAACTTTCGTCGATATTTAGTGAGATAATATTAGACCAATCATAGAGGGTTAATTCTGTTTTCAAGGATGAATAATCAGTGTATTTACAATATTTTGTATGTGAAATCTCATATTCCTACTCATTTTTGGAGGGAAGTTTAACGATTGTAGTGTAATCATCTCTAATTGCACTTTTTAGTACAATAGGTAAAATTTCGTTTGATTTTTTCTTAACAAAAATGTGATCAATGCATGTATTACTTTGCTGTCTAGTTACAGTATTTATGACGGAATGATAATCAAACTCATAAAATCTATTTAGATATTCAGTAATGATGTCATCTTCATCTAGAATGTTCAAGTTGATATCTCCCAAAAATACGTGATAGTCACCATTGACTTTCGAAACATTAGAGAGGTATTCTCAAAGATTTTTGTCGAATATTTGTCATAATTATAGCATATATTTTCTTTTACATAGATAACAACGCCATCGCATTTATTAATGTTACCCTCATTATACAATATGTCGTAGCCCCATCTAGCTTAAACATATATATGTTTGGGATATTCCCTGTTTCTGTGAGTACAAGGCAGTGAAAATGTTGTTTTTGTTCATGAATGTATATTTCTAGTTCACTTACATTTTTTGCAATACTCCTTATGTTCTGGTGGAGAATGTTGAAGTTGAATTTTTTATTTTCTTCAGATGAAATCAAATTGTTATAGTCAATTATATTATCAACTTTTTTGGTTGCAATGAGTTCATATTCATAATCTCTAATATATGAATTCATTTTTAATTAAAGGAAGTATAAATTTTGTTTGTAATGGAAGTGGGAATGGTAACAATAATATTAGAATGAATAGTTGAAGATGATACCGATAAATAGAAGAGAAAGGTAGTAAGAACGTTGAATCTATCTAGCAGAGTGCTTGCGCAAGTTTGGTTTTTCTTGTACTGTTTCCTTGATAATTTTTTTCATTGTGCCTGTTTTCGGAGTAGGTATTTGAGTTTTCTTTAGTGGAATCAGATAAGTTAGAATTTTTGGTTTGAGTTGACTTTATGAATATGAAAGCAGCTTCTTCCAGATTATTTTTTTTCAGAGTAAGATGCTCAGGGCTGGTGTGCCTGGATCACTTTGTGGTTTGTTTTGACAGTAAAGTTCGCTTGCGTCTTCCAAAGTTTCAAGTTGAGTAGCAGTATAGATCTTATTATTGAGGTAGAGCTTGTTGTTCTTTATGAAGCAAATATTATTGTTTTTCTGCTTAGCGACATATAGATGTTTTCTCAATATTCTGTGTTCTGCCTGCTGTTGTTCAGTAAGATCATGTAATATACGTATTGTAGTTTTTGGTGTTTCTCAAAACTTAAGCTTTTTGTATGTAAGAGGTGAATTTCACTTTCACTGGGCTATTATGAGTTGACCCTAGGTAGGGGATATATTTTGTTGAAATCGTTTTCAACAAGCTCAATTTTCAAGAGGTTTTTCATCAATTCAATGATATATTCAGGAGTTATATCATGTTCTTCTCTCTCTAATCCAAATATTCTTACGCTATTTTTCTTCTGCCCCCTTTCGAGTAGCTCTATTTTTTCTTCAGTTCTTCGTTTTCTCTTTCTGCTATAGTTAGGCGATGATTGATTTCCTCAATTTTCAAGCAAAGCTTCACTTCAACCGCTTGTATTGCCGACTTCAATTCCGTATTTCCTTTCAATAGTTGATCAAGTAGTTGTTCATTAGTAATCTCTGAATCGGGCATTTCTTTCCGTGTATGGTCACTTTTATTTTTATTTCTATGGATCGGTAAAAACACTTCAGGTATTATGATAAGGATTCGTTTGTTTATGTGTTTTGTGTTTTCAATTTATCTTTCTGACAATAGTACTACTATTTTACTAATATATTTTATTACATGGACGTGGTTTATCACATGGAATGGTTATTCAATTTGATTCAAATTATATTTGTCTTTGACATACCAGATTTAATAAATTTATTCGGGAGCCACTTCGGAGCACTTGATCACTTAAGACGACCACACACTATATAAAGGAAATGAAATCCACGAAATTTATTGACTTGCAAACCAAAATACAAATAAAGAAACTTAAAAATGAGAATCCTACCCATAAAACAACAATTTCGATTTTAAAATTTAACGAAGAGGCAGTAGCATTTATTAACACAGCTTTTGAGTATTTGAAAAAGTAGTCTGTATCATTCAATAAATATGAAGTGTTCATTTGGATGATACTACCTGTAATCCCAGAATGGGAAAAAATTGAAAACATTTTATACCTCGATAGTAATGGTGTGGAAATTTTGAACATTAATCTCGTTAAACAACATATGTGTCTGAAGGGCCTTTTAGAAGCTAAACTTGCCTCAAAAGATTGAAAATCGATTAATTCAGTGGAAGAAAAATATTTACTTTTATTTACTTTAAAGAAACAGAAAATCGTAAATGAAAATGCCAGCTGTTGAAAGTAGATATATCGTAGATAGATGGATAATCTATTAGTCTTTACCATCATACATATGACATAAGACAAGTCAGATACAGTATAAAACTATAGTTAAAACAATTAAAATTGAAATTAGAATTTAAATGTATACAGGCAACAGCGTATAACAATCATTTGGTATAAACAAGAATATGAAGAAAATTAAACAAATAAAAGGTTACGTTTTTAAAATTGTAAATATTAAAAGATCCAAAACAAATTAGGTAATTAATTAGGATTGAGAGATGCTATGCCACCCACTAAATTCATCCAGTGAGTAAAAACAATATTGTATTAGAAACCTTTTAAGACTAGTTTTAAATTTTTTGAGATGGTTTAATTGCTTAATATCATCTGGTAACCAATTAAAAAATTCACCCCCGGCATGTGTAGGAGACTTTTTCAATCGGGAACGATTAAATTTGTTCAAATGAATATCACTCTTAGATCTTGTATTGTGATCATGTATGTCACTATTTTTCTGAAGGTTGTTTTTGTTAATAAAGGTGTAGATCAAAAATTTGTAGAGATATATACCTGTGAATGTCAGGATGTTATTGCTCTTAAAGGTGATCCTACAGGACTCCTTGTATCCTAAGCCAAAGATCAAGCGAATTAATCTCATTTGGAGAATAAATACTCGCCCAATCTCGCTTGCTCTGCCCCACGCAATTACATTGCAGCTGATTGCTGAATATATTAGTGCCTAATACAAATTTAGTAAATAGTAGTAAAAGTATGCGAGTATTTGTTTGCAATCCTTGCACACAACGCCACAGTTGAAAAAGTTTTTTTGTTAATGTTGGTCCAGTAGACTGATGAACGAAATCGCCTGCTCTCAGGGAGTGGATTTTACAATGTGAAGTTAATGTGTGTCTCTCCAGAGCGTAATACGTTTGGCATAATCTGAGAAACAGCTTTTGGTGGTGCTTATTGCAATGATAACGGCTGGTTCTGGTCCAATTATTTTATAGCAAGAGCATCAGCCTCCTTGTTGCCCACCAAGCCGCTATGTCCTGGGACCCAGATCAAAGTAACTTTTTTCCGCTTACCCAGATGGTCAAGGATCTGAATGCAGTTCCAAACCAGCTTAGAATTCACTTGTTTAGAGCTCTGTGCTTTTAGAGCTGCCTGGCCATCTGAGATGATTTTAATAGACCTGTTCACTGGATGCATGTTACTCAGCTCTATAGCTATCATCTCTACTTGGAAGATTGTGGTGAACTTGCCAAGGTTTAATGAAATTTTAAATCTTGGGTTAGTCCCCTAAACTCCCGCTCCTACGCAGTTCTCGGCTTTGGAGTCATCCTAAACAACACATAGTCCGAGGGTATAAAGATGTTGTCACTCCTACACAAATCATCTCTCTTGGGAAAGAGGACGTTGTAGGCTTTTACGACGAACAGATGGGGAGCTACCAAGTCTGGGATCATTCCAAGTATGTGGTGATTACTGACCCATGTGATCTCTTTGTAGTTCCTTGACATTGTAAGTCTCTAGATGACTATCCTAGCTTCCCTCTCTAGTTCTATATGCAGAGGGGTTAGGTTTAGGATGGTCTCCATGGCAAGTGTTGGTGTTGTCCACAAGCTCCCCTTATGCCCCAGGATTTGCCACGTATCCTTCTAAGGTTCCAGAAGGATAGTCTGGATTTGTTGATTTTGTTTTCCAAAGGTTAATTTTCTATCCAAGACAATACCTAAATATTTGACCTCTTCCTCAAACTGGATTGGTACTATGTCTAAGAAGTAACCCAGTGCAATCTCTTGGTTTTTAAGAGAATGATTGATTTTGCCTACAAGGTTGATTAGACCACAGTGATTCTACAATTAATCAATTCAAATAATGGTTATCAAAAACACAGTGAAAACAATGCACGGTACTTATACACAAAATAAACTTATCGAGTGGTCAACATAACTCCACTTACTGCTATTACAGCATGTCGGTAACGTGAAATCACAAGACTTTACTCAGCCAAAAAGTCAATAAGAGAATATACAATGTATTCGTGTATCTATCCTTGTAGCATATCAAGCGAAACTGACTTGGATGGCCTTACTTTGTACTACCAGAATGTCTGGGGTCTTCGGACTAAAGTTGTTAACCTTAGTCTAGACGTTTCAAATTGCTATTATGATGTCATTATTTTCACAGAAACCTGGCTATCCTCTGATATTACTGATGCCAAACTTGGATTCACTAACTATAATGTCTTTAGAACTGATCGTTCGCCTCAATCCAGTATTCATGGCAGAGGTGGAGCTATTCTGATTGCTGTTAAGAAAAAAATATCCTCTAGTATGATTGATTCTAATCTATCAATTGAATAAGTATTTGTTCTAGTTAGTAACAAATTTATTTTGGGCTCTTTATATCGTCCTCCTAGATTTCAACCTATTTTATACCATGACTATTACAACCAGCTAATAACTATAAATGAGCAGTATGCCGGTGCCAGCTTATTCCTTTATGGCGATTTCAATTTTCCATTTGTATCGTGGGAAATAGAAGATTTTTGTTCAGTAGCTCATCCCTCTCCTATGGCATCTCCATCCGAGACTGATTCTATAGATACTCTATCAAATATATGTGCTTTCTTCAACAGTAACTAATGAGAGGGGAGTTATGCTTGATCTTATTTTATCCCCAATTGAGCTCACCGTAAAAACAGCTGAGGATGTTTTGATCCCATAAGATAGACATCATCCCCCACTGGAATGTAACTTACCACTTAAGATTGAAAGAGACAACGTTCCCGGTGAAGAATATTACTACAATTTTAATCGTGCAAATTATGAAGCAATGCATATTTTCTTGGAATCAATTGACTGGGATAATGTTTTACATGATAAGGTTCTTTCTGAGATGGTGTCCATATTTTACGATATAATGTACACTATAATAAATTGCTTTGTTCCACTGAAGTAGGTTTGTAAGAAGAGGTTTCCATGTTGGTATAGTCCAGAGTTAAAGAGGCATTTGTGCAAGAAGGAAGTGGCTCACAAAATTTACAAGATTACTAGGTGTCTTGAAAACTGTATGGAATTTAGTAGATTAAGGGCTCAGTGTAAACTTTTATCGTGAGAATGCTACAGAAATTATGTTAAATATACTGAAAATTGTGTTACCGATAATGTTAAGTTGTTTTGGAAGTTTGTAAACAGTAGGAGAGTGAATAACATTATATCTTCTGAAATGACTCTTGGGGACCTTACTGCTAGTAACGGGAATGATATTGCAAATCTATTTGCTAAACATTTCTCATCAGTTTATTCAAATCAACTTCTGGCTGTGCAGGTTGTTCAGATTTCTTCAATGGTAAATGTATCCAATTATCATATTGAAATTTCGAACATCTATGCAAAGTTATCTAAACTTGATGTTAAAAAAGGCCCCGGTCCTGACGGAATACCTTCCATTCTTCTTAGGGAATTCAGCTTTCTTTTATCTCGTCCGCTCTTTTATATATTTAATAAGTCTCTTGTTACGGGCGAATTTCTAGATTATTGGAAAACTTCGTACGTTACTCCAGTGTATAAATTGGGTAGAAAATCAGACATCTCAAACTATCGTCCTATATCAATCCTTAGCATAATTCCCCAAGTCTTTGAGAGTATTATTACAGATTATCTCACCTATGGCTGTTCAATTATTATGACATCACAACAATTTGGCTTCACTTCTAAAGGGTCTCACATATGTTGATTTTTTGTTTTGTCTGATGGTTTGGAGGGGGGTCTGCAGATTGATTCTGTGTACACTGATTTCTATAAAGCTTTTGATAGGGTTAATCATGAGCTCTTGCTACATAAACGTTTTCTTTATGGTGTTGACGGTTTTGTATTGCAATGGCTAAGTGATTATCTTATGAATAGGGTACAAATGGTCATAGTTAATCATTACTATTCTCATTCTTTTCCAGTAACCTCTGGAGTTCCCCAAGGGTCTCATCTAGGACCATTATTATTCAACATATTTATTAATGATATAATGCATTCTTTTCAAGGTAGCAAAGCGTTGTTATTTGCTGATGACCTGAAATGTTTTAGGGTGATTAATCGCAGGGATGATGCTCTAAAATTACAATCTGATTTAGATAGTCTATCAAATTGGTGTACACTTAATGGTATGAATCTAAATGCATCCAAATGTCATATAATGCGTTTTCATAGAATTCGCCACCCAATAGCTTTTGATTACAATATTAATAATGAAACTCTAAAATGTGATTCTCAAACTAAGGACTTGGGTGTTATATTGGACTCCACACTTAATTATAAGTCTCATGTTCCCGCTGTTGTTAAAAAATCTATGAAGATGTTGGGTTTTATAAAGAGAACCATTTCTGATTTTACTAACATCACTGCTATTAGATATCTATATTGCTCACTAGGCAGAACTCATCTTGTTTATTGTTCACCAGTATGGTCTCCTCATTATATTACATATAAAGCAAAACTTGAAGCTGTTCAGCACAATTTTTTAAGATACATTGCCTTTAAGATGGACGTTTACCTTCGTTATGATTTCTTAGAACGTTTTTTAAATATTCCTACTCTGGAGGATCGTCGAAGGCAAAGGAATCTGATACAGCTGTTCAATATAATAAATGGTATTTGTGATAGTCCCGAGCTTCTCTCTAAAATATATTTAGTTGTCCCTCCTCATCTTACTAGGCAGGTACAAACGTTTCATGTCGCATTTCATAGGTACAACTATGCAATGAATAGTTTTCTACCTAGGACACTTAGATTAGCAAATTCTGTAGATGGAATTTTAATTTTTCACGTGTCAACTTTCAAGTTCAAGAAACATTTGCTAGAGCTTTCATTTTAGAGCGTACATATTTTATTGCTGGTTTGATGTGTTGTCACTCCTCTTATTTTATTTGCTTTTTTCTTGTGATTTATACTATACTTTAGGTTTCTCCTTTTGTTTTATACATAAGTTTAATGCATGTGTCAATTGTTCTATCTTGTTCTAGTTTTACATATTTTTCTTTTTTTTTATTGTAGCATTTTTTTATATTTCCATATTGTATTTTTGTGAATTGGGCTTGCCCGTTATTAAATTAAATATGGCACGAGCATGTCAAGGTCTTCAGTCATGTGAACCTATAAGCTTTTTCCCTACCAAAAATTGATCAACGTGGTTTTCACTTCAAAAAACAATCATAATTGCTTTGAATCTTGATTTGCTCAAGCTTTTATGGCTCTTGATGAAGCTGGGCTCGTTCAGTGTATGCATTGCTATGCATATTTTTCAACAAATTATAAGGTCCAGCAAAATTTTTGTCCAAGTTTTAGGTGTGTGATATTTCACATTTTTTTGCTCTATTGTCATATGTAACATTTTTCCAGTGAAACAAAAAAATCACTCATATGTGAACAAAGGCTATGGCCTAACCAATTTGTTTACAATATTGCTAGAGGAACTGCATTCAAAGAAGGTTTCAAACTAAACAGGTGTGGATCACTGTCATTTGGCACATTTACTTCTTCTGCCAGTGCTATTATTTAATAGCCACACCTTTTATATTTTCTTTGGGGATATTAAAAATAATTTTATATTGTATTGTATGTTTCTTATGCCATTTTCTTTCTAAGAATTTAAAGTTTTTCATCATTTAATTTATTTCAATCCACATATTTCTTTTTAGTGTGCAATTTAAAGTTGTGGATGAATTACAAAAGTATGGTGTCAATGTTAGTGCCATTAAGGTCATGTGTTCTAAGGTACATGTGCAAACTTTCTGATCAAGATCTTCGCACAACAACAATAAAAAGTATGGCAGGTAAAATAACTTTCTCTCCCAAATACAACATCCCATCCTAATAATGTTTATTTTTTTATATAGATTTTATGTGGAATGCTATCAAAGATCCACTTGACTCCCATGTGGCATTTGATATAGATGGTCTAGATCTGGCTTTTAAATATTTCATATCAAGTACCCTAACAATGAGACTAGCTGGAATTACACAGATAAATAACCAAATTGGTTTATTGGCAGAGATATGTGTTGGAGAATCTTTGCCTGAAGCTGAAGCGGCTCCAAGACAAATGGCAGATTGGTTAATAAATAATAGTATCATTTCTCATATCTTTGGACCAAATCTTCATGTTGAGGTTCGTTAATAGTTATTATATGGAATAAAATACGTGTTTTGCATAGAAAATGATGTTCACTTACTGCATAATAATATTTAAATATATCTAACATCATTTTTATAATATGAGTTAGTTGCTCAAGATAACATACTTGGTTACTACATGTATCCTAGAATTGGTTTTAAGATAGATATTAGAAATGCACATCCATCAGCTAATACAAGAGGGAAATTTTAGAAGACTAAAATGAAGATAGACAACAGACCTGAAGTAAGGTGAAGAAGATGTTTTCTCAAAGGAGCCAGAAAAATATCCTAAAGAATCCAAAATTCTGATTGATGTTAAATAAATCATTATTAAACAATGTGTGTGATAATTGAAATATTTATGTTGTATCTAAGTGTATTAGTTTTTTCTGCATTATTAAAAGTAATAAAGAATTTAAAGAAAAAAAAATATATATAGCAAATTAAGATTATCCAAATTGCACTGTCTACACAACTTATTTCTGAGACAAATGAGTATGGAAACAAAGAAAACCACTGAAAAAGTCAAACATTCAAATTACTTCTATAATATAGGCGTTGATGTTCTTAAATTATTTTATAGGTTATCAAACAAAGTCACATAATCCTAAATTTCCTTGCCATGGAGGGAAGGATAACATGTGAGCATATGGATGTAATTTGGGCAGCTGCACAATTGAAACATTGCTCAAAACCTGTCCACGACTTGTTGCCAGGCCTTGTGAAACATTTAGCAGCTGCACCTACTCTGCATTTATACAGCCTCTTAACTAAACTTGAACCTAAGGATCACACAGAACAAGTAAGTCCATCTGTTCAAAATAATATAACCATATAAATATTTTCTAATGGCAAAACCTTAGAACTTTATTCTATAATTTGAATAAACTGAATATCTAATATATATTCATGTCTAGCGATATTTAATAGCAATGAGTTAATAAGACAAAAGAGAAAGATTTCCTGAAGATTTGATATTAGATTAGATTAGATTTTAACGTGGTTACAATGCACTGAAACCTGAGGTTTATTGTGCCCCCCCCCCCTATCAGAGCTGTTCTCGCTACTACTACAGCTCCACTTCCAATTCCAGAGTTCTAATGAACTCTAGTATTTGGAACGGCTTCAACGAGGATATATCCTCACTCTTACAAATTTGAACGGCTGCAACGAGGTTATATCCTCACTCTTACAAATTTATTGTCTGAAGCATTTGGCTTGCAATGGCGAGGCATTCCAGAACTAGGTGATCCGGAGTTTCATCCTTCTCCCCACAGAATCTACACTCGTCAGTTTCTGCTACACCTATTCTCATTAGGTGCTTCCTAAGGCAGCAGTGACCTGTAAGAAAGCCCGTGAGGAGATGTAGCTTATTTTTACTGAGGTCCAAATATTTTTTGGATCTAGCAGTGTCAAAGTTCCGCAGGAACTTTTTGGAATGTTCCAACCCGGGAAGGCACCGCCAGAGTGCTTCTCTTTCGGTTTCCTCCTTCTTCCGAAACTCTTTCTTATAGGAACATTTTCCTACACCACAGAAAGGCTCCGGGCCAATAAAGGACGTTTGTGCTCCTTTTCTGGCAAGTGTATTGGCCTCTTCATTTCCTGTGATTCCCGAGTGGCCAGGAATCCAGACTAAAGAGACCCTGTTATTCTTTCCTAATTCATCAAGTTTTCTTTGGCACTCCCATGCCAACTTTGAGTCAATGACATGGGAGCTCAATGCTTTGATAGCTGCTTGACTATCAGAATGGATCGATATGTCACATTTCTGATAGTTTCTTTCTAGGTTCATTTCCACGCATCTTTCAATCGCAAGTATTTCTGCCTGAAAGACGCTCGGGAAGGAACCTAACGATAATGAGTATCTAGTGCCAGGCCCAAATACTCCAGCGCCTGCTCCAATGGTGGGTTTTGAACCATCCGTATACCATCTAATGGTGTTTTCTTTGAGAGTTTGGGTGGTGTATTTCCTTTCCCAGTCTCTCCTCGTATTTAGCATTGTAGTGAAATTTTTTTCGATATTTACTTTCTTGATCATTTTGTCACTGGGAAGATTCGCTGATGAGATGTATTTTGTTAGAGAGGAAGAGAGGACCAGGCTCCCTGATTTTTTATACTTTCATTGCCTGAACCTTCCTTAGATACTCTAAGAATTGCCTTTTGGACAGATCTTTCTATCACCAGATGTAGAGGTGTGAGATCTGTAATGATCTTAAGTGCCCTAGTTGGACAGGTTCTCATAGCTCCAGTGATACACACACAGGCAAGCGTTTGAACTTTGTTGATGGTCTTCCTCGTGCTGCACTGACTTGCTTTTGTATGCCAAGCTATTGCCCCATACGTAATTGCTGGTCTCGCAATCATGGCGTACATCCATCGCAGTATTTTTGGGTTAAAACCTCACCTCTTACCAGCTAGATTTGCACGCCATCAAAGCTCTTATTGCTTTACTAGCAATTATTTCAACATGCTTATTCCACAGAAGCTTACTGTCTAGGGTTATCCCTAGATATTTAACTTCTGATTTCCATTCTATGATTTCCCCATTTAAGGATATGGGTTTCATGGCTGGATGTGTTCTTTTCCGGGTAAATGGAATTACTATGGTCTTTTGTTTGGATTAATGTTTAGCCCCACTGACAAGCACCATCGCTCAATGATTCTGAGGCCCTTTTGTAATAAATCACACAAGGTGCTTTCGAACTTGCCTCTGTCTATTAGAACTATGTCATCAGCATAGCCCATACATTCAAAGCCAAGCTCCGTTAGCCTGTAGAGCAACTCATCTACTACGAGGCTCCATAGAAGGTGAGATATCACTCCCCTTTGAGGTGTCCCCCAAGTGGCTTTAACTGAGGTGGTTTGATTCCCCACCTGTGTACCTGTGTCTCAGATATCCTCGTCGTCAACAACTCATACATCCATTTTACAATGGTTTCATTTACTCCTTGCCTTTTTAGTGCTTCTTTGATAGACACATGAGTTGTGTTGTCAAAGGCCCCAGATATATCCAGGAATGCGCGCATTGCGATTTCTTTGTTGTTCAGAGTTCTCTGGATGACTTCTGTCAGCTGATACAGAGCCGTCTCAGTTGATCGACCTGCTCTGTAAGCATGCTGACATTTATGAAGTGGTATATTCTCCAGATTCTCTGTTCTTATGTAGTTATCTACTACTTTCTCCATCGTTTTGAGTAGGAACGATGTTAGACAGATGGGTCTAAAAGATCGGGGATCAGTCCCATCTTTTTTCCCTATTTTTGGTATGAAGATTACCCTTGCCCTTCTCCATTTTCTAGGTATTAGACCCACTGCTAGACTGCTTCTTGTAATCAGCAGGTGAGGAAGAATCTCCTCTATCCCTTGCTGCAGAAGTGCTGGAAATATTCCATCCACTCCTGGTGATTTATATGGTTGAAAGGTACTTATTGCCCACTCCAACTGGTGTCTGGTAAATATTTTATTAGCAATGTCCTAATCTTCCTTGCGGGATTTTTTGGTGTAATTCATTGCTATTTCAGTGTTTGTTGCTGGTTCACTACCTGGAAAATGGGTTCTAAGAAGAAGAATCGATCGTTCCTCTTCACATTCCGTGTATGATCCGCTTGGCTTTTTCAGCGACATTGTGGGGTTAGTTCCCCCATTTACCATGACCTTTTGTAGTCTGGCCCCTGTGTGCGTGGAAGTGATCTTTTTGCAAAAGGCTTGAAAATTAAGCCTTCTGGCCTTCCTAATCTCTTTATTCTCTTTCAGTGTACCTCTGCCAATTACCGTCACGTTTGGCTCTATTAAAGAGTCGACGGACCTCTTTTCTGAGGTTTGACAGGTTCTCATTCTACCAAGGAGCGTTTTTTTCTAAACGAGCTTTTAACAGTGGGCAACTGGAACGAAAAGCTTCCATTATTGCCTCACTGATCTGTTCGACTCTTTGTTCCAGGTCTTAGTGCGGGTGATTTACCCCATTAACTTTGACTTGTTCCAATTGTCCTTCAGATTGGTCTTGTAAAGAGACCAATCAGTATTTCTAGGATTTCGGATTGTAGGAATCGAGGTATCTCCCTCTATCCTATATTCGATGATCCTATGGTCGGAAAGTGATGGCTCGCTCATCACCCTCCAATCTTTTACATTTTTCCTAGCAGCAACATTAACAATTGTTACGTACAAGACCTCTTCTCTTGCTCTCGTGACAAGGGGCGGGGGGTTGTCCCCACATTTAAGGTCTCAAGGTTATTTGCTAATAGATATTCTAATAAAAACTCACCTTTTGCGTTGTTATTAGTGCTTCCCCACACGACATTGTGTGTGTTGGCATCACAACCAATTATAATTGGCAGCCGTCTGCTACTGCAGTGTCTCACTAGCTCTTGTACTTTTTCTGGCGGTGTCATCAGCTCGTATCCAGCGAAGTAAGCAGAGGCAATGACGATGTCTCGGTCGATGCCCCCAATGTTGAGATGAACCATGCATGGAACAAGGTCCCGTGACACGTATTCTGAAACACAAATATATTTTATGTCATTTCTTATGATTACACAGGCATGCGGAGATACTTGCCTTTGATCATAAATCAATTTGGAATCCTTGCATGCCAAACCTTTGATTTGGCCTTCTTTGTTGATCCATGGTTCTTGGATCAGTACAATATCCAGTTGTAGTCTAGCGAACAACCTTGCAATCACGGCTGAAGCTCCCTTCGCGTGATACAGGTTAATCCGAGCTACATTCGTGAACGTGAAGGGGAATTATTATGGATGAAAGAGGCCGAGTTAGTCAGCCTCTATTCACCCTCCTCCTTTGTCTCTCCCTGACCCTCCTTGACCACAATGGCAATATCTTCCTCGGAGTTCGAGCAGGTTTCTTGATCTCGAGTCAGACTCTCGACCCCCAGGCTGCTTCGCCCAGTTTCCCGGGATGCAGAGGCGATATCCACATCCCCAGTCACCCCAGCCAAGCCGGAGGAGATCTCGGGCTGACCCAAGGTCAAGCTTTCGTCTTTTTCCCCTTTTCCAGAGGTTCCCGGATGTGGAGGGAATCTCCATGTCCTTTGGATCCTCCGCGGGGTTATTTTTCTTTCCCAGCCCCGAGACAGGGATACGCCCAAAACGGAAGTTTAGTGCGTCACCTCCTGCCTTCAGAGCGTCCCCAGATTGGTGATCGATCCCAATCGTGAGGATAATTCCCTGTCCCTCTTTTTTAGAGTTTAGGATCTTCCAAGACCCAGTAGTGAGGTTAGAGTTCTGAACCTCGACAAGTTGGAGGATCTTCTCCAATTTCATGTCGTGGATTTTTGGGAAGAACACCGTTATGGTGACCGGCTTTGGGATGTCGTCTCCACTTCGAGCCACCAATTCGGGTCCTTCCCAAGAGTTCAGTTTCGGCGCTGACCTCATGAGCCAGTCTGTCGATTCTTGTGACCCACAGTCCACCAGTATCATTCCACAACGGAAATGGATACCTTAGAAGTGGATTCCATTCTCTTTGCTCTGACACAGCTATTCCACCAGAGTGGCTTCCAGTGTGGAGAGCTGCTCTGCTTTCAGGATGACCCCAGGATAATCCTTGGGCATTATTCCCACCCTAAAAGCCTTCTCTGTTTTGACAGCTGATGCGTAACCAGTGGCTTGCCCGGTTACCGTTGCAGCTGTTTTTGGTTTCTTGCTTAGAGGTCGTTGCGGAGGAGTAATATTCTCCGGGCCTTTTTTCAGTTTTGTCCTCCCCGTTGGTGGTTCCTTCGGGAGGGTTGGGCGCTGAATAGGCTGCTTCCTGGCCTCTTCAGGGGATATTCCCTGATCGAGGAGTCGCAGGTATTTTCGCACCCCTGCTCCACTGAGGCCTTTTCTCAGTGGGTCGTCTATGCCGCCCGGTTCTCCCAGTTCTGTGAGGTGCCCGGATGAAGACGTGGACGTTTTCTCCACTACTTTTCCGGTGGAAGTTTTACTTTCTCTTTCCATAAATGGTCCCACGAGAAGGTAGGGTCATTACGGTCCACCGCTGCAGAGCCCCGCATTCAATACAATGGAGTTCCTCCCGGTGCTCCAAGGTCGAAACCAGTAAGGACTATTCTTCTATATAGCTACACGTTCATCGGCCTGGTTTCCCACCTTGACTTTAGGTTTTTAATGAGGTTGTCTCCTCTTGGTCCGCCACCTGGAGACGCGCCGGGTTGGTACTTCACCCCCTCCACATCAATAAATATCCCGACGAACTACGTACATATCTACTGATGTGGACCCGGAAGATTTGATATACTACTGCCAAAAAATTTGGCAAAATAAAAAAACAAGACAGATCCATTTTAATTTATTGGTATGATATTAAAAATTAAACTAACCTCTAAATAAATTGAATGATGTAACTTTATCAAAGTGTGTACTCAATTAATTTCTTGAAATAATCTTTGCATCATTTGTTCTCTAATAGTTGCGACAAATGTTTGGCTCATAGGAGATTAATTTTTCATCCTTCTATCAAGATGTCATTGTATAATTTTTAAAATCTCACCTTTTTCTTGTGACACTGTTTAGATAAATGCTTAGTCATCTAATTAGTGTAGAGGGATCTTGAAAATTTTTTAAATAGTATTCCTTGTTTGATTTTAGGGTTTACTGTTGTAAAACCATAATATTAGTCAGTGTACATACTTCTGAATGCCTCTTTTCTTTTAACTAGCATACATATAATGAAACTTTAATTTGTCGCTTCCAAGGACATGTTCCTCTTGGTTTCTTTTCCAGCTTTTATCAGCTTTTGTCATTCTAGTATGTGACTGTTGACATCCCATAACAGACAGGTGTTATAATATACCCATTAAAATCTCGTCTCAACCAGTTGATTGATTCTTAGACTCTTACAAGTTATACTGTTATTATTTATATTCTTGGTCAAAAGATAGTATTACACATAAGTAAATAATCAAACTTCCAAACTATTTCTTTTAAAACTTTCCCTGCTTTAGCTTTCCAAAAAAGTCTGCAGTTTTCATGTATGTCTCCACATTTATCCAATAACAATATCTGTTTTGCAGCAAAAATTACGTATGACCAGGAAATTAAATTTGGCTCTTTTTGTGATCTTGTTCACGATTGTTCTTTGTTTTGCTAATATGTATGAAATGTAGACTAATTTTTTAATATCAATCTTTAGAGATTGGAATATTTATATTATTTTATTCAGTTTCTGTGTCCGGTCAAACTAAAAATTTCCAATAATTTGCGGCTGATAAGGCCTTGTCGTTCACTAGATTAATGTTGTTTATTGTGGTTTGGGTCCTGAATGGCACCACAATCACACAGGATACTTGCCCCCTCCGGCAGTAGACCCCATTCCTGCATGTTGGTTTTGCATCGTGGTACTCCCACTCTCATATGATTTAGGGTTCTCCATACCTCATAAACTTGGTTGCTTAATTGACTCCTCCACTTAGTGATTCGGTTTGATTCTGGCATTCCTTCCAAAACACTTGTTCTTTTCATGAAGCTTTGCCTAAACTAGAGCCGTCGCTCCACTGGGCATACGTAGAACCTTCTGTTGTGTAAGACATTGCCTATCAGTAACGTGAGTTGGTAATCTCCCGTGAGCTCGTACACTTTCTTATTTTATTGGTAAGATTGGAAATTTTATTGGTTAATTAGATATTTGTACATTTAGTGAATTTCTCCATAAACAATTTTAACTGTTATAGCTGTTTTATTATGAATTGACAGGATCAAGCTTTGTACAAGACCATAAAAAACATTTAGGTATTAAATATTCTTATATGTGTTTTATATTTTTTTAGACATTGTATCTTGCATCAGCCTTGATCAAAGCTCTTTGGTCTAGAGGAGGTGGTGCCCCAGAAATAGGTCTCATTAATGTGGCTGCTTCAAATGCAGGTATACCCTTACATAAATGCACCACATCTTCTGAAAACAGTGTTAGTCTTGACCCTAGCAACTCTGAAGAAGAACATGTAAGTATAATTACATTATTTTCTATTATAAAGCTGATAAAAAATATATCAATATATGAAATTGACTGTCTCGACCCTTACTTCGTGGAATATGCTCATTAGTGTTTTTAAATGAAACTCAAGGTCTCTAGTTAATTCCACAATATAATACAAGTTATTGAAAATTCTAAAAAATTGACAATTGTTTCGATAAATCAATATCATCGTCAGAATGACAGAAGTTACATTTCATTTTATGCCTACCTGATGTTTAGTCTAGCCAAAAATATAACTACTAAACAACAGGTAGGCATAAAATTAAATGTAACTTCTGTCATTCTGACGATGATATTGATTTATCGAAACAATTGTCAATTTTTTAGAATTTTCAATAACTTGTATTATATTGTGGAATTAACTAGAGACCTTGAGTTTCATTTAAAAACACTAATATCAATATATCCTCGTATAAACTATTCATGATATATACCCAAGTGCCATTCTAATTTGGACACCTAGTACAATATTATATAATCCCGCACCTAATTTATTCCTTCCTGGCTAGGCCGTACATACTTGCCTCAGACAGTACAGATAAGCATCAGCAACAATTGATTTACATAATATATCAATAATTTTAGTGTAATACTGTCTTGCATTTATTATAGTTAATTTCCAAACAAGTGCGCAAAGTGCTACTTTTTCGCACGCAAATACAGTTATGCGAACGACGCGATGTTGGGTTCGCATAAGATTTTGCGTGCGGAAAAGGCACGCACGCGGTAGGAACAAAATTTTTCCGACGAGCTTCATATCAGATAACAACGAAAATAAAAAACTTATAATTTATTGAATAATCTTTAGTTAAACTTGATACAAAGAACTATACAACAAACAATTACAATAATATAAAACAATAAAAAATAATAGAAAATTAAATTATTTGTTCGTTAATGGGTTACTTATGGTATGGCTTGATGAAGGTTGATTTACCTCAGGACAGTTGCTCAAATAGGTCGATGAAGGTTGATTTAACTTAGAAGGGCAGCTTTTCGTGCGGCTTGATGAAGATTAATTTACCTCAAAACAGTTGTTCAAATGGGGCGAGGGTAGTTGACTTAACTTAGAAGGGCAGTTGTTCATGTGGCTTGATGAAGGGCAGATGTTCGTGGCCAGAATTTTATTAGATAAATCCTTTTTGTTTGTAAATAATGTCCCTTATTTGTTTGATAGAATACTACAAAGTTTCTTGAACTATTGTTTTTACTGTCAGGGATGTTGACGATTATTAAATGTCTTTATCCTCTATGTCGTCAATCATTATCTTTCAAAGCTCATCGTGCCTGTAAGTACCAGCCAACCCGAAAATGGTGACGACTTTCATTTGAAGGTAACTTTGATCAGGTGCTTCTTCCATAAATCTGGAAACTTTACTTTTGTCAAAGATTTTGGCCTTTTTCAGAAGATATCCCACATTTTACTTCTTTAAAAACGATGCTGGAAATATTGACTCAAATCCAATTTTCTTTAGACTTTAAGGACACTTTTCAACATAGAGTACTTACGCCATAAAGTATTTGGCAGAAATGTTTTTTGTAAATCTGCAAAATAAGCTAGCAACACCTCCTCCTCGATACTATTTGCCATTTTAATGATTTGATGAACAGTAATATGTTTGTACATTCTTGCTGACAGAAACTAAGGAAAAATCTGACATCATATATCAAAGTTGACAAGTGCACTTATTGTTGCTTGACAATATTCTAATCATTTACCATTATACAAGTTAAATAATTATTAATTTTAAGTTCCGTACGAAAAAGTGCTACTTTGCGCACACTCATAGGAAAAACATTTATTTTAAACATTCTTGATATTTAAGTAAAGTCAAAAAGAAACTTGTAAGATAGGGAATACCAAATTTATTAACATGTTCTACTTGTATCTTCTAAGTCTACATCATATATTTTTTAGGGAGAAAGTTCAGCACAATCAGAGAGTCGGAAAAGTGAAAGCGAAGATATAGATGGAGTAGAAATTGATGAAGACGAAAATGGCCAAATTGTAGTAGATAATAGCGGTCCTCCACCATGCAAATTAGCTAGAAAACAGGTTATAGAAAGAGTACACTGTAATGGAAGCAGTACAGATTCGGAACTAGATGGTAATAATCTGACATATTGTAATAGATTTTAATTGTGTGTTATAAGTTATTTTTTTAATTGATTAATTAGATTTTATCTACTACTGTTGTATATTTTCATTATTTCTGTTTAAATAGTAGTTTACAAATAATTTCGACTATTAGCCAATCTATATATTGATTAATAAAAATATATCCTAAATGATAGGCATTATAATAAGCAAAAAATTGGCATTTTCGTTAAAATTTTGTAATAAATATGAATCAGTTTCATTATTTGTTAAACGATTTTGTTAAAAATTGGTGTAGTTGCATAACAGGTTACGGCAAATTTATTGAAAATATTTTGACAGACGTTGCACTTCCGGTTACGACAACTTTGTTATTTTAAATGTAACACACTGTATATTATTAACTTTTCGGATTCTAGATTAATTTTTAATGTACATTTGTGTAGAATACCCAATATCTAAAATTTATACTTATTGAGATATTAATTTTTTTAATAAAAAATTGACAGGTGCAGACCTTTATTGAAAATTCTGTGTGAACATCCCCTATACCAAATAAAAAAAATCTTGTTGGGTTTATTGGTAGGACGGTCAAGATAATTGGTGTAATTTCGAAAAATTATTTTCTGTATACAGGATTGTTAAAAAAAATATCAAATATCTTTAAATTAAACAACCATATCTTTATTCGTGAAATAGTTTTTTCACTAAGTCAATGTGTGTAAGTACAGTTTATGGGGTTATGGTCGATAAAACAACGAAAATCTATTATTTTTTCAGCCAACATTTCGACCTTTATTGGGTCATCTTCAGGGCGTCAAAATTGATTTTCTTCTTGAAAGGAAGAGGCCTGCAGTAAAATCGTTCGTAACTCTATTTTGTGGCTCTTTCGGGTTTGGGGTTATCTCGTAAATTCACTATGCTTTTCATTGGTTCACAATATCCCAACTCGTGATTTTTCTTTAGTTTAACTGGTCTCCTAGATGTATTGGCAACGCGAACGGGAATTTGCTGTTCTATTTTTACCAGACATTTGGCTACCATTACTCCGTCTTCTGTCGGTTCACGTGGTTCAATAAACCCAATAGTCAGATCTTTAGATTTTTCTTTAAGATGAGCCATGACAATGCTTTCTGAATTTTCCGGAATTCTTATATTTTCATCAACTATAACTTTCATTTTGTACAATTGATCATTTTCACCACTGAGGATTACTTCTTCGTTGTCGATGGATAACAATTTGTTTTTCAAATCTATTACAAATTTGTCTTGCATAATGTTTAAAACCAAAACACATTCATTCATAATATTTGCTACCAAAAATGAGTGAACTATGGCCGCGTTTCCAATTCGAATGGATTCTGTTACTTGTCCCAAAATCGGAGTAGTATGACCAGTTGCGGTTTCCAGCACAAGGCCTTTAGGTGTTCTTGCGTATTTCTGTGTCAACTTATCTGGGGGTACAAATGATCTAGTTGTCCCAGTGTCGACAATAAATTTACAATCGTGATTTTCTAGTTGTCCCCTAACACTTATATTTCGGCCATTTTTAAACAAAGAATATGTGCTTTGAATGGTTTTAGTCGTCCCAAAATCGGAGTAGTATGACCAGTTGCGGTTTCCAGCACAAGGCCTTTAGGTGTTCTTGCGTATTTCTGTGTCAACTTATCTGGGGGTACAAATGATCTAGTTGTCCCAGTGTCGACAATAAATTTACAATCGTGATTTTCTAGTTGTTCCCTAACACTTATATTTCGGCCATTTTTAAACAAAGAATATGTGCTTTGAATGGTTTTAGTCGACAACCGCCCCGATTAGTCGACTTTTAGTAGATTTCCTGGTTTCTGGTATTAAAGCGCCGATTAGGTGTTGGTGATCGACTTTGGTATGGAGATGATCTTCTAGGGTTGTTTCTTGTGGGGCTGTTTCTAACTAGGCTCTGCGAGGATGTAAGTTATCTTGAAGTTGTCTGGTTATCCGAGTTCCTAACTTGGCTTCGAGATATTGATGTAACCCTACATGTTCTCTGCAGATGTCCAATTCTTCCGCAGTTGAAACATTTCCGGGATTCTTGAATTGGTGTATGACTTTGTAGCGTGTCTTTCAGTAGGTTTTCGATTCTAGCCATAAGTTCAGTTAAATTCTCCTCTTCGTAGTGTATTGCTCGTAATTTTGGACGTCCGGTTTTGGAAATGGTTTTAGCAGCTTCGAATTCTTGAGCAAAAGTTAATACATCTTGTAGTGTCAGATGGTGGCGTAATCGAAGGCCTTGTTGCGTTTCTGTATCTCTTAAACAATCAATGAATGCTTGAACGCCAAATTGTTCTAAAAATTCTTTAGGTGCCTGTGGATAGGCTAAACTCAATAGTCTTTCTAAGTCACTTCCATATTCTTGGAGGCTCTCATCTAATTTTTGTATGTGCACCTTCAATTGACTTTGGAAAACTTGTTTTAAATGTTGCTGTCCATACCTGTTCTCCAAAGCTTGGATAATGACGTCACAACTAGGGTTGCCTTGGGGTAATAATTGCAGAATGCATTCGGCTTGTCCACGAAGAGCAATCATAAGGGAGGTGGCTTTCTCTTGATCATTCCACCCATTGGCACTAGCTGCTGCTTCAAATTGGCGTCGATATGTCTCCCAAGATGATTGGCCATCATATGTAGGTGGCTTGATAACCTGCTTGTGTCTCAAATTTTCTATTTCAGTTCTGGCACTATCACTAATGAAATTGCTATTATTGGGATTAGTATCTATTTTCTTTACTAATGCATCTAATTTTGTCTTAGGTCAAGCTGGTCTGTTTTTAAATATTTCTCTGTCGTTTTTAAATCTTTCTATACTATTTTTAAATCTTTTTCTACTGTTGTCAAATCCTCCTTAACTGTTTTTAGGCCCTCTTCCATTGTATCTATTATGTTATCTAAGGCCGCTCTTTTACTTTTAAAGGTAGAACTAAAATCGGAGAGTACCTCTAATATTTGCTTCCTTTCCTCCTTCTCCACGTTCCTCTTCTTCCTTTTCTTGCTTTCTATGTTGAAAATTCTACACTGTCACCTTGACAGGTGACTCCGCCTATTCAGCCCTCTTCTTATTTTCAGTTCAAACGGTCATTCTGACATTCATAGAACAGGTGAAACAATATTTTCAATAAATTTGCAGTAACCTGTTATGCGTCTATACCAATTTTCATCAAAATCTTGTGAGAAGTTTCTAATATATAGATAGTATATGTTTTTTCTTATAAAAAGTTGCCCTAGTGGAAATCAAGATCTAAAAATTATTAAATTAGGAAGTATTCAATATTGTCAATTTTGTTTCATCTAACTGTTGATAATTTAAAATTTATAAATGATGACCTCAGATAGCGACTAGGGACAGTCAGAGATAGATTATAGTATCCAATGATAAGTCATCATAATAGATGTTTACAGTGCTCCACTACAGCTTGCGATGTGTAAGATTAACATTCTGATGAGAACACTAAAAGGGGCTTATATTCCACTTATTTAATTCATTAGTTTTTCATAAACTCTACAAAAGGGGCATATGCTATTATTTAAAATGAATTTCAACATTAAATGTGTGGTTTTAATATTGTTTATTTTAATTTTCATGCAGCATGTGAGTAAGAATAATAGTATATTCTGAACTGAAAGACTGTAAATCAGTGGTGTCAAACTCGTAGCCCGCGGGTCGCATTCGGCCCGTAATTAACGTTTCTGCGGCCCTTCCACACAACAAACCAACGCAGAAAAAATAAGATGGAGTTTTTTCAATTATACTCTTTTATTTTTGATATTATTAATCAAAATGCATACATTTATTTTGAATATATCACCATATTCAAGCAAAAATAATATCTAAAATATGTCATAAGGTTTATTGACTGCTTTCTACTGAAATGTTCAACTGTTATATAATTAATAAATGATTAACAGCAACTTATTGTTGAACGAAAAGAAACGACTTACAACTGAATTTGAAACAAGATTGAATGATTGGTTTTCACTGATTTTCTCATTAAATGTACACTCAGCCATATGCAAATGGAGGTGATCAAGATTCAGTACGCCTCTAATTTGAAGGCAAAATTAATTGAAGTGGGTGTGTGAATTTTACAAAAAGTGCATATGACATTATTTTCATGTTTGGTGCGAGCAGTTATTTTCAGATATGAAAGGAAATAATTCCCATGTTAGAAACTGTATTAATATAGTTTATTTACGATAAAAAGACGATGACGTTGCAAAACAAAATACAGTAGAGCCCCGATTATCCGAGCTAATGTGGACCAGAGGACCCTCGGATAACCAGAAACTCGGATAACACGGGCAGACAGAGCGGCGAACGAGAGCGTCCCGTGCCGCCATTGAAATCAATGATAGCGTGTGCGTTTTGGGCCGCTGGTCTGTGTTACGGGCGTTACAAAGACATTTTGGGGTTGATACAGTAATAAATAAAGACGTAAAATTGAATTAAAGTTCACTTTATTATGAAACCCACTAAAAATACAGTTTTAGTTAATAAGATCCAGCCTATATGTAAATATAAAACAAGGTCAATGGTAAATATGTATGAAAATATACACTTAAGAATAACACACTTAATAACAGTATTAAAAACAGTTTTGTACTGGTGCCGTACAGTACTTTATCAATAAAAATTTAACTTTAAAACTAAGCCTACTTCTTGAAAAAGTTCATCAGAGTTTTCTGCTTTACTGAACTGACCCGCTTCTTTGCAGCTGTTTCTCGAAGTCGACGAAGCAGCAGAAGATCCGTCGAAGTTGTTTCTGCCTGTTGCTCCAAATAGTCTAGCACTTTGTATGGCTTTGAAGCCCTCGGCGTGACTTATTTTATTTTCAGTCTGTTCCATCGGCTCATTTTCATCACTCACCTCTTCGGCGTTTTGTGCCTCATCATTGACTGTCTCGACAATCATGTCATCTGTGACTTCATATTGTTCGTCCGCATTAATCCATTCTTCCACATCGTCTGTAGTAATAGCCTTGTCAGATAGGATTCTTTGCACCAGGCTTACGATAGAGTCATCAGCATTTTCATTTTCCGAGGTTGCGGCTTCTTGAACATCAACACTATACAGCTTTCTCCAGGATCTTTCAAGGGTAGAGCTTTTAACTTCCTCCCAGGACTCTGCTGTTATGTATACAACATCTTTCATTGTGATGGCTTTTAGAGTATGCAAAACTTCGTTTCCTTCATCAATTTCCTTTATGAGCAGTTTTAAAAGTCTTCTTTTATAATTTCTCTTAAGGTTTTCCAACACCCCTTGGTCCATGGGCTGGAGAAGTGGGGTTACGTTAGGGGGCAAAAACATTGTCTTGATTTCGCCAGAAACCATTTCTTCCGTGTCGGGATGAGCAGGACAATTGTCCATAAGCATAAGAGCTTTGCGAGGGAGATTGTTTTCTGCCAAATATTTTTCGACTTGAGGCACAAAGCTATCAAAAAACCACTCTTTGAAAATTTTGGAATCCATCCAAGCACTTTTTTAATTTTTGTACAAAACGGGGAGGCTAGAAATGGAAATGTTTTTAAACGCTCTAGGCTTAGCAGATTTCCCTATGAGCAATAACTTTAGTTTGCAGTCTCCGGTAGCATTTGAACAAGCCAAAAGTGTAACTCTGTCTTTTGATTTCTTGAACCCCGGAGCAGAAGCTTCTTGTTTGGAGGCAAGTGTTTTTGTTGGAAGCATACGGTAATTTAATCCCGTTTCATCACAATTAAAAATCTGCTGAAGCGACAAATTTTCCTGGTCAATCAAAGCTTTAAACCGGTCCTTGAACGATACAACAACTTCATAATCGGATGATAGTTTTTCGCCTGAAATATTAAGCTCTCTAATTCCATACCTGGTTTTCCAGCGATGCAGCCATCCTCTGCTTGCAGTAAACTCCTCTTCTCCATCTTTAAACTTGTTGTGGAATTCAATAGATTTTTCTTGTAACAAAGGCCCACTGACGGGACTTCCTTTGCTCCGTAATTGGGTAAACCACATAAAAAGGGCACTTGATGTTTTTTCAAACTCACCAGTTTTCATTGTTTTTCGTTTGCTGTCATTTTCGTTGTCCTTTTGCGAACACCACTTTTCAATATCAGCCCGTTTTCTTCTCCAATCACCAACCGTTACCTCACCAACACCTAAATCTGCAGCCACTCTTTTTATCGTTTCTCCTTTGTCTAGTCTTTTAATAGCCTTTAGTTTAGTCTCTAAACTCACAACAGTTCTTTTACGTGAAGAGCTCATAATAAAAACACCACAGTAACACAGCACAAAATGTCAGAATACCGTTCGAGTAACAGCGGGACTAACACCAACCAAGACTGTGAGAAGACACTGACTCAGCCAAAGCGCTTTAGACTACGTGCAGTGTGGTGGGAGAGCGAGGGGGTGGCAATGACCTTGGCACGGTCACCCCACTCCACCGCTCGCTCGCTACTGTACAGAGTACATACACTGTCGCCGGGCGCCCGGCATCCATGGCGCCGTCTTAAATATTATTATTTTTTTTTTTAATTTTTTTTGCATCCATGGCGCCGTCTTAAATATTTTTTTGCGCCCCGGTTAAACCGGAACTCGGTTAGTCGGGGCTCGGATAACCGGGGCCCTACTGTATTGTGATGTTGCCAAGCTGTAGTTTTTTCCTTTACTTAACAAAAACTAGAAAACTCAATCTGATGTTAGATTGACAGTTCTTCTTTTTGATTGTTCCGTGCCTTGTAAGTCAAACATATTTATTTAAAAATAAAAGGCTTGTATGATAGGCTTGATTAATTTAATATAAATATTTATTCATGAAAAACTATGGATAAGATACAAGAAACAGTAACCTCAATCATTCTATATTCGAATTAACATTTAATTATTTTACATAGAAGAGGGTTAAATGACGAACTGTAGGTCATTATACCTTATTCTATGCTCTATAGAACCATCTTCAAGAGCACTGCAAGGGTTTACACTAAAAGAAATCAATACAAGCGGTAATCATCTCCATGCAAATTTAAATATTGTTTATTTATACAATATCTATTATATTTATTATAATAAAAATAGAATGGAAAATAAAAATATAGATACACAAAATAAAATTTTGTTACAAGATATAAAAATAAAAAATCTCCCATTTTATCAGTATTATTTATGTAGAGATACTGTGGTCGTTGTTTTAATTTGTGTATTATAAAATAACTGTACCTAATTAATTTAATAATAGTTATTAGTGATTTTGAAAAGGTGGAAATAAAGCAAATTGGATAAAAATATACAAAAAAATAAAACACAAGATTTCCACTACTCCAGTACAAAATAATAAGTGGAGGCACATCCTGTCTATCAAATAATACTTCTCTATCCCACCCATCTTATATAATTTTTTCAGTGTGCTCTACTGTCTTTGACCAAATATCTGGAGTCACTTTTTCTAAAGACTTTATCCATACACTTGCTTGTTCTGTTGAAGAACCATCAGTTCCCACATGATCTCTATAAAAAAATTTAACTATGCCCCAAGTATGATCAATTGGGTTGAATATACAGTGGTAAGGGGGAAGTCGAAGCACTTTGTGACCATATTTTTCAGCTTCATATACTGTTGGTGGTTTCTTCCTACAAAAATGCATATATTTAAACAAAATAAGTTATCTAAGTATTACCATAATAGATTGAAAAATGTTTATATCAATTTACTGTTGTACTAAATTCAATAATTGGGTTTTGAGGAAAGTCTTTCAAAAGGAATATCATTTTTTATCAACCAGTTCTGTATATCAGCCTTTTTGGTAGCTGTTGGTACTTTATTGATCACTGTACTGTGATAACTTGCATTAGCCATTACAATTGTGACAGGTTCTTCCAAGTTCACTAAAAGCTGGTATTCAAACCAATGCAAAAAAATTTCTTGGTTCATTTCACCGTAGTAATCACCATCTTGTTTTTTGGAAGAAAAATCCAGCCCTGTTCCAGGAATAAAGACAGAAGAGAAACCAGCATGCAATACTATATACCTACAATAAGGAAATAACAAATTACTACTAGGTTTCCTAGATACGCTGCACAGCTCAAAACAACTATTAATAATTATATAGATTTAAATAAAATAGTGTGACTAGTAAATATTTGAAAAGGTCTTAAAATGGCAGAATGTTAGTACACCATAAATTAATTGCTAAATTTTATTATTCAATTACATTGGACTACCAATTTTGGTTTTTTTCACGCTTCTATGATTAGAATCTTGCCAAGAACGTTCAACAGTACCGTCTTTAAATATCCCTTTTTATCTTGACATATTCATGTACAAAATGTACACGTTTTAATGCAATATGTGGCAACTCCATTAAACCACGACGAGGATCATCTTTTTGGTATTTGAATCCAATATTTGTCACTATCTTCCAGAGTGATGTTAAACAACCATTAAAGAGTTCACGCTCCTGGAGTTTGTCTCTTAAAGTTTTCAAGGTTATGAGTTCCTCTGAAAAAATATTGTGTTAGTTAATTGTGAATAAAATAAAACAGTAAATTCAATATACTCACTGTTTCAATACATTTCGGTAAGCATTTTGATCAAAGTTATCGATTTCAACAGTAGGTTTTATGCGTTGTCTCTTTTTAGGTGGGCTTTTAGGCTGTTCACCTCTATTATGCTTGGCGGCAATATGGTTAACAGTGATAAAGCTAAGTTGTAAAGTTTCTGCAACTCTCTAAAATATAATTACTTCAATTTATGAAATAATAATATATTATCAAGTTTAATTAACCTAACCTAACATTAAAAACATTTAATCATTTACATTTAAATATGTAACAATAATATTAATAATGATGAATACAAATAGCGAATACTATTACTTACGACTCTTACAGCAGTAAGCGTAAGAAGCGGGCCTCCATTTCGGCATTCTCGTTCAAAATAGCTCAACAAAGATGTTACCATCTGATTTGCCTAAATAATTAGTTATGAAAATAACTGAATGAGCAATGAATTTAAAAGCACCAAAAAAACTTGTAAATATTAGACGATGATCGAATGTCAATAAACGTCAAAACAAACTGGGGAATTTTACCAGTTGATTTGACAACGTCTTGAAGTTTTGCCAACCCGTTAGCTGTAAATTGCCCTGGCTGTTGAGGGATAAATTGTATTCACGGTTGGTAAATTAATATTTATTATGATAAGCAGGAAAGTAACTAAAAATGACATCATCGTCCTTTTATCGTAAATAAACTATAACACTCACCTTGGATGAGTGCTAAAAGTCGTCTTTGACAAAAACTTTTCTTCCGAAATAGAAAAGATAAAAGCAGAGAGTGCTAGAAACTCAACATTAATGTTTCCTTGTTCTTTTATATATGTTTATTTTAAAGTATTATTCGAAATAAACCGTTTCTATCAATATTGATTTTTTTGTGGCCCACTGGAAGTTAAACCTTGTTTGTTTGGCCCAAGTTAACCTATGAGTTTCACACCCTTGCAGTAAATTAATTTGTAGAGTTTAGATGGTCTATTTTATTGTGGCAACTATTAACATCACTTATGTCAAATGTCTGTTACTTTGAAAGCTTATATTTGTTTGGGAATTTAAATGTTTTGAAAAATGGTTGTAGAAAAATAATGTTTATATATTTATTTAAATCTTAGGGATAAGTATAAAATCTTCACCTAATGCAAAATGGTCCGGACAAGGTAAAAATAAAACGGAAAAACGAACACTCCCAAGGAAAAAAAATCCGGCAAATATTAACATATTACCAGAAGTTGACGAAAATATTCCGTCTAGTAGTTCTCAGGATGAAGCTGATACCGAAGATTCTCCTTCGAAGTTAAGAAAAAGACGAAAATTGTTAAGAAAAAGTAGAGCCAAAAGGCAAAAAGGTGCGTTTGTATGTTTTGTTTCATTTCATTTAGAAGGCTGGCAGAGTGGTAGTCGATTAATAATTATTACCATTTATATTTTAGTGATAAACATTTAATTAAACAATGTTATCAAATTGTAATAGCCAAAAATTGTCTTTATAGTAACAACTAATCTTAAATGCTCTATTAATCTCAATGTAAAATATGATATACATTAACAAACTTATGTTCATTATTTTTTTAAGGAACATAAAATACTGATATAATAGCACTAAAAATGTTATCTTTAATTATCGATTTTTTTTTCTAATAGGTAATCATAAAAGAATCCATAGGATATCGGCCATAGATGCTCTAAACGACGTGGAGGTTGACAGTGACCATGAAATAAAAAATCGTTTGAAGATTATTAGCCACAATGTTCATGTATCTCAAATTAATAATCTCGATGTAAATGTGAAGCAGGCCGTGTATTTAGAAGAAAGTTCATCATGTAGTGAATTAGGAAAAGAAGGTCATGAAGGGGCTTGTCCAAATTTTTTAGCAATACATTCAACGTCAGGGTATGTACAAGTTGAAAAGTCTAAGTAAGTAAAAAATCTAACAAAATAATTATATCTGCATATTCTACTAGTAAAATACATACAAAAATTTTTATACATTTACACTATTTACATAAATACATTGAATGGACATATTTGTTTTTACATCATTTGTGAAAAGATGACAAATTTATAATGAAGCAGTTATAAAATTTTTAAATGGTTTAGTTACTCTACATTTTTTTACATTTAAACTAGCTGTAATATACAGGGTGTTTCATTGGGAAAGGGCCTAACTTTAACTGTAGATGAGGATCACTTTGGTGCTTCCAAAAACCTATATTTAATGTGTCTTCTGCACTTTATAACCGAGATACAGGGTGTTTTATAAATGTATCCTATTTCTTTCGAACCTCATAACTTCCGAGTTATCCTGTATATTATTTTGAAATTTGGTACACGTAATAACCATTACCTAGAAACTTCATCAAAAGCATCTCCAAAAAGATAATGCGGGTCCGGCTTAACAAAAAATTTTAAAACCCGTCTTTCCTAAAAACAACACCCAGTATATAGATTTTTTTTAAAATTGCTCTTCATAATTGGGAAGAGTATAAAAAATCAAATCTACTTATTTCCTTTTTATTTTTCTGCAGACAATTTTACTACCAAAAATTTACCGTCAAAGTTAAAATTTATGCACGTTTTGGGGGTTAACAATGGTATCGGAGAGGTTTTTTTTTATTTTTTAGCTTGAAATTAAATATATTTAATGCATCTAGAGAAGCGTCCTAGAAATTCAGTTGAGTTTGTATGTTTACGAGTACAGACAACTAAAAAATGTGATTACAGGGCCGTACTTAGGACATACTCATTCAATATGTTTCGAATATTTCGAACACACTGTATAAGGATATGTATCTGGAAACTATGCACTTCTACATTTAGAATAACAAGAGTAAAATAAGAGAAATAAATGTATCTTCCAAAATCGGAGAGATTTTTATTAATTTTATTAATTGACATGAAAATAAAACATGAAATTCTAACAACATTGTCCAAACGAAGCAACTCTAACCTACAAAAATTGCTCAAAATGACCTCCATTCTGCTCTATGCACTTTCTTGCCCTTTTTGTAATATTGCGAACGGACCTTCTGATCACATCTGGATTATTTCTCCGCAGGCATTCTCTATTCTTCGAAGAAGTTCTTCTCTGCTATAGATGTCGGTAGCATATACTTTTGATTTTAGATATTCCCAAATATAGTAATCCACAGGATTGAAGTCAGGTGACCTTGAAGGCTAGTTATTGGGACCAGCTCTGCCTATCCATGAATTAGGAAAATTTTCATTTGAAAAATTTCTTACTATGACTGTAATGCACCGAAGCACCGTCATGCTGATAATACATTCCTGCCACATTTACGTCTGCATCATCTAATAGCACTGGTAAAATAATCTGCAGAAAATCCAAATAGACTTCACCAGTGAGTCTATGTGGAAAGATATGTGGTCCTATTAATTTATTATCAATGACACCGCACCAAACGTTAACAGAAAATTTGCGTTGCAAATGGGCCTCTCTTGTAGCAAATGGATTTTCTTCTGCCCAAATGTGCGAGATACGTAAATTATAAATGCCGTCTCTTGTAAATTGAGCTTCATCCGTGAATAGAACTCTACTTAAAATTCTTGCATTTCGAATGATCCAATTGCTAAAATTCGTTCGTGGAATTTCGTCCCCTGCTTGAAGTCGCTGTACTTGTTGTATATGAAATGGACAAAGATTATGTTTTTTTAGTCGCCGCCAAACAGTAACATGAGGTACATTTGTAGCATGTCCAATTCTTCTTGCACTAATCTCCGGATTATTATTAACAATATTCAAAATATTTTGTTCCAAATTTAAATGCCTTCTTTCCTGATGTTCATTTAATGTAACCGTTGGAAATCTGCCTTGTTCTCCTAAGTAATTAAAAACACAAATAAATGTTTTACGGTTTAGTAACCTTCGGTAAGGGAACCTTCTTCCGTATTCAGTTTTTGCAGCAGTACCATTACCATTACAAAATCAATAAAAAAATAAAATATCTGCGTATTCTCGGTTAGAAAATTCATGAGGCATAATGATTTAATACTCACTAGGCAAAAAGAAAATAATGTAGGAAATTCAAAATATCAAACACTGTTTGACAGAAACTAGATACAAATGACACACACTTCAATGATGTGTCTATTCCATAGCCTACTTGAAGTATTATCTAGTTTATACGAGTATTTTTAACGTTTTTTTAAGTATAAATTTATTTCTCGTATTTTACTCCTGTTATTCTAAATGTAGAAGTGCATAGTTTCCAGATACATATCCTTATACAGGGTGTTCGAAATATTCAAAACATATTGAATGAGTATGTCCTAAGTACGGCCCTGTAATCACATTTTTTAGTGGTCTGTACTCGTAAACATACAAACTCAATTGACTTTCTAGGATGCTTCTGTAGATGCATTAAATAGATTTAATTTCAAGCTAAAAAATAAAAAAAACCTCTCCGATACCATTGTTAACCCCCAAAACGTGCATAAATTTTAACTTTGACGGTAAATTTTTGGTAGTAAAATTGTCTGCGGAAAAGTAGAAAGGAAATAAGTAGATTCGATTTTTTATACTCTTTCCAATTATAAAGAGCAATTTTAAAAAAAATCTATATACAGGGTGTTGTTTTTAGGAAAGACGGGTTTTGAAATTTTTTGTTAAGCCGGACCTGCATTATCTTTTTGGAGATGCTTTTGATGAAGTTTCTAGGTGATGGTTATTACGTGTACCAAATTTCAGAATAATATACAGGGTAACTCGGAAGTTATGAGGTTCGAAAGAAATAAGATAAATTTATAAAACACCCTGTATCTTGGTTATAAAGTGCAGAAGACACATTAAATATAGGTAATGCTTCTGTAGATGCATTAAATAGATTTAATTTCAAGCTAAAAAATAAAAAAAACCTCTCCGATACCATTGTTAACCCCCAAAACGTGCATAAATTTTAACTTTGACGGTAAATTTTTGGTAGTAAAATTGTCTGCGGAAAAATAGAAAGGAAATAAGTAGATTCAATTTTTTATACTCTTTCCAATTATAAAGAGCAATTTTAAAAAAAATCTATATACAGGGTGTTGTTTTTAGGAAAGACGGGTTTTGAAATTTTTTGTTAAGACGGACCTGCATTATCTTTTTGGAGATGCTTTTGATGAAGTTTCTAGGTAATGGTTATTACGTGTACCAAATTTCAGAATAATATACAGGGTAACTCGGAAGTTATGAGGTTCGAAAGAAATAAGATAAATTTATAAAACACCCTGTATCTTGGTTATAAAGTGCAGAAGACACATTAAATATAGGTTTTTGAAAGCACCAAAGTGATACCCATCTACAGTTAAAGTTAGGCCCTTTCCCAACGAAACACCCTGTATGTTCAGTTAATTAACAATCTATTGTTGTGTTTCACTTATTCAGCACAATTATTTTTCAATTTCTGTGTGAAGTACTGGTTTCAAAACAAAAAGGCTTTATTTTAGGTTTCAAGGTTTGCTCTTGGATCCTCCTATTAGGGTACAGTTTTCTTTGCGATTTTTTTTTAATTCCACATTAACTGCAATCAGAATCTAGTACTGTAAACTGTAAGCTATATTGCTAACTGTAATAATGCCATGTTTGTGCTCCCACATCTACTTCTTCGTAAAAAGGCCTTCTCTACGTCTATGATCCATCGTCTTTTTAATCTTTTGTTGTATGTCTCTTTTGAAGTAGTGGTTGGTATGGCTTTCCAGTTTTTGGTGGTTTGCTCCTTTATCCTTGAACTGTTCCTTGGAATGTGGAAATCATGGTTCAACATCTCGTTTGTTTGGAATTGAGATGTAGGGCTAGGTATTTTATAATTGTTGATCTGGAATTTTTTATGTTTATGAAAATTGGAGTACATTAACTCATGTTTAATGTTTAATTGATTATTGTCATTTTCCATGGTTTGGGCTATTATTCATTGTGGAAGATGCTATTATTGTGTCCTCATCGCTAATGAATGAATAGAATGGGCGGGGTGGGGTGGCTGTTACCTGGCAATTAGACCACTTCTGGCCCTTTTTACCATTCCCCAGTTTTCCCCCCTTTAATTCACTTGTTCGGTCTGTAATTGAAACGTCTCGAACTACGTATAAAGGCCGTGACGGATTTCACAGTAAGGGAATGAAGGTTTTCTTCTTCAATTCTATCCACACCAAAGGTGTCATTTCTAAGGTGTGTGCTGTTGCCTGCAACTTGTTCATTGTTCCACTGATGTCTTGGCGGAATGATGACTTTGAACATGTTGTCTGTCCTCACTTAGTCTTCTTTTGGAACAGCTTAGAGCGCTAGAATGGGAAGCTCCGTTTCTGTTCTTTTTGCTATTATTGTGTGGCCTTTGCCACCCTCCTTCCAGTGCCTGTTGTCCCACAATCTTACAAAGGCCGCCATCGCACTCACAATAATCCATATGGGCATACTGTGGTAATGAACGGGCCTATTACTAGCACCAGTCCATTGTCGGAGTATACTTGCGCATAGATCCTTCTTTCGTTAGTCTTTCTAGTAGGCTGTCCATAATGATTTTCCCAGTCTCCCTCCGCGCGAATCTCTTGAGAGCAGCTTTCTAGTGTTGCTGTTATTATTCTGCTTTTGAACCCAGATGTTACCCAGGAGACCAGAGTTGGGGAGGTCTACCTGGATAGCAGTGCTGTCTCAATAAGATTTGCTCTCGCCTTGTCGAAGGCTCCTTCGACATCGAAGACAGCTAGAGCTACCTCTTAAGTTGTAGTACCTTCTCCACCGTTTGCATTATGGCGTGGAGGGTCGTTTCCGTTGACCTACCCTGCCCATAAGCGTGCTGATGTGGGTGGAATGGGCACTGTTTTAAACTTCCTTCTAATATTTGTCTGTCTATCATCTTTTCCAGTGTCTTAAATATAAATGATGTGAGACTAATGGGTCTGAAGGATTTGGCTGCTGTATAGTAGGGTTTCCCAGCTTTGGGGATGAGGACAACTTCGGCTTTCTTCCATTCTTCCAGGACCTACCATATTGCAATACTGGCTTGAAATATTCCTTTCAGCACTGGGAGGTGAATATCCAAACCTTACTGCAGGAGCACTGGAAATATTTTATCCGGTCTCGCTGCTTTATTGGGATCGAACTCGCCCACCACGCATTTTATGGATCCATCTATTACAACCCTGTTAGCTAGTTCCCAGTCTTCATCAGACTGACCCTGCCAGCCTGGTTGTTGGGGCTCCACATTAGGGAAGTCGGTTTTCAAGAGGTGTCTTAGTGAGTCCTCTGTGGATGACGTCCAAAACCTGTGTACTTTCTTGAGCGTGCCAATAGGAACGTTATTCTCTCGACTTAGTATTTTACCTAACCTGGATGCTTCCATAAGTGAGTTCACTTCGCTGCAGAAGCTTCTTCAACTAAACCTTGCTTCTTCAGATTTATTTTTTGAGATCTCTTCTAGCTCTTCTATAATCGTTCCAGTTGGTTTCGTCCCCATGTTTCATCGCCTTATTGCGAGTCTTCCTGGTGTCCCTCCTCTAGGATTCGAGTCAAGCACTACTCCACCATTGGACTATTTTAAACGAAGAAGCCTTAAGAGAACAAGCTTTTTCGTCGCTCCCAACTATTGACGATTTGGTTGTCTCTAACTCCTTTCTTAAGTCTTGTCTTGTTCGTATTGAGGTATTCGGGGTATGGCGGCTATCCTGGATTGCGCCTTAATGGGAGCAGTTCGACCCCTGCATTTAAGCTGAATTTGATCGTCCTGTGATCCGAGGTCGATATGTCTCCTGTGACCCTCCAGTTCTCAATATGATCATGTAGGTCTCTAGAGGCCAACATGTCTATCGCCTCCTTCAGGATTCGATAGACAAATGTGGGCTCTTTCCCTCTATTCAATAGGGGTGTTCCACGAGCATTATTGTCAGTTCTGCCGCACGGTAGATGGCGGTGCATTGGCATCACATCCTAAAATAAGTGGTTGGATTTTATCTTTTGCATATTCAACAACTCAGATTAGTTCCACTGAAGGTGGTAGGTAATCCATGTCGTATGGAAGATAGATCCTTGGTAGCCATAATACAGGTCCTGGGTGATTTATCTTCATCCACTTTTCCAATAATAATATTGTGGGTCGACTTTAGGTCTCTAATTTTGTTCCTAAAACAATAAGGCTCTTGTATTAGGCAGATATTACCTGCAGCTTCGGCCTGGATTCCTCCCAATTCTGCGCAGGAATCCTGACCGTGCTGCAGGTTTGTTTGGCTTACCTTCACTCCGACCATTGAGGCGTGTAGAACAGAATGGGGCGGATCTACTCCCCCAGGAAGGCCCAGAGATCACCGCCAGAAGCTCCCACTCGAGCCCATAATCTTACGTGGATACTAATCAGCTCATAGAAGAGCTCCCAGCCCTGATCCTGCAGATGCGTGACCGTCTCCGGATCCACCAGTAAGACGTGGAACCGCCCGCCTGGTTCTCCCGTCATTTCTGCATGTTTCCATTCCGCGACCTCTAGCTCCTGGTTTTCAAGCGAAAGGGCCTCCTTTAATTCTCCGACGTTCACCTCCTTGGAGTGCAGCCTGAACCCGATTCTCACAGGCCAAGGCGCCTCGCTAGCTTTGGAAGCTTTGAAGGTGACGCCATCGTCTTCATTATTCTCTGGGACCGTTGATTCAGGAGCCACTCCATAGATGTTTCGTCCTGAGCGGTTACTAAAAACCACACTGAGTCAACAAGTCCAGAGTTCCTGAACCTTAACTGAAGTCCCGAGGTGTGTGGTCTGCTGCCTTCATGGTAGCTGTCATCTGTTTGACGATGCTGCCTCTGATGGCATTAGCTTCTTCTTCGTAGATCTTACCTCCTTTTCTGTTGGAGGTAATCATTACCTGTTTCTCTCCCTAAGACTGAGCTGTATGGAACGAACGGGGTTCTTCTTCAGTTGCGGCACCGCCACGGTTTTTCTCAAAAGAGATGCGTGGGGGTTGCCGCTGTCCGACGGCGCCTCCCTACCCCTGTTAACTCTCTTACAGCCCCCTCCTGGGGGAGTTTCGCGGAGCCTTTTCGATCCCTTGCCTGTTTGTGACGTACGGGCGTTTTTTTTATGCCGCTTGGTCCTTTACTGGCTTGGGTGGTCGTTGTACAACTGTGCGGCTTGTGCTACCCTGTTGCAACTTACTTGCCTTCTTTGCGTCTTTTTCCTGGCGCAGGTGGTTCTCTTCCTCAACTCTTGAGCAGCTTTCCTTCGTACTGCTCTCTCCTCCTCAGTTTCCATTTCAGAAACCCTGGTGGACGCTGTCGGCTCCTCTCTGGTTTCTGATTCCGTGACTCTTTTGACTCCGTCCTTGGTTGGGCTTCTGTCCCTGTCTCCACCGTGGTGTTTTCAACCCCTTCCTGGAGGAAACAAAGTCAGAGCACAGTAGTGCGTCTTCATTCGATTTTTCATCTTCCATTCTAGTCCCACTAGTATAGGGGAAGGGCAGTGCACATTTACGATGCCCCCTGTGTAGATGTAAGATTAGTAACTCCTAGAGGTCGTCAGGTGTCTCGAAGGCACCGTTCGCGATACCTGTTTTACCTTGAACTAAGCCCTAAAGTGAGGCTTGCTTAGAACATCCGGTGGTGCTCCGAAGAGGCAGACACCCGATGGTTCCATTTCTCCACCACATGTACCCAGCTACAAACTACAAAGCTGCTATGCAGTATAGCAATGGTCAAAACTACAACCAACCCCACCATCCTCATTGTTAACTGGAATGACTATATCATCTATGAATATGCTTGTAAAAGTACTGATGTTGAATATTAGGTACAGCATCTGTCCTAAAATACTCCTCTGTGGGATTCCAGATTTTATGAGCTGGTATTGGGAAGTTCGGTCATTTATTCTTGTTCTGAATTGTCTATCAGTTGGATGGAAGAAAACAAATTTTAATTATATAATTTAATTAATAATATGCCGAGCAAAACTTTCTCTTTCTAGGCTTCTGTTAACACTATTTGATTGTGAAATGCCCTTGATGAAAGCCAAACTAGTGCTCTAGAATTATGTTTAGGATGTTGTTGTTTCTTTGGAGAATGATGTTTTCTAATAGTTTCACTATGAATAATAGCAAGCTTATTGGTCTGTATGATTCAACATATGCATTTGCTTACCAGGTTTCTATATTAGTATTATTTCTGATTTTTTAAGCCTCTTGGGTATAGATTGAACCAGAATTATTGTGTGCTAATTGTAATCTTCTCAATATGAAGGATGAAACTGCAAAATGAGACCTGTTATTGAAAACTACTAGAATATGAAGAAAAAGTGAAATAATTTTCCATTTTATTGAAACGAAATTTTTATGTATGAGAGTTTTAAAACAACTTATTGCAGATCCCTAGTTTGAAATATCTTATATACTTGATATACAGTTTTTACATATGAAATAATGAGTATGAATTGTAGTTATTTTTAACAATAAGTTAAATATACAGGCTGACATGGTTTAAATTTTGTAGTTGTGCTTTCACATCTCTTCAAATGAAATTTGCTATTGTTATTTGTATATGAAGGAAAGCGTGCCATGGTTGCATGCAAGGGTTTAAATTTTGATTACATTCACTTAAGGTATTTTAGATAAATAAATTAAAAGGCTTGTCACAAATCTAAGTTAATATCAGGTTGATTTTGTTTAAATCAATATTTACAATCACTGGTTTTGTGTAAAATATTCGTTTTCGCAATAATTCACAAATTTAGGCGAAATGGGTCGATGCTCTAACTAACCCGAACTTGCATATGTATAGTATAACTTCAGTGATGGTTTCTTGCTGGTAGTGATGTGTCGATCCGGCCGAAATTGGTACAAATGGGGTAGGATCGAGTTGGATCGAATCAAAGAATTCAGAGTCGTTCCAAGGAACGAATATCGAGAAAACGAATGCACAAGGCTTCATTTTTGTTTGTTTTATTACTTACTGGCAATGGCAAATGCTAATACTCTATAATTTCAATCCACCGGTCCAACCAACACAACCAATCTACTTTGTATGCATGCAGTGCTGCGGCTACCTTACCTAGAACCCTAAGTGAAATGTGCATTCATCAGATCAGTAGGTATATCGTTATGATGAACGAATCCGTCAGACTCGATCCACTTGCGGATCGAATGGAGCAAATCCACAAAAGTATCGAAAGTTCCCAGCACTACTTGCTGGTAAAAACATTATCCATTCAGTTGAAATGGTATATATAGTGATTTTTTCCTTTTTGTCTATCTCGAAGAAACAGGGTTTCAAAAAATAATCACTTGCTAGTTTATTTAATCATGTAAACGGGTTAAAATATTTATTAAAATAACTATTCAACAATATACATTTACAATTAAATAAAATAATAATTAAAATCCTAAACGAAAAAAGAAAATAGAAACAATATTTTAATAGGAAGCGTTGAATCACTTAACCGTGGCGCTGGGTCGACGTCGGCTGAAATAAGTTTGCTTGATTCTACATCTACTGTCGCCGGACGGTATAGGGTCCAGTCAAATCTCTTTTCAGTGTAGTCTTCGTACGCCATCTATGCGCGGGGCTCCGAAGTATCCTCCACATAATGCTGGTTGCTAACTAGATAGGGATACAGGGCGTGGCGTATATGTACGACCGCTACAGCCTCCCCCTCTGACGTCGAGGTCGTCTCGACGAGGCGTCAGAAATAGTGGCGGGAGAAGATATATCTGACTTGCGGGGACGTCCTCTTCTAATTTCCCGCACGGGCTTAGGTACGTCTTCTGAGTTTTCAGAAGACTAATAAGGAGTCAGGTCACTAGTAAGATAAATCCCTATTGGTATGGAGTCTTCATTCGGCTCGGCCACTTCGTAGCTAGTAGGACCGTGTTTACGGAGTATGACGTATGGTCCGTCGCGTCGTAGGGCCAATTTCGTTGAGTATCCCTTTGCGGCGTTACTGAGGAAATGTGATTTGACTAGCACTTTGTCGCCAGGTGCATAATCCGGCCCATGACGACTGTGTTTATTTACAAATGCTTGGTTCTTCTTTTGTTGTTCTTCGGTAAGCTCATTGGCCATATGGAGAGACAGATAAGTTTTGGAGTGATTTCCGCAACAAAATTTTCGTTACGTACGATAGTTACGTCTTGTATAGTTCGCAGCTCTCTCCCGAAGGTCAGATAGGCCGCCGTTTGTCCAGTTCTTTCACATCGGGCTGTGTTGATGGCGAATCTTATAGAAGTTAAGGTCCGGGACCATTAGAGGTGTTTTTTGTCAACTAGTATACCTAATTGTGTTTTTAAGTCACGGTTCTTACGTTTCATTATATTTGCTTCAGCATGATACACAGGAATTAGGGCATGTCAGATGCCTAGACAAAACGTGAGTTTTTGCATTATGGGACACTGATCGTGTCCCGTTGTCGCTTATTAACCGCCATGGCACCCCACAGCGGAAAATTATTTCATCAATTAATACTCGTGCACAATTATCTGCCGTAGCGCCTGCTAGCGAAAAAATGCAACCCAAAGGCTAGTGGTGTCTTCAATTATATAAATCCACCTTATGCCATCTTCACTCAATGGTAGTGGTCCGAACAGATCGACTGTGATAACTTCAAACCTTTGGTTGGAGACTACTGTCTGTAATAATCCCACAGGCTTCCTGTTATCGACTGTATACCTCTGGCATTCTAAGCATACATGCTTGACAATGTCCTGGCGCATTCCTATCCAAAGGTAACGCCTAGAGACTCGATTTAACGTTCTATCTACGCCGTAATGTCCGGCGGTAGGGTCGTCGTGGTAGGCTCGCAACATTTTTGGACGTTTGCCGCTGTTTTAAATGCTCGTACAATGATGCGCTAGCTACGCTCGTTCTGGCAGCTGTGTCTATATGAGCAAGGCCGTTACCATCATTTATCTTTACTTGTATAGTGGGTACTTGGATTGTGAGCTCGGTTAACGTATTCAGGGTGTAGAAGTGGGCCGAATGGGCTGATACATCGGGACGAGGTTTTTTTTTAACAATCCGGGCAGTTGTTTCGGAAATATCCTTGTTTGCCGCATCCGTAACAGGAGATTTTTGCCGGTTTCGGTTTGTGATGGGTTTCTGTACTAGTTTCTTTAGCGGCTTGGCGTTTTCGGCATTCGTTTATTCAATGCCCTCTAAAGTGGCAGTAGGCGCATTCGTCTTCTTGCTGGCACCTGGTCTCTTGGTACACTGGGTGGTCCTGTAGTCACTGTTTCCTCCAATTGGATGTGTTCAATGTTCCTGGCTTGTTCCAGTAAATTGTCGAAAGAGCGTATCGACTCTCTTGCGATTTGTTTATGTATATGGGTTGCCAGCAATCCGTAAACAATGTTGAGTTTTGAGCTCTCGTCGTGACGGTTTGGTGGTAACTGTGCCAACAGTGCTCTCTTTCTGCATATGAAATCGTCGATTGGGACGTTAGGCTCTTGGCGTTGGTCAAATATGTCGAAATACACTTGATAGGCTGGTTTAGCGGGCGAGAATGCATTTCTGATTAGTCGCGTGGCATTATCCCAGTTGGTCGCTTGGTTTTCTACTCCGCGCCACCATAGTGAAGCGTAGTTGGTGAGGAGTAGGGGTATACCTTTAATTGCGACGGCGTCACTTATTTTCTCAATCTCCTTGTATATTGAGATGGTGGTTATGTACGTGTCGACGTTGTCGTGACATCTTTTGCCATCGAATCTTGCGGAGCAGCGGATGAAACTGCCTGTGTTGGACGTCGTTGACGTGGCGTTCGAAGTAGAGATTTTCTCCAGCAGTTGTCGAAATTGCTCCTCGTTGAAAGCAATGGACATATTGTTCTGTAGTATTTGACTTCGTTGAGGAATGATTATGCAGTGAAAGACGGACTGAACAAAGTCGAACGAGCGAGTGTTTATCGTCGACTGATTTTAAAAGACAAAACAGAAGCTGGCTAAAGTTCTGTCGCAATCTTTCGCAAATCCAGGTGGTGTGGAGAAACTTGAAAAATTTTTTTCAGAAAATTGACAAAACAAAGTAGAAATTTGGGAATGTTTTATCGGATTTTCTAGAAACTAAATTTCCAATATTCCAATTCTTCTCGTTTAGTTTCTAGTGCTTTACGTTGAGCGCCAATTTTGTAAACGGGTTAAAATATTTATTAAAATAACTATTCAACAATATACATTTAAAATTATATAAAATAATAATTAATATCCTAAACGAAAAAAGAAGATAGAAACAATATTTTATTAGGAAGCGTTGAATCACTTAGCCGCTGGGTCCACGTCGGCTGAAATGAGTTTGCTTGATTCTACATCTACTGTCGCCGGAAGTTATAGGGTCCAGTCAAATCTCTGTTCAGTGTAGGGCGTTGCGTATATGTACAACCGCTACAATCATTAAATTTCCATATTTTCTCTTCTATAATAGCATCATTTAAGGTTTTTTCTTATGCATCCTTTAAAATTTAATGTTTAACGTCATACTGCTTTAAATAATTTTCTCCTATGCCCACACCAGTTAAATGGAATTCGATTAGTAAAGACCTGATGGAGATCTATTACTGTTATCTCAAGTTTTTCTCTGGAATGTACTTATTTGCAAATTTGTTCAATCTGTCTATGAAAAAATTATTTTACAGAATTGCGAAAGGACTTGATCATATGGATTTAACATAATCTGTACCACTTTTTACCTACTGTACTATGTACACATTTTCCTGGTCTTAGAAGTCCTAGAACACCATAAAATGCTCCACATTAAGCTAACGTAGCTCATCGGGAATTCAGACTTATAATTGATTGAAGAGGATTAAAGAAGAAAATACTAGATGGGAAGAATTAGCACAACATGATTTCAACAATTTTAGCATTGACTATAACAGGCAAGAGCTGGCAATGTTAGAAATTGTTGTTTCAATCTTATTTCTTCTTTTCCAATTCTCTCTAGGATACTAATAATTGCAGATATCATTACTTCAAAAAAAATTTCTAAATGTTTAAGGTATCAGTTTTGTATAATGATTTAACAGTAATATTTATAAACTTTTCTAGTGTAATAAGTTTTATCACTCTCATACATAAAAATAAAATGAAAATGTAAATATTTTTAATATATTTAATTTGGTAAACGTGTCAATTTATTTTCATTCATAATCTAAAAGTAGCTTTGTAGGAGATTCTCCTAACCACTTTTAATTTACATAAAAAATGTTTTAACAAAAAATAATAATTTAAATAATTATCTTTTAAAATATTACATATTTAAATAAGATATATTTAATGTCAATAACTACCCATATTAAAATCGTTTTTGCGCCTCTACTAATTATTTTTTGTACACAGTTTATGTTGGAGATTCAAAAAGCT
Organism: Galeruca laticollis; assembly: GCA_963921935.1. NCBI lineage: Eukaryota > Metazoa > Arthropoda > Insecta > Coleoptera > Chrysomelidae > Galeruca > Galeruca laticollis. The sequence goes on along the minus strand of OY998176.1, from coordinate 148,817,508 downwards.
AAAATTGGTGTCTAGATTTGATTTATGATGATACAAATATATGTAATTGCCATATTACCAGAAAATAGTGTTTACTAAGGCAAATTGACTTGTTATTAGAAGTAACCATGAAAAATAAAATAGATAAGAAACTGGTATCTATATAACCAGTCTCATTAGTAATAAAATAAGGCTAGTGGACAAGAACATACAACAAAGTAAAAAAAAGGATATTCTTTTAAAAATAAATAAAAGGTAACAACCAGAATACATATCAACATCCAAAAATACAGTTAAACTTGAAAACAACAGTTACAAGGTAGGCAAAGAAATCGCAAAAAATTTAAAAAAAAAAGAAATATGCAATGAAAAAATTTATGTACGAATCGTGAATACCAGTGGCGGATTTACAAATTTTCAGCCAGTAGGCTATTCAATTTTTGCCGTTCCTATTGACGAGTTTGTCAAAGAAATTGTAACTTTATGATGTGTGCTCCATCGTTCTCATTAATGAACTTTTTCCCATTAGTAGTATGATTGTCAACTACCCAGGCAGCACACAATATTCATTAGACATCCACAAGATATCCATTATGGATATCATTTATATCCACTGGATATATATTGATAGCCTATAGACATTCATATGTCCGCCTATATCTAGAATATATGTGTTATCTTATGGATGTCTTTGGAGATATCTCATTAATATCCCATGGATATCCTATGTTCCTACTGGTGGAAATACAAGGTGGTCCAACGAAAACAATACAAAAGTTTTTTATGTCTACAGGTCTGGAATAAAATTAACAGAAAATAGTTTATCCAGTCAACCACTACAAAATATTATAGATACACAGGGTGGATAGTCTACTATTTTAGTGGACGACTGTAGAATATTGTGGTCCAGTGAAAAATATTCAAATATTTATCGCATATATCTGTTATATTTTGTACTGATTGACCACAACTATTATTTCCAGTTAATTTTATTCCCGATCTGTTGGTATATACAACTTTTGGTAAGCATTGTTTTTGTTGGCCATCTTGTATTGCCACCAGCAGGTACTAGTCAGATATTCACCTGTGAGTAAGAAGGTACAAATGGAATTAAATTTTTCATAATAGTAGTATTATTTGACATAATATGATGAAATGATATACTATGGAATAGAATGATAGAAAATACTTTTTTTTATTAAAAATTAGTCACATCCTCCAAAAGGTTATTAGCGACGGAACAATATGAGAGCTATACAGTGATTGCAAACTTACAAATTAAGCATATACATATATTTTACTAAATATCAACCATATTGAACTAAATACTATTTAAAAGGTCGATATCCTTAAGGAAATTTATTAGCTTGTCTATTGGAGAATGTTCGCCAAGCAACTCTTTCAGATTAATAGGGATATCATGTGTTTTGCGTTGCTGATGATATTTGTTGCAATTTATTAATATGTGTTTCACCGGTAATATTTCATCACATGCATCGCATTTGGGAGGTTCTGTTTAAGTCATTAAAAATGAATGAGAACTTAGTATGTCCCAGGCGTAATTGTGAAAGAGGCCCAATTAAGTCGACTTAAATGGTTACCCCCCCCCCCCCCCAAGATGTCACGACCGACTTTACATGTCTCAGCATTGAATCACTGCGATGCCACTCGTTTTGCCACATACCGGACACTTTGCTTTTATAAAAACCTTTCAGGTTACTGCTGGCACATTTTATAACTGTTCCCGAGTTATCACTATTCACTGCAAGACGCGCACTTTTATCAGCTTTCTCGTTACCACTGATTCCAATGTGGGATGGAATCCAGATGAGTTGAACGTTTCTTGAGTCTTCTTGAATTGTTTTAAGTTCGCATTTTATCAACTTTTCAAAGGGATGAGTTGGATATAAATGCTGGATTGACGAAACAGAACTTAAGGAATCCGTGAGCCTGTTTATATGCTTAAGGGCTTGATATAGCGTATAAAGTTATGCGGAGAATATACTGCAGGACATTGGGAGTTTAAACAAAAACTGATTTCTGGGCGTAACAAAAGCACAACCTACTCCGTCGTTGGATTTAGAAGCGTCTGTATAAATATGAGAATAACCTTCAAAACAGCGATCAGTAATCTCCAGAAATGTATTTTTAATTATGGAGTTATTCGACTCATTTTTTTTTGTAGCGCAGGAGTTGTGTATTGCAGTGTAAAGGTTTTAGTGTCCAGGATGGAGGGTAGGATATTGCATTGGAGAATGTATCGGAAGCATTCAGATTAAGACTTTTCAGCTTGAGTCGTAATCGTTCGTAGTATGGTTTTCTGTTGGTAAATTGATCATTTTCATCTGGATGCTGGTCCCGAAAGGTTTGAAGATCGATGGGTCTTGTGGTATCTTGTGCAATGGCTGCTGCATGTGTAAGAAACAACTGCATACGACGATAATGGAGTGATGGTTCTCCGGCTTCCCCATACATACTTTGTACTGGTGTAGTTCTAAAGGCTCCCAAAGAAATCCTTAAGGCGTTGTTATGAACCGCATCTAGGGGTTTCAAGACTGATCTACTTGCCGAAGCGTAAGCTATCGAAGCGAAGTCAATTTTTGATCTGATTAAAGATCTGTACAAATGTAAAGTAGTTTGATCCGATCCCCAGTATTTGTTGGATAGGGTTTTTAGTAAATTTAGCTTTTTATTATACAGGGTGTTTCATTGGGAAAGGGCCTAACTTGAACTGTAGATGGGGATCACTTTGGTGCTTCCAAAAACCTATATTTAATGTGTATTCTGCACTTTATAACCGAGATACAGGGTGTTTTCTAAATTTATCCTATTTCTTTCTAACCTCATAACCTCCGAGTTACCCAGTATATTATTTTGAAATTTGGTACACGTAATAACCATTACCTAGAAACTCCATCAAAAGCATCTCCAAAAAGATAATGCAGGTCCGGCTTAACAAAAAATTTCAAAACTCGTCTTTCCTAAAAACAATACCCTGTATATCGATTTTTTTAAAATTGCTCTTTATAATTGGAAGGAGTATTAAAAATCGAATCTACTTATTTCCTTTTTATTTTTCCGCAATCAATTTTACTACCAGAAATTTACCGTCAAAGTTACAATTTATGCACGTTTTGGTGGTTAACAATGGTATCGGAGAGGTTTTTTTTTATTTTTTAGCTTGAAATGAAATCTATTTAATGCATCTAGAGAAGCATCCTAGAAATTCAATTGAGTTTGTATGTTTACGAGTACAGACCACTAAAAAACGTGATTACAGGGCCGCACTTAGGACATGCTCATTCAATATGTTTCGAATATTTCGAACACCCTGTATATAAGGATATGTATCTGGAAACTATGCACTTCTACATTTAGAATAACAAGAGTAAAATACGAGAAATAAATTTATACTTCAAAAAACGTTAAAAGTACTCGTATAAACTAGATAATACTTTAAGTAGGCTATGGAATAGACACACCATTGAAGTGTGTATCATTTGTATCTAGTTTCTGTGAAACAGTGTTTGATGTTTTGAACTTCCTACAGTATTTTCTTTTTGCCTAGTGAGTATTATCAGTATCATTATGCCTCATCAATTTTCTAACCGAGAATACGCAGATATTGTATTTAATTATGAATTTTGTAATGGTAATGGTACAGCTGCAAAAACTGAATATGGAAGAAGGTTCCCTTACCGAAGATTACCGAACCGTAAAACATTTATTCGTGTTTTTAATTACTTAGGATAACACGGCAGATTTCCAACTGTTACATTAAATGAACATCAGGAAAGAAGGCATTTAAATATGGAACAAAATATTTTGAATATTTTTTTTTTTTTTTTTTTTATTTTAGCTTAACGTGCCTCGACAGCGCAGGTCATTGGCACAGAAAAATAATTACAAATATTTACATGATACTGAATAACAACTATTACTAATTTTTAAATTAGATTTTATGGTAGAGATGCGTAGCTTTCAGAAACTGTAAGACTTTCTTGATCTCGGTGGGACAGTGGAGCATTTCCTTGAGGTTAGGCCTTAGGTCGAATCGTTTATATGTAGCGAAAAATTGTTTGCAGTCAGTAAGTATGTGCTTGACGGTCAGTATAGTATTACAGCTGTGGCAAACAGGACGATTTCCTGAAGACATCAGATGACCGTGTGTGAGTTTGGTGTGGCTGATTCGAATTCTTCTGATTATAGCGGCCTCTCTCCTTGTTAAAAAGCTAAGGGAGAGAGGAGAAGTAGATGAATGAATATCGTGAAGTGCTGTCGTACTGTTGCGCCACAGATGTCGCCAAGATTCTTGCGTGACGTTTTTGAAATGGAACTTGAGGTCGCTGGCGAGTTGGACTATGTGTTTTGGATTGTCGCTAGAGGCAGCTTCTTTCGCGTGGCGATCGGCAGTTTCGTTACCAGCAATTCCAATGTGTGATGGTAGCCAGATGAGAGAGACTGTTATATCATGAGCAACGAGGGTTTGATATATATCATGTATGCTCTGGACAATTGGGTGGTCAGTGAAGATTGCTTTAATTGATAAAATGGATGAAAGGGAATCAGTGCATATTGCAATATTTTTGTGGGGGAGGGAGATATATTTAAAAGCCTGAAGAATGCTATGAAGCTCACCTGTATGGACGCTACACACTGAAGGTAAAGTAAAGGAGCCTATGAGTTCATGTTTCGAGGTAACTGCACAACCAACTCCGGAGTCAGTTTTCGAAGCATCAGTGTAAAGTGTTAAATCGTAAGATTTTTTTTGTAATAATCCAAGGAATGCTTTCTTTACAAGTGCAGTGGGCGACTCATGTTTATTAAAAATGGTGAGTGACGTATCGATTATAGGAATGATTTTGGTCCAAGGAGGAGAAGAAGGTAGTGGGAGCGGGGATGTCAGAGAGAGGTCAGTATCTTTGACTAAAGGAGTGAGCAATTGGGGAAGAGATTTGATGATTGTTCGAGGGTTAGTAGGGAGATTAGTCGTTGAAGTGAAAAGTGAGTGAACAGGATTGAATGGATTGGAGGAAACTGAGGCAGCATAAGAAAGAAGTAGGGATTGTCGTCTTAAGGGGAGGGGTGATTCATTAGCTTCAATATGGAGACTATCAGCAGGGCTAGAGCGGAAGGCACCAAGGCAGAGACGGAGAGCGGTATTGTGAACAGAATTCAGCAAATCTGTGACAGATTTGGAGGCTGACATGTAAATAAAGCAACCATAGTCAAGCTTCGAACGGATGAGAGCTCTGTAAACTCTTAATAATACGATTTCGTCGGAACCCCAGTGAAAGTGACAGAGCGTTTTTATTATGTTTAATCTCTTTAGACAGATGCCTTTGAGTTCATGGATATGGTGTTTCCAGTTAAGTCGAGAGTCGAAGGTTATTCCGAGAATTTTACATTGATTTACAGTGGGTAAGGGTGAATTATTAAATAAAATGTGAGGTAGAGGAGAAGATCTTCTTCTTGAAAACTTGATTAGTTTGGATTTACTTGGAGATAAGGATAATCCCAGGTAAGAAGATCTATCCTGTAGAAGGTTTACTGCGGTTTGAAGGAGTTTGCAAGTGGATGAGATCGATTTACCATGACAATAAACAATTAGGTCATCAGCATATTGGACATATTTTATGGGAGCAGGAAACTTGCAACAGAGCTCGTTTATTGTGAGGATGAATAGAGTAGAACTTAATACTGATCCTTGAGGGACACCAGCATTTTGTGGGTGAGACAAGGAGAGTTTGCCATTAGCGGAAACCCTGAAGGTTCTACAAGTTAGGAAATTATGAATGAACGATAGAATGTTGCCATGAAGATTATATTGGGAAAGTTTATTTAGTATTGCCGTTCTAGATATCGAGTCAAAGGCACCTTCAATATCAAAGATGGCTGCAACGATCTCCTGGTGATTGTTTATTGCTGAAGAGATATGTGTTTGGAGAAGAACAAGGTTATCGCTAGTGGATCGATGACGCCGGAAGCCGGATTGGGCATTAGGAATGATTTTGTACTTTTCAAGAAACCAAAGTAGTCTTCTATTGATCATTTTCTCCAGGAGTTTGCAGGTAGTGCAAGTGAGTGAAATCGGTCGGAAGGAATTGGGCGATAAGGTGGATTGCTCTGCTTTTTTTATTGGAATAATTATGGATTTGCGCCATGCGTCAGGGAACTGATTAGTATTCCAGAGTAGGTTATATATTTCGAGAAGCTTAGAGAGAGATGGATTGGATAGTTTTTTGAGAAAGATGTAAGGAACATTATCAGGGCCGGCGGCAGAATTTCTACAAGTAAACAAGGCAGATTTAAGTTCATTTAGGCTGAAAGGGGCGTTTACGGAAGCAACGTCATGAGGGTTTGACTGAAAAGTGGAGGAAGGCTGAATATGAGAATTGTGATAAACAGAATCGGGGTTACGAATAATGAATTTGTCATCAAAATTTTGTGCGAGTGACTCGGCAATTGTTTGGTTGTCGGAGATAACAGTGCCATTCAATATTAAGGAGGGAATTTTAGTATTGGTTTTCTTGCCTTGAATTTGTGAAATTTTTTTCCAGACTTGACTGGGATTTGTATTATGATTCAGCGAGGTGGTATAACTTTGCCATGAAGATTTTTTGCTTTGCTTGACTACGGATTTAGCTTTAGCTTTGAGCTGTTTGTGTAGGAGAAGGTTTTCTTGTGTTCTATTTCGTCTAAACCTGTTAAGAGCATGTTTGGACTCTCGGATGGCATTTTCGCAAGCTGAATTCCACCAAGGCACAGTTTTTTGTGCAGAGGAAGTGACTGATTTACCGATGTGAGTCTCTGCAGCGGCAAGTATGTTGTCAGTAAACATTTTTAGAGTGTCATTTATGTTTGCAGAAATAGCTAAAGATGATAAATAAGTTTGGGAGAGAGAGGTAAACTCAAACCAGTTTGCGTTTTTTAAGTGCCAGAAGCTTCTAGTTATAGTTTCTTTATTATAATGATTGGATATAATGATAGGAAAATGGTTGCTATCATGAAGGTCATCTGAAACTTGCCAGGAAAGGGAGAGTGCAGTTTTAGGGTCACATAAGCTGAGGTCAAGGGCAGAAAAGGAGCCGGAGGAAATGTTGAAGTGAGTGTTGAGTCCAGTATTCAACAGGCAGGTTCCGGAGGAATTTATGACGTTTTCAATAACTTTGCCCCTAGTGCAACCACGAGTTGAGCCCCACATGGTGTTATGTGCATTAAAGTCACCAACAAGGATGTATGGGTGGGGGAGCTGAAATATTAGGTCGGTTAAGTCTTCTTCATTGAGGGGGTGATCAGGTGGAATGTAGATACTGCAAATGGTAAGCTTATTGGGGCACCAAGCAGTTACAGCAATTGCCTCAAGATTTGAGGTTAGTGGGAGATGAGATGAGTATACATCGCTAGATACAAATATTGAAGTACCCCCACTGGCTCTCATACAGTTGGTACGGATGTAATGATAACCTTCAAAGTTTTTTAGCTTGCATTGTTGGTCAATTTTGAAGTTGGTTTCCTGGAGGCAGAGAAAGTCAGGGGTATGGAGAGATACGATTTTCTGAATTCTTTCTAAGCGAGGATAAAATCCATCGCAGTTCCATTGAATTAGAGAGAATGGTACTAATTAAAGGGGGAAAGAGGTTAATTACTGAGATAGTGTAGAGGAGTCAGTGGTGGTACCGTCATCAGAAAAAGGGTCGTCAGTAAGATTGTTTTGGTCGGGGTGAAGTTTAAATTTAATTTTATTGGTCAGACGTGTAATGCGATTTTTCAAAGATCTTTCGTTGATATTAGAATAAATTAAGGATAGATCTTTCAGTAGGGAAGCAGTGTCGGAGATAAATTTATTGGCTTCAGGTAGAGGGTCGTTGACGCGGAAAGTATTTTCGAGGAACGCAATAAGTTGGATGCTATTAAGGGAGAAGGATTTAGGAGACTCTTCAAAAAGTTTATGTATGATAGAACGTGATTCGGCGCTTATATTGTGACAATCATCTTCAGCCAGTTTGGATTTTTTAGTTCTTTTTTTGCCAGATTTTTTTGAATTAGAATTTGGGAATTCTGGGGGAGGCATTGAATTGGGATTATCGAGAGGAGTATTGGAAGGTGATATAGGCTGCGGGGAGTCAAGAGTGCTATTATTAGATCGTGGTCGTTTTTCGCCAGGTACAGGCGAGGAGGGAGCGTGTGGCACTTGAGAGGGTAATTCGGGATTGTCTGAAAAGGTATCAGTAGTAGCTGGGTCAGCTGAAGTGGAGGGTTCAAGATTGACGGAAGTATTTAATAGTGGGGGAAGGTCGTGGGAAGTGTTGGGACATAATTCAGCAGTATGTCCAGCCTGCTTGCAAAGAAAGCATTCAAGTTTATCAGTAGAAATGAATATTCTGTGTGAAGTATTTTCATGCGTAATAAGAATCGAAGTTTGCAGTGAAAAATCGTTACTGGTGGGCAGAACGTAAGTCACACGGCGGAAGCTCAGGACATGTGCGTATTCGTCATCAGGCGAGCCACATTTGACGTAAGAAATAGGGGAGGTAAGTGTTAATCCTTGGTCATACAGGGCTTTTTCAATAACGGAATGTGGAATGGAAGGACTGACATTGGAAATAAGGATTCTTTTGGTGGGGGAAATAAGCCGACGAATGGGAATGACATTGGAATTAACTAAGATGTTTTCATTCGATTTTAGAAGGTCATCGACTTGAGTGGTAGATGATAAATAAATACATATGCGGTCATGAGAGATTCTGGAAGCGAAATGTACGTTTTTGGGAGAGACAATGTTACCTATTGCTTTGATATAATCGAATAGTACAGTGTTGGGGATAGAAGGCATAATGATGGCTTGGTCTCGAGATGGTGCCGGGGGAGGAGGTAGTCTTGCGGATGTAGCCGCGGCATAAGTTAAGGGTGTTGAAGGGGTATTTGTGTTTATTGAGATAGATTGTTTAGTGGGGGTTGAAGAAGTGGTGGTATTAGAGAGCAGTGGTTGTGAGGGGAGGTTTGACATATTGATGTGATCCTGGATACCAAAATCACAATCAATAGCTAGAAATAGAAATAAAAATATATAAGTAAATCTCAGCTCAGATAAACAGTCTGTAACTCAGTGACTGGACTATTTATTTCCAACACAAATAAGTAAATTTAAGGAATATTTACCAATTTTATAGAGAAACAGCACTTTACAAGTTTTGTTATCACATTTTAATGATGACAAAAAACACGTTTTTAATTTGTTATGATATTGACGACTTAATAACGATCCGACTCTAATGAGGTCTGACTCGTGAATGATATTTTGAATATTGTTAATAATAATCCGGAGATTAGTACAAGAAGATTTGGACATGCTACAAATGTACCTCATGTTACTGTTTCAGGGCGTCTAAAAAAACATAATCTTTATCCATTTCATATACCAGAAGTACAGCGACTTCAAGCAGGGGACGAAATTCCACGAACGAATTTTAGCAATTGGATCATTCGAAATGCAAGAATTTTAAGTAGAGTTCTATTCACGGATGAAGCTCAATTTACAAGTGACGGCATTTATAATTTACGTATCTCGCACATTTGGGCAGAAGAAAATCCATTTGCTACAAGAGAGGCCCATTTGCAACGCAAATTTTCTGTTAACGTTTGGTGCGGTATCATTGATAATAAATTAATAGGACCACATATCTTTCCACATAGACTGACTGGTGAAGTCTATTTGGATTTTCTGCAGAATATTTTACCAGTGCTATTAGATGATGCAGACTTAAATGTAGCAGGAATGTATTATCAGCATGACGGTGCTTCGATGCATTACAGAGTCATAGTAAGAAATTTTTTAAATGAAAATGTTCCTAATTCATGGATAGGCAGAGGTGGTCCCAATAACTGGCCTTCAAGGTCACCTGACTTCAATCCTGTGGATTACCATATTTGGGGATATCTAAAATCAAAAGTATATGCTACCGACATCAATAGCAGAGAAGAACTTCTTCGAAGAATAGAAAATGCGTGCGGAGAAATCAGAAATAATCCAGATGTGATCAGAAGGTCCGTTCGCAATATTACAAAAAGGACAAGAAAGTGCATATAGCAGAATGGAGGTCATTTTGAGCAATTTTTGTAGGTTAGACTTTCTTCGTTTGGACAATGTTGTTAGAAGTTCTTGTTTTCTTTTCATGTCAATTAAAAAAATTAATAAAAATCTCTCCGATTTTGGAGGATGAATTTATTTCTCGTAGTTTACTCTTGTTATTCTAAATGTCGAAGTGCATAGTTTCCAGATACTTATCCTTATACAGGGTGGTCGAAATATTCGAAACATATTTAATGAGTATGTCCTAAGTACGGCCCTGTAATCACATTTTTCAGTAGTATGTACTCGTAAACATACAAAATCAATTGAATTTCTAGGATGCTTCTCTGGATGCATTAAATAGGTTTCATTTCAAGCTAAAAAATAAAAAAAACCTCTCCGATACCATTGTTAACCCGCAAAACGTGCATAAATTAAAACTTTGACCGTAAATTTTTGGCAGTAAAATTGTCTGCGGAAAAACAAAAAGGAAATAAGTAGATTCGATTTTTTATACTCCTTCCAATTATAAAGAGCAATTTTAAAAAAATCTATATACAGGGTGTTGTTTTTAGGAAATACGAGTTTTGAAATGTTTTGTTAAGCCGGACCTGCATTATCTTTTTGGAGATGCTTTTGATGGAGTTTCTAGGTAATGGTTATTAAGTGTACCAAATTTCAAAATAATGTACTGGGTAACTCGGAAGTTATGAGGTTAGAAAGAAATAGGATAAATTTAGAAAACACCCTGTATCTCGGTTATAAAGTGCAGAATACACATTAAATATAGGTTTTTGGAAGCACCAAAGTGATCCCCATCTACAGTTAAAGTTAGGCCCTTTCCCAATGAAACACCCTGTATGATAATATTAGCTGTTTTATATGTTGCTTCCAAGTTAATTTTTCATCAAATATTGCACCTAGAAATTTCACATGTGGTTTAAATTGTAAGTGTGAGTCATACAACTTTAGTATAGGCTTTTGAACAGTTCTTGAGGAGAAGATCATGTCAGATGTTTTTGAGACAGAAAATTCAAATCCAACATCAATAGACCAAACTTCTAGCTTTTCCAACGTGTTCTGAAGGATTTGTGACATGAGATTCAAGTTTTTTCCTTTAATAAATATAACCAGGTCATCTGCATACAAGCGTGCTTTAATTGGTTTGTCGATGGCTTTGATGATGTTATTGATTGCAACTAAAAAGAGAGTCGGACTTAATACAGAACCCTGAGGCATTTTGTTGAATAGTTGAATTCGAGAAACAATTATTAACTCTCACTTGGAAGCTTCTATTCGTTAGAAAGTTTTCTATGAAAGATAGACAATTTCCTTTAATGCTCCAAGTATGAAGTGTCTTTAGTATGTTATATTTCCATGCGGTGTCAAATGCGTGTTTTAGATCGAAAAATATAGCTATACATTTCTGTTTAGTAGCTAACACTTCCTGTATGTTGCTTTCTAAATTTAATATATTGTCCACTGCCGAACGATTTTTTTCTAAAACCATTTTGTTCTTGTGCTATTAAGTTATTTTTTTCCAGATACACAATTGTTCACAATCTTTTCAAAAACCTTGCACAAGGCACATGTTAAAGATATTGGTCTGTATGACGCCGGCATTAGTCGAGTTTTGCCACTTTTTAGCAATGGAATATTTATAGCTTTAGACCAAAGAGATGGAAATTTATGTTCGAACCATATTAAGTTGAAAATTGAAAGTAATTATTGTTTTGCAGAGTTCATCAGGTTTTTTAGAAATATAGGTGGTATGTCATCTGTTCCGGGACTACTCTCTTTCATTTCATCAAGGCAGCTGTTCAATTCGTCGAGTACTATTGGGTCGTTCATACAATTGTTGTCAGTTTCTTCATATCGTATAACTTCTTCGACTAAGAGCTTGCATCTGGTAAAGCTATCTTTGTAACTTTCATCAGAGGAATGTTTTCTGTATACATTTGCTAAAGTACTAGCTATTTCCGAGGCAGATGTTATAATATTGGTATCTTTTCTTAATCTTTTAATGTTTGATGAAGTGGGTATTCCAGAAATTTTCCGGATTTTATTCCATACCTGACTGGTTGGGTGGAGCTATTTATTCCAGACGCAAAGTTTTGCCAACACTTCTTTTTTGATGATTTTACTGTTAATTGTGCAAATGCCGTCAGTTTTTTAAACTCTATTTTATTTTCAGCCGTTTTATGTTTCTTGTATCGGTTGAGGGCTGATTTTCTCTCATTTATTGCCTTTTCGCATTCGGCGTTCCACCAAGGAACAGGTTGGCGTCCTGAAACTAGTTTCGTCTTTCCAATATGTTTTTCCGCGCTTGCGATTATAATTTGATTGAAGTGATAAAGCGTGTTGTCAATATCAGATGAGATTACTAATTGTTTCATACTTTCTTCTATAGTATTGGAAAAGGCGTTCCAATTTCCCGTGTGAACTTTCCATTTGCTTAAGTTATTGGAGTTATCCGATGGAGTGCAACTGCTATTAATAATTATTGGATAATGATCACTTCCATATGTGAAGTCTAGTGTATCCCATAATAGGGAAGGCGTTAAGTTTGGGTCGCATAGAGTTAGGTCAATGCACGAAGATTCGGCTGTGTTAATATTGAATCTTGTAGGTCTACCATCGTTTAAGTAATTTAGATGTAAATCATCTATAGCTTTTTCTATTAGACTACCTCTTTCGTTCGTGCTTTGTGATCTCCACATTGGAGTTAAAACTTGCTTAATTAGATTTGTAAAACTTGAATAGTCGACAGGGGCATTGGGAGGTATGTATATATTACAAATATATAACGGAGTATTGGAAATGACTTTCACAACAAGAGCTTCTAGGTTTGTGTTTACATCATACATTTCAGAATCAATAGATTTGTTTATTAATGTTATCACGCCACCACTTGCGCGAGCTGCATCAGTTCTATCTTTTCTGAAGCAATTAAAAAGTTTAATGCTGTATGTTTGGCATGCCTTAAGGTTCGATTCTTGTATACAAATAATTTCAGGTGAATGTTCTGCAATGATAATCTGTAACATAGGCAAGCGATGGAGGAATCCATCAATATTCCACTGTAGTATCGAGTTGTATGTTGCTATTAGATTGTTTACGAGTCCTTGCTGTAGAGTGAGAACTACTTTGCGACGAATCGCTTTCCAGGTCCGAAGCTACTTTATCTATATGGGAGAGAATTTTCTTCTTTAGTTTTGTAATTCTTGTTTTCGTAGACTTGTCAGTTACATGAGGATATATTATATTTAATAAATTCATTAATCCCAACAAATCCGCTGTATAATCATTAAACACACTTATTGGATCTTGAACTCCTTGAACGTTGTCCAATAGAAGCATCAATTGATCGTAGTTTAAAACAAAAGAGGGAGAATGATTGTCGACGAAATTTCTGGTGGAGTCAGCGCTAGAGGATTTGCCATTTGTCTTCGATTTTTTGGTCTTTGCAGATGAGTTGGATGATGGTTTTGTAAATAAGTTGCTTAGGTCTGTGTTGGCATCTGAAGGAGGAGAGGCTATTTGTAAAAACTGACGTTTTGTTGGAGGGTGGGGCCTTTCATTTCCACTTACAGATTCACCTGAGCTTTCTGGAATAGGAATATGTTCTATGGTTGATTTTGACGTTTTCACTGCTTGAGGTGAAGGTGCAGCCAACGAGATGGATGAAGATTGTATATCTTTCACTGATGAGGGTTGTACATCGAATGGTTGTGCTGAAAGTTCTGCTTCTGAAGAGGGTTGTGTGGATGGATCTTTAAAGGAATTATCAATACTTTGTGGTGAGTATGAGGAGTCTGATAGCGTTTGTTCGAGAATTTGTGGTACAGGTTCTGTGGGTGTTTGTGATAAAGATTGCGCTGTACATTGCGATGCAATATGACCCGTTTGTTTACAAATGTAACAGGTTACACCATCTTGGGAAAGAAATACTCTATAGTTAGTCTTATCGAAGGTTATAACGATAGAATCGGGAATGTTCAAATTATGAGGGCTAACGTAAACCTGCCGTCTAAAGCTCAAAATATGAGCAAATTTGGGAAGTGATGAGCTGATACGAAGAGACGTTAAAGGAGACGCTAAATTCAGTCCAAGCTTTTTTAATTCATCAGTAAGAAGTTCGTTGGGTATCGAAGGACAAACATTGGAAAGTACAGGTCTTTCGGCTGGTGTGATCAGCTGTCGAGCACATAAAGTTTGGTTAAGAACTTTTATGGATCCATGATTGTTAATAAAGTCGTCTACCAGTTGCGTACTTGAAAGATAAACACATACCCGATTTTGACTTAATTTAGAGATATGGGTTATATTTTTAGGTTGTACGATTTGTCCTAGAGGAACTAAATAATCTTGAACGCTGGCACTATCAATTTAGCTGATTATGATTCCATGATTTTTTAAAGGATATTTTGGTTGAGCAACTATAGAAGAGTATGACATATTAATTGACATTTTAAAGTGATATGTTAAAGGTGGCCCAAGTGCTTCAGCACGTCCCTGGCCGTCTAATTATGCTATGTTGATAATTAGTTGTTATCGTACTTTTGACTTTCAGTTTTACGACAACGTTATTCTAAAGTATACAGTCTATTGTCAAGGTATATTTGATAGTAATCTGCACAAAGGCGCTTACCATATAAATATACTAATTTTCCTAAAAATCACAATATTCACTTAATTGTTTCAATTGAAATTCCACTTTTTTCGGAGCACCAAAATAAACACGTCCTACTGAATAGGTTGCAGGGACAGATCAGAAAATACTTTTCGTACTTCCGGGCCTAAAGTGACAACTTCACTCCCTTGTGACAGGTACTAAAGTGTCACATTTAATCCCTCCGGGATTAAATATTGACGAAACTCCCGGAACGATTAAATCACAAACAAACGAATTTCTTAAAATTTCTGAATATAAACAAATTTCCAAATTTACCTTAAGCATTAAATATTTATCATCCGGAGCCTCCCGTAAGAACTGATCTACCTGCTCAGACGTGAGAATTCTTGACTTCTTTGGCTTAAATCCCTCATTTCTTCTCTTCAAAAAAGCTAATAATTTTGGAAATTTACTTATATCAATATCTTCTCTAATGTTAATAACCGATTTCAGCATTGAGTAATGTGCCCAGAGAGTTGAGGCACAAACCGCTTTTGATTTATCATCGAAGTAGACTAACAGCGCATTTTCAGTAGGTTGTCTCACATTTTTTAAGCGGCACCACTTTTTAAAAGCATCGTACTGCTGCTCGTATAGTTTTCTAGATTTCGGTGGTAACAATTCTTCACCTACTTCGGCTGCTCTTTTATCAATATCAGATACACCTTCTTCACTCATGATACCAATAATTATCAATAACAATGTTTCTTTACAATGACACTAGTAATGACAATGTTTCTAAATTATAACTGTCACAACGCAATGTTACTATGGTAACTTATTTTAAAGACAGTTTATTAAATGAGTTGAAGAGAGAAAAAACTGATTGAAATTATTGAAATAATTAATAAAATCATACCGGAAGTACGAAAAGTATCGTATATACCTTGCGACTGAAGTACATTTAATCCTTCAGGTAAATTATGGCCCTCCCTGCGGTCGGGCCATAAACTTTACCTTCAGGATTAAATGTACTACTTCAGTCCCGCGGTATATAATATACTATTATTTTATATAATATACATATTTGCATATACATCAATAATTCTTCCTCTTCACCACCCAGCTCATCTACTCTGCACGGTTTTTTCTGTAAAAATGAGAAAAATAAGAGTATAAATTTTCAAGGTCAGCTATATACGAGTATAGTATACGCCCGATAATAAGATGCACCTTTTTTGTAAAATAACATTTTGAACATTGGCCCGTATCTTGTATTCGAGCACATACCTGTATTAATAACAGTTCTTATCGCCTGAACACCATTATTATTATTGAGCTCGAAAGAATTTTTAATCAAATCAGCCGAGCCTCCAGCACAGTTTATCATGAAACAAAGTAAAAGCGGAGGTAATAGTTATTTATGTAACAAGTGTGTAAAGTAGCCTTTTTTTGACGAATGTGAATATTGTCAGGCGAATGCGACAATCACATGAGTCGAAAAAAGGCCTTTACACACGAATTGCATACAATATTTTTTCTACTACCGAAAAGTTTATCCAAATACAGAAGTTTAATAGTAATTTTCTTTGCGCACTAAAGTAGGTTTAATTTTTCTTTAGAAGAAACTTTAACGCTTTTATTGATTCCTAATAAAATATATATTGATTAATATTTTGAACATTTTAATGAAAATTAGAACAAATTATCAAAAGAACAGATGAATTCAATTATTAACAATACTAGATAATATTAAAGGTGCAATTTGTCCACTAGCACATTTTCGGAATATTTTGTTATTTTGTTTCTTCTACACCATTCTTTAAACAAATTGTATTTTGTAAATATTCACAGATTTTTGGGGCAATAAATCATTAGAAGCATGCCTTGCTACGTGCAATATATTTGGTGGTGTATTTTCGAAATAATCTTCTGAGAGATCATCAGAGGAATCCATTTTTATAATTATATCTACCTACCCATTCCATTTTCTAAAAAAAGAATCTAAATTAACATCAGTTTCCTAAAAATGTTCAATACTTGAATATAAATACTTTTGCTTACCCTAGTATAGTCGGAAGATCTCAATTTCAATTTTAAATGTCAGATTCAATGCACAAAGAAATGTCATTCTCTCACAGCCAACTTATAGGTACCTACCTATGCAGCCTATTCTATTATTTTCCACCACCCAATAATTATTACATATGTACTTTACTGAATTCTATATGTTTCAATCTCTGATTTAAAAAAAACTCAGATTTAATAACCGTTTATTATACCTACCTATACATTTATAAGACTAGCTATAACTACATACAAATTGGAACTTTTTCTTTACGCACTAGTGCGTAAAGTGAAGTTTTACGCACTCGAAAGTGTGTCTAAAGTACGTACTTTACGCACGGTAGTAGAAAATAGTATATTACGTAACAAGAGTTGTAAGTAACCCATTACGCACGAAATGAAAAAATTTCATGAGTGCGTAATGGGATTACAACTCGTGTAACGTACTATACTTTTTCTACGCCCATTCATTTTATTCCATTAAATAAAAAACATCGCAATCATTTAATCTTTATTATAATAATTGTTAATAACAATTATCGTAAATCGATTGTGCCTTATTATTTAATGGTGATGAACGGTTATTTATAATTGTATTATATTTTTTTCAAGAAATTGACAATATAAATGACATGACATTTATTTTCATACCATGCTATGTAAGAAAACGTGTCCTATTTTTAAAGAAATTGCATAATGTGCTGCCTACATTTTGGGCATCACTCTTTCAATCCTAAATATATCTCGCTAATGCTAAAAGTTTTTATGTTTTTTAATTGACTAAATTTGTGTAAATAGACCAAATAAAGTCTTACGTAAA
Organism: Galeruca laticollis; assembly: GCA_963921935.1. Lineage (NCBI taxonomy): Eukaryota > Metazoa > Arthropoda > Insecta > Coleoptera > Chrysomelidae > Galeruca > Galeruca laticollis. Next base: position 148,799,955 of record OY998176.1, on the reverse strand, counting down.
TAAAAATTTGATTGAAATTTAATTAAACCAAGAAGTTTAAGTTTTCTTCTCAAAACGCATGCGTATGTTATGAGATCTCATTATGTGCATGTTATTGTTAAATGTCATTTTCAAGGAATGTTGACAGGGCGTAGAAAAAAACAGTTACACAATATGAACACAGCTTACACAATATAATATACATTCGGTAAAGTTGTTAAATATTTTTTATTGTAGTTACAGTTTAAAAACAAATACGAACAATATCTTTATTGAATTCTTTGTGAACAATCCGGTTAAAGATGACAGTTATTAATGTTTAACATTACCTTTTAGGGACATTTCATATCCGCAAATTCTGTTTCTGCAGAGACGAAGATAGACTTTTTATTGATCCAGAATCAAGTTTTAACTAAAATTCTTTCGGAAAGTGGCACATTCCTGAACTAAGTCATTTTTTCAAGGAAATGACTCCGTCAAAGTCGATGGTAACAACTCACTCATTTTGATTGGAAATCAAAACTTCTCATTAAATATGTTGTGAGTCTTTTGCCGTTTTTCTAAGTGGGACACGAGTCTATCAATGAGAACGAGAAATGTATTATCGCTGAAAGTTTTACTCGCAGTCATCCTAGAACCCCCATCAGATGTTTCATCAAATCTATTTTTTTTTTCAGTTATCTTTTTCCCATCTCTGTTGTATATTGCTTTGACATGTTTAATTCTATCGCCTTGTCTTCTAAATACTTGAAATTCTTATTACATTAAAATTCCTAAAGATCGGCCTATTGTGCCATAGATATTGCATTTTTGTTACCAGTGACTGTTACATCACGAGCAAAGAGAGTTTGATAGATGTCATGTATGTTGTGGACAATGAGTGATCAGTGAAGATGGTGGTTGCAATTGACTGAATCGAAAAAAGGGAATCACTTTTAAATTATATAAATATACAAAAAATAATGTTTTTATTACATTCATTTGAAGCGTAAACAAATTCCTGTGAGTTTCCGTAAAAAAAGAAATTAAAAAAGTATTATAACAACATAACAGTTAAAAATTAACCTAACTGTCAAATGTGACATACATCCCGATTATTCGGATGATGCGGGACACCATATCGGGTGGTGTGGGACTACTTTATGACATAAGCTAATAAGTCTATATTAAATTTTAATAGTGATTCGCAGCGTTCTGTACAACCAACTGTTCGTGGTTTTAGTAATTTTAAAATAATATCGCTTCCCTCTACAATGCTAACGTCAGGGACAGTAGGATAAAAAAAACTGCCTGAGGATGGTTTCTTTCTTAGAAAAGTGACGCTAAATTCAGATTTCGCTAAGTTCTTCTCTACTCTTCCTACTTAATGAATTACCTTCTTTTTTGTACAAAACTTTACTAACACGAAATCGTTAATTTCTATGGAAGAATGATTGACACAAACTTCCTCTCTATCAGAATCAGATTTACTTAAGTCTAAATCACTATCATTGTAAGTTACACTATCACTTGAAGAAGACTCACTCTCACCCTCATACTTTACTTTCTTTTTTCTACAAACTTGTTTCTAAACTTTTCTTTTCTAATTCAAGACGAGGACGGGGTATTTTCTTTAGAGCTGCTTCTTCGATGGCTTCTTTATTTCGGGGATATCTGTTAATATAATTGTTCTTCATTTTTTCCTCCCTTTGTTGGTTACTTTTCTAGGGACAGCTTTCGGAAATGGTCTGATATCATGTGGTGACTGAATTACATTTTCTGGAGGAGGGCTGTAGTGAGTAAGTAGTTGATCTGGTTCTGTTTCTGTGGAACAATGTGCTGCTATTTCAGATAAATGCGGTGTTAATGGAGTTACATTAAAAGCTGGTTGCAGGATAGCTGTAGATGAACATAGTATTTCTTGAGATGCATCTAATTTTGGTTCAGGACGGTCTGTTACTGCCGACATTAAATATTTTTCTTCTGAAAAAGGCTCGGTGTTAAATGGGTAGATACCAGTCTTTTTAAATCATGCTATAATATTTTTCCTATTGAATCAACCCTCGTAAGCTACATTTACAAATCTGCAATATCATATAATGTAATCGTTTTACCTGGGTGATGTAACATCCAGTCATTACATGCTGCATTATATTTTGATTTAAATGGACCGTAAATGGATACATCCAAAGGTTACAGCCTATGGCTGCAATGTGGAGGAAATGTTAGTAAATGTTCTTCCTTAGCCTTTCGTATAACTTCAATTTGAATGTGGCTCTCATGATTGTCCAATAGAAGGAGTATAGGTTCATCTTTTTAGCAACGTGAATGTTTCATTACATAATGAAAGTAAGAGCGAAACTGTTTTGTGTCATCCAGCCAGTCTGGTGGCTTAAACCAAGACTTCCTTCTGGAGTCTGTTTTACAAAAGCATCATTTTGTTTGACTCTTAAGAAAATAAATACTGGAGGGATATAATTTCCTTTTGCATTTAATATAAACAACACTGTGACTAGTTATCCTCATTCTGCTGATGTCACCTGACCAACTTGTTTTTTTCCACATTTAGCAATCACTTTTGTTGCTTTGTGTACTGTTGTGACACCGGTTTCATCACAGTTATATATGCGGTCAGCAGATAAATAGAATTTTTCATAATTTTTTGTAAGTTGTATAAAAAGGAGTCGACATTATGTATGTTGAAACTTAGGTGCTCTTAATGAAAGCTCTTTATGCCTATCTCGAAAACCATAAAACCAGTTCTTGTCGGCCACGCCTTTTTCTTTCCACGAATCTGGGAAATTTAGATGTAGGGCATATTGGAAGGCCAAATTCCTAACTTGAACGGTACTTAACCCATAATGCATTTTACTAGCTTTTATCAAATACTCACTCGGTAGTTTTTCTTAACCCATAATGCATTTTACTAGCTTTTATCAAATACTCAATCAGTAGTTTTTCTTGTTCTGATGAAAAAACAAGCCTACGTGTTAGATTTTTTTGAAATAGAACGTTCTCTTTATTTTCTGCTTTCTTGTAGGAGTTTATATGCCTTGCCAAGGCTGATTTAAAGATGTTCATAGCAGACGCAACTTGTCTAATCGATCTTTGGTCATTACAAACCATTTTAACTACTTGTAATATGTAATTATTAGTGATGTCTCTATTAGGATGTTTTTTCTGTCATTTTAGAGGCATTTTCTAGATGCACAATCTGTAAATAAGATTTTCCCATGTAGAAAGATTTTATCTAAAAGGCCATATGAGCTAATCAGTTCTATCACGTGAGTAAAAATTGCTTAGTTGAATTCAAAACAGTTCACATGGAGGAATGGGACACGTCCCATGCCACCCGAATTTTCGACGTCCCAATCCTCCTTTTATGTATCAAGTTAATTCAACTTTATTTTCTATGAAAACAAGAAATATTTTTGTAATCAAAATATGGCCAATGGTCATAACTTTAAACATATTCACCTACGATTTTGCTGTCTACAAATGTTTTAAAAATATTAGAAAAATTCACGATGTGCACTGGTAAAGCATCAACAGTCAACTTAAGGAAGCAAGTGAAGAAGTCATAGTTTTATGTCTAACGCGGGTATTTCACGATAAATTTAAATTATAAGTTGATTGTCCCAGACCACCCGCCGTCCCAATCCTCCAGAATTACCCCTACATATGGTAATATTTTTGTGGGCGAGGGAGTTATATTTGAAAGCCTGTAGAATGCCGTAAAGCTCAACCCGTGTGAACACTACTTTTATTGGAATAATTATAGATTTGCGCCATGCGTCAAGGAACCAATGAGTACTTCAGATGATGTTATAGTGATATTTTTGCGATCTAGCGGCTTTAAGCGGATTAACAGTGTCGCTTAAGCGTGACGACATAACGGTGACGTCACGCTTAACCTCGCAAAAATTGGAAATATCTAGTGATATTTTCTGGCATATGAAAATGACATTTCTCTCATGACTCATACATACTTTACGTTTATTTTTTGTTTCTGAAACTGTGAATCTGTAGTCTGTAGTAAGCGAAACAATATTAATATACCTAAATAAAATGATATTGCTTTTGTTAAAATGTGTGATCTTAGAATTTAGAATGAAAAGGAAGAGATACTTAATGGGACTGTTCAATGAGGATACAGCTTTTTCGGTGGTCCTTTTAATGAGAAATCAGCTCTCGAGAAGAATAAAAAGTTTGCAAACAATTCTAAATTCTAAAAGACCGTCACATCAGGCCGATTTATGAGGAAGAATGGATAAGCCATTATCTAAATTATGACTTTTATATTTTATTTCGAATGTCTCAAGACACGGTACCTCGCAACGACCCCGCAAAGATAAATGTTTGGGAAAAATAATGTTCAAACAATTTTTTTTGTTATCTATGAGTTTGTTGATAAATTGTTGCCTACTAATAACAAAGAAAAAACAGCCACGCCATTGGTCCACTCTCTACCAATTTATTCTGTCAATACTATCAATAACAGCTGAACCGCTTCAAAGTTTTCTGGCGCACTCTCGATCACGCCAGTTTCCGCTTCAAGCGTTTTTAATCGTGACGTCATTACTTATTCACGAAAATGAATCGCTTTAATCCGCTTAAAGACGCTAGATCGCAAAAATATCACTTATATATTTCGAGAAGCTTAGAGAGAGATAGATTGGATAGTTTTTTAAGAACGGCGGCTAAGTTTCTACAAGTAGACAAGACTGATTTCAGTTCAGTGGCGTTAACAGACGCAACGCCATGAGGATTCAACTGAAGGGTGGAGGAAGACTGAATATGAGAATTGTGAGAAACAGAAATGGGGTTACGATTATTAAATTTATCCTCAAAGTTTTGTGCGAGTGACTCGGCTATCGGAGATAACAGTATCATTGAATATTAATGAGGGAATTTTAATAATAGTTTTCTTGCCTTGGATTTGTGCATTTTTTGTTCCAGACTTGACTGGGATTTGTATTATGATCCAGCGAGGAGGTATAACTTGGCCATGAGGATTTTGAGCTTTTTATCTAGAAGAAAGGTTTCTTGTGTTCTATTTCGTCTAAACCTGTTAAGAGCATGTTTGGACTCTCGGATGGCATTTTCGCAAACTGAATTCCACCAAGGCACCGTTTTTAGTGTCGAAGAAGTGACTGTTTTACCTATGTGACAGCTGCAAGTATATTTTCAGTAAACATTTTTAGAGTGTTATTTATATTCACAGAAATAGTTAAAGAGGATAAATAGATTCAGGAGAGAGATGTAAACTAAGACCAATTTACGTTTTTTAAGTAACAGAAGCTTTTAGTGATGTTTCCTTATTAGAAAGGTTAGATATAATGATAGGAAAGTGGTTGCTATCACGTAGACCATCGGAAGCTCGTCAAGAAAGGGAAAGTGCAGTTTTAGGGTCACAAAAGCTGAGGTTAATGGCAGAAAAGGAACCCGTAAGAGATGTTAAAGTGAGTTTTAAGTCCAGTGTTCAACAAGCAAGTTCCGGAGGAGTTTATCTTGTTTTCTATAACTTTACCTCTAGTGCAACCAAGGGTAGCCCACATTAAAGTCACCAACAATAATATATGGGTGGTGGAGCTGGAATATTAGGTCGGAATGTAAGTAAATACTGCAAATGGTAAGATTATTAGGGCACCAAGCAGTGACATCAATTGCCTCTAAATTTGAGGTTAGTGGGAGATGAGTATACAGCGCTAAATACAAATATTGAAGTACCGCCACTGGCTCTCGTACAGTTGGTATAGATCTAATGATAACCTTGAAAGTTTCTTAGATTGCGCTGATGGTCAATTTTGAAATTGGTTTCCTGGAGGCAAAGAAAGTCGGGGTTATGGAAGGGGATGCTTTTCTGAATTTTATCTAAGAGATGATAAAATCCATCGCAGTTCCATTGTATTAAAGAGAATGGTACTAATTAAAAGACAGGGAAAGAAGTTATTTACTCTGATAGTGTGGAGGAGTCAGTAGTGTCTCAGAGAGAGGTTTTTCAGTAGGATTGTTTTGCTCAAGGTTAAGTTTAAATTTAATTCTATTAATCAGTCGAGTAATGCGATTCTTTAAAGATCTTTCGTTAGTGTTGAAATAAATTAAGGATACGTTTTTCAGTAGGGAGGCAGTATCGGAGATAAATTTATTGACTTCGGGTAGAAGGTCATTGACGCCGAATGTATTTTCAAGAAACGCAATAAGTTGGGTGTTATTAAGGGAGACTCTTCAAAAACTCAATCATTTTCAGCCAGTTTAGATATTTTGGTTCTTTTTTTTTGCGGGTTTTTATGAATTGGATATTGGGAATTCTGGAGGAGGCATTGGGCTAGGATTTGCGAGAGGTGGTATAGACTGTGAAGAGTCAAGATTGCTGTCATTTGAGCGGGAGCGTTTTTCGCAATTTATAGGAGAGGTGGGAGCAAGTGGTACTTCCGTGGGTAAAAAGTCTGAAATGGAATCAGTAGTGACTGGATCACAAGAAGAGGAGGGTTCAAGATTGACGGATGTATTTAATAGGGAGGGAAGTGTTGGGACATGATTCGGTGGTATATCCAGTTTGATTGCAAAGAAAGCATTCAAATGTATCTGTAGCAATGAATATTCTGTGTGATATAGTTTGTAGTGAAAAATCATTACTGGTGGATAGAACGTAGGTTACACGGTGGAAGCTCAGGACATGAGCATATTCATCATTGAGCGAGCCACATTTGACGTATGAAACACGATAGGTAAGTGTTATTCCTAGGTCATGAAGGGCTTTTTCGATAACGGGATGTGGAATGGATGGAGTCACATTGGAAATAAGTATTCTTTTGGTGGGGGAGATAAGCTGACGAATAGGAATATCATTGGAATTAACTAGGATGTTTTGATAAGATTTCAGAAGGTCGTCGACTTGAGCGGTGGATGATAAATACATATACAGTGAAATGTACGTTTTAGGAGAGACAATGTTTCCTTTTGCTTTGATATAATCGAATGGCACAGTGTTGGGGATAGAAGGCATAATGATAGCTTGATCTCGAGATGGTATCTCGGGAGGCGGTGGACTTGCTGATATAGCCGCAGCATAGGATATAGGTGTTGAGGGATATTTGCGTTTATCGAGATAAACTATTTATTGGAGTTTGAAGAAGTGGTGTTTTTTGAGAAGAGTGGTTGTGAGGGGAGGTTTTACACATTGATGCGTTCCTGGATACCAAAATCACAAACAGCGAATAGAAAGAAAAAGAAACAAATCTCAGCTCAGTTACTGGCCTATTGATTTCCAACGCAAGCAAACAAATTTCAAATATATTTACTAATTTTGTAGAAAAACAGCACTTTTCCATATTTTTGTTATCTCGTTTTAATGATGACAAAAACATGTTTTTATTTGATAGGATTTTAACGACCTAACGATCCGAACCTAATGAGTTCAAACTAGTGAATCTATTGTAAAATTGAAAATCAGAAGTGTAACGATTACACATTTTGTAGGTTAACACAAAATTAGAAAATTAATAATAATAATTTATTTATTTATATGACAGTTCCTTTGAAGATTGGTGGTGTATTTAAAGTTTTATCGCTATGTTACTTATAGGTTATGGTTAGTGAAATTAAACACTACTAATAGTATAACGAAGTGTAGTATTTAAATTAAAAACAAACGAATTGGCAAACTTACCTCAAGTCGTAAGTAGGTACATCATTTAGATATCAAAAAATGTGAAGAAAAACACAAAATAGGAAGTTATAAAATTGTTTACTTTAATTTATGAAAAATAGAGGTGCAAAAATTCCAATTTAACATGAAACTTAATCAAATTTTTATTATAGACACATAATACCATTACACAAAGATTGAATTACACATTCTATTTTTCCTTAGGATAGTTACTGGCATACTATTATTATTATTTTACAAACCTCTTCTTCTGGAATTTGCATAACATATATTTTTGTTTTTTCAAATTGTGCCTAGTTCTTAACCAGTGCCTATATTTTCTATTGGGTTCAATTCCGGATGGTAAGGTTGTAGCTGTAATGCTTTATGCTCACGTTCCTCCAATAAACAGCCCAATTTATAGGAAACAAGAATACCTGACCGAAATGTTTTTATTGCTTCATATAAAGTGGGTTTTGTTTTACTGGCATCATGGACAACTTTGTGGATTCTAAGCCATTCAAACATTTCTGTTTTGCTAGATGCTGATGTAATATTCTTTTCAGTTTTTACATTATGGTAAGAAGCATTATCCACAGAACTGATTTCTGAGGCATATTGGGTAATAGTTGCTTCTGAACAAATTTCATAAAGTTTGAATGGTTCATGTCATCATGGTAGTCTCCACTTTTAGAACTTAAAAAAAAATAGAACAAATTTTATTGAGGCTCACGAGAACAACATATCTTATGAGACATTGTAAATAGTGTTGTCTTATTTGACTGTTCATCTTTTATTATATATTATATTGTTTTAAAACCAATGATACATCTATAAGTAACAATAGTGTAACTTTCCTATTATAGAATGAATATCACCATATCGCTGCTCCAGAAGAATACTGACGCAATTGTAAAAACAGTCATTTTACAGGAGAAGAAAAAACGAATTCAACATTATATCTTTTTGATTTCTAATCAAGCAGTTTCATGTATGTGTTTCAAACTGTGGTTTGGGGTACTGTCTGGGCCCTTCAAGCTAGGGTATGGTTAAAAAAGTAATGTGATGAAATTTAATATTGAGTTTTGAAGGTATGCCGTTATTCTTTCAAAATAAAAAAAAACATTTCAGACAATGATATCAAGATTTTTATTGGGTTTCTTAGGTATTAACATCAAAAATAGAAGAATATGAATTTGAAACATTTGTTTTTTTTACAGCCATACTAGAAACTAAAATTTGCTTCACTAGCACAAATAATAGGAACTATACAGTATGAACAATTCTGATGGGCCCCGAGTCTTGTAAAACGTAAATAAAAAATTGTACTTATGAATAAAAACAAATATTTACGGTATACCTTAAAAAAGTACAGCCAATTATTATTCAAAAATTGTGATGAACAAAATAAATGCATTCATAAAATAACGTGTTATTTCCATATATTTTGAAATATTAGTTTGTTATGGAATCAAAAAAATATAATATAGAAATCGGGAATAATATCACTTTGAGCTAGAAATGTGAGATCTTTCCTTTTGTTTTCGGAAATTTGAATATTTTTAGAATAAGCCTGTTTAATGGTAACCGTCTTGAAATCTTTTAGCGCAGAACGTCTTCTCTGCGGCCTAAACGAAACACAACTCCACTCCTCTTGCTTGTAACTTGTCTTAAGACGAAATACATCGGCACCCTTTTCAAATTGTAACATTCGAACATCATTGATTTTAAAATCATTACCATCAATATCTCTAGAGATATGTATAGCCATATCGTCGTATAACGATTTTAAATCAATAAAATCTGCATATCTCATTGCTTTAACTTCTATTGGGTTTCCCTTCTTTTTGGCATTTCGAATAACTGCTATGTACTGTCCTGGCACGTAGATTGCTCCGGATTTTTTTAATCGTTTTAGGGCTCTTTCGATGGTGCTATATATTGTGTCTACCTTATTTTGAGTATAACCGCGAACCGAGTATTTGTGTGTTGTCGATTTTGTTTCTAATCGTTCTATGGCATATAAATATGCACCAATAAGAAACCTGAAACAAATTACAAAAATTGTAGTCTTTTCTTAAATATATGTTTGTTCACCGATTTTTTTGTTGTCCTCCGCAATTGTCTGAATAAAAAATCACATCCATTCCCGGGGTGTTTTCTGATATTTCTTGTAGATAATTAAAAACACAAGTTCCAATTTCTATTGCCCCTCTGTGGCCAAGTGCTTCATGCCAGAAAAATGATTTTGTTCGGTCATTACCTACGTTTGTAAAGTTATAGCAGTTTAGGCGACTTTTATAAGAAAATTATGATGTTTGGCCCATAGGTACAGGTAGAACAGCCTGAAGATCATAAACGACCAAAATAACTTCTTGACTTTTCGCCTTTTCCTTATCTTAGGTTTTAACATTTCGATTGAGTTCCTTCTCTTCTAATTGTTTGTTGTAAGTTTCCTCTAATTTAATTTTTTCATCTTGGTTTGCATTCCTATATGATTCGCATAGATCACACTGATCTTTTTTCGCGAAAAAGGAACCTATATTATATTCGGTATTAAATATTTTGGCGTGTGTGTCATAAGTTGCAGGATCTTTATTACAAGATATTTTTTCTTTTAAATAGTGTCTGTGAAGTTCAACTATATTGAGTCCTCCGTCAATAAACTGCCGAGAAGTGTCGGCCCTTACGTAGTGACTTTCGACCCTCGGAATGCTATCAATATGTTCAATTTATATATAATTAATGGTTCTTCGCGAACTTATTTTATAAAAAATAAAACTTCAAAAGCTTTTCTTTTTTTCTTTTTCCAACGTTTCGAATCCTTTATTTAGGTTCATCATCAGGGCTGTTCGTATAATACACATAATGAATGTTCTATTACAATTTCGTTATAAGACAATCTGCAACAATACCTTACATTAATAAAAACTTTTCTTATTTTTATTTAAAGATGATATTAACATTATTAAATCAAGGTTGAAAATATAAAATTGAGAGTTTACAACAAACATTAGTCAAATATACCTATTTTTTCTTATATTACAAAGCTTAAAATTGAAAAACTCACCAGCTACTTTAACATATCCATTTTGGTTTTTTTAAAAACAATTATAATGAAACATACATATAAGACGAGGACAGTCATCTAAGTCATTTTCAGAATGAAATTGTGGTAATTTTTATGGTCTACATATTTCCATTGCTCAATTCATTTTATATTTCAAATAGGTAGAGAAATATTTACTGTATGTATTGTTAACGATATGAATTAATTTCTTTTTAAACGCAAAAACACCAAAATAATAAAACATTTTAGTACGGTTGTAGATGATATATTGAAACGGGAAGGGGGAGACATCACAAGTTTGAAATTAAATTTTGTTTAGTAGATTGCTATATACATTATCCAATTTATCTACATCTTCACGAAAATTAAGTGAATTGTTAGTTTTTTTAATGTGAATCATTTCTTCGATACATCTTTTATGAAAATTGGTTTCATCCTATTCATCACCTATCCCCGAGGTTGGTCGGTCGTGCCTCCCTCACAGCTCTTAGGAGTGCAGGAACCATGACCGACCACTCCCCGTGGAGACACCCTATGAGCCATTGGGACGCGTCGTGTCGGGTAGGGCAACCCCCCCCCCCCCCAGGAAACTCGCATGGAAGATTAGGGGTGGATCACTTCCAGCCTCCTCCATCCGACTCCCCCGGGCATGGAGTATCTAATAGCCTAATAAATGTTTCTCAAAGGAGTTCGACTATCCCTAAACCAAGTAAACCCTCATATAGTTCCGCTGTGACACAAAACAAAAGGAAAAGCGTAAACAGTCCAGGATTCGATAATCGGGCTCATAAAGCCTCCCTTTTAAGTAGCTTAATGTAACCGTTATCACCCATTAATTCAGGTAAGAGCAATTCAGCTACTCCAGCTCATTCTACCCCAAAAGGGGACCTCTTTAATACTAGAAATAATTCCTTAATTCCACATAGCACCCCACTCGCAGTTTCACCGACACCAAATGTGAATGAGATACTTAATCTCTCAGATTATCTAAAAAGCACAAATGCAGAGGACCTCATATCAATAGTTAAAGCACCTTTCGCAGGTTCAGAAACCTGTGACACACTTATATGTAATATGATAAAAGATCTCACTGATGCCTGCCAAAAAGTCTGCTTCAGACTTAACCAGCAGACAACTGTGTAGCAAATGGAGGAGGAAGTCTAAATGTCCCTTCCAGTCAATTTCCCTTGTGTATCATCAACATTTTGGGTTTTTATTTTAATTTATTTTAATCATTCACTAACATGCAGTGGAATATACATAGTATAAATTCGAATAACACTAATCTTCAATTACTCCTGTACAGGGAGAATCATGACATAATTATGCTGCAAAAAACGTTCCTTGTTATTAACATCAATTGGAAACTTGATAATTATAAAATAAGAGTTGATAAGAGTGTGGGGCGCAATGGTACAGCTATAGCTATCAAAAGTAAGTTAAACCATAACCTGCATAGTCTCTCAACACTAATAATAAACCCTATGGTATGCAGATACAAGCTGTCTGTGAGTGAGTCTTTATAAACGTTTATGTCCTATCCAATCTACTATTGAATAAATCCTTTCTTGCAGATATTTGTAAGGGGGTTTCCTTAATGCAAAAAATATAATCTGGGGGAACAACAGAAGTGATCATAATGGTAACTTAATAGAAGAGGCTTTTTTGGATAGAGATTTTGTTAATCTTAATGATGGGTCTCCAACTAGAATCAACCTTCCCGGACAAAATCCTAGTATTACAGGCCTCTCTTTTTCTTCCTCTCAAATTGGAATAAATTGCTCCTGGGCCACTCTCCCTTTAGATAAAGGCAATAGTGACCATTTTCCTATAATTAAAAAGTTGGATTCAGATGCTTAGATTCCTCAACACCTTTCGTATTGAAGACTAGGTGATTATTCTTGCAGTACAGGCAAACCTCTGAATCAGGAAAATTGTCACATTTTTCATGCAAGTGGTTATCGAATCAGCATTTAGCGCATCTAGCCTTACTCCTACATTACTTTGATGAGTGATTGAACCTTAACAGTTTCTACATAGCAAGATAGGTCTAATATATGTAGACACCTCCAACTTGCTAGAATAAATATTAACAAATAAAATAATTTGCCAGCGAATGTAAAAATATAAGAGCCAGTCGGTACATACTTAATAGAATAATCGGATGTCTTCTACTTTTCTGTTTAGTCTCTTTACTTGCAGTACTTTATATACTCCTTCACTTTCTTCATTGATTCTTTTTATGACTTCTTCTTCAGCTAGAGTTGGACCTACGCCTTTGACAACTCCTCTGCATGAGACTAAACTTGCCGGGATAAACATTTCGTAACCCATAACTACGAACTCTTTGTTCTCTAAAAAATCATTAGCTTCTTTTGGTAGCCTAAAAGTGAAAGAAATTCTATTCCTACCTTTCCTCTCAATTGATTTGATTCCACAGATTTTGTTTGATGTAGTAGTCTGCCCAATTCCACTGAGTGTAAGTTCCCCACGTTCATATCTTTATGCTTGACCATAACCTTAAAGGGAGCTGAATCATACACAGAGTACTTTATATTTTCAAAAATTGACATCTTTTTGTCTTCGTTGGTTTTTCCATTATTATCAAGGCGTCCTTTTTCCACAGGGGGCCCCTCCCCCCCGTGCTATCACCTATACTAACTTATGCAACTACTGAACTACTGCTATTTTTACATAAATATTAAGTATAGCTATTTGCTTACTGGTTTTACTAATAAAATTATATTGATTAAACTATATTCAAAGATGCTTATTATTTTTGAAGATTGCCATCCCACACTTCCTAACCTTATCAGAGCTCGGTGTGGAATCGACTGGCTTCAACTCTCGTGAAATGGATTCTACACGCGTCCTCTCTAGCTGATCAACGTATCATAGCTACTCTCTTCAGGGTTTTTCCTTTTCTAATTTCACTCAATGATTTTTGCCAGGGTTGTGTCGAGATTACAAAAAAAAACTTAAATTGTCTGTAGTATTATGAAAAAGCGACAAGCTAAAATTGGTTTTAATGTATAAAATAATTTTTCCTTATTACCAAAGAAGTAGTTTTTCCAATAACACCAAAGAAGTATAACTTCTTACGTGCGTACATAAGTATACGCACGTTTTTTCTATTATTGAAAAAATTTTGTCCCAAATTTGCCGCCTATATAATCTACCACACTAGGCTTCAGCCTACTGGTAAATCCGCCACTGTTGAATACCAACAAAATAACTATTCTAAATACCGAAAAACGTTTTCTTGTCTGTGTTTTTATACTTATTAATAATTTTGTTGTTGAACTCCTAATAAAAATATTGAAAAATTTATTTCCTAAAAACATACATACATATTTTATTTATTTAAGGTGAACAATAAACAAATCGCACAGCCATGAATCCTAATATATGCTCAAATTGATTTGGGTTTTATATAAAAGGAGCAGTTCACTGAAATTATTTATTCTCAATCTCATTTAACTTTAATAGAAACTTATTGTACAAATGAGTAAATACGCGAAAGAAATATATGTGAAGGAACTGATTGTAAATTCAATTAGCCACTTAATTTCACCATTTGGTATCCTACTGTTACGGGTTCATTTTGCACAATGAAACCCTTCCTTTTGTTGAAGGAGAAGAATGTCTTTCTTGATCGATATGTTATAATTCGATAGAGACAAACTCTTCACCCTTCGTCATAACCGTACGCACTCCTGTTTACTGCACTTCTGCTGACTATAATTGTTCTATGATTAGAACTAACAGGCCATGTTAATTGGCCCTTTAGTTTTCAATCCCGGTTACTCCGATTGTTCTATGATTAGAATCAACAGACCATGGCCATTTGTCATTACAATTGCTTGTAGGTGTAGCGTGGTGTAACGTAATTTCCACCACACTGAGTAGAGTGTAGTCCAATGCAGTTAGGAATGAGTCAATATTAAGTATCAAGTGTAAGGTATTGAGTGTAAATTACACCATGTGTGGGAAAGAGCACACTTCGATACATATGAATGAGCCTAACATTACTCTTGTTTATTGTGCAAGCCAGCTTAGTTTCCCAAATTTTATTGTGTCCTTGAAATCACCTCAACTACCTCTGGTTTTTCCACAACACCTAATTGTCTATGTGATTTGACTAATGGCATATGCCTTATTGTACTTGTGTTGGTTCGGCCAGAGATAGCGTGATTGGCCACTTTAAAATTTCCTGGTCTTGATATAACCATTATATTTCAATGACAGATGGCTGATTATTAATTGTCTCTTATATCGAATACAAATGTAATAGGCATGATCTGCAGTAAAAATTTGATAAAGTCATTACATTTGTATTCTACTCAATGTTGGTGTCTATGTTCCAAGCTCCGAGTATACTGCTAACGCACCTTGGCGGCTGACAGATGACTAAAAGTACACATCTGCCAATTTCTGTCATTTATTCTTGAATCTCCGTGTTGAGTTGGAAGAAGATTGACTGAGTCGAATTTCCTAACCCTTCGCTGGAAACTTTTAATTATATAGTTCATCGTCGCATGGTTCTGATAAATTTCTGGCTGAGAGATTTCCTTATATTGTTTGCGGTTATAGACGCTGTATATTTTAAGGAAAATCTTTCAGATTTACGGGATTTTGGGGGTCAAGGTATGTTCTTCGTAAAACTTCTCGAGCATGGCTCTTAGACTTTGCGTTGTGTATTTTAGGAAGTCCATTCGTCAATTGATTTTATCCCGGAAAAGGAGCTGGTTGTCAGGCGGTAAATAGACCAACAGGGCTGTCCAAGAACCCTCTGTCACATTGAGGTTAGTATTATGACTAATAAGAGCCCCCGTACTCAATTGGAATCGGAAGTTAGACTGGTAATGTTTATTTTAGGGTTTATTCGACCATCTGGTCGTATTCAATCTACGTTTTACCATCAATTCAACGTACAACCTTCACATCAGTTTGGAGATTCATATTCGGATATCGAGTTTGAAGCCACTGCATTCGAATTTCAACTCCCAGTTTGGTGCCAGCCCCATCTTCAACGTCCACCCATCACTGTCAACGTGTATTGTCTCCGCTGTTCATAGTATTTGTCCTCACACAGTCTACCTTCTATTTCCTTCGTAACTACGTGCTTGTCTTCGTGTGTTGTACACCTCCTAGAGTCCACACACTCACCAAGGCGCTGTATTATTTGGTAAACATGTTGAGAAGCTGAGTGGCCACTACCATACCAAAACCATAGCTAAGTCTTAGATCTTAAGTTGATACCGCCCTTAAGGCATATTTTTTTTAAGTACATTGCTGTTAGCTATCATAGTGACGTCACAGATAGTCTCAATTGTCAATCTTAGCTTACCCACTCATTTGGTGGGGTACTTATTTACAACCTTAGGATATTGTTGTGTGCTTCATTTGTGCCGATAAATTATAACAGGTTCAATATATTTTGTGTTGTAAGGTTAATGAATATTTCTTTGTTCTGATCAAAGTTAATAATACCAGTTACCCCGGTAATCAGAAGTGAGCAAGAACCTTTTCTTATTTTTTTTAATGAGATGTACATAACCTTATAACCAATCTTTATTATTAAGTAATATTAGTGCAGTGGGTTGTCCCATCCCATCTGGGTGGTTTTAGATTTTGACTGTCTAGAAATCTGTGGCGCTCTGAAAAATTTAACCCGATACATTTCAGTAAAATCGAAATCAATTTTTATTGTCGAACCTACGCCCGACTGAGCTACTGGGACAGTTAGAGGCGAGGAACACTAGTGCACAATCACTGCTCTCATCCCGTAGATTTCGCCCCTAACACTACTACTATTTCGAAAAATTACAGGAATCAAAATTTTGACTGAAAATGGATACCTTGAAGTGGTAATTTGAGTTTTATAATCGAAAAAAATCGGGCGGACCCTTATCAATGGAATGCAGTGGTTGTTCGATAGGCTTTATTGACGTTTTAGTCATGAATTAGTTATGTGATGGTTTATGCCCAAACATTTAAAACACTATAGAAATTAGATCTGCTATCTCTTTCAGTCGATCTCAGGGCGAGAAAAATCTTCCACTACTTCTCGGTAACTGTTTAATGTTCTTTATTATTCATACACCCAGAGAGAGCGCAGTAAGTAGTCATATGGCCTAATAAAATTATCGCGATAGATTCTCAAAATCGGAGAATAATGTAGAGAAATAAATGTTTACCTTTGAGAACCGTTTCTAAATAAATTTCATTGTAGGTAAGGAATTATTAGGATTATGCATTGATGGTGGAGTAATGATTACAGATTAGTACTTCTCTAAAATTAAACCAAGTCCGTATAACAACAACTCATCCAGAATGTAATTGAGCATAAATGGGCATGCTAGGCTAAAGACATGGCTAGGATGCCTTAATATCAGACAAAAAAGATTTGCGTTGATTATGGAAATGGACAGATTGTGAAATTTCTTTCAGTGTCAATCTTTTTTTCTTTTTTAGCAGTTTTCATCTCCAACAAATATTCTTCAACTAAAGATCAGTAATATTAATGCTATAAAAAATATTTTCATTGATTCAAATACGCGTTTATTTAGATAAAATGTTTAATTCGTTCAACTAAAATTACTCAACTTCTTAACGATTTTAATGATTAAAATACAATTTTTGGTTTTACAAATCTCCTACAGTAGTTACTTTTCCTATGTAAAATAATTTATTTATGCATGATAAATCAAATGAAGTATAATTAGAAATTCCTCCATATTTCATTTCATTTGTCATGGACAGATTCCCCAAGATAAGGGGTTGAAATACTCACTATAATTTAGACATGTTTTGGAAATGTTAAGTGGTGAAGAAGCTGAAGTAGAGGGTGACGGTGAAGGCAGCTATTCTTCGCGCATGAGCAATAAATCCGAGAAGAACATGGCAGATTTTGATGGAGAAGATTCTGTTTGTGAAGACGAACTTGCTAGATTAACTGAACATGCAGGTATGCATTTGCACGTGTTTGATCACCCTCCAGAAAAAACTCCAGTCCGTGCAGATTTAAGATTATCAGCTTGTTTTAAAGTGGATAATGTATGTCAGCCTGGAAATACGTTGCTATGGGATTTACTGCAAGATGACAAGATCTGTCAATTAGGAGAAGGATTGGCTCTAGAAGCAGAGAAAACTTTGTGTAATTTAATTTGTTACACTCCCGATAAAGAAATAAGGATGAAGTTTATTGAAGGGTGCCTAAATAATCTTGCCAATAACATGTAAGTGTAACAAATTTATTAATAACTTTATATTCAATGGATTGATATTCCATAGACAAAATCTATGTCATTACTTTTTATAATTTTAATAGCCATTATTAAGTTATTTTAAGAGTAGTTGCTTTTGATGAATAATTTGTTCTCTGTGATTCAATTTAGCGATTTATCTATTGAAACTGTCAAAAAAAGACTAATTTGAATTATTTTCTATTTCAGGTCTGTAATTGTGTCATTACGAATGTTGCCAAAACTACTAACGTCCTTTCGAGGTCTTGATATGCATCATGTAACTCATTGGGCAGACAGACAACATCACATGATGTCACACTTTTTTAATAACCTTAAAGTGTATACTCTCAATCCGACTAAGTCTCTGCCAATGTACACTCACCAAATGCAAGTTCAAGTTAGACTGCACTTTCTTTCTGCTGTTTTCTCACCAGTAGTGTCCCCTAATAATTTTAAGTAAGTAAATATATTTTTTAAATAAATCAGTGATACAATTCTCTTTCAAATACTTTTAAATCAAGTGCCACATTTCTTATCCCCGTACTCTATTGCAACATAGTTTCTTCAAGTTTCATTTGATTCCGATTTTTACGTATTTGATAAACTGTTATAAATCTTGAATTTTTATCCAAAATTAATTAAGAAACAAAGTATAGTGTATCCCATTTTGGACACTTTTGCGGGGTATCTCCCTTATCTTTAAGGATAGAGGATTGCAGTGTTCGCGATAGTGTGCTACTTTTTTATAAACTTAAAAATGGCGCAAGCACAATTTCGATAGCCCTTTTGGTTTTTACGATACAGGGTCGCTCTAACCGGCCCGTATTCACCAGAATTAAGTGAGTCTTATGTGGAAGAGATCTGAGTCTTGAAATAAAAGTTCATCTTATGACTGTCAGTTCTATTTTATGGGATGGAGGCATGGACCCTGCAAAAGATCATTATTAAGAGAGTGGAGGCCTTTGAACTATGGATGTATCGTAGGATGTTAAGGATATCATGGACGAAGAAAATCACAAATCCAGAGGTTTTAAGAAGGATGAATAAAAACAAAAAAGTTGTATTGACAATTAATGGGCGGAATTTGCGATATCTGGAACACATTACGAGAGGAGGTAGATACCAATTGCTACAAATTATTATGCAGGGGAAAATTGTGGAAAAAAGATCTGTCAGAAGAAGACAAAACTCATGGTTGAAAGAGAATGGTACAATTGCAACAACAACCAATTGTTCAGGTCTGTCGTCTCGAAAATACGTATAGCCCTGATGATCGCCAACTTTCGGAACGAAGATAGCACCTAAAGAAGAAGATACAGGGTGGAATTGAAAAGTTTCACTTTTCAGGCACCCCTCGTATCAGTTATCTTTAAATTCATCGAAGAAGTTTTTATTGTAGTTAAGGGTATGACGATGTCTTGAGCATCGATTATGAGGAATTGCAATTCCTCTGCGCGTTTATCTTGGTCATCAGCTGTCTGATGAATGACGGGTTGTGGTAAATTAGTAGAGACGTGGTTTGCGAACGAATCCCAATCGTTTTTTTTTAAATCGCGGTAGGTGAAGGTGGTTGACAGGG
This sequence comes from Galeruca laticollis, assembly GCA_963921935.1. Lineage (NCBI taxonomy): Eukaryota > Metazoa > Arthropoda > Insecta > Coleoptera > Chrysomelidae > Galeruca > Galeruca laticollis. The sequence continues at coordinate 148,780,447 of OY998176.1, read as the reverse complement.
CATTGATTGGATTAAGTAGTGAAGTGTTAACCAGTAGAGGGACATGGTCTGAGGTAATGGGATCGCCTATAAAGCATTCGTCGTGAATTGCGGTTATTCATCTGTCGGTGTAGATCAGGGGTCTCCAAACTACGGCCCGCGAGTTGAATGGAAGAGAATGAAAACACAGAATGATAATTACTCGGTTTTACTTACTTGCAAGGTATAACTTTACAACAGAAATTATGACACGGAAAACTCAACTTAAGTATTTTAAGCTTAAGCATATTAATAAGTAACAAATAATTAAATTGAAATTAATCCCACTAATAAAACACTAATGAGATTTATGTAATTGTGATTTTCCATCGACAATTGTTTGTAGTTGTGGATTAATTTTACTTGTACAAATTATTAAAAGAGATTTAAGATGCTCATCGGTTAATTTAGATCTGTAAACATTTTTTGTGTACTTCATCTTGGAAAACGTTTTCTCACACAAGTATGTAGTATCAAAAACAGAAAACAACCCACGAGCAAATTTATGCAAATTATCAAATTGTGCCTGTGGAAGACCCTTATAAAATTCCAACAAAGATGAATTTTGATATTTGTTCTTGAACATATCACTGCACTGTAAATCAATAATTTCCATTTGGACTTCCGGAGCCAGGGTTTCAATGTCAGAATCAAAAGGATTTTGAAAAAGCTTAATTTCATTCAAAGTGACATCAAAATCTGAGAAATAAGTATGGAAATTTATCTTTAAAGCACTCAAAAAAATCAGGAAGAAGCTGATTTTCTCCTTGCAATCTCAAATTCAGTTCGTTCATATGATTTGTCAAATCGACATAGAATGCTAATTTTCACAGCCATTCACTATTTCCTAAATCGGCACAAGGGCGATGCTTCTCATTCAAAAAAATTTGATCTCTGCTCGAAATTCAAAAAAGCGCTTAAGGAATTTTCCGCAACTAAGCCAGCGTATGATATGGCAAATCATTTTCTCCGATCTCTTCAATTAACTCGCGGAATTGTCGGTGATTCAGCCCTGTGGATCTGATAAAATTAACAACTGATATGACTGGTCTTAGAACTTCAGACAAATTCAAACATTTTCCGCACTGTTGATGAATGATACAATGTAATATTAATGGTTTTGAACCACCATCATTTTCTACAGCCTCTGATACAAGTGCGACCACTCCTTTATTTTTACCACACATATTTTTGCCGCCATCGGTGGTGATAGATTCAAGTTTTTCCATCTAAGGTTTTTTTATTAATGGAATTTTCAACTCCCTTAAAAATATCTGCCCCAGTTGTTGTGCTGTGAATACTATCAATATCAAGAAGTTCTTCATACATAATATAGCTTTTATCGACTCCACGAATAAAAATCAACGCCTGAGCAGTATCTGACACATCCGTTGACTCATCCAAGGCTTCAGTCCGCGCTTCAAATTTTTCCGTTCGCAATATTCCTGTATATTTAGAGTAATTTTGAAGATGTTTCGATTCATAGTGACGTTTAATGTTATATTCTTTGAGAACAGCTATGGTTTCATTACAAATTAAACATAGCGCCTTATTACTGCACACAATCACAAAATACTGAAAGTTCCATTTATCTTGGAACGTTCTGTATTCACTGTCTATTTTTCGCTTCTTTTCCATACCAATAAATCACACATAGAAACAAGTGTAATCGAAATACTCATTACTTTATTTCTCAATAGGCAACTTCGCTTCCTTCGCCTTTCTCGCGCAAACTGACTCGCAATGGCGCCGCTAGCCTTTTTAAACCTATGCAATTACTGCCATCTAGAAATGATCGGAAAAAATAGCCAGAACCAGAACTTTCTCGAACCAATGCGGAAATTCACAAATATGCCACCTGTTTGTTAGTGGGTAGTTGAAATAGATACTAATTAGAACAGTACATAGTATCACTATTCGACACTAGATGTCGTTACGTGTCACAATATACAGTCAATAGTAATTAAAATGCAATAAAAGCCTATGTTTGCTTAGGAGGGCAGAAAAATATTATGGCCCCAAGGCTTCAAAGTTTGGAGACCCCTGGTGTAGATTATATGGTCGACAATGGAGGGGCTAAGGTGATTTACTGGGGTTGAATTATTGTTTTTAATCCGAGAAATGGGAAGGGAGACTAACTGATCGGCGAGAAGTCTGCCGCTTTGATTGGTGAGTGTGTCACCGAAAAGAGTATTTTGTGAATTTAAGTCACCCATTATTACTGCTCGTAGTAGAGTGGATGCATATTCGAGAAGGTCGATATAGGGGACTTGGCAAGGGTGTTTATAATTGGAAAAGAAAGTGGTCGTGTTATCATTCCACGATATTTCGATGGCTATGTAATCCAAGTTCTGTTGAGACAGAAGTGCAGGGAGAGGGTGAAGGGACGCGGGGAGTCCATTTCGGACGAGAAGTCCGTTACCGCGACAGTAGATATTCCTGTCTAGCCATTGAAGTAAGGAAACGTTTTCAAGAGGGTATCGGTGATAGATGTTTGTATATTCCGGGAATGGATGAGGTGTTTAAGAAGATGACGTATCCTGGCTAGACCTTGGTAATTAATGGTCCCGATTGTGAAGTCCGTGACTTCTTAATTTGGTCGTATTGACGTAAAAGCAAAGTGGACGCGGTTGCTTATTTCACTTGTAATGGTACAATTGTATCCATAAAAAGAGGTGATTATGTGTTGAAGGGTTTCGGCTACTAGACCGATTGAAGTAAGGATGTAATTTATGATGGTGGAGGCTAGAATCTCTATGAGGATTTTGGAATCGGGGGTTAAGTCGTATGGAGCGTTTGGATTTTCGAGGGTTATAGGTGCGCTTTATTGAGGGGTTTCCAACTTCTTGGGGCATCGGGGGTGGTAAGCGGGGTGTGAACTTCCGCAATTTTTGCATGAAGGGGCGTTTGCCTCATGGCAATTTGTAGGTTTGTGGTCGGAAGGAAAGACTAGTGTGGCAACGCAATTTATAAGATTTCGACGACGAAAGTGCCTCGTCGCTGTATAAATTTAGTGCGCATGCACTAAAAGGTGTGTCGGCGCATACGCTGACATTGATGAGCAACGACACATACGCCGTCTACCGTTAAAAGAGTTTTCAAGCAACTGTTTTATTTAACATCTGCGGACGCTGAAGGTCATGTAAATTGACTCAAAATGAAAAGTTGAGTCGAAATATATATCCTCTATCTTTAAAGATAAGAGATATACCCCGCAGAAGTGCCAAAAAGGGAAACACTATACATCATTATTGATCATGTAGTAGTTTTATTTTTTGTGCAACATTTTACAACCGTGAACATTTTTTAGATTAACTATTGATCAAGTTGATACATTATGGGAATGTCTCGCTCACGATCCAGAATGTTCAGATGAATTATTTAGTTGGCTTTTATCCCAAACCAAAACTACAGAATTGCACGCTCTTAAAATCGAAGCTTTACGAAGACTGTACATCCACCATTTACCAAGTCTACCGCCTGAAAAATTTAGTATGATTTGTCTTAGTTTATTTCAACAATTGTGTAGTTTGAATAATTTATTAACAAATGATAATGATAACAAGAAGGAAAATCAAAATGTTGGAATGGATCATATGTGGAAAATAGCTTTGAAGGCTTCCAATACAGGTAATTTTTAAATTAAACGGCTTAGTCAAAAAGATCAATATTTTATTGTATGAGATAGGATAAATGAAAATATATAATACTAATTTTTAATGTCACAATCATAAATGAGCTTGAAAAAAGTTTCAATTGATTTTATACAAATATATTTTTTTTTAGAAGTTAGCATGGCGGCAATACAGTACATAAATAGTTACTACATGGGCTACAACTTACAACATGAAGGTCAATTTGTTTGGCAGTGTATGACGCATCTAAAAGCGGCTTCTGAAGATGTGATAGCTAGTAGTACTGGTGCTGAAGAAGCTTCTTTACTCTGTATACAACGAGCGTTGCTATTAATGAAAACACACATTGAAACATTTCGGAGAAGGTAATCAAACACTACAATTATTTTGTTATTTATTTATAATATTTGTTGCTTGATTATTAAATTAGTAGTTGGCTTTTTCTAGGTATGCTTTTCATTTAAGAAAATGGGCACTTGAGGGTAAGGGAATAGGAAGTCATTCTGCTTCATTAGGAGATCGCCCTAGCGCTCCTATCAGGTTAGTCGTACAATCGGGGAGCTCTTCAGAGAGATGCTTGTTGGATTTATTTAATACTGACTACATAGCCGAGCTCAGAGCGGAAGTTGTCAAATGGTGTGAAGGAATTCAACAAGTATGTAATTTCAATTATTCTATAATGCAATAAAAAGAGTATTAAGTCAACACATTATGTGGTCCGTTACAGAAGTCATCTTTCTAAAAAAACTAAGGAAAACTCAACTTTATAAAATGTGTGTTCAATATTTTTCACCATACACAATCAAACTAAACTCTGATAGAGTAACTATGTACAACCGTTGAGTGAAAAATATAAGAGACACAACGCAATGTAAAATTTTTTGCCTTATGGAGATTCCCGCGTAACCCCATTATTTATTGAAATTGGTACTGTATTTAGGCGACGCCGTGTATAGACATCGAACTATTCACTGCTCTTGTCCCCACCTCAATTCGAATCCACCCGAATCGGTTGTTTCGGACGGCTCTACTGTTGGTTTGTGAAATTTATTTCCAAGTTTATTTCTTTTAGAAGCGGGCAGTTTTTTTCGTTCAATACATAAAATATTCACAAATTTATATATCGTTCGATAGAAAGAAATATAAAACAAAGCTAGGAATGGGAAAATATAAGTACACGCATACATAAAAATATTTCATTTTATTAATGAACATAAAGTATATTTCACAATATTTCCTTGACTAGGTATCCGGTCTTAAGGATTTTATTATAAAATTTTATAAGTCCCTTTTTGTACAGTGAACAGTAACAGATCCGTAGTCGGTAAAATTTGGATACTAAAACTAAGTAATGTTTTACCAGTCCAACATTCCAGATGTAAAATAATTATTTCATCAGGCATTGTTATCGGATTAAGGTTAAAACGACATATGTTGCAATGAAGTATGCATGAAAATTGAAAGAGAGAACGTCACACAGACTAATTTTTTTTCAAGTGTTGAATATTAATATAAAAATTATGGTATGTTATATTTTTCTTGTGGAATTTGTTATTTATTGATTTTATTTAATAATTATGGAAAGATTCCAGGTAGTAAGGGTTGACACAATTAATTGGTTAAATAAAACTTGGTAAAAACAAACGATATTTCTTATTAGTTTTCCAATATCCTAACTTTTCTATGTTTTTTATTTGTTTTTGTCTTTTGAAATTTTTCAGATTCCCATCTGAAGGATCTGTAAATCATCATTTTCATAAAAATGTCCAAAAAAATTTTTTTATGATCTGTACAAATCTGAGAATAATTTAAATATGGATTCAAATGCAAACATATATTTTTTTAAACCCTTTTCAAAGCAAATAAAAAATTGTTTTAACAATCTAAACACTTTAAAGTACGGAATAGAAGGTTTTTTAGAAACTTGGCTGATTCCGATTTAGAAAAGTCCTTGTTAATTATGAATAAATAATATTGGTCATTTAAATAATCTTCTTGAATTAAATATTTGCGACAACTAGAACACTCCGAAAGCTTCAGCATTTTATTTGCAACAAAGGCAGCAACCTATGCTTCTGTTGTGCTTTCTAAAGAAATCCGTCTAGCTTCTTCTTCCACTATGGGCTCTAATTGTTCATATTCTTCTAATGTTGGCGGTTCTGCAAAATCTGTAGTTGTGGCAATATCTATTACACTAATTTGATCTGAGTTCCTATGCAATTCTTCAGCATGTTCTTCGTCATTAGAAATATTTAAAAATTCTCCATAATTGGTGTCACAATTTCCAGTATCAACTGCAATTTGCAAGCGAATATTTGCATAATGTTGTAGAGCAATTCTGAATTGACGCACACTTGGCATCGGATTGTATCCTCCTCTTGTTCGAATTACGGAGAAAAAATGTTCAAGTGCGTCTTGATTTGAAAATGATGTAATTAAATATTTAATTGAATAGTTAACTTTTAAATCCTCCCATAACAATAAAATTGATGTAATAGACAACTGAAATCCTTCAATACAATAAATATTATTTCTTAATTTTCGTAAACTTTTATGGATCTCAATAAATTAAGAACCTCTCGTAAAATATTTTCGGCATTTAAATTAAATACTGATAGAGGTCTCTTATTACTCTTACAATCACCTAGATACCCACTGTTCAACGCATCAAAATTACTCTTACAATCACCTAGATACCCACTGTTCAACGCATCAAAAATTTCATCAATTTTGCTTACAAAATCTGCAGTATTCGATGCTGTGGTTGTAACCAATTGTTTGGTATCTATCAAGGTTTTTATCGCTGCCGAAACGGTGTGAGAAAATATTTGGGCAGCATATAATACCCTCATTTTTTGAAAACTGTTAGGCCGAATATGTTTTTCTGTAAGCTTAATTAAAGCTCGAGTTGTTGTACTTTTTTATCAATACCATATGCTTCTCTAATATCTCTCCATGAAATTGGGTTTCCTTTGTCACCATATATAAAATTTATTTTCTCGTTCATCAAATAATTCCTCAGACTTTTCAACAGGTGTGGACAATCATAAATAATATATACTTTTGATTCATCAAAATCGAGAGTTGGATTATTAATGGTGGCCCCTAATAGAGACAGCTTTACGATTATTGGATTCTTGATCACACATAATTGCCTTGGGGTTGAGACTACAATCTTTTAAGGTTTTCAAAACATCTAAAATTAATTGTTTCAATATTTCTCCCTTAACAGGACCCGCAGATGTTACAGCAAAGGGGAAACCTCCAGTTGTGTAAAATACCACGTATATAAAACATTAGTGCTGTATTAGCAGGTACACCTCTTCTTCCAAGATGACCGAGATCCTCATATCCTTCTGCAAAATCTTGTTTTATATTATAATCTACCTCTTTTTTGACAGTAATCTCATCTACCAATACTGCACATATTTTTTCGTTGTCATCCAGTACATTAGCTTTTGTTTTTAATTTTTCAATTATTGATGATTTAATTCCAGGATGAATATTAATCACTGTCATCCATTCTTGAATGGTTCGAATCGATGGTAAAATAAAGTGTAGCTTGTCGCGCATGAATTTGTACAAAGAAGAGGATTTATAATTTAGTGATAACGCCAACTGTTTCTCCGCTTTTGTCCATTTTGACCTGATTTTATGATAAATTTGCATCAAAATAAAAGTTCTCACAGCAGAACTGTTGTGTTTCAAAAGATTCTCTAAAATGTTGAGGGACGCTAAGTAGGATTTATTTTTAATCCGGTTTACACGATAAGTTTTGGCCCTTAATTTTTCATTTAAAACATCTACTTTATATGATAGAGACTTAATTGTCTAATTGTCTGCTGTAAAAAAAACCCTAGTTGGAGAAGGCATGTTGATAACTCTCTCGCTAAGACTCGATGCAGGAGAACTTACTGTTAATGGAGAAATTCCTAATTTAACAGGAGAGGATGGATAGCTTGTTTTGAGATTATTTTCGTAGAAGGTAGAACTACCAATTCTTCGGAAGATGTATCTGAAGTACAATAAAAAAATGAATTAGTTCAAATATGTCGAAGACTCCGAAAAGTCTATACCAACCAGATAATATGTCCTCAGTTTCAAGATATTTCCCAGATTTATATTTCTTTTCATTTTGTAACATCCTAGTTTTCAATAGTCTAGCGTTGTTTTCTATAAAAAAATAAGTGTAGGTATGTCTTTTGCAAACACCACTTGTTGAACCTTTATCTATATTTACGATATGGCTTTCTACTATAGAATTAACATTTATTTAATATTTATTTTCTTGTAATTAGATGCCTGATTGTAATTCCTGATTTATGCTGCTCTGATATTTTCATATTGCACAATAAAATACTTTGTGAAATAGTTTAAAACTACATACATAAAAAACTTATCATGTATATGATCTATTCGTTTTAAATGTTTTTAAATTTTCCATAAATGAAAATAATGGTGCACATTACAAAGTATGGACATTAAAATCAGTCATAAGAAATGCACTGTATTCGAATAAACCTTGAAATTATAAAAAAACATACCTACCTTTACAATAACTTTTTGGTACAGCATTTTTCCTTAGAATCTTTCGTTTTTGTTGTATAATAATAAAGTCAGAACTAAAATGTTTTTCACATAAAACTTCATTTGCTAACCGACATCTCTCCGCCAACAACATTTTGCGGCACAAAATCATTTACGAGGTTGCGTCTCTTCTTATATTTTTCACTCAACGGTACAACTGAATGATAATTGTTTATTTTATAAAATAAAAGGACAAAAGTTGGGGTGGGATGGTCAAGCTTAAATTCTGTAGCAGGTGAATTTTCTTGGAAAACTATTGAAGAGTATTTTCCTAAAACAGCTTATGTCAAAAAAAAGTAGTTTTAGACAAAAACGAATGAACTAAATATGAAAAAAAGAACTTACAATTCCTAAATTATAAGTATCGGTAAAACATATTACGTAGCATTGAGTATAATTTTTAAATGTATGTTATTTAGGCTTAGAAAAAAAATAGAAGTTTGTTTGACAAGTGTCCTTTTTGCAATAAAACAATAAAACTCTGCTTGGTTTTTTGAGATATATATTTCAATTTAAACAAATGCCCACAATATAAACGTTTTAAAAGTACATATTAAGTGCTTTCACATCCACTACTATTGTCATCAGAATCCAAATCTGCTTCAAGGACTGAATCTGAATTTTTGTTAGTAGCAAATGATTCATAAAATGCTCTATTCTCCATATTTGATAAAATTGGAGATAAATCTAAGAGACATTTTACTTTCAGGGGGTTTACATTAAGGTTTTCCATATATGGTGGTGTTAAAACAAGTTCCTTTGGAAGTTTAGACTTGTATGTTACCATCTATTTGATCCATGAACCAGAATATGTATCTCTTGTGAATCCAGGATTTTGCTTAGAAATATTGTACATCTTAAGGGTTTTCAGTTTAAGTGGTGGTTTAGGTACTCCAAGAAAATAAGGTGCAACTGCTTTTTCCATATTGTAAAGGTCCGATTGATCTACCTTAACCAGTTTAAAAAGCGATGGCTTTAAACGACAGATTTTAATGATATTGTTCCATTCTCCACGAAGTTCAACCGTAGACTTTTGTTTTATTTTACTGATATTGGAGAAATCCTGATCATTTGGATGAAATGAGTGACCTCTGACGGGAAATATATGCATAATAGTTTTGAAAATGTTTAGTATATGGACAATGAAGTATAGCAAGTATACCATTGTGCAGTCCTTGTTTGGAGCAGCACATCCGTCACTGAAGATAATCAAATTCTCGGTAATACCTAGGTTTTGCAGAAAGTGGAAAAGATGAGAAGTAACATCGTTCTTACCCTTTTTACCCTTATTTTCATCATATACATACATTGATGCCAAATCATCTGATAAATTGTGTACACCAAACACAAAGTACTCCAGTTGTCTCTCATAAAAACCTGTTTCATCATATACGTACATTGACGCCAAATTGTCTGATAAATCGTGTACACCAAACACAAAGTACCATAGTTGTCTCGCATCAAAACCTTTATTGGTTCTTATATGGGGCAATGGCAAGTTCTACATATAATTAAAGTTGATGACAGTAGCCTTGTTTTTTCTGGCACATTGTTTCAATTTTCGCTTCAAAGCGTAAGACGCAGCTTTACGAAGGTGCAGTTCATATTGGACTCGTAGATTCCTTCCTGCTTCTTCATATCGATTGACTGCTAACGTTTGTTGCATGACATCACAAAATATGCGGATATCTGTTCTTGGCTGACCAAATTTAACGATAAATTTAGTTTTGACAACCTTCCAGTAAACCTTGTATGGTGTGTTTATTTTATATTTTTTTAGAAAAAGTCTACACATTCGTTTCACTGTGGGCGTTAACAAAGTACCTATTTAATTTCCCGCTATTAATTAACAATATTCATTTAATCCGTTAAGCGTTAGAATTTATTTATATTCTAAGTAAATAAATATTTCGATTACTTGCCTGCAGTCTGGGCCAACTTTCTTAACTTCAACCGCTTATCCCTTGTGATTAATGTGTCCTCTCTTTTTAATTTTATGGACGTTTATTTAACAGAACAGGCTCTTCCATGTCACTCATTCCTCACAAAATAACTGCACATCTATCTTTGACGAGATATAAACAACAACTAAAGAATATATATTGGCAATAACCCTACTATTCTCTTCCCATAAGGTTTCCACCAAAACAAACTTTGTCACTGACATGGGATATTTTTTATGGAAAGGCGCCAGACGTGGGAGGTTTCTGCAGAATCGCGAAATATTTAACCTTAGTTTATTTGTTACATAGGCCGGTTTTGTGGAATATTTTAATAGAAATATATGCTTTACATACAGGTGGCGCCATCACGCAAAGACATTTTAGACGAAAATCTGTATTTTTAGAAAAATCGCTAAAACGCTTCTAACGACACCCAAAATTTTATTACACAGTAATAATAATATGACTAATATCTTGGGTAGGCAGCATAAATAGATAGATACATTTAAGTGTAAATTAATTGTTTTTTGTTTTTTAAGATGAAAGGAGACTCTGCTGAAAGTAAAACTAAACCTGGTGAAACGTGGATAAGAATAATAACGCAAGGACAAGAAGTGACAATAGACTGTGATGAAAAAACGTTAGCTGAAATGGGTTTTAAAGATAATCAGGTAATATTCTTTTTCGAAATCCAAATCCACAATAATGTATTAATTCGATGCGTTTAATATTTGAGATATATGTTATATTTTCATTTGTCAATAAATTATTGTTTTAATATTTATTTGTTTATTAGATTGTCTACATATCTGTGGGTATGTCGAGAAATATGAAAAAACGAGAATTTATGGATGCTCCTTCTCTACATCCACCTCCTCCTAGAGAATGTTTGCCTACGTTACTATTATTGCAGCCAAACTACTTTGAACAACTATTTTCTTTAATGCACACATTAAGTTCAATGAAAATTCAAATTAAAGGAGGGGTAAGTCGTTACAATTATAAAATCTTACCTTTTAACATTAAATTTGGAAGAAAAATTTCAACCAAAATTTCAGTCATTCTTATTTATCCAAAAACTTGATTTTTAGCGTCATCTACCGCATACAAAAGCACAAGTTCTTAGCAGAAGAGTATGGGACATCCTAAGTTTACTTCCAACTAGTCCGAAACTATTACGTGGTTTTAAGTACTTGGATATTCCCCTGTCTGAATTATTAGACCCGTCCAGTGCACAAAAACTAATGTATTCTTTATATATTGTCGAATCATTAAGCGCCAAAATGTATCAGGGAAAATATACAGACGAAAGTGATGGAGATGAGGAATCGTGGACTAGAAAGTTTGTCAAACACGGTGGCTTAAGCCATCTGTTTGATATTTTCATGTCTGGTAATTATATGTTTTATTTGTGAATAATATATACAAAACTACTCAGATTGATGATATTGTATACTGAGACAAACTGTACATACAATCATCAAATAGGTTCAATAATAAAATTTGAGTTTCAGTTTAGCTCTAGCTTTACTCTTTCTCAGTATGTCTGGATAACCTCTGTAATTTACTATTCTTTTTTTTCAGGTATTCTTCAAAGAGATGGTACTGATTGTTCAGACTGGCAACAAGATTGTCTCGCCTCACTACTTAAAATTCTTTGCCATTTAGGAGTTGAATCTACATCTCCAGATACAGTAAAGTCTCGCAACGAAAAAATAATAATCCCCAATTTAAATGATTGTCTTTTGGCATTAATAGACACTAAATCCATGTTGGCACAAATAACGAGTATTTTAGAAGAAGCATCGAGGCCTAAAGATGTTAATCACTATAAAACGGGATTTTGGGGGCGAGCTCAAGTGATTCACTATGCGATGGTTCTATTAGTATCTTGGTTACATTGCTGCGAAGAGGCTCGAGTGGAATTGTTTCAATCTAGTAATTTTTCAGATTGGTTGCAAAGGCTGGTAAGTTTCATTATCATTTTTATGTGAAATATTGATTGTTAAAGTCTCGTAAATGTCATACATACAATGGTATTTATTGTAAATGCAAATTGCCAATTATCAACCATACGTTGTTTCTTATTTCGCTGGGTTAATGCAGAAGTATGCTAAGTCTATTTTTAGCAAAAATGAGGTTTTTATACTTAAGTCTAGTTGAAATGTTATAAAATTCGCTACAGAAATAGTCTATCTCTATATTTAACATTTAGTCTAAAAATAGCCCCAATCAAACTAGCTTATGTCCAACCAACTGAAATATTCAATGCAGAAGTATTTTATGTGGACATACATTACTTCATTATTTTAATGCTCGACATAGACTAGTACTGCCGTCTCCGTAGTACTGTTAATCGTCTCAAAAACGTGTATTGTCTTGTTAGCTGAAGAAATGTATGTGAAATTCTTAATAGGGCTGTTGATCAAGCAGTAACTTCTGGTGCTCCTAATATTGTAGCCAGTAAGTAAAATAATTATTATTATTTAGATAGAATCGAATATTGTAAGTCGTATCGTTCTGTTTTGTCTGATTATGGGTTTAAAGTGTGTAGTGTTTTCGCGGGAACCGTAAAACTATTCAATATAGTAGAGCTATTCAGTAAGATTAGTTGTTTGCTTTTTATTTTATTTCTGTGTTCTATTTCTCGCTATTCAATAGGGATAACTTTGATGCGTACCTATCTGAAATTGAAATTTATTTATTTATTTATGTACGGACATGCCGATTTACAGAAAACATAAATATTTAAGAGACAATGTTTAAGTTACGTTATCAATAAATACAATCATAATCAACTAAAACTAAATTACAACAAATTAATGTGCCTCATTTGATTTTTGAATAAATATGTGCACGCATTGAATAAATCAATTATTTCACAATTTTTATTTACCAATTTAACTACCCCTGTGGTAGTTAAATTGCTTCGGCCGTAGTTCGTATTTTTTTGAGGAACCATGAACAGTTCTGAAATTCTTGTTCTTCTGGGATTAACATTCAGTTTAAAGAGTTCAATTATATTTGGACAACTTATAGCTCCATTTACACCTTTGAGCAGAAATCTCAAATCAATCTCAGCTCTTTGATTTTCCAAACTTGATAAATTCAAAATGTCGGAATATTCATAATTTCTCCTCTGATATCCAAGTTTGAATGCACATGATCTTAAAAATTTATTTTGGACTTTCACAATTCTATTGATATCTGCCTGATAAAATGGACACCATATCATACAATTATATTGAATAACTGATTGAAGGAGAGAGCAGTATAATATTTTAGAAGTGCAAAGGAAAAATTTATCTCAAGAACTTGCAATTAAGCCCAATTATTTAAATGATTTCGAAACAATGTTATCAATATGTGTCTTAAATATAACATTGGAATCAAACAATATGCCAAGATCTCGAACACTATCAGCTACTGACAAATTAACATTTTTCACTTGGTAAGAGTATTGAATTGGATTCATAATTATCGAAAATGTGATTTGATAACAGTTGTTTATATTAAGATGAAGCATATTTATATCGCACCAACAGAACAAACTGCTCAAATCTATTTACAACAGTTCAGCATCCCAGACATTGTCAATGATCCTATAGAGTTTGAAGTCATCAGCAAACATCAAGTGGCAGCTGTGTTGTATTACTTCTGATATATCATTAACAAATAACTTAAAAGTAGTGGACCCATATGGGATCCTTGGAGAACCCCAGATGTTACCGAGATTTCTGATGACACAGAACCAGCATATTTGACAAATTGAGTCCTACCTCTCAAATAAGATCCAATCCATGCCTAACGCAGAGAGTTTTGCAATTAGAAGGTCATTATTGACTCTATCAAATGTTTTTGAAAAGTCAGTATAAACTGTTCAACATCGTCGAGTAATTTGGGGATTTCAAATTGCTTACATACAGTACGATAATTCTTTGTCATCTCTAGCTCCAGATTTGTGGATTGTAGTGAGAAAATTTTGTTTCCAAAACTTAGGAAATCTTCCCGATGATAGGGAGATATTGAAAATTGTTTGAAGGGGCTTTGCCAGCGCGAATATACATTTTTTCATGAAATGTAGAGGAATTCCGTCAGGGCCAGAGGAAAATTTTTCTGGGGCTAACATCAATTCTGTTATTTCAATATTGTAATTGCAAACATTCAAACACTTTCTTTTTTCATATTCCGGAATTTGGGTAACATTCTTATCAGTTGTAAGTTGTGGAAAAATAGTTGGCAAAAAGATTCGCAATCTCATTCGTACTACTGCTTGTTGCCTCTTCAAAAAACAGGCTGGAGGGTAAGTTATTATAATTTTATTTTACTGTTTATATAATTCCAAAAACAACGAGGATCATGAGCAATATTTTTTTCAATTTTTTCAATATAATTTTGATGAGAATGGGCCTGGAGCTGTTTACTCTTGTTCTGAGATTATTTAATTGTTGATAATAAGCTGTGTCTCCAGTGACTTTAAATCTTTTAAGCGCTCTCTTTTTTCAATTATTAATTTTCTATACCATACGGGAAAATTTTAGGTTCTGAATTTTTTCACTGGTACAAACATCAATTGCAGAGTAAACTATTTCGAAAAACATCTGAAGACCCTGATCCAAATCTAAATTTCCCTCCAGCATGTAATTCCAATCGACACTGGCCAAGAAGTTGTTAATTTCAAAATAATTTGCATTTTTAAAATCATAATACAACTTGTCATATTGAAGTTGTTGCTCTTTATTGAATTCTAACTGGCAAATAATTGCTGTGTGATGTACACTATTTGGTAATAGTATATACAATGGTTCAGAGATACGAATAACTTTCATTGATGAAAAAGTTAGGTCAAGTAAGACATTTTGACTATTAGTTACGGTATTTATTTGATGGATACCATAATAACCAAAAGAGTTTTGTAATGTGATCGCACGCGAGTTTGCTAGACTGTTTACATTTAAACCAAAATCATCATTAAACCAAACAGCCTCAGTCAAATTATAATCCCCAAACAGAATAAATTCACAGTCCTTGTTATTATCAAAAACATGATCAACATCCTGAGGGTATTGTTCATAAATCTCAACAGTTGATGATGGTGATATATAGACTCCCTTATTACTATTTTATTCCTTTGAATTTCAAATTTTTTAAAATTTATCTCAGACTTTATGGCAATTAAAATACCTCCTCCCCGTTTCTTGTGTGTTTGTTTCATCCCTATCAAATTTGAATATATTATAACCATTCAAACCTAATTCCTCATTACAAAAATCTATGTTCTGCCATGATTGTACAAGGGTAATAATATCATAATTGGACCCTAAAATCGAATGTTCCAATTCACTAAGTTTAGTCCTGAGACCACCAACATTTCACTTCTCTTCGGACCATGAAGTTGGAGATGAATCGATTTTCTTCGTCAATTCATTGATTTCTGCCTGCATACTATCGATAGGGCAGAAGCTTAGGTATTAATTCTATACCCATCTGGCAATCGGCACAGTAAAATTTCAAATTTCTGCCACCTCTCAAATCCATCACTTTTAATTATGATGCATTGAGACCAGAACACTTCTGTTCTTTTTGAGCAGTTCTCTCACTGATACTTGATACTTGCTTGAAAACCTATGGCCCCTGGCCATACCAATTATATGTTTTGTTTGCTGTTGCAAGTTGTTGTATTTTTCAATTAGGTGCTATTGAAAGCCCGTGGGAAGACGAAGACGACAATCCAAAGATTTGTATTTAAAATGATTTCATTCCCCATAATGCAACCAGTTATTAAGAGGAATCACTTTCCGAACCAGACCCTTATGAAACAGACAGTGGTTCAGATTATGTACCATAGCAAGAAGAATATGGAATTTCTCTAGAAACAGGCGCAGATACCGAAGTACGCCAAAATGAAATCAGAACCGAATCAGATAACGAAGAACGCGACCGTAATGAAACGACGGAGAAGAGATGAACCCGTAAACGATTAAAAAATAAAGGCGAATGGAGAATAAATAAAATCAAGTGCTCCAGAAATAGTGGAAAAATGTATAAAAATTGAAAAAACAATATTGTTTACTTGAAAAATGAAAGGACCATGTACCTGCATTTTAAAGTGCTCGACAAAATTTAGTGAAGAAAATTGAAAGGTGGTGTTTGATCAATATTGGGGCTTGGGCAACAAAGACAGACAAACGGATTTTATTTCAAAGCACGTCAAATTTTTCTCAAAACAAAGGGCTGATAAAAATAGAGATATTGCCGTAAATAGTAGAAGAAACTATACATTCATTTACAACTTGTCGCATTTAATGAGCGTAGAAGAGGAGCTGGTATGCAGAATCTTTTTCCTTAATACATTGGATATAAGTTCGCAAATTGTCAAAACGGTTGCACAAAAGTTCGCAAATTGTCAAAACGGTTGCACAAAAGTTCGCAAATTGTCAAAACGGTTGCACAAAAATATGTAGAAAATTTCCGATCCCTGCCGACAAACACGGTAAAGCTAAAAAATAGCCAATTGTCTGAAGACGTTGAAGAATCCGTATGTCAGCTTATTATATACAGGGGTCGCCATAAGTCCGGTAACGTGACGGGCCAAAGTTATGTGAAAATTCGAATCCCTTTTGTAATTTCTTTGAATAAATTCATTTTGATGCTGCATTTTATTCTCTTGATGCAAATTTGTTGCTTGACTTATGCCGACCCCTGTATAAACCTAGAATGCCAATATACTGAAAATTAGCTGACGCTTGGAGTTAATGCGCATATGCACTTTTGAGTTTGCGCAGTGAACAAAACTGATGCCGCGTGATTTGAAATGAGTCAGAGTCGGCCTCCCACATCCGTTTTCCAATGAACATACAGGAAATATTTTTGTGTATATAAATGAAATACGTGATGATTGATGTTTCATAGAAATTATGTGTAATTTCTATGTTATGTTTGTATATATGAACCCTACAACACGAAATGAATCCCAAGTTATAGTTACTTTAGTTGAAAAACCTGTATTTTTCTTCATAGAGTTAGGGTATGATTCTGTAAAATATATTCATAATCATAGAATGTTTCAGTACTAAATTAACAGCCAACATACAGTGTCCAAAAGTTTGCACCATATGTATAACATTTTCATTATTGAATACTGTATGTAAATTGAAAGAAAATCACATAAAGTTTGCAAAATGATTTTTATTAACAATTTGTTAGAATACATTATTATATATAATTTCCATTCGCATCATCAAATTTCTATATTTTCAAACGGTTTACAGGGTAAAACAAAAAATTGCCCAAAATAACCTGGGAAAATCATGATTATTTTCGAAAAACGTCAATCATCTTTTAAAAATTATAAATTAGTTGTCTTCTTCTCTAAAAACATAAGAAGAAATAAGGACCATGATAATTGTGGATAACATTTATTTATGATGAATAATAAATACAATAAAATCAACACAGAGAGACCAACATTGTTGATCTGGATTAAAAATACCTGGTGAGACAATAAAATAGCTTTGAAAGCTCCTGCCTCTTGTACTCTCCCCTATTTGTTTCGGTTTGTTTTTTGGCAATGTTATAAAACCTGATTTTTGAGTATATTCTCACCAGACTTTTTATTTGTTTCATTTTATGATTATCTTCATATGGGGAATTGTCAAAAATATTATCTACTAAATCTTCAAGTATCTTGGTATTTTAAACCAATATAGCAGATTCTCCTTTGTTGTCTTCGCTGTCAGATGAGGAATATTCAAAAGAGACTGACTGAATGATGCCACAGGTGATTATTGTATTAAAAAACTAGATGAGTTAAAACTGAAAATACAATATTTCGTTACTATATTCTAGGGAGGAAGAGGACATCAAAATATTTCAAACTGGAATTTTCAATGGCATATTAATAAACTTGTATTACCATTCCTGCAATGTTCCAGAAATAGAAGATGTTTCATTTTCTTTATTTTCATTTAGAAGCCATTCACCTTGCCTTTTAGAGTTCTCTTCTTCAATATATGATACATCTGGCGTCTCCTCAGGTTTCCTGAAAATATAAAATAACTACTTAGTAGTTATGAAGAAATGGTAGCCGATTTTTTATTGTAATAATTCTCAGCATTATCATTAGATATTTTGCAAGTAAACTTTGTACCAAATCAAAGATCAATAGTCCATAAATGAGATTTATTCTCCTTTCTATATTTTCTTTAATTGGCTTAAATTACCGAATTGCCAATTTTAGCACAGGAATAGCACCTGGCTTCACTTTCCATGTATTTTTCTCAATAAACTTATCCTCATCAAGAAAATGGTCACTGCACATTCTATTACTAACAGGAAGGTGCTCCATGGTAGGATCTCTTCTTATTGCTCTCATCCACGTATCATCTCTGTTAGAAGTTAGCCTAAAATAAATGGTCATTGGAATATTTTCATGTACACAACATTACGTATGAAAATAATTATTGTTTTACATGCAGGTGTGCACCAATAATACAATGAGCTAATTATAGGTATTACATAGAATTTATTATTATTTTTAACTGACTGATGTTAAGCTCTTATTATCAAAAGTAAAAATCTGCTTACGATAAACACTTACGAAAAATATGATATTCCTGGAATTTTCCCAGCATTCTTACAAAACAACACCATGCACTTCATAGTTTCAAGTGATTAAACTGTAACAAGTTCTGAATAATGGGCACTTTCTAATTACTTTCTTTATATATAAATATCTAATTTCTAATTTTAAAATTTTTAGCTGTAGAATTACCAATTTTGCAGAGTGTCCACACTCATCACTGTCGGTTTTACGATAAATAGCTGGTTCTGCTAATAAAACTGTTATCAAGTCTATTTTTTGGTAATTATATAGAGAAAAAAATATTTATTTACATTTAGTATTTTTCTTAAGGTTGTGGGTGAGAGAATAATGGATTATTGTCTTAGCATAGGCTGTTTAAATGTACGCTCGCTTTTATCATCGCTTTCAAACGTAAAAAAATTGTTACAGAAACATGAATTTGATATTCTTTTTTTGTGTGAAACTTGGCTTTATCATTACAATAGTGATGAATTATTAAAAATAAATAATTATATGTTATATAGGGGAGATCGAAATGCAAGAGGTAGGGGTTTTTGCATATATGTAAAAAATTCGTATAATTGTCAATTGGCTATTAAAAATAATAATACTATTTGGGAAATATTATCCATAGAATTAACTATAAATAAAAAAGTATTTGGCATAGGAGTCTTACTTTACAGGGGGCACTGATGATGGTTTATCATTGAACCGAAAGCGCTCTGCTAATAATAAATTCTTGTACCAAAATACAAAATTTGGTTTCTTTTCGATAATTGTTTTCCTCTGGTACACTCAGCTGACTTCACTCATTAATAGGAGTAATTTACAAACCTCATGTAATAATAGATAATGCTTTCCTGAATGAATTTGAAGATTTTTTAATCTCTCTATTTCCAACTGTTAATAATTTAGTTTGCTTAGGTGATTTTAACATACATTATCTGTACAAGAATAATATTGTTCATAAATTTGATAATATTGTTGATAATTTTGATTTTCCCAAGTCTTAGACGAACTGACACGACAAACATCACTTCTGGATTATATAATAGTTGATGAAAATAGTATGGTAGATAGAGGAGTTAGGTTAGACACGCACCTATAAAAACTTCCAGAATAACAAAAAACAAGGCTCCATGGTTAACTTTTGCAATAGAACTATGATAAATGTAAGAGAAAGGGCTCTTAGAAGATATAAAAGAACACGATCAATTGATCATTTAAACTTTTATAAAAATTTAAGAAACTACACAAATCAAGCTATTAAAAGAAAAAAACGTGCTTATTTTTTACATCAGTTTGAAAATATTAATTCTAATTGCCTGTGGCGGGTACTTGGATCAAATAATTTTCTTAAAGATAAAAATCGTGATATTCCTGAAAGCCAAATGAAATTAATGATTTTTTAATAAATTCCATCACACACGTTTCACCACCTGAAAATCTTCTCAGTTTTTATAAATCTAATAGCCTCGTTCCCGTCACCTTTACATTTAAAGAAATTGATGATATGTGAGTTTATAACAACATATGTAGAATAAAATCAAATGCCATGGGCTGTGATGGGCTAAATGTTAAACTTATTAAATTATGTTGTCCTCTGATCGTTCCATACATTACACATATAATTAATTTCTGTTTAACCCATCAGGTAGTTCCCAATGTATGGAATTGTATTGTAAAAATGTTGCCAAAAAATCAAAATCCATGTGAGTACAAAGATCTAAGAGGAATAAGTATTCTTCCTATGCTTTCTAAGATTCTGGAAAGGGCGATGGAACAGCAAATAAGAGAACAATTAACAATTAATTCAACACTTCCTATTGTTCAATCTGGTTTTCGCAAAGGTTATAGCTGCACCACAGCTTTAACGAGTCTAGTTGATGATATTATTTCTGCTATAGATGTCGGTAAATTTCCATTTTTAGCATTGTTGGATTTTAGCAGAGCTTTTGACACTATAAATCATACATTGATGCTTAACATATTACATTATATAGGATTTTCTGAAAGTGCCATTAACCTTTTGCGTAATTATTTAAATAATCGTAAACAATGTGTCAAAATTGACTCAGATCAATCGGGATTTTTAACTTTAAATTTGGGAGTTCCTCAGGGATCCATTTTCAGACCACTAATGTTTTCTATTTATACAATGAACTTAATAACATCTTTATAAACCTGTAAAATTCACATATACGCAGATGATACCCAGATATAGCTTTCCTCCAGTGTTCGTTGATAATGCCTGCGAAAATATTAATCAAGAACTAAGAACTTTCATAAAATTAGCGACAGATCATTGCTTATTAATCAATTGCTCTAAATCTAATGTAATTTTGTTCGGCTCTGCTTATAACAAGGCTAAAATAGGAAACTTAATAAATATAACAATTAACAACGAAGAGGTTGGTTAATCATGCTAAGAATTTAGGTGTCATTATGGATTCAGATTTGAGATTTGAGAAACACATCAATAAATTGATTCAACGTGCTTACAGCTCATTAAAACTGATTTATGGAAATCGTCATTTTCTCCCTCAACATGTTAAAAAAACTCTGTGTGAAAGTCTCGTTTTATCACATTTTAATTTTGCAGATTTAGTGTATGGTCCAAATTTAACCCTCCTTTATAAAAACAAAATACAAAAAGTACAGAATTCATGTTCAAGATTAATATATGGTTTTAAAAAGCGTCACCTAATAATTTAAATGTAAGATTTAAGGGTCTACTATCTCCACCTGTATTTAATACTGAACTATTTAGACGGTTCTTTCAATGCCAAATATTTTTTATTTATAACTCCGTATGTGAAAAATGTAATATTTCAACTTTCAAGTTTAGAAATATATTACTTCAGAGACAATCATAGTTAATTGTTTTCGCTCCCACACATATTATACTATACTTATATAACAGTATTAGTTACTCCACTTATTCTTTCTTTTCAATTTATTTAGTTATATATGACAGACATATGTTTTCCTTTCTTTTATGGGTTTAGTGGAAGAGCATTTTCGTAATGGAACTAGGTGTCATTACAGAAAATGAACTCCGCCCTTTATTTTCAATAGGTATATACTGCTACATCATGTATCAAATTTAAACAAAATGTAATTTTGGTATTTGAAAAGAATAAAGAAGAAAATAATAAAGAATGTATTGATATCTAGTTAGCCTAGACCAGTTCCATGCATAAACAAAATATTGCGTTACCATAGCAACGAACAATAACTTATTAGAAGTGTCACTGTAAAGTTTGACGTCAAAAAAGTAAACCAGAGTTATGCAATAAATTAAAAGAAAAAAGATGTCCACCGAAATTGTGAAAATCGAAAAATTGGAGTATCAAGCCATCATCAAGTACCTGTATTTAAAAGGGTTAAGAGGTAAGCAGATTTACGAAGATATGCTAATACCCTTGGTGATCGATGTCCTTCGTATTCGACCGTGAAAAATTGGACTGCAAGCTTTAAAAGAGGTAAATTTTCCATTGAAGATGATGACCGATCGGGAATGCCAGTTTCTGTGTCAGTCCCCGAAAATATCGATGCAGTTCATGACATGATTTTATCAGACCGTCGAATTGGGCTAAAACGGATATCTGAGGCACTGAATATTTCATACGAACGCGTCCATCATATAGTTCACGTCAATTTAGACATGAGAAAAATTACTGCAAAATGGATCCCCAAATGTTTGAATGTTGACCAAAAGCGTTCGATCTGTGCTCGATTTGAAAATGACGTAAACTTCTTAAACCGAATTGATACTATGGATGAGACTTGGGTACATTTCTACGATCCAGAAACAAAGCAACAATCGATGGAATGGCGACACTCTTGCTTCAGTTTTTTGGGATTTACATGGAGTAATCATGATTGATTTTTTGGATAAGGGTAGAACAATAACAGGAGATTACTATTCGACATTACTAACCACTTTACGGGAAAAAATTAAAGGGAAAATACGCGGAAAGCTACCCAAAGGTGTTTTGTTTTTGCAGAACAACGACACTGCACACAAATATCGTGTTGCCATTAAAAAAATTCGTGATTTAGGGTTTGAATTACTAGAACACCCCCCTTATTCACCAGATTTGGCTCCGTCCGACTATCATCTCTTTCCTCAACTGAAAAAAAGTTTAAAAGGTCGTAAATTTTCTTCCAACGAGGAGGTAATAAAAGCTGTGGAGGTCTGGTTTGCAGAGCAAGAAGAAACATTTTTTTAAAGGTCTAGAGACGTTGCAGGTTCGCTGTAATAAATGTATCCAATTAAGAGGAGAATATGTTGAGTAATAAAATAATTTGACATTTAAATTTTGTTTGGTTCTATAGTAGGCTAAGAATTTTTCAATATATCCTTGTATCACTAATCAAAAATAACACAATCAAACGGTCGCTTGCAGTATGAATATGAAAATATTTTAAAAACAACTGTAACGATTTCCAATAAACATAAAAAGGATTAAAACCGTGCCTGTATAAGTTGCTTGGCAGCTACGACGGCGCCTATTACTTAACACAGGGTTGCCAACTCAAGAAAATTAAATACCTTATCCTATTGCTATTTTCAATTCCATGAAAATATTCAGCAAAATTACCATTAAATCTTTGATTAATATATTGTATCTTATTATACCCCAAAAATTGTGCTGATGGTTGGTTAAACATTCCTTTTTTTTCATGTATATTGATATGATTTATTCGATTCCATCCTTATAGAAACAAAAAAATGTTAGATTTGTCAACATGTTCGCAACATATGTACCTCCTTTGGTGTATCATTTTGTTCACGTGCATCCCTATCTATTGGTGCTCTAGGTTTATATATAATTTCTATGGTTGTTACTACCACCTACTTTAGATGTAGCAAAAATGTATGATCTTTACTAAGAGTTTTGTGAAAGTAGCAGCATCTCACAAATTGTAAGCTCTGGAGTATACCGACAAATATTTACATGTGAATTTAACATATCGTTTGTGATTCCAAAAAAAGACCAGTGTGATGTTTGCAAGAGATATAAACATTCTTCAGCTAATCAAAAAACCGAACTACAAGATGAGTATGACTTTCATATTAAGACTAAAGTTTTAGCCCGAGGATATAACAATTAAGACAAAAGAAAATGAAAAAAATGACAAGGAGTTCTGTGTATTTGATCTCCAACAAATCTTGCCTGTACCAAAAACAGAAGTGAGTTTTGCCTATTACAGATTGAAGTTATCCACATAAAGCTTCACTATTTTTAATTTGGCTTCAAGAGAATGTAGTTATTACACATGGCATGATGGAATCGCTAAGAGAGGTGTGTCAGAAATAAAGCTGTCTTATATTACTTATAAATGAGTAAGTTAAAGAATGCGTAAAGGAATTAGTTACTTAGAAAAGGCCATACCCAGAATGAAGGCGGTTCTGCACATAGCCTAATAGAACGTGTTTCCAAAAATATTCCAATCTATTTACCGAACTAATGGTGTACCTTGGTTCGCACTGCCAAAAGAGGTAATCCTAAGTATAAAGTTCAGGAAATGACAAAAGAGTTTATATTCGATTTAAAAGACTTGCAACTACATACTTCTCTAAACTGGGATAAGGACTCTACTAACGAAAAAGTTAAGTGATACAAAATTAAAATTATAGATATTATCCGGACACAATATTATTTAAGTATAAGTATGTCGCTACAGAATACAATAAAATAAATTTGCTACAAATAGGAAGAAAGAATGTACAAAAAAACTATTATTTAATGAAACCCTTGTATCAAAGTATATTTCCGATCAAGAAAGAAAAGTATGAACACCTTCTTTTTCTTTGCAACAAACTGGTTATACCTTGTCAGTGCCACGAGTTTTGTCAAGGATAACCTTACAGTGAAAATGTAAGGGATGAGTAGATTTAGATAATGAATAATTTTTATTTTTCTCCACTTTAGTTTTATTTTACCATAAGGACTTAAATATTTTTATAAGTTGTTGAATATTTTTTTCGGTTTGTTCGTCTTACAAACATTGGTTTCGGTGAACATTTTGTGTCCCAGGATAAATAGTTGTGCTCATTATAAATTGGGTGGTCTCCTTATTTTACCTACACTTCTAACATAGGCTTGATTACGCATTGTTTTAGTTTTGTGTACGGACATATAGTCTATGTCCTACATTTTATAAAATCGAAAGTTACTTAAAGTGGGCATATGATACCGCAGACAATTTAAAAGTATTCTGTCCCATATTTTTCAATTTTTGTAAAAATTCTATATACTAATATTAAGAGAAATTGGAAATTTAATGCGTTGTTTTTACTAACCACAGTAACAATCCCTATAGGCTTCTCGACTTAAGATTGCAGCGCCATGGTGGAGACAACCGGAAACTACTTAATATACATTGCCATTGTTTATGTTATGGAGATTTGTGTACTTGTGTAGATAATTAAAGTGTGTAGTGGTTGTCTTCAGTGTTTTGGACTTAGTTTTGATTTTTACCCTAATATCTTTTTGAAATTAAATGCATATTTAATAACATTTTATTAAATTATTATTATAATTGTTTATCTTAAATAAATGAATGCCTCAAAAAAACTACTAATTTTTTAACTAAAAATACATTTAACTTGAATCAATTTTCACTTATCATTTATATTATATATCGTTTACAAAACTAAACAATAAAATAAAAATTTGTAAAGTTATTTATTCCAGTGAAGTTTCTCGGTTTTTCAACGCTAGTTAGTTATCAGTTCACATAATATTAAAACTGTTGGTGTGTTTACTTGCACATTAAGACCTTTATGACTGATTTCAACGACATATATACTATCTAGTAAAGGACTGCAGCTAGTAGAATATCACATTTTTTCAAATTCAGGTGGCCGTAGTATGCAAACAGTTGTTGAAAATCAAGAAAAATCGCTTACATTTCCCTATCCTAACTTTTCAAGTTCTATTCAGTGGCATAAAAAGCTATTTCATGCAGTGATGTAAGCGTATATATAGATTTTTCCTATCATTGCAAGATTGCGCGAGAATTTGAGATCTTCAGCTGTTGCGACAATGGGGACTTTTGATCAGGATGTCTTGGAGAATATTTTCCGGTTGGTTTCAAAGAGGTTGATTGGAAGCCATTTTGCCTTAAAAAAACTGGGGGGTTCTTTATCTGTGACAAGATAAATTTTTATACATTTTTTTCATATATTGCAACATATATTTCACTAAGATTGAGTAATCCGATTTTTTGTCTTCTTTTAATTTTCTAAATCTAATTTAAAAAAAAGTGTCTCGTTGTTACCCGTTCTCCCCTACTCGGGAAATTGGGTTAGCCTTCGAACCGTACTTGATTTAGGGCTGAGTGTTTGGACGTGCTTGAGGGTTTATTAGATTTTCAATTGGTTTTATAGATTTTTGGCCTTTAGCATTATTTTTGTTCCCGAAACTTTAGTCTGATAACATGTACTTTTCTTAGTAGGAAAGAGACTTATAAGGTCCAAGTGATTTTAATCAGGGTAACTTGTTGGTTTTATTTTAAATTTACCTCATTAACCTTCCAAGTGTGAAGACAATTTCCTCAACCCTCTGAGTTGTGGGTTATCTTGTAGGAGTCTTGGGTGCTTTGAAAAATTTATCTGGCGCCTTTTTTGATAAATTTATTAATCTTTAAAGAATCCAGTCCTTCAATTCGAAGCTAGTCGGCGGCGAGTACTGATTGTCTACCGAAGATCTTCAACGGACACTGGAGGTTTGATGTTGTGGGTTACAAACTCTTCATATTTCCAAGGGCTCATCAAATACAATAATGCATCTGCAGCTTCTCTGTCTTCCTGATCTTCAAAATCAGGTAACAAACCTTTTTGGAAAAAATCAGTTTCTTTAAAATGAAGAGAGCAAACTTCATTTAATTAGACACCCTTTTTTCAATTCCTAATCCATTCTTTCATTATGTCAACAAGTGTTCTGCCCCCAATTTCGGTTTCCACAAAAACTTTCAAATTTCCTGCTACTGGAACACTGTGAAAGCTCAGTTCAGGATTTTTTTTGCACAGGAAATGCACTGAGGAACACAACAGTATTAAAATTATTCGTATTCAAAATGAATAAAACGGGAAAATCATTTAATTCACAATCTCAATTTTATAATGCTTTAGGTTACCCAAAACACAACAATGTATATTAACTTAGTTACACAAACACTCGTCAGAGGGAGTATCGCATATGAAGATTTACCTGTTGCAAGATATATCCTTCACTTCCCTTTACTCCTCTAGCTAGATGAAGCCTTCCTTCAAGGAGAGCATACACTATATATGTCAGATGCCTTTTTGGACATGCTACCGTTAATTCATATCTTTATAAAATTAAAATGTCTACCAGAGATACATGTGACTGTGATGATCTCAAACATTGGATGATTAACTGTGGATATAATAGAGAAGCCACCAAGTACTTACTCAACTACTTATTAGCTAAGAAGATAGCTTTTCCAAAAATATAGTTTCTCTCTTGTACATAAGCACTCGCAACCTATCATAAAAGATATTTTATGGGAATTCCTCATATGCACCAAACGAAAAATATAATACTGTAATATTTTTTGTTTTGTTTTGTATGAATGTATATGTGAACGTAGCATGAATGATGTAGATTTGGTTCCTTCTGTTTGTCCTTTTGTAGCAAGTACCCTTTATCCGTTTCGTTTTACGTATGTCTTAACAAAGTCGCTATGACGAGCATCTTAGCGTGAATAGAGTGTCCCTGTTTATCCTACTTGTTTTCCTTTTTTCCAGAAGCTTGGAAGTTTAGGGATGTGTGCATGAAAGATAGGGTGATAGTGATTCCATAGTAAATTAATTATAATATAATAATGAACTTTCGTGTCTAAATGGCCCACGGTCCCAAAGCCAAACGACCAACTCGCCGGAAAAAAAAACACAGTAACGGTTTTCAAGAATTTTAATAATAAACTATCACAAGTTATTCAGTTTTTTTCTTGTTGTGTAAAAAGTACTGATTGTGGCATAGCATACTTCTGCATTAACCCAGCGATTTGTTTTTCATTAACGAAATCAATGATCAGTTGAAATATTCAACATCAAATTTGTCAAAGTAACTACCATAAATAGATGAAAGTCTTGATTATAACGAACAAAAGACTCTGTTGTAATTCCAATGATAACTTACAATTAGATTGTAATTGTAAATTGGGAAGTGCAAACCTGTCATACCAATTTTGACAGTCACTGTTGATGTGTGGGTACTTCCTTTAATGTTATTTTGTCGATTGATGTGTTGTGAATGAATATTTTAGCTAAAAGGGGCTTTAACACACACTTCTAGACATATTAATCCTTTTTATAATTTTTATTACACCGTTTTGAAATGCAGTTTTAAGTTTCATCAGTATGGTTAAACATTTAAAATGTAATATAAAATTCAGTGTTTATCGAATTATAAGTTACAACATGTCACATAATATCAAACTTTTTTAGGTATTGGAAGATCCAGAACCAGCTGTAAGACGAGAAGTGTGCTCGGCAATTTATAGATTATGTCTAGGTGTTTCTTCTAGTCGTGAACCTATCGAAAATAGTCTTATAGCTCCAATGTTATCACAATTATTAATGTATTTGGAGACTGCCGAAATTATGCGACCCCAAAAGATAGAGGTAACATACTGTTTTGTAGAGTGTAGTTTAATATGTACCATGGGCATTTGTTATGGTTCTGAGAGTTATTTATTGAATTTAATAGCTATATTCGACTTTGCAGATTCAATACCTTAGGTCCAAATAGGTCTAATGACTGATTTATAACTTAGTAGTTCATTTTATATTGACAGTATCAATTTATGACTTTTTAGTGTTCACCTAAATTTGTTTCTTCTTTTTTGACATTTGTTATATCCATGTTAATTTGATATAGGTACAGGTTAAGGTATTTCACAAATTGTGAGAGTACTTCTTCATTGTGCAGTATTCTTTTCATAGTGTACATTGTGTTTATTCCGCATTGCACCAACCACTCTAATGATCTTAGATATTTTTGGAGGTTATGTATTGCAGTAATTGGATCTTCACTAGTTTAAATTATTGCAGAATCATCAGTAAAGGTACCAATACTTATATGTATGATCCAAAATTGTACCTTGTGGGATTCCTGAGTAAATTGGATTTTTTTTAGAGTTTGCTGCATTGACATTTGTTGAAGAGTCCTGGCCAATTTAGATATGTTTTATTGGGTTGAAGTCTTTTTCTGGAAGTTGTTTTTTCAAATGCCAGTCTTTGTCAAAACTCGGGCACCTGTCAAATTATTTTACAGTCTAATCAAAGTAATATTAACACTTGAATTAAACTTTTGTAATACTGTATCTCATTTATGATTTATAGTCTCCATACATTGAACATTAAAATGGTTATTATTGTTTTATGTATAATTTTCAAATACTATTCTAATTTTGGAAACTAATAATTTGGAAATGAAATTTTACCTTAATCGCTAAAACTCCTTTTATATGCATTTTAATGACACATATTTTAGGCCCTACAAGCTCCAGAAGAAGGAAAAGAACCATACGGACCCGCTTGTCGTGATTATTTCTGGCTAGTATCTCGTCTAGTTGACAGTTTGCCGGATGAATTGATCAAAGAAAGTCTTGATAATCCGCAAAATTGTGTAATAGACATAAACGAATTAACAGAAAAGATTGCACAATCAATTTTAGCCAGAGATTATCTCGAAACACGACACCAAACTGTGGATGATGACGGCCTGATTGGTTTATTAAATTTAATGACAAATCTACTGAAACACAAACTGGCTTTTCAATCGAGCAAATTGGGCCAAGAATTGTTATGCGAGGTAAACACAATATGATTCTAATAATTACTCGTGCTTAAAATTATTATTGTAGCACCCAGATTGTTGATTTCTCAATTATTTAAGAAAATATTTTCTTTGGTAAATATAAGTTGTATATCTTCCCTATTAGTTTTTTAGTAATACTTATCTGACAGATATTGATTATTTCAATATTTCACCAGAATAAAGATTAAAAAGTATCGGAGACAAAATGCAGATCTTTTTATATTCATTTCTCAAGTGTTACTGAGATCTATCTTAACACAGCCCTCGAATCGAAATAGAGTTTTTATTCAGATCTGCTTTCTTTTAATAAAAGAGAAAATTTTTACAGCTCATTTGTAGCCAATCTTACATCACTATTGACCGAAATTTCAATCTGTTACTGTTTAATGTGAAGGAGTAAAAGAGATAATTGAAATATTAAAAATCCTAACATCAAGCAGACAAAACTTATGAAATAATGTGAAAATAGTTAAATTGCAATAGATATAGAAAAAATATGTTAGTTAGTCTGAATTTTAAATTTTAGTCATTATGTTCCAAGTAGTCTGATGAACTAACGTTATTAAAGATCAGATAAATAATAAGGGACTCTATAGTGTTTTATAGCAAGTTATCAGCTTCCCACATTGTTTTATGTTTTAATCACATGATCAACTCACTCCATTTATTGCAATCCTGTTGTCCAGTTTTGAATAACGGCGCCATGTTATTGTATTTTTAATTCTGTCCGCTTGAGGGCATGAGCGCTTTACTTGTATTGTATTCACTCTCTTTTAAATAAAACCTTTGTACAGAGCAGACGTTTATTTATGATCTCTCCGCACAGTCCATAAAATTAATACTAGCTTGAGAAACAATATCCCTGGTCCTTCACAAACCTTAAAGAACATAAACACACCTGTTGTTCGGTAGCTCAATAAAATATTTAAAAAATGGACTGTAGAATATGAATATAAATGATTCGTTTTTAAATTCTATGTTTGTACTTCGACTGTACTAATTACTACTCTTTAAATCTTTTTAACAATATTCGGACAGAAAACGAAAGCGTTATTGC
Organism: Galeruca laticollis; assembly: GCA_963921935.1. Taxonomy (NCBI): domain Eukaryota; kingdom Metazoa; phylum Arthropoda; class Insecta; order Coleoptera; family Chrysomelidae; genus Galeruca; species Galeruca laticollis. Next base: position 148,749,761 of record OY998176.1, on the reverse strand, counting down.
CAAATTAAATAAACCGTTTGAGGAAAACTAAATAGGCGTAAACACCTGTGTTTACTCCCTCTTACAAGAAGTTTTCAATAACAATAATAATAATAATAGTTTTGACTGCCCAACAGTTTCCTATTTATAAGTAGTTTGCTTGTTGATTACAAAAATATTGGGAATTAGAAAAAAATATGAAACAAAACTTGTTTTTAGGTATTTGATTTTCTTTTTGCTTTACCGAACCCAAAACTACGACATGTTCCTAAATGCAAATCTCCCAGATCCAGAACATCTGCTTTTGATTTATTGGTAGAATTAGTGAAAGGTTCTCCAGAAACGTTTGCCATATTACACGAAAAATTGTTAAAGCAGCACCAACCAGGACCAAACTCGCCTTATCCTTGGGATTATTGGCCTCATGAAGATGGTCGATCAGAGTGTGGCTATGTTGGTAATATTGAATAGTCTCTAATATGATACATGTAATCTTAATAATAATTATTGTAGGTTTAACAAACTTAGGAGCAACATGTTATATGGCATCATGTATGCAACATCTCTATATGATGCCTCAAACTAGAGCTTCCATCTTAGCTGCTAATACTGAACAGGCAAAACATGAACCTACCCTTAAGGAACTTCAAAGAATGTTTGCTTATCTCTTAGAGAGTGAGAGAAAAGCTTATAACCCAAGAAGTTTCTGTAAAGTGTACTCCATGGATCACCAACCACTAAATACAGCTGAACAAAAAGATATGGCTGAATTTTTTATAGATTTGGTTAGTTCAACAGTTAGATATGTCAGATAATAAAAACATTTATTTATATTTCTTCACAGGTTAGTAAACTAGAAGAGATGACTCCTGCCTTAAAAGAAGTAATTAAAAATTTATTTTGCGGTACACTAAGCAATAACGTAGTATCCTTAGACTGTGATCATGTAAGTAGGACGTTGGAAGAATTTTACACTGTTAGATGTCAAGTAGCTGACATGCGCAATCTGTACGAATCTTTAGACGAAGTAACTGTAAAAGACACACTCGAAGGTGATAATATGTACACTTGTTCTCAATGTGGAAAGAAGGTGAGAGCAGAAAAACGAGCATGTTTTAAAAAATTACCGCACATTTTATGTTTCAATACTATGCGATACACTTTTAATATGTTGACGATGCTTAAAGAAAAGGTTAATACCCATTTTTCCTTCCCATTGAGACTGAATATGGCAGGGTACGTAGAGAAACAGTTGATGACTCAACATTACCAAGAGGATAAGCAGAAAAACACAGATAACGAGAACAACGAAAATGAGCAATATGAGTATGATCTTATCGGAGTAACAGTGCATACAGGTAAGTTAGATATGATTTTACTAAAGAAGATATGATGACATGCTTCTAAGAATATTTTCAATTGCTTCTTTTAGTCTTTTACTTCATTTATTTGAAATCATTATAATTACTGAATAAAAATGTTTACCATCTTTTTTCTTAATGCAGTTGAATAATTTATATAGAAAAAGCATCACACATGATATTTTTTTAAAAATATAACATTGAGCAAAGTACTATATGTATATTGTTCATCCACATTTTATCTAATTACTTATATAAGTTACAATGCTTTAATAAATATGTTAATATAGTTTATTTATTGAATAGGCACTGCAGATGGTGGTCATTACTATAGTTTCATTAAAGATCGTACAGCTGGTTCAAGAGACAAATGGTTTCTTTTTAATGATGCTGAAGTTAAACCGTTTGATCCTAATCAAATAGCTGCTGAATGTTTCGGAGGAGAAATGACTAGTAAAACTTACGATAGTGTTACAGATAAATTTATGGATTTTAGTTTCGAAAAAACTAATAGTGCTTACATGTTATTTTATGAAAGATGTCCTACTGCTGAATCTAGTAATGCAAGGTAAGAATACTATTAATTTAAATCAGTGTTTTACAATTACTGGAATTATTTGCAACAAAGCAATGTCTTGAGTTTAGCATACAAAATTAACTGGCTACCTAAGAGACATCTCATGTAATAGCAGGTTGTTTGGCAAAGATCTTTATGAGAATATATTTTCAGTCATGATGACAAACATAAAAGCTATGTAACATCGTAGATTTCACCATGAAGATAATTTAAGACTAAAACCATTGTATAAAGATAGGCATAGTATGTTAATCTTATGAGGATATCATTTGACGAGGTGGACGCCACCAATAGACGGCAGTGGGGAGTTTGCGTCCACAGCACTTCTTTTCTTACTGTATGTTGTAGCTTGAATTAAGTGTTTTCTTACCTTTGGTCGCCGAATAACCCCAAAAAAAGATGGCGCCAACATTATTCAGAATGTTTTAGAGAGAGAGATAGAGAGAGGGGCATAAGCTTTATTGTCATGAAAAATTTTTATAATTTTATGGACAAAGTGACATAATTTAAAAATAGATATATAAAAAATACTGACTATACTAACAATACAAAACATAGTATATAAAATACAAATTTAAATTAATAATTATAATACAATGTTAGCATCGCACATCATAGCAAATATTGAACTACGCCAATGTAACTCAAAATTTTAGGGTAGATTGCAGAATTCTGCCACTGAATAATAAGGTCTCTCAAGCAGAAACGCCGTTGTCAAACTCCGGAACCTATTAAATGTATTTGCCACTTTTAATTCTAAATGTAGCTGATTGAATAGTTTTTTGGCATTGAAGGTGATGGATTTCTTTTACTAGATGAGAGGTAGGTATTGTTAAGTAAATATCGAATTTTTTTCTTCTAGTAGGGTAACTATGAATTGGTCTCTCAGTTACATTGTGAAAGTGTATTGCGAACCAAACACACGGATTCCAAAATGAATAGAGCGGGAAAAGTTAAAATTCTGTATTTTTAAAAATAGAATTCGCAATGCATCCTACTACTCAAACCATAAATGTAGCGAATAGCTCTTTTTTGTAGTTTGAAGATAGATGCGAAGAGGTACAAACTACAAGACCCCCCAAAAGGCAAACATGGCGAAGGTGCGATTCGAACAAAAAGTAGTAAGTTGTTAAAGCAGTACAAGAATCAAGCTGTTTAAACAAAACAAGTCGAGGATAATTTTTTCGCTAAAGTGTCTACTTGTACAGACCAATTAAGGACGCTGTTAATAAGGAGACCAAGACACTTAATCGAATTTGAAGATCTCATTAAGTCATTGTTAAGTTTGAGGGGTTGCAAAACTTCTTTGTCAGGTAAAACTAAAGTTTTCTCAGTGTTAAAGCAAAGTCCGTTCGAGTCAGACCAGGACTTATAGTAATGAGATCTTTGCATATGGTAGAATGTAAAGTTTGTATATCTTAACTGCTCCAGGTTACACTTGTGTCATCAGCAAATAAAGTGAATTTACCATTAATTTGTAAGTCTGTGACATCGTTAATGAATACCAAAAAAGAATTGGACCTAAAATTGAATCTTGGGGTACACCACTTCTGACTGGTAAATTTTTCGAAACTTTTCCATTTGCTTGTACCAGTTGTTTTCTACATTCTAGGTAATATTCCAACCATTTTAAAGGAATACCACGGATGCCATAATATTCTAGTTTGTTTATCAAAATTTCATGATCAACACAATCGAAGGCCTTTGCGAAGTCACAAAAAACAGAAGCCGTAAAAAGTTTATTATTAAGTGAGGTATATATTTCATCAAGAACAGAAAACAATGCGTCATTAGTACATTTATTAGGTAGGAAACCGAATTGTTGGAATTTCAAGATTTTATATTTGAAAGGAAAAGGCAATAGGCGCTTTTTCATTAGTCTTTGGATTATCTTCGATAAGATTGGTAATAACACAATAGGACGATAGTTACTAGTATTATGATTCTCGCCACCCTTGTGGAGGGGAACAATTATAGCTGTTTTTAGACAGTTAGGAAAGAGGCCTTTTTCAAAGTTATTCATTGATTAGAGGACATAAAACGTAAATCACCGCATCTCGAATATTTGAAAATAACTTAGAGCTGATAACCCATCAATGCCGCAGAATGCAGAGTATGGTTTGCACTATGCAATTTATCTATTGGTCTAAGGAAGAAACTATCAGTGATTCTTTTAGAAGGAACAAGGAAAGAAAGAGCATCACGACTTGAAGATATTTTAGAGCTAATATTCTTACTAAAATTTACGAAATAATTTCAATATCTTCAGCAATATCAATCCAATCAGTTGCTAAACATAAATTATGAAATTTGGAGAAGATCCTCACCAACTGAGTGTTTTTCTTAAGACATTTACGAGGGAATACAAATTCGGCGAAAATTGCTTCATGGTCAGAGTTAATTACTGAGTGATTCACATCATGGGGTAGAAAGTCGGAAACTATGTAATCTAAGATTGAAGAAGTTGTTTTAGTAGGTCGAGTTGGTGAATCCACGTGTATATTTAGATCAAATGAACCAAAAATATTTGCCAAAGACCTTTGAGTAGCGCAATCATTAGTAAAGTCAATATTAAAATCACCGCATAAAAGTTTCTTGCTCTTAACAGGCAGAGCGTCAAGTAAATTTAGAAGGTTCTCAAAAAAAGAATGAACATTTGATTGAGGTGGTCTGTAAATACAAATTATATATAAATTGATATTTTTGTTGTAAATTGTGGAAAATTCATAAGTATTTTCTACTTGTACAGAAGATAAAATTAGGGTTCCGCCGTGAGCTGAATTACTCCTGTCATATCTGCTAATAACTCGATATTTTTCAATAAAAACAGGTTCGTTTGCTTGTAGCCAGTGTTCAGTAATAGCAACTATCTGCGGGAACCCCAATTCTTCTAAAATCAAATACAACTCGTCCGTTTAATTGCGTATTGACGGAATATTAATTAGAACCATTTGCTGTCCTTAAAACTAAGTGAGGATTATAGTTCCTCTGGACACGTCCTATCAACTAAAACTTTTTCATGGAAGAATCGGCAGTAAAGTAACGGCCATAGGGCATGTCCACGTGACGTCATAAATCAGTTTGACAGTCGCCCTAAGGAAAAACAAATCATAGTTTACAGTTATTTCATAGGTTATTTTGGACGTGTTTCGAGTTCGTTAAAGTTAATTAACATATTTCATACATACATTGAACCTACTTATTCCGTTACCATACAAAACTCACCTGCACTTCAACCTTCAATTTATTATGATTTTTTATTCTTTGTATCCGGTTGAACCTTTCTTTTGTTGTTAAATTGGTACTTTTATACCCCATATTCTGGTTTGGAACCCAGTCTACATTTTCTCGGTTAGATAATTTGCTAGGTTTTCCTACAATGGTTATCAAAATTAGTGAAAAGAGGAACCAAAAAAACAAACAATTTTACCTCCAAGAAAGTGTTTGGATCAAACATATCCATTTTTTTTTTCTCTCAAGTCTCTTCTTCTTAGTGCTTTTATCCATTTTCTCTTCTCTCTTGAGCCAAGAGATCAACCCTACCATTGTTGTCATAAATGGATGGAAATTTATGATAGGATATTTTATCCCTGGAGTTATTACTACCACAATTAACTACCGAACAAAATCTAGGCATAATTAAAATACTATTATTGTTTACAAAACGTAATTTCCAGTCTTATTGATTAAATACACTATAAACCACATATACCACAATGAAACTAACCACAAATGTTTTACCCTAGGGCATCTGTCATTAGTGTCAAGTGTCAGATCGTGCACTTGCCCTATTACACTCTCTAATTTTTTGTTGGTGAATTCTCCATTCCGAGGTATTGTAAGTTCTGTAGGTGGATAGATCTTCATCCACATCAACTGAGCTTATGCCATAAAAATCGTGAAAGTTATAATAAATTGTCCTTAAAGCTATGGGATCAACGGGCAGACCCTCGGATGATAACAACACCTTTACACTTGTGGGAGTATAACCTTCAAAACATGCTGACGATGGTTGGTCATGTAGATAGGCGAGGAATAACTTGAGAGATGATAAAATACCCAGTTCTCTTAATAATGATTACCTCCAGTAGAGGACTCCTGTTAATTTGACCGTAGGAGAAGTCATCGGGTCCAGCGAAAAGTTAATGTCATTGTGTGAATTTTTTGTAAACTGAAATGATGTATCACACGAAAAGCTTATGATTTACATACGGCTATAGCATAGTTGTCAAATGTGATGGCTATTAATACAGGACAGGAAGGATCAGAACTTTTACTTACAGGCTGTATTACTTGATTAACTTTCACATGCTGAAGAGAATCCATCGTCGGAGGAGGCGAGGCTTCTAGGGACAATGAAGATTCAGCAGGCCATTTTAATGAAACTTCAGGTGGCCATACATCATTGTTAAACAATATGTTAGCAGAAATTTTTGTTAGAAAACCAATTTTAAATGATAATGTTTTTGATTCATTGCTTGAATTGATTAAGGGAAACACTGGTATCTGTATTTATTTAATGAGTCGCTTTTTTTGGATCCATACAGATGAAGAAGAAATTGTTCCCCAACTATCTCTATATTCTCTGGGGATGCGTTTGGATCTTTAAATATTTTTACAGGCTTCTGTAATTCTTCTTCTTTCTGTAAAATTTTAACAAATTTCATTTTTCCCTGTATCGCAGCCACTTTCTCCTTTAGAAAATAAATATTAGAGCGAGACACATTTAAGGCGGTATAAATCGGTGTCTTCGCCGATTATAATTACCGTTTTATACTGATTTGATTAATCAATTGCATGTGTCAGCATCTTCATCAGCCTGCTTGACTCTGAAACCTTCATTAGTCAAACGATTACACATCATTGAGATTATTCGAGATTTATTCCTCTCATTTGACACAGAATTTTCCCTGTGAAACAGTTGCTGTCATTTTTTCATCAAAATGAATTTCCGCAGATGAACCAACCTTTAATCGGCGAAGTCGCTCAGCAATCTTAGTGCTTTGTGCTGCAACATCTTTGGGGTATCCATCAAAAACTATTACTGCATTTGCTGAGTAATGCTTTTTACATACTCAACGTATTTATCCGAAATAGCACAATATGAATCTCGATGATGCCAGACAATTTTGTGTAGCAGAAATCCCCCATCTATCACATGAAGAGTATTTTCAGAGTCTAGTTGGCTTCCAATGGGCACAAAGGCATCATATAGGGCAGATTTTTGGGTTTGGCTCATCCCTATCTCGTCGAAGAGTGAAAATGGATAAGGAGCTAGTTCATATTGGAAGTAACTTTGTAACTGTTCCTCAGATCTCTTGAGAATTGAAATTCTCTGTTTCTAGTTTTACTCCTGAGTTCGTAGCTCTAATGGCTGATTCTCTATTCTTACGTTTAAGCTTGATACTTCCAAAGTTGCAGTCACAAAGATCTGTCGCAGCAGATATGCCAATTTCATATGCATTTTGGCAATTAACTTTCACATCTCCAGTAACTCCGGTACTGATAGACCTAATGTCTTTGGTGGGTGGAAAAGGTGGATGCTCGGAGAACCATTCGGTGAATGTTTCCGTGTCTGCGTTGTCTCTTGATACTCGCGTAGTTCTGCTATCTATGTGCTGCTCTGTGGTGTGTGAAGAAATATTACAATAATTTTCAATTGCTTCCTAAACACTTAATAGAATGGGCATTGAGATAATCCATTTTGATAGGGTCGAGTCGCTGATGCCTCGTCCATGAGTGACTCCTCCGCTGCTTTTCATAGATCGCATCAAAGTTTGCTCAATTGTCATGTCGGTCCAAATTCCTGCTCAAAACTTGTCCGAGCGCCTAACTGTGAAATAGCCTTTTTTAACGAAGGCGGATATTCATCGGGATTTAACTTTTCGCAAATCAAGCATGTCTTTTTGAATACTTTATAAATGTAATTTCCATTTCCCAGAACGTTCGGCTTCAACACATTGCTTTATTAAAGTAACCATTTCAAAATATTGAACTCATAACTGAGCAGTCGGGCAATTACCTCTAAGTTTATTTAAGCTGCCTATAAACTTGCGTAATAAGTCCTTCAGTAAGTCCTTTTCAGTTTCACGAAGGCTGTTGGGATTTAGTAGATGGAGTTCCAGAAATGCGTGTTCGCCGGTAGTCATATCTGTCTTACTCAAACTAATTTTTGCTAAAGCTAGTTGGGCTAGCGTATGGACCCTTAGTGCTCTCGCATAGGCAGGCCTATTTAACATTTAATTGACAGAGGCGCTTGCATACGCAGTTTCGAAAAGTTCTTTAAGTCCACTCCCGTTCATTATATAGCCTATGGCACCCATGAAAGACATCAACAAATGGAAGCCACCGAGCCTTACTCTGACATTATTTAGATCAGAACCTTCCATGCTAAATGCAAGTATATCGCGAGCTTTAATATAGAGGGGTTGATCAAAACTTGCAAAGCAAGTTTTCTGTTTATTTGCCTTGTATTTTTCTATTGCAGCTAGAAGTACAGTATATATCGTGTCATAGTTAGAGGGTGGAGCGTTGGTAAATGGAAGACAAAGAATGCATGATTTATCGTAACTTTGATGTGCAATCGCTCTCTCCATGTATCCATTCCAGCCAGGAATATTTGGAATCTGCCGCGACTTGCCATATAACTATAAAAAATCCGTGATCGATGGCAAGATTTCTTTGGAGATCGATCTTATTTCTTTTAGATTTTTGATTTTTATTTTCAGCAAGCCAGAGCTGCCCGTTTTACAAAAAACTTCTTGTCAAGGGCATTTGTTTTACCCTTGCGACTCAAGTCTCAGAGGAGACGGAAAAATGGGGGGTGACGCACTGAATTCGTCCCATAGCATGGAATATATTCGTACCATCAATTGTACAAACATTGACATCTGCGTTGTCAAATACAAACTGCGAAAATTAGTCTCTTATCTGTACAACAGAAGGATCTGCCTATACTTGAAAACGCACAGCTTAATCATAACTTGAACAGAAACTAAAGGCAGATAGTATATTTAAGTTGCTTCGATCCGTATTTTTGATTTATAAAATAGGAGAGCCCCTCTTGAAGTCCCGATACAAAATATGTTGGTCACGTCGCTGCAATCGCCACGCATTTAGTTTCGTACTTTTTAATAGATCCTCTTTTGTTTTTAAAAATTATGGTCTTAAGTAAGCAGTCAAGAGTTGATGGTACATCTTTTTCCATGTTTTTTAGGAAGTCATCTGTTTGTGGATAATGCTCAGTATCATAAATTTTTAGCCTCATGTCTTCGCAGATAATTTCTGCTTTTACAATCCTCAAGCGTTCTTCTTGCACATTACTTTTCTGATCTGTGTACCATTGTTTTGATATAATTTTATGACCTATATTTCTAGAGCAAGCAATGGCATTTTTTTTGGTAAGTGTTGTAACGGTAATATATTCTCCGTATTTCTCTATTAATTTTGATCTTATTGTTTTATTGGTAGGAATGTGACCTTCAAATCCCTGAAATATTTCATCGAAAGAAAATTGACATTCTTCATGGTTTGTTTCCAGAAAAGAATAAGCATATTTCATTGCTTCTGAAACATCGGTGTATTCAGGATGGCCACTTTTTTTACCAGTATTTGGGGCACGATCGAACTTTTTAATGCATGATTTATGGCATCGGGCTTCTGCTGCAACTCAATCAACAGTTCTAATACGCACAGCAATTTCTTTCCTCCACTCGTCAATTCTATTTTCCTCAATTTCCTTTTTGATAGTCATTGTTTCAACTTGTTGCACAGTATCACGGTTTCCAACAAGCTTCATGCCTTCTTTTTTGAGAAAGTTTTCCGCTGCTTCTTTTGCTCAGAAAAGACATTTTTCTTTATAATCGAAACCCTGGACATTAATTGGTGAACTTGATGAAGACGTTACTTTGACACTCGATCCTAATAACGCTACCGCACTTCTCTCTTTTGTGTACATTTTTCGGCAGTTATCGTGCACAGTTACACTGCTGAATCTTTTAAAAATAGTATCTTTGCCGTCCCGACGTTTAACACTAAAGCTTATCAAACCTTTAGTTTCCACAACACACGTTTGTCCATCACTTAGGCTGCTATCACAGATTAAACAGTTTTCTAGACTTGCCATTGTCTTTTTGCGGCGAAATTTTGCATAAATAATCACACTACAGACTTACTAACGGTAGTTCCGAAGTCAACGACATCTGTTGATTCATCCAGTTGAAGAGAAAAATAAACACAGTTATCTAAGTCAGTTCTTAACTGTAAAAAAATATCATTGCTCATAACTTCTACGTGTCTCATCACTGTATTAGCAGAAAGTTGTATAGATTTTATAGCTGAAACTATCTCGTCTTTATTTCTAAAGTTGGCAAATAACCTGTTTTATCATTTCCACGTCTTCATAAGGTTTCCTTTTTTGTGCAATTATCTGGGATGTTTCAGTTGCAGCCTTATTTTTGTCGACTGTTCTTAAAAATATTGATTGTTGTCCAATTAACTGCTTTTTAACTGTTTCAGTTTCTCCTTTCTGGCGGCAGAATGTAGTGGGAATGATTTTTCAAAATTAGAATGTACAGTTTTATGATGTCTCTCAATATTTCCTTTTTTAGCAACGGAGACCGAAGTATTACATAACAAACACACATTTTTATCTTTAACTTCTGTAAAAAAGTATTGTTCTTCGCATTCCGAATGAAAGTGGTATGTCTTTACCTTCTTACAACTGCTTGCCATAATATTATTAATTGTTGTTCTTTACTTACCCAACCGTTGGACGTTGGTTACGCGTTCAGTTTTAAACTAAGCGCAATGTCGCCGCGCCGTGCGTATTTATCCCGTTCAAAGCAATCCTGATCGTTCTCAAACACTAACGCGCTGTTCCGACTGGTCGGTTCTATCCGATTCTAGCTTGATGGCGTCAGCGGCAGATCGCTCACCGCCACGTTGCCGGTGTTTATGTTTAATATTATGACAATTAGATTTTTTTGTGGAATTTTCGGAAGCTTCTCTGATTTTTGTAGTTTGTATTTTTTAAATTAAAATCGTTGTGAGAGCTACCAGAATTGCCTCCGCGAGCTACCGGTAGCTCGCGATCGACAGGTTGGCGACCACTGTAATCTATACGATTTGTCGACTGGCCTAACACTGAAATCAGTGACAAATAATAGTACTAAGATTAAGTTTATTTTTGGTTCGAGATTGATACCTGCTGTAACCTCATTATGAACATCATATTTTAAAATACGCGCTATTTATCTAATATAAAGATTCTCATCGAATAGGTAATTTGTGTAACTTTCGCAATAAAAAGTAAAATCGGCAACAATGTATTGTCTGCCTTGGTCATCATTAATTGTTCGGAATTCGACGATAAAGAAAACTTCACATTTTCAAAAATAATTTAGTTGTTGAAAATAGCGCTGTTTATTTTAAAGAGCACTAAGTTTTATGAAGAACGAGCGTAAAAGTAACCAAAATTGCCTCAAATTGTTTTAACATTGTTACTGTTTTACTATGCCTAGCTTTACACAACGCTAAAACTATCAAAAAGCATCTTTATTTCTCAGCTATGCACAGGATTTTATGATGCTTTTGTGTAGTAGAAAATTGTTTTTTAGTGGTTTATTGGAATTCCTGCTGATTAACCAATATATTTCTCTCAATTTGTTTACGTTTTTTGAATACATGCTCTTTCTATGTGAGTATTGTACAGTCGTTTTCAGTTTTTATCTAGCACAGAATTTTCAGTGGATAATCGTATCATCACAACATGCTCTTCTTCCTGTTCATAGAAATGTGTACATTTACATTCAATTAGGCACGTGCTTAATCTTTTGCTTAATTAACATTTGACATAATGACCATTTACATTGGTTCTAAATTTTTGGTTATGTTATTTGATTTGCCGTGAATTATATACCTATAGAAATAAAAAAATAATGGATGAGATTATGATTGAAAGTTTGATATTATGTTGTGTTGGATACGAGACATTTATTTAAGAGGGAATCTCAAGGATTATTTAATAATTTACTACAGATATTCAAATAAGTCACCCTTCCTTATTATTGCACTTTACTTGCTGTTTATTATTATTATTATCTCTATGTGCAGTCGGAAAAACAATGAACAAAATCGACCATGTTTTAATTGAACTCGAAGAAGACCAATGCATCACCAATATACGAACATATAGAGGATCCGATCTGGACTCTGATCATTTCATGGTGGGAGTCACATTAAAGCAACTCATATCAATAAACAAAAATGAAAAGAGGAAACGAATGGAAGATAGAATAGTTGCAAGGTTATTAACAAATGAGGAGAAAGAAGGATATGAAAAAGTAATCAGCGAGGAAATGGATGACATAACGGAAAAATATATAGAGCATCATTGGGAAACAATAAAGACAATAATGAATACTGCAGCCAAAAAAACGAGTAAAGATGAAAGAAAGAAACTGAAACCATGGTTTGATGATGAATGCTTGCACGAAATAGATAAAAGAAATAAACTAAGATTAAAGACTCTAACAACAGAAGTACACGATGCTAAAGAAAAATACAGCGAACAAAAGAAAAGAACAAAGAGATTATTGAGAAGGAAGAAGAGGGAGTACAATGAGCGACTACTGCAAAATGTAGAAGATAATTACAGAAACATAGATCTGAGAAACCTGTATCAAGGAGTCAAAAGAGAAAAAAGAGGATCCAATTCAAGTCCCGTATTCATTAGAAATAAAGATGGAGAAATGATACTGGGCGAAAAAGAAATTTTAGAGCGATGGAAAACATACTTCGAACATCTTTTAAATGGGCGAAGAAATGAGGATGAAGAACTGGATAATGAAGAGAATGTAGGAACAAATTTCAAGCTGCACCCGAAATAACCTCCACCGAGTAGAGATAAAATCAATTATATTATAGCTAATCTAAAGAACAATAAAAGTCTGGGAAGTGACCACATAACAGCGGAAATGTTCAAATATGGAGGAATGCGATTAGGTGATGAAATGGAAAAACTACTGCAAAACATATGGGAAGAAGAAAGAATACCGACAGAATGGACCAACGCTATAATATTTCCTAAACATAAAAAGGGAATAAAAATGAATGCCACAACTATAGAGGAATAGCACTATTAAATGTGGCATACAAGATACTTGCCACTTATATCAAGGATATTTTAAAGGAAAATTTGGAAAATATAATCAGAGAATACCAATGTGGATTTAGACGAGGTAGGAGCACAGTGGAGCAAATCTTCATGCTACGAGAAATACAGGCTGAGAGCTATCAATTTGGAAAACAGACGATGGTGCTATTCGTCGACTTCAAACAAGCATTCGATAAAGTAAAAAGAAAGGAACTGTACAAAGCTCTGGAAGGCCTAGGAATAAGCGTGAAACTGATCTGAATGATTCGACTGACACTACAATGTACCGAAAATGAAGTAAGAATTAATAACGGTGTGTCAGAGAAATTCATCATCACTGAAGGCATAAGACAAGGCGATCCACTGTCATCTATTCTCTTTAGTCTGTTATTGGAAAAAGTAATTCAAGAAGCAGGCATAAATAGGTCTGTACTTATATATCATAAGAGACATCAATTTTTAGCTTTTGCAGATGTCATAGCAGTATTAGCGAGAAGTAAAGAGGAAATAAGACAGGTAATAAAAAATATTGCTGAAAAAGCAGAAAAAAAGGGCTCTATATCAATAAACTGAAAACAAAATACATGGAATGGACAGATCGAGACTTTATAAATGGGAATTATTTAACAGTAGAAACAGCCAAAGGAAAGATATATAAATTTGAAGAAATAGATCGATTCGAGTACCTTGGAACAATAATCACACAAAAACCCAATATAGGGGAGGAAATCCAAAACAGAATAATGCGTGGCAATAATTGCATTTATGCCTTGAATAGATTATTGAAAAGCAAACATATATCAAGGAGTGCGAAAATCAGGATTTACAAGACTGTGATTAGGCATATAGTTACATATGCGTCAGAAACATGGACATTAAACCAAAAAGAACAAGGAATGCTACAAATATGGGAAAGAAAACTATTGAGGAAGATATTTGGGGGAAAATTACAAAATGGAATATGGATGAGGAGAACAAACAAAGAGCTCGAAGAATTATATAAAAATCCGGATATTATTGGAATGATAAAATCTCAAAGACTAAGATGGTTAGGACATATAGAAAGAATGGGAACAGGAAGGCTACCGAAAATATTGATATATAGTTCTATAGGAGGAAGGCGAAGGAGAGGTAGACCCAGAACAAGATGGAAAGCGGAGGTTGAAGAGGACCTACGAAGACTTAATATCAGAAATTAGAAAAGTAAGACAAATGACAAGATGGGATGGAGGCAAGTCGTCAACCAAGCCATGGAAGGGTTAAGTTAATAATGTGCAAATTGGAAATAGGTGCAGAACACACGAAATTTTGGAACGAAGTAGTGGGCATTCGGATAGTCTGTGCGAAAGTGGCAATTGAACTTAGTAGATTGTCGCAGAAGAGTTTCGTATGAAACTCCGAGCACCCACCGCTAGTGTTGAAACATCAGCCATGGACCTACACGGTCTGTAGTGCTGGTATAAATACATGTGCATCACAAATGCTGAAAACCTCCCCAAGAGAAGCCATAAAGCCAGCAGTTACACTTAGATTTTTGTGATTTATATCCCAATCGTAGATATGCTTTTCGCATACATCCTTCTACAATATATTATGTAACATAATTACATAATTAGGAATATTTTGTACCCTATTTATTTAAAACCATTATCAAAAGACTAGTTTTTGAAAGTTGTAGAAGATTATTATTATTTCCATTCAATATCATTATCTCAATACACATATGTCGTAAATTTCAAAACATTTGCAACATAACCTTAAAATTTTAAATGAAATTGACTCTTTGCTTGCATTTGTCAAGCGGAAGAACAAGCCCGCTAAAGCTTAAGCAAAAGTAAAGTTTTCAATGTAAATGGATACATGGAGACGTCATCTGTCTAGCAGGCAAATTTCAAACTTAAGCAGGCGCGTAATTGAATGTAAATATACCTTAAAGAGTATATTGAAAGGGTATTGCAATAATTTCCTAGTAACCGCACAATCATTTGTGCTGTAACATTTCTTTTTAGATTCATTAAGAGATTGTTTTTTATCATAGACATGAAGGTTAGTCCTGTTGAGCATGACGGGATCAAAAATTATCTTATGATTTGCTTTGGCTGTGTGCTTCTTCATATTCCAACGCTTTAGCCTATCTTGTTGATGCTTTATATCTGAATTATGGCTTGATAGCTTCTCGGTTAGACATAATGCAATGAATTATTTATAGGAGTCCATCAACGACAGGCGATAGCTGCGAAAACATTCCAAGCTCTCCTACTCCAACTATGACTATCGAACTTAGCAAAGAATTAGAAGACTGGATCTGGCAAGATAACATGCATTTTATTCAAGATAAAAATATTTTCGAACATACTTACTTCAATTTCATGTGGCAAATATGTGGGTATATTCCTCAAACTATTTTACCAATAGAACCGAACATCACTCAAAAAGCTGCTCAGCTATCTACAACATTTTTCATAGGTAAAACTGCTGTTACATATTTACAGTTTTTGATTTTTATTTTCATATTTTTGCTTAGAAACATTTATACATGCAAAAGAAAAACCAACGATGGTACAATGGGTAGAACTAGTCACAAAACAATTTAACGCTTGTCAAGAAGCGTGTATATGGTTCCTAGATCATATGGCGCAGGATACCTGGTGGCCCATACAGGTATTGTTAAAATGCCCCAATCAAATGGTGAGGCAGATGTTCCAACGGCTTTGCATTCATGTAATACAAAGACTAAAACAATCACATTCGAAATTATATCTTCAAATGGAAGATGGTAAAGAATGGACTAAAGAGGAGAATGGGAATGTAGATCTAGCCAAAATTGGAAATGCTTCATGTGTTACTAGGTAAAATGTGTCTTTAAACTTTTCCACTATTAGTTCTTTTTGATCTTAAGTGTTGAATTGAATGTTTTACTATTTTACATTGTTTATTTATGTTTTATTTGTTTTTATTAGGTTTATAAAAACATTACTGTCCCTAATGGAACATGGTGCCAAAGCTCATTTGAAACATCTTACCGAATATTTTGGATTCCTTTACGAGTTTAGCAAAATGGGAGAGGAAGAATCAAAATTTTTGTTAGCAGTAGGTGCTATCCATTCCATGGTACATTTTTATTTGGGTCAAAAATCAAACGATTTTGTAGATGTCAGTGAAGGTTGGTATATTTGTAAATTATTTATTTATTAGAAGCAATTGTACAGAAGAACATTATATTCTAACTAATCCGTTTATAAATAAACAGAATTTTACTTAGCAATTTCATTAATTTCTAAGGTGAAGAAGAGGAAGAAGTGGTTTCTATGCCAACAGACAAATATAAACCTGCATCTCTAGATAAAATGATTACACTCATAGCGTCATTGGTTGAAAAAAGCCGCGATTCCTCAGGAAAACTTCAGCTTAGCGAAAAAGACTATGCAGCTATCGCCGGCGGCAAAGGTTTTACATTCTTTTATCAACAGATTAAGGACAACATCAATTTGCAACAGACTAGAAACCTCATTCATTCAATTTGTAGGGGAAATAACCAATTGGCTCAGTTAATCATCTGTATGATATCACAGGCTATATCAAGGAACTCTGAGGTAAGAATTTTTATACTTATTCGAACATTCATAAATATTTAACATAGTTATGTAAACAATCAAGTATTTTTCTTATATTTACCACTTGTCATTATTTCAGGTACAAGTAAAAATAACGATTAAAGTGTTAAGTTTTTTGTTTTTTTTTAGGGATGTCAACCATTTTTCAAAATATTAACTCTTCTTACCGAAACAAGTGCTCAGAATTCTTCCCAACAACCATGTTTTACTCAACTAGTTCTTCAGAAAGTTTGGGATGCTGCTGAATGCTGTCCATATTTAGCTTTAGATTGGCTTGCTTTACAAGTCACAAGGAATCGTTTAGTGCACTCTTGGGTACTTGGCTCAATGGATTCTTGGTTAGAACATTTTTTAATAGCTCATAATAATCAGAGAGTGCGGAACAGTAAGTAATATTTTTATTTTTAGAATAATGTAAATTATAAGTGAATATTTAAGAAATTTTATTAAAATGCAATGAAGTTCTGAATTATTGCCCGTTTAATATTTAAAACGGTTTTATATTATGTCTCAATTATCATTTATTGTAAATTGTATCAATTGTTTCTATTTCTAGCTGCAGGGTATCTATTGGTATCGTTGGTTCCAAGTACCCCCTTTAGACAAGGCTTTAGAGCTACCCATAGATCAAACAGAGAACCACAATTATCTTCTGAGGCCACAGCAGTGTTGCATCAAATTTTTATTGCTCTCTTAAGACTTTTACAAACTGCGAAACATTATACCGACATGCAGCAACACGGGACTATGAAATTGACTACTTACTTTGCTTTAATGATGTATTGTTGCATTTCAAGGACTGAAAAATTAATGGTGAGTAATTTTTTCTATCACAAAATATTGATTCGCTGCAACTAGTAAATGTAATTTTAAATATGTACTTGGAGTAATATTTAGATGTAGATTGATTGCCATATATTATTTGAGAATTAAAATTGTTTGCTCGATGCATTATAATTGAATCCTCCTTATTTCAAAATCCGACAAATCCATTTTAGCTAAAAAATGAGTTCTATATGTCAATCAATTCATAGTCTAGCCCTCTACAATCTAGTACTATATCTATAGTTTAAAACCCCGCAAACAAACCTATATTCCCTTCTAAAATATGTAGATGTTTTCAAAATCAAAATTCCATACTGACTGTATTATTTGGAGCTTATATTAATTTCTTGTGGCTGAACATTCATTTATTTCCGCAGATAGGGTCTTTGCACGGATAGAGAAGGTTATAAAAAGAAAAGACCATCATTTCTCTAGAAGAGTTTCTCGAAATATTTAATGATCATGGAACTATTTTTATATTGGGCCGTGATGTGGAAAAATACTGTTGAAGCTCAAATTGCAATGAAACCTCCTGCACAATGGCATATAAGATTCTTCTTCTTCTTATTTCTCTAAAACCCTTATGCCGTTCAGCGTCGGGTTAGCCCTTCTTTACCCATTTCTTCCAGTCACTTCTGTTTCTGGCCAGTCCTCTCATATCTTCTATTGATTTCTCTCTTTCCTCTCCGATTTCCTGTATCCTCCTTATTCATGTTTTCCTTGGTCTTCCTTTCTTTTTCTATCTCTTCCTGCTTCAGTAACTGCTTCGACTAATCTGTTCTCGTTCATTCTTAGAATGTGTCCATACCAGTTCAATTACTTGTTTTCAATATTTGTTTCATTTGGTCTCTGATTTCTTCATTTCTACGTCGGTCATATTTGGTGACTCCTGCGATCTTTCGCAAATATTTCATTCCCACTGCATTTATCGAAGATTCGTGCTTTTGTAGAGTGACCCACGTCTCACTTCCAAAAGTAATAAGGTTATGCAGTTATAAACTCTTAATTTTGTTTTGTCGTCGATCTCCTTCTTTCCCATTACGGATTTATTAATGCAATAACATATCCTGGTGGCTTTTCTTAATTTATTACTCATTCTGCATCTATCTTTCCATCATCTGTTAAGATGTTTCCCAGGTACCTTGAAATGGGGCGAGATTGATCAATTTAAACTTTAGTTTTGTCATATTTCAAACATTTTCCTATTTTTATTATCTTTTAGCACTTCAGGTATTCTATTAAGGTCCAAAGAGTAATAACTTAACATTAGTTTTAATATGATTATTAAAAAAATCCACTTATCTTATAAAAAAGAGGTGATCAATCTTAGACTATGAATAGGGTCAGATTGACCACATCAATTTTATAGCTTTAAACAGTAGTGCTTTTAGTAGAAAGTGATCAATCTCGCGTCTGATAAATTCGCTCAAGCAGTTTTTTGGATTTTTACAAAGGGGTGAGATTGATCATGCAGGGTTAGATTGATCACACTGTAATTATTGTATTATCGTTTATTCATATAAAAACAAATTTTTTATAGAACTCAAAATGTAATTCAGAACATGTAAAAAAATAAAGAAAATGGGTTTTAACATTCATTTATATTAATATCTCCAGGGAAATGGTACTTGTCAATCCTATCAGAAATCTCGCAAGTGTGGGATCTGGTAGTAAAGCAACTACTTCTTTGAAGTGAACTGTGAATATGTCATCTTCAATTAGTTTGAAAATATTTCTCGACTCTGCTGATTTCAGGCCTTGAACTTCGATTTCTCCGTCTTCTAAAACTTCTTGTACCATGCAGACATAGCGAAATTCCGTCTGAGGATCATCTGAGATATTTGACTCTAATAATTAAAAATATTTTCGGCGGGAACGTTTTCAATCGTTTGTTCTAAATTGTCAAAGTATTTTTTAATCAGGTCAGGAGATACTTCTGATCGGCTTTTTTTAATATTACTTGCTAATCTTTTACCAGCAACACCTCAATGTCTCTTTAACAAGCTATTTACCCAGTCAATTCCAGGGATATTATCCTTAAATCGAGATACACTTCTGCCACTCTTATCCAATAAATATTTGACGGACATTCTCAAATCCATGGCGCTTAGTGGATATCCCCAGTCTGCACATGTTGAAACACTGTTGATAATGGCTATTTCTTCTTCATATGTGAACACAGATTGTCCACCTGATTTCTTAATCTTCCTCTCATGATACTTATTATTTAACGTTCCGTAGGTCAGTCTGTGTTTTTTGCGGCTTTTCTTAGCGATAAGCCATTTTCCAATACATCGTGCAAAGCCTGATTAACTTGTTCTTCAGTGAAATTGCCCTACGTTCTACTTCCTAATTTACTTTTGTACGATCTTCCCATTTTGATGGATAATCTTCAATCTGTAAAAAAATTAAAATTAATTTTTGGAACGTACATAACGCGGGGTCAGATTGATCACCTGATCAATGTCACACCATTCAATATTATCCGCCATCATTAAAAAATTGCCCTAAATTGAAATGCTAAATACCTAAAATTACTATTACAACACCACAAAAAAAATTTTACCACAGAAAA
Organism: Galeruca laticollis; assembly: GCA_963921935.1. Taxonomy (NCBI): domain Eukaryota; kingdom Metazoa; phylum Arthropoda; class Insecta; order Coleoptera; family Chrysomelidae; genus Galeruca; species Galeruca laticollis. The sequence goes on along the minus strand of OY998176.1, from coordinate 148,729,675 downwards.
AATAACGAACTTACCTCTGTTTTTTCTCTACCATCAAAAGTACCCGAACTATGAAAATAGGCCAAAAATTATGGTTAATTTCAAAGAAATAAATCTTCCTTCCAATGTTGATTGCAATTTAACAAACACGTCAACTAATCCTAGACAAGCCCAAAGAAATAATGACCGCCACGTGCGGTTGTTGCCGGTTGTATTTGGATATATGTGATACAATGACAAATGATCAATGTCACCCCCGCAGATCAATCTCACCCCACTTTACGGTAACTTGTTCGATTTGTTTCCCGTCGAGTCTTATAGTTGCCTTTCCTTTATCTTCTTCTTTCTGGTTAGTAATCATATATTTTGTTTTCTCCTTATTCATTTTCATTTTTAGTTTTAGTATTTCCCTCTGCCATATATTTGCTAAACTTTGCATTCTATTGTTCGTGTCTGCTATTAGGACCATATCATCTAGAGAGTCTATTTTGATTGGTCTTAGATTTCAATATCCTGTATTAGCGAGCCCATTATAATTATAAAGAGTAATGGACTTAGGCTATCTCCTTGTTTAATTCCTTTTTCCATGTTGAACAGTTCAGATCTTTCGCCATTTATTTGAATTTGTGTTATCATTTCATTATACATTGATTTTACAATTCTGATGGATTTCTCAGCTATATTATACTTTTCTAAAGTTTTCCACAATATTTCTCTGATGATCGTGTCAAGAGCTGCCTTTAAGTCTATCAACAGTAAGAGTTGTTCTCCTGTTTGGTACTTTCTTCCTACTACCTGCCATATTATGTGTACATTATCGTTTGTACTTCTACCTCCTCTGAATGCAGCCTGTGCATCTTCCAATTTACTTTCCATCTCATTTCGCAGACGTTTTTTTACTATTCTTGTATATGTCTTGAAGCATACTGGCGATAAGCATATTGCCCTATAATTGTCGCAATTTGTATAATCACCCTTTTTATATAGTGGTATTATAATATTTTTAGTCCAGTCTCTCGGTATCGTTTTTGTAGCCCATGCCTCTGTACATATTTTCCAAAACCACTTCTTACCTTCCTCGCCCAGCCATATTATCATCTCAGGGTTCATTTCCTCCTCTCCCGCAGCTTTTCTTATTATGATGTTTTTAATGGCTTCCTCTTCCTCTTGGGTTATTTCATTATGATATTCCTCGAGATATTCCTTTTCTTGTATTAGTTCTTACTCTTGGCCAATATGTGTTTCAGTTCCTTCAAGTTTAAAGTTTTCCCTAAAATATTCTCTTCATACTTTTGTTTTTTCACCTGTATCTATATGTATTTGATTATTTTTATCTTTTATTGCATAATCTTCCCTTTCTTTTTTCCCTCGTAATGTTTAAATTCTGCTCTAGAATTGTTTGTTATTCATTTTGTAGCTTTCATTTAGTTCCTCTCCAAATGCTTCCCAACTTTTTCTTTTTGCTTCTTTTACCGCTAGACTCGCTACATTTCTTTTCTGAATATACTCAAGACTATTTGCCTCGTTTTTGTTAAGCTAATATTTCTTCTATTGATGTTTTTTCTCTTTAATTTTTCTTTGTATGTCTATGTCCCACCAGTCGGTTCTTTTATGGTGTTTGTTTATTATTATTTTTCCGCATGTTTCATTTGCTATGTTATATATATATATATATATATATATATATATATATATAATATCTTTAAAAACTCTCCATCTTTCTTCTCCACTGTAAACTGTATATTCGTTTTATCTTGGTATTTCTTTCTTATTTCTAGATCATTTAAATTCTTAATATATAATCTATAATAGCTTTTATCATTGCAGTTTATTTCTATATTCATTTCTGCTAATACCAAACTATGTAGTGTTCCTAATTTTGCTTTTTTCTCCATTCTAACATTTTTTAATTTATTTAATTCTGAATTATGTACGATGTAGTCAATTATACTTCTTGCGCCTCTTTCAGATGTGTCAAACGTATACGTATCCTTCATGTCTTGGTACCAGATTGTATTTCCTAGTTTTAGGTCGTTTATTTGGAAGAACTGTAGCATTTTGTTTCCATTGTTATTCCTGATCTTCTCTCCGTATTCTCCTATGCAGCCTAATCCTATATGTATATCATACCAATCTACCATAATAATTACTCCATTGTTTGCATCTCGAAGTTCATCCAGTTCTTTTTGAAGTTCGTCATAGAATTCAGCTATTTTGGATTCCTCTGTTCCTTCTACTGGTCCATATATTTGGATAATATTGATTATTTCATTTAATTTTATTGTTATGGTAATTATTCTTGAGTTGACTTTTTTACATTTAACTATATGTTTACCAATTTTTTCTGTCACTACTAGTACGACTCTTTCTTTTGCTCTTTGGTCTGGTTCTACTCCAGAGTAATATAAGTTATATATGTTTTTTAATTTCATGATTCCTTTGCCCTTTTTTTCACTTCGCTAATGCCCAATATGTCTATCTCGTATTTTATCAGTTCATCTATTAATTAATTTTCTTTTCCATATAAAGATGTAATATTCCAAGTGCCTGTCTGAATTTTTTCCCTATTTACCTTTAATGGCTTCGAGAAAGAAGACAATGTATTATTTTGTACTGTATTTTTACTAGTATGATTATATCCATTTTTATGCATAGATGTTCCCCTTTTATTATTCCTTATATTAGTATCATACTTATCTTTTTTGCTATTTTCGCTTTCTCTTTTATCGTTTTTATTACTGTTTGTACATATTTTCTTTTCCGTACAACTATTATTATAACTTATCTTATTTATATTACTTATATTTATAGTATTATTACATCTAATTTTTTCTATATCTAGGTTTTTGTTTGAGGCCATAGTTTTCTTTAATTTTTCTTCTTCGTTTGGTGCTATTTGAATAAGTTTTTTCAAATTTCTCCTGTACCCTCGTAGGCTTTTGTGATTTTTCTGGTCTTTTCTTGCGATTCCGGAGATCTTTCACTAACTTTTCTTCCTCCTGTTTTTTGTTCTTGGATTTCCTCGGTGTCGATGGTATTTGGTGTTTTATGGTAACCCAGTGTCTGTACATCATAGGCATCCCCGTTTATATACAATTTATCGTATACAATATTTGCATTATGTCCATTGTCCCTTGCTTCTTTCATATGCCGACTTAGTATTTTTCTTTGAGTTTGGATATCTTTTGAAAAATCTTCGTTTATGTATATTCTGGAACCTTTTAGTTTTTTGCTTTCTCTCAGGATTTCTGCTCTCTTTGTTGCGTTTTTAAGTTCAACCCACACTGGTCTTACTATATTTTCTATTTGTTTTCCTATTCTTTTAATTTCAATTATATCTTCGTTCTCCTGCAATGTGACTTCCATTTTGTTTGTTATTTTCTTCAATTCCATATATTATAATATTTTTCTTTCGGATTTCTCCCTCTAATTCGATTCTTTTTTCTTGTTACTGCATTCCTAACTTCAAATTGTAGTTTTCGTGTTGTAGTTTCATGTTTTCTTGTTTTCTTTGCTTCAATTCCTCTTCGATGCTGTCCAATTTACCTTCTATTCTATCTTCTCTTTTCTCAATTTTGTTCAACGTTTCTAATATTTTGTTCCATTTTTGTTATTTAGCATCTACTGCGTCCCAGACCTAGTTTAAATATGGTGTTTGTACTATAATTCAAAACCCCGCCTGAGACCTAGACTGGCTTTGCTTGATTTTCTTCCGAACCTGTCTGTGATCGATTTTGTGGATTTAGTGTAGGTAGCAGTGATATTTCTTATCAATTAATGCTCTTTCATTTTTCTTTTTTGTATTTCTTTACTGGTAATTAAAAATTGATTCCGGCGTTTTTCTGACGTTGTTTAATTTAAAATTGTAGGTACTTACTGCGTAATAGTCCCTATTCCTTTATGATATTCACTTTCAGGCATTCAAGGGGTCACCCGCTATTTTATGAGTAGGTTTTCCGCTTTTATTCCTCTTTAATCTATCTACAAATTTGAATTTTACTAGCAGTGATTTTAAACACGACTTAGCAGTTATACACCAGGACCATACTTCCACTTTTAAGATTCAATATGAGTAAAAGTTTTTACTAAGACTAGGAGAAAATTTGATATTAGTGATTCAACGACAACAATCTTATAAGTAAGTCGGATTTGGAGGAATATAAATGTGTGTTTAAAAAATCGAAATTAGTTGGGAGTATCATACAATATGTCGTCGTGAGTGTTGTTTGTCTTATTAAAGAAAAGCTAAGAGATGTGATAGTCTTACTGGAATAGTACTGGAGTAAAAATTGGTTAGAATTAGAAAATCTTAAATACTACAATAATGTCCTGAGAAAATACCATGATGTTGTTACAGTTGATGGAATTCCTAGCGATCTGAATGCAATAAACATATTTTCTGCGAACTAGTTGACGATATCTTGGACTTACAGTTGGACTATTTTGCTTATGATTGAAATAGTAGGGGATTTTAATTAATAAAAATGAAAAACAAATCAATCCATGTGATTTGCAAAACCCGACAAATCCATTTTATTTTTTTAAATTCTTACTATATGTGTTTCTGGAAAAACTAAGTCAACTTTTTAATATACTAATTTGATCTCTAAATGCCTGCAAAAGATTGATACAATTAAACGATGGTTTCATCTCGGTACAATTTTTTCCAATTTCCCAACATTTGACCTAAGTGGATTTATTGGGTTTTGAAAATAGATGATTCAACTGTTCATACATATTTTATTAGATAGAACTTATATTCCAATCTTTTTTAGTTTGGGCAGTATTTTATGCAACTGTGGCATTTATTTCACCCAAAATTATCGGAACCGTCCATACCAGCTTACCATAATAAACAAACTTTACTAGCATTTTGGAATCACGTTTGTACAGACTGTCCGGAAAATGTACAATTGATGCTCCAAAACGCCCACGTGACTAAAAATATTGCATTTAATTACATCCTGTAAGTAAAACCTATTAGTTCAAGTTTTTTTAAGTTTCATAATGACTTTGAAAATAAAGAAGAATCTGTGAAATAAAAAAGGAAAGTCTCTCGAAATAAAAACAAGTTAGGAACATCTAACTAAAAATATGTGAAATTAATTATCAAAATCACAATATGGATGAAAACTATTTGGGAATGGGAATAAATGTTACTTAATTTTTTACTAGAGATGTGACATTGAATACAACCATTGGGTATTAAAATACCAAGAGGAACAACGCAGTTCAGAGAAATGAAATCACTTTCAGAAGAAGTTCCTTGTCCGGTTTATAGTGGCGAAGTTGTTTTTCAGAGAACGGAATTTTTTCCCTCGCATCTGGTGGCGGGTAGCTGAACTATTAGGCGCTATTTTATAAAGGGGCTGAACATATTTTTTGTTATTAGGAATACCACTCCAATTTTTTGGATTGATCCATTTTATAGTGTAACAACAAAGAGTGAAGGTTTTCAAATAGTAAAAGAAATATCAAAAATTTGTATCATTAAGTACGACTGTTCTGATTCAAATTCTAAATTCCAATTACACTATTTAGATCACGAACATCTGGCATCGTTTAAATACACACCCATCACATCTTTTGAAAGAACATTTTTGCAATTTAAAAATGTTTTGACGGCTCTAAGCTCTTCTGAACTGATAAAATAATTATCATTATAAAAAACTGAAGACGTAAAAATGATCATATGTCATAGCATATTATAAAATATTGGATAAAATGTAAAAAAAATATAAGTATAAATTACATTAGGTTATTTGATTTTTTGGTTGGAAAAAAACCTACAATTGATTATGATCTTTCATGAATATAAAATATTGATATATGAAAAAAACCATACATGAAAATATTTATTCACATTATCTTAATACATACATTTTTACCAGGAATTTTTGAAAACATTCAATTTTTTACGGGCAGTGGCAAGCTTCTGTGTCAAAATCCCTTTGTATTTTTTTTGGTTTCCTCTGCAGCTTTACTCTGACTAATTGTCTCAATAAATGAATTCTATGCTCTTCACAATCGGAATTCAGCTGAGATATCTAATTTCTTATAGATTTTTTTCTTCAACGCCTCTAAAATATATCTTTCAATTCCCACCTTTTCTGATTTCATTGCCAAAAAAGATGGTGAAAAAGAACACAAAATAGGAAGTTATTAAATTGTTTACTTTAATTTATGAAAAATAGAGGTACAAAAATTCCAATTTAACATAAAGAAAATTTTGTGAGAATTAATATCTTCTGTATACTTGTGTTATTAATCGCTTTCAAGTCACTAATAAATCCAACTCCACTAGTAGTTTTGTCAGGCGATCCTGTATTTAAAATGTGTTCTTTTTTAACCCATTCAGATTTGCATTTCTTTACACCTTTCCAATTAGAACACCATTTTTGAACAGATACTTCAGAAAATGTCTTCCTGACTAATTTCAAAACTTTTCCTGATACATCGAACCATCCCTTGGATTGCACGTGCGAGCTGTGGATGTATACTGTAGCCTTCGGTTCTATATTTAATAATATTTCCTAATAAATTAATTCTTTTAAGGCGAATATCATACGATTCCATAATCACCTTTCTGTTGTCTTGTGTACGTTGTCATCTATAATAAAGGCATTATTTTCTATTAAATACTTATGCATGTTATTAATATATTTTTTTCTAATTTTTGTTCGGATCGTTAATTTGTTCCACTCATTTTACAATTTTCCTCATTTATAAAGTAGTTTTCTCTTATAACACTTGCATCTTCAATAAAAACTACTTACCTAAAACTCATACTTTTTAGTAGCCACCACAAAGAAGTTCTACTTATAGTAAACTCAGGTGAAACAATGTGCACTTTGTGGAGAATACATAGAAAAAAATTAACATACTTAAATATAAAACTATTTTTCTCTTAACACTATTAGAAGTAATTCTAGCGTAAAAACTCGTGTTTCTTGTAATTAATTTTAGTATCTTTATTATTTAATTTTACATTTTAAAGTATGCTCCCTTTTCTCCAGGATGTACAAATTGGAAATGATATCCCGAATCCTTTGCAGCTCTCCAAATTTTAGTTTGACTATGGATAATTTTTGCTATTACACCAACAAGTTTTTTAGAACACGTGGTTTTAGATTAAATAAAACATACAACACTCACTTATAAACTAGCTAAACATTTTAAAATATTCAAAATAAAAAATATTCAACAAATATACAATTGCTTCCAAAAACCAGAAACATAACCCTCAAATGTCAAATTATAAAATGGCTATCGGCATAAATCATCGTTCTATGCCAGTGGTCGTTTCTAAAGCAGGGTTCTTACCAGGAGGTTTCACTCAATCAGTGTTACTGAACAAAAAATTGATGTCAGAACACATTGTCATTAAAAATGATCAGGAATTCGTACTTTCAGTAAAAGTTAAAACCAGTTCTACTTTTTGTTCATTTTGACTAATCAATATAGGATAATGAATACAAACTGAAGTGTGGGAACATTATTTTCAGTGTTTTGTTCAGTTTTGCTAATTTTGAGATTAGGGCAGTGTTGCCAACAGTCAAGAAACAAAATTCCCAACCTCGACGCTAAAAATTCCCAAATTTCCCAGACGTGACGTTTGTCAATTTCAAATCACATCTGACGTCATTCGTCGCATAGAAAAAATATAAGGGGGAGATTCGTCACCAATCGCCATTTTGTCACTACACTCATGGAGCATTAAATTTGTTATACTCCATAGTCGAAATTGTGTAAAGTGAGTCAGAGCTATCTAATCAACACTTTGGTTAAAGCGCAGTTGCCATATGTATTCTAGAGAGAAATGCTGTATTTTATAAATACACTTCAAATCCATTGTGTCAATATTTCAGGTACAAAAGATGCAATGTAATTAAGTCAATACCAATTTAATATATTTATTTCAAATTTCAAGCAGACTAATAATAATTAGTTTACTTGAAATGTGAAATAAAGTGTTTATGTATATTTCTTGAACGCAAAGTTTGTTGTGAAAAACTCGCCGATTTGACAATGTTGGAGAGTCGCTTCAATGTTCCGGCTTTGAGAACGAGATAGATAGATCGAGCTACGCGAATGAGACAGTGATAGTAAACAGTTATGTGAGGTGTTTATTCTCTTCATGAACGTAACATCAGTATTTGTGTTGTGGTTTTGTGTGATAAATCGGTTATTATTGGTATTTATTGTAATATTTATATCGGTATATTTAGTGACAATAATGGCGGAGTGTAGCGGTGTTGGCGATAAAAAACGGCGTCGTAACAATTTAATTCGGGAAGAAAAAGTCCTCATATTAAATGTGTACGAAGGACTGCGTGCCATGGACAAACAGTTGGGTGACGCTGTGATTAAGTGCAGTTATTTAACTAAAGTTTCTGAGAGTACTATATACAATATTCTAAAGAAATCGCGGGACGGATCTTTGACAAGAGAACGAGGTGAAAACTGTAAACCGGAAAGTAGGGGAAGAAAGAAAATTGTTTTGGACGACCAAACACGGAATGCTATACGTAGGGAAATACATTCTTTTTATTTTAGGAATTAAATCCCCTCGGTAGCTAAATTGAGCAAGGTAATAGAAGCTGATGATACTTTACCAAACATCAGTGATAAAGTTTTGAGACGAACTTTAAAATTAATGAATTTTCGTTACCAAACAAGAAGTAGAAACAGTGCCTTAATTGAACGAAATGACATTGTGGAATGGAGGAGAAATTATTTAAAACAGATACGACAGTTTCGTAACGAAGGACGGCACATATATTATCTTGACGAAACATGGTTAAATGAAGGCCACACTGTGTCAAAAGTGTGGCAAGACATGAATATACGAAGCAATCGACAAGCCTTTATGGAGGGTTTCTCTTCCGGTTTAAAAGCTCCCTCTGGGAAAGGACGTCGACTGATTATCACTCACATTGGCAGCGAGGAAGGATTTGTAGAAGGTGGATTACTAAGTTTTCAGTCCAAAAAAACTGACGATTACCATGAAGAGATGGATGGTAACCGGTTTGAAACATGGTTTAGATCAATTTTAACAAAGGTAACTCCTGGTTCAGTGATAGTTATGGATAATGCTTCATACCACTCTCGTCGACTGGAGCAAATACCTACTTCAGCTAGCCGCAAGAGGGTTATAATTGATTGGTTAGAGAGTAAAAGCATTCCGCACAACGAGGCAATGCTAAAAGTTGAATTATTATCTCTCGTACGGAAACATAAAAGCAGTTATATTAAGTACGTTGTCGATGAAATGGCGAAAGATTTCAACGTCTCAGTTGTTAGACTTCCTCCCTACCACTGTGAGTTAAACCCCATCGAGCTGGTTTGGGCCCAAGTGAAAAATTATGTTGCGAGAAAAAACAGTACATTCAAAATGGCTGACGTTGAGAAACTGTTTGACGAGGCGCTGCATACCGTTACTGCTGAGAGTTGGCGTAAATGTATTCAACACGTATTAAAAGAAGAAATAAAGTTTTGGGATTTAGACATACGTGTAGAAGTAATGACGGAACCACTCATTATCGATATAGGAGGAGAAAGCGATGATTCTGAGGAGTCGTCAGGGAGTGATACCGCTTCCAGTTAGTCAGACATTTTACAAGTGACCTCGCAACATACCTATACTTATTGGTAATTTATTTTGGTCTTGACAAACAACTTTTTTTTAGTTTTAGTAGTAGTAAGTTGGAATTGACTTTTAAACATTTTTTTATTTTGTTTTAACTTACTTATGAACAACTTGTGATAAGTTATTATTTCAAATGTTAAAAATTGAAATTCCAGATATTTCAGTATTCGCACCCTTAAACTATGATACGCTCATGGAGTTCACTTTAAATCGGTAGATAACCGATGACGTCACTTTACACAATTTCGACTATCGACTTTTTTATATACATCTTATTATAGCTCATCCTTAAAAATGTGTATTATTCTTGGTAACACCCTGTATATACATAATGATACCTACCATAATAATTTCGTATTTCTGTTCTCTCAAATTTAAACGCCAGAGCGTACAAGAACATTTTCTATTTATTTTTTATTTAGGACTATTAAGAACCCTTCAAAAATGATGCGCTCATGAAGTTCGCTTCTGCAACTGATTTTATGGACAGTAAGAGCGATGAGTCACTTTACAGAATTTCAACTATCGAGTATATCAGACAAAATTTTACAGCATACAAAAGCAGGAATTATTTTATATTTTATTGAACAAAGGCACATGTTACAAATGTTAGTATGGTTTAAAGCAGAAAATATGTGTGACCAAAAAACCGCTAATAACCAAAAGTATGTATTTACATTTCACAAGTAAAGAAAATTACTATATTCTGGGAATATTTGATAATTATTGTAGAATATCTTAAAAATTATTTGAAAGAATACATTCTACATTTATGTAACTTTATATGACCATTGGTTACATTATAATTTACACAGTTTGTATTTTTAGTATAATGAGCACTTCTTATAATGCACATTCAAAGCTTCATGGCCAATTTTGTTTCTTTTCTAATGTTTTTTATATTAGTTGTCATTGAAAAAATCCTCTCCGACTCAGCATTTGAGTGAGGAAGGGATAACATTAATTTGGCTAATTTCGCTACATTTGGAAACTGAAGCTTGTCTTCAAAACTTTTCAAATTGAAAATTTCAAACCACATTCGATCTAGTGTAAATGGTTTGAAAACTCCTTTTTGAGAGGGAGTTAGAGAGACTGCCAAGCTTCTCCATTCATGCTCTAATGGAGGAAGGTCTATTGAAAAATTAGAAAATCTCTGACCTAATGAATTTATATTGCTAAATAGTTCATATCTTCAGTGAATTTCCAAATCGATTTCATACTTTAAAAATTCCGTATATTCACTTATATCATTCTCAAACAATTATTTTTGAGGTCACGGACATCGTTAGGTAATATAGACGTTTTAAGTACCTGTTCACATTCATTACCAATATAGACTGTTTCGATGGAAACCAAATTATTCCGGTTATGTATATCCACTTTAATGATGTCTGTGATCAGAGTAAACACTTCGGGTTTCAAAAAATTCCGACAAATTTGTTTAAGAAGCTGTACAGATTCTTGATGTAAGTCTTGGACTAAGATTTTTCTACCCTGGAAAAGAGCATTAAACTGATTAAAATACAATAAAGTATACTTTAGAAATAAGAAGTATGCTTTCACTGTCTGTTTCAGTCCATCTTCAACAAGAGCCAGTCTAAATAGAGGGAAAGGGTTATTTTAATTATTCCAACAAATTATTATTTGCAAAAATATACAAACTGAGACATGAGCTCTTTTAATCTCCATCTTCAACCATTCTGAATAACTAACAGAATTAGAAGAAAAATGAGATGATACCAATGACCAACCTGAAATAATGTACAAGTGAATCCCAGTTGTTCAATATTCTTTCAGTACATCGATGCTTTGAGAGCCATATGGTGTTGGCTAGTTTTAATATTTTCTGCCTTTCATTATTATTCAAAAATTCTTGCATTTCCATCAAAATTGAACATCTCTTTGCACTTCCTGATACATAAGAGTAAATTGCTCTGGTGAGATCTTCTGCAGCTCTAGGTAAATTACAGCATGCTTTACTAGCTACAATGACATACACATCTCATGAGGAATGTCAGACTTTAGGTGTGAGAAAAAACTGTTGTGTGCCCCTGTAATGAAAAGAAGGGGTTTTTTAATAATTCAACATGCATTCTCAGTTGAGACAATCAACTATGTATTACTCACCTATCATAAAATTTGCTCCATCACTAGCTACCCAAATAATATTTGTTATTGGATTTCGAATTTTTCCAAGCAAGTCTTGAAATGTTTATAAATTTGTCCAGCTCTGACGTCCCTTGCATCTATCTTGATTAGCTCTCAATGTTTAGTTTTCACATGTCCAGACTGTGGATGAACATAACGAGCTAATAAGCACATATGCTTTTGGTCAAATATATCTGTTGACTCATCTATCCTAACAGAAAAAGAATTGACTCTTAAGGTATCAGCCAGTTCTTTTGTTTCCGATTCTGCAATTATATTTTTTATTATTTCACTACATTTTGTTCGTTTAAGTTTCATATCTTTCACAATTTTGCTGTCAACAATAATTTATTTAAGGAGATCGATTAAATGATCCATTGCTGAGAAAGCTACATTGTGCTCAGCAAAATACTCCGATAGCTTTATTTTAGCTTTTTTAACTGCATTTCCATGATCATTTTCCGCGGATTTTTTGACAAAACCGCTAATTGGCGGAACATCTTTCAACCTGCTCAAATTTGCCTGATGTTTCTTCCCCTCAGAATGTCTTTATTTCTGACGTTCCAGCAGTGAACTCTTTTCCACAAAGAAAACATCTAAACAAATGAATTTCAATTTTACTAATTTTTTGTATTGATATTAATGAAATTCCATAACCTAGATTTATATGGGTCAGTTCCTTTTTGCAGCCAGCCACTATAATCTGGTATTTCTAACCAGGAATCTTGAAATTTTTTCCCTAATGAATGGACTCGTCTTTTCATACAACGACTTTTAATCTGGCTCTCTTTTGAGCTGCTATCTGACTTGAATCACTCATTTCCACTATAGACAAAATTAAGAATTTCAATCAACGGTTACTATTAATCGTAAGTCGCAAACACCCAAACACGTAAAACCAACAGAAACACGGAAAAAGCCGCTAACCGCTAACTGGAGAGGAGGACATCACGTCTTGTTGTGCCCAGCACAGAACATACACAGGTGCCAAGCCTAAACACAGTACCTAAAACAAAAGTGATTATTTTTGTTTGTGTTCTGTGGTGCTAAGCTGTCAGTTCAGATTCCTGTTCTTTATTCGTTCACTCAATCGGGCGGTGCCGGACGTAGGAATAGAAAACGTTAATATCGATTCTGTTATAATCGTTAATGATCACTTATCCCAAACCCAAAAATACTCAACATTTGGGAAATTTCCCAGTGGTTGGCAACACTGGATTATGGGAATGTAGGTATACATGTTGGTAAAAATGGTTTTTTCGATGGCGACTGTTATTTTCATTAATATAATGAATCAGTGAAATATCCTGGTCAGAATCCTGCTTAAGCAACATAGATAAACAAGACAGAATTTGGTTTCTGCGATTGTCAATGTTCCAACTTCAGGTGGCTTCAACTTTCATGAAATGTAGTCTATATAAATTAGAATTATAAACACTATATCTGTGAGAAGTTTATTTAATAGCAATATTTCATGAAGTTTTAAAATCTGAGTGATGTACACAACTGTTATATTTGCCACATTCCTATGTTTAACATAAGTCATATGTCATTATTGTCAGTTGTCATCCGGCATTGTTCTAGAATGGCAGCTACCTAGTTACCACGTGCATTATATTTCTTTTAATTAATAAAGTGAATCTTAATCTGGATTCGAATTGATTTATTACAAGGCATTCACCCATATCCATTTCTACTATACACGACAAAGAATTGGCGACGAGGTAGGCAAATCAATACAAGTCGAACCTACATAATGCGTACATACAAATTTTACTACAAATAGTCAAAGCAACACCATTGCAATTATTGCTTCGACAAGAATAATGGCAAATCAAGGCGAAAGAACTGCTACATACACTACATCTACATTCACCATAGAAACATTTGACCCAAAGCAAAATAAATGGGCCAGATGGGTTAAAAGGCTTGAACTAGCTTTTACTGTTTTCGAAGTTCCTGAAAGACTTAAACTACACTACTTACTACAATACATGGGCTCCGATGCATACAACACACTATGTGATAAATTGGCGCCTGAAGTTCCGGAGGACAAAGACTACAACTCTATAGTCATTACAATGGAAGAATTTTTTGATCCTGTTTCGTTGGAAATCGCTGAAACATTTAGATTTCAATCCAGAAGGCAACAAGAAGGAAAGACAGTTAGTGCATTTTTACATGCTCTACAAAAATTGGCCATAAACTGTAAGTTTGGTAATTTTTTAAAAACAGCTCTACGAAATCAGTTTGTGGTTTACATGCTAAAAGAATTCAAAGTAGATTGTTAGAAACTCGAGATTTAACTTTAGAAAAAGCAGTAGACATAGCTGTAGGTATGGAAGTGTCTGAAAGGGAGTCTAATCAGCAACATAAAAGTAGTAGTACAATTAATCTCGTCACTCCTAAAAATAAATTTAAAAATAATGTTAATAAAAATTACAATACAAATTCTAATAATAACAATAGTCAAAATAAAAATACAAATGATAATACTTATATATGACAAAAATGTTTTCGTTGTGGTTGTCCTGATCATTTAGCCAATAATTGTAATAAAACTAATCTTTACTGTAAATTTTCTAAAATTAGGGGACACTTACAGAAGGTTTCTACTAAAGCAAGTAAGGCTTTAAATACAAATGAAGTTGAGGAATTACAAAATGCTTACGACATACAAGAAATTCTTGACTTAGAGTTAGAAGGGGGGCAAATTTAACTAATAGGGATAAATACATTTTAAAATTGCAAATTGATAAAAAATTTATTACTATGGAAGTTGACAGCGGTGCTGCTGTTAGTTTAATTAATTTTACACAATACAAAAAACTGTTTATGGATCATAAATTACAAAATTAAAGTTAGTTTCTTACTATAAAACTCAATTAGAAGTTTTAGGTTTTATAAGAGTTACAATTAATTACCAGGGCATAGATTATACAGCAAATTTATATGTAGTACAGGGTGATCATAACGCACTTTTAGGTAGAGAATGGATTCGAATTTTAAAAACAAACTTACAAGACATTGACAATATACACTTATTAAAGAAAAACAAAGTTATTGATGAACATAGCTCTGACGTTTCTAAATTAATTTCAACATAGAAACATATTTTTGAACCCGCGGTTGGTACTATAAAGGATGTTCAGGCTTCAATTTATCTAAAAGACAATATCAAACCTGTATTTATAAAAGTTCGTACAGTGCCTTTTGCTTTACAGCCTGCGGTTGAAAAAGAAATTGACTCTTTGGTGCAACAAGGCATTTTGGAAAAAGTAGACTCTTCTGATTGGGCTACACCGGTGGTACCTGTAATTAGGCAAAATAACCAAATACGTTTGTGTGGCGACTACAAAGTCACTCTTAACCCAAATATTTTAATTGATGACCATCCATTACCAACAGTGGATGAGTTATTTTCCTAGATGGCTGGTGGTACTAAATTTACAAAAATCGATTTAAGTAAAGCTTATTTACACCTTGAGGTTAAGCCAGAAATGAGACATTTATTAACGTTAAACACTGATAAATCGCCCAACCAGATTGATGTTTGGCATCGCAAGTGCATCAGCAATCTGGCAAAGACAGATGGAACAAATCCTACAGGGTATTCCAGGCTGCTCTGTAGTTTTGGAAGATATTAAAATTACGGGACCCAATTTACAAACGCGTTTAGAAAGGCTCGACTTAGTATTTAAAAAATTGAGAGCATAATTTAAAAGTGAATATAGAGAAAAGTGAATTTTTATCCGACGTAATTGAATACTGTGGGTACAAAATAAATAAAAATGGAATCCAAAAAGTTACAAATAAAATTGACGCAATTAGTAAAATTCCCATTCCAGAAAACTAAACGCAATTCCGCGCTTTTATCGGTCTCATAAACTACAATCGAAGGTTTTTAAAGAATGCTAGTACGATTTTATATCCGTTAAATAACCTTTTAAAAGACGATGTGCCGTTTAGATGGATCAGGGAATGTAAAAATGCTTTTGATGCCGCGAAAATACAAATACAGTCAGATCAAATTTTATGTCATTACCACCCTAACTTACCTCTTATTTTAGCTACCGACGCGTCACCCCTGGCGGCGGTGGCGGTATTAAGCCACGTTTTCCCAGATGGTTCGGAAAGACCAATTAAATTTGCCAGTCAAACATTAACAAAGACTCGGCAAAAGTACTCTCAAATTGATAAAGAGGCTTACAGTTTAATATTCGGCGTTAAAAAGTATCGATTTGTGACGAACCTGACGTTTTTGAGATTAGTCAGATCGAGACTTTACCAGTTACCGTTGAAATGTTAGCGAGAGCCCTTATTCTTCTTCTTTTTAGGGGAGTTCGAGTATACTGAGACACCATGTCCACATCCACTTGAGGAAGATTTGTCAAATTAGCTTCGGTGAAACCTGGATCCATTTTAAAGATGTCTTTTAAAAGGCAATCAAACAGAAGCACACTTTCTACTATAAAATAATATAACTCAAACAACTAAAAAGGTGGCGAAGATGATATCTGTTCGAGGTTGGTTGTGGATATTGATGTCAATTGTCAAATTCTTCTAGTCGACTTTCACTTTGTCTTAATCAACTTGGATAGTCAAGTAGGATTTGTCAACAGAACGTACTTTCTATCTGGAAACAAGGGCTTCTGCCATTGGTCGACTTACAGGATTTATTTAAATCTAATTTTCAAAGATATTTATAACTTTTTGAGATAAATATCGTTATCATAGAAAAATATATGTCATTCTTAATCCTTCTGATATGATTTTACTTGTTAATTCATACCCATGAAACGAGCCCATTCGGACACTGATCGTTTAGGTCTGTACTCGACCGATTGACCCAATACAAGGCGAGGTGAAATGTCATCGTAGCGCGATTAAATTTAAAAATATGAAGAAAATCGATTGTAACGCTATTATTAATAAGTGAACAGAAATGAATATAAAATAAAAATCTAAACGATAAAAATTAATAGAAGCAATGTACTTACGTTTGAAAACTTGAATACCGTCAAAAATTAAACACTAAATATTCGAACACTATATTCACAAAATAGTCAAGTCGACTTTCGCACTTCTTACACAGGTAGAATTGTACCAATATTCTCGTTACCCTGAAGTCGACTTATTTGAGGCGTATAAAAACTATTGAGTATTAAAATATCAAAAACAAAATAATTCGCTCTTCTCCAAGTTTTGAGTTTATTAAAAGGCCTACACCCAATTTGGACAAATTCTACTCTGCTTACGAGTCATAGTTCCAGAGTAGTCAATATTCCTGTAAATGAATAGCTACCAAAATGTACCGTCATATTGTAGTTTCTTTTTTAACTACTATGTACCCCACTTTACGGCCAATAATTTTGGCTTTCTTTCGTTGAACTGCGTTGTTGCTCATGGTATTTTAACACTCAATTATACAACTGATATCAATCATTTAACACTTTTACACTAGATATTCTTTCAAAAAATTGAGTCATTCTCTGATTTGGGACATCCTACCATCATTGATATACATACAAGATATTTTTTCACTTTTTAATTTTTTATGTATTTTTAGAGCGGATCATGATGATCAAGAAATAGTAATGTACAATAGAGCCATGTTACCAGCGTATTATGGTTTACTTAGAATGATGTGCCAACAATCCAGGGCTTTTACAAGAAGTTTGGCCCAACATCAGAATTTACAATGGGCATTTAAAAATATTACTCCTCACCCAACTCAATATCCACAGGTAAAAATAAATATTAATATCCAAATAATTAAACTGAAAATGCGAATGCTTAATATTACCTTTGTTCTGTTCTAGGCTGTAGAGGAATTATTTAAATTAATGCAACTTATGGTAATAAAACATCCCGACGCTTCAGAAGCGGAACAGAGGGAAATTTACAGTTTTAGAAAGAATACGTTGATGACCTACCTACAGGTAAAGCATTTTTTTTGTTTAGTATAACATGTATTTTGAAAAAATATTAAAATTGACATTTTTCTCTTTGAAAAACAGGATACAACAAAGCAAAAAAGGTGGATTGTCTTTCTGTTTCTTCCAGATTATTGATAAGCTAAAGTTATTTTACATTGTAATTTTTTCTTATAGGAATCCAAGAGTGGTTTGTAGAATATATGATTGGTTCCCGAAATTACTTTATCATACTAAGAAAGAAATTTCAAAGCTAATGAATTCCATAAGAATATATTAAATTTTAATTGAAACTAGCTTATTGTAATGCAGTTATTTCTGTTGCACCAAACGTTAAATATAAATTTTGATTCAAAGGGTGCCCGACAACGTTGACGAATTTTGCAGTTGTATTTGTATATGCGTCTACTTCCATTAGATATTAATTATGAGTAATAAATGATAATTACATACTTTTCAGTGTCTTGATGGAAGAACAAGCTGGGGTACGTTAATTTCAGCCTTTAGGATATTATTAGAAACTAATGATGACAAACTTTATGTCGTTTATAATGGTGGTTTACAAATTGTGTTTGAAGTAAGTATTTTTTATTCATATATATTGAACTCATCACAGCATCTATAAGAGTTTAAAAATGTTGATGTGATAGGTTTTCATGTTTATAAAGCAAGAAGTTGGTTAGAAATCACCAAAACATAGGGAATTATTTGTTTTTATCATATTTGAATGAAGTTAAAGTGAATTAAATATGGAATGTTGAGTGGATGCCTATGATATCATTTATTTACTATAAATATTGAAATACTAAAATGATATTCAAAATATTTACCATGATGTCAACACTTCATAAAATAGTTCAATTCATATACCAGGCTATAAATCCTCATTAGATAAAATAATCAGTTGTAAATTTATCATATACTTTTTAGAGACTATCCAAAACAAAGAAAAACCTAAAAGAGTGAATACAAATATTTAGATCATTATAATACATACGATTTAACAAGAATTTAGAAGCAAAATTACCATTTGTAAGATTTTATTATTATTATGACGCAGAGAACTGTCAACAATATGTGAACGTCAAAATTATATTCAAAGCATGGAATTCTAGCGACAGAAATTTTTTGGCATGGAAGCGATATATATGTGTTTCTGATGGGTATATTTAGCGTTATGACGAGAAACAGCACACAGATATTTTAATTAAATAGAAATTTCAGGCCGAGTTTATATTGAACTCTAATTGTGAAAGAATTCTAATATAAATGGAAAAGGATTGCATATGTATTTCAGAGTAATTAGATTGTAGATTTGTTTATATGAGAATGGAGAAGTAATATTAAGAGGTTTTTTTATAAATAGGGATAGTTTTTAGAGATGTTGAGTTTTAATTAAGTAGATTAAATTATTTTGGAAATGAAAAGAACATTAAATATCCTAATATAGTTAAAAAAAGATATGAAATTAAATAAAAAAGACCTCGGATATGTATATAGTTAAAAAATATATAGTTAGATGATAAATTTTGTCCATGACAACGGGAAGAAAAAATAAATTGTTGATTTGGAAGCGATATATATGTGGTGTGATATTGTTGAGGGAGGACATATGCTAAGTAAAATTTATAAATTCAAGAAAATATAAGTCTAGTCCTCATATAATTAAAAGAAAAGTATAAAAATAAGTTGAATAAATTTAATGAAATAATTTGAGAAGATTTGAAAGATAAGTAAAGGAACATAAGACAAGTAATTAAAATAGATAAATAAAATAAAGGCTGTAGAATAATAAAAGATGCCAGATAGTATTTAAAAAGATATTTAAAAGAAAGAAACCAGATTGTGAAAGAAGAGAAGATAAACAATAGTATAAAGTGTATTAAGAACGAGAAATTCAAGATTTTACCTGGAGGAGTGGTGTCTAGTTGAAGTCCAGCGGGAGGAAAAGCAGTAGACACAATAACACAATTGTGGTGTTTAGCAGACTGGAGATTTTTGGTGACAAAAAGAAACTATTGTTCTGTGAAGATTAGTGCGTCATTTTATTGGTTAACCAATTTAAAATTTTATGATTTGGCCATTTAAAACAATATAAATTTGCATAAAGGTACCTATTTAATGAGTTTATTAGATTTTAGTTGTTTGTTCTACTATTTCGATTTTAAGTTTGTTTATATTTTTTTTAACTCATTTAATGGCACTGGCTACCGCCAACTGGCTAAAACTTCGTATCTTGTAAAGTATACTCAAGATAGTCTTTATTAGCTTATGGTTTGTCAATTTTCCCAGTATGGAAGAATAAACTATATGAATTGATTAACTGTTTTTCTGTTACAATTTTTTTTTTCAACTTTTTTCTGCACAAATTTTTTTTTCTTTTTAATATATTTTTTTTTAATTCATTTTTTTTTTCACATACATAGGCACTTTCAATGTGTTAGATGCTTCTATAGCCTTTTTTTTAATTTAATATTTTTTTTTCTTTTTTTTTCAATAATTTTTTGTTATTAAAATAGATAAATAAAATAAATGCTGTAGAATAATAAAAGATGCCAGATAGTATTTAAAAAGATATTTAAAAGAAAGAAACCAGATTGTGAGAGAAGAGAAGATAAACAATACCATAAAGTGTATTAAGAACGAGAAATTCAAGATTTTACCTGGAGGACTGTGCTTTAATCTTCTTTTAATTCTCTTTTTTTAATCTTCTTTTGATTTTTTTTTATTATTTTTTTTTAGACAGGGACACTTGTTAGGGAAATTTAATTGCCGGATGACCTCCCGGACAGGTGTAGACTTACACAGGTGTTAATCCTTGGATGGGTAAACATAAGAGTGGGAAACACAGACTTATTCTATATTTACAATTTTATACCCGCGTCATTTATATATTGATGTAATGCAGTGAAACATTCCTGATTGCTTAGTAGATATTCCAGATTAATGGGTAATGGGATTTTTTTTTGGACTAACTGATGAAAGAGCTTGTTGATCTGTAAGGTATTATTGCGACACTCTAGGATGACATGTTTTAGATTTCCTATGCTACCACATGTACAGTCTGGACTATTGACTAGTCCAATTTTAAATTGATACTCAGGATACATGGCATGGTTGCTCCTCATTCTGTTTATATTTGTAATGATTTTCCTGTTTTGGTATGTTTTAAACCATACTTCATTTGGGATATTTGGTTGTATTGTTTTATAAAAGCGACCTTTGATGCTTTCTTGGAAACCTGTGTTCCATTTTTCTTTTGTTCGTTTTCTGAGTATCGAAAAATAGTCTGTAAATGGGTTTTTAAATCCTACTAGTTTTTGTCCGTTTTCTGCAGCAGATTTTGCTAACAGATCTACTTTTTCATTGCCCGTAATACCTACATGTGCTTTAATCCATACTAAAGAAATATGTTTATTGTCAAGTTTTATCTGGTGGTGAAGAGTCAGTATATCAATTATTATGTGATTTTTAACTGATGTAATTGTTGTGGTTTTTATTTTTTCCAGTGAGCTTTTGCTATCAGTGAAAATGACGAAGTTAGTCTCACATGAGTTTAGGCACATTTTCAATGCTTCTCTTATTGCAGTGAGTTCCGCTGTGAATATTGAAGAGTGCTCTGGTAGTTTGAATGCCTCATTTCTATTCATGTTTTTGTAATATACAGCGCATCCAGTATTACCTTGACTGACTGATCCATCTGTGTATATTTGTTCATAATTTGTCCATTTACAATCTATCTCCTGATTTATTATGTGTATATTCTGGTCATTTTGTGGTTTTTCTATGACAATGATTGGAGGGTTATCAAATATTTCATATTGTGTTATGCGACTTCCAAAGCTTTCGTTTGATGTATGGTTTGTTTATATTCCTTGACTTGATTATATGATTCTATCAATAGTGGTTTTTTCTTGAGAGCCCAGTATATGTCACTAGTGCATAACTGAGATAAAATGTGCAATTTCTCTGATATTCCATTATTTTTAGCTATAAGCTTCAATGTAAATTTTCCTGCCAGTAAAACCCTTCTTATTTCCATTGGTGGTTCTCGAAATTCAGCCTCAAGTATATTTATTGGTGTACTGTTCAGATATCCACCGCAAATGCGAATACTTCTATTTTTTATTTTTTCTAGTTGGGTTTTGGCAATGTTATGATAGAATAATGAGCCATAGTCTAATATTGATCTTATTAACGATCTATAAAGTAAAATTGCTTTATTAGGGTCTGCTCCCCATTTTTGCCCACGTATTGACTTTAATATGTTAATTGCATTTGCTGCCCTTGTTGTGATGTAGTTAATGTGTTTTTTCCAGTTAAGCTTCATATCCAGATATATACCCAGGAATTTGACATTTGTTTCATATTTAATATTGAACGATGACAATTTAATGTAACGTGGTGGATTGTACCTTTTTCTTGTAAAAGTACAAACGTTGGATTTCTGTTCTGATATTTTTAAGCCAACTTCCTCGGTCCATTTTTTAATAATTGCAATATTGTGTGAAAGGGTGTTATTACAGCTGTCGATTTGTTTTGATTCTGCATAGACACATATATCGTCAGTAAATTGTAATATTTTAGTGTCTGTTGTTAATAAATTTTCTAATTCCTGTGTGTATATTATATAAAGAAGTGGGCTTAAGATGCTTCCTTGGGGTAGACCTACCTGTGTCTGACGCATGTCAGTGAGGCCTCTACTCGTTCTGATATATAGCCGACGTGTTGAATATATCTTTAAAATATTTATTATAATTGTCTTTGGTATGCCGAGAGCCTTCATTTTTGTATATAAGATATCCAGGTTTACATTGTCGTATGCTCCTTCTATGTCTAGAAAAATAGCAGATATTGAGTTGTTTTTAGTGAAAGCTATTTGGATATCAGTGACCAAATTGGTTAAACTTTCTTGTGTAGATCGTTCCCGTCTGAAACCATATTGTGATTTAGGTAATAATTGATTTTTTTCTAACCAAAATTCTAAGCGATTTTTTATTAGCCGTTCATATGTCTTCAAAACGCAAGATGCTAACGATATGGGTCTATATGATTGGTAATTATCAGGTGGTTTGTCCTTTTTCAATATTGGTATTATTATGTAATCTTTCCAGTCTTGAGGTATTGGGGATTGGTGGGTCCAAATATTATTAAACTGTCTGAGGATTTGTTCTTGAGAGTTTCTGCTCAGATTGGCTAACATTGGGTAGTGTATTTGGTCTTTTCCCGGAGACGAGTTGTTACTAATCTTAAGAGCTATAAGTAGTTCGTTTATCGTGAATGGTCTATGCAGAAAATCATTTGGTGCTTCAGGTAATTCCATATCAGCTTTCGTTTGTGGTACCCAATCTGGAGCCAGTTTACTATGAAACTTGGGAATCCACTCATCATCTAAGTCAATAGTTTGATAATTTTCCTGCCTTCTACCTCTATATCTATTTATTCGCTGCCACACTTCTTTAAAAGGGGTACTGCTATTCATAGAGTTGCAGTAGTTCTTCCAAGATTGTCTTTTCGTTGCTTTTGTTATTTTTTTAACCATAGCATCACCGTGTTTGAATTCCAATATATTTTCAAGGTTAGGATTCTCTCTATATTTGTTATATGCGAGTTTCCTTTTCTGGACTGCTTCTTCACATTCGTCATTCCACCACTGCTTTCCTCTTGATTTGATTGTTTTGACTGTTTGTTGGGGTATCGTTGTTGATGCTATTTTATTGATAGAATCAACTACGTCTTCATATGTTGGTTCCTCATTGATGATTGAGAATATTTCTTCACTGGTTTCTGTATATTTACTCCAGTCTGTTATTAATATCTTCCATTTTCTGCTGTTGTTGAAACTGAAACTATTTGGCTTAATGAAGCAGTCAATTATAATTGGTAAATTATCAGAACCACAAGGATCATCATGTGTTTTCCATTGGAATAAGTGTGATATATGTGGACTAGTAACTGTTAAGGCAATGGCACTGGCTCTTGAGTGTAGATTGTATTGGATTAAAGTGGAAGATCCATCATTTAGACAGATGAGATTGTTGTCTTCTAAACAGCTTAAAAGTGTGTTCCCATAAACGTCATTCCACTCACATCCTCACGCCTGGTTATGAGAGTTAAAGTCCCCTCCAATAACAAACGGAGAAAGTATAGATGAAAAAAAATGAATTCCATAAATTCACATCAATATATGTAGCAGGTTTTATATACAAGGATACAAAAGTAATATTATATGAATCACAACTAATAGTTACACATTTATTTGGTATATCAGGAAAAACAGGTAAAAATACTTCTCTAAATTTTATATTTTTTTTATTAGTATAGCTACCCCACCCTTTCCGTCTAGACGGTCGGAACGAAGGATATTATAAAAGGGAAAATTGACAAAGACCCCTGGTCTAAACCAAGTTTCTGATAGTAATGCTATGTCTGCATTAGTCTCACTCAAAAGATTTAATAAATTATCTTTATTAGAAATTGCAGATCTGCAATTCTATTGGCAGATCTTAAGTTCTGCCATTGATAGGCCCATTATAGGTTCGTTCTTTTTCGTTTTTGAGTATACTAAACAAATCTAATTCTTTTATATCGTATGTATTTTTGGCTTTAAGTTTTTCAGCTATTGTTTTGATTATTTCCAAGAATTGTGGTGTATTTATTAATTCCTTTACTTCTTCATCCATTTCATGATGTTGTGATCTGAGATTAGAACAATATGTAGCTGATTGGGAGATTCCCCCAGAAGTGGAGGGTAGATTGCATGGAGCTATAATTTTATTATGTGCTTCTAATGTGAGATTTGGTGAAGTGGGTCTGATTCTTTTGGGAGTTTTTATTATTGTTTGAGTATAATAGGATGACCTTTTTGGAGGAGATGGTTCAGTCGATGTAACTGTTGCAAATGTTCTTTTTGGTGTTTGATTGTCAGCATCTTTGTATGATACATTTTTTTCAGACAGTAATTTTTTAATTTCTTTTTGTCGTTTGAATTCGGGACATTCGTTAGTAGCATTGGTATAGTGTGTCCCGTTACAGTGGAAACATTTAGGGGTTATTATTTCTGTGCAACTATCTGTAGGATGATTACCTTTACACTTTAAACATATCGTCGATCCTTTACAGTGTTTACCCAAATGACCATATCTAAAACAATTATAACACAAAACCACTTTCTCAACATATGCTTCAACTTCACATATTACGTGATTAATTTCGATATATTTAGGAAGAGTTTGCGATTTAAATGTGACTAGTATCGTTCCAGTTGGGACATACTTGACAGTTTGATCCGGAAATATCACTTTTCTGTATAACCTTTTTGTTAATTCTACTTTGAACCTACAATGCAAATCGTGTTCTTTGATATTATTTTGAATGTATTCATCTGAATATTCTAGTTCAACTTGTCTAATTAGGCCTCTTCTGTGCAACATGAATCTTGGAATGTACGCAACTAAATTGCTCTTTGGCAGTTCTGAAGATTTTACTAGTGTATTGGCACTGTTAAAATCTTTACAATTTATTCTGATTCTATTTTTACCTATGGATTCTATTGACTTTATTTGGTTGTTAATTTCTTTGTGATATTTGTAAATTATTTCTTTCATAGCACTTAATTTTCCAGTGAAATTTTCTGAAATGTTTTCAATATATAATGAATAGGGGCCTGTGGCTGTAGATTTAAATAAGTATATTTCTCTTTTTTGTGTCTTACTAATTATTGTATTGGAATTAGTTTCATGGTTGGGTTTTTTGCTTTTGTTTACTTTGTTTTTATTATCATTTGGATGTTTTGTAATACTTTCAAAAAATGTATAAATTTGATCATTACTTACTTTGTTTAAAGTTGAGTTATTTTTTTTACATTACCGTTCGAAGAATTATCAATATCCATAGCATCATTATTTTGTTGTTCATTTTGACCAAAACCTGAAAATGCGTCCTGAATTCCAGGATCGGGGGGATCTCCGTCCGACTGGTTACTCATTATTTTTATTCACTAACTAAAATTACTTCAACTTATTTATTTTAAATGTAAATTGGGTTTATTGTTCAAGACTACTTTTTATCGCACTCCGTAAAACACGTCTGTGTACTACAAAATGTAGAATTGTACTGTTGTTTATATTGATACATGTATATCTTTTCCGATTTCCATCACAATTTTGATAATATATAATTACAGTGCTCGCCATTTTCGTTTCAATACCCTATATTAAAAACAGGAATAGGATTGATAACATAGGCGTCTCAACATAAATTTAGACAAGGTATAATTTTTATTTTAAATAATAGACAGAAACAAATAATTCTTTATTAAACTATATAAAACAAAATAATAAATTACATAAAAAAGCTTTATGCCAGAACTCAAAGAGATTAAGGAGTACTCATGCTCGACTTGATATATTTACCCTGAGCTATAAATAAACAAAAATAACTATAAATTATCGCCGCAACAATTAGTTTGAGCTAGCCGAACCAACATTCATTGAACCTAAAATAAAAAAAATTATTAAACAATAAATATTTTATAGTATATAACATGCATGTAAATTGTAAAGTGTCAGAACAAAAGTGTCAGTCAGCACAGTGTTACACATTTCTATCATGAACAAATCATAGTTATTGTAAAATATTAATGAATTTTAGTTAAACATACAATTGCGGTACTAATGATCATGTAAAATTACTAGTTTTGGAGCTTACCGCATGTACTATACATTTATTTTTTTAAATTTGATGTATTTGAATCGCATCATTTTGAGTGAGACTCAAGTTTCACCCTCCAGCAGAAGCAGTTTCTTCGGAAGAAAAAAAAATGGAATAAGCCTATGCTGGATAGTCTTCGAACAATTTCTCAATTCAGGCACCAGTCAACCTAGTTGAGTAGTTGAGCTTCGAGCTTCTCAATCCGAGAATTTCTCAAATTGATACAAAGTGTGGAAGCCTTTTTTTGTTATACTTAAGAATTTACTTATTGTTGGTAGTTATCGATATATCTACATACAAATAATTAAATAATTATTTGTTTTTTAGTGTTTTCAAAATTTGCATTTGATGCTACATGAAGCTACTGCATGTCATGTGGTAGGTGATATGTTGGACATTCTTAACATAATGCAAGACCTTATGCAATGTATAAGATTGTATAGAGACAGTAAAGATTCTCGGGGAATTTTACTGGCTACAAAAGACTGGTTGGAGGTTCTAAGGAAACTTGCAACATTGTTGAATACTTATAATCCTCCGGAAATGAGAGCTTTGTGTATAGGTAAGAAAAAATATCGTTAATTTATCTAAAAAGTAATATGTTGGCATTAAAACTTCCTCTCTTTAAATTTTTAATTTTGAAAAGCAATGTCTGCGTGCAGTATTAATTTCTATCGGCGATTTCGAATGGTTTTTTGGTTGGTTAATGGTTAACCAGTTGGTTCATAGACGATGATGTCAGAACCTCGGTTGGTTCCAACCCAGTCTAAGAGAAAGATAGATAGATAAATTTTATTGTGCATAAGATACATCTTTTCACAAGGGTTCGGTACATACATTACATTCATTACAATGATCCATACGGAATTTTCAGTAATTATTCACAGTTATTTGAGTTGGAACATATATATTTGTTATTGATTGATATTATTATATTGTATATACATATTATAGTGTTATTATTCATTCTCCGCATGCGGAAGCTCTTAATTTTAAGATACTAATAACACTATGGGTCAGCATAGAGAGCTCAGAGAAATTATCAATCATGGCATTCATATAATGTACCAGATCATCAACATTATCCACACTATTAAAAAATCTATTTTGTCTAAGAGGGCTGTAAATGGGGCGTTTAAAGAAAATATGCTCCAACGACTCTGGTGTATGCATATTACAAACGGAACAGATTTCCCCACAATAAATTATATAGAAGTTTCCTTTAAAGGAAAATTTCAGTATCTTTTTACTGGAAGTTCTGATTTGTGCGACAATTCTCGTTATGTATATAGATGCGGGTATTCGCAAGTAATTTCTCCCGTTTTCACCAATTAATAGTTGAGAGTATATCATAGGATAACTAGACGTAACCTTCCTATACATATTACAGGATTACTATGTCATCGGCGTATTGAAGCATTAACACATCACTCTTGCCATCAATATTAATTCCGCGTAAGTTACTTGAACGAAAGTAATCTTCAATATCCGATATGAAAATAGAGAAAAGCAGTGGACTTAGCGGTTCACCTTGGAGAACTCCCTCAGCGATAGCATATTTTTTACTATATAGGTTTTGGTGTCTAATTAAAAATGTGGCGTTCTCATATAAGTGTTTAAGTATTCTAATATACTTAGTACTAACCCCAAACTTAAATAGTTTTAACCAAAGAAGTGTATGATCTATGCTGTCAAATGCCCTCCGAAAGTCTACAAAAACAGCATATACTTTCCTGCGGGGGAGCCTAAGAGTTATTTGCAAAACAGAAGTCAAAATAAAAATATTATCCGAACATCCCCTATTCTTTCGAAAGCCAAATTGTGTTTCAGGAAGAATGAGATTATTTTCACACCAATTAGACAAGCGATTTAATAGAATTAACGAAAATACCTTGGCACAACAATTAATTAGAGATATACCATGATAGTTATTAGGATCCTCTAAGGGTCCTTTTTTGTGGAGCATTGTGAGAATTGTTTCATGCCAACCGGAAGGAATAATTTCCGAATCCAAAATTTTATTATATAAATGACAAATATATAAACGCCAGTAAATGCTTCAAAAACTCGTAAGTAATACCATCCTTACCTGGTGATTTGCCATCTTTGCCCAAACCCCAAAGATTGATCAAGTTCTAGAAATGATATGGGGGCATCTAGAAATTCGTCTCCGACCCCAAAAAAACATACTTCATACTGAACTTTAATTGAAGATATGCTATTGTAAAAATATTCCCACTCCCTGATTGATATAGGACAACTTCTATCTTTACGTCTAAATAACCTTAAGGTTTTCCAGAACTCCGACGGATTTTTTGTGTTGGAAAGAGTAGTTACAATATCTTTTTCATAATCATTTTTCTTCCTTAAAATTAATCGCTTATATTCTTTTTTGTTGGAAATATAAGTTGTCTTGTTTATTTCGGAGAATCCTTGTTTTCTACATATTTTCAATGAATTTGCTACTTGACGTTTAGATTTCTTACAGTCAGCATCAAACCAATGCTTAGAACCTTTAAGTTTTGCTACATCCCATATTGTGCTACACAGATTATCATACAAAGCGTCCACATCTCCAATTGCTCCTACGTTTGGTAAGCATTGAATTGACAATTTAAAATCAGTTACTTTGGAACTGTTCCATTTTAAGCGAGTGAAGGATGATTTAGTAGGAGTAATATTATTGCTTCTTATTACCGAGCCGAAGGATATAACTATTGGAAAGTGATCAGACAAATATTGATCATCTGGCACACTAAATTTTTCAATTAATTCAAGCTTATCAGTATTACAGAAACAGAGATCTATTTCACTTTGCCCTAATGCATTACAAAAAGTGAAGTTAGCAGGTCTGTCTGTTTTTATATGACCATTTATTAACGAGAAGTTTCTATCTGACATAAATTCCAAAAGACGATGACCCTTATAGTTACTGACTTTATCATAACTTAGCATATTGGGGAAAAATTGAGTATTTGCTACAACTTCTTCTGGAATTTCACTTGTCTCGCCAATTATACTATTAAAATCTCCAATTATAAGAAATAAACAATCAGGATATTGTTCTAGTATAGCATTAAGTGACATTCCAAAAGCTTCCAACAATTCATCATACTCACATTTAGGTGAAAAATATACAACACAAACAATAAACTGAAAAGAAGATTTTTCAAAATGATACATTAGCCACCAGGGAGAAGTTTCCAGAACTTTTGAATTGTAACAATTTTTGTAAAGTATTGCTATACCACCTTTTGCATGTCCTACTGACTTCTCCCGGATTGCTTCTGAATAAACAATACTATAGTTACTACTTAAGGCGTCAGGTACTTTTATGCCCGAATACAACCATGTTTCGCATAAACATAAAAATTCATATTGTTCAT
This sequence comes from Galeruca laticollis, assembly GCA_963921935.1. Taxonomy (NCBI): domain Eukaryota; kingdom Metazoa; phylum Arthropoda; class Insecta; order Coleoptera; family Chrysomelidae; genus Galeruca; species Galeruca laticollis. The sequence continues at coordinate 148,699,865 of OY998176.1, read as the reverse complement.
ATGGGTCTTGAATAAAATTATTAAAGTTTTTAAAGCCCCGCATATTCCAGAATATCATATTAACAAAAGGCAAGTTATTTAAATCATTGTAATTTGTTTGGTTTGGTTGTTCTTATGCAAGTTTCCTCTTTAAATTTTTAATTTTGAAAAGCAATGTCTGCGTACAGTATTAATTTCTATCGGCGATTTCGAATGGTTTTTTGGTTGGTTAATGGTTAACAGTTGGTTCATAGACGATGATGTCAGACCCTCGGTTGGTTCCAACCCAGTCTAATTCTTCGGGTTAAATGGCTGTCAAGTAAAAATTGATATGTCATTTCATTCACAAATTTGTTTACAAGTGTAATTCAGTTCGTTTTTGGTATAAAGTAGAAGCCGAATTTTTATAAAATGCTAAAACGCGAAACAGTTACAGCCCTTTTATTTGTAAATGAATTTGGTGATTCATCGAATATTAAAAAAATATTTTTAATAAGTACTAATATTAATTTAATGAACATAAAAACATTTGTTAAAGAGAAACACACAAGGATTTCAAATTTTTTTGAAAATTGGGTTAACCGATATCTGGACTATTATTTTTTCCTTCATTTTCGTATGACTAGGGAAACATTTAATTTATTTTTCCATAAGCAGATAAATTTTCACTAAGTGCTGCTCTTTTAATGTGATCAATGGTAACTTCATCATCACTTAAAAGTAATTTCAAACTTGCTTCATCACCCATAAAATGAATTACTTTGTCATTAATTTCGAACTCCACTGCACTTAGAGGTTCTGTCGTCATTTTCAAAAAACACGAACATACTTCTGTTTACAAAATTTTAAACTCAAAACAAATGTAAACAAAACAGTAATGCTGGGAGAATCAAAGAATTGAAAGAGATAGAACAAATAACCAGTGCTCGAGAGCAAGGAAGTTTCGGTTAACCAACCTTGAATACGAATGCGGTTGGTCCAAATATGACGGACCAATCTATGAACCAACATCGTTTGAAATTTACTTATATAAAAAGGTTTTATTTCCGTTTTTAACCGTCAGAATTTAAAGTAAACTCTCCGGTGGGTTCTCCTATTATGCTATACATTTTTTCCAATTTTGTTTGTTGTAATTAGCCATTTTCTATCTTCAAATTCAATATATCCCATTTATTATAATTACAATTTCTTATTTTGCCTTTTTTCTAAAATACTTTTAATCTTGCAGTAGTTGATATAAAGACACTGTTTACAAAAATTGACTAAGTAGTTGTATGGTTGAGATTTTGATTAATTTTGAAGTTAATTAATTGCAATAATTTAAACTTATATTTTAGACGTACTTAAAGAATTTGTTGTGATAATGACGCCAGAAACTATGCAAGTACTGGTACCATTGTTGTCCCATTGTCATTCGGCTTTTCAAGACAGTCAGGATGCAGTGCCATTAGGGCCATATTTTCCAAGAAAAGGACACTCGCTACCATTATTGACTGGGAAAGGAGGAGCCAGACCTTTAAGGCCTATGGTACAAATGACAGTACCACATAATCAATTAGAATGTGGTAGAGTAAGTATAGTATAGTTCATTTTACATCTTAAAATTGAGAAAATTTGATATAAAATAGTGTTTTATTGTAGTTCTGATTGAGTAAAATTTTTCTATATTCCCTCTATTTATTTTTTAGGGCGTTGATCCAGATTATGATTTGGCATTGGATAAATTTTATAACCCTTATCATGATTTTATAGATATGATATTTAGATTAGCTGTAAATAATGATTCTGTCCCTGAAGTACTGATTAATTTAAGTGCTATTGTTGGTTTTGAAGCTGTTCCCTTACATTCCACATATTTTCCAAAATTGTGGTTGGATATTTATAAAGCTCAGGTAAGCGCTTTATATAATTAATCATAATTGTATATTCAATTAAATTAAATCATTGCCAAACTATAGCAATAATTTCATCATAAAATGCAAAAATTATAAGAAGGTATAGAATATCTAATTCAAATGAAAATTTTCCAAACTACCTCCAGAGCTTAATAGCAACTTTTATTGACCTGGTTTCAATATCCATTAACAACAAATGCTATGAAATCCTACAAATGCACTAACAGCAAATGCTAGGAAATCTGAACAAACTATTTATAATTATTATTGATTTATACCTCTATACATTTTTGTGCAGATATATAAATACCAAGTTGATTTTTAATTAAGAATGTTTTTTAATGAAGCAATAATTATACTCGTAATATTAATATATGAATTGAGTGTTTGAACTTCATTTTTTGAGAAAATCAATGAGTTTCAGAATTTCTTCAGATGATGAACTTAAAAATGAATATATACTTCTTTACTATCAATAAAATAAGCTAATTTATATATTTTTTAGAATATTGATCGAAAATATATAAACATGTTAACAACATGTAACTCTTTTGTGGACTACGTGGATGCAGTGCTGTTAGATGAAAGACCTGCCTTGACTGTAGATATTATTTATGAATTTTTGACTGTATTTTTCCCCAAAGTAAGTAATACCAGTTCTAATGTTCAGTGTTTTGTACATTTTTCACGTATAATCTGTTCTACATTACCTTTTTTTATCTTTTAACCAATGCCATCTTAATAATCGACATTGCATTATGTCTCAAATATACATTTCTATGATATCGGTGATAGGCACAATTGTAGATAATGTTGTGGAATTCTAGATGACTTGGACTAAATTTCCTTTGTAAAAATTTAAATTAAGTGATATTTTTATTAGAAAATAATAAGTGTACAAAAGTATGGATATTTCAGCAAAATACTGTATCTCCATATTACACTGTTTAAGTACAGCAGTTTTTAAAAGCATTGAATAGGTGAAGACTTCCAATGATGAAGATGAAGCATATTATGTAGGTGATTGACTTCAGTGAATTGTTCTTGATATGTTATAGACCGGGCGATAGTAACAGATTTTGGGACGCGATTTAAGACAGTATGCCTTTTGGAGGATAGTATAACACAGACAATTCGGTGATAATAATCGATTAATTAAAGTGTCATCGCGTGTTCTTCATATATAGAAATAAATTTAAATTTGTTGAAAAATTAAACATTTTTATATATTACTCAGGCTGCCACTTGTCTCAAAATGAAATTCAATCGAAGTACTATTTGAATAACCATTGGCATACCGTTAGTGTCAACCTATCAGGTGGGCATGCTAAGGTATATTTGCATGATATAGAACGATTTATCCACGTTCTTAAACAGACTGTCAATGAAGAATATACATGATATTACTATATAACTGCTACAGGTAAGGTGGCATACCGTTTGTGCACGTCCGTATATATCTTATAGAGCGAACATTTAGCAATGTTATGTAATCATTTTCCGTCATTTAAATAAGTATGCCATTATGTTTCTATGAAGTTTATGATGTTTGATGTATATGAAATTGGCATTGTGATTGGTTGATAAAGAACCATAGGCATACACGAACGAATTTGTGAAATGGTATGTAAAATTGGCGTGTATTTAATCTGTATGCCCTTTCGGTTTTAACACATTTGAGCTATATTTCGGTTGTATAATAAATGGCATATCGTTTGGTAATGTCTGAACTTCCCAAATCATGACGTAGACATGAATATACGAAAAGAAACTAGTGTAAATGAAATGAACAATTTTCTCTCTTTTTAGGCAGTCTACCTTTTGGTTTTAATTCAATCGTAGCATATGTTGGTTTCCAAAAAATCTAATTATTTTTATGAATAAAAAAAATTCATTTCAGTAGCATTTTTTTATTAGAATTTATAAAGTTTATTATTCACTATTTATTTTTTAACGTTCATTACTTTTTACATTTTTTTCAGGTTTTATTTCATTACATAATATAAGTTCTAATTCATCAGTGAATTCAATTTCAGTATCAGGTTCTTCGTCACTTTCAGTTTGATCATCCTGTTCATCATTATCAGTAGCTTCATCTCCTTCGTCATCTTCTTCGTCTCCTCCATCATTTTGTTCATTGTCATCATCGCGTTCATAATCTTCATCGTCCGAAGATTCGTGGATGACGTTGTTGTGATCGCAATCATTTTCGGGATCTGTAAATGATAATATTAAATAATTAAATGGATTCTAATATATTATGTAAATAATAAGAAATCATCATTCTTATATTTTATCTTCTGTTTCGTCGGATGTCACAAAATTTCGTGGACGAACTGAGGCACCTTCAAACCAACGGAATGTGTAGGTGTTGTCTGGTTCCATACTCCAGCCACATTCTGTTGGATCACAGCTGCTGGTGTTCGGCAAATAAGAGTTGCTCCACATATTCCCAATATATGACGTGCGCAATAAATGCTGCTGCAGCTCTCAATGGCATGGTGGTAAAATGCATGCATCGAAATTTAAAAGCTCTTGCTTTAATGATTCGCTGCTGTCAATCATATTATAATTTGAAGTAAAAAGGCGGACGCGCGCTTCATCAACACTTTTACGACGTTCCAGTCCGTTTTTTTTCGTACTATACATCTTGCAAACAAATTCTTCTATTGTTCGAAAATATGATTTGTAGTTTTTATCGGCCGGCTTCTGAATATAAGCAAAAGCGTTTTGATAATTTTCATTGGAGTGGAAAATCTTCCACGACTTCTTTTTCCCATTCTGGTAAAATGCTGGGTTGACATCACAACCAGTGAATAAATGAAACGCTGGCAAACCCGCGCAGAGAGTGCTTCCCAGTGCTTCATGTACAGCGGTGACGTTTACATATCGCTGGTTGTTCCCCGTACCGAACAATAGCCAAATTGTTCCAAGTTGTGGAATGTGGGCCATCTTTCCCAAAAGTATCACTAAAATGTAAGTGTCGGAGCATCGTATCACAATATTGCCCGAATTTCTCATATTTTTTTACGAAGAAGGCGACTTTCGTATCGCTTCCTCGTGGCCTTCACAGTGACAGTCGTTTATAATGTTACATCCAGTGGATCCTTGCACGGCATTAAAACGATAACATGTTTTTTAAGAAACATAGATTTCTTTGTCGGCAGCTTGTGGTGCAGACATCCAATGTTGGATGAGGAACGATACGAGGGCTTCTTTGAACTTGATGTTTTTCAGTTCGGTATTAAAATCTGGCGGTCGAGTTTGCTTCGGACCTAGTAAAAGAAACACGTTACGTTTCAGTATATAACTCATTTTTGTGCCTATTTTACCTGTGATGCAGTAATCCCGACTGAAATTGTCTCGCAACAGGTGCTCGTTGTCCTTGATGGAAGGGCTTTTATATTCATCGAAAATAATAATTATGCGTTTGCCATTGCTTGCTGCAAGGCACTCGAAAAATTTTGAGTGAAATATCCGAATTTTTCGGGTACTTGCGTCATTAAGTGCAGTATAAAAAATCCGTCAATGACTGTTGTTTCTATGTTTTGCGGCTCGCCGTGAACTTCTACAGAATTTATTAAAATTTTCGCTAAGACTGACTTATCCGTTTTGTTGATTGCACTGTATTTCAGTTTATGCCGAATTCTTAACTGCAAATTGCCTGACACTTTAACAAAGTACTCTCTGTAAAAAGTGTTATTTTTTCACAACATTGTCCACACACAAAACACAACTTCTCTTTATCCATCTTCGAAAAATCGTACGCACGCTACAGTAGTTGCCACAATACTGGCCATTTCACCAGGTATCGCGTGTACAGCGTCCCAAAATGGCCGAACACAACCTACGTCATAAAATGCGCGGTACATTCAATTTTTCGCATGATGAACTCGCATAACTTGCATGCCATATTAATATAACGAAACTCAATAAGCAACATAAATTACAGAGCAAAGGGCATACCGATTTTAAACACGTCAATTTTTTCTACAAAATTGCATACGTAAAACTCGCACAATTCGTATGTCATTAATTATTTTTGTTAATTATATCATCATTGCATCAACAATAAAATGGCATACTGATTAAATACATAGAAAATAGTTTTTTTTATTTTACAAATTAATCATTATTTATTTTGTCGAACCTGTTGAAATCGTATGCCATTCTGTATGTTGACATTTAGGGATACATATTTTTCATAATATTAATTTGGGGTTGATTTAAATGACGGAAAATTATTACATAACATTGCTAAATGTTCGCTCTATAAGATATACATGGACGTGCACAAACGGTATACCATCTTACCTGTAGCAGTTATATAATAATATCATGTGTACTCTTCATTGGCGGTCTGTTTAAGAACGAGGATAAATCGTTCTGTATCATGCAAATGTACCTGAGCATGCCCACCTGATAGGTTGACACTAACGGTATGCCAATGGTTATTCAAATAGTACTTCGATTGAATTTTATTTTGAGACAAGTGGCAGCCTGAGTAATATCATATAAAAATGTTTAATTTTTTAACAAATTTAAATTTATTTCTATATATGAAGAACACGCGATGAGACTTTAATTAATCGATTATTATCACCGAATTGTCCGTGTTATACTATCCTCCAAAAGGCTACAAGAGAAGTAGTTTGTGATAATGTAAATCAAACATCTTTATTGAGAATTTTGAAAAAAGAGAAATCCTACCATCCATATAAAATTAAACTACTTCAGGAACTAAATGACGATGATCCTGATCCTAGATTAGAATTTTGTGAAATACTTACAAACAGATGCCAACGGATTCCGATGTTTCCCAAAAATATTCTTTTCTCAGACGAGGCAACATTTTTTACCCTACATGGAACAGTAGCCAACAAGCAGATCTGTTGGTATTGGAGTAAGCAAAATCCTCACTGGATGAGGGAAGGTTACCACTATCACTACTGGTAATTTTGGCTTTATGGGATTTCTATTATATTTGCGGGCCAAACTACTCTTCATGCATATTTTCTTTTATAATCAAGATAGTCCAAAGCTGGAGTATGATTAACATGTATTACTTTGTTGCTATAGCGATAAGTGGTATCTTCAAAGATAGGGTCTTCTTGGACTGTCTGTCTTGTAACATTTGAATCGTCATCTATTGTTCCGAGTTCTTCCGGACTTAGATATTACTTTTCCGCTCAACCTCATCTAATATGCGAGAAAAGTATTGGTTTTCCCCAAAAAAAGTTGGTATTTTGAAAAAATGTTTGATTTTTTCAGCAAGAACAGAACAGAACAGTTTTGTGTGTCGTTGTCGCCGGTCACTTTTCGTAACATGTCTTGTTAGTGCGATACATCCTCCGGACTGCTACAAGCCACAAATTTTATGATTGAATATTGGTCAGGATATCTCACAGATGAACCCTAATGATTTTCAGCTCACCAGAGCCAGTACAACGGGTGCTATGGTACTTATTGTACCACATTTTTGTCATTTTTGGAAAAATTTCCGTTTATTAGCATGATACAGCCTCCAGAGTGTATACAAGTGACCAATTTTATGATTAGATATTGTTCACGGTGTCTCACTAAAGTCTTAAATCGCGTCCCAAAATCTGTCACTATCGCCAGGTCCCATTAGGTGGAATAATCTCAATTCTGCATAAACTTCAAAGAGGGGGTTCTTAAGGTCATCTTTGGATACCTACAAAGGAGTATTACACATTGGATATGCAATTACCATTGACATGAAGACAGTATTGTTTAATTTGTGATTGGTTTCAATCCTAAGCAAGAATGTAACCTTGTCATTTACTTTTGCTGAGACTACCAAGGAAAATAGTGCCCTGCTAAGACTGCCGACTTATAAAAGGAACTGTGTTTGATCTCGATTAAAAACCTGTTTCGTGAGTTTGGTCTAATTGAGTTATATGAATATATGTAGATACGACTGATTGACTTAGAAATCGATAAGTATGATCCACGGATTTTAATGAAGTTGACCAACTTGAATCTTGTATCCAGGAATCACGTTGTTTATTCAAGTTTAACACAGTAATATTACAGAACACAGACAGTTCACTCGGGCATAAAGATAAATAAATCCCACTCTTATAGGCCAGGCGGCAAGTAATGTAAACCGTAAAAAAATGTTGGCAAAGCTTTTATTGTTTTAAATGGTTTTTTAGGGTGTGATTAGCAAGAATCTAGGTTTTCCCCATACCCTTAAGGCCCGCGTCGATCTTAGTGAGGCTACAAAGTTACATATTTTTGGTTTTTCGGTAATATCTCGTTTTCTCTTTATCGTACGGCCAAAATGGTCCTATATGAAATTAAAGGTGACAAAATTCTGTACAAAATATTTCGGTATCATTTTTTCATGGGACTTATAGTTTCGGAGTTGTGCGAGTTTTGACAAATGCAGTAAATATCGATTCTTGCTCGGACTGGTGACTGTTGACAATATAAAAAAGCACATATTGCATAAGTTTTCATAAAAAGGTATAGAACTTTTGTTAAAATTGCAAACAGTTTGATTTATTGTGGCTTTCATTAAATACATTTCTACAGCGGGTCAGTGAAGTCAATCTAATCGTCTTCTTTTCGACAAAGTACGACGTTCTCGCGTAAAAGGTTCATCCTGAGCTGGTATTTTAACCGAAGTCGATGGTTCAGCAGTGATTTCTTTCACTTCAATCCTGCTCTCGTTGTCGATCAAAGATGACTCACTCTCAGAATCAGTCATGTAAATGTCTTGTGCAGCTGAATGCTCGAACTGTACGTCGATCTCTTCATCAACGTCGAAATTATCTTCTTCCATATCGATATTTGCGCAAGACTGGCCCCGGCAACATCCACACATTATCGAGCAACGCAGCCCAGTCTTCCTGCAGCTACAAGCTGCTTGACACCCTTGCTTGCACTTGCAGGATATCGCGCTGTGGGGCAGCGTCTATTAACGTAGGAATAGGTGTCAGTCCATTCCTCGTACTTTTCCAGTCCCAATCTTGCGGACTCTTCTTGTTTCCGTACCACTTTTGAACCTGATGGTAGGTTCTGAAGGAATGCTGTCGTGCTACTGCTTCGGTTGGTGGTAAGATGCAAGATTGCAAGCACTCCTAAAAATTGATTTCGTGAAGCACTGGAACCTGCAATCATTCAACGATGTGTCACCGCTCCATAGAGTCAGGTCTGGAGAAGCATTTGGGTCTTTAAATATTCCAACGGTTATTCGTACATTCATATTTTTTTGAAATAGCTTGACGAATTTCTGTTTTCCATGCCTGAAGAATGCTGAGGTTGTGTCGCACCCACTGAAGGCGTGAAGGAAGAGTATGTGCTACGCAACTTCTTCTGAATGTTTGAACGACTTCGTCGAGGAAATTCTGCTCTCAATTTTTCCTTTCCCTGGTTTCATGAGATAAACATTCGACAACGATGACGCGAGGACTATTAGTAGTACGAGGAGTCGACATCTTCACCCACTACCACTACGGAATCATAGTCTGGCGATAATTCAATCGCGGTGTTAATTATAAGAGTATCGGCGTCTTCAGCGGCTTGCTTTACGAGAAATCCTGCAGCTCGAAGTTTGCCCTCCAGCATAGAAATGAGCCGAGTCTTGTTCTGGTCGTTGCCAAGGAATTTCTCCTGTGACATGGTTGCTGTCATCGTTTCGTCAAACATCACATTAGCAGCGACATGCCTCTGCGATCTACGGAGTCGTTCAGCAGCTTTAGTACTTTTGTTGTTAGCGTCATTCGGATAGCCGTCAAAAACAACTACGCTGTTGGCCTTGTAGTACTTCGGTACGTACTGTACATACTTCACAAGAATATTGCAGAACGTCTCTTGTTGGTACCAGACCACACGATGGAGAAGGAATCCACCGTCCAGAACATGTACCACGTTATCTGCATCGTTGATGGAATGAGCCACATGAGAAAACGTATTATACAATGATGATTTATTTGTCTTGCGCATTCCTATTTCATCAAAAAGCGAGAATGGATAAGGAACTAGTTCGAAGTGAAAATATTGCTGCAAATCCTGTGTTCTGTTTTCTTGGAAATTGTAATTCTTTGAAAAATTAATGAAGGATCAACAGGAATCACTTCATTTTGGATGTTTATTGAAGAGTTTACTGCTCTTAAAGGAATTACTCTCTTCTTTCGCTGAAATTTCACATCTCCATACTTACCGCCAACGATAGCTGCCATTGATGACATGCCGACTTCGTATGCTTTGTAGCAGTCGATTTTCATATCTCCCTGTACTCATGTACTGATAAATATAATCTCGAGGCTGACTGGGAAGGGATTATGAGATGACAACCAATGAACAAACTTTTCGAGGTCTTGTGTATCCCTTAATATTCGCGATACTCTGGCATATACATGCTGTTCAGGAGTAGCAAACGATACGCTGCAGAAATTTTTAATGGCCTCTGACACTTTCGCAAGAACGGGCATTGCAAGAATCCATTTCGCCAGGACACTGTCGGAATTTTTAAACAGAAGCTTATAATATATTGCAGACGACACAACACATACTTATTATCAATGATGAATTTGAATTACTTACACATAGCCATAAAAGAAATAGAACAAATTGTCAACATTCACCAGAACGAGAGATATTTACTGTATTTGTCAAAACTCGCACAACTTCGCGTGGATACTACTCCGAAACTATAAGTCCCGTGAAAAAATGATAGGGAACTATTTTGTACAGCTTTAATTTCATATAGGACCATTTTGGCTGTACGATAAAGAGAAAAGGAGATATTACCGAAAAACCAAAAATGTGTACCTTTGTAGCCTCACTGAGATCGACGCGGGCCTTAAGGGTGTGGGGAAAACCTAGATTCTTGATAATCACACCCTAATAAACCATTTAAAACAATAAAAGCTTTGCCAACATTTCTTTACGGTTTTGAACAATTTTATCGCCCTGCCGCCTGGCCTATTACCCTCACTACACTGTTTGATATGACATGGCTAAGACCAAATCTCATAACTGAAGCTATAATTGCAAGATACGACAAAAGGTCGTCGGAATATTCAGATACGTCAATCTGACTTGGCAAACTCTGTGTATTTGTAGTTACGGCAATCCTACAACACTCGATTTGAGGGATCTATCGTGCAGATACCACTTTTAGACTTTATCAGATGATAGAATAAGTTGATAGCATGCTGGATATGTAAAAAACCGAAAACCGCGATTTTTGCAGATACGTCTTGTCTGAGCAGGGCAGAATAGTGGTTCATTGTTAATTAATTCAATTGACTTCACTAATGTCTATAAAACATTTATGTCAGATAATGTTTAATGTCCATGTTTGATGTTCATACACACTTTTAATCTATAATCTAATATAAAATTTGATTTTTTTAGGTATCTGCTCATGTCCTCACTGAACAAACACTCACAATGATAGACAACACAGTTGTATCCCTTAGCGAGCAAGTCGGTTCTTTAAACGTTTTAAAAATGGCCAAACGACTTACGGGTGATATTAGGGCTTTAATATTGGTGTATAATAGTCCAGAAGCGGTCCCTCCACCCTTATTACTTGCTACTCTTAAACAAGTACAGAGCAACATTAAATTGGAGATACTCAAATTTGAATTAAATGGTGAATATTAAAATTCAATATTATTTTAATAGATATCATAAATATATTTATGATAAATTACATTAATTATATGCTTCAAAGATCAAAGATTTTAACTGATCTAGGAATCATATCAGATACTTCTATTTACAGCCACAAATAGTAATAGCTACTAGAATGTATAACTATATATGGAGTTCTCTACTAGTGCCTTTTAAGGAATTACATTTCTAATTAAGAGTAATTTAAAGTTGTTGCATTTCGTTGCTGGTAATTTTTTTTGTTTTTAGATAAATGTGATGAAGCGCCCAACAAAAATAATTCAAAAGAAGAAAGCAATCCGAGTTCGTCGACGAAAGAAAGCGCTTCTGACGAATCTACTGTTAGTAAAACTAAAAGTGATAGTGATACAGAAACTCAAAGCACTTCTTGTGATAATACTAGTTCAGAAGAAACTAAAAAGGAAATATCTTTCGGACCCGTAGACGACTTACGATTGTTGAGTAAATCGGTAAACGAACTTATCGAAATTGTTAAGAAGGATGCTTAGTTCATTCAAAAATTTCAATATTACATCGAAATTATTTTATCAATAAAAGATATATTACAGTGATGTTCACAAATACTCTTTAAAACACTGAAAAAGAAATTGAAAATTCTTTTTACGAGGACAAGGTGATTTTTGCATATTCTAGCTATTAGACAGAGAATGTTTTTCCTAAATAGTAATAGTTGATCAACATCATCTGTTTGTTAAAACATGTGTATCTGTCAAAGTTTTTCTTTACTCGAATTCAAATGATATATGTATAAATATCAATCATACCGGTTGGCTAAAGGAGAATCATACTAAATTTTAAAATGAAAGAATTATCGAATATGTTTAAAAATTGAATATTATTTTTTTTCTACCACTTGTGGGCTCTGGATTTTAGGTTAAGTTATCATATTCCATTTCTATTGTCAGAACATTTGTATTCTGAACTTCTCGTATCTTAAAACTTTTTCAATAGATTTTATATTTTTTTATTAATCCTTCAATGCCATTACTGTTACTTTATTCTGATGTTAGTTCTGTAACTTATCATCACAAAAATTAACTCATATTTTTGTATTACTGTCTATTAATTCATCAAATTTTAATCATTCTAACATTGTTTAAACAATTCATTATAAATCAACTTTGTCGACTCATTTAAGCATCTTTCCCTTTCATCTTTCAAAATTTGTGTTTCCAAAGTTTAAATAGATGCCTTCTTTTATATTTGATTATAATAAATATTATTAGCAATTATGAGCACTTGATTATTATACTCGATAATAGCAAGCATTTTTGCAGTAGCAGACACAGCTTCAAGACAGATTGTGAAAGAGTTTTGTTGCCAGTAAGAAATACAGGAGAGTAAGGTTTACACATTGAAATTGTAGGAAATGAAAATCTGTAATCCTTAGTTTTACGCAGGGTTGGGCTGATTAAAATCAAGTGATTAAAATCACGATTAAAATCATGATTTAAATCGCTTGATTTTTAAAATTAAAACCATGATTTAAAATCAATTTTTTTTCTTTTTTATCCAGAACCAGATGACAACATAATATAAAAGTTTTCTCATAAATCAAAAGAAGTATCTGCTTTTAGTAAAAACAACAAAAAAGAAGTACATAATTCCAAATTCTTAAACTAAACGTAACACCTAAATTTTATAACTGTATATTTTCAGTCTATTCATTTTCGTTATACAATTTAAACAAAAACACGAGTTTTCCTCCTTTTTCTATGCCTAATCTGTTTCTAATATCCGAGTGTACAAGACCAAAAGAGCTAAATATGCGTTCTACTGAAGCTGAAGAAGCAGTTGCACACATGAACTGTTTTATTATTGGCAACTGTTTCAAGATTTCCGGCTCATCATTTTGTGATAACCACCATTGTAGTCTGTTTACATTTTTTTATTACTTCGTCCGAAAACATTACTTGCTTAAATGGAGCACTGCGGCATTTAACTTTATTACTAAAGGTAACAGTCCAGTGTTTTCATATAACTCGTTAATTGTTTCTAATGCTATATTCTTTTTTTCTGGTGTTAACTGGTATTTTGTTTTTTGTGGATTCAACATATACGCTATAAAATGATATGGCGTTAGTGCTTGCCTATCTCGATTATTAAATTGTTGTGTTTTTTGTAATGGTAACTCCACAGATCCGTCAAAGATATATTGTAAATGTTTCCACTGCTCTACAGCATCTGCGTTAAGCATTTTTTCTCTGCACAGTATCAAGAGCAACTGATATAGGTTTTAAAATGTTTAAATAATCTTGCGCTGCATGTTTAATCGCAATATTTGAAACTTTTTGGTAAATAGTAGAATCAATCTCATTTTTAGTTTCTTCTCAGATTTTTAATATGATGTCCTACTGAGTGACATACATCTCTAAGCAGTCGCCAAGGCTATTCCATCGCACATCGCTTGGAAGGACTAAATCGCTGCCTCCTGCTTGACTGAGTTTAGCTCTAGCTAAATGGTTATTTCGAAAATACTTAACAATTTGTCCACATGTTCTTTAACGTCTTTAACTTGAAAGTCCTTGCACAGTAAATTAAAAATATGTTCAGAGCAGCCATAAGTTATAACTTTTGCGTTCGTTTTTGCTTCTAATGTTTTTCTCATAAGTGTCATATTCGCGGCATTGTCTGTCACAAAAGATTTTACGGTACACTTGTATTTTAATTCACATGAAGAAATCAGATCACAAACTATTTGAGTTAAATATTCTGGAGTATGTAGATTTCCTGATGTGTCTATAGTTTTGTATAGGAGGGCTTGTCCATCTTCAGTGGTTATCGTTTGACCACCCATCAATTGACATATTTACAGACTGTCCTGACAGGGAGGAGAAACATTTTTCTTTTTCCTATTCATAGATTTCGTCCAAAAGACTTGTTGCTACCGTTTTTCTCGAGGGCGGTGGAGTTTTTCTAACATATGAACTATCCGTCATGAGTGAACTACAACTTGAGGCAGATGATGTGCTAGCAAAACTGTCAAGCGACATTCGACTCACTGGAAAGAGAAAAAACGTAATTGAAAATTGAAATTGATTAATTGATGATATATTGATATAATATTGAATTATTGATTTTAAAATAAAGTAAAAATGTTCAATAGAGATGTAAAAGCAAATTTATTTTTTTAAGTGGAAAAAAATTAAAAATTAAGTAAGTATAGAAGAGTAAAGATAATCTTTAATTAACCTGGGAAAGGTCGCGTTAAAAAAGTTACATTAAAGGCCACGTGTTAGATTTCACCTAACATTTAAAAACAATCCTATATGCCTAAAATATCTATAAATGAATACTTAAAAATTATATTATCTTTGTTAAAAATAATATCTATCAAAAAATTTTTAAAATTATCTCAAAACTTTATCTTCTTCTTCTCATCGACTTTCAGACCTTAAGGTCCATAGTCTCCCTATTGGGATTCCTAGCCTCATATTTCCGGCCGCGGTGGCCAGCTGCTTGGCCAACCCTACTGCTTTAAATCAGTAGGGAGTTTGTGAATTCGGTGATTTAGTTTCTGCTCTGAAGTCTGTCCTTTGCTTCTTCTACTATTCTTTCCGGTCTTTTGCTTTGTTCTTCCAGTCATTTATTCTAATTTCTTTTAGATCTTCTTCTACACCATTCAACCATCTAGTTTTCGGTCGTCCCCTTGCTCTTCGTCCTTGTATTTTAGTTTTCTGTATTTTCTTGACACACCTTTCACGTTGTACATGTCCTGCCCACCTTAATCATTTACTTCTTATTTCATTTGTTATTATTGGGCTATTGAATTTTTGATTAACTTCGTAGTTTCTTAATATTCTCCATACTCCATTTTCTTTAATTGGGCCGTATATTCTCCGTAGTATTTTCCTTTCCCAGATTTCTAATGTGTTTTCCTCTTTTTTTGTTAAATTCCAGGTTTCTGCGGCGTAAAGTACGACTGGTCTAATTACTGTCTTGTATATTTTAATTTTAGTGTTTGTAGACAATATCTTTGATTTAAATGTGTCTTTTAATGCATAGAAACATTGGTTACCCTGTTGTATTCTGTTAATTATCAAAAATGTATCTACTTATAATATAATACGTATATATTTAAAAAATATTTCAAAATATCTCAGAATATATAATTAAAAACTACACTATGTTACTTAACTTATAATTAATATTTGTCTCAAAATTTTCACTAAATTATCTTAAAAATAAAATCCACGCGATCATTACCGGATTAATAATAAAAGTCTTTATTAAATATAAATAAAATTTAATTAATAATTTAATTACCTGTATTCCTCTCTTGATAATTACAAACATTGTGGTGTGCTTCAAGTCTTTGAATATCTTTCTTGCACTTTCTAAAAATAGCCCTACACCCCAATTTATTGGGATTTGTTGTCTTAAAATAGAACTGCCATATTAGGTCCTCTTTTCTTCCACTCATTTCACTTTATTTATATGTTTTCACTTCACTTAACTAACCTAACTAGCGAAATGCGTGAAATTGTTGGGCAACGTCAATTTATAGGTTGAGAAGGAAAACGAGCCTCGACAGGAATATTCTTGCAAAAAGCACAACAAACGCGTTCTTGCCTCACTCGGCACTGTATAGTGAGTGTATAGGACAGAAGGAAAACAAATCGCGACAAGAATTTTATTGCAAGAAGCGCGACAAATGCGTTGTCACAAGTTTTTGAGCCGCAAATTGTATTATAATTTTTACACTTATACATTAAAATAATTAACAATAATTTCAAAGAATCAAAATGTTCAAATTTTATATTCAAATTTAAAAAATCAAAAAAATCGTGATTTTTTTCGAAAAAATCAATTGTTTTTGATATTTTTAATAAAAACCAGATTTTGCCCAACCCTGGTTTTACGCATTACTCACTGAAAATTTAAGAGAAAGTATAAATTCCTTGTCAATCACATCCACATTTACCTCGTCAGTAGTTTAATAGTTTGAATTTGTTTATTATTTGTATTTAATATATTACAATAAACTTCACAGTGAGATGCGTACATCTAGTAACATCAAGATCCACACTTTTTAAACAGTCTGTATAGTTAGTTAGAAACTATTTATATTATCAAAAAATTAGTTACTGAATTATTTTTAAATAATAGATTAGGACAAATTTTATGGTTTTCGTGTTTTTTTTTCAATTTCTAATTTGAAAACATTGACTGTGATTTTTCAGTTTTTAAAGAGTAGATGCAAATATTCAACAAAGGCGCCTATTAAAATTAATTTCGATGTACTATAAGACCAAAGTGTGTTGTAAATGTTTGTATTTTTTTTGTTTCGGAGTTTTTATATTAGCCTACGAATAAATATGTTTCATTGTAAATTATAGAGCTTTAATTTTAGTTGAAGAAAGTGTGGTAGAATTTGGGTTTGCATAATTTAGATTGATTTGTAAATTATTTTTTATCCCAAAATGATGAAATTGTAAAATTTGTTTATTGCTTTAAATTAATTTTCTCAAGAATGTATCATATGAATAAAAACATATTCTTTTTATATGTGTCACTGTTCAATATTTCACCATTTCCCTTTACATCCTTTGTTAATTACAATGTCTCGATGAAAAATTCTTGCATTTTTGACACTTTCATTGCTGGTATGGAACTAACATACAAATTTATAGACAGAATAATGTATTGACAGAAAAAACAGTAATTGAGAATTCCTAATGGTTTATTAGTATTTAAAAAATGATAGATAAAAAAATATAGTTACATACGTAAAAGCAGGTGATACACAATGTAGCAAATGTTGCCATGCTCGTACTGTTGTTGGTATTTTTACCCGTTTCAAAAAATTGATCGAGGAATAGCTAGAACGTTGGAAGCGCGTGGCGTGTGATGCAATCAGCATCCATACGAAGTACACACATCTTATTTTGATTTTGCGAATTGTGTGTATAAAAGGTAAGAGAATTTTTATTTGTTTATACGAGCATATTTCCACCACTGTATCTAAAAATGCAATTATGAAAATATTTTATTTTATAAGTGTGTACTGCTTCACACACTATATTTCTAGTTCACTTCATCTTACTTACCCTGCGCTACTTTTATTGAAAGATGTCATCCGCTATCTCCCTGGACGCCTTTTTTATGTCTGTTAATCCCAATCTTGCAAGACCATGGCAGCTGAGGCTGCAGCCATTTCGAGTTCCATATCTGCATAATTTTGTCCCAATGTTGAATGCAACATTGGACGCATCATGTAGCGCCTGATTAAATTGATGTTCCTGGAGTCGAGGTATTTTTTTCAAATCACAACAATAATCATATGTTCAGAGGAAAGATCCCCAAAATTACGTAACATAGCAAAAGTTTAAGTGCATAAAATTAATGTTGTCTAGTTCCAAATATGTTCAATGACATGGCAACATCTGGATGTTCAAAGATTATTTTAAAACGTTTGCTGCAGAAGGCAAACATGAAGTTTTTATTAATATAATTTCAAAACTACTCTAGAGACACATTTACCTGGAGTTGGAGCTGATACGAGAAATTAAGGTTATGTAATATAATATCCTCATTTGTGGTCCAATCACTGGACAGTCTCTCTAAGGATTATCTACTAAACATTTCTTTATTTTTTTAGATAGCTTTGTTTAACAGAGACTCAGTTTTTCCTCTATGTAAATTGCGAAAACTGGTAGGTGCAGCTGCAAAAAATATTGATTCAGTTAGATGTCATTGGAAACATTTACCCTTTAAAAAAATGGTTTTACCCCCCTCAAACATAACAATTACTATTACTACATTTTTTTACTGTGGTTTATTATTATAATTAAATGGTCATACCGTCCTACAAATTATAAAGTAGGGTTTCTCAATTCTACACACAGAAATTTCGAAGATAGCATTTAACTAACTTAGTCATACAATGGAACAGTTTTTTTAAATCGACTTGCACAATTTTTATAAATTTTAGTTTTTGTAAGATTATGGCTGATCTTGCGGTTGTATTTACTACATTTTTTCAGGAAATATATTATTAGCTTTGTTATTTCAAATGAAAACACAAAATATAATTTTTGTTTTTCAAATTCTAAAAAAATACTATATTTTTCATGTAATATTCCCTACAGCTAAAAATGCCACAATTTTGGAGTTATAGCTAAATTTACATTTTATTTGCTGAAGTTATCGCCGTAAAATTTACTGTTAATGATATTCGCACTATTACTAAGTCAACGTCTTTTGCATCTGCTACCCGTTTCCACAATTTCTCAGTAACTTATTGCAGGACTCAATAATGCTGGTTATGAAAGCACAAAACGTAAAGATGATGACGGTAACGCCACTGACTCCTCCACACTGTCTCAGTAAATAACTTCTTTCCCTGTCTTTTCATTAGTACCATTCTCCCTAATAAGATGGAACTGCGGTTGTTTTTATCCTCGCTTAGAAAGAAGTCTGAAAACCATTTCCATCCATATCCTTGACTTTCTCTGCCTCCGGGAATCCAATTTCAAAATTGACCTCAGAGCAATGTAAGAAACTTTGAAGGTTAACATTACATCCATAGCAACTGTACGAAAGCCAGTGGCGGTACCTCAATGTTTGTATCTAACCTCAAATTTAGAGGCAATTGCTGTCACTGTTTGGCCCCCTAATAAGCTTACCATTTGCATTACATTCCACCTGACCCCCTTAATGAAGAACACTTAACCGACCTAATATTCCAGCTCCCCCATCCATATATTCTTGTTGAAGACTTTAATGCATACCACACCATGTGAGGCGATACAGTAGTTGCACTAGAAGCAAAGTTATAGAAAACGTAATAAACTCCTCCGGAACCTGCTTGTTGAATACTGGACTGAAAACTCACTCAGGTTCCCTTCCTGTCATTGACCTCAGCTTTTGTAACCCTAAAACTTAATACTCACTTAGGCGAAATTCGCGTTTTTTTGACATATTGTGTCAAATCCAGATTTAAAAATATTCGCGGCGGGAAATTTTAACTATTCTGCGATTTTTACAAGTATCGTTTGTCACAAATCTAGAGAAATAACATAACCTAGCATTTTTATTATTATTTGTTTGTGTTTGAGCAATTTATATAAAAAGAAAACAGTCATGGATGCTTGTCATTACAACAATTATTTACAAAGATATTATAGTGTAGTAGGTACACAAACCTAATATCTCTCAAGAATAAATTTATGATCTCCACAAACCATCAAAAAATGACACTATAAATGACACAAAATCGCAAAATAGTTAAAATCATTTCAACTTTTTTGCGATTTATCCGCACTTTCACGTTGGCGAATTTCGCATTTGTGAGTATGGATGAAATACGCGAATGTGCGACAACAGTCTGGGTTTGACACAATATGTCAAAAAAGCGCGAATTTCGCCTAAGTGAGTATTAAGCTTTAAGCTTAATACTCACTTAGGCGAAATTCGCGTTTTTTGACATGTGTCAAATCCAGACTGTTGTCGCATATACGCGTATTTCATCCTTACTCATAAATGCGAAAGTGCGGATAGAATGCAAAAAAGTTAAAATGATTTCAACTATTTTGCGAATTTTTGTCATTACTGTCATTTTCTGATGGTTTGTGCATAAATTTGTTCACGAGTGATATTTGTTTTGTGTACATACTACACTATATCTTCGTAAATAATTGTTGTAATGACACTCCTTCATGACTGTTTGCTTTTTATAAAAATTGGTCAAACACAAATAATAATAAAAATTCTAGGTTATGTTTTTTTTATTTGGATTTGACATGGCAAAAATCCGCGAATTTCGCTTAAGTGAGTATTAGGCTTTAAACTGCACGTTCCCTTTCTTGGCAAGCTTCCGATTACCTACACGATAGCAACCACTTTCCTATCATTATATCTAACCTTTCTAATAAGGAAACTATCACTAGAAGCTTCTGGCACTTGAAAAACGCAAAATTGGTCTCTCTCCCAAATCTATTTATCCTCTTTAGCTATTTCTTTGAATATAAATAACACTAAAAATGTTTACTAAACATATAGTTGCCGCTGCCGAGACTCACATCGGCATCATTTCTTCGGCACAAAAAACTCCGATAGCCAAGCAATTGCAGTCATTCGCACAAAACTTTAAGGATAAATTTAATAAATCTTAACCCCATTTCCGTTTCTCACAATTCTCATATTCAGCCTTCCTCCATTCTTCAGTTGTATCCTCATGACGTTGCGTCTGTCAACGCCTCTTTCAATCTAAATGAACAGATATCAACCTTGTCTACTTGTAGAAATTCTGCCGCCGCTCCTGACCATGCCCGTTAATTTTTCTTAAAAAACTATCCAATCCATCTCTCTCTAAGCTTCTCGAAATCTATAACCTCGTCAGTTCCCTGAAGCATGGCGCAAATTTGTAATTATTCAAATAAAAAAAGCAGATCAATGTATCATATCGCCTAAGTCCTTCCGACCGATTTCACTCACTTGCACTACCTAAAAACTGGAAGAAATCAATAAAATACTCCTTTGGATTCTTGAAAAATACAAAATCATTCCCAATGCCCATCCGGCGTCATAGATCCACCCGCGACAACCTTGTTCTTTTCTAAACACATTTCTCTTAAGCAATAAATAATCACCAGGATGTCTTTGATATCGAAGGTGCCTTTGACTCCATCTTTAAAAATGTAATACTAAATGAACTTTTCCAATATAATCTTCATGCTAACATTCTATCGTTCATCCATAGTTTCTTAACTAGTAAAACCTTCAGGGTTTCCGCTAATGGTAAACTATCCTTGCCACATCCACAAAATGCTGGTGTCCCTCAAAAATCAGTATTAAGTTCTACTCTATTAATCCTCACAATAAACAAGCTATGCTACAACTTTCCTGCTCCCATAAAATAAGTCCCAATATGCCGATGTTCTAATTGTTTATTGCCATGGTCAATTGATCCCATCCACATTGCAAACTCTTTCAAAATGCAGTAAACCTTCTACAAGATAGATCCTTTCTCTTGTGATTATCTTTATCTCAGAGCAAATCCAAACTAATTAAATTCTCAACATCTCCTTTTACCTAACATTTTCTTTAATAACTCTACCTGTTGCAACACAATGTAAAATTCTCGGATTCACCTTAGATTCTTGACTTAATTGGAAACACCATATCCATGAACCAAAGGCTTCTATTTAAAGAGATTAAACATAATTAAAACACTCAGTCACCATCATTGGGGATCTGACGAAATTGTGTTTACAGACCTCTCATTCATTCTAAGCTTGAGTATAGTTGCTTTATCTACATGTCTGCCCCCAAATCCGTTACTGATTTATTGAGCTCTGTTCACAATACCGCTCTCCGCCTTGGTGTCTTCCGGTCTAGCCCTGCAGAGTCTATATTGAAGATAATGAACCATCCCTCTGCTGCCTCAGTATCCTCTCAACCCTCGCTTTTCACTACTAATTCTCAAACAACTATAAAATCTATTCCCCAATTGCTCACACCTTTACTCAAAGATGCTGACCTCCCTGCTTCCTCTCCTCCTTGGACCAAAAATATTTCTATAATCGATACCTCACTCACCATTTATAATAAGCAGGAATTTCCCAATGCACTTGTAAATAAACCCTTTCTGAAAATATTACAAAAAAATCTTACGACTTAATACTCTAACAGATGCCTCCAAAACTGACCCCGGTGTTGGTTGTGCAGTTACCTTGAAACATGAGCTCATAGGCTCCTCTTTACCTTCAACGTGTAGTGTTCACACGGGTGAGCTTTCTAGCAGTCTTCAGGCTTTCAAATATATCTCAGTCACCCACAAAAATATTGCCATAATGTACTGATTCCCTTTCATCAATTCAATCTATTAAAACCATCTTCATTGACCACCCAATTGTCCACAACACACATGATATCTATCAAACTCTCTGCTCGTAATGTAACAGTCTGTCTCATCTGGCTTCCATTCCACATTGATATCACTGGTAACGAAATTGCAGATCAGCACGCCAATGAATCTGCCTCTAGCAACAATCCAAAATTCATAGTCCAGCTTGCAACTGACCTCAAGTAACAATTCAAAAACTTATGCAAGAATTTGGGCAATATCTATTGCACAATAGTATAACTGCACTTTACGATATCCATCCATCCCCTTTTCCTCTCTCCCTGAATTTTGAAACAAGCAGATAAGCTGCTATAATCAGAAAACTTCGAAATGGCCACATTAAACTCACACACGGTTATCCGATTTCTTCAGGAAGTCGTCCTATTTGCCGTAGCTGTAATGCTACATTGACCGCTCTGACTGCAAACAAATTTCCGCTACGTATCAACGATATGACCTCCATTTTAACATCAAGGGAATGCTGTTCCACCGAGATCCAGAGAGTTTTACAGTTTCTCAAAGCTACAAACGTTTAAAATCAAATATAATTTAATTAAGAATAGTAATAGTTGTTAATTAATCCAAGTAAATATTTGTAATTATTCTTTTGTGCCAATGACCAGCGTTGTCGAGGCACGTTAAGCTAGAATAAAAAAAATTAAAGACTGTGTACATAAATTAGATTTTATTAACCTGTAATTGTCGTTCTCTACAATAAAAAAAGAAATATAAAATACAATAAACAATACACATCTCAAACCGAAAATGTATGTATGTGTATATTCTCAATTCAAAAGGTTATTGGCAAATACAAAAAAACAACTACACATATACAGTGCTTACATAATAAAAGTGAATATTTTATACAAATAGCAATAGGTACAGATAATTTAAATTTAATTATTAATAAATCTAACTATGTATTTAAAAACTTATTTCGAACCACAGTCCTGTAGGGAACAAGCGATGCCTTAACGTACCGTCTGACAGTTCCTTAGAAGGACTAATGGACCGACACAAGATCAGTCATGCAACTGTGCACTATCGGTAAGCCTTTTACCAACTTAATTTGTTTTTATATTCCATCTAACTCTAGATGTGTATGCACAGACAAAACTTCACAATTCGCGTAGGGAGGGGTCAGTACAAAATTTTTTTATTTTACATATTTTCCTACACCGATCCGTAGTTACCAAATTCTTGTACCATCAAGGATTTGTAATAAACATTCTGCTTAAAAATATCTTGTATAATATTGTCCTCCACTTAATATTTATAAATATATTTAAAACGAAATAAAGATTATTGTATTTTGTATGTACAAAACTGCTATTAGCAAATTTAAATAATAAATATTGTTCTCATAGTTATTAGTTGCTCAAACCCCTGTTTATTTGTCGGTGAAATCAATAAACTATATCAACTTTAGGTTATTTTATGATCCATCCTATCAATTCCTAAAATAAATTTATACATCTAGCCTGAAACTCTTAAGTTCATTCGCAAACCATTCTATTTTATTAAACCTATATTACTTCTTTAAATGTAACTAACCGTTTCTATTTAATTCCACAATATAATAAAAAAGTATATAAATTCTAAAAAATTGACAATTGTTTCTATATTACTAAATATCATCAGAATGACAGAAGTTACATTTCATTCTAACGATATTTTGTAATATCGAAACAATTGTCAATGTTCTAAGAATTTTAATCATTTTTTCATTATATTGAGGAATTATTTAGAAAGTTCAATTTAAAAAAGTAACAGTAGATTCCACACAGTAAACCTATACCTGGTTTTATGGAGATACGTAATGGAAATCAACTTTCATAGTTGTATCCAAGTTTCCAATGTTAATACTAGATATTTCAAAATATTTTTTGAATTGTTCTTTTTTGATAGAATTATTAGTGTGAATCTAATAATTATTGTTGGATCACAGATTAAATATTATTGAAACCAATCAATTGCCGATACGAAAAAAGTGAATAAAACATCAACAATTAGAAACAAATTTGTATTTGACAGGATGAAAACAGATCCCTGAAAGACCTAAACAATGAAATAATCAACGCATGAAAATATGCAGTAGTAATTATTTACGATTTTTAATTACATTTAAAATTTTAGCACCTTAGAGCTCGAAAATTGTATTGTTATTAACTTGCCAGTAATCTTTAAAAAAATAGTCTATTTTATATAAAAGTATGAATTTATGCAGAATCAATATTTATTATTTATGTCTAACAACTAACATCAGTTTTTTAAATATAGAAATTTGCCCTAAGGAAAATAAAAAATATCAACTGAATAGTACATTTTCCACTATATTGTTTTTTTTTAAAAACAAAATAATTTTTGAAGCAGCACATTTATCTTCCTTGAGAAAACATCTTTTTTTATATCGCCAAATTATAAAAAGTAAATACTTGAATTGACTTCCTTCTGCTCAATTTAAATCGAAAAGCCCGACCTCTCTTTAAAACAAAATAAAAGCAACAAACTCTATTTGACCATGTTAATAACAATTAAGCGCACGCTGGCCAAAATTAAGTCTTATGAATTCCCAAAAAGAAAAGAAAAAAATTGCACAAAATTTAATAACGTAAAAACATTCCTATCGATTACCCTATACATATAAAAAAAATTAAAAGTTTTAAACATTTAAACAGTATCATGCAGGCTGCTTCGGTTTTACTATATAAAATTTCACAATAGGTCGAAAATTGTTAAGGAAAAGCCTTTACGACTAAAAATAAATAATTTGTGACTCTTTCACGTTTTCTAATAAAAAATACAATAATTATTATTACAAGCTAATAATAGTAATAACAAAGTCGGAACCATCTTCTAGTTTTCATTATGAGAGGAGGGGGATGCGGCGATTAGTGAGCAGGCAACTGTGTATGTACCCGTATTTTAAGCTTGATTCCAATATGATGTCTGGTAGGGTTGTTTGCTTGTTTTAGCCTGATTTGTCCCCTGAGAACGCTGACCTGCGGCATTTGCTGTATCCTAAAAGAAAAAACGATCAACTTTTTTCACTCATAAATGATACTCAAATGAAGGTCATTTGACTTATACCAAAGCAACATTTAATTAATAAAGGGAATAACGAAACATCCAAAATTCGAAGTTTTTGATTTATTCACATTCAATTGGCTATTTTGTATCTTTATTTTTAATATATAAATAAAAACAGTCAATGAATATTTTAGATAGATAAGGAATATATAAAGAATACTTTACTTTTGTATTTTGATTTAATAGAGAAGATAAGTTTAAATTATGACAATGAGAACGAAATCATAACTTCAAAAAGCTCCGTCAAGCTGCCCCCCCCCCCCCCCGGTTAGATTTTTGTTACCAAAATGCTAGCACACATAAAGGGCACCTAGCACAACAATTTTTATAGCTAGCACACCAACAGCTCACAATAAAAATGCTTTTGAATTCGGGTGGGGCCAGGTTATGCTAGCCCCCCGGTTGGAATTTTGTCGCCAAAATGCTAGCACAGGTAAAGGACATCTAGCACAACAATTTTTATAGCTAGCACACCAACAGCTCACAATAAAAATGCTCTTGAATTCGGGTGGGGCCAGGTTAACGCTAGCCCCCCCCCGGTTGGAATTTTTTCGCCAAAATGCTAGCACAGATAAAGGACACCTAGCACACCATTTTTTATAGCTAGCACACCAACAGCTTACAATAAAAATGCTTTGGAATTCGGGTAGGGCCAGGTTAACGCTAGCCCACTCCAGTTGGAATTTTTTTGCCAAATTGCTAGCACAAAGAAAAGACACCTAGCACAACCCAGCACAAAATTTTTAATAGCTAGTACATCAACAATGCTTTTGAATTCAGGGGGTGGGAGCGCCTGCAAAATAATGCTATGGTTACACGAATGAATGAAAATGTATTTGTCCCTAAATATCATTTTCCTATAAAAAACGGCCCCTAAACAGATGTTGCCAGATTGTGCGCGATATCTATATTTTCCCATCTAGCAGGGTATTTGATTAATTAATAATTAACTATTATTTAATTAATAATTATCTATTTATTTTCAATTAATGCTAAAAAACGAAAGAATACAAAAAACCTTCACTTTTAAAAATAATTTTGTTAAAATAATAGTATTTTTAATAAAACAAAATAATTAAATTCAACCATTTAGTCACGGAATCAGAAACAATCCGTGCACGAATAAGTTGCAAAGTACGTCACACTATAAAAAAGGCAACGACAAATGTTTGCATACAGACATGTTGGATAAATAAATGTCCAAAAAAGCGAAGCCGTGTTGGATATGTCCTTTGGACAACGTTGTGCAATCTGGGAAGGGGCTGCTGATATCCCTAAAAATGTTCCAATATATTGAGAATACATGTTTTAGACTGATCGTGGTTCACTGTAGTCCTTATAAAAGAAACACTCAAACTTTATATTTAAATTTGCCAGAATATTTATTGCCGAAGTTAATGGTTAATTAACCATTGTAATGATAACATAAATTTTGCATTTCACTATCAATTTTTTTTAAATTCCCAAGTTAAAACTTAGAACGTGCAGCTTTTAATTCTTAGAGCCGGTTAATCAGAGCTTCAAATATTTATGTGGCATATCATAAGAAACCAACACTACTGTGTATTTTTCGAAGTTCTTAGTATGTAATTGGCAATGTATGTTTGTTCGGTTGCAATCTTGCAACTCAGTTTTGAAGCAGATATCTTCAACCGATTGATTTGAAATTCTGTATATACGTCTAGTTTGCATGCCAATCCATAATTAGGTATGTGACGTCATTCTCAATTCAACATGGCGGATCACCAAAGTTGGCGGACTAAAGAAAGTGGACTAATTTTTTTACTTTCTTACAATATGAGTATTAAATGGAAGGCAGCAAAATTGATGACATAGGTATTCTTATTTTTCTAAAAACTAGGTATAATCCATCTGAAGTTCTCATCGGACTTTTTAAAATGGTTGTTAAACCAAGTCTATTGTTAAAATTTGAATCATTTCTATAATGCCGTTTTTATGGGTCTTAAGAGTAAATAAAATTCTTGTAGGTACATCCAAACTGGCCGAATCAGATGTTTGGGTTAAGAAATGGTTTCCCCGAAGGGCTGATGGTTGTAATAATATGTATTCTTTCTAATAATATTACAAGTAACATGGACTATATAAGTAAAACTAATGATCTAACTATTTTCATGAGTGTAATTCGATAGAATATTTCTCGATTAGACGACATAAAACTGTATTAATGCGAAATTTATATTATTTAAACAACATTACATGGTATTTAATCACCCTTTTTGGTTCATTTTCAATCACTTATTTTTGGATTAAACTTGAAGAATCGTTTTCAAACCATGACATTTTTATGATATTTTAAATTAAAATTATGATAATAACAACAATTGTTACTTAGACGTTATTTAGATACGGACTTAAAAGGGAAATTATCGGCACTGCCGGTGAGTTATCTCCGAAAAGATCCTGCTTCATTTGGAATTTTTACCATATGAGTGAAATATTCCGAAAATTTTTCGTAACTACAGTAAGAAAGAATTAAACCAGCCATTTTACATATATATTCAACCTATTCATTTATCCAATTATTTATTCATCAAGTAAGTATAGCGTTATTTCACTGACCTCCGTCCCACTTCCCAGAATTAAAAGTGTAGTTGCTGTGCTAGCTATAAAAAATGGTGTGCTAGATTGTGATAGGTGTCCTTCGTTTGTGGTAGCATTTTGGCGAAAAAATTCCGACCGGAGGTAGGCTAGCGTTTACCTGGCCCCACCCGAATTCAAAAGCATTTTTATTGTAAGCTGTTGGTATGCTAGCTAAAAAAAATGGTGTGCTAGGTATCCTTTATCTGTGCTAGCATTTTGACGGAAAAATTCCAACCGGGGGGGGGCTAGCCTTAACCTGGCCCGACCCGAATTCAAAAGCATTTTTATTGTATGCTGTTGGTGTGCTGTGCTAGGTGTCCTTTATCTGTGCTAGCATTTTGGTGACAAAATTCCAACCGGGGGGGGGGGGCTAGCGTTAACCTGGCCCCACCCGAAATCAAAAGCATTTTTATTGTAAGCTGTTGGTGTGCTAGCTATAAAAAAGGGTGTGCTAGGTATCCTTTATCTGTGCTAGCATTTCGGCGGAAAAATTCCAACCGGGGGGGGGGGCTAGCGTTAACCTGGCCCCACCCGAATTCAAAAGCATTTTTATTGTGAGCAGTTGGTGTGCTAGCCATAAAAATTGTTGTGCTAGGTGCCCTTTATGTGTGCTAGCATTTTGGTAGAAAAAATCTAACCGGGGGGGGGGCAGCTTGACGGACCTACTTCAAAAAATAATTTGGCAACTAATTCTCCTTGCTCTAATCGTTTTCCCAAAAGCTTTAAGAAGAAAGTATTAAGTCGAGGGCTGAAAGATAAGGAACTGTTTAAAATGCCAAATATATTACAGAGTATCTCGGAACTATCAATTCAAATCAAAGGAAGCTATAACAAAACTGAATCACATTCACCATCTGTTCTCTGAATTTATTTAGGCAAAAAACTAACTTGTAGTATACAAAAAATCCTCCAAAGAATGTATACCTGAAGATCAACTCACCGATGAATTACTGTAGTAAATAAACTAGTTTGCAGAATACACAAAATCAAATGATACAGCTTTCAATAATAATATGCCTCCTACAGAATAACTGTAGTCTATTTTTAAAAGACTGGTATAATAAATTTGATGCTCATTTATTTGAATAGTTTCATTGTCTGAACTGGAGGGTTGAGGTTCTGTTCCTTTTCGAATCGGCGTAAAGTTAAAAGAAATAGAGGTTTTGCACCTCTTTAAACTATCCCAAGACCGCTGGGTACTCCCAACTTGATTGGGAGTGTGTGATCACACCTTTCACGTGGTGACCCTGTTGCAACTAAACTCAGCGGATCTATACCGGGAGATCGATAAATATCCCCCAAGCTAACCTGTGAAGATACTGTGGCGAGGGCTTCATGGTTCTAGGGTGATAGCTGCTTTGAACAGTTCCTTTGGAGTAACAGGTCGCACCCCATAGTAAGTAGACCTTACGTCCACAAGCGGGGTTCTGCGGGGTTGGACTAGTTTCCCTAGCTACTCGTGGGACAGAAATGGACCTAAATAAATCAAAAAGATCGCAGAGTACCCAAAGCAAAAAAGCACGGAAAGTCGGAAAAGAAAGAACAGGTTCCTAATGCCCTAGGGCAGGGAACATCTGGAGATAATCCGCAGGCCGCAAGACCAGGATCATCAAAATATATCTCCTAACAGTTTATATTAGAACATTCACCAATATTCACGGCAGACCTGATAAGCAAAGACAGGAAGACTGTCAAAGCTGTTGTGGATCTGTTAACAGGACATTGTAAGCTTAATAGGCATATAAAATTGATAGGGTTGACAGAGGAATCCTTATGTAGATTCTGTCGATCTGAGGAAGAAACTACGGTGCACATTCTATGTCACTGTGACAGTTTAACAAGCGTACAATTCTCGGCTTATTAATGCTCCTCCAGAAATGTCGTGACATGAGGAAAGATGTTTATGGCTGTGTCATATACTACGAGAAAGTCTTCGATCGAGTTAATCACACCGTATTTCTGACATTACTACAGAAAAAAAGGTTAGACAAACAAGACATCGAGTTTATTAGAAATCTATATTGGAACCAAGAAGCAAAGGTTAGATATGGAAAAACGACATTGGAACCGGTGTGTATAGAAAAGAGGGTACGACAGGGTTGTGTTTTGTCGCCAATACTGTTTAATATGTACTCTGAGCACATATTTAAACAAGCAATAGGCGATGACGAGGATGGAATTAAAATTAACGGCGTGACGTTAAACAACATACGTTATGCAGACGACATGGTTATCATTGCAGACAATCCAGAAGCCCTTCAACGCCTAATCAACAAAGTTGTAGAAGTGGGGGCTCAACTAGGCATGAAAATTAATGTAACAAAAACAAAAGTAATCGCCATAACCAGATTATCGAACCCACAACTGAAGATAAACATCTATGACACCGCAATAGAGGAAGTTCAGAAATTTAAATATCTTGGTAGCTGCATAACAACAAATAGAGACCCTGAAGCATATTTCAAAACTGCACATTGATACGAAACCAGTAGTTAAATGCTGCGCTGCCATTGGCTGGATTGTGTAGTTACCGTCCTTTAAACTCGAATTTAAAATATTCCTTGCTGTTGTTTACAACTTAGGGATGTCAATTTTGATTTTACTTTTCATAATAGCATTTTGCAAAAAAATGTACTAATACCATGTGATCACCCTGCATAAAAATATTGATAGAAATTTTACTTAAATCTAAATTAATACATAATTCCATAATGGCAGCGACAGCATAAAACCAATTGATGTATTGTATTCTAATAAAAACGGTCGCAGTCGCATGGGGAATAACGGTGGAAATCCAGCAAATAGTAGCGCCGCATTTAGCTACTGGTTTCGTATCAATGTGTTGTTTTGAAATATGCGACCCTTACGTCGAAGTAAGATCACATATAGAGCAAGCCAGAGCCATATTCCTAAACTTGAAAAACCTATTGTGCAACGCAACCTTAAACTTAAGGAACCGTTTTCTAAAAGCATATGTGCACTCAGTGCTCCTGTATGGAGCAGAAACATGGACATTAAAGTGGATACCATGAACAGACTCGAGGCTTTTGAAATGTGTATCTTCCATAAACTACTAAAACTATCATGGACTCAACATATACCTAACGATGAAGTGCTTAGACATACGGGAAGGGAAAGAGAGTTACAATAAAACGAAGAAAGACCGCTTATCTGGACCACATATACCGTAACAACAAGTATGATATACTGAAATTAATAATAGAAGTAAAAATCGAAGGAAAACGTGGTCCTGATCACAGACAACATTCGTGGATAAAAAACATACGCAATTGGAATGGTATGAACACATCAGCTTTAATTCGTACTACTCAGAACCAAAATAAGTATGCCGAAATTATCGCCAACCTTCATTAAATGGCATCTGAAGAAGAAGAGTGGATAATATCGCCATACAACAAGGAATAACAGAACTCTGTCTACCACCTTACCATTGCGAACTGAATCCCATTAAATTAGTCTGGGCTCAAGTTAAAGGGAAATGTGACTAGAAAAAATACCACGTTTAAAATAAAAGACCTACAAAAATCGGGCATTGAATATCATGAACTCATGGAAAAAATGCATTAACCAAGTTGTAAAATTGGAAGAGACGATATGGGAATTTAATTGAAGAGATAGTTGAAGCGTTACTTATTTCAGTGAACCAAGATAGTTCTTCTTATGTTGAATATATATATTTGTAGTTTTTTATTTTATATAGAATATGTCTTAATAAATCTTGTAAATAGGTTTTTTCAACTGAACTATTATTCTTGCTACACCTAAATTCAAGTGATTTTCCATGTGTTTAGGACCCAAGGAACCCAAAATATATTGTTATTGAGCAGTTAACAGGTAAATTAGGAGGTAAGTTCATCTACAGGGTATATAAGAGTTCTTGTTTTACGAGCAAAATATAGGGAAACCTATTTAGATTCAGATAAAAACGTTTGTTCGCTCTGTAAGCATCTTAAGGAATTAAATTTGGGCCAGTATTATTTATTATACCAGTCTTTTAAAAAACAGAGTATAGAAAGAATTTCACAAAAGAGACACCCATAAAATTATCTAAACCCCCATCACATAAAAATGATTACAGGTAGATACAGTAGAAACTCTGAGTCTTTTCCATCACGTGACTGATACGACATCAATCATATGCATCTTAATCAAAACAATACGACAAACACTTGTATTGAGTTTTGCTCTTTTTCTGTTAGAATAATATCGTCAAGTGATGGAAAGTTTCAGCGTTTCTACTGTAATGTAATAATCTATTCATCATTTAAAAAAATAGACTATAGACAGAATTTCATAAAAGAGTTACCCATAAAATTACTAAGCCCCCATCACATAAAAATGATTACAGGTAGATAATGTAATATTCTATTCATCATTTTAAACCATCTGCTCTGATAGGCAATAAAAAAATGTAGATTTAACTGTGGAGTTATTTCATTTTTGATACATAATTATAAAAATTATGAATTTTTCAACAGAATTATGATGAAGCAGTAGTCATTGCTTGATTCGATGGTCATCAAAAAATGAGGATTTATTTTATTTATGATACAAATACAGATAATAATTATATAAATTATGAATTTTACAACTGAGGTATGAAGAAGCAGTAGCCATTGCTTGAATAGTTGTTCATAAAAAAAGATGAGAGCCGTTGTGGTTTGGCCCATTATGTTAATTATTATACATGAAATTTATTTCATCATGTTATCAATGGTGACTTTCTTTAAAACAACTGTAAAATTTATGAATTAATGAAGACCAAAAACTTAGAATGTGGAATGTTTAAACATTTAGGGAAACAGTACAATGCATTTTATGAAACAACGCAGACCATTTGAATACGGCGCCATTTTTCATTTATTAATTAATTCTAAATATTTAATTTAAAAAATATTGGTATTTGTCTCTCTTTAGTGACTGCAACTCGTATCAGTAAATTTCTCAAACAAGATTCTATATGGAATGGAATAATATAGCTGTTTAAGAGATTTCCAATGAAATATTTTTTATTTTTAAACTTGTAGGGTTGATGATCTGTTTCAACTACAATTCTCTCACTCATTTCCTGTTTCAGGAGTTTTTTATTCATATCTCCATATTAACATATTGTATATGTTAGTATATCACTACTATTTCAACTTCTATGAAACTGAGTACACAATTGTATATATGTGTAAAGTTTGATTAGAGTGACATATTCAAAATATAAGTTTGAAACAACTAATAGACTGATTCTCTCCGCAATATCTATATATTTATACTTGTACAAATCAAAAATTCACTTCCATCTTTGTGAAATTTGAGAGACGTGTTTTTTCTAAATTAAAAACTTGAAACCCAAGCTCATTCTCTACATTTATTGTTTCCACCACCCAGATCAGTTTCAGAGAAACAGTTTATCTGATGTGTTTGATGACTTTATAATTATAACAAGGCAATATAACGTCAGTTGAAATATTAAATAGTTGTACTACACCACTTTAAACAAGTGAACTACTTTTTCACATGCTTCATATAAATACACTCACCGGCACGAAAAACGGACACCTCATTAATTTTTAATAAAAATGCCTTAATTAATTAATTTGTATTATTTGATTTTACACAAAAGTCAACAAACCTGATGATATGTCTCCCAAATTGACCATATTTAAAATATTGTACCAAAATCTTAAGAATGTGATAGTTATCGTCATGCCCTTTCTTCAGGATTCCATGTAGGTTATGCATTTTTAATTGTTTACGCGATGAGATTTGGTTAAGTATCGGTAATGTCAAATTAGGTTAATTGTTTATTACTTTCTCGTGTCAATTGGTGCTAATTAGAGGATGTCATTAAGCATAGAAACTTTTGCATCCTTTGTTGCTCCCATTCAAGATGGAAAAAATCAAAGTTACGTGGCTAACAGATCCAGGATTTCATGCAGTAACGAACGTGTACCTACACGTTTTATAGAGACGGGAGCTTACACTTGACGTCCTGGAACCGGTCCCCAGGTATGAGGTTATAGGTGAGTGGGTTAGATAATAACGACTTCCACTGCGACTCGTGTCTATTGTGGCTCACACTTTGCTAGAGTTCATTGTACAGTCCACACACTTTGATAAAGGAGTAATCGTACAATGCGAAACTTCTTTGAAGTCAGTGGGTTCCAGTCGGGTAAAGCCGAAGGTCTGGAATCCGAGTCTTTCCAGTTCGGAGCAGGTACAGAGATGTGCTCTGCAGTTTCGTCTTCCACGTAACAGAAGCGACAATCAGATTTTTGTTGCGGGCCGATTTTTCTCAGATGTGTTCCTAGACCAGTGTCCTGTCAGAATGCGTAAATCCGACCTACGCCATAGGACCTGTTTGGAGGCTATCTTCGAGGGGTTTGAGATACATGCCTTCGAGTGGGTGAGCCCTGGTGTGTGTCTCCAGAGCCTAAGCGTTTTACGCTTGGCCCAATCGGAGATGCAGGTTTTGGCGGTGCTTATTACGATGCTATCAACGGGTTCTGGCCGGATGAAGATGGAGTCGGTTCCTTTTCTGGCGAGCGCGTCGGCTTCTTCATTGCCCTCCACGCCGTTCTGCTCTAGGACCCAGATCAAAGTAATGTTCCGCTTGCCCAGGTGGTCAAGGATCTGAATGCAGTTCCAAACCAGCTTATAATTCCCTCGTTTGGAGCTTAGTGCTTTTAGAGTCGCCTGGCTATCTGAGATGATTTTAATAGACCTGTTCACTGGATGCCTGTTACTCAGCTCTCCGGCACCCAGCTCTATAGCTATCATCTTTACTTGGAAGATAGTAGTGAACTTGCAAAGGTTTAATGAGATTTTAACTCCCGCTCCGACGCCATTCTCGGTTTTGGAGCCGTCCCTAAAAAAGCACATAGTCTGAGGGTGAAAAGAAATTGTCCCTCCTGAACCAATCATCTCTCTCAGTAAAGAGGACGTTTTAGGCTTTTACTATGTGCAGCTGGGGAAGTCTGGAATCATTCAGAGTATGTGGTGATTACTGATTTTACTCAGCAGGGCCGTGTGATCTCTTTGTAGCCCTGCCTATTTGACGTTAAAAGTAGGTGACCATCCTAGCTTCACTCTCTAGCTCTATATGCAGAGGGGTTAGGTTTAGGATGGTCTCCATCGCAAGTGTCGGTGTCGTCGACATAGCTCCCATAATGGCCAGGCATGTGAGGCGCTGTATACCAGACAGCCTCATTACAGACGCCTCTTGCAATCCTTTTAGCCACTGGACGACCGAGACAGACAGTCCATTGGTTTAATAACCGTTTTATATATCCAATATATCATCTTGGGGCTTATGCCCCAAGACTTGCCACATATCCTTCTGAGATTCCAGAGGGACAGTCTGGCTTTGTTGATTTTTTTTTCAGATGGGAGTTGAAGGTCAATTTTTTATCTAGTTTCTTTCTTAGTGTGAATGGAAGGATTACAGTTATGCTAGGTTTCCCTGTTCCTTGTCACACCATCTGCTCATCGTGTTTAGGACTTGTCGAAGGATGTTGGAAATAACTTGCTCGTGCTTCCCCCTAACTAGGATTGCTAGGTCATCTGCATTGCATTGGATCTCCACCCCCTGCTTTCAGAGTATATTTAGCAGGTCGTCTACCAGATTCGTCCAGAGGAGGGGTGAAAGTACACCTCCTTGTGGACATTCTCTGGATTCTCTCTCCTTGCAGTGGTGCTGAAATATTGTGGTGTGCCAACATGTTGTTCCGGTCCCCAGAGAAGAACTACTCATTGGGATGACCATTTTATTGTATCATTAGCACAAAGAAATCGTCACTTAAGTGCTGTAGAGATTAGAAACAACCTTGAACATGTCAGGAATGCAAATGTTAGGAAACGAACAGTTAGAAGATGGTTGAATGAAGCTAATCCGAGATCTCGAAGACCCAGAAGGGAACCAGAACTATCCAGGGAACATCGAGTAGTCAGATTACAATTCACTTGTGATCATCAAAATTGGAATGGAAATGACTGGAGATGTGTGTTGCTTACTGATGAATCTAGATTTTGTCTACGATTCCCGGATGGTCATGAAAGAGTCTGGAGAAGAGAAGGTGAACGAAATGCTGAGTGCACGCTTAGCCCTAGAGTAATTTTTCAAGGGTACTCAATTATGGTGTGGGCTGGAATATCTTCGGAGGCACGTACAGAATTGTTCATTGTCCCTATGGGATCTGTGACTGCGAATAGGAACATAAATGAAATACTGCAAGATTATGTTGTCTCATATGGACCATTTATTGGAGACGACTTTATACTGATGCGTGATGATGCACATCCTCATACCGCCGCCATTGTCACATATTTAAATAAAGTCGGCATTTCGCCATCGGCATGGCCAGCCCGCAGCCTCGTCTTAAATCCAATCGAGCTTGATTGGAACATGCTTGGTACCTGCTCCTGTAATCTTAGAGCAGCTCAGATTTGTTCTTTCAGAGGAATGGGAATCAATTCCACAAAATAGAGTTTTCGATTTGATACTATGCCTACAAGAATGAATACTGTTATACAGGAGGAGGTAGTACGACAAAGAAATGATTACTACTGGTGTTTTTATTGTTTATCAAATTTCTGATAATTAAAATATTCTTTATTTTTTGTGTTATGTTTATGAACATGATTCTCTTAAAACAAAGGCTTTCCAAAACATTTTCTGAACAAAGCATATTTTAAAAGCCTATACTAAATCGTGCCTATTGTTGACAAAAGTTGATAATAACAAATAGAAAATTTTAACATTCTTAAAAAAAAATTAGAGGGGTGCTCGTTTTTCCTGCTGGTAAGTGTCAATGTGAATCGGCCAACTGAAAATGGGAAAACATTTAAATGTTTAGTAAACTAAGAAGTATTGTACATTACTATTGCTTGTTGGTGAGAATATAGTTGTATACAGTGTATTATGTTGATAAATTAATAATAAAAAAGCTGTAAATTGTAAATAAAAGGCTTTGTACTAAATACATTGTAAATTTGTTTGTTTTATTTTTAATAAGGGCATATTATAGTGTTTCATTCTGGTCCAATGCTATAAGATTAGTAAAAATATGAAAGCATTTTTGATGCTTGGCAACGAATAAAATCGTATGGACTAGAACTCATTATAAAATCTTTATAGCATATGATAATGTCTTAATATTAAAAATTTCAGAATTTAAACTATAAGCAATTAAGTATAATTTTTAAAATTAAAGATTAAAAAAATAAGTTGCAATTAAACATTAAGTAAAAAATCAATATAACTTGCCAAGCCTAGGCAATTGGAAATAGAATACAACTTATTCAAACTATCAGAACATGTATTCTAGAAATTAGTTCTAGTGTTTACATTGAGAATAGAAATTTTGGATTCTACGTGGGCAGGTTGATGGAAGAGTGACTTTTCGATGAAAAAGTTACTTTACTGTAAAAAAAATATTATATTTTTCAACATAATCTCTTTTTAACTCTACACACTTAGTCCAGCGAGTTTCCAATTTTTTCAAACCATCCAAATAATGATCTTTTGGAAGTTCCGCAAAATACGCGTTTGTCTCTGCA
This sequence comes from Galeruca laticollis, assembly GCA_963921935.1. Taxonomy (NCBI): domain Eukaryota; kingdom Metazoa; phylum Arthropoda; class Insecta; order Coleoptera; family Chrysomelidae; genus Galeruca; species Galeruca laticollis. The sequence continues at coordinate 148,662,209 of OY998176.1, read as the reverse complement.
TACACCTCTTCATTTGTCCGAAATCGCTGTCCACCAAGCCATTATTTTAATTTGGAAACAGAAAGTAATCTGAGGGAGCCAGTTCGGGTGAATATGGCGGATGAGCCAATAAATCGTCATTCATTATTCTGTCTTGTATCTTTTGTACCAACCACTTCCTCTGCTGCCGTTATTATACTTCTTTGTATTTCCTTCCATTGCTCATCAATATTATCTTGTTCTTTGCTCTTTTGTAGTTGCTTCTTTACTTCTTCCCCATATTCATTTTTACTTTGTTTCAATTTCTGGACGTTCCGTTTCCTACATTTTATTGTCCTATTTACTATATTTACAATTCTCATTTGCATTTTGACAATTACTAATTTATGATCAGTATCAACACTTGTTCCTCTGTATGATCTTACATCCTGTATCATCTTTGATCTTCTTTTTGCTATTAGAACATGATCTATCTGGTTCCCCGTAGTAGTCCCAGATATAATCCATGTAATTTTATGTTCTTTCCTATGCTTGAAACTAGTGCTGCTAATATACATGTTGAGCTCCTCAGCTAAATTACATAGTTGCCGTCCATTATCGTTAGATATTTCATGTATAGTGTACTTCCCTGCAACATTATTTAAGTAGTCTTCTTTTCCTATTTTCGCATTCATATCTCCAATAATTATTAATGTATCATGTCTTGCGGTTTCCTCACATACCTTTACCAATTTCTCGTAAAATTCATCTTTGTCTTCATCTTTTGCTTCTTCCGTCGGTGCATACCTATTAATTATTGCAATATTTGCCATGTGGTTTTTTAATCTTAATTTTGATATTCTACTGCTTATAACTGTGTAATCTAGTATATTATTTCTTATTCTTTTGCTTATCATAAATCCTGTGCCGTTCTTTCCTCGACTGTCATCCCCTCCATAAAACAATATGTATTCTCCTTTGTTTATTTGTCCTTCACCTTTCCAGCGTATTTCTTGAAGTGCCAATATGTCTATTTTATATTCCAACATCTCTTTTGCAATTTCCTCCATTTTCCCATTGTCAGCATTGTCCTGATATTCCATGTTGCCATTCTCACTAAACTCTTGCGTTTACTTTTCTTATTTTTACCCTTACTCATTATCCATTTTATTGCATTGTCTTCAATTGTATATATCGTATTTTCTTTAGCTACTAGTTTTTTGACTTCTTCTCTTTGTTGCCTCCTCCATCTTCCAGCGAACGATCGGTTGCTGTACGTTTCTTATCATCATTTTCTTTTAGCTTTTCATCCCCAAATGCATCTGCTCCATAAATTCTGTTGTTTATAATTAATTTATTAAACTTAAGTACTGCGCTGTGTCCTTGTTCTCTGGTTATTTTTACCTGAGGCAGTAAAAATTTTCTTTCTCTTTGGACTTTTTTCCAGTAGTCGTCATTAATACAAATATTGGTACCTTTTAGCTTTTTACCTTGTTTCATAATTTCTAATTTTTTACCATTTTTTGATTTTAACTATAATTGGTCTACTTTTGTTTCTTCCAAAAGTTCCGATCGTGCCGAATTTATTTCATTAGCTATCTCACGTACTTTTATTCGACGATCGCTAAATACAAGGGCACGGATTTTATTAACCATTTCTGGAGTAGTTACAGTAAATGACGGCCCTGGACGTTCAGCATCATCCGTGTTCATATGGCCATTTTTAATAGAAGAGAACCATTTACAAATCATTCCATGGGACGGAGCACTTTCAGGATAATATTTACATAACTATTCCTTGGTTTCTTTAATTGTTTTTCCACGTAAAAAATAATGTTTAATTAACCAATTAAATTCTTTTTTCTCCATATGTACCCAACTAGGAAAACATTTTTCTTTAAATGAGTATTAAAACTAATCTATCTGTCAGATTTATGTACAAGTTTGACAGATGACATCAGAAACATGGCAGAAACTAACAATATAATCACCATAGCGAAAGAGTTGCCAACCTCTGAAAAGTTACTCTTCCGTCAAACCGCCCTCGTATGTATTATAATAAGGTTCTTGTATTCAATATTTAAGTTTTTTTCTGATAGAGCTACAATTGTTAGAGGCTTAAACCCCCTTTTCAATCCGTTGCTGTACTGCTCTAGGTCTCAATCCCAGCAGGACCATAGAAGTTGGTTTATTTGTATAAAATGAGTAAGGTGCAGTCGCAATAGATATAATATTCATTTTGAACCTGCCACCTTTTTTGGCAATCCTAACATTCTTCTAAATATATTTCTTTCATATTCAACTAATTCTGTTACAATCTATGGGTTATTCATTTAATTACTTATTGGCCCAATTCTTATTATTCAGCTAGGCAGTGTTTAGTTGAAAGAAATAGAAGAGTGCGAAGTAGAGTATGGGTCTTTTTCTATTAAAATACAAACACCAATGCGAGGACTATGAAGTGAGGCTATTTCATTTGAAGCCCTCTTTTTAAAATGCAGTACTTCTAGCTTCAGTAATTAAATCTGTATAACCGTTGCCTTTGTTTATCGTGTTTATCGCGTGCATTGAATGCTTTCAAGCGTTTTCAACAAGGACAAGAAGTTGAAGATTATTCATGCCCTGATTATCCATCAACCTTCAAGTTTGTTGATTGTTGTACAAAATTTCAAATTGTCTATATTTCTTTATAAGTAATTATTAGTTTTTTATCTGGTGAAGTGATAAGCATAATTATGTTGTTGAACATTCAATAACAGTAATCTTATTAGTGAGACAAATTAATGGCAGCGCTAAAAGCACCCCATGCAAAATCCCATATTTTAGCCAACATACAAAAAGCATGGTGAGTCGAACACTGACTTACCATGCGTCGATTCTGGTGCCTTACATCCATCTATAAGCAAAACAAAAACTAAATAATCACAGGAAGTGATGCATGCAAAGTCAATATTATATAAAATGTATTCAAGTGACAGCTTGTTTCATCAAGTTTTAGAAATAGTTCAATGGTGTTAATCATTCATTCTACAGTCAATCCTGTACTTTGAACCATTTTAAGATGATCAGATGAAACTACAGCATAACAGAATGCAAACAAGTTGTAATGTTTGAAAAAATAAAATGAAAATATAGTGTTGCATTCGAGCACCCTTGTTTGTAATATAACATTATTTATTCTAAAGATTAATAAATATTTTAGATTCATGATGTTAACCAAAATAAAATATATTATAATGATGCTCAATATTAGCATTGTTGGTTAGCTGATTGCTTTGTATGTAATAAATGAGTGGAAGTCTAAACTCAGGAAGGACCATTAATTTTCAGAATTGTAAATAATTTAACAAAATACTTATAGTTACACAAGGTTCGTGAAGTTAGTCCCCAAAATTTTCACGATTTCACTAAATTTAGTGTCATCGGTTAGTGCTTCTATAAATTTCGTTAGTGCTTCCATGGTTTAGAAGATATTGAATATTAATTTATTTCTCTCAGCTCCCAAATTGTTTAGGGTTAATTCCAATTTGGTGTCATTTATTAGTGCACTTTAGTGCTTTAACTATTTTCGTTAATGGTTTATTGGTTTTCAAGATATTTGACTTTATATTTTCAAGGTCAGCCTCCAAAGTGGTTACGATTAATTCCATATTAGTGTCATTCGTAAGTGCACTTTAGTGCTTCAATAATTTTTGCTAGTGCTTTATGGGTTTTCGAGATATTTCATGTTCTTTTTATGAGGTTAGTCCCCAAAGTATTCACAATTCGATTAAAATTGGTGTCATTCGTTAGTGCTCTTTAGTGCTTCAATAATTTTCATTAATGCTATCTTGATCAAAATCTCGTTAGTGCTTTCTTGGTTTTCTAGTTTTTAATATCAGCTTCTAAAATTGTTTTCGGTTGATTCAAAATTAGTGTTATGCATTTGTTAGTGCTATTTAGTAATTCAATAATTATATTACTAAGTTCTTTGTTGGTTTAGAATATTTGTTTTTTAGTAAATCACCGAGTTTTCCAGGATCGAATATGTTTAGTGCCATTAATTTCGTTTATACTTTTTTCATTAATTTAAATTATTTACATTGCAATTATGCAAAAAGCATAATGACAAAAATAACACATATCATAATTATATTTCTAAGTGCTTTGTTGGTTTAAAAATATTTGTTTTTTTAGTGCCATTAATTTCGCTTCTACAGGGTGTCCAGTTTTCGTATGATAATTGACAGATACTTTTAACCTCGTTAAATATGCAATTGTACAGGGTTGTCGTTATGTGTGTAAACGGTCCCATAACTCGAAACTGGCTTTATAAAAATACAAAATTTACTACTTTGGGGGTTTTTGGGCATGCCCGAATCAATGGTAATATTTGCAATGTTGCCAAGTTAACCGCTTCTGAGAGGCTGTTATAGAATTAATATATTTATATTGTTAGTAAAAATGTATATGGTTTTAGAAATAATTTATTTTATAATATATTATTATATGTTAATAGAGTTCCTCTTTTTCAAATTTTAAAGAATTTCATTTTTATATACAATACTTTTGGACAACCCAGTATATAAGATTTGAAACTATTTAATTTCTGATGACATTTACATGTCACAATTGGAAAATATATTTAAAATTAAAAACAGATGTCACTGTAGGCATTTTACTGTTGAATAAAAGAATCCAAATCTACTTTTAGCAGGGTAATAACAAGTTTAGTTCTTTTAAAAAAAAAAGTAGAAAGTTTGTAACCACAGTATAATGTGGTTATTTTTATATAAAAAAAAAATTCAGTTGCATTTGTATATTTGAACATATCTTTTAAGAAGTATCCAAATATTGTAAATTAGTTTATTAAAATTTGAATATTGCAAATAATAGTAGAAATTTGTATTCGGCAACTAATTCTAAATTCAGTGCGCGTGTGCTTCATTTAAATCCAGTGGAAGATCCTGAATTCTAAATTATATTTAGAATAAGTACGAGTTAGACAAGCTGTGTTCCGGTCCAAATTTCAAATTCTTTGGTAGAGTCCAGTCAAAATTTAAAATAATGCATTATTTCATCGAAAACGTCAGGCCTTTAAACTAAATTAAATAATAGACGCATCTCAACAGAAATTTATAAATTTGATTTCAAAATAATAAAAAGAACCATAAGTATACATATCAGACAAACAATTTAGGAGAAAATATAAAAGTATTGTGAACCAACATTTGACACTTGCCAATTCAGGTCACAATTAAAAAATAATTTGAATTCAATAAATAGATATTAGATATTCTAGTTTATAATTTATTTAATTTTAATTTGCATTTGGTAGATAAGGTTTTAAGTTAGTTTTTAAAAAAAAAGCAAAACTAAGATTTGTTTTTACCATTTGGTAATTAGTATTTTCATTTTAATTTACTGTGAATTTATTTATAATTATTAGAAGAAGTTTCATTAAAATTAAATGGGTATTTAAATTTCCAACTTTACGTTTTTCGGTAAGTAAATCCCCGAAACAGAAAGATGAGACTTAACACGTGGACTGGAAATAACTGGAACTGAAATAACCTCCAAATATTTATTTTTAATTAACATTAAATATTTTGTCTGCATTTTTATTTGGATGTGTGTACCTGTGACTATAAATGAAACATTGGGTCTTATCAATAACCTTGGTAATCAGATGTTGTTTGGTTAATTGTTGATAGGTATAAAAGATAAATGGCGATTTCGTATTAAGTCATACCCCACTTGAGTGACTACCGGGCGCTGAAAAAGTCAAAATTTCTTAATAAAAAGAAAAAAACAATCCAATATTTTCTTTTATTGTAAATCGTGTTATCAAAAATGATACGTATATTGAAATATTTTAGTATCCGCCTCTGGAGGGTGTCACGGTCATTTCATGTCCGTAACGACATCTAGGATAAATCGTATCTTTTATAGTATTTGAGAATAGGAATGTAGTTACTCACGTTATTTCAAGTTATTATTCAAAGAATTAATTCCCACCTCGAGCTTAATTTGCAATATACGCGACAGGTACCTATGGTAATTATTGATTTTTCGAGAAGGAAGAAAGCGATTAAGTCACTGTAGTAAGATAGAGACAGGTGTATAAGTAGTGGGGACACTTCCTAGCGAGGTATCTTGAAAATAAAAATGAATTTTTGGATCTCTCTCCAACTTCCAACCTGAAACGAAAAGGATGTGTCTAGTGAAAATTGGAAATATTGCCTAGAATAAGTAAAATTCAAAGGTATGTTAACGATTGCTTAATAATTTGACAATCAGCTTGAAATTTATTCTCTTCGTGGAATCAAGTTGTAAAGTAACTTTCGATAAAACAAATATTCGAGTTTATTTTGGTGCTTTTTATTGAATAATGGTTTTATGAGACACATACTTTTCGCTCGAAAGTCTGGAAGATGGGGAGCCCTATTTCTATAGGACATACTCCTTAATTTTTTTTATTTTTATTGTTTACTTCCTGTATAATAAAAAGTAAGCACACTTAGTTGGAGCATAGTTCTGGTGATGAGAATTAAACAAAATTTTCTTTTTATAGTAAACTAATCAGCCATTCACTTGTTTTGTTTATTTTAACTTTGCTTTTAAATTGATAATTAGGCACAGTCTTTTTAATCCTAATTCGTTCAGATAACTTTATTATACGAATTGTAATCAACTTCATTGAATGAAATCGTAGTTTCACTTTTTTATTTAGATTCTTGTTCACTGTATTACGATCTAAGTTTGTGATGAATTCAAACATTTTTACCAGAACCGTGTTACCATTTCTATGCTTTTGGGTCAGATCAGATTCTCCCGTTTATGATGTGTTAGGCACATTTACCCTCTGGCTCTTGTCCTAATCTGAAGGAGCTCCGTGAGCTGAGATAGGCTCATCCTGTAGTAGTAGAACCCATAGCACCCCAAGACCACGGAAGTGTGACTGAGAACACAGTAGCGAATCTGAATCCAAGGAGGAGCGACTCATGACTCCAAGATAAGTACAAATATTTCAAGTAGTCACCAAATTAGAGTCTCTCTTCAAATAAAGAAGAGATTAATAGTCAGTTTATTTGATAGAGCGAATAGACAAGATTTGTCAACTTTAACTTTTGTAATATTTGTAAGAATTAACGAAGTTTGTCGACTTCAACTTTTGTTATAATTAATTTTGTAATTTTCTTTTCTTACCTTGTTAGTATTGTCAAGCTAATCTAAAATCAAAACTTTGTAAACCAAATAATTGAAAAGAGAAAGAGAAATAGGAAATAAAAGCTGTGATATTTTTGAGTTATTCTTTTTACAACCTCTATTCGACAGACATACATCGAGTTTGGATAGGTGGCGCCCATTGTTTTGGAATTTTAATTTTCGTTTCAGCTCGAACTAATACGGCTAATTTTGTCATTTGGATAATAAACCGGGAGGACCGCGACGCAACAGCTGCCCTCTTCCTATCTGAACTCTTTGTCAGACCTGCCCAAGGGTACGACACTCACCCCCTGAGCAGTAGCTGGTCATTTTCCTAACAGGAGTGTTACAAGGGGTCGAGGGCTCCTCTGTCCCCTTTCCCAATCGACGTAAAGTTGAACAGAGGAGGGAGGCAGAGCCCAGGTTTTATACGGAGAGTCCTAGAACATTGCACCTCCTTAAACTGTTCCAAGATCGCTGGGTACTCCCAACATGATTGGGGGTGTGTGATTATAGATTACACCCTTCACGTGGTGGCCCAGTTGCAACTGAACTCAGCGAATCTAGACCGGGAGGTCGATAAACATCCCCCAACCCAAGGTGTCAAGCGACCCGTGCCGATGGGTGCATGGCGGCGGCAGAGCACCGTCGCAAACGGAGCCTCTGGGATACTGGGCGACCTCCCAGAGAATTAGTCTTATTCCCCCAAACGTGTCACTGGAGGAATGGACCGTACTAACCCAGTACTCGTGGGACCAACATGAATGATACGGTGGAAAAAGAAAAAGCCCCTGAATTGGAATGTGGCCAAGAGACCGCAGGCATTCCTATTCAGGAAACCGGCACCAATTCTCCTACAGCGATGGAGAAGGATAAGTCGCTAAGTTCTGGGGAGGAGGGTAACACCTAAAAAAAAACCAGGAATACAGTTGCCTACGAGAGAACCAAAGAAGAGGGTAACGAGAGGTGAACTGAGGCGGCTATAGAGTGAAGAAGCCCTCGCCAAAGTCGAGAGGATTATCTCCAGGAAAGAAAGGCAGTTGGCGTTGAAGGAACAGAACAGTGCTCTGGCTGAACCCCCCTCAAGCAAATCCGGTTCCTCTGGAACCCTGGACGCTGGGGTGAAGCCGAGGCAAGATGCAAAACCTGAAGCCCAACCGTCAACATCCAAACAGGAAACTCCAGGGGGGAAGAGGTTGCACTCGCAGCGGACCCCGGAGGAAACTGCAAAGATGGCAAAAAGATCCAAAGTAGAGGGAAGCTCAGCGAGAACCTTAAAGGCACCTGAGTCCATTGCCGAGAAACTGATGGTCGAAAAGATGGCAATCGTCCATGTGAACCATCCAGAGACAAGGATGGACAAAGAGACAGCCTTCAAGATCAAAACGGAGCTGGAGACGTGTCCTCCGGGGCAAAGACGTCAGAATATCCAGCTGCCATCCTAAGAACGGCGCGGTAGTTGTAGGCTGCGTCAACTCTACCATCAAGGCGTGGCTGGAGGCCCAGTTCAAGCAGCTGAAGCGGTTTGACTAGATTCAGTTGAGACTGGGCCCAGCCAAAAACCTGGTGAATATGTGATGCTTGGTCTGAAGGGTCAGAGTGGATTAAATACCGAGCACTGGGCTGTCGTGGATGGCAATGTCACGCCAGAAGGACAGTTTCTAGTCATACACATTGACGACCAATATCTGCAGAAACTGAGGAAACTTGGGATGCGCCCATTCGTGGGAGCAGAAAGAGATCTCTTCAAGTTGCAGGGGGGACAAATAAAGATAGTAAAGATGACCGCAGTGCTGCTAATCAACCTGAACCACAGTAGAGCGGCGATGGCGAGGTGTACCTGCCATACGACTACACAGAAGCACCTCCGTCGATGGAACTGAGAAGGATTGTGCAGCATGTGACAACAAAGGGGAAGCACCTCATCTTAGGAATGGACGCCAATATCCACCATCTGGTCTGGGGGAGTTCCAACACCAATAACCGGGGTGAGTACCTTATTAATTACCTAATGGAGTCAAATTTAACTTTATCGAATCAGGGCCGTAAGCTAACTTTCCAACAAAGAAGGGGGAATTTGCTTAGGGAAGAGGTCCTGGACGAAGCCTCAGCGTCGGATCATAACTATATATCCTTCACTATTAAGTCGACCTACATGAAAGAGACTTTTAGAAACCCCAAGAATACAGATTGGGAAGCATTCCGGAAGGAATTGAAAATCAATCTGGCCTCACTTGGCCCAGTGTCAGGGCAAGTGATTGAGAGAATGGCATGCGATATCAACAGCGCCATAATGAACTCATACACCGAGGCCTGCCTCGAAACGGTCAGAGAGACCAACAGAAATGCACGTTGGTGGAACAGGAAGTTTGAATCTCTGAGAAGGAATGTCCGCAGTCTGTACAATCAGTGCAAACGCACAGGAAATTGGGACAGCCATACGAAGGCGCTCACTGAATTCAACAAAGCAGTGAGGAAAGCCAAGAGAAGCTCATGGATAAATTTCTGTCAGAACATTGAGAATGTCTCTGACTGCGCAAAATTCCATAGAATCATGGCTCAAAATCCAGTCAACATTCCATAGACCGTACTCAAAGAAGACGGCTCACACACGGAGGGCCCGGAGGAGACACTGGCAGTACTGCTCAGTACGCAATTCTCGGGTTCCTCCGAAATACAAGTCGAAGCAACAAGCGAAGCCAGAGAAGGTTCGCAAGTTACCCGTGGTCTGGCAGCTCATGATAACTGGACTAGTGCAAAGTCCATAGTCACATATGGGTCTGTGACATGGGTTATCCAATCCTTTGATCCCATCAAGGCGCCTGGACTAGATGGAATCTACCCAGTGCTATTCAAAAAAAGCGCCGATATAATAACTATAAGGCTTGTTCAGACTAAGCTTAGTCACAGGAGTTATACTTACGGTTTGGGAAATCTCCAATGTTGTATTTATACCGAAACCGGGAAGACCCTCGTATGACAATGCTAAGGCTGATCGCCCGATAAGTCTCTTGTCATTTTTTGTCAAGGCAATAGAGAAGATGATAGATAGGCATCTGAGGGTCACAGTGCTAGGTAACAAGCCGCTGCACCCTTACCAACATGCCTACCAAAATGGTAAATCTTGGGAAACAGCATTGGATAGCTTGGTGGGTAAGATAGAGCAAGCCATTACTTACAAAGAAGTTGCACTGGCTGTGTCAAAGCTGGAATCCAGGGGCACCCTGTGTGGTGTCACAAGAAAGGTGAAGACTGAAAGAGGATGTCCACAAAGAGGTGTTTTGTCCCCAAAGCTGTGGAATCTGGTAGTCGACGACCTCCTTGTTGCACTAAACGAGCAGGGATGGTATGCTCAAGGATATTGTTATTCTAATACGGAGAAAGCACGTGAGCATCTGCCTGGAACTAATGCAGAGGGCAATGTCCGTAGTGGAGAGATGGTGTGATGCGGAGGGATTGTCTGTCAATCCCTCGAAAACCACCATGGTACCATTCACAAAACAGTGAATTGTGGAGATCACTAGTGTGCCAATCAGATAAAGGTTGCCAGGGAAGCAAAATACCTAGGAATCTGGTTAGATGACAAGCCAACCTGGAACAGCCATCTAGCGAGCATCACAAGCCATTCTCAGATCACGCTAATAACGATGAGACGAGCAATTGGGTGCACCTGGGATCTAACTCCGTCAATGGTAAACTGGTTGTCCACCAGAGTAATCAGACCAATGATGGTGTACAGTGCAATTGTGTGGTGGCATAAAGTTCAGCAAAGCACAGCCACTAAAACGCTTTCTAAAGTGCAGCGAGCTGCGTGTCTGAAAGGCACTCCAACCGCAGCATTGGAAATACTTCTGAACATCCCACCAATAAATCTATATATACAGGGGGAGGCTAAAATGGCAAAATGGCTGCATATAGAATGCAGTGTAATGGCAACTGGTGTAAGTACCATGCCATGAAACATACAAAAGTACATGTGTGACATCCTGGAAATGCCACTTGACAGAATGCCCAAGGTCGTGGAATCTGAGATACCATATCGCGTCGACTTGAGTAACAGATCCGAATGGGCCCAGGGAGAACTACAACATATGTTGAACAGTATCACCTGGTACACCGTCGGGTCAAAGACCCCAACGGGTACACGAGCAGGCGTCTACGGCGTAAGACCCAGGCAAAGCATAAGTGTCTGCCTTGGTAAGCTGCCAACCGTATTTCAAGCACAAATAGCCGCACTAACCAAATACATCAGAACATGCATAGATAGGAAATATAACAAAAAGACTATCTATGTGAACATGGACAGTCGGGCGGCTTTTATGGCCTTAGCAAGCCACAGCTATACGTCGAAGATAGTGTGGGACTGTCATAATACCCTGAAAACCTTGGCAAAAGCCAATAGGGTAATTCTCACTTGAGTGCCAAGCCATACAGGGGTAGCTGGAAATGAGGCACCTGGTAAATGTGCCAAGAAAGGAGCAAGATCTCACCCTCATGGGACCAGAACCAGCAGACAGCTTACGAAATACTATCTCCAACTGGGTGTCGCATGAACACCAAAAGCGATGGAACAGAGTTGCGGGACACACTCAGTCCAAAAGAATGCTCAAAAGACCATCGAGTTCCAATGCTGCAGATGCTCTCAGACTGGGCAGGAAAGAACTGTGAAAAGTGGTAGGATTCCTAACTGGCCACTGGCTATTCAATGCACACCTAGCGAAGATGGGGATGGAAAAACCCCCATTTCAGGATGTGTGGAGAGGTAGAGGAAACCGCAAAGCACGTTATCTTCGATTGTCCTGCCTTGTGCAGAAGGAGAGCCTCCTGTTTAGATATCTTCCCAGATACAAATCAAGAGGGATTGCAGAAAAGTATAGTCCGACGAATCTCACTGTTCGCTAATAAATTAGGATGGGACTCTGCTTAATATCTGAGAATGGGGGTGCACAATAAGCCTAATTAATGGCTGAGTGGCAAGCATTAGGGCACCCAAACACTAACGCCCTCGTGACTAAAAAAAATCCTCCACTGGAACTTGACAAATAATAAAAATAGGAAGCTAAAAGTTACCCGGTTGAGCCGTTTGATTTATGAGTCGGTCCTTTTCTGTCCTTCTAGACAGCCCAAAAATAATGGCTAATTGATAACAGTAAAATTTATCTACTTATAAATTCAAATATACGCCTTAAAATAAGACGTGTTATTTTTGTCATTTTGCTTTTTGCATCATTGCAATGTAAATAATTTAAATTAATGAAAAAAGTTGCAGTACAAACGAAATTAATGGCACTAAACATATATTTAAACCAACAAAGCACTTAGGAATATAATTATTGAAGTACTAAATAGCACTAACGAATGCATGACACTCATTGGGAATCAACAGTAACAATTTTAGAAGCTGAAATTAAAATAAATAATAGAAAATACCTAGAAAACCAAAAAAGCAATCAAGAAATTTATGGAAGAACTAAAAAGCACTAACGAATCACACTAACTTTTACTAAATTTAATATCAAATATCTCTAAAATGAAGATAGCACTAATGTAAATTAATGAAACACTAACAAATGACACGGAATTTAAACCAATAAAGTACTAGCGAAAATTATTGAAGCGCTAAAGTGCACTAACGAATGAAACTAATTTGGAATTTTTCCTAAATACTTTGGGCGCTGAGCTTGAAATAAATTAATATTCAATATCTACCAAACCATGGAAGCACTAACGAAAGTTATAGAAGTACTAAGATGCACTAATGATGACACTAAATTTAGTTAAATCGTGAAATATGTCCATCAAAGTGCACTACCACCACAATTATCCTAACCAATTCCTAGAGAATATTTGATACTAGAGTGAAGAACAAGGATCTAAAAGATATGGAAGAGACGTACCGAAGACGGTGGGATCGGCATATGATGGCTGACTACTACTGAAGGATGCACCATGATTATCACCTCATTCACGAAAAAGAAAGTTGTGTACATTATAATAAATGCCACTTTTGACGTAAATTTGTTATTTTTTCTGTACACATCTAGAAAACTACATATCGGACATAAAAATATAAGGTGCTAAGTTGAAAAAATTGCTTCTTGGAATAAAAATCAGTGTTATTTTTGAAAATTTATAGATTGTTATTTACTTATCTCAGAGTGCCAAAGACATCTTGAAGAAGAGGCAAACCTTGTAAACTGAACAGAATCAGCAAAGTACTTGCTGATAATGACTGTTTACAGTATACCAAATCTATCAGCCTCGTCATCGTTTCATCATAGATAAGAATAACAAAGGTTTGGAGAATATAATGTATACTATATGGAATACATTTTGAAATTGCTCAGTTTTTGCACACTATTTATTGCAAATTGTAAAAACTATTTAATAGTGATATTTAATCAAAATTAGAAATTGAAAACTATAAATACTTATACATTCATTTAAAAAATTATCAGTTCTGGTAAATCATATTACAGTAGAACCTCATTAATTCGGACTAATTGGAGTCGTTCGGATAATTGAAAGTTCGGATTAAATGAAATAACCAGCATGGCGAACGAAGTTGGTTCTTGGAACCAGCAAAACGAGTAGTTGGTTTTGAGACGAAACAGCGAATACGCGAATAGTCGAGTGAATACAGTAAAGCCTACCCGAGGGGTGTTTAGCGTGATTAAAGGCAAAGTGCCCCTTCAAGCAGAGAAGACGTGCTCTGGGAGAATGTAAGTACTAGGTTTATTATAATTTTATGAAGAATCGTTGAGTTGATTGTGTATATTTTTTTGTGCCTAGTATTATCGAATTTCGTGTGTGTGTATCTATAGTTGCTGGAAAAGTAGTAATTTTATATTAAATAGTTTTATATAAGCGTTATCAATTTGGAAGTGTAAATATTGTTGTCGGGAAATTAGTAAAGTTACATTCAATAGAGCTCAATGTATTTTTATGCCGATTTTGTCAATTCGAGATTATATCGCTTGTTAAGAGAGAGTGGTAACTTAATGGACCTGAGACCCCCAAAATACTGCATTCAGTAGCTACGCTGTCAGGGTTGGTACATGGATAGGGACCCTAGCAACCATTGGGAAGAGAGGGACTCTTATTCCCAGTTTGTTGGAATAAAACCCCCATAACGTCGCATAAGGGCTCAGACACAAAACCCCAGCAGAGGGATAAAACCCTATATTGTCGCAATATGAAAGGTCAATTCTGTGATTAAGGCATTCTACATGTTATAAAACACAGGAATCAATACTTAGAACATTAGGGACCAGGCTGTTCCTTACTACAAGTCACATTAAATGGTTTCAAGAAACTGCTAATCTTCTGTTGTCTTCCTTTGGTGTTGAGTTCTTGGACAATCAGTTGACGCAGATGCCTCAAATGTTCATAATAACCAGATATGTTCTCATTGTCACTGTCGGCAACATATTTAATGACAAAATATTCACTGAATTTCTGCTTGGGTTAATAGTGTCATCTACTTCGTCATAATATTCTGCTCCAGTTACACTTTCAATGATCTCTTCAGTTATAATGTGGTAGCCTGTCATCTACTTCGTCATAATATTCTGCTCCAGTTACACTTTCAATGACCTCTTCAGTTATAATGTGGTAGCCTGGATCTTGGTCATCCTCTTCTAACCACAAATCAATATCGTTCATTGAAACTGCACTTTCACCACCAAGGAGTAGAGCATTGTGAAAATGTACAGTTTCGAACCCAGCAGTGTCTGGTTCATTGTCGTCATTTGTAAGAAGTTTCTTCCATGAGTTAACCAAAGTTGATGGTTTTAATTCCCTCCCAGCAGGTGCAAAATTATAAATCATTGATCTGATGTTGTACTGTTTGAGATTCTGTAATGTCTTTTGACCTCTTCTTCTTCTCCTTCAGTTGGTTCCTCAACTTTAAAAATTTTATTTAAAAGTATCTTTTTATATAGACATTTGCAATGTAAATAACCCCTTGAAACATTGGCTGGATTTAAGAGGTTGTGTTGGCTGGCAAAAACATGCATTTAATCTTTTTGTCTTCACTTGTCATATATTTGTGCCTGGATGTATAAGACAGTTATCAAGTAAAACTAAGGCATTTACTTCAATGGTCAGGAAGTTTTAAAATATCTATTTGGTATTCTCTGATTTCTGGCATTGCACTTTTATGGAACCAATCCATTGTGATGGCTGAAGTGAACCAAGCGCTTTTTAAGTTGAGTACTTGTAGCTTTATTGTCCATGGTTTTCTACTTTTGCCTACAATTGCAGGTTTCAGTACGTGACTTCCATCTGCATTTGCACACAACAATGCGGAAAGTCCTTACTAATTTTTCTTTCAGGGGTGTTTTTTTCAGCTTTGTAGGCTTAGGTTGTGTCAGATAATTCATCAAAATTATAAAGTTGTGACAGCTTAATTTTTTTTAATTTCATCCATGGATGGCTCAACAGCTTCTTCATTTGCACTCAAACCTCTTTGTTTGTTATATTATGAGGCCTTCTAACGTGAAAATAAAATTGTCTGATAATAAATGTGGTTTATTGGTTGTGTCCGCCATCTAAAACATGCCGGAAAAACGACTATAAGAAAAATTATTAATAACCACCTGATTTTCGCTGTATCCGTTTATTAAAAAATACTAAAAAAACTTATTACATTGTCTGAGAAAAATTATTTCCCGATTTCCCAGTCTGACGCGTCAAAGTTGTCGATTTCCTGACAAAAAATTTATTAATAACTTTTTTTTATGATTTTTTTAGTTTTTAAATTAAATTTGGAATATGTTAAAAAAATTGTCTGACAGTGAAAGAGGGTCTTTTAGATAAAAAATACCGATTTTGCCAATATACGCTTGGACTTTGCGTTCTTTTCTATATATTTATTAATAAACAGCTAATTTTTTGAACATTGCTTAAAAAAATAAATGAAATACAATTTAATAGATGTCTGATAAAATGTGTTTTTTAATTTTTCAGTCTGACGTGTGAAATACAAATTTTAAATAATTATTAAAATTTACCTTAAAAACACGATTTTCTCTTAATTATAATAAAAAATAATGTTTATAACTTCAAACATCATAAATATTTTTATTTTCAAAAAAAATGTTTTTGGTCCTCCACCAGAAACAATGCTTCAAAATCGTCCGGAAACAGCTTCATTTATTTACTAGGCCGGCAATAAAGTTACCAAGATATTACCAACTTACTCACTACAGTGATTACACTACTTATATCAAATAGTAACTTAAACTATATGTCATACCTTTATGATCAAATGAAATTTTGTTTTTCTCATTTGCCAGTTTATTTTGGGTACACCACTTCATAAATTAATTAAATAAATCTCAATATTTGGGTAAAGACGTTTTTGGAATTAAAAAGAGTACTAATAAATTGTTTGTAAATAAAAATTATATTAAATAAAAGTTTGACATTTAATTTTAAATTTGACATTTGTGAAATGACGCGTTTGTTTACAACCTTTCATTCGATTATAAAAATATATCGATTGTATTTTGCTGTGTTTATTTAAAATTAAATGGTTTATGCCTAATAATTATTTGTTTTTATCAATTTTATCTTAAAATAACCTTTACTGTGCTACTTTATACATTAGGCACATACCTACATATTATTATGTAATAATTAAGTAGTTAGATTTCGATTGAGAATCATTAATTACTACTTTTATTAATCATATAGCAAATGTCATTTTCGTCGATTTTTAGATATTTTAGTTTTTATAGAACATTTATAAACTTTTGATCAATTTAAAAAGTGGCCGGACCAAAAAAAAGTGTATCACAAATCCAGAAAATGTTTCGACTCGATGCTTCGTATCTAGGCTACACAATATCACTCTCATACTCGCAAAAGGTCATTTTCTGGACTAGTGATACAAAGAACTATTTTCCGATTTTGAATTTCCTATATTTCGCGATTAAACGCTTCATGTATTGACTTGTTAAATGTAGCGGAGGGAAGTACCTAGTAAAATATTTCAATTATTACTGTACCGAGGTTATATTAAAATGAAGTGTTTTTTGTGTAACTTAAATAATGGAGTAACAAAATTTACACCACACATATTAGAAAGATGTAAATTATTTTTAAGATCACGACAATACAATAACCACAAATTTAATGACGTTATACTACCAGATAATTGTGATGGTGACATAGGATATCATACTTGGTGTTATAGACTATTTTATGTGGGAAAAAAGCATTTACTGAATGAAAGGTAAACTTAATAAAAATTTAAAATAAGAAATATATATTATTCTTATAAATTTTTAATGTTAACAGCAGTTTTTAAATAATAATCTACTGATTTCGGCAGTTTTATAAATCCTATTTTTTTTTAATTTTTCTTTCAGTTCCACTTCCTTATCTACAAATTCAACATTAATTTCGTTGGAAAACATTGCTGTATCAAACGAAAGTTCCTAAGAAATGCATATGGATGTTGACCAATTGTAAATAAATTTACGCAGTGCATATAACAAGTGTTATGAGTCTGTAATTATTTCATTTTATAATTTACTAACAGCTTCGCCTTCGATATTTTTTATGCAACATTTTCATGAGTTACCGATTTTTTTTATGAATTTGGTACAAAACCATAAACTGTATTTTATTTTTAAATTTTATTCATTTGAAATTTTTTCAGTATTAAGGTACAGAATGTACGTTTGGTAAATAAATGTTATTTATTATTAATATTTTAAATTAATATTACTTACTTTGCTCACTTGAGATAGGATGATCCTGCAACTATTAAAAAATGATGTTTTTTCGTCAGACTCTAGTTACGCCCCACTATATTAATCAGACACTTATACCAAAAATCAAATATTGGTTTTCTTAACATAATTTTCAGGTGCCTGACGGTTATTAATAAATTTTTTGTTGTCAGGAAATCGACAACTTTGACGCGTCAGACTGGGAAATCGGGAAATAATTTTTGTCAGACAATATAATAAGATTTTTTTGTATTTTTTAATAAACAGATACAGCGAAAATCAGGTGGTTATTAATAAATTTTCTTATAGTCGTTTTTCCGACATGTTTAAGATGGCGGACTCAACCAATAAACTACATTTATTATCAGACAATTTTATTTTCACGTTTCAGATGTTTTTAAGAAGCTATTCTCTTTGAAAAAAAAAACAGTATCTATAAATTTTCTATATGTCGTAAAAACGACATGTTTAGGGAAACTTAGCGGACAAACGCCCCAAAAACAAAAACAGTCATAGAGGAATTGGGTGTCAGACTAGGTCCAATGAAGCCCTACACGAAGTTTGGTGAGAGTATGTATCACAAAAATTTTTCCCGGCGGGCACCCTAACTAGAAGAACGAAGTTGGCAAAACCATTTATAAATGGCATTGTTCAGAGATTGGTCTGAAGGTTGCCCCATTCTTTTGGACATTAAAATTGAGAAAAACAAATGTAAACTGTCTTTTTTCAAGTTTGTATATAATGCTCAGCTTATCCTTAATAGAAAGAGATGTATGTTTTTACTTTTTATGTATCACTGGTTTATTTACCGACATTGTATAATGCCTGTGTATTGCAGTAAATATAATCATGCACTGAATCATACAAACGAAAAGGCAACCTTCACACTCAAAGGTCTGGGTTACAAATGATGCAATGAACATTGAATGGCGGTGAGTCAGCTACTGGTTGCTGACCGTAACTATGGCCACGGCACATCTGTCCCCTTTTCTCCAGCCACACCATTGCGCTCTCTCTCTTGCTTGCTACTAGTTTAGAATGGCTTATTCCAAATCTAGCTAAATATAATCTTTATAACCTGCAGTAAATTGGCTGTCCGGATTCAGCGAAGTCCGTCATATTGAGGTTCTACTGTATCATTAAAATGAGAGTACGGTATGCACTTGTTTTTCTGTTTGAATTAGACTGAATCGTTTTTTCATAATTATTTATTTGTGTTAACATCAAAACTTTACTATTCTTGAATTTATTTAAAAAATATAACAATAATTTACAATATTTTTCAAATTTAAAGTTAATTACTAGAAATATATATCTCGGTAGGAGAATAAGCTACTACCTGTCTGAAAAGCGTATCTGAATCGAGTTTAGCAGATATCACATTCGGTCGACATCGAGATTTACAGTACCTATCAGTTGGGTTATGTTAGACAAAAATGATCCCTTCTCATTTCCAAAAATTCGAATATTGGTTTTCCTGTTAAGTTTTTCAAAAAAGAAAAGGCAAATTTTATGAACCGATTATTAAAGAGCAAAGAAAATCTGATTAATTTATGCTCGATACACGCTAAAATTAGGATGCTGAATTTCCGAACATTTTCTTCCACTTTGCATTCCTTTTGTTCATCACAGTATGTCAAACATAAAATGAAATTTCAAAATTAACATTTAGAAACGGTAAAGTTGTCAGGTAAATTATAAATTTTCAATTTCCATTTTGATATAAAATAAATTTTTAAAAAAACGCACACAACATGTGAATATAAGCCAAACATGCTACATTTTCTCATAATCAAAAAATAAAAATAAATATTTAAATGTTTCTTACCTGATGAAGTGGTTGCTGGATAAGATGTGTTGTATGATGCTGTTGATGAGGAGCCATTGTGCTGATGTACATTTGTGGAGCAAAACCAGTTCCGCTTGGTGCTAAACCTGCACTTTGACTACCATGAATTCCTCCTGTGAACGGAGGTGGCGTCCCCGAATGGAAACCTTGTTTTTCATAAGACTGCAAAATATACATATCGTTAAGATATATATGAATTCTTTTTCAGAAGGCTTAACAAAACACTATGAGACATATTGCATAAATTACTGAAGATGACCACTTCTTAATTACAATGTTATGCAATAGACCTTTTCATCACAATTTTTGTGCGCATGCGTGCATTTCGGCCATCTTTTTGGTACTGTTTTGTAAATAAGCATGTTAAAAAGTTTATCTATAGTTAGAATACATATGAATAAATCGTAAAAATCGACCAATATTAAACACATATTTATTAAAAAAAATGGTCGAAAATAAAAAAATACGTGTTTTAATTGAAATAATAAATTACTATACGCCTGTATTTATTATTATCTGTACAAAAAGGAAAAATACTAGGGTGCTGTTCTGGAGTATGTAAGTCATACACGGTATAAATCATTTAAAGCCAATTCATAAAATGTGTATTTTATAAATTTTCCTAAAACTTATTTAGTGTTTTAAATGAAACTCACTGTTTTCATTATATTGTGGAATTAGCTAGAAACAGTGAGTTTCGTTTAAAACACTAATATGAGTAGATTCCGCGAACTAAGGGTCGAGACAGTTAATTTAGTTAATTTCATTTCCTAAAACTTGCTTGCAGTATATAGTATTAATACTATATACGCGTAATACTATGATTAAAAATGTAATATGTTTATAATATCAGACATTTTTAAATTTTAATAATATTCATTATCAGCCTAGATGACAATTATAGAGTTTCTACATGTGCTGACAACAAATTATCATGGTTAATTAGGATAAATCAGTACAATTCTACATTTTGTAGTACATAGACGTGTTTTACAGAGTGCGATAAAAAGTAGTCTTGAACAATAAACCTAATTTACATTTAAAATGAATAAGTTGAAGTAATTTTAGTTAGTGAATAAAAATAATGAGTAACCAATCGGACGGAGATCCCCCCGATCCTGGAATTCAGGACGGATTTTCAGGTTTTGTTCAAAATGAACAAAAAAATAATGATGCTATGGATATTGACAATTCTTCGAACGGTAATGTAAAAAAAATAACTCAACTTTAAACAAAGTAAGTAATGATCAAATTAGTACATTTTTTGAAAATATTACAAAACATCCAAATGATAATAAGAACAAAGTAAACAAAAGCAACAAACCCAACCATGAAACTAATTCCAATACAATAATTAGTAAGACACAAAAAAGAGAAATATACTTATTTAAATCTACAGACACAGGCCCCTATTCATTATATATTGAAAACATTTCGGAAAATTTCACTGGAAAATTAAGTGCTATGAAAATTGGAGAAATATCACAAAGAAATTAACAACCAAATAAAGTCAATAGAATCCGTAGGTAAAAATAGAATCAGAATAAATTGTAAAGATTTTAACAGTGCCAATACACTAGTAAAATCTTCAGAACTGCCAAGAGCAATTTAGTTGTGTACATCCCAAGATTCATGTTGCACAGAAGAGGCCTAATTAGACAAGTTGAACTAGAATATTCAGATGAATACATTCAAAATAATATCAAAGAACACGATTTGCATTGTAGGTTCAAAGTAGAATCAACAAAAAGGTTATCCAGAAAAGTGATATTGCCGGATCAAACTGTCAAGTATGTCCCAACTGGAATGATACTAGTCACATTTAAATCGCAAACTCTTCCTAAATATATCGAAATTAATCACGTAATATGTGAAGTTGAAGCATATGTTGAGAAAGTGGTTTTGTGTTATAATTGTTTTAGATATGGTCATTTGGGTAAGCACGGTAAAGGATCGACGAGATGTTTAAAGTGTAAAGGTAATCATCCTACAGATAGTTGCACAGAAATAATAACCCCTAAATGTTTCCACTGCAACGGGTCACACTATACCAATGCTACTAACGAACGTCCCGAATTCAAACGACAAAAAGAAATTAAAAAATTAATGTCTGAAAAAAAGTATCATACAAAGATGCTGACAATCAAACTCCAAAAAGAACATTTGCAACAGTTACATCGACTGAACCATCTCCTCCAAAAAGGTCATCCTATTATACTCAAACAATAATAAAAACTTCCAAAAGAACCAGACCCAGTTCACCAAATCTCACATTAGAAGCACATAATAAAATTATAGCTCCATGCAATCTACCCTCCACTTCTGGGGGAATCTCCCAATCAGCTACATATATATACACCACAATTCTTGGAAATAATCAAAACAATAGCTGAAAAACTTAAAGCCAAAAATACATACAATATACAAGAATTAGATTTGTTTAGTATACTCAAAAACGAACCTATAATGGGCCTATCGATGGCAGAACTTAAGATCTGCCAATGGAATTGCAGATCTGCAATTTCTAATAAAGATAATTTATTAAATCTTTTGAGTGAGACTAATGCAGGCATAGCATTACTATCAGAAACTTGGTTTAGACCAGGGGTCTTTGTCAATTTTCCCTTTTATAATATCCTTCGTTCCGACCGTCTAGACGGAAGGGGTGGGGTAGCTATACTAATAAAAAAATATATAAAATTTAGAGAAGTATTTTTACCTGTTTTTCCTGATATACCAAATAAATGTGTAACTATTAGTTGTGATTTATATAATATTACTTTTGTATCCTTGTATATAAAACCTGCTACATATATTGATGTAAATTTATGGAATTCATTTTTTTCATCTATACTTTCTCCGTTTGTTATTGGAGGGGACTTTAACTCTCATAACCAGGCGTGGGGATGTGAGTGGAATGACGTTTATGGAAACACACTTTTAAGCTGTTTAGAAGACAACAATCTCATCTGTCTAAATGATGGATCTTCCACTTTAATTCAATACAATCTACACTCAAGAGCCAGTGCCATTGACTTAACAGTTACTAGTCCACATATATCACACTTATTCCAATGGAAAACAGATGATGATCCTTGTGGTTCTGATCATTTACCAATTATAATTAACTGCTTCATTAAGCCAAATAGTTTCAGTTTCAACAACAGCAGAAAATGGAAGATATTAAAAACAGACTGGAGTAAATATACAGAAACCAGTGAAGAAATATTCTCAATCATCAATGAGGAACCAACACGTAGTTAATTCTATCAATAAAATAGCATCAACAACGATACCCCAACAAACAGTCAAAACAATCAAATCAAGAGGAAAGCAGTGGTGGAATGACGAATGTGAAGAAGCAGTCCAGAAAAGGAAACTCGCATATAACAAATATAGAGAGAATCCTAACCTTGAAAATATATTGGAATTCAAACACGGTGATGCTATGGTTAAAAAAATAACAAAAGCAACGAAAAGACAATCTTGGAAGAACTACTGCAACTCTATGAATAGCAGTACCCCTTTTAAAGAAGTGTGGCAGCGAATAAATAGATATAGAGGTAGAAGGCAGGAAAATTATCAAACTATTGACTTAGATGATGAGTGGATTCCCAAGTTTCATAGTAAACTGGCTCCAGATTGGGTACCACAAACGAAAGCTGATATGGAATTACCTGAAGCACCAAATGATTTTCTGCATAGACCATTCACGATAAACGAACTACTTATAGCTCTTAAGATTAGTAACAACTCGTCTCCGGGAAAAGACCAAATACACTACCCAATGTTAGCCAATCTGAGCAGAAACTCTCAAGAACAAATCCTCAGACAGTTTAATAATATTTGGACCCACCAATCCCCAATACCTCAAGACTGGAAAGATTACATAATAATACCAATATTGAAAAAGGACAAACCACCTGATAATTACCAATCATATAGACCCATATCGTTAGCATCTTGCGTTTTGAAGACATATGAACGGCTAATAAAAAATCGCTTAGAATTTTGGTTAGAAAAAAATCAATTATTACCTAAATCACAATATGGTTTCAGACGGGAACGATCTACACAAGAAAGTTTAACCAATTTGGTCACTGATATCCAAATAGCTTTCACTAAAAACAACTCAATATCTGCTATTTTTCTAGACATAGAAGGAGCATACGACAATGTAAACCTGGATATCTTATATACAAAAATGAAGGCTCTCGGCATACCAAAGACAATTATAATAAATATTTTAAAGATATATTCAACACGTCGGCTATATATCAGAACGAGTAGAGGCCTCACTGACATGCGACAGGCACAGGTAGGTCTACCCCAAGGAAGCATCTTAAGCCCACTCCTTTATATAATATACACACAGGAATTAGAAAATTTATTTAACAACAGACACTAAAATATTACAATTTGCTGACGATATATGTGTCTATGCAGAATCAAAACAAATAGACAGCTGTAATAACACCCTTTCAAACAATATTGCAATTATTAAAAAATGGACCGAGGAAGTTGGCTTAAAAATATCAGAACAGAGATCCAACGTTTGTACTTTTACAAGAAAAAGGTACAATCCACCACGTTACATTAAACTGTCATCGTTCAATATTAAATATGAAGCAAATGTCAAATTCCTGGGTATATATCTGGATATAAAGCTTAACTGGAAAAAACACATTAACTACATCACAACAAGGGCAGCAAATGCAATTAACATATTAAAGTCAATATGTGGGCAAAAATGGGGAGCAGACCCTAATATACCAATTTTACTTTATAGATCGTTAATAAGATCAATATTAGACTATGGCTCATTATTCTATCATAACATCGCCAAAACCCAACTAGAAAAAATTGAAAAAATAATAAATAGAAGTATTCGCATTTGCGGTGGATATCTGAACAGTACACCAATAAATATACTTGAGGCTGAATTTCGAGAACCACCAATGGAAATAAGAAGGGTTTTACTGGCAGGAAAATTTACATTGAAGCTTATAGCTAAAAATAATGGAATATCAGAGAAATTGCAAATTTTATCTCAGTTATGCACTAGTGACATATACTGGGCTCTCAAGAAAAAACCACTATTGATAGAATCATATAATCAAGTCAAGGAATATAAACAAACCATACATCAAACGAAAGCTTTGGAAGTCGCATAACACAATATGAAATATTTGATAACCCTCCAATCATTGTCATAGAAAAACCACAAAATGACCAGAATATACACATAATAAATCAGGAGATAGATTGTAAATGGACAAATTATGAACAAATATACACAGATGGATCAGTCAGTCAAGGTAATACTGGATGCGCTGTATAGTACAAAAACATAAATAGAAATGAGGCATTCAAACTACCAGAGCACTCTTCAATATTCCCAACGGAACTCACTGCAATAAGAGAAGCATTAAAAATGTGCCTAAACTCATGTAAGACTAACTTCGTCATTTTCACTGATAGCAATAGCTCACTGGAAAAAATAAAAACCCCAACAATTACATCAGTTAAAAATCACATAATAATTGATATACTGACTCTTCACTGCCAGATAAAACTTGACAATAAACATATTTCTTTAGTATGGATTAAAGCACATGTAGGTATTACGGGGAAAAAGTAGATCTGTTAGCAAAATCCGCTGCAGAAAACGGACAAAAACTAGTAGGATTACAGACTATTTTTCGATACTCAGAAAACAAACAAAAGAAAAATGGAACACAGGTTTCCAAGAAAGCATCAAAGGTCGCTTTTATAAAACAATACAACCAAATATCCCAAATGAAGTATGGTTTAAAACATACCAAAACAGGAAAATCATTACAAATATAAACAGAATGAGGAGCAACCATGCCATGTATCCTGAGTATCAATTTAAAATTGGACTAGTAAATAGTCCAGACTGTACATGTGGTAGCATAGGAAATCTAAAACATGTCATCCTAGAGTGTCGCAATAATACCTTACAGATCAACAAGATCTTTCATCAGTTAGTCCAAAAAAAAATCCCATTACCCATTAATCTGGAATATCTACTAAGCAATCAGGAATGTTTCACTGCATTACATCAATATATAAATGACGCGGGTATAAAATTGTAAATATAGAATAAGTCTGTGTTTCCCACTCTTATGTTTACCCATCCAAGGATTAACACCTGTGTAAGTCTACACCTGTCCGGGAGGTCCTCCGGCAGTTAAATTTTCCTGACAAGTGTCCCTGTCTCAAAAAAAATAATAATAAAAAAAAATAAAAGATTAAAAATAAAAAAAAAATATTAAATTAAAAAAAGGCCATAGAAGCATCTAACACATTGAAAGTGCCTATGTATTTGAAAAAAAAATAATGAATTAAAAAAAATATTAAAAAGAAAAAAATGTGTGCAGAAAAAAGTTGAAAAAAAAATTGTAACAGAAAAACAGTTAATCAATTGATATAGTTTATTCTTCCATACTGGGAAAATTGACAAAACATAAGCTAATAAAGACTATCTTGAGTATACTTTACAAGATACGAAGTTTTGGCCAGTTGGCGGTAGCCAGTGCCATTAAATGAGTTGAAAAAAAAATTAGGATAAAATTATTAAATATTATTTACCTAATTTTATTTAGATAATATATTGTATTGACACCTAATCTCACAACTAGTACACTTATTTTGCCTTTTTACTAACGCCCATGACACTTTAACCACATTTTCAATTGTTCACAATTATGAGCTTCAACTGAATTGTCAACAATTACAACACAATCAATAATTTGTTTTAATGATCGATTTGGTTGTGGAGATACTATTGCATTCCCATCTATTATTGCACAAAACAATACGAAGCTTTTCAACTCCCGCTCTTTCAACATGGCGGCTGCGCTTGCGCTTGTCAGGCGATGAAAAGTACTATTGATAACAATAAATTATTTGAATTTAAATGTGAAATATGAATGATTTAGATTCTGATATAGAACATATTAACTTCAAAATGATGTTTTTCACAAGTCTCTATTTCGCGAGTCAAACAGAAGAATAATAGTGTACCTAGTTAAGATACCAGCCAGATAAAAAGCATTCTTGATAATATATGTTCAGTAAATTTGTTTTCTATTGTAAACTACAAATCTAAGCATAATTATTATTATTAAAGATTACATTTTAAACATATTGTAATCTAGATAATTAACTTTCAAAATAATCTGTAGTTGAATAATATTAATATAAGTGTGACACCAATATTTTAGTTTGTGATTATCATGTGTATGAAGTGTGATAACGTTTACTTATACAGTGCCCGTCTAAAGTCTCCCCCCCCCCCTCTATTTCATGAACCATAGAACTTAAATCCAGTAATTGGTTGGGTACCTGAAATAGAGTACAAATGCAACGTTTTTGATAGCATTTCGTGACGTTGCCATTCAAAATGACGGACAGATAATTTTAAATGGGATCATATGAAAAGTAAAATTGTTACATGGTATTACTTTAAATAGGTTCCATATGAAGAACAGTCATT
Organism: Galeruca laticollis; assembly: GCA_963921935.1. Taxonomy (NCBI): domain Eukaryota; kingdom Metazoa; phylum Arthropoda; class Insecta; order Coleoptera; family Chrysomelidae; genus Galeruca; species Galeruca laticollis. The sequence goes on along the minus strand of OY998176.1, from coordinate 148,634,950 downwards.
ACAATACTGGCTTCAAGCATCAATTGAAGTACAAACTGAAATGTCATAGAAACGCAAAAGTTAACATAAAGCTGTCGTTAAGAGATACAGAAATGAATAATAATAATACAAAATAATTAAAAATTAAAACAAACAAGTTTAAATAATATGCTCAATATGTCCACCGTTGACTTCTTGGCAATAAAAGATTCGAGACAAAAACTCTTCCCGAACGCATTCAAGGGTCTCTGAAGAAATCGATCTGCATTCTTAACAAATTCTTTCTTTTAGATCTTCAACGGTGCCGACTGGCGTACGATAAACTTTTGTTGTCAGATAACCCCACAAAAAGAAATCGAATGGTGTCAGATCAGGAGAACGGGCAGGCCACTCTATTGAACCCTGCCGTCCTATCCACCTACCAGGGTACTGCTTGTTTAAATATTGCCTTACTGGTCCATAATAGTGGGGAGGAGCACTATCCTGCTGAAAAGAAAATCTCCGAATCATGGAGTTTATCAAGATGATCCTCAAGTATTTTAAGGATTAAGGGTATCTAGCATTTCCAGATATATTTCTCCGGTCAAATTCGTGTTCAGAAATACGGGTCCAACAATGTAGTTTCCTAGAATCCCTGCCCACACATTTAGTTTTTGAGGAACTGGGTGTGTCCTTCACGAAAAATGTGAGGATTTATGTCACTCCAGTATCGCACGTTCTGAGTGTTCACTTTACCATTAAGAAAGAAGGTAGACTTGTCACTAATACACGAAATATAGAGTAATTAAGGTTGAAACAATTAAGATTAAGCTTAAAGAGTATATTTGGTTTAAAACTAAGTTATCAATTACAATTACTGTTTTGAGATAATCGGGTTCTTGAGATATTTTTTCATCTATTTTCCCGCAAAATTCAAGCATGCGATCTGGATCATCTTCTGTCAGCTGGTGGAGCATTTTAATTTTGTAAAGGTGAAATTATTGTTTCTTTAAAATTCTTTGTACAGTGGACACACCTCACAAGTACCTGCAACGATTGAGGTGGATTCACTGCAATTTCCGCAACTATTTCAATTTGTTTATCTTCTGTGATGCTTGACCGTCCACTTTGCTTATAGTCATTAACGTTTCCCTGAAATTTTTCTAATAGCCCCCTTGATATTTGCTGATCTGGATACCTGTCAATAAACATTTGCTCGGCTGCGTGCAGCTTATTTCTAGTTTCACCATGAATTAATATCGCTACCACTTTATCCTCTAGACTACGTTTCATTTTGAAAAAGTTGTAGTAACATACAAAAGTAAAATAACACTAAATACTTAAGTCTACTTTTAAATTAAAAAACACGGTAATACATTGTTACAAAAAACCTCAATTTTGACAATAGTACGATGCTAATGTCAAAAATGAACCGATTAATAGATCAATTACAGAAGAAATATCCAAGCCACCAATGAACACGTTCGTCTTTTCTAAATGAGCAACTGAGTAGAAATTCACAAATAAGTAGAAATAGTTTGATCGTGATGATGTCGTTGAACAGGACTTGGAACGAGCATTTAAATGAGGTATTACTTGCCATATGATCCCATTTAAAATTATCGTACAAAATGTCGCCGTCCGCCATTTTGAATGATGACGTCACGAAATACTATCAAAAACGTTGCATTTGTAGCTTATTTCATGCACCCAAACCATTATTGATTTAAGTTCTATGGTTCATGAAATAGATAGGGGGGGGAGACTTTAGACGGGCACTGTATATGCATATGAATAGTACGAGTATATTAAAGTATAAGTGGATAAAAAGGTCTTTCAAACACGGGCAATTTTTCGAGCTGCGCCATCGTGCTCGAAATAGAGCAAGTGTTTGAATGACCAATTATCCACAAATACTTTACACTATTTTTTTTATTGGTGCACTTTGAAATCATAAAATATTATTATTATATTATTACTACAAAAAATGGAAGTCCGTCCTCGATGCCTAGCCAAGTTTCGTAAAAGTCCATCCTAAATAGTATTTATTCTTATTAAAAATGTATGTAGAATTACCGGAATTGCAAAAAATGGCGTATACACCTCTCGACTAAAGTGACATTAATTCCTTAGGTGGATTGCTTCCCTCGGGCTCCACTGCGCTCCGTCCTCAGGAATCAAACACCACCCACGGAATTAAATGGGTCACTTTAGTCGCTTGGTGTATAATATACTATTATTTGACGTTACGAGGTACTGCTGTCATATCAATAATCACAAAGTTGTCATTGAGACTTACGTTTCTCGAGTTGTTGTTGTTACCATCGTAACTTTAAAAAACGCGCGTGTATGAAAGTTCGATTTAAACATGCTGGGGCGTGCTTTAAATAGGTAAAATGAGGCACCAATAAAAAAAATTTATTAATCATTTTTTTATTTTCCAAATGGGATATCATAATTTTACTCACATTAACTTTTCCTAAAGCTGTATGAGATTTAGCGTACATCGCTGTCAGATCAGTTCCTGTAGATCCAGTTGAAGAAGCGCTCGGCCCGCTACTTTTTTGACCCTGTGTGTTACTGACATAACCACCTTTTGAATAATCCTGAGATTGATTCAGGGAGTCGTAGCTGCCATATCCCGAGTTGTACGATGCAGGTTTAGAATACTGAGTGCTATTACTGGAACCATGCGCATTGGTAGCAGCAGGCAGTTGCTAAAAATACAGTTGTGAGTCGAATGTGTTTGTAAATTATTTTTTTTAATGTTCTCAGAGTCAATGCAATCATAGGGCAGAAGTACCCACATCAACAAATCTGACAAATTGTTATTAACTTGTCTCAGTATGCCAAAATACATCTTACAGAAAGGGTAAAACTTATGAACTGAAGAGAATCAGTAAAATAATGGCTCAAAATGCTCGTATATGCCAATATACCAAGTCTATCAGTCTCGCCATTGTTTTATCACAGATTAGAATAACAATCATATTTGGATTTAATTTATACCATAAAAAATAAATTTTACAAATCAGTTAATTTTAACAGTAAATGATTTACTTATATTCAATTACATATATGAGAACTATCAAATACTTGTAGACTGATTAAAATAAACATGATGGGAGAATGGCATCACACTGCAGAAGCAATCATGTCAAAACAGTACACACCAAAAATTTTTTTTTTAAATATTTGCACCTAAAACCCTATTTTATCATTCTTCAACACAGATTATGTATATGTACTTAGAAGAAGGAATTACAGGGTAATGGATAAAATATGTTTGGCCAAAAATAAGAATTCATTAATTATCATAATTTTTTTTAAACAAATTTTGAGCATTTTCTGAGAAAATAATGTTATGACAAACTAGAAGGATTCACATATTTTCAACACAGTTTATTACAATTCCTTGGGCTACATTTAATGACGCAACTGAAAATACATCACAAAAATCAGGATAATTATGTGTAAAATTTTACTTACCGTATACATTGCTCCAAACTGATAATTTGGGGCGATGGTATTGAAAGCAGTCGCGAAGAAGTACGGTGGTCCAGTACCGGCCAATATCGGTTGCGCTTGATGCCCTTGTGTCAGAGTACTCGTCTGCTGCGACAGCGTCGTGGGAACCGGTGAAGCATTATTATCCGTCCTAGCGAACCTTCCATCAGACGATAACGAATATCCAACGTTGCCGAGTGTAGCTGCGTCCCTTACGGCTGCCAGCGTCGTTGGTGTCTGATAACTCATATCATAGTAGGGTGTCGTCTGTGTAGGATAAATACATAGGTTCGTCACATTCGTTGGTACCAAATCGACTTCACCCGAGAACTTTCCAAATTTTTTTAGTTTCAATTGGGGTTACATTTGTGTGAAAAGAAAGCTGGTATTTTTTAAGCGATATGATTGGTTGTGACTAAATGATTAATGTTTGGGAGGTGAGTCGGTTTGATGTGATGTTAAAATGGAAAGAATGCAGATAATGTGATTAGATTTCATATTTTTTTATCAATTTCATGTATCAATTTTATTTTATAGATTGACACTTACAAAAATATTCAATTATTCATTTATATAAGGATATGCCAATTTACAGAAAACATAACTATTTAAGAGACAATGTTTAAGTTACCTTATCAACAAATACAATCATAATGAACTAAAACTAAATTACAACAAATTAATGTGCCTCATTTGATTTTTGAATAAATATGTGGACACGTCGAATAAATTAATTATTTCACAATTTTTATTCGCCAATTCAACTAACCTTTGAATTGACTAATTTCGGCCATAGTTCGTACTGTGACCATGAATAGTTCTGAAATTCTTGTTCTTCTGGGATTAACATTCAGTTTAAATACTTCAATTAAATTTGGACAACTCCATTTACAACTTTGTGCTGAAATCTCAAATCGATCTCAGCCCTTCGATGTTCCAAACTTGATAAATTCAAAATGTCGGAACATTCATAGTTTCTGCTCTGATATCCATGTTTGAATGCACATGACCTTAAAAATTTATTGTGGACTTTCTCAATTCTATAGTTTATTTACGATAAAAAGACGATGATGTCATTTTTAGTTACTTTCCTGCTTATCAGAATAAATATTAATTTACCAACTGAGAATACAATTTATCCTCAACGGCAAGGGCAATTTACAGCTTACGGGTTGGCAAAACTTCAAGACGTTGTCAAATCAACTGGTAAAATTCCCCAGTTTGTTTTGACGTTTATTAACATTCGATCATCGTCTAATATTTACAAGTTTTTTTGGTGCTTTTAAATTCATTGCTTCTTTAAGATTAAAAAAACAGTTATTTTCATAACTGATTATTTAGGCAAATCTGCAGTGTGTGGTTAATAAAATGCCGAAGCAGCTGAACAGAAAATGTCAAGAGATGGTAACATCTTTGTTGAGCTATTTTGAACGAGAATGCCGAAATGGGAGCCCGCTTCTCCCGCTTACTGCTGTAAGAGACGTAAGTAATAATATTCGCTATTTGTATTAATCATTATTAATATTATTGTTACATATTTAAATGTAAATGATTAAATGGTTTTAATATTAGGTTAGGTTAATTAAACTTGATAATATATTATTCTTTCATAAATTGAAGTAATTATATTGTAGAGAATTGCAGAAGCTTTACAACTTAGCGTTACCACTGTTAACCGTATTGTCGCCAAGCATAATAGAGGTGAACAGCCTAAAAGCCCACCTAAAAAGAGACAACGCATAAAACCTACTGTTAAAATTGATAATTTTGGTCAAAATGCTTTCCGAAATGTTATATACAAAATGTATGAAAACAGTGAGTATATTGAATTTACTGTTTTATAATATTCACAATTATTTAACACAATATTTTTTCAGAGGAACACATAACCATGAAAACTTTAAGAGACAAACTCCAGGAGCGTGAACTCTTTAATGGTTGTTTAACATCACTCTGGAAGATAGTGAAAAATATTGGATTCAAATACCAAAAAGATGATCCTCGTCGTGGTTTAATGGAGTTGCCACATATTGCATTAAAACGTGTACATTTTCTACATGCATATGTCAAGATAAAAAGGGAAGATTTATATCAATTTGTGTTTTTGGATGAGACCTGGATATTTAAAGACGGCACTGTTGGACGTTCTTGGAAAGATTCCAATCATAGAAGCGTGAAAAAAACCAAAATTGGTGGTCCAAGGTAATTGAATAATAAAATTTAGCAATTAATTTATGATGTACTAACATTACTACCATTTTAAGACCTTTTCAAATATTTACTAGTAACACTATTTTATTTAAATCTATATAATTATTAATAGTTGTTTTGACATATGCAGTCTATCTAGGAAACCTAGTAGTAATTTGTTATTTCCTTATTATAGGTATATAGTATTGCATGCTGGTTCCTCTTCTGGATTTATTCCTGGAGCAGGGCTGGTTTTTCTTCCAAAAAACAAGATGGTGATTACCACGGTGAAATGAACCGAGAACATTTTTTGCATTGGTTTGAATACCAGCTTTTAGTGAACTTGGAAGAACCTGCCATAATTGTAATGGATAATGCAAGTTATCACAGTACAGTCATCAATAAAGTACCAACAACAGCTACCAAAAAGGCAGATATACAGAACTGATTGATACAAAATGATTTTCCTTTTGAAAAGACTTTCCTCAAAACCCAATTATTGAATTTAGTACAACGGTAAGTTGATATAAACATTTTTCAATATATTATGGTAATACTTAGATAACTTATTTTGTTTAAATATATGCATTTTTGTAGGAATAAACCACCAACAGTATATGAAGCTGACATATTATTTGAAAAATATGGTCACAAAGTGCTTCGACTTCCCCCTTACCACTGTATGTTCAACCCAATTGAACCTATTTGGGGCATAGTTAAAATTTTTTATAATGTGGGAACTGATGGTTCTTCAACAGAACAAGCAAGTGTACGGATAGTCTTTAGAAAAAGTGACTCCTGATATTTGGTCAGACAGTAGAGCACACTGAAAAAATTATATAAGATGGGTGGGATAGAGAAGTATTATTTGATAGACAGGATGTGCCTCCACTTATTATTTTGTAGTTGAGTAGTGGAAATCTTCTGTTTTATTTTTTGTATATTTTTATCCAATCTACTTTATTTCCACCTCTTCAAAATCACTAATAACTATTATTAAATTAATTAGGTACAGTTATTTTATAATACACAAATTAAAACAACGACCACAGTACCTCTACATAAATAATATATCTTGTAACAAAATTTTATTTTGTGTATCTATATTTTTATTTTCCATTCTATTTTTATTATAATAAATATAATATATATTGTATAAATAAACAATATTTAAATTTGCATGAAGATTATTACAGCTTGTATTGATTCCTTTTAGTGTAAACCCTTGCAGTGCTCTTGAAGATGGTTCTATAGAGCATAGAATAAGGTATAATGACCTACAGTTCGTCATTTAACCCTCTTCTATGTAAAATAATTAAATGTTAATTCGAATATAGAATGATTGGGGTTACTGTTTCTTGTATCTTATCCATAGTTTTTCATGAATAAATATTTATATTAAATTAATCAAACCTATCATACAAGCCTTTTATTTTTAAATAAATATGTTTGACTTACGCCCTACAAGGCACGGAACAATCAAAAAGAAGAACTGTCAATCTAACATCAGATTGAGTTTTCTAGTTTTTGTTAAGTAAAGGAAAAAATTACAGCTTGGCAACATCACAATATTTCGTTTTGCAACGTCATCGTCTTTTTATCGTAAATAAACTATATTGATATCCGCCTGATAAAATGGACGAGAGAGCAGTATATTTTAGAAAGGGAAAATTTATCTGAAGATCTTGCAACAAAGCCCAATAATTTAAATGATTTCGAAACAATGTTATCAATATGTGTCTTAAATGTAACTTTGGAATCAAATAATATGCCAAGATCTCGAACACTATCGGCTACTGACAAATTAATATTTTTCACTTGGTAAGAGTTTTGAATTGCATTCATAATTCTTGAAAATGTGATTTGATAACATTTGTTTATATTAAGATGAAGCATATTTATATCGCACCAACGGGACAAACTGCTCAAATCTATTTACAACAGTTCAGCATCGCAGACATTGTCAATAATCATATAAAGTTTGAAGTCATCAGTAAACATCAAGTGGCAGATGTGTTGTATTACTTATGATATATCATTAACAAATAACTAAAAGAGTAGTGAACCCATATCGGATCCTTGGAGAACCCCAGATGTTACCGAGATTTCTGATGACACAGAACCAGTATATTTGACTCATTGAGTCCTACCTCTCAAATAAAATCCGATCCAGTTCAAAAAAGTACTGTCAATGTCTAACACAGAGAGTTTTGCAATTAGAAGGTCATGATTGACTCTATCAAATGCTTTTGAAAAGTCAGTATAGAGTCAACCTGGTGCCTTTCTTCTTAACTGTTCAAAAGAAAATGTTGATAAGTAAGCAAATTTGTGTTGGTGGATCTTCCTGAGGTGAAGCCGTGTTGGTTTTCATTCATTATGTTCTTGGTGTCATGAGTAAGTTTCTTAGTAATCAGACAGATGAGTAATTTGGGGATTTCAGATTGCTTACACACAGGACGATAATTCTTTGTCATCTCTAGCTCCAGATTTGTGGATTGGAGTGGGAAAATTTTGTTTCCAAAACATAGGAAATCTTCCCGATGATAGCGATATTGAAAATTGTTTGAAGGGGCTTTGCCAGCGCGAATATACATTTTTTCATGAAATGTAGAGGAATTCCGTCAGGGCCAGAGGAAAGTTTTTCTGGGGCTAACATCAATTGATCAATTACTTATGTTATTTCAATATTGTAATTGTAAACATTCAAATACTTTCTTTTTCCATATTCCGGAATTTGGGTAACATTCTTGTCAGTGTAAGTTGTGGAAAAATAGTTGGCAAAAATATTCACAATCTCATTCTTACTACTGCTTGTTGCCTCTTCGAAAAACATGCTGGAGGGTAAGTTATTATAATTTTCTTTTACTGTTTATATAATTCCATAACAACGAGGATCATGAGCAATATTTCTTTCAATTTTTTCAATAGATTACATTCAAGAGCATATAAAACGGGACCCGTCTCTTGTACACTCAACGAATAAGTATATTGCTTGTTTTTTCTTAAACAACCTGTATGTAAATGGGGGAATCGGTTATAACTTATTTGTAAAAAATATTTTGTCTTTTTTCACTGATTCCATTTTTCGATCATATCCTCATTTTTTTACGATCTGATGATATTAGATCAATTCTAGGTAGAACTTTATTTCTTATCATGTCCTTATTCTTTGCTTTAAATAAATCGTTAGAGTAACAAATAATGTTTATATGAGCCCATAACTATGAAAATGGTTTAAATCACAATTCAAAAAATTGCATTGACATAATGTCAAGAACCAGAAATTTTTTGCTACATTACCACCACTCAGAGCTGGGACGAACGAATCCTCTAAGATTTGAATCACGAGAACTTATTCAAATCACGGATATGTTCTTGACAAAAGTAAAAGATACTTATCACGAATCGCAGTTATACCTTGTATTATGTATGAATGATATCTAATACTGTCTTTTACCGACTATAAATAGTACAATTTTGAGATACAAAAAGATGGTTGAATAATTGAACTCTTAAAAAATAATCTACACAAAATAAACTTTATTTATTTCACATAACAATATAATACTGAACAGACAAACAAACAGAATAAAACTAAAGTTGACTTAACTTACGGTTTTTCAAACAATTTCTTATCATTGGCCTTGGAGAGCACCAGAATTTCAAAATTTTCGTCCATTAAACCGTTCCTTCGAGGTTCGTCAATTATACCCACGATCGAAAATAATCGTTCGACCTGGCCAGATGAAGGAAGGCAAGAGTTAGATGTTAAGAAAACTTTCTCGAGTGTTGGCTATTCATTAGTAATATGCAATTATTTCTTTTATCTTCTAAATATCTCAGCAGTTCCAGTGAGACTTTTGATGTTGATTTATTTTTACTGCTAACTGTGATGAAGCACGAAACAAAATAAAAAAACTCAACAGATTTTTGTGAGAGCGTCAGATATTATGTTGGTACCGTGTTCTTCTAATAACCAAAAAAGAACGAAATTCAATGCGAGCATTTGTCATATTGTTTTAATTCAGCATATGGTTGATGATGTATCAATCATGTGTCGGAAAAGATTCAGCATCTCTAATGTATGTCAAATTCAACATTCACACAGTCTTCAGTCTCAGTCCGTTTCAGTTTGCATTTACCGACAAGTCAAAGCTTGAGGAAGAATGTTGTGCAGGCATGATACCCACTAAAAGGATTCGATGCTAATATTGGTGATTCAAATAATAATACTTTAGGCTTCCTTGTGCGAATCCGGATCACGAATAGCTTTTTTTTATGTTTTCAAAAACTGGTCTCGAATGCTCAGAAATGATTCAAATACTTCCTAGCTCTGCCACCACTAAATCAATTTAAGGTACTCCCTATGAGAAAAGTGTCTAGCGAAATAATTTTCCCCAATAAATGCTACTTAAAATTGCATTTCTTTGGAATGTCTTGTTTTAGTGCAAACACAGGATCAAGACAAAATCGCGATCCTTTGACAATGTCTAATGTGTAAAATATAACACAATTTTTGAAGTTATTATCAACAAAACTGCTGAATTTTTAGAGTTTAATTTCCTTTTGTAACAACTAATGTAGTTACAGCACATGAATGGGTTTTAAAATGTTGTGTGTTTTAATTACATTATAAAAAATAACCAGAGTGGGATACTAATAATGTTTTAAGTCTTAACAAAATCTTTAATAAAGTGAATTTAGTATTTTTATAAGTGCTATGCTATGCTTGGTATAAATAAAAAGTATGAAATCTGAAGAGTTACTAGTAAAGAAACACTCGGAGTTAAGCTCAATTCGAACAACACACTAATTGAACATCTAATCTCCAACTTACCATATGTGGAAGCCTTTGCTGCATCATCTGCACTTCTTCATAGGAGTATACGGGTTGTTGGAAATATGGCACCTGTCCAATATATGGCATACTCATAACAGGCGCGACACTTGGTGGTATATTTGACACAATACTGTTGGAATTTTTCGCTGCCGTAAGATAAAATTATTATTAAGAGAAATAATATTTGATAAATCTGTTTGGTCAAGCACATTTTAATGAACAATATTTAAAAAAGCATACAGTAATTAAAGCCACATTTAAATAAAATAAATTATTTTTTAAAGCTTAAACACAAAAGTTATAACCACAACCCACAGATGCTTGTCATAATATATGAATAGAAAAAACAGTATCAGTATAATCCAGAGTCTACTCATCTTTAGTTTTTCTTTGCACATACCGGGTGTTTAATTTCAAGTTCTTATAAATATGTGTGATAAGTCTTGTCATTAATGAGTTACAGATCGTTGAATTGATTTAATAAACGATCTCTGACTGTAATTGAAACTTATTTAGACCATACTTTTGTCTTAAGCGATGCTATAGGTTTTTAAAAGTAATAAGAATAGACATGTTTATCCTAAAAGGCCTTTACAATATTAATAAAAAATAAACTAAATAGTTTGTTTATTAGAACAATTCAATGCGCTGTAACTCATTAACGACAAGACTTCGCACATGTTTATAAGAACTTTTCATTTCAAAATTAAATAGGGAATCGCACACAACAATATTTCAGATTACTTTGGAAACACCCTGTACTCAAACTTATAAATTAAAGTGATAAAATATAAAAATCATTGCACCAAAGAGAAAATTATAAGAGAAAAATGTTATGTACAGTTTTGATAACATAAAAAATTAACACTTTTATGAGTTTTCTGTAAAAAGGTTTTTGTGGATTGTTATAATAAATGGATTCATCCACTAAAAAATCGTAGCACACAGCTGAAATGGAAATGAAAATATCCTAATAATTTTTCTTATCTCAGTATATCAATGACATCTTAAAGAAGTGGTGAAACTTGCAAACTGAACAGAGCCAGCAAAAAACTTGCCAACAATGACTGATTACAGTATACCAAACCTATCAGTCTCGTCATCGTATCATCATTGATAAGACTATGATATTTTAAAATTATTTTCATTGAATAAATAATTAAGAGAAAGAGACGTTTTTGCACCGTTTTTGATAGAAATAATTTGTGGTCCCAAAATATAATAAGGAAATATAAAACAACTAATATTACCAATTACAATAAATCTGACTGCTTTTAGATAATTGTTATAAGCTTGAAATATAAATTTGTTATAAATCATCAATACAGATTAACGTTGAAGTAATAAGTTTCATGTAAATTGCTTACCTAATGTTGTAGACGTTTTACTGGTGGTTACTCCAGCTTGAGATAATGATAAAGGCGTTGTCGTAACACTGCTAGTGGATGTCGTTTGATTGCTGCTCGACGTACTCGAACTATTATCGTAAGTGCTCGTTTCTTTGCCAATTTTGTTGCTGGAACCATAGTTGTTGTATTGACTGGTTGTCGCATTACCATAACTGTTATTCAAGCCTAAAAAATAAAGAGTATATAGTTACTATGGTCCTCTATTTCAAGCATATTTATTGTTGGAATTGTAAACAACATATAAAACAGAAAAGTCAATTGAGGATCCATAAAAAATGTATGTTTGTGATTTCTTTTGACATTAGCTATAACATAAGCTGTGATATTTTCAATGTAATAGAGTTGAAAGTATCCCATATTACTGTGAATTTTTTAAATTTGTGTAAAACCATTGTCATGTATTGGTTTTATTTATACTCAGTGACATAGAAACCCGAACACCCAGTAAACGTCACGCTTGACAACCTAAACAAAAACGTCAAGGTGATAGAACATACATGAATCCAGTGGGGACGTAGGAGGCAATCGAAACCAATAATCCAATGCCATATTTGTCAGTTATGGGGTCACGTCACATCAAACTGTGGCAGATCCCCGAGATATCTGAAATGTGCAGCCGAATGCCCGACGGATAGATTGAAGCCAGCTACATGCGCTAACTGCAAAGGCGACCATCCAGCCAATGCGGAGATCTGTCCCGAATACATCAAGCGACGAGAACGGCTGGAACAAAGAAGATCAACGAACAACCCAAAACCGGCTGCAACAAAGTATACCCCCGCTCCAATCCCGACCATTAATCCTTGTTCACAAAATACTCTCTCCAAAAACCAGGATTTCCCAAGCTTACCCTCGAAACCTACCACGATTTCTACCTCTCAAAACAATATTACATATACCCGTTCCATTCAAACTGCCAACTCGGAAACATCCACACAAATAAACAAGTTCACAGAACTCAACAATCTGTTCAAAGAACTCCACGGTGTAGTAAATCTGAACGAACTTACCAGAGCGGTAGCCGATCTCCTCCACGAGATGGAAGTCTGCATCCAATAAACTAGAGAAATTCACTATATACAACTTCATCGCTAATATAGATAAATATGACATCTATGCAGGTAGGTGGTAAAACAGGAATTCAAAAACGAAATATTCCCAAAATAATTTTTTGTAATGTACATGGAGTTCTTAACAAACTTCATCTCATCAGACATTTTCTCGACATTCATAAACATGATATTTTCTTTCTAATCGAGACGCTGCTTAAACCTAATAAATCCGCGAACTTTAGAAACCCTGAATATTGTCTCTTTAGACAGAATCGCCCTGGGGATGTCGCAGGTGGCGGTATCGCAGTATTAATAAAAAAATACGTCAATTTTCAACTCCTGCAACCAAACAATTCTTCAATTGAGCATATTGCACTCCTCTTAGAAAACAAAATTAAAATTGTGGGGGCATATAGCTCACCAAAAACTAAACTGACTGAATTAGACTTTTTCAACATAACCAAAACACATAACAAGGTTCTAATAGTGGGAGACTTTAACTTTAGGCATCCACTATGGGACTCTTATGCCACATTCCAATCCTAACGGGAATACTCTCCAGAAATTCTGCGACAATTTCGACTGTAATATCTATACCACAGACGACCCTACCCACTTCCCATATTCCAACTACTCACCAAGCACTGGGTCATAGGACACAACATTAACACAATGACAAAATTGAAAACAATACCCGAACTCAACTCCGACCATGATCCTGTTCTCCTAGAGTTAAAGATAACACACAACTTGCACACACTCTCAAAAAAAGTACATGATTACACCACCACAAACTGGGCACAATACAGAAAATACATAAATGAACACTTATTGTTCACAGAAACAATAGAAAATCAAAATCGTTTAACTAACATAATTATGAACTTGCAAAACATAATTTTCGATTCCAGAAACAACACAACCACCCTTAAACCAGAACCTCGTATCCACAACACCCTACCCAAATACATAGCTAAAATAATAAATGATAAAAATAAAATATGCAGAAGATGGCAAGTCTCTAGAAACGATGTAACAGTCCTAAAATAACTTTAGGGTATTGGCACCTCTATTGCCGAATTTAAACGTTATTATTTTATATATATTGAGTCGTTTAAACCGGTACCTATGGTAATTAGTATAATTGGACTAGTTGGTTTTGCGTCGAAACGAATTTCGGGACAATTTTAAAAAGTGACCTATGTAGAAAGCAAAGAGTGTGAACTTCCGTAAACGAAATTGATATGTTCTAATCAACCTGCAGAGGGATTCAGTTTTGGAAGTCTACTTAAATTCCGGACTCAAGGGGGATTATACTGGTATAGTTATTATTGGACTATATGTTGTATTTCTGTAATTTTTCTTCGAATGAAGGACATAACAACACTCCACGTGCATGGGTTGCTAATGGCTTCATAATTTATTGTTAGGTAGGTGGTACTTTGGTTATAAAAATAATCTAGTTAGTTATAAAAATAATATATTTAGTTTTAGTTTACTAGGTTTTCACTTTTGATTTTCTACCAGTATTTGAATATTTAAAACATATTTTTTAAAATTATTTGTTATCTGTAAAATTTTTGTTAAACATTAGTTTTGTAAAAGTTAATACTTTTTTGCTATAAATATTAATGCAGGGTGTTTATTTCTAGCTAATGAAAATTGTTCGATGTCACATACGAAAACTGTTTTGCCATAAATGTGGATTGTACTGTTCGTTACAACACTGCCCAAGTTAATAGTACCTTACATCATACTTGGTATCACAATAGATTAGACGAAAAACCACAGGAAATTATGGGGTAAGGATTTAAATTAGTTTTGTAATTTTGTGCCGACGTTACTTTTGAAAAGTTGATTCTCAACTCTACACTCTATGAATAAAATTATTTCTTTTTCTGTCCAAACGTTATCAGCTAATGTGAGAGTCAGGAAAAACAACAATTTTAATTGTTTATTTACTTGTTTGAATTTTTCTGGGTTAATTTGATGGAATAAATATGTACCGAATGTCTTAACGAGAATATTGGCTGGACTTTAATTATACGGATTTGTACAACTTTATTTTATAATGAATCATTTTAGTGGCATTTTCTATTAAGTAAATCATTTGCTTAACACATGGCTACTTAGAATTAAAATGTTGTCTGTTGTCTGTAAGTAGTGTACTTTGAGCTAAACTTAATTTTTATCCTGGGTATTCAAATTCATTTTTTTGAATTAACTATATACTTCTGGACTAAAACAAAGGGGACGTTTCTTATTTGAACTTGATGGATATTCGAGTGTTACATCTATTATCTAGTAATGATGTAAACACTTAGACTGTGTTATGTATTTTAAGGTTTTTCTATTCCGGGTTAAGTCATCTTGCTGATCCAGTTATGGAGAGAATGGTAAGGACATCTGAATTGCTGTGATTCGGGAAGTATAGCAAAACTTCTGAAGACAAGAAAACACGTGTTTTATAGGATTTATATAAAAAACTTTTTTATATATGTATATGTTACTGGCAAATCATATAATCCGGCATTCTATATAATGCCTAGTCATTTCACGAAATGACTAACTATGGTGGGCGAAGTATATAATGTAAACATGCTTTGCCTAGACAATACATAGAATGACGGCTACGTTTTCATCAAAGCGTGAAATAAACAGAGCCAAGCCCGTACAAAGAGATATACAGAGTCAAGGTTAGGTTAGGTTAGTTGGTGTGACATGTATTGTATAATACAACTTGTACAACTCTGTGTATACTGTGTTATCATAGTTGCGTTCTGCATTCATTGTTATATTAACAGTACGTACAATTACTTGTCAGTTGTAAACTTCAATACTTCAATCGTTACGTCAATTGTCAGAAGATAAATAAAGTATCTTTTAATACAAATGCACGTAGTTAATATGAATATTATATACATGACCTAAGTTCACTCCGGCATTTCATGTAATGCCTAGTCGAACCATAGAATGAATGTTCGATTCCATACTTTGCCTAAAAAGACCCGGCATTTTATAGAATGCCTGGATTACATGATTAGCCACTAAAATATATATAAGATATTAATAATATGGTTAAGGGTAGACCATTTTCTGTGTAAGACTTTGCACTATATGATAGACTCACTTTAAGTGTTAGGTTTGTTTCAATCTTCCATTGGGAAAAATCGCTCATCGATTAGTCAACTTTATATTTTCGATATATCTGTTGATGTAAGCGGAAAACTAAAGCATCGGGTTGTAATTAATGAAGTATACGAGATCGGTATGCGCATGAGCTCATCGCGACGAACGGTTAAATTCATTGCTAAACTTTCTGGCGTAAATTTTATTAACATTTACAGTATCTACACCTTTAGGCAACCGCAGCTTTATAAAAATATGATTAGTATATTCGATTATTGGATTATAGTTAATATACATAAGTAGTAGTTGGCAATATGTTATTGCTGACCACTGATTCATTTCTATATTAATATACCCTGGTTGTTTGTAAATAGAGCTAATTTCCCCTTACCTTGTGTCTCCGCGATCGTTTCTTCTATACTTTTAATGCGTTTGTACTCACTAATATTTCTTACAAATATAGTTGGACTAATTGATTATATCAAGTGTTTCATTGTAATCTAGGGTTAAGTACAAGAGTTATGTTCTAATATTGGCTTTTTGTTAAATTGGGAGCTAATAGATTATCTTTATATGGCTTTGGGTCAATTTAACTGGCGCCCCTTATTTTTGTGAAAACTTTTAGACGAACCACCCCATCTCCACGGGGACCTAGCCGAGAGCCCGAAAATACTTTTCTATTCATAAACTCGTACTTGGTCTGGCATGTCGAAAACCAGTAAATGTTTGAGATTGTTTCTATAGTGTAAAGCGAGAGGTTACAACGATAATGATAGACAACTTTTAAAACATTATCAAAACTTAATAAATACACTTGTATGCGAATATAGAAATTACACATGGAAGGTATTCCTAGAAAAACTTATTTCAGAAAATAACTCGCTATGGAAAACAATGAGACAATTAAAAAATAAACATAGCGAAATTACAAAAATTGTCGCAAATGGACAAACACACACACTAATAAATCCAAAATCGCAGAAGCCTTCGGAGAGAATTTTCAAAACAACTTCACCAACAACATGAAAACACAACACCATATCAACATAACACAAGCAGTCCAAAACCACTTACAGAAAATACACACTTTAGAGACCAAAAACTTAGCTACTTATTTCGAAGTCAATAATTCATTACAATCTTTAAAATATAAAACTGCCCCGGGGCGTACATAGTAAATTATATCATCAAAACTGGCAACTACCCTGATATGCTCAAGATTGCCAACATCATCCCAGTTATCAAAGCCAACAAACAATCTTGTTATGTGGATAGTTACAGGCCCACTCTCTTACTGAATAATATAGCAACGGTCATAGACAAAATTATTCTGAAAAGAATACATTTTACTGACAAACACAAACTAACACTCTCTGAACAATACAGTTTCAGAGGCGGACATAGCATGGTAGCGCAAATTATTAGAGTGCTCAATTATATCAGAGGATTCCGGGATAAAAATAAATCCGTGATGGTTACAATTAACATACAAAAAGCTTTTCATTCCGTATGGCACAAGGGATTATTGTACAAATTAATGAACATAAAATTACCAGATTACCTGATTAAAATAATTCATGCGTATCTAACAAACCGTAAATTCTATAAAAGTATCAATGAAGGCTCTGCGGGACCCTACCCTATACAAGCCGGAGTATCCCAAGGATCATTATTATCACCTTTGCTGTATTCCCTCTTCACCCACGACATACCTTCCTCCCCACAAATCCTAACAGCACAGCACAATATCCAATCCCACTTAAACACACATTTTACCATACCTGAGAGATAACAAACTTACCATCAACGCCTCCAAGACAGAGTACTTGTTACTCAGGAGGAGAGCAAGGAATAACAGCTCATTGCAATTGCAGCTATGTATTCATGGGCAATTGATCCTAGCAGCACGTTAAAATACCTAGGTTACAAAGTACATATCGCAATAAGTACAAAAAGCTAAAATTGCAATGAGTAAATTCTACCCCCTGATCTGTAAGAATAGTTATCTCTCAAAAAAACACAAACTCATGTTATAAAAACAGGTCATAAGACCAATACTAACTTACATTGCACCAGTTTATTACAATGAAACAAAACATAACTTTCAAACATTGAAGGTGGTGCAAAACAAGTGTCTCCGCATGGCAATTAAATACTCAACAGCTTACCCTAAACTTCCAAAAACCTAATGGTTACATGATCAAGCCGACATGCTTACTATCAATGACTTTATCACAAATGTATCCATTAACTTTTATAATCATTGTCTACCTAAAAATCTTCGAGATAATCTCAAAACTACATGGTTCACTAATCACATAATAAGTTGTTTTTCTCAAACAACCAATATCGAATTAAGGATTATTGGCATCACATATTGTCAACAAACAACAATAGATACCTCAATATAATCAACATCTGTCATGTTGCAGTGTCGAATAAACTAACTCTCTGTTTGATTTTGAAACCCTGTTTTTCAGCTGCTTTTCAGGGACATACTAGTCAAAAAAGCTTGGGAGCCATATTTTTATACTAGGGACAAACTTACTTAATCAGTGAAAACAATTTGGATTATGCTTCAGCAAGGAGCCAAGTTATACTACAGACGCATGCAAGCGAATCTAAAATTGCCTGACTATCGGCATATATTGTTGTAAAATATATTTTAGATGCACATGTAAATAGGGATAACATAAATGATTGTAAATAACGACATTTTTAAACTAACCGCAATAGAATGGACGCCGAACCTGATATGAGACTTCAATTGTCTTCTATCAAACCTGACATCAAACAGGTGATGAAAAATAAAAAACAGTTTCATTCCCATTAGTTGCATTTTTTCTTTTTTAATATCCTCTATTATTATACTTGTTATACAGTAATTTACTAAGTAAAGTAAGTAATAAGTAGTAACTGTTACATTTTACTTTTAATATGCTTATTATTAATAAAGAATACATTTTTAAAAACAATTGTTTTATTGTAGAGTTCCGTCAAGAATTTCGCTTTCCAAAAGAGTTCAGTCACCAAAAAAGTTTGAGAACCGCTGCCCTAATGCATCTAAGCATACACATAATGTGGGGATCTATATCCTCCTGTGCCACCTCTATCTCATGTCAAACAGACATCAGAGTTTGAGGAGGATGCTGTAAATTTCTTAACCTCCTATTGATTATGTCCCATACATCTTCAATTGGGGACAACTTTGAGGATCCTGGGGGCCAAAGTAGGTGGTGAGCCTGAAATGTTGGATTTTGAAGTGTCCTGAGGTAAGGAATCAGATGAAGTTCCAATATTTCTTGAATGTATTGATGTGCATTGCCTGTAACGAAGACCAAAGGTTACCTTGAGTCACAGGCAATCCCCATAATTCCAACCAGGCAATGTACATGCCACTTGACAGAAAATTGCTCGTTTGACTATAATACATATCTAGGCAGAACAGAGATTCATCACTGAAGATGATAGTATTCCATTCCTAATTCTCCACTAGTCATTCTTGGCACCATTGAAGTCGATTTCTTCGATTTTCCAGAGTTACAGGAAACACCAACTGAGGTAAGTATGAAAAAAGTCCAAACCTTCTTATCAGTCTATAAACACTTCGCCTTCCAAGGACCCTTTCATGTTCTGCAAACCACTGAGTTGCTATAGCCATTGTCGATGAGAAATGATCTAACAACCTTAGGGGACGATCTTGGAGCTTTGTTCTGCTCACTCGTTTATGTCTATGCCACTGAGTATATTTTTTGACACCTATTTAGCTATCTAAAGTGTTATAAATCATCAAACCTTAGTTCTTCAATTGTCTAAAAATACTATACTAAATCAAAACTTACCTGTATTAGCACCATAGACAGATTGACTAGTATTCTGTGGATAAGACTGTGTATTCGAAGAGTAGGTGTTAGCCTGACTGATCGAAGGAAACGCAGCCGAATTTGTGTTGGATTGGTATGAAGTATTCGAGGAATAAGTGCTTGGATACGTGTTTCCACTAGGGGCGTTATATGCAGCTACCGTTTGGTTGGTTGCATAGGTACTTGCTTGATTGGAGACGTAAGAACTCACAGTTGTCTGTAAATATAGTATTATAAATATCTTACAACCCCATTTGTATTAAAGTAACATAGCTTTTCTTTTATGTAGAACACATTATATATATTCTGGATGTTGTAATTATTCTGTTCTTTTTTATTTTGATACAGGATTTTTTTATTTATATGGATGTGAATTAAAAAACCTCTTCTACTTTTCAGGCAAAAAAGCAGTGATTATAGTAATTATTTCAACTTCCTGATTTAACTATGTCTAAATCTACTTACCGTTACTCCACTATAAGTTGAAGAGTTGTAGGTGTTTGATTTAGGCTGGTAGGAACTGTACGTAGACGACTGTGAATATGAATGTGTATCAGGCGGTTGTTTACTGCTCAAATCCAGACCAGTTGCTGTCACTGCTGATGACGTCGAAGTACTACCTTGCGTTGTTGTTCTTGGTGCTGAATTGTACGTGTTGGTCAGATGATCGCTTGTTTGTGGAATGGTATCTGTATTTGAAAGCTGAAAAATTAAAAAATTATTGATTTATTCATACAATGCAGACATTTAGCATCAATCATCATCATCAATAAATGTACATAAGGCTTTAAAAACTCAGATTTTTTATATTGAAAATCTTGCTATATTTTCTTATCTCAGAGTGCCAATGACATCTTAAAGACATAGCAAAACTTGCAAACTGACAGAATCTGCAAAAAACTTGCTGACAATGACTGTTTACAGTATACCAAATCTATCAGTCTCGTCATCGTATCATCATTGATAAGAATATGAAATTTTAGCTGTTGAATATTTGTTGTTGATTAAAAGAAATTTCTGCGAATTGAACAAATACAAACCTAAAGTATAGTACACATAAATTTTCTACTTAATGATTGATTTAGACAAAAAATCCTGAAACATGTTTACTTTTATTTATAAAATTCCACTTTTAGTAGAATGCTATATTTCTTTTTGCAAATAATATATTATAAAAATTGTGGACAATTAAATATAGAAATATTTTACTTACGCTCTGTGACATCGCAGAGCTAATACTGTTTTGTGCATTCGCCTTCGGCGAGTATGTATCCAAGTTAGAATTTTGATTGACAGAAGTTGAAGTGAGGTCCAGATTTGTAGTAGCAACAGATGCTACTACCGATGGCGCCTCCATGTTATTTGATTGAGCTGTACTACTGTATTTTGTGTCCATTCCACTATCAAATGATGAGTTTGCATCTATGATGTCCAAAGCACCAAACTGTACATCCAAATAGCCCATACTCGAGTTAAGGTCACCGGGCATCTCTACGGCACTTGCAGGTATCTTGAATTAAGAAAATAAAGTTATACAAAAATTTTAACACATTGCTAGAAATTTAGAAAATAATGGGATTAATCAGGATGCCATAATAATCTTTAAATACATACTGATTTGTAAACAACAACGTACATGTCTGTAAAAAACTTACTGAAGGTAGTGTTGCTTTAACCGGTATGTGTTTCATTCTCGTCATCGTTTCATCATATTGAAATGGCAACTTTTTCGATAATAACAAATATTGATGGAAATTAATCAGTTCATATAAATATATCAGAGTATTAAATAATAATATATAATGAAATTATAAATGAACAGTTACTTAGGACATAAATAGGATATTGTCTCAAAGTAGCAATTTAACCCATGTGTATTGTAGAAAATGCCTCTGCCTACTTCGCTGGAGATGGGCTGATGACACCGCCAGAAGAGGTACAGAGCTAGTGACACACTGCAATAGCAGACGATTGCCAATTATAATTGGTTGTGATGCCAACGCACAAAATACTGTGTGGGGAAGCACCAATAACAACGCAAAAGGTGAGTGTTTATTAGAATATCTCTTAGCAAATAACCTTGAGACCTTAAACGTGGGGACAACCACCACTTTTGTCAAGAGAGGAAGAGAAGAGGTCCTGGATGTGACAATTGTTAATGTTGCAGCTAGGAAAAATGTAAAAGATTGGAGGATGATGAGCGAGCCATCACTTTCCGACCATAGGGTCATCAAATTTAGGATACCACCTCGATTCCTACAAATACTGATTGGTCTCTTTACAAGACCAATCTGAAGACAACTTGGAACATGTCGAAGTGAATGGGGTAAATCACCCGCACTACGACCTGGAACAAAGAGTCTAACAGATCAGTGAGGCAATAATGGAAGCTTTTCATTCCAGTTGTCCACTCTCAAAACCTCGTTCAGAAAAGGATGTTCCTTGGTGGAATGAGAACCTGTCAAACCTCAGAAAAGAGGTCCGTCGGCTCTTAACTAGAGCCAAACGTGACGGTAATTGGCAGATGTAGACTGAGAAGCTTACTCAGTACAATAAAGAGATTAGGAAGGCTTAATTTTCAAGCCTTTTGCGAAAAGATCACTTCCACTCACACAGCGGCCAGACTACAAAAAGTCAAGGCAAATGGGGGAATTAACCCCACAATGTCGCTGAAAAAGCCAGACGGATCATACACGGATGGCGAAGAGGAACGATCGATTCTTCTTCTTAGAACCCACTTCCCAGGTAGTGAACCAGCAACAAGCATTGAAATAGCAATGAACTACACCAAAAAATCCCGCAAGGAAGATTGGGACATTGCTAAGAAAATATTTACCAGACAATGGCTGGAATGGGCAATAAGTACCTTTCAACCATATAAATCACCAGGAGTGGATGGAATATTTCCAGCACTCCTACAGCAAGGGATAGAGGAGATTCTTCCTTCCCTGCTGAAGATTACAAGAAGCAGTCTAGCAGTGGGTCTAATACCTAGAAAATGGAGAAGGGCAAGGGTAACCTTCATACCAAAAATAGGGAAAAAAGATGGGACTGATCCCCGATCTTTTAGACCCATCTGTCTAACATCGTTTCTACTCAAATCGATGGAGAAAGTAGTGGATAACTACATAAGAACAGAGAATCTGGAGAATATACCACTTCACAAATGTCAGCATACCTACAGAGCGGGTCGATCAACTGAGACGGTTCTGTATCAGCTGACCGAAGTCATCCAGAGAACTCTGAACAACAAAGAAATCGCAATGTGGATGTAGGATATATCAGGGGCCTTTGACAACACAACTCATGTGTCTGTCAAAGAAGCACTAAAAAGGCGAGGAGTGAATGAAACCATTGTAAAATGTATGTATGAGTTGTTGACAACGAGGATAGCTGAGACACAGGTGGGGAATCAAACCACCTCAGTTAAAGCCACTCGGGGGACACCTCAAGGGGGAGTGATATCTCCCCTTCTATGGAGCCTCGTAGTAGATGAGTTGCTCTACAGGCTAACGGAGCTTGTCTTCGAATGTATGGGATACGCCGATTACATTGTTTTAATAGTCAGAGGCAAGTTCGAGAGCACCTTGTGTGATTTATTACAAAAGGGCCTCAGAATCATTGAGCAATGGTGCTTGTCAGTGGGGCTAAACATTAACCCAAGCAAGACCATAGTAATTCCTGGAAAAGAACACTTCCAGCCATGAAACCCATATCCTTAAACGGAGAAATCATAGAATGGAAATAAGAGGTTAAATATCTAGGGATAACCCTGGACAGTGAGCTTCTGTGGAATAAGCATGTTGAAATAACTGCTAGTAAAGCAATAAGAGCTTTGATGGAGTGCAGAAATCTAGCTGGTAATAGGTGGGGCTGTAACCCAAAAATACTGCGATGGATGTACGCCATGATTGTGAGACCAGCAATTACGTATGGGGCAATAGTTTGGCACACAAAAGCAAGTCAGTATCTCTCTCTTCTACACTACTTTATTCAGAATTCTTTAAAACAATGCATAATTTAACTAAAATTTCAACAAGTTCCCTATTCTTAAGTACGTAAAAAATTTCAAGAGTGGTAATAAGTTTTTACCTTTGACGGAGGCGGTACTCTCGCTCGTTGAGTCTTCGTTCTAGTAGGTTGTTGAGCAGATGGTGTCTCCTGTGTTCCGACATACACATTACTTTGATAAGCACTGTTATCAGTGCCATACTGATTTGAACTGGTCTGTGCACCATACTGCTGGGTATTAGGTACATACGATTGAGCAGTTACATTCGAACCATATTGATTCACAGTAGCGCTATTGTATGGAGTTGTGTTGTTTGTGTATTGGTTGACAGTAGCCTTTTCATATGTTTGACTCTGGTAAGCTGGATTCTGGTACTGGTTGTTAAGAGTGTCATTATTTTGTTGGAGCTGTAATTTGGAAATACCAAATGTTTACATGTAATTCAGAAATTAAACATTTTATAATGAAAAACGGGTTTCTTTAAGGTAGTACCTCTACGAACGCAATATGTCAAGAAATCCGCAAAACTTGAGCTATAAGTCAGTAAATGCATAATGAACATGCTGTTTAAATTAGACTTACCTCCCTAAACATGAGAAATTCAATTAAAAATGACATTTTTTGTACAGGTAGCATGAGACAACCATAGAAAAATAACTTTTTTGATGGAATTTCACCAACTTTATTTCCAGTAGGGGGGGATATTTCGTAGTTTGTGTTCATTTGTATAAGGAATATAGTAGTGTAAGATGTACAATAACATTAGAAAAATTTGGATGATAGTACCACAGATACGTACTGTGCTAAAATTTTTTGACTGGACTGTCACGAAGGAACTACCATAATATTGTACTAACCTGTGAGAAATACTGGGTCTGTGCAGCAGTAAGACTACCCATCATAGGTGGAACAGGACTCTGTGATTGTATACTATGCTGGACCATTTGATCACTTCCAAACGTTTGATCTTGCAACGAGTTCATTGCACCTGTTTGATCAACAATGGGATCCAAAGGAGGTGGATTACTAGGAGTAAACACCTTGGTATCCGCCAAACTACCTTGATATTCTTCCGTAGACCATTCATCAGCACCAGGAAAATCGTCCCAAGTTTCCTCTGTGTTATGATTGGTGACAGCAACTGTGCTATTATCCCAAGTGTTTGAATTGTCCCAAGTGTCAATGGGTTTATTATACCCTCCACTGTTGCTTCTACCACCTCTCGGTAAATATCGTCCACCCGCTCTGCCACCCCCTCGTCCTCCACGACCGCCGCCACCACCTCTGGGACCACCACCGATGCGACCCCGTCTTTCTCTATCTCCGCGGGGGCGGTCCTCCAAATTGCGATCGTTTTCCTGGCGTTCGCGACCTCGCCAGCCTCGATTATTTTGTCTACCGCCCCTGTTACCTCTAGGTTTGTCTTTGTCTCCTCCAACAGCATTCGTAGAAGGTAACCCGGACTCATTCCAGTCGTCAACGGGAGTAGCGTCATCGGATTTTTCTTGCTTACCAGTTGAATTTTGTCTGTTCTTTTTCTTTTTAACTCTAGTTTCCCATTCACCCTAAGAAGAAACATTTATTATCATTCTTTGTGACATTATAAGATGGAAATGAGTAATCAAGAATCAGGATACACACAGCCAAATATATTTAAAAAATAAATAATTAAAAGATAAGAAAAAATAGCAATGACATCAACTTTCACGTCCTTCTCTGATTTTGTATAGAAAAAGTTCATCACTCTGATTTATAAGGAAAACATTATTTAATAAGTCACTTTTATGTTATGGTACAGTTTTATTAAAAATGCTTGATGGTTTTGGACTTGTAGTTGGCATTAGCAGGTGTTTATGATGATATTAACATTGTCATAAAAATAGTAAAATAACATTGTTAAGTTAATTAATAAAAGGATAAGAATATGCGAAAACATAAGAAAAAGATGAATAATTTGATGAAGGTACAATTTATTTTCAATTATTTGTCACTCAACCTAATATTTGTGGACTTATTTACAAATTTAAGACAGTTTACTTTTACAAAGTAAAATTGAATTTTTTTTTATTTAAATACATGTATAAAATTATATTATACATACAGGGTGGCCAGACGAAAACAAGTTGGACGAACTCCCCAGTGCGTCGTAGATAGACTTCTAAGCAAACGCGTTTCACACAAACATTAAATGTATTTTATAATTTGTGACAAAGGGGCGTGGCTTAAATACAAATTAAAAAAAAAATTTCTTATTTTTAAACCGGAAGTTCTATGGTCACGTGACTATATTTTGCGCGCTGATAAAGAATATTTAATTTTTATACTTCTATGACTTATAGTTACCCAGATACAGAGATCACGTGATCGAAAGGTCAGGTCGGAGGTCAAATTCCTTAAAACGGGAGAAGTTTTGGACCACGCTGATTCGAATGGCGTTGTCAGTTTCTTTCTATCTATTACCGTTTAGCCGTTGAAACTTGCGACGGTCGGACAGTCAAAGCCAGATCATAATCGAAGAATTTTTTTTATTGTTTAGAAGTCTAAAAACGCCGAGACCCGTCGATTTTTTATCAAAGGGGGACACTCTTTCCGGTATTTTTGTGTTCGCTACTTTCACCCTCTAGCGGGGGTAGGTTAGGTTTGTAATGAGTGGGTCAATAAGTCCCTCCACTGAGACTCGTAAGAGTCTATTGTGGCTCATACCTATTCATATTCAGCCTCTTAACGAAGCCGATTAATTTGTTCGGTGAATGATATTTCAGGTCCGAGTGCGAGAGAGAGGCCCTCCAAACATCAGAAACCTGACTCGAGCCGCGGCGGGGCAGACACAAATTATATGCTCTGCTGTTTCATCATCTTCCAAACAGAGATGGCAAATCGGATCATCCGACAGTCCAAGTTTCAGCATATGACGATTCAAACGACAGTGGCCTGTTAGGAACCGTAGGTCATGTTTATTATAGCATATTTGTTTGGATACATTATTTGAAGGATGTATGAAGGCCTTTGAATAAACCAATCCTGGTATATTATGACAGAAGTCTAAAACTCTTCTTGCTGTCCAGGTAATTAGTTTTTGTTTGGAAATACTTGTTGCGATGCCAATTGTAGGTTCTGGTCCGATAAAGACACGAGCGGCACCCTCCCTTGCTAGAGAGTCCGCCTTCTCATTATCATCCATACCAGAGTGGCCTTAGATGTTCATCACAAGAGGCGTCTCTTTCAGAGAATAACAAATGACCGAAACCGGCGTGAAGAAAAATATAGAGAACACAAGACTTCAAAAATATGTTAAAGACTGAAATCAAAACATTAAAAAGGCGAGCTTGGCAAAACCTTTGTAATGACCTCGAAGACGACATTTTTGGCCAGGGATTCCAAATAACAAGAGATCAATTGCAAAAAATGCCCACTCGTGTTGAAATGTCGAGAGGAAGAGGAGAGACATTTTAAGGAGTGGTTTGTCACCAACTACCCAGATAGAAAACAGCGACAAAAAGAACTAACTGTGATATGCTTAAACACCAGGAAATATTGGATGCCTGTGATAGAATCAAGATTGGCAAAGCCCCAGGCCCAGATAATATACCATCTGTGATTAATAGTAATGTCCAATTTTTTGTAAATTTTTATAATTCGTTTTTAACCAGGAAGTGTTTTCCAGGAGAATGGAAAAGAACCAAGCTATCGCTTATCGGGACACCAAGAAAGTCACCCGACGACCCCCTGCAAAATATCGCCCAATTTGTTTAATAGACGAAATGGGAAAAGTCTATGAAATACTCTTAAATACCCGGTTGATTGCGGAACTGCAAAACAAAATTAACGGCTTCCACGAAAACCAATTTGGATTCCGTAAAGGATGGTCTACTTCACATGCAATGGAAAAGATTCAAGTCATGGTAGCAGCAAATAAAGGAAAACATTGTGCATTAATCTTGGTGGATGTTAAAAATGCGTTTAACACCGCATCCTGGACAGCCATCAACGACCAGCTTAACAGATTAGAGGTGGTGCATATCTTAAGAATATTTTAAATTCCTACATGGACAAAAGAGTAATTATCCTGAAGAGGGACCTTGAGAGACAAGTTTTAGGTGGCGTTCCACAGGGCTCGGTTCTCGGCCCTAGTATATGGAATATTCTATATAACGAAGTAATGAACCTGCCAACGCCAAGTGGAGTTGTAATATTGTGCTATGCCGACGATCTAGCGGTATTCGTCGCTTCTCGGACCTCCAAAGAAATTATTGATAAGGCAAACCGTACTCTTGATCTTGTTTCATTGGATGACTCAACACCATCTAGAGATTGCTCCTGAAAAGACCGAAGCTATGAATTCTTCTTAGCTACAAAAGAAAGACCGATGCGATAAAATTTAAAATGCAAATCCAAGAAATAAAACCCCAGGAATCAGTTAAATATTTAGGATTCCACCTAGACTGAAGGCTAAATATGACAAACCACATCCGAGAAACCTGTCTGAAGGCTGAGAAAACAATAAAGGCTCTAAATTGTCTTTTACCAGATATAGGAGAACCATTAGCATCGAAGCGGCGAATCCTGGTGATGGTGTATCAAAGTGTGATCTTATACGGCGCGCCAATTTGAGCCCTCAAGACATATTTAGAAGTCAACAAAATAAGACTTATGAAGACACAGCGAAGCATTGCGCTTAGAGTCTGTTCTGCTTACTGCACCGTTTCAGATGCATCTGCAATGATTATTGCTGGTCTCATTCCGCTGCACCTTTTGGCGGAAGAGAGGAGAAGAATATTCCACATGGCTGGTGCAGCTTCTGCTGCCCAAAAACAGATGGAGAGGACTCTGCAGCAATGGCAGAAACAGTGGCAGAGCGGCCCAGAAACTTGAACCAGACGCCTTATCCGTAATATCCGACCTTGGCACAATAGGAAATGGGGGACAGTATCCTACCATCTTACTCAGTTCCTCTCAGGCCAAACCACTTTTACTTTTAAAATTAAAAAAAAGAGAGATGAAAGTTGCATATGCTGCGGGGCAGCTGTAGATGACTCAAATCAGACTGTCTTCGAATGCCCACAATGGGCAGAGAAGCGCCAAGAACTCTACTCAGATTTAGGGAAAATAAGTACAAACAACGTCATTTACAAGATGCTTAAATGTGAAAATTGGTGGAATAAGGTAACAGATTTTATAACTTATGTGATAAGCACAAAAAAAAAGTTCAGTTACGAGCTCAGGCAAATGCAGAAGATTGGACTTCTTTCTTGAGGAGATGTCCTAACGGCGGGTCCAAGAAGGAAAGTGGAGGTTCTTAAGAGGAAAGGGTTTTAGTGTGTTGGAGGTCACCCCATCCCCGCACTCCCCCAAGCACCGAAATACCAATGCCTGGGGGGTCTGCTGGCCGATTTCCTAAACATATTTATATAAAAAAAGGGATCGAGACCAGCGATACCCTGTTACGTTCTTCTATTGATGCGAGTCTTTTTTGGCAGTTTAAAACCAATTTCGACGTTACACGGAAAGAGCTAAGCGCTTTCAAAGCCGCTTGGCTGTCGGTGAAATTTTTTATTGATCTATGTGTGTGTGGTTGGATTGCCCCAAACTCTCCACACATGAAGCAATTGCGTAAATTTCCGCCTGAAATTCGGTTGCATAGGATCCTAGAGGTTGAAATTTCTGTCCCAGGTCTGCGCCCGAATACAGTCGCACCAGAGCCTGAGGGTATCTTTGAACCATCGGTGTATCGGTCTGCTATTAAGAGTTCATCCTTGCGGAGGACCCATTCATCTCTAATTGGAAATAGGACGGTATAATAGTACAGTCAATCTGGCATTTGGAGTCTTGATCGATGACCCAAGCTCTGATTTTTTGTCAGAAGTTAGTGGTCCATTGAAAAAGCCTTAATTCAAAAAGTTGTACCCCCCCCCCCCCCTGTTTTTGAGAAACTCAAAAAAGTTTTTGATTTGATTTTGTGGCCAAACCGTAGGTCGCACAGAAAATTTTATTGAGCAAAAAATAAAGACGATTAAATTGTCTATAACTTTACTCTTAGGTAACATAGCTCTAAAACTTACTGCAACAAAGTTAGAGGGCGCCAAAGTCGTCAAATACATTTTTTGGCAGTGTTTTGCATTTTTTAGGGTAAAATAATTTTTTTTACGATCACAAATTTTTTTAAAGTAAAGAGCATAAAAAAACCTACAAAATTCATGTAGACTTTTTTTTTTCTACGATGCACTGTTTAGGAGATATAGTGCATTTAAACCCCTTCGTTGGCATTGGCGCACTTCTGTGTCAAAGTTTTTCGTGTCCAGCGCGGCACTGACGCATTTCTTCGTCAACTGCTTTTTACCTATCTATGTAACCTACTCCAACTTGAAATTTGAGCGACACTTAGGGGTTTTCGGGTACGCTGAATCCGTATCTGAAGTCAAAATTTAAAAATTCAAAAATGCGTTGTCAATTTTGATAGAGACAATATACCCCGGGGCTCTTATTGCAAGTTATATTATCAAAAATCTGAGCTTATAATAATAATCAGACTTGAAGTTTTGAATTACAATGGCTCATCAATTTTTCATTTCATCGTTACCAGCAAATTATATAATTCGAAATCACATTAAAATGATAATTTACAATAATTTTCGATGCTCATTTCATCCCTAAAACCTGTGAGTATGAATTTTCAGAAGAAACAATTTCTTGCACATTATGGGCACTTTCTATCGAATTCTGTGTGCCAACGAAGGGGTCAAGACTTACCTGAGAAAATAATGTAAGTAACCACTTATCTGCATTACAGTCTGACTCAAGATGCGTACAAATTCAATATCCATCTTCAAGAACAATGAATGAAATATTAATTGTAACTGAAAATACTATTTACGATAAAATGAAGCAACTTCTTTTTTTCTTTTCGTGAAAACTTGTGCATCAAGAAAATTATTAACCTTCATTATTACAATTATGAAAATTTAATTAAAATTAAATTGATTAATTATGTTTCTGTTCTGCATATATCTGTTTTTCGAATGTATGTCTATAATTTATAATTCTACATTGTTGTATCATATGTATAATCATATTTTACATACTGTATCGTTAGGAGAACAGTACTTGTGATGGGTTCATTTGAATCAAAATAATACCTTCTGTGCTTAAAGTATCAGTTTTTAATGTACAATTTAGATTGCAAAAGTGTCATACAGTCGAAGGTCTTTACATTCAATTAATCAGGAATTGGAAAATCGAAATGGAATATTGAAAAGGAAAATTGCGTTGAAATACAATTTTTCACTTCTGTTGCCTGGCTTACATTTTGGATTTTTTTGTTGGTGGCTCCTGAACGTGATTAGTTTCCACAGAACGGTTACATGACATGTTTCCCACCGTCGCTTCTTCGATATTCTCTACAGAGGGGCTTGCTGCGTTTGTTGAATACATTGGTCTCCTGTATACTTGCGACGGACATTGGTCTTCATCATCGTCGTCGTCCATTGTGACTCCAGACACGTTGCTGCAGTTCTCTCCTATGCAGTATTAGCAAAATGCGGAGCAGGAAAGTCCAGCTTTTCGGCATCCACAGGCTGCTCCGCAACTATTCATTCGACATTTGCAGGAAATAATATTTAATATTCTCTCGGGGGCCGAGGCTTCGGTGGTCGTCACAGGTTGCATTCCTCTGTCTGTTATTTTCCAACCCCACTCAAGCGGATCCAATGTGTTGCCCAACCATGACTGCACTTGCCAAAAAACTCTTCGGCTGTGTTGATTTGCCGCATCGACTGACGGTGGTAGTGATGCCAGATTGATCGATTTATTTCCAGCGTTTAAAAACTTGGTGTATCGAAGTGACTGCAGCGTTTCTTTCTCGGTATTTCCATTGTACAAGGCAACAAAAAGTAATTGACCTGCAGCGTCGATGTCTCGTATGTGGGCCTTCTGGTTCTTGAACACTTCTGCTGTCTGTCTGAGGGTTTCATTTTTGTCCAGCAAGCTAGCCAATCTCGTTTTTCCGACATTGAATGCCGCTGAAGTCGTGTCGCACCCACTGAAGGCATGTGCGAGTAGCAGGTGTGGTTTTGCGGCGTCAAACTGGAAACTTGTTGAATCGTATACTCGTTCCGGAACTTTTCCACGACTCGGCTTGAAAAAGAATGTTTTGGGCTCACCGTCAGCAAAGGCAGTAAGCAGCACCAACAAATCTATGTCCTCACCAATTAAAATTGCACAATCATGTTGAGAAGATTTTTCGACAGTCCACTTCACGATCAAAGTATCTGCGTCCTCGAAAGCCTGTTCACAGAAGTACCCACAACTCTCCATTTTTTTCATCAAAATGCCTATGAGTCGGTCCTTGTTTTCGTTATTCTTCAAAAAGTTGTCTTGAGTTACAGTAATCTTGGTGCTCTCATCAAAATCAATAGAAGGTGCGGTGTTTTTTTTGTAACGGCGCTCTCTCTCAGCTGATTTTGTGCTGCTCTCTGAACTACTGGGATATCCATCGAAAACAATGGCAGTCGCATGTGCGCATGGATACTTTTTCTTCAGATACGTGATGTACCTTTCGCAGATATCTGAAATAGTCAGGTTCTTGTCCCACCTGACCTTGTGAAGGAAAAATCCACCGTCAATGACATGAAACGAATTCGCTTCGTTCGGCATTAGTGACTTGTCCAATGGCTTGAAAGCTTCGTACAGATTAGCTTTGGTTCCTTTCCGCATTCCTGCTTCATTAAACAGGGACATTGGGAAAGGCGCAAGTTCGAATTGCAGATAATATTTCAAATCTTCTGCAATTGGATGGGTTATCAACATTCGTTAGAACAGAGATAGCGGATTTACCGTCACTTCTTTATCGTTTGATTTCAGGGTATAGAACATAGAAGACAACGATTTTACGGCATCCTTCCGATGTAAAGTCAGCGTTCCGAAAGTAATTGCATCTCCTTTCACCGTTGTTTCCGGTAACTTCTTTAGCGTTTGCAGACCGATCTCCTCGGCTTTGTGGCAGTCAATGGAATTGTCACCCACCACTCCCGAGCCTATGGACACAATCTGCTCCGTTTCTGGGAAAGGATTGTGCGACGAGAACCAAGTAGCGAACTTTTCGTAATCCGCAGTGTTTTCTCAATTGTCTGGTCTTTGAAAATTCCGGAAAAATATTTTTCACTTCTTCGTATAGTGAAATACCCGTCCTTGGTGAAACGTTCGTATTCAGCTTCGCTCATATCATTCTTCAAGGTAGCTGCATCTTCTAGAGCCATGTGAACGGATTTTGAGTAATTGAAGTGCGCGCTGGAATGAAAGAGTGGTAACATATTCCTCATAGATGAAAGATGCAGTTCCCAATTCCCAAACTATTTAACCGATATTGTAGATAATATTAATTTTGCCTAGAAATCATTTTCATCGCTATTATTTATTCATCATTTCTTTCTTCATCGTTTCGATTATTGATATATGTATTACTCATAAAAATTCAATTTGTTCACTCGCGGAATATAATTACCTCGTCGACGCTGTTGATGTACGTCGAGCATAAGCAGCAGCAAGTCGCTCATCGGTGTAATGCAAATAGCACTTTTTATGCATTTCCAGTGTCACATTATCGTCCTTGATGATTGCTTCATGCTGTTGATCTCCTCGAATTGCACAAGCTTTTATCAAAGAGGAGCGAGCCCTCTGTTTCGGGATGTAACTGTCGTTAACGACAACCTTATTACATACAAAACAACGAGCCATATTTTCTCTGCATAGGAGACGTGCTTGCGTTGAAACTCTCGCACATACTGCCGAAAAACGTTACGTGGCCAATTAAAACCAGTTAGGAATGCGGGCCAGAGAAAGGGGGCTGACAATAGGCCCAGCGGCAGGTGTTTTCCAGCGCTCTCGCAGCAGCCGGCGGCATTAGAAACGTTATGCCTCCTAAACAGTGCATCGTAGAAAAAAAAAGTCTACATGAATTTTGTAGGTTTGTTTATGCTCTTTACTAAAAAAAAAATTGCGATCGTAAAAAAAAATATTTGACCCTAAAAAATGCAAAAAACTGCAGAAAAAATGCATTTGTCGACTTTGGCGCCCTCTAAATTTGTTGCAGTAAGTTTTAGAGCTATGTTACCTAAGCATAAAGTTATAGACAATTTAATCGTCTTTATTTTTTGTTTAAAAAAATTTTCTGTGCGACCTACGGTTTAGCCACAAAATCAAATCAAAAACTTTTTTGAGTTTCTCAAAAACCGGGGGGTGGGGGGATACAACTTTTTGAATTTAAGCTTTTTTAATGGACCACTAACTTCTGACAAAAAATCAGAGCTTGGGTCATCGTTCGAGAGTTCAGACCCTTTTTGATGCCAGATTGACTGTATTATAAGGCAGATTGTAGTTTACTGTTGGAGGCATTTTTCCGGTATTTTTGTCTTCGCTACTTTCAACCCCTAGCGGGGGTAAGCATCAAACCAAAATATTTAAATCGCATTAGGGGTCGAGTAAGGTATCATTTTAAAGCCCTTTCATTATCTTTACAACAGTCTTTAAATTTTAAAATTCGGCGTAATACTTTATAATAAATTACATTTTAAAGTTTAAATTATGCACTTGTTTAGATTTTAATTTTGATAAGAGTTTTTTAAAATGGAATTATGTTTACGTGTTTACTTTCTTCTAAGTTAAATTAAATGTTCAAATTGATTTTGTTCGGAACGTTCTCGCATATTCCGAAGAATTTCCGGAGTGATTCGACAATTCTTTGACGCAAATCTTCTAAAAAGGCTGGTTGTGTTTTGAGGTATCCCCAAAAAAATCAAGGAGC
This sequence comes from Galeruca laticollis, assembly GCA_963921935.1. Lineage (NCBI taxonomy): Eukaryota > Metazoa > Arthropoda > Insecta > Coleoptera > Chrysomelidae > Galeruca > Galeruca laticollis. Next base: position 148,600,195 of record OY998176.1, on the reverse strand, counting down.
GTCAAATCTGGTGACCGCGGAGGCCATTCAATGCTACCCCTTCTCACAATCCAGTGCCATGGAAAATGTTGCTCTAAATACTGACGAACAATCAAAGCATAATACGGAGGAGCACCGTCCTGTTGAAACATTAAATGATCTTTACTATACTGTTGGTCATGTTCAATAATAACAGTCAAAGTAGAGTCAATAGCAACTTCTAGTAAATGTAAATACATTTCGCCAGTGAAATTACCAGATAAAAAATATGAACTCACCAGCCAGTCACCGAAAATTCCAGCCCATACATTTAATTCTTTCGGTTGCTATGTATGCACCGCCTGGAAAATTCTTGGGTTTGAACCAGACCAGTAGCGGCAATTATGACGATTTACAGTAGTGTTCATAAAAAGCTGAATTTATCAGAGAATCAAGATATTAAAAAGAAACTGTGGATCGTTCGCTGCTGGCTCACTCAGCTAAATTGCAAACGGCAGTCATTAAGTTCCTGCACTAAATGTATTTTATACAGATGGAATTTGTTTTTCTTCAAAATGGTTTGAATGCTAGTCCGATTGATCACATACACAGATCCTAATTGTCATGTATTTAATGTAGGATCTAGATGAACATGTCCCAAAACGGCAACTTCATTAGATTCATTAACTACATGCGGTCTATTGTCTCGTTTTTTAGGAATAATTTGTCTCATGAAATTTTTTCAATAGCTCTAGAACCTACACTTCCTACTGACCTCTTTATCTTGATATTTTTCATTAACTAACTGAGCTGTTACATTTGCACACAAATTGTTCGTAAAACAAAGCGAAATGGTATCTACCCTATTCGCAATGGAATAAAGCATGGTATTTAATTTTCAAAAACGCAATTAAACAAAACTTCACTTCAGTATACTATTACACTAATTTCACGTTTGTCCATTTGCCTTTTACAAATCTGATAAAAATTTACAAAAACAATGCAAAACAAGAAAATGAACATTGGCGTAATCAACGACCCATGTGTCATTTTCACTATTTTGATAAAAATGAAAAAAATTCCCATTTTGAAAAACACTTATTAAAATAATTTAAATTTTAAAATGTAATTTATTAAAAAGTATTAGGCCGAATTTTAAAAGTTAAAGACTATTGTAAAGATACTGAAAGGGTTTTAAAATGATACGTTACTCAACCACTAGATTAGATTTTAACAGGGTTACAATGCACTGAAACCAAAGGTTTGTTGTCCCCCCCCCTATCAGAGCTGTTCTCGCTACTACTACAGCTCGCCTTCCAGTTCCAGGGTTCTAATCAACTCCAGTATTTGGAACGTCTTCAACAAGGTTATATCCTCACTCTTACAAGTTTCTTGTCCGAAGCATTTCTTGTGTTGGCTTGCAATGGCGAGGCATTCCAGAACTAGGTGATCCGGAGTTTCATCCTCTTCCCCACAGAATCTACACTAGTCAGTTTCTGCTAGTCCTATTCTCATTAGATGCTTCCTAAGGCGGCAGTGCCCTGTAAGAAAGCCCGTGAGGAGATGCAGCTTATTTTTACCGAGGTCCAAATATTTTTTGGATCTAGCAGTGTCAAAGCAGGAACTTTTGGAATGTTCCAACCCAGGAAGGCACCGCCAGCTTCTCTTTCGATTTCCTCCTTCTTCCGAAACTCTTTCTTATAGGAGCATTTTCCTACACCACAGAAAGGCTCCGGTCCAATAAAGGGCGTTTGTGCTCCTTTCCTGGCAAGTGTATTGGTCTCTTCATTTCCTGTGATTCCCGAGTGGCCAGGAACCCTGTTAATCTTGCCTAATTCATCAAGTTATCTTCGGCACTCCCATGCCAACTTTGAGTCATTGACATTGGAGCTCAATACTTTGATAGCTACTTGACTATCAGAATTGATCGATATGTCACATTTCTGATAGTTTCTTTCTAAGTTCATTTCCATGCATCTTTCAATCGCAAGTATTTCTGCCTGAAAGACGCTCGGGAAGGAGCCTAACGATAATGAGTATCTAGCGGCAGGCCCAACTACTCCAGCGCCTGCTCCAGTGGTGGTTTTTTAACCATCCATATACCACCTAATGGTGTTTTCTTTGAGAGTTTGGGTGGTGTATTCCCTTTCCCAGTTTCTCCTCGTATTTAGCATCGTAGTGAAATTCTTTTCGATACTTACTTTCTTGATCATTTCGTCACTGGGAAGATTCGCTGATGAGATGTATTCTGTTAGAGAGGACCAAGCTCCCTGATTTTTAATACTCTCATTGCCTGAACCTTCCTTAGATATTCTAATTGCCTCTTGTGCAGATCTTTCTATCACCAGATGTAGAGGTGTGAGATCTGTAATGATCTCAAGTGCCCTAGTTGGACACATTCTCATAGCTCCAGTGATGCACACACAGGCAAGCCTTTGAACTTTGTCGAGGGTCTTCGTCGTGCTGTACTGACTTGCTTTTGTATGCCAAACTGTTGCCCCATATGTAATTGCTGGTCTCACAATCATGGGGTACGTCTATCGCAGTATTTTTGGGTTACAGCCCCACATCTTACCAGCTAGATTTCTGCACGCCATCAAAGCTCTTATTGCTTTACTAGCAGTTACTTCAACATGCTTATTCCACAGAAGCTTACTGTCTAGGGTTGTCCCTAGATATTTAACTTCTGATTTCCATTATATAATTTCCCCGTTTAAAGATAGGGGTTTCATTGCTGGAAGTGTTCTTTTCCGGGTAAATGGAATTACTATGGTCTTGTTTGGGTTAATGTTTAGTCCCACTGACAAGCACCATTGCTCAATGATTCTGAGGCCCTTTTGTAATAAATCACACAAGGTGCTCTCGAACTTGCCTCTGACTATTAGAACTATGTCATCAGCATAGCCTATACATTTGAAGCCAAGCTCCGTTAGCCTGTAGAGCAACTCATCTACTACGAGCCTCCATAGAAGAGGAGATATCACTACACCTTGAGGTCGTCCCCCCCCCCCAGTGGCTTTAACTAAGGTGGTTTGATTCCCCACCTGTGTCAGCATCGTCAACAACTCATACATCCATTTTACAATGGTTTCATTTACTCCTCGCCTTTTTAGTGCATCTTTGACAGACACATGAGTTGTGTTGTCAAAGGCCCCAGATATATCCAGGAATGCGCACATTGCGATTTCTTTGTTGTTCAGAGTTCTCTGGATGACTTCGGTCTCAGTTGATCGACCCGCTCTGTAGGCATGCTGACATTTATGAAGTGGTATATTCTCTGTTCTTATGTAGTTATCTACTACTTTCTCCATGGTTTTGAGTACGAACAATGTTAGACAGATGTGTCTAAAAGATCGGGGATCAGTCCCATATTTTTTCCCTATTTTTGGTATGAAGGTTAGCCTTGCCCTTCTCCATTTTCTAGGTATTAGACCCACTGCTAGACTGCTTCTTGTAATCTTCAGCAGGTTAGGAAGAATCACTCTATCACTTGCTGCAGGAGTGCTGGAAATATTCCATCCACTCCTGGTGATTTATATGGTTGAAAGGTTCTTATTGCCCATTTCAACCATTGTCTGGTAAATATTTTCTTAGCAATGTCCCAATCTTCCTTGCGGGATTTTTCGGTGTAATTCATTGCTATTTCAGTGCTTGCTGCAGGTTCACTACCTGGAAAGTGGGTTCTAAGAAGAAGAATCGATCGTTCCTCTTCACCTTCCATGTATGATCTGACTGGCTTTTTCAGCGACATTGTGAGGTTAGTTCCCCCATTTGCCATGACCTTTTGTAGTCTGGCCGCTGTGTGAGTGGAAGTGATCTTTTCGCAAAAGGCTTGAAAATTAAGACTTTTGGCCATCCTAATCTCTTTATTGTACTGAGTAAGCTTCTCAGTGTACCTCTGCCAATTACCGTCACGTTTGGCTCTATTGAAGAGCCGACGGACCTCTTTCTGAGGTTTGACAGGTTCTCATTCCACCAACGAGCCTCCTTTTCTGAACGAGCTTTTGACAGTGGGCAACTGGAATGACAAACTTCCATTATTGCCTCACTGATCTGTTCGACTCTTTGTTCAGGTCGTAGTGTGGGGGTAGTACTCGACCACTAATACTATTTAAATATTTTGAGGTGATGCTTATCCCCCACTAGGGGGTCAAAGTAGCGAAATTAAAAATACCGGAAAAAAGTGCCCCCCGTTTTTTAAAACGACACAGTTCCTGATAATGGCTCTGTTTTGACTTCAACCGGTCACCCTGTATATTTTTGTTCAGCAATTACTATTTCATATATCTTACCAAGTGTCAATAATCCTTTGTAAAAAGAGAAGTTTGGGTTGAACTATTTCTTGAAATCAATGTTACTATGGACATAATGTGTACTTATATCCGATAAAACTAATTTTGTTAATAATATATTATAAATTATGTTCAAAAATGAAAATATTATTATTTCCTACAATTTCTTAGACTGATAAGTAGTATAATAGTATATTATACACCTACGTTGAGAAGTGAGCTATTATTTACCAAGCAAATTAAATTTGGAACTGTGAAGAATTTGATTCATGTTCAAATTACAGGTATATTTCTATCAATATTGATTTACTTGAAATTTTAAGTGTCCACAACCATTCATTTGTTATAGTATAAAAAAAGTATTTAGGATTGACGTTAGAATGTCATGCCTAAAAATAATGGTATGCACATACATTTTTAAGTAATGTAATGCTGCAAATATTCAATATAACCATGTGATATTAAGCTTGTAAAATGATTCAAAAATAATTAAATGCACCTTGAATGTAACAATCAATAATATTGTAATAATAGGTTAGTCAGCTGTTGTTGATAATCCATAGAAAACAATTTAGTAGATTTTGACAAACATACAAATAATACCAATACCATGAATCATTTATATATGTGCTGAACTAATACATAGAAATGACTATCTAAAAATACAAAGTTCAATTTTTTGTAAATAAACATTCAATTATACTGTTATTTCACATTTATTTTAAAGTTTCATAGTAAATGTTATTTGTTTATCAGTGGATATGTTTAAAAGTTGATGATAAAACAAAGCAATACCTTATATGTATAATCAATTTTGATTTTAGGAACCAAAAGTTTGGAAGAAAGAAAACAAATGGATTTCAATAAATAGTAACAAAAACTGAAGATTGATTTGTGTTAAATCGATTGATGTCAAATAAAGAAAAGTCAACAACTTAATGTCAAAGATAAGCTTTGTTATCAAAATAAGAAGAAATTGATTAGAAGATGTTCTGACAGGAAATCCTCAAACTATCAAAATACAAACCCGGGAGATAGTGTCACTTTGGGACATGTCATAGTATGCACAATGATATTTAGTTGTTATGATAGTATAGAAATTATTTAGTACTAAACCAAGCGGTAGATCGCGCAACCGCGGTGAGTGGAATCGTGGGAGGCAGCTCAACTTGTCAAGAAAAGTTTAAAAAAGTAATAGTATAATGCTGAAATTTTTTGAGAATATTTAAACATTATATTAGATAAAAAAACTCGTCAGACGCTTGTCTTTGGGTGGGATACGCGTCAGTCACGCGTACGAAGTTGTTCGACAAGTGAAAAATTAAAGTCATAGTATGCAAGTTGAAATTTATACAGGTGATAGTTTGTAATCCATATCACCCAAAAATAATCGTCAGCTGCCACGAGCATGATAGAAAGACTGTCAGTGGACCTATGAAGTGAAGCACAGTGTTCGAATGGAATAAGTCATATGATGAATTCGATTACTGCTCGACAGCGATGGTGTAAAAACCACCAGGATGTGCTCGACTATTATTACCTCCATGTTGGATAGAACAAGTTTACGAACATCGCAAGACATCACAACTGATCTTCACAGCAACATAGTAAAGAAACATAGTCATCATTTATGACTCACATTAAGAAGAACTTAAATCCATTCTCCGAAAGTATTGACAAGCAATTTTTATATAACATTTTAAGTGGAAGAGCTGTGAATGAAAACATTGAAAAATGTTAACTCAATATGAGGAGTTTAGGTAAAGAACAAGCGATTTTCATCAGAGATTGTTCACAAGATAAAAATAGATTCGAAAAAGCCATAAAGAGAAATACAATATCAACATTCGCTGACACTGTGAAAAAATATAAAATGGTTGAAAATGGAAGGCTTGTTGAATTAAAGATTCAGAGAGATCAATTCGGAAAATTACTGCGACTGTCTCTGGAGAATACTACAAATGCTACAGCAATGAACATATATAGAGAATTAAAATTAATTATAATTATCACTACAAATCGTTAATGGTAAATTTAATACATGTAAACCCATTTAATTGGCTGTACACTATTAATATTATAATTGATTATTAAAATAATTAGCAGAAAATTACATAGGTTTCACTTTTTAATTTAATTCACTTATTAGATTTATCAAAACAAGTATTTCGTAATACTTACAATTTTCGGTTCCTCGAATAACATATTAATAGCCGAATTAACATCATTGTTACATTCATGTAGGGCCAAACAAACTTCTTCTTCAGATCTCTGAGACATTTCTATCAACTGTTTTACTTTTTCTTTCATGCTAGGATCTTCATTTTTCGAATTAGCATCTCTGTGCTGCTGTTTGTCAGTTCCTTTTCCTAAAATAATCAGAATGTGGTAACAAATGGGCTAAAATATAGCCATGTTTACAAGATAGAATAGCTGCAAGGACATTATTATCTACAAATAGCAACAATGAAGTATTTAAACTTCGACTAGAAGATAGGAAACTGTTTGAGATGTATATCAAATATATTATCTTAGAAGAAACACTTCCAAGTATAATTTAGGAGGGCTTCATCTCTTATTATGAAATTTATGTAGATGTATCTCAAAGGCAATATTTTGGAACTGATTAAATTTACTATTTAAAGCATAGCCTTAATAAATCAAATTTGATCACATTTATCGTAGGTGAAATGTTTTTCTCTGCTTTTATTTAGACAAAAACTAACTATACCATGGGTCGTAAATAATAGTCAGTGACTAATTGTTAGCATATAGGAATCCCAAGATAGGCAAGGGTAAAGAGAAGCGATTCCAGTGGCGGAAACAATTTACTTTTAAATAAATAATGTGTAATAATATATTATTTTGAGCCGCTCTTATTGAACTGTTACCGAACTAGTGCTGACGTCACTGACTATTATTTCCAACTCCTGGGGAGTAAACAAATCAAAGTTAAAAGAAGAACTTGGGCTTAAATTGTAAAACATGTCAATATAACTCAAAAGCAAGCGCTTATTGGTCATATTGATGGCGATTTTTGAGATCGGCAGGCCAAAAAACTCAAGAATTTGCTATTTTTCATTGTTGTCCAGTATAATTATTAAATAATATTTTATATCAATGACATTATTTAAGTATTATTCGAATGTAGGCCTCATTATGTTCAGTCCATCAACATTAGATTTTAACATTGAAAATAAATGGTGGGTTGAATTTAAAAAAAGTACAATAAATAAAAAGTTATAATGAACAAGAATACTAGAACAATATTAGGTATATTTAACAAATACTCATTTGTCATCATACTTTCAACTGATTATTTTACTTATAATCATATTGACCACACAAATTCAATATAGATAACAAATTAGAAACAGAAAGTTAAACTAAATCTGCTTTTGATAACATTTAAAATATTATTTCTTTGATATAAATTGATTCACATAATCAGTTTTTTTATTCCTGTTTTGTTTAAAAAATACTCTACTATAGGAACAATTATAAGAATGTATTTTTATCCATTAAATTATAAGCATAATTAAGCATAACTCAATTACAAGCAATGATAAATTACTTTTTAACGTAGCCATGTTTTCGTTTCCTGTAATAGTATTGTTCCTGATATATACTCATATTTCTATGGAGGTGAAATTTTTTATCATATATTTATAAGCAATCAACATAAAAAAAATCTGTAAGTTAAGCAATGAGCAGATGGACTTCTATAGACAAGGTACCACTCCAGTAATACTAGCCCTTTAACTGCTTTTCAGATCAGCTGGCCAGTTCCTACGAACTACATCCTGTTCAAAGGGGATTCTTAGACCTTCATGGAGAGTTAGGTTCAACACATACCAGGGTGCATCAAAATCAGTATTTTGCATTAGCTTCTTCATATTAGTGTTTTAAATGAAACTCACTGTTTCTAGCTAATTCCACAATATAATGAAAATTATTGGAAATTCTAAAAACTTGACAATTGTTTCGATAAATCAATATCATCCAATATTAGCTTCTTCGTACAATTGTAATGTCTTGCTTGTACATCCTTAAAATTGGATGCCATACAACCAAATAGGTTTTAATACAGCTTTTTAGATGTTAATTTGATTTTAATTTGTGGTGTATATACAGGGTGGCGCATTGAAAACGAAACAGAGGCATTTACAGGCAGTTTAGTTCTTTTTTGGAAAAACGCTCAAACCCGTTTTCGAGGGGGGCACAAAATTGGCAAAACATCACGATAACATGTGCAGACCCCCCTAGATTCTTAAATGGAAAAGGGGGTCGAACGATTTATCATTTGAAAGGTCTGTCAATTCCATTTATACTAATGTAAAATTCGTGTACTTCAGTACAGTAATTTTGGAGATTTACTGATTTAAAAGCTTATGTCGACTAACACCACACACAGTATCCAATTTGCAGGTACTTAACGTAGGATCTACATAAACTTGCCCTAAAACCCTCACTTCTATTGCTTCATTCCTTATGGGATTTTTAATGTTGCATTTTTTATTGGCGACTGATCCAGTTTCCCGAATAAACAAACCATGCACGTAGTGAAGAAATGCTTTTACTCAAATTTCTTCTGAAAGTACTACAAACTAATCTGATGTACCTATTAAAGTCTACACTGTGGGCCGAAATAAAGGAGTAAATTTTTTTAATTGAATTTTTTTTTGTTTTTTGGGCGATTTATTGCTTTTTGCAGGGCTAATAACCTAACATGTCCTCAACATTACTGTAAATTTGAAAGGAAAAATAATGAACAGGGTCGGACTTATAAAAAAATTATATAACAGTGCATTTGAGCTCGTTGCAAATGAAAACTGTCTTAGCCAAAATTGTACTAATATGCTTTTTCGGTAGATAAACTATTCAGAACACCTCAGTAAAAAGGAAATTTTCCGAAATTACCGGATTCGCAAAATACCATTTTTTTATTAAATAACATTTTAACAAATAACTCATTTATGAAAACAGGCCATGAATGCTCAGGTTGTCATGGAATTTGTTTGACATTTACAGCTAAATAAGTAAATTAGTTAGTTCATAATGCCACTTTTAAGCAAAGAGGACAGAATATTAATTAAATATTTCCGTGAAAAATATAATTATGGAGCAAGAAAAATTGTAAATTATTATACTGAGAAAAATTGGCATATTGGAACAATAGGAAAGTTCTTAAGACATCTAAGGGAAACTGATGGGTCTATTGAACATAAACGTGGAAGAGGAAGGAAGCGAAGCTTGAGAACTGAAGAAAATATTGGTAGAGTAAGGCTTGTTTTAGGAAATTTGCAACATGGCTAATCTCTTGGAACAAGGAAAATCGCAAAAATAACTAGGATTTCCCGTACGTCAGTTCGAAGAATTATTAAAGAAGACTGCCATCTTCAAATATTTAAAAAAGTTTACTGTCAAAGACTTACGGCCAATGTAAGAGGAAAAGGATTGGAAATATGTAATTTGTTACTATGAAGATTCTGCTCTCACGAAGACATTAGAAAAATATGGTATTCAGATGAAAAAATGTTATTTCTCGAAAGGTGTAATGGTCTTTGTTGCAGTATCCATGTTGGGAAAATCTCGTCTGATTTTTGTTGATGCTGGGGTAAAACTCAATTCAGAAACGTATCAAGAACAAATCTTGCAGCACCTATTACCAGAAATAAATTAAACAAGTAAAGATCCCCTCAGGGCTTCTCCCCAATTCTCTTGAAGATAAAAATACTCAGAAGTTTAATTTACTATTTTCCTTTTTGTTTTCAGGCTATTTTAAATCCGAAATTGCTTCGAAAAATTGTAACCCATGTGGTTCAAAAAGCAGCCATTTTAAAAAGAAAAAAATATAAAAAAAATGACAAGGTACAAGTCAAGGTTTCTAAAGCAGGTATTGAATGTTTATGTTATTAAGCCAGGTAAGGCGAATTAACCTATAAAGAAGTAATTAGTGAGCCAAAACGTTGAGTGCTATTTTACTTAATAATCACAGATCAACAAATAATTCAATGAAAAAGAAGAACATTAGATTGTAAACAATAAAGGTTATTTTTCACATTAAAATAAACACATTGTAATATTTATGATTTTGTTTTACAAAGTGTGAATCAGTATAGAGGTATAGACGAATTAAAAGTTATATATTTTTCCATTTTCAAAGTAAGCATTTGGTCATTTAAAGCGAATACTTTTCGTAACTCATTTTAAACCGTAACAATCTGAATACAAGGCGAGCCAAGAGTCGAACACATGATTTTCTCGATTTTTTCAAATGAATTTCATTTCAAAAAGTGATAAACTTTTATTTTTATCATACATTCCCTATACCTAAAATCATTAATTTCGGAGATATTATCAATTTAATAACAAAGAGTTGAAAAAATAATTTATTGAAATAAGTAAGATATAGAAAAATGACAGTAAGACAAATGCATTTAGAAAAATAACAAAACATCAGTCAAAGTAAACTGTAAATTGATAATTGATTCTATACCAAATGTTCGAAACCCAAAACGTAATACAACATAGCAGTCGATCTTCAAAAGATCGACTTATTTTTCTGAACATTTCTACATTAATACTCTGAAATACTTCTCGAATTATTTCCTTCATATCGTTCTGTGTAGTTGGTGGTATTTGGTAAACACGGTTTTTTACATAACCCCACATGAAAAAGTCAATTTTAGCCAAGTGTGGTGATCGAGGTGGCCATGCAATGGGTTCTCCTCTTCCTACCCATATGACAGGAAAATGTGATGTACCGGATCTCCATCGTGTAAAATCCACATTATTTGCCGAATGTTGAGCGAAACATTTTCCAACAGTAATGGTAAATGATTTTCTAGAAAGCCTAAATAAACTAGATCATTCACTCTTCCATTGACTAAATGTGGTCCAATTACATGTTCTCCAATTATACCACCCCAAACATTCAGAAACCACCTAGTTTGACTTTGAGTTGATGTAAGATAGGGATTATTTGTGGAATAGTAATAGAAATTATGTATATTCATGGTACCATTCTTATGAAACGTTGCTTCATCGCCAAAAAGAACAAAATCAAAGAAATCGATATGATTATGTATTTGTTGTTGAGACCAATCGCAAAATGGAACTCATCACTAAAGTCATCATCGAGTAACTCTGTAACTGAATGCGGTATGGATGCATCTTGTTTTTATGCAGTATTCGGACGGACGTTACACTGATATCCCGTTGGTGCGAAATTTCACGAGTACTATAATGAGGATTGTCCGCAACTACCAGCATACAATTAAATTCAATTTCCTCAGTAACCGCAGTTTTTGTCCTTTCATGTTTTTCATGATGTACTGAACCTGAACGATTGAAACTATCCATCAACCTTTCCAACATTCTTTTTGTGGGTTGTCTTCGTGCAGGATATCGCTCTTGGTAAATTCTTATTGATAATAAACAATTCCTAGCACATTCTCCTAATACCCATACCATGTCTGTTAATTCTTCAATAGGAAAGTTCATTTCAAATAGTAGTAAATGAGTCTTCACAAAATTTCAAAAGTTTGTTGAATGACATACAACTAATCAATACTTGTCATTATTCCATAGCTAACTTGTTACAATTAAATGATTTTTAAAAACCTTTTTGTTATTAAATTGACAATATCTCAGAAATTAATGATTTTAGGTATAGGGAATGCCAAATAAAAATGAAAGTTTATACGGTGTATTTTCACTTTTTGAAATGAAATACAGGGTGATTCATTTGAAAAAATAGAGAAAATCATGTGTTCGACTCTTGGCTCGCCCTGTATTCAGATGTTGTAATATCCAAAAAATGGTACTGTGTCAAGAAACTAGACCACTATCAAAATGTTATGGCTGCAAAATATTGATATCAAATTGTTTCGTTTGAACTATACAAGGCGTTGAACTCACAATGATTTTTACGTTCAATTGGGCATAACTTCTGAAATACCCTATATACTTATATGAAACCCTACTTTGTAAGTAGGGGGAGGTGAGCCCAATCTGAATCTGAAATAATATATAGGGTATCTCATTTAAAAAAAGGTATGTTTTTTTCACCCTGGTGATAGGGAACACCCAGTACAAATGAAAATAATTTTGAAATGTGAAGTTTACAGATGTCTAAAATTTTCGTATGTAACTTTATTCCATATCTTCTATAATAACGGATATATTGAGCCTTGTCACACTAATGGCGCACCCTGTATCTACATATCTAGAGGATTAAGGAATAATGAAGTGTAACTGGAGAACACCCTTTTTTCTAAAGGTAAAAGTCGCTTAGATAAATTTTGATCATTTAATTTTGCCTGAAGAATGGATTTTTGTGGGCCGCAAAAATAACAGTGATATTTTTATTAATAGTTGTAGATCTGCTGTTTTTGTAAGACATACAAAAACAACGTAAGAATGCTGCCCTGTGGGACACCATATTTGACGGTTTTATTTATTGAAACTTGTTCAAAATTTTCTGTTCAGATATAATTTTAATGGTTACAAGTAAATAAAGAGATTTCTTGATTTTGAAATTTAACACAGGGTGCCGAATCTTACCAAAAGTTTGACTAACCTCTGAGAATGAAGATGTTTAGTATGGTTTGTTTTCCATTGATATATTTGTGTTGTATACTTCCTTTCAAAAACCAAAATGCAAATTAGTAGTTACTGTACACAAAAGAGTTCACTATTGGTATACTTATGCAGATTATCACTAATAATATATTGTAATTACATCCTGCACCTTTGACAACATCAGTACTACAAAATATGATGTTCTATTTCATTTAAGTGATATGTCACATCTGGTGCTATATGATTGGTTTTATTTTATTATCACCATTTCTACTACATAAAAATGCTATAAACAAGGCTGATTGCATATTGGATTCGGATAATGAACAAACTATCACTTAATGACATGAAAATACCTGTATTGAATATATTACCTAATAAATTTGCAGTTTTACCATTTAAATCATGGATTTCTATTTGGAAGTGAATTTTATTCCTAGTGATGTAACGGAGGTTCAGCCAACATACTGATTCCAGCTACACCTGGCTAGATCACCGAAGTTGCTGACTTCGTTGTGCATATTTAATATTTATTAGGATATAACAGAACTTAGAAAAAAATATTACGTAGTACTTAATTTTATTATTTTCAAGTTATGGCGAATGAACAATTATTTTTCAGCATTTTTAGATGTAAGCCTGTTTCTTTTCTTCTTCGGAAAATGTTCTTTCACTGTATACACTCGTTGGCGGAGCAGACATATATCAAAGAACAAGTTTAGCTGATTCAGGGAAAGAATTTTGATTTTCTTTCCAATACTCAATTGGATCGGATTCCCACGAAGATAAAGGGAGTAATAAGAAAATGTCAATTTGTTGTGATATACTTTTTGATTTTTTTGGCATATTTGGCACAAAATTTAAAGATGATTTAATTATATTTGTATAACAATCAAATATAGAATTTCTTCATCTTTTTGGAGGAGGCGAGGAAGTGTTTTGATTTTCTGAACTCTCAGACAAATTATTCTCATTTGTTTCACTTGAGTTACTGTATCTTACAGCCTCTAAAAGTAATGAACGCTTGGCAGTCTCTGAACTATTTTCATTCGAAAGAAAATTATTCTTGTACCTTGGATAAGTATTGTTGCTAAAAAGCAATTAGTTTCTTTTTCTAGTTGGGAAAAATGTTTGTGAACTTCTTCAATCGTTGTTTGCAACAAAGTTCCTAATCCAAAAGGTGTAATTTTTACCAAACATTTATTTAACATAATTACAGAGAGAATAATTTCAGATATGTAGAAATTTGGAGAACTTAAATGCCTTGTTAATTCTTCAAATGTTTTAATAATTGTAGTATTGATGTTTAGAAAGATTACTTATTTTCGAATTTTCATTGGCATAAACACATATGCATCTATTTCCACCGGTTCTGCACATCTTGTATAAGTTTTTTGTCAGGAATATTCAGATCATTTTTAATTTTTTTTAATCTTTCACATGCAGATAGCAAATGGCTAAAATGACCAACAATTTTTCTAGCCACACTTATTGCATCTATCATCGATCTTTCTAATTTCTAATTAATGTAACTCAAAATGCTAATTTTTAAGTCATTACACCCTTAAAATCGAAAAAATGGAAGAATGGAAAATCTAGAAAAAGATAACTAACTTAGTAACAACAGGTGGAAATGGATCATAATATTGGAGACACATTAAAACAATATATTGAAACAATGCTTGATAGAGAGCTTGGACTAAAAACAAAAATTAAAAAAGCACAGAATGACAAAAAATGATACCTAAAGGAATTAGATGACTGGTCACAGAAAATTGTAATTTTAAAAGAGAAAGGAAAACTAGGAGGTAGAGAGATTTACAAGAAAGCAGAACTCACCAAACAAGAGTGGGAAATTCAGAAGAAACTAAGAGATATAAGCAAGAGATTAGAGGAAAACAGGAGGGCAAGTCAAAGTTAAATATCAAAAATAGAAATAAATGGGAAGATACGAACATGAGGCTGCAACCAAAAACTAATTAATATAGAAAAGAATCAAGCATCAAAAAACTAAATAAGCAAAAAGACAATAATCAACTGACAATGACCAGGCAGGGAATAAGGACAAATGAGAATAAGGACTCTACCATTACTTCAACCCACTCTAAGGACCACATCACAATTATAAAACAGTGGAACTCTCGGATGCAGAGGAATGATGTACCACTCATCTTAAATAAAAACATCAATAAAGCCATCACAAAGCAAAATAAATAAGAAACCATACTCAACATGAAACAAAGCATTAGAATAGTTACTTGGAATGTTCATACAATGTTAGAAGCATCAAAACTAAGTTAAATATTAAAAGAAATGAACTCATTAAGAATAAAAATAATAGGGTTTGTGAAACAAGATGACCAGAATATGGAGAAAGAACAATCGAAGACAGAAGTCTGAAACTGTTTTCAGGTAGGAAAGTAGAAAAAGAATAGGAAAGAGGTG
Organism: Galeruca laticollis; assembly: GCA_963921935.1. Lineage (NCBI taxonomy): Eukaryota > Metazoa > Arthropoda > Insecta > Coleoptera > Chrysomelidae > Galeruca > Galeruca laticollis. Next base: position 148,584,914 of record OY998176.1, on the reverse strand, counting down.
TAGGGATATGAGATCGATAAACTAAAGGTAGTCTATTAGAATGGAAACCCATATTGGAGAGAATTTTAACTAAGGTTAAAAACAACTACAAGAGCACTTAGTGTAAAACAATGCTATGTCTCAACAAACGTTGCAGATACCAAGGAAAAAGAAGAATTCTATCAGCTAATATCAGATACCTTACATTCCTTGCAAAATATCAAGAATGAAGACATAACCAATACTATAAGGTGACATAAATGCGATGGTTTTATCCAATAATTCTGAATATAAATAAATCATGGGAAAGAAGGAATAGGAACCATGAATGAAAATGGAAAAATGGATCTATGTGTCGAAAACAACCTTGTAATAGGAGGCAGTTTATTAGAGCACAAAGATGTACATAAAACAACGTGGACTTCACCTGATCAAAAGACCAAAAATCAAATAGACCACACTACTATTAACAGAAAACGGCGAACATGTCTTCTTGATGTGAGAAATAAAAGATCAGCATATGTAACAAGAGATAATCATATCTTAATGGCATAAATTAAACTTAAAATAAGTGCTCAAAAAGTTAAAGCCGAGATCAAGGAAAATAAAAACTACAATATCAAGAAGTTAAATGTAAGAGTAAAAAAATGGAGAAACTATAGAGAAATACAAATAAAGGCCTTACCAAACAACGAAAACAATATACATAAAAAATGGGAACACTAAAAACACAATACATAAAGTCGCAGAAAATTTAATTGGCTATAAAGAAAAGGAAAATTTGGTTGACCGATAATACATGGGACCTAATAAAAAGAAGAAAATATATAAAAGAGCAACTAAATAGGACAAATGACATGGTAAGGTAAAATAAACACTACAATATATTATACAAAGAAGCCCAAAAAGAGCAAGACATGACAAAAGACGATGTGTTGAAGATATAAAGAAATAAGCAGAAGAGGCAGCAGAAATAAATAATATGCGGGTGCTATACAAATGCACAAAGAGAGCAAACCATCATTTCAGAAATGACAAACCAATCCTAGAGGGAAACGACGGGAAGCGACAATATACCAACAGATTTTTGGAAAATAGACAGATAGCTCATTAAAACTAATTACCCCCTTAATACATGAATTTTGGGAGCAAGAATGGGCAAATGGAATAACAAAAATCCCTAAGGAGACATTACGGACTGCAATAATTGGAGAGGTATAACCTTACTAAACAGCACAACAAAAATAGTAAGTAATGTAATCAATAGACGAATAAAAGAAAAAGCAGAAAACAAATTAATAAATGAACAAGCAGGATTTAGAAGGGGAAAATCTTGTATAGACCAAATCGCCACACTACGAATAATATAAAAAAAATAAAGAAATTAATAAAAGTTTACAATTAGTCTTTATAGATTACACTACTACCTTTGACATGTTGAAACAAGCAAAAATGTGGGAAATCTTAAAAGAAATTGGAATACCACCTAAATTAATTAAATTAACCTATACATATGCAACATGTCAAGTAATACATACAGGTTATTTAAGCAACAAAATAAAAATTGAGAAAGGAGTGAAGCAAAGCTGCCCCTAATCTTTAATATTTGCCTCTATTACACTAGACAACACATTTTTTTAAATTTTTCTTTAGCAACTATATAAAAATTTTGTTTCTTTTATAGTTCTAATAAAATAGTAATAAAACCAAATTTAATCTGACACGTCAGGTTTTGGAAAAAAAAATAATGAAAATAAATGAAAAATTATTAATTATTAGGTATGTACATTAGATAAAGCTGTATGCTATCATCCTGTTTAAAATGTTTTTCATTTTACATTTCTTTTATACTGTTCAGCGGCACTTTCTGATATCAATGTCCAACAATAATTAGCAAGCATTTCACTGTTCCACTTGCCTTGATAACGTTTTTCAATAATAGAAATGTCTTGATGAAACCTTTCGCCGTGTTCTTCACTGACGTCGCCGAGGTTTGGTGGAAAGATATCCAGGTGCAAAAATGTCTTTTAAGGCTCATGTTACAGCCCAATTTATGGTAACTTCTAAGAAGTTCATCAACAAGTGCTATATGATCCTTAGATTTTGTGTTTCCTAGAAAATTTTGGGTCACACTTTTAAAAGCATTCCAAGCAACACGCTCCAAGTCACTTAAGGTTTCTTCAAATAATGTATCTTGTTGTAGAAGTTTAATTTGGGGTCCTACAAAAATTCCTTCTTTGGGTTTTGCATCTGATATTGGGAAATTTTTGTTATAGGTAATGGAATCCACGGCCATCTTTATCCATTGCTTTGACGAAGTTTTTCATCAAACCTAATTTTATGTGTAATGGCGGTAAAAATATTTTATCAGGTTCCACTAGTGACTTATGAAGTATATTATGTTGTCCAGGAATATACTGAAACCTGACTGGCCAGTTTTTAACAATGTAGTGGGAATTTCTTGCTCGACTGTCCCACTCACAAAGAAAACAGCAGTGCTTTTGTATACCCTAGTTGCAAACCGAGTAGAATTGCTACAACTTTGAGGTCTACGCTGATATACCATTTGTACTATTTGTAATTAATTCTGTCAAGAAGACAAGTCATATTTTCATACGTTTCTTTCATGTGGATTGCGTGACCAACAGGGATGGATGGATGGATAAACGTTTCCTATGTGAAGTAGCACAGCTTTCAAACTCAATTTCGAAGCATCGATAAAAAGACGCCATTCTTCTGGATGGTGTTGGTGACCAAGACCAGCATCAAATCGTTGACATTATTGTAGTATGAAATACCCTCGTCGTTTGAAAAATACTGTGATAGTTCTTTCTGACAATTACGATATACAGAAATTTGTGTGCTTGGAGCTAACAGTTTCGATCCTTGGAGTCTAGATCCTAGTATTTCTGCTTTAATTTTTGACAAATTCAGATCTTGAATAAGATAATTTAATCCTAACTGATTTATTAGATGTGGTCCGTCCACTTGAGATGGCAAATATTCATCTTCTCTGGTCGATAACGCGACACTTAGTTCTTCTGATTCTGTACCAGGATATCCTTCACTCGAAACACCTATGGGCCTTGGTACTGGCAAGGCTTCCGAATGAGGTACTGGACGAGAAGCAGAGGGAAGACAAGCACTAATGTTTTTCTTATTTTTGTTGGAAAACCCAAAAGTTTTCGTGCAGAAGTAGCAATTGGTCGAATGGTCAGTTTGTTCTCGCCAAATCATAGGCCTTGCAAATGGCATAGCGATGTTCTTACCGTTTGATCAGCCCCTCAGAGTAATAGCACAGCAGATGCTGGGAGCCCATGTCTTATCTTGGTGTTTAATGGTTAAGCCAAAATAGTGAAAATATTAAGTTTTCGATTAAAGGTGTAATATTCCGCTTAAGCCAGTGGGTAGTGAATTCTCCACATATATAACAGAAGCTGTTTGGATTATATACACACGTACGGGACATTATTAAATAAAAGGACGTTCGGCTATCACACACTGAGCCAGAAATCTACCAATTCTTAACGTGATTGGTTCCAAAGCAAAAATAGACGAGGTTTAAGTGCTCTGACATAGGAAACATGCAAGGGCATGTTCAGACACGTCCACTAAATGTTTGGCTGAACAACATTTGTTGCAGTATCTTTCTTATATAAAAGTAACTTTGAAATTATGTAAAATTTAATGCGTTCTTTGAAAAACCTATTTAATTTCTCAAAATCCTGACGCGATAGAGCAAATTTGAAATCAGATTCAGAATCAGTATGACAAAAAAAAACTGTGTTTACCGGTGTTATGTACTTAAACAAAATTTCCAAAGAAACAACAGGTTAACATGGAATCATCTACAAAACAATAGACAGCCACATCTTGAATATGGGATGATATCTGCTTTTTATCTGAAAACATTAATGACATCAAAAACTATGTTAGATAATCTCAAACAAGCACAAAAAATTGGTATCCAAACAAATAAAGATAAAACTAAAGAAATGAGAATAGGGACATATTCAAATGAAAAATATACATAGAACAAACTGAAATTCAGTGAAAGAATTCTGTTACTTGGGCAGCATCATTACTGTAAAAGGAGGAACATTAAGAATAGACTTGCAAAAGCAAGGCAAGCGTATGGAATGCTACCAAATGTAAGGAAATCTACACAACTTGGCACAAAGATAATGATCAATACATTCAACGGCAACATAAAATCGGTTCTACTATATAGATGTGAAAAATGGGCATTGACAAAACAACACGGAAAAGAGATACAAACATTTATAAGCAGATGCCTAAGGAAAATACTAAAAATATACTGGCCAAATCAAATGAAAAACTATGGGACAGTACAGAAACCAATTTTCAAGGTCATAAAAGAAAGAAAATCGTAATGGGTCAGTCACACTTTACAAAAACCCACAGATGTTACCAGAGATGCACTATTCAAATGGACACCAATATGACATAGGGGAAGGCCCACACACACCTTGAGAAGAATATGTCAACTAGAGCTAGAACAAGGAAAAATTTCAAGAAATCGTTAAATTAGCTAAAAATAAAAACTTATACAACCACTTTGTGGAGGCACTATGCTCCACTAAGGAGTAAGGATATATATACATCATATATACACCCTTTTACAATATTCGCACCACCCTTTCTAATAAAAACATGTGTAATAATAATAATCCATAACGTTAACATATTTTCAAATTTTTCACAAATATTTATTCCAATGTGACTTCCAGGAGAATGTTAGCAATTTAAAACTGCATTATATCTATAACGAGAACATTATAAGTTTATTAAATAAATTAAAGCAAATTGACTATATTTTTTATACCTATAGAATGTTTTTGGCTCAATGACCAGTTAAACTAATAAAACTTTCATTATTTTCCTGACAAGTCCAACTGACTGAAGTAAACGACACACATTCAGCTCTCATAATTATATCAATGAGTTTATATTTAATTATATCAAGAATAATTGTGATCAAAACATAATTTCTGGAATGTACAGTGTAACATGGAAAAGGGTGACTCAATAATCTAAAACCTTTATTTTTAATGATATTGTAAGGCTGAATGCCCAAACAAAAGAGTAGTACTCACTTTTTTCCCCACACCACCTCGAGGTATATCTTTACTGCACACATTATATTTTGTTTTTGATTTATCTGCCTCTATTATAGAAGAACATTTCCAAAAAACACTTACTGAATTTTTTCGTGTCTAAACATTTTAGAGTACAGTAAACAAACTCCAAAATTTCACACTAAAAACATGTGAACTTGTTTTGACAAGTGCTAATTTGAGGTTAAAAGATAAAACAAAATGGCAACTAAAAATATTTACCTACGGCTAGCCTGAGGCAGTAATGGCTGGTTTACATTGGTATGAATAGTAGTAGAGTTCACTAGCATACTTTTTTTCTGAAATACTTTACTATGTTCATTTTGGTTGAGTAACTGTATTCACGTCTGTTAGTAATTTGAGAAGATAGTTCTATTTGTGTGTAATAATGAACAAGCAGGTTAAGCAAAAATATCGAGCTGTTCTTAAAAAATGTTTAGTGCAAGCTGCAGATATTTTATTAAATCAAAGTGGAGGAAGTTATAAACTTTGTTCGCGAGTAACCAATTCGGAATCACTGTAATACGCATGCTTCATTAGGAACCGATTCAGGATTTTTATTTACAGCTAACGATTTAAGGACCACAGGAAAAATTTATCTTTCGACTGCCTCTTACTGTTGAATATTTGTCAATTGTGTATTAAATCTAACCTAATAAATGGTCAACAATAAAAACACCCTGTATATAGATTTATGAAAAGTACAATCCTACTTACGTCAGGTGATTCAAAGGTTTTTATCACAACGAAGGAATGTGATAAAACATTAGTTTTTGGGTAGAAATTTAGATACCTACTTACGAAAGTGAAAGACACATACATTTTAACCGTTAGCAAATATGTTTAGATATTTTTTGTGAGACGGCATGGAAGACAACCCATGAATTAATTATTACATTTTTTTGTACTCTTTATTGTTGATATATTACAATATTTGAATTTTTGCTGTTTCCATCAACTTCATCAGAGGAGGAATTTTATAAATGGACTCGTTAATGCTTTCTATATACATTAGAGGTCTAAACGAGAGCTTTATATAACTTTATTTTACTACAAATGTACATTTTAAACTTGACTAGAATACCCATGGTCAGCAAACATGCAATCAAAATCAAATAACTTCTGATGCCAGTTTATGCTAATGCTGACTTCTTGGTTTTGTGTCCACCAATAATCAACAGAATCACAGTGATCCACGAACACAGAACTGTAACTAAAAATTCAAAACTGAACGAACTGCGAATGACAATTTTGAATGTGCGCATGCGGCCAGTCCCTAAACTGGTTCGGAATCAGACTCGCAAACAAAGCTATAGAGGAACTAGGAGATAAAAAAGAATTTGGGTGATTGGATTAAGTGACATGATAAATTGGGAGCATCTGCTAATCTTTTAAGAGAACTGGCTTTGGAAGACCCAGAAGACTATAAAATGTGCTTGAGAATGACACCTAATAGTTCTGAAACACTGCTGAATTTAATCAAGCCACATATTCAGAAAATTGACACATTCATACCAGCACGTGTTAAATTAGAAATAATTTTAAATTTTCTGGCCACAGGCAATAGTTATCGTAGTTTACAATACCTCTTCTGAGTCTTAAAACCAGCAATAAGTAATTTTATTCCTACAGTATGTGAAGCAATGAAAACAATGACCGAAGCCAAAGCACACAAGCAGCTAGAAAGAGGCACTATTGTCTTCTAAAACCAAACTTGTATTTGTTTACTTGGTATAGTCAACAAACAAACCAGTAGAGTAAGATTGTGGAAGTGGGATAGTCCAGTATACTATTCCACATGTGTTATTCACTTTACTCTGTAGTACTCTACTGTCACTAACACAGCATGTTTTCATTATTCTAGTAGGGGAATAATAGGCACTCTACTACTATTTATACAAATGTAAATTAGGCTTAACTCCGGCCTGAAATGGCCGACTCCGGCCTGAAATGGCCGGAGTTACTAACCCCGGTCCTCTGACTAAACTCACCTCTGATACATGACTATTTATTATATTATACAGCACTAATGAATCTAAATCATAAATAAAAATACTTATTTGAGAATGGGGAAATAGGGGAATTCAAAACAAGTGTTTAGTTATAATAAATTTGATTATTTTAGAAAAAAATATAAGGTTCAACATGAAAATGTGATAGATATTAAATTAGAAACCTAACATTCTTACCTTTACTGTCCGATTTCTCTGATTTTTGCAATTTATCCGGCTTCACTTTGCCACCTTTTGAGGTGGCTCTGTTACTTGAACTCATCTTTTTCTTTGTACAGTATGTACAGAGGTACTATTTACAAGCTAACTGTAATAAAGCAAATATGTCAACTTATCTACTTTTGACAAATGAGTCAAATTTGACAAAGTCAATTATACTTCATTCTATAACACAAGTAATCCAGCCTACTACACAATTTATGTTTTATAGTGCATAATACAGTATTCTAGTAATTGCTCTCAAAAAAATTCCACAATGTAATACTGTTGATTATTTTTCAAAATTCAACTTTTGTTAGAGATTACCGAGATATTTCAACAATGACAAAAAACGTACTATCGTTTGCTTATTCAAAATATAAACCAATAACCAATATGCAACAAAATGCTTTATCTGGAGAAAAATATCTGATAACTGGCGTAAATAACAGAGTTAAACATAACGGAACAAAACCTTATGACTAAACCAACTTGTGTCGTAAAACAAAGTAGATACTACAAAGTTGTTATTAAAATTTGGGTCTGCACAAGAATTAATAATTACAAATATATAATGGCAACAGCGCAGTTATTTCAATGAAGAGTAAAAAACTGTTTTTGTTACTTTATATTTGATCTAATTTCAGATATTTCTCATTTGTCACTAAATACAATAAAGACTGCTTAGAAATTTTGATTACGAGTCACTAAACCATTTTTATCACCATGTGGAAAGACGCCATTTCCGAAACTGACAAGCTATAGTTGCTTGGACAAATGCATATAAAATAGCTGAGATCAGAACAAAGTTGGCTATTATGTTTTTTTGCCAATGTATAACAATATATCACTAATTTAACAATTACTTATTATATCACTTTCACCCACAGTTGTTTTTTTAACAAAAACGTAATGCCGTTAACCATACCTGATTATTACAATCCACAAAAGCGCTAAGGCGCTAGGGGTCACCAGTGCAACCAACTTTATGAATAAATAATATGGCGCCACATTTAAAATATACAGGACCCACACCACAGCATATTAGGCTGTGCCCACACTTTAACGCAAACGTACTAATGTCAACACTTATTGAAATAATTCTGTTCCATATATTAAAAAGTATTGACTTATGTTTTTCCTTCCAATTCATTCTATCATATATTGATTATTAATGGGTATAATTTATCCTATAATTTTTATTGTCTAGGAATAGGTTGGCAATACATTTTATTTATTTTTGTGGTTTGATTACTATAAAAAATTAAGTTTATTATATTTGATTCTATTAATAAAAATAAATCTACATAAAGTAAAAGTTAATGGATTTTCCTGGGTAATTTTAATTTGTCAAACTTTGACTTAATAATGACGTCATAAATATGTAATGATTATCATAAACTATAATAGAATAGAATATCAAAAATGTTTATCATGTTTTACCATAATTTGTGTTATCTTTATGTATTACTATAATTATGAGGTTTATTCTACTGAACAAGGGAATGATTCAGTCAGAAATTATGGAAAAAATTGATTTCTTATATTTCACCTAATTGTTATTATTGTACTTACGAGCTGTATAGGGGTGAGGGGGGTACACTTGAAAACTGTTTATAATAGTATATTATGATATGAGGAGAATAAGTAATACTTTATGTGCTGAGTATGGAAAAGTTTGTCTGACGAACGTAATGAGTCAGACAATCCATACGAAGCACATTAAGTATCTTATTCTCCGAATATCATATACTATTTTTTCTTCAAACGTGCATAATTTTATTTGAGATAAAACAATAAAAGAAAACGAATTTTTTAATATTGATAACAAAATTGAATGAATCTTTAACTTATTTCACTGTATATTCCCTATTTGGTATCGTTGTCATCGATACCCGTGTATAATATTCTCTTATCTATAATCGACACGTACATTTTAATGGTCCCGATATAAGCAATGGATTTTTAAAAGCAGTTCACTCTCGAAAAGTGGTTATGAGTTGTACTGATATTGCAAGAAGTGGAGTATTATTAAGTGATGCAATTCTTCATAATTGTACTTTTACTATAAATATTACAAATAAATAATAAATACCCTTGTGGATACCAATAAATAATCAATGTGTATTGTGTAAATGTTTGTCTATTAAATTACTAAATGAGCAATGCTCAAACCCAATAAATAAAACGAAAAAAAAATTCATAGTAGGTACTATAATGTGTTTATACCATAGATAAAATATCTTATCTTCATATACTTATCTTATATATGCTTATCTTATACGCCTGACTAGGAGTATAAGTACTTATACTCCTAAGTCATATAAATGAAACTTAATGTCATTGAAAACGTCACATATATGCCGTTTGAAGAAAAAATATTTTATATTACGAAAAAAATAAGTAATACACACTGATCAATGTTTAGAGAAGTAGCCGTATGTTGTTATAAACAAATTTTTTGTATAACTAAAAAATGAAATTCTTAAAAATAAAGAAAATAAACTATGTTGATCATATACATTTGTTCAAAGCTGCCCCCTGCATGGGATACATTTGAACAAGGGATGGGGTTGATTTGAACAAGCCTTCTAAGATACATTATATATGGAGTAAATTCAATGCCAAAAGACATTAGAGAAATTGTTTGTGCCGTACCACACCATGCAATGGGTTTTGGTAACTTAAGAATAATGTCTTTAATATTAACATCGCTACATTCGGGATTTTTTGGCATTGAAAACTTATATGTCGTTTCCACCACGCCCTCTTTAAATAGTTCATTTAATATTCATCCTCTTCAAGTCTGGATATTACTTGCGCTACAAAATATTTAGCATTTTTTCTAACAAAGCTAACTAAAATATAGTCTTTTTCTTCTAGCTGATTTGGATTTTCTTCTAAATCTTTGTCTATAATTGTTTCTTCCGAAACCTCTTCCAAATCATGTGACTCTCATCGTGAACTTAGTAATTGTCGTCCTCTTCTGAATCAAACTCCAAACATGTTTCTGCCGTTTTTCTTGGTTTACTTTTTGTCATTATTGCTTGATCTTCTATATTTCATATCCTTAATTACTTCCATAGAATTACGAACGGATTGCACAGAAGATGAGTTAGAAATGCTAAGATTCAATGCATGTCTTAAGCAGGGACAACGGTCGGCCGAGATCAGCATTTTTTAAACCTCTTGAACAGCACCATTCTGCTTAGAAGTCATGACGCTACAGTCATCCGTGCAAATTTCAACATGGTCCGTGAATGATAAATTAAGTTTCTTGTTTCTTCACTTGGCTTACGACTATTGGCCCCAGAATTTTACGTGTAAGAACAGGCTCCATTGTGTTAGGGACTAATTCATACTTTTCGGTATAGCAGTATATAAATATTAATATGAAGTCTTGCTTCACTTCACTTCGTTGAAGGTATCTGATTGATGGTGACATTTGAGAAACGTCAGATATGTCTGTGGTCTCGTCAAACACTATACTGTAAAACTTCGCAGACTTGATTTTTGTAATAATTTCTTCAGGAGTCCGGTTCTGGCAAATAATATAACAATTTGTTTTAACCTCGCTCTTATATTTTGTTAATTTTCTAGTAAAAACACAGTGTAGTTAAATTTCGCTTTATTGCCATAGTGTTTTTAATTAGTTACTTCCTATTGTTCACCTGTAAGTATCCAAAATTTAAGATTTTTCTCGAAGAAAATAAGAAATTTACCATTAGTATAAACTTGAAATACGAAGTAAATATCAAGTCAAGGTTATTTCCGTACCTAGGTCCTGGGATGGAGAGGGTCAAACCTGCCCAATACGACCTAGTATAATTAATTAAACATATTCTAATATGCCACTGTTAATTCCCACGCAGACCACTTCTGACTACAGGAGCTCTGAAACTGATCAACTACCAACATAATCCGATACCAACAACACAATGATCAATAGCATACCATTATATTCCTCTTCTCAAATCCTATCCAACCAAACAAAATCCTATTCTAACATTGCGAAACAAACAAGATATCCTAATAAAGAACAAGCTATTATTTTTAACGCATTAGAAGGAATTCCTATTCAAGACTATTTAATTCCTTTGGGAACTGTTATACAACCAAAACATATTACACATATCTCTAAAATAACTAATAACAGAATCTGCGTATATTTAGCCGACAAAAATATAGTCAATAAATTCCTCGATGATATTGGAGAAATAACGGTAAATGGTGACATACTTAAGGCCAGAAAACTTGTTACACCAGCAGAAAGACTTGTATTATCGAATGTATGTCCTACCATACCGAATGAACTTTTAATAAATGAATTACAAAATATACGTCTAAATCCAATTTCACCTATGTCAGTACTAAGAATCAGTACATCTCTTCCGGAATTTAGTCATATTCTTAGTTTTAGAAGACAAATTTTCGTTACGCCTCACAATATCCAAATTCCTGATTCTATATTGATCAATCATGATAATACATCATACAGAGTATTTGTAGCACAAGACGGAATGACTTGTTTCAAATGTCGCCAGACAGGACATCTTGCAGCACACTGCTCAGTTTCTATCTCAGCTAATTTAACTCAACAACAGACTGACACAACTCCTGCACCTACTACATTATCAACCAATAACGCCACAAACTGCACACCTACTCCTATTATCGATATAATAAAACCCTCCACCATTGGAGCGATCAACAATCCCAACACACCAATTCCATCAGCAACCAATACTCCAAAAAGACCCGCATCTGAGAGCCCCACTATAGAAGAAACAAGCTCAGAATCAATTTTCCAAAAACCTAATCATCTTAAAAAAACAATAAAAAAAGTTAAGACAACCTCAGCAGTGGTACCAGCAATTCCTGTAAAAATTTTACTTCAACCAGCCAAAGCATTTATAACAAACAATTCTGAAGGACTGCCATTAAACTACGACCAACTTGTAGACCTATTTGAAAATACTCTTGGCTCTCATAATGCCCTGGAAGTAGTTAAGGACTACACAACTGACTATGGATCTCTAGTGATCATATTAAATAAAATTTACCCTCTTCTTGCAGAAAGACGAATTAAAAGCCGTATCACAAACTTAAACAAAAAATATACAGACACCTAGGAGACGAAATCAATTATGAATCGATGGCTACAGAAAGTGACTCGTCCTCTCATGAATAGAACTCCACTATCATTTATTTATCATTATTTATTTTCAATCCAATGCTATTTAAATCAATAATTCAGTGGAACCTGAATGGCTACTACGAGCGTCTACCTATGCTACAAAAAATCTTATCAGAACACCTTCCTGACATTTTATGCCTTCAAGAGACACATTTTAAACTAGATCATTATCATTCACTAAAAAGTTATCAGTGCTTCTTTAGGAACAGAACAAATCGTCAACATGCCAGTGGCGGAGTTGCGATTTATGTATCGAACACATTAGAAGCAGAAATGATTCCGATTAATTCCAACCTGGAAGTCGTTGCCGCAAAAATTAGGAGCTCGCACCCAATACACATATGCAATATGTACCTACCGGCAGGTCCATTGGACATGCAAGATATTTGTGATGTTATTAATCAAATACCAACACCAAGATTAATTTTAGGTGATTTTAACGGTCACCATATATTTTGGGGCTCCGATTCTAATGATAATCGAGGTCGAACAATTGCGAATGTTATTGACCATTTCAATTTTAATATATTAAATGATGGTACTAAAACTCGCTTCAATTCTGCAACAGGAGAATCATCCGCAATAGATCTATCCTTTTGTGATCCTACGGTTTCGTTATCGGTATCTTGGGAAGTAGATCCTTACTTATATGATAGTGATCATTACCCGATTATTATCCGAAATACCAATTTCGAAACTAAAACTACTTCACCATCTTACATTTGGAGATTAAAGAATGCAAACTGGGATGCCTTTTCTGAAAATATTCAAAAGAAAATAGAAAACCTTACTATGACCGAGAATATTAATAAGGATTTAAGAAATCTTGAAAATATTATCATATCTGCCGCAGAATCTAGTATTGGTAGAACAAAGCTTGTTACAGGTAGAATTCCAGTTCCATGGTGGAGTAAAACATGCGAAAACGCCATAAAAACTAGTAAGCATGCTTTCAACGTTTACAAAAGACACAAAACCACAGAAAACCTCGTTGAATTCAAACGACTAAGAGTAATTTCTAGACACATAATAAAAACTGCAAAAAAGGAATCATGGAGACAATTTGTATCTTCAATTAATAGATCCACTCCAATATCAGATGTATGGAAAAAAATCAAGAAGATTTCTGGTAAAAGCTCCATTCAAAAAATAACATCTCTAGATCTCAATGGAATAACGGTTACAGACGACAAATATATTGCAGATATACTCTCTGATACATATGCTAGTCACTCCAACAACAATAATTATGATAACGCCTTTATTACCAAAAAAGTCTCACAGGAAGCAAATGATATTGAAATTTTTGACATACTCGATCCATTAAATCATAATATAACTGAAAATGAATTAAATGAAGCACTAGAAGACTTAAAAGATACATGCGGGGGACCAGATGACATTCCTGTAGTACTTACCTCAAAATTCCAAAGATTACTTGTTACACCTATACAATAAAATCTGGACTAAACACCTCTTTCCAGAAAAATGGGGTGAAGCTATTGTCATACCAATACTAAAGCCTAGAAAACCTAAAACAATCGCTGCATCTTATAGACCTATCTCACTAACTTGTTCAATGTGCAAGCTACTCGAGAAAATAATTAACAAACGACTTTTATGGACACTTGAAAGCAGAAACCTTCTGATCCCGGAACAAAGTGGCTTCAGAAAACATAGATCAACTTTAGATAACATTGTTGAATTAGAAAGCTTTATTCATGAGGGTTTCGCATTGAACCAGACGTGCATCGCCATATTTTTCGATATTAACCGGGGATTCGACACGGTGTGGCGATATCATATATTGAGAACGTTGAGTGAATGGAACATACAAGGCCACTGCTTAGCTTTTATCAAAAACTTCCTCCAAAAAAGAACTTTTGTTGTCAGAACAAATACACAGATATCTAAAAATAAATTACAAGAGAATGGGACACCGCAAGGCTCCGTAATAAGCCCAACATTATTTATTGTAGCCTTGAATAGTGTCTTGGAAAATATAAAAGCACCCCTTAGAGCAAGAATATACGCTGACGATCTAGTTGTTTTCTTAAAAGGTACAAATATGACCACAATGAATAATTTTCTCCAAGATTTTCTTACAAACCTGGAAATTTGGTGTTCGCAAACAGGAGTTCGTTTTTCAACATCCAAAACTCACTGCATGTTATTTAGCAAAACAAATGAACTATTTCAACCTAACTTGATACTACATGGCGAAAATCTAAAGATCCTACCTTCTGTAAAATTTTTAGGTATGCACTTAGACAGCAAATTAAATTGGAAAATACACATTAACAATCTAGCCTTAGAATGCCAAAAGAGATTCAACATTCTAAAAGTGGCAGCTAACCAGAAATGGGGTGCTGATGGACCAACTTTATTGTTACTGAATAAATCTCTCATCAGATCAGTATTGGACTATGGCTCTATAGCATATGATACAGCAAACAAAACTGACACCAACTCGAAATAATCCAAAATTCCGCTTTCCGGATTATACTTGGAGCTTTTAGAACTACACCGGTAAAAAGTCTACAGTGGGAATTAGGAGAACCAGCCTTAAGCCTAAGGCGAAAATTTCTTAGCAGCAATTATGCAGTTACTATTCTTGCCAATATGTCAAATCCAACTTATCAGTACACACACTCAAATAAATTGGAAGGATTTTTTACTGGGAAATCGAGGACACCAAAACCGTTTTACGAGAGAATTAGAACATACTTTCAAGAAATTGACTTTTGTCTACCAAAAGTTTACCCAATTGCCACTTATTATAACATAGAACCCTGGATGGTAAAGATACCAAATTGCGACAAAAGCTTAACTAAATTTGATAAACAAAATACAAACCCAACTGTTATAAAAGCCAAGCTGTTCGACACTTTGGGAAAGTATCCAAATTACCAAAAGATATATACAGATGCCTCGAAATCGACCATAGGCGTAGGAGCAGCTGTAGTAACTGACTCACAGAAACTTCTATATAAACTTCCATCCTACACAAATATCCTCTCGGCAGAACTATTCGCTATATATCAAGCTTTAACACATATCAACGAAAGCAGCCACCACAACTCTTTCCTTGTCCTTACAGACTCCCTTACTTCCTTACACTCGATACAAACGATTTATTCTAAACATCCTTTGGTTCATCTCATTAAGAAAGAACTCTACGTTGCCAGAGAAGGAAACAATGATGTCATCTTATATGGATCCCATCCCATATTGGTATTAGTGGAAATGAAGAAGCGGACAGATGGGCTCGTAATTCCATCACAGATGAAAGTGCGGTATCGATTTCAAAGGTGGTTAGTTCGGATCTAAAGTGCGTATTAAATAGGAAAGTGATCGCTTTGTGGCAATCTCAGTGGACTGAAAGTGACTCAAAACTTCGTGAAATTAAACCTCTATATAAAAAGTGGTTTCCGTTTTCTAACAACAGACAACACCAAGTGATTATTTCACGTCTACGGTTGGGGCATACTAGACTCACACTTACCTAATAAAACGTGAAGACCATCTAGTATGTGATCTCTGTAATGTAGATGTAACAGTGAAACATATCCTCACAGAATGTCCTAAATACTACAATCAAAGAAACATTTGTAAACTACCCAACACATTTCAAGCCTTATTTCAGGATAATAATTATGATAAACTAAACTAATAATATTTTTAAAATTAATTAATATGTACAATTCAGTGTAATTATGTTACTATCTATTGTACCGTCGCTAATAACCTACCACGGTTGATGCGACTTTCTGTCGAAATAAAAAAAAAATAATTTCTTCAGTGCAAAATTGTATTAATTGACTCTGGGTAGTTTAGCTGAAAGTTACCTTGGATGAAAAGTCGATTTCAAATGCTCTTCTGACAGTCTGTCTCCAGATTCAATTCAAAATCGCAGTAGTTCTATGAAATGTCCATCGTTAACTCAATTGGTGTTGAACAATTCTCCATCACCTCTAAGTCCACGAAATGAAGTATTTTGCCTTGCTAATAAAATAAGATTCCGAATTACTGGTACCAACCTTTTTCTATTTTCTTCTACTTCTGTTTTCCTGCCTCCCGATAATATATTCCGTATCAAAAGTTGGATTCTGATAACATTTTATTAACGAAAGTATTTCAACGCAAGATTGCTTCTTTATATTTATTGGAAAAAAAGTTTGGCAAATTTTGTCGCAGGTGTTTGAACCAGACTCTTGAGATATTCTTATGTTTTATTCCTGCCGCTACCTTGGGCAAATAAAACACACACAGTATTTACAATATAGCCCTTTATGGAGTGAATATGATAACCATTCATATTTTGTTAAATGATCATGATTCAAATAACGTTTCACAATTCGATTATTACTTTTCCGCCCAACCCTATTTAATATGCGAGAAAAGTATTGGTTTACCCCAAAAAAATTGGAATTTTGGGTTTTCTTAGTTATTTTTACGTTTTTCATCAAGAACAATACGAAAAAACGGTTTTTAGACAAAAATCCTGTGTGTATGTCGTCGTCGCTGTCGTCGGCCACTTTTCGTTACATGTCTTAGCACGATACAGCCTCAGGAGTGTATAAAAGTGACCAATTTTATGATTGGATATTGTTCAGGGCGCCTCACAGATGAACCCTATTGATTTTCAGCACACCAGAGCCAGTACAACGGGTGCTATGGTACTTGAATTCCCACATTTTTGGAGAATTTTTAGTTTGTTCGGACGATACAGCCTCCGGAGTGTATACTAGTGATCAATTTTATGATTGGATATTGTTCATGGTGTCTCGCAGATGAACCCTATTGATTTTTAGTTCACTAGAGCGAGTACAACGGGTCCTATAAATCCAGATATACATTTTTGGAGAAATTTCGGTTTGTTAGCACGATACAGCCTCCGAAGTGTATACAAGTGATAATTTTATGATAGGGTAATGTTCAAGGCTTCTCACAGATGCGGAAAAGTTAGTATTAATCTTTAAAACCGTTTATTTTTATTGTGTTCTGAAAACGGCAACACATGGTTACGAGTTACGAGGCGGATGCAAAGTATTTTTTATGAAATTGTATTTCTCAGTCATTCATTGTTCGACCTATATCGAAAATATTTTCATTTTCTATATTTTTCTCGGATAGAAGATGGTTTTCTCGAGAGGAAGATGACACTGTTCTACACGTATACGTAATAAATAAAATATGGTTCTACATCGCTTTGAGTTTGAGTGGTTGTTCAATCTTCTTTTTTCTACTGGCAAAAAATAAGAATCAATCTTCCTTTTATTCATATGAAAAATTAAACAGCTCATCAGTTCAAATCTCCAGACCAAATAGAAAGTTTCAATGTGCTTTTTTTCCACTATGACCAATAAAAACAAACAAAAAATAAATTTATTTGTTGGAACTTGTAAAATTTGCGAATATAGAAATTAAATGATTCTCGAGAATGTATTGAAGAATTTTCTGGGGCTCTACGAGGATGTATTGATATCTAGTTTTAGCCTAGACCAGTTCCATGCATAAACAAAATATTGCGTTACCATAGCAACGAACAATAACTTATTAGAAGTGCCAGTGTAAAGTTTGACGTCAAAAAAGTAAACCACAGTAACGCAATAAATTAAAAGAAAAAAGATGTCCACCGAAATTGTGAAAATCGAAAAATTGAGAGAGAGAGAGAAGTTCGTGTGTGATTCTGTTGGGTGGAATGTTTTTGGATGAGTTCAACTTTTCTTGGGTGCCCTGCTATAGGATTTGTTTCCTCTTCAGGGCTGGTTGGGAGGTGAGTTGGGGGGTTTTGTGCGCGTTGGCCGAGAAACTGAGTTAGAAGTAAAAAGGTGTCTAGTAAGATTTGTTTTAAAAGTGTCTAGAAAATGTGCTTTTAAAGGTGTATGGAATTTTGAGGGAATTGAGCGGGCTTTTCGCCAGAAAGTAACTGGAGGGTTGTTTGTATTGGGGTATCTAGGAGGGTGATGTTTGGAAGCAGCGAAGCTCGATAGTGAGCGGAGAGGGTGACTAAAAGTGTGTGGATTTGGAGATTGAATGTTGAAGACGAACCATGTATCGTTGCCGATACATAGCTGTGTGTTGGCTGGCTAGGTGTCAGAAACTATTGAAGTTGTTTAAGTAAAAGGGTGTTTTAACTGAATTTGAATGTCTCCGGTATTAAAGAGGAATAATGATGAAATATTGGTCATTGAGATTTTTATTGGTTTTGAGAATTTTTCGAAAGAAAAGTGTATAGGAGACATTTTATTTAAAAGTGTATGGAATATGATAAATTGTTGAGATTTAAGAAAAGTTGCGGGGACGTGCCTTCGGTGGTTCGGGGACTGTTTAAGGTGGTCGGCGACATAATAATCTTTAAATCCAAAAATGCGGGTGCGTCGATCGTCGGTCCATTTGGCTAGTGAATAAATTCACAGAGTGTACAGGACGAAAAATTGGAGTATCGAGCCATCATAAAGTACCTGTATTTAAAAGGGTTAAGAGGTAAGCAGATTTACGAAGATATGCTTAATAACCTTGGTGATCAAAGTTATTCGTATGCGACCGTGAAAAATTGGACTGCAAGCTTCAAAAGAGGTAAATTTTCCATTGAAGATGATGACCGATCGGGAAGGCCAGTTTCTGTGTCAGTCCCCGAATATATCGATGCAGTTTATGACATGATTTTATCAGACCGTCGAATTGGGCTAAAACGGATATCTGAAGCACTGAATATTTCATACGAACGCGTTCATCATATAGTTCACGTCAATTTGGACATGAGAAAAATTATTGCAAAATGGATCCCCAAATGTTTGAATGTTGACCAATAGCGTGCAAGGGTAGAAGCATCGCGTTCGATCTGTGCTCGATTTGAAAACGATGTAGACTTCTTAAACCGAATTGTTACTATGGATGACACTTGGGTACACTTTTACGATCCAGAAACAAAGCAACAATCGGTGGAATGGCGACACACTGGTTCTCCAAGACCTAAGAAGTTTAGTGTCCAAAAATCTGCTGGAAAAGTTCTTGCTTCAGTTTTTTGGGATTGACATGGAGTAATCATGATTGATTTTTTGAATAAGGGTAGAACAATAACTGGAGATTACTATTCGACACTACTGACCAGTCTACGGGAAAAAATTAAAGAGAAAATACGCGGAAAGCTATCCAAATGTGTTTTGTTTTTGCAGGACAACGACCCTGCATACAAATCATGTTGCCATGCAAAAAATTCGTGATTTCGGGTTTGAATTACTAGAACGCCCCCCTTATTCACCAAATTTGGCTCCGTCCGACTATCATCTCTTTTCTCAACTGAAAAAAAGTTTAAAAGGTTGTAAATTTTCTTCCAACGAGGAGGTAATAAAAGCTGTAGAGGTCTGGTTTGCAGAGCAAGAAGAAACATTTTTTTGAAAGATCTAGAGACGTTGCAGGTTCGCTATAATAAATGTATCCAATTAAGAGGAGAATATGGAGAGTAATAAAATATTTTGACATTGAAATTTTGTTTGGTTCTATAGTAGGCTAAGAATTTTTCTATATATCCTCGTAAATAGTTTTGTTTATCCAAGTAATTATAATTTTATATGTTATTTATCGGTTTTCCAAAATATGCAAAAATCAAACTCGTTAATAATGTCAGTGTTGCGCTTGCCATTTCTTACGATAAAGTCAATTTCACTTGTCACTATTTGTATTTCAATGGAAAAGATCTATAAACTGATTGAAGAACAAATGCGAAATGACCCTTTCTTTCAAAAGCAAGTGGAATATAGTAATTTTTCAATTATGCGCGGTTTCCGACAAAAAAACAACTATGTACCTACTTACTCCTTCATTTTTTATTCTTACCGCTTATGGGTTACCTTAAAGGCTACATTCGGAATCAATTAGCTGGCCAAGTGGCACTCATAGATAAATACTTTTAATACGGCACTTTGGCACGCAAGTCGGCACGAAATTTGCCCTTCACAATAACTTCAAAGTCGACTTTAACGCAAGCGCGTTCGTACCTAAATAATTGTCAGGATTCCTTCAACATATGGTCGAAGCTAGATTCTGTCTGTATTTAGTTCAGTCTGAGGTTATAATATATAATTTGGATTTATTTTTTATAGCAGTATATACTGGAGTTTGGTAGTGATGGACAACGCGAAATATAAATTCAATGATGAATTTTTGTTACACTGCATTTTCAATTACAAACCACTCTACGACAAATCTGATAAGGGTTATAAATCTATACATATATATCAAAAAAATAACAATTAATGCGCATGACCCATAGCCGGCACGAAGTGAAAGTTTGCAGCTTGCAAGAAATTTCGACGACTTCAACTCTGACGCCAAATTGCGTTGTGAACGATAACACTGAAATATATTTGCTTAGCTTGCGTGCCACTTGGCCAGCGAATTAATTACGAATGTACCCTAAGATGCCTTTTACTAAGAGCACAGTCCCCAAAAACAATTATTTTCCCTATATTGTTTATCTGTTTTGTCGCACTTTGATTTAGCCGCCTGTGTTTTTTTGCATACATTCGCACTGCATGGAAGAATATTTCTGTTTTATAGTTGTATTGGATTATCTTTGGCGGGCTTTCTGTGAGGATATTGTCTCGGTACCTCAAATGTCAAAGCTGCGTCGAGTCTTAACGAAGTCTCTTGACAGTACTCTTGGGTGTCTCGAAAGTTCCGGGGGATACCTTGCAGAACTTACTAGAGACTCACTTCCCCGGTTGTAAAGCAGTTGCGCAGGAGGTTTCTGACATGGAGTGTGTGGGAACACAACGACCATGTTGGAGGGACTATCTTCTAGCAAAGGAAATAGTTACCTTTGAACGGAGTACTGGCACAATACGTATGTTTAGACCCTTTAAATCTCCAAGAAGAGAGGTATAAGACCTGATAGTGCCTAGGTAAGGTGACTAAGACGTACTAGGCCTGTAGGAGAGCCGTTGGTCCGAAATGGAGACTAACTCCTAAGAGTGTCTTGTGGTTCAATAAATTGATCATGCTGCCTATGATCACAAAGGCGGTTATGGTCTGGTGGCCAAGAGTAACCTTTGGCCACTGCTAGATCGCAACTAGCACGCCTCCAAAGGGTGGTCAGTTTGGGGCAACTGGCTGCATGAAGACTGCACCAACTGCAGCGTTGGAGGTGATTATAGGACTTCGACCTCTTCCCCATATGATCGAGGCTGATGCTGGAAGGGCAATCCTATGCTTGAAAAGTTTGAGATATGTGCGAAGCAAGGAAGGGTGCAGGCACATCAAGAAGCTCTGATTTCTGGGATATGTCCTAGTTCTGGCTCCAGCGGATAATGTTTGCATGCGCAGGTACTCCTTCGTAACCCCCTATAGCGAGAAGTTTTGGAATAGAGAATTCTGGGAGAGGGAAATTCACAACCTCATGGGATCGTCTGGTACACAGATGGCTCATGCTCCAGCGATGGGGCGGGGGCTGGAATTTACTCCAGGAATCCAAAGACACAAGTTTACGTCCCTTTGGGTAAGGCTGTATCTGCATATCAGGCCAAGGTATACGCTATCTTGGAACTTGCGCAGATAAACCTAGACAGAGGCTATGTGGACCGACGCATAACCATATACATAGACAATCATGCCTCTGAGTGGATACACCATCATCTCGGGACTTTCTGCCGAATGTCGAGAACGGCTTGCTGACTTAGTGTGGCTAGAATGGATTCCAGCCCACTCTTGTTTTGAAGGCAACGAAAGGGCGGACGCACTGGATATGGGAGGGGCGGCAGCTCCCTTTAGCGGCCCGGGCTCGACCTTACAAAACAAGCAATCCGTAAGGAGACGTGGAATTGGTTGTGAAACCAACCCCTCACTCACTGGAGTGCTCTGCAGGGTCTCAGGCAGTCCAAGCTCTTATTGAGGTGTCATACTGATGCTAGGGCAGCTGTAGGATTACCAAGGACTAGCTTAAGGAAGTTAGCAGGACTCCTAACAGGGCACTGCTGTCTGAGGAGACACCTCCATAACCTAGGTTTAGAGGAAAGTCCCCTATGTAGGGGTTGCGGCATGGCTGACGAAACGTCGTTCCATGTTCTCCTAGTGTGTCCACATTGGGCTGTGCTACGCAGGCGAATCTTCGGAGTCCCTGGGGACACAAGCAGGCATCCACTAAAGAGGATTGAGTCCTTCATCGAAGGACTCGGCTTCATGGATGCATAAGTAGCAGAAAAATTGCACGTGTCCGCAAGTGGACTCAGTACCGGAGCCTTGGCTTGAGCTTGACTTGGTGAAGGTTCGCATGCACCTAGTAGTAGTGTATCGGAAGATGAACGACTCCTATGAAATGAAATTTAAAGTAGATCAATAAAACAAATAATTTTGGTTTGTGTAATCTATATTTTCTTCTTGTTGAAAACCAATCAAAGGTTTGTATAATGTATGTTTTCTTCTTGTTGAAAGCCAAAGGTTTAGTTGCAAAACATTTGAATGGTTTTTCGTTGGCGTATTAATTTTGGAAGGGGCTTTCTTTGTGTTTCATTAACTGTTTCCACTTTTCAAAAATTATTTTAATTTACTTATCAAGATATTTATCGAAATATTGGGGCACTTTTCATATATTCTACCTTGTTTACAGTGGAAGGAACAATAAAGTAAGTTCTCTAAACTAAAATTCATTTTATTATATTCTAAAGCTTATAAATTACATTGTATACTAAAAATTACAATAAATATATTACAACCTCTAACAAATAATCAATAATTTATAATGCCATATTGTTAATATTTAATAAGATTGAAAATGTTTAGTTAAAAGTGCATACATAAATTAACAACATATTATTGTACCATGATTTTTTAATATAAAAAAATATTAGATTAGTTAAAAGAATTATTTGTAATTGTATGATAATTATTATATTTAATAAAGGCAAATGGCCACTTATGATTAAAGCTTTTACACAATTAGAATAATTATAAATAAATAATCATTTATTCTCCTTGTGTAAAAATTTAGATAAATAAAGTAATGTACAAGTAAAAACAATTACCGTAAAAAGAAACTACACTTTTGAAAATGCAGATCATCCTTTCTATACAATGCTTTTTTAGCATAAGTAAATATAAATATTAGGTACTACAAACCGTTACTGTTTATCCCTTATAGTTGATAAAATAGCAGGGTCGTTTATATGTGTATTTAGGATTAGTATATAGTAGATTTTCTGTTAGCAAGTAATGGTGCAAAATTAATAAAACACTTTCAAGGTTTAATTAACAATTTAAATTAATATGATTAGTTAAAAGTTTATAATATTAAATTCTACAAATAAATTAAAATATTAACTAACTAAATATTATTACAGCCACGCGTTTTTCAACGTGTGATATTTTATAAGCAGTAATTTGCTTAAACTTGCAACTTAGTCATATTTAGAATTGCATAGCTTATTTATTATACATATTTATCTAAAACCTTGTAGAACTGTCAATTTTTCTATTTATAGCCAAATATTTTGCACGATATAATTGAAATTGCAATATACAAAATGTAAAAAATAGAAATATTTGTTTTATACCCATATTCATTACTTATTTGTTATGTTGGATTCCACAACGCTACAGGGTTTAAGAAAGCCTTTTGAAAGAGTATTTTCAGATTTACTACCTTCCAAGGCTAAATTAACATATTTACAGCCTGCTGGCTCCAGAAGTAAAGGGTGGTGGGCTGTGCTCATTGTAGACACCGCCTCACAATTATATGCATAAGGTATTATTACTGGGCCAGTTTAAATACCTCATCTTCAGGTCGATTTGTTTACATTTTTTTATATGATCTCTCGAAGTTAGTTTCTGCTGTATTAATGTAAATAGGAAGACATTTTTATTTTCTTTAACCTTTGATGCTCGTTGCACTCGAGACCCCTAACATCTCTCCTTTTTTAGCGTGAAAACTATACGTCGTGATTTCCCTTCCATTATTTAGTCATTCTTCTAATGTAAAAAGATGCTAATGTACATTTGAGGATGATTTGGATGGATAGAGCGATAGTACCTCTTAGAGTATAATTAAATGCTCTTTCTATATTCGCTTGATTGTTTAATTTAATTTACTGAGAGTACTAACTCGTTTAAATCCAGTATTATTTCATTTTTATCTTACATTGACTACCTAGTAGCGAAAATTTTTAAATGTTCCATATATCTCTTTACACAGTGGTAATAATATTCAGAAGCTAAAGTTGTTTAACAATTTTCAAGTGCATAGAAAGGCTAGCATATAATTAGGTTCTACTCACTGATTTTGGTTGAAAAAGATGATTTTGTAAATAAGGCTTCAAATTATTACCTCTTCATTCTTCTTTATGGCGACACTATATATTATTCTCTAGTTTTGACTATTCCCAAGTATCTTTGTTACATTTTCTCGTTTTTGTAAATAAATATTAGTCTTCTAAAACGATTATTATTGATCTTATTTCACTTTTTCTTCAAATATCGATTTGTTACATTGGATGTATATGGGACATGTTAAAGTAGTTTTATTAGTTTTGCTTTATAATAGCAACAGTAAAACATTCATTAATGTGTATGTTCTTACTACAATCCATTAAAAAATATTTACAATTTTACATTAATGACACATCTGATTTGTAATACATGGAAATTAGCCAAATTTACGAGGAATAGAACAAAAACATTATAATAAGCTGACATTTCTAGGATAGTTAGCTTATGTATGTAGGAATACATATAAAAAAGTTCCCACCACTAAGGAGTAAGGGGCACTACAATGGTTTTTGTGCAATATCTTTTAAACGTTATATGTTAGGGAAAAACATAGGTATACAAAAATGTTTAACACAAAATTTTCTATAAAAAAGGTTATATGATATTTATCGATTTTTATAATTACTTTTTATGCTATTAAATCTCAAACTGTAGGGTTAAATAAAAATGAAAGTGTCGTTATATTAAACACGATAGATAATCGAATACAACGCAACTCGATAGTATTTCAAATCAAAGGTAGCTAATAAACAATGCCTTACGCATCGACAGACAATGTGAAGCCAAAGCTACATAGGCAAAGAGGGCATGTGGGGTGAGAAAAAGGAGAAACAAAACAAACCTACTGGATTATCAACCGCCCGTTTCCCTACCAAAATAATAATCGTTCGGAGAAAGGTACGACCCGCTGACATTCGGCTCTTGTCTATGCTAATGTAAAAATGCTTGAAAGAGAGTAACCGCCTAAATCAGAAACACTCTTATTTTGACTCGCCACTATTTCGGTACTGCTTTGTTCGTAATAGAAGAAATTCGGTTGTTCTCGCGTTTTGTAAAATGGAAACATCCAGTGAAATCTGTTTTATTTGCGAAAAGACACTTTGTAATAATGAAAATGTGTGTGTCACTAAAGGATTGCTAAATTTAATTCCTTAATTCATATCTGCAAAATTCGGTAGGACGGTAAGCATGTGCATCTTGAGTCATTAGAGAAAATAACAGTGGTGTTTTAAATGAAACTCACTGTTTCTAGCTTTCATGTCGAGACAGTTAATTTCATTAAAATAACAGTGCAAAAATGTTGTAGAAGAAACAAAGAAATATAGATAGTTTTCTTCGCGGCCACGCCAAAAGGAGAAATCGGGTAGAATAGAAGAAAAGTTTGTCTTTTGTCGGTGTTGTATGCCTTGAGGACAATCATGCGATTTTAACATTGAACGCAAAAACACTTGAGAAACGGGAAGTGATAAATGAAGTGCGTACCCTTACATTTAAAGACAGACTTTTAGAACAGTGTTCACAGAGACACAATGAATTAGGTACTACTGTTGCTAGGCGGGTAAGCGGCATACTTTGCTTGGTCGCAGCTGAAACATGTTATCATCAAACATGCTATGCTAAGTTCTTATCAAATTTGCCGTCCCCAAGATAAATATATTTCGACAGCAATTCAAAAGCCGTGTGAATGTATTGGCAATTCAAATGAGTGTCAATTTACTCTTTCTGAGTTATTGCACAAGGTAGAACGAAATACGATAACCTCTACATAATAAACTAGTTGACAAATATGGAGATGGTATGGTATTCACAACCTCTAAAAAGAGAACAGTTGTCTGTTTCCGTGGGTCAGGACTAAAACTTATTAACAGTTGGTACAACGAACGAGCGAGTAGTGAACAAGACGAACGAGATAGAATTGTACGAACGGCGGCAACAATTATTTATGAAAATATTAATACATTCGATGAGCTATTGTGTCAAAAGATGGCGGCCAAGTGTCCTGTCTGTATTAAATCGCGCAACAATACATTTGCAATTCAATGCATTAAATGTACGAAATGGCTTCATTGTGAGTGCATTAATATGACCAGAGCAAAATTAAAATATTATGAACAAGAAATTATAAATCCCAAAGGGGAACGTTGGTTCTGCGAAACGTGCAAAAGTGAGGTTAGGGGTAATGAAAACAAAACCGAATTTGCAAGAAAAACCTGCGAACCGTTGGAAAAATAAATCACCCTGAAGGATATCATGGAGAAGCTCCAACTTATGGACCAAAAACAATCTGAATTGCTGAGAAAGTATGAAGAACAACTGAAGGTCAATGATGAATTGAGGCGGGATATTGACGATCTAAAAGCCCAGTAAGATGAAGAAAAGAATAAAAACGAACAAAAGGATCTCGAAAACAATATTGTAATAAGTGGTATACCACAAAGTAACACCAACGAAAACCTAGCAACTGTGTTCTGTACAATCAACCAAATACTGAAAATTGATATACAAGGTGCGAAATGCTATCTCCTTGGAAGGGGTAACAATCAAGCAGGAACAATAAAGGTATGCTTTGAAAACAGAGAAGATAAATAGAGTTTCATGAAAGCCCAGAAAGAAATGAAACTAACACTGTTAAGTACGAAACTTGGGAACAACGACAATGAGATATACGTTAACCACGATCTAACCAAACACAATCAATACATACTCATGTTGGCAAGGAAATTCAAAAAAAACACCTACAAGTTCGTATGGTATTCTCATGGAAACATCTTCATCCACAAAGACGAAAGTAGCAAAGTGATCAAAATCACACGAGAGGAGGACTTAAAAAACGGCTAAGTGAAAAGTGCTGCAAGAATAGTCTGAAAATAATGTACCTAAATGCTCAAACTGCGCGAAACAAACATGATGATATCTGTTGTTATGTCAAAGAATCCAACTGGGATGTAATAGTGATAACTGAAACTTGGTATTTTGCAAATGAAACAAACCTATTTGTAATAAATGGCTACAAAGGAGTTCACTTGAGGAGGAGGATGTACAATTTTTGTTAGAAACACATTTAAATTCAGCATTATTGAAGTCAGTAGTGATAAAATATATAATCTTGTAAGTATTAAACTCTTGGATAATAAAATTAAAATAATCGGAATATACAGACCACCTAGTTATATATTCAATGGTTTTTTGCCAGAATTAGATAATACCCTGAATAGATGTAAAACAAAAACAATATTAATAGGAGATATAAATGTTGATCTACTCAAAAGTAGTTCTCCCGAGTTTGATACTTATGTAAATACAGTAGCACTTAATGGATTTAAGATTTGTAATGTGATTGAAGAAAATTATGCAACTCGATCAACAGCAAACTCCAAATCTATCCTAGATCACGTCTTGACAAATAAAAATATAGAATGCTACATAACTATCCTTAACCATATAACTGATTATAAAATCTTAAATATACAACTTACTACTAATACTAAATCTCCACAGACTAACAAAAAGATATCTCACAAACGGACCATACTAAATCAAAATTACTTCAAACTAAAATTTCAAAAGCTGATCAACAGCCACGAAATAAATAGCTTTGAAAAACTATCATCAGCCATACAAGACTGTAAAAAAGGTTCAAACACTCAATATGAAATAAAATATAAAGAAGGTAAGGATTGGATTACAAGGGAATTTTAAGAATTAATAAAAAAACGCGATAAATTATACATGGAAAAAATAAAACACCCATTTAATCAGAATACAGCTAGAGAGTTTAAAACAGAAAAATATTGTAGAGAATAAACGCAAAAAACTGAAACAGGAATATTTTGAAAAAACATGGAGCAATACAGGTAATAACCAGAAAAGGCAATGGAAACTCATCAATAGTCTTATTAAAGGCAATAACCAAAGAAGTCAGATCACTAATCTAGAAATTGAGGGACAAATCCTTGACGATCCCAAAAATATAGCAGAAAAAATGAACCAGTATTATGTTAATATAGGTAAATCAGTAATAAATAATGTAAACTTACAATCAGCATCATCTGCTGATTTTGAGGAAATCAGCAGTAATTGTTCAATGCACCTATACAAAACAAATGCCCAAGAAGTTCAAGAAGCATTATATGAATTGAATAAAAATGCAGCACCTGGTTATGATAACATTAATACCAAAGATCTTTTAACACTCAAGGAATACATTGTACCTATTTTAGTAAAATTAATAAATGAATTATTCAAACAAGGTATATTCGCAGATATTCTCAAAGTCAGTAAAGGAACACCTGTACACAAATCTGGCCCAGATAATATCATAGATAACTATAGACCTATTTCAGTAGTTCCTACTCTATCAAAGTTCATAGAAGTTATTTTGAAAAACGTATTATCACTTACATAAAAAATGTGTTGACTTTGACCAATATCAGTACGGATTTCAAGAAAATAGTAGCACCTTGGGTGCAAGTATAGACTTTGTTAACCACATTGCTTCATCACTAGATGATAAATACTATGCTCTTGCCGTATTTGTGGATCTACGAAAAGCGTTTGATGTGGTTCATTTCTCAATACTTCTAACAAAAATTGAAGAATTGGGAATAAGAGGAAATGCTCTCTCATTAATAAAAACATATCTTCTACATCACGAGCAATTTACATGATGTTCGAGGCAAATTGAAAACACCAAAGCAGGTGTGCCCCAAGGCACAGTCCTTGGACCACTACTTTATACAATACATGTTCTGTCTTTGAAAACTGCTAACATTATAGGTAGATATTTTAAATTTGCAGATGATACAAGGGTAAAGATCTGAAACAACTCGAAACAATAGTAAATGCTGACCTTGAAAGGTACCACAGTTGGCTTGCAAAAAATAAACTTCAGATCAATGTGAAAAAGACTACCCATATAATTTTCTTTCAGAAAAACATGAAACTACAGGACATTATATTGGAGATAGGAGGCAAAGAAATAACGAGAGTCCATAATGCTAAGTATCTGGGATTAATAGTCGATGAAAACCTATGCTGGAATAATCATGTCACCCATATAGAAAAAAAAAGTAGTTCCAATGGTTTGTGCCCTATATCATTGTAGAAACTACCTATGCCCATGTTCACTCCACCAAATATACAGTGCATATTTCTTATCAATATTTAGCTACTTGATTCCTATATGGGGATCATGTGGACAGACATTATTAAAAAAAATAAAAACACTTCAAAACAAAGTCGTGAAAACTTTATTCAGCCTTGATTACAGAACCTCAACTGATACCATATACAGAGCAACCAAGATACTGCCTATTCAGGATATTCTAGAAATTGAACAAAGTAAATTTGCTTACAAGGTTATGAACGAACAAATGAAATGCAATACCAACTTTACATTTGTTAATCAGCTCCATGAATACAATACTCGAACGCATAAAAATGTATTTTTGGAACCTGTACGTACTAACATTGGCCTAAATAATCCCATTACACTATGCATGAAAACTTATAATACTCTCCCCAAGGAAGTAATAGACAGCTCTAATATCAGTATATTTAAGAGTTTTTACACCTGCATACTCAACGAATGATTGACATCATTTTCTTTTCTTTTTTACTTTCTTTCTTCCGTATTACAAAATTGAATAAAACTGGTATAACTGTGTTATTTTGTGGGAAATCAATTATTTGAACTGTTAGATTTTAAGATACATTTGCGCAATATATCCGTAAGTGAATTTTAATTGTATTGTTGTTGTTTGTTATAATTTATATAGTAGTATTGTTATTTGTTTAACTGCTTTTCCGAGACCAGCACGTACTGTGCTGCTATGGAATAACCTTTTTTGGATAGTGCTGCTATCTCTTTTTCTAATTATTATTGTGATATACATGTAACTCTCGTAGTATTATTTGAATAAAGTTCTTGAAAAAAAAACATCAGCTAATAATACTACATATTATCCAGATTTGGCAAATTTTACAGAAGAGTGAAAAAATCTAATTCCATTAATATTAGCATTATTTCTTCAAACAGTTATTGTAAAAAATAAAAAAGGCAAAACAGGGGGAATACAAAGAAAATGCACAGCAATTGCTCACGTCATAATATCAGCAACAAGACCTAGTTCTTTGATATCACCTACATTGTTAGGTTTCGTAAAGTGGCTTCAAGAAATATCGTTGAATCAGTTTCGAGCTTAGGATTTTGTTCCTCTAGGTAT
The DNA here is from genome assembly GCA_963921935.1 of Galeruca laticollis. Taxonomy (NCBI): domain Eukaryota; kingdom Metazoa; phylum Arthropoda; class Insecta; order Coleoptera; family Chrysomelidae; genus Galeruca; species Galeruca laticollis. The sequence continues at coordinate 148,553,902 of OY998176.1, read as the reverse complement.
ATGAAGAATCCGCTGTAAAATATTGGAAACCAGAAATTGACGAAAATGCGTTTTCACAATTTGTCTTTGATAACGCAGATTTTAATTTTAATATAATGACTGGCAAAGGAACCTTCCATGTAATGGGCAGTATTCATCATGTTACTCCATATAAAGCCGTTGATCAACAAGAAATAATTAAGTCTACCACATCCACGTCATCGAATGAAATTGCAGGTACAAGGAAAATAGACCTGCAGGCTTTTCACCGAACTTGGGCTGGCATAGAGGGGATCACAGCCAAAAATGTGTATTGCGAAGAAGTGTCTACTAGTGTTTCCAAACCCTCAAATAACGATTTTCTTTGGATTTTCGGAACTTTTTGTGAAAATACATCTTTGTCGTTATGGCAAGGTTTTATGGACAGAGCAACTCAAACTTTACCATACGAAAAGTCACAAGTCCTTGCTTTACCCTTTGTCAACAACCCACCAACCAAGTACGACACTATATACACTGTTCTCAAGTACGCAGTTGAGGAAACAACATTACTCAACCAAAAAACATGCTCCGTTACATTTGACCAGCCTCTGTATTGGAAGGCAAGAGATATAGTAGCATTCGAGAGAAATAATTCCTTAGCGAACCTAACAAACAATGTAGTGAGATTGGGCGGTTTCCACCTGTTAATGTCCTATTTAGGTTCGGTTGGTTTTATAATGGGAAATAGTGTACTTTCGGAATTATGGGCAACAGTTTACGCACCTGCATGAAAAAGATCGTCAAATATTTGTAAAGTGGTTAAAGCAACACTCAATTTTCATTACATCCAATAATTTGATATCCTGGTCAAGTGGTATTGTTGGTATTGACAATATTAATTGCTACAAAGCAAGAGCAATTGGGAGGCACGTTTGGTACATTTAAGTTAAAGCCTAATAACATGATAAAGCCAGTAGCATTTATGAACTCGTTATCGTAAACCAAGGATACAAATATGATACAAGTCGATTCTTCTCAATTATTTCAAAGAATAGTCTGCACTGAGCGCACAGGGCTTGAATTACAACACTGTTTCACCTTTTAACTTGCGGCGGCGCCTTTAGCGATATTTGATGAAAAAGGACTGATGAGAAAAATTTTTTTATAAAGGCAAACTCCAAACAACACATCTATTAAACTCACTCGATTACAAATTTACAAGAAGTTGTTAAATCCTTTAACAAACAAAACAGGAGATTACTGAGGCTGGCGAAATATTTACACTTGCTCTATATAAAGCAGACACAAATGAATCGTCAATCAATCATCAAAGGTATATTCTGTTACCAACTCGGTTGGCAATTTTGCAACAACATCTGTTGCGGGTTTATCACCAAATTCAGGCTGGTAATGTTTTACAGCCAGAAGAATGGGGATAGAAGAAATCAGGTTATATTTTAATCTCTGTTTTGACTACTGAGGCACCAGCTCCTTCATCAATTTTAAAACAAATTTCGTGTGCCTGCAAAATGAGCTGCGGAAAGCGATGCGGATGTTTCAATGTTGATTTAAAATGTTCGGTTATGTATCGGAACGGTCATGGACAAGGATGCTTTAATGCAGAGCGTACCAACGACTTTGAATTCGCCCCTTACGGGGAAGCCACATAAAAAACGCTCCGGCAAACTCTACCTCCTGGGTGGTGTGGAAACGAGGAATTACTAATGAATATTTTTTTGTTGTAAGGAGTTGCTTAAACCAAATGCTACAAAACAGCATATTACTAAGGCTGGAGAAATATTGTGTTGCCATCTAAAAGCGTTTTTGGTACCTACCCCTAACTTTGCGGTTGGTTAACATAAAAATCCTTAGTCCTCTGCAACCGATCTATAGGACAAATTTCATAGAAAATTTTATTGTTAACATTATTCAATACTTCTGTTTTTGTCGTAGAACATCACATTTTCATTATAGAAAAACCGGTGAGGGGTCATAATAGGGGTGAAGCTTACCAGTTAGGGATGGGAAATTTTCGATTCTGTATTGCTACCGTCATTAACTGCCGATTCAGAAAATATCAGCTTATTATAATCGTTTCTTCTATTTTTGCTAATTTACGTGTTCTATTAGTCATAACTTTGAAAATAGTATCCTACCTAGGCGTACCTCCATTCCATGTAAAATCAAGTCTTGATTTCATAATTTAATATTAATACTTTTTGATTTTGTTTAAATTCATTCATTTTTTTAGTCACAAGCCTAAATAATTGTTGTAACAAGTAAACCTTGAAAGATATGATTGTTATGTTTCTGTTGTTATTCAATGAATTTTTTTCATAGTATGTGTTTTACTGTCAGAATTTGAATCACACCTTTAATCGATAAATATACTGGTTTACATTAAAGATTTTGTAACTCCAAATGGTAAGTAAATAGAATTTGAATCATTCAATTCAGTGTGAGAATTACTGAACCAAATATAGGTAAATATATCCTACAAAAAGGGGTTTTAGACAAGGAAAGTCAACTACTTATGCAATTCATATTTGACTAAATAGAAAAAATAGGGGATACGATAGAGAAAAACACTTAATTTTGAGATATTTCGGATGTGCATTTAAAGTCAAGGAGTGGCAATAAATTGAGACAATTTATATTAAACAAGAGTAACATTAAAGTGAGATTCCAAGAAACAGCTTCAGGAATGCATAATGAAAAGTGTAGGTTTACATAATAGAAACACCATAACGGGCGCAATACAGTTAGCATGTGACGACTTAACGACCTTAGCAAGTGAACAGTGTTGATAAATGCGATCAACAAGCTGGAAAATGAAGCATTAAACTATTGGGTTTTTTTGCAGAAACCCAAATTATAAGAATATAAGGAAGTAAAGAAATAATTATCCAATTAAAAACAAAGAAAAGAAAAGGTGGCAAAGAAAAACGAAGGAAAAGAACAAGGACTGGATAAGGAAAATATAGACGCTCAACTGAGCAGAACATATAATGGGAAGAAAACCAACGGAAATGATCAAAAAAGTTATCACATTATGGCCAAGAAGAAGATGTATAGCAAAAAACGATCTGGAGAGACAATATATATATATATATATATATATAGGAATACATATCGCCTATGAGTAGAAAAGTGACACAACCCAAAACTCATAGATTTTGAGTTATGCCACTTTTCTAAGTCTATGGAACACACTCTAGAATTTGGTTCGACTCCCGCGCTTCTATCTCAACTGGTTTCCGCTTGGCAGCGCTATTGTCACTTTTCTGTTTACCGCGTATTTGACATCTTCGTTCAAGAACAGTGGCACTTTGGAGTTGGTGTAGTGAGGACGTGTGTGATCCATCTTGAAAAGGGACACATCTTAACTTATTCCTCTTTTCATGACAAGGTAAGTAAGGACATTTTGTTGAATATAAGTAAAAAGCCAGCTTTTTTACATGTGCCTGTTTAAGTTAATGTATCAATGCTAGTTCCCATGAGAGAACACTGGCGCATTTTGAGATGTGCCTCTATTCATTTTTAAATAATTAATCCAGTGAATGACTTGTGCCAATTTATTCACTAATAATTTAGAGTTGTGTCTCTATTGAAATTGTTAAGAGATCAAAGTGTAGATCTTATTTTACTTGTGCCAGTTTTCATTTAGGAACTTATTCAAATGAAGAGTTTTCGTTTCCCCCATTTTTAGTTGTGCCTCTTTTCTTCACTAAAAGATTTAAATTTATCGTTGGGGTGTTAGTTATTACTGACTCATCACATAATGGCATAGTTACAATGTAAAGCATACAACGACTTTACAATGTAATGTTTCAACTTAATGCATGTCATGTTTTCAACCGCATGCCGTAGCTCGTAGAGCATGAGATTTTTAACCGTTTGACAAGTAGTATATGCGTCGACGAGTACGGCCGTTCGGGCTTCTCCGTGCACGAGTTTTCGCTTAAGCCGAAACTAAATTGTAATATACTCAAAATAATTATGACAGTAACCAATGTCTATGTTGTTTACGTTTAAAATTGAGTATTATTACTTTTGTATTCTTTACAGATAACGACAATGGCCTTTTCAAGAGGAAAAATGATGGTATCCTTTGTGGATAACAAAATGAAATCCTATCTGATCGAGGATTCAAAGAAGTCTTCATCAACAGTAAACTTGTGAATCCTCAAAACAACATAATATTTCCCAGTGAAGAGAATATAGAAGAAAATTTAAATAGTTTTAATGTAGATGGACATCTTTTTTCTTCGACAAGAAGTTTTCTAGCTACAAACAAAGATGATGACCATCTGAGTATAGTAGAATCTGCAACACCTGAAGAAAGTCTCTTAATTGAAGAGTCGCACACACAAGTTTCCCAGTGGGATAACGATTTAATGTTTAAGCGTTTTAATGAGAAGCGATCGAAACCTGTAGATTGGTCATCAGACTCAGATATCATCGATGACACGGACTCCGATCCAGATTTTGACATAAAAAAAGAATATAATAGGAAGAAAAGAAGTTTACTTTATAGAAGGTTTGAACAAAACAGATCCGCAAGGCATCAAAACAAAGACTCTAACATAGATCAACCCTCCTGTTCGACATTGAGTGGTGACAATTTCTTACCTATTGACTGCGCGTAAAACTTTGTTGTTGCTCAACAAACCAATGCCCATAATGGTAATGATTATAAAGCCGTTGATATTGAAGTACAGACTAGTCATAGGAAAACAAAAAAATAAAAAGCTCAACAACCTTCAAAGTGGAGAAAAACTGAGGCAAAAGTGCTATGTAATACTGGAAAGCAATATATATCATCATCCAAGAGCAAAAAAGAAATTCTAGTTAAATGTGTCAAACCTCCTTGTAGCGAGAGTTGTAGATTAAAATGCTTCCAAAAGATTAACCAAGATCAGAGAACTAAAATATTTTCACAGTTTTGGTCAATTGGAGACCTAACACGTCAACGTGAATTTGTTTCTCGAAGTATCACAGGCATACAACCAAAGTACAGATACACAAACCCAGAAAAAGTGAGAAGGTTAAATAATGCATTTTACTTCGATACTGAAGGAGGTCGTATCAGAGTCTGCAAAACATTTTTTACATCCACTTTAGATATTCCTAACCGTTTTATAAGAACAGTTGGATAAGGGATTCCTTGAAGAAGACCTTCGTGGAAAACAGGGAAAACTTTAAACTGTAGAACCTGAGAGAAAAGAAACTGCAAGAGAGCACATAAAGTCTATTCCGCGAATTGAAAGTCACTACCTAAGAAAACAGACAAAACGAGAATTTATTGAAAGTGGAAAAAGTGTAGCAGACTTGTATAGAGATTATAAAAACGAATGCATGGAAAATAAACGATTTTAAAGATTAAAACTAACTTTTCCGCATCTGTGGCCCTGAACAATATTCTATCATAAAATTGTTACTTGTATACACTTCGGGGGATGTATCGTGCTAACAAACCGAACTTTCTCCAAAAATAACCAAAAATTTAGTATACCTAGTTTTATAGGACCCGCTGTACTCGCTCTAGTTAACTGAAAATCAATAGGGTACATCTGTGAGACACCTTGAACAATACTTATTCATAAAGTTGATCAATCGTATACTCTCTGGAGGCTGTATCGTGCTAACAAACTGAAAATTCTCCAAAAATTAAAAAATATCGTACTTAAAGTACTGTAGCACCGGTTGTATTGGCTCTGGTGAGCTGGAAATCAATAGGGTTCATCAGTGAGATGCCCTGAATAATATTCAATCATAAAATTGGTGACTTGTTGAACTCCGGAGGCTGTATCGTGCTAACAAACTGAAATTTCTCGAAAAACGACAAAATGTCGTACTTGAAGTACCATAGCACCCGTTGTACTGGCTCTGGTGAGCTGAAAATCAATAGGGTTCATCTGTGAAATGTCCTTAACAATATTCCATCATAAAATTGGTGACTTATTGCACTCCGGAGGCTGTATCGTGCTAACAAGACTTGCAAGGAAAAGTGGCCGACGACAACGACGACGACGACATACACACAGGATTTTTTTCTAAAAACCGTTTTTTCGTGTTGTTGTTGATGGACAACGTAAAAATAACCAATACTTTTCTCGCATATTAGATAGGTTGGCGGAAAAGTAAAAATAAGCTGTACTGCAGTGCCAGTATGTACTCAAAGATATTTAATTAGGAATTTAACATCTCTCCTTTTCAACCCAAAAAAGACCGGTGTGATTTTTACACATCCTTTAATCTTGCAAATGAAGAAGAAAAGTTAAAATTAAAGGAAAGCTACAATTTACATTTAAAAGAAAAATATTTGTCCCGTAATGTTAAAGAAGAGGATAAGAACAAGGCTGGTGATACTTACATTGTGGCTTGTTATGACTTACAGGCAGTGTTTCCCGTGCCGAAAGGTGAGGTTTCTTCATTCTACTACAAATCAAAATTAAATTGCTTGAACTTCACAATTTGTGAATTACAAAAAAATGAAGTATACCTATATGCTTGGCATGAAGGTGAAGGTGGGAGAGGAGTTAATGAACTGGGAACTTGTGTATATAAGTTTATCAAAGAAAAGTCGGAAGTTGACAATGATGAGAATTTAGAATGTGTGTTCTACTCCGACAACTGTGGGGGACAACAGAAAAATAAATATATGATTGCAATGTATATACATGCAGTCTCAGTTTTGAAAGTCAAATCAATAACCCATAAATACTTGATAAAAGGGCATACAGCTCATTCGGTGATAGAAAAAGCTACTAAAAAGGCATTAAAATCCGGTCCGGTGTATGTACCAGATCAATACTTTACCATTATCCGAAACGCTAAGAAAACTGGTTCAGCTTTTAAGGTCAACGAAATGTGTCACCGGGACTTTTATGATTTCAAAACAGTGTATACTGACTATGGTTTTACCAACCCTCAGCCGAAAAAGGGGAAAAAGAAGACAACGGAAGAAAACACCGAAGGGCCAGACAGTGATAACTGCAAGACTTCAAGATGACCAAGGCTCACATAATAAGAATTGAGAAGAAAGACCCAACATGCATCCTGAACAAAAATCATTATTCTGATGAAGAATACAGCAAAGAATTTCTAAAAGTAAAAAAGAGGAACAACAGATCAATACAAGATGTAGTTCTTTCACAAGCTTATTGCAGTAAGTTAAAAGTGGGTGAGAGGAAAAAGTCAGGCATTCTTAGCCTTATAGAAGCTAACTTAATTCCTCAGTATTACAAAGATTTTTATTTGAATGAGAATACGTTGAAGAAAGGTGACACAACTTAAATATAATTTTCATTTCTTATTTTTAGCATAGATCACTTTGTGAAATTTTTAGTGCATTAAGAATGTTCTATATGCTTTACAGCACCAAATAAAAAAAGAACTTATATTATCTTGAATAGTTAAGTAGTAATTTAATTTTAAGCAAGCATGTTTTCTGTTTTTTTGCTCTCCTGAAAAATTAAGTTTTTTATTTGTGCCACTTTTCTACTCACAGTGCGATATGAGAACAGACTATATGGAGAATCAGAAAAACGTTTATAGTTTTGACAAATCCTATATTGAAGCTAACTTTTACTATCTTATTAATTTATAATTTTATGCTGATTACTTGAAATCATACACTAACCAAGTACCATAATAACATGAGACTAAAATGTAGAAATACGGTGTTATTGAGTATTAGTTTAATAATATTATAAAACAAAAGTCATTGATTTTATGGTTATTTCAAACATGAAGGTGGATTTCACACATACAGACATATTCATCAAAAACAAGGGACAAGCAAAGCGAATTCAACATGAAGGATTAAACCAAAGCAGCTCAATCTAAAGTTCAAACACATGTATTGGATGCTAATCCAAAGTATCTTCTGTTATACAGCCAGATCCTAAAAACATTCTAGGAATAAGGTATACGCTGCGAATATGCATTAGCTCTAATACCAAGCAATCAATCCAAAAGATCCCAAATTAAAATATTGAGGAGCAATATATATTGATCCTTGGTATATTCGTAATTCAGATTTACGCCTAGTCTTGGAATGATCTCTTGTCTGCACTGAGATCAGAAGACTTGTGTCTAATCATAAAACTTGACATTACCAGCATCCAAACATAGAGGCTTTACAACAATAAAATTCAACATCACCTAAGAAAGAGAATAAAATATTAGATTTAGTCTAAACAAGTATATTAATGCCACTTAAAGGCAGAATTAAACATGCAGATTATGTTATATACTGTAAACCAGGGCGACTTTGAACATAAGGGGTGTTCTTGATCAAAACATGAAATTTTCAGATATGTGGCTCTCTAGTGTTTATTTATTGGTCGACATTCAATTTTTGGTGGGGTCAGGTGGTAACACTGCCAGGAACCTTATCCCGCCATTTCACGAACTAGATTCAGTTGTACTCTTACACAGTACATGATTAGGTTCAATGAAGTTTTGTAGAAAATAGTCGTGCTCTTATTACAGTCACAAAAATGTAAGTACCAAGTCTTTATTTGTTAATTTATTGTATATATATAATAACTATTCTGTTAATTAATGTTTAAGAAACACATGTTTGTGAAAAAAAAACATTTTTATGGTAAAATATGTTTGTGTAGGTTAGAATTTTCTACTTCGGGGTGTTATTGATCACAGGACAAGAAGTAATCTGTTTTTGTTGTTTCTTCTAGATTTGAATGAAATGTAGTCTAGTAAAATTATTTGTTTGTTTACAGATGCCTCGAACTCAAACGAAAATTAGGGGCCTGGCATTATCGCAACTATAATGACGATAAAGTTGAACAGGCATTAACAACGGTTATTGATGGAACGTTAAGCATAAGGGGAGCTTCACGGGAATTTAAAATACCCTATGGTATGGTACAGAAGAGAAAACATTTGTCAAAGACATTCAAAAGTTTAGGGCTTCCCTCTAGGTGAGTGAGATGTGAAGATCGTTGTTAAAAACTATTTGAATAGCAGGAGCCACGTTTCGTCAATAAAACACCTGGCGATGATTGGGCGAAATTATTTTTAAAACGATACAATAACGAACTGGGTCAAATATGGACTGCTAACATAAATAAGGCAAGAGCTAGGGCTACTAGGGAAACTATTCAGGATTATTTTAACAATCTATAAGAAATGCTGCTAAATGTGGAGTCTCAAAACATATTTAATTATGGTGAAATAAATGTTTCTGATGACCCCAGAAAAGTAAAAGCTTTGTTTAGAAGAGGAGTCAAATATCCAAAACGGCTAATCAACTATTCAAAATAATCAATCACGGTGATGATGTGTGGTTCGGCAAGTGGTGCGGCTTTTGTCACCCTACGCAATATATAGGGAGAACATCTCTGGAATACATGGAAGGTTGGTGGTCCGAAAGGCGTACTTTGTTCAGAACCTTGTTGCAGTGCTGGAGCCAAACATGGTTGGATTGATTCTGAAACCTTCACTGACTGGTTAGAGACGTGTTTCCCTCCCCGTGCAGGGAGACTTGATAGAAAAAAGGTGTTGCTGGGAGACAATCTCGCTTCGCATATAAACATTGGCGTTATAAAAAAATGTGAAGAGAATAATATTTTGTTTGTGTGCCTCCCTCCTATCAACACATACTTGTTGCAGCTTCCTGACGTAACGTTCTTTAGACCAATCAAAACGGCCTGGCGTTCTATTTTAACCTCTTTGAAGTTGATTAACCCACGAAATAATGTAGTTTAGAAGGAACAATTTCCCTCTTTATTAAAAGCAACTTTAGAAAAAATAGACTCAGTCCCATCCAAGCAACGAAACCAAGCCACTAAAAGTATTTTTGTGAATGGATTTGATGCAACTGGTTTATACCCTCTGAATGCTGAAAGGGTTTTGCGAAACTTGCCCAACGGAAATCCTGAAGATGCTGAACAGTTTGTCAATGACACACTCACTGATGTTTTACGATCACAACGAGAAGCTGGACCGTCAAACTGGAGAACCAGACAAAAAAGAAAGAGATTGCAAGTAAAATCAGGAAAGAGCATCACTGCCCATGTGAAGATGAAACTCCTATTGAAATGGCAGAATCAGAAAAGAGTGATACAGAGCAAGAAATTTCCAGCCCACAAGAGGATGCGGATGCTCAGCAATACAGTTGAACCGTTCTGGTGAAGAAAATGAAGCCACAACGGAATTAGTGGAAGAGGATGGATTGCTAGAAGGAAGATATGTCCTAATAAAATTTATTGGTGAAAAATTAGCCGGATCTACATACATTTATGTATGTTGCATAAACAAAATTATATCAGACGACGAAATGGAATTTTAGGAATTCAGATATTTTGTAAAATTGAAGACAAAAATTCAGGCCTGTTGAGAATGATGACTCTTTGGTTTCAAAATCGGATATAATTTCCACTTTACCAAAACCAAAGAAGGTAGCATTCATCGACCTGAATTTATTTTTCCAAACTTCATTCAAGTTAATAAATATTGATTAATTCTTGCCGAAAATTTGTAATTTATTACTAAATAAAGCTCTTTGAAAAAATTATTTTTTTGAGTTTAGATATATTAAATAGAATATTATATAGTTTTACTTGCACCAGATTATTAGTGGTCAAAGTTACCCCAACATACGTTGTTTAAAAATATGTTGACCGATTTTCACCAGAGTGACTTTGGTCACATGTATTGAGGTCTAATAAAGATCTAATTTCCGGCCCAGGATCAAAGTCGCCCCTGTCAACCAGGTGACATTGATCGGCACTTTTGATTAAATATGGATTATTATTGAACGTTGTACACTATATTTTATGACGCAAATCAATTAAGAAAGCCTAAACATATAAACTGGAAAACACATTTTTTTAAATATTATAGTTTTTAAAACATCTACTTAACTATTTTTAATTTGATCAAATGCACCCCTGTTTACGGTATATAGACAATACAGAAAACACTGATAAGCATTAATAGATGCCACTAGGGGTGTGCAAAATAATTTAAAAGAAATGTAAATATATAAACTTCATACATTATAAAGATTTGTGCACATCATACATTTTTTATCTTTAAATCTAGTGTAAAAAAGGAGATTTATTAAAAGGTATACATAATTAAATATAATGAAGCATAATAATTAATAATAATCTTATACCTTTTAATATAATTAACTAATTATTGATTACACTTGACCAGTTTTAGTACTCTATGTTCAAGACCACAAAAACATTAAAATCAATGATTTTTCATATAAATATTTATCGGATATAAAATTTAATCTTAGTTGCAATGCTTGTATAAAATTCTACTTTATATAATTTCTAAGGGTTCTCAAAGGCTAACATAACATTTCAGTTTAAGTAGACAGAGATATTAAATAAAAATTACAATCTATAAATATTGACAGATACACACATTTATTTTTAAAGTAATAATAATAGTGATGGAGATAGTTATCTACTATAAATGATTATTCAGTGGAAAGATCCAAATAACAGATACCAAAATAAGACTATGTACCAGAACTTGTCATACATATCAATATAATGCAATAGATAATAAAAATGATAAAAATAAATTTCATCAGTAAAAAAGTGACTTCGACTAGACCAATGTTTCTCAATATGTAGGTATCCCAGAAATTCTGCACTTTTCCACAATAATAAATATTTTATTTGCTACAATATAATCAATCAAATCATTATATAACTAAGAGAAAAAGTTTCCATGATAACTTGAAAAAGAAATATTAATATTGAATAATAAGAACAATGATATACTCTTTACCAGAGCTGGTACTGTCTGCTAAGGAAATATCTCCATTCCTTGATTCCAACATTACATTACATATTAGTCCAAGACATTGAACTAAAAGACAATGATGTGCGTTTCACACACGTCATAGTTTTAAAACCATTGTTAAACGTAACTGGATATCAAGATCAGTCAAATTTTTAACATTCATTCATGTCACATTTTTATGTTATAATTTTATAAGATATAATGGTTGTAAAGCAGAAAGTCGAATTTCGCCAGTAAGAAGTTTTACTTATTTGTTCCTAAACCAATTATTTTACAATACCTTTGTTGCTTCGTAATTTGAAGAGTTACGGTTTGCCAAACTTATATTTGAATTCTATACTGCACAACCACTTAAGTTTTGCACTCGACACTTCGAAAGGTACGTATCGTGGTTCGTGTAGTGTGTTATAGACAAATCAATTGTAAGTAAATTTATTATTTATTTTGTCAGCTTACTAATCATCATATAGGACAGCCCCTTCCTAAGAAAAATCCACCAGATAAAAATGAAAATCAAATGGAAATCGATGGAAAACAATACGACTTTAATAATTCATATTCTAGTTCGGATAACGAACCATCCTATGTCATAGTTGAACCAACCGAAAATACTCGAATTTCTGCTGTTAAGGTAGGTCATTACATTTTCAATAATCATACATTCAAAAAAGACATTGTTGATATTAAACAAATTGGAAGAAACAAAGTAAAAATAAAAGTAATAAGGTTGCAAATTCTATGGTAGGTCACAACTTAATGGTAGAAAAATTGGTCGCCCACATTCCTACATTTTTTAACCACAAAAAAGGTGTGTTTCAAGTGCCTACGGTATGGACATACCGCAAAATATTGTAAAGCACAACTATTAAGTGTAAAAAATGCGGTCAACTGCATGACGACCCCGAATACTTCGAATGTAAAGAAGATGATTACTGTGAACAAAGTGGACATCAACCGGTATCAAAAAATAGTTCGAAATATATCCAATAACGCAATATTAAAAAAATTATGTCTGAACAAAATCTTTCATTCGAAGAAGCTGAACATGTAGAACAAAATTCCAGCTATTCTAAAATAGTTAGCAATAACAGATTTGACATATTAAACAATTTAGAAAATTTATCCAATTTGTCAAAGCAATGATAATAGGGATACTCCTTCAGTGTCCCCTTCAATTGGGTAACTCACCCACCCAACCAACATTATAAAAAAACGTAAAATTATATCTTCGGTCAGCATTAAAAATCAACCCAATTTTCAATCAAATTCAACAATGTCCAAAGGTATTCTACCAAATCCTCACAGAGAATATTTCCAAAGTATAAGGAAATATTGTGATCATATTTTAGTGATTGATCCTTATATGTAATGCTTCCCTTGTTCTTATAAAAGATTGGATTGTAAGGTTAAGAGGTTAAGTTGTAAAAGAATTGGCAGTATAAGGTATTACCTAAGATTGTATACAGAATGTACAGTTGATATAGAACATATATTATGTATACCTATCTAATGGATGTTACGCTGGGAAATATAAAATATATCATCAAGTAAAGTGTGAGTTTTACTCTAATAATAAAAGGAAAAATTAGAAATCGAAATTTTACACAAAATACCTACTCTTTTCATGAACATTCTCAAAAAATTTAATTTAGCTAGTCCAGAAGGATCTGTTGTTGAAGAAAGACAAAACGAGTTGAAAATAATTTTAGATTCGTTTATGGAAGTTAATAGTATTGCATATAATCAAAATGGATAAAATGCATATTCAGGTTTTGCAATGGAATTGTAAATTATTAAAAATATGCCCAACCTTAAAAATTTCCTAAATAACTCCAAATATAAATTTGATATAATTATATTAAATGAAACTTGGCTTTCTCCAAGAAAAACGTTCAATTTAGCTGGATATAATTCTGTTGACGTAGATAGATTGGATGGATACAGTGGTGTTGGTATACTCATCAAGGACAACTCATATTTTTCTGAATTTAAATTTAGGAATAATTTTAATAATAAAATAAAAATCTGTTCAATTAAACTTTTGGATTTCAAAATACATGTTATTTGTATTTACAAACCTCCTAACGTACAAGCTACTACAACTGACTGGTCCAATATCTGCGCTCAGATACAAGGGGATGTTCTCGTCTGTGGAGATTTCAATTCCCATCATAGTTGTTGGGGCTCTACAATTGATAACTGTCAGGGTAATAGGTTAGTAGATGCTATTGATGGAACCAATTTAATAGTTTTAAATGATGGAAGGCCAACTAAGATAAGCAGACCAAATAAAAAGCCCTCAGCAAATGACCTCACTTTTATTACACCAAACCTCTTAAGTCTAGCAGAATGGAATGTATTAGATGATACCTTAGGATACAATCATTTACCTCTCCACATAACAATATCGTGTAATCATGTTCCATCACATACTACCCCTTCACGAAAGTGGATAGAGTCCACTGCAGACTGGGAACTTTTTCAATATTTCATTGAGAATGATATCACCCAGGCAAAAGTTGATTCTCTTGAATCACTTTCAAACATCATAAATAATAGATGAACAGCTGATAGATTTATGAAATCACGCAATGGAGGTAATAAAAAAATACCAAATCCCATTTGGTGGGATAACGAATGCAATCAAATTGTAGTAGAGCGCAAAAAAGCTTTTCAAGTCTATAAAACTCAATCCAACTTACGTAACTATTTAAACTTTAAACATGTTCAGGCAAAGGCTAAACTTATATTCAAACAGAAGCAACAACGATGTTGGAAAAATTTCATTAACCAACTAAATAAAAACACTCCTATTTCAAAAATTTGGATATTCATAAAAAAAATTTCACCTATAAAAAACAACCAATACACGAATCTTTGATACCAAATTTTTGACACCATATCTCCAAATTTTGTACCGAATTTATTCGAAGGAAATAGCAATGATACAATCAATCCCCATTTGGATATCACCTTTGACGCCATAGAAGTAGAAGCTGCTAACAAAAATTCTAGATGTACAGCACCTGGAGCTGATTTCATTACTTATGATTTAATTAAAAAGTTACCTCAAACAGCTAAAAATATTTTATTATAAATTTATAATGATTGGTGGGTTAATGGAAATTACGTAGATCAATTAAAACAAGTAACCATATGTTTTCTTTTAAAGCCACAAAAAGAAAGGAATCTACCCTCATCTTATCGTCCTATATCCTTGATGTCGTGTATCACAAAAACATTTGAACATATGATCAAGGCAAGACTAGAATGGCTTATCGAAAAAAACTCGATTCTACCATTTGCACAGTATGGTTACAGAAGAGGTTACGGAACAATATTGCATCTATTGTATCACATCTGGTTAATGAGGTTCAGATTGCATTTTCAACGAACATGTACTTAGTATGTCTATTTCTTGATATAAAGGGAGCTTATGACTCTGTGGATTTCAGGAGTAGGCTTAAGTAAAAGAATTTTACTATTATTCTTTGGACGAACAGTCTTTATTAGAGATCACAATAATATCCTACATGGACGTCGAACAGTTTATCATGGACTACCTCAGTGATCAGTATTAAGCCCAATTTTATTCAATCTATAATCTGGCAATATAGATACACATATTAATAACCTTGCTAACCATATCCAGTACACATATGATTACTGCATTTGTGCTCTCAAAAATATAATGCAAGTAGTCCTAAGATGGACAGAAGAAACTGGTATAACCTTATCTACAGAAAAATGTTCCATAATGTTTTTTACCACACATAGACGGCGGCCACCGGACAGCCTAGCTCTGTGTGGGCGCACTATGGCTGTGGTAAGTGAATACAAATATTTAGGTATCATACTAGACACCAAACTCCTGTGGTCCAAACATGTGCTCCATGTTAATAGCAAATGTGAAAATGGTTACAACCAAATTAAATGTGTAACTAATCGTAATTGGGGTTCATCACCGAGTACTGCAATTTTATTTTACAGAGCTTATGTGAGATCAATTATTGATTATGGATGTTGTCTATATGGCTCCAATTCCAATTTAAAGAAAACTGATCGCATACAATACAAATGTTTACATTCATGTGTTGGTGGGATGAAGTCCACACCTGTTTATGCTATATTAGTAGAATGTAATGAACCTTCTTTGGGATTAAAACGGGAGTATCTGTGTCAAAAATATTTAATAAAACTTAGATTTCGAGAATCGCCCATGATCAACAGGTTGAATGAGATCGCGGCAGAAGATTTAACAAATCGATACTGGAAATTGAAAAATTGCAAAGGCTTTTACTGAAACTATGATTTACCCTAATATCTACAAAAAAGACAAAATCATACCAGCATTTCGTGTGCAGTTTAGAGCTTTTATTACGAGTCACAAAGTCATATTTCCCAAGTATTCAACTTCCAATCAAATCAATGTAGGCTTTCTGAAATCAATATTGGCAGGCTTTGTTAATAATATATTCATATATACAGTTGGATCTAAGATGAAACATGGGGTAGGATGTGGGTTTTTTATCCAGACTTCGGACATATCATATGGTTACAAATTACCCAATATATGTAGCTTAAAGGGATGCGCAAAATTTTGAAAACATCGATGTGGACATCAAATGATACCTCGAATATGCACTATCGATGTTGTAAAAACATCGGCTTGAAAATATCGATGTTTTTAAGAATATGACATATGGCAGAAAAAATTAAACTGTTAATAAATTGAACATCATTTCTATTCAATGTATTTTAATGATACATCTAATACAATTTATATGAAAGAAAAAATACATTCAAGAAGTAAACAGAATAGAATAGAACTAAAACCTAGTTTGATACTCAAATGGTATGAGTGAGATGACAGCAAAGGCGCAATAATACCTCCTTACAATTTTGTATAAGGGCATCTTTTTCCATTGCGCGTAAGTAAGACAAAGAAAGTGTATGTTTTTCAGTTAAGCTTGGCAACAAACTCCGACGCATATTTGAAAGCATTCATGTTAGAGAATAAATAAATCAGAGATGTTCTATTAAATGTTTAATTTACTTTCTGCTTTCTTTAATCAAAATAGAAGAAAACATCGAAAAAAACATCGCAAATAAATATCGATGTTCCCTATAAATATCGAATAAAAAAACATCGAACATCGAAATACAAAAATCGATGTTTTTGAAACATCGATACATCGTGCGCATCCCTAGTATATACAGCAGAATTCGTATCTATACAGAAAAGCCTCAATTGGTTGATTACAAACCAATTATGTAATGATATAATTCTTTCTGACTTTAAATCTGTTATTGATTCAATAAAATCTACTTCTATCAGGGGTATTGGATGCTCTGTACTACTTAGTATCAAAAATATGCTTTTGGAATTAAATGTTACTTTTATTTGGGTTAAGGGCCACAGCAATATGACTGGGAACGAAAGGGCGGACCTGATAGCAAAGGATGCGGTTATAAATGGACAATTTTGCAATACTTTCACATCAGCAGATATAAACACCAGGATAAGGCACAAAATTGCTAAAAAACGGAAACAGGCGTATATCCTCTACAAACCAGTACTTTAAAATTCATCCTACATTACCCCCTCCTCCCGAATATATATTCTATTATACAACACCCAAATTCTATTCATCAACTATTTTTAGAATTAAAACTAATCACGGGAGATTTCCTGCAAAACTTGGCATTATTAGATCATAATCCTGTAACTGTAATCAGTATTCTTATTATGATCTGAATCACATCTTTTTTGGTTGCCTTAATAACGTCGTGAGATCCGAATGTTTAATTGAGTAGCTTATGAAGTTGAATTATAACCTTCCGCTAAATATTAGCCACATCCCTAATAATGCTAATAGAATAATTTATGATTTATTAATAAATTTCTTGAAGGTTTCCAATGTGACTATCTAAATTGAAAAAAGCAATTTCCAAAATTCTGTGGCAAATGGAGCAATTTGCGTGCCATCTTTCTCTCTAGTTTCGGTTTGACTTTCAAAGCGTAAACAAGTGTCGATTTGAAAAGCGAAGCTGTGAATTCCGTGACCAATGAAAAAGTGATAACAAAAATCATTATCAGAGTAAAACAAAAAAAAACTGGTCTTTTCATAAATAAAGTGTACTTATCAAAACTAGAAGTAATTAAGTGATACAAATATAAATAAAAAGTATAAGTGTAAATAAAAGCAGACAATATGTTCAATACGCAAATGAACCCATCAACCACTCCAGTGGTGTACCCTATTAATTTTCAAAATTCACAAAATCCACAGATGCAATATATAAGAACAACATCCAACCAAATGACAACTCAGACTCCATTCTGTGGATTCAATAAACAAGAACAGCTAATGCAACATCCTTACCAAATGTATCAACAAGTAACTCCAAATCAACCAAACATAAATAATCACCAAAATACAGCAAGTAGCTATCAAAACATAAGTCAAGATTACCCCCCATTTAGCGCAACATCTAGAGACGAAGCTGAAATGCTTAGTGATGACCAAGAAAACTCAACAAAATATCCTTGGCAAGAAGCAAGGCCCAAAAACAAAAGAACTCATCGTCAAAACTCAAGTGAGACGCCATCCAAAATTCCAACTTCTAACATATATCAATCACTTTCCAACGAAAACCCTCAAGAAAAAAATGAGACAGTAAACGCAAACCCTGAAAATTCAGATAATACTCCTAAAGAACTAAAACTTCCCCCAATATATATTTACTCAGTCAGAGACTATAAAGCAATGCTCAAGGAGCTGACGACTGTAACTCATCAAAATACGTTCACTACTAAAGCTGTATCAATTGGCACAATAAAAATTACCCCTTAACTATTGACACTTACAGAAAGCTGATCCGTCATATTCGTGAAGGCAAAATAATACACCACACATACCAGATTAAGTATGAAAAGGCCTACAGAGTCGTAATCAGAGGGTTGCACCCCTCTGTACCGTTAGAAGATATCACCACTGATCTAGAAAAAAAAGGACATGTTAGAAACATAATGAATATTAGACACAGGTTTAGTAAAGAACCGCTTTTATTGTTCTTTGTTGATATTGAGCCCAGTAACAATAATAAAGAAATAAATATATAACATAAAACAGCACACTGAGGTTATGTAACAACAAAACAGACTGGGTAAAATTCCAACAACAAGTTAACACAAACATTAAATTATACTGGCGGCTAAAAACTAAATACGAAATTGAAAAAGTAGTTCAGCACATAACAACTGTGATTCAAGAAGCTGCTTGGCATGCCACACCAACTAACCGCAAAACATTAAATTCTAAACATATCATTCCTCTCCATATTAAAGAATTTGTTATTGAAATGCGTAGAGCACGGCAGAGATGGCAAAATAGTAGAAACCCAGTAGACAAAACACATCTTAATCATCTTACTCGAAACCTTAGTAGAGCTATTCGAGAAACGAGAAATGAATCCTTTCAGATATACTTATCAAATTTGTCCCCTGAAGATCGTTCCTTGTGGAAAGTAACGAAGAAATTGAAAAGACCTATGGTAGCTGTTCCACTGATAAGAAAAACTGATGGTACTTGGGCTCGATCTAATTCTGAAAAGGCCAACACATTCGCTGAATTCCTTACTACAGTACTTTCTACCCCGCATGAAATTGATATTGAAGACGATGCTATAGAAGCATCCTTAGAAGAACCATGTCAATTGTCACATACATTAAAAATATTTTCCCCTGCTGAAGTACACAAAGAAAGAAAACACCTTAAGGCACACAAAGCTCCTGGATTCGACCTCATAGTTGCAGAAGTCTTAAAAATGCTGCCAAGAAAAGCAGTAGTGCTACAATATTTAATAGTATGTTGAGATTATGCCATTTTACTGGTCAGTAGAAACGCGCATATATACTAATGATTATAAGCCTGGAAAACCAAAAACTGAAGCAAGTTCGTACCGGCCAATAAGTCTTCTTCCCATAATGTCCAAAGTTTTAGAACGGCTAATTTTAAACAGGATTGAAGCTGTAATCCCTATTGAAGACCTTATTCATAACTATCAATTTGGGTTTAGAAAAGAGCACTCAACAATTCAGCAGTGCCACAGAATAGTAAATAAAATTCTATACCTCATTTTAAAATCCTATTTAGAAGACAGGTGCTTTCAAATAAATTATGAAGATGAACTCTCAACTTGCCATCAAATTAAATCTGAAGTACCTCAAGGTAGTGTCCTGGGACCCTTCATATTTTTGCTATTTACAGCTGATATACCAATAAATCAAGAGACAGACTTTAACAACTTTCGCTGATGTCACTGATCCCGTAAGAGATTCAAACAAGTTACAAAACCATCTAAACCTTCTGCAGTCCTGGCAAAAAAAGTGGGAAATACAAGTAAATGCAAATAAATCCTGCCAGATTATTTTCACTACAAAAAGAAGCATCTGTCCTCAAGTTAACATTAACAATGCTCGCATACCAATAAAGAATGAAGTCAAATACCTTGGTCTCCACCTGGATCAGAAATTGACGTTTGTGCGCACACATTAAAACCAAAAGAAATCAATTTAATTCAAAAGTCAAAAATATGTATTGGCTAATTATTAAAAAATCGCAGCTGTCACTAGAAAATAAAATTTTAATTTATAAAACTATATTAACACCAATTTGGACATATGGCATTGATCTGTGGGGATGTAGCAAGCCATCGAATACTAAAATTTTACAGTGCTTCCAATCCAAAACTCTTCGAATGATTCTAAATACACCATGCTATGTATCAAATCAAACTATTCATAACGATCTAAGAATTCCATATATCGGCGATGTCATCAGAACCCATTGAAATAAATATAGAAATAGATGTACAGACCACGAAAACGAACTAATCAACGTCCTTTTCAACCCACCATTCGAGGATAGAAGACTGAGAAGAATCTGGCCAGAAGACTTATAATCCCAGAGAACCATCACTGACTCATGCCTAAAAATCATTTACTTATAACTCTATTTTTTGTGGTAGATTTTAAATTCGCAGGAACTAATAAAAAAATCTTTCTCTCTCACAAACACACACGTAAGTGTTGTATAACTTGATTTAAAAAATGTATGTAATGTAATGTAGAATGAAATCCATAAATATAGTATAAATATTAATGTTCAATACTCAATCAACATGTATTAGAGTACCCAATCTATTTTTTTTCTAAAAAATACTTCAGAGATACTTGAATAAGTGGCAACAGCAGCTATTGAAAAGTTTCTTTAGAGACAGTAGTTATTAATATTGAATTTCTACAATTAAAAAGCATTTTCCGGAAATTCAAGAAACTTCTTATGTTTTACAACAATTATTAATGAAAGCAGAATTTCTGTATTTCACTTTAAACACAATTCAATCAATTTACAATGTATATTTTAGCAAGTTTTTCAATTACTAACCACTAAATACAGTGGACCCCGGTAATCCGTCACCCCCTGTAATCCGACACGTCTGTTAATATTGAATACTTTTTTGAAAATCTTCACACTAATTTAGATATGTAATGCAGGATTGAACAGGTCACAACTTGTATGCGTCACCACTATTGTGCACGACGCGTTAACATTGTTTTGATTCTAATTGCTTAGTTTGAATTTGAGTACATGTGATAGCGGTGCGGCCTAGCGTGCGTTCATTGTTTACTGTTAATTCATTGTGTATAACTGATAGTACCTAGTATTGTCGACACAAGCCCAAAAGCGAAAGCACAAAACACTGACGATTAACTCGACGTCAGTGTGGTGGTGTGAAAGTTGCCTGAGAAATTTAAAATTTACAGAAAAAAGCCGATGCCAAAAATATGTACGTATAGAAGTTTTAAATATTTTAATCAGGATGCTTTTCAAACGGATCTTCAAAATACCTCATTTTTTCGAATATTCGACCAAGAAACTGTTGACGCAAAATTATCATATTTTATTAACTGTCTAAATAACTTGTTCGATAGACATATTCCTTTGGTTACGTCTAGAATCACTAAAGCAGGAGCACCATGGATAACAGATGTTATTAAAATTATGATGAGAGAGAGGGACAAAGCCTTAGTTAAGGTAACAAAATTACAGAGACATTTAAATTTTTACAGGCAAATGGGGAATTTAACTAACCAGACTATCTGCAGGGAAAAAAGCATATTTCATATATCAGTTTAACAATATGGCAACAAAAGAAATGTGGAGGACACAGAACACATAAATTAATTCCTGACAAAAATAATAAAATACCAGTAACTTTATGCAAGCCTGACGAACTGAATAATTTCTTTATAAACTCAGCTCCTGATATAAAACCGGCCAAGAATGTTTTAGAATTTTACAATAATAACAAAATAAATAATGGAAATTTTGAATTTGAAGAAATAAATGATTATTTTGTGTACACCAGCTTTATCATAAATTAAAACAAACGCAAGGGGGTGTGATGGTATACATATAAAGCTTATTAGACTTTGTTGCCCCCACATAATACCTTATATAACTCACATAATAAACTTCTGCTTGACAAGAAACGTGTTTCCATCGGTGTGGAAGAGTGCTGTGGTGACGGTGTTACCGAAGCAACAAAACCCAACGGAAATGAAGGACCTTAGGAGTATAAGTATATTGCCTACTATGTCAAAATTTTTTGAGAGAGCAGTAGAAGTACAAATTAAAGAATATACAATCAGGATTTCGGAAAGGCTACAGCTGTACTACCGCGCTTTTGCATATTGTCGACGATATCAAAGCTGCATCTGATGTTAAACAATATACGATTTTGATTTAGTTAGATTTTAGCCGCGCATTTGATACAATTAATTACGATTTAATGTTAAATATTCTCAAATTTATGGGGTTCTCTCCAGGTGCGCTGGAATTGTTGGGTAACTATTTAGGAGATAGAAGGCAAAAAGCATCGATAAATGATTGTAGTTCAAGTTACTTAAATCTCAGATCTGGTGTACCACAGGGATCAATACTGGGACCTTTGTTATTCTCAATATATACGTCTCGTTTACTATCTGCTATTCAATCATCTCAAACTCATCTATATGCTGACGATACTCAGCTTTACTTTAGTTTTCCAGAAGATTTAACAAGAGATGCGTCTAACCTGATTAATACAGACTTAAATAAATTTGTTACTGCTGCATAAACTCAAAGAAGTCGAAAGTCTTGATATTTGGGCCAAAACATCATAGGGAAAATGTATACCAGTCGGTAAATATAAACATTCGGGGAGAGTCCTTGGCAATTATGAAAGAAGCGAGAAATCTTGGTGTTGTGATGGATGCAGATTTGAGGTTTGAGACTCATATAATTAAATTAATACAACGCGCATATTATACCTTAAAAAACATTTATGGAAATAGACACCTTTTACCATTTCATATCAAGAAATGTCTATGCGAATCACTGATCTTATCAATTTTTAATTTCACTGACTCAGTCTATGGCCCACATTTAACTGTCCAGTCTAAAAATAGAATTCAAAATTCCTGTTTTAGGTTAATTTATGGGATTCGCAGGCGCCTGAGAGTCTCGCACAAACTCCAATTAATTGGATGGTTAAATATGCATAACAGAAGAATACATCATGCGTTATGTCTATTTCATAAAATTATAAGAACAAAAAAGCCGTCGTATCTCTACCGTAAAATTAAATATCGAACAGATGTACATAATCTTAACATTAGATTCGGGGGAGTGATTACGGTTCCAAGATTTAGAACTGAAGTCTACAGACGGTCCTTCAGATATCAGGTTTGTCACTTGTACAATTCTTTACCCAACGATCTTAAAAAGCTGGGTACTGGCAGGTTTAATGTCAATTGTAAAAATCAGTTGTTTGCTGATCAATGATGATGACGTTGGCTCGTGTTCAAATAGTATTTTGTTTTCCTCATAAGATTGTAAATAATATCAACTATTACAAATTTGAATTACATATTTCAATGTGATTTTAGGGTTAAGTGGAAGAGCATTTAGTCCAGGAGGAATCGGCGCATGAGTACCGAAAACTATTCCACCTCAATTTTTTTATGCGATCCTCTTTGAATAGCCCTACTGATGATGTAAATGGATTTTGCCATGGGGCAACCTAGTGCCATATTGTTTGAACCGAAATTGTTTAAACAATTGGAAGGAATTGTTATTTTTCAACTGGACAATTTTTTTATATATTTTTTGTTGAAATACAAATAAAAAAGGTCCTATGACTTTTCACGATAAATTTAATATTTTTAGAGATATGAATTTTTAAAGGTTCGAAAAATCTCACATTTGGGTACTTTTGACCCATGAAAAATATATTAAAAAAATAAAATAAAATATAAATAATAATTTTTCTAAATTCTTTATATAATAGTTAATATTATTCTTAATAGAGATTTAGGAAAATGTCATTGTTTATACCTGTTTTTTAATTGTTAATTTCGCGCGCTCCCAAGTATGCGTCGCTACCTTTAAGTATCGCCGTCTCTCTCTAACTCATGCGCTGCATCGGCATCTCTGTGTCCTGAATCATTATTTATCATTTATCTAAACAACCATTAACTTTATCAAGATTGGTAAAGAGAGCAATGTTATTAATAATTAAATTGTCTACAATTTGTTTTTAACAAAAGTAATTTAAGTATGAATCGGAACATGTAATTAAAATTACTTTCTTTGTTATTATCATAGTAATCTATGCATTTTTATCAACAATAATAAGATATAATGGTATTTGAAAATTTTTTGGAATCACAATTATATATAAATAATAAGCTTTTGCTCAAACATACATTTGGAAAAATGCATTGAATCCGGAATATAAAACATTAGATCTTACGACTTTCGGATACAAACTAGAGAATGATACTTTGCTAATACCTTTATTTATAAACAAAAGCCCATTTCCAACTGATCAAGATAAATGATAAATAATGATTCAGAACACAGGGATGCCGATGCAGCGCATGAGTCAGAGAGAGACGGGTAGCGACGCATACTTGTGAGCGCACGAAATTAACAATTAAAAAACAGGTATAAACAATGAAATTTTCTTAAATCTCTATTAAGAATATTATTAACTATTGTATAAAGAATTTTAAAAAAAATTTATTTACATTTTATTTTATGTTTTTAATATATTTTTCATGGGTCAAAAGTACCCAAATTTGAAATTTTTCGAAGCTTTAAAAATTCATATCTCTAAAAATATTAACTTTATCTTGAAAAGTCATAGGACCTTTTTTATTTGTATTTCAATAAAGAATATAAAAAAATTTGTCCGATTGAAAAATAACAATTCCTTCCAATTGTCTAAACAATTTCGGTTTAAACAATATGGCACTAGGTTGCCCCATGGCAACATGCATTTATATCATCAGTAGGGCAATTTGAAGAGGATCGCATAAAAAAATTGAGGTGGAATAGTTTTCGGTACTCATGCGCCGATTCCTACTGGACTAATTGCTTGTAGGTAATTTATGTACTTGCAAGGAATGAACTTCGCCCTTTATTTCTCTATTATGTATATGGTATATCGTAACTATTATTATTATTGTTTTTTTGAGAAATAATACAGACATTATTATTATTCTATTGTGCGTTAAAAATATCACCTAAACTTATATGCGAGCATCCCCACTCTTCCCCCACTACCTTCCTAACACGTTAACAACTGTGCTTAGAACACTGATCTCAGTAAGCTGGTTTATCTTTTCGGGGCAGCATCGACGTTTTTGCCGCCTGTGGTGATTTTAATCCCAGCACACTGCTCACGTTAGAAAAACAACTCAATTTGGGTGATAAATACCCCACCACACAAAACTTAATTTTCGGTAAGTTCCTATTTTTTTATTAAAAATTAAAGTTTTAACTGTTTTTTTGTTGTTTGTTTTCTGACATAGAGCTCTCTAGTAGGCGGGGCTGATTGTATATTATCTGCGTTTTTTAGGTTCGACAATATGGGCTCCTCGGAAAAAGAACAGGAGAAACTTTTAAAACTCTGGGCGAAGTGTCAGATACGGTGAAGATAATGTCATAGAGTCAGACTACATAACCGACTCCGAACAAGAGGCGGAACCACCGCAAGCTACTGACACCCCGTCCCAAATAAGTGATGAGCAAGTGGCCACAACATCACAAGAACAGCCAGAGAATGAAGACATAATCAATAAAAGTAAGCTCTTTTTAGGTTGGGATGGTAAAACTAAATGGTGCAAAAAAAGTCCTAATAAATCTGTCAGAAATCGAAGAGAAGATTTGGTTAAACTGTTTCCTTGTGTTCGTAACAAGGCAAAAAATTGTAAACAACCGGTTGAATGTTGGGACTTATTTATAGACAACATAATGATTTCAGATATTGTCGAATATACTATTATCAAAATGAATGCAATGCGCAAAAATTATAACGGTGAACAGAAGTATCTTGTTAAACCAACAGATGTAAATGAGGTGAGAGCCCTCTTTGGCTTAGGAGGAGCTCATAAAGCTAGCAAGTTAAATTTAGACGAGTTATGGTCAACCGACGGTAGATGCATAGAAATTTGTTGGCTTACAATGTCCAAGCAGAGATTTGTCATATTACTGCAGTGTCTGTGATTCGATAACATAGAAAATAGAGCAGAAAGAAAAAATTAGATAAACTTGCAGCAATTTGAAAAATTTGTTTCGAACTGCCAGGTATACTATACTCCTAGTAAATATCTTACCATCGATGAGACGTTAGAGTCTTTTCGCGGCCGATGTAGCTTCAGACAATACATGCCGAATAAGCCAGCAAAATACGACATTAAAATATTTGCACTTTTGATGCCAAAACATTTTATGTATTAAATTTAGAAGTATACCTCGGATCTCAGCCAGAAGGACCCTTTAAACTTAGTAACAAACCTTTTGATTTGGTTAACAGACTTCTAAGACCAATTAGTGGAACAAATCATAACTTGACAATTGGTTTACAAGCATTCCTCTTATGATGTATTTGCTTAGTGAGCATAAATTGACTGACATCTGTTGGCACAATTCGCAAAAATAAGGCTGAAATACCACCAACTTTTTTATCGACTAGAAGCCGAGAAGAATTTTTGTGCTGAATGTGCTGAATTGAACGATTGACTTTTATATTTAATTTTCATATTTTGAAAACTTTTTTGATTTTTATTGTGTAAATGTATCTTTGATTTCGTAAAATGAATCAATTAGTTGTATTGGGTCAATTTGCATTTTTTTCACTCCTTTTTAAGGTTACATTTTTTATGAAAATTGTTACTTTTGCGGAAAATAGGGTTAGAAACGTTTAAACAATATTGTAGAATAATATTTCTTGGTTTTAAACCTAAAAGTGATGATAAAGACAACTTTTTTATTGTCTCACTTAAAAAAAATAAAAAAAGATTTACATCTAAAAAAAATTGGGTTTACTTTCACCCCACAACACTAACCATGTTACAAAATTCCATCACACTGACTCCGGGTTAAAGAAAAATGTGATATTTTAGACCGTCTAAATAGTAATGAATCTTTCAGTAGTTTAGCAAGTGAATACGGAGTAGGCCGATCTACAATTTATGACACTAAAAAAACCACGAGAAGACTGAAGACTTTGTGTCAATTACTGACTGTGGGCTAGACAAGAGACAGACACTCAATAAAGCTGAGCATCCAAAAGTGGAAGAAGCTTTATACATGTGATTTATTCAGGAAAGGAATAGACATGCGTCCATTTCGGGACCCATGTTGGCCATGAAAGCTCAGTTTAGTAATAAAAGAACGTTTCAAAAGTCGTCATGGCATAATTTTAATGATTATTACAGGAGATAAACTTTCTAATGATTCCACCTGCATAGAGCCATTTAAATTCAGATTTTTGCAAAAGGTTAAATATTTAAATCTTAACCCGTCACAGGTGTACAAAGCAGACGAATCGGGGCTTTTTTGGCGTGTGATACCTAACAAAACGTTCGTTTCCTAGAATGAAAAATCCGTACCTGGACGAAAAGTAAAGAACGTGTAACCACACTACCATGTGCTAACGCTGCGGGTACACACGCTGCTATAGATGGTTGTCGTTGGAAAATCTAATAAACCACGTGCATTCACAAACATTTATTTACCTATACACTATTATGAACAAAAAGTGCGTGGATGTCAAAAGACTTTTTCACAAAGTGGTTTGATGCTTGCTTCGTTCCAGAAGTTAGAAAATGGTTGAAAGATCAGCATTATTACTTCTTGATAACGCTCCCGGTCATCCGTCTGAAGAACTGATAACTGAGGAAAAATGCATTACTGCGATGTTTCTTCCGACAACCTGCAATGCACTGATTCAACCCATGGATCAGCATATCATTCAGTTTGTCAAGCAAAAGTCTAAGAAAAGCCTAATTCTGAAAGCCGTATCAAAAGACCAGCCAATAGAAAAAACGTTAAAAGGATTTAATATGGAAAACTTGGTTTTTGCTCTTTGTCAATCGTGGAATGCATTACCTTTATAAACTATTACATCGTCTTGGAAAAAGTTATGGCCAGATACAGCCGCCACTCCTAGCAACGGTCCACAAATCAGTGTAACTTCGGAAGTAATAGAGCAAGTTGCTGCTGAAACACATATAAGTCCGGAAGATTTGGAAACCTGGTGCCGTGGAATGGATAAAGAGGAAAATATTTTCATGAAATGTCTTGACAAAGAGATTGTAAAAGATATTTCTAGTTATACAACAATAAATCAGGGAGATGACGTCGAAGTAATTGCAACTACTCCGCAACTTATAGCACAAGATGCAATTAACGCCTCTGAGCTGAGTTTGCAATGGGCTGAAGTGCCGAGTACTGCGGAGTGAGGCACGAACGCGTTTGTTGTGCTTTTTGCAAGAATATTCCTGTCGAGGCTTGTTTTCCTTCTCAACCTATAAATTGACGTTGCCCAACAATTTCACGCATTTCGCTAGTTAGGTTAGTTAAGTGAAGGGAAAACAGAAATAAAGTAAAATGAGTGGAAGAAAAGAGGACCCAATATGGCAGTTCTATATTAAAACAACACATCCAAATAAATTGGGGTGTAGAGCTATTTGTAGAAAGTGCATTTTTTGTTTTTTGTTGATTCTCCAAGCACTTGATATTTTATTTTTGAGATAATTTAGTGAAAGTTTTGAGACATAAATATTAATTATAAGTTAAGTAACATAGTGTAATTTTTAATTATATATTCTGAGATATTTAGAAATATTTTTTAAATATATGCGTATTATATTATAAGTAGATCCATTTTTGATAAATAACAGAATACAACAGGATAACAAATGTTTCTATGCATTAAAAGACACATTTAAATCAAAGATATTGTCTACAAACACAAAAATTAAAATATACAAGACAGTAATTAGAACAATCGTACTTTACGCCGCAGAAACCTGGAATTTAACAAAAAAAGAGGAAAACACATTAGAAATCTGGGAAAGGAAAATACTACGGAGAATATACGGCCCAATTAAAGGAAATGGAGTATGAAGAATATTAGGAAACTACGAAGTTAATCAAAAATGCAATAGCCCAATAATAACAAATGAAATAAGAAGGAAGTAAACGATTAAGGTGGACAGGACATGTACAAAGTCTAGGTAATGAAAGGTGTGTCAAGAAAATACAGGAAACTAAAACACAAGAACGAAAAGCAAGGAGACGACCGAAAACTAGTTGGTTGTATGGTGTAGAAGAAGATCTTAAAGAAATTGGAATAAATGAGTGGAATAACAAAGCAAAAGACCGGAAAAGAATAGTAGAAGAAGCAAAGGACAGCCTTCAGAGCAGAAACTAAATCACCGAATTCACAAACTCCCTACTGATTTAAAGCAGTAGGGTTGGTCAAGCGGCTGGCCACCGCTGCCGGAAAAATGAGGCTAGGAATCCCAATAGGGAGACTATGGACCTTAATGTCTGAAAGTCAATGAGAAGAAGAAGATACATTTTTGAGATAATTTTAAAATTTTTTTGATAGATATTATTTTTAACAAAGATAATATAATTTTTAAGTATTCATTTATAGATATTTTAAGATATAGAGTTTAGGCATATAGGATTGTTTTTAAATGTTAGGTGAAATCTAACACGTGGCCTTTAATGTAATTTTTTAACGCGACCTCTCCCAGGTTAATTAAAGATTATATTTACTCTTCTATACTAACTTAATTTTTAAGTTTTTTCAACTTAAAAAAATAAATTTGCTTTTACATCTCTATTGAACATTTTCACTTTATTTTAAAATCAATAATTCAATACTATATCAATATATCATTAATTAATCAATTTTCAATTATGTTTTTTCTCTTTCCAGAGAGTCGAATGTCGCTTGACAGCTTTGCTAGCACATCATCTGCCTCAAGTTGTAGTTCACTCATGACGGATAGTTCATATGTTAGAAAAACTCCACCGAAAGTACCAACAAGCCCAACAACTTTTGAGCCAGTCCAAAAAAAGAAAGCAATCGAAACTCAGCCTACCATGAGTGGTTTTTTAATGCGGACTTCAACTGCTGAACAACATAAAATTGACAAACAAATAGCAAAGGCTATTTTTGCTACTAATTCGAGCGTCAGATGTATTGAGAATTTAGAGGTGAAAAAAGCCATTCAGTTATTAAGGCCTGGTTATACACAAGTCTTTTGGACGAAACCTATGAAGAGGACAAAGAAAAATGTTTCTCCTCCCTGTCAGGACAGTCCGTAAATATGTCAATTGATGGGTGGTCAAACGTGCACAACGAACCAGTGATATGTGCAACGATAACTACTGAAGATGGACAAGCCCTCCTATAAGAAACTATAGACACATCAGGAAATCCACATACAAGTACTTCAGAATATTTAACTAAAATAGTTTGTGACTTGATTTCTTCATGTGAATTAAAATACAAGTGTACCGTCAAATCTTTTGTGACAGACAATGCCGCAAATATGACACTTATGAGAAAAACATTAGAAGAGAAAACGAACGCAAAAGTTATAACTTATGGCTGTTCTGCACATATTTTTAATTTACTGTGCAAGGACTTTCAAGTTAAAGACGTTAAAGAACATGTGGTCCAAAGTGTTAAGTATTTTCGAAATAACCATTTCGCTAGAGCTAAATTCAGTCAAGCAGGAGACAGCGCTTTAGTCCTTCCAAGCGATGTGCAATGGAATAGCCTTGGCGACTGCTTAGAGATGTATGTCAATTAGTGGGACATCATATTAAAAATCTGCGAAGAAAATAAAAAGGAGATTGATTCCACTATTTACCAAAAAGTTTCAAATATTGCGATTAAACATGCAGCGCAAGATTATTTAAACATTTTAAAACCTATATCAGTTGTTCTTGATACTGTGCAGAGGAAAAATGCTACTATCGCAGATGCTGTAGAGCAGTAGAAACATTTACAATATATTTTTGATGAATCTGTGGAATTACCATTACAAAAAACACAACAATTTAATAATCGATATCTTCTTCTTACAGTGCCATATCCGTGATCGGACGTAGGCGACCTCTCACTTCTACCTGTGTTGTGCTCTCCAGTTACCACAGATAGAAGGGACCTACAGTTTAACGACGGATCCGAACGTCTATGTTGAGAGGCTGTACTAGGCAGAATACTGTCTGTCGGTGGTTTGCCATTGCCGACAGGTGGCTCTCCAAATTTTTAATTATGATGTTAACTAGGCCCGGGTTTGATCCCGGGGCCGCTCGGTTAGCAGACAGCACCATTCCACTAGCCTACGGAGACCACTAATAATCGATATAAGCAAGCACTAACGCCATATCATTTTATAGCGTATATGTTGAATCCACAAAAAACGAAATACCAGTTAACACTAGAAGAAAAGAATACAGCTTTAGAAACAATTAACGAGTTATATGAAAACACTGGACTGTTACCTTTAGTAATAAAGTTAAATGCCCGCAGTGCTCCATTTAAGCAAGTTGTTTTCGGACGAAGTAATAAAAAATGTAAACGGACTACAATGGTGGTTATCACAAAATGATGAGCCGGAAATCTTGAAACAGTTGCCAATAATAAAACAGTTCCTGTGTGCAACTGCTTCTTCAGCTTCAGTAGAACGCGTATTTAGCTCTTTTGGTTTGTACACTCGGATATTAGAAATAGATTAGGCATAGAAAAAGGAGAAAAACTCGTGTTTTTGTTTAAATTGTATAACGAAAATGAATAGACTGAAAATATACAGTAATAAAATTTAGGTGTTACGTTTAGTTTAAGAATTTGGAATTATGTACTTCTTTTTTGTTGTTTTTGCTAAAAGCAAATACTTCTTTTGATTTTTGAGAAAACTTTTATATTATGTTATCTGGTTCTGTATAAGAAAGAAAAAAATTGATTTTAAATTTAAAAATCGTGATTTTAATCACTTGATTTTAATCGTGATTGTAATCACTTGATTTTAATCAGCCCAACCCTGCGTTCAGAGTATAACATACAGACTTTTATCATTGAATCAGTAATTTTTCGGATTACAAGGTACTCTTTTGTAAAAAAATCCAGACTGCAAAACGTTTGCCAGATTACCGAGGGTCCACTGTACTAAAAGGTCTACAACAAGACAGTATATTTTTAAAAATCATAAAAACAGTAGTCTAGGCATCTTCATTTAAATTAGAATATAAAATTACTCAATAAAATTAGTTATTTTTTAAAAATTCCATAGGATATTATTTTGGGATCACTTATTCCAATAATTGTTGCTATGACAAAATATTCAAATAAAAGTCGAGATATAAAGAAACAAAAAAAATATCACAGAAAAGCTCGAAAATTTCAGAGAGATATTAAAAATATATGTTATTGTGAAACACATACTTAAAGCAGATGTCGAATCTCACTGATAAATGCCAACATTTACATAGCTGTCTCTTAAATCTTATTGATTCCTTTAGAACTTCGACAAATATGTTTTCTTGAGTGAAACAGTTGTAACTGTAAGCTCAAAATATACATCATTATGTTGTACATTAAGAAAAAAATATGCAGACAACTAAGTATCTAATTGCGAAAGTATAAAGACAACTCCTTACAAATGTGTAGAATATTAACACAGTGGTAGAGGATTTAGATCTTTATTGACAGAACCCTAGGAGTAATTGACATTTATCAGTTTACGTCGATATTTGCAAGATATTCATATTTCATAGAGTGATACAAAATTATCTTACCTGTATTTCAAACCTATAATTACATATCTTATAGAATCATTTTAAAAATCATTAGTTTTTATATAAAAAGGCTACAATCTGTTAAGGTTTTAGTAAAATGTACTTTTGAAGCTGTGGAATACTTGAAAATAAACTGAGCAAGTTAAAACTTGGTTGAAACATGTTTAGTTGGCAAATCTGATAAAGGTAATCATTCGGAGAGGAATCTGGAGACGTAAACGTGAATTCACTGCTGAAAAACATAAGAGATTGGAAGAAACTGAATAAACTAATAATGCACAGTTAAATAGTTCGCCAATATTGGTACCAAAAATACGGTGAATTTTTCTTGGACTGCAACCTTCAAAAGAGGTAAATTTTCCATTGAAGATGATGGCCGATCGGGAAGGCCAGTTTCTGTGTAAGTCCCCGAAAATATCGATGCAGTTCATGGCATGATTTTATCAGACCGTAGAATTGGGCTAAAACGGATATCTGAAGCACTGAATATTTCATACGAACGGATTCATCATATAGTTTACGTCAATTTGGACATGAGAAAAATTGCTGCAAAATGGATCCCCAAATGTTTGAATGTTGACCAAAAGCGTGCAAGGGTAGAAGCATCGCGTTCGATCTGTGCTCGATTTGAAAACGATGTAGATTTCTTAAACCGAATTGTTACTATGGATGAGACTTGGGTACATTTCTACGATCCAGAAACAAAGCAACAATCGATGGAATGGCGACACTCTGGTTCTCCAAGACCTAAAAAGTTTCGTGTCCAAAAATCTGCTGGAAAAGTTCTTGCTTCAGTTTTTTGGGATTGCCATGGAGTAATCATGATTGATTTTTTGGATAAGGGTAGAACAATAACTGGAGATTACTATTCGACATTACTGACCACTCTACGGGAAAAAATTGAAGAGAAAAGACGCGGAAAGCTATCCAAAGGTGTTTTGTTTTTGCAGGACAACGCCCCTGCACACAAATCTCATGTTGCCATGCAAAAAATTCGTGATTTAGGGTTTGAATTACTAGAACACCCCCGATATTCACCAGATATGGCTCCGTCCGACTATCATCTCTTTCCTCAACTGAAAAAAATTTTAAAAGGTCGTAAATTTTCTTCCAGCGAGGAGGTAATAAAAGCTGTGGAGGTCTGAATTGCAGAGCAAGAAGAAACATTTTTTTGAAAGATCTAGAGACGTTGCAGGTTCGCTATAATAAATGTATCCAATTAAGAGGAGAATATGGTGAGTAATAAAATATTTTGACATTGAAATTTTGTTTGGTTCTATAGTAGGCTAAGAATTTTTCAATATATCCTCGTAATGTACATTGTGAGTTTGGAAAAACCAAGATTCATTAAACAAAAAGATAGAACAAATTGTAATAAATAATTACTTATGTGCCATCCAACCTACAAATCTTAAAATGTTATGGGCCTACTAGCACTCGATGATAAGAAATAATCGAAATATTTAAGGATAAATGAAAAACAGGTTAGAATAGAAAACCCGTATGGAAACATTCATTGAAACAAAGTAATCCAATTATAAGATGGCTCAAGCTACGAAATTCATTAACATTGAACCATTAAATAAAGATAATCATCATTACTGAAAATTTCGCATGGAAATAATATTAGCCGAAAATGGTGTGCTAGAACATATACAAAAGCAAGTTTAAACGAAGAAGAGAAAAGAAAAATGTTGAAAAACGACTGCAGTGCTAAATGCTAAATCATGTTGGTACAATGTGTCAATGACTCTCAGTTAGAGTACTTATGAAATAAAGACAATGACACGTGAAACGTTCTTGTGGAGAGATACGAAAGAAAGTGTTTTTCAGGACAATTATTTCTAAAAAGAAAATTGCTCTCTATGAAAATGAAAGTAAGAGAATGTTTGGAGAATTGTATAACCCAGTTTGAAGAAGTTTTAAGACAGTTGAAAACAACAGGTGTAGCTGTGGATGAGAAGGATATAATATGCGATTTATTAATGACGTTACCAAGGTCATATGAAATGGTGGTGACCGTTATTGAGAATATGACAAGTAGCCAATTAACCCTTAACTACTGACGCGGAGTCTACCATAGACTCCCCGTCGCAAACATCCAGCTGTTTCTCCCCCCACAATTTTTTCTAAATTCTGTCGCTTCAGGTATGTTCCGCAATTTTAGTGACCTATAACCTGTCGAAACAGCAACATTGAGCTCGTTTTCGTTTTTCAGTTATTCATGTGTAGGGGTCTGTCAGACTCCGCGTCAGTATTAACGTGATATATTCGTGGCACGAAATAGATAATTGTTACGAACTCGCACACCGAAGCATATACTAAGTACGGTCCTGTAACCTTATGTTAACGGAGTTAAAAAAATGGCGAGCGCGCCGAATTCTGAGGTCTATTGGGATTTATTGTAACAGTTTTTATAGACATGTTCTCGGAAGGTCTTTTAAGGATTGAGCCGGCAATCGAGAAATATCGCGAAAGGCATTTGTTTTGTGTAAGCCGCAGTCCAGAATTCTCTAGTAAAAAAGGCACTAGTATATAAAAAGGACCAATCAGCGGACCAGGGCAGTTGATAAAGTGATCTTGACAAATAAACAGTAAATAAGTGAATATAAATTAATAATTAAGTTTGTGTGCATATAAATTAAATTTAAGTGATTAGTTAAGTACATATAAATTAAGTGTTAGTGGGTTAGTGTTTAAATAAATTAGTAAGTAGGCATATCGTGTGTTTAAAATTTATCCCACCCATTCATTGTTTAAATAAATAACAAAAACATTACATAATGTTCGGCCGAGAATATCAAAAGGAATCAGATATACTGACACTAATTTTGAAGAAACTATTCCAAAATGGTATGACGAAATTGGTAGTGACAATAGTGACTTAGAACTATGTGTATATCCAGAGTGATCACCATTCGGAGAGTGAAAAAGAAGGCAGTGACAGTGAATTCGACATTAGCAATGATTTCAACAGTGACGACGAAAATGGAGAAGAGATGCCAAATGATCCTTTGCCAGATGAAAATCGATCTAGCTATTTCTATGGGAAAAACCGACATAAATGGAGTAAAATAGAACCTGTAAGGAACGTGAAAACGCCTGCCCATAATATTGTTCGTTTACCTGTCACTCGTGTTTTGATAGAATATAACACTAACCCTATGGAATACTTCAATAAGATGTACTCTGACAATATTTACGAATTGATTGTTACATGGACCAATCACAAATTAGCTTCCATGAGACAAAATTATAAGCGACCGAATAAGCCAGAACTAGCAAACGTGAATGTCCTTGAACTGCAGGCTTTCTTAGGCTTGCGTCAATTTTCAAATCTCACGATGAAGACATCAGTAGCATAATCGCCACGGACGGAACGGGAAGGGACATATTCCGAGCAGTGATGTCAAAAGAACCAGTTTCAATTTCATTAGGAGCGCTGCGTTTTGACAATCCGGAGGACAGAGAAGAGAGAAAGAAAACGAATCCTACCGCCGCTATTATTCAGTTTTTTGACATATTTATAGAAAATGCAAGAAAACTATATTCTATTGACGCAATTGCCTGTATCGATGAGATGTTGGTGGGGTTTAGAGGCAGATGCCGATTTAAAATGTATATTCCCTCCAAGCCAGAGAAATACGGCATAAAAATTAAAGCTCTTACAGAACGCAATATTTGTACAATGCATATATTTATGCAGGAAGAGATACCGATG
Source organism: Galeruca laticollis (assembly GCA_963921935.1). Taxonomy (NCBI): domain Eukaryota; kingdom Metazoa; phylum Arthropoda; class Insecta; order Coleoptera; family Chrysomelidae; genus Galeruca; species Galeruca laticollis. The sequence goes on along the minus strand of OY998176.1, from coordinate 148,517,200 downwards.
GTGTAGGTCTAACCCAGAACGAAAGAAAATTCGGTAAGCCAACGCAATCAGTTATAAGACTAGCAAAACCTTTATACAATTCCAATAAGAATATAACAGCAGACAACTGGTTTTCATCAATCGAGTTAGCAGACCATCTGTTGAAAAATAAGTTAACCTTTGTAGTAATACTTAAACAAAATTAAATTCCTGCAGAATTCCTACTTAACAAAAGCCGGAAAGTAGGTGAAACACTTTTTGGATTTACTAAAAATACGACACTGACTTTTGTCAACAATGCACCATGACAAATCAATACCGGAAAACCCGAATAGAGAATTAAAATTCCACCAAAGGTGGTGTGGATGCCAAGGACGAAAAATGTTCAAAATATACATGTGGTCGTCGAACAAGGCGATGGCATATGGCAATTTTTTATAAGCTGCTTGACATCAGCAGAACAAGCTCCTACATGGTGTACACTTCATGTCCTGTAAATGACATGAGCCGCTATAGTTTTGTTAAAACATTAGCCGGGCAGTTACTAGAAAGTCACCTACGCCAGAGATTGGATAAACCACCGATTCCTAGGGAAGCAAAAAATATGATTACACGTATTTTGCAAATTCCAGAAGAGCATCCAAACCATAAAGAAGTCTTCGAAGTTCGCAAATATTCGCAATACGTTGCAAAACCAAATTCACTTGTGTTACATGCAGAAAGCCGATATGCTTGCAGTGTTCCTACAAATGCTGCAGAAATAGTTGCCAGAGCGTCAATGATGACTAAAAAAATGGTACATTTTATGCAGTGCACTATTTGTGATGTGTACTTCTGTAATCCAATTTTTCATTTAGTTATCTTTATGTTCCGATTTTACAAATTTTGTGAAAAAAAACTTTCCTTATTTTATTTTTTGCTATAATAATGGTAGTACAGTGACATATGTCAAGAAACTGACTTTTTGTTATTATTAGAACTTTTGAATATTATTGTTAATTTTTTGTAGTTATATCAATAGAAATATGAATAAATACGTTCATTCAATTATTAACTACAACAATAACACCTATTTTGAGAAAGGAGAGCGGTGTAGATAGGAGTCTCTCAGACTCCCCGTCAGTATTAGTGTCCAAAATTAGGGTGTCCGTAGTTAAGGGTTAAATTACAATGCAGTGAAAACAAAGTTACTCTCAGAATATGAAAAAAGAAAAGTTGGAGATAGCAATAAGAGAAATGAATCGAATCAAATAGCAGTAGCCATTTGGACTGACAAGCAGTGTACGGTTGTGGTAAAAAAGAGCATTTGAAGGAAGAATGTTGGCATTCACCTGAAAACCGAAGAGTCAGTAGGCAACAAGGTAGTGGCAATTTCTGTAGAACACGCATGCAAGAAGGTAGACATTTTATAAGAGGGATCATACAGAGGTTTCTCAAGAGATAAATTTAACTTCAATAGAGGTCATGGTTCAGGTAAGAATACACATAACACAAACTATGTACAAAATGAAAACGTGAATATTGAATGAAATGATGAAAAAAATAAAGTTTGTTTTGTAGCAGAGGCAATTAATGTAAATAATGCAAGGCAGAAACATGAAGTAACGTTTTATATATTTTCCGGTTGTACAAATCATTTAGTAAATGACAAATTGTTAAATTTAAACGAACCTATATCAATTCCACTTGACAAAAACAATAACTTCTTGTCAGTAGTAGCAATTGGAAATATATCTTCTTTTAGTAATGTAAATGAAAAACAATATGAGCGTTTGATTAAACATGTTTTTTATGTACCAAACTTGATAAAAAATGTACTTTCAGTAAAAAAAACTAGAAGAGTCAGGTATAAAGTTAATTTTTGAAAAAGGTCAGGTTAAACTTTACATTAATAGGTATATATTGATAGGGGTAGGTAAAAGAGAATACTTGTATGAAATATCATTTATACTAAATCGTAGCGAAAGTTTAAATGTAATGTAATGAAATAAAAAAGATGATGAATTCATGAAATGGCACAAACGCTTTGGACATATCAACTTTGATAGTTAAAGACTAATAAAAACCGACATAGTACAGGGAATAAACAAAAATGTATCAATCAATAAAATCGAACTGTGTGAACCATGCATAGCTGGAAAAATGTTCATATTACCTTTTGGTATTAGGAGCAAAAGTAACAGAATTTTGGAAATAGTGCAAAGTGATGTTTGTGGCCCTATTAATCGAGAGTCAAACGAAGGATTTAAATACTTCCTGACATGTATTATAGATTATTTTCCAAACTTTACAGTGGTATACCTGATTAAACAGAAAAATGAGGTTTTTAATAAATTTAAAGAATACTTCTATCAAACCAAATCAATGCATAATCCACAAATTTATAAGTTTAGGTGTGATAATGAAGGAGAACATATCTCTGGCAAAATCAAATAAATTTGAAGGGAGAACAGAGTGAAACTGGAGTATGCCATTCCATACACACCTGAACACAATGGAAAAGTTAAACGTATGAATAAGTAATTAGTAGAAAAGAGTTGTTCCATGATTAATAGTTCAAATTTAACAAAACAGTTTTGGGGGGAGCTTATATTATCAACAGAAGCCCAACCAATGCATTAAATACCAAAATAACACCTGCAGAAGTTTGGTATAAAGAAGAACCTAAGTTCAACAATGTAAGCGTGAAAAATTTGATGAAAAAGCAAGAAAGGGTATAATGGTAGGTTATTTACAAAATAGTTATAGAATACAGGACATAAATGAGAATAAATACTTGAGTAAAACTTATCTTCAAGTTGAAACATGCGAGACTAAAGAAGAAATAGAAAAGGAAATAGATGGGATTGATGGAAGTAATAGTAAAAATGAAATTGTGGAAGAGGAGAACATTGGATTCACAGAAGATGAAAGGACAAACAGAAGATGCCAAGTAAGTATGAATATTATGAGCTGTATATAGCTTGCAATGCGATTAATTACATCGAAGATGTACCCAATAATATTGATGAAGTTAAGCAACATCAAGACAAAGCTTTATGATTCTCGGCAATAGATATAGAACTAGAGGCAATTCACAAGAATGAAACATCACATTCGAGTACCGGTAATTGTAGGTGAATGACGTGTGACACAGCAATCCGTTTAAACCAAATATCACTGGTAAATTTCACGCGAAATAAACTTAAATTAGTGTAAAACACGATTGCGTGGAAAGTAATAGAAAATGACTGAAAGTTTTCCCTCCGCCGGCGGGGGGGAACATAGATGATCTTTCGAACATCAACAGAGAATCCGATGAAAATAACAGCAAGTTGGGACCATAAGTGATCAAAAATCCTAATTTAATGCCAGTTAATAATCATACTAGCAGCATAGAGGACGAACGCCGCTCTATTCAGACGGCGACATGTGACAATCCACAAAAACCCAAAACATTCAACATCGACAAATCGTATTTATATTCAGATAACGTTTGTTTTTATTGAAAAGTTGAGTGCTGAACACATAGGTCGTTTACATCCCATGGCCGTGTTTCACACCAAAAATTAAAAATATCTAATATTAAACGAATACAAAAGGTGAGGAAAAATAGAGTACAAGTGCAATTAGAAACTTTAAAAGATGCAAATAATTTAATTAATAACAAAGAACTTAATAATGAAAATTTAAAAGGAATTTATTCCAAATAATTTATTGGAGCGTAAAGGAGTAATAAAAGAAGTCGATACAATTTTTAACGAAGAGTACTTACTCAAAAATATCATTACGACGTGTACAGTCACGGAAGTTAGGAGGTTTAAAAAAAATAGATATAGACGGAGAGACTATTTATATACCAAAACAAACAATCCTAGTAACTTTCGAGGGTAATGCCTTGCCAACGCACATAAAAATAAATAGTGTAATATGTCCAGTAGAAAATTATCTACAAAAAGTAACACAATGTTACAATTGTTTAAAATATGCACACGTCGGTCTGCAAATAGTAGGTGCTTAAATTGTGGTGAAATAAAAGAAGAGGATCACGCATGCAATGATCCGGAAAACACTTTCTGTATATATTGTAAATAATACTACCTTTCTTGGGGCAAAAGCAAAGATTTGTAACTCTTATGCTAATGTCACACTATTAAATAGTTTTGAAGCTTTAATCAATACTCCAGAAAATTTTCCCGCCCTTCCAAACAAAAATATGAACTACAATAAAAATAATAATAATAGCCGCCGACCTAACATTCAATTATCCCAAACAACAAATCCCAGAAATGAAACAAATAACCCTCCCACCGTACACGACACCCCAACTCCACCAACACCTCTCAGCAATACTCCTAAAAAACGAAAGGTGAATACACGCGGAGAGGAAATGCACCCTCCAATGTTTCCTAGAAACTTCGGACCAGAGCAACCGATTCACATAGGTCAAAAAACAACCAGTATGGAACTGAACTTATGCAGTGATAAAGATTATCAATTAGTCACTCTTTTTAATATCTTAAAGGATATATTAGATGATATAACAAGTTTTGAAGACTTGGGAAAAATTGATATAGGTTACGTAAAAAATAAACTTAGCAAATTCCGTAATGGCTAATAAAAATAATACAATAAATATTTTGCAGTGGAACTCGAGTTCTGGGGATCGCACAAAAACGACCAAAGAGGGAGACAGCTAGCTAATATTATAGACTAACACACAGCAAACACAAATCTGCAGTCACCTAATATATCCAAGTAACCTGCAAAACGCACGCGGATACCTTAGGATCAGACCACTACCCCATCATAATGGAACTCGCTCTCAAAAAAAAACTGAAGATAAAGAATGTAGCATATACCCCTCTAGCAAATGGAATATAAAAAAAGCCGATTGGAATTCTTATAAACAGAACATTGACAACTTCTTTGCACAAGACAACCCCATTTTCAACAACAACAATAAGAAATACTCATACTTTATGGAAGGAATAAATAGTTCAGCAAATAACTCAATCCCAATGAATAAACCCTTTAAACCAAGAGGTGGAAAAATAACACCGTGGTGGAATGACGAGCGCGATAAAGTAACTGGCAAGGAAAAAATCAATGATACAATTTAAAAATGCCAGCAGACTGGAAAACTTCCTGTCTGCAAAAAATGAAGCTGCTAAAACTAAAAGAATTCTAAAAAAAGTAGCAAGACAATCCTGGATTACATATTGCAATAACCAATAACCTAAAAAAATACACCCATGACTCAAACATGGAATCATGCAAAAAAATTGAAGGAAATCTAACTCACTGAACCAAGTCCACAGATGACAACTGGGTTGAACCGTTTTTAGACAAAATTACACCTCCAATGGTACTATTAAATCCCAAGGAAACTACAACAGCAAAGCAAGCAGAAGATACACCAGAAATTTTCCAGTGGAGCCTGGCATTTGGAGAATTAGAAAATGCTCTCAATATTTCAAAAAAGGATCCGGCACAATTGATGCGGCATCACATATTACCACAGATATACAAAACACATTCTCAGAAATTGGATACTTAATTGCAACATTCTTAGACCCTCAAGATGCTTACGATACAGTGAACATCCCAATACTAAAAGATAAAATGAAAGAATTGAACATCCCGGAACGAATCTGTAACCTATGTCAAATTCTATCAAATAGGAAAGTATATATTATACTATTATACACAGTAACTCCCTAATCGGACCACGACATACCTCAGGGATCAACATTATCTCCCCTATTATTTAATATATTTACCACTTGTTTACACTCAATAACAGAGGAAACAACTATAATAGATAGACAGATGATATTGTTTTATACTAACAGGAAAAGAAATACGATTGTAGATTACAGAAACTAAAGAACTCATTCATTCCTTTGATTACCACCATCCAGAACCTAGGACTTCAGATCGCGCCTCATAACTCAAACAACGTATTTTCTAGACATATTGTACAAAAACCTGAAAATATCCAATTAGGTAATGCTCTACTACCATACAAAGATGAAGTCAAATGTTTGGAATAGTACTGGATAGCAAGCTAACATGGAAACCATTCATAGAGCTCATACAAAAGCAATAAATTTCCTGAAAATGATTACGAGGACATGGTGGGGAGCTAGTCTAGACATTGCACTTTTATTCTACCGAGCTTATATCCGATCTATAATGGACTATGGAAGCATACTGTATGGATCAGCAAATGACACAAACCTAAAACAACTAGATCTTATCCAGAATAAAGCTCTTAGAATTTGCATCAAGCAATGAAGTCTACACCTGTCGAAACTATTAGAGTGGAAGCAAAAGATCCGCCACTAAAAAAGAGAAGAGCTTGGCTTAAACAATGATTTTAAAATACAAATTAAAACAGTCGCCACTAATCCGTAAAGTATCTGGTTTAAACTGCAACGATTTGTCAAAAACATACTGGATCAAAAAAAATTCTCCACTTTGTATAGGTTTTCGTAATACGAGCAACACGATATTGATGCAACACACGAGAGATAAATACTTTGAATTATATGAAAACAAACCAAAAATTATAATACCGAAATACTCTGAAACTGCTACTTATAATCAAAATTGACTCGAAAGAATTACAGATAATAACGAAAATAACATGACAGTGCATCAAAGAAGAAGTTAGGTACTGGATGTGCATTTTATATCCCCAAAGGAAAAATGGAAAACAAGTTCAAAATCAATTCTCATAGTTCGATTTACACCGCAGAGGCATACGGAATATTTAAAGCCTTAGAATACTTAGCATCTCAAAACTAACATAAACACATTACTGTATTTTCAGACTCACTATCCGTCCTACAAAGTATAAATAAACCAAACAATCCAAACTCCCTTGTATCTCATCCATATATTTACAAAATTCAAGTCATCTTAGGACAACTCACCTCAAGGAAATTCAACATACAAATGGCTTGGGTAAAAGCTCACATAGGCATAAAACAAAACGAGCACGTAGATATTTTAGCAAAAGAAAGTGTCGAAACAGGAAAAGCATATTTTGAGAATAATTGCCTATCGTATTGCATTAACACAAGCAAAAACAATTTGTATAAAAAATGGACCATACACTGGGAAAACTATTGCAATAACAAAAATTCACAGTATACTTTGTTACAAAAATACATACCAAAAAAATGCTGGTACAGGAACACTCCTTACAGTCGAAGACAGACGGTCTCCTTAGTAAGAATGCGATTCGGACATGCATCTTACCCCGCTCATCTCAACAAAATCAAAGTAATAACATCTGATCTATGCGAAGAGTGTAATGAAAGGGCCGGCTTAGACCACATCTTCTTAAAATGCAAGAAATTCGAAACTCACAACAACATCCTAATAGGAGATCTTAGAGAACTTTGAATTGAATTCCCAATCAACATGCCATTCCTCTTGGGCACCAATAACAAAAAGGTCCTCAACTTAATCATCAAATTTATTAATAACACAAATATATTTATCTAGAAAGTCCATTGTTAGATGCTAATACCTATGTTTTGTTCCCTTATGTATATATACCTTCCTATCCGTGGTCCACCTGTATTGTTAAAATAATGCCTTGATTGACCCCTAGGCGAGAAGCGTGAGAACTTGTCTTTCATCATAGTCGATGTAACCCTTAAGCATGTATACAAACCTATAGGATAGTTATTGCGATTTTATCAACAGTGTTCCTAGCTGCATGGATCCACTCCTAATGCCAAAAAAAGAAAGAATGAAACATGGGAATTAGTTGGAAGCAAAGGTATAGGCAAAATTTTAGATACAAAATAGGTATTTTCAAAGAAACCCTTATATGAAAAATAGTATAAAAAATTTAAAGCCAGGTTGGTAGTCAGGGGATTTGCTCAATCTGACATCAACTATGAAAATATATATTCACCTGTACTAAAAATGGCAACATTACCAACACTTTTATGTTTAGGAAACCAGTTGTCTTATTATTTCATGCAACTAGACGTAAAGTCTGCTTTCCTGAATGTGGCCTTAGTCACCTGTATATATATTCACTGCCCAAAAGGCATGAAATCTTATCCGGACAAGTTACTAAAGTTGAAAAAGGCTCTTTATGGTCTCAAAGAGTCGCCCAGATGCTGGAATAATGAAATTTACAGTTTTCTTTTGCAAATGGGCTGTAGTAGGTCAGAAAATGATTTTTGCTTATATTCCTTGAAACTAAATAATGAAAACATATATCTTTTACTGTATGTAGACGATATTATAATAGCCGGACCTAAACTGAAAAATATAAATAAAATGATTACTAACTTGATGAATCGGTATAATATGAAAAACAAAGGTATACTAAAAAACTTTCTTGGACTAGAAATTAATTATAGAAGGACCGAAGGTATATTAACGATTTCACAGATCGGATACATAAAAACTATACCAAGTAAATTTGGAACGGATAATTGTAAGTGAGTGAACACAAAAATAGAGTAAAAATTGAAATTAACTATATGTCCATAAAACGAGATCTTAACTGAAAACCCATTTAGAGAATTAGTAGAATGCTTAATGTATCTAATGTTGGATTCACCCCCAGATATAAACTTATGGACAAAATTATCGAATATTTTTTGTAATCATTATTATTTCAAAATAAATTTAAATAATCGTAGTAACCTTACATGTGCTGATATTAGTTATCTAGTAGGCTAATGACTCACTTGATTTAACATATTTTGACGTTTAATTGACATTAATGGCGCATATTATTGTCTCTTGTGCATCAAAACAGTTAATTACATATTTTATGAATTATAGTGAATTAAGCTTGGAATTATGTTACTGTAGTGTAATTAACTAAGTAATAGCAAATCGTGTATGTGTTTGTTGCTATTGAAAACATCAGTATGTCACCAGTTATACACTGCACTGAAGTAGAAGCGGTGCAAATTGTAACACTATATAAAGAAGGATATAAACAAAAGGATATCGCACGACGTCTCAGGTGAGGTCAATCTACAGTATCGAATATTTTAAAATGGTATGAAGAGACTGAAAATTTCGTACATAGACCTGGTAAAGGGCGCAAGAGGTGTAAAACAGCAATTGATGATCGATTTTTGATACTTAATTCTACACGAAATCGCACATTGACATATCTCAAAAATGACTTACCAAATGTAAGACAAATTAATGTAAGTTGAAAAACAGTTAGCCCGACGATTAGATTGTGCTAGAAGACATATTCAGTGGGATATCGAGAATTGGAAAAATGTTTTCTTTACGGATCAGACTAGAATTCAGTTATGGAAGCCAGATGGACGAAACCACGTCTACAGAAGTTCCAGCTATTTTAACACTGTTTCAATAGTAAAAATCATTTACAATGAAGTTAATAATCCAACAGCTTTAAAAGATACAAATCACCAAATCATTTACAATAGAATAAATTATTATTTTAACTATATTCATTTTGGAATCTGTCGTCGTGTTCCCATCCTTTCTTTTTGCTCTTTGAGTTTTTATCTCCATCTCCCCAACCTGACTTTTTACCCCACCCACTAGAATTTGTAGTATTGTCTCTGTCTCTCCAATTAGACGAGTCGTTGGACTTACTTTTGTTTAATCGCGCTCCCACACCCAAAATAGGCCGACCGCATTTTGCGGAACTATTTCCAGAATTTTGGGTTTTAGATTTTTCTCGCTGAGTAGAATTTGAAGAATTATTATGACTTGATGAATCAGATACAAAACCACTCGAGTTTGTTGCGTCAGAATTAGATGCTACAGAGTTATTTTGGTCTGTAGTAACTTGAGGTAAGTCAGGTTTTGTGGACAACTGTAGAACGTTGACATTACTCGAGTAAGTTTCTAAAGTTTTGTTGTCTTCTGGCGTTTGAACACTTAATGTACTTTGGCTTCCCTAAAACAAGTATTCAAGTTAGTTCAAATATTTACACTTGGATCACCAAAAAGACGAAGTGTTGTATAACTTTAGTAAAAAAGTTGGTACAAGTACCAGAAGAAATTTAACCGCAGATATACACTACTCCAAGAATTTAACGCACCACCAAAAAATAACCAAAAGTTTAAAGTAAATTTTTGTCTAAACTGCTTGTCCGATTTGAATGAATTTTTTTTTGAATGATAGGTTGACACTTCCAGAGAGTTAGTGTACTACTGTATTTGCATACAAACTTATTTTTGTATAAATACGGGGTGTTGCAATGATAACCTGATTTTTTCATAAAATTTGTAACACCCTGTGGAGTTCAACAGTAACAATATCAACTTAAAATTAAAATCAAACTGTAGCTTTATCTTTTTGTAACATTTTGTTTTTTGATTTACTCTATTATCTTGGCCACAACAAGAGAAAATCAATTTTATAGCATAACATGTTTTTTATTAAAATTTATAATAATAAAAGTGAGTAGCAGGCTATGAAAAACAATAAGTTACAGTAAATTGTCATTAGCTAAATACAGGTGTCAAAAAGCATTTCATAGAAGTGTATTTTTAGTGTTAGCCCTTACGTTTTTTTTGTAAAATCCTTTATTTTAATTAATATGCAACGTGAAACACGAAATCTTACTGGCGAAGAATGTGCTCAAGCATTAATATTGTTCGAGGAAGGCTGGAATTACCGAAGAATTGGTAGACGATTTAATGTATACGTTTCACGAGTTATACAAAGATATAGAGACACTGGAAGTCATGGTCGCAGACCGGGACAAGGAAGGAATCGAATAACAACCCCTAATCAGGACAGTTTTTTAAGATTATCGGCATTAAGACAACGTTTTGTAACAGCCCGGACCCTTCAAACCCGGCTTGGAGATGCTACTGGTGAACAAATTTGTGGTGAAACAGCTCGTCAGCGACTACGAGAACACAATTTGAGACCTAGAATTGCTGCTCGGGGGCCAGCTCTAAGTAGAGATCATCGAAGAGCGAGGCTGAATTTTGCCATGGAACATCGTAACAGGTTAGAAGCGGAATGGCAACAGGTATTATTTACGGATGAGTCAAGATTTTGTTTGTACAATAATGACAGGCGCATACGTGTATATCGAAGCCCTAACGAACGATATGCTCAGTGTAATTTCTCAAATAACACATTATTTGGAGGAGGATCTGTGATTGTATGGGGAGGTATTTCTTTGACTGGTCGCACAGATCTTGTGGTCACAAATAATGGAAGCCTTACAGCTGAAAGGTACATATTGGAGGTTTTTGCCATATGCGCCATATATAGGGCAAGGATTTTTGTTGATGCACGATAATGCCAGGCCTCATGTTGCTGGAGTTGTGAGGAATTATCTAGAGGAAGTTGGCATCGATACCATGGCATGGCCAGCTAGAAGCCCTGATTTAAATCCCATAGAGAATCTCTGGGACACTCTTGGTAGGAGGTTACGAGAGGAACGGAACTTGAACACCTTGGAAGACGTGGGGGAGGCGACTGATTGAAATATGGGAAGAAATTGACCAAAATGATATACAGTCGCTTATTTCAAGTATGGGCCGTCGGTGCCAAGCAGTTATTTCTGCCAGAGGCAGAAATACTCGCTACTGACTTTTTTTACGTTTTGTTTCTTTGTTTTTCGTTGTTAAAGTTGGATAATAAATTTTAATAAAAAACATGTTATGCTATAAAATTGATTTTCTCTTGTTGTGGCCAAGATAATAGAGTAAATCAAAAAACAAAATGTTACAAAAAGATAAAGCTATAGTTTGATTTTAATTTTAAGTTGATATTATTACTGTTGAACTCCACAAGGTGTTACAAATTTTATGAAAAAATCAGGTTGTCATTGCAACATCCCGTATTTATACAAAAATAAGTTTGTATGCAAATACAGTAGTACACTAACTCTCTGGAAGTGTCAACCTGTCATTAAAAAAAATAATTCAAATCGGACAAGCAGTTTAGACAAAAATTTACTTTAAACTTTTGGTTATTTTTTGGTGGCCCGTTAAATTCTTGGAGTAGTGTATTATTTTCCAGGGTGATTTAAATCTTCCTATGTAAAATTATGTATTATGAATAATACGTTTCACGACAAATCAACTGCAATAAACTACCTGGTTTAATCCCATTGTGAAGAAAATCATCAAGTAAATAATATACCTATAGTAAAAACCAAATAAAGTTGCGTTTACGTCACCAAGGGCGTATTTCTATCGCATGTGTGGCTACATTTCTATCGAAAAGTGCATATACTTAAATTTGTTAATTAATCGGTTCTAAAGATAACCCAATCAATAAAAAAAACTTTTGTACTAAAATAATGTATAAGCAATATAGCTTTATTGGGTTTAGACGTCCCTCGATGTAAACATTTGTGTTAAAATTTTCATAAAGAAGCCTCCAATTATTGACGGTAAAATAGTCACTGCCAGAAATAATGTCATGTTGCCGCGTTGTTTGTGACTTTTCTACTCGTGTATTGTCATCGATTTTTGAGGTTATAGTTTGCTTTATAAAATTTTCTTGTGACAATTTAACTCATGTATAAAAAATCGCATATGCCACAGTGCAATTGTCACTTTTACAGCGACAAATACACTAGTGGTTTTTTCACTTATTCATTTGTTCATCAATTATCGCGGTGTTGGTTACCAGAATAAATAGTTTGGCATGTTTGTCAACAAATTATTGAATTTTCAAGAACTAACAATGAGTCGATTCGGTGTGTCTACGAACGCCGAAATTAGTCAAATTGTTAATACCTGTGTGCCTACTAATACAGTTGCGACGCAATCATCAATCTGGCGACAATTTTCTACGTTTTGCGATGCAAAAAGATACGCATTTGAGCCAGATACTTCCATCGATAAATTGAATGTAATATTGCAAGATTGGGCATTTAATATGCGAAAAAGTAACGGAGAAGACTACAAAGAAGCGGTAGTTAAAACAATTTGGAACACCACCGCTAAAATGCTACAAAATAAATATTATAACGAAACAATAAAATAAAAATGTGTTTATTTTTAATGTTTCATAAATAAAGTTAGCATTGATATGTTTCCAAATTTCTCATTCATTAAATTGTCCTGCCGAATTACACTCGAGGTTTGTATTGATATTGAGTAAATTTGTGTTGTTCAAATTCTAAACTGTTTCCTTTAGCAATTTGACTCGAATAACTGTCAACCTAAAAACACTCCACCTTCGGTGTCGTATTTTTAATAGTTGACAGTTATTCTGGTCAAATTGCTAAGAAACAGTTTCTCATTAAACAACCCAAATTTACCCGATAAAAGACAAACCACTTGTGCAATTATAAGTGAGAAATATTTATAATCAAAACTGTTTTTGTTTTCAAAACAACAAAGCATTTTATTCTGTGATTGTTAAAATGCCCAAACAGCTGAATAGCCGATGCAAAGAACTTGTGGCTTCATTAGTAAATTATTTTGAACAAGAAAGGAATAATAATGGTCCTTTGTTGCCCTTAAATGCTGTACAAGAGGTAGGTAATACGTGAATAAAATATCCTTACTTTACTTTACGAAAATTTCTATTATTTTAGCGTGTAACTGCTGCTTTAAAAATCAGTGTAAGAACAGTAAGCAAAATTTGTCAAACAAAGAAAAAAGGTGAAGAGTTTGAGTCACCAAAGAAAAAACGTTGCGCTCATAAACGAGTAACAAATACAGAAACTTTAAATACAAGCTCTATTCATGATACCATTTACAACATGTACCAGAGAAGTAAGTATAATTACGACAATTGTATATTTACATATTTTTATTTCTGTATGCTTTTAGAACAGCACATAACGATTCAATGATTGTGGTCCCAATTAAAAGAAAAAGAATTATTTAATGGTAGTACCACTTCTTTAAATAGATTGCTCAAAGAACTTGGGTTTCAAGTGGATGAAGGATAATCCACGACGAAGACTTATGGAATTACCTAATGTTGTTTTGAAAAGAGTAGAATTCTTAAGATATTATAAAGAAGCAAAGGATGAAGGTATATACCAATTTGTGTTCATCGATGAAACCTGGATATTTCAAAATGGCATCATAGGTCATTCATGGCAAAATGAAAATATCAAAGAGTGTTAAAACCACTAAAACGGATGGCAAAAGGTTTGTGTATTGCAAAACATAAGTGGTTACTTAAACATTATTTAAATAATATTATTACAGATATATTATACTCCATGCTGGAAATGAAAACGGATTTATTAATGTGCTGAAGCAATATTTTGTTCAAAAACCCAGCTTAATGATTATCATGGGGAAATAAGCCAGGCAAATTTCTTGAAATGGTTTGAATATCAGTTGCTGCAAAATTTAGAGAATCCTTCTCTAATTATACTTGATAATGCATCTTATCACAGCATGTTATTGCATAAAACTCCAAATACAGGATGGTCAAAATGTGCTATTCAGGAATGGTTGACAGAAAAAAACATTCCCTATTCTCACATGATGTTCAAAACAGAACTGTTGCAAATCGTTTCTCAGTAAATATACAGATATATTCTTACTTATTGCCATTTATTTTAAACATTTTTTTGTTTTTTTTTAGAAATAAGCCACCAATCAAGTATATAGTGGACAATATGGAAGAACAGTATGGACACAAAGTTTTACGTATTCCTCCTTACCATTGCATATTCAACTCTATCGAATTATTAGTGTTTTTAAATCAAACTCACGATCTCTAGTTAACTCCACAATATAATAAAAGTTATTGAAAATTCAAAAAAATTGACAATAGTTTCGATAAATCAATATCATCGTCAGAATGACAGAAGTTACATTTCATTTGATGCCTACCTGATGTTTAGTAGTTATATTTGGCTAGACCAAGAAGTGACCTAACTTGTGATTGGCTTAATATATGTTTATAGAAAAAAGAAGAAGATGTGAGATTACAAATATTGAAGCTTAGATATTATTAGCCCTATGGTGATATCCTGGATATCATTTTTCCAATTAAGATCAGTATAACTGTGCAATGATATAGAAAACCAGGAAAACTATATCTGCTGATCTTTACAATTATCACTTAAGAAGACAGTTTATTAGTGGAGAACTCCCTAGATTTAACTGTTCATTGATAACTTCATATTGTGGGTTTCTTAAATGTCTTCTAATTTCCAGTTCTTCAAGGAAATCCAGTTCTTGTTTCTTTTCACAAATATGCAGCACTTCTAGTTCTGTGTTAGGTGTCAATGAATGACTGGTGTCAAGTAGATGTTTTGCGTAGTGGGATTTATCTGGTTGTTTTAATATGTATGCTCGTAAGTGCTCACTGTATCGTATTTCAAAATTCCTAAGGGTCTGACCCAAATAGACAGCATTACATGCTGGACATTTGAGTTTATATATACCTGACTTCTTTAATAGTGGTATTTCTGTTTTTACATTTAACAATTTTGCACTAACGTTACTTTCTGTTTTAAAAGAAATTGTTGTATTCGTTGCAGAAGGTATTATCTTTGAAATATTATTAGAAATATTTCCTGCATATGTGATGGTTTTATAAGTTTTAATTTCATCAGCTTGTTTAGGATATATTAGTTGTAATGCTGATGAATAAATGAAGAATAACAGGGTCTCTTTAGTCTGGGTTCCTGGGCACTCGGGAATCACGGAAAATGAAGAGGCGAATACACTTGCCAGGAAAGGAGCACAAATGTCTTTTATTGACCCGGAGCCTTTCTGTGGTGTAGCAAAATGCTCCTACAAGAAAGAGTTTCGGAAGAAAGAGGAAACCGAAAGAGAAGCACTCTGGCGGTGCATTCCCGGGTTGGAACATTCCAAAAAGTTCCTGGGGAACTTTGACACTGCTAGGTCCAAAAGATATTTGGACCTCAGTAAATATAAGCTACATCTCCTCACGGGCTTTCTTACAGGACACTGCCGCCTTAGGAAGCACTTAATGAGAATAGGTCTAGCAGAGATTGACGACTGTAGATTCTGCGGGGAGGAGGATGAAACTCCTGATCACCTAGTTCTGGAATGCCTCGCCATTGCAAGCCAACGCAAGAAATGCTTTGGACAAGAAACTTGTAAGAGTGAGGACCTAACCTCGCTGAAGCCGTCCCAAATACTAGAGTTCATTAGAACCTTGGAACTGGAAGGCGAGCTGTAGTAGTAGCGATAACAGCTCTGATAGGGGGGGCACAATAAACCTTTGATTTCAGTGCACTGTAACCCCGTTAAAATCTAATCTAATCTACCTTGCAGAATTCCAGCTAACTTTTCCCCAAACATTTTACAACAATATCCCCACCCCACCTCCTTGGATAATCAACCTTCCAGAAATAAATACAAACCTATTACAGTACAACAAAAATGAAACCAACCCCCTCCTAATCATTCAAAAATTCAAGGAAATAATGGAGAGCAGGGTTTTTATGAAATATACACGGATGCGTCAAAAACCGAAAATGGCGCAACAGCAGCTTTCATGAGCCCAAATTACAGCACCGCTTATGAACTGAATAAGACCTGTAGCATATACCACGGAGAACTTCTGGCTATTCTTAAGGCACTGGAGTACATAAAAACCATAGAGCAACAAAATATAATTATTATATCGGACTCTCGCAGTGCACTTTTCAGCCTCTCCCAGGTATTTCCGAACAACCCAATCCTTCTCTCTATTAAGACCTTGCTATATAATCTGCCACTGCAGCACAAGACAGTAAAGTTCTTATGGATTACATCGCATATCGGAATAAAAGGCAATGAAGATGTAGACAAATTAGCGAGAGGGTCAATTGGTGATGATAGGATCCCAACTATACAGGAAATTATACACACTGACTATAAAAAGACAGTTAAGGATTCTATCATCAGAGAATGGCAATCTCAGTGGAATCATTCTCAATCTAAATTATTTCAAGTGAAAAAATATGTTACTCCATGGAAATCAAACCCCGCCAGTAAAAAGCACCAAATCATTCTCTCCAGATTAAGAATTGGCCATACCCGAATAACACATAGTTACCTCCTTTCAAGAAGTAACCCACCAACGTGTGAAGTATGCCAAAGTCAGCTCTCTGGCCAACACATCCTAGAAGAATGCCGAACATACAATAACCAGCGACGCGTACACAACATTCCTCCATCATTTGAATCAATACTGAACTCCAGATGTGATATGAAAAAAACTAATAGCGTTTCTAACAGTCTAACAGTAACAGCGTTTCAATATTACTAAGAAATATAATTATTGTAAATATCATTCAATCTATATATGTATTCATTGTATCATAACATTTCTGTATTTCTGTGTCTCTAATAACCTTAAGGGTTGATGAGACTATTATTTAAATAAAAAAAAATGTTTTTGTAATTTGTTAGTATTTATGAAAGAACGTTGCACAATTATTTTTTTTTATTTCAAATTAACGTGCTCGGCAACTATGGCCGCTTGCATAGGAGCGGTTACAATATATTACATATTACAGTTCACAAATTCAATATGAGTAGGTACATCATAATTACACAATTGTTCTACAGTTTATGCTAAAGTTGCACATCTTTTAGGAACTGAAGTAGGTAGGTAATTTGATCAGAGTTGTTTAGAATGTCTTTGTAGCTCAGTTTGATCTGAAACTGTTGTCATTGGATGGCATATTTATGACACTCAGTCAAAATGTATTTCACATTTAGTATGGAATTACAGCTGGAACAAATGGGTCTAGACGTAGTAGACATTAGGTATCCATGTGTAAGTCTTGAATGACCTATTCTGATTCTTCTTACCACAACTTTTGAAGTATTATTTTCAATCCTTACAAATAGCTATATTGTCGGTGACGGGAAATGTAGAAGCAATTTTTGCCTGTTGGTCTGCAAGTTCGTTGCCTATGATGCCAATATCGGTAGATAACCAAATTACAGTAATTGATATTTGTTGCGATGTGATAAGTTGGTAGGAGTTATGTATAGATTGAATAATAGGATGGTCGGAAAATTACTCAAAATTTGCATGGTATGACACCCTAATAGTCTTTTCATTCATATACTTTGAGATAACTCTAAAACTAAAACATATGCTGCTTAGCCTGGCCCTAATATATTCTATATGTTTATACCACTTCAAAAACTGATTAATCTTTATTCCAAGGAATTTAGCGTATTCATTAATAGAAAAATCTTGATCAAATAAATTAATGAAATTTGGTATTATTCTTGATGAACTTATTGTTTGACAGAAAACAATATTGCCCTAGGCAAGTATTAATCAGTCCTCAGGATAATATTTCTAATCTAGATAATAAGGGTAAGGTACATGATGTTATGAGTGGTCTAATTCTAAAAAATGTCATTTATACTTGTGGTTTCCATTTATTAAATCTTATTAATACATCTTTACAAACTGGAATATTTCCTGAGCTGAAAACTTCTATTATAACACCTATACCGAAAGTTAAATATTCAAACAATGCAATAAATTTCAGACCAATAAATACATTACCTGATCTTGAAAAGGTGATTGAACGTGCAGCATATAATCAAATTGGTGAACATGTAAATGCAAACAATATATTTGTAGGTAATCAATCGGGTATTCGTAGCAAAAACTCCTGTGAAACAGCTTTACAACTTACCATTACTAGTTGGAAATAATTAATGGATAAGTGAAAATATATTGCTGCAGTATTCATTGATTTGAAGTGCGCATTCGAAACAATTGATCGATGTATACTAATGCAAAAATTGGAATGTTATGGTATTAAATTCAATGCACTAAAATGGTTGGACAGCTACCTTAGTGACTGAAAATATGTTATGAACATAAACAATCATTTCTCTAGCGTCCCAAGTAGCAAAGTGACCTAAGATGACGTCATATTGACGTTCATTTTTCGTCATATTTGGTCCACGACGTCTCGGACCAATATATGACCTATAAAGTACGTCACAATATATGACTGAAGACGTCATTAATTTTGACGTCTATCAGACGTCAAATGGTCTGATAAAATTTTTATTACCTATATTTCAAATGTTATCTCTTATATTGCTTCGATATTTTTCCAAAAACAGGATATATATATATATATATATATATTAATGTTGAAATCATCAATTTTTATATTATAAATCGTCGCAAACATCATATACCCTCTTATATCAGTACTGATATTACTATACTGAAATATAATTGAGATATTTACAAGTATACCCGTGTGTATATAATATTTTAAAAGTATATATAAACAAATGCAGATTCGTCATGAGGTGTTCTTAACTTTACGTCCCATGTTTGTAATCCGTTTCTTGTCCGTCTTCTCTGTCAAACGCTAGGCGTCATGATCATGACAAGACTCACTTCACTCACTACTTTCCCTCCAAGTTAACTAAGCGTGTTAATTTGTGGTTAGGAAACGAAAGCAGTCGACAATTTAAAATTTAAATGAGATAAAACCAAATTTTATAGAAACGGCGTACGTCGTAATAGAATTTAAAGAAATCAATGACGCCGGGGTTAGCAGTGTGGCGATTGTCCGGAAAAGCTGGCTTTCACCACGGAAACAAGATGTTTTCAGGCCACCAATAAAAAACCAGAAGGTCTTTGATAGAACCCTTCAAAGCGAAACTAATGAGGATATTGAAAAATTGAAATTGTATCCTGTATCAAGGTGCTTGTATGAAACTAGTTAGTATATACTCATTTAAACACTATTTTATTAAATATTCCACTATATTTTTCTGTAAGTAGTTTTTAAAATTATAAGTGCATTCCTCATATGTCTATGAGACATATGACATGTTATGCTTCATTCTTCAACATGAAAACGTCGATGCTTTTTTATATATCAGTATGATGACCTATTTTTAGATGATTTAGAAAAAGCTAAGCATAATCTAAAATTATCAGAAGTTACATCTGATTTAACAGATGATGAGAGTGCTAACCGGAATATTAATAAAAAAAAGGAAAGTAGTTACACCACGTCGATACATTTCCAGTGATGAAGATGATGAGGAATCTGATATCAATCATCCTCCCCAACTTAATAAGAGGTTGAAGAATATTTTGAAGGAATCCCAGTTTCAAGGTGCATATAGATATTTGCAGTTTCTTCAATTATTGTCATGTTTTTTAGAAACTACTGTGGAAATATCTCGAGGTATAAACACACAAAACCATCAAAAGG
The DNA here is from genome assembly GCA_963921935.1 of Galeruca laticollis. Taxonomy (NCBI): domain Eukaryota; kingdom Metazoa; phylum Arthropoda; class Insecta; order Coleoptera; family Chrysomelidae; genus Galeruca; species Galeruca laticollis. Next base: position 148,497,089 of record OY998176.1, on the reverse strand, counting down.
TGCATGAAACATCATCTCCAGAAATCGTACATGTAACAGGTGACTTTTTTTGAAACAATATTTAATGTATTGTGATATTTTTTAGAAACTGCCCTGGGAATATTTCGAGGGGAACAGAACACAGACAGTTATCGAAAACAGAAACACCATTTCAAACAAGTGCTCAGGCAATTGTACATGTAACAGGTAACTCAACTTTTATTTATATAATATCTACCCTCTTGATTTCACATAGATGCTGAGATCCAAAAATTAGTAATTGCTTACACATTGATATTTATAAGATAATAGGAATACTTTCAGATCCTCCTGTGGCTGTACAGAATAATACACATGGAATTAATCTGCAGAATTATTTAAGGTACAAAGAGCAGATATTGCTGGTAACATGTTACCTGAGTCATCAGGTCAGTTCTAATTTATTTCTAATAATATATCACATTTCACATTATCAATATGGTTATCATAGTTGAGTAGTGAGAGAGGTAAATATATAGGTGCACAAGGAAGCGTCATAGGTCCACTGCTTTCTATACTGTATATGAATGACATCAATTGCTCTCTCGATTGTGAATTTATCAACTTATATGCAGATAATACATTGTTGGCGATTAGTGATGATTCCTTGGAGTTGGCAACTCAGAAAATGAATGATTAATTGGGCAGAATACAGAACAATTTAAAAATAAATAAACTAAAATTGAATATTCAAAAAACAAAGTCTATGATTATTTCAAATCCGGATAAAACTAAAAATATATATAAAAATGGAATAACATTAATTATGGAAAACAAAAAAAATGACGTTTTGGAGAATTTCAAGTACTACCATACTCTATCTCTTAGACAACAACAGTAAAGCTTCTCCATAATCGCGGTACGAGATTGATTCTAAAATGTGACAGACACCAATAATTTATATAGTGCCCGTCTAAAGTCTCCCCCCCCCCTCTATTTCATGAACCATAGAACTTAAATCAATAATTGTTTGGATGCCTGAAATAGGGTACAAATGCAACGTTTTTGATAGTATTTCGTGAGGTCATCATTGATCGCTTGGATATTTCGTGTTAATCGGTTCATTTTTGACATTAGCATCGTACTACTGTCAAAATTGAGAGTTTTTGTAAGAAATATCCAAGCGACCAATGAACACGTTCATCTTTTCTAAATGAGCAGCTGGGTTGAAATTCACACATAAGTACAAATAGGTTGATCGTGATGGTGTCTTTGAACAGGACTTGGAACGAGCATTCAAATGAGGTATTACTTGCCATATATGATCCCATTTAAAATTATCTTACAAAATGGCGGCCGTCCGCACCCAAACAATTATTGATTTAAGTTCTATGGTTCACGAAATAGATAGAGAGAGGGGAAAGATGTAAAACAAAATTGTACACCCTTACTACAGGGTAAATTTTAAATAATTTTCATTCAATACAAGTATTGTATATTTTAATATTTTTATCTACCTATGTAGAGGTAATTAAGAAAATCTTGTTTTTAGACACCTGTTGAAACTTTCGAGTAAAGCCGATAATTGGCGGATGCAGTTTCACATGAGGCTGACCGACGCGAACCGGGTAAGCTTAGCGGATTCACTTTGTACTTTAAATTTAACTGAAACTACAAGCCCTAATTGGGATACAAATGTACCCCATGCGAGCACGTAATTTTCTTTTGTGTGAGCACTGGAAAGTTAAGTTCATATATCAGTTGTACAATATACATAATAATAAAATATAATATACAATATTACTGTAATAAAATGTAATAAATATTGTTTTTTTTCAACAATCCGACCTTTTTTGTATTCTGACCATGCCACCAGTCCCGAAGGTGACGGTTTAGAGGGGTTCTACTGTACGTCAATAATAAAGCGTCATTATCAATATATCTAGTTAAGAAAATACTTACTTGAAAAAGAGCAATTGCCGAGCCACCAATTTGTTCTTGATAAAATTTAAATACTTCAATAGGCAACATTCCAAATTTATTGTTATATATTTCCAGTGCCAATAAAAGCCACAATTTTCCTTCTTTCGATACTTTTTTATCTGATGCAAGAAACATTCGAACATTATTAAATAGTTCAGTTAGCTTATCAGAATATTCTGTTTTAATTGCAGCACCATTCAAAAAGACCTAAAATTTATTAGAAGAATTTCAAAATACAATATTGGTTGTACACTACAACCAAGAAGTTTAGAAAGTGTAATGACCTCGAAACCTAAACATGAAGATAGAAGCGTTGTTGATATATTTAATTCTAAGATTTCTTTATGTTTGTGAATAATTCGGAAATTCTTTAAAAAACTCTAGACCTAATACTTTTAACATGTATTCTTGAATTTTTGAAAATTCAGTTCTGTACGTAATACTAGATTCGCCACACGTCAAGCTCGTGGCATTAGTTGAATAAGTAATCTATTTCTCATTTTTAAGAACTTTCTTCAAATAGTGGCAACGTCTGCATCAACTGCCAGTCAAAAGACGCATCTCTGTCTTTTGCTCATTCAAATGTATGTCAATATTTGTCTGGCAATGATATCGCAATAGTGTAGAAACGTCTTCATGAGGGGGGGCGACGGGTGAGGGGTTTCGCGGGCCTTTTTTTATTTTATTCAGAAATATCTGTTTCTTAAGACATTTTCTTAAACAGTAAATGATAAACATTCAAATAAATGTTTTTAAAACAGTGATGTCACTACCAGATGATTTGACTGTTGTCACTTTTTGCTGTAGTTGTCAATAATGTAACAAATCATTAAAAAGTTCATGTCGTGATTTGAGTTTTTAAAGAAGTTACTGATATAAGAGGTACTGGACTTTCTTACGGTTAACAGAGATGGATCGATTAATCCAAATATTCAAAGAAGTAGTTGAACTACAACAGATTATTATTTACAATTGCTTTTTCAGTCAGGAAGATGATTATGTAGATATTATTTGTGCCTCATTATGTCAAAGAGAAGCCCATATAATATTACCAGATTTTTATGAAAGATGGCTCACACTGTACTTAGAATCCAACTTTTACCTGTTATTTAGAATGACAAGGTCAACTTTTCAAGAATTGTTGAGACTTAAAAACTTTCATACTCATACATTTACATATTGCCGAGTCACCCAATTGAACCTCTTTCATGTTTCCCAATATACTTTGACTAGAAAGTGAAATATAAGCCACAAAAAATAATCTACGTGTACTCCACTTCCACTTATATTTTTTTCTAATTTTTATTTGAAGTTGACATTGATGACATTTCGACTTGCTTGAACCGTTCTCGGGAGGGCATTTCAAAAACAGATGCAGCTGGTTTAAAACTAATTCAACGTGACATCAATGTTTGATCACTCGAATGAGAATATTTCAAACCATATGCAAAATGTTTAAACCATTCCACTGTTCGAATATGACTTTAATTAATTTTACAAAATATAGTTTTTCTAAAATTTGGATCAAAGTATCTAATAATAATACTCAACTGACCATTGACCGAGGTCCTTCAGCCACAGTGGTATAAGTTATTGTGTGAATTACAATGATATTCTTAAAATTTTACAGCTTCAGATTGATATAAGAGAGAAAAAAATCAAAAAATAACCAAAACTATAGTTTATCCCATAGAATTTGTTCTGAATGTTTGTAGAGTGTTCTGTTATTTCTTCTGTTGCAATATGGAGAGATGAGGTTCTTGTTTTCAGTTTTCTCACTAAATTTGAAGGACAACTGTGATAGTCTCTCTTCGATGGGTTGCACTCCAGTAACTTCATATAGCAGTTGGTTGGGTGGATTATGGATAGGATTATTCGGATGTTTAATTTTCGTGATAATGCGCAAGGCAGTTCTTTCGACCACCTGGAGATTCTTCAGGATAGGATTTCTTATGTTCCGGAATATTATATGTCCATATTCAATTAGTGGTTTACATATCATTTTGTAGATTTTAGTTTTTGTGTTTAAGTTTATTCCATGTTCTTTTTTAGATATAGATTTGAAGTGCTTTGCCCTTGATATGGTTTACTTTTTTAAATTTCGTGTGTGTGAGTTGAAGTTTAGTTTATTGTCCATAGTGACCCCTAGATATTTTGTACATATTTGTGGACTGAGTACATGGTCATATAACCTTACTGACGGTGATGGGGAGTGGAAAAATATTAGCAAATGCGATTTCCCTGGATTAGGTTTCAGTCGCCATTTATTGAACCATGATGTTGTTCTGTTGTAATCTTTCAACGGTTGTAGTTATACTCCTTATGTTTTTTATTATTTTTTCAAGGTTTTTCCGAGCACAGGTAGCAGCGTAATTGGTCTTAACTGGTAGGTGTAGAGTGATCCATGTTTGGTTTCGGAATAGTAACAATTGTACCCGTTTTCCATTCTCTAGGTATGTAGCTGTTTTTCAGACAAAACCGATACATTTGGATGATATATTCGTGGATCTTATGGTGTAGCTGTTTAACCAACGATTTTTTTAATGAAATCATGCCCTGGGGCAGTATTTTTACCTTGGTTTATTATACTGTAGTATTCTCCTTCTTCGATTTCATATTCCTCAGGGTTCATGTTAACTTGCTGTGGGTCTATATTGTAATGATGGGTATAAATAAATTATAAAAGTGATTACTGGAATTGGGACAACCTGTATCATATAAAAAATGAAATAATATTTCTTCAGTTATTTCATTACGAAACTATATTAAACAAAAAATGTTCATCATTCGTAAAACTAGGTGATTGGAAATTATAGCGTAAGAACATAATTTAAAACAAAAAAATTGAGAAATACATTAACTCATGTATGAAATCGCAAACTCAGCGACCAACATATGGAGTTTAGTCGATAGGTAACCAAAAAAACTAACGAGGAGGGGAACTTTTGAAACCCGTCGATGGAGAATGAAAAAATTAAAGAGTCACAGTGGGTCCAGCCGGCGTGCTGGAATCACGCGGAAAATTCGCGACCAGAGCAAATCACTAGCATAAGTAATTGCTCCTTTTATTCGTTAACAGAAAAATCAACTTAGTTTTTTTTTGTTTTTTTGTGTGCATATTCTTTGGGTCACTTGCTCCACGTCCGAGAGGAAGAGATTTCGTCTCCAGTGAGTAATTTGAAAGTTTATTTAACCTACTAACCATTATTCAGAGGGTGTGTGTAAAGGCAAAACCAGTAGAGAAACCAATATATCCTTCAATACATTGCTTCTCGTGGCCGATGACACATAACTACTAATCAGATTTGCCAGGGTAGTAATTAAAATTAACGACCCCCAGGGTTACAATATAGTCTATGTTGTACCATTCTGAGATAGATTCATAGTGGTAATCATCAAAATTATCGCCTTCGCTTTCTTCATATGTTTTTTCGAAATTCTGAGCAAATTTGGCACTTTTCTCTTCTGGCGAGTCGACTGTTTGACCATTTTCCATCAGTGGGTGGCTCTCTTGTGAGATGTTTTTATATTTCGAAAGTTTCTTAATATCCTGCCCTGTTTATCATTGATCTCCTCACATATAGTCAACCATTTATGTTCTCTGTACTGCTGAATCATCATCTGTATGTTTTTATTATATTTATTTAGTTCTCTTTTTAAGGCTGGGTTGACAATATTCCCTATACATTTATCATTTGCTTTTAACCGGTTGTATGATGTATAGTGGTAGTTCCTGGGTAAAGTACCGCATTTCTTTTTTGGGGGTATTTTCCAATACAACTTTTGTTAATTTAGAGTTGAAATTGCTGAGCATTATTCTGTTCATGTCCTGCTCATTGTTGTCTATGTTCCTCAACATGACTGTGTTCTCTTTCTCTATGTTTGTTTTCCTGAAATTGTATTTCTCAATTTTGATATTTTTAATTGGGGTGTGAGGGTCAATAATGATTCTGAAACCGAGGTGGTCTGAGCATAGGTCTGGTATATTTAAAACACTTTTGATATTTCTTGCTAGATTGGAGGTATGAAAGATCATATCCGGTGTTGAGTCTGCATTATGATTCATAAGAAGTGGAGGCGGAGTGTCGTATTTAACAAAGTTGGTATTATTTAGGAAGTCGTTCACTTGTTACTTTTCCGCCCAACCTATATATACGCGAGAAAAGTATTGGTTTACCCCAAAAAAAGTTGGAATTTTGAATTTTTTTTTCTAGTTATTTTTACGTTTTCCATCAACAACAACACGAAAAAACGGGTTTCAGTGTGTATGTCGTCGTCGGCCACTTTCCCTACTGATGCAATGACTACAGAGTAGCTGGAGGATTGCTCTGAGGTAGCAGGTACAGTTGAATTTGTCGCCGATTATTTGAATTGTATTATTTTTCCAACCTCAAACATTTTGTTCAAAGTTGATATAATAGATTCTTTTGTGGTGTCAGTTTTCAAAAGCAAGCCTTGCTTTGTGCTGATTATTGTATCCTTTACATTGGGGTATATTCTCGCCCAGAAATCAGTGAAATTGATTCGTGTGTAGGATTCCTCATTTGTGATGTAGAATATGTGTTGGTATTTCTTTTGTTGAATGTCTCTCATTATTGGCGAGTAGTGTATATTGGGATTCCTTGTTGGTTGGTTTGTTTTTTGTTGAGATTGTTTTTGTATTGGGTTTGTTATGGCATTTTTGTGCTAGTATTTGTTGTGTTGGATTTTCCTAGAACGATATAGTTAATTTCTTGAGTCAACTCTTGGGTTCGATTTCTTTTATGCTTGTTTTTTCTTTTTCCTTGAACTTCCGTCTAGTTTTCAGCTGGATTCGAAGTATCCATTTCATCATTAGAGCCATCGCTTTCAGACGACATGTTAATGTTTATTCATACAATTGTCCGCAATAAAGAGAAGTTTTGATATATTTTTATTGTAAGTAGTTTTTGTTTAGACTAGAGATAACACCGATTTTGCTAATTAGCTTTTAATTACGGTACGACAGTTCTCTATGAAGGTCCGAAACAAACTGCAAAGTATCTATATTGTCAATAAGTACAAGTGGTGCATAATTCATTTATTGCTTGAATTTTAGTTATAAGAAAATAAAAAGAAAGAGTGTTCTTATTAAAAGATCTGGAATAGTATTGCAAGGAAGAGAATATCTAAGGAAAATTTCAGAAGCAAGGAAGAAAGATTTATTATAGGGATAAAACATGGGTCAATGAGGGGCACACGGTGAAAAATGTATGGCAAGATATAAATGTGGCAAATGTACAACAAGCAGCTATTGAAGGCTGGTCAACCGTTATAAAAAGTCTTCGGAAAAAGGCCGTCATTTGATAATTACACATATAGGAAGTGATAGCGGATTTGTGTTAAATAGTGAATGGATATTTGAGTCCAAGAAAACGGGGGACTACTATGAAGAAATGAGCGCAGAGGTGTACGAGAAATTGTTTGGATGCATTACTGAGCATTTGGAACCAGGATCTGCTGCTCCTTACCACAGTCGACACTGTGAAAAAACGCCACAACAGGCATGGAGAAAAGCTCAAATTCAAGAATGGTTACGGGATAAAAGCAGTGTAAAGAATAAATTGTTTCATATTGTAAAGATACATGCCTAAAAATATAAGAAATTTGCTGTAGATTAATTAGTATTGACCCATGGAATTACTGTATTAAGGTTACTATGAAAAAGCGCTACACCAGGCATAAAGAAAAGCTCAACTTCAAGAATGGTTATGGGATAAAAGCAGTGTAATCAATACACTGTTTCAAATTGTAAAGATACATGCCTAAAAATATAAGAAATTTGCTGCAGATTAATTAGTATTGAGCCATGGAATAACTGTATTAAGGTTACCCTCGTAGCATTGCGAGTTGAATCCAATTGAATTAATTTGGGCACAAGTTAAAGGGGATGTGGCATGTGAAAATCGAACGATTAAGTTAACCAATGTGGAACGCCTTCTTAAGAAACCATTGGAACTAGTGACAGCAGAAAACTGGAGCAAGTGTACTGCATGTTCAAATCGAAGTAAAGAAAATGTGGGATGTAGATAATATGGCTCATAAAGTTATCAATGATATTATTGTCAATGTCCGTAATAGCGATATTGACGATGAAAAATCGGGAAATGGCAAAGGATAAGTTCTAACATTGTTTTTCGGTGTTACGAGTTTTATTTTGGTACCTACGATTTCTTTTATTGAAAAAATGGAATAATGGAATAATGCAATTATTGACCGCACAAAAAATGTCCACGCCACTGTTCAAGACCTATATCTGTAGAGGCGGAGGTCATTGCACTTTCAAAAGTTTATGGTTTGACTTTAGTTAAGCATTTAGTTTTTTACCTGGATTGCAAACTGTTGCAGGTCTAGAACATGTGCTGATTCTAGTAACATTTCAAGATAAGATAATAATGGAGTCAGCATAAATGTGAAAGGTTGACCATTTACTAATCTCGCTTTATGAAAAAATTCTCCTAGCATGCGTACACTGTTTCTAAAAGCTGTTGGATTTGTCTTGGCCACAATTTTACAACCTAAAAATAGGTATTTTATATTTTTTCTAGTTCATTTTTGAAGGCGTATTGTATATTTACCTTCAAAATCATTTTGTAATTTCCTCAAAAATATTAGACGGATATTTTGATCATGAACTTCTTGGGATATAAAAGATCTTGAAGCAACCATAATAACAAGTTTAGAAGCTAATTCATCATCATTCAAACATCCCTGATACAGTGCATCAAAACTTTTCCTAATTAAATTATAATTAAAAAAATATAATTATAAAATTACTTAAATCAAATTAATTTTCCATTTGATTTATTAATTTTAAATGTATGCTCAACTAATTAGATATTGTATAATATTTATAAATTACTTGATGAAATTGTTTCAAAAAAAATTCTCTTTATTCAAAAACATTCTACCTAATTAATTCTTTTGACTATTGTTTGGATACAAAAGTATAATTGTCACAAAATTTCAACTGAGAAAATAATGAATAAATAGACTCTACCTCTTAAGAGAGACGGAATAGTAAATTCGGTTAAAATTTGTACTTACTCTACTTCTTCACTGTTCTGACAATCTTGTTTCCAATTTTCTAAAATATATTTAATCTTTTGATTAAATTTTATACCGTCATCGGTAATTTTAATTTCCCTAATTTTGCTGATCAAATCTTTGAATTCATGTTCATTCACGTCGCTAAATTCAGACTCGTCTCCAACTACGGGAATATTTTTTTGGTTATCTGTTATTTGTATTGGTGCCGAGTTTGGAGCAGCAGTTTGATTTTTGTTTAAATGTAACCATCCTCTACCTCTTCCACCAACTCCACTTTTTGACATATTTTACTATGATTTATTTTAAATTGAATGAAAAATTATATACGTTTATGTTATTATTTAAAACAACTGTTCGTCTTTATAATACTTGAGTAGTTAAAGTTAAAACCTACAAAAATTACACTTAATTTAACCTCTGTTTACAGTTTGTTGCTTTATTTTATGCAGATGGACTAGCCGGCTCAGTAAATCTGACTGACAGCTGACAAATACTAATGGCCAGTTCACACGACAACAATGGTTGCGTTCATCCACACCAGTTAAAGATCGCTCCCAAAGTAGCACTCATCTCGCACGAATGAACTGACAATTTAAAGTGACATCGAAATATGCCTTTGTTATTCGTTTGTTTATATATTCAAGAAATTTTGTTAGGTAGTTTTTTTATCTTTTGATTTTGTTTTTCAGAAATATTATTTTTGTAGATCTAAGTCATAATTATTCATTTATTTCCCTGAATCGGTACATAACTGATGCATCCCTTTAACTAATTTTATACTCATTATGAAAAACGACTTAAAATTAAACTATTTACCCACTACTATTAAATTACACTACTCTACCTACATTAATTTTAATATGGGCTCTCTACTATATTACACAAGATGATGGGGTACTCTACTAGATTGATTAATACTAAATATTTCGAAAACAATACAATAAATTAAAACATAACACAAGGCGGCACTGTTTCTATACTACTTACTAAACTAAGATTGTAATATACAATACTAGATATATTTACTACATTCTACTTCAAACTACACAATAACATTTAAATAAATCAACTATTATACTCAAAACTTGCAAACAAAACAAACACATTGGGTGAGGTGAGCGCTATTATCAGGCACAGAATATACCAGCCCAATCAAGCTGGTGTATTCTGTGGATCTGGAGCGGATCCTAAAATAAAAGTGATTTTTTAAATTGCATCCGATTAGTGAGCGATCAGACTAAAATGAACCGTTCATGCACGCAACTCGGGATCGCTACCTGATCGATCAGGTATCGTGTGTACGGATGAACGCGGCCAATGTCAATTGTCAATGTAGTGTTTTTTTAAGTAGTCACAGCCATTGACATATTATACTAGTGGACTGGCCTACGGTAATAAACGCTGTAGGATAAAATGCGGAAGAGACTAGAAAGAGAAAACCTAGAAAGAGATGGAGCTAGGTGTGGCAGAAAACACTGAGAAAGCATATAATGGGTGCTTATAAAATTATTTTCATATTAGTAAAAGTTGTTGTAACTGCATCAAATGCTTCAAAGTATATTTTAATTTTATAAACAAATAACAGACTATGTTTTATTAATATATTTAATATTATTTTAAACCCAACTAACACAAAAAAATAATTAAACAACCGTTAAAAAAATCATTTTATTACGTATAAAGAGAAAATATACAATTATTATTGTTATACATTACGAAAAAGACAATGCATTTTCATAAAAATATATTGTTACGTGTCTATTTATACAGTGTGGTCATATAAGTGTGCAACGTGGAATTCTTTTTATTGCTCAGTAAAAATTCAAATATTGCTAAAAGTTGGTGCATGTTCGATAATCAAATTAGATGCATTCAGAATGGTTGTAAGTCAAACAGGGTAGGTCAAAAAATAGTCCAAAATAAACTAAATGAATTTTTGTGTAATATTCATTCATTTTTTTATATTTACAAACAGTTGGGTTGGTAATTTTCAAAAATTTCTTTCTCTTTTCTGGAAATTCTAAATCACTCTCCTCAAAATCTCCAAAGACTATTGGATCTCATTTTTTTCTAAAAATAGAAAAAATGCATAATTGAAGGTATTTTTTTAAATGGTCAACTACTTAAGAATCAGTAGGTCTTCTTACCTTGCAACTTTTTTTCCACACTCAAATATGTTTTTATTTCATTGGATAATATGTTATTGTTTACTGGATCTTCTGGCTTATTAACTTCTGGTACATATAAATCGACTTCCATAGATTCCACTTCAGGAATTATATCAGTACTGCATCCTGCAACAGCATCCCCTAAAAATGTACACTTAAGTATATTAAAATTGTAATATAAAAAGTATTCGAATGTTTATATTAAAAATATTATTTTCAATTCAAATTTTTCAAGAAAAGCACCTTCATCTTGGTTTACATTAAGTATTCTTGTTACGGGTTTTCTCTTTTTGATAACTTTGATCAAATGAGCAGGAAAATCAAACTGTGATGGAATTGCTGTCTTTTTTAATACCCGATTTCCGTGAACATTTAATACCTAGTCATCAACTCTAAAATGCTTTTCACAAGTAACAGCTGTATCACTTGGCTTATAATTCTCTTCTAACAGCGTGTAACCATTACTTAAATTGCGATCTTTTGGAAATCTATAAAACATGAAAAATATTTTTAATCATCTTAATAAACCTAACTTATATAAAATTTATTGTTTATTTACCTACCTGTGAAATTTTATTTTCTCGCCTTTTTTCAACCTTGTAGTACAAGTATAAAATGAACACGATCTCATTTTCAAATATTTCTCAAAATTATTTAAAATATATAACAAACCTTCAGGCAGTAACATATAAAACCATACCGTAACCATACATTGAAAAATATTTTTGCCACAACTAGCGCTATCCTTCTCGATCTTTCTCTCTCGCACTGCGATGGCATCAATTGTGTGGTAGGCGGGCCAGTCCATCAGTATAGTATGTCTGTTAAAGTAAAATTGTACTTCATATGTTAATTGTTCTAAAAGACAGTCGGTAGTCGTTACCTTGACTACAAATAAATGATTTGATTTCAATTTCAATTTTTCTAACTTGTCAGTAAAAAGCGAACAGTTATGTTAATTTACTGAATAAAAAGTTCACATCAAGATTAAACTGCATTCCTTGTATTTATTTTAATTGGTTATGGGCCCAGAACGCTTAATTGTGTACTAGAATCGTTTTTATTCAAGAAAGAATAAATTCGTATAAGAAACGGTTGGACTGTGAAGTATCGTTGAATAGCCACAGATGGATTTGGCGAAGCACATCAAACCCTTGGCCGGTGAGGCAGACTGGCCGATCTGGAAGCGGAAGATTCGTGATCTGCTCGATTATCATGAAGGTGCATTAGACGTTATCGATAACAAGATTAAAAAACCAGAACCTCTAGCTGACGGCGCTAGTGCGGCTAAACAAAAAGAATTCAAGATCACTTCACAGAAAGCTTCATACTTTTTAGGGCTAGAAATTGAACAAACAGATGATTACATTACAATTAATCAACAAGCTTTTGCTAAAAAGATTCTAGAACGTTTCAATTTTTCAGATTGCAAACCAGTCTCTACGCCAATGTTGAAAGCTTCTGAGATTTCTCAATCAGGGAAAGAAAATTCCAAAGCACATAATTTCCCTTACAGACAGGCGGTCGGAGCTCTCATGTATTTGATGCTAGGAACTCGACCTGACTTAGCATACAGCGTTGGATTTTTATCAAGATCACTGGAAAATCCATCTTTGGAAGATGCAGCTCGCGTTAAAAGAGTTTTCCGCTATGTAGCAGGCACATTGACGAAAGGAATAACCTATACTCGTAAGGTAAAAAGGGGTATTCTTGAGACTTTCAGTGACGCTGATTTTGGAGGATGCACGAAAACTGGTCGCTCTACTTCTGGTGTCGTAGTTAAGTATGCAGGAGGGGCTATTTCATGGATGAGTCAAAGACAACCTACGGTAGCCACTTCCACTACCGAAGCTGAAATTATTGCAGCAAGTGAAGCAGCTAAAGAAATTATTTGGCTCTCAAGATTGTTTAAAAATATTGTAACTTTAAAGCAAGTTCCAATAATTGAGGTCGACAATACAGCAGCAGTGCGTTTAAGCGAAAATCCAGAGTTTCATCGACGAACAAAACATATAGCCATCAAGCACTTCTTTATTCGAGAGAGGGTAACCGAAGGCGAATTAGCAGTTCAACAAATATCTTCTGAGAATCAACTGGCAGATATTATGACGAAGCCTTTGGGTGCAATACGATTACAAATATTACGCGATAAATTGGGTTTAAAGTAACATAGTGGGTACTAAGATGTTTTGTTTGTTTATTTCATTATTATTACAACAATTAACAAGGGAAAGTGTTAAAGTAAAATTGTACTTCATATGTTAATTGTTCTAAAAGACAGTCGGTAGTCGTTACCTTGACTACAAATAAATGATTTGATTTCAATTTCAATTTTTCTAACTTGTCAGTAAAAAGCGAACAGTTATGTTAATTTACTGAATAAAAAGTTCACATCAAGATTAAACTGCATTCCTTGTATTTATTTTAATTATGTCAATGGTCACAGCACTGGGTGTGCTGTGATAGTAGTTATATCAAAGAATACACCAACAGATCACAGGTCTGTGGTCACCATTGAATAAAAAGTAAAGGAAGGATAGCTACTATCTACACTCATAGAGAGAAAGCAAGACGGAAGTAGCCATCTTGAACAACCAAGTATGACTCATTTTATTTTGTTGTTGCATTGGTTGGAGAGTACGTTTTTGCTTTTGGAAGTTTTATAATAATTTTATAATGTTTTTCATTAGTTTTTCTTGTATTTTTGTTTTGTATTAAAATAAGTGTTTATTAGGATTAATTAGAATAGTGTTTTAAGTGTTGAAACATTAGTAATTAGACTACAAACAAAATGGTTAGTTGTGCAGCCTGCGGTTGCTCCAATACCCCTAAAAATAAATCTTTAGGCATCACTTTTCATAGGTAAGTTGTTTTCTTTTATACTTTAATTTATAAACATTTCATATTTTGATAAATGACAAGGTTAAGACATAGGCGTAACATAAAAATAAAAATAGTAAGTTAACTGTTGTAACACTATACATTTAAGAAATATTTATTTGCATTTTTTCAAATTGGATTTATTTATAATGTGTAAATATTGATTATAAAAGTTTGATGCATAAAAATATGTTTTTAGTTTTCCTAAAGATTGTCAGAAATTTTTTTTATTTGCTACAAAATAATTTTATATAACGCGCCTATGGTAAAACGGATATTGCCGTCTGCCATATGCAACAACCATCCTGATCAACCAAACTTGTGTTTATTGCTCCTTCCTTTACTTTTTATTCAATGGTTCGAACAAATGCTAAAATCAATTGGGAATTATAAAACGCATGCGTGTCTGGAAAGTACCGTTCGAACAAACTCTGAACTGATAATGAATTAACAAAGTATTCTGTTCGAACAAACAAGAACTGTTTTTGAATTAGTTCAGGAACGGTGAAAACAGTTCTTGGTTCAATTGAGAACTGAAAAGGACAAACATGTTTGGGCATGCCCTGTTATTAAAACCTATTAGCAGGTTATGTTTATATTCTTACTGCGTTCGTTTATTACATCTAGAGGTAGGGAGATAAATCTGAAGCGTTCGGTAATTCCGCTCTGATCAGTCCGATGTAAATCTTTTTGCTCGCTCTTTGCATCTGATCAATCAGTTTAGTCTGAACCGTTCGTTTATTACATCTAGAAGTAGAGAGATAAATCTGAAGCGTTCGGTAATTCCGCTCGGATCAGTCAGATGTAACTCTGTTGGCCCGGAATATTTTGATGGACGAGAAAAATTTATTTCTGTATCTGTCATGTTTTGAGGTTACGTGTTTTGTATACAAACATTTAAATTTTATATTTTAGTTGTCTATTCTCCATGTCTTTGTCAAAGATGACCGAAATTGAGTTATACGATGTTGAGGAAGACAAAGTATACAAATTTCCTGTGTCACAAGAAAATTATAATGAAATTATTGCTGGAGGTAAGTTCTTTTTGATTATGCTTATGTTTATCACTTAGGTGTATCCAATTTATTTAGAATTTGTCAGAGAAAGTCCATTATTTCAGATTTAGAACTGGCTAGCAATTTTCTAAACGAACAAAAAATAATTATGTAGCAGCATTTCAATTCATGAAAGAGGCCAGTAATGTGGTTAGTGAAAAACCACAGAATATGTCAGCTCCTTCGATATCAGGCCTAAGTTTGGAAAATGAAAACAGTAAGTAACTACTTTTGTTATTTCTAGAAATTATTATAATTAATAACATAATTATTGTAAATATTTCTTTTATTTTATTTTAGATGAAAGAGAAGACCCTGCTGGAGAACTTACTGAAAGGATGGATGACAATGAGGATCAAGGTAGTCCGTAGTTTTTATTAATTGTAAATGGGTAGAACTCTCTTCTAAACACTGTTTGCCCAAATGTTTCTCTTTATATTATAGCTCTTTTGAAATGCTGTTTTAGGCAACTCTGGTAAAATGTGGACTACAAATTCTATAAATTTTTTTATTGGACTCTGTAAAAGACATGACAAGGATTTGGAATCAGGAATAAAAAAAATTTTATGGACAAAAATTGCTAATGAAATGTCTCGAACTTTTAAATTAAAATTTACTATGCAGCAAGTGGACACAAAATTCAAGGGCTTGAAAAATATGTACAAAAAAGTTAAAAAACATAATGACCAATCTGGAAATAGTAAAAAAGAATGGGAATATTATGATTTGATGGATGGAATAATGTTTTCCAAGTCCGAAATTTGTGCTAGAGCTACATGCTCCAGTATAAGTGGTTTGACTATAAATAGTACCCATAATAGTACAGGAACATCAGGTTAGTTGTGAAAATAAACCTATTGCATATTCGTCAGGTTCTGAATATTTAAAAATATTTTATTTCAATATATACCTTTGTTTGATTTGTAGGCAAGGAAAATATCAAGCCCACTGATGAAGGTGATGATGATGCAGGTTCATCACCTCAATTTGTCTCTGCATTTGCTACCAAAAGAAAACATTCAGAAAGTCAGGCAAATAAGCGCCACAAAGATAAAATGCAAAGGCAAGATAGGTACTTGGACTTATTGGAACGCTTAACAACAGCAGTTGAAAGGAGTGCAAGAAATGAATAAATTGTTGTCATTAATTTTTTTATATATGTAAATTGTGTTTGGTATATCCTGCAAGAGCTGAGCAATAAAAAAATAGGCACTTATGAGGACTGTCAACAAAGGTGAATAAAACAATGGAATAACTGTGTTCTTTTTTAAATCAATTAGTCTTATTATATGTTAATACTTTTTTATAAAGTTCTAATAGTGAAATTACTTAGTACTCACTATTGTACTGCACAGTGATTTTACAATTAATCAAGGGTCATCAGTAACGCGAACCTATAATCTTTTCCAGTGCGTAAAGAAGTTTTCACTTTAAACATTACAAAATATTTTTGTTTCCTGATTAATAAAATAGATTACTCTGTTTTACTCTTAACTTTATCCTTTGCTATTGCTCAATTGATCTGCTTACAGAGAGAATATACCAAAACAAGCACAAGTTTTGCTATTATTGGTTCGTATTAGAAATATTATATTATTTGTTCCTACTAGATATATTATTTATGTTTCTACTAGATATATTATTTATTCCTATTGGATATATTATTAGTTTTCCTATTAATATATTATTATATTATTTGTTCCTTACGATATATTACTGGTTCTTAAGATATATTATTTATTATATTGTGTCAGAAACACAGAAGTTTGTTTCGTTAAGCCAAATATTTTTTATTCAAGATTTTTTAGATCTGGTTTGTACCAAAGCCTTTGTGTAATACCAAAAAGTTGATTATTTTATTATTGTTATTTGTCTTTATTAGGCATGTTTTAATATGCCTTATACACTTGTTTAATACAGAATTTTGTTTTGTTTTTTCTATGTTTTATTGTGTTTTCTAGTTCTTGAATATTTATCAGATTTTTAAATATTTGTGGTATTGTTTACACATGCTCCTGTTCATTTTGTGAATTATTATAGAAGGTTGATGGCGGTGCTATTCTCTCCATTAACTTTTTTCCATTCCTCACTGCAGAAATGTATGTTCTCTGTCGGCATGAAATTTCTTTTCATTTCCTTGGCCTGTTTCCAAATGTCTGACATTGAGGATCTTGCTTTTCAAATATTTTTTATATTTGCTGCTATTCTTTTCACTGTAATGAAGTTTTCCAGCATGCTGTTAATTTTGTATGCAGATACCGAATTTTTTCTACCTATTACAGCTATATCACATTCTCAGACCCAGAGTCGTAGCGTTCTTGACTTTATCTTGAAAGGTTTGTTGGTTGGCACGGATGCTTGGGCAGCTGTATTAGATATTTTGCATTTGTGTCATTGACAGTTCGGCTTCGTATTTGAATATTGACCAGTCTGGTCTATTTATATTCCATGTATTGTAGAAGTATATTAATGCATCTGTTTGTAGACACTTATTTTTAGTCACATTAATGTAAATAAGTATAGGAAAATGATTTGAACCTAGTGTGTCTTTTATTATGTTCCAATCTATGTTCTTTATGAGGTAGGGTGTACTAAGTGTCTGCTCCACTTCGGAATTTTCCCCGTTGCGGTTTAATCTGGTAGGTGTCCCGTCGTTTGTCAATATAAGTCATGCTTTTCTAAGACGTCTAGAAGTTGTATACCACTTTAATTATTTTTGTACGAACCCCATGTTGTTGTATGCGTTAAAATCTCCGCATATTATGCCGTTTTCTTTAGATATAATATTAAATATGCTTTGCCAGTCGCTATTATTGATGCTCATTTTTGGGTAACAATATACAGATATTTTAGACTCTAAATAATTATTAAAATTAATTTCAGCAGCACATATATTGATGTCAGTATGTACTTTAATGATATCTATTTTTTTAAATTGATTTTTACCTTTATTTGTATTGCTGTTTCTCCTTATCCGTCCTCCCTATCTGTTCTAATTAGATTATAACCTTTTTAAACCACATTTCAGATGTAACGCAAACATCAATCTCATGTGCTGACTCACACTTAAACTATATTCCTTCTGTTATCATTATTATTGCACAAATCTGAAGTTCTCCCTTTGTTAGGAGGATCTGCACCTAGACATTTTTCACTAAACTATAAATTTGATTATCCATGGTTATAGGTGGATTTACCAGTTCAATGGAATTGGAATTCTTAAAAACACTTTGTAGATAAGAGTGGTTTAAATGTCTACAATAATTGACTTTTAAAACCACACTGTATTAGTTTTTATTAGATACATTATTTGTTTCTATTAAATATAATATTAGTTCCTATTCGATATATTGTTTGTTCATATCAGATTATATTATTAGTTCGTATTAGATATATTATTGTGTACACTACACCAAAGTTTGTTTGGTTAAGCCAAATATTTTTTTATTCAAGATGTTTTACATCTGGTTTGTACCAAAGCATTTGTATAATACCAAAAAGTTGACTATTTTATTGTTATTTGTCTTTAGCAGAAATGTTTTAATATATCGTTAATTTTTTTTTAAATACACTTGTTTGATATAGTATCTTGTTTTTTTTACTATTTAGAATTTACATATAAAAATGGAAACAATTTTGAACCAGATAATAAACTTGAAATTAATATATTTTCTTAAATAATATTTATTACAATAATTTGAATCAAACATTTGGAGGCACTAACTGATTCATAATATCGTTGCGTTTAAGGCTGCCCAAATGGTTTTCTCTATCATTTCTTCTATCACCAATGCAATAAGGCTCATTGTTTAAATTGTTCCTTTCTTCATCCATTTCCTCATTAACATTCATTATATCATCTGCCGAATCTCCATTCAAAATGCATATGTTATGCATGATGCATGCTGCTATAGTGAGTAAGCAAATTAAATCTAATCTTACTGTTTCCATGTGTTTTAGTCTCCGAAATCGGCCCTTTAACAATGCAAAAGCATTTTCGATTAATACTCTCACCTGATTCAGTAACTTATTAAATTGTTTTTGCTGGTTAGTTAAGCGACCATTATCCTTAAAGCCTACAATTATGTTTCTTGTTAATGTATAGGCCAAATCTCCCAAAATAAAACACTCTCGAAATATTTGAATTGATCCATTTTCAATTCCTTTGGAAAGATCAGATTTATCAAATAGACGGCTATCATGTATAGACCCAGGTTCTCCTGCATATACATCTGTAAACAGTTTTCTGTTGTCGCACACTGCCTGTAGCAGAATAGAATGAAAATTCTTTCTGTTGCAGTAAGAATTAGGATGATCTCTAGGTTGGATAATACGAATATGGCTTCCATCAATGCATCCTGTAACTCCTAGAATATAAAAGAATAAATGATTAAATTTGTTGAATAGAACTTAACTTCAAAGTGATTATATAATACATAATTAAGTCATATATGGTCATTACACCTATTTTTTAAATATAGAAAAAAAATTAATTTATACCTACCATCAAAGCCATTAATTCTTCTGCACCCTTCTCTTATCAACTCTGAACGTTCTCGGGATGGCCAACAAATGATCTTAAAGGTCTTGTTCACCTCAAGAATACGTTCACATGTTTTATACAATGTCAACCAGCATGTTGATTTGGAAACTCCGAATCGATCAGCAACACTTCTAAAAATAAAAAATATATGATACCTACTAAAAAGTAAAAAAAATAAATAACAGCAAGATTTTTTAATGGCCCTAATCTTCAATATAAATATGGTTTTTTGGGTTGCTAAGCTGTCTTCTGTCAAGTTTCTTCTCAACATTTCACAATCTTCAGGAATTATTGCGAAAAACATTATTTATATTATATAGAGGGTGTCCCGGGACTAATGGGAAAAAAGTCAGGAGCGTATAATCTGAGCCAAAATAATGTTAGTACTTCATATAAACTTTTTCTATGCAGGCCCTCGTTTTCGAGTTATAGGCCTCCAAAGTTTTAATTTTGAATTTGGTTTTTATTTTTATTTTTTTTACTAGTTATTTGATCTTTATAAAATTTACGGCAAAGCTATAATATACGTGTATGTTTATTTTGGAAAGGTAAACAGTTTTACAGTAGTGCCTTGAAGCCAGGGACGGACTACTCGCAATGGTTAGTGATCCAAAAATTTTGCAGGGATGGCACACCCTGTATGAAATTATCGAAATTCACTTCCCCACACATTAAGCTAACGAAAAGGTACTCTTGTTGGAATTCTACAAAATAAGCCGTTTGGCTAATATTTACAGTTTTATTAATGTACTACGTACCAATTTACCTAACTAACTTATTAATACGATGTCCAAGATTTACCTACAGTATTACAAAAAAATTAACGGTTTTAAAGATTAAAACTAACTTTTCCGCATCTGTGGCCCTAAACAATATTCTATTATAAAATTGTTACTTGTATACACTTCGGAGGATGTATCGTGCTAACAAACCGAAATTTTTTCAAAAACAACCAAAAATATAGTATATCTGGATTTATAGGACCAGCCGTACTCGCTCAAGTCACCTGAAAATCAATAAGGCACATCTGTGAGACACCTTGAACAATATTCAATCATAAAATTGGTCAACCGTATATTCTCTGGAGGCTATATCGTGCTAACAAACTGAAAATTTTCCAAAAATGACAAAAATTTGGTACTTCAAATACCAAAGCACCCGTTGTACTGGCTTTAGTGAGCTGAATATCGATACGGTTCATCTCTGAGACGCTCTGAATAATATCCAATCATAAAATTGGTCACTTGGATATACTCCTGAGGCTGTATCATGCTAACAAACTGAAACTTCTCCAAAAATGACAAAAATATCGTACTTAAAATACTGTAGCACCTGTTGTATTGGCTCTGGGGATCTCAAAATCAATAGGGTTCATCAGTGAGATGTCCTGAATGATATTCAATCATAAAATTGGTGACTTGTTGAACTCCGGAGGCTGTATTGTGCTAACAAACTGAAATTTCTCAAAAAATGTCAAAAGGCCGTACTTCAAGTACCATAGCACCCGCTGTACTGGCTCTGATGAGCTGAAAATCAATAGTGTTTATTTGTGACATATCCTTAATAATATTCCATCATAAAATTGGTGACTCATTGCACTCCGGAAGCTGTATCGTGGCCGACGACAACGACGACGACATACACACAGGATGTTTTTTCTAAAAACCGTTTTTTCGTGTTGTTGTTGATGGAAAGCGTAAAAATAACTCAAAAATGTTTGTCAAAATTCCAACTTTTTTGGGGTAAACCAATACTTTTCTCGCATATTAGATAGGTTGGGCGGAAAAGTAATGATTTGATGATAAAAACATTAAGAACTCATTTAATAGGAATTGAATAGGTACACAAACAACGTAATCAGTTGCTTTTAATCAAAATTACGAACACAAAATTATTGAACTATTAAGAAAACCTCAAAAAAAACAATTTATAAAACATTAGACTAAAACTAATTCCTAAACAACAATAAAAACTAACGTTATTCTAATAAATGAGCTCCTCCCACTTCCACGCACATTCTAAGTCTACGAAGGTGTTTCTTTGCACTTGAAAGAGCAGTCCCATATTATTTCTAATAACATTGCAGTGTAACACAATTCTGTCAATCAAATCTTGCCTTGTTTGCACGGGTGTTGCGTATACCTTACTTTTGAGATAACCCCAGAGAAAGAAATCCATAGGATTAACGTCTCCTGATCGCGGTGGCCATTGAAAAGGGCCTCCACGACCAATCCATCTATTAGGAAACCTTGTGTGTAAATGCTGTCGAACATCTAAACTGAAATGAGGAGGAGCCCCATCATGCATGAACCATAAATTCCTACGAGTTTGTAGTGGCACATCATCAAACAGGTTCCATAACTCATTTTGAAAAAACTTCAAATATCTCTGACTGGTCAAAGTACCGTCAATAAAATATGGCCCTATCAAATGATTGCCAACTATTCCTGTCCAAACATTAACCATGAATCTATGCTGGTTCCTAGTTTGGATAATGCCATGTGGATTCACATCATCCCATAAATGCATATTATGAGAATTTATGACTCCATCTCTGGTGAAACCGGATTCGTCCGTAAAGAGAACGTTACTAATGAATGTATTGTCTGCTTGTTGTTGTCGCAGAAACCACTGGCTATACTCAAGTCGTGCAGGATAATCAGCCACTGTCATACTGTGTACTTTTTTCATATGAAAAGGATATAACAGCTGTTCTTTTAGGACGCGATGAACGACTGATTTCGAGACGTTATGTTCTCTTGATAATTTTCGTAAACTCGTTGATGGTTCATTATCAACTGCATTTAACAAATCTTGTTCAACTGCCACAGTACGTACGCTTCGTACTGGACCTTCTCCACCTTTTTTTGGCAAAAAACTTCCTAAAATTTAAAATTTTGTTTTCTATACATGGAAAATTACATTTACTTATTCATACCTGTTTCTCGTAACCTGAGATCAATACGCTCAAACATTCGTCTGTCTGGCAATGCTCTGTTTGGAAAATGTTCTGCATAAAGCCTTCTGGCCTCTAAACAGTTTCGAGAAGCCAGTCCATACATTAAATGCATATCTGCATACTCAATAAAAGTGAATTCTGCCATTGTAACAGTTAAATTAAGGACTTATGATCTATTGACAAGTAATGACAACGAACTATTCTACACAACGTTTGACAACTAATCCTATGGTTACTTGATAAACGGTAAAAACACTTTTAAAAAGTTTTTACCAACTTACGAATTGATACGTCGTTAATGTTTTTTATCTTCTTGCTATCATTAAATTATTTTTTTTGTAGTACTGTAGGCAAATCTTGGACATCGTATTAATAAGTTAGTTTTACCTCGTTGTGTACTTATAAAAATGGTGAATGCGTAAATTGGTACGTAGTGCATTAATAAAACTGTAAATATTAGCCAAACGGCTTATTTTATCGAATTCCAACAGGAGTACCTTTTCGTTAGATTAATGTGTGGGGAAGTGAATTTCGATAATTTCATACAGGGTGTGCCATCCCTGCAAAATTTTTGGATCACTAACCATTGCGAGTAGTCCGTCCCTGGCTTCAAGGCACTACTGTAAAACTGTTTACCTTTCCAAAATAAACATACACGTATATTATAGCTTTGCCGTAAATTTTATAAAGATCAAATAGCTAGTAAAAAAAATAAAAATAAAAACCAAATTCAAAATTAAAACTTTGGAGGCCTATAACTCGAAAACGAGGGCCTGCATAAAAAAAGTTTATATGAAGTACTAACATTATTTTGGCTCAGATTATACGCTCCTGACTTTTTTCCCATTAGTCCCGGGACACCCTGTATATAGTGACTACTTACCGGAAACTCTCAGTGGTATCCAAGCACCACAATGTCACCATGGCCTGTTTTTCTAACTTCATTTCCGGATGCCCAACTTCTACATTTCTGTTGGTCACAGCATGAAGCTTTTGTAAAAGATCTTCAAAAGTTGTTGGAACCATTCGAAAGTGTTGCTTGAACTGCATATTAGAGAAACGAGGCACAATTTCTTCTGCATAGCCCTCAACCTTTGCAACAGGACCTGCTAGTTCCTCCTCATCATCATCAAAAATTAGTTGAAGACCATGAATAGCGACCAAAATTGCTTCGGGGATCAGGTGTTTGAAATCAAAATCGGTAGAGTACATCGCAAAATTTCGGTAGATTTCGTAAAATGGAATTTAATACTCAAACTTCAAACTTTATAAATAAAACTTTTATTAAATTAAACTTTTTAAAAACAAACATAAATCCTACTAATCAAAAAACAAAAACAAAACAAACAAAAAATAAAAAAGGTTCTTTTGGTACCATAAAATTAAGAACATTTGCTTAATCTGCTGTTTCATCATCCACATTCAAGTACATTGCGTTATTAAAATTTGTAAGTGTAAGGCAGTTATTTGGAACAGGAAAAGTAAAACACGTATCTCTATTAATTAATTGTTTTGTATTTAAAAGTCCCGATATAGATGAGGAATTTAGCTTATTTCTCTGTTTAGTCTTCATTAAATTTATGGCCGAAAAAACTCTCTCTACATTTGCGGAAGAGTGTGGGAGAGTTAATAGATCAAACACAAATCTAGATAGTATTGGAAATGTATACTCTTCGTTTCCATATTTAATTTTTAATTTGTTTCCAAAACAAAATAACATTATCGTCAAATTCTATTTCAGTGTTCCTTAGATGACGCCATTCATTGTCAAGACTTTGCAATTCGTTTTCTTTAATTAAATTCGGAAAACGAAGTGCTATTTCTGTTAATGAATTAACACTTCCATTCTTTACAACGGGCGGATTTAAAAATTCGAATTTGCTAAAAATATTATTTTTCAGCGGGAACCGGGTAAACATTTGGCTACAACTTTGCACATAAAAATCTAAACACCTAAGTTTAAAAAAATTTACTATTTCTTTGGTTATATTTGTTTCCAATAAAGTTTTTTCAACTCTAGCCTCAAAATACATCCTTTCAATGGGCAAATAGTTAGAGGGATCTTTGAAATTAATGTTTTCTAATGCAGTGTTCTTAATATATTCTGGTTTAATAAAACAATCAAAAATTGTACGTATGATACTACAAATTCTGTTGTAAACCACATGAATTTTTGGATGTTCCGACTGCATTTCTTTATTTAATTTTGTAAACCAAGGTAGTGAAAAATCTAAGAATAATAAGAATAATTTACAAGTTGGATCGTTTAACTTGTTCAAAATATTTTCAGCAGCGAGAACGTCGTGATTACTAACTGAATCAATAAAATATAGTTTCAGGGCATCATACTGTTCTAAAATTCTAGTGACCACCATGTGTACTGATAGCCAACGTGTTTGTGATGGGTGCAAAATTTTGTGGATTTTAATATTGCAAAAATGTTGGAACTGTTCAAACTCTACAGTTCTTTTAGGACTCGAATTAAAATAATTATAAACGTCCCTTGTAAGATCTTCAACGTATCTAGGTAGCTTTTCACAGGCATATGAGGCACACAAATGAAATGAGTGACAAATACATTTAACAACAAATAAAAATGGAATATCTGTCTTCAAACGTGACTGAACGGAATTGTGTTCTCCCATCATAACATTTGCCCCATCTGACGCAAAACCAATCATATTTTCTTTATATGGAATACTGTTTGAAACAAAACAATTAACAATATGTTCGTATAATGTTTGTGCATCAGCAACAGAAACTTTAACCAGGTAAAAGAAATCGTCTCTAACACTAAAATCATCGTCAATATACCTTACAACTAATGATAAATGTTTAGCACAACTGCGATCTGTTGATTCATCAACTATTAGTGCAAATTTTCTTGTCTTCAATTTATTGCACAAAATTTGGAAGCTTTCCTTGCCTGTTACATTTTTTACAAGTGAACTCATTTTAGTTCTTCCACAAGAAATGCCAGCGGCTATTTTGGAATCGGGAAATACTGATTTCAGAAGTGGGGACAAATGATCCATTAGCAGGAAGGGCAAATTGTGTTCAGCAATAAATCCAGCCAAACGAATTTCAGCTGAAAATTTATAAGTAATAAACGATATGCATTAAAGGAAAACATACACTTACCAGTCTTAATATCCTTATCTAGCGTCGTGTTGCTCTTAAAAAAGTGTCTATTGGTTTTTGTGTTTTAATACTTTTTGCCGATTTAATGTGGTTTTTGGAGTTGTAATGCTTTAAGAGCGAATCTTTCCCTGATTTTATGTTGATTTCTTGATTGCAACACTTGCAACAAGCAAACTGTCTTCCTTTTTTACTGAAAGTTAGCCACCCTTTAAAAATCTCCTCATTTTCCCAAGCCTCTTTGTAATTCTGGATGTACTTTCTTTTTTTCACTGTACCACCACTTGTTCCTTCCCCTGCACTATCATTTTTAATTTAATTCTCCAAAAACAAAAGTCAAAACATAAACTGACAGAATTTAAGACGTTAAATAACACTTGGAGTATCCTTTAAAACCGTTTGGAAGCAATAGCTGCGTTCGTTATTTGCGTCTGATCAATCTTTTTTGTCCGAATCGTTCGTTTATTACATCTAGAGGTAGGCAGATAAATCTGAACCGTTCGGTAATTCCGCTCGGATCAGTCCGATGTAAATCTTTTTGCTCGTTATTTGCGTCTGATCAATCTTTCTAGTCTGAACCGTTCGTTTATTACATCTAGAGGTAGGGAGATAAATCTGAACCGTTCGGTAATTCCGATCGGACCAGTCCGATTTAAATCTGTTGGCTCGGAATATTTTAACCGACGAGAAAAATTAATTTGTTTACCTGTCATGCTGTGAGGTTATGTTGTGTCTCTTAGAAAACGTTTTGTGTACAAACATTTAATTTTTAGATTTTATTTGTCCATTCTCCATGTGTTTGGCAAAAGAGACCGAAATTGAGGAAGACAAAGTATATAAATTTCCTGTATCACAAGAAAATTATAATGACATTATTTGTGTTTATGCAATGTTTATCACGTAGGTGTATCCAATTTACTTAGAATTTGTCTGAGAAAGCCCATCTCTGCAAAATGTATGACACATATCACGACATATCTGGAGCTTGGTACAAAAAGGGCCAATGTCCATTAAGACACTTTAGAGAAAATGTAAATTAAGAAGTTAGAAAGACATCTTCGTTAAATTTATATAATAACTCCACTACTCGCCAATTCATAGGGGCATACAAAAGACCCCTCGTAAGGGGTGAAGTTATAGCCGGCGGTGTAGGAAACTGCATTCCTTTGGAACAGGTTCCAGTGTTATTTGCTTCCAGTAGAATTAAAAAAAACCAGATGAAATTATATATCACAATTTAAATGGAAGAAGTTATCCACATTACCTGTGGAAAATGATATATTTTTAATAAAAAAACCCAATCAATCATAAATATTATTTGACGAAAACAATATGTGAAAAGTTTTTAAATGTCAGAATATATTTTATAGGTAACTAAAATTGAATCCCAACAAGAAGATGGGGTTCAAAGCCAACTAAGAAATTATTTCGAGGACAGTGAAAACATACTGTTCTCGATATAAATGAATTTCGTTAATTAAATAAAATAGGTTTAGAGAGTCCTTTTTTGTATTATCTTATAGTTATAGTATAAGTTAATATGCATGGGTTAATTTTTAGCATACTATCAAATAACGTTTGATAGGAAATAACTATTGTATTTATACTGGCATCACAGTAAAATTGTACTGATTTCAATATATTTTTTCCATTAATACATCGTTTTATTTTTGTATATTGTCATGTATTTGTTACTCTTTAAGTAGATTAGATATACCAAACCATATTATTGTTAGACACTGATGTATATAAGACATTACTTATATTCATTCACATAATCCATAAGTTGAATTATTAATCATACTCTTTAGTTAAATAGTATCAAATAATATGAATCCATATTATATTTTGTTAAGTAAATAAGTTAGTGGAAAATATTTAAAATGTATAAGATGTGTTGTATTTTTATAAAAACAAGTATGACTAAGCGCATATCAATTCGATAACAGAAAGAAATAAGGTATTGGATATTTTTAAGCAGGCATTCTATTGAGTTACAGGGAGAACAGTTGTAAAATTATTAAATAGTGGTTTTTGAAGAATATTGTAATTATTTCAACACCCGTGTAATAATATTCATATTCTACAAATTTGAAATTAAATGAAAGTCCTATCTAATGCATTCATATTTCTTACACCTAGTAGTCCTAATAAATTGACCAACTTTATTTGAATTTAGTGCTTCTCAAGCAATGTAAAACTTTTTCATAACTATAATGGCCTTAAGTTGCATATAATATGTAAAAACAGTTAATGAAAATATTTTGTAAAAAATAGTAATGTTTCACACTAAAAACATAATTAACTTGTAATATTTTCGTTCCTAATTGATACGCCCAGCGCGCTACTCACTTTGAGCACGGAATAAAAAACAATTGTTTTCGTGTTCCATGGTTTGGTGCAAGTGGTGGTTTCATTGTCTAAGGTATATATCTATGGCTTCTGTAAGCTTTACACTGTCGTTTATTTGCTCGAGCCGTTCGTTAATGAAATTTGCTCAGATTAATCTATGATCATGTGACCAAAAATCCGTCGCGTCTGCGATGCAAATACCGAACGCTACTAATGATAGAACGACTAACCACAATATATAACTAACAATAACATAACTACTAAGAAGTGAAAGTGAAAAGCCGAAGTCGAAAAATTCCCCGAAACTGTTTTCTAGTCGAAAATAGTTTTGGGGAATCACGCGTTCGACGTGATTGAATCGGTTGAAAGTCATTTTAAATAACATCTCAATATTAACGAGTTATTTATTTTTGTTTCACTTTAATTTATTTATATTTTCATTTTTCGGTAGATTTTCTGAGTTTCTATATCATTAAATTAAATATCGGTAGATTTTTGTTTAATTTCGGTATATCGGTAAACCGGAGCCAAAATCGGTAGATCTACCAAAATTTCGGTAGCCCTGGCAACACTGTCGGGGATAGACATAGCCGTAAATAATAAAATACAAAACCAAAATACTAAAATAACATAAGAAAGCAAGTAAAAGAAACGTTGTCTGGAAATATAAAGCACAGGTAAAAACGAGGTTAGAAGTTAGTTCATATCCAGAAACCACGGTTTGTGTTTATATCAAGAGAGAAATTAATAATTATTTGTCTATGTTTATATCTATGGCGTCTGTAATCTTTAAACTGTGTCATTTATTTGCTCGGACCGTTCGTTAATGACATTTGCTCAGATTAATCTGTCATCACGTGACCAAAAATCCGTCGCATGGATGCAAATACCGAACGCAACTTCTGCTACACATTAATAAATTATTTCATTATCGCTATATAAACACACAAATCAAAATGGATTTTATGAATGACAACATTAGTGACTTAAGTGATTTCTTGAGTTTAGAGTCATCCAGTGAAGAAGATGAACTCGAATTGAGAATACCAAGATTAAGGAATGAAAATTATTTAGGTATGGTAGAATTTTTTTATAAAATCTGGTAAGTTTATTTGAAATATATTATTTTATGTTCTAGAAATCACTATCAGTATGACGACCAAATATTTGTTATGCATTTTCGAATTTCACACCATCATATAGTAAACCTTAGCAGATTATATGAAGAAAATGATCTTTATAAACACCACAGTGGGCAATATGGGAAGATACATGCACAGAGTCAGGTAAAAATTATTTTAAAAATAATTACATATAGATCAATAACATATACGTTATTTTCAGATGCTGGTTTTCATATGGTATTTAGGTCATCAAACAGCAATCTTTAGAGATGCTGCAGATCGATTTAACATTTGTATAAGCTCATTAAATAAAATTAAAAAGCGTTTCAATTTTTTTGAGCAATTTAGCTCCCCAAATTATAGTGTGGCCTAATATTGAAGAAAAAATAGGAATTGAACAAAATTTTAGGCAAAATGGCTTTCCAAATGCAATAGGTGCATTAGATGGTTGTCATATAAAAATAGACAAACCACGTAACGACCCTGACTCGTATATTAATCGGAAAAGCTTCTATTCTGTACAGGTAATAACTGAACATTGTTACTAAAAGGCAAGCAGTTGGAAATATATAGCTATTAAATTTTAGATGCAAGTGGTTTGTGATGACCGTAGAAAAATAAGAGATTTATTTGTGGGTTACCCCGGATCTGTGCATGATGCCAGGGTATTTAGGAATTCACCCTTATCAACAAATCTAGAGAGAATGTGCAATCCATATGTACTATTAGCTGATAGTGCATATCCCTTACATACACACTTGTTAGTGCCATTTAAGGATCGGGGACAATTGACTAGAGAACAGACAACATACAATTTGGTATTGTCTAAAAATAGACATGTAATAGAGCATACATTTGGCTTGTTACAACAAAAATTTCGTCCACTGTATCATCTGAAGTTGCAAAATATGCAATATATTGTGCATTTGATTCGAGCAGCATGTGCACAATATTTGTCTAGAAGGTAATTTGGAAGCTCTCAACAATGCCAAAATGAGAACCCTTTACCTCTACAAGAAGTTCAAAATATAGAGATGTGAATAGTGATGAGGAATTGGATGAAGATGCAGATTTAAACGCACGACAACGAAGAGATTTGTTTGTTACTCAAGTACAACTTCTTAATAATTGATGTGACCCCTTAGATTATAGAAATAATTGTTCATTATATTTTTTTGTGTTAAATATTTTTTATTGATTTGGTACCAACTTTTGGTTTATATTTTGCATAACAGTCTATTAAAAGTTTTGAATTTTCTATGGCCCATTTCATTTCATGCTCTTCTGTTGTTGCAGTGGTAATTGCCACAGAAGTGGATGGAAAAATAATAAATTCATGCATTTCTAGAAATAGAAGATAGTAATATTTTTTGTTTGCTTTTCGAAAATGTATTTTACCTTGTGTTATAATTGGATCCATGATGATTATTCTTATTTTTGAATGTAACAAACCAATTTTCTTTATATTCTTATAGGTTATGTTGACTGTTCTTCGCATGTACAAAACTGACTACTGTTCTACAGCACACCCTGCTGGACTGTTCGAACAAATTTCTGAACCATAACAGAACGGATTCCGAGTAGATACCTTTTTGACGCATGCGTATATAATAATTCCTAACTGATTCTGGAATCGTCCGTGATCTATGTGCTCGAACAAACCTGTGTTTTCTGTGTCTGTGGTAGTGTTAAGGTGGGACGTGGGACATTTTTGAGGTTTACGTGTACATTATTTTAAGTTTTAATAATGGAGGGATCATTATTAGTATGTATTATGTTGCTTAAATAAATTATTTACTTATATATCTTCTGTGTTTAAAATGCATTACATGTCATAAATGTTCTATACTGAAAACATTTGTAGGAACCTACATTGTATACAATAAAAGGAATAGCAATATTAGATTATGACGGTAATAGACTATTAGCCAAATACTTTGATAAAAAAGTGTTCCCAACACCAAAAGAGGAGAAAGCTTTTGAGAAAAATTTATTTAATAAAACTCACAGGGAAAACAATGAAATCATTATGTTAGATGGTTTAACTTGTGTTTATAAGAGTAATGTAGATTTATTCTTTTATGTTATGGGTAGCTCACATGAAAATGAGGTAAGATAACTTTGAAAATAATTTTTGAGTTTTAACAAATATGAACATTTCAGATAATCCTGATGAGTGTACTGAATTGCTTATATGACACAGTTAATCAAATATTAAAGAAAAACATGGAGAAAAAGGTATTTTTAGAGTCAATGGATATTCTTATGTTGGCAATGGATGAAATTTGTGATGGAGGGTATGTTGAAAGTTTTTTTTATTTTACAAATAAGTTTGTACCTACTAATGTATATAAGAGGTTTGTTCCAACTCACGAAATGATCATACAAAACATCATCAGGATTCTGAGAAGTGAATAAAAATTGTTCCAACTAAAAATATATCGTTTGGGAACTGTTTAGTTTCTGTTCCATGTTACTTTGGGATTGTAAGCATGAGCTTGATTATTAACAATTTCGTGACAGAGAAATTGAGATACAAAATCACTAGTTCGACCAAACCTTATATACCCCATTGTTATTGATGTCTATGTCATTAGAATACTAACATCTTATAAGTTACCTAATAATTATAAAATATTTTCGCTGTAAGTGAGAATTGAGTCCACCCTGTATTCACTGAACCACCAACTCCTAGTTTGTTGTATCCTAGTTTTTATACATAATTTCTAAATTTTTTATATTAGAAGCAAAAAACCACTAAAATCATAAATGGGCCTAGTTTGTACCTTCAGAATAATTAACACTGAAGCATGTAATCTGAAATTTAATCTACTTATGCTCTTCTTTGGGTGTCACACAATTTTGAATATGTAGGAGGTTATCTGTTCCCGTGTTCAGTGATGTGTAGAGTGCCATCTTCTGCCCTATTGACTGTTGTTGAGATGTTGTTGACTAGACACCTGTTTCTGATATCTCAGATGTATGAGTGCTACTTGTGGTCGGGACCTCTCCTTCCTTCAATTTTACCTATTAGAATTTTTTTCAGTGGCCAGTATTTAGGGCCTCTTAACAGGGTTAGATCTAGGGGTGAATGTGCCTCAGAGCAAAATATATTTGTAGGTCCCTACCATATCCCTTGTCTATTTTAAAAGTACGTTCAGACATTGTCATAGGTACATTGAGATCACATAAAAAGTAAGAAAATAAAAACATTTTTATTCAGGATAAAAACTAATACAAAAATAAAATATAGTAAATATGAAAACAATATCTAGATTTGTATTTTCCGTATTATATTAAGAGTCAATGCGCTCTTATTTACCCGCGTAAGATTGGAAAGCTTTGAAATTTGGAGGAGGACAGACTCTGATTAAAATCCAAGCGTTAAACAAGGTGCGAGTCAGTCGGTACACTCTGTGCAGAATGTAAGTTGAAAGCGAAGAATTATGTACAGCGATTAGCCAACTGTAATATTTCATTTATTGTCGAAATTACCTTCAACTAAACTTGTTTGAATTACTATGAAATACAATGTAGAAGGCAACATGTACTATTCAGTAGACCGCATCTATAGAGATATAGAACGTCGCTCATACGTCTCGATTACTAAGATAGACTACTTACTTTAGAGGGGATAGGCGAGTAGGCGATAACATTTGCATTTTCAGAAATGGTATTAAATGGATATTTTGTAAGCGACACTACCTAGTTCGTTGCAGTCGTACGGTGGCTAGTGACTATTTTATTATTAAATTATTTATCGTATATTGATATTATATAATAGAATAGTAGCCATTATTGTTATAACGTTTCAAATTGAAAATCATAATAATACTGATCTAATTACCTACTTCTGATTTATTAACTTGCAACTTGGGAGTCAATTAAGACTAAATAGACTAGAATATAAAAGTAGAAAATATGATTGAGTAATAATAACTAGTTTTATTCATAAACACAAATACAAAATATATATATATATATATATACAAATTTTAAACATATAAATCCCTAGATAATAATAATAAAATTCCACTATAATATAAAAAATATAAATATGATGATACATACTCGATAAGCGAACAAACGCTTTTTTCAAAAAAATATATACAAGTACTTACATTGGATCATAGGTATAGGGAAATGGTATAAAAATTAAGTTTTTTTAAGGCAGAAAGCCATTTATGGTAATCGGGGTCCGTATTTCAGTTTTGAGCTTTTACTTTGATCATACATATTTTTTATTTCATTTTATAGGTCTGTATTTCACGAAATTTGAATCAAATAATATAAAAACAAGTAAGGTTACAACAAATTTCAATAAAAAAATTAAATTACATAGTAGGTATATTATGCAACGATCATGTAATGATAGATATCAATACACGAGTATTACATGAGAGTTGCATGCACTATTTTTTCTACGACAAATAAACTTCACTTCAATTTAACAGCATTGTTTAGGTTTTTTAATTTTTGTAATATTTTTTTAAGAAACAATAAGAAATTAAATATGAAAGAATCAAGTAATCACTACATTTCAGGTGGTATGCATGGAAAACCTACTTGATATTACAAAATGTAGGCTTCTAGTGGTCAATTTTTCAGTTCCATAATGAAATCCAGTGAATATGAGTATCATTATGAAACTGAAAATTATCACATGTACCTAATTACCAACTTATAGGTAGTATATGAGTAGAAAAATATATTATCAGATAGGGTGTTTTATAATCTCTGTTATATAATGTGTGGTGAAAAAATTATATAACTGTTTCCTCATGTTAGTTTCCCAAAATCGGTCTAGCTTTTTAATTTTTTCTATATGGAAATTTACTGGACTCCACATCATAAAATAACAATATTTTTTTTAGGTAAATGTAGTTGGCCTTGAATCTGATAATAATAATTGTGGTTCTGTTTAAGGGTAATTTTACCGCTTTCATCCATTTGTATATATTTTATTTTTTTACTGCTTATTCCATCCCCCACGCTAATTTTCTTTAATACTGCGGGACATTTAATTTCTAGTATCGAATCTGTACCTAGAACTCCATCTGGACTAGCTCCTAAAAAATACTCTTCATCATGACCTACAAATAAACCACAGCTATTGACTTTTAGGCCTGTAACTTCCTCAAAAGTGTTAATTGCCAGAGGTTGAAAGTCTAAGCCATATCTGGTGCTTTTATTGCCTGTAAAAGGGTTACTGTAAAGCCTTTTTGCCAGTAGATTTGGATTAGCTTTTCTCAGTTTACAAATCAAACCGAAGTTGGAAGCAGTTAATCGGCAACTTCTTTCTTCTAGCCATCTGTGATTACTGCCTTGACCTCGAGTATTTTTTTCCAGGTCAAGTATTTCCTCATCTATTTTCTTCAAAATTGTTTGTAGCTTCATCTTTCTTCGTTCTAATTCCTCTGCACTTAAAGTTTCCTCAATAGCGCCATAGTCCGCGTCGGGCTCATGGTTGGCTAGTGTATGTTTACATTTTTTTAAATTATTTTTTCTTTGAACTGTGCTTCCCGTTTTCTTTTTAATCCTTTGCCTTTTACCAGATTATTTATGAAATGTCCTGCTTCAATTCCAGCTGATTTAAATATTTCCAGGAAATAAGTATCCTTGCAGTTATATGAAATGGCTGCCAATTCACACCTCATCTCGTACGACTTTTGATCAGAAAAAATTATCTAAAATATACATATTAACAATAAAAGTATGAAAGTGCTGTTTATAAGCTTTTTTTTTAATTCCTAAGTCAATTTTTGCAATGAAAAAAATGCTAGACATTTCGGTGGTCCCTATAATTTTACAATAACTAGACTATTAGGAAAATAGTTTTATCAAAATATTTAGATGCACATGGTACTTACCCTCTTTCCTCCCACAAATTTATTGACAACAGCATTAAATTCTTCAACTGGGTTGTTATTTTTATTTAATAAAATCGAATGAGCACAGCCTACAATTCTTTGTAATGCGAAGCAAATGTCCTGATACATTCCACATTCTATCAGCATTGGCACTATATTTTCATTTTTATCGTAAAAGTACTTACCACAATTTTTATGTGCACCAAAAATGTGATTGGGGGAGTTCAGCACATCTTTTTTAAAATCGTCCACTTTCTTCAAGAAGTCTGTTGGTTCTTTGTTTCTAAATTCAGCAGCTTTCTTGATGGAGGTTCTAAATTTTAAAATATTGTTTTCCAATTTTTTTCTTAATGCCACTGAAATATTTTTAAGTAAAGAACTACTTCTTGTGGACTTTGTAATGTCCTTTAACTTGTTGCACATATTTCGTAGTAAGTGATTTACACACTCAACTTTTTCAACGAGTACAGTACCATACGGCTTTTCCTCCAAAAGTTTTTTTGTGATGCTACTATACCCATCACCTATTAGTTTTGTGTACCTCACTCCATGCATCGCTTCACTATTTTTAAATCCCTCCATTATAATTGCAGATTCCATGGATGTTGAAGATCCTGTCCAGTTTTTAGCACAAACGTGTTCTTTTCCTCTAGTATCAGTCCGAACACATACAATGCAAAATTTATTTTTTACTCCCATAAACAAGACCTTTTTGGTGGCTTCTCCAATGATAACTGCTACTCGAGATAATGCATTGTAATTAGTTTTGTAAGATCTTTTAGACCATGCTCCATCTGCAATTACCGTTAAAAAAGGAACACCGTTTCCGTCAACATCGCCCCTTTCAACGGCAAGCTTTTTTTCTTCTTTGCCGGCCAATGCTAACTGTTCCATTAAAGTGGCGTGGACATTATCCTGAAGGGTTCGTTGAATCTTTGTAAATAATGAAGGCATAATCGGAGGCCATTCCATAGTTGTGAGCATTTCATTCATTTGAGTATAACCGGCCTCTGACGGAGATCGTTCCTACAAATTAATGTAAAACAAATAAAAAGAGATTAGAATGAAAATAGGTTTATACCCAAAACTGTAGATTTGTTAACATCTGCTGATGTTGATGGCTCTGTTTTCATTGAACTCAGTTTATTGCAAACGTTGCATTTGATCTTCAATGTTGTTAATAAACCATATCTGCTTTTGTGAATAATATCACAGTTCTGTATACTACAATTGAAGAAAGGATGATGGCTAATATTTTTAATTTGGTTCCAAAAATAATCTAGCTTTACAATTCTCCGTCCTATAAATGTTGATGCAAGCGCATCGCTAGTACTGCTTTCAGTAACAGAACCTCCAGTAACCTCAGGTTCAGTTAATCCTGCGACAGCAGGAATTTCATTATGGTCGGGTTGCCTCCGATCCTTTCTCCGTCTGACTAACGCAGCTCTACATCATAAAATAATGTTTAAAAGTGAAAAAACTTAGGTAATAATTAACTCACCTTTTTCTTGATGGTTTAATTGTTTTTACTTTTCCCATTTTAGTCCTGTAAAAAACATAGCTAAATATTAGTATTTTCAAATATTATAATACTCTAGTTAACAAATGCTTTTTTGTGCAACTTTCAACAAATTATAAATATTGGTCCTACAGTTACGATAGTCAAGAGTTTTTTCGGAACTTTCCTCCTATTTGGAATCTTTTTCTAAATTTCAAAAATCTGTATTAGTTTTTGTGATATTTGCAAAAACCTAACTCCCATTTTTTCCAGTAAATTGTTTTTAACTTTTGCAAATTTTTCGAGCAGAACTATAATTTTTTCAAACTACACGCTATTCCGAATCGAATGACACCTCATTCGTATTTTCCCGAGACTGCTGAAAAAAGTTGAACAGAAAAGCACTTGTTAACTAGACTAGAAGCAAAAATTATTTTTAAATTTTGAACCTCTGAAAATTTGGCTTGATAGTTTGCAGTCTTTACAAATTTATAAATAAGATTTTAATTATGTGATATATGTACAGGGTTATTCACTATAAATTACCCACCCCTTGTCATCGTTATTATTGCCTTCAGAAAAAAAGTTAAATGTAAGAGTTGTGTGCTTATGACTAAATTTTGATAAATTGCTATCAAAAATACAGAGGCGTGCAGATTTCAGGGGATACAAATTTTTTAATATTTTTTTCAAATGGGACACCCTGTATATTATTGAATTTTTGGAGTGGTCTGTTTTTCCTGATTTCAAAAATATACCATATGTTACCCCTATCTTATACCGTTTTCGAGTTATTAGACGTCGATTAATGGTGAATTCACGCACGACGTAACTTAATCATAACTTAACATAATTTAATCATAAACTTAAGATGAAACTATAATTTTTTATGGTAATGTTCATGCACGCGACTTAAGGACTTAAGAGTGATTTAAGAAAGTCATAAGTTGGCCAATTTTCAATTCTTCGTGCAAATCAGGTTCTGCGCATGTCCATTAGACATCTTAACGAAAACGAAAAATAAAATGATTATTAGATAGAGGAAGATGGTAGAAAGAACCGCCTTCGTCATAAATTGCCGACTGGAAACGTCGATTTTATTCGAATTATGCTGTGAATATCGCGAACTGGATATGATTCTAATTATTTAAATAACTCATCGCTCAGTTCAGAATTAAGATACACTACCGAATTAAATGCTCGAACGACAAGTTCCGAGATAATAAATACACTTTCTGTACTTGTGTCTATCTTTATGTTAAGTTGTGCATGAACACCCAACAAGTATTTTTAAGGCTATCTTAAGTTCAGTCTAAAGTTATGTCGTTCATGAATTCACCAAAACCCACTTGGATTAGTTGTTACTGTAAATACCTATCCTATGAAAGTTAATATTTTTCCAGTAAGCTATGGAAATGACAACTATATTATGTTTGTTTAGTAACATTTCTTTAACAGAATAATCAAAATGGTTTACAGTGAGGAAGAAAAAGTTCAAATATATACTTGTTATATACAAAACAACAATAATAAACGTGCAGCAAAAAGAGCATATAGAGTATTGTATCCAAATCGTCCAACACCGTCAGAGAATACATTCAAAAATATTTACCAAAAGGTGAATCATACCTTCAGTTTCAGTAGAAAAAAGCGTGTTATTCAAGAAAACCAGGAAGAACAGCTAGATATACTGCTTCATTTCGAAGGTAAGCCTTTACATATTAATTCGCGAATAGACTTTTTTGAAACATTGCATTATTTTTTAGAAAATTCTGAATGTAGTATAAAGAATATAGCAGATCAATTAGGTAAAAGTTATTCCAAAATCCAACGTACATTGAAAAAACACAACTACAAACCATATAAAATTTTACCCCTGCAAGTTTTAACAGAGGCTCATAAGAGGAAAAGGCTGGAATTTTGCCAACAAATGATTCAAAACTTGAATGCAGATACCGATTATCTAACTAAAATATTATGGACTGATGAGTCATCTTTTTCCACGGCAGGAGTTTTCAATAAGAAAAATCGAAGGTCGTGGGAAAGAAAGGACAACAGAAAAAGATTGGTTAAACAAATAAAGAAATCAGGAAGAAAAACTGTTAGCGTTTGGTGCGGAATTTTTAGAAATAAAATTGTTGGCCCAATATTTTATGATTATATATTGACAGGAGTTACCTATCAAGAAATACTTATCCCAGAAGTAGAAAATATCCTTATACAAAATTTTTCGGAAGACGAGCTTGCCAGTATGATTTGGATGCAAGATGGGGCAACCCCTCATAATGTCCTACCCATTCAAGAACATTTGAATTATGTATTCACAATATGGATAGGAAATAATGGGAGCATTAAATGGCCACCTAACAGTCCAGACTTGACCCCTATGGATTCATTTTTCTGGGGATTTCTAAAAGACATTGTTAATAACAATAATAATAATATTCAATTAATTAAAGACACAATTCGACTTGAAATAATGAATCTGAATGTCAATAATGAAGCAATTTCCGATACTTATAAATATAAGAAGACGTTATCAATTATGCATAGACAATAATGGTGGGCATATTGAACATCTTTTATGACTTATCATGTTATTTAAATTTCCTAAATAAATTTTTTGTTTTCTATTTTTCAATATTTGAACTTTTTCTTCCTCACCTCTAATAACTCAAAAACGTTATAAGATAGGGGTAACATATGGTATATTTTTGAAATCAAGAAAAAAAGATCACTCCAAAAATTCAATAATATACAGGGTGTCCCATTTGAAAAAAATATTAAAAAATTTGTATCCCCTGAAATCTGCACGCCACTGGGTGTTTAATAGCATTTTATCAAAATTTAGTCACAAGCACACAACTTTAACATTCAACTTTTTTTTCTGTAGGCAATAATAACGATGATAAGGAGTGGGTAATTTATAGTGAATAACCCTGTACAAAAGTGGTTTTAAAAATATAATATTTGTAAATTTTTCTGAAGCTCATACCCTGTACCAATATTTTTATTTGTTTTCGTTGAAATAGATAGGTATATTAGGTACCTACTTAAAAATGAAGTATGCTTTCTTAACTAGAGCTTTTGGTGACAACTTTTGTTTAAACATATAGATATTAAAAAGTTTGTACTTACCTAGAAATATTTACAATAACTTAGCAATCAAGCTTAATTACCAGCAAGTTTCAAATATTTGTCCAAATGTCTTAATAATGTGCACAAATTTCGCTGGCTAACAATGGGAATAAAAGTTACATACAGTAAGTGTCACACCGATCGGTTCGCTTGATAAATTATTAGAGTACGAGGTCCGACAATTAAGTAATGCGACCGATTTTTTTTCTCGGCCTGTGGTAACACTGCGAATCTGTAACTCGGCTACCGTAATAGCAGATCCCTACTCTCTCGATTGAGACCTTGACGACTCTCGTACGATCATTTCTTCGCCAGCTGTTCAGTGTTTTGTAACAACACGCGAGTAGTGCATGTCACGAAAATGGAAGAGAGAAATTTAGAGCAACGGTGCGCAATAAAATTTTGTGCGAAACCGCGACAGAAACTTATGAAAAAGTACTTAAAGTGTATGGTAGTGATGCCCTAAGTCGTAGTCAGGTGTTTCGGTGGCATGCCGATTTTAAAAATGGCCGTGAGAGCGTCAAAGACGAAGCGCGGAGCGGAAGGCCAATTCAAGTGCGAACCGACACGAATGCGCAGCGCGTGCGCACCCTTATTCGTCAAGACCGGCGACTAACCATTCGAATGTTGGCTGATGAGTTGAATATTAACCGGGAAACAGTTAGAAAGATTTTAACCGAAGATTTCGCCATGAAAAAGCTGTGTGCGAAGATGGTACCGAAGAACCTTTCAGATGAGCAAAAAGCCCACCGATTGAACATCGCTCAAGATCTTCTCGAGCAGGTTGAAAGTGATCCAACTCTTCTCGATCGAGTTATTACTGGTGATGAAAGTTGGTTTTTTCAATATGACCCCGAAACTAAAGGACAAAGCCAACAGTGGCTATCCCCTTGGGCGCCAAAGCCAAAGAAGGCGAGAATGAGCATGTCCAAGGTGAAAACCATGTTGATTTGCTTCTTCGACAGCAAAGGGGTGGTTCACAAAGAGTTCGTACCACCTGGACAGACCGTAAATCAAGTATTCTACCGCGATGTACTCGAAAGATTACGAAAAAGGGTGCTCAGAGTGCGTCCAGAGATCGCGAAGACTTGGGTTCTGCATCACGACAATGCTCCCTGTCACACTGCGTTTAGTGTCTCTCAGTTTTTGGTGTCTAAAGGCATCGCAACGTTACCGCAACCGCCCTATTCACCGGACATGCCACCCTGCGACTTTTTCCTATTTCCCCACATGAAAACATTCGTCAAAGGTCGACATTTTGACTCCGTTGAAGATATCCAAGAATCTGTGACGAGGGTACTAGGAGAGGTGCCGCAAGAACTGTTCCAGAATTGTTACGAAAACTGGAAAACTCGCTGGAATAAGTGTATAGGTGCGGGAGGGGACTACTTTGAAGGGGATCGCATTGATGTACCTTAATTTTTAAATATACTCGATTTTTGAATATTGTCGCATTACTTAATTGTCAGATCTCGTATATTCCTCTATAATAGTAATTTATTTTCCAACTGGTCCGCTAGTTCTTACAATTCAAGAGCTCTCGCACATCGGCACGCTGAAATACTCCGATTTGCGGAGTGTACAGGAATTAATCCGTATGAGGGCGCTTTTATCAGTCGTGCAAAAATTTGAATTTGTTCGGTTCTTTAGTACCGCTTTTCTCCGTTATTAGAAGATATATTTGAATAACATTTTAAGGGTATATTACTGACAGCTAGTTGCAGAAGCTATGCATGTTTAATTTCAACTTTTTTTGAAATTAACAGTAATTAATTATCATTTGTCATAAATATCAAACATATTTAAAATTTGAATATGCATAGCTTCTGCGCTATCCTGAGCCACATACGTCCTGAAAATTTGGGCATTTTTCATGCAATATTAACAAAGAAAAAGGGGTTTTTTGAAAAAAGACAATTTTTCATAGACTTGTACAATTATTTTACTTTATCTTCGAGTCTATTTGTGGAAGTTCACGGATATATACTTATTACTCTCAATTATCAGCACATTTCAAATATATAAACATTTTATTAGCCGATATTAGATAAAATGTGGAAATGGTGAGAGCGCTAATGCAGCATTGACTCTTAAAAGGAAAAAATAAAAGCAATTTAAATAAAATATAAAAACTAATAAACTAAAATATAGAACTAAGTGGTCTTTTTCTAAATAGTATTAGCAAAATAATCTATTTGAACTTTAAAATATAACTTCGCTGCCATAAGTATTAAATTCTATATTTAAAACAGATAGATCATGCAACCTTTCTTCATACATTGTTGGCCTAATGCAATTTTCCAACATTTTCTGTTTACTAAAGGATCTTTCCAAATGCTCAACAGTTACAGGGAAGGTAAAAATAGAAGAAACATAACATAAACTTCAGGAAAATCAACTTCCATATACAAATATTTTTTAATAACTATCTCAAGAAGTTCCCTCATTTTCATACCTTTTTTAAGATCAGCTTTAACTTGTTCAAGAAACATAGCAAACTGATTGACAATACCGTTAGTAAAAATTTTCTTTTATATCTGAAATAAGAGATGGCATTGTTGCACCAAATATTCATTTGATTCTTTTGATAGATTGCATAGCTGAAAACCTGTTCAATTTGATTGGTAATGGTATAAATTGAATAGTAATATACCTGGACTTTGAAGTATGCTTCTCTATTGGTAATCCGAAGCAAGCTCAACAAATTGTTTTGGCACTTTTCGTGGCCTTTTAAATTTTAAATTGAAATACTGGCTCTATATTCCATTTAATTTCAAGAGATATTGCTTCAGATTTTATATCATAGGCATCTTGCTCTCTTAAGGCAAAAATATAGGTCAATGTATTTCTTAAGACTAATGTTGCTTTGTCAAGATTGATTTATAAAATTATTTATGCATGGTTTACCATAAAGTTTTGAACATAAAAACATAATAAATATAAACTCAAAATTGGCCATTTTCTTTTTCAAATTTT
Source organism: Galeruca laticollis (assembly GCA_963921935.1). Lineage (NCBI taxonomy): Eukaryota > Metazoa > Arthropoda > Insecta > Coleoptera > Chrysomelidae > Galeruca > Galeruca laticollis. The sequence continues at coordinate 148,454,379 of OY998176.1, read as the reverse complement.
TAGATTCAATTCAATATCTGTAAGAGCTTTTAGAAAATCGAATAATCGCATTTTTATTGCTGTAATTGAATTCTTCCCGATCAACGCGTAGGGTTAAGTTTTTTTAAAGTATTTTCTGATTCCCCACTAAAAGAAGATAAAACATCCCATCATTTAATACTCGATCCAGTAAAATTATAAATACTTTGTAAGGTAGCAAAAAATACAGTTATATCACAGCAACCAGCCATAGCATCATTAATCACTGAATTCAGATTTTGACTGACACAGTGTATATATTCTGCGTTGGGTTGAATATCTTTAATTTTTGCCTGTACACTATTATAGGCCCCACTCATCACGCTTGCACCATCGTACCCTTCCCCCGTAACAATTGACTATTGGAATATTTAAATTTTTGAAAATACTTAACATTTCCTGCGTCATACCTTGTGCAGATTGATCTTTTAATTCATAAAAACCTAAAAAACTCTCTGATTTCAAACTTAATGGCTAAGACATTTGTGTCTGATAATTTGTACTGTTCTAACAATAACATTTAATTGGCCTTTTTTGGAAATAAATTGTGTTGTATATAGCATTAAAGGAAAAAAAGATCTGAATTTATTTCTAATACAAGGTGCTGCACAACAAATTTTGTAAAACACTGAATTAATTTATTTTGTGTTGTTTTATTAAATTCCGTACATATCCAGATGGCATTTTCAAAATTTACATCGTGGACCATGCATAGCTGGACCAAAGGCGAAAAATTTCCATTCGAATCACCATGTTCTAGATTTTCGTAATGGCCTCAAAACGATGAACAATTCTTCTCCAAAATTAAAGTTATACGAAAAAACCTCTCAAAAACTAATTTCCAAAAGGAAATCTCATATTTTGATTTTTCTTCCAGCTCCTTATCCACTTTCTGATTTTTCTTCCACAACTCGAAAATACCGCAAGACTTAATATGTTTAATGGTATTACTATGTTCAGTTATTCTAGAGTATATATGCTTCCAATCCCTCATTCCACTACGCCACTGATTGTTGCCGGTGGAAAATAACCAACAAGGAATGCAATAAGCTACATCTAAAACTTTTGAGTATGACAGCCAAAGCCAAGGAACAGTACCATACTTAGTTTTTGACCAATAGTAACTTTCACTAAAGCTTTGATTCTCTTGTTTTATGTCTTTTGGAAATAGCCCTTTGGGTTTATTAGGAGGTAAAGAAATTATCAATTGTTTGTCATCGTCTGAAAGCTCTTTGTTGGTATAATCACTCAAATCATTACTAAAATTTAAGCACTTCAAATCTTCAGGTCCAACCATTTTTTCAGATGGTTGAATGGGTTCGCCAATAACACAATTTAAGATGCTCGAGTTCATGACAAGAAGCTTGTTTAGTAATCACATCATCCAAATATTCTAATCAAACATTTTTATTTCCTTGTGAACGTGGATGAGCTATTAACGCTCACCTGATCATGTGAATGCTGAGGTTGCGGGAATAGAAAAATAAAATATTTGTTAATCTTGGGCAGTTTATTAATTTTCTAATATTCTCTTCTTTTAATTTATGTTTTTCTGCACCACTATTATGTTTAGGTTTAGGCTTATCCATGGCTGATAGAAATACAAAACTAAAAAAAAAGGGAAACTAGGCAAACCTTAGCAAAACTACATTACAAAGACTCTAACAAAAGTAGTAATCCCGATTTCTTATTCTCAAATAGTGTAACTTGGCATTTTACTAGTGTTTGCAGTTGTTGGATTTTGATAAAAAGTAAGTTGCAAATGTCTAAAATTGTTCAAAATTGGCAATTGTATTCATCATATAAAGAACCTTTAACAAGTACATTTATAACTTTGCTCTAAAGTCAACAGGTAGTAAGTACATTTTTGGAGAGTATACAGTTTAAATGTTTAAATTTGCCTATGCCGATGCATCATTTGGTATCGGGATTGGGTATACGAAAATTAAAATTTAAAGTATCTGGTGTTCAATAAATTTTTTGGTTAAGCCACCTAGTCTCTAGGCTAGCTATTTACAACGAGAAGAGGGCTGTCAATTTCACTGTTTTTAGCTTTGCCCTTCCTTATAAACCATTTACAGCATCTACTATCATATTTATCAAGGTAAAATAGTTAGTTTAGTAGGTAATTGAATAACAAATATACTTACATTCAATTGATTATCTCAGAATTCGTTAGAGTAATACTGAGAAAAAATATAAAACAATATGCAAAAATAGAAATATTCTTAACAAGTAGGAACTATACTAAAAGTACTTATGTTACTTTATTTCTTATATCTTCTGCCTGCCATACAATTCTTAAGCACCCCACTTTACAATATTATTTATAAATTCAAATAAACTCTTTAAGTATCATTAAATGGTAAATATTTAATGAAAATGCGGCCTGGAAATAGTGGGAATCAAATCACAATACGCAGACAGCTTGGTGGTACAGTCTATTTTAGAAGATAGATATAAACACCTTATTTAATGTAGCCTAATTATTATGGTTTCATGTTCTATTTAAATATTTAACATTTTTTTACTTATTCCGTTTTAAAAATGATTTGAAATCCGTTCCTTTTGGGCCATGGGCTCAAGGGCGGTGCACCGAACTGCCTGGTGATGTCCGCCACTAGCCTCTAAGCATGTATAGTAAGCTATTTTGTGTTGTTTGATAGTTTCCAGTAATGTTCTTTGGGTGTAAACTCTATTCAGTACACCTTGGTTGGTAATGTGGTCTGTCGATGACATTCAGAAAAGCCTATAAAGTCCACATTTCAAGGCCTTCAATTCTGTTCATTTAACTTTTTCAGCTCTATATAATAGTACCTGTTGGCCATATACAGCATTTTACCACGTGAAGTTGGAGATTTAGTGTTGTTTCTTGGCATAGAAGAAAGCTGTTAAATTTTATAAAAGTCCTGTAATACATATTTTAATTTCTTCATCACAGCCATCTTCCATTTAATATCGAACCCAAATATTTGAATATACTCGTTTAATTATTTGGTTGTCTATGAAAAGATGTTCCTTAGAATGTTGTTGTTTGTTTACAATAATTAGTTGAGATTTTGATATGTTGACTCTTTTCCGATTTTGTTTATTTTGTCCACCATAAACTTGAGATCTTCCATATTGTCTAGTATTATTGCGGTCTCATCAGAGTATTTTAGATTATTTATATGGAAGCTATTATTTTGGCGCCTATCATTTCATCTTCAAGTGCTAAATAAAAAAGCCTTTTAACTTATACATTTTATGCTCACATCCTGCCTACTCCAAGCTAATCAATAAATTATAAGTTGATTGAATTAATATTTATAATAAAAACTCAATTATTGAGTCAGATTTATTAGTTTAGATATATTAATTGTTTGTTTTTATTTCTTTTAAGGATAATAATAGATGCTGACCCTAATTCAGTAGTATCTAGGGTTGCTCTACGAAATGATGACATTCCTATTGGGGAGCAAACAGTAGCCCAGGTAACTAATGCCATACATTCTTTGTTTTGGTAAAATAAATGTGGAAAATTATATAAGTGTTTATAATTTATTTTGTGTTTGTATTGGTTTTTAAAATCATTTTTGTATTTGAAGTCTTTCTAATATTATAGAATAATTAAAATTGTAAAGACATCAATATTTAGGCAATTATATTTTTATATTGAGACGTAATTTATTTATAGGTGTTTCAATCTGCCAAAGAACAGCTGAAATGGTCATTGTTAAAGTAAGATATCTATCTATTTTTTATAAAATAAAGTTTATTACTAAGTGTTAAATTATTTTAAATCCATGTATATAATACATAGTAATAAAGTTTGATAAAATATACATTCAGAGTCATGCATTTTCTACATTAATAAACAACAGAGCTGTTATTTCTCCGAGAAAAATTATTTGATTATATTTCTAATATGTGGGATGAGTGACAGAATCTTAGAAAAATAACACATTACTGGAGATAAATGATTCTTCCAATAAAGTTATTAAACAGCTCAAAGTAATCAGGGGTGTTATCAGTTTGACATTTTTGGGTTAATTAATAGTCTTGTGCTGGGACCTATATAGAATTTGTATATAGACTCAAATTCAACTTTGATCATAGTTTAGACAAGAAATTCTGCTATGGTAGTATAACTCATCATAAATGCTTCCTTTGAAAAGTGAAGATGTAATATTAAACAACAACTTACCAAAACAATCTAAAACTAAAACAGATCAATAAACTCATATTTTGGATGTCCAACAATGATGTGCAGTTGTTCATCTCTGAAAAGAGCCTTTTTTGACATATATTTAAATTGAAAAATTTAGGCTGTTTGGTCATAAATGGATGTTCATAAAAACGTATTATTCTGATTGAAAGTTTTTCATTCATTTCTTAAATTAGATATTAACTATTTACAGTAACAGCTGGCTGCATCAATGAATCTTAGAAATCATTCTTCTTGGACTCAACCTGGAAATAAACACATAGTACCAATGTTTATAGGACAAATTTTGGTTAAATGTAGTTTAACCTAATGAAAACTAGAAATAAGGAAAGTGGTGGTGAATGCATAATTTTTACTGGATATCCATATAAAACCTGTGCTTTGTTTTTGTATATTTTGATTTGTGCTCGTAGGGGAGCCAGCTGCATTTTCGATAACCAAATTGGGCACATTTATTAGAAAATATGCTAAATGGGGCATTATTTGTGGGTACAAACAGACTTACTAGTTGATGCGAAGATCTAAGAACATATATTTTATTGCTTTACATGTAGTGAAGACACTGGACCCTTATCAAGAGGATCAACACCTTCTGTTTGATTGTATAGGGTAATGTTGAAATGTGTGGAAAGGTTTAAGTGGCACCAAAGCCACATTTTATAAAGTCTGTTATATATACACATATTAATGGTAGACTCCAGAAATCAAAATGTGACGATTGGCCAAATATGACCTTAGTAAAATGTTGACAATTAACTATCTACAGGGTGGTAAAGTTGGAATATTTTATTAATGATTATGAAATATTTCAGTAGCCACTTCACTGATATTGATGAAATTTTGATAATTGGGGTTTTTCGAGGTGGCAAATGTCACCATGCGGTAATTTTTAGCCTACTCCATACTACAACGGAGTTCACTCTTATGACTAAAAGTATTTTATGTTGATTAAAAACATATGGTGACATGCTAAATTTATGCAGACAACATTTATAAATAAAAAAGATATACTTGTTTCAACTTCGACTGTTTTCGAGAAAATAATAAAATATTATTTTAGAGCATGTTTCATCATTAAGGTAATAAGTTGGACATTAGCCGCAGTTAAATCGTTGCAAAAAATGTGTGTGTATTTTTTTACTCATTTATTGATATCTTTGAAACAAAATAAATTAATCAATATAGGTTCAATAACAAGGACGAAAAAACAAAGAAATTATAGGGAAATAATAATAGGCGTAAATATATTGGAATTGTAAGAGATCGCTTAGTCGGTCCTTATGAATTACCACCAAATTTAATCGGTAATTATCTGAACATCCTACGAACAGAACTTTTCGATAAAATAACAACGTGGCCTTTAGACATTAGACGGAACTTGTGGTTTATGCAGGACAGATGCTGCGGCTTACTATGCCCGAGAAGTCCGTAATTATTTGAATTTACAGTTTCCTCATCGATGGATTGGTAGAGGCAGTGAATTTCAGTGGCCAGCTCCTAGCCCCGATTTAAATCTAATGGATTATTACTTTTCTAGGGGCATATGAAAGCATTAGTTTATTCCCAAGCAATCAACAATCGACAGTAATTATGACACCAAATACAGAATACCTCCCAATACATCAGAAATCAACCGAATATTTTCTTTAAAGTTAGGGATTCATTATCATAAAGAATTATATGATGTATTGATGTCAAAGCAGGTCAATGTTGTGATATGACATGATGTATATATCAGGATGACGAGTCAATCACGAGAGCTTTCACATTATATTGAATTCTCGGACTGGCTGAATGCCTATTGTAACTTTAAGTCCTTAGTATTTACTTTAATGGTCGGAAACGCCCATTAATAAAAGATCGTTTGCCTTGTAAGTGCCTGCTCAACTCGAAACCCAACAATTAAAGTTTTAAATGGTTCAAAAGAACCTTATGTTTCTTTATAAAATAAGAGATTGTAGAACTTTCCAAAACCATTAAAATGTTACTACAAATAACGTTGAGTGATAACGATCCTCAATTAGCACCGTGAAAATATTTCAAACCCTTACACAAAGTAAAAAGAGAAATCTCAGCTATTCGATATGAATGTTTTATGGATTGACATAAATTATCTAACTGGACCCTATTTATCGCTTCATGGTCAAGTGGATAATTAACTTTATGTCAAAAATATCACCATTCAACGGAAATAGAAGAGAAAGTTGTACCCCCAAAAACTTGCGATATATCTACAAAAATTAACCAATTTAAAAGTAGTCAGTTTCTCAATGTCAAACAGTACAGAACTAAAAACCACTCTCGAACGGTCGACATAAAAAAGTAGTCGAAAACATACAGTGCGCGTTAAAACTATCTAGATCAACGAATCATATCTATTTTAAACTTAAAAACGGGAAAAGTTACGATTTACATGAAGTATTAAAATATCTCTCGCGTTACGACGCAATATAAAAACGTGCAATTTTCTGTGACGTCGTTCGAGAATTATCGGAACAATATACATAACTACCTCACGAGCATTTAGTATCTTTTTATAAAACTAACCAACTATCAATTCTCTGTGGATATTCTTGTTGCTCTATCTTGTTACTATTTTGTTGTAAAGTGATTTACGTGTTTAAATTGTCGTATTGTCGAATCTTTGACCTGGAAATTCTACAAGAGGAAATCACCAAAAACTTTGAGCAGTATAAAATCACACAAAATAAAATAGAAATTTATTCACTTAAGAAGAATGAAAAAGAAATTCCAGATCAAGAAGATAGGAACCAAATAGAAATTGATTATCGCTAGGAGTCAATTAGCTAGAGCGATTAAAAAGTTAACTATATCTGAAAGTATCCGTAATGAGTCAGTTAGGGAAACCCGAATAGAATCAAACTACAACCCAGGTACTAGAAAACCCGAATAGAATCAAACTACAACTCAGGTACTAGATACCTGAAATAAAAATAAAAAAGTTTTCAGGAAATCACACTGAATGGGAAAGTTTTTATATCCTGTTCAAAACTAGTGTCCTCGAAAATCCACAACTAAAATCAGATGCTGAGAAATTTTATTATTTAAAAAGTTATCTTGAAAGTGATGCCTTGCGTATTGTAGATGTATTACAAGTGAACGACAGAAATCTGCATGTAGCTATAAACTTGTTGAGAGAATCTTATGAAAACAAAACAAAAATTGTACATGTATATTTCTCCGAATTATTGAACATACCACAGTTAAATAAGCACAATCGTACCGAACTTTCAAATTTTGGTACCAATTCCTAGTCTAAGGTTCAACCGATCACCCTGAAAATTAGCATATATACAGTAGAATCGGTGAAGCTGTTCCATCACGTCACTTAGTTGACGATATTATACAACACATACTATGTTGGTATTGTCTTCTTCTAATAACGAAAAAGAGCGTTTGTCGAATTGTTTTGATTAAGAGGCCTGAATACCACCGCCATATTGGAAAATATGGGATTACGATTCCTGACTTTAATATATGAAATTAGTTCTAGTCCTTTCAGTGGATAGATTAATTTATAATTCTGCGTGTAGGAACTTCAAACATATGTAGCTAGCTAGTATGTCTTAATGACATATTTTTAAAAATGGATTAATATGAAATAATTTTGAAGTTCCTGCACAAAAAACAAAACATGCTTTATTTTTTACTATATAATTTTTTCATAAAAATGTCTAGATTTCTCTAAAATCCAAATCCCGTATATAATTTTTACTTCATTGTTAAGTGCTGCCATCTATTTCAGATTATCACATCTGGCAACTGTGTAACTATTTCGTGCTAAATAACATTGACCTTGGTCTGACGATTGGCGAGAGGGTGGAAGGTGGCCGGGGGTTTTGTTTGTTATTTTATTCACAATACATCACATGCAATTTTTACGTTGAATTGTGCTTGGTTGTACGAGTATTTTGTATTTTTTGCTGTTTTTATTATCCATTTTTCGATTCGTATGCCTATATTATTGTGAGTGGTCACGTGTTAAATGTGGGTAGACGAACGAGTTCATCGTTTCTACACTTTCGTAATTTATCAAGCGGATAAGTTTTTGCCATCTAATGTCCATTTTATTTGATTTATATTTATCGGGGTCTGGGAGAACGAAATTTGAAGAGAATTTTGATTTCTCTTGACTTCATGAATTGTGTTCGGCTGGTTGGAGATTCAATACCCCGTATTTTGTCACTTACTTGTGGATTTTGGGGCCTTTTCTCCAAAGAAATCTTCATGGATGGTTAGTTCTGTACTGGTTCTTTGGTTAAATACGTGAAGATTTATCTGAAATTCAGGATTCAGGATTTGAGACCACTGACTACACATTTCTTTGAAACCTCTATAAACCATCCCAGGGTAAGATATTATTTTCCTCTACTTATTCCGTTAATTGGTACACAAAATCCATGCACTCCCTCAATATTTCAAAATTTAATAGTACGTTTATATCACATTATCAAATCCCTCCATACACCTCCAAAAATCTAAATCCACGTAAACTAAGAGTAAACAAAATGTATCAATACTAGGCCAAATTATTTATTTATATATTTATTAAATATTTTGAGTATACTGACTCAAGAAATCGGAATACATCCTTGAAATTTACATTTTTTATCAACATTTCAAAATAGGATATCAATAATACAATTTTATACACCGTTTTCAGGATTTTAAAATTTAAAAGTCCAATATTGTCGCGCTGAATTTAATCTAGCGAGTGAATGCGTAATCAATGCTGCGTTGCCAGCACTTCGCCGTCAAATCAAGTAATCTGAGGATATTCCCAGCTCGTGTTTGACAGTTCCTCGTGACGTCGACAAGTACTCAGGCATATGGTTGATGTCGTTTCAGTTATGTAATGGAAAAGTCTCGGCGTTTCTACTGTATGTTTTTTCTATGGAGAATTTGGATTTGCTAACATTTTTGTTGTAACTTCCCACCAGGTGGCGCTGCAGCATATAAACTACACGAGCGCAGAAGTACCACAAATCAAAGTAACGGGAGAAGTGCTTTGCGTACGAGTTGTACACAATAATTTTTCTACGACCACGTTTATTAATAAAAGAAAAAAGTAACTTTTATAGGCAGGGAGAGTGCCGCAAATCAAGGGTGGGGGAGAAGTGCTTTGCGTACGAGCTGTGCACAATATTTTTTCCACGATCACGTTTATTAATGAAAGAAAGAAGTAACTTATATAGGTAGGCTGGTGCGACAAATCAAGGTAGCGGGAGAAACGCTTAGCGTACACAATATTTGTTTACGACCACTTTTATTAATAAAAGAAAAAAGTAACTTATATAGATAGGCGAGTGCCGCAAATCAAGGAGGTGGGAGAATTGCTTTGCGTACGAGTTGTATACAATATTTTTTATACGACCACGTTTATTAATGAAAGAAAAAAGTAACTTATATAGGTAGGCTGGTGCGACAAATCAAGGTAGCGGGAGAAATGCTTTGCGTACACAATATTTGCTTACGACCACGTTTATTAATAAAAGAAAAAAGTAACTCATATAGATAGGCGAGTGCCGCAAATCAAGGGAGAGGGAGAAGTGTTTTGCGTACTAGTTGCATACAATATTTTTTATACGACCACGTTTATTGATGAAAGAAAAAAGTAACTTATATAGGTAGGCTGGTGCGACAAATCAAGGTAGCGGGAGAAACGCTTAGCGTACACAATATTTGTTTACGACCACTTTTATTAATAAAATAAAAAAGTAACTTATATAGATAGGCGAGTGCCGCAAATCAAGGAGGTGGGAGAATTGCTTTGCGTACGAGTTGTATACAATATTTTTTATACGACCACGTTTATTAATGAAAGAAAAAAGTAACTTATATAGGTAGGCTGGTGCGACAAATCAAGGTAGCGGGAGAAATGCTTTGCGTACACAATATTTGCTTACGACCACGTTTATTAATAAAAGAAAAAAGTAACTCATATAGATAGGCGAGTGCCGCAAATCAAGGGAGAGGGAGAAGTGTTTTGCGTACTAGTTGCATACAATATTTTTTATACGACCACGTTTATTGATGAAAGAAAAAAGTAACTTATATAGGTTAGGCGAGTGCGACAAATCAAGGTAACGGGAGAAATGTTTTGCGTACACAATATTTGTTTACGACCACGTTTATTAATAAAAGAAAAAAGTAACTTATATAGGTAGGGAGAGTGCCGCAAATCAAGGGTGCGGTAGAAGTGTTTTGCGTACGAGTTGTACACAATATTTTCTCCACGACCACGTTTATTAATGAAGTAACTTATATAGATAGGCGAGTGCCGCAAATCAAGGAGGTGGGAGAATTGCTTTGCGTACGAGTTGTATACCATATTTTTTCTACGACCACGTTTATTAATGGAAGAAAAAAGTAGCTTATATAGGTAGGCGAGTGCCACAAATCACGGTAGCGGGAGAAGTGCTTTGCGTACACAATATTTATTTACCATCACGTTTATTAATGAGAGGAAAAAGTAACTTATATAGGTAGGCGAGTGCCGCAAATCAAGGGAGCGGGAGAAGTGTTTTGCGTACGAGTTGCATACAATATCTTTTTATACGAGCACGTTTAATAATTGAAGAAAAATGTAACTTATATAGGTAGGCTGGTGCGACAAATCACGGTAGCGGGAGAAGTGTTTTGCGTACGAGTTGCATACAATATTTTTTATACGACCACGTTTATTAATGAACGAAAAAAGTAACATATAGGTAGGCCAGTGCGACAAGTCAAGGTAGCGGGAGAAGTGCTTTGCGTACGGGGCGTACACAATATTTTTTACGACCACGTTTATTAATGAGAGAAAAAGTAACTTATAAAGGTATTTCTTCTAAACTTAAGAGAAAGAATTTGAGAAATTCTTCATAAAGTAAGAGCCTCATCTACTCAATTTTAAAAACATTTATATTGAATGTAGAAAAATCAGATAAACGTAGATGGAGTTAATAATGAAATTTGAACAATTTTGAATTGTTATGCCTGGTCTATCCTTTTTAGAAAATAAGTTTTAATTAATTATAATTGTAATATTTGTGTCTCTCGACGATATTCACCATAAAGATAATGTTAGATTGTCAAAAATATTGACATTTCCGTGGGGAAAAGTGCCATAGCGTGTAAGCAGTGACCAATGTTTGGCAGGACAACGTCTGCCGGGTTCATCTAGTAATTATATACTTTAGGACCATATGTAGAGTTTGTAAAGTAGATAAGGCAAAAAAATATTACGTTGGAATTTCAGTGAAGGTGAAAAATGACTGTATTTTGACAAACACAGTAGACTTGACTGATTTATTAATTATTTATGAGAGTTCAGGTGACTCCTTGAATTAAAGGCATACTAGTAAAAAATTTTATATAGTACAAATAGTTTTACTCTTGTAACATTAGTAAACTACATTGATGTCATTTTGTTTCTAAATTTGAAAATTTCACTATATATCTGTTATTCTTTAACGCTCTTTGTTCCATTTTGATATGATACCTAAATTGCCAAGATAAAAGGAACTGTACGTGGTTATTCTTATTTAAAATAAAGCATATTTAAAAAGTATTTTATTTAATATAAACCAATTTCTGATACTCTTTTTCTAAGGATACTTTCATGAACAGAATCAAATACTTTTTTAATATTATTTGTATCGGTAGCAATTGTATAGTGAATATAAACTTCTCGTGGCGGTAACTGCTCCGTAATATTCCTGCCTGGTGCAAATCCCATGTTTTCGATGAATACAGGAGTTTGAGCAATTCCCTAGAATCAATATTTTAAATACAATTCAAATCAAGCAAGGCTCAACTCTCATCCATATATTCCGTACTTACTATTATTTTTTGTTTCAAATATATTTTCGCTCTATCATATTCATTATTGCATTGCTCTTTTCCATTTGGTTTGAAATTAGCATAATCTGGGAAATATTTTTCCAGTTTTCTTCCTTGTTCAATCTTCTTCTGCAACATATCTTGTTTATTTAGAAAAACGATCATGGCAGCGTCTTTTACTGATCTACAAATAGTTATTTTCATAAGTGTAACATTAACGAGTGTAAATTAAATATCTGTCAATATATGCAAACTGTTCAGGAGTGTAGGTACTTTGTTAACATTTCATTGAATGCTTAGCACATAAATCAAGATGCTTATAAACATCAAATTGATTATAAAGAATAGGAAATACAATATATCCAACTCGGTAAAATGAGAACACATGGAAAAATCTATTAAGATACGTGTGACTAAATAATAGGAACCATCCATTATATAACCGATCGTACGATGAGTTGAACAACCAAATCATTTATCATTTCGACTTATACATATAAACGATCATTGCATAGTCTGTGGCGTTGTCGTATGACAAGGTTGGATCGTATGGATGTTTGGCTTGGTGAAAATTTATTGTTCAAATTTGTTTGATATAGGACAGAACATTCTAGTGTGTGTGCAACTGACGACTCAACATAATCTCAAATCAGATCGTCCGTTACGATGCAAAAGAAATAATAAACAAAATTGTAAATCGATGGCTTAAGTGCAAAACGTCGTAACCCACCGAATATTCAAAAAACCGATTTTGGCGCCACTCAAAGCATTGCGGTGACCTTCACATTCGGGCCACAGCTACCTGATAAATTCATTTTACGCGCCAAAACAAAATGTATCAATGGAATGAATTATTTGATGGGTAAAACGTCGTAAGCCACAATTTGGCTTTGTGTTAGCAAGAGTCAAGTGCGTTTCTGTTTGGTGCAGTGTTCCATAACATAATTGGGTGAGCGCTTGTGTTAATTATAGTATATTTCTATACAATATAGTTTGTCGTATCTAGTTTCGATGAATAGTGTATTGATTTTTATGTAACAAGTTTATTATGTCGAGAAAAATATGTTTAGTGGGATACGACATTCTGCATCTTTTTTTTAATAATATATATTAGGATTAGAACATTTTGTAATTCTTATTGAATTACAAACCTATGGAGTGTTTCAATTTTTTGGAATCAATTAAAATAATTTTAATTAAATTTTTGATAGCATCTTGCTTTTACAGTATTATTAATTTAAGAAAAATGTACATCAAGCTGTTCCAGTATTTTCACTCTTAATATGTTTTATAAAAGCATCTAATTTTGCGTTCCACGGTGAATAAATAATGTGCTATTGGTAAAATTAACATTTAATAAGTTAAGAGAGAAAATTAATATTAGTTTGATCTTCTAGGATGTCACAGCGAACAGCTAAAATTATGGATCTTAGCGCTTCTGTTAACTCGGATAAAACCAATCCTGATGGAAATCAAGGAATATGAAATAATATTAAAAGTCAGGCACATCCAATGTCGGATAAACCATCTTTAACTATTTCTGATCCTTTAAGCATCGAGGGATCTATTGATCAGCTCAACATCATGTTGTTTGATGATATTCCTGTAATTTTTGAAGACATCAACCTTACAGCCAATAGTTCAGCAGAATACGTCATGATACTTGAAGAAAAAGTTCTCCAAAGTGTGATGATCGAGAAAACGAAGAAGGAAAAAATGATGTGGAGAAATCTATAACGGAGGTAAATCACAATCACTGTGAACGTGTTAAGCTAAATAATACCTTTTTTTCGTTTTTAATTTCAGGAAGAAGAGTTACAAGACGACTATAATATTATTAATGGGGAAGAAGTTGATGAAACAGAAATGCTTCAGTGTGACGATGAAGAACATGAAGGCGGTTCTGAAACCCACAGTGACTATGTGCCAGATGCAAGAGAAACGAACGGTACTGATACAGATAATATTTAAAACTTAAATTTAGGAAAGGATAGATCTATTAAAAGAAACAAGACACATCAACATGGAAAAGACAGATAAATAAAAAACTACGAATGGAGGGTAAAGAATATTTATTATCTACTATAAAAGATGAACACCAAAATGAATTGAAGACGGCTGCTAGGAAATTAGGACCTGCTTGTGAGTGCAATTCACTTGCGAGGTCTTGTATTAAAATAGGTGAAGAAGTAAGACAGGAAATATATGATGGCTTTTGGAAATTGAACTGGGAAAATAAAAAAAAAGTTACGTCAGGTCTCTTGTAAATTATGAGGAGAAGAAGAGATGCTACGTGCAGACTGATTCTAGAAGAAAAGGAACATTGTATTACCGCCTTCAAGTTGGAATGAGAAATTTAAAGTCTGCAGAAAATTTTTCCTCAGTACACTAGGATTGAAAAAAAGATCGGTAAGAGATTGGGTGACAAATGCAACTATCCATGGAATGCAAAAATGTAAAGAAGTGAAAAAGCAAAGAACGAATAAACAACAACAGAATAACGAACGAAGAGGTTTGATGATCGAATTTATAAATGCAATCCCAAAATTACCATCACATTACTGCAGAGCGGACACTAAAAAATTATACTTTGAAGAATCTTTCAGAAATAAAACAGAGGTCTACAATTTATACAAAAAGCATTGTGAGGAACGACAAGATTGATCACTTTCCATTTGTGCCTTTTTGACAACATTAACAGAAATGAATATTTCTATCCACCAACCAAAAAAGGATCAATGTGATCTTTGTTGTTCCTACAAAGTAGGAGAAATTTCTGACGAAGAATACAGACATCACATAGAAAAAAAAGAACAGGTTAGAAGTGAGAAAAGAAAGGATAAAGAAGCTGCATCAAGTGGCAAATGTTATGTTTTTACTATGGATGTGCAGGCAGTTAAACTATGTCCAATGTTGTATGCCAGCAAACTTTATTTCAAATCCAAATTGCAAGTTCACAATTTCTTTATTTATAATTTAAGCGATCACCATTGTGTGAATTACTGTTGGAATGAAACAGAAGGCAAACTTGAGGCATCCATATGCACTACATGTATAGTTAAGCACTTGGATGATTTCTTTTGCCATGCGGAGAAAATACCGGTGATAATTTATTCGGATGGATGTGGATACCAGAATAGAAATGTAACACTAGCAAACGCACTTCTCAATTTTGCAGTGGAATATGGTGTGACCATTTACCAAAAATTTTTGGAAAAAGGTCACATACAAAGGGAAGTTGATTCCGCTCATGCGTTAATAGAAAGAAGGCTGAAAGTGAGAGAAATTCACATTCCAAGTCAGTATCCAATTTTGATAAGTGAAGCACGGAAAAAATCTTCCTCTTTTGAAGTTCATTATCGTACTCACGATTTTTTTATCAACTTTGATATCAAAGACAGTTGCACATACCAATCTATTCGTCCTGGAAGAAAAGCGGGCGATCCTACTGTTAATCATCTCAAATGTTTGCAGTATGCACCTGATGGAATTATTTATAATAAAACATATTTCCTAGAGGAAAGCTATAATACACCATTTCCACAAAGGCAAAATTCAAATGCACGCTTCACCAAACAACCTTTATATAAACATAGGGTTCCTATATCTAAGCAAAAATATGATCATCTACAGGAACTGACCCAAGTCTTACCAGCTGAAGTGAAGAAGTTTTACGACGACATACCTTTCTATGCCAAAATGAAAAATAATCAATTTTTTTCCTGTTTAATAATGTCAATTAGTATGGTACTGTACGTTCCTTTTTTTATAATAAATAATGTTTAGGATTATATTCTGCGTTTTTATGCTCATAATTATGTTTTGAAAATATTATGTGAAAGGTCGTATACCACAAAATCATATTGTGTACGAGATGTCGTAACCCACTAAGTTTTTCAAAAAATAATAATGATATTAAATATGATTTTTGAAAATGTTACAAACGATTCAACATAACACATAAAATAATCAATGCTGATTCACATAAAGTTCTATCGAAAGAAGAAGCTTTTTTGTTTGCGCTGAACAATAATTGTAGTTATTGGGGATACGACGTTTTGCACTTAGGCCATCGAAATACGGAAAATAATCATACTTCTTGGGACACGTTTATTGAACGATATTGTTTATGGTATGTGAACAGCAATTAATATTCAAATAAACATAAACGAAATGCCATCTATGAAATTTTACTAAAAAAATTACCAGAAATAAATTCACAAGCCGATCCAATTCTAGTAACAAGTTGAACACGCCGTTGCCCATTCGTAGATAATTTTTAAAATCTGATGGTACACTGGTCCATAATTCTTTTAGCAAATTCATGTGCGTAAAGTCGCCGCTGCAATAACCAGATTTTTAACCATTTTAATTTTTTCCCAACTTCATTTAGATTCCAAGAATAAAGTGACCACTATTGCATCTATAGAGTGTTTTGATAAAGTAGGTCGCATGCATGATACTATACTCGAGAAGATAAACCCACGCGCATGGATAAGCTCATCTCTCTCGCACGCTGACGTTAAGGTGTAACCTCATTTACCGCATGGTATCGCTCGGTTTCAGCGACAAATCTTGTCACGTGACCGAATTTTGAATTTGCCGCGACTCAAAAAAGTAGCGACAACTCACAAATCGCCCCGATGAAAAGTAGCGACATGTCACAAATCGCCGCGATGAAAAGCAGCGAAAACATGGCTGCTTGCAACGATCTCGAAAGCTGACAGACAAATATTAATGACAGATAACCTTAAAACTGATTTTCTACTTTTGTTTATTTCTTTAGTGGCAGTGATACAAGTGAATGAAACAGGACAGAATACAAATAAAATAGCGTTTTAATCTATAATCAGCGACACTCTGCTATGATAGTAGGAAATTGACGAGATGTCGTTTGCTTACAAATATCAAAACTGGGTTGATCAGTTTCAAAAATTTTGTATCAGAGCACGGATTCAGAAAATTCGGCAAAAAAGAATATTGGCAGCTCTCGTAGTAAATGAAATTCTGTTACTCAAATACAAGAAGGAATGTAGTCAAAAACGTTTTTGGGTTCACCCATTGTATAACTAGCTTCTATCGCGAGCCTTGAGCGTGGAGACCGAATCGTGAAATTCCGTAACGAAAATAACCTGACACGATACGAGGATTCTCCAGTAAATTTTAATACCCATATGCTTATACGAGGACTGTCCAATAAATTTTAATTTTTTTATACTTATACGAGGACTGCCCAATAAATGTTGATACTTTTATAACTATACAAGGACTGTCCAATAAATTTTGATTATTTTATGATGATACGAGGACTGTCCAATACATTTTGATTGTTTTAGACTTATACGAGGACTGTCCAATACATTTTAATTCTTTTATACTTATACGAGGACTGCCCAATAAATGTTGATACTTTTATGATTATACGAGGACTGTTCAATAAGTTTTGATTATTTTATGCTGATATGAGGACTGTCCAATAAATTTTGATTTTTTATACTTATACAAGGACTGCCCAATAAGTTTTGATTATTTTATGCGGATACCAGGACTGTCCAATAAATTTTAATACTTGTATGATTATACGAGGACTGTCCAATGAGTTTTGATTATTTTATGCTGATACCAGGACTGTGAAAGTGAAACTTTTAATACTAAAAAAAAAGCTAAAAAGAAAAAATTGTGAACGTCAAAGTGTAAAACTCTATGCAATAGCTTTACCGCGGCAGTCTCCGAGTGCCACACGTCTTTTTTAAGCAGTTTTTTCTACACTCTTCTGGTACACAGGTAAATTTGAAATTTATTTGCGGATGTCACCGAGTCTAATCGAAGTGCAGCTATTTTTAGTTCGGCCTCTCATAACAAAACAGAGCGCAGTGAGGGGGAGCCCATTTCTGCTGCTGCACAACTTCTAATAATTGTACGGTACTATATTGTAAATTTGTCTTGCTTAACCACATTGATTACAGACATTAAACTAAATACAATTTTCAACAGATATTTAGCTACAGGTGACTGTTTCACATCCATATCGTACCACAGTATCTGGTAGAGATGACAATAGCGAGCATAATTGCAGAAATGTGCAGTGCACTTTGGAGTGGAGTTGTATCAAAAAGAAAGTTTTACTTTTAATCTATGTTAAATTTTAAACGTTTGCTCATCTCCTGATAATATTATGTATAAATAAATATATATAAATTTTCTAATTTTTTCATTTTAAATTATGTTGGAATATTATTATTAAACCATACACTACCCCATGGACAGACTTTGCATTTATGGGAACACATTTGAAGTTAAATGCTTATTATTGTATGAATGCTGCATGTATATTGTCATTGTATTCTATTGTAGGAATACATTATTATATTGAGTTGTCCGGAACTGATACTAAAAAAATAAAATTTTGTATTTTTTGTTTATATGGCTAATTAATTTCTGTATTTGAAAGAAACCCAGATCCCAAGAAGTCCACAAACTCGAATGAACCTAATAGATTTTAGAAAACATCATTGTTCAATACCGCATATGCACAAACACTCACTTAAGGAAAGAAAATTGAAACAAAAAAAAGACGTGTGGCACTCGGAGACTGCCGCGGTAAAGCTATTGCATAGAGTTTTGCACAATTTCTTTTTCTTCTTAGCTCTTTATGCTTTTCTTCTCTATAAAAAGAAAATATCTAGGTATAAATAATTAGGTATTAATAGTGTAATTACACACCAAAACAATTATTCATTCAAAAAATTTGAACAAAAATAACGATATCAAGAGTTTGATCATCGAATTTCGCGCGATGTACATTTATATAGATATAATATAATATATACTTTCTCTGCGCGGCTTTAATGTGTATTACCTATACATAAAAAGTGTGTGTGTATAAAAAGGGCTACTTTTAATATCGCTCATTTTAATATCAAAAATTTTGGTTATCTTTATAGCAGCATTACATATAAATTAACAAACCAAAAAATAATACTGCATTTGTGATAATAATAATAAAATGTATGTATATAGAGTACTCACTCACTTTCTTTCACTATTTTTCGTGACTTTCTTCATTAATAAATGCACTTTGTTTATTCATATTTAAAACACTTTGTACACAAATTATACGAGTACAGATATTCACTGTTGTACATAGACGATAAATACCTATACCACCTATGGCAAAACTAAAAAGTATCACCGCTGTGCCGGTCGGAGTGGCGGGTGTTAGGTTATTTTCGTTGCGGAATTTCTGGATTCGGTCTCCACGCTCAAGACCCGCGATAGCTTAATAATTGATTACAATATATTTAATTTAAACTAGGATACACAGCGATTTTTCTCATTATCATCAGTATAAAAATGTTTCATTTATTGATTTAACAATATTATATTATTAAACTAGTCAACATGAATAGTTTTGTTTCTTTTCAGTTCGTTCAATTATCACAATCATTAAAAAAATGTCCTTTTTTTGTTAATAATAAAAGAACATGAATTTATATAAATAAATAAAACAAGTACATAATTATCACAACAAAATATTTAATATGTCATCTAAAAACTTTTACAAACAAAAATGTGGTTAAAAAGTTACATCATTTCTCGAAAAAACTGTATAACAAAGAAACAAAATTATCGGTTTAAACGTATATTTTCATACTTTACCAATTGATAATCTTTTAAAATATTTACCTCGCCTGAATCCATTCTTTACAATAATATAACAATAACAAAGAAGTTGCACATTGAGAAAAGGCATGTCGCTCAGTTCCAGCGACAAAAGCTCAACATTTTCAGCTTTATCGCAACTTTTTTAAATCGCGGGAAATTTAAAATACGGTCACGTGACCAGATTTATCGCTGGAAACTAGCGACGAGCGACTGCATGAAGCTTAATACCCACTTAGGCGAAATTCGCGTTTTTTTGACATATTGTGTCAAACCCAGACTGTTGTCGCACATTCGCGTATTTCATCCATACTCACAAATGCGAAATTCGCCAACGCGAAAGTGCGGATAAATCGCAAAAAAGTTGAAATGATTTTAACTATTTTGCGATTTTGTGTCATTACTGTCATTTATAGTGTCATTTTTTGATGGTTTGTGCAGATTATAAATTTATTCTTGAGATATATTAGGTTTGTGTACCTACTACACTATAATATCTTTGTAAATGATTGTTGTAATGACAAGCATCCATGACTATTTTCTTTTTATAAAAATTGCTCAAACGCAAACAAATAATAATAAAAATGCTAGGTTATGTTATTTCTCTTGATTTGTGACAAACGATACTCGTAAAAATCGCAGAATAGATAAAATTTCCCGCCGCGAATATTTTTAAATCTGGATTTGACACATTATGTCAAAAAACGCGAATTTCGCCTAAGTGAGTATTAAGCTTGAGGCTACACCGTTACTCGGAGACAAATTTCGCAGCAACAGCCAGTTTCACAATGACGATTAACGGTTTTGATGTATGTTTTATTTGTTATTTGGTTTCTTTACAGATGAATGTGTGTGAAGCTTAATAAATTATAATTAAAAAACTAGATACATACGAAAACGATGTCGATAATTCTGAAATATTTACAGACAAATATTTGGGGCTTTAAATTTACCTAACCATATTGAACATGCTGGTCGAAAAGATTCTGCTGATGTTGAGGAAAAAGATATCAAAGTGCATGCTCAACAACTTGAATATATAGATAATTAACAAAAAGATGTATCGTAGTTGAATAGGGTAAAAATTTGCATTTCAAAAATATATACATCCTTGAGCAAAAAATTAAGATGGCGAATGGACAGCCAAAGAAAACCAAATCACACAACAACTTGAATGGGATGGTTTAGAAAATTTGGCAGGGTTTATTGCATTTGAGTTACAGGAAATTAACTTGGTTATATTCCAAAAAGCAATGAAATGTCATTTTCCTGGGTAAACCATCTTTCCGAAGGCGGTACTATATCCAAATTTTAATGGAGAGTCATTAAAATTGTCCAAAAATTGACACATTCGCTGCCGCCATAAGAGCGAATACGGAATTACTCAGGTGCCAAAGATTAAAACGTTATAAAACATAATTTTATTGATGAGAACACATTGAAAACATAATGAGGGTGTACAAAAGAAAGATTTTTTTTCTTAACTATTTGAGGTCACCGGTGATCCTCGTGGCATACAAGTAATTATATATTCTTAATGTGCCATGATTATCACCGGTGATATCGAGATATTTTGTAACAATACCCAACTTATAACTAAATCATTTAATGCGTATTAGCAAAACATGTAATACAAAGGAATTTATTACATTGAGCACAAAGTGTCGAAACCAGTTTTGCTCCCCTTTGAGCTGTACTTCTTCCATCCGTCTCAACACTCTTTCTATAACATTCGGCACATCTTTTTCTTTTCTTCCGATTCTTTTCATCGTTATTTGTAAGGGAATGTTTTTCCTCTGTTCTTTCATTCTGATTTTCTCTTTCAAACTTGATTCCCAAGAGTTGCATTACCAATTTCTCCCGAAATTTAGTAATGGACATATTTCTTTTCTTGTTGTAACTGAATATAATGGAAGCATTTATAACAGCAGTGTTAAATAATCATTCAAACGCTGCCTTATGATACCATTTAAGTGTTCTTCTTAGACGGGAGAAGTAACTTGCCTTCTGATCCGACACATCTACGCCATCTTTACCTTTATTATATTCAACTATTGCCTCTGGCTTTTTAATTTCAATTCCCCCTCTATCGTGCTTCCCTGTAGCTTTAATGTCTATTCCGTGTTTCGTAGATAAAAAATAAACGTCACGCTTATCTCTCCATTTAGCAACGACAATACCATCAGCACTTTCTTTACCACATATTTCCGAAGCCCTCAATTTACTATCTACAATGTCTTTTGGAATCCCTTTTCGATTCTTTCTTAGAGTACCTAAGAGAGGGGATTTACTTTTCAATAGTTCCTTGGCCAACGTTACAGAAGTATAATAATTGTCTGTGACAATTGTTCTTCCTTCATATAAATATCTCTCTGTTAAATCAAGGACTACTTTTTCGGCTAATCATTGTCCGTTAGTAAGTGTCTGTCCTGTGTATATCTTCAGATCGAGTATGTAGCCTGATGTATTACACAATTTGAAGAATTTTATTCCGTATTTATGTCTCTTAGTGGGAATGTATTGCCGGAATACCATCCTTCCTCTAAATGGTACCATGGATTCATCAACTACAAGAAATTCTCCAGGATTGCACTGCTGATAAAAATTATTTTGAACTATTTGGAAAAGACGTTCGCTGGGTTGGGCATTTTGTTATACGTAACAGTTATATAAGTAAGGTTATTAAGAAAGTACATAACCGCAATTTATTTAATACATATTTCATAGATTAGTACTTACATCATTCCTAGGTGCTTGTCTGTTAAGAGCTATTGACACCTACAATTTTCTTCTCGACAACATTCTAAAATAATTAACACTAAGCATAAACACAAACACACCGAAGGGCTACAAGAAACAAGTGACTGTGAATCGGCCACTCGATAGTAGATGGAGCCGTACTCATACTCGTACTTTTTTGTAAAATAGAAAACCTTTACATCCGCTCATAGGCGTGCCTAACTCCATTATTCAATTGTTGGGATTGATTCTTTGTTGCATATGTGGGTCCAATTGATGTTCAGATCGTTTGTGTTTGTGGCCAAAATGTTTGCGATTTTACATCGATTGTCTGTTCAATCCTCGTAGAATTAATTCCGAATTAAGCTTTCAACGAGTAAACACATATAGTCTCGTTTTCTGCATTTTTTTGGTAAATATCATTAAAAACGCGTTAGTTTTATGTGTATTGTTTTTACAAGTGTTAAGTCGCTTTATATCTACCGTATAGTAACGACTAAATAATAGGTCAGTCCATCTGGCCAATTTTCACTTAATATTTTGGTATCGAAAATATTAAAACCAGAAATGTCAACCACAACCAGCTGGACCTAGCTTCGCAGCAGTTACAAAAAATTCAGTAAAGAAACCGCAAGCACCTACATCATTCCCAAGCAGAAATCAAGCTATCCCAGACGTCGTCCTTTTTTTTGACTACATTAAGGCAATCGGCGAAATTGTAACACCGAAAGGGATTACCTTTGCATCGCGCATTTCCAATCACCGTATATGTATATATCTATCTTCTGTATCCGTTATAGATAATCTTATAAAAAATCATCCTTCTGTTACCATCAAACAACAAATCATACCAATTCGTAGACTTATCACACCGGCTAAAAGATTACTACTCTCCAATGTTTGTCCCTCTATCCCTAACTCTTATCGAACAGGCACTTAAAAATGAACTTGGGCTGCAGCTCGCCTCACCAATTTCCTTCATTCGATGTGGCTCCCCAAAAGATGAATATGTACACATTTTCAGTTTCCGACGATCTATTTATGTTATACCTGAAAATGAACCTTTTGAAATACAAACTTCAATTGTAATCCTACATGAAAATACGAACTATAGAATCTTCATTACTTCAGACAAACTTGAATGCTTCCTCTGTAAGCAGTATGGACACACCGCAGATTCCTGCCCAAATCCGCAAGATATATCCTACAACCCCCCTACACCTTCTACCTTCAGACACGAAAGTCAAGACATATCTTCTGGCATATCACCTCCTCAACATTCCTCATCCGAAGAGCATCCTGCCGATAATACCTCTTCCATTTTAAAAAAAAACTACAGAACAACCCCAAATTTCAGATGGTTTAACACACAACTTTGGCATTAAGAGGACACACTCCACTGACACCAGCCTCGAATCACCTCCTATACAAATTACTACCATTCCTCCAATTCTCGACCTTGAAAATACTCCATCCCCCTCATCTGCTGCTTTTGTAACACAAATTTCAGCTCTTAAGAAAAAATCCAAAACTGAAAACAAAGACGTTTGGAAGATAAGTCCCTCTAATCAAGCCAAAATAGAAAAATTAATTGGTACCGATCCTAAAAAATTCTCTCTATCGTCCATACAGTTAATAGCTTTCCTGGAAAATTCTTTTGGCGGTAGTGATCCTTTAAAAGAAGCCTATAGCTTTACCACTAATATTAAATCACGCATTGAAGACCTTTTACAAATATACCAAATTCTTTCTGATAGATCTCTTAAAAATCGAATTACTAGATTGCAAAATATTAAAACGCGCAATAACCCCAATGATGCTGTCGAACTTGCAAGCCTATCGTCCATCAATTCAAACGACTCCAATCAGGAAGATTCCGATTTATTTTAATATATCTTTTATCCAACACATTTTCAACATTTATTAATATTCTAAATTTTAAAATTCAGTATTTTACAATGGAACTGCGACGGATATTATCCGCGCCTAGAACAAATTCAGCATCTAACCTCAGTTTACCGCCCAGATTTCCTCTGTCAACAGGAGACCAATTTTAAAACAACTAATATCCCACGAAGTAAATCTTTTGAAGGGTACCATTCTATTAGAACTAACTGCAAAACAGCCAGCGGGGGTTCATCAATATTCGCCTCAAACGAAATGTATTCAGAACTACTTCCCCTGACAACAAACCTGGAGGCAGTCGCCATAACAACATACTGCCCCAACAAGCTAACCATATGCTCCATCTATATTCCTCCAGATCATCCTCTAAAAGAAGATGAGCTTCTTGAACTAATATATCAACTCCCCCAGCCGTTTATCCTCACAGGAGACTTTAACGCTCACAACAGCATGTGGGGTTCACAAAAGACATTTGGACGCGGAAAGGTAGTCGAAAATATATTGAACTGTACAAATTCTTGCCTACTCAATACAGGGTGTAATACACACTTTAATATTTCCCCCGGTACCTTTTCTGCCATAGACCTAAGCATAAGTGATCCCAAATCAGCCCCTTTTATGTCTTGGAAAACAGCTGATGGACTTTATGATAGTAATCACTACCCAATAATTATATCAGACAATCACAATGAAGCTGTTTCCTAAAAAAGTTATTGGTGCCTCAAAAAAGGTAACTGGTCTGAGTATTCCACGACATTTGACACCCTTTTACTTACTCATGATGCCTACGCTTTCAACAATGTTGATGGCTTGATAAAATCAATATCAGATTCAGTTCTCTCGGCTGCGAAGACCCACATTGGAAAAATGTCTTTTTTGCCCAATCATAGGGCAGTTCCTTGGTGGAGCTCCTCTTGTGATGACGCAATACGCCAATCCAAAAGAGCTCTGAACCAATATTTGAAAAACAAAAGTTCAGACAATCTTATTAGCTACAAAAAACTCGAGGCTAAAGCTAAATACGTAGTAAAACAGAGTAAGAAATCATCTTGGAAGAATTATGTCTCAACCATAAACGAAAATTCCAACCCCAGTCAACTATGGAAGAAAATCAGACAAATTCAAGGTCACGAAACAAATAACAAAATTACCCGTTTCATTTCAAACGGCTCGGGTTTTGGATCACATGAACATATTTCAAATATTCTTCCAAGTCATTTCGAAGCGAAATCCAGGAATCACACAATTGTCAATACTTCACCTTCTCAAGAAACTCCTTCTAGTAACATTCTACTATCCGAAGATGTCAAGCACATTAATTCTCCTTTCACCATAAGCGAACTAACAACTGCCTTAGCCAAACGCAAAAACTCTGCTGCTGGTCCTGATTATATTCCCTATAGTTTCCTAAAATACTTATCCATGTATAGCCTCACTAAGCTTCTGAATGTATACAATTTCATATGGATGTCACAAAAGTTCCCTTCTCAATGGCGCAAGTCGATAGTTATTCCGGTACCTATCTTTCCGCAATCTTACAGACCGATTTCACTTACATGCACTATGTGCAAATTAATGGAAAAGATGATCAATAGGCGTCTTTTATGGTTTTTTGAAAAACATAGTATCATCCCAAAGGAACAATCTGGCTTCCAACGTCAGCGCTCAACCAGAGATAATCTTGTACTACTACAAGCCCACATTTCTAGCGCAATTAATAACAGACAAGATGTAATAGCCACTATCTTCGACATTGATGGAGCATTTGATAACATCTCTAGAAAGGCAATTATCTAAAAACTCACACAATACAATCTCACTGGTAATATATATGCATTCATAAAAAGTTTTTTAACATCTAGAACATTTAGGGTTTCCTCTTCATATACCCACCATGATGGAGTTCCCCAAGGCTCAGTTTTCAGTACATCCTTGTTCATCCTCACCATTAACAAGTTATGCGACAATCTTCCTTCCCCTGTTAAATGCTCTCTATACGCAGATGACCTAATAATGTACTGCCATGGCAAATCCAATGCCTCTACTTCCAAAATACTTCAGCTAGCAGTAAATCATACATACCAAATCGAAAGTTATTAAATTCAGTAGGAGAGCGCAAACTTATATCCCTAGTATCACAGTCAACAACTTTCAATTACCTGTTGTAGATGAGTGTAAAATCCTGGGAATGTTATTCGACTCTAAATTATCCTGGAGACAACATATACAGGAAATTAAAGGAATATGTCTTAACCGACTAAATATTATTAAAACACTCTCACATTATCATTGGGGCGCAGATGAATCTACCTTGCTAAAAGTATATAGAACCCTCATTCGTTCCAAAATAGATTATGGAAGTTTCATTTACATGTCTGCAACAAAAACTATTTTACGTTCCTTCAACACAGTACATAATACCGCCATCCGCTTATACCTGGGAGCGTTTCGGTCAAGCCCAGCTGAAAGTTTCTATTGTGAAGCAAATTAACCCCCTCTCTGGCTCAGACGACATCTCCTTCTCAACTATATTGCCGCGATTTCCTCCAATCCAGTATATCCTATATTAACTTCGTACCAACTTCATGACAACCCTCCTTATACCTTTATTATACGTTCTATTCCTCAACTTATACAACCTCTAATTCAAGACGTAAACCTTTCACTTATTCGAACCCGCCCACTCTCCAACACTCCTCCATGTACAAAATTTCTCCCACAATACGATCTCTCCCTCTGCAAATTTAACAAAGATGAAACCAATAGAGATGTTATTCGATCTGCTTTCCTCGAGCTGCTAAATTTTAAAGAATATAACATGGTCATATATACGGACGCATCCAAGACAGAAGTAGCGTCCACACGGGTGAGCTATACGCTATCCTACAAGCCTTCAAACATGTCCAACAACTTGCAAATACACACATAGCCATATGCACAGACTCATTATCCTCCATCCATTCCATTAAGAATACATTTACTAACCACCCCTTGTCCAAGATATACACGACATATATCAACAACTAAAAAGACAAAATACAACAGTTACAATAACATGGGTCCCTTCCCATGTTGGGATTATTGGGAACGAAAAAGCCGATTGCCCTGCCAAAGAAGCTGCCTCAACTGTTACTGCCACGGTGAATCTTCAGCTTTGTAATGACTTAAAAGCTAGCCTGAAAAAAATCATTCGTTACAACTGGCAAATTCACTGGAGTCAAATTATGTGTTCACTACGTGAAATTCAACCAATATTGAATCAGTTTACCTGTCCCGATCTATCTAGGAAAAATATGGCTGTCATACGAAGATTACGTATAGGTCATACTAGACTTACGCATGGTTACCTAATGACATCGTCACCTCAGCCGGACTGTCAGTATTGCCACGTAAAGCTCTGCATCAAGCATATCCTCGTTGAATGTCCATACTTCGCCACAAGACGCCTACAACTAGGAATACATACAATCTACACGGAGATCCTAAATATGTAGTGATAATCAAGTGCGCAAAGTGATCAAGTTCATAGAGGAAGAACTACTTATTAACAGAATTTAATCAAAAAAAATCCATTTAAATAACATATCATGTAATCCCATATTCATGTTGGTTTTAAGCTATTAGTTTTGATTTACATTATGTAATGTAACTTTGTCTGTATTGTACCTCGTGCTAATGGCCATAGCTGTCTTATGCACGTTAATTTAAATAAAAAAAATCCTCATAAAACGAATTTTATACATGTATGGGTCGTCTAAAAGACTGCATTGGAACTTAACTCTCAATGATTGAAGAGGAGATACATACAATCAGAACAGTTTGATATTATGTGCCTAAACGTAAGGATTGAATGTCTTTAGGTTCCATACTTAAATCAAAATGTCCTTATTGATGTTAACTTCGAATGAAATGGCTGTAAAGTTAGAAATTATATTAAGTTAGGTTATTCTTAAACAAGGTTAAGCAAAGTCTTTCTAGAGGCATATTAGAAACAAGTTAAGGATCACAATGGTTGTCCCCACTTTCCCGTTTCAAATAAATAAATATAACTTACACACTGGAATATATATCTCTAAATAGATTGAAGGCTTCATTAAGTCTATTAACAGAGTAGTCTTCTCTTAGTGTCATATCAAAATCGCTGGCTGCTATCAGAAACAAAATTGCTTGTATTCCAGCAAATACTTTAATCCATTTTTTTCGTTCTCCTCTCTGTCCGCCAACGTCGAACATCCAAAATTCGGCGGTACCACCTCCGTATTTTTTGGGTACTGGTATATCGAACTCGATTTTAGTAATTGTTCTAGTTACAGTTCTACAGAATAAAATGTCTTGGTTCGTTGGTATGTACCCTGGGTCGTTGATTTCATCTATTTTATTCAAAAATCTAATAAATAAATAAAAAGTCATCTTTAAGTAAATATGACTGAATTATTATAAAAAGAAATTAGGGACGGTTTTCATATATAGTATAAACCTGCATCAAATGCATATCGATTATACAGACCGTTTTCGATATATATGGATTTCGAAATAAATTTTTCCTTAGAATCTGAATCCGTTAAGGCGACCTTACATTTAGCTGCAATGCAAGTTTCATGCTATAACAAAATAAACAGGGCGCATGTGCGTGTGCTAGTTAGTGGCGATTTTTAAGGGAGAAAAATAATTAGAACAGTTTCTATTTTCATGAAATTTGTAAGCAATTTTAGTTATTTAGTAATAATTCTGCTACCAACCGTTAAAAATATTAGACTAGGTACTCTTGAAGCGCGGTAAATCATTACATTTTTGGCCATTATACATCCACGAAAACATGTACATTTTTCTCTATTTTAGGTTTAATTTTCTGTAAAAATTTGTAAAATGTTGATTTTTCATTTCAAAAGTTACCCAATGATCTATCAAGCCAAGGTTTTATCCAGTATATTTTCTGGGTTTCCTTTTTCTTCTGTAAACCTCTAAAACTGCTGGTGTTTTAATTAACTGAGACAGTACAAGATTTTGTCGTTTTTTCTTATTCATTTTTTTTATGATCGTTTCTGATCTTAAATCACATAAAATTTTGTTTCAATATCATTTAATTCAACCTAAAAATATTTTAAAGTTTGCAACACATTATACGAAATGAATCCAACTATCTCGAAAATAGTATAGTGTAAAACTAGACTAGAAATTGTTTTAAAATATCCTGGTTTTAAAATTGCACCTGTGTAAGGTCGCCTTTAGCATTTTTATTGACTCACACGTCTGCATTTTGAGATATTTGAGGTAATGTACAGAAGGCACAACATTTTTTGATGTCTACTTTTTAGTTATAACAATAGATACTATTATCTTTATTTGAGACTTTCAGAGTTCAATTACGATTTTTCTTTATAAAGTTATGCTACTTTGTAGTTACTATGTAAGGTATATAAAGCAATAATAAAGAAGAGAAGTTTTGTAGAAACAGTAGATTCTTCTTTTACAGGAGATTTGACTTCAAATGAGTATTGCCATAAAATTTCACTACAATAAATAAAATGGTAAATTGAACTTCATTGGCCATTTTATTGTATTTCAGCAACATGAGTTAATGGCTACACTATGGTAAACGAGATAATTCGTATAATTTGTAGGAGTATGAAGTAAAATGAAACATTCACTTACATCTCTGTACTGTCAATAAGTTGATACTCATTGGATCTTTCGAAAGTTTTTTTTATGCCTCCATCATTCCAAGCTGCTTTGACATGACGTACGTACTCCTATAAATAAAAATACAATATCTCTGCATTTTTAAGATAACAAAAATTATGGTCAAAGACTCCAGTCCAAAATCAGCGAAGAAGTCACTTAGCATTTCATTCTAATAGTGGTCATTGTATCAGAACTTGTTGTTTTCGAGTATTTTAAGGAATAATATATTGTTTTATCATTCAATTACAGATTTCACAACATAAGAGTTGAAACATATAGGTACCATGTTTCATGCGTGTACGTTAGTATTCTTACCTCTGTAAAATCACTAGGTCCGGTTGGTCCTAAATTCAAAATAAAGTCAATAGATTGTTTAGTTTCTGCTTTTTCTACTTCTACAGGCGGATCAATTTTGTCCATACTGCTAACTATAGCGTATATAGCCTCGTGAATGTTTTGTTTTATAAGTGGAATTTTTTCTTTACGTTCACTACAAAAGTCCGAAACAAAACACATTCCTTTTATTTTGGCAGTTACGTATTGAAAAAAAATAAATAATTGTTTATTTTTAACAGATTCCTTACAAACTAACATCAGTTTTATAGAACTATATAAAACTAAGCAATCGCGGGTAGATTAAGTTCAGAACCCTGCTGTTTTTGTAGTTTTGTCTGAGATACAGCAGCTGCAATTTGAAAATTTAAGTTAGCAAATATGAGGAATTATTTATTTTTTCCTTAACGGATGTGTTACAAAGCGCTACGCCACCACAGCGGTTAAAATGGATTATATGCTTGTTTACCAATTGTTTTCTTTGGCCGTGTGTTTCGAACATCGTTTTTCGTATTTTATATTGAATTTTAAAGTGTTAGGTTTAATTTAAGAAACAATTTTTATATTTGTTATTAAAAATCTGCGACAATAGTCGTCAATATTGCTCAGTACTGCAGTGCAAATCGATAAGAAATAAAGACGTACATTTGAGTTTCCATCGGTTTCCTGAAAGTGGAATATTTAGAGTAAAATAAAAATGGAGAATTCGAAATGGTAGACACAAGAAAAGCTTGTCAAAGTAAATTAAGAATTGGAAAACCTATTATCGAAATATAATATATGTTGGTGTGTTCACTTCATTTTAAAGAAGAATATTATATTCCAAGAAGTATTGTTACACCTGTTCTATGAATGTCACAATGACAGCATAGACTGAAAATAAGAAGAGGGATGAATAGGCGGAGTAGTGAAGGTGACATTCTAGAATTTTCAAGAGTTTGCTATTGTGTTCCATATTGACGTACTAGTATGTTATAGAATATTCTAGTCCTTTCTGGAAAGTTCTTTCTATATATAAATAGCGATCAGTTATGGTAGAGTCAGTCAGTAAATAGTTTGATGTGTCAATAAGTTGAATTGGTACAAAATAGTACTGTATTTTGCCAAGTTTTGAATAAAGTTGTAACAGTGGTGACAGCGGTAAAAGTAAGTTATGGTCAATACTAGAAGTACAAATTACGACACCGATATGGAAGCTAATAGTGGAGCACCAGCATGGTTTCTTTAGATGATGGAGCAAAAAAAATAAGAAAACACGAAAAGGAGGAAGAGGAACGGAAAAAAAGCAAGAAAAGGAGGAAGAGCAAAACCGTAGAAGACAAGAAAAGGAAGAAGGGACGCGGAGAAGGAAGAAAGGAAGCAAATATTAGAGGTGTTGTCCGATTTTAGTTCTACCTTTAAAAGTATAATAGCGGCCTTAGATAACAAAATAGATACAATTCAAGAAGCCCTAAAAACAGACATAAAAACAGTTAAGGAATATTTGGGTACAGTAGAAAAATATTTGAAAACAGTATAGATAGATTTAAAAATGACAGAGAAAGATTTAAACACAGACCAGATTGACCTAAGACAAAAATTAGATACATTAGTAAAGAAAATAGAAACTAATCCCAATGATAGCAGTTTCATTAGTGATAGTGCCAGAACTGAAATAGTAAATTTGAGACACAACCAGGTTATCAAGCCACCTACATATGATGGCCAATCATCTTGGGAGACATATCGACGCCAATTTGAAGCAGCAGCTACTGCCATTGGGTGGAATGATCAAGAGAAAGCCACCTCCCTTATGATTGCTCATCGTGGACAATTCGCATGCATTCTGCAATTATTACCCCAAAGCAACCCTAGCTATGGCGTCATTATCCAAGCTTTGGATAGCAGGTATGGACAGCAACATTTAAAACAAGTTTTCCAAAGTCAATTGAAGGTGCGCATGCAAAAATTAGACGAGAGCCTCCAAGAATATTGAAGTGGCATAGAAAGACTATTGAGTTTAGCCTATCCACAGGTTACTAAAGAATTTTTAGAACAATTTGGCGTTCAAGCATTCATTGATGGTTTAAGATATACAGAAATGCAACAAGCCCTTTGATTACGCCACCATTTGACACTACAAGATGTATTAACTTTTGCTCAAGAATTCGACCTGGTCATACTACTCCGATTTTGGTACAAGAAACAGCGTCCGTTCGAATTGGAACCGCGGCCGTAGTTCACTCATTTTTGGTAGCAAACATTGGACATTATGCAAGACAAATTTGTAATAGATTTGAGAAACAAAATTTTATCCACCGACAATCTAGAAGAAGTTTTTAGCAAACTTAAAATTGAATTTTCAAGAAATGCTCCTTATTTCAACGTGAAATTTTATATTTGTGTCACGTTGTGTCAGCAGAGGGAATAAAAACTGATCCGGAAAAAATTTCAGCGATTCAAGACTGGCCAAAACCAAGAGATAAACATGAGGTTCGTCAATTTTTGGGTCTTTGTACATATTACCGGAAATTTGTTCAAAATTTTGGAAAGATAGCCAAACCTTTAAACAGACTTACTGAAAACAACACATCATTCGATTGGGATCCAGAATGCCAAAATGCCCTTACTGAATTTAAAAAGAGGTTGTCCACTGCACCGGTTTTAGCGTACCCTAAAGAAGAAGGTCAATTTATTCTCGACTGCGACGCTTCACAGCATGGCATAGGAGCTATCCTTTAACAGCAACAAGAGGGCGAAGAAAAAGTAATTGCTTATTTCAGTAAGACCCTGGGAAGGGCGGAGAAAAATTACTGCGTTACAAGAAAAGAACTGTTAGCAATTGTAAAGGCTATTGAACAGTTTCACACATACGCTTATGGCAGAACTTTCATCATCAGAAGCAACTATAAAGCACTACAGCGGCTGATGAATTTTAAAAATGCGGAAGCACAAATTGCAAGATGGTTAGAAATACTTCAGCAGTATAATTTTGAAATAGTTTATAGAAAAGGTCGCTATCACGGAAATGCGGATACCCTATCCAGAAGGCCATGTACTCAACAACAATGCAGATATTGCCAAAGAATTGAGGAAAAGGAAAGGAATAATAACCAAATAAACAAAGATGAAAAGATAAAATTGCTGCATGCAACAACAATAAGAAGCGACTCGGACGAAAACATGTGGTCAGTAGAAAACCTAAGGAAATTTCAAAAGAAAGATGAAGACTTAAAAGTTGTCCGGACCTGGCTACAAAACAGCCAAAGAATTGAGGAAAAGGAAAGGAATAATAACCAAATAAACAAAGATGAAAAGATAAAATTGCTGCATGCAACAACAAAAAGAAGTGAATCGGACGAAAACATGTGGTCAGTAGAAAACCTAAGGAAATTTCAAAAGAAAGATGAAGACTTAAAAGTTGTCCGGACCTGGCTACAAAACAGCCAAAGAATTGAGGAAAAGGAAAGGAATAATAACCAAATAAGCAAAGATGAAAAGATCAAATTGCTGCATGCAACAACAAAAAGAAGCGAATCGGACGAAAACATGTGGTCAGTAGAAAACCTAAGGAAATTTCAAAAGAAAGATGAAGACTTAAAAGTTGTCCGGACCTGGCTACAAAACAGCCAAAGAATTGAGGAAAAGGAAAGGAATAATAACCAAATAAGCAAAGATGAAAAGATCAAATTGCTGCATGCAACAACAAAAAGAAGCGAATCGGACGAAAACATGTGGTCAGTAGAAAACCTAAGGAAATTTCAAAAGAAAGATGAAGACTTAAAAGTTGTCCGGACCTGGCTACAAAACAGCCAAAGAATTGAGGAAAAGGAAAGGAATAATAACCAAATAAGCAAAGATGAAAAGATCAAATTGCTGCATGCAACAACAAAAAGAAGCGAATCGGACGAAAACATGTGGTCAGTAGAAAACCTAAGGAAATTTCAAAAGAAAGATGAAGACTTGAAACTTGTCCGGACCTGGCTACAAAACAGCCAAAGAATTGAGGAAAAGGAAAGGAATAATAACCAAATAAACAAAGATGAAAAGATAAAATTGCTGCATGCAACAACAAAAAGAAGCGAATCGGACGAAAACATGTGGTCAGTAGAAAACCTAAGGAAATTTCAAAAGAAAGATGAAGACTTAAAAGTTGTCCGGTCCTGGCTACAAAACAGCCAAAGAATTGAGGAAAAGGAAAGGAATAATAACCAAATAAACAAAGATGAAAAGATAAAATTGCTGCATGCAACAACAAAAAGAAGCGAATCGGACGAAAACATGTGGTCAGTAAAAACCTAAGGAAATTTCAAAAGAAAGATGAAGACTTATAAGTTGTCCGGACCTGGCTACAAAACAGCCAAAGAATTGAGGAAAAGGAAAGGAATAATAACCAAATAAACAAAGATGAAAAGATAAAATTGCTGCATGCAACAACAAAAAGAAGCGAATCGGACGAAAACATGTGGTCAGTAGAAAACCTAAGGAAATTTCAAAAGAAAGATGAAGACTTAAAAGTTGTCCGGACCTGGTTACAAAACAGCCAAAGAATTGAGGAAAAGGAAAGGAATAATAACCAAATAAACAAAGATGAAAAGATAAAATTGCTGCATGCAACAACAAAAAGAAGCGAATCGGACGAAAACATGTGGTCAGTAAAAAACCTAAGGAAATTTCAAAAGAAAGATGAAGACTTAAAAGTTGTCCGGACCTGGCTACAAAACAGCCAAAGAATTGAGGAAAAGGAAAGGAATAATAACCAAATAAGCAAAGATGAAAAGATAAAATTGCTGCATGCAACAACAAAAAGAAGCGAATCGGACGGAAGCATGTGGTCAGTAGAAAACCTAAGGAAATTTCAAAAGAAAGATGAAGACTTAAAAGTTGTCCGGACCTGGCTACAAAACAACCAAAGAATTGAGGAAAAGGAAAGGAATAATAACCAAATAAACAAAGATGAAAAGATAAAATTGCTGCATGCAACAACAAAAAGAAGCGAATCGGACGAAACCATGTGGTCAGTAAAAAACCTAAGGAAATTTCAAAAGAAAGATGAAGACTTAAAAGTTGTCCGGACCTGGCTACAAAACAGAGTTAGACCCAATTGGCAACAAGTGTCCAAGTATGGTTCAACAATCAAAACATACTGGGCTCAATGGGATGGGACCAAAAACTAGAAATCGTAGAAAAATGGCTCAATATCTGTCCGGTGAACCATTTCAGAGAGTAGAAGTAGACATACTCGGGCCACTACCAAAAACAGAAAAAGGTAACAAGTACTTAATGGTAGCTATGGATTACTTTTCCAAGTGAGCATTTATGAATAATGTCATCGCAAGACACGGAGTACCATTGGAAGTACATTCCGATCAAGGAAGAAATTTTGAATCAGAATTAATGACAATCCTCGGGATTAAGAAAACTCGAACTACACCAATGCATCCACAGTCTGATGGTGTATTGGAACGTCATAACAGGACAATTTGCCAATATCTAGCGTTATTTGTCTGCCAAAACCAGCAAGATTGGGATGAACTGATTCCATTGTTCCTCTTATCTTATCGGAGTGCACAGCATGAATCCACTGGCTATACACCTTCAATGTTGGTCACTGGTCGAGAAATGAAGCTTCCTAGCGATTTCCTCTTTGAATAACCTCCTCCTTCGTCTCAAGAAGAAGACCAAAGACTGCCTCAATATGTTGATGACCTTCAACAAAAGTTAGAGAAGATTCACGAGTTTTCAAGGACGCGACTGAAACTAACCAGGGAAAAGATGAAGAGAGGGTTAGATAAAACCCTTAATGAAGAGATATTTAAGTCCGGTTATGCAGTTTGGTTGTACCAGCCCAGACGAAAGGAAGGATTAACTCCGAAACTTCAACGAAATTGGGAAGGTCCCTACCTGGTGGTCAAGAAAATCAACGACCTAATTTATCACATTCGTCTGATACCAAAAAGTAAACCTAAGGTCGTTCGTATCGAGAGATTGGCTCGCTATTACGGTGATGACCCACCCAATTGGTTTCAAGAAGACGTCGAAGTCCCTGTTATTCGA
Source organism: Galeruca laticollis (assembly GCA_963921935.1). Taxonomy (NCBI): domain Eukaryota; kingdom Metazoa; phylum Arthropoda; class Insecta; order Coleoptera; family Chrysomelidae; genus Galeruca; species Galeruca laticollis. Next base: position 148,417,952 of record OY998176.1, on the reverse strand, counting down.
GGCGAATAACTTGAAGAGGGGAAGCAATGTTACACCTGTTCCATGAATGTAAGAATGACAGCTTGGATTGAAAATAAGACGAGAGCTGAATAGGCGGAGTAGTCACATTCACCTGTCAAGGTGACAGTCTAGAATTTTCAAGATTTTTCTATTGTGTTCCATATTGACGTACTAGTATTTTATAGAATATTCTAGTCCTTTCTGGAAAGTTCTTTCTATATATAAATAGAGATCCGTTGTGGCAGAGTCAGTCAATAGTATGATGTGTTAATAAGTCGAATTGTTAAAAAGTAGTATTGTATTTTGCCAAGTATTGAATAAAGTTGTGAAAGTTATAACAGTATGTTGTCATTAAACTCTATATTTTTATTTGTAATTAACTATTTATTTAATTATAGACGCAAATGTTCACAGCTGTTCCATTGCTTAAACTGCCTGTTTAACAACACAATACGAAGAAAAAAGTTTTGAATTTACTTATAGAATATTGTCTAAAAAAATTCTCTTTAATTATTTATAAAAGAAAATGTGACGCAAAAATGGTGTAAAACACTAAACCATACATAAACAAACAATTTTATCACGTCTACAGTAATTTAGACTTGACAGCTGCGATCTTAATCTCGGATCCCAATACTACAAAATTTGTAAGAAATGTATTTATTTTATCTAACATACGAGTTAATAGCAATATTAGTCAAAAAATGCAAATTAATTAATTCCAACCGATTAACAATAATCTGATTGATGATCATGCAAGAGCTGGACAACTTTCATAAATCGAATTTTCAAGAGCAACTTATTAACTCGACAATACGAACCGTTTGATACAAGAATCTCTCCAATAATTAAATTTTTTGACAATTAACTTAGCTGATGTCTCTCTGCACCCTCACTCATCATCAGTGCATTGAATAGATAGTTTAATGAGACGCAGTACTTGAGCGAAGATACCGAACCATTTCTACTAAAATATCGTATCGACAAACAGGGGGATGATTTCTACTACTCACACTGATGTTTTCTAAAATATCTGCAGTAAAGAGAATGTATTGGAATGCTTGTCGTCTTAAAATAAATGTGTCAAATAAGAAACATTTTATTAAAAAAAAATAATTGATGGGGATTCATACAGTGGCTTGTTTTCATACTTACCTATTCGAATACCCGTTGATGTGTAAAATTTTCATCTGTTTAATAATAGTAGTTTTACCAGATTCTCCGGTGCCCAGTAACAACAGTTTATTTGTGCCCAAAAATTTTGTGGTATAACGTACGTGGTCATTTTTATCTTCCTGTTTACTACTACCGCATACCATATTTTTATTACCTTTTACAACTGTAACGATTCTTAGTACCACCCAAATAATTGTTAATCTGTAATCTTATTTTAATATTTTATCTGAAAATTGTATTATGGATATCTATTCGATTTATTCAATCTTATCAGCGTCAAGTAGAACAGACAAATTTTAAATCAGTCTCAAAGTTTGCAATTAATTTTGTTTTATTTGCTAAGGTGTAATCAATATTAAAATAGTTATTGATATACAGATAAAAATTCTTAGACTAAGAATCGATAATCTTATAATAGTTTTTACTTTTGTTGCTGGCAGTAGATACATTATAGTTAGTAACTTCTTGAGAAATTGATATACGGGGTGTCCCAAATTGTAAAGTGTGGTTGTACATGTCAAACAGGATCATTTAATAATTATCCAATTATTCAACTAGTTATTTAATTCAGTAAGTCGACTTAATTCATAATGTATTATTACGAAATCGCACACTGGTGTAGTGCCCGAATCCTACTCTGTCTAAGCTATGCCTGAAAGTCAAAATTTTAGCGAATGCGCAGGGACATCTCCGAACTGTTTACTATTATTTTTTGTGACTATTCTTACCTAGATATTTCCAGTTAGGTCAATTGTTATTATGAGCCGCAATCTAGAAGGATCCAGAATAAAAGGCTCTTAATATATAAGAGAGGAGTTAGTTTATAATTTGACCTCGTGAGATAAACAGTAAACAATTAAATATATAAATTAAGTCTAAGTAAATATAAACAATAGCGAAGTGTTTATATAAATTAGTGTAAGGGAATATAGTGAACAAATAAATTAAGTGAGTTAACATATCGTGTGTATAAATTTATCACACCCGTCAGGATAAACTGTTTTAAATAAATAAGGTCAGAATAAGTGGGATAATATAAATAAATAACTACGTAAAAATGGCCAAGAGACTAACTTACCTGAAAGTGACTGTACTAAAAGCAGAATTGGAAAAGCGCGAGTTGGAAACGTCCGGTAAGTAGAGTGGGTTAGTAGAAAGACTTAAATAAGTGGCACTGGTAAGTGATGGCTTCGACCCAGAAACATTTTTATTCAAAGACGATGCAGACACCTTAAACTCGTCAATTTCTAACATGGACGAGATGATTTCTGCCATGGAAGAGTAGATTTCAACGAATGTGAAAAACGATATTTCTTCTATAAAGAACGATTTTTCTGATATGAAGAACGATATTTCTGCTAACATGGACATGCTAACTGTCTGCCGATATCTTATTAATAAAAAATTGCTGCTGTCGTTGAAAATAAAATTTCGTCTCTAAAATCGGATATTGAGGATAAAATGACAACGATGGACAATAAAATCGAGAATAAGATGTCAATGATGGACACTCCAGCAGAAGAAAAGAAGGGCCAAGCAAACAAAACCTTACACACACCCTAAGTTAGAAGACTACACACACCCTAAGTTAGAAGACATTGGCAGTTTTGCCCGAGTCAAGGCTCCAACGTTCGACGGAAAGACATCGTGGACCAATTATGTCAAACAGTTTGAAGCAGCCGCTAGAGTGAATAATTGGTCCGACAGGGAGAAGGCAGTAAACTTGACCATCGCCCTTCGGGGATATGCCTTAGATGTACTTCAGACGATACCACTTGAAAAAACGGATGACTTCGAGCAGTTGAAGAAGAGGTTGGATATGCAATATGGCCATGAACATCTAGAACATTTGTATTAATCACAGCTGAAGAACCGAAGGCAGAAACGTAACGAAGCCCTTCAAGAGTATGAAGTGGGTATTGCTCGATTAGCCTATCCATCAGCACCAGAAAACATGATGGAATGTCTGGGTTATCCAGGCCTTTATTGATGGCTTACGCGACCCCGATATGCAGATGACTCTTTGTTCAGCCCATCCCAAAACATTAGTTGACGCATTGACAGCTGTTCTTGGATATGACGCAGCAACAAAGGCTTCGGGTTATAACAAAGTTAGGACCATCCAAGAAGAAGGCGACGTGGACTGGTTTGACCAGATCGTCAGCTTGATAAAAAGTATGATGGACAAGAAGCGAAAAAGATCAGATGCTGGAATTGTAGCGAGCTAGGGCATGTACGCAGTTCGTGCAAGCGCCCCAGGATTCCTGCAAACCAAGAACCCCAGTCACAGGAAAACTAGAACGGGTCAGCTACGAGGGGGCAGCACTGACCCATGATCGTTCCAAAGATCCTCTTATACTGATAACTTCTCTCAGATGCCGTAACGACAGTGTATATGCAGATGGCGAAGTGAATGGCAAAAAACATACTCTGCTGGTTGGACACTAGAGCAACTAGAACCATTATGCGACCAGAGCTAATAAACTCCAAGAAGAAGCTTTTACCAACGAGACTGCGGACCGCCACAGGAGAGAGTACCAACGCTCACGGGGAGACACAAATCCAATTGGGAATTGGCGCAGAAAAGTTCACGCATACGGGAATCGTAGCTGACATTGAAGAAGATGTGATTCTGGGAATGGATGTAATGAATCTACATGGTTTCCAATTTTGGACTTTAGAAACGGAACCATTAAAGTGGGTTCCGAGGAGGTATTCCTTCATCCATATGAAGGCAGCGCGGTTTTGGCAGCTGTACAGGAAGCTACCGTTCTTCCTGAACGATGCAAAACCATGATAGTAGCACGGCTACAGGGAATCATGGAGGAAGTTACACCGGTTATGATTGAGCCAAGGAACCACGACGAAGAGGTTGGCAGGATTGGTTACGTCGGCGAAAGAAATCCCAGTACGTGTGATAAACGTGAACGATTACCCAGTTACCATCAAGAAGGAAACTAGGATTGGATCCTGCGTAACAGTGACGTCTATAGTTTGCCAAATAACGGCCACTGACAATACCAATGCCAGATTCGAACAAATGGTATCAGTTATAGCTGGTCAATCCTTGAATCGAGCTGAGAAAAGGATAATGAATATTCATACCAAAAGTAGGGTAAGACATCAGCCGTCAAACACAAAATCGATACTGGTAATGCCAAGCCAATTGGGCAATCAGCTCGTCGACTACCACGAGCGAAGAGAGAGGAGGTTGAAAGAAAATTCGATAGATGGCAGAAGAAAAAGTAATAGAACCATCTACTAGTCCATGGATGTCTCCAGTGGTGCTCGTCAAGAAAAACGATGGAACTACGAGATTCTGCGTAGACTATCGTCAGCTAAACAACGTGACGAAGAAAGACAGCTATCCTCTGCCTCGTATCGACGATACGCTAGACACTTTGGCCGGCAGAAAACTGTTTTCCACCTTGGACCTGAAGTCTGGTTATAGGCAAGAAGAAATGGTCCTAGAAGACAAAGAGAAGACTGCTTTTACCACCGGATCTGGATTATGACAATTCAACGTCATGCCATTCGGACTCTGTAATGCGCCCACGACATTTGAAAGACTCATGGAAAATGTCTTGAGAGGGTTGTCTTGGAATACATGCCTGGTGTATTTGGACGACATCGTAGTACTGGGGAAGACATTTGAAGAATTTGGAAGGTGTATCCAAACGACTCCAAGCTGCCCTGCTCATGTTAAACTCGAAGAAATGTCAGCTATTTCAAAACCGAGTCAACTATCTAGGTCATATAGTGAGTAATGAAGGAGTGGCGGTGGATCCACAGAAAATTGCTTCCATTCGGCAATGGCCGCAACCAACGGACAAATATCAAATTAGGAGTTTCCTTCGACTTTGCATATACTATAGATGATTTATCAGGGAGATATTGCCAAGCCCCTTACTCGACTCAATGAAGAAACAAGAGCTTTCCAATGGGACGAAGAATCCTTGAAGAGGCATTTAACCACGGCGTCGATATTAGGATATCCATTACCAGAGGGAGACTTTATTCTTGACACTGGCGCAAGTAACGTAGGAATTGGAGGAGTGCTCTCACAGATCCAAGGAGGGCAAGAAAGAGTGCTAGGATATTTCAGTAAAGTCCTCTCCAAACCAGAACGAAACTACTGGGTCACAAAAAGAGAACTTTTGGCGGTAGTGAAGTCCGTGGAACACTTTTACCAGTATCTCTATAGAAGAAAGTTCTTAATCCGGACTGATCACGCAGCACCCAAGTGGTTAATGCAGTTCAAGAATCCCGAGGGTGAGATCGCTAGATGGATTGAACGACTACAAAAATACGATTTCAACATAGGACATCGAGCTGGTGTGAGTCACCGAAATGCCGACTCCCTGTCCAGACGGCCGTGCCTAACAGACTGCTCCCACTGCAACAAGGCGGAATCTAGGGAAGCTGCAGTTTCCGGAAGTACTGCAGTCAAGGAAGAATGGTCACCCACCAGGATCAGAGAAGATCAGGAGAATGTTCCTCACCTAAAGAAGATTCGGCAATGGAAGGAAGAAAATAGGCGACCTACCTGGCAAGAAGATTTTCACCGACACTCAAGGCATATTGGGCTCAGTGGGACTCCCTTATCCTGGAAGAATGGCTGGGGCTGTTGAAAAGAGTCCTTGAAAACGATGATGGTTCCGAAGAGGCAGCTAGTTATCCCGAGAACAAGAAAAGCTGAGGTACTGAAGAAGTTGCACGACAGTCCATCGGAAGGTCATCGGGAGTGAAGAAAACCCTTCAGCGAGTCCGCGAAAGGTTTTATTGGATGAACAGCTCCAACGATGTGAAGGACTGGTGTAAGAAATGTACGACTTGTGCTACGAGTAATGGACCACATCGCAAGAGAAGGGCACCCATGAAACAATATGATGTTGGAAGCTCTTTCGAAAGGATTGCTTTAGACATCACTGGACCATTTCCGACGACAGAAAATGGTGGTTAATACATCCTGGTAGTAATGGATTATTTCACAAAGTGGGCGTAAATTTATGCGATCTCCAATCAAGAGGCCATAACTGTCGCGGATGTACTGGTGAAAGAATTTATCAGCCGATATGAAGTTCACAGCGATTAAGGAAGAAATTTCGAGAGCCAGGTATTCCAGGGAATTTGTGACAAGCTGGGAATGAAGAAGACCACGACAACAGCGTTGCATCCATAGTCAGATGGAGGATCAACGACGTCATCGATCGCGTAAGCAAGATCCCATTGGAAAACCAAAACCGACTTGCGTTATTCGAAGGAGACCATGACAAAGAGGAAGGGGTGAACCGTCTACAACAAGAGTCTGGCCCAGCCTTCGAAGAATTTATGGACGCATACGGAGTTACCGGAAAAGCAAGATACGGAGTCACTACAGATCAAAGACAAGATTTGTTCACGCTCCCGGAAGAGTACTGACAGGCACATAACATCTCCGCCAGTAACAAACACGCACGAAGGTTGGCAACCGCCTTTCGAAAGAAGTTTGGACAATTAGATAAACTTGAAGATCAGATGCCAGCCTCTGGCAAGACACTGAGACTCAAACAAAATTCGTGGTACGTCTTCTACCTGGTAACTAGAAACGAATTTCCAGATCGATCCACCTATCGAGCTGTGTGGGAAGCGTTACGAAGTCTTCGAGATCATGTGCTGGAATCTCATGTGGAGAAACTAGCAATGCCCAGGATAGAGAGCAACCAATTGTGTTGGCGAGTCATCAGGAACATGACAGGGGTGTTCTTCCAAAATACCGGTGTCCACATATTAATTTGCAGCTATACCCCTCGTTATTGGTACCCGTTGAAGACGGTGCCCTGTTATTTCCATACGATCAGAATTACCAGGAGGAGCTTTCTTTTAAGGAGGGGGTAATGTTACGAAATAGCACACTGGTGTAGTCCCTGAATCCGACACTGTCTAGGCTAGGTATGAAAGTTAAAATTTTGGCGAAAGCGCAGGGACTTCTCCGAGCTGTTTATCATTATTATTTGTGACTATTCTTATCTAGACATTTCCAGTAAGGTCCATTGTTTTTGTGAGCCGCTATCTAGAAGGATCCAGAAAAAGGGCACTTAATATATAAGAGAGGCTACTTACTAATGGAGTTATTTTATAATTTGACCTCATGAGATAAACAGTGAACAAGTAAATAAACAGTAGTGAAGAGTTTATATAAATTAGTGAAAGTGAATAAATAAATTAAGTGAGTAGACATACCGTGTGTATAAATTTATCTCACCTGTCAGGATAAACTGTCTTAAATAAATAAGAAAAGCATTACAGTATATTGAAATCTGAAAAAACATTAAATTGGATTAGACATTTTTTAACAAGCAAAGTTTAATTTTAGTAGCTTACATTCTTGCGTTTTAAGCTTTTCTATCCATATCATCTAATTTTAGGGCCAATAAAAATTATTTTTGGCATCACTTAACTGGGGAAATATATGTCTTAGATATGTAAATCATTGAACTACTTCATTCATGAGCTTCTCTATGATTTTTCATAAGTAACAGATGATCCTTTATAACGTCCATTATTTCCCAAATCAATAGCTTTCTAATCTAAAGGTGGTAGTAAGTCTTGTAACAGAAATCAAATTTAGATATTTAATCTTGCGAATTTCTTTTTTGGAGTGATTTTTGGATTCTCATCTTACCATTGAAACTGCATCAAAAGGTAGAGTATAAAGCAATATAGGTATTTCATTTTGTTCTAGTCTTTTTATTTATACATTTTACGTATCGACTATCCAATACCTATCCTTGGAAGAGTAAGGCCAACATTGCTTGTTTGTTTATATTTATTTACAAAATTTGATAGTAAGTTAATCATTTACTTAAGAATAAATTAAAACCTGCAAAACATACAAATGAAAACTAACACTTATACAAAGAACAGTTGATACTATTTGGTGTTCTATACCCATATGGGAAAATACTTTTACATAGAGCTTATTATATTACTTATGTTCTTTAATCCCGATGGGGACGTAGGGTTTCAACAAAGGAATGCCAGCGGACACGATAGTGAGCCATCCACTTGATTTCTCTCCAGGATTTTCGTTCTTCGGCAATTTCTTGTTTAAGAGTTCTTCGACAAGGTTTACGTGGCCAGACTTGCTCGATAGTGTTACCCACTTTAGTTTGGTGACATATCCTCCATAGGTTTTCACTGGAAATTGTGTTAGGCCAGTAGATGTTTCTTAGATAATGGTTGATGATGAGTTGTAGGGTGATCTTGTTTGAGACTTTCCAAGTTTGACATCTGTACAGGAGCACTCTTAACACTGGTCTCAAATATTTTTAGCTTAGTGTGTCTTTGTAGGTGTTGTAATATCCAAATAAAGTTTTACTTCCTTATTTTTTATAAATAATTAATATACTTACCACATTATCAAGAGTAACCAAAAACTTACATTTTACTCAACACATTCGCCTCTGGTAAAATAAAATATCTAGGTGTTGGTAACATTTTTGTAAAATATTTTGATTTATTTTATTAATAAAGATTAGATGTCTATATAAGCAATTAGATTTTTTTTTCAAATAAAAATGTATTCACCACACTGGGAGCTTTTATTTCCTCTGGTGGACCGCATGAATCATTTATTAACTTCCTCCAAATTTAAAGGATCTATTGTAGCGATTTCGTCCCGCTTTGGTCTGTCAAATACATACCAATCAATTTCGTTTCGAAAAACTATGACGTCAAGCTAACTTTGGTACCCTTTTTGGTTTGTCAAATCACATACCGAGATCTGCAGCATGGTTACTGAAATTGGTAGCTTTCTATCCTTGTCTAAAGTAGCTTTTGTTTTGCTTTTTATTTGTAAAAAAAAGTCGTTGAAACGAATTGAATTTTTGGCCAATATTCTTTAAGTTTTGTCTGTTTTTTAGTATACCTAAATAAACAACTTTTCTGATCGCAATACAAAACGTAAATTTCATCAATCAGCTGTACCAATTGAGAAGCAAACGATTTCGCCTGTAATTAGTACTTTACATCATACCGGTGACGTAGAACCTACCATTAGGTTAACTAAAGTCCCTACCAACCAAAGCGGGACGAAATCACCAAAGGATTTGTACATAATTATGTAACTTCCAAATTTCGTGTTCTCAAGGATAATCAATACTTTTGTACTAACCGCTTTTCAATCTTGAAAACTCCACAGAAAAAGTACACTGTTTCATTTTATTTGTGTTATTTTTTAATGTAATAATTATGGTACATAGAACATAATGTTAAAAACACCAGATACATCGAAATGACAATGAAAAACATGATAAATTGCCATTTCTCATTGTAGAATATTTAAAATTTGCATGGTTTTACGTCACCAATCAAAAAATAAACTGTAGATTATTTATTACTTTAATACACTCTAAATTGCATGATGTATGTTCTCTATGCATACTAATATATAATGTTGAATAAACATCACACATCAAGTTTTCTCTTCACTTGCTGTTTCTTCATTTTGTTTTGCCTTTTCTCTATTTCGCCAAGCAGTCATATAGCTTCTTGGGTGGATTGGATAAAATCCTGCAAGACCTACAAATTTTTTAAAACGAAAATATTTGAAATTGTTCTATGAGAAGATCTTATTACCCATCAATTCAAGTACAGGATTTGAGGCGGTAGCTCCGTTTGATAACCAGTACCTTATTCTCTCAAAGTTTAATGAAGTTAATTTTTCATTATTCTCATTTGAAAGCGGATCATGAGTTCCAAGTTGTTCTATTTCAGGATCATGTTGGTCAGTTCTTACCTACAGCATATTTTAATTATTATATTATATATAAATTATCATCGCTTCACTTACATCTGCAACAACTATGTGATAAAAAGGCCTGTTGGTACAGCCTTTTCTCATGAATCTAATAATCTTTGTTGCTCTCGGCACTGGTAGACCTGCTTTACTTACAGCAGGGCCCGACATGTTTCGTATTAATACATTTAAGTGTTAATAAGAAATTTTAAATAAATATTAAATGCTAAAACTTCTTAAACACCAAATATAACCTAACTTAAACACATGTATGTATTGGGGCAACGCTGCCAACCTGAAAATTTTAAAACTGCGGATTTACTCGTATTCTTAAAATATCAATAAGTTCAAAAAAGGAAAGAAATAAAAAATATGAACGCCTTTCGAAGTACCACTTTGAAGTTACATCCCACAAAGTAAAGGGTCAAAACTTATGCAACAATAGAATAGTACATTAAGGGTCATTTGCACCGTACTAGTGCAAAACTTCTGTTAACAAAACGAGGTTTAACTTATTAAAACTTAGGTTGCGTTGTAACACAGCATGGTAACCAACAGGTCACGGGACCAAGGGTTAAACTACGGTTGACCATCGATCAATGGTTAAGCCATTTTTCGTTGTAACACAAATTGTGCAGCAGTGGTCACGTTACCAACGCATTTCAGTTGGTACAAGTGGTTTAAAAATGAAAATTTCGAATTGACATTTAACAGAACACAATCACAAAGCATTATTTTATAAATTTTTATTCTATTTCTGAAGGTATTTATTTAAAGTTACTTCAATTTTATTTTGAATATGGGTAAGTTGATAGTCACACATTAAAAAAATATATTTAAAATTGTATTGTGTTTTAGACTCTAATAATAAAGGCTGTATTAAGCGAACCACAAACTTCACAAAAAGTGAAGAGAACTACTTATTACAATTGATTAAAAAATATGGCCATATATTAGAAAATAAAAGGACTGATAGTAATTAAAATAAATACAAGGAATGCAGTTTAATCTTGATGTGAACTTTTTATTCAGTAAATTAACATAACTGTTCGCTTTTTGACTGACAAGTTAGAAAAAATTAAAATTGAAAATTAAATCATTTATTTGTAGTCAAGGTAACGACTACCGACTGTCTTTTAGAACAATTAACATATAAAGTACAATTTTACTTTAACACTTTCCCTTGTTAATTGTTGTAATAATAATGAAATAAACAAACAAAACATCTTAGTACCCACTATGTTACTTTAAACCCAATTTATCGCGTAATATTTGTAATCGTATTGCACCCAAAGGCTTCGTCATAATATCTGCCAGTTGATTCTCAGAAGATATTTGTTGAACTGCTAATTCGCCTTCGGTTACCCTCTCTCGAATAAAGAAGTGCTTGATGGCTATATGTTTTGTTCGTCGATGAAACTCTGGATTTTCGCTTAAACGCACTGCTGCTGTATTGTCGACCTCAATTATTGGAACTTGCTTAAAAGTTACAATATTTTTAAACAATCTTGAGAGCCAAATAATTTCTTTAGCTGCTTCACTTGCTGCAATAATTTCAGCTTCGGTAGTGGAAGTGGCTACCGTAGGTTGTCTTTGACTCATCCATGAAATAGCCCCTCCTGCATACTTAACTACGACACCAGAAGTAGAGCGACCAGTTTTCGTGCATCCTCCAAAATCAGCGTCACTGAAAGTCTCAAGAATACCCCTTTTTACCTTACGAGTATAGGTTATTCCTTTCGTCAATGTGCCTGCTACATAGCGGAAAACTCTTTTAACGCGAGCTACATCTTCCAAAGATGGATTTTCCAGTGATCTTGATAAAAATCCAACGCTGTATGCTAAGTCAGGTCGAGTTCCTAGCATCAAATACATGAGAGCTCCGACCGCCTGTCTGTAAGGGAAATTATGTGCTTTGGAATTTTCTTTCCCTGATTGAGAAATCTCAGAAGCTTTCAACATTGGCGTAGAGACTGGTTTGCAATCTGAAAAATTGAAACGTTCTAGAATCTTTTTAGCAAAAGCTTGTTGATTAATTGTAATGTAATCATCTGTTTGTTCAATTTCTAGCCCTAAAAAGTATGAAGCTTTCTGTGAAGGGATCTTGAATTTTTTGCTTAAATCTTGTAAGAAAATCTTCAAATCTTGAGGATCGGTTGCGGCAACTAATCCATCATCTACGTACAGAGCCATGATAATACTTTTGTCATTTTCTTTTCGCATGAACAAACATGGATCTGCATCACTAACTTTGAAGCCGAGACTGATAAGATACTTGCCAAAACGTTTGAACCAGCATCTTGGAGCCTGTTTCAAACCATACAAACTTTTTTGAAGTTGACATACCTGATCAGTACCGTTTTTGTAGCCTTCTGGTTGCTGCATGTAAATAACCTCTTCAAGTTCGCCGTATAAAAATGCTGTAGATACGTCAAACTGTGCTAGATGCATCTGCTCACTTGCAGCTATGCTTAAAATCGACCGAATAGTTGCCATTCTTGCTACTGGGCTGAAGGTCTGGCTATAGTCAATGCCGTAGCGTTGACTGAAACCTTTTATAACTAGTCTTGCCTTGTATCGATTGACCGAACCATCTGGATTGGTTTCAACTCTGTAGGTCCATTTACATAGGATCGCTTTTGCTCCTTGTGGCAAAGTTGACAGCTTCCATGTGTGATTTTCATTGAGCGATTTCATCTCATCATCCATGGCTCGTTTCCACTGTAAACTTTCCCTACCTGAAACAGCTTCTTGGAATGATTGAGGAGTTACATACGTGTCAATAAAATCAGTGTTTTCAGCAATGTGTGCATATTCTTGTAGGTAACTTGGCTTTCTCAACTTCGAGCGATCTCTCAAAGTTCTTGCAGGTACTGGCGAGAGCGTCGCTGGCTCTTCCTCGTCATCGGTTGCCGATTCAGGTTCCGTGCTTTCCGACTCGTACTCAAGTGGTTCATCTTGTTGAACTGGTATCTCGGGGTACTCCAAAGGCTCTTCTAGTTCGACTGGAACCTCAGGATTTTCCTCGGTGTTATCTTTCTGTAAATGAGAATCTTTGAGTGGTAACTGAACCTCATGATCGCAATCTCTCGTTAATTCGCGAAATTGAACGTCTCTTGAGACAATAACTTTGTGCTCTTCCTTGACATAAATTCTGTATCTTTCATCGTTATCGTAACCTATCAAATAACCCTTGATTGCTTTCTCGTCCATTTTTCTTCTCTTTTCTTTAGGTATATGAATGTAGCAAGTTGATGCAATGATGCGTAAGTGCTTAATTCTCGGCTTACTTCCAATCCACAGCTCGTAAGGACTCACACCGTCTAGTGATGATTTGCCTGTTCTGTTCAATACGTACGTAGCTGTAGTGACTAATTCTGCCCAAATGGCTTCAGGAAATTTCACGTCGGGATTGGAGTACTTGAATGTTCTAGCCATTTCAACGATTGTGCGATTTTCTCGTTCAACGCAACCATTTTGCTGTGGTGTATACGGAGCTGTCAATCTGTGCGTAATTCCATTTTTCTCTAGAATAGCCTTGACCTCCACATTGTCGAACTCGCCGCCGTTGTCACTCAGCAGCGCCTTAATCGAATGACCTTGCTGTTTTGCGTGAGCAATCATTGACTGTAAAGCTGCTGTGACGTCAGACTTCTCTGCAATTATGTAGCAATATCGAAATTTAGTGAACATATCTTTGAATATGGCCATATACCTCTTCTTGCTAAATGATACATCAAAAGGACCACATAAATCTGTAGCAATCAGTTCTCCAGGTTGGCTTGCTTTTCTTCTAGTACCGAAAGCTAAACGATGGGCCTTACCGTAAACGCACGGTTCACAAATTTCTCTGTCTAACTTGACGTTAATACCCAATTCTTTTTGTAACAAGTTTTTCACGTGCTGCTTGTCCTGATGTCCCCACCTCTCGTGATACAGCTGTAATTGAGAACTATCAGTAACAGCAACATTGAAACTTACATTACCAGCGGGAAAAATCGGTTTGATAGCTGCTTTGAATAGTGTTCCGTGAACATTTCGGACTCCACTTAGCAGTATCTTGTTATTCACTTTGAGCGAGCACCACGTAGCTGTTGATTCAAACATACTGTTTAGGTTTCTGTCTTGAGCTGCTAGAACAGAAAACAAATTCTTCGATATGTCGGGAACGTACCAAACATCGTGCAAGGTTAGGATGTATCGCTCGTCGTTCACTGTTGATACAACTTTTACGATGCCTTTCCCTACTGCTTGCAAAAGCTCTTTTCCTGCAGCCTTTATGCCACACGGATTCTTGAATTTTTCAAAATCTACAAAGAAATCGAAATTATTCGTTGCGTGCCTTGTAGCACCGTTGTCGATCCACCAGTCTGTAGTGTTGATCTCAGTATTGAAAATCTCTGAAAATGACAACACAAGACCTTCCTTAACCTCAACAGCATTGCTCTGAAATTTGTTTTGGTTATTTTTGTGGTTAGCTTGGTTTTGAGAGTCATTAACGGACTTATTTTTGGATGGTCATCCATCTGCGATCCATTTTCTGCATTCACTGACCCAATGGTTTTTCTTACCACAATAATTACAGGTTAAAGTAAAATTGAAATTAAATCATTTATTTGTAGTCAAGGTAACGACTACCGACTGTCTTTTAGAACAATTAACATATAAAGTACAATTTTACTTTAACACTTTCCCTTGTTAATTGTTGTAATAATAATGAAATAAACAAACAAAACATCTTAGTACCCACTATGTTACTTTAAACCCAATTTATCGCGTAATATTTGTAATCGTATTGCACCCAAAGGCTTCGTCATAATATCTGCCAGTTGATTCTCAGAAGATATTTGTTGAACTGCTAATTCGCCTTCGGTTACCCTCTCTCGAATAAAGAAGTGCTTGATGGCTATATGTTTTGTTCGTCGATGAAACTCTGGATTTTCGCTTAAACGCACTGCTGCTGTATTGTCGACCTCAATTATTGGAACTTGCTTTAAAGTTACAATATTTTTAAACAATCTTGAGAGCCAAATAATTTCTTTAGCTGCTTCACTTGCTGCAATAATTTCAGCTTCGGTAGTGGAAGTGGCTACCGTAGGTTGTCTTTGACTCATCCATGAAATAGCCCCTCCTGCATACTTAACTACGACACCAGAAGTAGAGCGACCAGTTTTCGTGCATCCTCCAAAATCAGCGTCACTGAAAGTCTTAAGAATACCCCTTTTTACCTTACGAGTATAGGTTATTCCTTTCGTCAATGTGCCTGCTACATAGCGGAAAACTCTTTTAACGCGAGCTACATCTTCCAAAGATGGATTTTCCAGTGATCTTGATAAAAATCCAACGCTGTATGCTAAGTCAGGTCGAGTTCCTAGCATCAAATACATGAGAGCTCCGACCGCCTGTCTGTAAGGGAAATTATGTGCTTTGGAATTTTCTTTCCCTGATTGAGAAATCTCAGAAGCTTTCAACATTGGCGTAGAGACTGGTTTGCAATCTGAAAAATTGAAACGTTCTAGAATCTTTTTAGCAAAAGCTTGTTGATTAATTGTAATGTAATCATCTGTTTGTTCAATTTCTAGCCCTAAAAAGTATGAAGCTTTCTGTGAAGTGATCTTGAATTCTTTGCTTAAATCTTGTAAGAAAATCTTCAAATCTTGAGGATCTGTTGCGGCAACTAATCCATCATCTACGTACAGAGCCATGATAATACTTTTGTCATTTTCTTTTCGCATGAACAAACATGGATCTGCATCACTAACTTTGAAGCCGAGACTGATAAGATACTTGCCAAAACGTTTGAACCAGCATCTTGGAGCCTGTTTCAAACCATACAAACTTTTTTGAAGTTGACATACCTGATCAGTACCGTTTTTGTAGCCTTCTGGTTGCTGCATGTAAATAACCTCTTCAAGTTCGCCGTATAAAAATGCTGTAGATACGTCAAACTGTGCTAGATGCATCTGCTCACTTGCAGCTATGCTTAAAATCGACCGAATAGTTGCCATTCTTGCTACTGGGCTGAAGGTCTGGCTATAGTCAATGCCGTAGCGTTGACTGAAACCTTTTATAACTAGTCTTGCCTTGTATCGATTGACCGAACCATCTGGATTGGTTTTAACTCTGTAGGTCCATTTACATGGGATCGCTTTTGCTCCTTGTGGCAAAGTTGACAGCTTCCATGTGTGATTTTCATTGAGCGATTTCATCTCATCATCCATGGCTCGTTACCTACAAGAATATGCACACATTGCTGAAAACACTGATTTTATTGACACGTATGTAACTCCTCAATCATTCCAAGAAGCTGTTTCAGGTAGGGAAAGTTTACAGTGGAAACGAGCCATGGATGATGAGATGAAATCGCTCAATGAAAATCACACATGGAAGCTGTCAACTTTGCCACAAGGAGCAAAAGCGATCCCATGTAAATGGACCTACAGAGTTAAAACCAATCCAGATGGTTCGGTCAATCGATACAAGGCAAGACTAGTTATAAAAGGTTTCAGTCAACGCTACGGCATTGACTATAGCCAGACCTTCAGCCCAGTAGCAAGAATGGCAACTATTCGGTCGATTTTAAGCATAGCTGCAAGTGAGCAGATGCATCTAGCACAGTTTGACGTATCTACAGCATTTTTATACGGCGAACTTGAAGAGGTTATTTACATGCAGCAACCAGAAGGCTACAAAAACGGTACTGATCAGATTGCAAACCAGTCTCTACGCCAATGTTGAAAGCTTCTGAGATTTCTCAATCAGGGAAAGAAAATTCCAAAGCACATAATTTCCCTTACAGACAGGCGGTCGGAGCTCTCATGTATTTGATGCTAGGAACTCGACCTGACTTAGCATACAGCGTTGGATTTTTATCAAGATCACTGGAAAATCCATCTTTGGAAGATGTAGCTCGCGTTAAAAGAGTTTTCCGCTATGTAGCAGGCACATTGACGAAAGGAATAACCTATACTCGTAAGGTAAAAAGGGGTATTCTTAAGACTTTCAGTGACGCTGATTTTGGAGGATGCACGAAAACTGGTCGCTCTACTTCTGGTGTCGTAGTTAAGTATGCAGGAGGGGCTATTTCATGGATGAGTCAAAGACAACCTACGGTAGCCACTTCCACTACCGAAGCTGAAATTATTGCAGCAAGTGAAGCAGCTAAAGAAATTATTTGGCTCTCAAGATTGTTTAAAAATATTGTAACTTTAAAGCAAGTTCCAATAATTGAGGTCGACAATACAGCAGCAGTGCGTTTAAGCGAAAATCCAGAGTTTCATCGACGAACAAAACATATAGCCATCAAGCACTTCTTTATTCGAGAGAGGGTAACCGAAGGCGAATTAGCAGTTCAACAAATATCTTCTGAGAATCAACTGGCAGATATTATGACGAAGCCTTTGGGTGCAATACGATTACAAATATTACGCGATAAATTGGGTTTAAAGTAACATAGTGGGTACTAAGATGTTTTGTTTGTTTATTTCATTATTATTACAACAATTAACAAGGGAAAGTGTTAAAGTAAAATTGTACTTTATATGTTAATTGTTCTAAAAGACAGTCGGTAGTCGTTACCTTGACTACAAATAAATGATTTGATTTCAATTTTAATTTTTTCTAACTTGTCAGTCAAAAGCGAACAGTTATGTTAATTTACTGAATAAAAAGTTCACATCAAGATTAAACTGCATTCCTTGTATTTATTTTAATTGGTTATGGTTGGGTAGAAAATCAGACATCTCAAACTATCGTCCTATATCAATCCTTAGCATAATTCCCAAAGTCTTTGATAGTATTATTTTAGATTATCTCATCTATGACTGTTCGAGTATTATGACATCACAACAATTTGGCTTCACTTCTTAAAGGTCTGCAGAATTGGGTTTACTCACATATGTTGACTTTTTGTCTGATGGTTTGGAAGGGGGTCTGCAGATTGATTATGTGTACACTGATTTCTCTAAAGCTTTTGACAGGGTTAATCCTGAGCTCTTGCTGCATAAACTTTTTCATTATGGTGTTGACGGTCTTGTATTACAATGGCTAAGTGATTATCTTACGAATAGTTTACAAATGGTCAGAGTTACTCATGAAAATTCTCATACTTTTCCAGTAACCTCTGGAGTTCCCCAATGGTCTCATTTAGGACCATTATTATTTAACATATTTATTAATGATATAATGCATTGTTTTCAAGGTAGCAAAGCCTTGTTATTTGCTGATGACCACTTGACATGTTTTAGTGTGATTAGTGGCATGGATGATGCTCTAATATTACAATCTGATTTAGATAGTCTATAAAATTGGTGTATACACTTAATGGTGTGAATCTAAATGCATCCAAATGTCATGTAATGCGTTTTCATGGAATACACCACCCAATAGCTTTTGATTACAATATTAATAATGAAACTCTAAAATGTGCTACTCAAACTAAGGGCTTGGGTGTTATATTGGACTCCACACTTAATTATAAGTCTCATGTTACCGCTGTTGTTCAAAAATCTATGAAGATGTTGGATTTTATAAAGAGAACCACTTCTAATTTTACTAACATCACTGCTATTAGATCTCTATATTGCTCACTGGCCAGAACTTATCTTTATTATTGTTTACCAGTATATGGTCTCCTCATTATATTACATGAAGCTGTTCACCACAATTTTTTAAGATACATTGCTTTTAAGATGCACATTTACCTTTGTTATATGATTTCTTAGAACGTTTTTCAAACATTCCTACTCTTGCGGTTCGCTGAAGGCAAAGGGATCTGATACAGCTGTTCAACATAGTAAATGGTATTTGTGATAGTCCCAAGCTTCTCTCTAAAATATATTTAGTTGTCCCTTCTGGTATTTCTAGGCAGGTACAAACGTTTCATGTCGCATTTCATAGGTACAACTATGCAATGAATAGTTTTCTACCTAGGACACTTAGATTATCAAATTCTGTCGATGGAATTTTAATTTTTGATGTGTCTACTTTCAAGTTTAAAAAACATTTGCTGGAGCTTCCACTTAAGAGCGTACATCTTTTATTGCTGGTTTGATGTGTTATCACTACTCTTACTTTATTTGCTTTTTTCTTGTGATTTATACTATACTTTAGGGTTTTCCTTTTGTTTTATAGATAAGTTTAATGCATATGTCAATTGTTCTATCTTGTTCTAGTTTTATATATTTTTCTTCTTTTGCTATTGTAGCATTTTTTTATGTTTCCATATTGTATTGATGTGAATTGGGCTTGACCGGTTATTTTATTTATTTCCTGATTAATTGAATTTGAATAAGAATATAATTTATAAATAAACACTTCTTAAAATTTATGAAAATATTTTCCATAATCCCAACTTAGGTAGATACACAAACTTAGGTAGATACACAATACGCATTAGCTAGTATAAATAATAAAAGTAGGTATACTTTTTTCTGTCACCGTTTCGTATTTATTGTTTAAACCGGTCCTGTACGAATCACGTGACTCAGGCCGGCCAACTTAAAATTAGCACAACATGGCGACCACCGTAGAGGAGTCAAACCGAATATACAATTAGTTTTCCATGGATCCTAAGTCCGTGGTCAAATCGCATCGCAACAACGGAACAAAGGAAACAGAAATTGACAGAACGAAAATGCCGCGTCAGTTCATCCAGCTAAATTCTAATTGGTTAATTAATTCTATTATGCTGTCAATTATTTCGCGCAACCAACCAACGTTTCATCCTCAATTTCAAGAAAACGCATATGAACTGTAGCTTCTTAATACCAACTTAAAATTAGCCCAACATGGCGGCCATGTGTAGGCAAAAGAGGGGTAATTTCGGATGTATGGGAAACATATACTTGGTGCGTTCTTTTTGACTGAGATCTCAGATCACTTCAGTTAAGGTGATCTGAGGGAAAGTGATGTGAGTAAGTACCAAAAAGAACGACATCTCAATTGAAGCGCGCGGTCTGTCGATAGATTTAAACTATATGACAGTTAAAACTACATATAAACCAAGCAAATCAAATATTTCTTCATCCTCTCCACTTTATTTCCGACTCAATTCCAGCTGATACCCCCTTACAACACATTCAGCATCGGCGAAGGGGGAGGAAAAATCTCAGCTCACTTAAAGTGAGTAAAACAAAAAGAACGCTCACATTACTGATGTGAGCTGAGATTAACTGAGATCTGTCAAAAAGAGCGCACCTACTATTAGAAGTCCATGGATCCTAAGACAGGTACTGAAATTTTGAGCAATGTTGCCACTTTTAGTTATTTATAACCATAAAGGTATCTAGGATACAATAAATACTTGTTTAAAATTTATATAAGAATACGCATTTATTAAATAAAATTCAAGTATTATTAATTAATTTTAAAAGCAGCGACTCAAATGTATAAATTAGTATGACTTTTTTTCTTTGCATAACTTTTTAACACATTTTCAATTAAACTTCTAATTTTATTTTTCCTGCAACTAAAGAGACTTTGTAAATATGGCAAAGCAGTGCAAGAGTCAGCAAGTGAGCTTAGAATGTGACTCGAGGTTTGTTCCAACAAGAAATCCTGGATCAATCCGAGACTAATTTAGGATTTTGAAATGAGCATGTGCGGATTCCATAAATTCATGAACTATTCCGGATCAAAGTTTTCTGTTGGAACGGATTTTTGATTGAATGGAAGTATCGGACAAAATATCGTCCCAACAGATGTTCCGTTTCAATATTTATACTGAATATTGATACAACAAGTCATCAAAAATCGTACAATATATTCCAGTTAAAGCCATTTCACTACTTAAAACTACATAACAAGAACAAAAATAAAAGGCATATCATATTATCAGCATGATAATACCAAAAATTACAAGGACTAGGTTAACATAAATGATCTCCATTAAAATTTGAAGCAAAACCTATATAAAAATTCATTCTACGCAAGCGCGAATTCCAAATCCGAAAAAAATCCACAAACTTTTCTGACGGTCCAAGAACAGTCCGAAATCAGTTCAAATGCTTGTTGGAACATTGGACTTTACAAACGGGGATTCAATCCACTGTTTGTTGGAACGCTAAAATTGGATATGCGCATGATTCTGACGATCCCGGACTAATTTTGACTGTTGTTGGAACAAACCTTCGATGTTTGGGGCAAGAAAAAATCAAAACAAAACATATAATTTGTTAATCTGAGGTATGGATCACAGATAACCCACAGACTAATGAAATACAAATGTCTCCCTAGAATACTTCCTACAGCCATGAGTAATATTGGTTGCCTATTAGAAGGAAAGCTGTTCATGAATAAAATAGTCATAGAGAAAGTAAAATTATTTGTCTATTAAAATAATATCACAGATGTGATAATATTGTAATTACTCTCACCAAAGAATATGTATTCTTTGCTCTCATATGAATTGGTAAAGGTAACTTGACATTGAAAGCTGATAATTTAATATGATTTCGTATTAAGATAATTTTAACTAATTACCAATTGTATATACAATGAATTAATGCGAAAAACAATATCTGGGGACGTGCATTATATATTTTCCTTATCTGGATGACCTGTGATACCTAAATTTGTATTGTGATAAAGTATTTTATTTTTTAAGGAATTATTGGCTACCTATTATTATTGCAAGAATGGTTGTGCTAAGAAATATTTATAGAAGTTTTCGTATATCAGAGAGGCATTTTTCAGCCTCATCTATAAGCAGAGATAAATATAGGTAAATATTTTATTTATTAAGTGCTTTTTATCAACATTTGGGGCCCATGAGCCCATGCTGCAATTTATTTCTCTTGGAATTTTATGTCCTACTTGGAAAAATTGTAAAATCGGATTTATCAGCACATCGTATTCCTTTTTTTACAGAATATTATTAGAAATTTCACTAAAATTTGGTTTTTATACTGAATTTTTAGATGTAAGGTCAACTGGGGTAAGTGCATGTGTGAATTTTTAAAATTGACTTTATTTAAGGATATCTTTAGGTTAATACTATGCATTATAATGTTTTATATATCCTTAGATTCATTACGAAATACTGTGCACATGTAAAGTAACACATCACCACATAATATTAAGAAAGAAAAGATAAATAAAAAATTTAAAATGTTTGCATAAAAATGCACTTGCCCCATCTAGTAGGGTAAGTGCATATTTGTTCAGTAAATTATTATTAAGTACCATATTTCAATAGTATGGGGCAAGTGACCAAAGTTTACTTTATTACGATTTTTTTGGTTTTTACAGAACTTAATTATCTCTTAGGGTTGCTGAGAAACAAACAAATCAAATTTAACTCAAAATGTATTGCAAATTTTCTCATTAAAAATAGACAACATAAATATTATTTAAAAGGAACAATGAACACCATATAAGTATTATAAGTACATACATATAGTTTTAAAAACTTATTATTAAGTAAAAAAAATACGGAATGCTAAAAAAATATTTATATTGAATTACTAATCTTGAACTTCATCAATTGCACTATCAAAAATGTACCTTCCCCTATTATCAACCAAATAATTTGGAATCTGGGTTTCCATAACCTTGTTAAATGGAACGTTATCTTTGTCAGTTTCATGAAACTTAAAAGTTTTTTTTAATGTGTCAATAGAACGCATATATTTCACAAGATATTCTTGACTACTCTCATTAATTTCTTGAATAACTCCTAAGAAAACTTTGTTATTCTTTGTTTTGGAGTACTTATATTGCACCAAAACTAAGTCTCCATGTTTTTTAACTAGCTGGTTATTAAATCGGGTAGTTTTGTCTTCAGTAGTGTCTTTCTCAGTTTCTTTATTTTCAATTTCATCTTGGGTATAAATTACTTCTGCTGCATTTAAGGGGAGGTTTCCAAAAACCACAGGCAAATCTACTGACACAGATTCACCTGGCTCTAAACAGCCAAGTAAGAAATCTGCATCTTGTGATGGTAAATCAGGCCAATTTTCTTTTTCTTCCACATCTTCTTCCATTTCTGCTAAAAAGTCAGACTCTTCACCGAGCTCTTCACTTCCAGATGATGAATAATCTATAATTTTTTTCTTTTTCTTTTGGTTTTTAGGGCCACTGTTTTTGATTTGTCTACTATTTTTCAGTTTTTTTTCTGTTTCTTTCTTTTCTTTTTCAGTTTTCTTTTTTCTTTCTGTTGCTTCTTTGTCTTTTAATATTTTAATGCAGTCATTTGATGTTATCAGTGTAGATCCTAAAGAAACTCTAGTTCGTTTTCCGCTCGTCTCAGATTTCTCTTTACCCGATGAAATTTTTGAGAGAAGCAACATTTCAAAGCTAGTAGCTAGTTTCTTTAACTGACATAACATTAGGATTTTGATTGTTATTAATTGTCTCTGAAAGTTGTGGTCTGGTGTCTTCCACTGGTTCCTCCATTGTCCCATTTTCATTTCCCATCTGCTCATCAGTCGTCTTTGACAATAATTGAGAATCAGTCCATCTTTTCCACGCCTGTGGATGGTATTGTTCTTTAGAAATTATGCCTCTATTTAAGGGATATATGCCTGCCTTTTTAAACCCATTTCTTATTATATTCACTTCAAACCCATTCCATAATCTACCAATTTGAGACACCATTTTTTTCTTGGAGATTTTCTCACATCCGGTGTTCCTCAAATGCCTGCACAGATACTCGTCCCACTTTGATTTTAAGGATTTAAAAACTGCTAGGTCAAGGGGTTGTAAAATGTGGCTGGAATGTGGTGGAAGCAAAAGAATTTCCACATTATTTTGAACTGCCATTTCTGCAAGCCTTAAACCAATGTGGGTGGAATGGCCATCATAAATTAGCAGAACCGGATTCTCAGGCGATGGTTTCGCTATTTTTAAAAAGGTGTTTTCAAAAAAGTTTAGAAATATTTTTGACTCCATCCACCCATTCTGCGATGCTGCAAACACTGAGCCAGGAAAACCTTCTTCATCTTTAGTAGGAATCCATTTGTCCCACAAATTCTTCCCCTTAAATATAAACAATGGGGGACACTTATCACCGGCAGCACTGCATGCAAGAAGAACTGACATGTTCTCCCTCCCTGGACCACTAACTGTTCTTGTAGCAGCTACCCCTCTTGCTCCTACAATCCGAGTTTTGGAGGGATCAAAGCTGAATGAGCTTTCATCCAAATTCCATATATTGTGTGGTTTGCCACCTAAATCCATGTCTTCGGTGGATTTTTTTAATAAGTCAAAATATTTATTTATAACGAATGGGTCTTGTGCTTTCTTTCTTGATAGTTCAACAGCTTGGGGTTTCTTTATACTTAAATTATGTCTATGCTTAAATCCTCGCCACCAATCCTGACCTGGGCGATTTTCCTTGAAGGGATTTGAGAGTCTGTTTTCCTTCAAATAAGCGCAAACCAATTGTTGTACGTTGGCTTTTGTTAGCCCATAGCCATATTTCTCCATAATTTTTAAAAGATTGGCTAATTTATTTTCTAGTTCAGGTGAAAGAGTTGTTGATCGACCATGTGACTTGGATTTAACACCCCTGCGGCCTTTTACATGATCTACTAAGGTCGGTTTTGGTATATTGAATCTGGAAGCAGCATCAACATATGACATTCTCCCACTTTTAACAGCATCCACAGCTAGTTCTAGGTCTTCCTTTGAATATTGTAAACCCCTTTGGGTTTTCCTCACATAGTTACGAACCATTTCAATTTTTTTTCCTGGAATAAATGACAATGGTAAGTAAATAATTGCAAAATATTTCTAATTATTAAGTTATTGGGGTAAGTGCATTTTCTAAATGCACCTACCCCGCCTATGGAAAATGCACTTGCCTCATGGCCATAATTAAAGGGGCAAGTGAATATTCTAATTTTTACTTAATAATACTTAAGAAAACGTAAAAACAATGTGATAATTATTAAAAACTGACATTAAATTCGACCACTTACCCTTTTGTTTTGTATTATTGGCACTATTACACTTAAAATAGAGCTTTAAACACATTCATGTTCCTTCAAAATGATAATAATGGCGACCGTTATTTTTTAACATGAAGTTTCTAGAATGTTAGGTTGTGTATGGTTGCCAACTTTAGAATTTTATGTTCCTAATATAACTAACTGATTATGAAAATTCCTACTATTTATAAAATTGCACACTTGTCCTTAAAATTAGAGGATAATGCACTAACCCCAAACATGCACTTACCCCAGTTGACCTTAGGTACAAAGAATATAAAATAATAAATTGGCGTTATGACTTTGAAGTGTGTGAGTTATGAATGTCTTGGAAATATTCAGTTTACGATACTTTTTTCCCACTAACTTATTTTTCAAGCGTTGTTACCATTTTTCATTCTTTTATGATATAGCTATTTAATTAAATAGTAATTACATAACATACCTGAATCTCCTACTTGCCTTCTGTGTTCTTGGTTCTTGTGTATGTTTGTTGATTTTATAAGTGCCTTGTAAACAATAAAACGAAAATTGTACATGAGAGCAATAAAAACTGTCTTAAAATTGATAGGCAGTACCGAATATGATAACACTGCACAGTTTTATTAAAAAAAATAGGTGCTTTAAATATTTTTTTATAAGTCCTTGAAATGATAATTCTCCAAAATTTTTATGTTGTGCATCCTACAAATTGATTAATAAATGGAAATGGAAATGATTATTATTCAACAAATTATTCTTGTAATTCTCAACATAAATTAAAGAGACTTTTACAATTAAGAACATAAAAAACAAATCAGAAATTCTAAATATATTTTTTCAAATATAAAAACACAAAAACATTTGACACTAAAAATATGCACAGTGATTAAAATTCGTAGAAAATTGGTTCAAACAAATTTCACATTTATTTTATATGGCTTATCACCAGTGTGAATTCTACAATGGCGTAAAATAATAGTTATTTAAAAGGCAAATTGTTGTAGACGGTCAACAGTCTCTTGGTATATACTTTTTAATACTCTGTAGGTGGTTATATTGTATTTTGGTAATGTTTGGTTGTTCTTTGTATAAAGCAGGAAACACGGCATTTGGATGAATTATTTTTTTTCCTTATTGGTAAGTCTTCGAGCTCAAATTTGAAGTTTAAATTTTGAATGGATTTTGTCTTCAAAATATTCTAGGACAGGTATGTCTGTTACATGACTTCTCGTAGCATTGGATCCAGAGATATATATATATATATATATATATATATATATATATATATATATATATATCCTGGTCTTATCAAATGATAGTTCAAAAAATCTTTAGTTTCATAGTTTCAAAAAAAGTGTGATCAAAGTTCTTCATAGTGTAATGTGACTGGGGTGTGGCTTGCTTGCAAATTTTGAGACAATCACCAGGTAAACGAATTTCCTTATTTTTAAGAGCATGCTCGATGGAACTGTGAACTGAATCAAATTCTATCTGCACGTGTCCTTTCCCTAAAAATTATTGATAGATAAGTACTTTGTGTTTTTGTGATATGTATAGTAATGTGTTTGATAAGAACACGTTTCTATTTTGGGCAGTACAGCCATCAGAGTAAATTATAATTGGTATCTTCGTAATGGAAGAAGGTATTTCGTGTTCTATGAAATCAATTAAAAAAATGGTATACGTTGTAGCTTGTCCATCAACATCACTTTCATAGTACCAGTAACATGGACTGATTAGGTGACAAGGTTATACATTGTAAAGTTATGACAGGAGAGTTTTGGTTTACAATATAAATTACTAACTGTATCTGTGGACATACAGTAGGGCCTCGGTAATCCGAACTCTCGCTTATTCGGTGATCGCTGTAATCCGGCCGGGCAATGGGATTCGCGGGGGAGGCCCGGCAGCGTGAAGAAATCGGAAAATCCTGTTTTAGAAGATGCTTTGTTTATGTGGTTTTTGCAACAAAGGTGATTGCATGTTCCTGTAAGTGGTGATATGATTTGTGAGAAAGCTCGAATTTTTCATCGCCAGATTACAAACTCCAATATCGGATTTAATGCAAGCCGGGGATGGTTAGACAAATTTAAAAAACGCCACGGAACAAGACGTTTAAAAATGGCCGGTGAAAAACTGTCAAATGATGAAGCCGCTATCGGACCATTCCAACTAGAGTTACAGAAAGTTATTAGAGAAAAAAAATTAACAGCGGAACAGGTTTACAATGCTGACGAATCTGGTTTGTACTGGCGATTATTGCCAGATCATACATTAGCCTCTGGCAATGAGCAGTCGGCTTCCGGAAGGAAAATGATGAAGATGAGAGTGACATTGATGCCTTGTGCAAATGCGGCTGGAACTCATAAACTTCAATTGCTTGTTGTCGGAAAATCAAAAAACCCACGGGTATTTAAATCAACACGTCTTCCTGTTTGTTATCGTGCACAAAAAAATGCTTGGGTTACGAAAGACTTGTTTCTTGAGTGGTTTAAAACGGAATTCGTTCCCGCGGTCCGCCGCCATCTTTTGTCTGTTAATTTGCCTCCTCAGGCACTGTTATTGTTGGATAATTGTCCTGGGCATCCATCAGCAGATGAACTTGTCTCTGAAGACGGCCACATTTTTGCAATGTTCCTGCCACCTAACACCACGGCGTGTATACAACCAATGGATCAGAACGTTATACAAAATGTGAAGTTAAATTACCCAAATCACTTTTGGTTAACTGTCTTGCATTATGTTCTGAAAACCTCATGGACTCATTAAAATTGATAACTTTAAAGGACACAGTTTTTCTTTTGGCTAATTGCTGGGCCAATGTTAAGACATCGCTAATTAACAAATCATGGAAGAATTTGCACCCTGAATTTCTCACTGATAATGACGAACCAGAAGATGATGTTCCTTTAGCCCAACTTTTTAACAGGTTGAGGGGACCCAATGATCCTCAAATAAGTGAGGCAGAAGCTCAAGAATGGGCTGCTGGTGGTGCCGAAAGCGAGATACAAATATATGAAGTGTTGACTGATGAGGAGATTGTGCGAGCGGCTATGTGTGAGGACGATGAGGAAGATGAGGACAATAGCGTTGAAATTCTAAAAATCACAAAAGTTGGTAATTCAGAGGCAGTAAGAGCTTTAAACACTGCTTTAAAATGGGCTGAAGATAACGAATTTGATAGCCACGAAGTTATGTTTCTCCATTGACTTAGAGACCGGGCTTTTGAAATGAAGTGCGAAAATTATAAACAGAAGAGTATTACAGACTTTTTCAAGAAGAATTAACTAATATTTTATTTTAACTTACTGATTTCCTTACATAGTTGTAATTTTGAACATGTACATTTTGTCTATATGCTATAATTTAAAAATTGATTAAAGAAATTAAGGTTAAACATGTGTTTTATTAATATTTAATATGGCATACTATAATCCAGATGCCTCGATAATCCGGAAAGGGTCTTGTTTTTGCCTCTCCGGATTAACGAGGCCCTACTGTAGTTTTACTGCCTGAACATCCATTGTGATGACGTGGCATTCTTCTTGTAATACCTTTTCTTTATCAACTGCCTTTGCAAATCTTTTTTGAGAATGTGCGTTTGAATATAGATGAATTAATTTTTTCTGCCATATGTTTTCATTGAACGAAAAGAGAGAACATTCTTGTTATCATTGTCACATTTATATTTATATAAATCCTTCCAAGTCTGAAAGCATTGCTCTAAGTATAGTCGATAGATGTCTTTTCGGCAATAGTGAGACTAACGTTTCTTCAGGTTTGTCAAAAATTATCTCAAATACTCTTCTCCTGTTTAAATAGATCTAGACGGTTATTACTTGATTCCCCATTTCTATCTTGACTTTTGTTCATACCGTTATCAGCTTTCAAACCCCATGACCATGCAGTCCATTCTCCTAAACAGAGGTAATTGAGGTACATTTTCTTGCAAAAAGGTACATGTTTATTTTGTATTATGTGATTATATTTTAAGGTCGCAGATCGTCGAGATTTTTCATTTCCATATATTTTTCATGTTGGTTCATTTACTTTAATTGTAGCTGCAATAAAATTTTCTCTGTTCCCAGTTCATAGCTGACCAGAACTTTTCGAAAATTTCGATTCTTCCATTCTCCAAAACTTCAAAAAACATCTTTTAGTTGGATGTTCGCTTTACTATTACAACATTTTTTTATTGTTCGCCCCTCTCTAGGTGTGTCTTGGAATGTATTTCTTTGGTTTCTGGGATTTCTGAAACCCAAATACTGTTTCCCAGACATTCTCAATTTTTTTAATTAACTTTCTTTTATTTACCTCAATTTTTCTTTTTTTACTAGAATTTTCAACAATAATTTCTTCTCGAGGTACAGTTTCATCTTCATTTATTTCAAAATCTTTGTCCGCCTAATTTATTATTCTTTTCTCATTGCTAAATCCTCTTTATACCTCTCTTCAGCATCATAAATAAAGGTATTATGGTTCTCTTGTTGGTTATATCCAACCATTTCCTGTCCTGAAAAAATATTTACATCGTAAACAATGTTTTCTAATTGAATTACATTAAATTGCTTCTCATTTTCATTGTCACATGTACCTATATTAGTTTTGACCTCGGTTTTGACTATTTGTGCGTTATTACCAATTTCTTGGCTAGGGTCAGTTATAATCAAATTGGTTTCAAAAATTATTTCGGTACTATTTCGGACAAATCTTCAATACTTAACATTTCATCAAAAATATGTCTTTCAACATTTACGAGGTACCGTTTTCTATAAATAGCGGAAGGCGGATTATCAAAAATTACTGTTTGGGTGCACAATACTGCAATCATAATAGTCCAAAAATGTTAGTTACAAAGTACAGCATTGATAACCTCGATATGCAAGTTTATGGAAGGTCCTGTGAAATGTAGGATGATATCTCATTTAGTTTAAACTGCAGATTTGACGAGTTGAAGTGCCTAGAAATGAGATTGTGGAAGAAACTTTTTGATTGTAGAAATGTTTAGATGATTGATGTGTGCCAAAATTGGTCAAGGACAGAAAACAAACCACCTTGTAGGTGATCTGTGGGACAGAGTTATTGTGGTTGTAATGGAGTCGCATCCAGAACAGAAGTTTGGAAATCTGGAATAATTCTCCTGTAAAATTAACTATGCCTATTGGATTTCCGATATTCTCATGTCTCATTTAACAGTATCTTGTGCAAGTGTTGTGAATAGTAGTCTTTCAATTGACTTTCAAAATACAGTGTCAACAAGTTACACATTTTGATACAGACATTCTGATAGTTTTTGTTAATTACAAAAGTAGTTTACACAATAACTGCAGGAACTGATAATGTTCAGATAGTTTAAATAACAAAGGAAAATTGATTAGTTTCTAATAAAATTATGGTGTTGTGGAAATCGTTAAATGTTCCAAGAATTCAATAATTACATCACAAAGATATATTAAATACCCAGTACTTACAACATTTCTCGTTAAATTATTAAGTATTTTGAGAAATGTGTGAATTAACAAAGTAATCTTATTTGCTTTGCAATATGGGTACTTGAAAATATTTTTTAAATTGACTCAGAGTACTTTACGCATCCTGTTTATTTTATATACTGTGTGTCCATATAAAATCACATATCTATGAAAATTTCTGGATGCAATTCGATATTTGATTTTAGTTAGCTATAATTTCATATAATAATGACATACAGGTCACAATGTGTGTGAGGTTGATTTTACATTTATCATAACATCCTGCATCAAAAATAATATAATTACCCAGCACTTATGAGAGCAAATTTAATAAAACATCTTATTAATGCTACTAATACCGTTGAGTGAAAAATATAAGAAGAGACGCAATGCAATGTAAAATTTTGTGCCTTATGGAGATTCCCGCGTACACCCCACTATTCATTGAAATTAGTACTGTATTTAGGCGACGCCGTGTATAGACATCGAACTATTCACTGCTTTTGTCCCCACCTCACCTCGAATCCACCCGAATCGCTTGTTTCGGACGGCTCTACTGTTGGTTTGTGAAATTTATTTCCAAGTTTATTTCTTTTAGAAGCGGGCAGTTTTTTTCGTTCAATACATAAAATATTCACAAATTTATATATCGTTCGATAGAAAGAAATATAAAACAAAGCTAGGAATGGGAAAATATAAGTACACGCATACATAAAAATATTTAATTTTATTAATGAACATAAAGTATATTTCACAATATTTCCTTGACTAGGTATCCGGTCTTAAGGATTTTATTATAAAAAAAGTCCCTTTTTGTACAGTGAACAGTAACAGATCCGTAGTCGGTAAAATTTGGATACTAAAACTAAATAATGTTTTACCAGTCAAACATTCCAGATGTAAAATAATTATTTCATCAGGCATTGTTATCGGATTAAGGTTAAAACGACATATGTTGCAATGAAGTATGCATGAAAATTGAAAGAGAGAACGTCACACAGACTAATTTTTTTTCAAGTGGTGAATATTAATATAAAAATTATGGTAAGTTATATTTTTCTTGTGGAATTTGTTATTTATTGATTTTATTTAATAATTATGGAAATATTCCAGGTAGTAAGGGTTGACACAATTAATTTGGTTAAATAAAGCTTGGTAAAAACAAACGATACCTTTTATTAGTTTTCCAATATCCTACCTTTTCTGTTTTTTATTTGTTTTTGTCTTTTGAAATTTTTCAGATTCCCATCTGAAAGATCTGTAAATCATCATTTTCATAAAAATGTCCAACAAATATTTTTTATTATCTGTACAAATGTAAGAATAATTTAAATATGGATTCAAATGCAAACATATATTTTTTTTAAATCCTTTTCAACTTTGAACTCTTCAAAGCAACTAAAAAATTGTTTCAACAATAAACTAAACACTTTAAAGTACGGAATAGAAGGTTTTTTTAGAAACTTGGCTGATTCCGATTTAGAAAAGTCCTTGTTAATTATGAATAAATAATATTGGTCATTTAAATCATCTTCTTGAATTAAATATTTGCGACAACTAGAACACTCCGAAAGCTTCAGCATTTTATGAGCAACAAAGGCAGCAACATATGCTTCTGTTGTGCTTTCTAAAGAAATCGGTCTAGCTTCTTCTTCCACTATGGGCTCTAATTGTTCATATTCTTCTAATGTTGACGGTTCTGCAAAATCTGTAGTTGTGGCAATATCTATTACACTAATTTGATCTGAGCTCCATGCAATTCTTCGTCATTAGAAATATTTAAAAATTCTCCATAATCGGTGTCACAATTTCTAGTATCAACTGCAATTTGCAAGCGAATATTTGCATAATGTTGTAGAGCAATTCTGAATTAACGCACACTTGGCATTGGATTGTATCCTCTAGTTCGAATTAAGGAGAAAAAATTTTCAAATGCGTCTTGATTTAAAAATGATGTAATTAAATATTTAATTGAATAGTTAACTTTTAAAT
Organism: Galeruca laticollis; assembly: GCA_963921935.1. Lineage (NCBI taxonomy): Eukaryota > Metazoa > Arthropoda > Insecta > Coleoptera > Chrysomelidae > Galeruca > Galeruca laticollis. Next base: position 148,385,622 of record OY998176.1, on the reverse strand, counting down.
CCCCCCATAACAATAAAATTGATGTAATAGACAACTGAAATCCTTCAATACAATAAATATTATTTCTTAATTTTTGATTTTCGTAAACTTTTATGGATCTAAATAAATTAAGACCCTCTCGTAAAATTTTTTCGGCATTTAAATTAAATACTATTACTCTTACAATCATCTAGATACCGACTGTTCAACGCATCAAAAATTTCATCAATTTTGCTTATAAAATCTGCAGTATTCGATGCTGTTGTTGTAACCAATTGTTTGGTATCTATCAAGGGTTTTATCGCTGCCGAAACGGAGTGAGAAAATATTTGGGCAGCATATAATACCCTCATTTTTTGAAAACTGTTAGGCCGAATATGTTTTTCTGTAAGCTTAATTAAAGCTCGAGTTGTTGTACTTTTTTTATCAATACCATATGCTTCTCTAATATCTCTCCATGAAATTGGGTTTCCTTTGTCACCATATATAAAATTTAGTTTCTCGTTCATCAAATTATTCCTCAGACTTTTCAACAGGTGTGGACAATCATAAATAATATATACTTTTGATCCATCAAAATCGAGAGTTAGATTATTAATGGTGGCCCCTAATAGACACAGCTTCACGATTATTGGATGCTTGATCACACACAATTGCCTTGGGGTTGAGACTACAATCTTTTAAGGTTTTTAAAACATCTAAAATTAATTGTTTCAATATTTCTCCCTTAACAGGACCCGCATATGTTACGTAGCAAGGGGGAAGCCTCCAGTTGTGTAAAATACCACGTATATAAAACATTAGTGCTGTATTAGCAGGTACACATCTTCCAAGATGACAGAGATCCTCATATCCTTCTGGAAAATCTTGTTTTATATTATAATCTACCTCTTTTTTGAGAGTAATCTCATCTACCAATACTGCACATATTTTTTCGTTGTCATCCAGTACATTAGCTTTTGTTTTTCATTTTTCAATTATTGACGATTTAATTCCAGGATAAATATTAACCACTGTCATCCATTCTTGAATGGTTCGAATCGATGGTAAAATAAAGTGTAGCTTGTCGCACATGAATTTGTACAAAGAAGAGGATTTATAATTTAGTGATAACGCCAACTGTTTCTCCGCTTTTGTCCATTTTGACCTGGTTTTATGATAAATTTGCATCAAAATAAAAGTTCTCACAGCAGAGCTGTTGTGTTTCAAAAGATTCTCTAAAATGTTGATGGGCGCTAATTTGGATTTATTTTTAATCCGGTTTACACGATAAGTTTTGGCCCTTAATTTTTTATTTAAAACATCTACTTTATATGATAGAGACTTAATTGTCTGCTGTAAAAAAAAACCCTAGTTGGAGAAGGCATGTTGATAACTCTCTCGCTAAGACTCGATGCAGGAGAACTTACTGTTAATGGAGAAATTCCTAATTTAACATGAGAGGATGGATAGCTTGTTTTGAGATTATTTTCGTAGAAGGTAGAACTACCAATTCTTCGGAAGATCTATCTGAAGTACAATAAAAAAATGAATTAGTTAGAATATGTCGAAATCTCCAAAAAGTCTATACCAACCAGATAATATGTCCTCAGTTTCAAGATATTTCCCAGATTTATATTTCTTTTCATTTTGTAACATCCTAGTTTTCAATAGTCTAGCGTTGTTTTCTATAAAAAAATAGGTGTAGGTATGTTAAGAATATCAAAGTGTAATTTAATGAGCTCACCATCTAAGTCTGAACAACGTCTTTTGCAAACACCACTTGTTGAACCTTTATCTATATTTCCGATATGGCTTTCTACAATAGAATTAACATTTATTTAATATTTATTTTCTTGTAATTAGATGCCTGATTGTAATTCCTGATTTATGCTGCTCTGATATTTTCATATTGCACAATAAAATACTTTGTGAAATAGTTTAAAACTACATACATAAAAAACTTATCAACCATGTATATGATCTATTCGTTTTAAATGTTTTTAAATTTTCCATAAATGAAAATAATGGTGCACATTACAAAGTATGGACATTAAAATCAGTCATAAGAAATGTACTATATTCGAATAAACCTTGAAATTATAAAAAAACATACCTACTTTTACAATAACTTTTTGGTACAGCATTTTTCCTTAGAATCTTTCGTTTTTGTTGTACAATAATAAAGTCAGAACTAAAATGTTTTTCACATAAAACTTCATTTGCTAACTCGTCTTTTTCCAAATTCCAAATAGTTATATTGCTACAATTTCTTTCCCCACTCATTAAGAATGTTTTAATTTTTAGTCGGAAATTTAAAGAAACTTAAATGTTTATCTTTTTTTGAATTTTGTTCACATTCATGAAAACAACAAATATGGCTTTTGGGGTTCATATTTAAAAATATGTTTCACTACGTAACACACAACAAAGTCTTTTAATGCCTAGATTAACTACACACTTCTTGGTTAATGAACAATAATCGTTTGTACAAACAAAACACTCGAGAGAGAGACAAGAGCTAGAAATTCCGTTTGCCGTTCTTAACTCTACTACGGTCAGTTAGTTATATGATCTGTGGTCAGTAGACAACTGCTAATTCCTAGAGAAAGTGGCGATGGTGGCGACATCTCTCCGCCAACAACATTTTGCAGCACAAAATCATTTACGAGGTTGCGTTTATTATATTTTTCACTCAACGCTAATACACACTATACTCGATAGTCGAAATTGTGTAAAGTGAGTCAGAGCTATCTAATCAACACTTTGGTTAAAGCGCAGTTGCCATATGTATTCTAGAGAGAAATGCTGTATTTTATAAATACACTTCAAATCCATTGTGTCAATATTTCAGGTACAAAAGATGCAATTTAATTAAGTCAATACCAATTTAATATATTTATTTCAAATTTCAAGCAGACTAATAATAATTAGTTTACTTGAAATGTGAAACAAAGTGTTTATGTATATTTCTTGAACGCAAAGTTTGTTGTGAAAAACTCGCCGATTTGACAATGTTGGAGAGTCGCTTCAATGTTCCGGCTTTGAGAACGAGATAGATAGATCGAGCTACGCGAATGAGACAGTGATAGTAAACAGTTATGTGAGGTGTTTATTCTCTTCATGAACGTAACATCAGTATTTGTGTTGTGGTTTTGTGTGATAAATCGGTTATTATTGGTATTTATTGTAATATTTATATCGGTATATTTAGTGACAATAATGGCGGAGTGTAGCGGTGTTGGCGATAAAAAACGGCGTCGTAACAATTTAATTCGGGAAGAAAAAGTCCTCATATTAAATGTGTACGAAGGACTGCGTGCCATGGACAAACAGTTGGGTGTTAGTGACGCTGTGATTAAGTGCAGTTATTTAACTAAAGTTTCTGAGAGTACTATATACAATATTCTAAAGAAATCGCGGGACGGATCTTTGACAAGAGAACGAGGTGAAAACTGTAAACCGGAAAGTAGGGGAAGAAAGAAAATTGTTTTGGACGACCAAACACGGAATGCTATACGTAGGGAAATACATTCTTTTTATTTTAGGAATGAAATCCCCTCGGTAGCTAAATTGAGCAAGGTAATAGAAGCTGATGATACTTTACCAAACATCAGTGATAAAGTTTTGAGACGAACTTTAAAATTAATGAATTTTCGTTACCAAACAAGAAGTAGAAACAGTGCCTTAATTGAACGAAATGACATTGTGGAATGGAGGAGAAATTATTTAAAACAGATATGACAGTTTCGTAACGAAGGACGGCACATATATTATCTTGACGAAACATGGTTAAATGAAGGCCACACTGTGTCAAAAGTGTGGCAAGACATGAATATACGAAGCAATCAACAAGCCTTTATGGAGGGTTTCTCTTCCGGTTTAAAAGCTCCCTCTGGGAAAGGACGTCGACTGATTATCACTCACATTGGCAGCGAGGAAGGATTTGTAGAAGGTGGATTACTAAGTTTTCAGTCCAAAAAAACTGTCGATTACCATGAAGAGATGGATGGTAACCGGTTTGAAACATGGTTTAGATCAATTTTAACAAAGGTAACTCCTGGTTCAGTGATAGTTATGGATAATGCTTCATACCACTCTCGTCGACTGGAGCAAATACCTACTTCAGCTAGCCGCAAGAGGGTTATAATTGATTGGTTAGAGAGTAAAAGCATTCCGCACAACGAGGCAATGCTAAAAGTTGAATTATTATCTCTCGTACGGAAACATAAAAACAGTTATATTAAGTACGTTGTCGATGAAATGGCGAAAGATTTCAACGTCTCAGTTGTTAGACTTCCTCCCTACCACTGTGAGTTAAACCCCATCGAGCTGGTTTGGGCCCAAGTGAAAAATTATGTTGCGAGAAAAAACAGTATATTCAAAATGGCTGACGTTGAGAAACTGTTTGACGAGGCGCTGCATACCGTTACTGCTGAGAGTTGGCGTAAATGTATTCAACACGTATTAAAAGAAGAAATAAAGTTTTGGGATTTAGACATACGTGTAGAAGTAATGACGGAACCACTCATTATCGATATAGGAGGAGAAAGCGATGATTCTGAGGAGTCGTCAGGGAGTGATACCGCTTCCAGTTAGTCAGACATTTTACAAGTGACCTCGCAACATACCTATACTTATTGGTAATTTATTTTGGTCTTGACAAACAACTTTTTTTTAGTTTTAGTAGTAGTAAGTTGGAATTGACTTTTAAACATTTTTTTATTTTGTTTTAACTTACTTATGAACAACTTGTGATAAGTTATTATTTCAAATGTTAAAAATTGAAATTCCAGATATTTCAGTATTCGCACCCTTAAACTATGATACGCTCATGGAGTTCACTTTAAATCGGTAGATAACCGATGACGTCACTTTACACAATTTCGACTATCGAGTATAGTATGGTCATTAAAGGAACTTATTAAATTGAATAGTAACATCATGTTCATAGTTTTAGTGTAAGTTTAAGGAAGTTTTCATATTGGAAATAGGTCTTTTAGAATGTGAAATAATTTCTATGATGATATGTTTTGGCGACAGGGCATTGACAGGACAATTTATTGTGAGTATATTTGAAGAAAAAAGAGAAAATTTATTTATAGACTATAAATTAATAAAGTTTGCAAGGAAGATGTAATTTGTCGAGACCACTTTTATTATAATGTTTATAAAAGGTTTCTGAGGCATCCTGTATTTATTCGCCCCATTAGAAGGTTTATAAACAGATAACATAATTGGAATTTTTGTAATTCTAACAAGCTTAATCTGCTAGAACACATTTTGTACATTAAGGTTAGTTTCACAAATATTTAACAAGCCATTATGTTTAATAATAGCTTTTTCCGATCTCTATAATTTCTGCACAGTCATTCGTTTTTTACAATATTGTATCACTAACTATAATACAGATCCTAATTAAGTAAAGGCGGCTACAGACGTAACTGCAAGCTAGACAAGCATACATGATCAAGCTTTTTGTGCAAGCAAGCGCATTTTCCCTTCGCCAACACACGGTACAAGCATATCGGACAATCGCCACTTTGTGCTTCAAATATGTCGAGTTCTGACGACGACGATGCTCTTGCTTTGGCTGCTTGTATACTTGTGTATAAAAAAATGCAACAAAAAGAAACGGAGCGTGTGGTGTAAAGACTGGTTAAGGAGAAGAAAAACTTATTCCCACATTAATTTATTAAGCGAGTTGAAGATATATCCGCGTGACTGGCATAATTACCTTAGAATGGACGAAGAAACTTACCTTAACCTTTTATCCCTTGTAACACCTTTGACTAAAAAACTAGAATTTCACCATATGCACTAAGTTATATAGTTCCAGAGACCTGCGGTGCTATTTACGAGGTGCTGAAAGGAATTTATCTGAAAGTAAGTAAATCACTTGTATTTTAAATAATTCTTTATTAACACCTTTAATTTTAAAACTAAAAGTAGTAAACAGTTTTACAAATTAAGAATATCGATGAAAGTTGAAACATACGAAGCGATGAATTGATTAGATTCATTAGAAGCTCCGCTATTTAGTGTTTGTGGTTCATAATATGAGGGTGTCTGAGAAAAATGGGAACTATTTTAATTAAACTGCGGAGATGTAGGACAAGACGCATAAGATGTACTGGTAACAGAATCACGAATGGTATGCGACAGAGTTAACTGACCCAGTTCAGCCATAAATAAAGCGTCATTAATAATTTTTTCAACTAACAATCTTCGAGTAGTATTTGCAATATATTTCATTCTTAAATCCACATTTTTACCAAAAACATCATATCTGTCTTCTGGGGGCTTCGGTTTTTTAAAATGTTCTTCAATTGTTCCTAGTATAGAGTCGCAGTTAGCTCGTTTAGAAGGTCGAGTAGGAGGTTTTGTTTTTGGAGTTGATTCAATAGGCCTTGCATTAGCTAAAGTAGACGACGATGTGTGATCTGTTGGTGACTGAGCTGATTCATATTCCTGTTCAGTAGATTCCTCCGAATCCTCTACAGTCACTTCAGTTGCTGTTTCTACGTTATCATCCTGAAAATAATAATAACCAGCTAAAAATAAACGTAATAAAACAATAAAGAAATCATGTTGAAAGGTCTCGGTAACCAGTCGATCATTAAAAAAAAATGTAGATTAGTGAAGTACAACTGTACCACAAGCTTGATACAAAAACTCGGATTAGTGTTTTAAATAAATAAATAATTTGTAATTTTTATCATAACTTTAAAATATTTTATACTTTATGTATAATGTAATGTTTTCTTTTTTTCAGGGTCCCCAAACCGAAGAGGATTGGATCGCTATAGCAAGGGATTTCGAAAGAGATGGAATTATCCTCACTGCCTGGGCTGCATAGATGGAAAACATATTCAGATAGTTCCTCCAGCCAGAGCTGGTTCTTTTTTTTTAATTACAAACATACACACTTTACTTGCCATTGCGGATGCCAACTATAGGTTTATTGTGTTTGATTTCGGTACAAATGGCCGAGTATCCTTGGAGGTGTGCTTCATAACACAGAATTTTGGAGAAGATTACAGGAAAAATCATTAAATATTCCGCAAGAAAGAGAAATCTTAATTAGTTCTCGAATATTGCCGTACGTATTCGTTGCAGACGATGCTTTTCCTTTGAGGACTGATATGCTAAAACCATACAGACAGAGTGATTTGAACTGTAATGAAAAAAAAATTACAACTATCGGCTATCGAGAGCACGACGAATTGTCGAGAATGTCTTTGGGATTTTAGCAGCACGCTTTAGGGTGTTTCATACTGCCATCAATTTAAACCCAGAGCATATAGATAAAGTAGTATATGCAGTTTGTGCATTACATAGTTATTTAATGTCGACCGTAAAACACACATTCGCTCCAACTGATTCTTTAGACTCAGAGGAACTAGAAAATGGCATATTCCGAAGTGGTCTAACGTCAGAGAATACCCCTATGTTACCTTTACAAAACTCACATGTCGCTGCAAACATACCATTTGATGCTAAACAAGTAAGACAGGAATTTATGAACTACTTTACTAATGAAGGACAAGTGCCTTGGCGAGAAAAATTTGTACATAACAAAAACTAAAACTGTTTGTATACAAGTTGTATGTAAATGAAATGAAAATAAACTATATAATATGTATTTTTGTATTAAAAGTAAAACTCACCCCGGTCTCATTCAAGTTGGACACATAGCTTCTCGGAGTTTCTTGATCCCCCAGAAAATCAAATAGGTGGTAGTATCAAAGGGAGGGCTTATATATCTCGTCTGTACCCCTGCCAGAGCGAAGATATTCTTCAACTTTTTTCTTTTCTCTTCTATGATTAGTTCTAAAGGAATTTATCTTCTTTACAACTGCTTCCTTGTCGGCATTGACATCAATTAATCTGTATTTTTCGCGCTGTATCATGGTATTCTTTGGATTTAACACGCCACAGACACGGTTGACTTTGATACACTCGAATACAATCTTCTAACAATTCCCGATTGCTTTTTTTTTAGACTAAACCTTGTGCTAACAATAAAAACTCTCTTACGACTGACGTTCGTTTGTGCAAACTTCTGCATTTTCAGTACACACGTTCAGACTTGTGCGGGCCCCGTTTGTCCAAGCATGCATAATTAAAATTCATTCATTCATCAAGCAGCTTTTACAATTTAAAAGCTTGTACAGATTTTTCCTACAGACGCTCAAGTTTGCTTGCATAAAAAGCTTCATCATGCATGCTTATCAAGCTTGCAGTTACGTCTGTAGCCGCCTTAAGTTGGTCATGAAATACATCTAAATTTTCGATGGTGCTGGAATTATAGGGATTTGAAAAATCTATTGTTAAAGATAAAAGGATAAAAAAAAGAGATCAAAAAAAATAAAGTAAACAAAAACATTAATATAAAGAACATATAAATTAATATTTTAAAAATACAAATATTAGGACAATTGATAAGATCAGGGAAGTGTTACACTGTGGCATGGAGTGGATATATCTAAAAACTACCAGTATGGACAATATAGAAACATTTTAAATGTGAAAACGGCAAGCTTCGGTCATGTTTTAAAAAACGTGAAATATCACAGCTTATAATTCAAAGAAAATTAGAGGGTATACAAGGAATTGGCAGGAGGAAGCTATCGTGAATACGGAATATTAGAAAGTGGACAGTGTTAACTTTGAAAGTGTCACTTGTAAGAAATAATAAAATCCTATTATATTCAATAACTATATTTATCATAAAACGTAGAACAATCAGTTATTTTGCCTTTTCTATTGAATGGTTTGTATAAGGCTATCTGGCTTCCTCTTCTCTTTTGATACACATATTACATTGTTTACATTGAAACTCTCCTATCAGCTTTTGTTATTGTCCAAGTAAGCTCCTTTAAAATTTCTTCGAAGACCTTGCATACAGAGGGTGGATTCCGATATATCCTTACACACTGCTGCAAATCAAGAGATCTCGAATGTTATCGCTAAACTTTAGCTAACAGAGATGGTACGAATAGAAGGTATAATGTTAAGCAGTGCAGTGACATTAAAAACGGCGGTTTCTTTGACTTTTGATGTTTAAAGTTGCAAAAAACAGAATATAATATAATAATAGGTGAATCAGATGAATTATTATGGTTAACTACAAATCAACTGTATAAAAATAACTTCACTTGTTTGAGGTTCGATATGATCGAAATTTTGCTTTAGAAAGTTCTCAAGTTTTATCCGTTTTGTTTAAGGATGTATACCCAATATTCAAATTGAAGTTTAATTATTCAAATTAAAGTATGTTAAACAATAAACTATATCGATTATATACAAGAAAAATAGCACATAATTTTGATGAAATCGCATTTTCGGGTTATCATACGTCAATTCCACTACAAGAAACCAATATTACAATGTCGTTTTAGATTACTGGTTTCGCATAAATAATGGAAAACAATGTGATTGACAGAATGTTGATGGCTTTGACATTGTTAAAAGATAAACCGCCCTACCGCCGTTTATTTACCGTTCTAATTCAAATAAAAATTATTTTAGATTACTTTGAGGTGGTGGCTATTGGAGACAACGCTTAAAAAAGTTGTACCTCCCTCCACTCCTTAGGAAAAAAGTATGGAAGGTCTTTTTTCAAGTGACCCCATGTTGAGGCGACTTAAAATTTGCCTTTATTTTACATTGTAGTACCTAGTAGCAACGCAACTGGGGCGACATGAAAATCGCAATAACTGATTTTGTAGGTCCAACATAAAACAAATTATTTTTTTATTAGTGTTTTAAATGAAACTTACTGTTTCTAGTTAACTCCATATTGAAAAATGTTAAAAATTCTAAAAAATTGACAATTGTTTCGATATTATCTAAATATCATCGTCAGAATAGATTATATCGAAACAATTGTCAATTTTTTAGAATTTTTAACATTTTTCAATAAACTGTGGAGTTAACTAGAAACAGTAAGTTTCATTTAAAAGACTAATATGAGTAGATTCCACAAAGTAAGGGTCGAGACTGTTAATTTTTTTTATATTTCTTCATTATTTTACACACAAAAAAACGTTTTTTTCAAAATTGACTTTATTGGCATCACATATTTATTATACAAATAAAAAACAATATTCTACATTAACAAAAGAACCCAAAATAAACCTTCTTTGGTATAGTAGAGACTACAAATAATAAATAAAAGCAAATTCGTTTGACGGTTTACAATCAAATTAATGATTAAGATTCCCCGGTCAAAAACAAACAAAAGAAAAAAAACAATTAAGATCACATATTTTTAAATTTTAGCTGTCCTCGTCGTAATGTTTCATATTCTAGAAGTTTTTGCTTAATTTCTTTTTGCTCGACAAGTCCGATGTCTTCTGCCGGGGAAAAACATTTGCATTAGGTATTTTATCACTTAATCTTAAGAATGAGCATAGATAAGATCCATTTTTTTCCGCAATTTATTATTTTTGCCACATATTGCTTATTGGGGTCAGCTTCAGTTTTCATGTCAACGTGAATGAAATCGCCTTGTTTAAAATCTGTCGAGACAGAAGAATCTTGCATAGGTGACATGTTATCATCAATTTTATTGGTGTCTGTGTCGGAAAACGGTTCTGGGTCCATATCTTTGTCGCTGTCGACGGTTAAATCTTCTTCATCCACATCACTTTCGGAAGAAGATGATAACCTTGGGCGTAATTTTTTATTCGTGCTTTTATTTTTTATTTGGCTTGAATGGTGCTGATGTTGATGGTTCCTGTGAAAGGCTTTTACCTGCATCAACAAACAATTTTTTCTTCCTACCAACAGACGTTGGTGCTCCAAACCTAGATTTTTCAAACACTTCTTTTGGTGAATCGACAATTGCATCTTGTTCTTGCGTTCTTTGCTTGTCTGTTTTTGGTAGCTTGCATAAAATGTTATTTCTATTCAGCGGTAATAGACCCGTCGCTTCAAAGCCTGATTGAATATTTTTTCCATACTCTCTGAAAGTCTATTTAATGCCTGTGTTAATAAGCGTGGGAACACTTCTTTTCTTACAGTTCCTTTAGTATGTTTTTTCCATTCTTGAAGTATCTTTCTCCAAGCGATCTTAATTGGACGAAAAACGCTAACATCTAATGGCTGCGTAAGGTGCGTACTGTTAGGAGGCAAAAGCACAAAACGAATGTCATTCTACATACATTTCGAAATAACATTGGCCGAAATGTGACTTGCCAAAATATCTCCAATAAGAACTTTAGGACCCGGTGGCAAAGATCGAAAATATGACAATACTATGTTATTAAACCGATCTTCAAAAATATTTGTATCAAACCATCCAGAACGAGAGCGATTATATCTGGCTCCGGTTGGTCCAAATTCTGTCCAAGTGCTCCATAAGTGGTCTGCCTTATAAACTATGTAGACCAGAAGCATAAATCCTGAAGCTGCACAAGCAAACATGATGGATGTAGCTGTTTTAGATGTATCCATTACCTTCCCCGCTCTTTTAGAAGTCCTACGAACGATGACTTTCACGCGGCCAGGATCGTCCGTAAAATTAGTCTCATCGTAATTCACTATTGCGTTGGGTGGAACATCTTTTAGACTTTTTGATAAGTGGTCGAAATATGCATTAATACTATCAGGGCAAACTTTGGCTCTAATTTCTTTTATTGATTGAGACATCCTTTTAGACAGCTCCTCCTAATGTCGCTTTAGAAATTTTTGCAGCCAGGTTCCACCAGGTCTGTTGTCTCGGAATTGTGGCAATTTTTTTCCACTGTCCAATTAGGATTTTACGATCTCTTTTATATCGTTTGAATCACAGGGATAACCCCAGTCCGCTGCGATAGATATAGACCGAACCAGATAATTTTCCTCTTGGATCGACATTGCAGATTTTGTGTGTAGTACTTTAGCTTTTCTATATAAAGTTATAAAAGGAATTTCATATTCACTTAAATCTTTTAATTTTATACCTTGTTTGTGTAGCTGTAGTACTCGCTGGAGCGTGTCTCCGCTATAATCCCGATATTTCCGACTTCCCGGTTTCCTTTTTTATATACGCACCATTTGTCAAGTCGCCCCTGAAATTACATAAAAAAATGAAATGATACGCCACTGGCAAGTAAGAAGGAAAAGTAAGGCATTTAGGTTAGAGAACATTTGTACAAAACGAATCACTTCAGAAAACATCGGGAAGATTGGGAACCAAATAAAAATACTATAATTTGCAGTGCTCATTTTGTCAATAATCAAAAATCAGATAATCCCCTACACCCATCTTACATACCAACAATTTTTCCTGGCAAAGAAAATAAAAAGATCTATTAATTTTTTGCATTTTGTAGGTTGTTTATTATACTGTTTACATCACAATGTTTTTCTTATTTAACACCAGGGCGCTCTACTTTCGACAGAAGTGCTGCCTCTATAGTTCGGTCTCGATCCCTATAGAATTTTAATATGTTATTTAATGACATTGACATAAGTGTTTGTCAAGAATATTAATTATACATAAGTGGTGAATACATTGGATCGCTATACTCCTTATGGTGAAAGTAGTGGCCTTTAACAGCTTTATGCGACGCAGAAGGAGTGTGTATGGCGCATATAAAGCAGAATATACATACTGACAACACGTGGTTGGACATTTTTGTAGCCCTAGAAAAAAAAAAAGAAACTACAGAAGTTGACGTATGACCAATCAAACCATTTCATACAAACACTTTTCATTAGTGAACGTTTTTTGTTAAATAAATTAAAAATTATTTTGATTGTGATATGCTCCCTTAACACCGACTACTTTTTTGTTCTATTAATACTATTGATGATTAGAGATGGGAAATGCCGTTATTTTCAATAACAGTTATATTTGCAATATTACAATATTCTCTTCAAAATGCACGATGTATTAATCTCTTCTAAAAAGTCTTTTAGAAACTTAATGGTTTTTGAAAATTTAAATTCAAAGTATGTCCTAAACATTTTAGTTAACATACAATTTTTTTAAATTGTTTGCTTAAAATTTTGTTTTTGTTCATACAAATCTCACGTTGCTAATTTACTTACATGCTCTTTAGATATAGAAACTCATTATTTCAATATCCCATATCACCTCTCTTTCACGTTTTTCTGAATACGAGCGTCACACAAAAGTAACGTAGACAACTTGTCGTGACTTGTTGCTCATACATATCCTATTTTTTCGGCCATTTGAAAATTGACATTTTGTATTAAAAATAAATTACTGTAAATATAGAGTGACTTTTCATGGTTTGATTTACATTCCGTAGACAGTTTGTAATGGACTTTTTCGGTGTGGTGGTTGTTGTGCGGGTGTACTGCGTGATTCTTGAAGCCAACATCAGTTCACATTCTAGGCAAAAATCGAGTGGGGGAGCAGGATAAAGTAGTATACTACCTACTGTTGTCAAATTTAGTTTATTTGGAGTTTGCAGACGCAAGCTATTAAAAATTAATCAATATTTCAGAATCTTTAATTCTTTGACTTCTAATGGGTTATATATGTTCCATGAGAAAGTTAAAAAATCCTAGAGGGATAACATCTCGTTAAATAAGCACGAAAATGTGTTCCACTCGTGTGTTGGGTCAACATCGACCATTTCCTGCACACATCCATACGCCACCGCATTTAGTCCACAGATAACCCACAGATAGATGAGACACTGATTGTGGCGCCATGTAAAGCCTGTCGACTAAACAATTGAGTGATGTTAAAAACATTTCTGTAATTTTAGGTTTTGGCGGTATATTTAAATTTACTGTATTTTAATTATTTTATCTCAAAATAACCATTTATAGCCCATCATTTGACATTTCAATCAATTTAACTCCATTAACTCAATAATGATTAGATGTTGAGTTAAATTAAATGAAATATCAAATGATGGACCATAAATGGTTAAATTGGAAAAAAGTAAAACAATCATATAAACAGTTTATTTATTTTGGTACAAAAGTACACAACAAATAATTTCTTTCACAAAGTACTTTTCTTAACAAATAGGATGACAGTAAATAAACTATAATGTAAAAACAATGCAATGATTAAAAAATAATTTGAGTAACATACATTATGAATTGTGGTATCATTAGATTTTTAAATGATGTGAAATCAAGATAAAAGTAGAAAATTATTTATGATAAGCTTATATTAATTTATTTATTTATTATTATACCCCTATAAACACACATAGCTGGACAAACTACTGCAGTATAACTGCTAACTACTTAATCAAAAAAAGTGTTAGCAATGAGTAGTTAACTACTATTTTTGACAATTTTCTGTGAATGAAAATATTTGAGTATAATTACTATAACTGTTAGAACAAAAGTAATTAAAAGATTTTTAAATTAAAAGTAGTTAACTACTGCCCAGCTTTGTAAATACAATGTCTCAAGTAATTACATATAAGAGAGCTAAAATTTAAAATAATATATCTAACATTTCATTTCCACTTAAAACACATCTTTATTTCTTTACTGGAAGTATAGGTCTATATCACAAGTTTAAACCTAGTATATTGCATATTTGTATATTTCTACATTTAAAAGCATTCGGTTATTATGAAACCATCGCATAAGGCAGTTTAAGTTACTCTGCAGCTCCTGGCAGTCTATGATTGTTAAAATGTTTCTTATGGGCTCTTGAAAATCCCACTGTCTTGTGGAAGTCCTTTTTCGTTTCTGGTTCAGCTTCTACAAGTAAACACACAAAATAACAATAAATAAGAAAACACACAAAATATGTTTCAAAATGTATATCAACAAAAGAAAACAAAATGCGCTTACCATTGAAATAATAAGTTTACACATGTTTTTGTCAGAAACATATCAAAAAATGTTTCAATTTTTTTGGTTTTTTGAATTCCATTTTTTGGAGTTTTTGATTTTTTTTGGAATCCTTGATTTTTTGATTTTTAAATATTTTTGGATTTCTGAACAATCTTTTTAAATTTTGGATTTATGGTTACCGCTAGACCAAACAATTAGACGTAATGGATCAACAAAAGTTAACGTCCCATCTGACGAAGACGCCTCCGAATCAGATTTGTCTGAGTGCGATTCCCTTCAAGATCTACTAGTACAAGCTCGGCGTGACTCGGAAATGCCATGCAGTGGCACCGGTTTATTGGCTGCTTCATGGAAAGCACGAAAGAAGTTATCATGCTTAGTAACTGCCATGAACCTGACGTTGGTCTGGTCGATAGGAAAAACAAATATGGATCTAAATGTAGCTTCCTTTGTCCAGGGCCCATTTTATTTTACAATAGGTTTATGGGTGGTGTAAATCTTGCAGATGAGCTAGCAGGTCTATATGACATTGATAGAAAATCAAATAAGTGGTGGAAAAGGGTATTCTATAGTACGCGCAAAACATATAGTGCAGAAATGTGATGGCATAACCCCTTTAAGTATTGTTGCGGAGCTAGACTCTGAAAGGTATTAATATTTTGTTTATTTTTACCAATACCACTAACACACTACATTGATGCTAGCGCACCAACTAAATAGTGAGCCGCCCTTATCGCTTGTGGACACGTGCGTGCTTTGAAAAAGTGCTATCTCAAAATATGCTTATAGTTCTGTGAAAATAATATGTTATTTGAAGATTATATTACTAATTCTGGTTAATAAAACGAGATATGAGGTAGTGTTAATTGTCTGGTGCTATATTTAAGATGTATTTAATAATTATAAAATTATTAAATTCGTTTTAGCGATTGTTAGTTGAAGTTATAATATTAAATGAATATATCGTCTAATAAGTATTTTAAATTATAACATTGACTGGACTATGACAGTATTCAAATCAAAGGATAAGCCGCAACTTTAAATTTCGCACTATATCTCTTACGTTAACCATTCCGGCTTCTTATTACATTGGTCGTGAACTCTTGTATAATATATGGAGAACTGCATCATCATAAAATTACTCTTCTTCAGTATATTGTTCCACTAGAAGAACAACTCATTAGCCATGGCAGGCAAAATGCTGTTGTAAAATGGCGCAGGCTTTACGGTAGACTATCTCAATCTGCAATGTCACTAGGGAACGTTGGTGAGCATTTGCCAGTGGAAGGAAAAACTGGTCGCAGATGTCATCACTGCCATAAGCTGAACAAAGAAAAGAGAACAGCTTTCCTGCACTCATTGCGATGTCGTCTTATGCCTAGATTTTTTTTAATTCATAAGTTTAGTATTTGGTTTCGTCTACAGAAGTTTTCATAGTTTTTTACATTTTTATTAGAGTATTTGGTTTCGTTTAAAGAAATTTTCAGAATTTTTTAAATTTTCAAAACTGGTGGGATATATAGGTCCCATTCTTATTACCCAGAGGGACGCGTTTGTCCCATAATTTTCCTCTAAAAATTGAAATAAAAAAATGAAAGGACAACGCTTAGTACTTATTTATGATGCATTTTAAAAAATTTGTCCAAAAAAAGTTCAGATACTTGAACATAAAAAAGTCGGCGTGAAAGAGTTTTAAATAACATTTCAAATGTATCAGAGTTTATTTAATTATTATTTCAATTAATGTTACTTTTACATATTAATAAGGCAATAAACGCAATACTGGTCGTAGTATATTATAATAACTCCTGCAATTCTAAGATTAGAATGTATACTACTTGATAAGTCTATTTACATTCAAAGAATGCGTCGTAGTTGTATGCGTAGTAACATTTATCGTCATAATTTTTGTCTAAAGAAAACGCCTAACTGAGGATATACCCTATTTTGTAACGTTTCCTTCCTAGCGATTAACCCCTCTTCGCTTCTCGTCTCACGTCGTTCCCCAATTGGCCTACAAATTGATGTTGGCTTCATAACAACTCGAATTTATGAATGACTGGTTGGGGATGTGCTCTACTCTAATTCCTTTTTTGGATATAAATCGTTCTACTTCGATTTTATGTAACTAGTAGGTTTTAATATCATGTAAATATTCTAGCTGGTACCGTTTTTGGCCGAATTTTCTTGCACATGGATAAAAATTCCTTTTTGGCTGATGATATTTGGTCATATTTCACTTTTAACAATTAATTATAAATACAATACGATGTATTTTAAATTTATAACTACCTATAAATACAAGAAAATATTAACTGTCTCGACCCTTACTTCGTGGAATCTACGCATATTAGTGTTTTAAATGAAACTCAACGTTTCTAACTAATTCCACAATAAAATGAAAAATATTAAAAATTCTAAAAAATTTACAATTGTTTGGATAACTGAAAATCATCGTCAGAATGACAGAAGTTACATTTCATTTGATGCCTACCTGATGATTAGTAGTTATTTTTGGCTAGACCAAGAAGTGACCTACCTACCTTGTGATTGACTTAATATATGTTAATAGAAAAAAGAAGAAGATGTGATATTACAAATATTGAAGCTTAGATATTATTAGCCCTATGGTGATATCCTGGGTATCATTTTTTTAATTAAGATCAGTATAACTGTGCAATGATATAGAAAACCAGGAAAACTATATCTGCTTTATAGGTAGTGAACGACAATTAGATATATTTTTCAACCACATTAATAATTTACACCCAAAAATTGAATTTACATTAGAAGTTGAAGAAAATAACTCGATATATTTTCTTAAAAATTCAAAAAGTTAATAATGTACTTGATTATGCAATTTACCGAAAACCAACACACACTGATGTCACAATTCCTTATAGTTCCAATCACCCCCTGTCACAAAAACTAGCGGCGTTCAATTCAATGATACATAGAGCATTTTCAGTTCCTATGAACAAATGTAATTTTGATAGAGATATTAGTACAATTAGACAAATAGCAACATCCAACGGTTATTCATTGCATATGATAAATAAACTAATTAATGAAAAAGAGGAAAAAGTGGCATTACAACTAATATTTCCTAAACAAACTGAAGAAATAAAAACTTATAAAACCATCACATATGCAGGAAATATTTCTAATAATATTTCAAAGATAATATCTTTAGCAACGAATACAACAATTTCTTTTAAAACAGAAAGTAACGTAAGTACAAAATTGTTAAATGTTAAAACAAAAATACCAACATTAAAGAAATCAGGTATATATAAACTCAAATGTCCGGAATGTAATGCTGTCTATTTGGGTAAGACCCTTAGAAATTTTGAAATCAGATACAGTGAACACTTACGAGCATACAGATTAAAACAACCAGATAAATCCCATTACGCAAAACATCTACTTGACACCAACCATTCATTGACACCAAACACAGAACTAGAAGTACTACATATTTGTGATAAGAAACAAGAACTGGATTTCCTTGAAGAGTTGGAAATTAAAAGACACGTAAGAAACCCACAATATGAAGTCGTCAATGAACAGATAAATCTAGAAAGTTCTCCACTATTAAACTGTCTTCTTAAGTGATAATTGTAAAGATCAGCAGATATAGTTTTCCTGGTTTTCTATATCATTGCACAGTTATACTGATCTTAATTGGAAAAATGATATCCAGGATATCACCACAGGGCTAATAATATCTAAGCTTCAATATTTGTAATATCACATCTTCTTCTTTTTTCTATTAACATATATTAAGTCAATCACACTTCTTGGTCTAGCCAAAAATAACTACTAAACATCAGGTAGTTATAAAATGAAATGTAATTTCTGTCATTCTGACGATGATATTCAGTTATTGAAACAATTGTCAATTTTTTAGAATTTTTAATATTTTTCATTAAATTGTGGAATTAGTTAGAAACGTTGAGTTTCATTTAAAACACTACAAGAAAATATATTAGTACCCATTCAAAACTTATTCTTATTTGATCTGATAAATGGTTTTTTAGAATTTGGTTGAGGCTCTTTTTGTGTCAAATGCTTTTAGAAACAAGAATCCGACCAAATTTTGAAAATAACTTTGGGGGGATTCTAATTTTAATCTTTGGTAGTGTAAATATATGACAAAAAAACATAATAAATTTTTTTTAAATTTTAAGTTGTAAGCTATTGGTTGTTGGTGGAGGTACAGGAGGATGTTCAACAGCAGCGAAATTTGCAAGAACTATGACAAAAAATGAGTTGATTGTATTGGAACCAAGTGAATATCACTACTACCAACCTCTGTTTACAATAATAGGTATATTTTTAATATTATTTTATAATGTACAGATGCATTTAAGTTGACTTGCTCGTTGGGGATGTTAGAATATTCATAAATAAAAAAATAAAATGTTAACATTGTAATGATGGAGAGTCAGTACATCAAATGCTTTTTGAAATATCTTTCTCTTGATAAAACGAATATTGTTTTATAAAAATTTGATTAAATATTAATTTATTGATCATATCATTATTTCATATTTAATATTTTTGGTCTAAATATAATTGTGACATAATTAAAATTTACGCCATGAAGCTTGGCCACGCTGTAACTTATTCTACCAATAATAAATACGACATGTTCTTATAGGTTAAGATAGTACTTACGGGAAAATTCGATTAAAATATATTGGTAATTGATCATGATTCGTCAAATTTACCATTGAATTAAAAAAAATAAAGGAGAATAAACAAATGTTTGGGCGACCAGGATGGTTGTTGCATATGGCGGTAGGCAATATCCGTTTTACCATAGGCCTGCTATATAAAAATTATTTTGTAGCGAATAAAAAATAAGATCAAAATGATAGGAATCCAAAATAACTACATACAAAAATGAACAGAATTCAGAATTAAAAGTTTATTGTCCTTTAAATATAATTAATTTTGTTGATGCATTCCTAATACAATATGTACTAATCTTATTTTTACAAATAAAACTAAATCTAATGTTTAAAAACATTTCAAGAGCGCTTTTTTGTAAAATAATATTATCGTTTTCCAATGAAGTAGTTTCATGTGGCATCATATTTGGAAAAAAAAAATTGTCTAAGTTGATTCTAAACTTTCATTATTATTTTGTTTTTATTAATTTTTATGTTTAACGAGGGTAGCTGAGATACTGAAGAAGTTACACGACAGTTCATCGGGAGAAAATCTGGGAGTGAAGAAAACCCTCCAGCGAATCCGTGAGAGGTTTTATTGGATGAACAGCTCCGATGATGTGAAGAACTGGTGTAAGAAATATACGACGCAAGAGAAAGGCACCCATGAAACAGTACAATGTTGGATGCCCTTTCGAAAGGATTGCTTTAGATATCGCTTGACCATTTCCGACGACCGTAAATGGTGGCAAATACATACTGGTTCTAATGGATTATTTCACAAAGTGGGTGGAAATTTACGCTATCTACAACCAAGAGGCTACAACTGCTGCGGATGTATTGGTGAAAGAATTTATCAGCCGATGTGGAGTTCCCTTGGAAGTCCACAGCGACCAGAGAAGAAATTTCGAAAGTCATGTATAGCAGGAGATTTGCGAGAAGCTGGGAATGAAGAAGACCAGGACAACAGCATTACATCGACACTCAGATGGAATGGTCGAAAGAATGAACAGGACTATTGGAAAATACCTGTCCGAAGTAGTATCCAGCCATCAGAGAGATTGGGACCAGTATCTGTCCCTATTCGCATTGGCTTACCGATCTGCCGTCAATGAGTCCACGGGTGAAACACCGGCGAAAATCCTGTTTGTACGTGAAATGAGGCTTCCTTGTGACCTGGAATTTGGCTGTCGGCCTGGAGAAGATCTAGCAGGCGAAGACTACGTGATCCAATTGAGAAGAAGGCTGGACGATACTCATGAATTAGTTCGAACAAATCTTCAAGTTGCCAGCGACAGAATAAAAAGTCGGTACGACACGCAGGCCACAGAAGGCGGTTTTAAAGAAGGGGGCAAAGCATGGTTACACAACCCGACGAGGAGAAAAGGATGTTCTCCAAAATTACTAAAATACTGGGAAGGTCCATACTTAATCAAGAAAAATATCAATGATGTTATATATCACATAAGCAAGATCCCCAACGGAAAACCAGAAGTAGTTCACCAAAACCGACTAGCGCCATTTGAAGGAGACCATGACCTAGAGAAAGGAGTAAACCATATTCGAGATGTGCCTGACCCTACCTTCGATGAATTTATGGGCGCGTATGAAGGTACCGGGAAAGCTAGATATGGAGTCACTTCAGAAAAACGACAAGATTTGTTCACTCTCCCGGAAGATTATTAACTGGCATACAACACCCCCGCCCGTCTCAAGAACGCACGAGGGTTGGCATCCGTCTTTCGAAAGAAGTTCGAGCAATTAGAAAAACTTGAAGACCAGATTCCAGCCCCTGGCAAGACACTGAAACTGAGACATAATTCGCGGTACGTCTTCTACATGGTAACTAAAAATGAATTTCAAGATCGATCTACCTACCGCGATGTGTGGGAAGCACTTCGAAACCTACGAGACCATGTGTTGAATCCAGCGTGAAGAAACTGGCTATGCCTAAGATAACGAGTAACTAGTTGGATTGGCGAATCATCAGGAACATGGCAGCGATTATCTTTCAAGATACCGGTGCCCAGATAATAATTTGCAGCTACAACCCCCGTTGTCAGTATCTGATGAAGACGGTGCCCTGCTATTTCCATAAGATCGGAAAGTGTAGAAATGGGGTCAGTTGCCGATTCAAACATCCAGTCTCGACTACACAAAAGTTCCAGGAGGAACTTCCATTTAAGGAGGGGGTAATGTTACGAAACAGCACACTGGTATAGTCCCTAAATCCGACTCTGTCTAAGCCAGGTATGAAAGTTAAAATTATGGCGGACGCGCAGAGTTTCCTAGAATTGTTTACGAATAGTGACTATCTTATCTTCATTGTTTTTGTGACCAGTCTTATCTAGAAAATGCCAAAAAGCCAATTGTTTTTGTAACCTAGAATTATCTAGTGAAAAAGGCATTAATATATAAGGGACCAATCAAGAAGAGTTTAGTCAGTTGATAATTTGACATCGTGAGATAAACAAGTAAATAAGTGAACTCTTTATATAAATTAGTTCAAGTGAATATACTGTGTATATAATTAGTGAATACTGTAGTGTTTAAATAAATTAAGTAAGTCCTACCGTGTGTTTAAAATTTATCCCACCCGTTTATTGTTCAAATAAATAATAAAAAAACATTACATAAATCTGCCTTTTGTAGACTATTCAGTGAATATATAAAAAATAACTCATTGATACCATTTTGATAAAGTTTTTGGGTGTGGTAAAGTATTTTGAAATGCTTGCCGAACACCATTATAAACTATTGGAGAAAAAAAATATAGTGTCACTGCAAATGCTCGTACTTTCCTTTTCATTTCTGTTTGACAGTTTTTCTAAAAAGTCTATGAATTATTTCTATGTTTGAGCCAAAATGTTGCAATAATATATTTTCATGGTCTGTTGACAGTAAGTTTTTTCTTATTAGCAAACTCACCATTGACTTTTTTTCTGCCGCCAAATTATTTTATGGAGTTTTCGAATTTTTGTACTTAAAGTATAATTTTGTTGCAAATCCATAATTTTGTTTTCAATTGTCTTTTACGTGGTGTATCTTCTATACATGGATTAAAAAGAGTTGGAGTACATGTTTCTACCCTGAATGATGGTCCTGGTAGAAGATCATCTTGATTTTCAGATGGCTCAATAGATGTAAGTTCAACTGGATTCAATTTCCTTACCTGTAAAAATTGAATACATGTGAATCAACATTACTAAATATCGAAAAAACAAATTTGATATAACTATAAAAATCAATACATTTGTTCTTATCTGGTTTATTAACACAATTCGTCCACAATTTGCTTTTCTGACAATCTTTAGGAAAATTGAAAACATATTTTTATGCTTCAAACTTTTTATTACAATATTGATACATTATAAATACAACCAATTTGAATAAATGCAAATAAATATTTCTTAAATATATTGTTGCAGATTAATTAACTTACTATTTTTATTATGTCTTAACCTTGTCAATTGTCAAAATATGAAATGTTTATTTTGCATTTTATATATTTAAAATTAATATTAATTGAAGTAAATCAAGAAAAAACAACTTACCTATGAAAAGTGATCCCTAAAGATTTATTTTTAGGGATTTGAGAGCAACTGCAAGCTGCACAGCTAACCATTTTATTTGTAATCTAATTCCTAATGTTTAACACTTAAAACAATATTATAATGCTTCCTAATAAACACCTATATGTATACAAAACAAAAACATACAAAAATATATTCAACAACCAGGGTTGGGCAAAATCTGATTTTTATTAAAAAAATCTAAAACTATTGATTTTTTTAAAAAATCACGATTTATTTGATTTTTTAAATTTGGATATAAAATTTAAACATTTTGATTCTTTGAAATTATTGCGAATTATTTTAATGTACAAGTCTAAAAATTATAATAAAATTTGCGGCTCAAAAACTTGTGACAACGCATTTGTCGCGCTTCTTGCTAGAAAATTCTTGTCGCGATTCGTTTTCCTTCTGTCCTATACACTCACTATACAGTGCCGAGTACTGCCGAGTGAGGCGCGAACGCGTTTGTTGTGCTTTTTGCAATAATATTCCTGTCGAGGCTTAATTCATTCTCAACAATTTTGAGACATATAAGTTAATTAAGTAACATAGTGTAATTTTTAATTATATATTCTGAGATATTTTGAAATATTTTTTAAATATATACGTATTATATTATAAGTAGCTACATTTTTGATAATTAACAGAATACAACAGGGTAACAAATGTTTCTATGCATTAAAAGACACATTTAAATCAAAGATATTGTCTACAAACACAAAAATTAAAATATACAAGACAGTAATTAAACCAGTCGTACTTTACGCCACAGAAACCTGGAATTTAACAAAAAAAGAGGTAAACACATTCGAAATCTGGGAAAGGAAAATACTACGGAGAATATACGGCCCAATTAAAGAAAATGGAGTATGGAGAATATTAAGAAACTACGAAGTTAATCAAAAATTCAATAACCCAATAATAACAAATGAAATAAGAAGGAAGTAAACGATTAAGGTGGGCAGGACATGTACAACATCTAGATAATGAAAGGTGTGTCAAGAAAATACAGGAAACTAAAAGACAAGGACGAAAACTAGATGGTTGGATGGTGTAGAAGAAGATCTTAAAGAAATTGGAATAAATGACTTGAAGAACAAAGCAAAAGACCGGAAAGAATGGAAAAGAATAGTAGAAGAAGCAAAGGACAGACTCAGAGCAGAAACTAAATCACCGTATTCATAAACTCCCTACTGATTTAAAGCAGTAGGGTTGGCCAAGCGGCTGGCCACTGCTGCCGGAAAAATGAGGCTAGGAATCCCAATAGGGAGACTATGGACCTTAAGGTCTGAAAGTCAATGAGAAGAAGAAGATACATTTTTGAGATAATTTTAAATTTTTTTTGATAGATATTATTTTTAACAAAGATAATATAATTTTTAAGTATTCATTTATATATATTTTAGGATATAGATTTTATGCATATAGGATTGTTTTTAAATGTTAGGTGAAATCTAGCACGTGGCCTTTAATGTAACTCTTTTAACGCGACCTTTCCCAGGTTAATTAAAGATTATCATTACTCTTCTATACTTACTTAATTTTTTTCAACTTAAAAAATAAATTTGCTTTTATATCTCTATTGAACATTTTCACTTTATTTTAAAATCAATAATTCAATACTATATCAATATATCATCAATTTGAATGATGTTTTTTCTGTTTCCAGAGAGTCGAATGTCGCTTGACAGTTTTGCTAGCACATCATCTGCCTCAAGTTGTAGTTCACTCATAACGGATAGTTCATATGTTAGGAAAACTCCACCGAAAGTACCAACAAGTCGAACAACTTTTGAGCCAGTCCAAAAAAATAAAGCAATCGCAACTCAGCCTACCATGAGTGGTTTTGCAATGCGGACTACAACTGCTGAAAAACATAAAATTGACAAACAAATAGCAAAGGTTATTTTTGCTACTAATTCGAGCTTCAGATGTATTGAGAATTTAGAGGTGAAAAAAGCCATTCAGTTATTAAGGCCTGGTTATACACCGCCCTCGAGAAAAACGGTGGCAACAAGTCTTTTGGACGAAATCTATGAAGAGGAAAAAGAAAAATGTTTCTCCTCCCTGTAAGGACAGTCCGTAAATATTTCAATTGATGGGTGGTCAAACATGCACAACGAACCAGTGATATGTGCAACGATAACCACTGAAGATGGACAAGCCCTCATATACGAAACTATAGACACATCAGGAAATCCACATACTTCAGAATATTTAACTCAAATAGTTTGTGACTTGATTTCTTTATGTGAATTGAAATACAAGTGTACCGTAAAATCTTTTGTGACAGACAATGCCGCAAATATGACGAGAAAAACATTAGAAGAAAAAACGAACGCAAAAGTTATAACTTATGGTTGCTCTGCACATATTTTTAATTTACTGTGCAAGTACTTTCAAGTTAAAGACGTTAAAGACGTTAAAGAACATGTGGTCCAAATTGTTAAGTATTTTCAAAATAACCATTTGGCTAGAGCTAAATTCAGTCAAGCATTAGACCTTCCAAGCGATGTACGATGGAATAGCCTTGGCGACTGCTTAGAGATGTATGTCACTCAGTGGGACATCATATTAAAAATCTACGAAGAAAATAAAAAGGAGATTGATTCTACTATTTACCAAAAAGTTTCAAATATTGCGATTAAACATGCAGCGCAAGATTATTTAAACATTTTAAAACCTATATCAGTTGATCTTGATACTGTGCAGAGGCAAAATGCTACTATAGCAGATGCTGTAGAGCAATGGAAACACTTACAATATATCTTTGATAAATCTGTGGAATTACCATTACAAAAAACACAACAATTTAATAATCGATATAAGCAAGTACTAACGCCATATCATTTTATAGCGTATATGTTGAATCCACAAAAAACAAAATATCAGTTAACACCAGAAGAAAAGAATATAGCTTTAGGAACAATTAACGAGTTATATGAAAACACTGGACTGTTACCTTTAGTAATAAAGTTAAATGTCCGCAGTGCTCCATTTTAGCAAGTTATGTTTTCGGTCGAAGTAATGAAAAGTGTAAACGGATTACAATGGTGGATATCACAAAATGATGAGCCGGAAATCTTGAAACAGTTGCCAATAATAAAACAGTTCCTGTGTGCAACTGTTTCTTCAGCTTCAATAGAACGCGTATTTAGCTCTTTTGGTCTTGTACACTCGGATATTAGAAACAGATTAGGCATAGAAAAAGGAGGAAAACTCGTGTTTTTGTTTAAATATTATATCGAAAATGAATAGACTGAAAATATACAGTAATAAAATTTAGGTGTTACGTTTAGTTTAAGAATTTGGAATTTTGTACTTCTTTTTTGTTGTTTTTGCTAAAAGCAGATAATTCTTTTGATTTTTGAGAAAACTTTTATATTATGTTGTTATCTGGTTCTGAATAAAAAAGAAAAAAATTAATTTTAAATTTTGATTTTAATTTTAAAAATCAAGCGATTTAAATCATGACTTTAATCGTGATTTTAATGACTTGGTTTTAATCAGCCCAACCCTGGCAACAACCAAAATAAAATAAGTCTTTCATGCTGTCTATGATTATAGATGACAGCTATCCTTCCTTTACTTTCAATTCAATGAAATTTACATGATTAAAATTATACCAACTATCCAAAAATAAATTTAACGATATGAAATGTTGCCAAGCTTAACTCGACTTCAGATATGATTGGAAATTAAAACGAAATTTTCTTCATAAAGTTTTTGTATTAGGTATTCATTTTTATTGTTATAAAATATATTAATTAGTGTCTTTCAAGGTTCGTAATTTAGTCAAGGTATCAACTATAAATTTCTGTAGCATACATAATGATCGATTATTAAATTAATAATAAGCATGAAATAGGAGCGATAAACTTAATAAAATAAAAATTGTATGCACTATTTTTATAAGATTTTTCATAAAAATTTAGTCAAAATATTCAGTTGGTTTTATAGAAAATGAAATGAAAATTGCAATTCAATATTATTGACTTTTCGTTTCTGGTAAGATTATCAGTTGAAAAACATTTTATAATTATGAACCACCACAGTTCCTAATTTTTAATGACTGTTTAGGTGGTGGTACCAGCACCATACAAGAAGCCAGGAGAAAAGAATCAGATGTACTTCCCAAAAATTGTACATGGATAAAAGATAAAGCAGCAGAGTATGATCCCGAGAAAAGTTGTGTAACTACAGAAAAAGGAGATGTCATTGAATATGATTATATGTTGATTGCAGTAGGATTGGAACTTAGATATGACCTGGTATGATTGTTTACCAACTATATAATAAAAATATGTTAGAGTTGTAAAATATCATACGCCACGATGTCTATCTTGGTAAATTTTTTGGTATTGCCTTGTTTAATAAAATAATGTCCCAACTTCCTTAAACTGCTCTTTATGTTTCGGCAACCAGTCCATATACCTAAATCGATCCGTTGTTGGGGTATTTACACTAAAACCAAAAAGTTTGAAAAGTGCAATGACCTGGTAACGTACACATAAAGATGAAAACGTTGTTGTCATATTTGATTCTAAAATTTCTTCATCTTTGTGAGTAATTCGGAAATACTTTTAAAAACTCTAGAACTAATAATTTTAACATGTATTTATGAATTGTTCAAAATAGAGTTATGTATGTAATACTACGATTAACGATTCATTTAAAAAAAGGTTATTTTTATGAAATAAACTTTGTACTTCTATTTCGAATGTTTAAGAACTTCTTCAAATAGTGGCAACTTTTGCCTGTGTTGCAACTAGAAAGAAGCCTGTCTCGCTTTTGCTCATTCCTTAGATAAGGAAAGACGAATGGACGAGTAACAAAGTTCGGACCAAACCGATTCAACAGTCACACCAGTGGCGGAACAATAATGTGAACAGAAACTAAATTAGGATGGAAATAAAAGTATTAGGAACTTTCAAATATTTTATTTGTTGGAGTTCGATTGTAGTATCTAAAATCTATTAAATATTGTTGAGTATTTAAAGTAATCAAACATTTCTGATTAGATACATACTTGAAAGGTTAAGTTACAACATCTATCAAGAAATAAATTTACACATTTTTAAAACCAAAACAATAATAATTATAAAAATATGTACATTACAAATAAAACTTAAACAATAGAAAAATAAACGGTTTTAAAGATTAAAACTAACTTTTCCGCATCTGTGGCCCTGAACAATATTCTATCATATAATTGTTACTTGTTTACACTTCGAGGGATGTATCATGCTAAAAATCCGAAATTTCTCGAAAAATAACCAAAAATCTATTATATCTGAATTTATAGGACCCGCTGTACTCGCTCTAGTCAACTGAAAATCAATAGGGTACATCTGTGAGACACCTTGAACAATATTCAATCATAAAATTGATCAATCGTATACTCTCTGGAGGCTGTATTGTGCTAACAAACTGAAAATTCTCCAAAAATGACAAAAATTTGGTACTTCAAGTACCATAGCACCCGTTGTACTGGCTTTAGTGAGCTGAATATCAATAGGGTTCAGCTTTGAGACGCTCTGAACAATATCCAATCATAAAATTGGTAACTTGTATAAACTCCGGAGGCTGTATCGTGCTAACAAACTGAAACCAAAAATGACAAAAATATCGTACTTAAAATATTGTAGTATTGGCTCTGGGGAGCTGAAAATCAATAGGGTTCATCTGTGATATATCTTTAACAATATTCAATCATAAAATTGGTGACTTGTTGAAATCCGGATCTTTATCGTGCTAACTGAAATTTCTCTAAATATGACTAAATGTCGAACTTCAAGTACCGTAGCACCCGTTGTACTGGCTCTGGTGAGCTGAACATCAATAGGGTTCATCTGTGACATGTCCTTAACAATATTCAATCATAAAATTGGTGACTTATTGCACTCCGGAGGCTGTATCGTGCTAACAAGACATGTAAGGAAAAGTGGCCGACGAGAACGACGACGACGACATACACACAGGATTTTTTTCTAAAAACCGTTTTTCGTGTTGTTGATGGAAAACGTAAAAATAACTCAAAATTTTTTTTTCAAAATTCCAACTTTTTTTGGGGTAAACCAATACTTTTCTCGCATATTAGATAGGTTGGGCGGAAAAGTAATATGAATACATGATATTCTCATCTCCTATTGTCGGGAGAATACAATCATTTTAGTTAAACGGTTTCTAATTGGCGTCTTAATCCCACTTTTCTTCTTAACAACAAAGTGTATTCTGATTTTTAGGTATTTTGGGTATATGGATTTACAAAGTAAATGTGATTAACATCATCTTCCAACACATGCTTATTCAAACCTTCAGACAAATCCATTGTTAAAGCTTTGTTCATAACAGTCAACAAATGAAAGGACTTCTTCCTTTGCAGATTTTGTTCAAGAATTCTTAAAACACATCCAGAAATTTTACAAATGTTTATAACATTTTTTGAAGGATATGTTAATCATCCTTTACTTTTATGGGCAATCAAAGAATTAAGCAATATTCCTTAAAGTCCAGTTAATGCCCCAACACATGTTTCACATATCAAGGTGTTTGTCAATTGTCAAACAAATTCAGCTATATACGTGATAATTTGTTCACTACATATTGACAAAATAAATGGATTCATAATATAGTTATGATCGTTAAAGTATTTTCAAATGAGTCATAAATTGTGGTCATCCTTGCTTCATCATCTTTATCAAATTGAGGAATACTATTGTTTATCAGATAAATGGGATCTGTTTTTGCTGGTCTACTGGACACAACTAAAATGGGAATTTGTTCGAAAGGAGTACAATTACCAACCACTTCTAACTTCTGATCCGACTCTTGTAAAATCACCTAAACTAACAAGCTATTGGATTGTTATTCCATCCATCTTAGGATCGGATAGAAAGTACATGGAGACGTACAGGCACCAAAAAGGAAGAGCAGTCAGACAAAAATAGAAGTCGACGAAGTTGCGAAATATGCTATACAAAGAACTGTGGAGAAGAGAGTATATAAGGAAATATAAACGAGTTTCGGAAGCAAGGAAGAAATATTTATTATACTGATAAAACATGGGTCAACGAGGGACACATGATGAAACAAGTATTGCAACATGCAAGTGTGAAAAATGCACGACAAGCAGATATTGAAGGCTGATCAACCGGACATCCATCTGGACAAGGCCGTCGATTGATAATTACACATATAGGGGGTGATAGCGAATTTGTGTTAAATGGTGAATTAATATTTAAGACCAAGAAAACGGTAGACTACTATGAAGAGATGAACGAAGATGTGTACGAGAAGTGGTTTAGACGCATTATTGAAAATTTGGAATCAGGATCTGCCGTCGTTATGGATAATGCTCCTTACCACAGTCGACACTGCGAAAAATGCCACAACAGGCAAGGAAAAAGGCTCAAATTCAAGAATGGTTACGCGATAAAAGCATCCCTTATGATGAAAGCAATGTAAAGAACGAATTGCTTTAAATTGTGATAATACATTCCTATAAATATAAGAAACTTGCTGTAGATGAATTAGCATTGAGCCACGGAATTACTGTATTAAGGTTACCCCCGTATCATTGTGAGTTGAATCCAATTGAATTAATTGGGGCACAAGTTAAAGGGGATGTGGCACTGAAAAATCGAACGTTTAAGTTAGCCAATGTGGAACGCCTTCTTAAGAAATCATTGGAACAAGTGACACCAGAAACTTGAGCAAGCGCATTGCTCATGTTCAAAACGAAGGAAAAAAAATGTGGGATGTAGGTAATATGGCTGATAAAATCATCGATGATAGATAGTATTACACCGCCCTACAAAATTAAAAAAAAATTTGTTGCCAAGTATTTTTGAACGAATTTAGGGTAATTCAGGTCTGCTGAATTCAAAAATAAAAGCAGTTTTTCCAAATTGGCTCTAGTTTTTGAGGTAATGGATACATAATTTTTTAAGGAATTTAGCTATAACATATGCTTTTTATTTTTTAAGTATAATTTACGAACAAGAAATTTACGCAGAAACGAGAGTTCGACCCTGCTTAGTGAGCGTACCACGTTCCGACTGCTGATCACGTGATCAGTGCGTGCACTTGTTTGTCTTGTGTCTCTTGATTTTAACTGTCAGTTCAGCGTAAGCAGTTGTTCTACTAAGACTTAGCGTCGCGGTTATTGTGCTTTTCTTACGTATTTTGTGTATTTAGTTCTTATTGCCTACCTAGTGAAGTTATTTAAATTTAATAGACGTCAAGTGGAAGGTAGGAGTACATGTGACGAATATTTGTACCTATATTTTTAACCAGTTACTCTTTTTTCAGAGGAATGAGCAGAAGCTGTTTGAACAGGCCTAATGTCTTCTGCTACATTTGTGGCGAATATACTGTTGCGAAACAAAGAAAAAATATCATAGATTTTGTTAGACAAGCTTATCAAGCTTATTTCGGCGTACAGCTTTGAGACCAAGACAAGTCCTGGGCTCCCCATATAGTGTGCAAAACGTGTGTCGAATGTTTACGACAGTGGTCAAACGAAAAAAGAAAAAGTTTGAAATTTGGTGTGCCCATGGTGTGGAGAGAACCTAAAAACCACCATGATGATTGTTATTTTTGTTTTGTTAATGTAAAAGGTTTTAACAAATACAAGAAAGGCAAATGGGATTATCCTGATTTAGAATCAGCACGAAGACCTGTGCCATATAGCGAAGAGATTCCCGTACCAGTATATACAACACTGCCAGATGTTCTGATGGCGGAAGAAGAAATTAAGGACCAGTACGGTAGCAGTGGAAGTCAATATGAGCAGGAAATACAATCAACACCACAGCAGTTCTCTCAAGAAGAACTGAATGACCTGATACGGGATCTCGTTCTATCAAAGCAAGCATCTGAACTTCTGGCATCCAGATTAAAAGTAAAAAACTGTCTATAACCTGATATAAAAATAACCATTTATAGAACACGAGAAGTGAAACTTGTTCCTTACTTTAGCCAAGATGAAGATCTTATTTATTGCAACAACATTCACGGACTTTTTCGTCAAATGGGAATACAATTTGTTCCAGGTGATTGGCGACTATTCATAGACAGCTCCAGCAGAAGCTTAAAGTGTGTTTTGCTACACAATGTCAACCGATATGCGTCAATTCCTATCGCCCACTCAACAAAACTTAAGGAAGAATATCAAAACATCAAGTTGATATTACAGAAACTATCCTATGAAGAACATCAGTTTTCCATTTGTGTTCATCTAAAAATGGTCAGTTTTCCATTTGTGTTGATCTAAAAATGGGCAATTTCTTGCTTGGGCAGCAAGGGGGGTACACAAAATACCCTTGTTTTATCTGCTTGGGGGATAGTAGGGCGAAGCAAGATCATTGGAATATGGTTAATTGGCCAATAAGACAAAATATGACTGTAGGAACAGCAAATGTCATAAACGAAACATTGGTTGACCGTGAAAAAATCATTCTCCCACCGCTCCACATCAAGTTAGGACTAATGAAACAATTTGTTAAGGCTTTGAGTAAAGATGGCGAGTGCTTGAAATACATTTGTAGATCGTTTCCTAGGCTAAGTATGGAAAAGCTAAAAGCGGGTATTTTTGATGGCCCTCAAATTCGCAAACTTATTAAGGACTCTAATTTTACAAATCACATGACGACACTTGAAGCTGCTGCTTGGTGTAGCTTTGTTATGGTAGTTAAAAATTTCTTGGGTAATCACAAAGCGGACAATTACGAGGAATTAGTGCAACATATGTTATTAAACTTTAAAAACTTGGGTACTAATATGAGTATTAAAGTACACTTTCTTCACAGCCACTTGGATAAATTTCCCGACAATCTTGGCAATTTCAGTGAGGAACAAGGGGAACGGTTCCACCAGGATATAAAGGAGATGGAGGTAAGGTATCAGGGCAGATGGGATCATCATATGATCGCAGACTATTGTTGGAGTCTCCAGCGTAATGTACCTGACGGTCCTCATAAAAAAATCCTACAAAAAGAGCTTCTTTCCTACGAATTAGATGTAATTTTTTAAATTAAATTATTTCTTTGCTGTTATACCTAATCAATAAATGAATTTTATTATTTTTTCGTTTCTCTTTTTTTGAAACCACTTTAATATTTTTTACTAAAAGTTGCTTATAAGGACCATTGGTCTATTAAATTGATATTTTTCTCTATCTTATCATATTTTGATAATATATCTCTAAAATTAGAGCCAATTCACCTAAATGGACTTCAAATTCGTGATCAGCACCACGAAATTACCTAGAAATCGCCCAAATATTGTTGACAATAAAATTAGTGTTGATCAGTGTTATCAATGTAGGTACTAGTGATAGTGATATTAATGATGAAAAATCGGGAAATGACAAAGAGTAAGTTTTAACATTGTTTTCGGTGTTTTGTAATTCTTATTTTTGTACATATGATTTACTTTATTGGAAAAAATTCAATTTGTTTTCAATGATGAATTTTTTTTATATCCCATGTCCAAAATTTTTTTCAGGAAAATATAACAATGCTATGTTTGACCCCGAAAAAAATGTCCACACCACTGCACAAGACCTATATCGGTATATACAGGCGGAGGTCATTACACTTTCCAAACTTTATGGTTCGACTTTAGCTTTTGTATTATTATTTCAATTATTATTTTATATTATACTGTAAAAAATTTAGTTGGTTCATTCCAATTCTCATCTAAAATACTAAGTAGATAAACAGGGCGATCATTTTTTCATTTATAGAAGGTTTACAATATAGTTAATGATAATGGCCAGATTAGAATACACCAATGAAAATTTTATTGATTATTGGTTTGTTAAGATTTATTTATATAGAAGTCTCTTGTTATGTTACTTAGTAGCGAGTTGAAGTTTATAAAAAAAAAGAAATAAAAACGATTAAAACTTAAATTTATTCTACAAAAATTTAAAAGGTTATTTGCTCAGAGAAATATCTAAATAAAAATAAAAAACGAGTCCATAATAAAGTTTACCTCTGCTAGCTATAGTAAAATGTTTATTAGATTAATAATTGTTAGCTGATGTTACTGAGCAGCAGATTGAAGAAACAACAACCCCAAGTAACGCAAGAATCTTCAAAGTTAATGATGCTAAAAGTCAATTACGAGGATATATTGAAAAATTCTTAGCCTATTATAGAACCAAACAAAATTTCAATGTCAAAATATTTTATTATTTAACATATTCTCCTCATAATTGGATACATTTATTACAACGACCTGCAACGTCTCTAGACCTTTAAAAAAATGTTTCTTCTTGCTCTGCAAACCAGACGTCCACAGCTTTTATTACCTCCTCGTTGGAAGAAAATTTACGACCTTTTAAACTTTTTTTCAGTTGTGGAAGAGGTGATAGTCGGACGGAGCCAAATCTGGTGAATAAGGCGGGTGTTCTAGTAATTCAAACCCTAAATCACGAATTTTTTGCATGGCAACATGAGATTTGTGTGCAGGGGCGTTGTCCTGCAAAAACAAAACACCTTTGGATAGCTTTCCGCGTCTTTTCTCTTTATTTTTTCCCGTAGAGGGGTCAGTAATGTCGAATAGTAATCTCCAGTTATTGTTCTACCCCTATCCAAAACATCAATCATGATTACTCCATGGCAATCCCAAAAAACTGAAGCAAGAACTTTTCCAGCAGATTTTTGGACACGAAACTTGGCGAACCAGAGTGTCGCCATTCCATCCATTGTTGCTTTGTTTTTGGATTGTAGAAATGTACCCAAGTCTCATCCATAGTAACAATTCGGTTTAAGAAGTCTAAATCGTTTTCAAATCGAGCATAGATCGAACGCGATGCTTCTACCCGTGCACGTTTTTGGTCTACATTCAAACATTTGGGGATCCATTTTGCAGCAATTTTTCTCATGTCCAGATTGACGTGAACTATATGATGAAATATTCAGTGCTTCAGATATCCGTTTTAGCCCAATTATACGGTCTGATAAAATCATGTCATGAACTGCATCGATATTTTCGGGGACTGACACGGAAACTGTCCTTCCCGATCGGTCATCATCTTCAATGGCAAATTTACCTCTCTTGAAGCTTGCAGTCCAATTTTTCACGGTCGCATACGAAGGACATTGATCACCAAGGGTATTAGCATATCTTCGTAAATCTGCTTACCTCATAACCCTTTTAAATACAGGTACTTGATGATGGCTCGATACTCCAACTTTTCGATTTTCACAATTTCGACATCTTTTTTCTTTTAATTTATTGCGTAACTCTGGTTTACTTTTTTGACGTCAAACTTTACACTGACACTTCTAATAAATTATTGTTCGTTGCTATGGCAACGCAATATTTTGTTTATGCATGGAACTGGTCTAGGCTAACTAGATATCAATACATCCTCGTGTTTGTCAATATCTCACTGATAAATATCCGGATTCAGTAAAGATGCAAAAATAGCTAAAACTATGCTGGAGTTTCTGGAAGCAGTATTTTAAAGAAAACGTGTGCTTGCAAAGCTGCATTTGACACGAACATTATCACTAAAATGTCGTGATAATGAAAAATGAAAGGATCGTTTTATGAAATTTGATTCTATTATTAGAGAATTGGAAAAAATCAAATAAAAATGATATGAACCAGGTAAATTTTGTCATCTATTACAATTCCAGAAAAATATAATACAGTAATTACACTTATATTAGAAACACTAAATAATGAAGTTACTCTATTATTTGTTAAAGGAAGATTATTAGATGAATAATTAATCATGAAAATTTTATGAATTTATGTTTATTTATAGAAGTAAAATCCCGAATTGAGAAGTGTCAACTAAATATTCATAGCACACTATACAATAATAATCAAAAACAACAATTCATTAATTAAAAGCTAAATACCCTAATATCGGCTCGATTTAGGTATAACGAAAGTTAAGCAGTAATGGAAGTTCTTACTAAAAAATTATTTTATCAACGAAATGGTAGTTTTCTTAAAAAAAAGCGATATTAAAAAAATTAGCTATATCGAAATCGCAATTATATTTAGGATCTTCTTTTTAAAATCAACAAGTTTCAATCAACTACTGGTACAATCGGAAATTATCGAATGCCTTAAATATTTAAGATCAACTGGGCATATCTGAAAACCTCATATGCCAAATTT
This sequence comes from Galeruca laticollis, assembly GCA_963921935.1. NCBI lineage: Eukaryota > Metazoa > Arthropoda > Insecta > Coleoptera > Chrysomelidae > Galeruca > Galeruca laticollis. The sequence continues at coordinate 148,349,474 of OY998176.1, read as the reverse complement.
TCAGATTTTATTTGTCAAGTTTCTCTAAATCATCTCTAAAAGGATCACCTCGTATAATATTGTTTTCTAAATATTTATGTTGAGTTTCAAATTTATTAACCAAGATTCACGTCAACAGCTTTACTATTTCATTATTCGTCCACCAGAAATCGTTTCTGTATGTATAAGATTGTTAAAACAATTAACTGATTTAATCCTTTATTGGTTTTATAGTAGATTTTAACAAAACATTCTTTTGATCCTCTAGAAATTGACGTGACCTCTGTCATCCCTCTCCGCGGAATGCCCTTCTTCTTTTTTACCGAACGAATGTGTCTAGGTTAACACTGTATTAGAAAATAAATCACTGACAATTATTTTGGATATATAATGTAGGTACGCTTGTTTCTCGTATTTTAACTATGTATTTAACCAGATTCCAGGATTACAAGAAGCTTTGGACAAACCTACCAACGTATGTTCGGTATATTCACCTAAATATGCCCCACATGTTTTTGAAGTGTTGAAGAATTTGAAAGATGGGGCCGCACACTTTACGTTTCCTAATTCGCCGGTAAAATGTCCTGGAGCGCCCCAGAAAATTTGTTACATAACAGATCATTATTTAAGAAAGGTAAGTGGATGGGTTTGTTGAAAAATTCAAATAAACTCCACTAATATTCTCTGTATGAACAGTTATTGTGACAAAAATATAATTGTTTATGTAATAGTTGCGTGAATAATACTTTTAAGCATAAGAATTGATAATTCGAATTAATTAATGACGTTGTAATAAACCCAACTTTCAGATGCGGCCAGTCAAAACAATTATAAATTTGTTATGCCCGTCAGATGTAGACTTCAGTTCAGTTTATTGACTATGGTGTTTGATTTATGATCGTCATAGTTAAGGATGTATACCCAATAGTAAAGGGGCTAGGCCGGTTCTAGGCTATTCCTTATTTAAAATAACATGGGAAATCGCCAAGGTCCATCGCGGTAATTTTTGTCTCAATTCTATCTGCGCAGGCGCCAATCAGAGGCGGCCGTTAGCCATCTTGTGTCTTGTGTCATGTATGCTGATGACATCACCCCTACCCAGTCAGTTGATAATGTGTATAATGGTCGCTGTAGATATACTAAGCGGGTTCTAACTCACTACTTCGAAAAACGTCCGCTAGGCGACGGTGGCGCTGTTGTCGTTGGCGCTGTCGGCGGTGTGTGTCGTCCATTTTTTATCCAGTGGATTTCGCTAGATGGCGTGCATCATGTTTGTAGATTTCTATTTTTTCTCTAAATGACTGTGTCGTCCATTTTTATCCTGTAAATTTGTGCATGACGTAACAATTCGAATTTTTTTTTGCCTCGAGTGAGATTCGAGCCCACGACCTCCTCGTTCCCAGCCTATGCCACTACATGTATGCTATGAGGGTTCCTCTGTATTTGATTCTTGAAATTTACCATATGCCGTTGATGACCTCACGGGTAGATGAAAAATTGCTTTTTTATGTGTATACGTGTGGGTTCCATGTTATAAGAAGATACCGAATAAATGTCCTTCACGACGACGACTTCAATTTTATAAAATCGAAAAAATTTATTGCTTCGGCTGGGATTCGATCCCTGTACCTTTACGGCACTAGCCTGACACCCTAAGCTGTACACCACGAGGCCTCGTAGAAAATATTATCTGGGAGTCTGATTTGACCATAGGATGGTTTCGACGTAATTTTTTTCATTTTTTTTCTTCATTGCTCCTCTGTAGGAAAATGATTTTGTGACAATATATACATGAATATGTTCCACGTTTTAAAAAAAGATAATTGTATTGTTATAACTAATTATAAAATCGTAATTTTTTTTTGCTTCGGCTGGGATTCGTTCCCCGTACTTTTACGGCATTAGCCTGACGCCCTAAGCTGTACAGCACGGAGCCTCGTAGAAAATATTATCTGGGAGTCTGATTTCACCATACGATGGTTTCGATGTAATTTTTTCACTTTTTTCTTCAATACTCCTTTGTACTAATATCGTTTTAGTCGTTAGAACATGAATCAAAACCAATAAAATGCGTCAAGTATATGGTAAATTTCAAGAATCAAATACAGAGGAACCCTCATACCATACATGTAGTGGCATAGGCTGGGAACGAGGAGGTCGTGGGCTCGAATCTCACTCGGGGCAAACATTTTTTCGATGTGTTACGTCATGCACAAATTTACATGATAAAAAATGGATGACACACAGTCATCTAGAGAAAAAATAGAAATCAACAAAAATAATGCGCGCCATCTAGCGAAATCCACTGGATAAAAAATGGCCGACGCATTGGATAAAAAATGGCCGACGCATTGGATAAAAAATGGACGACACACACCGCCGACAGCGCCAACGACACCAGCGCCACCGTCGCCTAGCGGACGTTTTTCGAAGTAGTGAGTTAGAACCCGCTTAGTATATCTACGAGCGATCATTATACACATTATCAACTGATTGGGGAGGGGTGATGTCATCAACATACATGACACAAGGCACAAGATGGCTGACGGCCGCCTCTGATTGGCGCGTGCGCAGATAAAATTAAGCCAAAAATTACCACGATGGACCTTGGCGATTTCCCATGTTATTTTAAATAAGGAATGGCCTAGAACCGGCCTAGCCCCTTTACACCCAATAGTAAATTTAAAGTATGTTAAAGAATAAACAATTTAAGGTCTTCGCTCACTATACCGTACCGTGCCGTGACCAAAACTGTACCGACACATGCAAAAAAGTATTGTTTGTACAGAATCTTAAGAGACGTTGCCCACTACATCGTTCCGTGTGTGTCAGTTTTGATATACATGGAAGTCAACGTGTTAAAGAGTAAATTATTTCGATTGAATGAAAAAAATAACACTTAACTGTATTTTTGAGACAAATAATTGAAGTTAAAAGTGTGGATTATTTCTGCCGGAAATAATATATTATTAAGAGTAAAATTTAAAAATAGATACGTTTGATTGAACTTAGTGATGACCAACCAATCAAGCTCCCAAGTATATTGTATTACATAAGTGTGTTTTTGTCTCGAATTTTCAGCAAAATAGAAGAGGCGACGTAAGTGTAACATATAACACTTCTCTACCTGTCATTTTTGGTGTAAAAAGGTATGCGGATGCTCTTTGGAAATTATGTAAGTCGCGAAATATCGACGTAAACTTGAGAACTAATTTAGTTGAAGTAAATTCGGTTGATAATGAAGCAACTTTTCAAAACTTGGATAAACCCGACGAGAAAAAAACTGTAAAGGTGAGTATATGCTGTACTAATCTGCAATTTATCAAAGTTCAATTCAGAAAAATAATTTCATGTCTTCGCCATTTAGAAAAACTTTCATTCAACTCGAGAAATTTATCTACACATTCTGTGATTATTTATGTTAAAGTTGTAACCTAAAAGTCCGCGGCTGAAAACTAAGTGACAGTGGTATTCGATCTCAGTTAAAGTATTTGAACATTTGCCTAAAAAACATTGTTTGGAATCTTGCATTTTAAGTAAAATAAATGACACTAGAGTCCGTAATTTATCTCCCAAGAAGAAGAAAATGTATTACATATCTGAGAAATAGAATTTCTAAATTAAAAAATGCACTTATCAGTAGTAATAACAAAATAATAAAAGCAGTTAAATTGTCTGAATCAAAGTTATTTCAAAATTTTAATTCAAAATTAGATCCAGCAGGCAAGGATTTATTTAAAAGTAATACTGGTAAGACAAACACATTTTTTTTGGTAACTTAATTTAAAGCGTTTAATTTTTTTTTCATACCTGTTATTGTTTCATGGAATTTGGGAATCTAGTAAACTCCTTTTATTAAAATATTTGTTCTTTTTGTTGTCCATAAGTTTAAAATAACTTATCGTGCATTTTTATGTGATATTGGATTAACTTTTTAAATATAATGTAACTGATAATTTAATCAGTTTTTTTTGTATTTTGTGGTATTATCGTTTACTAAAAATTTTAAAATAGAATAAGAATTTCAAAGTTAATAATGTATACAGTATTAGAAATTTTCTGTGGTCACATATGTTTAAGCGACAATGTGTTGGAAAAAACCAAATCTAAATTCAGTGTATTACTCTTTTTCTCTAACAGGATATCATAAAGTAGAAAACGAGTCCATAATCGACTACAATGTGTTACAAGTATAAATTCATTGTAGGCATTAACAGGATATCAGAAACAGTGAATGTTCTGAAGAAAGCTTATAGTTACGTTGCCAACTTTCATTGTATAATAATATTAATTGTAAAATGCGTTGTTTTAACACGTGAATAAGTTATAAGAAGCTTTTAATTATGATAACCCTAGAGGTTGTAACAGATCAAGATAATTAATCCGATCTATTTCATGAATATTTTATTGTAATGCTGGATGTTTGTTCACAAACTATTTTTCGCGGTTATATTAATTCAAAACACACACCATGGCTTGAAGAAAGGGTTACGAACTGCGCGCAGGCGCGAGAAGCAACGTGCGTGGTGAAATGGTCGACGAACTGAACTTTTCAGTGTGTACTAAAAGAAAAATTTGAATGTGTGAAGTTAGCCAAGGAAAACAATTGTGTATTCAGAAACATTAAACGCCTTCAGCCGACTATGGGTACCCGAAAGTGAAACTCCAGGATGGTGAGTACCTTAGAGTAAGAATAAACATAGAGAGGGCTATTCATTCATAAACAAAATAATATAATATGAAAACTTAATTTTTTTTTACAAAGTAACCAAACTAGTCTATAATAAATGGTTCAAAAACAGCTGATTACTTAAAGAATGTGAATCGTGACACATTCTTCCGAAAACAATCTCTCTGCGCAGGCGTATGACATAAATTATTATGAAATTTTTTGGTATCAAAATATTATTTGTCAAACAGAGAAGCACTGAAATATTTTTAAAATTTATATCAATATTATTTTCAGAGTAAATTTCGCAATAATTCTCGTACGTGTAAAATGGTTCTTATTCTATAATCTCTCTGTTAAAACAGTTTAACATAAATATTTTATCCTGACTAGAAAATTTAAATTGGTATCACAAAACATGAAAAAATTATTTATATCTACTTATGTCATTAATTTACCAAATAATTACATATTATTAATCACAAAATTACATATTTCTGGTAAAATTACATTATATTTAAGAAAGTTAATCCAATATCACATCAAAATGCACAATAATTTATTCTAAAATTATTGACAACAAAAACAACAAATATTTTAATAAAAAGGAGTTAACTAGATTCCCCATTTCCATGATGACAGGAAAAGGTCTGAAACAAAAAAAAATTAAACGCAGTACATTAAGTTACCAAAAAATAAGTCCTTATTGTTTGTTAATTTCTTACATCATAATATTTTTTAATAAGGGGACTTATATGTGTTGAGAATATACGTATGATTTATGTTCTCGACAAGTGAACCAATCAACATTTATGACCTTTTGCAAAGAGGTCATTTTTTTCAGTAATCTCTACATGACATAAAAGTGCTAAAAAATAATAAACAATGTCATGAATATTTATATTTCTTAGAGTTAACAGTACTACTTTTTTCAAAATGCATGCTGCTGAATAATTTTAATTCAGACAATTTATCTGCTTTTTTTATTTTATTATTACTACTGATAAGTGCTTTATTAATTTAGAAAATCTATTTCTTTGATCTTTATTAATGGAAATTTTACTGTTCTTCTAGGGAGATAAATTACTTACTCGAGTGTCATTTATTTTACTTAAAATACAAGAATCCAAACATTGTTTTTAAACAAAGGTGCAAATTAAGTTTCTTTAAGACTATCATTAGTTACAAAAAATAAGATTTCTTTTTAGAAGCAATACAGTAGTTTCAAAAGCTTGGGTGTTAGTATTATGTTCAACTACTTTTAGTGGTGTAGGATGTAAGGGTTGCAAAAGTAAAGTAGATTGATGAAGTCTTTTGCATAATGAATTTGTAAATGCCTCATCATCAAAATGATCACACAACCTTTGGTCTTTGGATTTATAAAGAAGTTCTAAAATTGTGTACCACAGTTCCTTTTGATTAATGTCAAATGGGGATTTGAAAAATGTTTTGTTCTTAAACTCCAAATTGCAAAGCGGCCAAAAATATTTACTATTGCAATACAGCTATAACGAATTCTGCCTGGTGATAATATTTTAAAGGTTCACTTACTTTTAATTACTTTATTAGAACAAAATGCTAAATAAATTGAAAAATACTCCTCACCCCTGTAACGCCATATTTTTTCGCAACTGTTATTTTTGACACTGGTTGCGTTCATCCGTACACACGATACCTGATCGATCAGGTAGCGATCCCGAGTTGCATGCATGAACGGTACGTTTTACTATGATCGCTCACTGATCGGCCGCCATTTAAAAGATCACTTTTATTTTACGATCCGCTCCTGATCATAGCGCTCACACCACGTGTTTGTTTTGTTTGCAAGTTTTGAATATAGTAGTTGAGTTTTGATTTTTTTTTATTTATTTAATGTTATTGTGTAGTTTGGAGTAGAATTTAGTATTAAATATATCTAGTATTGTATATTATAATCTTAGTTTAGTAAGTAGTGTAGAAATAGTTATATTAAAATTACTGCCTTGTGTTATATTTCAATTTATTGTATCGTCTTCCTGTATTTTTGAATTTTTTAGTATTAATAAATCTAGTTGAGTAATTATTACCTTGTGTAGTATAGTAGAGAACCCATATTATAATGACTGTAGGTAGAGTAGTGTAATTTATTAGTAGTGGCTTTGTTAGGTTATATTTATAGTAGGTAAATAGTTTAATTTTGAGTCATAATGAGTATAAAATTAGTTGAGGGGGTGCGTCAGTTATGTGTTGATGAAGCGGGATTCATGGAAATGGATGAATTAGGGAACTGCCTAATCATTGATACTAACAGTAAGTATTTCTAGTTATAAAATACATACTTTACTTATGTTTTTTAGTTATTACCTAGATACATAAGTATTTTTTTGTAGCCCAAGAAATTATTGCTGTACCTCCAACACCAGAGGTCACATCATTTTTTGGTTGCAAATTGGATATGCAAGCAGATCCTAGTGATAGTTGTGTTCCACCCACAGACGATAGTAAGTCATATTTTATTTATATTAATAATTGCTATAATGCAGGACATTTATTGGGAACATTGGATTTTTAATAGACCATAAAGCATCTATTAGAAGGAAATAACAGCATAGGAGAATATACTATGGAAATTGTTGATAAATGATAATGTGAAATATTTTTTCCGTTTCACGGAAGAATCAGTTTGTACATTGTGCTTAAGAAGAGATCATATAAACGAAACGAGATTCATTTGATTGTTGATTAAAATTAAAATAAGCTTACCATCATGATCAATTACTTTTTAATAGTGTCGATTGTAGTCCAGTAATTATTAAAGATATTATTACTTACAGTAATAAATGCATACTTTATTTTAATTCAGGTACGCACAATCTTTCTCTGCTTATTCCATTTTCGTTTTTAGCTGGCAGAGATGTGTGGTCAAGAAAAATGACATGGCTTCTGGTAAAGGAGTATGGAAAACTTAGAGAAAAATTTAGGAACCCCAAAATAAAAAATAAAAATGTTTGGGTTCAAATTCAAACAAAATTTATGAACCTGGGTTATAATGTTAGCACAGAAAATTTGGATAGGAAGTTTAGAAATCTGAAAAAAACATTTAAAACCATTAAGGACAAGTCTAAGAAGTCAGGAGAAGGTCGCATCACGTGGGAATATTTTGAGGAAATGAACAATATTATGTCCAGTGATATGACCTTTAATTTACCTGAAACTATCAGCTCTTTAACCCGAAATACAGAGGTTACTTCTATTAACAATGTGCTTGGACCATCTAGAGTCGAGGATATGCCAGGACCATCCTGGGTCGAGGATATGCCAGGACCATCCTGGGTCGAGGATATGTCAGGACCATCCAGGGTCGAAAATATGGCAGGACCATCCAGGGTCGAAAATATACCAGGACCCTCCAGGGTCGAAAATATGCCAGGACCGTCCAGGGTAGATAATATGCCAAGACCATCACTATGTTTACAAAATGTAAATGATAATATAGATCCCACAATAGGGTCAGGAAATGTCGCACCTCAAGAAGAGGAAGAAATTACACCCCTGCCTCAGCAAACACCGAAGAGGAAAAAGAAGAGAGACACCCAATTGAATGATTTCCGAAAAAAACAGATAGAAATAGAGAAAGAGAGGATAGAGGAACTAAGGAGAATAAGAATAGCTTTGGAGGCTAATGTGAATATACAAAGAGAAAGAAATGAAATATTAAAAAAAATTGTAGAAAACGGTGGCTCGAAATAAAATTGTTTATTAATAAATGTGTTTTATTTTTTTATTAAAATATATAAGTAAAGTCTAAACAAATATTAAATGATTAACATATTTTTCATTTATATACAAACATTATAGCTTAAATTAAACTATGCCAAAACTTTGACAACTGTAGAATAGAAAATAAATATTTATTAATTTAATTTATTTTTCAAAGAGTACAGTTAGTTAAAAACTATTAAAAAAATCAATTTAATAATGTTACAATATTATTTCTTTTCATTACAGCTGCATTGTTTCCAATATCTCCCACATCTTGTAAAACAGGCAATCTTTCATCCACTTCAATATTTTCAATATCAATTTCTTCGTGAATGTTAAACTCATTATGATCAATCAAGAAATTGTATAGAACACATGCAGCTGCAACAATGTTGTTACCTAATTGCATATCACATATCTAAATATTTAACCCTCCTAAATTTTCCTTTTAACATGCCAAAGGTACGTTCAATAACAGATCTAATGGAGCTTAGTTTAATATTGTATCTTGTTCTTTCCTCTGTTAAATGGTGATTATCTACAAATGGACGCATTACATTTATTAGTAAGGGATATGCACAGTCTCCTATTAAATGAAAGTTTTCTGCCATAATTGGATTTTGGGGATCTACTATTCTTTCATATAAGGGACTATTTCTGAAAACACGTGCGTCATGCATACGGCCTGGTAATCCTACATAAATATCAATAAGCCTTCCAAGATGATCATTCGTGCCTACAATAATGACAAAAATTACTAAACATATTTAAGTGACAAATATTAAACAAACCTTGCAAAATTATGGAGTGGAAACCCTTCCTGTTATAATAATCATTGGCATTTCCTGGAGGTTGTTTAATTGGAATGTGACATCCATCTACTGCACCAATCACACCTGGAAATCCATTAGATCTTGCTTGGAAATTCTACAACATTTATTATCAATTATTTAAATTATCATCACTTCTTTATTGTTACATCAAATTAACTCACACTTGCCGAAACTAACATCTCTTGCTCGTTTGGGAACCTTATATATTGAGGAAGCAAATTTGCAATAGCTGATACCATATTTTTAAATACACCATGGGCTGTACTTCTAGCTATGCCAAATCTATCTCCCACTGCCAAAAAGCTTTCAGGCTTTGCCAATGTCCAGACTGTGAAAAGTATTTTTTTTTCAAAATTGATGTCCCTATTGTGGACAACATTATTTCCCAAGACATTGCAGAGATCCTATAAACGAAACATCGAAATTGTAGAACATTTTTTTATTACACAGTTTTCAATAACTTACTTGAAATGCCATTCGACTCATTCGGAAATGTTCTTTAAATAGATCATCACTAAATCGTGGAATTGTTTGTTCGGCAAAATTTTCATTTCTTGGTCGCCTTACCCGCGGTTGACCTTCAAGCAAATTAATTTGTATAGGTTGTGCAAGGTTCCCTACTAATTCATTGAGTACATTATAATTTAAGTCATCTGCTAACTCCATAATAGCAAATACATTTATACCATTCAATCTCCCAGCCATGACCTTTATTAATCACTAGAAGCAAAAGGATACATTATGTAATTTTATTTAGTTAATCAACATTATCACTAAAATAATAGTGTTTGTGTCCTACATACCTGTTTTGATGCGTCCAAAATATCTAGGATTTTACAAAGACACCAATTATACTACAATGAACGAACTAATTATAACTTAGATCCAAAACTAAAGTAATATTTCTGAAAAACAATGTAAACAGTAGAACAAATTCAAAAGAAAAAAACTAACCAAATTTCTTGAATACATAAACAAACGAATGACATTAGACATATATCGATGTCACTTTAAATTGCCGGTTCATTCGTGCAAGATGAGCGCTCACTGAGCGCTACTTTCGGAGCGATCTTTAACTGGTGTGGATGAACGCAACCACTGTCACTTTGAATTTGACAAACGCAAGCCACATTCACACCTTAGAGTAAGAATAAACATAGAGAGGGCTATTCATTCATAAACACGTTTATTTTTGCGGCCAACAATTCTAAACGCCAATAGTGAAATAATGAATGAATTACAAAAAGCGGGGATGGTATTGTAGATACATGGAATTGCTAATTTCGGCTGTTTTTCTGACAAACTTGGCACCGACGAACCATGATAATTCAAAAACATTAAATTAATTAACTTAAAAGTTTATTTTCACACTAAAAATTCTTGAATAACACATCAAAACGAAAGAACTAAATGTTTACTTTCTAGTCGTAATGGCGCTCATATAAACAAACCAAGTTTGACATTATTTACTACAATACTACGTCGTATTTAAAATGATCCTCGATCACACTCTGACGATACTTGCATCTCTCTTTATATGGTAATTAAACAGGGACAAAACTACTAAATAGATTACTATTGACACATTAAACAGATACTGAAATTTTGAGCATTGTTGCCACTTTTAGTTATAACCATAAATGTATCTAAGGATACAACCAATTCTTGTTTAAAATTTATATAAGAATATGCCTTTATTAAATAAAATTCAAGTAATATTAATTAATTTTAAAAGCTGCGACTCAAATGCAGAAATTAGTATGACTTTTTTTTATTTGCATGACTTTTTAACAAATTCTCAATTAAACGTCTAATTTCTTTTTTCCCGCAACTAAAGAGGATTAATAAATATGGCAAAGCAGTGGAAGTGTCCCGCAAGTGAGTTTAGAATATGACTCAATGTTTGGGGCAGTAAAAAGTCAAAACAAACATATCTATTGTATTTGTTAATCTGAGATTCACACCAACCAATGTAAGATTGATTTTGTATATTTTCATTTTTAATGGTTTTAAGGTTAATGTTCTAAGGATATTTATTTACCGACATTAAAGGCAATATGTTGAAATTTAAAATATTTTAAATTATTTATTCTATTTTGTTTATGTAAAATAGTCTCGGGCGGGCGGTGGCACAGAAACGTTGTAACACTTGCCGCCTATGCATCAAATCGTCTCTTATTTGATTATTTGTCTATGGCTTGAGTGTTGAGCCATAGATAAATAATCAAATAATATATTACTTTCTCTATTGTTGCAGCTCTCAGTGATATTAGTAGGAACGTGAGCGGTGGGGTTACCAACTCTGAAAATGAGTTTTTCGGGATTAAATGGGAAAAAATCGGGACTTCATGTAAAACATATTTAATTTATTCGATGCAAAAGTTTTTGCGATATATTCAAAAAAAATATAACAAAGTTATTTATTTGGAGATGCGGCAAAATGGTTCTTTATACAAAAAATTAATTATAAAATGAAAAATCTCGACTACTATTTAAAAGTTATCAGGGCAAATATAAAGTAACATGTAGTGGAAACAGTAAGGAAGAGACCGGAGAAAACAGGAAATATCCATCTCTAAGGGTACAAACATAGTGGAGCGACGAGTTTAGAGACTAGCGATAAAATGAAAAACGCGAAGAAACCCGCTCCCCAGCTCCGCTGTCGTGACACGGGACACAGGCATCTGAAATCGGGACATCCAGATTAAATCGGTACAGTTGGCAACCCTAGTGAGCGGTATCTTGTGTGATCCAAGCGTGGGTGATATCGTAGCGGTAACTACGTGAGTGGTATCCTATTGGTGACCTAACAATATCCTAGCAGATGCAGAGCTAGGGAAAGTAAATGAATGAGGAGGAACACCTAAGGAAGGAACGAGTAGATAGAACAGGTCTGAGTAAAAAGGAATTTTTGCTCTAACATATATAAAAACTGAATATATATTTCTTACAATATAATCAGACATAAATCTGTTCTATTCGTTATGTTCACTAAATAAACAGAAAATGTAAATTTTACGAAAGCGAGAGATAAATAAGATAAACAGGATAATAAAAACCTGTCCATACCTTGGTCGACATAAAATAATAATTAAAATATTTTATGAGCAATACACATGAAAAGCAAAGAAAAAGAAACATTCAAAAAAACTTAACTAACCAGCGAAAAGAAAGAAAACATTTCACCACAGTGGAATTTTTACAATAATTAAAGGATAGCTGTTTCCACTCCAGAGGTAAGAACAGAAAAATAATCTTATAATGAACTTTCGAGACCAAGAAAAGACTCAAAGGGAAGGGGGAATCGACAAATTAAATTTTGCTTTTGTTTTCAGAGTGAATATGCGACGGAAGTGGCTTCCAAGCCAAAATGTTTGGCGAAAAAACATTACAAAGTAGATGATACAGTTTATGGTACAACCTTTAAGTTGTCAACCCTGTTTATTGCGTCCTATAATTGCAAATTTGCTTTTTATCACTGTCATATTAGAATGGATAGTAGATTTATGTCATAACAAATTCCCTGTAGCTTGGACTAATTCGGAAACAAATAATACAAGTTTCAAATCACAAATTAGAAAATAACTCCAGTTGCTAATGTATAGGGAGTACTAACAGAATTCGGAACGTACTTTTAGATTCTCAATTTTAAAATTGTACTTGTGAACACTTTTAAATCTTCAATGCTAGTTCTTCGTAATGTAATAACTGATATTCCATTTTTAGTTTTCCATGCTTCATGTTGTGCCACCTATGGCAACTCCACATTCATTGTCTAACAAGAAAACACTTTCGAATGATGCAGGATTTGTGAATGTCCATAAACACACATTACAACATATTGAATACCCGAATGTTTTTAGTATTGGAGATTGCGCGTCTACTCCGAACTCGAAAACAGCAGCCGCTGCAGGTAATAATAATTTTACCAACGTAAACGAAATTTTCAGTAAAAACTGATCTTAAAAAGATACAATTAATTTTTGCCCAGTATTTTTAATAACCATTATACTCTATTTTTATCCTAAATACTCCAACCCGGTGCGGCAGAGCAACTTGCTTATTTTTAAAATGTAAAAAATCAATTGTAGTAAAATTGTGAAATTAGAGCCAGTGGCGGATTTGCATCTTTGCCGCCAGTAGGCTATTTAATTTTGCCCCTATTGACCTTTAACATTTCATACCCTAGTTCACAATCATATTAATTAAAATCAAATTAAAGAAAATCAACTTTGACACCTATAACATATCCTAGTAGAAATCAAGCTATCGTAATAATTGCACTTCCGTATACAGTTCTCTTACATCAAAGCAATCGGTAAAACTGTGACACCAAAAGGAATCACCCATGCTTCCCGTATATATAACCAACGTATTTGCATCTTTCTCGCTTCTACTTTAGTCGTTGATAACCTCCTTAAAAACCATTCTTCAGTTGCCATTAAAGAAGAAATCATCCCCATACGCAGACTTATCAGCCCTTCTAAAAGATTACTAATATCTAACGTATGTTCCTCAATTCCTAATCAACTCATCGAACAGGCTCTAAAAACGACCTCAGACTTCAACTTGCATTCCCATCACCAATATCTGTACTGGCTCAACTGAAGAAGATTATTGCCATATCCTAAGCTTTCGTCGGTCTGTCTATGCCATACCAGACAAAGATAGCTTTGAAGTAGAAACCTCTGTTTTAATACATTTCGAAAATACTGCTTTCCGGATCTTATTTACCTCAGATAAATTGGAGTGTTTTCTCTGCAAACAAGCTGGTCATACTGCTGATACCTGCTAAAATCCTCTTGACACTTCCTCCCTTTCCAGAACTACCCCTATCCAAAACGATTCTACCGATAATATTTCTAAAGATCCTATTTCCACTGATCGTACTTTCTCTCCTACCACTGCCCGTATATCCTCCACCGACAATTATTCCGCCAGCACACTCTCTCCTTTAGACCAATCTACTCCTAGTATATCTGGTCTCAAACGACTTCATTCTACGGACTTTAGCCTCGAATCACTCCCTGTAATAATTTCGTCTGTTCCTCGCACACTCAGCCAAGACAAAACAGATTCACTATCTAATAATGCCTTTCGTGCCCCCAAGCCTGCCCCCAAATGAAAAGTCCAAGACTATCAGCCCCTCTGCACGCTCAGTCATGGAAAATTTAACAAAAACAGACCCAACATCCTCAATTACTTCAGAACAATTAATAATATTTCTGGAAAACTCTTTCGGAACTAACGATCAATTAGCAGAAGCTTACCAATTTACTTCAAACATTAAATCCCTCCTTGCAGATCTTCGTTAAATATATTATGCCATCTCAGATAGGTCATTAAAAAATCGCATTACCTGTCTAACAAAGAAAATACAATTGTACCATGAGTCCTAACGATGCAGTCGATTCTGCTAACCTAAAATCTTTTAGATCTAATAATAGTGACTCCAATTGTGACGAGCCCGACCTCTATTGATATGAACTAATAAATTCACGATAATTCAGTGGAATTGCGACGGATACTATACGCGCCCTAAACGTCTTCAATAACTTATATCCCTCTACCATTCGGATCTCCAGGAAACTAATTTTACATCTTCTTCCAATATCCCTACACCAAAGGAATTCGAAGGATATCATTACATCCGAACAATCTGCTCCAGAGCCAGTGGTGGAGTATCCATATTTGTATCCAAAGATCTGTATTCAACTCATCTGCCCCTTACTACCAATCTTGAAGCCATTGCCATAACATCTTATTGTCCCCAAAAATTAACCATATGTCTAATTTACTAGGTATTTTGACAACACAACCTGATCTGGTAACATTTTTAAATATTGACGGAGTACCATGTCCTTCAAATTTATTTGATTTTTCAGTAAAACTTTTTGATTCAGGAGAACCTTGAGATTCGATAACAGGACTTGGTACATAAGGACTCATGTTACTATTTGACACTCAGGTACTAGATACATTATTTGTCGCAGTAGTGTTATTTGACGAGATATGATTATTTGACACATTTGGGTTATTATAAATATTAGGGTTATTAGAAATTTCACTCTCAATAAACGTAGGATTTGATTTACTTTCCCTAATGTAATATAACTTAATATTGTCACCGTTTTTAATTAAATAAGTACTATAACTCATACATCTAACAACTTTACCTTTTTGTCAGATATTTGTATATTTATTATTTACAAAAACTTCATCGTTTTCTGAAAACAACTTGACTTTTTGCAAAATGCCAGGTTGAATGGATTTTTCGTTCTTTGACCACAGTTTTATCAAATTAAATCTAGTACGAGGACGAATTTTAAAAACTGTTTCAGCTGGTGATAATCCTGTGGAAGTACTTGGGGTGTTTCTATGTACAAATAAAACATTTTCTAGTCTATTTAAGATAGTGACGTCTGTTACATTTTCTCCCTCTTTAAATAAAGCTTTTTGTGACCCTTTTTTGATTGTTGGACTTCCTTTTCCGCTAATCCATTTCTTTCTGGGTGTTTTGGTGTAATTCGGTTGAATTTAATCCCATTTGCATGACAGAAAGAAAGGAATTCATAAGAATTACCAAATGGTGGACCATTATCAGATACAAGTTCTACTGATAATCCAAGTACTGAAAAAATTTGTTTCAACTTTAAAACTGTTTCTCTCACATTTGTGCCATCCTTCATAAGTTTAACTTAGCACCACCCAGACTTATCATCTACAAGAATATAAAACGTCCAATTATCTTTTTTGAAAATCAACATTTACTCTGTAAAGATTATTAAGAGCAGTTGGCCAAGGAAGTAAAACTCCCCTGTTTGAAAAATTTTGAGTTTGTTGGCATACATCACAAGAATTGACATACTGCTCAACATCTTATTTAATACCAGGCCACCAACAATAAGATCTAATACGCATATTAGTTCTTACTATTTCTGTATGTTGCTCATGAAACAAACTTAGAATATTCTTTTGCAGTTGTTTTGGAATTACTACTTTATTACCAACTAAGACACAACCGTTATCCACAGAAAATTCAAATTTTATTTTAAAATAAGGTTTCAAATTGTCATCTTTTATCGAATTTGGCCAACCAGTTATAGTAAGATCAAGGACTTTGGACAGAATTAAGTATTTTTTGTTGCTATAGCTATATTTTCATAAGTAATGAGGACTTTATAAGATAAGCGAAATGAAAATATTGCATCAGAGATTTCAGTTTGAATGTTCATTGGTAATCTTGAGAGACCATCAGCATTTGAAATTTCGCTACATTTCTTGTAAATAATGTCATATTTATAAGCTGATAATGTTATGGCACAACGAGTGATTATAGCTGCGGCGGTAACTGAAATGTTCTTATTTTTACCGAAAATAAACTGAAGAGGTTGGTGATCTGAGATCAAAGTAAAGTTTCGTCCAAAAACATATTTGTGTAACTTTTTTAAGGCAGATATTATTGCTAATCTTTCACTTTATTAATTGGAATATTTCTTTTCATTTTCACTAAGAGTGGAGAGGAAGCAAATATTACTGGTTTTTCAACACCATTGGTTTTATGACTGAGCACTGCTCCAACCCCATATCCACTGGAATCACACACATATCATTTGCTTTACTATCCTGAAAACATTTTTCACATTCGCTTGTCCATATATACTCAGTATTACCTTTACATAATTCATAAAATGGCTTAAGTTTGGTGGAAAGCATGGGTATCAACTTACCATAAAAATTAAGTAGACCTAAGTAACTTTTCAACTCTGATATTTTTTGGTGAAGGCGCTTTCTGAATACGTTCAATTTTTCATCTGTGGGATGAATTCTTGATGAATCAACTCTATGATCATTACAGAACGATCAAAAAACATTTTTTCTCATTAATTTTTACATTATATTTCTGCAATCTTTCTAACACTTTTTTAACATTTTGATACCATTCATCCATCGTACAACCATGCACCAAAATAGCATTTAGTCTTTGGTAATTCTGATAAAATAGCCCCCATCACACATTGAAAAATTCCCAGAGCGCTTCTAACGCCATAGGTTAATCTATTAAATCTGAAAAGACCAGTGTGGGTATTTATCGTGAATAGTTCTTTAGAAGCATCACTTATCTGAAGTTGTTGATAAGCCCTTTTTAAATCTAAAACACAGTAATACTCGCTACTATGTAACGTGGCAAAGATATCGGAAGGCAATGGTAAAACGCAATGGTCACTGTCAATTGCTAAATTCAGCGTTTTTTAAAAATCCACACATATTTTTACATCTCCAGAGTTTTTCTTGGGGACTACAACTATTGGACTTGTCCAGTTGCTGTAGGATACCTTGGTCAAAACACCATACTTAACCATTTATGAAAGTTCCTTGTCGACTTTCGGTTTTAGTGCAAATGACATTTCACATGCCCTATGAAAAATAGGTTTAAATCTTTCTTTTATCTTTATCTCAGCTTTAAAATCTTTGATTGAAGTGTGAGGTTCTTCCTCAAAAAGTGACTTATAACCTTGTTTCAAAAAAGCAATCAACTTCAACCTGACATTCTCTGACTCCGGACTTGGTTTGACTGAAAATGGACTTGACTACAATTTTGTAAATGTGAATTTTCAAAATTGACCAGACCACAACTTTTTATCTGAGGCTTATCGAAACTGGACTTTTCTGTTACTACATTTCTATCTAGCAAATAATTTCTTCAATCTTTATTTAAAATATTTAGTCAATTCCGCCCTAAGAGCGATACAAACTTGATATCTGATTTTAAGACAACCAAAGGTAAATAATACATCTTACTTAAGTATCTAACATGCACATATACCTGACCTAAAATTTCGGCTTTTTGCCCTGTCAAAACTCGTAACTTAAAACTTGCAGGCTCGAATACTAAATTGTTGAATAAAGACTTGAAGTCTTGCTCATGCATAACTGACCTCACTGCTCCGGAATCAACTTCCATTTCAAGATTTTGTTCATCGATTCACAATTTAACTTTTGAAGTGTCAAGATAACTTGTTTTTAAGCGAATTCAAGGTAGGCTCCTCCGACAACAAATCTAACTTAAAATTTTCATCTGACTCTACTCCCAACTTCTGGTTTTCATCTTCTTGCAACTCAAAAATTTTTGTTGTTACACATAGGAGCTTTTGCACTGTGTCCTGTCATATTACAGGCAAAGCACTT
Organism: Galeruca laticollis; assembly: GCA_963921935.1. Taxonomy (NCBI): domain Eukaryota; kingdom Metazoa; phylum Arthropoda; class Insecta; order Coleoptera; family Chrysomelidae; genus Galeruca; species Galeruca laticollis. Next base: position 148,331,063 of record OY998176.1, on the reverse strand, counting down.
CCAATTTATTGCTGGACATTTGTTTTCATAAAAATGTATACAACAGCATCCTTTACACTTCTGCTTTTGACTATACGACTGACTTTGACTAATACTTGGATGGCTATGACTACTAGACGACTTATTTGGACTGTCTTGACCTGACTTGACTCGTTTTTGATTCGACTGTGACTTGACTTATGCTTGTGATATACTTTATTCAAATTATGATCAGACTCTAACACCATATTTTTAACCTGCCCCTCAGCTAAATCCATACTAAGAGCGATTTTTAGAGCTGCTTCGAAGTTGTGATCTTCTTCTAACAACTTTTGTTTAATATCATCAGACCTAATTCCACATATCAACCTGTCTTTCAGAGCATCGCTCAAAAAGTCACCATAGTTACAAGTTTTTCACATACTTTTCAACCTTGCAAAGAATTCTGTGATCGTTTCTCCTCGTTCCTGGTAACTGTTGTTCATCTTGAAGCGTTCTGCTACAACTAGCCTTTTGGGACTGTAGTGATCGTTTAATGCTTTCACCAAATCAGCGTATGACTTCATATCAGGCAATGTAGGTGACAATAGATCTTTTAACCTGCTATATCCCTCTCCCCCGATAAAAGTGAGTAAAGGGGTACTTTTTTGTGTATGCAAGAAATTTGCTCTATACGTTTTATCCATGCTGAAATGGCCCCAAACTTTTGGTTGAAAGGCTCGATACTCCCAATTAAAGACATGTTTGTTAGGTACTGACTTTCAGATAGACTAGACAGACTTTGACCTTTACTTAGACTAGACAGACTATTGATTAATCCGTTGCATGCGTAGATATTAGAAAATGGAACGGACTTAAACTGTGACTGTGGCAAAACTCTAGACCTAGGACAAGCCAGGTTTCATTGACCTTCAATGCAGCAAAACATCACAAAAAACTTGAACATCTTCGCGGATTTATCTCGGTTCTCGTCGCCAAAAATGTTGTGTACTCGACGAGGAATTAATACACAATTATTCAATTGCTAACTTTTATTATAAATAATAAAAATCAAAGACGAGACATTTTTAGCTCAATATATTACATCATATCATTGACAGTTTTATTATCAGTGTTGCCAACATAAAATGTGTTGTCAACCTAACTTAAGGGTATATTCATAATATAAGGGTGCGTTCAAAATAAATAGCACTTAGTTCTAGTAAAAATAAATATACGGTAGTTCAAAATGTGCATGATGAAAAAATGTGTTGCCCAATAATTTGCTCCCTTTGTCACATTTGTTTGGATACATTTACTTGCAGGGGTTTAGATTTTAATAGAAGAACAGTAACATGTAAATATATCCATTATATTGTAAGTATTGCAAATCCTCTGAAAATGATAATGATATAATTAAAACAGCAGTAGGAGGTAAACATTATGATCTTCATATTATAGATGCCCTAGCCACATCTTCAACAAATACAAAAAATTAGGGATGAAATTACATCAAGAGCTTAAGTTTAGTCCAAAAAATTGAAATAAATGAATCGTTATATTCAAAAGAGCAAATAAAGCATAGGTACTCTAGAAAATAATATAAAAAAAGCTGAAATGATAAAGTGATATAGAAATAAACACGTTTTATTAAAAAAACAGAATATATTAAAGAGCCTGCTAATAAAAAGATCTGTAAAGAAACATCATTTTACTCAACGCGTAAAAAAATAAGAACAATTGCATGACTGGAAACCTAACCTTGAGGAAACTGAAGTAATTGCTCAGGCATCTGTATGGTACTTCCTCATCAGTTATATCTTTGGATCCCAGAAAGGATCATTCTACTTATAAATTGTTCACTTTTTCCTTAAATTCGTGTTGTATTTAACAAAAAATGCAAAAATATATTAAATTTTGAATCAACCGATTCAAAACTTCTCTTGATTTGATAATATTAACTATAACAAATAATTATAGAAAACGGTACTGTTTGAGGGAATTATTTAAATTTCCATCCATAAGTCAATGTTCTATCGATAAGCCGAGCTGGCAATAATGGTGCGACATCCTAACTCTAGCCGCTCCTATAATTTTCCACTTGTTACCACATAACCTCACACACACGTTTGTTTTGCAAATTTTGACGTAATTCGTGAAGCGATTTTTAGTGGGTAAATTTAAAATATACTAAGATAATGTGTGTTTTTCATTAAAATATTAATATTTTTGGTAAAATAATATAAACCCGATTCTCAATAATTGTCATACCCCATTCTTTTTTAGCTGCTCAAACCGAAGTGGTTTTCAAAAACCTTAGCGCAGTTATGAAAGGCCTGTCCCTTCCTCTAAAATACGATGGTTACGCGTCCTGTCCGTTGGTTACAGGGTACGATAAATGTATTTTAGCCGAATTCGATTACAATTTAAATCCATTAGAAACGTTTCCTTTCGATCAAGATAAAGAGTTAAGGTCTATGTACATCTTGAAGAAAAATTTTATGCCACAGTTATATTGGAATTTGATGTTGAATGGATATTGGAATGGACCTGCTCTCTTTAGGAGAATAATGCATCTGCAATTTACAGAAAAGAAGCTTTCAGTGAATCCCTAGAACTAAAGATTCTGTAGACATTTTATTTTTATTATTAAATTTCATAACTATTAAATATTATATATACATTATACAATAAATTTATCTTAGTTTTGCAAATTGTAATTTTAATTTATCCATCTTATTGGTTATACAGTGCGTGCAGAAAGTAATGTTACAGTTTAATAAGAGGAGAGGGAGTGAAGACAGATAGTGCCTATTGTGGCAGTATCTGATGTAAAAAGGTCTGACGTTTATATAAAATACGATATTGGTCCAAGAACGCTGCCCTGTAAATTTCCAGACTTCATAGTTTGGAACTGAGAAATTCGTCAACTTTTGTTCTAAAATATGTCAGATAATTATGATTTGAGTAAGTAGTTAAATGGGCGAGGCGATTTTTGAATAATTTTTTATAATAGACTTTAGTGTCAAAATTTGTTAAAAGCCTGGATGACCTTCGAAAAGGTACTTCTTGAGTGAATGAAACGACAAGTCCTGAGTGTGTATGTTAAGGTTCGTGGTATGAAATTAAATGATACTGCTTAATATGGAAAAAAGCTTTATTCCGAATAACAACATGATATGCCTACTCCGCTTATCTATCATCAACTGTGTCTCCGAGTCCAATTATAATCTACATTTGGGCGCACATGCGCACTGTCTACATGGGCGCATATGCGCACTCTGCATGATATATACAATGGCACACAATATTACTACTCAACACGCCTCCTTACATTTATATTGTACTTACATTACTTTAGATTTAACAAACCTCGAAATTTTTCAAATTTCCCTCGGCACAGGGCCTTCGTGAGAATGTTAGCAGTATTCTCATCTGTATCTATCTTAATAATGTTAATAATTCCTTCTTCCACACATTCATGTACATAATGATAATGAACCTCTATATGTTTAGAATTTTTCGTAACATTATCATTTTTACTTTTCCGCCCAACCTATCTAATATGCGAGAAAAGTATTGGTTTACCAACAAAAAAGTTGAAATTGTGAAAACATTTTTTGAGTTATTTTTACGTTTTCCATCAAGAACAACACGAAAAAATGGTTTTTAGAAAAAAGTTCCGTGTGTATGTCGTCGTCGTCGGCCACTTTCCGTTTGTGCAAATATAAAACCGAAAGTGACATAAGTGTTTAATTTCATCATACATTTCATTATTACATCATTTCATCAGTGAAAAACAACCGTATTGGTCCTTCGAGTACATCTGATACCAACAAAGAACTTTCATTCCATCTAATAGCCCAAGTAAAAAGGGTTAATTAGAACACCGTTACATGTCTTGTTAGCACGATACAACATCAGGAGTACAATAAATCACCTATTTTATGATTGAATATTGTTCAGGACACCTCACAGATGAACCCTATTGATTTTCAGCTCACAATAGCCAGTACAACAGGTGCTATGGTACTTGCAGTACGACATTTTTGTAATTTTTTGAGAAATTTCAGTTAGCACGATACAGCCTCCGGAGTGCAAAAGGTCACCAATTTTATGATTGAATATTATTCAGAACATCGCACAGATGAACTCTATTGATTTTCAGCTCACCATAGCTAGTACAACAGGTGCTATACTACTTTAAGTACGACATATTTGTCATTTTTGAAGAAATTTCAGTTTATTAGCACGATACAGCCTCCGGAGTATATACAAGTGACCAATTTTATGATTGGATATTATTCAGGGCGTCTCAAAGATAAACCCTATTGATATTCAACTCACTAAAGCCAGTACAACGAGTGCTATGGTACTTGAGGTACCAAATTTTTGTCATTTTTGGAGAATTTTCAGTTTGTTAGCACGATACAGCCTCCAGCGTGTATACAAGTGACCCATTTTATGATTGAGTATTGTTCAGGGCGTCTTATAGATGGACCTTATTGATTTTTAGCTCACCAGAGCTAGTACAATGGGTGCTATGGCACCTGAAGTGCCACATTTTTTGTCCTTTTTGGAGAAATTTCGAGTTAGTACGATACAGCCTCCGGAGTGTATACAAGTGGCCAATTTTATAATTGGATATTTTTCAAGGTGTCTCATTGAAGGTGTCTCACCCTATTCAATTTCGGCTGACTATAGCGAGTACAGCGGGTCCTATAAATCCAGATATACTGCATTTTTGGTTACTTTTGGATAAATTTCGGTTTGTTAATATGATACATCCCCCGAAGTGTATGCAAGTAACAATTTTATGATAGAATATTGTTCAGGGCATCTCACAGATACGGAAAAGTTAGTTTTAATGTTTAAAACCGTTTATTTGCTATATCGGTTGCACCAGAATTGTTTTCGCATATATCAATTGGTTTTATTAATTTAACATTAAAGGTGTTTAATAATTCTTTTACAAATTTCAATTCACTTACGGCTTCCGACAAAGCTACGTACTCTGCAAAAGTCGAAGCCTTTGTTACAGATTTTTGTTTTCTGGATTTCCAGTATATTACATTACCAAATAGTCTAATAACATAACCAGTAGTAGATTTTCTGTCCATATTATCTCCTGCTCAATCGGCATCAACATAGCAATCAATAACATTCACTTTTTCATTTTTCTTCTACATTAATTTCAAATATTTAGTTGAATATAAATACTTCAAAATTCTCAATGCATATTTAAAATATGTTTCATTATAACAATTTTGGAATCTACTCAAGTAATTAACACTAAAACTTATATCAGGCCTTGTAGCCGAGCTTATGTATAATAAGGCACCAATCAAATTTCTATATTTTATATTTTTCTCACAACTATCAGACTTTTGAATTTTTAAATTAACTTCCATTGGTGTATTATATAATTAATTTGAATAAAACTTTTGTTGCATTTCGTGTAAATTTTAATAAAACTTTAAACATCGTACCAAAGCGTTTACGACTGTCAAGTCATCATCGGTGCTTACTCGTCAGGATGAATCCACAAAATTGTCCATACAACTGTTAGAAGTGGCTTGACTTGATAATTTCCTACTGATCCTGTATCTTGTTGTCATAGTTTACATGAATTTTTTAGTGTTATTGATTAAAAGTCAAAATAAAAGTCAGAACTTCTTTATTTAAAAAAAAACCATTATAATTTCCTATAAATTGGGTAAATAGTTGGAGCTACGCTACAACTATAACAGGTTATGGGCCCAGGACGATTTGGATTATAAAGTTTTGAAAGTTCTCAGGAGACGACGCAATTCGTACTTTTAATCGAGGTAAAAGCATACGACGCAATTCGTACTTTTAATCGAGGTAAAAGCAGACGACGAACTTTTCCTACTAAAAAGACGACGAAGAATCTCATTTGAAGATGGAAGATCTAAAAATCGAAAAGCTTAATTCAGAGAATTATCGATATTGGTCGATGCGAGCACAGGGGATTCTGGAGGTGAAGAATTTGTGGAATGCTATAGATGCTGGTTTCAATGATACCCAAATTCAAGAACCCAAAAATAAAAAGACTGATCACAGTGCGAACTCGATATTATATCTGTTGATTGGAAATGATAGTCTCGACGATGTTATGGAGTGCAAGATGGCAAAAGAAGTACGGGAGACGTTGGAAAGCATACACACAAAATATGATACTTGGCATGGGTTACTACTCTTGAAGGATTTCGTAAATACTACTAAGAATCAGAACGAATCAATCCATGAGTATTTAACGAGACGTAATATAGCCTCTATCATAAAGTCATATGTGCAGGGTATGATTTCAATGAAAAAATTCAAGCTGGTTGCACGGTACTCGGTTTACCAAGCCAGTACGAGTATCTCGCAATAAACTTCAGAGCCGACAATGATGATTTGAATATGGCCTCCCTGAAATCAAAATTGTTGGAGGAAGAACGGAGGATAGAAAACACATGTAGAACAGAAGGTGAATACGAAGCAAAAGCACTGACAGTAAGAAGAAAGTACGGAAGAAACTATAAACACAATAGACAAACCAATACTAATAATTTTAAGGAAGAAGGTAGGCAGGTCCATACACAAAATTCAAATCAGACGAAGCCCTCTCGTTCGCACGAATTTCTGAGGTGTTTCCGATGTTTGGAAATTGGACATATTGGAAAAAATTGTCCTCTATCCGTCGGAAAAGAAAAACCGTTGTTGACGAAAGAAGAAGCAGGTCCCTCAAATTCCAATTTTGCGTTTAGTGCCATCAAATCTACTCCTGATTTAGCTTATCATCATCGTTTATCTTATATGGCAAATAAAAGGACTGAAAGAAATATATGGATATTGGATAGCGGATCGATAGATCAATGAAAAAATTTCAAAATTTTGTTCATCATGAAACTAAAATTGAGGTAGCAGGTGGAGAAATGCTCATTTCTACCTGTTTTGGAGATGTGAACTTGAAATTATCAAACGAAAATGGATCGACTAACTTACTTTATTAAACGTTCTATATGTACCTGAGTTGAAGACGAATTTGCTAACTTTGAGTTTAGCAGCCGAGCGAGGTCTTAGGATAGTTTTCGAAAACATTTCTTCGAAAATTATGACACCGAATGGAGACGTCATTGCGATCTCAACCAAAATTGGAGCCTTACATTTTATCAAAGAAAGACATCACTTGGACACGATCAAACCATGTGGCAACAAAATGACGAATACAGCGATTTCGAAAGAATGTCAACTATGACATAGACGATTGGCACATTTAAATATATCTAGCGTAAAGAAGATGTTTGGAAAAATAGATGTGACAATTTCAAATGACATTGACGCCGAAAAACTAAACTGTGAAATATGCTACCAGGGGAAGCTGAAAAGGAGTCCTTTTCCAAAAGGTTGTTCAAATCGAGAGACATCTCCTTTGAGCCTCATACATACAGACGTCGTAGGTCCTATCAATCCTATTTCGAATGGAGGTAATGAATATATAGTGACGTTCATTGACGATTATTCAAGATATTGCGAAATGGACTTCATGAAATCGAAAGATGAAGTGTTCGAAAATTTCAAGAAATACAAAACTAAAGTTGAAAATATTCATGGAAAGAAGATATCCTGTTTGAGAAGCGACAATGGGGGTGAATATTTGTCTCGATAATTCATTCGTTATATGGAACAAAAGGGTATCAGTCACCAACTCACAATACCAGGCACGCCTCAACAAAATGATGTTGCCGAAAGATTCAATAAAATATTATTTGATGCAGCTAGATGTTTATTGATAGAAGCTGGTATTCCACATAAATTTTGGTCAGAAGCAGTAGCAACATCTTGTTATATTAGAAACAGAAGTCACACTATAGCGAATTCCGGATGCAGTCCAATAGAAAAATGGAAACCAGATATGAAAATTGACCTATCCCATTTAAAAGTATTGGTTGTAGAGTATGGACAATCAATAAATTTAGACGGAGTAAGTTGGCTCCAAAAGGTATTTCGAGTATCTTCGTGGGCTATGACAGCAATTCTAAGGGGTATCGATTGTGGAATCCTATGAATGAAGAAATTGTCATCAGCCGCGATGTCAAATTCGAGGAAGACGTATTTCCTTTGCTGAATCATAAAAATGAACCTTCCAAAGGAGATATATTTCATAATGATTTTCATGTTCGTGGAACGGATATATTCGCAATGAGAAATCATTCTTCTAATGAAGAAGTAACAGAGCAAAATCAAACAGAAAGCAGTCCAGTCGAAGGGGAAGATAATGATGAAACAATAGTAGCAGAAAAAACTACAAATGAGGATGTATCAGGAAATAATGCAGAAGAATATAGAGATACAGAAATCAAAACAAGATCAGGAAGAACAATACGAAAACCTGAATGGATGACACAATTCGAAGTTGGCGAAAATTCAAATTCATGCAACCAAGCAATTTTGAACAGGCGAGATCCTCGCAATTTAAGAGAAGCATTGAACGGGGATAACAAAATTTCCTGGAAAGAAGCCGTCATCGAGGAATTCGAGAATCTTCTCAGGAATGAAACTTGGATTTTCGTGGAAATACCAGAAAATAGGAGACTCATTAAAACGGAATGGGTTTTCAAGTCCAAAAACAACGTTGATGGAGTAGTCGAAAGATACCGAGCAAGAGTTGTGGTTTTGGGTAACACTCAAATGCCAGGTATTGATTTCGAACAGACATACTCACCAGTTGTACAGAAAAAACTTACGAGGTTACTTTTTTCCATAGCAGTTGAGAAGAAGTGGTCTGTACATCATATACACATTACTGCAGCATATCTTTCAGCTCACTTAGACGAAACAGTTTATATGGAAATACCGGATGGATATTTCCAGTTGTTCAATAAACTGAAATTGAAGTTTCCTAATTTACCAGAAAATTATTCAGATGGAAAGAAAGAGCTGGTTTGTAAGTTGAATAAGAGCATATATGGCCTACATCAATCGGGTCTTATGTGGAATAGGACACTAGATCAGTTCATTAAAAGCACAGGTTTCTCCAGATCCATGTGTCTATTATCAGGAGAAAGGAAACCTCATCATCACTGTGTACATTGATGATATACTGATATATGGAAACCACAAGAACATAATGAATTTGAGTTCAAGAAACGGTTTAGTATCAAAGATTTAGGGGGAGTAAGGAACGTATTGTCCACAAAAGTGACCAGAGACGAAAATTCAATTATGTTGAACCAGACTTTATATGCTGTAGAGCTATTGAAAGAAATGACATGTTACAAGTAAAAGGTGCAGCTACACCTTTACCTATTGGGGAAAAGTTTTGCATGAATGACGACGAATTAATACTTAGCGAACACGAACGAATGTTATGTCAAAAGTGTATTTGAAGCATTCTATATTTAAGTGTAACGACCAGGCCTGACACAAAAATATAATGGATCCGTGCATTTTACATTATTTATTAATATATCGCAAAAAGCAAAGAAGACAAAGATGGTGAGCTGTCCATCCTATTAATAGAACACGATCTATCGATGGGGGATTCCGAAACTTGTACATAAAGTTAAGAGAGGATCGTCAAAAATTCTTCAACTATTTTAGAATGTTTATTCAATCTTTCGACGAGCTTGCTATAAAAACAAGGGAAACTATCACACGTCAACCGGAATTGGTGCAAAGTTTATTGTTTTCACCAGAAGAAATGTTGACAATTACTCTTAGGTAAGTTAATTTTTTTTACGTGAAGTAGGTTAAGGTGATTATATAGGCCGACATCATTTATTTCTTTTATTTTTTTTCTCAAAAAATTACCTATATAAAATCCAGATTGGTTCTCAACCTAAAATTTCATGAACATTTTTGGAATAATAATCTAAGGAGAATTTTAAAATCTAAATTGTGAAATTTTCAAAAAACTATCATTTAGTTATTTTTAAAAGAATTTCAACGAACTTTTAGGAAACGGTATAGTTGCTATATAGCTAGAAATTCTGTTATTTTTTGTTTCGAACATTAATACTTTTTAAGGAAGAAAAATAAAAAACTCAAAATAATGGTCCAGACCTATATTAAACATTGGATGAACAAGAAGTATTAACATTTTAATGCGATTCAGTGATTATACATAACGTAATTATATTTCTCTCGTACTGTTGCTTAACACTTGCACTAAACAATGAAGCCACTGACAAGATGGATTCATGACTGTTTGGTGACATCAATGAATGGTTATCGTCAGGGATATTAACTGTTCTATATTCTTCCGAATATTGCTCCGTTGGTCGAATAGTAGTTGATAGTGTTGCCAGTTGGGACAGTGTAAGCAGATTGCTCGGAGTGGTCACAATTTGAAGGGCCCGATGATATTGTGGAGTAAGCTGAGTGAGAAGTGGAGTTGGCTGTGATAGTGTATTATTGTAATGACGAAAGTTTGCTACTTGTGATTGTGACGTAGTATGTGGATACTGGTTTTGCCTATCATATCTACTGAATTGTGGTGTTTGCTGGATAAATGCATCATATGGATTCGACGTAAGTATATTTTGTGGGACAGACATATTAGTGTACGGTAGTAATAAGTTCATTATATCCATCCGTACTTTCAGTTTCTGGAACATTGATAGTGGCGTCAGAATTGGAAGTAATGAGCGAAAAAACTCCATATAATCTGAGTTCTCCTCCTTTGTCGGTGGTTTGGGTTGGTGTTGTAATTATCTATATATTTCTCAAGTTTCTCTTCCAGTCTCGTTCGCTTTCTTCTATGAGCAGTATTAGTAGCATTGGTCGGAGTATGGTTTTGTGTAGCCTCATTGGAACCGTGCTTCTCTCCAGTTTCTTCACCGTCGTTCTCGCTGACTTCATTATTGCGCTCATCTTCGTCAATATTGTGAGCTTCAGAATTATTGTTGGGAAGAATTTCTTCTAAAGATGATTCGGCAGGGCGTGGCTTTATATTCTTTAAAAATTGTAAGTGTTCTGCAAATACATAGGTTTTTGTTTTTTTCCGCGCTTGTCCCGATTTAGTTTTTTGAATTTTAATATTTCGTACGTAACCATCACGAATATGTTTCCACTTGTCTTGTAACTGCTTGCCTGCAAAAAAATCGCTATAACCATTTTCTTTTCTGCCATTAAGCCATTCTGCTAGATTTTAACGATGAAGAACGATATTTCATGGATCCATGGACAAGCTTTCTGCCGATATCTTATTAATGAAAAATTACATTGCTGCTGACGTCGGAAATAAAATTTCGGCTCTAAAATCGGATATCGAGAATAATATTAGAACGATGGACGAGAAAATAAAATCATGCATTGAGAATAAGATGACAACTATAGACGAGAAAATCAAGAAGTTAGAGAGAAATATGACAGATTTAAGAAAACAAGACACGCCAGCAGAAAATAAGAAGATCGAAAACATGAAACCCTGCAAGCCAGAAACATAGCCCAAGATAGAAGATATTGGCAGTTTTGCCCGAGTCAAGGTCCCAACGTTCGACGAAAATGCATCGTGGACCAATAAGGAGAAAGCAGAAAACTTAACCATCGCGTTTCGGGGTGATGCAAGCTGCCAGCGACAAAATGAAAAAAAACTCAGGCCACAGAAGGCAGTTACAAGGAAGGGGACAAAGTATGGTTATACAAGCCCACACGGAGAAAAGGATTTTCTGTGAAATTACAGAAATCTTGGGAAGGTCCGTACTTAATCAAGAAAAATATCAATGACGTCATCTATTGCATTAGCAAGATCCCCAATGGAAAACCGAAAGTAGTCCAACAAGACCGACTACAGAACAACGGCAAGATTTTTTCACGCTCCCGGAAGAGTATTCACTGGCACACAACATCTCCACCAGTAACCAACACGCACGAAGGTTGGAAACCGTCTTGCAAAAGAAGTTTGGGCAAAAACTTGAAGATCAGATTCCAGCCCCTGGCAAGACACTGAGGCTGAAACACAATTCGCGGTACGTCTTTTGCCTGGTAACTAGAAAGAAATTTCAAGATCGATCCACCTACCATGTGTGGTAAGTGCTACGAAGCCTTCGAGATCATGTGCTGGAATCCCACGTGGAGAAACTAGCCATGCCCAGGATAGAGAGCAACCAGTTGGATCGGCGAGTCATCAGGAATATGGTAGAGACAATCTTCCAAGATACCAGTGTCAACATATTAGTTTGCTGCTATACTCTCGTTATCGGTAACCGATCAAGACGGTGCCCTGTTATACGACCGGAAAGTGTAGAAATGGACTCCAGACACGAAGGAAAAACTGGAGCAAAAATATAGTGGTACGAAAGTGCACACCGTAATAGTCCCTGAAGCCGTCTGTTCTAGTTCGATATCTAGTTGAGATTTTCGCCGGAGCGCATGGCTTTCTGGGAAGGACAAGGTTTCTTATTGATTGTTTTTATAGAGATATTATAAGAAAGTCGATTGTTTGTTGGGTGCCGCAATCGAGAGTTTTCAGGAACTCGAACGTTCGAGAAGGTTGTTTAAATATATAAGAGACTACCTACGAGCGGCGAGGCAGTCTACAATTTAATCTGATAATGAATAGACGCGAATATATAAATAGGAAATAAACTGAACAGTGTATTTAATATAAATTAGAATTAACTGCGTACATAAATTAAGCATAAGTGAATAGTGTATAAACAAATCAAGTAAGTAGATATACCGTATGTATAAATTTATTCCACCCGTTGTGTTGAAAACTATTTAAATAAATAAGAAAAACATTACAATAGCGTGTTGTAGTTTTGGGTTATTTCAACATGAATGTTTTTAAATAACTAAATTAATAGAAACGCTCATGGCATAAACTTTATTTTTTTTAAATAAAACTAAATTGACAATACTCAATTACAGCTTCTAAATTTTCTTTCTGATAGGAATTCTTGTTCTTATTTTTTTATTTTTGTTAGTATCTCTATTTCTAAATCCTTTTCTAGTACGGGATACTGGCATGGAATAATTATTCGGAATAGGTCGCGAAACTGGTATTTTGGATTTTACATAAACGTCGCTAACATTTTTAAAAACAAACTTAGATGTTTCTTGTTGATTACCGTAAGAATGGCTAGCCTGTATATTAAAATTCCTGAATCGGTTAATTCCGGAAGTAGTTGATTCTAGACCATTTTCATTTTTATTGGTGGAAGTAATTATCTTAACATTATTTTTTGGCAAACGATGAACGTTTTTCATTGTATCAGAATATTTTTGTTTTTCTTCTTTATTAAAGCTGGAAACAATTTGATCCAGTAAACTCACAGAAAATGGGTGATTTGCAGAGTCTGTAATATAGATAAATAATTATTGAAATAACAACTTCAATTGAACATAAATATACGTTAACATTCTTGTAACTGTTGAATAAATAAGAAATATTTAAATCTCTGTATACCATAAACCCATAAAAATGAATTTTTTTGAGAATTTGAAAAATGATGTTCTTATATAAAATTTGGACCATTCTAGTTTTTGATTTTTTCAACTAACAATAGGTACTACCGCCAACCCCAACTCTTCAATTATATACTAGCAAAATTTATACATTATACCCAAATAAATTAACCCAGAAAAAAAGCACCACCTTTTTTTCTAGTTTATTCCGTGAATACGCCTCTGTCTTGAGTGAAATTGTTTAACACGCTGATGCGTGATCAACATTAATTTGTATTTGTGTTTACATCAGTTAATGGAACAATAACGTGCACACAATTTATCACAACTTATAAGCGATAAAATGACAGTAAATTAAGTTAAAAGCCATATTCTACTTAACTTTCAGATTTAAATTATTTTCTTTTGCTTCAGAAAGTGGTTGCATCGCCTCTTGAATTTTTTTAACATTAGCTTCGTTTTGTATAGTAACTTGGTCCATTTTATCGAAAAGGTTATTAAGCTTATTAAATTGTTCTGAAATGCTGTGTCCTGTACTTTGTTGTGAGTCAGTTGTCATTTCTGTCACTTTATAAGTTTTAATAGGTTCCGATAAAACTGGAGAATGATTACTGCTATCAATCATATCGTTGTTATTTTTTTCATTTTGTCTCAATTTGGTGTTTAAGATGCTTTCTACTAAATTTTCTAATTTTTCCATAAATACTAATTCAGATTTTTGTGAAGTTGGGCTATCTGGAGAATATTGAAATGAAGACCCATCACATTTATTGCAAATGCCCTGTAATAATAAATTAGATGATATTAGTTTTTATTGGAAACAAGTATTTGTAATATTTGTTTTATGTCTTAGACCCACTCCTAAAGTATCGCATATATGTTATTGTTATGGTCTCACTAATTCAGTTATATCTCTAGAATCTGTTACCTATTTATGACCATGTGCAATAGACAACCTTGTTATTATAATATATCCTCTCGTACCCTGGTCCTGAGGTTACAAAAGGAATATAGTAGTAAGTTCGGAGTGCATTCTGAAAGCAAACAGTGCAGGTTCTTTCTCAAATATATCTCTTTATTAAGATGTCCAATAAAATAAATGATAACGGTACCATTAAATTCCTTCAAAAACAATCATAATAGATTACCAATGTTCGAGAGCCCCTTCCAAAATATATACGTATCTATAATTAAGGTTCACAAGTTTGTGCTGTCGGCTTACAAGTAGGTTCTATTAATTGGGTATGAATCTATGAATTACCTATATAAATCTTATTATTATGAAGTTTGGAACTTTATTATTTGTTATTTATATCTTATTGTTATAACTATATTCAATACTTGGCCAAATACAATACTACTTATCAACAATTCAAGTTATTAACACATCGAACTATTGACTGACTGACTCTGCCACAACTGATCTCTATTTTTATATAGGAAGAACTTTCCAGAAAGGACTAGAATATTCTATAACATATTAGTACGTCAATATGGAACACAATAGAAATATCTTGAAAATTCTAGACTGTTACCGTGATAGGTGACTGTGACTACTCCGCCTATTCAGCCCTCTTCTTATTTTCAGTCCAAGCTGTCATTCTGACATTCATAGAACAGGTGTAACATTACTTCCCCTCTTCAAGTTATTCACCTCGAATAACAGGGACTTCGACGTCTTCTTCAAACCAATTGGGTGGGTCATCACCATAATAGCGAGCCAATCTCTCGATATGAACGACCTTAGGTTTACTTTTTGGTGTCAGAAGAATGCGATAAATTAGGTCGTTGACTTTCTTGACCACCAGGAAAGGACCATCCCAATTTCGTCGAAGTTTCGGAGTTAACCCTTTCTTTCTTCTGGGCTGGTACAACCAAACTGCATCACCGGGCTTAAATATCTATTCTTTACGGGTTTTATCCAACTGTCTCTTCATCTTTTTGCTGGTTAGTTTCAGTCGCGTACTTGCAAACTCGTGAATCTTCTTTAACTTTTGTTGAAGGTCTTCAACGTGTTGAGGCAGGCTTTGGTCTTCTTCTCGGGACGAAGGAGGAGGTTTTCTAAAGAGGAAATCGTCAGGCAGCTTCATTTCACGATCAGTGACCAACATTGAAGGTGTATATAACCAGTGGATTCATGTTGTGCACTCCGATAAAATAAGAGGAACAATGGAATCAGTTCATCCCAATTTTGCTGGTTTTAGGAGACAAATAATGATAGATACTGGCAAATTTTCCTGTTATGACGTTCCACTAAACCATCAGACTGTGGATGCATTAGTGTAATTCGAGTTTTCTTCATTCCGAGGATTTTCATTAATTCTGTCCACAATTCTGATTCAAAATTTCCTCCTCGATCGGAATGTACTTCCAATGGTACTCCGTGTTTTGCGATGACATTATTCATAAATGCTTCTGCGACGGTTGCAGCCTCTTGGTTAGGAATTGGTACTACTTCTGGCCACCTGGAAAAGTAATCCATAGCTACCATTAAGTACTTGTTACCTTTTTCTGTTTTTGGTAGGGACCCGAGTATGTCTACACCTACTCTCTGAAATGGTTCACCAGACAGATATTCAGCCATTTTCCCACGATTTCTAGTTTTTGGTCATTTTTTTCCGCTGAATAAGTCACATTTCTTACACCGTTCTGTAATGTCTTGGCGATAGTTGACCCAGTAGAATCGTTCACGAAATCTGGCTAAGGTTTTCCCAACTCCGTAATGTCCTGCTGAACGACTGCTATGAAGCTCTTCCATCACTTTACGAACAAGTGATTTAGGCAAGACAAGTTGGTGTATCGTAGATACACCGTCAGAGCTCTCCCACGTCCGATGGAGTACACCATCGCGAAGAGTAAGGGAATCCCATTGAACCCAGTATATTTTGATCGTTGAACCATACTTGGACACTTCTTGCCAATCGGGTCTAACTACATTTTGTAGCCAGGTCCGGACAACTTTTACGTCTTCATCTTTCTTTTGAAATTTCCTTAGGTATTCTATTGACCACATGTTTTCGTCCGAGTCGCATCTTATTGTTGTTGCATGCAGCAATTATATCTTTTCATCTTTGTTTATTTGGTTATTATTACTTTACTTTTCCTCAATTCTTTGGCAATATCTGCATTATTGTTGAGTACAAGGCCTTCTGGATAGTGTATCCGCATTTCCGTGATAGCGACCTTTTCTATAAACTATTTCAAACCTGTACTGCTGAAATATTTCTAACCATCTTGCAATTTGTCCTTCCGCATTTTTAAAATGCATTAGCCACTGATGATGAAGGTTCTGCCATAAGCGTATGTGTGAAAGTATTCAATAGCCTTCACAATTGCTGACAGTTCTTTTCTTGTAACGCAGTAATTTTTCTCCGCCCTTCCTAGGGCCTTACTGAAATAAGCAATTACTTTTTCTCCGCCATTTTGTTGCTGTGAAAGGATAGCTCCTATGCCATGTTGTGAAGCGTCGCAGTCGAGAATAAATCGACCTTCTTCTTTAGGGTACGCTAAAACCGGTGTAGTGGACAACCTCTTTTTCAATTTAGTAAAGGCATTTTGGCATTCTGGATCCCAATCGAATGGTGTGTTGTTTTTAGTAAGCCTATGTAAAGGTTTGGCTATCTATCCAAAATTTTGAACAAATTTCCGGTAATATGTACAAAGACCGAAACATTGACGAACCCCATGTTTATCTCTTGGCTTTGGCCAGGCTTGAATCGCTGAAATGTTTGCCGGATCAGTTTTATTCCCTCTGCTGACGCAACGTGACCCAAATATAAAACTTCACGTTGAAATAAGGAGCATTTCTTGAAATTCAATTTTAATTTCGCATTTTTCAGTCGGCTAAAAACTTCTAGATTATTTAGATGCTCATCAAATGTTTTTCCATTATCATGAGGTCATCTAAATAGCACAGACAGGTTTTCCACGTCAGTCCTTTTAACACCATTTCCATAAGTCTTTCAAAAGTGGCTGGAGCATTGCATAGACTAAATAGAAGTAATTGGAATCGATAAAGGCCATTTCCAGCGGAGAAGGCTGTTTTTTCTCTATCATCGGGATGAACTTCAACTTGCCAGTATTCGTAAATGACATGGGTGGCTGTCTTTTACAGTAACTTGATCTAATTTGCGATAGTCAACGCAGAATCTTATACTTTCATCTTTCTTAGTTACTAAAACAACTGGAGAACACCACCAGATGAATCTTCAATAATGTTCTCATCTATCATGTTTTGTATCATATTAGCTACAACTTTTTGTTTAGCGAATGGAAGTCTTCTTGGGTTTTTACGTATCGGTGGTGCATCTCTTGTACTAATTCTATGGTGGACCGAGTGGTTCGCCCTGTAGATTTTCCGGTTTCGAAAAGGCTAAGGTGATTCGAGACTAATTTCTTTGCCTTGCTCGCTTCTTCGGGTGTTAGTCTTTGATGAGTGTCTCTATAATTTGGTCGTCGACTTCATTTTGTGGCTCTTTTTCGGGTTTGGGATTATTTCGTAAATTCAATATGCTCTTCACTGGTTCACAATATCCCAACTCGTGATTTTTATTTAGTTCAACTGGTCTCCTAGATGTATTGGCCATGCAAACGGGAATTTGCGGTTCTATTTTTACCAGACATTTGGGTACCATTACTCCATCTTCTGTCGGTTCACATGGTTCAATAAACCCAATAGTCAGATCTTTAGATTTTTCTTTAAGATGAGCGATGACAATGCTTTTTGAATTTGCCAGAATTCTTATATCTTCATCAACTATAACTTTCATTTTGTGCATTTAATCATTTTCACCTCTGAGGATTACTTCCTCGTTTGTCAATGGATAAAATTTTGTTTTACAAATCTATTACAAATTTGTCTTGCATAATGTCTAAACCCAAAACACATTGCTCCATAATGTTTTCTACCAAAAATGAGTGAACTATGGCCGCGTTTCCAATTCGAATGGATGCTGTCACTTGTCCTAAAATCGGAGTAGTATGTCCAGTTGCGGTTTCCAGTACAAGGCCTTTAGGTGTTCTGGCGTATATAACATATCTGGGCGTACAAATGATCTAGTTGCCCCAGTGTCGACAATAAATTTGCAATCGTGATTTTCGAGTTGTTCCCTAACAGTTAAATTTCAGCCATTCTTAAGCAATGAATATGTGCGAATCGTGGGGCTTTGAGCTCTGTTTATAACTGGGCTCTGCAAGGATGTACGTTGTCTTGATGTTGTCTGGTTATCCGAGTTCCTAACATGGCTTCGAGATCTTGATGGAACTCTACATGTTCTCTGCAGATGTCCAATTCTTTCGCAGTTGAAACATTTCCGGGATTCTTGAATTGGTATACGACTTTGTAGCGTGTCTTTCAGTAGGTTTTCGATTCTAGCCATAGCTTCGGTTAAATTCTCCTCCTCGAAGTGTATTGCTTGTAATTTTGGACGTCCGGTTCTGGAAATGGTTTTAGCAGCTTCGAATTCTTGAGCAAAAGTTAATACTTCTTGTAGTGTCAGATGGTGGCGTAATCGAAGGGCTTGTTGCGTTTCTGTATCTCTTAAACCATCAATGAATACTTGAACGCCAAATTGTTCTAAAAATTCTTTAGTAACCTGTGGATAGGCTAAACTCAATAGTCTTTCTATGCCACTTCCATATTCTTGGAGGCTCTCGTCTAATTTTTGCATGCGCACCTTCAATTGACTTTGGAAAACTTGTTTTAAATGTTGCTGTCCATACCTGCTATCCAAAGCTTGGATAATGACGCCATAGCTAGGGTTGCTTTGGGGTAATAATTGCAGAATGCATGCGCTTGTCCACCCATTGGCACTAGCTATAGCTTCAAATTGGCGTCGATATGTCTCCCAAGATGATTGGCCATCATATGTAGGTGGCTTGATAACCTGGTTGTGTCTCAAATTTACTATTTCAGTTCTGGCACTGTCACTAATGAAACCGCTATCATTGGGATTAGCTTCTATTTTCTATACTAATGCATCTAATTTTTGTCTTAGGTCAAGCTGGTCTGTCTTTAAATCTTCCTTTGTCGTTTTTAAATCTTTCGCTACTGTTTTGAAATCTTTTTCTACTGTTGCCAAATCTTCCTTAACTGCTTTATGTCTGTTTTCAGGGCTTCTTCCATTGTATCTATTTTGTTATCTAAGGCCGCTATTGTACTTTTAAAGGTAGAACTAAAATCGGTTTACTTCTTTGACTCTGACAGTGTCACTAACCAAAAGGCGTCCGGAGCAATAGACCAAGAAGTGACCTACCTAGAAAACTGATTGAGTTATTTCCTCAACTTCTAATGTAAATTTAATTTTTGGGTGTAAATTATTCATATGGTTGAAAAATACATTTAATTGTCGTTCACTACCTATAAAACAAGCTACATATCTATACCAAAATGAAGATATTTTTTGAAATGCTACATTAGATACAATGAACACTTACGAGCATGCTGATTAAAACAACCAGTCAAATCCCACTACGGAAAACATCTACTTGACACCTAAAGTTGGGTACAGTCCGAAATAAAGAATTCGCGAGCTGTTCGAGAATAGCTCCCGAATTGAACCCGAGCAACTCCCACACACATCGTCCACACAAGAAGAGTTTCATTTCTGTATTCAGTTCGATCCAGTTCGTGGAAAAGTTCGAACTAGAACTGCACCTTCATAAAATCGAAATAAATAAATTTGAAAAATGTCATCGCTGGATAGCGACGAAGAAAGCGATCTCATCATTGCTTGTGCAGCATACTTTTTAATAAAACAAAATGTCGAGTAGAAAAAAAAAGAAACGTAAGACTAGGCGGTGGTGGCAAAGAAGTTTATTTAAAAATCGCTCAAGATATGGTGGAGTGCCTTTGTTCAGAGATTTAGAAATGGAGGACATAAGTTTATTTCGAAATTTTAGCCGTATATCTGTAGCAGATTTTAAAAAACTCTTGGTTCTATTAGAACCGATAATATCGAAACAAATACAAATTATCGGAAGCGTATTTCATCCAGGAAAAGATTGGCTTTGGCTTTGCGATGTTTGGCAACAGGAGATTCATATACAAGTCAGATGTATTTATTCAAAATTTCCATGCAAAGCATTTCTGTGATTGTACCAGATGTGTGTGAAGCTTTAATTACAGTTCTAAGTGACTTAATAAAGGTAAGCAATTTTCTTTTACATTTGTATTCATTTATTTTAAAAAAACATACAAAATAATGTTGTAGGTATACCTACCTACGTTAATTTAAATTCTGATAAGTTTTTGGAATAATAAAATCACTCAAGTGCTCTTCCTCTTGGGGAGACAGCACTGGTGTACTACAACCTGGTCGTACTTGAGAATCTGCATCTGTGGAGTAAGCAGTTTTTACAAGAGTTGAGTTGCTACTTGCATCACACAATGATGATCCGAAATGGTGTTGAGAATACTGTGAATCAGTGTCATAGTTTGAGAAGGGTGAAGTCATTGCAGTGCTACAACCTGACTGTGGTTGCGAGACCACATAACTGGCTTTACTGAAGTTTGATAGACCTGGGTGTGAGGTGACTCTTCCATGAGGCGTTGATTGTGGATATTGTTGAGTGGATTGCGATTGTAAAATGCTAATTTGGGTGTCATAAATTATTTTGTTAATGTTAAACTCGACATGTGCTCTGGTTAACGGATCAAATTGTCTTAACTTCATAGCAATATGATTTGCAAATAAGGAGCAATCATTAGGTGGCGCATTATTTTTTCATATATAGTTTTGAGAATACCGAAAGCTTCTGCGGCCTGGTCATTATTTTCTGTAGTCTTCATGTTTTTTAACACGGGTTTCTTAGTTGTCTACACACCTTTCCGTTTCTTGCTTAACTCCTCCAAGCTCCCTCTTGCATTTTCTGTTAAGTCATCTACATTTAATTCTTTATCCTGAGGTTCATTGTTGTTTGTCGTATTCGCTTCATCGACGGCACCGTCATTAGTTTCCACATTTGTTTCAGCAGAAGTTCCCACATTGGCAGATCCTGAGTCTCCTAAAACAAAATTTATTTTACAATAATTTATTTGATTTTCATTTTAACTATGCGCTAGACAGTTGAAATGTATTGGTAT
The DNA here is from genome assembly GCA_963921935.1 of Galeruca laticollis. NCBI lineage: Eukaryota > Metazoa > Arthropoda > Insecta > Coleoptera > Chrysomelidae > Galeruca > Galeruca laticollis. The sequence continues at coordinate 148,309,603 of OY998176.1, read as the reverse complement.
TTTTATTTTCAGATTCCAAATTCATCTGAAGAATGGCTCGCGGTTGCCGAAGAATATAATAATAGATGGAACTTCCCACACTGAATAGGTTCTATCGATGGTAAACACATCACACTGCAAGCGCCATTTAATAGCGGAAGCGAATATTTCAATTATAAAGGGTACTTCAGCATTGTTCTTATGGCAGCAGTTAAGGCAGATTACTCATTTTTATTTGCCAACGTAGGACGTTAGGGAAGGATTTCTGATGGAGGGGTTTTTACAAACACTGATCTGGCTACAAAGTTTCAAAATGGAACTTTATCTCTACCAGCAGCAACAGCATTGTTGGGACAGGAAGGAAATACACCGTTCGTTTTTACAAGAAAACATAATGAAACCGTACCCTGGAATGCATTTGAAGGGAAGCCGTCAGCGAGCGTTTAATTATAGATTATGCAGAGCTCGACGAATAGTTGAAAATTCGTTTGGGATAGTATCATCCGTGTTTCGTGTTCTACGTAAACCACTTTTATTGGAACCAACAAAGGCTACCTCCGTAGTACTTGCATGTCTCTATCTACACAATTTTTTAATTCGAAGTAAATAATCTTCAAAGATATATACACCCGAAGACGCATTTGATCGTGAAGATTACCAGACGATGCAAATGGTTCCCGGCTCGTGGAGAAAAGATCAATCAGATATGAACTTCTTTCAGAGTTTTAGAAACGTTCCAAGAAAATCTACTGTGAATTCACGTCAAATTCGAGATAGTTTCGCTGAATATTTTTCTACCGTTGGAAGAGTACAGTGGCAAAGTGATTTCGAATAAAAAAAGCTGTATATAAAAACTTAGCAGTTACATAAAAAAATACTCACCGTATCCCGTGTTTCATTTGGCATATATCTGTATCCAAACCACACTTCTTTATTAATCTCGTCTGTGCCCATTCCTGATTTTTTCATTCGTTCAGCCTTTTGACGAGCTCTTCGGCATTGCGCTAAAATAACACTGATTTTCCTTTCCACCTCATCTTTCGTCGTTTTGACAAAATCCTGCCTATATCTTCGTATGCGTCTTTTTTTACATGTCTCATTTTATAGTCTTTGTGCCTGGGATTCCACAAATTGTCATGCCGGCGATATTCTTCTATCAACCACACAATTTCATCCTCTGACCAGTCCATGTTTATTTAAAATAAACGGTTTTAAAGATTAAAACTAACTTTTCCGCATCTGTGGCCCTGAACAATATTCTATCATAAAATTGTCACTTGTATACACTTCGGGGGATGTATCGTGCTAACGAACCGAAATTTCTCCAAAAATAACCAAAAATGTAGTATATCTGGATTTATAGGACCCACTGTACTCGTTCTAGTCCGCTGAAAATCCGTAGGGTACATATGTGAGACACCTTGAACAATACTCAATCATAAAATTGGCCACTTTTATACACTCTGGAGGCTGTATCGTGCTAACAAACTGAAAATTCTCCAAAAATTTGGTACTTCCAGTACCATAGGACACGGTGTACTGGCATTAGTGAGCTGAATATCACTAGGGTTCATCTATAATGATAATATTTCGATATTAAAATCTTTAAAAACAGCGCACAGCGCGTACATTATGATATCGAACAGTCAACTTCCACACACATACTGAATTCACCACGTGCTCGCAAACGAATCCTTTGAAAGTACCGACACGACTCGGAACCCCAAACGAACTGCCGAGCTGCTCTAGAACTGTTCGCGAACAGGCGTATAGACCAAGCTCGAAAAAGTTCGCAAACTAATCGAGAACAACTCGAGAACTTGGTCTGTACCCAGCTTAACACAGAACTAGAAGTATTACATATTTGTGTTAAGAAACAAGAAATGGATTTATTGAAGAGTTAGACATTGGAAGACACTTAAGATACCCACAATATGAAGTCGTCAACAAACAGATAAATCTAGGGAGCTCTCCATTTTTAAACTAACTTCTTAAGTAATAATTGTAAAGATCAGCCGATATAGTTTTCATTGTTTTCTATATCATTGCACACTTATACTGATCTTAAATGGGAAAAAGATACCCATAGGGCTAAAAATATCTAAGCTTTAATATTTGTAATATCGTATCTTCTATTGATATATATTAAGTCAATCACTAGGTAGGTCACTTCTTGGTCTAGTCAAAAATAATTATTAAACAGCAGGTAGGCAACACATGAAATGTAATTTCTGTCATTCTGACGAGGATAGCGATACTAAGCAATTGTAAAATTTATTAGAATTTTCACCATTTTTTCAATACATTGTGGAATTATCTAGAAACACTCCACATAACATTTCCTTCCTTCCAGAATTTGACAAAATGAATACTGTCGATGCTGTTTGACGGGACTATAATCTATAAAATATTTTAAATTTATAACCTTAACCCCAGAGAAGATATGCAATAAAATGAATATTTCTTCTGCACCCTTTAGCAGCCTGTATCTCACAAACTAACAAGGCTAGAGAAATATTGTATTTAGATATTTTAAATAATCCATAATGATCCGCCATTCCTCCAATTCACGGATCATCCTGTATAAAATAATATCAAAACCAAAGGCATTCCAAATAAAAAAAATATTGATTGATATACAGAATGTTTCAAATTATATTCTAATACTAACCTCGTCAGCATCGGGATATGAAAATTTTCTTATTAAAGTACTTTCGGCGGTTTGATGTTTGTTGTCAGTGGCGAATAGAATAGCATCACACACAGCATCTAACATAATTCTAGAACTCCGATCTATCTTAACTGCAGTTTCCAACTTTTCTAAATATTTCAAATCATCATCTACATCTATCGGATCTGGTAGAGACGAACTAGCATAATTTTTGGGATCTACGATTGATCTTGGTGAAATATTGTACATTTTTCTTGATACTGGACTAAAGAACTCTTCTTCTAACTTTAAAGAGTACTGTCGGTCCAAGATATCAGATCGCGTATTTTGTATTTGAGGGTATATTTGATTGTATGATCCAAATTTAGGAAGCGTATTTTTACCAAAAGTGATTCTGTTCCAATCACGATATATTTTATAAGGATTTTCTTTTTCTTGAGTATCGCTCATTTTTGGTTTTTTACGTGGAACATGAGGAAAATTGAAACTGTGAATATCATTAGATGGTCGTTTGGAATGTACTGTTTTTGTTTCAAGGAGCGGTTGTGTGGCTTTGTAAGGTAGCTGCTTCTGGAAGTTTTGACATTCTCGTACAAATTTGTTGCAATTGGATAGTTTTCTTGGATAATTTGAAGGTTTACGGTCGTGAGGAGGCGGAGGCCAGGTGAACCAATTTGGCAAATCTGTAAAACAGTTTAGTTGTAGGTATTCTTGAATAAAGTTACTACTATGATCAGGAAACTAGCGATAATGAATTTGTTGGGTAGATTAATTAACTCAAAACAATATTTCTTTAATTTCTTAAGAAGTATCGTTTCATATGTATCATATTTAAAAGGCACGGCAAACGTCAAATGTGATGACGAACACGCCCCCTGTGCACTAACCCGTTTTAAAGTTTACTCCCTTTACAACTATTGAGAATAAAGACAAATGCTCTGAGCAGCGGCGTCTCATTACTTGTCTTCCTGTTTTGTATTGTGTGATACATTTTTGTGCTTTTTCTGGAAAAATGTCATAGCCAAACAAGAAACCAGTCACCAAAAGACACGTGTTCAATTATTTTAAAAATACTAAATGCAAATCGGATACTTAAACAAACGTAAAAGAAAAACATCTCTCGCTACAAGTAGGAGTAGAGGAGACCCGGGCAAAAGTTGCCACTCTAACGAATTTTTTTTTATTCAACAGTACGTGTATATCTTACATATTCAGTTAGACTCCATTTCCCGAAAGTTGAAGCCACCTGACGTTAGAACATTGACAATAGTAATTCTATATTAATGGCGGAATAAGCAAAATTCTACACGAGTTGAAAGATTTGTGGGCGAGGGAAACGGTTCTACGAGTGTAGAATTTGGTTAAACTTTGGAATGCCTCTAAACGAATTTTGGGGAGGAGGGGGGTGGTAGGGGAAGGAGGAGGTCAGAAGCGCACCCTCAAAAGGGGGACTGCGGAACCACCCCTTTCGGAGATATTAATTTTTAAACTTGTAAAGTCACTCCACTAAAATGAGTTCGTCTGTGATACGCTACTGGTCTAATTTTTAGGAAGGGTGGAAGAGGTCGTGGTAAAGGACCCCCTCCAAAGGGATGGCTTAGGAGACTCTCCCCCTTTCGTAGATATCATTTTTTTTAAATTGTAACCTCACTCCACTAAAATGAGTTCGAATTCGGTACGCGACTGGTAGAGTTTTTGGGAAGGGAGGAAAATGGGGAAAAGGGTCGTGGTGGAGGCCCCTCCAAAGGGGGGACAACAGACAACCCCCTTATTTCGGAGATATGAGTGAATCTGAATTTCGTATTCCTCTAGCTGAATTTAGGAGAAGAAAGGAGGTGGAAATTATGCTTCGAACATCGCTTCCCAGCCTCTGACACAGATCAAAGAATAATATCAGTTCCTATCAGCTTAAACATCATATAAAAAATGTTATAAACATCGCTCCTGACCCCTGACACATATTCATGATTAATATCTGTTTCTATCAACTCAAATAGCATATAAAAATATTACAAACATCAGCCCCGATCCATGACATAGATCAGTAATCACATGCAATAAAAAATGTCGTTTTTCATTTAGTTAGATAAAAATAGTATATTATATACCGTGGGACTGAAGTAGTACATTTAATCCTGAAGGTAAAGTTTATGGCCCGACCGCAGGGAGGGCCATAATTTACCTGAAGGATTAAATGTACTTCAGTCGCAAGGTATATACGATACTTTTCGTACTTCCGGTATGATTTTATTAATTATTTCAATAATTTCAATCAGTTTTTTCTCTCTTCAACTCATTTAATAAACTGTCTTTAAAATAAGTTACCATAGTAACATTGCGTTGTGACAGTTATAATTTAGAAACATTGTCATTACTAGTGTCATTGTAAAGAAACATTGTTATTGATAATTATTGGTATCATGAGTGAAGAAGGTGTATCTGATATTGATAAAAGAGCAGCCGAAGTAGGTGAAGAATTGTTACCACCGAAATCTAGAAAACTATACGAGCAGCAGTACGATGCTTTTAAAAAGTGGTGCCGCTTAAAAAATGTGAGACAACCTACTGAAAATGCGCTGTTAGTCTACTTCGATGATAAATCAAAAGCGGTTTGTGCCTCAACTCTCTGGGCACATTACTCAATGCTGAAATCGGTTATTAACATTAGAGAAGATATTGATATAAGTAAATTTCCAAAATTATTAGCTTTTTTGAAGAGAAGAAATGAGGGATTTAAGCCAAAGAAGTCAAGAATTCTCACGTCTGAGCAGGTAGATCAGTTCTTACGGGAGGCTCCGGATGATAAATATTTAATGCTTAAGGTAAATTTGGAAATTTGTTTATATTCAGAAATTTTAAGAAATCAATTTTTTTGTAGGTTGCACTTATTTTGGGCGTTGCGGGAGCTTGTCGTGGAAAAGAGTTGGTTGATTTAGAAATCGACGATGTGAGAGATTTGGGCGATTCCTTCCTAATTGCGATTAGAAACACCAAAAGTAAAATTGACCGAAATTTTGTGATCAAAAATTCAGAAAACAGTGCCATCAGTTTTGTGGCGATATTTCGGAAATATGTGGCATTGCGAAAGACAGGGACAACTCATTCAAAATTTTTTGTTCAATACATCAACAAAGAATGTACTACGCGAGTAGTAGGAAAAAACATGTTTGGTACATTTCCACGGCAAATAGCAGCTTTCTTGAAATTAGAAAATGCGACGTCTTATACGGGACATTGTTTTAGACGCACATCTGCGTCTTTGTTAGCTGATTCGGGAGCAACAATAGACGTGCTGAAGAGACATGGAGGATGGAAATCCTCCAACGTGGCCGAGGGATATATTGAATCGTCTATTAAAAATAAACAAAAAATTTCAGATAAAATATTTGGTCAAGTCGCCGATTCGTCCACTATAGTTATGCCACAGTCCTCATTCTCGCTTCCTGTTTCCGCAGGATCTTCGAAACAAACACCAGTTCAATATGAAAAGGACCTATCTGTTACTCGTCAGTTACCTGCTGCATTAACCCAGGAAAGACTGGTCAATATGACGAACTGTCACAATATTAATTTGAATATTAACGTTAATTACCATCCTAATTAATTATATTTTTCAATAAAATATCCCTTAAATTCGTTTGTTTGTGATTTAATCGTTCCGGGAGTTTCGTCAATATTTAATCCCGGAGGGATTAAATGTGACACTTTAGTACCTGTCACAAGGGAGTGAAGTTGTCACTTTAGGCCCGGAAGTACGAAAACGCTTTTATTAACGTGAACAAATTCAACCTAACCTAACCCAACCTAACCTAGCATAACCTTTTTTTGTGGTGGAGCAATCTTCTATGGACACCTGGGAACTGGGCCCAGATAGTGTGAGATTCTCCTCGCGGCCTATTCACTAAAACTCCACTGACGTCCCAGTTTGAGCACCGGTACCGTCTTGGCGGGACATTCGTCAGAGCTCAGGGACTTGAGCATTTCTCCCTACCTATTCTCCGGTTCTCCTCCTGTCATCTAGCTCTTTCTGTCTCATGACATCTTTCAAAAATCGATGAAAAGCCTTCCATTTCTCTTTATTCTGCAGCATTGATGTGAGCATTTTCTTACCCGGTTGTGCGTTTAAAGAGCACTCCAGATGCAACCTACTGAGGGGCCATCTTTGGCAAGAAAGTAGAGTGTGCTGTACGTCATTTTTTTCCGGGCAGTACATGCAAATATCACTTTCCTTCTTCCCAATCCTGTGCAGGTAGGTCATAAAACATCCATGACCTGTAAGGAATTGAGTCAAGAAGTACTCTGTACTTCTATGCTTACATTATTGCCAAATCTACTAGTGTTATCGAATTTCTAGCGACTCTGAAAGCGATCAATAACATACGTAGGTCTACAAGTAGACATTAATTCTCACGATATTTTAGGAATACGGAAGAGTTTACAAAATAGAGAAGTTGATTATTGTTGCAGGGACAGGAAAAAACTTGCAAATGGGAAAGAATCCATTTTGTATGAGTGTAATAGGACGGTTTCAAATGGTACATCCTTTTTAATGTAATTGTTTAGTTTTTATGAATGTAAAATTTTAAGATTTTTCCTTCGTATAAGAAACGCAGTATAAAGATCTGAGAAATCATCTATATTGGTGGAATGTGTCCATCAAGAATTACATTTTACATTGAAAGTGATGGTATCTACTTATCAGACAAATATAATTTGAATATTATATTTTAACTTACTTGTTATTATAATTTAATGGAAATATAATGGTACAAATCACGGAAACACATGTGGGGCACAAAGATGAAATACGTGCCAAAAGATTGAAGGAAGAACTCGAAATAGTATTGTAAATTAACAGCAGGTGTTACAACAGACAGGGTATTGCAGGAGAGCGAGTTTGTTTCAGATACTGCCAGCACTACAACAGAAGATGATTTTTATATAGTTGAGACATCTGTAACTTAATTGAATTATCAAAAAACCTAACCCATTTTCACTTAGCTTAGAAGGAATAAGAAAGGTAATTGTAATTGAAATTTTCTCAATGTTTAAAAAAAATACTTCAATTCAACAGGATTCCATTTCAAAAATTAATGGTTCCATCAACAATTTAAACTACGAACTATTGACAAAATTCAAAAACGCATTTGAAAAAACAAAAATATATGTCATCCAAATTCCAGAAGAGGAGGAAGTTTGTAAAATAATAAAAATAGAGAAGCAAACATTAACGAAAAATAGAACGTATACTTAAATTTTTGTGTAAGGTCATTTTGTCTATAATTAAAATTTGGTTTTGCTTTATGTTAAATTGTAATATTTCTACATCTATTTTCCAAAAATTAAAATAAACAATTTTATAACTTCCTATTTCGTGTTTTTTTCATCTTTTTTGATACCTAAATGATGTACCTACTTACGACTTAGAAAAGTTTGCAAATTACTTTGTTTTTAATTTAAATACTACACTTCTTTAAACTTTTAGTAGTGTTTGTTTTCCCTAACCATAGCCTATAAGCAACATAGGGCACACGCCAAACTGTCACTTAAATGTCAACATAGCGTCTGTGGTGCATACACAGCTGTAGAGAGCATTATACAACGCTTGTTTAAAGCATTTTAAGACGTATTTTAATCATTTTTATAATATAATATAGGTGAAAAGGGCAGTTCCAACATTTCCATTGGTGTTCACAAGCACCCAGAGATGAAAATTGAAGAAAATCTTATGCTCTTGAAGGTGACGTAAATAGTTTTTTTAAAAAAAATTTCCGATCTTAAATTTTCCAAAAATTGAAAAAATTTACGAAAATTATATTTTTGGTTGGTAATTATAAATAAAATATTAATATCGAGGTCAAAACATAGATAAACATAGAGGGCAAACTTCTAAAAATTTACATTTTTTCAGATTTGGAAAATTCAAAATGGCGGCTGCGCAAATTGGAAACAATTTTTTTTTCAATCGCGTCTAAATTTATGAACATTAACGATATTGAGAAACGGTTTGATGCAATCGACAGAGTGAAAGTTATATTTTTATAAATAACATAAACAAAATTTTTAAAAATTTTTTTACATAATTTTTTAGAACATTTACCGGATATAAAAAATTTTACATCTAGTTTTTTCTCATTTTGGCGTTGAAAAATTTCTTAAAAATATCTTTTTACGTTATAAATATGTTTGTTTTTGAAAGACGAGTATTTTGAACAAAAACATTTTTCAGATGCGACTTTTACAAGCTGAGATAAACAAATTCAAAATCTGCTAGATACTGTCATAATATTAATTTAAATGTTCAAATTTTGATCACTTCGCTAGTTAGTTGAATCCCAACTCAACTTAAACACAATTTTTCATTTTTCTACCGTTAATTGGTCCATTCAAAAGAGAACAGTATCCTAGCTCGCTCGGCCAAACGGTGCGGCGGCAGCTGCTTGGCGTTCTGGTGCGGGGTCAGCGCTCATTCTCTTAGAACGCCCAAAAGACCCTTACTAACATGACTGACGACGTACTTGTACCCGACGAATTATTGAACATTATTTCGTGTTCTTGTACCAAAGGGTGCGCTACTACCAGGTATGGTTGTAAAAAAGTTGGCATACATTGTACGATATTATGTAAAAATTGCGAAGGCAAAAACTGTTGTAACATCGAAATTGTAAGAACGGTATTTGACAATGACGAGGATGATAATGAATCTCTGAGTGATGAGCTAAATTTTGATATGACTCAATTAGTTGATTGTGAACTTGCAATTGATAGTAGCAATAATATCGATGAGGATTTGTTTGCTAATGATAATGACGAGGAAAATTGTACAGAGCCATTTCCTGAGAGACCAAAAAGGGCGAGAATTTGTAGAAAATAGATGTAAATATGTAAATAAATATTATTCTTAGTATCTACGTTTCAAATTATGTATAATATATATAATAAATGGATTTATAGATATAAATTATAAATATCATTGTACCTTATTTCTAGCAATATGTAATGGTTGATAATAACCATACTATTAGCAAACCACAAATGCAAAGTTTTTACAAAGAAAACCAAAATAAAAGCTTGAGCTTCGTTCAACTGCGAACGAGCGCTGACCCCCCACCACAACGCCAAGCAGCTGCCGCCGCACCGTTTGGCCGAGCGAGCTAGGATTACTATTCTCTTTGGAATGGACCAATTGACGGTAGAAACATGAAAATTTGTGTTTAAGTTGAGTTGGGATTCGACAACCTAGCGAAGTGATCAAAATTTGAAAATTTCAATCAATATTATCACAGAATCTAACAGACTTTGAATTTGTTTATCTCAACTTGTAAAAGTCGCATCTAAAAAAGTTTTTTTTTAAATAATCGTCTTTCAAAGACACACATATTTATAACGTGAAAACATATTTTAAACAAATTTTTCAACGCCAAAATGAGAAAAAACTAGATAGAAAAATTTTTATTTTCGGTAAATGTTCTAAAAAATTATGTAAAAATTTTTTTCAAAATTTTGTTTATGTTATTTATAAAAATATAGCTGTCACTCTGTCGATTGCAACAAACCGTTTCTTAATATCGTTAATGTTCATAAATTTAGACGCGATTGAAAAAAAAATTGTTTCCAATTTGCGCAGCCGCCATTTTGAATTTTCCAAATCTGAAAAAATGTAAATTTTTAGAAGTTTGCCCTCTATGTTTATCTATGTTTTGACCTCGCTATTAATATTTTATTTATAATTACCAACCAAAAATATAATTTTCGTAAATTTTTTCAAATTTTGGAAAATTTAAGATCGGAAATTTTTTTTTTGAAAAAACTATATACGTCACCTTCAAGAGCATAAGATTTACTTCAATTTTCATCTCTACGATTTTTTTGTAAGAACACATCCAGAAATGACACGAGCATAAATCACTTGAATTTTAGGTGGTCTTAGCTGTGCTTGCAAGCTGCGTCGCAAGCTCCAGCGGAAATTATTAGACAATCTAGGAGAGTGATGCTGGGTCAAAATATTTTCATTTGAAAATGAAAAATAAATTATGGGAAACTTTTGACTTTTATTCCCTTACTTTCCCGGACTATATTACTAACGCTGGGAAAGTATTTCGGGTTCAAAGTTAACTAGCTGATGGATAAACAGTATAGGTCTAACCTTACGTGTTTGTGTATTTTTAGTATACATCTGGCGACTTCTGGATGCTGGCTTTTATTGTTATAATAGTCACTGATTGTGGTCATTGTCTCAGAATTTTCAAAATCACAATAAAAACACTAAAAACTTATGATGAACGTGTACACACTAACAGCAACCAACGGTTTGTATGACCCACCGACCCTTTCAAGTGACAGATCGTTGGTAACCTCTATAGCGATAAAACTTTAAATACATCAACAATCTTCAAAGGAACTCTCATATCATGATAAATAAATAATTATTATTAAAATTCTGATATTGTGTTAACATATAAAATGTGAAATCGTTACGCTACTGATTTTCAATTTTACAATATGGCGGTGGTTTTGACAACAAGTTGGCGCATACATCAGGTGGCTTCTACCTCTACCTATCTATTGGTATTATAGAGGATAGAGGAGAGGAGAACTGTCTCTGTATAAAAAAGTATCCGTTAAAATGTAGTATATAACAGTAGCCGCCGGGTAAATTTTAAAAAGAGCGCTAAAATTATTAGAATAGGATAGAGAAATAAACAAATAATTATTGGATACACTACGTGACTACCTCACACCATTTGCCTACGCTGGCGCCACTTTGGAGGATTTTTGAACTATTATTTACTGTCTATAGCTGGACACTTCTTAAACTTTTCCCTCATATGTGACAATTCTCCTTTCCTCTACTCTCCATAATTGGTACAACTGATTAATGGGGGAAAAGGCGACAGAAGGATACGATTCTTTTATCACCCTCAAAAATTCACTAAATCTAGCGAAGTAAATTGTTTTTAATATTGCAATGTATTTTTCACTCGTGTTGTAGCTTCTAAAAAAAATATTAAAACAACATATACCTTCATTCACATGTTGACAAAAAAAACTTAAAAAAATATAAAGTGTAGGGTAAATGCGTATAAGAGTGCGCTCTGCATAAGAGTGCGCAATGCATGTATTCATATTAATATCGCATCTCTGCAATACCGTAATAATGCCTATTACGGAACAGATCCTGAAGTATAGCACTGGCAACAATGCGTTCTTCTATATTTGGCGCCAATTTTTCCAGATTGACAAGTGAATTGTTTGCAGCCGGCCGATGTAATTTTCGCTCATGCTATAGTTTTAGTGATTAAGCAGGTATGTACCACCATAATTATATCTCCTAAGGTGTTTTCGCATGCTTTAGAGTCTATAAAATGTTGACAACATTGAAATTTCCGCAAAATAGTGCCTATAAAAACAGTATAATTGAAAATATTCTTGAACGTAACAATGCACAAGAGTGGGCATTTAGTTTTGCACAAGAGTGCGCAGTGCGTACTCTTGTGCAAAGCTTTTCAAGCAATGTACAAGGTAATTCAGATAACCCTTTAAATGAAAATATCTCTATTATTTTTTAAATTAGAAATAAATATTCCGAATAAAAGTTATTTAAAATCATCTGCTGCTACACACACTTTTTTTTTAATGTCTTAAACAAGCAAACTGAATGCCAATTTTGTTTTTCAAATGGAACACACTATTATTTCCTTTTTGAATTTTGCATGAAATATTTTCAAATTCAACTGCTTCCGACAAATATTGACGAATCAGAGACCATTTTCAAAAAGAGAATCCAAACGGCTGAACTTAGAGTAAAACGAATTGAACTTTCCGGAATTAATTCTTAATTATCTATAGTCTGACCCCAAGTTCCAAGTAAACAGGAAGCGATAGATTTCCGGCTTAGGGCTACTTCTGGTATAATCAGAAATTGGTGTCAAACGATAGATAATTAGAAACTAAGATAGAAATTGCAGTTCTAATAACTGCGTTCTTTTTCAGAATGAGTAGATATAAAAGAAAAACTAACAGGAAGTTGGTCTTTACGGTAGAAAATCTCACCGAACCAAAACGTAGAATTGCTGAAGGTGTTAGTAAAAGACGGGTAGCTGCCGAGATGGAAATTGGTGAATCTACTCTTAGAAAACGCCTTAAATGTGGGAATATTCCTGTATCGTTGGGACGATTTTCCAACGTATTCCCCGCCGAAATGGAAATTGAATTAGCGAAGCAGTTGCGCGATCTAGACGACCGTTTTTATGGGCTCACAAAAAAGAATTTGCAAATGGCAGCGTACAAATTTGCGGAATCAAACAGCATCCTACACTGTTTTAACAAGGATAAACAAATTGCTGGAGAATCCTGGGTCAGTGGTTTTTGTAAACGACATAATATCAGCCTAAGGCAACCAGAAAAATGTTCGATGGGTAGGGTTATGGGCTTTAATAAAGCTCAAGTGAAACGATTTTTCCAAAATTTGAGAAGTTTGTACGAAAAAAAGCATTATTCTCCAGATTCAATTTTCAATATGGATGAAACAGGTCTCTCAACAGTACCTAACAAATTACCAAAGGTTTTGGCCACCAAAGGTAAAAAAGTCGTGGGTAAAGTAGCAAGTGCCGAACGTGGACAACTTATAACTGCCATGTGCTGTATGAGCGCCTCCGGAATGTATATTCCACCCGCGTTAATATTCCCAAGGAAGCGGATGAAGGAGGAACTTTTTATGCAAGCACCCCCTGGAACACTTAAAATGGTTTCCGAATCTGGATTTATAAATATTGATCTATTTCACCAATGGATAATCCATTTTAAGAATTATAGTAAGCCAAGTCCTGACCACTCAGTGCTTTTGATTATGGATAATCATAGCTCGCATCGAGATTTAGACGTCATCAAATACTGCAAGGGTAATAATATTGACCTATTGACTTTACCACCACACGCGAGCCACAAGTTGCAACCACTGGACATCGGCTTCTTTGGTCCATTGAAAAGGGAATTCAGTAGAGAATGCGACAACTGGATGATAAGCAATCCTGGAAAAGTAATTACGCAAATGCAGATCTCGGGATTGTTTAATGCTGCCTACGCTAGTGTTGCAAATATTGAAAAGGCTCAAACTTCGTTTCGTGCTGCTGGAATTTTTCCATACAATCCTGAACAATTTGACGAAACTGACTTTGCTCCTTCGCTAGTATCTGATGTACCCATTAGCGACACTGAAAGACCAGAAAACTTCCTTGTAATCCCGGATGGATCACAGGATGTAGAAAATGATATATTAGAACAAATATTTTCATCGCATCAAACACCACCGTATCAAACACCACTACATCAAACGCCACCGCCTCAAACGTCACTGGCTCAAACACCATCGCATGGAGTACCATGGCCTCAAAAATCACCGCAGCAAGAATCCTCTTCTCAAACGCAATTGCAAAACATTAGATTTATGAACTTGGATATTGTATGCGAAGACGGTGTACTCATACCGAATAGTTTCCAAGAACCTACAGAGACACAAAGTTGCCCTAATCAATTCGTTTATATAGACGAAATTTTACCACTGCCAATTATAAAAGAAAAACCATTGCGGCGTAAAATCAAGTCTCAGCGGTCTGAGATCCTTTCAAGCACACCATCTGCAAACGAGCTAGAAGAAAATGTTCGGGTGAAGCAGAGAAATGAGGAATCTAAGAAAATAAAAAAAGCAGCAAGGAAGCTGAAAATGCCAGGAAAACAAGTAAAGAAAAGGAAGGAAAAAGAAGCGGAGTGTGACAAAAACGTGAACTGTCCAGGTTGCGGCGAGAATTATAAAGATCCCCCAATTGAGGACTGGATAATGTGTTCTGAGTGCAATAACTGGTGGCACGAGTCGTGTACTACATACGTGATTGGCACATTTACATGCTCACTGTGTGCATGAAGTGGAGCAAAAATTAACATGCATACCTAATGATTAGGTACGCGTTTATTTTTACAAGTTCAAATTAAAGTTATTTGTTAAATAATAGAATAACATATGTTTATTTTGATATTTTTAAGACTATAATGTTTTATTTTGTTAATTAAAGGATTCTTGTAGCTTTTAAAAATTCTGTCCTGATTATATTTCATCATTTTTTACCGCTATTGCTAGAATTACAATACATACTCGTAAGTCATTGCGTACTCTTGTGCATTAATACGCGTACTCTTGTGCACATCTGTATTTAAGAGTGCACAATTGCACTGGCACCGAAAAATATGAATTTTGTCTCTTATTATTAGAATTTTTCCATTAATCAAGCATAATTACTTTCATCAATCGTCAATACATATGTATGCATGTGAATTTCACAGTCAATATTGTACTAAGTGCGCAATCTTATACGCATTTGCCCTATCGAAGTGCCCCATATATGATATGATACGGTATATGGAGCACATTGATACAGGATCTACGGAATGCTACTTTTTTCGAAATTGATTCTAAAACAATAAAGGCATGCTGTTCTCTTCGTTGATTTTGCAACATTGGGTAGAAGAAGGTTGCACACAATGTCGGTAATGTACACTGCCGAGAATAAAATTAGGGTCACCCAATAATTTGAAGATATTGTAGCAGTTTTTATTAAATTTTCATTTTTCTCGGTTGTAACATAGTTTACTAAGGGATTGCTCGAATGAAAACAGTTGTTGTCATATCGAAAAGCGGTTGTACAAAAAACGGCCCCTCGCCCAAATTCCTATAAACCATTATCAGCTTATTTTTTCTTCCTATGATTTTATCTGTCTATTGCAAATTGTTTGTTTAGTGTTGTCATTGTCAGTGTATTGCAATGAGCTTAAATCCTGTTGTTGTGGCACGAATTGTGGCGGCTTTAGAATATGTTCAAGGTCAGCGCGAAACTGCCAGAACCGTTGGTGTAAGTCACTCGAGCGTGCAACGAGTATGGCAACGGTACGAAGAGACTGGTATGCTCACTCGAAGACCTGGTTCAGGGCAAGATAGGACTACAACAGTTAGAGATGATCGCTTCCTAGTTTTTAGTGCATTGAGAAACCAATTGGTTACGTCAGTTGCCCAACGAAATCATCTGCAAGAAGTGAGAAATGTTAATCTTGTTTATCTTCTCGAACTAGAGCTACTGGACCGCCACTTTCTCGTGCACACCGGATTGCTAGGTTGAATTTTGCACGAGAACACTTGTGTAACAACTCCTTGACCTTGTTTTACAATCTTATGGTGTTACCAGTGTAATAACTTGCCAAATTGTTTAGTTTTGTATTTCCCTTTTTTTCTGCAACGTTGCTGCCACCGGTGTCGTAGGGCACAATAGAGCCGGAAATCACCGGTTGAAGAACCTCGGGGGAGGGTGGTTTTCCTGGCTCGAGCGGGAGGATATTCGTGGGCCCCCTTGGGCTTATACGATGTGCCAAGCCTGAGCTCTAAGGTTTGTCGTGTCGTCCAGCTGCCTGTACGTCCCTAGGGTCTAATCCACCAATGTCGGGTAGAGGGATTTGTTGGGGGTAAAGGAAACAGTTTAGGTAGATAACATATAAATAGGCCTATATTACGAACAAATAAATCTAAAGTTACAAAAAACAATGACTTAACTCTGATGCCTACGGTATATGATATACTCGTAATATAATAATAATGTGTTTTGTCCGGCACTTAAATGAAACTAGCGAGGGTTCCTACATATATTCGCCCTCTCTTCCAGCTATCGTCCGGTAAGGACAACGAAGATCATTCGTCAGCGAAAAGTGGCCAGGGTTTTCTTAAGCGAAAGAAAGACGATCTAGCGTCTCCTTACTAACATATAACGCCTTGACCTAGCTAACAGTTACTTCAGTGGCTTCCATAAACTTTCAAACTACGTAATGCAAAATAGCTGATTTCGTAAACCGACCTTCCTGCTGAACGAGTGGCAACCTCCGTTGCCCGACCAAGTTCAAATAAATAGTAAAATCTTATTGTTGAAGCGACTATAATTTATGTTACAATTAATATATTTCATGGACTGGTATTGAAAATATTTCGCCCTGATTACAGTGTAAACAAACGATTAACATAAATAAATATATCGGGAATAAAACTTTATAATGCCATAACTGATACTAAACTTTTGAGAGTGTGATCGGAGTAATCTACCTGTCTCCGGTTTATGGGGGATGTACCTCTCGAGAAAATTCCCAGAATAAAATTTTATAGTTATATAGAGAAAGAACAATTTACGAAGCATAAACTCTCTAATTACGGTAGTATACGGCTCAAGCTTCAGTATAACACATTATATGACAGGATGAATAGTCATGCACACACAAAAATCAATACCAATATGATTTCCCAAAAAAAAAACAATAGAAGAAAAGATTGTCAGGTTCAAAAACTTACGGTTTGGAAAATCTTGGTCGAACGTCATGATAGGCTATCTCCGCTTCCAGCACTTCGCGGCAATCACTAGAATTCACTATCAAAACGCGGGCTGTCGTAAATCGACAAGCCAGGAGTACCAGACTGAACTGTCGCTGTCCGACTTTGCCTCATCGTCCAATTTCCCTCTATTTATTTCCAGTATTTTGGGTCGAGTTAGTTATTCAAAACATCAAACGTAGCTGTGTTTTTGTGCGTCATTCACTTGTCCTTGCTTTTATGTTTTTTATTTTCGTAATTGAAGATTAACTTTAGTTAAATTTCTCTATGCTAAGTTGCATAATTCGTCTATATTTTTATGATATTAAAAACATCGATATTTTTTTGTGTTCGACTTATTTGCGTGACGACCTTATGGTAGTTCGTTGATTTTTCATAATTGTTTAATTAAGTTTTTCTGCCTCTGCTAACGAAACTAGGTCGCTTTTATATATAATTCAACTTATATTTGATTTAAAGAAAATTTTATATTTATAGGGTGTTCTCAAATTCTCTTGCCATATTTGTGCTTATTACACTTGGCTAGGACAATAGCGGGTTATAGTCGCGATTCTATCTCACAGGCTCCGATAGACGTGTAAGAGTGTGGCTCACGCTCGCACGGAGTTAATCTTTATCGAGAATGGGACGTTGACTGCGCATAGGTACCTGACAGATAGTTACTGCGTATCTTGACAAGGTTCAAATCACGCGATTTGTTTGGCCTGCTCTCAGTCCAGATTTAAATCCAATAGAACATGTTTGGGTTGAAATAGGGAGACATTTACGTAGACATGTGCCGGACCCCAGAAATTCTAGAGAGCTTCGCGATATAATAGTGCAGGAATAGGACAATCTTCCACAAAATGTGATCCAAAGCATGCTTCGTCGTTTGCAGACTGTTATCATTGCCAGAGGAGGAAATACTAGGTACTGAAGTTCTTAAAATTTCATTTGTTTTATCGAAAAGCATATCAAAGTAAAATTGTAGATTTTATTTACTTAGAACATCAAATTAAAATTGTTAATTTTTATTACTTTCAATAAACTTTGAACTACAAAAACTGTATTTATTCAAGCAATCCCTTAGCAAACTTTGTTACAACTGAGAAATTTCTACAATATCTTCAAATTACTGGATGACCCAAATTTTATGCTTGGCAGTGTATATAGCAGCAATATCCTTTACATTAGGAAAGATAAACTTTCATTATAAATTTCTTGTTCGAATGCTTAAATTGGATATGCGCATGATTCTGATGATCCCGGACTATTTCTGACTGTTGTTGGAACAAACCTAATATTTCTTCATAGTGCAAATTAGTATATTGCACAATGAGCATGAAATGACATATATTTCCCACGAGTAGGCATATGAAATTTCATATACCTACGAGTTGGAAATGGGGCATTTCATGCAAATTGTACACTATACTTTTTCTACGACCATCATAAATCATAAACAAAACTGTAATATTTTTCATAATAATTTTTATCACAAACTTTTCTGCCGTTATTGTTGCATGATTTGAATATTTTTTCTCTGAAATGATTAAGTTGGGTTCTTAACCCGTTGAATGAACCATATAATTTTTTCTTTTTGTATATGTACCCACTTACGTCGTGAAATAACGTTCCAAACTTTCAATTTTTGACTCTTGGAAATAAAATACTTTGTGCAGAAAAAATCAGCATAATTCACCTGCGGAAAAATTGATCATTTATCGTGTCTCTTTGAAGAAGTTATATAACCTCTTGCATCTAACAGGATAGTGACCGATCAATGTCAAATCATCCTCACTATCGCTTCCCATTTTGAATTATTAATTTTTTTTATAAACGAATTTTGTAAACACTGATGTGAAATGTCAAATTATTAGACAGACGTTAACAAACATGACTATCATATATTATAATATATATATGATCAAAAAATTCGTTAATATAATGTAGCTAGTAGCTCATGAAAGTCGTGGGAAATGAAATATTTCGATACAGCTAGCCCGTGGGAAATGAAACTCTGTATTACAACGTGGTAGGTTTCTTAATCGAATACGCACTTGAAATGTACATTTTTCTTCATGGTCGTAGAAAAATTATATTTCCTAACAGTCACTTCCCGTTACATGGCAATGATTAATTACAATGAAATATTGAGTTTTTCTTTCAGAAGTATGATAAAAAATTTCAATATTTCTAATCGATTTTCGGAAAAATAATTTTTCATTTGTGATAGATGGAAATTATGCATTTTGTTTTATAAAAAATACAAACCTTCAAATTTTGATGACTGTATATGAGACTGACATCTCAAACGACGGCGAGGTTCTTGTGTAGAACGAATATTTTCCCTTTCTGATCGTACACGCGGATTGGTTAACGTTCTTTCCTGTCTCTCTTGCTGCAATTGATCCTTAATACCAATGTTCCAATCTCCTTTCTTTTGATCGAGGCATCTATCCGAATAAAAAAGGTTTTCTGAAGCGTTATCTGAATATGATGACTCAGAAAGTACTGGAAGAGCTGACTGCCGACGTCTAAAACCATCAGATTTTTCTGGAGATACAGTTGTCTATAACGTGGTACAGTGTTTTATTATTAGAACTTTTATATAAAGTGCTTATTAACCTGTTTAGCTTTAACATTCCAACGGTCACCATTCTCTTTTTCAGGGATTATTTGAGTATTGAATACCTCTCCTAAATGGGAGCCATGATAGCAGAAATGTCCATCTCCTTCAAGTCCCACATACCTTGTATGTTCTTTATTTTGTGTACATCGGTGTAGTTCTAAAGGAGTTACTTGATATGTTTGCGGCTGATATCGCCAACGATTTAAAAGATGTGGTCGTCTTTTGTTAGATGAATCTTCGTGATGTAACTGTTGGCATCTGTAGTCACCGGGTGGTAGTTCTGGTATTTGTTTGTGCTTAATATCATCATCAGGTTTGTTTATTAAATATGGAAATTTTGATGCACTTAAGGAATCCTAAATTGCAAAATGGTTTAGTATGGAAAACTGTTGCATGAAAAACAGAAAATTACATTGCACATGAAACATAATTCACTATTAGGCGGCAAGTTGTGATAGATACGATGGGCAAATGTATTAAAAACTGTACTTGTGACGTATATACCTATAGAAGTTAGGAAGAATAATATTTTAAATCATCATCATGATGAACTTCTTTCTCTTCTATCTCTTCAATTTTATCATTTCATTTTTGTTATGGTGATTACCAGTCTATCGCCACTACTCTAACATATTGTTAGATATGGCTATAAAAGAAGCTAACATAAAAATGAAATTATTCTCAGATCAGGGTCCGGAAATGATTATGGGGTATATGGACGACATCGACACGGTCGGAAGCAGCACTACTAAGTTTTTAAAAACACAAAAGGAAACCAAAAAAGTAGGCCTCAACATCAACGAAGAGAAAACGAAATATATGTACGTTAATCGTAAAACAGGCAGACACAGAATAGGGCAGAATATAACAATGGACGTATACAATTTTAGATGTGTAAACAGTTATTTATAATACAAGTGTGTGGAGTGATACTTTTGAGCACTCGTTGCGTAAAAAGATACTCGCTACGCTCGCGCCTTTCATTTTCGCAACTCGTGCGCAAAAGTACTTCACGCACGAGTATCATACAATATTTTATTTATGACAACATTAAAAAATACTTTCCCTTAATTATATATTACATATCTTTGGTTTAATTCTAGCACCTCGCAACCCACTGCCATTGCCGAATTTTTAACCTTTTTTACTAAACTAACCCAACTAAATGGCTGGAATTTGAAAAACCGGTGGATCAATATACTCGAACATAAATTATACAATAAAAAAAGCTTAATAAGAAAAAATAAGAATACAAAAAAGACCGCCAGCGAGGGGAGTCGAATCCCGACTGCCATCGTGGCAAAACAATGCACTAAAACACTACACCGCCTCAACCTCGCGGTTCACGTTGTGTTATTAGAATATTAGCGACCTGCGCGAGCTAAGTCCCATCGTGTGCTTGAAGCTCTGCTATAATTTGTTGACGCGCGAGCTCTAGCCGCCATTCTTTGATTTGCGTTAAATTAACTTCATTATTAAAAAAACCAAACATGAATACCTCAAAAGGAAGACTGAAAACAAATCTGTGGAATATCATCAAGGAGCTCTGCAATAAATCGTATGCAAATAGGTCAATAAAGAAAATTAAATCTGATAATGGTGCTGATATAACTGAAAAACTGCAAATTGAAAAACACTTCAATCAATACTTCTCTAGTATTGGTGAAAAAATGGCTAATGCGATTCCTCAAAGTCCAGACTAAGTCCAAAACTAAACACGTCTATTCCTCTATATTTCTGAAGCCAACAGACCACACCGAAATAGAAGAGCTTATTAGGGAATTTAAGAATAAAAAAGCTAGTGGCCTCGATGGTATATCAAACAAAATCCTTGAAATAACAAGTAATTTTGTGTGTCAACCGATATCGTATATTATTAACTTAGCTTTAGATAATGGAAAAGTCCCAAATCATTTTAAAAAAGCAGTAATGAAATAAAATTACAAATCAGGAGACAGACATCTTGTAAGCAACTATAGACCTATATCATTGATTTCTTCAGTAGCAAAATTGTTTGAAAGAGCTGTAAAGACCCGCTTAGTTAGTTTTATTAACAACACCAATTCGGGTTTCAGGAGGAAAAATCTACTCAGGATGCTATCGCCAGATTAACATCCATCGTTTATTCAGCTATTGATCACAAAAAATCTTGTTTGGGAGTGTTTGCTGATCTGGCAAAAGCTTTTGACACGGTAAATCATAGATTAATGCTTGATAAATTACAATGTCTTGGAATTCGCGGCATTGCACTAGATCTTTTCGAAAGTTATCTCAAAGACCGCAAACAAGTTGTAAACATGGATGATATGTGTAGCCAAGAAGAGTTGGTAACAGTTGGAATTCCCCAAGGAACCGTCCTTGGGCCGATACTATTTATAATTTACGTGAACGATTTGCTACAGTTGGACTCAACGTGAGTAATCTTGTCATTTGCTGATGACACAGCGATTATTTACGAAGGGCATAACTGGTCTGAAATCCAACAAATTGCCTCTGATGCTATGCTTAGTGGTTTGAATCGAACAAATTGACTGTTAACGCCACTAAAACTAAAATTATACCCTTAACTTCATATAAACCATTTTTACCGGATTATAATACTATCTCTGTAGGAAATCGTACTCTTGAGCTCGTACACACAGTCAAATATCTAGACTCCTTTTTGAAATGGTACGTTCATACTCGTAACATCACCAATAAGCTCAGAGGTCTAATCTACAGATTCAAACAACTAATAGAATTTTTATCTCATGAAGAACTGAAAATTATATACTCCGCTTTTGTTGAATCCATATTACTACCTGGTATCATTGGTTGGGGAGGAATTAGGAATCATTATCTAAGCTCGATCAATATCATTCAGAAACTCATTCTGAAAATTATTCTAAAAAAACCTCGCAGATTCAGTATATAGTAATTCAATGGTAATGAACATTCGGCAACTCTTTTGCTTCAAAACTCTTTGTTTCTTGTACACAAACAGGCATTATACATATAATATACCACATACTTACGGAACGAGACAAAATACACAATCCGCTATATATGCCCCTGTTACTCATAAAGCACTTGGCCAGAGAATCTTCTGCTTAGTGGATCAAAACTATGGAGTCTTTTCAAAAACAAAATAAAGGAATGGATATTTTCAAATGACAGAAAGTATTTCGCTGATGTAATTGATCTGATTTAAGTTATATAAATGTTATTTGTTATTTTATACCTTGTGTTTATATATGTGTATATAAGTGTATATTCTTAATTTATAAAAATATTAACTGTCCTAAATATATACTTTTACATTAACAAAAGTTATTAGTGCCATAATTAATGTTAAATGTAAACAAAATTATTATTTTTCTCAAAGCACATTTTAATATAATACTCGTTATCACTATTTATGTTTTTTAAGTTTCAACATTTGTCAGATACATTTAAGATATATTTTCTATAAAGAATCAATACCCGAAGACAAGTTCTTTGATGAACTTAGTCGGGTGCCCTACTACTTTTGTTTACTTAATGTACATCGCATCTGTTCATGAACACTATAGCGATAGCTTATTAACTGTGTATCCATCTAATTTTATTATTCAGATTATTTTATAGTGTTACGAAACAGCACACATATTCTCAATGCAATAAGTCGAAATCTAAGGAAGTTGCAGTTTCAAGAATTACAGTAGTCAATGAAGAATGGTCACCCACCAGGATCAGAGAAGATCAGGAGAATGATCCTTGCCTAAAGAAGATTCGGCAGTGGAAGGAAAAAATCGGCGACCTACTTGGCAAGAAGTGTCAAGATTTTCACCGACACTCAACTCACTCAAGGCATATTGGGCTCAGTCCCTCCCTTGTCCTGGAAGAAGGCTTGTTGAGAAGAATCCTTGAGAACGATGCTGGTTCCGAGAAGAGAAGGCAGATAGTTATCTCGAGAACAAGAGTAGCCAGAGGTACTGAGAAAGCTACACGACAGTCCATGGGGAGGTGATCTGGGAGTAAAGAAAACCCTTCAGCGAGTCCATGAAAGGTTTTATTGGATGGACAGCTCCGACGATGTAAAGGACTGGTGCAAGAAATGTACGACTTGTGCTACGAGTAATGGACCACATCGCGAGAGAAAGGCACCCATGAAACAATATAGTGTTGGAAGCCCTTTCGAAAGGATTGCTTTAGACATCGCTGGACCATTTCCGACGACAGAAAATGGTGGTAAATACATCCTGGTTATAATGAATAATTTCACAAAATGGGTGGAAATTTACGCGATTCCGAATCAAGAGGCCACAACTGCCGCGGATGTATTGGCGAAAGAATTTATCAGCCGATATGGTGTGCCCTTGGAATTCCACAGCGATCAAGGAAGAAATTTCGAAAGCTATCTATTCCAGGAGATTTGCGACAAGCTGGGAATGAAGAAGACCAGGACAACAGCATTACATCCACAGCCCGATGGACTATTGGAAAATACCTGTCCAAAGTAGTTTCCAGCCATCAGAGAGATTGGGACCAGTATCTTTTCCTATTCTCATTGGCTTATCCATCTGCCGTCAATGAGTCCACCGGTGAAACACCTGCGAAAATCCTATTTGAACGTGAAATGAGGCTTCCTTGTGACCTGGAATTCGGCTGTCGGCCTGGAGAAGATCTAGCAGGAGAAGACTACGTGATCCAATTGAGAAGAAGGCTGGACGATATTCATGAATTAGTTCGAACAAATCTTCAAGTTTCCAACGACAAAATGAAAAGTCGGTACGACACGCAGGCCACAGTAGGCGGTTTTAAAGAAGGAGGTAAAGTATGGTTGTACAACCCGACGAGAAGAAAAGGATTTTCTCCAAAATTTCAAAAATTCTGAGAAAGTTCGTACTTAATCAAGAAAAGGATCAATGATGTTATATATCGCGTAAGCAAGATCCCCAACCGAAAACCAAAAGTAGTTCACCAAAGGCGACTAGCGCCATTCGAAGGAGACCATGACCCAGAGAAAGGAGTGAACCATATTCGAGATGTGTCTGACCCTACCTTCGATGAATTTATGGGCGTGTATGGAGGTACCGGGAAAGCTAGATATGGAGTCACTTCAGAATAACGACAAGATTTGTTTTCACTCTCCCTGAAGATTATTCACTGGCATACAACATCCCCGCCCGTATTAAGAACGCACGACGGTTGGCAACCGTCTTTCGAAAGAAGTTTGGGCAATTAGAAAAAATTGAAGACCAGATTCCAGCCCATGGCAAAACACTGAGACTGAAACACAATTAGCGGTACGTCTTCTACGTGGTAACTAAAAATGAATTTCAAGATCGATCTACCTACCGCGATGTGTGGGAAGCACTTCGAAACCTCCGAGACCATGTTTTGGAATCCAGCGTGAAAAAACTGGCTATACCTAAGATAGCGAGTAACTAGTTGGATTGGCGAGTCATCGGGAACATGGTAGATGTGATCTTTCAAGATATTGGTGTCCAGATATTAATTTGCAGCTACAACCCCAGTTATCAAATGAAGACATGATAAATAATGATCACCTATAACCCGAGCTAAATGCGTCTTTACAGATTCAATGCCAGCTTCCCACAATCCTCCAAAGTGTGGTGCGGAGAGGTAGCATTGAAATGGAACGAAATATTTTCATCTAACGCAAAATTTTCCATATGTTTAAGGTAGTTAGCGGTACCAATAAAATTACTAAAGCAATCTGAGTAAAAGTTCCTCAACTTCACCACGACGAGCAATAAAACGTTGCAAAGCTAATATGAAAGTTTCGCTGGACAAATCAGAGGCTATCTCTAAGTGAAGAGCTTTGGTGGCCATACAAACAAAGAGGCACAAATACAACTTAAGACGGACCACGAAAATCAAGGCCAGAATGAAGGAAGGAATTAAACTGGAAAATTCTAAGGGCAAATTACCTATAACAGGTTGGTAATGCCTAGGATTTTGCTTCCTAAAATGAAATGAATCTAGACATTACCGAGCGTATAGCTCTCTTAGGAGACATAATCCAAAAAGATTGGGCAAGTAAAAAATTCACAGTACGTAACCCGGCATGAAAATATCTTTTATGATAATAGTCGATAAGCAAATAAGTTAATCGACTTTCGCGACGAGATATACAGGGACATTTTTTATCAACAGAAACTAGCTAGAAAAACCTACAGCGGAAATGCCACAAACTGCAGTGACATTAAATCCGCGTTCAGTGCTCACAATTCGTCCAACTTACTTTTTCTTGAATTGACCCCAGTTTCATCAATGTTGTAGATCTGATTTAGCTGTAGATTATGTGCTTCCAAAACTGATCGTACGAGGTCAAAAAACGTTATAGCTTGAGCTTTATTAAACCCGACTGC
Organism: Galeruca laticollis; assembly: GCA_963921935.1. Classification (NCBI taxonomy): domain Eukaryota; kingdom Metazoa; phylum Arthropoda; class Insecta; order Coleoptera; family Chrysomelidae; genus Galeruca; species Galeruca laticollis. Next base: position 148,283,570 of record OY998176.1, on the reverse strand, counting down.
GCGTGCAATGCTGGTAGGCTCAGAAGCTCTAATGGTAAGCTTAGACTTCCTCAAACCAGATGACCAATCACTACCAGCCAATATTGCTCCTTATATGATCGGATTCAAAATTTCTGCTAGCTCGAAGGTCAATCGACGAGCGTCCAAAGGCGTAATGCAATAAAAGAGCTTTGTTCAACGTCCTGGGTAGAAATCTGCTTCAAGTGGTTATTTCTAGGAGTCATCGGAATTATTTGATTATCAATTCTGCTTTTCGGACTGATAGGTCCTTCTTGTTGATCAATTCCAAAGCTCTGGTCATATCATCTCCGTCCATCAAGGTTTTGATTTTTTTCTGATGTAATTTTGCACCATTTGCAAGACAATGATAGACCTCTGTGTCCCAGCACCAGATTTAATTTTAAAATTGCCGCCAATCAAATCCATGTTTATTTACACCGGCGATAAGAAGCTAATCTTATAGCGCAATATTGATAGTATAGGTGGGTGTGTTGAAACATAATATCACAAAGAATTATGCTAGAATCACACTTCATTTTGATGAAAAATTTAACATCACTTACCTTTAAAAATCGTTTTTTGGTCACTCAAAAAATAACTCTGTAGCGAGAGCTGCTTAACTGAAGCACACTAAAAAGTACATTACTACAATGCTATTCTTGGGATAAAAGTAGAGGTGGGACTACTTTTAACGTTATAATAGAACTGGACCTCTGTGCCCTGACGGTCCTCTGAGCCCCTTCCTCCCCTATAGGTTAGGAGAAAAAGTGCAAATATCATTTTTATAGATAATTGCATGATCTTCAATTTTGTCTGACGTATTTTTTACGAAACACTTATCATTTCACTGAAACACGCAAAAAACCCATATTTACGAACTTTCACCTTAAGTACATTAGTGGAATCAATGGGGACTTTTCACATTTCATTTATACGAGTGTTTCGAACATTCGTACCAATTATTAGTAGTATGCGAATTTTTGTAACCTTGCATGTCTATTTTGACCGGGGCATTAGATCAACTATCACATCTCCCAACAATAATAGAGCAAGATTTTAGGGCCCTCAGACCTTACTTATTTTCTGATAGACAAAATATGTACAATAGACTATTAGTATGTAGAGTGATGGCACTTTAAATACGCTTAGAGAATCTTTGGCTCCTACGATTGGTCTGGCAGCTCACAAAATATATTAAAGTTGCCCCCTAAATATCATAGATAAAAATCAAATCTCAGACTGTAAGCTAGGTTGTATTTTTTACTTTCGATATTTAAAGTGTCTGGCAATAAATACTGCCGACAGAAAGTGTCTGGCAGTATCAGTTTAAAAGTGTTTACAATATTCCTTACAACATACGTAAGAAGCAGTCGTCAGACTGCAAGTAAAGTGACCACAGTTTTTACGTACGTGTAACACCTGGTACCTGAGAATTAGCTGGCCGCCCAAATTAGCGGGTATATATACGTTCACTGTACACACTACAACCTCTCTGTTGTAAATATTTTGTCCATCAGAAAATGAGTACGGTCTCGAGCCCCTGGTATCTTCGACTATACCGGAACACTATCTACCCAGTTGAGTAGAATACTCTATCTCTATCACATTCTCTGTCGCCTGAATGTGGATTCTGTCTCAATGTGCAATGGATACAACAAAAGTTTGTAATTAAATTACTTTTGGATTTGATTGATTAGGAGATGAACAATGTTGAACTTGAACTTCTTTGGTATCTGCCTGCTTGTGACAACGGCAGCAACATATTTGAGGATAACAGCTGCTACACACAAGATGATAGTATCTTTTCTTTTTTGTTTTTCTTGTTTCCTGAGTTTGTTGAAAACTGTCCGTCTTGGTAACTAATACGTCATTTTGGGCCTGTTTTCTGAAAATTCACTATGTAACAAGACTATATTATAAAATTCAACTTATGGGGAACTTTTCATTTTAAGTTAAATAAACATGAAAACCAGTGATTTCAAATAATAATAAAGTGTGATTGCAATATTGATAAATTGAAATTTTGAAATGTCAGAGATAGTCCAGTCGGTGAGGTTCTTTTCCCTACAAAAAATGGTGTAGTAACAATTTTGAAATATGTCGTTTAGCTTTGTACTCTGATGAAAAATCCAAGTTTGTGACCTCGAGGAGTGGTCGCTTGAGCCGCCATCTTGGATGAAAGGTGTTACAATCGGTTTTTTTCAATATAATACCTCAACAGTTGATCCTACGACGAAAAACGTTCAACATTTTATTTCAAAGTCTCACATCTATCGAATTAGCAGCATAAATAAGCACATTTTATCATTTATCATTGTAGTGTTTTTAAATGAAACTCAAGGTCTCTAGTTAATTCCACAATATAATACATCGTCAGAATGATATTGATTTATCGAAACAATTGTCAATTTTTTAGAATTTTCAATAACTTGTATTATATTGTGGAATTAACTAGAGACCTTGAGTTTCATTTAAAAACACTAATATGAGCATATTCCACGAAGTAAGGGTCGAGACAGTCAATTTATCATTGTCATTATTGTTATATAATATTTTTCTCGTTTTTCACGGTCCGGGTTGGTTGATGTCTTCGTTATAGTTTTCATCCTCAATGTCATCTTTTAATACGTTTACTGTACTCAAAAGAAATTGGGCTTCCATTGAAACTGTGTCATCTTCGTCCTCAATCTCGATGATAACTTCTGGTGCATTCTCTTATAATTCATCACAAATCCGCACACAATAGAGCACTTCAACCCAGCTTTCCTGTATCCACATGTTCCATCGCATCCTTTTTTGCATTTGTATGAAATGAAATTCAATAAGGTCTCGGGTGCTGGTGACTTTGTCGTTGTTAATGGAGTAGGCCCGTTAATGCCAATTTTCCAGCTCCATTCTTGCAGATTTTTAGGATTCCATACCATTTGTGAACCTGGTGATATGTCCTAAGCGCATGATGTCGTGTAGAATCCTTCGTTAGGGGTAAAGTTGCAAGATTGAACGTTGGTAGCGGACTACTTCCAAGGTGTACTTTTCCATGTTGCCACCATACAAAGCAATGAGAAACCGCGTTTCATCTCTAATAATGTCATTGAGTTTTGTGTTTTTCTGTACAAGCGAACAAAATTAAGTTTTTTCTTGGTTGAAGAGTGACGACGTAGTGTCGGCCACTGAACGCGTATAGAAACAGCATGTTTCCAGCTGCTCCTTCACGTTTAAAACTATTCGCAGAATACAGTCTTTTAGCAGTTTTTCCATTCCCAGGTTTGTAAAAGTATATTTTGCTTTAGATTGGTGCTATAATGCTATCAGGAAAACTAGAAGATCGGCGTTTTCACCAATGACGAAAACAGCATCGAATGTTGAGCAGAAGGAAATTGCTGCGTTCATAATCAAAACATAGGTATCTTCCTCGGCCTGCTTAACTGTAATAGCAGCCCGTTCAAATTTTTTTGTCAGAAACTAAATCAGGCATGCTTTTTTTTCATTGCGTAAAAATTGCGAAACTTGCGCCGACATTGTTTCATCGAAAAGAGCATCCGCAGACATATGCTTTTTCGATCGAAGATGTCTTTCTGCGCTCTGGGTACTTTTTTCCCCACCATCAAATGGATAACCATCGAAAGCAATGACTGCTTGTGAATTGCAGGGATTTTGTACATATTGAACGTACTTTTCACAAATTGACCCAAAACAATTATTAATAATAATACGTTTTATTTGCCCAAATATGATTATACAAAATATTTATAAATTATTTACGCAAATAAAAGTGCTTACCAAATAGGTTTAGAGTGGAACCTTTCTACGGTTACATTTTTATTCTTACACCCGTATACAAGACAAACAAATTACATAATTTGGAGGAAAGTACAAGTATAACAAAAAACACATATTTCAGCAACAAGATTGAATTACAAGATCAGGATCAATTATTTTGTGCAAAAAGCCTCTACCACATCCTAGTATCCATCTATTTATTTATTTTCTTAATCTAGTGCTATGTCTTATGCGTCGAATATTTTCAGGAATTTTATTATATATGTGAGGTGTAAGTTAAATGAATCTTCTTTTTCTAATTGCTGTGTAAGGTCTCGGAATTGTCAAATTATTCGAAGAAATTGCCCATATGGCCAATATTTGAAGTTTCTTGAACAATTCAGACAAATGCGTCGATTTTGAGCAAAACTGAGACCAGCTTTTGTTAACTACGATCTTTTGTCGTTGTATGTCATATAACTTGCTTTGATTAGCGATTTTGTCAATTCTCCCGATATTTAGTATAGTTTACCGACAACTAGTAACATTAACCGACATTTAGGTATATTCACCCTAATCTTTTTTTTTGCTGGCGGGAAATCTTCTAAAGACGTTGGGAAGGTGTCCCAAGTTACGGATTCGGCCGAGGTGTTGCGCTCCCTTTCTGCTAAGCCAGACAGGGTCACTCCACAGCTTTCGCTGCCACTACTCGACCGCCTACCAGCTAAAACCCTGTAACCACCTCTTCCACCTACCGCTTCTGGCTCTGTCTTAGGGACGTTACAACAGTTGCGGTAGTGCAGTCTATATCTCTTCTTAGTTTCACACTATGTTCTACCTTGGTCTAATCTTTCTTCCGTCTCTTTGATTTTCATTATTTTACTTACAGCTATGAAGTTGTAGTTTCTGCTACTCTCTGTTGCTATCTCCAGAAAGTTTTCAGGACTCACATGTTCTCCTACGAACATATTCATGTCCTCTCGTATGACGGAAAATCTTTCGCAAGTGAAGACCATATGATGCGCGTCATCTGTTTCCCCGCAGTATATACAGTTGTTGTCTTCTGTTTTATTTATACCTTGAGTGTAAGTTCTGAAGGAACCATGTCCAGACAAAAACTGAGTCATATAATAATTAGTCTTTATATGTTGGCATTTATACCACACTCTCACATCGGGTATGAGCCTTCTCGTCCAATGACCAGTGACTGCATCAGTCCATTCGTTCTGCCACTTATCTAAGATGTCTGCTCTGACCCCTCGCACGCCTGCATCATGTCGACCATTATGCAGTGTGGGAGCCTGTAAATGGATGAGAATCACTCTTCCTATTGCCTGTGCCGCCGTTGTAGGTACAGTTCGATATGCACTTATTACTCGGAGCAGTGTGTGTCTTTGCAATGTCTCCAACATTTTTTTGTATTTTTTCTTATCCAGTACTTTGTACCATGTTGGCGCTCCGTAAAGTATCGTAGAATGGACAACACTAAGCAGTAGTCTCCTCTTCTGAAATCCTGGACCCTTTAGGTTGGGCATGAGCTTATTTAATGCCGTGATCCTACTCTGCACCTTAACCTTGAGTGATTCTATGTGTTTACCGAAGCTGAGCTTATCGTCGATATTTGATCGTTTTGTTTGGCGTAATATCCTGTCCTTCTAGATAGAATTTAATATGTTTTTTGTTCCCTGGGCCCTTGAGTATTATCGCTTCTGTTTTGGAGGCAGCGATTTCTAACTCGTGCTCTTTCATCCACCTAGCTATCCTCTTTGTCGCCTTGTTTCCTGCTATTTCCATTTCTCGTATGCTCCCTGCCTCTACCAGCACTATTAAATCGTCCGCATAGGCTAGGGTTCTGGCCTTGCAGTCCAGGTCGATGTTTAATACTCCATTGTACAAAATGTTCCACAAGGTCGGTCCAAGGACCGATCCCTGCGGGACACCTGCGGTAATGGGCATAGTATAATTGTTATCTATTATAGGAGATCTGTTCTTGAGGTAGTCTGCTATAATATTTATTAGATATTCTCCGATTTGGAGTTCTTGTAGTGCTTTGATTATGAGTGGCCAGGTGGCTGTGTTAAACGCGTTTTTTACGTCAATGGCAATCATAGAAACATATGCTGCTCTAGATTTTTGAACCTTGTCTCTTATCCAGTTTTCTGCATGAATAGATGAACGTCCCTTTCAGAATCCATACTGGTGAACCGAAATAGCCTCCTTGTCTATCAATTCCCTTTCTAATCGTCCCTTAATAATCCTTTCCAAGAGTTTGCTCACGCAGTTTAAAAGGTATATAGGTCTATACGATGTTGGTTCACCCATCGGCTTACCCGGCTTCAAGATAAGGACTAGTTTTGCTATTTTTTGCTCGGTGGGGAATTCCTGTTTTTGCATTGTATCGTTAATTATATTTAATACTATATGCGGTTTTATCTGTACCAGGGATTTTATGGTTTCAGGAGTTATCCCGTCTGGTCCAGGTGCTCTGTTAGATTTAATATCATCTATAGCTTGTTGTAGCTCTTGTATTGTTACTTGCGGTACTTTTGGAATGCTAATTTGCTAGAATATGAATAGGGGTTTCTCTGGAAAAATAATTTCCACTGCTCTCTTTCTTGTTTCTGGTGGCACCTCGTAGGGGGTTTGAATTCTTAGGTTTTTGACTGCAATCCTGTATCCATCCCCCCAAATGTCCTCGTCCAGTTGTCTTATGATGTCGTTCCACTTATTTCTTTTGCTACTTTTAATTAGTTTGCATAAAGCTTTCCGCTTATTTCTATACATCGCCTCCAGTTCGTGTACTTCCTCACCTAGTTTTCTCTTTCTGGTAGTCCTTCTTTTAGCGTCGAAGTATTCTTTCCTACTTTTTTCGATTTCCTCGTTCCACCAGTAGGGGTATGTGTAAATACCTCCTCCTTTGTTTTTGCTGGCAGCCTTGACTATTTTTTTCAGACATCTAATCAGAGCATTTAGATCCTTAGCATCTTTTTGCTTAATATCCTTCAAACACATTTTGACATTTTCCATGTTTATGCTTCTGATTTGCCGCTGGTCATTTCGTCCACCCTCAGATTTGATTTCAAAATATATATACTTATGATAGGTAAAGATCTCAGCTTCCTTCAGTATCTGCCAGTTTTCTATTTTGCGAGTCATTTTTGAGCTAGCACATGTGACGTCGATGTGTGAGACGCTCTTATTTCTTACGAATGTTGGCTCTCCATTATTGATTATGGTATAGTCTAGTAACTCGACCCATTTCATCCAATACTCTCCTCTATGGTCGGTCCTGGGTGCACCCCACTGGGGTGCTTTAGAGTTGATATCCCCCATCACTAGTATCTTGTTTCTCTCTGCCTTGCATGCATCCATGATATTGTCAACTGCTTGAATACTTGCATTTGGATGTTTGGTGAGATATAACAGCAGATCAGACAAAGAAAATGGGGCAAGTTCGAATTCAAGGTAATACTTCATATTTCTTTCGGATTTCTATGCGATACACATTCTCTAAAATAACATCAATGGGTCGATGATAATTGTTTCTTCGCCGACTTTTATGCTGTTGTTTACTGCTATCAATGGGATGACCTTGTCTTTTCGTTTGAATTTAATGGGCTTACGTGGTAATCATATTCGACATGGACTCGATATCTTTTTCTCTGGAGACAACAGTTTATATTTTCATCCACAACCACTCCAGAACTTACGGAAAGAAGATACTCAATTTCAGGAAAGGAGGGTGCTGAGACAACCAATTCAGCATTTTTTTAAATCTCGATCAATTCGAGTGATGCGCGAAATCCTCGCATCAACATATTGCTCAGATGTATCTAAAGAAACATCGCAATAGTCCTCAATGGCGTTACAAACGTTGTGCAAAGGTATCATTCCTAAAGTCCATAATATGAGTACGCTGTTACTAATCCCACGTCCACGAGTGAGAAACTTTATATATTTAAAATCTTATTTTGGTAAAAAGCGGTAAGAATAATATGTTATTTGTGCTTTCGAAATTTACCAAGGAAAAACTAATTTGAAGATTTTTTAAACAAATTTTCATCTTACGCTGCTATAACTTGTGTGAAATTTTATTCTCTTCGAGTTTATATTGAACGTTTTTGGTCGTAGGATCAACCGTTGAGGTATTATATTGAAAAAACAACAGATTTTAGGACCTTTAATCCAAAGACCTTGTTTTATCCCTACTGACTTGATTATGACTCGGGTGACAAATTCCCGGCCTTACACGCAGATACCTCTACAAATACCTATATTATATCCCAATGGCACAGGACCAATTGGACAGGCTTATTTTAGAAACATTTTTTCATAAAACTCAAAATAAAAAATTAGATACAAAAGTAATAGAATGTTTTGAGAAGTACAAAAAACCAAAGTAAAATTTTGGCATCAAATAAAAAATAAAAAAAATGTTTAGTAAATTTGTGAATTTTCTTAAATAAATGTTTTAATATACGATTTAGAGAAAAATGTTAAACATAAAAGTTGTAGAACGTGTTAAGTTCTATGAAAAAGCTCATTAACTTTTTTGCGTCAAATGAAAAACAAAGGAGATACGATTTTTTTCAGCTTTGACATGCAGCCATTTTGTTTTTACTGGGCCAATTTGGCTCATTAACAAACTCGTCCAAGATATTGGCCTAATCGATTTTTGTAGCGAGTTTGGTTTCGATCCGTCAAAAAATACGCCCTCTATCGTGCTTACAAAGGAACACCAAAACGAAAAACTGCATTAAAATTTTTCCGAAATCGCGTCATGCTACTCTCTACAATAGCCCTATTTCATTCTGAAATAAGCCTAAAAATTCGTTGTTGAAATTTTATGTCGACTTGACGTTTGGTACAAAAGTTACAGTGATTTTTAAGGAAACACGTTTTTTTATTTAAAAAAACAATGAAAAAAATTTATGTGGTGATGAAACGTAGCGCTAGATGAGGAAAAACACGGTTGAAATTGAGGCTTGATAAATATTGTTCACTGCTCCAGGAAAATCCACCTTCACTGATAGTGTTTCTGAATTTAAACGTAGCGGTACGAATGATGATGCACAGATCTCTGGTCGTTCAAAAGAGATCATCTACCAAATCGCTTTTGCAAGTTGCAGTTTATAGTTAACATTCTCCACATATCAAGGGAAGGTTAAGGCTTTAATTTGCATGGATATTTGTTTAAGAGGGTACCACATGTGCTAACTGTAGACCAAGAATAACGAATTGGTTTGTAATGATGGGCAAAATTGCTTTCGCACTTGTCCTGTCCTCTAGATTTGGCTCCCAACGACGTTGACTTGTTCGCGGACTTAAAAACAATGCTAGCCGAAGGAAGAATGAGGAGGTGATTACCAAAAGAAACGTTCATTTTGAGACCAAGTATAAATAATTCTTGGAGATTGGTATTGCAAAGAGAAGCGATGGGATGATTGTATCACTGTCGTAGGAGAGTTGATAAATAAAATTGACTTTCTTCATTAGACCGTGAACTTATCAGCCCAAGTGTATCAATATGTACTTGTAAAAATGCTTACCTTCTCCCGAAATACATTTGTTTCAATGATGAACATAATCCAACAGATGTACTTCCAGAACTGTCATCTGTTGGGTCCTTATTGCAAGTGTGTTTATGCCCTTTGTCCTCTAAATAACATCTTTTATAACCAGCAAATGGTACGTTCTTTTTTTCTTTTATTCCGTAGTTGCAGTGACAGCATTGTCTAGCCGAAGGAGTATTGAAAAACTTTTGAATGCTCGACGTGTGCTTTAATTTAACGAAAAGGTTGCGGATGTGTTTGAAATAGCGATTCTTATCATGTTTGGGTTGTTGTAAGGGAACATCTCTAAGAGAAAATATGATTCATATTTTTATGTAATCTGAATAAATATTAAATATAAAATTAATCATGCCTATTAGATCGTGCGGTTGATTGAAATCTTTATTGCAAATGTTCAATTAACAATATACAGTTGAATTATTGGATCTTTACCCGTGCGTCATTATTGTCTGAAAACATAACCGACAAATATCAAATTATTTTGTTCTGTTCTTCACTATTAATAGAAAGAGATGCCACTTAATAATTATGTCGGTTATGTTATCAGATATTAATAACGCACGGGTGAAGATCCAATAATTCAACTGTAGCTGACATATAATTCAATACGAAACCAGCACAGTGTAGTAAAATTGATTATCGTTGATATTTAAATGCCATTAGTATGAACTCATGAACCATTATACACAAGCAATAAAATCTATCTACAATAGTTTAGACACATCTCGAAGTACATTTACTTAAATGTTCAGAATGTAATACTATAGTTTATTTACGATAAAAAGACGATTATGTCATTTTTAGTTACTTTCCTGTTTATCAGAATAAATATTAATTTACCAACCGTGAATACAATTTATCCGCAACAACCAGGGCAATTTACAGCTAATGGGTTGGCAAAACTTCTAGACGTTGTCAAATCAACTGGTAAAATTCCCCAGTTTGTTTTGACGTTTATTTACATTCGATCATCGTCTAATATTTACAAGTTTTTTTGGTGATTTTAAATTCGTTGCTTCTTTAAGATTAAAAAAGCAGTTATTTTCATAACTAATTATTTAGGCAAATCTGCAGTGTGTGGTTAATAAAATGCCGAAGCAGCTGAACAGAAAATGTCAAGAGATGGTAACATCTTTGTTCAGCTATTTTGAACGAGAATGGCGAAATGGGGGCCCGCTTCTCCCGCTTACTGCTGTAAGAGATGTAAGTAATAGTATTCGCTATTTGTATTCATCATTATTAATATTATTGTTACATATTTAAATGTAAATGATTAAATGTCTTTAATGTTAGGTGAGGTTAATTAAACTTGATAATATATTATTTTCTACGACTATTGTAGAATTTCTATATTCCGACGTAGTTTTCGATTATGGAATAGCTTCATTCTAGCACTAGTGCAAGAATATTTATTCTCGACCTTGTTATGGAATGAATACTTGTGGCGCCCTCTAAATATCACGGTCCATTTGACAGAAAGAGAAAATAGGCGTGCTCCGTTTTGTACACCTGCTGTACTGCGCAAAGTAGATGTAGTTAAGAAATACAAGAATGCATAAAAAATCAACGTAAAATGACTAATATGATCGTTGAATATTAATTGTTAGAGCCAGAAGTGCAGAATAAGTGTACTTTATGACACTTTTTAATAAAAAAGAAGAAAATACACTATTAATTAGCAACAATTGTCAACTGTCAAAATTGTCTACTTTTTTAAATTTTTAATTCAAATTCATATTACTTCATAAAAAGTAAGTATATTAATATAATTTTATTTAAATAATAGCTATTACATGGCTTCATTCCTTTTTAGTGTCTGATACTGACAGCAGTGGTAGTTTTGCCCCAACTGCCCCAGAAATTAGGGAGTTAGCAGAGGCGGCAGCAAGCAATCTTGCCTGAAAAATCTAAGCATATTTATCCTCAACAATATGACCTGTTTATCCAATGGCGTAGATTAAAAAAAGCCCAATCATTTTCAGAGAATGTATTTCTTGTATACTTTTCAGAATTAGCAAAGTCAAATAAACCATCTACTCTCTGGAAAATATACTCAATGCTAAGAACCACTATTAACATAAAACATAAAGAGGATTTTGTCAAAATATGCCAAGTTACAAGCATTTTTAAAAAGACAATCGAGCGAAAAAATTAAAAACATCAACTGTAGAAGAAGTTAACTATTTTATAAACAATGCGCCTGATGATAAATACCTCCCTACAAAGGTAAATACATTATTAGCTTAATTATTTTGTGATTTTTTTTGGAAAATTATTTTTGTTAAATATTTCCACCGTCAAACTAATACAATTTCACCTAATATTTGTTTCAAATAATGTTTGGCTGAAAGTATCATCAATAACTCACAAATTAGGGCAATTAGGTATAGGTATAAGAAATAATAAAGTGCCATACAATACTATTTCATTGCGATACTAAAATACAGGGTGTTCTATTTATGAAAACCCAGTAAATGAACATTCCGATTTATGATCAATCCTGTATATAAAGAGCGAATATCGCGCTATGTTAATAATTTTGGACAATAGTAAACTATATCAAAAATCGTTTGAACGTAAATAGATTTCTTGATATCAAATCTATACAATGGTACAGGGTGTTGATGTTACTAGGAAATTACTAAAAAAGTGCTTATATCTTTTGAATTACGACGTATAACATTACAATACCTCATATCGCACAAACAAGAAAATCGAGGGGAATAAAAAATGTGGAAATATACAAGGTGTTCCATTTAAAAAAAGATAAGTTAGGTTCATCCTGCCAATATGGGTGGCCCTGTATCTTTGAAAATATTTTCAAAATATTGTCCTATATATGGCTTAACTTTTATCTAAATAAAGTTTTTTCGTATCTCTCATGACTAGTGAGTAATTGGACTTCCTCGCACTAATGCCGCATATTGTATATAACGCAGATATTTTTAATTATTAATAAAGTTATATTTGTTCGTTTGTTTTTTATTTGATAGTCGTAGAAAAAGTATAGTTTAGAACACGGATGGAATTCAAAATTTTACACTCTTTCTACTCGTGTAGAATTTTGCTTATTCCACCCTTGTTATAGAATATACTATTCTTTCATAAATTGAAGTAATTATATTGTAGAGTTGCAGAAGCTTTACAACTTAGCGTTACCACTGTTAACCGTATTGCCGCCAAGCATAATAGAGGTGAACAGCCTAAAAGCCCCACTAAAAAGAGAAAACGCATAAAACCTACTGACTGTTGAAATTGATAACTTTTATCAAAATGCTTTCCGAAATGTTATGTACGAAATGTATGGAAACAGTGAGTATATTGAATTTACTGTTTTATTTTATTCACAATAAACTAACACAATATTTTTTCAGATGAACACATAACCTTGAAAACTTTAAGAGACAAACTCCAGGAGCGTGAACTCTTTAAAGGTTGTTTAACATTACTCTGGAAGATAGTGAAAAATATTGGATTCAAATACCAAAAAGATGATCCTCGTCGTGTTTTAATGCATTAAAACGTGTACATTTTCTACATGAATGTGTCAAGATAAAAAGGGAAGGTATATATCAATTTGTATTTTTGGATGAGACCTGGACATTCTTGGCAAGATTCTAATCATAGGAGCGTGTAGGAATAAACCACCAACATGAAGCTGACATATTATCTGAAAAATATGGTGATACAGTTCTTCGACTTCCCCCTTACCACTGTATATTCAACCCAATTGAACATATTTGAGGCATAGTTAAAAAAATTTATAGAGATCATGTGGGAACTGATGGTTCTTCAACAGAACAAGCAATAGGTGTATGGAAAAAGTCTTTAGAAAAAGTGACTCTTTATATTTGGTCAAAGGCAGTAGAACACACTGAAAAAATTATACAAGATGGGTGGGATAGAGAAGTAGTAGTATTTGATAGACAGGATGTGCCTTCACTTATTATTTATTTTGACAGTGACGATGAAGATAGTGATGATTTCGTAGTGAAGTAGTGGAAATCTTGTTATTTATTTTTTGTATATTTTTATCCAATTTGCTTTATTTCCACCTTTTCAAAATCACTAATAACTATTATTAAATTAATTAGGTACAGTTATTTTATAATACACAAATTAAAACAACGACCACAGTATCTCTACATAAATAATACTGATCAAATGGGTGATTTTTTATTTTTATATCTTGTAACAAAAGTTTATTTTGTGTATCTATATTTTTCTTTTCCATTCTATTTTTATTATAATAAATATAATAGACATTGTATAAATTAACAATATTTAAATTTGCATGAAGATGATTACAGCTTGTGTTGATTCCTTTTAGCGTAAACCCTTGTAGTGCTCTTGAAGATGGTTCTATAGAGCATAGAATAAGGTATAAAGACCTACAGTTCGTCATTTAACCCTCTTCTATGTAAAACAATTGAATGTTAATTCGAATATAGAATGATTGGTTACTATTTCTTGTATCTTATCAATAGCTTTTCATGAATAAATATTTACATTAAATTAATCAAGCCTATCATACAAGCCTTTTATTTCTAAATAAATATTTTTGACTTTCGGTCTACGAGGCACGGAACAATGAAAAAGAAGAACTGTCAATCTAACATCAGATTGACTATTATAGTTTTCGTTAAGTAAAGGAAAAAACTATAGCTTGGCAACATCACAATATTTTGTTTTGCAACGTCATCGTCTTTTTATCGTAAATAAACTATATCTATTTGTCAATTTTTTAGAATCTGTACGATTTTTTCATTATATTGTGTAATTATTTAGAAACAGTTAGTTTAATTTAAAAAACAACTCGAAGTTTATAAACTTCACTGCTAGTACGTGTCGACTTATTCGAACTAAATAACAGTCGTGACCGTGTCGTATTGAGTTCAGATTAGAAACTTTCAAGGAAAAGTATCATATCAATGGGCTGACGAGACCCATAGGTCGAAGCTACAGATTAAGCATAAGAGACATAATGCCGATCTATGTCACGTTTTTTTAAGGAGATGTAATTCAATATTGGACGCGGCATATAGCCAGGAAAGTCGTTGTTTTTTCCTTCGGATCTTAATTTGTTTAATATTATTTTCAAATATATGGATGTGATAGTAGATTTCATCTATATCTTGAAATTTATAAAATTCCATTTCACAAACTGACATTCATTGGCCTTTTCAATTAGTATTTTGATAGTGTTGCTATTTTAATATAGCTAAGTTACGTTCACTAGTGTAGTTCTGGGTTCATATTTCTTTTACAGATAGGTTTTATCAAACTATCAAAGACTGCAGAATAAAATTTTCTGTAATCTTTGGTCTTATCTTGAGAAAGGTTTATCCCACCCAAAACATTTTCATGTAAAATGTGGCCAGGACGAGACCATATGGCTTGCACTGTCAAACAGTTATCATATCTCATGTAGAGCCAAGATTCTAACTCTACACAGCCTAACTCTACAAGCCCTAATTTCACAAATTCTATACCTACCTTAGTCAAAATGCGTGGATTGGCCGTTTCGATACCGTAAAAGATGTCAGTTTTCGCTACTTAGCACCTTGCCGAGATTACATATTATGTTGACACATCAGCATAAAATTTTTAAATCAGCGCCCTGACTTATTCCTTTTGCACATAACACTGTTCCTGTTCCTGTTCTTATTATAATGGTCTTTGTTTTTTTTCGTTTATTCTCTTATTAATATTTTGTAGCGCATTCTTGAATATCTTCAGATTTTTTTGCAATTTTTTGTTGTTTTTACCTATAATCATCATGTCATCCGCATAGCAGAGATCTGATATTAGTACCTTTTAATTTTTCAGTATCCTATTTCATACGCCTTAACTTTCTTTGCTTCATTATTTGCTTCATCTATTACCAACGAAAACGCAAATAATAGTGGGCTCAAGATACACCCCTGATTTATCTCTAATGTGGTTTCAAATGTTTCTGATTTCTCTTGCCTAACTCTTACATAATTATGAGTATGTTATTATATGCTTCGTATTCCTCTTATTACAGTTTCAGTGTTTTTCATGTATTGTCTTTATTTATCTGGTTAAAGGCGTTTGTCAGGTCAATGAAGCAGCAGTGTATATTTCGGTCTTCTGTAATGGCTTTTTATTCTAGTTGTCTCATAATGAATACCGCGTCAGTTGTGCACTTGTTTAGTATAAATCCATACTGCGATTTTTGTAATGTGTGTTCCACTTTTCTCTCTTCTCCAAAATTCTGGCATACACTTTGGACACTGCATTTGTCAATGTGATGCCTCTGTAATTTCGGCATTCTCTGTCATCCCCTTTTTTGTATATTGGGGTAATAATCCCCAAATTCCAGTCCTCGGGTGTTTTATCTTCAAGTAGGTACTCCGTTCATGAGCTCTGTTAGATAATTAACTCACTGCTTTCTCTGGCATTGCAATTAGCATGTCCGCAATTATTTTGTCATGTCTTGGTGCTTTCCCTAGTTTAAGTTTTTCTATAGCTTCTTTTACCTCCTCTTTGTTACTTTTCCGCCCAACCCTATCTAATATGCGAAAAAAGTATTGGTTTACCCCAAAATAAGTTGGAGTTTTTGATTTATTTGAGTTATTTCCAAGTGTTTCGTTTAGGTCTTCAATTATTATTACTTTGTTTTTTGCTTTGTCTATTTCCTCCTGTAATTTCGTGGAAAAGCAGCCTTTATCTACTTTTTTGGCATATTCATTTTGTCCATAACATATTATTATAGTTATTTCTTCTTCCTTTTCATTCTCTTTTATATTTACCTACCGTCATGATTCTTTCATTTATAAACTTTTCTTCTTTTACATTTTTAATTTTTCTTCTTTTATTACCAAAGCTACTCCTTCTCTTGCATTTTCCAGACCAATACATCCAGTATCCATTAGTTACTTCCATTATTTCACTTTCCTTCTTCTTCGTTTCGGTTATTCTTACATAGTTTATTTATTTCTGATGTCAGTACGTTTTTTTTCCGTTTCCTTTTACGTTCCATGTTCCCAATGTTATTATTTTATTTAATTTTACTTTATCTTTGTCATAATTTTGGTATTTTCCGTTTATTTTCATTTTTTCCTTTGTTAATCTCTATGTCTTCCGCGTGTCTAAAGTCATTTCTCCTCTCTTCCTCATTCGCATCCTTTTTCATAGCATGTGAAAGATATGTGTATACTGTCCTGTGTGTGTACTTTGTTTATTCGTTTTTTGGAATATTTTTGACTCAATCCGGTACTAATTTATTTTCGTTCATGTTCCCCCTCCAGTCCAGTCCATTTATATTTATCTTCATGTATTCCATTTTTACTTATGTCCATTGCTTTTTTTCCTTTACTTTGTCTCTTATTATTCTGAACCCCCATTTTTTTTGTGAAGTCTGAATCTATGTATATTTTGTGTTCTTCAATGTTTTTAAGCTAGTTCTTGTTCCTTTTAGGTTTGTTTCCCTTTTTGAATTCTAGCTTATCTTAAACTGTCTTGTCATTTTTTGGGTGAATCGGTATTCCTTTAAAAATGGTAATGGTCACAATTAGTGTTGGCAACGCCGCCGAGTATCAAGAAGACAATAATCAAATTACAAATTTTTAGGTTAAATCTAATAAAACCTATTTTTTCGTATTTCCTCACATAAGCTGAGTTGAAAATGATAATTCATATTATTTGGATGAGAAAATAGCGAATTAACTGATTATATTGTATTTGTAAAGTCGAACAGTGAATTTTATCAATTTTAAAACGTTTCTAATATTAAGACCTATCTGTAAATAAATATAAGCACAGCCAGAACTCGACTGGAGCTATACTGAAGTTTAGCCATTAGTATGAATAAAATAGTTAATAGAAGAATGTGAAAATGAAATGAATAAAATCATTACAATACTTACCCAGCTCCTCGCATTTTCTGTTTATTTTTCATAGTTTGTTCTCTTAATGGTCGATTATCAGATGGAAATTCACGGTCTCTTTTGGTAACATAATTTTGTTCTTTCCTTACCCAATTCCAACCCCACCATTTGCAGAATTGCAAGTCCCAACCTTCTTCGTCGCCATAAGGTGGCGGTGGAGGAGGAGTAGAGCAATTTTTCATATTATTTGTAGTTTTTACATTGTCATCAGAGTTATACTTTTTAGTTCTTGCATGCCTCTCGAATTTTTTCATTGTTGGTTCATACATTAAGTGGGTTGCATATTACTTAAAATTTTCGATATTTTTGAGTATGACATAAAACATTATTTTTAATATTTTTAATCTTTTGGATAAACGTCTTTTCTTGTCATATTTGACTTATTATTAAACCACAGAGTATGGAAGATAGACAGACTATATGTTGCTCGACAAAACAAATTAAGAATAAAGTTGAGCATAAATATAGATCTTCCCTCAATTACCCGTGATTTATTATTACAAAAATGTATAAAAACAATCTTGCATTAGCGGTCACATTAAAAAGATGTTTTTTTCATTGGTGCATCATTTTACCTATTTAAGCACACCTCAGCGTGTTTAAATCGAACTTTCAAACACGCGCGTTTTTTAAAGTTACCATGGTAACAACAACAACTCGAGAAACGTAAGTATCAATAGTGCTATTCAACGCGACAATCGATTACAATCATTTCCTGTCATTTAAAAAACAACATGTTCAACAATACATCTTCGATATCAATCGATCACTCTGATTATAATCGATCTAAAATTATGATGCTATTGAAAACAATCGTAAATCGGAAGCATGTGCTGGTCGAAAAATTTAAATAAACTACCGTTTGTCTATGGGTTATGCGATGTGAGTGCTATTTTGCAATTATATATTACATTTTTAGTTAACAGAACAGCTTCTATAAAATTAAACGTGATTAAACTAAATGAACTTGTCAAAAGTGTGAAATACACGTGAAATGCACTAAAATAATAATGAGGTTATGTCACTATTGATTTATTTGATTTGTAAAATGACATGACAAATGACATTTTTTTTGGTCGTTCAACGAACATCAATACGTTTTCGATTTCGATTATAAACAAAATCGGAATCAAGATCGAAGTGTTGAATAGCACTATATTGACAACTTTTTGATTATTGATCTGACAGCAGTACCTCGTAACGTCAAATAAAAATAAATACTATTTAGGATGGACTTTCACGAAACTTGGCTGGGCATCGAAAGCGGACTTTTATGAAATGAAACTTGGCTGAGCATCGAGGACGGACTTCCATTTTTTTGTAGTAATAATATAATATTTTTTTATTTCAAAGTGCACCAATAAAAAAATAGCGTAAAGTATTAGTGGATAACTGGTCTTTCAAACACTTGCTCTAATTCGAAAAATCGCGCGTGTTTCAAAGACCTCTTTATCCACTTATACTTTAATATACTATTATGAAGGAACAAGTTTGATTACTCAAATCTTACTTGCATATGACATAATGTCAACATCTTTACATATGAATATTATTGAGAAAGTAGGTAATAGTTTATAAAAAAATAGGATGTATTTAGTGATCTGATTAGAGAGTTATTGAAACGTCTTTTGAGAAATCCTTTATTAAAAGATTCCTTTATTTTGACATATACGCATGCGCATTTCTTAAGTACGACTCTAATACTTTTATGTAAATAAAGGATATCCTATATTTAAATAAAATAGAGGAAAGGAAACTTTTAGTTAAAGATCTTTAATTTTGACATGTTTGACACACTTTTCACAGAAGTAGAATAGCTATTTTAGTTCTGTGACTGTGTTGAAACTAACAACCAAAGACAATACAAATATTAATATAAAAGGAAAATATCATCCATGACTCAAATGTGACTGACAGTAATTTTTCTGAATGAAACTCAATATCAATATATCTTAGTTTGTCTATGTTAACAACTATACTAATTTTTATTTCGTTATTCAGAATATTATAATAGTTCGAAAACACTTTAGTTCTTCAGAGAATAACAACAAAACCATTCGTCTTATGACAAAACTGCTTTAAGAGCTTGCAGATGTACCTACTTGCACTTCTCTTTTTTAAATTCGAGCATTTCCTTCTTTGTTATTTGTCTTTGATTTGTTTACTAACAACCTGTAATCCTCAGTATGGCGAAGTTTAAAACTTATCTCAGTATTTTCATATTTGAGGCAACGTATATCGGATATCACCTAAAATCCTGAAATCTATGGTAATTAGATATTTTCTTCAAGACACAGAAATAAGAATGTGGTTTTGTTTACCTACTATCCACACTATTCCCACTTTCGGTGATGAAATGTTCTGGTAATTGCAGCAAATTCTTCAATTTTAGATGTACTATATCAGCCCTAAGCAATCTAAAGTGATTTTTAAGTTCGTCATCATTCATATTATTTATATCAATTATTTGTATTTGTTCATTATTTTCAATACCAATAAAATAGTGCAAAATCAGCATCTCTATCTCTTCTGCATTCGCTCCTGCTAAAATTGCTATTTCTAATTGTTCCTCCATAATATTATAAATTAATATTACAATAGATGCACACAAATAAGCATGATGTTTATATACCAATACAGATAAATAAGTTATGTTCTTTTATAATCTGCCAAATGTCATAAAGTTCTTTTTCCTGTATTGCTACTTTCAATAACTCTATAAAAAGTTATACTAAAAGATACTTTAATAAAGGAACTTTTAATACAAGCAGCCTTTATTACAGATCTTCAATAACTCTCTAATATATAGTGTGAGATTGAAGTTTATATAAAAAAGAAGAAGATTTGATGTAACAGTCAGTTTTAATAAAAAAGATAAAACAAGTGTTCAAACCACCGAATACTATATTCGGTGGTTCAAACACTTTGTATTCTGCTAAGGGGTTATGTGCCCAGGACATTGCAAATAAATAATAAAATAAAACACGTACTGAGTGAAAATTCTGGTGAAAAATCACAAATAACCTGAAAAACAACAATAAAAATGGGAAATGAAACGGACGATATTGGAAATATTGAAAAACTTATAAACTCTGAATCTTTTGAAATGTGGAATTTTCACACATCTGTGTATGTTAAAGCTAGTGGACTATATGCAATAGTGATACATGAATACGTTAAACCTCAGAAATTAGGCTTCAATTAACTTAGAAGAAAACGTACAACATACGTACAATTACAATGAGTGACAGATAATATGACACAATAAACAACAAGACACTTTGATTATATATCATTCACCCCTGCCTGTCTGAAACTTAGTCTTGTAAATAAAGTGGGACTCTTTGGGTTCTTAACGGTCTTCTTTGAGGTGGCGAGGGAGATGGATTAGCAGCCTTCATGTTTTCATCCTTTGTTGCTCCGTTATTGGTTGATAGATCGTTTCTAGGAGGCTAAGAGTATCTATTGTTTGACTCTGCCTCTTCGAAAATCTCATCAAGATTGCTTGTTATCGACGGGCCCTCGTCTCCTGGTATGGGAGCTAGTTGTCTGTTCGATACTGTGGATTACCGGCCATCGCTCCGTTTTACATAAGAGTAGGTTGGATTACTATGGAGAAGTTCCACCTCTTCAACGATAGGGCCATTCTTGGAGCGTACATTCCTCCTCATGAGAACTGGGCCTGGTACGAGCCACGATGGGATGTATTCCCCGACCGGAGTGAGTCTTGTAAATTATAACATCCTTTCATGAGGGGTCGTATTTATTGAGGTGCACAGCAGCGAACGTACACAATGTAATGCTGGTTTTAAGGCGAGTTCCCAGTTAGCGATTGGAAGATTTTTGGACTTCGAATTAAGTTGTATCGTTCGCCATAACGTTACATTTAATTTTCCTACTTGCCCGTTCCTTTGTGGATTATAGAGTGTGGTACGTGAAGATGTAATGCCATGGTTTCTCAAAAAATTTTGTAATTCTTCAGACATAAAAGAGGAGCCTCTATCGCTGTGTATATACAAGGGCTGGCCAAAAGTAAAGAAAATATCCTTTAGGCACTCGATGACTGTTGCCGCCGTCATGTCCTTGCATGGAAATGCGAATAGATAGCGTGAGTACTCGTCGATTACTGTAAATATGTATTTGTTGGTCTAGTCGATGGCAGTGGACCCTTGAAGTCGATATTGAGCCTTTCGAATGGAGCTATAGCTTTTATTAGGGTTCCCTTTGACTTGGCGAAACGTGGTTATACTTCAGCGCATACTCTACATGAAGCAGTCATTTGTTTAATATCGTCTAGCGACTAGGGTAAGTTTTTGACCTACGTATAGTGATACATTCTCGTGATACTTGGATCCGATAGGGCGTCGTTCAGCTCCATTAGCTTGTTGGTATTCATGTATGCACATACTCTTGATAAGGCATCTGAAGTGACATTTTCGACTCCAGGTCTGTGAATTATGTCGTAATATAACTCGAGGCGCCATCTTTCGAATTTGTCGTTCTCAATTTTCGATGAATGATTTTGATCGAATACGTGGCTGACCTATTGCTGGTCGGTGATTAGAATGAAGTGTCGTGATATCAACCGATGTCGCTATTTTCTTAGGCTCTCAACAATTGCACACGCCTTTTTTTCTACCGACGCATGTTTTCGCTCGCAATCTGATAATGTTCTGGAGAAAAATGCGATTGGGTGGCTTCGTTGAGAAAGTGTAGCGGCGATCGCAAATTTAGAGGCGTCCGTCTCAACTTTCAAGATTTCCTTGTCATCGATAGCAACTAGGGCCGCTTTTTGTATATCTGCCTTTAAGTGCTCAAAACAAGATCGGGCTTCATCATTTAGCGGGAAACTCTGACAGTTCACAAGTGGCTGTATCTTAGTAGAAAAGTTTTTGACCCATTTGCGTCGTGTGCGAATAGTCCCAGCGCCCGTTTTAAGTCAGCGGAATTAGTAGGCAACGGTAATTTTAAGAGCGACTCGAGGCGATCCTTATCCGGTTCGATGACATTGTTTGTAATGGCGTAACCCAGAAGGCTGACAGATGTTTTGTTGAAATTACATTTGTTCTTGTTCAGTGTAAGCTTGTACTTAGTTACTGCTTTCTCGAATTTCTCTAGGTTGTCGTCATGTTCCTTTTGAATTTTCCCGCATACTGTTACATCGTCCAGGTAGGCAAAAGTTCCCTCAAGTTTTTCTTGATCGATAATATATTCTAGGGTGCGTTGGAAGGCAGCTACGCCGTTTGTTACCCCGAATGGGATTCTAGTAAATTCATAGAGTTTTCCATCTGCCTCGAACGCGGTATAAATTCGTTCTCTTTCTAGTATGGATACCAGATGGTAAGCAGACTTCAAGTATATTTGACTGAAAACGTTTAATTTTGCGACCTTGGACGCGATATCTTCGACGTTAGGTAATGGGTAAGAATCGAGATACGTGAATTTGTTAATTGTCCTAGAATAGTCGATTACAAATCGTTTACGATGATTGCTTTCGCCAACGACAAGTAACTGAGCGCGTCATGGGGAGCTGCTCGCTTCAATGACTCCATATTCAAGTAGTTTGTTGATTTCTTCTGTGTTAAAAACCTCTTCATCTTCGGTACGCCTTCTTGATTTTATAGCAATAGGTATAATGTCAGCGGACAGATTAGCAAATATCGACGCCGGTTGTACTGTTGCTTCCATTACACTTATTTGTAAAGGTTCCTTTGATCCTCCAAATCGCAATTCAAGTTTCGAGTGGTTTTTGAGCAGGTAGTGGCCGACTATGACACCAGCACACACGTTTTTTACTACAAGTAAAGGGTGTTCCTTGTAAACGTGTTTGTCAATAATAAGAGTAGCAAAACAAATAGCATCTACAAAGGACGTGTGGCTGAGTGTAGGGTTTTAGTTTAAGTTTCATTGTTTTGGTGATATTCTTGTCTATGAAGCTTACGGAGCTACCCGTGTCAATTAGAGCGTCAGCACGGACGTCATTAACGATAATTGAGACAGTTGCTGTTTTAAGACTTGACGGTGACGCAGCCGAGAAGATAGAGTTGGTCGGGAAGAGGATGGCATTGTTTGTGGTTTTTCTGGCTGACCGACACACCTTGGATAAGTGCCCAACTTTGCCACAATTTTGACACTCAGCCCGAAATGCGGGGCATGTAACTCGTTGGTGTAATTTTCCTCCGCAAAAAACATTTAAATTTCGCTGGCGGCGCAGCAGCTACTACTTCAGGATGATTCGATGACGGACTTGGCTGAGTTACTCTCTCTGATGATGCTAGAGCATTCAGGATTTGATCGTTGAAACTTACCATTGTTTGAGAATCTTTCTGAGCCGTCTCAATAGTTTGGACTTGTTTGATAGCATCGTCTAATGTCAGACTCGAATTTTCCAAAATATGTTCCTTTATTTTTGCTGAAGTTATACCCGCTATAAAAGCCCCTCTTATGGCTTGACTTTCATGTTCAACGGCTTCAACAGTTTCATAGTTGCAGCTTTGAGCTAATAGGCGTAGTTCTCGAACAGAGTCATCGATAGTCTCACCAGGTTTTCGTTTTCTCGCAGTGAGTATGTAACGAGCTAATATCTCATTTTGCAGTTTAGAGTATGTGTTCTTTAGAATCTTGATAGCAACTTCATAAGTTTTACTTATGTGTGCATAAATACTCGTGGATAGGTGATTTATCAGTAACTTTAGCTTCACTTTTTCTTCTATCATCGTACCAGGTGGGGCCTCCGCTTCGAGGAAATTTTCATACGCAGAGAACCAATGCTTCCATCTAGTTTCGCCACCGACGCTGCCCGAAACGACTTCGAATTTTACGGGCCTTAAATATTTGGCAAAAGGATCTACCGTAGAGTTTCCGCTTTTCGCCATTGTGTTAATTAAATTGATACATGAATACGTTAAACCTCAGAAATTAGGCTTTAATTAACTTAGAAGAAAGCGTACAATTACAATGAGTGACAGATAAGACACAATAAACAGAGACACTTTGATTATATATCACGGGTACTCCTTCATTTTTAGAAGCAATAAAATTTGAAACACAAGATTGTTCAGAGAATTAACTGAGAAATGTCATAAAATGACATTAAGTTAGGTACCGACTAGATTATGTATGCATTTTTTGTCTTAAAGTCGATTTACCGTGCAATTTATAGTATATTAAAGTATAAGTGGATAAAGAGTTCTTTCAAACACGCACGATTTTTCGAGCACGACGGCGCAGCCGGAGTGCTCGAAATAGAGCAAGTGATTGAAAGACCAGTTATCCATGAATACGGAAGTCCGTCCTCGATGCCCAGCCAAGTTTCAATTCATAAAAGTCCGCCCTCGATGCCCAGCCAAGTTTTGTGAAACTCCATCCTAAATAGTATTTATTTTTATTTGACATTACGAGGTATTGCTGTCGGATCAATAATCAAAAAGTTGTAATTGATACTTACGTTTCTCGAGTTGTTGTTATTACCATGGTAACTTTAAAAAACGCGCGTGTTTGAAAGTTCGCTGAGGTGTGCTTTAAATAGGTAAAATGAGGTACCAATAAAAAAAGAAAATTGTATATTGCACGAAAATTATAATACCTAGGTATAGGATACATGCGCACACAATGGCAAGCAATTCTTTTTCTATAACCGAATAATTAATTTCAGAATGATTTAAAGTTCTAGAAGCATATAGTATGGGTTTGTCATTGGGTACTTTTCCTTGGGATAAAAGTGCACCTATTGCATATTTACTAGCATCGGTTGTGAGAATAAAAGTTTTTGAGAAATCAGGATATTGCAAAATGGGATCATTGGTTAATATCTCCTTACAAGTTTTGAATGAATTAAGCGATTCTTCGTTATGAATAATTTTTGAACCTTTTTTCAAACACATTTGGTCATGGGTTTTGTTATTTTAGCAAAGTCTGCTATGAAACGTCGATAGTAACCTAGGAGACCTAAGAAACTTTTAATTTCTGTTTGATTTTTTGGAATTGGAAGGGATGTACTATATATTGAGATATCGTCTAAATAAACTATGCACGTTTCGTCAGTCAAATCACGCAATGCGTTATCCATTACATTTTGGAAAGTGGACCATTTTTAAGTCCGAAACTCATACACTGGGGAGTACTGGAAGCCGTCTTGTCAATTTCTTGAGGGTCAATTTCAATTTGGTGAAAACCACTTGCGAGATCAAGTGTTGTTAGGTACTTTGTTCTACCTAGTCTGTCTAGTATTTCGTGTATTCTAGGAATTGGGTATCGATTATGAACTGTTTTCTCATACATTTTTCTATAATCAATAACTAAACGCCATTTCTTTTTGCCTGATGAATCTAATTTTTTGGAACCAACCATATGGGTTTGGAGAATGGAGACGTAGACGGTTCAACAATACTTTCGTCTAACATTTTTGTAATTTGTTCATTAGCTTTTTCTCTATATATTTCGGGAAGCCTACAAGATTTTGTGTATATAGGGCTATCATCAGTCAAAGTGATTTTATGTTTCATTTGATTGGTAAAACTTAATGGTATTCCATCACAATAAAATATGTCTCTATAATTAAAACTCAAATTTCTAATGTCTTCTTTTTCTTCTTTTTGTAGTCTGAGATTTTTTAAATTTCCTTTAAGCTTATTTTGTTGAATAGCTGTTAATTCTGAATCAGATTCACATTCCATGTTTTCAAGAAAATTTACTTCTAGCAAGTTTAGAATTTCAATTTCGAAAGGTTCTTTTATCCCAAACCCAAGATTTTCTTACTTCTAACTTATTTCTAGTTCTTATAGATTCGATCGATGTTAGACCAAA
Organism: Galeruca laticollis; assembly: GCA_963921935.1. NCBI lineage: Eukaryota > Metazoa > Arthropoda > Insecta > Coleoptera > Chrysomelidae > Galeruca > Galeruca laticollis. Next base: position 148,257,520 of record OY998176.1, on the reverse strand, counting down.
CCCAAGGTGTAATCTTCGTTTTTCTTTTCTTCTTCGAAGCTGACGATTGATCGGTTCAGAACTATCGGATTGTATTCGATATTCGCTCAAACAAGTCAAATAGTTCAAAGTTCGATACTCACTCGATTGCAACCGGTCACTGAAGTTCAAAATTTTCGGTAAATCGTTGATACGAAAATCTCATGTACTATACGTGAAAAACTTCGAAAATCCTATTCCGACTGCGCCAATAAGATTTTGTCACTCCGAAAAATACTTTTTAGAAAACGAAAAATTATTATTTAAGATGTTTATTATATGAAAGTTACAAACAATCTCCCTTATTAATACATGATTATTCTTTTTTATAGTTTTAATTAAAAATACAACATAAGCAAATATTTTACATGGGTCAGCCATTGTCGTTTCTTAACTCGCGTTTTCCCGTTAGTAAAAGAAACTAAGCAGTTGGACTGTGTTCGCTATGGCTGAAGTAGTTGAATATAAGAAGAAAAATTGGCGAGTAATACGCGGCGCGTTTACGCGTAATTTTAATGAACTTGAGACCTTTTTTCATAAAGAGACACTCGATATTTCCGCGATACAAGTCACTTTTGACATTTTAGCATTAAAATATGAACAATTAACGGTGGCGAATGATTGATTTATATGAAGCCTTGTTAGACAGCGCATCTGAAGAAAGTTTTCGCAGTCAAGATAAAGTGTAACCAGTTATTTGAATTTAGAGATCTTGGCGACAACAGACTCTAATGCAGATACTGATCATGATAGCAATCAGCAATCGAAATATACAGTATTTCATTCAAGCTACTGTGCCTGGCAGTAGAGTTCGTCGTTTAGTTGAGAGTTTTCCTATTATAGTTGCAACATCCTTCCACCTCAGCAATGTTTAACATGTTAAAATACTGCTCATAAAAAACAAACTGAATATCCCCCTATCATTTACAAAAAACGCTCTGGCAACTTGGTTACAAGTCCGTACCGTGTAACTGTTGCTTTCGGCATTGGCACTGAACTGACGTCTTTCGTTTGGTCATCAACCTCAGATATATCTTCACCATTCACGCCAGGCTGCAGGATTTCTTCATTGGTCAGCGACTTAGGTAAACCTTTGGACTGGAATTCTTGTACAAGATTAGGAACAGCAAAAATTTCCATTGGATAAAGTCGCTGAATAGGTCTTAACAATATACCTCTAGAGATTTAAATTTTTACTAAACGGATGTGACCATCTTTGTCGACTACTCGGCCAACAGGCCAGTCGAGGCGCTTATTATTGTCATTTCCAAGTACCCCAGTTCCCCAAGTGCAATTAGGCGATGAGAAATATTATTTTTGGCTAAATTCAACTGTCTCAGAAATTCTGAACGGAAACGGGAACGGAGAGTTTCTCGTAAAGTTTGTATTTTTCGCGCTTTTCGACATAATGAATCGCGAACAACTATATCACAGTCTGGCATACCGCACTCCGATTGATCGCGTAAAAACATGGCGGGACTTGACGGCACTAAGTCTTTTGGGTCCTCACTTACATAAGTTAGAGGCCTTGAATTAACAATGGACTCGCAATTGCACAGTACAGTCAACATACTCTCGTAGCTCAAGCTAGCACGACCTAACACTCTTTTGAGAAGTTGCTTCACGACGCCGATCAGTCTTTCTTAGAAACCTCCCCACTACGCCGCTGTAGGAAGGTTAAATTCCCACGAAATTTTTTGCATGGCAGTGTCCCGGGTAATAACTTTCTAATCTAATATCCAAAACGCGTTTTCCGCACCGATGAAGATCGTCCCGTTATCACTAAATATTGTCTTTGGTCTGCGACGTATCACAAACCGACGCAACGCCTGTCAAATATTCACGGTTGACAAAGACGTTACTGGTTCCAAATTTACAGCGCGATATACTGCACATGTAAATAGGCAGATCCATGCCTTACTATAATTTTTTAAATATAGAGGTCCTGTAAAACCGATTCTTGTTACTTCAAACGCAATCGCATTGCGCACTCTCGCTAGAGGTAAGGGTGGAGAAATAACATCAATCGGTTTGGATTTAAATCTTTTACAGTTAACACACTTGGTAATACCAGATCGGAGAGTACGTCTGCCACACAGAATCCCAAAAAAATGTGTCAACAAACAAATAAGTCCTTGTGTACCTAGGAGTTAATATAAAATTTTGAACTAAAAAATGTTTCGACGGTAAAATAATAGGAAAGCGATAATTCTCTAGATTTCAAGCGAACCAATCCTTTTGCATCCAAGATCGGATTTAAACTTTTTAATCTTTGGTCAACAACACCAGCAAAACTTTCCTTCTGAATTAGCTTTAACAAAAGTGTATCACCTTGGGCAATTTCTTTAGCATCTAATTCGTCTTTTATTTTTTCTTCAGGGTGTCTACAGTTATAAATAAATCGAAAAATCTACCCAAACATTCGTATAGTTTTGATATACTTGGAAAAATGTTCAAGGTGCCAAGTACCAGTTATGTACATGTACATATTTAAAGCTGTAGTAAGAAGTAAGTTTTTTCTTCCATTCAGCCATAATTTCCTCTTCATCCTAGGTAAGACTTGTCAAAGGCCAATTTCCCGGATCACGATAAAGCCAAGTATGCCCCTCCCAGCATCTGGAACTCGATAAATGTTTTGGAGAACAGCCCATTGAAGGTAAATCAGCAAGGTTATTCAGACCTGGCAAAGGATGCCAATTGTTAGCAGAAGTCATATTTCTAATCTCAGACACACGATTCCAAACAAATACACCCCATTCTTCCTTCCGCTGGCTCCAAGAAATTACTGTACTAGGATGACTCCAAAAGTAATTTTGACTTTCAGTCTCTAAGTTTTTCACAACATTATCATGCAGTCTGCAAGCAGTTCCATGCGTGGTATGATCATTTACGACCCTTGTTTTTTATAGGAGCCATTCTGGCCTTGACAGCTAATAAATATATGAAAACATGTTTATTTCTAGAAATTCTCAAAAATATGACACCAGCATATACGTCTTGGGAAGCATCACAAAATGTATGAATACTTAAGTCCTCTGCTTCATCTTTACCAGCACATATCCACCGAGGTATTTTGATTTGCTGCAGAAGTGATAGTTCCTTCACCCATTGTTCAAAAGCTAGAGCAGTGTTATCACCAACTGGTTGATCCCAAGTTAGGGCCTACTTCCATAACTTCTGTAGCATTATCTTTGGCACCAAAATAGTGGGAGATAAATATCCAATTAGGTTAAATATTTTATGAGCTAGGGACAAAATGTATCTCTAAGTGACAACATCATTTAAAGTATTTTCCTCGCTTAAAAAGCGTGCAATGAGCGTCATATTGTCCTCTTCTGTATACCAATTTATACCAAGGATTGGACATACATTATTCACAGCCACCTCTTCTTTCCCTAAGCTACTAGTACTCTCCCAACCTCTAAGATCAAAACAGCCTTCTTTCATAATATCAACAGCTTCTCTAATAAATGTTTTTAATGAAGTTTCATCAGGTAAGCTAGTGACACAATTATCGACATAGAAACTTCGGATCAGTCTTTTTACAGTGTCACTGGAGTATACAGCGAGACTATCTTCACATTTCATCAGGGACTGAGACAAATTGTTTTCCAATGTGGCTCCAAGTAAAAAGGGACTACAACTGAGACCAAAAACCACTCGCTTATGACGAAAAACAACCATTTTCCCTCGAGAATCAACCCATAAAACTTTTAAAAACTTCGATCGCTTTTACTGACACCAATCTGATGAAAAGCCATACGAATATCTGACGCAACTCCTAATTTATTCTCACGGAAACGTAATAACTCTGATGGTATTAGCTCGATCAAATTCAGACTCTTTTCTAGACAAAAAATTAATGATAGCTTGTCCTTTTCATGAGCTGACGCATACAATACAGGGCAAATTTTCGTGGAACTGCTGTTCTTGATTATAAGCCTGTGAGGTACGAAATGACCCTGAACATGATCTTTTGTATCTGGTTCAATGACTCGTTCTATAAAACCATCAGTTTCCCATTCAACAAAAATATTAATATATCTTTCAAAAAATTTTTCATTTTTGAGCTTACTCACAGTAGCATCATGCCTTTTTTAGCAATATTAAAGTTTGTTGGTACATGGGGATGTCCTTCAAGCCATGGTAATCGAACTTCGTACCTGCCTTCTTCATCTCTGGAGATGCTATCCATAAACAGTTCCTTAGCTGCCACAGCTGATTCCTGCCGTGTACACTTATCTAATGGCTACTGAATTCCTAAGACATCTAATTCCCACAAATTACTAATAGCGTTTTCGGTTTACTGCTCTCGGTTGCTCTGAGAGCATATAATAGCGACCTGCGAGAGATTGCCATGTTCTATTTAAACAAAAGGTCGCCCTCTCTTAGAGTTGTGTGTTCTCTTTTACATTTTTACTGCTCTAAAATATAAAAAGATCGATCCCAACGGATCTGAAAATATTGAGAGAGCAAGGAGAGCACTCTTGAAAATATAACCTCATTTTAATAAATAATTGTAGTGTCAAAATCAACAACCTATAGTTTTATCGATAATTTGTATTTTTGTTGATAATTATGGAGCAAAAAACTAAAATTGTGGAATGTACGGAACTACTCTCTACATCTGATAGCTCAGATGATGAAGTTGAGGGGATTAACAATCAATTTCTTCGATATTGCGTCCCATCTCCTATTTTAAATAACAAATCTTCAATGTTTCCAAAAATGATGTGAAAAGTAATCGTAAAATCAATGACGTTAGGTTTGCCATCTCCTGCCATGTGATGAAGTATGTTCGATTATACAATCAAGGAACGATCGAGATTGCTCGTAGTGGAATTAGTATCAATCTTTTATAGGTGTATGACGTAATGAATCGCAGAGAGAGTGATTTCCGAGCATGTAAACCGAAAACACTATAACAGAAATATTCTTAATAAAAATATTTAGGGAGAGCATGACGACATCAGATTTAACATAAGGAACTGGAATTTTTTCTGTTAAAGTCCAACCTAGTGATGTTTCTATGACAACTAAGCCACAAGCCAATTTATAATAAATCCCAGAGTACAAATTTGCAATGACATCCGCTCCCAACAAAACCCCAATCGGGCCAGACAAGGTAATATTATAAGAACTAAGTTCGTTGGTCCATTCCTCAATAAATATTGGAGTGACATCACCACAAATAACTATTTGATCAAGTGCTTCAAAGGTAAATGAAAAATCACCATTAACATCTGTTACATCATAGCAACCGTGGATCTCAGTAAACTCTTTGTCTCCAAATAAACAGTGAATCAACTTCTCAGAACGTTTATAAGAGTAACCCAGCTGCTCTGCAGTTTCTTTCAAAATATATGATCTCTGGGACGCACTACCAATCAAAGCTCTAACTTTCTTAAAACCATTGCGCCCCTTTACTGTCCCTTGAAGAGTCTGTAAAAATACGTGTAAGTACTAGTCTGATTTGACAGGTCCTTTCACTTTCATCTGCTGGAGGTGGGGTTGAGCAATGGATTGATTTTGGTTACTATCTGGTATGTCATGCTTCTTATGATGAAGCAATTCAGGGCATAACAATATTTCATGAGAACTGTTCAGAATTCGTGAGAATTCTTCGCAGTTAGTTATTGTAACTCAAATGATTAATTTAATTATTCTATCTGTAAAATCTGAATATCATCTTAAAAACGTCAATACAGTTTTAACTTCAATTTCTAGCCATAATCGCTCTGTAATTCCTTATTTATTAGTGCCAACAACACATAAAAAAATCTTATCTATCGCCAAAGCCATAACAATTTTTGCCGTAGTAGCGGTTCCCCTTTTTCGGTTTTGTTCAAAGGTTGCTAGAGCCCCGCAAGCAAATTTCGTCCCCTCTCGTGGTGCCAAGTACATCCTGGCACGAAATAACCATTAAATTCCCCTGTACTTTCCCTCTTATATCGAATGTTCAAGAACAGTTCATTCATTAGCAAATCCGAAGAGAGAAAAAGCCATAAATAAATCTCGTTAATATATTTACAAAATATCTATTGGCTTGCACACATCACCTCATCGCCTAAAAAAATTCGTATCAGCAATATATTGCGTAGAGATTCGGGATATCGGTTTTACCTCTCCGAAAATCAGTTTTCACAAGAGTCTCATAAGAAACCTTCTCGAAAGCAGTTAATGCAAATATTATTCGCCGCGTAGGCATATCTTTCTCGAAGAATTTCCCTTTTTTCAACCGGATTTTAAATCAGTCTAATCTAAAAGTTACTCGGTACTTATATAAAATTAAAAAACGTATTAAGTGCTGTGTAGAGTTTATCGTCCGTCAATGAAATATTTACAAGTGATTATTATACGCATTAAATTATTAAGTGAGTTTAAATTCCTCATCCTCACCTAGGAACAGTGTTAACAACAAAATAATTTATGAAAAGAGTTATATCTACAATAAAATAATTACCAACGGAAGTGAATTAGCTACTGAAAGCTAGTATTTCCAAAATAATGCAAGGTCTTCTACAAGGTACCTGAGAGTGAAGGAGGGAAATAAAAAAAATCTACAGTCCACTCCAAATAAAAAATTCCTTCCCAAGCCCTCGAATCCTTGCCCAAGAACGTTGGCACAAAATTCACCTTAACCACTTTCTACACCTATTGACTTGGTGTGGTGACCTATCTTGAGACAACGGAAGCAAGCTTTTATTCTAGAAAGTATCTCCCCCTTCTGTTTTTTGTGCCTTAAAACAAGATTTGCTCTCATGCTGGCCCGAACAAAAAACACAATTGGCAATTTCAGCAATAACCATGTCCATAGCTGTCGGGACACCAAAATTCTTCTCTTCAACTTGCTTCTTAAAACCAAGGTTTTCCCCCTTAACCGCATTTGACGAACTCAATCCATTAACCAAACCTAAACCTTTTGTGGCCAAATCTATTCGCTGCTCATTTTTTACTTCACTTCCTAAAAACGTTTCTTGAGCCTATCGTCTAATTATTTATAAAAGAAAATATAATGCAAAAAGGGCCTAAACCACCAAGCCACATTATTAACACCACATAAACAATCAATTTTAACAAATCTAGAGTACTTTGGTCTTGACAGTTAGGTAGCGCTGCGAACTTAATATCGGTTCCCAATAAGGTTCTATTCATGCACATATAGGCTATGGTCCGAAAGTAACTAACCATAACCACGGTTAACAGCTTTGGTTGACAGCATGAAACTAAAATCTCTAGTTGTATTCGGGACATATAACCGGTAAAAGTACGAAACGAAAATATAATCTTAAATATATTCTCAAAACTGCCGCGGATTTAGTTGTTTGCTACTCCAAAAAACAGATTTTGGAAATTTTCAGCATGGACAATCGGCCTGATTTTGTGTTTTACCATCTTCTTCTGCCAAGTTCTGATGAACAGTATTCAGATGATGACTACAGGGTTCCAAGGGGTAAACAAGGTAAGCAAGGCAGCATAATTTATTAATTCAATAATTACTTTTTTTTCTTTAGTTTTAAGGCCAAGAATTCAGAATCTTGTCACCAGAGTAGTGGAATTGTATACTGATGGAGAATTTCGAGAGACTTTTCGAATGTCTAGAATAACTTCTGACCATATTCTGTCTGTAGTTAGGGACAAATTGGTTCCTGATAATAACATGGGAAGAAATCCTGTTTTTGCAAAAAATCAGTTGTTTTTTACTATATGGTACTTTGCCACACCTGACAGTTATAGGTATGCATTTTTTTCAGTTTTATATAAATTGAATTACATAATTGGGTAGGTTCAATAAAAGAGGTACACAAAGCTGAAGGAATTTTATCAACGACCATTTGGTATATTGTACCAAAAAATTACAATAAAATAATATCAAAGCCTTCAGACAAACAAGCAAGTTAATGAAAGTAATCAACTTCACAAAAGGGTGCTGTTTTTTTATCAGAGAAGAACTACTAGGAATATGTGAGGCATTGAATTACATCTGGCCAAAAAGGCAAAATCATTTTTATCTCAGCTGTTTTTCTCTAGATATAATTCAATATATCTGATAGTCTTAAATAGTTTTTCTTTAGTGACTGACTGACTCAATCATCAGATGGCCTATTGTGGATTAAAATTGCCTTCAATGAAATCGGTTTTCCAAGTTCTCAGGATGGGTGTTATATTCAAATACCAATACCTAAAGAAAATGGGCTATCATATATTTGCAGAAAAAACCTTCCAGCGTTAATTCTACAAGTATGTATTTAATATCTATATTGTCTTTGTATTTAATTATTTTGTATCTATTTTACAGGGTGTATGTGACCACATATTGCTTTTTACACATTGTTATGTGGGAGAGGTTGGTGCAACCCATGATGCTAATGTGTTGAAGAGAAGTGAGCTTTTTAGTTTTTTAACAGACAGAAGACTTGAGAAATCTCAAAATTATAGCCATTTTGTCGACGATAAAGCATATCCTTGCATTCAAATTTTAATGGCTCAATTTAAAGATAGCGGCCAATTAACAAATGCCCAAAAACATTTTAATTACCTCCTGTCAAGAGCAAGATGTGCCATAGAAAGAGCTTTTGCTTTATTAAAAGGCAGACTTAGATGTTTGAGTTTCTTTATATAAAAGACATAGAATGGGCATGCAAGTACATAATGGCATGCTGTGTGTTTCATAATATACAGTGTGACAATTTAAAAACTTACAATGGGCTATATCTCACAAACGAAAGATGATATCAAAAAATGCTCAAAACCATTTCTAGGATAGGAAGGGGGAACTAAAATGACATAAAAAAGAACTCGCCCCCATCAACCTCCTAGGCCCCACCTACCCCAACTGAAAAAGTTTAAATGGCAGACCCCTACTTGTGATACATCATTGAAAAGCCTACAAAAAATGCTATCCAACGGTATGAATAATAATGGTACAGGATGAATAAATATTACAAAACCTTGCCTTAAAAGGAAAATTTAATGAAGTTTTTGTTGAACTACAAATTTGTTAAAACTGTCAATGAAGTAAATGTTCAAAGTGGGTTCCGTTGTTTTGTAAACAATAGTACAGCCTATTTTCAAATTCTGCACGAACTTTGACAAATGTTGTTCTAGTAATAGCGCGACATGCTTGAGTAATTTTTTCCCGCAAGTCCCCAGGTGACGCAGGTTGAGTTTTATACACAACTGACCTGAGGTAACCTCATAAAAAAATCAGGTGGCGCTAAGTCTGGTGACCTCGGTGGCCACTTAATAGAACCTCTCCTTCCAATCCATTTGTTCGTGCCTAACTGCAGCTGCATAGTGAGGAGGTGTTCCATCTTGTTGGTAGTGCAGCAAATCTTCTTCAATAGCTAGATTGCCTTGGTCATCTCGTTGATTCTCTAATTCATGCACAACTAAAGGTTGGATGGTGTTTTCCAGCATATCCAGATAAATGTCGCCATTTAAATTGCCTGGTATAAACAAGGGGCCAATTAAAGCATCCCCTAATATCCCTGCCCAGACATTAAGTTTTTCAGGGTATTGAGTGTGACCCTCTCTAAATCGATGCGGGTTCGTATCACTCCAGTACCGACAGTTTTGTTTATTCACATTGCCATTCATCATAAAAGTACATTCATCACTGAGCGAGTTCTTTTGTATGTCTTGTTTTGTTTTATTTCTTAATTGAATAAAAAAATTAATACAAATTGACGAAAATATTTTTAATAATGCATACAATTTACAAAACATGTCAAAAATAACTAAAAACTCAAAGTAACATTTCAGGGATAAACATAAACACTAAAAACACAAATGTATATACATCATACTCACATATTTTATGCTGGCAACCCCCAAAACAGATATTGGATTGGTGCATTGTCCGCAGCTAACACAAAAAAACTATATAGGATCGCAAAGAAGTAGCTAATTTCACTTTATTGGTCTTTTTTAAAGTTTTCTTTGAACCAGTCGAATATCTCCTGCCCCCGTCTCATTTTTTCATTTTGCCTATTTTCGATGTCTGTAGCAGTGTACTGTATCTGTTTATCTTTCCCTTTCAATTTTTTGTTAGTAATGATTTTGTATAAATTTTCTTCATTACTACAGTCACTAGAAGAACCTTCAAGTTCACCTTCAGTACACAGTCTCTTTTTAAAAGAGCCTGTACTGCTGATCGTATATATTGGGTTGAAATGAGGATGCTTGAAGTATATATCATGAAAGTCATCAAAACATATCCAATATACACCTCCTGAATTTCCTGTACTATTTTTTTCCTTCAATGTTTTATCGTAGTATATTTTTTTCATATCCTCCATTTTCCAGAACACTTTTCCTCCGATTTATAAACATAAACTTTTTTCATTTTTTCACTTATTATTCCCCAAACCGTTTTTTTGCTGTATTGAGGAGATTCGAATTTATGTTTATTTTCTTTATAAGTGGCTATTAAGAATTTGGTTGCTTCATACGTCCAAAAATTTTTGTTGCTTTCAGGATCAGTATTACTTTTGCTACATCCTGGAACTGGATTCTCAACAGTATTATTGTAACTTTTAACATTCTGTTCCTCTTTTTCTTTATTTAAACCCCATACTGTTTTATGTTCAACGTCCAAGGAAACGTTTTCAAAATTCTTAAAATATGGATGTAGTAAAACATTTGTGGACATTAATTCCTTGAGTGTTCCTAAGTATTGGTTGCAATAGCCACATGAGACCTGAAAATCATTTGGAATGTTCACTTCCTTCTAAAAAAAGTGTTTATTACTATTATTTGTACAAAAATGAAACGTAAGCAAATATATTCACCATAATATTTAGTAGCAATTAAAAATAAAAACGGGTAACTACTATAAGCAAAAGCAGAACGACGAGTATATTAAACAAAAAATCAGTTGTTTTTTACTATATGGTACTTTGCCACACCTGACAGTTATAGGTATGCATTTTTTTCAGTTTTATATAAATTGAATTACATAATTGGGTAGGTTCAATAAAAGAGGTACACAAAGCTGAAGGAATTTTATCAACGACCATTTGGTATATTGTACCAAAAAATTACAATAAAATAATATCAAAGCCTTCAGACAAACAAGCAAGTTAATGAAAGTAATCAACTTCACAAAAGGGTGCTGTTTTTTTATCAGAGAAGAACTACTAGGAATATGTGAGGCATTGAATTACATCTGGCCAAAAAGGCAAAATCATTTTTATCTCAGCTGTTTTTCTCTAGATATAATTCAATATATCTGATAGTCTTAAATAGTTTTTCTTTAGTGACTGACTGACTCAATCATCAGATGGCCTATTGTGGATTAAAATTGCCTTCAATGAAATCGGTTTTCCAAGTTCTCAGGATGGGTGTTATATTCAAATACCAATACCTAAAGAAAATGGGCTATCATATATTTGCAGAAAAAACCTTCCAGCGTTAATTCTACAAGTATGTATTTAATATCTATATTGTCTTTGTATTTAATTATTTTGTATCTATTTTACAGGGTGTATGTGACCACATATTGCTTTTTACACATTGTTATGTGGGAGAGGTTGGTGCAACCCATGATGCTAATGTGTTGAAGAGAAGTGAGCTTTTTAGTTTTTTAACAGACAGAAGACTTGAGAAATCTCAAAATTATAGCCATTTTGTCGACGATAAAGCATATCCTTGCATTCAAATTTTAATGGCTCAATTTAAAGATAGCGGCCAATTAACAAATGCCCAAAAACATTTTAATTACCTCCTGTCAAGAGCAAGATGTGCCATAGAAAGAGCTTTTGCTTTATTAAAAGGCAGACTTAGATGTTTGAGTTTCTTTATATAAAAGACATAGAATGGGCATGCAAGTACATAATGGCATGCTGTGTGTTTCATAATATACAGTGTGACAATTTAAAAACTTACAATGGGCTATATCTCACAAACGAAAGATGATATCAAAAAATGCTCAAAACCATTTCTAGGATAGGAAGGGGGAACTAAAATGACATAAAAAAGAACTCGCCCCCATCAACCTCCTAGGCCCCACCTACCCCAACTGAAAAAGTTTAAATGGCAGACCCCTACTTGTGATACATCATTGAAAAGCCTACAAAAAATGCTATCCAACGGTATGAATAATAATGGTACAGGATGAATAAATATTACAAAACCTTGCCTTAAAAGGAAAATTTAATGAAGTTTTTGTTGAACTACAAATTTGTTAAAACTGTCAATGAAGTAAATGTTCAAAGTGGGTTCCGTTGTTTTGTAAACAATAGTACAGCCTATTTTCAAATTCTGCACGAACTTTGACAAATGTTGTTCTAGTAATAGCGCGACATGCTTGAGTAATTTTTTCCCGCAAGTCCCCAGGTGACGCAGGTTGAGTTTTATACACAACTGACCTGAGGTAACCTCATAAAAAAATCAGGTGGCGCTAAGTCTGGTGACCTCGGTGGCCACTTAATAGAACCTCTCCTTCCAATCCATTTGTTCGTGCCTAACTGCAGCTGCATAGTGAGGAGGTGTTCCATCTTGTTGGTAGTGCAGCAAATCTTCTTCAATAGCTAGATTGCCTTGGTCATCTCGTTGATTCTCTAATTCATGCACAACTAAAGGTTGGATGGTGTTTTCCAGCATATCCAGATAAATGTCGCCATTTAAATTGCCTGGTATAAACAAGGGGCCAATTAAAGCATCCCCTAATATCCCTGCCCAGACATTAAGTTTTTCAGGGTATTGAGTGTGACCCTCTCTAAATCGATGCGGGTTCGTATCACTCCAGTACCGACAGTTTTGTTTATTCACATTGCCATTCATCATAAAAGTACATTCATCACTGAGCGAGTTCTTTTGTATGTCTTGTTTTGTTTTATTTCTTAATTGAATAAAAAAATTAATACAAATTGACGAAAATATTTTTAATAATGCATACAATTTACAAAACATGTCAAAAATAACTAAAAACTCAAAGTAACATTTCAGGGATAAACATAAACACTAAAAACACAAATGTATATACATCATACTCACATATTTTATGCTGGCAACCCCCAAAACAGATATTGGATTGGTGCATTGTCCGCAGCTAACACAAAAAAACTATATAGGATCGCAAAGAAGTAGCTAATTTCACTTTATTGGTCTTTTTTAAAGTTTTCTTTGAACCAGTCGAATATCTCCTGCCCCCGTCTCATTTTTTCATTTTGCCTATTTTCGATGTCTGTAGCAGTGTACTGTATCTGTTTATCTTTCCCTTTCAATTTTTTGTTAGTAATGATTTTGTATAAATTTTCTTCATTACTACAGTCACTAGAAGAACCTTCAAGTTCACCTTCAGTACACAGTCTCTTTTTAAAAGAGCCTGTACTGCTGATCGTATATATTGGGTTGAAATGAGGATGCTTGAAGTATATATCATGAAAGTCATCAAAACATATCCAATATACACCTCCTGAATTTCCTGTACTATTTTTTTCCTTCAATGTTTTATCGTAGTATATTTTTTTCATATCCTCCATTTTCCAGAACACTTTTCCTCCGATTTATAAACATAAACTTTTTTCATTTTTTCACTTATTATTCCCCAAACCGTTTTTTTGCTGTATTGAGGAGATTCGAATTTATGTTTATTTTCTTTATAAGTGGCTATTAAGAATTTGGTTGCTTCATACGTCCAAAAATTTTTGTTGCTTTCAGGATCAGTATTACTTTTGCTACATCCTGGAACTGGATTCTCAACAGTATTATTGTAACTTTTAACATTCTGTTCCTCTTTTTCTTTATTTAAACCCCATACTGTTTTATGTTCAACGTCCAAGGAAACGTTTTCAAAATTCTTAAAATATGGATGTAGTAAAACATTTGTGGACATTAATTCCTTGAGTGTTCCTAAGTATTGGTTGCAATAGCCACATGAGACCTGAAAATCATTTGGAATGTTCACTTCCTTCTAAAAAAAGTGTTTATTACTATTATTTGTACAAAAATGAAACGTAAGCAAATATATTCACCATAATATTTAGTAGCAATTAAAAATAAAAACGGGTAACTACTATAAGCAAAAGCAGAACGACGAGTATATTAAACTTTTATTCATATATCTCAGTTTTGTTTTTATCTTCGATTGTCCAATGACCATTAATCAACAAAAAATAATAAACATTGCATGACAGATGACAGTCGAAACCAGAAGTAACCGGGTTACTAAGGCTGGTTACTAGTTTGACAGTTCATTAACCATATTTCAGGAAACCGTGTTCCAAAACTAACCAGATTTTCAGCAACTATTATTTTTTGGTTACTTTCGGGACAGTAAACCGCAAATCAGTTACTTTCGGACCATAGCCTAATTTTGACCTCTTCTGATAGCTGTCATTTTAAAAAACCTTGACACTGTGTTTTTAACCATAGAGTAGTTTTCAGAGCGATGTATCGTTTGCTCTATAAAATCGATTTTTTTAATCTAATTTGTTATTTTTATTTTATGGCAATATCCTGTTTATGATATATGTGACTTCTCAGAACAAAGCTCGGAGAAATCCAAGGAAAACCGACTGGCAATTTTATAAAACCAATCTAAAGCAAAATCTTCACGAACTAGATTCAAGCAGTAATCAGAACCACTTGGAACTAGATTGGTATGTCGACACAATTAGTGGAGCAATACGAGTCCAGCTGCCCCCCGAGTAAAGGCAATGGCAGGAACAACATGCCAAGGTGGAACAACAAACTGTCAAAATTAATAACAGATGTGCGGAGACTCTTTAAGAGACCAAGAACTACCGGTAACTGGCAGTTGTACACTATGAAACATAAAGAGTATAACAAGGAGATCAGGAGTGCAAAAATGTCGAACTTTCGGTCCTTTAGCAAAAATATCACCTCCACCCATCAAGCAGCCAGACTACATAAAACGATGGCTAAAGACGGGCAGTTCTCAGTCATGGCATTCAAGAGATATTACGGAAGCTACACGGAAGGGGAGAAGGAGAGAGCAACTCTTATACTCAGTACATACTTTCCATATAGTCTACCGCAATCATACAATCTTTGACTTCAATCATCCCCACCGAGAAGATTTGAGGGAGGCCAGAGAGCGTAATAACAGCGAACAAATTGAAATGGGCTACCTATCAGCTTTACAAACCAGCAGACAGATGGGATTTTCCCTGCATTGTTTAAAAAGGGGCAGGAATATTTTTAATACACCATCTATCACAAATCACTAGAAGCAGCTTAGCGATGGGCTACATACCACTAAGCTGGAGAAGAGCAAAGATAATCTTCATACCCAAAAGTGATTAGACAAATCACAAATCATTCAGACCAATATGCCTCATATCGTTTGCACTAATAAGATAATGGACAATCATATTAGAGGTGTACATTTAAAGGTTAGTCCTTTGCTTAACAGTCAGCATGCATATAGAGCAGGAAGATCAACAGAAACCGCTCTATTTCAACTGACTGATCAAATAAAGGCAAGCCTAGAACATAAGGAAACAGCGATATGTGCCTATTTAGATATCTCAGGGGTGTTTGATAATACATCTCACGAGATAGTAAAGCGCTCACTCGAGTTGAGAGGGGTGAACTATAATCGGCTAGGTCTGGGCGATGCTGTCCACGAGAACAGCAGAAACTCAGATGGGCAATGAAACCATAGCAGTAATCACTAAAATGGGTACCCAAAGGGCGGTGTGACGTCACCATTACTCTTGAGCCTAGTAGTAGATGAACTGCCAAATAAATTACCCAAGCAGGTATACAATGCATAGGTTATGCAGACGATACCGTCTTAATTGCCAGGGGCAAATTTGAAGGTACTCTGAGTGACACCATCCGAAAAGGGCTTCCATAACGGAGAAATTGTGCAAGTCTGTGGGACTGAGTCTAAACTCGGACAAAACCACAATGGTTCCATTCATATGGTGAAGAAATCTAAAGAATATGAAAATAATCTACCTGGCTTCAGCTTTTCCTATAAGATTTTCTTGTAAACAATCCAATATATGGTTGTTTATTTCGACGTCATTATATATCGCGTATGTTTCAATTAATTTCTCACACTTGACTATAAACTTATTACTATTACCATCATATGGTTAAATATTTTCTAATTTTAATTTACATAATTCCCAATTGAAGGTTTTTGTAGTAGCAGTAGCCATTTCGTTTATATTCACAGATGAAAATGAATTCTCATAATTATTATTAGATTTGTTATTTTCTTTAATGTTTAATTTATTGAATGTTTCTAATAAATTTTTCAATCCGTTCATAAAATAAATCGGCAGCAAGTATATTTAAAATAAAAAATTATCCCTCCTACTCTTTTAAAAAGGTATGGAAAAGTGAAAAATGGAAATTTGGCACTTACAATTGATTTGAAGAGCTCCGGTTTCTTCTTTCTTCGTAAATGGTAGATTCTGGAATCCGCGCTCGATGTTGAAACACCAAATCGTGAGTTCATTATACGAACGATTCGACAAAGTTTTTCACGACCGCACAGATTCTACTGACTGCGCCAATTATATACTTTTAACACCAAAAACTATTTTTAAAAACTTTATTTTTACAATATAATTAGAAGTACAATACTTGCTACAAAGCTAATGATTAAACAACGACTTTTGACAACTAACTACCAAGCTTAACAACTATAACTATGACAACCCTATTTTATATATTTCTATATAAATATACATATATATATATATATATATATATATATATATATATATATATATATTGTTGTGAATAGTACACATACATAACCTATATAGAAACCTGATACAGGGTATAAAATTAAAATTTGTCAATAAAAATAATTTTTTAAAGATAATGTATCAAAATAATAAAATACCTTGTATAACAATATAACCAAGTACGATCAATGGGTATAATCAAGAAGAAAGTAAATAAATATAAAGAGAAATCATAAACAACCATCAGAAAAACAGTTGTAAAATTAATTCTTCTACTTAATAAAAACAACCTTAGACAGAACCTCACAAGTAAACGCAGATCAAGAAATAATATAACGCTGTATGGAATCTTAGACACCCAGAGCATCTGTTTATATTTTAAAAATAAATAGAATCTCCTAACAAAATCAACAAAAAATATAATGATTAAACAATAAAAAGACATTTAGAAGTAATAAAATATATAGAATAAGATATTTAGTTAATAATTAATCATAAAAGTAGATATAGGAAATATTATAATAAGTAGGAATCTGTAATATAGGCAAGGTCAAATTTATACCAAATGAAACAGTTGAGACAAATTATATCAACATAAATAATTTTGAATATAAAATACAATAATGAAATAAATGATTACCGACATAGTTTATGTGTATAGATGTAATAACATCAAACTCAATGAGAAATAAATTGTATACATGTATAATAGGTAAATATGTAGGTTGTAGAAAACGTAAAATTAATGAAATTGCATTGACCAATCAAAACATCGCAAATACACAGTAATATGGAAAAAGACAATAATAATAAGGTGTGAGTGAATAAGTCAATGACAATAAGTGTATTATGAATAAAAAACAATAGTTTGCAATAAGTTTAAGTTAGGAAACAATAAAAAACAAGAATAAACAAAGTGACAGGTGAATTTTTCAATCGAACTTTCGAGAACAAAATCCACTTCCGGTGACAAACCATAAACAGGGTTTTGTTCGATGTAAAATGCGGGAAATTGGGAGTTGAGCGTCAGTGATCATATAAGAAACACAAATATAAAGTTATCCAATTTTTTCAATGTAACAAATTTTATAATTAATCAAGGCAAAGGTATATAAATCCATATAAATTTAATCAGTTATAAATAAATCAAGTGTAACAAAGTTTTGTGAGACTACGAATAGCAGAGGAAACAATTATCACCCAGATAATTACGAGCAAGATATTCATCCATCGAAGGCGGGAAAATCTATTGGAAGCGTCCCCCGGTGTGGCGTCATTTCAAGAAAAAGGAACAAAAGGTCGGTTGTGTGTTAATTAAATATATTTGGTACCAAATAAATAATAACTTTCAAATAAGAACGTATGAATAATAATTTTAAAATAATAATTTCGAATGATATAAGAAAATTTAAGAGCTCATATACCTGGTAGTAAAGTTCTTTTATCTTTACATGAATATAATATACCAGAGAAAAGTAATATTAAAACTTACCATTGTAAAGTGTAGATAAATGTATAATTTCTTTCATGTCGAACTTCACCAAAATTATATATAAAAATGTCCACTAGTAACAGACCACAACTAATTCCAGTTTATATCAATACACAATTATTACCATACGGTAAAATAATATTTAAAACGTAAATTTTGAGTCGAAAAAAATATCAAATGTGTTTCCAATTTCACGTCCCGAATAAAACTGAAAATTAGCATTTAAAATCATTTCATAATCCTCCTAGTTAGAAAGAAACATTTTAAAAGGTTTTTTGTTTAAAGTAGAAGCAAATTTAGAAATGCAGGTGCTTGTAAATTTCTAAGAATTTCAACGCTCACAAGATTTCGACCAAGTTATGCAAATGAGCCAGAAAAAGTCGTTTTAAAAAGAAAGGTATAATTTTTTTGTAATATAAAGAAAGTCATATTCAAAGTGGAAATTTAGATATATATATATATATATATATATAAATAACTCATTATTTATGTATAACGTAAGAATTGGTAGAACAAAAGGTTAATCATTTATTTTATTAATAAGTAGTTTCATCAGTCTAACTGTGTAATAAGACGTAACAAATAGTTTATATATGAATCATTTTTTTTATGTTTTTAAAAGTTTTTCAAAAAATTTTTTTATCAGTCACATAAATATATGACATTAATAAGTAAGGCTGATTTTATTATAATAATATGCCCAGAACCCTACTGATTTAAGAGTCGTAAACGAATAAGAGCAGCCGAGGTAAGAAAACATAAGAATTAAATAAACTACATGTTTATAAATAGCATACTAAATAAAAGGAATCATTATCAAAATATATGTGTAATTTGGCGAACCCAATAAGAATTCTAATTATTACTATAATAATTATAACATTATTATATACACACACATATATATAATATATATATATATATATATATATATATATATATATATAATGGATATTTTTGTGGGGATGTGGCAATAAGACTCCAGAGTAAATTTTTTCAGATATTTATTCCCGAGCTTTCGAATAATTTTTATTCATTATCAAGGGATAAAATCTATAGCGAATTTTGGAATAGTTGTAAATTTTTATAATAAATTCTTTTAAACATAAATTAATGAAAAACTCAAAAAACAATATTGTTTTTGAGGATAAAGTAATAATATCTATCAATAAAAATAATTTCTAAATAAAGTACCAAAATTAATATAATATCTATATAACGACATAATCAATTACAATCAATGGGCATAATCATAAAGAAAAATAAATAAATATAAAAAGAATTTATAAACAATTATTCGTAAAACAGTTTTAAAATAATTCTGTATTTTAGAAAACAACCTTAGACAGAACCTAACAAGCAAACGGAGATCAATAAAATAACGTAACGCTACACGGAATTTTAGACACCCAAAGCATCTGCTTATATTTAAAGAATAAATAGTATGGCAATAATAAAATCAACAGTGCTACGATGATTGATCAATAAATGACATTTAGAATTAGTAAAAACATATATAAGATATGTTAGTTAATATTTAATCATACAAGTATATAGGAATTATAATAATATAAGTAGAAAACTGTAATTACAGGAAATGTCAAAACCTATACGAAATATAACAGTTGAGACAAGGATACCAACATAAAATGTATTTGAATATGAAATATAAGAATAAAAATAAATGATTACCGACCTAATTTATGTGTATAAATGTAATAATATAAAACAATATAAAAAATGAACTGTATTAATGTATATTATGTAAATATTTAGGTTGTAAGAAATATAAAAATGATATATTTGCATTGACCAATCGGAAGATTTGAAATAATCAACAACATGAAAAAACAATAATAATAAGATGTTAGTTAATTAAATCAATGACGATAAGGTTATAGTGAATAAAAAACAATATTTTATAACAAGTTTAAGTCAGAAAACAATAAAAACATTAATAAACAAAGTGACAGGTGAACAATAATCAAAGATCTTTCTAGAACATTGCCAGCTTCCGGTTATAAACAATAGAAAGGGTTTTGGCGGATAAAAGACCCGCGATAGTCAGTTAGGCGTTGGTAACTGAAGAAGCAGGAAGCAAATTGAATGTGATCCAGTTATTGGTGATAAAATTTTAAGTAATAAGTGTGAATATGTATAAATCAGAAATATAAAAAGTAACTAATAATTAAAACAAGTGCAAAGACAAATCTGTTTGAAACAAAGTCAAGCCAAATAATAATTTCAATTTACAAGTACTAATAGCTCCAAATATTGAAACTGAAATAATAATAGGATGTGATGAGTTAGAAAAACATAAAGCCATGATAAATTTAGAAGAAAGAAAATTAAGAATGGATGGAACATGGATTAACTTTGAAATAATAGTAATAATAGTACAAGGAAGAAGTAGATAATGGTTATGAATATGGGGAAGAAAAAGAAAATGAAATTATATTTGATTGTCCTGATGATAGGAAAGAAGAAATAATAAATTTAATGAATAAATATAATAATTTATTTTCAAAGGAGAATAGAATTGCAAAAGATTATGTACATAAAATAGAAGTGAATGAAGATATTAAAAATTTCAAAGCAAAAACATATCCCATCCCGTATAACCATAAAGATCAAGTAAGAAAATGTATAAAAGAACTTTTGGAAAACAAAATAATAGAAAGAAGTAATTCACAATACATAAATCCTATTGTTGTAGTAGTTAAGAAGAATGGAGAATTGAGACTTTGCTTAGACGCTAGAAATATAAATAATTTTTCAAAACCCCAATATGAAGCACCTTTGTATGTTGAATCTATTTTAGGACGGATAACAAAAACATCAATATTTTCAAGATTAGATTTAAAACATAGTTTTTGGCTAATTCCATTGCAGGAGGAAAGTAGAGATTATACAGCTTTCTCCATAGATGGGGAAATTTATAGATTTTGTGTTGTGCCATTTGGTGTTCAAAGTGCATGTAGTTCATTCGTAAGGGCACTGAATAAAATATTAAATAAATATGAATCATTTGTATTACATTATGTAGATGACATATTAATTTTTTCTAAAAATATACAAGAACATAATTTGCATCTTGAGACAATTTTAAAAGCTCTGGATTCTGCAGGACTTAAACTAAATAAAGTAAAATGTGAATTTTATAAAAAAGAGATAATATATTTGGGATATAAAATTAATCAAAATATTATACAATTAGATCCACAAAGAATCAAAATAATTCAAGAATATGCAAGACCGAAGAATTTAAAGAATTTACGAGGCTTCTTGGGGATGCTGAATTATTATAAGCGGATGATTCCTGATTTAAGCAATAAAGAAATTCCATTAATAGAATTATTAAGGAAAAATGTCAAATGGCAATGGAATGAAGAGAGAAAAAAGGCTTTCCAGGATATTAAAGCACACTTTGTGGAAAATTTGAAAATTTATCACCCTATTTATGAAATTCCATTTATTCTGAGAACGGACGCTTCAGTGAACAGACTAGCAGGAGTACTGGTACAGAAACAAGAAGAAGGAGAAGTGCCTATTTGTTTTGTATCAAGAACAACGAAAAAGAGTGAGAAAAACTATAGTGTGAGTGAGCTGGAACTTGCCAGTATTATTTTTGCAATAAAGAAATTAAGATTCTATTTGCTAGGAAATCATTTCACAATAGAAAGTGATAATCAAGCATTAACATCAATTCTAAGCAAAAATATGGCAACAACAGAATACATCGATGGGCATTGCTTATGCAAGAATATGATTTCACAATAAAGTATGTACCAGGAAAATTAAATGTAGTAACAAATGCCATCACTAGAATGGAACAAAAGTCAAGAAATGAAAATAGACAAATAAAAATTGGTGTGAACATACTAAAAGATATAGAAAGTGTATTTTCCATTAATAATATTATACAGGACCAAAAGAAATTAAATCAAAAAGAAAAGGAAAGAGCTCAATATGAAGATAACATTTATTATAAAATAGTCAATGAAGTAGAATTATATCTAATCACGGAGGAACTGGCGGAGAAAATTTTACAAGAAATACATCAGAAATATGGACATACAGGGAGTAAGAAAATTCGGCTAATTTTCAGAGAGAACTATATAGCAAAAGGAGATCTAGCTATTGCGAAAAATATAAGAAGTACATGTGAAATCTGTCAGATGGCGAATGAGAAAAACATACAAAATCAAAATTACCAAAATCCATCAAAGTAACGAAACCTTTGGAAATTTTATCAATTGATTTCATGTCAAATCTAGTTCCTAGCGAAATAAATGGTAATGTACAAATTTTAGTAGTTCTAGATAACTTCTCTAAATACATAAAATTATATCCAACTAAGAAAACAAATACAAAAATCGTACAAAAATGTTTAACAAATTACTTCTTAGAGATAGGAATACCGGAAAATTGCATAATGGATAATTCCACATATTTGAATAACCAAAGAATTCAAAATTGGTTAAGAAAATCTAATGTAAATCCAATTTATACTAGTGTAAGATATCCGTGTGCCAATCCATCAGAACGATACATTAGAGAGGTGATAAAATACCTAAAGATTCTAACGAGCAGCCATCATGAACAATGGGAACAACAGCTTCCAATGATAGAAGAATATATGAACGGAGTACCTAACACAGTCACAGAAGTTTCACCCATGTATTTGATGAAACAAATATTACCAGATCGTCCATGGATACCTAAAGATATTGAAGATTATGATAAATTGATTGAGAAGGTTAATATAAGATTAAGGAAAACATTCCTATTTAACATATACATATATATATATATATATATATATATATATATATATATATATATATATATATATGTATTATACTAATTATTTGATATAATACTTACTTTTATTTAGAATATTTAAATGTTTTTGATTATTTAGAATTTTTTGTTTTTAGTTGGCTAGCTCAGTTTGTTTTTAATACTTGTTTAATAATTTATTTTAATTAGATTATTCGGGAGCATGAAATCCTTTTTCCCTTTGAGTCCTGGCAATTTATACTGTTGTAATGGTTGAAATAAAAAGAAAACACATTATTTGAAATCAATTTAATTATCAATGCAATATTTATTTGAAAAAATAATATGCGACGCCAATGGATATATTGTACCTATTTATTGATTTTAATAATATCATAAATGCGCATGCGTGAAAAAAATAGTCATGCGCTTTAGCATGAAACAAACAATTATGATACGTAAGAAGCATCTATATTATACAACACAGTTTGTTGACGATGAAAACAATTGAATGGTTAAAACACATAAGAGAATTTATCTATAAATCAGAGTTATATATCATACAAATTGCTGTGGAAAGAAATGAGTTATATACATGGATAGAGAAATAGAAATTATATACAGATGGACATAGTTATTACATTATGAAATTTCAATCACCATATTTATGCAATCACAAGATGGCGTGATTAGCGTAAGTACATATTTTAATTTATATAAAGTTCGGCCTTTTATTAAATTTAACGATTTATGCAATGAATACACTATATAAAGTCTGTTTCTTTCTTTTTTAGATCGATCATATTTTCAAAAGTTTGTCAATTTATAAAATTAAGTATTTAATTGGGATTTTGAGTTTTTACACTATTTATTGGCCAATAAATGATTTAAATACACTGACCTGTTGATCTTGAATTTGGAAGAAAGTCTCTGGATCCCAGGAACACTACACTGAATCTCCAAAAAAACCAAAGTTGTTGAAAATTTCACAGATTCTTGTCGGAAAACTTGTTACAATTAACTGTAAGTATTTCTAATATTGTATTTAATAGTACATTAGGAGTTTCAATGTCTAAAACCGGGAATATCTTTAAATTTTTTGGAACACTATCCCACACACTCATCGCTTCTTAACACTCGCTACCGTTCTCCTTAAGCGTCCCCTCGATTCTCCACTTTTTTAAACAACACAGTCTTTTGTTCTTTTCCAGGTCACTATTCTCAAGTTTATTTATTGATTAACAATTTGTTATGTCATCTTTTTTAACCAATAAGATATTGTCTTTTGTAATCAGATAATTGAAACTTCAATCACTTATCAAAACAATTTCATACATACAAATACATTAAAATTGGTTATACTTAGATACACTTACATGGTACAACATTCAATATTATTATTGATAGTATATCCTTGTTACATTCATATCAATTATAAATATAAATTCTCTTATGTTATTTGTCTATATGTCATTATTTGTTTATCTATGAAATCTATTGGATTATATTCTATTCAATATTTATATTTGTTCTTATTCTTAAATTAATGATTATAATGAATTAACTATAGTAATATTTGTTTTCATTTCAGATGAACAGCTGTTATGATATGGAAATTATTCTTCGTCTTAGGCAACTTTATTTACATCATTACATTGGTTAGGCAATATCTATATTTTATGTTATCATTGAGGTAATTCCTTATTTATTATATTGTTATTGGCTGTTATTTAATATATCTTTATTTGATATGTTGTTTAAATTAAGAAAAGTGTTTCCTTTTTACTTGTTTTCTTAAATTATGTTATTTTCATATATATTTCATACTAGCAAACTTAATTTTATAATACTACTTCTCTTATTATCTAAGATATCTGGTTCAGTATATATATATATATATATATATATATATATATATATATATATACAAATAACCAATGAAAAGGTGAAAGAATAACGCGTGGAATATAAAACAAAAACAGAATTAGCGGGCATATCACGCAAAAGAGGTTACAGAGAATGAGTGGTAATAGACAAATAACCAATGAAAAGGTGAAAGAATAACGCGTGGAATATAAAACAAAAACAGAATTAGCGGGCATAGACGCCTCCGTGTCTCTGTTGGTTGTTGTCCTGAAAACTCGGGATCTTCCATTTGAAGGCACAAATGTGCGTTTGGTTATCTTGTTGAAATCCGTTGTTTGTGTTTTCTCATGTTTCAATTAACATCCTTGCTCTCAAGTTGTACACCTTTTCTTGGTTATACCGTACCGATGAAGGATAATGAGCCAGAAACATGCATGTCTACGGTTACCACTCATTCTCTGTAACCTCTTTTGCGTGATATGCCCGCTAATTCTGTTTTTGTTATATATATATATATATATATATATATATATATTGAACCAGATATCATAGATATTAAAAGAATTAGTTCTATATAACTATGTTGCTAGTATGAAAATGTATGAAAATAATATAATTTAAGAAAACACAATTAAAAAGGAAACTTTTTTCTTAATTCAAAAGCATATCAAGTAAAGATATATTAAATAATAGCCTATTACAATATCATAAATAAAGAAATTACCTCAATAATAATATAAAATATAGAGATTGCCTAACCAATGTAATGATGTAAATAAAGTTGCCTAAGACGAAGAATATCTTCTGTAACGTGATCAGCTGTTCACCTAAAAAGAAACAATTATATTATCAAGTCAAGAGAATTTTAGATATAAGTAGTTACATTAGAATACAAATATAAATGTTTATTAGAATAAGGAGTATAGTTTTTCATAGATAAACAATTAAACATAAAGAAAAATGATATGTCTGTAAAATGAACATAGGATTAAATAATAATTTATTAATTGCGTTAGTAGAAATAAGTTAATACAAGAATTAGATGGAGGATACATAAAAGGATTTATGATTAAAGTTATATAATTGTAACAGTAATAGATTGTTTATGACAATATTAGATAGAACTATTTAAACAACATCTATGTATATAACCAACTCTAATTTATTTGTATGATTAAATTTCAAAAGACTCTCTACAAGTGTATTAGAAATGTGAAATAGAATATTTATGAAATTTTCTATTAAGTAAACCCAAATCAAATAATTCAATTGCATAGGACAATATCTGATTGGTTAGAAACAAAATGACAGATAAAATTTGCAATCAACAAGTATTGAAACAAACTTTGGTAGATAGTGACCTGAAAACAAACAAAAGACTTTGTTTGTTGAAAAAAAGTGAAAATCGAGAGGAAGCGGTGGATTATGATGAGAAGTGGCGTCGAAAGGTGTGGACTGTGTGTGAGAGTGTTCCCGAAATTTTTATGAAATTCCCTAAATAACTTAATAAATTGTAACATAACTATGAAAAACAATCTTGTGTAGTACTCACCGATAATCAGACACAGTTGTTCTGCAAAAAACCAGCAGAATTTCTCCAGAAATTGGTATTGGAACTGCAGAGAAGTATTCCTGGGGTCCAGAAGAGTTATCCCAATTCCAGAGCATCAGGTCAGTGTTCTTTTAAACTATTATTGGCCAATAATAAGCAGAAAACTCAAATAAGTGCTTAGTTCTGAATTTTGATAAACATTCACAGCAATGATCGATCTAAAATATAAAGAAAACGGACTTTATTTAATTAGTTAATAAATTAAATCTTCAATAATAACAAAAAGGCCTAATTTCGATAAATAAATAATTCAAAAGTACGTACGCCATTTTATCATAAGATGATGCTTAACTTGTTTCCATGTAATCTGTCTATCTGTTTATAAATTGTATAATAATTCCATGTCTATATAAATATTTTAATACTTTTCTTCCACAGCATATTGATAACATTTTCATGTATATTCTTCACATAAATTCTGGTATGTTTTAAACCATATAAACGTTTCTCGATTGTTATATCTAAGTCATACTAATGAGCCACAGAAGCTCCATCTCACGTTATTAAAATTATGTTCGTTTTACGCATGACTGGATTTTGAGCATGCGCACCGTTCAAAATATAAAATAAATAATTTCTTTAGAGGTGACCATAGGCGTCTCAAATTATTATTATCACATATAAAATATTGAATTTCAAATTAAATGCTGTTATAAGTAAAGTGTTTCTTTTATTTAAATGAAGGTAATACGTTTGAATGCCAGGACTCGAAGAGTAGAAAGTGTTCCATGCTCCCGAATAATTAAAATAAAATAACTTACAAAACAATATAATAATAACCAACTGAGCTAGCCAAAATCTAAATAAAATTTTCTACATATAAAAATAATAAATCTTATCTCAACAACAATAAAAAGTAAGTAAATAATAAAATTATAGTTCAATATATATATATATATATATATATATATATTAACATAGAGTGAAACCTGCAGCACTCTGTATACTGAATTATGAAATAATAGACTACACACTGTAAGTAATTAAAAATTTTGGAATTTGATTTTTTTTTTTAAATTATTTAAAAGGAGACAATCTGTACTATTCACTATTTAATAGAGAAAGTATACAAGAATCTAAATGTATAACTATGGAGAAGATTTTAAATAAGCTTTATAAGAATATAGGTGAAATGAAATAACAAAATTTCCATATTCAAGAGAGAGAATTTTAGAACGTTTGTTCCATATAAATAAAAATAATAATCCATTGTTCTCATTGTCAAAGTAAAATAATATTATGATTTATTTTAAAGAAGTAAATATTAGAGATTGAAAGAAGTTTTCGATAAGATTATGTAACTATTTAAAATATGTCAAGGTAGGAAGTCAAATGAAAACATTAATTTTATGGAACATGACACTTGTTAAACGATTTGTCATTCCGAATAAATATTTTAGAAAATAAGAACTGTCATTTTAAAAATTTATTGAAATACAATTTAAGGGAGTAATATATGGATTATAATCATTTAAAAAACTCAAAACAGAATGTTCTAAAATGATGGATGGACAATCTACTATTTGGAATGAAGATTTTCAATAAGAATTTTGATAACCAATTTTGATTGGTGGAATACGTTTAAAATATTCTCATCAGCGACAAGCAGATTGCTAATAATAAAAAAATTGAATGGGAACAGTTTGTTGATAATGTAGACTATTCACTAGGTACTTTTCTTTTTGGTAGCAGAAAAATATTGAGAAGCAAAATTTTTAAGAAAAATTATTAAAACTTTCGGAGAGACAACAATTTGGTATGACAGTTAGAGAAAGGAATACATTATACGTTAAAGCTAATCAGTAATATAATTAATCAAGTAGATATACACATTATAAGAAGAAAATTGGTAATTATAATTGAATAAAAACCATAAAATTTATCGACGTAATTAAGTAAAATGTTGTATTGTGGAAACGGTGTCTCCACAATACTTTTCAGAAAGCTTTGGATTATGGGATTTATCTAAAATGTATTGATGTGGACGAAATATAGCATTGATTCTTGATATTTTGCAAGCTGGACAAATTGTATGGTGTCTTCAAAGAGGTAACCTAAAACAAAATAAAAACCAATCATTGATGTGAATTAATTGAACAATACAGTGAACAAAGGTATTTAAAACTATTTTAATTATATATAAAGAAGGTAGAGTAAACTTACCGATTTTGTACAAAGAATTGAACTTTGATATTGCACAGACGCTCATAAGCTTTATTATTCGCCATTTTCTGTCATAGACGTTGATATAACGGATTTCGTGTTATAAAATTTGTATAAAATGTTGCCTATTTTAAATCATGTATAGAAATAATATTTCACCAGAGTGTATGATTTTATTTGAATGAGTGATCATACCAGATAGTAGGTTTTCACAAATTTATGTCTTGTAAAAGAATGATGTATTTGTTTCTACAGCATCAAATAACGTTTTTCCATTTAAAAAACATTTTGAAATTATATTCTTGAGATTTTTCATTTCTTTATGGTGATTGCTCCATCTAGTTTCAACAGTTAGTAGCTTTGAACTGACATCTGTGAATCGTGGAGATGTTCAACATTAAACAGACAGGACCGTCTTTAGAGTTTAATTGGAAATGATAAAGCAAGTATATTTTTGATTAACTAAATTCCTTTATTGAAATATAGGGACTTTATTCAAACTTTGGCGCTAATATTAGAAATTAAAATTGTTTTGTTTTTCTACATTTGAACCCTACTCTGAGATTATGGAGTTTCTCATGAAAAAAGTATAATTATCTTACAAATTAATTTTAAATTTTACAATATACCGGGCAAACAAAAACTAAATATCAACTAAACTAAACTAAACAATAACTTCGAAATATTTTCTCACCCAATTCTATCCAGTATAATATGTCGGCGCAATGTAGGGCAAATTAGGGAAAGTATATGTGTCTCAAACATTAAAATTACACACCTACTTATCCAGTATAATATGGCACCCCAACGTGGGGCAAATTAGAGAAAGTTTATTAAATAGAGAAAATATATTTATCTTAAAACGTTAAACTATTCTCTCATCCTATTCCAATCACAACAATATATATATTGTTAATAATATATTATGTGTGAGAATTTATTTATTGTGGGTAATTATATTAGAATTGAGAATTTGAATTGAATATGAAATGCAATGTTAATACTGAAATAATAATATACTTTTGGCTAGCTACTTAATATATAAAAACAAATTTTTATTTATATTTTTTTAATAATATTTTCTCCTATTCATTTTGCTATTTTGCATCACGTAGTTCCATTTAATTTCAAAATTTTACCTCGGCTGCTCCTATTTATACACAACTCTTTTTCTCAGTAGGGTTTCTGGGCGAAGTTATAATAAAATCAACATCACTATTCAATGTAATTTATTTTATATTATTAATTAAAAAAAGGAACAAAAAATTGAAATTTAAAATATTGGTTATTCATAAAATGCAGTTGACGCTTTTATTTAGCTATTGGACTCATATTCAAAAATAAATGATTTCCTGTTTTCAAAATATGAACTATTCTTACACCATAAACATAAAAATATGGATTTTATTTATATATATCTAAATTTCCACATCACACAACCATCATATATCTTTAAAAAACTATTCATTGTTTGAGTCGGCTATGCAGACTCATTTGCATAAATTTACATAATCGTTTGGAAACGTTATTTTTCTCTGAAAGATGAACATCTGGTTTTAAAACTGTCCAAATATTGTAACTTTTTTTTCTTGTTACTCTAAATGGTATTATTGAAATTTTCAGAAACTACTTTAGTTTCAATCGATTCGTGAAATGGAGAGGATATTTGAAATTTTTAATCTACTTTATTTCAATCTTAAAAAAATATGTTAACGTATTATGAACTATGTGCATGTGATAAAACTGAAATTAGTTGTGCCTTGTTATTTCATGGTAAGTTTTATATATATGTGATTAAAGAACATACAACGTAAAATAAATAATACATGTATCTACAAATTTGGTAGGTGAGTTTTTTACATTTCCTTGTTTATTATTATTATTCAAAATTATATTATCAGGTGTTTTATTTTAAATGATCATTTAACTTTTATTCTTTTCACTATTCAAAATTTGGATCCAAATATATTAATTAAACACACCACAGACCTTTTCTTTTCACCAAGCTGACGCCTTCAATAGTGTCCATCCATGACGCTTTCCCACTCCAGGTGGCAATCTCCCTTCTTAGTATTATCGGGTGATAATTCTACTACGTGGGTTGACTTTATTTTACACAAATTTTGTCTCTGCACTCATTTAACTTTTTACTACTTTTGTACCTTCTTATATTTTATATATAACACTTATTACTTTAAAATTTTACAAGAAACTGCATCACATTCAATTTACTTCCTTCTTTCCTTGTTACCAACGCTTGACTGTCAGCCGCGGTTTTTTATCCGCCAAAACCTTTTTTTTTGTTTATAACCGGAAACTCGTAATGTTCTAGAAAAATCTTTGATTATTGTTCAACTGTCACTTTGTTTTATTAATATTTTATTGTTTTTCTGACTTAAACTTGCTACTATATGTTGTTTTTTATGCACTATAACCTTATCGTCATTGAATTATTCACTAACATAGCATTTATCATTGTTTTTCTTGTTAGTTAATTATTTGAAATCTTCCGATTGGTCAATGCAAATATACAAATTTTTCACTTCCTACAACCTAAATATTTACATAATACATATGGATACAATTCATTTCTTATTGTGTTCTTAGTTACTACATCTATATACATAAATTAGGTCGGTAATCATTTATTTTTATTCTTAATATCTCATATCAGATTGCATTTTATGTTGTTAATCTTGTCGTCAACTATTATATTTCGTTTTGTTTTGACATTACCTACTAATTACAGTTTTCTACATTTTATTATTATGTTTCCTATTAAAGTTTATGATTGAATATTGGATTAACATATCTTATATATATATATATATTTTTTCTAATTCTAAATTTCACTTATTTATCAATCATTCATAGCACTGTTGATTTTTTTATTCCTATTCTATTTTATTCTTTGAATATAAACAGATCTTTTAGGTGTCTAATATTCCGTGTGGCGTCACGTTATTTTATTGAGCTTTGTTGCTTGTTAAGTTCTGTCTAAGGTTGTTTATGGTACGGAATTATTTAAAAAAAATGTTTATCAATAATTATTTATGAATTCTTTTGATTTTCCTATTTATATTCTCTATGATTATGTATACTGATTCTAATTAATTATATTGTTCTATATACATTTTATTAATTTGGTACATTATTAACAAATTACTTTTATTTATAGATATTATAATTTTATACTCTATTGTGATTTTACGAATGTTTATATGCTCGTTCTATCTACAACAATATATATTAAAATGAAAGCTAACTCTGCATTTCTTATCTTATTTACAGTAACATAATATTCTTATTTATTTATAGAAATTTCCTATTCTATAACTTGAGCTGATTTTTTAATTGTAGTGATTCATTGTGAAAAATTTTAACAGTCTAGTGTTATTAATATTTTCATGGTGATTCTCACTTCCAGATAATATATTATCCTTACCCATCGAATTATTTCAAAGTACCTACTTTACAAACACAGTAAAATAACTTTATAGTGACGTCCAAGTGACTTCACACATATTGCAAAGTACTTTCAAAGCACAGCAATTTTATAATTACAGCCATGTGGTTTCACACGTTTTGTGAAGTATTTTATAGATACAGCAGTATACTTGATATTGGTAGCAAAGTGACACTACGCCCATTACAATGTATTTTATAAGCACAGTAAAGTAATATTACATTAGCAGCCGAGTAATTTTATACTTATTGCAAAGTATTTTACAAACACAGCAAAATACTTTCATATTGACAACCAAGTGACTTTATATGTATTGCAAAGTATTAATAAAAACAGCAAAATAATTTTATACTGACAACCAAATGGTTATATAGTCGTTGCAAATACGTCTTATAGTGCTGGGTTAGTAAGTTTTTAAAAAATAACTTTGCTGGTTCAGCAGCAAAAGCTTCACTGGCGCCTATTCGATCAGAGGTTTTTGCTATGGTAGCAGAGTTTTTGGCTGTCAGGCTAAAAAAATTCTCTCAGTGTAACTGACAAAACTAAATATGGTTGAGTACATTCCTTAGAGAAGTAGCATTAGAAAATACACTCTATGACTATAGTCTTCAGTTAATCTTTACTATTTTTCGCAAACAAAGAAACGCCTGGAAACCATATAATTTTGAATATCTCGTGAATGTATATCTTAGGCTATTTTTAATCTTAACTCTAATAGACAAAACTACTTTTAATGTTCTTTAAATTGTACTAAAATTATCAAATATGTAGCAACTGCTGATATGAATACTGGAATCGTCTGTTGATTTACAGTAAAAAATCCATAGACGGTGAATTTCGTTCGAAGTTCCTTCATAAAAATGGACAATCCTTCGAGTTCTTCGAATAAAATTGGATCTTGAACATCAGCTTGCAAAATGTTGCATAATTTTGCTAATCGGATGGCTCCTTTTTCAGCTTTATCACATGACATTACGGTAATCACTGCGAGAATCTAGAACAATACTTATCAAATTAACGTAGTGATATAACAGATTAAGTTAATTAAATTGCCAAATATACTGAAAAACATTACGAATGTACAGGTTGGCCAGATAAGAATACACTCGGAAACTATTCGACGTACTTGCAGTAGAAAATTATGGAGTGCACAAAAATATTTGTTTTTTAAAATTAAGCCTTATTCGAGTAATTTTCATTCAAAACTTTTTGATTCCGTGTCATCAGAGAAATAGCCATCTGAAGTTGGAACATTCACAATCGCAGAAACCAAATTCTGTCTTGTATATCTACGTCACTTAGCAGCGACCGACACCCTTCCACTGAGCACAGAACCTTGCAAAACATTGCTGCAAATTACATTTATATACATTTTGAAATGTTTCCTGGAGAAGTTGCAGTAATATTACTGCGCAATTACATTTATATACGGTTTGAAATGTTTCCTGGAGAAGTTGCAGTAATATTATTGCGTTAGTTTAGTTGAAACATTGTGACTTGCTCATTAGAGAAACATTTCATAAAGTTGAGATTTCCTTCCCACTGAAACGTTTGTAATTGAGGTTGCCGTGATGTTCTTAGATATACCAGTTGTAATATTGCATCAGCATTTTTTTCAGAAACATTGCTGTAAGTTAGTTATTTGTTATTTTAGAAACAGTTCGCTATTAAGTTTCAGTGATATTGTCAAATACACAAATTGAAATATTGTCATTTACTTTCGCGAGTAACATTGCTGAAAGTTATTTATTTCCTCCTGTCGAAATATTTCCATATGAAGTTTCAGTACCTATCCAAGTTGGAATATTGAGATATTTTTTAATCAAGAAACATTGCTGTGAGTTAATAATATTCCTTCCTTCTGAAAAATTTCTAGATGCATGACGTTTATTTCGATTACTCTCCGGCACACTTTTCGGATTTCGAATTTATATATTTCTAAATTAGGTCTGATCGGAACTGATTGAATGGTTCCCAATGCATCGTTTTTGTTTTTTGCGTCGCGCGTCACGTATTCTGATCGGCAAATTCCTGACGCGACTCACCAATTCGCCAATCAGAATGCGTGAAGATAGCGTGACGAGCGACGCAAAAGGCAAAAACGATGCATTGGGAACTCATCCTAACCGAGCCCAATAATAGTATAGAAGAAGAACAAAAAGGTTGGGTTAGGATTTGTTTCTTTTGAGTTTCGAGTGTTTCGACTGGTCTTTGGAGGGAAAAAGAAATAAAATTTCTCACATTTATTCTGTTTTCTTGGTGAAGTGAAGCAATGGATTAATTCATATTTGTATACTCTATACAATAGGATCACAGTTTCCTTTTTATTTTATAGTTGTAAATTGAAAGGTGTGTTTCAGGTATAAATGTTTGTTTTTCACTTAGAATTATTAAGTTTCAATTATATTAGTTGTTATATAGTACATCAACAAGTATTTGTATAATGGTTCGATGCGAAGTATTCAGTGGACCATTACGTAGAAACTGACAAAACATTGAAAAAAAAATAGGTAAAAAAACTTTTTAAGTTAAACGGTTTTATGTTAAACATACATTGCAATGTTTAAGATAAATGTACTAAAAACCAAAAAATAATAAAATAGATACAGTCGTGGGGGAATTATAAACATATGCATAGACTAGACTAAAATAAAACCGTGGGGCACGTCAATTGTCGGTTGAACAGCTGCCTAATTATAGTGTAACATTACAAAACAAAAATTTTTATCAACGATTGTAGACAATTGTCGGTTGAACAACTGCCTAATTATAGTGTAACATTACAAAACAAAAATTTTAATCAACGATTGTAGACAATTGACGTGCTCCACGGTTTTATTTTAGTCTAGTCTATGCATATGTTTATAATTCCCACGACTGTATCTATTTTATTATTTTTTTGGTTTTTAGTACATTTATCTTAAACATTGCAATGTATGTTTAACATAAAACCGTTTAACTTAAAAAGTTTTTTTACCTATTTTTATTTTTTGGTTTTTAGTTTTTATTTCGCATTCTGTTTAATTCATTAAGTGCTTCATTATTGCAAGGTTTCTTGCCCATTAGTTTATTGCAGTCCAACTCTTTGGTAGCGGCGGCCATCTTAGATTTCTATTTTGCATAGTAAATTGTATTCTACTTGTTGAGACCTTTCATTTGATACCCATATTGATGGGATTGATAAAACCTACGTTATCCGCCATTTTGTAGCGGCCGCCATCTTGGATTTAAATTTTTTATAGTATATTGTATTCTGCTTGTTGACCCCTTTCATTTGATACCCATGTTGATGGGATTGATAAAATCTACGTTATCCGCCATTTTGTAGCGGCCGACATCTTAGATTTCAATTTTTTATAGTATATTGTATTCTGCTTGTTGAGCCCTTTCATTTGATACCCATATTGATGGGATTAATAAAACATAAATTATCCGCCATTTTGTAGCGGCGGCCATCTTGAATTTATAATGATAATGAATAAACATAATTGTATTGTCACCAAAATCCAAAGTGTATACAAAATTTCCGATTAATCGGTTGACAGGAAGAGGGTGAAATTTGAATTACTAAATTTGACCCAAGAATAAAACAAACGGGGTGAGCTAAATAAAACCGTTTAAAAACGATATTGATGAATATAAAGCAGTGTTCACTCATTCATTCATTGAACTGAATTATCTGCTACTGGAAATACATGTTTTTTTGTATCTGATGTGTTATTTTATGTGCAATATTGTTTTTATTTCGGTTCAATAAATCGTTGGAATATTTTGATTTAAATTTGCTTTTTTTGGGTTCTCTTACTTGTCCAAAGTTCAGAACGGACACACATTCTGCGTTAAAAGTGCAGTCACTAATGAATCTCAATACGTTTTTTTAACTTAGAATATACATTTTGACAAAACTTTATGAAAACTTTCAACCACACCATGAAACCAAATCGAAGTCACTGGCCCTTAACACACGTTTAGTTAATCATGCTATAGCCTCTACAGATTAGAACTACTCTTCATTAAGTACAAACGCAACTCATTTCAATTTGAGGTTAAGAGACTAATTGATCCATTTTGAAATTTTCCAATCTTAATATAATTAAGCATTTTTCCATGATCAATATGATAATTGGAGAGTACCTGTAACTCCCTAATAACTATATTGCCAAATCATAAAGATGATTTTAGTAAACTTTCGAACAGGGAATATGCAACATCTTGCAACATCACAAAAAGAAGTTGATTCAAGTATACTTCTGAAATGTCTTGGAATGATACTAGTAAGTTCTAATTATAAGGTCCCTGCTACATACCAAATGAAAGATGATTTGAATATACTTTTAAAATGTATAGGAACATTTCCTGAAACGTCTAGTTATGAGGTAACTACAACATCATAAAAGAAAGTTGATTAGAATGTGATATTGAAATAATGATACAACCTTTCATTTGAACGGTGTTAGAAATATCCGTACGTACCATCACCTAACATAACTTTTGAAATATTACAAATGAACGTTGCAATGGCGGCCGTTACGGCGTTGCTGGCATGTTGATGCAACATCATTGCAAAGTCGGAAGCAACATTACACATCCTATTTGTGATTTGCAACAACGTTGAGGCAACGTACTCTTGATCAGTGGGCTTATTGCATATTTTTTGGTACATTCCGTATATAAAAAAGCTCTATCACAATAATAACAGAGATAAATTTCTAATGCCCTTATGGCGTTATAAAAAAACTTTGGTTCTAGAAATTACGTATGCTTAGGTCAGTGTTTCCAATCAGGACTATGGGAATTTTCAAATAAAATCTACGGGGTAAAAAATGGACGGCGCACAGCCATCTATAGAAATCTACAAAAAATGACATACGCCATCTAGCGATAGAAATCTACAATTACAGGATAAAAAATGGCCGACGGATAAAAAATGGCCGACACCACTATAGAAATCTACCAAGATGAAAAATGGCCGACTGGATAAAAAATGGCGTCTTCTTTCGAGCTTCCGGTCGCC
Organism: Galeruca laticollis; assembly: GCA_963921935.1. Classification (NCBI taxonomy): domain Eukaryota; kingdom Metazoa; phylum Arthropoda; class Insecta; order Coleoptera; family Chrysomelidae; genus Galeruca; species Galeruca laticollis. The sequence goes on along the minus strand of OY998176.1, from coordinate 148,220,431 downwards.
GAGTGTCCCATTATCTACTATCGTCGCATATGGTCGAACAAACTGGTTCCGATCCACCAAACCCGATTGAGTGGAAGAAAAAAGCAATCTTGATGCAATGCGCTGAAATCGAATAAGTACTAAGTAGCGCAAAGTGCAGAATAAAACCGAAGAATTTAGCATGCCGAATACCATTCTGCCCAATCAGCCAAAAGTACAAAAGCACCGGAAATTCCAAAAAACGGTGTAAATCTGCTTCCATAACATACCGTGAGTTTAGCCGAAATGTAAGACGATACCAGGAAAAACCACCATTCCGATCAAGCGCATGTTGAGCCACCATGTAAAGAAAATGACGTACCGCCAGGCCCAGGTCCGGAGTCGCCCAGAGAACAGTAGGAAGAAGTTGTGTGAACTGTGCTATTCGGACAATAAATTTAGATGATAGGGACTTGAATTGTATAAACGCAGATATTTAAAAAAGGGGTAACCATGTAGTATAGTAGATATGTGCTATTAGCATCATAGGAGCGAACTTAGGACTGGGGGCAATCCTCTTTTCGAAGGGGGGCACATGTCACGTTTAGAAATAAGACCCAGTATATGGTAGGCCAAACAAAAGTAGGTCAATGTTGTAAGATATGTTTTGCTAATTACTTCAAAGTAGAGCATAACGTTTTCTAATATAAGGGACAACAAAAAAACAACAAACTCAGCATTATTCGAGAGAACACTTTCTTGGTTTGAAAAATATATTTTTTTTTCGGGAGTTGGTCTTCGAACCAGGGGAGCGAACGAGTGGGTTTTGAGAAAAACCAGCGACCAGTCAAGTGAATCGAGAAAGGCCTACCTGAGAAGTGTATACCGTGACTGAAGACAAAGTGCCCTTCGAGTAGAGAAGACGTGCCCTGGGAGGATGTTTATGTAAGTAAATAGATAATTATATATATTTTGTATAGCGGGGATATATTTGTTTTATATTTATTCTGTACATAATTCGTTAATTTTGGTTATCTGTATTTCTGCAATACATTTGTTAAGTTTTTAATCAGTGGTTTCTAATTACAGTAGCTACATCGTCGAGGTTGGTAGACGGGTAGGGACCCAACCCGAAACTCTAGCGTTGGGATAAAACCCTATATCGTCGCAATAGTTATATTTGATATTGTCAGTTAGTAGTATTTTTGAGTAAATCTTGCCTTTTTAAATTTTTGAATCGTTGATTGATCGTATGATTCCACTCTTCTTGCCCACTGTGTTAAAAATTTAACATTTTTGGCGACCGTGATAGGACATAGTGTGGCAAGGGTCTGTTGGTTCATTGTGTGTGAGAAATCAACCATCATCTTAGTGTTGGAGGTACTTTCTTGAAGTATCCGTTCGTCAGTGAAGAATTTCGTCAAGAATTATTATGTCTTCAACTTTGGCGAAACGTGGAGTGATTCGTGCTACCTTCACGAAGATTTACAACGGGCTGTTTCCGCTTCTATCCGAGGTTAACGTCGATGCGTTTGAGATAAATGGCCGATTCAAACTCCTAGAAGGTAAATATTTTGAACTTGTTGAGATGAATCAGAGGTTTCAGGCGGAAGTTTTCGAGTCAGACCTTGCTGAATTTTATAAAGCCCAACTGGCTGACGTGGAAAGCTGTGACGAGTATGTGCTGAAATATCACACCATCAAGCTTTCCGCCATCAGCCAAAAACTATTGAAGGTTCATTTTGGCCGCTCGGACTTGTTGATTGAGCACTACGTTCGAGCTTTATTGCAATTGGTTTTGAATAAACAAGAAGTGAAGCTGTGCGAGCTGTACGATTGTGTAGAAACTCAGGCTAGAGATTTGGAGTCGCTTGATATTCTCTCTGACTAGTACGCTGCGTTGTTATTTCCGTCATGTATTCCTGTTGACATCCTGAAAGTTTGGCAGCGTTCAAACATGGAACGTAGTACGAGTGAACTAACGTTTTACTCAAAGTTGTTACAAAAAATATTTTATTAACCGTACTTTACAATTTGTAGTTGTTAACTAGATGTCTGAACATGGAATTCATACAAAATAATAAACGGTAACCATGAAATTTCACAAATACTGACTCGTCACGTTACATAACTTGAAGTTCCAAATGGATGTGCTTATGACATTCCTGAAGGCTGAAGTTGAAACTGAGGAAAGAGTAGCAATAGCTACCTACGGAGATCAAGTCAGTGGTGGTAAGTCCAACCAGACCCGAACTGGTAGAAGTTCCACAGCTGCCAGCTTGGCCAATCTAAGCATAAAAAAGTTGTGTCTTTTGCCAGGCGTGCCATGACGTTGTTGATTGTGAAAACGCTGCCTCCATGTCGCTTGACAAAAAAAGGCTGTTTTGTAGCGAGCACGTGCTTGCTTTGGATGTGCCAAATTGAATCACCCTGCCCGTCGTTAACGCAAATGCACTTGTGGGGGTAGCCATATTGATTTGTTGCGCCCAAAACCGAAGGAGACGGAGAAAAAATCATGCGCTGAGCCAAGCCATAAAGGTTGAGTCGAAGGAAGCTTTCTGTTAATCACGCCCTCTCTGTGAGTGATAGTCCAGAAGTATTTCTGCATACGTTTATGGTTGTACTTTACACCACCATTGTAAAGTACAGCCACAAACATGTGCCGAAATGTAGCGGAATGTGAGAGTTCTGGTTGATAGTGGTTTCCAGCGCTCCCACATTCTGCGGAAATTAGCCTAAGAGCTGGAATATGAACCCATTTGCACTCTTTGGAGGGGGCAGTAGAGACTATGGCCGAAGGTGGTCTCAGCCTGAGAGGAAGAGAGTACTCCCAAGATGGTGCCGGTAATTCCTTAACCTCAGTCCTTGGACTGAAGTGGGATTGACAACGTTTGAACATGGACTGGTTGGAGTGAGACGCAGGGACTAACCAAAAGGAGTGTTATTCCACGGTCCAAAAGATCTATAATCCGGTTGGGTTTTCTTCACTAGTTACTATAATTCTGAAGCGCCTAATTCAGACCTTGTGGGAACCGAAACTTGAGTGGAACGATAAACACAGTGAAGTAACGATGCAAGCTTTTGTTGGAGTGGTTCAAAACGCCCATCTATTGCGAGAAGTGTCTGTTGACCGTTGATTTGGCGCATCTTGTAATAGGTCCATGGATTTGTTTTGCGATACAAGGGCGAAGGCTTATGTAGCATGCATATTTATTCGGAATGAAACTGACGACAGCAAGGTGTCAGTCAACATTGTTCATGTGAAGTCGAAGATTGTGAACGTCACCTTTGGGTCAACTATGCCTCAATTCGAGTTGATGGGAGTTGTGATTGGAGTCCGTTTGTTAAAATCGGTGCGCGATGCTCTTGATTGGAAATATGTTCCAGTGTACAATTGGTGCGATTTTAGCACATTACTCGTCTGGATTCGGCGTTAAGAGGAATGGAGCATTTTTTCCGGAACCGGGAACCAAGAAGATAGAGAACTCAGCTCTTGTATAATATAGCGTCACATATCTGGCCAACTAAATCCAGCTGATCTTCCATCAAGAGGTTGTACCATCGAGAAGCTCCTAAAAATTCGTGCCCGTAGAGGGATGATGGCGCCTGGCCTTAGTTTCATTGTACCTACACTGAAGAGGAGGTGACAACAGAAATAATTGTGAAGAAAGCTACCATATTCATGACTGGTTGGTCGTCTGGATAATCGTTGGCTGTATGAACATGTTGTCTCTGCCATAAATAGGCTCATAATTAATGCGCTGGAATCGACAGCGATGACTATGAGACTGTATTCCAATGAGAATTTTGTACCTGAATAAATGTTAATGTTTGTTTTAAGTTTAAGCACTTACCATCCTGTTTTTGTATAACTTAAGTAAATCTTTGAATGAGGGTTTTTGATTTAATAGATTTTTCCCCTTTATCTTACAATAATGGGTAGTATGAATAAACATGAAGTAAACGCTTCTACTTAAATTTCATCAAACACATTTATAACTTTCATAAACAACCAGAAAAAATATAGTATCCTCTAGTAAAAGCATTATGGACTTTTATTCACCCATTCATAATGGCAATTATTGCATTTAAATTGCATACCCCAATTTACCCCGTGTGCGGGACAAAACGGGGAAGTGCGTGATTTATAAAAAATGATAAAAATACTTCCGTAAGAATTGTAAGTTGGTCATGTATTTGATTGAAGTTTAAAGATAACATAGTTAACTAACTAATTTCAAAATGATGAAGGTAGGTTAATTTGTTTTACAAAACTATAGCCTTCTAAAATTAAGTACCCCATATTGCCCTGGGTTCCCCCCTACTTATGCCCATTTTTGCGAAATAATCACCATTTATTATTATAATTATAATTTCTTTTATTTTACTTACAGATCTTGTCACCAAAAACACTATAGGTAGTAGTGTAGATGCTGTTATTTCTCGACTGGTGTCCTCTATTAAGTTTATCAGAAAGTTTACTACATACATGTACTCAACAAAACAAGCTGTAATACTGATCAAAAACCAAATTCCAAAAATTTCATTAGCCTTCTGAATCACGTAAAACATATCTCTATAATTATTTTTAATTTTTTTAATGTGAAATAGAATATGTGGATTGTAATTGAATGATACTTTTTTCATTTCAGATAACCAATAATTTTGTTTATCAACTATAATATGAGTCATTGCTGTAAAACTTATAACCGCAATGCCATATTGGATAGTTGTAATTATATCCATAATTTCTGTTATCAATAGAAACCAGGAAAACTGTGTTATTAACGGTATCGCTTCAATTCCAATTTCAGTAATAATACAAATTATAATCAACCCATATCTCAGATAATTCAATTTTATTGGGTCCTGAGTTTCAGTTTCTTCTTTATCGAGTATTTCAAAAATGGTTTTCCAATTGCTTCTAGTACTGAATAATCCATAAAAAACTGACAAAAGAATGAGTTCAGTTTGCATTAGTATTAAAGTCACCAGAACCATATTTGACACATCTCTTGCTTGATATAAAGTTGTGGCATATCTAACCAATAATAAACCAATAAGCATAAGAAACACCATTACTTTTTTTTGGACAATGTCTACAATACCCTCTTTTTCCAAGTTCCAAGGAAACAAACCAACAAATGCTGTGCATCTGTAAATGGCTTTCAAATAAAAAGAGTCGCTTTTGTTTTTTGCTAGCTGGTAAAACATCGTTACAGAGACAGAGTATGTCGACTTATGTTACAAACAATTGCAGTAAGTAATTAGGTAGGGAACAATCAATAAATGCGTAGCTCATTAGTCATATTAATTCAATTTTATAGAAAGCCCTCTACTTAATACTTTAGTAATCATGAAATGGATGTATACAATATAATAATGTCTTTTTAATCATTTGAAAGTTCTTAGATTCTTTAATGATAACACTCTCATTCAGGTTATCTAAAATTTATGACGCCTTCGTTAATCTCTAGAATTTACAACATCCAGTTATGATAACTCCTCAACAGAAGAAGGTACAGGGAGTTGGCGCTATTTGTTGGACCATCATCTAATCAGCTACTATTAAATATTATAAAGAAATTTGTTATATTGGTTATAATAATCTCTATTTTGAAAAGCTATGCAAAAATATCTATAAACAACATCTCTCGAAACCCCCCTCGAATGAATCAAAATAATTCCTTTTACGTCCACATAAAAAAACGATTAATAATCCGTTACCGAAAATTCGTGCCCCCGAATCATCTCGGCGATAGCAAATGATATATCGGCGGAGCACTTTTCCAATATTGGTAGCTTACCCTCTTCCACCAGTGGTGTCGCTCTCAATCTGCCACGCTACGTGTTACACGTCCCCGTTTTTAGACGTCAGCGATAAAATCTGTTGACATTAATTTCAATTAGTTACTCTGTTAGAATCTGAACAATTCAGCATTCTTTCTCTCATTCCGCCACAAGGGTTTAATTAGTAGTTAATGGGGACATACTAGGGAAGATTCTCAGTACGCATACATTCATATGGATCCATCATTAAAAGTAAGGAGGAAATATTTTGTGCAACCCATTTTCGTAAGATAGATTTTGAAGAAAAGCACGTCCATACAACACAAGACTTTTTTGTTGGGCGAATGTTCGTTTCATTTACTTGTCAAATTGTCGTCCTTACTTCAAAGAACGCTTAAACTTTAATTCTAATTCGATAATCACTTTGGATATCTTCATATGGCCTCTTGACCCCTTCAAGTAACTACAGTCTACAAATCTCAACGCGTTTTTCTCGTAGCGCTAGCTAGATTAACATCGAAAAGGTACTCAAGATGTGATGTGACGTTACATACTCCACATCTACACAATATTGACCTCTGTTTTTTTTATTAATAATATAACTTTGGACAATCGCGTATCAACCACTGCTAGAGTATTTTAAACTAAACAATTTATTGATATATCATTTTTAAATAACAGTGTAAAATGTACCCTCACATTCCTCATTTCACTTTGTGGAGACCTTCGGATTCAGAGCTCAAGTTTACATCGTATTTGTTCAACTTATCAAGAAATACGATCCCCTTGTATTTCCTTCGTGATCTTGAAGAACCTGCGATGTTTTCAATAACAAATCCATCATTAACAACCTTTGTGATAACTTACGGACCTGCGTATTTAGGTAAAAACTTTTTATTCTGGCCTTCACTCGGAAGTTGCGTACTTCTAATTAAAATTTGGTCACCAGAACTGAGCTTATGTCCTTGGAAACGACGAGCAGTGATGCGGGCTTTACTTTTGCTCTGCTTGATGGAAATGGTACGCTTTACAGCTTCTAATGTGCTGTAAATCATTATCGTATGCTAGTTTTGTTACTTCGTCAGCCAAAATCGCATTGGCTACACCCTGTGGTGCATATCCAAAAAGTAATTCGCAGAGGGATTTTTTTGTGGTCGAATTCACACTCTTATTTATTCCCTACCTTACCTTTTGTACCTGTTCGTCTCATCTGTCTTCTTCGTTCGTAGAAGCTGACAGTGAGCCTAAAATTGTTCTATTATACCTCTCCAATTGGCCATTGGGAGTAGTGGCTGCATTCAACACATGTTTGATGTTTTGACCACGACTGTAGTATTCAAACCTTTTTGACGTATAGCAAGAGCCACGATCGCTAATAATAATTCTAGGTAACCCAAAGTTGGCAATATCTTTGTCTACCACAGTTAACCACTGGTCCCACTTTTGTTGACTGTACCGCTTTCATAAAGACGTATTTTGTGAAAACATCTACAATTACGATGAGATACATATTTTTCCATTTAAGCTTCACAAAGGATCCCAAATGATCGATATGAACCGTATCAAACGGCTCCCAAACCTTTTCGATAGAATGGACATAACCGGGAGGACGCTTCTGAAACACGTAAAACAAATCTCTATAATTATTTCTAATTTTTTTTGCTTTTCAATTTCAGATAACCAATAATTTTGCGTATCAACTATAATATGAGTGATTGCTGTAAAACTCATATGCAATGCCATATTGAATAATTGTAATAATAACGAGACTTTCTGCTATCAATACGATCCAGGAAAAATTTGTTATTAAATGTACCGCACCAATTCCAATTTCAGTAATAATACAAATTATAATCAACCCATATCTCAGAAAATGTCCTTCGTGATCTTGAGGAGCCTGCGATGTCTTCAATGACAAGTCTATAATTATCAAGAACCTTTGTGATAACGTACGGACCTGCGTATTTAGGTAAAAACTTTTTACTCTGGCCTTCATTCGGAACTTGCGTACTTCGAATTAAAACTTGGTCGCCAGAACTTAACTTATGTCCTTGGAACGACGAGCTTCGAAGCAGGCTTTACTTTTGCTCTGCTCGATGGAAATGGTACGTTTTACATCTTTTAGAGTGTTCTGTAAATCATTGTTGTGTGGCCGTTTGCTATGGGAGTAGCGGCCACATTCAATACATGTTTGATGTTTAGACCACGACAGCTGTAATCAAACCTTTTTGACGTATAGCAAGAACCACTATCGCTAATAATTCTTCTAGGTACCCAAAAGTTGGCAATAACTTCTTCTAAAAAGTTAACGAATTACGATGAGATACATATTTTTCCGTTTAGACTTCACAAAGGGACTCAAATTATCGAGATAACCAGGAGGACGTCCACTTGGCTCTTTTGAATATAGATAATGCAGACAAGAATATATGTACCTTTTTGCATATCTGCGCATCCCTAGAAACCAGTACGATTTAGAAAGAGTAGACAAAGTGTTGTCTAACGCCATGTGTCCACTAGCGTCGTGGAAATGCATGAGGGTTTGCCTACGAACAGCTTTTGGGACTACCCAATTTTGCCCATTTTACGTTTTTTATACAGGCGATCATTAATTTGACAATGTTCTTCGTGAACTTTCCGATACTCCGCATCATCGTGGTTTTTATTTAGGGTCTCCAAAATGAACCTTACAATGTTCGTTTGTCAGCTGTGCAGAAAGCACCCAATCCAGGCTAACACGGCAGACCGTGCCATCTATAGAGCCTGTCGAGTAACTAAAATCGGTAGATAATTCCAAAAAATTAACGAAAACTGTAACGTCGCTGGTAATCAAATTTTATTGATTTTATTATAGCGTATGCGCGATATCATATTGCTCGTCCCCACATGTTATGTTATATGTTATACTGTTATCATTTATTAGTTCAAGTTTCAAGTGTAGGGTTATTATGAGGTTTCGGTATTTTGGCGTATTTTTTAATTGCTATAGTGTAATATTTCTGTTGTTTCTTTGCTTTATTGTTATTAATTGAAAAGACTCTGAAGGAGTCTAATAAGTGGTATACTCGGTAAGTTTTATTAAAAAAAATTGAGCATTCTTTCTTTCACAATTAACAACCTTATCTTTATTTTTATAAAACACAGAATTTTTACTAATTTAATCGACAACTTTAGAGATCATGGTTGTTTTTTACATTAGCAAAACTGAAAATTGCTGCATTAATAGAGTAAATATCTCTTTTTACAGTTTTGTTCCTCCAACCCAGAAAGATAAAATTGATATGGCTGAAAACCAGTGGTAATAAATCATTAAATTTGTCGGCGAGGAAACGATGGAGGATATGATCCCTTCATTTTCAAAAACACTGTTTCTATAAATTTGAGAAAGACGAAGAGGGGTTATTAAGACAGTTTGATTGGCCTTCCCATATGAGTGGAAATTAACAAAAATTGATGGTAAGTTTTATTGTATTCAATATAGCATGCTATAATTTTGGACATTTTAAAATGTAAATTGAGTGAATGAAAAGACGAATACTGAGTGTGTGATTTTATTCAAATTCCAGCCAAGCAATTTCAGCCATTAGGCCAATCTGAAAGCTCTAGTCAAGAAAAAAAACATACAGAAGGTGTCAAAAAACATCAAACCCTGTAACTGCTACATACAATGAAATAAAATATTCGAGGTTAAATCATTATTTAAGAAAAATTTGTTAAAATTTCTCTATAAAGAGCGTGTACAATTGTAATTCACATAACGAAACGTCTAATTTGAAATTATGAAGCAAATGATATGTGTGTACAGCCACTTTATAGGGTAATTTTAACAAATTTTATATATGTGTTGTAATGTATGTACATTGTACCCGTTGTATGTTTTTCTCTTGCCGACAGCTTTGAGAATGACCTAATGGCTGAAAGCGCTTAGCTGGAATTTTAATAAAATGACACACTCAGTACTCGTCTTTTCATACACTCAATTTATATCTAGTGTGTACACCATACTCAGACAATTTCATTTTAAAATGTATCCATTGAAGAAATAATAATGTGGGTTTTATTTTAAGTTATAGCTATTCCCTCCACCAGCTATGGGATGGAAGGTATTGACCCCTTGCCGATTTTCATATATAGCCCATGGTATGACAATTTATGGAAAATGAAAGTGAGTATTAACTTTTGTTGAGGCATTACGTCTAATTATAATCAATAAAGACAAAAAATCAATAAATCAAAAAATAGTTAAAAACCAAAAAAAATCAAGAATTCCTAAAAAAAAGGAGTTCAAAAAACCAAAAAAAAATTCAAATATTTTTTGATATTTTTTTTAGCATAATACAAAAACATGTGTAAACTTATTATTTCAATAGTAAGCGCTTTTGTTTTCTTCTGGTGACATAAATTTTCAAACATATTGGTGTGTTTACTTGTTTATTGTTGTTATTTTGTATGTTTACTTGTAGAACCTCAACCAGAAATGAGAAAGGACTTCCAGGAGACGGTGGGATTTTTGAGAACCCTTAAGAAACATTTTAACAATCAATGACTGCCAGGAGCTGCAGAGTAACTTAAACTGCCTTATGCGATGGTTTCATAAGAAAGGAATGCTTTTAAATGTAGAAATATACAAATATGCAATATACTAGGTTTAAGCTTGTGCTATAAACCTATTTAATATTTCCAGTAAAGAAATAAAGATGTGTTTTAAGTGGAAATGAAATGTTAGATATATAATTTTAAATGTTGTACAGTCACAAGTGCTGTTTAGCATTCTTTTATGTAATTACTTGGCACTTTGTATTTACAGAGCTGGGTAGTATTTAACAACTTTTGCTTTAAAAATATTTCAATTACTTTTGTTCTAACATTCACAGTAATTGTACTCAAATGTTTTCTTTCATAGAAAGTTGCCAAACATAGTAGTTAACTACTCATTGCTAACACATTTATTGATTAAGTAAGTAGCAGTTAGTCCAGCTCTGTGTGTTTATACAAGTGTAGTTATAAATAAATAAATTAATATAAACTTATCATAAATAATTTTCAACAACAAATCTAATGATACTCCATTCCAGAATGTATGTTACTCAAGTTATTTTTTAAGTATTGCATTGTTTTTACATTATAGATGGCGCCACAATCAGTGTCTCATCTATCTGTGGGTTATCTATGAACCAATCTTCTTGGTTGATATTTACAAGGTTAGTTGGGATAATTAGACAGCTGCCTACTTGATTCGCTTCGAAAACAGTATTCCACTTCGAAGGTGAATTCTTGAATAAATAGCCACCATCTTCCGATTCGGAGAATCAAGTCCCTCTTGTTTAACGTTGTTCTGATGGCATTGCCGTCGGTAACTACTGTTACGAAACAGCACCCTGGTATAGTCCCTAAAACCGACTCTGTCTAAGCCAGGTATAAAAGTTAAAATTATGGCGGATACGCACTGTTTTTTTGATAACTGTTTACGACTTATCTTATGTAAACATTGTTTTTGTGACCAGAGTTATCTAGAAAAGGCCAGAATTAATTGTTTTGTGTAAGCCGCAGCCCAGAATTCTCTAGTACAAAAGGCAATAGTATATAAAAAGGACCGATCAGCGGACCAGTCAGTTGATAAAGTGATCTCGTGAAATAAATACACCGAAATAGCAAACAGTAAATATAAATTAGTTAAGTGGTCATATAAATGAGTTTAAGTGAATATACTGAGTATATATAAGTTAAGTATTAGTGATTAGTTTAGTGTTTAAATAAATTAGTAAGTAGCCATACCGTGTGTTTAAAATGTATACCACCCGTTTATTGTTTAAATAAATTATAAAAACATTACATTGGTGTCAGGTGCGGGGTAATATAAATAAATTGCTACGTAAAAATGGCCAAGAGACTACGTGACCTCAAAGTGGCGGCACTAAGAGCAGAATTGGAAGATCGTGAGTTGGAAACGTCCGGTAAGAAAAGTGAATTAGTAGAAAGTCTTAAATTGGCACTAGAAAATGACGGCTTTGATCCTGAAACAGTTTTATTTAATTACGAGGCTTCCTCCTTAATCTCGTCAATTTCTGCTAATATTTCTGCTAACATGGACGAGAAGATTTCTGCCATGGAAGAGAATATGGACGAGAAGATTTCTGCTATGAAGATCGACATTTCTGCTATGAAGAACGTTATTTCTGGCATAGAAGAAAAGATTTCTACAAATGTGAAAAGCGATATTTCGGCTATAAAGAACGATATTTCTGCTATGAAAAACGACATTTCTGTTAATATGGACGAGAAGATTTCTACTTTGAAGAACGATATATCTGCCGATATCTTATTAATGAAAAACGACATTGCCGCTGACGTGGAAAATGAAATTTCGTCTCTAAAATCTGAAATCGAGAATAAAATGTCAATGATGGACGAGAAAATCGAGAATAAGATTACAACGATAGACGAGAAAATCAAGGAGTTAGAGGAAAGTTTGAAGACATTGGCAGTAGCAAATACATACTGGTTGTAATGGATTATTTCACAAAGTGGGTGGAAATTTACGCTATCCCGAACCAAGAGGCCACAACTGTCGCGGATGTATTGGTGAAGGAATTTATCAGCCGATATGGAGTACCCTTGGAAGTCCACAGTGACCAGGGAAGAAATTTTTAAAGCCATCTATTCCAGGAGATTTGCGACAAGCTGGGAATGAAGAAGACCAGGACAACAACTTTACATCCACAGTCAGATGGAATGGTCAAAAGAATGAACAGGACTATTGGAAAATACCTGTCCAAAGTAGTATCCAGCCATCAGAGAGATTGGGACCAGTATCTTTCCCTATTCGAATTGGCTTATCGATCTGCTGTGAATGAGTCCACGGGTGAAACACCGGCGAAAATCCTGTTTGGACGTGAAATGAGACTTCCTTGTGATCTGGAATTTGGCTGCCGGCCTGGAGAAGATCTAGCAGGCGAAGACTGCGTGATCCAATTGAGAAGAAGGCTGGACGATATTCATGAAATAGTTCGAACCAATCTTCAAGTTGCCAGCGACAGAATGAAAAGTCGGTACGACACGCAGGCCACAGAAGGCGGTTTTAAAGAATTTTCTCCAAAATTACAAAAATCCTGGGAAGGTCCATACTTAATCAAGAAAAGGATCATTGATGTTATATATCGCATAAGCAAGATCCCCAACGGAAAACCAAAAGTAGTTCACCAAAACCGACTAGCGCCATTCGAAGGAGACCATGACCTGGAGGAAGGAGTAAACCTTATTCGAGATGTGTCCGACCCTACCTTCGAGAAATTTATGGGCACGTATGGAGGTACCGGGAAAGCTAGATATGGAGTCACTTCGGAACAACAACAAGATCTGTTCACTCTCCCGGAAGATTATTCACTGGCATACAACATCCCCACCCGTACCAAGAACGCACGAGGGTTGGCAACCGTCTTTCGAAAGAAGTTCGGGCAATTAGAAAAACTTGAAGACCAGATTTCAGCCCCTGGCAAGACACTGAAACTGAAACATAATTCGCGGTACGTCTTCTACGTGGTAACTAAAAATGAATTCCAAGATCGATCTACCTACCGCGATGTGTGAGAAGCACTTCGAAACCTCCGAGACCATGTGTTGGAATCCAACGTGAAGAAACTGGCTATGCCTAAGATAGCGAGTAACCAGTTGGAGTGGCGAATCATCAGGAACATGGTAGAGATTATCTTCCAAGATACCGGTGTCCAGATAATAATTTGCAGCTACAACCCCCGTTATCAGTATCCGATGAAGACGGTGCCCTGCTATTTCCATAAGACCGGAAAGTGTAGAAATGGAGCCAGTTGCCGATTTAAACATCCAGTCTCGGCTACACAAAAGTTCCAGGGGGAACTTCCATTTAAGGAGGGGGTAATGTTACGATACAGCACCCTGGTATAGTCCCTAAAACCGACTCTGTCTAAACCAGGTATAAAAGTTAAAATTATGGCGGATACGCACTGTTTTTTTATAACTGTTCACGACTTATCTTATGTAAACATTGTTTTTGTGACCAGAGTTATCTAGAAAAGGCCAGAATTAATTGTTTTGTGTAAGCCGCAGCCCAGAATTCTCTAGTACAAAAGGCACTAGTATATAAAAAGGACCGATCAGCGGACCAGTCAGTTGATAAAGTGATCTCGTGAAATAAATACACCGAAATAGCAAACAGTAAATATAATTTAGTTAAGTGTTCATATAAATTAGTTTAAGTGAATATACTGAGTATATATAAATTAAGTATTAGTGATTAGTTTAGTGTTTAAATAAATTAGTAAGTAGCCATACCGTGTGTTTAAAATTTATCCCACCCGTTTATTGTTTAAATAAACTAGAAAAACATTAGACTACTTTGAAATTTATGTCAATCAAATGTGCCCTAGAATTATTCAAAGACTTCACAACTGGTAGTGTCTCTAGCTCATACGAATGCATCGTTGTTCCCCTTTTGATGTTTGTCGTGAAAAGTAAATACAGGGTAAAAGGGAGCCGTCTTGTTGTTTTTGAAATAATATTCCTCCTATACCCCACTTCTAGGCATCACAGTAAACTTCTGTTTGCAACTTTGAATCGTAAATTGCCAAAATGGGTCTAGACACAAGCTTCTGCTTAAGTGCGTCAAAAGCTTCTTGTCCGTTGGTAATACACTCATCAACAGAATGTTCGTTGGCTGGTATTGGTCGCAATCCCCAAGGTACACGGACGTCGTCGTCTGTTCCCCCATGTGATGTCACAGCTATCAGTGCAACCGTTTTTGCTGGTATGACGTTGTCTTCTTTAGCCCATAGTGGAATCTTTCTTGTTGGAAAAATCAAGGTCCTAGCAATGTCATCGGTTCTCGGAATAATGAACACACTTTTGCCGGCCACAATCATCATAACTTGAGGTTGATTCAACAGACTGGACGAGATTTTCTGCATTCGTCTGCAAAATTTTCCAAACGTTTACAATTTGTGCACTCTATTCTGGCTTTAGGGCAATTGGGTAAAATATACTCTCTTTCTGGTTAGTTGTAACATTTTAATTTCTCCATATTTGGCTTCCTTTTCTGGAGCGGCTCTCCATGACGACGCTCGTCACGTTCAGACATCGGAAACTGTTTTCCCAACTAGGGTCTACACGTTCTAGGACCTGGCAATGAGGACCTTTAATGCATACCCATGAAACTCACCACGTTTCTCACAAATTGGCCAAACACATTGTTCGGTCCGCAAAATAAACAAGTATTCATCGTAGAATTCATCAGGAGCATTGTACCTACCTGCTCTAGCACCTGTTTGAATGGATGGATCTCTTATCCCGCCTATAAGACAAGACACTGCTTTTTTTCTGATATTTCATAATCACTCAAAAGATCCATTTTGTCAAAATAGTACTTTGTACATGTTTCATGTCACTGTTTGGTTCTGTTCAACAATTTTCTGATGGTTAAGGCAAGATCCTGATTACCTGGAAAACTTTTGGTAAGTAGGATTTTCCACCCTTCCCAGTTCATGTTGGGATGCTTCAGGTTATTGTACCATTGCCGAGAAAGACCGATCAACCTATTTCGTATGTGAAAAATGATGGTATTCCCATCCCATTTGTTTATAGCTCCAAGTTGTTCTATTTTTTAAATCCACGTAGTGGCACTGATATTTAGATTTTCTGGCTTAAATTCTGGAATGTACTACTGGTACTGTGTCCCTGTATTTCTCAGCCGACCGGCAGCGGCAGTGTAGAAGATATGCATTCATGTGATAAACTTGGATGCGCCCTTTTATCTAACCGCTTTGAACGAGATTTGACTTTATTTGACTATTTACTCTTTTTATTACAGTTATCATTGCAATCCTCGAAACTCCGATTGGGATCAAAACTCGAATTCGAATCCATTTCGATTTGGTGTACACACTTTTCCTTACATACTTCAATACATACATTTTTCTCTATCAAAGTGGAAGCACTGCAATTGCATATCATATTTTTTCACAAGTTGCGTTAATTTTAGGAATTATGGGAGCTTTCAGAAGACATCAATTACATAATTTAAAATATTGTCATGTGTAGGCTGTTGCAGAAGGCTACATTGATAACTCAGTGCAGATTAGAGTTAATATTTCCAATACGATAGTCATTTCGATAGAAAACATTAATATGCCGCCAATTTCTGCAAATCTCCTTAGTGGAGAAATTCCCCAAATAACTTTATCAAATTGTACTATTAATAATTAATATATCTACATATACGTATACTGATAATGTATCTTCATTTTTGTAAAACTGTTGGAATATGTTGAAATATAATGAGTTTGAAATGAATTCTTACTTTTATTTTATCATTTTTACTGGTCGTAGAAAAATTAGTGTATGCAACGATCATGTAATGGCTATTAATACACTGGCAAACGATTTACGACACTCGCCTTCGGCTCTTGTCCTAACTTACATCGTGCTCATGTATTAATGGCTATTGTTTGAAATTGTGAGCTATACTAGCGCATCGTGGACGAAATAGGAACCGTTGAAGAATAATAAAGGTAACTACTCAACTCAACTGTACTTTACAATTTATAGTTGTTAACTAGATATCTGACATAGATAAAATATCTTAAAAAAAATAGATGGGCGACTCTACTGAATAATTAATCAATGTTATTTTACTTATTCAACCCGCCGCTCTAGCGCTGCGTATAGAACCAGCGGGCTTTTTGAAATATATGGAAATAACTATTTTTGCTTTTTATTTTCAACAGATAGAAATAGTGAGCTCTAACGTATTTTCATGCACCTTTTTAAAGGGCTCGAGAATACATTAGCTTACACCAATTTTATCAATCGACAACGCTATTAATAAGGAATTTTATGAAAAGTGGAATTAATATTCCAAAATAAAAGACTGCTTGAACACATTATTTTTATTCATGAAAAAATAAAAAACAGCAAACGAATCAATTTACTTATTCCAAATTTAGATTTATTTATAATAGTTCTAACAGATCTTACACCCTAATAATAAGGGCAGTAGGTCATTTAACAATTTGACAACTATATTTTAAGTTCAAGTTGAAGGAATAAATATAAAATATAGATAACAAAATATAAAATAAAAGACAATTCATAGTTATTAAGTTTTTATAACAATATATCGTGATTTACTTTATCAAACACTGTCTGTAAGTCTATGTAAATGACACCTAACTGCTGTTGTTCTTTAAAAACCTGATAAGTAACTTCTGTAAATAGTAACAGATTAGTATTAATTGATCGGCCTACCATAATTCCCTGTTTTTCGTGAACTATCATATTTCTTACATGATTATAAATATACAAATTCAATAAATGCATTGAGAATGAAACCAGTTATAAACAAAAATAATTTAAAGCATGAATTCAAGGATATTAAACTCAATTAAAAAAAGCAATATCTTGTCCTCAATACTAAAACGTCGTCCTCTACTTTTCTTACTTTGCATAGCAATTTGGGATTGTAAAAAGTTCAATGTAGTATAATTCACTTTGTCCATCATGAAATCACCAGATTCAACTCTTTTTTTAATCTCAAACAGTTGTTTTCGTACACTGGAATTTTGTCTGTCAATTTTTCTGGCTAGTGAAACCATGTTTTTGGCAATTCTATAAAATTTTCTAGCTTTGGCCGTTAGCTGAATGGCTCTACTTGAATCTCCATGGATTAGTAAATTCAATCTTTGTTTAATATCTAAAAAAATGTTATATGTACTTTTTTTTACATTTATTATTGCGACTCACTTTTTACATGTTACTTTTTTAAATATAGTCTGGAATTATTTAGAAACAGTTAGTTCCAACAAAGTGAGGGTCAAAACAATAAACGTTTTACATACTCTAAAAATTTACCTTTACGTTTGCTGGGTGTCTTTAATGTAGTAAGAATGGTGTTCGAGGTAGTTGGAGTGCTGCAGGTGGCGATGGCAGGATATTACTCTGAACCTGTAATAGTAAAAGCTTTAGTTATATTTGCTAAATCAAAATGAAACTTTTTTAAAGCATCATCAGAAAATTTTTTTTAGCAAAACAAAAATAAATAGGCCAAATCACTTTTAACTTTTGTAATATACAACAAAGTTTGTGGCTTTGTCTATTTTTGACATATTCAATAGCACACACTGAAAACGATTCCTAGTGAGAACTTCAATTATAGTGTAGCAAATCTAAATTTTCATATTTACTGGGCTGCTCCTCATAATTATGAAGCAAGCTGATGAAACTACAATTAATTACTTTTTTGTGTTTTTCGCTGTCAGATTATAATACATTTCCTAAAACCAGTTTTTCCTACGACTACTTATGATATGGGTCAATTTCCACAATAGTATTGTACATTACCTTGGGATTCAACAATATCCTGCTTCTTCTCAGGTAATTCCTCCATAATTCTTGTTGGTGTTGGTATATATAAGTTTGGAACTGCATTTGCTTTTAAATTTGTTCTATTATGATGTGCAACAAACATTATTTCTTCGGAAAAGTGTATAGCACATAGTCGAGAATTTTTTCTCCTTGTTATGGAGATATCCTCTCTTTGAATGATTCGAATCCATTGCCTAAAAAGCTAAGAGAAAAAAATTATAGAAACTATAGTCAACATTACTCTTGACTTGCAGTCGTTAAAATACAATGACCTGATTAGTTAAGAGTGATTTAACTCACCAATATATGTTTAATCTATGATTTAACATATACTATCAGTAATAGTATATCATGGGATAATAATGTAGTAATCAAATTGATACACAAATTATTCTTTATTTATTCGGCCTATTCCAGCTATAAGTGGAACAATAAGTTTTAGTGGAAAAAAAACACAAATTAGATTACAAACTTACCTTGGGATCTTTAGGAAGGAGATGCATTTTAATGTCTTTACTTATATTTTTACAAGTGGGAACAATACAGTATTGAACCATATTGTTAATGTTTAATATACACAATCACTTGAAAAGCACAAAAATGTCTGTTTATACAAATTAATATAATAATAACCGTATAATGTACAAACGAAAGCAATGGCTGATAATGGCGATCGAAGTATCAAAATGAGACGGAGGTTATAGAAATGGCGAGATTTTAAAAATCTGACAGTTCCTTGGTTATGTAGCGCTACCGGCGAAGGGTGGTATAACTCGTCAACGCGTAAACACAAATTTCTAGTGTTAAATTTTGCATGTGCTCTGGGAGCCATAACGTTGTTTCACGGAAAATCCTGACAAATTCTACGTAGGGGAAGAAAATATCGCTTAAGTTAACATCTGGCAGGTCTGACCCGTTAATCTACTGGTCCAGGAGGTGCCGATGACCAAGGATACTAGTAGAATTGGAAGAATTAGGAAACACGTGGTAAATTTCTGAAGGCGGCGTTTGTTAGTAGGATTCATTATCAAGGTAAATGGTTGAAAATACTTTCTCGAAATTAACAGTTCTATAGGTAGATTAACGTAGGAATTTTAGCTTTGAATCCTAGTTTATTGGAGTATGTAATCTGGATTTCATGAAATAATTTGACACATTTCACAAGTTCTTATCAGTTCATTTTCGTTTTGTACATTTTTTTTGAAATAAGAATATATCACGGGTGCTGAATATTTTTCAGGGATGTGCCCAGCGACGTAGTTTTTATATTATGGTTTTTTTGATATCGTAGTTTTTTTGCTAAGCGGAGAAAAAAACCAGTCATATAGATTTTATTCTCACTGTAAATGCCTTTTATACAGTTAAAAGTCAGGATGTATGATTATTTGCGAATTTCAAAAATATCGCTGCAGGGCCGCTATTTTTGACCATTCGCACATTTCAAGATTACACGCAATATTGAACGTGCGAACAAAAACCGGCATATTGGTATTTTTGACCATTCGCCAAATTGCGAGTACTCGCAATAAATCAACGAGCGGTATTTGGTTGTCGCAGACCATTTACGAATGATTAGCATAATCTGACATTTGAAAAAATTATAATCTAAATATATATTTATATAATTTGAAATGGACGATTTACAACAAATTGCTAATATTGAGAACCTGGAAAATGTTGAAGAGGCACTATTTCAATGAAATAACCGATTTGAGATGATCGATCCACTCGAAGTCTTAAGTGAACACCAATTTAGTCAATATTTTCGTCTATCAAATGAACTTTGCCGTTACTTAGTAAACATCATAGTAAATATTGTAGAACCATTTATGAGACCACAAAGAAGAACTACTGACTTAAGTGTCGAAATGAGGGTTAGTTTTTATACCTGTATTATACCTACTAACTATTATAATATAAAAACTACCTATAAGACCTATATTTCATATAAATTTCTGTATTTACAGGTTTTGATAGCACTGTGGTAGTTATTAAATGGACATTGCTAAAAGCATATTCATGGCAGTATCACAGTCTATGGTTAGTCAGTGCATTGAGGAAGTTTCACAGCAGGATTTTCAGCCATTTTTAAAAAGCATTTCTCACTGCTCTATTGATTATTAATAATTTATTTATTACCAGCGCGTCGAGCGTGTGATAAACAAAATTAAACAATTCTTTTTTGATAACTAACCTTAAAATATCTGTCAATATATTAGACACCTTCGAAATTACCACGTTGCCAAATCTATTTCACACATACAAGAATTTAACATTCAAACAGTGCTCTAAAATACCATTTACACGAAGTGTTCGCAAATTATCCGCTCGCAGTAAAACGTATACGCAAAGTTACGAGCAATGTCAAAAATAGCGCTGCAGGTCGCTTATTCTTCTTCTGTTTAGGGGAGTTCGAGTGACTGAGACCTGAGACACCATGTCCACATCCACTTGAGAAAGATTTGTCGAATTAGCTTCGGTGAAACCTGGATCCATTTTAAAGATGTCTTTTAAAATGCAATCAAACAAAAGCACACTTTCTACTATAAAATAATATAACTCACACCACCACCAAGAAGTCGGCGAGGATGATATCTGTTTGAGGTTGGTTGTGGATATTGATGTCAATTGTCACATTCTTCTAGTCGACTTTCACTTTGTATTAATCAACTTGGATAGTCAAGTAGGATTTGTCAACAGAACGTATTTTCAACCTGACAACAAGGGCTTCTGTAATTGGTCGACTTACAGTGGTTTATTTAAATATAATAAAATTTTTAAATCTAGTTTTCGAAGATTACTTTTTGAGATAAATATCGTTATCATAGGAAATTATATGTTTTTCTTAATCCTTCTGATATGATTTCACTTGTTAATTCATAACCAATCTGGGCCAAACATAATTGAGCTTATTCCTGATAATCTGATTGGCTTCAGAAAGCACAAAGTTGGGGTATTAGCAGACATTGAGAAAGTGTTCTTTCAAATCGAGATACATCTCACTGACCGCGAATATTTGAAGTTCCTCTGGACCACCATTGATCAGGAAAACACCGATGTCTTGAAAACATTGACAATGAGACATAACAGAGTTGTTTTGGATGTGACCTGCAGTTCCTTTTTGTTGGCCGCAGTGATTGATCATCACATTGACAGGATGAGTTAAAACGCGCGGTGGGGTAAAATGGCTTTAACGGATGAGGAGAAGCTTTTATGTCTACAATCTTGTCTGCAGTCTGGACATCCTACCAAAGGTTGTTCAGTTGAAGCGCGTTTTCAGATACTATCGCCGAAGGTGGGCTCAACCTGAGAGGAAGAGAGTACTCCCAAGATGGCGCCGATAATTATTTAACTCCACTCCTTGGGCTGGAGTGGGATCGACAACGAGACGTTCTTAATATGAACATGAACTGGTTGGAGTGAGACGCAGGGACTAACCAAAAGGAGTGTTTATTCCACGGTCCAAAAGATCTATGATCCGGTTGGTTTTATTTCGCTAGTTACTGTATTTCTGAAGCGCCTAATTTAGACCTAGTGGGAACAGAAACTTGAGTGGAACTAAGTGACGAAACGATGCAAGCTTTTGTTGGAGTGCTTCCAAACGCCCATCTATTGCGAGAAGTGTCTGTTGATCGTTGATTTGGGGGAACTTGTAATAGGTCCAAGGATTTGTTTTGCGATACAAGGGCGAAGGCTTATGCAGTATGATAATTTATTCGGAGTGAAACTGATGACGGCAAGGTGTCAATCAACCTTGTTCATGTGAAGTTAAAGATTGTGAACGTCGACTTTCGGCCAACTATGCCTCGACTCGAGTTGATGGGAGTTGTGATCGGAGTCCTTTTGCTAAAGATGGTGTGCGATGCTCTTGATTGGAAGTATGTTCCAGTGTACGATTGGTGAGATTCTAGCACAGTACTAGCCTGGATTCAGCGTTAAGAGGAATGGAGCATTTTTGTCCGGAACCGGGAACCAAGAAGATAGAGAACTCGGCTCTTGTATAATATAGCGTCACATATCTGGCCAACTAATTCCAGCTGATCTTCCATCATGAGGTTATACCATCGAGAAGCTTCTAAAAATGCGATGTTGGGAAGTCCAATCGTGCCTGTACAGTGATGAAGGCGCTTGGCCTTAGTCTCATTGTACCTACACTAAAGAGGAGGTGGCAACAGAAATAATTGTGAAGAAAGCTACCATTTCATAGCTGGCTGGTGGTCTGGATAATCGTTGGCTGTATGAACACTTCTCAAAATTCGATCAAATCGTAAAAACGGCGAAAGATAGGAAGTAGTGAGACGAAAAATATTAAAGGAGTAAAATCTGTTATATTAACAAAAAAAGCACCAAAAGAAAAGATGATGAAGATTCCTCAGCTGACGAGGATGAAGCAATATGCTTTTACTACGATGAATTTCATAGTACTTCCATTGAAAGATGGATTTCATGTTGTCTATGCTATAAATGGGATCATAATTCATGAGCAGGAATCGACAGCGATGACGATGAAACTTGTCACAATCCTAAGTTATCTGGCCTTGGGACTCTTCTTAGGTGGTGAATTCGGCCTTAGTTACCTCAATTGATATATGGTGAATCAACAAACAAAATTTCGGGACAAACGGATTTATTTGACACAAAAATAAATTTACATAAGCCGTATATTCTCAATACAATACGAACAAGGATCAGTTATAACAATAAAAATGTCCAACTCAATATTTTATATCTACCAGCAGAGCAGCAAGAATAATTAATATTACCCACAAAATTATTTGTAAACTGAGTGCTGAAGTTGATTATCAACGAAGAAAGAACAAAAGAGAGCGACTTCGACTTGAATCGTAGTTTAAGTAGATATTTTAACGATGGTAAAAACGATCACCGATATTTTCCTAATATTGGAAATAAAAGGATTTGGAATTGGAGGTGGGAGTAGCCGACGAATAAGTAACGCTCCAAAATAATTGATGAAAATAGAAACATGTCTCATCGACATCTTACAAACTGTATTCCAATGTGAATTTTGTACCTGAATAAATGTTAATGTGTGTTTCAAGTTTAGGCACTAAATATCCTATTTTTCTATAACTTAAGTAAATCTTTGAATGGGGATTTTTGCTTTAGTAGATTAATCCCCTTCATCTTATAAAAATGGGTGGTATGAATAAACATAAGTAAATGCTTCTACTTAAATTTCATCAAACACATTTATATAGTTTATAAACAACCAGCAAAAATATGGTATCCACTAGTAAAAGCATTATGGACTTTTATTCACCCATTCATAATAACCATTATTGCGTGATTGCGTGATTTATAAAAAATAATAAAATACTTCCGTAAGAATTGTAAGTTGGTCATGTATTTGATTGAAGTTTAAAGACAACATATTTAACTAACTAAATTCAAAATGATGAAGGTAGGTAGGTAGGTAGGTTAATGTGTTTTACCAAACTTGTAACGAAGTGTTTTTTCGTTACTAATTATTTTAAGTTCCCGAATTTACTTTTATTTAATATTATTTATAACCCGTTATATATGTGGAAATTACTTCGATATGAAATATTCATTCCAGATATAACTAGGTTTCTTTCTAGTTAATAATGATTTTAGGTTCCGAATTTACTTTTATTTAATATTATTTATAACCCGTTATATATGTAGAAATCACTTTGATATAGAATATTCATTCCGGATTTTTATTTAAAAATTTCATATTTTGACGGATCCGATGGTAGAATTTATGTTTACCCCTACCGCGGAATACAGAGTAAGGAGCCCGCAGGTCGAACTAGCGGAGAGAGGTGGAAAGCAGTCTGAAACCTGGTAGGTGCTAGCGTCGATAGAAGAGTTGTATCGAGTCCCGAGTTCCGACCGTCAGCATTAGAACAACGCTCCGACTGTAAGCATTCATTCAATTTGTTAACCGTTTCTTGTAGTTGTTTTTAAGTAGTTTTTTTTTGAGTTTTAACAAAGGTTGAAGCGATAACTGTGAAGGTAAGAATATTTGAAAATTATAATAAAAGTGGTCTTTTCAATAGGTATTTGAATTTCTATTTTGAATTTATTTGAATATTAGACATTTCATTTTTACTGCAAGCGTTAGTGGTTTTGTGATATATCAAAAATATAACGAGAAACAGTACATTTAAAATCTCGAAAATATTTTATAGAGTGTTAACCCGATTCCCTGATTTGCGTTTCGGTTGAAATATCCAGGTGTCTAGCCAGGGCTCTTCTGATATTTTAATTAGAAGACGTATATTCCGTTCAAATTGAAATCTTGAGGACTTCCAGGTGTCTAGCCAGGGCTACTTGATATTTTAATTCCCGGATTTCAACCGTCAGTATCCCGTCCCGATTCCCAAATTTGCGTTTCGGTTGAAATATCTAAGACTTCCAGGTGTCTAGCCAGGGCTCTTTTGATATTTTAATTAGAAGGCGTATATTCCGTTCAAATTTAAATCTTGAGGACTTCCAGGCGTGTAGCCAGGGCTCCTTGATATTTTAATTCCCGGATCTCAACCGTTAATATCTAGTCCCGATTCCCAAAAGTGGTCCCACCACTTGGCCCGAGCTTTCGACAGTTTTATTCAAGTACCGAACCCCTTTTCGTATTTCCTTTCCGGATCTCTAGAAGCATCGTGTACTCAATACTCACATTTATTCTACATACCGGGTGCATCGAAAGTGATTGGACACTTTGCTAGCATCAATGTAGACTCCGTTTTATTAATTTTAATTTATTAACCTGTATATTGAAAAGACCCGTGAAATAAGAGCTTGCTTTTAACGCTTTTATATTAAACATTGCTTTTGCTGATAAAAACTCTCTCGCTTATGTCCTGCCCGCTTCGTCTCTAATGATCGCATGTTAAATGAATATAGTTCGCTATTTCTCTGCTTTTCTGGGGATACCAGAGTATGGGTTCCTTTTATGTATGATAAGTTTTTTTTATATAGATAACGATTTGAGTAGCTACAGAGCCTGTATTTATTGTTAAATAAAGACATTGTTGTAATATAACCTAACCGAACCTCTGTGTTTCACTGACCTACTATAGACTAAAATAACCCTATGGTAGAGTATTTGTTTAGTTGCACGAATTTAGATTCTCCGTAGTGTAGACCAGGAGAATAACTTTCAGTTTAGGACCAGTGAGGAAGTTTCTGGATACAATCCTGCCGGATGAGATACAATTAGACCCCTGGAACCGTCCGTACCTCCATCTGAGGCTACCTGGAACTCCTGACGAGTGGCGCCCGAGCCCTAATTCTGAACGTGTTTCATCGAGGGTGTCCAAAGCGACGTGCTGAGGTGGCAAGAGCCGCGTACGGAGCAAAGGAAAAAAAAGAGCGTCACAAACTAGATCCTTATAAAATCAAGTACCCTGGGTTCCCCCCTCTACGTATGCCTATTTTTTGCGAAATAATTACCAGTTTATTCTAATTATAATTCCTTTTATTTTACTTACAGTTCTTGTCACCAAATACACTATAGGTAGTAGTGTAGATGCTGCTATTTCTCGACTGGTGTCCTCAATTAAGTTTATCAGTAAATTTACTTCATACATGTACTCAGAAAAACAAGCTGTAATACTGATCAAAAACCAAATTCCAAAAATTTCATTACATTTCTGAACCACGTAAAACAAATCTCTGTAATTTTTTTTTATTTTTTTAACGTGAAATAGAATATGTGGATTGTAATTGAATGATACTTTTTTCATTTCAGATAACCAATAATTTTGTTTATCAACTATAATATGAGTCATTGCTGTAAAACTTATAACCGCAATGCCATATTGGATAGTTGTAATTATACCAATAATTTCAGCTATCAATACGATCCAGGAATAATTTGTTATCAAATCTACCACATCCATTCCAATTTCAGTAATAATACAAATTATAATCAACCCATATCTCAGATAATTTAATTTTATTAGGTCCTGAGTTTCAGTTTCTTCTTTATCAAGTATTTCAAAAATGGTTTTCCAATTGCTTCTACTACTGAATAATCCATAAAGAGCTGATAAAAGAATGAGTTCATTTTGCATTATCATTAAAATCACCAGAACCATATCTGACACATATCTTGCATCATACAAAGGGGCGGCATATCTAACCAATAATAAACCAACAAGCATAAGAAACATTATTACTTTTTTTTGTACAATGTCTACAATACCCTTTTTTTCCAAGTTCCACGGAAACAAACCAACAAATGCCGTGCATCTGTAAATGGCTTTCAAATAAAAAGAGTCGCTTTTATTTTTTGCTATCTGGTAATACATCGTTACAGAGACAGTGTATGTCGACTTATGTTACAAACAATTGCAGTAAGTAATTAGGTAGAGAACAATCAATAAATGCGTAGCTCATTAGTCAAATTAATTCAATTTTATAGAAAGCCCTCTACTTAATACTTTAGCAATCATGAAATGGATGTACACAATATAATAATGTCTTTTTAATCATTTGAAAGTTTTTTTTTAATGATAAAACGCTGACTCGCGTTATCTAAAATTTATGATGCCTTCGTTAATTTCTAGAATTAGCAGCATCCAGTATGATAACTCCTCAACAGAAGAAGGCACAGGGAGTTGACGCTATTTGTTGGATCATCATCTAATCAGCTACTATTAAATATTATAAAGAAATTCGTTATTTTGTCTATAAGACTCTATATTTTCAAAAGCTATACAAAAATATCTATGAACAACATCTCTCGAAACCCCCCTCGAGTGAATCAAAATAATTCCTATTCCTTTTACGTCCACATAAAAAAAACGATTAATAATCCATTACCAAAAATTCCTGTCCCCTGAATCTCTCGGCGATAGCAAATGATATATCGGCGGAGCACCTTTTCCAATAGCGGCAACTTACCCTCTTGCACCAGTGGTGTCGCTTACAGTCGGCCACGCTACGTGTTACACGTCTCCGTTTTTAGACGTCAGTGATAAAATCTGTTGAAGAGATTATTTCAATATATGGTTATAAAGACTGGATTGAATTAAAAACAATTTTGATTGAAAACTTTGGTGACCGAAGGAATGAAAATTCATTGACTAAAGATTTAGTTAATTTAAGGCAAATTTATAACGAACAACCGCAACAATTTTATCATAGATGTCTTGAAATTTCAAATACTATTTGTAATTATATTGATATTCATAATAATGATGCTCTTATTATTCAAAATAAGAAACAATTCTTTCAACAACAGGCTTTAACTACCTTCCTCGCAGGTCTTAAAGAACCTTTAAGTTCTACTATTAGAGCAATGCGACCCACCACATTAGCTTCTGCTATGCAGTATATCCGAGAGGAAAATGATATACATTATTTACAAAAAGGCAGCAACCCTCAACAAAACTTTTCTAATAAGAAACCTCAATTTTCTGTAAGAAATCAGCCACATTCTCCTCAACCATCCACATATTCTCAACCCTTTTTACTTTTCCGCCCAACCTATCTATATGCGAGAAAAGTATTGGTTTACCACAAAAAAGTTGGAATTTTAAAAAAAATTTTTGAGTTATTTTTACGTTTTCCATCAACAACACGAAAAAACGGTTTTTAGAAAAAAATCCTGTGTGTATGTCGTCGTCGTCGTCGTTGTCATCGGCCACTTTTCCTTACATTTCTTGTTAGCACGATACAGCCTCCAGAGTGCAATGAGTCACCAATTTTATGATTGAATATTGTTAAGAATATATCACAGATGAACCCTATTGATTTTCAGCTCACCAGAACGAATACAACCAGTGCTACAGTACTTTAAGTACGATATTTTTGTCATTTTTGGAGAAGTTTCAGTTTGTTAGCACGATACAGCCTCTGGAGTATATACAAGTGACTAATTTTATGATTGAAAATTATTCAGAGCGTCTCAAAGATAAATCCTATTGATATTCAGCTCACTAAAGCCAGTACAACGGGTGCTATGGTACTTGAAGTACCAAATTTTTGTCATTTTCGGAGAATTTTCAGTTTGTTAGCACAATTCAGCCTCCAGAGAGTATATGATTGATCAATTTTATGATTGAATATTGTTCAAGGTGTCTCACAGATGTGCCCTATTGATATTCAGTTGACTAGAGCGAGTACAGCGGGTCCTATAAATCCAGATATACTAAATGTTCGGTTATTTTTGGAGTGTAAACAAGTAACAATTTTATGATAGAATTTGGTTCAAGGCCACAGATGCAGAAAAGTTAGTTTTAATCCGTAAAACCGTTTATTTAGGCCACAATGGCAACAAAATCAACAGAGACCATTTCCCCAAATGTAAATCCGAGACAATTACCACCACAAAGATATTTCACAAACCAACAAGTTTTTAGCAAACCCCAAAGGCCCGAGAATGTTTGTGCAAGTAAAAATACACCTCAAACAAGACCGACACAAATGACAACGGTCAATAAGAATTTAAATCAACCTAAATCTACCCTTATGAGTATTTCAAGTACCCTTCCAGTGGCTCGCCGAAATTTTCCAAATAATTTTCAAAAACAAACTCCCCATAGAAATTGGACATCGGAAGAACTTTTCAATTGTGAACAAGACGATGACCAAGAATACATCTCAAACCCCGAAATAAATGAATATACTGAAAATAAAAACGTTAATTATGATAACAAAAACGATGACGAAAATTTTCACTTAGATCCGAATCCGGAATCCAAGCAGATAATAGAAATAAATACTATTTGTGATAAAACAGTAGCCATCAAAAATTTTCTGATACCAAAAACAACTAAGCAAATTAAATCATTTCTAGGACTTCTTGGATAAACCAGGAAATTTATCTAAGATTTTGCGCGAATTACAAAACCACTAACCACCTGTGTGAAAAAGAATGCTAGAATTGAACATACTCCTAAATTTATCGAATGTTTTGAAACATGTAAAAATCTTCTTGTAAATGAACCCTAACTTCAATACGCCGATTTTACACAACCCTTCAATTTAACAACTGACGCTAGTAATTTTGCAATTGGTGCAATACTTTCGCAAGGACCAATTGGCAAAGATAAACCAATCGCGTTTGCATCCAGAATGTTAAACGATTCAGAACAAAATTATTCAACCATCGAAAAGGAGATGCTTGCTTTAGTATGGGCTGTAAAATACTTTAGACCTTATTTATTCGGAAGTAAATTCAAAATTTTATCAGATCATAAACCGCTACAGTGGTTGGCTCTAAAGAACCAAGCTCTAAACTTATAAGATGGAGACTGAAGTTAGAAGAATATGATTATGAGATTGTTTACAAAAAAGGAAAATCAAACACAAACGCCGACGCCCTTTCAAGAGTTGAAATACATACAAAAGAGTTATTCGACTTAGCGAAATATGACGAAGAAATTAACAGAAGATTAGAAGCTCCTGATGACGAAAACGCCTCCCTATACAATAATCCACCTGAAGACAGACTCTCGGACTTTGTTAACGAAGACATACCAGATATACCCCCATCCGTAGAAGAAAGGTTAGAACAAATAAACTTGGATCAACCCCGTCCACAAACAAACGAAACACAAGAAAACCAAGAGGAACCACAACAAAATATTCGGAAAGAAATATTAGATGACGAAACAATCCATAGCAGCCAAGAAAACCCCATATAGGAAATCCCAATAACAGAAAAACCCATAAATTATTATAAAAAACAAATAATGTTAGAATTTGTCTATTATCAACCAAAAATAAAAGAAATTTTCCCAGGAAAAAAACGAATTCATGCTTAAATTGGATTAGACAACTTAAACGATAAAATAATAACATTCTTTAAAGAATTTGTTAAACCGAAAATAAAATACGGTATGAATTTTTCACCAGATACCTATTATGAATCTGTGTGTACATTATGACAACGCACTTTTAAAGATAGTGCATTTAATTTAGTTAAATGTTCCACAATACTCACAGACGTTACAGACAAAAACGACATCCTAAAAAATTTTCATGAAGAAAAAACAACTCACCGTGGTATTGACGAAACCGAACAACAAATTCGAAACAGATTTTATTAGCCCACTTTAAAAAATGACTTGGAAGAATATATAAATTCATGTGAAAATTGTCAAAGAAATAAATATGACAGACATACTACTAAACCCAAATTTATGTTAACACCAACACTGGTAAAACCTCTCGAAATTATACATATTGATACATTTCAAGCAAACGGACAAAATGTTTTGACTCTAATTGATGCTTTTTCAAAATATGGACAAGCATACCCATATATGGAGCTACAGCGATAAATGTAGTCAAATCTCTACTTAAATTAATAACTCACCATGGAGTTCCACGTATGATAGTATCTGATAGTGGTACGGAGTTTAAAAATGGACTTGTTAAAGAATTTGTAGACACACATAACATATTAATTCATTACGCAACTCCCGATAATCCCTCTTCAAATGGTATGATCGAACGTTTTCATTCTACCCTCATAGAACACTTAAGAACGTTAAGAGATAAATATAAAAATTCTTTCGACATTCAAGAATACATGCCTAACGCTACCTTAGCTTACAATAGTTCAATTCATAGCAGTACTAAACAAAAACGTATTGAAATTTTAAATGGACATCTAGACACTCAAGACCCTTCTGATGTAGATGTAAATCAAATGTTACTGAATAATTATACAGAACAACACCGCGAAGAAACTAAACTATTATATGAACAACTTAATCAGAAAGCTATCCAAGGAAAAGAAAAAATAATTCAAAGTAGAAACCTAAATATGAACCCAGTACCAAAATTTTCACGAAAATCACTGAGAAAAGTAACAAACTTCTTCCTAGATTTGCTCCAAAAACGGTAAAATCTAATAACAAAGTAACAGTAACTACTGTTCATAAAAAGAACATTAAACACATACCAAAAACGAAAACTAATAAACACATTTTATTACAGATTGATAATGACAGCATGTCAGGAAATAAAAATCCAGAACCTGGAAGACAATCCAGGGATACTTCCTCTAAACCTGGCCCAGCAAAGGTCCAAATTAGCCAACATGACTTTATTCATTATTATAATATAACCCCTATAGCCTTAGAATTAGATACGTTAGAATTTTATTATCAAAATATAACTAATACTATACTTAAGTCAAAGAATACAACTTTACATTGGAACAGTCTCGAAAATATCGATAATGGAGTTCGCTACCAATTACAATCAGCAAAACGAAAATTTCAAACAATTTATCCTTCACATAGAACCAAACGAGGGTTAATTAACGGCCTCAATAGCATCATAAAAGCAATTTCCGGAAATATTGATCAATCAGACTCCGAAAGGTAAGATAGAGCCATAGAATCCCTTCAAAATAATGAAAAAATATTATTTCGAAATTCAACCAACAAATTTAATTAACCACTCATTGATTGACAACTTCAATAAAATCATCACTTCATTAACTAATAATCAAAAATTAATAGCGAAGGAAGTAGAAAAATTAAATTCGGTCCTGGACAACTTAGTTTTCGAATTTGATAAATTTATTCAAATACAAAATACCCTAAATCAACTAAATCTGTCTTTACAGTTAATTATACAGTTATTAACTGATTTAGAAAACGCAATCTCTTTTGCTCGCATTAACACCCTACATAATAGTGTTATAAAAGTAGGAGAAATTAAATCCATTATCCATATAATGCTTCAACACTACAAAAAGAATCAATTATTGTACATTGATGAAGACAATTTTTTTAAATATTATGATATTATTTCAATTGATGTTTATTTTTCAAATTATATGGTTGTGTTCATTCTGCATTTTCCAATTCTTCACTCTGAGCCATTCACTCATTATGATTTGTACTCAATCCCGACCAAAAATCTAACCACAATTATACCCACTTCGCCCTATCTGATGATAGGTACTGAAATCTTCCAATATTCAAAGACAGCCTGCAAAAAATTGGACACTACTCATTTGTGTCAAAAAGTTAATCTCCAGTTTCACAGCAAATCCCCAGACTGTATCAGCCAAATTCTTCGAGTCTCCAACGAATAAACTCGCTGCTTCTACGTTCCAGTTTCAAGTCAAAACTCGTCAATTGAAGCAATTATCTCCTCACATTACATTGGCATCTTCCCGTTGCCAACCAAAGTGTCAACCCGTTGTTCAACCAGCAACATTCAAGTTATACATGGTGTTTACCTGTTCGAACTACCGTTGGGATGTGAATTCCACACACCTACAACGCCAAAGAAATTACATATTAAGAACCGCTCACCCTTCCGAATATCCACATAGCTGCGCATTACCTTCCAGCAAAACCAAAAGCAATTAAATTAGAAAAAATTCATCTAGATGAACTCCAGAGAATTCATGAAGAACAACAATTCCTACAACTTATATCTTATGAAGAAAATCCTCCCGACGCTACATACTTCTGGACAACCCCTGTATTCATTGTAATCACCATCGTTATGTTATGATAATCTATAGGTATCGACGTCGCTTTCAAAGCCTAAGAAGTAAAAAGAAGAAAGAAGAAGAAACACCAACCCACAACAAGAAGATCATTACTCTGTTTTATTCATCCCAAATAAAACTTCTCCGATGGATGGACAAGTTACATTGTAACAATGAATGGTACCATTATAATACATTGTTGTGATGAATAGTGTGTTGTTCCACCCAGACGCTGATAGTGCAGAATATGCTATTTTATATTATAAATTCTCGAGATAAACATTCATAATTGAATCTGATTTTATTGTTGTTAGATATATTGTAATCTCTGTATTTTTACTGTTATATTTTACGTTAAATAAATTGTAATTTTTGTTTTTAAAAAGTTAATTTTCGAAACCGAAAATATAAGCACCTCCGTATAACACAAGACCTTTTTGTTGTGCATATGTTCGTTTCATTTACTTGTCAATTTTGCTCCCTACTTCAAAGAACGCTTAAACTTTAATTTTAATTCGATAATCACTTTGGATATCTCCATATGGCCGACCTCTTCAAGTACCTACAGTTTACAAATCTCAACGCGTTTACATCGTTCCTCTAGCTAGATTAACTTCGAAAAGGTACTCAAGGCGTGATGTGACGTTACATACTCCACTTCTACACAGTATTGACCTCTGTTTTTTTTATTAATAGTATAACTTTGGCCACTCGCGTGTCAACCACTTTTAGAGTTTTTTAAATTAAACAATTTATTTATATATCATTATTAAATAACAGTGGAAAATGTACCCTCACATTCCTCATTCCATTTCACTTTGTGGAGACCCTTCTTCGGATTCCGAGCTCAAGTTTACATCGTATTTCGTCAACAGTCAACATCAATATTCGTCCTATTTTATTCGGAGCGTCACTATTAGCTTTAACTAAAAAAACAGGAGGTATCAGACCAATTGCTATTGGTACAGTTTACCGTCGTTTAGTAGCGAAAATAATTTGTTCAAACATCAGAGACAAATTAGGATATTTACTTCGTCCTTCACAATTTGGTTTCGGATCGAAAGGTGGTTGTGAAGCAGTTGCACATGCAGCAAGACGTTTTGTCTCTAATCATCCAGACGTTAGTAATAAAGTTTTTCTGAAAATTGATTTTAAAAATGCTTTCAATACAATTCATCGCGATCATTTAATAAAACTTGTAGCAGATATTCTACCTGAAATTTTTCCTTTCATCAATCAATGTTATCGATTCCCTTCATATCTTTTATTTGGCGAAAACATCATTTATTCGGAAAGAGGCGTCCAACAAGGGGACCCTTTGGCACCTTCCTTTTTTGCATATCGATACACAAACTTGTAAGCAACATTGATACAGAATTCAATGCTTGGTACCTTGATGATGGTTCTTTAGGTGGTAATACTAATTCCGTGTTCAAGTCTCTTGTCTATATTATAAACAATTCCAAGGATATTGGTCTTGAACTCAATTTCAGCAAATGCGAGTTTTTTTCTTAGAATCACCAAATAATCTAACCATTGATAAATTTAATTCTGTAGCACCAGGCATAACAATTACCAACAGGCAAAATTTATTTCTATTAGGTGCTCCTTTATTAATCGAATCCTTTCTATCAGCTTTCAAAGAAAAACTAATCATTTCAAAAAAATGTCATCTCGTTTATCCTGGTTACCGACACATATTGCTTATTACCTTCTCAAGAATTGCCAATTAATTCCAAAATTAACATATATCTTAAGATGTAGTCCGACCTGGTTACATAATGATATCTTAATCAATTTTGACAATACCATTCGTCATTCATTAGAGTCATTAATTTGTTGGAAACAAGCTTCACTACCTGTTTCATATGGTGGTTTAGGAATTCGCTCAATCGTTTCAGTAGCTCTTCCTTCTTTTTTGTCATCATTAAATAGTTCGAAAAATGTCATTAATTACATTCTGCCTATATTTTTCCACACATGAGACCCTTTATTATTGGAGGCAGAAACTATTTGGTCATTAAAGTCTAACAAAGTTGTACCCGATGAATATAAATCCTTTCAAAAACCCTGGGATATACCTTCATTGAACATTGAAAAAGAAAATCTGCTTCAGAAAGCTATCAATTTACCAGATAAGGCTCGTTTGTATGCAGCATTTTCAAAGGAATCAGGAGCATGGTTGAAGACTATACCGTCGGCCCCATTAGGTACGCTTTTATATGACGAACGTTTTCGTATTTCCATTGGTCTCCGTTTAGGTTGTAAAATTTGTGTAAAACATCGCTGTCGTTGCGGAGCTGATGTTGATGAATATGGTAGACACGATCTAAGCTGCAAATTAAGAGCCAGCCATTTTTCACGTCATTCTGCAGTAAATGACCTAATCAAACGAGGCCTGTCATCTGCAAAGATTCCCTGTTTGTTGCAACCGTTAGGTACTTGCCGCGACGACGGTAAACGTCCAGATGGTATGACCCTCATTCCATGGCAACGCGGCAGCCAGTTATATGAGATTTCACTTGCATTGACACTTGGGCTCGGTCCCATGTCCGATCCACATCTACTTCCACAGGCGCTGCAGCTTTACAAGGCGAAACTTTTAAAATCAATAAACACAAAAATTTGGAGAACACTTACATTTTTATTCCTGTAGCAATTGAAACCTCTGGTGTTTTCGGCCATGAAGCTTTAAAATTCATTAAAGAAATCGATAAAAAATATCAGTCGAAACCAATGATTCAAGAGCAACTTTGTTCTTTATCCACTTGTTCCTGAGGGATACTGGAACTGTGTCCCTGTATTTTTCCACCGACCGATAGTGGCGGTGTAGAAGATATGCGTTGATTTAATGAACTTGGATCTGCCCTTTTATCTAACCGCTTTGAACGAGATTTGACTTTTTACTGTTTTTGTTCGGTTGAACTTGAATCCGAATCAATTTCGATTCGATGTACACACTTTTTCTTAAATACTTCAATACATACAGTTTTGTCTTACCCTGATTGCTAGTACTATCCAGGTCTTCACTGAGTGGTTAATACACGTATGTTCTGTGACACTTTATCGGATGAACAGGCGGATGGCCTATGGGTGGTTACCGATAGGAAGAAGTTTCCAGAGGGTTTACAAGAAGTAGAAGAAGTCTCTAGATGGTTAGCAAGTAATGACGGTAGCGTCCACGGGGGCTATGCAAAAAGTAAATAAGTGTGTATGTTGTTACGTGTATAAGGTATCTAGAGGGTGGTTTAGAAGAAGCGAAGGGGTTTTTAAGGGTAGCGTCTACGGGGATTACGCAAAAAGTAAAGGGTGTATACAAGAACGGGGGTTATGCAAAAAGTAAATAAGTGTGTATGTTGTTACGTGTATAAGGTATCTAGAGGGTGGTTTAGAAGAAGCGAAGGGGTTTTAAGGGTAGCGTCTACGGGGGAGGGTAGCGTCTACGGGGATTACGCAAAAAGTAAATAAGGGTGTATACAAGAACGGGGGTTATGCAAAAAGTAAATAAGTGTGTATGTTTTTACGTGTATAAGGTATCTAGGGGGTGATTTAGAAGAAGCGAAGAGGGTTTTAAGGGTAGCGTCTACGGGGGGTTGCGTAAAAATTAAATAAGGGTGTATACAAGAAGTAATTAGAAGAAAGAAAATATATGGAGGATTGTGTGTGTAAGAGATGAGGGGTAGTGCTTACGAGGGGGAGGGGCTATGCAGTTAGCTGATTTTTTAAGGGTTCTATATTTTGAAATTCTCAAAGGAATGTTATTAGATTGATAACCAACATTTTTTTTTAAAACGGATATGTGTGTGAATTCATATCATTTTATAGAAGGTTTTTTTATATTGTAATAAATGAAATCTCACATTATAATAAATTCGCTTAGTAGGTAATATTTATGCGTTATTTCTATAGTTAGGAAGCACGTGCAGACCAAATCATTTATTCAGACAATAGTGAGCTTGTTTCAAATATGATTAGATTGGAATGTCATGATTTCTGGTTTATAATTGTTAGTTGAAATCAGTTGTTATAATTTAAAACGATAGAAAAATCTCACATTATATTAAATTCGCTTAGTAGGTAATATTTATGCGTTATTTCTATAGTTAGGAAGCACGTTCAGACCAAATCATTTATTCAGACAATAGTGAACTTGTTTCAAATATGATTAGATTGGAATGTCATTATTTCTGGTTTATAATTGTTAGTTGAAATTAGTTGTTATAATTTAAAACGATACAAATACTAGATATCAAGTATTAAGGGAATATTACTTTATATTACGGAATATTACTTTATATTACGGAATATTACTTTAGTATCTTCTAAAAAATATATGATATCAACATGATATTGTATTAGTCATTTACGATAAAATCTAAACTGAGTTTATTCATGAAACAGCAGAATTTAGTTTTCTATCAAATTAATAAAAATAAATTTTATGTTGCAGTTTTTTTAAAATAATATTTAACTGATGTCTTTTTCTTATACGGGGTATTTTGGAAGTCTTGAAAGCATGTGCATGATTTCTTTTATAATAAATGAACGAGAGAATTGAGTGTTTGTACCACAATGTCATCGGAAGAGTATAGACGCAAATTGGAGGAATTTTCTAAAAGCGTTCGAGAATTGAGTAAAGATATTTCAATTTATGAAAATAAGATTAAACTGATAAAGCAATTGGAGCGAATGTGCTTGGAGGATAACGTCTTCAAAAATCGCCGCCTACAAAAAATATCCACAGAATTAAACCGACTACAATATGATGAATAATACAATTCGGGAACAACAGGATGCCATTAAGGATGAAATTAATAATGTTTTTGCAATGACATGTATAATTTTAACATCAGTATTTATTTTAATATTGAAAATTATATTGAATATTGTAAAACGAAAGTTTAAGTCTTCATGTAATATAGACATAAATGAGTATACAATGTGTTTCAATAAAACAACTCATCAATTTTTTCTTTAAAAAATCCAACAAGAACTTTTACGTTTTGGATACAGAAGGTTCGGGAACAACAGGATGCCAACAAGGATGAAATTAATAATGTTTTTGCAATGACATGTATAATTTTAACATCAGTATTTATTTTAATATTGAAAATTATATTGAATATTGTAAAACGAAAGTTTAAGTCTTCATGTAGTATAGACATAAATGAGTATACAATGTGTTTCAATAAAACAACTCATCAATTTTTTATATTTATTTGAGTAAAATTACAATGGTATTACATTTAAAAACCAATATCGTAATCGTTCTACATTAATTTGTGTACAATTGAAAGTCCCATCGGCATGACAAGCATTCGAATGTTTTTTTAAACTTTCCATGGCTGAGGACGTTCCATCAAACTTGCAGACATCAACCACAGTTGTCGTAGAAATTCCATATTCTTCACATTTCTTTTGTAAAAATTCATATTTCTGATTACCGCGAACGTAAATACAATCGACATTAGACATTGTACTTTTCAAAATCTCGTCCAATTTTGAATAATCAACATCGCCAGAAGAATACTTGATTCCATGGATATGGTGTTCCAAAAAGTTGTTTGTTTTTTTATCTTGATTGCTTAGCAAATGAAAAGGTTGTGGCGGCTTACTCGTAAATATGTAGTGTCAATGTTTATATCCGATTTCGATGGACAATTCCTTAGGATGGAATGTACCCTCGATAATGAAGCCTTGAATGTCAATGAATGCTATTCTCATCGTGGTTTATTTGTAACTGTCTCGCTGTGTATTTCAACACTGGTATTATATGATCGTTTTGATAATTTCCGTTAGGGGGTAATACTCCAATAAACAGTCATGTATAATTATACAATATGCTCTAGTATCTGCAGGAAATCCTACACCTACTTCAATTTCCACTTTTATATCAACTGTCGATGCCCTCATACCCTCCTCCTGTTTGGAACAGTCTATGACAAAGAGAGCACGATCTTTGAATGCTTCATAGTCCAATGTTGGATGTACTATGCTGGAATTGGTATAGCTTCTATAGAATGAGGCGTAATTATGATAGGCAAGAGTATAGTCGTTTTTTCCGAAATCCATCTTTAATCGTTCGGTGGGCCAAAAATCTCCGTTCAAAGCCAATCTTACATTGTTGGTGTTCAAGTGATCGAATTGCGAAGGATCGTTTGTCTTCTTGTTGCGTCTATCTATTTGAAAGCATACGATAACATATCGAGGTCTCTCGACAGACGAGCTCGTTTTAACTGACCAAATCTCATTTGTAGCGTCTTTCGTTAACGTAGGCAATACACAAAGTTCCCATTTTCTGAACGGAATGAATATTGGTCGATCACTTTTTATTTGCTCCATCATACGTAATTTTATTTCATCGTTAGGATAGACGTGTTTAACTTTCAATGCCATGCTATCTATAACAAACTTTATTGTAGTGTTAGATGTCGTAGTACCTGTTGTTACTTCATTTACTATTACAGCATCGTTATCATGACGAGCACGTATGAATCGAAAAGTTTGTTTTCCATATGTGATTTTAGTATAGTTATTGAATACATCGAAAATGTGTTTTAGAGGAATCAACAAACTAAACGATTTATCAACATCATTCAATAGCGGTTTATTGGGATAATTCCAGCCAGCTAAAGCCATTTCTTTCGATTGTGGATTATAACACAACAAACTTCTTGCGGTACTTACTATACCGGGATCTCGTACCATTTCTATTTCCTTTCCACTTTGAATGTAGGAACAAGAATCGAAGAGGAATGCACCGCAATTTGGCGTTAGATTAACATGTCCTCCTCCGCCACTAACTTCTAATTTTCCCTTGATTTCAAGTTGAGTTTCGTACATGAGAAAAAATGCGTCACTTTGTTGGATGTCAAATTCCACAGAATCGCTGTTATTGAATGATTTCACATAAGGAACATAGGTGTGAAAATCTTCTTTTCTTATCGACTCTTCATATTGTGGATCTCGGTAAAGGTCAAATATCGAAGATATTTTCGTTGATGGTGGTGTCCTATCAGAACACACGTACTTTCTTTTTAGTGTCATTCTTCTTCAACTTTAATCCGATTGCTTTGAGAAACGCCCGATTTGCAGGAGTTAGATGGAGCTTCGTTCTTTTGAACGATCTGCAAGAGACTAATTTTGTTGTAGATGATGAGGGACTTTTATAATAGTCGTTGTTGATAAGTAGACCCATTAACGTTCCAATAGATGTAAAAGTAACGTGCTTTTTTCTCCTCGAAAATTTACTGGTTCGAGATCTTGATTCAACACTCTTACGGTAATGTTGGTGATTTCGTTTGTGCTGCTCACAGATAAGTAAATCGGATTGTTCGGTCGTTCGTTGATTGCATAACCAGGGTCCACTGTAATTGGGAAACTGAATATTGTATGAGCAGGCTTATCTCCGTCAAACTATCCTTCAGCAATATTGCAATCGAATAGTAAAGTTGATATTTTACAAATGTTAACAGGTAGATCGGAACGGTGGACTTTACCAGGATCTAGTATCTTTGAAGAAAATCCTAGTATTTTACTCAAACTATCAGAGTATTCAAAATCGATGGCGTGCTGTCGACTGTAAATTTCACACTGAAGAGTGTTGTTGTTGGGCTTCAAAGATATATCGGCCACAGTTGTATCCGTCTTCAATTTGAATTGATCGATGAGATAAGCTTCAATATCTGTGATTTCGTAACATCCTGACGGGAAGTTAATGGTGATGAGTCCTTTCTTACGATCATTTTTATTGTAGAAATAAAATTTCTCACCATCGATATTCGGTATAGAATGATACGAATGAAACCCCAACACACCAATAAAGTATTCTTTTTCAGGTTTCAATATTATCGGTGTGGGAGGAGTGAAGGAGAATTCATTCGATGTGGACGTTAAGTTCAACAGTTGAGAGATGACTGTGATGTTTATGGGAGTGGTGTATTTAAATAATATTACTAGATTAGCAAAAACAATCTTATTTTTCCAAATAATAATTACATGCCTGACAGTTGCGTTGTGAGCTAACCGGACCATCGACATGAGTACGTTGATCCGGTCGATTGTAATGCACAAAACAAGGCAAGCAAATTTGCAAGTTGAAATTCGATTGATATGCTTTTGGTAATTTATGCCAATTGTCTAATAAATCCCAAGGTTTAGCTCGCTCTACCAAATACTTTAGAGGAATAGTTGTCAATTCGGCACTTGTAAAAGACGACAACAATTGTGTTTCGCCAACCAACCATGCTTCAGACATTATAGAGGAATTGCAAACACAAATGTCCACAGTTGATCTGATTGTAATTTTGGTATTGCTCGGAATTGTAAACTATTTTACTGCCAGCAAGATAAGTTACAAGTTCTCTCGGAGGCTTAAGATTACCAAATGAATCGAAATATTCGACGCAGTCATTCATCTTCCTATATGCTACCCAATGCGTGCCTGAGTTGTTAGACACATCCAAATTTAGTATTGCTGATTCACATCGTCGAGGTCCGTTTTTCGGTAGAGAATCACGCATGTACACATCTCGAAAATATTTTATTTTCAATAATTTGGCAAACTTGATTAATTCATAGTCGAATAATGCTCTATTGGGTAGCTTCAATGGTAGTTTTTTTCAAGAATAATCCATATCCACCTTTAGCGTTCTTTCGCAAATACAATCCTTTACCTATAGGCTCCATAGCTTTATTATGACGATGATCTTCTTCCAATTTCTTTTGAGCATTTTTTGCATCGATCACAGTTTTCGCAATTCTCGCAGCACCGCCTGATAATGCTCCCAAAGCTGAAAGTCCAGCGAAAAGAGGTATTAGAGGTAAAAATCCTCCAGATTTAGCTACAGGTATTATTCTAGGTATTGGAACATGTTTTCGGCCTCCGAATTTTCGAATAAGAGATTTTGCTGCTCGCAATGCAAACATCGCTGTATCTGACAGCGAAGATCCCTTTTTCATGGATTTCTTCACCTTCATAACCACATCACGATGAAAAGATCGACGCTTCTTCATACCCATTCCCAACTTGCGTTTAACCTTCATTACGTTGGTTACGAACCAGGCGGCTGCCTTTTCACCTAATTTAGCGTCTTTCGACTTTACTCGCTCCCAAGCGGCGTTTTCTAGTACCAAATCAGCTTTATGACGATCTGTGAGTGACTTGTTAGATGCGTATGCGATATCGTGATTTTTGCAAGCTGCGTCGAGAGCGTTGACACCTGTATCTCCTCGTAGTAGCCGTTTTTTCAGACGCGTTCCAGCTATATAAATAGAGGATTTAATATTGTGAAAAAATGAAACTTACGTCCACAGTATTGGTAGCCAGGAAAATGAAGCTCAAAAGGCAAATTGTTTATGAGTGAATTTAGCACACCTTCACCTTCGTGAATCAACATGAAGACTGACTATTTGCTCACGATGAAACCTATAATTATAGCTGCACTGTTTGAAAAATTATCATAAGATGGAGATTGTTAAACAAGAGCAGTCATTACCGATTGCAAATTTCGATAGCGTTTTGGAAGATAGACGTAGTCGAAAACATGGACTTTTATTACCTGATTCGTTCCGTGCTATTATTTGTGGCCCCAGCGGATGTGGGAAAACAAATATTGTGCTATCATTGCTGTTCAATCCAAATGGTGTAAAATTTAAAAATGTCTACGTTTATTCTAAATCTCTATATCAACCAAAATATCAACTGCTTGGATAAGTATTGACTGGTGTAAAAGGTGTGGGATATTATCCGTTTAAAGAAAACGATGAAATTGTAAGTCCTACACAATCCAAACCGAATTGGATTTTCATTTTTGACGATGTGTCATGCGACAAGCAACAAACAATTCAAGAATATTTTTCCATGTGTAGACACAGAAGTATTGATGTCTTCTACCTATGTCAGACTTATTCGAAAATACCAAAGCAGCTAATACGTGATAACTGCAATATGATTGTAATGTTTAAACAGGATGAAATTAACCTTAAACATGCCTTCAACGAACATGTTTCCCCCGACATATCATTTGAAGAATTCAAGAAAACGTGCTCTGAATGCTGGAATGATAAATATGGCGCTTTGGTTATTGTTAAAGACTTTGATTTACAAGATGGTAGATATCGTAAAGGATTCGATATGTATATAAAAATATAATAATTATTTAACCATTCATTTTTCATTATGATGTCATCTGATGCAGACGCTGTGCGAAAACGAAAAATTACAAATCTGAAACGAATTATTAGAAAAAAGTATTTATCTTTTAAACTGAACAAAACTGACCATGATGAGACACTAAATAGAATTTTCAAACCTATATCTAATCCACACAAAGATATCGTAAATATTATGAATACATCTAAGGCAAACAAGCAGATTACAGCAACCCAACCTCCACCACCACCACCACCACAGCCCACATCATCTAAAGAAAAAAAAGAACATGTTCCCAATTTTATCAGTGATGAAGAATTATACAGTTATGATCCGAAAAATGAATCAGTATTTACGGATGATGATGATGATGATGGTGAACCTCAAGTGAATACTAGTGAACATTTCTCACCACGAACAGTCAACGAGTACATCGAACAATAT
Source organism: Galeruca laticollis (assembly GCA_963921935.1). NCBI lineage: Eukaryota > Metazoa > Arthropoda > Insecta > Coleoptera > Chrysomelidae > Galeruca > Galeruca laticollis. The sequence continues at coordinate 148,177,238 of OY998176.1, read as the reverse complement.
CCTACAATGGGTCGACAATGTGTCATCGATTTCTTTAACGAAGACTCACAAATCGATGATTTGTACGGTCCAAAGTATAATGCTAACGATCAGTGGACTCTGGGGAATAAACGCACAAACTTTGACGCAAAAAACGGAGATATATTCGTAGAAGGAGATAAAGGATGGGATAGAATGCCTGCTACTCCAGGTCTTTACCAATTACTTTTCTACCAACATCCCAAATATACCGAAGATGATTTACCTACATACAAAATATTATTGGAACGAACGGGGGTTCATTTAATAAAAGATAGAACACTAAAAGGTTCTCAGCGGTGGAAGTATATTAATATTATTAAAAAGCAATTTATTATAAGACGAAACACTACCACTAACATCGTAGGTAAAGGATTACCTGATCACATCATGACTATAATGATAAAGATATGGAGTACGTTTACTGGGACGATGTAAACGAGATTGTTGAAAGACTTAGAGAGTTAATAACTTCCAAGGATGCAGGTAACACTTCCAATGATAATGAGATTGTTGCCATTATACATGAACTTCGTGAAGCCGATTATATATATTAACCATCGATTGATTTATGTTCATTTTCAAAATGAATCTCGACAAGTTTGGTCGACATTCTGACGCATATAAAAAGAAGTATGATACAAATCTCGAAGCACGATTTAAAAAAATCGAAATAGCTCAATTGTCATTGAACACAAGTATTCAGCAAATAAATGATAAAATAAAATCCTTGATAAATAATGGATCAACTCAAAAGTATGTAGATAATGCAATAGAATCAAATAGAAAATTTATAGTAAACATAATTGACAAAAAAATGAAAGATACATTGGATGAAATACATAGAAACTATGATTCAAGGATTGCTACTCTCAATACAAACATTCCGATAAAAAAATATGTCGATAATCTCGTTTGATCGACAAATATCAGCAGACAGATACACCAATTCGCAGAAAAGTATCACAAAAAGTGTCTAATTAGCTTTAGGGGCACGAAGAAATTCAACAAGAACTTTCACGTTTTGGATACGGAAGGTAGGGCTTTTGTATTCCCTTTTGATTGTAAAATTGAAAATTGTAAACATTATGCTTCTGATGGCAGCGTTTTATTGAAGAATAATATGGAATATCAGTATCAACAGTTAAACGGCCTTAGCATAAAGAAGAACGATAAAATAGAATTCAAATTGGGTAGTAGAGATTATTTTTGTATGGATCTTCTCGTACAGTGTAATTTAGAAGAAGAGCAATAATTGACCTTTAGAATATATATATATATATATATATATATATATATATATATATATATATATATATATATAAACTAGTGAATATTGGGGATTGCAGCAAAAAATTGGAAAAGATATACTCTTAGCGGAAAATGTCCAAGCTTTCGAGGATGTTTGTCCTCATCATCAGGGAAACTCCGAAGTGAAGTTAGATTCCATAAAGATGTAAAATCGTAAACTACAAGTCGTAAATTGTGAAATATTTAAGTAGGAATTGAACCAACGGCCTAATCAATCGTGTCATAGCAACAATTGTAATTGTCGCAGCATTTTATAAAATAAAACCATTGATTTCATCTTCATGTGTCACCATACTAAACGCCGGCGAGGAAATGATTTCCTCGAAAGCTTGGACATTTTCCGCTAAGAGTATATCTTTTTCAATTTTTTGCTGCAATCCCCAATATTCACTAGTTTTATTCCTAACTAGTCAGCAAAGACTATCTTTCTTCTATATATATATATATATATATATATATATATATATATATATATATATAGTACAAAAAGTTTTTCTTGGTGTTTGGTTCGGTTTAAAATTAGTAAATAGACTTTAAATAGTCATGTTATTTATTTAAAAATATATAAAAACGGGACGTTTCGACTGGTTCCCCAAGTCTTTTTCAACCATAATATTCTAAAAACCAAATCACAAAAATGTTTCAAAATGTTTTTTCATATTAAAAGATAAACAAAACTCACCCTGAAACGTAATGAGAATATCCACAATAACATCATGTTGTGTATTATAAACTGTTAAAAACATTGAACAAAACACATTTAAAATCAATAAAACGACGACATTTGTGGAATTATATCTGCGCAACGGAACCAACAATAAAACCAAGCAACTCTTGACCGTGAATCGTTTCAGTATGATAAATACACCATTCCTGTGTGGGTGTATATAGTGTTTATAAACAATGTGTATGAAGTCTCAAACTATAATTCCACAAATGTCGTCGTTTTATTGATTTTAAATGTGTTTTGTTCAATGTTTTTAACAGTTTATAATACACAACATGATGTTATTGTGGATATTCTCATTACGTTTCAGGGTCAGTTTTGTTTATCTTTTAATATGAAAAAACATTTTGAAACATTTTTGTGATTTGGTTTTTAGAATATTATGGTTGAAAAAGACTTGGGGAACCAGTCGAAACGTCCCGTTTTTATATATTTTTAAATAAATAACATGACTATTTAAAGTCTATTTACTAATTTTAAACCGAACCAAACACCAAGAAAAACTTTTTGTACAATATAATTGGAAGGTTCAAGAAAAATTACACTAACTATATATATATATATATATAACAAAATAACCTTCTCTGTTCACTATACATCATGTCTGCAGACAGGATTCAACTTGTTAAAGAATTGCATAAACCGATTCGACGAAATTATCCACGTCGACGAACAATAATCAAAGGTCTTGATGACTTATGGCAAATGGATTTAGCCGAAATGAGACCTTATGCAAAGCATAATAAAGGATTTAAAATGAATTTGGAGGTTATCGATTGTTTCTCGAAATTCATGTGGACTCGTCCACTCAAGACGAAAACAGCCGAAGAAATAACACGAGCATTTTCGAGTATTATCAGGAGTCGAACGCCAAAAAATCTACAATCAGATCAGGGAACGGAATTTTACAATAGTAAATTCAAATCTCTAATGAAAAAACATAATATCAATAATAATAGTACATTTAGTACGAAGAAAGCTGCAATTGCAGAAAGAGTTATTAGAACGCTCAAAACGAAACTCTATAAACATTTCAGCTTAATTGGGAAATACCAATGGATCGATATTTTACCTCAAATCACAAAGGAATACAACGACACAAAACATAGTAAAACTGGATACAAACCATCAGAGGTGAATCGAAGTAACGAAAAATTGATTTTAAATAAGAAATTCAATTATTTGAAAATCGCCGGACCCAGAAAATTAAATGTGGGGGATATTGTGCGAATAAGTAAAGCGAAACATGCTTTTGAAAAAGGTTACACTCCCAATTTTACAACTGAACTATTCAAAATTACGAAAGTCGAAATAACGAATCCTGTAACGTATTTGATAGAAGATATGACTGGATCGCCTATTAGAGGTTGCTTCTATGAAGAAGAATTACAAAAAACCAAAAATCCCCACATTTATCTCGGTGAAAAGGTGTTGAAGAGGAAACGTAACAAAATGTACGTTAAATGGTTAGGATTAGATGAAAAACATAACAGTTGGATTAACACTGATGATGTAGTAGTATAGATCACCAGTAACCAATCAACTTTAATTGAGTGGAGGACAGAGATAAACATATAAATTGATCGACATTAGTTTAGAAGTCATCATAATGAGTAGTCACGATTCTGGGTATTATAGTGTTACAATGTCATGTAGTGATAATAGTAGTTATGATGAAGAACCAAATTATGATCGTGATTTAGATCAAATTGTACTTAATTATGAAATTGCAATAAGAAAAGAAAGACATTATTTATTGCATACAGTTTTCAATGTTGGTCATCGATTTGAAGTTGGATGTTGCCTGAGTCCTGCCAGAACTTTTGGACCTGCCATCATTTTATCATCGTTTATCGTGGAACCTTCAAAAATGTCATTCAATACTTTAGAATGGGATGAGATCATAGAAGTGCTGCATAAAAGTAACTAGTTATTCTTCAATTCTCCAGATGATGATGTTGTAGATTCTAATCCCATCATGTTGTACCAAGATTTTTGTCAAATAACTAAAGTTATTTATGATAATCAAAAATTTGTGAAAATTCAGAAAGATGATGTAACAGTTTTCCTCGATGAAGAAGAAGTTGTAGAAATTCTACGTGTTCATGAGAATTTGCTTCAACATCACATTTCAATTTTAAATAAAGTAAAGTTTTGCGGTTTTTATTATAATATCATTAATTTATTAAAAACATTTATGTCGAATCCAATATGTGGCTTTTCCAATTATTTAGATTTAATGTATGCTGTTTGTGATATTTATTCTTATGACAACAGCAGTTTAATAGGAAGAGCACTTAGAGAATATCTGTACTATTACAAAGTCCATGTAATCAATGATTTAACATTATAAAATTATGAAAATATTCTTTGTTTCATTTCACCTCTAACACAAGTAATGCTGATGATGAAAACTTTTATGTTGATTTTGAATCAGTATTGAACATCGAAAGTGAAGGATGTTTCTTTTACTATTAATAATAATTCTACCTTTAGAGGCATCTGAGAAAATTGATGTAAATTATCGGAAGATTTGGATATGTTAACAAGTTGGAACATGATATCACAAATATGTCATCGATTTTAAAAGATTTCCAAGAGAAATTAAATTTTCCTGTAGATGGCACTCTAAATCCTGCAACTATTCAACTATTAGAGCGACCTCGATGTAGTGTAAATGAAAACGATCATGATGGTGAACATTCGTATCGCGTTAGAACAAAATGGGAAAAAGACTAACCTAAATCGGTATTTTCCTCAAGCATCACCGTCATATGTTGCTGAAAAGGCATATTTGGCAACAAAATTCCAAATTTACAATTTAAACACCAGTCTAAAGGAACAGCACTTCCTACTCATGTACTACTTATGAAACTTCAAATCGACGTAATAACGTTAAAAATTCTTGAAAACCTGTGGGGAAGGAGCTAGGATAAAAAATCAAGTTTCAAGGTTATATGAATATTGTTTTATTAATTGTATTTATATACATATTACATCAAATAAAAAAACAGTACATATTACATTAAATGCATAATGAAAATTATACATTTGACAGTACATATTAAATATAGTTATACAGATAAAAGATACAGTGAAATCAGTAGGGTAAATCTGCTGCAGCCTCTAGACACTCAAAATATTCTCATAATATGAAAACAACTGCCTCAAAACCGTTTTGACACCAATAGTGTTCAGAATTATAAAATCCTGTTAAATTTTCTGAAGTGCTCACACTAATTTCTTCGTGAAATGTGTAATTTATATTAGGCATAAGTTTAAAATATTTCTGAAAACACTCTTCGCAAACTTTTAGACCCAAAGTAGAAATATGGTAATATTTACTAATTAGGCAGTAGAGATCGTGTTCAGCAAACACATCTAAATAAGTAAAATTTAATAAGGTATCTCGAAGCTCTGGTGAAATTTTTGTTTCATATTCAAAATCAAGCAATATAGCATCACAGTGATCAGATTTATCATTTTATTCTTTTATCTGCAACCATTTATAAGTACGAAATTCTCAAGAAATTTTTATTTTCAAAAACTGAGGAATTTGAGCTTGTACAAGAAAACTTGAAATTCTAGTAATACGATTACAAATTATCTTAATACATAGATCTTCCAAACTCTTCATCTGAAAATAAATTCCAATCAATTTATTATAACTCCATAATACTATAATGTCCCCACGGAAGAGTGTCATGTGAACCAGGTATCAAATATCTTTTATCATCTGATGGGTTTAAAGCAATTTTTGTCTGTTCAATGGTGTATACATCATGTAACTTTGATAGTATACAATGTTGAGTTGCATGCATGAAACACTCTTCTTGAGGATTTTCTATAAATTTCTGCAAACAGAGAATATAATCATCAAAAGTTATTTTTTTCTTTACCACATTAGACTTAATACCTTTAGCTTTTTTTACATCGTTTTCCTCACCTAACACTCTGAAGGCATACTGTTTAGAACGTAAACCTACAAAATGTGTCATAATTTTTGAGTTATTTTCATCCTTCATAATTCCGGGTACTTTCTTATTAGCTAGAGAAATATCCCACACATTATTTACAGGATAATCACTAGTATCAAAACGGTGAATATCCGCCTTTATTACTTCTTCATATATGTTATTACATTGAATTTCGTATACTAAACTATCAGTATCGGTATAAAGTAATTTACATTGTTCAGGTGAAAATTTGGTCAGCATATAATCATAATGAAATTCATAAACACATATTTTTGAAATATCTAAAATTGCTAATCCTATATAAAGAGGTTTGTCAAATACAATTTTAGTTTTCTTAAGCTCTATAGCCAATAAAGGATTCTCAACATCATCGGTAAATATAACACGACTATGAAATGTGGGACTTGCAATTAAATTTCTAGCTCCTCGTTTGCCATACCACGTTCGAACTAATTTCACTAACCGATGTTTACGCAAATTTTGCATCGTTTTCCCGAATACTGCATTATTCATAAGTTTATACAAATTTTTTTCAAAATTATTTTTTGCGTGGGATCTCATCAAAGTATTTAATTCTATATAAGGCTTCAACCAACAAGTTTGCTGAAATTTTAATACACTATGAACTTTCTTAAGCAATAATCCATAAGCTATAGCTTGCTTTAAATTTTTGTAATGTATAATATAATTTTTTTTATTATACAGAGTAGTCATTAATTTCTTTTGTTTAGAATTTGGTGGTGAAATATGTTCTGCACAGAATGGCAGATCTTTGTGTAGATCGTGTTTATTTTTTGGATACTCTAAATCAACCTCGAGCAGGTACCCTTCAGGGGAATCATCTGGAATTTGAGTTATATCAATATTATGATCTACCCATTTAAATCCTCCGTAGGGAAGCTCCTGACTCATAGCCCAACCATAAAGATTATTAATATCTGTATATAAAAGATACTTCACAGGTTTGTTTTCATTATACGTAGGCATATACTTGTTGTTAGCTTCACCGTATCGATTACAACACTGAGATATTCCACCCCTTATACCTCTTTCAAAAAATAGCAGCATGTCAATATCTTGCACTGTCTCTAATTTACAATGAGTATACTTGAGCAAACAATCCCAAGTATAACCAGGAACTAAATAATAATGACCAGGATCCAAACCATATGTTTTCCAGCAAGTATCACGAAATGTTTCAAAAACAGACGCTAGAAGTGAAATATCTGTTTTCATATACAAGTCACTGTAATCAGCAACGGTTTTCATACTAAATGCTAACCAAACTAATTTTGCATGCCTATAGTCAATATCTTTTATATGTTCATCGTTAAGTTTGTTGTAAAAATATACTTTACTAGGTAATGCAGTTGCATCTAATCGCTTTATATCATCTAAATAATCATAAAAGAAAACACCTTTTCTAGTTAATAAACTAAAATGTTCAGTATTTAGATTAGAAAATTCTTTTCTAAGTGGAATGAAATTTTCTGGTTCTAATGTTGATACCAATGAATCTAATGAACATCCCATAAATCTAAAAGAGTCTATAAATCTAAACCTAATATTTGTATTATTATCCCAGATTGTAAAACTTATGTATTTTTCTTTATTAACAGGTAAAAGTTGAACATAATTTCGGTTAGCTAAATCTCTAATTATGAAATGTGAATCATAACCACTTAGGTTGTGAAAAACTACTGGAATGACAAATGATTTTTTATAATTAAGATTACAGTGGTTGTGAGCAAAACCTCGAAAATTACCTGTTAGGTGACAATGTTCCCTAACAATCTTATCACCTTCCTTAAATATCTCCTCACAAATATGACATTTATCTGAAGCATCTTTTAAATTCACTTCAACATTCATTGGTTCAACATTTTTTAATTTTGACATTACAAATTTTGCAATATTTTCAATTTTATCTACAAACCATAGCATACAATCAGAACTTCGATTATTATCATAAAATGACCAGTTATAGTTAAAATTACATTTAAAATATAGTCCAGCACTATAAGCTTTATATTTTTGATACCTAGCACTTCTCGTTACCGACTGTGAACCATATCCCTTTTGAGATTTTATTCTAGCATCTACATCAATATAAGGAATAAGTAGTGATTCAAAATCTGCATAAATAATAAAAGGTACTTTTTCTTTGTATACAAAATTTTTAAACTTATGGATCTCTAGAAAACTCAATTTTACAATTATTATCAATTTTTTCACAATATTTCTTGAGAAACAAAATAATTCAAACATCTATAACATATATATTTTTTTCTAGTATTTTTAGAGAGTTGCTTGGATAAAAGTCTTGACAAGTCTTTTATCCAAATATAGTGATACTGTATATCATCACTAAAATCATAATCATCATTATCTGACTCTGGTTCACAATCATTCTTTTTAGGAAAATATTTATTTTGAATAATCAGTAAATTGACATGCTTTTCTCTTTTTCGTTTTGTTAAACGTACTGGCACAACACTAAAATTTGATTGTCTGAAAATTTCCAATTCAAAAACATTAACCGAAATAATAACATTATTTTTTTCGAAAGTTGTAATCTGATTTGGGTGTACAGGAAATGTAAGACCGTTTATGTTCAAAACTTTGCTATAATGAGGATATGAACAAGTACGTGTAGGTTTTTCATTAATAACGCAAGGGAACAAAGCTGAAACAGTTGCCCAAGCAAAGCATGCATTATCGTCATTCTGAACGTTGATACACGCCTTTCTTTAAGCTATTATGTCTGGTAATTTAATATATGATGATATTCCACTAGCCACCCCGTATTTATTTATATTGATTTCCAGAGATATAATTTTACTTACGGCCCATCCCGATCCTTCCTCAGAATATTCTGAAATTTTTCTTAAAATGACATCTCTTACATTAACTGCAAACCATTTTTTAAAGTCAGTTGTCTTGTCAATTATTTCATTTTTTGTAGAAAAATATTTATTTTCTGTAATTTCAGTATCACCTGATTTTCTAATAAATTCTGCACAAAAACAAGTATTTACTTTCAACATATTGCATTTTTTTAATGCGTTTTTCATTCTAGTGCTGAAAAGAAACAACGAATCATCAAAAAACTGTAAGATATTTTCATGAGATTTATTTATAATAACCTCGGTTCGAACTCTACTTTCAAAAATTGAATAAATATCTTCCCATTTTACTCTATTACTTCTTTTTTTATTGATAGTAAGCCCCTTTCCAGATTCACTTAGATTCTGAATTATTGTTCTAAACCGCTTTAAGTGACCCAAGTTGGTTTGTAGTTTACGTAATGTACCAATGGTTAGATCCCTATCACTTATTGCTAAGTTGCAAAGTCTAATGTGACATTTAGCTTGTTTTGACCATTTTTATATATCATAAATAGTACAATTTTTTTTTGAAATTAAATATTTTCAATTGCTTGAAACTTTTTAACAATATTATCAGTTAGGAGAGCTATTTCCTCAGAATTCATTTTCAAAAAATTATAAAAACTCACGATTTTGAAAACTGAAGCTGTTCACCTGTGTCCAGATTATTTTTCAAGGTGTTGAAATTCAATATGTACTGTTTTGTTATGTTTTTTATACATTCTTCTCTATTTTGAAGGGGGTCCTAGGGGAAACCCTTTGGAAAGTTTGAAGTCCCAGGAATGTAATGCTGAACTTCCCCGGCGTAAATTGATTTACATGCGACGCAAATGCATCCGTCACTCTTTTGGGGAGAAATACTATATTTTCTTCCAGCTCCAGAAGTATTTGGGCTCCAAATTGCCCCTGGTGCACCTTTGCGCTATTTATTCTATGTGGTCTATCCTTTGGTAAATCTTTCAGTTTTATAACGGGTTTTATTTCTGCAAAAGCAGTGCTTATTGTATTAATCTCATTTAAAAAATTCATCTGTAATAAAGAAAGAATTATTTGAAAAGATAACAGAATAATAATAATTTAACAATTAAGTTTTTCAAAATAGTTAAAGATGAATGAAAAAAAAATAGTAAACTTATAAATAACTTACTATGTATTATGGAACCTTAAACGACAACTTTTCACTGGAACACTAAGTACAGTCTATTGCCTAGTATTTACTGTGAGCACTATTTAAAAGAATATTTTATTATAGAGGGGGATGCACAAGTCCAATGGGTTATTTTTGATATCATCATCATATTTCCAGAAAACTATATTTTCTTGGATTTCGTACAATCTAATCTGTTACTAACAATTATAAACCAGAAATCATGACATTCCAATCTAATCATATTTGAAACAAGTTCACTATTGTCTGAATAAATGATTTGGTCTGCACGTGCTTCCTAACTATAGAAATAACGCATAAATATTACCTACTAAGCGAATTTAATATAATGTGAGATTTCATTTATTACAATATAAAAAAACCTTCTATAAAATGATATGAATTCACACACATATCCGTTTTAAAAAAAAATGTTGGTTATCAATCTAGTAACATTCCTTTGAGAATTTCAAAATATAGAACCCTTAAAAAATCAGCTAACTGCATAGCCCCTCCCCCTCGTAAGCACTACCCCTCATCTCTTACACACACAATCCTCCATATATTTTCTTTCTTCTAATTACTTCTTGTATACACCCTTATTTAATTTTTACGCAACCGTAGACGCTACCCTTAAAACCCTCTTCGCTTCTTCTAAATCACCCCCTAGATACCTTATACACGTAAAAACATACACACTTATTTACTTTTTGCATAACCCCCGTTCTTGTATACACCCTTATTTACGTAATCCCCGTAGACGCTCCCCTCCCCCGTAGACTCTACCCTTAAAACCCTCTTCGCTTCTTCTAAATCACCCCCTTGATACCTTATACACGTAAAAACATACACACTTATTTACTTTTGGATAACCCCCGTTCTTTTATACACCCTTATTTACTTTTTGCGTAATCCTCGTAGACGCTACCCTCCCCCGAAGACGCTACCCTTAAAAACCCCTTCGCTTCTTCTAAACCACCCTCTAGATACCTTATACACGTAACAAAATACACACTCATTTACTTTTTGCATAACCCCCGTTCTTGTATACACCCTTTACTTTTTGCGTAATCCCCGTAGATGCTACCCTTAAAAACCCCTTCGCTTCTTCTAAACCACCCTCTAGATACCTTATACACGTAACAACATACACACTTATTTACTTTTTGCATAACCCCCGTTCTTGTATACACCCTTTACTTTTTGCGTAATCCCCGTAGACGCTACCCTTAAAAACCCCTTCGCTTCTTCTAAACCACCCTCTAGATACCTTATACACGTAACAACATACACACTTATTTACTTTTTGCATAGCCCCCGTAGACGCTACCGTCATTACTTGCTAACCATCTAGAGACTTCTTCTACTTCTTGTAAACCCTCTGGAAACTTCTTCCTATTGGTAACCACCCATAGGCCATCCGCCTGTTCATCCGATAAAGTGTCACAGAACATACATGTATTAACTACTTCACTGCATCTACTTTGACTAGTAAACACTATAATAGTTAATAAATCTTCTCAAAATAGCACTACAGGACACTTTTTCGAATTCACAACTTCAACGAATTCATTTTAAATATTAAAAAGAAATTCGTTATATTGTCTATAATAATCTACATTTTCTAAAACTATACAAAAATATCTATAAACAATATCTCTGGAAAACCAACCTCGAATGAATCAAAATAATTCCCACACAATCAAACGATTAATAATCCGTTAACAAATATTCCTGCCCCCTGAATCATCTCAGCGATAGGAAATAATATATCGGCGGAGCACCTATTTCAGCAGTGGTCGCTGACACCCTTCTACCAGCGGTGTCGCTTATATTACAGAAGACAGAATATGCTAGTCAAAAGCGAGACGTTGAGTGTAAAGGCCGTATCCAGACGGGCGACTTTTGCAGTCGAAGTTGGCTGCAAAAAGACGAGCGTTTGTGGTTGATTGTCGCTACCTACCTCTGCCAGCTGCGGTTCGACACAGCCACTTTTTGTAATTATCTTGACGACAAAATGTAGTCAGTAGCAGCATAAATTTCTTAGAAGAAGCGGTACCTCTATTGCTTCTTCAGCGAAGACGGAGGAGAAGAAAACCTCATAAATTTTGGGTACATCCTATTGTCCATGGCCGTCTAATTAAAGTTTGGACAGTTTCATCAATTGTATTATAAAGTGTGCAGTTACCCTGATAAGTTTTTTCAGGTTAAGTCGAAGTTTAATACTTTTTTTGACGGAATTTTTTTTCCTGACAACAATTACACTTTTTTAGGAGATTCAAATATAAATATATTAGAGCAAGATAATAAAGATGTGGAATTACCTAAATGTCTTGTCAGCTCAAGGATTCAAATCGCTGATGAATAACCCTACTCGAAAAACTACTGTCTCGAGAGCCTGTCAGGACCACATACTTTTAAAATATAATACGGACATCATTGAAAAGAGTAGAAAACGTGAGAACCTATAGAGGAGCAGATGTGGACAGCGACCATTTTTCAGTAATTGCGAAAATAATACAAAACAGTTAACAAAGAAATTAAAAGCAAAAGTGCATAGGTACCAAAAAGAAGGCTAGTGCTGGAAAGGCTCATAGATAACAAAACAACAAAAAGAAAATACGAAGAAGAATTGAAGAAAACCCTAGAACAACAACAGAACCACAATGTAATCGACGAATGGAGACATTTAGAGGAAACTATAAAAAAGACGGCAAGGAAAATAATACCATCGAAAATAAAAAAGGGAAAAGGAGAAGAATGGTTCGATGCAAAATGCAAAGAAGAAATTAAAAAGAGAAGCCAAGCCAAACAGAAAATGTTACACACTGGTACATATAAAGACAAAAGAACAAAGAAGAATAAGAAAGAAGATATACCGTGCAAAAAAAAACGAAAAGGTATGGAGGACAAAATAAAACGTATAGAAGAAAATTTTGTAAATAAAGAAACAAAGAACTTTTACCAAGAAATAGAATATAATAAAGGGAAAATTGGGCTGAGGACCATATGTATAAACAACAGAAAAGGAGAAATGATAATGGATGAACGCAAAATGAAACAAAGGTGGGAAGAGTACTTCAAAGAAATATTAAATAGAGAAAATGAGAACGAGCAGCGAGAGGAACTTACAACCCAAAATGGACATAACGGCGGAGAGATATCACCACCATCAAGAGAGGAAATCTTAGAAATAGTACAGATAAGAATGAACGGTAAATCTCCTGTAGGAGACGAAATAGAGCCAGAGCTGATAAAATATGGCGGAGACGCACTAAAGACGAAGATCTACCATTTGATATCGACTATATGGGAACAAGAGACAATGCCAGAAGCGTGGGAAACCTCAATAGCGGTACCGATTTACAAGAAAGGGAAAAAGGACGAATGCAGAAACTATAGAAGGATCGCGCTACTGGACACAGTGTATAAAATAATGGCCAAGACCATAGGAAAAAGGTTTAAAGAATATGGAGAAACCTTGTTCGGAGACTATCAGTGCGGATTCGGATCTGGAAGATCAGTCATGGACCATATTTTCACTTTGAAGCAAACGCAATGAATGGGGGTACGAAAATGATCTATCAATCTATGCCGTTTTTATAGACTTCCAAAGGGCGTATGACACAGTAAATATAAAATCTTTATATAGTATTATGAATGATCTGAACATCTCAAAAAAATGTCTCACCAAAATGACACTCGAGCGTACAATAACTAAGATCAAGGCGAACCAAAAAACATCAGAAAGTTTCGAGACCAATACAGGATTAAAACAAGGAGATCCGTTATCCACCACCCTATTTAACATTGTATTAGAATGGATAATACGCAAAACCGGCATGAACAGGACAGGGACACTGAAAACTGAGACAACACAATTACTGGCATACGCGGACGATGTAGTACTGCTATCAACATCAGAAAATGAACTGAGAAGAATCAGGCTAGGGACACTGCAGACCGTGCCATCTATAGAGCCTGTCGAGTAACTAAAATCGGTAGATTTCAGAAAATTCCAAAACAATAATGAAAACTGTAACGTCGGTAGTACTAAAATTTTATTGATTTTTATAACTGCATATGCGCGATGTTATATTGCTCGTCACAGAAAACTGACCCATATTTTGTGTTGCTGGTCGAGTCATTTTCGTTTATCCTGTTTTCTGATACGTAGTGGGAATAAATCATCCAATTTCACGACGAGGAAACAATGGAGGATCATAAAAGTATTTATCTATGTGGAGGATATGTCCCCTTTATTTTCAAAAACAGTGTTTCTGAAAAGAAAATTTGCTTTGCCCGTCAAAGTAGAAGAGCCTATACAGGAGACGATCCCTGAAAGAATTAAAGGTATTTATTATCTACAATTGAAAAAAAAAGAACTTTATAACATACATAAAATAACATAAATTAATAAATATGTAAATGTTCATTATCGTATATATGTAAAATTGACAATCTTGTTTATTACATTTATTTTAATTGATCGGCAAGTAGTAAAAATTTATAATTTTATTTAATGCCAAAGTTTATTCCAAATTTACAAAGTAAAAATGAATGCTTTACAATTAGTAAAAGCGCTATTTTTCCACTAAGTACTTATATTTTGAGTTTACTCCTTAAGAAACGATTTTTATATATAGTCCATGGTATGACAATTTATGGGAAAGTCAGTATTAACTTTTGTTTGAGCCGTTAGGCCTTAGTATTTGGTCAGCGGTAACCAAAAATCCAAAATATCCAATAGAAACAAAAAATAAAAAACCTATAAGTCAAGAAATAATTCAGGAATAAAAAAATCATTAATTAAAAAAAATGGAAAACTCCAAAATTTAAACATTCAAACATTTTTTGATTATTATTTCAATAGTAAGCACATTTTGTTTTATTTTGTCGATATAAATTTTCAATCATATTTGTCTGTTTATTTATTTAGTGTTGTTACTTTGTGCCCTTACTTATATAACTGTTGTTACTTGTAGAAGCTTATCCAGAAACGAGAAAGGATTTCCACAAGACGGTGGGATTTTTAAGAGCCATGAAGACCTATTTAATAATTCCAGTAGAGAAATAAAGACGTGTTTTAAGTGGAAATGAAATGTTAGATATATTATTTCAAATTTTGTACTGTCATAAGTGCCGTTTAGCACTCTTATATGTTATTACGTGGTACCTTGTATTTACAGAGCTGGGCAGTAGTTAACTACGTCTCCTTTAAAAATATTTTAATCACTTTTGTTCTAACAGTCACAGTAATTATATCCAAATATTTTCTTTCACAGAAAGTTGCCAAAAATAGTAGTTAACTACTCATTGCAAACACTTTTTTTCATTAAGTGGTTAGCAGTTATACTCTATTAGTTTGTCCAGCTCTGTGTGTTTATAGGAGTATAATAATAAATAAATAAATTATTATAAACTTATAATAAATAATTTTCTACTTTCATTTTGATTTAACATAATTTAAAAATCTAATAATACTTCAATCTAGAATGTATGTTACTCAAATTATTTTTAATTATTGCATTGTTTTTACATTATATATTATGTTTGTTAAGAAAAGTACTTTGTGAAAGAAATTATTTGTTGTGTATTTTTATACCAAAATAAATAAACTGTTTATATGATTATTGTTTTATTTTTTCCATTTTAAGCATTTATGGTCCATCATTTGATATTTCATTTAATTTAACTCAACATCTAATTATTATTGAGTTAATGGAGTTAAATTGAATGGAATGTCAAATGATGGACTATAAATTGCTATTTTGAAATAAAATAATTAAAATACAGTAGATTTGAATATACCGCCAAAACCTAAAATTACAGAAATCTTTTCAACATCACTCAATTGTTTAGTCGACAGGCTCTTTAGATGGCGCCACAATCAGTGTTTCATCTATCTGTGGGTTATCTGTGAGAAGAATATGCAGAGCGTTCATAGAAACAGCAGAGACAATGAATCGGCGAGTCAATGGAGACAAATCGAAGTTTATGAAAATGGTAACACCTCAAAGGAAATGAGCAATAAGGAATTTCCTAATACAACTGTATGGACAAAAATGATGATGCGTGGTATTAGCCAGGAGAGTAGTTGTTTTTCTTTTCGAAGAACCGTCGAAATTATTGAAATTTTGACTAAAATGTATGTGCAGTAGGAAACCGAAATATATTTTTCATATAGACACACCTCGTATTTTATGAAATTTTTATTCACTTTATTTCATACGACTAATACGGTCAAATAATTATCTGAGGTGGTGGTTTGCATTTGAAAGTGAAGATGGCGCTAGCTGACAACTTCTCGCAAATGTGTAACCACACGAGCAAATAGAGGTTGTCGGAGGACGGAACCTTCAGATCATAGTAGAGACTCTGAACTAGAAGGCATTACGGCACTCTTGAAGAGACCCAAGAAGGTCGAAACCGGTCAGTATACTATGCCCTTCTCCTTTCGGTTGCTAATCACCACAGATGTCTGTATAGACAAAAGGGTCGATCGACATCACGTTCTTTGAAGGGTATGTAATTCAATATTCTGCGTGGTATTAGCCAGGAAAGTAGTTGTTTTTCTCTTCGAAAAACGGTCACGATATGTCGAAATTATTGAAATTTTGACTAAAATTTAGGTGCAGTAGAAAATCGAAATTCAATTTTCATATAGACACACCTCGTATTTTGTGAAATTTTAATTCATTTTATTTCATACGACTAATACGGTCAAATAATTATCTGAGGTGGTGGTTTGCATTTGAAAGTGAAGATGGCGCCAGCTGACAACTTCTCGCAAATGTGTAACCACACGAGCAAATAGAGGTTGTCGGAGGACGGAACCTTCAGATCATAGTAGAGACTCTGAACTAGAAGGCATTACGGCACTCTTGAAGAGACCCAAGAAGGTCGAAACCGGTCAGTATACTATGCCCTTCTCCTTTCGGTTGCTAATCACCACAGATGTCTGTATCGACAAAAGGGTCGATCGACATCACGTTCTTTGAAGGGTATGTAATTCAATATTCTGCGTGGTATTAGCCAGGAAAGTAGTTGTTTTTCCCTTCGAAAAACGGTCCCGATATGTCGAGAAATTATTGAAATTTTGACTAAAATGTAGGTGTAGTAGAAAACCGAAATTCAATTTTCATATAGACACACCTCGTATTTTGTGAAATTTTAATTCATTTTATTTCATACAACTAATACGGTCAAATATTTATCTGAGGTGGTGGTTCGCAATTGAAAGTGAAGATTGCACCAGCTGACTTCTCGTAAATGTGTTACCATACGAGCCAAATAGAGGTTGTCGGAGGACGGAATCTTCAGTTCATATTAGAGACTCTGAACTAGAAGGCATTACGGCACTCTTGAATTGGCCCAAACATAAGTAATAATGTACAATAAACAGATATAAATAATTTAATTCGAACAGGTCATATGAATTCCGTTTTTTCGAAACCTGGTGATGCACTAACATTTTCATCAAAAATTAAACATTCAATTAAAACGACCGATGAAATTCCTATCCATGTGAAATCTTATACATACCCATGGATCCAAACAAAATTTGTTGACATAATTTCCATTTGAGTGTAGATTTTTGATTATTTCAGAGTCTCATAAATGTTTTTGAAAGGAATAAATTGTTAAAAAGTACGTAATCGTATCGACCCTATATCAAAAATTATAGTTATGATAATGTAAATTATCCTGCCATCCCTATTTTTTTAATTTTAAAAGCTATGTTTGAGGTTGTCTTCACTGGGTTATTTGATTAATATGAAAATATGAGATAAATAATACTGATTGTTTGTTCTAGTATCATCAAAACATCTTTCAACATTCTCTTGAAATCCTGTTTTAATGATAATATGGGTTTGTTAGCGAAAAGCGAAAAATGCTTAATTGAAGTGAAGTGACCTTTGAAGTATCTGAATGAAGAAAAATTAAAACCGGTCTCAAAAGACAAGAATTGCATAATTCATTTTGATGAATATATTATTATTAATTATTATTATTGATAATTTTTTTTTTATAAATTGTTATTATATATTATTTTATAAGATGAAGTCGAGACTTACCTTCGGCCGCTCTTTATAGGTTTAATTTTAATTTATAATTTTATTTTATGAAGAGTCGAAAGCATGTTGACCTCTATCTTCGACTGCTCTTTAATATTATTTGAACTATTTATTATTTGAATTGTTTATAGCCGGAGACATGTAGACCTTTTCTCGTTGGGTTCATGGCGCATATAAATAAGTCTATTTTAACTGTGGTTTTATTAATTATTGAATTGTAAATATACTGTATATTGAGAAATTAAATGATTTTTGAAAACATATGTGTCTTAATTTACTGTTTCCAGATATTTTGAATGAATGAGGTGAGTCGATATTTCTAAATTTATTAAGGATAGTGTATAAAATAAAAATGCAAAACACTTTACAGAAAAATAATTTTAATAAATTGTTGAGATTGAAATCGTAATTAATTTTAAACACCAAATTTTCTTGATACCACCCCTGTACTCTTTACAGTCAGACGCATGGAATGCTATTGAACATATCTCTACTGCGTCGGCGTGACGAAAATATACGATTTTGCTTCGTTGAAAGCGAAGATACACATTTGTGTTTATAGTCTATTTCCCACTTATGAAATGTTTATACAAATTAAATGTTCGTATGTATACGTTGAAACTATCAAGATAATATTCAAAAACAAAACCATACGATTGCATATACATATATATAAAAATAAATAGGAGTGATGTGAAATTAGTATAGTGATAGACAGAAGATGATAATGTATGCAATAAGAAAATGGAAGCTAGACGAAATTTACATATAATGTGAACAACAATGATACAAATTAATTATTAAAAGTAAGTACATAGTTATTTATTAGTTATGATTTATGGATATCCATGTACGTAAGTTCTTATTATGCATCATAAAATACTCAGGCCTTTTAATGAAATTTCGAAATTATTTTATTGTTCACTATTTGAATGTTTTTATTTTTATTTATGTTGGAATTCCAAATTAATATTAAATTAGCACAGACCTTAATATATCCACTGTAGAAAGCTCCATATTGTTGGATGGCGTCACCTCTTTTCTTGAAGATCTCTTTAGCGAGAGAGATGCACGTTCGAAGAAACTCCCGTTCTCACAAACTGTTTAAATAGCTTATAGAATTATTACTATTGAACTTTTTTGCAAATTCACATGTCTTATTTTTTTTTTATTAAAATTTATTCGGAAGCCTTTTACATAGATGCTTACCCTTTTTAGCTATCCACGCCACCCTTTTTTGTCGCAATCAACAACTCTTTCTTGTCATAAAATTCATAGCCTTCTATTGACACTTTCTTTCAAAATAATTGTTTGTTTGGGAATTTTTTAGTTCTAAATGTAAATTAGTTCTTTTAATTGTCCTGGATGGTATCAACACTTATTTGTTTATTTGTATATAGTCTTAAGGGTTTCATAAAATGTCTTTTTTCACTATTGACAATCCCTTATATTGCTAGTTATCATTTTTTAAGGTATTTTGATTTACATTATTTTACATAAAACTTACAATCTAAATATCAAGTATTATATATGCAAATGTATAGTTTTCAATTTTCTAATCTTTGTGATTGTTAATCACATATAAATTCTTATTTATTTTCAAATTTCCCTTTCATAAAAATTATTCTATTCGTAACCAATAAATTTAAGTTGGCAATCAATTTAGTAATTTTTATGTTACTTCCAGTTGATTAATATTCATAATTGCAAACTCTTGTTGACACCTGACATGGCTACGTTCCGCCTGTCAATCAAATACTTTTTATTTCAAATTACCTTTTTAATTATAACCCTTTTTACTTATTACCCATAAATATTGATATTCATTTATTTCTTCAAATACTAATTCCTTTTGTTTTCAGGTTTCAAATGATGCTACATGGTAATTACCTGGATGTTCATATGGCAGTGTTTTGAACAGTCTAGTAACTGTTACCATCAACGTAATATTGGATTATTATTAAGGTAAAATTTTGTACTTATTTACATACTGCTATTACTAGAAATATCTTTATTCACTATCCTTTTTATTCCTTTTAATATAAATGCTTTTCTTAATATTTGGTAGTATAAATGCTCACTTCATTCAATTCAATCATCTAAAACTCCTAGTTTTTTTTTATATGTAATCTTCAATTGGCCTTACCAATTTTAGATGGTTTCAGTTTCCCCCAATTTCATTTTTAAAATATTATTATCTGTCCGATTGTTTTTTTTTATATTTTGAAAATGTAATTTTTACTTTTTAACTCCATTTATATTGAATATGAATTCTAATAGGTTACGAGTAAATTAATTAATATTTTATAAAAAATTCAATTTCTTTAATTTCTTATGTCTTCTTATCAGATACTAATTATTTGTATGACATGATTTTTAAAATGCTGCTACTTGTTGAATTTATACAAATTTTGCACATGTATAGTCCCTCTTAATTGATTATTATATGGGTTCCTTAAAACATAGCTATTCTCATATGCCTTCTCTACTATATAAGGTCCATTAAATGGTAGTTTCAGCTTAGCACATTGGTTTAATTTTTTATCGGCTGCTTGCAAAGATCTTTCTATTACCCAATCTCCTTCTTTAAATGTTGTTGGTCTTTTATATTTTTTATTTATTCGTTTCATGTATCGATCTGCAACTCTTTTAAGTTGTACATAATTTCATCCCCTCTATCTTATATCTTCCTGTTTTATTTCTATATAAAGCCAGTACTTCATCTAATTTATTTATCATTACTTATTTGTTTGCCCTGTTTGAATTTCCCTTTGTATACTCTAAACTATTTATTCCATTCCTAAGTTTTACCTAATAAGTTTCAATTTATATTATATGACATGTATTATATATATTTTTTTTCTTTTTTTTCTAGATTCTTAATAAAGAAGTGTGAAGAATCGTTTGGAATATCATCTGCTTAATCAACAAAGAACACGATCTATCCTATAATATTATCTAGCATGATATACTTGATTAATATTGAATTTTTTTAATCTATACTTATGTCTATTATTTTATTTACAGCTTTTTCTGACCTAACCTATCTCTATCTTTGTACATTGTTTATAATGAAATTTTTATCTTAACTTCATTTCTGTTTTTTTTATAATTGTTATGTGATATTAATAAATTTATCTTCCAGTTTATTTTATTATCCTTTTCCTGTCCATTCCATAGCTTTTTCGTTTCCCAAACTTCCTTCCAATCATCATGTTATACCATTTACTTTGCTATTATTTTCCTAACTTTTTTCTGATGTTCTTCTCTTGTTGTTTGTTTGTCATTACACTTCTGAATCTTCTTTCCGTTCTCTATCATATCCTTCTTAATTTTGCAGTCCCGTATCTCATTAATTTCTTCCCATAAATCCAATACAATCTGTGTCTCAAATTCCTCCTGAAGTCGCGGATTCAAATGGATTACCATAGCATACATTTGCAAAACATAGGTATTGAGTGAATTACCTCTATTTTCTTCATATCTGCCAAAATATAATCTTTCTCTTATTTTAGATTGTACATTATTTCCCCAAAAATAGTCAATAAATTTTCTTTCAAATTGATCTAAGTCTTGTATATCCTCTTCTTTGGTTGTAAACCAAACCAATGCATGGTGTTCTAAATGTTCTCGTATAATTTCTCTCAATTCCTCTACTTCATATTCATTTCTCAATTTATTCCTCAGCATTTTGATAAAGGTTACAGGGTGTATTTTCTTAAAATCTCCATCAAATTTTATATTGTTATTACTTCCATAATTAATTATTCTTGTTTCCCCCGTTATTTTTGTCAATTCTCTTCTTATTCTTCTTTCTTTCTCTTCTTGGTCGCCTTCCAATTTTTTTAAATTATCCTCCATTTCTTTCAGTTTTCGTTTATATTCATTTCTCTCGTTTCTGTTGCTACCTTCTTCTAATTGTATTTCTTGAATTATTCTATTTTCCATTTGCTCAATTTTTTCTTTATTTTTTTCAATTCTCTCACCATAACCTTGAAACTTTAGTTCAGTGTTCATTTCCAATCTGTCAAATTTTCCTTTTATTTCATCTTCTATACCTCCTATTACTTCCCCCATTTGTCCTAATTTCTCATCGATCTTGTTCTCCATTTTTCTTCTATATCCATCTCTATCTTGTACCAATTCTTTTTTTAACTGTTCAAATTTTTCTTCTAGATTTATTCTTACGTTTCTTTCTAATTCTGCCATTCCATTTTGTATTTCTTCTATATTTTTGTGCAAATCTGCGTTACCATCTTCTAATTTTCTATTTAATTCTGCATTACCAGCTTCTAATTTTCTATTTAATTCTGCATTACCAGATTCTAATTTTCTATTTAATTCTGCATTACCAGCTTCTAATTTACTATTTAATTCTGCATTACCAGCTTCTAATTTTCTATTTAATTCTGCATTTCCTTCGTTTACACTAATCATTAGGCTTCTTATCATATTATGTAGGCTTTCCATCTCCTTTTCTTTTTCTTGTCCTGGTTGTTGTTGTGCCGGTATCTCCATTCCAATGTCTTCTGTGGTTGATGTAGATTGTTCTTCGTTTCCCTTCTTTGTATTGTCTTTTTTATTCCTTGTATTTGGCATTATTGTATGTTCTTGTCAAAATTGTCTTTATTCTTTTGTTTTTAATTTCTATTTTCTACGTTCATGTTTTAATGAATATAATTATTTTAATAATTTATAGTTTATCTGATTCGGTGAGTCCAATTGAATTTTCAGAGCTAAATTTGTTAGGAGCCAAATTATTTTTAGAGCCTTGCGTTGGGGTCGTTATTTTATTATATATTTATTAATTTATATTAATTTAATAAGAGCCCCACGTTGGGCGCCATTTTATTATTAATTATTATTATTGATAATTTTTTTTTTATAAATTGTTATTATATATTATTTTATAAGATGAAGTCGAGACTTACCTTCGGCCGCTCTTTATAGGTTTAATTTTAATTTATAATTTTATTTTATGAAGAGTCGAAAGCATGTTGACCTCTATCTTCGACTGCTCTTTAATATTATTTGAACTATTTATTATTTGAATTGTTTATAGCCGGAGACATGTAGACCTTTTCTCGTTGGGTTCATGGCGCATATAAATAAGTCTATTTTAACTGTGGTTTTATTAATTATTGAATTGTAAATATACTGTATATTGAGAAATTAAATGATTTTTGAAAACATATGTGTCTTAATTTACTGTTTCCAGATATTTTGAATGAATGAGGTGAGTCGATATTTCTAAATTTATTAAGGATAGTGTATAAAATAAAAATGCAAAACACTTTACAGAAAAATAATTTTAATAAATTGTTGAGATTGAAATCGTAATTAATTTTAAACACCAAATTTTCTTGATACCACCCCTGTACTCTTTACAGTCAGACGCATGGAATGCTATTGAACATATCTCTACTGCGTCGGCGTGACGAAAATATACGATTTTGCTTCGTTGAAAGCGAAGATACACATTTGTGTTTACAGTCTATTTTCCACTTATGAAATGTTTATACAAATTAAATGTTCGTATGTATACGTTGAAACTATCAAGATAATATTCAAAAACAAAACCATACGATTGCATATACATATATATAAAAATAAATAGGAGTGATGTGAAATTAGTATAGTGATAGACAGAAGATGATAATGTATGCAATAAGAAAATGGAAGCTAGACGAAATTTACATATAATGTGAACAACAATGATACAAATTAATTATTGAAAGTAAGTACATAGTTATTTATTAGTTATGATTTATGGATATCCATGTACGTAAGTTCTTATTATGCATCATAAAATACTCAGGCCTTTTAATGAAATTTCGAAATTATTTTATTGTTCACTATTTGAATGTTTTTATTTTTATTTATGTTGGAATTCCAAATTAATATTAAATTAGCACAGACCTTAATATATCCACTGTAGAAATCTCCATATTGTTGGATGGCGTCACCTCTTTTCTTGAAGATCTCTTTAGCGAAAGAGATGCACGTTCGAAGAAACTCCCGTTCTCACAAACTGTTTAAATAGCTTATAGAATTATTATTATTGAACTTTTTTGCAAATTCACATGTCTTATTTTTTTTTATTAAAATTTATTCGGAAGCCTCTTACATAGATGCTTACCCTTTTTAGCTATCCACGCCACCTTTTTTTGTCGCAATCAACAACTCTTTCTTGTCATAAAATTCATAGCCTTCTATTGACACTTTCTTTCAAAATAATTGTTTGTTTGGGAATTTTTTAGTTCTAAATGTAAATTAGTTCTTTTAATTGTCCTGGATGGTATCAACACTTATTTGTTTAATTGTATATAGTCTTAAGGGTTTCATAAAATGTCTTTTTTCACTATTGACAATCCCTTATATTGCTAGTTATCATTTTTTAAGGTATTTTGATTTACATTATTTTACATAAAACTTACAATCTAAATATCAAGTATTATATATGCAAATGTATAGTTTTCAATTTTCTAATCTTTGTGATTGTTAATCACATATAAATTCTTATTTATTTTCAAATTTCCCTTTCATAAAAATTATTCTATTCGTAACCAATAAATTTAAGTTGGCAATCAATTTAGTAATTTTTATGTTACTTCCAGTTGATTAATATTCATAATTGCAAACTCTTGTTGACACCTGACATGGCTACGTTCCGCCTGTCAATCAAATACTTTTTATTTCAAATTACCTTTTTAATTATAACCCTTTTTACTTATTACCCATAAATATTGATATTCATTTATTTCTTCAAATACTAATTCCTTTTGTTTTCAGGTTTCAAATGATGCTACATGGTAATTACCTGGATGTTCATATGGCAGTGTTTTGAACAGTCTAGTAACTGTTACCATCAACGTAATATTGGATTATTATTAAGGTAAAATTTTGTACTTATTTACATACTGCTATTACTAGAAATATCTTTATTCACTATCCTTTTTATTCCTTTTAATATAAATGCTTTTCTTAATATTTGGTAGTATAAATGCTCACTTCATTCAATTCAATCATCTAAAACTCCTAGTTTTTTTTTATATGTAATCTTCAATTGGCCTTACCAATTTTAGATGGTTTCAATATAATAGTGATAATTGAAAAATATAACTATTATCACCTGATACAAGGTGCATTACATATTGCATGAAACGACATGTGCTATTTAATAATATGGATACCAAGAGACAACATTGTGGGAATTGCTAGAAATCAAGAATGGAAGAAAAATATACATAATTTAAATACCTTTCAAAATTTGCACCATTTATATTAACATAATAAAATGTTTTCATGATTATTAATTTTTGTTTGTTTCATGCTAAGAAAATTAAACTGCGGAAAAGTTGAAAAGTTACATGATTTAAAATAGGCCATTTAGTCTGAAAACACAGAACGTCGTGTCACAACTTTGCCTCAATCTAATCATATTTGTATCAGTTTCAGAGTTTCTGTTGGTTGGTTTCAAATTTTATTTGACATGTAGGCTCTTCTTTCAACTACATGTGTGAATATATTCAATTTTATCTAGAAACAAAAAATATAAACAAAGAGTTTCCAAATTTATTATACAAAGAAATATTTACTTGTAATACAATGCTTTACATTTAATAGAAAGAGGAAAGTAAGGTACAGTGAGGAATTTCAATTTAAAATAGCAAACGTTTAAAAAACTTGTATATATTGTGGGGAGATCGATATATACAGTACAAAATCAAACATACAATCAACATGTACAAGTTGGTTTCTACCTTGTTTGCAAAGATTGATCATATGTGTTGTGGAGACTGGAACTGAAACATTTTTCCTTCATTATACAAAAAAATAGTTGGTTCATTCTCTTTTTTCCATGACAGATACACATATGTGTGATCACCTGAATGGTAAATATTTTTTTTGTTTTTATATAATACATTACTAATATGCGAGAAAGTATTGGTTTACCCAAAAAAAAGTTGGAATTTGATTTTTTGAGTTGTTTTTACGTTTTTCAGCAAGAACAACACAAAAAAATGGTTTTTAGAAAAAAAGTCCTATCTGTACAACTCGATACAGCCCCCGAAGTGCAACAAGTCACCAATTTTATGACTGAATATTGTTCAGGATATCTCACAGATGAACCCTTTTGATTTTCAGCTCACCAGAGCCAGTAGAACGAGTGCTATGGTACTTGAAGTATCACATTATTGGAGAAATTTCAGTTTGTTAGCACGATACAGCCTCTGAAGTGTATATAAACGACCAATTTCATGATTGGATATTATTCAGAGCTTTTTATAGGCAAACCTTATTGATTTTAAGCTCACTAGAGCTAGTACAACGGGTGCCATGGTTCCAGAAGTGCCACATTTTTGGAGAAATTTCGGGTTGTTATCACGATACAGCCTCCAGAGTGTATGCAAATGACCAATTTTATGATTGGATATTATTCAAAGTATCTTATAGATGAACCTCATTGATTTTCAGCTCAATAGAGCTAGTACAACGGGTGCTATAGTACCTGAAGTGCAACATTTTTTGGATAAATTCCGGGTTGTTAGCAAGATACAGCTTCCGGAGTGTACACAAGTGACCAATTTTATAATTGGATATTTTTCAGAGTGTCTCACAGTTGAACCCTATTAATTTTCACCTCACTAGAGCGAGTATAACGAGTCCTTTTCTATTTAGAAGCGCTATTGCCATTTCTACAGTAGATAGACAAAATTAATTTTTTAGTCGTCCTTTGTTTTACAATTTTTTTTAATGTCAACAACTAACACTATTACTAAGTCATCCTTTAATAATAATTTGGTTTCTTATTTTCTTTGATTTTTTGAAATGCTTATATAATCAAACAATTTGCAAGGAAATTTCGACTATTGGCTAGACAAAGTTTTAAAATATTTATGGTTCAAAGATTTTTAAAATATAATGTTACCTACTTCATTCATTAATTTTATTCAACAATTACTATTACCTATGGTGCATAGGCTAAGGCAAGCTAAAAAGTGGATAACCATCCTAATTTCTTATAAAATCCAACATCGAACTGTTTATTGACGTGCAAGTGCGCCTCTTCTTATTGATTGCCAAACTTACGCTATTACAAATATTGTTATATAGGGCGAAACTTAAAACATTGTTTATAATTACTTTTGAAATCGTTTTCCGTATAATTTTGATAAAGAAAATGTAATGGTAGTCTCTTAGGTCAACTTAAACATATCTTTCTAAGGTTTGTAATGGAGTTTGGGGTTTGAAAAAATATTTATTTTCTTCTATAACTTAAAAACAGCTGAACTGCGGCAACCCAGCAATAAGCCATAGCAGTTTTCGCTACAACTATACTGTAAGTAAAAAAATGGCAAAACCTACTTAGAAGAATCATCTAATTTTCTTATTCCATTTACAGTTCTGATTATGTAACTAAAACTAAGCCAAATGTAACTGTCCCGCAGGTCCATTAATATTTCATAAAACAGAGTTTTCTTATACCAAAACGTAAGTAAAAACACTAACAAGACTTCTTTACAAAAATCAAATTTCTATTCATTTTCAGAGCTGACAATTTCATTAAAACGGAACCTGATGTTCATTGAAGTATCTGTACTTGTATATTGTTAATAAAGTACAGAAATATTAATATATGCGTCCTGGAAACATAAAAGATTTATTTATCACCTTAATACTTATTGATATTTAAACTATTAAAATATACATTAGTAAGTTGATTAAATTATATCGAAGAAGTTTTTTTACCTTAAACGGTACGGCTATGTTTACATTGGTACTATCACTCTTGCCACCTTATCAGAAGTGACTTAGGTTCATGAAATATCCAGTCAACTTTACTGTAGAGAGATCCGGATACAGGTCCAAATAATTTTCATATAGCATTTTTCGCTACAACTATACTGTAAGTAAAAAAATGGCAAAACCTACTTAGAAGAATCATCTAATTTTCTTATTTCATTTACAGTTCTGATTATGTAACTAAACTTAAGTCCGATGTAACTGCCCTGCAGGTCCATTAATATTTCATAAAACAGAGTTTCCATATACCATTCCGTAAGTAAAAACACTAACAAGACTTATTTACAAAAATCAAATTTCTATTCATTTTCTGAACTGACAATTTCACTAAAACGGAACCTGATGGTCCAAATACTTTCCATATAGTAGTGCTCGCTATAGCTATTCAGTAAATAAAAACTAAAACTAAAATGTAGCCTGATGTAATTGTACGGGATAGTTTATAAACTTTTTGTTTTTTTGTCGGAGGATTAAGAAAATAGAAGATGCAGCTCAGTTGCCATGTATGCATAAAAATAAAGAAAATGTATTCAGTACTTATGTATATCAAATTTGTAATATGGATTCCAAGATAAAATGGATTACTTGTATATTTTTACTGAATTGAAGGAAAAATAATTTTGTAAGTAAAAATATTATTTATTTAAAGAAAATATTTAAAGTATATTTTTTCAGTCTTTATAACTACGTGGATCCAGACTTCAATAATGTGGATGGGGGGTCACCACCCCTTAGTGAGTATAGAATCGTAAAAAATGGATATTTTTATAAACTTTTTATTTTCTTTTTGTTATAAAGAGAAATGGTAGAGAAGAATATGAGCTTCAGTTGCCATGTATTCATAAATATGAAGACAAATACATTAAATTTGTAATAATAATTTTATTGATATTTTTATAAAATATTTTTTATTTGTTTCTTTTCAATAAAAACATACACCAATTTTTCCTTTCATTTTTTTGAATAATGAAAAAGCGGACATGTCTGTTTATTCCTATAATAAACATTTTTATAGTTTACCTAATCAATTGGCATTTATTTGCTACTATTGAATTGAATATTTTGTATTATAGATTATACAATTCTTGAGATGAAAAATAAGCTTTAACTTTATTTCTGATATCATAAGCTGAGCTGGCGGCTCTGTTTTCACCTAACGTTCCAAAATGTGCAGTTTTTGAATCGGTTTGCTTTGAAATTTGCTCGAAGGCAATAACTACTTGTTGTTTTGCAAAAGGCATATGCATTTAATTAGTTTATCAGCAGAGTCAGGATTTACTTCAATCGATTTCTGTAACAATCTCCATTTGCTACTCATAATTCCAAACGCACATTCAACCACTTGCCTGTCTCGAGACAAACGCTCATTAAAAATTATTTATGTGGCCCTAGTCTTGATACCGGGAAAGTTCTCATCAAATAGGTTTTGAGTGGATAAGCTTCATCTCCCAGCAGAACATGAGGTACTTTTATAGTTGTTCCCGGTAGTGAACGATATGTTTTAACGCCCATTGCTCCCTTTTCAAGTTTTTTGCAAAGGTTTGAATGCGAGAAAATACCACCATCACTATCTTTACCATAAACACCTACATCTATTGCTCTAAATTTATAATTTGGCCCGGCAACAGCTTGCAACACAATTGAGAAATAATGTTATAGTTCCGATACATGCTTCCTGAATGCTTCGGATTCTGAATGCGTATGTGTTTTCCATCTATGCAGCCAACGCAGTTTGGAAATTTCCACTTATTCCAAAATTCTTCGGATATAGACTGCATGTTCTCATTTTTCGGAAATTGCATTTGTACATTATGCAACGTGTTCCAAATAGCATCAGACGCTTCATGCACAATTCTTCCAACTGTTACGTCTGATATTCGAAACGAATAACCTAATGCATTGAACGTTGATCCCGTGGCCAAATACCTAAAACATGTTCATACATTTTCAATATGTTTTTCTTTGTTTCAGTTGACGTAGTAAAAACTGAATGGAGGGGACTAAGAGATACATTTCGAAAAGAATTCAATAATTCCAAAAAACAAAAATCTGGAGATGGGGCAGCATCAGTAGTTACTTCAAAATGGTCATACTTTAAAATACTGTTGTTTTTATCTAGTACTGTTGAACGAAGGAAACTACATGGAAATATATCCCCACAAATGATAGGCGATAATAACAGTGATTCTGAAACAGGAAGTATGTTGGAGACTGCAGACAATACAGACTCGCAGTCAATCATTCCGGAAACTTCACAGCAAATTTCAAATTCAGCTATACAACAGCCATCCACATCTAATACTAAAGCTATAAGTTCAATAAGTGCACCCACGAGTACAATACCTTGGCAACAAAAAGAAGCAAACAGTCATCTAAAATATAAGAAATCCGAAAAACAAGCAATGGACGAGAAGTTCTTGCAAATTGAAAGGGCGAAACTAGATATATATTCCCGACGACAAAATGAAGCGAACACCAATTTTTAATGAGACTTTTACCTTTCTTAAAGGCTGTACCGAAAAATCGTCAAATGTTGGTCAGAACTAAGATACAGCAAGTATTTATTGAAGAACAACAATTATTGACAATGCACGCCTTCGACGAATCATACCGTTCCAATGGAGAAACATCGACAGTATCTTCAATGTACAGGAATAGCGATTCCTCCAGAACATTATGCTAATCTAACCGATTAATACCAGTGGATTCCCCAATTTCTTTGACAGTTGAAGAATCTTCTGAAGCTCCGCGCTATTCAATTGAACGCAGAGACATCTCCACTCAACAGTCGTCTATTCACAACTTGTTTTCTGAATTTTCAGAATGAAATAATACATTTCTGTTCAAGTATTCTTACTAACTAATAAAACTTTATAATGTTAAAACTACTCTATTTATCACTTACCTCAAAGTCACACTTAAACGTTCCTCTGGTGAAATAGTTTCACGGAAATTTAATGTTTTTTCTATTGATTCCCTTATGTCATCTAAAATATATGTAAATGTATCCTGATTCATGCGGTAGTAATCGAAAAACTTTTTTCCATCATTTTTTAAATCGTTATATAAATGATGAATTTCTCCAAATTCTCTTCGTTTTGCTAGTATATCGTGAACCCAAC
This sequence comes from Galeruca laticollis, assembly GCA_963921935.1. Lineage (NCBI taxonomy): Eukaryota > Metazoa > Arthropoda > Insecta > Coleoptera > Chrysomelidae > Galeruca > Galeruca laticollis. The sequence goes on along the minus strand of OY998176.1, from coordinate 148,146,163 downwards.
ACTTTTTTCTCTTTGCGTTTAATTGTCGTCTCAAAACATAAGCATTTTCCAAAAAAATATTCATCCATTATTTAGCATACTGTTTCCCAAAACGCACTGATTTGGATTGTGTAAAAACCTATCCAGTGGATGATACTACTAATACGAAATCTGACGAAATTATTCGTCCAATTTCTGACGAAAGCATTTCGGACGAACACCCATCTAAAGGACGACCGGCCTGAAGCTAATGGTGATGGTAGCATAAGTGATCAGACTGATCAGGTTAGTAGCGAAAGAATTTGTTTTTTTTTTGTGATAGAAGCCGTAAAATATATCTATAATTATCGGGCGGTACCTCTTCACTCGTCAGTAGTCGAAAAATTGAGGAAAAATATTTTAGCAATCGCAAATGAATGCGGAGATGGTTCAGTAGAAAAAAAAATAGAAACTGTCGGTGTAGAAGGGACGATCTATTATCATAACCCGTGCAAAATCATGTTTTTTTAGAAGAATACTATGAAACCAGCAAGTAACACGGAGTGGCATAAAAAACAAAAGTTTCATGAAATAACGTATGCGGATATTTGCGAATTTGTAGAAAACAATATTATTATTAAGAAAGAATGCCATTTATTACAGTTTTTGACGGATTGTTATAATGAAATTCTGGAGAAATATTGAAGAATTTCGTTCGATGTTAGATATACTTCTCAACACCTTTTTGAGAAATTACAATTACAAAATTATCGGATATGATTGAATTTGAGCCCGAAACATCCGGATTGACCTTAACTAATAACAAGTACGACTTTCTGTGTTTTGAAGGGCCACAGTTGTCTCCATCAGTAAAAGATGTCATTTTGGATAATCATGATTCGGAAGGTAATTTTCAATTTACGACTATAATATATATCATGTATTTAGTTTATATAAATATTTATTATTTACAGTTGATGACGAGGAGTCCGAGTATGATAGCGATGAAGATCCAGAAATTGAAGAAAATATACAATATACAGATTACGAAACAGAATAGTTATTTTAAAATTTAATCAGAATAAAATTTATTTTTCTCTTACAAAAAATAATGTTTTTTGAGTTAACCAATGATTTTTTAGTTTCTAAAACCCTTCAAGATTAATTGGGTAAGTTGTCAACAATGCCCTAAAGTAGGTACGGTATGTGAATTAAAAAAACCGATCGGTGGTGCGGTGCGGGCCGAAATACGCTCTCGCACTTCGCATTCGATTTACTCTTAATCGCTTCTACTTTAACTTCTGACACTTTGCGCACATTTTACTCTGTACGTAAACAGTGTAAATTTCAATTGTCAGAAGTTTTCTTCGAAATGTAAATTTTCCGATATTTTTCGCAACTTTGTCGGCTTCTGAGACCCCTTTAGCTTCCACTTACCCTTCTGACAATTTTTTACTGTTTTTTCTTATAATTTTCAATACCTATGTAAATTTTCAGCCGTGTACCTCCACAGTTTTTTTAATTGGAAAATTTACGCGTTTGATCGCCCGCCCACGCACTTAGCTTCCAGCGCGCCTTCTGACTGTCGGGCTTTCGCTTTGCTAGCACCAATCGAACCTTTTCCAGGTAAAATTTTTCATGTACCGAGGCATGTCGCATTTCATGTAGCCAGCAGCTCTTAGACTATAAATGGAATTCGAAACTTTTGTTACAAATAAAAATTAGAAAGCTAATACAGTCAAAAGAAAGATAGGAGGTAGTGAGACGAAAAATATTAAGAAAACAAAATCTGTTAAATTAACAAAAAAGCACCAAAAGAAAAAGTTGATAAAGCTCAGCTGACGAGGACGTAGCAATATGCTTTTACGGTGATGAATTTTATAGTACTTCCATTGAAGGATGGATTTCATGTTCTCTGCCATAAATGGGCTGATAATTCATGCACAGGAACCGACAGCGATGACGATGATTGTAGAACTCAAATAAATATTTGAATAAGGGTTTTTGCTTTAATAGATTAATCCCCTTCATACTACACATAATGGGTGGTATGAAGAAACATTAAGTAAATGATTCTACTTAAATTTCATCAAACACATTTATATCGTTCATAAACAACCAGCATAAATATAGTATCCCTTAGTAAAAGCATTATTGACTTTTATTCACCCATTCATAATGGCCATTATTGTATTTAAATTGTATTTCAAATCGGGGAAGTGCCTGATTTATAAAAAAATATGAAATACCTCCGTAAGAATTCTAAGTTGGTCATGTAGTTGATTGAAGTTTAAAGGTAGCATATTTAACGAACTAAATTCAAAAAGGTGAGGGTTGGTTAATTTGTTTTACAAAACTATAGCCTTATAAAATTAAGTACCCCATATTGCCCTGGGTTCCCTGAGTATACCTATTTTTGCGAAATAAATACCAATTAGCAGTATTTGTTTTAATTATAGTTCCTTTTATTTTACTTACAGATCTTGTTGCCAAAAACGCTAGGGGTAGTAGTGTAGATGCTGTTATTTCTCGATTGGTGTCTTCAATTAAGTTTATCGATGAATTTACTTCAAACATGTACTCAACAAAACAAGTTGTAATAGTGATCAAAAACCAAATTCCAAAAATTTCATTAGCCTTCTGAACCACGTAAAACATATCTCTATAATTATTTTTAATTTTTTTAATGTGAAATAGAATATGTGGATTGTAATTGAATGATACTTTTTTAATTTCAGATAACCAATAATTTTGTTTAACAACTATAATATGATTAATTTCTGTAAAACTCATAACTGCAATGCCATATTGAATATTTGTAATTATAACGACACTTTCTTCTATCAATAGCATCCAGGAAAATTCTGTGATTAAATGTTGCGCACAAAGTCCAATTTCAGTAATAACACAAATTAAAATCAATCCATATCTCAGATATTTTAATTTTATAAGGTCCTGAGTGCCAGTTTCTCCTTTATCGAGTATTTCGAAAATGGTTTTCCAATTGCTTCTACTACTGAATACTCCATAAAAAACTGACAAAAGAATGAGTTCAGTTTGTATTTGTAGTAAAGTCTCCATAACAGTATGTGACACATTTTTCGCTTCATTCAAAGTGGCGGCATATTTAACCGATAATAAACCAATAAGCATAAGAAACAATATTACTTTTTTTTGTACAATGTCTACAATACCCTCTTTTTCCAAGTTCCAAGGAAACAAACCAACAAATGTTGTGCATCTGTAAATGGCTTTTAAATAAAAAGAGTCGCTTTTGTTTTTTGCTGGCTGGTAGTACATCGTTACAGAGACAGAGTATGTCGAATTATGTTACAAACAATTGCAGTAAGTAATTAGGTAGGGAACAATCAATAAGTAACTCATTAGTCATATTAATTCCATTTTATAGAAAACCCTCTACTTAATATTTTAACTATCATGAAATGGATGTATACAATGTAATTAATAATGTCTTTCTAATAATTCAAGAATTCCTAGTTTTTCTTTAACGATAACACTCTAACTCGGGTTATCTAAACTTTATGACGCCTTCGTTAATCTCTAGAATTTAGAACATCCAGTCATAACTCCTCAACAGAAGCAGGTACAGGAAGTTGACGCTATTTGTTGGACCATCATCTAATCAATTAAGTACTATTAAATATTAAAAAGAAATTCGTTATATTGTCTATAATAACCTATTTTTTCCAAAGTTATACAAAAATATCTATAAACAATATCTCTCGAAAACCAACCTCGAATGAATAAAAATAATTCCTATTTCTTTTAATGATTAATAATACGTTACCAAGAATTCCTGTCCTCTGAATCATATCAGTGATAGCAAATGATATATCGGCTGAGCATCAATTCCAACAGTGGGTCGCTTCCACCAGTGGTGTAGCTTACATTACAGTTACAGAAGAGAGAATATTCTAGTCGAAAGCGAGACCACAGCCTATGCTGTGGCGAGACGTCGAGTGTAAAAGGCTAAACTCAGGCGGACCACAGCGACGCGACACGACAACTTCATAAATGTGGTTGTTAGTGGGCGGAGGTCGTGGTTATATTTAGTACAGTACTCAGACGAATGACTTCTTGAAAATGATCTCAGCGACGATCACTACGGCTAAACTCAGACGGACCACAGCGACGCGACTAGTATGTGTTTATATTGTCGTCATCTGTCGTTGAAGACGACGACAGTTTGACTACAAATTAGTAGTTCGTTCAGACTTCAATTAACGACAGTAGTGTTCGGTAGGGTTTATCATATTCAGTATGGAGTTTGAAGAAGAAGCATTGTTATGGCTGATATTACGGCGAAGGCAGAGGCGGCGTCGGAATAGGGTGTATTGGATTCATCCGATTATAGAAAACAAAAATGAGAGTCAATTTCAGTTACTCTACCATTCACTGAGAATGTACGATGATAAATTTTTTAATTATTTCAGAATGAGTCAAACTACATTTGACTATATATTACAAGAATTATCTAACAGCATATGTCGAAAAAACACAAATATGAGAAAGTGTATACCAGTTGAAGAACGACTTGCATTGACGATAAGGTAAGTAAATTTTTTATTTCATAGTTACCAATCAATTTACAAAAAAGTTAATCATAAATATTTGACATAATTGATTCGTCATCTTGAATGGATTCACTTAGTGGTGAAGTGACTTGAGGGGTTTCAGCTGATATAAACGTTTGTGCAGGTATGGGAGAGGTAATGTTAAAGCTGCGCCCTTGTTGCTGAACTTCAACGAAGTGACTGGTTGAAGGTTTCGAATATTGTTGTTGGTATGAAGACATCGTTTGCTGTAAAGATTGACTAACTGCCGTATTGTAGTCTTGCCTATACTGTTCCCCGTAATATCTAGATTGATCATAGTTCCAAGTAGGGGGTGGTGGGGGGCGACGATACTTTTGAATGACGTTCAGGATTTCTATCTGCGCCTGTAGCTTCATATTATTGTCAATCATTTTAAAGTTGTCATACAATGATAATAAAAAATGTAAATCACTGTCAGTGCTATTATTTGCTGGAGAGACATGTTGAGCTTTTAGTCGATCAGACAAAGAAGATGACAATTGTTTAATCAGCTGATCTTCCTGATCTTTTGTCTTCAACTTCTTTCTTTCAACATGCTTTTCGGAGGTTGGACACTGTCCGTCATTTTCTGCATCACGTTCCTTTTGCTGAGAATCTTCATTGATCTGACTATCTGCCAGAGAACTTTCAGTAACTCTTTTCTCAGCTAAATTTTGTAGAATAGTTAAATTGTGAAAATATAAATATTGGCGATGTTTTGATGCCCCAGAACCACTTTTCGTTGTGGTATTTTTTCGTAGCTCTCGGTTGTAAGAATTCCTTAGACTTTTCCATTTTCTTTGTAGTGCAACAGCTGAAAATAAAAAAAAAACTGCATGTAGCAAAATTTCACGTCCACTTAATATAAAATTGCGGTCGAGTCTTACGAGTACTTATTATATTACTGATAATATCAATACCACAAATATATTTCAACTAACTTCATTTCTTGCAGGTATTTGGCAACGGGATGCTCTTTTCAAGAACTTCACTACACATTTAGATGTGGTGCTACGACTGCAAGTGAAATAGTAAAGGACGTGTGTTGTCAGATATGGCGCAAATTACAACCAATTCACATTCCACAACCTAACAAACATATGTGGCAGGAAGTATCTCAAAAATTTAAAAATAAAGCCAATTTCCCAAACTGCTTAGGTGCCTTAGATGGAAAGCATATCCGAATTCTACATCCTCCTAATAGTGGTTCGCTCTACTATAATTATAAAAAATATTTCTCAATAGTTTTGCTAGCAGTGAGTGATGCAGAATATTTATTTACATATGTAGATATCGGGGCTTACGGAAAAAGTAGTGATTCGATAATTTGGGAAAATTGCAATTTATACAAATCAATGGTTAGAAACGAATTGGATTTACCTGAATCAAAACCAATTGATTCTGGAAGTGATCCTTTACCTTATGCATTTATTGCGGATGAAGCTTTTGGACTGGGTGAGCACATTTTGAGAGCTTACAGTGGAAAGCAGTTAACATTAAAAAAGCGTGTGTTCAATTACAGGCTTTGTCGAGTTCGTCGATTTGTCGAATGTTCATTTGGTATTCTTGCAAATAAGTGGCGAATACTTCATAGACCCCTAAATGTGTCAGTTGAATGTGCCGTCGATATAGTTAAAGCGTCTATTGTACTTCACAACATAGTACGTAAAAAAGATGGATACCAGTATGAAGATACCTTAATGACTCCGGATTTGCAATCATTACAAAATAGTAATGTTAATTACAGAGTAGGAAGATCACTGAACTCGATCAGAGATAAATTTGCTGATTATTTTGTAAGTTCTGAAGGTGAATTACCATGGCAATATAATAAAACATAATATCGTACCTCATCTATTTAAAACATATGTTATTTTTATTTGTAAACATCACATAATTAATAAATGACACTTACCGATTTTATTCTTTTCTTGCTTCTCCTTCTCCAAAAAATCAACATAAAATTTGGAGCAAATCAAGTCCCATGCCTTTGCTTTGTCGGTTCGATTGCAATAACTTGTTGAAGAATAGTCCCAAATACATGGGAACTGACGAATCTCCTCGATAAATAGTTCCGTATCAAAGGATTCTTCATTTTCCATCTCAATATTGTGAGCCTAAGTTAATTATATCTTTTCGGAGTAAGAACTGAACTAATACTGAAACTAAAATACTAAATTTTAGGGTTACTGTATTAATGTTAGTGTAATCATTAAATGTCTGGTAATTCTTTCGTGCTTTAGAAAGTTGGATATATATTTCTTTGTACATACACTACATACCCTAAAAAAAAGGATTGTTACAATATTTCGATGTTCGTACAAATATAATTGAAAAACAAACTTCAACTACGAGGTCTATGCTCATACTAAAGAAAGTTAACAGGAAACAAAAAGTGGCCAGTTGTCGCATTGAGAAGGCGGTCTGTCGTCCATGTGTTTTGCATTCAACCACCAGCAACGACAATTTTGTGGGTGATACCGTCCACAGGTAGCGACCGTCGCTGAGATCATTTTCAAGAAGTCGTTCGTCTGAGTACTGTTCTAAATATTCTGCATTTTTAATATAACCACGACCTCCACCCACTAACAACCACATTTATGAAGTTGTCGTGTCGCGTCGCTGTGGTCCGTCTGAGTTTAGCCTACCTGTGGATGGTATCACCCAAAAAATTGTCGTTGTTGGTGGTTGAATGCAAAACACTTGGACGACAGACCGCCTTCTCAATGCGACAACTGGCCACTTTTTGTTTCCTGTTAACTTTCTCTAGTATGATCATAGACGTCGTAGTTGAAGTTTGTTTTTCAATTATATTTGTACGAACATCGAAATATTGTAACAACCTTTTTTTTAGTGTATGTAGTGTATGTACAAAGAAATATATATCCAACTTTCTAAAGCACGAAAGAATTACCAGAACTAAATACTCACACATTTAATGATTACAATAACATCAATACAGTAACCCTAAAATTTAGTATTTAGTATTTTAGTTTCAGTATTAGTTCAGTTCTTACTCCGAAAAGATATAATTAAATTAGGCTCACAGTATTGATAAGGAAAATGAAGAATCCTTTGATACGGAACTATTTATTAAGGAGATTCGTCAGTTCCCATGTATTTGGGACTATTCTTCAACAAGTTATTGCAATCGAACCGAGAAAGCAAAGGCATGGGATTTGATTTGCTCCAAATTTTATGTTGATTTTTTGGAGAAGGAGAAGCAAGAAAAGAATAAAATCGGTAAGTGTCCTTTATTAATTATGCGATGTTTACAAATAAAAATAACTTATTATGTTTTAAATAGATGAGGTGTGATATTATGTTTTATTATATTGCCATGGTAATTCACCTTCAGAACAAAATAATCAGCAAATTTATCTCTGATCGAGTTCAGTGATCTTCCTACTCTGTAATTAACATTACTATTTTGTAATGATTGCAAATCCGGAGTCATTAAGGTATCTTCATACTGGTAGCCATCTTTTTTACGTACTATGTTGTGAAGTACAATAGACGCTTTAACTATATCGACGGCACATTCAACAAACACATTTAGGAGTCTATGAAGTATTCGCCACTTATTTGCAAGAATACCAAATGAACATTCGACAAATCGACGAGCTCGACAAAGCCTGTAATTGAACACACGCGTTTTTAATGTTAACCGCTTTCCACTGTAAGCTCTCAAAATGTGCTCACCCAGTCAAAAGCTTCATCCGCAACAAATGCGTAAGGTAAAGCATCACTTCCAAAATCAATTGGTTTTGATTCAGGTAATTCCAATTCGTTTCTTACCATTGATTTGTATAAATTGCAATTTTCCCAAATTATCGAATCACAACTTTTTCCGTAAGCCCCGATATCTACATATGTAAATAAATATTCTGCATCACTCACTGCTAGCAAAACTATTTAGAAATATTTTTTATAATTATAGTAGAGCAAACCACTATTAGGAGGATGTAGAATTCGGATATGCTTTCCATCTAAGGTACCTAAGCAGTTGGCTTTATTTTTAAATTTTTCAGATACTTCTTGCCACAAATGTTTGTTAGGTTGTGGAATGTGAATTGGTTGCAATTTGCGCCATATCTGACAACACACGTCCTTTACTATTTCACTAGCAGTCGTAGCACCACATCTAAATGTGTAGTGAAGTTCTTAAAAAGAACATCCCGTTGCCAAATACCTGCAAGAAATGAAGTTTGTTGAAATATATTTGTGGTATTGATATTATCAGTAATATAATAAGTACTCGTAAGACTCGACCGCAATTTTATACTAAGTGGACGTGAAATTTTGCTACATGTAGTTTTTTTTTTATTTTCAGCTGTTGCACTACAAAGAAAATGGAAAAGTCTAAGGGATTCTTACAACCGAGAGCTACGAAAAAATACCACAACGAAAAGTGGTTCTGGGGCATCTAAACATCGCCAATATTTATATTTTCACAATTTAGCTTTTCTACAAAATTTAGCTGAGAAAAGAGTTACTGAAAGTTCTCTGGTAGATAGTCAGATCAACGAAGATTCTCAGCAGAACATGATGCAGAAAATGACGGGCAGGGTCCAACCTCCGAAAAGCATGTAAAAAGAAAGAAGTTGAAGACAAAAGATCAGGAGGATCAGCTGATTAAGCAATTGTCATCTTCCTTGTCTGATCGACTAGAAGCCCAACATGTCTCTCCAGCAAATAATAGCACTGACAGTGATTTACATTTTTTATTATCATTGTATGACAACTTCAAAATGATTGACAATAATATGAAGCTACAGGCGCAGATAGAAATCCTGAACGCCATTCAAAAGTATCGTCGCCCCCCACCACCCCCTACTTAGAACTATGATCAATCTAGATATTATACGGGGAACAGTATAGGCAAGACTACAATACGGCAGTTAGTCAATATTTACAGCAAACGATGTCTTCATACCAACAACAATATTCGAAACCTTCAACCAGTCATTTCGTTGAAGTTCAGCAACAAGGGCGCAGCTTTAACATTACCTCTCCCATACCTGCACAAACGTTTATATCGGGTGAAACCCCTCAAGTCACTTCACCACTAAGTGAATCCATTCAAGATGACGAATCAATTATGTCAAATATTTATGATTAACTTTTTTGTAAATTGATTGGTAACTATGAAATAAAAAGTTTACTTACCTTATCGTCAATGCAAGTCGTTCTTCAACTGGTATACACTTTCTCATATTTGTGTTTTTTCGACATATACTGTTAGATAATTCTTGTAATATATAGTCAAATGTAGTTTGACTCATTCTGAAATAATTAAAAAATTTATCATCGTACATTCTCAGTGAATGGTAGAGTAACTGAAATTGACTCTCATCTTTGTTTTTTATAATCGGATGAATCCAATACACCCTATTCCGACGCCGCCTCTGTCTTCGCCGTAATATCAGCCATAACAATGCTTCTTCTTCAAACTCCATACTTAATCTGATAAACACTACCGAACACTACTGTCGTTAATTGAAGTCTGAACGAACTACTAATTTGTAGTCAAACTGTCGTCGTCTTCAACGACAGATGACGACAACACAAACACAAACTAGTCGCGTCGCTGTGGTCCGTCTGGGTTTAGCCTAAGCGCCGCTTCCAGACGGGCGAATTTTTGCAGTCGAAGTTGGCTGCAAAAAGTCGAGCGTTTGTGGTTGACTGTCGCTACCTGCCCTTACCAGCTGCGGTTCGACCCATCTACTTTTTATAGTTATCTCGACGACAAAACCTAGTCAGTAACACCATATATTTTTAAGAAGAAGCGTTACTTGTATTGCTTAAATAGTGAAGATGAAAAATGCGAAGACCTAAAAATTTTGGCTACATCCTATTGTCCACGGTCGCCTTAAGTTTGGACAGTTTCATAAACTATATCATAAACTGCGCAGTGACCTGGATAAGTTTTTTCAGTTTTTAATAATGTAGGTTAGTTCTTTTGACGAGCTACTGCAGACAATTGGAGGAGTTATTTCAAAAATTGATACTGTAATGTATCAATATCAGCAGAGGAAAGGCTTTCTCAAGCTTTTGCCTTTTCAGTTCTATTACTGTAAGAATCACTCGTGTACTCCCAAATCGCGGGTTCAGCCTGAATGTCGGCAATAAAACTATTTGTACCAAACGGTTCCATTTTATCAACTGTGTACACAAAGCACACTTGTCATCGCGTTTTCGCCACGTGTGAAAAGAAAAACATTGCAGTCAGTGTGTAGTCAGTCGACGGAATCGGCGAATACCAGCGGTTGAAGTTGGATTGCAGTCGACAAAACGCTCGTGTGAAAAACTACATTGATTGTCCTTTTATGCAAGCGTATTGTGTCGCCGGACGTTCGACGTTAAAATAACGCCGGGTTTCTAAAACCAGCAAATGTGTAGATTTATGCACTACCGTCGCGTTTTGCTGACGTGGTGTTTTCTATGATATGCCGTCGTGTTCTAGTGAACGTGGCGTTTGATATGCCGCCACTATTCGTCTAAATATATTGAACCTCATGAGAGTCACAGATAACCCACAGATAGATGAGACACTGATTGTGGCGCCATCTAAAGAGCCTGTCGACTAAACAATTGAGTGATATTAAAAAGATTTCTGTAATTTTAGGTTTTGGCAGTTTATTACTGTATTTTAATTATATTGTTTCAAAATAACCATTTATAGTCAATCATTTGACATTTCATTCAATTTAATTTCATTAACTCAATAATGATTAGATGTTGAGTTAAATTGAATGAAATATCAAATGATGGACCATAAATGGTTAATTAAAACGGAAAAAATAAAACAGTAATCATATAAACAGTTTATTTATTTTGATATAAAAATACAAAACAAATAATTTCTTTCACAAAGTACTTTTCTTAACAAACAGAATGACAATAAATAAACTATGATGTAAAAACGATGCAATAATTAAAAAATAATTTGAGTAACATACATTCTTGATTGGAGTATCAATAGATTTTTAAATGATGTTAAGTCAAGATAAATGTAGAAAATTATTTATGATAAGTTTATATTAATTTATTTATTCATTATAATACTCAAAAAACACACAGAGTTGGACAAACTACTGGAGTATAACTGCTACTTACTTAATCAAAAAGGGTTAGCAATGAGTAGTTAACTACTATTTTTGGCAACATTCTGTGAAAGAAAGCATTTAAGTATAATTACTGTGAATGTTAGAATGAAAGTAATTAAAATACTTTTAAAGGAAAAGTTGTTAAGTACTGCCCAGCTCTGTAAATACAAGGTGCCAAGTAATTACATATGTACAAAATTTAAAATAATATATCTAACATTTCATTTCCACTTAAAATACATCTTTATTTCTTTACTGGAAGTATTGAATAGGTTTATATCACAAGCTTAAACCTAGTATATTGCATATTTGTATATTTCTACATTTAAAAGCATTCTGTTCTTATGAAACCATCGCATAAGGCAGTTTAAGTTAATCTGCAGCTCCTGGCAGTCTATGATTGTTAAAATGCTTCTTAAGGGCTCTTAAAAGTCTCACTGTCTCGTGGAAGTCCTTTCTCGTTTCTGGTTGAGGTTCTACAAGTAAACACACAAAATAACAGCAATAAATAAGTAAATACGCAAAAATGTTTGAAAATTTATATCAATTAAAAAACAAAATGCGCTTACTATTGAAATAATTTTTTATACTACCGTGCGTAAAGTACGTACTTTAGACACACTTTCGAGTGCGTCAACTTTACTTTACGCACTAGTGCGTAAAGAAAAAGTTCCAATTTGTATGTCGTTTTATCTAGTCTTATAAAAATATAGATAGGATAGATAGATTCCTTTAAATCAGATATTGAAACATTAAGAATTCAGTAAAGTACATACGTAATAATTATTGGGTACTGGAAAATGATAGAATAGGGTGCATAGATAGGTACCTATACGTTGGCTGTGAGTGACTGACATTTCTTTGTTCATTGAATCTGACATTTAAACTTGAAATTGAGATCTTCCGACTATACCTAGGGTAAGCAAAAGTATTCATATTTAAGTATTGAACATTTTTAGGAAACTATGATGTTATTTTAGATTCTTCTGTTAGAAAACGGAGTAGGTAGGTACATATAATTATAAAGATGGATTCCTCTAATGATCTCTCAGGAGATTATTTTGAAAATACACCATCTAACATATTTCACGTAGCACAGAATGGTTCTAATGATTTATTGCCCTAAAAATCTGTGAATACTTACAAAACAAAATACAATTTGTTTAAAGAATGGTGTAGAAATAATAAAATAACAAAATATTCCGAAAATGTCCGAGTGCAGACATTGCACCTTTAATATTAGTATTGTTAATAATTGAATTCGTCTGTTGTTTTGTTAATTTGTTGTAATTTTGATTAAAATGTTCAAAATATCAATCAATATATAATATATTTTATTAGGAATCAATTAAAGCGGTATCGTTTCTTTTAAAGAAAAATTAAACCTACTTTAGTGCGCAAAGAAAATTACTATTAAACTTCTGTATTTTGATAAAATTTTCGGTAGTAGAAAAAATAGTGTATGCAATTCGTGTGTAAAGGCCTTTTTTCAACTCATGTGATTGTCGCATTTGCCTGCGGCTCATGCGACAATATTCACATTCGTCGAAAAAAGGCTACTTTACACACTTGTTACATAAATAATTATTACACATGTTTTTGTACTATGCCAAAAAAATGTTTATGTCTTTATTGAATTTTTGGTTACCTCTAGACCAAATACTTAGACATAATGCCTCAACAAAAGTTAATATTCACTCTCATTTCCTATAAATTGTCATACCATGGGCTATATATGAAAATTGGCGAGGGGTCAATACCTTCCATCCCATAGCTGGTGGAGGGAATAGCTATAACATAAAATAATACCCAGATTATTATTTTTTCAATGGGTACATTTTAAAATGGAATTGTCTGAGTATGGTGAACACACTAGATAAAAATTGAGTGAATGAAAAGATGTGGACTGAGTGTGTCATTTTATTAAAATTCCATTTAAGCGCTTTCATCCATTAGGCCACTCTCAAAGCTGTCGACAAGAGAAAAACATACAACAGGTGTCAAAAAACATCAAACCCTGTAACTGCTACATACAATGAAATAAAATGTTACATCATTACTTAAGTAAAATTTGTTAAAATTACCCTATAAGGTAAAAGACTCAATTATCGTCAGTGTCCTAGCTATCGACACATTTTCAGTCATTATCAATAAAATAAAGGCATACGTATTAAAAATGAAAATTTTGAAGTGTTATACTCCTTGTCAGTGTGTTCGCTTGCAATCGGAACGGCATGGGGTTGATCCAGTCAGTGAATGTGCTAATAAATACAAGGAACTAGTCGAGTGTCATCCGCCGAACCGCAAGCAGCGTAATTCTTACTAGGTAAGCTAAGCATCCGGCTATATTATGTATTCTTGTTAGTGATAGCTTACGCTACTTAGTGAAACTCAGCAACATTCATAACTTTATTAAATAGTTTTAGAATAATAATTACTGATTAAATAATCAAAATTTATACATACACTTCATAAAACCTTAATGTCGATAAATGGTACACGCAAAATTGAACCTGCACTAAACATCGACACTTGTGTCGATAATTGGGTATCAGCTGAAATTTATCTTTTTGTAAATATTTTTTTTAAATATATTATTATTGGACTTATTAAAGCTTTTTTTTATAAAATACATGTTCCTCGTACTGTGTACTAATTATCGACATAGAAATTTCTGCCTAAAATTTAAGCAAAAAAAATAAAATATCTAAGTGTCGATAACTGACACAACTTTGTGTCGACATATGATTCCTATATTGTCGATATGAGGAACAACTGTAGTTTAAAAAAAAACATATTTTTAGCTTCATTTTACCGAATGCTGTTATACTTAAGATGCTTTCTTACCTCTAAAGCCCAAAAATTACAAATAAAGCACATCGACATGTTATATTACTATCATAGGTCATCGAAAAACATGCCTGTCAATAAGTAACGATAATTGCAACCTGAATATGTCGATACATGAAACCCGTTTTTATTTCAGATATTAATACTAAAATACATATGAAAAAATGGCGCAAAGACTGCAGTACTCCGAAACAGACATGGAAAATGCTGTGGCCGCTGTAAGAGGAGGCATGCCTGCACTACAGGCGGCCAAAAACTTCAAAGTTCCTAGGACTATAATTTTAGATAAGGTTAATGGAAGAGTACCTCTTAAGCGAAAAATTGGTCCCGACACCGTATTGACAACAGTAGAAGAGCATCATCTTGTAAATTGGATGATCCAGAGTTCCAAGTGTGGTTTTCCGGTAACCAAAAATCAATTATTGGAAAGTGTCCAAATGCTTATCAAGGAACTTGGTAGAGAGACACCATTCACTAATGGCAAACCTGGCAGACGTTGGTTCGAGTCTTTCATGCGGAGGCACCCAGAATTATCTCAACGGATTTCTCAAAATTTAACGAAAGCCAGGGCAAATGTAACAGAGGACAAATTAAGAGCTTGGTTTGCGGAAATTGAAGAGTATATTCAGACCAATGACCTCAAGGAAATATGGAGTGATCCAAAAAGAGTTTACAACTGCGACGAGACTGCATTCTTTTTAAGTCCCAAGGGGGAAAAAGTTATCGTGCGAAAAGGTGAAAAAGCAATTTATTCAGTCATAAATAATGATGAAAAGGAATGCGTGACAACTCTTTTGATGTGCAATGCTGCCGGTGATATTCCACCGCCTCTAGTAATGTTTGCGTACAAAAGACTTCCCAATTATATAGCTACAAAAGTACCCCCTGATTGGGCACTAGGTCGATCAGACAACGGTTGGATGACTGGCGAATCATTTTTTGAGTATATTTCGAACATTTTTTTCGAATGGTTAAAAAAACAACAACGTCACTTTTCCAGTTGTACTATTTGTAGATGGCCATTCGTCGCATCTGACCATGCAACTAAGTGAGTTCTGCTCTAAAAATCAAATTATTCTGATTAGCCTTTTTCCGAACTCAACTCACATTCTTCAACCGCTTGATGTGGCGGTATTTAGGCCACTAAAACTAGAATGGAAGAAGGCTGTAACTAATTGGAGAATTGAAAACAATGGAGTCAAGTTTAAAAAAGAAGACTTCGCTCTGTTACTTAAGAAAGTTATTGATGGTTTTCGAAGCCAAATGCCAAGTACTTTAGCCAATGGATTTAGAGCTTGTGGTCTTTTCCCACTCCAACCTAATAGTATCAAGTTTGAGAAATTTTTCAATACTAGAAACAAACCCAATGAAAATGCGACAAATAATGCTGATAAAACACTCGAATTTAACGTCTCTGATACGAGAAAATTCCTTAAATTTTTCGAAAGCAGAATTCAAGACAAAATTGAATTATTTCAGCTAAGTGCACAGGAATGGGAAGGGCCTTCAGAAGATAAGAGCCTGTTTTTGTTTTGGAAAAGCCTCAAGGAAGATTGTTGTCATGTAGATACACAAACAGTAAACAACCCCATTGTGATTACAGTACTTCCTGATGAAGAATATACTAAAATTAATGGGGACCTGGCAAATACTTCGGATGCTTGTTCCCTGGGAAGCATAGATATTCTCAATATTACTTCAGACGATGTTGATGTAGATTTGTTGTATAATATTCAAGACAATACTGATGACTTTAACTATACACATAACGGAAAACTGGCAGATAGATTAACACCGATACATGATATAGCAGAGTATAATGATGATACTCACTGGAAAAATAATGAGGAATACTACAAAACCCCGGAGAAACAAAATACATTAAGAGATGATAGAACACCAACTAAAGATACGACACCAGAAGAAGGGACCATACAAGAAGAAGGGACCATACAAGAAGAAGGGACCAAAAAAGAGGGGGCCATACCAAAAGAAAGGACCATACCAGAAGAAGTGACAATTCCAGAAGAAGAGAAAACATCAGGAAAACCTCAAACTTCAGGAAAAAAGATGACCCAAGTCGAAGAGAAGACTTCGGTAAAAGTTAATAAAACATCAAAAAAAGAAACGACTTCAGAAGAAAATAAGGTGACAGCTCGGGTGACAGATAGAGATCATACAAGAGGTAGGCAGACACTGTCAGTAATGCAGATCCTGACAGATAGAGAAAAAGCCCCAGAAAGACAGAACACGTTAGAAAAAGAGAATACGCCAGACAAACAGAAAACGTCAGAGAGACCAAAATCGACTGAAAGTGAGAAAACTCAAGATAAAGAAAATATTCCTACGCCCTTCAAAAAAGCTTTATTCTGGGCCCCCAAAGATGATAAAAAATTAGAAGTTAAACGGAAACTGAAGGAAAAGTTACCAGCGGTAGCATCATCACAAAAATGGCAAGAATACCAGCGAAAAAAAGAACAAAAAAAGCAAATTGAAACTGACGAAAAAGAAAAGAGAAAAATAGCAAGGCAAACGAAACAAAAAAGGAAAACAGAAGTGACTAAAGAAATCAAATATAGCATTGGGGATTATGTCATAGTGAAATATTATGACATGTTTTTCCCAGGCTTAATAATAAGTAATTCTGCTGAAAATGAATATAGTGTTCGAGCAATGGAAAAAAGTGGCCAGAACTGGAAATGGCCAAAAGTGGAAGATAAATTAGATTATAATGTCAACGACATTATGCGTGTGATTACAAAACCTAAACTTATAAATAAACGTGGTATATACGAGGTTCCTGAAATAAGTGGGATGCAATAACACTCTTCAGTGTGATTTTTTTTTATACATACTTAGGTATATTTAAGTATTTTGTTTTTCTTTAAGTATAGTAAAAAATTGCTAATGTACTTAGTATTCTAATGGTTGCAATATAATTTTTTATTTTTGTTTTGAACATATCTATAATAATACAGAATTTATTTTATTGAATTTGAAATGAATTTTTATTTTGTTAATAAACAATTTTTCAATGAAGTTTTTGAAATTAATTTCTTAATTTCTTGATTACTATCGCACAAAACTTCAAATTCAGAAATAGGTACATTCCTACAAAAGTCTTCCATTTTTGAATTTGACATTCAGCAACCATCTCTTCTCTGCTGAAGAGTGGCTTATTTTAATGTTTAGTGTCAATCGACATATGTCGATAACTAGAACTTTGGGTGTCGATAATTGATACACTCAATATTTTCCTGTGTCGATAATAGAGACATTATATTTTAACAATACTTTTCCACCCATTTATTTTGTAGGTTAAATAAAATGTTTGAAATGTTATGAACATTGTTCACAGATCAATAATGAACCTATGTTTATGCCTATTGTATAAATATAAATGTAAGGCTTTTTATAATGACTATGCAAACCACAAAGGCATCATAACTGTGTCGATAACTGGGGCGTTTACCTTAAAGAGGGTGTACACACATATCATTTAGTTGATAATTTCAAATTAGACGTTTAGTTATGTGAATTACAATTGTATAGGGCAAATGTTATAGGGCAATTTTAACAAATTTTACTCAAATAATGATGTAACATCAAACATTTTATTTCATTGTATGTGGCAGTACAGGGTTTGATGTTTTTTTCTTGATGACAGCTTTGAGAATGACCTAATGGTTGAAAGCGCTTAGCTGAAATTTTAATAACATTACACACTCAGTACTCGTCTTTTCATTCACTCAATTTACATTTTAAAATGTCCAAAATTATAGCATGCTATATTGAATACAATAAAACTCACCATCAATTTTCTTTAATTTCCACTCATATGGGAAGGCAAATCAAACTGTCTTAATAACCTCAATTCGTCTTTCTCAAATCTAAAGTAACACTGTTCTTGAAAATGAAGGGAACATATCCTCCATCGTTTCCACGTCGACAAATTTAATGATTTATTACCACTGAGTTTCAGCCATATTAATTTTATCTTCCTGGGTTGGAGGAACAAAACTGTAAAAAGGAATATTCACTTTAGTAATGCAACAATTTTCAGTTTAGCTAATGCAAAAAATAACCATGATCACTGAAGTTGTCGATTAAATTAGTAAAATTCTGTGTTTTACAAAAATAAAGAGAATGGTTGTGAATTAAGAAAGAAAAAATGCTCAAATTTTTTTAATAAAACTTACCGAGTACACCACTTATTAGACTCCTTCAGAATACACTTTGACATTGTCCTTTCAATTAGTAACAATAAAGCAACGAAACAACAGATAAATATTACACTATAGCAATTAAAAAATACACCAAAATATCGAAACCTTATAATAACCTCAACACTTAAACTAAGAAACAATAACAGAACTAACCATGATACAATAAAATAGAAGATATGATTTCGCGCATGCTGGCTCTGCGTCACGCCTTGAATTAGTTTGCAGTTACATTATTGGATATGTTTATGTCGGTTAATTTTACATTTTTATTGATGAAAATTAGCAAAAATTAGTCAAAATGAGATGTGTAGTGTATGGTTGTGATTCCGACAATCACGTGAAAGACTTTGAACACGACGTCAGCTTTTTTACCTTTCCAAAAGACAAAAAAATTATACGGGAGTGGATCCGTTTGTCTAAACGCGAAGATAAATTTAATACCATAGAATATTAGACCATATAATAATGCTGAAATTGAAAAACAAATGTCACTAGCTCCTCTTGGTAATCGTAGAGATATGTTGGGGGGCTATATTTATATTTAAACTCCTAAATGGGCAGGTTGATTGTGCGGATCTTTTGGGATTAGCATTCCTTGTCAGGGTCTTCGCCATCAAGTTACCCTTTCATAGAACAACATAAGGTTCTACGAGTCCTATAAATAGATATCTGTGCTTTTTGAATAGCTTTAATTTTGATAATTTCAATACGACTTTGGGCCAGTTCAAATATTGCCTAGGGCTGTGATTTGTTGAGTTATGTTGTAATTACCCCAAACCATTGCAACACGGTATCGAAAATGAATCGAAGGCGGTAGAAAATTCGATAACTTATATAATGTAAAGGTAATGAAATGCGGATTGTTTGTTGATGAGGAAAATAAGTTTTTGACAGCTTCTCCGGACGGGCTAATAGGAGATCATGCACTTATTGAGGTGCGAGAACACACGGATGAGGAAGCTGTATAAAATAATATAATACAATATAATACACTATCTAACAATCAATGATTCTGGTGAAATGAAATTAAAATCAAATCACAATTACATGTTTCAAATTTAAGGTCCACTTCACATAACAAAACGACAACTATGTTATTTTATTGTTTATGCGAATAAAAATTTATTCTGTGATAAAATAGAAAAAGATGATAACTTTTGGAACATGCAAATGATTGGTGCTTTGGAAATTTTTATTTGAATGCTCTATTACCAGAAATTATTCATCCTAGATTAAAACGAAATCGATCCATCAGAAATATTTTGTTAAACGATTTGTAGATTATTTCCCCAATATTCAGCATTTTCTGTTCATACATTGATTGTAGTACTACTATACTATAGTCTATTTGAAAATCAAGAGAGAGTAAATTCCCAGAAATGTTTTGCAGTTATCAGTGTTAAAGGCAGTAAACCATAGACGTGCGTTTTCAAAATTAAATTAATATGGAAATAGAAATATTTAATTTGTTTTAGTTATTTATACCTAGATTACCAATTTTAGATAGATAAACATAATTCGTAAGTAGTAATTTAATTTGGGTAAAATGAAGAAAAAGTCAATATTATTTTAGGCATTTTGTTTTAGGCATATGTTTATTTATAAAATATGTATATAATATGTACAGATAATTACAATTATTTATAAATTAATATGAGGAGCTAAAAAAACAATTAAGTAGGTATATGAGAAAAACAAAACCAACCGCAAGGATAAAATTTGACGAGCAACATGCAAAAAATACGACAATATTAAATTACAATGGGCTCTATAGTAATATCAATTATGTTATCTAGCTCCCACATTTTTTTTTCTATTTCTGTAACGTGTCTAATACATTTTTGCCAATTTTCACTTGTTACTTCAGATATTGCCTTATTGAAGAGATTTTTAACATCTGATAATTTAAAAGTCGTGTTATTTCTGGCAACATAACCTTTAACTTGAGCCCATATTAATTCTATCGGATTCATCTCACAATGGTAGGGTGGTAAACGAAGGATTTCAATTTCTCGTTTTTTGGCTATCTCCTCAATATTATATTTTTTATAATTTTGCTTATGTTTTTTAGCAATAGTTAACAATTCTGCCCTCAGCATTGTATTGTCAAAGGCTAAATTTTTAGAAGATAACCATTTTGCAATTTCATCCTTTTTCCATTTAGTGGTTGGTAAAGGTTCAAGTAATCTGGAGTGGTAACTTGCATTGTCCATTATAATAACCGATCCTTTTGGTATGAATTGAATCATCTGTTCAAAATATTCCTCAAACACGTCTCCATTCATTTCTTCGTGATAATCAACGGTTTTTTTTTATTCAAATAAGAGTAAACCATTCTCAAGAAAACCGTTTGTACTGCCTATATGACAAATAATTAATCTTTTACCTTTTCCTATAGGTTCCTTAAAACCAGTAGTATATCCTTCTAGAAAAGCTTGATGGGATGATTTTATATTTTTGTCTTTCCAAACTCTTCCTACACAATGTCCTTCATTAACCAATGTTTCATCTAAATAATAAATGTTTTTATTTTGAGCTTTAACTTGTTGTATTCTTCTGAGGTACTGTCTTCTCCAACATACAATTTCTTCAGAATCAATTATCATTGAGTGTCTGCCCATTTTTTCAAATTTAAAGTTTAACTCATGTAACACTTTCCATAGTTTATCCCGGCTTATTGTGGGTAAATCAACATCATTCGTAATGGCTTGCAAAACTTTATCTAAAGTTGGTATTTGCTTGTTTATAAAAAATGAGTGAACAAGCTTACGAATAGCATTTTTAAAAAACTCGTCCACGTTGACTTTTAATAGTTTTGGTCTACCTGGTTTCGGCTTTGGTGAGGTTACTCCACCTGATTTTTCCTCCTTTAGAACTCTATATATTGTAGATTTTCCATATCCCATTGCCTTAGATGTTGTTTCAACTACACTGTCAATAGTGTTTGAGGGATTTTGATGTTTAAAATAGTGGTACACATTCACTACAGCACTCTTTTCATTGAGCGATAAATGGTCTAGTTTTAATTTTTTCACTGGCGTATACTCACAAACTGCTTCCATTTTTAGTCACTACTATTTGTCACGTTTATCGAAAATCAAATAACTGCATTTCTAGAAACTTAAGCACTATTTAAGTCAAAATATCTGTCATTAGAAGCGGTTGCCATTCTTGCCATTCGGAGGTCGTTAAATAACAATTATCCCTTTCTATTCTGGTTACGCCTATGACGCACGTTAATCCTCTTAGGCCTACTGTAGTAACAATGAAAGATCATAAAATAATGTGATAGTCCAAGAAATGTAATAAATTTTGTATTGAAATTAACAAAAACCATTTAGAATGCATTACAAATATTGAAGTTTTACCGCACGTACTGTACTATAGTTTTGCATACCGAATTAGTTTTTATTCTGGGAATTTACTCTCTCTTGATTTTCAAATAGACTATATACTGTACTATAAGGTAGCGTGGACCAACATTGACACAATTTCTAAATCTAATCAAAAATGTGACTACATTGGTCGCCATACTATTTTCTCTTTATGGTGCTCTATTACAATCCGAAGGCTTTGTATAGATGTAATGTGCATGCTCTGCAGCAACTGGTGTATTTATAACGGCGGCTTTTAATAGCCGATGTTTAGCGTGCTCCCAATATTTGCATAGAAAACTTTCTGAATTTTGAGTCGACAGGCCCAAAGTTTTGGTGTTAAAGGTAATTTAAGCTCTACTTTTGATATTACAAATCAGTTTTTGCATGAGTTAGTGATTTTTTAAAACTAAATATATTTTAATGAAAATTAATCTAAGGTTATATGTTTGACAGTGTCGATGTTAGGCCCTAGTCAAACATTGACACTGACAATGTAATCCTTAGGCCAACTTTGACTCTCAAAATTTTTTGTAGATGGTACGTACAAACAAACCCAGACGCTCTAATATTCGAAAGTACAAGTCCTATGATCACGAGGCTATGCAAAAAGCTCTGCAAGCAGTTAGAAATGGTAACAGTTTTATCTGGTCCAGAGACAACGTCTTATCGAACGATAAAATGTTCATGCAAAACGCTCGACAAAAAGTACAAAAGATATCGCGTCCATACGTTTCAAACTAATCGGTCAAATTTTAGTTTCGAAACGTTTTCGGTCATGGAAGAAGCGCTTCTTTGGTCGCTCTATGCTATTTGCATTGCAATAAAAAGCAAAAATATTAAAAAAAACGAAGATTGAGATGGTCGAGGGAATGGTTGTTAAAAAGACATGCATTTTCTCATGTCAGATTATTACGTGAACTTGAAGCAGATGATTGGCGTAATTACATGAGGATGGATACTGAAACTTACAATCATTTGTTAAAATCTGTTACTCCTTACATTAGAAGGCAGAACACCTGCATGAGAAAATCCATTTCAGTTCATGAGAGACTTAGTGCCACGTTAAGGTTTCTTGCGACAGGCAGAAGCTACAAAGATTTGGAATTCACCACCATTATGTCCAAGCAATCACTGAGTAAAATAATACCGGAAACTTGTGACGCTATCTACAGGGTTTTAAAAAAAGACTACCTGAAGGTGAATATATTTATTTTAGAAATAAATTAAACACTATTGGAGAAGAAAAGTAATTGTACAAAATGAAAACATCTTCTATAATAAATACATGAACACTACATATAATAATTAATTTAATTGTAAACGTGTATCATGTATTTAAACACCCTCATTGGGATTAAAACATACTGAGCAATATTTTTTGGATTAGAATCTGTGTCCTTTTCTAAAAGTAGAGTTGGGTCGTGTGAGTGATGTTCTTGGTTCGTTTGTTGTGAAAATTGGTTAGCCGATGTTGTTGTTGTTTGCAAAAAGATGCTCCTTTGTGGTGTTTGCTGGTGGTTATAGAATGACGATAAGTGCGGATTTTGTTCAATATTGGAAGAAATAAAATTTGTGTTGGCATGTTCCGCCGGCGTGGTTGT
Organism: Galeruca laticollis; assembly: GCA_963921935.1. Classification (NCBI taxonomy): domain Eukaryota; kingdom Metazoa; phylum Arthropoda; class Insecta; order Coleoptera; family Chrysomelidae; genus Galeruca; species Galeruca laticollis. The sequence goes on along the minus strand of OY998176.1, from coordinate 148,122,447 downwards.
ATCATGAGGTATTTGTAGCTCTTGGGCATGCTGTTTATGGCGGATTTTCGCTGCGTAATACCCTTGATGCCAGCCTTGACTTGGAATTTGTCCACTTGGTTCGGTATCGGTGATACAATGTGGTGCATATTGGTTAAAGTGTTGCTGTCTGGTTTCTCGTTGAGACTGTTGAGGAGGATGGTGCTGGTCTTCAGTTATAATTTTGGAATATCTATTTAGGGATAATATGTCTGCCTCAAATAAAACATCAGATATAAGTTTCATTGCAAACTTGAGTTGATCCGGATGGAGTGCTCTAAGTCTATCAGCGACATGTTTTCCAAATTGGTCATGTGAATCTTCCTGCAATAACTCCAATTTTTTACTAATTTTAGACATAACTTCGGCTGTTTCATTGTTATTTGAGGCCATCTTCTTTTTACGATTAAAAGTGTAGGTAGGTAGCGGGGTACTGGTAGCGGTATCGCTAGTCGGAGTAGATAGTCGACCGGTAGATGGTGTGGCAGGAAAACTCTGATATTCCAAGTCAACCTAAACCAATAAAATATTACACTTGCATAAGAAAATAAAAATACAACCGTAGAGAAAATGTATAAAAAACTAAAGCATGTTTGATGCCGAATAAAATCCCATTGACTCATTTAAAGTTAAATTTTATTCAATTTTATCGCTAAAACTAGGTAAACGATAAGAACATGTGTTTAATAGTTATACCTATAGGAAAAATTAATGTAATTTCTTTTGTTTTAGTTTCCAAAAAGCGAACTGGAACGGTTAGAAATAGCAGCCGACTTTGAAAAAAAATGGCAATTTCCGCATTGTTTGGGTAGTATTGATGGCAAATATATCAGAATTGTTCCTCCCAAGGGAAGCGGATCATATTACTTTAACTACAAGAAAACGCACAGCATAGTTCATATGGCAATAGCTAATGCGAACTGTGAGTTTATCTACTGCGATGTTGGCACGAATGGTAGAATCTCTGATGGTGGAGTAATAGCTAATGCCACATTTTATGAAAAACTATGCAATAATGATCTAAAACTTCCTAATTCTGAATCTATGCCCAATTCTAACGAAATTCTTGGATATACGTTTGTTGGTGATGAGGCTTTTGCAATGCGTCCCGATCTTATCAAACCATATAGTAGGGAAACACTCAATAGAGAACGAAGAATTTTTAACTACCGGTTATCCAGAGCCTGACGGACTATTGAAAATACTTTCGGCATTTTAGCGTCTCGACTTCGAATCCTACACACTGCTATAAATATAAAGATAGAAAACGTTGACAAGGTTGTTTTGACATGTTGTGCACTACATAATTTTCTTCGCAAGAAATCTCCACAAAATTACTCACCTCCAGAAAGTATAGATAGAGAAAATATCACTGGAGATTATTCTCTTGTCTTAGGAGACAGGTGTGACCCTACTTTAATGCATGACATTCAAAGAGGAAGAAGAAGCCAAGTTTTTAATAATGCAAAAATTGTTAGAGGAAAGTTCTGTAGCTATTTTAACAATGAGGGCTCAGTCCCATGGCAGGATGATATAGTTTTTAAGTAGTTCGTGTTACATGTTATAAAAAGAAAATCAAATAATTTTGGACAATAAAATGCTTTGAATACCTATAAAACTTACTTTTATTATTAATAAATAGATATTACTTACCTCTGTTTCACTTTCATCTTGATGTGCCTCATCATCGATAGTGTTTGTCGACTGTCTTATTTGATCTTGGTCACTTAGAAACTCAAGCAAATCAAAGTACCATAACGTTGGTTTGTAGATATCATCTTCACCAGCACCACTTTTAGTGGATTTCATTATTTTGGAGCGTTCTTTTTTGTAAACGGTGCGTAAAGAGTTAATTTTTTTGGTAACTGTCTCCTTGTTTGCTGCTTTATCAATTGCCTTGTATTTTTCAATCATTATTTCATATGCCTGTGACTTCTTATTTCGATCACTATACTCGGCACTTTTAACTTGCCACAAGCAAGGAAAACTACGATAGAGCTCAATAAATTCTCTTAAAAATTCTCGGGAGCACTGACGAAGATCTTATAACGAGAAAAACCTACAAACCCTCACAGTGCTCGTTATAGGTATGCGGGTTGTCTCACGTGGTACAACCCGTGCTCGCCAGTCGACTAGCTTCGAGTCGAAGAAGGGGTGGATTCTTCAAATGATTATTAAGTATACAAAAAGGGCGCCAAAGAAGTTTTGGCAAGCACCCAAGACTTCTTTAATTAGTCCACAACTCCTCAGTGGGTTAACAACACTCACTACACACTCCAAAGGTTAATCTGATAGGTATATTATCATAAGTAAATAAAAGTCAGCAAGTATCCCCTGATTGAAATTTTAATTAGTCTTGGTGGACCAAAGGTCTCTTTTCAAAATATTTGTTACAATGTCACTACCACAATACCGCAAATAATGTCTGAGCTCAACTGACGGCTGTAAACACAGGATGTAGATGGGCTGAAGGCCGAAATCTACATAAATCCAAAGAAAATTCCTAACTAACTTATCAGTTACAAACAATTAAGTAACTGTCGAGCAGATTCTATAGTTCTAGGGAAACGACCAAATAGTTCATGTACAATATCTCAAAAATACAACGATAATATATATCAAAAATCAACAATGTACAATTACAAGGGTTCACCCTTCCGCAAATTATACCAATATCAATATAAATTGTTGCATAAACCTAAAATTTAAATAGCAATCGCGTTTAGCGTTGCTAGCGAAAATACAATTCAAAATTGTCGCAAAAGAAATAAAACTTTAAATGAAAAATAGTAAATTGTGACGCATAAAGGTGAATTTACTAATGAAAATGAAGAATAAAAAGGAAAACTATTCACTTATCCTTTTCCGGAACCAGAACAGGAACTGATGTTGCTCCAGACTATTCCAGTCCTCCTGGAATCTGGTCTCACTGACCCATTAAATTCCAATCAGTGAGTTTTGACATCCACTTACAAAAAAAAAACCCTTGTTGATGCATCCTTCTAGCTAACGCCGTCTACGGAAAACTTACCACCAGTATACAATTCCTGTAAATCCTTAAGGAACCCACAGTCATCGACAGTTTTTGGTTCAGTAATTTATCGGGTCAAAGCTACCAGCTGTTGGTTCCAGCCGTATTTTTCTTTCCCTACGACGAAATTGTCGGTTTTTCCTATCGAATTCTAATGGCTCCCAGAGCACATGCAAAAATTTTTAAAGTTAGTAATGGGTGTGTACACTTCGACGGCAAATGGAGGACTGACCACTTCTCGCATACCGTGCTTTGGATTCTATCCCTCGACAAGCTTGCCAATCGTTAAATTTACGACAGCTCGGCGAATTTTTCGCGTTACAGATTCCCCCCCTTTCGTCAAAGAAAATTAACCTGGAAAGGTTAATTTTCATCTCCAGGTGGTTGCGTAGAGTATGGTTTCAAGTCCTTGCAGTGCCATACTCCTGCCGTAGCTCCATCCTTATCATGCAACTCATACGTCCACGGAGATAACCTCTTAGCTATCGAGTAGGGCCCTATATACTTAGGCGCTAACTTACGCGTATAATACCTCGCAGCATCCGAAAGGACAAAATTCCTCTTCCACACTGAATCGTGCGGGAGATACTCCACATGCCTACGTCGCAGATTATGGCTATCACAGGCCTTCTGATTGGCATCCTCTAACCGTTTCCTGATGTCAGCGAACAATTTCCTAAAACCCTCATTACGACTACTCTCGGGAGTTCTCACATTATCTCCCAGATCTAAATCTGAATTATCAACATAATCGGCACCAGACAACAGCATAGACCTACCAAAATTAGCGAAATACGGTGTTACCTTCGTGACTTCATGAGTAGATGTTCTAATCGCACATCCTATCTGAGCGAGATGCTCGTCCCAACAACGATGATTATCCGAGACATAGGAAGCCATCATAGTTTCAATCACACGGTTAACTCTTTCACACGGGTTAGCCCTTGGATGATAATTGGCATTCAGCTTGATACGGCAGCTATATCGGGAAGCTAAACTTCGGAAAAGATTACTACGATATTGGGGACCATTATCGCACAAAATCACCTTGGGTACCCCATATACAAGAAACACTTCATCTTCAATCTTACGAGCAACGGCCGCTGCAGACGCTGTTCTAAGTGGGTATATCAGCACATACTTGGTCAAATAATCCGTAACGACAAGGATGAAAGAATTACCTCGTTTCGACCTTGGGAGAGGCCCCATCAGATCTGTGCAAATCATTTCCCACGGCCTGCTAGGCTTTGGATGAGACGCCATCTTATCAACAGGTTTACCTTGTGACACCTTATGCGCAGCACACACCTCACAGCGATTAACATACCTAGCGACATCAACTCTCATTCTCGGCCAGTAAAAACGCTCAGCTACTCTGTGGAAGGTTTTAAAAATACCCGTATGTCCAGATGTGGGAGGGACATGGGCTTCCATGATAATACGCGACCTACCAGCTTTGGGAACTACCAGTTTCCAAGATTCACGAGGCGACAGCGGTTGTGTGTACTTATTGACAACATGTTTGAAGAGAAGATTATCCTTCACACGCCAATCCGGAAATTTAAGGGGATTACTAGCGACATTCTTTACCATCTTACAATACCACTTATCATTGGTCGGACCGAGAAAGAGCATCTGGTACTACGTGTTCACGACCTTTGCGATGTATAATTTGGAAGTTATACTGTTGCATTTTGACTGCCCATCGGGCTAGACGACCCTTTGGACTCTGCAACTTCTGTAGCCACAGTAGACTATAATGATCCGTGATGACGGTAAAAGAAACACCCTCTAAATAAGGCCGAAGTTGCTCAAGTGCCCAAACCACAGCGAGACATTCGCGTTCAGTGGTTGAAAAATTCCTTTCTTGGCGAGTAAGAGATCTACTTAGATAGCAAATAACCTTGTCACCATCCTCGTGAGGCTGACTCAACACAACTCCCAAACCATAACCACTACTATCGGTCTGTACAACAAAGGGTTTATTAAAATCGGGACAAGTAAGAATCGGCGCAGAAACCAAACATTCCTTAGCACGACGAAATGAAGACTCACATTCAGGAGACCACACAAAAGGACGATTTTTCCTCAGAAGGCCCGTAATGGGGACCATGATGGTTGAAAAATTAGAGATATATCTCCGGTACCAGGAGAAGGTTCCAACCACACGACGAACTTCCGTAATATTACGAGGAGTCGGTAACTCCAACATTGCCTTCACCTTATCCGGATCCACATGCAACCCAAAACGATCCACTACATACCCAAGATACTTCATTTCAGGACGACAGAACTGACACTTATCCACGCTAACAGTAATTTTAGCATCCGCTAACCTCTTAAAAACCTCTTCGAGTACCCGTACATGTTCTTCGAAAGTTTGCGTACAAATAACCACGTCGTCAAGATAGACAAAAACATGCGGTTCAAGATCATGGCCTAAAACATTGTCGATAAGTCTCTGCCAGGTGGCTGGGGCATTATGTAAACCAAATGGTAGTCGTTTGAACTGGAATAGACCCCTATTAGGTACCGTAAAAGCAGTGTATTGCCTTGAAGATTCGGCTACCGGAACCTGCCAATAAGCAGACTTGACATCTAAACTAGACAAATATTTCGCCTCACGCAACTTCTCTAAAGTATCCGCTACTAGGGGAAGAGGGTAACTATCTCGAACAGTGACAGCATTCAACTTCCTATAATCCACGCAAAATCGGTAGGAATCATCCTTCTTCTTGACCAGCAAAATTGGAGAAGTCCACGGACTATTGCTGGGTTCTACAACACCTAACTGCAGCATCTCATCCAATTCAGCATCAATATGCCTCTGTACAATGGGGTTGACCCTATAATATCGCTGCTTGATGGGGGTCTAGAAGTTACTATCACGTGTTCTACTCTATCGGTACACCCTAGACCTTTTCCCATAATTTCCATATTCCTATCAATCACCGCTTGAAGTCTCTGCTATTCCAAAGGAGTGAGTACCGTTCTAGACGACACATGTTTCACACTATTTAACAACACAGGATCTGCCGAAAAATGCCACTCGTCATGACGATGATCTGGGACGACGCCCATCAAATTCCAAAAATCTACACCAAGGATCAAAATGTGAGTTAATTCAGGGACAACCAGAGCCTCAATCAACCGCATACGACCCCTCAAAACCAAGGGTAACACTACGGTTACAATACTCTGTAACACATTACCATTTGCCACTGTACAATTAGTCGTCCTACTTTTATCCAAAGTCAACCCTAAACAAGAAATTAACTCATAACCTTTACCTCCTAAAATAGTTCTTGAAGCGCCCGAATCCAAAAGACCTAACAACGTTTTTCCTAGGATATCTATCTTAAGATAAGGACGTTCATCATTAACGACATGATCCAACACATAATCTATAACGGCACGAAACTTACTGACCGGGGGGTTTTCACTGACGCACTCTATTCGATCATTCAAGCACGTCTCGGTTCGTTTACGCTGGCTAATTCTGGAAGAGCAATCAGGACAAGTTCTAACCGTGAATCCTTCTTTCTTGCATCCGAAGGAAAATTTCCTATTACTACGACACGCTACGGCTCGATGACCTGGCTGCTTACAACGGAAACAAACGAGCTCATGAACTTTAGGAATAGATGATGAAGTAGGGAGGGGTAGAGTTCCAGCCTCAGGCACAGGTTCCACATGCGATGACACATAAGCTAGGTCCGGCTCCATACAATTTAGTTCCCTCGATGGTACACTGTAATTCTCGATAGCCAATTTCCTAGCCTCCAATTTACGACCCAAAGTCAATAACTCACGCACGCTATTAATTTCCATAAGTCCAAGATGATGTTGGTAGTAAGGCGTGATATTCCTTAACAATATTTTAAGTTTAGTTTCCTCCGAAATGGGACAAGTCAACCTTTTGAAATAACCATACATCACAGCCAAGTAAATTCCCATACTTTCATCAGGACCCTGAGTTCTACTCTTAATTTCGTCGAACAGTTTTTCATTGTAATCTACTGATAAATACTCTTCCCGTAATAGATTCACGAATTCATCCCAAGAATTGACTTCTTCTCTATAAGCTAAATAAAATTGATAAGCCCTACCAGAAAATAAATCGATACCACTAGCTAACAAAATTTCCTTATCTACATTACGTGAAACTCGATACTCTTCCACTTTTTCCAGAAAGCTCGATAGTGAAATACCTTTGGGATCTCCAGAAAACACCAAACCCCACTTACTAGGCAAGATCCTCTTAATACTAGACAAGTTCCTCGACGCATTACCAGGATTAGGAAGTGGTCTGACTTCATTGAGAGTCGATCTACGGATTGTTGACAAATTTGCAAAGGACGGCTCAGGTTGAGAGAGAATTTCCAATTGGGGGGTTGAGATTGAAGAGAACGCTCATGTCTAGAAGCCTTACTTCCCAATGATTCGTATAAAGAGAGAGCTTTAGCCATTAGTTCATCTACTTTCGCCCTTTGTCGAACACCAGCATCACCTGCTTCGAAATTAGTCGCACGTTCCAACCGACCTATGACATGCACCAATTGACTCTGTAATTTCTGGAAACTACCACTCACACGAGTCTCATTGAACTCTTCTACAGCGGGTTCAATCTGATCTAACTCATTCTCGACTGCACTCAAATCTTCAGCAGCTGTATACGGATACTCTGGCGGATCTATACTATCATCTTCTTTCTCTACCTGCAACGCTAAAGCTAAACTACGCCGCATCTCAGACACCGTGCCACTTGCAATACCACGTATTGTCAACTCATACACAAGCTCATCCTGGACCAACCGATTAACTACAAACCTACGAGACATTTATTTTTCTTTTTAAGTTCAATTTGACAAGCAACCCAAGCAACACACCAATTTCCAACATAGCGGAACAACAATTTTTCACCGACACACCTGTACCTCAAATGGCCTCTCTCCAACTGAAACCTAATAAGGAATTCAAAACCCAAATCCAGATACCGAATGTCCAAAAGTCCCTATTTGTCCAAACAATATCTCCAACCCACAGAGTCTCCACGAAGTGTACTTCTCGAACCAACGCAACGTTCCTTCCTCAAAAGCGATTCCAAAATACAGAAGTCCACGAGTCCAAGGCACCACTTCCAAAACACCGACCCGCTAAGGTTCGAACCCACAATGCAGCCTACAATCGTCGAAAGTCAAATAAACTTACCAAAAAGCAAAGTACTTACGAAATCAGTTACTGTTCTGGCCCTAAAATATATACACAGTGTGACCCAATATGTAACTCACCTTTTAAATTTACAATATCTATAAATTACAAATATTATACAATAGATAATCAAATAAAATTTTTAAAATTACAATTTTTATTCAAACAATAATATCAATATCAGGAATCTTCTCATTCATTTGCTACCTGAAAAAGAAGAAAAAAAAACAGAGCACATCAAACAATGAACAATCTGTCCGTTTCCTGTATTAAAACTTCAATTTATTATTTAACACTGCTCACCAATATTCGGTGAATTGTTTACCACTTACGCCCCATAAAACAATTCCCTTCAAGACCTCAAACCCCAGATTTACTATGAAAACCCAATAAAATCCGGTGCAATAAATTACAAATGACACAATAACTGAAGTTAAATCTACAATGACTAAGTTTCTAAGAAAAGGTTGAAAATTTATCAAAGTTTAAAAAAAGATAAAATTTACAATATTGAATTTTTCAAAATTTCAATCAATATGAAAAGAAAATAACGGTTGCCCGCGAACCAATGAACTCTTGTCCGATTTCTACCATAAAATTTTCAGTTTGATATATATTATAATCTCACAGAATAAGGTAAGTTGTTTACAAATTACGTCCAATAAAACAATTCCCTTCGAATTGAACACAACCCCAGATTTACTAAAAACACTTAAATCTGGCACAATCAAAACATATTAGGGAAATTATTTCCAGGTACGCCCCAATAAAACAATTACCCTCAAAATTGAAGCAGGCCCCAGATTTCCTACAAAACCCACTTAAGTATGGTGCAGCCAATAGCTAAAAAAAAGCAAAAAAACAAACTGAAAATATATCTGCAAATCTAACTTATCAAAAGTTCAAGTTTAATCAAATGGCTACAAATAAAAATTTTATTTTTAAAGTTTAAGTTTAATCAAAGATGCAAAAAAAATTTTATTTTAAAAGTTTAAGTTTAAATTACGGGATATGTATTGCTGACAACCAAAAAAATACTAACGGCCCCACGTTATGGGCACCAAAAACATATAACGAGAAAAACCAACAAACCCTCACAGTGCTCGTTATAGGTATGCGGGTTGTCTCACGTGGTACAACCCGTGCTTGCCAGTCGACTAGCTTCGAGTCGAAGAAGGGGTGGATTTTTCAAATGATTATTAAGTATACAAAAAGGGCGCCAAAGAAGTTTTGGCAAGCACCCAAGACTTCTTTAATTAGCCCACAACTCCTCAGTGGGTTAACAACACTCACTACACACTCCAAAGGTTAATCTGATAGGTAAATTATCATAAGTAAATAAAAGTCAGCAAGTATCCCCTGATTGAAATTTTAATTAGTCTTGGTGGACCAAAGGTCTCTTTTCAAAATATTTGTTACAATGTCACTACCACAATATCGCAAATAATGTCTGAGCTCAACTGACGGCTGTAAACACAGGATGTAGATGGGCTGAAGGCCGAAATCTACATAAATCCAAAGAAAATTCCTAACTAACTTATCAGTTACAAACAATTAAGTAACTGTCGAGCAGATTCTATAGTTCTAGGGAAACGACCAAATAGTTCATGTACAATATCTCAAAAATACAACGATAATATATATCAAAAATCAACAATGTACAATTACAAGGGTTCACCCTTCCGCAAATTATACCAATATCAATATAAATTGTTGCATAAACCTAAAATTTAAATATCAATCGCGTTTAGCGTTGCTAGCGAAAATACAATTCAAAATTATGAACGGTGCAAGTTATATTCACAAAATTGTCAGAAATAGGCAAAAAAACCACTAAATAACGCAATACCAGGTACGTACCGTAGTGTCTTAGCGTGTTTTTAAACTATGAGCAAAGATTTCAAATTTTTAAATACAAAGTACCAGTGTAAGCAAGATTATAATAATTGTCGCAAAAGAAATAAAACTTTAAATGAAAAATAGTAATATGTGACGCATAAAGGTGAATTTACTAATGAAAATGAAGAATAAAAAGGAAAACTATTCACTTATCCTTTTCCGGAACCAGAACAGGAACTGATGTTGCTCCAGACTATTCCAGTCCTCCTGGAATCTGGTCTCACTGACCCATTAAATTCCAATCAGTGAGTTTTGACATCCACTTACAAAAAAAACCCCCTTGTTAATGAATCCTTCTAGCTAACGCCGTCTACGGAAAATTTACCACCAGTATACAATTCCTGTAAATCCTTAAGGAACCCACAGTCATCGACCGTTTTTGGTTCAGTAACTTATCGGGTCAAAGCTACCAGCTGTTGGTTCCAGCCGTATTTTTCTTTCCCTACGACGAAATTGTCGGTTTTTCCTATCGAATTCTAATGGCTCCCTGAGTACATGCAAAAATTTTTAAAGTTAGTAATGTGTGTGTACACTTCGACGGCAAATGGAGGACTGACCACTTCTCGCATACCGTGCTTTGGATTCTATCCCTCGACAAGCTTGCCAATCGTTAAATTTACGACAGCTCGGCGAATTTTTCGCGATACATATTGCTTTTAAATTTCCAATTGCAAAATAGTTGCCGATACGTACACAGAAAGCAACAAGCAGTGCAATACGTTCTACGGAAATATACTGAAACAATTTCCAATAAAACGAAAGTTTGTCCACACGCTCCAACTTTTTATGTTTTATGACGCAATAACCGCCAATGAGTGTACAAAGAGAATTCATAAATATCAACAACATAAAAAACTATAATTTAAAAAAATTAAAACAAAAATTATTTCCAAAATAAAAACAATAATTTTTCGGATAGACTATAAAAAACTATTTACAATAAAAGACAAACAAAAGTAAATATTCTTTTTAAGAAATTTGAATGCATATTACGTATCCTTCCTTTTTAATACCTAAGAAAAGTTCTGGCCGCCCATGGGGGTATCGAACCCGCGTTTTTCGTTTGATTTTAAATCGAGTCGAGTGATGACAGAAGGGGAGAACAACGCTGCGTTTATCTCACTAAGTTTAAGTACAAATGATAATTAGAGCTTCACAAAACTTGTTAGCCTTTACGAGATTACCTCGTAACCAAAACCTCTGTAGTGTCCCATAAAAAGTTTCACTCCAAAAATATTTCCATAAATAAAGCAACACTAGTTACAACGACTTTCTCTAATGAACTGAGACTTACTTGCTCTTCTACGTACAGGTTAGCAAATATAGCTGAAAGTTTGAAAGTGGACACGCCCACGATGCGCGTTGGTCTCAATGCGGAAAGTAGGAGATAACACAGTTTATGCTTAAACTTTAATGAGTACAGAACTTATCTGTACGGACAAGTATACCTGTTTATTTCCTTTTTCAATATATTTCAATACTCTTGTTACGTTTTATTACATATTTTTTTTCAAAATAATACAAATAAATACACAATGCAAAGAAATTTCCTAGTTTTTATCGCCTTAATTTTAAAGGTAAACAATTTCTATATTAATTTCGCACTGGATTATACCAATATCGGCAGAAATTATTAAGCGCTTTTGGTATCCTTTTCCCCCCGAATGCGTTCTCACTTTATCGTTCGCGCAGCGAAGTGGGGATTGATAAACGGAATAACATGATCGCCATCAATAAACAATGCCCTGCGACTATTCTCGGCGTCTCCTCTTTGTGCGGATCTTCGTTAATTTTTTCCGCCTCTCTCACAAGGAGTTTAACAGTTTTGTTAGCTCGACGAGTTAACTCTCATGACAAAACGCTAGTGTCCCATAAAAAGTTTCACTTCAATAATTTTTGGTGAAACAAGAAATATCATTAATACAAATAATTATACAATCCCAGGTTTCCAGACATTTTCTAATAACAGTAAGAATAATCAGAATGATGGAATACTTGTTTTTATTAGAGATCATATTAACTTCAATATAGAGAATATCATTCTGCCACAAAGTAATGTCACCATTACTAACATAACCTTTAAAGTATAGAATATGGATTCTATTAACGATAACTTATTTCTGTCGGATCTGGAATCCTTTCTATTTAATTTGAATAAGAAAAATATAGATATTTTTTTGGGTGACACAAATTTTAATATACTCAATCCAACTAAACCCACTACAAATAGCTATATATCTATGATGTCATTTTTTGGTTTTGAATCTTATATAAACTCATATACCAGAGTGACTCCAGAAAGCAGAACTTGTATTGATCACATGTTTATAAGAAAAAACATAGTAATGAATAAGCTTGTTTATGATTCATTCGTTATAGATACTGATGTCACTGATCACTTCCCAATATATTTAAATATTAGTTTTGCTCAAAACATTATTACTTCAAAGAAAAGCGTAGAAGAGAAAACGGTTAGGACGCTTGACGAAATTAAATTCGAAAGCAAATTAAGTACAATAAAATGGAATAATGTGATTGCTGACACCGATCCAGATCTGGGTTATCAAAAATTTATAGATACAAACACATATAAAGAATGTCACAATACAAAAACATTATATATTCCAGTACATAAAAAACTTAAGCCGTGGATCACTAATGGCATCATTCAATCGGTAAAACATAGAGATAAATTGAAAAAGTTAGTAGTTAATAATAAAAATGATAATGATTTACTTCGGAAATACAGAAATTATAGAAACAATCTTAACAAGATTATGAAAATTACAAAACATGACTATTATAAAAACTAATCAACGATAATGCTAACGATATGAAAAAAATCTATAAAATAATATCTGATGCAACAAATGAAAATAAAAATAAAACTAGTAATGATGTCAATATACTCAATCAAAATAACAAGCCATTCAATAGTGATAAGGAAATGGCTAATTTTTGCAACAACTACTTTATTAACATAGGACTGAATATGGCCGAAAAAATAAAACAATCGACTTCAGGCATCATTATGAATTATCCAAATCTAATAAATTCTATGGCTTTAAAGCCTGTCACTAACACAGAAATTATTATGCATATTAATAGTTGAAAGAATAATAGTGTTCCAGGTATAGATGGTATTCCATCACGGATAATAAAGAAATATCACAAATACCTGTTAGACCCTTTAGTTTGTATTATAAATAACATTTTTTTAACCGGTAGGGTCCCAATGTCTTTCAAGATTTCTACTGTTACACCTATTTTCAAAAAAGGTAGCAAAACTGATATTGCCAATTATCGACCCATAAGTGTTATTTCTAACTTTGCAAAAAATTTTGAAAAAAGTATAAAAAGTCGATTATTTGATTATCTAACCTTCAATAATATATTAAATATTAATCAGTTTGGTTTCATGAAAGGGGTCAGTACAGCTGATGCTATGTACGAACTAATCAATAATGTAAAAAATGGACTTGACCATAATGAAAAAGTGATTGCAGTTTTTCTGGACCTTGCAAGGGCGTTCGACACAGTACCTCATCGGCAGCTCATTGATGTCCTTGAGCACTATGGTATCAGAGGTGTTGTGCTAGATGTTTTTGAGAATTACCTGGGGCAAAGAAATCAAATGGTGAAAATCAGAAAAGAGTATAGTGACCCTTTGAACATTAAAATTGGAATACCACAGGGTATAGTCCTTGGTCCATTACTTTTTATTATATATATTAACTCCCTACTGAAATTGGAAATAAGTGGCGTCTCCATTTCGTATGCAGATGATACAGTCTTACTGTTTAAAGCAAGGAACTGGCAAACTGTTGCAGATAAAGTTATTGGGGGTTTCAAAAAGGTCAAATATTGGTTTGAGTGTGGCAAATTAACTTTAAACACTGCTAAAACATTCTACTTAGCATTTTCACTGAATGATGCAAACAGACCAAATTTTAATTGTATCAAAATGAATGACTCTGATATTATTTGGGAAACTAACACCATAAAATACCTGGGCATTAAAATTGACAAAAATTTGAAGTGGACCGAACATATTCAAGATTTAACGAATAAAATTAGGCGTTTGATACATAAATTTTATATAATTCGCAGAATTTTACCTCAAAAACTGCTTCTGCAAGTTTATAAGTCTTTAGTGGAGTCACTCTTGAGATATGGTAACATTGTTTGGGGAGGGCTATATAACAATGCACTAAAACAATTAAATGTCATACAGAATTATATTCTGCGTATAATCTTCTTTAAAGATAGGCTTTATTCAACCAGTCTATTATATAATGAAAATATCTTGAATGTTCGATGTTTATATTACGTAAGTAACTGTATATTTTATTTTAAATTAAAGACAAAAAATTTCTTAAACCATCAATACCAAACAAGACATAATACAAGTGATATGATCTTCGTACCATTTAGAAGATATGATGCTAACCAAAGGTTTGCTACCGTTTTGGCACCAAAAATTTTCAATTCGTTACCAATCACAATAAAAACAACAACCAAATATAAGACATTTGTCAGTCTGTGTAAGAAATACATATATGAAAATAGAGAGTACCTAGATGGACTGTTGTAGTATATGGTGGTGAATGATCTTTTTTCTTTTTTTCAATTCGGATATTATTTATTGTAAGGCAATTTAATGGTTACATTTCGTTTGAAATTTATTTATTACAACTGCACATACAAGTGTTAAGTCACTTAGGTGCATTACACAACTGGTGTTGTAGTGTGAATTGCACAGCTTTGTACTTTTTATACCATTTATAAGTATTATCACCATTATTATTGGAAATTATGTATATTGTATTTTCTATAGCACAATAAATAAATAAATTGAATTTTTTGTAGAAACGATTTCTTCTCCCATTATTTTAGTAGCTATATTTTTTTGTTTTCTAAGGATGTTTCTACATATCCGTCAGCGCCACTACTGGATTTCCATCCACCATGTCTCTTCAAAATGTGCATATCAATACCAGCATCAGCAAGTAGGGATGCTGATGATCTTCTAAAACAGTGACCTGTATATTGTGATGGATATGATAGATCCAGAAACGTTGTTATTTCTTTTGGAATGCGCCTAAAAGTATTGATACCAATTGGTTGAGAAAAACATTTTCCATTTTTATATAAAATAAAAATCCGGTCATGGATTGTGAGGTCGAAGTTGAACATATTTTCGGACGTTATTCAAGCAGTCAAAACCAGCGATGTTTCCTCTAGTAATAACAAATTCTCTTTGAATTTTAGTTTTAGTATTCGGTATTTTGATCGTTATAAACGTTACTTCGTCAACTACATCACCAATTTTTAACTTCATCAATTCTTCTCTTCGACAGGCGCCAAGCACACCCACAATTAAGGAAACCTATAAAAATAATATACTACATGGAAATGTCACCATATTTATGTATAATCTTACCTCCATCATCAAGAATTGATCATCATTGGCTTCTTTCAAAAATCTGTGTATATTTTCCTTTGAAAATATACTGGATTTTTTCGGCTTGTGACCTTCACTTTTCCGCTTCAAAAAAGCCAATAGCTGTGAATATTTACTTATGTCCACATTTTTCTTCACAGATATCATTGTTCTCAGCATACTATAATGTGTCCATAATGATGATGCCTTTTCTTTTTCAGCTTTCCCAGCAAAACAAGCTAATAAAATTTTCTCCGATATATCACGGACTTTTTTTGAACTGCACCAATCTTCGAATCGCTTATATTCTTTTTCGTATCTATTGCGGGATTTAGCGGGTACTAGGGTTTGTATTGCGTTATTTGCAGCAAGTTCTGTATCAAAATCCACACTTTCATAGTCGGAACTCATATCGATACAATTATACCAAACGGAAGTGAACGCGTCAAAATTGACAATTCGCAAAATAAATCAACAATGAGCGCAACGCTTGCTTGTTACATGATTGTAATATCATTAATTTCAAGAATATTGACTAATTTTGAGTAAATAATTAACATTATTAGTAGTAGGTAAAATAATGTACTATATTCGTATCGTAAATTCATATTACGATAATCAATGGGTTATCAAACTCGGCCCAACGGCCTCGTTTGACAAAATTCCCATCTCATTACGTAATATGAATCTTTACGACACTTATATCGTAAATATCTATTACCTTGCCAAAGTCATTACCAAAATTTTGTTTGTATGTTTTTAAGTTCCAATTCCTAGTTTAAGTTCCAGTCTTTGATAATAAGGTTCGTACATTATATTATTCTTGTGTTATTCAGAATAAAAATATGATTTCTTTAAAAACAATAAGGTTTTTAGGCTGTTTTACCCAATATGTCATTAGTTTTGAAAAAAAAAGGAAAAATTGTTCGTTTCTAAGTACCTAAAAAGGCCATAAAACAAATTTATTTGTCAATGTTGCTTAACGATTCCCTAAGATTGACTTAGGCTTCAATTTATATGGGGTGTTAATGTTATACTATTCATGGGTTAACATTGCCACCGAAAAAGTTTTTAAAAAAGTTTTTTTTTGGATAAAGTTAAAATCGGTACAATACGTACATCATTGGTTAGTATTACTATATAGTATGCCTGTCTCAGGAAATTATTTGAGATTTAAAAAAAATCAGATCTAATAAAAAAGAAATTATGAAGATATTATGTCAATGTTTGCCCCTCTTACTTTATAGTATACTATACACTATATTTATGTTATGTGTACTATATGTATTGTATATGTAACAGTATTCTTACATATATGAAAACTTAATGGTATTTATTCCATAAAAGTAAATTCAATAAATAATAATAAATGTGATCTAATTAATAAAGTTGAAATTATAATATCAATATAACAAGTAGCTATGCTGAAATGAATTTTTTCAATTTTAAAATTCATTATCTAAAGAGGTAAACGAATTATCGGATTAGAGCCGTAAAATTGAAGACTCAACATACCCCTCATAAATCATTCTGCCATTGCCTCGTTGGTTGCCTAAAACTGATTCTTATATGTTATGAAACATTAAATTTATATTCAAATACAACCCAATTAACAACAAATGTGACGGAAAATCAAAAAAAGAGCCTTGTAGCGCCATCAAGTTTCACGAGCTTTTTCTTTTGGTCTAAAATTTGCATATAAAAAGTTAAAAATGTAGCCGGAAAAAGAGATTATTTGTTTTCATCATTATAATTAATTTAGCGATAACTAAAGCATTTTTTTAAAAAAGGGTCTCATAGCGCCATGCAACTAAACGGATAGATGATATGTAGAGTGCGACCCAACTTTCAAATTTCAAAATACGCCTTGAAAGTTTCCTAAAAGTTTCAGCATTTTACGCCCATTTTCATAATACTATCCTTAACAAGATTTTTATTCAAAACTCCATGGCTATTAGTTCCTAAGATATGGTACCTTATTGCATCACCCGGTACAATAGTGGCCAGAAAATAAAACTATCATTGTTGCACAAATTTTTACTTTTAAATTTATTTCAACACATCTAACACATAATCACTTTGATAAATATTGAAATATATCAGAAAAACAGTAGTGATATTTAGTCATAACGCCTAATTAACTACGCTTACTATCTGGTATTACATATTATAGCTGATTAGAAAAAATAGTACGGTATGTTTCAACAGTTACAAAATAGTTATTTGTAAAACAAGTGTCACAATGATTCGTGCGCAACCAACCGCGATGCGGTGAGTTGCGTAAATCACGAGTACTACAGAAAGTCATTGTGATACAAGTTTTACACAATATTTTTTATAATTTGTGTTTATCTAATTTTTTAAATAAAATACAATTACATAATTCCTATTTTTAAACTAGGAGTGGTTTTAATTTAAGTTGGCAATTCTGTAGATTCCTGATTGGTCAGATCACAGATGGGTTTAATCAGCACTTTTGACATATTATGATCGAATAATTGTGTAAGTTGTAAACAAACTTTCATTTAAGCAAATAGAGGATGATTCATTGTTTAAAAAAGAGCTTCAAGTTATGTCTACAGCGCTATCAAGTGGGCACCTGTAAAACTGCATAATAGACACTTTTATACGATATTATATATTCTGTCTGAACACCATATTAATTCATTCTTTGCATAACTCTCAGTACAGTCTTTATACATTTTTTGTTTTATTTCTGCTCTATGTTAAAATATACTTTTGTTATAGTTAATTTTAGTTCTTTTTAAAAAGACATTTTCCAAAAAGAAAAATAAAACTGGCGCAGTCAGTAAGATCGCGCAAGTTGTAAAAACGTGAATTATACAGTGTACCGGTTTTCGTATAAACTTTCATGACTTTAACGTTTCAACGTTTTGAGCGCGAGTTCTATCTACCCTTTCTGTGGGACCAACAACAGAGAGTTACCCTCCTGTGGACGTAGTGAGAGGAACCAAAGAGTCGGGGAAGAAGATTTTCTAAACGTAAGTGCCGAATTTCCTTTTCTCGCCTTCCTATACCATTCTTTGGAATTAGTGAAGATATAGATTAAGTTATTTTTTATTATTCTATACATTAAATATATATGAACGATTTGAATAATAGAAACGTTGATAATATTATAGAAACTTTTAATAATATTTCATTAAACGAAATAAATAGTAACGAAATGGCTACACCAAAAATTAATTGGGATCTTTTCAGATCTAAATTAGCGAACATCAAACCATTTAAGGGTGATAGTGAATATTTAAACAAATTTATCACTAGATGTGAGAGTTTAATTGAATCCTATAGAAATTCAAATGATGCCGAATTAAATTCACATTTAATAGAATGTATTCAAGAAAAGTTAGAAGGCCGAGCAGCTTTCATGGTCGGTAGTAGAGTAGAGTTAAATACTTGGCAAAAATTGAAAACTGCTTTATTACAGTGTTTTGCTGATACACATGATATAGATTGTTTAGTACAAAAATTAATTATAGCCAAATCTTTTAAAAATGAACACCTTATCGATTTTGGTAGTAGGCTTCAGTTAATTCGTAGTAGTGTAATTCAGAGAATAAGTAACGACCCAAATATAAATGCTGTTGAGAGAAATTGTCAAATTATTCAATACGATAAAACTGCACTAAATACTTTCATAGCGGGTTGTAATGGAACGCTAAGAAATAATATGCATCTAAGAAAACCCACATCTTTAGAAGATGCGATGGCATATGTCGCAGAATTTGAAATTTTCTAAAGACTTTATGGATCATTACATGATAAAAATTTTCGCCAAAATAATTCTAATAATAATAACAATGGTATGCAATATTCGCGATTCCAAAATGTTCAAAGGTCAAATTCAGACCAAAATCAAAATCGTAACCAATATCGAAATTTCGTACCAAATAACAGACCAATTAATAATCATCAACCTTCATATAATAATTATCGATATAATCAACCCAATGTCTCAAATAATGTAGTACAAAACAGAGAATATTGGCCTAACCAACCGATACCTGTTCAACCTATCCCACAAAATAATAGATATTTCTCGAATCGACAAGTATTTGATCCAGCAAAAAATGTTTTTAAACCTAATCAAATATCACAAAATCAGTTACCAAAACCTGTACCAATGTCGACAACGTCGCGAAATTTCACAGAAAGAAGTCGAATGCCTGTTAATAATAATAACAATAATAATAGATTCTTCCAAACAAATCCACGTGCTAAACCAAATTTTGTTTCTGAAGAATTATATTTAAATCAATGCGATAATCTAGAATATGATCCTAACCAGTTTAATGAATATGAAGAAATAGAATTTGATCAACCCGATACGAATGATAAAGTTCAATTTGAGGAAAATTTTCAGATAACCGGGCCTTCCAAAACAAAGACGTAGTTGAAATAAACGTTATTTCCGCTAATCCTTTACCGTACATAGAAATTAAAAATCCGAAAGCTAGATTATTAATTGATACCGATAGTTCTAGATCAATAATAAAACCTTCTATTATAGAAAAATATTTTCCAGATACAATTTACGATTCCAATACTGTATTGTCTACTAGTCTTGGAAGTAAAGATATTAGATTTCAAGCACTTGTGCCTGCCTTTGCAGAATTAAAATGTAAAAATTATTTTAATAATTTTGTTTATATGACTTCCACGATTACTTCGATGGAATCATAGGTATAAAGATCTTGTAAATAGGAATTTGAATATAAACCTTGCGAACCAACAATTAGTAGGACCTAATATAAAAATACCATTTAAATTTAGACAACCTGATGATATAGAATTTTCTTTTTCAATAGACGCAGGAGAAAAATGTTTAAAAAAATCTCCCAGTAAACATATATAATG
This sequence comes from Galeruca laticollis, assembly GCA_963921935.1. Taxonomy (NCBI): domain Eukaryota; kingdom Metazoa; phylum Arthropoda; class Insecta; order Coleoptera; family Chrysomelidae; genus Galeruca; species Galeruca laticollis. Next base: position 148,101,964 of record OY998176.1, on the reverse strand, counting down.
GTGATATTATTGTAGAATCGCAAAAGTTTGAAAATATATTTATACCACAGTTACTAAGTACTGCCAAAAATGGATTTGCACCTATTGAAATCCAAAATCACACAAATAAAGCAATAACGATAATATTAAAAGAACCAATACAAGTAACTCCATTTGAACATTCTCAATATGAGTTATCTAAATTTGAAAGTTTTGCTAACGATTTTGAAGAGAATAATTTAGCTAATCCTAACGATATTACTAAACTTATTCGAACAAACCACATGAATAAAGAAGAAAAACAACACATTATTAAATTATGTGAAGAATATTCCGATTTATTTCTTAAATCAGGTGATAAGTTAACTTTTACTTCAAATGTTAAACACGTTATAAGGACAAAAGATGAAATACCCGTTCATACAAAATCTTACAGATATCCGTACGTACACAGAGAAGAAATCAGGAAGCAGATACAAGAAATGTTAGATGAAAATATAATCAGACCATCTTGTTTTCCCTGGTGTTCGTTAATTTGGGTTGTTAAGAAGAAAATGGACGCATCCAACATTCAAAAATGGAGATTAGTCGTCGATTACCGAAAAATAAATGAGAAAACCATCGATGACAGATATCCGATTCCAAATATATCCGATATTTTAGACAAACTAGGTCGAGCTCAGTATTTCACCACCCTCGACTTAGCAAGCGGATTTCACCAAATACAGATGAGCGAATGCTCTATTGAGAAAACAGCGTTTAACGTAGACGGAGGACATTACGAATATCTTCGAATGCCTTTCGGGTTGAAAAATTCCAAAGAGCCGTAAATGAAATTTTAAAGGACCTTCAACATAAGTTATGCATGGTGTACATGGATGACATCATCATATTTAAAACGAGCCTTCAAGAACACATCCAAAACTTAAAATTAGTATTTTCAAAATTACGAGAGGCACAGCTAAAGGTACAACTTGACAAATGTGAATCTCTACGTAAATAAGTCGAATATTTAGGCCACATTGTAACCCCTAATGGAATAAAACCCAATCAGAATAAAATCAGGGCGATTCAAAACTTTCCTATTCCAAAAACACCTAAAGATATTAAATCGTTTTTAGGACTTTTAGGTTATTATAGAAAATTTATAAAAAATTTCGCCAAACTAACTAAACCAATAACAATATGTTTAAAAAAAGATCATACAGTCGAACATACACCTGAATTTATTAATTGTTTCAATACTTGTAAAAATGTTCTAACGTCAGAACCAGTACTTGCTTATCCTGATTTCAATAAACCCTTTGAATTAACGACTGACGCTTCAAAATTTGCCATAGGCGCTATATTATCCCAAAATAATCATCCTATTTACTACGCTAGTAGAACTCTTAATTCAGCCGAAATCAATTATTCCACTATAGACAAAGAATTGTTAGCAATCGTATGGTCATGTAAATATTTCAGACCATACTTATTTGGTCAAAAATTCACAATATTTTCAGATCATAAACCCTTACAATGGCTTATGTCTTTGAAAGAGCCTAATTCACGACTTGTGCGTTGGCGATTGAAATTAGAAGAATTCGATTACGATATTAAATATTTAAAAGGTAAAAGTAACAAGGCAGCCGATGCACTGTCTTGTTTTCCTAATATGAATGCTTTAGAAACTGCATCACTTGACGTTAATTTAGGTGACATTGAAGAAATTGTAAATCAAGAACTCGAAAGAATTAGTTCATATAACGAATCTACAAATCAACTTCCTAATTTAGACAATATTGACTTTACAACTATTTTAGATGAAAACGAAAGAGATGTATCAGATACTATAATTAATTTACCCCCGTTAGAAGAAGAAGCGAACCCCAATAATGACGACATTGAAACAGTACACACATCTGCGGAAAATCCCATTTTATCAATTCTAATATCTGAAAAACCACTAAATATGTATAAAAATCAATTATATTTTACTAGCAATGAAAATCTTTCTTTCAAAGTTAAAAGAGAAAAAATATTCGAAAACATTCGTTTATATGTTACATTACCAGTAGTAGACACTGAATCAAACGTAATAAAATTCATTAAGGAATTTATAAATCCTCTTTATTTCCAAAATGAACCCTTATCACGAATGTTTATAGTAACTGCACAAAAAACATTTAAAAATTCTGCTTTTAAATTTATCATGTGTACCAAAATTTTCACAGATATTCAATCGGTTGATGAACAACGAGAGAAAGTAGACTACTACCATATTAGTAAATCAGGTCACAGAGGTATAAATGAAGTAAAAGCATCCCTTAGTCGTAGATATTATTGACAAAAATGATAGAAGAAATAGAACATTTCATAAATAATTGTGAAACTTGTCTGAAGAATAAGTATGACAGAAATCCCCCAGTTATAAAATTCAATTTAACACCCACAGCTTCGAGACCTTTCGAACATATCCATTTAGACGTTTTCTATATATGAAATAAATCGTATTTAACAATCATAGATTCATTCTCAAGATATGGTCAAGCTTATCCGTTAGACAGTATAACAGGAGTATCTGTAGTTGAGAAATTACTCGACTTTATTTCCCATCACGGTATACCTACCAAAATTACGTCGGACCAAGGCATAGAATTTAAAAATTTCGATCTTCAAGATTTTTGCAAATTACACCCCATCCATCTACACTTTACAACATCAAAAAATAGTAATTCTAACTCTCCAGTCGAGAGATTCCACTCAACACTAATCGAGAATTATCGATGCTTACAAGAAGAAAATAAAAGTTTTAAATCTGATCAACTAATAAATAATGCAATTTTCTGTTATAACAATAGCATTCAGTTACGAAATATACACCTTTCGAAATTATTAAAGGTCACATAAACAATCCCGATCCTTTTGATTTAGACGATCATTTAATTATATCAACTTACGTACAAGATCATAAAGAAAATAGTAAAATATTGTATGAAAAGATTAAGCACAATAATGAATCCACAAAAGAAAAGATTATTCAAAAACGAAATGAAAAACACGAAAATCCCCCAGATTTTGCAAACCAAGAAACATAAAAACTAAACAGAGAAATAAAAAACTACCCAAATTTAAAAAGACGAAAGTACTAAGCCAAAAAGGTATCCTCATTAAAACTAATAAAGGCACATACCATAAAAATCTGACTAGAAAACCGAGGTTAGTAACAAACAAATTGTTACAGGAATCTAACCATGATGAACCTCCTGACATTGATGACAACATACATCATGATTCTGCAGATACAATGCATTGAAGAGGATGTATCTACCACTAAAATCGAAAGCCTAATCCTTCCAATCTAATTAGGAAATTATCGTATTATATATAATAAACATACATTTATACACTTTGTGAGTCCGATTCTGGCGAGAAAGTGATTAGTTGTGTGTTGTATCGATCTGCAATTAAGTGCTTTATTCACGGAAATTAATAAACAACAATTAGAAAAACAAGTTTTACAGTGAAAAATACCGTAAGTATAAGTTGGGTAAGAGTATAATTATTTGAAAAACAATAAAATAAGATTAATAACAATAAATTGATACATCAGAACTCAATAAGCGGCCCTCAAAAAACTAGTATTGCTGATAAGAGACTGACTTCCGACGGGTCTACTGGGGTCAGTCTTTTTGCGCGGCTTACAAGTTAATAAGGACAGGGCAGTATTTAATTATATTCGAAATCATAAATAAAATATTAGTGTAAGGAATTTGGAATAAAATGTGCACAGACAGCGACGATTATGTGACAGATGAAAGTAAGAAAAGATCTGCGGAGGAAAACCTTGGAGGACGAATTGAGAAAAGTAGAAAAACACTCAGAACCCCTACGAAACAACAAACAATGGAAGAAGATAAACTGGACACATTGATTTCGATGATGAAAGACATGAAACAAGATCAAACGTTAATAAAAAATGAGCTGCAGCAACTAAGAATCGAACAAAAAAAGTTTAGTGATGAAATAATGTCAATAAAAAAAGAAAATGAGTTATTACGGGAAGAAAATAATATAATCAAACAAGAGAATATGATTATAAAACAAGATCTGAATGACTTGAAGAAGAATATGGAGTGGTTGGAAAAAGATAAGAAGAAAAATAATATTGTGATGAGTGGACTGGATGTCGAAAAAATTAACAATGAGACAATGAAAACCACAGAAAATTTTATTTCAAAAAACTTAAAAGTGGACATCAAAATCAAAAGTACCGCAAAGCTTTCCTCTAAAACATGTCTAATTGAAATGGCAAATGAAGAAGACAAGTACAAAGTTATGAAAAATAAATCGAAACTTAGGAATCTTTCACAGCAAATATTTATTAATAATGACCTAACGAAGCAAGAAAGGAACAAACGTAAACAAATGAAAGTAATAGCGGCACAAGAAAAAAATAAGGGAAAAAATGTGAAGATAGGATATAATCGGATCGTAATAGAAGGAGAAGAATGGAGATGGAACAAAAATAATGAAACACTGGAAAAACGGAAAACAAAAAACTAATAGATTCACAGGAGATAATAATGGACAGGATAATGACTCGGAATGAAAAACGACATACGATTATACAAAGAAACAGCGATAAAGAAATAAGGAAGCCAAAAAATAGGAGAAAGAACGAGATAAAAATTGGAACTTGGAATATAAGAACAATGTTGATACCTGGGAAAATGCAAGAAGTAGGAAATGAATTGATAAGATACAATATAGACATAGCGGCTTTGCAAGAAATAAGATGGAAGGATCAAGGGGCAATTGATAAGAGCATGTATAGTTTTAGATATTCTGGAGACAAAAAGCAAGGAAACCGGGGAGTAGGATTTATGGTATTCCAGTCAATGAAACAAAAAATTATTGAATTCAAACCAATAGATGAAAGGATGACATACCTAAGAGTGAAAGCAAAACCATGCAACATATCCTTATTAAATATTTACGCTCCAACAGAGAAGGACAGCAATGAAGAAAAGGATAAATTTTACGAAAAGGAGAAGAAATAGGAATAATACCAAAGGAGGATACTATAATAATATTAGGAGATTTTAATGCCCAAATAGGTAAAGGAGACTACATAAAATGCGTAGCAGGAAAGGAAACTATACACGAATAAACAAATAACAATGGGCAGCGACTGTGTAACCTTGCAGCAAGCACGAATATGTACATAAGTAGCACAAAATTTCCACATCCAAGAAAACATTAAATAACATGGGTATCGCCTGATAACAAAGCAACATCTCAAATAGACCATATATTAATTAATAGGAGAAAACAAACATCAATAAAGGACGTGAGAACATACAGAGGAGCATGTGCAGACTCCGATCACTTTCTTGTTATTGCCAAAATAAAACAAAAGATTAAAAAAAACCAAAAGGGAAAGAAATGCATTAGATGGAACACAACAAAGCTAAGTGAAGAGAAAGTAAGGAAAGAATATGAAACACAGATAGAAGATTTACTAAGCAAAATAGTGAAAAATGAAGACAACGTTAACGCACAATGGGAAGCTATAAAAAAATCCATTCAAATAACAACGGAAAAACACATAGGCAAAATGGATAGAGATAAAAGAAAAGAGTGGTACAATGATAGTTGCCGTGTAGTAGTAGAAAAAAAAGGAAAAAAGACAAAAATGGATAAGAACAAACGAAATAAAGCACAAACAAGAATACATAAAAAGCAGAAATGAATGTAACAAAATGATAAGAAAATCAAAGCGAGAATGGATGGATAACAATATAAAAGAAATAGAACAAGAAAGAAAGAATTGTAATACCAAGAAATTTTATAAAAATATAAATGAACAAAGCCGAACTTATAAGGGCAAAACGAAAGGTATAAAAAACCAATATGGCAAAGTCATTGAAGAAGAAAATGAATAAAAACAAATATGGATAGATCACTTTAGGACTTTACTAGTAGAAGATTCAGATATTGAAGAAGACATTGAAGAAATATCACAAGAAAAAATGTTGGAAGAACCTACAAGAGCAGAGATTATGGAGATTATTAACAACAGCCGAAACGGAAAAGCTCCTGGAAAAGATAATATAAATATGGAACTGATAAAGTACGGAGGTGAGAAGCTTCATGATATAGTATACCAACTTATAATAAAAATATGGAGAGAAGAAAAATGCCTATAGAATGGGAAATAAGCCAGATAATTACAATCCACAAAAAAGGTGACCAGCATGAATGCCAAAACTATAGAGGTATTACATTACTGAACACTGCCTATAAAATACTATCAGCTACAATAAACAGAAGGCTTAGAGACACTACAGGAAATACTATAGGACGATATCAGTGTGGATTCGTAAAAGGAAGATCAGCGGTGGATGCCATATATACACTGAAGCAGATAATGGAAAAAGCATATGAGCATCAAATAGAACTGGAAATGTTATTCGTAGACTTTCGGCAAGCTTTCGATTCAATACACAGAGGCAAACTTTTGTCTGCTTTGATAATGATAAATTAAGAAGGTTAATCAAGATGACTATAGAAAACTCAAGGGCTACGATAAAAACACAAGGAGGAGAAACTGATGAAATATACATAAATAAGGGTGTAAGACAAGGTGATTCGCTATCTGCAACTTTATTTAACCTAACACTTGAATATGCAATGAGGCGAATACAAAATAGCAATCTCAGGACGAGCGGAAGACAGATAATTGCCTATGCGGACGATATAGTAATCATATCAAAGACAAGAGAGATTCTGGAAAACACAATAAGGGAAATCACAAGTAAAGGAAGTAGGATGGGATTAGAAATAAATGCAGATAAAACAAAAATAATGATTTTTGGTAGAATACATCAAACCAGTGCAATAAAGATCGGAGATTTCGAATTTGAAAAAGTGGAGAAATTCAAATACTTAGGGGTCACAGTAACAAACACTGGAAACAGGAAAAATGAAATAGAAGAAAAAATCATTAATGAAAATAGGGCTTACCATGCCAATTAAAAACTTTTAAAAAGCAAATTACTCTCAAGACAAACCAAAATCAATATTTATAAAGTGCTAATAAGACCCATCCTGTAGTATGCTGCTGAAACAATGACACTGACTAAAAAGGAAGAAGAAGACTTGAGAATAATGGAAAGAAAGATAATGAGAACAATATTGGGACCAATCAAATTGAGAGATAACGAGTACATACAAAGAATGAACTATGAAATTTAGCAAGAACTGGAGGGAGAGGACATAGTAAGGAAAATAAAAAGGCAAAGAATGAAATGGCTGGGACACATATATAGAGCAGAAGAACAAGAAATAACACTGCAAATGACACAATGGGATCCTGGGGGAAGAAAACGTAGGGGTAGACCTAGAATAAAATGGCTGGAACAGGTGAAGAAAGATATGACGAAAGCCGGAATTGGAGGATGGAAGGACAAAGTTAAGGATATGAAACTATGGAGAGCATTGACAGAGAAACTCTAAAAGGAAAAACGGGGATTGATCCACCCCAAAAAAAATGGATCTAGAAAGCGTAAAGCGGCGAAACCCCAGAAGGGGTATCAAGCCATTATATATATATTATACACTATGTAGATTTAGACACTATTTTTAAGCAAGTAAATAACCTAATAAAACATTATTATATCATTGAAGATAGTATTAAAATAATTAATAGTAGTAACCCCATATCGTATCATAATTTAGCACAAAGTATTTTGAAAAGGACAGAATCTTTAATTAATTCTTTAGAAATAAAACTGAATAATCTATATCCCCATATCAGAAGTAAAAGAGGACTTGTAAATGCCGTAGGAAAAATTGACAAATGGCTTTTTGGCACACTAGATGCAGATGACGAAGAAAGATATAACAAAGCAATTGATATACTACAGAAAAACCAGAAAAACATTATTACAGAAGTTAATTTACAAACCTCTTTATACAAAAAACTTATTGAACACTATAATAAATATTTTAAACAATAATCAAGAGATACTTAAAAATAATTTAGAGAAAATTCAAGCTTCATTTTACCATAAAATAGAAACTCTTGAAAGTTATTTAAGTTTTCAGGTAATTATAACACAAATTAATTTAGATTGCCAGTCAACGATTACCTTAATAGATAATTTAGAAAATGCAATAGTATTTTCCAAATTAAACTCTCTTCATAATTCAATAATTTCTAGTACTGGTATTTTCGAAATGATTAAGTATTTATATAATATATATAACTCTAATCAAATTCCTAAATTTGAGAATTTATTAACTTATTATCAATGTTTGGGCACTATTTTTGTCAATATCAAATTCTAAATTAATTTTTGCAATTCATATACCTATCCTTAAAGAAAAAACCTACGAATTTTACCATATTTTCCCAGTTATCCAAAATCATAAAACTTTTACCCCTCTATTTCCCTATTTGGCACACAAGAATGAAGATAACCAATTCGAGAAAGAAGAATGCCCTCTTTTAGAAGACACGTATTATTGCCGACAAAATCCTGTATCCCAAGATAATTGTACAACGCAACTACTCCAAGGAGAAGACCTCTCACATTGCCACATCATTGAAGTAAATTTACAAGAAACAGTCGTCGAACCAGTCACCGAAAACGAAATCTTAATCATACCCGAAAAACCTCAACAAATATTTTCAAAATGTAGAAGTAACAGATATATTCTTGTGACGTCTTCAATTTTAATCAAAATACCAGACTCTTGCGAAGTATGGACTAATAACCACAAATACATTAACAAAATTCCAATAAGTAATGGCAAGCCGTTTATACTACCAAAAATTGAGACGGAAACGTTAAGTGGTTTCAAAAATTACCAAATTCCGAACATAGCGAAAATAGACTTTGAAGAACTTAAAGAAATTAGCAGATTTTCGAAACAATTAGAACCAATTTCAGAAGTGGAAGACAATCCGTATAATTACACAAGCATATTAGGAACAGTTATTGGAATTGCAATTGCCTGCGCCTTAGTCTACATTCTCATCAAATATAGAACCCAAATTTTGAAGATTTTCAAGAAAAAACCAAAGGAAAACCCAACAGAAGAAAAGAAAAACTCGAAAAGCCACTCCGTGTTTTTTGAAACTTAAGGAGAGAGGAGTTATGTCTACAGCGCTATCAAGTGGGCACCTGTAAAATTGCATAATAGACACTTTTATACGATATTATATATTCTGTCTGAACACCATATTAATTCATTCTTTGTATAACTCTCAGTACAGTCTTTATACATTTTTTGTATTATTTCTGCTCTTTGTTAAAATATACTTTTGTTATAGTTAATTTTAGTTCTTTTTAAAAAGACATTTTTCAAAAAGAAAAAGAAAACTTTCATCGTATATGCTAGCGATCTATTTATATTATGTCACGAATAGAATTATTTCTATAATATATCTTCACATAGATATCTGATAATTTATCCCTAAAAATCGAACGTTATGTATACCTATACCGTACGAGGAAGATTCTTTGGTCACATGGGAGTTTAACATGGACCATAAGCTACAATGTGTTAGAAAGAAGCAAGTATAAATTCAGTGTATCACTTGTTATCTTTAACAGGGTATCATTAACACGGGAAAGTGTATTTCTTGTTTTATTGTAACCTGAAATTTTAATTAAGGCAGTGATGTTCTCCCTTTATACCTACATTTATATTCATTGTATAACCGCTTTGTTTTAACATGAAGAAGAGTTATAGAAATAAACTTTTAGTTATGATAATTAGATAGGTTGTAATATATCAAAATATTTAATCCAATGTAGTTGTTGAAAAATGTATTGTGATACTGGTAAATGTTTTAGTAAAAATGAAGAAACTAAGTTGTATAGAGTGAATAATTTAAAAAATTGCAAAGCGCTTTCGATTTCCGTCATCATCATTACTTCCTGAAAATGAATATTCATGTTGAAGTGTTTTGAAAAAAATTTGTTTTCAATATATTGTAACGTTTTGATTTTGGGATACGCCACTGGCTTTTGACAGATGACTATTTTTGGTTTATTGGTACCTATGTACTAGTTAAGCCACCAAGAGTAGTTGTCACGGCTAGTGTATTTATTAGGTTGTTGGAGAGAGACAAAGTGATATTGATTTCTTTGGGTTGGAAATTTATGGATCGACATTTTGCTGAAACCAAAAACGAGGTAGGTTATATGTTTACCTCGTGGTCATTCTTTTGTTATAGTCTGTTTCTTATTGTCTGACAGCACGCGAAAAGGTCACAGATGCTAGTCAGATAGTAAACCATAAGCGTCACAGTTCATCTAAGGAATTTATTTACTATTTAATTTTATACCCGATCTGATATATAAAGGTAATATAAATGTAAATTCGGTTAGTTAAAACAACTAACTAACCTTCATACATTTGTAGAGTACATACAGTTAAAACAATAAATTATTTTTGAATTAATCTTGTAACGCAACTATTCTGACTGAATATTTCATTAATTATCTTGAGAATTTGTAGCAGGTCAATTCTTGGGAGACATATTAATAAACCATTTATCAATTCATTCTCCAGATAATTACTTTCTGATTTTCGAAATGTTAATAATAACATTTCCAAGAAACATTAACATAGGGTCCTACTATGGATTGTCCCACTGACTACTTAGAAATTTTGCAGGTATACACGGTGAAACTTGGTCTCGCTCAAATTTGTATAATTTGTTTTGCTTAGAGTCGCTTATGTTCCATAAGTGTTAACTGTGTTGTGAAAAATGTCTTCAAGTTTTACCCCAGTAAAGTGTAATAGCGTGCTTAGCTTACAAACGAAGACTGTAGTGTTAAATGTGCATGCTGCTGTTGTACATCAAATGCCGGCTGCTACTGTTAGAAATATAGTTTAGAAATATTCCAATATGACAGGAGTTGGTGAATCTACTATTTATAGGCTTCTAAGAGAGAGGAAAAATGGAAATATATCTCCACCTAAAAAGTCAACTGGAACAAAACCATTTGACCTTGATAAACATGTGCAAAATACAATAAGACGAAAAGTATATCAATTATATTTTAAAAAAGAGATACCAACCCTTGACAGAATTCTAAGAATGGTGAAGGAGGATGAGAATTTGCCTGACATAGGGCGAAAAACTTTGTGGAAAATATTACACAAATTAAATTTTACTTGGGAGAAGCAAAGTCGCAAATCAGTGCTAATCGACAACGAAGAAATAATATGTTGGAGACGCCAGTATTTACGAGATATCCGAAAATACAGACAGAAGGGAAGACAAATCTATTATCTAGATGAGACATGGCTCAATGAAGGACATTCAGAGAAAAAAATATGGCAGGACAAAAGTATTCAAACCAGTCGTCAAGCTTTCATAGAAGGTTCATCTACTGGACTGAGAACTCCTATCGGTAAAGGTCGCCGACTAATAATAACGCATATTGGATGCAATCAAGGGTTCGTTGAAGGTGGTTTACTGGAGTTTCAATCAACATCAACCAAAGACTATCATGAAGAAATGACTGCAGATGTATTTTACACAAATAGTCGAATTAATTCCAAATAATGCTGTAATCGTTATGGACAATGCCACTTATCATTCGCGATTAACAGAAAATCTTCCATCTACCTCTTGGAGAAAAGCTGATATTAGAAACTGGTTAATCTTAAAAGATATACCATTTGAAGATGATATGTTGAAAAAAGAACTTTTAAAGGTTGCTTCAGATCACAAGCTATAATTTAAAAAGTTTGTTATTGATGAAATAGCCAAGAATCGTGGGATAACAGTGCTTTGTTTGCCGCCATACCATTGTGAATTAAATGCGATAGAGTTAATATGCGCCCAAATGAAAGGTAGCTAGACATAATAAAACATTTAAAATAAAAGATGTTCGTGAACTCATGGAGTACTCATTGACAACAATAACTGAAGAGAACTGGAGAGATGCTGTGAATCATGTAATTAAAGAGGAAGAGAAAATGTGGGTTTTAGATAGCCTCATAGAACAAACTATAGAACCGATAGTGATTTCTCTCGACGAGTCTTCGGATGATTCTTGTATGGCCAGCGAAGAGGATGATACTATAGATTGAATTTTATATTTCCTATAAATGGTATGTTTACTTTACTTAATATACATTAATTAATTATCAATAAATTTGAATTATGAGAATTAAACTATATTTTCTTTAATTAATTTTATTTAATAAAAATGAAAATGTAACTTGTTAATAGGCCTAAACGAATGAATTTTATTTCAACTGTATTGTTGACGGAATCTAATTAAATAAGCAAAATGAACTAATATCGTAATCTCCGCCACTGCCGCACTGTTTATCCTTTTGCTGGCATTGTTCAGTTTTATTACCATATTGTATTTTGAGCTGAAACAGTAATGTACAGATAACCAATACAGACACCTACTTGTTTTGCATTAGAATGTATGTACTGTATTTACTTGTAAAATTCTTAGGATCACTCTGTAAGAGATACTTTTCTATTTGAATATTTAAAGGGACTACTGTGCTGTCAGACATTAAGAAATACACTATATTGGTTTAAAACCCTTAGTAATCCCAAATTTGTGATCGATGTGGGATATAACACTATATATCACGATAATGTGAGTTGCCTCCTTAAGATTTTACTATTCAAAGTTGCATTCTCCATCGATTTTTTTGTCATTTCAAAATCAGAAATGACTTTTTGTTTATTGAAGAGAGTTTTCTTTTTAGGGTTCTACGGTAGTCTGTAAATAGTTTTCGTTCAGTAAAAACGCGACTAAAACTTGGTTTTGTTTCGTGCTTAATCTTGAATGAACACTCCATGACCAAAACAACAACAAAATAATGTCTTCGTAGTGGAACACCAGTTGCATGTTGATTCGCCCTTATACGACACATGAGAGTATTCCAGAGGCCAAGAAAGATTGAAAGAAAAACATTGGCCGAATTTTGTAGAACGTGGGAGGACATAAAAGGACGTAGGAGGACAGGTCAGAATTTCTTTTATTTTACCATTTTTCAATAATTGAATTATTATTTTAAAAAAAATTGAGAAAAATTAAATTTAAATAATAGTTGCTGAAAGTAAATAAAATATCGTCGTAAATAACTTTACAATCCTACAAGATAGTACTAATAAAATATAATTTTTTATGAAAGTATAAACTTAGTACTATAGTCTCGAAAAGTCACTATTGTATTTATTTTATGGAATATACTTAAGGTTTTATTCATTTACTAATGAAGACTTAAGTAACTTCAATTTCTCACTTAAATATTTCAATCAAAACCAATAGGGTATTAATTCCCTTGTTGCAGAAAAATTGCTATACCCAAGTCTAAATAAAGGATTGATCTTCGCTGTTATTCAAATATTTCTTTTTATATTTGACCTCAATACTTTACTAAGATTTCATATTTTGCAACTTGGTAAAATCTATAATACGTTTCTATTACTGGTTTTTATCTATAAAACAAAAGTTGTATTGCGCCGCAGGTTATGTGATATATTTCTTATTCACTCCCATAAATGCTCTCAGACGAAAAGCTGCCGTTGGCCTTTATAACTTAATATTGAAAATAAAACCACTAAATGTTTTTAAATCTTGTTAATTTTGATAAAGTTAATAAACTTAGGTGACAATATTTTAAGGTTAAGCGAATGATTAATTTAAGAACTTTTTTAAATGTGTACTCACAAGTCAGGTACAAGAAGTATAACAATAAGATACATCTTGTTTTAATGTAGGTAATAATCCTATATCACAGAAAATTTATATCAATAAAATGTAGAAGAACCATGTCGAAATGTCTGAATAAATCAACAAGTAACTGGCTGTCTAAATTTACAGTATATCAAATAATGTATGATTATTACCAACATAAAGAAGAATAGCCTGTTCTGTGTGATGTTAAGACTTACATTTTTGAAAGAAAATTGATAGTTAATCATTAAATAGATGAAAGCGAGAACTAAATTGTTTAGAAATTCTTTTTTTATGTTGTTTAATAGTACTTTATGCACCAAGGGAGCGAAATGACGCGTTCTCGGCAAGTTCGTGCTTCAGGCGCGAGCGTAGTGAGGGCGCTGCAGTCGAAGGTTATTGGTCTATGCTTTAAAGGTTGATTAATGTGACATTCAGTCTCACCAACAGAAATTGCCAAGCGATGGCGAAATGCATGCTACAGTCATTTACTGAACAATGAGCTAGCAATCTATTTCGTTTTCCTATATCCCTGATTAGGTACAGTACATTAACAAGAAATAAAGAGTTTATTTTACTTCCGCATGTTTATGATATCTTGTTAAAGAAAAGAGATGATACACTGAATTTATACTTGTTTCTTTCTAACACATTGTCGCTTATAGCCCATGTTAATGATCCATGTGACCGAAGAGCTTTCCTCGCACGGTATATTGATCCTATACAATATAAAAATAAACAATAGACAAATCCTTGATAGATAAACGTTAGCCTATTTTATTTATTAATATTTTTAATATATAATTTATTCAAATTTACCTTTACGACCATTTAATATAATAATTTGATAGCTAGAACAACGCTAGACCATGTTATTTATAATTTGTTTCAAGGTTAAAGTCAAATGTCAAATATATACTATATACAGTGCTATTCAAAAGTCCCCTCCCCCCTCGTATCTTTTGAACGGCTACACTTACATTAATAAAATTTGGAGGGTGAAAATAAAGTGTTGTAAACTTCTCTACGAATGGTAACAGGTGACGTAATAGTAATAGATGACGTCACAGTGCCACTCTGGCCAATAATTTTAAATAGGACCTTATGGCAAGTGATATCTCGTTCGAAAGGCATTGACATTGGCTACATAGCCATATTAATTTTGTTTGGGTTCAAATTAATTTTTACGGATACATTAAACAAATACCAAAATTATTATTATTTCACATTTAAATATTGAAGATTTTTCAGTCCGCCTCTGGTTAGTTGTCAAAAAAATTGACGTTTTTAATTTAATAGTATTTGTTACTTTGCAAAGTTTTTTCTAAATAGCTTAAATATTTAATTTTATTATTGTGTAACGAGACGTTTAAGAGTTTACATAGGCAAGCCGACAAAGTACCAGCTATCTTAATAAGTGGTGAATCTAGAAAGAATCTCCATGAAACGGAACGTTAATTTAATGAGAGATACCCAGATCGCCATATCTCGAGAACTTATTTGAGGGAGCTTCTTCACAAGTTTGAAGCAACAGGTAGTGTTCAAGATGCCAAACGATCTGGTCGACCAACATTTAGTGATGATAAAAAAATTGATATATTTGCTAAAATGGTAGTAAACCCTACTTCCTCTTCAACTAAAGTTGCGTCTATCTGTGAAGTAAGTAAAAGTACAGTACAGAGAGTGTTGACTAAAAATAAATTTCATCCATACAAGTTAAAAATGGTGCACCACCTTTCGGATGACGACCCCGACAGAAGACTCGGATTCTGTGAATGTATGACAAATAAAATTAGTCAAAACCCACATTACACAAAAACAATTTGTTTTAGTGACGAAAGTACTTTTTGCCTCAATGGAAATGTGAATACAAAATGTAAGGTATTGGAGTGACACAAATCCTCACACCTTTCGTGAACAACATACCCAATTTCCAGAAAAAGTCAAACTTTTGGGAGGTATTTTGGGAAACCACATATTATAGTTGGTCCTGTTTTCCTAAATTCAAATTTAAGCGGTGAAGTGTATCTGGAGACAATTGAGCCGTTAATTCTTGAAATGCTGGAAGACAATCAAGATGAATTCTGCCATCTGGAAATAACATTTCAACAAGATGGTGCTCCTGCGCATTATTATGGTGCAGTAAGACGTTACATGGATGAAGAATATCGAGGTAGATGGATCGGCTGGCGAGGTCCTAATTAATGGCCACCTCGGTCACCAGATCTGACACCATTAGATTTTTTTCTATGGGGGCACTTGAAATCCAAGGTTTATACTACGGCACCAGATAGCACTGGCGTTTTGAAAGAAAGAATTACTGAAGAATGCAATGCTATTTCGGCTGACACTTTCGAACGAGTACGAGAAGAGTTTACTAATAGGATGTATTACTGTCAAGAAGTAGACGGAGGATATTTCGAACACTTACTATAAGAATCCTTTGTTGATATTTGATTAATTAAATTTAAAAAAATAATTTCAATGATTTTGGTATTTATTTAATTTATCCGTCAAAATTAATATAAACCCAAACAAAATTAATATGGCTATATAGCCAATGTCAATGCCTTTCAAACGAGATATCACTTGCCATAAGGTCCTATTTAAAATTATTGGCCAGAGTGGCACTGTGACGTCGTCTATTACTATTACGTCACCTGTTACCATTCGTAGAGAAGTTTACAACACTTTATTTTCACCCTCCAAATTTTATTAATGTAAGTGTAGCCATTCAAAAGATACGAGGGAGGGAGGGGACTTTTGAATAGCACTATATAATAACTGACTGTATGACACTAAATATTACTAAAAAAGTGTTCAAATAGACTTCATTGTGACACTGTAACCAATGTTATAATGAAATCTCTTTTATACGCGAATTATAAAAAATTATTATTGTTGAAGTTTATTGGAAGTCACAATGGATCGTTATCTGAAAAAGAACGAATTGATATTAGGACATGGTAATAGGTGGAGAAGTACTATGTTTACCTGTTCAAGGAGTTTTTGGACTGATTTAATAAAATATTCAAAATTACCACCAGTAACTTCCAAATTCCTTTCAAGCTTTCGGAAATGATTTAGGTCTTATTTAGTTACCAGCATGAATAGTTTCTCCTTCAATCTTTAATTTTGTTTATTGGCTGCGTTTTATAAAATACAGATTTCAAATATCTCCAAAAAATGAAACGAATCAATTGAGTTATTATATATAGGGTGTCCCAAGATTTTCTTTACAGCCTGTAACTCAGGAATTCACAAATAGGTTTATTTAAAAATTGGGTAATGTTTTCGGGACCTACGGTAATTTCATCCGAGGTATACATGGTATCTGTGATGTAATCATAGAAGCAGGGATGTCATCGCAATGAAAAAAATTTATTTGAAGGGGGTGTCAACCTTAGCTGAAATACCTAGTACCGTTTTAAAACAATACATAGTGTGAAAACTCCGAAGTTAAAATGCCATTCCTATTCACACCGAACAAATATCGTCGTCATAAAGTCAAAACCTCGTACTTAAATTTTTGGCGTTTTTGAGTTACGGGCATCATACTTTTTTATTTATGATCTGCGTCGAATGCAAAACCTTATATCAAAATTGGACGTTAACGAAGGCGCTGGAAACAAGCGTCGAAAACTCGTAGCTAAATTTGCTCCTAAACAAAATGTGAAAACCTCGTATCTCGTTTGGCTCGCTAGTGACAACAACTTGTAGCTGTTTCGACCACGTTTTCGACCGACAGTTAATTAAAAAGCTAAGTATTTTATTGACAAATAATAGACAGAACCATGGTATGTATACTATTTACTGTAATTACTCTTATATTACATTTTTTAAATTATTACTTCATAGGGTTTTTAATTGTAACTCTTTATTTGAGGTTGAGGTGATTTTATTTCGTTAGAATACTTTATAAATTGAACTTTTCTATTCTAGATTGTTGTATTTTAGTTGTTTTAGTAGAAAATTAAAGGTTAATGTTCAAACAAGTCTATAATCTGTAGTATTTAAAGAAATTTTTTGAGATACGAGGTTTTAAAATTTACATATTCTTAGACAATATGTCTGCCGGTTCAATGAGTTATGAGGTTTTATCGTTACTAAATATAAGTTCTTTTTTACTTGTAGATGTCCCGAAGTGCGCTTATTTTGGAAATGGCTTAAAGGGAAATGTTAATATTATGCTAATGGTGTCTATCTCAGATCGTAACATTGAACTTGAAATAACTAGTCCGGAAAACTACATACCAAGTAGCTTGGTAAACTTGGATAATGACCAACAAGTAGTACTGTTTGAGGAAGTGCACTTATCTAACGTTCAACAAGAAGTGCCTTTGAAGCCAGACTCGAGCGAAAAAAATATATTTGAGGGAAATATAAATCAAAATACTGACTTAAAAACCGATTTACAAGATGTTAGGACTACACCACCAACTTGTAAAAAAATATTACGAAAAATACTAGCATTAGATGTATCAAGAGCAGCAGCTTCTATGTCAACCATGACCGAAAAGTGTAGCCGCTATTCCCGATCAGAACTGGAGGAAGAGCCGTTTGAAGACTCTGGGTCAAGCTAATATTGTCCTAGTGATGAGGATGAGCCAAGTAACAATATTACTAACAAAAAGCGTAGAGTATGGTCAGAAATGACTTTAATAACATCTGACAATTCTGCGAGCCGTGATGCGGAGAGCAATATTTTAGAAAGAATAACATAAAATACAAAAGACGATAGTAAAAAAAGAGTGAAAAAAGGAAAAGCAGATTCAAGTAATTGTAGTACTTTCCGGACTTGTTACGTAAATTACTATAAAATACTATTTGTATAAATTTTTTATGAAATTCGAGAATGACCTAATTTTCTTACATATAGTCTTCAGTTAATCTTATCCTATTTTTTGTAAACAAATAGTATCTAGAAACCATAACATTTTGTTAATCTCATGAATTTTTATCTTAACCTATTTTTAATCTTAACTCTAATCGACAAATCTGCATTTTCTATGCTTTAAATTGCACTAAAATTATCAAATATGTAGCTAGTGCTGATATAAATACTGGAATTGTTTGTTGATTTACAGTAAAAAATCCATAGACGGTGAATTTCGGTCGAAGTTCCTTCATAAAAACGGACAATCCTTCGAGTTCTTCGGATAAAATTGGATCTTGGGCATCAGCTTGCAACACGTTGCATAATTTTGCTAATCGGAGGGCTCCTTTTTCAGCTTTGTCACATGACATCACGGTAATCAGTGTGAGAATCTACAACAATACCAATACTTATCAAATTAACGTAATGATACGACAGTGAATGATATGTAACAGAATCATCTAATTAAATTGCCAGATATACAGTCTATTGTCTTTTTGAATAATATTACTTATATAAGAATGCTAAATGCTCATAGACGCAACTAGCATAAGATTTTTGGGGGGGCTAAAGCCCCAACTAGAAGGGACGTCATCGCAGGTGCCCCGCTGATAGTGCACCGCCGGTAACAAAAAACTTTTGGTTGCCCCTGCTCTGACATTAATTTATAGTAAATACTATACCCATACCAGCATGTATTTTTAATTTCATAAAATCACTATTTTGTTTTAAGTAAACGATTAATGAAAATTATATTGATACTTTTACTAAAAAAAAAATATTTTATTAAAAAATAAAGCTAAAATACGAAGGTAAACATTAAAATGAAAAAATTATAGATTTTAACAAATCTACCAAACCTAATTTAAATTAGTTTATCCAAATAGATAACGTAATCTCTTTCAATAAATAATACAGGCAAGTCTGAAAATCGACTTTGGCCCATAAAGGATCTTAAATAGGTAACAATTCTGCGCATTATAGAAAATGATCGTTCACAGGTAGCGGATGACACTGGTAGTATAATCGCTGATTGAAATAATAAGTTAAAAAATCTAGCAATAATGTTTCGGTGACCAAAAAAAATGACATTGCCTCCAACAAGTGTCAAAATAACCCCGATGTTTTGCGCAGTCAAATTCAAAATTGGAGGAGAATAAAGACGTAGAAAAAAATAATGGGTCAGAAGTCGATAGGGTCGTAGTAACTGAGGAATCAATAAACATCAATTCCCTTTCTAAAAATAATCCTAGAGTTAACAACTTCTCTTCATACATTTCATTTTCGATTAAAGATTTTCAGATAGGGGATGAAACTCAACAAGAACAAAAGGACACGTCTAAAAATGATATAGATAACAAGTAATATATTAACAAAGTGAACCAGACATCAACCAAACTTTCCAAAACCGCAATATCTCCATCCAACTCAATAGCAAATAACATCAATTCAAATTCCTTATCACGCCGATCAAGTGAGAAAGATAATAATAGAATCCGAGATTATTCGGACAATGATAGCAGTTGCGAAAGAGCTCTTAACAATATCTCCACAATCAGATTCATAAATCGTATTCCCCAAAAATCTTTGGATCTCAAATGCCTCAAAAATATTGGTAACACATCATGTTTCATGAATTGTATTATCCAATGTCTATCAAACACAAGGTGGCTATTAGAATATCTAAAGAAAGACGCATACATAAGATATATTAACATAAACATATCTAGCATGAAAGGAGCACTAATTAAAGCATTTGCTGAAGTTATTCAAGAGCTTTAGTCTGAAGACAGTTCAGACAGAGTGGTTAATACAGTATCATTGAAAAGTCAGATTCAGCGGCTTACTTCAAAGTTCATGAGATACACTAAACATGATGCACACGAATTTCTTCGTTACCTATTAGCAGGACATCACGAAGATGTCAACAAGGTGTATGAAAAACCAAAGCCCATATTAACAGAAATTGATGACAAACTAAGTGACGTTGAGAAAGCACAAGAATCTTGGTTGAGATATCCGAGAATGGACAACTACAAGATTGAGGATGACTTTGTCGGTCAATTAAAATCAACAATCAGGTGCACACACTGTGGTCACTGCTCAGTTACATACGATCCCTTTTGGGATTTATCCCTTTCGATACCCAAAAAACAGGTCAATTACGACTTTCACAATGTTTAGATTCGTTTACGGGAGAAGAAACACTTGACGGTGATGAGAAACCAACATGTTCGAAATGTAAGGAACGAAGACGATGCACTAAATCATTCTCAATTCATAAATTTCCGAAAATATTGGTTATTCACCTGAAGCGCTTTTCGCAAACAGAAAAATTTAGTGGAAAACTTAATGTTGCAATAGAGTTTCCAATAGAAGGGCTTGATATGAGCCATTACGCGGCTGATAATGTGGCACCTTGTATGTACAACCTATACGCTATATCAAATCACAGTGGTACCACTTACAATGGTCACTACACAGCATATTGCCGACATCCCTACACGGGGCAGTGGCACGAATATAACGATTCAAGAGTGCTATTAATATCGTGGAAATCTTTAGTCAGTGGAGAAGCATATGTTCTCTTCTATGAACAAGATGACACAAAGTCCCACCTTCAAGTTTAATAATTTTTTTATTAGTTTTTAAATTGTATATTTTCATTGTGAACCAATATCATATATTGTTTTTTCTGCAAAATTTATTTGTATATTTATATATACATTGTATTCTTATTAATGTATACATCAAATAAATTTATAAATGCTAGGATAGATTTCTTTAGACAGTACATTTTTTACTGTTTCAAAAGTAATCTGCTTATTTGACATTTTTAAAATATTTTTTAGTACTAACATTTCTGCTTTTAATATACTTACCTCTATCGAATTTTAGAATGTCATAATAATGTATAATAAATTCAGTTGAACCCTCGTATTCCAGAATAAAGAAATTATCAATCGATTCGACCAATTTTAAACTCTCTTCAGAAAATCGTTTTTTTTTAAACCTACAACACGACGCCATTTTGGGAGGTCCGATAAGAGGGAAGGACTGGCGAATAGTTTTGAACAGATTCGTTCTGAAAATTTTCTATATCCAAATTGAAAAATTGCTCATACAATTTCGATAAACCTCACTGAATATAAAATTGATTGGACCCAAAATCAATTGATATTAATTCTTATACCGGGAATCTACCTGAGCAAATTAGTTTTTCCATAAAGTATTGAAATAGATTTTCTTAATTGGCGTTTTGCTTCTCCTGCATTTTGGAAGTTCACAATTTGTCAATATAAATATCTTGTTTTTGTTGATAAACATCAACTAAGTTCTTACCAAACATTTACTTTAAGGCAATTTTAAAAAATATTAGGGTTGAAAGTAGCCTTTACTTAGAATATAAAACTGAATAGGATTTCTTTACGTCTTGTGTGAAATAATATGAATACAAATCTGTTTTCAAATATTTGTGTCTACAAATTTGTTTTTTCTTTTATTTTCCTCGAAATTTTTCTGAGATATATATTGTAATGTTTTTGTTATTTATTTAAACGTTTTTATTACGTGTGGGATAAATTTATACACACACGTTATAACTACTAACTTAATTTATTTATTCACTACACTATTCACTAATTTATATTATGTACACAGTATATTCACTTACATTAATTTATATAAACACTTCACTACTTAGGCTATTTACTTGTTCGCTGTTTATATCACGAGATCACTTTATAAACTAAACTTCTCCCGCTGGTCGTTCCTTTATACATAGTGCCTTTTTACTAGATAATTCTAGATTGCGGCTTACACAAAAACAATCGGCTTCCTGGAGTTTTCTAGATAAGACTGATCACAAAAACAATGTCTTGATAAGATAGTCACAAAAAATCGTAAACAGTTCTAAAAAAAACCTGCGCATCCGCCAAAATTTTAACTTTCATACATGGCTTAGACAGAGTCGGATTCAGAGACTACACTAGTGTGCTATTTCGTAACATTACCCCCTCCTTAAATGGAAGTTCCTCCTGGAACTTTTGTGTAGCCGAAACTGGATGTTTGTATCGGAAAGTGGCCCCATTTATACACTTTCCGATCTTATGGAAACAACAGGGCACCGTCTTCATCGGATACTGATAACAGGGGTTGTAGCTGCAAATTAATATGTGGACTCCGGTATCTTGGAAGATCACCTCTACCATGTTCCTGATGACTCGCTAATCCAACTGGTTACTCGCTGTCTTAGACATAGCCAGTTTCTTCAGGCTGGATTCCAACACATGGTCTCGGAGGTTTCGAAGTGCTTCCCACACATCGCGGTAGGTAGATCGATCTTGAAATCCATTTTTAGTTACCACGTAGAAGATGTACCGCGAATTGTGTTTCAGTCTCACTGTTTTGCCAGGGGCTGGACTCTGATGTTCAAGTTTTTCTAACTGCCCGAACTTCTTTCGAAAAACGGTTGCCAACCCTCGTGCGTTCTTGATACGGGCGGGGATGTTGTATGCCAGTGAATAATCTTCCAGGAGAGTGAACAAATCTTGTCGTTGTTCTGAAGTGATTCCATACCTAGCTTTCCCGGTACCTCCGGTCATGGTCTCCTTCGAATGGTGCTAGTCGATTTTGGTGAACTACTTTTGGTTTTCCGTTGGGGATCTTGCTTATGCGATATTGTAACGCTCTTGCGTCGTTATTTGACGGGTTGGCGCCTTAACTAGAGGTGACGGGTTGCCTCGGGCGCCAGTTTATTAAAGTGGTATGCTCCACTCGCACCGGGCAGCGTCAGTGAAGAATTAAAATACTCCAGGGGTCACTTTATGGTGGTGACGAAAGTGTTGCGGCCGGTCGGGCAGATTTTACTTGCCTCCCCGGCTTAGTAACCTGGGTATTAGCTGCTTAACGTTCTTACCTATTTACGGAGGTTTACTGGTAATTGGAGTTGGAGAGAAGAGAAACCAAAAGTTACTTATTTACAAAGAGTCTTTATTAAACGGAAAACTAAATTAAATGTCCTTTAATTCGGGTAGGCGGGGCAAAAGCACTAGTACTAACTACTATCCTACAGGTTCGAAACGGTCTCTACTACGGTGAGTAAAACAAAGCTATCAAAGCGGAAGCAACAAAAATGGGCGGGGGTGCGGGGGACGGTTAGCGGAAGCAGATTGCAAGCGAAAGCAAAAATGGGGCGAGGATGCGGTGGACGGTTAGACGGCAGTGGGCAGAACTACTACGGATTGCAAGCGACCCTCTAGGTTAATCAAAGCTCTACTCTCGGGGGATATGGCTCTCGGTTTCCGCGGTATCGAAATCTCGGAGTTGCGGCGGCCACCACTAGGATGTGAGAACTCAACTTTCTAGTGGCGGACACGGTACTCTTCGATCGGATGGCTTAAGGCCCAAACACGGCCGCTGCTAGGATGTGAGAACTCAACGTTCTAGCAGCGGACACGGTTCCCCTCGATCGGATGGCTTAAGGCCCAAACACGGCCGCTGCTAGGATGTGAGAACTCAACGTTCTAGCAGCGGACACGGTTCCCCTTTACTTCCCCTGGTCGGATTATACGGCGAGAACCATATACCCTAAGGTATAAAATTCGGAATATCACTCACCTCGGTAAACGGTACGGTCGAATTTAACGGAATCGGTTTTCTGAAAGAGAACGGTTTTATGAGCACAATGAAGTCTCTTAGTTTTAAGTCTCACCTGCGTATGCGGGTAAGGATCTGAGTCTACGGATAGACTGACTACACTGAGAATCGTTCTGCTTTACGGTATGGCTTGTTGGGGATACGGCGCGAAGTCGTAAGTGTCGCCGACTGTCGGTGCAGGTTTGATAAATTATATTATGTTATATTGTACCGATGTTTATATTACTTTGTATCGAAACGGACGGAGAAATACGATGTTCGAACGCTTTATTTTATATTATACGGAAGATTGAGCTTTTGCCCGGTCTTTGAAAATGTAACTTCGTTACACACCCTTCCCACTTCCCAAAAAAATGTATGCATATATATTTTTTTCAAAAACCTCCCCTGAACTATCTATTACGGAGAAGAAAAGATCCCACTACAAAAATAAAAACCGACTAGGCGCCTACCCCTTTTCGGCCGAACCCTTTTATTGGGGGTAGGTACACCTATCACAATTATTCGGAACTAAAAAAAATGAAATTCACAAGAAAAATAAAGTTTAATTCTTCTACGTCCTTTGGCTGATGTCGGACCAGGGTGGGGACTCCGACTTCTAGTGAAGACGCGTCTTGAAGAGATGCTGACATCCGCAGGCGGGGCACGGCGCATGGCAGCGCTGGAAGGTGCTTTGGACACTGAAACTCCGGGGTTGGCGGCCTCACGGCGACTAGGTGTGTCTTGGCTTGCCTCCATGGCCTTCAGAAGGTCAGCGACGACGTTGTGTACGGTTGACGTGGTTTCGGGAATCGGATCCATCCTAGCACTCTCCTTCTATGGTTTCGGGATTCCTGAAAGGTCAACGCATATCAGTATTCTAACCAAATAAACGGTCCGGCGGAGAGATAACAAACAAAAGACTATTACAACGGATTGTCGGACGCAATTTATAAAACGGAAACGGGTCCAAATATATAAACGTTAACAACTCTAGTATATATCTATAAAAATGAAATCAAGTAAACCTACGGAAAACTATGATTCGGAAGAGAAGAACAACTATACTACAGTAACCCCTCTTGTCGAGGCACACGCAGAGAGTGCGGTGGGGCGGCTCCTCTTGGGGGCTCTCCTGGACATCGGCTTGTCATCTCTGAAAGGAAAACGGATATTTCTTACCTAGTGCTCGTCGGAAGTATGTGCTGGTCGTAGATCTTTGACATGAATCCGATGGAGTCGTTTGCCTGTTCTGCTTTTGAGGTTGTATACTACCGGCGAGAGGACATGGGTAACGGTATAGGGGCCGGAATATTTGGGAGTAAGTTTCGCGGCGAATCCTCGGTCCGCTGAGGCCAGGTGGTGCTCGCGTTTCATGACTTGATCGCCTACCTGGCAACGCCAATCCCGGCGCCGGAGGTTGTAATGATGACTCTGAACGGTGAATGCCCTGGCCAGATTTACCCGTACCATCTCGAATGTATCCCTTAGACGGGACAATCTGTCGGTGTGCTGAGTGGTATCCTCTTGACTGGTATTTACGTTCCCCTCTTCAACGGGGGAGGTTGGGCGGTATATAGCCTTGGGAATTTCTAATTCTCTTCCAAAGTTCAAGAACGCGGGGGAATATCCGGTGGATTCTTGACGTGCGGTGTTTATAGCGAACGAAAGCTCGGCTAAGTGCAGGTCCCACTTCCGGTGATCTTCTTCACAGAACTGCGCTATCATGGTTTTCAATGTCTTGTTGGCCCTCTCCACGGGGTTAGCTTGCGGGGTATATGGCGGAGTCAAACGGTGTTGAATACCGAATTCTTTTAGCGATTCTTCGAACAACCGGCCGGTAAACTGAGTTCCATTGTCGGTGAGGATCACCTTGGGACAACCAAAGCGGGTTATTATATCTTCATACAAAGCTTGTGCGACGGCTGTTCGAATTTGGTTTTAATTACCAAATTCTCCCGTGATTCTATTTCAATTTCCCCTGTATAATACAAGTCGAATATTATGCTCAAAATACATAACTAAATATATCCTTATTTTCAACAGTTAATATTTCTTTACTTCACTAAAAAAGTCATTTAAATTTACTAACACCTAAGAAAAACAGATAAATATCGTTTTCTGACATTCTACTGAACATATCAAAGTCCCCGACATCTTATCTCTTCATAAAAACTCTCTTCCAAACTCTGTTATCTGTATCTACAAAACCGTTGAAAACCCCACAAAAAACATCTTCATATCTGCAACATTCACTTGTTGTTCGAACGTTACATTTTAAAATACTTTTATCCCATTGGCTAGTTTCTAATAGTTTACTCATTCCTCGATCCTACGTCATAAACCATATAAATACGAAAATAGCCTCATTTTTACTTCACTTCCCAGATAGCTTTCACACTTCTCAGACACCCTCTTTCATCATACATCATGCTACAACTTCGTAAAACCAGCCGGCGTTTTTGAACCCGGGAACCACCATGTGTCCGTAATCTTTATTCCTTTCATAAACCAACATAGTATGTGCACAATACTTTCAGTTATCGCGAAAAGTCAAGTGAATTCTTAATTGTCGAAGCAACAGTAAATAACTTATATTTCATGACAATATAAATCATAACGTGATATCAGTGTTTTAATTTCATTCTACGGTTCATCGTTACTTCAGTGACAAACGGCCGTAGTGGTCCTTCGCAAAGCCAAAAATACATTCCCTCTAATTAACCCGAAGTAAAAGGGTTAAATTAAAACATGGTCCTGATTCGAGACCGGATAGAACCAGAAAATAGTGAAGCACAGTCCTAGCGAGAGCAGTGAAACAGCCCTTGGAGTCCAGAGAATATAGACCCTCAGCGTTCCCGAGAACTCTTCGAGAATTTCAGTCAGCAGAAAACAGACATTAGATAAGGTATTTATCGATAATAAAAGATTTTGTATATTTGCTTATCAACCAACGTAAAATTTTGTAAACATAGAATATAGTGTGATACGAAATTCAGTGATCTAACAATGCAAAAACATTTATCACATTTTACAATTTAAAATTACAGTCATGTATATTAATATTATAAGATAATATAGTTAAAACTGATGAATATTTTCATATATTTGCGTATCAAACGATGGAAAAATCTCATAAATTTAACATACAGTGGTAGACGAAAGTCTGCACTCAAACACTTTAAAATAATTAACATTGCTATGGATTTATAATAAAAGTCTTTGATATTTTTAATGCAACATAAACATTTATATTATACAGTGTGGTTTAAATAATTTCACCTTAATATTAATTTGGATTTTTAATAAAAGTCTTTGATATTTTTCATGCAACATAAACATTTATATTTATATTATACAGCGTGACTTAAATAATTACACCTGAATATTGATTAATCACAATAACATCGTTGAAATTTCTTATAAAACATACATTCATTGTACAGTGTGTCCTAAATAATTACACATTGAGATTGTCATGGAACCATAATAACACTAGTCGGTATTGTTGTGTGAGAAAACCAGGTACAATTACAGTGTCATTTTAACTTGCAACGAGTCGTAGAAAACTGAACAGGCACGGCTGGTAGCAAAAATATAAAACAAATATATTACGCTGATACAAAATAAGCATTGTTCAAACATAGCCATTAATTTACATTTCATGTTAAATATAATAATACACGGCAGATTGTTACTGCCCATGTTAACCGTTTGACAGATTGTAATAACATTTCAAAATGTACTGCCCAACAATTAAGAACATTCACGTCCGAAGCTAGATCTATCGTAAAGTCATTGTTAAATTTAAATATCAATAAGGAAGAGTATTTGATGCACTAATCGTTCACATATTAAAAACAAAGTTAGATTATAATACAAAAAGATCTCTTGAAGAAAAAGAGACTGATCAAAATTTAATTGCTAGTGATACTTTTTTTGATTTCTTGGAAAAAAAATGTACAGTCTTGGAAAACTTGTTAACCCAAGATCCCAAACCCTAACCATTCACCATCAATGCAAATCTCCAGAATATTATCGTCAAAAAACATACTGTTCTGGACACAACTCATTCGCAATACCTAACGAATAACCCCTCTCTTACTCATTACATTCATTCTTCCGGTGTGACCAAACCACTTTTAAGAAAAACTTACCGTAACACACATTCTTAAATCACAAAACAATTATAAAATCAAAACTTACTCTCACATTAAAACATTCTTGCTCATAATTCATTATCAAACTAACACTTACACTCGAATAAACGATTCACTTGTACTCAACGCCCTTACAGTGCAGAATAGCACTCGCTCATCATTGCTTAAACTCTTTCTCGTCAAGAAAACAATCCTTTAGTCCTCTGGAAGAGGACAGTGATACTTATATACTTGAAACTATGTGAAAAACTTAAACTTATACTTGAACATTGAGAAACAAATACTTTAACACTTAAAACCCTGGACGATTAACAAAAAAAAAGCTTAGACACTTTGACATGAACATTACTCTTATGTGAATACCTGGATAAAGGTATTGAAATGAAGAAGAATATACTTGGTTGAAAAGATGAATATACTTGGTTAAAGATGAAGATACTTGGTTGAAAAAGGAGATACTTGATTGAAAAAATGAAGATACTTGGTTGAAAAGATGAAGATACTTGGTTGAAAAGATGAAGAAACTTGGTTGAAAAGATGAAGAAACTTGGTTGAAAAGATGAAGAAACTTGGTTGAAAATATGAAGATACTTGGTTGAAAAGATGAAGAAACTTGGTTGAAAAGATGAAGAAACTTGGTTGAAAATGAAGATACTTGGTTGAAAAGATGAATATACTTGGTTAAAGATGAAGATACTTGGTTGAAAAAGAAGATACTTGGTTGAAAAGATGAAGAAACTTGGTTGAAAAGATGAAGAAACTTGGTTGAAAAGATGAAGATACTTGGTTGAAGAAGATGCATGGTTGAAGAAGATGACACTTGGATAATATAAACACTTGGGTGACGTTTAGAAGAAAACGGCATCCCCCCTTACTCATATGTTACTTAACCAATCACATTGACGACACTTTGAATTTAAAACGACTTGACAAAAACATTGTATACATATCTTACCCTCCTTTTCTTGGCGAGAACAGAAATAACTCCTTTACATTAATTAAAACATTTTAAAAACTCATTCTTACCCGCAAAAGAGTCGGGTCCCCTTAACACAAACATCTATAATCATAAAAACATATACAAAAACAATCTCAAAAGAGTTAGAAAAAACTCTTTCATCATACTTAAACACTCGTGGTCACTACCTTACATTTTTACTTTTATGCTAACTCACACTTACATAATTACTTGCACTAGCATACAATTGCACCTTAATCAAACTCATACTCATTCTCATATTGGCACTCAAAGCTCACATTCATAATACGTTTACACTTATTCGTACATACTCGTATTTGCATTTGCATTCACATTCATTCATACTTACTCTTACTCACTTGTTGTTGCACGCATTCGTACTTGCTCTAGTCTCATGAGCATACTCTCTTACGTTTCTCTCATTATCTCATTAAACACTGGGAAGTCCGAGGTTCCTGGACCGTTACTCGTAAAACAAACTGGTACCACACTTGTCGAAATAGAATCGACTTAAACATTCTCTTACATTTCTCTCATTATCTCATTAAACACTGGGAAGTCCGAGGTTCCTGGACCGTTACTCGTAAAACAAACTGGTACCACACTTGTCGAAATAGAATCGACTTAAACATTCTCTTACATTTCTCTCATTATCTCATTAAACACTGGGAAGTCCGAGGTTCCTGGACCGTTACTCGTAAAACAAACTGGTACCACACTTGTCGAAATAGAATCGACTTAAACATTCTCTTACGTTTCTATCATTATCTCATTAAACACTGGGAAGTCCGAGGTTCCTGGACCGTTACTCGTAAAACAAACTGGTACCACACTTGTCGAACTAGAATTGACGTAAACATTCTCGTTCTTTTACTTCATTTACATATACTTTCATGTGAATACCTGGACAAAGGTATTATTCTTTTATGTGAATACCTGGACAAAGGTATTATTCTTTCATGTGAATACCTGGACAAAGGTATTATTCTTTTCTGTGAATACCTGGACAAAGGTATTATTCTTTCATGTGAATACCTGGACAAAGGTATTATTCTTTTATGTGAATACCTGGACAAAGGTATTATTCTTTCATGTGAATACCTGGACAAAGGTATTATTCTTTTATGTGAATACCTGGACAAAGGTATTATTCTTTTATGTGAATACCTGGACAAAGGTATTATTCTTTCATGTGAATACCTGGACAAAGGTATTATTCTCTAGAGTATATTGCTTACATTCTTATCGTTTACAACTCTAGTCCATTTCTAGAGTATATTGCTTACACTCTTATCGTTTACAACTCTAGTCCATTTCTAGAGTATATTGCTTACACTCTTATCGTTTACAACTCTAGTCCATTTCTAGAGTATATTGCTTACATTCGTGCCCTTACCAAACAAGAACTAGAATGCATCTAGGCCTCTTGTTCATCGTTACATTCATGACGTTAGAGTCCTTACAACACTCTAACCTCAAATCTTATTCATTCATTCACTCATGACGTTAGAGTCCTTACAACACTCTAACCTCAAATCTTATTCATTAGTTACATTCATGACATTAGAGTCCTTACAACACTCTAACCTCAAATCTTATTCATTCATTACATTCATGACGTTAGAGTCCTTACAACACTCTGACACCAACATTAGGTTACTTTACAACCCATATACACATATTTACATAGTTACTCTCAAAATTATTCACTTTCATTCACAAACCTGCATCAACACTGTACACACACTCACGCTCCATACCCTTTCACTAACATCAGCATTCGATGTCTGAGAGCAGCCATCTCTCACCTCTCTTCCATTCTTCCCGCGCCCCCAATATGTTCGAATTTGGTTTTAATTACCAAATTCTCCCGTGATTCTATTTCAATTTCCCCTGTATAATACAAGTCGAATATTATGCTCAAAATACATAACTAAATATATCCTTATTTTCAACAGTTAATATTTCTTTACTTCACTAAAAAAGTCATTTAAATTTACTAACACCTAAGAAAAACAGATAAATATCGTTTTCTGACATTCTACTGAACATATCAAAGTCCCCGACATCTTATCTCTTCATAAAAACTCTCTTCCAAACTCTGTTATCTGTATCTACAAAACCGTTGAAAACCCCACAAAAAACATCTTCATATCTGCAACATTCACTTGTTGTTCGAACGTTACATTTTAAAATACTTTTATCCCATTGGCTAGTTTCTAATAGTTTACTCATTCCTCGATCCTACGTCATCAACCATATAAATACGAAAATAGCCTCATTTTTACTTCACTTCCCAGATAGCTTTCACACTTCTCAGACACCCTCTTTCATCATACATCATGCTACAACTTCGTAAAACCAGCCGGCGTTTTTGAACCCGGGAACCACCATGTGTCCGTAATCTTTATTCCTTTCATAAACCAACATAGTATGTGCACAATACTTTCAGTTATCGCGAAAAGTCAAGTGAATTCTTAATTGTCGAAGCAACAGTAAATAACTTATATTTCATGACAATATAAATCATAACGTGATATCAGTGTTTTAATTTCATTCTACGGTTCATCGTTACTTCAGTGACAAACGGCCGTAGTGGTCCTTCGCAAAGCCAAAAATACATTCCCTCTAATTAACCCGAAGTAAAAGGGTTAAATTAGAACAACGGCCTTAGCGGTTGCTTTGCGGACCGGACGGCATTGTACCCATTTCGTAAAGCGATCCTGGAATACGATGAGAAAGGAGTGTCCCCGCGTAGATCGTGGTAGGGGACCCACCAGGTCAGCGCTGACGCATTCCCAGGGTTGACGATTGGGCGACGGTTGCATCTTTCCTGCGGGCTTCATTTGGGAAGACTTATACCGTTGGCACAAGTCACAGCTACGTACATATTTAGCGGTGTCGCGGAACATTCCAGGCCAATAGTAGCGAGTTGCAATCCGGGCGATAGTCTTGGCGATTCACATGTGTCCGGCGGTGGGCGCGTCGTGCATCTCTTGTAGTATGCTGAGCCGGGTCGGTTTGGGAACACAAAATTTCCAGGGGTCGCTTAATTCTGGTTCAGTGAAATCGTTCGAATCCCAAAAATGTCGATACAGACGGTCTTCTCGGATACAATAGTCGGGAAATGCTTCAGGGTTTCGTCGTACTTCTTCTTTCTTCCGATCATACCAGGGGCATCCGCTCACTGTGTCTACGGTTGCTATATCTTCAGCGCCTTCCTCGGTATTATCTAGGGGTTCTCGGGATAGAGTGTCGGCCACCTTGTTTAACCCTCCTTGGCGATACTTGATGTCGAAGTCGTACTGTTGGAGGAACATACTCCATCGGGCAAGGCGTCCGGCTGGGCTTTTGATCGAATGAAGCCAACGGAGCGACTGGTGGTCCGTTATCACGGTGAAGTGGTAACCTTCCAAGTAGGGGCGCAGTTTTTCGATTCCCCAGACTATGGCTAAACATTCCTTCTCGGTAACGGAGTAGGCGTTTTCAGTGGAAGTTAACGATCGGCTGGCGTAGGCAATTACTTGTTCTCCCTCGTCCGATGCCTGGGTAAGAACGGCTCCGAGACCGTGATCGGAAGCGTCGGTTTGTAAAACGAAGGGTTTGTCGAAGTCGGGACAGGCCAGAACTGGAGCTTCTGTTAAGCAAGTTTTGAGTTTCCGGAAAGCGTCTTCTTGCTCGGACCCCCAATTCCATCGGTGGTGTTTCTTTAGTAGTCGGTGCAGCGGTGCTGCTACTTCTGAGAAAGACGGTACAAATCTCCTGTACCACGAGGCTGTTCCTAAAAAGCGTCGAAGCCCTCTGACATTCGTAGGTGCGGCCATCTCGGTGATGGCGGCTACTTTTTCGGGGTCCGTGCGGATCCCTTCCGATGTGACTAAGTGGCCCAGGTATCTGAGAGATTTTCTCCCAAAGTGGCACTTCTCGGGGTTGATTCGCAAGTTCGCGGCTCGAAGGCGGCGGAAAACTTCTCGTAAATTAGCGAGGTGCTCCTCAAAAGTTCCTCCGAGCACTATGATGTCGTCCAGGTATGCGAAGCAATATGGATCCATCTCGAGTCCTATTATTCTGTCCATGAGACGTTGGAATGTGGCGGGAGCGGCGTGCAGTCCGAAAGGCATTACTCGGAACTGGTACAATCCTCTTCCCGGGACAGTGAAGGCGGTAATCGGTTTGCTGTCCTCTGTCAGAGCTACCTGCCAGTAGCCTTGGCGGAGGTCGATGCTGGATATGAACTTGGCTCTTCGGAGTTTGTCTAGGACGGCGTTGATGAAGGGTAGTGGGTAAGCATCTTTCGTGGAGACAGAGTTGATTTTCTGAAAGTCTATACAGAACCGGGGCTTGCCATCCTTTTTACGGACGATGACGACGGGAGAGCTCCACGGACTCGCTGACGGCTCTATAATCCCTGCCTCTAGCATCTTGTCCACCTCTTCATTGATTATTTCCTGCATTCGGGGATTCTGAGGGCGATAACGTTGTTTGATTGGATTAGGATTGGTGAGACGGATCCTGTGTTCGATCAACGGTGTTACCCCTCGAATATCCTCAAATGACGGTAGTTCCTCCTGCAGAAATCTCTGTAGACACTCTTCTTCATCTTTGGTGAGAGTTAGCGGCGGTCTTGTCGTGGTGATCCCAATAGGAAGGCACGGTACGGGCCGAGTCTCCCTTGGGACGGGACGGTGATTCGTCGTGACTCTCGGCGTGTTGGTGCCAGCCTGTGTCCTAGGTGGGCGATTTCCTAGGTCAGCTGATGTGGGGGGAATTGAGGCGTTTTGAGGGCTTTGCTGCGCAAGCCTCGGGTGGTCGCAGCGCCTTAGCAGTTTTCCGGCCGTGGACACGGACAGTCTCGGGACATAACTCCGTCCCTCTTACATCTGGAGCAGAAGATCCTGGGAGTTCCTTGACATTGACTGCGAAAATGTCCGGTCTGGCCACATCGCCAACATTCTTGGTTTCTGCCGGTTGGTTGCTTGTTGAGAGCTGTTGCGGTTACTGTATCCTTTGAGTCAAAACGGCGTCCAATGAGCCGAGTTGGGGACGCAGGTCCTTGATGGGTTGCCCTAACGGTCGCTGATGCGGTCGCTGCAGCCGGGCGCGGCTGAGAGCGACAGGGTGTGGCGGCAGAAGCGGCTGCATAGTCCAGCTTACGCGTATTCTCCGTTGGCTGCCGAACTGGATACGGATTGGATCGATCGGTTTGTCCACGAGCCTGCTCAATCTCGGAGCGTAGCAGTTCGTAATCCCGGGCGGCTTTGGCAAATTCCTGCGGATTCGAGAAGTCCGTTCTACGAATCTGACGGCGAAACTCTGGGTGGAGATTCCGGTACAGCCAATTCAATTCCTGCTCCGGGGTGATACTTCCATGGCGACGGATGAGCGTTTGCATATCTGTGATGTATGTGGCGGTACTCTCTTGAAGCCGGTGAGTTCTTCTACTGATGGCTACCTCTAAATCGACGAGATAATTGACCGGAAAGAAAAAATCTCGGAAGGCGGTGCAGAACTCTTGCCAGTTAGACCAGTATTTGCGGTTGTTCCGGAACCAAAGTGCTGGCATTCCATGTAATAGCTCGGGCATAGCTTGCAGTAGCCGGTCGAGAGATATGGCTTGTGACTCACAAATCTCCTCAAGCCTCTCGAGGAAAGCAGCGGGGTCTCCTGATCCATTGAAGCTTATCCTCCAATCCTTGGTTCTTAATGACGGCATCATTGGTCCTGAGATTGGCCCTGGTGTAGGCTGGATTCCTGCCAGTGTACCATTGAACACGTTTGTTGTTGCGGGTTCTTCTGCACTGGTAACGGTGACGGTCGGTAATGCGGCGGTAACTGTGGTTGTTCCGTATGCTTCTGCCCTTGTTACGGTGACGGTCGGTAGTGCGGCGGTGGCGGTGGTTGCTCCGGATGTGGCGGGAAATACAAACGGCATTGCGGCGGTCGGTGCGGGGGAGGCGCGGCCTTCACGGATGAACTTGGAAAGGCGGCGTCTCTTATCATCTACGGTTCCGGTGACTTCTAGCCTAAATTTGGCTAGTTCCACGTCTAGTTCCTCCTTTCTTAGGAGGTATACCCATCCAACACGGGTATCAGTCGGTTCTTCTCTCGGAAGCGGGTTCTGGGCGGCGGTAGCTTCGTCCGGAGTGTTTGCGGGTACTAAATTCTTAGTAGCCATTTTATTAATACTCGGAATCGGTATAGCTTCCTTGCTCAACGGTCAGAAACCTATTTTTCCCTTACCAATTGCTCGTATCTCTAGACGGGTGACTCTAATCAATAAACGGACGATGCCAATCGGTTCTACGTACTCGGTAACCTATTAAACGAGGGGTCGCACAGGGGGTCGGTCCTCGGTTTAGCCGAAGCTGGCAACCTGTCAAAATGACAGGTCAGCGGATTTCGTCGGATTCGGGTATAATACGGTGCCCTGAAGTGTTTGCGGTGTGTTTCGGACCTCTAAAGTGACGGAATCAATTTCACTACCTCAAAACGGGTTTTACTCAAGTTACGGTGTTCAGCGGCCTCGGTACACTATAAAAATGGTCTTTTCCGCGAAAAACGGACAATCTGTCAAAAATGACAGGTCGGCGGATTTCGACGGATTCGGATATAAGACGGTCTACTAAAACGTTTGCAACGGTTTTTACCTCTCTGTAACGTTTGGATTACTTCCACCAACTCCAAAACCGTTTTTCTACGACTTCTGGTAATTAGCGGACTCGGTACACCATAAAAACGGTCCCTGCTCGGGCGCCAAATTTGTAACGCACTTGCGTCGTTATTTGACGGGTTGGCGCCTTAACTAGAGGTGACGGGTTGCCTCGGGCGCCAGTTTATTAAAGTGGTATGCTCCACTCGCACCGGGCAGCGTCAGTGAAGAATTAAAATACTCCAGGGGTCACTTTATGGTGGTGACGAAAGTGTTGCGGCCGGTCGGGCAGATTTTACTTGCCTCCCCGGCTTCGTAACCTGGGTATTAGCTGCTTAACGTTCTTACCTATTTACGGAGGTTTACTGGTAATTGGAGTTGGAGAGAAGAGAAACCAAAAGTTACTTATTTACAAAGAGTCTTTATTAAACGGAAAACTAAATTAAATGTCCTTTAATTCGGGTAGGCGGGGCAAAAGCACTAGTACTAACTACTATCCTACAGGTTCGAAACGGTCTCTACTACGGTGAGTAAAACAAAGCTATCAAAGCGGAAGCAACAAAAATGGGCGGGGGTGCGGTGGACGGTTAGCGGAAGCGGATTGCAAGCGAAAGCAAAAATGGGGCGAGGATGCGGTGGACGGTTAGACGGCAGTGGGCAGAACTACTACGGATTGCAAGCGAAAGCAAAAATGGGGCGAGGATGCGGTGGACGGTTAGACGGCAGTGGGCAGAACTACTACGGATTGCAAGCGACCCTCTAGGTTAATCAAAGCTCTACTCTCGGGGGATATGGCTCTCGGTTTCCGCGGTATCGAAATCTCGGAGTTGCGGCGGCCACCACTAGGATGTGAGAACTCAACTTTCTAGTGGCGGACACGGTACTCTTCGATCGGATGGCTTAAGGCCCAAACACGGCCGCTGCTAGGATGTGAGAACTCAACGTTCTAGCAGCGGACACGGTTCCCCTCGATCGGATGGCTTAAGGCCCAAACACGGCCGCTGCTAGGATGTGAGAACTCAACGTTCTAGCAGCGGACACGGTTCCCCTTTACTTCCCCTGGTCGGATTATACGGCGAGAACCATATACCCTAAGGTATAAAATTCGGAATATCACTCACCTCGGTAAACGGTACGGTCGAATTTAACGGAATCGGTTTTCTGAAAGAGAACGGTTTTATGAGCACAATGAAGTCTCTTAGTTTTAAGTCTCACCTGCGTATGCGGGTAAGGATCTGAGTCTACGGATAGACTGACTACACTGAGAATCGTTCTGCTTTACGGTATGGCTTGTTGGGGATACGGCGCGAAGTCGTAAGTGTCGCCGACTGTCGGTGCAGGTTTGATAAATTATATTATGTTATATTGTACCGATGTTTATATTACTTTGTATCGAAACGGACGGAGAAATACGGTGTTCGAACGCTTTATTTTATATTATACGGAAGATTGTGCTTTTGCCCGGTCTTTGAAAATGTAACTTCGTTACAATATATAACATCATTGATCCTTTTCTTGATTAAGTATGGACCTTCCCAACATTTTTGTAATTTTGGAAAAAATCCTTTTCTCCCCGTCGGGTTGTGTAACCATACTTTGTCCCCCTCTTTGAAACCGCACTAATTCATGAATATCGTCCAGCCTTCTTCTCAATCGGATCACGTAGTTTTCTCCTGTTAGATCTTCTCCAGGCCGAAATCCAAATTCCAGGTCACAAGGAAGCCTCATTTCACGTCCAAACAGGATTTTTGCAGGTGTGTCACCCGTGGACTCATTGACGGGTGATCGATAAGCCAATGCAAATAGGGAAAGATACTGGTCCCAATCTCTCTGATGGGTTGAAACTACTTTGGACAGGTATTTTCCAATAGTCCTGTTCATTCTCTCGACCATTTCATCTGACTGTGGATGTAATGCTGTTGTCCTGGTCTTCTTCATTCCCAGCTTGTCGCAAATCTCCTGGAATAGATGGCTTTCGAAATTTCTTCCCTGGTCGCTGTGGACTTCCA
This sequence comes from Galeruca laticollis, assembly GCA_963921935.1. NCBI lineage: Eukaryota > Metazoa > Arthropoda > Insecta > Coleoptera > Chrysomelidae > Galeruca > Galeruca laticollis. Next base: position 148,063,954 of record OY998176.1, on the reverse strand, counting down.
AGGGAATTCCATATCGGCTGATAAATTCTTTCACCAATACATCCGCGACAGTTGTGGCCTCTTGATTCGAAATCGCGTAAATTTCCACCCACATTGTGAAATAATCCATTATAACCAGGATGTATTTTCCACCATTTTCTGTCATCGGAAATGGTCCAGCGATGCTTAAAGCAATAATTTCGAAAGGGCTTCCAGCATTATATTGTTTCATGTGTGCCTTTCTCTTGCGATGTGGTCCATTACTCGTAACGCAAGGTACATTTCTTACACCAGTCCTTCACATCGTCGGAGCTGTTCATCCAATGAAACCTTTCACGGACTCGCTGAATTTTATAAAATATTACTTGATTGTCACATGGGTACATCCTTTCTTTCACAAAGTTCTTGAGTTGTGATTTGAATTTCACACTAGGTGGTATTTACTACGAACCTAATTTAGTCAAACTCGACTATATAAGTTCAGTAGAATATAATAAAAATAGTTATCATCATATCAATTTTTTATTAATATCCTATTATCATCGGTATCAATAACCTGCTATTAGTCTTTTCCTCTGGTGTTAAATACTTAGCTAGGTTTCACTATATCTCTAATTGAACGTTTCAATCAGACATACTTAAATAACTGCCCTTTTTTAGGGACTTACCAATAGAATCTGATGAACCTCCTTTAAAAAAATAGGCTTAGAATATTGTGAAGAAGACTCACTACAAAATACACCACTTCAACTCAATACACAAATTACTTCATATCAGAGTGATGCTGGCTCTTCAAGCTGGTCTGTAACATCTGCAGAATGTCTCAGTTTATATGTGGACCCTACAGATATGGCCAATTTCGATTTAAGAGGACTTTTAGAACAACACATTTTAGGAAGGTCCATTATAAATAAGTACAACACTGTGAAGAAATTTGATAACAAAGACAGAAACCATATATGTGGAAGCATTATATGCCATTTTCTTGATCAAGCAAAAACTCTACAATAGAGCAATAAGCATGCTACCAGATAAACTAGTAGTAATATTTGAAACGGAACGAAAATCAACATATTTTGTTAGCGATTAGCAAAAAACTATCTATTCAAAATAAACCTGAAATTGCTAAAGCACAATTCGTCGATAAGCATCGAAATAAACAAACATTGTTGAAAGAGAGTTTGAATTTTAACTCCACAATGACAACTAATGATCGTAAAGAGTCAACAGGTAATATTTTATTAAAAACAAAATAAATTTCTATTCATTTAATATTTTTCAGAACCACCGCAGCAGCACATGATAGACAGCCATGTATGACTCATACAAAATATAGAGCCTTATGAAGAATTACATAATCATTGGAAGAAGTCCTATCCATTAAAAAAAACGTTATGTGATTTTTTCCAATGGCCAGTATTGTAGGAAACGGAACTTGTTATAAAGCTGGTAAATAAACAATTTGATTTTGTTAAAGCTTTTTGTAATTATCACCACAGTGTGAGGTTTTATGCTTTCAAAATATATTTTAATGGATCCATTTTTTGTGTATTGAGTGCTTTCATATTATAACTTTTGTTTTATTTTTCATATTGAATATGACTTTCAGCAAAAGTTCCCAATTTATAACGAAGTTTTTGATTTACAAACAGAATTTAATGAGATGTTTGAAAAAGTTCTGAGAATAAAGAAATATTTACTAAAACCCTGTGATGAAATCTTTGTTGGGCATTTGAAAAGCGAATTAACTACGGGTAAGCTAATCTTAATCATAGTGCTTTTCACACAATAATTGTCGAGAGTGTTCATTCACTTAATGTATTTGTTAAAAGTAGATAACCATTGGTTTTTATTTACTCACTGTTTATCACTTAGGAAATATTAAGGTGCAATAATTATTACGTGTTAAATCCCGTGTTGTACCTATCAAGACGTTAACAATGCCGAGATTAGAGCTGTATGGGGCACACCTTTTATCTACCTCAATGGAAACAGTAAATACGGGCCTCCGAGAAGAATTGCAAACTTTTTATTGGCCCGATTCTACAATTGTACTACGCTGGCCTCAACAATTGAAAAATCCTTTTCGAGACATAGAAGAGAGGGTAGGCGACCGTTTGATTTTGTCTAATTCACCATTTGACGTTAAACATTCCATTATCTAGCTTAAGAATAACCACGTGATCATTCTAATTATGATGTATTTTCATAAAAATAATTTTCAAGCTGGAATTCAGCGAATGTAAATATTTGATTATTGACGGACGTAGTTAAGTGTATAAAGATATAAAACAGTGTTGTATCTGCTTCAAGGCTTATCCTCCTCAGGTACCACATGTTGGGGGATTATGGGAAGCGGCATTGAAAGGCTTTAAAACGCATTTATACCAAGTCGGCGTTCGCGAATGTTATTTATGTATGAACAATTTAATACGTTAATTATCGAAATCGAAACTGGTATTTCCTTTGATCATACCGATCCTATCACCCTTACTCCTGGCCGTTTTTTTAACAGGTGATTCACTGACCAACTTGCGAAGTCGTGATTTTTCCACGGCTCCCAGTAATCGTCTGTCTCACTGGGTTAAACAGCATTTATGGACATGATGGAGCAAAGAATACTTGAACGAGTGGACTGTTCGTACCAAATGGGAAAAACAGGTCCTGAAATTCCCTAAGGGGTCGTGGTCCTACTACGAGAAGATAACATTCCACCCTAACAATGGGTACTGGGAAGAATCCTGAAGTGCTATCCAGGTAGTGATGGTGTATTGAGTACTTTGTTAGTGAAAAATGCGAAATTTTTAATTGTCCGAAATATGAAAAGGTAGCGTTTCTTCCGATTCTACCGTCGAACTCTGAAGTTAAACTTTTATAGATGGTATTTTCTCAAAGGGGGGAGAATGTAAATTCTTTTAAGTTTGTATATATTACTGTAGGTTCAAGAATGTCAATTATTGCTAAGTGTGTGGACAATCTATTCAAGAATATATACTGCTGTGAATTTAAAAGTATAATTTCTTTTATGCCTGTGACATTGTTACATGTTTAGAAAGCTATCACGTTTTCATAATACCATTTTTATTTTAGTGTTGCTAAAGTTGTTACACCATACAATAGAATTTTTTTCACTAGAAATACCTTAGAATATTATGTATCTTTTATGTATATCTTATTGTATTGTTTGTATGATGAACTTCCACTGTGTTAAGAAACATGGAATCTTTGAAGGAAAGATAGGTGTCGGACTGCCTTTAATAAAACCATTTTACACCTTTGAAATAGCCTTAATAGCAGTTTATGCTTTAAAATATTTTCAATGGGACAGTCATACCTTTGAAATATTTTTCAATAGTAATTTAAAATCTAATGGCTGTATTCCGTTGTTGATTCTTGTCAATGGTAACAGCCGGCTTAACAATGAGCACCAATCGGCAAAGTGTATTTCTCTAGTCCCACCAATATTCATGAAAACACACCCTCTTCAAGTTTTTACATTTAAGACAGCTTCCAGCGTTAGAAAGTCAGTAACCAAGTTCAACAGTTAACCGGTTGCTCAGTTGTGCAACAAAGTCGAGACATATCGTCCCTCCGAGAGTTACATCTAACCCAAGTGAAACATATAGCTTCTTAGAGTTGAGTCAAGTGCGTACTCAATGTCGAAACTCATCGTTACTAAGTGTAACTCAAGTCGAAACTCACCGTTTTTATGTCAAGTTAACTCACCAAGTCAAACATATCGTTTCTTAGTTAGTATTCAACTCAAACACGTATAATTAAAGCCAAAACTCATCGCTTCTCAGTTGCTAAGTCGAACATACCGTTTCTTAGTCAGTATTCAAGTCAAGCACGTGTACCCAAAGTCAAAACTCATACTTTCTACGTGAAGTTAAGTCAGTAAGTCACACATACCATTCCTTAGTCAGTATTCAACTAATACCAACTACTATTGTTTTCCTCGTCGAGTCGAATCATAACGTTTTTCCGACATCGTCAAGTTCGTGATTACCTTCTCATTTTAATACCGTCGAAGTTCACACAATAATCATTTTGTACGATTCATTTGTAAATTTTTATATAATAAACTTTTAATTTCAACGTTATCGTTGTTAAATTAAGATTACAAATATAGTTGCATACGTCTTCTACAGTCGACAAAGCTTGATTAACTAATAATAAAAAACAACCTTTTTCCCCTAATATCAATTATAGGCAATTATTTGTGAGATGTCAAGGTGGAAAGTGTGCAGCTTAACACGTGGGATACTACACTATTAGGGCAATCCTATTTAAAAAAGTCACTTACCTAAAATTGAGTAATGCTAAAGAATATACACGACATGCTTTTAAAATATCATCCGCCACGCTCCTTGCCAATTCTAAGTCGGGGATACATCTGAGATACGTTGCCATTCGTTCGCATTCGCTGCTGCTGCCATCATTGCTGCCCATTATGAGTCATTTGCGGCAACGTTGCTTGTAGACAGGCATATTTAGGAATTCCTTGTTAATTGCCACTGGACAAAAAACATTTGCTGGCGTTCCACTCATTCGCGAAGATTTGTTTAGAGTATAAACATCTCGTACCCACGAGTTCGCGTTTATTTACTATTTTTAATAAAATAGTGTGTTTGATATTAATAGTAAAGCGATGGAAAATACAAAGGTAAACAAATAGCAATCTGACTTCAGATGGTATAGCTTCTCTGAAGTATGTATTCCGTTTAACAATTTTTAGTTTAATCATTTCCAGAAGGATGCTAAAATCTTCTCGAGACATTCATTGCAAAGTTTTTGAAAAATGTATCATTTAAATAGGCTAGAAAGTTCATGGCATCATATCTAGTTCTACTTAAATATAAATCACTCATCCAAACATGTCTCTGTTTAGTCTTTTCGTCGCTTTAGGATTTTATTAATTATGATATACGACGCACATGCCACTATTAACTGATTTTCACTCATATTATTTTTTTCCTCACAAACGAAATCAACCTTCCTCGTCGAATGGTAGCAAGGCACTGAAAATTATTTTCGACACTTCCACATGCGAACGCCTAACAACGTTCGCAACTCGAATTTCCTTTTGTTCTTTTCTATTTTACCGACGGATGATGGAAAACGTTCGTTCGGTTTGCTGGCCATTCGAACCAAAATATATTCGTTGCAAATGACCAGAAATACCAGCTACACTTGACGAACGAATGGGAACGAATCCGAATGAATGCAAACGAATGGCAACGTTTCTCAGATGTATTCCCGGCTCTAGAGCAGATATTCTAGCACTAAAAAGGTACGGCGGCTGGAAACCCATCAGCGTAGCGAAAGACTACGTAGAAAATTGTTTAAATAATAAAATAAATGTTACTAAAAAATTTTTCAACTGTAACGATATGGCCTGATCGAACTGCTGAGAAGATATCTTCAATAGAAAATATAGTAGCAACAACATCAACTACTTCCTTTTCTTAGAAAGTACAGTTATAAAATTTATCTAAGCAAGGAATCTATTTTGTTAACTGTATTCATAATCCAATTTTAAATATCACTGTCAAAAATGGTAAATCACAGTAATGATTTTAATATTATAATATAAAATTTTTGTAGCAAAAATATTACCAACAATTATTGTGTAAGATAAAAAATTATGTGTAAACCACTGCAGTAAAGTGCTTTTTCAGGCCTCAAGAAGTGGCCAGGCTCGGCTGCTTCTTTCAGCCTGAAAAATGCCACTTTACCGTCTAGGTATACAATATCAAAAACTATTTGGAATATATGTATGCCCATTTTTTGCTAAATAATTACCAATTATGAGTTTTGTTAATTATAATTATTCTTATTTTACTTACAGAGTTTATCACCACAAACCCTAGAGATAGTAGTGTATATTCTGTTACTTCTTGAGAGGTGTCTTTTATTAAGGTTATCAATAAATTTACTTCAAACATGTACGAAGTAAAACAAGTTGTAATGCTGATAAAAAACCAAATTCCAAAAATTTCATTACTCTTCTGAACCACGTGGAACAAATCTCTATAACTACTTTTTATTTTTTTAATGTGGAATAGAATATGTGGATTGTAATTGAAAGATACTTTTTGAATTTCAGATAACCAATCATTTTGTTTATCAACTATGATATGAGTAATTTCTGTAAAACTCATAACTACCATGCCATATTGAATATTTGTAATTATAATGATACTTTCATGTATCAATCGGATCCAGGAAAATTCTATGATTATAAATACCACACCAATAGCAATTTCAGGAATAATGCAAATTACAATCAACCCATATCTCACATATTTTAATTTTGTAAGTTCCTGAGTTTCAGTTTCTTCTTTATCAAGTGTTTCAAAAATCCTTTTCCAATTGCTTCTACTACTGAATAGTCCATAACAAACTGACACAAGAAAGAATTCAGTTTGTATTAGTAATACAATGTCCATAATAATTGCTGACACATCTCTTGATTCATCTAAAGTGGCGGTATATCTAACCGATAATAAACCCATAAGTATAAGAAAAATTATTACTTTTTTTTGTACAATATTCCCAACACCCTCTTTCTCAAAATTCCAAGGAAACAAACCGACACATGTAGCACTTCTGTAAATGGCTTTTAAATATAAAGAGTCTCTTTTGATTTTTGCTAGCTTGTAATACATCGTTACAGTGACAGAGTATCTCGAATTATGTTACAAACAGTTGCTGTAAGTAATTAGGTGGGGAACAATCAATAAACGCGTAACTCATTAGTCATATTAATTCCATTTATAGAAAGCCGTCTACTTAATACTTTAGCAATCATGAAATGAATGTATACAATATAATAATTTCTAACCGTTTAAAAGTTCGTAGTTTATTTTTAATGCTAATTATCTGACTATTTAATTTCTGTCGTCTCCTCAACAGAAGAAGTGAGCTGAAGGCTGACGCTATTTTTTTAGTTATCTTATAGTAAATTACGACAATAATTCGAATCTGATTGTGTACGTGAGGTTTATTTAATGATAATAAAATCCACCATTGGTTTTAATCTAATATTTCTTACAAATTAAAATATTGAGTAGTCCATAAAATTATGCCTTCTAGTTTTCTTCTGTTCCAATTGGTATAGCATATAAATACAAGAAAAACAGAAATGCGTAACTATGAATTAAATGCAAAAATCACAGTAAAACAATAACAATATTTAATAGAATTTATGCAACAAATGCAAAAAGTAAGTGTTTATTGCACGCGACGTGAAATTGTCCAACGAGGCCGTTAGGCCCAGTTGGACAACACGTTGAGTGCAATAAACACTTTTTGCACGGAGTTACATACAATATTTTTTCTACATTAATGCAAAAACCAATAAAATATTTTATTTGCGGCACTAAGTGTTGAAAAATAAAAACCGTAATTTGATTAGCAAAAGATTTGATAACACTGTTCTATATTTTGAACCTTTTTGTCGCTCTCCGAATTTTTTGTTTTTATTTTTTGCGTCTACTGTGTTGTACTGAATTCTAATATGATCTCGGTTTCTCCCTATCACCCACAAGTTTTTGGAGAAGGTAGAATATAAAATATATGAAATTCCCAATTTATAAGCAATCTAGTGGTGAATTTTTAAAAATTAAAAAAAAATGCTTTTTTTACAAAATATATTTTTTAATGTATAAAAAAAGATAAATACAATCAAAAAATTTATTTAATTTATTTGGTTGTCTTTTTTCGCTTGTATATGGGGTCCATTTTCCAATGTAGCGCTTCTCCATCTGAGCAATTTGCTGGTGAAATCTCTCGCTGTGCTCATCTGAAACTGCACCCGAATTGTCAGGGAAGAATTTTAAATGAGAGTGAAGAAAATTCAGGTTAAGGGACATATTGCAACCCACGGCTTTATAAGATTGGATAAATTCTTTAACTAGATTTTTGTAGTTGTCCGACTTTTTGTTACCTAGGAAGTTGCTACATATGTTTTTAAAGGCATCCCATGCCCTTTTTTTCCCTTCTCAAAAGTGTAGTAAAATTTTGATATTTAAAAAATCCCTTATTTGAGGTCCAACGAAGATTCCTTCTTTAGTCTTCGCTTCACTTATACGCTGGAATTTCCGTCTCAAATAAAGGAACGCATTTCCTTCTCTATCTAAGGCTTTAACAAAAAACATTATAAGCCCTAGTTTTATGCACAGAGAAGGTAAATATACTTTTTGCTAATCTACTAAAAGTTTATTAGGAACGTTTTTCTGGCAAGGCACAATGTTTTCACGTAACGGCCAATCTTTATCTAAGTAATGTTTTCTGGCTCTGCTGTCCCATTAGTATAAGAAACAACAATATTTTCGAAGCCACTCTGTAGTCCTGTGTACAGATATTCCACTTATGATCTTGGTATTTCATGCATTGGAGTAATTTGCACATGTTTTGGTACGTTTCTTCCATATTTATAGCATGACCAACTGGAACTGATACTCGTTCGTTCACATTGAACAACAAAACTGCCTTCAAAATAGGAAATGTCAAGTTCATTCATTAAACCTGGAACAACATGACAGTAAACTTTTCCTTTGAGAAAAATATGGCCATCATAGACTGCTTTTTCCGAAACGTAGAAATGTTCACAGCCTTTGTTTTGGGAAGATCTAAATTACAAACTAGATCATTGAGCTCTTGTTGAGATTTAAAATGCGGCTGTGTGCCGCCGCTACTATGTTCGAAAACGAATTCCTCTTCAAAACTTGGACCGTCTTCTGGCTCCGCTGTGTCATCATAATTATGTGGTTCATCATATTTCTCTGGAGGCTTAGGAACAGGTATGCTAGAAACGCCATGAGGTACAGGTCTAATAGCAAAGGGGATATTAGGATACACTATTTTAAGCTTGCCTTTACTAGAAAATCCCATAATTTTTGGTAAGCAAAAGTAACAATCCTCTACGTGATTCTTAGGCTTCCGCCAAATCATTGGCACTCCAAACTTCATAGACGTGTGAGTACCCCATCCTTCTTGAGCAAGTGTGGCAGCATTTTTTGGGTGCCCAAGTTTTGTGTTGATCGGCAAGTTTGAACCCGAAATATATCTCGCATGCTTTTCTTATAAGTGAGCTCAAGGTCTTTCGTTGAGCTTTCATTGCCACCTCACCACATATATATATATATATATATATATATATATATATATATATATATATATATATTTTAGTGGATATTGTTATATTTAATATATACTTATATGATTTACCTTTATTTACCCGTTTTTACCTTCGGCTAGCCCTATATGATTATATGAAATTTTTTTAATTGTATGTATTGTTTAAATTTTATATTGCAGTCGGAAGCATGAGACTTCTCTCTTTGAGTCCTGGACACCTATTAGAAAAAATTTTTACACATATGAACATTTACTTATTATGATTTCGTGATAGGTCTATTCCTGAATAAATTATATATCTTTATTTCAATCATCTCACCATATGATAATCGAATGAATGATTTAAACAATGTTCGTGAAAAGTGTTATGGACATTGACTGGAATAAGAAAAATACCAACACTTAAATAAAAATATTTTAATAAATTGTTGATGAAATCTTCAAAATTTTACACACACAAATATTCCTGAACCTCCCCTGTATTCTTTGATGGTCATGCGCACTGAACGCTTATAGTAGCTGCTTCGGCGCAACGGAGCAACTCTTCCGGTTCAACGTTTCTCGTCGTCACAAAATCATAGTACACAGTTAACGTGGAGGATGCAAACGTTTAACAGTTCAATGTGCATCAATTTAGTGCATTTAGAATAATATGGTTGAAAACTTATATTAAACAGTTACATATATAATTCAAGTTGTGAATTAAGTGTGTGTTTGATAGTTATAAGAATAGGTCAGCATGCAAAGCGGAAATTAAGATTGGAAAAGCATTTATGAGTGGTGTGAACTTTGATTATTTTACAAACGAAAAACTTTTTACAAGTAAGTACATATTTAATATCTAAAATTATTGTTGCAGAAAATTAGAGTTCTTTAATTATCCATGGATAAAATTTGGTATTAATTATTTTAAAGTTTCTTTGGCCAATTTTAGATTATTCAAATTTAAATGTTCAAATTAATTTCAAAAGTTCACTTTTTCTTTGTTTGTTTGGAATTCCAAATTAAAAAAACTCAAATAACACAGACCTTATATTCCATTCTCGGCGTGGTGGACCTGCAACATCCCGTCTCTTTTCTTAGGTATTCCTTACCCAAGAAATACTCGTTCGGCACGTTTCGCTTTTTCACAGGGGTTAATCGACATTAATATTATGAATTTTTTATTGATTTAGATTTAAAATTATTACTTTTACTTTAAAGTTTTTACAAAAATCTTCTCAGAGAATTCATCACAGTTCCCCATTCCCCAACTAACTCTCGACTCCCTTTTCTTTTAAAAATCAACAACATTTTTACAATCTCTAAAACACAGCCTCCTAATTTGTTATTTTATTCAACAATTGTCAATGATAATGTTTTTTTTATGGAAATACTGAATTCTTCAATTAAAATAGTCTTGGAGAGTGAAAGCACTTGTATAAATGGTTTAACGATATCTTATAGAATATATAAATAGTCTTTTACATGTATTACAATGGTTTCAATCCTTGTAATTCCTTTTTTTTTAGTAAATTTGTTTACAATTAATATACAATTTCTACAATCTAAATTTATGATTTATATATATGGAACTGTTTATTTTTTAATTCTTTAATTAGCACTAATTTCGCTTTATATAAATTCTAACTTATTTTCAAATTTACATTCTCTGTTTTATATTAACTTCCAACTCATTGAATTTAGGTTGGCAATATTATAACTAGATTCAATCACTTCCTTCATTTATTTCGATTTGATTACTAGATTTCTATGACATACAATATGGCTCTTATTCCGAATGTCATATTTCATACAGTTTTATTTTTATAAATTACTTTTTTCAAATTGCAACTTTTTATTGTATTTGCATATCGTTAATAAATTAGTGATTTGATTATTAATTCTTATTATTTTAGGTTTTGAACAAATTAGCATCCTTTTCCCGATTCAAGTGTGGACATAGCAGCGTTGAGATTGATTTTAATGAAAATTGTTGACATTGACTTGACCTTAGGATTTATTTGTGAAGGTAACATTTTCTTAAGAATTAATTTCTATATTATCATTACCATTCTATTCCTTATCCTTAATCCATTTCTTAAATTGATGTACTCAATATTTTATAATACATTTGCTTAAGTCATTCATTCGTTTTATGTTAAATTTTGTTCTTAATTAGGTAGTGTCTAATGATACACCATACGTATATACAAAAAAAATTCCTTTTTAATTCAATCTAATATATGAATATTTATCTATACTAGAGGACTGGCTTAATTTATATATATATATATATATACAGTGTTAGGAACATTACGAGGTAACATACGTTTTATTGTCAATGTGTTAGAAAGAGACAAATACATATAAATTCAGTGTATTATTCTTTTTCGCTAAGAGGATATCATAAAGTCGAAAACGTGCAACAACTGTATGTGTAAAGGCGTGATGGGAGTATACTCCCACCACGTGTAAACGTATGTCTGGTAGGCACCGCCTTCGAGAGGCGTGCAAATACAGATGTGTAATGTGGACAGTTTAGTTTATTAATTGAGAAATAATAGGATTGTACTGAACTGATAGCTTAATGCAATGAACAATAAAAAAATCAATATTACTTTCGTTTATCCCTTCATGATTAATTTACAAAGAATTAATTCAGTAGTAATAATCTAATTCACTATATTAGTTCGGTTTGAACAATAAATTAAAACCTACCAAGTAAGTATTTGAAATAAGTGCCACTAAAAAATCACTGGAGGATAGCGTTGATTGATGACTTATATCAATCAACGGCGAAAAGCTAAAAAAATTAATTTCGTCGATATTGAGGGTACAATTAATGAATATAAGCATAATAATTGTTATTAACATCATAAGGAATATTCTATGGCAATAAATACAATACAATACAATTGCGACAATACGCTGTAAGAAAACAAATATATTTAGTGTATAATATGAGAAATAAGTCGTATGCTAATATTTGTTTATAACTGTCTTCTAGTTACAAAAATATCTCAATATAAACCGCCCGTTTCCTACGCTCCTGATTTCGTTTACAGTTCTAATTATTCTATTTTCATCTATTCCCTCTCTTCATTTTCAATCCTCGCGTTAGAATTGTAAGTGCCCCTAAAATTTTCCTTTTTATTTGTGAGAGAAATCAGTCACATTTAATTTCAACGTAAAACGATAATCCTCTCACGGCCAACGGGAAATTATGACGGTCACATGGCGTTACCAGTGTATTAGAGAAAGACAATAGTGAGACAGAGAATCAAAAGCCAGCGTAGACTATTATACCAGACGAATACGAATCGCGCGTGCGCCTCTTGAAGATGTTTAACTGTACAATCTGGGTACTACTAAACGTTTGTTTGCGAATGAGTAACGATCTTTTGCAAATCTTATAAAATGAGTATGCAAGTACACCATAAAGTACAAATTGTAAAATGGTACTACCAAGGTCATTCATATCGAGAAATACCAGAAAATTTGTTTATTGTGGCATTCGAAAATACCCAACCAATTAGCAAAAAACAAATTAGAACAGCTAAAAAAATTTTTTAAAAGCATGGATGTGTCAATCCTACTAAACATGGACCGCGTACACAAAATCGTCAAACCCAACCCGAAAATGAAGAAAGAGATATTTTAATTTGTGCCAGTGTGGAAAATGATTTTGATGTTGATCCGAAAACGATTCGGACTGTATTAAAAAAAAATTGTTATCGTAGTTTCAAACTGAAAAAGAGCCATGAAATTTTTCCTGACGATCAATTTCGTAGAATGGAATTTTGCGAAATAGTTATCGAAAAAGTACAATTGAACGCAAACTTTTCGAAAAATATTTTGTTTACAGATGAATCGACTTTTCCCATACACAGTGCACATAATTCATCCGTTATTCGATATTGGTCAAGGACAAATCTACACAAACATTACGATAGTAGAACTGAATATCCCCAAAAGTTAAATGTTTGGGCTGGAATATTAGGTGAACATTTAATTGGGCCATTTTTTATTGACGGAAATTTAACCGGACAAAAATGTTTGGACATGCTGGAAAATCAAATTACTCCTGCCCTTATACAATTAGGTGTCAACTTCAATGATATCTGGTGCCAACATGACGGTTGTGCATCACATAATTATCGACTAGCAATAATTTTTTCAAATACACAATTTCCCAATCGGATAATCTCCACGAATGGTAGCATTAGATGGCCTGTTAGATCTCCAGATCTGGCTTCCAACGATTTCTTCTTCTGGGGTTATGTAAAATCGAGAATTTATGGATTCCAAGAAAGCAGAGCCACTTCTCTAAATGAACTAAGGGAACAAATTTTACAAATTTGTATGCATATATCACCTGAAATGCTCATACGTGTTCGTCAAGAATTTTATAACCATCTCGTTTACTGTTTAGCTCAAAACGGGGGTTTATTCGAACATTTGATTCAAGCTCATTGAAGAATTAAGAAGTTTTATTTTTCAATTTATTACATATCAGAATATTACTTTTATTTAAAAATTGTAGGCATTTTCATTAGAATTCGATTTTATGTTTATTTTCGAAAACGTTTTTTATTTGTACTGTGTGTGTTTACACAGAGAATTTGCTCTCATTTGCATACAAACGATTAAGATACGAAATTTTTTTTTACTAACATATTCGAACCACAGTAGATGTTCCGAGACCAATTTCACGTTGCCAAATCAGAAAAAAAGTAAAGGTTTTAACCGCTTTCAAACTGAAAACTAAAATAATTTCCAGCATTACAATAAAATGTTCAACGAGTAGATGGGATTAATTATATCTTGATTTGTTAGAACCTCTTGAATTATCATAATTAAAAGCTTCTTATAACTTGTTCTCATGTTAGAACAATGCATTTCACAATTAATATAAATAAACAATGGAAATTGGCAATACTGTTAGTACCTGCAAAGAATTTTCCACTTTATGACATCCTGTTAGCGAAAAATAAGAATTGAGATATTTGGAAATACATGTTATTATTAATACAAATTAAAATACGACTTATTTCGCATGTTATGTTATCCTGTTAGCGAAGAAGACTAATACACTGAGTATGTATTTTGCATTGACGGTAAAACGTATGTTCCCTCGTAATGTTCCTAACACTATATATATATATATATATATATATATATATATATATATATATATATAACAGAAACTGCTCGGATGGTTCACACAAGATAGCAACAACATCGCTTCTCTTATATATGCACTGCTGAATATTGTAATACTGATCCTCCGACAAGCGGTTGACAGCTTATATATCCATTTCGAACATCTGGTATTTTCTAGAAACATCGAGAATCAAGAGTATCAAATAGGATTTTGTTATACAGGAGCCCTTCAATAAGTAGCTGTCCCTCCGACGACTATGGGGTACGATGAAATCTGGAATTACATGGGGTTTAATGGGTATCTCTTTATTTGAAGCCCTAGGGGGTTGAGACTTCGTACATGGGGAACATCCCCAGACAAACCTCCCTCCCCATGCGGTGTTACTAGATTGTGCACAATTTTCCTAGACTAAGAGAAAACGTAGACGTTGCACACCATTATGATTTAGAAAGAAATATATCGCACATGTACATTCTTACACCTGCTTAAAGCATGTTGTTGGCACTCTCTGGACGTAATATGACAATTTAGAGGTCGGTGTAAGAGTTTATCGAAATAACGTATTTGTTGAGCGGAGATAATTTTCGTGCAGAACAGTATAATTCATTAGCACTATCGATTAACATTGAAAAAGTGGGAAACTATTACGGTAGGAACAATGATTTAACTTAAACTTTATAAACTATACTGTCACCATTGAGTACTTACTCAGACCAAATTGATGAGGGCTTGATATCATTAGATCTTTTTGAAAAATACGCAGCAATAAAGATTTGTCCGACTATTATAGAATTTCTATAATTCGACGTAGTTTTTAATTGTGGAATAGCTTCATTCTAGCCCTAGGGTAAGAATATTCATTCTCGCCCTTGGTATCGAACGAATACTTGTGGCGTCCTCTAAATATCACGGTTCATTTGACAGAAACAGAAAATCAGCATGTTCGTTTTGTACATCAGCTGCACTACGCAGAGTGGAAGTAGTGAAGAAATATTAAAATGCATAAAAAATCCTCTAAAGCAAGCATAAAATGACAAATATGGTTGTTGAGTATTAATTGTTAGAGCCAGAAGTGCAGCAAAAGTGTATTTTGTGGCACTTTCCAAAAAAGAAGAGCACCAATTGTCAAAAATGTCGATTCTCAAAATTGTTTAATTATCATCTTTTATTTTTTAATTTTAGATCAAAATTGATTTTTCTTATAGTGCATTTCCTATTGGAAGTTTGGTATCATCACATCAATCCGGACCTTGTTGAACAGCTGAACACTGCACTACAGTTAAACCAATCTCTTAAGTTTTTTAGCCAGAATACATGGCGTCTGCTAATGTTCCGCTTTCCACTAATCTTTCCCTCTGACTATCAGTTGCAGAATCGTGTACTTGTGTCCTCTCATTATATGGCCCAGATATAGGAGCTTTCTATTTTTTATGGTGCTAACTATTTCGCACTCCTTCTATCGGTACAGGGAATTCGCCACATTCTTCGGTAGTACCACATTTCTAAGGCTTGCAGTTTGTCCGTATGGTCTTTCTTTAGGGTCCACGCTTCAACTCTATACAAAAGCGCTAAAAAACATAATAACGAAGCTTCCTGTTCCTAAGATCCATGTTAATATCCCAACTCGTAAATAACTTTTTCATCTTTATAAATGTTGATCTGGCAATCTCTATCCTTGTTCTCATCTCTCTTGTATGATCACCCGTTTGTTCTATCCAAGTTTCCAGATACTCATATGTCGGCAAATTTTCTATCGTGGTGTTTTCCACCGTCAGGTTCACAAAGTTAAGATGTTGCGGGAGCTTTGTAACTACCATTAATTTGGTTTTGTTAAAGTTAATTTTTAATCCGTATTCATTACATCGCTCATTCAATTTTTCTAACAGGTGTTTGTGAGTCTTCAAGGGTGCTCGTTAACAAGACGGTATCATCAGCATACCTCAAATTATTAATCATTTCTCCATTTATAACTATTACCACCGACTCCTTTTTTAAGGTATCCCTAAAAATATCTTCGGTATCTTCGGTTTCACACCATGACGATTCTCCATTTCTTCTGTTGGTTGGTTCTCCGTCATTGTATTAGATCTTTGGCCCCAATATAGGTTACATTCTAACGTTGTCTGAGTCAATGTTACTCATCATCATCATCATCAGTGGCTTCACAACCCTGGGTGGGTTTTTGCCGACTCAACCACACGTCTCCATCTTTTTCTATCTAGCATCTGATCGGGTCCATCTTCGATATTCATTGCTTTTAGGTCCTTTGTAATGTTATCTCTCCACCTGAGGCGGGGTCGACCTAATGGGCGTTTTCCCCCCGGGACCTCCTCCCACACCAGTTTTACTATTCTATCATCTGGCATTCTTTTAACGTGTCCTGCCCACTGTAGTCTCCTGGCCTTTATTTCGTTTATTATGTTGGTATCAGTGTAGAGTTCTTTGAGTTCTTGGTTGGTTTTTATTCTATAGTCAATGTTACTGCTGACGAGTAACTGATGTAATTTGTCATTCTTCACTTTATCAAAGGCCTTTTCGAAATCGATGTGACATGCATACACATCTTGGTTTATATCGAGGCAGTGCTGGAAAACGTTAACTCAGAAAAACGCCTCTCGTGTTCCAAGTCCTTCGCGAAATCCATACTGTGGATTGCTTATGTCTTCCTTGAGTCTTCTATAAATTCTTTTGTGGATGATGTTTGAGAACAACTTCAAGGTGTGGCCCATAAGTGCGATGGTTCGGTAATCTGAGCATTCTCTTGGTTTGATTTCTTGGGCATGACCACAAAAGTGAATGATAACCATTGCTTAGGAATTTCTCTCTTCTCATAAATGCGGTTAAAGAGGCCCAGCAGAATATCGATCACATCATCATTAAAGAGTTTGATAAGTTCTATGGGTATCTAATCAGGACCAGCAGCTTTGTCTGGTTTCATAGTTTCCTGGGCATACACTATTTCTGATCTTAATATTATTGATTAATATTTCATAAAAAGTAAGTGAATTCATATAATTTAATTTTGATAATAGCTATTACATGGCTTCATTCCTTTTTAGTGTTTGATATTGACAGCAGTGATGATTTCACCACAACTCCTCCAGAAATTAAGGAGTTTGCAATTTAATATATATTGTTTTGTTTTATTTGATAGTCGTGGAAAAATTATAGTCTAAAACACGGGTGAAATTCAGAATTCTACACTCGTAGAACCGTTTCCCTTGCCTACGGCTCGGGAAGCAAATCTTTCTACTCGTGTAGAATTTTGCTTATTCCACCCCTGACATAGAATATATTATTCTGCAAAACTAACAACTTTTGTATCGGAGCCGGACATTTGGGCGCGGCCACTTAGACGCGGCCGTTTGAGCGCCGAGGCACTTGGGCGCGAGCCCAATATGCCACAAACCTTAGTTGACTAAATTAATCAATCAATTTTATTTTGTTTATTTTTTATTCTGAGTAGTGGCCATTTTAATATAGGATATTTAATATTAATTTGAAATGTAGATTAAAAGACGAAAAAGGGTGCCACTGTAGTTGCCTGCGTTGCTCTACTGTAGTGTGCGCTCTACCCCTATAATTATTGTATAATGTGCACGTTTAGATTTAAATATGGTAATCCAAAAAGCGTCCCTTTAAATACCTACCCGATAATCCCTCTTTTGGGTTATTCCAGATAAGAGGAATTTTCAACTGTAATAGGTTTAATGAGTTTATTCAACAAAGAGATCTTTTATTGACCTATTGAAAAAGGGTCAAGAAAAAGGACACATTTGAATTATTATTCTTCTAAGGGAATAAAGGTTTACGTTCGTTTTCATAGAAAAATAACAATATTTAGGATACTTAATATAATATCCAAATAATGCTATTACTATTTAGAAATATTTTGTCCCAAGTGGAAAATACATTCTCATGAAGGTAAGTACCGGAGAATTAGCTTTAAATATTAAAAATTACCAAGAGTAGTTCAGTTTCTGTTTGAAATTCACGTTAGTAAGTGTATCGATTTTGATAGTGTGACAGTGTGAAGTTCAGTGCAAATTAATAATGGAAGCATTTTCAACGCGGTACAAGCCTATATACAGTTATGATGGATAATGCTATATATTTTACAAGTTTAGTGCGTCTGGAACTAAAAAATTTTTGCGCTGTGAACTTAAAAATCAAGATGCAAATGTCGTATTCATACCGTAGATGGTGTTATTGTAAATCAACTGCATAACCGTCTCCATGATAGTAATGCAGCAATTTTGGAGAAGAAGCAGGTCTTTAACCAATGAAAATTCGTGCTACACAAAAAATGGAACCTACATAGCAAATTATTAATTTGTGCCTCGGTGAAGCAAATTTATCTCAGGCAGCACAAGTAAACCTACCCGCATCCAAACCTTTAAAAAATATGATTCGCAGAACATGAAAATATATTCAAGCTGCACTCCCAAATCCATTAAAAGTAGAAGATCTTGTCATACCCGATTTGTATAAATCGTATGATGTACGTGGAATAGCTGAAACAATTTTATTGGCTGACAGTGGACCAGAACCCCAAAGTATATTGATTTTTGGTAGAGAAAGAAACATAAACGAGGTAAGAATTTAGGGATAAACATTTTTTTTCTAACTATTCCAATTTTTCTTCTCAGATTTTGCTATACTGCGATCACTGGTTCGTCGACGGAACATTTTCCATTGCTCCACCATTGTTCTCTCAAGTTTATGTGATAATGGCTACAAGATTTGGTGAAGTTCATCCTATTGCTTACGCACTTCTCCCAAATAAGCAAACCGCAACTTATATTAAAATGATCGATCTACTTAAAGCTCTTCAACCGAATTTACGCCCCAGAAAAGTCTCCTGTGATTTTGAACTTGCCGCCATTAACGCCTTCAAACAAGCGTTCCCTAATACACAAAGGATGGGTTGTTTGTTCCATTTAACAAAAAACATGCGAAAGCATTTGGGAGAATTCAACCTTCTCGGGAGATATAATAACGAGGTGGATTTTGCTATTCAGGCGCACATGATAACGCGTTTAGCATTTTTACCAATGGACCATTTGGATGAAGCTATTGACGAATTGTCAAATGTGTTGGCTCCAGAGCTAGAGCCCGTATTACAACGGTTTGAAGATTCGTACGTAGGACGTCCGAATAGGAGGCCAAGCAATTTTCCGTCCAGAGTTGAGGACAGTGCATGAGAGAATATTAACGAATTCTGATAGGACAAATAACCACGCAGAAGCCGCACACAGAAGATTGCAAACAGAGTTGTCAATGAACCATCGTACAATTTGGATATTCATCGATGCTCTCAAAACAGTTCAACGGGGAAGAGACGTTTCATATGACCACTTACTTGCGGGCAATGAACCCGACCCAAAGAAAAAGGCTTTAATTCATGCCGACAGAAGAATAAAAACATAGTTGAAGATTATATCAATCTTCATAACCATGTAAATAATAGAACTATTATTGAATTTTTCAGAGGAGTTTCATACAATTATGAAATAATTCCATAAGGCAATTTACTGCGATATTTAATCGAATAAAACCAATGTGTGCTTTTACAAATTAAAAGTGTCTCAATAACCTGGGTTACAAATAACACAATAGCATTATTTGATTCATTTAGGTAAAGTAGACTTGAGCTCAGCACTCAGCTGTAGCTCGCGCCCAAGTGTCCTGACTCCCAAATGTTCCTGCATCCAAATGCCTCCGCGCCTAAATGTCCCGCGTCCAGGTGACTCGGCGCCCAATCGGCCGCGCTCAGGTGGTCGCGCCCAAATGTCCTAGACCGCTTTTGTATCGAAGCACCACTCTTTAAAACGATTATAACTTGTTTTATATTGTTTTATTGATTTACTAGGTTATAAGTTTAATAACGCTGTATTAGCTAATTCACTGACTTCTAGTGGGATCCCAATGAATTCTCCTTCATAACTATCATATATTTTTTCAATAATATTACTCATTTTGAAAATTTAAATTGTGTAATTGTCAGGATTAATTATTGAAAGACGTTTCTAGAACTGCAATTGGATTATTCAAATCATAGTAGCCGTCAACAGGCTAGGGACACTGCAGACCGTGCCATCTATAAGCCTGTCGAGTAACTAAAATCGGTAGATAATTCCAAAAAAATAACGAAAACCGTAACGTCGTTAGTAATCAAATTTTATTGATTTTTATTACTGCGTATGCGCGATATCATATTGCTCGTCCCCACATGTTATATGTTATACTGTTAGCATTTCTTAGTTCAAAGGTAGAGGTTATTTAATGTTACGGTATTTTGGTGTATTTTTTAATTGCTATAGTGTAATATTTATCTGTTGTTTTGTTGCTTTATTGTTATTAATTGAAAAGACAATGTCAAAGTGTATTCAGTAGTTAATACACGTATGTTCTGTGACACTTTATCGGATGAACAGGCGGATGGCCTATGGGTGGTTACCGATAGGAAGAAGTTTCCAGAGGGTTTACAAGAAGTAGAAGAAGTCTCTAGATGGTTAGCAAGTAATAACGGTAGCGTCTACGGGGGTTATGCAAAAAGTAAATAAGTGTGTATGTTGTTACGTGTATAAGGTATCTAGAGGGTGGTTTAGAATAAGCGAAGGGGTTTTTAAGGGTAGCGTCTACGGGGATTACGCAAAAAGTAAGCGTGTATACAAGAACGGGGGTTATGCAAAAAGTAAATAAGTGTGTATGTTGTTACGTGTATAAGGTATCTAGAGGGTGGTTTAGAAGAAGCGAAGGGGTTTTTAAGGGTAGCGTCTACGGGGATTACGCAAAAAGTAAGGGTGTATACAAGAACGGGGGTTATGCAAAAATTAAATAAGTGTGTATGTTTTTACGTGTATAAGGTATCTAGGGGGGTGATTTAGAAGAAGCGAAGAGGGTTTTAAGGGTAGCGTCTACGGGGGAGGGGAGCGTCTACGGGGATTACGTAAATAAGGGTGTATACAAGAACGGGGGGTTATGCAAAAAGTAAATAAGTGTGTATGTTTTTACGTGTATAAGGTATCTAGGGGGTGATTTAGAAGAAGCGAAGAGGGTTTTAAGGGTAGCGTCTACGGGGGGGGGGTTGCGTAAAAAGTAAATAAGGATGTATACAAGAAGTAATTAGAAGAAAGAAAATATATGGAGGATTGTGTGTGTAAGAGATGAGGGGTAGTGCTCACGAGGGGGAGGGGCTATGCAGTTAGCTGATTTTTTAAGGGTTCTATATTTTGAAATTCTCAAAGGAATGTGATTAGATTGATAACCAACATTTTTTTTTAAAACGGATATGTGTGTGAATTCATATCATTTTATAGATGGTTTTTTATATTGTAATAAATGAAATCTCGCATTATTATGAATACATCTAAGACAAACAAGCAGATTACAGCAACCACATTAGACTTTGCAACTTACCAATAAGTGATGGGGATCTAACCATTGGTACAATATTTTGAAATTCTCAAAGGAATGTTATTAGATTGATAACCAACATTTTTTTTAAAACGGATATGTGTGTGAATTCATATCATTTTATAGAAGGTTTTTTATATTGTAATAAATGAAATCTCGCATTATATTAAATTCGCTTAGTAGGTAACATTTATGTGTTATTTCTATAGTTAGCAAGCACGTGCAGACCAAATCATTTATTCAGACAATAGCGAACTTGTTTCAAATATGATAAGATTGGAATGTCATGACAAGGGAATATTACTTTATATTACGGAATATTACTTTAGTATCTTTTAAAAAATATATGATATCAACTTGATATTGTATTAGTCATTTACGATAAAATCTAAACTGAGTTTATTCATGAAACAGCAGAATTTAGTTTTCTATCAAATTATTAAAAATAGATTTTATGTTGCAGTTTTTTTTAAAATCATATTTAACTGATGTCTTTTTCTTATACGGGGTATTTTGAAAGTCTTGAAAGCATGTGCATGATTTCTTTTATAATAAATGAATGAGAGAATTGAGTGTTTGTATCACAATGTCATCGGAAGAGTATAGACGCAAATTGGAGCAATTTTCTGAAAGCGTTCGAGAATTGAGTAAAGATATTTCAATTTATGAAAATAAGATTAAACTGATGAAGCAATTGGAGCGAATGTGCTTGGAGGATAACGTCTTCAAAAATCGCCGCCTACAAAAAATATCCACAGAATTGAACCGGCTACAATATGATGAATAATACAATTCGAGAACAACAAGATGCCATCAAGGATGAAATTAATAATGTTTTTGCAATGACATGTATAATTTTAACATCAGTATTTATTTTAATATTGAAAATTATATTGAATATTGTAAAACGAAAGTTTAAGTCTTCATGTAGTATAGACATAACTGAGTATACAATGTGTTTCAATAAAACAACTCATCAATTTTTTCTATTTATTTGAGTGAAATTACAATGGTATTACATTTAAAAACCAACATCGTAATCGTTCTACATTAATTTGTGTACAATTGAAAGCCCCATCGGCATGACAAGCATTCGAATGTTTTTTTAAACTTTCCATGGCTGAGGACGTTCCATCAAACTTGCAGACATCAACAACAGTTGTCGTAGAAATTCCATATTCTTCACATTTCTTTTGTAAAAATTCATATTTCTGATTACCGCGAACGTAAATACAATCGACATTAGACATTGTACTTTTCAAAATCTCGTCCAATTTTGAATAATCAACATCGCCAGAAGAATACTTGATTCCATGGATATGGTGTTCCAAAAAGTTGTTTGTTTTTTATCTTGATTGCTTAGCAAATGAAAGGGTTGTGGCGGCTTAAATATGTAGTGTCTATGTTTATATCCGATTTCGATGGACAATTCCTTAGGATGGAATGTACCCTCGATAATGAAGCCTTGAATGTCAATGAATGCTATTCTCATCGTGGTTTATTTGTAACTGTCTCGCTGTGTATTTCAACACTGGTATTATATGATCGTTTTGATAATTTCCGTTAGGGGGTAATACTCCAATAAACAGTCATGTATAATTATACAATATGCTCTAGTATTTGCAGGAAATCCTACACCTACTTCAATTTCCACTTTTATATCAACTGTCGATGCCCTCATACCCTCCTTCTGTTTGGAACGGTCTATGACAAAGAGAGCACGATCTTTGAATGCTTCATAGTCCAATGTTGGATGTACTATGCTGGAATTGGTATAGCTTCTATAGAATGAGGCGTAATTATGATAGGCAAGAGGAGTATAGTCGTTTTTTCCAAAATCCATCTTTAATCGTTCGGTGGGCCAAAAATCTCCGTTCAAAGCCAATCTTACATTGTTGGTGTTCAAGTGATCGAATTGCGAAGGATCGTTTGTCTTCTTATTGCGTCTATCTATTTGAAAGCATACGATAACATATCGAGGTCTCTCGACAGACGAGCTCGTTTTAACTGACCAAATCTCATTTTTAGCGTCTTTCGTTAACGTAGGCAATACACAAAGTTCCCATTTTCTGAACGGAATGAATATTGGTCGATCACTTTTTATTTGCTCCATCATACGTAATTTTATTTCATCGTTAGGATAGACGTGTTTAACTTTCAATGCCATGCTATCTATAACAAACTTTATTGTAGTGTTAGATGTCGTAGTACCTGTTGTTACTTCATTTACTATTACAGCATCGTTATCATGACGAGCACGTATGAATCGAAAAGTTTGTTTTCCATATGTGATTTTAGTATAGTCATTGAATACATTGAAAATGTGTTTTAGAGGAATCCGCAAACTAAACGATTTATCAACATCATTCAATAGCGGTTTATTGGGGATAATTCCAGCCAGCTAAAGCCATTTCTTTCGATTGTGGATTATAACACAACAAACTTCTTGCGGTACTTACTATACCGGGATCTCGTACTATTTCTATTTCCTTTCCACTTTGAATGTAGGAACAAGAATCGAAGAGGAATGCACCGCAATTTGGCGTTAGATTAACATGTCCTCCCCCGCCACTAACTTCTAATTTTCCCTTAATTTCAAGTTGAGTTTCGTACATGAGAAAAAATGCGTCAGTTTGTTGGATGTCAAATTACACAGAATCGCTGTTATTGAATGATTTCACATAAGGAACATAGGTTGAAAATCTTCTTTTCTTATCGACTCTTCATATTGTGGATCTCGGTAAAGGTCAAATATCGAAGATATTTTCGTTGATGTTGGTGTCCTATCAGAACGCACGTACTTTCTTTTTAGTGTCATTCTTCTTCAACTTTAATCCGATTGCTTTGAGAAACGCCCGATTTGCAGGAGTTAGATGGAGCTTCGTTCTTTTGAACGATCTGCAAGAGACTAATTTTGTTGTAGATGATGAGGGACTTTTATAATAGTCGTTGTTGATAAGTAGACCCATTAACGTTCCAATAGATGTAAAAGTAACGTGCTTTTTTCTCCTCGAAAATTTACTGGTTCGAGATCTTGATTCAACACTCTTACGGTAATGTTGGTGATTTCGTTTGTGCTGCTCACAGCTAAGTAAATCGGATTGTTCGGTCGTTCGTTGATTGCATAACCAGGGTCCACTGTAATTGGGAAACTGAATATTGTATGAGCAGGCTTATCTCCGTCAAACTATCCTTCAGCAATATTGCAATCGAATAGTAAAGTTGATATTTTACAAATGTTAACAGGTAGATCGGAACGGTGGACTTTACCAGGATCTAGTATCTTTGAAGAAAATCCTAGTATTTTACTCAAACTATCAGAGTATTCAAAATCGATGGCGTGCTGTCGACTGTAAATTTCACACTGAAGAGTGTTGTTGTTGGGCTTCAAAGATATATCGGCCACAGTTGTATCCGTCTTCAATTTGAATTGATCGATGAGATAAGCTTCAATATCTGTGATTTCGTAACATCCTGACGGGAAGTTAATGGTGATGAGTCCTTTCTTACGATCATTTTTATTGTAGAAATAAAATTTCTCACCATCGATATTCGGTATAGAATGATACGAATGAAACCCCAACACACCAATAAAGTATTCTTTTTCAGGTTTCAATTTTATCGGTGTGGGAGGAGTGAAGGAGAATTCATTCGATGTGGACGTTAAGTTCAACAGTTGAGACATGACTGTGATGTTTATGGGAGTGGTGTATTTAAATAATATTACTAGATTAGAAAAAACCATTTTATTTTTTCAAATAATAATTACATGCATGACAGTTGCGTTGTGAGCTAACCGGACCATCGACATGAGTACGTTGATCCGGTCGATTGTAATGCACAAAACAAGGCAAGCAAATTTGCAAGTTGAAATTCGATTGATATTCTTTTGGTAATTTATGCCAATTGTCTGATAAATCCCAAGGTTTAACTCGCTCTACCAAATACTTTAGAGGAATAGTTTTCAATTCGGCACTTGTAAAAGACGACAACAATTGTGTTTCGCCAACCAACCATGCTTCAGACATTATAGAGGAATTGCAAACACAAATGTCCACAGTTGATCTGATTGTAATTTTGGTATTGCTCGTAATTGTAAAATATTTTACTGCCAGCAAGATAAGTGACAAGTTTTCTCGGAGGCTTCAGATTACCAAATGAATCGAAATATTCGACGCAGTCATTCATCTTCCTATATGCTACCCAATGCGTGCCTGAGATTTTAGACACATCCAAATTTAGTATTGCTGATTCACATCGTCGAGGTCCGTTTTTCGGTAGAGAATCGCGCATGAACACATCTCGAAAATATTTTATTTTCAATAATTTGGCAAACTTGATTAATTCATAGTCTTTTTAAATGAAACTCAAGGTCTCTAGTTAATTCCACAATATAATACAAGTTATTGAAAATTCTAAAAAATTGACAATTGTTTCGACAAATCAATATCATCGTCAGAATGACAGAAGTTACATTTCATTTTATGCCTACCTGATGTTTAGTAGTTAAATTTTTGGCTAGACCAAGAAGTAACCTAACTTGTGATTGGCTTAATATATGTTTATAGAAAAAGAAGAAGATGTGATATTACAAATATTGAAGCTTAGATATTATTAGCCCTATGGTGATATCCTGGATATCATTTTTTTTTTTCAATTAAGATCAGTATAACTGTGCAATGATATAGAAAACCAGGAAAACTATATCTACTGATCTTTACAATTATCACTTAAGAAGACAGTTTATTAGTGGAGAATTCCCTAGATTTAACTGTTCATTGACAACTTCATATTGTGGGTTTCTTAAATGTCTTCTAATTTCCAGTTCTTCAAGGAAATCCAGTTCTTGTTTCTTTTCACAAATATGCAGCACTTCTAGTTCTGTGTTAGGTGTCAATGAATGATTGGTGTCAAGTGGATGTTTTGCGTAGTGGGATTTATCTGGTTGTTTTAATCTGTAAGCTCGTAAGTGCTCACTGTATCGTATTTCAAAATTCCTAAGGGTCTGACCCAAATAGACAGCATTACATTCTGGACATTTGAGTTTATATATACCTGACTTCTTTAATAGTGGTATTTTTGTTTTTACATTTAACAATTTTGTACTAACGTTACTTTCTGTTTTAAAAGAAATTGTTGCATTCGTTGCTGAAGATATTATCTTTGAAATATTATTAGAAATATTTCCTGCATATGTGATGGTTTTATAAGTTTTAATTTCATCAGCTTGCTTAGGATATATTAGTTGTAATGCCACTTTTTTCTCTTTTTTACTAATTAGTTTATTTATCATATCTAATGGATAACCGTTAGATGTTGCTATTTGTCTAATTGTATTAATCTCTCTATCAAAATTATCGACATATTTTTTTATCGGAATGTTTGAGAGTAGCAATCCTTGAATCATAGTTTCTATGTATTTCATCCAATGTATCTTTCATTTTTTTGTCAAGTATGTTCACTATAAATTTTCTATTTGATTCTATTGCATTATCTACATACTTTTGAGTTGATCCATTCTTTGTCAAGGATTTTATTTTATCATTTATTTGCTGAATACTTGTGTTCAACGACAATTGAGCTATTTCGATTCTTTAAATCGTGCTTCGAGATTTGTATCATACTTCTTTTTATATGCGTCAGAATGTCGACCAAACTTGTCGAGACTCATTTTGAAAATGAACATAAATCAATCGATGGTTAATGTATATAATTGGCTTCACGAAGTTCATGTATAATGGCAACAATCTCATTATCATTGGAAGTGTTACCTGCATCCTTGGAAGCTATTAACTCTCTAAGTCTTTCAACAATCTCGTTTACATCGTCCCAGTAAACGTACTCTATATCTTTATCATTATAGGTCATGATGTGATCAGGTAATCCTTTACCTACGATGTTAGTGGTAGTGTTTCGTCTTATAATAAATTGCTTTTTAATAATATTAATATACTTCCACCGCTGAGAACCTTTTAGTGTTCTATCTTTTTTTAAATGAACCCCCGTTCGTTCCAATAATATTTTGTATGTAGGTAAATCATCTTCGGTATATTTGGGATGTTGGTAGAAAAGTAATTGGTAAAGACCTGGAGTAGCAGGTATTCTATCCCATCCTTTATCTCCAGATACACCAATTCGCAGAAAAGTATCACACAAAGTGTCTAATCAGCTTTAGGGGCACGAAGAAATTCAACAAGAACTTTTACGTTTTGGATACGGAAGGTACGGCTTTTGTATTCCCTTTTGATTGTAAAATTGAAAATTGTAAACATTATGCTTCCGATGGCAGCGTTTTATTGAAGAATAATATGGAATATCAGTATCAACAGTTAAACGACCTTAGCATAAAGAAGAACGATAAAATAGAATTCAAATTGGGTAGTAGAGATTATTTTTGTATGGATCTTCTCGTACAGTGTAATTTAGAAGAATATCAATAATTGACCTTTAGAATATATATATTATTTTCGAGTATTATCAGGAGTCGAACACCAAAAAATCTACAATCAGATCAGGGAACGAAATTTTACAATAGTTAATTCAAATCTCTAATGAAAAAACATAATATCAATCATTATAGTACATTTAGTACGAAGAAAGCTGCAATTGCAGAAAGAGTTATTAGAACGCTCAAAACAAAACTCTATAAACATTTCAGCTCAATTGGGAAATACCAATGGATCGATATTTTACCTCAAATCACAAAGGAATACAACGACACAAAACATAGTAAAACTGGATACAAACCATCAGAGGTGAATCGAAGTAACGAAAAATTGATTTTAAATAAGAAATTCAGTTATTTGAAAATCGCCGGACCCAGAAAATTAAATGTGGGAGATATTGTGCGAATAAGTAAAGCGAAACATGCTTTTGAAATTTTACAACTGAACTATTCAAAATTACGAAAGTCAAAATAACGAATCCTGTAACGTATTTGATAGAAGATATGACTGGATCGCCTATTAGAGGTTGTTTCTATGAAGAAGAATTACAAAAAACCAAAAATCCCCACATTTATCTCGTTGAAAAGGTGTTGAAGAGGAAACGTAACAAAATGTACGTTAAATGGTTAGGATTAGATGAAAAACATAACAGTTGGATTAACACTGATGATGTAGTAGTATAGATCACCAGCAACCAATCAACTTTAATTGAGTGGAGGACAGAGATAAACATATAAATTGATCGACATTAGTTTAGAAGTCATCATAATGAGTAGTCACGATTCTGGGTATTATAGTGTTACAATGTCATGTAGTGATAATAGTAGTTATGATGAAGAACCAAATTATGATCGTGATTTAGATCAAATTGTACTTAATTATGAAATTGCAATAAGAAAAGAAAGACATTATTTATTGCATACAGTTTTCAATGTTGGTCATCGATTTGAAGTTGGATGTTGCCTGAGTCCTGTCAGAACTTTTGCACCTGCCATCATTTTATCATCGTTTATCGTGGAACCTTCAAAAATGTCATTAAATACTTTAGAATGGGATGAGATCATAGAAGTGCTGCATAAAAGTAACGAGTTATTCTTCAATTCTCCAGATGATGATGTTGTAGATTCTAATCCCATCATGTTGTACCAAGATTTTTGTCAAATAACTAAAGTTATTTATGATAATCAAAAATTTGTGAAAATTCAGAAAGATGATGTAACAGTTTTCCTCGATGAAGAAGAAGTTGTAGAAATTCAATGTGTTCATGAGAATTTGCTTCAACATCACATTTCAATTTTAAATAAAGTGAACTTTTGCGATTTTTATTATAATATCATTAATTTATTAAAAACATTTATATTGAATCCAATATGTGGCTTTCCAATTGTTTAGATTTAATGTATGCTGTTTGTGATATTTATTCTTATGACAACAGCAGTTTAATAGGAAGAGCACTTAGAGAATATCTGTACTATTACAAAGTCCATGTAATCAATGATTTAACATTATAAAATTATGAAAATATTCTTTGTTCCATTTCACCTCTAACACAAGTAATGCTGATGATGAAAACTTTTATGTTGATTTGGAATCAGTATTGAACATCGAAAGTGAAGGATGTTTCTTTTACCATTAATAATAATTCTACCTTTAGTGACATCTGAGAAAATTGATGTAAATTATCGAAAGATTTGGATATATTAACAAGTCGGAACATGATATCACAAATATGTCATCGATTTTAAAAGATTTCCAAGATAAATTAAATTTTCCTGTAGATGGCACTCTAAATCCTGCAACTATTCAACTATTAGAGCGACCTCGATGTAGTGTAAATGATAACGATCATGATGGTGAACATTCGTATCGCGTTAGAACAAAATGGGAAAAAGACTAACCTAAATCGGTATTTTCCTCAAGCATCACCGTCATATGTTGCTGAAAAGGCATATTTGACAACAAAATTCCAAATTTACAATTTAAACACCAGTCTAAAGGAACAGCACTTCTTACTCATGTACTACTTATGAAACTTCAAATCGACGTAATAACGTTAAAAATTCTTGAAAACCTGTGGGGAAGGAGCTAGGATAAAAAATCAAGTTTCAAGGTTATATGAATATTGTTTTATTAATTGTATTTATATACATATTACATCAAATAAAAAAACAGTACATATTACATTAAAGGCAAAATGAAAATTATACATTTGACAGTACATATTAAATATAGTTATACAGATAAAAGATACAGTGAAATCAGTAGGGTAAATCTGCTGCAGCCTCTAGACACTCAAAATATTCGCATAATATGAAAACAACTGCCTCAAAATCGTTTTGACACCAATAGTGTTCAGAATTATAAAATCCTGTTAAATTTTCTGCTCACACTAATTTCTTCGTGAAATGTGTAATTTATATTAGGCATAAGTTTAAAATATTTCTGAAAACACTCTTCGCAAACTTTTAGCCCCAAAGGAGAAATGTGGTAATATTTACTAATTAGGCAGTAGAGATCGTGTTCAGTAAACACATCTAAATAAGTGAAATTTAATAAGGTATCTCGAAGCTCTGGTGAAATTTTTGTTTCATATTCAAAATCAAGCAATGTAGCATCACAGTGATCAGATTTCTCACTTTCTTCTTTGATCTGCAACCATTTTATAGGTACGAGATTCTCGAGAAATTTTTATTTTCAAAAACTGAGGAATTTGAGCTTGTACAAGAAAACTTGAAATTCTTGTAATACGATTACAAATTATCTTAGTACATAGATCTACCAAACTCTTCATCTGAAAATAAATTCCAATCAATTTATTATAACTCCATAATACTATAATGTCCCCACGGAGGAGTGTCATGTGAACCAGGTATCAAATATCTTCTATCATCTGATGGGTTTAAAGCAATTTTTGTCTGTTCAATGGTGTATACATCATGTAACTTTGATAGTATACAACGTTGAGTTGCATGCATGAAACACTCTTCTTGAGGATTTTCTATAATTTTCTGCAAACAGAAAATATAATCATCAAAAGCTATTTTTTTCTTTACCACATTAGACTTATTACCTTTAGCTTTTTTTACATCGTTTTCCTCACCTAACACTCTGAAGGCATACTGTTTAGAACGTAAACCTACAAAATGTGTCATAATTTTTGAGTTATTTTCATCCTTCATAATTCCGGGTACTTTCTTATTAGCTAGAGGAATATCCCACACATTATTTACAGGATAATCACTAGTATCAAAACGGTGAATATCCGCCTTTATTACTTCTTCATATATGTTATTACATTGAATTTCGTATACTAAACTATCAGTATCGGTATAAAGTAATTTACATTGTTCAGGTGAAAATTTGGTCAGCATATAATCATATTGAAATTCATAAACACATATTTTTGAAATATCTAAAATTGCTAATCCTATATAAAGAGGTTTGTCAAATACAATTTTAGTTTTCTTAAGCTCTATAGCCAATAAAGGATTCTCAACATCATCGTTAAATATAACACGACTATGAAATGTGGGACTTGCAATTAAATTTCTAGCTCCTCGTTTGCCATACCCCGTTCGAACTAATTTCACTAACCGATGTTTATACAAATTTTTTTCAAAATTATTTTTTGCGTGGGATCTCATCAAAGTATTCAATTCTATATAAGGCTTCAACCAACAACTTTGCTGAAATTTTAATACCCTATGAACTTTCTTAAGCAATAATCCATGAGCTATAGCTTGCTTTAAATTTTTGTAATGTATAATATAATTTTTTTTATTAAACAGAGTAGTCATTAATTTCTTTTGTTTAGAATTTGGTGGTGAAATATGTTCTGCACAGAATGGCAGATCTTTGTGTAGATCGTGTTCATTTTTTGGATACTCTAAATCAACCTCGAGCAGGTACCCTTCAGGGGAATCATCTGGAATTTGTGTTATATCAATATTATGATCTACCCATTTAAATCCTCCGTAGGGAAGCTCCTGACTCATAGCCCAACCATAAAGATTATTAATATCTGTATATAAAAGATACTTCACAGGTTTGTTTTCATTATACGTAGGCATATACTTGTTGTTGGCTTCACCGTATCGATTACAACACTGAGATATTTCACCCCTTATACCTCTTTCAAAAAATAGCAGCATGTCAATATCTTGCACTGTCTCTAATTTACAATGAGTATACTTGAGCATACAATCCCAAGTGTAACCAGGAACTGTATAATAATGATCAGAATCCAAACCATATGTTTTCCAGCAAGTATCACGAAATGTTTCAAAAACAGACGCTAGAAGTAAAATATCTGTTTTCATATACAAGTCACTGTAATCAGCAAGGGTTTTCATATTAAATGCTGACCAAACTAATTTTACATGCCTATAGTCAATATCTTTTATATGTTCATCGTTAAGTTTGTTGTGAAAATATTCTTTACTAGGTAATGCAGTTTCATCTAATCGCTATATATCATCTAAATAATCATAAAAGAAAACACCTTCTCTAGTTAATAAACTAAATTGTTCAGTATTTAGATTAGAAAATTCTTTTCTAATTGGAATGAAATTTTCTGGTTCTAATGTTGATACCAATGAATCTAATGAACATACCATAAATCTAAAAGAGTCTATAAATCTAAACCTAATATTTGTATTATTATCCCAGATTGTAAAACTTATGTATTTTTCTTTATTAACAGGTAAAAGTTGAACATAATTTCGGTTAGCTAAATCTCTAATTATGAAATGTGAATCATAACCACTTAGGTTGTGAAAAACTACTGGAATGAGAAATGATTTTTTATAATTAAGATTACAGTGGTTGTGAGCAAAACCTCGAAAATTACCTGTTAGGTGACAATGTTCCCTAACAATCTTATCACCTTCCTTAAATATCTCCTCACAAATATGACATTTATCTGAAGCATCTTTTAAATTCACTTCAACATTCATTGGTTCAACATTTTTTAATTTTGACATTACAAATTTTGCAATATTTTCAATTTTATCTACAAACCATAACATACAATCAGAACTTCGATTACTATCATAAAATGACCAGTTATCGTTAAAATTACATTTAAAATATAGTCCAGCACTATTAGCGTCATGTTTTTGATACCTAGCACTTCTCGTTACCGACTGTGAACCATATCCCTTTTGAGATTTTATTCTAGCATCTACATCAATATAAGGAATAAGTAGTGATTCAAAATCTGCATAAATAATAAAAGGTACTTTTTCTTTGTATACAAAATTTTTAAACTTAACATATGGATCTTTAGAAAACTCAATTTTACAATTATTATCAATTTTTTCACAATATTTGAAATGGTCATCCAATTTTTCTTGAGAAACAAAATAATTCAAACATCTATCACATATATATTTTTTTCTAGTATTTTTAGAGAGTTGCTTGGATAAAAGTCTTGACAAGTCTTTTATCCAAATATAGTGATACTGTATATCATCACTAAAACCATAATCATCATTATCTGACTCTGGTTCGCAATCATTCTTTTTAGGAAAATATTTATTTTGAATAATCAGTAAATTGACATGCTTTTCTCTTTTTTGTTTTGTTAAACGTACTGGCACAACGCTAAAATTTGATGGTCTGAAAATTTCCAATTCAAAAACATTAACCGAAATATTAACATTATTTTTTTCGAAAGTTGTAATCTGATTTGGGTGTACAGGAAATGTAAGACCGTTTATGTTCAAAACTTTGCATAATGAGGATATGAACAAGTACGTGTAGGATTTTTATTAATAACGCAAGGGAACAAAGCTGAAACAATTGCCCAAGCAAAGCATGCATTATCGTCATTCTGAACGTTGATACACGCCTTTCTTTTAGCTATTATGTCTGGTAATTTAATATATGATGATATTCCACTAGCCACCTCGTATTTATTTATATTGATTTCCAGAGATATAATTTTACTTAAGGCCCACCCCGATCCTTCCTCAGAATATTCTGAAAGTTTTCTTAAAATGACATCTCTTACATTAACTGCAAACCATTTTTTAAAGTCAGTTGTCTTATCAATTATTTCATTTTTTGTAGAAAAATATTTATTTTCTGTAATTTCAGTATCACCTGATTTTCTAATAAATTCTGCACAAAAACAAGTATTTACTTTCAACAAATTGCATTTTTTTAATGCGTTTTTCATTCTAGTGCTGAAAAGAAACAACGAATCATCAAAAAACTGTAAGATATCTTTATGAGATTTATTTATAATAATCCCGGTTCGAACTCTACTTTCAAAAATTGAATTAATATCTTCCCATTTTACTCCATTACTTCTTTTTTTATTAATAGTAAGCCCCTTTCCAGATTTACTTAAATTCTGAATTATTGTTCTAAACCGCTTTAAGTGACCCAAGTTGGTTTGTAGTTTACGTAATGTACCAATGGTTAGATCCCCATCACTTATTGCTAAGTTGCAAAGTCTAATGTGGCATTTAGCTTGTTTTGACCATTTTTCTATATCATAAATAGTACAATTTTTTTTTGAAATAAAATATTTTCAATTGCTTGAAACTTTTTAACAATATTATCAGTTAGGAGAGCTATTTCCTCAGAATTCATTTTCAGAAAATTATAAAAACTTACGATTTTGAAAACTGAAGCTGTTCACCTGTGTCCAGATTATTTTTCAAGGTGTTGAAATTCAATATGTACTGTTTTGTTATGTTTTTTTATACATTCTCCTCTATTTTGAAGAGGGTCCTAGGGGAAACCCTTTGGAAAGTTTGAAGTCCCAGGAATGTAATGCTGAACTTCCCCGGCGTAAATTGATTTACATGCGACGCAAATGCATCCGTCACTCTTTTAGGGAGAAATACTATATTTTCGTCCAGCTCCAGAAGTATTTGGGCTCCAAATTGCCCCTGGTGCACCTTTGCGCTGTTTATTCTATGTGGTGTATCCCTTGGTAAATCTTTCAGTTTTATAACGGGTTTTATTTCTGCAAAAGCAGTGCTTATTGTATTAATCTCATTTAAAAAATTGATCTGTAATAAATGAAGAATTATTTGAAAAGATAACAGAATAATAATAATAATTTAACAATTAAGTTTTTTAAAATAGTTAAAGATGAATGAAAAAAAAATAGTAAACGTATAAATAACTTACTATGTATTGTGGAACCTTAAACGACAACTTTTCACTGGAACACTAAGTACAGTCTATTGTCTAGTATTTACTGTGAGCACTATTTAAAAGAATACTTTATTATAGAGGGGATGCACAAGTCCAATGAGTTATTTTTGATATCATCATCATATTTCCAGAAAACTATATTTTTTCTACGATTTCGTACAATCTAATCTGTTACTAACAATTATAAACCAGAAATCATGACATTCCAATCTTATCATATTTGAAACAAGTTCGGTATTGTCTGAATAAATGATTTGGTTTGCACGTGCTTGCTAACTATAGAAATAACGCATAAATATTACCTACTAAGCGAATTTAATATAATGCGAGATTTCATTTATTACAATATAAAAAACCTTCTATAAAATGATATGAATTCACACACATATCCGTTTAAAAAAAATGTTGGTTATCAATCTAATAACATTCCTTTGAGAATTTCAAAATATAGAACCCTTAAAAAAGCAGCTAACTGCATAGCCCCTCCCCCTCGTGAGCACTACCCCTCATCTCTTACACACACAATCCTCCATATATTTTCTTTCTTCTAATTACTCCTTGTATACATCCTTATTTACTTTTTACGCAACCCCCCCGTAGACGCTACCCTTAAAACCCTCTTCGCTTCTTCTAAATCACCCCCTAGATACCTTATACACGTAAAAACATACACACTTATTTACTTTTTGCATAACCCCCCGTTCTTGTATACACCCTTATTTACGTAATCCCCGTAGACGCTCCCCTCCCCCGTAGACGCTACCCTTAAAACCCTCTTCGCTTCTTCTAAATCACCCCCCTAGATATTTTATACACGTAAAAACATACACACTTATTTAATTTTTGCATAACCCCCGTTCTTGTATACACCCTTACTTTTTTCGTAATCCCCGTAGACGCTACCCTTAAAAACCCCTTCGCTTCTTCTAAACCACCCTCTAAATACCTTATACACGTAACAACATACACACTTATTTACTTTTTGCATAACCCCCGTTCTTGTATACCCCCTTACTTTTTGCGTAATCCCCGTAGACGCTACCCTTAAAAACCCCTTCGCTTCTTCTATACCACCCTCTAGATACCTTATACACGTAACAACATACACACTTATTTACTTTTTGCATAACCCCCGTAGACGCTACCGTCATTACTTGCTAACCATCTAGAGACTTCTTCTACTTCTTGTAAACCCTCTGGAAACTTCTTCCTATCGGTAACCACCCATAGGCCATCCGCCTGTTCATCCGATAAAGTGTCACAGAACATACGTGTATTAACTACTGTATTCTGAAAGAGTCTAATAAGTGGTGTACTCGGTAAGTTTTATTAAAAAAATTTGAGCATTTTTTCTTTCACAATTAACAACAATGATGTTTATTTTTATAAAACAAAGAATTTTTACTAATTTAATCGACAACTTTAGATATCATAGTTGTGTTTTACATTAGCTAAACTGAAAATTGCTGCATTAATAAAGTAAATATTTCTTTTTACATTTTTGTTCCTCTAACCCAGGAAGATAAAATTAATTGGGCTGAAAAGCAGTGTCAATAAATCATTAAATTTGTCGACGAGGAAACGATGGATGATATGATCCCTTCATTTCCAATAACAGTGTTTCTTCAAATTTGAGAAAGACGAAGAGAAGTTAAGACAGTTTGATTCGCCTTCCCATATGAGTGGAAGTTAACAAAAATTTATGGTAAGTTTTATTGTATTCAATATAACATGCTATAATTTTGGACATTTTAAAATGTAAATTGAGTGAATGAAAAGACGAGTACTGAGTGTTTAATTTTAATAAAATTTCAGCTGAGCACTTTCAGCTATTAGGCCATTCTGAAAGCTCTCGTCAAGAAAAAAACATACAGAAGGTGTCAAAAAACATCAAACCCTGTAACTGCTACATACAATGAAATAAAATATTTGATGTTACATCATTATTTAAGTGAAATTTGTTAAAATTACTCTATAAAGAGTGTGTACAATTGTATTTCACATAACGGAACGTCTAATTTGAAATTATCAATTAAATGATATGTGTGTACGCCCTCTTTATAGGGTAATTTTAACAAATTTTACCTAAATAATGATGTAGCATCAAACATTTTATTTCATTGTATGTACATTGTACCTGTTGTATGTTTTTCTCTTGTCGACAGCTTTGAGAATGACCTAATGGCTGAAAGCGCTTAGCTGAAATTTCAATAAATTGACACACTCAGTACTCCTCTTTTCATACACTCAATTTATATCTAGTGTGTACACCAAACTCAGACAATTCCATTTTAAAATGTACCCATTGAAGAAATAATAATCTGCGTTTTATTTTATGTTATAGCTATTCCTTCCTCCAGCTATGGGTATTGACCCATTGCCGATTTTTATATATAGCCCATGGTATGACAATTTATGGGAAATTAAAGTGAGTATTAACTTTTGTTGAGGCATTACGTCTAAGTATTTGGTCTAGTGGTAACCAAAAAGCCAAAATATCCAATAAAGACAAAAAATAAAAAAATAAAAAAATAGTTAAAAACCAAAAGAAATCAAGAATTCCTAAAAAAATCGAAAGCTCCAAAAAAAGGAATTAAAAAAAACCAAAAAAATTTAAACATTCGAACATTTTTTTTTTGATATTTTTTTGGCTTAGTACAAAAACATGTGTAAACTTATTATTTCAATAGTAAGCGCAATTTGTTTTCTTTTGTTGACATAAATTTTCAAACATATTTGTGTGTTAACTTATTTATTGTTGTTATTTTGTGTGTTTACTTGTAGAACCTCAACCAGAAACGAGAAAGGACTTCCAGGAGACGGCGGGATTTTTAAGAGCCCTCAAGAAACATTTTAACAATCATAGACTGCCAGAGGCTGCAGAGTAACTTAAACTGCCTTATGCGATGGTTTCATAAGAACGGAATGCTTTTAAATGTAGAAATATACAAATATGCAATATACTAGGTTTAAGCTTGTGATATAAACCTATTTAATACTTCCAGTAAAGAAATAAAGATGTGTTTTAAGTGGAAATGAAATGTTAGATATATTATTTTAAATGTTGTACAGTCACAAGTGCTGTTTAGCACTCTTATATGTAATTACTTGGCACCTTGTATTTACAGAGCTGGGCAGTAGTTAACAACTTTTCCTTGAAAAGTATTTCAATTACTTCTGTTCTAAAATTCACAGTAATTATACTCAAATGTTTTATTCCACAAAAAGTTGCCAAAAATAGTAGTTAACTACTCATTGCTAACACTTTTTTTGATTAAGTATGTAGCAGTTATACTTCAGCAGTTTGGCCAGCTCTGCGTGTTTATACGAGTGTAATAATAAATAAATAAATTAATATAAGCTTATCATAAATAATTTTCTACTTTTATCTTGATTTAACATCATTTAAAAATCTAATGATACTCCAATCTAGAATGTATGTTACTAAAATTATTTTTTTAATTATTGCATTGTTTTTACATTATAGTTTATTTATTGTCATCCTGTTTGTTAAGGAAAGTACTTTGTGAAAGAAATTATTTGTTGTGTATTTTTATACCAAAATAAATAAACTGTTTATATGATTACTGTTTTATTTTTTCCAATTTAATTAACCATTTATGGTCCATCATTTGATATTTCATTTAGTTTAACTCAACATCTAATCATTATTGAGTTAAATTGAATGAAATGTTGAATGATGGACTATAAATTGTTATTTTGATATAAAATAATCAAAATACAGTAAATTTGAATATACCGCCAAAACCTAAAATTACAGAAATCTTTTCAACATCACTCAATTGTTGAGTCGACAGGCTCTTTAGATGGCGCCACAATCAGTGTCTCATCTATCTGTGGGTTATCTGTGGCCGTGACCTAATATCTATGTTTGAGTCATATATTTACGTTTGTGTTCATGATTTGTGATGACATTCCGTAGTAATTTCGTAATCTATTATGTAAATAATATGATTGCAAATAATATGAAATATGCAATTGTTTAAAACGTAATAGAATCTCACAGGAAATGGTTTAAATATTTGACGTCGATTTGAATGTTAATGCTTGTCATGATTCCAAAATGCTAAAGGGTAACTAGGGGGAATGCCGACCGCCTATAAATTCGTAATAATATAAAAGTTTAACTTAAAAACTATGCAAACTGAAAGTATGTAGTGTGCTTACAGATTATTAATTAATAAAATAACATAAAAAATAGTCCAGTCAAAATAAACATAAATAAGGAAAATGTTGCCTTGGCCGGCATTTCCCGAACGAATTGGGTAAAACCGGCCGACTCGGAAAATTCTGGCACGACTTAAGGTAGGTTTTCCTAGCGGCAGGTTTTTTGCGCCGCGTACAACGTGTTAAGCTGAGCGTTTAACATCATGCACTCATTCCCACGAATTTAAATAGGAGTGTTTTTCTATAGGCCGCATTACGCCAGCGCGGAACGTGTTACGTCGACGCGATAGACTCGGCTGCTTTTGGAGGAGTCAGTTGCGTTGTACGCTACGTGATTTGTTTTGAAAATTGTCCAAAAATGTCCCAAAGTTCTTCGAAACTGCCAGCAGTTAGGTTTTCGTCCGACCTTTTGATTGAGTTTGTGCAAAAACATGTAATTTTGTATGGCTTAAAAGACCCGGAATTTAAAAACACTATGAAAAAAGACCTGTTGTGGAATGAAATTGGAAAAGAGCTGAACAAGAAAGTTGAGTCTTATTAAAACATTTTATTTAATGTATAGAGCAATAATGATTGTGAAAGTTATGTTTGAGGAATACATAAATAATATCAAGCCTATTAACACTATTTATTGGCACATGGAGGAGCTTGACGCATACTAAAATAGTCAGTCAAACGTCTTCTCACTTGACATCCTTCAGGTTGGGCGAAACCATCAGTGCCTGCTAGATTAATTAGGTTTTGGGATGGAAAATCGTCCAATTTTGGGAATTTTCCTAAGTTCAAAGGATTCTTGGATAAAAACTCATGTCTTAACATGTTGTGTAAACAACAGCAGACAATGATAACTAAGTCAATAGTTTCAGATTTTAATTAATTTATTGAATATCTACATGTTAAAAGTTTATAAATTCAATCTTTTTATTTTACTTTTTATTATTATTTTTGAGAGTGAGAAGAGACCCAATTTATTTTGGAGATTTTAGGAAAAATTATTTAAATTGTGAAGAAAAACGAAAACGCTTCTAGGATGTTGCTCAAAAGACTGTTCAAAATACAAAAAGCTCGATAAATTTTATGAATGCAAATTAAAAAGACAAAAGCATAAAAAAAATTTCGGAACAGTTATTTGTATTAAAGTTATTGTATTCAAATATGTACCATTTTGAAGTATTGATTCTTCCAATAATAATTTGTTTTGTATATTTTTTTTGTAGTTAGATGTAGATTAGTATTTTAATTATTATAGTATACATAACTCATTCGTTTAGTGGGTATGTAGACCTCCAATATTTATGGTAGTTGAATGCAGATTAGAATTGAATGATATAGTATGCCTGATGCTTTTCCTTAGTTGGTATAAAGATTTAAAATATTGTAAGATAATGGTATAGAATTATATAAATAATGCATGATACCTATTTTGTAGGAAAGTATTCCTGAAGAACATAAGCAAATTATTCTAAGGCAAATCAAGAAGGGCCAGCAAACAGCTAAATACACCTCGGAGCTAACAAGCTTTGCATGGGCGTAGCCAGCGAAGGACAGGGAGGGGCAACTGCTCCCCCTGGAAATTAAATAAATAATTCTTAAATATTAATAAACAAAAAATTAAATCTAAAATATACATATTTTTCTGTTCTGCATATTTTTTTTGTTATCTGTTTTATATATTTTGTTTGATGTTGTGGTCGTTTGGTTGCTTTTATGAACATTTTAAAATTAATTAATAAGCTCTAATAAATAAAATTATTCGCGTGTCCTTTGTCACTAAAATATATTTCATCAGCAAAAAACAAAGCTGTTTGAAAAACTGACGTAGTGCTAAATATATATTAATAGCGTTTTCGACCTATGCATAGGTGTACACCAGAATTGTCCCACACCAGAATTGGATTTCGAATTCGATTTACTCTCAGGATACGTCAATTTTTAGTGTTCGATTCAACCACTTAACAGTCGGACATTTTTGAGAAAAATGGTAAAAAATGGTCACTTTCTTTTTGTTTTCATTTACTCACATTTTTTAATCCTAATAATTAATTAAAATAAATTTACTCAATAAGTAGTTTTAGTGTGCCGTGTTTTGAAACATTCAATACACAATCCTACATCAGAATCCGAAATAAATACTCTTATAACAACTATTGAGTTGGTGTGTAAGTCCTCTTGTCTAGCGACAGTGTCCTATTTAACAGTGTAACGAAACGCCACTGGTTTTCTTCGAGTTCGAGAAAATCGAGATACAAGTGAGGGAACCGGCGATGCGAATGTTCTGGCAATTTCTAGGCTCAAAAGGGTATATAAAGGTAGTTGCCTATCCGGCGCGAAGACAGACAGTACAGTAAAGTACATAGTGGAGGATAGGAAGTTGCATACGGCGAATAGAAAGTGAGGCACGAGAAACAAGAGGGAAAATCCGTAACAATAGTTTTACGACAGAATAAAGAGATAGAAAAGACAATATAGACATAAGAAATTGGTTACAAAAAGGTAAGTTAAATAATTTCAGTACAAAATTAAATATTTAATTAAAACTTTAGAGTCATTCCACTAGAAATGGTCAAAAAATTTGAAAATTGGTTGCTCGACCAGCACCTAATAAAACAAAACTCCATGTAATGATAGCTTATAATGTAGATATGTTATATCCGAGATATAGTCTATCCACGCCACATTATAAGCTATCATTACGTGGTAGTTTTGTTTTATACTAGTTTTTATACTAGGGACTAAGAACAAGAATGATATTAGGTTATTAATTTTAGGTCAAAAATCTCTAAAACGGAAAAAAGTTCATGATGAGAGTAGTGGAAGTGGAAGCAATGATTGTGATGAAGATGAAAATAAAATGGTCGGAACATCAAAATCGGAATCTATTTGTGAAGGAGGCTTCAAATCTACATGAAGCTGTCTCTGGAACTGGGACCTCTAAACAAACTGAGGAACGCGATGGCTACCATGAAAATGACATTGGTCATTATGTTAGTTATGCCAATAACTTGCCTTCTGAAAAAAAGAAGGAATTGTTGACAAACCCTTGGGTTCCATCATCCAATTACGATTTTGCTTCTGATGCCATTCACTTGAAAAGAAAATTTAACCATCGCTGGTTAGATCAATATATTCCATGGCTTGTGTACTCAAGTCGTTTGAAATGTGCTCTATGTTTGTATTGTGTTTCATTTCCTGCAACAATTGCTACAGTTAAAGGAGTTTTGGGGTCACTTATGGTAAGGCCTTACATGAAGTTTAAGGATGTACATGATGATTGTAGAAAGCACGTTGGCAGCCATTACCACAAATCTTCAACAGCTGCTGCAAAAGCATTTCTTGAAAGTGCTCCTGTTGATGTCCAGTTGCACATAGGGCACCATAATGCGATTGCAGAAAATAAACAAATATTGTCAGCAATTATTTCATGCATATTATTGTGTGGAATTCATGATTTGCCGCTTAGAGGAAAATAAGGAAATGAGGGAGTTTTCTTTGACCTTTTAAATTTGAGGATTGACTCTGGTGATGAGAAGCTAAAGAGCCACTTGAATAAATGTCAAAAAAACGCAGTCTATACCTCACCAACAATTCAAAAAGACCATACAATGATGCGGTGAAGTTATCAAAGAAAAAATAATCGAAGACTGTAAACAAGCAAAAGTTTATGCTGTAATGGCTGATGAAACAGCAGATATCGCTGGAAAAGAGCAGCTTTCTATTGGATCAAGGTTCTATGATGAACGTCAAAAAATAATCAGCGAGGAATTTGTAGAATACATTGAGTTGAAATGTCAAGATGCTTCTACAATCGCTAGCGCAATTATAAGTTTTTTAGAAGATAATAATTTTTCCGCCGATAATTGAGTGAGATTCGGATTTGTCGGATGTTCCACGATGGCTGGCATAGAAGGTGGTGTACAGGCTATTATTAAAAAACAGTACGCTAAATCTTTATTTTCCCATTGCTCCAGCCACAGACTTAATCTTGTAGTCAATGATACTAGCAAGTTACCAGAGATAAGAAACACAATTGCAACGGTTAGAGACCCAATAACCTTCTTTCGTGAATCGCCATCCCGTAGGAAATCGGTTCCAAACCTTTCAAGGCTCTGTGAGACCAGATGGTCGGAAAAATATAAGAGCATAAAAATATTTTCGGGAAGCTTCACTGACATTGTTAAAACACTAGAACATCTATCTGTCGAAGGAAACTACGCAACAAGAAAATCTGCCTACCAATTGCACTGTGCAGTTACTAAACCAATATTCATCTTAGGCTTAAACATAATTGCAAGATACTTTGCAATTTTGGAATCCGTTGTAAACGTTTTACAAGGTAAAAGTATGGATTTGGTTATGATGAGAAAACATATTGATGATATTCTAGATGTAATCAAAGAAGATATCGAAAATGTTTCTTATGCTTTATTTAAAAAATCACTTGATATCGCAGAGAAAGTAGGGGTTGAGTTATCAGTACCACGAGTCACTCAAAAGCAAGTACACAGAAGTAATCCCCTCTCTGAGTCTGCAGTTGAATACTGGAAGCGGTTAATAACCATCCCCTATCTTGATTCTTTAACTTCGTCTTTGGATGCTAGATTCTTCAACGAAAATACAGCTGCTTTTGCTACAACTTATCTTCATCCTTCAAGCATGCTCAAAATGGCTTCAAAAGATTTCAAAAATAAAGCAAATTCTTTCATGGAAAGTTATAAGTTGAGTGATGTCTCTGCAGAATTAGATTTGTGGTACAATATGTGGAAGAAAAAGAATTTAGCGGAAGACAAATGAAATGATAATGAAGTGGCTGCACTTTTGGAGAAAGCTAATGATTTTTTCCCTGCAACAAGGCACGCACTGCTAGTATTAAGTGCTTTCCCATCCACTACTGCTACCGTGGAAAGATCGTTCAGTACCCTACGAAGGGTAAAAACCTGGCTCAGGAGTACAATGAGTGATGACAGACTCACTGGGTTGTGTTTGATGAGTGTGCATCGAAAAATTTTGAAAGAAAATCAGGACTACATAGTGAAGAAAGTTTTGGATAAATTTAGTTTAAACTCAAGAAAAATGTTATTAGTTTAATTTAAGTATAATTAAAATACCAAAGTTTTGTTTTCATTTGCCTTTTCATTTTATCCTAAAATTTTACATTTTGGACGACCATGGACCATGGTTTGCCCCCCATCCCCCCCTGTTGTAAATCCTGGCTACGCCCTTGAAGATTTGCATTAACTTTGAATTTATATTCGTCTTCTATTTATAATTATGGCAGGTGTTTATTTAGTATTAACTCCTTACCTCATCCTCGCACACTTGCAAAATGGTAGGTTCTGTTGACGGTTCTCCTGATTATAGTTTAGAAGCAATCCGTGCAGTAAAAATTAAAGTAGAGTGTGAACAAGAAAAGGGGAAACAGTTGATAACT
Organism: Galeruca laticollis; assembly: GCA_963921935.1. Lineage (NCBI taxonomy): Eukaryota > Metazoa > Arthropoda > Insecta > Coleoptera > Chrysomelidae > Galeruca > Galeruca laticollis. The sequence continues at coordinate 148,019,031 of OY998176.1, read as the reverse complement.
AGCTTGATGATGGATGAAATGGAATATTCAGTGGACTGGCAGTAAGCATGTATGCTATATTAATTATGGTACTGAAATGGAAATAAGTGACAATTTACCAAAGGCCAAGAATGCTCTAGTATATATGCTTGTAGCGTTTAATACAAGGTGCAAAGTGACTGTAGCGTATTTCTTAATATATTCTTTGTCGCCGAAGAAAAATGCAATTTGGTAAAGTGACATTAGCAACAACTAGAAACTACTGGGGTTATTATTAAGAGTTTGACGTTTGATTCAGAATAGAATGAACTATAACATTTTTACATCAGTGATTATAGAATATTTATTATAAACTTTAACTATTAAAAGTACTGTACTATTATATATATTTTTATATATTAGTGGATTGATTTATTAAGTGGGTAAATTTATAGGGGGACAGCTGGTGTCGGCCACTATCCTCATTTTTAATTTTGAACTAAATTTTATTTACCGATAGTCCTCGCTAGTTTGTTATAAAATTAGTACCTTTACTTAACGTTATATAGGAGATGAATAAATTCGACTATTAAATATGTGTGGTACTACAGGAAGTTCACTTTTTTAAATAAAAAGTCATTACAATTTTCTATAATTCACAGCAAAAACAAACATTTATAAACAAAAAAAACTAAGTACAAGTTTATGATAAACAATATTTTTTTAAACCATTTACAAAATATTTACAAGTATATTAAGGTAGGTATGAATTTTTTACGTTGATGTACCAAAAAGTAACGTCCACGGCACATCACCCTATTTTATTATTTATTAGAATGTCTGTTTTTGTAATATACCTACTTAGTTATTTCTTTTGTTATTACATAAAGTAATGTAATTATATACAGGGTGTCGCATTTTCGCTGTTTGAAAGATTACAGATTTGAATTTTTGCAGAGTGTCATACATGTTGATGGGCCACATCTTTTAAGTTAATCAACTGAAATCTGAACTTTAATCCCAGCCTACTACTATTTCACGAACGGGGTCACTTTTCGATATTTTGCTTCGCCTTAAAAAAATCGAAAAAAAATATTCGAAAAAGTTGTTCAGAATATCATTTTAATCCCACATATCGAAATACATCACAAAATTCGCATTTTTAATTTTTCAATTCTTTTGGCCCACACACATTTATTATTACAAGATATTGTTTAATTTGATCAATAGCGTGCCATGGAAAATAATATTTTGGCAGTGTTTTTAAATGTCAGCTAAGTTCTAGTCAGTGATCAAAGAAATAAAACGCGCTTGACTTTACGAGAAAAAATAGAAATAATCCGGTTATTTGGTAATAATGCTCATAGTAGCAGAGAAGTTGCTGCAGAGTTTAACTTGAGATATCTCCAACGTGCGCCAATTACTCATGGAAATGCAGCTGATGTAAATGCTTTTTTCAACGAAACTGGCAGTGTTATTAAAGTTCATCGGAATGGTCATCCTCATCGAATACACCCGCATCTTGAGGATAACAATATATTGGCAGCAAATCGAGCAGATCCATGCATGAGCCTTCGAGATTAATCGTTTTAACTTAATATTAGTAAGGATAAAATTAGAAGATGTTTTGTACGTCACCGAAGTTCTTACATACATTGAAAGAAGGTCATGCTAATAAAAGATTAGACTATTGTTATTGGGCCCAAGGTAATTTTTTAAATGATAGACAGTTTCTGAAAAAGATTATTATTCGTTTAAGCTTATTTCCGGTAATCGGCCAACATGGTTAAGGTTAAAAATAAAAAGATTTTTTGTATTGCTTACATTCTCTTCTCATTCATTTTATTTTCTCCACTACGTTTCAGCGTATTGCCATTTTCAAGTATTTCTTTTTTTTTCCTCTACAATGAATAATGTGTTATTTAATTATAATACATTTAACAATAAGAGACAAGACAAAATTAATGTAAAACAATGAGCTATTAAAACTTACACATTATAAATCTACTGTCGACTGTGGACATTGCGTTCTAAAATATTCTAATATCAAATAAAGTTACTCGAACCTGTCTGATTTATAAAATCATCAACAAAACATACAAATAATATTCATAGGCGGGTAAGATGCAAAACACCTACAGCTACTCTATTAAATGGTTGTATATTTTTGGGAGACTTTGAAGGGCCGTCTTATAGTTAATTGAATTTTTGTTCTTTTTGATACAAATCATTTCTTTGATTTCACGTTTGAATCTGTTTTCTTCTTTGTCTAAAATTTTAATGTTTTCAAAATCAAAACTATGGTGGTTTTCGAATGCGTGTTTTGAAAGGGCTGTGGAATGTTCATTGTTGGTTTTTATGTTATATTGGTGATTGTAAATTCTGTTATGTAGATATTGAGATGTTTGACCCACGTATTCACCATGGCAATCTTTACATTTGACATTATACACTACATTACTTTGTTTCAATTTTTCGGTTTTCGGTTTAAGTTTTGTGGAAAAAGTCTTGGTATAATTATTAGGTTTGTGCGCTACATTTATATTATTTTTACTCAACAGCCCCTGAATTTTTTCTGATGCACCTTGTATGTATGGTAAACTGATATATGTTTTGGTTGAGATATTATTACTAGAGTTATTACTACTCCTATTGTTTGTGTCCCTTGTATTATTATTGTTATACATTTTATGTATTCGTTTTTTTATTATAAGATTGTAAAAACTCTCTGTATATTCATTACATGTAAATGTAGCGCACAAACCTAATAATTATACCAAGACTTTATTCACAAAACTTAAACCGAAAACCGAAAAATTGAAACAAAGTTATGTAGTGTATAATGTCAAATGTAAAGATTGCGATGGTGAATACGTGGGTCAAACATCTCAATACCTACATAACAGAATATTTACAATCACCAATATAACATAAAAACCAACAATGAACATTCCACAGCCCTTTCAAAACACGCATTCGAAAACCACCATAGTTTTGATTTTGAAAACATTAAAATTTTAGACAAAGAAGAAAACAGATTCAAACGTGAAATCAAAGAAATGATTTGTATCAAAAAGAACAAAAATTCAATTAACTATAAGACGGCCCTTCAAAGTCTCCCAAAAATATACAACCATTTAATAGAGTAGCTGTAGGTGTTTTGCATCTTACCCGCCTATGAATATTATTTGTATGTTTTGTTGATGATTTTATAAATCAGACAGGTTCGAGTAACTTTATTTGGTATTAGAATATTTTAGAACGCAATGTCCACAGTCGACAGTAGATTTATAATGTGTAAGTTTTAATAGCTCATTGTTTTACATTAATTTTGTCTTGTCTCTTATTGTTAAATGTATTATAATCAAATAACACATTATTCATTGTAGAGGAAAAAAAAAGAAATACTTGAAAATGGCAATACGCTGAAACGTAGTGGAGAAAATAAAATGAATGAGAAGAGAATGTAAGCAATACAAAAAATCTTTTTATTTTTAACTGGCCGATTACCGGGAATAAGCTTAAACGAAAATTTAAATAATACGGTCAGGAAATACACACTGGAGAAAAAGATTATGTTTACCGATGAGGCTACATTCACCACTAATGGGGTTGTATCCTCTCAAAACTGTAGATACTGGGCCATACATAATCCTCACTGGGTTATCAATTGTAAAGACCAATATTCCTACAAAGTCAATGTCTGGTGTGGGATTTTAGGAGACCATATAATTGGTCTTTTTTCCTTCAATGGATCATTAAATGCTGATCGCTTTGTTAACTTCCTCGAAAGGGAATTGAAAATATTCCTCTTATTGTGCGTCAGGATATGTATTTGCAGCTGGACGGTACATGCATCCACAATTCAAGGCTTGTTCGTCAATAGTTGAACCAAAATTATCCTATACGCTGGATAGGAAGAAACAGTCCTTTTGAACTGTGGCCCCCGAGGTCTCCCGATATTACACCACTTGACTTTTATTTCTGGGGAATGGTAAAAAATAAAGTCTATAAAACAAGGCTCAGAAATCGAGATGAACTTTGTGCTAGAATAAAGCAAGCCTGTCAAGAAATCAGGTTTGTTTGTATTATGAAAATTATTGTTTGATACTTTTTCATAGATTTAATCAATAATAATAAAATAATTATTCCTTTGAAAGTGCTGTTTACTTTACTAAAATATTCGAATACATGACACTGTGTCAATATTTTAATTTCCACGGCACACTAATGATCAAAATAAAAAATAATTTTGTATACTTCAAAACATGAAAAAAATAAAAATGCGAATTTTGTGATGAAATTTGGTATGTGGGGTTAACATAATATTCTGAAGAACTTTTTTTAATTTTTTTAATAATATTTTTCGATATCTCTAACGCGAACCAAAATATCGAGAAGCGGTCCTGTTTGTGAAATCGTAGTACTTAGGTTGAGTTTAAAGTTTAGATTTCCGTTGACTATTTCTAGAAATGTGGCCCATCAACCTGTATGACTACAAAAATCCGAATCTGTAATTCTTCAAACAGCGAAAATATGAGAGTGTCTACATCTTAAATGCGATATACTGTAGATTCCTGTACTTTTTTATAGTATTTACAACACTTCCCAAAAATCCCCAAACTCTGTACTAGATATACTCTTTAATGTAACGTTAAAAAAATACACTAATAAGTGCATTTTCTGTGAAATATTTTATAGCACACGTTATTATCTTCCACACAATAATTTATTATCATTCAAAACATAAGTATTTTGGTAATACACGTCTTCTAAAATTTTAAATAAGCTTAATTAATTCGAAACGGCAACTCCATTTAAACCTTTAATAAATTGTGGGCTTATTGCACGCCATAGCTCCATCTCACTTTCAGACCTCTCATTCTAATGTTGACGGCACGAAGCGATCAAAGCGTTTATGGTAAGGGGCGAGTTCATTTCTGTTAATATGTCAATTGTTCAAGTGTTGAGGTTATTAATATATGGTTTCGGTATTTGGGTGTATTTTTTAATTGCTATAGTGTAATATTTATTTTGTTGTTTCGTTGCTTAAATATTATTTGATTGTTATTAATCGAAAAGATAATGTCAAAGTGTATTGTAAATGAGCGTAATAAGTGGTGTACTCGGTGAGATTTATTAAAAAGTTAGAGCGTTTTTTCTTTCTCAATTAACACCCATTTTCTTTATTTTTGTAAAATACAGAATTTTGGCTGTTTTTCACATTAGCTAAACTGAAAATTGTTACGTTACTAAAGTAAATATTTCTTTATGCAGTTTTGTTTATTTAACCCAGGAAGATATAAAATTAATATCGCTGGAACGCAGTGGTAATAAATCCTTAAATTTGTGGACGAGGAAACAATGGAGGATATGTACCCTTCATTTTCAAAAACAGCTTTCCTTTAGGTTTGAGAAGGACGAGGGGAGGTTATTAAGACAGTATGATTTGCCTTCCCATATGAGAGGAAATTAACAAAAATTGATGGTAAGTTTTATATTATTCAATATAGCATGTTATAATTTTGGATATTTGAAAATGTACCCATTGAAAATATAATAATCAGGGTTTTATTTTATGTTATAGCTATTCCCTCTACCACTAAAGGTGTTGAGCCATTGCCACCTTCACCACATGTGGAAGATATTCCCTCCACCAGCTATGGGATGGAAGGTATTGAGCCCTTACCTATTTCATATATAGCCCGGGTATGACAATTTATGGGAAATGAAAGTGAGTATTAACTTTTGTTGAGCCATTACGTCTAAGTATTTGGTCTAACGGTAACCAAAATCCAAAATACCCAATAAAGACAAAAAATAAAAAGATAGTTCAGAAATCCAAAATATATTTAAAAACCATAAAAAATCAAGAGTTCCAAAAAAATCAAAAATTCCAAAAAATAGAATTAAAAAAACCAAAATAATTTAAACATTCAAACATGTTAACTTTTGTTGATATACATTTTGAAACATATTTTTGTCTTTACTTATTTATTGTTGTTATTTCGTGTGTTTACTTGTCAAAGCTCAAACAGAAACGAAAAAGGACTTCCACAAAACGGTGTATTTTTAAGAGCCCTTAAGAAACATTTTAACAATCATTGACTGCCAGGAGCTGCAGAGTAACTTAACTGCCTTATGCGATGGTTTCTTAAGAACCGAATGACTTTAAATGTAAAAATATACAAATATGCAATCTACTAGGTTTAAGCATGTGATAAAGACCTATTTAATACTTCCAGTAAAGAAATGAAGATGATGAGAACAATTGGTTTTCTGGCATTTTCTACATAAGACTGGTCACAAAAACAATGTTTAGATAAGATACTCGTAAACAGTTATAAAAAACCCTGCGTATCCGCCGTAATTTTAACTTTTATACCTGGCTTAGACAGAGTCGGATTTAGGGAAGTTCCTCCTGGAACTTTTGTGTAGCCGAGACTGGATGTTTGAATCGGCAACTAGCCCCATTTCTACACTTTCCGATCGTATGGAAATAGCAGGGCACCGTCTTCATCGGATACTGATAACATGGGGTTGTAGCTGCAAATTAATATCTGGACACCGGTATCTTGAAAGATAATCTCTACCATGTTCCTGATGATTCGCCAATCCAACTGGTTACTCGCTATCTTAGGCATAGCCAGTTTCTTCACGCTGGATGCCAACACATGGTCTCGTAGGTTTCGAAGTGCTTCCCACACATCGCGGTAGGTAGAGCGATCTTGAAATTCATTTTTAGTTACCACGTAGAAGACGTACCGCGAATTATGTTTCAGTTTCAGTATCTTGCCAGGGGCTGGAATCTGGTCTTCAAGTTTTTCTAATTCTTGTTGTTGTTCCGAAGTGACTCCATATCTAGCCGGTACCTCCATACGTGCCCATAAATTCCTCGAAGGTAGGGTCAGACACATCTCGAATAAGGTATACTCCTTCCACCAGTTCATGGTCTCCTTCGAATGGCGCTAGTCGGTTTTGGTGAACTACTTATGGTTTTCCGTTGGGGATCTTGCTTATGCGAAATATAAGATCATTGATCCTTTTCTTGATTAAGTATGGACCTTCCCAGGATTTTTTGTAATTTTGGAGAAAATTCTTTTCTCCTAGTCGGGTTGTGTGACCATACTTTGTCGTACCGACTTTTCATTCTGTCGCTGGCAACTTGGAGATTTGTTCGAACTAATTCATGAATATCGTCCAGCTATCTTCTCAATTGTATCGCGTAGTCTCCACCTGCTAGATCTTCTCTAGGCCGGCAGCCAAATTCCAGGTCACAAGGAAGCCTCATTTCACGTCCAAACAGGATTTTCGCCGGTGTTTCACCCATGGACTCATTGACGGCAGATCGATAAGACAATGCGAATAGGGAAAGGTTTCGGTCCCAATCTCTCTGATGGCTGGATACTACTTTGGACAGGTATTTTCCAATAGTCCTGTTCATTCTCTCGACCATTCCATCTGACTGTGGATGTAATGCTGTTGTCCTGGTCTTCTTCATTCCCAGCTTGTCGCAAATCTCCTGGAATAGATGGCTTTCAAAATTTCTTCCCCGGTCACTGTGGACTTCCAAGGGCACTCCATATAGGCTAATGAATTATTTCACCAATATATCCACGACAGTTGTTGCCTCTTGATTCGGGATCGCGTAAATTTTCACCCACTTTGTGAAATAATCCATTACAACCAGGTTGTTTTTACCACCATTTTCTGTCGTCGGAAATGGTCCAGCGATATCTGAAGCAATCCTTCCGAAGGGGCTTCCAACATTGTATTCTTTCATAGGTGCCTTTCTCTTGTGATGTGGTCCATTACTCGTAGCACAAGTCGTACATTTCTTACACCAGTTCTTCACATCGTCGGAGCTGTTCATCCAATAAAACCTTTCACGCACTCGCTGAAGGGTTTTCTTCACTCCCAGATGACCTCCCGATGGACTGTCGTGTAACTTCTTCAGTACCTCAGCTACTCTTGTTCTCGGGATAACTAGCTGTCTCCTCATCTCAGAACCATCATCGTTTTCAAGGACTCTTTTCAGGCCTTCTTCCAGGACGATGGAGTCCCACTGAGCCCAATACGCCATGAGTTTCTGTGAAAGTTTTGACACTTCTTGCCAGGTAGATCGCCAACTTTCTTTCTCCCAATACCGAATCATCTTCAGGTGAGGATCATTCTCCTAATCTTCTCTGATTCTGGTGGGTGACCATTTCTCGTTGATTACAGTAGTTCTTGAAACTGCAGCTTCCCTAGATTCCACCTTGTTGCAGTGGGAGCAGTCTGTTGAGCACGGCCGTCTAAACAGGGAGTCGACATTTTGGTGACTCACACCAGCTCGATGTTCGATGTTGAAATCATACTCTTGAAGTCGTTCAATCCATCTAGCGATCTGGCCCTCGGGATTCTTGAACTGCATCAACCACTTGAGTGCTGCATGATCAGTCTGGATTAAAAACTTCCTACCATAGAGATACTGGTAAAAGTGTTCCACGGACTTCACTACTGCCAAAAGTTCTCTTCTTGTGACGCAGTAGTTTCGTTCTGGTTTGGAGAGGACTTTACTGAAATATCCCAGCACTCTTTCTTGCCCTCCTTGGATCTGTGATAGCACTCCACCAATTCCTACGTAGCTTGCGACAGTGTCAATAATAAAGTCTTCCTCTGGTAATGGATATCCTAATATTGGCGCCGAGGTTAAATGCCTCTTAAAGGCTTCAAACGCCATTTGACAGTCTTCGTCCCATTGGAAAGCTCTTGCTTCTTCTCTAAGTCGCGTTAGAGGCTTGGCAATATCTCCAAACTTCCTGATAAATCTTCTATAATACGTGCAAAGTCCAAGGAAACCCCTAATTTGATGTTTGTCGGTTGGTTGCGGCCATTGCTGAATGGAAGCAATTTTCTCAGGATCCACCGCCACTCCTTCATTGCTCACTATATGACCTAGACAGTTGACTCGGTTTCGGAACAGCTGACATTTCTTCGGGTTTAACATGAGCTGGGCAGCTTGGAGTCGTTTGAATACGTCTTCCAAATACTTTAGATGTTCGTCAAATGTCTTCCCCAGTACTACGATGTCGTCCAAATAGACCAGACATGTCTTCCAAGACAACCCTCTCAAGACATTTTCCATGAGTCTTTCAAATGTCGCAGGCGCATTACAGAGCCCAAATGGCATGACATTGAATTGCCATAATCCAGATCCGGTGGTAAAAGCAGTCTTCTCTTTATCTTCTGGGTCCATTTCCACTTGCCAATAACCAGACTTCAGGTCCAAGGTGGAAAACAGTTTTCTTCCGCCCAAACTGTCTAGCGTATCGTCGATTCGAGGCAGATGATAGCTGTCTTTCTTCGTCACGTTGTTAAGTTGGCAATAATCCACGCATAATCTCGTAGTTCCATCCTTTTTCTTGACGAGCACTACTGGAGACACCCATGGACTAGTAGATGGTTCTATTACTTTTTCTTCTGCCATCACTCTAATTATTCTTTCAGCTTCCTCTCTTTTCGCTCGTGGAAGTCTTCGAGCTGATTGCCTAATTGGTTTAGCATTACCAGTATCGATTTTGTGTTTGACGGCTGATGTTCTGCCAGTCTTTCCTCCTTTTGGTACGAATAGGTCTCGATACTGCAAGAGAAATTCTCTCATTCTCTTTTTCTCAGCTCGATCCAAAGATTAACCAGCTACTGATAACATCTGTTCGAATCTGGCATTAGAATTGTCAGAGGTCGTTGTTTGGCGAACTATAGACGTCACTGGTACGCAGGATCCAATCTCGGTTTCCTTCTTGATGGTAATTGGGTAATCGTTCACGTTTATTAATCGTACAGGGATCTCTTTCGCCGACGTAACCAGTCCTTTTCCAATTAGTACTCCTTTGCCAACCTCTTCGTCGTAGTTCCTTGGCTCCATCATAACCGGTGTACCTTCCTCCATGATTCCCTGTAGCCGTGCGGTATCTTCCTGTACAGCTGCCAACACCGCGCTGCCTTCATATGGATGAAGGAATACCTCCTCGGAACCCACTTTAATGGTTCTGTTTCTAAAGTTCAATTGGAAACCATGTACATTCATTACGTCCATTCCCAGAATCACGTCTTCTTCGATGTCAGCTACGATTACCGTATGCGTGAACCTTTCTGCACCAATTCCCAATTGGATTTGTGTCTCACCGTGAACATTGGCACTCTCACCTGTGGCGGTCCACTGTCTCAGTCTCGTTGGTAAAAGCTTCTTCTTGGAGTTTATTATTTCTGGTCGTATAATGGTTTTAGTTGCTCCAGTGTCTACCAGCAGAGTATATTTCTTGCCATTCACTTCTCCATCTACATATACACTGTCGTTGCGACATCTGAGCGAAGCTATCAGTATGAGAGGGTCTTTGGAACGATCATGGGTCGGTGCTGCCCCCTCGTAGCCGACCCGTTCTAGTTTTCCTGTGACTGGGGTTCTTGGTTTGCAGGAGTCTTGGGGCGCTTACACGACCTACGTACATGCCCTAGCTCGCCACAATTCCAGCATCTGATCTTTCTCGGCTTCTTGTCCATCATACTTTTGATCAAGCTGACGATCTGGTCAAACTTGTCCTTGTCGCCTTTTTCTTGGATGGTCCTAACTTTGTTGTAACCGGAAGCCTTCGTTGCTACTTCATATTCAAGAGCAGCTGTCAATGCGTCAACTAATGTTTTGGGATGGGCTAAGCGAAGCATCCTCTGCATATCGGGGTCACGTAAGCCATCAATAAAGGCCTATATGCCCAGACATTACATCATGTTCTCTGCTGCTGATGGATAAGCAAATCGAACGAGTCGGGCAATAAATATGCACTTCATAATCTTGAAGTGCTTCGTCACGTTTTTGCCTTCGGTACTTCAGCTGGGATTGATACAAATGTTCTAGATGTTCATGACCATATCGCATGTCCAACCTCTTTCAGCTGCTCTAAGTCATCCCTTTCTTCAACTGGTATCGTCTGAGGTACATCTAAGGCATCTCCCCGAAGCGCGATGGTTAAGTTTACTGCCTTCTCCCTATCGGGCCAATTATTCACTCTAGCGGCTGCTTCAAATTGTTTCACATAATTGGTCCACGATGTCATTCCGTCGAATGTTGGAGACTTGACTCGGGCAAAATTGCTAATATCTTCTGTCTTGGGTGGTGTTGCTGGCTCGCATATCTCGATCTTCTTTTGTTCTGATGGCGTGTCTTGTGTTCTTAAATCTGTTATCTTACTCTCTAACTCCTTGATTTTTTCGTACATCGTTGTCATTTTATTCTCCATATCCGATTTAAGGGACGAAATTTTATTTTCCACGTCAGCGGCAATGTCATTTTTTAATAAGATATCGGCAGAAAGTTTGTCCATGTTAACAGAAATATCGTTCTTTATTGCAGAAATATCGTTATTCACATTAGTTGAGATCTTCTCTTCCATTGCAGAAATATCGTTTTTCACATTCGTTGAAATCTTCTCTTCCATGGCAGAAATTGACGAGATTAAGGTGTAAGCCTCATCATTAAATAAAACTGCTTCTGGATCAAAGCCATCATTTTCCAGTGCCACTTTAAGTCGTTCTTCTAATTCACTTATTTTACCGGACGTTTCCAATTCACGATCTTCCAATTCTGCTCTTAGTTCCGCCACTTTGAGGTCACATAGTCTCTTGGCCATTTTTACGTAGCAATTTTTTTATATTTTCTCACTTCCGACACCAATGTAATGTTTTTCTTATTTATTAAAAGTTTTTATTACGGCTGGGATAAATTTTAAACACTCGGTAAGGCTACTTACCAATTTATTTAAAGACTTAACTAATCACTAACACTTAATTTATATATACTCAACTAATCACTTAAATTTAATGTATATGCACACAAACTTGATTATTAATTTATATTAGCACTTTACTGTTCGGTGTATTTTTGTTTATTTCTCGAGATCACTTTATCCACTACTCATCCGCTGATCGGTCCTATATATATATATATATATATATATATATATATATATATATATATATATATTAATGCCTTTTTTACTAGAAAATTCCGGACTGCGGCTTACTCAAAAACAATTAATTTTCTGGCATTTTCTAGATAAAACTGGTCACAAAAACAATGTTTAGATAAGATAGTCGTAAACAGTTATAAAAAAACACTGCGTATCCGCCGTAATTTTAACTTTTATACCTGGCTTAGACAGAGTCGGATTTAGGGACTATACCAGTGTGCTGTTTCGTAACAGTATGTTACTCCAATTTATTTTTTATTATTGCATTGTTTTTACATTATAGTTTATTTATTGTCATTCTGTTTGTTAAGTAAAGTACTTTGGGAAAGAAATTATTTGTTGTGTATTTTCATACCAAAATAAATAAACTGTAATTATTGTTTTATTTTTTCCAATTTAACCATTTAGGGTCCATCATTTCATATTTCATCTAATTTATTTCAACATCTAATCATTATTGAGTTAATGGAGTTAGATTGAATGATATGTCAAATGATGGACTATAAACGGTTATTTTCAAATAAAGTAAATTTGAATATACCGCCAAAACCTAAAATTACAGAAACCCTTTTAACATCACTCAATTGTTTAGTAGACAGGCTCTGCAGATAGCGCCACAATCAGTGTATCATCTATCTGTGGGTTATCTTTGTGTATAAGTAAATTAAACCTTTGAATTTATAAAACACTGGAGTAGCTACCCAGAAATCTGAAGACAAAAACTTCAAAATAAAAATAAAAATACTTACAGTATGGACAGCTGTATGAAACATTGGATTTATCATTATTAAATAATAACTCTTCACGTTTTGATAATCGCCAATTGGATTGTTAACTAATAAGTTCATAGTGCTCATGTATTGGAGAAAATTTGTACTCATTAAATGCCAAATCCAAAATCCAAATATATGGTTTATTCTTTCTGTGGTGTGAAAAATGTTTCGATATCTGCTTTTAATACCTTTAACATTTGTATAAAGTAATTTCTTTACTTCTGATTTCAACATGTCTTTGATCTGAATCTCTAGAAACTGATATTTTAGTACAAATATATTTTGTATGTCCAATATCATCGCGACTATACAGATGATTTGGAAGTTTGCAGCCAAAAAGTAAAAAGAATCTATGAGTACATATACGTTGAAAAACAAGTAAAGTCTTTTAGAAATAGTCAAACAATATATCCAAATGCAAATGTATAAGAGAGTGTAAGACATTCGAGATTTTGTATATATACTTTTTATTTCGGACCTACTCATGTATTTAAAAAACTGCTTCCAATGTCGTTTATTGAATATTTGATTATATATTAACATTAAAGTTAATAGTAAGTATTGTATTTCAACGATATTATTTACAAAAAATAATATAAAATTCTCTATTGGTATCGGATTCAAGTGCAAAAACATTGTAACTTTTACCAAGAAGATAGTTATCAGAATTATTGTTTCAATTATATTTCCTACTTTTTGTTCACCTAAGCTCCACGGATATAGACATAAATATTTTCCAAATCGATACATCATTTTTAAATCGACAAAATCTTCATGAAAACTATTGTAATGGGTAGTCTCACTGTTAGTAAACTTACTGGAATACAATGAAGAACAGCGAAGCGTTTTAGGAATATTTTCCAAATGATTACATAAGTACAATATAATATAATAATAATTGAATTGAATATTATTGATTTTTATAAATGTTTGTATAGGAAAGTTCTATATAGATGGAAACGAAACTGCGGCAGTTACTTTTTAATAATTTGTTTGGATATACAGGGTTATTCGAATAATACGTTCAACAAACCGTATTTTCTAGTGTCGACGCTCCGCGAAATCTGTTTATCTTGTATCGACTGAAAACGAGCGTCTCGAATTCCAGTTTTGAGTCAACAAGGGCCATATCAAGTAAATTCATATAGTTCTTACACTAAAAAAATTGATGTACGTTTTCAAGTAGTATGGAGATCAGAAATATATTTTATGGAGGGGCATACCTGATTTTAAAATATTTGTAAGGAAAAATTAAAAAATCAATAAATTAGCAAATCTAGGGTAATTTATTGAGAAAACAAATTAAAGAGGATAAAAATATGAAACGAAAATCTAATAAAATAGCAGATATCATATTTTTCGGTGTCTACTTAACTAAAGTGCAATTCGTCGATTGGTTTGGGGAATGAGGTGATTGCATGTTCACATTGCCTTGACAACTATTGACGTTACGTGTTTAATTGTAATGTCACAGTTTTGTTAAATAAAGCCTTTATCTTTCGATATCTAAGGGTTATTATTTTACGACAATTTATTTAGCATAAATTGTATTCGATACAACCTTCGTGATGGATAGCCAAATTTTGAAACCAGAAAAATTCAACGGATCGCCTGATTCGCCAACTTCCGCTAAGGAATGGAAATACTTCCTTCAAACACTGACAAGAGAAGAAGCTCAAGGTATTGGTTAATTTTTTATCATTCAAAAATTACGAATTCATTTCCGAGTGTAAGACTTATACTGAGGCCATTGACGTTCTTAAATGACTATTTGCGCCCCAACCCAATGAACTCTTTGCTAGGCACCTATTAGCGAATCGAAGACAGCAGAATGAAGAGTCGGTTGACCAATACTTGTAGGCCCTCCGAGCAATAAACAAAGACTTCAACTTCAAATCTGTAGATGCGCTGACGTACTGTAATGAGTATCTACGTGATGCATTCATAAGCGGCCTTAACTCTCCTCTAATCCAACAACGTATTTTGGAAAACGTCACGCTGAATCCTTAGCAAGTGGAAAAGATAGCGCGTTCCCTAGAATCCGCCCAAAAACTCGCAGTATCTTTCAAAACAGCAACCTATATTTCCGGTTCTAACTGTAATAGTTTGGAAACTCCTTCATCTCTTCTAGCCTCTGACGGATTAGATAATTGTAAATCTACACTTAATTCAGCCTCTACTTTTCAGCAATCTTGGCATGGGAAATGCTACTTTTGTGGTAGATCCAGACATCGTTCTAGACATGAATGTCCTGCTGTAGAAGCGATTTGCAAATCTTGTGATAAAAAGCGCCACTTCCAGAAGGTATGCCAATCCCGATCAAAGGGTAAGTCGACATCCGCTTCTACGTTGCTAGCTACTATCACATCAGCCGCTTCTCCAGGAGGGCTCTCCGGAGCAGTCGTTTTTGGACGAGTAAATGATATCCCATCCAGCATCCTTGTAGATACTGGTAGTTCTGACAGCTTTGTTGACTACTCCTATGCCAAGAGGAATAAATTCAAAATTCATCCTGAGAACCGAGAGGTGAAGATGGCTTCCACTTCCCTCCAATCTAAAATTAATGGGTACATTTTGGCAAACCTTCATCTTCAAAGCGAATTATACCCCAAAACTAAGCTTTTAGTAATACACAGTCTATGTTATGACGTTCTTATAGGGCATGCCATTATGAAACTCCACTCTTCAGTTCGACTCCAATTCGGTGGTTCCAAACCCCCTCTTTCTCTTTGTAACGTCGCTTGTGCCGAAGTTGAACCATCTCGACTATTTGAACACCTAGTTGACGGCTGCCGTCCCGAAGCTACTAAATCACGCCGTTTTTCCGAAGCTGATGAAATATTCATTAAATCTGTCGAGTCGAGAAACTAGTTCGTTAAGGGATCATAGAGGAGAGTTCATCACCTTGGAGAGCTCAGGTATTAATAACGAGAAACGAAAATCACAAGAAACGCTAGATTACTCTCAGACTATTAACAAATTCACTTTACTAGACGCCTACCCTTTACCAAATATTGAAAAGTTAGTCTCAACTATAGCAAATTACGATATATTCAGCACGATTAACTTAAAGAATGCATACCATCAGATACCGATACTAGACTCGGAAAAACAGTATACGGCTTTAGAAGCCAATGGAACTATTTACCAATTTCGTCGCATTCCTTTCGGGGAACAAATGGAGTAGCCTGTTTTCAGAAGACCATTGACAATATTATAAGGAAAGAATGTCTTGATGGAGTATATGCATATTTTGATGACGTTACGATCGGTGGAAGGGGGCAAGATGATCACGATAGGAACCATGAACGATTTCTAAGTGCAGCAAAGAAACATAATTTAACGTTAAACCTAGATAAATGCAGATTCTCTCAAAATACAATAACTGTCCTTGGGTATCAAATTTCTAACAAGTCTATGCGTCCAGACCCAGATAGACTCAAACCATTACAGGAGCTGCATCTTCCTTCTAACGCTTCAGCCATGAAACGCGCACTAGGGATAATCTCTCATTACTCAAAATGGGTCCCAAGATATTCCGACAAGATAAGGAGTTTGGTTGACTGCAAATATTTCCCTATTCTACCGGACTTGCCTGTAGCTGGAAATTTTTGGCTAAATAAAAAAGACATAGCCAAGTCATTACTCACGACAATTCAAGAAGATCTACCACTTACAGTTGAAACTTACGCATCGGGCATTTCTGTAGCGGCTACTCTTAGTCAGAATGGGCGCCCCGTTCCGTTTTTTTCAAAAACCTTATCCGATAACGAAAAACGGCATTCTGCTATAGAGAGAGAGGCCTTAGCGATTGTTCTATCGTTGAAGAAATGGCGTAATTTTTTACTAGGTAGACACTTTCAGCTGCTCACGGACCAAGAAGCTCTGTCGTATATCTTCAATTCCCGACATACAAGCAAAATAAAGAATGACAAGATCCACCGATGGCGTCTTGAATTATCTCCCTACTCCTTCGACATTCAGTATAGGCCTGGTGTTTAAAATCATTCAGCCGACGCTTTTTCACGCGTCTGCGGTTCCTTATACACTCAG
Organism: Galeruca laticollis; assembly: GCA_963921935.1. NCBI lineage: Eukaryota > Metazoa > Arthropoda > Insecta > Coleoptera > Chrysomelidae > Galeruca > Galeruca laticollis. The sequence goes on along the minus strand of OY998176.1, from coordinate 148,002,242 downwards.
GACAAACTTTATGAGCTCCATAAACGTCAAACAAAAAATGACATTACAGTTTTAAATGCAATCAAAAAGAAAGTAGAAGATAATAACCTAACAGTTACAAAATCTGATAAGGGGAACACAACTGTCATATTGACAACTGAAAATTATAATTCAAAAATATATAACTTTATAAAATCTAGCGATGTAAAAGTTCTTAAAGCAGACCCAACAAAAAAGTTTTCTAATAATGTAAGGGATATTGTTAATAATTCAAATTATCTATTAAGTGATTACGAAAAGAGGTCTATCATACATAAGAATCCTCATTGTCCACAATTATATGGAACCGTTAAATTACATAAAATAACTAAACCAATTAGACCTGTAGTCTCTTATGTTAATACTCCTAATAATATATTGACAAAGAGGCTTAACAATATACTTAATAGTTACGGATATACATCTCAGTACTCAATTAGAAATTCAATAGAACTAATCAAAAAAATAAAAGCAATCAACTTGCAAGATAACTATAAACTTATTTCGTTTGATGTTACTAATATGTTCACTAAAATGCCTCCTAAATAATGTAAGAAAATTACTAGAAAATAAAAATATTAATCCAGGAATAACATCAGATATACTTAATTTATTTGATGTATGTATTAATCAGAATTATTTCACTTTTGACAATAAGATATATATTCAAAATGAAGGTTTACCAATGGGAAGCCCTATATCACCTATCTGGGAAACATTTTTATGGACAGTTTAGAAAGAAAGATCTTTGAAAGTAATATTACGAAAAATGTTTTATTTTGGTATAGATATGTAGATGACATATTAGCTTGTTTTATGGGTAGTGAACGACAGTTAGATGTATTTTTCAACCACATTAATAATTTACACTCAAAAATTAAATTTACATTAGAAATTGAAGACAATAGCTCAATCAATTTTCTTGATTTAAAAATTCAAAGAGTTAATATTGTACTTGATTATTCAATTTACCGAAAACCAACATACACTGATGTGACAATTCGATATAGTTCCAATCACCCCATGTCACATAAACTAGCGGCATATAATTTAATGATACATAGAGCTTTTTCAGTTCCTATGAACAAATGTAATTTTGATAGAGAGATTAATACAATTAGACAAATAGCAACATCCAACGGTTATCCATTACATATGATAAATAAGCTAATTAATATAAAAAAGGGAAAAGTTGCATTACAACTAATATTTCGTAAACAAACTGATGAAATAAAAACTTATAACACCATCACATATGCAGGAAATATTTCTAATAATATTTCAAACATAATATCTTTAGCAACGAATACAACAATTTCTTTTAAAACAGAAAGTAACGTTAGTACAAAATTGTTAAATGTAAAAACAAAAATACCACCATTAAAGAAATCCGGTATATATAAACTCAAATGTGCAGAATGCAATGCTGTCTGTCTATTTGGGTCAGACCCTTAGAAATTTTGAAATCCGATACAGTGAACACTTACGAGCATACAGATTAAAACAACCAGATAAATCCCACTACGCAAAAGATCTACTTGACATCAATCATTCATTGACACCTAACACAGAACTAGAAGTGCTGCATATTTGTGAAAAGAAACAAGAACTGGATTTCCTTGAAGAATTGGAAATTAGAAGACATTTAAGAAACCCACAATATGAAGTTGTCAATGAACAGATAAATCTAGGGAGTTCTCCACTAATAAACTGTCTTCTTAAATGATAATTGTAAAGATCAGCAGATATAGTTTTCCTGGTTTTCTATATCATTGCACAGTTATACTGATCTTAATTGGAAAAATGATATCCAGGATATCACCATAGGGCTAATAAGACCTAAGCTTCAATATTTGTAATATCTCATCTTCTTCTTTTTTCTATTAACATATATCAACTCAATCACAAGGTAGGTCACTTCTTGGTCTAGCCAAAAATAACTACTAAACATCAGGTAGGCATCAAATGAAATATAACTTCTGTCATTCTGACGATGATATTGATTTATCGAAACAATTGTCAATTTTTTAGAATTTTCAAAAATTTTCATTATATTGTGGAATTAGCTAGAAACAGTGAGTTTCATTTAAAACACTTCCATAAAGTACTGTGCCACCCTGGTATTACAAGTATGTACTACTGGGTTAAAAGCAAAAATTTACCTTACGGAATAAATGAAATTAAAAAGATCAGCGGTGCCTTCCCTACTTGCACTGCTGTCAAACCAAGGTTCTACAGAAATAACAACCAGCATCTGATTAAAGCAACATCGCCGTTTGAAAGACTTAATATTGACTTCAAGGGCCCTTTACCTTCTAACAGCCACAATCGGTATTTACTCAACATTGTCGACGAATACTCTCGTTTCCCTTTCTCGTACCCTTGCAAGGACATGACTTCTGAAACTGTAATGCGGTGCCTGAATGACCTATTTTCGATGTTTAGAATACCTAGCTACATATATTCAGATCGGGGAACTTCATTTATTTCAAAGGAAACGATTTCATTCTTCCATAAACGTGGCGTGCCCACCAGCATGACCACACCATATAACCCAGCCGGAAATGGTCTGGTTGAACGATACAACGGGATCATTTGGAAATCGATCAATCTTGCTCTGAAAGCCAAAAACTTGCAGATTTGTCATTGGGAAAGCGTTCTACCGGAAGCCTTGCACTCAATAAGATCGTTGCTGAACACTAGTACAGACTGTACTCCACACGAGAGGTTCTTCATTCATCCGAGACGATCCCCCAATGGCACGACTCTTCCTGCCTGGTTACTTCAACCTGGACCTGTCCTTGTCCGGCGAAACAACAGAACCAGTAAATATGACCCCATTGTGGATAAAGCCGAGTTGATCGAGGCCAATCCTCAATATGCCCATGTCCGATTCGATGACGGACGTGAATCTACAGTTTCTCTCAAACAACTGGCCCCTATAGACCTATCCCCTTCTCCGCCCCTTGCACAGGACTTTCAGCCACCTGTTCCTCTTTGTTCGCGTTCCCCTTTCTGTGGGCCTTCCAGGTCAGATATTCAAGGTTCTCCAACCCCAAGTCAAGAAGGAACGCATGAAGATCGACCTAGAAGAAACAGAAGACCTCCAAAGCATCTTGAAGACTATGTCTCCAATGGACTCTTCTCCTTCGAAAGAGAATGATGTGATTGCATGTTCACATTGCCTTGACAACTATTGACGTCACGTGTTTAATTGTAATGTCACAGTTTTGCTAAATAAAGCCTTTATCTTTCGATATCTAAGGGTTATTATTTTACGACAGTGAAATATATTGATAATTTCATTAATATCGATTTGAATATCACGATGAATACTCATTAAGGCTAAACTTGTTGTACGCTAATCAGTTGAATGGTTTCGCAGATAAGTTTTCAGTCTCTTCAAAGTTGAAAAGCTTCATCCCGATGTAGTTGTAGTCACTGGAAGAACGGATAGAACTTGCCACTTTGCCACTTCACTTTCCACATGTCCCATTCCCATTCTAAAACTGGAAAATTTTTGCTATTTAAATCCTCATAGTAAAACTGAAAAGCAGAGCATAGCGGATTCAACTCCAAAAGTAAGAGCAAATCTTTCAGATTCATTGAAAATCTTTAAAAACTCAGTTTCACAGTTGCATTCAGGGCAGAACATAAATCAGTTGCCTTTTACTGCAGATGTTCAGAAAATGGTTTTGTAATGCCCAAAAGCTTTTACGAAATTTTTAAAACAATTATAAATTAAAAATGGCACACACGGTGATGTAATGATTCAGCTTTATTGTCCCGATATTTTAGGTCTTCTAGAGCTAATACTATATATTTTAGGGAGTCCGCAAAAATCAAAACGGCGTCGTACCTTTCAACCCATCTTATTTCACAATATTATCAAAGTGGTGATTTATTTTAGCCCTTCCTGTAACCATTTTATAAGTATTTCAGATCTCTGTGCTAAATCTCTCAAGAAGGAGCAGATTTCGCAAAGTTTATTAAAAGTGTTTCTTATGACAGACAACTTGGAAGCGTGATTTAGGCATAAATTTAAACAGTGGGAGGCATAGTGAGTGTTTATTGCTTTTGGATATTCCTTCTTTTGTAACTGCTTGGCATCCTCTATATTTTCCTCTCATTGCTGCTGCCCCATCGTACACCCCCGCCCTCTCATATTGTTACGGTCTCATCCTAAATTAATTAGCGTATGTTTTAGCGACGAAGCAAACCCAGGACCACTAATATCATGAACTGGAACAAATATTGAAAAATCGTCGCTAACAGTATTTTCTGGGGCTAAGTATCTGACACAAATTGAAAATTGTTCTACTCTACTTATGTCAGTGGTTCAATCTACAAGAACTGTAAAAAAATTCGCTTTTCTGATTTTTTCAATGATATTCATTCGAATGTATAATCCAGTAATATTTAAAATTTGATTTTGAATGTCTGGACTTAAATAAGTTGCGTTAGTTTCCTGCAGTGGTAATATGATCTAAGAGAACAGAATCACCGCCACGGATACGACATCTCAATAAAGCCTTCAAGTTGCCGATCTTCTAATGTTAATTTTCCAGTATCTATGTCCCCTTAGCGCTATCTCTTGCTGACCATAGACAATAATGGAATCGATAATGGAAGCAAGAATTGCTCTATTTCATTTTAGTTCTTGATTTAGATCAACAATAATTTGCTCAACATTCAGTATTTTACCACTAGTTGTACTGCTAAAATTTTCTGCTAATATTGAAGCTTCTTTATGATATTAGTTCGATACGTGATTACTGAATTGTTCAATAGCATCCTTCCAGTTCTTGCAAGCCAATGCAACAAAGTTTCCAAGTTTCTGATTTTTATCTTTACCAATTTTATTTTCGACTTCTACATGAATTTTTAACTAAAATTTGTGTACAATGTCCTTTACCAAAAATTAAGTATTTTCGAGATATTTTGATTTTTTTCAAATGCATGAAAAACATCCTACTCTACATTGAATAACGATATCACCATTAATTACGAAGATATGTCCAGCTCGTTGATATGTCATACAGGGTGTTTTAAACTGCCAACATGCACAATTTAAATAATTAATAATTTGCTTATTTTAAATAGAACACCCTGTAATTTATTACATTTTTCGCTGGATTTTTTTGAGCCAATTCGATTGGTATCGGTATTCCCTATACCTAAATACAACCACTTTTGAAATATTTAATTATCTTAGTTAAATCATAACAAAATTATTTCAACATTAGCAAAGGGTAGTCCATGATTTCCATTATTTAAGGTGATATCTTATTAATACTGAAAAGTAACCAATAGCATGAAAGGATTAATAATTTTGGATATCATTAAAAACGTTGAGTAGGCGTTTTGTATTAATTTAATTAGATAACTTAGAAACAAAAATAACTAAACGTGATATTAAACAATTAAATGTATAATTTAAATTTTTATAATAAGTATTCAAAATTAGCACCATCTACTTCTAAACATTAATGAATCCTTTTCATTAAGTTATGTCTTGAAGTTCTGGAAATATCGTCGGGTGTTAGAGAATTAAAAGCAAGTAAGACTATCTGCATCATACGAGTATATTCCTTTGTCGTAACAGGTTTGGAATACCAAAATCTAAAGGAGCCAAGTCAGTAGAGCTAACGGACCAACGGAACGGACCCTAATTGGCAATCCATCTATCATCAAACATGTCGTATGGCAATATCTTTCACAATTTAAATTTTCATCATAAAATTTTAATGTTAAAATTTTATCGTTTTTTATTGCACAAAAAAACATTAAAACTCACCCATATCTCAAATATTTTAATATTATGAGTTCGTGAGTTTCAGTTTCTTCTTTATCAAGTGTTTCAAAAATCCTTTTCCAATTGCTTCTACTACTGAATAGTCCATAACAAACTGACACAAGAATGATTTCAGTTTGTATTATTATCAAAATGTCCATAACAATTGCCGACACGTCTCTTGATTCATCTGAAGTGGTGGTATATCTAACCGATAATAAACCCATAAGTATAAGAAAAATTATTACTTTTTTTTTGTACGATATTCCCAATACCCTCTTTCTCCAAGTTCCAAGGAAACAAACCGACAAATGTAGCACATCTGTAAATGGCTTTTAAATAAAAAGAGTCACTTTTGATATTTGCTAGCTTGTAATACATCGTTACAGTGACAGAGTATCTCGAATTATGTTACAAACAGTTGCTGCAAGTAATTAGGTGGGAAACAATCAATAAACGCGTAACTCATTAGTCATAATAATTCCATTTATAGAAAGCGCTCTACTTAATACTTTAGCAATCATGAAATGTATGTATACAATATAATGTAATGTCCTTATAATCCTTTAAATGTTCTTAGTTTATTTTAAATGCTAATTATCTGACTCGGTTTATTTAATTTCTGTCGTCTCCTCAACAGAAGAAGTTACAGGGAGCTGAAGGCTGGCGCTATTTTTTGAACTCTCTTATAGTAAATTACGACAATAATTCTAAGCTACTTCTGTATTGATATTAAAATCCACCATTGACTTTAATCTAATATTTCTTACAAATTAAAATATTCAGTAGTCCATTCAATGATGCCTTCTAGTTTTCTTCAGTTCCAATTGGTAAAGTATATAAATACAAGAAAAGCAGAAATGCTTTACTACGAATTAAATGCAAAAATCACAGTAAAACAATAACAATATTTAATAGAATAGTTATTTATGCAACAAATGCAGAATGTAAGTGTTTATTGCACGCGACGTGAAATTGTCCAACGAGGCCGTCAGGCCCAGGTGGACAACACATTGAGAGCATTGAACACTTTTTGCACGGAATTACATACATGATTTTTTCTACATTATTGCAAAATACATAATTTTTTATTTCGGGCACTAAGTGTAGAAAAATAAAGATCATTATTTTATAGCAAAAGATTTAATAACACTGTTTTATATTTTGAAACTTTTTGTCGCTCTCCGATTTGATTTGTTTTTTGCTTCTACTGTGTTGTACTGAATTATAATATGCTCTCGGTTTCTCCCTATCATCCATAAATTTTTAGAGTAGGCAGAATATAAAATATGAAATTACCAATTTATAAACAATCTAGTGGTGAATTTTGAAAATTAAAAAAAAACGTTTATTGTATCAAAAAAAAGATACCTAAATACAATCAAAAAATGTATCGTTTTCGCTTGTATTCACTAGGAGCAGACAATAGTCCGCTAGCTTATCTGGGGTCCATTTTCCAATGTAGCGCTTCTCCATCTAAGTAATTTGCTGATTAAATCTCTTGCCGTGCCCATCTGAAACTGCAACTGAATTGTCTGGGAAGAATTCTAAAAGGGATTGAAGAAAATTCAGCTTAAGGGATATATTGCAACCCAAGGTTTTAAGAGATTGGATAAGTTCCTTGTAGTTGTCCGACTTTTTGTTACCTAGAAATTTGCTACATACGGTTTTAAAGGCATCCCATGCCCTTTTTTCCCTTCTCAAAAATGTAGTAAAATTTTGATCATTAAAAAGATCCCGTATTTGTGGTCCAACGAAGATTCCTTCTTTACGTCCGCCGCACATGCTCGCACTCGCACTTGTTCACGTAACTGCGCCAATGTGGCACTGGCTAAGTGAACACTTACCTGATCCGCATTTGCTCACGTAGTTTCGCTGAAGTCCTGTCTATCACAGTTTGCCTATTTGCGATGGAGGCAATAGATGTGAGTTCCGAATCAGATGCTGACAACGAATGTTTAAATAGACTTTCACTGGTAAGAAGTGCAAGAAGAAGAAAAACTTGTAAGAGTTCATATTTAAAGAAAAGAAAATCTCATGGAGAATTTGCGTTGCCGTCTGAATTTTCAGAAGAACAATTTAAAAACTATTTCCGTCTATCTAGGGATGAATTTAAAGAAGTGCATGAATTCATTGCAAGTGACTTGAAAGACGAGGGTTCTGGTGGTCATGAAAGAATTAGCTCTGAGGAGAAGCTGGCTGTTTTCTTAAGGTAAGTTATATAATACAGATTTTAAATGATTTTTGTTATTTATTAATTCTGGAAAAACTAACACTGTACATCGAACATAAGAAATTAATAGAACAAAAAAGTTTGTAGAATTTACAATTGTAAGGAATCGTTATCAATGGATGCTCCCTCTGTATCAATATTTGTTGGCGGTTGTTCTCTATCAGCTGTATTCGACAAATGATGAGATGCAGGAGATGGGCGGTATGAAGAATAATATGAAGCTACATCACTTGATCTAGGACGAGAGGGATATTGAATTTGTGGCAAGGTTTTCGCTTCTTCTTGTGATACTATAGCAAATAAACCAGTTTTAATAGTATGTTGGGAGCTTACTGATAACAATTTTGTACTTTCATACATGCTCATGAAAAAATGAAACAATGTTTCACATTACTTATGGTAAAATCGTTTGTAATATTCTTTAAATGTTCTGGTTCTCTTTGCCTATTGGTGACTCTTTCCTGATGTTCTTGAAATGATTTATTTAGCAAGTCATCTCTAGTGAGTGGTCCCAAGTTTCATCAAGATTGCTTCCAAGGTAAGTTATTCTTGTTACTTTTTCTAGATCTTCTCCGTTAACCTTAATCTTCACCGTTCTTTTCTGGTGTTTGCTGATGATCATCGTTTTTGTTTTCTGTGTATTTAGTTTCATTCCAAATTCTTCGCTGGCTGCCGTTATCCGTTCCATTAGACGTTGTAGTGCTTCAGCACTATCTGCCAGAATGACCGTGTCATCAGCATATCGCAGGTTGTTGATGCATTGTCCATTTATAATAATGCCATCTGAGGTGTCTTCCAGAGCTTTTTTAAATTTCTCCTCCGAGTAAACGTTAAATAGTATGGGTGACAGAACACATCCCTGTCTTACTCCCTTCTCGATATTCATTTTTCCAGATGTTTTCTTTTTTATTCTAATTTTGGCCTTTTGTTCCTGATAGAGATTTGAAATAATCCTTAAATCTTTATCGTCTATGTTACATGACCTTAAGATGTTCATTAGTTTATCATGTTTCACCAGGTCAAAAGACTTCTGAAAATCAATAAAACACAAGTACACATCAGTAGTTGATGCTAATTATAAATTCATATTTATAGATGCTGATTCTAAAGGTAGGTTCCCAGACGGAAGTATATTTGATAACAGCAGTTTAAAGAGAAAAATGCTGAATGGACAGTTGAATCTGCCGGATCCCAAGTCTCTTCCTGGTCGAGCTGATATAGTTGTGCCGTATGTTTTCATTGGTGATGCGGCATTCCCTTTGATGGAAAATTTAATGAAACATTACCCTCATAAAGCCATTATAAATAATTATAGACATAAAGTTTTCAACTACAGACTCTCAAGAGCAAGAGAAACTGTTGAATGTACATTCGGCATATTGGCTTCTCGTTTTATAATATACCTGCGACCATTTGAAATGAAAGTTACAACAGTAGACAAACTTGTTATGGCAAGTTGTGTGTTACACGATTATTTACGGACACATTCAATAGCTCATAGTATGGACGACGACGTGGAAAGATTACCAAATAGACACCAACTTATGCCTTTGGGTCGAACGAGAGGGCACCCTTAGAAGAGGGCATTTACAATAAGAGACAATTTCACAAATTATTTTAACTCCATAGAAGGACGACTACCATTGCAAAAACAGAGCGAACAGAAGGGAAATTATTGAAAAAAGCTGTGAAATGTATAAAAACTTCAACAGTATAATATACTTTGTAAAGAAATTATTGCGTTGCTTTTATTTCGGGATGCATGTGTGCAATATTATAAAATAATTCCACTTACCATCTTTAAAATTGAGAGCTTCTGCGATCCTTTTCCAGATTAGATCATTACATTTGATCCGCATGTAATCGGGATGTTTTACGTCATATAAACATTTCTCGCAGCGTACAGCTTCTATTAATTCTTCTTCCATATTGATAAACATGTAAAATTTTCAAAGAGTTTTGCGGCTCAATAAAAATAAACCTTCCACTCGTCTTCACGGCCACTCGAAAACTATGGCTCGACCACAAGTCTCACATCGGTTGACCTGCGCGTACACGCTCATGTACGTTCCTATTCCAACACGTGAGAGCAAATGCGGTGTTATTATAAATACCGTAGGTTTGAAACTGCAACGCTCGCACGAGGCTCGTGCCGACCAATGCGAGTGCGACCATGTGAGGCGGGCATTAAGATTTGCTTCACTTATACGCTGAAATTTCCATCTCGAATAATGGAACGCATTTCTTTCTCTATTTAAGGCTTTAACAAAACATTTTATAAGCCATAGTTTTATGTGTAGAGGAGGTAAATAAACTTTTTGTTCTACTAAAGGTTCATTACGGACGTTTTTCTAGCCGGGCACAATGTTTTCACGTAACGGTCAATTTTTTACTAAATAATGTTGGTTTCTGGATCGGCTGTCCCATTCGCATAAAAAACAGCAATATTTTGTGAAGCCACTTTGTAGTCATGTGAGCAGTACAACAACTTTTAGATCGGAACAGATATTCTACTTATGATCTTCGTATTTTATGCATTGGAGTAATATCCACATGTTTTGGTATGTTTCTTTCATATTTATAGCATGACCAACGGAAACTGATGCCCGTTCATTTCCATCGAACAACAAAAATGCCTTTAGACTTGTGTTCGAGAAGTCAAGTTCATTCTCATTAAACCTGGAATATCATGACAGTAAACTAAGTCATTTTCCTTTGAGTTATCCAGCCATTATCCGAGCATTTATAGATGGCACCTGGTGACCCAAACGCACTGAAACAACACAATCCCAGAATATAGACACATCCTGTCGATTGAATGCCGTAATTATGTTGAGGCTGGTAGCTTCAGGTTTCTTCAGTACAATATTATGGCGAGACATAAGGACTGCTACCCAGTTATTACCAGCTTCTCCTTTTTTCGAACTAAATGGCTTTTTATTGTTATTTCTTTTGATATTGGCGGAAGCGTATCGATGTCAGACCAAAGAAAAGACTTGTAGCTGCGGCCGAAAAAACTGGTTTTCGCCCCATTGAAAGTCCAGAAAATTTTTTATTTTTTCTTCTTTCCTGGATAGTTGTTCCAAGAATATTGAATCTTATAGCAGTTTGTCTCTCTGATAAACCATTGGCAACAGCATCCAAATCTGCTTGTAACTGTTCCGGTGTCCAAGAAGATCTTTTCGTCTCTCTAACGTACGTACGTACGTGGTAATTAAGAAAAAAATTATTTGGATCATATAACAAAATGGGATAATCCTAGCCGGCCGCCATTTCCGACCGGCCGACATTACCCCATACTCACATTATGTAATTACAAGTTGTTTGAATATTTACGATTAGAATTGAAGCCAAAATTAAACCTCTTAAAATAATTATTTGTTATGTTTTCACAATTTGCGCTAAACAAAATCATTGATACATACCTTTGAAATAAGATTTTGATGTACCACTTGCTTACACTGCGCCATATGAAGACAATCAGGCTCTCCAAGCCACGTGATCCAATATGGCGTCCGCGGGCAAACAAGTTCAAGGTGTTCATTAAGTTTGTGGAAGTTTTTGTGTTTATTTTAAGTTTATTTAAAATATTACCACGTTGGTGACACTCTGTTTTATTACCAAATACTTTTAGAGATGCAGAGTGAATATTTAATAACATTAATGCAGGAAAATCTAGATGTGGGTGAACAGTATATCTAAAAATGTCCAGTTACTATTTGTTTACACTTCTCATCTTTATCTCTTCAACAGACATCATCTAAAATTGAAGCTTATAAATAACTTTGATCCGTTTACAATAAATGTGCATGATAGAAACTCTTTCATTCAAGCAGTTTCGCCAGTCACATACATGGATATAGCTGCATATTTAGTTTTGACCCACAGTTTTTACAGCAAATGGCAAATGAAGGCCTACAAAAGCTTAGATTTTATATCTGGCTTTGTTTTAGATGCAGGGACAGTCATACTGAATAATGTCTACGTTTAAGGTGGAAAAGTAAGTTTTTTCAAATAGTTTTTATTATTAGGACACTTTTTACTTTCACATCTTTAATGAATCGTTCTTTTTTAAATTACAAAGTTTTAAGCTCCACTAGGACCAAAAAATGAGAGTAATTTGATAGTTAAGTATTTGATATTAATAAAAAAATTAAATACCCATTAGGGGAGACCGGGTTTGGTTGTCCCACGGGTTGGTTGTCACAGCGGCCATAACAGAAAACTGAGTGAACTAGTAATTTCGTTGACCGGCGTCAGAGGCTCGTGGTAACAATACCTCTATTTAGACTCAGTGTGCTCTGAGCTTTCGTGACGGAAGCACGTGCATTTGTTTTTTTCCCATTGTAAAAGTGATTTTAGTACATCTTTAAGTACCGTAAGTATACCTAAATTTTGGATATTAGTACACTTTTTTGTGAATGTCTGATGTTTATTGTGTGCTTTATAATATGGCTATATATTTTTTTAAATAAATATTGATTTGAACTTATTTTGGGAGGATATTTTATTAAACGTGGTTTGGGGCCGGTTGTCTCACACTGCCGGAGGCCGGTTGTCACGTGTGACAACCAGCTCCATGCATGTATAGAGCATCTTTTTGTTGTCTTTTTGAGTTTTAGCTACATTTTCGTTTGTTTATTCCAGAGCTAGCTATAATAATATGCCACGGCAGCATAAAAGAATCCTAACCAGCAGTAATGCTGCGTGCTGCCAGGGAAGTGAAAAATCTTAACAAATCCATAAAGTCTGTCGCGAAGGATTTCGTAATTAATTATCGAACCTTAAAGAAGTATTGTAAAAAATGTAGTACCGAAGAGGTAAGCAATATAGCCACATCAACACCATCTACAAAAGTGGGCTACCAAAGAAATCGACAGATCTTTAACGATGAGCAGGAAGCAGAATTAGAAAAATATTTACTTCTGACTTCAAAAATTTATTTTGGGTTGTCCCCTAAGCAGATTCGGAAAATGGCATTCAAGCTTGCGGTTTCCAATAACATCAAAATTCCAAAGTGTTGAGAAACGAACAAGCCAGCTGGCTCCGACTGGTTCACGTCATTTTTGCAGAGACACCCTTCTTTGTCCATTAGAACACCTGAGGATACCAGTCTGGCTCGAGCCACCAGCTTTAACCCACGTAATGTCGGAAGTTTTTTCGATAACCTTGAATCTGTAATTAAACGATATAATTTACAACCACAAAACATATGGAACATGGACGAAACTAGGGTGACTACGGTGCAAAAACCGAACAAAGTTGTTGCTCAAAAAGGATCTAAGCAAGTTGGTCCTATTACCTCGGCCGAGAGAGGCACACTAGTCACCCTAGCTAATGCTGTTTCGGGAGGTGGTAATTCAGTTCCAGCATTCTTCGTTTTTCCGAGGGTGTATTTGAAAGACCACTTCATCAGAGATGGGCAAATTGGCTGTAAATGGGGAAGTAATCCTTCGGGCTGGATGACAGAAGAGCTATTTCTTGCTTTCCTGAAACATTTTCATAACCATCTGCAATCAACAAAGGAAAAACCATGTCTCTTGCTGTTGGATAATCACAGCTCCCATCTATCCTTTGAAGGACTAAATTTTGCAAAAGATAATGGCATAATAATGTTACCGTTCCCGCCACACTGCACTCATCGCCTCCAACCTTTGGACAGATCGTTGCAGCATCACGCTACCAAGAAACCTATCGGGATCACTGGTCCTGGTCCAAGTAATGCAGGGAGTTCTCTGATAGTATCGCCGCTAGCTTTGGAACCCTTACCAAAAGCTCCTCCGCGCAAGTCACAAAGAGCTGATAGAAGGAAATGTAAATTAGCAATTCTAACAGACACAACGGAGAAGACCTATTTAGAAGTGAAGAAACTAGAACAAGAAGCAAGAAAAAGGAAAGTAACGAAACGTGTTTTCAGTGAGGATAAGGAAGTGAACAACGGTAATGGAAAGAAGAATGCAAAAGGGAGGAAGGAAAAAGAATGAAAAAGAAATCAGTTTACGACGAAGACGAGGAAGGGGATGAATTGTTTTGTCTGGTATGCGTATCCCCATACTCTGCTAGCAAGCCCAAAGAAATCTGGATTCAGTGCCAGTCAAGTTATGGGCTTACGAAGATTGTACACATGGGCTGCCATATTACATTTGCCAGAACTGTGATTCAGAGTATTCAGACTGACTAGATATATTTTTTTGTTTTCGTTACCGTATTCTTTGGTCTCCAGTTTGTTTGATAGCGTAAGCTTAGTTTGTGTGTTTGTTATATGAGTATAGTTTTTATTATCGTTAACCTATTTTTTATGGAAGTTTGTTTTGTTTTTTATTATGTATAAAATATTTTTCTTTATTTTCTTGGGCACAATAGATAATGAAGTACCTACAACAATCTGTTCTCAATAAAAGTTGGTTCGATTTGAATAAATATAATTATTTTCCCTTTAATTTATCACGTGACTACCTACCCCACACGATATGACAACTATCCCTGACACGAGGTTATAAGTCTCACTATTTCCTTTCCATAAAAATTGTAATATTCCCTTAGTAGATAATGTTAAACAAGAAACCTTGAAGTCCTTAGAAATTAGAACGAATGCACTATCTATTGAAATATAAATTCTATTGCTAAACTAAGAAAGTGGGGGCAATAAACAAAAAAGAAAAAAATGTGACTTCCAACCCCGGTCTCCCTCATACTTAATGGGTCTTAATCCACTGATTATGACTTGTAGAAATAATAAATACAATTTTTTCCCAAAAATTAAAAATTTCATTACAAAGTATACCTATTTGCAAATAAGGTTACATATTTTTATTTTATTTTTAGGTAGAACATTCTCTAAGAGGAAATGCGAAACCTCTGGATGTTAGGTGTATTGTCACCGAAGATGGAAGTGTTTGTACGGCACACTGGACATTAAGAGGTTATATAAATCACCACGCCCATATATTATCCAAGATTCGTATGGAAATACTATTAGAAGAAACAGACACGACATACGATTATCTGAAAATCCTTACAGACAATTGTGTAACGACAATGATAACTTAGTTAATAATACAAATTCTGACAGTTTATTTGTTTCTTCCGATAGTAGTGCCTCTCAACCCACAATGCAAAATCAAGAATCTGAAGCTTCCTCTGAGCAAAGTGACGAGACCCCAGCTAGAGAGAAAACCTCTAGTTATGGACGTCTTATAAAAATACCTTCACGCTTAAATTTATAAGGGGGGATGTATGATATAAACATAGTAGCCCCTGGTCTATTGTTAGTGTAAGCATGGTTGCATAGGGAACTAGCCTGCAAATGTATTATTCATAGTTACTAAAAAATGTCCTAAAATTGACAGTTGTCATGTACAAAAAAAGGAGTGCAGAGCTATATTGAAGCACATGTAAAATGTAATAAGTTTTTAACATTATTAGTATTATTAAAGTTAATTAAAAGACAATTAGGATGTTGTAATTGTAAAACATATCAAACATTTATAGCGCTTTTTTGTCAATGTGATCTGTGAAACAAACCAATGTTTTTTGTTAATTGGAAGACCAATTGCTCCATTTTTATATTAATTAATAATATATCTGCCTTTTCAATGTTTTTTATTTAAAATATTTTAGTTACAAATACGATCAAGTGCAATTCCAATTACAAATATCTTTTGTTTCGGACCAATGTATGTTTGTGTGTCCCTATAACGAAATTAAAGCATCGAATTTATAAAACAACATTGACTTGCAGCACTGAAGTGCTACCCAAGAATCTGAAGAAAAACTTCAAAATAAGAATACTTACAGTATTGATAGCTGCATAAATCGCAAAATTTATTATTATTGAAGAATAATTCTTCACTTCTTGATAATCACCAATTGGATAGTTAACCAAAAAGCTCATATTGGTCATGTATTGAAGAAAAGTTATACTCATTAAAATCCATATCCAAAATCCAAATATATGGTTTATTCTTTCTGTGGTATAAAAAATGATTCGATAGCTGCTTTTTATACGTTTAATATTTGTACAAAGTACTTTCTTTCCTTCTAATTTCAACATGTCTTCAATCTGAATCTCTACAGACTGGTATTTTAGTGTAAGTATATTTTTCATGTCCAATATCATCGCGACTATATAGATTATTTGAAAGCTTGCAGTTAAAAAGCAAAAAGAATCTAGGACTACATATACGTTGAAATACAAGTAAAGTCTATCGGAAATAGTCAAACAATACATCAATATGCAAATGTATAAGAGAGTGTAAGACATTGGGGATTTTGTCACTATATTTTTCATTTCGAAAGTTCTAATGTATTTAAAAAACTGCTTCCAATGTTGTTTATTGAATATTTGATTATATATTAACGTTAAAGTGAATAGTAAGTATTGTATTTGAACAATATTATTTACTAAAAAGAATATCTCTGTTGATCTAGGATTCAATAGCAAACAAGTCGTAATTTTTACCAAGAAGATAGTTATCAGAATTATTGTTTGAATCATATTTCCCACTTTTTGTTCACCTAAGCTCCACGGATATATACATAAATATTTTCCAAATTGACACTTCATTTTTAAATCGACAAAATCGTTCTTCATGGAAATTATTGTAATGGGTAAATTCATTGACAGTTAACTGACTGGAATACAATGAAGGACAGCGAAGCATTTAAGGAACATTTTCCAAATGAATACATAGGGGAGAGATGGCAAAGTGGAATAGCTAGCAACAGTGGCGGATTTAAGACATTGGAGGCCCTAGGCAAGGCTTTTCGAGCGGCCCCTACAACCGGGATGTATTTTCTAAAATTTAACCGAAAATGACAAGTTTTAAGGTTTTTTAAGGGCTATTTTAAAACAAATTAAACCTCAAAAACCAACAGGAAAATTAATTTGCGGTTGACTTTCTTTGAAATAATTATTCCATGTACGCTTGGATGTTTTAAAAGTACAAGTTTGTAACCTATCCAGTTCAGAAGTTAACTACTTTAAGATTAATGTTTAGATTATTTTGATATGTAAAGTGAAAAAACGGAAAGAGCGGCTTTTTCACTCTATGCGGCTGAAAAGTCAACAACTCTTACTCTTAGAAGTGAAAAAGTCATTCTTTTCAATTTATAATGTGGATTTGTAAAGTCAGTCAAATACAAATAAATCATATAATTTTATACCTAAACTCTAAACTTTTCTTGCTTTTTATACGTCTTGCGTCAGAACTAGCATTTCGTAAATAATTTTTTATCCTTTTTGAAATGCTAAAAGATCTTTCTCTAGACGTGTTTGAAGTCATCATACACAGTTAAATTCGCAGGGTTGTGTCCAAGTTTGGGAAGAGTGTAGTTAATTGTTTGTCACGAATAAGTTGTAGGAACTCCAAAGGTAAATGTCTGTGCTTTGTCTTTTCTTTTTCTCTTTTACTTTTATCTTCTTCAAAGAACCCAAGTCCTTCAACAAAGTCCTTAAAGTGTACACATTCTACAGCAAAATCACTCCCAATGTCTGATTGGTAAATGTTTGCTAATTCAGTTGCTTTTTCTCTTATTTCTTCGTTTGCCATTACACTTAAATTGTTCAAAAACTGGAATCTCTTATTTAAGGTATAGTACACACACATCTAATCTTTTATTTAATTCTGTTGAAAGCCTATCAATTACAACCAAGAAAGTATTAATCTTCATTTCCTCTTTCCCTCTAAACACAACTTCGGTATCACGCCCTTCTCTAACTTCATCAGCCATGGGTTTTCTTTTTGGCCGTCTCTTTGTTTCCAGATCAATAGCATAAGTTTATGTTCTTGACAACAACACACCTTTTCTCTCATAAATATCATAACTATCTCTCAGTCCTTCTACATATTTGTTAAAAGATTGGGACATTTAGGTCAGTAGTTATTTTTTGTAGAGTTTCACTGCTTTTGTTAAACCGTTCTAAAATATCGTACCACATGTTAACTTCGAAAACTTTTTGCAGAGTCCGTTTGCTTCTGCTCTTGTAACATTTGTTTCATCTGGGTCATCGGCTATTTTTCTCAAAGCCGCATGGTAGCTCCAGTAATTGAGTAGAAGATCTCTTACTGCGTGCCATTTAGCAGCCCATCTAGTCGTATCAAGTCTTTTTGGAAGTAGTTTTTTTGTTGTTTCACTATCTTTTACCACACCTACAACCTCTACCCATTGTCACGGTCTAAATTGATCATTTAGTCTTGCTAAACGCTCATTCGAATTCTTCTCTATATCGATTACGTCGTAATCATAATATTTAAATGATACCTTTATCTAAATTAAGTTTCTACTGTGTTTATTATAGTAATTATCATCACCTTCACCATATTAGCAAGGTTGTTTCAATGTTGATGTTTTTTTTATCAATAAGTTAACTCCAATTGTTATTCTATTTTATTTAATTAAAATACCTCACAATTACATTTATTTTAGAGTTCCGTTAACGCACTGGTTATATCTAAGTTTCGATTTTTATTTTGCTGTAACTACTTTTCTTTTAACCATATTATTTGTGTCAATAGAATATTGTTGGTAACTAAAAATTATCGATTGTTGAATTTATTAACTTCTTTAATATTATTTAGCAAACTCACCGACGAACTTAATCCATATCTAATGTAAATTTTGTATATAATATTGTTGTCTTTGTTAGTACATCCATAGTTGTTTCCAGGTGGTAATTCGTAAAATCTCTTGTGAATAACTGGGATATGTTCATTTATAAACTTCTCTATGTGGTATTCGGCAATAACATTCTCTATTGATATGTTTATTAGGATATTTAGTCTGAAATTGGGAAAATACAAATAATATTAACAAAAATGAAAGTTATTTTGGTTGAGAGTTTGAGTGTATCGACTTTGGATTGTCTCCACTTCTGGTTTTAGGTTACTGACCTGATAATCCCGGTGGGTTTTGTTCTGTTTCACTTCCTTTTCCAGTACTGAGTTAAGTTTTTTTTAATGATTATTGGTCACCACTTCTTCTATTTTGCTAATTGATTTGAGTTTGAATTGACTTGATATTTGGTTTCTCAATTAATGATTATTTCTCAGTTGTCAATATTAAATAGTTTCATTGTTGTGCCATAGTTTGTCAACGACTTCATGGGCGGGGGTCAATATTTTCGAAAACTTTTGTTGTTTCCTTTTTTTTACAAATGGGGATCAAATAATTTGTGTAATATGATAATCAATAGGTATTGGACTTCTTTCAACTGATATGTTTATAATCACAATGATTTCATTTTCTTATTTTCTGTGATTATTCCATTTAACTTTTTGAACATAATTAAGTAATTCGATAATTAATTTTGTACAATTATTATGAAAGTATCCTCCGTTTTCCCTGTATCTTGTGTTGAGATATTAGAGATTTTCTATGTTTTCTTCTCTAGGGTTTTTTTTCGTCGAAAAATTAGCCTGGACATTGACTGCAATAACCAGTGTTTCACGCCCTCAAGTTTCCCATAATTCAGCGATTCTCAGAGACAAACGGAAATCAGCTAAGTCTACTTTATTATAAATCTTTATTTGTTTCGTACTTTGTTTATTTTCCCTTTTTAAATTTCCTAGTAGGCCAGTCAAGGCCATAGTTATTATTGCGCACTCTTTATTTTAATTGAGGCTAATTATTAAAGTTAAGTTAACTTGTTGAACACGGGATCACGTTGCGGTTTACAGCTTTAAAGATATTATTATAATAAAAAAACTCATTGTAACTTTAACACCTATATCTTTCTTTATTTCTATGTTTCTTACATATTTTTTTTATTAAATTGGTGACATTTGAAGAGACTGCGTTTTACTTGGCATACTGTCCAGGAGACATTAATTACTTTGATTCCCCCACCCCTTCTTTTAGAGTGGCCTTGTAGTTCACGGTGGCTTGTAGAGTATCGACCAGTTCATGATCAACTAGAGACTTCCAGTTTAGTCGGTAAACTGGTGGCGCCGAACCTACTTACAGAATACTCCCTAGCCGGTGTTGCTCGGACCTTTTTAAACCACTGGTCGGTACTATAGCATAGCCTATTGATTCTGCTAATTTGCCTTTAGTCTAAATTCAATTTAGTTTCTAAATTTTGTTAAAAAAATATATATAAAAGAACGGTTGGTCTTCATACCACCTGTAGAAATTCAAGAAAAGAAAACTTCTTAATAAAATAGTGCGTGGCACCATCTTGACGTGGATGCGCTCAAAAATACATATATTTTTTGAATAAACATGAAAAGTTTTGTAGCTCGCAAACAGCAGTCTACCGCATTAGTACCCACTAAGTTCAATGACTGGGCAGAACAAGGAATGTATTCAGCCAAGCTGTTTTTTTCACGAGCGCTTGCAGGCCATTGTACTTGCCTGACATATTAGCCGCATTATCATACGACTGTCCTCTCATGTCACTGACTGCAATATTTAACTCTGAAAGACTCTTCAAAATAATTTCTTCCATGTGTGCTCCAGAGTGGGCTTTTAATTTTTTGAAAGATATAAATCGCTACACTGGACTACCGTCACTCAAAACATAACGAACAATCAGAGTTAACTGGCCTGAATGAGTAATATCAGGAGCTGAATCAACACTCAAAGCGTAATATTTACTTGCTTTGAGTTCTTCCACTATTACAGTCACAACCTTCTTATACATTAACTCAACAAATTCATCACAAATGGTTTTTGATAAATAGCTCACCTTACCAGAACCAGGGTTTCTTCGGGTTTGGATATAAGTTTTCAGAAAATCGTCATATTCTGCCAAAAGCTCTAAAACTCCCATAAAATTGCCGTTTCCTGAAGTACTAAATATTTCTTTTGAACCGCCAGAGCCACAGAAAGTGAGCCCACGCGTGCCAAGGAATTTAATTACATGGACAACGCGTTTAAGCACTCGATGCCAATAGTCAACTTCCTTCAAATAGTTTTCATGTAAGGCGGAGTCTTTTTTTCCTAAAACATTGGCACGTATTACAAATGTTTCTGTATTCAGCCTGTGATCTGCACTCTTTTCATGCTGGGAAAGCCGGCTACTGTTTTTCCAATCAATAAATCCCCTGCAAAAAGAGTTCTCATTTCCCTAACCCGAAGGCTGAAATAGCTTGCAAGGAACGCAGTAAACATATCCAGAATTAGAAATGTCTGTGGATATGGTGTACACACTAGATGTAAATTGAGTGAATGAAAACGACGAGTACTCAGTGTGTATGTGTTTATTAATCTCCAGCTAAGCGCTTTCGGCTATAAAGCCATTATCAAAGCTGTCCTAAGAAATTACAAAGTTTGTGAAATTTTGAAAAAAAAAATAATTTAAAAAGTTGAACTTACGTCATTAAAAAAGAGATCCAAACAGGTGTCAATGGATGGTTTTGACACCTGTTTGGATCTCTTTTTTAATGACGTAAGTTCAACTTTTTAAATTGTCCTTATTACTGGAACAATGTTTAGGAAGGTTCTTTATAATATAGTCGGTCAAGACTGATGTCAAAGGACCCCATGTACTCGGATCTAATAAGTTGCATTTATTTTAACAAGATCCATTGGCAGATACTGAATCACTCTCAATTAAAACTTCACTGTCTGTAACTACTTCTGTTGAAACAGTAAAAGTGCTTGGAGCAGCATAGTCGTTTTTTATTTCATCAGAAATAGAACTAACGCTAGCCCTAGCCTGGACCTGGTTGTTACCAAAAACTTGTGTAGTTTTAAAGAAGTAGTCAAGTTTTTGGTTTTTATTTATCGTTTCCAAGTGCTTTTCCTCTTTAATTTTTTTCAACTTACGTTAAAAGGCGGCTCCACTGGCTGTGTGAATGTTTTTATTCATTTTAACTTGATAACACTAATATTCTTTATTATTGTGAAAACTTTAACAAATTAAACAAACACATAAACATAGGCACTGGTCAACAACTCTCATTAATACAAAAACTAAACAAAAACTATACAAAAACTATAAAACAGGTGAATTGACGCAATTCGCGCACAGTCTGTCAAGTCTGTGCTTGTACTGCTTGTAGTAAACAAACGAATGAGAAGAGTGAGGAGAGGGGCAGAGGGTGATGGCCTATGGCGCCATTGGCACCTCTCTAATCGCTGCTAACTAGCAAACTAGCCAATGTTCAATGTTGCCAGGTCTGGTGAATTTAGCACAAAGGAACAAACCATAACTACTAGACTAAGAATAGGTCATACAAGACTTACCTCGTGCTATATGCTGAGAGGACAAAGCCAACCACTATGCAATACCTGTCAGACCATATTATCAGTGCAGCATATTCTAATTGATTGCCCCAAATATGAAATTAGCAGACGGCAGCTATCTTTACCTCAAAATATTTGGATAATGGAAATGCGGCTAAAAAAGTACTTACCCTTCTTAGATCAAATAACATTTACAGAGATATTTAAAAAAGTTGAACTAGATTAATCTGCGAATGGACTAATAATTCTAAGTAGTTGGGGCCCATACTCGAACAAAAAATAATAATAATAATAATTATAATAAGTAGTGGAATTTTTCAGGGAGATTCGTTGAGTCCCTTATGGTTAATTGCCAGTATGAACCCTCTTTCAAGAACTTTAAAGAATACCCATCTTGGCTACAAACTGAAAAGTGGTAATACTAAAGTAGACATCAGCCACCTGTTTCACGTAGACGGCTTGAAACTGTATGCATCGACGGAGACAGGTCTAGATAGGTTAATAGTCATCACCGATACAGTTAGTAAAGATATAAATATGACCTTCGGATTAGAAAAATGTGCCAAACTGATATCACACAGGGGAAAATCCTTGGAATATGAAAACATAGAGCAAGACACCATTAGATACCTTGACAACGAAACCTACAAATACCTGGGATACCAACAGCAGCTGGTAGTAAAACGTAAATACACCAAAGATAGACTCAATGAAGCACTAAGTCATAGAGTACAAAAAATTCTGCGAACTGAACTCACTGCCAAAAACAAAATTAAAGCTGTGAACACGTGGGCAATACCAATGATTGTATACTCTTTTGGAGTGATTGGATGGTCAGAAACCGAACTAGAGGCAATGAATCGTACTTGTTTGGTGTAACAGAGGGATTCATGGTAGCGATACAAGATCGTGTAATAGCAACACGAAATCATATTAAAACGATACATGGAATAAGGTTAGATAGCGATTTATGCAGAATGTGCCAAAAACAATCGGAACCCATCGAACACATCATGGCTGGTTGCACGACACTAGCACCAAGCGAATACTTAAAAAGACACAATCTAACAGCAAACATCGTACACCAGCACCTGGTAATCGCGTGCAAGTTTAAGGATAAATCCGAAAAATACTTCAAGTATACCCCATTCCCCGTTCTGGAAAATAGTACATATCTACTATACTGGGACACCCCTATCCAGACTGACAAACACATAGCCAATAACAGACCAGACATTGCCCTTGTTGACAAATTGGAAAAAGTAGGATTCTTCATCGATATAGCCCACCCCAGTGACCACAACTTGGAAAAAACAGAAAGGGAGAAAATAAATAAATATTATGAATTATCCAAAGAGTACAAATCCACACATCACCTTTCAAAAATCTCCATTATACCCCTTGTCATTACAGTAACTGGAATGGTGTCGAAAAATTTCACTGAGTACCTGAAAAAAATTAATATCGATAAAAAAAACATTTTCACAACCATGCAAAAATCAGTCATACTTGAAACATGTAGAATCGTTCGAAAAACCTAGAACTTACCCGAAAATCAATTTTAAAGTCAGCTTTTGTAGTGATTGATCAAGAGATCCCACTATAAAATACTCCCCCGAAATGGGAGAAAAATTGGAATAATAATAATAATAATAATAACATTAAAAATAATAATAATAATAATAGCATTTATTGCCCAACAGATGTTACAATCCCTTTAAAGGGTAATACATACATGTGTGTTTATATTTATACAAAAGTAGACAAATAAAAACGATAACAACAGTGATACGAGTAATATAAATGATACAAAAACAAAGCATAAGCAAAATTAAAAGAACATACTATTTGCTACACATATATTGTGGTTTAAACTATGAAAAAACAAATCGCACTCTTTACAAACTTTATTAAAATTATGGCACATATTGAATACAGGTGATCTCAGTAAGATATTAGTTCTCGCATTGTTATTATAAAACATTATTAAATTGAGGCACGTTAAAATTTAGCAGATCCAGCAAACATAGACAGTCAAAAAGACGATGTACAAGCTTGAAGAGACATGACAGAGAAGCAAGAAAACTTCTGAACTCAAGACTCTCAAAATTGAATCTGTCAAGCAAAAGATCATATTGAGAACCTCGTTGTGGGTAGGTACCATCAACCTTGAAAGCCAAATACTTAAGAAACCTTAGTAAATTTTCAATACATGAAACATAGACGCTATAATGAGGACTCCATACATTAAAGCAATATTCAAGTTTAGATCTAATATAAGAAAAGTTTAATGTCTTTAAGCAAAGAAGGTTGGTGAAACCTTCACAATTTCTTACAATGAATCCATACATCCTATTTGCCTCTGATACTTTCAAGTGAATATGCTCAATAAAACTTAATCTAGAATCAAAAACAACATCCAGATCTTTAATAATGTAATTTCTACCTAAGATGGTATCATTTAAAGCATAGGAATACCTGATATAACATTTCTTCCTTGTGAAAGTCACCGTACTACATTTCGATACATTCAAGGATAAATTGTGGCAAACACACCAATTACAAACTTCATCAATACCATTCGGCAGCCTCTCACAGTCACACAAGTCAGATATTGATAAGTAAATATTTAAATCAACTGCATAAAATAGGTTATTAGTATCTATAGTTTGTGCCAAATCATTTATAAATTACGAGAATAACAATGGTCCCAAGTTGTAACATTGCGGCACACCTGATTTTGATATGTAATTTAATAATAATGTAAGATCTATAAAATTGTATCATTCTCAGGGAAAATCCAAACTGGTTTAATTTTTAGCTTTAGAAAAGTCTGTGTATGCAACATCCACCTGTCCACCAAAATCTACAATTTCGGCAACATGCTGTGTGAAAGTTAATAAATTTGTTTCAGTAGACCTACGAATCATGAGGTAATACAGAGAATGTGAAATAAGTTTCCGCACGCTGGAATAGATGCGATTGTATAGAAAAATTTCAAACAGCTTGGCAAAGTTTGACAGAATTGAAACAGGACGATAGTTGGAGACGTGTGAACGGTCACCATTTTTGAAAACTGGAACATAACGGGGGAAGTACAGGATAAGTTAAATAAAATTTTAAGAGGATTTGCCAGAAACTGAATAGAGTCTTTTACAATACATCATGGGACATCGTCAGAACCAGATGTTAATTTATTTTCTAGTTTAAGGGAAGCTTTGATAATTTCATAGATATATAATACACAGTAGATAGCTCCAAAAAATAATTCAAGGTGATCCTGGGATAACTTATATGTCAATAAATATTTTTTCTTGTTAGAAGTTGAACATGTTTTTTAGACTTTCAATACATATGAACAGAGTGATGTTCTTTTCTTAAAACCTTCAGTTTCTTCAAGACCAATAAGTGACAGCCAAATATTTCTTGCTTGCATGTCAGTGGGGAAGCTAAGTGAAAATAAAAATTTTTTTTCAACTTTAAAGAAATATTAATAGATCAACAATGCTTTTAAGGATTAAAAAGACAGATTCTTTTTCACAAACAAAGCGTTAGTAATATTTTATTACTTGGTCAGGGCTAAAAATTATAAGACACGCTGTAAAATCTCAAAATTTGCAGATATTACTAACTTCTTTTTAACTATTTTAAATAAATAGCCAGATAGGATAGCGAGTTTAATATGTTGCAGACATTATGATGGTTTCAAATAATAGTAAATGGGTAAAATATAAGTCTTTTTTTAAATAGTATTTTATAATTTTTCAAGTTGACAAAGTAACAAAACGTTACAAAAGCTTTGTTTTGTAATAAAACTATTGTTGATATTTTCGCATTTATTTATCGATCACCAAAAAGCTGCTGTAAATCTACGCCTCTGATACAGGCAAAAGTTTCCCATATACTATAACCATACTTACTTATGAAAAGTCACTTCGGCACCCACATTATCGTGTTTTTTAGACAAAATACACTCTCGTATCATTTAATAGTTTTAACGAACAAAATAGTCACAAATTACTATGGCAACATCACAACTACAAAATTGACAGACCTTACTATTAATCATTTGATGAATGAAAAGCGGTCATTTAATAGTATATTATGCAACGATCATGTAATAAAGGTTATTAATACACGAGCATTAACCGGGATACGAAACGAGCCGAAGGCGAGTTTCGTATGGTTTATGCGAGTGAATTAATAACCATTACACGAGAGTTGCATACACTATTTTTTATACGACCGATGAATAATAAAATGAAAACAAGAATTAATTTCAAACAAGCTCCCATAATTCCCATAATTAAGGCAACCTGTAAAAAAATAGCATTATTTAATTGCAATGATTCCACTTTGATAAAGAGAAATATACAAACAATGCAATTCGTTTTTCTTTCAAGAAAATACAGTATATTCTAAAAAAAGATTTCAACCCGCCCAGGATCTGAACCACGATCTGCAACGCACTCATGCGCCACGACCGCAAGCGTTACCAACTAAACTACGAAGACTTGTATGAAAAAGTACGCACATTAGGCATATACAAATTAAATCATATCAAGCGGTAAAAAACAAAAAGGTTTTTCAAAAGAATTTCAAAATAAAGATTTGCTTACCTTTATCGTTAAATAATCATAATCTGGGGCTTCCTCGATGAATTTCCTGAGCTCGTTTGGCTGGAATGTTTTGGATTTCTTTCCAACGTATCCTTCAGATTTCCGCTTCAAAAATGCATGTAGCCGTGCGTATTTCGAAATGTCAGTTTGATAGTTGATACTCAACATCAATTTTAATATGGAATAATGTGTCCATAAAGTTGAAGATTTCAGTTTATTTGAAAGTTCTTAAAAATAAACCAACAACACATTTTCCGAAATAGATGAAATATCTTTTGTATTTCTCCAGTCCATGAATTGCCTGTACAATTTGTCATAGATTTTTTTTGATTTAGTTGGAACTAAAATTTCACAGACACTTTTAGCTTTATCAGAAATTTCTGGTGGTGTACAAGATAATTCTTCACTACTCGACATGTTAATAGTTATCTACTTTTGACGCGTTGTGAAATGTCAAATAGGTAAGTAGGTATGTAGAAACATAGACCACTTGATTATCCCCAAGTACTTGTTTCTATTGGCCGAAAATTCGTTTCATAATGAAAAGTACGTATTTTCATTGGTCAAAATCTGTATCGAAATGAAAATCCGTGTTAAAATGAACAATATTAATGAATCGGAAGCAGATATTTAATTCGCGTATGATAATACGGGAGTAGAAAAAAATTTATTTGTCTCTCGACGTTGCCGTACTTTACAGGAATGTTATATTTGATTACATTAACTATATTTAAAAAACTATTTCGCATTAACAGTTTATTAGGTTCAGAAATATATGCATTATCTTAAACAGTATTTATCCATGTGAAATATGTGGAACCAATAAATAGGGGCATGTAGTAATTTTACCTATCTAACTAATTTCACCAAATCGATCAGTGCTATGGATCAGTACAATCTGGCAAATGTGCACATCACGTCAAACCACAAGGAATGTCGGTTCTTATTTCTTAAGTTTACGAAATAGCTACGCATTACGTTTTTTTTTAATGATTGACCGCCTTTCAATGTCAATAATTGTATCTATACTTGTATTATATATCTATGGATAATTTCCTTCTCAGTGATATCACTAATATCAATGACATCCCCACAAAACTGAGATTCATAAATTGCAGATCTGTGCTCATCTCGCTCACCCGATACAACAAAAACACTCTCAAATAATATATATAACTTTGCAAATTGATCTACAATGTCCTGCGGATTAGAGAATGAATCGGTGTAATTCATCATTGTACCAGGAATGCGAGACGATTTATTTTTTGAATGCATGTACGACCAGAATTAGCGAGAGTCGGCATTCACTGAGTTCTGAATAGTACGAATGTAAGAAGTATGAGCTGATTTAATCTGAGATTTTAACTGTGCCTCTAAAGATCATGTATTCATGTCGGAGGACAATATCATGTCAACTATCTCAATGGCTTAAATTCGCTAAGGAACTTCTACCAATCGGTGGCGCCACGTAATGGAATGTAATTATACAGGGTGGCCCACCACATTCGCCTCGGTATTTCTATAAGAAATGAAGAGAGTTAGGGCAAAACATTTAGCACAGTCATATGTGGGTCCATGAGGAGCATATTCCAAAATAATTTTGAAATATATAGGGTGATCCCCAAAAAAATAACATACCAAAGTTATATTTTTTCTTATGAAACACCCTATATTTTTTATGTTTTTAGATACTATAGACAAAATAAAGGTGGAATACCATTATATTTCCCATACTTAAAACTGAGCGTTTCTGAGAAATTTAAAAATACAGACAATAATTTGAAAATTGTTTTAACCCTGTAGCCTATAACGAGCTGCTCGTGATTAAATGCAATGCTTAGCTCAAAGGTTAAAGTTAACTACTACATGGAATTTTTAATGCAATATTATGCAGAGTGGCGAAAAAAATTGCCTCAAAATTTGGACTCACATTTAATCAAATAACTTCTTCAATGAAACACTCCGTATTTAGTGGCTTGATTTGAGGCAGAATTAGATTCCCTTCAAAACTATATTAGGGCTTTCTATACCTATCTCTTCCACTTTTTACAAAAAAGGCGTCTTTATATTTCACTTATGAGTAATCTTTTTATCTTAAAAATGAAACACACTGTATTGTAATGAAAAGCAAAAAAGCATTTTTGAAGTCATTTTATCGAAAAACTAAGAATCTTCTTCTCCTTTCCTAAATCCTTTTGCCTTTTCAGGCGTCGGATAATTAAGAATCTTAAATAGTTTATTATTTTAATAAATGCTCAAAATGGTGTCCATTATTCTCGATGCATAGGCGAACTCTTTCTTGAAATGAGTGCGGAACTCTGGATAACATATTTTGCGGTATGGAATGAAACGCATTTCTTATTCGTACTTTCATATCCTGAGGTGTCGTTGGCGGTGTATCGTGAACAATATTTTTTATATATCCCCATAAAAAATAGTCCGGACTTGTAAGGTCCGGACACATGGCTCGTCAGTTCTGTGGACCTCCTCGTCCTATCCATCTATTTGTATATTATCGATCTAACTCGTTTCTAACACGTCTATCAAAGGGACAGGAGAACCATCTAGCTGCATCCATATCCGTTGACGAATATTAATAGGTATGCTTCCCAACAGCAAAGGCAAATTATCCCTAATAAATCTGAGAAACATTTCGCCGTTTAAGTGACCATCAAAAAAGTAAGGACCTACTACTTGCGTTCCAATTATTCCACCTCACACATTAACAGACCATCTGTGCTGGTGATCAAGGGTTCTAAACATATTAGGGTTTTCGTCACTGTAATAGTGAAAGCTATGTCTGTTAACTAATCCGTTCTTATGAAATGTTGACTCATCGGAAAAAAGCACATAATCAAAAAAAATTTTCTTCATCACCAAACTTTTCTAAAACCCATAAACAAAAATTCAGTTGTCGATCATAATATTCTTCAAAAAGCTGTTGATGTAGTTGAATGCGATACGGTTGGAATTTGTACTTTTTAGTTATTCTTTGGATACCCTGTCTGCTTATTCCAGTTAATTCTCATATTTTTCGCTGACTTGTGTGTGGATGTTCAACTAGAGATAACATCACAAAATATTCATTTTCCTCATTTCCAGTAACCGGTTTTTGCCGTTCTTGCATATTATAAGATACACTGCCTGTTCTTCGGAAAAGCTGCAACGACTTTTCCAATGAACGCTTGTTAGGATGACTCCTGTTAGGATACCTTTGGGCATATACTCTTGACGCTAATAAACAGTTTTCTTCACACGCACCAATTATCAAAATCATTTCAATTCGTTCTTCCTGGGGATAAGTTCTCATTATACAATATTTCAAAAAGACAATAATTTTAAACTAGTTAAAACAATGATAATGGTTTGATTAACAAGTTGTGTCACTGTCAAATATTTTTTGTTTCATAATAACAATTAACGTCATCTAGGCCAGAGCCTACTATTATTAAAAAAATAGTATAATAAGTTTCACAGGAAATCGTAAATGTATGTTTTCATTGACCCCAAATTGTAATTTTGGTATTTATTTCAATATGAAGCGAATTTAACATATTTCGCCTCAATAAGCCACGTGCGTCTTCTTATTTTGAAGAATGCTTTAATATTTCAGAAATGGCAATAAATTTGAGTTTTTACATTTGCCTTCATTTTATTTTAGATACACCGTATTTCCAAAAATTTAAACTTGTGCTTATAGCGAATCTACGTATTCCTTAATAAAAAGGTTTTTAAAACGCTTTTTAAGCTTTTCATTACAACACAGTGTGTTTCATTTTTAAGATAAAAAGATTACTCATAAGTGAAATATAAAAACGCTTTTTTTGTAAAAAGTGGACGAGATAGGTATAGGGAACCCTAATATAGTTTTGAAGGGAATCTAATTCTGCGTCAAATTACGCCACTAAATACGGAGTGTTCCATTCAACTTTAAGAAGTTATTCGATTAAATGTGTGTCCAAATTTTGAGGCAATTTTTTTCGTCACTCTGTATAATATTGCATTAAAATTTCATGTAGCAGTTAACTTTAACCTTTGAGCTAAGCAGTACATTTAATCACGAGCAGCTCGTTATACGTTACTGGGTGAAAACAATTTTGAAATTATGGTCTGTATTTTTAAGTTTCTCAAAATTTCTCAGAAACGCTCAGTTTTAAGTATGGGAAATATAATAGTATTTCACCTTTATTTTGTCTATAGTATCTAAAAATATAAAAGAATATAGGGTGTTGCATAAGAAAAATATAACTTTGGTATGTTATTTTTTTTGAGGATCATCCTATATATTCCAAAATAATTTAAATGCTCCTCATGGACCCACATTTGACTGTGCTAAATGTTTTCCCCTAGCTCTCTTCATTTTTCGTAGAAATACCGAGGTGAATGTGGTGGGCCACCCGGTATAATTTCACTTTACACCACTATTTCAATTTACCCTACTCTCCTCTACAATATATAATAATAAATTAAATTGAATAATATTGATTTATATTAATGTTTGTATACGAAAGTTCTATATAAATGGAAACGAAACTGAGGCAGTTACTTTTTAATAATTTGTTTGGAAATACAGGGTTATTCGAACAAAACATTCTTAAACGGATTTTCAGGTGTTGATTTTCGCCGCGAATTCTGTTTGTCTTGTATCCACTGAAAACGAGTGCCTCTAATTCGAGTTTTAAAGAGTCGATAGTTCCGGCGAGCCACATTTGATTGTCCAAAAACAGTTAAATGATTTAGTACGTGATTTGACTTTGACAAAGCAACAGAAAAAAAGATTTATTGTCCACTCGGCTTGACCTCAAGACAATGAGAGCCGAGCTTTGTGGACAATAGCCCATCTACTTTGCGGCATATGGCTAATGGCTATCCACTATCTACCGGTGCCACTTCTCAAGAAGATCCCATCCCAACATCCACACTACAAAAATATAGCAAGTAAAGAAGACCCTGTATTATTTTTTCCACAATAAACCGTATTGTTGATAACTAGTTTTGATTTTTAGTTTGCAATTTGGAATTCTAACGTTAAGACGTCGTTTAATTCTCCCACCTGTCGTAACAAAAACTTTTAAATAAATAAGAAAAACGTTACATTTGTGTTAGGTGTGGGGTAATATAAATAAATAGCTACATAAAAATGGCCAAGAGACTAAGTGACCTGAAAGTGGCAGAGCTAACGGCAGAATTGGAAAATTGTGAATTGGAAACGTCTGGAAAGAAGAGTTAATTAATAGAACGACTAAAAATGGCACCGGAAAATGACGGCTTGGATCTAGAAACATTTTTATTCAAAGACGAGGCTTCTACCTAAATCTTGTCAATTTCTGATATGAAGAACGATATCTCTGCTAATATTGACGAAAATATTTCAACTATGAAGAACGATATTTTTGCTAATATAGACCAGAATATTTCATCTATGAAGGACTATATTTCTGTTAAGGTTTCTGCCGATATCTTATCACTGAAAAATGGCATTGCCACTGACGTCGAAAATGAAAGTTCGTCTCTAAATAAGATAGATAATGAGAATAAGATGACAACGATGGAAAATTAGATGGACGGGCAAATAAAATCTGATATTGAGAAGAAAGATAACA
The DNA here is from genome assembly GCA_963921935.1 of Galeruca laticollis. Taxonomy (NCBI): domain Eukaryota; kingdom Metazoa; phylum Arthropoda; class Insecta; order Coleoptera; family Chrysomelidae; genus Galeruca; species Galeruca laticollis. Next base: position 147,969,785 of record OY998176.1, on the reverse strand, counting down.
TATTTAAAAACTCAAGACAAGCCAGCGGAAGAAAGTAAGACAGAGCAAACAAAATCTTGCAGGCCAGAAACACTCCCTAAGTTAGAAGACAATAGCAATTTTGCCCGAGTCAAAGCCCCAACGTTCGAGGAAAGACGTAATGGACCAATTACGTAAAACAGTTTGAAGCAGCCGCTAGAGTGAATCATTGGTCCGACAGGGAGAATGCAGTAAACTTAACCATCGCGATTCGGAGAGATGCCTTAGATGTACTTCAGACGATACCACTTGAAGAAACAGATGACTTCGAGCAGCTGAAGAAGAGGTTGGACATGCGATATGGCCATGAACATCTAGAACATTTGTACCAATCCCAGCCGAAGAACCGAAGGCAGAGACGGGATGAAACCCATCACATCGTCAGTATGATGAAAAGTATGATGGACAAAAAGCCGAGAAAGATCAGAAGCTGTAATTGTAGCGATCTAGGGCCTGAACACAGTTCGTGTAAGCGCACCAGAGCCCCTGCAAACGGGTCGACTACGAAGGGGCAGCATCGAACCATGATCGTTCCAAAAACTCTCTCATACTGATAGCTTCTCTCAGATGTCGAAACGATAGTGTGTATGAAGATGGCGAAGTGAATGGCAAAATATATACTCTGCTGGTAGACACTGGAGCAACTAGAACCGTTATACGACCCGAGATAATAAACTCTAAAAAGAAGCTTTTACCAACAAGACTGCGACTGCGGACCGCCACAGGGGAGAGTGCCAACGTTCACGGGAAGACACAAATTGGGAATTGGCGCAGACAAGTTCACGCATACGGTAATCGTAGCTGACATTGAAGAAGACGTGATTTTCGGAACGGACGAGATGAATCTACGTGGTTTCCAATTGGACTTTCGAAACAGAAAAATTAAAGTGGGCTCCGAGGAGGTATTCCTTCATCCATATGAAGGCAGCACGGTGTTGGTAGATATTCCGTTCTACCTGCACGAAGTGAAACCATGAGAGTAGCACGGCTATAGGGAATCATGGAGGAAGGTACACCGGTTACGATGGAGCCTAGGAACCACGACGACGAGGTTGACAAAGCAGTACTAATTGGAAAAGGATTGGTTACGTGGGCAAAGGAGATAAATGATAAATGTGAACGATAACCCAATTACCATCAAGAAAGAAACTAGGATTGGATACTGCAAAGCAGTGACGTCTATAGTTCGCGAAACAACGGCAACTAACATTTCCAATGCCAGATTCGAACAAATGTTATCGCTAGCTGGTCAATCCCTGAATAAAGCTGAGAAAAGGAAAATTAGAGGATTTCTCTTGCAGTATCGAGACCTATTTGTACTAAAAGGAGAGATGACTGGTAGAACATCAGCCGTCACAAAATCGATACTGGTAATGCCAAACCAATTAGACAATCAGCGCGAAGACTACCACGAGCGAAGAGAGAGGAAGCTGAAATAATAATTCGAGAGATGGCAGAAGAAACAGTCTACTATTCCATGGGTGTCTCCAGTAATGCTCGTCAAGAAAAATGATGGAACTACGAGTTTCTGCGTGGACTATCGCCAGCTAAACAACGTGACGAAGAAAGACAGCTATCTTCTGCCTTGAATCGACTATACTCTGGATACTTTGGCCGGCAGCAAAGTGTTTTTCACCTTGGACCTGGTAATTGGCAAGTAGAAATGGACCCACAAGACAAAGAATAGACTGATTTTACCACCGGATCTGGATTATGGCAATTCAACGTCATGCCTTTCGGGCTCTGTAATGCGCCCGCGACATTTGAAAGACTCATGAAAAATCTCTTGAGAGGGTTGTCTTGGAAGACATGCCTGGTCTATTTGGACGACATCGTAGTACTGGGGAAGATATTTGATGAACACCTGAAGAAGTTGTAAGAAGTATTCAAAAGACTCCAAGCTGTACAGCTCATGTTAAACCCGAAGATATGTCAACTATTCCAAAACCGAGTCAACTATCTAGGTCGCATAGTGAGCAATGAAGGAGTGGCGGTGTTCCATTCAGCAATGGCCGCAACTAACCGACAAACATCAAATTAGGAGTTTCCTTGGACTTTGCACATACTATAGAAGATTTATAAGGAAGTTTGGAGATATTGCCAAGCCCCTAACTCGACTCACAGAAGAATCAAGAGCTTTCCAATGAGACAAAGACTCAAACGGCTTTTGAAACCTTGAATAGGCATTTAACCACGGCACCGATATCAGGATATCAATTACCAGAGGGAGACTTGATTCTTGACACTGACGCAAGCAACGTAGGCATTGGAGAAGTGCTCTCCCAGATCCAAGGAGGGCAAAAAAGAGTGCTATGATATTTCAGTAAAGTCCTCTCCAAACCAGAACGAAACTACTGCGTCAGAAGAAGAGAACATTTGGCGGAACACTTTTGCCCGTATCTCTATGGTAGGAAGTTCTGAATCCGGACTGATCATGCAGCACTCAAGTTGTTGATGCAGTTCAAGAATCCCGAGGGTCAGATCGATAGATGCATTGAACGACTTCAAGAGTACGATTTCAACATCGAACATCGAGCTGGTGTGAGTCATTGAAATGCCGACTCCCTATCCAGATGGCCGTGCCCAACAGACTATTCCCACTGTAACAAGGCGGAATCTAGGGAAGCTGCAATTACTACACTCAATAAAGAATGGTCACCCACCAGGATCAGAAAAGATCAGGAGAATTATCCTCTCCTAATGAAGATTCGGCCATGAAAGGAAGAAAATCGGCGACCTTCCTGGCAAGAAGTGTCAAGATTTTCACCGACACTCAAAACATATTTGGCTCAGTGGGAGTCCCTTGGCATGGAAGAAGGACTGTTGAAAAGAGTTCTTGAAAACGATGTTGGTTCCGAGATGAGAAGACAGATAGCTATCCCGAGAAAGTGGGTAGCCGAGGTACTGAGACAGATACACGACAGTCCATCGGACAGGTCTTCTGGCAGTGAAGAAACCCCTTCAGCGAGTTCGTGAAATATTTTATTGGATGAATAGCTCCGACGATGTGAAGGATTGCTGTAAGAGATGTGTGGCTTGTGCTACGAGTAATGGACCACATCGCAAGAGAAAGGCACCTATGAAACAATATAATGTTGGAAGCGCTTTCGAAAGGATTGCTTTAGACATCGCTGGATCATTTCCAACGGGTGGTAAATACATCCTGGTTGTGATGGATTATTTCACAAAGTGGGTGGAAATTTACGCGATCCTGAATAAAGAGGCCACAACTGTCGCGGACGTATTGGTGAAATAATTTGTTAACCGATATGGAGTGCCCTTGGAAGTCCACAGCGATCAAGGTAGAAATTTCGAGAGCCAGGTATTCCAGGAAATTTGTGACAAGCTGGGAATGAAGAAGATTGGGACAACAGCGTTGCATCCACAGTCAGATGGAATGGTCGAGAGAATGAACAGGATCATTGGAAAATACCTGTTCAAAGTAGTTTCCAGTCACCAAAGAGACCAGTACATTTCCCTATTTGCGTTGGCTTATCGATCGGCCATAAATGAGTCCACGGGTGAAACACCTTCGAAAATTCTATTTGGGCGTGAAATGAGGCTTCCTTGTAACATAGAGTTGGGCTGCTGTCCTGGCGAATACCTAGCAGTAGAAGATTACGTGATCCAATAGAGAAGAAGGATGGACGACGTGCACGAATTGGTTCGAACGAATCTTCAAGTTGCCAGCGACAGAATGACGACACGCAGGCCACACAGAAGGCAGTTTCAAAGAGGGGGGCAAAGAATGGTTACCCAACCTGACAAGGAGCAAAGAATTTTCTCCAAAATTACAGAAATCATGGGAAGGTCCATACTTAATCAAGAAGAGGATCAAATAAGTCATCTATCGTATAAGCAAGATCCCCAATGGAAAACCGAGAGCAGACCACCAAAACCAACTAGCGCTATTCGAAGGAGACCATGACAAAGAGGAAGGGGTGAACCATCTACAACAAGAGTCTGTCCCAGCTTTCGAAGAATTTATGGGCGCATACGGAGGTACCGGGAAAACTAGATACGAAGTAACTACAAAACAAAGACAAGATTTGTTGACGCTCTTGGAAGAGTATTCACTGGCACATAACATATCCGCCAGTAACAAGCACGCACGAGGGTTGGCAACCATCTCTCGAAAGAAGTTTGGACAATTAGAAAAACTTGAAAAGCAGATGCCAGCCTTCGGCAAGACACTGAGACTCAAACACAATTCGCGGTACCTCTTCTACCTGGTAACTAGAAACGAAATTCCAGATTGATCCGCCTACCGAAATGTGTGGGAAGCGCTACGAAGCCTTTGATATCATGTGCTGGAATCCCATGTGGAGAAACTAGCAATGCCCAGGATAGAGAGCAACCAATTGTGTTGGCGAGTCATCAGGAACATAATAGAGGTGATCTTCCAATATACCGGGGTCCACATATTAATTAGCAGCTATACCCCTCGTTATCGGTACCCGTTGAAGACGGTGCCCCATTATTTCCATACGTCCGGAAAGTGTAGACATAGGTCCAGTTGCCGATTTAAACATCCAGTTCTGGCTACCCAGAAGTTCCATGAGGAACTTCCTATTAAGGAGGGGGTAATGTTACGCATTCGCACATTGGTGTAGTGCCTGAATCCGACTCTGTTATATACTAGATATGAAAGATAAAATGTTGTGATTTCTTCGAACTGTTTACCTTTATTTTTTGTGACCAGTCTTATCTAGACAATTCCTGGGAGTCGATTGTTTTGTGAGCCGCAATCTAGAAGGATCCAGAAGAAACGGCACTTAATCAACCCATTAACGCCCACGGATACCAAATGGTATAGCAAATCATCTTCCCCTTCTACGAAGTACCGTAATAGTTTTTGAAGTAGTGGGATCGTGCGACTTCTTTTGTATGATTTGTAAGCAGTTGCTTCCACTTTTCTATTACTGACATTGTGTTTGGAAACGTCTCCGCGGTAGTATACCAGTGGATTATATCAAGTGATTTTGTTGTGCACAAAACAATGGACATTCGATGGGCGTAAGTACTTTTTTAGCTATTTCTGTTTTATTTCAGGTAACATGTAATACATTTATTTATTGCTTATGAGTGATACAATATTCCTGGATATAGCTGAAGTGAATATTTCTAATACAGGGTGTTATATAAGGTTTCTAAAGTCACTGATACCATATGGTATCTGTGGGCGATTTTGTACAATAATGACTTGAAGATAATTTGATGATAAAAAGTACTTCTATCATTCCGGAAAAGGTTTTTCGCTGTCGCAAGCATTAGATATGCTAAATGACGATGAAGACTTGCTCCAACAAGTTGATGAAATATTTGTGGAACCACCGGATCCTAATGCCCTCACAGATGAGGATTCTGCTGACGGAGACGAAGGAGGCATGATTCATAACCTCACTGGTACTTATTTTGCTATATATTTATTTATACCTCTTATTGATTTTTGATATTGTAGGTCGTCAACTGAGAGCTCCTGCAGAAATAAAATTGTTCAATAATAAGAGAATTGGAGAAACTAGTCAGGATAATGAGCCCATGTGCCTTCGACTTCGACAACAGAAAAAAATGCTTTGTTGCATTCTGGAAGCAGAGAGTGGATTACAGATCGTCTAACTATAAAATCCGATCCAGAGTGGATTTCCGGAGACATAGAACCGATGGTTCTACAATTTCCTGAGGTGGATTTTTCGGTACCTTGTTGAAGAAACACAAAAATATGCTCAATTTAAAAATGTAGAGGACTCTCAAATTAATGCTTCCGAAATTCGCTGTTTCATAGGAATTCTTATACTTAGTGGTTACAACAATTTACCATCAAAACGATTGTACTGGGATATGAAAGACGATGTCCACAACAAAATGGTATCAGATTCTATGCGGAGAAATAGATTTCTCCAGATTCAAAGATTCATCCCATTTGGAAATTGCGACCACTGATGAATGCAATAAAAGAAAAGTTTTTGAACAATTTTTAACCGGTTCAGAATCTGTCCTATGATGAGACTATGATAAAATATTATGGACGCCACGGGTGTAAACAATTTATCCGTGGGAAGCCGATCTGTTTTGGATACAAAATTTGGTCTCTCAACTCAATGATGGATATCTCATTGATTTCGATTTATACCAGAGAAATGATCTTAGAGAAGATGTATATATCAGCAAATTAGTTGGAAAATGCGCAGCACTGATGGTACTGATGCTGAAAGAGCTGCCACCACCAAATTTACATCATATTATTCACAGAAAGCAAAAATGTAATCGAAAGAAAGGATGGTATCATCTTGGTACAGTGGATGGACAACTCTGTTGTTACTATAACCTCTACATATGCTGGTGTTCAGTCAGAAGGAACGGTAAAGCGATATTGTCAGAAATAGAAAAACATGCGATGGTTCCTCGCCCTCATTGTGTGGCTGCTTACAACCATAACATGGGTGGAAGCGATCTTATGGACCAAGGCGTTGCTACTTATCGCATTGGAATACGCAGCAAGAAGTGGTACTGGCCCATTTTCACATGACTCATTGATGTCGCATCGCAGAATGCTTGATATCTTTATAGAAAAAACAAAAAAATATCATCATTGGATTTCAGAAGAGAAATTGGTCAAGTATATTTAACAAAATATAAAACTAGTGTTTTAAATGAAACACACGGTTTCTAGTTAATTCCACAATATAATAAAAGTTATTGAAAATTCCAAAAAAATGACAATTGTTTAGATAAATCAATATAATCGTCAGAATGACAGAAGTTACAAGTTAAGGCCCTGAATACGATGACCCAGCGCCACAGAACCCGCTGACGCTGCACCGACAACGAAGTTATAAATACAAATGTTAATGTACTCTTCTACTGTTTATGTCAGATTAGTTGTTGAATAAAGTAGACATTATAATAATTTTCCCTCTTTAAAAACATTCTTTTCGGAAACACAAACTTCACTGGCGCAGTCAGTAGGATTTTCCGGAAAATTACACGAGTTTCGCGAGTAGTTTGTTCGTTTCTACGATTAACCGGAAAAACCGAACTTTTTCCTGTAGTACAAAAGCCTAGATTCGAAGGTATATCGGGTCAAAAGTATTAGTTACTACAAGAACTGTGAAAGTGTTCCAAAGAAGAAGAAAAACGAAAAAGCAGTTAATCCAAGTCCTGGGTGAAGAACAAAAATCGTCCGATCCTATAGGCAGTAGATGTAAGAAGTAAGAAAATTATGAAAATCGTCATTTTTGCGTAAGTGCTAACCCTTTTTAAACATATATTCCTTATATATATATATATATATATATATATATATATATATATATATATATATATATATATATCTATATATTATAATAGTATTTATAATCGAGAGAAATAAAATAAAATAATAAGAAATAATTCATATACACTAAAGAAATATAAATTAACAAAGTTTTATTATTTCATGACAGATTATTATAGAGATCTTAATTTGAGTAGTCTTTTCGAAGTAATAAATTCAATCGAATTAGAAATGGCTCAACCTAATTACCAATTATTAAAGTTATACTTAGATTCGATTCCACTATACGATGGTAATCCACATACTCTCACTATATTTTTAGGTAATTGCGAAAGTTTAATCAATACTTTTGCTAGTCAAACTGATAATGCTCTGAATAATTTTTTGTTAAGAGCGATTTTAGGCAAATTGACAGGTAGAGCACAAATACTAATAGGTTCACGAATTGAGCTAACTACCTGGCACTTAGTGAAAGTCGCACTTAACCTCAGTTTTAGTGATCAGAGAGACATAGATTGTTTGATACAAGACTTAATAGCGTTAAGACCTTCGAAAAATGAAGCACCGTATACATTTGGCATGCGTTGTCAAGACGCACGGAGCTTAATCGTTTCCAAATTAAATTCTTTAAATTTACCTGCAGCCCAGAGAACAGTAAGATTAAAAAGTTATGATGATTTATCGCTAAAAACGTTTATTCGAGGTTTACCGTTTTCAATTCAAACAAATGTTAGGTTAAGAAATCCAGACAGTTTGGAAAAAGCAATGAGTTTGGTTATAGAGGAAGAAAATTTTCTTTACTCGACCCAGAGATCAAATAATTTAAATACTCAAAATAATTTTAAACCATCATCTAGATTCACTCCTGCGAGAAATAATTCAAACTTTTCTTATACAAACTCAAACATAAATGCAAATTTCAATCAACGCACATTTCCTTCGCAACCACGTCCGAATTTTCAATCAAATTTCTCACAGTCTCCAATAATGTTTCAAAACTCGATACCACGTCAGTCTCATCCTTCGCCTCTATTTAGACCACAGAATACGTTTACTAATAACTCTTTCGACAGAAATCCCAATAATCATTTTGTACCACAATGTCAACATAATTTCAAAGAAATTTATAATAATTCTGCAATCCAACAAAGAAATCATAATCAATCCTTTAATCGTCCTTCTTTTCAAAATCAATATAAACCCGAACCGATGGACACGTCATCAGCAAATACTTCCTTAAAATCAAAACCCCAACCAAAATTCACCGCCAATGTATTATTTAACCAAGAGGTTAACCAAGTTCAATTTGAAAATCCATTCGAACCAGATCAACTTGATTATTTTAATTATCAACATTTACTCCCGGATGATTCTCCAGAAACTCAATACTCCTATCACGATAATAATTTACAAGAAAACAATATTAGTGCTTATAAACATGATAATATGTACACGGAAACATACGCGAACAGAGGAAAAAATGATGATGTAAATTTTTGTCTGGCGTCGACCTCCGACGGTCGGAGATAATACAAGTAAATGCATTAAAAGCAAATCTGCCGTATATTATAATTCCTGAAATAAATGCTAGATTCTTGATAAACACCGGTAGTACAAAAAGTTTAATAAACCCTGATTTAGCACATAAGTATTATAAAAAATTTATTCTCAAAGAGAAATTTAATATACAGACGGCGCATAGTATTTCTTTTCACGACAAAGTAGCTAATATACCAGTTTTTAGTATTTTTAATGTAAAACAATATCATAAATTTTATCTTTTTAAGTTTAGCGAGAATTTTGAAGCAATAATAGGAGTAGATTTACTCGAACAATTAAAAGCAACTATAAATGTTAACACAAGGGAGATGTCTACCCCTTACGTTACTGTACCTATTATTTTCCAGCCCGATAATAATAATAAACAATATCATTCAATAAAAAATGATCGTATCGTTATACCGAGTAGAATACAACAGGTTGTAAAAGTAACTGTTACCCAAAGCAATGGAATAGGTATTTTAGAATACCAAAATTTTGGCAATGGTATTGAAATGCCCAAAGCTTTAGTCAACGTTCGTAATAATTATGCTATAACTACTATTACTAATGTCAATGAAAATTCTGTGAACTAAGAAATTTCAGAACCATTTGATATAGAACCAATAGATTTAGTCCACGTTAACTGTATAGAAAAAATGGAAACTGATGAAATAATATCCGAACATTATGATAGATTGCTTAAAAATAATTTAAAAAATATAAGACTTGATCATTGTAACGCGGAAGAGAAAAACGCTATTAAAAAATTACTTTTTGAATATAGGGATATATTTTATTGCGAGAATACTCCTTTAACTTTTACAAATCAGATAAAACATAAAATCAAACTAAAAAACGAATCTCCAGTTTATACAAAGTCCATCTTTCCTGAAGTTCATAAAGACGAAGTTAGGTCACAAATTTCTAAATTGTTAGAGCAAGGTATAATACAAGATAGTAACTCACCATTTTCGAGTCCAATTTGGATTGTGCCCAACGCCTTTAATGCCGCCACTGGCAAACGCTCTTGGAGAATGGTAATTGATTATCGGAAGCTAAATGAGCAAACAGTAGATGATAAGTATCCAATACCTCTCATTACAGATATTTTAGATAAATTGGGTAAAGCAAATTATTTTTCCACTATAGATATTTGTTCAGACTTTCATCAAATTCAAGTATGTGACGAAGACGTAGAAAAAACAGCCTTCAGCACGGAAGAAGGGCATTACGAATTTAAAAGAATGCCTTTTGGTTTGAAAAATGCTCCTTTCACCTTTCAAAGAATAATGAATTCAGTTTTAAGAGCTTTACAAAATCAAATTTGTGTTGTTTATCTTGATGATATATTAATATATAGTACATCATTACAAGAACATATAGAACGTTTAAAAGAGGTATTTGAAAGACTTAGGCAAAGTAATTTAAAAGTACAATTGAATTAGTCGGAATTTTTGCAAAAATCTGTTAAGTATTTAGGTCACGTTATTACTCCAGATGGTGTCAAACCCAACCCTGAAAAAATTTCTGCAATTAAAAATTTCCCAATACCTCGAACTACGAAAGATATTAAAAGCTTTTTAGGTCTTCTTGGTTATTACAGGCGATTTATTCGAGACTTTGCAAAAATAACTAAGCCGCTTACCAAATGTCTTAAGAAAGGAGCTCAAATCATACATAACGACGAATTTATTAATTGTTTTAACGCTTGTAAAGAAATACTTACTAATGACCCTGTACTCATATACCCAGATTTTAATAAACCCTTTGTGCTAACTACTGATGCAAGCAATTTCGCTATCGGAGCTATTTTGTCACAAGGTGACGTACCCCGTGACCGACCATAGGCATACGCCTCTATAACACTTAATGAAACTGAAACCCGGTACTCTACTATCGAAAAAGAACTTTTAGCAATAGTTTGGGCATGCAAACATTTCCGCCCTTATTTGTATGGCCGCCCTTTTCTGATCTACACAGATCACAAGCCTTTAACTTGGATCTTTAGTCTCAAGGAGCCTAACTCAAAATTAGTTAGATGGCGCCTGCGTCTGGAAGAGTACGACTACAAAATTATATATATAAAAAAGGTGAAGTCAATACCAACGCGGACTGTCTATCGCGCATAACGATAAACGCTTTAGAAGACGAATCGATGATCAATAATCCAGGAGATGTCGATCTAGAAATCTTAGACAACCTCAGAGATTTAGCAGAATCTTTTGTTGGTGAAGATCACGAAGAACAACATTCCAATAGTAAAACCGCGCCCAAAATCAAATTATTAGAAAATAAACAAGTCAAACCTCCCGATAAAATACTAGAAAATATTATCGAGCATGACAATGACCTTACGACACAACACTCTAATGCCGACGATTCAGGAAATAACGGAATTCCTATACTTGAAGAAATAATTAATAATAAAACACATGAAATCTTAGTATTTCCAAATTTATATAAAAAATTAGAAGTTGCGGACTCGACTTATGAAAATAAAAAAATAGTAACTGTGAAAATTCCTGAAAATGATTCAAATCAATTTATTTTTAGATTTTTATTAGAGTATACTGATAGCAAAACCACTTATCATATTTATTTCCACAAGGACAAATTTTACAAAGAGTTTTATAATGTATATTCACAATATTTCAATGAAACCGGACCCAAACTAATAAAATGTACCAAACAAGTAAATACTATAACAAATGAAGAACAGTTACTTTTAATAAGAAATCATAACGAAGGTAAAACAAACCACAGGGGAATTAACGAAACTGTAGAATACTTAAAAAGAAATTATTATTGGAAAAATCTAAAATCAACAGTAACTAATTTTATTAACTCTTGTAACATTTGTCAAAGATCTAAATATGCTAGAAAAACCCCTTACGTACCGCTTATGTTAACATGTTCAAATTGCACATGTAGATGTATTCACATTCGATGGAAAATTATACTTAACACTCACAGATGCTTTCTCAAAATTCGCACAAGCAATTTTTATTGAAGGTAAGACAGCAGTTATCATAAGTAGAGCTCTAATTAAATATTTTACAACTTTTGGTGTTCCACAAACTTTAATTCTAGACAAAGGAACCGAATTTAATAATCAAACAGTTGAAGATATACTGACACTCCATAAAATTAATGTTCACTTTACTACCCCAGCTCACCATGAGTCCAACTCAATAGCAGAACGTTTACATTCGACACTAACCGAACAATTACGCATATTACAGGAAATTTACCCCGATGAAAAAGGCAATTTAATGGACTATGCTATACTAGGCTACAATAATACTATACATAGCTCAACTAATTTTACGCCATTTGAACCTACTTTCGGACATACTGACACACGAAATACCAACGAAATATTTGACTCACATTCATTTTACAACGATTACGCCGAAAAACACAAAGAAAAACTGAAACATGTATATGACAAGGTAAATAAGACACTGACTGACAAAAAGCAAACAGTAACCCTAGACGACGTAACAAAAAAGACAAAGTATTTTTAGGCCCTTACCAAATAACTGAAAAATTATCTAGAAACCGCGTAGAAATTACTAGACAGTTTAATAGGAACAAGAAAGGAATAGTACATATTAAAGAACTAAAAAAAACCTCCCGTAATTGCAGGTTCCTCATCAGGTTGACCAGCACTCAATCAAATTTCCCAAAATTCCATAACCTTAATGACAATCCTGGACTCCTACCACTATACATAGGTAATGCACAAATTAAGACTGACTTCTGGACATTCATTCAAACTTACGACTTGGCAAATATAACAAACGAATTTATATCACTTCAAGACCAATATGAGAACATTAAAAATTCACTTTTAAATAAATCCGAATATTATAGGTTTCATAATGAATTTGAGAACTCTTATCGCATAATTAAGATACTTGAAAATAAAATAAGCATACAATTAAAACAACTTAGTCCTATAGGGAAACTGAGACGTAAAAGATCTCTTTTTGACGGAATTGGCTCTGCTATAAAATTTATTACTGGAAATCTCGATCAAAACAATGCGAGGAGATATGACGACGCGATATTATCTCTCTCAAATAATCAAGAGAAATTCAAAACTTTATTTAAAGGCCAAATAACTTTGCTTCAAAAATCAATTGATAGTTTTGAGAACAATACGCGAATACTCGCCAACAACCAATTAATTTTGAAAGATCGTATAACAAGCATGCAGGAAATGATAAAGAATCTTAAGCTGGAAGAAGTAGAAACTTATCATTATTTCGCAATTGAAACTATTGTATCCCAAATTACTACAAGTTTTCAATTAATCTATGATCTACTCGAGAAAATAGACGTTGATGTTACTTTCTCTAAATTAAATACCTTTCATAACTCCATAGCTGATCCGAACGATTTGCTTTCAGAAATTTTAATAATTAACAAACAGCTAAAGGAAAATAAATTCCCATTTGAACCAACTCTGGAAAATATCCTATTATTTGAGAAGACTATTAAAATTAAGAGCTAGGGCAAAGCAAACAAAATAATATTTATTTTAGAAATACCAATTGTTCAGTTAAACGATTATACTTACACCCTCTTTTCATTCCTACAAAACAATAATCCCGCAATCGAAATACCTACTATCATCTGAGCACGAGTACGCATTTATGGATACTAGATGCCAAGAAGTTCCTGCAGGAGAGTTCCTCTGCGAAGACATCCAGCCAATCCAAAATACCAACAATCCTCCTTGCGAGATCCAGTTGTTGAAATATTCAATAAATACTACGAGGTGTCACCAAATTTCTACCAAGATCACCGAACCTCAAGTTCAGAAAGTGAAAAAAAATCAGTGGATAATTATTCTACCCCATAGTATCGTGGCAACGCAAAAGTGCGGTAAAGTTATTTACCTACGACCCACTTGTAATTGTGTTTATAATATTATTAAGGTATTTAATGTACAAGTAAAAATGTACATCCTCGATGCCCAGCCAAGTTTCGTAAAAGTCCGTCCTAAGTAGTATTTATTTTTATCAAAAATGTATGTAGAATTACCGGAATTGCATAAAATACACCTCACGACTAAAGTGACATTAATCCCTTAGGTGGATTACTTCCCTCAGGAATTAAACACCAGAGGCGGAATTAAATGGGTCACTTTAGTCTCTTGTTGTTTAATGTACTATTGTTTACTAATATGAGATACATTCAGACATTGAATGAAACGGAAACGATTATCATATAATTCCAAATAACTCTTAGTATTAAATGCAATCTCATATCTAATAAACGTTATCTACCATTTACATATAGAATAAAATTCAACGTCTAATATCGAAATAATGAATTTTTAATAAAATGGCTATGTCTATTGACAGTTGCTAAGTGGTTGCTATGGAAGCCGTGCGATTTACTTTACAGCCGTGCGTTTTGTTTTACCGTGCGTAATAGACGTCTTACATTGATTGCCGACTGTGTGTTTTTGACTACTTACAGGGGTGGTCGTAAGTAAAGTTATAAACAATATTCCTCTTCAAGGAAGCTAATTACTGGAACTTAGTAATAATTGTGAAGTGCAGCTAGAAGGCATATTATTGAAAACTTTCGAAGATCAATCTAAATTAAAAAATGTTGAAATTCCGCGATTAGAACCACTTAGTGAATTTGCAACTCCGGAAAATATAAACTTTCCAACAATTCAAATAGACTCAATCAAATTAGACGAATTAAAAACTGTTTATAGTGCTTTAGGCTCTGAAAGCACTAAAATTGAAAATATAAAAACAGTTCCAGCGCATTTTGACAAAATTAGTATTTACACAATTTTACTTTACATTTTTGGAATTTTAATAGTTATTTACATGAGTTTTAAGTACTGCCGATCCAATGCCGAACCGGACAGAGAGGGAGAGGAAGCCACTCAAGAGAAACCCTTAGAAGTGGATATTGGACTTTCTTCGTCGAACTCTGATTCATCCCCCATAGTTCTCCACTAAGGACGGAGGAGTTAAGGCCCTGAATACGATGACCCAGCGCAACGGAACCCGCTGACGCTGTACCGACAACGAAGTTATAAATACAAATGTTAATGTACTCTTTTACTCTTTATGTGAGATTAGTTGTTGAATAAAGTAGTCATTATAATAATTTTCGCTTTTTAAAAACATTCTTTTCGGAAACACAAACTTCACTTACATTTCATTTGATGCCTACCTGATGTTTAGTAGTTATTTTTGGCTAGACCAAGAAGTGACCTAACTTGTGATTGACTTAATATATGTTAATAGAAAAAAGAAGAAGATGTGATATTACAAATATTGAAGCTTAGATATTATTACCCCTATGGTGATATCATGGATATCATTTTTCCAATTAAGATCAGTATAACTGGTTGGTTTTCGGTAAAATGAATAATCAAGTACATTATTAACTCTTTGAATTTTCAAATCAAGAAAATTGATTGAGCTATTTTCTTCAATTTCTAATGTAAATTTAATTTTTGGGTGAAAATTATTGAAGTGGTTGAAAAATACATCTAATTGTCGTTCACTACCCATAAAACAAGCTAATATGTCATCTACATATCTATATCAAAAGTGAAATAATTCTGATTAATGCATACATCAAATAAATTAAGTATATATCTGATATTATTCCTGGATTATTATTTTTATCTTCTAGTAATTTTCTTACAAGTATTAGACATTCTTTAGGAGGAATTTTAGTGAACATATTAGTTACATCGAACGAAATGAGTTTATAGTTATCTTGCAAGTGGATTGCTTTCAACTTTTTGATTAGTTCTATTGAATTTCTAATTGAGTACTGAGATTCATATCCGTAACTATTGAGTATATTGTTGAGCCTCTTTGCCAATATATTATTAGGAGCATTAACATAAGAAACTACAGGTCCAATTGGTTTCGTTATTTAATGTAATTTAACGGTTCCATATAATTGTGGACAATTAGGATTCTTATGTATGATAGACCTCTTTTCGTAATCACTTAAAAGATAATTTGAATTATTAACAATATCACATACATTATTAGAAAACCTTTTTGTTGGGTCTGCTTTAAGAACTTTTACATCGCTAGATTCTATAAAGTTATATATTTTGGAATTGTAATTTTCAGTCGTCAAAATGACAGTTGTGTTCCCCTTATCAGATTTTGTAACTGTTAGGTTATTATCTTCTACCTTCTTTTTGATTACATTTAAAACTGTAATGTCATTTTTTGTTTGACGTTTAACTTTTGAAGGTTCAATATTTTTGTTTAAATTGACATTTTTCAATTTCTCATAAAGAAAATTATTTGATTTAGATTTTAAAGCTATTTCTGACTCTGTAGCTATAATTTGTTTAATATTATTCGTAAATTTTGGTGGTATGCTGTACTTTAAACCTTTATTTAAAAATTCTATTTCACTATCTGTAAAACTAGTGTCTGAAAGGCTTTCAAATCGTGTTGCAAAGTGTGTTGGTATGTAGGTACTTACAGTTTCATGATGTTTTGAGTATTGAATTTTATGTTGTGTGTGTTCAAGATTCTGTATGTTTTTTTCTTGTTTCTTAAATTTCTTATGCTTCATCGTGCTGACACTTTCTCTAATTTTGTCATACAAGCAGTCAAATTCTACTGGATGTAATTGGAATGGGAGTTCTGAATGTACAACTTTTATATAGTTGTCTAAGGAGTCTCTAACTTTGAACCATTTCTTACATTCTCCTTTTATCCAAACTCGTTGAGCACATTTTATAGCTTTTTGTGCTTGTGTTGTTTTAGTGTGACATTCTATATTCACATAATTTGATATTACCTTTTTCCTAAGGCATTCTTGGTTAAACCAAATGTTTTGTGATGTTCTATAACGTTTTTGTAGTAGCTTCTGGTACAGTCGGGTCAAATCTTCTCTCGAAGATTTTTTAATGAAATTAACTGTCTCGACCCTTACTTCGTGGAATCTGCTCATATTAGTGTTTTAAATGAAACTCACGGTTTCTAGTTAATTCCACAATATAATAAAAGTTATTGAAAATTCTAAAAAATTGACAATTGTTTCGATAAATCAATATCATCGTCAGACTCGATCGGTTGGATCATTTTGTCATCTCATGTAACAGACGTAGATGTGCTGGAATAGGATGTAAATCTTTTGGTAGAACAATGTGGCAATAGTGTGACGTTGGTCTTTGTATCAACTGCTTTGCCTCTTATCATACTAAATAGGACATTTATTCCGTATTATAGCATATAAACAATAGTTTAGTCAATAAATACATGAAGTGAGTAGACATACCGTGTATATAAATTTATCCCAGCCGTCGTGCTCACGATTGTGAAAAAATATATTAAATTGAACTACGCATTTATAGCTATTAATGTAACGAGATTATTATGCGATTTATAATAGTCGAGGACATTGCTAGGTGACGAGGGGATTGCCGAGTCACCTATCAATGTCCGAGACGGTGTTAAATCGCTAATAATCAAGCTGCATTCAAAGCTTTATCGCATCATTGACAACGGCGATACGAAAATACAAACAAAAGTTTGAACTTACTTCCGGACAAATTTGAAATACATTATGAAAAAGAATATCGGCCGTTTTGTGAGTGGCGAAACAAAGTACATTTTCAAGGTGCAGAAGAAACTGTGATGCTGGCAAATTTTGCGAAACTCTCTGAGGAATATTCTGCTTCATCCTTATGGCCGAAATATTCCATGTTACGAGCGACTTTAGAACTGAAGGAAAGAGTAGAAATCGATAAATTACGTTTCATCAAGAAGAAAAACGTTGGAAATAGAGCAAAAAAATCAAAAGTATTTACAAGAGAACAAGTCAACGAATTGGTGCGTTCTGCCCCAGACGAGGAGTTTTGAATGATGAAAGTGGCTTTTTTAATTGGAATCGGAGGAGCCTGTCGAACTAATGAGTTAGTGAAGATAACCACGGAAGATTTTGAAGTTTTAGAAGACAAGCTGATTGTTATTATTCCCGACTCAAAAGCCCACAAGAATCGGATTTTTGCTGTGGTATCTGACGGCGAAGTCAATACGGTGCTTTTATTTAAATAGTACCCTTGATTATCAAGGATAGTACGCAATATTAAGCCCAGTCCATGTTACTCACCGAAGATTGTTTGTATCATATAGAAAGGGAAAATGTACGGTGCAGCCCTGCGCAATTCATTTCTTCTACAAAATACCTCAAAAAATAGCTGAGTATCTCTCACTTGAAAATCCCAATATGTATACTGGTCACTGCGTTAGAAGATCTTCGGTAAAATTTTCTTGTGAATGCTGGAGGAGATATATTAGACCTACAAGACCTTGGTGGACGGGAATCGGCGAAGGTTGCTAGAGGGCATTTGGAAGAAAGTGTGACAAAAAAATTTCCATTGCTCACAAAATTCAAATCGGCGATGTTTTCGGCAGTGGATTAAGCACTGGGGAACCGCATGAAATCGAAAGGAGTGCTGGCTCGGTCACTAATCAATCTTCAGAGGATATACCTATGGTGGTGGACGCTAAAGGCAAAGGTGTATCCATCAAATTTGAAAACTGTCAAAATATTGTTTTACATGTTCATGAAAACTAGTTCTAATATTATTTAGTATCTAACGTATTATGGTTCAGTAACTAACGTTTTTAATTATGGTAACTAATGTTTTATGTAAGTTCTGGTACGTTTATGATGTTAATAATAACTAATAAAGATTTCATATAAAAATGTCTTAATCTTCAATGATACGTTAAAAAATGTTATTGCACTATTGTTAATTTATTCAAATTTTCAATCATGTTTAAGTAATATAATATTAGTTAAGTAATACAAATTTATAAAATTATTTTTAAACTCTATAATTAATCTAAGATTACTAATGTTTTATTGTTACATTTATTAACGTATCGGTATTCAACTTACTGGGTGTTTAAAATTTATTTTTATAATTTTTTCATACATATTTTCTACGATTATACCAAAATTATTGACAACACTGTACTGAAATCATGTATGAATATGTTTTGGAAACTGACATATCTGATGAATTTGTTTCTTAGGTATGGAACATAACATTTCCGAGGTCACATTTTATAATCCAAATTTTGAGAGAACTCAAAAATCTATTAGATTTTAAATCTAAAAAGTTTTTTGGTGAAATTAGATATTGTTCGTTTTCAAAATATATTGAATGGACAATTATAAAGTACCTAATAACTTATGTACAACGAGGAAAAGAAGTACAACTAGAGTAGTAGTCTTCAAAATTTTACTTACAGAATGAGTAACCAAAAATACTATCATTGATGGAATGTATACTTTAATCGGATAATTGGGGTCCTCAATGAGGTTTATGAATATATTGACAGTATACATGTACTCTATAAACGACCATGTAAGAGAGATGAATAACCAAATTCCAAAAATTTCATTAACCTTCCGAATCACGTAAAACAAATCTCTATAACTGTTTTTTATTATTTTAATGTGAACCAAAATATATGGATTGTAATTAAAGGAAGTTTTCTCAATTTGAGATATCAAATAACTTTGCTTGGCCATTATAATATGTATTATCTCAGTGAAGCTCAGAAGTGCAATTCCATATTGAACAGCTGTAATGATTATAACACATTCTTGTACGAAGCGTATCCAGGAAAAAGAAATCGATATATATGTAACGTCAAATAAAACTTCTGAAATTACACAACCCAGAATAACCCCATGTCGCCAATTTTTAATTCTAATAAACTCCTGAGTTTCAATTTCTCTTCCTTGTATTGTTTCAAAAATTGTTTTCCAGCCAATTTTATTACGGAACAATCCAAATAAAACTGATAATAGAATCAGTTCGACATTCATCAGCAATGTAGTTACCAAAAATATATTCGACGTATCAGTTGAGTCGTCCAAATTATCAGCATATTTTACAGCCAGCAATCCAATCAGCATAAGAAATATTACTATTATTTTTTGTACAATATTTCCAAGACTTTCCCTTTCCAAATTAGATGGATACATACAAATCAATGTTCCGCATTTGTATATGATTTTTAAGTAAAACGAATCGCTTTTGATATGTTGAAGCTTGATACGCATCATGACTGTTACACAGTCTACAAACCTATGTTCACAATACAATTACAGATAAGCAATTGGGATTAGTACAATCAATAATGATATAATTCATTAGTCACAGTAATTTATTCTTATGGAAGCCTTTTAATTAATTAATAGTAATCATCAGAATAATGAATTTGAATTATACAAGGGACATAGATATTAATTATAGACAGGTCAAGTTATACCACAAAATAGGTGTACGGTTACAAAAATTCACATAGAGCTGACGATTTATACTAATGTTCGGAACATATAAATGAATTGTGGAAAGTTCCCATCGATCCGACATTTGGAAAAAAACTGTTCAACGAATTCAATGAATTCAATTCAATATTTAATGAAGATACGCCACTATTTGTGTTTCAGAATACGTGTCACGGGACCTTGTTCCAATCATGGTTCACCTCAACATTGGGGGTGTCGACCGAGACATCGTCATTGCCTCTGCCTACCTCGCTGGAGACGGGCTGACGACACCGCCAGAAGAGGTACAAGAGCTAGTGAGACACTGCAATAGCAATTGGTTGTGATGCCAACGCACACAATACCGTGTGGGGAAGCACCAATAACAACGCAAAAGGTGATTGTTTAATAGAATATCTCTTAGCTAATAACCTTGAGACCTTAAACGTGGGGACAACCCCCACTTTTGTCACGAGAGCAAGAGAAGAGGTCCTGGACGTAACAATTGTTAATGTTGCTGCTGGGAAAAATGTAATATATTGGAGGGTGATGAGCGAGCCATCACTTTCCGACCATGGGATCATCGAATTTAGGATAGAGTGAAATACCACCTCGATTCCTACAATCCGAAATCCTAGAAATACTGATTGGTCTCTTTACAAGACCAATCTGAAGGACAATTTGGAGCACGTCGAAGTGAATGGGGTAAATCACCCGCACTACGACCTGGAACAAAGAGTCGAACAGATCAGTGAGGCAATAATGGAAGATTTTCATTCCAGTTGCCCACTCTCAAAAGCTCCTTCAGAAAAGGAAGCTCCTTTGTGGAATGAGAATCTGTCAAAAATCAGAAAAGAGGTCCGAGAGCCAAACGTGAAGGTAATTGGCAGGGGTACACTGAGAAGTTTACTCAGTACAATAAAGAGATTAGGAAGGCCAAAAGGCTTAATATTCAAGCCTTTTGCGAAAAGATCACTTCCACTCACACAGCGGCCAGACTACAAAAGATCATGGCAAATGGGGGAACTAACCCCACAATGTCGCTGAAAAAGCCAGACGGATCATACACGGAAGGTGAAGAGGAACGATCGATTCTTCTTCTTAGAACCCACTTCCCAGTTAGTGAACCAGCAACAAGCACCACAATAGCAATGAACTACAGCAAAAAATCCCGAAAGGAAGATTGGGACATTGCTAAGAAAATATTTACCAGACAACCGTTGGAAAGGGCAATAAGTACCTTTCAGCCATATAAATCACCGGGAGTGGATGGAATATTTCCAGCTCTCCTACAGCAAGGGATAGAAGAGACTCTTCATCACCTGCTGAAGATTACAAGAAGCAGTCTAGCAGTGGGTCTAAAACCTAGGAAATGGAGAAGGACAAGGGTAACCGTCATACCAAAAAGATGGAAAAAAGATGAGACTGATCCCCCCGATCTGTCTAACATCGTTTCTACTCAAATCGATGAAGAAAGTAGTGGATAACTACATAAGAACAGAGAATTTGGAGAATATACCACTTCATAAATGTCAGCATGCCTACAGAGCGGGTCGATCAACTGAGACGGCTCTGTATCAGATGACCGAAGTCATCCAGAGAACTTTGAACTACAAAGAAATCGCAATGTGCGCATTGCTGGATATATCAGGGGCCTTTGACAACACAACTCATGTATCCCTCAAAGAAGCACTAAAAAGGCGAGGAGTGAATGAAACCATTGTAAAATGGATGTATGAGTTGTTGACAACGAGGAGAGCTGAGACACAGGTGGGGAATCAAACCACCTCAGTTAAAGCCACTCGGGGGACACCTCAGAGGGGGTGATATCTCCCCTTCTATGGAGCCTCGTAGTAGATGAGTTGCTCTACAGGCTAACGGAGCTTGGCTTCGAATCTATGGGCTACGCCGATGACATTGTTTTAATACTCAGAGGCAAGTTCGAGAGCACCTTGTGTGATTTATTACAAAAGGGCCTCAGAATCATTGAGCAATGGTGCTTGTCAGTGGGGCTAAACATTAACCCAAGTAAGACCATAGTAATTCCATTTACCCGGAAAAGATCACTTCCAGCTATTAAACCCATATCCTTAAACGGGGAAATCGTAGAATGGAAATCAGAGGTTAAATATCTATGGATAACCCTAGACAGTAAACTTCTGTGGAATAAGCATGTTGAAATAACTGCTAGTAAAGTTATAAGAGCTTTGATGGCGTACAGAAATCTAGCTGGTAAGAGTTGGGGATGTAACCCAAAAATACTGCGATTGATGTACGCCATGATTGTGAGACCAGCAATAACGTATGGGGAAATAGTTTGGCACACAAAAGCAAGTCAGTGCAGCACGAGGAAGACCCTCGACAAATTTCGAAGGCTTGTCTGTGTGTGCATCACTGGAGCTATGAGAACGTGTCCAACTAGGGCACTTGAGATCATTACAGTTCTCACACCTCTACATCTGGTGATAGAATGATCTGCCCAAGAGGCAATTCTAAGGAAGGTTCAGGCAATGAGAGTATTAAGAATCAAGGAGCTTGGTCATATCTGACAAGATACATCTCATTAGCGAATCTTCCCAGTGACGAAATGATCAGGAAAGTAAGCATCGAAAAGAATTTCACCACGATGCTAAATACGAGGAGAGACTGGGAAAGAGAATACACCACCCAAACTCTCAAAGAAAACACCATTAGATGGTATATGGATGGTTCAAAAACCACCATTGGAGCAGGCGCTGGAATATTTTTGCCTGGCACCAGATACTCATTATCGTTAGGCTCCTTCCCGAGCGTCTTTCAGGCAGAAATACTTGCGATCGAAAGATGTGTGGAAATGAATCTAGAAAGAAACTACTAGAAATGTGACATATAGATCCATTCTGATAGTCAAGCAGCTATCAAAGTATTGAGCTTCCATGTCATTGATTCAAAGTTGGCATGGGAGTGCCGAAGAAAACTTGATGAATTAGGCAAGAATAACAGGGTCTCTTTAGTCTGGGTTCCTGGCCACTCAGTAATCACGGGAAATAAAGAGGCCAATACACTTGCCAGGAAAGGAGCACAAATGACCTTTATTGGCCCGGAGCCTTTCTGTGGTGTAGCAAAATGCTCCTACAAGAAAGAGTTTCGGAAGAAAGAGGAAACCGAAAAAGAAGCACTCTGGCGGTGCCTTCCCGGGTTGGAACATTCCAAAAAGTTCCTGTGGAACTTTGACACCGCTAGATACAAAAAATATTTGGACCTCAGTAAAGATAAGCTACATATCCTCACGGGCTCTCTTACAGGACACTGCCGCCTTGGGAGGGAGGTCTAGCAGAGATTGATGAGTGTAGATTCTGTGGGGAGTAGGATGAAACTCCGGATCACCTAGTTCTGGAATGCCTCGCCATTGCAAGCCAACGCAAGAAATGCTTCGGACAAGAAACTTGTAAGAGTGAGGACCTAACCTCGTTGACGCTATCTCAATTACTAGAGTTCACTAGAACCTTGGAACTGGAAGGCGAGCTGTAGTAGCAGCGAGAACAGCTCTGATAGGGGGGCACAATAAACCTTTGGTTTCAGTGCACTGTAACCCCGTTAAAATCTAATCTAAACGTTTATTTTTGTTTCCGTAAATGTTCTTAATTTCTCAAAGAATTAAATATCTTTAATTAACGGAATCTATATAAACCAACGCAGTAATATAGTAGCAATTAACAGTGCTAAATTTATTTCTAAAACTTGAAGTGTAAGTGCAATAACTGCAATAGAAACTAATTTACCGTGAGTACAAAACTTTAATTTTAAGAATTTAGTATCGATCAACCCAACAAAAAGTAGACCATGTCTACGTTATCAGTTTGTGCTAATTGTTCGAAATCGGTAGGTGCTGCCGACCGCAAGCTACAGTGCTTCAGCTCCAGCTTCAGTGTGATGGTTGTAAACAACCGATCCACATCACTTGCACTGATGCGTCTACCGATTATCGAGTCACGAGGCAGAAAGTACGAGGACTATGTATTTTATGCAAGTCTTGTGATTCAAACGTTAGAAACATTGCACAAATTAAAGTCCTTTTGCTAGATTTTAAAAAGGATATTAATAATAAAATAACTGGGTTTGAAAACAAATTGTCAGAATTAAATGACAAATTAAATCAAATGGATTCTTTAAAATCAACGGAAATGACCGATACTATTGCCAATGAAGCTATGGACCGCATAAATCGTGCTAAGAATATTTTGATTAGGGGCGTTCCAGAGCATATGGGCGATATTCAGTCCAAATAGGATCACGATTTAAATAAAGTAAAGTCAGTGTTGAACGTTGTCGGTTGTCAAAAAAATCACCTGGTATTCTACAGAGTAAGTAAACCAAAACCAAACCAGAGTATTCCTCGCATGTTAAAAATTATAATATCTTCGGAATACCAAGTTAAACAGATACTAAGAAATAAATCAAAACTGTTGGAAAACCAAGCCACTGAATCTTTCTCCATAATAGATGATAAGACACCTATTCAACAGCAGCGACTCAAAGATCTTCGGAATGAATTGGAAACTGGAAAAAACAATGGTGAACATGACTTGACAATCGAATATATTCAAGGTATTCCAAAGATAACGAAATTTCGTCAATAATTCTCATTCTTCAAACTTTAACGACTGGCTACTTTTTTATACCAATCTTGATTCCCTGACCGCCAAATTTAACGAATTATTATGCACTGTGCAATTGTTAAAACCACATATTATTATGATATCGGAAAGCTGGCTTAAACCAACCATACTCGATTCTGTAATCCATGTAAATGGATACACATTATTTCGTAAAGATAGAGAACACCGTGTAGGTGGAGGTGTGTACTTGTAAATGGTTGATGTCATTTCTTCTTCATTCTCAGTCACGATGGGTGACTTTGATATTCCAGGTATAGATGTCATCCATCTGTGCATTGCTAAAAATTATTTTCAATTAATCTCGTTTGCTTATATCGACCACCAGACACCCCCCGTAAAAATGACATCTTGTTGATCGATAAACTGTGGGAAATGTCGGAGCTTGATAATCTTATACTAGTCGGTGACTTCAGCTTTCCTGAAATTGTCTGGAAAACGACTTCTCTATCTGATGGTGTTAGTTCGCATAATCTTTTTCAAAATTTTATTTTAAACTCCAATTTATCCCAACTTATAGTAGAACCCACCAGATTTAGAATCAACAACCAACCGTCTACTCTGGACCTTATTATTACCAATGATGACAATCTACTAACAACTCCCGAAATTAGTTCCCCAATAGGTAAATCTGATCACGCAGTCATAACAACTCACATTCAGTTTAATGTGAAATCCTCTCCAAGTTTGAGTAACACACTCACTTACAATTATACTGACTTTAACAAAGTTAACGACGACTTATCCCAGCTCGATTGGCATTCAGTGTGGAATTTGTCTATTGATCCTTCGACAATATGGAATACCTTCCTTCAAATCACCAGTAAAACCTTGGATGAATAACCAAGCAAAACATTAAATCAGACACAAGCGACACCTCTGGCGAAAATATAAACAAACAAGTCTTACTGTAGATTTCAGTAACCATCGCAATTTTTCTAATCGGGTCAATGTACTACTTGATAATCTCAGGCACAACTTTGAAGAATCAATTATAGCCAGCGGAAACTCAAAGAAAGTTTTTAAATACATTCGCTCCTCACTATCATCTAAAGTCGCTATTCCTCTGCTTCTAAAAGATGACGGTAGCCTTTGCTCGTCAAATAAAGAGACTTCCGAAACACTCTCACAGACATCCTCAAAAGTTTTTACAAACGAACTTCTAATGACAATATGCCTGACATTATATCCCCCCGTCTCTTCGCCACTCTTGACAATATTCTGTTCGCAAATGATGAAATCAAACAGTATTTGCTAAACATGCGTACTAACGCCTCACCTGGCTTAGATGGTCTGACACCCTATTTTCTAAAAAGATATTCCGACGCTCTCGCTACTCCGATATGCTTAATAATGCAATCGTTCTTCACAAACAGCTCTCTGCCTTCTAGTTGGAAACTAGCTTCTGTTACCCCTATTTTTAAGAAGGGCAATAAGCTTGATAGCCACAATTATCGCTCAATTAGTTTATTATCCGTCGTCAGTAAAGTAATGGAATCCATTATTTCCGAGACTATGATGGATTTCCTCCTCGAACAACATATTATTCCAAAACAACAACACGGATTTATTCCAGGGCGGACAACACTTACCAACTTACTTCATTGTGTGAATGACTGGACATTATTCTTGAATAATAGAGAACCTATTGATATAGTGTATTTACATTTTTCCAAGGCTTTCGACCGGGTTCCCAACCGAAGATCCTGTACAAGTTAGAACATTTCGGTATTATATGAAACTTAAAACTATGGATTGAAAACTTTTGACGGATCGTTTCTCTAAGGTTCGAGTTGGTGACTCCTTTTCTCATAAAAGACCAGTTAAAAGTGGAGTTCCGCAGGGCTCAGTTTTGGGCCCACTTTTGTTTACAGTGTACAGTAGTGATTCACCGTTTCACGTTTCCAGCAAAATATTGCAATATGCCGACGACTAAAAAATATATGACAATCCTATCACAAGTCATCTATCTATTCAAAACGACCTAATGTCAATACATCAGTGGTCTTCGGAATGGTTACTTCCATTGAACACTGTGTAGTGCTTCACGTCGTTAAAAACAACCCACATTTTGATTATTTTGTTGACGGTCAAATTCTAATCTCAGTGACCTCTCATAATGACCTGGGTGTTATCGTGAATAGTGAACTATCGTGGTCCGATCATGTGCTCTCAGTATCCAAACGTGCAAATACCAGATTTCATCTTATTAGGAAATGCTTCTCAAAAGTATCCTTTCAGAGCTTCTGCAAATTGTATGCTACTTACGTCAGACCTATCCTTGAATACGCCGGCCCTGTCTGGTACCCGGACTTAACTCGTGATAGAACGTTGCTGGAAAGTGTACAGCGGAAGGCTACCAGAGTTGCTTTTGGACCTGTAAGACCTTCATATGAAGAAAGATTATCAATGGCAAATCTTACCACGTTTGAGCTGCGTAGGTACGAGGCGATCTTATTGTAACCTTTCGAATTCTCAAATATAATTTTGGTGATCTAAATACAGTTTTCACCCTAAATACGGACACGAGACTTCGAGGACACCAGTTCAAGTTAAAAAAGGAAAAAACTTTTTACCAAACAGAATTTTCAATATTTGGAATGATTTGGGCGGTGAAATTGTCTCAGTAACAAGTGTCAGCACATTCAAAAATAGACTAGATCAGTGTAACTTATTTAATAACTTTTAGAGCTTAATCGTAATTTCTTCTTCCTCTTATTTGTTTGTTCACTACTAGTAGGTATTTCTTTTGAAATGTATTTTTTTGGGGCATATTAGGAGCCAGCTCCTCTGCCTTCATCAATTTGTAATAATAATTGATTTTTTGCCCTTTTTAGCCGAACGGTAAGTTTTATCATAAAAATAGATCAAACTACAACTGCATATTATGCAAGTATCTATAAAGATTGCCTTCCCACCACTAATTCTTTACTACATAGAATTAAAGTTGTCATTACATGCAAGGATTTAATTATCTGCTCTGACGAAGAAATTCTTAACAACCTTAGTGATCAATCTCATCTGTAGTATTCTCGCTAGAACAGATGAAACTCCCACAGGTACCTTTATTATGTCTAACAGTCACTCTCTGCCTTCTAAATTATATGCTGGATTTCACTCTATCCGAGTAAGACAACACATCCCCAATCTATTAAGATGCTTCTCCTTATGTGGAGATTTAACCTTCAATGACAAATCTATAATAATAATAGGTACGCTTGAAATTATTCCTGGTACATTCAATTTTAAAACATCATTTCAGTGTCTCACACCTGTTTCAATTTGCATAGTTAAGTATTTCCCAATTCTTCATAGAGCACATCTAATGTTAGTTCTAATTTGAATCATGAATGACCCATTAGTAACAAAACAAAAAAATCAATTATACATATATAAATGAAAATATTTTACTTACCGAATATAAAACCATAATCAGCATTGTTACTGATATATCTATTGTTAACTGTTGATTGATATTCTTAATCATGTTGATCACTACATTAACATAAAACATCAACAAGGTAAAAGATGATGTAAGGGAAATGAAGAACCAAATTCCATAAATGTCATTAACTTTCTGAACCATAAAAAATAAATATTTATAAATATTTTTGATTTCTTTTATATGGAATAAAATATATGGATTGTAATTCATAGATATTTTTTCTATTTCAGATAACAAAGACGTTTGTTTGAAAGTTATTATATGTGTGATTTCTATGAAACTCGTAATAGCAACTGCATATTGAAGACTTGTAAGAACGATTATAATATGTTGTATGAATCCAATCCAAGAGAAATCTCTCCATAAGTATATCACATTCAGTCGATTTGTAATAAGTATCCAACCAAATATGTACCAATAGCGCAAATCATTAATTCTCATAAATTCATCAGTAAGGATGTTCTGGTTGTCAATTATTTTAAAAAATTTTTTCCACGCAATCCTACAATGTAGTAATCCATACAACACCGATAAAAGCATCATTTGAGTATATATTGGAACTATAAAAATGGTAAAAATATTTGTTGTATTTGTTGATTCGTCCAAAATGTTTGCAAATTTAATCGTCCACAATTCCATTAGCGCGAAAAACACTATTACTATTTTTTGTACGATATTTCCGACACTTCCTGTTTTTAAACTCCAAGGAAATAACCCAATGAATGCTCCGCATTTATAAGTGATTTTTAAGCAGGAGTCCGATTTGATTTTTGCTGATTTGTAATACATCATTACACTCACATAGTATGCCGAACTGTGTTATTAATGCTTACTATGGTTATACAATTAGGTAAAGTACAATCAATAAATTTGTAATTCATTAATTGTATTGATATAGTTTCATAAAAGTATCAATAACTCATATGCTAATAGTAATGGAATACCAGGTGACTTGCAATAGTTATTCTACTACTGTAGATGGTGTGGTTTTCAAACGATGCCACATATAGGCTATAAATCGACTATTGAGGCAAATTTATAGCCGATAAAGTATAACACAATTTGCTGACTGTAAATGTTTTGAAAAATGATCGAAATATGGCTGTCATACTATAAATTACAGATTCTGATGCAAAACATGTATAAAAGAATTTAGTAAACACTACGTCATCAACCGAAAAATAAACATTTATTCACAGAGTTGTAAACTCCAAAATATAGAATTGTATATATAATATAGATAATAATAATAATGTTTATTTATAGAATACAAAAAAAATATAATTACATAAATAATCGGACAAATAAACAAAAAGAAACCGCAAAACCTAATTGGCTGTCTGCGGATAGTATATACAATAAAAACGTGTTAAGACTAATCATCATAATACTATCTCAAAACATATCAAGAATGTTCAGCATAAATCCGCAAAACCGCAAAGCCAAAGGGCTGTCTGCGTTGGACTTTTGCGAACCATGCGGAACATCATTAAAGAGTTGGCAACAATTTCGGTTTACTACATTATGTTTTCTTAATTAACAGTAAGTGTATGTCTATTAGTGACAAATTAACAAAGCCTAGAGGCTGTCCGCTAAAAGAAGTGTTACGAGTAATATGAACATCAAGTTCCAATTTTCAATTTAATACCAATAAAGACGGGACTACTAAACATAAGCAGAAAGTCAAATGTGAAATTTTAAGTGCTACTCTATACATTCAGTTTATTCTCTATTATATGGTGTATTTTTCTTCTATCTTCTATCAAAAAAAACTGCTTAAGCTTCGATATGAATAAATTATAATTAACTATACTTTTCAATTGCTGGGGAAGGTAGTTGAAGACTCTAGGGGCAAGAAAGGTGTAACATTTTTGACCAACAGTTTTATTGAAGTTGATAGGATAAATCTTTTATTGGAATTATTCCTAGTCTCATGAAAATGGGAAACAAGCAAGAACTTATTCTTGTTTTTTTGACAACACAATGCTATTTTATAAAAATAAATCTGACGTGGGTCAAGTATTCTGCTTTCTTCATAGAGAGCATCACTTGAAAAGTTACGGTCCTTTTTCAAAATAATTTTCAGAAAACATTTTTGCAGTACATTGATGCCTTCCAGATTTGATGAAGCGAGTCCTCCCCACCCTAATATACCATAACTTATCCTACAGTCAACAAGGGCAAAATATACCATTTTCAATTGAGGTACTTTCATTACTTTAGCAAGATATTTGAATTTATATATCATTGTCCGAACCGTATTCCTGACTTGTTCAATGTGAATATTCCATCTCAAGTGGCGATCTATTGTGACACCTAAATATTTCATTTTATCTGTCAGTTCAATTTCAATAATTTGGTTGTCATATGTAATATCTAGTGTATTGAAGTCAGGTAATCCATTCACGTAGCTTGAAAGTGGAAGTGCCATGGTTTTTTGAAATTGATCGTCAACAACTTGTGATTGAACCAGTCTATGAATTTAGCGAAATCATTCTCAGCATTCCGTTTCAGATCATTCCATGTGTCAGCGGTATAAACCACTGCAGTATCGTCAGCAAGCTATTTATGTAGATTATAAATAATAGTGGACCTAAAACGGTACCTTGTGGTACTCCGCATTCCACTTCCTTAACATTACTGATATTGTTATTGATTTTGAAAATTTGTTGGCGGTTTGAGATATAACTTCTAAAAAGCTCATGAACAAGCCCTCTACAACCCATATTTTGCAAGGCCCCCAATAATTGTGCATGGTCTACGGTGTCAAATGCCTTAGCAAGGTCAAGAAAAATACATAATGCTGGTTTGGTGTTATCGAGGGCTTCATACATTCTAGACGTTAAGGCTAAAATTGCATCCTCCGTTGATCGGTTCTTTTGAAATCCAAATTGATTTTCGTTCAACAATCCGAATTTCTTCATAAATGACTCCAGGCGTGATTTTATCGCTTTTTCGAAAACTTTTGCAAAACTATTAATCAAAGATAGTGGTCTGTAGTTTGATATAATTTGTTTATTACCCGATTTATGGAGTGGTTTAATGATAGATATTTTATGTTCGGGAGGACAAACACCTTTTTCAAAACAGAGGTTGATGATAAATGACAATGGGGATGAAATTTCCCAAGCTATTTCTTTTAGGGTTTCGGATGTAATGCAGTCGACTCCAGGCGCCTTATGATTTTTTAAAGTGTTTATTATGTCAAATATTTCTTCTTCCGTGGTAGGTGTCAAGAACATGGATTAATTTTTATGGATGGAGGTGGTTATAATGGGGTTTTTATGTTGTTTGCGAGATCTGGTCCAACTTTGGTAAAAAAATTTGCGAATGTTTTTGCCATTTCGAAATCTGTTTCGGTGAGGCTATTATCCTCTTTCAACACACTATTTATAGCAGTATTTTTATTTTTGTGTCCTGTTATACAAGTGATAACTTTTCATAGCTGGTTGGGATTATTTTTACTTTTTTCTATTTCAACACTGTGATAATTTTGTTTGGTTATTTTTATTAATGTATTGAGTTTATCCCTATGAGTAATAAATCTCTGTTCCAGTTCCAAATTGCTTTTGTTCCTTAGATATTCTTTGAATAAGCGGTCTCTACTGATAATTAAATTCATGATTCCTTTTGTAATACAATCTTTTTTTTGTTTAATTTGCCCTTCTTGAATGTCACAGTGCTGTCTTTTATAATTTCAGAGATTTTTGTTGATAAAAATGAATTAGCAAGTACGGGGTCATTCATTTCGTACAAAGTATTCCAATTTAATTCTCTTAAGTTTATTTTTAATTTTTTATAATCAATACGTTTTGAGACGATGACCTGATGATGGTTTTCAGTTTGAACATTTTCATTTGCTGGTTTTAAAGACATTATAGTCGCTTTATGGTCGGATATGTGACTATCTAAAACAAACGCAGAACATTTGTTTTCTAAATCGCCACCTTGAGCCCTAACAATTATATGGTCGATGCAGGTACTCGATTCATCTTGTGTCCTTGTACTGATATTTATTGTCGATGTGAAATTGAATTCACTAAGAATATCAAGGTAATCATTAGTCAGGTTATTGTCTGAAAAGAGATTTATATTTATATCGCCTAATATTGCGAAGTAATGTTCATTGTACCGTTGCTGACCCAGGTAGTTTTAGAGTTCCAAAACGAATTCTTTTTCGTTGGTGAATGGAAGCCTGTAAATACAGGCAATTTTTATACATTCGCCCATATCGATCAAAACTTCAATTAATTTGCACGGACCTAACTTAACGATGTTTGTTTTATATTTCCTAGAGTTCCTTATATAAACTATAACGCCATCATTTTGGTTTATTGTTCCCTGATTGTGTACTGACTCATATCCGTCTAAATCGAAAAAATGTTTGTTCTGAATTTTCCACGTTCCTGTTAAAATAATACAGTCGAACGGTTCTTTGAATTGGTTTAAAAAAATTTCCAATTTTTCAAAATTTTTGGATATGCTTCGTACATTTTGTTGACAGACTTTTAAGTAATCATTTCCAAACCGCAAAGTGTTGAAATCATTTGCACTATCCAAAAATTTTGTTGCGAACTCCTTATAACTGTAATCTCTGATGAACTGATCCATTCCTCGTTTGGGAAAAAGGCAAAGCTGGATTGAATTATTATAAATATAAATTAGATCATGAATGAAAGGTTTTGCTACAAGTGTGAGGTAGGTACGTGATCACTACAATTATTTCTTCTTTTCTTGTAATCTGGCACTGGACGATCTTTGCTGGTTGCTTGTAATAGAAGTTTTTCTTATTTTCTGCTGTTGTCTGGTTTCTGGCTGTGTTTCGGGAGTTGGAGTCGATGGAGCACTAATTGATTTCGGTTCTTCTACCGTTTGATTTTCAAGGGCTAGTAGATCTTAGACCCGGTATACTTCTGTATTCACATGTAGTTTGTTGTTTTTTTATATAGCAAGTATTGTTTTCCTCTTGCCTAGCCTTCAGAAGGTACTTTCGGAGTAACTTACTTTCCTCTCTCTGTTTCTGTGTTTGATCGTGCACAATGCTAATATTTGTGCCTTTCAGGTGTTGCCTTTTTTGTAGTACTTCCTTTTTTATTAGGAATGTTTTGAATTCGACTTTCAAGGGGCTGGTATCGTTGTTCCCGAGAAAATCAAAATCATTAATATCTCCGTGGGTGAGAGAGGTGGAGAATGATGAATTTATTTTCTGGCATATAATATCACAAGTAGGGGTTTCGCTCTTTTTAGTCAGCCCAGAAATAATCACGTTATTTTTCTTTTTCGATTTCTTCTTTCAGGTCTTGATTTTCTTTTTCAAGATGTAACACTCTATTTTTCAGTTCTTCGAAATTCAGTAATAGTCTAGCCTTACTGGCTTCGATTGAACTCTTGATTTCACTCCTGTTTTTGATAATGTCTTCCATAAGTTGCTTAATTGTGATATCACTCATCATATGGAAACGAATTTCAAACGTGTGTGACCTCCTTTATAGCTGGTATTTTTTATATTGATAAGAAAATTTGACTGTACGTTTTTATAGTATCAGTTTAATGAATGAATTCCTACGAATTGTGGATTTGATACGTGAATCCTTAAAATAAATCAATGATTTTCTACTAAATGTTGATGATTGGATTTAACTTGATGACTGTATGAAAATAAAATTTTTATAGATGGTACGTACCACTTTGATTTGCAATAATGTTGAAGTGATTAACTACTAGCCTGTTAACACTAAAGCTACACACACACATACAGGATGTTCCAACTAAAATTTGCAACCCCATATATTGAATTGGGAAAGGGCCTAATTTTAACTGTAGATGGGGATTACTTTGGTGCTTCCAAAAACCTATATTTAATGTGTCTTCTGCACTTTATAACCGAGATACAGGGTGTTCTATAAATTAATCCTATTTCTTTCGAACCTCATAACATCCGAGTTACCCTGTATATTATTTTGAAATTTGGTACACGTAATAACCATTACCTAAAAACTCCATCAAAAGTATCTCCAAAAAAATAATGCCGGTCCGGCTTAATAAAAAATTTCAAAACTCGTCTTTCCTTAAAATTGCTCTTTATAATTGGAAAGAGTATAAAAAATCGAATCTACTTATTTTATTTTTATTTTCCGCAGACAATTTTACTACCAAAAATTTACTGTCAAAGTTATAATTTATGCACGTTTTGGGGGTTAACAATGGTATCGGAGAGGTTTTTTTTTTATTTTAAAGCTTGAAATGGAATCTATTTAATGCATCTAGAGAAGCATCCTAGACATTCAATTGAGTTTGTATGTTTACGAGTACAGACTACTAAAAAATGTGATTACACGGTCGTACTTAGGACATACTCATTCAATATGTTTCGAATATTTCGAACACCCTGTATAAGGATATGTATCTGGAAACTATGCACTTCTACATTTAGAATAACAAGAGTAAAATACAAGAAATACATTTTTCCTCCAAATTCGGAGAGATTTTTATTAATTGACATGAAAAGAAATCAAGAAATTCTAACAACATTGTCCAAACGAAGCAAATCTAACCTACAAAAATTGCTCAAAATGACCTCCAATCTGCTCTATGCACTTTCTTGCCCTTTTTGTAATATTGCGAACGGACCTTCTGATCACATCTGGAATATTTCTGATTTCTCCGCAGGCCTTCTCTATTCTTCGAAGAAGTTCTTCTCTGCTATTGATGTTCGTAGCATGTACTTTTGATTTTAGATATCCCTAAATATGGCAATCCATAGGATTGAAGTCAGGTGACCTTGAAGGCCAGTTATTGGGACCACCTCTGCCTATCCATGAATTATGAAATTTTTCATTTAAAAAAATTCCTACTATGACTCTGTACTGCACCGATGCACCGTCATGCTGATAATACATTCCTGCTACATGTACGTCTGCATCATCTAATAGCACTGGTCAAATATTCTGCAGAAAATCCAAATAGACTTCGCCAGTCAGTCTATGTGTAAAGATGTGTGGTCCTATTAATTTATTATCAATGACACTGCACCAAACGTTAACAGAAAATTTGCGTTGCGAATGGGCCTCTCTTGTAGCAAATGGATTTTCTTCTGCCCAAATGTGCGAGTTCCGTAAATTATAAACGCCGTCTCTTGTAGATTGAGCTTCATCCGTGAATAGAACTCTACTTAAAATTCTTGCATTTCGAATGATCCAATTGCTAACATTCGTTCGTGGAATTTCGTCCCCTGCTTGAAGTCGCTGTATTTCTTGTATATGAAATGGATAAAGATTATGTTTTTTTAGTCGCCGCCAAACAGTAACATGATGTACATTTGTGGCATGTCCAATTCTTCTTGTACTAATCTCCAGATTATTATTAACAATATTCAAAATATTTTGTTCCATATTTAAATGCCTTCTTTCATGATGTTCATTTAATGTAACCGTTGGTTGTTGATACCCAGAATATTATAAATAAAATGTTTCTAGTAACCAAATATATCCTATTGTTTTGAATGAAACTTACTGTTTCTAGATAATTCCACAATATATTGAAAAAATGTTAAAGTTTTAAGAAATTTGACAATTGTTTCGATATTAAATATCATCGTCAGCATGACAGAAGTTACATTTCATTTGATGCCTACCTGATGTATAATAATTATTTTTGGCTAGACCAAGAAGTGATTTACCTTGTGATTGACTTAATAGATGTCAGTAGAAAAAAGAAGAAGATATGATATTACAAATAATAATGTTTAGATATTATCAGCCCTATGGGGATATCCTTGATATGTTTTTCCAATTAAGATCAGTATAACTGTACAATGATATAGAAAACCAGTAAAACTGTATCTGCTGATCTTTACAATTATCACTTAAAAAGAGAGTTTGAAAATGGAAAACTTCCTAAATTTATCTGTTCTTTGATGATTTCATATTGTGGGTTTCTTAAGTGTCTTCTAATTTCCAATTCTTCGATGAAATATAGTAATTATAGTTTGTTATAGTAATTCATCAAGGCAGTGCAAAGATTTTGTTTTTGTTAGTGGTGCATAAGCGTGCATTAGAAGTGGACTCCAGTACCCAAAAATTTTTTTCGGAATTTATCTTCACTTCTTCACTTTAAATAATGAAGTTTAACTAACTAGGGGTAGGGAGGATTTTCTTTTTCTTGGAGGTGCATTTGAGTGCATTAGAAGTAGATTCCGATGCCACTTGTTTTTTTTTGAGAATTATCATTGTGGGGGCCAACTTTACTCTTTATATTGAGGTTTAACTAAGTAAGGGGAGGGGGGATTTTCTTTCTCTTGGTGGTGCATTTGAGTGCATTAGAAGTATATTCTGATGCCACTTGTTTTTTTTGAAAATGATCATTGGGGAGGGCCAACTTCACTCTATATATTGAGGTTTAACTAAGTAAAGGGTGGGGGGATTTTCTTTTTCTTGGTGGTGCAAATGAGTAGGGGAGAGGTAGTAACAGTGAGACGGCTGGAACACTGAGACATGATAGTTTTGTCAAAAGGTATTTGGATGATGCAGACCATTGAATAGTAACCCTACCAACCAACAGAGGGCTCTCAATACATCAGATGCCATTTAGTTCATAAAGTAAAAAAGCAGTAACAGATTATCAGTTTAGTGTGTGACAAAGGAAATTTATCAGCCCTCTTTGAATTAGAATTTTTCCTGGTTAATAACCAATTTAAACGAGGTAAGTCTACTAGAAGTGTTTATTAATGTCATGGTAGCACATGACTATAGTTTTTAGCTCGTAAATTCAATATTTAATATTTTGTGGAAAGTATTTATAAAGAATGTGGTTTAAGAACACTGAGACTAGTCATAATTGGAACAGAGACGTGTCTCAGTGCTCCTAAGGCATGTCTTAGTGTTACTTATTGCATAGCGGCATTACTGACCAGGTATAATTTTTATTACAGACAATAGTAATGCCAAGAAAGAATATAACAGACAGGGTAGTGGGGTGATTTAGGGACACAGCAATGAGAGAAAGCTGTTCTGTTAGTCCAACAAGGAATGAGTATCCATCAAGCCGCTAGAGAAAGGCTTGTCTTTTCAGACTCTTGCCAGATATATTCAAAAGTTTAGAAACGATCATGATGTTAGAATGTGTCCAAACTATACAGTCAATCAGTTTTTCACTTCAGAGCAAGAGAATGATTTATGATTATATTATTACATGTACAAAAATGTTTTATGGACTCTCTCGAGATGACACCCGTCGGTTAGTGTATGAATACGCAATCCGAAATAAAATAAATATTCCTGAGAAATGGCATACGTGCCAATCAGCATTCCTTGCCTGGGTAAAGGGCTTTCAAAAAAGCGCTCAGAACCCCAGAAGGCTGCAGTTTATCAAGAGCCACTGGATTTAATAAATTTAATGTGGAGTCATTTTTAAATAAACTAGAAGAAGTCTTACAGCGTCATCTTGCATTTGGAGATGGAACCAGAATTTTCAATTTAGATGAAACCGGGACGCAAACAGTATAGAATTCACAAAAGGTGTTTGCTTGTAAAGGTGTTCGGCAAGTCAGTAAGGCAACCAGTGCCGAACGTGGAACTCTTGTAACAACCTGTTGTATAGTTGATGTCCTCGGCTATGATTTTCCCGCGTGTCCATTTTAAAGACTTTATGACCAACGGAGTTCCACCAGGAACCCTAGGGTTAGCTGCTAAGGGAGGATGGATGAGCACCGAATGTTTTGTGTAGGTTATTAATCACTTTATCCGACATACTTCTAGTTGTAAAGAAAATCCATCTCTGCTAATAATGGATAATCATGTTAGCCATCTATCCATAGAGGCCATAGCCATTTGCAAAGAAAACGAGGTGACTATATTAACTATACCACCACATTGTACAAATAAGTTGCAACCCCTGGATGTTGGGGTTCTAAAGTTATTCCAGACATTCTACAGCTCGGCGATCGATAGCTGGATGATGAGCCATCCAGGACAAACTTTTAGCATTTATAGTGTTGCATCATGCGTGGGCATTTCTTATCCTCGAGCGATGACTCCGGTAAACATTTCCAATGCGTTTAGGGAATGCGGGATATTTCCTTTTGATAGACATATTTTCAATGTGGAAGACTTTATGCCAAGCTCAGTAACTGATAGAGAATATACCCCATCTCATTCAATACCGACTTAGCCTTCTCCAGGTCCTTCATTATCGACACTGGCATCTCCAGGTCCTTCCACATCGACTAAGATCCACGGAAATAGTTTTGAGACTATGACAAATGACACTTCTGAAGCAACATTTCTGAGCCCGAACATTTTTAGAGGTTTCCCGAAAGCTAAACCAAGAACAACACTCAAACAAAAAACCATGATAGCAACTGACACTCCTGAACGCGAGGAATTACTAAGAAACAAACGGAATAAAATAAAACCAGACAAAGGAAAAGTGAAGAAAAATATATTTAAAAATGAAATAAAAAGTGGTGGCAATGAAATGAACCTTGCAAAAAAAAGCCAAAGAAGAAATAAAGAAAGGGAATCAGAAGATAATAGTTTTGATATAGAATTGCCAGACTCAAGTGGTGGTGAGGATTATGTAGGCGAAGATGAAGAAATAAATGTGAACATGGGATTAGAACGAATGCCAGTTCCAGAACAATATGTTTTAGTGGAGTTTGAAAGGAAAGGAAAGTCTGTTTACTATGTAGGAGAAGTTTTGTCTACAGCACGTGATGATGCTGAAATAAAATTCCTCCGAAATAGTACAAAATGTTATGGAACTTTCATGAAACTTGATGTTGAAGACATATCACTTGTTCAGAGAAATAACATTAAAATGATATTGCCACCTCTAAAGCTTCAAGGGAAGACTAAGCGTCAACAAAACCTCTTGAAATTTGAAATAACCTTCGATTCCTTAGATATTCGTTAAATGTCTCACTGTTCAGTTTTTTTTGTCGGAACAGTGAGACACTAGCCAATTAAAAAACCAGAATGAGTTTCTAGATTTTCATATTTTCTAAATGAATATATGTTCTACTATATAAGAGAGTAAGTTTACTTGTTTATAGAGTTTTACATTCTAATTTTTGTAGTACAAATTCTGGTGTAAACATTTTGTATCTCACTGTTACTACCTCTCCCCTGCATTAGGAGTGTTTTCCGTTGCTACTTGTTTTTTTTTAAAGTATCATTGGGGGGGGGGGCAACTTCACTCTGAATAATGCAATACTACTAACTGAGGGGAGGGGTGCAAAGTATTCTTTCGGTAGAGCATTATGGTGCATTACAAGCGCTTAAGGGTGCAAAGTACAACATTTGAAAATTACTATTGGGGGGGTCGTGTATTTTCTGACTAAAGTGACATTAATCCCTTAGGTGGATTACTTCCCTCAGGAATCAAACACCACCCGCGGGATTAAATGGGCCACGTCAGTCGCTTGGTGTACAATATAGTATTGTTTACTAATATGAGATACATTCAGACAGCTACAAGATTCGGATTGAGTGAAACGGAACCAATTATCATATAATTCCAAATAACTCTTAATAGTAAATGCAATCTCATATCTAATAAATGTTATCTACCATTTATATATAGAATAAAATTCAACATCTAATATTTAAGTAATAAATTTTGAATAATATGGCTACGTCTATTGATGTTATGTTTACCAGATGTCTGGGGTATCTGTGGCGTTGGCGCATTTTTAGTTTAGAGAGTACAAGACAGAAATATTTGGTGAAGTTTATCTCAATATTCCACACATACCACTTGTGCTTGTTACTTTTTTTTGTATATCCAGGATTAATTGATAAGATATTGACTATTTTCAATAACATCAACTTTTAATTTTATTCAGTTTCTAGTATTTATTTAATTTATATTCTTTAAAGTAACAGTTAAACTAGTATAAAGTAATATTAGGTACTTTTGATAGTAGTTTTATTATAATTTGTAGTTTGGGGACCTTATGAGCAGTATTTTTTTACAACCTGTTTATTTGCAGTTTATAAAGATACGTATACCCACCTTTCATTTACTATTACATTAATCTACTAGTAAGATGTCTTATAAAGGTAGTAAACATTACAAGAAAACAACAAAAAGGTTTGTTAGTAATAAT
Organism: Galeruca laticollis; assembly: GCA_963921935.1. Classification (NCBI taxonomy): domain Eukaryota; kingdom Metazoa; phylum Arthropoda; class Insecta; order Coleoptera; family Chrysomelidae; genus Galeruca; species Galeruca laticollis. The sequence continues at coordinate 147,929,433 of OY998176.1, read as the reverse complement.
AGCAAATAGTTGCTTGAAAATGTTAATCTGCTTTCTTGTCGTAGTTATTATGCTTCATCCAATAATTTAAATAATATCAAAGAGATACCATATTCCGAATCTAGTAACTCAGAAAATGTAGAGGATTTATATATCTTTAATAATTCAATATTATCTAAACATGTACTAGAGAAAGAAGTTTTTTGTAATAACATTTTTAACCACAGCAATAGCATTTAAAATATTCTAGAAAACACCAATACTATAAATAAAGAGCATATTTCATCACAGTTATCAGAATGGTGCCTTACAAAAGCTTAAACATAACATCAAATATGTAGCAATACATGATTTATTAAAAATTTTGAAACCTCATTATCAATAATTACCTTATTTTGAAGCTACAGCTCTTTTAGGGGAGACCGGGGTTGGAAGTCACATTTTTTTTCTTCTGTGTTTATGGCCCCCGCTTTCTTAGTTTATCAATAGATAGTGCATTCGTTCTAGTTTCTAAGGACAAGGTTTTTTGTTTAACATTACCCACTAAGGAAATATTACAATTTCTATGGAAAAGAAAAAGTGAGACTTATAACCCCGTGTCAGGGATAGTTGTCACATCGTGTGGGGTAGATAGTCACATGATAAATTAAAGGGGAAATAAATATATTCATTCAAATCGAACCAACTTTTATTGAGGCAAGATGGTTGTAGGTACTTAATTACCTATTGTGCCAAAGAAAATAACGAAAAATGGTTTATACATAATAAAAAACAAAACAAACATCCATAAAAAAATAGATTAACGATAATAAAAACTATACTCATATAACAAAACAACAAACTAAGCTCACGCTATCAAACAATCTGGAGAACTAAGAATACGGTAACGGAAACAAAAAAATATATTTAGTCAGTCTAAAGAATCAGTCTGAATACTCTGAATCACAGTTCTGGCAAATGTAATATGGCAGCCCAGGTGTGCAAGGTTCGTGAGCCCATAACTTGCATTCTTGGCACTGAATCCAGATTTCTTTGGGCTTGCTAGCAGAGTATGGGGATACGCATATCAGGCAAAACACTTCATCCCCTTCTTCGTCTTCGTCGTAAACTGATTTCTTTTTCCTTCCTTTCCTTTTGCATTCTTCTTTCCATTACCGTTTTTCACTTCCTTATCCTCACTCAAAACACGTTTCGTTACCTTCCTTTTTCTTGCTTCTTGTTCTAGTTTCTTCACTTCTAAATAGGTCTTCTCCGTTGTGTCTGTTAGAATTGCTAATTTACATTTCCTTCTATCAGCTCTTTGTGACTTGCGCGGAGTAGCTTTTGGTAGCGGTTTCAAAGCTAGCGGCGATACTATCAGATAACTCCCTGCATTACTTGGACCAGAACCAGTGATCACGATAGGTTTCTTGGTAGCGTGATGCTGCAGCGATTGTTCTGACTTTGAGCAGCCAGGCAAATTGTGTGACTTCATAGAATGTTGTATCTTCAAGATCGGGCGTCTCACATGGAATCGTTGCAGGTTCTTTATATGCACTATTGTGTACGGTCTCGCCATCAATATTTGTGATTAGTGGCCTATCTGTTGACAAACGATGGCAAGAAATCGTGATCTTGGAATATGCCCCGATGAAATGGGGAGATCCCTAGTTTTAAAACCTGCGAGATATTGGATGGAGTAACTGCCATTGGAAAAGCCTGTGCAATTATTCCTGATATTTCGTATATCGTCATTTGTTGGCCTGGAGGATTAACCATGCATTTGTCCATTGTGTTGTTAACGAATTTTTTAAAAGGTTCATACACTGATCTGTCCAAAGGTTGGAGGCGATGAGTTCAGTGTGGCGGGAACGATAACATTATAATGCCATTATTTTTTGCAAAATTTAATCCTTCAATGGATAGATGGGAGCTGTGATTATCCAACAGGAAGAGACACGGTTTCTCCATTGTTGATTGCACATGGTTATGGAAATGTTTCAGGAAAGCAACAAATAGCTCTTCTGTCATCCAGCCCGAAGGATTACTTCCTCATTTGCAGCCAATTGGCCTGTCTCTGATGAAGTGGTCTTTGAAATGCACCCTCGGAAAAACGAAGAATGCTGGAACTGAATTGCCACTAGCCGAAACATCAGTAGCTAGGGTGACTAGTGTGCCTCTCTCGGCCGAGGTAATAGCACCAACTTGCTTAGATCCTTTTTGAGCAACAACTTTGTTCGGTTTTTGCACCGTCGTCACCCCAGTTTCGTCCATGTTCCATATGTTGTGTGGTTGGAAATTATATCGTTTAATTACGGATTCAAGGTTATCGAAAAAACTTCCGACATTATGTGGATTAAAACTGGTGGCTCGAGCCAGACCGGTAGCCCCAGGTGTACTAATGGACAAAGCAGGGTGTCTCTGCAGAAACAACGTGAACTTGTCGGGGCCCAGCTATCTTGTTCGTTTCCCAACACTTTGGAATTTTGATGTTATTGGAAACCGCAAGCTCGAATGCTATTTTTCGAATCTGCTTAGGAGACAACCCAAAATAAATTTTTGAAGTCAGAAGTAGATATTTTTCCAATTCTGCTTCCTGCTCATCGTTAAAGATCTGTCGATTTCTTTGGTAGCCCACTTTTGTAGATGGTGTTGATGTGGCTATATTGCTTACCTTTTTGGTACTATTTTTTTTACTATACCTCGTTAAGGCTCGATAATTAATTTCAAAATCCTTCGCGACAGACCTCATGGATTTGTTAAGATTTTTCACTTCCCTGGCAGCACGCAGAATTACTGCTGGTGTAACAAGCCCTCTGGCAGTTTTTCTTTTATACTTCCGTGGCATATTATTATAGCTAGCCCTGGAACAAACAAACGTAAATGTAGCTAAAACTCAAAAAGACAACAACAAGAAGCTCTATACATGCATGGGGCTGGTTTTCACACGTGGCAAACCGGCCTCCGGCAACGTGAGTCAACCGGCCCCAGACCACGTTTCACAAAATATCTCCCCAAAATAAGTTCAAATCAATACTTGTTTAAAAAATTATATAGCCATATTATAAAGCACACACTAAGCGTCAGACATACACAAAAAAGTGTACTAATATCCAAAATTTAGGTATACTTACGGTACTTTAAAAATGCACAAAAATTACTTTTACAATGGGAAAAAAACAAATGCACGTGCTTCTGTCACGAAAGCTCAGAGCAGACTGAGGTGAAGTCCACAAATCACCCACCTTTATAGATAGATCACACAACGCTAAAATGCCAAACTAAAAAGTGGAGCGCCGCGTACAATTAGGAATGGAACTAATTATTAGTGGCAAATTTAAAATGAAGGATTTGGCGGTTAATTTAAATTCTCTTAAGCAATTGAGGTGGGTGATTTGTGAAGCAATTATTTCAGTATTTCAATTCGGCTATATTCTGGTTGCACTGCAACCAGAAACTAAACGTCGATTGAAATACTGTATACTTTCTGTTTACTCATAGTCTCAGTAAGATTCGTTTCTTCCAATTATTATCAAATTATAGGACCCAAAAGTAAGTATAATTTAGGAAAATGTATACTGTCACCTGTAAGATGATACTTGTTGCTACAAGGGAAGATAATATGGTCAGCAAAGACACTTCCATATCATATGGCATATTTCCATGGAAATCGATTCCAATAAAAAAAATAAAAATCATGTATTTACCGTAAAAGCACGTCCATAATATAATAAATGCCACTTATCCGGCTAGTGAAAAACATTACATCATTAGATAATAAGAGAATCTTTATGATATACAAAAAAACATAGGATATACAATAATAATTTATTTATTCCCGGGCAAGCCCTTTAAAATTATATAAAATACAAAAGTGAGCAAAATATATAATGTAGACAAATCTGAACATATATACACTACAATGAATACAGTTATTAAAACAAGATACACAAAAATCATGGGTTGACAAAATATAAATTACTGAACATTCAAATCACAAATAAGGTGTTTAAATTTAGTAATTGAGGCATCAAAAAGTGAAAGGTCTTACAGTGAGTTTGCGAGTCTCATACATCTAGGAAGATATGTGTAGTATGCAATTATATCTGTGAAAAGGTATGTGAAGTGTTCGATTCTGCCTAGTGGTCTGCGATGGAACAAGTAAACTAATTTTATTTAGAAGTTGAGGACAGTTATATGTACACTTCGCATCATATAAAACTGGTACACTTTTTTTTCCAATGTAAACCTAACTAATTAAAATGACAATGAGTACCATGTATCAAATTTGTCAAGGCGCATTATTCACGATACTAGCCCATTTTTGAATAATTATTTTCAATGCAGTTGTTACTGAAGCAATTAAGTTTACTGCTACTTTTGCATGTCTTGCCGTATTATAGGGATTTTCGTATAAATAATCTGTTAAAGCTTTGACTAGCTCCTTTCTAGTTAAAACTGGTCTTCCATCTCCTATTTTTCTAACAACAGTTTGATCCTTGTTCCACCTGTTTTTAAATGAGTCATCTAATAAACCTTATATTTAAAAAAAAAATTCGAACCAGTAACAATGTAACATTTTTATATTTATTAAAATATCACACTATTTCTAAATTTAAGCCAGTTACTCTTTTTGTAAAAATGTAATAAATTTGTATTTTTTCCATCTCGTTTCATTGCTTTACAAAATTCACTTTTATCATTACATCTACTAATATTTTTGTTCAGCTAGCATCACTGTCCTAGAAATTATATCATAACAACTAGTTCAGCACTGACACTTTTAAAACGATCCATTTACATATCTAGAAAAACACTATTTTCGATTATAGTAGTTGTACCAGTTTTATATTATGCACAGTGTATCATTTATGATAATAAAAACTACTGTAAGATATTTCTCTTTCCTGCGGTTCTCAAGAGAGGAGATTCGAAGCTGCTGCAACCATACATCATAGTCATTATACACATGTAGCTTAAATGTAATATAGCGTATAAAGTTGTTCTGAACATGTTCCAGTTTTCTAATGTTAACTAAATAAGGTGGAGACCATACAGAACAGTAATCAAGGTGAGACCTAACTGAAGAAAAATATAAAAGTTTAATATAAAATCACGAATATTTCTCTTAACGAAACCCAACATTTTCAAGGACTTATGCACCACAGTAGTGATGTGATGGTTAAAAGTTAAGAACCACTTCTAAATCTCTTATCTTGTTGATTGTATCAAACAGTTGACCTTTTATGTTATAATTAAAAGTTATTAAGTGTTGGGAACGACAAAAGCAAACACTTTCCAGCATTAAGATCCATGCCGAGTGGAATTACTGGCATTACTACAAATAGATTTAATTTGTAAAGCATCAGTCAATTCAGGAAGATTGAAAATTAACAGGTTTTTAGATTCATGCAACTCATTCATCACGTCTTCCATTGAAAATGTATCAGCACTCCTGTCCTCCTTCAACCTTAGGAACATCTTGCTTCAAAATATTAACTTCGCTCCTAATAAGCTCAATTTCCTGAAGTAGCTTGGGCACACTCTTAAAAGACAAACGACTGTTGCTGCAAAATTACACTTGAGTTCTTCTCTGCACAACTGCAGCCCGAAGCTCCCAATCCCGAGCAAGTTTCAGTAGGATGCATGGTAACATGACAACTATCGCAGACAACGAATCTGTCAGAAAGTACATCTTAGCAAACAGAACAATTACTGGCCATTTTAAAAGAAATGCTTAAGTAATAACAAGCACAAATGAAAAATGTAGTACTAATAATTCCTGAACTATGAAAGAATATGACATTAAGTATTGGTATTAATTCCAAGACTATAAGGTAGTACTTAAAAGTCAATTAGCCTCATCAAATTGTATCTTCTTACTAATATTGGAAAAAAACGTTCAACACATTTATTTATAGCACAGAGAAAATCTTAATGGTAGAATTATTCTAATGGACCACTTGATTATATTTGATGAATTCATCTATGAATCTCGAGGCACTAAATTAGTTAGTATGAAAAACAACGGAATTTGTACACAATGTTTAAGTAGATAAAATGAGTAAAATAATGAAGTAGCAAGTCTACACTGTATACTTAAACAAATTTATAATGTATAATACCTTTATAAAATTTAAAGACATCAAAGGAACTTACACGGTCATTTTTTTAAATTTTTTCTTTTTATCCTTTTAAGATAGATAGATTTGGCTTGTAATTTTATTTTATTTACACCTGTATAATTTGATTTATTCTGTAATATCTGATTTACATTCTTGCACCAATTGTGCAATATTGTGCGAATGGTAATTTTACAAATTAAATTAATAATAGTTGCTTTATGCACAGTGCATGAAATAAAATCAAAATTTACTCTACTACATATTTTTGCTTTAATTAATGACATTAAAGAATTTGATTCTGGTTGCTTATTTAGGCAAAATGTTATTGTGTTGTAAAGTTCATAAAATGTCAACACAAACTGCTCTGTTGGATAGCACAGCCTTTTTGCCCATGCACCTCCATATTCCCTTGCTTTTATTAAAATATCGTCTGGCTGGATATTTTCAGAATATAAGCTCTTCTTACAAACGGGACAAGAGACCATTTTTTTAATTTTTTTTTAATATAAATCCTGCAACATAGTTGGCACTAAGCCTGCTCAGTTTTTGCGAAATTGTGTGTTTTGCCATTTCAGTAGATGTAGAACCGCCAATATATTCTACCTGAATTGGGTTACCACTATTACTAGAGGACGCAGACCTAAGTAATTGTTTAAAAGAATAAAAAATAGTGCTACATTCATCATCTTCACAATTAAATGAACTGTTATAACCCACAAAAGTTGAATTAGTTTAAAAAAGTTTAAAACTACCCATAAATTTAGCAGGCGATGGATTTGTGTATTGCGCTCCAAAGCTTCTGAGCTGACCAAATGCATTTTCTATTGGGTCCTGATTAATATGACGTGGAAGCAAATATTTAAAATTGTTATTTTTCAGAACGTTCCATATTGAAATCATATTTTTAATATCAAATTCCCAGCGTTTCAAGCTAGGTGATCTTTCCTGATCTCTAGGACGTACTTTCTGAAACCTCATTGAAGATAAAAGAGGTAACTCTTCTTTTCTCCAAAATTGCAAGTGTTGTGATTTGTCACTTATTCCACATGGCAATAGATTTGCATTAAACGAGTCAAACAATTTATCAAAATACAGACTCCAATTTTTTTCTCGGTATCTAAAACCAAAGAAGAACTTTTATTGAAGTAAATATAACATTAAACAAAAAAGTAAAATAAAATGAATATAAATAAAATGTTATAAAAACAAAAATTAAACTGGTTACCATCAATATGGATAGGTATATGGTAAAAGGAAAATCATATATGTAATATACAGATTTTACCATTATATACCTACTTCTAATTCTTTTAAATAATATTCTTAAAAATAAGTTAATTGAGCTAATTTTTTTCTTATTCTATTTTATCCTATTGTTTTTTGAAATTTATAAATATATATACACATACACTGCAGGAGACTAAAATGTACGAGTTTCGGGATTTTAAAAAAAAAAGTATACTTACCAATTTTACCAGCTAAATTTAGAGTTGAAGCTAATCTTTGGCTGAAAATCTGCGTCGCATGTTTCACTTTCATTTTTTCCTCATATATCTGCTCTACTTTTAAATGTGGCCAAGCTCGTAGACCCTCAACAGTTTCAGCATCACATTCATACAAACGTTTTATATGTTCCCACTTGGCTATTCGTTTTACATTATTTTTCAAGTAATGCAAATATAATACAACTTAATAAAAATAGAGCTACCGAAGAACAACTTAAACCTCTAAATCAACTTTAATTATTTATCAATTCAAAACGAACACTACAAAAATACAAAACTGCACCACTAGGATCTGCGTGACGATTCCTTTAACCTTCAATTCAATTCGCAAAACATTCGATCAATTACGTGAAACGTCAAATTTGCGACCTCTACAATTAGGAATGGAACTAAATTTTTAATTTGGCCCTGACAATTCAAGTGAAACCACCGTGGTGAAGTCTAAAGAGAGGTATTGTTACCGCGAGCCTCCGACGCCGGTCAACGAAGTTACTCGTCCACTCAGTTTTCTGTTATGGCCGCTATGACAACCAGCCCATCAGACAACCAAACCCGGTCTCCCTTACATACACCAAGAAAAACTGTTGTGAAATCAATAAAGCCAGGTCACTATATTCATTTTGGATGAGATAAATATTAGCGAAAGGTACTTTCACAACAACCTAAATTAACAGACGGTAGTGTTACTGAAATTTTAATTAACATTAATGGACTTCCACCAACAAAAAGCTCTACAAGTCAGTTCTATCCAGTTTTATGAAGTATATTTCAAAACTGGGGATTTGTTGAGATTAAGGGTGTATATTATGGCTGTGCAAAACCCAAAGAACCTAATTTGGTTTTGTCAGATTTTGTTGAAGATGTCACTAATATTATAAATAATTGTATTCAGTGCAAAGGCTCTACTATTATGCTGTTAAAATAAAACGATTTGTTTGTGATACTCCAGCAAAAGCTTACATTACATATACCAAAGGTCATTTAAGTTATTTGTCACACTCTAAGTGTCATGCAGAGGAATCTTATGATAATAGAGTTCATCTTCCTGATACGTCAAACCTTCACTTACGTGCTGAGTTTGATTTCAGAGCAGACTCCAAAACAACACCATACAGATACTTCAAGTCTAGAAAATATCCCAGGTGTAGATATGGTCAAATCTTTCCCTCTTGATTACATGTATCTTGATTATTTAGGGGTTGTAAAAAAGTTACCAGTATCTTTGTGGTTAACTGGAAAGCCTTCAGCAAAAATTCTATATAGTAAAATAGAAATATTATCAAAATGTTTAATTGAACAGTCTTGTAACATTCCAACAGAATTCAATCGAAAACCCCGTTGTGCCAGTGGATTTAGTTAATATATTATCAAAGGAAAAATATGGACATTTCATTGTTTTATACTCTGCAATAACAATATTATCGTGCCCACAGTTTTTAAAATACACTTATGCTAAAAAACTCTTAACATATTTTGTAGAAATGTTTATTTTAATTCATGGTGAAAAGTATGCCTCAGATAATATACATAATCTACTACATTTAGCTGAAGATGTTAAAATAGTTATAGTTTTAGTGCTTTTGATTTTGAAAATTATATGCGAACAACAAAAAAGTTGCTTAGAAAACTGGACAACCCTCTACAACAATTGATTCATTGAAAAACAAAACTACTCTTAAAATTATTGACCTTTACCCTGACGTCCTTAATATCTGATAACATAACCGACAAATGTCGAATTATTTTCTTCTGTTCTTCACTATTAATAGAAAGAGATGCCACTTAATAAATATGTCGGTTATGTTATAAGATATTAATGTCAGGGTATAAAGGTCAATAATTTACCCTGACGTGGTCTGGTCACAATTTCTTTCTTCTTGGTCTAGATACATTGTAAAACATAAATAAGAGATACATTTTTTTTTCCGTTCATGATAGGCGATCTGAGCTATCAACTACTTTGAAACGAAGTAAAAATCATTATACTTTCACTTGATTTTTAGAAAAATTAGAATAAAAGTTCAGTTGACATGAAAGTACTACCAAAACTTAATATGTTCAACACCTTTTTATTGTGTTTAATTTCAGTATCTAATATGATGTATTATACTTGGTGCGTTCTTTTTGACTGAGATCTGAGATCACTTCAGTTAAGGTGATCTGAGATAAAGTGATGCGAGTAAGCTCCAAAAAGAACGACATCTCAATTGAAGCGCGCGATCTGTCGATAGATTTAAATTATACGACAGATTCGTATCAGCATCTAATAATGTTAATTAATGTATCCATAATTTGTAACAAAAAAAAATAGATTATGTGTGTTTATTATTTATATGTCAATGGTTAAAACCTTAGATAACCTTGGTTAAAACTACATATAAACCAAGCAAATCAAATATTTCTTCATCCCCTCCACTTTATTTCCGACTCAATTCCAACTGATACCCCCTCACAACACATTCAGCATCGGTGAAGGGGGAGGAAAAATCTCAGCTCACATAAAGTGAGTAAAACAAAAAGAACGCTCACATTACTGATGTGAGCTGAGATTAACTGAGATCTCAGTCAAAAATAACGCACCTACTGTATACACTGTGGTATTTACATAAGATAATGATAGAAGTATATACATTACATAATACTATTATCCATCGAGCAAAGAAAATAACCAAAACACCGATTGATGCCTGATTAAAACGCACCTTTGGATCTATTGGCTAAAACAAACATGCCTCCTTACACTGGCCAATAGAATTTAAAATGTAAACGACGCGGTCAGTGAAATTCCTCTGCGTGGCTAGTCTTGACGACAACAGAATAGAACACTCCCCAGGGAGTAGGTACTCCCTACTTTGCTTCTATCACCTTTATACTGGCAACCTAAAACGGTATTTTTGAGTTCGACTTCGAGCGAAAGAAGTAAATTGGTAGAATGTACAAGCCAGGTTGCCAAATGATTAAACCAATTAGAATAAAGAATTTTTGACAATTGAGCCTACTATCAATCGTCAGTAGCAATTGTTATTTGTGGTTTGTGCTTTGTGGTATTCGCTTTCATTCTCGTCTCAAATTTAACTTAGTTTTGAAGACTAAAAACTTGCCAACTGTCTCTGCTCATAGATACCTATTGTGTTGCATAGAGGAAATAAAGACAAAAACTTAATTTGTCTATGTTGTGTTGATAATATACATAATAGTGAATACACAAATACTCAAAACAAAATCCAAAATATACACTATCTATTTACTCCACGTCACGCTGCCTTATTTACAAACATCAAATACAAACGACATGTCGGTTCACTCAAAAATAGTAATAGAAGTAAAATTTCTCTCGGGGAGCAACACTTCTATCGCCTCATGATAGAACAGGATTTCAAGAATACCGTTTCAGTTTCAGCTTTGTTAGTAGAGCCACGCCCACTTTATATCGGTTGTTCTATTCTATAGACGGCAAGAATATAGGCCCTGGAAGATCACATGCACTGGCGGCGATGTTTGTTTAGGAGCACTCAGTTACTTTGATGAAGACTTTAATAATAGTAAATACGCATAATATACACATCACAACATAACATATCACACTCAAATTACTCCGCGTTATAAGATAGTCCCATTTTAAAGCTGGCGTTACATGCATCCGTTATCCGACGACACGATCTCCGAAAGTACTCAAAATTTCTTATGAGTGTTTTTCTTGATTTACATTAATCCGATTGTTGTATCCGAAATCTAACCTAGAATTTACTGAATTAGGCAATCCAACGACCTGTCAAAATAAATTCAATATGGCAGTGACGGTCAAATAAACAACAAAGTTACTGTAGAGTGTGATTGTTTAACCCACGTTAAATCGATTTTCTTTCTGTTTATTGGCTGTAAATTGTGGTTTTTAAATAGTGTAGTGTTTGTCTTCGATATGTATTATAGTTGGTTGTGAAAACCGTTCTAATCGTGATGAAGTTTCGTTTTGTTCCCGCAGAGACAAAACACAGGTTTCTAACGAAGAAAAACGTTTTGACCAAACTTCGCAGGGCTGCATGGATATCTGTGGCATGGATTGCAGCAATAAAGAGAGACGATCAGACCAAATCTATATTGAAGCACCAGAAAGTTTGCTGTAGACACTTTATAACTGGTAGGCTTCTTATCAAATATATCAACTCCACTAGCTCCTAGTTTACGTAGTTTGTACTCAAGTAGGTATTAACTCATTTTAGGCAAACTTGCTGTCCTCGAAGATAAAGAACACCCTGACTGGGTACCATCTCAACATATGGGACATGTGTCTCAGAAAGTAAAAAAAGGGCTGCAGATGTTGACCGAAAGAATTGCAGAGATAGAAGGACAAAACTGACGGACACTAAGGTAAAAAATAATTAATAGTAGTCCTTTTGTCCTGATCGTCCTGGTCAAGAAAAAATACTCGATGAGCATGTTTTGCACACTTTATTTTGATAAAAAGAATGTAAATTTTACTAATAGCAACGTTGAGTTATGTATTGATAGTTGCTGAAAATTGTTATAATTAATTACCTTGTCAACAGGTCATGGATATTGATGAAATGCCTCAACAGTTCCAGGATGATCAAATTAAATATACGGAGACGGTGGTGTATATGATGCTTAAGTATTTATGTTTTAGTTTTGAAGCTAAACATTTAGTAAATATTACTTTGCAACTTTTATTATTTCTCAACATTTAATGAATGTTTTATTTTGATTTGTACTTAAATTACTAATAATTCTTGTCTCTTCATAATACGTATAACGTTTATGTACTAAGTGTTATTATAGTAATATATTTTTACATAGCTTTGTCAATAAGATCAAAATCTTTGAACAATGAGGCTGAAGTTCATTGATTTTACTCATGTTAATATTAGAAATATGTATTGTAATGTATAGATGTCAAAATGAAATACAATTTATATTTTGCAGTGTAAAATAATTGTTTTTCTAATGCAGCAAATGTCACACACTTTAGGGACAATAAAAAAACAAAACCCTTATATAACAGTTTATTTTTTCCAAAAACAAAAAAAACTAGATAATAAAACCCCTAGGGTCATTAGAAACAATTTCACAAGCCAACATCGACAAAAAAAATCATTTATAAACTCATTACATAACTACAAATACATATATGATTCCTTACAATCAATGAGAGGCTTAGTTCTACATTTATTTACAAAAAATAAAATACAACACTGATTTAATAGCAGAAGGTTACACATAATATATCTATTAGCTAAACTATTTATGTTTCTCCAACATCTGGATTTAACACTAATAACGATTTAAAATAGGCACTCTTCATCTTAAAATAGGAAAATTGTCCCTCTCAAACACTACAAAACACCTTAAACCCCCACAAAATAAACCGTTTTATAACTATAAAATTCTGCAGCTTCTAAACATAAATGAATGTAGTGAATCCAATGTTTGACCGTCGCCGCCATATTGACAGCTAAAAAGTCACGTGGTTCGGATTGCCTAATTCTAAATAACCTCTAACCTACAAACTACACATATTATACAATACAAGACCCTATAGCTTTTCTAGAGTCGGTAACTATACATAGATAAAATGCAAAAAAATGAGGATTTATCCGATATCGGAAGAAATAGAAAATATTTTAACTCTGTACGATATATATATATATATATATATATATATATATATATATATATAAAAGGAAGATAGTCTTTGCTGACTGTTAGGAATAAAACTGGTGAATATTGGGGAAATCAGCAAGAAGAAACGGAAAATGTGTACTCTTAACGGAAAATTTTCAAGCTTTCGAGGATGATTGTCCTCATCATCAGGAATACTGGAATGGAAAAACAGCATTAAGATACTGTAGTTGATAAGTAAGATACAATATAGAAGAAATCGCAACAGGTGCGAACTTACCTCCGAATTAAGGTTAGAATCCATTATGTTGTATAAAAATAAACTACGGATATTAAAAAAATGAAACAGTTCACTAACAAAGGTTTAAAATAGCACAATCACAATGAGATGACTAAAAAAGCCAACATCTAACACCATTTTGCAGACAAACGAAACACGAGTGCTTTTTTCTTGTCAAAATCCGGCCGGAAAGTGATATCATATTTCTTCTAATTTGGAGGGATTAGTTGACAGGCAATGATGCCAACCAATAGTTAAGTGGATGAACGTGACAACAAGTACCAAAAGAGAGTGGTCTCCGCTGTGAAAGTTCATATTTGGATGGAAGAGAAGAATACAGTGGGGTGCAATTTCTCAACCCCACTGTATTCTTCTCTTCCATCCAAATATGAACTTTCACAGCGGAGACCACTCTCTCTCTCTCTCTCTCTCTCTCTCTATATATATATATATATATATATATATATATATATATATATATCGTATGAAAGTAAAATGACATTTGAATTTTCTGACCAAAAACGTAACGCCACCTTTAATCATTAATTTTTAAAAAAAAACTGAATAATCCGCAAATTTTTTTATTGATATCATTATAAAATAGTGTAATCTACTATCAGAAACTCTAAAAATGACACAGCGTCACAACATAACCTATCAGACGCACTCAAGTTACTCCGAGTCAAAAAGTAGTCCCATTTTAAATCATTAGTATTGAAGAAAACTGAATTATCCGCAAATTTTTTATTGATATCAATGTACAATAGTGTAATCTACTATTAGAAACTATAGAAATGATAAAATGGTTGCCTTGCTAAAACGTTTTACACCCAATTTTAAAATATCATTGCCTCGCACCAGATTCAATTTGCATAGTTATGCATTTCCCAATTCCTCTTAGTGCATAGATAAATTAATTATACATGCATAGATAAAAACATTTTACCTACAGAATATATTGCCAAAAACAGTATCATTGCCAATATATCTAGTGTTGACTGTTGATTGGAATTCTCAATCAAGTTGATCACTAAATTAACATCAAACATGAACAAACTAAAAGATGATGTAAGGGAGACGAACCACCAAATTCCGTAAATGTCATTAACTTTCTGAACCACAAAAAATAAATCTTTATAAGTATTTTTGATTTTTCTTATATTAAATAAAATATATGGATTGTAGTTAATTGATATTTTTTCTATTTCAGATGACAAAGATGTTTGTTTGGCAGTTATTATATGTATGATTTCTATGAGACCCATAATAGCAACTGCATATTGAAGTTTTGTAAGAATGAGTATAATCTGATATACGAATTTAAACCAAGAGAAATATCTCAATGTGTAAATCACATTCAGTCCAGTCATCACAATTATCCAACCAAAAATGTACCAATGGCGCAAATCCTCAATTCTCATAAATTCATCAGTAAGCATTTTCCGGTTATCAAATATTTCAAAAATATTTTTCCACGCAATCCTACTATGTAGTAATCCATACAACACCGATAAAAACATCATTCCCATATTTATTAAAGCTGTAAAAATGGCAAAAATATCTTTTATATTTGTTGATTCCTCCAAATTATTTGCATAATTTTTAATCGTCCACGATCCCATTAGGACAAAAATCAGTATTATTATTTTTTGTATGATATTTCCGACACTTCCTGTATTTAAATTCCAAGGAAATACGCCAATGAATGCTCCGCATTTATAAATGATTTTTAAGTTCGATTTGATTTTTGCTGGTTTGTAAACCATCATTACACTCACATAGTATGCCGAACTCTGTTAATGTTTATTACCGTTATGCAATTAGGTAAAGTACAATCAGTAAATACGTACCTAATTCATTAATTTCATTGACGTAATCTCATAAAAGCGCCATTAACTCATACAATAATAATAATGGAATACAACATGACTAACAATAATTATTCTATACAGGTTGTCGCAACTAAAATATTGAATATTCTCGCTCAAAATTGGTATTGACTCAAAATATACTTCCACTACTTTACCCCTACGGCAATGTAATAAATGAGGCAAAAAAGAAGGATCTTCTTCAACTTATGGAACTTATCCCTCCTCTACATCACAAGTTTTATGAAAATTTGAAATCCTCGACTCAGGCATTAGGCGGAGATCTAATTGGATCATTGGAAGAAGATGATTAAGAGAAAAATTTAATTAAAAGAGTTTCTTCAACTCAGTTATGTCATAGAGAAGTATGTTTGTTTTTTTCTGCCAATTGAAAAATTGGATGAAGAAAAGGTTTGTATTTCGTGCAGAATTTTAATTTATAAAATCATAGCAAAGCGCTTTCGACTATAAAGTCATCATCAGTGCGTACCTGTAAGTAAGTAACATTGAATTGAATTTAAGAAATTTTGATAATGAGAAATTTGAAAATTGAAAAAAGAAAACATTACCTCTTACTAAGTAACAACCCGCTTGCCATTGGAACAAGAGAAGTAGTCGGAGAAGATTTGGAAATTATTAAAAGGAGCTTCAAAAATATCCGTACCCTTGGTTGTACCATGGAGAGGAATAAGATCAAGCATCTCTTCAGCTACACTGAAGTCGTTTTGAATAGTTCGGATGAAAATTACAAGCTGGCTAATGTCGGACATATCAGTGCTTTCATCCAGGCATAGCGAAACATATTTACATTTTTCAACCGTGTCATGCAGTTTTTTTGGCTACATATTGATTAATATGCTCCACCCGTCTTGCAATTGTTTGATGAGGCACTGAAACTGTTTAGAATTTTTCGCCCATTTTGGTTGCACAATTTTTAATAAGCACTGCATCACTAAAATGTTTCTTCGCTTTGACAATTTCCAGCGCTACTTCATAAGAAGCGGCAATACAACGTTGTTTTAGTTTTTTCTTATAATCCATAATGAGCCTTCCTTGACTACCCTGTATATTGGTGAAACGTTTTCTCGTGTAACGTAGTGTAACGTAGTGTACTGTCGTTTCATATTATATTCTTTGGGAACTGATAGTACTTGCATACAAACAATGCACTGAGGTTTATTATTGTTGTTCGTTATTAAATAGTCTGATTCCCAACGGTCATTATAAACTCAATATTCGTTCATTATTTTTCTTTTCTACGAAGGCATCACTTATAGAATTGGCGTGTACCGCACACTAGAACAATTATTAAAAGTAACTATGTCCTCTGGCCGTCCCGCTTGACTCAACCTTCTTATGTACGTGCGCACGGCTTCTTATTATTCGAGGGTGATCTAGTAAGATTGGTCCGGTTTCCAGTAACATCGCTGCGACCTTCTATCCATCGCCAGTGGAATTTTTTTGTGAAATAATACCATAAGACATTATAGTTCGAGAGTCAATAATATGAATTTTATTTGTGAAAAAAGTTTATAATAAAATTGAAGTTCACAATTTTTATAGCAGTATAATTTGAAGGTTCAACGATGCTCACCCTCATTAAGAAATTATTGTCAAGATTCTCCAGTAGGGATTTAATCTTATATGAATAATGTATAATATTATTAGGTATCCTTGAAATTATTCCTGATATATTAAATTTTAAAATATGAGTGTTTACCAATTCCTCACAGAGCACATATAATGTTAGTTCTAAATTGAATCTTGTGTATGACCCATTAGTGACAAAATAGTTATTTGTAAAACAAGTGTCATGTAATAAGTACGACTATGGATAAAAGAAAAGAAAATAATCTTCTATATTAATAAATCCGTGAACACCATGTGAATACATATTGTTACGAAACAGCACACTGGAATAGTCCCTAAAGCCGACTCTGTCTAAGCCAGGTATAAAAGTTAAAAATATGGCAGATACGCACTGTTTTTTATAACTGTTTACGACTCTACGACTATCTTATGTAAACATTGTTTTTGTGACCAGAGTTATCTAGAAAAGGCCAGAACCAATTGTTTTTGTGTAAGCCGCAGTCCGGAATTTACTAGTAAAAAGGCATTAATATAAATAAGGACCGATCAGCGGAGGAGTTAGCTGATGAAGTGATGTCGTGAAATAAATACACCGAACAGTAAAGTGCTAATTAATAATCAAGTTTGTGTGCATATAAATTAAATTTAAGTGATTAGTTAAGTATATATAAATTAAGTGTTAGTGAGTTAGTGTTTAAATAAATTAGTAAGTAGCCATACCGAGTGTTTGAAATTTATACCACCCGTAATAAAAACTTTTAATAAATAAGAAAAACATTACAATATTTCAAAGTTTAAAACAAAATTTTGCGACAGCGTGATCTAGATTCTCTTTCAAGAGCGCGTACTAGCCATAATAAATGTCAACAAAATAATTTCAAATAGAACACGACTACTTTAAACATATTGCGTAATGTCGAAACGAAACAAATATTAAACACCTTGTTGGAATTATACAAACAATGTAAAAATAAATAAAACACTTTAGAACAGGCGTAGTTGCTTACACAGCAAAAATAACCTAGAGCATAAGAGAAAATTTTATAGAAAAAGGGGAACGGGTTCGTCTGAGGGACAGACGTGAATCGTTCGCGAAAGGTGTCGGGTAGTTTTGACCCCAACCGTAGTGCAAGATAGCGTCCCCTATCACCCTACACGGGTACGTTTGTCAGTACGGGTAACGTATTTAAATAATCTAATTTTTTTGTGTATTGTTCTGGAATTTACTTTCCTTGCGTCGTGATCTGAGTGGTCAAGGTGATATTTAGCAATCATCGGCGGCAAGGACTACCCCATACAGATAAGACCCCGGGAAAGATTTCAGAGAGTGTTTCATCGTAAACTTTCGGGCGCGAGTGCTGGGAGATCTCGATTCGTCGTTGCGTTATATCCATCGGGCTCTCAAACAGCAAGACCTAGGAAAACGGACATTCTGTAAGTTTTTGAATTCCTTTTATGAATTAACGGGATAACAGTTTTTTTGCTGTCTTAACTTGAGACTTTAATTGGGCATATTCGTACTATACACACTCAACTCTCACCCCAAGAGTTAGGAATGCGGCATAAGAAATTTGGTTAGTGACGATCAATTCGTCGAGGTGGAATACAGGGAGAGCCAATCCTTGGGAATAGAAAAACCTTTTACCCCCGACCATTTGGTTTATTTGTACGTAGTAAGATAAATATTTCACCTAGAAGTAATTGCGAATTTATTTAACGACAAGGAAACAGTTTTCCCATTCCCGTGCTAAATTTTAGGTAGAATAAGAAAAATTATACTTTTGAGTCATAGAGTACAAAAAATTCTCCGAACGGAACTCACTGCCAAAAACAAAATTAAAGCTGTGAACACGTGGGCAATACCAATGATTGCATACTCCTTAGGAGTGATTGGACGGTCAGAAACCGAACTATATAGAGGCAATGAATCGTGGAAGTAGAATACCAATGTCCAAGCATCTAATTCATCACCCGAGAGCATGTATTGAGCGGCTGTATTTACCAAGAAGGTCTGGTGGGAAGGGACTGCTCGACATTATACTGTTATACCAGAGATAGATAATGAAGCTACAGAAATATTTTGAGGAAAAAGAAGAGACCAACACAGTTACACGAACCAAGAGGCGCACATCATGAACTGTCTGACTTAAAAAACCAATGGCTCAGTAAACCGCTTCATGGTAAGTATCCTAACCTATTGAACGATGCTTCCATGGAAGCGTCTACAGAATGCGATAGCTCCAAAAAGGGTACTTGTTTGGTGAAACAGAGGGATTCATGGTGGCGATACAAGATCGTGTAATAGCAACAAGAAATCATATTAAAACGATACATGGAATAAGGCTAAATTGCGATTTATGCAGAATGTGCCAAAAACAATCGGAAACCATCGAACACATCATGGCAGGCTGCACGACACTAGCACCAAGCGAATACTTAAAAAGACACAATCTAACAGCAAACATCGTACACCAGCACCTGGTAATCGCGTGCAAGTTTAAGGATAAATCCGAAAAATACTTCAAGTATACCCCATTCCCCGTTCTGGAAAATAATACATACCTACTATACTGGGATGAGATTTTTAATTGTTGATCAAGGATGTTGCGGAGTCGTGCGTAAAGTTTTGATACAAGGGCCATGGCGCATAATTCTAATTTGGGAACTGTAATCGGTTTGTTGAGAGGGGCGACACGGGATTTGGAAATGATAAGTTGTGAGGATGCGGAAGAATCCGTGTAAATTGTTCTCAGATAGAAACAGCCTCCATAAGCCAATGAGCTGGCATCACAGAAACCGTGGAGTTCAATGTGTGATATTTGTTTGTTTTCAAATATATGCCTAGGGATATGTAATGATGATAACTGGGTCACGCTTTCTACAAATGCATGCCATTTCTCTATGAGTGCCAATATGAGAATGAGTATAAGTTTGATTAAAGTGCAATTGTATGCGAGTGCAAGTAATAATTCATTTGTAAATGTGTTAGGTGGCATGAAAGTAAATGTAAGTATGATGGGAGTTTTGTCTAACTCTTTTGAGATTGTTTTTATGATTATAGACATTTGTCTTAGTAGAATGAGTTTTTTAAAATGTTTTAATGAACGTAAAGGAGAGTTATTTCTGTTCTCGTCAAAAAGAGGGAGGGTAAGATATGTATATAATGTTTTCGTCAAGTCGTTTTAAATCCAAAGTGTCGTCAATGTAATTTTGTAAGTAGCATATGAGTAAGGAGGATGACGTTTTCTTCTAAACGTCACCCAAGTGGTTATATTCTTCAACCAAGTATCTTTTTAATCCAAGTGTCCAAGTGTCTTTTTAATACCTTTATCCAGGTATTCACAATAAAGTATTTTTTTTTGTAATAATACCTTTGTCCGGGTATTCACATGAAAGTATTTTTTTTTCAATAACACCTTTACCCAGGTATTCACATTAATAACACCTTTATCCAGGTATTCACATTAATAACACCTTTATCCAGGTATTCACATTAAAGTATTTTTTTCAATACCTTTGTCCAGGTATTCACATTAAAGTAATTTTTCATGTCAAAGTTTTTCATAAAGTTTTATGTTTTTCTTAGTATCAAGTATACATGTTTAGGGGTTAATCATTATCCTCTTCTTGCGGATGAAAGGTTTAGTTTTCTTGACGAGAAAGAGTTTAAGTAGTGATTGCACTAAAAGAGCGTTGAGTAAGAAAGTGAATTGTTTATTCCGGTGTAAGTGTTGGTTTGAGAATGATTTATGAGTAATAATGTTTTAATTTGAGAGTAAGTTTTGATTTATAAGTGTTTTGTGATTTAAGAATGTATTTGAGGGTAAGTTTTTATTAAAAGTGATTTGGTCACACCGGAAGAATGAGTGTAATGAGTAAGAGAGGGGTTATTCGTTAGGTATTGTGAATGAGTCTGTAGTGATCCCTAAAAGACATTAACGACAAAAGGACAATAGGTTAGAAATAAGAGTTAAATTTAGGTTAATATTAATTATAGTATTTTGCGACCATTGCTCTGAAACGGTCAATGTCATTTATCAATGGATGCACGTTTCTGTTAATATATAAACAAACATGTACAACTTATAGAGAGATGTCAGACATGTAGTTAAACATAACTACGTTTCCTATAAAATAAGAGTGAACGAACCAGGATGGAATTATTGTTATTTATACTTTGACTAAGTCGATCGATATATTTATAATTGTGTATTTTAACGTATTCAAACTTGAACCCAGTGATTTTTATAAATGTGATGTTGTTTATTCTATTCCCGAATACAGGTTGCTAGGTAAGTGGTTTCCTCAATGATAATATGCCTTTATGGTAAACGTCAAGTGTACGAGTGACACTTACTAAGTAACCACTACATGGCGATCCTGCAAACTAAATGGTAATGATTGGTCAAATGGAAATAAATGGTTATGGTAAAATTATAATGGAAAAATTGATAGTAAAATGGTAATCGCCACTACATGGCGATCCTGCGGAACTAATGGTAAAATTAATGGTAAAATATACATCGCCACTACATGGCGATCCTGCAAACTAAATGGAAATGGTAATTGTATAATGGAAATGGTAAAATTGATAGATCCTGCAAATTTAATGGTTATTGTAAAATGGTAATGATTGGTAATATGGAAACAAATGGTTATTGTAAATGGTAAAATGGAAATGGTAATGTTAAAAATTAATGGTAACAAATGGTTATGGTAAATTATCCTGTAAGTAAATGGTGAAATTTCATGCTGTGAACGAAAAATTATGGTACAATTGATGTTATAAGAGTAGAACTATCTGGTTTTCTATTTAAATTTGGGACCTTGGAGGAAAGAAACAATGGGAGGTTCATCAACCAAACAGGAGGCAAAAGAAACAGGAATTGTCAACAACACTTTCATGGTACAGCAAGATAATGTTGCGATGCACATAATGGTATTATTATACATTATAACTATAGCTTTCATCTTAAAATTTGTGTGGTCATTATGGAAAACGCACCGAAGAGCGTTGAAAAGGGATATCAACCGAAGCAATGCAGTAAAGCAGGCAACAGGAACTCTCACCGTGTAAAAATAATTGTAAGTACATATGCATTCTATTCTTATGAACGAATTTTTTGTTTAAATATCAATAACGTGGCAAGATTTTGAAGATAAGTTACGATTAATTGTGGAAGAAGTTAATAAACAGGGAAAAAGGGTTTTGAAGAAAGAAACTCCTAAAAATCCTGATATACGTATAGAGGTAATTAATAGCATAGTAGGTCTTGCTAAATTAATAGCCAAAAATTGGAAAAATTTAAGTTCAGTACAACAGGAGGCTTGTAAAAATTATTCAAGTAGGATTAGGGATAAAGCTGATAGGACATTTCAAGCGTTAAATTGTATTATCGACATACCTACCTCTATATTTGAGGAAATTGACACTGTTGTATTACAAGCAATAAGCAAACAGTGGAAAATGGCGACAAGTATGAACGATTTTTTTTAATTTTGCGAGTAAAGTTTTACCGGACGAGTTTAACGGCGAAGCAAGCAAATTACAGTCGTTCCTAGACTCATTAGATTTACTAAAAATAAACGCGACTGGTAATGAGGAAAATGCTATTTTACTAATAAAAACGAGACTAACAGGTAAAGCTAGAAGCTTGATCACGACGGAAAACTCCATTGCAGACATCAAGAATAAACTTAAAACAGGGATAAGAGGAGACAATCCAAGCCTTCTCTTAGCGAAACTTGGTAAAGTAAGACAAAATGGAAAAGATATAACACAGTATGCAACGGAAATAGAAAAATTAGCGGAAAGATTACAGGCAGCATGCATATCGGAAGGTATGCCCGAACGGCTAGCAGAAAAATATACGAAGGAAACAACGATTAAGGCAGTAACTATGAATGCCGCAACGGACGCAAGCAAAACAATAATTGCAGCGGGAAGTTTTGAAACAACACATGAGGTACTATCAAAATTGGTTTCAGTAGAAGGTATAGTAGGACAACAACAAGTCTTACATATGAAAGATAACAGGAATTTCTTCAGGAAGTCAAACTTTGACATTAGGAATAATCACCGGAGAAGAAACAACAGAGGATTTTATAACGGTAATCATTGAAGAGGAACATTTCGACAGTATAATCAAGGAAACAACTACGGCAGATACGAAAATTTTAATAAATATAGGAAATAAAATAATAATGGAAATTACAATAATCAAACTAAAAATAACGCAAGAATATGTGAAATAGAAAATTAAGAAGCAAGAGAGAATCAGAAACAATTGGGGTTTTGAATAAAAAATCAAGCGACGAAAGCAAGATTTCAGAAACATATTCGGCATATTATTTAGATTTATCACTTTCTAACTTTATAGAAATTCATACAAGCGTATCCGATAATATCTACAATTTTATATTAGATACAGGAGCAGACATTTCTCTAATAAAAATTTCTAAAAATTTTCCACATCATTTGATTGAAACTAGGAGTAAAATAAATATTAAGGGGATAACTGAAGGCTCAGCAAAAACTTTGGGTCAAATATGCATAAACCTCTATATCAATAACATAACTTTAAGTCACTGTTTTCACGTGGTGGAAGAAAGTTTTCCTATACCAACAAATGGGCTGATAGGAAGAGACTTCATGACAAAAATAATTGTGTATTAGATTATTCACAATCAGAATTACATATAAACTGCAAATCTAACAATTCAGAAACCACACAAATTTTTGGTAATCCAGAATACGATACTTTAGCAATACCACCTAGATGTGAGGTATACAGGCTAATAGAGAACTTCAAGAATTTGAGAAAGGATACAGTAGTATAGCAACAGGAAATAGCACCAGGAGTATTTATAGCCAGATCCATAATATCGGGGAAAAAACCCGTACGTTAGAATTTTAAATACAAATTATGAATGTATTTCAGTAAAAACTAGGAGTATTGAAACTTTAGATTTAGATTTATTCGATATATATACAATTAAGACTGATAGTAGTAATAGAATGAAAGAATTAAGGAAAGCATTAAACTTAGAAGTACCGGAATATGTAAGAAACGATTTAACGAAACTGTGTGAAAATTACGAGGATATATTCGCTTTGAAGAATGATATACTAACGCACAATAATTTTTACGAACAAAGGATATCAGTAAAAGATGATACACCGATATACATAAAAAACTATCGCACACCACATTCACAATCAACAGAATTAAATAGCCAAGTAGAAAAACTTATAACACAGGGAATAATTGAACCCTCAGTATCAGATTATAATAGTACAGTATTATTAGTACCAAAGAAGTCGACGAATCAAGATAAGGCGTGGAGACTTTGTATAGATTTTAGACAGCTAAATAAGAAAATAGTCACAGATAAATTTCCTTTACCACGTATAGATGCAATTTTAGATCAATTAGGAAGAGCAAAATGGTTTTCAGTTTTAGATCTTATGTCAGGTTTTCATCAAATACCTTTAGAACAATCTTCTAGGAAATAGACTTCGTTCAGTACCGAAAAAGGCTCATTTCAATTCACAAGACTACCTTTTGGGTTAAACATAAGCCCTAATAGTTCTTCACGAATGATGTCAATAGCATTCTCAGGCCTCACGCCGGAAAAAGCATTTCTTTATATGGACGATATAGTTGTGGTAGGAATTCCAGAGAATCATCACTTAGCCAATCTCAGACAAGTGTTCGATGCATGTCGTAAATTTAATTTAAAATTAAATCCACAAAAATGCCAATTCTTCAGGAGAGAAGACACATATTTAGGTCACAATTTATGAAAGGATGGTGTTTCACCAGATAAAGCAAAATACTCAGTCATTCAGCATTACCCAGTGCCAAAAAATGCCAACGAAGTCAAAAGATTTGTTGCATTTTGCAATTACTATCGAAGGTTCATTCAAAATTTTTCAAAAATATGTATTCCTTTGAATAGGTTAGCTAGGAAAACGTAAAATTCGAGTGGTCACAAGAGTGCGAAAACTCATTTCAGGTCTTAAAAAAAGCATTAATCAATCCACCAATTTTAAAATATACATACTTTAATAGACAATTCATATTAACTACAGACGCTTCGAATAGCGCATGTTCAGCAATTCTAAGTCAAAATTACGTAGGGATTGACCTACCCATCGCATTCGCATCACGCAGCTTCAAGAAAAGCGAGCTTAACAAGCCCACCATCATAAAAGAGTTATTAGCAATTCATTGGGGAATCAATCATTTTAAGTGTTATTTATATGGTTCACCACATTTCATAGTAAAAACAGATCATAAGCCACTAACGCATTTATTTGCAATGAAAGATCCGACGTCGAAACTAACGAGAATAAGAATCGATTTGGAAGAATATGATTTCGAAATACAGTATGTTAGAGGTATAGCGAACTACGCGGATAGCATATCGAGAATATCCATAGAAGAACTTAAGGATTTATACATAAATAATTCACATGTCTTGGCAATCACAAGAGCGTAAACGCAAAAAGAAAACGCACAAACAGAAAAGGATCAAAGGAATAAAGTAGAAACAAATGAAGTAAGAATACAAAAACCTGCAGTAATAAAAGTTTTAAATAACCTTGAGGCACATAAATTACCAATTTTACACTTTGAAAATAACCGTATCTCACTTAGGATGAGAATCCGGATCAAAAATAAAATGAACGGTTTTAAAGATTAAAACTAACTTTTCCGCATCTGTGGCCCTGAACAATATTCTATCATAAAATTGTTACTTGTATACACTTCGGGGGATGTATCTTGCTAACAAACCGAAATTTCTCCAAAAATAACCAAAAATTTAGTATATCTAGTTTTATAGGACCCGCTGTACTCGTCAACTGAAAATCAATAGAGTACATCTGTGAGACACCTTGAACAATACTTATTCATAGAGTTGATCAACCGTATACTCTCTGGAGGCTGTATCGTGCTAACAAACTGAAAATTCTCCAAAAATGACAAAAATTTGGTACTTCAAGTACCACAGCCACCGTTGTACTGGCTTTAGTGAGTTCAATATCAATACGGTTCATCTTTGAGACGCTCTGAATAATATCCAATCATAAAATTCATCACTTGTATATACTCCGGAGGCTGTATCGTGCTAACAAACTGAAACTTCTCCAAAAATGACAAAAATATCGTACTTAAAGTACTGTAGCACCGGTTGTATTGGCTCTGGTGAGCTGAAAATCAATAGGGTTCATCAGTGAGATGCCCTGAATAATATTCAATCATAAAATTGGTGACTTGTTGAACACCGGAGGCTGTATCGTGCTAACAAACTAACATTTCGCGAAAAACGACAAAATGTCGTACTTCAAGTACCATAGCACCCGTTGTACTGGCTCTGGTGAGCTGAAAATCAATAGGGTTCATCTGTGAAATGTCCTTAACAATATTCCATCATAAAATTGGTGACTTATTGCACTCCGGAGGCTGTATCGTGTTAACAAGACTTGCAAGGAAAAGTGGCCGACGACAACGACGACGACGACGATATACACACAGGATTTTTTTTCTAAAAACCGTTTTTTCGTGTTGTTGTTGATGAATAACGTAAAAATAACTCAAAAAAAAATTTCAAATTTCCAACTTTTTTGTGGGTAAACCAATACTTTTCTCGCATATTAGATAGGCTGGCGGAAAAGTAATAAATTGAAATTTAGTGAAGCCTTAAATACCGGATTACACAACTTCAACCTACGACGAACGTTGGAAAAGCTTGAAGAGCTTGCGGTAAGGAATGAAGTAAAAAGAATGAAAATATATACAAATGATGATATATTTAAAAAGTGCACAGTAGAAGAATTTATAGAAGTAGGAAATCAAAGGTTAAAAAGTATTCAAGTATGTATATGCGAAGTACCAAAAACGGTACAGCAAAAAGAAGAGATCCAAAAGATTTTAGAAAGATACCACAACGATCCAATGTTTGGAGGACATGTAGGAAATAATAGATTATTAAAGAAGCTAAGAGCAAATTTCAAGTGGAAAAACATGGAGAAAGACGTAAGGAAGTATGTAAAAAATTGTCATAAATGTCAAGTGAATAAAGCAAAGCCTAATCACAAAGAGAAATTTGTTATCACAGATACATCTATAAAACCGTTTGATATTATTTACATAGACACAATAGGTCCGTTTGTAGAGAGTAACAACGGAAATCGTTATTGCATTACAATATTATGCGAATTAACTAAATACGCAGTAATGATACCGGTTCAAAATAAAGAAGCACACACAATAGCAAAAGCAATTTTCGACAACTTTATACCGAATTACGGATTGATGAAGGAAATATGAACAGATCAAGGGACGGAATATAAGAACGAAATAATGAAGAATTTAGCGGAACTAATAAGTATAAAACATAATTTTTCAACAGCGTACCATCACGAAGCAATAGGCAGTTGTGAAAGATTACATAGGACATTTAACGGATATATAAGACACTTTATCAAAGATTCTAGGGATAACTGGTGTGAGTTTGTAAGAATGTTCGCATATTGCTATAATGTAACACCAAGTACGTATCACGGATTCACTCCTTTTGAGTTATTATATGGGAGAAAACCCAATTTGCCAGAATTTTTAGACGTAAAAATTGAACCGTGTTACAATTTTGAAAGATATGATGAAGAATTAAAGTACAAATTACAATACGCTAACGAAAGTACGTATCACGGATTCACTCCTTTTGAGTTATTATATGGGAGAAAACCCAATTTGCCAGAATTTTTAGACGTAAAAATTGAACCGTGTTACAATTTTGAAAGATATGATAAAGAATTAAAGTACAAATTACAATACGCTAACGAAAGGGCCAGACAGTTTTTAATAAATAATAAATTAAGTAGAGTTAATAATAGCGAAAATGATTCTTCACCTGTAAACTTTAAAATAGGGGAATTAGTTATTTTAAAAAATGAAGGGAGAAATAAATTTGATCCACATTATCTAGGTCCGTTTAAAATAACGGGAATAAAGGGGGTAAATTGCGAGATTACATCTCCAGACAAAAAACAACAAATTGTTCATAAGAAACGATTGTTTATATACAAAGAACGGAAACATTTGTAAATAAGTGAAGTGTATTGATAAACGAACAAGTAGTGTTTAGTAAACAAAGACAAAGCAAAAACATTCATTAAAAACAGTTATAGGTATAAGTGATATCGAAAAATTAAAATGATAATTTTTCTCTTCCAAGAGGGGATGATGTAGTGATCCCTAAAAGACATTAACGACAAAAGGACATTAGGTTAGAAATAAGAGTTAAATTTAGGTTAATATTAATTATAGTATTTAGCGACCATTGCTCTGAAACGATCAATGTCATTTATCAATGGAGGCACGTTTCTGTTAATATATAAACAAACATGTACAACTTATAGAGAGAGGTCAGGCATGTAGTTAAACATAACTACGTTTCCTATAAAATAAGAGTGAACGAACCAGGATGGAATTATTGTTATTTATACTTTGACTAAGTCGATCGATATATTTATAATTGTGTATTTTAACGTATTAAAACTTGAACCCAGTGATTTTTATAAATGTGATGTTGTTTATTCTATTCCCGAATACAGGTTGCTAGGTTAGTGGTTTCCTCAATGATAATATGCCTTTATGGTAAACGTCAAGTATACGAGGGACACTTACTAAGTAACCACTAGGTACAAGTCTTGTCCAGAACGTTACGTTTTTTGACGATAATATTCTGGAGATTGTTGCATTGGTTGTGAATGATTAGGGTTATTTATGTCCAAAGGTCTCAATGATGTGTTTTGTTTGTGGGTGTGAGGGAAGTGAAGTAAAGTGTTACGACATATGGAGCAAGATTTTACCGAAATACAATTAAGGGTTGTGTGTTTAGAACCTAAACACCTGAAGCACAATTTGTTTGCTTTAATGTATTTATTTCGATCAGGGACAGAAAGTCGTCCGAATTGGGAACATTCATAAATGTTATGGCCTGTTTCCTTGCAAAATGAGCATGTTGGAGATGGGTAGGGGGGACTATGATATGCACTAGACGATGATTGACTAAGTTGACCATTGTTATGAGGTTGGTTTCGTTCGGGATGCGAATGTTGGTTTGCAAATAATGCTACTCTGTTGGTTGGTGTGGTCACATTAGAAGACTGGTTACGATGATGGGATGTATCAGGTTTGGGATCTTGGGTTAACAAGTTTTCTAAGACCGTACATTTTTTCTCCAAAAAGTCAAAAAAAGTATCACTAGCAATTAAATTTTGATCAGTTTCTTTTTCTTCAAGAGATCTTTTTGTATTATAATCTAATTTTGTTTTTAATATGCGAACGACTAGTGCATCAAATAACTCTTCCTTATTGATATTTAGATTTAACAATGACTTTACGATAGATCTAGCTTCGGACGTGAATGTTCTTAACTGTTGAGCAGTACAATTTGAGATGTTATTACAGGCTGTCAAACGGTTAAAATGGGCAGTAACAATCTGCCGTGTATTATTGTATTTAGAGTTCAGTAAATCCAACGCTACATCAAAATTGGTTTCATTTACCGGTAATTGAGAAATTAAATTGAGCGGGTCACCTTTCAAGTATGATTTCAAATAGTAGAATTTTTCAGTTTTGGATGTAAGCCGGGTGTTGTTTACTATTAGTGCATTAAAAAGACTATAAAGGCAGTGTATTTAGTGCTATCTCCTGAGAAAATCGCTATTTCTATGGAAGGTAATCTAATGTGAGTTTCACTCTGAGAATGTACAGTTAATTGATTCGTTTGATTGAATTTAGACTTTAATTTTTCGAAAGCATTTTGTAGTTTGCAGTGTAATGAGTAATATTTTTCATCAATCTGGCTTCTATCGTCAAATTCTAATTCAGTATCTACGGCTATGGTTTCAATTTGGTCTTGAATCTCAGAGTATTTAAAGTAATATTTCTCTAAATTGTCTATTCGGAATTTGAAAGCATACTTGTCTGACTCGTCCAAATTGTTATGAAACTAGTTATGAATACGAGTAATTGCTGCCTTACAACTAGCACGTTGTGTTTTTAAAGAATCCATTTTATCAACTATATCAATTATTTGACATAAAATTCAAATCAATGTGTCATGTTAGGTATTTAAGTAATATTTTATGATGTAAATGATTGTTTTCCAAAATTGATATGAGATAATGTTATTAAATGTCCAAACTGAATTTGAAATTATGACATGTAATAAATTTTATCCGTCATATGTACCTTATTTGTCTTGTTCGTTTTCACTGCTGTAATGAAACCTCCTTCAATAGAGCTGTCACCAGTGTAACAATAACACTATACTATACTGCTGATCTATACCTCCTTCACTTAACTGGTTATTAATAAAAGAACGCTATCACCACTCTAAATAAACGTAGCCACTTGTAAAAAAAATCCTACCTTCTCTTTACTCTATATCGATCCCGACCATCGAGTCACCAATTTCTTTCTCCAATGTGCGGCTGAGCGTGTAAGGCAAATCCAGTCCGAGTTACCTTTTAAACCGAAATGTTATTCCAGCTTACGGTGGTTTTTCGCATTGACCTTGATAGCAAAATGAAAGTGAAATTTATTCGTATAAAATATTGCTGAGCTAAGAACAATAAAATATTTATCGACACTGGCGTTTCAAGTTGCGAAATTCCAAGTCTTGGAATCACCTACAATATTTATGTGTTTTACTAATAAATAAGAAATTGCGAATCACGTCTGAACAAAAGATAACATTTTTTTTATATTATATTATTTATCAGCACAAGTTCGCTGAAACCTAAGAAAAATGGAAAATCATACGCTCCGGCCTTTTTGATACCATGTACAAATTAACCTCGCGTGAATTTCTATCTCCGTCCTACCTACGAGGTGGAAGCGAATTATGTGGCGCAACAAAATAATAACTACTAATTAGAAAAAAATCCTAACTCTTGTCAGGTTGGCGAAAATCTGCAAAATTTGATTATATCATCACACACGGTAAATTATATATATTACAGAACGAGCTGCGCCCCCAAAAATTTGTGAGCCTGGACATGCAATGTTTAACTGAGAACGACCAGATGTGTCCAGTCCCCTTGAAAGATCAGAAAATCAACTAAATATATTTGTTATCGCTACTCCCTATGTATAACATTTGAATTATAACTCTCAAAGTTCAGAATCCGGCGCAAATAATAACGAATAAATGTTTTAAACTGAAACAAAGTTTAAATCTCAACTTGTTCAAAAACTTACGGCGTTGGAAAACTTCCTTTTTTCTCTGGCCTGGATACTGCTTATTCTTCGCTAATCTTTTTAGCCACTGCGGGTAGTGCCAATAACCAGAATTGTGCTATGTTGAAAAGAACTTAGCGTAGAGGGTGATTCTACCGTTTTGTGTCTCGAAACGGGGGACAGTGTTCACCGTCAAGGATATCTCAGTATCCCTATTACACCCTGACACAACGGAGCGAACTTTACCTCTGATACCGCTAACACTAAAAAAAACTACTACCGCCGCCGTGACAGGGAAAGGACTTTTCCTCTCGCGTTTTCGACCGGCACTCTTGCTGCCGCTCTCTGCACCTCGTTTTTGATTTCCCCCGAATTAGGTTTGGGGTTTTTCTGTCGAATTGCAAAATCAACTTTTTATGTTTTGAAGCGTGCTAATTTTTCGTTATCAAAATAATTGTATTCAAAACAATTATTTTGCTTTGACCCAGTAAAATGTTTTATTTGTTCTAATCTGTTTTGACTTCGTATTATTTTTCTTAACAAAATGTGGGTCGCATTCCATTTTTTTATTTTCATTTAAAAAAAATATGTTTTACCGTGTGTTCTGAAATTTTCTACAATAAATTTATCTTTTTGTTACTCGCATTTATTACATTACTTCCCCCTTAGTAAAAGTATTGCCACCTCCCTGGTCCAATACCTTTTCTTCAAAATCCCTGTACAACTATATTTACCCTTAATTTATGTGTGGCCGTCGGCTTACAATAGTGGCCTATAATCTTAAAATTAGTGTTACATTTTTATACATTTTACATATTTATGTTACATTTTCTCATTATTTATGATCGGCAATATTTCGCTATTGCCCTTTTTTATTCCTGACCTAGGCCGCGACCGTTTACACTCGCGACACTGTTGCTCAGTAGATCGTTCATCTGGCGACTTCTGTCTGTCCAATGCTGTGACCTTGGGTGGCTCGTCTCTTGCTGCGTTATTTGGTCCATCTCTATTGTTTCTTCCTCTGGTTTCCTCGTCTGATGTGAGTGAATTATCCATGCCATTAGGGAGTCCCATATGCTGCCTATTAGTGCTATACTGCATCCTATTGTTCGGTGGATACGAATTCCATTTAGTATGGTGCCTGCTATATATTTGATGGTTTGGAATGTGAAGTATATTCCAATTATTCCACTTATGACTGAACCTGATTCTGTGAACCATGCCCATGTGTGTTTTAGGGTGGATTCTGCGAGGTTCTTGATTTCTTTTGTATCAAATATGTTTGACTGTTGGCATTCATTCCCGCTGCTCTGCGAGTAATTATGTTTTCTACTGCTTTTCTCTATGTCTCGAACGTGAGGGCTCTTTGTGCTGCATTGACTTCTTCTTGCGTGTACAGACCCTTCGCTCCTAGTGGTTGAATGGGGTCGAAATGGAGGTTTATTTCTTCTTCTACTTTTATTGTTTTTGGTTGGTTGGCTATTGTAGGATGTGGTGTTAGACCTATCCATTGATCATCTATAAAATAAAGTGGTGGTATCATGTTATTGCAATCTATCTCTTCTGCGTGGTTTTGTATTATTCTGGGTAGTGGAGCCATAAATTTTGTTTCGTTGTTTACTTTTATTGGTAGTTCGTTAAGCATCTTCGGTGTATTGTATCTGTGTAAAGCATGTTTA
The DNA here is from genome assembly GCA_963921935.1 of Galeruca laticollis. NCBI lineage: Eukaryota > Metazoa > Arthropoda > Insecta > Coleoptera > Chrysomelidae > Galeruca > Galeruca laticollis. Next base: position 147,896,533 of record OY998176.1, on the reverse strand, counting down.
CGTCTCGTTTATATGCTTGTTCCATATAGAGTAGTTTACTATTTACATAATTCATTAGATCGACATTTTGTGTTAGAATTGGCATTGTCGGATGTAATTTTTGTGTGTTTTGAAGTATTATGAAAATTCGTGGGTGTTCTGTTTGCCATACTTCTAAAATTTTGTTACTTTTACTACGCATGACCATACTTTTTGTAGATTCATCTCGTTCCGTTGAATAGCTTGTATGTCCATTTTTTTCACTCGCGTTTTTTCTGTTTCCGCGCACTTTTGAATGACTTTTTTCGATATCACTGATACGCGATTAGTTCGTCTGCTATATGTAGCACGCATATGACGAATGTCCACCAGGTCAGGATAATATTGTGTCGTACCTTATTTTGATTTATCTTTTTCTAAAATTTATAAAATTTACAATTGTTAATACAACTAATCTTTCTACCAATATTTCTAAAAATTTCTTTGTTACAAACGTTTTTTGTTATATTACTATGTTACCTACAATTTCGTCATATTTATATGACATTTCCTCACTTGACCGAGCTTTACACTTATCAGGACTGTCAAATGAGCTCTCCTCTTTGAAGAGAAAAAAAAAATTCTTGAAACTTATGACCCGTGAGCTTGTTTCCCCATTATTTATTTCTATATTTAAATACTTTTGTAGTCCCCTTGTATTTTTTGAATTGAACAAGAACTTACTTGTGTGACACCGTTTAAATAATCGTACTACTAGTATCCTTTGCCTATATACTTGCTTATAGTGATTTATGGACTTTTATCCCTTACCATGTTGCTATTCGTAACTTACTTAATTATTCCTATTCACTTACTTTGAATTAACCTGTGAATTGAACCCCTAAATCTGTTTGAATTAATAATATAAACTAATATATACATGTATGCTTGATTGTAACGTATTAGCTACGTCGTTTCAAGCACATCGCTATCCATCTGGTACTTATTTTGGACTCGTTTCTTTTATAGTTATTCGTCTGTTTCTGTCCTGTAGTCCGTGTTAGTCTCTTTTCGGCATTAAATGTTTTTGTGTAACTGGGTGCAGTTTGTATCCTGTTTCTCACTCTGGCAGAGCGTCTTATCTCCGGTGGGGGTCGTAGTGAGAAGTGTGGTCTTTGTTCTGTTCTATTCCCTTTATGTCTGGTTTGGGATGATGGTTTGTTTTTTGGTGGTTGTAGATTCTCGTTCGTTGACCATAATGGTAGTGCTGCTACTTTTCCTGGATCTACTTCATTTTCTTCCTGCTCGTGTTTCCTCTACCTCTTCTATACTTTCCAAGTTATCTATATCTTGTAGTATCTTATGTTCCTTGTCCTCTATGTTTCCGTGGTATGTTTTTAATCTGTTGATGTGTACTATTTGTGTCTTCTTCCCTTTTTGTGGAATGATTTGATATGGACCCGGTCCTACCTTATCTTTTACTTCGAAAGGTCCTGTCCATTGTTTTTTTAATTTCTTCGATTTTCCTACTTTCTTGCTTATGTCGAGTAGGTATACTAAATCTCCTGGTGCAAATTCTCTTAGTGCTGTTTTTTCGTTATATCTGGCTATCCTTTTTTCTTTTGCTTTCTCTGTGTTTTTCAATGCTGTCTTGTATACTTGACTTAATCTAGCTTCTAATTCTGACACGTAATTGTTGTCGATGTCGTATTTGATTCTTTTCGGTGTGATGAATTTCTCAAATGGTAATGATTGGTCTCTTCCGTGCAGTAAAAAGTATGGGCTGTATCCTGTTGAAGTGTGTACGCTTCTTCTGTATGCCATAAGTACGTATGGTATCCATTTGTCCCAATTTCGTTGATCTGGTGCTATGTAGTGTGCTAACATGTCTTTCAGTACTCTGTGTAATCTTTCTATTTGACCGTTTGTCGTTGGCGCATAACTTGCCGTGTGTAGCCTTTTTATGTTTAGTAGCTTGCATGTTTCCTGCATTAATTCTGAGATGAAATTTGTTCCTCTATCTGTTAACAGTTTCTGGGGTGTTCCGTGTCTGGATATTATTTATTCAACGAATGCTCTTGCTACTGTATCTGCTTTCTGATCTGGTAACGGAATTGCTTCACAGTATTCGGTAAAATGGTCTTAAAATGTTAGTAGGTATTTGTTTCCTTCGCTTGAGGTTGGTAGTGGCGCTACTATGTCCATAGAGGTTATTTCCCATGGTTCTGTGACTTTTGTAAATTTTTGTAATGGAGCTTTCTTGAAGTGTGGTGACGTCTTCCGCCTGTTGCATGTGTCGCATTGTTTGCAGTAGTTTATTATGTCGGTTCTCATCGTTGGCCAAAAACAACGTCTCTTTATTGCCAATAATGTTTTATGTTGCCCTTGATGACAATATATGGGTGAGTCATGAAAGTATTCTATCACTTTGGTGATATAGCTTCTCGGTATTACCAGTTGATCCCTATGTTCTTCCTGTTCTTGTCTATATAACATACCTTCTTTGTCGATGTAGTATTTTTTATTTGTTTCGTCATCCTTGTCCATTTGTTGTAAGGTGTTGTTGCAGAATTCATCTCGTTTTTGTGCTTTTTTCAGCATGCCTTTGTCCCATATTGGCTCCAAATCTTCTTCTATTTCTATCGCGTAAATTTTCCTTGTTTCCCCTGTGTTGTCTGGTCGTAGAATGATTATTTTGGTGGGTATTCCGTAAAATGTAAATTGGATCATTTTAGTAATTTCGTCCCAACAAAGTCCTGCTTGATATGAAGGTTATACTTTCCTCTTTGTTTTCCTCGCATAGTGTCTTCAACTGTTGTATCATGCTCCACATGATTTCATAAGAAGTTTCTTCCTTCACCGCTGCTCTGTTTACCCCTATGTAGAATTTTGTGTCTATCGTGTCCCATTCTTTAATTTCTTCTATTCGATTCTGTGCGACGTCCGGTAAATTATATGTGGCTTCTATTTCCTTTATCAATGGATCTTGGTTTGGCTTATTTTTGGCTGTAAATAGTACTATTGATTGTTCTTCTTGTATGGATATTAACTTTCTTTCTTTCTCTAGTATTTTGTCTTTTGCTGGTACTTCGTTTTCCGTTATGTATTGTAAGTAATCGTCGTATGACGTCTCTATGTAGTTGCACGTTTTGTCAAATATTCTGCTTAGTGCGTCTGCGTTTCCGTGTTTCCGTCCTACTCTGTGGATTACTTCGAAGTTGTATTCTGCTAAGGTTAAGGCCCATCGTGTTAATCTTGAATTTGGATCTTTCAGTGTAAGTACCCATTTTAATGCTCTGTGATCTGTGATGATTGTGAATTTTGTCCCGTAAATGTAGCATCTGAATGTTTTAATGGCGAAAATCACTTCTAGAAGTTCTTTTTCGGTCGTTGAGTAATTTGTTTCTGCTCTACTCAGTGTCCTGCTCGCATATGCTATTGGTCTTTCTGTACCGTCTCTTATTTGGCTTAATATTGCTCCTACACCTATGTTCCATGCATCTGTCGATAAGATGAAAGGTTTGGAGAAATCTGGGAAGATCAGAACTTTGTCTGACGTTAGCGATTCTTTTAGTTGGTCCATTGCCTTGATTACTTCCTCTGTTATTTTGAATGGTGTATCTTTTTTTGGTTAGGTTTACTAATGGTGCTGCTAATTCGGTTATGTTTGGTATGAATCGTCTGTACCAGTTTACTAGTCCTAAGAAACATCTTACTCCTTTTACATTTTTTGGTAGGGGGTATTTGTGTACTGCCTCCAATTTCTGTGGATCTGGAGCTCCTTCTCCTTCTTGTGAGATGATATGTCCTAAATATTTCACTTTCTTTAACATAAAATTGCATTTCTTTGGTTTCAGTTTAATGTTTGCTTCTGTTAATCTATTGAATACTTCTTCTAATTTTTCTAAATGGTCCTTTTTTTTCTGCATAGTTAAATATGATTATGTCATCCAAATAAACCATACATTTTATTCCCGTTAAGCCTCTTAAGGTTGCGTTCATGAATCTTTGGAATGTTGCTGGGGCATTTACCAGTCCAAATGGCATTTTAGTGTATTCGTAGTGCCCTTGATATGTGCTAAATCCAGTTAGTGGAATGTCTTCTTCGTTCATATCTACTTGGTGGTAAGCTTCTGCTACATCAATTACTGAGAACAACGTTTCTCCTCCTGCTTTGTAACCTTGTAGTAGTTCCGATATGTTTGATAGGGGGTAATATTCCTTTTTTGTTACTGCATTTAGTCCTCTGTAGTCTATGCATATTCTCACTTTCTCTTCTCCTTCGGGAGTTTGTTTTACCACTAATACGACTGGCGCTGACCATGGGCTGGATGATGTCCTGATTCCTTTAGCTTCTAGTAGCCTATCTATTTCTTTTCGTAGCACGTCTCTTTGATAATATGGTATTCTGTATGGAGCTTTGCATATTGGTTGGTTTCCTGCTTCTATGGTTATGTGGTGTTTTACTTTTGTAGTGATTGTTAGAATTTCATCGTCGTCCGTGAATAAGTGATGGTACTTTTGTATTAACTTAATTAATTCTTCCTTGTACCTTGTTGCCCTAGTTCGAAATTTTTTCTGATCCATTCGTCTGTTTTGATGTCAAACTTCCTGATCGTGTCCTGTGTTTTTGTTTGTGGTGCTGTGTCCTCTGTACATTCGTATGCTTTTTCTAGTTTGGTTCCTTTTGTTAGATTTATTTCTTGTGCTGATGTGTTTATTATTCTAATTGGAATCTTTTTCCCGTTATTTGCTATGCTATTTGATAGTCTTATTGCCTGTTGTCCTTTGTGCTGTGTTTCGCACGCAACCGTATTTCCTTTTATGGTATGTTTTAGTGTCCCAATTGTGTGAACTTCGGTTAGTGCTGGTATAGTTATGCTATCTTCTATGTATACATCTGTGAAATTTCTGTTAGTTATTGTTTCTTTTATTCCTTTGTTCTTCTCCCTGGTTTCTGTTTCTCCCTTCTTTTTCTCTGTTTCTGCACTATTCTTCTTTTGTTCTATGTGTCCGTGTCTTTCTTCGTTAATTTTTGTTTCCTGACTTGTTTCTTTCTTTGTGTCGATTTTTTGTTTCACTCTGTATCGTTCTTTAGTTTCGTCTATGTAGCCGTTTTATCTTCGTTTGTCTGTTTGATTTGCTCTTGATATATTTTCTCTTGCCGTTGCCTTTCCATTTTTCTCCATTGTTCTATGTTCTGTGTCCCTTCTTTTGTACATTGTTTCCACTATTCCTAGCCATTTCAGCCAATTATTCATTTCTGTAGTGTCTGGTTTTGTCCTTATTGTTGCTACTTGGTCATTTGCTTCTGTGATTCTACCGTTATCTATTGTGCTCTCAACTTGCCTTGCGTTTATCAATGGTATTCTTCTTTCCCATATTTCTAATGAAGGTACTCCTTTGTATGATATGATTGCTTTCTGTTCTTCTAGAAAATCTCTTCCTAAAAGCACTGGTATTTCTCCCATTATTTCGTCTTCTGCTGCAATGGCTTTTGCGTAAATGTTGTAGTTCATTCCATTTGTGCTTATCGCCAATTTCGTCGATCCATACAACTGTATTGTGTGTCCTGTTATCCCTTTTAGAGTTAATTCCTCTATGATTCTTGTGTCTAATTCCCAATCTGCAATTATTGACCTATTTACTAATGAGTACGCTCCCCCTGTATCTATCATACATGGTCTGTTTATACCATTTACCCTTAACATTACTATGTATGGGGCGTCCTCGTTTGTTTCCGACGTTGATTCATTGTGATATATTGTTCCTTCTTTTTTTCATTGTTTTCCACTCTCGTATTATAATTATTTGTAGCTTCTTGTTTTGTTTTCTGCCATTGTGTTTTTTTATACTCTGTTTCCCTTGTTAAATTTACTAGGCCACTTGTCCGGGGACTAACTGTGGTCCTTACTAGTTTAAATGCTTCGTCCATTCTTTATTACTTGCGTGTCCTCTTCTATAATTGTTTATTTAGCGTCTATCTCTCTCGTAGTTCCCAAAGTTATTTTGTTGAGACCTCCTCTGTGTCTCTTGCTTCTGATACTCTTCCTTTTGGTTTCTGTGTCTGTTATATTCTCCGTAGTTTCCTTGTTGTGTTTCGTGGTTTTCCCCGTGATACCTCGTTTTCTCCGTTTTCCATGGACTTGCTTTTCCGTCGTTGTATCTATCGTACTTCGCGGTTGTTTTATTCCGTTTGTTCGCTTCGTCGAACATTTTCTTTCTACATTCTTTTGCCCAATGTCCTTGTTTCCCACAGTAATAGCATGTGTTTGTTGGTCCGTTCCCTTTTTCTCTGCAATCTGGTGCCCAGTGTCCTTGTTTATTACAAATTTGGCATCTTTACTCTCTTTTTGTTTCTTCTGCTTCCTTCATCCTGCAATTAGCCATCCAATGTCCTTGTCTGCCACACAATAAACATTTCGCGTTCTGCCTACATTCTTCCTAAGTGTGATTCGACCTTCCGCACGTTGTGCACCTCAGTTGTTCGCTCATAAATGCGACTTTCTGGCTACTGTTTCTGCCGCTTGTCATAGTTACCGCCGTTTCTTGACAACTATTTCTTCCGCTTCTTCTAGTGTCAAGTCGTCTTTGTGTAAAATGTAAAAACCTACCTCCCTTAATAAGTCTTTTCTCAACCCTACTTTGAATTGGTTTATTAATACCGAATTATGTTTTTTTTGTATGTTTGGCATTTGTTCCCTACTTGCGCCCTTTATATCTTCTTCTAGTATCTTGTTTCCAATTAATTTTAGTCTGGTGCAGAACGACGCTACGTCCTCATCGTGTCTTTGGTAGCATTGCACCAGTTGCATCCACCAATCTGCTATAGACTTTTTGGTACAAATTTCCGTAGTAATTTTTCTCTAAATTCTGAATATGACACCGTGTCTAACCTCGGATCAGCCTTGAAAAAATCGTGTGCTACGCTCGCAAGTTTAAATTTCAATAATGTTAGTGTTTCTGATTCCGTCCGCCCGTCTAATTTAGCCGTTAACTCGAGTTTCTCTATGTACCTAGCCGCATCTCTACCTGTGAAATCAGGTAAAGTCACAGCTATTACCCCTAGTGGTTGTGCCTGTGCTACCCTCAGTGTGGGCGGCATGCTGCTTGTGTCCCCCATGGTTTCTGAGCCCCCTTGACTGCCTGTACCTAGCCTATTTTGCGAATCGAGTGGCATATCGCTGCCTGAACTTGGTTATTTTTTATCTTTATTAAATGAAATTTTCTAGCTTTATAAACTTATATTACACCTACCTTTCTGGCTTCTACGACGCCTAAAATTGATAGCTTTTTGGTGCACGGATAGGATATTTTAGGATGGGTTAACTTCCCCCTTTGTAAAATTGAAGCTTACGTCGTTTGGGAGTATGCTTTATTCTAACAAGTGGAACTGAAGACGAAAAGAAAAAAAAATCAATTGTATGACGGAGTAATAAACCAAAACTGATTTGTTTTGATGTTATGCGTCCCGTTAATTCATGACTGTCGTACCTGTGGGTAGCTGTGATGATGGTGGGAGAGTATCGGCTAATTCTCGATATTTTTTTTAAGCCTTTGTACCCTCCTGTATGCCACGTTAACTGCTTTTTTTTCCAGCCTCTGGTTACAGACCGTACAGCTTCACCGTTCCCTGTATTCTCTTGTGCTGTAGCAAGATTGGCATATAATCTTGGCCTGACAGGAATGTCTTGTGTGAAGATCTGGCGTCCCTGCTGACTTACAACCCTGTATTGTAGATTCGCTATTTGACCACTAATGGTTTTTTATTTCGGAAAACTGCTGCGACCAAACAACCCTGTATCGGAAAACCGCTGTCACCAGATGTAATAAATTTTAGACCTTATTTTTACACTCTTATGGTGAAGCAGCTATCAACTCAGTCGATGATTGCTGAGTAAGATTATTTTTCGACCTTGACTGGTCTAGATCCAGTGTGATTTGCAGGAGCTGTGCTACCTGTTTGGCAGGGTGTGATTTTTCATCACGCACACTGATCTTGGTCTAGTGGAAGCTATGTTTTGCGCAATTACTAGACCCTGGTTAGAAAAACTCCGTTGTCAATACTTAGTTGACCGAAGTATTCCACCTTACGCCGTTTGGCATGTTCACCTCAGATCGGTATTTCGCCTTTTATCCGATGTATGGATTTTTTCTCGACCTTCTCTGGTCTAGATCCAGTGTGTTCTGCGCCCGCAGTTACACCTCGTGTAGGTTGTGGCTCTTCACCACGCACACTGGTCTTGATCTAGCGGAAACTATGGTCTCGTAGGCTCTATGTTGCGCTATACTAGATCCTGGTTGCGACCATCAATTTTTCTCCCTCCTAGGTAGGGTAGCTGAACCGCTTGTCACCGTTCGTGGGGTGTGGTTCCAGACAACCGGATTTACCTCTCGGAGAGAAATGGTTATGGACAACCGCTGTCACCTTCCCTGGGTGAGGTTGTTCCAATAGGGGATGGTACGCAAACCGCTGTCACCAGATGTAATGAAACCTCCATCAATAGAGCTGTCACTGTCCTATACTGCGGCTCTATACCTCCTTCACTTAACTGGTTATTAATAAAAGAGCGCTGTCACCACTCTAAATAAACGTCGCCAGTTGTAAAAAAAAATCATACCTTTTCTTTACTCTATATCGATCCCGACCTTCGAGTCACCAATTTCTTTCTCCAATGTGCGGCTGAGCGTGTAAGGCAAATCCAGTCCGAGTTGAGCTAGGTACGCCTGGTCTTAAAACGGTTTGATCCTCCTTTGCCAGGACAGGATTGTTCTCCCGGTTCTGTTTCACTTCCAAGGTTGTTACACTCTCTAGGGGGGAATTACGGGGTAGGGGTGATAAATAAAATATGGTGAAACCACAAGGTTGTATAAAAAAATATAATAAAAAGTCCTCTGAGTATATATATACATATATATATATATATATATATATATATATATATATATATATAAAACAAAATCCCGATATTACCCAAATAAACAAAGTCCCCCGGTATAAGACTACCTATACATTTATCACTAATTGGTGCATCCTAACCTACCCCTGTATAACATGTAACTATCTCACAAAACAAAATTATGACGAAGCCCTCGCCTTGCGTTAGAACAACTAAACTAACCCCTTATCGTTTTGGTATTTCCAAAGCACATGAGAGGCGTATGTTTTTCTTTTCTCCTAAACGTGATATTCACCGGTGTCGAGACGAAAAATAAAATATTATATGTGTTTACTTTTTAAACCGAAATAAACGTAGCCACTTGTAAAAAAAAATCCTACCTTCTCTTTACTCTATATCGATCCCGACCATCGAGTCACCAATTTCTTTCTCCAATGTGCGGCTGAGCGTGTAAGGCAAATCCAGTCCGAGTTACCTTTTAAACCGAAATGTTATTCCAGCTTACGGTGGTTTTTCGCATTGACCTTGATAGCAAAATGAAAGTGAAATTTATTCGTATAAAATATTGCTGAGCTAAGAACAATAAAATATTTATCGACACTGGCGTTTTAAGTTGCGAAATTCCAAGTCTTGGAATCACCTACAATATTTATGTGTTTTACTAATAAATAAGAAATTGCGAATCACGTCTGAACAAAAGAACAATTTTTTAATATTATATTATTTATCAGCACAAGTTCGCTGAAACCTAAGAAAAATGGAAAATCATACGCTCCGGCCTTTTTGATACGATGTACAAATTAACCTCGCGTGAATTTCTATCTCCGTCCTACCTACGAGGTGGAAGCGAATTATGTGGCGCAACAAAATAATAACTACTAATTAGAAAAAAATCCTAACTCTTGTCAGGTTGGCGAAAATCTGCAAAATTTGATTATATCATCACACATGGTAAATTATATATATTACAGAACGAGCTGCGCCCCCAAAAATTTGTGAGCCTGGACATGCAATGTTTAACTGAGAACGACCAGATGTGTCCAGTCCCCTTGAAAGATCATAAAATCAACTAAATATATTTGTTATCGCTACTCCCTATGTATAACATTTGAATTATAACTCCCAAGTTCAGAATCCAGCGCAAATAATAACGAATAAATGTCTCAAACTGAAACAAAGTTTAAATCTCAACTTGTTCAAAAACTTACGGCCGTTGGAAAACTTCCTCTTTTCTCTGGCCTGGATACTGTTTATTCTTCGCTAATCTTTTTAGCCACCGCGAGTAGTGCCAATAACCGGAATCGTGCTATGTTGAAAAGAACTTAGCGTAGAGGGTGATTCTACCGTTTTGTGTCTCGAAGCGGGGAACAGTGTTCACCGTCAAGGATATCTCAGTAACCCTATTACACCCTGACACAACGGAGAGAACTTTACCTCTGATACCGCTAACACTAAAAAAACTACTACCGTCGCCGTGACAGGGAAGGACTTTTCCCATCGCGTTTTCGACCGGCACTCTTGCTGCCGCTCTCTGCACCTCGTTTTTGCTTTCCCCCGAATTACGTTTGGAGTTTTTCTGTCGAATTGCAAAATCAACTTTTTATGTTGTGAAGCGTGCTAATTTTTCGTTATCAAAATAATTGTATTCAAAACAATTATTTTGCTTTGACCCAGTAAACTGTTTTATTTGTTCTAATCTGTTTTGACTTCGTATTATTTTTCTAAACAAAATGTGGGTCGCATTCCATTTTTTTTATTTTGATTTAAAATAAAATATGTTTTACCGTGTGTTCTGAAATGTTCTACAATAAATTTATCTTTTTGTTATTCGCATTTATTACACTGCTAATCTGCTGCCTGTGTCGAAGAATTTCAATTTCCTCTTGGATTTGAACTGCCAACACTGCTCTCAATTCAGGACCATATTCTATGAACTTATTTGTCTTGTTCGTTTTCACTGCGAACCTGCTGTCTGTTTTGAAGAATTTCAATTTCCTCGTAGATTTGAACCGCCAACACTGCTCTCGATTCAGGACCAAATTCTATGAACTTTATTTGGTTCAATCCGGCTACAGAAGGGCCATATTCTAATTAACTCTTTTTTCACTTGCGTTATTAGATGGGACGGTAAGTTTTTTATTGTTAAATGTTTTTCTCGAAGGACCGTATATTGTATTCACTGTTGTAGGATGTTTGATTAAATGTTTTCTCGAAGAAATTAAACACTAATTTCACTTTCATGTTGCTATATTGCAGGAATTTATAACTTTTTCTTTTGCGTATACAATTAAGAAATTCACTTGAGCATACGCGTTACATTTTGATTATTTAGCACATAACCTGCTGGAGTAATGAATGTTTAATGATTAATTACACATGTTTTTTACCAGGACCAAATGTCGGGTGCTCTTATAACATGAGTACCATTATGTGTACGACAGTTAAATATGATGAGACAAAATGTAATGTAGTTGACATATTTATATATCGGTTAACGTGGTTACGAGGAAGGAGAGAATAGAATTTGAAACGTGAAACGGTCAGATACAGCGAGTGAAAATTTGCAGCGATTTTTTGTTGCCTGAAAAGGTTGTATATCTTGAGCAGAATATTTGAATTGTGTTATACAGGGGAAGTTGAAAATAAAAATCACAGGAGAATTTGGTAATTAAATCAAATTCGAACATACCATATACAATGTATGACACTAAAAATTACTAAAAAAGTATTCAAAGTGACTTCATTGTCACTGTAAATGTTATAATGAAGTCTCTTTTATACCCGAATTATAAAATAGTATATTGAGTACCAAGTGTCATAAGATCACAATAGTCACGAGTGCCTTGTGAAACAGGTGAATAAAGACGTTTTTAACACGAGGTGCTTATTATACTTTTTCTTCGTCCGCAGAAATGAAAAAATTATATTCATAACATGACGGGCGATGGCTGAATGATAAATCAACTAAATGACGCAGAACACCAAAATTATCACGGAACGTGAAATTTAACATACAAAAGATACACTAGATGTGACAGTTAAAAAAAAGGATAAACAAGAAGTGACTTGACTTTTCACATTTTAAACACTACTGTTCAAAGAGTTGTTTTGTGCGTGTTTAAAATGCGGTTTTAGTAACGGATGTAGAAAAAATAAATTAATTATACATGCATAGATAAAAATATTTTACTTACAGATTGTAAAACCAAAATCAGTATTATTATAGATATATGTAGTGTTAACTCTTTATAGGAATTCTCGATCAATAAATTAACAGAATACATGAACGAGGTGAAAGATGATGTAAGCGAGAAGAACAACCAAATTCCATAAATGGCATTTACTTTCTGAACAATAAAAAATAAATCTTTATAAGTATTTTTGATTTTTTTTATATGAAATAAAATATATGGATTGTAATTAATAGATATTTTTTCTATTTCGGATAACAAAGATGTTTGTTTGGCAGTTATTATATGTGCGATTTCTATGAAACTCATAATAGCAACTGCATATTGAAGATTTGTATGAATAATTATGATCTGTTGTACGAATCCAATCCAAGAGAAATATCTCAATATATAGATCACATTCAGTCCAATTATCAAAATTATCCAACCAAAAATGTACCAATGGCGCAAATCCTTAATTCTCGAAAATTCATCAGTAAGGATTTTCTGGTTATCAATTATTTTAAAAATAGTTTTCCACGCAATCCTATTATGTAGTAGTCCACACAACACCGATAAAAGTATCGTTTCAATACTCATTGAAACTGAAAAAATGGATAAAATTTCTGATGTTGTTAATTCCTCCAAACTCTCTGCACTTTTTTTAATCGTCCACGATCCGATTAGTAAAAGTAGCACTATTATTATTTTTTGTACGATATTTCCGACACTTTCTGTTTTTAAATTCCAAGGAAATAACCCAATAAATGCTCCGCATTTGTAAATGCTTTTTAAGCAGGAGTCCGATTTGATTTTTGCTGGTTCGTAATACATCATTACTCTAACTTAGTATGCTGAACTGTGTTAATGCATATTACAGTTAAGCAATTAGCTAAAGCACAATCAATAAATACCTAATTCATTAATTCCATTGATATAATCTCATAAAATAACCATTGACTACTACTCTAATAATAACGAAATATTAATAATTATTCTATATAAGTGTTACTTCCATAAAAACTGACATAATGTGGTGATGGATTGGTACCCTCGATTTATTATTTTGTTACGATACATCTGTACTCTCTGAAAAATACCAAATATATGTTTTTTTTATTAGGATCATCTAAGGCTTTGTTAATACTATGGAAATAAAACAAATGAAATAACTATAAATAAAAATAAATAATTTAATAAAATCAGTATCACATCTAAGTTATTTTTGTCAAATCACATGAGCTCCCAGAAAGATCTCTACTTAAACTTGAACCATCTTTACTCGTGTAAGACCTATTGTACTTTAAATGGCTTTTCACTAATTGTCCACTAGCTAATGCTGCCATTAATGACAATTCTCCTGCCAATACTGTTCCACATACTATCCTAGCTAGTTGTTTGGCATTATCCCCCGGTACAGCTTCATTGGGGCCAGCTACTCCCAATATTTTCAGGCAGGCTTGCTGAGCAGGTAAAATAGTGCCACCCCCAATTGTTCCTATTTCTATGGAAGGCATTGTGCATGATATATACAGATCCTCGCCATTTTCACCCCAAGGTTCCATTATTGTCAGACAATTACTACTTGAAACGTTTTGTGCAGCATCTTGACCCGTAGCTATAAAGATGGCAGTTACTATATTAGCTGCATGGGCATTAAAACCACCTAAAAATAATTTTACTATGATTTTTTTCATTCAATTTAACGTGCATGAGACAACTATGGCCATTATCACAAGGTACAGGAAATTACAATAGATTATAAACATATCATTTGAAAATAGTTACAAACAATAATGAACTATGTCTTTAAATTTTATTCAGAAGGTTCTCTTCTTTTAGAAACTGGATGGGTATAATGATTAGGTGTGCACTAATTAAGATATGCTTAATGTCGGTTTTCACTTCAAGCTGCGTACGTCGTTTAGTATAATAGGAGAAATCTACGAGAATGTGTTGAATGTCAAGTAAAGATTGGCAGTTTTGGCAGTTTGGATGGGGGGAAGAGGTCATAAGGTGGCCTTGAGTGAGTCGGGTATGACCAATACGACCTTCACGTTTCTCCTTAGATCGGGGATGTCAAACTGTTATAGTCGGATGTATTTTCCTTAAAAATGTTACGGAATGATTCCAGTGGTTTAACCATTTCTTCCGTATAAGTTTTTCCATAGTGAATTTTAGGTCTCTAGAGATTTGCAGAATAATGGGTGTAGTGATGGATGAGGCAGTTTCTTCAGCAAGGCGATCGGCGTTCTCATTATCAGTTATACAAATGTGTGAGGGAATCCATGTAATAGTGATATTAAATCGTGAGAAATATGGGTGTGATAGGTGTCGTGGATACGTTGAACGAGGGGCTGATTGATGAATAAATTGTTGATGGATTGAATAGATGAGAGAATCTGTGCAAATAGTAACTTGTTGATGAGTAATTACGCAGAAATTGAAGGCAAGAGGCTGGGATTCGGTGGAATCCCATGACTGTTTGCGTAGTGGTAACAGCACATCCGACACCAGTCTCGTTTTTTGAGCCGTCAGTGAAGAGGATACGGTCGTATTTCTTCGAAATTATTATTTCTAAGAAGGATTTCCTTATGAGTTCGTGACAGGTTTCTTCCTTGTTGAACTTGGTGAGTGAGATATTACATCTTGAGTGTTATGTGGGATGGAGACAGGGGTGGTGTTATGTGGGATGGAGACAGGGGTGGTGAGGGATAATTTAGTGTGAGGTATTAATGTTTTAAGAAAGAGGGGAATGGTATGTATGCGCGGGTTGGTTGGTGGGGAGCTAAGAATGTTATGTATTCTGGTTATTAAAGAGGAAACTGGAATAGAGGGGTCGGATGAGATTGTGGCAGCATAAGAAAGGAGGAGATATTGACGTCTGAGCCAGAGTAGAGGTTTATTGTCTCAAGGCCAAGGCTCCCGGCTGGACGAGAGTGAAATGCGCCTAAACAAAGTCGGATGGCAATATTGTGTACAGAGTTTAGGGTTTTCAGGACGTTTTTGGATGCTGACATATATGCAATACTGCCATAATTGAGTTTGGATCGAATGAGAGTCCCATATACTTTTAGGAGGGAATATTCGCTAGCTTCCCACTGATAGTGAGATAGTGTTTTGATGATATTGAAGAGTTTTAGGCATTATCCTCTGGTTTCTCGTATATGGTGTTTCCAAGAAAGTCGGGAGTCCGATCACTCCTAGAATTTTGCAGTGATCGACGACTGAGAGAGGGTGGTTGATCACTAAAATTTCAGAGTAAGGGGATGAGGATTTGCTGCTGAATCTTATGAGCTTTGATTTTGTAGGGTAGAGGGAAAGGCCAAGTGAAGATAAGCTACTATGCAATAGGTTTACAGCAGATTGGAGGAGTTTGCATGTAGTAGGTGTTATGTCGCTAGATAACGAGGTCGTATGCATATGCAGCAGATTTGAAAGGGCAGGGAAGATAGTTACATAAATGAATAATGGCTAGAATAAATATTGTAGTGCTAAGGGGGATCACCGTCTTGTTGGACATTAGTTATTGATAGGCATGTGACGGTTATTGAACCGAAAGGTCATCAATAAATATAGGAAGATTTAGTCAGTAAGAAAAACCACGGATCCTTAGAAATACGAGTAATTAAGTAGTAGTAAGAAACACGTTCACGGTTGTATGCGACATAAATATCAAACAAATAAATAGATAATGCTGAGGATATAGATAAGTAAGTCATTAATTCTAGTTCAGTGTTAGTTGTACGTCGCATGTATGCTGAGTCATCGACTGTTGACTATGGTCAAGACTTGTTATAAGATATTTAAATAAATATATCCCAGTGAGATTATACAACATATGGTATTATAAGTGGAACGCTTTCTTCTAAGCACCACAGGCAGCCATTTACTGATACCCTAAAGGATCTATTACTAAGAAAGTGTCTGATAAATGAGAAAATGTTACCATTCAGGCCATAAAATGAAAGTATATCAATAATCGTCTGCCTTAGTAAGGTGTCAAATGTAGCTTCAATGTCAAAGACAGAGGCCGACACGCTTGTTCACGATTTATAGCATTTGCAAGGTGGGTTTGTAAAACTGAGTTTGTTTTGAAATGTTTCATAAAATTTATCAGCAAATATGTTAGAAACAGTTTGGCTATTGCTAGAGGAAGTTACATTAAAAAAATATGAGGAATTTTGGTTAATTTTTCCATGTTTGGGAGTAGTTTGTTATTATGCAAGGTTGTTACATAATTATGCCAGGAGTTTTTTTACCTGTTTCATTACATATTTGGCACTTGCTTTAAGTCTTTTAAATTCAACTAAGTTTTCAGGTCTTTTGTGTTTGCGGAAAATGTTAAGGGCAGTTTTGGGTTGTCACACTGCTTGTTCGCATTGAGGGTTCCACCAAGGAACCGTTTTGTGACAGGGGATATGGGTGGTTTTACCAATGTGAGTGAATGCTGCTGTAATTATGGCGTCTGAGAAAAGCTTATTCGAATCATCAATATTATTGGTGGCAGGTAAATCACGCAGGGGAGATTCAGTCCTCAAAGAGAACTCCGGCCATTTCGCTTTGTTGAAGCACATAAGCTTGTTGATTTGATAATGATTGATATCACTTAGATCATCAGCAGTTTGCCAGGTTAGGGGCAGTTTTGGGATCACAAATACTTAGATCAATGGCAGAATAGGTACCAGAAGCGATATTGAAGTGGGTATATGATCCCGTATTGAGGAGACATGAATTAGTACAATGTAGTATATTCTCGACAACTTTGCCGCGTCCAAATGTGCGTGAGGAGCCCCACAAGGTGTTGTGGGCGTTGAAGTCGCCCACAAGTATAAAGGGTTGGGAAGTCAAGAAGCTTTTCTTCATTTAGTTAGTTGTCAGGGAGAATGTATATGGAGCATAATTAAACCAATAATTACAACGTTACAGTTGGTCTAAAGGAGGAGGTGAGTTGGCGGAATGATTGTTGGACGAGGATATGGGGGCAGTGGTAGGAAAGAAAGTAGGATCAATAGAAATATTATCGGTAGAATCATTCTGGATAAGAGTAGTCGTGGAGAGGGAGGGAGGAGGTGTCAAGAAAATTTTGGCAGGTACCTGCAGTAGGTCCAGCTTGTTTGCAGAGGAAACGCTTCAATTTATCTGAGGTAACGAAGATCCGGAAAGCAGTATTTTCGAATTGTATTACAAAAGAGGTTTGTATTTCAAAGTTATCTTTGTCTGTTATGACATAGACGGGCCGATGAGAGCTTTGAATATGGGAATAATCTTCTTCAGGTGAGCCAGTATGGATATTGGTGATGAGGGATAATAGTTGAAGTCAGAGATCGTTTTTTAGAGCCAGCGTATGGGGACGATTTCTTCTTTAATGACAACTGAAGATTGATTTTTAAAGGGGGTTATCAACGAGTAAAGTAGAAGCGAGAAAGATGCAAATACGTTGGTTATGTATACGGAAAGCATAGATGATACCTCTTGGTATCACAATTTCACCGATTGCCTTGCTGTAATCGAAGAAAACTGTAGCCGGAAGTGCATTTATTACGATAACTTCATTTCTACTAGGATATGTTATAGGTGTCAAATTTGACTTTCTTGAATTTGATTAAGAG
Source organism: Galeruca laticollis (assembly GCA_963921935.1). Classification (NCBI taxonomy): domain Eukaryota; kingdom Metazoa; phylum Arthropoda; class Insecta; order Coleoptera; family Chrysomelidae; genus Galeruca; species Galeruca laticollis. Next base: position 147,878,893 of record OY998176.1, on the reverse strand, counting down.
ACAGCAGCAAAACTTCGTGTAGTGGGTTGTGTTGCATTACGCAAAATAAATTGATGAAAAATAATGACACACCCTGTATTGTGTCAGTAATATGTGTGCCAATAGGGTAACTAAGCGACCGACCCACTCTCACTTTTGAAATTGTCCAAACACCACTTGTAATAGTTTGGACATGAGAATATTTTATTTCTTCACAAACACATGCTTGTTAATGGGTCTTGTCTCATAAGATAAGGTGACATATTGGGTCTGGTCAGATAAAAATATCACTGCATCATATATTATATAGGGGGAAGACATGTACAGAAATGCAGAAGTTTTAGAAAAAATTGTAAGATAGACAGTTGAAAACATGTATGCCTCGGAAACAGACTAACGCTCTGGTACCTGGGGTGTAACCTGAAATCGAATTTATAAAGTTTAAGATGTACTTTTATTTAGTGAAGTAAATGTTTTTGGAATAAGTAGAATTTATGCAATGAAGATATAAAAAAGCATGATTTCTGGTCCTTCGTATTTTATTGAATCCTACCAAAACAGGTTGAGTTGACATTTTAAAATATTTTGGATGTCAAAATATTTAATAAACTATATAGACCAAGCCACTGGCCTTTAGATGAATTAATATTAAGTATCAAATAGTGTAAATAGACACATACCCATATGGACCAGTAAATACAAGACACAAAAAACTAATCACTTGTGTTAAATATAACATTAATGAGCACTCGAACGAAAATAATACCTTCACGGTCGGGGGCCACACGTGGAATGATATAATTTACAAAATCCTAATTAAAAAAAATATACACATTGGTAGGGAATGAACTGTTTGTACCCAATTCACACAGATAAAGCTATTACAACAATTATAACATAATTATTAAAAAGCATACATCTCAAAATTCTAAGCAACCCTCTTGTTTTTGTTAAATATGCCAAAAACTGCAACTTCATTATAATTTATATTAATTAGCAAAAAGAGTGTTACAAATGCAAACGGTACTATCAATATTCTAGTATTCCAGTCAAATACAATCTGATGTGTTTGTGGAGTCTTACCTATACTACCAGCAACTGCCGAGCCAATAAAATTTTTTGAAATGTTTAAATCAACCATTGCTGAACTAGTTGTCTTCAGAACAGACGAAACAACATGAGCGGAAATAATTGCTTCAGAAACTACAGATTTTCCTCTGCCTTCTATCCAATTTATGCTAGATGGTTTTTTATCCGTGCATACATTTCCACTTAAACTTAATATTTCCATATCTGAAAAGTGTACTTTCATTGCACCGAGGGCTTTCTCAGTACCTTTTGAGATCATGTTCATACCCATTGCATCACCTGTTTCTGCCACAAATCTAAAAATGATGAAGAGTTTTTGGAAAACATTGAGATTTTGAAGACAATATCACCCAGGTACACAACAAAATTATTTTACTATCATTTTAAGAGGAATCTTTATTTACGGTATTCATAAATAACAAATAATAAATGAACTTTATTAAGTATAGAAATAATACTCAACTGGCCAGTGACCAAGGTCCTTCAGCCACAGTGGTATAAGTTATTGTGTGAATTACAATGATATTCTTAAAATTTTACAGTTTCAGATTGATATAAGAGAGAAAAAAAAACAAAAAATAACCAAAACCATAGTTTATCCCGTAGAATTTGTTCTGAATGTTTGTAGTGTGTTCTTCTGTTATTTCTTCTGTTGCAATATGGAGATGAGTTTCTTGTTTTCGGTTTTCTCACTACATTTGAAGGACAACTGTGATAGTCTATCTTCGATGGGTTGCACTCCAGTAACTTAATATAGCAATATAGCAGTTGATTGGGTGGATTATGGATAGGATTATTCGGATGTTTAAAATTCGTGATAATGCGCAAGGCAGTTCTTTCCGCCACCTAGAGAGGGCAGGCTTTCTTACGTTCTGGAATATTATATGTCCATATTCAATTAGTGGTCTACATATCATTTTGTAGATTTTAGTTTTTGTGTTTAACTTTATTCCATGTTCTTTTTTAGATATAGATTTGAAGTGCTTTGCCCATATAGTTTTCTTTTTTATATTTCGTGTGTGTGAGTTGAAGTTTAGCTTATTGTCCATAGCGATCTCTAGATATTTTGTACATATTTCTGGACTGAGTTCCTGGTCATATAACATTACTGACGGTGATGTAGATGATGGGGAGTGGAAAAATATTAGCAAATGCTATTTCCCTGGATTAGGTTTCAGTCTCCATTTATTGAACCATGATGTTGTTCTGTCTGCTAGCTGTTATAATCTTTCAACGGTTGTATTTATACTCCTGCAGTGAGAAACCAAAGCAGTATCATCTGCATATTGTAGTATATAGTTATCCGAATTAAAGTAATCTGGGTCTGTGTGGTATATATCTGAACAGTATATGTAAGGGTGATAATGGAGATCCCTGAGGTACACCTTGCTGTGGGGTAAATTCGTGAGAAGTTTTGTCCCGCATTGTACTGAGTTTTCTTTCATTCAATAAGTTAGCTATCACATGGATCAGGTATTTGGGACAATCAAGGTGGTCCAACTTGTATATAAGATCTTTCGTCTAAACACTATCGAAAGCTTTGTTAATGTCTAAGAAAATTGCTGCTGTTTTGTTTTCGTTAAGCGTAGATGCTTCTATGTTGTTGGTGAGTATCGCTAGAGGGTGGGTCGTAGAACAATGACTTTTCAATCCAAACTGATACTCTGGGATACAATTTACCACTGATTTGACTATTCTGTTTTTTATGATTTTTTCAAGGTTTTTTCCTAGCACAGGTAGCAGCGTAATTGGTCGATAACTGGTAGGTGTAGAGTGATCCATGTTTGGTTTCGGAACAGTAACAATTGTACCCGTTTTCCATTATCTGTTTTTCAGACAAAACTGATACATTTGGATGATATATTCGTGGATCTTATGGTGTAGCTGTTTAACCAACGATTTTTTAATGAAATCATGCCCTGGGGCAGTGTTTTACCTTGGTTTATTATACTGTAGTATTCTTCAATTTCATATTCCTCAGGGTTCACGTTGACTTGCTGTGGGTCTATATAGTGTATGTTGTACCATTCTGAGATAGTTTCATAGTGGTGATCATCGAAATTGTCTTCTTCGCTTTCTTCATATATTTTTTCGAAATGCTGAGCAAATATGGTACTTTTCTCTTCTGGCGAGTCGACTGTTTGACCATTTTCCATCAGTGGGTGGCTCTCTTGTGAGTTATTTTTATATTTCGAAAGTTTCTTAATATCCTGCCAATAGGATTTACCCTATTTATCACTTATCTCCTCCCATACAGTCAACTATTTATGTCTGTACTGCTGAATCATCATCTGTATGTTTTTATTATATTTATTTAGTTCTCTTTTTAAGGCCGGGTTGCCTATATCCCTATATTCCCTATACATTTTTCGTTTGTTTTTAATCAGTTGTATGATGTATGGTAGTAGTTCCGGGGTAAAGTGCCGCATTTCATTTTTGGGGGTATTTTCCAATACAACTTTTGTTAGTTTAGAGTTGAAATTGCTGAGCATTCTTCGGTTTATGTCCTGCTCGTTTTGTCTATGTACCTCAACATGGCTGTGTTCACTTTCTCTATGTTTGTTTTCCTGAAATTGTATTTCTCAATTTTGATATTTTTAATTGGGGTGTAAGGGACAATGATTCTGAAACCGAGGTGGTCTGAGCATAGTTCTGGTATATTTACAACACTTTTGGTATTTCTTGCTAGCTTGGAGGTATGAAAGGTCATATCCGGTGTTGAGGCTGCATTATGATTCATAAGAAAAGTAGGCGGAGTGTCGTATTTAACAAAGTTGGTATTATTCAGAAAGTCGTTCACTTGTTTTTTCTTCGGCTTTGTATTGGCATTGAAGTCTCCTATTACAATGGTATATTTGTTGAGGCTGCTCATCGTAAATATATTTTCCTCTTAGTGTTTTAAATGAAACTCAACGTTTCTAGCTAATTCCACAATATAATGAAAAATATTAAAAATTCTAAAAAATTGACAATTGTTTCGATAACTGAATATCATCGTCAGAATGACAGAAGTTACATTTCATTTTATGCCTACCTGATGTTTAGTAGTTATTTTTGGCTAGACCAAGAAGTGACCTACCTTTTGATTGACTTAATATATGTTAATAGAAAAAAGAAGAAGATGTGATATTACAAATATTGAAGCTTAGATATTATTAGCCCTATGGTGATATCCTGGATATCATTTTTCCAATTAAGATCAGTATAACTGTGCAATGATATAGAAAACCAGGAAAACTATTTTCCTCTATTCTGGAGTGTGCGTGAATGAAGAAATATATGTAAATAATCATCAAGAAATGGAATTGAAAAACGTATACATTCATTTAGAGGGTTGTTGATAGATGGAACATTGCCTTTTCTCATTCTCAGTTTGGGATCTGTTAGGACTAGACTACTTCCCCTGGCGTGGTTGTGATTAAGTGGCCGTTTTTCTGAACAGCATTCCAGTTTTTTAAACTATTTTATTTGGATCCTTCGTTTTGGATTCTACGAATAATGCCATAATGATATCAGTGGATTCAATATACATTTGTATAAGCTCTTTCTTCCCGGAATATCCATTGATATTTGAGTATACTATATTAATTAAGGACATGTTCGTAATGGGCATTATTGGTGGGCTCAGTAGGCGAGTGATGTGAGGTGTCAGTTTCTTCCAGTATCCATTTCATCATTAGAGCCATCGCTTTCTGACAACATGTTAATGTTTATTCACACAATTGTCCGCAATAAAGAAAAGTTTTTATATGTCACTTAATATATTTTTATTGTAAGTAGTTTTTGTTTAGACTAGAGATAACACCGATTTTGCTGATAAGCTTTTAATTACGGTACGTTCGCTCTCTATGAAGGTCCGAAACAAACTGCATAAATAACATTTAACCAATATTTTTATTTCGCAAATATCCAACTTTGTAAATTATCGTATTGTATTGGAAGTTATTTAAAACTATCAATAACATATTGAAACTGAAATGGTGCATAAATTCACCAAAGAAAATTTATATAGAAATATTTAATCAGAAATTTAAGTCAAACCGTAGTTTGTAACCTCAGGTTCAAGAAAATATTGTTAAATTGACACAATAGGAAATAAGTAGCGCCAGAATACCAGCACTACCCTTCTTGAACATATCGTTATAAATTATTGTGAATATATTTCATGGAAATACTAACCTAATAAATAGATAGCGTCCAGCCATATGTGTGGAAATTTTTAGAAGTCTAGCATACCTACTTGTTGAATCAAATGCATTCTTTAAAATCGAAAAGTTTTCTTCCTTTTTGGACCATTTTAGTGCTTCTGTAGCAGTTACAATTGATCTAAATCTAATGACAGGTCCTCTAGTCATACCATCAGCTACTATTCTAGTTTTCACCCCACTTTTTTCAATAGCCCTACAGCCTTGAAACAAAGCAGATCGTTATTTAACACAGAAGGTCAGCAATCTCACTAATTAAGCACTGCTAATAGTAACATAAAGTTATTCACTAATCAAAAGATGGACTACTATTTTACCTATAGAGAAATAGTTGAATGACAATGTCATTGAAAGGAAAGCATGAGTAAGAGTTTGTATACAATTGCTGTCTTTTTAGATTTACGGCGAGTCTTTAAAACGATTAACCATAAAAATTTTTCAATTGAATTTAAAACTATTTATCAAACAGAAAACAAATAAACGGTTTTGAAGATTAAAACTAACTTTTCCGCATCTGTGAGATATCCTGAACAATATCCTGTCATAAAATTGTCACTTGTAGACACTTTGGAGGCTGTACCGTGCTAACAAACCGAATTTTCTCCAAAAATATAGTATATCTGGATTTATAGGACCTGTTATACTTGAACCTTATCCAATCTTAAAATTGGTCACTTGTATATACTCTGGAGGCTGTATCGTGCTAACAAACTGAAAATTCTCCAAAAATGTCAAAAATTTGTTACTTCCAGTACCATAGTACCCGCTGTACTGACTCTAGTGAGCTGAAAATCAATAGGATTAAGCTGTGAGACGCCTTGAACAATATCCAATCATAAAATTGGTGACTTGTTGCACTCCGGAGGCTGTATGGTGATAACAAAGTGAAATTTATCCAAAAATGACAAAAATGTCGTACTTCAAGTACCATAGCACTCGTTGTACTGGCTCTGGTGAGCTGAAAATCAATAGGGTTCGTCTGTGAGATGTCCTGAACAATATTCAATCATAAAATTGGTGACTAGTTACACTCCGGAGGCTCGAGTTCTATATATAAAAAAAACAAAGCTTTATGGTTGTTGAATATTTAGTAAAAATTTTTTGAAATACAGTACAGCGTCGATTATCTGAATTAATTGGGGGAGATGGGTGTTCGGAAAACTATTTTTTTTTTCGGATAATTGAACTGTATTGATTGGCTCACATATATTTATAGTACAGGTGGATGAAAAACATACTGATTTATGAATATCTAAATGACAAATAGGTACTAATAAAAAAGTCCTGTAATGAAACAGGTACTAAGTAAACTTAACGTTTTAAAAAATATTTAGCCATTTACGCTCTTTTTTAAGAACTGATATTTGATACTGGTTGCTTTCAGCTTGTGTTTCAAACCAATACAAGGCAATATCTAAGCATTGGTGTTTTAAATGAAACTCAACGTTTCTAGCTAATTCCACAATATAATGAAAAATGTTGAAAATTCTAAAAAATTGACAATTGTTTCGATAACTGAATATCATCGTCAGAATGACAGAAGTTACATTTCATTTGATGCCTACCTGATGTTCAGTAGTTATTTTTGGCTAGACCAAGAAGTGACCTAGCTTGTGAACGACTTAATATATGTTGATAAAAAAAACAAGAAGATGTGATATTACCAATATTGAAGCTTAGACATTATTAGCCCTATGGTGATATCATGGATATCATTTTTCCAATTAAGATCAGTATAACTGTGCAATGATATAGAAAACCAGGAAAACTATATCTGCTGATCTTTACAATTATCACTTAAGAAAACAGTTTAATAGTGGAGAACTCCCTAGATTTATCTGTTCATTGACGATTTCATATTGTGGGTTTCTTAAGTGTCTTCTAGTTTCCAACTCTTCAAGGAAATCCAGTTCTTGTTTCTTATCACAAATATGTAGTACTTCTAGTTCTGTGTTAGGTGTCAATGAATGGTTGGTGTCAAGTAGATGTTTTGCGTAATGGGATTTATCTGTATGCTCGTAAATGTTCACTGTATCTGATTTCAAAAATTTTAAGGCTGTGACCCAAACAGACAGCATTACATTCTGGACATTTGAGTTTATATATACCTGATTTCTTTAATGTTGGTATTTTTGTTTTAAAAGAAATTGTTGTATTCGTTGCTAAAGATATTATCTTTGAAATATTATTAGAAATATTTCCTGCATATGTGATGGTTTTATAAGTTTTTATTTCTTCAGTTTGTGTAGGAAATATTAGTTGTAACGCCACTTTTCCTCTTTTTTATTAATTAGCGTATTTATCATATGTAATGAATAACCGTTGGATGTTGCTATTTGTCTAATTTTATTAATCTCTCTATCAAAATTACATTTGTTCATAGGAACTGAAAATACTCTATGTATCATTGAATTGTATGCCGCTAGTTTATGTGACATGAGGTGGTTGGAACTATATGGAATTGTCACATCAGTGTGTGTTGTTTTTCGGTAAATTGCATAATCAAGTATATTATTAACTCTTTGTATTTTCAAATCAAGTAAACTGATTGAGTTATTTTCTTCATCTTCTAATGTAAATTTAATTTTTGGGTGTAAATTATTAATGTGGTTGAAAAATATATCTAATTGTCCTTCACTACCTATAAAACAAGCTAATATGTCATCTACATATCTATACCAAAATAAAACATTTTTTGAAATAACACTTTCAAAGATTTTTCTTTCTAAACTGTCCATAAAAATGTTTGCCAAAATAGGTGATATAGGACTTCCCATTGGTAAACTTTCATCTTGAATATATATGTTATTGTCAAAAGTGAAATAATTCTGATTAATACATACATCAAACAAATTAAGTATATCTGATATTATTCCTGGATTAATATTTTTATCTTTTAGTAATTTTCTTACAAGTATTACACATTCTTTAAGAGGAATTTTAGTGAACATATTAGTAACGTCAAATGAAATAAGCTTAGCGTTATCTTGTAATTTGAATGCTTTTAATTTTTTGATTAGTTCTATTGAATTTCTAATAGGGGAATTTAGATTCATATCCGTAACTATTGAGTATATTGTTCAGCTTCTTTGCCAATATATTATTAGGAGTATTAACATAAGAAACTACAGGTCTAATTGGTTTCGTTATTTTATGTAATTTAACGGTTCCATATAATTGTGTACAATGAGGATTCTTATTTTTATCATGGACCTCTTTTCGTAATCACTTAAAAGATAATTTGAATTATTAACAATATCCCTTACATTATTGGAAAACTTCTTTGATGGGTCTGCTCTAAGAACTTTTACATCACCTATTTTGGCAAACATTTATGGACAGTTTAGAAAGAAAAATCTTTGAAAGTAATATTTCAAAAAATGTTTTATTTAGGTATAGACATGTAGATGACATATTAGCTTGTTTTATAGGTAGTGAACGACAATTAGATATATTTTTCAACCACATTAATAATTCACACCCAAAAATTAAATTTACATTAGTAGTTAAAGAAAATAACTCAATCAATTTTCTTGATTTGAAAATTCAAAGAGTTAATAATGTACTTGATTATGCAATTTACCGAAAACCAACACACACTGATGTGACAATCCATATATAGTTCCAATCGCCCCATGTCACATAAACTAGGGCATACAATTCAATAATACATAGAGCATTTTCAATTCCTATGAACAAATGTAATTTTGATAGAGATTAATACAATTAGACAAATAGCAACATCCAACGGTTATCCATTACATATGATAAAAATAAGCTAATTAATAAAAAAGAGGAAAAAGTGGCATTACAACTAATATTTCCTACACAAACTGAAGAAATAAAAACTTATAAAACCATCACATATGCAGGAAATATTTCAAAGATAATATCTTTAGCAACGATTACAACAATGTCTTTTAAAACAGAAAGTAACGTGAGTACAAAATTGTTAAATGTTAAAACGAAAATACCAACAACTTTTAAAAAACAATTTAAAAGAAAAGAAACTGGCCAAGCATATAAAACCATACAAACTGATATTCCATCTAAACATTGGTTTACAGCAACAGCTAATACCAAAAGATTTGTCTCAACCATATGTAGGATGAGATTTAACCACGCACTTGTCCCGGCATATTTATATAAAATCAAATTAAACGAATCACCTTATTGTGAATGTGGCGAAGTAGGAAACCTGGAACATGTAATTTTAAATTGTAAAAATATTCAAAACAAAATTGATTTATTGTATCAAGATCTAGAGAATTCTCCTGTATTGATCCAGCACCCACTTAATTTAAATCAACTGATTAGTTTAAATAATGTACATATTTATAGATTTTTATATACACATATTTTTAGACTAGAAATTAATATCCAAGATCCTTTGTGTTCAACCTACGTTGCACCCCTAATTTATACGCGGTACACCCACTGTGTTGTCCAGCTCTGACATACCCCAGAGCAAATTCAAGTGTTCCTGTGCATTCCCTAAATGAATTAAAATATATATATATATAAAAAAAAGAATAAAAAAAATCAAAAAAATATATATATATATAAGCAAAAGAAAAAAAAAGAAGAAAAGAGAAATAAAATTAAAAAATAAATAAATAAAAAAAGAACAAAAATTAAATGAGGAAAAAAAAACGATTAAACTAGTTAAAGATATTAGGTATTAAATATAATGTGAAGGCAGAGTGATGACAATCAATCATTTTTTGCAATACAGATTAAATCTGGCGAATGGAATCTCTTCCGAAGCCATGCCATTTTAACCTCACATACACACACACACAAAAATACCAACAATAAAGAAATCATGTATATATAAACTCAAATGTACAGAATGTAATGCTGTCTATTTGGGTCAGACCCTTAGAAATTTTGAAATCCGATACAGTCAACACTTACGAGCATATAGATTAAAACAACCAGATAAATCCCATTACGCAAAACATCTACTTGACACCAACCACTCATTAACACCTAACACAGAACTAGAGGTACTACATATTTGTGATAAGAAACAAGAACTGGATTTCCTTGAAGAGTTGGAAATTAGAAGACACTTAAGAAACCCACAATATGAAGTTGTCAATGAACAGATAAATCTATGGAGTTCTCCACTATTAAACTGTCTTCTTAAGTGATAATTGTGAAGATCAGCAGATATAGTTTTCCTGGTTTTCTATATCATTGCACAGTTATACTGATCTTAATTGGAAAAATGATATCCAGGATATCACCATAGGGCTAATATTATCTAAGCTTCAATATTTGTAATATCACATCTTCTTTTTTTTTCTATTAACATATATTAAGTCAATCACAAGGTAGGTCACTTCTTGGTCTAGCCAAAAATAACTACTAAACATCAGGTAGGCATCAAATGAAATGTAGCTTGTCATTCTGACGATGATATTCAGTTATCGAAACAATTGTCAATTTTTTAGAATTTACAACATTTTTCATTATATTGTGGAATTAGCTAGAAACGTTGAGTTTCATTTAAAACACTAATATGAGTAGATTCCACGAAGTAAGGGTCGAGACAGTTAATTTCATTAATATCTAAGCAAGTAAATGCTTCAGCAGCACCAGTTATGTTTTCATCTTCATTATTTGAACGTGTTAAGGAAGTGCGAGCAGAGGCGTCAGGTTTATTAGTCATGAGGTCTAAAATTTATATCCCAAATAATTTGGTACCTGGGCATTGTAGTTTGGTTAAGCTGTCGTCCGGTTGATCGACGCTCCACATAAATATATTTCCTATTGTTAAAAATAATGAAGACGAATATGAAAAATCTAGAGAGGTCTGATATATTGACAACCAAATACATGTATACCTCTATAACCAGCTTACCTCTATTTGTACTAGCAACTAAGCAGCCTTCTGTTGTTGCCATTGGAATGTAGAAAGATTTATTGTCTAAAACAAGTGGTCCGGCAATCCCCACAGGTACTGGAACATAACCTATTACATTTTCACAACATGCACCAAGCACCTTACTGTAATCATAACTTTGATATGGTAAATAATTCATAGAGTCTTTATATTTCATCATATTCTGAAGTATTTGCCTCCTAATTTTAACACCTCTTGCTGGATTTTTCAGTGCTTTTTCTAATGTATAGGCAGGGATATGTTTAGTATCTACAAGGTTGATTACTTCTTTATCTGAAAGCTCATAAGCTTTATCAGTGCGCAGTAACTGCAGACATTCTTGTAAACTACGAGAAGAATCAGGTTCTGAAGATTCAAATATTTTTACAATATCTTCATCAGTTTGGACTTCTACACTACTAGAAAGCGTTCTTTCTTGCCTTATCACCATCCTATTTTCTTTACGTGTATCAACAATAAATTCATTATTGTGTTCAAAATCATCCTTATTTTCAAAATAAATAAATTTAATTAACAGAGTTATTAATAACACTAAAATTACTATATGGTCTGCACTTAATGCAAATTGTTGTAATAAAAACCCGTATATTGAACTACTCTCAGTACAAGGAGTTTCTGTCTTGTTGCCACTAACATCATTAAAGTTGTTTTCTTGTATTGTCCAACGGCTGTAAATATGAACTATTGTGAGTACAATAGACATTATCAATTTCACTCTCTGGGCAGCTGGATTTGATTTATCTTTCTCATCTACAAGTACATTAGTGTCTTCGTGTTGCTTGTAATTATCAGTAATTTTACTTAAATCTAACATTAGGGAAAGACATGCTGGATAAAATGATAACAAAATAACATAATTAACAATTACTGACATACAAGCAAAATAGGAAAGCATTTCTAAGCGGTGAACCCCAGATAGGGTACCCATTCCTATTACTAATGTTTCTACAATAGTATCCAAGGTTATAGTAGGTCCTAAAACTGCAACTCCCCTTGCTATATTGGTTTTAATTTCACTTTGATTTGATGCAGAAAGTGCATATTGAGCCAATTTGGCGGCTTTTGACATATCAATCATTAATAAAAAGAAGAATAACGCATCTTTTAAATCTGATAATTCAATGTGGAGAGTATTTAATACTGCAGATGTAAAAACGAAGCTTGAAAATACAACAAAAAGTCCAGCAAAACCTGAAACAAATATGTTATTAAAACTATGTAAATTGCATATGGAAAGGGTAATTTTTCTTATTGAAAATAAACGATGTTTATTAAAATGAATTTAAATGAAATTAAAGATGTGCACGTACATATAGGTAACAAAACTTCGTATCATATCACCAAATCACAATTGTTTGTTACACATTGAAGATACGGTGTGCGAACAGTGTAGTTAGAATTTATTTGTGTTAAAAGGCAAATTAACATTTGTATACATTCGTCAAAAGTCAATATAAGTATAAATCAGGGTTGGGCAAAATCTGATTTTTTTTAAAAAAATTCAAAAAACAATGATTTTTTTAAAAAAATCACGATTTATTTGGTTTTTTGATTTCCTAAATTTGAACATTTTGATTCTTTGAAATTATTGTTAATTATTTTAATGTATAAGTCTAAAAATTATAATACAATTTGCGGCTCAAAAACTTAGTAGGCTGGCCACCCCTGCCGGAAAAATGAGGCTAGGAATTCCAATAGGGAGACTATGGACCTTAAGGTCTGAAAGTCAATGAGAAGAAGAAGATACATTTTTGAGATAATTTTAAAAATTTTTTGAAAGATATTATTTTTAACAAAGACAATATAATTTTTAAGTATTCATTTATAGATATATATTTTAGGCATATAGGATTGTTTCTAAATGTTAGGTGAAATCTAGCACGCGGTCTTTAATGTAACTTTTTTTACGCGACCTTTCCCAGGTTAATTAAAGATTATCTTTACTCTTCTATACTTACTTAATTTTTAATTTAAACTTAAAAAAATAAATTTGCTTTTACATATCTATTGAACATTTTCAATTTATTTTAAAATCAATAATTCAATACTATATCAATATATCATCAATTTCAATTTTCAATTATGTTTTTTCTCTTTCCAGAGAGTCGAATGTCGCTTGACAGTTTTGCTAGCACATCATCTGCCTCAAGTTGTAGTTCACTCATGACGGATAGTTCATATGTTAGAAGAACTCCACCGAAAGTACCAACAAGTCCAACAACTTTTGAGCCAGTCCAAAAAAAGAAAGCAATCGAAACTCAGCCTACCATGAGTGGTTTTGAAATGCGGACTTCAACTGCTGAAAAACATAAAATTGACAAACAAATAGCAAAGGCTATTTTTGCTACTAATTCGAGCTTCAGATGTATTGAGAATTTAGAGGTGAAAAAAGCCATTCAGTTATTAAGGCCTGGTTATACACAAGTCTTTTGGACGAAATCTATGAAGAGGAAAAAGAAAAATGTTTCTCCTCCCTGTCAGGACAGTCCGTAAATATGTCAATTGATGGGTGGTCAAACGTGCACAACGAACCAGTGATATGTGCAACCATAACCACTGAAGATGGACAAGCCCTCCTATACAAAACTATAGACACATCAAGAAATCCACATACTTCAGAAGCTTTAACTCAAATAGTTTGTGACCTGATTTCCTCATGCGAATTAAAATAGAAGTGTACCGTAAAATCTTTTGTGACCGACAATGCCGCAAATATGACACTTACGAGAAAAAATTAACGCAAAAGTTATAACTTATGGCTGCTCTGCACATATTTTTAATTTATTGTGCAAGGACTTGCAAGTAAAAGACGTTAAAGAACGTGTCGTTCAAATTGTTAAGTATTTTCGAAATAACCATCTGGCTAGAGCTAAATTCAGTCAAGCAGGAGGCAGCGCTTTAGTCCTTCCAAGCGATGTGCGATGGAATAGCCTTGGCGACTGCTTAGAGATGTATGTCACTCAGTGGGACATAATATTAAAAATCTACGAAGAAAATAAAAAGGAGATTGATTCCACTATTTACCAAAAAGTTTCAAATATTGCAATTAAACATGCTGTGCAAGATTATTTAAACATTTTAAAACCTATATCAGTTGCTCTTGATACTGAGCAGAGGAAAAATGCTACTAACGCAGATGCTGTAGAGCAGTGGAAACATTTACAATATGTCTTTGATGAATCTGTGGAATTACCATTACAAAAAACACACAACAATTTAATAATCGATATAAGCAAGCACTAACGCCATATCATTTTATAGCGTATATGTTGAATCCACAAAAAACAAAATACTAGTTAACACCAGAAGAAAAGAATATAGCTTTTGAAACAATTAACGAGTTATATGAAAACATTGGACTGTTACCTTTAGTAATAAAGTTAAATGTCTGCAGTGCTCCATTTAAGCAAGTTATGTTTTCGGACGAAGTAATTCAAAATGTAAACGGACTACAATGGTGGTTATCACAAAATTATGAGCCGGAAATCTTGAAACAGTTGCCAATAATAAAACAGTTCCTGTGTGCAACTGCTTCTTCAGCTTCAGTAGAACGCGTATTTAGCTCTTTTGGTCTTGTACACTCGGATATTAGAAACAAATTAGGCATAGAAAAAGGAGGAAAACTCGTGTTTTTGTTTAAATTGTATAACGAAAATGAATAGACTGAAAATATACAGTAATAAAATTTAGGTGTTACTTCTTTTTTGTTGTTTTTGCTAAAAGCAGATACTTCTTTTGATTTTTGAGAAAACTTTTATATTATGTTATCTGAATAAAAAAGAAAAAAATTGATTTTGAATCATGATTTTAATTTTAAAAATCAAGCGATTTAAATCATGATTTTAATCGTGATTTTAATCACTTGATTTTAATCAGCCCAACCCTGGTATAAATACATATTTACAATCTTACAAAATATAAAATACTAAAAAACAGTTTGAAACATATTTTAAAATGTTTTATACAATATATGTGACAAGTCAAAATGCAAATAAAATTCATTGATGCTATAAAATACATTTTATTTCAGAAATTATTTCATCATTTTGAAAAATTGACTCAAGTTTAATTGATGCCACTCAAGGGGGAGTAGGTTATATATTTTGACATGTAGAAATAGGAAGGAATTGTGGTTCCTTGTTAATCGAAAAAATGGTAATCTCACTTGTATGTTTCTTGTTTTATAGGAGTTGCATATGTTATTGTTACTAATATTCTTTGCATAAATCAGACATTCAAAAATATATTGATTTATACATGTTAAGATTCCCAAATTTTTAAATAGTGTTCAACTGCTGTCCCTGAAATTTGCTTTATTTATGATTCATATAGCATTCTTTTGTGCAATTAAAATTTTAGAAAATGAGATGAGCATTGACAAAGAAGTATTTCATAAGACTCACCGGACTTCAATAAATGTGGTTACTTTCTTTGGGGGGCGTTAAAGGAGTCTATTTATTCTTCTCCAGTTAATTCCTGAGAAGAATTGTGGAAGTGCATTGCAGACAAATGCAATATAATAAAAAATGATCATCAGCTACTAGCCAGAGTCGGTGAAGAATAATTTTGTGTCTAAGAGAAATTAGTGATCATTTTCAGCAATTTCTTTTCATTAAAATGTTCATGTTCTTTCAACAATATTATTAATTTGTTTTTGCAATAAAGTGTTCTTATTTAAATGTATCTATTAATTTGTTAAATCTGAAATAAAATTCATGATATGAATGGAGTTAATTACGTCTAATAGTTATTCGACTTTTCCTTGAAAATGACAAAGTTTTATGCAAAATTACAAGAGTTAAAAAAGTTTCAGAATGAAATTATCCATAGTACGAAAATAAAATATTTTAAATCAACTAACAGATAAAAAAATTCTGTGAAATTTTATGGTTATCCATTTGTTCACTAAATGAGAATTCTCCACTAATTCAAAAAAAATTATAACAATTTACTTACTACAAGAACTGAATTCCAAATTGTCAAATTTGTAACTTTTTAAATAACATTGTTGAAAACATGTCTTTGGTTATTCGATTTTTCCTTGAAAATGACAAAGTTTTGTGCAAAATTACAGGAGTAAAAAAAGTTTAAGAACTAAGTTATCCATGGTATGATAATAAATTTTTTCAAATTGAATAACAGATAAAAAAATTCTGTGAAATTTTAAGGTTAGGTCACCCCTAATTAACTCCCCAGAATGGTTCGATCGCCTTCTACTTACCATTACTTAATGCTCTTAACAGTCTCATACAGTGTACCAAATTTGGTATTTTTAAGTTAAAGGGTTGCAAAGAAATTAATTTTTTTCGAAATTTTGGGCCCTACTTTGAGGCCCTATAACTCCTCAGGGATGCAACTTGGTACAGAGGTAAATTACCCACAATCGTCATATTTTGAGCTCCCCTATACGCCTCTGCTTTGTGTCGGTTCTTATGCGGGAAACCCTGTATATTAGCAAAGAAACTTAACAATATACTTAATAGTTACGGATATACATCTAAAAATTCAATTAGAAATTCAATGGAACTGATCAAAAAATTAAAAGCATTCAACTTGCAAGATAGCTAAGCTTATTTCATTTGATGTTACCAATATGTTCACTAAAATTCCTCCTAAAGAATGTTTAATACTTGTAAGAAAGTTACTAGTAGATAAAAATATTAATCCAGAAATAATATCAAATATACTTAATTTATTTGATGTATGTATTAATCAGAATTATGACACTTTTGACAATAAGATATATATTCAAAATGAAGGTTTACCAATGGGAAGCCCTCTATCGCCAATTTTGGCAAACATTTTTATGGACAGTTTAGACAGAAAAATCTTTGAAAGTAATATTTAAAAAAATGTTTTATTTTGGTATAGATATGTAGATTACATATTAGCTTGTTTTATGGGTAGTCAACAACAATTAGATATATTTTTAACCACATTAATAATTTACACCCAAAAATTAAGTTTAAGTACATTAGAAAATGAAGAAAATAGTTCAATCAATTTTCTTTATTTAAAAATTCAAAGAGTTAATAATGTACTTGATTATTTGATTCACCGAAAACTAACACACACTGATGTGACTATTCCATACCATGTCCCACAAACTAGCGGCATATAATTAAATGATACATAGAGCAATTTCAGTTCCTATGAACAAATGTAATTTTGATAGAGAGATTAACACAATTAAACAAATAGCAACATCCAACAGTTACCCATTACATATGATAAATAAACTAATTAGTAAAAAAGAGGAAAAAATGGCATTACAACTAATATTTCCTAAACAATCTAAAGAAATAAAAACTTATAAACCATTACATATGCTGGAAATATTTCTAATAATATGTCAAAGATAATATCTTTAGCATAAGTACAAAATTGTTAAATGTAAAAACAAAAATATCACCATTAAAGAAATCTGGTATATATAAACTTAAATGTCCAGAATGTAATGCTGTCTATTTGGGTCAGACCTTCAGAAATTTTGAAATCCGATACAGTGAACACTTAGGAGTAAACAGATTAAAACAACCAGATAAATCTCACTACGCCAGACATCTACTTGACACCAATCATTCATTGACACCTAACACAGAACTATAGGTACTACATATTTGTGATGAGAAACAAGTACTGGATTTCCTTGAAGAATTGGATATTAGAAGACACTTAAGAAACCCACAATATGAAGTCATCAATGAACAGATAAATCTAGGGAGTTCTCCACTTTTAAACTGTCTTCTTCGTGATAATTGTAAAGATCAGCAGATATAGTTTTCCTGGTTTTCTATATCATTGCACAGTTATACTGATCTTAATTGGGAAAAATGATATCCAGGATATCCCCATAGGGCTAATAATATCTAAGCTTTAATATTTGTAATATCATATCTTCTTTTTTCTATTAACATATATTAAGTCAATCACAAAAAGGTCACTTCTTAGACTAGCCAAAAATAATTAAACATCAGGTAGGCATCAAATGAAATGTAACTTCTGTCATTCTGGCGATGATAATTAGGAAATATCAAAACAATTGTCAATTTTTTAGAATTTTTAACATTTTTCAATAAACTGTGGAGTTAACTAGAAACAGTAAGTTTCATTTAAAACACTAATATGAGTAGATTCCACAAAGTAAGGGTTGAGACAATTACTTTCATTAATAAGACCTTAATATTTACTGGGTAAGCTAAATCCCTTACTAAATATGTATAATTTGATTTAAAAGGTTATTTCTATGAGGTTCCCACTATCAATTTGAATGCCCAAATGTTACATTGAACTCTCTTCATTGTTATCTAATGTATTTAGGGTAAATGTTAAATAATCTCATTATGGGAGCAATATAAATCATGTAGACATCTAATTGAAATCAAAGATGTAACATCAGCGAAAATAACCTTTTTTTAATATACTGGCAAATATCATTTATGAAGATCCCAAAGAATAGAGAGCCAAAGACTGAACCTTGTGGCACTCCATGTTTACTCTCACATTTGATTTAACAGTTTAATTTAAACATATTGACTTTGATCTCCCAAGTAGCTACTTATTGGCTTCAAAGGGGTACCTCTAACCTCTAATACCATACATTTACAGCTTTGTCAAAAGTAATCTATGTGAAATACAGTCGAAGGCTTTAGATAGATCTAGACAAGAGACCACTATCTTATTTTCATTCTCCAGCTCTTCAGAAATACATGTAACCAGTTCTACCAAACCTGACACCGTAGATCTTCCCGGTCTAAAACCAAACTGTTGAGCATTTAAAAGATAATTTTTTTCAAGATAACTAACTAATCTGAATTTCATTGTTTTTTCAATTAATTTAGAGACAATTGGTAAAACAGAGATGGGTCTGTAGTTTTCAGCAGCTTTTATATTACCTTTTTTAAAGATGGGAGGAGCTACTGTAGCAATTTTTAGGTTAGTCGGAAAAACGCCTGTATCTGAACAGGAGTTTTAGTCCCAGAGCTGGCTACATAAAACAGCATCAATAAGGTACACGACGTTTGAGCTTGGAAACGGGGGGCCTGTAATTAGTACATCACCAAACGGCATTTCTGGCACTCTGTACAGGTCGGATATGAAAATGCCAGCCGGTTTACCCGGGCGAAAAAATGGGCTGGAAAACCTCATATGGTACACGAGTGAAAACTCTTGGATCGTGGGGTCCGAACCTCAAATAAGAACGCTGTAATAACGCCAGAAGTTTTGGAGGTCGGAAAAGCCTCGCCAGAAGTGACCGAAAGTGCCGGAAAATTCGTCCGAAAAACCCGATATAGTGCACGAGTGAAACCTTGTGGAAAGTGAGGCAGGACTCTCAACTAGTAGCGTTATAATAACGCCAGAAGTTTTACAGGTCGGAAAACCTCCGAAAAAAATAAGGAAAATTGACGTACTTGTTTTCTCTTTCGGCTCAAATGAAAATTATTTTTGTTGGATTCATTGAAAATATCTATTTGCGCTACCCAAAATTGAAAAAAAGATCATTAGGAAACGATGAAAACTCGCTAAAATACAATCTTTTTTTTTGCGCGCGTGATTTCATGTCGCTTACTCATTTTCGGCCGTTTCGCGAATAACTTTTCGCAAAGATACAATTGTTCCCAGACATTTTAAAAAAAAGTTCCTGAAAATCGGTTAATAATTAGCGCTGTAAATGAATTTACAAAAAAGAAGATTAGAAGCCCATTTTCGCGGCGGCGAAGTTGGCGGTGGCGGCGCGAAACGGCCGAAAATGAACAAGCGGCATGAAATCACGCGCGCAAAAAAAAGATTTTATGTCAGCGAGTTTTCATCGTTTCCTAATGATTTTATTTAAATTTTGGGTAGCGCAAACAGATATTTTAATGAAGCCAACAAAAATAATTTTCATTTGAGCCGAAAGCGAAAAATTTTCATTTTCACAAGTAGGTGGATTTTCCTTATTTGTTTCGGAGGTATTCCGAACTGTAAAACTTCTCGCGTTATTACACCACTCTTGGTTAAGACCCCAAAAGTGAAGTTAGAAAGTTTGACGCGTGTACCACGTGAGGTTTTTCGGATCAATTTTCCGGCACTTTCGGTTGCTTCTGGCGAGGGTTTCCCGACCTGCAAAACTTCTGGCGCTATTACACCGCTACTAGTTGAGAGTCCGGCCTCACTTTCCACAAGGTTTCACTCGTGTACCATATCGGGTTTTTCGGACGAATTTTCCGGCACTTTCGGTCACTTCTGGAGAGGCTTTTCCGACCTCCAAAACTTCTGGCGTTATTATAGTGTTCTTATTTGAGGTTCGGACCCCACGAGCCAAGAGTTTTCACTCGTGTACCATATGAAGTTTTCCAGCCCATTTTTTAGCCCGGAAAAACCGGATGGCATTTTCATATCCGACCTGTACAGAGTGCCAAAAATGCCGTTTGGTGATGTAATAATTACGGGCCCCCCGTTTCCAAGCTCAAACGTCGTGTACCTTATCGATGCTGTTTTATGTAGCCAGCTCCCCGACTATTTATGAGATGCACAATTTGATGAAACAATTCCTCCTTAGCAAATGTTAATGTATTACTATTAAATCCATAGAAATATCTGGCTCTCGATGCATGCAAACAAGGAAACTTCTCACTTATCTCTGCATGAGATACTGATTCAAAGAAAAATGAAAAAGTAACACAATTATTATTAAGCTCGGTTATGTAGTGATTGTCCAAGTAGAGTGAGTTTGCTAAAGTTTTTTCTGCAATATTTGCAAAGAAATCATTTAGTTAATCCTTATCCAGTGGTATATATCCATTTTGTCTGCTTTTTTTCTATTAACATATTAGAGACCATTCACTTATTTGTAGATTATTGGAACCTGCCAATAGATCACTGTTATATTTGATCTGTTCATCACGAATGGTTTTTAAGTAGGTTTTTTTAAATGCACAATATTCTTTTTTATAAGTCTATTATGTTTACAGATATCATGTAAAAAATGCGAATGCCCCCGCATCAATTGAGCATTGTCACTGTACTTAATTTCAGTTTCAAAATTTTTACTGACATATTTTTCAGGACAAGATAGATTGTAACAATGTGACATATTTTCAGTAATTTTTATAGATAAGTAATCAGCATTTTTTACTGCAAAATAGATAGACCAGTCAACATCTCGGTCATCATTTGATAAAGAATTTTTGAAGTTGTTGATATTGTTGTCACTTTACACTCTTAGGCAGTATTTCCCTTTATTTTCATAAAGTTCTTTATCAGTCAAAAAATTGATCGATATTGGTCTATGATCAGAAATATTTGGTTCAGAAACCTTGATTTTACAAGCATTCAAGTTTAAATTTGTAAAAACATTATCAATCCTAGTTGCTGTAACCCCAGTGAAACTATTCACATCGTCCAACAAGCCAAAAAAGTATTAATTAGACGTATAGACAATGCAGTACTAACAGCAAAATGAATGGTTTTAAAGATTAAAACTAACTTTTCCACATCTGTGGCCCTTGACAATATTCTATCATAAAATTGTCACTTGTATACAGTTTGGGGGATGTATCGTGCTAACAAACCAAAATAACCAAAAATGTAGTATATCTGGATTTATAGGACCCGCTGTACTCGCTTTAGTCAGCTGAAAATCAATAGGGTACAGCTGTGAGACACCTTGAACAATATTCAATAATAAAATTGGTCACTTGTATACACTCTGGAGACTGTATCGTCCTAACAAACTGGAGATTCTCCAAAAATGACAAAAATTTGGTACTTTAAGTACCACAACACCAGTTGTACTCGTTTTAATGAGCTGAATATCAATGAGGTTCATCTTTGAGACAATATTCAATCATAAAAGTGGTGACTTGTTTAACTCTGGAGGCTGTATCGTGCTAACAAGACATGTAACAAAAAGTGGCCGACGACGACGACTTACACACAGGATTTTTTTTTCTAAAAACCGTTTTTTCATGTTGTAGTTGATGGAAAACGTAAAAATAACTCTAAGAAAAATTTTAAAGTTCCAACTTTTTTGGGGTAAACCAATACTTTTCTGGCATATTAGATAGGTTGGGCGGAAAAGTAATATGCGAGGAAATCACCTCAAAGCAATACACTATCTATTTTACTAATCAAACTTATGTATTGGTTTAGTTTCTCCTAAAAATGATTAAAATTACCATCAGGTGAACGATAAATGCAACATATAACTTAGTTTAGTTTCGGAACACTTTCTACACATAGCTCGATGTCACAATCTATACAAAAATTTTAAGCTCTTTTACACTCTTTAAATGATAAACCATTTTTTATATATATATCTCTACTTTCCCATGAATTTCTTCACTTCTAGCATAGAAAGTAGCTAATGTAAAATTTTTAATAAAAAAGAAAATTGATCTGTGTTTAGCCAATTCAATGAAACATGAAATATTGATATTGATCAATTTGCAAGATTTTGTTATTTAGACTCTATTTATGTAAAACACTGATAAAACTTTAGAGTCTTTTTGTTTTATGTCCAGCAGATTATTCTCTATTTGCTTGTTTTGATGTTTTTAATTGTACCTGTTGAAAGGGCTTGATAAATACTTTCTGTGGCCAATTTTCAGGATTTAAAAAATCTTCAGTTAATTCTGTGCTACCAATTTTACAACACTTCTTCTTAAACTTCAATTCATAGCAGCTCACCCTCTTATCTCTAAAAATTTTAATTTTCACATTCATTAGCTGTTATAAAATGTAGTTGCCTCTCAAAGTTTCCCAATCCATATAGTGTATCAATATATCATCCCATATCTTACAAATGGAACAAGGGGCAGTTCTGGCTTTACTAAATCAGAACAATTGTCTTTTTCTTGTGTGCAATTTAATAATAAAATGGAGGTTGCTGCAGTAGCTTAAATATACATGCATTACTTCATTAAGAAAATTAAAAAAGACGCTGGTGGCAGGCAGACCCAGGTGTATAGTGTACAGTGGAAATCATTTGCTGTTGGATTTAAAATTTCAAGCAGCTAATGGCATTTACAAACATTTTACTAAAATGTCCCCAACAGATTATGAGTACTTGATTAATTTAATTGGACCAAAAATATCCCGAAAAGATACTAGATGGAGAATGGCAATTTCTGTCCAAGAACGGTTGCAGTAACAATTTGGTTTTTGGTGACTGGTGATTTAGAAGCATGTAACACAATCCGTTCAGACATGCAAACAAGTGGTATAACACCAGTGTTATTTTCTTTGATGCAGCATCAAATTACCAACAACCAATGGGAGGCCTCGATGTTACTAGTTTACAGTGTAACGCCGTTACACAGTGCCGTCCAGACCTGTTACGCAACAGCATTACAATACGAAGTTTTGTTATATGTCTGTACCGAGGGGGAAACAACTCTTTAAATCGTGTACATCCAGAAATTTAAATATTTCAATAAGCACCAAAATATTTCAAATATATTTAAATTATTTCATTATCAGTTTCAGTATCCACAAATGCCGCTTCATACTTTAATTGTTACTTTTATTCCAAAAATATCCAGTCCATACTTTAAATATTATTTTCATTATCAAAATATCTACAATATATTTAAAATATTTCCATATTTGTCAGTATTCCCAAGAAATACTTATATTTTTTATTTTATTCATTCTACGGGGATACACCCCCAATATTAGTAAAATACAATACTTATGTGATATTTACAGTAAAAGTACTAAATCTAAACTTAAAATAGACAGTTAAAAAGATAAAGACACTACTACACAAATTACAATTATCAATAAAATGACAAAGTTTGACATAACTATTCGAGACGAATGTATGTAAAAATAAAAATATATTATAAACCTACAAGATACCAATTATTTGTCCAGATGGAATATCAATATATCTCTAGTACTTTAAATACCTTCAGTATACTTTAATTATTTAAATATTTTTTCAGTACATTAAATACTTTCATGATCTTAAATATATTTTAAATATTTCATTAATGCGTTTTAGTATATTTTAAATATTGTTCATTATCAGAAATTCAATTATGGTGTACATATTTTGGGTAGTTGTTTCCCACTCGGTCTGTACGCACCTTAACAGTAGATACATTCAGTGAAATATTGCATGTTCATAGTTTTTGAAATATTCAGTATAAAGTTGAATTATTACACAACAACTAAATTTATTTAAAACATTTTCAATGAATTTAATACTAACCTAAAATATACTTGGACCCCAATTTCTGGAGATTTCTAAATTGATGATAGCTGTAAAGAATAGCAAGACATCTAATTATTGTCATTACCACTACATCGGCGGCTACAAAATGGTCTTCGGTGCAGGTAGGACATGATGAAGATAATGTATTAGGTTTTGTTGTATGGGGTATATCCAATGTTAAAAAACATGTCGTAAATGCTACAATAGTAAAAATAACTTCCCATGGATGCGTAGCACATAATTCTCCATATAAAGCAAATATCTTATACATTATCAACGTGCAATAATGTTTATGCACATAATATAATTTAAATTTGATACCTAATAAATGATGTAACCAGAATCAACTGACATTCTGATTTGACGTTTAAAAAGCAACAAATATTCTGAGCTGTCAACTTTTAAGAGACAGAAGGAGCGTATGATCAACGTATTCTTTGGTATGATGTTTTTCAATGGTTCGCAACGGATATTCCGTGTGGTTCGCTCACAAGATTCATATTCAGAAGTGTTTTAAATTTTCTTGTTTCTTACTTTTTTATTTTACGCTATTTTATTCTATTTGCTGTATAAACCCAACTTTACTTTTGTTTTTGTACCATAGAAAAATAATAAAACTGATTTTTACATCATTTAAATTATGAATTATATGACACTTATGATGTTCAACTGACACAAAGGTTATTTGAAAATGCATCAGTTACTTAGATCATTTATGATCTAAGATCAGTTACTTAGATCATATCGGTAGTATTTATGATCTAAGATCAGTTATATACAAAATATTTACCATTTGTGAAAACTGTGGGTCCGAGAAACAGAGTTTGTGATAGCCTAGCCGGTATTGCCGGTAAACATACATTTGTATTTACTTTTCGGCTATCTTGACAGATTAGAATAATTTTCCTACCATAGAAAAATAAACATATTAACATATACGTAAGAAATAATCGTTTTAGGAACCTGAAAACAGTTGGCACCCGTGATTTGCAACAAAATTTAGGTCATTTTGTACACAACAAATCTAAAGAACGCAAGGAAATTAAGTGTTGACATTTTAACACAATATAACGTGGACCTTTGTCTTGGGGATCAGGTATTTTGGTTGAGTTTTATATTGTTATAAAAAAGATATAAGCCATTAAGTGATGGTGTGATTTTGACAGTTTTGACAATTTTTGGTCACCAATCTGAACACCAAAACCTGATCCCCAAAAGGAAGCCTAGAGAATTCGATTCTGAAAATATGAAATCGCAAATCATTGTATTTTTTGAGATTTGTTGTGCGCAAATTTTTGCAAACGAACATCTTTTTACTTTAGTTCAACCGCTCCACCGTCTTGATGCATGGCGCTATATAGAACAATATAGAACTATGACAGAAGACGACGGTCAATTCATAGACAAATAATATTATAACTTTCTCTATGGGTCAAATGCTGTTGTCATATGTTTTATTGTGTTCATAAAAATATCCCAAATTTATAGTTTAGTGTGTATTGTATTTGTAAATTGTAAGTGATTATAATTAAGTAATTTTCATGCTAAATAAGTGAATTTGTGCTTCGTAAATGCTATTTATATTTACTCCACAAGATTGTGTTTAGTGTAGCCTAGACATAAAATAATCCACTAAAATTTTTAGCTGTTGCTAGTGATTCCGCAAGTGCATTATATATATTATATTTACTGATCCCCATATCATCGTCCATAAATTCCAATTTTATGGACGATGCCCATATCAGGGCTTTTTGTTTCCTCCAAGAACCCGTACACTGCCACAGCCTTCTGAGTTAGTGAAAAAACTACATTGGTAATAGTATTAATTGCTTTCTACTAATTTAACAAAATAGACATTTCTTATTCTATTCAAAAAGTAACACAATATGTAATCTTTTATTTTCGAAATGCAGGAATAAAAATGTTAAATATTTTTTATCTTCAATTTTTCCAGGCTATGTATTGAAATGTTATACTTTTTGCATTTTCCTCCAGTTTGTAATAAACGGACATGCCTGTTTTTCCATTGACTCTTCTCAATTATTCAAGTAAATTATAGCAAAAGTCTTTTATTGAAAACAAAATCAAATCAATTATGCAATATGTTTGTTTAATAGTATTACAAATTTGAAGTACAGAGAAAGTAAGTAAGTAGTTTTTATATTTATTATAATACAGAATGTCTGCTTTTCCACTGACCCCTCTTAATAAAATTCAAATGAATAGTAGCAAAAAAATGCCAATTAATTAGGTAAACTATAAAAATGTTTATTATAACAATAAACAGACATGTCCGCTTTTTCATTGACCTTTATATTAATTATTCAAAAAAATTAAAGGAAAAATTGGTGTGTTTTTATTAAAAAGAAACAATTAAAAAATATTTTATAGAAATATCAATAAAATTATTATTACAAATTTAATGTATTTGTCTTCATATTTATTAATACATGGCAACTGAAGTTCATCTTCTTCTCTACCATTTCTCCTCATAACAAAAAGAAAAAAGTTTATAAAAATATCCATTTTTTACGATTATATACTCACAAAGGGGTGGTGACCCCCCATCCACATTATTGAAGTCTGGATCCACGTAGTTACAAAGACTGAAAAAATATACTTTAAATATTTTCTTTAAATAAATAATATTTTTACTTACAAAATTATTTTTTCCCCAATTCAGCAAAAGTATACAAGTAATCAATTTTATCTAGGAATCCATACTACAAATTTGATATACATAAGTACTGAATACATTTTCTTTATTTTTATGCATACATGGCAACTGAGCGGCATCTTCTATTTTCTTAATCCTCAGACAAAAAAAAAACAAAAAGTTTATAAACTATCCCTTACAATTACATCAGGCTACATTTTAGTTTTTACTTACTGAATAGCTATAGCGAGTATGCTATATGAAAATTATTTGGACCTGTGCGGGCTGTTACATCAGGTTCCGTTTTAATGAAATTATCAGTTCTGAAAATGAATAGAAATTTGATTTTTGTAAATAAGTCTTGTTAGTGTTTTTACTTACGGAATGGTATAAGGAAACTCTGTTTTATGAAATATTAATGGACCTGCGGGGCAGTTACATGGGGCTTAGTTTTAGTTACATAATCAGAACTGTAAATGAAATAAGAAAATCAGATGATTCTTCTAAGTAGGTTTTGTCATTTTTTTACTTACAGTA
Source organism: Galeruca laticollis (assembly GCA_963921935.1). Lineage (NCBI taxonomy): Eukaryota > Metazoa > Arthropoda > Insecta > Coleoptera > Chrysomelidae > Galeruca > Galeruca laticollis. The sequence continues at coordinate 147,851,315 of OY998176.1, read as the reverse complement.
TAGTTGTAGCAAAAACTGCTATATGAAAATTATTTGGACCTGTGCGGGCTGGGCTATTACATCAGGTTCTGTTTTAACGAAATTGTCAGTTCTGAAAATGAATAGAAATTTGATTTTTGTAAATAAGTCTTGTTAGTGTTTTTACTTACGGAATTTTATAAGGAAACTCTGTTTTATGAAATATTAATGGATCTACGGGGCAGTTACAACGGGATTAGTTTTAGTTACATAATCAGAACTGTAAATGAAATAAGAAAATTAGATGCTTCTTCTAAGTAGGTTTTGCCATTTTTTTACTTACATTACAGTTGTAGCGAAAACTGCTATATGAAAATTATTTGGACCTGTGCGGGCTGGGCTATTACATCAGGTTCTGTTTTAACGAAATTGTCAGTTCTGAAAATGAATAGAAATTTGATTTTTGTAAATAAGTCTTGCTAGTGAATCCTACATCTAATGGATGTCCTGTAAGGGCAACCCCTGACAGGTGAGTCGAAAGGGGTGTGTGTATTTTGCGGCCACACAAAACCGGGGGTCAATAATTAATATAAATTATAAAAAAACTATATACTATTTAAAAATCCAAATGTGTTGAAAAATAATTTTATTGAAATCTGAAGGACCTGTATTTATTTTTAATATAATTTTTACTTCCTTAACATTGTTTTATTTAATTGATAATCAAATGATAAGACATTTTGAGAACATGTTTGCATAAATAACAGAAAAATACAAGAGTAAAGTCTCCCTATGGTGGGGGTTAAAATTTTAAACATGCATGAGATCTCTTTACATCCATGTATATTTTTTTTGATTTGGATCATATATAACAAAGTTACAAGGGTAAGAAAATCACATTTTTCAGAATTTAGGTGGCTGTAGCAGACAAACGGTTGAAAATAAAGAAATACGACTTCCATGTCCCTATCCTAACTTCTCAGGTTCTATTCTGTGGCACAAGAAAATATCAGATACAGGGCGGTCAAAAATAAGTGGTTTTCGATCGCCCTGTAATAAAAGTTTTTTCATGTTATAGCATAGAACTTGAAAAGTTAGGGTAGGGACATGGAAGTCGTATTTCTTTATTTTCAACCGTTTGTCTGCTACAGTCACCCAAATTCTAAAAAATGTAATTTTCTTATCCTTGTAACTTTGTTAGTAATTATCCAAATTAAAAAAAATTGAACATGGATGGAAAGGGCTTGCAAAACCCTTACCAACAAGGTGTCACAGGACCCCCTATCTCATTTGCAATTTTCAGGGTTGTCATAATTCGAAGTGATTGCAAGGAGGGTGTTATATTTTCATACTAAAAATTGGCAAATTAAGGAGAAAAAATTTAAAGCATTTACTATTTTTACGGTAAATCCGAAAAAGAAAATAAAATGATGTCACATTTTCGAACGAACATCCAGTGTGTCACGTGTAAATGTTTAGAATAAGTTTCTTTTTCCTGTAAAATATAAAAGTCATTGATAATACTTCACGACCGAAGTTTTTTTAGAATTCGAAATTTAAAAATACTCTATGTTGAGAAAAAATACCTGGTCTGTCAACACACCAATACCAGACTTTGATTTTTTTACTGAATGCATTTTGAAACATAGTAAAATTGCCGGTAAAAATCCTCAAAATATTTTGTTACTCCTTATACTTTTTACCTATATAGGTTGGTACTACTATAGAAAAGCAAAAGATTTTTTACCCACTGTAACTTTGTTTTTGCCTTCTTGTTCCGTTTTTTGTTCCTGTACTTTTCTCGCGCCATACTAAGTATAATGCTAAAAAAACTAAAAAAAGGTGTCTCTTTCACCAAGGGAGGGTTCACAATAATGAGAGTCGAGAGATAGTGTCCTTTTCATCAATGAATATACCACAATATCGCAATAAAAATAATAAAATGGTGTTCTTTTCACCTTATAGGCAATAAAAAACTAAGTATAACACTAACAAAGTATGCTGAAACAATCGGTAACGACCAAATAAATACTCCCTGTGTTGTGCTATCTTGAGCCAGTACCGAATTTGTTCGTTTTTTCCACAAAAAACGTAAATGTTTAGAATTTACATAGTTGCGTGAGCTAGAAACATGTTTAATTTAGTAATCTAGTTACGGTAACGAGAAAATAATAATGAAAAACCTACAATTATCTGAAATAAAACAATAACAAAATATAAGCACATATTTACCTGATATATCTCTATTTTGGAAACCCAAAAATTAGTCACAATTTACCTTATGGCTAATACACAAATACACTACGAAGTCGAAAATCGAATTTTGAAAACATAAGATACCTAACATACAGGTAAAATGCTCACTATATAGATATTGCAAGTTCCTGAATATACCTAATAATCTTATGACGCCCATAGTTTTTCTTGTTAAAAAATATTGCTTTTTTCTCTTTGTTTGAGGATTTTCGTATAACTTGGCAACATCGGTTATAAATGTCGCAATAATATCTAATCATGAAATTGGTCATTTATATACACTCCAGAGGCTGTATCGTGCTAACAAACTGAAATTTCTCCAAAAATGTGATACTCCAAGTACCATAGCACTCGTTCTACTGGCTCTGGGGAGCTGAAAATCAAAAGGGTTCATCTGTGAGATATCCTGAATAATATTCAGTCATAAAATTGGTGACTTGTTGCACTTAAGGGGCTGTATCGAGTTATACAGATAGGATTTTTTTTCTAAAAACCATTTTTTTGTGTTGTTCTTGCTGAAAAACGTAAAAACAACTCAAAAAAATCCAAAATTCCAACTTTTTTTTGGGTAAACCAATACTTTTCTCGCATATTAGATGGGTTGGATGGAAAAGTAATAATACCAATAATGTATTATATAAAAACATCTGTCATGGAAAAAAGAAAATGAACCAACTATTTTTTTGTATAATGAAGGAAAAATGTTTCAGTTCCAATCTCCACAACACATATGATCAATCTTTGCAAACAAGGTAGAAGCAAACTTGTACATGTTGATTGTATGTTTGATTTTGTACTGTATATATCGATCTCCCCACAATATATACTATTATCTGTCATTACAGATCTTTCGCTTTAAATTTTTTATTAGTTGTTATAGTTGCTTTGTAAGTTTTTTAAACGTTTGCTATTTTAAATTGAAATTCCTCAGTGTACCTTACTTTCCTCTTTCTATTAAATGTAAAGCATTGTATTACAAGTAAATATTTCTTTGTATAATAAATTTGGAAACTCTTTGTTTATATTATTTGTTTCTAGATAAAATTGAATATATTCACACATGTAGTTGAAAAAAGAGCCTACATGTCAAATAAAATTTGAAAGCAACCAACAGAAACTCTGAATATGATTAGATTGAGGCAAAGTTGTGACACGACGCTCTGTGTTTTCAGACATTATGTAAATTTGCAGCTTTTCCGCAGTTTAATTTTCTTAGCATGAAACAAACAGAAATGTATAATTATGAAAACATTCTATTATGTTAATATAAATGGTACAAATTTTGAAAGGTAGAATGTTTTTAACCCTAGAATACTAACCGTTCGTAAAATTTACGATTGCTGTAGTGTGTTTTAGGATTTGGCAACTGTGTATAAGTCACAGTGTTCTGCCGCCTCGTCTAGCTTCATTAGTTGGTATTAGAGATGGTCGTCTTTATAATAACGTTATTGGCATCGTCCATAAATTCCAATTGGAATTTATGGACGATGTTATTGGCATCGGATGCCAGTAAACGATGCCGGTATCGGATATTAAAATATCGAATAACGGATTTGCGATGCGAACACATCGATTAACAAATTTGTAAATTGCGATAATGATTATGTCGTGTTATCCAAAGCCCACTATATCGAATCGCGACGATCATAATCGAACGTATCGAAACGATGAACGCCGTAGACGTGTAGTTCTTTACTGTAGAACGATTGATAGTGTATTATGTGTCGCCCATCTTATTAAAATTTTATACGTAATTTTAGCATAGGGCTATTTGTTATTGCTGGTAAGTATGGAATCTATCTACTCATTCATTACTTAATCACTAGATGTCGCATTTATTTTGTGAATTCCAAACTAAAATTATTTAGAAGGCTGTTGACTGCATCAGTATTCAGTAAAAAGTTAAAAAAAGTGGTTATAGAGTTTAAGTAGTGTTGGAGTTTATAAGTTTAGTTTTTATTTTAATCTAGAATAATGAAAAGACAAAGAAGTAATAACTCTCTTTAGCAACATTATGAAAAAATAGATGAAGACATTGCAATTTGTAATTATTGCAATCAAAAAATTAATTACAGATCAACCACAGGCAATTTACGATCACATATGAAAAAAAACACGCTCATATTTTGGCAGCAGACGAAAATATGTCTTTCATACAAGAGTCTACATCTACAGCAGTATCTACATCAGCAGCAACCACATCTGCAGCATCTACATCTATAGCATCTACATCTACAGCACCTACATCTACAGCACCTACATCTACAACTACTCATAAAACAAAACCTGATATCGAAACTGAAGTACCTTCAACAAGTTTTTCTGGTCCCAAAATTAAACGCCAAAGAACGATTCACTCTTTTATCCCCAAAAAAATATCTCTTGAAGAAAAAAAAACGAATAAACCGTGACCTGCTGAATTTATTTATTGAGGATATGCAACCTTTTAGTATACTGGATGATAGTGGGTTTAGAAATTTATTACGATGGATTCCAGGGTACGATCCTCCTTCAAGTAAAACAATTTCGGCATCTTTGATACCTGCACTTTATCAAAAGACCTTAAACGAGTGCAAAACAATGGTGCAAAGTGATATAGAGTCTATTTGTGTAACCACTGACTGCTGGACATCTAAAGCCAATGAAAGTTTTATTGCGGTTACTGGCCACTACATAAGCAAAGACTTCATATTTAAGTCTATTTTATTAAGCTGTAAAGGTTTTCCAGGAAGTCACACTGCTCAAAATCTTGCAAACGAGTTAAGAAATATTGTGAGTGAGTGGGAACTAACTAATAAAGTTAATTTTGCTATATCAGATAATGCCCCTAACATCGTCAATGCGATAAAAGTTGAGCTTGGTTGGAAACACTATGGATGTTTTGGACATTCCATAAATTCAATTGTGCAAGATGATGTTCTATTAGTTAAACATTCCATAGAAAATGTCAAAAATATAGTTTCCCATTTTAAGAGAAGCTCGCAAGCCCTGGAAAAACTGCTAGACTATCAAATAAAGCACATGGAAATTGAAGAGCCCAAACGATTAATCCAGGATGTATCTACACGTTGGAACTCAACGTATTATATGTTAAAACGATTTGTAGAACTCTATGAAGCTATAAAATCAACAATGGCTGTTACTAATCGCGACTGGCCTATTATAACAGAGGAAGAATGGACTATGTTTCGACTCTTAGTGGAGTGGTGACCAGTTCTCTAAGCGGTGAAAAATATATTACTGTAGTGGCAATCAGGTGAGTGTGTACGTGCGTTTTAAGCCTCGACTCGTAATTATTACGAAAGATTAGTATTTACGTTACTATTATGTTGGAATATTTATATAATTTAATTTTCTGATAGGTGTATTTGAAATAAAATGTCAAAGCTAAAACGTTTGGAAGATACAAGACCATTAACAGGTAATGAGTTAGAAGCGTTGGTGGTGTCTCTTAACTTCTCAGAGGACGAAGAATTAGAATCTAGCGGTTCCGAATATGAAGATAACTTGGAGAATGATTTTAGTCCCTCTGAATCAGAATATGAATCCGGTGTATCCGATGCAGAAAGCTCAGATTCTGACCAAAGTAAAAGCATGCGGCGAAAAAGATATAAACATAGTGTACCAGTATCCTCTAATTCAGGATTAGAAACTCGAAAAATAAATTACTCTATTGATGATGACGAGACTGAAACTCCAATAGAAAATAATCAATCTCAAAACTTGGAACAAACAAATGAACAAAATGTCTTAGAAGATGAAAATTTTGATATAGAAAATGAGCAGACCGACTTAGGAAACGATTCGATTCCTAAACATCTGACAAGTGCCAAATTGGGAAAAAGTCTTAGAGGTAAGAATGGCCACCGCTGGAGTACTTCTGTTACCAACAGAAGCAAACGAATTTCAAAACGAAATATTGTACATATAGTTCAAGGATCTGTAGGAGATGCACGGAAAGCGCAAACACCATTGGATGTTTTCCATTGTTTGCTGACGGATTCTATTTTTGAAAAAATTATGATCCATACAAATACAGAGATAGGAACTAAATCTGAAAACTACAAAGTGTCCAAATCCACTATTTCCAGTACTAGTCCAGAAGAACTACGTGCTTTTGTTGGCCTTCTAATATTTGCAGCAGTCCAAAAGGACCAATCATTTAGCCACCAGAGAAATGTTCGATTACAAAAAGTCCGGGTCTATTTACAGAGCAACACTAAGCCGTGAGAGATTTGAATTTTTATTAGATAATCTGCGGTTCGATGACAAAACTACACGTGTCGAAAGAAGACAACTAGACCGTTTTGCACCTATTCGAGATATAAGGAATGAGTTTATTCTAAATTGTAATCGCTCATATAAACCTGGCAGTTATATAACTATTGGCATTTAGAGAACACTACCCATTTAGGATGTATATTCCTAATAAACCCGCTAAATACGGAATAAAGATCGTCATGTGTTGTGATGTAGGAACAAAATACATGTTTGCTGCTGAACCTTACCTTGGGAAAAATACAGACACCAACGGAGTACCGTTAGGAGAATATTATGTCAAGAAGTTGACTGAAAGTCTCCACGGAAGTAATCGCAACATAACAATGGACAATTGGTTCACTTCGGTAAATCTTGCAGACCAGCTTCTAAAACCACCATACAACATGACAATAGTTGGCACTATGATACACAATAAACGTGAAGTGCCTCCTGAAATGATCAATCTGAGAAACAGAGAGGTGGGAAACTCAATTTTTTGTTACGATGGAGAAAAGACACTAGTTTCATAAAAACCTAAAAGAAATAAAAGCGTTCTTCTTCTATCTACAATGCATGAAGTATCAACTATGTGTCCGGATACTAGAAAGCCAGAAATAATATTGTTTTATAATAAAACCAAAGGCGGGGTAGATGCATTTGACCAAATGTGTGCAAGTAGTAGTTGTTCCAGAAAAACACGAAGGTGGCCAGTATGCATGTTTTATAGCATGCTTAACATTGCATGTATAAATTCTTGGATCATTTTCAATACAAATTTACAAAAAAATGGAGAGAAAATAATCTCAAGAAAAGATTTCATGATACAACTTTCTGAGCAACTGACAAGACCTTGGTTAGAGCGACGCATAAATACTCCAACTTTGCAACGCTCACTCAAACGTATGATTTCAGAAATAATCGAAATTCCCCTACCAGAGAGTCGAGAGGAACCCAATGCATCAAAACGTACTACTTGTTATATTTGTCCATCCAAAAAACGTTGAATGACGTCACTTTATTGTAGCACCTGTCACCGAGCATTTTGCGCCGAACATCGTGCACGTTGTTGTGTTACCTGTGATGCCGAAAAATAATTTTTGTTTATTTTATTAACTCTTTTAGTTCAATACATATGTATTAATTAGCATCTTGTATAATTTTATATTAAAAAATATTTTGTCAACTTGTTTTTGATTTTTAAATACGAGATCGTAAAAATTACGAATGGTTAGTATTCACGGTATTGTAAAATAAGGTTAGTATTCTAGGGTTAAATATGTATATTTACATTTATGAAACTCTTAAATAATCAAAAAGCTACACTCAAATTGAAATTTTGTTTGGATCCGTGTATATAATATTTTCTTATCTATGCACAGCTGTGCTGTGGTTTGGATGCAACATAAAAAACAGAGATAAGCACAAATCACCCATGGAGACAAGGTTTCTGTGCTCACAAACAGTCGAAATATTTTTTAAAATCAAAACATTCGAACAGAGATGCGTTTCATTGAACCGTCCAGAGAGGAAATACAGAGACAGAAAATATGTTGAATAAGTAAAAGCATTGATTAAGAAATAGAAATTCTTAATCAATGGTAAAAGCCGATTCAGTACTACTATCGACATCCATCGTAAATATTTTGAACCAAATAATTACTAAATTAGTAACTAGTATTGTGTAGGTTTTTAGGTTTATATACCTGTGAGGAGGCCCCTCTTTTAACATGTACATATGCATATTACCATATACATATTTATTACGTAAATCCATATTACTATTATCATATACGTAATAAATAATATTTATTTATATGTATATGGCTATTATTTGGTTTGTCTATGGTTCCAACCTACAACATCGAGTTTCACTTTTGAACGCCCCCCAATAATAAAAAAAGTGTTGGTACACTTTCGTGTCAATTGTCAAGTAACACCACCGCCACCTTTCTTTCTTTTTGAAGAAGTCGATTCTTTAGACCACGTTTTCCTAATCAGAGTTTTTAACTTTTGGTGAGTTTATATTTACTTTTTAAAGAATATATTATATATTTAACACCAAATAGCGAGGTTATTTATCAATACATGTAATTTTCCCAGCTAAATTATATTTTTTTAATATTTTAGAAAACATGGGACGTGTACGTACCAAGACAGTGAAAAAAGCTTCCAAAGTAATCATTGAAAAATACTACACTCGCCTGACCTTAGATTTCCATACAAACAAGCGTATTTGTGAGGAAATTGCTATTATTCCCACAAAACCCCTTCGTAATAAAATTGCCGGATTTGTTACACATTTGATGAAACGTCTCAGGCATTCACAAGTAAGTTCTATGGTGTAGCTATTTATTTAATGTTTTATAGACTCACATTGCAAAATGTTATTTGCTTAACACTAAAAATAGAAGCTTCTCTCTTTTTGATGTAAAAATTGATATTAATCATTCTATTTTAATTTTGAACCCTGTAGTCCTAAAAAAAACTTTGTCAACATCCATAATGGATGTGTATGATGGTAAAATTATTAGGTACGTTTACACCAGACATAACAAATCTTTAGTCCGAGGTCTTAATGACGTCACTTGTAGTTTAATTTGATCCATCTCATCCAGGGTAGTTCAAATTCAATTTTTATCGATGTAAACACGGCATATTAGTATTCGTGGACCAAAGTGACTGTTTGCTAAAAGCACAGAGTAAAAATAGATCAGCTGTCGATTTGGACTCACTGATTTAACATTATTGTCCAATTTTCACTACTTCTAGGTTTCATCCATATTCTTTGATTGTCTAACAATCCCACAAAATACTGCTAGTTAAAGCAAATAAGCTAAATTGCTTCTTAAATATGGAGACTTTGATAACTCTAATTTAAATCTTTGAATATTTTTTTTCTTTTTAAGGAACTCTATTACCACCAACTATTTTTGTATCCATTTTTAAATAAAATCAAAGTCTACCATCAAATATCCTAAGGATTTAAGGTTATGCCATTTTAATATAAAAATGTCAATTTTGGTCCCAGGCAATAAACCTGGACTATTTTATTCCAGCGAAACAGTATAAACACTTATATTCTAAGCTAAATAAGTCGACGATTTGGTCCACGCACCAAATTGCTCCACACGGTGTAAACTAACTCATTGACTCCGTAATATTAATTTTGAATAGAAATAGCATGATTGCTATTTAGGGTGAACTACTCGGTTCTCACTATTTTAGTAGTACTGTTATGGTAGAAATTCTATGATCAATGAACTGATGCTTATATTATGACTCGAAATAATTTTATTGCTTTCCGTTTTATGTAAGGAGCATTCAGGCTGTAAGATAGAACACGTCATAAGGAGAGAGTTGGTAACAATTGGGAAAAACCCTGTTCTTAATTATACCTACTGGTTTTCGACACCGTTTTGCCTATTCCTGCCATATCAATTTCATGGTTCTCGCCATTTATTTCTAAAAGACGTCACTATAAATTTAACCAATTGTTGCCACCTAATAAAAGTCATATGAATCAGATATATCTATTGAAAACTAGTACGTAGTTATTTTTAAATAAAAACAGTAGGTATAACAATAGTACCTACTTATAAAAGTTTAAAATGCCATCCATTTCTAGTATGAGGTATGCTCCTCTCAGTTTTTTCTGTGGTTCCTTAATCAAAGAAATAACATCCTCTCATCTCGTAGGTTATTTCGGGCCATTTTCAATCGCTTGCACCACTTTTCTTCATTGTGGAAACCACAAATTCATTTTAGTAACTTGAATAGTACTTTTTATCATATCGGACAATAACATAATTTCCTGAACGTATTTCAAAGTCGGAAGATGTGTGAGGTTTTTCTTGAGAATTGTCTTGTCTAATTTTTTTCTTGGTTTCTTCTCTTTTTTTCATCTTGTTTATGTTTACTAACACTTTCTGGTATATTTTCTTTTTTCTCTATCTTCTTTTTCTGTCCCTTTATATGTTCTAATTTTTCTTGTTCTTTTTCTCCGCCTATTTGCATTCATTTGTGTTTACTAAGAACACTGGGGCTTTGAGTCTTTTTGATTGTTATTTAATACTATTCGTATTTTGGATTTGAAAAACTAGTATGTCACTTAAAATATCTTTGGTAATTTTAATCGCCTTTTGCTAATTTGATTTTTTTTGCATCTATTTCTTTATATTGAAGATATCTTTGGCACTTTTAATCACTTTTTGGTCATCTTCTGCAGTCCCCCCCTTTGGAGGGGGGCTTCTGCCCTCCCTCTAACTCTTCCCCCAAAAAATTCGGTAGGTGGCATTCCAAAGTTTAACCCAGTTTTGGTCTCCTCTTCAGGTTTGTTTTTTCTCTATCTTCTTTTTCTGTTCCTTTATATGTTCTAATTTTTCTTGTTCTTTTTCTCCGCCTATTTGCATTCATTTGTGTTTACTAAGAACACTGGGGCTTTGAGTCTTTTTGATTGTTATTTAATACTATTCGTATTTTGGATTTGAAAAACTAGTATGTCACTTAAAATATCTTTGGTAATTTTAATCGCCTTTTGCTAATTTGATTTTTTTTGCATCTATTTCTTTATATTGAAGATATCTTTGGCACTTTTAATCACTTTTTGGTCATCTTCTGCAGTCCCCCCCTTTGGAGGGGGGCTTCTGCCCTCCCTCTAACTCTTCCCCCCAAAAATTCGGTAGGTGGCATTCCAAAGTTTAACCCAGTTTTGGTCTCCTCTTCAGGTTTGTTTTGGAAAATTATACAACTAGTGATTTTATTAGTAGTAGGTGTGCTTATAACTTATTAAACTTCTTCCCGTGTTTCAGTGGAAATTAAAGTTGTTTCCTGACTATTTGACTGGTCTAAAAAAATTTGTATCGTCTTCATGCACTTCTGTGGAAATTAAAGTTGTTTCCATATTATTTGAGTTATCTACAATTTTTGGATTGGCTTCATCCACTTATGTGTAAATTATCGTTTTTTCCAGATTATTTGCCTTCTACAATTTTTGGTTTGTCTACTTGCATTTCTGTGGAAATTAAAGTTATTTCCTCTTTATATTTTAGCACTTCATTAAATTTCAACAAACTATATAATATCAGATACAATATTATTTTCAACGAAAGATGACGATGAGACATAAAACAGATATGCTGCTTTCAGGTCCTGTGGATATACATTATTTTGCAAGCAATTTTCCAAATCTTCGAGCAAGGAAGGTTCAATTTTCTCTTCCAGGTATTCAAGGTGGCTTTTCTCATTTGAAGAAGAAGCAGTCTTTTAGCCTGTCCAAGAGAGCAAGAGGTTATTACCAGAGTTAATGTCAACAAATGTCAAAATATGTTACTATACTGGCGGCTTTGATATAGGGGTATTTACCAATATTTTTATCTACTTTCTGTACGGTCTAGAGGATTTGTTTAGTTAAATTTTTGCTGTTTTCATTTGTTTTTCAGTGTTCATTATGGTTTTCCTATTTAGAAACTAAGAACTTCACTTTTAATGAGTAAGCCAAAACGCAAATTGGGAAAATATGCTGTAAAAAATCCTTTGAACCTGTTGTTGGTGTGGAAAGCGAATAGATCATAATCAGAATTATTAAAAATATGTGAAATTGACGTAGACTTGAGATGTGTAGGAAGGTAATCAATTATATCATCAGGTCGTGAAGGAATATGCATATCATTCAAATAAAATTTTCATAAAAGATTTTGATAACCAATGTATAAACGAGAGTTGGAAAGGGCTGGAGCCTTTGCCAGAAACATAAAGCTAGGTGTTTTTATGACACAAATTCTTGCTCGTACTGTTAGAATGTACAATATTTGCTATTGTTGTAGTTGTTGGTGATGTTGTTGTCGTTGTTGGTGATGTTGTCGTTGTTGATGGTATGGAAGAACTATTTTTATATCCGTACAGAGCATACCCAAAATATCATCTTCATGTAATTCTTATGTGCATTCATGATATGAAGGAAACATTATTGCATCATGAATATCACTATGAGCCATACCTAAGTTATGTCCCAAGTTCATGAACATTAACCATCAGAAGTAGAATTTGACTCTGTAATCCCAATTTTCATCGGCATCTATATGAAGTTCAATGCAATTATCATCGCCTGTTGGGTAAAAGGCGTGAGCGAGCACATGTCCACCACCACCAAACGGAAATTGACATACATAACTTCCTTTGCAGTCGGGTTTATGTTGTGCTGGAGAAGTAATCTGTGTAAATTTTAAATTGGAGGCTCGTTCCCACATACCAAAAGCTTTTGCTGTTAATCGTAACAACGTAGAATTAGCTCTTGGGAAATACCAATATATCTTTGTCTTGTTCCATTTAGTAAAAAGAAGTTAAACAATGATGATTCTCGCTCACTCTGGTTAGCCTTCCATCTGGTTTTCCAAACTCGATGGTCATGTATCCGAAGAAGTTGTCGACAATGACCAGAGGGTGTACAAGAATTGAGAAAGAAAAAGAGATCAAGAGATAAGCGATACATTTAGCAAATATTCAAGGAGAATCTAGAGTCATCTGAAGAAGTATCGCCAATGACCAGAAGGTATCCGAAGAAATTGACAATGACCAGAGGTCTTTTACATTTTCACCTGTCATGATTTGTACCTGTTTGCCTTGCTTACCTGACAATAATTTGTCACCACCACCACCTAGATAAATTAATTTAAAAAATTTTGTGTTTGATATGTTGGGAAGTGAACCAACGATTCTGTTTCCGAAACTCTGTGTACATTCTGCTGTGCAACCGAATCATGTAATGCAAATTGACTAAGATAGGTTAGACATGTGGAGGTGTTGTCGTTGTCAATAAGAGACGTGAGCTTCGCAAAGAAGAAGAAGAGAATAAACAGTATTGCAACTATATAGGTTGTATCAAAATGTATATATGTAAATCAGATGCAATGTTTAGCAGAATAGGTGAGCCTAAACTAGCTCATATTATTGGGATAGTGATTGAAAGGAAAGAGAGGAGCCGAAGCCGAGCGAAGTAGCCTTGTCTGGCCTCTAATAAAACAAATATAGACTTTTAAGAATTTTACTAAAAATAAAAAACAGCTGTTTAAATAATATGAATATTCATACAAAATAACGAAAATATGAATGCAAGTTTATTATTAAAAGTACGTTAAACCCAATTTATTGATTTGGAGACAATAGTTGTAGAAATAATATATTAATTAGATATAGAACAACAAAATAACGAAAACATGAATACAAGTAAAGTACCTACATTAAACCTAATTTTATACATTCGGAGACAATAGTAAAGAATAGTCCAAAGTACAAACATTTATTAAAACCAATAAATCTTCTTCATTTGGATACAAGGTCTAGGTTGTAAGCACTCCTTACACATTCTTAACCTATAGACTTTCTCCAATCATTATTTCGTCTATCGGTTGGTTTGCTTGTAATCACTTTACAGCAGACTCCACAGACTATTACATCATACATTTTTGCTGTTATGCCTATCACAAATCCAACATATGCTTGCAACAATACAGATCTCTGGTTGGTGCGGTTGGATAATTTTTCTTAGTGGATAAATTGCAAAAACAAAAAAAATGCGACACGAGCTGCACCACTGCGTTCCACCAGTTTTATGAGAATAAACTGGCCTGGGCAATGTTTGTGGATGTATTCTTTTAACCGTTTTTTGAAGTTTGAGCAGCACTTTACAAGTGTTGTTGATTAGGTAGGATCTCATGTAGAGAAAAAATGTTTATTATACAGTATAAGAAAAAATAATAAAATACATACTTAATCTTTCAAGATGATTTCTGTATCACCGCTCATTCAGGTGGTAGACTAAAAATAAACAATATTCAAGTGTTTGAATCGACAAAATAGTCATTAATCCCCAAGGTTTTGTGTCAGTATATGCATGATTATTTCACATCAAAAACGATATACACAGATATGACACTCCTGACTATCCAGAAGATAATGTGTTGGAATTCCTCGAGCTAATATAAAAGTTTTGGGTTTAATAAAAGATGAAAATAATGGAAAAATAATGAGTCACTTTATTGGTTTGAGATCTAAAATGTATGCTTTGAAATTAATGTCTGTGAATGATATTGTTATTAAAAAGGCAAAAGGTATAAAGAAGTCCGTTTTAAAGTCTATCACATTTGATGATTATTACTTAAGACTGTTTCAAAAATCTCAAATTGAAATTATTCAAAACTCTATTGTGTCCGAAAACCACACTGTTTTTACGGTAGCACAACGAAAAATTGCATTAAGTCCCTACGATGACAAAATAATGGTCAATTATGTGTATTCTGGTACAAAACCTTGAGGATTTAATGACTATTTTGTTGATTCAAACACTTGAATACTGTTCGTTTTTAGTCTTAAGAATCTACCACCGGAACGAGCGGTGACACAGAAAGCAACTCGAAAGATTAAGTATGTATTTTATTATTTTTTCATAAACTTTATAATAAACGTTTTTTTTTCTACAGGAGATCCTACCTAATCAACAACACTTGTAAAGTGCTGCTCAAACTTCAAAAAACGGTTAAAAGAATACAAACATTGCCCAGGCCAGCTTATTCTCATAAAACTGGTGGAACACAGTGGTGCAGCTCGTGTCGCATTTTTTTTTGTTTTTGCAATTTATCCACTAATAAAAATTATCCAACCGCACCAACCAGAGATCTGTATTGTTGCAAGCATATGTTGGATTTGTGATAGGCATAACAGCAAAAATGTATGATTTAATAGTCTGTGGAGTGTGCCGTAAAGTGATTACAAGCAAACCAACCGATAGACGATATAATGATTGGAGAGAAGTCTATAGGTTAAGAATGTGTAAGGAGTGCTTACAACCTAGACCTTGTATCCAAATGAAGAAGATTTATTGGTTTTAATAAATGTTTGTACTTTGGACTATTCTTTACTATTGTCTCCGAATGTATAAAATTAGGTTTAATGTAGGTACTTTACTTGTATTCATATTTTCGTTATTTTGTTTTTCTATAACTAATGAATATATTATTTCTACAATTATTGTTTCAACTATTGTCTCCAAATCAATAAATTGGGTTTAATGTACTTTTAATAATAAACTTGCATTAATATTTTCATTATTTTGTATAAACATTTATATTATTTCTACAACTTTATTTACCTATTATACGGACTAGACCGATACATATTTGTAAAAGAATTTAATAAAATTCTTAAAAGTCTATATTAGTTTTATTAGAGGCAAGGCTACTCGGCTTAGCTTCAGCTCACCTCTTTCCTTTCAATCACTATCCCAATAATATAAGCTAGTTTAGGCTCACCTACTTTGCTAAACATCGCATCTGATTTACATATATACATTTTGATACAACCTATATAGTTTGCAGTACTATGTATTCTCTTCTTCTTTGCGAGGCTCGCGTCTCTTATAGACAACGACAACACCGCCACTTGGGTAAGCAATACAACACACACACATGTTTTCATGCATGTCTAACCCATCTTAGTCAATTTATATTACATGTCTCGGTAGAACAGCGGAATGTGCACATAGCTTCGGAAACAGAATCCTGGGTTCAACTCCCCAACATATCAAATACAATTTTTTTTAAATTAATTCATCCAAGGTAAAGTGGGGGGGGGGGGTGACAAATTAGTGTCGGTAAACAGGGTGAGAGGGTATAAGACCCTCTGGTCATTATCGACTAGTTCTTCGGATACATGGCCATTGAGTTTGGAGAACCGGGTGGACAGCTTACCAAAGTGAGCCAGAATCATCATTGTTTATCTTCTTTTGTTTTTTTTTTATTTTTGATATATACCTCATTTTTCGAAATACAAATAACGTTATCAACTGACTGAGAAGGGGTGACGTCATCTGCATACACAGTACAAGGTGGCTGACGGCTGCCTCATAAATGACGCATGCGCAGATCGAATTGAACCAAAAATGAACACGATAGATCTTTGCAATTTCCCATGTTATTTTACATAAGGAATGAGCCCGAACCCGCCAGCCCCTTTACTAATGGAATAAATAATAAACATTTAATAAGAAATATTGTATTCAAAATACAAATTCTGGAACAACAGATAACTTAAACTAATTAGCATTTATAAATAAAAACATTGGTTTACATAATCTAAAGAAATATTTATTATATTATAAATAATTTAATCTTCTTTCTATTGAAATATCCTATCTTCATTTTTCTTTGACTTCAACATTTTCTGCACTGGCAACATCTGATTCGGTTTCATCCCATTGATTGTTTATTATAGCAGCAATATTTTCCCCATTCTCGGAAAACTTCATTTCTGTAGATATTTACACCTCCTTTTCATCACTATTCATAAGTATATCATATAGATCCTCACTTAAACCTTGTTTATTAAAAGTCATTTTATAACTTGTAACAAGTAGCAGATACTCTGTTTACTGGAAACTACGACTATTTAATAATAGACGCACATGATGTAACTCATTACACACCTGTGGAATATGAATTTCATATTCCAGACTCGTGGAATACAATTTTTTATATGTATTCCATATTTCCAAGGTTCATAAAAGTCTATCCTCGATACCTAGCCAAGCATCTTAGAAGTCTATCCTCGATGCCCAGCCATTTTTTTGACAAATCTGCAAAATATTACCTATATTTCTTAATAAAATGAATAGTCGCAGATAAAGCATAGTATTTGACTCGCGTATAATGGCTATATTATACGCTCGTTAAATAACATACTATTATATGTCTGGTTGTCGAAATATCAAGTAAAAAATAATCGTGGCCCGCAGTAGACCCCCAAACAAGAGGTGATTTTCCGCAATAACGGCACTATATTACTTTTCGAGAATAGTCAGTTCCTGCAGCAAAAGGGTTAAATGAAGCGGTTCAACTTTTTTTTGTTTTGTTTTACAGGTACGTGGAATTTCTATTAAATTGCAAGAAGAAGAACGGGAAAGACGTGATAACTATGTACCAGAAGTTTCTGCTCTGGAACATGACATTATTGAGGTTGATCCAGAGACCAAGGAAATGTTGAAAATGCTGGATTTCAATAATATTAATGGACTTCAACTCACGCAACCTACTACAAATACATTCAATAGACGTTCATAAGGTTTTATAATGTAATTGACTAAATAAAATAAATACAAAGTGTTTGTAGATGTGCTTTTTTATTGACATTTATTCTTGAAATAATAGAGATAATTAAAAATAGTACTTTCCATTTTGGAAGACAAGGCAGCTTTTTAGGGCTTTTTGTTGTTGACCATACAGGATAATCCTTACTTTGAACGAAACTTAAACTAAAGTATTATATGTGTTCTATTTAACTCTACCAAGTATCTGGTTTCCATCTAAAAGGCTCTTGGAGTTCATACCTTTGCTGGGTCTAAAAAAATAATCTAGTTAATTACCAATAGAGCGAGTGAACATTGGCGACAACTAAAAATCTTACAGTGGTGGTTGATGATTTTTCCGCGTCCCTCAAATAAGACATTTCTAAATAATTTATTTATGAAATTAAGCCACAGAATTTATTAAAGAACTAAATCTAAGAAGTAGGTATACTATAACTTATAGGTGCGTTATTTTCATCAAATTCGCTTGTATCACTCATTTATTAAATATAATTTTATATTTTGTAGATACATTATAGTGTAACACACTTTGAAATGGTTAATCTGTCAATCGACCACAGCATACTTTTCCTCTAGGGAGGAAAAGTATGACTTTGCTCCATACAATGAGGGCACGAAATGTATACTTTGGATAAAGGTAGGCGCAATTTTTTTTTCTTTACGCCCTTCGTTGACGAACTATATGACCCTAAAGTTCGGAATTGAAAATGGTTTTTTTTTATTTATAATTATTAAATGGCTGATTGGAAATTAGTAAAATTGTAACTGATAATGAGCAACATAATTGCTCACTTTGACGTTATAAACAAGTCTAGGTAGACTATACTTGTGAACTCTGGTACGGACTAAGTTCAATGGTGGATAGGGATGAAACATTGATAAAGTGAAACATCGAATGATATATCAATGGTTTTTTAGCAGAAACGAGACTACTTCATTCATTTATATGTAAAGAATAATCATTATTTTATTTCAACAGAAAACAAGTATATATTTTTTCGTACTTCCGGGCCTAAAGTGACAACTTCACTCCCTTGTGACAGGTACTAAAGTGTCACATTTAATCCCTCCGGGATTAAATATTGACGAAACTCCCGGAACGATTAAATCACAAACAAACGAATTTAAGGGATATTTTATTGAAAAATATAATTAATTAGAATGGTAATTAACGTTAATATTCAAATTAATATTGTGACAGTTCGTCATATTGACCAGTCTTTCCTGGGTTAATGCAGCAGGTAACTGACGAGTAACAGATAGGTCCTTTTCATATTGAACTGGTGTTTGTTTCGAAGATCCTGCGGAAACAGGAAGCGAGAATGAGGACTGTGGCATAACTATAGTGGACGAATCGGCGACTTGACCAAATATTTTATCTGAAATTTTTTGTTTATTTTTAATAGACGATTCAATATATCCCTCGGCCACGTTGTAGTAATGACAATGTTTCTAAATTATAACTGTCACAACGCAATGTTACTATGGTAACTTATTTTAAAGACAGTTTATTAAATGAGTTGAAGAGAGAAAAAACTGATTGAAATTATTGAAATAATTAATAAAATCATACCGGAAGTACGAAAAGTATCG
Organism: Galeruca laticollis; assembly: GCA_963921935.1. Lineage (NCBI taxonomy): Eukaryota > Metazoa > Arthropoda > Insecta > Coleoptera > Chrysomelidae > Galeruca > Galeruca laticollis. The sequence goes on along the minus strand of OY998176.1, from coordinate 147,832,114 downwards.
TATATACCTTGCGACTGAAGTACATTTAATCCTTCAGGTAAATTATGGCCCTCCCTGCGGTCGGGCCATAAACTTTACCTTCAGGATTAAATGTACTACTTCAGTCCCGCGGTATATAATATACTATTATTGTTTTAACATAATTTAGAAATAATTTCGACAACCTGGTGCCCAGTAAGCGGTTTCTCTCCTGGGTGATTGTAGCTCCAGCTTCAGAAAATATCTGCTCACTGGGTACTGAAGTTGCCACGATAGCCAAATAGGTCATAGCTAAATTATGAAGCCTGGGAAATAATCCCTTCATGTCATCCCACATCTCCAATGCATTTCCCTTTATAGGTAGATGACATGAAAATTGAACATATGAAATTTTGTTTCTGCTTTAGTTTTATGTTTCGAATTATTTTTCATATTATTGTGCGTCAATATTTTATGGTAGCCCCATATGTTAGTATCGCCTTGCCCTTTTTCCGATTCGTCAGAAGACTTATTTGCGCTCGTTCAGTCATTAAGTAATTGTTTATGTAATTAATGACGTTTTCCTTCGCAATAGGATCTTTGAAATGCATTAGCTTGAAACGGGGATCCAAGGCGGTAGCAATTGCCAACGACGAGCATTGCTCTAGTTTGTCAAATCTCTTTGAAACCCCTTTGTCAATTTCTACTTTTAATGGCAGGGTGCATTCAAATATTGGTGTATATTTATCTGACATGTTTCGTAAGCAGCTTACGAGAGGAATGGTTTTACCCACTGATATAATTTTGCCCACAAATTTCTTTTATCTAATTTTGACATATAAAGTGACATTTTTCAAAACTGACTTCCGTTAGCAAACGTCATATTTTTCGTAACCAGTTACATAATGAAAAATATTATGTAATTGGTGATGAAAAATTAATTTTATCACCAGTTAATAAAAACAAGAGAGAAAAAAGAAAGTTTAATGTCATATTATAGAAAAATAACAACTAGAACTGAAGAGAACTACTAACAATAAGAACAACTAGAATAATACACATTTTATTTTATGCATTATAAATATTTATGACACATTTCGAACAGTTTGTTAGGTTAACCCCTGCAGAATTAGAAGTTGATCTAATTTCGTGATGCATAACTGATCTTGAACTTGAGGTGCTTGATTCACCAAGAATATCAGTGGCAATCCTTTTCTTATTTTCTATTAATGGTAAAATAATAAAGAAAAGTCTGAAATTAATGTATAAAATAAAAGTATTGTCTTGTGTAATATTGGTTGCATAACATGTAGGAATCAAAAAGTGCTGTTTTCAAATCAGAAATAAACTAAATTTTTTTTTTTGTCAAAATTAGATAAAATCTTGTGTAAAATGTTATGAGATGCTTTATTGATAGGTAAACTAAACTTTCTTCTTGTCAAAATTAGATAAAATCTTGTATGAAACACGTTATGAAATGCTTGTTTGTGTAACTCGTGTCATTTTGCGGGACCACGCTCGTCCCGCAAAAATTTCACTCGTTACCAGGCTTGTGCAAAAAGCCCACTTTTTTTAGAAAAAGACGACCTCCTGGGCTTTTGTGGGTTAATGAAAAATTTTGGTTTTTGCAAATTTAGAAGTGCCGCGCTTTTATTAGTGGTAAATACTGGAAGTTGTCAGTTGCCTGAATGCATTGATGCCAAAACATGCAATATTAAAGACGCAACTGCAATTGTTCGTTATGAAAATAAATAAAATATGAAGTATGGATGGCTTTATGGTTATTGAAATATAATTAATAACATTTTCGCATGATTTTAGTTTTATTAATTTCACTTAATTAATGTATATCTTGGTTTAAATTATAAATTAAGGGTTAATCTGCCTTTTCCTCATGTAATGTGTATTGGCTTTGGCAACTCTGTTAATAAATTAGTTTATGTTTTACAACGCGCCAACGCGGAGTTCGGGGATTCACAGCTTACAGCTGTTATGAGAGGGGGTGAATAGTTGTGTGTCCAGGTGCAGTTGTTGGCAGTCGTCACACTCGTCACGGTAGAGACCATCAGCAGTGATTCGCATTGTTATTGTTTTTCACTTCGGTTTAGCCTGCAGCCAGTGCAGGTGATTATTTGTGTTTTGGTTTTTACTTGCTACTAAGTTTAAATTAAGGTAAGCAAGTCTTTATCACTATTGTATTATTATTCAAACAATAATTAATTTCATATTTATTTATTACAGTACAGTAAAATTCAATAAATGACTTGAAGGATAAAACGTTTTTGTAATGAATAAAAAATTGTCAAAATTTGAGACTAAAAAAAGAGGATCTGTGAGGGGTTCAAATAGAGGAGGAGGTAGACGGCAATCCAATGTAAGGAACGGGGTTTTTAAGGATGGGGATATTTGTAGATGCAAATTGCAAGTTAGTGCAAAAGTAGAAAGACTTAAAAATCACTTAAGAAAGAGTAAAAAATATTTGGTGTCTGTGTCCGAACTGTCAGACACAGAAAGTGAAAATGAAGATATTATATTTACACTAAACGCAGCCAACTCTTCAGAAAATCCCACAGTGGACCCTGCTGAACCTGGTATGTGTTAATTTAGCTATATAATTACTAATTACAATTAGTTAATAGTTGATACACCTTTAATATATTTTTTTTGCCGTAAAATGTAAAATAAAAAATAGCATGGTAATTTTATTTTACTCATTTTCAACAGGGATTTTCCTGATGAAGTATTTCAGACTTGTTTCTTTTCTTTTAGTTAAAAATAAATGCGGCCCTTTTGCAAACTATGATAAAGATGAAAATGATGAAATGGAATTAAATATAAATGACAATGAAAATACGCAATTATCAACATCATCAGCATCAATGTCTTGTTTGAGTTCGACCATTGCTTCTGCTTCCGGCATTTCAATTTTAAAGCGTAAAAGAAATGTCTTAGAACCTTATCCAAAACCAAAACAGAGACTGAAACAGGCAAAACTTGAAGTAATAAAAACAGGAAAAGAAACCAAACGTAAAATTGACTTGCTGTAGCTAGGTATTTTTATGCCTCAAATACTGCCTTTCGACAGGTGGAATCTACACAGTTTAAAGAACTTTTACAATTGTTACGCCCAGGTTATAAACCTCCTACAAGAAAGGATCTGTCAGAAAGTCTTTTAAATGAAGTATTTGGAGAAGTCAATGCTCAAATTCAAAAAGACATGGCCGAAGAAAATAGGCCAATAACACTAGTTACAGATGGTTGGTCTAGTATAAAAAACGATCCGATTATAGCAGTAAGCATTCACACAGGAAAGTCATCCAGTTTACTGAGTACAATAGAATGTGGACCAGAAAAAAAAACTGCTGAATAGTGTTATGAGATTATTCATGAAAACATAACAAAAGTAAATCAAGAGTATAACAAAGATATATTTGCTGTCGTGACAGACGACGAGAATAAAATGAAAAGTTTAAGAACAATAATCGAAGAGGAAAATCCAAATATACTAACCTACGGTTGTAATTCTCATTACTTAAACTTGGTTGAGCAAACTGTCACGCCACAAACTATCATAAAACATATAGTGGAAATTCATAAATATTTTAGAAACCATCATATTCCACTCAGCCTTCTAAAAGATCGATGGAACTCTCAGTTGGCAAGCCTAAAAACTTTTTGTCAAAATTTTCATTTATACAGAGACATTGCCAAAAACTATGACGATATGGATAATCAGATTTAAAAAAATATAGATGACATGAATCTATACAAAAACGCTATTGATTTGCAGGACCAGCTGGAAATTGTTGGAAAATCCCTAGATTTTCTTCAAGGAGATAACGTAGGACTATCGGATGCAGTTGAAACCTGGTTAAATTTAATTTCTGAGAAAAAATTGGAATTTTATAATGAAGCGCTAAAAAAAAGATTTAATCAGGCAATGGAACCCTTTCACTTTCTAGCCTATTTGACAGATCCAAAACGAAAACTGGATTCTGGTGATATCCAAGGTATTTTTTTTGTGTGCCCATGAGCCAATGGAATGTAAATTAAATTTACTTTTTTTAGGACCAAATAACTCGGATTTAGATTATGATAATCGCGTCAGAGCTGAAGAGTGGCTGCACAATAAGTATCCGCAATTTGTGCCTGGTTTTTCAAGTTATTGTATGTCTGACTGTGACATATTTTCAAAGACCATGCTTGAAAAAGAAATCCTAAAAAAATTCAATGGGTACAAATGGTGGCTTTTGAATAAAGATAAGTTTATGCAAAAGCAAAAGGATTTAAAGAAACAAAATGAAAACAATGAAACTACAATCAAGAAGTATGAAAACCTAGTTGATATGTGCTCTTTCTTTTCAAACTTGTATAGCTGTCCAGCCTCAAGTGCATCAATAGAACGCATATTTTCAACTTTTGGTCATGTTTGGTCAAAGCTCCGAAATCAGTTAGGTGTTGAAAAAGTATCGAAGATGGTGAAAATTTACAGATTTTTAAACGAACCATCCAACCAAACCAAATCCAAATAATTTTATAATAGGTATAATGTTATTGTTATCACTTATATTAGTATTACTTAATATGTACTTATAGAGGAACAAGATTTTCATTTTGTAGTTTTACATTACATCTCCATTTTGTATTTTTTTTGCTTTTAGATTTTTTATCTGGAATCTTGATTTTTTGTTTCTCCTAACAAAATTAAAATTAAATGTAAAAAAGCAAGATTTTTTTTAAAAATAAATTGGAAATTGGATTTGATATGCATCGGTGTTTCGTGTTTCTTAATTCTTAGTTGTTATAGCAAATTTTATTACAAAAACTCATCTGGATTTTTATTATAACAAAGACCCACTAAAACCCACCGATGAAACCCAGGGGGCTTTTCTAATGATCGGTTTTTCTATACAACCCTGCTCGTTACACAAAATGATGCATTTCATAACTGGTTACATAAATAGCTATTGTCAATCTCTCAAAGGGTTGCAAAAGTTGAATGATTTCGTGCAGACAGCCTACTTCACTTGAAGTTTTCACCGGTGGCGCATCTGAACGGCATAACAATATCGCACCAATTATTTGAAATAAGTCCATAAAACGCTCCAACATATAATAGGTTGAATTCCACCGCGTACGAACGTCTAATATTAGTTTCTTTGTGTGGCCTTCCTTTATTCTATTCGCTTTTTGCGCAATTCGTCACTGGCATTGACACTACGTTTTATGAATTTTACAATTTCATCTACTCTCCTAAAAAAGGCCGTATGACATTATGTAGTTTCCAATATCGTTTTCTGTATAGTTTTCAATGTTGACAAAAACTGTATAGTGTCATACGAGCATGTAGTTTTCGATATCGAATAGTGTACAGAAATACCATTCTCTATCATATTTCTGTACAGTTTCTGCGCAATAGGCCAAATATCGTGTCGTTGTCAGATTGTGTCATGTTTATGTTTAGCCTAAGCAAGCTAACTCATTCCTTGTTTAGTTGCAATTATTTTATTTAGTTTCCTGTTATTATGGACATAAACGTAATGGCTGCCTGTGCTGCGGCAGTACTTGGATATACAATCATATTCCAAACTATTTGCCAAGACAATTCTCGGAAAAATCGAAAGTGGATTAGGCCCTGGATTCAAAGAAGAACAAGTCGTTCGACTTCGAATGTGTTGAATTTGAGAAACAATGAGCTTTTGCAAGATTCATTAGCATATAAAAACTTTTTGGATGTCCCAGACACAATTTGATTATTTATATAATTTGGTGAAACAGGATATTCCGAAATCCGATACTGATTTTAATGGGTTAACATATAATACTTAATGGTAAGCTATGTTTATACAATTAATTCGTCGTATAAAGTCGTAAATATCAATTGAGAATGACTTTTGGCAGCTCTACCACCAATCAGAGGCGTTATTTTTGTTAATTTCAATATCGAAAACTACATCAAGTGTCCTACAACAATTTAATGGACGTAAAGTTTCCTGTACAGAAAACTGTACAGTTTTTGTCGACATCGTGACGACTAAAGAAACGATATCGAAAACTACATAATGTCATACGGCCTTTTATGATGGTAGATGCAATTTTAGATTTATTGAATGAATTTCATGACAACTAGATTCACTGTGTGAGCAAAACAAGAATTTTTTTTCGCCAAACATTCTCGATTTACTTTCATCACCGTGCTGTCACTATCAGTTACTATAGCTGCTACTTTATCAATTGAAACATTCCGCCCCTGCAAAATATCTGTAAGTCTCTTTTGTACGTATTCAGCTCTGTGTATATTTTTCAAACAGTTCAAAAACTCCCAAAAGACCGCTCGCGAGCTTGGAATTTTCTAAAAAATGTATAGTGACTCCAACAAACTATTTTTTTGCATTGTCTCAAGTCCATATGTCATACGTACTACAGTAATGTTCTGCTTCTTTTATATATTTTGTGAAAATTTCTGACATGGCTTCATATTTTTCGTCTACACGTTTTTTAAAAGTTTCTCTAAGAGGGATTTCATATAAAGGCACAACTTCCTTCATTAGTTGTATAAATCCCTTACCTTCTAGAACTGAAAACGATTTATGGTCCATGATGATGAAATTTACATATCGATATTCAGTGATTTTTTTGTTTGTTACCTTCAGCACTTCATGTGCTTTTAATATTATTAAATAATTCTTTGACATTTGAGGCGGGTCTATCAGGAATATGTTTGGAATCGACAATAACGACATCCGTAGCAGTACTAGTACTTGCTACGGGTTGTTCACTTTCATTTATGTTAACATCTTTACAGGTCTCATTTTTCTTCTCAACTGGCTCCTCTGCTACAATCTCCTGATTAACCAGTGGGTGCACCTTCTCTGAATGCCCCGCATATTAGAAGTGTATTACCTGACGTCTTCAGGTTTTTATTGCCAAGTTTACAAACAGCTTCTTTGTCATTGTCACATTTCTTGAAATAATTCCAAATCTTACTTTTCTTTTTATTAGGTGACATTTTATCTGTAAAGAAAATCAATATTAAGAATTAATTAGTAATACTTTTAACTTAACAATTATTTTTTTCAAATATTCTTATTTTCAACAATTCGTTTACAAAATAATATTACATGTTAAAATCTTGACAATATACTTATAATTTTATTCTTATGTTTTAGTTGTTTAATTAATATTAATATATTGTGTTATTTTTAAGTTTAAATTTTCGAGTAATATCAAATCAAGACAAACTTGTCAAATATGTTTAATTAGTTTTAGTACTTTTTTCCTATTTCACACTAACTCAGACACATTACCTATTAATGAACGTTTACCTTTTTAAGTTCACTATTTAAATTAAACCAATGAAATAGAGTATAATTATGTTATTGAAATAATAGATACTTACTATAGCAATAAACAGTTGAGATATCTAGCACAGTTAACAATAACTTCACTCGATTTGCTTAATTGATAGTGACTTCTATGATACGGTGAGCTATGGAGGATAGAAAGTAAGGAGGACCAACTCAGTGTATGAAAAAGTGTCCGCTGACAGGGAGCAAATTAAGGTGGCGCCATGGAAAGATTTTAAAAACAGCGCCATAAATTATTAGAGTAGAGTATAGTAATTTTCGCCCACTTGGACAACTTTTCACTGAACAAAGCTTTCCCATTGTTTCTACTTTTTTCCTCTTTGAATTTACAACAAAATCGTAATAATAAGTTTATAAAAATCGAATCACTATCCAGGTTAGTTCAGCAGTTTTATAGGTTCTATTTACTAATCAACACTTGACTACGTAAATAGTAGACGTTTTATAAACTGCAATATGCTCAACTACACTAGTCATCAGAGATTTTAAATTTTACAACTCAGCGCACTTCACTCCGTTTACAACTGCTAATTTCATGTCCTTTCCACTCGCTACGCTAGCGTTATTGTCGTCGGTTATTGAACTGTAATTTGCTGCTTACAGCTGGACACTTTTTCAACTTGTCCCCTATACAAGACGGTCCTCCTTACTTCTACCCTCCATATGGTGAGCGTCAAACAAAAAACTAACGATATATCGATGTATCGTTTGCATCCCTAATGGTGGATGCATCAATTTTTTGGTCAATTGGTGCGTTCTTTTTGACTGAGATCTCAGATCACTTCAGTTAAGGTGATCTGAGATAAAGTGATGTGAGTAAGCACCAAAAAGAACGACATCTCAATTGAAGCGCGCGATCTGTCGATAGATTTAAACTATACGACAGATTCGTATCAGCATCTAATAATGTTAATTAATGTATCCATAATTTGTAACAAAAGAAAAATAGATTATGTGTGTTTATTATTTATATGTCAATGATTAAAACCTTAGATAACCTTTTGGTTAAAACTACATATAAACCAAGCAAATCAAATATTTCTTCATCCCCTCCACTTTATTACCGACTCAATTCCAGCTGATACCCCCGCACAACACATTCAGCATCGGTGAAGGGGGAGGAAAAATCTCAGCTCACTTAAAGTGAGTAAAACAAAAAGAACGCTCACATTACTGATGTGAGCTGAGATTAACTGAGATCTCAGTCAAAAAGAACGCACCTATTATAACTTTTTTCAGTTATGAATGTAACAATTTACTTTTTTGAACATTTTTTGAGATACCGAGTCCTCTTGTGATATCTTGATCAAATCAATATTTGCGCCAATAGGTGTACAGTACGACATAAAATTGCGCGTATCTTAAACTGTTGATTTTATTGAGATGTCACAAGAGGACTTGGTATTTCTAAAAATGTTCAAAAAAGTCAATTGTTGCATTTATAACTGAAAAAAGTTATATTTACCAAAAAAATTACCGCATCCACCATTGAACTTAGTCCGTACCTTAGTTCACAAGTATAGTGTACCTCACAGACAAATCAAATAATATATTACTTTCTCTTATAGAGTTTTTTATCACGCCAAAAAGTGCGCAATTATGGTGTTTATAAACGAAATTACTGCCTCGATCCTTACTTTGTGGAATCTACCCATATTACTGTTTTAAATGAAACTGTCTAGATAATTTCACAATATATTGATAAAATGTTAAAAATTCCAAGAAATTTGACAATTGTTTCGATACTAATTATCATCGTACAGTTAGTTTCATTTAAAATAGTGTGTTTGTGAACGGTTAAAATTTTACTAATTTCCAATCAGCCATTTTTAAAAAGTATAAATAAAAAACCATTTTTAATTCCCCACTTTAGAGCCCTGTATTTCGTTAACGAAGAGCGTAAATTTTTTTTATTTGAAATTCCATCATTATTACTTTTCCGCCCAATCTATCTAATATGCAAAAAGAGTATTGGTTTACCCACAAAAAAGTTGAAATTTTGAAAAAAAAAATTGAGTTATTTTTACGTTTTCCATCAAGAACAACACAAAAAATGGGTTTTTGAAAAAAATCCTGTGTGTATATCGTCGGCCACTTTACGTTACATATGTTGTTAGCACTATACAGCCTCCGGAGTACAACAAATCACCAATTTTATGATTGAATATTGTTCAGGACATCTCACAGATGAACTCTATTGATTTTCAGCTAACTACAGCCAGTACAACAGGTACTTTAAGTACAACATTTTTCTCATTTTTGGAGAAATTTCTGTTTGTTAGCACGATACAGCCTCCGGAGTATATACAAGTGACCAATTTTATGATTGGATATTATTAAGGGCGTCTCAAAGATGGACACTATTGAGATACAGCTTACTAAAGCCAGTGCAACGAGTGCTATGGTACTTGAGGTGCCAAGTTTTTGTCATTTTTGGAGAATTTTCAGTTTGTTAGCACGATACATCCCCCGAGGTGTATACAAGTGACAATTTTGTGATAGAATATTAATCAGGGCATCTCACAGATGCGGAAAAGTTAGTTTTAATCTTTAAAACCGTTTATTTTTAGTCTATATATCATCTCCGAAGTTTTTGGTATGAACTCCTTGTTAGTACATTCAAACAAAAGTTCGTTTTTTTTAATTAAACGATCTTGTTTTCTGCACCTTTTGATGAGCTGCTACCGGTTTTGGTTATTTAATAATTTCCAAAAAAATTTGAATGAATAGTTGAAAGGTCTGGTATTAGGGATGTTGACTAATTTTTGGAATAGCTTTTATTTTAAAGATGTACCCTATATACGAAAATAATAATTTTATAAAAGATCTATGACAAATTTCAATAAAAAAATAAACGGTTTTAAGGATTAAAACTAACTTTTCCGCATCTGTGAGATGCCCTGATTAATATTCTATCATAAAATTGTCACTTGTATACACTTCGGTGGATGTATCGTGTTAACAATTCGAAATTTCTCCAAAAGTACCCAAAAATGCAGTATATCTGGATTTATAGGACCCGCTGTAATCGCTATAGTCAGTTGAAAATCAATAGGGTACATCTGTGAGACACCTTGAAAAATATCCAATTATAAAATTGGCCACTTGTATACACTCCGGAGGCTGTATCGTACTAAACCCGAAATTTCTCTAAAAGGGACAAAAATGTGGCACTTCAGGTACCATAGCACCCGTTGTACTAGCTCTGGTAAGCTAAAAATTAATAAGGTTCATCTATAAGACGCCCTGAACAATATTCAATCATAAAATGGGTCACTTGTATACACGCTGGAGGCTGTATCGTGCTAACAAACTGAAAATTCTCCAAAAATTACAAAAATTTGGTACCTCAAGTACCGTAGTTCTCGTTGTACTGGCTTTAGTGAGCTGAGTCTCAATAGAGTTCATCTTTGAGACGCCCTGAATAATATCCGATCATGAAATTGGTCACTTGTATATACTCCCGAGGCTGTATCGTGCTAACAAACTGAAAATTCTCCAAAAATTACAATAATTTGGTACTTCAAGTACCATAGCTCCTGTGGTACTAGCTATAGTGAGCTGAATATCAATAGGGTTCATCTGTAAGAGGTCCTGAACAATATTCAATCATAAAATTGGTAACTTGTTGCACTCCTGAGGCTGTATCGTACTAACAAATAAGAATTCTCAAAAAATGACAAAAATTTGGTACTTCAAGAACCATAACACCCGCTGTACTGGCTTTAGTGAGCTGAAAATCAATAAGGTCCATCTGTGAGATGTTGAACTCCGGAGGCTGTATCGCTAACAAACTGAAATTTCTCAAAAAATTACAAAATGTCGTACTTCAAGTACCATAGCACCCGTTGTACTGGCTCTGGTGAACTGAAAATCAATAGGGTTCATCTGTGATATGTCCTTAACAATATTCAATAATAAAATTGGTGACTTATTGCACTCCGGAGGCTGTATCGTGCTAACAAGACATGTAAGGAAAAGTGGCCGACGACGACATACACAATTTTTTTTCGTGTTGTTGTTGATGGAAAATGTAAAAATAAGTCAGAAAAAATTTCAAAATTCCATCTTTTTTTGGGGTAAACCAATACTTTTCTCGCATATAGAAAGGTTGGGCGGAAAAGTAATAAGTCTTATTACAAATACTCTGCAGTGCCGATGTGCAAAAGTACGTGAATCAGAACTTAGACCATTAAAACTTTTAATGGTCTAAGAATCAGAATACTGCAAAACCTTTCATAAACGTTCCAAAAAGTGCACAAATTAGGAGAAAGACTTGTTAGACGAGATCCAGCCTCATTGACAACTCAAGTTCCAGTCATTTTTGTAAATATTTCTTTAATGTAAGTTCTAAGCTCTGATAAACTACAAATATGAATTTAAAATCATTTTAGATATTTTTGGTTAAGTTGCAAACATAATAAGTCAATTAGTCATTTATAGTTCGATTGTTTACAGAGGTAATTCCAAGTTTTAATTCGTTGATATAGGTGATACGTAGTTCTAAATATGATAAAAGAGTATATAAAATGAGTAAGGTGTGTCTCTCATTTGTAATAAAGTGAATCAATGTAAAATTATAGGTAGTTACAAAGACATTTCCACCGCTGCACAAACATCCATGTTTCTAGCAATGAAACTTGCATCATCATATAATCAATCTTCGATAAGTTACAACGTTTTCTTTTGATGGATCCAGTCTCAATTGTGATACAAATCGTATTTTATCGTTGTTATAACAAATTATTAAGAAAAATCGTTCATACTTTTTTATACTTGATTATGAGAAATAACTCAACTTGTTCGTGCAGTGACGTCATCGCGCTCTGATTGGTATTCGTAATCACGTGATAACTGGTAATACATATCGCAATTTAAATTAATTTTATTTAATTTGAGAGGAATAATTAGGTTATTCTTAAAATGTTATTTTAGGTTTATAAAAACTGTCTTTAATGTGTAGAAAATAACTTCACATGAATTTGTAATAACTGTTAACATCCCTATTAAAAATTGTTTCAATGTATTATTAACAATAATCTAGGAGATTATTTGATATCAGTAAAAATCAATTTTTTTTTATTTTTTTTATTAATTTAAATTATTTTACTTTACCTTGTAATACATGTTTATCTCCTAAAGAAATCTTCTTCGGCATAATGTACCTAGAATAATTTAATAAATAAGCATTTAAAATTATTTGTAACAAATTACATCTGAAATGATTTTTTATTTGTAAAAAAATTGTGAAAAAAAACATCTTCGTCAGATTTTTTTTTTCATAAAATTTGACTGCCAGCGGTGGCTCCAAAATTGGGCTACGGAGATCTACACAGATTGTCCCTATGAAAATGCAACTGAATACTGCATGTCGAAATAAGACAATTAAATGAAACATGCGTAAATAAACTCCTTTTCAAAAGTACGGGTTGTTGAAGTTGTAAACTGAACGGTAATACTTTTTTTAGCACGCTATATAATGTTACTAAAGTTGGCAAACGTTTTTAATGTAATAAAATACAGTTACAACTTTTTTTGTGAATGTTCTGTATCTGTATCATCCAGCTATTAATTTTAACTAAAATAAGTTTTCTGATTTTTTCAAGTAAATGTGTATATGTTGCGGTTTTTTAGTCACGAGGGGGTCAGGATTCGTGTCCTAATGGTTGCCGCTCGGCCATTTATTAGGCTTATTGTGCAGTCGCAGGTGCTAAGCAGAGTCCCATCCTAAGTTCTTAAAGAACGATGAGATTCCTCGGATTTTACTTACCTGTAATCCCATCTGATTTGTATCTAATATGGTATCTAAATAGGTCATCCTTCTGCATATAGCAGGACAGTCGAAGATAAAACATGCTTTGCAGTTTCTTCTTTCTCTCCGCACGTCCTGCATTGGGGGTTTGTTACGTCAATCCCCATTTTCGCAAGGTGTGCATTGAATAACCAGTGGCCAGTCAAGAGTCCTACCACTTTTGCAGTTCTTTTCTGCCCAATGTAAGAGCATCTGTTGCATTGGCATTGAGCATGCCCCACAACCCTATTCCAGAACTTTTGGTGTTCACTCGACATCCAGTTGCAAACAGCTTTTCGTACGACGCTATAAGAAACGCCGCATGCTGGTTCGGTTCCCATGAGGAAGAGATTAGCTCCTTTCTTGGCACATTTATCAGCTTCCTCATATCCAGCTACTCCTGTGTGACTTGGCACCCAAGTGAGAATTACCTTACTGGCTTTTGCCAAGATTTTCAAGGTATTATGACAGTCCCACACTATCTTAGAAGTACAGCTGTGGCCTTGCTAGGGCCATGTGAGCTGCCCGACTGTCCGTAAATAGTCTTATATTTCATATATATGCATGTTCTGCCGCATTCCGTTAGTGCAGCTATTTCTACTTGGAATACGGCCGGTACCAGGTGTTCTACATATGTTGATGTTCCACCTGAGCCCATTCTGCTCTGCCACTCAAGTTGATGTGATATGGTATCTCAGTTTCCACGTCCCTCGACATTCTATCAGGCGGCATTTCAAAGATGTTACACCTCATATTGTCGTGAATTTTGGTATATTTCACAGCATGGTTGCTTAAATCAGTTGCTATTACACTGTATTCTATATGCAGCAATTTTCGCCTCCCCCTCTATGTATCGATCTAGTGGTGGGATGTTGGAGTGCCATTCGTGGCGACTATAATGCTCAGACACGACTTTTGAAAGAGTTTCAGCGGTTGTACTTTGCTGGATTTTAGGCCATCACACAATTGCGCTGTACACTGTCAACGATCTGATCACCGTGGTGTACAGCCACTTTACGATTGACGGGGTTAAAACCCTAAATGCACCCAATCGCACGTCTCATCGTAATTAACGTGATCTGAGATCGGTTTGTGGTGCTTGCAAATGGCTGTTCCAGATTAGCTTGTTATCTTACCGGATTCCTAAGTATTTTGTTTCTCTGGCAACCTTTATCTGATCGCCCAAGAGATTTGGCACCCTACTGGTCTCCACGTTTCGTAAATGGTACCATGATGATTTTCGAGGGGTTAACAGATAATCCCTCCGCTTCTCTCCACCTTGGACAGTGCCCTCTGCATAAGTTCCTGGCAGATGTCCAGTGTTTTCTCCTTATTAGAATAACAATGTAATCAGCATATCCTTGATCATATCATCCCTATTCATTTAGTGCTACATGGAGGTTGTCGACTATCAGATTCCACAGCCTTGGTGACAGAACGCCACCCTGTGGACATCCTCTTACTCTCTTCACATCTCTTATGACGCCACACAAGGATGCTTGTTCTCCCCTGCTGCTTAACATGTTCTCTATCCATCGAATAATTGTCCTGTCAGTGTCCCTGTATTCCAGCTTTGACACTATTAGGCGGGTGCTCGTGTTGTCAAATGCTCCTTTGATATTCAGGAACACAGCCAGTGTAACTACTTTGTAAGTAATGGCTTGCTCAATCTTACCCACCAAGCTGTGCAAGGCTGTCTCGTAAGACTTACCGTTTTGGTAGGCATGCTGATTAAGGTGTAAAGACTAGTTACCTTGTACCGTAACCCTTAGATGTCTATCTATCATCTTTTCTATTGCCTTGAGGAGAAATCACAAGAGGCTTATTGGACGATGATCCTTTGCAATATCATACGAGTGTCTTCCAGGTATCGGCATAAATACCACCATGGAAATTTCCCATACCATAGGTATAACTCCCGTGGCTAAGGTTAGTCTAAAAGGACTCACAAGCCTTGGAGTGAGTATATTGGTGTTTTTCTGGAGCAGCACTGTGAAAATTCCATCTACTCCAGGCGCCTTGAGAGGATCAAAAGATTGGATAGCCCCTGCGACAGATTCATATGTGACTACGGACTTCACGAAAGTCCAGTTATCACGAGACGTCAGGCAACGGACAACTTGCCGTTCTTCTCTGGCTTCGCTTGTTGCTTCGACTTGTAATTCAGTGGATCCGGGGAGGTGTGTGCTGAGCAAGACTGCCAGTGTCTTCTCCGGGCCGTCCGTGTGTGACCCGTCTTTCTCCACGAGCTTCTCTTGACCTTCGTCACTGCTTTATTAAATTCAGTGAGCGCCTTCGTGTGGCAGTCCCAGTTTCGTGTACGTTTGCAATGATTACACAGCCTGCGAACGTTAGGTGGTTGTAGAATTATTGTTCCTCGAAATATTTTTATACTTGTCTTAAAACTGAAAAATATGGGAATAAAAGTAACTTTCAGAACTACAAGAGGTGGTCAATCAATCAAATATGTTTCTATATCCAATAAATCCATCAAAGTGGAAAAACTAAATTTATGTAATTTCAAACATCAACGAGAAATAGACTGGGTGTCTATCCTGCATAAACCAGTCTTTCTCCTAATAGTTTTGAAGAGTAACATTTTACCTGAGCACGTTATTAATTTGTCTTATTTAAACTTGATGACTCTGTGGCTATTGTATGTCGCATTCTTAATGGGACTATGTAGATATGGATATTTTAATAATTTTAATATAGGTAGTGGAAAACGAGTTGTGCTATAACTTTGAAAATTGTTGCGCAAAAGTAACCGGAAACGATGCGAGGATTATTAAAGTGAGACCTGAAAAAGTTCGCTTGATGGTACCGTAAAATGGGTTTGCATCTTATAGCTACGGCGAAATAGGTTAAAAATTACATTATAATTTTATTTCAAAATAGAATTTAAAACTTTCCTTTATTTATTATCCAAAAAGCATTAAATGCTTATGGCGTAATAACCTAATATTACACTGTATCTAAAATAAATATTAGTAAAATATATAGTTATAAATTAAGAAAAAGCTAACTAAAACGAAACGAAATTTACTGCACTATTAAAATAGTCGGAGGAACCCCAGTGAACGAGAGAGCGGTTGAAACTTTTTTTTATTCAAGTTCAAGTTCCTCGACAGCTATGGCCATTGGCACGGTACATTACATGATATCATAGTTTATAAAAAGTATTAATGTCTTTAAGGAGCCGGTTACTCATATCCCCGGCTAGCTGAACATTTCAAAGGACATATAGAGTCTCGTACACCGTCGAGTATATCGCCGAAATCAATACACACACCACTTTAGTTCTACCTAAGTACAATTCAGACCACCAGTATCTATCAAGCGACGAAAGGATACGGATCGTCGAAACGTGGCCTTCAAAATATTTTACGTACCGGAGAATTATATAGAATATTGAATTTTAATTTATTTTTGTTGTTGTAAATATTATTCTTAGAAATAAATCAGTTAATTTAATTGAACTCTGTCTCCTTTGGGCTTACCTGGGCAATACGCATTACAAGCTGTATAATTTTAGATAGTTCACTGGGAGAACTTAACATTTCTTTTAGTGTAGGCGTCATGCTGTTTCTCACCCTGACGTCGTTGTACAGTTAACAATCTATCAATACATGTTTAGTAACAGAGCAGTGGCGGGCATGGCATGTTGGATTATTCTCGGTGGTCATTAAGTGGCCACGAGTCAAACGTGTATGGCCAATTCGCAATCTTCTCACAATCCTTGCATCATGTCTTGAAAATCGGTAAGTGAAAGGCGACCAAGGATGGGTTGAATTTCATGAAGAGTTGTATTCTTGTTGGTCCAATGAATTTGCCAAGATTTGTGGATTAAGGACTTGAATAAGGATTTCAGATCTTGGCTTAGTTGAATTGTAGTAGCAGTGGTAACGAGGGAGGCAGCTTCTTTGGCGTGTTGGTCAGCAGTTTCATTGCCATGAAGGCCGATGTGAGATGGAAGCCAGATAAGTGAAACTTTAGTATGTCGAGCATGAAGGGATTGGTATAAGTCATGTACGTTTTGAGCTAGTGGATGGCGGGTGAATTTAGATTTTAGGGAATATATAGAGGATAGGAAGTCAGTGCAGATAGCGACATGTTTAGATTAAGATGGAATATATTTGAAAGCCTGAAGGATACTAAACATCTCTCCAGTATGTATGCTGCATGAAGTGGGCAACCGAGGGGTGTATATAATATCGTTTGTAGTAGTGACAGCGCATCCGACACCGGTGAGGGCTTTGGAAGCGTCTGTGTCAAGGACTAAATCAAAAGCATTTGTGTGTAGAATTTCAAGGAATGCTTCCTTTATAAGCGCAGGGGGGGATTCGTGCTTATTATAAATGATGAGAGAGGTGTTAAATATGGGTAGGTACTTGTTCCAAGGAGCGTTAAGTGGGGATGGAAATGGTAAAGTTGAACGTAAGTCTATGCCGTTTAGTAGAGGAGCTATAAGCCGGTGAAATATTTTATGGAGCGAGGAGAGTCATTGGGAGATAAATTAGCTACAGAGGTACAAATGTCAAAAAAAGGATTAGACGGGTTGCAAGATACAGAAGCGGCGTATGCTAGGAGTAGGGATTGTCGACTAAGGAAGAGAGGAGGTTCATCGGCCTCACAGTATAGACTGTCTACAGGGCTGGTGCGAAAAGCGCCGAGACAAAGTCGAAGAGCAGTATTGTAGACCGAGTTAAGTAGGTTTAAATAAGATGTGAGAGCTCTCATGTAAAAGTTAGCAGCCATAGTCCATTTTGGAACGAATTAGTGTTCTATAGACTCTAAGAAGGACGTTCTCGTCAGCGCCCCAGACGAAGTGCGAGAGTTTTGATAATATTTAAGCGTTTGAGGCAAACGCCTTTGACATCGTTTATATGTTGTTTTCCAGTTAAGCCGTGAATAAAAAATCATTCCAAGGATTATGCAGGAATTGATAACATCTATGGTGGGATTATTTAGAGTGATAAGTGGAGCAGAATATGCAGCTTTTCTACTAAATTTAATTATTTTAGACTCATTTAGAGATAAGGATAAGCCCAAGTTATTAATTTTGTTTTGTAGTAGATCTACAGCATTTTCTAGGAGTTGGCACGAAGTGAAGGTGTATTTTCCATGGCAATAAATAATTAAATCGTCAGCATATTGAACAGGGGCTGGAAAATTGGTGTATATGTCGTTTATAGAAAGTATAAACAATGTGGGACTTAAGACTGAACCTTGGGGAACACCATCAGTCTGTAGACGAGAGATGGAAAGTTTACCATTAACAGATTCTGAAGCGCCTGGAGAGTAAGAAATGTTCGATGAAGTGGTAGATATTTTCTTTGAGGTTAAGGAGGAAAAGTTTATTTAAAACCGCTTTCCTAGGGATGGTATCAAAAGCACCTTCGATGTCAAAGATAGCGGCAACAACTTCCTGTTGACTGTTAAGTGCTGAAGAAATGTTAGTAGCTTGGAGGAGAGCAAGATTATCTCGGGATGACCGATTACGTCGAAAACCAGATTGGAAGCGTGAAGTAGTTTGGTATTTTTCAAGGAACCATAAAAGTTTTTTGTTAATCATTTTCTCTAGAAGTTTGCAAGTGGTGCAAGTAAGGGAAATAGGACGAAATGACTTTGGTATTAAAGAAGGTTGTTCTGCGTTTTTAATTGGAATGAGAGTGGATTCGTGCCATTTATTGGGTAATTGTTGGGAAGTCCAAATAATATTATATAGGTTGAGAACTTTGTACAGAGAAACATCGGAGAGTTTTTTAAGGAAGATGTATGGGATATCATCGGGACCAGCAGCAGTATTTTTACAAGAGAATAAAGCGGATTTTAGTTCATAAAATGTGAAAGGGGCATTAACTGATGTTACATCCTGCTGATCAATTTGCTCGACAAGGGAAGGGGTACAGAGAGAAGAGATAGGGGTTGATGTCAAAATATTATTTTTGAATTTATCTTCCAAGTATTCTGCGAAAGTATTTGCAATAGCTTGGCTATCACTTATAAGTGAGTCGTTATAGATAAGGCTAGGGATTTTGAGGTTGGTCTTGTTACCTTGTATTTGTCGAACTTTATTCCAGACTTGACTAGGATTAGTGTCGGTTGTCATGGAGGAGACATAGTTTTGCCAGGAGGACTTTTTGCTTTGGTTTATAATGTATTTAGCTTTGCTTTGAGTTTCTTGTCTAAAAGAAGATTCGCAGGAGTTCTATTTCGGCGCAGTCTATTAAGAGCAGTTTTGGATTGGCGCACGGCATTTTCACAGGCGGGATTCCACCAGGGAACTATTTTATGGAAAGCGGATAAGACAGTTTTACCTACGTGCAGGTCTGCTGCAGATTTAATAGCATCGATTATCATTTGAAGGTTACTATTGGCATTCGTTGAAGGAGGTAATGAGAGGAGTGTATTTTGAGTGGCTAGTGTGTAATTTGGCCAATTGGCAGTTTTTAAATTCCAATATCTTCGGGTAATTGGTTCTTGGTTAGATGTGCTGGAGATCAGAATGGGAAAGTGGTTGCTGTCATGCAGATCGTCCAGTGTATTCCAAGTTAGAGAAGGGGCGGATTTAGGATCACAGATGTTTAAGTCTATAGCTGAAAAGGTATTGGAGGAGATATTGAAATGTGTGTTCGAAGCAGTATTTAAGACAGGTACCGGATATGTTTAAAAAAATTTCAACAACTTTGCCTTTTCCAAATGTATGTTTGGATCGCCACATAGTATTGTGGGCATTGAAATCACCAACAAGTATGAAAGGTTGGGGAAGCTGATATACCAAATCGACAAGCTCCTCTTCTCCTAGTTGGTGGTCAGGAGGAACATATAAGCTACATATTGAAATTTAATTTGGGCGCCAGACGGTAATGGCAATAGCTTCAAGGTTGTGGTTAGGGTAAGAGGGACGGAATTAATATCGCTTGAGGCAAATATTGATACACCACCGCTGGCTCTAATGCAGTTGGCTCTAATGTAGTGATACCCTTCGAAGTGTTTTAAGAGAGGATTGTGATTGATTTTAAAATTAGTTTCTCGAAGAAAAAGAAAATCGGGTTTGTGGAGGGAAGAGAGCTTTTCAATTCGTTCTATGCGAGTATAAAATCCATCGCAATTCCATTGTAAGACAGTGAATACTTAAAGATTATAAGGGAAGGTAAAAGGTTTAGTGGGATATTATCGAGGAGTCAGATAAGTTGTAGTCGTCAGTTGTCGGGGTACCGGAATAAGTGTAAGAATCAGGATCTAGTTTGGATTTAATTCTGTTTTGTAGACGTGTTAAACGATTTTTTAAGGAGAGAGTTTTCAGGTCTTGGAGTAAGGAGGAAATATCAGAAGTGAATTTATTGGCTTCAGTAAGTGGATCAGACATCCCAATAGTATTTTCAAGAAAAACAGTCAGTTGGGTTTCAGAAAGTGAGAGAAGACTAGACAAATCAGAGCAATTTTGTGAATAGTGGAATGAGTTGTAGAGCTTAAAATATTGTTTCTCAGGTACATCAGATTTGGATTTTTTGGTTTTCCTTTTAGAAGGTTTTCCAAGGGTTTGCGATAAATTGGGTGCAGAGGGGGAGATTGCATTTGGGCGGAGAAAGTTGCTGGTTTCGTGTGGTAAAAGAGTTGGGGACGCCAGGCTGCTATCATTAGAGTGCGGTCTTTTCTCACCAGGTTTTGGTGATGGTACGTGGGATGGGTCAGGAGGATCAAGGAGGTCATCGGTGGAGGTTTGGGTAATATTCACAGTGCAGTCAGTAGAAGAGAGGGGAAGGATCATGTGAGGCTTCAATGGATGCAACATTTAATTGGGAAGAGAAGGATGTAGTGATATTGGAGCAAGATTCAGCGGTGTGATTTGGTTGCTTATTAAGAAAGCATTCTAATTTATCAGTCGAAATAAAAATTCGGTGAGGGGTGTTTTCATGGGTGATAAGTATTGATGTCTGGAAGGAAAAATCATCGCGGTCCGGGAAGTCACCCTTCGGAAGCTCATAACATGAGCATACGCATCGTCGGGTGTACCGCATCTAACATGAGTGATGGGCGTAATGTTTTTTAATCAAGGTCGAGGAGAGCTTTTTCAATCAGAGAGTGAGGAATCGAGGGGCTAACATTGGAGATTAAAATTCTTTTAGATGGAGAAATAAGTCTACGAATAGGTATAATTTGAGAGTTGATTGTAATGTTATAAGTGGTTTTTAGGAGATATTCAATTTGTTCGGTACATGATAAATATATGCAAATACGGCCATGGGCAATACGAGATGCAAAATGAACATTTTTGGGAGAAACAATGCTGCCAATTGCTTTAATATAGTCGAAGATGACGGAGTTGGGAATAGATTGCATCACAATAGCTTGATCTTAAGAGGGTATTGGGGGCGGGGGCGCTTTACTAAGGGTAGCAGCAGCATATCATCGATGAGTTGCGTTTATGGCTTGAGATGTACTCTGAATTTCATTGACGGTGGAGATGTTAAGGGAGTGAGATGGTAAATTAGCCGTACTGCGATTCTGGTTACCAAAATCGCAGATATGAGAGCAGGGGGGTATAAAGTACGGCGAATATACCAATATTCGCTCGATCGATAAAGTTTACACACTTACCGGACTATTGTTGTCAATTTAAATTCACAAAGACCAAAATAAACACTCGTTAATTACCAGGTCGGCTAAAAACGGAGGTCATTGAACAGGGAAATAAAACACGTCCGTCTACTAAGAGAGTCAACTCGTGAATGGCGGTTGAAATTAAATCGCCTATAATTATTAAGATAGGTGTGGTAGGATCTTATATTTCAAACGTAAATTTGTGTTCTGCGTCAGTATGGCTCATAGCTCTATTTTGCACAACCTCTAATACTTTCACATTTGTCAATTTTTATATAAAATATATAATGTAAACTACTATTTTCAGTTGTTTATTCATTGCATCTTATAAACATAAAAACGACATATTCCTTTCTATTGATGGATGTACATAGGCATGGCTGTTCTTAAAAAGTTAACTTACCGGTATGGACAAGACATCTCCTAGAGTTCTAAAAAGCTTCGTTATAATATATATTAGTCCTCCTCCTATAAATTTAACATACGACTTAACAGATACGTCTGGAGCTACTCGAGGTTTGAAGAAAACTTTCAGTACATTGTTACCGTATATTATGTAAATCAGTAATGATGCCAAAAGAATTCCACATGCAGCACCCATTACAGATAAAATGATTAGGCACTCGATTGGAAATACTGCAATTAAATTCTAAGTTTATTATAATCGTTAGGATCAGTTTGTGGTTTTTGAATCTAGACAGTGGCGAATTTACTAACAGGTAGAGTAGACCCTGTAGACTAGGCGCCAATAAATTTGGCCCAATTTTCAGGTCTTCCAGAAATAGGTAAATGAAACCGTGTGTCTGCTTATGTACGCACGTAAGATTACTTATTTGGTGTCAATGGAAAAAAAATTATTCCTTGTGTAAGAATAATCTAGAAATTGACACAAGGATCCCTCAATTCACAATCATACTAATAACGACAAAACGCTGATTAACACATTCGTCTCCGGTATAATTTTCAAATAATATCTAAATGCCAGTACGAGTTTTGCAAAATATTGTGTTATATTTTATTGTTAAATATTAAACTGTATCTAGGTAAACAGATTATGAATTTTTTTTTCGTGTAAAACGAAAACAAAAAATGACCGCGCCTGACGCGGTGCTGGTATATGGTTTGAAATGTTGTTCCATGTGCCACCACCGCACTGGGCGCGTTTCAATTTTCGATAATAATGTTTACATTTATTTTATTTTTGTGCAAAACGTATCAGTTATTTTTTAAAAAGAACAAAAACTCGAAATGCATGGAACATGAATGGAACAAATGAATTAAATACAAGCAATTAAAACTATATTCAACAGTAACGTAACACTAACAAATTTTAATTATGCAAGTTCTCATGGAATAGTCTAAAACAATTTTCTAAACACAAACTAGGTTCAATTGGACACTGAGAACAGTAAAAATTGAATCCTTTCGTATTTTGCCGGTGTCCCAACAATATTTACAACGTCTTTTTATTTTGTTGTTGAGATCTTTTGGACAATATAGAGGTAAATGTCCAACTTCTGTTCTCATACACGGAGATTTTGGTAATGGTCCTAAAAGGCTTTGAATAACAGAAAGTCGAAAATCCTATAATGACATTTTTCTCTCGTTTCCATTATGATAAAGTAAATTTGCATTATTTAACATTATTTGAAAAATATGTATTCCCATTTTTTTATACCATTGTATACACTTATGTTCACAAGTGCAGTAACTAAGCATTTGATCACTTAAGTCAATACCAACTTTATATTTATTGTATTTAGCAATTAATTCAGGTTTTTTGGGATTTAATTCCTCTTCTAGATCTTGTTGCAGTCATCTGGTCACCAAATTCTGAAGATATTATGCATATTTCTCATTTATCTTTCCATTTAGTAATACAAATTCCTTCCGAACTATACATACTTGCTACTTGATTTATTCTAATTCTTTTTGTCATCAAATTTTACGGATTACCTTTTTGTCTTGTCGCAATGTGCCTGTGACGTATGTACTATTTTTGAGTAATATTTTAGTCAAATGAACACTATTATAATAGTTATCCATATAAAGAGCATGTCCAGTGTTCATATGACTCTCCATTAATTTCAGTACGACTTTTTGTGTCTGATCTCTTCCTCCAGTTGTACGATCTTGTGAACCACCGTAGACGATTAACTTTTGAACAATTCCAGTATATTCTGTTAAAATATATAATTTTATACTAAACTTGTGTCGTTTACCTTTTATATACTGTCTAAATTGAAGTTTTCCTCGCCACAAAATTAAAGATTCGTCAATTGTTATCTCTCTTTTCGGATAATAAATGGCTGCCATTCTATCGTTTAAAAAATCAATCAAAGGGGATATTTTATACAGCTTACTCACGGCTTCATCTGTATTCACACAAAAATGCAAGGCACGTACAATTAAAATAAATCCTATTACGACTCATATAATTCGCAAAAACTGGCAGACTAAATAACGGATTAGTTTTCCAATAATCAATTATGCGGTTTAGCTTTATTGTTCCCATATGGAATAAAAGACCGAGAAAAGTTTTAAATTCACCCACAGTTAAGTATTTCCAGAAAGAAATCCTGCTTGATTCTGTTTCACTTTTTGAAAGAATTTCAATGGCATAGTCTTTTGTGTTAGAAATAACAAGTTCATAAAAATCATTATTGGCTACCAGGTTGAAGTAATCTATAGGACCATTTACATTTGGATTTATCCTGAAACCAGGTTGACCTGTGAATGGTATTCTATCGGGTTGAATTACCCGTGCAGACCAAGTAATGTCTTTGCTTGTGGAAGCTGCTGTTTATTTTCATTTTGATATTGATTATCTCCTTGAAGAAATTGCTGGATTTCAGATAAATCCTCACCTTCAGAATTACCATTACTACCACTATCTTCACTTTCATTTTGCCCGTCAGAATCATGTATATAATCCACTTTATCATCACGAGAACCCTCTAATACTGATATCAACTCAGTTCTGCTCGGTTTATAGTTTTATCATATCATCATCATATCTTCCTTTTTTTTTGTTGACGGTGTACTATCGGTATTCAGTTTAAATTTAAAATTGGCAAATTTATTCAACTTCGACTTATCAAATAAATAAATAAATATTTCTTTATCTCTATTGAACTGTTAATCTGACACTGACATTACTAATTTTTGTAACATAGCAATTCTAAACATTTGTCGTCATAAAAAGGAAGATATGATTATGAACCTGCAATGAGCAGAACTAAGTTGATATCAATCAGTATTATAGGAATATCTAGTGATAATGATGTGGATTATACAGGGTGTTAATTAATATTATGTACTTATTGTTCTGTCAGCTGCTTGTATTATCGCACTATCTGACAACCCTGCGAGAGAGGTTTGGCCATGGGGAATGGTAGAACAGCTGACAGTCAGATATCGTTATGTTATGTAAAACGGTACTGAATAAAACATATAAATACTATTTGAGATGTTTAAGTGTATGAACCCTAGTAACAATAATTACTAACAGAACACTTATATTAGTGGATGATTCTTAGACTTGAATGATAAGGTGATAGAACTTTTACAACCCTGTATATCGAATACCAATCCTCTGAGGACAACTTTATATAACCTTTTCGACTCAAAATTAGCCCAATCAAGCCATTAAAATAAGTACATAACCTTAATTAACACCCTATATCAGTATAATAAACATGCTACCGACTGCCTATTTTCGTTTTAGGAAAATCGGAAAAAAGAAATTGAGAACGCGCTAGGCGCGTTACTGGCATAGGGTAACATTTATATTAAAGCGCGATCGGCATTGCCGTAAACGAAACCAATTATTCCCTGAAACGAATTACACCTTATTTTATGTACCATTATATATTCAATACTCTACATAACATGGTACCATCAATTTAGGCAAATATGAAAAAATAGGTCGGGACCGCGCCAGGCACGTTAGTGGCACACGGTAAAAAGTTACATCAACGCGCGACGTGCGTTGCCAGATACGAATGTGTTAATGAGGACGATAGAGCGCAAATCATAAAGTTGCAATTTCATTGTCAGAATAAACGTAATTAATATGATTGTGAACTAGAGTATCGCATTTCACAAGAAATCAATAGGGGCGGTAAAAATTAAATAACCTACTGGCGGCAAATTTGTAAATCCGCCACTACCTCTAGAGCTCATGTTAACCTTGGCTAAAATTATATTTCAAACTAAATTTTTCCTTTTTCCGTTTTCCATTTATTTAAACATAAACTTTTGGCAAATTGTAAACATGGATCAGTTAGAAGTTAAAACATCAAATAAAGTTGTTACTTGGAAAAAATATTGACTCATTAAATGTAGACCTTCACCGTAAACATCTGATCTATTTTCATCTATCTATCTATTTGTCTCATATGTTTTGCATCGCATCTTGACTCATATAGATGTCAATATTTTGTAGTGCTCTTTAAAAATGAAAAAGTAGTATTTTGCATAGAATCCGCATCCAGGTTCACATTTGGCCTATTACGTTAATAATTTTATTAGGCAATCCAAACCACGTGACTTTTTAGCTGTCAATATGGCGGCAAAGGTCAAACATTGGATTCAGTACATTCATTTATGTTTAGTCATAAAACGGTTTACTTTGTATTTTGTGGGGTTTTAAGGTGTTTTGTAGTGTTTGAGAAGGACAATTTTCCTATTTTAAGATTAAGAGTGCTGATTTTAAATCGTTATTAGTGTAAAATCCAGATGTTGGAGAAACATAAATAGTTTAGCTTATAGATATATTATGTGTAACCTTCTGCTATTAAATCAGTGTTGTATTTTATTTTTTGTAAATAAATGTAGAACTAAGTTAGCCTTTCATTAATTGTAAGGAATTATATATATATATATATATATATATATATATATATATATATATATATATTTGGAGTTATGTAATGAGTTTATAAATGATTGTTTTTTGTCGATGTTGTCTTGTGAAATTGTTTCTATGACCTTAGGGGTTTTATTTTCTAGCTTTTTTTGTTTTTGGAAAAAATAAGCTGTTATATAAGGGTTTTATTTTTTTATTGTCCCTAAAGTGTGTGACATTTAATGCATTAGAAAAACAATTATTTTACACTGCAAAATATAAATTTTATTTAATTTTGACATGTGTACATTACAATACATATTTCTAATATTAACATGAGTAAAATCAATGAAGTTCAGCCTCATTGTTCAAATATTTTTTTCTTATTTAAAAATATATTACTATAATAACACTTAGTACATAAACGTTATACATATTATGAAGAGACAAGAATTATTACTAATATAAGTACAAATGAAAATAAAACATTCATTAAATGTTGAGAAATAATAAAAGTTGCAAAGTAATATATACTAAATGTTTAGCTTCAAAACTAAAACATAAATACTTAAGCATCATAGACACCACAGTCTCCATAAATTCAATTTGATCAACCTGGGACTGTTTAGGCATTTCATCAATATCCATGACATGTTGACAAAGTAATTAATTATAACAATTTTCAGCAACTATCAATACATAACTTAACATTGCTATTACTAAAAATTAACATTTTTTTTATCAAAATAAAGTGTACAAAACATGCTCATCGAGTATCAGTTAAACATATCCCAATCAATTGTCATTAAGCTCTTGAGACAATTTACATAAAAAATGACTACTATTAATTATTTTTTACCTTAGTGTCAGTCAGTTTTGTCCTTTTATCTATGCGATTCTTTCGGTCAACATCTGCAGCCTTTTTTTTTCTTTCCTAGACACATGCCCCATATGTTGAGATGGTACCCAGTCAGGGTGTTCTTTATCTTCGAGGACAGCAGGTTTGCCTAAAATTAGTTAATACCTACTTGAGTACAAACTACATAAACTAGGAGCTATAAAGTTATAAAGTGTCTACAGCAAACTTTCTGGTGTTTCAATATAGATTCGGTCTGATCGTCTCTCTTTATTGCTGCAATCCATGCCACAGATATCCACGCAGCCCTGCGAAGTTTGGTCAAAACGTTTTTCTCCGTTAGAAACCTGTGTTTTGTCTCCGTGGGAACAAAACGAAACTTCATCACGATTAGAACCTCTTCCACAACCAACTACAATACATATCGAAGACTAACACTACACTATTTAAAAACCACAATTTACAGCCAATAAACAGAAAGAAAATCAATTTAACGTGGGTTAAACAATCACATTCTACAGTAACTTTGTTATTTATTTGACCGTCACCGCCATATTGAATTTATTTTGACATGTCGTTGGATTGCCTAATAGCGTGCTTGATGCATACATTTGAGGTTATGTGCAAAAGTTTATGGGACTTTCTCTTTATTTTCCATATTACAGGACAATTTTTGCATAAAAACTTTTGGGGTAGTCATTTTTAGGACATTTACTCTTGAAAATGTATACTTGAGCACAAGAGATCTTGTGCTTAGGTCTTTAGTGTCGCTTTTAGTGGCTTGGTACGAATATAAAGTTGAAAAACTGTTGAATATAAAGCCAAATTTGATGTTGTTTAATTGAAAGGGACTTTACGTAGTAAGCAGTGTTCATAGTTATTTAAATATTATATCAAAGCAATAAAACATTCACGGTTTGTAACGTCTACCTTACGTACCCTTAGAAAAAAAACTTTTCTTTTTTATAAACATCGAATCTAATTCACTGCCTTCGTCATATAAGTACGTTTGCGCATCAAAATTCTCGGTACTGTCATAATTTTGTATGCCTCCTTTTCTAGAAAAAACCGGAATAGTCCACGATCGCTTCCAACAGGGCATTTTCAAGATGGAATATTTTTCTCTCAATCGGGGATCCACGGACATATTTAAATGTTCTTTCCTGAAAATCATTATTCCTTTTATGTATTTCCATAGTGGACGATATGATAAAAATAAACGAAAAACTAACGTCAAAAGTAAATCTATAAGTATTCGTTCCATATTATCTATTTCCTTTGTCGATGACGGGTGTATATTAACCCTTAACCCTTAACTATTAGCCACCGGGTCGGAATGATCCAAGGCATATTTAATAGGATACATTAAAAGTAACGAATGCACATCGACATATCAAATAATTTCACGCAGAGTTAAATGATGAAATAAAATCAATTAACAAACATATCCCTTGTCCAATATGCACATGCACAACAAAAGAGCTATTTAATTCATTTAATCAATTAAACAAACGTTTTAATGATAGTCACAATATTACTGTCAAAGAATCTGTTTAGAAACTTTGAGGAATTTCAACTGTGGTAATCACAGGAGAAGAGGGAAGTGAACTACTTGTTTGTTCTTCAACGAATAGATACATTAAAAAATGAGAGATTGAGAATTGCATACTACTGCAATAGCAGTGATATGAAGGGTTTCATAATTTTAAAAGAAATTGACAACGTGGCGTTAAGTGAGTAAATAGTAATTGAATAGTCTCCTGAATTAAACTCGAAAATTTGAGAAATACAGAGATTTTCAATTATTAACTTATATAACTAAAGTGTTGTAACGTATAAGGCTTAACGGTGAGTTAAAAACAATCTTTCCATAAGTGATTTTTATTGACTATTACCTAAACAAAACAATAAAGTCTAGAAAATAAATACCAGTTTAAGTGATAAGTATAATGAAGGAACATTAATTATCTTACTAATTACCACCTAGCATAAAGAAACTCTGACCAAAAATAAAGCGAGGTTGCCAGATCCACAAAACAAATTGGAAAACCACGGAAAACTAGATAATAAAAATTTAATAACGTAATCAGGTCGATAAAAGTAAGACTTCCGACAGGTTGACTGAGGTCTGCTTTTTCCGCCACCAAAGAAGAAATTAGAAGACATTTAAGAAACCCACAATATGAAGTTGTCAATGAACAGTTAAATCTAGGGAGTTCTCCACTAATAAACTGTCTTCTTAAGTGATAATTGTAAAGATCAGCAGATATAGTTTTCCTGGTTTTCTATATCATTGCACAGTTATACTGATCTTAATTGGAAAAATGATATCCAGGATATCACCGTAGGGCTAATAATATCTAAGCTTCAATATTTGTAATATCACATCTTCTTATTTTTTCTATAAACATATATTAAGCCAAACACAAGTTAGGTTACTTCTTGGTCTAGCCAAAAATAACTACTAAACATCAGGTAGGCATAAAATGAAATGTAACTTCTGTCATTCTGACGATGATATTGATTTATCGAAACAATTGTCAATTTTTTAGAATTTTCAATAACTTTTATTATATTGTGGAATTAAGTAAGGGTCGAGACAGTTAATTTCAATAAAAGAAAAAAAATTAGCGATTTTGATAGAGTTGAAAAAAAGTTCCAAGAGATAGGAGGCAACATGGGCAAAATGAATGATAAACTTGATACATTCATAGGGGAAATGAATAAAGTGAACGACGAAAGTAAAAAGTAGCCGAACAGGAAGACAGAATAGGCTTAATGGACTAGTCATGCTATCAGTTCATAGAGACGAACTTATATCAACTGAAGAAATAATTGTTGAACTTGATCAACTTAACGACTAGGAATTACACATTTTAGGGGAAGGGATTCACCGGTTTTGGCGCGCTAAACCAAATTGTTTTAAAAGCAGAGGCGTATTACGCTCTAGTGAAAGCAGGAGCGTATTGGGCTTTTGAAAAGGAACAATCTGTATAAACGGTGGTTTAAACACTGACCAGTGGATAGCTCTAACGTATCTACTATTTTTGGAAGGATAGTAGTTAAGAGTTTAGATTGATGTTAACCTATAAGCTAAAATTGTATCTCAAATATTCGTAATATCACTACAAAAATATAAAATGCAGAAATATGGATAACTCTATTATACTAACATTTTCGAGAAAAAGTTTCATATTTATTGAAATGCCTGTCTTTTTATATACTTTTTCAATCCATCTATACCAAGAAATATAAAAATTAATCAAGGTTAGTAAAATGTGTAGGTTATTGCTTATAAGTATATATATGTTAAAGATTTCGGGAATCAAAGACGGATCCGTTTATGAGAGTGACATCTTGAGCCTGCAGGACGTTATTTAAGCTAAATAAGTGAAAGCACAAGATTTAAAAAAATAAATAAATAAATGTTAGCATTTTGGATGAAAGATAAAGAAGACGATTAAAATAAAGACAAAAAGATGTTAATCAGATAATTTCTAGAAATCTGATAATGTATAGTCTAGTCGAGAAGTGAGTTTCCTGTTAAAATTGTGCCATTA
Source organism: Galeruca laticollis (assembly GCA_963921935.1). NCBI lineage: Eukaryota > Metazoa > Arthropoda > Insecta > Coleoptera > Chrysomelidae > Galeruca > Galeruca laticollis. The sequence continues at coordinate 147,801,126 of OY998176.1, read as the reverse complement.
TGAATAAAAAAAATCCATTCACTTGAAAAATCATTTATTATTGATATAATAATTACAAAGGTAATGCAGTATTTAAAAACCATTTTCGGAACCGCTGTACACTTCTTTGAGTGGTCCTCCTCCAGTGGCATGACAGGAACCACGTTCAAAGTTTCTAGTTGCCCATGATGTACCATCAAACTTGCAGACGTCAATAATAATGGGAAACACACTAAAAATGTGTCATTTCTTTAGTAGAAATTCAGCCTTTTGCTGTCCATGTACGTGAATAAAGTATGCAGCATACAACAGCTTAGTTTCAAATATTTCATTTATTTTGGTATACTCGATGTCACCTGAAGAGTATCGAATGCCATGCACATTCTTTTCCAGGTATAACACAGTTTTCTTATCACTTAATGTCAAACGATTGATGTAACAAAAACATGTAGTGACTTTGCTTAAAACCAATCTCGATTGTGAGTTCTTTGGGAACAAAGCGTCCATCTACGACGAATCCTTGGATCTCCACGAATGCTACTCTCATGATGATGATGATGACTGCTAGAATACTGACATGCAGTGCTGCAACACGTTCTAATTTACATTCTTAACAATTTCGGTGAGGGGGAAATACTTCATTAAACAGTCGTGTATTATGACACAATATACTTTGGTATTTTCGGGGAAACCAATGTTTGCTTCAATGTCAAGTTTTACATCAACTGTAGATAACAAACAATGTACGCTTCTTGAAAGAGGAATAACCCAATAGAGGATGCTTCTGCGTTGAACTCATATAACTAGGATAAAATTCAGTATAGTTGAAATAAGCCACATTGTAATCTTTTTTAGTAAAGTCCAACTGCATTCTTTCATTGGGATAATATTCCCCATTTAGCGATAGTCGGAAACATTGAATGTCGGCGTTGTCGAATAAAGTTGGGTCGGCTGTATTGTTGTCACGTTTGTTGGTTTGAAAGAAAACCAAAACATAACGAGGTCTTTCGACTGAAGTTGTAGTTTTAACAGCTCAAACTTCACGTCTAACATTTCTGGTGATGGCTGGTAGTTCATGTATCTACCACTTTCTAAATGGAATAACTATAGGCTGATACTTTTGAATAGCCTTCATAAGGTACAACTGAATATCATCATTAGGATAGATATGCTTGATTTTCAATTCGATGTTTGTAATGTTTATGCTAACAGTTGTAGTGGAAGTCACACCAGCAACATTTTTTCTGTGATATATACACAATCATTATCGTTACGAGCTCGAACCAAACGCATTATTTGCCGTTCACATGTATATAATCATTGGATAGTCATTGAAAATGTTGAAAATATGCTTCAGAGGAATTTGTAGGTTAAATGATTTATCGGCAGCATAAAGGATGGGATCTTTGGGATAATTCCAGCCAAATATAGCCATATTATTGGAATATTTTTGATTGTAGCACATCATGGCATGTACAGCGCTCACGATTCCACGAAAGTTAGAAGGCGGTAGCCGCAGCAGTAGCAATTCATTTGGATGAGAAACTGTATTTGCGTTAAAACTCAATAACAATACGTTACAATGTATGATTTTCAGTAAATATAGAATTTCTTTCGCGGAGCCCGACACTCCTAACAGTCTTGCTAACAAATTAGGATTTTCTAGAAAGATACTCGAACCCAAACAATGGCACTCTTCAGATCTACCCGTCAAAATTATAAAAGTATCTAGCATACGCTTCGAATGTAACTTTACCACTGGAGCCTTCGACGCAGACAGACCTGCTCATACTATTTGCGAATTGGTTATAAAAGATCCTGGGTACGCCATTGACGAAACTCCACATAATTTACTTTATTTACCTGTTATATCACAATGTGAAATTACCAACGTTACTGTGTTGGCTTTGGACCAAGACGGACATTCTATCAACTTTCGTGGTGAAAAGAGCACCTTGGTGTTGGAGCTTAGAGCGAGAAGCAACAGATAGGATTGATAATTAATCATAAAAGACGTTCCTCTGCACATCCAACACCATTAGTTTAGCGACGTCCTTCAAAGCAACAGCAGCAGCAAGAGCAGCTTTCGTTTGCTAACAAATTGCTCTTGCAATCTTTAGGCTTTTTGTTGAAAGAAAAACGACGACAACCATGTTAGGAAAACGTTCTCGTATGGACAATATGCCTCCAATATTTGATATATATCGCAAGCCAAGATTCAATTCGCGAAGCGGAATACAGAACAAATGCTCCGTTCATCAAATCGTTCAGTTGCAGTGACATTGTGTAATTTAGCATGAATCAAGTCGATTCGTTTTTTGCGATGAACGAAACTTTGTTGTGCATTAAAGGGTCACTCAATATACACGGAGCTGGTGATGTAAAGCTGGCAAATAATTTTGGCGCTTTCCTTTTCGATTCGTGCACATACAGTGAAAGTGCAAGAGAAATGGAAACGGTTCGAGATCCTGAAATCGTGAGCGCTGTACGTGCCATGACGTGCTACAATCAAGAAGATTCCAATCATATGTCTATAGCTGGCTGGAATTATCCCAAAGATCCCATCCTTAATGCCGCCGATAAATATTGAGTCACCCTTTAATGCACAACAAAGTTTCGTTCATCGCAAAAAACTTATCGACTTGATTGATGCTAAATTCCACAATGTCACTGCAACTGAACGATTTGATGAATACCACAGAACACAAGATAGATGACATAGAGCACGAAGGCGCTCAGAACACACACAACATGGATGTCACTTCCGGTGCGTGCGCCGCTTTGGGCAACATTGCTGACGAAATCCAACATGGCCGACTTCCGCCTCAGAACCGGTCTAGTACATCTACTTAGGGCTCTAAGAAAAAATAGATTTTTGGACCTATTGTTTCAACTTTTATATTGATTTGAATAAAAATAGTGTACCGGAAAAATGTGTTAATTAACAATAGATGGAATTATTTTAAGCATTAAATATGCCTTACTTGTTATTAACCTTGAGTTCCGGGAGAAAAGACTTTTTTTTAAGAAACTTCGTCTTCTTTAAGGATGTTTTTCAAACTATTGTTATCACTTATAGTTTTTGAGTTATTAACAAAAAGCTGAGGCCTCTTTTTGTGTTTATGTTTTCTGTTAATAAATAATTGAAATTTTCATCTCCAAAAAAAATAAAAATACTCCTTTCTCGAAATTTGATTCTCCTCGAATGAGCCATCGCTCATATTTTTTGCACAATTCTAACGATTTTTCGCAGGAAACTAACTTCTCGACTAGACTATAGGTATATAATTATTTATAATTGGTTAATTTGTTATACTCGTTATACTTACGATTGACGTCCATTTCCATAATATGGTGTATTAACAACACATTGTGTGGAACTAAAAACAAACTATTATTAATTAAGAAAGGACATTTAGTAAATCTGCAGTGACGTGCTATAACTTTTTAATTAATAAACCCATAACACTTTAATTTAGCTTCAAATATTTTTTGGTATCAGTAAAAAAATCTAAAGATTCAATACAGAGCATCACTCAGCTTGAAATGCTTGAAGTCAATGTACGAAAATAGCATGTTTGTTTCCATTGGTTCATATTTAAATTCAACAAAATTACAAACCAATGTACCTATTGATGTATCGAAAATAAACAAAAATGTCAAACTTTGGACTACTCTGTACTCAATCTTTTGTTTTCGAAGTACTGTGTGACATATCAGTTTATAAGTTTACATAGAGCTCTTTAACACTGCAACAACAAGTTGTTTTAACGTTTTAATTTTACTTTAACTAGTTCAATTATGCTACTTATTAAAAAGCACGTCACTGCTTTAGTTGATGTACTTCACTCGTTGATGTGAAAATCTTTGGATCTGGATCTGACACGAGTTTTCCGTTTACTTGGAACAACAATTTTTGCATTTTCCATATCGTTCTTTTGGGTCATCGTCCATTTATTTTTGAGTGGTTCTATTCGTTCCCCACTTACGACCATAGTTTTTTTGCTACAACATAATTTGATTAATTGTCTAATCGTTATTATCTTTGTAACGCAATTTTACCTGACAAAAACGGGGGTGCTGGGACATACATGTTCAACCGACATCTTTTTATTAAATACAGATAAATCTGATTTTGACTTTAAACTCAGACATTCATCGTGAATATCGGGCGAAGCTCTAAAAAAAGGAAGCCAATTATTGTATGTAAAATCTGTGAATATTATATTTAGACAATTGTGAATTCACCAACTTTTTTGTGTACAATTTTTGTTTATAAATATTTATTAAATATAATCGCGATGATTTGAAAATTAATCTATTTTATCAGGATAACAAAATTACAAGCTCTTTTAAATAAACTGTTGTATACAAGATTTCGTTTAATTGTCATTTAAAGCAAATCTTCTTTAAAAAATTGGTGAAAATTTAAATTTCTACTTAATGGCCATGACTTCAAATCTTGATGTATTTTTAAATGATGAACAACTTTTTCAATTAAATTTTTTTGATATTTACTGAAATGAGGACACTTTACTCTCGACTCAAAATCAAATTTTCGAATGCACATCATATATTTAGCGTCTTTCGCCAAATTTAGTTGGTGCATTTTTGGTTTTAGGGGATGCCCAAACTTTTACGAAGAATAACTTTTGATCGAAAAACCCATAATAAAGAAGTTTCCCATTTGGTGCGGACTTTGGGGATGACGCTGTCTATAAACAAAGACAAAATGAAGAGCATTATTTCAGCTCCTTTTGACAAAAACTTGTTTTAATTTATCACACTTCAAATTTCTGTTATTGAATGAATACCTTTTTTTGTTCCACAAATGTAGATATGCTTCTCAAATTGAAACGTACTTTAACCTAAATATAAAATTTTTGAAAAACATACCTACTATATTTATAAATTAGGTACTCTTGTTATTCAATTTGAAATACAACTTGAAGCATATGTGCATTAATTAGGCACCACGCACCACTATGATTTCAAATATAATCAGAGAAAAATCTGTATGTAATTTTGAACAATGCATACATTAATTATATTCATATATCTATTTGCATCATTGTGAATACAGATAGTAGAGAGTCTGTTGAACAAGTAGTATTTAAAAATATGATACCTAAGTGTACAATTGATGCCATTTGAAAAACGAATACAAATTTTTTCTAATAAAAGTCACCTTACCTTCGAGATCTGGAATCTATTTTTGAATTTTCACTTAGGCACGACTTATTTCTAGGCGTTGCTTGGTTTTGGTACATACCAGCATTTACATTGAAGGAAGTAACCAAGTTTCTCAAACCGCAATTTATTAACCTGGAATTATTTGAACTAAATCTCAGTAGTTCTCATTTCAAATATTTTTCAAATTTTACTCACTCTTTTTCAGAATGTGGGCCTTCATTCCGAATGCGGAAAGTACGTAATGGAGATTTACTTTTCTTTCTAGGAGATTTGTTTGTTCTACTGTAAAATATATAAAATGAAACTTTTTACTAGTAAAGAAATAGATCAAATGGGATTGGCATGAAGTACCAATTAAAAAATTCAGTGTGTGCGACTGAGTGCAACGTAAAAAATCGATACTAATATAAGATTTTAGAAAGATATATTGATAGTTCTTCAAAAGCTTTAAAAAGATCCAAAATGTAATTTAAATTATTTCTAATTGTCCACAAGGTATGTATAAGTGATATTGTGTCTTTCATAATTAATTATAACACACAGAAGTTGTACTAGAGGACAAAACAATTAAAAGTTTGTGCTATTGATTAGATTTACTTACCTTGATCTCTTTTTTGGTTTATCAACATTATAGTTTCTCAAATCTACATAGTCTTCATTCACTAAAATCCAGGGAATTTATAATATAGATATACATTTGACTTATTGTAGTTACCTGTAACTTTTGGTTTTTGAGTTTCTTTCATATTAAAAATTAATAGATTTCATAGAATAGTTTTGGTCATCAGTTATTTTGAATTAGCATTGGCTCTTTAAAAAAAATAGAATATAAAATGTACAACAGATGTAAAATTCTTCCAAAATAAAACTGACATATACCTACTTCATAATTATTTTGGAACTATTATAAATGATTGGTTCAAAATTAGATGTCATTACTATAAGATTATTTTTTTATTGGTTGATAATATAAAGTAACATACCAATAAAAAATTCAAACTAGGATATATTTTTCGAAGAGATTTCAGAAGACAATATATTAAATTATTCAAATTGAAGTAAGTTGAAGAATACACCACTATTTCGATTACCTGGCACGGTAGGTTTAGGAGCCATGACTGAAATTAAAAGTGTTATTTGATTGTGAGTGATTTTGGACAGAAATAATAGGGGAGAGGGGGGTACATTGGGACACGGGGCACATATGGACATTTCAAGTTTTAGCACCACTAAGCGTAAAGTTTAATTGTACTGCTTATCGTTAGAGCGCACCACGTACCTATTTTATTGTAGAACATTTTCAGCAGCATCAAGTGGGCAAGCGGCTCAGTCACAGCATATAGACACACAGCCGACTGTTACTTGGCGGGAACAGAATGCGCAGCTATTCGCGCATACACGCCCTTCGGGGTAAAACCTCTCAGATCAGTGATGAGTACGTAGAAGGAGCTAGTCGTAACCATTGTCGTACGTACTTGGGTGTCTTTTAATCGATAGTTATAAAAATTCAGATTAGTTTGACTTAGTATTTGATTTTTCAGTGTTAAAACGGTTCTCTTTCTTATTTTAGTTAGTTAGTGTCGTTGACATTTTTAGATTAATTCTGAAGTACCGTTGTTTTGTTACACTGACTATAATGGGCTATTCTTGTGCCGCGAAATTTTGCAAAAACAAAAGTTATATATGCAAAAATAGTATATTAAAGTATAAGTGGATAAAGAGGTCTTTCAAACACGCGCGATTTTTCGAGCACGACGGCGCAGCCGAGTGCTCGAAATAGAGCAAGTGTTTGAAAGACCAGTTATCCACGAATACTTCACGCTATTTTTTTTATTGGTGCACTTTGGAATCATAAAATATTATTATTATATTATTACTACAAAAAAATGGAAGTCCATCCTCGATGCCCAGCCAAGTTTCGTGAACGTCAAATAGTATTTATTTTTAGTTGACGTTAGACGTCAGATCAATAATCAAAAAGTTTCTTTATTTATATTTAAAGGGAAACAATGTATATATGAATATATAAATACATTTTGCAGAAAAAACCAAATAAGACATTGGTTCCCAATGATAATATACAATTTAAAAACTAATAAAAAAAGTTGTCATTGATACTTACGTTTCTCAAGTTGTTGTTGTTACCATGGGGACTTTAAAAAACGCGCGTGTTTGAAAGTTCGATTTAAACACGCTGACGCGTGCTTTAAAAAGGTAATATGCGGCATCAATAAAAAAAGAGTTTTTTTAGATTTCCTGTAGATCCCATAAGGTAAATTATACATATATAGTTGTTGTCGGCCATGCTAAATATCATCATTAAACTAGAATCACAAGGGAACGCCTTACTTGACCTATGGAAATAGTTCTCACAAATACATAACTTATCGTCTTAGGTCCGGCCTATTCAAAACTGAAACTAACATTCGAATCATATTTTGTTATTTTAGAGCCAGAACTTGGGTTGTCGCTTGTAATAGGGAATATTTGTTAGGTGTAGTAAACACTTTAAATAAAAGTCACAGGATTTGTCAGGACCACTTTGAACTGAAAATGTTCACAAATGATCAATGCAATCGGTGAAATCCGAATGCGGTTCCAACATTATTCCCATTACAAGAGGGATCTTCTAGGAGACCTAATTTTGATCATACATACACACCTTTGTATGACTTGAAATCTCGGGATAAATCAAGAGAAAAATATGCCACGGATAAACATTTTGCAAGATATAATTATTACTCCAGGTAAATAATATATTGTACCTACAACGTGATTATACTTTTCACTTTTCTCGGATACGCCTAAGTTCAATACAGTGTATAATAGTTGGAATTTAAAATGAATAATTTAAGGCTTTTTATGAATAAAAATTACTCAAAATCGCCTAGTACCTAAATAAAGCTCGGATTATAGGAAAATTACCCTTTTTGTCTATTTTAAGTGTTTTTTTGCATATTTTACTTTTTTTCGTAACTTCCATCTTTTTGCCTTTTTTAAATTTTATTTTATATATGTTAAGATTTTCTGTCTTTTTCAGTAAAAATCTTTGCCTATATAAGCGTATTTCTCTTCAATTTTTGTTGCTATAAATCCGAGCTTTATATATAGGTAAGTGCTTCAGGTTCTTGATAATTTTGAATAATTTGTTAACTTGTAATACAAAACAAATAATTAGATCGCTGTCAGTTAGTTAACTTATTCAGGTATTAAGAACTTTATTTGAGCGCTATAATTGTTTTATTTTAGGTGCAATCTCAGATCAAAGTTTTATTGCCGATGTAAACTGCCAAACTCCACGTTCTACCTCATCCACACAAACTAGCAGTGATCTGTCCCATAATAGTCCACGAAAGAGGAAATATCGTAGTTGTGTTACAGATCTCAAGAATGAGATTATAGCTTTAAAGAAGAGAGTTGTGAACTTAGAACATAGGTTCGAAAATATTGAAAGTGAAATAAGTTTGGAACAATTTTATGGACTGACTTATAAATTTTGTGGCAACGATGAAGTAGCTCGTCTAGTTAATTGCCAAATTAGTCAATCAAAAAAAACCTAAGGGACGAAGATATTCACTTGAATTTAAAATGGAGTGCTTAGCGCTATATTTTACTGGTCCGAGAACTTACAGACAAGTACTCGTAAAAAAATATTGTCTGCCATCACAACCCTCTTAAGGATTTTACAAAATGTGCAAATAAATTCTGGCTTGAATAATCCCCAAGTATTTGCCATGCAGGACCGTTGCTAGGCCTTCGGCCGCCCGCGTGCTAGAATTAATTCGGCCGCCCGCTCTGAAAATAAACTTTAAAAAATGAAGTAAATGTTGTAACTTGTAACGTTTTTATTAATAATAATAATTAAACATTAAATTATTTGTGCAAATTAGCACGTATAAAATACATTTAAACATATAATGCAAGTATGGAAGTAATATTAAATAAAAATAAAAAATAAAGATAAAAAGAAATAAACGCTTAGGTCTAAATTGTCTATCATAATAAAACGTTATAAAAAAGGTACTTTTCTAGTTTTACTTTCCGCAAATTCTTGAATTGTGTCATTAATATTCAAACTGTCCAAAATATCATGTTCAATAGATATTAATGATAAATTTGTTAATCGTTCTTGCAACATGGTAGACCTTACATAATTTTTAATAATTTTTAATTTTGAAAAAGACCTTTCGCCGGTTGCAACTGAAACTGGTAAAGTTAACATTATTCTTAAAGCAACAAACAGATTAGGAAATGTTGCCATAAGGCTGTTCTCTAAAATAAATTGTAGAATATCCTCAGGTTCACGTTGTAAAGACTCCTTAAAATGTAAATTAAAAGCTTTAATTTCATTATATAAATCACTTCCGTCAATATCGGACTCGTTTAGGGATTCATCTCGAAGCTTTAAATCCATATCTTTACAGTTTTTCATTAAATCTTGGTCTGATATGTCACCGATTTTAAACAAAAAGCCAAAAATGTCACTATAACTTTGTAAACCATCAAACCTGTCACTTAAAGACGATAATATCTGATCAAGGACTTTAAAGAAAAAATTTATTTTAAAATGAATTTTGGGATCTCGCACTGCTTCGTCTTCATGCTCGTAATCAAATTGACGCGAGGTTCTACGACGACGCATGCTATGAACGGGCGGGAAATCCGTTTGTATTTCTAAATCATTTGCAAGTTCGGTAGCTCCTACAAGTACATTCATATATCCCTCATCAGAACGCATTTTTGAAAAAAAATCTATTAGGTTTTCAAGATAATCTACGCAAACTTTTATATTTAATGAAGAACTTTGCATCATTTTACTTAACACATTTACTTTAAATAAGATATCATGCCATGTAATTACTGCGCATAAAACTTTATAATCGTGCAGTTTGAGTCCCAATGCTTGTGCTTTATGTCTAGTAGATGCATCGTATAATACTAAGTTTTCCGAAATTTCAAATAACGCATCATAGACATTGCCGATTTGATACCTTAATGGTTTTAATGCATCGATTCGGCTTGACCATCTTGTATCACTTAGTGGTTTTAAAGTTAATGTTGGCACGTGTCGTTTAAGAACATCCCACCTTTTGGTCGATGCAGAAAAAAATACGTATAAATCTTGGACTAAATCAAAGAAACTTGTTGTTTCATGAGACACATTAGCAGCATCATTGACAACTAAATTTAACGTATGCGCTGAACAAGGAACAAAAAATGCACGAGGATTTATGTCTAAAATTTTCTTTTGCAAGCCATTATGCTTACCTCTCATGTTTGCCCCATTGTCATAGCCCTGCCCACGCATATTATAAATGTTCAAGTTTAATTGAACAATTAAATTAGTTAAAAAATCGCTTAAGCCCTCGCCAGTACAATCAGTTATTGGACAAAATCCCACAAAATGCTCTCTTATTTCTACCTTTTTAGATTCATAATTTAGAAAAACAAATCGAAATATAATTGTTATTTGTTCAGTATGGCTCACGTCTGGAGTACAATCTAATATTACAGAGTAATATTTTGCGGCCCTGATCGAATTCAATATAAATGTTTTTATTCTCATGCCTATTAAAGTAATTATTTCATTTTGGATCGTATTACCCAAATAATGACTCATGTGAATTTGACTCTCCTGTGATTTTTGGACACGAGATACATGTTCACGCATTACAATATCAAATTGCGCTATCATCTATACGGCTTTCAAAAAATTACCATTTGGTTCGTATAATTTGGAAGAAGACCCTCTAAGAGCTTAACACTGTCGCGATAAATATTGGATTATTGAAACAATTCTTTCCATAACATTAAACCAATATTTTTTTTCTGATTCTAAAAGTCTTAATTCCATTTGGTTGACGGTACTTTTTTGATTTAACATTTTAATTAATGATATCCACTGTTTAACGTTTTTGTTATGGCGAACACTTTGTTCGTGCCTTCCTAATATTTCTGATAGATGGTGCCAGTCAGAAAAGCCTATTTGGTTATTTAAATTGCCAATAAATGAAGTGCCAAAAATTTTGCAACAAAAACAAAATACTGCATCATGAGAAATTGAATAAACTAACCAATCTCTCTTAATTTTTTCACCATTTTTTAATGATTTATAATAATAATTTTCCGAAAACTTTCGTCCAGATTCACTAATGGGATATTTTAAGTTTTTAACTTGAATAGGTCCCCTTTCTACCAACATTTTTGCCATACTGCTAGTGATGTTTTCAGGCCACGTCCCTGGATCATCCGATACACTGATAATATTTACATCAATTTAATCTTCATGAGATAATTCAGCAGGCGGTTCGGCTTTTTGCGCGGTGGAAATCTCTGTTAAATTGACTTTATTAAACAATTCCGATCCTTTCTCATCAGAATCAAAATCTCTGGTTTCCTCCTCATTAGAGCCTCTAGCTTCTTCTTCTATATCTACATCCATGGACTGCATGGATGTGCCGCTTGTAGAGGGCATTTCTGTCGAAAATTCTTCAGTATTCGTTTCTTCGTCTGGATTCGTTTCCTTCTTTAAAAAGACATACATGGATCCTGCTAATTTCAATTTCTCCTCCTCACGTCTTGATTTTTGTTGTCGGTAATTAAAACCAGATAATCTCTTTGTTTTTCTTCGTTTCTGGAAATCAAAATTCGCATTATTATTTTTTAAATTTTTGGTATTATTGTAAATATGCATGAGAGAAAGCGCTCTCGATAAGATTAGAATTTCGATGATCGTTAGTTTTAGTTTCAGATGTAATTTCAGATTGTAAAATTAGTTTCAGATTGTAAAATGATTTATTAATTTTAATTATTTTACGAAAACTAAACAACAACAACAACGCACCTGTTATCTTCTTAAAATTATTTAAAAAAAGAAAACCGAATCCAATTCAATAGACATCAACGTTTAAAAAATAAGACTAAATTTACTTACCATATTGTCCATATTTTCACTGTTCAATACCTCGTCTTTTTCTCACAACAATAAATTTAAAAATGATGTTTATGTCTTTACTAAACTTTAGTTAACACACTAACATTATTAATAACTAACATAAGTACAATAACGAAAATTAGTAATTATAAAACACGACACTTAACTAACGAATTTCGGACTCAAGATGATATAACTGATTCGTACGTAAGTGCAAAAATGTAACTGAAACTGACTGGTGAAACTAAAAGAAATAGTTTATTACAAAAATATTATTATTACCTACTCCTACTGCAAAATTAATGTATAACCAATGAGAAAAATCTACCACAATTAGGGGGTAGAAATGGGCGGCGTTAAGCACGAATAAATACCAAAAATAAACGCTATTACGAATTCATAAAATATTTTGCCCTAAAAGGTAATAAAATAAATGCTAAATTTGAGAATAACATGCAAGTACGTGATCAACAAAGACTATAAGATCGACGGCGCTGGGAAAATCCAGTAATTCTGTCTAATGTCTACTCAACAAAGAACTTTACAGTGGCTGTAAAGTAACAAAATAATTGCCTTTGCTACCTGCTACGCCCCAGATCTGAGTACTTAAACACCAATCAATAAATTTTTATGATGTGGGGATAAGTATGGAATATTGCACCAATTTTATACAGATCTTACTTGTTACTTCCGATATTTTAATTTTTTGAAAATGTTGGCAACTATAAACTAAGCAAGAGTTGGCCCTGTGAGGCCGCCCCAAAAATTGGCTGCCCGCGTTCCATGAACGCCTTGCACGCCCGCTTCCAACGGCCCTGTTGCCATGTTAACAATGAAAGCCGATTGCTTCGATGACAAAGGTAAATATTGTGTTTCATGTATAGACGAAATGTCCATCAAAGCACATTTATTTTATAATCGAAGACCTGATGCTGTCGTTGGTCTTTCAGAAATTGAAGATACAAATAATACATTACGACCGGCATTAAACGTATCAGTTTTAATGTTAAGAGGAATAATCAGTAAATGGAAGTAACCTGTGGCATTTAGTTTTTGCCATTATTCATGTCCTGCGGATATATTAAAACAGCAAATAATTGAAGGAATTACTAAGTTGGGTGAGATAGGTTTGAAAATATGTGCTGTCACAACAGATATGGGATCCAATTATATGCCTTTGTCAAATTTATTGGGTGTTACTGCAAATCGGCCTTATTTTTACTGCAGGGGACAAAACATTTTTGATATTCCGCACATTTTTAAAGCCATTAGGAATATGCTTATAAAATATGATTTCTTAATTGACAATCACAAAATTTCATGGTCATTTATAAAATCATTTTATGAGCATGACAAAAATATGCAGTAAGAGCGGCACCGAAATTAACTACGGCCCATATTTCTCCAAGTTCATTTGAAAAAATGAAAGCCAAATATGCTCTACAAGTATTTAGCGCAACAGTTTCTAGTGGCATGAATGTTTATATCAGATTTGAACAATTGCCGCCTGAATCATATCACACTTCAGAATTTGTATCCAAAATGGACAAACTATTTGATATGCTCAATTCATCCAGTACCTTTTCCGCAAAATTATATAATAGAGCTTACAAGAATTTACCCCATCAGGTGGAATTATTAAATGAATGCACTGCTCTTTTTAACAAAATTAAAATTATAAACGAACAAAACAAAAATGTGACGAATAGGATCAAAAGCTTTAAATGTATTAAGATTAGTATAAATAGCATTCGAAGCTTTTGGAATGACTTCAATGAGAAGAAAATTGATTATCTTTTAACTAGGCGTTTAAATTCAGATTGTCTGGAGATTTTTTTCAGACAACAAAATGGCAACTGCAGAAATCCTACTCCAATTCAATTTAAAAGAACATTTCAAAAATTAGTGTATTTAAAAATATTTCACTCAGGGACCGAAAATTGTGAGGCAGATCCAGATTCCATCCTTTTGAAGTTGACAGATGTACCTGCACATGCGGTACCGCCTACAAAAAACATGCCAATAGAAATTACCACTCAACTTATAGGTACAGATTATCAGCAAGATGAGATGCTACACAAGAATATACGGTATATACATATATACAACGGTATATCTGTGACCATCTGTTAAAAAAGCCGTTAATATACATAGTTGCGACGTGTGCATAACATTTTCAAACCATCGACAAGAATTAGATGATTCTTCATTATATATCTATTTTAGGGCATACGAAAATTCCGAAAATACTATTATTGGAAATTTAAAAAATCCAGCAGACATTTTTGTGGCTTTTATTGCGAATGTTGAAGAAATTTTTCAGACAAATTTCCACTGTCTAATAGCAAGGACCAACATTTGCAATAATCTTTTCCAACTTGTACACAGGCAATATCTTGCGCATCCTTGTGAGAAATTTCCCAAAGAGTTTGTATTAAAATTGTACTTATGCATACGACTTTATTATACTTTAAAACATATTAATAATAATTTTAAAGATAAAAAAAATATTCGTAATAAATTGATTATATGGCGTAATCAATAGGTGGAAGTATATATTTGTGTAAATACTTAAGTTACAAATTTATTAAGTCACATAGAACAATTATTGTTTAAATGTAGGTTTGTGTTATTGTATTTACTCTTTGTATTTGTAATGTTAGTATTGTTAATTTAACGTCATTATTGGACACATTTCATTTTTTTACTAATAACATTACACCGTGAGTGAAACTATTATTAATTGTAAAAATATTTGCGAAAGTATCGCACACTTTTAATAAATCGTTTTTCACATATGAACACATATCTAGATCTTATGTCTTTTTTAATTCTGTTTCCGGGTTGATCGTTTCACTTTTTATGTTATACGTATTAAATTAATCTGAATTTGATAATTGCATATCGTTAATTTTGATTATAACACTCCCATAATTTTCATTTAAAATTGTCACATGTGGATTATCTTTTGACACTATACTTGTCTATAAAAATTCCTTCAATTATCTCTAACGGTGTATATATCGATCTTTTTTATCTTCTAAACTATTATAGGTAGGCTAATTTTATCAAATGCTTCTAAAAGCACATATAATTCTAGCATTCTAACTTTTTGATTGTATGTGGTCTATTAACGTGTGATCTCTCAAGTTATTTGATTTTCTTTCTAATCGAACTACCTACTTCCCAACGCGGTGATATAGCTAAATAATAAATATGAATATTTCACGTAACAAGAACAGCTTGCCTATATTCTATTTTTATAATTATCTATGTAAATTCAAATAAACATAATACTCTCATGTTTAGTTTAAATTTCTAAGTACGGCCCTGCCAGCAGTACTAAAATAAACCCATAGCCAACTCTGAGATTTACACCCAAATGGCTTCCTCGAGGTCACAGATTTTCAATAAATAATATCAAAGTGCCGACGTTAAGAGTCTGGGCTGTGTGTTTATTATGTGTGTATTAGGCTGTGGCTCAGTAGCTAGTTACAGTTTGTTACGTGCACATATCCGGCGTGGTAAATGAATCAGAAATCGTTTAAGATCGAATATTTTCCATGTGGATGCTACAATTAACTCAGTTGAAATTCTTAAGGTAAGTGGACTTGTTTATATTTACTATGTCTGTATGTGCTGATGTTATTGTTCATTTTAGTTATTTATATAACCCCACTTTGTTTATAAGAATGATTGGGGTAAATTGGGACATCAAGTCGGGGGCACATATGGACACTGTCCCAATCTGCCCCAGGGAAAAATGTGGGACATTTTTTTTCAGGCATTAACATGGTAAGGATTTACAAGAGGAAGACCAATCGTTCTGGTATATCGGAGGAATACATAATTGTCGCTGTTGAAGATGTTTTGCAAGGAAGACTTTCAATAAGAACTATAGTCACAATCTACAACTTGTCAAATCGACCGTGGGTAACAGAGTGAAAAAAATAAAGAGACGACGACCGAGGCCATGGCGCTCCTGACAGACAAGATCCAGATGATCAAATATCATTTGCATCACTATTCCAGTCGAAGTATTCATCTCAACATGTTTTCATATCATCTCAACATGTTTTCATATCTTCTCAAGAAGAATAACTGGCCAAATATTTTATCCAAAGTTCGAAAATAAATTATGGTCTCACATATACACAAGCTCAAAAACTGGCATATCATTATGCCAAAAACCTAAATGTAAAGTATCCGCCGAGCTGGAATAACTCGTTATCCGCTGGAAAGGATTGGATGAAATTATTCATGAAGAGGTATCCAATTTTGTCATCAAGGAAGGCAGAAAATACCAGTATGGCAAGAGTCTCCGCATTTAATGGAACAAATGTGAAGGAATTTTACGATAATTTACAGAGAGCTATAGAAAAGTATTATATACAACCAGAACGAACCTACAATTTGGACGAAACAAGCGTTTCCACTGCTTTAGATGCACCGAAGTTATTGCCAAAACTGGCACAAAACAAGTTGATCAGGCACAGTATCCGCCGAACGGGGAGAGCTTGTTACATTTTGCACTATAATAAGTGGAGTTGGAAATACAATTCCTCCTATCTATGTTTTCCCAAGAGTAAAATTCAAGGATTTTTTTATGAAAGAAGCGCCCACAGGAAGTCTTGGATTAGCCAACAAGTCAGGGGGACAGGATGGATGACATCTGTACATACGAAATGTACGAAAAATGAACAAATATTGATTGTTTTGGACAACCATGAGTCCCACACTAGTCTAGAAACTATTTTATATTGTAGGGAGAACGGTTTTGTACACACCGCCTTCAGCCTCTTGACATTGCGCTATATGGCCTATTTAAAACTTACTTGAAGCAAGCTTTCAATGATTGGTTGGTAAACCATCCTGGCAAAAGGGTATCCATTTATGAAATCGTAGAATTGACAGAAAAAGCGTATCAGAAAGCATATGTTCTGGGTATAGATAAACCGATATTGTGCCTTTTGATAGAGGTATTATTGTGCTCTGCTGCATCTGTAACAGATTCAAGGGATCCAGTAGTAACAGACGCACCATCAACATCTGCGTTAGTCAGTAGCACTTCATCAACTTCGTTACAGTCGAATGTCATATCTCCAGACATATTACGGCCCTATCCCAAAGCAGAGAAAAATAAATCAAATTTAAAAGGAAGGCAGTCTGGGAAATCACGAATTCTAACAGAGACGCCAGAAAAAGATAGACTAGAAGAAAAAATAGCCAAGTAAAAGAAGAAGTTAAACATAACCTGTTTAATAATGTAAAGCAACAAGCGAATGATTCCGGGGAGAAAGTGAGCTATGCTGATGATTAATCTGACTGTTTAAGTGGAATGGACCGTGAAAATTCCGACGAAGAATTCATGCAAGATGTAGACGCTATAATAGATCCTGAGTCTGGGATGCCAAATATCAAAATCGGTATTGCACGAAGAAAACCCAAAAATATTATGTTGGAGAAATGGAAGAAATGATCGACGGAAAATATATAATACATTTTCTCAGAAAGAAAGGAACTGGATTTACCTTACCCCAAGTACCTGATAAGGAACTAATAGAATTGGAGCAAGTGGAACTAAAACTAATTAAGCCAAGAACGTCTGAAACAACTACAAGTTCAATAAAGCGGTTTCAAGTTAACTTCCGTGCCTATAATGTCGACTAAACTAAATGAAAAAGTTGTGCTGCATTTTTTTAAAGTTTTTTTACCGTTTATACGATTTATGTTAGATCGTACCACCTTTATTCACCAAATGAATATGACTAAAACTTTTTGACTAAAGAAATTTGTTTTTGTCCACATCTGCCTCTACACATAGGGACAATTTGGATACTTGGGAAAATATCAAAATCTGATTAATCTTTTAGTGGATAAGCGCTGAGCCTATGGTGATAGATAGTACACTTATCAATGTCAACAATATAACATTATTTGATCAATATATTGAAAGCCAAGCTATACACAGCTAATTATATTTGTAGCGTCCCAATGTACCCCCCCTCTCCCATATTTAGAATAAAATTGACAAATACGATATGTTTAACTTAAATCAGAAATTGAAGGAATAGTATATTATGCAATAAGTGGGGGAAGTTCAACTTTTCTCACGAGTGTGAAATAGTATATTACATTACGAGTGCGGAAAGTGACACTTTTCACACGAGTGGGAAATATTGTTTCATGAGGCGTAAGCCGAGTGCGACAATTCCACGAGAGTGAAAAGTCACTTTCGCACAAGTAATGTATAATATTTTTCCTACGACCACCCATTTTATTAAACAATATGTAAATATCAGATCGTGTATATTGAGTTGCCTAACTAATCTTTTACGTTTTATTTGTGACAGTATATGTTTGAATATTTTTTCTATAAAAAGTGCACATGTATTTACAATTACTTTCATAGTGAACTATAGAAATAACGATAATTAATGTTTATTTGAAAAGATGACAATAAGTAAGTACTTATTAGATACAACTGGGGAACAAATTGAATTATATACTTTACAGGGCGAGTATGCAAGTTTCAGCATCCCTGTAAGTACACTTTTCGAGTGTGGTGCGTAAAATATTTTTTGTGCAGCCACCAATAATTTGACAATATTATAGGAACAGAATGTTTATTGCCTAGCCAAGTTTCATAAATGCCCGTTCTCGATGCCTAGTCAAGCTTCATATAAGTCCATACTCGATGCCTAGCCACTTTCAATAAAAGTTCATCCTTGATGCCTATCTGGTGTTTTGTCTTTGTTGTGAAGGACATCTGTCTCGGAGAGCGGATTCAGCTTTTGTCGCTGTCAACAATTTAATTTTGATTTAGTAGTATTTGTCTCTGGCAGTTGGTATCTGTCCGCTGTCAGAGCTAGTTTTTGTATCGTCTGAGAATGTGTGTGTGTCACTTTTGACAAATATATACACAGGGTGGGGCACTATGAATGAACTATTCTCTGGCGTCTTAACGGCAAATAAAATTAGAAAAAATTAGACGTAGAATTAAGTAGATTACTTAGGACTATAATTTAAAAATATTTTGGAATATACAGGGTGCTCCAAAAAAGCGTGCCGTATCAAAGTTAGGTTCCTTTAAATGGAACACCCTGTATTTTATCCCATTTTTGAATTGTACTATTAAAAAAAATGTAAGTTCATTAACATTTCCTTATACTAACCTAGTTCAGTTTCCAGGATAAATCGATTTTACATAATTTGTAGACCCTCCGAAAAAATACAATAACTTCAAAATAAAAAGGAATAACCACATTTGCTTCACACTATCTCACTAAAAGCTCTTAACATTCTGTTTCCAATATTTACTGGTATGCTATAATATACAGGGTGTCTTTAAATTTTTTGTAGATTTTTTTTTTATAATTTTGAAGCTTATTGTATCTGTATGCCCAATAATGGTGTACTTGCCCTTAATAAAATTATAATTCAAGAAACCTTCAATTTATCAATAATAGACCATACAACAAAGCACTTACTGTCAAAATAACACATTTTAAATTTTTAAAAACTTTCCATCGGAGTATCATCATGTCATAGGTAACTAGATGTCAGAAAATAATTGAATATTAAAAAACAAATTTAAAATTTCTCGAAAACTATCAGAGTTAGATATAGGCAACCCTAATACCAACTGAAACGTAATAAATTCCCACGTTTAACAGACTCAACAGATACAGGGTGTTCCATTTAAATTAAGCGAGAAATTTATGTATTAAATGGTTAGTGTTATACTGTCATATTAAGACCCCCTGTATATTATAGCATACCAGTAAATATTGGAAACAGAATGTTAAAAGCTTTTAGTGAGATAGTGTTAAGCAAATGTGGTTATTCGTTTTCATTTTAGTGTTATTATTTTTTCGGAGGGTCTACAAATTATGTAAAATCGATTTATCCTGGAAATTGAAATAGATAGGTATAGGGAAATGTTGATGAACTTACATTATTTTTAATAGTACAATTGAAAATCGTGATAAAATACAGGGTGTTCCATTTAAAGGAACCTAACTTTGATACGGCACGCTTTTTTGGAGCACCCTGTATATTCCAAAATATTTTTAAATTATAGTCCTAAGTAATCTACTTAATTTTACGTCTAATTTTATTTGCCATTAAGACGCCAGAGAATAGTTCATTCATAGTGCCCCACCCTGTATATGTATATATATATATATATATATATATATATATATATATATATATATATATATATATATATATATATATATATATATTCATAGTTTGAATCATCCAGTAAGTATAATGAGCACCTTGAATCCATTTTCTTGAATACATTGACGTTGTGACAAAATTAATAGGGCTGCTGATAGTCGGATTTTAAACTATTTGGAATTATTTTAGCTTCAACTGTATAGTATTATATTTTGTATGTTTAATTAAAAAAAAGGAGCCCAATAGCAAAGCTATACGTATATTTATAAATTGGAAAAAGAAACATATCTCAATAAATTATAGATGCCGATAGTAAAAGCAGTGAACAAAATCCTCACAACCACACAGAATAAAAAAAAACTAATAACTCAGTAGAGGATGTAATTTCAAAAGAATCCGTTGAAATTAGAATGAAATTTATAATAATTTAAAAGAAACACGACACATTTTATACAGTTAGTGAATATGTTGTTTTGTGCAAGGGATTTCAGGAATTTTTAATAAATAGTAAATAAATTATGTTAATATTTATATGTATGAAAACCCTCATCTATAGACATTATCATTTCGAATACTAAAATGTTATTTCATGCTTCATATTTATACGGCTTTAAAACTTAATGGTTTATTGTAATATACACAGCCAATCATCGACAAAGACACAATGGTTATATAATTCATAATGTATAGACAGATAAGTTTCCATAGCAACCGAACGCTGTTGATGGATGGATTGAAAATTGAAAAGTGAGTGAATTTGAAAACGTCAAAGCTGGAAGTGATATTATAATTGATCTCGTCAATAAGCACCATTAAAGAGTTGATATTTAAAGTACTGCAGAAAGAAATTTAAACCAATTTTATAATAATAATAGTAATTTGAAGATAATTATATATCGATGAGAAAAAATCATGCGGATGTAAAAAAAAACGTCAAGAAAAAAGGGAAGTGATATTGTAATTTATTTCGACAATAGGGAGGATATAAAACGTTTATATTTAATGAACAGAGACATTTAAACCAATTTCATAATAATACTAAGAAATTAGAAGGTAATCGTACACCCAGTTAAAGGATATATATTTGGGGAGGAAATTGAGACATTGCGGGTGATTTTAAGAATCGTTAATAATATTTTGGACACTAGAACAGAACGAAACTGAGACTGAAGATTAATTTGAAGTGAATAGAAACTTAGACAATAGAAGGTACCGTTTTAAAAATATTTGATTAGAGATCTCTAAAATTTCATTAGGCTTTTATTTCTAAATTGAGGAATGCATTCATGCTGAGTAATTAATCAAACTTTTAATTGTCATAAAAAATTTGTATTTATGCATAAGTAGCACATTTTCTGTTAATAAACTTCTATACCTAATTAAAAAAAATTCCTGAAATCATAAGCTTGTTCAATTTAATTTCACAATTCAATAAATAGAGTAAATTTAAATGGCGCAATTGAACCCTACCTTGTGATAGAGTTGTTATATATGCTTATCGTTTATTCAATCACAAATAATAAAATAATAAGTAAATATAGAAATACATAACAAATGACGCTGCAACGTGGGGCTAATAAAAAATTTTTTGAATATAAATAAAATTGACATAAAAAAATATTGGTTTGAAAATTTAGATCTTAACAGCTATTGATAAAACATTAAATTTATTAAATAGTACATTGACAAATCATAAAATAAAAGAAAAATGGAAAGAAGAATGATACTTATTAGAGATGGTAAGCAGATAGGAGCAGAAAGTGGATCAGATGAAGAGAAAGAAGAAAGAAAACATGGTATGGGTGATTTCCAAATACAATATTTGGAACAAGGGGAACATAATCAGGAGAATGATGAAGAGACAGAGGGAAGAGAAGGAGCTTTTCCAATAGAAGAACATGAGGAAACAATGGGAAGTAGAGAAGAGATGGTAGGACAGAATGAAGGAGAAGGTGCTGGAAGTAGAAATGAACAAAATAGAATTATGGAAATGCTACAACAATTATTTAACAATCAGAATGATACTATAAGTAGAAAATTTGATATTCAGAGAGAAGAAATAAAAGAAATAAAGACAAATAATCAAATAATGAGAGAAGAAATAAAAGAGGAAATGAAGACAAATAATCAAAGAATGAGAGAAGAAATAAAAGAGGAAATAAAGACAAGTAGTCAAAGAATGGAAGAGAAGATCGAAAATGTAAGAAGGCAATTGGAAGAATCTAAAAGATACACAGAAGAAAGAATCCATGAAACAAAACAAGAAATTAGTAACGAAATGTTAGGAAGATTAATGGAAATGGAAAAAATACAATCGACAGAAATAGAAAGTTTAAAGAAAAATGAAAATGAATTAAAAATTGAAATAGGAGAGAATACTAATAAAATAAAAGGGAATAACGAAAGGATAACGAAAATGGACACAGTAATAATGAAGGCAAATAAAAACATACAAAACATAGAAGAAGATATGAATAAAGAAATAAAAATGAATTTTAAGATAGCAGAGGAAGAAAATAATAAAACAAAAAAGGAATTGACAATGGAAATGAAAAATATCAAAGTCAAAGTAGAACAAATTGAGAAAAGAGGAGTGAATACTGACTATGTAGGGATAAGGACAATATATGGAACCACAAACCACAAATTTGACGGCAATATAAAGAAATTACATCCAAAACTATTCATAAGGATTCTAAAAACCAGATTAAAAGGAATACGGGATATGGAAGAAATGAAGGAAATAATAAGAGATCAGTTAGAAGGTCATGCATTGATATGGTTCGCTGCAAGGGAAAAAGAAGTGGAAGAATTTAATGATTTTGAAAATCTATTTTTGCAATATTTTTGGGGAGAAAATGCACAAGCAACCATTAGAGAGAAATTATATTTTGGTAAGTTTTGTGAAAATAGAAGCTATAGTTTAAATAACTATGCTATTAATCTACATGCGACGGCACAATATCTAGAACCACCAATTCCCGAAGAGGAGATTGTTATGTTTATAGCAAGGCATTATAAGGCAGAATTATCTGAAACCATTGCTATACAGAATATAAAGAAATTGGATCAATTGTCTAATTATCTACAGAGAGTGGAAAGAAATATAGTTAGACAAGAAAATACTCAACAAAATGGAAAAATAAATTATGGAAATAACGAGAATAATAATGATAGACGAAATCAAAGACATGGTAATGATAACAATTGGACAAATAATAATAATAGAAATTATAATAATGAAATAAGAAATAATAACAATGATAATTATAATAACAGAAATAATAATTATAGAAACAGTAATAATAATTATAATAATAATAGGGGTCTAAAGGGTAGTGAAGCGACTCTTATAGCCTCTCCTACCAATTCCTACTCGCACCTCTACGTCGGTAGACCCTGGCAACCATCTCTGGAGGTTCAAGATCGGGTAACCAACCCCCGGTGGCGAATTAACAGCAGATGGGGTAACGCGAGAGGGAGAGGGACATTTAGGGGTCTCCACAAAGACAGGAGTAAACCTGTAAAAATCCGTAACCAGAAGGTGTAATTCGTACCGTGCCGATAGGTGGATGGCCACACGTAGTAGGTCGTTAACGGTGACTTCCGAATACCGGGGGCCCTTCGGTCGTATATACCCACTCTGCGGCAAGGGAGCACTGCCGTAGCTGTATTTCAAAACTTCCCGAATCGTGGGAACTATATGGTTTTCAGTCAAAAAAACATACAGGAGAAGTCCTCTCCTCAAAAAATGGATAAAAGACCCCCTCTTAGCCAGGAAAACGTGGATGTTGTTCCCCGGTTTCTGGTAATTGGAAGAACAGATGAAGGGGATTTTGATAAAGTCAGTCCCTTTTTATTATCGAAACAGTTATATGGTATAGTTGGAAATTTGAAAAACATAAAGAAAATTAAAGACGGCTTACTAGTAGAGACAGTGTCAGCTCCTCAGGCATCAAAACTTCTAGAAACTAAAAAACTTGGGTCTTTTGATATTTCAGTAAAACCTCATACCAGTCTCAACCAGGCTAAAGGAGTAATTACATGTCCTGATTTCTTGAATTGTACAGTAGAAGAACTAATCGAAGAACTTAAAGATCAAGGAGTAGTTAATGTTAGAAGAATGCGAACACGGAAAGATGGAACTCTCATAGACTCAGCATCCCATATTCTCACGTTTAACAAACCTCAACTGCCCCCTAAAATTAGAGCTGCATTTTACTCCCTTGAAGTGCGTCCTTTTATCCCAAACCCCGTCAAATGTTTCAATTGCCAAATATTTGGTCACATGTCATCGTCTTGTCCGAACGCACCCTCATGTATATGCGGAAAACCCCCCCATCAAGGAGAACCTTGTACTGACCCTATGAAATGTGTTAACTGCGGAGGCGATCATTCAGCAAGATACAGAAACTGCCCAAAGCTGGTAGAAGAAAAGAATATCCAGCGATTGAGAACATTAGAAAAGATCAGCTACCATGAAGCAAAGAAACGAGTTTTGGCAATGAAACCTACTCTTAACAGATCCTACTCTCAAGCTACAGAATGTAATCCACAAAATAATGCAAATGACTTCATAGCGCAAGTATTACCAAGTATTAAAGAAGTCATAAAAGAACAAGTAAAGAAAGCCATATCAGATATCTTCATCGATAAGACGCAACCTGGTCCTAGCCAACTTTTCCCTATGGAACCACCAAAACAAGGTTACGACATGTCTAATATGTCAGATACTTCGAATTGCCAGTCTGAAAAAAGAAAAAGAAATATGAAAGAAAAAGACACACTAAGCGATTCAGAAGATAGCCATAGCTCTGCATATTCGAACGCAGATACAGGCGAACGAAAAAAGATCAAGAAAGGTTGGCCAAAGGGCAAACCTCGAAAACCTCCTAATATTCATAAATTAATCCAGCCTAGTCAAGAAGAAGATAGTTATTTTGAAAAAGATATGAGTATAAATTAGTTCATTTTAATTCATCCTTATTTTCCTAACTAATCCAATCTTTATATCCTTCACAACTAAACCAATACTTAAAAATGACTTTATACGAGAACATAATTCAATGGAATTGCAATGGTTTGAGCTACCATTACAATGAACTGAAATCAATTATGGTAGAATCATCCCCTTTCTGCTTATGTATTCAAGAAACCCATTTCAAACCTAAAGACTCGTTCAATTTGAGAGGTTTCAAATCATTCAGAAAAGATGTGGAACCAGAAGCACGTGCTCATGGCGGCATAGCAATTTTTATTAAAAACAACTACCCTGCGGAACAAATACACTTGCAATCTGACCTCCAAGCATTAGCAATCCGAATTGATTATCCATTTAAAATGACCATATGTAACATATACCTCCCCAATTCCAATTGGAATTTGTTAGACATGGAGAAAATAGTAGATCAACTTCCAACTCCTTTTCTGATTGTGGGGGATTTTAATTCGCACAACCGGATATGGGGATCCCACAAGCTGGACGCCGGAGGAAGATTGATTGAAAGACTCATTGACGATAGAAATCTAATTGTATTAAACAGCGGTCAAGGAACGTACTTGAACTCTCGATCTCATTCTTTCTCTGCTATTGATATAACTGTCTGCTCCGCAAGACTCGCAGCCAATTTCAAATGGAACATTTTGAATCATCATAATTCGACAGACCACTTTCCAATTAAAATCGATTGTGCTGATCACCTCCAAAACAGAGATATCCCTAGACGATGGCGTCTAGAGAAAGCGAATTGGGTGCTGTACCAAAGTTTGACCGAAAGACTTGACACTCCAAATGGACCTATAAAGGAGTTAGTCGACATTTTCTCCGAGGGAATTTTATCTGCGGCACATGATGCTATACCATATGGTCGTGATACACGAGGGAAACGTAGAGTGCCATGGTGGAATGAAGAAATCGCGACTGCCATCCGGGAAAAAAAACGCGCCTTCAATCTATTCAAGAGAAACCCTACGCATGAAAATATGATCAACTTCAAAAAACTTCGAGCAAAAGCAAGAAAGATAACGCTTAAATGTAAGAATGAGTCTTGGAGGAACTACATTTCAACCATAAACACAGAAACCTCGAACACAGAGCTATGGCATAAAATCAGATGTATAACTGGAAAGTCATTCTCATTACCATCCCCGGTATTATCCATTAATGGACAACCTATCACAAACCCGTCAGAAATTGCTGAGCAGCTAGCTGAATTCTTCGAAAGCTCCTCATCCTCGTCTGTATACTCAGAATCATTTCAAAGTATAAAAGCATTGTCCGAAATTCCCTTGAACTTCGATTCAGTCAACTATCTATCATATAATGACCCTTTCACGATCCAAGAGTTAACAGAAGTTCTCAACTCATCCAAAAAATCTGCCCCTGGGCCAGACGAAATCCCATATGAATTCATCCGTTTTTTACCTGAAAAACAAAAAATAATTTTTTTATATATTATTAATCAAATATGGCAAAAGCATTCGTACCCTGAAAAATGGCGTGAAGCCACCATTATTCCGATACCAAAGGAAGGAAAAGATCATAAACAGGCGACAAACTACCGACCTATTTCCCTTACTTGCAGTATGAGCAAGATCATGGAGAGGTTGGTCAGTAATCGATTGATATGGTACATCGAAAATAACCAACTCCTAAATCCTATTCAATCTGGTTTTCGTAAGAATAGATCAACGTTGGATCAAATTTGCCATTTAGAAAACGCTATTCAAAACAGTTTTGCTAAAAGAAACCACTTAGTGGCTGTTTTCTTTGACATAGAAAAAGCTTACGATACGACTTGGCGCTTTGGAATTTTGAAAACACTCCACAATTGGGGAATGCGAGGTCACCTTCCACTTTTCATTGAGGAGTTCCTGAAAAATCGCAGTTTCAGAGTCCAAGTAGGAGCAGAAAAATCAGAAACTCATAATCAAGAAAACGGAATACCACAAGGTTCCACCTTGAGCGTGATCCTATTTGCAATTGCAATTAATAGCCTAGTGTCAGTTATAGAGAACTCTGTAGGAAAGTGCCTTTATGTGGATGATTTGACAATCTTCTTTTCAGCGGATTCAATGGAGAATATGGATCATGTCCTACAAGAAAACATCAATGCACTCGCTGAACAAGCTAACCGTATAGGTTTTCGTTTCTCAGCAAACAAAACTAAATGTATGCATTTCTGTCGTCTGAGAAGACTCCATGACGAACCAAAATTACCACTGTATGGTAATCCTCTTGAAGTTGTACCAACATATAAATTCTTGGGGATTATTTTTGACCAAAAGCTCTATTGGAAAAATCATATTGATAACCTAGTCACTAAATGTAAGAAAACTCTAAACGTTATGAAGGCAGTGTCAAGCATATCCTGGGGAATGGATAGAGATATCCTACTTAGGATGTATAAAACGCTCATTCTTTCCAAAATGGATTACGGTTGTTCCGTGTATGGCTCAGCCAGAAAGTCTCACTTAAAACAATTAGATTCAATTCAAGGAACTGGCTTAAGACTCGCTCGCTATCGGCGGCTTTCGAACTAGCCCACTCTCCGCTCTTTGCTGCGAAGCAGGCATCCCTCCTCTAGAATTCAGGAGAAAACGTCTAATATTAAATTACGGTATAAATGCCCGCAGTCAACAGAACAATCCGAACTTCGAACTCTTTTTCCCTAGTGAAATGAATGCAACATTTGAAAGAAAACAAACAAGTTCTAAGCCTATAGGAATACGATTCCAAGATACTGTGTCCGAATTAAATATCATTCTTCCATCTGTCTACCCAATAAGCCCAAGTGAAAACCCACCTTGGAATCTGAAACTCCCAAAAATTCACCTAGAATGCCAGAAGCACAGAAAAGAAGATACAAACAGAAGCATATATATCACTTTATTCAACTCCATCCTATTTTCTTACTCTGAATACAGAATAATTTATACGGACGGCTCCAAAATGAACAATGGAGTAGGGAGTGCGTTCGTCACAATGGGAGAAAGCTTTTCCTGGACACTCCCTCCATCGGCAAGTATCTTCACGGCTGAATTATACGCTATATGGCAGGCCCTAAGATATGCTGAAATGGATATCTACAAAACCACTTTGATTTGTACAGACTCTCTCAGCGTATGCCAGGCACTTAATAATAGGTTCAACAAAAATCCGTTAGTACAAATCATTCTATCGCTGACAGATTGGCTCCACCGGCTGGAAAAACGTGTCTGTTTCATTTGGATCCCTGGCCATATAGGAATAGCTGGGAACGAGTTGGCCGACCTGGCTGCGAAAGATGCTACTGACTCCGCAATGTTCGAAGATATTCCTATAACTCCCTCAGATCTAAAACTTGAAGCGAATATTAAAGCAATAAATCAATGGCAAAGACAATGGAACTTCAGCGACACTAAACTCAGGGAGATAAAACACACAGTTAGCAAATGGGAATACCCACCTAAACTGAATAGAAGAGTACAAGTTGCTATATCTCGTCTAAGAATTGGCCACACCTATCTCACTAATGTGTTCATGCTCCGGAATGAGCCCCAACCCCGATGTGAGGTTTGTCAGAATGCTAGGCTAACAGTAAAACACATCTTACTTAAATGCAGAAACTTTTCACATCTCCGGAGTCAGATGAATTTATCTGGTGATATACGTGTTTGTCTTGCCAACAACCCACGTGAAATGTGGAAAATGGTCATCTTCCTAAAAAATTCAAAACTACTAGGAAAAATATGAAGTGTAGAAATTATATTATTCTTTTACCAGAACTACATCATGATTGTATGAATACGGACCTTATGATCGGCAGAAAGTTTTGAACAACTGGTAGAGTAAGGCTAATGACCAAAGTAGTCGATGCCTGAAGTGAAGGAAAAAAAAAATAATTATAATAATAGAAACAATGCCTATAATAACAATGATAATTATAATCGAAGATATAATAATAATATGGACAGAGACAACAATTACAGGAATAATAATTATAGAAACGGTAATAATAATTATAATTAAAGAAACAGTGCTAATAATAACAATGATAATTACAATCAAAGATATAATAATAATAATATGGACAGAGACAATAGTTACAGAAATTACAGACAATATAGAGAAAATGGAAGAAGAAACTCTGATGGTAATATGCCAAAAAGAAATGAATATGATGGAACAAGAAGAGTAAACTACCAGAGAATTGGGAACAATACCAGAAGAAGCAGATCAGAAGAAAGACAAGAAACAAATAACGACATGAATAAAACAAGAATCAATACACATGAAATACATATAGAGAGTATAGGACAGACTACAGATGAAATTAATGACAGTCAAAATTTTTAATGATGCACACATCAAATAAACAAAATCTATTCAAATATATTTATGAAAATCCAAATGAATTTATAGAATTAAATGAAAACATAGATATAGATGGGAATAATGGTTTAATTATAATAAATGGTTTAGTAAATAATATAGAATCAAAATTATTAATAGATAGTGGATCAGAAGCATCTATAATAAATGAAAATTTTGTAGATAAACTAAACATTCCTGAGAATAATATAATAAAAATTCCCAAAATTAATTTAATTGGTGCTAATTGTAAAAAGTTATGTGAAATAAATAAATCAATAAACATAGATGTCAATATTGAAGGTGAAGAAATTAATTTACAAGTATTAATTACTCCAAATATAGAAACTGACATAATAATAGGATGTGATGAACTGGAAAAGCATAAAGCGATTATAGATATGGAAGCAAGAAAAATAAAATTGAATAAAAAATGGATAAATTTTGAAATAAAAGCTTTAAAAGAAGAACAAATAAAAATAAATAATATGTTCAAAGAAGAAATGAATAACAAAAGATATTATAATGATAATAAAGAAGAAGAAGAAGGAATTGAAATGGTAATAGATTGTCCAGAAGAAAAGAAAGAAGAAATAAAAATGTTGATGAATAGATATAATAATTTATTTTCAAAGGAAAATCGAATTGCAAAAGATTACGTACATAAAATAGAAGTAAATGAAAATATTAGAAATTTTAAAGCTAAAACATATCCTATTCCATACAAATATAAAGATCAAGTGAGAAAATATATACATGAATTAATAGAAAGTAAAATAATTAAAAAAAGTAATTCACAGTTCATAAATCCTATTGTTGTGGTAATAAAAAAAATGGAGAATTAAGATTATGCTTAGATGCAAGGAATATAAATAAATTTTCAAAACCTCAATATGAAGCACCTATGTCAGTTGAAGCTATTTTAGGACGAATCACAAACACATCAATTTTTTCAAAATTGGATCTTAAACATAGTTTCTGGCTAATACCTCTACATGAGGATAGTCGAGATTATATGGCATTCTCTATAGATGGAGAAATTTATAGATTTTGTGTTGTGCCATTTGGTGTACAAAGTGCATGTAGCTCATTAGTAAGGGCACTAAATAAAATTTTGAACAAATATGAATCCTTTGTTCTTCATTATGTGGATGACATTTTGATTTATTCAAAAAACAAATATGAACACCATCAACATCTTGAAACGATACTGAGGGAACTTGACTCGGCAGGCCTGAAATTAAACACTGAAAAATGTGAATATTATAAAGATGAAATAATATATTTAGGATATAAAATAAATCAACATGTTATACAATTAGACCCTCACAGAATAAAAGTTATACAAGAATATGCAAGACCTAAAAATCTGAAAATATTAAGAGGATTCTTGGGAATGCTCAATTATTATAAGAGAAGGATTCCCGATTTAATTGAAGGAGAAATACCTTTAATTGAACTTTTAAAGAAAAATGTAAAATGGAATTGGAATACACAAAGAGAAGAGGCGTTTCAAGATATTAAGACACAATTCATAGACAGTTTAAAAATTTATCATCCGAGGTATGATTTTCCTTTTATTTTGAGGACTGATGCTTCTATTAATAGGTTAGCAGGAGTGTTAGTACAAAACGTGGAAGGAGAAGAAGTTCCAATATGTTTTGTGTCACGAACAACAAAGAAAAGTGAAAAGAACTATAGTGTTAGTGAATTGGAATTAGCCAGTATAATTTTTTCAATAAAAAAACTTAGATTTCATTTAATAGGGAACAAATTTACTATCGAAAGTGATAATCAGGCTCTAACCTCTATTCTCAATAATAAATATGGAAATAATAGAATACATAGGTGGGCACTGTTATTACAGGAGTATGATTATTCGATAAAATATATATCTGGAAAATCAAATATAGTGCCAGACTCCATTACTCGGATGGAAGACAGATCCAGAAATATAGGCAGGCAGATTAAAATAGGTATAAATAGATTAAAGGAAGAAGAGGATTTATTTTCGATAAAAAGAATTTTAGAAGATCAAGAAAATCTACCAAAAAATGAAACGCATAGAGCATTACAAGGAAATAACATCCATTATAAAAAAGTGAATGAAACAGATCTATATTTAATTACAAAAGAACTAGCAAAAGAAATTTTGCAAGAATTACATATCAGATATGGACACCTAGGAAGTCGAAAAACTTGGTTAGTCTTTAGAGAAAACTATATTGCTAAAGAAGATTTAGCAATTACTAAAGACATAATAAAAATTTGTCGAGTTTGTCAAATGACGAAAGAAAAAAATATGCATAATCAAAATGTGCCAAAAACAATAATAGTAAAGAAACCATTAGAAATAATAGAAATAGATTTTATGTCAAATTTGATCCCAAGTCAGATGAATAGAAATCTACATATTTTAGTAGTATTGGACAATTTTTCAAAATACATTAAATGATACCCAACAAAGAAAACAAATACAAAGGTGGTACAGTAAAATTTAACAAAATATTTTATTGAAGTGGGTATACCGGAAAATTGTATCATGGATAATGCTACTTACTTTAATAATAAGAAAATTCAAAATTTGCTAAAAAAATCTCATATTAATCCTTTATATACG
This sequence comes from Galeruca laticollis, assembly GCA_963921935.1. Lineage (NCBI taxonomy): Eukaryota > Metazoa > Arthropoda > Insecta > Coleoptera > Chrysomelidae > Galeruca > Galeruca laticollis. Next base: position 147,768,861 of record OY998176.1, on the reverse strand, counting down.
AGCGTGAGACATCCTTGTGCAAATCCATCAGAAAGGTATAGTAGAGAGATTATCAAATATCTTCGAATACTAACAAATAATCACCATGAAGGATGGGATCAGCAACTTACTATGATTGAACAATTTTTAAATGGAATTCCAAATACTGTAACGGAGATTCCACCAATAGTCTTAATGAAACAGGTGATGCCAGATCGACCATGGGAATCTAAATTAATACAAAATTATGAAGAATTAATAGACAAAGGAAATTAAAAAATATTAAGAAACAAACAATATTCAAAAAAGGTGAATTAGTTATTGTCAAGGCATTAATGATACCAAATAAAAAGAAAAATAAATGTGTAAAATTACAATTGCCATTTGAAGGTCCATTTATGATTGACAATACAAACGGAGTCAATAGCTACATTTTAAAAGATCCTATTAGTGAAAGAATAAGAGGAATATTTAATATCAGTCAATTATATAAATTTTATTCTGAGTAAAGATAGCATTGATATGATATATTATATAGGATAATAGTAATAAATAATAACTATCATTAAATAACAATGCGGATTGTGAATAAATAATAATAATAATGAATTTAAAATGATATATAACGAAGTATTGAATAAACATTATTGTAATGTGCTAGTTGAATGCTTATAATGTAAATAATTAAAATGCTAATAAATAGGAAATCAGAAATAATAAATAGGGAAAATTTGGTTTTCTCATTTCTTTTAGAAACAAATAAATGAGAAAACAAATTTTGGGAAGTTTTCATAGTTTGAATCATCCAGTAAGTATAATGAGCACCTTGAATCCATTTTCTTGAATACATTGACGTTGTGACAAAATTAATAGGGCTGCTGATATTCGGATTTTAAACTATTTGGAATTACTTTAGCTTCAACTGTATAGTATTATATTTTGTATGTTTAATTAAAAAAAAGGAGCCCAATAGCAAAGCTATACGTATATTTATAAATTGGAAAAAGAAACATATCTCAATAAATTATAGATGCCGATAGTAAAAACAGTGAACAAAATCCTCACAACCACACAGAATAAAAAAAAAACTAATAACTCAGTAGAGGATGTAATTTCAAAAGAATCCGTTGAAATTAGAATGAAATTTATAATAATTTAAAAGAAACACGACACATTTTATACAGTTAGTGAATATGTTGTTTTGTGCAAGGGATTTCAGGAATTTTTAATAAATAGTAAATAAGTTATGTTAATATTTATATGTATGAAAACCCTCATCTATATACATTATCATTTCGAATACTAAAATGTTATTTCATGCTTCATATTTATACGGCTTTAAAATTTAATGGTTTATTGTAATATACACAGCCAATCATCGACAAAGACACAATGGTTATATAATTCATAATGTATAGACAGATAAGTTTCCATAGCAACCGAACGCTGTTGATGGATGGATTGAAAATTGAAAAGTGAGTGAATTTGAAAACGTCAAAGCTGGAAGTCTGGAAGTGATATTATAATTGATCTCGTCAATAAGCACCATTAAAGAGTCGATATTTAAAGTACTGCAGAAAGAAATTTAAACCAATTTTATAATAATAATAGTAATTTGAAGGTAATTATATATCGAGGAGAAAAAATCATGCGGATGTAAAAAAAACGTCAAGAAAAAAGGCAAGTGATATTGTAATTTATTTCGACAATAGGGAGGATATAAAACGTTTATATTTAATGAACAAAGACATTTAAACCAATTTCATAATAATACTAAGAAATTAGAAGATAATCGTACACCCAGTTAAAGGATATATATTTGGGGAGGAAATTGAGACATTGCGGGTGATTTTAAGAATCGTTAATAATATTTTGGACACTAGAACAGAACGAAACTGAGAGTGAAGATTAATTTGAAGTGAATAGAAACTCAGACAATAGAAGGTACCGTTTTTAAAATATTTTATTAGATATCTCTAAAATTTCATTAGGCTTTTATTTCTAAATTGAGGAATGCATTCATGCTGAGTAATTAATCAAACTTTTAATTGTCATAAAAAATTTGTATTTATTCATAAGTAGCACATTTTCTGTTAATAAACTTCTATACCTAATTAAAAAAAAATTCCTGAAATTATAAGCTTGTTCAATTTAATTTCACAATTCAATAAATAGAGTAAATTTAAATGGCGCAATTGAACCCTACCCTTTGATAGAGTTGTTATATATGCTTATCGTTTCTTCAATCACAAATAATAAAATAAAAACTAAATATAGAAATACATAACAATATATATATATATATATATATATATATATATATTAGTTTTTTTTTCTTGAACCTTATTTCATTATATATTTTTTTTGGAAAAATTTTTCTTGGGATTGTAGGTTCCTAGTTAAACAAATCAAATGGTTTTTTTGGCTTTAATTAACATTTTTGTTTTTGTTAACGTTTCGGACATATCGTGTCCTTCATCAGAACATAATTCTACAAATAGATGACAAAAAATTAACAATTTATACACTACATATGTCTATCCTAAAAATAACTTACCATAAAACAAGAGCTTGGCGAGCGCATGTTAAAATACACGAAAACAATCATTTTTATTAAAAACATTTAGTATCAATATAAAACCCACATACAACTGCCAGTACACTACATTATATTATGACAATAATTACTTCTTAAAAGGAACAAAAAAATTTATTGTTAGTAAATAGAACTAGTTCTTTTTTTGTATTGTATTCAGTAATTGTGATGGAACAAGGTTTTTAATACACATCAATTTTTGTCTTTGAAAAATTTTTTACTGATGTTATTATGGTATAAGGATTTAGAAATATTACAGGATGTTATTTCATTTATAGACAATGCACCGGAAAAGACATCTATTTGATTAAATTAACATAAATTTTTGATAAATTATTTGTGTCAGATTTAGCATTGATAGAATATGGGTTTTTTTGGATTTCTATCATTTCATAGACTTCTCTTTTTTTTGGTGGCTTTCAATTCTCAATATTTTTGTGCTGTCATAGTCAAATGTATGTTTGTGTTCAGAACTATGATTTGTCAGGGCAGTTCTGTTTTTTTTATCATACTTGTGGCCATTTAGGCGGTTTTTAAGATATTGACTTGTCTGTCCAATATATACACCTTTACAGTCTTTGCAAGGGATCTCATAGATGAGAGGAATTTTTGATTTTAGTTTACTAAAATTTGATTTTAAAAGATTATGTTTGATTGTAAAAGAGGTATATACGGTTTTTAAATATTGTATTAATTAGTTTACTTGGGTAATCATTTAGACAGAGAGCTTCTTCAGCTTTTTTTATGGCGTTCTCTCGGTATTCGTAATCAGAAAGTTTTATGGCTCGATCTGCGAGTCCTATGACAACTGATTTTTTTTGAGACATCGGGTGTTCAGAATTAAAATTCACGTATCTAGACGACCAAGTATCTTTTGTGTACCATTCAGTTTTAATCGTGTTGTTAATGTGGTGAAGAGTTAAGTCTAAAAAATTTATTTTATTTTGTTGTTCTCTCTCAATAGTAAATTGCAATTTGTTGTGGAAGCTATTGAAATTGTCAAGAACATTTTCCACTTTGTTTACTGGTACTAGTGCTATACAATCATCAACGTACCTAAAGAAAAAAGGAACTTGGTACTCCAAGTTTCCAATTATGGATTCTTCCAGATCTTCCATAACCAGTTGTGCAATTGCGCTTGAGATAGATGCTCCCATTGCACAACCATCTGTTTGTTTGAAAAACCTCTCTCCATATACAAAATATGTAGAGTTTAATGTAAGGTTCACCGCTTCCAAAAATTCATTAAGAGGTATGTCAGTATGGTATTCAATTTTATCCCATTTTTTATTATTACATTTCTGGCTAAGTCAAAGGGTATGTTTGTATATAATGATATTACATCTAATGATATAAGTGTGTGATTATTTGGTAATACTATATTTTTAATTTTATTTTTAAAGTCGAAAGAATCTTTGATGTAATATTTGTTCTGGCCTACAACATTTTGTAATATATTTTTTAGGATCTTAGACAGATTTTCAAAAGGTGATTGGATACACGACACAATGGGTCTAAGGGGAATACCTCTTTTGTGTAATTTTGGTAATCCCTAAATTCTTGGTGGTTGAGAGTTCAAAATTTTAAGTTTTTTTGCAGTATTCGGTGATATATACATGTTATTTTCCCAGTGAGATATTAAGTCGTTATGTTTTTTTTGGTACACGTTAGTAGGATCGTTTTTTAGTTCTTTATATGTATCACCATTCTGTAATATATCGTTCATTTTATTGTCATATTCCATGTTGGACATAATTACTGTTTTATTAGACTTATCAGGTTTTAGAATTTTTAAATGATCATTTGCTTTTAGGAATGACCTAGTTTTTTTCGCTTTAATGATTAACTTTTGTTGTTGTTAATCCCTTATTTTATTTTTATTGGACTTGGTTTTGTGGTTGGTCAATAAATTACAACATTTAGATCTGAGGGCAGGTTTGTTATATATATATAAACTCAGAAAAAGATTAGACTATTTATTTATATAACCTATCAGGGCAAGGGGCAAGCAAAAGATTAATAATCAGCCCCAACAGTCTTTAATGAACATTTTGACATAAGATCTCGGGAAAGTAGGTACTTTGCCGAGCAGTCGATCCTGTCATGCACTTTACCGAGCAGTTAAGTTCCCGATCTAGACCGGCAACGAGGGACTTTTCGAGTTAAAAAATGATCGGAAAAACGCATTTTCTAAAGTGGCAGCATAAAAATTTACTTTCCGCACGCGTGAGAATAAAGGTCACTTTCCATTGGAGTAGGGAGTGCGATATGTTTACTATCCTATATGAAGTCGTAGGAAAAATACATTTCCTACATGTTTCGCACTATGTTTTTTCTACAACGGCACAAATTTGAAGAATACAAGTAAAAAACCGTTTTAGTTCAGAACTTTTCACTTGAACATTTGTGCTCATTTTGTGACTGGATCAAAGAATATCGACAAACTGGATTTGAAAAATGCTTGTCCATGCGAGAACTATTCCCAACCACGAACGATTTGCGAATTCAACCGAAGTCCACCAAAAGTATGGGCGGGAAAGAAATGGCTTGGTTTTCAATTTGTAGGTTGCCTCCTTAATGGTAATTGTCACAGCATCTGTATATTTTCAAAGGTTAGGTATGTTGTTGTGGCGTATTGTATGTAATATTTTATTGCGTTTTGTGTGTTACAGATATTTAAAAAATGACTAAACGATAAGAGCATGTAGATAATTATCTCAAAATTCATAGGTTGCGGTACCTATCTATTTTCTTACCTATTTATTTTTATAGAAAATAGACTAGACATATTTTAATAATATTTTTTGAAGTTGATGGCTTCTAGTAAAGCCGATTTTTAATATAGACAATTCCTTACGTGGGTAAAAACAGCCCACAAATGGAGACCAACTTTTTAGAGATAGCTTTGTGTCATTATTGCGATTTATTACAATAATCCACTGACATATGAAAGCAGTATAATAGTATATTAAAGTATAAGTGGATAAAAAGGTCTTTCAAACACGCGAATTATATGTGTTGTTACACGAACTTTGTTTTTAAAAACTTTTATTACACTCAAAAATACAAAATATCGACTTCAAAAATAACAGTAAAAATATAAATTGTACAAACAGGATATGTAGATAAAAAATAATATGCAGACGGAATGAAATATATTTACAATCGTATTTATCCGTTGAATGTGTTGATGGTGCTCCAACGGTCGTTGCAGTACCGGAAATCAGAGGGTACGTCGGCAATATACAGGATGTAATTACTCCATCCCCAGATAGATCCACACAGGGTGTGGATTGATTATTCATCTTCTTCTTCTTGGAAAATTCTCGGTTTTGATTTTGGATCAGCTGTGACTTCATTGACTATTTTTGTTGTGGGTTGGCGTTTACATCTCGACTTCTATTTGAAAATACCAACAAGAAGTGCGATCGCAATTACGATGTAGAGGGGTGTAGACCAAGCATAGGCGTAGTTGTGTGGAATGTTTCTCAAACTAACTTCTTCCATTCGATTTTCTTCTTTTATGAGTTGGTGAACTTGGTCTAAGGAAATGTCTTTAATTTTGATTTTTCCAGAGTGAATTCTTCCTTCGGTTTCGATCTTTATTTCAGAAAGTAGTAAAGGTTCACCTGGTATGACATCTTCGTGGTTGATGAATACGTTTCTTGGAGTTTGGAAGCTACAGCTCGGTGGTAGTTCTATAAAATAGGTACCCTTTAGAGGTATGAAATCGGTTTTTGTACAAGTGGTTTTGATTTTTGTTTCTTCTGGGAATACTGCGATTTAATGCGCTGAATTTATACTTTCGATAATTTCGTTTTCTACGATAATGGGCACTAGTACACATTTCGGTTGATCTTTAGTTCTTAGTTGCAACAATTGGTATATTCATTCTTCGGATAGGGCATCTACCATGGGTTTTTCGTTGGGGCAAAAATACAGTTGGTGAATATTTTCTCATTCTTGATCTTTGTACTCGTACTGATTGCCTTGCATTGCCAGAAAAGGCTTAGGTGGGATAAGGACCGTGTTATGAGGGAATAGAATACAGGTGAAAATAAGTATAAGTTTCGGGTTTAACTAAGGGAAAGTGAATAACGAAAACAATTCTGTCTTTAGAGTAATAAGAATCAACGGTTAAAATTTTATAGTATTTAAATACATTTTGAGAATCACTGCCAAAGATTAGGGTATTAATTGGATACTATTTGAGTAATGTTTTAACTATAAATTCTAGATGTTCAAACTTTAGAACTCTATAATGCAACGTTTTTAATTTTGCAAATGCAATAGACTTTTCAATATTATTTGGTGTTTCTATTAAGATTTTAAGTGCTGCTTGTATTTGATCAAGAGTATTTTTTGCTGGGAAATAAGAGGAAAAATCATTAACAAATTCAGTTTTCTTGTTATCTCTTCTTCATTTTGTTTTATTAGTGAGATACTACTGTTATAATCATCTATAATTTGACTGGTTAATGATATTTGTTTGTTCAAAGTATTTGCTATATCTTTTTGATTTGAACTTAATAAATCAATGGCATCATCGTAACGTTTGCCATCTTCTGCATCTAAGTTACCATATATGCTTTTGAATATTGTTCCTAAATCATTTAAAATTCCTCTCTTAATTCTTTTACTGCCGTGTACAAAATTTAATTTTTCTTTGCATTGCTTCATTTGATATTTTATTAAATTAATCAAGAATTTAAGTTCATTTGCAAAAACTTCATTTTTGATATTAATTACCTGCAAAACATTTTCGAATTGATTTGTTATATGAAGTAATTCGGTTTCTATAGTGGTTAGATCAAAGTAATGGATTGTATGTGAATAGATTGTAATCTAGCATTTCCTAATTTGTACGGGAGTATGCCTGGATTGGAAACCAAACTAGCAATTTTAATTTCCTGTGCCTGCCTTGCTACTACCCGATAGGAGGATTATGTAATGGTACAATTTTTTGATTAGCAAGTGGCCTTTTAAAGTTATTTTTGTGATAGGTGGCGGTAACTAATTTTTGTCTGCTATTACGAAGTGAGATGGTTTTGTAAGTTTTAACTTTGATTTTTTCATTTTGTTTTATTGGTTTGGCTTTAAATCTAGGACTAATTTTATTACGAGCATATGCTTCATAATATGCTAATGCACCTGGGTCGTAAGTTAATGGTTCGTGTCTATTTTCGTTAGTCTTTTCCAACTTTTTTGATTTGCCATGTGTTCATTTAACGTTTTATAAATTTCACCGGTAGTTTCTTTATGTTTAGTTACGTAACTAGAATACAATTTTTGATTAATGTCAATATTAAGAGGGTTGTTTGTATCTAAATGTCCTGAAATAATTTCTATTGGACGTAACTTTGTTGCACTATGAATGGAGTTATTGTATCCTAAAATTGCATAAGGCATTTGGTCTAACATATTGAGATTTTTATGAGTTTCTTGTATAATTCTAATATGTTCAATAAAAGTTGAGTGAAAACGTTCAATTATGCTATTTGAATTTGGATACAATGCCGTAGTATAATGAAGTTCAATTTTGTGTAATTTTGCAAAGTCTTCAATAACATGATTTTTTAATTGGTACCTCTATCAATTACTAACATTTTAGGTGCACCAGAATGAGTGAATATTCATGAAAGCTTTAGCTATATGTATTGCGGTTACTCCTACTAAATGATATGCTTGCGCGTGTTTACTAAATCTATCAATAACTGTCAAAAATTTTTGTCCTTTAATTGTGAAAACATATGCGTGAACTATTTCAAAAGGTTTATTAGGTGTTGGTGTTAATTCGAATTTTTGTTTTGGGGGATTTCTGTCATACTTCATCTTGTGACATAGCTCGCAATTATTTATATATTAGTTACAGTACTTCTGATATTTGGCCAATAATATTTACGTTTAATTTCTATTTCAGTTTCATTAATTCCTCTGTGATTGTTATTACGTTCATGATGCATTTGTACTATTTCTATCGATGAATTGTGGCCAATTACATCTTCTAAAACATTGTTACAAATAATAGCTTTGAATGCGGAGTTTTTAAAAGATTCTTGCAATGTTGTACATAGTTTTGAAATTAAATCTAATCGATCAATATTCATAGCAAATAATTTCTTTGTAGAGGTAAATTCATTAAATATTTGAATAATTTCAGGTTCGAAGTTTGTTTCTGAAATTTGTATGGTGGTTTTAGTTTTATTGTGATAAAGTTTAGTACCTTTTGGAGCTGCTGGTGATTGAAATACTATTTTAAGAAATATTTGATTTTGAAAATGATTAATAGGCGTTTCTGATATGGGAATTTCTAATATTGGATTTTCGTGACTAGTGTGATATTTTCTATGTCAGTGTTTGTTACCTGAGGAGTTTCGTCAATATTTCCTACAATTGATTCATTACCGAGAGATGTATATTGTTGATCATTTTGTTCATTGTTACTGTCAATAGAAATATTTTTGTTAAAATCGTTCATGTATTCAAAAATGTTATTTGCATTGATTTCGTTCATTTTAATTCGAGAAAGAGCGTCTACATTTTTAATAAAGGTTCCTTTTCTATAAACAATTTGATAATCGAATTCTTCTAGTTTCAATCTCCATCTCGTGAGACGACCATTGGGTTCTTTTATTGAGAAAAGCCAATGTAAAGGTTTATGATCACAAATATTGTGAATTTTCGAGCGTATAAATAAGGCCGAAAATACTTCGTATCCCATACAATCGCGAGCAACTCTCTTTCGATTGTACTATAATTGTGTTCTGCTTGGTTTAACGTCCTTGAGGCATAAGCCACAGGTCGGTCTTGGCCTACAGGACCTTGTGATAGTACAGCACCTATTGCGAATCCGCTAGCGTCAGTTTTTAAGATAAATTCCTGTGTAAAGTCAGGATATATTGAAATAGGATCGTTACTTAATAGTTCTATGCATATTTCGAAACATTGTACATATTCAGGTGTACATTGTACATACATTGTACATATTCAGTGTATCTTTGAACCCTTTTTTAAACATGAAGTAAAAGGTTTAGTAATTTGTGCAACGTTAGGTATGAATTTTCTGTAATAACCAAATAGACCTAAAAATTGTTTTATTTCTTTAGTCGTTTTTGCAATTGGGAATAATTTAATAGTTTTAATTTTATTTGGTTTGGTTTAACACCATCTTTTGTAATAATGTGCCCTAAATAAGCGGTTTCCTTTTTTAAAGTCACATTTGTCTAACTGAATTTTGAAATTGCTCTCCCGAAGTCGTTGGAATACCTTTTTCAAATTAACCATGTGTTCTTGTAGCGATGTCGAATAAATTATTATATCGTCGAGATATACTAAGCAAATTTCTCCTAGTAGTCCTCTGAGGATGTTTCCATTACGCGTTGAAAGGTAGCTGGAGCATTTCTTAAGCCATAACTCATCCTTAAATACTCGTAATGCCCATTTTCTACAGTAAACGCTGTTTTTTGTATGTCGTCCAAGTGCATCTCGATTTGGTTAAAACCCGATGCTAAGTCTAATGTTGAAAAATAGTTACATTTACCTAGTTTGTCCAGAATTGTATCTATACGAGGAATTGGATATTTGTCAGGAATGGTTTTCTCGTTGATTTTTCTATATTCCACGACAATTATCCACTTATTTTTGCCAGAAGCGTCGGCTTTCTTTGCTACGATCCATATAGACTTTGGCCATGGTGAATTACTTGGTCTAATTAGATCTTGCTTTACCTTTTTTCAAATTTGTAGTTTAACTTTTTCTTTATAGACGTGGGCAACTTTTAGTATAAACAGGTATTTCATCAGTAGTACGAATTCTATGTTTAATATCGTTTGTAAAAGTTGACTGACTTTGGTCTTTATGATAGATATCAGCGTATTTCCTACACATATTAAGATTTTCTCTTTTTCTTCGTCATTTAAATGGTCTGTTCTAATGAAATTGTCAATTTCGTCATAGTTATATTCGTCATTGTAATTTTTAAGATGAAAATGGTACATTTCAAAATTATTTTCTACAGGAATACTATTAATAGGATATAAAATGGTAAAATTTGTATAATTGTCGGAATTATTACGAATTTCGACAGTTGCCGAACCGTTATTAGCGACTGAGATACATTCAGGTATTATACAATTGCCTAAAATTTGTTGAGGTATTGAAATTTCTCCTGTGAACGTTGTGACTGGAATAACAATTTTTGTAATTGTTTGACCTGGTATAATTTTTGACACTATTTTCTTTGGAGTTGCCTTAAAATAATTAATTTGTAAATTGGCATTTCTTGATTTAATTTGTGAATTTGGAAAATCCATATTAATTCCGAGTGATTGTAATAAATATACTCCGATTAAACCATCGAAAATACAATGAAATTTATACGCATAAAATGTTGCATTATTATCATCATTAAATTCTGAGAATACGGGTATGGTTACGGAAGCATTATGACGTGATGAACCGAAGGACGTTGAGACAACGAAAGGTTCATGACTTTTATCCTCAGCGAAATATTTATAAATTATTGCTGGAGACAAAAAAGATTTAGTTGCATCGGAATCGATTAATAATTTTAGTGGCGGATTTTTCATAGTAATATAAGGTAGTTCTCTTTTATCAGATGAATTGTTATATTCTATCAAGGTTTCACGTCGAGAGGCGGATCTTCGTGAAAATTTTCAAAATTGTCATTATTATATTGAACCCACTGAGCAAGAATATGTTGCCTCAACGTTGCTGCAAATCACATATAGGATGTGTAATGTTGCTTCAGACTTTGCAATGATGTTGTATCAACATGCCAGCAACGCCGTAACGGCCGCCATTGCAACGTTCATTTGTAATATTTCAAAAGTTATGTTAGGTGATGATACGTACGGATATTTCTAACACCGTTCAAATGCAAGATTGTATCATTGTTTCAATATCACATTCTAATCAACTTTCTTTTATGATGTTGCAGTTACCTTATAACTATAATAGACGTATCAGGAAATGTTCCTATACATTTCAAAAGTATATTCAAATCATCTTTCATTTGGTATGTAGCAGGGACCTTATAATTAGAACTTACTAGTACCATTCCAAGACATTTCAGAAGTATACTTGAATCAACGTCTTTTTGTGATGTTGCAAATTCCCTGTTATTGAAAGTTGCAGATACTGTTCGAAAGTTTACTAAAAGCATCTTTATGATTTGGCAATATAATTATTAGGGAGTTACAGGTACTCTCCAATGATCATATTGATAATGGAAAAATGCTTAATTATATTAATATTGGAAAATTCCAAAATGGATCAATTAGTCTCTTAAACTCAAATTGAAATGACTTGCGTTTGTACTTAATGAAGAGTATTTCTAATCTGTAGAGGCTATAGCATGATTTACTAAACGTGTGTTGAGGGCTAGTGATTTCAATTTGGTTTCATGGTGTGGTTGAAAGTTTTCATAAAGTTTTGTCAAAATGTATATTCTAAGTTAAAGAAACTTTGACAAGTAAGAGAACCCAAAAAAGCAAATTTGAATCAAAATACTCCAACGATTTATTGAACCGAAATAAAAACAATATTGCACATAAAATAACATATCAGATACCAAAAAAACATGTATTTCCAGTAGCAGATAAATCAGTTCAATGAATGAATGAATGAACACTGCTTATTTATATTCATCAATTTCGTTTTTTTCTATGTTTTGTCAGTTTATACGTAATGGTCCGCTGAATACTTCACATCGAACCATTATACAAATACGAGTACTAAAAACAGTAAAAAAATTAAATAATAAATATGCATCCATTAATTTAGTGAACTAAAAAATTCATAATAAAAAATATTTTAATAACAAAAATATATCACACTACACAATTTGCACAGATATCAACTTATATACTGGGAAACAACCAGATTACTCGGTGATTTCTGGAGGTATATTAAAATGAAAATTTGTGGTTCACATGAATTTCACAAACAAGTGATTAAATCGGAGGAGCCTATAGTCTTGCTGATATAGTATATAACAACTAATATAATTGAATCGTAATAATTCTAAGTTAAAACAAACATTTATACCTGAAACACACCTTTCAATTCACAACTATAAAATAAAACGGAAACTGTGAGCCTATTGTATAGAGTATACAAATATAAATTAATCCATTGCTTCACTTCACCAAGAAAACAGAAAAAATGTTATTACTTTTTTCCTCCAACGACCGGTCGAAAGTCGAAACACTCGAAACTCGAAAGAAACAAATCCTAACCCAACCTTCTTCTTCTATACTATTATTGGGCTCGGTTAGGATGAGTTCCCAATGCATCGTTTTTGCCTTTCGAGTCGCACGTCATGCACGCATTCTGATTGGCGAATTGGTGAATCGCGTCAGGAATTTGCCGATCAGAATACGTGACGCGCGACGCAAAAAACAAAAACGATGCATTGGGAACTTATAGAACCATTCACTCAGTTCCAATCAGTACTAATCTAGAAATACATAAATTCGAAATCCGAAAAGTGTGCCAGAGAGTAATCGAAATAAACGTCATGCATCTAGGAATTTTTCAGCAGGAGGGAATATTATTAACGCATAGAAATGTTTCTTGATTAAAAAATATCGCAATATTATTCCAACTTGGATAGGTACTGAAACTTCATATGGAAATATTTCGACAGGAAGAAATAAATGACTGACAGCAATGTTACTCGCAAAAGTAAATGAGAATATTTCAATTTGTGTATTTGACAATATCACTGAAACTTAATAGCGAAATGTTTCAAAAATAACAAATAACTAACTTACAGCAATGTTTCTGAAAAAATGCTGATGCAATATTACAACTGGCATATCTAAGAACATCACGGCAACCTCAATTACAAACGTTTCAGTGGGAAGGAATTCTCAACTTAATGAAATGTTTCTCTAATGAGCAAGTCATAATGTAATTGCGCAATAATATTACTGCAGCTTCTCCAGGAAACATTTCAAAATGTATATAAATGTAATTTGCAGCAATGTTTTGCAAGGTTCTGTGCTCAGTGGGAAGCATCATCATCAATAGTCATCATAATTATTTTCTTATATAACGTTATCTACATTGTTTTCATTATCAACGTGTTCTACATTATATAATTCTTCGGACACCCACCTACGGTTTTGAGGTGATTGTACTTGAGAATGATTATTATTTGGTCTAGTTGTAGTTGTCATAGGCACAGGTCTGGGCCCGTTATTTGGATTATAGTTTGGATTAGGTTTCCACACATTTTTAGGTTCGGTCCTGCCGAATACTTGTGCATTAGAAAAATATCTTTGATTATTATTGATTGGTCTGGGTTGAACAGGAATTGGACCTCTTGGGAAATTATTATTAGGTTGAGGATTAGTATTGTTACGAAACAGCACACTGGTATAGTCCCTAAATCCGACTCTGTCTAAGCCAGGTATGAAAGTTAAAATTATGGCGGAAACGCAAGTTTTTTTATTACTGTTTACGATTGTGACTATCTTATCTAAACATTGTTTTTGTGACCAGACTTATCTAGAAAATGCCAGAGCCAATTGTTTTTGTGTAAACCGCAGTCCAGAATTTTCTAGTAAAAAAGGCTTTAATATATAAGGGAGCGATGAGGAAGAGTTAGGGAGTTGATAATTTGACATCGTGAGATAAACAAGTAAATAAGTGAATATAAATTAGTGAACTGTTTATATAAATTAGTTTAAGTGAATATACTGTGTATATAGTTAGTGAATAGTGTAGTGTTTAAATAAATTAGTAAGTTTAAAATGTATCCCACTCGTTTACTGTTTAAATAAATAAGAAAAACATTACAGTATTTTGAAAACTAGATTGTTGTTGAGGCATTCTTTGATTAAAATTAAAATTGTTATTTCTATTAAAGTTACGAGAGTGACTTGGAATTTGTGAATTATGTTGGACTTGATTATTAAAGTTTCTAGAGTTTGGTTGAAAATTAAAATTATTTTGGAGATATCTAATATCATCTTCATTTTTTATAAAATTTATGGCGTCTACCATAGTTTGAGGTTTTCGTGTTTTCATGTAAAGCTAAATAGTTCGAAATAGTATGCAATACTTTTCTAACTTTATCATAAAATTGGTACAGGGATTCGTTATGCCCTTGCCTTAAGTTATTCAAATCAAGAGATAAGCATGTTTCATCTCTAGGATCACTAACATTTCTGATTAATTTTTCTTTGATTTGATTTATTGTGGTACACCCACTAATGTTAACGACTTCCCTTGCATTTCCTTTCAATTTACTTACTATAGTTTTGAAAATTATAATGTTTTGGTAATTATCGGCATTTGTAATATCGTAGAAATGATTTACAATGCTATCGATACTTTTTAAAAAGAAATTGTATTTCATTCTCGTTATTATCGAAATCTGGAATGGTTTCGGCATGAACTTCGCTAAAATTGGGAATACTTGCCATTTCTAAGTTATATTCGTCTAAAGAAAATGAATTTAAAGTTTGAGCAAGTATTTCTATTTCTAAGTTATTATTAGATGTGTCGTTAATTTAACTCTAGGTCGTTCTCGCTATTACTGAAGGAAGAGGAAGCACTAGAGGAGTCTGACATATACAATGAATGAAAAATAAATCGACTTACAGTACGGTCTTCATCTGCCCTTGGTCCTAGACTTCTTAGGATAGAACTGGATACTTTACTTGGTTTGATTGTCACTTCACTATTGAAATAGTTAAAAGTTTTTCGCGTTGGATGCCTTTCGTGACAATCCTACTGACTGCGCCAATTATATGTGTTGTTACACGAACTTTGTTTTTTAAAAAAATTATTACACTTAAAATACAAAATATCGACTTTCAAAAATAACAGTAAAAATATAAATTGTACAAACAGGATATGTAGATAAAAAATAATATGCAGACTGAATGAAATATATTTACAATCGGATTTATCCGTTGAATGTTGCACCAACGGTCGTTGCAGTACCGGAAATCAGAGGGTACGTCGGCAATATACAGGATGTAATTTGCGCTATTTTTCAAGTGCTCGAAATAGAGCAAGTGTTTGAAAAACCAGTTATCCACGAATACTTTACGCTATTTTTTTTATTAGTACACTGAAATCATAAAATATTATTATTATATTATATTATTACTACAAAAAAATGGAAGTCTGTCCTCGATGCTCGGCCAATTTTCGTAAAAGTCCATCCTAAGTAGTATTAATTTTTATTAAAAATGTATGTAGAATTACCGGAATTGCAAAAAATAGCGTATACACCTCTCGACTAAAGTGATATTAATCCCTTAGATGGATTGCTTCCCTCGGGCTCCGTTGCGTTCCGTCCTCAGGAATCAAACATCACCCGCGGGATTAAATGGGTCACTTTGGTCGCTTGGTGTATAATATACTATTATTTGTAGTTACGAGGTACTGCTGTCAGATCAATAATCAAAAAGTTGTCATTTAGACTTACGTTTCTCGAGTTGTTGTTGTTACCATGGTAACTTTAAAAAACGCGCGTTTTTGAGAGTTCATTTTAAACACGCTGAGACGTGCTTTAAATAGGTAAAATGAGGCACCAATAAAAAAATATATAAGTCGCTAACAAGACGACTTTAGCTGCAACCATCGAATGAAAATTAAATTATCTTTCCTTCTGGAATAAAAATATCAGAATCTAAAAAACATGCCAATGTTTGATTTTGATATATAGTTCTCAGACACCTTGCATAGTTTCAGAAATATTGAATTTTTTATGGAAACGTCAAAAAATTTCCAAAAATTTTGCTTTACGGGCCAAAAAATTAAAGACTTTGGTTTTCAGTGAATGTATGAGAAAAATTATACAGTAATATGTTTTACGTGTCGTAGAATCCAAAAAATATCTCAGTTTTCGATTTTGATGTATAGTTTTCAGAAAATTCCATTTACTTAAAATTTCCTCAACTTTCCACCCGAGATAATTTGTTTTTCAAATAACTGACCAATTTTTTGGAATCCTCATATCAAAAAACCCAAATTTGGTGTAGAATTGTATTATACCTTTCAATTCTATGGGTATTCGATAGGATTTTTCTTTTGTATTTCGATAGGAATCTGGTTCTTGAATGGAATTAAAGTGCAAGTTGTTTTGCGATTAAACTGTATTTGTTTTAAAATACACTGGTATGTAGTTACACCAGAAATGGAGACTATTTTGTAACAAGTATGTAGTTACTAACTACCCATACTAAATATAAAATGATAATGTGTCCCTTTTGTCGGTGACTGCCGAGGGAACCACTTTTATGTTTTTGATGCTCACACATCAGCATCTGATATTCGACTTCGACTCATCTATCTCTCTATTGTTTTACGCTGAAAAATCGCCGGCAAAGAACCCGGTGCATTTGTACGAAACGCAATAGAGCGTTTCCACGTGACGTCATCATCCCTCGCCGCGCCATGTTGCCTTAAAGAGCTGATCACGGACAACATTTGCATAGATCCTTATGAAAATAAACATTTTTTACTAATTTAAATATAAATGAAGAATAAAAGTCAATTGGTTTTGGTGAATTTGTATACTAGAGTGTATTAGTTGGATAGTGTAATAATTTGAAAGTGTAAAAAGGCAATTGTTAGGAGTGTTATCTTTGTTTTTATCCGATTTGAGGTTATACTAGAATTTAGTTTGTTTAAAAATAGATAGTAGTTTATATATAAAAATAGTTTAGTGACAATGCCACGATTTTGTGCTATATTCAGATGCAGCAATAGGAGTAACCGCGAAACTGAAAAAAGGTTTTTCTCTTTTTCTGGAGTGCGGGACAGAAGAGGTCGAGACATCCCTGAAGGCATCGAACAGCGAAAATACTGGATAAAAGCGATAAAAAGATCCGACCTAACTGAACCTAAAATTAAGAATGCTTCAGTGTGCTCAGATCATTTTTTAAAAGGTAAATTATTTTGTTTTCAAAATCTTGACACTTTTTCATCGTACTTTATTTTTAAGGAAAACCTGCAGAGCCTGGTGACTGTTCCAACCCAGATTATGTACCCTCACAAAATCTGGGTTATAAATCTGCTACCAAAGTTGATGTGGGAACTACAAGAAGGTATCAAAGAGCAAAAAAGAGACACTTGGATTTATCTGTTGAGGTAATATATATTTAAATAAATAAAGTTATAATTTTATAAGGAATGTGTATTACACTAAAATAATTTTGTTAGAAAATAATTATTTTAAAACATACGATTTTACATATATCACATTAAATTTTATTATTGTTATAATTCTATTAATAAATATGAATATACAAGTTACTTCTTTTCTAAAATGTAGTCCTGATCAACTATGTGAATAAATAGATGGCGTCTATTTTGTCTATGAAAATTGATAAAAGTAATAATTGTTAATTGATTTGGTTGGTTCAGGTGTTCATGTAAATAAAATTTTTGGTGTGGCTTTTATACTACTTTATTTTTTATTAGTGTATGTATTCTGCTTTGTACATTTGAATACTTTTCAAATTGGTGTTGGGAATCCTTTGCAAATTATTTTGATACAATAATTGTGTTTGAATCACCTATATGATTTTTAGGAAGAAGTGCCTCGAAGCACCGCCACAGAGGAAATGTTTCGAAGCACCGCCACAGAAGAAGTGCCTCAAAACATTACAGAAGATGTTTCATTGGAATGTGCCGAAATACCTAGAAGGATTTGTGTTCATACACAAACAGAATTACAACCTGAAGACACTATTTTGCATCAACAATTATACCAATTACGGTTATTTAGAGAAAATTCCACTTTCATGCAGAACTCATTCATAAATGATGATAAGAACACCCGATATTTTACAGGAATTCCTACTTATGAAGCATTAAATAGCATATTTACACGATTAATAGAACAGTTCATTAAAATAACGCCTCAAACTTTAATTCAGGATAAATTTACACATTTTTTGATAGTTTTAATTAAGCTTAGGTTAAATTTAAATTTTAATCTTTTATCCTACATATTTAATGCTAATGTACAGACAATTTCAAGAGTGTTTTATTCTACACTTACAATTATGTATTTTAGACTTAGTACATTCATTTTATGTCCTTCAAGAGAACAATTGATAAAAGCTATGCCAAATTGCTTTAAAGAAGCGTTTGGAAATAAAGTGACCATCATTATAGATTGCTTTGAAATCAGAATTGAAACGTCAAAAAATTTAGAATCCCAAAGCACAACTTGGTCTAATTACAAACACCACAATACAGTTAAAGTTCTGATTGGAATAACACCTGCTGGATCAATTTCATATATCTCACAAGCATATGGTGGGAGGATAAGTGATAAATAAGCACTTACAGAAAATTGTGGCGTTCTAGAACATTTAAATACAGATGATATAGTGTTAGCTGATCGAGGATTTTTAATTGAAGAACTGGTGGGACTGCATATGGCTAAGGTCATTACTCCAACATTTTTAAAAGGAAAAAAACAGCTAGACCCTCAGGATATAGAATCGACAAGAAATTTGGCAAGTGTAAGGTAAATGAATTCAAAATGTTTTATTGCTAGAATATATGAAGTGACATATTTTTTATTTTTTTAGGATACATGTAGAACGGGTGATTGGAGTTCTTCGTCAGAAATACACAATTCTGTATGATATATTACCAATGTTTTTAGCCCAAAAAAAATTGATGATGTTGTGGTTTTAGATCAAATATTAACAGTTTGTAGTGCTTTATCCAATCTTTGCCCCTCAATAATTGAAAAATAATTATAATATTGTAGCCAATAATTTACATTTACTACTACCACAATAAACATATAATTTGTAATGATTTTGTTTGTTATTTTGGACAAATTAAACCATAATCTTTTTATATTTTCATTTACATAGTATACATAACCATTTTCCCTTAGGAATTTTTTTGAGATCTAAACATTTGGCATGATACCACTTTACTATACAATGTTTATTGGAACACAACACCATTTGTTCTCCATCATCTGGCTGTCGGCAATGGCACCAAATCTGTGAATAATAATCATAAGTAGATGTATATTTTCAAAAAAAGAAAACACAAACCTCATATTGTTCAACTTCCATATTCTCAATTGTTGTTATTTCCTTCTCTACTCTACTTGTTGATGGTTCATTAATATCTGTTTTCTTTGGAGAAGTGAAATATTTTGCTAAGAGTTTAGGTAATACTACCTGACGATGAAATTTGAGGGCAATATCACTGTTTTCTTGCCAAAAAGTTATGTCAAATTTCACTAGTTCAAAAGAGAAATCTTCTTTGCTCCAAAGAACAAAGAAACAGAAATCTAATTTACTTAATGCCATTTGCATTTGAATTTGGTAAAAATATTGGTGTTTGCGGTCCAATATAGTTGCACCGTCCGTCTTCAAGCAGGTTTTTTTTGTTTTTATCAATTCACTAATTGAAGTGTCTCTAGCACAATATGGGCATTTGACTTCCACACATCCAATATCACAAACCTCACAGTTTAAAATACCATCGGGTGTAGCAGCAAAATATGGATATTTTTCATTAGGAAATAATCCACATTTTGTAATTGCAGAATCAGGATGAATGGATTTATGATAATTTTCAAAATCCTTTATTGCTATTTTCTCATGCTCACATCCATAAATTCCTAAAAGATTAATTAAAATATTAATATGTTCACTTCAATCATTCGAAAAAACTTACCTGCATTAAATGTCCGTTTATATAGGTGTGGATAGCAAAATTTCTTCAATAATGAAATAGAAGGTGAATCTATTTTTGTATGGCAGATACTTTTAAAATTAGAAGCTGTAATGCGGCAAGCTCTCCACAAAAACCATTTCTTATTTCTGGATTGTTTTCGAGTATCTATTTCAATTTTTTAAATTTGTTCTCCATTAAGAAATAGAGTAATAGAACTAGCAACATCTTTAAGTTCTGCTAGGCTCAAGTCTCTGAATGTGACTTTGAATAAATCAGTTAAAACTATTGAAGTATCGGAGTTATTAACACCATCCTCGAAGAACAAGTTGAGAACAGAAATACCACCATCCGTTTTATAAGTTTTAAAAAAATGTTGTGCTTCCAAACTACTTAAAATTGGAACAGGGTAATCACTTGACTTTCTTGGAGGTGGTACATCTTGCGTTACTTTTGCTGAAAAATTTGTATCTACAATTTTCTAAAACAAGTCTTTTTAGATTTTGGCCCTATCCAATGCAAGAACATCTGTAACAGACTTCCGTTCTTTGCCTGCATATTCTAGGCTGAAAAGAATTGCAGCAACATGCAAAGGTTGTCCGGTAACAGAAATTCGCGTGACATCACGATGACGTACTTGGAAAAGGTCTATTGACGTCACTCTGTGATTATGACCAATAAGAGGGTACCGGTGAGCTACGGTTCGTTAGATATGCCCCGTATTCCTTGGCCGGCAAAAACCGTTAGAGTACGTGATGCAGGGGTGGTTTAAGAATTTTTATGAAGGTTCATGTTTGGAACATATTAATTAAATTTGTTTCCAAACACTTGGTAAATATCATCAGAATCTAATTTTTTTTTTCATATTTCATTCCCATGGAATTGAGATTATGCATAAAAAATTTCAACTTTGATGTTTTATAACTCGGTTTGTAATATCGGTGGAAAGTTGCTGTATTTTCTTATAATAGTATGAACACTCTTTATATTTTCACAAATCCCAGTCCTTTCAATTCATAAACGTATAGCTACTACGATTTTTTATGGTAATTTTTTAGAAACATTTTTAGTCCGTCTTTAACCCTCTATAATTCCTACAGATATTAAATGGAAGAAACTAAATACCGTCAGTAATTAAGATACATCTTTCCTCTATCGAATGGTACAAAAATGTAATCGATATCTTCCATAACTTCGGAATAACTGAGTTTTATATGGAGGCATGTTGAAAAGTTTTAAAAATTTCGAGGTCCCGGATAAAAATTTGAAAATTTTGATATATCGTAAATGTTTGGGAAAAATGATCTAATACAACGTATTTTGACACGAGGAATCTATTTTTGCTATTCGTTTTTCAAAATTCTCATTATTACAGTGTAACGTTTTTATTTTTCTCATATTTTGCCGTACTAAATCAAGTATTTATTTCCGAATAATCCCTATATCAGTACGGCACTGGCGTAAAATATTTTCGCCGAACTGAGTAAAATATCGTTCTTTATGGCCAATGAACATTGTCATTTTTATACGGCTACCTAAATGGTCTTCTAATTCTGCAAAATTGTTGCAAATAATAGTGCCATTATTGTGTAGTTGAAAAACAATTTAGAAATGTCAAAAATTATAATATTTTAGATAATTATTTATCTCGAGTCGAACATAAAGATGAATGAATGAATGTTTATTTACTTATAAATACATACATAGATATATGTTTACATAAAAAAAAACGCGTCTAGTAAAGTTCTACATCATATCTTTATGACATGAATAGCTATTATTTGAGTGGATGAAGAAAGTGTTCCATCATCCAATAGCGGAATAAATAACTATCATTGACCATCAAAACAGTTTTATTTTGTTATTCACATAATAGTATAACGATTATATATACCAAGGAACTAAAGTGAGTGTTAATTCCGAAGGTGTCCGCGAATTTTAAAACCACGTTTAAAACGTAGGCATGCGCAGAGCGAGGATAGGCGTGGACGCTTTAGGATCTCTTCTGCCACGTCTTGGTAGATTTACAAAATAAAATTATGAAATGATCCTACTTGTAATCTGCCTTATCAACGTAAACTACATTATCGGCTGTTACAGTTTTCTCCTTGTTTTCTGTTGTGGACGCTTTTGCTGTGGTAAGAAAACTGTAATTTATTGGCTTTCACTGACCTTGCAGGAAACTTCTTTATCTACATACGGCTACGTACTTCAACTCATGGCCGCATATGGAGACTATGGAGTACAGTGTTCACAAAATACCAGTCTACCTTAACTGCCATCTTAAAATCCATGTGCATCTGCCTGAATTTTGGCAAAACCCATCAGCTTTTTCACTGCATCGAAGGATTATAACTTAATTTACCGTTCAGAACACTTTGAAAATATCACGGGCACTTTATGCATACATCTTACTCACGTTTTTAACGCCCACGTTGTCGAAAACTTATTTTATTATCCTGTATGAAGCACCAAAATTAATGTCTGGTCTACTTCGATTGTTATTTTTAAATGATGGACTGTATATATAGTTTTAATATTTATTGTACAACTTTTTGGTACAGTTGTGGAAAGCACGAAACTTTTTGCGTCCCACATGTGAGTTAAACTTGTGCCAACCTTATCTTATATGGTTCTCGAAGGAGAGCATAATTTATGTGATGGGAACAAGATTCGTTCGCGCTAACTTTGAAAGTGAGCTAATGTGACGAATATTGTCTCCAACAAGTGTGAAACCTTAATTTTTGACAATAAATTACAGCCAATAAAAATTGTCCTTTATCTGGACATCACTAAACAGTAAACACGAACTG
This sequence comes from Galeruca laticollis, assembly GCA_963921935.1. NCBI lineage: Eukaryota > Metazoa > Arthropoda > Insecta > Coleoptera > Chrysomelidae > Galeruca > Galeruca laticollis. The sequence goes on along the minus strand of OY998176.1, from coordinate 147,745,773 downwards.
AAACAATTTGAGTTAGATGCTAAATTGATTACGGTGAATCTGTTGCGTATGTCGATTTTTCTTTAAGCTGGTTCTGCGTTGTTTTCTTGTATAGTATGAGAATGAAGTGGTTAAACCTCTCACGATTTAATGTTGAACGTATAAATATTTTGTATTAATAAACACTTCAATTAAGAACGATTTCTTTTTTTCTTTATATAGAGGTTAAGCGCGAGTTTAAGGTAAGAATTTCAGACCTAGATTCCGGGAAGGAGAGATCCTCTCACCACTTGTGAGGTATACACACAGCTTAGAAATTAAATCTTTGGTGTGGATATAACTGAAGAAGAAGACCTACATTCCCATTCTCTGAAAGACGTCATGGCCTATATATATACGTAGATCTTAGCGTTTTCAAAGGAGAATGCACGAGTGAAATAACGGGGGAGAAAGTGGAGAATGGTAAAAAGGGTTCGAAGTGGCCTAATTTGTTAGGCATCAGCCGCCGCGTCCATTTTATTAATCCATTGAAGGTGAAAATTTAATGTTTTTGTATGGAAGGTTAAGTCAGCGGAGAGGTTTAACGTAATTTTAAGGTAAAAAGGGAATGTGTGTTTGTTTATGACCGAAGCAGAAGAGAGATATTTTACCGGTTGTTTCTGGTTTTGTTAGTAGGCGATGTTTTTCAGGCAATCACGGGCGAATGGGTGACGTGTATTTTTGTTCTGGAACTTTTAGAATGAATGTATCGAATTAAGGTCTTAGTTACGGAGCTGCCAACCTATTAGGTATACTATTAATGGGCTGCATACCTATCAGGTATGCTCCCAGGAAAGATTAATGAATACGAACACAAACTGTATATCGTCGTCATAAAGTCAAAACCTCGTATCAGAAAAATGGGCAATTTTCAGGAAATAAAAAAAACTTCTTAAAACGGAAATAAATTGTCAAAAAACATCTGTATTTCGCAAAATCTTTAAAAAAGAGTATAAACACTCAAGTTGAGTAAGTTAAAAAAATGTAAGTTATATTTTAACTAAACAATAAATATATAAAACCAGATACGAGGTTCCGTTTTTTAAAAAACGTAAGTTCTCTTGAGTTACCGAGATTTAACAATTTTAAAAAATAGTATCCTTTTTTGTAATATTAGTGTTTAATGAAATTGACTGTCTCGACCCTTACTTCGTGGAATATGCTCATATTAGTGTTTTTAAACGAAACTCAAGGTCTCTAGTTAATTCCACAATATAATACAAGTTATTGAAAATTCTAAAAAATTGACAATTGTTTCGATAAATCAATATCATCGTCAGAATGACAGAAGTTACATTTCATTTTATGCCTACCTGATGTTTAGTAGTTATATTTTTGGCTAGACCAAGAAGTAACCTAACTTGTGATTGGCTTAATATATGTTTATAGAAAAAAGAAGAAGATGTGATATTACAAATATTGAAGCTTAGATATTATTAGCCCTATGGTGATATCCTGGATATCATTTTTCCAATTAAGATCAGTATAACTGTGCAATGATATAGAAAACCAGGAAAACTATATCTGCTGATCTTTACAATTATCACTTAATAAGACAGTTTATTAGTGGAGAATTCCCTAGATTTAACTGTTCATTGACAACTTCATATTGTGGGTTTCTTAAATGTCTTCTAATTTCCAGTTCTTCAAGGAAATCCAGTTCTTGTTTCTTTTCACAAATATGCAGCACTTCTAGTTCTGTGTTAGGTGTCAAGTAGATGTTTTGCGTAGTGAGATATAATATATAATATATCCTAAACAAGCTGATGAAATTAAAACTTATAAAACCATCACATATGCAGGAAATATTTCTAATAATATTTCAAAGATAATATCTTCAGCAACAAATGCAACAATTTCTTTTAAAATAGAAAGTAACGTTAGTACAAAATTGTTAAATGTAAAAACAAAAATACCACTATTAAAGAAGTCAGGTATATATAAACTCAAATGTCCAGAATGTAATGCTGTCTATTTGGGTCAGACCCTTAGGAATTTTGAAATACGATACAGTGAGCACTTACGAGCTTACAGATTAAAACAACCAGATAAATCTCACTACGCAAAACATCTACTTGACACCAATCATTCATTGACACCTAACACAGAACTAGAAGTGCTGCATATTTGTGAAAAGAAACAAGAACTGGATTTCCTTGAAGAACTGGAAATTAGAAGACATTTAAGAAACCCACAATATGAAGTTGTCAATGAACAGTTAAATCTAGGGAATTCTCCACTAATAAACTGTCTTATTAAGTGATAATTGTAAAGATCAGCAGATATAGTTTTCCTGGTTTTCTATATCATTGCACAGTTATACTGATCTTAATTGGAAAAATGATATCCAGGATATCACCATAGGGCTAATAATATCTAAGCTTCAATATTTGTAATATCACATCTTCTTCTTTTTTCTATAAACATATATTAAGCCAATCACAAGTTAGGTTACTTCTTGGTCTAGCCAAAAATATAACTACTAAACATCAGGTAGGCATAAAATGAAATGTAACTTCTGTCATTCTGACGATGATATTGATTTATCGAAACAATTGTCAATTTTTTAGAATTTTCAATAACTTGTATTATATTGTGGAATTAACTAGAGACCTTGAGTTTCATTTAAAAACACTAATTAGTGTTTAAACTTAAAAACTAAATATAAATATGAAATACAACCAAAATATTTAGAACTTTCTCAATGAGTCGTAAAATCCATGATAATCTTCGTGAATAACTGCCTTAAGCGATTGCAACTGATCATACTTATCACATTTAATTGGAAGGGGTGCATCATACAATTTTTAATGGAACCGACGGTCCAATTTATTCTTTTTGGCAAAGAAGACCATTCATAATCAAAATTTAATTTATATTCAATTCCTCGTGAAGAATATATTAGAGCTCGCAAATCTGTGACACAGGGTTCACCTTTTTTGAGTCCAGGCCGTATTGATGAAAAATATTTAATTTCGTCATAGCTGTTAAAAAAATTAAAATCTAGGTATTTCACTGTATAAGGTCATTTTTCAGCTTTCCTTGCCTGCTCAATTCTTTGTATGTAATTTGAAGGTGCTTGAATTTCTTTTTTGCTGCCTCTATAGTGGAATGGACGCTTTCGCATTCTATTTGGGAATGTTCTATTACTAAATATTTTTGAAGTATGGTATTTTTTTTTGAGGCAGCATAGTGAAGTGAAGCATTTGACAACACGTTATTTCGGTTTTGAGCGCAGCAACCATCACTGTAAAATATTTTAGTTTTGTTTTCTTCTTCTTGTACTTCTGTGTCTAAAAAATTAATCAAACAAGATGCAAAGCAATTTGCGTCCAATCCACCTTCGCCTTCATGCCATACATAACACACTATTTTATTATCTGCTAAACTATAAACTTTAAAATTGTGACAAGCAAGTTTTTGTTTAAAATATATCAAGCCAGCGGGTAGACAAGCAAACAATTGAACTGCTTGGACGTCCATCATGTATGTTGTCATTAGATACGTTTCCTTGATTGAAGCTGAAACATAAATCACATTGGTCTTTGCGTGGTTGGAAAACATCTACATTTAGTTCTCTCATCTCAGACATAAAAACTCGCTTGCTACAGATTAGCTCCTCGTCAACTTCTTTTTTATACAATTCATAGACTTCACTGTATAAATTAAATACAGTTTCTAAATACATTTTACTGGTGGATGTACGACAATAATGAGAGGGTAACCTTTCAAGAAACGATTTAATTGCAGATCATTTTTGTTCATTATTGGCCTTTTTTTGTTTGGGAAGGAAGTTTGTGTGAGAATGCCAGAGCTATGACTATTTTTCGCACAATTTATTACGGACCATTCACTCAAAGACCCAAAGAAAATGTAGAAAGGAACATTTTTTTTACATACTGGTAGAATGTCATCATTAATCTTTAGGCGGTAAAACAAAGAACACTGTCGACGTGACTTCTTTCTACTGGTTTTTTGAGCTGTTGGGGCTTTGTTCACTAAAGCAGCAACAAACGTTTTCCGTTGACTTCAATCCATATCCGACCAGAAATTAGTGAACAATACTTGTCTCTGGTCATCAGTTATCTCACTGCACTGTCTATTTTTGGAAATTGTACATTTTTTTGAATTACACCTATCTCCCATTTTTCTGGGGCTCTTTTTGACTTTGTCATACTTAGATCCATTTTTTCCTCGTTTGGTTCCTTCATATTCCTTCCCTACTTTTCTAAAAGCTTTCGCTTTGTTCCTTCTCCAATTACTTGAATCTGCTTTTCCTTTTTTTCCTCTATTTTACTATCGTCTTTTGTATTTTCTGTTATTTTTTCTAAAATATTGCTCTCCGCATCACAGCCCGTAGGATTGTCAGATGTTATTAAAGTCATTTTTGACCATATTCCACGCTTTTTGTTAGTAATATTGTTACTCGGCTCATCCTCATCACTAGGATAGTAGCTTGACCCAGAGTCTTCAAACGTACCTTCCTCTAATTCTGATCCAGAATAGCGGCTACACTCTTCGGTCATGGTTGACATAGAAGCTGCTGCTCTTGATACATCTAATTGTACGAATTTCTCATTAAATTCGTACAATAGTCGGTCCGCCCCTGGTATAATATTTGAGTGCAAACGTTAACCACTTGTTGGTCTAGCTCGCTTTCCCGCTAAAAACTTCACTTGTTCATAGAAAATGTCATATAAAGGACGTGTGTTCCTAGTGCTCTGCAAAATGTAGCGTTTTTCCTCTATAAAATAGGGAAAGTATCGCTTATAATTAATAATAATTAATAAGTTTAGTGTAATCTATTATTGGAACTGATTGTAAGTACTTTATCATTATTAAAGGGATAAAATATCCAGTAATATTCGCCGACTGTCCAAGTCGAAAATTATTCACCTAGCATAGTTGCCGCGCGTTTAATAATTCCGGAGAATTTTTGGTAGCTAATTTCAAGATATACTATTTTTGATACCGTATTGTTTACCACTGATTTATAAACGTTTTATCGCTTTATTAGGTAACTATTTTATGTAAATTGTTGAACTTATATTCACCTGAAACTATTATGTGATTGATTAAAGCTAAGTGCGGGTTTAGCTTTAACTGTAAATATTGTAAATCTGTATAAATTAGTGTATAATTTCCAGACTTTCCAACCGGCCATTGACTATTTTCATCCTGGCGGTGATCTTTCTAGTGTAACGTTGTTTCCTACTTTAATGTTGCATATTTAGCTGCGTGTTTTCTTAGCTAGCACCGTGTCTATTCATATTTGGCTGAGTATTTACTATTAACTAGCAATATGTTTACTCATATATAGCAGATTATTTTTTTATCCAACCTCTGGATTTTTCACTCTTATCTTTTCTTCTGTAAATAATCTCGTTTCTTACATACTAAAGTAAAGAATCTATTGTAACATTTGACTTCTATTTATTTTCATGTATAGGTTATCCCTCTGCCTCTGGTACGGATCACAAGCTCCTGCAGCGCAATGCAGGTGGTCCTTCGTTTTTACTCGAAGCTGCTAAGAACTACTATGTGGTGAGCATTTTTACATTGTTTGGCTTCTGAAACCTGCGAACTGATATTTTATTTTCTCATCTGCCCACACACTAATGCCAGTCTTTTTCGTAATGTTTTTTTACAAGTTGGTGGTGTAGTGCTAACATCTTGTAAATCGGTTTTTAAGTCAGCATTTTGATTTATATTTCCCTCAAATATATTTTTTTCGTTCGAATCTGGCTTCATAGGCACTTCTTGTTGAACGTTAGACAAGTGCACTTCCTCAAACAGTACTACTTGTTGGCCATTATAATGCTACTTGGTATGTAGTTTTCCGGACTAGTTATTTCAAGTTCAATGTTACGATCTGAGTTAGACACCATTAGCATATTTGCATTTTTCTTTAACGCCATTTCCAAAATAAGCGCACTTCGGGACATCTACAAGTAAAAAAAACTTCTATTTATTAACGACAAAACCTCATAACTCATTGAAACGGCACACATATTGTCTAAGAATAAGTACATTTTAAAACCTCGTATCTCAAAAATTTTCTTCAAGAAACTACCCATTATAGACTTGTTTGAACATTAACCTTTAATCTTCTACTAAAACATTTTTTTTATTCAGTTTAACGTGCTCGACAACTATGGCCATTTACGATGAATTATACAATTTCTATGTATTATAAAATTACAATGGATTTACAATTATAATGGATTATAAGATTACAATGGATTTACAATTATAATGGATTATAAGATTACAATTGATTATACGATTAAAGATAAAAGAAAGAGTAAACTATAACAATTGTCAGAAATATATCAAAATTATTTTTTGGTCCATATTTTGTTATAAAGTTGAATGTCCTTTAATAGTTTAATAACAGCGATGATTTTATGCGGATCATTTAATATGATTTGAAGATCTTCGATATTTAGTTGCTGTCTTCTCATTGTATGCTGATGGCATTCAGTCAGGATGTGTTTAACGGTACGGAGGGATTGGCACAATTGACACATTGGTTTAGCACTTGTTGCCATTAGATAACCATGCGTTAGTTCTGTATGGCCTAATCTTAGTCTTCTTAGAATGACCATCTCTTTTCTAGAAAGTTCGGTCGTATTTGGAAGTTTTGTATGGTTTTGGTGCCAATGTAATTTCCACCTGCTGCTCCTTGTAGATCTGGATGTTGGATGAACCAGTAGTGGATGTGACAGATTTTTTTGCATAACTATCAGCGAGCTTATTGCCTGTTATGCCGATGTGTGAAGGTATCCAGATGATAGTGAGTGTTACACCCTGGGAGGAAAGATTTTGATATGTATCTTGTATCTTTTGTACGAGGGGATGGTCAGTGAATATGTTGCGTATGGAGTGGATTGCTGCTAAAGAGTCTGTACAGATGGCAATAATCTTATTTGTTGAAGTGAGGCTATTGAATGCTAAAAGTATGCTGAGTAGTTCGCCGGTGTGGACACTGCAATGGGAGGGGATACGAGATGAGTTTACGGGGTTATATGTAGTTGTTACTATTATTATTATGCTTTATTTATCATAGATAATGTTAACAATAAACAATAAAAACAACGAAGTACATACTTAATAAGCCAGATGATCAAAAAACAACTAGACAAAAAGAAAAAACGAAAAATAAATCTGCTAGCTACAAGATACAAGCATAAAAATATCCAGGATGTAAGCACAAAACATAAATAGAAATGTACAATTAGTTATATTAATAAAATAGTATACGCAAATAAACAAACAAAAAGTACCAAAATTAAACAGAAACATGTATAAAGCAACCATGAAATAAAGTAATATATAATATGAATAAAATAAAACATGCACAAAATAAAATATAAAATTAAGATTAAAAATATAAAATATTACAAAAAATGTATATTATATACATGCCAATAAATAAATGTGAATATGAACCACTAGATTTCAGTGGGATTACTTTTAATGTATATGATCAATAATTTTTTAAACATTTTTACGCTTTCACTAACTTTTATGTACTGCGGTAGATCATTAAATTGTACAACACCTTTGTGGAATAAATTCTTCATCGAACTTCCTTTAATGGTTGTTTTCACATAAAAATTAATTGAATTTGCTGATCTTGTGTTTTTATCATGTATTTGCGAGATTGGAACTAGCTTACCATGTACATATTGCGGTAAGAGATAATTGATAATTTTGAAGATGAAAATCATTGTTTGTACATACAGAAACTTCTCAACTTTTAACCAATTTAAACAGTTAGTCATCAATTCCACACTAGTATACCTATTGCATCCCAGAATTACTCTCATCGCCTTGTTTTGAATAATTTGTAATCGTTCATAACTAGCTCTAGAACAACCTGTATAAATTAGTGAACAACAGTAATAAAAATGTGGTAGAATTAATGTATTGTAAACCATAAGCTTAGTATGCATTGACAGAAATGGTGAAATTCTTCTCAAAAAACCAATTTTTTTCCCAATCTTTCTACATATGTAATCTATGTGACTATTAAATTTTAGTTCATGATCCATCATAAAACCTAAATATTTTATTTCATCTACACTCTCTAGGTCCTGTGGTAGAATTAATGTATTGTAAACCATAAGCTTAGTATGCATTGACAGAAATGGTGAAATTCTTCTCAAAAAACCAATTTTTTTCCCAATCTTTCTACATATGTAATCTATGTGACTATTAAATTTTAGTTCATGATCCATCATAAAACCTAAATATTTTATTTCATCTACACTCTCTAGGTCCTGATCATTTATCTTAACACTCAAATGAAGGTTGAAAAATTTAGCTCGCAAAACAGGACCACCAATGAACATAAATTTAGATTTGGATTCATTTACTTTTAGTTTATTGATCTTAAATATGTCAGAAATTTTTTTCAATTCTGAATTGACTGTCTGTACTACTTCAGCAAAATTATCCCCGTAATAGTAAATGAGGGTGTCATCCGCAAAAAGATGGATTTTACATTTCTCTAGTAAATTTCCCAAGTCATTTATATATAATATGAAAAGTAGGGGCCCAAGAACACTACCTTGTGGAACACCAATATTGTTTAATTCCGGATCCGATGCTGAATTGTTAAATGTGGTTATTTGATATCTGTTCCTCTAATAATGCTGAATCCAGGAATAAACTACCCCACTGAAGCCATATTTCCTCAATTTCAACAATAATATATCACGATCTATTGTTTCAAAAGCTCTTCTGAGATCAATAAAAACTGAACAAATTCCTACACCCGGTCTATCTAGAATATTTTTCATGTCAGATATAACCAGTTGGAGTGCCGTCTCACAAGAATGCGAATTACGAAAACCAGATTGATAATTGTGTAATATCTTATTTACAGAAATGAATTTACTTACTTGATCATACACTACTAGTTCTAGTAATTTCTCACAAAAGGCAGCATATTGATTGGCCTTAACTGATCAGCTTTGTTTGTATTTAATACTTTGGGAATAGGAACTATAGTTGAAGTTTTAAATCTTTGAGGAACTATGCCCTTTTCCAAACTCAAATTTATCATATTAAGCAAAGGATAGCCTATCACGTGAAACAAATTCTTAATAACATCAAGACCTAATTCATCAGTACTGTTTTTCTTTTTTTGGGATTTTATTATTTCAAGTAGCTGTACAATGTTAATTAATTCGAAATATTCCATTTTTGAACCATTTAAAGAGACCGTTTGCAAAACAACATCGGTACCGGAATCAGGAACTATTATGTTACCCACAATATCGCAAATACTATTTATATAATATTGATTTAAAACATTGGCCAAGTTGTCAGTGTGAACGATTCCATTACAGTCTATACTGTCAATCTTAGTCCTACTAGCTTTCGTTTCGACAATTGTTTTTAGGTGCTTCCACATTAGTTTTGAATTGCCTTTATTCATATCTACATTTCTCTCGTAATACCGTATTTTAGAACTTTTCAATACCTTGACACATGAATTTCTCTTTTCTTTATAACAATTCCAATCGTCTACCGCATTAGTTAATGAAAATCTTTTATACGCTATGTTTTTATCTTTAATAGCATTATAACAATCAGTATTAAACCATGCATTACCCTTATTTTCAATATTAACGGTTCTACTAGGAGCTACCGAGTCCATTGCCGATAATATATTATTTGAGAAAATATCAGCCACAACATCAACCAATGAATAACCCCAATCCTTTTCAATTAACATGTTTACCATTTCATCATACTTGATATCCGAACGAATTCGCTTAGTGTCATTTAAATTAGATGCAGTTGAACAATGCGTTTTAATTTGTATTATAGAATGGTCAGATATTACATAGTCTTTTTCGACATAGGTCGATATTGAGTAGTCATTGCTTATAACCAAGTCTATTATAGATTTAGAATTCCTGAATACCCTGGTATATTCGGTAATCAACTGCCTCATCCCATTGTTTTCAATATATTCTTGAAGTTTACGTTTATTATAATTATTATTTTCATAATGAATATTAAAATCACCTGTAATTATTACCGAGCAACTACTATGCTTATCGTTATAATCATCAAACCATTTAAAGAAATTTTCAAAGAAAATATTGAGATTACCATTTGGTGATCTATAAACACCTGTTATACCATAAGAAATTTTATTTATTTTTATATCTAGAGATAGAAGCCAAAAATTCATATCCTCAACAACTGTTTTAATAACCCGTTCTTACAAAGATTAACACTCCCTCTGTATGCCGACTGCTTGAGTCACATCTTAAGATTTCATACCCGTTAATACATAATTCAGACATTTTAAAATCTTCAGTTATACATGTTTCTATTAGGCAGAGAATTAGTGGTTCATATTCATTCACATACACAATTATTTCATCACGATGTTTATAGAAACTTTGAGTGTTGGTACATGACAATAAGAGCTTATTATTTACAACTTTGCTGACATGTTTGGAACTATTCGTGCTTGATATTAATTGCTATTGATAATTGATTTTACCTCTATTAATTTCAATTTGCTTTCTATAACTTGTACATTCTTCATCAAATACATTATGTTCAAAATTAATATCTTTTAACTTTAACACATTCACGGCGTACTTACAGTTAGTGCATTCCTGTTTTACAGCCTTACAATTTTCTTTCTTATGATTTTGACTACACAGAGGACACACTACACTTGACTTACACTGATCAGCACGGTGGCCGTATTTCCAACAATTGAAACACCTAAGGACACTCACAAATTCAAAATATTTATAACTCGACCATCCTATATATATCCTGTCTTTATTCTTAGTTAAGTAATTGAAATGTTCACCAGACATTTCAATTAAAACATTACACCGCCTCTCATTCATCTTCGCAGCATAAACACGGAGGCATCGAATTTCATCCCTCATTGTATCTGGGAAATTGTGGTTCACTATCTGAGATATCAGACTCTGATGGTCAGTTGTATCCTCTTTCAAGACATTAACTATTTTTATACATGGTTTGAATAAGTTACCAATTTTAACGTCATAACCATTACCTAATTCTCGTTCCGCTGTTGATTTCAATTTTTGTAGTGAATCCTTGTTATCACAATGTATCACTAAACCATTAGTTGTTTGTTTTATTTTCGATACAGATACCGAAATATCTGCAGGGTTAACTTTTTTCAGTAACTCGTTTTTAATATTTCTACTATCTTCTTTTCCATTTTTTGATTTGATAACAAGGGGTTCTACTACTTTTTTTTTGTTTCGAACAACTTCGGACCACACAGGTTTTGTTTCCACATTTTTGTTTTCAAATAATTCAATTAGTTTATCGGCCTTCTCAAGAATTTCGTTTGTTTTGTTTATATCGATTGTGTTGACTTTTTTTAGTTTGTCATTAACAACCGATAGGCAATTATCACAAAACCATTTTAAATTAGGTGTATTTTGTAAAAACTGGTCTTTCACTCTGATACACTGTAAATGAAAATATTTCTCACATAAATCGCATTGGATATTTTTTGTATTTACTATAAAGTTGTCTGAGCACTGAGCACACACGTGTGTACCCGACGGCATCGTACTTACTACTTGTGACAGAACAGCCTACACCAGTTTCGTTTTATGAAGCGTCCGTGTATAGTACCGGATAATAATTGTTTGTTTGAATGATTTCCATAAAATTTTGGATTATTAGGTCCTTTCAGGTGTCATATTTGTCATAATTACTCAGGAAGGTATTTAAGCGAGAAATTTGTTTATGCCAGGGGGGGGGGTAAGATGGAGTTGGAAACGGAAATGTATGTGATAGGTTGATGTTGCTTATTATTGGCGAGAGAAGATGTAGGATAGATTTTAATTTTGATTGATTGGGTTGATTGTTTGGGATATTAGTAAGGAGAGCATGCGTAGGATTTGAGGGGTTCGATGCTGCATATGTAAGAAGCTGTTGACGTTTCAGCCAGAGAGGTGTTTCATTAGCTTCGATATAAATACTTTCTGCTGGGCTGGAGCGAAAGTTTCCTAGACACAAACGTATGTCGGTGTTATTCACAGAGTTTAGTAGGTTTAAATATGTTTTGCTAGCAGACATGTAAATGAAACTAGCATAGTCAATTTGGAGCGTATTAGGGCTTTGTATACTTTAAGGAGGGTATTTTCATCTGCACCCCAGTTATGATGCGCAAGAGTTTTAATGATATTCAGTCTTTGAAGGCATTTACCCTTAATATCCATAATGTGCTGTTTCCAAGTGAGACGTGAGTCAAAAATTAATCCTAGTATTTTACATTGATCAACAACAGGAAGAGGGGAATCATTAATTAGGATGCAAGGAGTTTGAGATGGAGGTAATCTGCTGAATTTGATAATTTTAGATTTTTGAGGACATAGAGTTAAACCTAGGAGCTTCGCTCTGCTGTATAGTAGATTTACTGCATTTTGCAGCAATCAGCATATAGTGGGTGTAAATTTTCCATGGCAATATAATACTAGATCTTCAGCATATAGGGTATGTTTGACAGGACTTGGGAAGTCTGAGCTAAGGTTATTCAGTGAAAGAATAAATAAAGTCGGATTTAGTACGGAGCCTTGAGGCACACCGTCTCTTTGAATGAGGGGAGAGGTGAGGATACCATTAACGGATCCTGGAACTTTCTGGTGGATAAAAAGTTTTGAATGAAGGATAGAATGTTGCCTTCAACGCTGTATTGTTTTAATGTATTGATTATCGCTGTTCTGGATATGGTGTCAAAAGCTCTCTCTATATCAAAAATGGCTGCGATCATGTTGTGTTTATCATTCATTGCATCAGCTATTTTGAAGAGGCACCAGCTTATCGTTGGTAGAGCGGTGAGGTCTGAAGTCCGATTGGGCTTCAGAGATAATTTTAGGTTTGTTTAGAAGCCACAAGTCTTTTATTTACAATTTTTTCCATAAGTTTGCACATGGTGCAAGTCAATGAGATGTGTCTATAAGATTGAGGTAATGATGAAGGATGGTCGGGTTTATTGATGGGCAGGATAATAGAGTTGAGCCATTGTTTAGGAAAAGTATGTGATGTCCAGATCACGTTATAAATTTCAAGAAGTTTATAGAGGCAAGGTGTTGTAAGTTTTTTTTGGAAAAATGTAGGGGAGGTCGGGACCTGGAGCGGTGTTTTTGCAGGAATTGAGAGCAGATGATAGTTCGAAATAGGTGAAAGAAGTATTCAAATAATTGACATCTTGTGTTATAGTTGTTGGTAGGGGGAGTGGTTGGAGAGTATTTGCAGATAAAGTTGATAGATAATTATTCTTGCTTTCAAATTGTTCTTCAAAGCTTTGAGCTAAACAGTTTACAATTTGTGAGTTGTCAGTAATTACTGAGCCATTGCTTACTAGACTAGGAATATTGGGATTCGTTTCATTTCCTTATATTTATCGGATTTTTTTCCATACGTGACCTTGATTTGTATCTTTAGTCAATGATGATACGTAGTTTTGCCATGAAGATTTTTTGCCGTTTTATTATGAATTTGAATTTAGCATGAGTGAATGCATTGGTAGAGTCATTGATGCTGTCATATATAGGGATTAAGGGTATATGGGCTTCGGTTTGGGAGGTGTGTCCTTCCCAGTTAGCTTTTTTAAAACGCCATAAACTTCTAGTAGCGAGTTGGTTGCAACTGTTCGTATTATTGGTAATAATGATGGGAAAATGGTTGCTATCGTGCAAGTCATCATCAGTAGACCATGTAAGTGAAGGAGCTGATCTAGGATCGCATATACTTAATCAATGGCAGATAATGTCCCAGAGGATATATTAAGATGTGTATCTGAACCAGTATTTAGCAGGAATGAGCCGGATATATTAAGTACATTCTGTATTGTTTTGCCTTTTCCAAATGTTTGAGTGGAGCCCCACATAATAAGTTGTATGTCATCTAGAGAGAAAGAATCAGATGAATTTTCGTAGAGATTATGAATTGTTGTTAGGGCATTAGGGCTCAATTTGTTGTCTTGAGAGATGGAAGTCCTGGTTTTTTTCTTGGCATGTTTGAGAATATCTTGGGGTGCTGTAAATTTTGGTGTTTGTATTTCACTAGTCTCTTGTGCAGGTACGGACGTTGAAACAGGTGAAAGTTCAAGAGGAGAATCAAGGTGACTGTCATTAGAGCGAATTCTTTTTTACTAGATTGATGGGCAGAGTTATATAAAGGGATATCAGATGATATTTGAAAATCAATTGTGGGTTTATCTTTAATTGGTTGGGGTGTAGGTTGTGAAGATGGAGTAGAGAGAGGTGGATTATGAACGGAGGAGGAGCTAGTAGAAGAGTTGGATAGCTGTTGTTGGATGTCAGTGGCATTGGGTGCATTTGAGCAGGTATCGGCAGTATGTCCAGTTTGTTTGCAGATAAAACACTCTAGTCTATCAGTAGATATAAATATTCGATATTGCGTATTTTCATATGAGACTGGAAGAGATGTTTGAATATTAAAATTGTCACTGTCAGGTATTACGTAGGAAATTCGTCTAAAACTCATGATATGTGCATATTCATCACCGGTGGCACCACATTTTACGAACGAAACTGGTGAGGCTAGTTCCAAGCAAAGTTCTTTGAGAGCTGATTCAATTACCGAATGAGGGATGGGCGGACTTTCATTGGAGATTAGGATTCGTTTAGCAGGAGTAATTAGTTTTCTAATTGGGACCGAAGTAGAGTTTATGACCACGATAGGATTTGATTTAAGGAGATCATCTACGATGGCGATAGAAGAGAGATATATGCAGATGCGATTATTTGAAATCCTAGAGGCAAAAGTTATATTTTTGGGTGAGACAATGATATCAATAGCTTTGATGTATTCGAAAAGAGCCGTGTTTGGAATTGAATGCATGATTATCGCTTTTTTTCTTTTGGGGAGGGACGGAGGGGGTTTAGTGAGTGTTGCCGCTACGTACGATTTTGGATTTGAGGGAGTAGTGACATTTAGGTGCATTTGGATGAATGAATTGAGAAGAAGAGTTGACAAAATTATAATGAGATGATGTAGTTGGTTGATGAGATGGGGTAGATAATGACATTTTGTGCGTGATTCTGGATACTAAAATCACTACACTAAAAGTGGTATTCCCGGTTTATCGGGGGGAAGTAGGTGAGTAACAGTCACTTACCAACGAACGAAGATGTTACGCCACTGCTTATTTCTTTAATAGATACACTGGTAAAGTTTTTTATTGGCTGCCTCACAAGTTATTATCATATGCTTAATGCATTGCTAATTACAATCCAAAGAAACACGTAGTGAAAACTAATAATAAATACTTGGTAGCTGAATTTATTTAAATGACCTACTTGATCGATCTTTACTCGTCGGCCGCTGTAGTAGGGAAAAGTTTAATTTATAAAGTATCCTAACGAAATAAAATTACCTTAACCTCAAATAAAGAGTTAAAATTAAAAACCCTATGAAGTAATTTTAAAAAAAATGTAATATAAGAGTAGTTACAGTAAATAGTATACATACCATCGAAAACGTGGTCGAAACAGCTACAAGTTGTTGTCACTAGCGAGCCAAACGAGATACAAGGTTTTTACATTTTGTTTAGGAGCAAATTTAGTTACGAGTTTTTGACACTTGTTTCCACCGCCTTCGTTTAACGTCCAATTTTTAAACAAGGTTTTGCATTCGACGGGAGATCATAAATAAAAAATTATGATGCTCGTAACTAAAAAACGCCAAAAATTTAGATACGAGGTTTTGAATTAATGACGACGATATATTCTATCCTTTTCTATCGACAGTAGAAATACATACAATACGTTCACTTGTCTATCAAGTAATGACATACGTTTTTTTATATACCTTATTACCTCGTAATGGAATATTTTTATAAAATAGACGAAAACACACAAACAGTTCAATATTTTAATTTTCCCGCATGTATAAGTACCCATCACCAAGCGTTGAACTCGAATATTTCACTTTCATAAATTATATTTTATTTTTTCCAACTGTAACAGAACGTTAACCATATAGTCTTGTTGAGAGACCTTGTCATTCATAATAAATACAAATAATACTTCTTTAAATCACACTTTATTTTTAATAAATGACAAAAAGTCGGAATGTTTTAGGTGGAAATTGTTAAGTAATTATTATGCTAATAACAACTAATAATTCAGTTTAAAATATAAAAACAGGTGAGGGACACATAATAAAAACAATTAAGTTCTACACTTGGAGAATAATATTATATATACGATTCTAATATTAGAATATTTATGTTTTATAACAAAAATAATATAGACGATCACATTTATTTGTTATTCTTAAAGCACCATAGTCGGTATTATCAGCAGTACTGTGGAAACAAGATTATGATTGAGTACTTTCATTACAAAACATTTGTACTAAATGAATATAGCAGAAAATGCAGTGATGTAATATATGAAGAAAACAGGGAAGAATGGTGTTTGTCCATTTTGTTGCTCTTTTATCTTTACTATTTATTAGTAACACCAACACAGTGCTAGAACGACGTTGTCGGGATACATTAGACGAAGAGAAAAACTATTCCATTACGAACGCCCGGGGAACAATTGTTTGTACCCAAGCATGATGCCATAAATTTAAAGTCGGACTTTCCCGCACGTCTCAATTCGTTGACCTTTGATCTCGGCGTTAATTTCTGTTCTAAACTTTACATTTTATTCCTATATATTTTTCTATTCTATTGATTTTCACTCAGTAATCAACATGAGTTCATTAATTGGAGGAGAGGTGGGCAATGGAATATCATGAAAAAAAAACGATAAGATGAATGAAGTCACTAAAAAGTTACGAGTGTCTACTCCTGCTCTGGATCCAGAATACCAATATAAACAGTACCAGTGCTTCAAATTAGTACCAGATAATGAGAAAACACGTTTTTTACGTTTCATCCACATATTTTTCATCAGCTATTTTGGACATGTATCATTCTTCCCCTCTGGTACTCATATGTAATGATCCGTTGAGAAAGTAAAATAATATCACAGAGGGAAAATAGAGTGCGAAGATGGAACTATCAAGATATAAATAATATTTTTTTCAAAATAAGCAATGAAAGTGTTCTATCATCGACTCCAAATTCCATTAGAAATACTTTCACAATTTTTTTGTCTTTTTCATTATGCTTCATGTTCATTATTAATGCCTATCAAAGCTTCCGTTTGCTCTGAAGCCGGTTCCTTGAACCTGGAACTGAAAAACATTATTATTATATAAAAATATATGACCAAACAAAAACTGAAAAATAACATGAAGGTACAATTTACTGTTTTAACCACAGACCTAAAAACACAGGAGACCAAATTGTTTACATTTTTGCAGTTAGCCATCATTGACCCTTCCACTTTCTATGCTAAACAACTGTAGCAAAATTTACAAACTATATAAATTTAACGAAAAAAAATAAGAGCAATTTGTTAGTATTTGCAATTAACTGATAGAAAATAGTAATTTAAATTATTTTGATAACAAATTGGTTAATATTAAAATTAATCTGTTCATTATAGAATAATCATCTTGTATTTTTCTTTATTTTAAAATGTCTTTATTTACAATCTTTTGTCAACTATATATACATGGGTGTTTGGAATATATACAAAGAATAAAGTCGATCTATTGGCCATTCCTGGCACCCCTGTGTGGGTCTGATGCTCAAGATGGTTCCGTGCCGAATGCATTATCCAATTATTGTCATTGAAAGTAGTAACTTTGACCCTGGTATTATATATTTTATTTGGGTATAATATTAGCTTGTTTTATGGGTAGTGAATGACAATTAGATGTATTTTTCAACCACATTAATAATGTACTTGGTTATTCAATTTACCGAAAACCAACACACACTGATGTGACAATTCCATATAGTTCCAATCACCCCATGTCACATAAACTAGCGGCATATAATTCAATGATACATAGAGCTTTTTCAGTTCCTATGAACACATGTAATTTTGATAGAGAGATTAATACAATTAGACAAATAGCAACATCCAATGGTTATCCATTACATATGATAAATAAGCTAATTAATAAAAAAGAGGAAAAAGTGGCATTACAACTAATATTTCCTAAACAAACTGATGATATGAAAACTTATAAAACCATTACATATGCACGAAATATTCTAATAATATTTAGCAACGAATACAACATTTTATTTTAAAACAGAAAGTGACGTTAGTACAAAATTGTTAAATGTAAAAACAAAAATACCACCATTAAAGAAATCAGGTTTATATAAACTCAAATGTCCAGAATGTAATGCTGTCTATTTGGGTCAGACCCTTAGAAATTTTGAAATCCGATACAGTGATCACTTACGAGCATACAGATGAAAACAACCAGATAAATCTCACTATGCAAAACATCTACTTGACACCAATCATTCATTGACACCTAACACAGAACTAGAAGTGCTGCATATTTGTGACAAGAAACAAGAACTGGATTTCCTTGAAGAATTGGAAATTAGAAGACATTTAAGAAACCCACAATATGAAGTTGTCAATGAACAGATAAATCTAGGGAGTTCTCCACTAATAAACTGTCTTCTTAAGTGATAATTGTAAAGATGAGCAGATATAGTTTTCCTGATTTTCTATATCATTGCACATTTATACTGATCTTAATTGGAAAAATGATATCCAGGATATCACCATAGGGCTAATATCTAAGCTTCAATATTTGTAATATCACATCTTCTTTTTTCTATCAACATATATTAAGTCAATCACAAGTTAGGTCACTTCTTGGTCTAGCCAAAAATAACTACTAAACACCAGGTAGGCATCAAATGAAATGTGGCTTCTGTCATTCTGACGATGATATTGATTTATCGAAACAATTGTCAATTTTTTAGAATTTTCAACAATTTTCATTATATTGTGGAATTAGCTAGAAGCAGTGAGTTTCATTTAAAACACTAGTTGACAAAAGATTGTAAATAAAGACATTTTAAAATGAATATGACATTTTGAAATAAAATAGACAATTTAAAATAAAATGATATATAGCGTCAAAGATTGTGTCATTTAGGTAGATCTGGTATGAAAGAATTAATTAACAGAGGTGTTTTAGATGGTGCTGATTTGAACGGATTATCCAAGATATGTGTATTTTAGGAAAACATGCTAAATCTCCACAACCAGAAGTAGTATACAAAAACTCTGAAAATAGTCCGGGAAAGTAAGGTCGAAAAATCTGTTAAACATCAAAAGTTTCCCAGCGCTGATTTTTCATTTTTAAATGAAAATATATCGATCCAGCATCACTCTCTTATATTGTCTAATAATTTCTGCTGGAGCTTGCGACGCAGCTTGTAAGCACAGCTCTGACCCCATAAAATTCAAGCAATTTATGCTCTTATCATTAATGGATGTGTTCTTTCAAAAAAATCGTAGAGATGAAAATTGCAGCAAATTTTATGCTCTTGAAAGTGACGTAAATAGTTTTTCCAACAAAATTTTTTTCCAATGTTAAATTTTCCAAGAATGGAAAAAATTTCGTAAATCATATTTCTGGCTGGTAATTATAAATAAAATATTAATATCGAGGTCAAAACATAGATAAACATAGAGGACGAACTTCTAAAAATTTACGTTTTTTCAGATTTGGAAAATTCAAAATGGCGGCTGCTCAAATTGGAAACAATTTTTTTTTCAATCGCGTTTAAATTTATATAAATAACAAACAAAATTTTTTAATTTTTTTTTACATAATTTTTTTTAACATTTACCGGAAAAAAAATTTCCATCTAGTTTTTTTTCATTTTGGAGTTGAAAAATTTGTTAAAAATATCTTTTCACATTATAAATATGTTTGTTTTTGAAAGACGAGTATTTTGAAAAAAAATTTTTTCAGATGCGATTTTTACAAGCTGAGATAAACAAATTCAAAGTCTGCTAGATACTGTCATAATATTAATTGAAATTTTCAAATTTTGACCACTTCGCTAGGTTGTTGAATCCCAACTCAACTTAAATACAATTTTTCATTTTTCTATCGTTAATTGGTCCATTCAAAAGAGAACAGTAATCCTAGCTCGCTCGGCCAAACGGTGCGGCGGCAGCTGCTTGGCGTAGTGGTGGGGGGTCAGCGCTCATTCTCTTAGAACGCCCAAGACCTTTACTAAAACACGTAAACTTTTCGGTTACCTTTTCTACCTGCACACTGGTATGGGAGGATGATCACGAATCTCTGAGTGATGTGCCAAATTTTGATATGAGTCAATTAGTTGATTGTAAACTTGCAATTGATAGTAGCAATAATATCGATGAGGATTTATTTGCTACTGATAATGACGAGGAAAATTGTACAGAGCCACTTCCTCAGAGACCAAAAAGAGCGAGAATTTGTAGAAAATAGATGGAAATTTGTAAATAAATATTATTCTTAGTATCTATCTTTCGAATTATGTATAATATATTTGATAAATGGATTTATAGAAGATATAAATTATAATTATCATTGTACCTTATTTCTAGCAATATGTTATCATATTAATAATAACCATACTATAAATCCACAATTTTTACAAAGAAAACCAAAATAAAAGCTTGAGCTTCGTTGAACTGCGAACGATCGCTGACCCCCCACCACAAGACCAAGCAGCTGCCGCCGCACCGTTTGGCCGTGCGAGCTAGGATTACTGTTCTCTTTTGAATGAACCAATTAACGGTAGAAAAATGAAAAATTGTGTTTAAGTTGAGTTGGGATTCAACAACCTAGCGCACTGAACAACATTTGAAATTTTCAATTAATATTACGACAGTATCTAGCAGACTTTGAATTTGTTTATCTCAGCTTGTAAAAGTCGCATCTGAAATTTTTTTTTTCAAAATACTCGTATTTCAAAAACAAACATATTTATAACGTGAAAACATATTTTTAACAAATTTTTCAACGCCAAAATGAGAAAAAACTAGATGGAAATTTTTTTTCGGTAAATTATGTAAAAAAAATTTAAAAAATTTTGTTTATATTATTTATATAAATATAACTTTCACTCTGTCGATTGCAACCAACCGCTTCTCGATATCATTAATGTTCATAAATTTAAACGCGATTGAAAAAAAAATTGTTTCCAATTTGAGCAGCCGCCATTTTGAATTTTCCAAATCTGAAAAAACGTAAATTTTTAGAAGTTCGCTCTCTTTGTTTACCTATGTTTTGCCCTCGATGTTAATATTTTATTTATAATTACCAGCCAAAAATATGATTTTCGAATTTTTTTTCCATTTTTGGAAAATTTAACCTCGGAATTTTTTTTTTTTGAAAAACTATTTACGACACCTTCAAGACCATAAGATTTGCTGCAATTTTCATCTCTACGATTTTTTTGTAACAACACATCCAGAAATGATATGAGCATAAATCACTTGAATTTTAGGTAGTCCGAGCTGTGCTTGCAAGCTGCGTCGCAAGCTCCAGCGGAAATTATTAGAGAATCTAAGAGAGTGATGCTGGGTCGATATATTTTCATTTAAAAATGAAAAATCAGCGCTGGGAAACATTTGATGTTCAACTTCCTTACTTTCCCGGACTAAAAGGTGATTGATATGGTACATAGTGATGTATGTGAAATCACCTCAGTATCTTCTAGGGATAGGAAACATTAGTTCGTCACATTTATTGATGACTACAGTAGTTTTGTTATGGTGTATTTTTTGGAAAGAAAATCTCTAGTTCTGGAGAAATTTAAACAGTATGAAGCAATGGTGAGAAATATGTTTGGAAGAGGTATCAAAATACTGAGATGTGATAATTGTGGTGAATACACATCAAAAGGTTTTAAGGCCTTTTGTTATGAAAAAGGTATCCAACTAGAGAATACCATTTATAGAAATCCCCAACAAAATGGAAAATCTGAACGAATGAATAGGACCTTGTCTGAAAAAGCAAGATCGATGTTGTTTGATAGCGGTGTTGATATGTTTCTATGGACAGAAGCAATAGCATGTGCAGTGTATACAAAAAATAGATCTCCTCTAAAGGATAAACGTATCCCTGCTTAAATTTAGGATACAAGGATAGAATGAGCCCGCATCCTGGGTTCTTGCTTTTTGGTTGCTATTGTTTTAGTTTTAATAGATTGGCTCATAATAAATGTTACGCTGTTTCATAGCAATATTTGAAGTTCTTATCAATGTCTGCTCATTTTATACAGCCAAGTTCAGCAAAAAATAATGATATTTGGGTCAGGTTTGCTAATTTAAAAGAATTCAGTCTCAATTACCACTCATTCTTTGGCTATTTTATACAGATTTTTGTTTCGCCATTTGAGTTTCAGAGTCATTGAAATGAGTTTGAGCACTCCCATAGTTGTGCTGTTTTTTGTCAGTTGCAAGTTAGTATTGACTTTCAATACTATTTGGCTGTCGCTACATTAATGTCTTGAAATCCTCTTACTTCAAAAATTTCAAGAGAATTTTGCAAAGCATTTAAGTATATTTACAGTTAGCTCAACAATAAATTGATTGTTATTTTTTATTTTAACTTTATATCAATACTAATAAATTCATATTACTTTGTAATTTATCAATATATTTCATGTATTAAAAAAACTAAGACACAACTTACCGAATTATTATGCTCCTTTTGCATACACGTTGATAGGCACATTGTAGTAAGTCGAATACGGGGTCCCAATTCTCATAATGAGATAGAATAGTAACAGCTAGGAAGGCGACAAGGACAGGTAACGTGCCCGTGTAAAAGAGTATTGGGTAAGGTACTTCTTTTAAAAGTACGTCTGCCAACATTGTCATAGGTATTGTCAGACTCATGGCAACAGTTGCCATTAGAGAAGATGTTAAAAAGCAGCCCCTAAAAATTAGATTTCACTTTTCAACATATGGTATTGTGTTATATATTTATAGATATTTTGACTGGTTGATAATGTTTGGCTCAAAATACGAAGACAAACCCTAAATATTTTTAATAATTTTGCCAGAAACTATTTGACGTATGTCTAATATAGTTGGTACAGTATGCATTGAAATCATACTAAATAATTATGTTAAGAGGGGCCTCCTCACAGGTATATAAACCTGAAAACCTACACAATACTAGTCACTTATCTAGTAATTATTTGGTTCAAAATATTTACGATAGATGTCGATAGTAGTAATGAATCGGCTTTTACTTATTCAACATATTTTCTCTCTCTTTCTATCTTTCCACTCTTGACGGTTCAAAGAAACACATCTCTGGACCAGATGTTCGGATGTTTCGCTTTCAAATATTTCAACTTTTTGTGAGCACAGAAACCTTCTCTGTTTTTTAGGTTGCATCCAAACAAAACTTGCTGATATAAGTATTTCCATTTGAGTGTATATTTTTGATTATTTAAGGGTTTCTTAAATGTTTTTGAAAGGAATAAATTGTTAAAAAGTAAGTGATCGTATCGACCCGATATCAAAAATTATACTTATGATAATGTAAATTATCCTGCCATCCATATTTTTTATTTTAAAAGCTATGTTTGAGGTTATGTTTACTGGATTATTTGATTAATGTGAAAATATGAGATAAATAATACTGATTGTTTGATCTACTATCATCAAAACATCTTTCAACATTCTCTTGAAACCCTCTTTTAATGATAATATGGGTTTGTTAGCGAAAAAAGCTTAATTGAAGTGACCTTTCAGTATCTGAATGAAGAAAAATTAAAACCGCTCTCAAAAGACAAGAATTACATAATTCATTTTGATGAAAATATAATAGTGATAATTGAAAAATATAACTATTATCACCTGAACAAGGTGCATTACATATTGCATTAAAGGACATGTGCTATTTAATAATATGGATACCAATTGAGAGCATTGTGGGAATTGCTAGAAATCAACAATGGAAGAAAAATATACATATGAGTACTTTAAAAACATTCTACCTTTCAGAATTTGTACCATTTATATTAACATAATAAAATATTTTCATAATTATAAATTTTTGTTGTTTCATGCTAAGAAAATTAAATTGTGGAAAAGTTGCTAATTTACATGATTGAAAATAGGCCATTTAGTCTGAAAACACAGAACGTCATGTCACAGTTTCAGAGTTTCTGTTGGTTGCTTTCAAATATTATTTGACATGTAGGCTCTTTTCAGCTACATGTGTAAATATATTCAATTTTATCTAAAAACAAATAATATAAACAAAACGTTTCCAGTGAAATATTTACTTGTAATACAATGCTTTACATTTAATAGAAAGAGGAAAGTAAGGTACAGTGAGGAATCTCAATTTAAAATAGCAAACGTTAAAAATTTTTTCAAAACAACTAACAAAAAATGTAAAGCGAAAGATCTGTAATGACAAATAATAATGTATATATTGTGAGGAGATCGATATATACAGTACAAAAGCAAACATACAATTAACATGTACAAGTTTGCTTCTACATTGTTTGCAAAGATTGATCATGTGTGTTGTGGAGATTGGAACTGAAACATTTTTTCTTCATTGTAAAAAAAATAGTTTGATCATTCTCTTTTTTCCATCTATAAAATGACAGATACACATATGTTTGATCACCTAAATGGTAAATAATTTTTTTGTTTTCATATAATACATTTTTGGTATTATTTCTTTTCCGTCCAACCCATCTAATTTGCGAGAATACAATACACACTAAACTATAAATTTGGGATATTTTTATGGACACAAAACATATGACAATAATATTTGACCCATAGAGAAAGTAATAATATCATTTGTCTATGATTTGACCGTCGTCATCTGTCATTGAAGTTCAATACAGAGCCATCCATCAAGACGGTGGAACGGTTCCATTAAAGTAAAAAGTTGTTCGTTTGCAAAAATTTGCTTGCGACAAATCTCAAAAAATACAATGATTTGAGATTTCATATTTTCAGAATCGAATTCTCTAGGCTTCCTTTTGGGGATCAGGTTTTGGCGTCCAAATTGGTGACCACAAATTGTCAAAGTCACACCATCACTTAATGGCTTATATCTTTTTTATAACAATATAAAACTTAACACAAATACCTGATCCCCAAGACAAAGGTCCAAGTTATATTGTGTTGAAAGTTCAACACTTAATTTCAATGAGTTCTTTAGATTTGTTGTTTACAAAATGACCTAAGTTTTATTGCAAGTCACGGGTGCCAACTGTTTTCAGGTTCCTAAAACGTGAGGCCCCTCTTAAATACGAGTTTCAGACAAATAACAGAGGCATACATCCTTCCTGAATTCTCCACTGTTTAAAATTAACTATTAATGTTATTCAGTTGAAATATATTGCTTTCACGATGCCTATAGTTTATCAGTTGATACGATAATTATTTAGGAGGTATTATGTTTGAATTAGTGATGTGCTGGATATCCATATCCACGGATATTTGGGGAGACGATCGGTAACCTTTACTTTTTGGCAGATCTTGTACAGATATTTTACATTATTAAATTCCTCATTCTTCTAACATAGCTCCAATGTTTCTGAAATATAATCTCTCTTGTGACCGTTCAAGAATCTCACCTTTCAAAACGAAATCTATGACATATTAAGGATAACAATGAAACTCCCTACGAAGAATTTGACCAGATTTGATGTGAAGGAAACTTTCTCAAAATCTTGAAACATGGTTGCTATTTTTAATGGGACTTTATCATACAAGCAAACAAGATCTGTAATAGTATATTAAGTACCAAGTGTCAAAATAGTTATTTGTATGCTTAGGCCGCGAAATATCTTTTTAACGTACTGAAAGAATAGTTATCGCCGAGGCCGCTTGCGGCCGATGGCTGACTGACAAGATAATCATGAGGTCGTTAAAAAGTTTCGCGGCCATGGCATACACACTATTTTTCGTGCAATCGTTAAAATTATTAAACTAGATAATTGTAAATAAATATATTATTGCTCTAAAATCAACAGCAGTTCAATTTATTTAACAATGTTAATGTGTGCTATGGAAATGATATGTTTCAATATATACAAAATATTTTGACAGTTCTTGACAAAATGCAAAATGTCTGATACTGATAGCGATATTTCAGTACCTTCCACTCCTTCTGAACTCAAAAGCGTTGTAAATTCGGCGCTATCCGTTTTAATACCCGAAAAATCGAAACGGCAGTACGAAAAATGTTACAGCGAGTTTAAAGATTGGTGTGACAAACAGAATATTAAGACGATGTCTGAAAACATTTTATTGGCTTATTTGATGCTGAAATCAAATGTTGTAAAAAGTATTCATCCTAAATAATACAAGTACTTGTGTATTTGTTGGTATTCAATAAAAAATAATCCTTGTCTTTGTAGTATTTTCGAAATGTCAAATTTGGAGGTGATATTCAAATTTGGAATTGACGTTTGGTTTTGCGGCCGTTGCTATGGGTAACGGCTGCGAAATTGAATTTCGCGGACTGTGCTGAGAACGCGAAATACCGACTTCGCGTGCAATTGCACGAAAAGGTTACTTTAGTTACGAGTTTTATTAGGCACGAGTGTAGCAAAGCAGGAACGAGTGCCTTGTGAAACGAGTGACTAAAGACGTTTTTAACACGAAGTGCTTACTATACTTTTTCTTCGCCCGCAGGAATGAAAAAATTATATTTTATTTTAATTATATTCATAACATGGCAGACGATGGCTGACTGACAAACCAAATGACACAACAAGAAAATTATCATGGAACATACAAAAGATACACTTGATGTGACGTTTAAAAAACAAAAGATAAACGAGATGTGACTTAACTCATTTTTAACACTAGTGTTTAAAGAATCGTTTTGTGCATGTCAATCCCGTTTTTTAAATGCGGTTTTAGTAACGGAAGTAGAAAAAGTGTTTTCTGCATTTTAGAACATAATTTGGAACAAAATTGATTGAAAAGGTAAATCAGACAAAGCTAACATTTCAGCAATTAAATAATCAATTTTCAATGATGTGGGGTTTGTATTATCCCACATTTGGGCATTTTCCACATATTCTTTAAAATAAATTTGTCTAAATTTTCTTTTTACTGCTTGTAAATGTGATCCCGGCTGTGATATTTTGTCGGTACTCTTCTTAGCAGAGTCTTCTTTTAATAATAAATCATATTCTTGAGGATGTTTTCTCTGTAGTTGATTTTTTAAAGAAGCTCTACCTTTACTCTTACGGGCATACAAGTAAGAAAGTTTAGATCCGTATCCGTATTCGCGGATCTAGACACCAATGATCCGTATTCGTATCCGCGGTTGTACATTTTGAACGATCCGGCACATCACTAATTTGAAACTAATTAAAATTTTCTTACCATAACCAGAGCGCCTCTGATATAACTGTTCCCAATAACCCATTTAAGAATAACAGTAGTAATTGCTCCCTTGTAGGCCATTCAAACGTTTCTAATTTACTGTAATGTAAAACGAAAAATAACGGCCACAGTAGAATGAGATTGAACAGGCCCACAAAGCCTGAAAAACATATATGTTTACATTTTACAGTTGAAATTATTTTTTCTTAAATAAGTTGTAAACATTGTATGATAATCATTTTGAACAACGTCTTTAATTTTGATTGTTCAGATATATTAATAAAAATATGTGGATTTGAGAATTTACCAAGCAACCAGATTGGATTTTAGTGTAACGTAGCAACAAGAACATGAGTGACATGTTAAAAAATGAGAAAGTTGTGTCAGAAAGAAAATATTTTATATATAGCTCGCCGTCACGCAATTTTGTAATACAAGTTAAGAAATAAATCAATTAAATTCAAGACTCCAGTCTACTCTTTTCCCTGAGCACAGGGTGGTTCTTCGCAAGCCATTGAAATTGGCACACAGCATGGTTTTCTTCAGTGACTTGCGATTTTTTAAATTCTTTAAGATATGATAGACTGTTGTAAATTTGCTTCTGAAAACAAATCAATTTGATTTTAAATATGTAGTATTAGCCACGAAGAATTTTCTGATATCTATGGCTTTTCAAAATATAACTGAAAGTCACAGATCAAACTTATCAGTCAGCTATTAGTTATGTGGAATTATAATAAAAAATAATACATACCAAAAAATAGTGGAATGCCTATTTTATCTTCATGATCCGCTCTCCGTTTCAGAAACACAATGTATGTAGCATAGAAAAATGCGCTAAATAGTGATAAAACTGCTCCAAATGGCAGCTTGGCAGATTCGAGCGCAAGGTCCGAAAAGCTTACCAATACCTAAAAAAATGTATCAACTGAAATATCGACACAAAATATCATAAACCACTACATCAACTGAATGATTTTACATTACTTTCAATAAAATAAACTAACAATTCAACAGAGTAAAACCAAATATATTCATCATAAAAACGACCATTCATTGCGAAATCAACTTAATATCAATGGGGTCACAGCAGGACACTATTTTGGTTACACAGTGTGTCATGATACAAATACTATCACATTCAGGACCATGTTATTAAGTCGAAAATTGGAATGGGTAAACAAATGTGACCAAAGTAAACTTTCACTTAAAAACAAAATGCTATAGTCAGTTTGAAATACACAGGGATTAATAAAACCTAATTTAACATGCTAAACCCTTACCGGGTGGACAACTAAAACTCCAGAATTTTAAAACAATTTACATAATAATTCACTTATTTCTTTTATTTGCCTACCCATCCCTGTACTACGCCGGTATACAATAGAAATCCCATCTTCGGGTCGCTTGTAATTGCAGGCATAGCTGTACCATTGGGTAAGGCTGTCAGTAGGTATGATATTAAATGAAAAACTTGATTGCAACAAAGACTAGCCATAAAATACAATATCAATTATTGCCGGCAGTTTTTTTAACTTATCCTCTTTAAATGTAATTTCTTTATCTAAAAGCCACTGGATGATATCCGCTTTTTTCCAAGTGGTGGTAGACAATTTTTCACATCTTGAATGATAAGAAGTGTTGTCCAACAAACCATCTTTCGAAAATCTATCTGTACTTCCAATAAGCGTAATTATCAGTCGTTTTCCTTTTCCACAAGGTGCTTTTATTCCTACAGACAAACCATCCAAAAACGCTTGACGGGAAGAGGTTACATTTTACTTTTCCGGCCAACCTATCTATTTGCGAGAAAAGTATTGGTTTACCCCAAAAAAAGTTGGAATTTAGAATTTTTTTTTGAGTTATTTTTAGGTTTTCCATCAACAACAACACGAAAAAACGGTTTTTATAAAAAATCCTGTGTGTATGTCGTCGTCGTCGGCCACTTTTCCTTACATGTCTTGTTAGCACGATAGAGACTCCGGAGTGCAATAAGTCACCAATTTTATGATGGAATATTATGCAGAACATCTCACTGATGAACCCTATTGATTTTCAGCTCACCAGAGCCAATACAACAGGTGCTACAGTACTTTAAGTACGATATTTTTGTCATTTTTGGGTAAATTTCAGTTTGTTAGAATGATACAGCGCCCGGAGTATATACAAGTGACCAATTTTATGATTGGATATTATTCAGAGCGTCTCAAAGAAGGAGCCTACTGATAATCAGCTCACTGAAGCCAGTACAACGGGTGCTATGGTACTTGAAGTACATTTTGTAATTTTTTGAGAAATTTCAGATTCTTAGCACGATACAGCCTCCGGAGTTCAACATTTCACCAATTTTATGATTGAATATTGTTCAGGATGAACCCTATTGATTGTCAGCTCACCAGATCCACTACAACAGGTGCTAGAGTACTTTAAGTACGATATTTTTGTCATTTTTGTAGAAGTTTTAGTTTGTTAGCACGATACAGCCTCCGGAGTATATGCAAGTGACCAATTTTATGATTGGATATTATTCAGAGCATCTCAAAGATGAACCCTATTGATATTCAGCTCACTAGAGCCAGTACAACGGGTGCTACGGCACTTGAAGTACCAACTTTTTGTCATTTTTGGTGCATTTTCAGTTTGTTAGCACGATACAGCCTCCAGAGTATACGATTGTTCAATTATATGAATATTGTTCAAGGTGTCTCACAGATGTACCCTATTGATTTTCAGTTGACTAGAGCGAGTACAGCGGGTCCTATAAATCCAGATATACTAAATTTTTGGTTATTTTTGGAGTAATTTCGGTTTGTTAGCACAATATATCCCCCGAAGTGTATACAAGTAACAATTTTATGATATAATATTGTTCAGGGCCACAGATGCGAAAAGTTAGTTTTAATCATTAAAACCGTTTATTTATCTTGCCATATTTTTCCGACGGTGTAACCTTCGTTTAGCCATATCTCGTCCAAATAGTAGATTTTTATATTTTCATTGCGAAAATCCCTCATTTATCGCAAATAATTCCGTCTCCAACACACAATTTCATCTTTTTCGATTAAAAGTGACTTTCTGTTTACCTTTTTCCATCTAAATTTTATGTCTTGCAGAATTTTCCTCAATTTATCTTCTCCAATTTCAGAAATAGTTTTATCTTCTCTCGATGTACATAAAATTTTATCTAAGATCGGAATTTCGTTATTAAAGTAGAATTAATGTACTTTCCTTCTTATAACATGTTTTGCTTCCTCGCCGATAGTTATATTATGCTTTCCTGGGAATTTCTTTGGAGGTTTTACGGTACCACACTTTTCCTCGCGTATGAGTCTGTAGATGTTTGACTTTCCAATCCTGATCATTTTTGAGCACACTTCCACTACACCGTCGACACTTATTTCAATTTTTTTATTTTTAACAGAATTAAATACTGTTACACCTGTTCTATGAATGTCAGAATGACAGCTTGGACTGAAAATAAGAAGAGGTCTGAATAGGCGGAGTAGTCACAGTCACCTGTCAAGGTGACTGTCTAGAATTTTCAAGAGGTTTCTATTGTGTTCCATATAGACGTACTAGTATGTTATAGAATATTCTAGTCTTTTCTGGAAAGTTCTTTTTATATATAAATAGAGATCAGTTGTGGCAGAGTCAGTCAGACAATAGTTTGATGTGTTAACACATTCACTGCCCACAACGCGCCTGGCGCGTTCACCATAACTACGATGTGGTGCCCGGACCGCGCTAGGTGCGTTTTGTGTAGATCCGAATACTACGCTGTGTTAGGAAGGGAGGCACAGCCAGATTACCACGAATAATTGCTGGGCGAGTCAGTATGTATTTAGGTATTGGGTGAAATAGTTGGTTCGGAGTTTTCGCCTGCGTTGTTTTTATTACGTTAATATTTTTGAAGTGCGATTTGTAAAACGTAAGTATTATATTTTATTTATTTAGTTGATGTTTAAATGTTTGAATATAACAAAAAACAAATAAATATGCTTGCCTTTTCAAATATCAATGCCGAATATGCCTGTTGAGCACATTAATCAGCTGGTGACCGCACCAGGCGCGTTGTTGGGGGCACATGCAGCACATACTTTTAAAAAATATTATATTTCATTGTTTTGTTATAGTTTATCATGGAACCAAAGCCTGGGACATCAAAGGAATGTGAACCTCCAAAAAAAAGGGAAAAATATGACAAAAATAAAGGTCTTACAGATGACGAACTTCTTGCATTGCTGATGACGATACCGAATATAATCCGAGAAGCGATTCTGAAGACGAGTTACAACCACCTTCACCTCCGACTACACCAGTTGCCTCCCAATGGTCATACGATGAAGTACAACAGCCAGATATCCCATTTACACGCCCACCGGGTATTCTTGTCGATGCAGAGGGGTCAGAGCCAATTGATTATTTTCACTTATTAGCAACAGAAGAGCTATATAACATACTCTGTGCTAATGATAACGCTCATGCCGTGGAATTGTTGTCGAAAAGTGAAGGTGTTCAATCCAGAATTAGTCGTTGGAAAGACATTACTCCCACTGAAATGAAAATATTCCTCGGGCTTTTATTTCACATGGGCACAATTCGTCTGAACAGAATAAACGATTACTGGAAAACACATTACTTATTTAACCTTCAAGTTTTCGCAACATGTATTAGCCGAAATAGTTTTCTACTGATATTACGAGCGTTGCGTTTTGAAGATTTCGAGAACCAGATATCTCGCACCTAATTAGGAAAACTTCTTCCACTAGTAAATTTTTTCAACAATAGGATGCAGGTTATTTATTATCCAGATAAACAGTTATCCTTAGATGAATCTATAGTGCTATGGCGTGGAAGGTTGAAATTTCGTCAATATATAAAAGGAAAACGGCACAAATTTGGGGTCAAATTGTCCGTCCTATGCGAACCAAATGGGTTAACTTTAAAAATAATTGTATATTCTGGATCCGCTGATGACGAGTTATCTGGTTCTCAACATACAGAAAAAGTTGTAATATTCCTTTTACGAGAAAAGTTAGGTGTTGGGCATTCCATATTTATGGACAATTTTTACAACAGTATACAATTAACCAAGGAGTTGTTAGATAATAAAACATACGTTACATGAACCCTGAGAGCAAATAGAAAAGGGAACCCACCTGAAGTTTTATCAAAAAAGTTAAAAAAAGTTAAAAAAAGGTGAACTGGTTATGCAGTTCAGTCCGGAGGGAATTTGTATCATTAAATGGAAGGACCGTAAAGAAATCTTAGCTATTTCCAGCGAATTTAATGGACATATGGAAGAAGTAACTACACAACGTGGTAGAGTAGTGATGAAACCAAAGCTCATTAATGAATATAATAAATGCATGGCTGGGGTTGATCACTGCGACTAAATGTTAGCTTATTATCCGTGCGAACATAAGACTCTAGTCTGGTACAAAAAACTAGCCATCCATTTATTTCACATCATGTTATTAAATTCATATCATTTGTACAAGATAGGCGCTAGAAAGAGTAAAAGTTTTTACGAATTCAGACTGGATATAATAGGAAGTTTGCTTGGACCACCTCCGCCAAATTCAATACCTAAAATAAACCTTCAACATCTTCCTGAGTACTGTCCAGTAAGAGGAAATGGAAAAGCTAAGAGAAGATGTTGCACCGTCTGCTGGTGTGAAGGCAAAAAACGAAAGGATTCAGTTTACTACTGCCCTCAGCGTCCTGGACTTTGTCTTATGCCATGTTTTAGAGTATTTGATTCAAACAAATAATGGCCTTTGTTATAATATGTTTTTCAAGGTCAAATTATTTTGTGCGTTTGAACTTTTAGTTGATTTAGTGTTTGTAATAATTTTTGTAACTGCAATAATTAAATAAAAATTATTTATCATTTTTGTTGCAATATTTCCCTACACAAACGCGCCTCGTGCGGTTATGGGC
Source organism: Galeruca laticollis (assembly GCA_963921935.1). Classification (NCBI taxonomy): domain Eukaryota; kingdom Metazoa; phylum Arthropoda; class Insecta; order Coleoptera; family Chrysomelidae; genus Galeruca; species Galeruca laticollis. The sequence goes on along the minus strand of OY998176.1, from coordinate 147,712,489 downwards.
ACCGAGCATGATTTATTAATTACCCTGTGCCCACAACGCGCCTAGCGCGTTTTTGTTTGCATAATTTTTTTTGAAAATGTGTAGTTATATTCATTTTAATACCAATTTTTACTGCTTTTATGTTTAATATACAAAAAAAAGTTACGTGGCACATGGCAGAACACAACCTTTTCCTAAGAGCAGTGAATGTGTTAATAAGTTGAATTGTTAAAAAGTTGTATTGTATTTTGCCTAGTATTGAATAAAGTTGTGAAAGTTATAACAGTGGTGACAGCGGTAAAAGTAATTTATGGTCAATACTAGAAGTACAAATTACGACACTGATATGGAAGTTAATAGTAGAGTGCCAGTATGGTTTCTTCAGATGATGGAGCAAGAAAAACAAGGAAGAAAACATGAAATGGAGGAAGAGGAACAGAAAAGAAAAGGAGGAAGAGGAAAGCTGTAGAAAACAAGAAAAGGAACACAGGAGGAACGTGGAGAAGGAGGAAAGGAAGCAAATATTAGAGATACTGTCTGATTCTAGTTCTACCTTTTAAAAGTAAAATTGCGGTCTTAGATAACAAAATAGATACAATGGAAGAAGGCCTAAAAACAGATATAAAGACAGTTAAGGAAGATTTGGCAACAGTAGAAAAAGATTTAAAAACAGTAGAGAAATATTTAAAAACGACAGAGAAATATTTAAAAACAGACCAGCTTGACCTAAGACAAACATTAGATGCATTAGTAATGAAAATAGAAGCTAATACCAATGATAGCAGTTTCATTAGTAATAGTTCCGGAACTGAAGTAGTAAATTTGAAACACAACCAGGTTATCCAGCCACCTACATATGATGGCCAATTATCTCGGGAGACATACCAATTTGAAGCAGCAGCTAGTGCCAATGAGTGGAACGATCAAGAGAAAGCCACCTCCCTTATGATTGCTCTTCGTGGACAAGCTGCATGCTTTCTGCAATTATTACCCCAAGGCAACCCTAGCTATGACGTCATTATCCAAGCTTTGGAGAACAGGTATGAACAGCAACATTTAAAACAAGTTTTCCAAAGTCAATAGAAGGTGCGATGGAAAAATTAGACGAGTGCCTCCAAGAATATGGAAGTGACATAGAAAGACTATTGAGTTTAGCCTATCCACACGCCCCTAATGCATTTTTAGAATAATTTGGCGTTCAAGCATTCATTGATGGATTAAGAGATAAAGAAATGCAACAAGCCCTTCGATTACGCCACCATCTGACACTACAAGAAGTATTAACTTTTGCTCAAGAATTCGAAGCTACTAAAACCATTTCCAAAACCAGACGTCCAAAATTACGAGCAATACACCAAGATCTCGAAGCTAAGTTAGGAACTCGGATAACCAGACAACATCAAGACAACGTACATCCGCGCAGAGCCCAGTTAGAAACAGAGCTCATAGCCCCACAAGAAAGAACCCTAGAAGATCATCTCCATACCAAAGTCGATCACCAACCAGGAAAACTACTAAAAGTCGACTAATCGGGGCGGTCGTCGAGTAAAACCATTCAAAGCCCCACAATTAGCACATGGTCGAAATTTAACTGTTAGGGGACAACTAGAAAATCACGATTGCAAATTTATTGTCGACACTGGAGCAACTAGATCATTTGTACGCCCAGATATGTTGACACAGAAATACGCATGAACACCTAAATATGTAATAGATTTGAAGAACAAAATTTTATCCATAGACAACGAAGAAGTAATCCTCAGTGGTGAAAATGATCAATTGCACAAAATGAAAGTTATAGTTGATGAAGATATAAGAATTCGGAAAGCATTAAAGAAAAATATAATGATCTGACTATTGGGTTTATTGAAACGACAGAAGATGGAGTAATGGTAGCCAAATGTCTGGTAACTATAGAACAGCAAATTCCCGTTCACATGGCCAATACATCTAGGAGACCAGTTGAACTAAAGAAAAATCACGAGTTGGGATATTGTGAACCAGTGACGACTATAGTGAATTTACGAGATAATCCCAAACCCAAAAAACAGCCACAAAATAACGTCGACGACAAACTTATAGAGACACTCATCAAAGACTTTGACAAACTAACATCCAAAGAAGCAAGCAAGGCAAAGAAATTTGTCTTGAATCACCTCAGCCTTTTCGAAGCCGGAAAATCTACAGAGCGAACCAACTTGGTCCACCATAGAATTAATACAAGAGATGCACCACCGATACGTCAAAACCCACGAAGACTTCCATTCGCTAAACGAAAAGATGTAGCGAATATGATACAAGACATGTTGGTTGAAAACATTATTGAAAATTCATCTGGACCGTGGTGTTCACCAGATGTTTTAGTAACTAAGAAAGATGGAAGTACAAGATTCTGCGTTGACTATCGCAAATTAAATCGAGTTACTGTAAAAGACAGCCACCCCCTGCCATGTGTAGACGATTCGTTGGACACCCTATACGGCTCCCAGTGGTTTACCACTTTTGACTTAAAGATCGGATACTGGCAAGTTGAAGTTCATCCCGATAATAGAGATAAAACAGCCGTCTCTGCTGGAAATGGCCTTTATCGATTCCAAGTACTTCCATTTGGACTATGCAATGCTCCAGCCACTTTTGAAAGACTTATGGAAATGGTGTTAAAAGGACTGACGTGGGAAACCTGTCTGTTATTTAGATGACATCATTATAATGGGAAAAACATTCGACGAACATCTAAACAATCTAGAAGAAGTTTTTAGCCGACTGAAAAATGCAAACTTAATATTGAATTCCAAGAAATGCTCCTTATTTCAACGTGAAGTTTTATATTTGGGTCACGTTGTGTCGGTAGAGGGAATAAAAACTCATTCGGCAAAAATTTCAGAGATTCAAGACTGGTCAAAACCAAGAGATAAACATGAGGTTCGTCAATTTTTGGGTCTCTGTACATATTACCGGAAATTTTGTTCAAAATTTTGAAAAGATGGCCGAACCTTTACACAGACTTACTGAAAACGACACATCATTCAGTTGGGATCCAGAATGCCAAAATGCTTTTAGTGAATTGAAAAAGAGCTTGTCCACTGCACCAATTTTAGCGTACTCCAAAGAAGAAGGACAATTTATTCTCGACTGCGACGCTTCACAACATGGCATAGGAGCTACTCTTTCACAGCAACAAGATGGTAAAGAAAAAGTAATTGCTTATTTCAGCAAGACCCTGTGAAGGGCGGAAAAAAATTACTGCGTTACAAGAAAAGAACTGTTAGCAATTGTAAAGGCTATTGAACATTTTCACACATACGTTTATGGCAGAACATTCATCATCAGAAGCGACCATAAAGCACTACAGTGGCTGATGAATTTTTAAAAATGCGGGAGGACAAATTGCAAGATGGTTAGAAAGACTTCAGTAGTACAATTTTGAAATAGTTTACAGAAAAGGTCGCTATCACGCAAATGCGGATACCCTATCCAGAAGGCCATGCCCTTCCTTCCTTCTAGCCGTTTTCTATCCGTTGGATATCGGCCTCTCTCAATGTTCTCCATGTTTCCCTGTGTTGTGCAACCTGATACCAATTTAAACCTGCTGTGCGTTTTATATCGTCGTACCAACGCTGTTGAGGTCTGCCAACACTTCTCCTCTCGCCCCAAGGTCTCCACCTAGTCACTTTGCTGCTCCAGTTGTTGTTGTTTCTAGCAATATGCCCAGCCCAGTTCCATTTGAGCGAGGCTATTCTCCTTTCGATGTCTTCGATTTTTGACGTTCTCCTGATCCATTCGTTAGTTTTTCGGTCTTTCAGTGTTTCTCCAACTATCTTTCTCTCTATTGCTCTTTGATGTGTTTTGAGCTTGTTCAAGTTCTTTTTTGTCAAGACCCAAGTTTCCGATGCATATGTAGACACTGGCAAGACACATGTATTGTATACTTCTGCTTTTAATTTCATTGGTAGATTTGACTGAAACACCTGTTTTAGTTTGCTATATGCTGCCCATCCTAACCGTATTCTCCTATTGAGCTCTGTATTCTGGCAATCCTTACTAATTGTTATTTCTTGGCCTAGATAAATGTACGACGCTATTTTTTCGATTAACTGGTTCTCAATGGTTAGTGTATTGGTAATTGTATCTTCGTTTGTCATGAATTTGGTTTTATTTATGTTTATCTCTAGTCCAACCTTGTTAGCTTCATGGTATAGTTCCTGAATCATGCCTATCAGTTCTGCCTCAGTTTGAGCGAATATGAAGATGTCATCTGCAAATTTCAAGTTGTTCAGTTTTTCGCCTGCTATGTTTATTCCTCTGTCTTCCCAGTGTAAATTTCGACTGCTCTTACAGTCTTTATCTCATTTGTATCTGTTTGCATACTGATCTTCATTTTAGAGTTTTCGTAGATGTGGTTTATGATGTCGATGTATCTTTGATCGATTCTAGCTTTTCTCATTGCTCAGATTACCGCCTAGGATTCCACCGTGTCGAAGGCCTTCCTAAAGTCAACAAATGCCATCCATGTTGTGATGTTGTACTCCGTGGCTTTCTCTATTAATACTCTGATTGTGTGTATGTGTTCTATTGTACTCATATTCTACCTAAAGCCAGCCTGTTCTTTCGATAAATATGCCTCAAATTTATTTTCTAATCTATTGGTAAATATTTTTATGAATAGCTTATAGATCTGTGAGGGGACTTATTGGTCGGTAATTTTCAAGACTGGCCGGATCTCCCTTTTTATAAATAAAGATAACTATGGAGGTATCCCAGTCTGTTGGAATGGTTCCTTCATTCAGGCATTTGTTAAAAAGCGATTTTAGTTGTTCCATTAGAATTTTTCCTCCTTCCTTCAGCATCTCTGGCAGTATACCATCATCTCCTGCTGCTTTTCCGTTTTTGGTTTGTCGCAGTGCTCTATTGATTTCCTCGATCTCGATTTCTGGAAGGTCTTTGGATCCAACATTCATTTTTCTTCTCTTTTCCTCGCTTTCTGCCTCCTTTTGTCTCGTGTGTGAGCTGTATCGTTTTGTGTAGAATTCCTCGGTCACCCTCATGATTTCTTGTCTATGAACGACTATATTTCCCTCCTCATCAGATAGCTTTTGAATCTCTTTCTTGTAGCTGTTTTCTTTATGGAAAATATTCAGTGCCTTATTCCGTTCAATGATATTTTCTATTTGTTTCTCTTGGTATTCCCTGATGTCTTGTTTTGCCGATTTTCGGGCCGTTTTGTTTATCTCCTTGTATTCTAAAGTTTGTCTTTTCCCTTTTCTGATGAGTTCTCTTCTTTTTTCTAGGAGTTCTTTTGTTTTTGGGGAGAGCTTGTCTTGTTTCTTCTGTTTTGGTTTCATGCATTTTTCTGCCGTGTCTTTCATTATTTCTGTTAGACGCTTATTAATTTTATTTATGTTTTCGTTGGGGTGCGCTGTTTCATTTGTAAACTTTTCCACTAGCTCAGTATTATATCTCGCCTTTTGATCTCTTAAAGTGGTTATGTTGAAGATTTGTTGCTTGCTCTTGAAATTTTTGGCTCTTTCTAGTTTTCCATTTATTGTTACTTTACAACGGACCATTCTATGGTCACTACCCGTATTGAACAAGTTCAGTACATCGACATTGGATATGATGTGTTTATGATGAGTCAGAATATAGTCAATCTCGTTCTTAGTTTCTCCGTTTGGACTTATCCAGGTCCACTTCTTATTTGTTCTTTTTTTGAAGAAGGTGTTAGTGGCGTATAGTTGCTATTTTTCTAGGAAGCTGGTTAGCATATTGCCCCGTTCGTTTCTTAATCCAAGACCAAATTTACCGACATACTTTGAATCACCACAGCTTTTGCCTATCTTGGCATTAAAATCGCCAACTACCAGAGCATAATGCGTTTTGTTTTTGGTCAAACTCTGTGTGATTTCTTCGTACATGGTTTCTACTTCTTCATCTTCGTGTGTGGTTGTTGGTGCATAAACTTGGACTACCTTTATGGTTATATTAGAGTTTATCTTGAATGTTACATAGATTACTCTGCTCGAGATGTAGATATGACTATATATTATTAATATAGTGTTCTCAGTACCACATATTAAAATATTCATGGCATGTTTGACTGTATTGTGCATAATATAGGCGTGACAATTTCCTTATAATGAATGATTATGAACAAAATTAGCATTGGTATTGTCTAAGCTTAGACCAGATACTTGGCTGAAAGAAAGTTGATAGGATTCTAAGAAGTTTTTGATTGCTGAAAACATCCCATTTGCATTTTCATAAAATCCCTGTAACTTTTGTTGAATTTCTTTTTTAAATTTTACATTTTCAACCTTGTAGAAAATATATAACAGGTAGTGACTTAACTTCATATGTGACTAAATTTAAATCCTATATGGAATTATTTGTATTCTTACTTCTTGATACGTTGAACATTTTCCGATTTTTTGATGACTATCTAGTATTATACATTTCCTGCAAATTGTTAAGCCTATGTGCGAAAGCAACGAAGTGACCAAGAGCTAAATCAGGTTCTCTGTATGCAACACAACCCCTCAAATGTATTGAACGTTACCCACGTGAACTTTTTTGGTATTCCCTCCGATTTGCACTTGACCTCATACATTTTAGTGCTTGTTTATATCATTTCCACAAAAATATGAATGTTTTGCAATTCCACGTCCAAGAATGGAGTAAGTTCAATCTTTTCGTATGCACATCCGTAACAGTAGCTACGTTTTATTATATACAAAAACTTTATAACATAAATAAATTTTATTGTATAATTAGGTTTAACTAATTGGGGGAGAAGGGATTTTGTTTTTCTTGGTGGTGCATATGAGTGCATTAGAAGTGGATTCGGCTGCAGTATATATATTTTGCAAATTGTCATAGGGGGGGGGCGAGCAACGTTACTCTGAATAATGTGATACTATTGCTTAAATATGAAATTCACAATTATTGAGATTTTTAGAATCACGCCCTAGGAATGGTCATTTTACAAGGGTTTATTGCTCTCTGCCTTTTTCAATTAGCGTATAATTTATGACACCAACACTGACTTATAGGATTTCTTGTATTTTATATTGGAACTACTATAATTTCCACACAATGCACAATTTAAAAAAACTGCCTCTGTATGGCTCTGTTTAGACCTCGCTTAAAGAAATATTCTCAAAACACCTAGTTGCAACATAAAGTAGACATCCTAACTATTAGAAAATGTATTACAAAACATTCCATCAACTTCTATAAGTGTTGTCCGCCTACATGCATATGCCACTAACTGATATCAATATATAACATTGTTGCATTATATCACCTCAAAATATTATACTTAAAATATCCTGTGTTAAGAAGTAGGACCAGTCAGGCTCTCTAGAGGTTAGCTGGACTCGCACTACTGTACCCTCACTTCAAAATGTTACATATAACCTCAGCCAAGTTGCCATTCTGGAATAATAGTGTTTTAGCTGCTTTTGAGGCAAGCTTTGAACTTTTCAGTAATTGTGATTTTTTCCAAGTAATGAGTTACTAGTTCATTTTACTAACCTCCATACTGGGAGGAACAGGTTAGGTTTTTTCAACTGTGAGTATTTTATTTCCTCACTACTCTGGAAGTCTGTTTTACTAAGCCAGAGTTTCCTCCAAATTCAATAGAGTTGCTCCAGATGGAGGTAACTGACAATTCTCCACGTAAGTTATTTGAATCATAACTAGTACAAAAATGTATAAACTATGAATACAACTTTGGCAGATAACACGAGTTTACTATGCTTTTGTAAAGAGGCAGCTAGATAAATTCATTATTCAGTAATAACTCTTGGGTTATTACAAAGGAAATATAATTACACTGGAGCAAAAAATTAATACACCATTGAAAAATAATCAAAAGATCAATATTAATTATTGCCAAGAGCAAAAAAATGTGTAGGAATAGGTACTTATCATAAGAGAGATGAATATTTGAGAGAAACGATCTAAATAATTCAAAAGTTTATATAAAAACTATTTTTCAATAGTGTGTTCATTTTTTGGAACATGGTACAAGCAAATACTTACTATTCCACTAATACTGAGGCAAACTGCAACAAGTTTGGATAATGTGAATTTGTCGCTTGGGTTTGATGGAAAAATTGAAGCAAGAACTAATGTAAACAAGCTAGAAGTAGATGACAGAACATTCACAATGCCAGCCTCGGTTTCTGATAGGGCTACTTGGTATGTGTAGTTGGCTATAAACCACTGAAAATATAACCATAAGACATTATTCTTAAATTAAACATACTGCTTTGGAAAAGACAATTTAATTTTCAACTATTTTCATTTATCTATGTTTAGATATACTTATTAAATACATCAGCAAATCATGTTCCAATTATTGGATAATATTATAACAAAAATTGGAATATGTAATTGTTAATTATAAATATTAATCTTAAAAGGCATTCTATATTCACAAAAGTCTTATCAATATCAATTTGGTCATGCTTCCTGTAAGAACTTCCTGAAAATACATTCCTTATCAGCTTTCCTATGCCAAGAAAATGTTAATTTACATAATCAATAATAAAACGGTGTTAAAAATGAAATTCCAATTTAATTTAAATTAATAACATGCTAATTATGCTATCATAAAACCATTTCAACAATCTTTAATTAATTGTATTAACAAATGTGCCTACCTTGTAATGATTTTATTCCATGAAAATAAAATACTTTTTGCTGTTGAAATATATCCAATTTTTAAATAAAAATAATTCTGATGATACCAAAGTATAGACTATTTGGTTAACAACCCTAAAAACCTTGCAAAACATATGTGTATAAGGTATATAATAAATAATAAACCATATTCCTTTCAAATTAATGTTAACTAGTGCTAACAAGAAATGTCTAGTAATTGCAGTCAGTTTATTATTATATTATTTTGAAACGTAATTTGCAAAATGGATAAAAACAGAGTTGATAATTAAAATTAAATTCAATTATGGAAAAAAGATTGATAATTTAACATACATTTCATTTTGTAATAACCTATTACACAACAGTTTACTTTACATTAAGCTATATTAATATAACTTCACAGTATAATCAGCTAGATATTAAGATTAGAAAAAACTTACCAATAAACAGAAAATAAGAGCAATCTTAGCTACCCTCACAACAGGCAAACGAATTGCAGCTCTTTTAGCTATTTCACTAGCCCTCATACTAGCTTGGTATGAAAGCCTAGCAAGTAAAGCTTCTGTTGCATCATTTTCTGACATATGTCTTACTTCAGCCAATTTATTGAATCTGACTGAGCGAACCTACAAAATTTAATAAAGATAAGTCTTACTGTACTTATCGTACCAATTCAGTAACTAACAATGTAACAAATAGTAATCGAAATTATTCATTTGCTTTTTGTGAGATTTAGTACTTTCATATAAGTACTTACTGTGGAGTCATCACTTTCTGTTCCAGAACTTCTCTCCCAATTTTCCCTATCTGGTGTTTTGACAGGAATAAAGACAGGATTACTAAGACTGCTCCCACAGTTTGCATCAGTGATGTAGTTGTCATCATCTTCTTCAGATTGTAAGTAAATATAGTTAGGAGGTTTAGAACAACTGTCTTTCCATGTGGGCCAAAAGAGGAAACCCATTAAGTACAATGTAAACATTGATGTTTTAACATATGTACAGAAAAATGGTTTATCAAACGTTTCATTGCTGTAGATATACTGGAATAACATGAATAATTGGAATATAAATATTTAAAAATAAATTGCAAATTAACTTAAGTTCAAAACACCAAAAATTAAATGGGACAATTAAGGTTTCAGGGATGACTGTTGATCGATAGTCACATTTTAACTCTTCAAATCTTTTTAGATCAATTATTCATAAATGTTTAGGAGTTAAGATCAGTATTTTACTCTCTGACAAAATCACAAATGGAATATGCATTCATTGTTTGATTTTCTCAGTACCAAATCCCTTATTATCTTGGAAAGGTTTCGTACAAGCATCTGCTACAAAGCAATCTTTAAAAATTGTACATTATTGAAACAGGAATATTTCGTTCTTGGCTTGATTCAAAATTCAGTTATAGCAATGTAAATGTTCTATATTAAGATTTTATCAAGTAATTCTGATAAGATAGCTGGATCTTTGTATATTTTTATAAGCAACTACATATTGCCTATGTATTTTTTGGTACAGTGCTAATTCCATAAATGAATATTGAAATATTTTCATTGCTCATGCTACTGAAAATGTTAATGCTATTTCAATAACTCAGTGTAAAGACTGGATTTTCAGTACAAAACAAAAAACTATGTTCTGTTTCTAATAAATAAAGAAATAATTTTGGAACTTTTACAATTTTATCAGTTTGATTGTCTTTTTTCCATTTTGATAAAGTTTTTTTAAGAAATTTTAGTTTAAATTCATAATTCAATATACTATCATCTATGCCAAAATTTTTAAACATGTTTACTAATGATCTACTACTTTCACATGTGATTCTGGTAACCAAGTTTTTCTTTAGAGTGTAATTCTTGCTGGCTAGTCTCATTATTTGTTTTTGTGAAAATTTAGAATGACGGTTTAAGTGTAGTACAAGAACAGTTTGACGTGAAACAAGTCAACTATTTTTTTCTACACTTCACACAAAAATTATAAATTGTACAAATTTAATAAACTGAGTTCTTTTCCAGCAGATAACTGTGGTCTGTAGTAATAAATTTCATAATGTAGTTGGATTAGTATGATATACTGCTCAGTCTAGTTTTTTAATAACAATTTTATTTATTGTATGAAATGACAACACATTATACTACATTGAAGTATTCATTATTTTTACCACAGAACTCTATCTTCTAGCTGGAACGAGCACGCATGCGGACTTTGAGTTTAGATTTCGAAAACAACTGTGTTAATACAGTACTGCTGCTGAGAGGGGGTAAAGTGTTCCTTTTTCAGTAGCCGGAGTTAAGTGACAAATGTTAAACATATGACAAACAGTTGGAAATAAATGTTAAAAAATGGTTTCTTATTGTTGTGCTTATGGGTACAACAACAAACGAGTTCCTACAAAGGATATTCGTTTCCACAAATAAGTGGGTAAATATTTAATTTAAATAATAATTAAAAATATAATATTGTTCAGCTGCTCCTAACCTATCTTTTTGCCACCTAGGCTCTGAGGTTTTTGTTATGCATATTACTCATACTAAATGTTACCTACGCTATATTATCTCAAGCAAGTACCTAGTTAATTTTCTTTTTGTTTAAAGGTTTTCATTATCCCATCCAGAAATTAATAATTTGTGGATAAAAGCAATTCGGCGAGAAAATTTTAAGTTTACCATTCACATGGTGATATGCAGTGAATATTTCAGACTTTCACAATTATGTGGACTCATCAGCAATTAAAAAATTTTTCAAAAAAGACGCTGTTTTGTCGGTTTCCAAGTCATTTACAGCCTAAGTCAAAGCCTAGAGAGGGAATTAGAAAATATATTTGTAAGCTTCATGTTATGGAATTGACCCTGGTAATTGTAATGTAAGATAGAAAATAATACATTTATTTCAACATTTTGCAGGTTCTACTAAGTGTATCAATGATCATCTCAGATTTTCAAGAAGTCTCATCCTGAGATGATATTGATGGCAAGAAAAATTAAAACCTTGCAAGAGAAAGTTGAAGAAAAACCAAAACACTGAAGGACCTGGTAAACCATCTTCAAAAAAATAACAGATCAAACAACAGCTTGGAGGAAACTTTGATTAATAGTCAAAGAAAACACATAAAAGGTACAGTAACCAATTAAAAGAGTTTTCTATATTTTTTCTCCCAAACCATATAGTTTTAAAAGAAAAATTTTGTGGTTTATAACCTTCTACTTTGAGGAAATTGTTGTCATCCAATAATTGTGAAATACATTTATTGAAGAGGTTTTTCAAGCAAGTCATCCAGTGCAAGTGCTACTATTTAAATTAAGTTGCTCTGCTTTTTGATGCATGATAAATGGTGATTCAATCACAAACTGTGTATGATAAAAGAATGATAAATATTGCATCTATGTTGATTTGGGTGGTGTTGCTGTCATCTGCAGCCAATTAGCTACAGAAACACTAGTACTGTGTCTTAACACAACTAATTTTAAATGCCCAATTGCTTATTTTTGCATTAATAAAATTACGGCGTCCTTACAAAAAGAATTTATAATGATTACTTTACAGAGGCTTAAAAACATCAATATTCATGTGCAGTCTATAACTTGTGATTGGTGCATTACAAATATTGAAACGTTCCAGCCTATATTTAAATTGTCCAGTGCATAACAAAAAAATACTTCATATAGCAGCGACAAAGTAGATGAAGGTGTTGTTTTTGTCTTAAATCCCTGTCATTTTATTAAATTATTAAGTAATGCTCTAGCCGAATTAACAGACTTCAATTCCTCTCAGGGGAAGATTAATTTTGAATATAAAAAAATACAGAGGATCTAAAATTCCCCCCGATGCGCTATCAGGGGCTCATGTCAATTTTAAAGCCAAAAAAATTAATATTCGCCTTGCAGTGCAAGTGATTAGTAGAAGTGTTGCTAATGTAATCAACTTCTTAAGGTCATGAACACTTATAGGGTAGTAAGCAATGGTTGAGTTTTAAAAGTTTTTGGTTGAATCTTCAACATCATGAACTCTAGAAGTCCATTCGCAAAATGTTAAAGTGGCCATTTACTTAGAACTACAACTAATGGAAGCAAATCTTTGTAGAAGTAGCAAACTATATTAAATCATTGAAAATCGGGAGTTGTTCTATTTTGAAACGTCCAAGAAAAACATTTACTCTTGGGTTTCTCATTAACATTCTTAGCTTCGAAAAATTAGCTTTGCAGTTGTTATGTAAAGAATAAAATCCACTGAAATATTCTTTGACCTATAAATACTCACAGGATCATTTGGAGCTATACTTTTCAACCATTAGGTTGCAAGATGGTTGGAATAATAATCCTAACGTATTGCAATTCAAATGGGCACTATGAAAATTGATTATGATTTAGTACCAGTGTTTGCTTTTGGGGAGTCTAAAAGAAATATGAATGTGAATCAAAATGACCCGGTAAAATTAAACAAAAAGCTGGATCAATTAGCCTTACTAATAGATTTTACCTCATTCTATTCCATACAAAAAAATATTTTGTACTAAATAGGAGGTGTAATCGTCTGTAAAATAATTAATCAAAATTCATGTCTTCATTGTCATAACATGATCATGATGCAGTGCGAAGATGATCAGAATAACGTTTCAAATAAATGCAATTTTTGACATAGTTCAATATGCAGAAAAAGCTTAGGTTTCATGGGAAAATACAATTTAAAAAAAATAATGATTATAATTGTATTCCTAGAATTAAGAATATGTTTCAATCTGCTCATCCTGTTGTAGACATTTTACAAAATTTTCATGAACTGCTAATTATTAAATTCGTAGCTGGTTCCTATGCAGAACTTCACAGACAAACACATGTTAAAAAAGCTTACAATTGTTGGTAGAAAATAACTACTTCTTAATCCTATGTAAGTGGGGTTTAAAAAATCATAGCATATGCATGTATTAGCTTAATATTCATATTATTAGGTAGTTATTGTATTGTATACATATAATTAGGTATTTTAATATTAAATTTGTTGAATTAAAGGAATTTGTGAGAAACGCATTTTTTTGTTCAGAAATTAAGTAACAATTTTTATCCTCCAAATTTGTACATGTACCATTATTGTCCCTTTCCACATAAAATTATTTGGAAGTCATACCTGGGGGCTAATTTTTGACCTTTCGCAACTTAACGAGTACTAGCTATTATCACAATTTACCAATCCGCTTACAGTATTCCATGTATTACTGTGGAAACAACGATATTAGCGAGAATTCATAAGGTCGTGAAGGGTCAGGGATTAGCCTACTGGCTTGTTTTTATATTTAACTGTGGAAATGTCAGGTAAGTCGGTATGGAGTGTGAAAGAGAACTCTTTACCCTTAGAACAGTCGCACGTGTGCCACACTCAGGCCACAGTTTTCTATGCCATTGTGCTCGTTTCAGTTAGAAGAGTAGTGTTCAGTTATTTTTACGGATTAATTCCATCTAGTATGGACCAACCGAGGGACCAACATCAAAATGTGATGACAAATTAAACCATACACCAATGAGAAAATAAACATAAAATATTAAAGATTATTATACCTAAACTGAAAATTATAATATTAATAATATTGAAGTCATATGATTTTAAGACAATATTAAACTAGCAAACCATATTTTCGACACCTCAAAGATGATTAATTTCGTTTATATCTACTGAAAGAAAAGGTGTTTACCATTGGACTATTTAAGAACAAATAAAATGCCACAAGGCTATGACAATTATCATTTAGTTAGTATACTATTGGAGGATTTTAATTACCTTAGTAAGCTCGGAAGACGAAACCCAAATAACATCAACTAAAATCAAAACTAAAAATCCCAAAACAAGCCTTTGGCTTTTGGTTAACATGGGGTCATCATTTTCCATACTATATTTTTCCACACTTTCCAGCCTTTACTATTTCTTGACATCACTATTTTGTATAAAATTCCCCTTAGGTGGTCATATCAAATACATTATTGATAAAATAAACATTCTTGAATTCACCGTTTTATAAACACTGGTATATCAACAAACCATTAATCAAAATCAAGCCGCTTGTTAGAGCTTATGCGATAAAATAGTTTGATTTTACGTTATCATTGTTTTCCATTGAACGGTTCAATGTAAAAATTTCGAAACTTGCATGAAAAATCGAAAAGCATTTAATTGGGGAATAACTTTTAGGTACTGTCAACTGTCAATCATGAATCATGTCAATAGTGCCCGTGAACGAAGCATTCCAGTTCCTAGGCAACTACAATTACAACAATTGAAATTTGTGGGTGGTCTACAAAGACCTGAAAGTGAACTATCGCATTTCAATAATGATTTCAAATGGTCATTTCACAGTTTCAGCTAAATCTGAAGGTTAATAATTTGCATTTATAAAGAATATTTCCACTTAAAAACAACGTTGTTTTAGGCAAACCTGCGAAGAAGCCTTTAGAGGACGAGTTTAATTCCTTGGATAAATTTAATTGGTTGATTCACTTACAACATGTCACAGGAGGGATACAAACTTGTAAATTTTTAATATCAAAAGAAATTGACAGGAGTAAGGGAAGAAATGAATTTGCTCTTTTTAAACAGGTGATCAAATATCTCTATAAAGTTTCTTAAACAGTTATCCAATTTATTATATCTCCTTCATAACATACTACTTCCGAAAAAATAATACTTACGCGAACTATTCATTTAAACGTTTTTGAGCGCATTTTCAGGAATTGTCTTTATTATTCGTCATAAATTTTCTTTAGTGTCTTCTATCGACTTAACATGGGTGCTGGTAATTTGAAATATTTTTTTGAAAATCACTAAGAATTTATACTCTAGTAATTTAATTAATTTAAAATTCTGAAAAAATTAGGCACTAAGGTCTCTGCTAAGGTGCTAAGGGTGAATATTTTTTAATAAATTCCTGCACGTGCCTACTAGAAAAATATTAACAACAGGTTTTTAATAATCGACAAAACTTACATTTAATTTTCCATTTTAGGGTGAAATCTTTTGTGAAGAAGAAAAGTTTCAAGACGCATTAGAATCTTTTCAAGCATGTTTGAGATTGAATCCTAAAAATGCAGATTATTTGAAAAAAGTGGCGAAGTGTTTGTAAGAGAATTACCAATTTATATTATTAAAACTTTCAAACTACATCCAATCATAACGATATCTACTAATACTTAGAACTCATGTAGTAGGGTTAGGGAGGGGGAAGGGTGCTCACCTCTGTAACGTAATAAAACTGGAACATAGCATCGTTACGCATGGAGCTCGGGGGGCGGGGCTTACTGAGAGCGACTCGCGACCGTGCGTTGCGTTTCTCCGTGTACGGCGGCGTTGATCTAATTTTCGGGTTGTAGCTTTCGCCGGTAAGTCGAGACTTTTAATACTTATTTAATTATTGATATAACTTTTCTTAGCACAAGACTATTATATTGTATGACGTGGTATACACGCAAACGACCGGTTTAGGGTTATACCACTCATAACACCTGAGCTCCAATACCCTTTTTGTAGTGACATACTTTTGTTTCCTTATAGATATGCCAATAAATCGCCAAAGAACCTCCGCTGAAGCAGCTTGGAGACAAAAAGACCTCCGCTTCGCTAAATCTGCGATTGAAGATGGGATATCCGAAAGAAAAAAAAGCTACAAAACGGCCGTATTGAATTGGGGTCAAGACTTTATGAGACACAACCCTTCAACTTGAATAAAGTTCCTTTTCTCAACAAAGAGGATATGACACACATATCTACGACAAAAGTTGGTGACTCAATGGAAAAACATAAGTTGCTTCCAAACAATATTTACAGTGTTGACGAGACTGGTATCACCACGATGATAGACCCAGGAAAGATGCTCGCCGAAAATGGATAAAGAAAAGTCGGATCTGTTATAACCCAGATAACGATTTTAGATACTATAGATGTGATAGGAATATCCTCTTAGGAATAATAATATGCTATGGATATGCGTTTTTTGCATTCAGCATGTACTAAGGATGTTCCGAGAATATGGAAATGTCCCGCATAAGTTTGTGCTACAGACATTCTATGTACATACCAAAGCATATTCTTTGCATGTGCATTTCACATATTTCAGAATTTTGTATGGAAAGTACAAACATTGCACATAATATGTACATCTGCTGGGAATGTGATTCACGTGAAAAGCATATTCTATATAGTAGAGCAGACTCACATGTTATGCATGTGCTATTCTGTACTCAAAAGAATAGGTTTAGTAAAAATATTTCTCCTTATTTAAATATTTTATCACACTTGGTGGTACCAAAAAATAAAAAAGGTACAAACCATTGTGATAGAATCTTAAAATATTCCAGAAATTGTTATTTACTATTAACCTGAACATCTAAAATATGAATATGAAAATGAAACAATAGCCCAAAATGATTGAAAAAATTTACAATATCTTTCAAAAATCTCTTGAGCTTTATTAGTAGTACATTTTATCAGAAATTTCTACAATCGACAATGGCATACTAATTGTGGACTTCTGCTTATTTCCATAATGTTTCAGGCAGAAGAAATTCTGCTTAAGCTGCTATATGTGTGAAAAATGTTTATTTACTTTTGTAACTATTTGTGTTAGGCTGTAAAATTATCATATGACTTTATACTTTATTTCATCTCCAACTTGTTCAGGACCTCGAGATTCTATGTAAGAGGTACATACAGTAATGATATGGTATAAATGCAGTTTACGGGTTTTTCTTGTATTACTAAAATTTTTAGTTTATTGGGTAGATTACGTTTGTAGAAGCATAAAAATAAAAATAAAATCTTGGCGGTCTCTTATTTTAATGAAAATATTCACTTTTAAAAGGTGAAAATGGTGAATCCGGCCAATGATAATATTCCCTTCCCCTTCTTAAATAACTTAATACCCAATACTTTGTAACTCACATTAAGTTATTCTAGAAGGGGAAGGAAATATAATCATTGAATTCGCCCTTTCCCTTCTTGAATAACCTGATGTGCGCAATAGTTTGTAACGTACATCAAGTTATTCGAGAAGGTAAAGGGTGAATCTAATGATTATATTCCCTTCCCCTTCTTGAATAACTTGATATCTAATACTTTGTAACGCATATCAGGTTATTCAAGAAGGGAAAGGGTGAATCCAATGATTATATTCCCTTCCCCTTCTTGAATAACTTGATATCCAATACTTTGTAACGCACATTAAGTTACTCCAGAAAGGAAAGGGTGAATCCAATGATTATATTCCCTTCCCCTTCTTGAATAACTTAATATCCTATACTTTGTAACGCACATTAAGTTACTCAAGAAGGGAAATGGTGAATCCAATGGTATATATTCCCTTCCCCTTCTTAAATAACTTAATATCCAATACTTTGTAACGCACATTAGTTACAATGGCAACCAAAATATACCTTATATAGAAATAACATACCCCCTTAAATTTTTTAGGGCATTTTCACGTTATAAGAGTTTTTTATGAATCCCACTTGCTCATTTGGGAAATTTTGGGATTTATTCATCTGTGGGTCAAGCTATTGCGAATGCAAAACGAGCTAAGACTCGCACAACATACGTTTGTGGATTGGGCCAATTTTTCAGAGACGTAGTCTTTGACGCATTTATAACCAAGGCAACGAAAATTGGAGGACCTGGTCAAATGTGAAAGAGATGTATACTCCTTATTTTTGTTATGTTTATTGTTTTATTATATTTTCAGTGTCGAGACTGACGTCTATTTACTTAAAAAAAAAGAAAACGCCGATTAGTCGTAAAATTATTTTTTGTTTGGGAGAGGGGGGTACTTTTTTTCTTTTTTATGTTTATAAGCTACTTAATTACGAAATCAAAAAAATATAAAAAAAGCCGATTTTCAGGAAAAACAATTATTGGAGGGGGGGAAATTTTTATGAGACCGCCGAGTTTTTTTTCCATTTCTATGTTCTGGAGGCTTATTTAGTTGCGAAAAACAAAAAAAAATCGATAAAAGGCAAATGCCCGTAAACTGCATTTATTCCGGACCGCTTAATATATGATATGCAATTACTACATTTGTTACCTACTTTATTAATTTTCACTAGATACTTCACTTTTTATTTTTAAAAAACCAAAACTCGTTATCACGCTTTCAGTCAAAAACTTAGATATTAACATAACCTGTATTCTACTTCTCACATGTACTTAATTTTAGAGTCAGCCTTGATTCATTAGGGAGTTACAACCACCTAAATAATTTTCCAATTTTGAAAGCGGAACAAAATTAAAAACACTACATAAAAAAGTGAATATTAAAGATGAATACATTTATATTTTTCACTTTATTACACACATACAGTTGTGATAATTTTATGTTTGTAAAAAAACTAAAAACTATTCAACTTATGGCCTCCCTAAAAGTTAAACAATAAACCGATAAACATTCATCAATAATAACAAATCATTATTAATATATTTGTAGTATTCAAACGTAAATAAAATCTGTACATTGTTCATATTTTATTTTTGCAAAATTGAGGGATCGTTCTAAGGGGAATCTAGTTAGCATGTGCTTAGGATGTACCAGAAAATATTCTTTTAAGCACATCCTTATATATGTACTAATTGTAATGTGTTACTTGCACATTCTCATCAGTATGTACTTGGCAAAAGTACTTAACAGAATGTACAATTTCGACTTCAAATAGCTCGAACTTATTCTTTTCACCACGCACCATGGATGTCTTATGTATATACTTTAGAGAATGTACGAATTATCATCTTGTGAGCACATGCTAAGAATATATATGTTTGTACCTTCAGTGTTATCTGGGAAGTGGCGAACGAGAAATAATATCAGCTATACTTAATTTATTTGATGTATGTATTAATCAGAATTATTCCACTTTTGACAATAAGGTTTCTATGCAAAACGAAGGTTTACCAATGGGAAGCCCGTATCACCAATTTTGGCAAATATTGTTATGGTCAGTTTAGAAAGAAAGAACTTTGAATGTTAACTATCAAAAAATATTTTATTTTAGTATAGATATCTAGATAACATATATCTTTTTTTATAGGTAGTGAATGGCAATTAGATGTATTTTTCAATCATATTAATAATTTACACCCAAAAATTAAATTTACATTAGAAGTTGAAGAAAATAACTCAATCAATTTTCTTGATTTAAAAATTCAGAGTTAATAATGTACTTGATTATTCGATTTACAGAAAACCAACACATACTGATGTTTGTCTATACCATTTAATTCCAATAATATCATGTCACATAAATGAGCAGAGTGTACAATTCAATGATACATAAAGTTATTTACAGTTCCCATGAACAAATGTAAGTTTGATACAGAAATTAATACTATTAAACGAATAGCCACATTCGATGGTTATCCATTGCACATAAGAAATAAATTACTTAATAAAAATAGAGAAAAAATTGGCATTAGAACTTATACTTCCCAAAACAAACTAAAGTAATAGAAAATTACAATGACATCACATAGGTATGCTGGTAATATTTCTAATATTTCAAAAATAGTATCTTAGTACTTACGCTTACGGATCGATATAAGCGATTTCAGACAAACAAGAGGATCGCGGTCAAAGTACTTGGATAGACATGAAGGTAATTACTAAATACTATAACTTAATTATTAATTTTACAACTATAATTTGAGATCTATATTACGAATGTGATGAACTATATTAATATAAATATGTAAATCACGCGTTTGTAATAATTGTGATAGAATATATGGTTTTATTAATTTATTTATTTGATAAAGAGATGCATTAAATATTAAAACCATATCCGGTATTCTGTGACAATTTAAAATCATGTGCTCGGCCGTACCCAATTCACCACATTCACAATAAGTCTTTATGTTTTAATTTAAATAAATATTCTGGGATTAACACATGATTAAATCTTAAATGCAGAAATAACATTTTTCGAAACCGGTAAGCCAGGGTTTGAGTGAGTGGAATAATTGGCTGTATGCTTTTGTATACAAAACCTTTTGTGGAATCATTATATATATTCATGAACCCAAGCGCATTTGCTGATTATTTTTGAAAAAGTGCAAATATCTTCTGTTGTACCTATATATTCAGTTACATTGCCGTCCACTACACCTGCCTTTGCAATTTGATCTACAATTTCATTGTTAATTAAACCACAGTGAGCTTTTATCCATCCAAAGATAATTTTAATATCAAGGATTTGAAATTATTTTATATGCTTCAAAATGTTGGCCATAATGCAGTGCTATTCAAAAGTCCTCTCCCCCCCTCGTATCTTTTGAACGGCTTCACATACATTAATAAAATTTGGAGGGTGAAAATAAAGTGTTGTAAACTTCTCTATGAATGGTAACATGTGACGTAATAGTAATAGATGACTCCACAGTGCCACTCTGGCCAATAATTTTAAATAGGACCTTATGGCAAGTGATATCTCGTTTGGAAGGCATTGACATTGGCTACATAGCCATATTAATTTTGTTTGGGTTTAAATTAATTTTGACGGATAAATTAAATAAATACAAAAATTATTGAAATTATTTTTTTAAATTTAATTAATCAAATATCAACAAAGGATTCTTATAGTAAGTGTTCGAAATATCCTCCGTCTACTTCTTGACAGTAATACATCCTATTAGTAAACTCTTCTCGTACTCGTTCGAAAGTGTCAGCTGAAATAGCATTGCATTCTTCAGTAATTCTTTCTTTCAAAACGCCAGTGCTATCTGGTGCCGTAGTATAAACCTTGGATTTCAAGTGCCCCCATAGAAAACATCTAATGGTGTCAGATCTGGTGACCGAGGTGGCCATTCTATAGGACCTCGCCGGCCGATGTATTACTGTCAGGAAGTAGACGGAGCACTTTTCGAACACTTGCTATAAGAATCCATTGTTGATATTTGATTAATTAAATTTAAAAAAATAATTTCAATAATTTTGGTATTTATTTAATTTATCCGTCAAAATTAATATGGCTATGTAGCAAATGTCAATGCCTTTCAAGCGAGATATCACTTGCCATAAGGTACTATTTAAAATTATTGGCCAGAGTGGCACTGTGACGTCATCTATTACTATTACGTCACCTGTTACCATTCGTAGAGAAGTTTACAACACTTTATTTTCTCCCTACAAATTTTATTAATGTAAGTGTAGCTGTTCAAAAGATACGAGGGGGGGAGGGGACTTTTGAATAGCACTGTATAATTTATATTTTCTTGGGAGTTGTATGTTTTATGGTTTCTACAGCACTCGTAGAATCCGAAAGTATAATCCACGAATTTTTTATTTCCGTGTTTTTAATATATTTTAAGGCTTCAAGTATTGCTATTAACTCTGCATTATAAATATTAATTTTTTCATTTCGAAACTTCAAAGTTTGGAATCCAAAAGGCTGAACATACCCCACTATTTGATTTTGATGCATCTGTATAGATATGTATATGATTCGGGAAAAGTATATTAACATCATAATGAAACATAGGATTTCTCATCGATAGTGGAAACTTTTAAAAAAATCACTTTAATGTGTTCGATACTATTGAAATCTACAAAAAAATTCGGAATTTTTTCAGACAAATAGCAATCTGGAAGCATATCTTTTGTGCTACTATAGGAAGACAAGATTGGAGGAGATTTTTTCTTTCGCCAATATGTTGAAGTCAGTTCTAGTATATGTAGCGTATGAATTTTATTCATCAATAAACTATTTTTTGACCACATTTTGTTTATAAATTTGTTTGTTAAATATTGTCTTCTTATATGTAGTGGCATCTCGTTTGTTTCTACATACACATTAGAATTAGGTGTGGATTTTAGAGCACCTAAGCAAAGCTTTCAACATTGATTTGTTACTACATCTAATTTCTGAAGATGACATTTCGCTGCCTGAGAGTAAAAAATACAGCCGTAATCCAATATAGCTCTCGTGTAAGATCTGTAAAGTAGAAGAGACATTTCTGCATCTGCTTCCCATGTCGTATGTGTTACTGCTCTTAGAACATTTAGGCTTTTTTCAGCTTTAGAAATTATATAATTGATGTGATTTGACCATAGTAATTTACGATCAATTATAATTCCCAAGTATTTTACAGATTCTACAACATTAAAATTGGTGGACTGGAGTTGTATTTTATTTGGCACTTTATGTTTTCTTGAGAAGATGCAAACTTGGCTCTTCTCTTCGGAAATCTCGATGCTTCTATTGAAGCACCATGTTTGTAAATCAACATGAAAGCTACTAATTCTATTTTTTCCTACTTGAAAATTACATTCATCAACATATACACAAATGTCATCCGCAAATTGCAGTATTTTGATTTTTTGTTTTTCTTGAAGTGCTGTCAAATCACTAGTATATATTAAATATAATAAAGGAGACAAAATTCCACCCTGTGCTAGACCTTTATTGGTGACTTGTGTAGTTTTTCATTTATCCTTAGATATGTAGGTCTGTTTGAATATAAGTTTATGATTCTTTGAGTAAATTCATTTGGTAGTCCAATATTCGTCATTTGTGATGCTAAGACCGAAAGGTCAACATTATCGTATGTACTGTTAATATCAACAAATAATGCTACTACGATGATTTGTAAAAGACAGATTAATATCAGTAATTAAATATGATATGTTCTCAATAGTAGAATGATGTCTTCTGAACCCAAATTGGTTATAAGCAATTTTATTATTAACTTCAAGCCACATTTCTAGCCGATATTTTAATATTCTCTCAAATGTTTTTAATACACAAGAAGCTAATGATATGCCTCTATACGATTCGGGTACTGTTGGATTTCGATTTGGTTTAAGAAATGGCACAACTATGTATTCTTTCCAATCATTGGGAAAAACTCCGTTATCCCAAATGAAATTAAAAATGTTAAGTAATTTATTTTTACTGTAATATGAGAAATTTGAAAACATGCTATACTGAATCCCATTAAGTCCTGGAGCGATATTTTTAGTACATTTAATACAGTTTAGAAGCTCCGTCATATTAATTGGTCTTAATAAGGGATGATCTGATTTATTGAGTTTCTGAATTTTACCAGAATTTAAATGGACAAAAGGAGGAGCCAATTTATTCAGATATAAATCCATCCAATGACCTTCATGAACTTTATATTTTGTGACGTTATTCGAGTTTTTTAATTTTTTCACTTCTTCACAGTTTTAATAGATGAGGCTCTATTTAAATTTTCGCAGAATTTTTTCCGTGATTCCTATTTATTTTTTAAAATTACCCTTTTTGTTTTTGCTACAGCTCTATTAAATTTGATGTAGTTCTCCAAATTTGAATTATTTTTGTAGGCTTGCCACATTCGTCATTCCACCACGATTTATTAAATTTTTGATTGACAGCTCTTCTTTTACTTGGAATTGAAATATTACTAACTTCTTTCAAATAATTTATAAATACTTCATATGACATATCATCTGATTCTGTTGACTTACGATCCATCAAAGTGGAGAAAAGTTGCCATTCAGCTTTATTTATATCCCACTTACAACAATTATTAATTAAACTGGCATATTGTTCCCCTAAATTTATTTTAATATATATTGGAAAGTGATTTGATCCCAAGCTAAAATTTTCCGTTTTCCAGTCACAAATTAATGAAACATCCCCAGAACAAATAGTTAAATCTATAGCCGATTTATTTATTGAAATTGGGCTCGGAATTAAGATCTCAGATCCGTTATTAAAAAAAAATTATATTGCATTGTTCAATCGCTTCCAACAAATTTTTTCCCGCAGTATCCATCAAATCACAACCCCATGCTGTATGATGAGAGTTAAAATCTCCTCCTACCAAGAAAGTTTTTTCCAAACTTTGAAAGAGATTTGTCCTATCTCTATTAGAAATTTTTAATTTGGGCTTAACGTATACTGAGTATATATTTAAAAATGTTTTATTGGCAATTTTTATTTTCCTAGCTACACACATAACGTTTGTTATGTTAATAAAATGATACGTATTCTGTATTTCAAATTTGTTTTTGACTAAAATGACCACACCACCATAGCCATCATCTCTATCTAGCCGAAATATATGATACCCTGAGATAATTACATTATTTTGCTTTTTCCACCACATTTCACACAGCAAGGCGACATCTATTTTGTTATCAAAAATGTATTTTTCCAATGCCCCCTTATTGGATAAAACCGATCGTGAATTCCACTGTAATTCAGTGAATTTAAATTTTACTTAAAATATCTGCTATATTACTTTTTAAAGATTCTAAAACATTTGTATCCTCAGTACTAAACTGAGTTTTAATAATATTCATAATTGATTCGCAAATAGTTTTATTATTAAGATAATTTTGTGATGAAGAAGTAGACATCAAGTATTTGACAGATTTCTGCTCATCATAAATAGGACACCTCCCTTTATCTGTAGCGTTATGGGTTCCCTTACATAAGACACAAACTGGACTATCTTTTTCATCGCAGGTAACTCCGTCATGTTCCCCTCCACAAAACTACATCTTATTTGACCTCTACACTGAGCGTTATGGGTTCCCTTACATAAGACACAAACTGGACTATCTTTTTTATCGCAGGTAACTCCGTCATGTTCCCCTCCACAAAACTACATCTTATTTGACCTCTACACTGAGCCTTAATGTGTCCATATCTCAAGCATTTTAAGCATTGAATGACCCTTGGTATACAATCTACATCATAAATAATACGCTCAATGATTATTTTTTCCGGACGAATTCGACCATTAAAAGTTACAATGATCGTTCCTGTGGGAATTAATTTATCATTTTCTCTCCTGTACATCCTTTTTACATTCACCACTTTACCCTTTTGCCCACTCCTATCTTCTATAATATTTGTTAATTCTTCCTCCGATAAATCTTTATCGACTTGTTTTACTACACCTTTTTTATGAACCAAAAAATTTGGAATGTAATCATCGTAATTTTTATTTACCTAATTTCTTGAATTAATGAACTTATTCGCACTTTCATAAGAATTAACTTCTACTCTTACCCTATTACGTCCTATTAAAGATATATTTACAATATTATTTCTGGTATCAGATACTGAATTTAATATTAACCTTGCTGTACCAATGCGATGTAATTTTCCTATATTACCGTTTTTATTTTCTACAAAAACAAAATATGCGCCAGAATCCGAATAACTGTAATAACTTTTAGGTCTAATAATTGAATCCTGACTTACTTTATTTCCGGTTTCATTGGTTTTTTTAAATTTTATTTGCTCTTGAGTGGTTTTTGTTACCTTATCTTTGTTTTTATTATCATGATTTTTTTCAATTTCAATATCGGACTCTATATCATCCATAACAATAGTTTTATATCCAATATTTTTTCCTCTATCAGGTGGATCACCATCCATGTTCTTGCTCATTATAGCTTACAATTTCACTATTCGAAAACACAATCTGTACGCGCAGAACTGGTGTATGTAGATCTACACTGTGAGACTACCCATACACGAATGTGAAGATAGTATCTTTAACAACAAATACAACAATTTCTTTTCAAACAGAAAGTAATGTGCTGAGTACAAAATTGTTAAATGTAAGAACAAAAATATCCTAATTAAAAAGTCTGGTATAAACACTTAAATGTCCAGAATATAATGCTGTCTATATAAGCCAAACCCTTAGGAGTTTTGAAATTAGTCAAAGTGAACACTTACGAGCATACAAATTAAAACAACTGGAGAAATCCCAAAACATCTACTTGACACCAAACATTCATTAACAGTGAACTAGAAGTACTTCAAATTTGTGACAAGAACAACAAGAACTAGATTTTCTTGAGGAATTAGAAATTAGATGACACTTGAGAGAACTACAATATGGAAGTCGTCAATAAACAGATGAATCTAGGTAGTTCTACACTTTTTAACTGTCTTCTTAAGTAGTAATTTCAAAGATCAGCAGATAATTCCTAGGTTTCACATATCATTTCACAGTTATACTGATCTTAATGGGAAAAAGATATTCAGAACATCCCTATAGGCCTAATAATATCTAAGCTTTAATATTTGTAAATTCATATCTTCTTCTTTTTTCTATTCATATAATATGTTATGGACGTTTAAATAAAACAACGAAATTCGTAGAAACACTACTTTTAATAATTAACTGGATTCCTATGCTGGTAGCCGACGAGTAAACATCGCTTATCGGTAATTATACTTCATTAAATTCAAATCAAAATACGAGTTCTTTACTGTGTATTGTTAAAAGTAGTAAATAATTAACAATCATCATGTGATTTTTTCAATATTTGTGATCGATGCTATGAACAATTGAACATAATTATTTGCAAAAGTTTCAACATTTTATTTTCATCAGTGGCGTAACATCAAGTCAGGCAACTGTTATTTCCTACAAAATGTTTTCAAGGATCAATTAGGGACCCTTGTCTTTCCTTTTCATTTGTATTGGCTTTGGTATCCAGGGCCACTTACAAAATGAATAATTATCAATCCCAATCAACTTAAAACTCTCCTCCCCATAATTCACATAATGCTACAAAGTTGTATGTTGCTGCTGCACAAACAAAACCTCCCTCACCAACCTTCCCTAAACGGGAACAAGCAATCATCATGCACGCCGTAACCAATCCCACTCTCTTTGAGTATATAAAAGCCGTAGGAGAAATTGTAATCCCCAAAAACGTAACAATTGCCTCTAGAATCTCAAACAACCGCATATGCATCTATTTAAGCTCTATTGCTATTGTCAATAGACTTCTTAATGGACACGATAGTATATATATATATTGAATCTAACAATATACCTATTCGAAGGCTTATCACACCTGCCAAACGAATTCTGATTTCCAACGTTTCTCCCACTATCTCTCACTCTCTTATAGAAAAAGCTCTAAAAGACATCGGCCTACAGCTAACCTCTCCTGTTTCATTCGTGAAATGTGGCGTACCGGATGATAAATATTCTCATATCATGAGTTTTCGCAGAATAACATATATTATACCAGAAAACGACAACTTCACTCTCCAAACATCCCTTTTAATTACTTTCGAAAATACTACTTACAAAATTTTTGTGTCCACGGATAATCTGGAATGTTTCTTATGTAAACTCCCTGGACACACCGCCGATTCTTGCACCAATCCACCTAACACTGGAATTCAAAATCCACCACCCCCATATCCAATAGTGCAAACAACTACTACACACTCTGTCAATCTGTAACTAACACTCAGAGTATACCTGTCGAAGATGATCAACCCAATCTGACACTTATCGAGCAAGTAAATTTACCTGTAACTCAAGGACAAAAGAGAGGTCTATCTACGGATAGCAACCTCGAAACTCCCTCTCAGCTCTCACCGATAGATGCTCCGACCGACAACCAGATGTTTCCCCTTTATACACAATACCTCAAAACTCAATCAACAGCATTAGAAAAAACCTAAAACGACCGGAAAAGAGGACTTTAAACTCACACCCACTACTTACTCTACTATACAAGAGCTATGCAAAAACAATTCTACTCACCTAACACTGACTGAAACACAACTCACCGCCTTCCTAGAAAACTCATTTGGCTTGTCAGACCCATTAAACGAAGCACTCTCTTCCACAGCAAATATACAAGGTCTACTAAATGACTTAACTCTTATGTACAACATAACCAAAGAACGGTCTTTTAAAAATCGGTTGACTAGATTACAGAAAAAAATGAGGCATCAACTAAACCCTGAAGATTCGTCTGACGATAAGAGCTACACATCAGAAACCCAAACTGACGAAGAGTCAAATAATCCCACCTCTTAATTAGCACAGAACTCGTTAGAACCATCAGTGCATATTAACAATATCACTATATACAATAATAATCTTCAAGCTAATCCAATGGAATTGTGATGGATTTTTTCCCCGCCTGGAAATAATTCAGCAGCTCATATCCAATGAAAACACTCAAATGCTGTGACTCCAAGAAACAAATGCCACAATCTCGAAACTTCCCCACCTAAAAAACTTTGAAGGCTACCATTACATACACAATAATTGCAATAGAGCCAGTGGCGGTACTTCGATTTTCGTTTCTAATGACATATTTCCATCCATTCTTCCCCTTAATACCGACCTTGAAGCTGTTGCTGTAACTATATGGCTCCCGAATAAATTAAATGTGTGCAGTATATACATTCCCCCAAACCATTGTCTAAAAGAAGAAGAACTAGGAAACCTCATTTTTCAACTACCTCATGCCTACATTCTAGTAGGAGATTTCAATGCGCATAATAACTTATGGGAATCCAACTCAACATATGGTTAGGTAAGGGTAAAACAGTGGAAACTGTAATAAACTGTACAAATGCCTGCCTACTAAATACAGGATTCAATACACATCTTAACTTCTCCTCTGGTTCTTTCTCTGCCATAGATCTCAGTCTATGCGATCCTAAATTAGCTCCCACATTAACTTGGCGTACTGTTGATGATTTACATGATAGTAATCATTTCCCTATCGTTATATCTTCCATTGCCTCTCAAAACCCAAAAATCTCAACCAGGACTTTCTGGCGACTAAACAATGCTTTTACAACACAAACAGAAGATGTCCTACATTCTCTTAAGTTTTCCGAAAGCGTTGATGATAATATCGCAACATTCTCAAACTCTATTTTGTCAACTGCTGTATTACATGTAGGTAAAACTAATATATCCCATCCTAAGAAAAGTGTTCCTTGGTGGAATTCTTCTTGCAAAGACGCTGTACAACAACAAAACCTAGCATTAAAACTGTTCCGACAAAACAATACCCCTGAAAACCTCATTAATCTCAAAAAAGCCAGAGCAAAATCTAAATTCATTATCAAATAAAGCAAAAAAT
The DNA here is from genome assembly GCA_963921935.1 of Galeruca laticollis. Lineage (NCBI taxonomy): Eukaryota > Metazoa > Arthropoda > Insecta > Coleoptera > Chrysomelidae > Galeruca > Galeruca laticollis. Next base: position 147,682,963 of record OY998176.1, on the reverse strand, counting down.
CCTCCTGGAAAAATTATGTTTCGTCAATAAGCGAAAACACAAATCCCAGTCAAGTATGGAAAAAGATCAGAGGTATACAGGGTAACAAAACCAATAATGGAATTCCCCCTCTCGTTTCAAATGATAAGGTAATAAATAAAATTTCGAAGCAAAATTCCGAAGTGGGCTACACCCAAACATTGTAAATACTTATACTAATACCTCTTTATCATGCCCAATTCTATCAAATCAAGATATGGACTCAACCTACCTTTCTCTCACCAGGAACTTATTACTGCGCTAGAATCGTGCAAAAATTCCGCTGCTGGTCCTGATGACCTGCCATATATTTTCCTTAGAAAACTTGATTTCTTAGGTCAACTCAAACTCTTAGAACTGTTCAACTTAATTTGGACCTCTAACATGTTTCCACTACCTCCACTATAATTCAATCCGCGGTAAATTCCCTGTCCAACAAGATAAAATTATTGGGACCTCCTCTATCCCCAACAAAATCCAAAGTCATCAATTTTAGTAAGTCTTCAATAAACTCTACCTCTAATATTTTAATCAACAACATCCCCCTTCAGGTTGTAAATCACTGCAAAATATTGGGTATGATATTTGACTCCCGTCTCAATTGGAAAAAACATATTTTAGATACAAAGAGCGAAGGATACAGACGACTAAACATCATAAAAACCCTTTCTCACTTCCATTGGGGCGCTGACAAAACTTCTCTCTTAAAAATATACAGATCCCTTATTCGATCTAAATTAGACTATGGCTGCTTCGTATATCTGCATCTAAATCAGATATCAATGTCTTGAGCTCGGTACACAATACAGCTCTTCGCCTGTGTCTGGTGGCGTTTAGGTCTAGCCCGATAGAAAGTCTCTACTGCGAAGCAAATGAACCTCCTCTATGGATAAGACGTCAACATTTATTACTTAACTATATTATCTCGGTATCTTCCAATACCCTTAACTCAGTATACAGCTTGTTTACCAATGATAGCTTACAGAATATCTCAACATCCTCAACAATAAGACCCTTACCTTCACTACTAAAAACAATGCCAATCAAAATTGATATTTCTCAAACATTTCCTCTACCTCTTGAGCCACAATAGACTCTCGCGAGTCGCAGTGGAGGGCCTCATTGACCCACTCATTATAAACCCAACCTCTACTTCTTCCCTTAATGCCCCCACGGACGAAAAACATTCCTCATATCAACACATCTCTCACAACTCTGAATAGAAATGAAACACCAAACGATCTAATTAAATAAAACTTTTCTGGATATAATATACCGAAATGAATACGATTTAGTACTATATACTGATGCCTCGAAAAATGAAACAGGAGTCAGTTGTGCCGGAACAACATTAGATTCTCTAATCTTCTCTTCCACAATATCATCAACTTGTACTGTACATATCGGCGAACTCTATAGTATACTTCAGGCCTTCAAACATATTTCCGCTCCTAATTAAAATGTCTGCATATGTACAGACTCACTTGCCTCTATACACTCCATTAAAGATATATACAGTGACCATCCTGTTGTACAGAATATCTATAACTCCTACCAGCTCTCCTTTTCCCAAAATATAACAGTTACCATTCTATGGACACCATCTCACATTGGTATAATGGGAAACGAACTAGCTGATCAACTAGCTAAAAGGGCCACAACTTCAAACTATTATGCAGATAACATCCAAATTGTATCCGATCTCAAGCAAGTCATCAAGCATAAGATCAAATCTCTATGGCAAAATCATTCGAACTCCATCCCGACAAAATTGCAAAAAATTCAACCCTCATTAAGCCATCCTTACTATATTGGAGCTTCAAATCTCTCAAGACAAGACCTAGCGGTGCTGAGAAGACTAAGAATCGGTCACACTAGATTCACTCATGGCTACCTTATGTCATCCAACATTCGGCCATTCTGTTCAACCTGTAACTGCATCTACACCGTTGAACACATTATTCTAGAATGCCAACAGTACACAGCTAGAAGACAACAGCTCAACCTCAAAGGAAGTCTCCAAGAGATACTCGGAAATCCAGATAATGTCCCTTCCGTTCTCCAGTTCCTAAAAGATGTACATCTATACCACAAAATATAATATATTTATTGTATACTTTTACTGTACCTGTGCGAGTGGCCTTTGTAGCCGAGCACGTTAATTGCATTAAAAAAAAATAATTAACTTGTGTTAAAAATCAAGCTTCATTCCATGAATACAATTCTAAGACTAACTCATAATAATATTTATTATATTATATTATTTATCCCTCCTCTCATTTGGATCTTTCAGATCCATAGCGACTATACAGTAGAACGTCGATAATTGGGATTAATTGGGACCGGACCCCATCCGGATTATCAAATTATCCGGATTATCAAAATTACATTAAAAAACGGCCAGCACGCACTATTTGAGAAAAAAAGTTTTTAAAATTGTATATTTTCTATTATTGGTAGGTAGAGTATAAGGCCTATAAAGTAAAAACATGTATTTCAAGCACTGTATCGTATTTTATTTACAACAACATGTGTACAACGTACAGTAAAAACATCAGACACTACATACATATTTGAGTTTTTAAAAAAATCAGTGATTGGCTTTTGAACTGCGGTAGTAGTTCTTTTTTTTGCAGCAAAGTCCTTAATTCGTTTTAAGAGCATTAACTGGGTGGGTGAGCTCTCGTTTTGCGCGCCATTCTCCCGTCGCTCACTCTAAAGTAAGGAGCTTAGTGCAAAGGGCAGAAGGTACGCAATTTTATTTCTTGCTAGAGACGAATCCGTATAATTAACGGTCAGGATTTTTGACGTCCGAATTATCGACGTTCTACTTTATATGTATCTGACAGGGTTGCGCCTAACCGAGTGTTAAGAGGTTATCAGAATACGAAATAAATTAACAATAAATGAAATTACATATAATATATACCAATTGTTGATGAACGACTATTAACTAAAACAACCTAAAACTAAATATATCATTTTTATATCTTGCATTAAGCTAAATAGACATTATCGTTCTATTAATGCAAGATAGTAGAAACTTTTAATTACATGATTAGTATTTAATATAATATATTCAATATAACCCTGTAATACTTTTAAAATATAAAATTCACATAATATTGTACACTATAGCAAAAACTATCCCCCTCTGTCCATGGGCGTAGCCAGCGAAGGGCAAGGTGGGGCTGGGAGCAAAAATAAATTTAATAATTTTTAAATTTTAATTAAGAAAAAATTAGATCCAAAATATACATATTTTTCTGTTCTGCATATTTTTTTTGTTATCTGTTTTATATATTTTGTTTGTTGTTGTGGTCGTTTGGTTGCTTTTATGAACATTTCAAAATTAATTGATAATCTCTAATAAATAAAATTATTCGCGTGTCCTTTGTCACTAAAATATATGTCGTTAGCAAAAAACAAAGCTGTTTGAAAAACTGATATAGTGCTAAATATATATTAATAGCGTTTTCGATCTATGCATTGGTGCACACCAGAATTGTCCCACACCAGAATTGGATAAAAATGAGTGTTCGATTTACTCTCGGGATACGTCAATTTTTAGTGTTCGATTGAACCACTTAACAGTGGGACATTTTTGAGAAAAATGGTAAAAAAATTGTCACTTTCTTTTTGTTCTCATTTAACTAAATTTTTTGATCCTATTAATTAAATTTACTTAGTAAGTAGTTTTAGTGTGAAATATTTTGGAACATTCAATACACAATCCTACATCAGAATCCGAAATAAATACTCTTATAACAACTATTGATTTGGTGTGTAAGTGCTCTTGTCTAGCGACAGTGTCCTAATTAAAAATGTAACGAAACGCCACTGGTTTTCTTCGAGTTAGAGAAAATCGAGATACAAGTGAGGAATATACGGGAACCGGCGATGCGGATGTTCTGGGCTCAAAAGGGTATAAAAAGTTAGTTGCCTATCCGGCGCGAAGACAGACAGTACAGTACATAGTGCAGGATACGAAGTTGCATACGGCGAATAGAAAGCGAGGCACGAGAAACAAGAGGAAACATCCGTATCGCAACGTTTGGAAAAAAATTCAATTGCAGCCCTTTACAAAATTGCCAATTGCTCTTTACTCTTTGCTTGTATCTTTGTTAAACAATTTTTTTTTAGCTTTGGCAAAATATTTTGTGCATTATTATTTTAATTTTATATATTTTTCATTATTATGATGCCGACTTTTTTGCTTTCTAATCTAATTATAACAAAAATTACAATATTGCATCGATTTTGACAGCTGATATCTCAAATGAGACTTAATATAAAAATTTGAAATTTTCACGTATTAATGATCAAACAGCACTTTATACGTGCTATTAATTTGATTTTGTGTTTTTAATCTAGAGAAAAAATGTTAACATCAGATATAGTGTATCCACGTCACATTATAAGCTATCATTACGTGGTAGTTTTGTTTTATACTAATTTTTATAGTAGGAACTAAGAACAAGAATGATATTAAGTTATTATTTTTAGGTCAAAAATCTCTAAGACGCAAAAAAGTTCATGATGACAGTAGTGGAAGTGGAAGCAATGATTGTGATGAAGATGAAAATAAAATGGTCGGAACATCAAAATCGGAATCTACATTTGAAGGAGGCTCAAGTAGTTCTTCAAATCTACATGAAGCTGTCCTTGGAACTGGGACCTCTAAACAAACTGAAGAAGCGATGGCTACCTTGAAAATGACATAGGTCGTTATGTTAGTTGTGCCAATAACTTGCCTTCTGAAAAAAACAAGCAATTGTTGACAAACCCTTGAGTTCCATCATACAATTACGATTTTGCTTCTAATGCCATTCACTTGAAAAAAAAATTAACCATCGCTGGTTAGATTATTATACTCTATGGCTGGTGTACTCAAGTCGTTTGAATGGTGCTCTATGTTTGTATGGTATTTTATTTCCGCCAAGAATTGCTACAGTTAAAGGAGTTTTGGGGTCATTTATGGTAAGACTTTACATGAAATTTGAGGATGTACATGAAGATTGTAGGAAGCATGTTGGCAGCCATTACCAAAAATTTTCAACAGCTGCTGCAAATAATTTCTTGAAAATGCTCCTGTTGATGTCCAGTTGCAAATAGGGCACCATAAGACGATTGAAGAAAATAAACAAATATTGTCAGCAATTATTTCATGCATAATATTTTGTGGAATTCATGATTTGCTGCTTAGAGGAAAAGGAGGAAATGAGGGAGTTTTCTTAGAACTTTTAAATTTGAGGATTGACTTTGGTGATGAGAAGCTAAAGAGCCACTTGGATAAATGTCAAAAAAACGCAATCTATACCTAACCAACAATTCAAAATGAGATCATACAATTATGCGGTGAAGTATCAAAGAAAAGATAATAGAAGACGTAAACGGGCAAAAGCTTATGCTGTGATGGCTGATGAAACAGCAGATATCGCTGAAAAAGAGCAGCTTTCTATTGGAGTAAGGTTCTATGATGAAAGCCAAAAACTATTCAGGGAGGACTTTGTAGGCTACATTGAGTTAAAATGTCAAGATGCTTCTACAATCGCTAGCGCAATTGAAAGTTTTTTAGAAGATTATAATTTTTCCGCCGATAATTGTATGGGATTTGGATTTGGCGGGTGTTCCACGATGGGCGGCAAAGAAAATGGTGTATAGGCCGTTGTTAAAAAAAAGTACGCTAAAACTTTATTTTCCGTTGCTGCAGCCACAGACTAAATCTTGTGGTCAATGATACTAGCTAGCTACCAGAAATAAGAAACACAATTGCAACGGTTAAAAACACAATAACCTTCTTTCATGAATCGCCAGCCCGTAGGAAATCGCTTCCAAATTTTTCAAGGCTCTGTGAGACCAGATGGTCGGAAAAATATAAGACTATAAATTTTTTTTCAGAAAGCTTCACTCTCATTATCAAAGCACTAGAACATCTATCTGTCGAAGTAAACTGTGCAACAAGAACATCTGCCTACCAATTGCACTGTGCAGTTACTAAACCAATATTCATATTAGGCTTAAACATAATTGCAAGATACTCTGCAATTTTGGAACCCGTTGTAACCGATTTACAAGGTAAAAGTATGGATTTGGTTATGGTGAAGAAACATATTGATACTATTCTAGATGTAATCAAAGAAGATCGACAAGATGTCGAAAATGTTTCTTATGGTTTATTTAAAAATCACTTGATATCGCAGAGACAGTAGGAGTTGAGTTGTCAGTACCACGAGTCACTCAAAAGCAAGTATACAGAAGTAATCCACCATCTGAGTCTGCAGTTTAATATTTATAATATTGTATAAAAGGTCAGTAATATTTAATTTGTATTATTCAGAATTTGTTGAATTGTCTCAAATAAATGTAAATGTATTTGCTCCGGCTCTAGACAATATGACTCTTCTACAAGGAGTCGGTTCTTGAAAGAATTGTATTATTAAGCTATATCTCCCTTTTTAATATTTTTTTTTAAATAAATTTATGTTATTTTAAATCTTAATACATATATTGAACTATTGACAAATTCTTTCCTTTTTACAAATGAGGTATTTATTCTATCTCTTAACAACATTATTAGAACTGGATATCATTTTTTGACACCTTTTTTTATCCCTATCTTGATTCTTTAACTTCGTCCTTGGATGCTAGATTCTTCAACGAAAATATACCTGCTTTTGCTTTAACTTATCTTCATCCTTCAAGCATGTTCAAAATGGCTTCAAAAGATTTCAAGAATAATGCAGAATCTTTCATGGAATTTTATAGGTTGGGTGATGGCTCTGCAGAATTAGATTTGTGGTACAATATGTGGAAGAAAAAGAATTTAGTAGAAGGCAAATTAAAGGACATTGAAGTGGCTCCGCTTTTGGAGGAAGCTAATGTTATTTCCCTGCAACAAGGCACGCACAGCTAATATTAAGTGCTTTCCCATCCACTACTGCTACCGTGGAAAGAACGTTAAGTACCCTACGAAGGGTCAAACCTGGCTCAGCAGTACAATGGGTGATGACAGACTCACTGGGTTGTGTTTGATGAGTGTGCATCGAAAATTTTTGAAGGAAAATCAGGACTGCACAATGAAGAAAGTTTTGGATAAATTTAGTTTAAACCCAAGAAAAATGTTATTAGTTTAATTTAAGTATCATTAAAATCTCAAAGTTTTGTTTTCATTTGCCTTTTCTTTTTATCCTAAAATTTTAAATTTTGGACGACCATGGACCATGGTATGCCGCCCCCCTGTTATAAATCCTGGCTACGCCCTTGCCTCTGTCATAAATAAAAACTGATATTAGAAAACTGTATGCTACAATATTGAGTCAATCATAAAATATGCCGGCCACTTCTTGGTTCAGCCCAAAATAATTATTAAACATCAGGTAGGCATTACATCGACACTCACAAGGCAAAATGACTTAAGCGCCATTATTCCACAAACTCAGGTCCATGTATCATATTGAAGGACTAAGCGCCAATTTTTATATAACAAAATAAACCCCGTAAAATATGCAATATTTCCAGAGATAATTTGATTTAAAACTGCGCAAGCGCCAAAACTTCGTGAACAGATTCGTATAGAAGCAAACGAGGGTTGCACAACCACCAGTACTGTATGATAAACTATAGGGAGAGGTTAACAATTTTTTCTACGACCATGTCTGTAAACGTCAAAAATCGCACTGTCAACATTCCTTGTAAATGACATTTAACAATAACATGCACGTAATGAGATCTCATAACATACACGTGTGTTTCGAGAAGAAAACTTAAACTTCTTGGCTTAATTAAATTACAATCAAATTTTTATTTACGTAAGACTTTATTTGGCCTATTTACACGAATTTAGTCAGTTAAAAAACATAAAAACTTTTAGCATTAGCGAGATATATTTAGGATTGAAAGAGTGATGCCCCTAAATGTAGGCATCACATTATGCAATTTCTTTAAAAATAGGACACGTTTTCTTAAGTAGCATGCTATGAAAAATATGTCATGTCATTTATATTGTCAATTTCTTGAACAAAATATAATACAATTATAAATAACCGTTCATCACCATTAAATAATAAGGCACAATCGATTTACAATAATTGTTCAATTGTTAACAACTATTATAATAAAGTTTAAATGATTGCGATGTTTTTTTTATTTAATGGAAGAAAATGAATGGGCGTAGAAAAAGTATAGTACGTTACACGAGTTGTAAGCCCATTACGCACTCATGAAATTTATGCACTCGCTGCTGCGCGGCTTCGTGCATAAACTTTTTCATTTCGTGCGTAATGGGTTACTTACAACTCTTGTTACGTAATATACTATTAACAATAACATGCACGTAATGAGATCTCATAACATACACGTGCGTTCTGAGAAGAAAACTTAAACTTCTTGGTTTAATTAAATTACAATCAAATTTTTATTTACGTAAGACTTTATTTGGTGTATTTACATAAATTTATTCAATTAAAAAACATAAAAACTTTTAGCATTAGCGAGATGTATTTAGGATTGAAAGAGTGATGCCCCTAAATGTCGGCAGCACATCATGCAATTTCTTTAAAAATAGGACACGTTTTCTTAAGTAGTATGCTATGAAAATAAATGTGTAGTCATTTATATTGTCAGTTTCTTGAACAAAATATAATACAATTATAAATAACCGGTCATCACCATTAAATAATAAAGCACAATCGATTTACAATAATTGTTCAATTGTTATTAACAACTATTATAATAAAGTTTAAATGATTGCGATGTTTTTTACTGAATGGAAGAAAATGAATGGGCGTAGAAAAAGTATAGTACGTTACACGAGTTGTAAGCCCATTACGCACTCATGAAATTTATGCACTCGCCGCTGCGCAGCTTCGTGCATAAACTTTTTCATTTCGTGCGTAATGGGTTACTTACAACTCTTGTTACGTAATATACTATTAAACTTAGACTTTTGACTTAACCTCCACATCGAAGAAAACGTTTGACACAAGCGACTTGCAAGAAAAATGAAAATAGCATATTTTGCTCTTTCAATTTTACATTTGTACGAAATTATAGATTATCTTTAGTAACTCATAAAAAAATTGCAACCAAAATATGTAGTATAGAGAAGTGAACAGTTTTTTCCATTTATTGAGAGTTTATCGTCTAGACGTTTACGTCATGTTGCCTTGTAAGCGTCGACATGAAATGTAACTTTTATCAGTCTGATGATGATATTTGATGATATCGAAATAATTGTCAATTTTTAGAATTTTTTCATTAAATTTGGAATTATGTAGAAATAGTTAGTTTCATTTAAAAAAGTAATATAACTGCCATATGTACTATGAGGTCAAGGTGCTAAACATATTTCCAAAAACATGTTTGAGCGTTATTACCACTTAACGTGAGCGCCATCACCGTCAAGGGCAATGGCGCTCAAACCTGAGTTTTTTATATTGCTTTTCTAGTCAAAGATAACTACGAGTCAAAGATAACTACGTTTGGTGTTGAAATGTTGGTTATTGCATAGTAAAACAGCTTGTCATTTTTTTAATATTTGAAGTAAAATAAATAAACAGCGTATTCTCCTTAAGTAAACGCCATTCCCCTCCCTACATATTCTTCATATTTTCAATACATACAACAATGACGTTCAATAATCAAATAGCTCTATAAAATGCATTTATTATAAAAAATATCGTATGATTATGCATCAGTGTTATAATATGGAAACATGGAACTTGAATATAATCAACGAGAAACGACAACAAACGTTTTAAAAGCATTTTTGTTATAGGTACGCAATGAGAAGATACAAGTTAGCTATGGAAGCATATCTGGAAGCCGAACGTTTTTCACATAATTCAGATTGGCACATTTACTATTATCTAGGTACAAATTAGATATTTATTCGTTTATTTATATAGATCATGAAAAAAGATATTGACGTACTTAAATACAAATATAACGCATTAGTTTAGGAACCAACTTAAAAAATGATTGTGAAATCATTTGAATAACCAAAAACATTTAACTAAATGAATGTTTCTGGAAATTACTTTTATTAAAAATTAATTTCCTGCACTTGGTGATTAAAACAGTTGACCATTGAACATATGAAAAATGAATTGATTATTATAACTTCAAAGAGCACTAGATGGTATAAAATACAGTGTCTCACTACATTTTCACTATTTTAAAGAGTTTACATTCTTACTGTTGGTTGAAACAACTTTTAAAGTGTATAGCAGCGGTTTCCAAACTTTGTACACAACTGCCATCCTTATAAAAAATCTTACCTTTGCTCCCCTGTGAAATTTTTTATAAAAAAGTTCGTTACGCAAAAAATAATTACAAATGTATATCATAAATCATGAATATTAAAATTGAAATAATAATTATTTGATAATAACTATCAGTGTACTTCTTTCTTATTAAGCATTTTCCCTATAGCTAAAATTATTAGTGCCTATCTAATCATTTAACAATTAGTTGTGAGTTGGCCATGATTTATTTGTCAAAAACTGACATTTGACATAATAATAGGTACATTATTGTTTTTTGACTTATCTGTTTTTGGTACATTTTTTGGTGTTTTGAAGAATATGAACTAGGGCAAAAATTAATTTTACTAGTGATGAATTGATTGATATGATCTGAATATTGGAAGAATGCAATAAAAACGCCTTACTATCAGCAAGAGTTTACCATAAACGTTTTCCGCAAGCTACGAAAGCAAGCTTGGAGATATTGATTGATAATTTAATGTAAGAGGCACAGTGCATTCAAAAAGTATCGAGATTTGATTGGCTTTGTCCGGCCATCAATGTCTTCAACTGAACTTAACATCACTAAAGTTAACTTAAAAACGTCGTTTAGGTCTGAAAGAAATAGCCGCCGAAATTTCTATGTATCGTGAATCAATTTAATTTTGAGAATAATATTTTTAATAATGAGCCGAGTGTATTTTTAGGTCAATGTTTATTAAAATTGGGGGATATGAACAAAGCTCAAGAGTATGCTCAGAAGGCGGTCCAGGTTGGAAAACATGAATTTTGTTACGAGCTTTTAATAAAAATATTGATGTTACAAAATGAAGTAAAATCAGCTGTGGCTGTATCAAATGCCGCAGTAGAGTAAGTATTAAATTTATATTCTTTTACACGTAGTTTTCTGAAAATGGAAGGTGCATATACTTCATCAAATTGACCTTTACCCTGACGTCATACTCAACAACCACACGAAATGAATCAAAACGTTAGGAATTCATATCGAAGTGGCTACTTGTCATAATATATTTTTGCATTTCAGGATTTTCACACAAGTTTAATCCGAGTTCTTGAGTTTGTGATTTCAGTAATTTTCCTGGCGTATTCTAAAACAAAGTAAAATATTGTTAGATGTGCTTATAGTATACACAATATTCCCGTTACATAAATTCTTAAGTCCATTTTCCACGATGCAAGCTGACGCTGCAACTCGAGAAACTCGCATGCAACTTGGCATTTTTTTCGTTGGTCGCGTGGGTCGCATGAATTATAATTTGTTCTATTTTTGCGCGCGAAGTTGCTGCGACTTGTAATATTTCTGGTGGACTTTGACGTACCAACCGAAAATTTACTTTGACAATGCTCGGACATTGTTGTCAGTATTTGAGGTTTTTTAACGTTTAATATTTTCTTATGCTAAGTTTAATGTTTGGCAAGTCTCGACAAGTGTTCACAAACACAACCGTGTGAACGGGGTGTTTGGCTTGGCATGCGTAAGCTTTTCGTCGATGGTCAGCGATGCGGGCCAGAGTCTGTTTTTGAACACAGATCAAAGCAAGCTTGTGGTAAGCGTTTGCAACGTATTCACACGTTGGCGCATGTTTAGTGTCTCTTACGAACTCTAGAATTACCACAGTATTCTAAGTAGATGTGGGCACGATCTAATGAACCATAACTGATTTAACGATCTTTCGCTTGGCTTGTACTGAGACTCGCATGGTTTAATTTGTGAGACAAGCGGGCAGGATCAACCGCGGACCTGCTGTATAGTGTAGATACTATTTCTAGTATCGTTCAAATATAACAACAAATATTAGATGATGCACACATACACATATTAGTCTCCTCAAGTTTTTGAAGACATCAAAACGTGTTATGTGTATCACATCTATCGTATACAAATATTATCTTTCTCGTTTGCGTATTTTTTGCGTATATTTGAAAATATACAATTTTTAACACCACGCTTTACAGAAAAATTTTAATTTGATATACAGAGGACTACACATTCCATTATCTTTCTCTTTTTTTCTCGTTATAGTAGCACACTTATATATTTATTATACATCTGACGCATAAGTTGGCATTCGTCAGTATACATATCGAAGAACGGTATAGTTTGGCGTCTGTATATGTATTTTTCTTGCAAAGTGGCATCCTGGCAATGTTGCCGACCTCACTTCTGGTTATAGAAAGCTTTTAACATTGAATGTGATGATTTCCATCTGTTTTAATTTTTTCATACCATTGTTGACAGTGCGGAGGATATTAGTTATTGCAGAAGATCTACCGTTATTAATTGAAAAATGATATACTCGTTCTACAATTCACTAAAATTTGATTTTGAGGCAAAATAAAACACTACTGGCGATGAAAATGAATAATGCTGGCGATAAAACAAACTAAAGAATTTCTGGTAATAAGGTGAAAATTAATTGAATTTTCCAACGTAAACCACGAGATGAAGTAAAATTACTACTCAATTTTCAGGTTAATTTTCGAATGGGTATATTTTTCTACTTCACCATAGTAGATAGCAGATGTCAACTTTTTTTTGTGAAAATTCCGAAATGTAATCAGATTACTAGATGGGATGTTAATAGTTGTCTAGAATATTGAATTTCACAAAAATTTATAAAAATATCTGGGACGTTGAAACTCTCTCTGGTATATACAGGGTATCTCAATGATAACTGGATGGACGATAGCTGCATCCTTATTTGATCTAAGGAAAAATATGCCTTAATTAAAATTGTAGAGAGTAATAAAAGCAATGAATATACTAGTTTTTTTCCAAACATCATGGCGGTTTTTTTTCATTATCTTGAATAATTCGAAACCCGTGAAAAGTTAGGCTCTGAATTTTGAAGAAAAACTTTGGAACATAATTTCAAAAACAAAAGAGTGAACACTAAATTTTTAAAAAAGTCTCAAATTCAATTGAATTGCTAGACTTAGGTGTAACGCTAACGAAGATCATATCAAAAGAATAAGGAATCTAAAGAGATAATGAAGTAGTGAGGAATCCATCATGACTGTGTACAAGTTTTCAAATCAGTATCATCATTAAAGCCCTTCTCTAGTCTGCGTTTTTGATAGAATAGACATAAAAAAATATTTAATGAAGCATACAAATGTTCGTACAAAAACAGTACATATTTATTTTATTTATATTTTGCCAACGAAATTACTAGCCAGCCCGCTATTTTGTTATTAAATGAGCGGTCGATTTGAATTTTGGGTGATTTGTATGGTTACATGGAGTGAACATTTCAGGTATTTAAACATCTGACTGTCATTTCCGGTTCGATCAAAAACTCAACGAACTTCTTCATTACGAATGGAACTCCATAAATGTCTTTTTTAAATTTGGTTTCTAAGGAAAACTATGTTAAACATTTATCATATCCTAGACTTATCTTTGACGATTCTTGAGTCGCATATTTTATCCTTTTTAACAAAAAGTGAAAATATGTGCGAGAAATCCGATATTATTTCGGGGGTATGATACGTATAAGTATGGTAAGTACTAATAACATTCCTCCCGGTTCTACAAGAGGTGCTGTTAAATCTGATAGTCAGATGTTGATGACGTGAAATATTGATTTCAAGTGGAAGTTATATAAATATTAAACCCCATATTCAAAATCTTCTCAGTCTGAAGTTGCTATTTTCAGAGGTATCATGATAACATTTTTGCTGTAGGGATTTTGACTAATATGATAATGGGAATTAACGTTGAAAATTTCTAAATATGGGACTTAAATTATTTTCATAATAAGCGTCTGAATATCAAATTTTACGGCATTTCCGTTAGAATTGGAAGGAATGTTATTAGTACTGAAACATACAAGGCCACCAAAATAACAATGCAATATATTTAGGATTTCTGGTATATTAGTTTATTTTATTTCAAACTGATAAAATGTGCGACTCTTTGACATTTCTTGGAACCGTCATAGATAGAGTATGATACATGTTTCAAGTTTTCAAAAATCCAAATAATGAAGAATATTTTCAGGTTATTCTATTTGAAAAAAAACGACCTTCATTGAATTTCCATTTGAACTGTAAATTATAGTAAGATGTTTGAATAACTGAAATCTTAATCTTTATGTCAAAATTCATAAATTCCACATGGTGGCTCCAAAATGGCAGCCGAGATTTGTGATTATTGTCCAATTGTGGGTTGAGGTTACAAATTTAGCCGGAGATTCTCGAAATTCAATATCGCGGCTTCACGATGTCAAACCATTCAATCATAATAATAGCTCTAAACTCACGGAAAAATTACCTTATAACAATGATGCTGTATCAGAAATGCATAGATTAAGGAGTAGAATAAAAATCATAAAATATAATCATAGAACAACTTTTTAAAGGCAAACTTTTATTCAAATGCGCTATAAATTAAAAAAATAATTTCTTTAGATGTATGACGTGGATTATTCTGTAGGTTACAGATTGAAAAGATTCGAATTAAAAAGTTTTTCGGCATGCTATATGTAAAAAAAATATATATATAAAGTATCGTTAAAATTGTGCTACCACCAAGTTTTTATTTTCAAATACGATACAAATATTTTTAATTGCATTGTTTCAAATGCTGAGAGTCATGTTTCATATCGGCGTTGTATTTACATCTGAACTACAGAGTTTTTTGGAAATATTGAATTATTATCGGTAAAATTTCAAATCTTCAATAATTAAACCAGTCTTGTTGATTGATATTTTTCAATAACTGCTGTTGTGGAATATTAAAAAAGGTTAAAATTGTTATGGGTATACTTCAGTATTTTCAAATCACTCTGTAGTTCAGATGAAAATACCACGTCAATATGAAACATACCTCTTGGCATTTGAAATATTGCAATGAAAAATACAGGTCCGTATTTGAAAATAAAATGTTTGGGGTGGCCCAATTTGTACCATACATAATATGAATTCGGAATATATAATTATTACCGTGCGGACTAACAGAAAGCAAAAGTTGTTTTTTGTTAGTCGCATTCGGTCCTCTCCATTGCCCTTTTTCCTATTACGACTATTCAAATACTGGACATCTTGCTTCAGACGGATTCTGTCGTACGACGAAGTCCATATTTTCTTTCTTTTTCTTTTAATTATACATTAATTTAATTTTAATGACTTCTCTTAACGTTGTCTAATTTTAATTTTGTTTGACGTTTGCATAATTATGTAAATGTTCCTAACTATTATGTATACATTTAAGGCCTGATGATAGTTCAATGTGCCGAAACTAGTTGCCCCCTTCAATAATATATGTTGTAGTACGGATTTTGCGTTTTACTTACTGCTATTTGCCTACAGACTACATTTGAGATGGAGAGTCTTTTTCATTTACTTTAATGTAAGTAATAATCTCTGATAAACTACAAATATAAATTGAAAATCATTTTTGATATTATTTTTGGTTGTGGTAAAAATAACCAGTCAATTATTCATCAGTAGTTTGTTTGTTTACATAGCTGCTTTCAAGTTTTATTTCGTTCATATAGATAATTAGCTCTAAATATAATAAAGGAGTATATAAAATGAGTTAAAGTTATCTAACTTCGCTTTCTGTGCACCAATTTCAAACTTTAAGGTAGGTACCGTTATAAAGTAAAAATAAGCGTCTTTTAAGAAATTGCTAAATATACAGGGTGTGCCATTTAAAAAATTACATCTACTGTATTCTGAAAATACGCCACTTTTCTAGCGAGTAAACCGGAAGTAGGGCATTTATATAAATGTGTCACAACAAAATTTACGGTAATTTTAAACCTAACTGTAAAAACCGCATCTTATTATCTAGAACCGTTTCGAAGATATAAGCTCTTGAAAACAGTCTGAATATAACGAGACACCCAGTATAAAAGCTTAAATATGATTAGCCCTATGGGGATATCCTGAATATCTTTTTACCATTTAAGATCTAGGAAATCAGGAAAACTATTTGTGCTGATCTTTACAATTATTACTTAAGAAGACAGTTTAGAGGAAGGAGGCCTAATATGAGATAGCAGACTATTATGAGATACCGTATTTTCTCACCTAGTAAGAGTCTCCATCTAGCGACAACCGCTAAAACTAACTCATCGGAACATCAAATGTTAGATCAGCTAGATTTATTTTCAGTTGCTCCAGGCACTGGGCACTTAGATGGGTGAATTAATTTCTCTATCCATTGATTTAAGCCAGTAAATTTTATCATCTCTTTCATGTACTTCTTCAAATGACCGTGGCACATCTTCAACCAAACTCAAAGCATCTAGAGCCATGTAAGTCTCATAATCTTCTAGCCATTTTGGTGGTTTTATCCTTCGACTGCTTCTATATCTATCTTCACTCGCTTTCTGTTCTTTTTGATCTATTAAATCTTCGTAATTTCCGTCGTATACTTCTTGTTCTAGCCTGTTACCAATGTTCCCCATATTTTCATCTTGACTACTCCTTACTCGTTCATCTACATCTAGTGTTGCCATTTGTTTAAAATAAAATTCATTTTCATTAAACCTTACATCTCTGGCAATAACTACTTTATTTTTTGCTATATTCCACAGTCTATATCCAGTAGGTGCGTAGCCTAACATTATGCATTTTCCTTATTTATCATCAAACTTACTCCTTAACTCAACTGGAATATGAGCATAATAAGTTCTCACAATTACCTTTAAATATTCAACATCTGATTTTTTTTTGTTCCATATCTCGGCTGGTGTAATATCTCCATCCAGACTCTCCGTAGGTGACCTATTTATCACATAACATGATGCTCTTATTGCTTTTCCCCAGAGAAACTTAGGAACCTTTGAAGCATTCATAATACATCTAGCTCTTTCCACCAGAGTACGGTTCATCCTCTCTGTCTTCCCAAACTTGTGTCATAATTAGTTTCTGTAGTACTTGTGATTCACACTACAAAACAAGTCATTGTGACACTTGTTTTAAAAATAACTATTTTAAAACTTATTTTTTTCTTATATTTCATTGATAATGTATGTAATGTGTAGAATGACAAACATAAAATAAAAATGATCTTAATGCTCATTATGTGTTTTAATAATCCATTCAACTAATTCCTATAAAATTTCACATTCAAATTATTTTCCCTAGAAATTTAATTGATTGAAACTAGTTGTCACACAAATTGTAAATGGAACAAAAACGTTGTGTGAAATACTCTTTTTTGATAGCATTTCAACTTTTAACATTTTGTTGTTAACAGCAGCTCATAAATTTGCAATGCTAGTAAAAAAAAGTATTTTGCAAAATACTTTTGTTTCATTTACAATTTGAGGTGACGACTAGATTCGATCGCTTAAATTTCGCGGGTAATTTTATTTTTAAATTTCCCGCGCAATCGTAAGTCAATTTTTAAATTTCCCGCGCAAGTCAATTTCCAAATATCCCGCGCATTCACTGGGTTAGCATGGATCTGAACCTTTGCACAATTAAAAGATTAGTACATGGGCATGCATGTAGTCGACAAAATTTTTGTACAGAGTGGCAGATCTATCTGTGTATATAATCTTTGAGTTGCTCTTACGACCCGCCACGTGTACGTGTTTTTACGCATTAGTGTAATACCGAAATTTTATTAGTGTTCAGTTTGACGTGATTTTTTTGTTGAAAAGGTGAGGAAACAATTAAGTTTGTTATATTTGCTTTGTTGTATTGGAGTTGCTTTATTGTTTGAACATATAAAACGCGTGGCAACTCAATTAATTTTTGAGAAAAAAATATGTAAAGAATTTTCACAAGAGATGAGATACCTTGGTGCTCCTAATATGAGGTATATCATATTAGGAGAACTTTCTTTTTTAAATAATTTCAACGAAAGCTGTTTGCAGATGCCTAGAGACAAGAAAAAAGGAAGCAGTGGGATAAAAATGCCATGATAAGGGCTGTTAAAGCGGTAAGGAACAAGGAGATGGGGTACCTGATGGCCTATAAAACATTCAATGTTCCGAAAGGTAAGCCTGCTTTTTTAGTTATTGTTTACTTTTTTTATCAATTATTTCTATTTTTCAGGAACCATTGAACGATATGTAAAAGATAACAGACGTGCAGAGGACCTCGTAAAAATAGCTTTGAGTAGGAAACAAGCTTTACCTGATGTTTTGGAGAAGCAGCAGACTACTGCATTGAAATGGGAAAAAAGTATTACGGTCTTCGGAGGAGAGATGTCAAATATATGGCGTTTCAGTTAGCAATCAGAAATGTCTTGAAGCATTCTTTTAGCATAGGAAAGGAATCTGCAGGTAAAAAATGGCTCAGGGGGTTTTTAAGAAGGCACCCGCAGTTGTCTGTACGTACACCACAGGCAATATCTGCTGCGAGAGTTAAAGGGTTTAATGCCGAAAACGTTGCGTAGTTTTTTGACATATTTGAGAAGGAGATGGTAAAAATTAATTTTTCTCCACATAGATTATTTAATGTCGACGAAACAGGCATTACGGTTGTGCAGAATAAACAAATCAAAATCATCGGCTTGAAAGGAAAAAACAGGTTTGTGCCATAACATCACAAGATAGGGGAAAACTCCTCACCGTTGTGACATCCATGAACGCTTCTGGTACTTTTATTCCGCCCTTGATAGTGTTTCCTCGTAAAATATGTCGGAACATCTATTAGCAGACCCACATTTCCATCGATCTGCACCAGTCGATATACTGTTAGGAGCTGGCACCACTCTTTCGTTATTGTCTGTAGGACAAATCAAGTTATCCACTCCTAATCAACAAGAATTATACCTTGAAAAAACAATGCTCGGTTGGATAATAGGAGGAGCTGCCCCTTCCAATGTGCCAGCAAAATCAAATTGTTATGTTACTACTACTCCTATAGACTTCGATCTTCAGAAATTTTGGGAGATAGAAGAATGTCCTAGAATCAAAAAATTCTCCGAAGAAGAAGAAAAATGTGAACAGCATTTCGGGAAGCACGTAACTAGAGAATCGAGTGGGCACTATGTAGTTGCCCTACCCTTCCACCCGCAGGCACATAACCTAGGTAAATCTTACTATTTCGCAAGAAAAAGATTTGATAGTATTGAACGTAAGTTAAACCAAACGCCTGCCCTCAAATTGTTATATGAAGAGGTTTTAGATGACTATTTAAACCAACGTCACATGTCCCCCGTTGTGGACAGTCCGTCGACATCAGATGGTTATTATTTACCTCATCACGCCGTTATTAAGGACACGAGTCTGACTACTAAAGTACGTGTGGTATATGATGGTTCACTAAAGACTTCCACGGGCGTATCATTAAATGACGTCCTGTACACCGGCCCCAATATTCAACCGGATTTATTCACAACATTGATTCGGTTTTGTGAACACCCTATCGTGATTACAGGCGACTTAAAACAGATGTATCGACAATTCCTAGTGAGAAGCGAAGATCGTAAATTTCAACGTATCATTTGGAGGAATCAACAGAAAAGGCTGCAAATTTTCGAATTAAATACCGTCACGTTCGGTATCACTTGCGCGTCGTACTTAGCCATCCGATGTCTGCATCAATTAAGTGAAGATGAGAGTGAAAGGTTTCCCGTAGCCGCCCCATTGTTATTAACCTAATTTTATGTGGATGATTTCCTCAGTGGCGCTAAGAGTCAAGAGCAAGCAAAAATCATGATAAAAGAAATGAATGGAATCCTTTCCGCCGCCGGTCTAACAATGAGACAATGGGCATCCAACGATCCTTCGGTGTTAGAAAATATACCTGTCGAAGATGTAAACCCGAGATTGCAACTGGGTGACACTACCTTGAAAACATTAGGCATTCACTGGGATTCGCAAAACGACACGATCATGTATACCGTTAATCCTATTCAGACAATTAGGATTACTAAAAGGATTATATTATCCGAAGTTGCAAAAATATTCGACCCTTTAGGGTTATTAGCACCAGTTATTATACTAGCGAAAATCATTTTACAAAGCTTGTGGAATTATAAGCTTGATTGGGACGAATCGTTACCTATCGAATTACACAGTGAATGGAAAATATATTGCCAACAATTACCGTCAGTTAATTTGTTGTCATTACCTCCGATATTAAAGAAGTTCAATTGCATGGATTTTCCGACTCTAGTGAAAGAGCATACGGTGCATGCGTTTATTTACGTATTATCGATCGCTTAGGAAGCATTGAAGTGCAGTTACTATGTGCTAAGTCCCGTGTTGCTCCTATTAAGACGATAACAATACCGAGATTAGAGCTGTGCGGGGCACACCTCTTGTCTACCTTAATGGAAACTGTAAATGCGGCCCTCCGAGAAGAAGTTGAAATTTTCTACTGGTCCGATTCTACAATCGTATTACGCTGGCTTCAAACTTGTCCTCAACAGTTGAAAACCTTTGTGTCACATCGTGTAGCTGACATACAAAGAATTACGCAAGTGAAGCAATGGCGACATGTATCCACACACGATAACCCGGCCGATCTCGTATCTAGAGGAGTATTACCTGCAGATTTTCCCTCTGCGACATTGTGGCGAGATGGTCCATCATGGTTAGGCCAATCTATGTCGGCGTGGCCGAATCTCGATTTACCGAAAGAGGAAGAAATACCTGAACTACCTGAGCAACGCAAACGAGTATGCTTGATTACAGCTGCCCGACCCTTTGTGACATTAAACAGATTTTCTACTCAAGAAAGAATGACCCATTCGTTGGCCTACTGTTTTCGTTTCGTAAGACGAACACCATCCACCAAACCCTTAACAGTTGAGGAAGTGAGCCAAGTAGAAACGAGAATAATCCGATGCGTGCAGAAGCAAACCTTTTCTAATGACATAAAGATTTTACTCTCAGCCGACTATCATAAATCCATTGATTCTAGCTTGCTCAAGTTAAATCCTTTTCTGGACAAAGAAGGGATAATGAGGGTAGGCGGTCGCTTGATATTGTCTAACTTACCATTCGACGCTAAACATCCGATTATATTACCTAAAAATAACCTCGTGACCGACCAATTTAGTTATAGTATATTTTCATAAAAAACATTTGCCTGCTGGAGTTCAGCAAACTTTATACTCAATTCGTCGTAAATTTTGGATTATTGACGGACGTAGTCAAGTGTATAAAAATATTAAACAATGTTGTGCCTGCTTCAAGGCTAATCCTCCACCTACCAATTACATTATGGGTAAATTGCCGAAAGCTCGTATCAATATCTCGAACCCATTTAATCAAGTTGGAATTGATTATTGTGGACCATTTCTCTTAAAGGAGAAGAAATACCGTAACCAAGCATCTGTAAAGGCTTACGTTGCTGTATTTGTTTGTCTAGCTTCAAAGGCTGTACACTTGGAAGTAGTAACAGACCTCACTTCTGTAGGATTCTTGGCAGCGTTGAGACGTTTCGTTTCCCGCCGCGGCTTATGTCACGACATTTACAGTGATAACGGCACGAATTTCGTTGGAGCTGATCTGATGCCAAGGGAATTAATTGAAGACATCCATACACGCGAAGCACAAGATCGAATTCAAGGATACTTGAGCGACAAGGGTATTCAGTGGCATTTTAGTCCTCCTCAAGCACCACACGTTGGGGGCTTATGGGAAGCGGCAGTGAAAAGCTTTAAAAACATTTATACCGAGTTGCCGGACATGATATGCTATTAACGTATGAGCAATTTAACACATTAATTATCGAAATCGAAGCTATATTAAATTCCAGACCATTTACCAGTATTTCCTCTGACCCTACCGTTCCTATGGCCCTTACTCCTGGCCATTTTTTAATAGGGGACTCACTGACCAACTTGCGAAGTCGTGATTATTCCACGACTCCTAGTAACCGTCTGTCACACTGGCAGCACATCCAGAAGGTAGAGCAGCATTTCTGGACGCAATGGAGTAAGGAGTACCTGAACGAATTGACGGTTCGCACCAAATGGGAAAAGGCCGGTCCTGAAATCCACGAAGGGGCTGTGGCCTTACTACGAGAAGACAACATTCCACCCTCACAATGGGCACTGGGAAGAATCATGAAGTGCTATCCCGGTAGTGACGGTGTGGTACGTACTGTTTTAGTGAAAACCGCGAAATCTTCAGTTGTCCGAAATGTGAAGAAGGTGGCGTTACTTCCGATTATACCGACTAATGCTGAAGATGGACATTCATAGACTTTATAATTGATCGTATTCTCTCAACGGGGGGAGTATGTTCAAGATTGTAAAATCTTGAAATTTATTTTGTTAAGATACCTTTAAAATATGTGAGACATTTGTATGCCTCCCTTTTTTTTATTGTTTATATTTAAGGCGTAAATTCATTTTAGTTAATAGCTTTGTAGAAATATGTTGCAACATTGATAAAATCTTTATATTGTTGATAATTTCATTGTATTTTCAAAATATTTTAAAATATCACGTTTTCCAACAATGATTGTAAATTGTTTTGTATGGGCATATGCATAGCATCTTTTTTGAAAGTCGACATCTTGATGCATTGTCCTATAGTTAAGAATTGAGAAAAAAGCACGTTTCACCCTATTATATATTGTATTGTAAGAACCCTAAATTTAGTGTCAATTCTGCATCAGTTTTATGGTAGAGGTTCGGAAGACATGAAAGACATTTTTGAATTACTTTTCTAAGTAAGAAGGTTACAATTGCTATTGTAGTATTCCATAGAAACTTAACTTACTATTGGCGGCACCCATAGTTGATTCTTGTCTGGGAACCCGACAAGTCAAGTGATGCTGGCCAATAGGAAATATTTATTTTCGGTTGGTCAACCCAATCCACGTGTAAACACGCCCCTCGCAGATTTCTACTTAACACGTCTCACAACGTGAAGAAATCAGTTTTTTCACACTCATCGAATCGAGCGCAATGCTCAGCAACGAAGTTAGTTTTTAACTCAACGAATCGAGCGCAATGCTCAGCAACGAAGTTAGTTTTTAATTCATCGAAACGAGCGCAAGGCTCAACAACAAAGTTAGTTTTTCACTCGTCAGTTCTACACTTCTAGACGCGAGTTATACATTCATCGACGCGAGTTTTACACACTCATCGAATGGTGCTCAACGCTCAATAACAAAGTTAGTTTAAAATTCATCAAATCGAAACATAAAGTGTCTTCCGATCTGAAACCACAGAAATTCAGCGTTCACAACTCAACTTTGTAACATTTTGTAAATTTGTACATAATAAATTATTAATTTCGACATTAACTTTGTCAAATTAAGATTATTTATTTAGTTGAATGTCCACGCCAGTTGACGAAGTTCAACTAGAAATATAATCAAAAACACATGTTATAAGCCCAATCTTTCAAAATCAATGCCAGAGTAGCTGTTGTAGTAGATTGATCCAGAATATAATTTCTTTCTTTGGTGAAGGTCTTAAATTTTCTCCATATAGACTAATTACTTTTTAGAGTATTTTTCGAAGTAGTTTCCAAAATCTTTTTGTTATTTCTGCATCAGAAAAGGTACTAAACCGATGATTTTCACCCATTTTTTATATCGTGTTGACACAATTATTTTGACAACTTGCTAGGCAAATAAAAGCCACAGTTATTATTCTCGAGAATAATCACAAGATGTTTATTCCCACTATAATAATGACATAATTGGTTGAAACTTACCCTTGTGACAAATAAAGAAGCATTTCATTGGTTTTAAGAAACGTCAAAAAATAATCAAAGTTACAAATTCTAAAATTTTTTAACCCTCTAATTACTGTTCTACTGAATAAAAAATGTAGATCAGTCGAAGGGAATAAGTTAATTATCTAAAATATTAGCATATTTCTGAATAATATCAAAACAACTCAGCTTTAGAATATAAGACATTCATAAGCGATATTTTCAACCAACGTTCTAGTGACATTTGTTACTCCCACGATTTCCAATATAAAATCAAGGCCTGTGATATATTATTTAGAGGTTCTTCATTCTATATTAACTCAAAGACGTGCAAAAAACACGAGTGAATAAGTAAACGACAAATAATTGACTAATTTTGTCTGGGTTTGGCACAGAAACAATCTGAACTAATTCATAGCTACTAGGTAAAAACGTAACATGTTTATACAGGGCGATTCTTTGAAAGTTTTAGAGAAACTTGATATAAATATCTGAACATTTGGGGTATGGAATTTTCAAACATGTCCAACTGACATTTAAGGCTTCCTACTGGTTATACTGGTTAATTGAAACTTCTTTATTTTAAATAAAATACCCTATATAGGTATTCACAGTTATTTTATAAAGCTAGTCTCGACATCGGGTGTTTACGAGATATGCACAATTCATTATTATACAGTGTGCAATTTGATACAATATTTTGGTTGCTACAAATTTTCATCCTGAATGTTACTGCCGGTTTCACAATGTCAAGTTATCCTGAGGTTAACAAATAACCCTTGGTTATCTCAAAACAAGTGTTTCACATTATCCAGTCAAGGGTTCAAGTTATGGTTAACTCTCAGGATATTTAACCACCAGAAAATCTAGTGGTAATAAGGATAACCTGGAGATTCTAACCTAACAATTGAATTAAAGTTGATTGCATTTGTTTGTTTATTTTTTTGAGGGTGTTGTATTTTATTACAATAATTTAAAATGAACGTTTATGTGGTAAATATTTACCTATAGTAGTGATGAGGAACCAAGAAGACGTAAAATAATAAGTCCGGGATACGATTATTTCGAAGAGTATGACAACCTCGATTTATTTTATATATTTAGATTCCAAAGAAACCGTCGGGCATATGTTAGAAGAAATTGAAAATCATATTTCTTGATTAGCCTTTGTCACTATCAAAAATAATTGAAAGAACTATGGCTTTATCTGCTACTATATCAGTTATTACATTATCCATCTTTGTTGATATCTCGGTTTGTCTGTAATTTATTTTGGATATTTTTTTATTTTTATCTTTCCGAGTTATTGCATTTGATTGTTTGGATTTTATTATATGTTCATATTTATTAACTAGAGATAGCAATAAGGTTTCTTCTTCTTTTGAAATATTTATACGTTTCGAAGAATTCATATTAATTAAAATTATTACTTCTGCCAAAGAACCAAGTATTACCAACTACTAGCACATATCATATAACTACTACTACTAGTCTACCACAAATGACCTAACTTTATACTATTCCTTCTTTTTTACGATTTTGAATGTCTCTAACCATAAAGTCTGATCATTAAACATAATCTGTTACCAACTGAACAAAAATTATTACTGAACTATCGGTCAGTTAACCAATAGAGGAACAGACAATTGTGCAACGATACCTAATGGTAACCTTATAGGAAAAGGTAAATTGACCCGAGGAGTTAACCCGATATTGTGAAAACGGCCGTTAGAATGTTATTGGGAAAAACACTACTCTTCAAGTTTCATTAAACACACCCTATACTTAAATCGATCCGTTAGTGAAAAGTTTGTATTATGATTATGTACCTATTTCATTTGTTTTTTTTATCAGTACGCCCTACAAGTATTCATATCTCCAAATTAAATTCTTGATTTTTCTCTTCTGTTTAGAACCTACATTTTGCATTCATGAATAAACACTGAGACAAAGATAGGCTAGCTATCTGAAGACAATCACCTTTGCTTAATAATTCTATTATTTTGTCCCGTTTCTTGGTTTGTTGTGTGCTCTCTCTAGCACCAAGAATCTTCATTGCTTCCATAATATTTATAAGCACATTTTTTTCCGCTAATGATTTTTTCCAAATAATTAGGCTGTACGTATATTCTTTCTGCAAAGTTAGATTGGTGGGATTGACAATTTTTATGAACGACTGGATTCATCTTTTTACTGGTATCGTTAATACAGTATTAGATCAAGGATTTCTTGTCTTAGTTCTATCATTATACCAAAATCTGGCTATATCATGTTGTGTGATCTATATTCCTATTGCATTTATATATTAATACAGTTCTATTATTTCAAATTTTAAAGAATTTCAGTCAATTTTTTTACAATACTTTTGGCAAACCCTGTATTGTCTATAAAATCAATATAGTTGAAAAACCCTGTACCTGTATATGTAAGATTTGGCAGATTATTTATTTTTTGATGACATTTACATGTCACAGTTGAAAAAGATATTGAAGGCTAAAGAAAACAGAGGTCATTATAAAGTATTTAGAGTAATAAAAGTATTCTAAATCTTTGTTATTAGAAAATAACAA
This sequence comes from Galeruca laticollis, assembly GCA_963921935.1. Taxonomy (NCBI): domain Eukaryota; kingdom Metazoa; phylum Arthropoda; class Insecta; order Coleoptera; family Chrysomelidae; genus Galeruca; species Galeruca laticollis. Next base: position 147,656,512 of record OY998176.1, on the reverse strand, counting down.
GTTTAGCGTTAGTATAAGGCGTTATTCGGTATATTCAAAGTAAATTCAGTGCGTGTGTTTTCGAAAAATCATTCGTAATTCGAAGAAAGGTGAAGGATCCTGAATCCTAAATTAGTGTTGCAGTTGTACGAGTTTGCAGTTTTTTCTTCTCTACGTCCGGACTTCTGGTGAGTTCGCTTCAGAATTAATTAAATAGATTATTATATCATTGAACATCAAGCCTCGAAACAAAATTAAAATTAGACGCATCTAAATATTGAAATTAAAAATTGAATTCAAATAACAACGAAATATAAGTGCATCGAACAATTAAACTAGTGAAAGAAATTATTAAAAAAATCGGGTACTTGACATTTACCGAGGAGTTCAGTGACAATTCAAATTTTGAAATTTTTTAAAAATTGGAAACTTTTGAAATTAGATATTAGGCGGTTATTTAGTTTGTAGATTGTTTCAATTTTAATCTATTCTTAAAAGGTACGATTTCATTATTTGTATTAGAAGGAAAGCTAAATTTGGAATTCGTTAATTTGGGTAATTGTATATAATCGTTAAGCGTATTTTCATTGGAAATTATTTAAATCATTTTAGAAATGAATGGCGTACAAACCATTCGAACTCAAATACAACCTATGTCAACATCGACACGATGGACACAAATGTAGAATCTGAAAACTACCAAGAACCTACCCAATACCCTAATATTCACGACTTAGAATATCACGATGAAACCGATTATACCCAAGAGCAATTCCAAGACAACTATGATGAAGAAGAAAATTTTCACGACCTCTCGTTACTCGAACAACCCCCTCCTCAATAGACTTAAACAACATAAAAACCACCCAGGACTTCCATTTTTCATCCTACCTAAAAGTAAATTAAAAGTTCTCATCGACACAGGTGGATCTATACAATTATTTCATTTCAAGCATCAAAATTATTTAAGCCCCAGCACACATACAAAAAAGTAACGGACCAAATACCTTCCAACTTTGGCCCTAACATTATTCGAACACAACACTTAAACCCTGAAGAAAACCAAAAAATCTTGAAACTATGCCACAAATTTAAAGACATATTTTATGACGAAAAAAACAAATTAACATTCACTTCACAAATAAAACATCACATAAGAACAAAAGACGAAAACCCTATTTACGCACGAAGTTTTAGACACCCAAAAGCAATGCAAGAAGAAATAACTAGACAAATAAACAAATTACTAGAAAATAAAATTATCCGCCCCTCAATTTCTCCATATTCAGGCCTGTCTGGAAGGTGACGAAGAAAGCCGACGCTTCCGGCAAAAAGAAATTTCGCATGGTAATAGATTACCGCAAACTTAATGAAAACAAGATAGAAGACAAGTACCCCTTACCAAAAATTAACGAAATTATAAACAACTTAAGTAAAGCGACATACTTTACGACTTTAGACTTAGCCCAAGGATTCCACCAAATAGAAGTCCACCCCGACTCAATAGAAAAACCCGCGTTTACAGTTCTTCACGGTCACTTCAAATTTATTCGAATACCTTTTGGTTTAAAGTGCAGTCCAGCAACTTTTCAAAAACTGATGGACAACATTCTACGCCCCTTTTTACATAAATTCTGTTTTGTTTACATGGACGACGTAATAGTCTTTTCGAAATCCCTCCAAGAACATCTTATTCACATTTCCACCATTTTTCAACAATTCCGAGATGCCTTAAAAGTCCAACTCGATAAATCCGAATTCTTAACGAAAGAAGTAGCTTTTCTAGGACATATTGTAACTCCCGAAGGTCTTTTACCAAACCCTGCTAAACTCAAAGCTATAAAAGAATATCCTCTTCCCAAAACACTGAAAGACATAAAATCCTTCCTAGGACTCGTTGGATACTACAGGCGTTTCATTCCCAACTTTACCAAAATCACTTTCCCCCTTACAAGGTGTACAAGAAAAAATGCAATAGTCGTCCACACTAACCCTACTTACCTAGAATCATTTAACAAATGCAAATAATTACTTTCTAATTCACCTGTATTGCAATACCCCGATTCACGTACTCTAAATACAGCTGAACAAAATTACAGTACAACAGAACACGAATTACTTGCAATTATCAACTCGCGCAAACATTTTAGGCACTATTTATACGGTTAAAAATTCACCATAGAAACAGATCGTAACCCCTTAGTTTGGATTTAAAAGATTAAATATCCTACATCCCGTCTAGCCAGGTGGCGGTTAAAGCTAGAAGATTACGACTTCGAAGTTACTACAGATTTTGATGTAGATGAATTCATAGATCAATTTAATGAATTTGAAAATAATTACTCCTACGACGGACAAACACAACACACCTCAACAGAAAATCCTATCAACGGAATACCCTTATCCGAAGAACCTTTGAACTCTGATAAATATGAATTTATCTATAAAAAATTATTTTAAAAACACAGATATTCCATTTATACTACTGATAATTGGGAAGACTGCATTACATACGCTTTTGGAACAATACTAAAACCAAATCAAAAATCTCTGCAAACCATTTGTTTGTAATTTTTTGAGATTAAATATAAATAATACCGTGAAAGCACATTTTTGCGACTAAATTTCGGTTCGCAGGACATACAAAACGAAGAGAAACAAATAGGATGTGTAAAAACCTATCACAATGCAAATAATAATGGTATAATTGAAACCTACAAACATCTAAAGCAAAAATTTTATTGGCGTTCAATGCAAAATACTATATGAAACTTTATAAATAAATGTGAAATATGCCTAAAGCATAAACATGAACGCCAACCATACCAAATACCACAATTAGGCCCCCTACTAGGACAAAAACCTTTTGACATTTTACATGTAGATATTTTACAGTACGACAAATCATATTGCCTAACAATAATCGACTCTTTCTGAAAATACGCTCAATGTTACAAACTTCCAGATAAAGCGTCAGTATCTATTTTAAGTAAAATTAGACATTACTTCTCTCATCACAATTACCCGAAGAAAATGGTATTTGATAGCGGAAAGGAATTCAATTCACCACTAATTAAGGAATTTTTAAATAGAAATACACACAACTACTGTCAATAAATCCTCGTCGAACTCTCCCATAGAACGTTTTCATTCAACCTTATTAGAAAAACTCCGTTCACTAAAGGCACAAAACCCACAAAACTCTTTAGACGATACATTCACAAATGCTGTCCTCGTCTATAATCAATCTATACATAGTGCGACCGGTTATTCCCCATTTTTTATTCTTTACGGACCATACCTGAATGAAATAAACTTTGACTTTGATTTACCCATTTATGACACCTGCAACCAACAACATAAAAACGAACTACTTCCATTTATCGACCAAGTATATGCAAAAACAAAAGAAAAAAGAGACAAAGCCTTAGACAAAATAAACAAAAATGCTGAAAAATTACCCGAAATTACGCAAAGAAGTTACGTTAAGAAAAAGAAAATACAATCATAACTAGACCCCCTGTATCATACTATAACTCCTACCTCACAAAATTAAACGCAAATTATCGGTTTAACAATAAAAAACAACAAATCTAGTACACATTTAAAATATGTCAAAAGACTTAGAAAACACTATAAGCAATCCTCTTTACAGGACAGTCCTTCAGCATCTGCAGGCACTAGTCAAGATACAGGAAATCCCCAATAATGGTTACTACTCAGAATCAATGGGAAACGCGAAAATATGAACACATTATCATGAACACATATCAAAAAGAGACTTAGAAACAGACACTGACTAATAGCACAAATAATTTAAAAAAAAAATTACCAAATACACCTATGCTACAACTTTTGATAAACCACCTAATAAGAGAAGCAAAAGACAATCTTCATAAGGTCACCCGTAAACTAACACAAAAAAGAGGTTTATTCAACTTTATAGGAACGACAATTAAATACATTACTGGCTACAATTAAAGAAATTTTAGAAATCCAAAGTATTAACGATTACATAAAAAAACTGATAAGAGCGATAACTCTTTCGCAAATGAATCTTCCAAATATTGAACTCTTCACGCTTCACGAAATAACTACGCAACAAAGTACATTACTTTCAATTCACACTCGCGATGCCCTAATCATTAATAACGAACATCCTTACGAAATTCTAGAAGCTTCACATTCCGTAGTATGTATAACTCAGAAAACATTCTCATAATTCTGAAAATACCTATCCTTCACAAACATTCTTATCCATCCTTCAGAATCTACCCCATACCCAACAACGAACAAGCAATGATAATTCCACCTGCCAAATACTATGCAAATAACACATGGTATGAAAATTGTACGCCAATATCCAATATTCCATATGTCAAGGCAAAATTAACTCGAGATGCCAAATTCCTGATGTACAGACCTGTGTAACCGCTTTTTTTCCGAGAACTTCATCCAGGAAACGAACAATGTCATCCTACTAGGAGTAGTCAACTCATTGGCAATTGGAGAACAGACCGTCTACCACTCCAGTGCAATCTCTACAGAAGAAAATTTATACATTATGGGACGAAAAATAAATCCGCAAACTATTCAAGAGCTACAAGTTCATAATATTATTCAGATGAAACTTCAGCCACGACATTCGCTCATAGGTATTAGAAAAACTAAAAATTCACAAAACACATGGTAGAATCGAACCTATTGAACCATTGGATCTACATCCCCTGATGTCCACTGGTCTCAGTCTAATTTCAATTATTATAATAATATCTGTTCTAGCACATTTCTCGTACATAGTCATTCGCAGGAGAAAAGGGATTTCCAAATTAGTTTTTGGACCCAAGATTCCTCAGAAGCAAGTTGCTGCCTTACAAGAACTTCTCGAAATTCCGAGGACGGAATTTAATCCCAAGAGAGGAGGAGAAATGTAACCATAAGACCATTGACTCCGAAGATAAGATAAAACCAACGCTATCCGTAAAACCATTATCGACTAAATAATTAACTGACTTGACCCCGGAAACAAGATTAAGCCAACGTTTTCCGTAGGCCATTATCGACTAAACATTGAAACCGAAGAAGATAATCAACAGTATAAAAACATTATACATCTAATCATTTTCATTCATTCTTTGCTGTACCACATTAAGATTCATTTGTAATTTAGTTATAAATAATTATAGTTTTGTAAAGAATAATCACTTGTATATTTTGTGAAAAATAAAGTTTTTTTTAAAGTATTAAATCAGTGAAAACATAATTATATCCATTTTCATTCACAAATCTAGAAATAGTTAGTTTTTTGTAACTCTTTAACGGAAACTAGATATCCGATGCTACACTCAATCCTGTTTAAACTTCCTATAACCAAATTTACAATATACCACCCTTTAACATCAGTCGTCTCGTCAACAGATACGTATCCATAGTGGATAATTTCCAATTTCAATAATATTACTTTTCATAATGATACTTACCGGTTTGTTGCAAACTGTGCAGAATATATGGTTGTCATCCATAAATTTAAAGTCTTTTTTATTATTAATCCACTTCTTCAGATGAATTGATTTACTAGCACTTTCTTTTGGAATTATCACATATTTCTGATAAACAGTTAAGCAACCAAAACTTTACTGAACTAACTAAAGACAGGACAGAATTAAATACTAGATTTTTTCCACCAAATTTTAAAGGAGGTGAGATTTCATCGGTTTAATTTCAATAGTTTCCTCCACTTATAAAATCTAAAGACGATTGCAATTTGGGTATTTTGGCACACACATTCTGACATTTTGTTGCGTTCAGGAAAAACTATATTCATTTTATGACGGCAACTGACTTATCGCTCAGTAGGTCCTATTGTCGTACTATACTAATAACGATATGGGGTATTTTCGAGGAAAACCTACTTCGCTTGGTTCATTACCTGCTTTCACAGTTGTTTGTCCATATCGAATTTTTTTATTTTTTGCAGAAATCCGAAAGTACCTGAAAACGAGGATATATTGAAAAATTCTTAGCCTACTATAGAACCAAACAAAATTTCAATGTCAAAATATTTCATTACTCAACATATTCTCCTCCTTATTGGGTACATTTATTACAGCGAACCTGCAACGTCTCTAGACCTTTAAAAAAAATGTTTCTTGTTGTTCTGCAAACCAGACCTCCACAGCTTTTATTACCCTTCGTTGGAAGAAAATTTACAACCTTTCAACCTTTTTTTCAGTTGAGGAAAGAGATGATAGTCGGACGGAGCCAAATTTGGTGAATAAGGGGGGTGTTCTGGTAATTCAAACCCTAAATCACGAATTTTTTGCATGGCAACATAATATTTGTGTGCAGGGGCGGTGTCCTGCAAAAACAAAACACCTTTGGATAGCTTTCCGCGTCTTTTCTCTTTATTTTTTTCCCGTAGAGGGGTCAGTAATGTCGAATAGTAATCTCCAGTTATTGTTCTACCCTTATCCAAAAAATCAATCATGATTACTCCATGGCAATCCCAAAAAACTGAAGCAAGAACTTTTCCAGCAGATTTTTGGACACGAAACTTGGCGAACCAGAGTGTCGCCATTCCATCGATTGTTGCTTTCTTTCTGGATCGCAGAAATGTACCCAAGTCTCATCCATAGTAACAATTTGGTTTGAGAAGTCTACATCGTTTTCAAATCGAGCACAGATCGAACGCGATGCTTCTACCCTTGCACGCTTTTGGTCAACATTCAAACATTTGGGGATCCATTTTGCAGCAATTTTTCTCATGTCTAAATTGACGTGAACTATATGATGAACGCGTTCGTATGAAATATTCAGTGCTTCAGATATCCGTTTTAGCCCAACTCTACGGTTTGATAAAATCATGTCATTAACTGCATCGATATTTTCGGGGACTGACAAACAAAACTGGCCTTCCCGATCGGTCATCATCATCAATGCAAAATTTACCTCTTTTGAAGCTTGCAGTCCAACTTTTCACGGTCGCATACGAAGGACATTGATCACCAAGGGTATTAAGCATATCTTCGTAAATCTGCTTACCTCTTAACCCTTTTAAATACAGGTACTTGATGATGGCTCGATACTCCAATTTTTCGATTTTCACAATTTCGGTGGGCATCTTAAACTTTACACTGACACTTCTAATAAGTTATTGTTCGTTGCTATGGTAACGCAATATTTTATTTATGCAAGGAACTGGTCTAGGCTAACTAGATATTGTAATGTTTTTGTTATTTATTTAAACAATAAACGGGTGGGATAAATTTTAAACACACGATATGGCTACTTACTAATTTATTTAAACACTAACTCACTAACACTTAATTTATATGTACTTAACGTAATTTATTCAACTCCGTTAACATAAGGTTACAGGACCGTACTTAGTATCTGCTTCGGTGTGTGAGATTGTAACAATATCAATACATCCTCGTATATACACTTTTAATAAATGCATATGCACATATAGAATTTATTGATAACATGCAAATATACACTTAATATGCAGTTTGCATATTTCCCGAGCTCTTTTGATAACAAATAAATTTCTTTGTATCCGAAACCGTACAAAGGGTGCTCAGATATTTTCAGCTGGTCTATCACTGAAAAACGGGTTCATCTACTAGATTTTGCTCGTATCGACAATGGGTACTGTCATACTTCATTATATTTATACTTTATTACAAAATGAATCATATCTCAGACAAACTTTGAAAAAAAATCACATACCTGTGTATTATAAACATTCTTTTGTTAGTTTCTGCAGTTTCTGTGCAAACCGTTCTTACCAGTTGCGATGTTTTAAAGTGTAGTGAAATGTCGAGAGTTTTTTTTCAATCCTAAGAGACATTGATTTATCGAAGGCGATTTAATTATACTGTAATTAATACCTGTAATGCCTGTGATGTGTCAATGACCATAGCAGTCGAGACACATTAATCTAAATAAAAAAATACTAATTGTCGCTTCCAATATCGGCAACAAGTCTGTAAATTTTCATTTTTCTGTAATCCTACATAATCTGCGTAACCAGTCATTCGCAAAATTGTTATTTTATGTGTTTCAGCTAAATAAAACATGTTTGTGAAATGTACACAAAATTCGGTGGAATTATTAGATTAGAATGTAATGCGAATAATTTCCTCAATTTTGAAATTCTGTCAACACCGTTTTTAAGTTTTCTCCTTATTTATGCATTCTGTTAACTCATGTTTTCTGTTGAATATATTCTTGAGGCTTATTTTGTCGAAGAACATCTTGTTTACTCACCCTCAAGATCTTATCTTATTATACAGGGTGTTTCATTGGGAAAGGGCCTAACTTTAACTGTAGATGGGATCACTTTGGTGCTTCTAAAAACCTATATTTAATGTGTCTTTGTGTCTTCTGCACTTTACAACCGAGATACAGGGTGTTTTATAAATTTATCTTATTTATTTCGAAACTCATAACTTCCGAGTTACCCTGTATATTATTTTGAAATTTGGTAAGCGTCATAACCATTACCTAGAAACTCCATCAAAAGCATCTCCAAAAAGATAATGCAGGTCCGGCTTAACAAAAAATTTCAAAACTCGTCTTTCCTAAAAACAAGACCCTGTATATATTTTTTTTTAAAATTGCTCTTTATAATTGGAAAGAGTATAAAAAATCGAATCTATTTATTCCTTTTTTATTTTTCCGCAGACAATTTTACTACCAAAAATTTACCGTCAAAGTTATAATTTATGCACGTTTTGGGGGTTGACAATGGTATCGGAGAGGTTTTTTTATTTTTTAGCCTCAAATGAAATCTATTTAATGCATCTAGAGAAGCATTCTAGAAATTCAATTGAGTTTGTATGTTTACGAGTACAGACCACTAAAAAATGTGATTACAGGGCCATACTTAGGACATACTCATTCAATATGTTTCGAATATTTCGAACACCCTGTATAAGGATATGTATCTGGATACTACGCACTTCTACATTTAGAATAACAAGAGTAAAATACGTGAAATAAATTTATACTTCAAAAAACGTTAAAAGTACTCGTATAAACTAGATAATACTTCAAGTAGGCTATGGAATCGACACATCATTGAAGTATGTCATTTATATCTAGTTTCTGTCAAACAGTGTTTGATGTTTAGAACTTCCTACAGTATTTTCTTTTCACCTAGTGAGTATTAAATCATTATGCCTCATCAATTTTCTAACCGAGAATACGCAGATATTTTATTTATTTATGGATTTTGTAATGGTAATGGTACAGCTGCAAAAACTGAATACGGAAGAAGGTTCCATTACCGAAGGTTACCCAACCGTAAAACATTTATTCGTGTTTTTAATTACTTAGGAGAACACGGCAGATTTCCAACGGTTACATTAAACGAACATCAGGAAGGAAGGCATTTACATATGGAACAAAATATTTTGAATATTGTTAATAATAATCCGGAGATTAGTACAAGAAGAATTGGACATGTTACAAATGTACCTCATGTTACTGTTTGGCGGCGACTAAAACAATATAATCTTTATCCATTTCATATACAAGAAGTACAGCGACCTCAAGCAGGGGACGAAATTCCACGAACGAATTTTAGAAATTGGATCATTCGAATTGCAAGAATTTTAAGTAGAGTTCTATTCACGGATGAAGCTCAATTTACAAGAGACGGCGTTTATAATTTACGGAACACGCACAGAAGAAAATCCATTTGCTACAAGAGAGGCCCATTCGCAACGCAAATTTTCTGTTAACGTTTGGTGCGGTGTCATTGATAACACATTAATAGGACCACACATATTTCGACATAGACTCACTGACGAAGTCTATTTGGATTTTCTGCTGAATATTTTATCAGGCTATTAGATGATGCAGATGTAAATGTAGCAGGAATGTATTATCAGCATGACGGTGCTTCGGTGCATTACAGAGTCATAGTAAGAAATTTTTTAAATGGAAATTTTCCTAATTCATGGATAGGCAGAGGTGGTCCCAATAACTGGCCTTCAAGGTCACTTGACTTCAATCCTGTGGATTACCATTGTAGGAATTTTCCATAAATTCATACAATGCACCTTAATTCATCGTTAAGTCTAAGGTTTGAAGTTTAAATCTCCGCGCCTTTTATTAATGTTCACGGAACCAATTGGTACCTCCCGCGCCACTAGCCGCAAAATTACCGTCAACGAAAGGCAATCAGTAATGTCTTGGCTCAACTCTCTTGACGGCATGATCAAGTGTAAATTCATTTGTTTAAGTACATACCTAATTTCAATAATAAATTTAATATAACTGCAACAAATAAGAATGTGAAGTGTTTTTCCGATATTGATCGGTGAATATTTGTATTGTAAGTACTATTATTATTATAAATTATTGTTTAAATCCGCCTGGTCGCCTGGACCGGTTCATGACGGTAGTTTAGCGCTGTTGCCGTATCCGATACTACAGTTTGGTACTTCGTTCATTTTATAAAAGAAATTGTTCCAGTTGTAAGAATTCAAATAGAGGAATTGTGAGTGGCCCGTATTTTTTTATTCTCAACGACAATTTCAGCATTCCCGTCAATAAAAGGTTGGCGAGTGTTCTTGTTCCAAAATTCTCAAAAACATGTCGGGAAGGAAAGGATCAACTAATCAAAACTTATGGGAACCAGACAAATATCGCTAAGGCGAATTTCCCTGCTCGTACAACCATATTTGGGGATATCTAAAATCAAAAGTATATCCTACCGACATCAATAGCAGAGAAGAACTTCTTCGAAGAATAGAGAATGCCTGCGGAGAAATCAGAAATAATCTAGATGTGATCAGAAGGTCCGTTCGCAATATTACAAAAAGGGCAAGAAAGTGCATACAGTAGAATGGAGCAATTTTTATAGGACTTGCTTCGTTTGGAGAATGTCAATTAATAAAATTAATAAAAACCTCTCCGATTTTGGAGGATAAATTCATTTCTCGTATTTTACTTTTGTTATTCTAAATGTAGAAGTGCATAGTTTCCAGATACATATCCTAATACAGGGTGTTCGAAATATTCTAAACATATTGAATGAGTATGTCCTAAGTACGGCCCTGTAATCGCATTTTTTAGTGGTCTCTACTCGTAAACATACAAACTCAATTGAATTTCTAGGATGCTTCTCTAGATGCATTAAATAGATTTCATTTCAAGCTAAAAAATAAAAAAAAACCTCTTCGATACCATTGTTAACCCCCAAAACGTGCATAAATTATAACTTTGACGGTAAATTTTTGGTAGTAAAATTGTTTGCGAAAAAATGAAAAGGAAATAAGTAGATTCAATTTTTTATACTCTTACCAATTATAAAGAGCAATTTTAAAAAAATCTATATACAGAGTGTTGTTTTTAGGAAAGACGAGTTTTGAAATATTTTGTTAAGCCGGAGTTGCATTATCTTTTTATGGATGCTTTTGATGGAGTTTCTAGGTAATGGTTATGACGCTTACCAAATTTCAAATTAATATACAGGGTAACTCGGAACTTATGAGGTTCGAAAGAAATAGGATAAATTCATAAAACACCCTGTATCTCGGTTATAAAGTGCAGAAGACACATTGGTATTTAGAAGCACCAAAGTGATCCCCATCTACAGTTAAAGTTGGGCCCTTTCCCAATGAAACACCCCGTATCACATACCTAAAGCTTCGCATTTAAAGAGATCTACTTGTGCCTCTGCTATAGGGATCGTGCCGGAACTATAGAGGCAGCACTTATGCCGAAAGTAGAGCGCCCTGGTGTTAAATAAGAAAAACTTTGTGATGTAAACAGTGTAATAAACAACCTACAAAATGCAAAAAATGAATAGATCTTTTTATTTTCTTTGCCAGGAAAAATTGTTGGTATGTAAGATGGGTGTAGGGGATTATCTGATTTTTGACAAAATGAGCACTGCAAATTCCAGTATTGTTATTTGGTTCCCAATCCTCCCGATGTTTTCTAAAAGGTAATTAAAAAACTTGAAGTGATTCGTTTTGTACAAATGTTTACTTTCTTCCCCTTAATAGTATTTAATTATTTGAACTTATTATATAATATTAAAGTCAGCAAACACATAACTAGTTTTTTATTTTATATAATCAATGAAATCGTACAGAAAACAACATTTTATTCTCTCGATAATAATCTTTTATTTATGTATAAAGAAAGGTTAAAACATTTCTAATAGCTGCCAATTATAGTATCATACTGATTATACAAAAAATAATAGTTAACAAAATGTTTTAATTAGAACATTTTAATTACATATGGGTTATTACTGCATTTATTCATTTTTGACGTTTCAAGGTTATCCACGCAGTGTTCAATGAATTTTCGGAGAAACCATAAAATTTCAACTGCGTAGTATTTTTATACAGCATATTTGAACAGCCATGAATACAGAAAGATACTTTTGATGACGACATCACAAACATTTAATATCAGTTTTAAAAAATGAACATTTAAAAACGCTGATTATACAAAACTACCTATAATAGTGTTTACATTACATTGTTTGTTTTTTTCCACGGCAGATGGCATAAACGTCATCTTTCTCGGTCCCTATTATTGTAAGCATGAATGGAAGTCTTTATATCTTACTTAATCGTTTATCTTTGAACAACAAGCGATAACCTTTTTCGTTACTCTTGCAAGAAGTGGGTTCTAGTTAAGCTTAAAATCTAAAATAATTCAACTGTCGATCTCTATAACATTAAAAAGACAAATAATCTGTCTCTTTTGCTCACTGCATAATTTTTAGTAATAGATTAGGAAAACATAATAAATAGTCAACTGAAATTGATACGTTTATATAATATGTTTGTTACAACTTGGCAACCCCGTTCGACATGATTGCGAAACAGTTAACAATTTGGAATTGAATCTGTAATCTGTAAGAGTCGAGTACCACCGCTGAAACGGCGCATCTCAAGGAACCCTTTGTCAGCGAGAGTCAACACCAAATTTATAAAAGTCTATTCAAATGCTCACATATTGACTTCCTATACCCAGTGCCTATTTTTAAGATAGTTGGGTCCCAAGGCGTATTATCATTTCTGAAAACTTATCTATTATATTATTTGTTTTCAATTTATCGAGAATATCGCTTTCTACATTTAGAATAGCCAACGATGAAACATTTTCTTCATTTAATGAGTTTCTCAGATATGATTTTACCCGTTTTAATGTAGAAAATGTTCTCTCGCCGGATGCGTTACTAATAGGAATAGTTAATCTTCCAGTCCAGCGTTCCAGCGAGCTCGTTGTCGTAAAATTTACGACAAATGCGCCTTATCGCTTCCCCCACTTTTACCACTCAATTACAAGCATCGAGCTCCGAGATATGTCAAGTGACAGTCAGTGCCTCTCTAAACTGCAGATGTACCAGGTGTACTTTGAAGTCTTTGTTATTCATTAATTTTTGGGAATTTCCGTTGAGTGTAAATTTTACGACACGCGCCTTAAGGTGTAAGTATAAACTACTCTATACAATATTTTCTTATTTATATCGATTCTTATATATTTTTTATTTTAGACGTGTTCCATTATGTCCCGTAGGCCGCTTACACAACATGAGCCAGAAGAAATTGCTGAAGATTTATTCGAAGAGTCAGAGCCGGATCATAAGACTTACTTTCCCTCGAGTGACAGCGAGTTTTCGGTAGGAGAAATCGAGCAACAAACTGAAGAAAGTGCTAGCGAACAAGAAAACACCTCAGACGAATCTGAAGTACAGGAGGAAACAATGGAAGAATTTTTCATTGGAAAGAATAAATCCACACAATGGCGAAAGACAACATACCGTGTTTCTAATAAAACCAAGGGGATAAACGTGGTCAAAGTACCCACTGGCTTGACTCAAAAAGCTCTTGGTATTGAAAATGAACTAAGTGCGTTCTTTCAAATTATCGATATATCTATGATTGACGATGTTTTGAGGTACACAAATATGTATATCGATCAGCTGAGAATTGACCATCAATATTCTAGAGATCGGGACTGTAAAAACATCGACAGGCAAGAGTTCATGGCATACTTGAGTCTGCTATATTTGATCGGTATAAAAAATCTCATCATGCAAATGTGAAAGAGATTTTTGCCAGTGACGGTACCGGAATTGGAATAGCAAGAGCTATCATGAGTTACAAGAGATTTCTTTTCATCACCCGTTGCCTGAGATTCGATGACAAGAATACACGAGTTGAAAGCGATACGTGATTTTTTCTAAGCTTTCGTCAACAACTGCAAGACATCATTCAATTTGAGCGAATATGTTACAATCGATGAGATGCTCCATCCATTTAGAGGTCGTTGCAGCTTCATACAATATATTCCTAGCAAACCAGCCAAATACGGGTTGAATATGTTTGCGTTATGTGATGCCAAAAGTTTTTACACACACAACCTGGAAATATACTACGGAACACAACCCGACGGGCCATTTGCTGCCTCTAATACTGCATTAGATATTGTAAAGCGTCTAGTTACTCCGATAGAAAACTCAAACCGCAATTTGACCATGGATAACTGGTACACAAGTGTACCACTCGCTGATTATTTACTTACGAAAAAACAGTTTTGGGCACAATAAAAAAGAACAAGGCACAAATCCCAAAAGAATTCTTGCCGAACAAACACAGACCTGTTGGAACCACTCTCTTTGGTTTCCAAAAGAACAAAATGATGGTTTCCTATGTTACTCGGAAAAATAAATGTGTAATATTACTATTAACATTACATGACGATAACAAAATAGATCCTGACACCAGAAAGCCTCAGGTTATACTGGACTACAACGAAACCAAAGGCGGAGTGGATACAGTCGACAAAATGTGTGCCGCTTACTCGGTCTCTAGAATAACAAAGAGATGGCCATGTATAGTTTTCTACACTCTAATGAATATTGGCTGCATAAACGCTCAAATTTTGTATAAATTTGCCTGTCCACAAAAGGCTCCTAAGCATCGAAGACTTTTCCTAAAAAATTTGGCACTGACCATGTTGAAAGAGCATCTTATCTTCAGATCAAATATCAAACATTTACCGCAAGATATAAGTGCTTTTCTAAAAGTAAATTACGGTCGGGAAGTTGAACCGATAACAGAAGAAAGAAGAAGCCCCCCAAAACGAGTTGTTTGTCGGTCATGTGCACTGGAGACGAAAAGATCCTCAGCATCAATGAAGGGTTGCCGTTGCCAGTCCTTTACATGCAAGAACCATTCTGCAGTTGAGGTGGTTTGCAATAATTATAAGGATGAGAATATTGATTCTGACTCATAGGTCGATAAAATGTTTTGTTTTGAAATAATAACATATTTAGAGTGTTGCTTGGTTTTTTGTTCAAGAAAGTCAAATAAATTTTTTTAAAGTTAGTGTAATTTATCATTTTTCATAACCTTACAGTAATTCCCCAATATTTATATATAGAAAACACCATTTACATGGAGAAAACTCGATGACGTAAAATTTACGACGAGCGCCCGCCCAAGAAAAATTACACAGCGCGCCCGTTGAAAGGTTAAATATATACGCAAGAATACTTCAACGTTAGAGAAGGTTGACAAAATATTGTAATGAATTAAAAAATTTAACATTTCATAGGGGTCATTTGAGGAAATATCATTTGATTTACAAAGCGCTTTAAACTGTACAATTTCATCTACTAAATCTTCAGTAGCATCCACATTCATATTGTAATATTTTTTTATATTTTTTATACTTACATTAAATTTTTCATTTGAGGGTTCATTAAAAAATACACCAAAAATTTTATTTACACAATCATATGCTTGCATTCTCATTCTTAATTCAATAATCAATTTGTCACATATAGGAAAAAAGTATTTATTTTAAAGTTCTCAGCACCTCTTAAAGTAATATCTTGTGCAGGGCCTTTATCAAAGCAGTGTTTCCTCTTACGAACCCTTAAAAACTCATTTTTGTAAACTTTATTATTTGGCTGATTTTTTTTGGATTCCTCTTCAACTTCATCACACTGTTCTCTAAACCCATTGACAAATTCGATCAAACCACTGTATAGTGTAAAAGCCGCAGTTAAATTGGCTTGATTATCTTGTAGAGATTTACTGGTGGAGTTTATTCTGTCTAGGATTCTTTTCCAAGTCACTCTCATCAAGGCAAATTAAACTGTATTCATTTTGTGAAGTAAATCTCCAGCTTTTGTTCCGGTAGACTTTTTTTGGTTTGCATCGTCATTTAGCTCTACTAACGCTGTTTTTATTTCACTAAAACCAAGCGCGATAGATTTAGTAGCATCAGCTCGTGCTCATCTTGTGTCACATATTTTCTTAACCAATGGTAATTTAGTTTTTGAAACAGACATTTTTGAAGTACTTCCCATCCGTGCGTCGAAACCGAAAAAAAATTATATAAACATTGTACATTTTTAAAATATCTAGAAGCTTCTGAACAACTTTCGGCAGCACTATTACCGACCAAGCTTAAAGAATGACTGGAACATGGTACAAAATGTGCATTATTTGTCTTCTCTTTAATTTTTGCCTGCAATCCGTTATATTTTCCGGACCTATTGGTTGCGTTATCATAACTTTGGCCTCTGCAGTAATTGATATTGATATTGAGGTCACTTAATTTGGTTTGTAAAACATTCGATAGACTTTCTGCAGTATGAGAAAATATTTCCACAAAACCTAAAAACCTTTCTACTGGTTGACTATTTGGTAAAATATATCTTATAATCACAGTTAATAGATCGATATGTGAAATATCAGGCGTTGAATCGACGATAATTGAAAAATATTTTGCCACTTGCAGCTCGGTGATAATAATAACATTTTTTTCCTCATTTGCAATAAGGTGAATAAATTCGATGCAAATGGTCGAAGAAAGATAAATAACATGCCCATTTCCAATGTCACTATATTTCTGGTGGTGTCCGGCTAACAACGGCTCAAACTCACTAAGAAATTCCAACGAACCTAAACAGTTACCAATCCCTTTTGTTAAAAGTTTAGTCGTGGAACCATAAAATGGTAAACGACTTTTTGATAGAAACTTATTGGTAGCAAGCACTCTTAATAAAACATTTTTCCAGTAGTTTTGCTCCTGAAAATAACTTTTTCTGATTTCTGCATCTATCCTTCCCTCTATTCGACTTCTATTAATCATTGTGTCGACGGAGGTTACGTGTTCAGAAAACCTTTCGTGGTATTTTAAGTACTGAGTCAGTGTAGCTAGCCATCGGCTTTGATATATTTTTTCGAAAAAAGTTTGCAAATATAACAATAAACACTGAGACTGTAAACCAACCACTCACGAAGGACTTTTTCGCCATTTTCTTCAAATTTATAGAATGTTGAACTTTGTAAACTCGTAGATTTTTTACCATCCAACTGTTTTAGACACACACTTATTTTGTCAATATTTTGTTCAGGTCTGTTTTTAAGAAAATATTCTTGAAATTTCGAGGTTATATTTTGAGGCCAGTCTGCTAGATCACAAGTAGTCGAGGCGATGATGCATTATGTTAAGAAGTCTTTTAGTACAGCACGGATCGGATTGCGTTTTTTTGCATTCGCTTTCAAAAATTATTTATATCATTCCTACCTACTTTCTACCTATTACAAACCGGAAGTTGCATTGCTGCAGCCAAAAATGCATTCCAAAAATGCATTTTTTGAGAGGCCTTTTGGAAAATTTCATAACTTTGTAAATAAGAGTCAGAATTGGCCCAAGTTGGGTACCCAGTAGTTTATGAGGTCGCTGATCACGATTATGATGTTCAAATTGACCCCCCGAACACCTGGAGCTCAGGAACGCCGCCGAACGTCATCTCCGTGGGACTATCCCGAATTTCATGCGAGGAAGGAGATAAACTCGGCACCCGGGGGCTTTTTGGGTCGCTGAATTCAAATATGCTATCGGCGAACACCTCACGGACACCTGGTGCGCCCTAACCTGGACGCGGACGCCATCTTCGAGAATTTTCCTGGAAATATCGACAAAAACGAACCGGAAATTGTTATGGGGAAGTTTTGTGTACGCTGAATCTGAATTTCATGTGGAAAACGACCCTCCCAACACATGGTGCACCGAAACTTTTATCTAGACATCGATGTCATTCCCAGGAATGTCAACTAAACCTGTTGTTTTAGAGACCGACGTCAATGTACTGCAATAACTGTATGGAAATGTTGATTCTAGTTAAAATATCTATGGAGGAAAGGAAGAGAATGAATAGAAAGTCAATATTTATGTAATTGACATTTAAAAACTTTTTATTGAACTCAAATCAAGTACAATCCAACCATTACTTCGCCTAACCTCATTAATCAATAACTTCGATTTTCAAATACGTAACTAAATATCAAATTCTCCATCAAGTGACACATCGTTAGTCTGTTCATTTTCTTCATCATTCACTGACGTATTCATCAATAGTACATCTTGGTTTATAACCGACCTTGATATTCGAATTTTTGGTCTCGTTGGCTTATTTTCTAACTATGTTTGGTTGGTACACACCGGAACGGTATATGCATGGGTAGAGTTTATTCCGGGTTCAGTACACATCGAAACGGTATCTCGATAGACAGGGTATGTTCTGGGTTCAGTTAACACCGAAACAATGTCAGGACGCCCATCTATCAGACAACGACAAGGAACAGACGGGACAAACACGCGACACCGGCATTAAACAAACAAACTAAAAACATTCAGTCGTATATGTAAACGACATAGAAATGTCAAATAAAAGCAGTTACCATCGGGGTGTCCACAGTTATCATGTCATCATCAGTGGACGAAAATGCACGTGCTTTATTACAATTTGTTAATATCTGTAGGTTTGTTCTCACACGAGTCACAAACCATCAGAAATAGTCAAGATTCTGCGCAATACATTTCTCCGCGTTCATACATAAGTTTCTGATTGTTTGAAAACAGCTGGACTATGTTCACACAGGTTTGACCGATGATTTTCCAACTGTCCAACGTTGCGCAGAATCCTGACTATTTTTGATGGTTTGGAACTCGCGTGAGAACAAACCTATTAACAGAAAGAGACGGTACTGGGTTGACCCTATGTGGAAACGAAGACGAAACAAAAAAGGTACCTTTAAAGTTACGAAGGAGTTGGAAGTGTATGCTTAGAAGTTCCAGTCATTCTATAGGATGACTCAGAGGACACTTATCTTACTTTTGTAACAAATTAAACCGTACAGAACGTCACACTAAGCTTAGGTCGCCGATCTGTGCCAAGGAAAGACGACTAATAAGGTAAGCGTAGATGTTACTTGAAAATTATTCGAATAAAATAGCAATAGAACTCATTTATTTAATACAGAAGGTGCGAAAATAGTAACACAATAGTAAAAAGTGATACAATTTTTATCGTTTACATCTGAATTACTGTGAGACCTGGTGTAGGGAATTGTATTCTTCAGGAAATTGAATATGAGTGCTGCAAATTTTAGAACTTCAATCCTAAATTTTCTTTTTTGGTCTCTCGTCATTTCTTCAACATCAGGCATAACACTTACAAAAAAGCCATATTAGGATCGTTGTAGTCTATATTGCTAAGCCGTCTGTTGTTTGCTGCCAAATTTTTTTTTCTTCCTTCGATATAGTCAAGGGCAGATTTATTAACCTCTTACAGATTTGCCTGTGTATTGCATTTCATTATTTTGAAACTGTTTCGCAAGCTGGATTCATCGAGTTGCTTCTGTTTTTTTGATACATCTCGATTACTCGAAATTTCTTCTTCGGTTTCTGATATTCCTTGAACATTTTCTGGGTCTGATATATTCGTGTTATAATTTTTCCCCAGTTATTTTCAGATTCAATTGGACCATCTTGTGTATTATAACTTATAGTTCCTTGAGAACTTCTGCTTTTTGTAAACTTATCTAGGAATTGTAAGTGATTTGCTAAATAGTAAGGTGTTTTTACACTTGCTGAATATCCTGACGGTGTGATTTGTCTTAAATGTCTTGTATAAGATTTTCGTACCTTTTTCCATTTCTTCTTGCAGGAAGTTACTCTAACGAGAGAAGTTGAACATTTATAAGTTCCTATATAGAAACCAACAGTGTAACATTCGACATATTACCACAATATTTGCGTCATATTTCTGTCACTGTCATTTTATGTGAAATATTATGTAACTTTGAGTGACATTTGAAGTATATTTTTGCAGTCTGGCCATAACTAGTTGAATGTTAAATAAATTTTGTAACTTTTTTTATCTTCAATACCATATTGACCTCATATCATATCAAGAGTTTTTAACAGCGTAGAATTAAAAAACATAGAACAAATAACTGTTACAAATAAATAGTATAACACAAATAAAGACAATTGTACATAATTTATAAGTTAAATTATAAAACTTTATGAAAGTTAGTTTTTAGTATTGTCTGTTTGACCCCACCGGCTATAGTTAGGGCCTCTCTTTATTTCGATAACAATAGACAATGAACAATTGAGGGTTGAAATTACATCGGCATAATAGTCACGCTTGGAACTGGTTTCTTCTGGAGTAAATATTGATGCTTCAATATTGTGAAACTTTCACATTAGTATATGTGTTAAGTTTAATATGTAGCTAAAATGTTTAATCGTTATTGTCCCAATCTCGTTTCAGATGTCTCGAATGAATTAATTAATCTGTATGACATTTTGTTATCAATAAACTCAAGATTTTAAGATTCAAAGTTGGCAGTTTTATCGATAATTCAGTCAATAACGACCATAAAACATATATTTTATGCTATATTTTATGATTGGAGTCCGATTCTGGCGAGAAAGTGATTAGTTGTGTGTTGTATCGATCTGCAATTAAGTGCTTTATTCACAGAAATTAATAAACAACAATTAGAAAAACAAGTTTTACAGTGAAAAATACCGTAGGTATAAGTTGGGCAAGAGCATAATTATTTGAAAAACAATAAAATAAGATTAATAACAATAAATTGATATATCAGCACTCTATAAGCGGCCCTCAAAAAACTAGTATTGCTGATAAAAGACTGACTTCCGACGGGTCGACTGGGGTCAGTCTTTTTGCGCGGCTTACAAGTTAATAAGGACAGGGCAGTATTTAATTATATTCGAAATAATAAATAAAATATTAGTGTAAGGAATTTGGAATAAAATGTACACAGACAGCGACGATTATGTGACAGATGAAAGTAAGAAAAGATCTGCGGAGGTAAACCTTGGAGGACGCGTTGAGAAAAGTAGAAAAACACTCAGAACCCCTACGAAACAACAAAGAATGGAAGAAGATAAACTGGACACATTGATTTCGATGATGAAAGACATGAAACAAGATCAAACGTTAATAAAAAATGAGCTGCAGCAACTAAGAATCGAACAAAAAAAATTTAGTGATGAAATAATGTCAACAAAAAAAGAAAATGAGTTATTACGGGAAGAAAATAATATAATCAAACATGAGAATATGATTATAAAACAAGATCTGAATGACTTGAAGAAGAATATGGAGTGGTTGGAAAAAGATAAGAAGAAAAATAATGTTGTGATGAGTGGACTGGATGTCGATAAAATTAACAATGAGACAATGAAAACCACATTAGAAAATTTTTTTTCCAAAAACCTAAAAGTTAACATCAAAATCAAAAGTACCGCAAAGCTTTCCTCTAAAACATGTCTAATTGAAATGGCAAATGGAGAAGACAAGTACAAAGTTATGAATAATATGAATATTAATAATGACCTAACGAAGCAAGGAACAAACGTAAACAAATGAAAGTAATAGCGGCACAAGAAAAAAATAAGGGAAAAGATGTGAAGATAGGATACAATCGGATCGTAATCGAAGGAGAAGAATGGAGATGGAACAAAAATAATGAAACACTGGAAAAACGGCAAGCTAAAAACTAATAGATTCACAGGAGATAATAATGGACAGGATAATGACTCGGAATGAAAAAGGACATACGATTATACAAAGAAACAACGATAAAGAAATAAGGAAGCCAAAAAATAGGAGAAAGAACGAAATAAAAATTGGAACTCCGATCACTTTCTTGTTATTGCCAAAATAAAACAAAAGATTAAAAAAAAACAAAAAGGGAAAGAAATGCATTAGATGGAACATAACAAAGCTAAGTGAAGAGAAAGTAAGGAAAGAATATGAAACACAGATAGAAAAATTACTAAGCAAAATAGTGAAAAATGAAGACAACGTTAACGCACAATGGGAAGCTATAAAAAATCCATTCAAATAACAACGGAAAAACACAGGCAAAATGGATAGAGATAAAAGAAAAGAGTGGTACAATGATAGTTGCCGTGTAGCAGTAGAAACAAAAAGGAAAAAAGACGAAAATGGATAAGAACAAACGAAATAAAGCACAAGCAAGAATACATAAAAAGCAGAAATGAATGTAGCAAAATGATAAGAAAATCAAAGCGAGAATGGATAGATAACAATATAAAAGAAATAGAACAAGAAAGAAAGAATTGTAATACCAAGAAATTTTATAAAAATATGAATGAAAAAATCAAAAAACAATATTGTTTTTTGAGTTTTTCATTGATTTATGTTTAAAAGAATTTATTATAAAAATTTACAAATATTCCAAAATTCGCTATAGATTTTATCCCTTGATAATGAATGAAAATCATTCGAAAGCTCGGGAATAAATATCTGAAAGAATTTACTCTGGAGTCTTATTGCCACATCCCCACAAAAATATCTATTATATATATATATATATATATATATATATATATATATATATATATATATATTATTACACATCCTCTATTTGAAATTTAAAGAATAAGTAAAACATAAGGAAATTTATTTAATTTTAGTTGTCATACTCTCGATACACATTGTACTCTACGTAAATTCCTAAATTTTGAAAGAGTCAGTACAAATATCAAACATGACATTTCATAATTTCGATGACATTTGAGTAGAATATATCTAATGATAGATAGAACATAATAGGATTTGGAGAAAATATTTGAAATTGTAAAATATAGAGGTCTCTGCTAGCAAGATTACAAATGTAATAAAAGAATTTCAAAATCTCACTTGGTTATTGAAAATTATAGATTAGTAATTTTTTTCAAAAACAAGAAAAATCGGTAACCAACAGAAAGGAGAATTATTTATTTTGTAAAAATTTAGTCAGTAGCTTTTTATCCTTTGAAGAGACAACATCAGAATAAGAGTTGTCTCGAATTTTTTGGTAAATTGCATAAATTGCATATCATACAATCAGATAAATAACCCATATAATAAATTCAGTGCGTACATAATTCGGAAAAGAATTGTATCGTAAAAGTGTATGTGGTTCCAGTTTTTCTAAATCGTATATATTTAGAAAGTTGCACTATTCTAAATACGTTAGAATAAGTACGAGATTTCCTGATCCATTGGGTGAGTCCTCTCCAGTTTTAAATTTGTTTCTCGAGAAATATCAGGCCTTAAATTCAATACAGTTAAAAGATGCATCTATATATGAGAAAATTTGAAATATACCAAATTTATTGATACATATCATTTACAACATCAATTGAATAGACCATTTTGAGCAGAAGTTTCGGTATTTGACATTGATACACGTCAAGTGTAAATTATTATTTGAACGTTTGATAATAATTCATTAGGTTAAATTTTAGCATAGTTGTATTCTAATTTCAAGTTTTTTTTTGTAGAGGTTACGACTGTTGTTCTTTTATCATAATTTCTGGGAATAACAATTTTGTTAATTTTGCGTATCTGATAGTATAATATATAATTTTGATTCTAACTACCTGTAGTATTCATTCAGTATCCAATCTCATTGAACCTATCATTTTACATTCATGAAATTTTCAATTTAATCAGTGACATTTGGTTGAAATTTTTAGTGACAGTAAATTAGTAAATGTCATAAAATAATTAAAGGGCCTTTTATTATATTGAATTAACAGTTATTTGAGAGTTTGATAATAGTGAAACATTTAATTTGGAAATATCTTAAAAAAACAAATAAATTTGAAGAATTAATTTTGAACAATTTTGATCTCACCCTGAGATAGGAGTAATAATAATTCATCTTTATATTGATATTTATTGGCGCCGGGCATGTTTAATTTGACAATTACTGTCAAATTTGAAATTCAATACGTACTTAAGTGGTATGCACAATAATTGTCGCTGCGACAAGATAGTATAACTTATTTCCATATCGTAGGGCAATTATATCTAAAGAATTGAAATATTACAAATTGTTTTCAAACGTGGGCAATTATATTCAAAGGTTTGAAAATATAACAATATATATATATATATATATATATATATATATATATATATATATATATATTATATTTTTCTATATTCCTTAATAATATTTGCCCCACTTTCGGTTGACAATTATAATATACCTACTGTGTTTTAATTATATTATTTTATATGATGTGAATTTTATTTGTTGCTGTCGTCACAATTTGCAATAGTTACTACACTAATGTGAAAACACCTTTACCGCTAAATATAACCTATTAAATTTTATGACAGCAATTGTCAAATTAATATGCCCGGCTCTATAAATAGTAAATGTTATATTATGAAAGATAAATCAATACAATCAATTAACTCACTCTTAACTCAGGGAGGGATCAAAGATTTCAAATAAGAATTCAAATTTATAAATTTCCAAATAATTTTCCAAATTACGTATTGCACTATTCAAAATGTAAAGTAACTGTTTGTCCAATACACTATAAGACAATTAAATTCTTATGACATATACGAAATTTACTGTCAGGAAATTAACCAAATGTCACTTATTATACTAAATTTTCTCTAGGATAAAAATTATCAAATATAATGAGAATGAATATGAAAAAAGGAACCAAAGAAATTTAGAATTCAAATTTATATAATCTATTATCAGATAACAATTACAAAATTAAAACTTTTCAAAAAATATAAACGCATAAACCAAAGATAGAATTTTTCTATCAAACCTTAATATTAAACAATCTATAATTAGAAATTTCCTATCTAAATAACTTAACCAAAAGTTCAAAATGTCTACTTTTATAACTGATATATGTCAATGCAAAATGCGCAAATTTCCTTTAAATTGTCTATTCCAAAATAGTATTCACTTGACGTAGAATTTTATATAAGTAACGTTACTATAATTCCTATTTTCGAAATATTTTTACTAAAGGCCTATTAATTTTCGAGAGATAACATAGATAATAGGGACTGGACTCACCAACTAGGTTCTGGTAGACTCGTTCGTATTCTAAAACGCTTTTTAGAATTTCGAGAACGACTTTTCTAAATCAATAATTTAGAAACCGGAAAAACCACGCACACTTTATCGCTGTGATTCTTTGCGAATAATACACGCACTGGCTTTACAAAGGCAAGATATGTTGAACTGATAATAATCATACAAATTACTCTGATATTCTGAATTAAATGTGAGACAACTCTCATTCGATGATTGTCTCGAGGGAATCTTAAAATCAACTCTATTTTTAAATAAATTTGAGACAATTCTTATTTGATGTTGTCTCTCGGGAATATCAAAATCTACTAACTAAACTGTTTCAATAAATAATTCTCTCCTTTGGTTACCAAAAATTCTTTTTCAAAGAAAAATACGAATTTACGTTTTCATATACAAAGAGAGACTTTCATTGTTTTAGTATAAATGCCATTTTGCTAACAGAGACATCTGTATTCTTGTTTTCAAATCGTTTTTCAAATTCTATCTATCATTAAGTCCATTCTGCATTGATGTCATAAGAAATTGAAATGTCAAATCTTATTGGTATATTGAACCTTTCAAATTATTGATAATACAGTGTGTATCACTAGTATTACAACCAAATAAGCACATTTTCTTTATTTCAATGTTCTCTTTAGAATTTAAATAGAGGATATGTATTAATATATTATGATTTACTGGTAAGTTAGTCCCGCTGATATCCAGTACGAACTTTCCACGCTACCTTCAACTCATTTTAGGTCTGTTGGCCATCTTCGTTTAGTCTTTTGTGATTTCTCTCTTGAATTAGAAGTTGTAGTACATAATTGATGTTCTTCCCTGATCTCTTATGCTGCTGCTTCTGGTGTTTCTTTTGTATTGTATCGTTGACTGTTGCGATTTGGAGATACTGAGTAGCGTTGATCACATACATGGAGCATGACAATTTATGATTATCGCAAATACCTTCTCCTTTTCGTAACATATAATGTTACTTTTTGGAAACCACGCTGTCGTGTGGTTTCCAAGCCACATTATATGTTACTCAAAAACGAAGGTATTCATGTTTCGATAATCATCATTACACTTGTTGTATGACTATTGATAATCACACATATGATACTCGATTCAAGCATGATTTTCTACTGCCCGCCCATTTTTCTAAAATGGCGCATAACTCTCCCAATGTTATTGGTCTGGAAATCTTCAATAAAATTCCAAATAACAATAAGGATTGTCAATCGTTATCAAGATTTAGAAATAGATTAAAAATATATCTCTTGGAAGAATGTTTTCATTCGATTGCAGATTTATTTTGTTCTGTGATTATTTGACCATTAGATGTTATTTGTGTACTTTTAATTATGTTTGTACTATTTACCAATGACTATTTGTAATTTGACGTGTCCCATACATTGTAAAATGTCTTTTATGGAATAAAGAGTGTATTCATTTATTTATTTACAAGACGCTATTATTACAAAAATATCGAGCGATTAGTGCGACCATACTGCCTCCGGAGCGGCTCGACAGCGCTGCCAAGGTCGCGTGCAGGCCACGGTCACGGCTGCCGGGCCGCGACTACCACTACTACCAGGTCGCGACTGCCTAGATACTAGATCGGAATGCTAACTTAAAAGTTTGTGTTTGGTTGCTGGAAATTGGTTGACTGGTGCCCAGACTGCAATTGTTCAGGCGTAGATAATTTGGTCAAATTTCAACTACTCTGACTTGGTTGACTAATGCATGTGTTGAGAGTGGTTGCTAGAAGATTATAGAGAGATTTTTGCTTAGTTGCTGGGGCCTGGTTGAGTAGTGTCCACCCTGCTATTATTCGGGCATAGACCTATTTCATTTCTTCTCCGAAAAAAGCCGCTAATAATAGCCAACGAAATATACCAAGTGACATAGAAACCCGAGCACCAAGTAAAACTTATTTCTTTTCGGTAATATTTGGCATACATATCAGGGAGTTCGTAATGTGTAAATGATTAAAACTTCACTCCAATCAGGTGAGGATAATCTAAGTTTCTGCTCAACAGCTTTAATAATGAGTTGAAGTTCCACAATCTGTTACACATCCCTTAATGCGTCTAGGCATACTTATAATCAGGTTATCAATAACCTCATGCTTTGCCACCTCTATCTCGTGCCGAAGATTTTGAGGAGGAAGCAGTAAATTCTTTATCCTTCTACCGATTATGCCACATGTTCATTTGGGGACAAATCCGGGCATCATGGGTGGCCAAGGGAAGATATGAATTTGAGCCTAGTGGAAGTGGTCCAAGGTTTGTCTGGCTATATGTGGCCGAGCGTTATCTTGCTGAAAGGTTAGATTTTGGAGTATCCTGAAGTAAGGATCCAAATGAGGTTCCTAAATTTTTTGAATGTATCGATATCATAACTCCAACAGTGCGATGTACTAGCCGCTAAACAAAAAATTGGGGGTTACGACGTTCGCCTCGTCTCCTTCTCCCTCGCTCGACTATCACACATGTCTAGGCAGAACCGGGATTCATCACTGAAGACAGTAGTCGTTCCTGGTATCACTGAGGTAGATTTTTTCGATGTTCCAGAGTTAAAGGTTACACCAACCAAATCGGTATGAAAAAAGTCCAAACCTTCTTATCCGCCTATAAACACTCCGCATACCAAGGACACTTCAATATTTTGCAAACCACTAAATTCTATTGCCCTTGTCGATGAGAAAGGATCTCTTAGAGTTAATAACCTCAAGCGACGATCTTGGCCTTTTGTTGTTCTACTTACTGTCCTTTGTATCTGGCTCTTCGTGTTCGGCCTTCTTGGTGCCATGTCTGATAACATCTGACAACAGTATCCACACTTCTGTTTATTCTACAAAAGCTGAGATCTGTACATTTCCCCATTGCTATATTTTCACTCCAGTTTTCGACGGGCTTGTATAGATCAGTAATAGTACTCTACCATAGCGTACCGTATCACTCGAAAAAAAGCCACGACTCGAATCAATATTTGCCGCATCGTCTAGAAGGCGATTCAATGAGGAAGTTAATTTTTCATGCTTAGTGTTTTTCAGAAGTCATATTGCACTTGAAACATTCGCAGAAGTTCCTTATTTCGTATTTTCACTCTATAAAACAATGAAATTGTGGAAATCTCAAAATAGCATTATTATCAAAGGAAATCGCCCTGTAATACGAAAAGATTTGAAAATAAATATTTCATGAATTTGTCACACAAGAAAAACACCACATAGCATAAATCAGGATAAAATCATAATTTGTACGTATTTCTATCGATTTATATAGAGTATATATTATATTAGTTCAAATTCACGGCATATTTCTTCACCAAAGGAACGTTTTATTTTTCATTTATGTTTTTGTATCTTCGAATCGTATATATGTTTCTATATTTCCACCTTTTTGAGAACGTTTCTCTTCCATTTTCTTGTATTTGAAACGTTATCTGAATCATCCTCGAATATCTACATCACCACTTATTAATATACTTATTCCTGTTATCTCGTAGTAGGCATGGAGAACAATTCAAAGAGGGTAAAATCAACAAAATTCTAATGTCAATAGTCGTTTTCTTGTTGATGTCATAAAGCTCAAGAAATATTTCTGAATTATTAGACTAATCGAAGTTTTTTTTGTACTGTTCCAGTTTATGTGATTTTAAGTGTTTGTTGAACTTTGCTGAACAATATGGCCATCGCAAATAGAGTCAGTTATTATGTTTGTGACCGAAATGTTAATCCTAGACTCTCAATGCGTTAGAATAGATGATATATTATTGATGTTTTGCAAATTGCGACATATCGAAGACAAGCTGCGGGAAATCCACCTATTGATACTCAGGATGATACAATAAAATAACACAGTGATGAATGACATTATTGCAATGGAAAATAACCCTAATTGCCTTCGTCTCAATGTGTTGTCCCGCGTATCAAGTCGTGCGTGCATTATTTGTAATGCTTGTCAAAGTATTCAAAGACGTTCTTTAGAATACAGAGTGGAATATTTTTGTTGCTTCTGATATCTATGTCCCAGATTTCTTGAGAATTTGTGGTCACCATCTTGATCATCAAGGTTTCCTTCCAAATTACTTGAATGGAGGTTTGAATTTTGTGAATAAACCATACATAATTTCCAATCTTCAACATTTTCTTCAAAGAATGAGGACAGTTACTAATATTGCTAATAGAAATAGACCACTCCGTAACTGGGAGGATATCAATTGTTTCACTGATGACGTTTCACTGGGGTACGCTAGAGCTCACATCAATTTCAAAAAATAATTTTCGACAATTTCTAAAATCTTGCGATTTATTGAACAAGGTGACAAGAGAACAAATGTCGAAAAAAAACATTCGCTCACATTTTTGATCAAAATGAAACATGGAGTTTCAGATGAGTTTTTGAAAATATTGTTTAGTTATTCTTCCCGACAAGCAGCAAGCCTAATTATTTCTAATGTGAGATTATCTCTTTTAAAAAGGTTCGTACCGAAAAATATTGGATTTAATTCAATAACAAGAGAAAATTATATAAACAGTCACATTCGAATCAACTGTACTATCCCACACCAGACATTCCCAAAGCAATAGTTTATATAGATTGTACCTACAATAAAATAGAAAAGAGCAGTAACTTTCGAGAATTGAGGCAATCATACTGTTTCCACAAGAATGAACATTTGGTCAATCCAGAGATCATAGTTGCCCCCGATGGATATATCTTAGCAATCAACGGGTGTAGATGCTAGGAATAATGATGCGAGTGCTCTAAATCACGAATTACAAAATGATTTGAATGGAATGAAAACATGGTTTCAAGAAGGCGATATTGTGATAGAGGCTATAGAGAGTCAATCAATAGTCTACAAGAACTTGGCTTGCATTACTATATGCCACCATTTCTACCGCCGAATCAAAGGCAATTAACGACAAATGAAGCCAATCAGGCACGTTTAATAACCACTACTAGATAGATTTTAGAAGCTTGAAATGGGCATTTTAGGTCAAATTTTTTTCGTCAACCCATATCAGCAATATCTGCTACGAAGTTATGTGATTGCTGGTGCTCTTATAAATAAATTCTATCCTTTGATAAATATGCCTGGAACGTTGGATACGGCCACATAAATGTTAGTTGATTCCGTATTAGGAATGGTCGATGGATTCGTTTGAATCAACTTCATACACAATCGTTCCCTCGCTTTGATATTGAATATTTAAAATCACTTACTGAATCATATCATTTACACTTGGCTGCGTCATATATCCACGATACAGTCCGTAGAGATGGTGAAGTAGACAACATTTTAGAAGTCGATGAGTTACATAGGGAGCCCAATTTTTCACGATTCAGAATATTTTCTCGGTTCAGGAATGCTACTAAACACATGCTTTGTGTTGTTTTCAGTAGTAATAACCCAAGGACATTGATAATTGTACGAAAAAAAATTATAACAGATTTCGAGAGCTTGTTGCTTGGAAACAGACCGACGCCGCTGGATCTATCACTGCACGTACGTATATAGAACCACATGTAGGTAGTACCATTTGCCGAGAATATGGGGCAGGGATTATTCTTCAGCAAGACAATGCTCCTCCACACATTGCCAGGATAGTGCAACGTTTCCTCAACGCACATAATATTGAGACTCTGGAATAGCAAGCATGTAGTCCAGACCTCGGTCCAATCTAGTATGTCTGGTACACATTTAAAAAGCTTTTAAAGCAACGTCAGCATATTCGGAACGTTTAGTACGTCGAAGAACGGGTTGTCAAATCAACTGGTAAAATTCCCCAGTTTGTTTTGACGTTTATTGACATTCGATCATCGTCTAATATTTACAAGTTTTTTTGGTGCTTTCAAATTCATTGCTTGTTCAAGATTAAAAAAACAGTTATGTTCATAACTAATTATTTAGGCAAATCTGCAGTGTGTGGTCATAAAATGCCGAAGCAGCTGAAAAGAAAATGTCAAGAGATGGTAACATCTTTGTTGAGCTATTTTGAACTAGAATACCGAAATAGGGGCCCGCTTCTCCCGCTTACTGCTGTAAGAGACGTAAGTAATAGTGTTCGCTACTTGTATTCATCATTATTAATATTATTGTTACATATTTAAATGTGAATGATTAAATGTTTTTAATGTTAGGTTAGGTTAATTAAACTTGATAAAATTTTATTCTTTTATAAATTGAAGTAATTATATTGTAGAGAGTTGCAGTTTTACAACTTAGCGTTACCACCATATTGCTGCTAAGCATAACAGCCTAAAAGCCCACCCAAAAAGAGAAAACGCATAAAACCTACTGTTGAAATTGATAACTTTAATCAAAATGGGAGCAGTGAGTATATTGAATTTACTGTTTGATTTTATTCAAAATTAACTAACACAATATTTTTTCAGAGGAACACATAACCTTGAAAACTTTAAGCGATAAACTCCTCTAGCGTGAACTCTTTAATGGTTGTTTAACATCACTCTGAAAGATAGTGAAAAATATTGGATTCAAATACCAAAAAGATGATCTTCGTCGTGGTTTAATGGAGTTACCACATATTGCATTAAAACGTGTACATTATCTACATGAATATGTCAAGATAAAAAGGGAAGGTTTTTATCAATTTGTGTTTTTGGACAAGACCTGGATATTTAAAGACGGTACTGTTGGACGTTCTTGGCAAGATTCTAATCATAGAACCGTGAAAAAAAGGAAAATTGGTAGTCCAAGGTAATTGAATGATAAAATTTAGCAATTAATTTATGATGTACTAACGTTCCTGCGATTTTAAGGCCTTTTTCAAATATTTACTAGTCACACTATTTTATTTAAATCTATATAATTATTAATAGTTGTTTTGAGCTAAGCAGTCTATCTAGGAAACCTAGTAGTAATTTGTTATTTCCTTATTGTAGGTATATAGTATTGCATGCTGGTTCCTCTTCTGGATTTATTCCTGGAACAGGGCTGTTTTTTTTCTTCCAAAAATCAAGATGGTGATTACCACGGTGAAATTAACCGAGAAAATCTTTTGCATTGGTTTGAATACCAGCTTTTAGTGATCTTGGAAGAACCTGCCACAATTGTAATGGATAATGCAAGTTATCACAGTACAGTGATCAATAAAGTACCAACAACAGCTACCAAAAAGGCTGATATACAGAACTGGTTGATACAAAATGATATTCCTTTCGAAAATACTCTCCTCAAAACCCAATTATTGAATTGAGGACAACGGTAAGTTGATATAAACATTTTTCAATATATTATGGTAATACTTAGATAACTTATTTTGTTTAAACATATACATTTTTGTAGGAATAAACCACCAACAGTATATGAAGCTGACATATTATCTGAAAAATATGGTCACAAACTGCTTCGACTCCCCCCTTACCACTGTATGTTCAACCCAATTGATCGTATTTGGGGCATAGTTAATATTTTTCATAGAGATCATGTAGGAACTGATGGTTCTTCAACAGAACAAGCAATAGGTGTATGGAAAAAGTCTTTAGAAAAAGTGACTCCTGATATTTGGTCAAAGACAGTAGAGCACACTGAAAAAATTATACAAGATGGTTGGGATAGAGAAGTAATATTTGTTAGGATGTGCCTGCACTTATTATTAATTTTGACAGTGACCATGAAGCTAGTGATGATTTTGTAGTGGAGTAGTGAAAATCTTGTGTTTTATTTTTTGTATATTACTTTTCCGCCCAACCCATTTAATATAGGAGAAAAGTATTGGTTTACCCCAAAAAAAGTTGGGATTTTGAAATTTTTTTTTGAGTTTTCCATCAACAACAACACGAAAAAACGATTTTTAGAAAAAAATGCCTGTGTGTCGTCGTCGTCGTTGTTGTCGGCCACTTTTCCTTACATGTCTTGTTAGCACGATACAGCCTCCGGAGTGCAATAAGTCACCAATTTTATGATGGAATATTGTTAAGGACATGTCACAGATGGACCCTATTGATTTTCATCTCACCAGAGCCAATACAACAGGTGCTACAATACTTTAAGTACGATATTTTTGTCATTTTTGAAGAAGTTTCAGATTGTTAGCACAATACAGCCTCCGCAGTATATACAGTCACCAATTTTATGATTGAATATTATTCAGAGTGTCTCAAAGATGAACAATATTGATATTCAGCTCACTAAAGCCAGTAGAACGGGTGCTATGGTAATTGAAGTACCAAATTTTTGTCATTTTTGGAGAATTTTCAATTTGTTAGCACGTTACAGCCTCCAGAGAGTATACGATTGATCAATTTTATGATTGAATATTATTCAAGGTGTCTCACAGATGTCCCCTATTGATTTTCAGTTAACTAGAGCGAGTACAGTGGGTCTTATAAATCCAGATATACTACATTTTTGGTTATTTTTGGAGAAATTTTGGTTTGTTAGCACGAGACATCCCCCGAAGTGTATACAAGTAACAATTTTATGATAAAATATTGTTCAGGACCACAGATGCGGAAAAGTTAGTTTTAATCTTTAATACCGTTTATTTTTATCCAATTTGCTTCATTTCCACCTTTTCAAAATCACTAATAACTATTATTTAATTAATTAGGTACAGTTATTCCATAATACACAAATTAAAACAACGACCACAGTATCTCTACATAAATAATACTGATAAAACGGGAGATTTTGTATTTTTATATCTTGTAACAAAATTTTATTTTGTGTATCTTTATTTTCTTTTCCATTCTATTTTTATCATAATAAATATAATATATATTGTATAAAGAAACAATATTTGAATTTGCATGAAGATTATTACAGCTTGTATTGATTCCTTTTAGCGTGAACCCTTGCAGTGCTCTTGAAGATGGTTCTATAGAGCATAGAATAAGGTATAAGGACCTACAGTTCGTCATTTAACCCACTTCTATGTAAAATAATTAAATGTTAATTCAAATATTATAGAATGATTGGTTACTGTTTCTTGTATCTTATCCATAGTTTTTCATGATATTTATGTTAAATTAATCATGCCTATCATACAAGCCGTTTATTTTTAAATAAATATTTTTGACTCACACCCTACGAGGCACGGAAAAAGCATGAAAAAGAAGAACTGTCAATCTAACACCAGATTGTCTTTTCTAGTTTTCGTTAAGTGAAGGAAAAAACTACAGCTTGGCAACATCACAATATTTTGTTTTGCAACGTCATCGTCTTTTTATTGTAAATAAACTATACTAATTTCACATGTTCCTTTATTTTCTACGTAATGTTTTGTAAAGCAATAAAGAGCTTCACCGTACATATTTGCATTTTTTCCTATTTTTGCTACAAGGTACGCTAGGTTATACAAACTTTCTATTAAGCACTCTGGTATACTAAAAAAATGTAATAATAAGATGTTTCAGTAAATAATAATTCGCATTTTTAAAAGTTCGTTTTGATTAGTATACATTCACTTGGATCGCAAAACAATAATCTTCACAACTTTTTCATTAAAACACCATAAAACATTAAGAATGATATTTTAATAATTGTTTAAATAACTTGATCTTTGATTAAATATGTGCCTCCAGTTTTCTCTGTTTTTTTAATAAAATTAACCTTAAATATTATTTGTTTTCGCAATATTCAAAGTACAACTTGTGTATTTTAATTTGTAAATGCACCCAGATAACGAGTTGTCAGACCTACGAGCGCCAACAAATTAAACGAATATTTCAGCGTGGACACAGTTAAATCGGCCTTAATTTAGTTCGGATCACAATTTAATTATACTTTCCACTCTAACGTAGTTAACAAAAAATGTTTAAATCCTTTTTCACCAGAATTGTCTATAATGAAACGAAATTCCGTGCACAACGAAATCACAAATTTAACTACAAAAACTAAGAACAACAAAAACATAAATTTATGGAAGCGACACACATTTTCTGGCGAATGATACGAGTGTCAAGTTTTTTTAACTAGGGTTCATTCATTGTAAAACTAACAATAGAGGATGTCCGGTGAAAAAAATGATCCCTACATACGACACCTAAGCTAGGTTATTATTTGCAGTTGAATTAATTGAATTTCCGTGACTTTTCCTAAACTAATAATTTTGCGAATACATATAAATTTGAAAATCAGCGTAGTAAATGCGGATAAATGTAAACAGCTGAAATGAAATAAGTTTAATCAATTTCTTTTAAATTCTTCAAATAACACCTGTAGAAACAAGTGTTAACGTAAATCAGGACTGTCAATCAGTTGCTTCTTAATTCGCAGAAGAATTGATGTGTACCATTGATCAAGACGACAAACAGAATCATAGTCCCTTACTGCAACGGTAAACGCCTCTTCATTTTCCTCTTCAATGTGTTGAATGATAGTTGTTAAAAATTTATATTCACGAGATTCATGAAACGAAGGATATTTTTTCACATAATTTTCTAACGCTTGTTGTGCATTAAATACATCGATGCACAGATGACAAAGAACAGCTTTAAACAGCGATTCTTTTGCACTGTATTGTAATAAAGCATTTCCTAGTGCTAAATAAGCTACTTCTTGGTAAACTTGTACAGCTTTTTCGTAATTTTCGAAATGCGCTGCGAACTGGGCTACTTTTAAAAGACATTTATTGGCGGATGAATTGTTACCCTCTCCTCTATAGTAATCAGCGGATTGCTCATAGTACTGCATGGCTAGTTTCAGATCGACGACCTCATTCTCGTACAGTTCTGCAATTGTCTGATAGTGTTTGGCTGCTACAGTAAAACGACCCATCTCGGTATATATTTCTATAGCTTTTATCAAGCAGTTGATTGCTTCTAGAACATTAGTCTTCTTATAGCAGTTTGCAGCATCTACATAGCCTACAGCGGCATCGTGGCGATCTCCACTTCTAGCAGATAAGTTAGCTACTTCGATAAACGCTTTACCAGCGGCGTTCCAGTTTTTCGCTATTTTGAATAGAATTGCAGCTGTTCGATAACATTCCAATGCTTCTTCTTTGTTTCTAGAGTTACCAAATAGGGAACTGAAGAATCCTCTCGAAGTTACTTTCTTTTCGGCTTCAGCGATCAATTCTTCAGCTTTCTTTCCGTTTGAACACATTTTTTATGGAATGCTCTATTGATTTTATAGGGTTTCTACTGATTTACGTTGGTGAACATAAGTATTTATATTTTACACAATTGGATCATTCAAGAATTATAATGTAACATTCTAGTAATAAGACTTTTCTGGTTGTTTGACAGGACTTTTGACAGTTTCCTTAATAATATTTAAACTGACAGATACTTGATCAATGAATCACAGAATGTGTCATGATATTTTCTCCTAAAAGCATATCAATTGAGTGTATGCGTGGATGTGAGAGTACTGGATTTTGTTGTCGTTTTAATAAAAGAAATCAGACAAGAGGAGACTAAAGAATTATATTGTATAGAGAAATGTTTTAACAGATAAAGCACGTTTACTGCATGAGTTACGCTCTGTTAAAACAAGGCAGTTAGTTAATCTTGTCATTCCACACAGTGGGACCAACACAAAGATCATATACATATCTTAAGCTACGTTCACATGTAGAATTGTCCCTACAACACACCCCCACAATTCTGCAATCATAATAAAATTATGTTACATATTATTGCAGGTTATTACACACTACAAAGGAAACCTAGAAATTTATATCTTAATGCTTAACATACATCTATATTTAGTAATTTTCTGAATTTAACAAATTTATTTTCTGTCAGGCTTTTCTTAATGTATCAGATATTTGCTCATCAGTTGGTATATATTCAATTTTAATCTTTTTGCCTGTAACTAGTTCTTTTTCCAAAGTGATGTTTGACGTCAAAGTGTTAGGAACGTTTTGCTTCAAGGGTATGATCAATTTTAATAGCTGCCTGGTCACAGATATATAAACAAGACAGATATAGTTTATTTACGATAAAAAGACGATGACGTTGCAAAACAAAATATTGTGATGTTGCCAAGCTGTAGTTTTTTTCTTTACTTAACGAAAACTAGAAAAGTCAATCTGATGTTAGATTGACAGTTCTTGTTTTTCATTGTTCCGTGCCTCGTAGGGTGTAAATCAAAAATATTTATTTAAAAATAAAAGGCTTGATTAATTTAATATAAATATTTATTCATGAAAAACGATGGATAAGATACAAGAAACAGTAACCAATCCTTCTATAATATTTGAATTAACATTTAATTATTTTACATAGGAGTGGGTTAAATGACGAACTGTAGGTCCTTATACCTTATTCTATGCTCTATAGAACCATCTTCAAGAGCACTGCAAGGGTTCACGCTAAAAGGAATTAATACAAGCTGTAAACATCTTCATGCAAATAGAGTGGAAAAGAAAAATATAGATACACAAAATAAAATTTTGTTAAAAGATATAAAAATAAAAAATCTCCCATTTTATCAGTATTATTTATGTAGAGATACTGTGGTCGTTGTTTTAATTTGTGTATTATAAAATAACTGTACCTAATTAATTTAATAATAGTTATTAGTGATTTTGAAAAGGTGGAAATGAAGAAAATTGGATAAAAATATACAAAAAATGAAACACAAGATTTCCACTACTCCACTACAAAATCATCACTATCTTCATCGTCACTGTCAAAATTAATAATAAGTGGATGCACATCCTGTCCATAAAATACTACATCTCTATCCCACCCATCTTGTATAATGTTTTCACTGTGTTCTACTGTCTTTGACCAAATATCAGGAATCACTTTTTCTAAAGACTTTTTCCATACACCTATTGCTTGTTCTGTTGAAGAATTGTCAGTTCCCACATGATCTCTATAAAAAAATATAACTATGCCCCAAATATGTTCAATTGGATTGAACATGCAGTGGTAAGGGGGAAGTCGAAGCACTTTGTGACCATATTTTTCAGATAATATGTCAGCTTCATAAACTGTTGGTGGTTTATTCCTACAAAAATGCATATATTTAAAGAAAATAAGTTATCTAAGTATTACCATAATATATTGAAAAATGTTTATATCAACTTACCGTTGTCCTAAATTCAATAATTGGGTTTTGAGGAGAGTATTTTCGAAAGGAATATCATTTTGTATCATCCAGTTCTGTATATCAGCCTTTTTGGTAGCTGTTGTTGGTACTTTATTGATCACTGTACTGTGATAACTTGCATTATCCATTACAGTTGTGGCAGGTTCTTCCAAGTTCACTAATAGCTGGTATTCAAACCAACGCAAAAAATGTTCTCGGTTCATTTCACCATGCTATTCACCATCTTGTTTTTTGGAAGAAAAAACAGCCCCGCTCCAGGAATAAATCCAGAAGAGGAACCAGCGTGCAATACTATATACCTACAATAAGGAAATGACAAATTACTACTAGGTTCCCTAGATAGACTGCATAGCTCAAAACTACTATTAATAATTATATAGATTTAAATAGAATAGTGTGACTAGTAAATATTTGAAAATGTCTTGAAATGGCAGGAATATTAATACATCATAAATTATTTGCTAAATTTTATTATTCAATTACATTGGACCATCAATTTTGGTTTTTCACGCTTCTATGATTAGACTCTTGCCAAGAACGTCCAACAGTACCGTCTTTAAATATCCAGGTCTCCTCCAAAAACACAAATTGATATAATCCTTCCCATTTTATCTTGACATATTCATGTAGAAAATGTACACGTTTTAATGCAATATATGGCAACTCCATTTAACCACGACGAGGATAATCTTTTTGGTATTTGAATCCAATATTTTTCACTATTTTCCAGAGTGATGTTAAACAACTATTAAAGAGTTCACGCTCCTGGAGTTAGTCTCTTAAAGTTTTCAAGGTTATGTGTTCTTCTGAAAAAATATTGTGTTAGTTAATTGTGAATAAAATAAAACAGTAAATTCAATATACTCACTGTTTCCATACATTTCGTATATAACATTTCGGAAAGCATTTTGATCAAAGTTATTAATTTCAACAATAGGTTTTATGCGTTGCCTCTTTTAAGGTGGGCTTTTAGGCTGCTCACCTCTATTATGCTTGGCGGCAATACGGTTAATAGTGGTAACGCTAAGTTGTAAATCCTCTGCAACTCTCTACAATATGAAAGAATAATATATTATCAAGTTTAACCAACCTAACCTAACATTAGAAACATTTCATTTACATTTAAATATGTAACAATAATATTAATAATGATGAATACAAATAGCGAATACTATTACTTACGTTTATTACAGCAGTAAGCGGGAGAAGCGGGCCCCCATTCCGGCATTCTCGTTCAAAATAGCTCAACAAAGATGTTACCATCTCTTGACATTTTCTGTTCAGCTGCTTCGGCATTTTATTAACCACACACTGCAGATTTGCCTAAATAATTAGTTATTAAAATTACTGTTTCCTTAATCTTAAAGAAGCAATGAATATTAAAGCACCAAAAAACTTGTAAATATTAGACGATGATCGAATGTCAATAAACGTCAAAAGAAACTGGGGAATTTTACCAGTTAATTTGACAACGTCTTGAAGTTTTGCCAACCCGTTAGCTGTAAATTGCCCTGGCTGTTGAGGATAAATTGTATTCACGGTTGGTAAATTAATATCTCTTCTGATAAGCAGGAAAGTAACTAAAAATGACATCATCGTCTTTTTATCGTAAATAAACTATATGATTCTTTACAAAAATTTTAACGGCAACTCTTAGTCATATTCGAAGCGCTGTTGGAAGAAACGCATCATTCTAATTCGCAATGTTGCCATATGCACCATATTTTCAATTCCATGGTAATATATTTTGAATAGAAGTTTTATTGTGAAAGTGTTTTTAAGAAAATTATGTAATATCTTATGAAGAACTATTTTTATGAATTTACTGCAGATCTAATGCAATACAATTACAAGAAAAGTACTTTCGTTTGTTATTAGTACCTGAAATGCTTATTTCATTCAAATCAGAATTTAACATTTGACAACAGCACACAGCTAACCAAACACAATTATGTAATTATGAGGGTTCAGCAGTGCAATGAGTGTAAAAAACTGATTATTTACAACCCAAACTTAAATTTCTAAAAAGAAAGTCACACAGCCGCTGATAGCTGTTGTATTTATAGATATATATTAATAATGATACAATGGTTTACTTGAGAACTGAACTTTTATTGTGAACTTCACGTTTTACATTCTTGACTTGACCTCTGGCCTGTCCGCCATCTTGTCTTGTTCATAGACAAAGTCATAGTACGCATAACATCTCCCTCAAAAATTGAAAAGAGAAATACATAAATGAAATAACCTCACCCATAATATGTAAGAAACCTAAATATAAACAATAATAATAAAAAAAATTACTGAACGAAATCTTTCAGAAACTGCGGCTTCTGCCATATGTAGATCTAGTTCCAAGTTGACCAGAACTCTGTGTATGGACCTCCTCACTCATAGGTTTTTCTGCATTCCTCATACTAATAGGATTGTCATTAAGCACACAGTCCTGTTCGCCTTTTCCTTTATCGACATTACGTGTTTCCGTATCATTTGAATAACAGTCTAATAATGAATTGAGATCATTTCTCTCACCACGCTGAAAGTTATCCTTTTCAAATTTCTTTGATACCTTCGGTCTATTACAAAACCCCTTTAATTTTTATTTAGTTTGACTAAATAACTTCTGGGCCTTACTTTGTCAATGTCTACAATTAACCCTGGTTCCCAGGTTTGGCCAAATTGGACCATCACTTTATCTCCAACGTGCAAATCCGCTAAGGGTTTAAATTCTTTAGGGTTTGCACATGTCTTTCTACAAAACTGTTATATTGTGGATAAGTCGTAGTTCTCAGTCTGTCAAAAATTTGTGAAAATTTCTGTTTACAAACTGGGGATCATTGTCCGTAAAAAGCACTACCGGCTTTCCGTGTCGAGCAAACATTGATTTATTATATTTTCATGAGCAGTATTTCTATTAAGAGAACAAATTTCACGAAATTTCGAGTACAAATCAACTACTAACAAATAGTCACAACCTTAAAAATGAAATAAGTCTGCCGCTACAGAATGCCAGGGAAAATTGGGCCATTCTCTACTAATTAAGGGCTCACTTTGCTGTGTATTCTGATATCTTAAACATGCTGGGAAATTTTTTACTTTTATGGAAATTTCCATCTCCAATTACTTCCTTAG
This sequence comes from Galeruca laticollis, assembly GCA_963921935.1. NCBI lineage: Eukaryota > Metazoa > Arthropoda > Insecta > Coleoptera > Chrysomelidae > Galeruca > Galeruca laticollis. Next base: position 147,615,125 of record OY998176.1, on the reverse strand, counting down.
CCTGTAACTTCGTTTTCACTATACCCATGTGGTTATAGTGCAATCGATCTAACATATCTTCTCTCATAGAAATAGGAATGACAATTTGTTCACCTTTGAATACTATTCCGTTCATAACCACTAGTTCTTCAATACACAACAAATAGGATGATATTAACTTACTAATGAAATTGACTGTCTCGACCCTTACTTCGTGGAATATGCTCATATTAGTGTTTTTAAATGAAACTCAAGGTCTCTAGTTAATTCCACAATATAATACAAGTTATTGAAAATTCTAAAAAATTGACAATTGTTTCGATAAATCTGACGATGATATTGATTTATCGAAACAATTGTCAATTTTTTAGAATTTTCAATAACTTGTATTATATTGTGGAATTAACTAGAGACCTTGAGTTTCATTTAACAACACTAATATTAACTTACTAACTTTGGATTTTTGCTTTGGCCAACCCTCTTTAATGTTTTTTATTAATAGTTGTACCTTTCTGTCTTTTGTCGTTTCATTTTTTATTAATTCTAATTTGGTTTTACTAATATCGTAATTAAATTCAATTAAACCCACTTGAGCTTCTAAATGTGTTTAAATCATTTTAAAATGTTTGTCATCATATCTTGATATTGATAATGCATCCGCAAAATAGAGCTGTGTACCAGGTTTATATTTTACATTCGGCCTTATTCAGGTGCACCTTGAAACTTGTTTATTGAATTGAATATTGAAAAGTATGGCGGATTTATATTCTGGTGCTCCTTGACAAACCATATTGAATGTTGGTAATTGAAACGTTTTTCACTTTTGAATATTTTTCAATTCTTCTTATTCACGTGACCCAAAACTTTCAACAGCAGTTTTCCAAGTTCCGTATATCATAAGCATTTGATGAAGGAACTGTTTATGAACTTGAATCTTGAATATTTTAGAGGTTATGCATCCATGTCATGAGTATTTCAATCAACTACCTACCCAACTAGTCTAGTTTTTTTGTGAGAATGGGTGATATTCTAAATTTTCCTCTTTTAATTGCAGCATTGCAAAATGAAGAAGAAATGTGAAAACAAATGTTCAAATAGATTTTTTCTGTATTTACATAATAAATTTTCAGGCTTGAGAACAACCAAAGATAAAAAAATTTAAGAAATACTTCAGATCCCCTTGTTCTTCCTGCAATTGTTTTTAAATCTGTATATAGATTTAACAAAGATACGGCAAGATACTTAATAGTTGAAATAGGACCATTTATACCCGATCCTGAAAGAAATGAATTAAAAATTCCCAAATCACAAATAATTTTATGTGCCCTACACTTTTATGCCCAAGGAACATATAAAAAATCCACTGGACAGGATATGAACTGCCCTATGAGTCAATCTTCAGTTAGCAGGTGCATTGGTATGGTAACTGACATCCTAAATGAATACTTTGGATATAAAGTCAAATTTCCTCAAAATGATGGAGAAAAAATCAAGTTTTTCAACATCTTTGATGCGTTTCCAGGTTGGTTTTTGCTAACAAATTAAACAGCTATTCTTTATTATATATTTGTTTCTAGTGTTCTAAAATGCTTTTCATGTCGGTAATCAAATTAACTTAATAACAAATTATTTCCTTCATTCAAGGTATAATTGGGGTTGTAGATGGAACCCATGTGAGAATAGTTGCACCACCTACCAATGATTAGATTTTTCCAGCTATTCTCTTCTATAATCGTAAAGGCTTCTATAGCCTCAACGTTCAAATAATTTGCTCTGCAGATTATAGAATTCTTGCTGTTAACCCCAGGTATCCAGGGAGTGTACATGATTCAGCAATATGGAGCACAAGTTTACCCTGGCTTCATTTAATGCAAGCATTTAGAAATGGAGACAGGTCCACTTGGCTACTGGGAGACAGTGGATATCCCTTAGAACCTTTGCTCATTACTCCTGTCATAGGAGATATGAATGAGCAGGAAAGAAGATTCAACATTATTCTCAGAAGAATAAGAAACATAATTGAGCGAGTTATTGGCATCTTGAAATCCAGATTTAAATGCTGCTTTGGGCACAGGGCCCTACATTATGTCCCAATGAAAGCAGCAAAAATTGTAAATGCTTGTGCCATTCTGCACAATATATTGCTAGAAAGCCGGGACTTTTCAGAAGAGAACCCAGAGGCTGATGCACCTATTCCAGATGAACCAATTAATTTTCATGATCTGAATATTGGTCAAAATTACTTTATTGAAGGTGTACATACCAGAAATAGGATTATTAATAATTATTTGTAATTTTTGTCATTGTGGAATATATTCAACTTTTTGAAATAGGTTTTAATTATATACTAATAATTTTTCATTTAACATACATCTCTTTCAACTCAATAAGGAAAAATATCTTTCCATAATATCTACAACTTTTTCAATTGCTAAAGTTAATTGATCCATGGTATCCTCCAACCTTTTGTTACTAGCTTTCAACAAATGTAAAACCCTCTTATCTTTTTTTGTAGTTCTCTGGTTCCTGGTGTAGCGACATGTTACAACTTTTTTCCTTCTAGGTTTCTTGAACTGCTTTACTGGTCTAGATTCCTAAAATTATTTACATATAATGTCATTGCCATATGGTCTTATTAAAAATAACGTTGAGCTCTACTTTAATTAAGACTTACAAGTGTGCTTAAGAACGATAATTCCTATGAAAATACAAGAGACATATATTTTCTGCTAGTACGAATGTACAATCAAGGTTTTAAATGTTGATTTATGTCGAAAGAACAGACTATATGGTGTGGTAGTACTTTATAGAATGTGCTTCAAGTCAACAAACCTGTTGTTTTAAAAACCCTAGCTCAGGAACTGACATTCCCTCAATTCACAGTATGCTTAGAATAGCTAACAGCTTTTCTTCTAGTTCAGTTAAAACTTTTGGTATTGGCAAGCCACCACCTGTGAGGTGCTGATCAATGTAAATTTCCCTGACTTTTCTTTTGACAGAATTCTTCCAAAATGCCTCTTACCATTCTTGGACATTTTTACATGCTCCACCAGGCACCTTCTTCAGTTCTTCACATAAATCAGGAAATTTTTTGTTCACATTTTCCATATATTGGATGTACAATAAATATTACTTGTAAATCATTTTTTTGAACACTAAAAGGGTTGCTTTTTGTTACAAGAAGAAAATACAAGAATAATACTGAAAGCATATAGTTATAATATTTATTTAAAAATATGAAATTGAACAAAATAAAAATCTTTAGAAACGAAATTGTCATAACACAACAAATGTAAAAGTCTCTTCCTCCTTAAAAAAATAACATTCTCATTACAAGGAACTAAAAATGATCTTTAAATCGAAAGTTGTATAAAACAAAGAAGTAAAAGTCTCTTCTAAAAAAACAGATTTCTCATTACAAGAAATCAAAAACAAAAAATTATCTTTAAAAGCAAAAGTAGTCTCTCCCTTCTTAAAAAAACAACAAAATTCTCATAACAAAATATCAAAAGAAAACCACTTCAAAAAATTATGTTTCTGTAACTATTTTCATCTGGTTCCACATTCACCGTGTTTTCAATACTACTTTCTACAATATCACGATATCGGTTTATGGCCTTTGCCATTTCCAGAATTGCAAGGCTTATGCCATTAATTTTTTCACCCAATGCATTGACTGTACTCTCATATGTTTGACATAATATATCGCTGTTTTTTGTTCTTTTGACTTCTATAATGAAAAAACCGTTTGATGAGGAAAAATTGATTTAACTTTGTCGTTCAGAATTTATTTCAATTTCATTTATTATCTTTATTGTCGTAAAATTTAACTTACTGGCCCTTTTATGTTTTGAATCTTGAATAGGGGTTTGCTGGGTTTCGGTAGTTTCTGCTTCCACATCTAATTGCTCTTTTTCTTCGGAGGACTAAAATTAATTTAATTAAAGTCTGCCTGAGAGTGAATTATAGGTGAAGGAATCGCTTTCAAAGTACACAGTACTTACATGGGCATGGGAAGTTCCTGGCTGCTTGGGTGAAGCTCTGATTGTACAGGCACTTTGGTCGAAACCTAGTTCACCTAAATCAAGGCCTGTCACTGCTCCTTGTCCGGTCAATTCAATTATTTGTGCCTCAAGCTCGGAAAGCAACTTGTTTTCTCTTGCCTTCTTTCGGCAAACGCCCTTCCGTTCCGTAAAAACCTTAAAATATAAGCAAATATATCTTTTACTTTACCTAGACAAGTGAACCATAATTTAACAGTTCATTTACCTTTTTCCATGCATTCATTTCTCTGACGGGACCATCACCACAGGAATTTAATTCTTCTGTTAAAGTTTTCCAAAGTGTTTCTAAGTCCTCCGGATTATTCGGAGGACTTAGTTTTCGGGTTAGTAAAATTCTATGAGATTTTATGTAATCCAAATAAATAGTACCTAACCTTTACATTCAAATTTCAACGACAAACTAATCACAAAAACGAATCAATCTGTCAACAAATGTATCATTTGACCAAATTTCCATCGTTGCCAAGTCTGAAAACTTGTTTCAATATTCAAGAATTTGACTTTCAAGAGTGACACGTGAATACAAAACTTTCCTGATATTGAAAACTTACTATATTCAATATTGAAAAATATTCAATATTCGTGTGGACACCTGAATAAGTGATATTAACTGAATAAATTTGTAACGTGATTCTAGGTCTAAGCAACCTCAGAGGACACCTCTCCAATGCAAAATAGAGCTGTGTACCAGGTTTATATCTTACATTAAATGATTAAGTTTGTAACGTAATTCTAAGTCTTTGCAACCTCAGAGGACACCATTCCAATGGTTTACTTACAGATAACCTCCAATGGTTTATGGTCTGTTTCAACCGTAAATGTCTTGCCATACAGAAATTGATGAAACCCTTGTCAACCGAATACAGTTGCCAGCATCTCCTTTTCGATTTGTGCATACCGCTGTTGGCTATCTGTCAAGCTTTTGGGATGCATAAGCAATGGGGCTTCCTTCCTGTAATATTACTGCTCCAAGTCCATCTTTTGAGCTGTCAACCGATAGTGTTATATGTTTATGTTCATCATAATATTGCAGAACAGGTCTTTTCATTAATGTTTCTTTTAAATAATTAAATTGGTCTGTGTGAATTTTACTCCAATCTCATAGTATATTTTTCTTCATCAAGTTTCTCAAATTGTTAGTCAATACTGATAGGTTGGGTATAAACCTTGATACGTAGGTAACCATTCCTAAAAATCTTGATAATTCTTCAAAATTTTATGCTATTCTAATCTGTCTAATTGCTTCTACCTTATCATTATTCACTTCACTACGTCTTTCAGATAATATATGACCAATGTACTTTACTTCCTCAATTCTAATTCTGCATTTATTTTTATTAAACCGGATACCATTTTCACGTGCTCTATTTAAAACTTTCTTCAAAATGTTTTTATGTTCCTCTGCACTTTTTGCAAATATCAGTATGTCATCTATATATACGCTAACACCCTGTACATCATTGAAAAGTTCACTGACAATTCTATGAAAAATTTCGGGAGAGTTGGTCAACCCAAAAGGAAAACGCAAAAAACGAAATTTACCAAAAGATGTAGCATAAGTAGTAAGTCTTGAAGCCGTTTCAGAAAGTGGAATTTGTCAAAAGCCCTTATTGGCATCCAAAATTGAAAAAATACTTGACCCTACTAGATCCCTAGTAATTTCTTCGAAAGTGGGTAGCTCATATTACTCTCTAACAATGGATTCATTTAAATGCTGAGGATCAAGACAAAATCTGGGTTTTTTACAGGTACAACTGGATTAACAAATTCGATAGGTTCTGTAATATTTTCAATAATTCCATCATGCAACATTCTATCTAACTCCAATCTCAATTTTTCTGTTAATGCAAATGACGCTCTTTGACAAGGTACTAATTGGGAACATAATCATTTTTAAATTCAAATTCTACAGGGCTCATTTTTAACTTCAAATAATTCACTGCAAAGCTTGTAAACATCCACATTTTCAAATTTCACTACCTCATTTACGTTACGTTTAAAACTGTACATGTCCAGTCCTTCTGTTGTTTCAAATGTTTCTGATTCTATGTTGTTAGTTATTACCATAGATAAAGTATAGGTTAGGTTAGGTTGATTTTCAATTTTATTACGACTACTCTTCAAGTTTCGTTAATCATTCCCCGAACCGTTATATAGGTATTTAGCTTTCAATCTTCGGATTAATGATTTGTGTATGATTATGATATTTATTGTATAATATATCATGGAAATTGTGGTTGAAAAAATAGTATGAACAAACCTTGTCCTAAGAGAAGCTTTACTAGAAAATAGTTTTGAGTCGTGCTACTCAAAATATATGATAAAACTTTTCAAAATCTCTTGTTCAATACATAATTGCATTTGTTTGATTTTCAATTATTCTGAATACGTTTCTGAAAAATTCTCCAATTATAATTACAGACGTCTAATATTTGGCTTCTATCACCCAAGGTTTATTTCCAATGAATTCTTGGGAAAAAGTGAGTGCAAATTGTCGGATTCACTAACCGTAATTCAGTGTACATGATATATCATTTTCCAAAATACTTTTGTTGATAATTGATTTGTTTACATCGAAGTGATTTTGATTAACTGTATGTTTATACGACTTCTTTTTCTAAGATTTCGGTTATTTTTTCTTCTTAATTTGTAAGCAGTATTATTGAACTAGCTCTTTTTTATTATTATTTATGATATCCCTCTAGAATTTCGGTCACAATTATGTTTAAGGAAGATAATTATTGATTATAAATTATCCACCTCCTATCGAAATCGTTACATAAAAAATAAAGTTTAATATTAAGGTTGTATTATTACCTACAGCGCTTTCCGTATGTAGAGATATTGAGTTGGAAGTAAGACAATAAACGAACAAGGTCTTTAGTGTGGCTGGGTGCTTGAAAAACACTATATGGAAAAACAAATCCTACAAACGAAGACTAAATCAAGGATATATTAAGCTGCTATAATGACCTAAACAGCAGAAATCCGGCCGGACATAGCAAAAACCAAAAGGAAACTAGAAGCTGGTGAGATGAGAGTCTTACTAAGAATCGCTGGGAAAACTCTACTAGATAAAGAACATGAAAACATAAGGCGAACGTGTGAGGTGGACACTATTAATGAATAGGTAGTACATAGAAAGAGAGAGTGGAACGAACACATAAATCGAATTAACCAAGAAAGAATAGCCAGGATAACACATAATGAATCACTAGTAGAAAGAAGTACGGGAAGACTAAGTCAGTGAAATCTAGTCAAGTTATGAAGAATGAACAGGCATTTTTCCTACAGTGAAGAAAAAGAAGTTTTATGGTTAGATTTGAGTTATGTTTGAACGCAGTAATAATAATAATAATAATAATAATAATAATAATAATACAAGTTATTGAAAATTCTAAAAAATTGACAATTGTTTCGATAAATCAATATCTGACGATGATATTGATTTATCGAAACAATTGTCAATTTTTTAGAATTTTCAATAACTTGTATTATATTGTGGAATTAACTAGAGACCTTGAGTTTCATTTAAAAACACTGTTATTACACTTGTTTCGCAAAAAATACAATTGAATCATATACAATGGTCACATGCAATAAAACAAGTTATAAACTATTTGAATTCAATATAAATAAAAACACTTTATATGTATAACATTGAATCAACGACACAAGGAATTTTAAATTATAATTAGGTCTAAATACAGTAGAAACTAAGCATACAATCCATTGGAGTGAAGTCAATACAATAATGTTATAAACTACAAACAACATGAACGAACTACAGTACTAAGTATCATAAAATAAAATGTTATAAAAATAATATTTATTTACCATTTTAGGACATATAATACTACAGATAAATTGAAATGTTAGTCGGTTACAACAACAATTTTGATATGGGTAAAAGTGTGAAAGATAAAATATATATAAAATGTAATAAAATAACAATATTTCTTGAGGCGTCTTCATATTTAACACACACGGAAATGTGATAGACATAAAACATGTATACGAAATATAACGAGGAAGTTTCTTGGTCAATATTGATTGATTAAAAAAATCATTCTCAAAAGACTTGAACTTTAGATCTCTTCATGAACATTTTCAGCTGTTTTTTGAATTGGAATGAGTTGTGTATAGCGCGATTTGTTTCAGGTAAAGAATTGAACATTTTTGGAGCGTTGTAGGAAAAATTAGTTTTCAGCAGTGATTTTGTTATTTGTGGTATTACATAGTTATTTCTTTGTCTAGTGTTATAGGTATGTTTTGGTAAGTTTGACGACTGTTTTGTTGTATAGTACTTCATGTTGACATTGCAGTAATAGAGTTGTTTAAGGTCGAGTACCTCTGATTCTTGAAATAGTAGATCACTTGGATATCTTGAGTTTTTACTTAGAATAATTTTCAGGAATCGTCGTTGTAGAACTTCAAGGGGTCGGATGTGGGATTTTAATGCACCTCCCCATGCTAATAAACCGTATCGACAGTGACTTTCAACGAGTGCATGACATACTGTGAGCAAATGATGAACAGGTAGGATTTTTCTCTTGTATCTTAATTTATAAAGGATACATTGTAGTTTTTTGGCTATGTAGTTGATGTGGATGTCCCATTTCATGTGTCAGTCTATTATGACTCCTAAGTACTTTATGTTACTTTCGGCTGTAATTGTAAGATTGTTTTTACCATCGAGTATGTTGAGCTGTGTAAAGTGAGGAAGAATTGTTTTATTACAACTGAAAGGTAGGAAGTTGGTTTTTTGAAAATTTATAGTTAGCAATCTACTTGCAAGCTATTTTTTAATGATAATAAAGTCTGTTTCTACTATTTCTTTTACTTCTGTCCAGGTTTCCGCCTCGTAGAAAATCGCGGTATGGTCTGCGAAACCGATAATGTTGCCTCTGCTTTTCACAGAAAACAACCCATTCATGTAGAAGGTGAAAAGTAAGGGTCCGAGGACCGTACCTTGAGGCACTTCACATTGTACGACTAACGATTTACTCTCGACACCGTTTATTCGGACTGTCTGATACCTATTCGTAACATAACTTTTGAATAAACCTAAGCAAGTATTTCTAATACCGATGTCCTCTAGCGACTGAAAGAGCAACTCGTGGCTAATAGTATCAAATGCTTTCGATAAATCAATGAAAACACATAGACAGGGTTTGTTGTTGTTTAACGAGTTATATATTTTTTCAGTAAGGGTGAGAATGGCATCTTGAGTGGACGTTTTTTCTCGAAAACCATATTGTCTTTCGGAAAGTATGTTATATTTATTTATAAAAATTTTGTAGTCTGTTTTTTAGAAGTTTCTCAGATATTTTTGATAAGTGGGTAGTTTATGAAATGGGTCTATAATTTTCTGTCAGTTTTTTGTTACCTTTTTTATATATTGGAATGATAACTGAATGTTTGAATGCTCTAGGCCAGATACCAGTTTCTATGCATTTGTTGAAGATGTAAGTTAATGGTTCAGTTATTAATGACGCGATAACATTGAGCGTTTCCGTTTTGATTTCGTCTGATCCCACGGCTTTGTGGTTTTTAACACTTGAATAATGCTGTTTACTTCAAGTGTATTTGTGGGTGGAAGTGTAATTGAGTATTGATTTTGTAGTTAGGATCTTGGTTTATATTTTGAGCAAGTCTTTTTCCAGTGCCATTGAATGAGGTATTGAATTCGTTTGCGATGTCCTTAGGATTTGTTAATAACTCTCCGAGTTCATTTTCAATATTATCAATAGAGATCTTCGATTTTTTGGTGTTACTTACTTCTTGAACCACATTCCATAGAGCTTTTGTGTTTGATTTTTGGAGTTCGATTTTGTTTTTATAGTATTTGAACTTAGTTTTTTCAATTAGAGTCGACAATTTGTTTCTATATTTTTTGTAATGTAGTTTTAGTTCGTTGTCATTTGGGGTTCTTCTCAAAAGTTGAGCCATTTTATTTTTTGTGGTAGTTGAGGTAAGTAAAGCATTTGTCATCCAAGGGGCAATCTTCGTGTTTTTACCTTTACATTTTTTTGTATATGTACAGTCGTCTATATATTTTTGAAGTGATTCAATGAAAGTATTTGTTGCATAGTTAGGATCTGGATACAAGTATAAGAAATCCCAAGATTTTTGTCTGATTGTATTTTTAAGTTTTGTTTCATCTATGTATTTCACTATTCCTCGTTCCTTCGGGCATTTGGTCTTTTCCAGTACTATATGTAGTATTGTTGAGAAATGATTTGTAATGTCGGTTTGCAATACTAGGGGCAGTATTTGATCGAGTACGTTGAATTTGGATTTTAAAAATATGTGGTCAATGCATGAACTACGTCCACCCTGTATTCTTGTTGGATTATTAATCGTGGAAATGTAACCGAATTCGTTAAGTGTGTTGTTATAGTCTGTATTATCTTCATTATCTTCTAGTAGGTCGATATTTAAATCACCAATGAAAATATTATAACTTTCTTGTTGGAATGCTGAACTCTCAAAGTAATGTTGAAGACTGATAACGAATTGATCGAGATTGCTTTTTGGGGATCTATATATAGCATTGATATGAAAGTTGTTCTTGTCATTGAGAATGATTTTAATCTGCAATACAAAAATATTCTTGTTAAATAGTATAACTTCATATTTTGTATTTGTTAAAGAGTGTGGCCATTAAAATATAGCAATAGTTAACAATATAGTAATTGCCTTATGATAAAGAGGGGTCAGTCTAGAGTGTCTAGACCCAACCGTTTAGGTATCACGTAGATCATATGTTGTGTTGAATTATTCATGAAATCATCATCAATATAAACATTTTACTTGAAATAAACTGTTGTCCTTGATATTTACACAAATACCAGTCTTTTTAGCAGGGGCGGATCGTTAATTTGTAGGGCCCTGGACTATTACTCACCTAATTGCCATTTTGTCGAAAAAATGTTTTTAAGAATGTTGTCGGATACAGGTTAGCAAAAAATATGAAAATAAAACACTATTATTATAATATGACCCAATGTACGGCATTATTGCAAAATAAATGGACAGTTTATGTTACATGAATGGAGAAGCTTGATTGCAAAAGATGCCAAATCAGTTTTTAAAGAAATTATTCATATTTCGCGTTTCTGATAGATTTTGCTTCGAAATTAAAGTAAAACTAGAACTTTCATTGAAAAATGTCCTAAATTCTGTGTTCTTCCCATTTAAATGTTTCATTTTATGTCAATAAGTTCAAAATCAATTAAGCAATTGAAGGCATGACGTACCGAATCTAAGGAGCCAATAGCATATGTTTTAAAGGCACCTAACCTAAAATTATTTTTGTATTAGTGGGCAAGTTTTTATAAAGTTATTGTTTCGGAAATTGTACCACGAGTGTCAGTGCGTTCATTATTTATTGAATAGTTGCCATATTAGGTGGAACATGCAATTTATCAACGAAAAAAGAAATTGAATAAAGAAGGCTGGAAGAGAAGAGTCAATAGAAAACGAAATTATGCTGATAAAGCAAGTAAATTATTCAAAGTGAGTTGTAATTATGATAAGGGCTTTTGCCGAGCTTTTAGGATGAGTTCGGAAGAAATTAAAATCTTTCATGATAGTTAGTGTAACATGACAAGTGCAATTGGTCATAACAATTTTATTAGCGCTTATATCACTGTAGTTGAAACGTAAAGACACCGACCAAATCCAGGTGCTTCGACAAAGTGAAAAAACGAAAACTATAAAGTGTGTTGTCCAAACCAAGAGAGGTAATACTTCAATATGCCGTGCCAGTTTTCTAAGCATACTGAATATAAGCAAAAAATTTGATCAAGTGACAAGGAGTTCAAGGCAAGCAACTCATGACACAAGAGAGGGTTGCCAAATTAATCAGACGATGCAACAGTTACAAAATAAAATTATCAATCACATCAAGAAATTTAAGTGCCGTTCTAAGCATTGCGGTCATAGGGGCGCACCAAATAGAAAATATCTTCTGTTTTTGATTATTGTTGTTGAGCGTTGAGCTCGATTCGATGAGTGTAAAACTCGCGTCGATAAGTGTAGAACTGATGAGTGAAAAACTAACTTTGTTGAGTGAGAGAACATTGATGTTGAGCGTTGAGCTCGATTCGATGAGTTAGAAAACTCTGATGTTGAGCGTTGAGCTCGATTCGATGAGTTAGAAACTAACTTTGATGTTGAGCGTTGCGCTCGATTCGATGAGTGTGAAACTTTGATGTTGAGCGTTGCGCTCGTTACGATGAGTGTGAAAACTGATTTCTTCACGTTGTGAGACGTGTTAAATAGAAATCTGCGAGGGGCGTGTTTACACGTGGATTGGGTTGACCAAACGAAAATAAATATTTCCTATTGGCCAGTATCATTTGACTTGTCGGGTTCCTAGACAAGAATCAACTAATGGGTGCCGCCAATAAATAGTTGAATCTCTATTGAATACTCCAATAGCAATTGTAACCTTCTTACTCAGAAAGCTTATTCAAAAATGTCTTTCATATCTTCCAAACATCGGCCATAAAATTCATGCAGAAGTGACACTAAATTTAGGGTTTTTACAATAAATATATAATAGGGTGAAAGGTGACCTTTTCCTAACTTCTTAACTATAGGACAATGCGTCAAGATGTCGACTTTCAAAAAAGGTGCTATTTAGGTGCCAATACAAAACAATTTATAATTATTGTTGCAAAACGTGATATTTTGAAAATAAAATGAAACTATCCCTTGAACTTACAACAATATGAAGATCTTATCAATTCTGCAACATATTTTTACAACGCTATTAACTAAAATGAATTTATGCCTTAAATATATACAATAAAAAAAAGACGCATACAAATATCTTACATATTTTAAAGGTATCGTAAACAATAAAATTCAAGATTTTACAGTCTTGAACATCTTCCTTTAGAGTTGAACGTAGCCAACACGTGGAAACTGTATGATTAGAATTTTTTTCCTGAAAATCAACTACCACGCACTTATGCATTGTATCACAAGATGAAATAGTTTATTGAAGTCATATAATAATGTCTGAAATATTCTTATATTTCATTTGTTTGTAACTAAACTCAATCTTGGATTTAGGAACGTCGCATTGAATAGGTGCGGCGATTATGTAGCATTTGCTAGCAAGTTTAAAGTGGGGCCACTGACCAATAAGTCAAGAAAGTTTTGTTAATGGAACATATGTTTCATAAGTACCATGCAAAAAGATTCTTTCAATACCTCAACGAAAAGCTAAAGAATTCCATAACAATAAACTTTGACCAAAACCAACCTCTTTCAAGAACTCAAATTGGACAGTCTTATTAGAAGAGGCAAATTTGGTATTATCTCCTTGGAATTATTATGAGCGACCAAAATAAGACCCTTATCTACAACACTGTTTAATTTTATCGGTGTCTGAAATTTGATGGAGGAAAAGGTGCAACAGAAATTGCTTCCTGTTTGTGGAATTTTTCAAGAAGAATATAATTACAACTGACACTTTCCCTGATTTTGTCACCTAAACAGTGAAATTTGACTGGATGTAGCTGGAACGCGAGTTTAGAATGTACAACTTTTGAATAGGTGTCTAAGGAGTCTCTTATTTTAACACCTTTTTCACATCCTTCTTTAAGCCATACTGGTTGAGCACATTTTATAGCTTTTTGTGCTAGAAGTGTTTTATTATGGCATTTCGTATTTACGTAATTTGGTATTATTTCTTTTCTAAGGCATTCTTGGTTGAACCAAATGTTTTGTAACGTTTTTGTAGTAACTTCTGGTACAGTCGGGTCAAATCTTCTCACGAAGATTTTATAATGAAATTTACTGTTTCGACCCTTTCTCTGCGGAATCTACTCGTATTACTTTTTTAGATGAAACCAACTGTTTCTATACAATTCCACAATATATTGAAAAATATGTTAAACATTCTAAGAAATTGACAATTGTTTCGATATTACTATCATCGCCAGAAGAACAGAAGTTACATTTCATGTGATGCCTAACTGATGTTTAATAATTATTTTGGCTAGACCAAGAAGTGATCTGCCTTGTGATTGACTTAATAATATATGAACAAGGAAAAGGAGAAGATATGATACTACAAATATTAAGGCTTGGATATTATTAACCCTGTGTGGATATCCTAGATATATTTTTCCCATTTAAGGTCAGTATAACTGTACAATGATATATAAAACCAGGAAAACTATATCAGCTGATCTTTACAAGTATCACTGTTACGAAATCGCACACTGGTGTAGTCCCTGAATCCGACGCTGCCTAAGCTGTGAACGAAATTTAAAATTTTGGCGAATGCTCTGGGATTTTTTCGAACTGTGTACCATTATTTTTTGTGACTAGTCTTATCTAGAGACTTTTAGGAGGTCGATTGTTTTTGTGAGACGCATTCGAGAAGCTTCCAGAATGAAAGGACACTATATATAGAAACTACTTACCAGCGGGAGAAGTGAACAAGTAAATAGTCAAGTAACTAAACAGTAGTGAAATGTTTATATAAAGTAGTGTAAGTGAATATACTGTGTATCTAATATAAATTAGTGAATAGTTCACAGACTAAATAAATTAAGTGAGTAGACGTAACGTCAGTGGCGGCTCGTGGTTAATTTTATAGGGGGGTCATAGGTGATGTGACCAAAATCTTAAAATACAGAACGACACTGACCAGTCTCCCGGAGGCCTATTCGCGGAAATTTTTCGAAAAACCATTCCCTATTTCTGCCCAGAAATCGTTAAAATCGCTAAAAATGCAAAATTTGTGGAGTTCTTTACCAAAGCCAGAGAGGCAAAAAAATTTTTGGGCCACGCTTGTTGTATATAAAAATAATGCTCTCTTAAAAAAACCACATTTTATTCTTTTCTATACATATTAAATATGACAAACTTAAATTAAATGTTAATTGATCTAAATCTTTTTAAAATTTAAGAGAAGCCTTCGATCTTTTGTATTTGCAAAGTGATCAATAACCCTTTCATTAAAATTATGAATACTATTCACAAATTGTTTTTCTATGCTTAACATAGCTAACGCCGACAATCTCTCGTGTCCCATAGTATTACGCAAAAATGTCTTGATTCTCTTTAATGTAGAAAAACATCTTTCGCTTTCTACAGTTGTCATTGGTAATGTACATAAAATAGTCAACAATTTTACAGTTTCTGAGAGATTGTTATTAATAAACAAATGCAGCATTGGCACAACTCCCGAACTCTTATTAAAATCGTCGCGTTCATAAATAACTTGAAGTTCAGTTTATAGTTTTAAGTAATTAATACTAGAAAAGTTTTCTCTTATTGACTTAAGAATACGATCTGGAAAATTAATTTTATATTTTTCGAACTGGTTGCTGTAAAATAACTAGGCAATCACTAAATGATCACTGAAACTATAGCGGTGGTTAATCTCAGAAATTATTATGTCGCAAACCTCCAAAGCAACTTGGCGCTTTGAATCTTCATTTTTCCTTGGTCTTTTTGAACCAAGTGTTGAGGAAGATGAAGGTGCTTCGGGAAATATTTCATTTAATAAAATATGGTCTCTGACTTTTTGAATTGACATTTTAAATGAGTCTATATTTTTTTTCACCAATATCACGTCAATCCTATGTTTTTGAAGTTGATTAAAAAGAACTTCACAATTAGGCATTATTAAATGGAAAAAATTTAGCCAATAAAGGAAATCCACGCTTTGCAAAAAAGTTTTTAAACCTATTGCTCGATTAATTGTATTTGAGTCTTCTTCAACCTCAATTATCTTTTCTATTGAAGCCAGAATATCAGCTTGATACAAAAATACGGTTTCCACACAACGCGTATTAAAATACCACCTTGTCGGTACCGGTCTAGGTAAACGTACTTTAACAAATTCATCGAGAATCGCTGTACGTTTTGGAGATTGACTAAAAAATGTGGAAAATCCCTGTAAATTGGCAAAAAAAACTTTAACATTTTTATTCTGACTTGCTGCTTTTTGCAGAATTAAATTTAATTGGTGAGCATAGCAATGAATAAAATTTGCTTGACGATATCGTTCTTTAATTTTTTTTTGTACTCCGCCTAATAGACCACTCATAGCAGGAGCTCCGTCATAACTCTGTCCAATTAACTTTTCCTGTGTTTTATTAATTTCTAGTACCTCTAATTCTTTAAAAATTATCCCCGATAAATGTTCGGCTGTGGTGCCGGTAGGATTCACAAATGTTATAAACCTTTCGTGAACGACACCGGATAAAATGTACCGTGTAATAAAAGTCATTTGAGTTCTGTTCGAGCTATCAGTAGTTTCATCCACCTGGACTGCGATATATTCGGCTGACTGAATCTCCAATTTAAGTTGTTCTTGAGTCACCGATAACATTGAATCAAGTAATTCATTTTGTACAGTTTTAGAAGTACCCTTAAAAACCGTAGCCCTATCCAGGTATTCTTTGAATATTGGATCTAGCTCTGAAACAAAATTTATAAGTCGACGGAATATTCCCGGGTTTACAGAAGATTCTGTATCGTCATGCCCTCGCAAAGCAAAATCAAACGCCCCACAAAATTTCACACAGTCAATTATTTTATTTATAATATATCTGTTTTTCGACACATTTTCATTAAAAATTCTTACCGATTGTCTATAAGTATTGTCTAATTGAGAACGAATATCCACAGTACCGATTGTAGCAAAGCTCATGGCACATTTCATATGGTCTGCCGATAAACTATGTTTTTTTATTTTCTCTTTTGAAGGTTTTAAGTCTTGGATACCGTTTTTACACCATAAAGAATAATTCGAAAAAAGCAGACAAACGAAACAGTAAAATGCATCACTTACTTCACATCCGCAAATCCAATCAGACAAATCATACATAGACCTGCGAAAATTGCGATGAACTTCTTTATTTTTGTCCTTGCTAGTCTGTTCAATTTTTAAATCTGGAAGAGGACCACCACCTTCCTTTAGTTTTAATAATTTTTCAAAATTTAATTCACTTTTCGTTCTCAAATTTTGAACCATTTGCACCACAGACATGATAAAAGGCGTAGAATAAAATAACACCAAATAATTAAAATACAAGCCCTCAAAAAAACGAATCAAAAATCAAAATAATAACAATAACAACTTATTACATCAAAACACAAATCTTATTTGACTTCAAAATATTCTCCTTTAAATCAAAATGCGCAGCCTGCCAACCTCTCTACTCATCTCTTTTCTAAGCATGTAATAATCGAACAACGTAAGTCGATTCATCATCGATATTAACCCGGGCTTTTGACCCAACACATGTAAACTTCGGGCGTGTTTCTTTCACGTTACGAAGATTGTCAACGTTCGGCAGATTCCGTCCCCATTTAACGCGTTGAGGTCATCGATGGACTTTGGATTTTGCTATTTTGAATTTCGCAGAGTTGTAGTTACTCGCTGCGAAGTGAAGTTTACACGGTCGTCTTGAAAAACCTTTACACGGGGTCTTGAAACATTTTCGGTAAATTTTATTTTTTATTTAAGAGAAATACTTAGTATTAGTATTTAATACTATACTGTATGTATAGTAGGTATATTTTATTTTTTTAATATCTGTTTAAATATTTTTTTAAATTATTTTTTAATGGGAGGTCATTGCCCCAATGACCTAATAGAGGAGCCGCCGCGTAACGTGTGTATGAATTTATCCCACCTGTCGTGATACATTTTTTAAATAAATAGGAAAAACATTACATTGGTATCAGGTGTGGGGTAATATAAATAAATAGCTATGTAAAAATGTCCAAGAGGCTATGTGGCCGGAAAGTGACGGAACTAAGAGCAGAATTGAAAAATAGCGAATTTCGAACGTCCGTTAAGAAAAGTAAATTAGTGTAAATACTTAAAGTGGTACTTGTAAGTGATGGCTGCGATATACAAACATTTGTATTCAAAGACGAAGCTGCCACCTCAATCTCGTCAATTTCTGCTGTGGACGAGAAGATGTCAACCATGAAAAATGATACTTCTGCTAATATGATCGAAAATATTTCAACCATGAAAGAAGATTTTTCCACCAAGAAGAAAATAAAATTTCGTCTGTAAAATCTGATATGGAGAACAAGATGACAACGATGGAAAATCAGATGGACGAGAAAATCAAAGAGTTAGAGACAAATATTGCCGATTTAAGAACACAAGACACTCCAGCAGAAGAAAAGAAGGTCGAGCAAACAAAACCTTGCAAGCCAGAAACACAGCCTAAGTTAGAAGACATTGGCAGTTTTGCCCGAGTCAAGGCTCCAACGGTCGACGGAAAGATATCGTGGATCAATTATGTGAAACAGTTTGAAGCAGCCGCTAGAGTGAATAATTGGTACGATAGGGAGAAAGCAGTGAACCTAACTACAGCGCTTCGGGGAGATGCCTTAGATGTACTTCAGACGATACCACTTGAAGAAACGGATGACTTCGAGCAGCTGAAGAAGAGGTAGGACATACGATACGGCCATGACCATCTAGAACATTTGTACCAATCCCAGTTGTAGAACTGAAGGTAGAAACGTGACGAAGCCCGTCAAGAGTATGAAGTGGATATTGCCCAACTAGTTCGATTCGCGAATCCATCAGCACCGCAGAATATGATGGTAATCTGGGCATCGAGGCCTTTATTAAAGGCTTACGTGACCCCGATATGCCGAGGACGTCCCGTCTAGCACATCCCAAAAAAATAAACGGTTTTAAAGATTAAAACTAACTTTTCCGCATCTGTTAGCCAGAATAATATTCTATCATAAAATTGTCACTTGTATACACTTCGGGGGATGTATCGTGCTAACAAACCGAAATTTGTCCAAAAATAACCAAAAATGTAATATATCTGGATTTATAGGACCCGCTGTACTCGCTCTAGTCAGCTGAAAATCAATAGGGTACATCTGTGAGACACCTTAAACAATATTAAATCATAAACTTGATCAATCGTATACTCTCTGGAGGCTGTATCGTGCTAACAAACTTAAAATTCTCCAAAAATGACAAAAATTTGGTACCTCAAGCACCATAGAACACGGTGTACTGGCTTTAGTGAGCTGAATATCAATAGGATTTATCTTTGAGACGCTATGAATAATATCCAATCATAAAATTGGTCACTTGTATATACTCCGGAGGCTGTATCGTGAAACAAACTTATATTTCTACAAAAATGACAAAAATATAGTACTTAAAGTACTATAGCACCTGTTGTACTGGTTCTGGTGAGCTGAAAATCAATAAGGTTTATCTGTGAAGTATCCTGAACAATATTCAATTATAAAATTGGTAACTTGATGAACTCCGGAGGCTGTATCGTGCTAACAAACTGAAATTTCACAAAAAATAACAAATTTTTTTTTTCTAAAAACCGTTTTTTGGGTTGTTGTTGATGAAAAACGTAAAATTAACTAAAAAAAAATTCAAATTTCCAACTTTTTTTGGGGTAAACCAATACTTTTCTCGCATATTAGATAGGTTGGGCGGAAAAGTGATATTAGTTGAAGCACCGACAGTTGCTCTTGAATATGGAGCAGCAACGAAGTTGTAACAAAGTTAGGACCATCCGGGAAGAAGGCAACGAGTACAGATTTGACCAGTTTGATAAAAAGTATAATGGAAAAGAAGCCGGGATAGATAACATGCTGGAATTGTGGCGAGCTAGGGCATGTACGCAGCTCGTGTAAGAGCCCCAGTATTCCTCCAAACGAAGAACCCCAGTCACAGGAAAACTAGAACGGGTCGGCTACGAGGAGGCAGCACCGACCCAGGATCATTCTAAAGACCCTCTTATACTTATAGCTTCTCTCAGATGTCGCAACGACAGTATATATGTAGATGGCGAAGTGAATGGTAAGATATATACTCTGCTGGTAGACACTGGAGCAACTAGAACCATTATACGACCAGAGATAATAAACCCCAAGAAGAAGCTTCTACGAACGAGACTGCGACTGCGGACCGCTGCAGGAGAGAGTGCCAACGTTTACGGGGAGACACAAATCCAATTGGGAATTGGCGCAGAAAAGGTGACGCATACGGTAATCGTAGCTGACATCGAAGAAGACGTGATTCTGGGAATGGACGTAATGAATCTACGTGGTTTCCAATTGGACTTTAGAAACAAAACAATTAAAGTAGGTTCCGAGGAAGTATTCCTTCATCCATGTGAAGGCAGCACGATGTTAGCAGCTGTACAGGAAGATACCGTTCTACCTGCACGAAGCGAGACCATGATAGTAGTATGGCTACAGGGAATCGTGGAGGAAAGTAGTTCGCCAAACAACGGCAACTGACAATAATTCCAATGCCAGATTCGAACAGATGTTGGAGCTAAAAAAAGGATCATGAGAGAATTGCTCTTGCAGTATCGAGATATATTCGTACCAAAAGCAGGGAAGACTGGTAGAACATCAGCCGTCAAACACAAAATCGATATTGGTAATGCCAAGCCAATTAGGCAATCAGCTCGAAGACCACGAGCGAAGAGAGAGGAAGCTGAAAGCATAATTCGAGGGATGGTAGAAGAAAAAGTAATAGAACCATCTACTAGTCCATGGGTGTCTCCACTAGTGCTCGTCAAGAAAAAGGATGTAACTACGAGATTCTGCGTGGACTATCGCCAGCTAAACAACGTGACGAAGAAAGACAACTATCCTTCTGCCTCGAATCGACGATTCGCTGGATACTTTGGTCGGCAGCAAACTGTTTTCCACCTTGGACCTGAAGTGTGGATATTGGCAAGTTGAAATGGACCCAGAAGACAAAGAGAATACTGCTTTTACCACCGGATCTGGATTATGGCAATTCAACGTCATACCATTCGGGCTCTGTAATGCGCCCGCGACATTTGAAAGACTCGCGGAAAATGTCTTGAGAGGGTTGTCTTGGAAGACACGCCTGGTCTATTTGGCGGACGATATCGTAGTACTGGGGAAGATATTTGACTAATATTTGTAGAATTTGAAAGATGTATTCAAACGACTCCAAGTTGCCCAGCTCATGTTAAACCCGAAGAAATGACAGCTATTCCAAAAGCGAGTAAACTATCTAGGCCATATAGTGAGCAATGAAGGAGTGGCGGTGGATCCATAAAAAATTGCATCCGTTCAGCAATGGCCGCAACCAACCGACAAACACCAAATTAGGAGTTTCCTTGGACTCTGCACATACTATAGAAGATTTATCAGGTAGTTTGGAGATATTGCTAAGCCACTAACTCGACTCACAGGAGAAACAAGGGCATTCCATTGGGACGAAGTCTGCCAAACGGATGTTGAAACCTTGAAGAGACATTTAACCACGGTGCCGATATTGGGATATCCATTTCCAGAGCGAGATTTTATTCTTGACACTGACGTAAGCAACGTAGGAATTGGAGGAGTGCTCTCACAGATCCCAGGAGGGCAAGAAAGAGTGCTGGGATATTTCAGTATAGTCCTTTCCGAACCAGAACAAAACTACTGGGTCACAAGAAGATAACTTTTGGCGTTAGTGACGTCCGTGGAACACTTTTACCAGTATATTTATGGAAAGAAGTTCTTAATCCGGGCTGATCAAGCAGCACTCGAGTGGTTAATGCAGTCCAAGAATCCCGAGGGCCAGATCGTTAGATGGATTGAACGACTTTAAGAGTACGATTTCAACATTGAGCTGGTGTGAGTAATCGAAATACCAACTCCCTGTCTAGACGGCCGTGCCCAACAGATTGTTTCCACTGCAACAAGGCTGCAGTTTGAAGAACTACAGTAGTCAACGAATAATGGTCACCAACCAGGATCAGACAAGATCAGGAGAATGATCCCCACCTAAAGAATATTGGGCAATGGAAGGAAGAGAATCGGCAACCTACCTGGTAAGAAGTGTTAAGATTTTACCGACACTCAAGGCATATTGGGATCAGTGGGACTCCCTTGTACTGAAAGAAGGGCTGTTGAAAAGAGTCCTTGGAAACGATGATGGTTCCGAGATGAGAAGACAGCTAGTTATCTAGAGAGCGAGAGTAGCGGAGGTACTGAAGAAGTTACACGACAGTCCATCGGGAGGTCATCTGGGAGTGAAGGATACCTTTCAGCGAGTCCGTGAAAGGATTTATTGGATGAACAGCCCGGACGGTATGAAGGACTGGTGTAAGATATGTACGACTTGTGCTACGAGTAGTGGACCACATCGCAAGTGAAAGGCATTCATGAAACAATATAATGTTGGGAGCACTTTCGAAAGGATTGCTTCAGACATCGCTGCACCATTTGCGACGACAGAAAACGGTAGGTAAATACATCCTGGTAGTAATAAGTTATTTCCCAAAGTGGGTGGAAATTTATTCGATCCCGAATCAAGAGGCGATAATTGTCGCGGATGTACTGGTGAATGAATTTATCAGCCGATATGGACTGACCTTGGAAGTCCACAGCGATCAAGGAAGATATTTAGAGAGCCAGGTATTCCAGGAAATTTGTGACAAGCTGGGAATGAAGAAGACCAGGACAACAGCGTTGCATCCAAAATCAGATGGAATGGTCGAGAGAATGAGCAGGACCATTGGAAAATACCTGTCCAAGGTAGTTTCCAGCCACCAGAGAGATTGAGACCAGTACCTTTCCCTATTTGCGTTGGCTTATCGATCGGCCATAAATGAGTCCACGGGTGAAACACCTGCGAAAATTCTATTTGGACGTGAAATGAGGCTTCGTTGTGACCTGGAGTTTGGTTGCCGGCCTGGCGAAGATCTAGCAGGAGAAGATTACGTGATCCAATTGAGAAGAAGAATGGACGATGTGCACGAATTGGTTCGAACGAATTTTCAAATTGCCAGTGACAGAATGAAAAAATGGTACCATACACAGGCCACATAAGGCAGTTTCAAAGAAAGGAACAAAGTATGGTTACACAACCCGACAAGAAGAAAGGGATTTTCTCCAAAACCACAGAAATAATGGGAAGGTCCGTACTTAATAAAGAAGAGGATCAACGACGTCATCTATCGCATATGCAAGATCCCCAATGGAAAACCGAGAGTAGTTCTCCAAAACCGACTAGCGCTATTAGAAGGAGACCTTGACAAAGAAGAAGGAGTGAACCATATACAACAAGAGTCTGACCCACCCTTCGAAGAATTTATTGGCGCATATGCGGAGGTCCCGGGAAAGCTAGATACGGAGTCACTACAAAACAAAGACAAGATTTGTTCACATCCGAGGTTTGGTCTTTTGAATGAAGTTTGGTTAATTGGAAAAATTTGAAGATCATATGCCAGCCCCTGGGAAGACACTGAGACTCAAATACAGTTTGCGATACGTCTTCTACCTGGTAACTAGAACCGAAGCTTTCGAGATCATGATACAGAGCAACCAGCTGGATTGGAGAGTCATCAGGATCATGATAGAGTTGATCTACCAAGATACCGGTGTCCACATATTAATTTGCAGCTATACCCCTCGTTATCGGTACCCGCTGAGGACGGAGTCCTGTTATTTTCATACGACCGCAAAGTGCAGATATGGGTCCAGTTGCCGATTTAAACATCCAGTTCCGGCTACACAGAAGTTCCGGGAGGAACTTCCTTTTAAAGAGGGTTAATGCTAGGAAATCTTCAAGGAGGTTGATTGTTTTTGTAAGCCGCATTCGAGAATAAGAGGGCACTTAATATATAAAGACTAGTTAGCAGCGGGAGACGTGAGTTTATAATTGGATCTCGTGAGGTAAACTCGTGAGGTAAACAGTGAACAAGTGAATAATCTAAGTAACAAATAAAGTATGTATAAATATGTAGATATAGCTTTTCTTTATTTTAAAAAGATTGTATGTAGATAAAGTACTTGTGTTAATTTATACATCGTATGATTTGAT
Source organism: Galeruca laticollis (assembly GCA_963921935.1). Lineage (NCBI taxonomy): Eukaryota > Metazoa > Arthropoda > Insecta > Coleoptera > Chrysomelidae > Galeruca > Galeruca laticollis. The sequence goes on along the minus strand of OY998176.1, from coordinate 147,591,236 downwards.
ATAACATCTTTTGTAAGGGGTGTACTTGCTTCACCTATTTTTACTTCGTCAAGAGGCTTTGGACTGATTTGTAACAAACACGTATATTGAACTAGTGATTGACGGGCCTGAACATCAACAAGTTAACTTTGCTCGTGTACTGGAATATCTGGATCTATTGCATATAAATCACCCTTATATATGTATATATATATATATATATATATATATATATATGTATACTTTATTGATCAAATAACTTCTAATAGTAATTTGAACCAATCAGATACCTTTATAAACCAATCATTTCATGAAATGAAACTATAAAAATTTGTACTTAGTGAAAAATCGTAAAAATATCATAAAAACGTAAAGATTGTCACACATAAAAAAATGATCTACTTACCAAATTATATTTTATCAGTAATACTCTAAATCCCTTATTTATTTCCAGGTCCTGTCCAGACAGCGTAAGCATGTTAACTGAATCGGGACTTCTTTTTTTGAAAATAGGTCAGAATGAATTTTCTTTCGAAAGATTAAGTTCAGCTCTGGCATTGGAGCCAACTAATACCAAAGCCTTATTAGCTATAGGATGTATTATACAGGTATTTTGAAATCTTATATATTAAAAAAAATATGAAAACTGAAGCCTGGCCGTCCTATCCGCCCGATTTTCCTCATTTTTTTTAAATGAAAGGTATTTAGACACAGATATGTCATCAATCAACGAAATTTACTCAGTTCACACCTTACTCAAGTTATACTCAAACGCGACTCTTTCCTGTACATTTTTTATGGGACACATTCACTCCTCGATGCCCAGCCAAGCTTCGTAAAAGCCCATCCTACGTAGTATTTATTTTTATTAAAAATGTACAGTTGAATTATTGGATCTTTACCAGTGCGTCATTAATATCTGATAACACAACCGACAAATTTTTATATATTAAAAAAATCCCAATGGCACAGGACCAATAGTACTTTTCATCACATGACAAGCGCAAGCGCAGCCACCATTTTGAAAGAGCGGGAGTATAAAAGTTTCGTACTGTTTTGTGTAATAATAGCAGGGAATGAAATATTATCTTCACAAACAAATCAATCATTAAAACAAATTATTGATGGTGCGGTACATGTTGAGAAATCAGTTGAAGCGTATAATTGTAAACGACTAAAATGTGGTTAAAGTGTTTTGGGCGTTCTCAAATAGGCAAAATAAGTCTGTTAGTTGAGAGGTTGGCTGTCAATACAATCTATTATCTAAATGAATTTATGTAAATAATTATCTAGATAAAATTAGGTAAATAATTTGATCCTACTTAACCATCATTTATTGTTAGGACATGTGGAAACACTCTAAAATTATCATCTGGGTTGATATTGAATATTATTAATAATAATAAAATAAGAAAAATATTCAGATATAAACATATTATATTTTTAATCATAGGATTACGCGTATATATTCAGTACATCTATAAATCGAGGGCTAAAACGCAGGACCTCGTAACCCGCAAAACGTAAAATGTTCAGGAAACGAGAAAAACTATTTTGAGTTATAAATAGCCGCTAGTTTTCGGACTTGCAGTATTTATTCGCTTAAAAATTACAATAAAATATTTGCTATAATTTTAAATATACACCAATTCATTTCAGTTATATGGTAATGCCACATTGTAGGTTAATAATAAAAAATTCTTGCATGAACTGAAAAGCAGGAAACCATGATTGCTTTTCATTAGTAATTTGTGTAATAAAATAAAAAACGAATAAGCAAACTTATTAATACATAAGCAAATTAAATTATACTTTTAAACATCATTTAATACACACAACAAAATATTTACATAACATAAAATAATCATTATTATAAGTGCTTATAAAAAATAATGTTTTCTTTGGCAAAGAATAAAACGAAAATAGAATAAATCTCTAGAAAAATCTACTTGTGTGGAAGGGAGTCGTGAAAACTCCAGCAGTCTTTCGGAATAACTAGTTTAATCGCTTGAAGGTGTGAGTATTTCACGCTAGAAATAGGCAGTTTCTCCTTAAATAGTTGGGGAAATATGACGTTCCCTAATGCTATGTTTTTAGGTCTGATTGGTAGATCCTTAAAATCATCTTCAAAGTTTAGTTTGTACCTAATTTTACCTTCATGTTACTGCAACGCGCGTATGTCAACAACATTATTGCCACTACCCGTTCTGCTAGGCCGTATTGAACTGTATTTAAGGTAGTCTTTATGGGCATAATTTTTGTAGAAGCTGAAGTCCATACTTTTGACCAAGTAAGGATTTTTATTGCGAGATTCCTTAGATATACGATGATAATCACTGGGCAAGTAGATCTCCTTATTTTTGAGGGAAGACTCTATGGCACTGTGAACAGAGTCACACTCCATTTGAGTTTGACCTTTTTCTAAATATTTTTGTGTAATACAAACTTTGTGCTTTTCTGAAACGTGAAGCAAAGCGTTGGCCATTACACAATTACGATTCTGGGCAGTGCACCCATCTGAGTAGATAATAATAGGAATAATTGGGTTAGACAAATCCAAAAAATTTTCTTCTAAGTAGTCTACAAGAAGCGAAGCATAGGTAGAAGTTTAACCGTCCGCGTTTGTCTCGTCGAACCAGTAACAAGTACCTTGTTTATTTCTTAAATTATAGGTGCTAAAGCTATGACAACACAACTTTGTCCTGTAATATAAAGCGCTAGCTTGTAGTTGCGGTGCTAACTTCACAGATTGTACATCCATTACAATAACGTGGCACTGAACGCATATGGCCTTTTCCTTATCTTCTTCTTTTTCCTTCCGTGCCCGATTTTTTCTGTTTATGTGTTCGCTGTATTCCGGTTCAGTTAAATTGTTGTTTTTACATCTGAAACACGTATCACACTGATATTTTCTAGGACGAAATAAGAATAATTTCATTTCTTCAGCCATTTTTGTCAACGTTACAACAGACAAAGAAAGGTCTTGTTGTTTTCTTGGCATTCTGTTTTGTATACCCTGTGAAGTTGAGCGACTGATTGAAGCTGTTGCTCGAAATATAGCTTATCAGTGTCTCTCCTGCAGTAATGCGAGGGGAGTTTGTTTAGATTATTTAAAAACTGTCTTAGAAAGCTTCGATCTTCCTTAAATAAATCAATTCTTTGATTTCGTCGACTTAATTCTTTTTCGGTACTTTTATTCATCCTATGTTGGCTTCCAGTTGACCATGATCTTATGGACGATTCTCCCAAAGAAAGAGTATGCGAATACATGGTTTTGCACACAGGTATTTTATCATTTCCACAAATCAAAAAATATTTCACGGTTATATTTCGTCGAGAATTTTCAGTAACCCTTGGTCTGGCTTTTTCAGTGACTTTAGCAGTGTTACTAAAGTACAATTTCCGTTGATCCCATGTCATGTTAGTCCAGAATTGTTCAAACATTTTATTTTGGATTCTTTGATTTTTTGTTTACAGCTGCACCTTGCACCTATTTTTCTATTCATTTTCAGTACATCATGAAATGTATTGCGTTGATCCCGCGGCTTTCTAAACCCTAAAAATTGTTCTCCCCTCATTCGTGAATTCTTATTGATTAACCTCTTATTTTGATTTTTCTTAAGTGTCTTTCTTTTGGTATCTTGATTCTCATTTTCCTTTTCTATAACAATTTCATCTACCTGTTCAAGTTCCTGTAGCTGTGTTGCATCTGCACCCACCTCTTCCACGCTTTCTGATTCACTTTCGGCTTCGGGAATGTAGTCTTTGTCGTGAACGTTATTATTCTCTGCTGGCATAAAATGCGCCATACTTGCTAAATCATCCAAAACGTTTTCTTTTTCAAACATAGCTTCCTCACTGGATTTTTCAGATAACATAGCGCCGTCTACATGTGGTCGTGTCTTATCTTCATTTACCTGTTCCATTAGTTCTTCTATTACTTTATTATCATTACCTCTTGGAATGTAGCTTTCATTATGGGCGTCTTTTTCATTTTGGAAACAAATTAGGTTTGTCATTTCCGACAATACACCAGTTGTATTGCGAGTTTCGTTAGGAACGAAGACTACCTCGGCTTCTCTGATATCAGAAATATCTTGGGGTGATAAGGCTTCATTTAGAAGAATATTGTTTGATAAATCCATTTCAGTGATTGTTTGAAGAGAAAAACGTTGATTGTCCTCATTGGTGTTACTACATTGCGCTATTCTGGCCATTTCCATGGTTTTTCTCGATCAACTAGACATTTTTCTATGCAGCAGTAGCACATATGTACTCTAAAGCATGTGAAGCAGGACCTCGTATCTAACACCTGCAATTTTACATAAAATTATTAACAACTCAAACAAATCGTTATGAAAGTTTTGAAACGAATGCTTAAGTAGGAATCTAATTACAAACTTTAACCCTCCACTTTACTTCTTTCATATTTACAAGCGATTTTCAAGATCACTTACCTTGACAGTTTGCTTCAGTGGCGGGAAGCTGAACACTGTGACGTTTACGAGGTAATGCTTCAGAAAACCAACCGAAATAAGTTACGAGTTACTGTTTTGTTTGATTTTGACAGGTTGATAATTTTCATAAAATTAGTTCCTTTCACACATAGATGGCGCTTATAAAATTGAAGTCTGAGGCATCAAAATCCTATTATCTAAAAAAGTGTTAATTACGAGGTCCTGCGTTTTAGCCCTCGATATTGTAAGTAAGGTTTAGGAAAATTTGAAAAATAATATAATATGTATTGGTTCCAAATAATTTATAACATATATCATTCTTACTTACAAACTTCATAACAACACCGTTTTATTTTTCCTTTTCATACAGATAATAAAGTCGACTTGAGAAATTCATTTTTTAATTAACACACTCATTATTTCAATTTTCTCTTAATTTTATTTTTAATAAGTATTATTTGTTTAATGTTTGTTAATTTTAACTATTTGTACACAGGTATTTTAACATGCTTATTTACAAAACAGTACGAAAAAGTTGGCTGAACTGCACGCATGCGCACAAAAATTAATTGTGATGGAAAGGTCTATTGGGCAGGCTTATTTCAGAAACACTTTTGAAAAATAAAAAAGAAGATATAAAAGTAATAGAATGTTTTGAGATGTACAGAAAACCAAAGTATCATTTTGGCATCAAATCAAAAACCAAAAAGTTTAAGAAAATTCTGGCAAATTTGTGAATTTTCTTAAATAAATGTTTTATTGTATGATTCAGAGAAAAATGTTGAGTACTAAAGTTGTAGAACGTGTTAAGGCCTATAAAAATATCAGTAACATTTTGCGTCAAATGAAAAACAAAGGAAATACGATTTTTTTCCAACTTTGACTGGCCGCAATTTGTTTCTACGGGGCCGATTTGGCTCATTAACGAACTCGTCCAAGATTTTGGCCCAACCAATTGTTGTAGCGAGTTTGGTTTCGATTCGTCAAAAAATACGCCCTCTATCGTGCTTACAAATTTTGGCATCAGGGAACACCAAAACAAAAAATTGCATTGAACTTTTTCCGAAGTCGCGTCATGCTACTCTCTACAATAGCCGTATTTCATAATGAAATAAGCCTAAAAATTTATGAAAACTGGTCAGTCCGACTGGCCGTTCTATCCGGCCTATTTAATTCATTTTTTCAAATGAAAGGTATTTAGACTCCGATATGTCATCAATCATTGAAACTTACTCAACTCTCACCTTAATCAAGTTATACTCAAACGCGATTCTTACCTGTATATTTCTTATGCGACACATTCACTCAAGCAATTCGAATTATCATAGCTCTTCTTCGAATGAATGGATTTTGATCGTTTCACATTCAGAACACTCAGTAGATCAAGCTCTTTCTTTTGAGCTATTGACTGCTTAAATTCGTTGAGTTTGAGGAAAGTTATGTGTGCACAATCAACTTTACTTTCAATTTTTTTCCAAATAGGGCAAAGGGGAGTAATAACGCGCAGTGAGGCAATATTGCGCACCACAAAATAAAAGATACGAAGAGCGAGAAGTGAAATCTGACAACACGTACGTTGTTCCTTATCGTTAGCCACTATGTTGGAACAGGTGTCGGCTCGCCGGGAGCATTCAGTTGACCGCAGTAAATCGAAGTGTTTGTACACGTGTTTTCCTTATAATTTTCAGTGGTTAAGAAATAAGCGAGGTGAGTGTACTTTATACAGTCATAGATCTTTCCTATATGCAAATATTTTCTAGCATATTTCGAGGACCTATGCATATGTTTGTTTTCTATTTCCATGCGTTAACAACGGAATTTTGGTTAGAAAAACAAACCAAGGTCGATATGGGGTAATATTGCGCAGTACGCGATATTACCCCACACTGCGCTATATTGCCCCATATTATTGACTTCAACATGTTTCCTAATTTCAGATGGTCAGAAACTATCAAAGAAAGACCCAACGACAGAGCTGGACGATTGAACAGCGCAATAATGCTTTGGCTGCTATACGCTCAGGTGCTGAAATACGCGAGGCTGCAAGAAATTTCGGCATTCCCGAATCAACACTGCGTCACCTTCTAAAACTTGGATCAGAAGTGGACCGCTTGGGGAGGAAACCTCTTTTTACGAAACCACCAGAAAAAGAGTTAGCAAATCACGTCATGAAGTTGGTAAATTTATTCTGTGGCGTAACTCCACGGGAGCGGAGAAGAATAGCGTTTGACTTCGCAGAAGCTAATCACATACCTCATAAGTTCAACAAGGAATCTGGGCTAGTAGGAAAATATTGGCTATCGTGCATTATAAAGAGAAATCCCGAGCTGGGACTTCGACAACCAGAAGGCACAAGTCTCAATCGTATATCCTCATTTAATTCTGACGCTGTAGGAATTTGTTTCAAAAACCTAGAAAAACTATTGACCAAGTTCAAATTTCAGAGCAATCGAATCTTTAATGTCGACGAATCTGGTATAACCACTGTCTAGAAAAAGTCTGGAAAAGTTTATGCGAAAAGGGGACAGAAACAAGTCGGCGTTGCCATTTCAGCTGAACGAGGTCAAACGATTACCATCTTATGCGCTGTCAGTGCATAAGGGACATATGTTCCCCCAACGATAATTTATCCGAGAAAACGGATGTCTCCTCAATTAGAAAAATACGGCTCAATATTTTCCATTTATTCCTGTTCTGACAATGGGTGGTCGAATGATGATTTATTTCTAAGGTGGATAAAATATTTTCAAAATTATGTGAAAGCTACGGAAGCTGACCCGATTTCACTCATCCTTAACAACCGTGCGAGTCACATTTCGTTGCAAATTTATAATTTTTGCAAAGAGAATCACATCGTGCTCCTTACAATTTCTCCTCACACATCAAATCACATCCAACCTCTTGACCTAACGTTTTTTGGGCCACTGAAGAAATCTCTGTTCGCTGTGTATGACTCTCATATGATTTAGATTGCAAACGAAAGGATCACTGTTTATGACGTGGCTCGTTTATTGAATCAAGCATACATGAGCAGCAGCTGAGGAATTTCGAAAACTTGTCGTGGACCCAGAAGAACGTGAGAGAAGCTTTATTCCAGCTCCTCTACACACTTCCTCGATATCTGCAGATGCTTTGAAAGCAAAACCGTCAACCTCTGCAGATGCTTAGAAGCCCCCTACATCAACGTCTTTAACTGTTGAAGAATCCACACCATCGACATCAAAAGCAAATTTACCATCACGTTCAGGTGTCAAAATATCGGATCTTGTCCCAATTCCCTAGAAAGTAGTTGAGGCAGTGACCAAAAGAAAAATATCAACAGAGTAACAATCCGAAATTTGGACTTCCACACCAATGAAGGCTACTCTCCTGAAAAAAAAGCTAAGCGAAACCAGAAAAATGAAAAACAAAACAAAAGCCTCAAGCGAAAAGTGAGAGCAGGTGTAAAAGTACAAAAAAGATTCAGAAAGAAAGTAAAATCCGATAAAGACACGTCGGATGATAATTCTGATTCATCCTTCAAAGAAGATCTTTCTGATGACAACAACTCAGACTACAATGAATTTGCTATTCAAGAAAAGCCTCCTGTAGGCAACAAAATATGTGTCATATGTGGTGAATTCGGAAAGAATAGGGAGCTTTGGTTCCGTTGCGTAAAATGTGCAGTATGGGTTCATTCAGGATGTTCTGGTCGCGAGTCTGCAACAGGATACACATGCGATGATTGTCGACTTAGGCTAGGCGCCGATAAAAAAAAGAAGAATCGAGACGTCGTTTATTTTAGTTGTGAGTTTAGATAAGAGAATATACGATGTACAACTTTGGTAACAAGATTTATTTTCCTAATTTTTTGCTTTTGTTTTAAAATGTCTTTCCATATGTCCTTTATCACACTGCGCGACATAACTCCAGATGATGCGCGATAGTTCCCGACATATGGGGCAATATCGCGAAGTGAAACTGGAGCAATTTTATCTTTTTTTCGTGTATCCGATTTTCTTTTATTGAATAACACGTATGCTATCATAAAATGATTTCATTGTATTAACATTTTTCCAAATTTAGAGCACTTTACAATAAAAAATGTAATTTTAATAAATGATTCGGCTAATATTGTCTGGAAGCAAGTACTGTAAAATGATTTTATGTAATAATTACACCTTCTCATACATAGTCTATCCTAATGCTACGGAGCAATACGGGTCCTCTAGTATATTCTGAAATAATTAACGAACCGTATATATTTCCTGGAATTTTATCAATTTAATTAATTTTGGATTCAGAGGGTTGACGGAATGGAAGTTTGATTACAGTTCAACGAATAAATTAATACCTTCGGTTCAGCATTAAAGTGTATAATTGACGTAAAGTTAGTATCAACTTGAATATCCAGAATAATGATGATTACGAGATATCAACTTTGCCATCTTTATTTATTGATAGTAGAGTAAACCAGGTACAATTGAAACATTGTAGCTCCTTAAATCTTTTTTAATTTCAATCTAGTTTTATCAATAAATGATTTATTATAACAGATGTCCTGTCGCTTAGTGAGGAAGTCCGCGTTCACTTTTGCGAAGATGAACAGCTGGTTTGAAGAAAAATCCCATTCGAATTTAAATGACCAGAGGTGAATCTTATTGGTTGGCATTAACATGAAAACTGAGGATACTCATGCTTCGTTTTCTGTATCTTCCGAGTATAGCTTCGACGACTCACCTACCATTCTTCTTCTTGGTGTATGTGGGCATTAATGCCTGTTTTTCTTCACATAATTGCCACTACTCAGTACTCCTCCAAGGGTCCTTCGTCCTGTTGGTGATTTGTCCCTTGTTATTTTTACGATTCGTGATCATTCCATTTTCTTTCTGTCCAATACATAGTCATTGATGTTAGCCATGCAGCATCTTCTGTTTTTTCTTTATACATCAACGTTTTTCTCACTATTCTTCGAACTGTTTTCATTTCTGTGGTCTCTAATACTCTTTTTGTTTTGGAGGTCTCAGGTTGGGTGTCTGTAAAAGATAATATAGGTCTAACCGTTATAATTATATAATTAATAATTTAGTACCTATTCATAATAATTTTATTAAGTTAGTTAGTATAAATTGGAGTAATTTAGACAAAACACAGCAATGTGTTTGCCAAAAATATTTTTAAATAATCAAAGATAAAACATCTAGGTCATTCGAAGCATTGAATTGTCATATTCAAATACCTACATTAATTTTTCAGGACATTAGCTCTGAGGTATTACAAACAATAAGCACAATCGAGAAAATGGCGTTAAGTATGAGTGATTTTTTTAATTTTGCGAGCAAGGTACTACTAAATGAGTTCAATGGCGAAGCAAGTAAGTTGCAATCATTATTAGATGCATTAAGTTTGCTACAATTGAACTCGACAGGCAACAAGAATAATGCAATATTATTCGTGTTTTAAATAAAACTCACGGTTTCTGGTTAATTCCACAATATAATAAAAGTTATTGAGAAGTCTAAAAAATTGACAATTGTTTCGATAAATCAATATCATCGTCAGAATGACATAAGTTACATTTCATTTGATGCCTACCTGTTGTTTAGTAGTTATTTTTGGCTAAACCAAGAAGTGACTTAACTTGTGATTGACTTAATATATGTTTATAGAAAAAAGAAGAAGATGTGATATTACAAATATTGAAGCTTAGATATTATTAGCCCTATGGTGATATCCTGGATATCATTTTTCCAATTAAGATCTGTATAGCTGTGCAATGATATAGAAAACCAGGAAAACTATATCTGCTATCTATATTATATTCACACATAATGGCTTATTGTAAAAAAACGGTAATAGGAAGGCCTAGCGTTGCTTATATGTAACGCACAACTTTTAGGTAAGCTATAACAAAATACAAAAGAGTTTTCCTAAATCTAACCTAAGAGGGTCCAAAATATACTTATTAATGATTACAGTAAAGACATTCAAGGTTAAAGTAATGTAGTTTCAATAATTTATTACACTTACTCGAAATTGGTTTCCATTTTCACTCTCTTATTAATCAGCTGTAATTTGTCTGCTTTTAAAACGCACATAAACAATAACATTCCAGCAACTAATGCTTAGAATATATAAACTGATATCACTTAGTAACATAGGCAGCGCCATCCATCCTCGAAATGAAAAAACCTAAGCACAGCAATCTACATCATGGATCACTGCAGTCGTTGCATATAAGTAACGCAGGGCTTTTAAGGGTTAATGTTCCATCTAAATGTATTATTCAATGTTTGGTATTTATTATGCCAACGAATTAATATGATACTGCCCTAATACCGAAAATTTTGGTTAAATTTTGGGTAATCTTCGACTGATTAGAGAAAAGGATGTTTTTGGAAAATATCGGATAATATTTCACAAAATTTTTATCAACGTTCCATTGACATCGCAACAACTGACTATTTCTAATGTAGGTTTATATTGGTTGTCCTCAACATTAAATAATACATCCCACTCCTTCTCGTCATCCAGTTTTGATCTCTATACACAGTGGTGTGGTGGTTACCTCGGATTAGTTTCGTTATTTTCCTTAAATGTTGATTTATTCCTTCCTGTATGTATTTCTAATTTATTCTTTCTTTCTTCTAGTTCTTTAAACTGTACACGTTGTCGTTAATCATTAATGTATTTTCAATTATCTTAGCTTTAGCTCCACTTTCTCTCGCCTGTCTCATATATCTTATTAACTGTTTTCTCTTTTCCAATACATCTTTTGGATAATTTTCATCAATGTATATCTTTGTTCCTTTTAATTTATTCGTTCGTTCCAAAGTTTCTACTTTCTTATTAACACCTTTCATCATTATTAATACTGGTCTATTTTTGTTACTGGGTTTGTTTCCTAATCTTTTACATTTCAAAATATCTGCTTTAACATCTACTGTGGTATTAACCTTGTTCATTACATCTTCTAATTTGTTTTCTAGTTGTTCCTCATCTTCTTCGTTTTCTTCTTATATACCATGTATTATTAAATCCTTCTCCCTAAAATTTTTCTGAGTATCTGTCATGTTTCCTTGCAAAAATTCTGCTTTTTCCTTTAGTTCCTTATTTTCCATCGTTAACTCGTAGTTTTCCTTCTTTAGCTGTGCTATTTGTCTACTCATTTCTTCAATTTTATCTTCTATCTTGCATATTCTCACGTTATTGTTGACTCGATTATTGTAATTTCCATTATTATTGTATTTCCTATTTTTATTAAAATTTTCGTATCTGCCATAGTTGTTTCCTTAATTATACTGTCGAAATGTCTTTCCTGAATGATTACCGTCATAAAATCCTTTGTTGTTTCCTCTCCGGTGATTATTCCAAAGTTTGACTTCCTGAAGAAATTCCTGTTGTCTTTCATATGTAAGACTTGTTGTGTCCTACTATACCTTCTACTGAAACCAATTTTGATAGTACCTCTTGTGTAGTTTCAAAACTTCCCGCTGCAATTATTGTTTTGGTTCCATCCGTTGCGGCATTCATAGTTACTGCCTTAATCGTTGCTTCCTTCGTATATTTTTCGGCTAGCCGTTCAGGCATCCCTTCAGAAATGTATGCAGCCTGTAATCTTTCCGCTAGTTTCTCTATTTCTGTTGCATACTGTGTCACATCCTTTCCATTTTGTCTTATTTTACCAAGCTTCGCTAAGAGAAGGCTTGGATTGTCTCCTCTTATCCCTGATTTAAGTTTATTCATGATGTCTGCAATGGAGTTTTCCGTCGTGATTAAACTTCTAGCTTTTCCTGTTAGTCTCGTTTTTATTAGTAGAATAGCATTTTCCTCGTTACCAGTCGCGTTTATTTGTAGTAAATCTAATGAGTCTAAGAATGACTGTAATTTGCTTGCTTCGCCGTTAAACTCGTTCGGTAAAACTTTACTCGCAAAATTAAAAAAATCGTTCATACTTGTCGCCATTTTCAACTGTTTGCTTATTGCTTGTAATACAACAGTGTCAATTTCCTCAAATATAGAGGTGGGTATGTCGATAATACAATTTAACGCTTGAAATGCCCTATCAGCTTTATCCCTAATCCTACTTGAATAATTTTTAAAAGTCTCCTGTTGTACTAAACTTAAATTTTTCCAATTTTTGGCTATTAACTTAACAAAATTATTATAAAGACCTACTATGCCATTAATTACTTCTATATGTATATCAGGATTTTTAGGAGTTTCTTTCTTCAAAACCGTTTTTCCCTGCTTATTAACTTCTTCCACAATTAATCGTAACTTATCTTCAAAATCTTCCCACGTTATTGACATTTGAAAAAAATTCGTTCATAAGAATAGAATGCATATGTACTTACAATTATTTTTACACGGTGAGAGTTCCAGTTGCCTGCTTTACTGCATTGCTTCGGTTGATATCCCTTTTCAACGCTCTTCGGTGCGTTTTCCATAATGACCAAACAAATTTTGAGATGAAAGCTATAGTTATAATGTATAATAATACCAATATGTGCATCGCAACATTATCTTGCTGTACCATGAAAGTGTTGTTGACAATTCCTGTTTCTTTTGCCTCTTGTTTGGTTGATGAACCTCCCATTGTTTCTCTTCTCTAAGGTCCCAAATTTAAATAGAAAACCATATAGTTCTACTCTTATAACATCAATTGTACCATAATTTTTCGTTCGCAGAATGAAATTTTACCATTTACTTACAGGATAATTTACCATAACCATTTGTTACCATTATACCATTAATTGTTACCATTACAATTTCCATTTTACCATTAACAATAACCATTTGTTTCCATAGTACTAATCATTACCATTTAGTTTGCAGGATCGCCATGTAGTGGCGATTACCATTTTACTATCAATTTTTCCATTGCCATTTTACAATAAACATTTATTTCCATTTTACCATTTAATTTTACCATTAGTTCCGCAGGATCGCCATGTGGTGGTTACTTAGTAAGTGTCCCTCGTATCATCGACGTTTACCGTAAAGGCTTATTATCATTGAGGAAACCACTTACCTAGCAACCTGTATTCGGGAATAGAATAAACAACATCACATTTATAAAATCACTGGGTCGAGTTTTTAATACGTTAAATACACAAATATAAAAATATCAATCGACTTAGTCAAAGTATTAATAACAATAATAAATCCCTGGTTCGTTCGCTCTCATTTTATAGGAAGTGTAGCTATGTTTTACTACATGCCTGACCTCCGTCTATTCATTGTACGTGTGTTCACATTGCAATTAAAACGTGCTTTAAACATATAATTATCATTGCCCTTCCTAGGTCAATACTCGCTAAATACTATAATTAATATTAACCTAAATTTAAATCTTATTTCTAAGCTAATGTCCTTTTGCCGTTACTGTCCTTTAGGGATCACTACAGTGGATTTTTTCTTTTTAGTCACGAGGGGGTTAGGGTTCAGGTGCCCTAATTGTTGCCGCTCAGCCATTGATTGGCTTATTGTGCACCCCCACTCACAGGTATTAAGCAGAGGCCCATCCTAAATTCTAAGCGAACATTGAGATTCGTCGGACTATGTTTTCCTGCATTACCTCCTGATTTGTGCCTAGGAAGATATCTAGACAGGAGGCTCGCCTTCTGCACAGTGCAGGGCAATCGCAGACCACGTGCTTTGCGGTTTCTTCTACTTCTCCACACATCCTGGAAATGGGATTTGTTATTTTAATCCCCATTTTCACTAGGTGTGCGTTGAATATCCAGTGGCCAGTTATGAATACTACCACTTTTCGCAGTTCTTTCCTACCCAGTCTAAAAGCATTTGTAGGAACTCGATGGTCCTTTTAGCATTCTTTTGGACTGAGCATGTCCTGTGATTCTGTTCCAGCGCTTTTGGTGTTCAAGCGACACCCAGTTGGAAACAGTTTTTCGTACGGCGCTGTATGAAACGCCGTATGCTGGTTCTAGTCCCATGAGGGTGAGATGAGCTCCTTTCTTGGCATACTTATCAGCTCTCTCATTTCCAGCTACCCCTGTATGGCTTGGCACCCAAGTAAGAATTACTCTATTATCTTTTGCCAAGGTTTTCAAGGTATTGTGACAGTCCCACACTACCTTCGACGTATAGCTGTGGACTGCTAAGGCCAAAAAGGCCGCCCGACTGTCCGTGTTCACATAGATGGTCTTCTTGTTAAATTTCCTGTCTATGCATGTTCTGCCGCATTCGATTAGTGCAGCTATTTCTGCTTGAAATACGGTCGTCATTTTGCCAAGGCAAGCACTTATGCTTTGCCTGGGTCTGACGCCGTAAACGCCTGCTCCTGTACCCGTTAGGGTCTTTGACCTGTTGGTGTACCAGGTGATACTGTTCAAAATGCGTTGAGGTTCTCCTTGGGCCCATTCGGATCTGCCACTCAAGTTGACACGATATGGTATCTCAGTTTCCACGACCTTGGGCATTCTGTCAGGTGGCATTTCGATGGTGTCGCACCTCATGGTGTCGTGTATTTCAGTATGTTTCATAGCATGGTGCTTGCACCAGTTGCCATTGCACTGCATTCTGTATACAGCCATTTTAGCCTCCCCCTGTATATAGAGAACTAATGGTGGGATATTTAGCAGTATTTCCAATGCTGCTGTTGGGGTGCCCTTCATGGCGCCTGTAATGCTCAGACACGCAGCTCGCTGCACTTTAGAAAGCGTTTTGGCGGCTGTGCTTTGCTGAACTTTAGGCCACCATGCGATCGCACCATACACCATCGTTGGTCTGATTACTCTGGTGTACAACCAGTTTACCATTGTCGGAGTTAGTCCCCAGGTGCACCCAATTGCTCGTCTCATCGTCATTAGCGTAATCTGAGAACGGCTTGTGATGCTCGCTAGATGACTGTTCCAGGTTATCTTGTCATCTAACCGAATTCCTAGATATTTTGCCTCCCTGGCAACCTTTATCTGATTTCCGAAGAGTTTTGGCACACTAGTAATATCTGCGATTCACTGTTTTGTAAATGGTACCATGATGGTTTCAGGGATTGACAGACAATCTATCCGCATCACACCATCTCTCCACTACGGACATTGCCCTCTGCATTAGTTCCAGGCAGATGCCCACGTGTTTTCCCCGTATTAGAATGATGATGTTGTTAGCATAACCTTGAGCATACCACACCTGCTCGTTTAGTGAGACAAGAAGGTCGTCGACTACCAGATTCCACAGCTTTGGTGACAGAACGCCTCCCTGTGGGCATCCTCTTCCTGTCTTCACCTCTCTTGTGACACCACACAGGGATGCTTGTGCTCTCCTGCTGCTTAGCATGTTCTCTATCCATCGGGTGATTGTCCTGTCTGTGCCTCTGGATTCCAGCTTTGACAATATTGAGCGAGTGCTCGTATTGTCGAATGCTCCTTCGATACCCAGGAACACAGCCAGTGCATCTTCTTTGTAAGTAATGGCTTGCTCTATCTTGCTCACCAAGCTATGAAAGGCTGTTTCGCAAGATTTTCCACTTTGGTAGGCATGTTGATTGGGGTGAAGCGGCTTGTCGCCCAGCACCGTGACCCTCAAATGCCTATCTATCATCTTCTCTAATGCCTTAAGAAGAAATGACAAGAGACTTATCGGACGATGAGCCTTTGCAGTATCGTAAGAAGGCCTTCCAGGTTTTGGTGTGAATACCACCTTGGAGATTTCCCACACCGTAGGTATAACTCCTGTGGCTAGGCTTAGTCTGAACAGATTCACAAGGCTTGAAGTTATTATGTCGGCGCTTTTTTGGAGTAGTACAGGGTAAATTCCGTCCATTCCAGGCGCCTTGAAGGGATTGAAAGATTGAATATCTCATGTCACAGACCCATATGTGACTATGGACTTTGCACAAGTCCAGATATCACGAGTTGCCAGACCGCGGGAAACTTGCCGTTCTTCTCTGACTTCGCTCGTTGCTTCGACTTGTATCTCGGTGGATCCCGGGAAGTGCGTACTGAGCATTACTGCCAGTCTCTTCTCCGGTCCATCCGTGTGTGAGCCGTCTTCCTTGAGTACGGTCTCTGGAGTGTTAACTGGAATTTGAGCCATGACTCTGTGGAGTTTTGCACCGTCAGAGACACTTTCAATGTCCTGACAGAAATTTCTTCATGATCTTTTCTTGGCTTGCTTCACTGCTTTATTGAATTCAGTGAGCGCCTTGGTATGACTGTCCAAATTTCCTGTGCGTTTGAACTGATTGTACAGCCTTCGAACGTTACTTCTCATCGATTCGACCTTCCTGTTCCACCAACGTGCATTTGTGTTGGTCGTTCTGACCGTCTCAGGGCAGGTCTCGGTATATTAGTTCATTATGGCATTGTTTCATTCTTTCAACCCCTTGCCCTGTGACTGGGTCCAAGTGGGGCTAGATTGGTTTCCAATTTCTTCCAAAATGCTTCCCAATCTGTATTCCTTGGGTTTCTATAAGTCTCTTTTTCATAGGTCGACTTAATAGTAAAGAATATGTAATTGTGATCCGACGCTGTGGCCTCGTCTAATACCTCCCAGCCCTTAATTTTGCTAGCCACAATGTGGCTGGCCAAAGTTACGTCCAGAACCTCTTCTCTAAGCAAATTCCCCCTTCATTGTCGGAAAGTTGGCTTGCGGCCCTGATTCAATAAAGTTAGATTCGAATCTATTAGGTAATCAATAAGGTACTCACCCCATTTATTGGTATTGGAGCTCCCCCAGGCCAGATGGTGGGCATTGGCGTCCATTCCCAAGATGAGGTGCTTCCCCGTCTCTGATCCGTGTTCAACTATCCTCCTCATTTCCATGGACGGAGGTGCTTCTTCACAGTGGATTGATAACTTCCAAATTAATATATCAATTCTTTGGGTCTTAGAAGGGGTCATTGTAAGAAAATTCAAATAAGGAAATTTTTAAATAAACAACGTCTAGTGAACTAATTTAAAAAAAATTCCCAAATATCGTAAGAATCCTAATTCACATTTTTGAAAATTAGTTTGGTCATTCGTAGGAGTAAGTTGATTCTAATGATGGAATAAAATAATTTTTTCCAAAAGCGAAAATCGCTATAGGGATAGAATTGAAAATCAAAACGTGTATTTTTCTTTGAAATCATTTTAGGGGCAGTCGTAACTCCTGACTATAATTTTATACAAGCGTTGCTTCATATAAAAGAATTGATCAATTCCATGATTTTTTCTGTTCTATTCATGATTACGAAGAATCTGAATTCATCTGTTGCCTGTTTAGAGATATATTCATATTTTTAATACTCCAACCACCGTGATCATATTGTTCCATTTATAGAGATTAATAGAGGTATGAAAAAGGAAGTTTCCATATTATTTTATCATCAGTACTTTACGCAAAGTCTTTGTTATCAGAAATAGAACAATAGTAACTTATATATGTGCTTTATTCATCATTTTTACAGAAACACGAGGACTACGATGTGGCGTTGTCAAAATATAAAATGGCCATCCATTATCAACCGGATTCCACTGCGCTCTGGAACAATATCGGCGTTTGTTTTTATGCCAAACAAAAATATGTCGCGGTAAGTGGTAAAGTAAACTTGGATGAGAAAACATTGTACGAGTAATGGCATAGTAGGTTTTTGTTGCAAATGTTATAATTCATAATACGATTCTAATTTTTTAGTTTTTTATCTTTCAAGTCTCCTCTGATTATTTGTATACAGTTTATATCCACGTGACGGACGTCACCAGTTCGATCCAATCAGCCCGCGGTGTCAGATCCTTTGTAATGATAACAGCGATGCGGGAACGAAAATTTGTTGGATTTGCTGGGATTCGAACTCGAGTCGCGATCATGTCACGACATAATAAATAGCTGACTTTATAACAGCCATGTTCCTGTCGAGGAATCTAGCTGATTGATTTCAATTCCTACGAATTTCGTCTCATCGAAAGACAAGTTCATCAACAAAATATTCTTGAGCATCCTAGCTAACCACAAAAATAACAAATGATTGAGTGAGCGGGTAATTTCTATGACTAAAAACAAAGATGGGGACTTAAACTTTGCAATTCAGAATAATATCGTTGGTACTCTGCATTCATTCCAATACACTCCTCTCCAAAATTAACGCACCACCTTAAATGTACCAAAAGTTTGAAGCTATTTTTCTTCTCAACCGTTGATTGGATTTCGAGGATTTGTTTTTCACATTATAGGTCTATTTCTAAGGAATGATTTTACCAATGTTTTCTGAGAAATGTCAACGTTTTACCCATATACGAGGTGTAAAAATAAAGTTTTGTTTTTTCATCTTATTTTGCAAGATCTTGTGGACTTTATCAGGAACAAACGTTAGATCTTATTAATATTGCGAGATAGCTCAATTTTTTCTAAACATTTTCGTGAACAAGTCATATCGATATATCTATTATCAAAGAAGAAAAGTACGTTCAAATCATAACGTGGTTTAATTGATTTGTAATACGCATTAATGGAATATAAGCAGGTAGTTGGCTATGAAAAACAAAAAAAAAAACGGGACAGTTTAAGACTAACCATATTTTTCTCCGTCTACAGTCCATTTATGATGTATTTTAACGCATTCAAAATCGTTGATTAATATTAATGGAAGATTCTCTATTCATCAAAGATTTTATTATATGCAACCCAGAAACAAGAAAAAATCTAGGACACTGTTTACCTTAACATTTTTTTCAATACAATTCGAATTTTCTAGTTCGATTGAGTGTTGAGTGGATTGTATATTTCTCATGTAATAAACGATCTAAATTGTAACTTAACTTTTTATTTCAATTCAATTAACATACATAGTGACATACAAATAAACAACCAAGAATACTTTAATATAAATTTGTTAAAATGCTATACAGCAGATAATCGTAAGTAATATCCTATGCATATCTAATTTTTCCGAAAAAATCGAAAAAATACGTTGCGAAGTAATATTTTAACAAAATGCATGATTGCTGGTGGCAACAAAAATCCGAGTCGAAGACGAGGATTTTTGCACCCGTACGAATGCATTTTGTTAAAACAAATATTACTTTGCATTATGTTTTTTCGATTTTTTTCACAGGAAAAATTAGATGCTCGAATGGTATTGGACAAGACTATTTCACGAGTAACAGATTATTCTACATACACATAGTGTGGTGGAAGCTTATGGTGGTAGTAATAAAATATTTCCTTTACAAAGAAAATGTTTACTTCGGTGAAATTATAATATAACATAAAAATCTTTTTTTCATTTATATATATATATATATATATATATATATATATATATATATATATATATATATATATATATATGTCCCTCAGCATTGCCAACCCATAATACGATTTTGACTCCCAGACGAATTATACAATTAGCAAAGAGAAATTTAGAACAGCAATTAAAGTTAACCTTCAACAACGAAAACAAAAACACACATAGATGCAAGGAGGAGTAAATGACGCATCTAAATACAGCAACGTTTGCTGTTTGGGCATAACCAACTCGTTCCAAGAAAACTCGAAATAAATAGATGGAAAGAGGACGACGAGGGCAGTCGGGCAACGACAGTACAGTCCGGTACTTCTGGCGTTTGTCGACCTACGACAGCGCGCGTTTTGACCGCGAGTTTTAGTGATTGTCGCTGAAATCGGAGATAGCAGATCAGATCTCATTTCCCGTCGATCGATCGAGAATATAATCCAGACGCCGTTTTTTGTGACGTTCGACCAGGATTTTCCAAACTGTAAGTTTTTGAATATGAGAACCTTTTTTCATTGTTTTTTGGAAAAATCATATTGGTATTGAATTTTTTGTTTTGTGTATCTGACTATCCATCCTGCCATATAAGTGTTATACTGAAGCTTGAGCCGTATATCACCGTAATTAGAGAGTATTATACTTCGTAAATTTTTTTCTTATGATTATACAATTTTATTCAGGGAGATTCACGAGGGGTACACCACCTATTTATTTATGTTAATCGACTGTTTACACTGTAATTATGGAAAAAAATTTTCAAAACCAGTTTCTACCCCTGGTATAGGAAAGACGTCAATGACAATATGTTATTTATAGCATAAATTGTATGCGGTTCGAACATTAAGATTTCATTATTCAGTTAAAACTTTATCGGGCGCCGATGGTCACCCCGGTCAGCAGAAAAGTCGGGTTACAAAAATCATTTTTTTGCAGCACGTAAATTCATTAGCTAGGTCAAGGTTTTATATTTTAGTAAGGAGACGCTAGATATTTTTTTCCTTAAGAAAACCCCCGCCACTTTTCACTGACGAAATGATCTTCGTTGTCCTTACCGGACGCTAACTGGAAGAGAGGGTGAATATATTTAGGAACCCTAGCTATTTTTCCACGCGCCGGACAAATAACATTATTATTGTATTATATCGTATACCGTAGGCATCGAAAGTGTACCCTAGAGTACATTCATTGTTTTTTTTGGTAACTTTATTTTTATTTGTTCGTAATATAGGCCTATGTATATGTTATCTACCTAGACTGTTTCCTTTACCCCCAACAAATCTCTCCCCAGACACAGGTGGACTGGACCCCGGGGATGTACAGGCAGCTGGACGACACGACAAACCTTAGATCTCAGGCTTGGCACATCGTTTAAGCCCAAGGAGGCCCACGATACCCTCCCGCTCAAGCCAGGAAACTACCGTCCCCCGAGGTTCTTCAACAGGGGATTTCCGGCTCTATTGTGCCCTACGGCACTGGCGACAGCAAACTTTGCAAAAAAATAAAGGTGAACAAATAATCAAACAACCGGCAGTTGTTACAATAATTTAAGGTGTTTATACCTTGTCAGTTTCAGAATACTACTTGAAGGTGGTTTAATTCATTCCTACATTTTTTTCTCACTTCCTTTGTTTGGTTCCGTACATGTTTTCTTTACCGTTTTAATTGGGCCGTCGAACTCGTTGCTATTTAATTCGTAGGGTTTTTTGAGACATGGTTTTCGATGTACTGAGTTGTTGATTCCTCTAGCATATTTGTGTTTTCGTTCCATTTCCACAAAATACCTTCAATGGTTAGTTTTTGATATACAATTCTAACCGATTTTCCATTGTCACTTTCTCCTTTTGCTCCAGCTCTTATTTTTCCTCAAACTTCCATTTCTCCTTTTGTTCAGTCATTATTTATATACATCTTATTTTCTTTCATATTTCTATTATTTTCTATTTATTTGGTTCTATTTATTTTTCATCACTTTCAATTTTCCAAATTTGACTAGGTAAGTTTTAATTTATGGGCAGATTATATACTTACATCTGTTTCTAAATTTTGTTTTATAAAGTTTCTTGTCTCTTCTTTGAGTGCATCTGGATCGTTTGTATCTAAGGGTAGTCCTTGTATAACGATGTTGTTAGCTTTGTTTTCCATTTCTAACTGCTCAATTCTATTTTTAGTGAATTGTATTCCTTTTTAATTTCTTCATTTTCTTTTGTAGCATTTTGTTGTAATTCGATTGTAGTTTGTGCTACTTGAGCTATCAGATTTTGCATCATGCTTAATACTTGATTCATTTTTGGGTTTAATTTTTATTGGCGTTTTCTTTATTTTTTCACTTCTACCGAAGACTTCATCATTTCTGTCTCTTCCACGCTTTTTATTAATATCATCTGACGGGTCGTCGCTATCCACGCTGTTAAATGTTCGTATGTATTATAGTTTAAGCAAAAATAGCTGGAAGTGTGAGGTCCCCACTTCGCTGCGCGAACGATAAAGTGAGAACGCATTCGGGTGGAAGAGAATACCCAAGGCGCTTAACAATTTCTGCCGATATTGGTACAATCTAGTGCACAATTAATATAGAAATTGTTTACGTATAAAATTGAGGCAATAAAAACTAGGGAATTTCTTTGCGTTGTGTATTTATTTATATTATTTTGAAAAAGTATGTGATAAAACGTAACAAGAGTATTGAAATGTATTGAAAAAGGAAATAAACAGGTATACTTGTCCGTACAGATAAATTTCACTATTCCAAGATGATATTTAATCGTGGAATATTAAAATTTATTTATACCAATAAATCACTATTGGATCCTAAAGTTATTATTATCTCATAAGCAACTAAGTCAAAAGCAAGCTCCTTTGCCACATAATCTTGTTCAATTTTTTTATATGTTCACACCTAGTTTTCCACTCTTCTATCGAAGATAAATCAAAGAATTCATCACACAAACTTAGTACGTTTTTAAAATTAAAAGTTAAGTTTTTAACAGCTACGTATTGCTTCATAGAAGACCATACTAACACTATTGGATTTAAATCCGGATGATATGGAGGTAATCGTAAAATCGAATATCCTTTATCTGTAAGACTTTTATCGATTTCGTAAATTTTGTACCGAGGTTTGTCTAACAACTGCTGCATTTCAGCTTTTATGCATGAGAAATTTGGTACCTTTCCACTCTGTACATTATGATAAGGTGCGTTGTCGATCACTAAAACGATATTTGGTGGTAAATTTGGTACTAACATCTCCTGCAACCACTTTTTGTAATTCTCGTAGTTCATGGCATTGTGATAATCTCCGGTTTAATCGCTAGATTTGTATAAGGTAAACAATTTTCACAGAACCATTTTCACCTCCAGCATGTACTATATACTATAATTAGCATATGTCTCTTTGATACTGGTTTATGTAACCCCTCGTTCGAACTATCAGACCAGCTCTTTTGATTACTATGACACGAATGGATTTACGTTTCGTCCATATATATAATCGGTCTATTTTCGTTCCTATAATGTTTTATACTTCGTAAGAAGTTAAATCTCATATGTTTAATTTCGGGTTTTTCCATTAGCAACTTCCAATTTGTTCTAGTTTTTCGCCAACGAAATCCCATTTTTTTAATAACATGCCGAAGAGACTCTCGGCTACCTGTATAATTATACTCATCTACAAATTTTCAATGAATACGCTTCAAAGTTGGAACTTGTTTTTCTGTAATATAAAAATTGGTAATATACCTTCGGAAATTATCTAAACAGGTTTTTGAAGCGCTTTTTTTTCTCTTTTTGTTAGGTCTTTCAAACGACGAGCATTCACCGTCCTCAACTACCTTCATTTCACGTGAAATTTGTTGAACACTACTTAAACTGACTCCTGTTGCCAATACCACATGCTCCTGGACTTTTTTAAAATCTTTCAATTGCCCGTTATTTTTCGCCACTCTTCTCATGAAATGTATAACATTTGCTACCACTTCTCGAATATGTCCATATAAAACTTTTCCTTCCAACTTTAACTGAAATTCCATGTTTATTCGCCGCAATACCTAGTTTTTTGCAGACTATACCTAGTTCTGTAGTCGTTAAAGTTTAATCCTAAACTGCGTATCTCCTACTTTCCGTATTGAGACCAGCGCGCATCTTGGGCTTGTCCATTTTCAAACTATAATCTATTTTTGCTAACCTGTATTCTCGCCTATCTTTCCCACTTTAAATTCTGTCTCACATGAAGTTATATATTGTGAGATTCCGTGGGAATAATACTATTCAGTTTCCATCGCTTATTCGAACTAAATTGTTCTAGATCCGAACCTGTATTTTATTTGTTTCTAACCAGTAATTTGTTTTCATATATCACTTAACTGGTCCATCTGGTGTTCTTGTTTTTTTTTACATTTATTAATGTGCGGGTTATCGGTGCATTTTATTCATGCATTTTGGAATTATTTATAGCTATAAATACTTAATAAAATTCAAAAAGTAAGTACTACCCGACTTCTTTGTACTTGAACTTGCACGTGAAGTGAACTCACTTTACAAATGAATTGGTGGGCTTTTACCAGGAAATTTTCAAATTATTCACAGATATATTTGAAGAATAACTATCAGTTTTGATGCCAGGACCAGGCAAGGGACACTGCAGACCGTGCCATCTATATATCCTGTCGACTAACTAAAATCGGAAGATAATTCCAAAAAATTAACGAAAACTGTAACGTCGTTAGTTATCAAATTTTATTGATTTCTATTACTGCGTATGCGCGATGTCATATTGCGCTTTATCTGTTAGTTCTCTTATACATTGTTATCGTTTCTTAGTTTAGGTCACAAAATACGGACGATCGGGTCCGTTTTCTGTGGTTTAGGTGTTCAGGTTATTATAAGGTTTCGGTATTTTGGTGTATTTTTTAATTGCTATAGTGTAATTTTTATCTGTTGTTTCGTTGCTTTATTGTTATTAATTGAAAAGACAATGTCAAAGTGTATTCTGAAGGAGTCTAATAAGTGGTGTACTCGGTAAGTTTTATTAAAAAAATTTGAGCATTTTTTTCTTTCTCAATTAACAACCATTCTCTTTATTTTTATAAAACACAGAATTTTTACTAATTTAATCGACAACTTTAGAGACCATGGTTGTTTTTTGCATTAGCTGAACTGAAAATTGTTGCAATACTAAAGTAAATATTCCTTTTTACGGTTTTGTTCCTCCAACCCAGGAAGATAAAATTAATATGGCTGAAACTCAGGGGTAATAAATCATTAGATTTGTTGACGAGGAAACGAAGGAGGATATGTTCCCTTCATTTTCAAATATAGAGTTTCTTCAGATTTGAGAATTGTGAATTGCGTGAATGAAAAGACGAGTACTGAGTGTGTAATTTTATTAAAATTCCAGTTAAGCGCTTTCAACCATTAGGCCATTCTCAAAGCTGTCATCAATAAAAAAACATACAACAGGTGTCAAAAAACATCAAACCCTGTACTGCTACATTTTATTTCATTGTATGTAGCAGTTACAGGTTTTGATGTTTTTTGACACCTGTTGTATGTTTTTTTCTTGACGAGAGCTTTCATAATGGCCTAATGGCTGGAAGCGCTTAGCTGGAATTTTAATAAAATTACATACTCAGTACTCGTCTTTTCATTTACTCAATTTATATCTAGTGTGTTCACCATACTCAGACAATTCCATTTTAAAATGTACCCATTGAAAAAATAATAATCTGTGTTTTATTCTATGTTCTAGCTATTCCCTCCACCAGCTATGGGATGGAAGGTATTGACCCTGATTTTCATGATTCATGGTCATGGTATGACAATTTATGGGAATTGAAAGTGAGTATCAACTTTTGTTGAGGCATTACGTCTAAGTATTTGGTCTAGAGGTAACCAAAAATACAATAAAGCCAAAAAATAATAAAACAATAAATCAAAAAATAGTTAAAACCAAAGAAAATCAAGAATTTCTAAACAAATCGAAAACTCCAAAAAAAGGAATTCACAAAAACCAAAAAAGTTTAAACAATCAAACATTTTTTGATACTTTTTTAGCATAGTACAAAAACATGTGTAAACTTATTATTTCCATAGTAAGCGCATTTTGTTTTCTTTTGTTGATATACATTTTCAAACATATTTGTGTATTTACTTATTTATTGTTGTTATTTTGTGTGTTTACTTGTAGAACCTCAACCAGAAACAAGAAAGGACTTCCACGGGGCAGTGGGATTTTGAAGAGCCCTTAAGAAACATTTTAACAATCATAGACTGCCAGGAGCTGCAGAGTAACTTAAACTGCCTTATGCGATGGTTTCATAAGAACGGAATGCTTTTAAATGTAGAAATACACAAATATGCAATATACTAGGTTTAAGGTTGTGATGTAAACCTATTTACCTACGACCACCCCTGTAAGTAGTCAAAAACACACAGTCGGTTATCAATGTAAGACGTCTATTACTCACGGTAAAACAAAACGCACGGCTGTAAAGTAAATCGCACGGCTTCCATAGCAACCACTTAGCAACTGTCAATAGACGTAGACATTTTATTCAAAATGTATTACTAAGATATTTGACGTTGAATTTTATTCTATGTATAAATGGTAGATAACATTTATTAGATATGAAATTGCATTTAATACTAAGAGTTATTTGGAATTATATGATAATTGGTTCCATTTCATTCAATCCGCATCTTTTAGCTGTCTGAATGTATCTCATATTAGTGAACAATAGTTTATTATACGCCAAGCGACTAAAGTGGCCCATTTAATCCCGCGGGTGGTGTTTGATTCCTGAGGGAAGTAATCTACCTAAGGGATTAATGTCACTCTAGTCGAGAGGTGTATACGCTATTTTATGCAATTCCGGTAATTCTACATACATTTTTAATAAAAATAAATACTACTTAGGACGGTCTTTTACGAAACTTGGCAGGGCGTCGAGGGTGAACTTCTAAGATGCTTGGCTGGGCATCGAGGAGCGACTTTTATAAAACTTGGCTGGGCATCGAGGATGTACGTTTTTATTTGTACTTTAAATACCTTAATAAGAATATAAACACAAGTACAAGTGGGTCGTAGGTAAAGTATAGTACGTAACTCGTGTTGTAACGCATTTTATGCACTCACGGAATTACGTTCGTGCGTAAAATGCTTCTTACAATACACGTTAGGTAATATACTATTAATACTTCCAGTAAAGAAATAAAGATGTATTGTAAGTGGAAATGAAATGTTAGATATATTATTTTAAATTTTGTACAAGTGCTGTTTAGCACTCCTATATTTAATTACTTGGCACCTTGCATTTACAGAGCTGGGCAGTATTTAACAAATTTTACTTCAAAAGTATTTTAATTACTTTTGTTCTAATATTCACAGTGATTATACTCAAATATTTTCTTTCACAGAAAGTTGCCAAAAATAGTAGTTAACTACTCATTGCTAACACTTTTTTTTATTAAGTAGTACTCCAGTAGTTTGTCCTGCTCTGTGTGTTTTTGGAGTATAATAATAAATAAATAGATTATTATAATAGTGTTTTTAAATGAAACTCAAGGTCTCTAGTTAATTCCACAATATAATACAAGTTATTGAAAATTCTAAAAAATTGACAATTGTTTCGATAAATCAATATCATCGTCAGAATGACAGAAGTTACATTTCATTTTATGCCTACCTGATGTTTAGTAGTTATATTTGGCTAGACCAAGGAGTAACCTAACTTGTGATTGGCTTAATATATGTTTATAGAAAAAAGGAGAAGATGTGATATTACAAATATTGGAGCTTAGATATTATTAGCCCTATGGTGATATCCTGGATATCATTTTTCCAATTAAGATCAGTATAACTGTGCAATGATATAGAAAACCAGGAAAACTATATCTGCTGATCTTTACAATTATCACTTGAGAAGACAGTTTATTAGTGGAGAATTCCCTAGATTTAACTGTTCATTGACAACTTTATATTGTGAGTTTCTTAAATGTCTTCTAATTTCCAGTTCTTCAAGGAAATCCAGTTCTTGTTTCTTTTCACAAATATGCAGTACTTCTAGTTTTGTGTTAGGTGTCAATGAATGATTGGTGTCAAGTAGATGTTTTGCGTAGTGGGATTTATCTGGTTGTTTTAATCTGTATGCTCGTAAGTGCTCACTGTATCGTATTTCAAAATTCCTAAGGGTCTGACCCAAATAGACAGCATTACATTCTGGACATTTGAGTTTATATATACCTGACTTCTTTAAAAGTGGTATTTTTATTTTTACATTTAACAATTTTGTACTAACGTTACTTTCTGTTTTAAAAGAAATTGTTGTATTTGTTGCTGAAGATATTATCTTTGAAATATTATTAGAAATATTTCCTGCATATGTGATGGTTTTATAAGTTTTAATTTCATCAGCTTGTTTAGGATATATTAGTTGTAATGCCACTTTTTCCTCTTTTTTACTAATTAGCTTATTTATTATATCTAATGGATAACCGTTAGATGTTGCTACTCGTCTAATTGTATTAATCTCTCTATCAAAATTACATTTGTTCATAGGAACTGAAAAAGCTCTATGTATCATTGAATTATATGCTGCTAGTCTGTGTAACACAGGGTGGTTAGAATTGAATGGAATTGTTACATCAGTTTGTGTTGGTTTTCGGTAAATTGAATAATCAAGTACATTATTAACTCTTTGAATTTTTAAATCAAGAAAATTGATTGAGCTATTTTCTTCAATTTCTAATGTAAATTTAATTTTCGGGTGTAAATTATTGATGTGGTTGAAAAATACATCTAATTGTCGTTCACTACCCATAAAACAAGCTAATATGTCATCTACATATCTATACCAAAATAAAATATTTTTCGAAATATTACTTTCAAAGATCTTTCTTTCTAAATTGTCCATACAAATGTTTGCTAAAATAGGTGATATAGGGCTTCCCATTGGTAAACCTTCATTTTGAATATATATCTTATTGTCAAAAGTGAAATAATTCTGATTAATGCATACATCAAATAAATTAAGTATATCTGATATTATTCCTGGATTAATATTTTGATCTTCTAGTAATTTTCTTACAAGTATTAGACATTCTTTAGGAGGAATTTTAGTAAACATGTTAGTTACATCGAACGATAGGAGTTTATAATTATCTTGTAAGTGGATTGCTTTTAACTTTTTGATTAGTTCTATTGAATTTCTAATTGAATACTGAGATTCATATCCGTAAGTATTGAGTATATTGTTGAGCTTCTTTGCCAATATATTATTAGGAGCATTAACATAAGAGACTACAGGTCTAATTGGTTTCGTTATTTTATGTAATTTAACTGTTCCATATAATTGTGGACAATGAGGATTCTTATGTATGATAGACCTCTTTTCGTAATAATTTAAAAGATAATTTGAATTATTAACAATATCCCTTACATTATTAGAAAACTTCTTTGTTGGGTCTGCTTTAAGAACTTTTACATCGCTGGATTCTATAAAGTTATATACTTTGGAATTGTAATTTTCAGTCGTCAAAATGACAGTAGCGTTCCCCTTATCAGATTTTGTAACTGTTAGGTCATTATTCTCAATCTTCTTTTTTATTGCGTTTAAAACTGAAATGTCATTTTTTGTTTGACGTTTAACTTTTGAAGGTTCAATATTTTTGATTAAATTGGCAATTTTTAATTTCTCATAGAGAAAATTATTTGAATTAGATTTTAAAGCTATTTCTGACTCTGTAGCTATAATTTGTTTAATATTATTCGTAAATTTAGGTAGTATGCTGTACTTTGAACCTTTATTTAAAAATTCTATTTCACTATTTGTAAAATTAGTGTCTGAAAGGTTTTCAAATCGTGGTGCAAAGTGTGTTGGTATGTAGGTACTTACAGTTTCATGATGTTTTGGGTATTGAATTTTATGTTGTGTGTGTTCAAGATTCTGTGGCTTCTTTTCTTGTTTCTTAAATTTCATATGCTTCATCGTGCTGACATTTTCTCTAATTTTGTCATCCAAACAGTCAAATTCTACTGGATGTAATTGGAATGTGAGTTCTGAATGTACAACTTTTATGTAGTTGTCTAAGGAGTCTCTAACTTTGAACCATTTCTTACATTCTGATTTTATCCAAACTCGTTGAGCACATTTTATAGCTTTTTTTGCTTGTGGTGTTTTAGTGTGACATTTTATATTCACATAATTTGGTATTACCTTTTTTCTAAGGCATTCTTGGTTAAACCAAATGTTTTGTGATGCTTTGTAACGTTTTTGTAGTAACTTCTGGTACAGTCGGGTCAAATCTTCTCTCGAAGATTTTTTAATGAAATTGACTGTCTCGACCCTTACTTCGTGGAATATGCTCATATTAGTGTTTTTAAATGAAACTCAAGGTCTCTAGTTAATTCCACAATATAATACAAATTATTGAAAATTCTAAAAAATTGACAATTGTTTCGATAAATCAATATCATCGTCAGAATGACAGAAGTTACATTTCATTTTATGCCTACCTGATGTTTAGTAGTTATATTTGGCTAGACCAAGAAGTAACCTAACTTGTGATTGGCTTAATATATGTTAATAGAAAAAAGAAGAAGATGTGATATTACAAATATTGAAGCTTAGATATTATTAGCCCTATGGTGATATCCTGGATATCATTTTTCCAATTAAGATCAGTATAACTGTGCAATGATATAGAAAACCAGGAAAACTATATCTATATATATTTGTAATATCACATCTTCTTCTTTTTTCTATAAACATATATTAAGCCAATCACAAGTTAGGTTACTTCTTGGTCTAGCCAAATATAACTACTAAACATCAGGTAGGCATAAAATGAAATGTAACTTCTGTCATTCTGACGATGATATTGATTTATCGAAACAATTGTCAATTTTTTAGAATTTTCAATAACTTGTATTATATTGTGGAATTAACTAGAGACCTTGAGTTTCATTTAAAAACACTAATATGAGCATATTCCATAAAGTAAGGGTCGAGACAGTCAATTAGATTATTATAAAGTTATCATACATAATTTTCCACATTTATCTTGACTTAACATTTAAAAATCTAATGATACTCCAATCTAGAATGTGTGTTACTCAAATTATTCTTTAATTATTGCATTGTTTTTACATTATAATTTATTTATTGTCATTCTGTTTGTCCAAAGAGGTACTTTGTGAAAGAAAGTATTTGTTGTGCATTTGTATACCAAAATAAATAAACTGTTTATATTATTACTGTTTTATTTTTTACAATTCAATCAACCATTTATGGTCCATCATTTGATATTTCATTTAATATAACTCAACATCTAATCATTATTGAGTTGATGGAGTTAAATTGGATGAAATGTCAAATGATGGACTATAAATGGTTATTTTGAGATAATATAATTAAAATACAGTAAATTTGAATATACCGCCAAAACCTAAAATTACAGAAATCTTTTTAACATCACTCAATTGTTTAGTCGACAGGCTCTTTAGATGGCGCCACAATCAGTGTCTCATCTATCTGTGGCCAGGACCGGTTCTCCAAAGAAAATTCAGAGGTGAGGAAGTTCTCATTACGAGGATTCTCATGATCCCAACCGATATGCTCTTTGGGAATAAACGAACTCTTGCATTAGCCTTAACTATTTACAAATCACGAAGCCAATTTTTGAGTATTTGTGGTTTGAATACAGAAATTGCATGTTTTTCTCATGGTCAATTGTAAGTCGCATGCTCACGTGTCGGCAAACCATCCGCTTTATTTATCCTTGCGATTGATAACAAAACGAAAAAAATCATGAACAAAATATCATGATTATAATCTGAAATATTCGGGAAATATTTATTTGCGAATCGTCGGGAAAACCACTTTATATACATATTATATGTATTAGCAGTTTCCATTACCTAATTTGAGTTTATATTTAGT
The DNA here is from genome assembly GCA_963921935.1 of Galeruca laticollis. Lineage (NCBI taxonomy): Eukaryota > Metazoa > Arthropoda > Insecta > Coleoptera > Chrysomelidae > Galeruca > Galeruca laticollis. Next base: position 147,559,647 of record OY998176.1, on the reverse strand, counting down.
TTATTTTTAGTAAAAATATTATTATTCAAATCTTCGTAACAATACATAAGCGACTGAGTGCTGTTTGAAGGAGTATCTCAATTTATATCGATTTCTTCGAACTCTTGAAGTTGTAGTGAAAATGTGTCATTATATCCGACATGGTATGTAAAGAGAATAGAGCTGCTCGAATTTCTTTCAAGTCGCATTGGAATGTCTAAATATGTATCAAGTTTCTACTTGCAAGCTGGTTATGTTATTTGTTGCAGGAGGATCACAAATTTGGTTTCTAATTTAGAATGCAAATAAAAAGCGTCCACTTCACTGTGTTGCTTTGGTGAATGAAAGTATCCTTTTTCCCCTGTTTGACTATTGATATAATAAAAAAAATATGGAAGGGAATTCTATATAAAAAAATAACTCTTGTTTAATAAGAAAATTAATTAAAAAGTTCAATGTATTTCAAGTTTGTGAAAAAGTGCATTAACTGAATGTCTGACAAAAAGTATTAAAAAACTTAAATAACCGTTCCCCGTTATTTTCCTTCGCATTCGCGGCTTTCTCTATTTGACGTCGCATTTCTGGAGGAGAATTAATTTTCTTGTGAAGAATAATGTGGTGGTTCCCCGTCGTGCCGAAGCCTTAAGACAAGATGTATAAGTTCTATTAATTAGTTTAAATGTTCTTGATGCAGGTCTGAATAAAGTGATACTTCAAAAAGGCCAATTGAAAAAGTAAATATCGCATTTTAGCGAATCTTAACCTCAAACTCATGATGGAAATGCTATTTATCTGTTGTATATGGATTTTAAAATACCCACAAGTGTATTTCTTTCCAATTGGGAATTCCTCGTCTGGTAAATGTTGCCGCATCAGTGGAAAAAATCATTTTAAGAAGGTTTGGGTTAACATTCTGCTTCTTAAAACGTATACGAGCTGGTGAATCTTGAGATAATGAATTCTGAACAGAAGTGTGAGCCAAACTTAACCATTTTCCGAGATTTAGCTAAGGCCTTCGATACTGTACATCACGAATAGTTATTGCTGGCTTTGTAGGATGCAGGAATACGAGGAATGACATTAAAACTTTCCGGAGACTATATTAAAAACCGATATCAACATGTGAAAGCAAAAGATCAGCTTATCAAAAGCAAACTAATTCCAACTGGTGTACCATAAGGGACAGTCCTTGGTCATATTCCATTTTCAATTCACGTAAATAATTTGTATATTCCACATACCACGGGCCAAATTGTTTTGCTGATGACACGGCTATTTTCTATGAAGCAACTACTTGGGAAGAAATAAAATATAAAACAGAAAATAATTTGAAAAAATTATAGATTGGTGTAATCATAAAAAACTTATTATAAATTATAATCAATATTTTTTTACCTTTTGAAAGCTATTTCAAAAGATTACCAGATTTAATGAGCTCAACATTCAGCAAATTACCCTTCAAAGACAAAATCATAAGAAATACATAGGTATAACCCTGGACTGTCGCTTACGGTGGTATAAGCATGTGGCGGTTGTTGAACCGTAATGTTACCAATAAATTTAGGAAGATTTGGTTAATAAGAATTAAACCACGAATCTTTAGAAATACGATTAATTAAATATTAGTGATAACATGTTTATAATTTTACGCGCCAAATACGCAAACAATGACTTAACAAACTAAGGTTGAACAAGGCGACGACCGATGTATATATATATATATATATATATATATATATATATATATATATATATATCTGCGCCGTAGAAGTGGGAGGTCTGCAACAACGAGGTGAACACATAAAACTAACTCCGGAAACAAAAGCACTATTACAAAAACGAAGAGAAATGAAAAAGACAACAAACATTCAAAGAATTGAATACACCAAACTGTGCAAGACGATACGAAAGAAAATCGCAGAAGATGTCAGGAATTACAACGAGAAACTGGTACAAACAACAATAGAAAACCGTAAAAGCTACAAAAATGCAAAAAGGGCACTAATAATAGGGAAAAGACAGATAGTTGCATTAACTGATGGAAATACAAGAACCACAGACAGGAATGAAATAATAGACCTAGTAGCCAAATTCTATGGAGACCTATACAAGGCCCCTGAAAATTTGGATGAAATAATAGAACACTCAGAAGATGCCATACCAGAAGTTTTGGTGGAGGAAGTAGAAATGGCACTGAAAAGCATGAAAAATGGCAAAGCAGCGGGAAATTACGGCATCACGACCGAAATACTCAAATATGCAGGAGCTAAAACATGGAAGTACCTTGCCAAACTATACACGAACTGTCTGATGTCCAGGAGCATACCTAAAGAGTGGAACAGCGCCCTTATAGTGTTGATCCACAAGAAAGGCAGCAAAGAAGACATTAACAACTACAGACCAATAAGTCTACTACCAGTGACGTACAAGGTATTCACAAAGATCATTCACAACAGAATACAAAATACACTAGACTCGGCCCAACCACGAGAACAGGCTGGATTCCGCAAAGGCTTCAGTACAATAGATCACATCCATACCCTCAAAGAGGTTATCAGTCGAACCAAAGAATACAACCAACCACTAGCACTAGCCTTCATCGACTTTGAGAAAGCATTCGACTCTATATATCCCAGAGCAGTAATAAATGCCCTAACAGAACAAGGGGTCGACAAGCCATATATTGAGACCCTAGCAAATATATATAGGGAAGCCAAAGCGAGAGTTAGGATATATGAGGGCACACCAGAATTCCCCACCAGCAGAGGAGTTAGACAAGGAGACGCAATATCACCAAAGTTATTTACAGCAACACTAGAAAGCATCTTCAGAAAACTGGGCTGGAACAACACAGGCCTGAATATAGATGGAGAATACTTGAACCATCTAAGATTCGCTGATGACATCATCCTGATAGCGAGTAACCCTGGCGAAATGCAACAACAAATAAATGAATTGAATGCAGCAAGCAACGAAGTAGGCCTTAAAATAAATCTGAGTAAGACCAAGATAATGTACAACGAACTGATAAACGCACAAGAAATAACAATTAATGACACTGCCCTGGAAATAGTAGAGGAATACATATACCTGGGTCAACTAATACACATATCAGGCTCTCTACTTCCAGAAATAAACAGAAGAATCAAATTAGCATGGAGAACATTTGGACAGAACTCTATCATCTTCAAGTCTAGAATGTCACTCCGTTTGAAAAAGAAAGCGTTTGATCAGTGCGTACTACCAGTATTAACATACGGCTGTGAAACCTGGACCCTGAAAACTGATATCATTAGAAAACTCCAGGTAACGCAGAGGTCTATGGAACGATGCATGCTTGGAATAACAAGGAGAGATAGAAAAAGGCTTGATTGGATCAGACAAAAGACCCAAGTGATAGATGTCATAAATAGAATCAGATCCCTAAAGTGGCAATGGGCAGGGCATCTCGCTAGAAGGACAGACGATAGATGGACCACAAAGATAACGCAATGGTATCCCCGAGGCGTGAAAAGACCAAGAAGACGCCCCAACTTAAGATGGGACTACGACATAAAGAAACTCGCAGGATCAACTTGGGGCCGCATAGCTAGCAATAGACAACAATGGGCCCACATGGAAGTGGAATATATAAATATGTAAAGGGAGGCTACACCATAACAAAATGGTTGAATAAGCTGCATATGATGATGATGATGATGATATATATATCATAGTTTGAATATTTTTTATTTTATTTAGTTTTTATTTTATATAAAAGTCAGAAATGTGTAGTAGACTTACCTTCGGATGCTCTTAATTATTATCTATTCTTATGTTCTATTCTAATTTATAGTCGGTGGCATGTAGATCTCCTCTCTTTGGGTTCCTGACGCACGTATATCATAGATTAAACCTTTCGTCAATTACTTATTATTTTTTAGTGTTGGATATATATTAGCAAATTAAATATTTTATAAATATACACCTCTTACTTTGATTCTTATGATTATTATTCCAAAGAATGAATGAAATGAGCAATTCTTGCTAAATTTATTATGGATATTGAGTAAAATAAAATGCAAAACACTCTTCAAAAATTTGTTTAATAAAAATTTTGAAATCAAAATTTAAACTATTTCTGATACAAAATTTTCCTTATACCGCCACTGTACGATATACAGTCATGCGCGCTGAACTGCTATTAAGCGGAAACACTACCGCGTCGGCGCATAGGACAAGCGTACGCTTTCATCTAGTCCAAAGCGAAGCTAAATATAGCATTCACAGTCTATGATACATATACAATAGATTTACAAGATTTAACATTTAGATATACGTAGAAATTATCGATTTACTATTCAAGAAAAACAATACAATTGCATATATAAGGGAATATGAGTGATGTGGAAATAGAAAAGTGATGGAAATTTAGTGATTATGCGTGCATTAGGAAGAAGAAATCGAAGATGAATGATATTTTATATACAATGTGAACAATAACGAAATAATTTTATTATTCTAGGTGAGTACAATTTTATATATATATATATATATATATATATATATATTGGTTATAGTTCATGGATATCCATGTATGTGATTTTATATTGCATCTTAAAATGCTTAGGCCTTTTGTTGAAAAATTTAGTTATATATTGAAAATATATTTATTGTTCACTATTTATGTCTTGGAACTCCAAAATTAATATTCAAATTACACAGACCTTGATTCTTTGCTTCTGTATAGCTATACGATTCTGCTGCAGGCGTCTCCCCAATTCTTGATGATTTATTATACGGAAGGTCGCTCTCTCATTCTCACACTGTTTTAAACACGTATATTTTTATTATTCAACAACTTTTAAACTCAAAATTTATTTTAATTCCAAAATTTTTGTTAAGGAATTTCTCTATGCTGTTATCGCTTCCACTACCGACGCTCGACTTTTTTTGTTTATTAATCAACAAAATTTTTCAACAGTAAATTCAAAGCCTCCTTGTTACAGTCTGTTACAAAACAATTGTTTGTTTGAGTGTTTTTGGTTATAAATGTAGAAATAGTTCTTTTTTGTTAGTTTTTTTCCTTTTTAGGGTATTCTTATAAACATTAATCACATAAAACTTACAACCTAAAAAGTCTACTATTATATATGCAATCGTAAAGTTTTAAAATTTCTAATTTTTGCTATCTTAATTATGTATAAACTACCAGTCATTTAAGTTGGCAATAAATTCACTAATTTTTGTTATTTCCGTTTGTTAAACTTCATGACTACAATATTTCATTGACATATCTCTTGGCTATGTTCCGTATGTCAACCTCCTATTAATTATTTCATACACTCTTTCACGATTATATCCTTTTTTATTATCGTATGTAAATATCGATAATCAATTATTGACTCCAATACTAATTTATTTTATTTCAGGTCTCAAGTGATGATACATTATAATTACCAGAATGTTTATATGGCAGTGTTCAGAATGTTTTGATATATGTTGACATTGACTTGATCTTGGATTATTTATTGAGGTAAAATGTTGTAATTACTTAAACAATACTATTATTGAAATTTTTTATTCATTATCCTTTAATTCATTTGGTAAATGCTTTTCTTAATATGTAATAATATAGCAGCTCAATTCATTCAATCTGTTGAGATAAAATTTTAATTTTTAACTTGGTTGTGTCTACTGATACAATATACGTATTGATATATTACCTTTGTATCTGGTGACATCAGTTAAATTATTTGAATATCTTAGAGGATTAGTTCAATATATATATATATATATATATATATATATATATATATATATATATATATATATATATATAATAAGCAACGAATAGATTGTTCATATGTCACGCACTATTCGTACATCTTGTTATTATATATATATATATATATATATATATATATATATATATATATATATATTCCGTATGTTTAGTAATTAATAATATTCCATTGTTAGTTGTACGTCGTATTGTAAGTATGCTGTATCATCGACTTGTTGTCTGTGGTCACGGCTTAATGTTATTAGTTCTTTAAATATATTAACCTAGTGATTTTTATACAAACATATGGTATCATTTATTATCCACCATTAATGGTATGTCTGTCAAATGGCTTAACAAGTGGAACGCTTACTTCTAATGACCACATGGCGATCCTGCAAACAAATGGAAATATTTAATGGAGAAAGATGGTAATATGGATCCAGCGAACGAATGTTGGCGTAAATAAATGGCAATACGCAGTCGAACGGAACAAGTATATGGTCTTTTACCTGAATTTTGGAACTTGGCGGAACAGAAATATGGGTGGCACGACGACCAAGCAAGAGGTCCAGAAAACTGGTACGGTCAATAACAATTTCATAGTACAGCACGAGAGTTTCACAACTCAAATAATGGTATGATTGTATGTGATAACAGTAGCATTCATCTTGAAATTCATATGGTCCCTGTGGAAGACGCACCATAGAGCCTTGAAGAGAGACATCACAAGTAGCATAGGAGTCCAGAAGACGTCGGGAACTTTAAGCGTATAAGTAAGTACCTATACAATCAATTTTTATGAACGTATTGTAATATTACTAGGCCTAATCTTTTAAATGTCAATTACGTGGGAAGAATTTGAAGATAAGTTAAAATCAATCGTTGAAGAGATAAATGAACAAGGAATAAGGGTTTTAAAAAAGTTATCTCCTAAAAATCCAGATATTCATAGTGAAATAGTTAATAATATTCTTTACAGTTAATAAGTAGAAACTGGAATAATATAGCAAGAATGTTGTAAAAATTATTTTGATAGGATTAGAGATAAAACCTCTAGGTCATTTCAAGCGCTAAATTGTAGTGTTAAAATACCTACATCAATATTCGAGGAAATTGATGTATTAGAGCCAATAAGCAAACAAGTCAAAATGGCTGTGAGTATGACGTCATTGCCACCGGCGCCGCGAGCAACTTGATATAATTATGACCACCAGGGCGACCTGGCAACAAAAAGCAAAAACCCCAAATTGAATGCAGAAATTGTCTTTGTTTAGACATGAGAGTTATAAGTGTTTTATTCAAAAACTATAAATTATGTAGAAATCGCGAAGTTACCTAAGCATAATATATTATGTACGTACTTAAAGGTTACATTAATGTCATTCAAAATGTTTGTTTACAATTGAAATTTCCTATTGGCTTTTTGTTATTTCCATCTCCCCAGCAACGCTCGTTAAGATTTCTCCTAGGGACCTTGCATACAGGGTGGATCCAGATATATCTTACAGTTGGTTTTCTTTTACGATCCTGCCCAATGCTTCCTTTATATAATCACGATGGGTGACGGAAGGGATGTCGTTGAAATTTCTTGCCAACTGTTGAATACTGGTAGTAGGAACAACAACTTAATAATTTATGATGCACTGTCAAAATTGTTTACCATTTCCAAGTACACTACATTTCTAAATTAAAATTTTTATTGTTCACCCAGTTGAATTTCTTGTAGTTTCTTTAATTGTTTATCGTTTTTTCATTATAAAAGTAATTAGTAAAATGTTTTGCATTATTTATATACAAGCAAAACATGATTTTTTGGAACTAGCGTTAGTAGATTTCTATATTGTTAAAATTAATCAGACGTAAATATGTGCTCCTCTAATTATTTTGAGCAGTGTATATAATTATGGCGTCAGAAACTGCAAGTGATATTAACACATTGAATTTTTGAATATCTACTGTTATTTGAAGGGACTGTTCGTTTTCAATTTCAGCCTGTTGACGTTCTGTTGTTCCTAAAACATATTTAGTGATATGGCTTTGTTTCAGAAATTCAATTTGAATAGAAACGGTTTACCGAGAAAATGTACGATTTTTATTCTTTCATAAATGTAAAATTGAAACTGGAACCATATTTGTTTTGTTCATTATCTGTTTTATTTCATTTATATAGTAATTTTGTTCTGTATGTATTTAGTTTATTGGAAGTAATATATTTAATTTGCTGTTAGGAGTCCTTTATAGAAATTCCCCTCGGCTGTAACCACTGCGGGTTTTAGAGTTATTTGTTCACCTTTATTCTTTTCAACGTTTGCTGTCACCAGTGCCGTAGGGCACAATAGAGCCGGAAATACTCTGTTGAGGAACCTCGGGGGAGGGTGGTTTCCTGGCTCGAGCGGGAGGGTATCGTGGCCCCCCTTGGGCTTAAACGATGTGCCAAACCTGAGGTCTAAGGTTTGTCGTGTCGTCCAGCTGCCTGTACGCCCCCGGGGTCCAGTCCATCTGTGTTTGGGAAGGGATTTGTTGGGGGTAAAGGAAACAGTCTAGGTAATGTTATTTGTCCGGCGCTTGAAAAACTAGCTAGGATTCCTAAATATATTCACCCTCTCTTCCAGTTAGCGTCCGGTAATGACAACGAAGATCATTTCGTCAGTGAAAAGTGGCCAGGATTTTCTTAAGAAAAACAATATCTAGCGTCTCCTTATTAAAATATAAAACCTTGACTTAGCTAATTGTTACTTCAGTGACTTTCATAACTTTGAAATTACGTACTGCAAAAAAGATGATTTCGTAACCCGACGTTTCTGCTGACTGGGGTGACCTTCGTCGCCCGATAAAATTTCAACTGAATAACGAAATCTTAATGTTTGAAGCGAATATAAATTTATGCTATAAATAATATATGGTCAATGGCGTCTTTCATATAAACTGGCATTGAAAATATTTCTCCCGAATTACAGTGTAAACAGTCGATTAACATAAATAAATATCTCAGGAATACAACTTTATAATATAATAACTGATACGAAACTTTTTTAGCGTATGATTGGAGTAATCTGTATGGCTTAGGTTTAGAGGAGTGTACCCCTCGTAAAACTCCCTGAATGAAAAATTGTATAATCATAAAAATATTGCTAGGTATAATACTCTCTGATTACGGTGATATACGGCTCAAGCTTCAGTATAACACTTAAATTGCAGGATGGATAGTCCGACACTGAAAACAAAAAAAAATTCAAAAAATTCAATACCAATATGATTTTCCCAAGAAAACAATGCAAAAAAGGTTCTCTGATTCGAAAACTTCCAGTTTGGAAAATTTTGGTCGGACGTCACAAAAAAAAACGGTGTCTGGATTCTATTCTCGATCGGTCGACGGAGATCAGCTCTGATAGGCTATCTCTGCTTTCAGTACTTCGCGACAATCACTAAAATTCACTGTCAAAACACGACAGACGCCAGAAGTCGCGGACTGCACTGTCGTTGTCCGACACTCCCTCGTCGTCCTCTTTCCGTCTATTTATTTCGAGTTTTTTGGGACGAGTTGGTTATACCGAAACAGCAAACGTAGCTGTGTTTTGATGTGTCATTTACTCGTCCTCGCCTCTATGTCTTTATTTCGTTGTTGAAGGTTAACTTTCATTAAATTTCTCTATGCTAAGTTGCATAATTCGTCTGTATTTTTATGATATTCAAAACAACGGTGTTTTGGTGTTCGACACTTTTGCGTGACGACCTTGTGGTAATTTGTTGATTTTACATAATTGTTCAATTAAATTTTACTGCCTCTGATAATTGAAACTAGGTCGTTCTTCTTTTAGACTTTTTATATTTGATTCAAATTATATTTGATTTAGAATTTTATATATATAAATATACATATATATATATATATATATATATATATATATATATATATATATATATATATATATTATAATTGATAATTACTATGGGAATATTTATTTTATATGATTTATCTTTATTGTATTGTATATTTTACCTTTTTTTACTTAACCTTCGGCTAGCTCCTGATGATAATCTGTGAAATTTAATTTTATTTACAATTTATATGATAGTCGGCAGCATGAAACTCCTCCCTTTGAGTTCTGGACGCGTATGTATAACTTTGATACACATTTAAATATTGAATTCTGAAAATTTTCTAGTATTTTATCGACTCCAAGTATTATTATAGAATGAATGAATTAAGCTCCATTTTCTAAATGTATTATGCATATTAAACAGAATGATAAAAAAAATACCAACACTTTAACGACATGATTTAATAAATTGTTGAGATTATAATCAAATTCTTTTTACATAAATATTCTTTACACCGCTCCTGTATTCTTGACTGGTCATGCGCACTGAATGCTTAAAATGACTGCGTCGACGCATAGCAGAAACAAATCCTCGTATATCGTTTCACACGACACAAAACGTATGGTTCACAGTCGATGTTGTTTGGATGAATGTTTTTATAAATTTAACGTTCTTACATTCATTGCAATTATTGATATATTATTGAAAATTATACTATACAGTTACATACATATATCAAAATGTGAGTAAAGTGAATGATGAATAGTTATAGAAATAGTTAACCATGCATTAGAAGAAATAGAAGTGAAATGGTACTTTACGTGCAATGTAAACAATGATGATGTGAAATAAAAATTGTTTTACAAGTAAGTACAAATTATAACTATTATTAAAGTTGCATGATAATCAAAATTACATGGATATGGATATTATTTTTGGCCTTTTTTAGAAATTTTAATGTAAACGTTCAAATAATATTTTGATTGTTCACTATTTCTTTCTCTTTGGAATTCCAAATTAAAAAAAAACTTAAAAACCACCGACCTTATTTCCAATTCTCGGCACTGTGGAACTGCTGTAAGCGTCTCTTTTTCTTAGGAATTTCTTATTAAAGAAATACTCTTTCTGCACACTGCACTTTATTACACAGTTGAAACAAAATTGATATTATGATTTTATAATGGTTTTTAACTTAAAATTATATACTTTTACATAGTTTTATGAAAATTTTTGTAGAGGAGAGCTACATAGATGCTAACCATTCTTCCACCAACGCCCGATTCTCAATTCTTTTTTAAATCAACAAACTTTTTCACATATCAGAAACAAAGCCTCCTTATATTGTTTTTTATTCGATAATTGTCAATTTGAGTGTTTTTCATGAAAATACAAAATCCTTTAATTAAAATTGTCCTGGAGGATAATAACACTTATATAAATGGGTTTATAATGTCTTAGGGAATATATAAAATGTCCTTTACATGTATTACAATCCCAAAACTTGTTGTAATTCACTTTTTATGGTGTATTTATTTACAATTAAATATACAATTTCTACAACCTAGAAAAATTATTTATATATATGGAACTGTTTAGTTTTCAATTTATGATTTTTTACTAATTTTATTTTATATAAACTCTTATTTATTTCCAAATTTGCCTTTTATGGTTTATATTCAATTCCAAATCAATTTTAGGTTGGCAAGAAAATCACTAGATTTTATTACTTCCTGTTCATTAAATTTTATTTAGTTAACAGATTTCCTTGACATATAACATAGCTCTATTCCGTATGTCATCTTTCATAAAGTTTTTCTTTTTTTATAAATTCTTTTTCAAATTGTAAATTTTTACTACCCTCGTCTGTGAATATCGCTAATCAATTAGTAAGTTGACTATTAATTCTTGTTATTTTAGGTTTCAAACAAAACAACATTCTACTTCATCCAGATATTGACATGGCAGTGTTCAGATGATTTTGAAAATTGTTGACATTGACTTGACCTTAGGATTTAATTGTGAAGGTAAAATTTTTATACTTAATTATAATGTTATTAAAATTTTATTCCTTATACTTTAAGCCTTTCTTTATAATTGGCTTTCTCAATATTTGATAATACATTTGCTTACTTCATTCATTCAATTATGTTAAATTTAGTTTTTAACTAGGTAGTGTCTAATGGTACACCCTACGTATTAATGAAAAATCTTTTTAATATTCAATCTCATACGTGAATTATTTATATATATTAGAGGACTGATTCAATAAATATATATATATATATATATATATATATATATATATATATATATATATATATATATATATATATATATAGGGTGTCCCCAAATTCCCTTGCCATATTTGTTATTTTTGCATATTACATTTTCACAAATTTGTCAGGAATTGATGAATTATAAAGCTCATAAGTGCAGATTGGCTTACAATGTAAAATTTTATTAGTTCAGAAAGCACTGAGATTGTTACAAAAGGCTAAAGGTAAATTGGAGACTGTCAGAGAGGAATTGCTGTCTGAGTCGATTTTTACCACTATCAACAATTCCTAGAGCACTACTATATAACGAACCTTGTGACAAACCTATCATTAAAAACGAGTTTTTGGACAAAAGGGCAGCTAGTATTATCGACAAACTCCTGTATTTTACGGCTCCCAGGAACTTTAAAGACATATATTTTTGATTTTATATATCCACAAAAAAATCAAAAGACGACTTGTAATAAATAGCTAGTTCGTTTTTAAGAAGATATTGTCTTCCATCTAGATTCTTAGTGATCCAAAACTGTGCGTTTCTACAATTGAAACCCAAACATTTGATTTCTGAGTCCTCTAAGTAAACGCCTCAACAAATGAATAAGAATTACTTTCATTTATAATAATACGTTTATTTGCAGACGAGACATACATGAAAATATCAGTTGGTAATTCAACGTTTTAGGTTTTATTACAAAAATACAACGACGTCGCTCACTAAACACTTGATGTGAAAAAACTGTCCATAGACAACTAAAGTAAATAATACATTGCGTATAGATATTACAAAGTTTACATAAATTTTTCCTAATTTCTAAACACTCTCATATAGTAGTCTGCTGTATACATATTTGACCGCTTCCAACTTCAAATTTTTCAAGGACCGAGGGACTTCGTTATAAAGATTGAATATCATAACGAAAATGAGGATTCGAATTTAAAGGTTCGATGAGTGGGAGGTGAAATATGCCCTCTGAAACGTGTATGTATATTATTTACATCTCAACGGAATCAAATTTTGTTATATAAATATGGTGGATATTTATTCATTACGATTTTGTGAGAAAGCGTTACCATAATATGTAAATGCTTTCTCTATTCAATGCTTATCAAATCAGCATCCCTTTTTATGTGGCCTTCGTATTCCATACATCAATCGTAAACAAGAATTTTGAGTACTCTGAATATAAACAAGGATCATATATTGTGTACAGTAATTGAAATGACTCAGCACCGTAATATTTCTGTCTTTTGGTCTAATATAATGTATAAAGGTAGAGAGTTAAGTTGGTATTTGCTCGTTTCATACATTTTCTGACATCGTCGTAGTTTCTTGTTTGATCACTGATCTCCACGAAGATCCTCTCCGTCAAACAAATAGCTATTTGGCTAAGCCCTACCTACTTAGGTAGGTAGAAGCATTATAGAGACGAAAGAATTATACGACAATTTTTATTATAATCTAATAGCTAATTGACCAGACAATCTTTCTTGTACGGAAGCAAGATCCAGCCACAATACGCAGATTTAAGAAAAGAAAAAAAATGGAAAGCTCTCACTTCCTACTCCGGGTGGAGCGACTCCACCTTTACAGCAGGCTGTACGCTGTACGGTGGTATAATTTTTGACAGATTAGAAGCTACCGGAACTAATGTAGTTGACAGGTTACTGGTGAATAGTTGGCAGCTAATTATTTAACTGATCATGCCAGTATTGGCCTAAAATTGCGAATATTTATGATTAGATGAGCATCTCCGGAAATAAAGGTATCTTACCGAATATGGGCAGCTGCCGTGTAAAGAAAGGTACGTAAATGCACAGAATGTGTGCATCAACTGATGTCAATCGTACTCTCTTTTTGATGTTACTTTCTTTGCACTAGAGCTCCTTAGATCCGAAATAAAATTCGATTTTAATTAAACCACTTAGTCTAAATTCGGCCCAGAAAAAAAGAAAAAAAAAGACAGAAGGAAGAGAGATAGACAACCTGACAATTGCCTTAGCTAGACAATTTTTGGTGATATCCAATTCCATAGTACGCACAGACCTAGAGTAAGATTTATATTTTGTATTTAAGAAGAAGTTTAGTTCAAGGTCAATCGACATTAAACAATGTAAACAATGATTACTGGTTATTTCAATAGATAATTAGCTGATCTTTATTATAATTTATAATCAATTGTAAGTATTGTTTCATTAATTTCTTATTTAGTCGAAAAATAATAATGAAATCGTAACAACCCCCTTCCTCTTTCCTGGAAAAAGTTTCTAAGACACTTTTGTCAAATGAAAGTATACCATATACATCTGTTCTTTCACTTACGACACGAAAATGAGCATACCTAACTAACTTGAACACTAACTTAACAGCTAATTATCAGAGTCTGAGATGTTATCCGATTCAGAGTCCTCATCCGGTGGATGGCCTTTAAGGTCTTTCGCATGCCAAACGCCTTTGGAATGGTCATTGCTATTCCTTAGTTCGTATGAACAGGGTGATACAATATTGGATATTAGAAAAGGTCCTTCGAATTTTGAAATGAACTTAGCGGTAATTGCTTTGGAGGTATCTGATAACATATGGCGACGTTTCCAGGATTTTTGATTGACTGTGAATTTTTCATCACGGCGTCGAAGGTTGTTACGAACTTTGGTCTTTTCATAAGCTAGTTTTATCCCCGTCTGACATCCTGAAAAACTTCCAACAAAACCTCAGAGCGGATCCTTGGATCATCGTAGTAACCTTGAGGAGTTGCCAGTGGATGAAAGTCCTTCACAGATAGTTGTATTTATTTGCCGAAGATTACAAAGTTTGGCGTCAACTTTGTAGTTTCAAGACAGGAGGAACGGATCGCACAAGCTATCTTCTGAAGGTATTGGTCCCAGACTGGGTGATTATCTTAAACGTAGGAGGTTAAAGCTGTCTTCAGTACTCTATGTGCTCTCTTCACTGGATTTCCTTACGGTTGATAATTTGAGATGTGCCATGGTTCGATATCATGCTTCTGAAGTACCTCGTGAAATAATTTATTTGTGAAAGGACCACCATTATCCATTATTACCTTTTGTGGTGCTCCGTAAACTAAAATCACATTGTCCTCAAAATTCCAGGAAATATATTTAGCAGTAGCCTGACCTAACGGAAAAAGTAACAAAAACTTGCTAAAAACATCTTGAAACGAGATAATATAACTATACCCAGCTGCGGATCGAGGTAATGGCCCTACAACGTCAACACTTGGTATCTAAAATGGCCGTGTAGAAGTGGGATTTTGGTTTAACATAAAACCCGCGGGTGGACGTTGTAAAGGTTTATTCTGGAGACAAGTAGAATGTTTTGAGATGTATCGGGCTACATCCTGCTTGAGTTTCGGCCAGTAATATGTTCTGGAGATTTTTGTACTTGTTTTAAAAATTCCTAAATGGGCTGAAGCCGGAGGATCATGATAAGCCGATAGGATTTTGGATCGTTCCTCCTTCGGGACAACTAGCAACCAACCATCAGCATCTTCGGTTAATTCCGGGTAAACTACATCCACTCTTTTAAATTGCTTCCCATTCTCTACTTGCCATAGTGGGTATTTTGCTGGTTCATCTTGTATTTTCCGACGCATGCTGCGATACCATTTATCTAGGACGTCACCTTTTGCAACCGCATCGATTCGAGGTACGGCTCTCGAAAGCGCGTCAAGAACGACCTGGTTACTGCCTTTCCGATGAACCACCTCAAAATCGCATTGCTACAGGCGTACCGCCTATCTTGCAATATTACCAACGGTGTCTTTTATGTTATTGATCCATTTTAACGCAAAATAGTCAGTAACCACTTGAAATTTAGCCCCTCCTAGGTACGGTCTTATTCGCTCGACAGCAAAGAGAACTGCTAGGCACTCCTTTTCCGTGGTGCGGTAACTCTTTTCTGCCTTGGATAGCGACGTACTCAGGTAACAAATTACTGGGGGCGAAAGGGTAATTGTTTACATTGCTTAATGTCGATTGACCTTGAACTAAGCTTCTTCTTGAATACAAATCTTACTGTAGTTCTGTGAGTACTATGGAATTGAATGTCACCAAAAATTGCCTAGCTAAGGAAATTGTCAGGTTATCTATCTCTCTTCCTTCTGTCGTTCCTTTTCTTTTCTTCTGGACCGAATTTAGGCCATCTGGTTTAATTAAAATCGAATTTTATTTCGGACCTAAGGAGCCCTAGTACAAAGAAAGTAACATCAAAGAGAGAGTACGATTGACATCACTTGATGCACACATTCTGTGCATATACGTACCTTTCTTTACACGACCGCTGCCCATATTCGGTAAGATACCTTGATTTCCGGAGATGCTCATCTAATCATAAATATTCGCAATTTTAGGCAAATACTGGAATGGCCAGTTAAATATTTAGCTGCCAACTATTCACCAGCAACCTGTCAATTACTTTAGTTCCGGTAGCATCTAATACTGTCACAAATTATACCACCGTACAGCGTACAGCCTGCTGTAAAGGTGGAGTCGCTCCAATCGGAGTAGGAAGTAAGAGCTTCCCATTTTTTTTCTTTTCTTAAATATGTGTATTGTGGCTGGGTCCTGCTCCAGTATAAGAAAAATTGTCTGGTCAATTAGCGATTAGAGCTATAAATAATTTAGTCCATTAGTTTTACTTTCAACATAAATATTATTTAGAATCACCTTATATCTATAGCGCTATGTACACCGTGTTGTATCAGATGGGGCCATACTATCTGTAAATAAGCAACTAGACAAGCTGGGTAACTAAGCTGTTCAGTGTGAGGAATATAAAGAACCCTAGAAATCATCTATTTCTTTTATTTCTGGCTCCTCCACGTCCCACTCTACCGGTCCGTTTAAAACAACCCCACAATTTTGAGCTAGTCAAATCGATGAATTAATTTGGTAAAACCTTTTATGTTTTCTTAGTAATAGTGGTGATACCCACGTAGCAACTTCTGGCATCAAATAGTCGTATACCACCACCGAATTAACGGCCTTTTGAATTTCGAGGACCACAGTTGCCACTTGACAGGTTTTTTGTTTATTAATGCTTCGAAAACGAGAAAATTTTCTTCACTTTGAAGAAAGACTCGTCATCTGTAACGACGCCGTTGTACGGCTTTGGATTCACCACAGTTTTATGTTACATGATGATCTTTAATTCGTTTTTACATAGCAAGTTAGTGTAAGCAACACAAATATTTATAACACATTAAAACGTTCTGAATTCGTATACTGCCAGAATTGAAAACTTTAATTTAGCAGTGACAGGTTTCGCCCGGCGAACCAGTGTTGGCTCTTCTCAATACGTATATTGTACTCCTCGTATAGTTCAATTTCTAATATCCGTTGCTACTACAAAACCGTTCACTGTTACTCCCAAAACCTAACGACACCGGCACATTCTTCGCACGCCGATAGGTTGCAAAGAAACCTCCAGTTTAGACGATAAAATTATAGAGCTACAGATTTTCATGAAACTTTCACATTATAAATCCACTATTACAATGAATCAACTTTTTTTTACCGTTTCCAATAAAAATTGTCGTATAATTCTTTCGTCTCTATAATGCTTCTTTCTCACTTTCCACATACCTAATATTAACACACAAAAAACTATTTTGATATCGGAAGATTTCGATTATTGAGAGAATCGTAGCCTCTAGACTTTATGTTATATTGTGGTTCTCGCATCTTAGCTATAAAAAAGGGTCTAGGAATATTTTGACTATTAGAAAAACTATTTGGAATGCAGACAAAGAAAGAGTGTCCGAGATGTTCCCATTATCGAAATGTGTCCACCATGTAATTAAAAAGAAAAACTTTAGAAAGTGTCTGCTATACAGTTTGAATTTTTTGTATAGGAGTGAAGTAACTAGGGACTACCGTTTGTTTCAACTTTGTATTATGCCGTCTCTTTGTTCAATATTGGAATCGGATAATTGTAGTTTCTGTTTTCTATTAGGAAACAAATTTCTTTCTTGTTCTTCTATGAAGATACGTAGTTCAACTTTACTAGTTACATATAGTCCAGGAAATCTGGGTATGTAAGCGTCATTTTCGAGGTAACGGCTGATACTTGGTAAAAAGTTAGTAAAAATGGTGTACAACAAAACTTAACTTAGCGACCTCTCAAATCGGACCAGAACATTGTTTATGATTCGATTTACACTCATTTTTCATGCCTTTTGTAGATTTTTCAGGTATATCTTTTTTCTCGTGCATAGTACAGACAAAAAGTTAAATACTTTTTTTTCTTCTTTTAAAGACCTACAATTCTAGACCTTACACGTAAAAAATTGATTGGGTCAAAAGTTATTGGCAAATGAACAACTGATAACGTTATTGTTAATAAATAAAAATATAATGAGCATTTTTTACACTAACACGTCCACATCATGCTTATGTATTCTCACTAATTAAAAAATGATACTCACGAAAGATGGAGTCTGTAAGTTCAATAGTTTATGAATTATGGCCTTATAAACAAATTAACTAAAAATTTACTTGCAGAGTTCTGTAAGCTAAGCGACCTCGCGCCAATTTTTTCACTGCTAAATTTTATAATAAGACATCGATACCCATCTTTGTTTTTTAAAAAAATACATTTTTGCAACAACGCGAATTTTTTTTTCATATTTGGCTTAGCTGCATAATTAATTTGACACTATATCCGCCGATTTTTGTCGAGAATTAGGTACGCACATAGGAGGGGCATGGAAAGAGCTTTAATTAAAAAAATAATACGTCAAGATTTATTGACAAACGACTGAGTTACGGACAATCGAAGTCGGAGGCCTGTCAGTCAACAATTTATGCGAGTATCGAAAAACAAAACAGCTCGACTACACTCTCTGAAGTTCACCGTACGACTGCCCACTGCTCACAGCACACCCCCCCTAGCAGGTTAACTCCTGTACTGAATAATGAAACCAATTTAGTAGTACTGGGCCCGTCCGCTGCACGCGCTAGTGTACATGGCGGGACATTTAAATATTGAAAAAGAGAGGGAAATTTGAATAATAAGTAGAATTTTACACTGCCGTGAATAAAATAAAATACTGATACTAGACAAATCCCGATGTAAGTCACCCATAAGTAGTTTATATTTTAATGTTGGTTTTAACCACAGAGTGAAACAGTTTTTTTTACTGTGGTCTAAACCTTAAAATACACTATTTACGGGTAACATACATCAGGATTTCGTTAATATCATTATGGTTTGTAAGGTAAATTAAAATATATTTACAATACAATTTTAAATGATACAAAGGAAAAAAATACTAGATTTTAGCTTGAGGTTGTATTGTCTCCCGACGCGTAGCGGAGGCAGACAAAAAACCGTAAGCTAAAATCTAGTATTTTTCCCGTGTATAATACACAATTTTTTTCTGTGACGGGAAAAACAACGATTTAAGATTCAAAAATTATATTATTACAAAATTCAAGTCAGAAAATTATCGATGTGAAATTTGGAATTAGTAGGTTATGTTGTACTTATAGCGACAATTAGACCTGCGTTGCTAAGGAAACTTTTAAAGTAATCAAATAGCTGTCAATTTAATTTTGTGATTTGATTTAAAAATTGTGAACTTAGTTGTTGTTTAGGAGCTATTTTCAATACTATAACTCCACCGGAATTAGTAGAAGTAGCAAGTAATTTCATAAAAAGTGACATTTTGTTACCTGTCAACAGATGTTAGGAATACTTTGTTGTTATTATCACCCTATATATTTCTCTAAGAGAAAAATGTCAGTTTTGAAAGATAGACTTCTTGAATTAATAAAAACTGTCAAACACATAAGTTTATTTCGACGCAGTTTATCCATTTCTTGAGCTCCTAATTACCATTTGGCGACCGTGACAGGACACAATAAGTTAAGAAATGGAAAATATCAAGAAGGAAAGAGAATTCATCAGAATAAACTTTTCAAAAATCTGCAAAGAGTTGGACCAGATGTTACTCAATGAATCCACAACTAAGCAACATCTGTTAGCAGTTTCGAGACAATTGGAAGACAAGAGCGATAGATTGTTCAGGGCAGACTAAAATATAAGAGAACTACTACTATCTACAGACATTGACGACGCATCTTTTGAGGAAGAATACAATCAAGTTGAATATTTTCTGGAAGCATTGATTGAATACAGATCAAGATGTGAATTTTTCCTTAAGAAAGAGATAGAAGAGGACCAATGCAGTTCACGCGGTTGCAGCGAACACACCAAGAGAAAATTTCATCTTCCGAAAATTGAGTTGAGAAAATTTGACGGAAATGTCAAAAATTGGATTGGTTTCTGGGGGCAATTCAAAAAAATCCATGACGACGATGATATCGATTTGGAGGACAAATTTCAGTACCTGCTCCAGTCCACTGAAGAGGGTTCTGCCGCTAGAGAACTGATAGAGAGCTTTCCACCGTCAGGCACGAACAACAATATTGCTATTGACCAGTTGAAGGCCAGATTCGCCAGGGACGAATTCCTTATTGAGGTATATGTAAGAGAGTTGTTGAGTTTGGTCCTGAAACAGGCCATGAAAAATACAGGTATGACACTTTCTCAATTATATGATAAGTTAGAAACTCAATTGAGGGCTTTGGAAACACTGGGTGTTACAAAGGAGAAGTATGCAGCTATGTTATTTCCACTCGTCGAGTCTGCGTTACCAGAAGACCTATTGAAGGTTTGGGAAAGGCATAGAAATGCAAATAGAAATAAATATTCATTTATTCAGGACAAAGCTAAGGGAAATGATATTTTGGAAACTGATAATTTATCTTTTTTACTAGATTTTTTGAGAAGCGAAGAAAGAATCAGTTTGGCACAGGCGAGCTTTCGAAAGGAGAACATCAAGTATACGTCTAGAAGGAACCAACGACAACTAGGTGATGGTGAGCTTTATACAGCAGCAGCCTTTTACTCAGCTAGCTCTAAGGAGGAAGAAAAAGACGGTAAGAAATTTCCATCTTGTCTATTTTGTGAGAAGTCGCATTCAAGTCAGGACTGCTTGAAGGCACAAAAATTATCATTCGATGAAAACAAGAATCTTATCATGAAAAGAAAGGGTTGCTTTGCATGTCTCAAACAAAATCACACTAGTAAAAATTGTCTTATGTTAGGTGTCTGATTTGTTCAAGAAAACATTACCAGATAATATGCCCTGATTTGAATACCAAGAAAGAAAAACCTGAAGAGAGAGCGGTGGACAATATTTTAACAAGTAATTTCACAAAGACTGTCCTACTGCAAACTTTAATTGTAAAATTTTTAAATGGAAATGATGAGAAACTCGTTCGAGCATTATTGGACTCGGGTTCACAACGTTCATATATTCTATCTTCTTGTACAAAACATTTGAAATTGGAAAAAATAGGTGAATAAACTATTATTCAAGGGGTGTTCGGAGGTTATTAGTCTTCACCGCAAGTACACAGCATGTTCAATATTCAAATAAAAAGTTTAGATAACTCATTTGCATGTAGTTTAGAAGTTTTGGATCAGAATAAAACTTGCAACTCTATACCAAGACTTGATGATGCATCTTGTATTGATTATCTGAAGAAAAAAAATATAATAATCTATGATATTGACGTCAAAGATTTTCCACATGAAATCGAATTATTACTGGGAGGGGACATTTTTGGTAAACTTCTTACATGAAATACAGAAAACATCACTCATGATTCAACTGCTATTGAAACACATTTTGGGTGGACGATAATGGGAAGATATGATTCTAGAAACAAAAATATGAAACTATTTTCTGGTTTTACTGAATTTTCAATACCCGATTTGTGGAATTTAGAATTATTGGGAATCAGAGAATCTGCCGAAGTAAAATCGAATAATACTTTAGAGAATTATACTTTGAAACAATTTTATGATACCATCAAATTTAATATTGATAATAGATATGAAGTTCAGTTACCATGGACTGAAGGTCATCCAACTATTTCAAGTAACAAAGATAGAGCACAAAGTAGACTGTGTTTCAATTCAAAAAAGTTGATTAGTTTAGGTAAATTTGATGACTACGACAATGTTTTTCGAGAATGGGAGACGTTGGGAATTATTGAGCAAGTCACTGAAAATTTTGAAAAGAAAGACATGGTTCATTATTTGCCTCATCATGCAGTTTTTAAGGAAACAAGTAAAACTAGTAAGATACGCCCAGTATTCGATGCGTCAGCTAAAGATAAAATGGGTGTTTCGTTGAACAATTGTTTGGAAAAAGGACCCAATTTTCTAGAATTAATTCCCAATTTGCTAGGTGAATTTCGTTTAAGACCTATTGGTGTGATTTTTGACTTTGAAAAAGCATTTTTACAAATAAGCGTTGAACAAAGTGACAGGGATTTTCTGAGATTCCTTTGGTGGGATGATTACGAAGCTGAAAAATTAAAAATTTATAGACACTGCAGAGTAGTGTTTGGTGTCAAACCAAGTCCATTTCTTTTATCAGCAACTATTACACATGATCTCGACAAAGTTTCTAAAGAATATGAAGAAACAGCTAAAAAACTAAAATATTCTCTTTATGTTGATAATTGTGAGACTAGTCTCGATAACGAAAAAGAACTAAAGAAATTCGTTGAAGAGTCTACACACATAATGTCTACTGCAATGTTCAATCTGAGAGGATGGACTGATAATATCACATCCGCTGATACCTACTGTGAAGACACTGTTGCAGGCGTGTTAGGTCTGTTATGGGATTTCAAAGAAGATACTCTCTGTTGCGATATCAATTCTCTGACGCAACTGGAAAGTATAACACGAACCAAACGTGGTTTGTTGTCAACAGCTCAGAGAATTTTCGACCCTATCGGATTTTTATGTCCAGTTACCCTCATTCCCAAATTACTGTTACAAAAAACTTGGGAAATGAAATTGGGCTGGGATCAACGTTTACCAGAAGATATAAGTCAGCCTTTTGAAGTTTGGTTAAGACAGGTTAACATGATTTCTCTTCTGAAGATTCCCACAACACTTGGTGAAAACTTCAACATCAACGTTCCTCATAACTCTACGATTCACTTGTTTAGTGATGCGAATAAATTAGCAATTGCATGTTGTATATTTCTGAGAACTTCAACAGTAGAGTGCACTTCTCTTAGATTAATTCAGGCAAAGTCAAGATTAGCTCCGAAAAATTCAACAATCCCTCGACTCGAGCTAATAGCTGCATTACTAGGAGTTAGATTATGTCATTCAATCAGGGACATCGAAGGATTCAGAGATATGAGGACATACTATTGGAGTGATTCGATGGTTGCTTTATCATGGATAACTACCAAAGGTAACTGGAATATATTCGTAGGCAATAGAGTCAAGGTAATAAGAAAATATAGCGATTCAGAACAGTGGAATTTCGTACAAGGAAAAATGAACCCAGGGGATATTGCATCAAGAGGTTGTAATATTGAATCACTACTGGAAAGTGGTTGGATAAATGGCCCGAGCTGGTTAAAGAGAGATCCGAATGATTGGCCTCACCATGATATTACTTGTCCAGTAGAGGATGTTAGTACAGAAAAGAGAAAGACGATCACGACACTCATCTCAAAGGTAACCACATCGACTAATGAATTCAATTATTTCTCTAAGTATTCTAAAATCATCAGGATGATCTCTTGGATATTGAGATTCATTAAAAATGCGAGAGATGTGCCTTCAAAAAGACTAGGTGAGCTAACATGCGCAGACATTGATGAAGCAGAAATATGTTTATTGAAATTAATTCAGATAGAAAGCTTTGCGGATGACGCAAAATCTGCAACTATTCAGAGATAAAAATGGACTATGGAGAATCCAAACAAAATTACTTCTTGGAGATTACTCTGAAGATTTTAAATACCCAATATTATTACCGAGCAAACACCAAATTGTCGGGAAACTGATTGAGGAAAGTCACATATTAAATTTTCATGTAGGAGTACAGACACTACTTGGAATACTTCGGGAAAAATTTTGGGTCTTAAAAGATAGGAAGAATGTTAAACAAATCGTATCCAAATGTGTAGTTTGCAAGAGATACAATTCAAAGTTTGTGAGCACTCCCATAACTCCACTACCAAAAGATAGAATAACTTGCAAAGCAGCTTTTGAGATAGTTGGAATAGACTTAGCTGGACCTTTATTCTTGAAAGGTGACGAGAAGTCTTGGATAGTATTATTCACTTGCGCCGTTTACCGAGCAGTCCATTTTAAGCTGGTAAAATAACTCTCAACAGACTCTTTTCTCCTTGCATTAAGACGATTCATAGCAAGAAGAGGAAGGATTTCTACCATCTACTCGGAAAGAATTTTTCTGGTGCTTATAGATAAATGAAAGAAATTGATTGGAATAAAGTATTAGAATATTCTACAATCAAAAGAATAAAGTGGAATTTCAATCCACCAATAGCTGCGTGATGGGGAGGATGGTGGGAACGCCTAGTTCGTGTCATCAAAGAACTTTTACGAAGGAATCTAGGAAGAGCATCAGTAACGTATGGAGAACTCTTAACTTTATTGTGCGATTGTGAGACAGTGATCAACGCTAGACCTCTTACATATACATCGAACAATAATGATGATTTCAGCCCTCTAACTCCGGCTCTGTTTATCAGTGATATGCCAAGCAGTGATGTAGCAGATAAGGATGAAATTGACAGAAATCATCTCATAACCAGACATCGATATATTCAAAGGATTCGAGATGGTTTTCGACAGAGATTTAAAAGAGAATACTTGGCGGAACTGTTCCATTCTGGTCAAGGCAAAATACGCGACCTGAATGTTGGAGACATCGTATATATTGGAGCCGATAATGTCAAAAGGATGAACTGGCCCTTGGGCAGAATACTTGAAACATATCCTGGAAAAGATGATCTACACCGAGTGGCCAAAGTGAAGACAGAACACGGGGAAATTCTACGTCCGTTCCAACGCCTATACCCATTGGAAATCACCAGTCAAGAGAGCTGGACTTCTTCAAAGGAGCATCGACAGGATGAGAGAAGAGAAAAACAAGACACATTGAGAGAAGGAAGAAATATACCACAAAGTGATGTATCCAAGAATGAAGTACGCCGAGTAACACGAGCGGGACGTGCAATAGTGGCACCAAAGCGTTATGGACTTGAATGATTTATTTGAATTATATGTTTTTGTTTCTTATCAATTTATATTGAGAACATGAAATTGTTAAGGGGGGAGAATGTTAGGAATACTTTGTTATTATCACCCTATATATTTCACTAAGAGAAAAATGTCAGCTTTGAAAGATAGACTTCTTGAATTAATAAAAACTGTCAAACACATAAGTTTATTTCGACGCAGTTTATTCATTTCTTGAGCTCCTAATCAACAACAGAGATAAAATATCAAACTTTTCCCCGTCACTGAAAAAAAACTTTAATATTCAAATTGTGATTTTTTTTCATTTCTACAAAACTACATCCAATAAAATCAAGTAGTTATAATATTTGTATGAGCAAAAATAAGGATATAAATAAAACAAAAATATATTGCTTTATATTTATTTTAGTAGGTAAAAGCAGATATGTACATAGTGAATTACAAAAATGTAATAAATTATACATTGTATAATTGTATGGCTAAAGGGTCTATGCAAGTCATATTTATATGGACATCCCAATCTTGATGCATAAACTGGTATTTAAATATCAACTTACTTGTCGTTATTCTCCTGAATTCCACTGATGTAGAGGGAGTTTCTAAATCAGCCAATGTAGATGGAGTTTTTATCGACATATCATCCACAGTAGAATATACAGCCTGACCATCCACATCTGTAATACCTACAATAATTTATTAAAAAGTGTGGCTTCTATCATAAACCGTACTAACTGCCGGGTAAGAATAGAGTTGGATGTGCATTTTTTGTCAACTCTCTTCGAAATCCTGGGTTTTTGAACTCCTCTGCAAAATGACGATGACCGATCCTATAATTGTCATTGAGTTGGACTAGTGTTTTGTCCCTTAATGCAGAATTGTTTATATTTGACAACCAAACACTTGCCAGTTCAGGGTCTTGTGTAAACCGATGTATTTTACTTGACGTGCCAGAACAGCCAGGAACACAACATACTCTTTTACGAGTTGCCATGATAACTGTAAATTAAAAAGCAAAGCAATGGTTTATCTCACACAACAGTTCTAGTTGACAAATCATGTACATATATTCCACTATGGTTGAGTGTGCTAAACAAAATTGGTCAGCCAAAATAGTATTCACATTATTTAGTTAATGTAGGGTATGTTTTCTTTAATACAACAAACCAATTCAACTTAAACATTGCATAGATCAGGATAAACGTAACTTTTTTGGGCAAAACCCAACTCAACCATATATAAATATAACGTTTTATCTTATAACACCGTTTACATTTATTATATGAAAATAATAACCATAAAAATCTCGATGAGTTTTTTCTATGAGTACCTATTGTGAATGCAATAAGTTATTGAACATTAAACTAGTAAGGTTTAATACTGCAATATTTACTTTGTTACAAGTTACATAAAAAAAGTCCACATAGATACTACTGTTTCATCAATTTTATTATTCAAAACACTATCCATACTTAATAAAACAA
Organism: Galeruca laticollis; assembly: GCA_963921935.1. Classification (NCBI taxonomy): domain Eukaryota; kingdom Metazoa; phylum Arthropoda; class Insecta; order Coleoptera; family Chrysomelidae; genus Galeruca; species Galeruca laticollis. Next base: position 147,533,190 of record OY998176.1, on the reverse strand, counting down.
ATTGAAAAATACTTACATGGTCACAATTCTTTGAAAAAAGCACACTTAATACTAATCAAAAGTTCGATAAACTATAGGTTAACGATAATAACTAAAACACTAAAATTATAATAACATACAAAAGACAGAAAAAGCAGGAAAACACAAATTTAAATAACACACAACCAAATCCAACGTAGGGATTAATTAAATGGCCGAAGGCGTTGTTTATGAAAAATAGATAATGAAGTTGACGTTTTCTCAGGCCCTTCTCTGATTGGACATAATTTTGATGTCACACTACAAATGCGGCCTCAAGCGGACGGGCCCCTTACTAAAACTTCGTTCCACTTGGCCCATCAGAGTGAAACTGCTAGGGGGGATGTGCTGTGCGACTGCCAACACAAAATACGGACGATGATAGAATCACGATACACTTACCACGGTATGCTGATTTCTACTTCAAATTGCGTCCGAGCCGCGCAGTTACGTCACGTGGGAAACAGAAATTTACACCCACCTCTCACCAGTCTTTCGATTCATCGTATTTTTATGCAATACAACGTGCTGTTAGTTTTAATTTCAATTTTACTTGAGTTGATTCGTTGATTTCGAATTAAATTGATGTTATTTAATAGTGTTTTATAATATTACGTTATTTTTGTTTTGTGATAATCTGCAAAACGAAATTAAAATGCTGGGTTGTGGTGTATCTACTTGTAAAAACACAAATAAAAAAACTAAAGTTTTTGATGTGAAATACTTCAGATTTCCACAAAATGAGGATTTATCGAAACAGTGAATAAATGTGTGCCGAAGGAATGACAAAATTAATTTAAAACACGGTTAGTTAATACTTGAATTTAGTATATATCTATTGATTTTATATAATTTAGCACGAATCTGTCCCAAACACTTTGAGCAAAGTAGCTTTGAAATTCCTCTTAGGCATGACTGTTGCAATATAATCCAAAAAACAGCCCAACTTCAAGATGTGACGCTATGCCCACTTTACATCTACCAGTTTCTTCCTACAAAGCAATTATAAATAAAGAGAGGCAAGCACGATGCATAAAAAGAGACCAAAAAGATATTGCAACAGATTTATTGAAGAAAAATGTTAAATTTCAATCATCGACCTCCAGAGAGGAAACGACTGAAACTTTTCAAACTAGAAATATTGGTGTAATGGATTCTGACATTCAAGATTTTTAGTAAGTTAAATTATATAACATTGCATTTAATCAACTAATTTATTATATTATTCTAGAACTAATGGACGTTGCAATAGAAGAATTGCGCGACAGAATTAAATTGTTGGAAGAACAGAACAAGAAACTTACACAGCAAGTGAAGGAAGTGGGCGATGCGGCATCTCAAAAATATGAAAACATATTATCAACTGTTTTCACACCTGGGCAAATAAAGAAATTATTGGACCCTGAGAAAAATAGAAAACTTCGTTGGACACCTGAAGACATTGCCTCCGCTGTTTCACTTCGTAGTGTCAGTCCAAAAGCCTATAGGCATTTAAGGGCAAATAATTACCCTGAGAAACTGGGTTTCTACTTTTGATTGTAGACAGGGAATATTAAAACAGATCATTCGTTTATTGAAGAAAAAATCTGCTGAATTAACTGAAGTTGATCGTATATGCGTTTTATCATTTGATGAGGTTTACATTTCAAATAAAGTTGATATTGATAAAAAAGTCCAGCAAGTTATAGGACCCCATAAAGCTGCGCAAACATGTATGGTACGAGGATTGTTTTACAACTGATGTTCCTCATTTATTAAAATTGATCCGAAATCACGTTCTTGATCATGGCTTAGTTATGGAATATAATTCTGTGATTAATATTGATTATTTTCGAGCCTCGTTGAATATATCCACTTCCGAATTAACATTAGCTCATAAATTAACTGAACAACATCTTAACTTGAAAGGATCAATGAGGCAAATAGTACGACCTGCAGCTCAACTTTTATCAAACACATTAGCGAAAGCCATCGAATATTGTGGAGAAAAAGGACTTATGCCTAAAAATTCTGACGGGGAAAATGCTGCAAAATTTGTGCAAATATGTAATGACTGGTACAAATGAAGAACAGCAAACTAAAGTATTGAATGATATGACCAATTTAATGTCTTCAATTAGGGTGGGAAATCATAAAAATATTATGCAATTTCAAAAAAGTATAATAATAAGTCTATTTTAGAGATGTTTTCTTATTTGGAAAATAAATATGAGATCTAATACATTTTAACATCGCGATTATAGAGAATTTTTTTTCTTATATCCGGGGAATGGGCGGTCTCAATAATCATCTGTCACCGATGGATTTTCGATACAGGTTGAGATGGTATATACTTGGAAAAAACTCCGCTGCTATTTTCACAGAAAATCGGAATACGATGGACACTGAGGATTCCTCCTTGGTAAGTGTATTAAACCAAACCAGCAAGGAGGCAGAAGGAATTCGTTTTACACAAACAATGTTGTCCAAACTATCACCACCCGATATAGTGGAAGAAAAAACTGACGAAGAAAAATTTGTTTCTGATCCAAATAGTTTTGTGGAACCAATATATTTCTAGAACGAAATTATTTCTGATGAAGTACTAAATATTATGGACAAACTTGAAATAAAAGAACAAATAAATATGGAGGCTTTAAGATACATTGCCGGGTATGTGGCTTATAGATTCAGGAATAAATACCCCACTTTGGGAACACCTACGAAACAGCTTAATTCATCCGAGGCTCCTCAATGGTTGCAAATTCTATCAAGAGGCTCACTGTTAAACCCGACGCATGAATTGTGGGAAGTTGTTGAAAAAATGGAAACTGAATTCTACCATATTAATGGCTCCTCCTTAAGTAAGGAAAAAAGGATTTTCCATCATTTAGTTGAGAAAACTTTAGCTTCCTTTCCTAACACCTCACTACCGTTCGAGGTATTTTTATGCATGAGTAGGACACGAACATATATACGATTAAGGGATATTAATAGGAAAATCAGTTTTCAAAACTGCCAGAAAAAACTGGACAAGAAGATGACAAAATTTACAAATTTCAAAAAATGATTCTAAACATAAGCTTTGTCCCTGCATGCTGGTTTATTATTATGTTTGTAAGATTAAAAATATTTCTACCATTATATTTTATTTATTATATAAGACTCCTTAACAAAGATGTCACTATACTTTCGTTCAAGTATAGTTCTGTTTATATTATCGTTTATAAAATATATAAGACAATGATTAAAAATGCAGACAGGAGAATGAGTTTAGGGTTTTGATTATTTTGAATGTGGAGTGGTGTATCAATACCTTTGAAAATTGAAATTTGAAAGAAATTGATTAGAATAAAACTTGGTATTAATACACCACTCCACTTTCAAAACCCTAAACTTCTCCTGTATGCATTTATAACCTTTGTCTTATATATTTTATGAGCGAAAATATTAACAGAACTATACTTGAACGAAAGGATAGTGACATATTTGTTGAAGAGTCTTATATAATAAATAAAATATAATGGTAGAAATATGAAATATAACATATTTATAATATACATGGTGTGTTTTAATTTCATCCACCCATAAATATTTGTTTCAAATGTTTTTAAAATGTTAAAAATAAAATATTACCCACATATTTCTACACATTTTGTACATTGTTAACTCCCAGCTTCATTGTATTTACCAAAAAAAGATAACTAAGTTACTGATAATAAAGTAATATTTCATATATCTAAAAAACCAGGTCGCATTTATATAATTATTCATAAAGTGGAAATATGCATGAAAATTAAACACAAACAGAGTATTTCCCATATATTTAGAATTGTACAATACCGATTGAGATTCCCACATGACGTCACACGCTGGCGGCCGCTTGCGCAAGAACATACCGTGGTAAGTGTATCGTGGATATAATGAAAAGCTAGGCGTTCCCCCCACTCCGCTGCTACGCAGTAGCCAGCCGAAATATCCGCCCGCTGCTGATTTTCGAAAAAAAATTTGATTGGGTTGCAATTTACGCGACGTCTCGCTATTTCGTACAATCAAAGTACGTTGACTAAAAATTTTAGGGATATTTTTTGTGGGTAATTTGGTTTGGTAGAAAATGTTTCCCAATCGTTTACATGCGTTTTAACGTTAGGTGGCCTATAAACCGAGAAACATGTGAACGTGAATCCACTCAATTTACTATTGGCACCACGGACCAGGATACTTTGTTCCATTTTTTGTTATACTCACTTCCTTAAATAAGATGTCTTTAATAAAAATGGCAACTCTGGCATATTCGTCATGTCGGTCTTTTCGTACTAAATTAAATCCTTTGTGTAAACAAATTTCATTTGATACAGAGGATCTTGCATTCCTTTGCATAATAGTGAGATTTGCCATTAAATTAATGTTTTATATTTATGGCGTCCTCCAGCACCTGTTCTATACCCTTTATTATCGATCGATTATATATCTTCGATCGTATTTATATTTTTACGTAGGTCAAATATAAAAATTGATATGGTCTTGACTACAATATTTTTATTTTCAATGTTTTGGTATTTTGGTTTAACTGGGTTGGGTTGTAATGGTTGAGATGGTCCAAAGGAGAAGGTTAATATTGGTGTATCGGGGGAGACGTTAAAATTGGTGAGCTAGGATTTCGTCTCTTTCTAGATGATTGTTGAGAACTGCTGGTAATCTGAAAGATGGCGACTCGTTTATTTTTGGTTGGGAATTGTTGTGAGACTGAATAAACATTTGTAGAGTTTGGGAGATTTGGAAAATTATATTCGTAACTTGCTAATGTAGAAAAGGAGTTATGGCTTGTCAAGCCAGCGAAAGAGTTTTGACATATTTGTTTAGATTATAAAAAGGAAGTTTTCTGTTCTACAAAGCGTCTCGCTTCTGGTCCATGCTGTTTCCGGGATATCAATCTTGGCCAGCGGTCGTCGGTTGGGTGGTCGGCTTCTATGAATCTCACGTACTTCGCCCTTAAAGTGCCCTGCGGTGTGTTCTGGGTTTAATAATGGTCGTTCTTCCAATATTTCCGACTTCTGATATATATCCGCGTCTTCTCTAGATTATCTACAACATATAGGGTCTAGGTGCCTCCCCCCGCGATCAATACTCAGCGGGGTTCGGTAAGGTGGAAGCTCGTCACTATCTCCGAGTCGATACTTGAAGGAGATTTCGAGCGAGGAATGCTTCTGTCCCGGGATTAATTCTCACCGGGATTTTAGCGACAGATAGGGTTGGTCTGTGTTCTACCCTCCGAATCAATACTCGACGGAGGGGTAGAGCCTAGGGTCGACCGTTATCTCCGGATCAATATTCAACAGAGATTTGACGGCTAACGCTGACGGCGTCTCCTCTCGTCTTACAACGCGAGGCGTTGACTTTTATTACGAAACTTCCTTGCAACGGCGGTGCCAGAATTAAGTTTTCGGTATCTGGTTTCCTTTTCGCTTTTACGCGTAAAGGCAGGCTTAACCTTTAATGTGAAGCTACCTATCACTCCTGGTGTCAGGTTCGAGCTTGTCTGGTGTTCGAATTACCTCGAAGGTATGTCCGTGATTCATTTCTATCATTTTACGGCGAAAGTACTGCCATCTCGGTGTGGGACGTCCAAACTTGTTATAGTATCGCTCTGGTCTGGTATTGCGACGTCGGTAAATGTTGTAGGATCTACTCTCCGTGGTGTTCGAGTACTGGTTTGACGCCAGTGTCATTACACCCCCCTCAGGTCGGAAAACATGTTGGCACAAAATGTTGTTCTCGTGGTCGCCAGACGCGAAAGCTGGCGGACTTTTGGACGATTTCGGGAACGGCGGTGGTGTCTTATATTGGCTTGCTTAATACGGGATGCTTTCTCCCCTCGGCTAACGTGTATCTGTACCTCCGTTTACCGTTCTTCGGTCTATCTTTTAGGTGTTTTGGTACGAGGGCGGACAGCGGTATTGACACTTTTAGTGACCGATTACTCATTCCCATGAGTTGATGCCACACGTTTTCCACTGTTTTCCCTGGAGTTGGGGGCCGGTTGGTTTCTTCCTCCTCCAGTTGCCACAGGGAGTCATCATGTAAGTCTAAGATACCTTCCATCTTTATGGTTTGTGTTTAGACTTATTCTTCTTCGGTATTTTCTGCGTATTTAAGTATTCTCAGTTGGTGGGGAGACGGTTGTGGTGCTGGTGGTCGGGCTAACCTGTTTTCTTTTTTTGTCCATGCCGGTTTTAGGTCCTTTACGTGTACTTTGAGGATTTTTGCGTTGTTGTGGGCTTTGATCTGGAAGATATTGTTGACTGTTTTCTTTTGTATGGTGTACGGTCCCGTGTATTTCGGTGCTAATTTGGCGATACATTTTTTTTCCGCGTTTGACAGATGATGCTCTCGTTTCATCACAGTGTCCCCGTTTTTCGGTGTCCAGTTTCTCCTCCTAAGGTTATAATAGTGGCTCTGCGATGTGAATGCTCGTCCTAGGTTGATTTTAACTAGTTTGAATGTTTCGTTTAATTTTGTTCACTTGTTAGGTGTTGTATTTTCGTTGTGTGGGGATGCGTCGTTCATGATCTTACTTGGCAGTCTCAATTCATGGTTGAAGGAATGCTGGTGAAAACCTGGTTGATCGGTGTCTGGCGGTGTTTATGGCGAATGTTAATTCTGATATATATGTATCTCATTTATTATTCTGTTGGCTCTTCCTACTGGGTTATTTTGCGATTAGTACGGTGGTATCTTCTGTTTTTCTATGTTGAAATTGGACAGCAGTTCTTTGAAGAATTTATTTTCGTATGATCTGGCGTTGTATGTTATTACTACCTTCGGGAAGCCGAATTTAATTAGTATTTTTCCTTTGAATTGTTCTGTTATCACATTTGCGGTGATCTTTCCAGTCGCCCATTTGGTAAACGTATCTTGAAAAACTATCAACTAATTGTTACCTTTGCTTGAGGTTGGCAGTGGTCCTATGACGTCGGAGCTCACTGTTTGCCACGGTTCTTGTGGGATGTTAGTTGAATGCACCTGATCTGGTGTTTGTAATTGCGACGGTTTATATTTCTGGCAGCTTTGGCACTCTCTTATAAATTTCGCTGTTTCCCTGAACATTCCTGGACAGTAGTACTTTCTAGCTAGTCGTGCTATCGTTTTTGCTATTCCCAGGCGTCCTGCTGTGTGATTGCTGTGGTTTTCTTCGATTAGTTTTTGTTGTTTATCTGCCGGAATGCACATGGGTTTGACGGCTCGTTTTCTTTGAGATCATATCTGTCTCAGAAATATCTGTGTAGTTTGTTATCTATCACGGTGAAATCTGGATGCCTTTGCGGGTTTGCTGCTACTTCCGATTTTTTTTTCGTACCAGTCCGGCTTCGTTTTGTTCGATATTGTGTTGATATGGTCTACTGGGTTCCGTGACAGTGCGTCTGCTACGATATTCACCGACCATTTCCTGTATAACACGTCGAAATCGAATTGTTGTAATATCATGGCCCATCTTGCTATTCTACCTGATGGTTTGTCCATTGACTTCAGGTACTTGAAGCTCTGATGGTCCGTAATTATCGAAAATGAGCATCCTTCTAAGTAAGGCCGCTTTTTCTGTATTCCGTATACTACTGCCAGCAGCTCCTTCTCGGTCACGGTATAGATTTTTTCTGCTGCTGTCAGAGTTCTGCTGGCGTATGCGATGACTCTATCGTGATTGTTTTCGACTTTTTGTAGGAGTGCTACTCCTAGTCCGACGTTTGACGCGTCCGTTTGTCAATAAAATCTCTTTGTAAAGTCAGGACATACTATTACTGGCGTTTGCGTTAGTAGTGTTGATCTTCTTGAAAGCTGTTTCCTGTTCGTCGTTCCAAGCCCATTTCTGTTTTTTTAGTAGTTTTGTTAGTGGTGCGATGCTTTCGGTATAATCCTTCATAAATCTTGTGTACCATGACGTGATTCCCAAGAATCTTCTTCATTGTCCTATTGTCTTCGGTGTTGGGTATTCCGTGATCGCTTTGATTTTATCTTGGTCTGTTTTGATACCTTCTCTGTTTACTAAGTGTCCTAAGTATTTTATTTCGTATTTTCCGAAGTTGTATTTTTCGATATTTATCTTCAGTTTTGCTTTTCGTAACCTTCTAAAAACTTCCCTCAAGTGTTGCAAATGTTCGGTGAATGTGTTGCTCAGGACTACTATATCGTCCAGGTATGCAAATGCATGTGGTTCCATATCTGGTCCTATTACTGAGTCTAAAAGTTTCTGGAATGTTGCTGCTACTGAGTGTAGTCCGAATGGGAGTACCTTAAAATGAAACAGTCTTTCACCTAGAGCTGCGAAAGCTGTGATTGGCCTGCTTTGCTTTGCTAGGGGTACTTGCCAATATCCGTTTTTTAAGTCTAAAGTTGATATGTATTTGGCTGCTTTCAATTTTTCTAAAATACTATTTATGAACGGCAGCGGATATGCGTCTTTTACTGATATTTCGTTCATTATTCTAAAATCCACGCAGAATCTGTAGTTTTAATTTTTCTTTTGTACCATCACAATCGGGGATCTGTTCGCTCTTTCTATTATCCCTTCTTCTAACATGTTGTCTATTTCTTTATTTATAATCTCTTGCATAACCGGATTTCTTCATCGATATCGTTGTTTAATCGGTGTTGTGTGTTTTAATTTTATCGTGTGCTCTGTTAATGGAGTTACTCCGCGTATATTGTCGAAATTTCTTATCTCAGTTTCCAAAAACTTTCTTAGTTTTATTTTTCCTTCATCAGAAGGTCCGGATTTATGTTGAATTGGGTTTCGGTGTTCCCTTAATTTATTGTCTCTATTCTATTGATTCTTTGCTGTTGCTGTTGGGATACCTTAAATTTTGTAACCGTCTTAGGAATGTTTCGTCTGCGGACGTCGTTTTCTAAGGTTCTGTGTCTTAAGTCGTGTCCTTTCTGGTTTGTTAACGGTGATCCTTTGGTTCGTGGAGACTTTGCGTAGTTAGATCTATGTTTTCGTTGATATTTTGTTCTTCCGCCGTTAAGTCTGTTTCCGTTTTAAGTGGGTCTCTCCATGGTAATTTTCATTCTGAAATGTCGGCTACTCCTAAAATGGCTTCCGAATGTAGGTTTGGAATATATAAAAATTTTATTTCTCCGTATTGTCCAGTTATTTTGCATGTAATTGTGAAACTTTTCGTGATTTTTATTTTATGCCCGTCTGCTAACGTTACTGTGGTGTTTTCCACGCTTGTCTTATAGTTGGAATGTTTAATTTTGTTAATACCTTTTCCCCGATGTATGATCTTTGTGATCCCATGTCGATCAGTGTGTTTAATTGTTGTGTGGTATTTTATTGTTTGGTATATTGGGGTTATTCTGTGTGACGGAGGACTTTATTGTGGGCTCATCTTGCCTCTTCGAGAATCTGCCTTTGTTAAGTTTCCCGACCTTTTGCAACCACATCTATATGACGGTATTCCTACTGTTCCGCTATGGCTGCAAAATAATATTTGTCTCCCGTAGCAAGTGTTTCTGCTGTGTCCTTTTTTACCGCATTTCCGGCAGCAATTATGCCTATTATAGCCTGGTATTCTGTTTCCGTTCAGTAGACCCTGTTCGACGATGCGTTTGAAACTAGGCTTCTCTATTGCTATGTTGGCTTTTCTATCTCTTTCTTTGTATTTTCCAACTCGTCTATTCGGTGTGTGAGGTCTCTTATTGACTTGATTTCGTTTCTTCGGACGTGAAAATTGTATCTCGGGTTCATGTTTCTGTAAATTCTTTCCAACTGTTGGCTATTGTTAAAACCGGTGTGTCTCCTCATTACTGTTTGGATTTCTGTTACGTATTGTTTAAATGGTTCGTTATCTCTTTGCTTCCTTTCCATAATTCTCTCTTCTAAGTATGTTGATAGATCTAACGGTACCTAGAATGCCTCGAGCTCTTCCGTAAGTCTCGCCAGGTTTCCCAGAGGTGTCTGTTATTTCGGAACCAGAGGGTTGCTTTTTCCTTTCAGAACTTCTGGCAGAGCTCTAAGCATGTTCTCGTCATTTATTTGGTAACAAGTCCTGAGTTTGTGTAACCTTTCGGTGAATTCTATTGGGTCTTTTGTACAATCGAAATAGATTTCCCATCTTCTTATTTTTTTTTTGATTCGGTACAGCCCTCGTGTCTGTATTTCCTGTGGCTCGTCTCAGATTCGTTTTCTTCTGGTTAATTTATGTTTTCTCCGAGTTCTTCGTGCTCTTGTGATCTGTGGCGATTCATTGCATTGTATTCTATTTGTTTCCTCACTAACCTTATCATTCTGGTCCATAATGTATCCAATGTGCCGGTTGTGTATAATTCGAATAACTGTAATTCTGTTATCAAGTCTTCTTTCTTGAGTTTATAAATCCCGCCTACCTTCGTGTCTTCTATTTCTAAGCCTGCACCGGCATTATCTTCTTGGTCCGTTATCTCTGGTTTTCCACTCTTTCTCAGTTTTATAATATTTTGTCTATTCAATGCTAGCAGCCTTGTCTACCCAATCCGTCCTTACAACGCGAGGCGTTGACTTTTATTACGAAACTTTCTTGCAACGGCGGGGCCAGGATTAAGTTTCCGGTATCTGGTTTCCTTTTCGCTCTTACGCGTAAACCTTTAATGTGAAGCTACCAATCACTCCTGGTGTCAGGTTTGAGCTTGTCTGGTGTTCGAATTACCTCGAAGGTATGTCCGTGATTCATTTCTATCGTTTTACGGCGAAAGTACCGCCATCTTGGTGTGGGTCGTCCAAACTTGTTACAGTATCGCTCTGGTCTGGTATTGCCACGTCCGTAACCGTTGAAGGATCTCTACTCGCCGTGGTGTTGGAGTACTGGTTTGACGCCAGTGTCGTTACAGCTTCTAAATGTGAATTTACTAGAACTTTAATTTGGCTTTTTCTGATACTTTCAATTTCTTTGATATTAGTAAGTTTCAGTTTTTTAAAAAGGATGTGAACAACTGTCATTGGATGTAGCCTTCCCACATTTCCATCACCAACCTTTTCAATATATACCCATATTTTATTTAAATTGTACTTATCAAAAAATAAATTGAATCGCTTAGTTTCATTCTGCTTTTCACTCGTATCCTTTCTTCTTGTATGATCACCAATATCATTCATTATCACCTCAGGCGTCACATAAGACGTCTATGGTTGAGTCTTGTCCCCCATGGGGAACACTTATTTTAATAACCTATGAAATAATTGTTATTTTCAATAGTCCAAACACAAATAATAGTATAAACAGGGGAAAAAACTAAATATTGAATGTGATGAAATCCTATGTTTTGTTATTTAATCACTTGTAATATATAATATTTCTTCCAGCTTATATTTAAAATGCCACCCTGTATAAATATTTCTCTAGAAAGGAGAGTGTGCACCTCCTTTGTAAGCTTCTAAAAACCACGAGGGTCGATTCAGGTACTTGATATTTATATATTTATTACATATGTTTGTACTTTAAAAGAAAGGGAAACTTTAATCTTAAAAACACTTTTGTCAAAAGATATTGCTTCGAACAGAATAAAACGCACTTTCGAGTACAACGAATCGTTTTTATTTTCCTGCCCTTACATAAATTTGAAAAAGAGGATTTAAGGAGAATGAAAAGTGGATGTTGCAAAGAACATAAAAAACTATCAATTTCGATTGAGAAAGGATTATTGCTTGCACAATTTACAATGCTTGAGAGAAGTTATTTGACGTTTTTCTTGACAGCTAATATTGCTTGACATTATTATATATTTTTTAAACATAAAATTGGAAAAATATAGAAAGTAAACTTAAATTAAATAATGAAACCCCTATATGGCTAACCTTTACTTATGATAATATAAAGTTCGTTTGGCTAGCATAACTAGTAAATGACTACTAAATAACCTTAGTTCTATACATGACATTAATTATCGTATATAGGTTGCACAGCAAGTTTATTAATGCTTCTAGTTTGCAAATATCCTGTTTTTGTTTTTATCTGTACTGACCTAACAAAAGACCATCACTTCCTTTAAATATATTAACAACACTACCAACAGGTCATTGCAAAGGAGAGACATTATCTCCAATTAATAATACTAAAGATCTATTTTGAATAATGTTTCTAATATTATGCCACTTAGGGCGGCTAAGTAATTGTGACAAATAAGCCTTACGCCAAGCTCGTCAAAAATCTTGCCTGATTTTTGTACATTTTTGCCAAAAGATTAAATAATTCATATTTTTATTAGATATTTCAGGTTCACGAATAGCGGTTATTGTCTGATTAATTAAAAAATGACCAGGCATTAAAAATGTAAAATCTGTGACATCACTAGTAAAGGGTGTGATGGGCCTCGAATTCAAAATCCCTTCTATCTGAATAATAACTGTATTAACTTTTTCATATGTTAAATTCAAGTTTCCAATTATTCTTTTGAAATGAAATTTTCCTGATTTCACACCAGCCTCCTAGAGCCCTCCCCAGGTTGGGCTAAAACAATGAATAAATTTGAACTCTACAGAGTGTGCATTACAATAATCTGTAACAGCCACCTTGTGAATCTGAGATTTACATAAGTCATATAATTTTGTTAATTGGTTTTTGGCTCCCTTGAAGGTAGTAGCATTATCGCAGTGTACAGTTTGAGGAAGGCCTCTTCGCGAACAAAACCTTTTAAAGGCTGCAAGGAAGCAATACGTTGTCATATCCGACAGTAGCTCCAAATGAACACATTTTGTGATAAAACACAGTAAAAGGCAGACCTATCCGTTTGAGATTACAGAACGTCCCATACTTGATTGCTTCACATTGAAATGTCCTTAGTAGTCTATACCGACTTTGTTAAACACTCTATCTTGTACAACCCTATCTTGGGGTAAGGAAGCCATCAATTGCTGTGTTCTCTTTGCACGAAACTTGAAACAATTTACACATTTGTTTATGGTCTATGTAATACTTTGAGGAGAGACTAGATAATTTCAACTTTACACCAGCATGTAATAGGTTACAATGCTCGTGCCGAACAACTAAAATTGTAAAATAACAATTTTTTGGCAAAACGATGGGGTGTTTTTGCGAAAATGGTATGTAAGCATTTTCCAATCTTTCCCCGACTCATAACAATCCATCACTATCTACAAATGGATACAATTTGTTTAAATTAGATTTGATACACTTATTGTTTTGAATGCAATCAATGTCTATATTGAAATGTAAAGCCTGAACTTGACTTATTATAACTTGCATAGCAAGCCTGTAGTCTGCCAAAAGTAGTTGTCTTGAGAAGATACGGTCTTCCGTATTTGATCTACATTTTGAAAATAGAAAAAAAATTCGATATAGGAAGTATATACCTCCTCAACCAAATTACAATTGACAGCTTTTGAATTGTCAAAATCTTTATCCCAATGTATGTCTATAATTACATTTCCATTTTTAAAATTGAATACAGTTGGCGAAAAATCTAAGTTTTTCAATTCTGGTGCACCTCGCCACCATATTACATTAGAGTGCAACTCAGAAGGCATCAAGCCCCTTGATAGACAATCGGATGGATTAGAAGACCCGCCTACATGAGCCCACTTATATTTCCTAGTTTTTTGTTGAATTGATACTACTCTCCGTTTTATATAATCGCCTTTTGCAGGTGGGTTTTGAATCCAGCAGAGAGCTATTTGTGAGTCACTGTATAAAATCTTACGTCTAATGTTCCAATTATTTAGTTTACCGAAAACTCTATCAAACAATGTAGCTAGAAGCAACCATGCGTTAAGCACTAATCGTGGTATAGTTTGTTTACATTTTATTGGTGCTATTCTAGATTTGCTGCACAATAATGTGAGATGAACATTGTCATTACGTACTGATCTCACATAAACACAAGCCCCATAGGCAATGCTAGAAGCATCACAATAACCGATTAAGTCAATAGTATTGGCTTCACTCATAAGCAAATAACGGTATTCATGTACAGATTTCATATTCATTAAGTCACAACAAAATGAATTCCAAGGGAACAAAACCTCATCTAGCAAGAGTGTGTCCCAGTCTAGTTTCAATTGCCAAACTTTTTGCAGGAATTCCTTAGCTCGTGTTACTATTGGGCCAGCCAATCCCATCGGATCAAAAAATGAACCTATGCAACTGAGAACAGTACGCTTTGTCCAATTGTCAAATATTTTACCACTAGATATAGTAATTATAAATTGATCTGATTTTAAATTTAATTGAAGGCCGAGCGCCTTGACATTCAATTCAACAGCTAGAACACTTGGATGACTAGTCTCTTTGAGATTGTCTAAGGTGGAGGACCCAAAAACATAGCTATTGTTCAAAACAACAGATGAAGCGAGAGGGTACTTACTGCCATGTCGTAGAGCCAATTCTACCCTGCATCTTGTTGCCAAGAAGCTGGAACTGGTAACGCCTTAAGTCACTATATTGAGCTGTAAACATGAAAGAAGATCGTAGAGCTATTCTTTCCACAAAATTAGTTGTGTCTGAAGGCAGGGTCTATCAATACCTGTCTATACAATTGTTTAATGTCCACCATAGCTACATACTTGTATGTACGAAATAGTAGGAGGATGTCAAAAAAATTTTCTGTACAACAGGACTTGCATATAATATGTTATTGAGACTCAAATTTAAATCCGTTTTTGCACTGTCGTCGATGACAACGCGAACTTTTATTGTCACACTGTCCTCTTTTATAACGGCATGATGAGGCAAAACATAGGAAGAGTCTAAAGGCTTTCCCAGCTTAAATAGATCAGTTTTTTTCGCACGACCTAAGGTCAAGTATTCATTAATAAATTTAATGTATTTATTTTTTAAATCATCGTTACTAGAACATTTTTTGCACAAAACGTTGTCTTTGAAGCACTATGTTCAATGAGTTACCTAACCTAACCTCTTCTATAGGTATTTTTACAGGAAGGCTAACTAGAAATCTATTCTCATTAATTGAGACAGACTTTTTAAAATATATTTCGCATACATCCGTTTCTATACCTTTTGTTTTGATTTCAGGAATGTGTTGGTCATCCCAAAATTTTTGAAAGAGGGAGTCCACTTTGTACTCATTCATGGTATGCATGACTACCTTATTTGTAACGCCTTGTGATGTAAGACAAACATAGTCCTTTTGTATGTCCCCAGATACTATGTAGACAATAAAACTAAGTCCCTGGATATAGTTATTTTGTCTGGCAGCAAAATTTAAAAAAAAATGTTGGCTGAAATCAGAAACTGTATTTCGCCAGGAACACTAAATTCGTCATCGACTAATTTGACTGAGGAAGGAATATTGATACCCCGAAGATCACATTTTGTCTGGGGTAGAAAGGAAGTAATGTTGTCTACAACTGAAAACAGTGCATTGCAGCTGAAATTGTCGTGTCTCGAGTGTAATGATAAATAGACATCTTTAGTGATTGGTTTTTGAGCTTGATCAATCGCTGTGACATTCACATCATAATTAAATGAAGGAATCTTTAATTTATTTAATAAATTTGTCTTTATGAAAGAAATTTGGCTGCCACTGTTAACCAAACCTATAGCTATGACGTAGGACCCGCTTTGAGCCTTGAAGCTAACCTTTATTGTTGGTAACAAAACCATAGAATTGCTCTGTCCACTACTACTAGAATTGGAAAAATTGCAAACATTTTTTTCAAAATGCAATAAAGAGTTATGCTCTTTACTTTTCCATATTGAGCACTTAAAGTGGTATTTATATTTATTAACATGATAATTCAAACAGTTTTTACAGAAATTTTTTTTATGAGCCAAGTCAATACTCTCTTGTGCACTCAGTGCTTTATATTCATTACAATTAAACAATTTGTGATCTGGTTTGTTACAAAATTTGCAGGTTTTTTTGCTATCACTAACATTGGTCAAGTTCTCAGCTTTTGCATTAGATTTGGATCACTTACCAGCTGATAATTGTGTCTCTTCAAAACAAGTTGCCCTTATCTCTAAAATTTTAAAAAAATCTGTTGTAGGTAATTTGGTAGCATCTCGTTCAGAGTGATAAACTCTGGAAGTCAAAGGGTAACGTTTTCTCAGAAGCATATCCCAATGTTGATTTTGCTGCCCCCAAATGTTGCCTTACTATAGATACAAAGTATTTCAGTTCGGGCGATGTCCCTTTTGAGATTGGCTGATAAACTAATAACGAATTTACATGATAAGTAATTACCAAGCATTTGTTGTCATATCTTTTATCTAAAAGATCTAAAGCTTGCTTATAGAATTCGTTCGTTAATGGTAAACCATCTATTAATGAAAGAGAATCACCTTTAAGATACCTTTTAAGATAGAACAATTTTTGCACTGATGTTATTAAAGAATCTTGATCAACAACAGCTTTAAATATGTCCCGGAAAGATTTGTAGTTGTGGAAGTCTGCTAGGATGAGTCTTGTCTGGAGTTCCATTATTGAGCTTCGTTTTTTGACAAATTCGCTTAATGTCCGTCATAATCCTAAAAAACTTTTCTTCGGTTTCATCCTCTGAGCCAGTTTCCTCATCGTTTATGATTATTAAGTCAAGACACAACTGTTTGTAACTTGCCAAACCTTTTTGTAACTCCTCCTTACGGATCTCTATGCCTTCAGTATCTATTAGCACTTGGGCCTTTTGCTCGTTTATGAAGGTTTCCGTACGTGTCAACAGCGATTTAAACAATCCTATTGCCTTTCTAATTCACTTTGACTCGTCTTCCTTTGGCGGCATCGTAAATTTTATCGAAAATCTTGATGCAAACCGTTTGAACTTCGCTGAAATATACGCTACAAAACAATACAGTAAGTTATTTTTTCTTCTTTATCGGAACTGGCTTCAAATTCACTAGGGATGGACAAGAATAAAAGAGATGACGTGATTCCGTTGAAATATTGCTAACTCCGATTTGCCTATCATATGTTGTCTCACGCACTTCCCGGGCGACACATTAGGCACACTCCCAAAATGGTATGAAATCTGACGGAACCAACAAAAACTATTATTTTTCTAGGTACACTGTATGTCGACTTTATCACGGCACCAAATTTTTATATTGCAAAGAACATAAAAAAATATTAATTTAAATTAAGAGAAGAAAGGTTTATTGCTTGCACAATTTACAATGATTGAGAGATAAGTTATTTGACGTTCATCTTGACAGCTAATATTGCTTGACATTATTATATATTTTTTAAACAGTGGATTTAATCATCCGACTCGTTTAAAGGTAAACACGGTACCAAAAAAATAGATGATAGGGATCGATACCGAACTATAGAGTCAGCACTTCTGTCGAAAGTAGAGAGCCCTGGTGTTAAATAAGAAAAACATTGTGATGTAAACAGTGTAATAAACAACTTACTGTTCTGTCAGGTACTTTGACTGATGGCAACCCTGTAACGTCTGACGGATGGCGGACCTGAGTTAAGTGAGCTGGGGATCGGGAGAATGACAGATAACGTAACTAGAGACTGACGGTTAAAGGCATGCCCTGCGATCTTTTATAGTCACTGCTAAACTGCATTTTTAACGCCATCTATTCGCTTGGAAGGTTACTAACGACATCAGAATGTCAGGAGTAAAACAATAACAAATGGATCAGTATATTAGAGACTTTGACAGAGTTTTATTGTATTTGTCATTTTTTAAAGAGAAATAATTTTTCAACTTGTAGATTACTTTACTATAGCACAAAGAAAAGCCAAAAAGGCTTTAATTACAACATACCTTTCGTCTAGTTCCGATATTCACAAAGGAAGGGGATCAAGGATACGGAAAAAAATACAAGGTATAAGTCCCATCCATGGGGTGCTCACTCTCGATGTTTGACAGTTTTTTATTTGTAGTTATTCCTCATGTCGCGAGTATCGTGAGCGTCGTTCTCATGGACAAAGAGTAACTCTGACAAAGACCAGAGATCACGGAAATGAAGATTTAATTAATTCTTAATTCAGAAGAAGAAACATATACCTACTGTTATATTTTTTCCAAACTATGGACAGTTAATATATTGTTTAATTTACATTTGAGATTTTACAGTTACTGCTGTGGAATAATTTTTCTTTATTATAATTATTATCAAAATGGTTTTTATGTGTTCCATTCCTGATTGCAGTAATTCAAAAATATTGCATTGTTTACCAAAAGATCCAGAGGTAAGCTATTCTGAATTAATTAAGTAATTACGAATTTATACATATTTTGATTCATAGATTAGACGACAATGGTGCCTGGCTATAGGAAGACACGATATTGTTGACGTAAATACTAAACAAAGGCACGCATTTAGGATTTGTGATCTACATTTCTTTGAAGATATGAAATTTATTATCAATAACAATCGAACCAATTTAAAATTCAATGCTGTACCATCATTAAATATTCCAAGTATGTATATATACTAATAACTAAAATATTAAAACTTAAATATTATTTTTGTTACTTAAAATACTCATTTTTAGCAAATATGGTGGACATAACTGCTATTCACCTATATTGTCTTGGTTCAAACACAAAATGTCAATTAACAATGACAGATATACCTACTTATTTATTAATTTCTCATCCTCATATTAGATTTAATGCAGGTATCGATAAAATATTGTAAATATATCTATTTTGTTTATTTACATACTAAATATTGTTGTGTATAATAAATTTTGTTTACTTTTTAAATTTTATTCGGAATCCTATTAATCATGGCCCCAATGCAACAATGAAACATGCAAAATATTTGTTTCAATATCAGATATAATGTGCGAAGATTTGGATCTTCAAATATTATTATTAGCATTATATTCATATGAAGTAATTTTTTCAAGCATTTAATTTCTATTTATAACTGCTTGCTCAAATTAACTTTATTGGCGCCATATATTATTTGAGGCAATAAGTGTAAAATTGTGTAACTCGTTTTTTGTATAATGGTTTTAATTTACCAAAGCGTCGAAGTATAACAAACATTATATGTTGGCGCTTTGGACGATTAAAACTGAGAGTTACACTATTTTGCGTTCATGGCATCATTTAACAGTGAACTTACTAATTTCAAAATTGGCGCCTTTCACCCTAGTTCATCCTCATGTCGCGAGTGTCACTAGTAAAACGTGTTTTGGAGGGAAGGCGAGAGTCGGCTATCTAAGGGAGTATATATAATCTGTGGTCCCATCACTCTAGTTCTGATTCAGACGAGAGTCCCTCATTAAATCGTAATATTTATCCAGTTCTTAAACCTACACCACAAACAAATTGTAAGTATTTAAAGAAATTAATAAGAATGTTTTGTGCAAATAATATATTTTTCAGTATTGAATAAAAAGTCGGGGAATTATAAATCGGGTAGTACTTCACCAGAGATTCAAGTGGAATCTATTGCCGAAACTATGAAGTCTGAAGCTGAAAGAATTTCCCTTGAGAATAAAGAATCAAATAATATGGCGTTATTTGCTGTTCCTAGAGGTAATTTGTTTCTTAAGTTAAATCATAATTTATAATAACCTAAAGTTGGCATATTAAATTTGACTTTTAGTATAAAAATAATTACGAGTAATTTAATAATTTACGTTTTTTTAATTTTTTTAGAATCAAAACCTTGTGGCAGTAGTATCAGATGAACACTTCACAAAAGAGATAAATCATCACCACAAATAGATACACTTGATGATCAAGGTGACAACTGAATAATTTTAATTAATTTTTATATTTAATCATATTTTAAATTTATTTTAGAATTTAAAAGGTTGATGATAGATGAAATATCTCAATTAAATTTAAAAATCAACACTTCAATTGAAAGCGTTGGCACTCTCTTGAAAACACAAAGAATTCCGAGTAACCTGCAAGTAACATCGTTTGGAAATAATGTTAAAACGTTATATGAAAAAATTCCAGTAATTCGACATTCGACGCATATTTCTAAAATCTGAATTCAACGTAATCGATCAAATACTGTGCCTAGTATTGCAAACCGACATTACAGATCATTTCTCAACAATACTACAGATAGTACTGGAAAAGACCAAATGCCCCAAGGAACGAGGAATAGTGAAATGCATAGATGAAACAAAACTTAAAAATACAATCAGACAAAAATCCTGGGATTTCTTATACTTGTATCCAGATCCTAACTATGCAACAAATACTTTCATTGAAACACTTCAAAAATATATAGACGACCGTACATATACAGAAAAATGTAAGAGGAAAAACACGAAGATCGCCCCTTGGATGACAAATACACTACAAAATACACAATGTATATCGGAAAACAATTATTGTTTGAAAAACATTGGAATCCATTATATTGTATCATATGTGTAATATATGTTAGCACATGCTATTATCAATAAATTATTCTTATCTTAAGTTTGAGAAGAAAATAAAGAAAATCACCTTAACTATTTTATAAACAAAAATTTTATATTAAATTTTTGAAACTATTTGTCGACATTCGTATTTTAATAAACTATCCTGGTTAATAAAAACGGATAAAAGCTTTAAACAACTTTTTCAAACAACATATCCTACTTTTAAGCCAAAATAAAATAACAGGTTGTTTCAAAAAGTGTTTAAACTTTGTGTGACTGTTTTTATTTGTTTATTTAAAAAAAAACAATAAAGGCATAATTTAAAAAACCTTCAGTATTTGCTTGGCTTGCCATCTAGTAGTAGCTAGTAAACTGTGACTAATCATGCAGGTCTCTTCCTTTATTTTTTCCCTGTTGGTGAATAGTAACCTTCCACCACAATAGATGGCGTCGCACTCGACAAAACTTTGTGGCTTCGGACTCAGTACAGGAGATTCCATTCTTCTCCGCATTAAAAGTATTTATCTATGGTTAAAGGTAAATATTAAGAACCGACTGTGAACTAGAGTAAGCAAGGGTTTTGAGATAAATAAAGTATCTGAATAATAGACAATCCCAAAAGTGTATTATTATCGAACCCGCAAACATAAAACTTACAAAATGCAAAAAATGAATAGATATTTTTATTTTCTTTGCCAGGAAAAACTGTTGGTATGTAAGATGGGTGTAGGGGATTATTTAATTTTTGATAATTGACAAAATTGGTAAATTCTAGTATTTTTATTTGGTTCCCAATCCTTCCGATGTTTTCAGAAGTGTAATTAAAAAACTTGAAGTGATTTGTTTTCTACAAATGTCTACTTTCTTTCTCTTAATAGTATTTAATTATTTAAAGTTATTATATAAACATTATTTAAACATGAATAAATTAGGAATTCTATACTTAGGAAAGAGAAAAACTGAATGCATAATTTCCCTTTGTCAGAATCTGCTGAGACAGCCACAGGTAACTGCCCGCAGGATATTAGACGAGCATAAAACGATGAAAAATCATAACAGCGGTGTAGTGTATCGTACTGCATTTGCGGCGTTTCTTCTGTGCCTTATTCTAACCACTAGCGTTGTCATCCCTCAAAAGTCCGCCACCTTTGTGCATGGCACTGTTTTCTTCTTTATACGGGTTGCAATTTCCGTTAAAATTTCCTCGTTTTGTGATTGAACATTTTAATTTTCTCAGAAACAACAAACTTCCTTTGACATACTTAATAGGTCATTAGAATGGGATAAACTTCATTATACCAAAATTACAGTAAATGTGCTTCAATTAAATTGAAGTAGCTCCTATTGTCGACCTAGAATTTCAATTTTGTTGCTCATTAATTAAAACTTTAGCAGTTTCTAAGCCTTCTATATTATTGATGTTGACTATTTCACTTCATCCGGATGCTGTTGAATGAGTTAAATTATAAGATTTCTTCAACTCAAAGGTAAAATATGAAAATAAACATTCAGGTCTTTTTTTATAGAGAATTAAACGATCTTTTGAATAAGTTCTCAAACAATTTTGTAGTAAATTTCAGATAAATGTAATGTAATTTAATAAATGTAGGATAAGAATTTTTAACACAACACGAGGTTTATACTCTGAAGCTCTTGTGGTAGAAGAAAGATTGACTATGAGCCCCAAAAGACGCAGCGGCTCATTATAACGTACAAAACTCGAAATCGATAAATACCCAAGGTTAGCAAGAAAAAAAGGGCGATTCCCATCTCGGCCCATCAGGCAGGTATACTGAATAAAAATCGCCCAAGTCTAGAATCTAAAATTGACCTGTTTTGGAATAGCCCATTCCGGCCCACCTTTATTAATGTCTACATATAAATATAATAGCTAACTATATTACAACAATTTATACATATTTACATTAAGTTATATAGATGAATGATAATATTTTAACATAAGACAACTTTGAAATCTTTTTATTTTTATACTCTTCAATTTTTTTAGCAACAAAAATTGGTTTCTTCTTTGCGGCAAAATTTTTAAATACATGTGGTGCGTTAATACTATTGCATTTTATATATACTTCGATTTGAGAAGTTCATTAAGAAAAATAAATATGGATAGATGTGTTTGATATGTCCAACGACTAAAATGCTGAAATGCGAATAAAATGATTCACAAGCATTGGTGTTTTTTTAGGTCTCCAGATGCACTTGCCCAAATCCGCGGAAGAAATGTTGAATCATTGGTTAAATAGGTTTCTAAAAGATAATCAGAAAATTTCTCAAATATTTATTTTCATGCTTTAACTCATACAATTCAAAAAAATATAAATCTTCTACTTCCTCGGGCTCTCAAAATAAAGGAGCAAAGCAATAGCGTAACCATTTTCCAATCTCGGAATTTTTATCTTTATATTGCTTACTTAAACCAAGCTTTTGAATCTGTCGGTACCACGCTTGAGTCAAGTGGAATCTGCAGCCTACAATTTTAATGTTTTCCCAAATTTGTAATATGGTGTTGTGAATTTATTTTTCAAAATCTACTACTACTTCTAGATGTGAAAATTCTAAATTATTTTTTTCACATAAATGTTTGAGGTACAATAAACAAATTTTATAAGTTTTTTCAGTTTTATCCGGTAATAAACAAAACAACAAAGGAATATAGTTAAAATAAGCATGAACTGTAAACAGTATTTCGTACAATACGAAAATGTGCCGTTCATATAAATGATTTTTGAATCACACGAGACTTTCAAATTGTTAAAACATGAGAAAATCACCAATTTGTTTGTACTGTTTTAACTGAAACTTACTGTTTCTAGATAATTCCACAATATATTTGAAAATTGTTGAATTTTTTAAGAAATTGACAATTGTTTCGGGGGTAAATACCACAGGAGCTCAGATTTAGCCAGATATTTTTTGTGGTGATTTTCTCATACTTACTTTCATTGGCAATTTAACTCGATCTGTTCAGGCAAAATCACTCGAGCTACGCTCTCGTGATTTTGCCAGAACAGCTCTCGTTAAATTGCCAATGAAAGTAAGTATTCGAAAACAACCACAAAAAATATCCTGCTAAATCTGAGCTCGCGTGGTATTTGGTAAGACAATCCCATGAATAAAAAACTCAATTCAATTAAACTTTATTTATTTCCTGGAGTTGATTTTTCAATCTCCCTTACTATTTCTGCCTTGCAAATATTTCCAAATCTCGACATACTTTTTAGAATTGTTATATGCTGTTTAATTCATTCTGTTTTTGACATTTATAATTGTCAAATTGACGTGCATTGCTTGGTAAACAGACAGTACCTAAATGCTAGGGTTGCTACGGTAACGTAATTTATCCGATATTTTTATCCACTTGCAAACTCTCTTCCTTCCTATTTAGCCGACAGCAAACTACGATTTTTGTATTCACAAATGGGAATTATTATACATGAATGGGATTGTCGATATTAAATATCATTGTCAGAATGACAGACGTTATATTTCATTTGATGCCTACCTGATGTTTAATAATTGTTTTTGGCTAGACCAAGAAGTGACCCACCTTGTGATTGACTTTTTATATGTCAAAAGAAAAAAGAAGAAGATATGATATCACAAATAACAAAGCTTAGATATAATTAGCCCTATGGGGGAATCCTGGATATCTTTTTCCAATTAAGATCAGTATAACTGTGCAATGATATAGAAACTCAGGTTTTCTTAATTTTATCTTAGCGTGCGTCGACAGCGCTCGACATTGACACAGAAAAATAATTCTAAATATTTACTTCATATTGAATAACAACTATTATTAAATTAAATTTTATGGTAGAGATGTGTAGCTTTCACAAACTGTAAGACTATCTTGATCTCGGTGGGACAGTGGAGCATTTCCTTGAGGTTAGGCCTTAGGTCAAATCGTTGATATGTAGCGGAAAATTGTTTGTAGCTAGTAACTATGTGCTTAACGGTCAGTACAGCATTACAGCTATGGCAAACAGGACGATTTCCTGAAGACATCAGATAACCGTGTGTGAGTTTGATGTGGCTGATTCGAATTCTTCTGATTATCGCGGCCTCTCTCCTTGTTAAAAAGCTAAGGGAGAGAGGAGAAGTAGATGAATAGATATCGTGAAGTTCTGTCGTACTATTGCGCCATAGATGTCGCCTAGATTCTTGCGTGAAGTTTTTGAAATGGAACATGATGTCGCTGGCGAGTTGGACTATGTGTTTTGGATTGTTGCTAGAGGCAGCTCCTTTCGCGTAGCGATCCGTAGTTTCGTTATCAGCAATTCCAATGTGAGATGGTAGCCAGATGAGAGAGACTGTTATATCATGAGCAACGAGAGTTTGATATATGTCATGTATGTTCTGGACAATTGGGTGGTCAGTGAGAATTGATTTAATTGATAAAATGGAGGAAAGGGAATCAGTGCATATTGGAATATTTTTGTGAGGGAGAGAGATATATTTAAAAGCCTGAAGAATGCTGTGGAACTCACCTGTATGGACGCTACACACTGAAGGTAAAGTAAAGGAGCCTATAAGCTCATGTTTCGAGGTAACTACACAACCAACTCCGGAGTCAGTTTTGGAAGCATCTGTATAGAGTGTTATTCGTAAGATTTTTTTTGTAGTAATTCCAGGATTGTTTTATTTGTAAGTGCAGTGGGTGACTCATGATTATTAAAAATGGTGAGTGAGGTATCGATTAAAAGAATAATTTTGGTCCAAGGAGGAGAAGAAGGTAGTGGGAGCGGGGATGTCAGAGAGAGGTCAGTATCTTTGAGTAAAGGAGTGAGCCATTGGGGAAGTGATTTAATAACTGTTCGAGGGTTATTAGGGAGATAAGTCGTTGAAGTGAAAAGTGAGTGAAAAGGATTGGAGGATACTGAGGCAGCATATGTAAGGAGTAGGGATTGTCATCTTAAGGGAAGGGGTGATTCATTAGTTTCAATATGGAGACTATCAGCAGGGCTAGAGCGGAAGGCACCAAGGCAGAGGCGGAGAGCGGCATTGTGAACAGAATTCAGCAAATCTGTGATAGATTTGGGGGCTAGCATGTATATAAAACAACCATAGTCAAGCTTCGAACGGATGAGAGCTCTGTAAACTCTTAATAATACGATTTCGTCGGAACCCTAGTGAACGTGACTGAGCGTTTTAATTATGTTTAATCTCCTTAGACAGATGCCTTTGAGTTCATGGATATGGTGTTTCCAGTAAAGTCGAGAGTAGAAGGTTATTCCGAGAATTTTACATTGATTTACAGTGGGTAAGGGTGAACTATTATAGAAAATGTGAGGTAGAGGAGAAGATGTTCTTCTTGAAAACTTGATTAGTTTGGATTTACTTTGAGATAAGAATAATCCCAGGTAAGAAGATCTATCCTGTAGAAGGTTTACTGCGGTTTGACGGAGTTTGCAAGTGGATGAGATCGATTTACCATGACAATAAACAATTAGGTCCGCATATTGGACATATTTTATGGAAGCAGGAAACTTGTAACAGAGCCCGTTAATTGTGAGGATGAATAGAGTAGTACTTAATACTGATCCTTGAGGGACACCAGCATTTTGTGGGTGAGGCAAGGAGAGTTTGCCATTAGCGGAGACTCCGAAGGTTCTACAAGTTAGGAAATTATGAATGAACGATAGAATGTTGCCATGAAGATTACATTAAGAAAGTTTATTTAGTATTGCCGTTCTAGATATCGAGTCAAAGGCACCTTCAATATCAAAGATGGTTGCAACAACGTCCTGGTGATTGTTTATTGCTGAAGAGATAAGTGTTTGAAGAAGAACAAGGTTGTCGCGAGTGGATGATGACGCCGGAAGCCGGATTGGGCATTAGGAATGCTTTTGTACTTTTCAAGAAACCAAATTAGCCTTCTATTGATCATTTTCTCCAGGAGTTTGCAGGTAGTGCAAGTGAGTGGAATCGGTCGGAAGGAATTGGGCGATAAGGTGGATTGCTCTGCTTTTTTTATTGGAATAATTATGGATTTGCTCCATGTGTCAGGGAACTGATTAGTATTCCAGATTAGGTTATAGATTTCGAGAAGCTTAAAGAGAGATGGATTGGATAGTTTTTTGAGAAAGATGTAAGGAACATCATCAGGGTCGGCGGCCGAATTTCTACAAGTAAACAAGGCAGATTTCACTTCATTTAGGCTGAAAGGGGCGTTGACGGAAGCAGTGTCATGAGGGTTTGACTGAAAAGTGGAGGAAGGCTGAATATGAGAATTGTGATAAACAAAATTGGGGTTACGATTATTGAATTTGTCATCAAAATTTTGTGCGAGTGAATCGGCAATTGTTTGGTTGTTGGAGATAACAGTATCATTCAATAATAAGGAAGGAATTCTAGTATTTTTCCAGACTTGACTGGGATTTGTATTTTGATTCAGCGAGGAGGTATAGCTTTGCCATGAGGCTTTTTTGCTTTGCTTTACTAGAAGGTTTTCTGGTGTTATATTTCGTCTAAGCCTATCAATAGCATGTTTAGACTCTCGGATGGCATTTTCGCAAGCTGAATTCCACCAAGGCATAGTTTTTTGTGCAGAGGAAATGACTGATTTACAGATGTGAGTCTCTGCAGCGGCAAGTATGTTGACATTTTTAGAGTGGCATTTGTGTTTGCAGAAATAGCTGAAGAGGATACATAAGTTTCGGAGAGAGAAGTAAACTCATACCAATTTGCGTGCCAGAAGCTTCTAGTTTCAGATTTCTTATTATAATAATTGGATATAATAATGGTTGCTATCATGAAGGTCATCTGAAACTTGCCAGGAAAGGGAAAGTGCAGTTTTAGGGTCACATAAGCTGAGGTCAAGGGCAGAAAGGGAGCCGGAGGAAACGTTAAAGTGAGTGTTGAGTCCAGTATTCAACAAGCAGGTTCCGGAGGAGTTTGTGACGTTTTCTATAACTTTGCCTCTAGTGCAACCACAAGTTGAGCCCCACATGGTGTGATGTGCATTAAAGTCACCAACAAGGATGTGTGGGTGGGGGAGCTGAAATACTAGGTCGGTTAAATCTTCTTCATTGAGGGTGTGATCAGGTGGAGTGTAAATACTGCAAATGGTAAGCTTATTAGGGCACCAAGCAGTTACAGCAATTGCCTCTAGATTTGTTATTAATGGGAAATGAGATGAGTATACATCACTAGATACAAATATTGAAGTACCACCACTGGCTCTCATACAGTTGGTACGGGTGTAATGATAACCGTCAAAGTTTTTTAGCTTGCACTGTTGGTCAATTTTGAAGTTGGTTTCCTGGAGGCAGAGAAAGTCAGGGGTATGGAAAGATACGATTTTCTGAATTCTTTCTAAGCGAGGATAAAATCCATCGTAGTTTCATTGAATTAAAGAGAATGGTACTAATTAAAGGGGGAAAGAGGTTAATTACTGAGATAGTGTAGAGGAGTCAGTGGTGGTACCGTCATCAGAAAAAGGATCGTCAGTAAGATTGTTTTGGTCGGGGTGAAGTTTAAATTTAATTTTATTGGTCAGACGTGTAATGCGATTTTTCAAAGATCTTTCGTTGATATTAGAATAAATTGAGGATATATCTTTCAGTAGGGAGGCAGTATCGGAGATAAATTTATTGGCTTCAAGTGGAGGGTCGTTGACGCGGAAAGTATTTTCGAGGAACGCAATAAGTTGGATGCTATTGAGGGAGAAGGATTTAGGAGACTCTTCAAAATGTTTATGTATGATAGAACGTGATTCGGGGCTTATATTGTGGCAATCATCTTCCGCCAGTTTGGATTTTTTGGTTCTTTTTTTTGCAGATTTTTTTTTAATTAGAAATTGGGAATTCTGGAGGAGGCATTGGATTGGGATTAGCGAGAGGAGGAAGGTGATATAGAGTGCGGAGAGTCAAGAGTGCTATCATTAGATCAGGGTCGGGGTACAGGGGAAGAGGGAGCGAGTGCCACTTGGGAGGGTATTTCGGGATTGTCTGAAAAGGTATCAGTAGTAGCTGGGTCAGCTGAAGTGGAGGGTTCAAGACTGACGGAAGTATTTAATAGGCGGGGAAGGTCGTGGGAAGTGTTGGGACATGATTCAGCGTTATGTCCAGCCTGTTTGGCAAAGAAATCATTCAAGTTTATCAGTAGAAATGAATATTCTGTGTGATGTATTTTCATGCGTAATAAGAATCGAAGTTTGCAGTGAACAATCATTAATGGTGGGCAGAACGTAAGATACACGGCGGAAGCTCAGGACATGTGCGTATTCGTCATCAGGAGAGCCACATTTGACGTATGAAATAGGGGAGGTAAGTTTTAATCCTTGGTCATACAGGGCTTTTTCAATAACGGAATGTGGAATTTCAGTTTTAAATTGTATATAGTTTTATTTGACCGACAATTTGGAAAAGTTAAAACTGAGTGTGGGGCGGATCAGAGGCTGTTGCCACCAGCTGTTCCACTCTCAGCCGGTAATAACTTCGTTTCATATTTATCTAATCCAAGACACAGTTTTATTTTGCTTGTATTTGGGTAACTCTGTCCTATCCTCCGACCAATATTTTGGTGTAATTTTGACCGATAATTTAAAGTTTAAAGTGTAGATTCTTCTATAATAGTAAGATTCTCAACCAAGTACGAAGCTGTTGCCACTGATTGATTGATAATCTAGTTTAAATTTTTTTTTGTTATAAATTGGTTTGGTCACATTTTCCCATCTATCCCGATTGACCATCCCTACCGCAAAGGTTGTTTTATCCCGTTGACTACTGAGATAGGCAATTATTGTTCTACTGCTGCTTACCGCATATTTACACACTGCTTATACCGCTCCCGCTATTATTAACAATTGTATTCAATTGCTTACACCTGGTTTATTGTGTCACTGCTCACATTTCTTAATACCGGCAAATTTCGTATGGTACATAATAACACAAGGCTTGAACACATTTGCTTACTGTTGATATATTGAATTGATTCGGTACCGCTTGATCAGAAATTGTTGAATATTATTCTGTATGTGTATATATTAAATAAGACTTGTAATATACAAATAAATACGATCAGTGTTTTCTTAATGTCCCGTAGCATCGCCGTCTGAGGTTTATAGGTTTTGTAAGTGTTAAATTCAACGAGACCCCTGTAATTTTCCGTAACCTCCATCTGAGGCTACCTGGAACTCTTGACGCCGAGGGTCAAGGGGCCGTGGAGTAAACCACGTAAAATAATCTAGCGCCCGAGCGTTTGTTTCGAAAGAACTTTGCATCGAGGGTGCCCAAAGTGACGCGTCCGTTGCTAAGAACCTGTGTGAGAGGGGAAGGACGAAGAAGCAAGCAAGCAGGAAAGCGAGTCACATCCTCGTTCTTATTTGTTTTAGGTTTCAGTTTATTTAGTGCTTCTTGGACTAATTATTTAGGCAGCGCAAGCAGCAATTTTTGGCGAGCATAATAAATATTTATTCCGGATACTATGCACATCTTTTACGGTGATTGCATCAATAGTCGTATTTTCTGTCCGTAACTGGCTTCTGATTATTTTAGATGGCTTTTCAGCTATGTTTCCTGTTGCCTTAATTTTCGACGCGTGGCTGATAATTTGCCTTTGCAATACATTATCTTGCTCTGGCTCGTGCGAATGATTCCATTCCATTTGTCTCCACTGAAGCTAATTTCCGGTTTTGTTGTTTAAATTTAAAGTTATTTATCACTAAGAGTGGTTTTTCTCGTTGACTCGTCATTTCTTTAAATTCTAGATGATTAAATGTTGCTATTTTCCGAAGTTAAATTTAAATTGTTTTCACACGCACTGGTCAAGAATCAAAATGAAAAACTAATAACTATTTTTGACAATTCAGGATAAATGTATTACAACTGACCAGTGTTCATAGATTAGAGGTTCAAATTTGTCGTGGGTTTCTACCTGTAAGTGGTTTGGGCCGAGATGGGTATTTCCTAAAGTCATTAAAAATTGATCTGTCAGGTACCTTATTAAATGGGCCGGGATAGGCTACGCCCGAAAAATAATTATTAAATAAAATTAAATGATTTTTGATAAATTATTTATGGAAAAATGACTAATGTGGTCCCTGTGGAAAGGTTTCACAGATGAATGAAAGACTGAATAGATGAGGCTTTTACTTGATGAAGATCCATACTGAACGATGAAATAAAACAATATAGTTTGTTTAAATCTTCATATATTTGAACTAATGTTCAATTTAAACTTGTTGACGCGTTTCACTAACACAGTAGCTTTGTCAAAACGAATGAAGGAAAATATAAAAATGTCTTAATATATACAGTGCTAAATCTATTTACTAAGGTTAACAATGGTATTAAAAGATATTACCTGGAAATTCATTCACTACAAACATTCCTAAGCTATCTTCTAGGTGAAGAGGTTCAATAAAGGAGACTGATTGATATCTATTTGGTCGTTAAGGAGATTACCTGAATATTTATTTTTGTTAATCTCTAGGGCTTCTAATAAATTTAAACTAAAGGATTTACCGACTACAAGGAGAATTTCAAAATTTGGCTCGAAAATGTGTTGGTTTTCTAATAAATGATTTGAATAGTTAGAATCTAATTTTTTGTTGTCATAGCTACGTTTGTGTTCCGAAATTCTAGTTTTAAAATTTCTAAAAGTTCTACCGATATAAATTTTATCACAATTGTCATTACCACATTTTAATTTATAAACTCCTGATTTGTTTAATTTTGAAGATTTAGATTTATTATTTTTAATGAATTTGGATAAATTGTGATCAGTTTTAAAGGAAATATTCATGTCTAAAGTTTCTAAAAATGATTTAATTTTTAAGGATGGTGTTCCAAAGTATGTTAAGCTTTTAAATTGTCTATTATTTTTATCTGAAGGGAATACTTGTTCTAAAGTCTGTTTTTTTATCTTTTTATTTATGATATTGTCAATTAAATTTGGATCGTAATTATTATTAACTGCTATTTGTTTTATGATATTCAATTCTTTGGTATAATTATTAATATTTAATGGGACTGTTAAGAGTCTGTGTATCATACTATTGAAAGCTGCTAGTTTATGACTGAATGGGTGGACCGAACTATTATGAATTGTAATATCTGTATGTGATGGTTTATGAAATATAGAAAAATCATGTTTATTATTTATATTTGAAATTGTAAGGTCTAGAAAGTTTATAGACTTATTTTGTTCAAGTTCTACGGTAAATTTGATATTATTGTGAATCGAGTTTATGTAAGTAATGAAGCTCTCTAATTGTCTATTTGTACATTTGCAACTGATTAAGAATAACTACAAAATTGTTTGAGAACTCATCCTTCAAACCTCTATAAAACTGATCTGAATTGTATCTCAAATAGTTTCTAAGATATTTTATGTTCTTGGTTGGAAAATTAAGCAGCCGCTGTAACTTCGGTACCATGAACCAATAGCCCAGTCAAATTAGACATATGCTTCCCGAAAAAACGTCCAAAGCTGGAAAGTATTTTAATACCTTTGGAGGGTCCCAAATAAGAATCCTGTGAGTTTGCGATGGATTATGGCTTCTGCTTAAGTTTTGAGAGTAAAAAAACCGCGGAATTTTCGCACATGTTTAACTTTTTTGCGTATAACTCCTAAACGACGTATAATATAGAAAGTTACATTCCGAGCTTTTTTAAAGAACCTTAAATTCCTCGTTGAATGGTGTTTGGTTCGTTAAATTTGGTTAACCGGTTTAGCCGCAATATATTTCTGAAATTGAGCCATTTTTAGAAACTTCCTCAAACGTTGATTCTTTGTTTAGTTTTCGTCTTACAACTCCTAAATTATGCATCCTACAGAAATATTTACTACAAGCTTGTTTAAAGAAAATTTAATTCCGCGTCGAATAGTGTTTAGTTCAACAAGATCAAACCACACATTTAGCCGCAATCGCGCTTAATTTGGGCCATATTTTATTAACTTGGCTAAAAAGTTTATTCTTTGATTATTTTTCGGCTTACAACTCCAAAGCGACGAATACTAAAAAAAGTTGTTTTACTCGTAGCTTGTGGCTACTTCATATTTTGCTATATCATTCCTCTTATTCAGGCTATTTATTCCTTTTATTGGGTCTGTACTCCAAAATGATGTTATGGGTTTCAAAATATAAGAAGGCATTATAATGAATAATGTTTTATCGAAGGTAACAAAAGGTGTTTACTTGGAAACGATAACGGTATTAGTTGTGTATATGAGAGATCATAATATGAAAGATGTACAAGGTAATCATGTTGGAGATATATTTCGCCGTTTGGGAAAAGATGGTCGCTCTTCGCCGATTACGTAAACTAGGAATCTTTAGAATGGGGATTCATTTCTTGTTCTCCTTCGATGACATCAATCTCCTTGTCATACTGTACTGGATAGCATCCAATATACTAACCTCCTTGTCTTCAGGGATGGAATTGAGGCATGCGTACCCTTTGAAGGTTATGCAGTGGTGGTTCATTTTATCCCTGTCCTCCTACAGAAGCATGATGCTGTTCACCCTTTTTTACATGTGAACAATATGGAGTTGAGAATTTCTTGTGGGGCCGGTGGATCAGTAGTTGTACTGCTGGACCTGTAAATAAGCTCTGAAGGAGTGCTGTCGCGCAGCCGCTTCTGTAGACGGTAAGGACGCCAAGGCAAAATTCTTTTTCGAAAGCGACCTTTGTAAAATGCCAAACCTCACTTGATTGAGGGACTTACTACGACTACGACAAAATAGCAGCGTTGTCGGAGCTATCTGAGTTTCTTAGCAGCTGTTGTGTAGATTGTATCGAAATTTGAGGGAGGGGCTCTAATGAACGGGAGACACTGTATACATGAGGTCTTGTAAGGCTCATTTGATGAGATGGTCTCCATGAAGCCGCTCCACCCTGGAAGGACGATATCATTCCACTTCCCAAGCTACCAGATCAAATCTGGTGACTTTGGCAGTACTTATCTCTCCACGTTGTCAGTCATGATCTTCACAGCCAGGGTGGCTAAACCGGTAAACACTATCCAACGCGAAATTAAATTTTCTTGAAACAAGCTTAGAATAAATATTTCTGTAGGATGCATCATTTAGGAGATTTAAGACGAAAATTGAACGAAGAATCAACTTTTTGACCAAGTTTGTAAAAATGGTCCAAGTTCAGAAATCAATTGCGGCTTAATCAGTAGTCCTAATTCAACGAACTAAACATCATTCGACGCGGAATTTAATGTTCTTTTAACAAGCTGGAAATACAACTTTCTGTATTATGCGTCGATTAGGAGTTATACGCTAAAAATTTGTACATGTGGGGAAATTCCGCAGTTTTTTGACTCTCAAAACTTAAGCATAAGCCAGAATCCGTCGCAAACTCACAGGACTCTTACTTGGAACCATCTCAAGGTATTAAAATACTTTGCAGCGTTGGACGCTTTTTCGGGAAGCTCGGAATTTCTTTTATCTAATTTGCCTACACTATATATTGTTGTTTTCGTAATATTTAATAGTTTCGGGGAAAAAATAAAGCAAAGTTGTGAATTTGTGAATATAGAGGGCCAATTATGATATTATTTTCCTAATTATTTATTTGAATACTTCGAATATAAAAAACGATTATAAAAAATGAAGAATTGTTATTATGAAAGAGATATTTTCCTAATAATTATAATATTCTCAAGTCAACATAATTGTGAAAATAATCATTTTAAGAATATCAAATTAGCCCACTTGTTTATAAAATATTTATAAACAAATGTTAATTAATATTTTTATTTAATACTGTAACGACACTGTCATCAATAATAAACGTTAACACCCTCTACACATAATTACCACAAAACATTGGCGACCGGGATGTAGAACACTACCAAACCAAATTATCACAGTAGACGAAGTTGGGCGTCCAGTACCTAAAGGGCAACACTTTCGATATCTCCCTAACAGAACGACCGATATTGATAACCCTGAAACATTTCAATACATCGACAAGTTCAATCCTTACGTCTTAAAGTGAAAGGAAACCTACATCGGTGGATGTAGCTCCTACTAATATAGCGGGAGTACGCTTAACCGAGTTGATTTACTATATCCTGGAGTGTGTTGAACCTGGGATCGTAATCAACACCCGGCTTGGAGTGCGTTGAACCCAAGGTTAGACACAAGCAGACCCCGTCTTTCGGCTGAAATTCTTGAGTGCGTTGAGGCTAGAACGGATGCGAACCATCCTAGCCGAAGTTCTGAAGCGTATTGAGTCCAGAACAGAAGCCTTCCCGTCTAGCTGAAAAACCGGTGTGTGTTGAGCCCGAGACAGAAGCGAAATCCGACCTAACTGAGGTCTGGATGTGTGTTGAATGGTGGATCTGGTACCGAATATATTCCGTTTGTTTTATTCAACCAGGACGAGGGGGTAAAACTAATATCCCAGGTAGACAAAACTAAGTATGTTTATATAACCGTACTGATTCGTCAATCAATCCTCGTTGTAACAATCAAGGGGTTAAAGTAACGACCGATCCAGTCTCCAGATCTCCAACACGTGAGCCGTACAATAAGAGGTGATCAACGGACGATTCGACCAGACGACCAACCCCAGGGAAGCCGCGTGGAATCACTGACTAATATTTGTACATATATAACTGTTAGTAGACTTAGTTTTAAGAATTTTGTTGATTTTTAGTTTACAGGTAATACACATGTTATCGTTGAACAAACAAATCTAACCAAACAGCCCTTTTCGTGCTCTACCCCCTGACTACCCACGGAATTACAAATTGGGTCCCGAGCAAATTACACTACAAAAATGGTGATATGACAGTACATTAAAAAAAATCACAACAATACTACGGTTCCATGAAGCGAAATATTTTTATAGCAAAGTATTTAAACATTTTTTCATTAACAATGAAGACGAAAGTTGTAGAAAATCTCCTAACTTGGTGGAAAATGAACTTTAAGACAAATTTTCTGATTACAAGATAATTTTTTCGAATTTCCTAATTAACATTTAATACCTTAAAAGTATGGTTAATGTGACGTCCTAGCTTTTGACACCGGGTACACATCCAGAAAATAACGCGCGGGTAGCTCTATCATCGTTAAATTAAATTGAAATTGTTAATAATGGAAACATAGATTAGTAGTTTTTTTATTGGAAATTTCCTCCTCTCTAAGAATCCCTTCCATTAAATTTCTTAAATGTTAATAGTTCAAGAGATGTAGACGAAAATCAAAATGGCTTTTTTTCATCTTAATTTGTTTATAACTTTTACAATGTGCTAATAAATGCTTTCGATACATTTTTCTAGACAAAGTGCCGAATCCAATGAGCTATCATACATATTTTTAGGAGCTTTATCTCTATTTTTCACGAATTTTGACTTGTCGACTAGACTAATTTCAAACGTTAAAATAATTGTTGCCTGCTTTTTAATAAATAATTGAAATAATGAATATAGTAGTAGGTATGTACAATTATAAATATTTATTAACAGAAATCATCTTTTCTTTTCAGGCAATAAGTTGTTTAAAACGAGCTTTGTGGCTTGATCCCTTAAACTGGAGAGTTCTCTTCAATTTAGGCCTCTGCCATCTAGCAACCATGCAGCCAGCATCAGCTTTTAATTACGCGTGCGCTGCTGTGAATCTAAGACCGGATATAGCAGATTCTTTCACCATTTTGGGAGGTTAGTACAAATATATTTTCCGGAAAAGATATTGAAATGCTCCAGATTGAATGAATAATTTGTATTGCCAAAAGCTTTCATTATTCTATTACAGTTGGCGCAAAACATATAGTGTAGCAGTGTAATCGTATATCCCTTTTAAGTTATGTTGCAGAGCTAAACTCGGAAAGGTATTAATATTTTGTTTACTAACCAATTTCTCACGTAATTGTTGAAAGGGCGTTCGTTTTAATCGGGATACCAGACGTGAACTGAGCCCTTCTGGTATCCTATTCGATTTTTTATGAACAAAACTAAATTCTATGAGAAGATAACCAAAAAAAAAAAGAAATTTTATAACAATGAATAAAACAATTCTTTAAAAATAAATTTTGTGTCTAACTCCTGTTTGTCACTACTATATAAGTAGCATGAAAAATATATTAAACTTAATGTTCTTCTTCCAAAAATTCTATTAATCCTCCTTCCATATCACTGCTTCACTATCACTATCGTCTTGTAAATCAATAATAAATTTATATCCCCCATCAATATGCACTTATGGACTTGCCCAATATTCTTATACTCATTTTCAATTTTGATTACTTTTTAAATCTCTGTTTCAATTGTGCTCAAATGACCTCGATGGGATTCAAAATACAAAACTAAGGAGGTAGTCTCACTATAGAGTGTCCATGTTTTTCAGCAATACTCTCTAGGGCCTATAATTTGTTTTGTATAAGAATCTTCAAAGTACAAATTATTATCCATTAAACATTTTTCTAGTTCGGTCTTCTTGTCAGTGGCGGCTCCTCCATTAGGTCATTGGGTCAATGACCTCCCATTAAAAAACAATTTAAGAAAATATTTAAATAGGTATTTTAATGAATAAAATATACCTACTATACATATAATATAGTATTAAATAGGAATACTAAGTACTTCTCTTAAATAAAATTTACCTAAAACGTTTCAAGACCCCGTGTAAACGTTTTTCAAGACAACTGTGTAAACGTTATTTTGCAGCAAGTACCCACATCTCTGCGAAATCCAAAATAGCATAGCTGGGCTGGTTTCCATCGTTTACCTAAATGCGTTAAATGGCGACGGAATCTGCCGAACGCTGACAATCTTTGTAACGTGAAAGAACCCCGCCCGAAGTTTACATGTGTTGGGTCAAAAGCCCGGGTTAATATCGAAATCGATGATGAAAAGAGATGAGTAGAGGGGTTGGCAGGTCGCGCTATATTTTGATTTAAAGGAGATCATTTGAAAACCAATAACAGTTGTGTTTTGATGTAATAAGTGTTATTATTTTGATTAAATTTTTTGAGGGCTTGTGTTTTAATTATTTGGTATTATTTTATTCTACGCCTTTTATCATGTCTGTGGTGCAAATGGTTCAAA
Organism: Galeruca laticollis; assembly: GCA_963921935.1. Classification (NCBI taxonomy): domain Eukaryota; kingdom Metazoa; phylum Arthropoda; class Insecta; order Coleoptera; family Chrysomelidae; genus Galeruca; species Galeruca laticollis. The sequence goes on along the minus strand of OY998176.1, from coordinate 147,495,861 downwards.
ATTTGAGGACTAAAAGTGAATTAAATTTTGAAAAACTATTAAAACTAAAGGAAGGTGGTCGTCCTCTTCCAGATTTAAAAATTAAACATACTAGCAAGGGCAAGAACAAAGAAGTCCATCGCAATTTTCGCAGGTCTATGTATGATTTGTCTGATTGGATTTGCGGATGTGAAGTAAGTGATGCATTTTACTGTTTCGTTTTTCCGCTTTTTTCGAATAATTCTTTATGGTGTAAAAACGGTATCCAAGACTTAAAACATTTAAAAGAGAAAATAAAAAAACGTAGTTTATCGGTGGACCATATGAAATGTGCCATGAGTTTTGCTACAATCGGTACTGTGGATATTCGTTCTCAATTAGACAATGCTTATAGATAATCGGTAAGAATTTTTAATGAAAATGTGTCGAAAAACAGATATATTATAAATAAATTAATTGAGTGTGTGAAATTTTGTGGGGCGTTTGAACTTGCTTTGCGAGGGCACGATGAGACAGAATCTTCTGTAAACCCGGGAATATTTCGTGGACTTATAGATTTTGTTTCAGAGCTAGATCCAATATTCAAAGAATACTTGGATAGGGCTACGGTTTTTAAGGGTACTTCTAAAACTGTACAAAATGAATTACTTGATTCAATGTTATCGGTGGCTCAAGAACAACTTAAATTGGAGATTCAGTCAGCCGAATATATCGCAGTCCAGGTGGATGAAACTACTGATAGCTCGAACAGAACTCAAATGACTTTTATTACACGGTACATTTTATCCGGTGTCGTTCACGAAAGGTTTATAACATTTGTGAATCCTACCGGCACCACATATGCTCAAGCAAATTTTATTCATTGTTATGCTCACCAATTAAATTTAATTCTGCAAAAAGCAGCAAGTCAGAATAAAAATGTTAAAGTTTTTTTTGCCAATTCACAGGAATTTTCCACATTTTTTAGTCGATCTTCAAAACGTACAGCGATTCTCGATGAAATTTTTAAAGTACGTTTACCTAGAGCGGCACCGGCAAGGTGGTATTTTAATACGCGTTCTGTGGAAACCGTATTTTTGTATCAAGCTGATATTCTGGCTTCAATAGAAAAGGTAATTGAGGTTGAAGAAGACTCAAATACAATTAATCAAGCAATAGGATTAAAAACTTTTTTGCAAAGCGTGGATTTTCTTTATTGGAAAATTTTTTCCATTTAATAATGCCTAATTGTGAAGTTCTTTTTAATCAACTTCAAAAACATGGTATTGACGTGATATTGGTGAAAAAAAATATAGACTCATTTAAAATGTCAATTCAAAAAGTCAGAGACCATATTATATTAAATGAAATATTTCCCGAAGCAACTCCATCTTCTTCAACACTTGGTGCAAAAAGATCAAGGAAAAATGAAGACTCAAAGCGCCAAGTTGCTTTGGAGGTTTGCGACATAATAATTTCTGAGATTAACTACCGCTTTAGTTTCAGTGATCATTTAGTGATTGCTCAGTTATTTTACAGCGACCAGTTCAAACAATATAAAATTAATTTTCCAGATCATATTCTTAAGTCAATAAGAGAAAACTTTTCTAGTATTAATTAATTAAAACTAAAAACTGAACTTCAAGTTATTTATGAACGCGACGATTTTAATAAGAGTTCAGGAGCTGTGCCAATGCTGCAATTGTTTATTAATAACAATATCTCGGAAACTGTAAAATTGTTGACTATTTTATGTACTCGTACATTACCAATGACAACTGTAGAAAGCGAACAATGTTTTTCTACATTAAAAAGAATCAAGACATTTTTGCGTAATACTATGAGATAGGAGAGATTGTCGGCGTTAGCTATGTTAAGCATAGAAAAGCAATTTGTGAATAGTATTAATAATTTTAATGAAAGGGTTATTGATCACTTTGCAAATACAAAAGATCGAAGGCTTCAGTTAAATTTTATAAAGATTTAGATTAATTATCATTTAATTTAAGTTTGTCATATTTATTATGTATAGAAAAGAATAAAATGTGGTTGTTTATTAAGAGAGAATTATTTTTATATAAACCAAGCGTGGGCCAAAATTTTTTTTTTGCCTCCCTGGCTTTGGAAAAGAACAAAAATTTTGCTTTTTTAGCGATTTTCACGACTTCTGGGCAGAAATTGGGCGTGGTTTTTCGAAAAATTTCCGCCCACGGCGAATAGGCCTCCGGGGGGCTGGTCAGTGTCGTTCTGTATTTTAAGATTCTGGTCACATCACTTATGACCCCCCATAAAATTAGCCACGAGCCGCCACTGCTTCTTGTATCTTTTATTTGGTATTTTATTGAGTTGTCGTGAATGATAAGAAGCGTTGTCAAGAACTACAACACTATTTGGCTCCAAGTTTGGGATCAATGTGAATTCAAACCATGTTCTTATGATAGTCAACGTTGCACTCTTCCATTTTTGTTCACATATTTTTAAGGCATTTGGAACCCATCCTTCATTACCACCGCAATGTACAATAATAAGTCTGGATTCTTTATTTGCAGGCATTGTTGGCATACAAATGTTTGACCCATCAGTCTATCCTTTCTTAACCGTGTCGTGTGTATCATACAAGTTTCGTCCAAATAGACAATTAATCGGTTTTCTTATGTATACTTAGTTACTTGTTCCAAGTATTTATACCGCGCATATCCACTATTCTTCTGCTTTCCATGACTGTTTGACGTTCATTAATCGTTTTGAATTTGAATCCCAATTTTAATATTAATCAATTTCAATGGTTTTCTTACAGCCATTTACATTACGGCCGGTATTTGTCAATTTATTTCTCATTATTTCAATCGTAGGCAACTCATTACTTTTGTAACAGTCATATATCATGATTTTTAATAGTTTTATTACAGACACATCTAAAGGTTTGACCAATCCCTTATCACATCGCATCTTGCGTTCATAAGGTCCATTCTTGGCTATTCTACGTATAGTTTAGAGGCGAACTTCAGTTAAATCAGATACTGCATTAATTCTGTTTCTTCATCGAAACCAAACTTTTCCCGTAGATTCTTATATACATTGAAACATATTTTCTGTGCTTCCAATTTTAAATGTCGTCGAATCCTGTTTTCACCTCCATCACCATTATTTAAATTTTTGTCGTTGAACACACAATATTTTAGACCGAACTCGTCATTTCCCAAGGACGCCACATTGTAAATATTTAATTTTTAACTAAAAATATAATTGCTATATATAATAAATATGAATACTTACCCAAATTCCTTAAAAAAACACTACACTCTTTCTTGATGTCAGCCTACCAACTAAAGAGTGAACATCTGTTGTGTTCGAAAAAATCGCCCTCTCAAAACGATACCCATAGTTCAGTTAAGGATGTGAAAAATGTTAAGTTATTTGAAATTTACATTTCTAATTCTTCCTAATAAAACGAGATATAAGGTTGTGTTAATTGTCTGGTGTTATGATTAAGAAGTTTTTGAACATAAATAGGTAAATATTATTTAAAGCAATGTCTTTTGTTCTATACATTAACGCTAAGTATCTTAAAAAGTTGGATGGCGCTCCATAATTGCGGGCTAAAAATCATCGTTAGACAGTCGATAAATGTATTTAATAATTTAAAAATTCATTTTAACGATTATCAGTTGAAATTATAATATTAAATGAATTTAACGTCAACTGAGCATTTTAAATTATTATATTGACTGGACTATGACGGTATCTTCGTATTCTAGTCAAACGAAAAGCTGACAGCTTTTCGCACTATATCTTTTACGCCAACTATACCTAATAATATTGCCATGCAGTCATATGTAATGATGGGTATAAATAAATTATAAAAGCGATTATTGGAATTGGGACAACCTGTATCATATAAAAAAATGAAAAAATATTTCTCCAGTTATTTCGTTACGAAACTATATTAAACAAAAAATGTTTATCACTGGTAAAACTAGGTGTTTGAAAATTATAGCATAAGCTATTTCACTTCATTTGTAGAACCATAATTTAAAACAAAAAAATTGAGAAATACAGTAACTCATGTATGAAATCGCAAACTCAGGGACCCACATATAGAGTTTGGTCGACGGGTAACCAAAGAAATTAATAAAGAGGGGAAATTTTCGAACCCGTTGATGGGGAATGAAAAAATTGAAGAGTCAGAGTGGGTCAAGCCGGCGTTCTGGAACCACGCGGAGTTTTCGCGACCAGCGCAAATGACTAGCATAAGTGATTTCTCCTTTTATTCGTTAACAGAAAAATCAACGTTATTTATCAGACTTAGTTTTTTTGTTTTATTGTGTGCATATTCTTTGGGTCACTCACTCCACGCTCCACGTCTGAGAAGAAGAGATTTCGTCTCCGGTGAGTAATTTGAAAGTTTATTTAACCTACTAATCATTATTCAGAGGGTGTGTGTAAAGGCAGAATGAGTAGAGAAACCAATATCATCATTGCTTCTCGTCACACATAACTACTAATCAGATTTGTCAGGGTAGTTATTTTATTTTAAAAGGGAATTATTGCAAAATATTGCCACCGAAATTGATAAAAGGCCATTAACTGATCTACAGATCAAGAGGGCCAGTAAGGGGCGATAGTTTGTAACCGCTTCACAAGAAACTGATTTTTATTTTTATATATTTTATTTTATTACTAATTCTTTATTTGATCAAATAGTCCCAGGCAGTTTTAAATCATTTCATGTTATTTTTAAACACGTATACAGTGGCATTTAGCGGATACAAGTTTTTTAATAGAAGGAGGAGATAATCCTCAGTAGTTCATGATATTGTGGACCAAATTTCACTGTAACCGTGATCAGTTCCATTACGTTACGGCCGTATAGGTTATAGCTGAACGGCTTAATATATAATTTTTTGTCATTTAAAAAGGTCCTATTTCAAAGTGTTGTCTCACGTTTCTCTTACAAATTTCACCTTGTTTAAAATTTTACTAAAAGCTAATGGGATTTAAATTTCAGCGATAATTTTTTTTGAGTTGACTCTTTTTGCGCCAATTAGAGAATAGGCTATTGTGAACTTTCTAGATTTTCTTTAATTTTTTTTGCTTATTTTTAATTGTTTGTTGATTATAAAATTTTGACTATCTTATAAAGGAATATATATGGATTAGTTAAACTCAGGTTTTTCATTTAAAATCACGCGAACCTTATACAAGGAGGAGAAAATCCTTTTCTAACAATAAATTCTCGTGTTTTAAACCGAGGTGGGACTTCAAGCTCATTCGGAAAAATAGCTTTAGACCGCTCTAAAGGAACTAAAAATGGATGTACTTATTTCATAACCTTTTTTTGTGGTGACAGTGACTAGGCATAACCAAATAAGCAATCAGATAGCCACGCATTGAGAGGGGTGAAATCTCCCTCAAAAATTAGTTTCGTCAGTAATCCGTTAATGAACGTAAATAGGTATTAATTGACCCTCAGGGTTGCACGTAGCCAAGGCACGAGTTAACCAAGCCCCAGCAACCAATCTCAAAGATCTCCTTACAGCAACCACTCTTGAATCAAGCAGGAGGCGCCAATTGCGTTCAATGCTACTCACGTTATGGTAGGCAAACATTTATAAAGGTAAACATTACTCACCATTGTCTACCACACTTAGCCCTCCTTCGGAAATGTGACTATTGCATTGTGCACTTAAAAGTAAATTTGTGAAAACAGTTAAACAGTTAGTGGGCTGTTAAATAGCAAAACAGAATTAACAAACACACATATAAGATCTGTTGGATTATAAAACATAAAAAACTATTATTTTTTATAAATCAAGGCAATACGGCGGTATTTATTCAAAAACTCATTTAATACATCATCATAAAAACTGATATTTCGTTTTAGATCTTGCAAAAGCTGTTTTTCAATCTCTCTTGTTCCTGAGTGTTTTGCAAATAGGTATGAATTCATTTTAAACCGGAAAAAGATCGTTCTGCAGAAACGATACTGGCTGGTATCGTCACAACTAGCTTGCCTGAACTAACTAGTTGCGAAAACCCGTGGAACATACTGTTCTTTTCGCAAAATGTAATAATTCTGATGAAGAATATAGACGAAACAACTCATTTTTCAATATGTCAAAATCGAATCGTCCGTTATATTTTGTTTTTATCTCAAAAGAATGTCTTCAGGAAAAGTAGCTTTCAATACCAAAGAAGAATCTGGATCCATAAGGCGAAAAAAACGCAGTTGGCTTATTTCGTCATATCGACCAGAAATTTCTATTTTGATATTATCCATTATTTCTCGCTTATGAAATGTACTTTTAAATTATTCATATTCCGTATTTTTTTGGACGAGTTTTTGCTGCTGCGAAAGTTAGCCAAAGAACGCTTTCCCGTATTAAAAAAGAAGCTCTGGCAGGAAGTAATGCTGACACTGATGTGCCTACTAAAAAACAAAGAACGTCCAGTATCCGTATGGATCAATTCGCCAAACTGTGCTTAGAAGGTGCATAATAAATTATCACATATCAGAGAAAAAAGTTCCCACGTTAAGAAATGTACACTAAACCTTTGCATATAGTTATGGCTTCACAGGAAGTCGCGAATCTCTGCGAAAACAAATACATTCATTTGGTTTTCGTTGGATCAACATGAAAAACAACACAGAAGTTTGTTAATGGAACGTCACGAAATCAGACATTTACGCCAACTATATTTAAGAAACATAAAAAAATGCAAAGAACAGAACAAACCTATCATTTACATGGATGGAACATACATTCATTCATGTCACACGCACCTTAAAGGATAGTGCGACAAGAGTAACGAAGGATTAAGATAACCCGTTTCAGAAGGTGATAGGCTCATCTTTGTGCATGCAGGAAGTGAAAATGGTTTTGTATCTAATGCTGGTATTATGTGGAGCTCCCAGTCAAAAACAGGAGATTATCATAATGAAATAGCGTACGAAAATTATGAGAAGTGGGTACAAGAAAAAGTTATTCCAAACCTATCAAAAAATGCTGATGTGGTAATTGATAACGCCCCATATCACAATCTTCTAAATGAAAAATTACCTACGACTGCTTGGACTAAACAACAATAAAAAAAACTGGCTTTCTGAAAGAAACATATATTACAGTGAACAAATGTTAAAACCGAATCTTTAGTGAGAATGATGAAGTTGATATAGAAAGTGATTTTGAAGAAACATTTGTACACGCACATCATTATTTTACTGTTGGTGATCGCTGTACATCTAAAACATATTTTTTATTATAGTGTTTGTTTGTAGGTGGTATGACTGAATACATTAAACGCAACAAATGTAAAAATGTAAATAGGTATTATAAAATTATAGATATTAGAGACGAATTTCACTAGAGTAATATCATATTTGTAGCACATCTGTAGATAGTTCTAAATAAACAATAATTGACGGCATCCAGAACCAAGATTTTTTGTTTTGCCAGTCCTAACTCTGTAAAAAGTGTGAATGGATGCACTAATTTCATAGTAAATATTTGCAAAAACCCAAAAATTTACATATGAATGTAATGTCTACCACAAAAATGCTTTGATCTTTTATTTATATTATTTTTATATTCATTAGACCATCTCTAAAGGCGATTTCCCCAATTTGTTGTTCAAATTTTATGTATAAACCCTTAACAGGTAGGTATGTCATCAACTATTACTACGAACAGATAGGAAAAACTATTGGCCATTATTAAATTTAGAAAGTCATTTAACAATCCTTATCATATTGTACGCTTTATCTACACAATCTACCTGACTTCCAATTTATATACAAATAAACCTCAATGACGAATATTATGAAGGGACCACTTGAAAGACATTAATTTGAAGTAAAGGTGAATGTTTAGGTCTTCTGGAATCTATTTATTATTTACATCACATGAAATAATAAAGGATAATTATAGAATGGTTTTTGAAGCAATAAATAATTATGTCTGTACAAAAACCCCAATTTTCGTTGAAAAATCCAATGGTTTTTATTTCCTTATTCATTTAATTAATAATAAAAAACACATTAATTTTATTTTGTTTTTTAAACTCAATTTTATATAGCATTATACATGTGCCACAATGTGTTATTCTTAAATCTAAATTCAAAATATTGTGTTACCCTCGTACGTTTCAGCAATCTCACAACATTTAAAACTTTGCATGCGGAATGTAAGTCGCCTGCTCTCCCGGTAACTACGTTTACAACGTTGTCAAGTTGTATGGCTTTCTCGCGCATCGTCAACTGCCAAATTTAATTTGCCAACCTGTATTTTGTTTCTGTTTCCATTTCATACTCCAAGAACACGTATTTGATTCGATTTATCGACTACAAATTTTTATTTCGAACAAGCTCTCAGAGAACTAACCGTTTTAAAACGTTTTATGATTTTTTTTTGAATGAGTGTATTTATTTGAATGTTTTTTGTAAGCAACATCTTTCGCAACCCACCTAAGAATGTTAGTATTTGGCAATAAATGTTTTAATATTTGAATTTGAATTTATTCATATACTAAACTGACAAGTTACACATGTGTGATGAAGTAAGAACACATTGTTTTAAATGGGATATCGCACATCAGTGAAATGTGTTTCAAGTGCGACATCCCATTTAAAATAATGTATTTTATGAAACATGTTTCACGATTTATGTTCTATGTTTCTTTGATATGATATGCTTAAAGGTAGGTATCCATAATGAAACAAAAATGGAATGAAGATTCTATTTCATGAGACACTTGTTTCACGGCGTGTTTTAACGAAGACATAGAAATTTCTCCATGCACAAGTTTTTGCGTTAATTTGAAATTTTTGTTTTATTAGACACGTACAGTATTTCTGCTGTTTCCACAGTGATTTAGTTGTTCGTGCTGTTACAAGCAATGGCTACAAAAAAAGAAGGAAAGCTGCGGATTGTTACTACTTAATAGCCTCACAAAAAAAGAACTCATAAAATTTGGGTATGCGATTGGATTAAGCAAAGCGAAAAATACAATTTAATTATTAATCTATTGGAAAAATTAGAACAAGACGATCAGGAATATTATAAAAAATTTCTCAGGATGATTGTTGCCGATTTTCAATATCCACTATTCAATTCCAGCAACTGAGCGACTAGCTCTGAGACTTCGGTTTTTAGCAACAGGGAAGTAGTTGTTATTTTTGAGCAATCCAATCTATTGCACTGAAATATTTTTATTTTTGTAGGAGATAGCTACCACTCCCTTATGTACTTATTTCATATACCTAAATGTACTATATCTAGAATAATACCTGAAGTGTGCTCCGCAATTTATAACAATTTAAAACATGAATATCTACATATAAGTTCCATGAAACATATTTTTATTGAAGTAGTATTTACATTTTAAATGACGTAGATCCACAATTCTCGTATTGCTTTGCAAGATTAATATTTCTATTCTCCTGATCAACGGCGTCTTCGATCTGGACAGCATCAACCGGTATTGTCGATAGAGGATTATTCACAAAATTAATTTGAAACTGAGAATTAGCTGTAACTGCGAATAATTATTATCACGCAAAATGGCAGCATTTTCCTTAGCGGATTGAAACAGCTATTTAATATTTTGTAGTCTGGATTCATACTTGTCATTAATGTCAAAAATCATTCTTAGGATTTCTCGTTTTGAATGCCCCTGAAAATCAGTAGCATTTGAATTCATGTTATGCAATTCATCTACCACATAGTCATCAAATATTTCGAAGCAATCTGCTGTCTTCGACATCACTCCAAGACATCTGTTCAGCAAGGCTTGTTGGTCTTGGTCTTTTTTCTTCTTAATCTTTATGGAGTTTGGCTTCTATCCTGAGAAGTAAAGGATGACGGTGTGAAAGCACCTATAGTTTGAATGGTACCCTCTTTGATCTTCTGTCAAATTACTCTGAAAGTCATCATCAGTTCTATCCTCTTCGTTGGTCTCAGATAACAACATTGTGTCAGAATCATAGTACCTATAGTTGGTTGACATCTTACATTAGTCAATTTTTAAAATTTAATTATTTTTTTTTACTGCAGACACCAACCACTGAATAAGAATGGGTGAACATTTCACAGCAATTTGAAGAGAAATGGAACTTTCCGAACTGCCTAGGTGCTCTTGATGGTAAACATGTACAAATTAAAGCATCTAAACAGAGTGGAAGTCTCTTTTATAATTACAATGGTATGCATAATATTGCTCTGATAGCAGTGGCTGATGCAAATTATGAATTTTTATACATTAATGTTGGAAGGATGGGCTGAGTATTTGATGGATGAGTTTTCAACACGTGATCCAAGACAACGAAACTAGATAATAATACATTTAATATTCCAAAGCCTAGGCCACTTCCAGAACGTGATAAGGCCATTCTATTTGTTGTAGCAGATGAAGCTTTTGCCATATATTATAAAATCTCACGCATTTCGAAGCTTGTATGGTGGCCAAAGTGTGTTTAATATTATCGACTGTCTCGTGCACGACGAATAAATGAGAATTGTTTTGCTACAGATTCAACTAGGTTTCGTATTTAAGAAAGCCAATTGAATAGGAGCCAGAAAAAGTCCCCATCATAGTATCGGCAATATATGTTTTACATAATTTTTTAATGACCCGATCTCAAAAACTTGAAGTTTGGTATGTTTGATATTGAAAATCACCAAAATGGTAGTAATCAAGCAGGCGAATGGCGACAAGAGACTAAAGTCTTAATACCACAACAAGTTAATCAAAATCTTAGGGAAATAATGATGCCAAGAAAGTACAAGAAGAATTAACGAAATATTTTCAAGAGGAAGTTTTTTTAGCATTTCGATTTTTATATTGCTCTAATCAGTTATCGTATAAATTCGAATGCGATTCGTATAGTTGCATTAATTTTAATATAATTTCTCGCGACCAATTGACACTACAAGCTTTTCTTTTATCACTTTTTTCTCATTTACTTCACTCATTTTTGCAACAACCAAGTTAAACTCGTTGTAAAGACACTAGCATACCGATGTTATTTCAGAGACAATACCAAAACTCACGTACAGCAAGCGAAACAAATATTTCAAATGAAACACGTTGAAACTTGTTCATGAAACAAATGTCTCGTGAAATATTGTGTTGTGACATTTTTAAGAATATTTCGTACAGTGTGTTTCCACTGTGAAATATGAAATATTTAAGTCTTGACAATATTTCATCGTGGATGGCTTGGGATCGTGTTGAAAATTGTTTCATTAAATAGATCATTTCCTATGTTTCTATTCCATTCTTTGTTCGATTAAATATATACATTTATATAAATATACACATAAAATGAATAAAGATTAATAATTTATTATCTTGTTCATTTCTGTCGTGCACCAATACGAAGAATTGTAGGTATAATTATAATGTGGAGAAGTACTCGAATCACAAGAATAAGGCTGGAAAAATGGCAGGATGATTGTTCAATTCCCTTGCTGTCAAATAAGTGTTATGTTTAAAATTATATTATCATATGGGTGCAGCCAGAAACGTCGTTTTCTTCTCTTTTTTCTTTTTGATAATAATAAAAGAGATGTCACAACAGCAACAACTCCCTTTCTATTGCCTGCCTGTCTACTACATGTGAGCTTTATTTTTGTTTCTTTGATTAGTATGTTAGAAAGAAACGCTTTTACTTTTCATTTAATATTTCATGTTTCATGTTTCTCTGCTGTGCGGCCTCCCTCGCTGCACTTATCAAATTACTTCGATTCGTATTATTGAAACATCAAAACAAGGCTTAGAAAATGTTTAAAAATACATTTTGTAATTAAATTCTTTATTCAGTTACAAGCAGTAATTACTTCAAATTAACGAATGGAAATTCCCACTGATCAATTTCTATGATATCCAATTAAATATTAAAAAATACTGATTGTATATAAAACTGAATTTATTTTGTAGTTTTTACCAAATATTAAACTAGTGCCTAATATTTTAATGGTAAGATAAACCAAACGAGAATATCGATAAGAACCATTAAGATTATTTGTCTAGTTATATACCACTAGAAATGTTCAATGATCATCTGAAAGTTTTATGGAGCTTTTGAAAAAATGTTGATGTTAACATTAACGTGAAAGATATTTAACTTATGTCCGTTTTCCACTCCAGCGACATGTCAAATTAAAACCAATATGGCGGTTGGTGGACAAACAATGGTACAAGGTTAAGTTGTTACTGTAAGCAAAAGTGATAATTTGAAGTGTTTAGTGGTTGTGTGACTCTTGGTTATATAAAAATGTCTTCGTTTTCCTATATAGTTAAGTGTGGAAGCAGAAGTAACCGATATAAAGTTAACTTTTATCGAATTCCACAAGTATTATCCTTTAAACATAGAACTGATCTTAATGAATTATCTGCCCTCCGACGCCAAGAATGGCTGAAAGAAATCGGACATACATCGCGAATGCGAAAATCAAGTATGCAAGAGTGTGCTCGAAACTTTTTATCTCAGGTGAAATAATTCATTAGCGTAAATGTATAACTGATGTGTTTATTTTTAGGCAAACCAGCGGAGTCGCATGATAAATTGAATCCAGACTGGACCCCTTCTGTGAATATGGGCAATAGAGACACTGGAATAAGTACTATAACTTCCAAAAGAAAAATATTTGAGTTATATTAAATGGTCAAAGGTAGTTAAAATACTTTGTGATGTTGAATTGCGATCTGTAAAGATAGTTGAACAACAGTAGTTTATCTTTTTCTTATGCCTCCTACACAGTGGCAGAACTACCGGTCTGCAATGTGTCTGAAGCACACTGGACAGGGGGCAGAGCCACAAATGCAAAACAAAATCGGAAACGAGCAAGAAAAAATATTATACTAGTTAATTTGTAAACATTTGAGAGGTTTTTCTATTTTTGTTGTGAAGTATTTCCAACATTTTCTTATTTTTTCATATTAATTTAGAAAATATATTTTTGGTTTTGTTTCAGTTTTGTAACCTGTACATATATATTAGTGTTTTTGAATGAAACTCACGATCTCTAGTTAATTCCACAATATAATAAAAGTTATTGAAAATTCTAAAAAATTGACAATTGTTTCCAAACAATTGTCAATTTTTTAGAATTTTCAATAACTTTTATTATATTGTGGAATTAACTAGAGACCGTGGGTTTCATTTGAAAACACTAATATGAGCATATTCCACGAAGTAAGGGTCGAGACAGTTAATTTCATGTACATATATAAATTATTACTCTTATCACACATGGTTTTTGATTTGTACTTGGAGATATTTTTCTATGTTCTGGAAAATAAATGCTTGTTAGTATAGCAATTGCTTTTTTGTATAAATAAATATGGTTATCAATACATCATCTCATAATAGGGGCCCGGCAAAATTTTCACTGCTCCTACATCCTACCTTTTGTTTCTTAAGGCCAATTTCATATTTAAATGTGAAACTCTCTTTCAATAAACTGATGTGAAATGTCTAGGGTGATACATATCTCATGTACACATATTCCTATGCCATTTTAACTGACAGAAGCTTCAAATTTGATTATAAAATTGTATGATACCTCTTCTTATAATATTTGTATTAAGTTGTGAGGGGCTACATTCTGCAACTTTTTGAAAGTTCTTTAAAATTAATTAATACCCGATCATGGGCTATTATAGTATAAAAGGAAATTTAAAGGCATTTAGATTTAACGGAAAAGTTAATGTAAACCCCTAAGTGTGTTAACAGAAGAATGTTAGTTTTTATCTAATATCTACTAATTTTATTGTATCAAGTTGATTAGAGTGCATTGTAGGTTTAATAAAATGAATGGCTACTTTGTTCTCTATTTCTACTCTGTTTACAACAAACATAAATACGAATTGTGTTAAATGCAGGTTTCCCTTTCATGAAAATGGATCAACTCAATTGATTTTGGATATTTTAGCTTTGTATAGAACAGCATCCACTGGAGTCACTAAGTGTTCCTTGCCACTCAAAATCACCACGAATAATAAATTTTGCTTTTACTACACAGGATTTTATATGTTTACTTTGGTACTGTTTATCCAGCCACCATTTTCGTTGTGCGCAGGTTATGGCTCTTAGAATGGCTTATTGGACAAACAGAATAACGCTGAATTGGATCGTAGTTTTGGCGATTCATGAAGCAAAATTCTAGAACTAAAATGGAATCCTGCATCTGATCTTTTACATATCCAAACTGCCAAGTTGACTGATAGTTCTCATATAACGAAGCGAAGGATATTAAGTACCGTCGCCAGTACATTTGACCGTCTTGGGCTAGTAAACAATCCGACACATCCATAATTACTCAGTTTAACAAATCCCTTTCTTTATTATCTGAAGCTGCTCACCTCCGAGTACCCAGATACCTATTTAACCAAAAATTTATTATTTCTTGTTCTCTCCACGGGTTTTGCGATGCCAGCCAAAAGGTGTCTCTATTTAGTAGCGATCTACGCTGATAATTATAGATCCACTCGCCTAATTACTGCTAAATCCCGTGTGAATCGTTTGAAAATGAACTTGACTATCCCCAAATTAGAGCTGTGTGCAATGGAGCTGTTGTCCACTTTAGCTCGTAGAATAGTTCAAATTCTGTGCATTTCTCTTCACATCTCTTCCATAAATGTATGGTACGACTCACAAGTCACTCTCAGTTGGGTGAAACGGTCTTCTAATGAGTTTTCTCCCTTTGTAGCTCGGCATGTCCTAGCCATACAAAACAACAGTAAATATTTTATATGGCAACATGTCAAATCCGATTTAAACCCAGCCGATTTACTTTCTCGTGGTGAATTCTCGTCTGATGACTGGGTTTTTTGGTTCGAGGGTCCTCGATTTCTACTTGACTCTAAAGATTTTGATTCTATGGATTCTTTCGAACCTATTGACGACTTTACTGAAGCCAAAAAGGTCAACCTAGCTCTAGTCAATAGCGAGTTAAACTTTTGGAAACCTATATTTTCCCGATTCTCAAAATGTATAACCTTAAATAGGGTTATAGCCCATTTATTCAAATTTATTAACCGATCGAAGAGAAAACTCAGAGACGTTGGATCGTTATCTGTTGATGATATCCGAATTGTCCATGATTTTATAATCAAACAAATTCAACATAGACACTTCTTCAACGAAATTCGTTGTTTAAAAACTAACGTTCCGATTGCAAATAAAGACCTAATTCCATTAAACATTTTCTTGGATAATTACGGCCTCCTAACAGTGGGTGGCCGATTACAATTTTCAACTTTACCTTTCAATCGAAAATTTCCCTTGCTGTTACCACAAAATGATCATGTTGTTGATTTGCTAATCATACGGGAACATCGCCGTCTTGGCCATGGTGGAGCCCAAAATGTGTTAGGAAATTTAAGGCTGCAGTACTGGCCGTTGAGAGGCACTCGTCTTATCAAAAAATTGATAAAAAGCTGTATCACCGGTTTTAGATTCAATGCCCAGTTCGCCTCTCAAATAATGTCCCCGTTACTCCTTGACTGAGTGCAAAAATCTCGCCCCTTTTCCAAAACTGGCATCGATTTTGCTGGACCTTTACAAATTAAGTCTTCACGCTTAAGAAAAGCCCCAATACAAAAGGCCTACATTGCCATATTCATATGCATGGTGACAAAGTCGATCCATATCGAATTAGTAAGTGATATCTCTACCGATGCATTTATCGCCCCTCTTAAAAGATTTCTAAGTTGTAGAGGGAATCCTCAGACTATCTACACTGATATGGCTCCAACTTTGTTGGAACAAGAAATCAATCACGAGAACTCTCCATTTGTTCCAAATCTTCCGAAAGTATCAATAAGATACAGTCTTTTCTTTCAACTACGGAAATTAGTTGGAAGTTTATTCCTCCGCGTTCACCGCACTGGGGTGGCTTATGGGAATCAGCTGTGAAAAGCGCCTAATTCCATCTCACCAAAATAATTGGCTGTTCGTGCCTTACCTTCGAGGAACTCTCCACGGTTCTAAGTCAGATCGAAGCTATCTTGAACAGCAGACCGTTATACCCGATGTCAAACTATCCTACCGATCTATATCCTTTGACACCAGGTCATTTTTTGATCGGAGCACCCTTAACCACTTATCCCGATCGCGATATATCTACCATCTCTGTAAACTGTAACTTTTTGGGAACAATGTACTAAGATGAACCAAGAATTCTGGAAGAGGTGGAGCACCGATTATCTGCATCGACTGCAGCATCGACCTGGTGTAAAGCCTCAAACAATCTTCAGCTTAATCAGCGTGTATTAGTGCAATCGGAGGACCGTCCTCCTTTGAATTGGCCCCTTGCTAGGGTAGTGGAACTACTAACTGGCAAAGACGGAAATGTCCGTGCCGCACGTTTAAGAACTGTGGATGGAGTTTATATTCGTCCCATTACTAAGTTAGCTACTTTACCATGTATGGACTGAGTTCTATCTACATTTGGAGTAGATCGTATTTTTGCCCCGGCCCCCAGTGTGTAGGAATTTCCTATAAATTCCTACAATGCACCTTAATTAATAATTAAGCCAAATGTTCAAAGTTTGAATCTCCGCGCCCTTTATTCATGTTCACGGAATCAATTGGTATCTTCCGCGCCACTAGCCGCAAAATTACCGCCAACGAAAGGCAATCAGCAAGTCTTGGCTCAACTCTTGTGACGACATGATCAAGTGTAAATTCATTTGTTTGAGTACATACCTAATTTCATTAATCAATTTCCTGTAACTGCAACAAATAAGAATGTGAATATGATGTGAAGTTTTTTCCGATATTGATCGATGAATCTCCGTATTGTAAGTACTCTTATTAGGTACGTTATTTTTGACGAGATCTCAGTTAATCTCAGCTCACATCAGTAATGTGAGCGGTCTTTTTGTTTTACTCACTTTAAGTGAGCTGAGATTCCCCCCCCCCCCCTTCACCGATGCTGAATGTGTTGTAAGGGGGAATCAGTTTGACTTGAGTCGGAAATAAGGTGGAGGGGATGGAGACATATTTGATTTGCTTGGGTTATTTGTAGTTTCAACCAAGGTTATCTATAGCTTTAACCATTGTCATATACACAAACATAATCTATTTTTCTTTTGTTACAAATTATGGATACAATAACATTATTATATGTATTTATTATTATTATATGTTTTGTTTCTTATTCACGCATGGGTCGACAGATCGCGCGCTTCAATTGAGATGTCGTTCTTTTTGGTGGTTTCTCACATAACTTTATCTCAGATCACTTCAGTTAAGTCACTTCAGTCAAAAAGAACGCACCTATTATTATAAATTATTGTTTGAACCCGCATGGTCGCCTAGACCGGTTCATGGCGGTATTTTAGCGCTGTTGCCGTATCCGATACTAAAGTTTGGTAGAAGTAGTGGAAATCGAGTAAAGCTATGACCTTGAAAATAGTTGCGCAGAAGTAAACGGCAACAATGCACAGAATTATTAAAGTGAGACCTGAAAAAGTCTGTCTGATGGTACCATAAAATGGGTTTGCATCTTATAGCCGAGGCGAAGTAGGTTGAAAATTACGTTATAATTATATTTAAAAATAGAATTTAAAACATTGATTTATTTATTACCCAAAAAGCATTAAAAGCTTATTACAGCCTGTGGTATTCACTCTTTTATCGTATCGTCGATTTGTGATTTCGGGAGAAGGTATATATAAATAAAACACAGTTCTTTACAATTTGCCTGCTCACTGTCCGCCTGCTCGATACCGAATGAATCTCCTTCCCCGGTATCTCTTAGTCAGCCCAGCGTCAGTATTTTTATTATCTAACATGATACACCACATCTCTCCCTTTTTCTAATATAACTTACATTTACATTAATTTTAACAGCGTAACTCTTAGCCTAATACAATAACAAAAGTAATGTTTTAAACTGCATCCTAATCATTTAACATCTATCTATTAACACATTTTAAATTTATGAATATGCAATAGTTTGAGATTAAAAACCTATAATTTTACAGAGTACCTTTTAGCCTAATACAATAACAAAATAATATTGTTAACTTAACCCTAATTATTTAATATCTAATTTAGGAAAACTAAGAACAAATGTTAAGCTCATGAGTATACAATAGTTTGTGATTTAAATACTCCAATTTATAGATCTTATCAATTTGTAAATTAATATTTTCATTAGACATGCTAGGAGCTAATATACAAATTAGGCGTTGTTTTTTTCCCCAGCGCCATTTATTACCTTCCATTCCCCTTCCATCTTTTTTAGATGAACAATATTTCTCCTGTACTCTTGACCAGATTCATCATTTCGTACCATCACGTCTCCTCCTTCTTTATTTATGACTGTATGGGTAGTTGGGTTAAAATCGGGTGTTATTTTATTTGGTTTACTAATATTTATTTGGTATACTTTGTCGCCTATTTCAATGTCAATATTCTCAGTGGCTCTCCTTTTGCGGTCTTCGTTCTGTTTACCTTTTTCTTTCATTATTTGGTCCCTGTCTCTAGCATCTTCATCAAGGTTTGTGCTCTCAATATTGGTAGTATTTGGAAGCTTATCTCTAAACTGTCTGCGATAAAAGAGCTCGCTTGGAGATTTTCCCGTGGTAGTGTTTGGGGTACTATTGCACATCATTTGGTAGTCAATTAAATCCTGCTTCCAATTACTTTTAAGAGCATGACTAATCTTCAAACGCTTGAGTATGTCCTTATTTTGGCGCTCAACTTCACCATTCATTTGTGGCCAGTAAGGAATTGTGTGGTAAACTTTTATTCCGTTTTCCTGGCAGTAGTTCTTTAACTCTCCACTGGTAAACTGTCTACCGTTGTCGCATGTAATTGATACAGGAAAACCTAATCTGGCAAATATTTCCTTAAGAATATTGATAGTGTTTTCTGCAGATATTATTTTCATTATTTTGATTTCTTTGTACCTACTATAATAGTCAATGATTACAAAAAGGTAATCGCCACTTGGCAATGGCCCTAAAAAATCAACAGCTACGTCAATCCAGGGGCCAATGGGCATTTCTCTTCTTTTCATTTTATGTGGGGGCATGGCAGCCGAAACTAATGTGCAACCTCTACAGGATCTTACCATTTTTCCGCATTTTCGTCGATTTTTGGCCACCATACTTTTGTACGTAGTCTGTTTTTCATTCCAACTATGCCCGGATGTCCTTCGTGAGCTGCTTCTAGAACACGTTGTCGTAAGTTGTTGGGTATTATGATTCTCTTACCTCTCAAAAGAATGCCGTCACAAATGCAAAATTCTTCCTGGAATGTTTTGCAGTATTTTACAGGATCAACCCAAATGTTATTTTCTACTCCATTTTTTATTTTTTGAACTTCCTCGTCTTTTTGAGAATATTTTTTTATTTCCTGTAGTGACACTGCGACTGGGCGAGAATATTGTATGATTTGATTAACATTATCATGGCTGTCAAAAGGCTGATTCGCGGACGTCTGGCAAAGACGGGATAGCGTATCTGCAATATTATTTTTTCCTGGACGGTAGACTACTTTAAATCGGAACGATTGTAAGCGGAGTACCCAGCGTTCTATGCGTGCACAAGGGCGTGACTTGGGTCCAAAAATTACCTCCAATGGTCTGTGATCTGTAATAAGTTCAAATTCGTCTTTGCCGAAAAGGTATATTCGAAAATGTTCCACAGCCCAAACAAGAGCTAGTGCTTCTTTTTCTGTCTGACAGTAGCGTCTCTCACAGTCGGTCAAGCTTTTGTTCCCAAATGCGATGATCCTTGGCCCATTGTGGTCATGCTGAACAAGAACCGTCCCTAACCCTACTGGGCTTGCATCTGCATAGACTTGGGTTCTGTCCTTGGGATCATAGTAGCCCAAAGTTTTAATTTTAGCTAGTGAATTTTTCAGTTCTTTAAAAGCTATATCTTGATCTTTGCGCCAGTGTTTTTCTATCTTTGTGTGTTTTGCAAGTTTTAACTTAAGAAGTTGTCTTAATGGTTCTGTAAGTGTGGCCAAGTTAGGGATCCATTTGCCAATGAAATTTATAAGTCCAAGAAAACTATGTACTTCATCAATATTTGTTGGGGTTCTAAAACTATTGACAATTTCTATATAGTTGTCTTGAGGTTTTACACCTTTGGGTGATAAAATATGCCCAAGAAATTTGATCTCTTTAACATTAAAGATGCATTTCTCTTTATTTAAAAGAACATTGTTTTCTCTTAGTAAACTAAGAGTGAACTTAACCCGTTGTTGATGCTCTTCCTCATTCTCGCCACATATTAAAATGTCGTCAATAAAATTTATTGTGCCTTCACAAGGTAACAGCAGTTTTTCTAATACTTTTTGAAATATTTCTGGGGCAGCGTTAATCCCGAACATTAGACGTTTGTATCTGTACAATCCTTTACTGGTGATAAAAGTCGTAATGTGTCTTGATTCTTCGGAAATTTCTATTTGGTGAAACGCATTTTTTATGTCTAGTTTTGAGAAATATTGTGCTTTTCGGAATTTGGGCAAGAGGGAATCCATGGTGGGAATGGGGTAGTTTTCGCGCATTATGGCTTTGTTAGCTTGTCTCATGTCTGTACATATACGAACATCCCCATTCTCTTTGAGAACCGGTACCATCGGAGATATCCATTCCGCTGGCCCGTGGACTTCTTCTATGATATCTAAAGCGATAAGCTCATCTAATTTTTTATTTATTTTATCTTCCAGCGGAATGGGTACTCTTCTGTATGGTTGGCTAATAGCTCTTATGTTTTGGTCGATTGGAATGTGAATAAGCAAATTTTTAAATTTCGGAAAAGGGTTACTTGAAAAGTTATCAATATTATGTATAGCATTTAATCCAATTTTGAGAACTCCCAAAGAAATCGCGCTGTTTTTCCCCAACAAATTTCTTTTTCCCTTTCTTATTACAAAGAAAGTAGCGGTTTCTTGATTATGACCGACTTTAATAGTTGCTTCAAACGAGCCAATTATTTGTAACGGATCTTTAGCTCCGTAGGCAAAAAGAATTTTGTTTGGGTTTCGTTGCTGGTTTGTTTCTCTTACCCCAGATTTCTTTAGCAATTCCCAAGTTGTGTCTGTTATAATATTGGACTTACAACCTGAATCAATTAACATTTTTATAACGATTCCTCCTACTTTACAATCTATCAAGTCATCATCATCATCTTCTAAATGGAAAATATACTCTGTTTCATCATCTGATTGAATTGAGTCGACATTTCTGGGACGCTGTCTAGGTTTAAATCTTTTGTTCGGCGGACCTGTCGATCTGTTTGGTACTGCGGTTGGTAGCTTCCGGTTCGACAAACAACATTTGGCATAGTGACCTCTAAAATTGCATTTTCTGCAGGTTGCTTGTCTTGCTGGACATTGACGGTGGTTGTCTTTGATATTTTCCCCACATCTAGAGCATCGTTCCGATGGTGCAAATCTTTTATTTCCTCGATTTAACACAGTGTTAACATTGTTAAAAGAGCTTGTGGATGGCTTTTCGCTGAAATCCGAAATTTGCCTTTCTATTGTCTCCAACGTGTTTGCCTCTGCGACAATGGTGGTTAAATTTATACTGTCGCCAGTAGTCAAAATCTTTTTCCTGAGTTCCGATGATAAAGACTTCTCTGTAATTTGATCTATAATTTGTTCGTCTGCATTGTGAAATGCACATTTTGCTGCTTGATTTCGCAGTCTCAAAAGAAATTTTTCAAATTTTTCTCCATTTTCCTGTTTTAGTCCCCTAAATACATGTCTTTCGAACACTTTGCTCTGTTTGGGTGCAAAATATTGGTCTAATTTTGCGATAGCTACGTCAAAAACATCAACGTCTTCACCCTCTTCTACATTCGCCCCTGGTAGATTATAGAAAATTTCCTGAAGGCCAAGAACTCCGAAGTGCAATAGTAAAGCTCTTTTTTTCTGAGGAATTTCAATGCTGGAAGCTTCTAGATAAATAAATAAGGCCCTTTTCCACTTTTGCCATTTTAATCCCACAGAACAAAAGTCGCCTTCACAATCAAAATTTTCCAATGCAGGAATGTTCGAAGCCATCTAAAATAATATATATTCTTAAATATATATCATAGGTATGGGTAATGTTTTGTGTAGGTATAATTATTAACCATTTGTATATAAAATACAACAAAATACAGACCTAATACGGTTAAATAAAATATAATTTTAGCATATTATAATAAATATGCAATATTTAGTCATTTCATTCCTATAAGCAAGAAATTTGTTTTGGAATCGTTTTATTACACCCCTCTTTTATAGATACAATTTTTTGTTTTACCTGTTAGTTACACCGATATAAAACAGCATGTCGTCTTGAATACATCTTTAAGGTTAAAATTCCAACACCTTCTTTTTGTTTAAAAGTAAAAATGTGTCGGCAAAATGATTCACGACCCGTTAATCATTAATCAAGCAACAATACCTAAAATTATTTGTATCATAATATTCAATATGTTTACGATCAGAGGAGTGAAAACAGTATAGCAGTATTAATTCAGTTTGCAGCGGGTTTTTTTTTTGTATTGTAATAACATTTTTACAACGTTTAATTTCCATATGAAGAAAATAATATTTAAGCTTACGAGGTATTAACATAAATCATTAAGAATTTATAAAATCGCGCCAGATTATATCATAACAGCATAAAGCATAATTTTATAAACACAATGCAAACGAAGCCATCACCTGTTTTTTATCGGGTTGTTTTCTTGTTTCGAGCTGATCAATCGATTTTTTTTTTGTTTGTTAAGGAACCTCAATAATTCACTTATGTGTCATAGACATTCTAACATACAGAAGTTTTAATATACTATTTCCAGTGTTGCCAGATGATTTTTTTTTCGTGATTGTATGGGAATAAAACTCAATGCCGTATTTGTATTTTAATAGATAGATAAACAACTTTTGGTATGGAAATAACTTAATTTTCGTTGTTTTGCTGAAGTTGAATCAGTATCTGAATCACTCCCATCAGTATAAATATTTTAAATTATTTAAAAATTACTTGTAAGAATAAATCCTGTATAAACGACTACTCAAGTATACTACAAGGGTAGTAAGTAATAACTCGTACAATATAGTTGAGATTGAGATTATGATCAAGATCGTGAGATCTGGCAACACTACCATTTACCTATTGGTCGTCAATATGATTCAATGTTTACAGGTGTTATGCCACCCTGACCTTTTGGCCGTCTATAGTATTTTTTTTTGTAACAGGTGCTATACACCCTGACCATTTTGGCCGTCTATAGTATTTTTTATTTTTTTTTGTAACAGGTGCTATACACCCTGACCATTCTGGCCGTCTGAGCTTTTTGTTTATTGACAGGTGTTTTGCACCCTGACCATTTTCCATGGCCGTCTGTATTTTATTTTAACTTTATACAGGTGTTATACCACCCTGACCTTTCCGGCCGTCTTGTAATTCAACTACAGTTAATTTGTAATTTATATTAGTAAATTAACTTGAATATTTTAATTTGTACTTACATTTTCCTTAATTTTCACTCGTCGCCACTTGTGGTATTCACTCTTTTATCGTATCGTCGATTTGTGATTTCGGGAGAAGGTATATATAAATAAAACACAGTTCTTTACAATTTGCCTGCTCACTGTCCGCCTGCTCGATACCGAATGAATCTCCTTCCCCGATATCTCTTAGTCAGCCCAGCGTCAGTATTTTTATTATCTAGCATGATACACCACACAGCCGTAATAAGCTAATATTTCACTATATCTAAAATAAATATTAGTAAAAAAATAAAAAGTTAACCATCAGTTGATAATTAGAATTGGAAATAAAAATTTAAGTTAAAATTAAATTTTTAGACCAATATAAATTTTTTTGCCATCAACCGAACCCGAACAGGACAATCACACGATTCTCAAAAAGGACTTTACAGATGTGTTGTGCACATTATTTTTATAGAGAATAACAAATGTTAATAATAATTAATTAAATCAAACAATTGTCATTTAAAACTGAAAAGTTATATGATTGAAGTTAAAATTGAAGTGAAAAAATAACAGGCTACACGATGGGCTTGCAACCTGTCATCATCGTCGTCGGCTTCATTATCTAAAAATTCACTTTCGCTGTCACTACTATTCTCTCCTAAGTTTATTATTAAATCCGCCACGTTGTCCATAATATGTTCTCTTTCAATATATTCGTTTCCAACTTTTGTCACATTCGCGCAAATATTTTTCCAATGTTCTACAGTCACCTCGCAAAATGTTTTTTCTGTTAATTTCCACACATCATCTAATTTAAAAGCTACGTTACAAGCAGCTACTTCGTTCTTTACCAACGCCCATAATTTTTCTATTGGGTTTAGCTCCAGATGATAGGGTGGTAAACGTAACGTTAAAATGTCATGTTCTGCTAAAATTGTATCTATTATGTATGTTTTAAAACCTACCTTGTGCATTTTAATAATTGAATATAGTTTAGCTTTAGTTGCTTTTGACTCATGAAAAATATTTCTTTCAGTAAGCCACTTCTGCATTGCATCTTTTTTCCATGAAAAATTTGGAATGGGGTCTAACAATGCATTGTGATAAGAGGCATTATCTAATACCAATACGCATTTTTTTGGAGCATTGGGAATGAATTTTTCTTTCAATCACTTGACAAAATTTGTATTGTTCATGTCGTCGTGATAGTCTCCGGTTTTCATTCCCGATTTAAAAATTGTAAGCGCCTTAGGTATGAATCCTGCTTCACCTCCAGTATGTAAGATAATAAGCCTTTGACCTTAAGACACAGGTACTTTTAAGCATTAATTTTTGCCATCGTCCCATGCTGTTGGTACCGTATGTGAACTGTGAATGTAGGTTTCATCAGTATATATAATTGGCCGTCCTTTTTTTTGTATTTTCTCAACTTCCTTAAATATTCAATTCTTTTTGCTTTTATGTCGAATTTCTCCATTAAAACTTTTCTGTTATCTTTAGTTTTTTTCCATCTGAATCCCATCCTTTTAACCAATCGTCTACACGAATCTATTTTGCCAGTAAAATTTATCCCAGTTTCATTTTTTACCGATTCGAAGATTCTTTTCATGGTAGGCCTTCTGTTATGTATCGCTGTGTATGAATAAATAATTTTTCGAATTATTTCTTCCTGAAATTCATCAACGGATCCTTTAGAAGTTGAAGGTTTGTTGAGGGTTTTTCGGGGCGATTTAAAGCGTTCCCCAGGGGATTTTCTATTACCTTCACTAACAATACGTTTCACCGAGTCGACAGAAACATTACACGCTTTGGCTACTCTCTCCTGCAAGCTGCTCAGAGGAATTTTTAGGGCATCCTGTTATTTTTCTATTTTCATAAATTGATATACACTGTATATGATTTGTCGAGCTTGACTATGAATTATTTTATTGGAGCCACTCATGTTTCCAGATTTTGTCTGAAATAAAGGATTTTAAGAATTAATGAACAAACATTTTAACATTTGAAAGTAAATATGGAAATTAAAAAAAAATACTCTCTCATTTCTTTTTTATACAAATTTACAAATTCATATACTCAATTTTTAAACCATTCGATAAAGTACCAACTGAAATATTGGTTAAAAATTCGATTTTCTGCACCACTCGACTATAATTCAAACTTTTTTTTTATCGGAAACAAATTCATACATACCTCACTGTCAAGTTAACTAATCCACTGCCGACACAAAATATTTTCACAAATTATTGTCTACAAAAATCCACTAAATTAAACTGACAATAATAACAATTACTAAATCTATTGAATACCTAACTAGAAACTAAGAAAAAATTGACTAAACCAAAACGAAAATCACCGCACTATTAAAATATTCTGACTCTGAAGAATCCAAGTGAACGAGAGCGCGATTGAAATGAAAGTGCCTAAAATTGTTGAGATAGGTAGTCGGATCTTATTTCAAACGTAAATTGTGTTCTGCGCCAGTATGACTAGTAGCTCTACTCGTTTTCCACTAACTATACTTCGTTAATTTTATAAAAGAAAATGTTCAAGTTGTAAGAATTAAAATAGAGGGATTATGAGTGGCCCATATTTTGATTACACCTTTATTCTCAACGGCAATTTCAGCATTCCTGTCAACAAAAAGTTGGCGAGTGTTCTTGTTAAAAAATTCTCAAAAACATGTCGGGAAGGAAAGGATCAACCAATCAAAACTTATAGTCACCAGCCAAATATCGCTAAGGCGAATTTCCCTTCTCGTACAATGTATTCATATAATATGAATAGCCTAAAATAAGCAATAAGTCAACTAGTAGTATCGAAACGACTAGTGAATCCAAAATTGAAGAGAGATGTTTTCAATTAATTACGTGGCATGTGGAACTCTAATGCTGACATATTTATTCATCTCCAGATGATTAGGTTTCAAATGTGCGATATATTATAAATATTTAGAACCTCTTAATAGAGTCTCTAATCAGTAATGTTTATGTTTTGGTTTGTTGGTTGTAGCGTAGTTTAGTGGCAAGGCTCAGAATTGACTGCTCGCAGGTTCGTAATCTTTTGACAAGATGGTTGGGAAGGGTACAGTAGACGTTTGCTCTATAGTCGATTATTGGACGGATATATGCTTTATACATATGAAGTAAGGTGGAAGGGTGTGTGCGTCCGAATGTGCCGCCGAGCGCCTTGAGAAGATTGACTCTCCGTCGGACTTTGTTCAAAGTGTCCATTAGGTCGGGCTTCCAGTTGAGAGTGTAAGTAAATTTCACTCCCAAATAGACGACTTCCCTACGGATTTCGAGTCGATCACCCCAGAGCACGAGGCGGAAGTTTGTGCGTAGAAGTCGTTCGCTCATGGTATCAGGGTGTTGGAAGACGATGGCTTGGGTTTTTTGAGGGTTGAGAGTCACCCGCCATCTCCTGCACCAATTCGAAAACTGAGTCAGTAGATTTTGGGATCGAATGTTGAGAGAGCGAATGTCGGTGGCAGAGATGATTAGAGCGGTGTCGTCCGCGTATAGTTGGATGTTATGCCGGGGATGTCTTCGGATTGGTGTGTCATACGTATACATGATATATAATAGAGGAGCGAGTATCGAGCCCTGCGGAACGCCAGTTTGGGGTGTAAAAGGGTCGGATATGCTATAACCAATTTGACGCTGATCGATCGATAGTTTGAACGATGCGAACGATGAGACTTCGATACACGATATAAGCGGTGATGCGGGTTCTGGATGCTCGTCAGAGTCAATACCTCGGGCGAGACGAAGTACCTCTATGCCAGTAACTTAGAGGCGGGAAGTACAGGAATATGTGAGAGTCTATACCTCTCACACGGGTGGCCGTAGTTTGATAGGTCAATACCCTACCAAATGGAAGGAAGGATGCTCGGCAAGTCAATACCTTGCCGACGGAAGGGTAGAGTCTAACGAGTCAATACCTCGCCAGACTGGAGGAGAAGTCCATAGACAAATAATATAAAAGACGGTTTGATGCATAGGCGGCAAGTGGCACAACGTTTCTGCGCCGCCACCCGCGCATGGAGTCTCTACAGTCGCGCGAACTACAAGACTGTTTTACATAAACAAAATAGAATAAAACAATTTAAAATATTATAAATGACAATGAATTTCATCATATTGCCTTTATTGTGAATAAATATTATGAAATATCCTAGTATCTTAACTTTTAAGTCATTAAAAGTGAAAATATACAAAATGAATCTTACAATGGTTTGTGTGAATACGGCTTGTGTTTGTCAAAGTGAAGTGTCAAAACTAAAAATATAGTTATATTGGTTATGGGTACAAATTCTAATGATGGTTACAAGTTCCAGAGTGGGTTGTCTCTGCAAGGTGTAAGGATGAGTGAAATTAGTATAGTTTTGTTCAATTTATTTAGGTTTCCTGTTCTAATAAAATGAATAAAAGTAAGTGAGCCTTTAAAATGTGGTTCCGGTACAATGTCAGTACCAGGTATAATTCGTCATAGTTGTATTGTAAAAAATTGTTAATAGTAAATATTTTTGGCCACTTCGCATTTTGGGTTTAAGAACAAAACATTTTTCAAATTTTCATCTTACGCTATGTTTCTAGTTTCGTACAACTTTTAATTGCGAAGAATGTAAGGCTAATTTGCAGAGAGATATTTTAGTTGTTCTCCACCGTGGTTTCACTTCCTTCAAAGAAAATGATAAAATACGTCTGATTTGTGTACAGAGAAGTTGTTAAATGTCTTTCAATACTGCATGACTTTGTTATCATATTTCACCACTTTTCGTTCATGTATAAAATGTTACTGAAAAAATAACACTTTGCAAAAGGTCATATAAATTTTGATTTCTTCATCTGTCTACAACATAAATCATACGTATTTTCTCAACTCATAAAAGTTTGTGTTCCCTTATTATTTGAAAAATATAATGATGGTAAGAGGACTAACAAACAAAAATATTTTATTGTTACTTGAAACGTACTACATTTAATTTACTTTTTGTTTCAGACCTGTTCCTGTCTTCAAGGATATGGAGAATCTAGTTTTTAACTTCCTTCTATTAAAATGTTTGTTGGTTTTGTTGTCAATAATTTTAAAATAACAATGTGCAATTTGATGTGATATTGGATTAATTTTCTTAAATATAATGTAATGTAATTTCAATAGAAATATGTAGTTGTGATTAATATTTTTTTTTATATTATGTGCAGGTTAATAAAAAATTTAAATGTTTGCTGTTTTCTTATTTATCTAAATTATTTGTCTCAAACTTGTTTATTATAATTATTTAATTACAAAAAATGAAATATAATTTTTTGAAATGAAATAATTATATAAGATAAACTATAAATTAGTTCTGCCCCCCGCAAGGGGTGCGCTCAGATCGACGCGATACCAGCTGTTTGTACGGGAACGAACACTCTCTTATTACCTTCTCTATGGAGAAGTCCTTTCGAGTCAGTGCCTCGACCGGACTGTCTCATTGGAGAGAGAGAGAGAAGTTCGTGGGTGAGTTCTGTTGAATGGAGTTCTCTTGGGAGAAGTTGAACTTTTCTTGTGATGCCCTGATGTAGGATTTGTTTCCTCTTCAGGGCTGGGTTGGGGGTGTGTTGGGTGGTTTTTGTGCGCGTTGACCGAGAAACTGAATTGGGTGTGGAAAAGTGTTTAGTAAGAATTTATTCAAGAAGTGTCTAGGAAAATTTGTTTAAAAAGTGTATAGAATTTAGAGAGAGTTGGATGGGCTTTTCGCTAGAATATAACTGGAGGGTTGTTTGTGTTGGGGTGTATAGGGGGATGGTATTTGGAAACAGCGAAGCTCAAAAGTGTGCAGAGATGGTGTGACAAAAAGTGTCTAGGATGGGAGCTTAAATGTTGAAGACGAACCATGTATCTTTGCCGATATATAGATACCCACACACCACAATACGTCCATTGGACGTCCATTTGATGTCCATTTCAAGTCCAAACATCCATGGACACTAAATGTACGTTCATTGTACGTCCAAACATGGATGCTTATTGGATGTACCGAATTTGTCGTCCAATGGACGTCCATTTTATGTCAATTTCAAATCTAACTATTCATTGGTGTTTGATGTACATCCATTGTACGTACAAACATGGATGCTTATTGGATGTACCAAATTGTTCATCCAATGGACGTCCCTTTTATGTCCATTTCAAATCTTACCATTCATTGTCGTTTGATGTACGTCCATTGTACGTACAAACATGGATGCTTAATGGATGTACCCAATTGTTCGTCCAATGGACGTCCATTTTATGTTCATTTCAAATCTAACCATTCATTGGGGTTTGATGTACGTCCATTGTACGTACAAACATGGATGCTTAATGGATGTACCGAATTGTTCGTCCAATGGACGTTCATTTTATGTCCATTTCAAGTTTAAATATTCATTGGTGTTTGATGTACGTCCATTGTACGTACAAGAATAGATGCTTATTGGATGTACCGAAATATCCGTCCAATGGACGTCCATTTTATGTCCATTTCAAGTTTAAATATTTATTGGTGTTTGATGTACGTCCATTGTACGTACAAGCATATATGCTTATTGGATGTAACGGAATATTCGTTCAAAGGACGTCCATTTCAAGTCTGAATAGTCAATGACGTTTGATATACGTCCATTGTACGTACAAACGTGTACGTACACTGGCTGTTAAAAACTGAACGTTCAGAGGTCGTCCATTTTGGAATGGCGATGGACGTTTAATGAACATCTATTTTGTATATATATATATATATATATATATATATATATAAGATGTACGAATAGTGCGTGACATATGAACAATAAGCAACGAATAGATTAGTGGGTATTGCACGCAAATAGAAGAAGGGGCTACTGAAAAGAGTGGTAACCGCAGACATGCATGTTTCTAGCTCATTAGCCGTCATCGGTACGGTACATATATTATATGTTATATTTTCTCATGTTTCATTCAACACCTTTGCTCTCATGTTTCACATCTTTTCTTGGTTGTACCGTACCGATGACGGCTAATGAGCTAGAAACATGCATGTCTGCGGTTACCACTCTTTTCAGTAGCCCCTTCTTCTATTTGCGTGCAATACCCACTAATCTATTCGTTGCTTATTATATATATATATATATATATATATATATATATATATATATATATATATATAAGTAGATAAGGTCGGCGTTAACTCCACATTGACCTTTGGACCCAAAGTAAATTTCGCCGCTAGAGAGCAATGAACCCGCGAAAATATTATACAGGGTGTAGCCAAAAACCGTTACAGGTGGTACAAAC
Source organism: Galeruca laticollis (assembly GCA_963921935.1). Taxonomy (NCBI): domain Eukaryota; kingdom Metazoa; phylum Arthropoda; class Insecta; order Coleoptera; family Chrysomelidae; genus Galeruca; species Galeruca laticollis. Next base: position 147,465,140 of record OY998176.1, on the reverse strand, counting down.
GGGTATTTTTATGACAAAGATGCCATAAGGGCACCACGATATCTGCTACTATTAATCAGATTGGAGTCGAATAAACGGCATAGGTATTTTTATGACAAAGATGCCATAAGGGCACCACGATATCTGCTACTATTAATCAGATTGGAGTCGAACAAACGGCGATAGGTATTTTTTAGGACAAAGATGCCATAAGGGTACCGCGATATTCTGCTACTATTAATCAGATTGGTGTCAAATAAACGGCGATAGGTATTTTTTAGGACAAAGATGTCATAAGGGCACTGCGATCTCTGCTACTATTAATCAGATTGGAGTCGAATAAACGGCGATAGGTATTTTTATGACAAAGATGCCATAAGGGTGATCTCTGCTACTAATAATCAGATTGGAGTCGAATAAACGGCATAGGTATGTTTATGACAAAGATGCCATAAGGGCGATCTCTGCTACTATTAATCAGAGTAGTAGTATAGTAGGAGGCTATAGACAGTTTTGGGTGAAATGAGCGACGAATTAGCTATGGTGAAAGAAGCGGCATTATGGTCTCTGAAAACTCTACGCTTTATGCTGTTAAAAAGTAGGAATTAGTTTATTTTAATTTTAGTAAAGGATACAGTACTTCTACACAGCTTATTGCGGCATAATACATTTTTAACACCTTTTTCCATAGCCAACCCAAGAGGTAACAATCTATACTTAGATTATTATAGGTGTTTGCGGCCTCGTTTTAAGGCTTAAGCCTAGGAATCCCCGTTTGAAATTCAATATACTAAATGTGAAATTTAATACATAAAACTATCAAACAGGCCTACCGTATAGTACAAATAGTCTTTAAAAAGACTTCCATTTCTCCAGACTTCGCCTCTCGAGACTGTCTGTTTTTCACCAGTACGAGATTACTTTCTCTTCTTAGGACTTTAAGAACCAAAATATTAGTATTCACCATTCGAAAGCAACTCTGTGGCCTTATATGTTAACTTATATTTTTTTGTAGTATTTTATTCAGATTCACCAGTCGAAAGCAACTCTGTGGCCTTATATGTTAACTTATATTTTTTTTATGTAGAACAGTCTCTCTTCTTGGGACTTTAGCTTAGGGTACTTTGGGAAAACATGTACTATATAGATGTGTATCTAAGTACCTTTAAACAATACTTTAATTATTCGTCTAAAAATGTGTAAGATAGTAAAACTATTAATTTACTCAAAAAAAAATACGCTTGTTTGGATATGACGAGTTAGCAGAGGTATGCACAAATCAAAAAACATTATTTATCAAAAAGTAGATTCTCTAAGTTGAATAAAATATGGGTACTTTAATAATTAACTTATGTAAGGCTTAGATTATGGATGAAATTTATAAAGTTAATAACCCCAAGGAACAGTATCGACAACATCGTTAGAAGCACTATTAAGTATTCGACGTTTCTTGTAATCCATTTTAAATGTTTTGGACGTTCGTTTTCGTGTAACAAGATTCTTTGCTGTAGTATCACGGGTAATCTGATCATAAACTAACTTAATTTCAGAAGACGGTTGCTCAATAACCTTTTTTATCGAAACGTTGTTAAGTTCTTTACTGTTTTCATAATTTAAAGTGAAGCCTTTGATTTTAGTTACTTCTTTGCCTTTAAACGTTTTATAATAGTAACTTTTCGGACCAGAGGATAGCCACTCTACAATGTAATCATCCGAGCCTAACTCGTCGCTCCATTCACCCAGCATTTCACCTGTGGGAACTGTATTTATGCCATCATCAAGGTAAAAAATCGAATCCGTGTCAAAGTAAACGACGGCTTCGCCTAGCTTATCAAGCATATCATACAATCTAAGTCGGGCATTAGATGTTGTAAACGTAGCAATAAATATATTTGTGGATGAGTAATCTTCATAAAATAAGTCTTTGTAATTAAAAGTAACTTGAGCAACGGTATCATTAATAAAAATGCAATTTGATATATTTAACTTATCATCGAGTAATATTTCGTACCACCGCTTCACATCTGTAATGTACTCCGTTTGCCCCATATTTAAGCGCTGTCCGAATTTGCCCCATAGAGAATTTAGACAAATTTTGGCTACGGCTCTTTTACCGGGGTTTGTAGTAATTTTATGTACGTCTAAGTCAATACCCATCTGCTCTTTAGTAGCTAAAGCGTAAGCCTCATTCGTATCATAATTATGAGGACTCGTTTCCATCTTAATTTTCATAAAGTCTCTTATGTAACCCCTAAACAGATCAGTAGAAGTTTGAGGAAAGTGCCAAACCTCATAGATTTTTTCTATTTTGTATCCCTTTTCCAGCGCTTTATTAAGTTCCAGGGTGGTCCAAGTACCTGTAAAACTCCTTTCGGCATCGGTATGTGTACATATGGCTGTCTCGTCTTCCACACATTTTTTGCACAAAGCAAACATTAATTTGTCTGTTTTGACTGGTAGTACAGGATGATACATATGCCTGCTGGGTAAAACTTTGCATTTCACTAAGCCGAACCATGTAGGGTCATATACCTTTGGATTAAAAATTAGCGTGGGGTGGCCAACGGGGTAACGATCAAAATATTGCACAGTGGGATATAGAGATACGACGTCTATATATCGAATCTTTTTACCAGATACTTTGATTTTGGAAGCATTAGTTCTGCCTCCGAAAAAACTGTCTCGGGGCTTTAAAGGTTCGTTAAAATCAACTTTGTCAGCTAACTTATACTCTTTAGATTTCAGCCAATCACACTCCCAGATTTCTACTAATTTATAACCCGCATCTTTTATCTGTTTACTTCTAAGCATGGTCTTTTCGTACAAATCCTCCATTGTGTTGTGATTAACTTTATTAACCGTATCAGGAGAAAAGCAGAGCTGACAGCCATGCCACACACAGCCGTGGTACTGGTAAACGGTCTTCGTATCTTTATCAAAACCGTCCACCTTGGCACCACAAATATGTACTTCGCCGCCATTTAAAGCATGACGAGCATTAGGGAACTGATTTAGCCATGTAATTGAAGACTGACTGAATGTGTCTTTCTTCTCGTTTTCAACAATAGCTATGGCGTTTGTAGGCAAATATTTTGACCGGTAAATAGCCATACACACACTAGCTATAGTTAAATATTGAAAAGGGTCAATGTTGGCAATACTTAAAAATTCTTTTCTAAATTCCAATGAACCCCTTCTCAAAATATCAACATCGGAATCACAATAGGCTCTTATATCCTTCTGCATGTCAAATTCCTCATTTTTGTGTGAATTATGCCACTTAAGAAAATCTTCTCTTTGCTTAACTTTCATTGTGTTTGGGCTGTAATATTCTGCAGAGGGGAGAGGTCCCTTGTAATTTTGATTTTCTGGGGTGTTAAAATAATAAGGAAAATATCCCTTTTGTAGCTGTTCTAAGCCGAAGGTTTTTGGAAACGCCGATAGCGGTCCAGATACAAAGTTTGAGCTATCTATAATTTTTAATTTAATTTGCGGTATTTCCAGAAGCATTAGTTTGGTACCATTGTAAATAGTGTACGGCTTAATAGTGTTTTCAATACAGTATTTCAAAATAAAGTACGAGTCATAACCTTTGGCGTTATGGGCGATTGCCGTATAATCTCTGTGTTTTTCAGATATTAACCATTTACAGAAATCGTCATTATTGGTAAACGTATATTTGCAGCCATTAAAGTCGTGTGCTACAACTAGATTGGGTATGTGCACGCCGGTATTTTGCATTGCTTCATAGTCGAAAAAAATATACTTTTCTGTATAAGTGCAACGAGGTATTTTGTCGTCGCTTAAGCCATTACAAGAGCATGGCTCCTTACAAATTGGCGTCTTTTTATCAAATTTGTTATAAAGACAGCCACGATTCTTTTTTTTGTTTTGTCCATTGCATAAGCAAGGCACATAGCAAAAACCTCCCTTTGCTGGTTTCTTGACCATATAACACTGATGTGTACTAGTCTCAACAAATTCATTGCAATTTCTGCACAATGAAAAACCGCACTTGTGAAATTTCTCACGACTAACAAATTTATTACAATTAAGGCACTTGTATACTTCTTGGCAAGCAGCTTCATGATTAGACAAACAAAAGTCATTGTAACAAAATCGGTTACATTTTTCGCAATAAATTTTATTTTTTGTGTTCGAATCATGAGATGGTTGCTTACACAATGAACATAAAGGTACTTTTTCACATATGTGCTCATTTTTACGATTGTAACATTTGTCACATTTTTGGCAATAGTAATTCCGTCCGTATAGGCCTGCTAAGCGATTTATCACGTCAAAATGGTTTTTATGTTTATATAGATACAACTTAATAGACTTTTCAGGGCCTGCATAAATAACTGAATTGAAATTTTCGGCACAAATGACTTTAATCTGAACGTCTAGTAGCTCTTCTGCTTGTTTTATATCTTCTAGCGAAAAACCATTATCGTACGAACCACCCAATAGTTCACACAATTTTAAGGCTAATATTTTTTGGAGCATACGTCCTTTACGTATATTGTTAATATCCCCTGAAGACAACTTTGCCCCTAAGATTTCATTACTGTGGTAACTTAAAGCTGTAATTATGGCTCTAGCTCCACATAGATTATCAGAATTATTTATGAGGGTGATGCTCTTCTTAGTAATACGGCCTTCTGCCAAATTAAGCATACGTTTACCGCCACCTGTGCCTCTAGGTATTTTAAATATTTGTACGTCAAAAGTTGTGCCTCTAATATCAACCTCTTGATTTGATGTGACAATATTCTGGACTTGTTCCAGGATGCTATCAACGGACACATTTGCAGTAGTTTCCGTTGATATAGGGTTATTAAAGCCATCATTCTTGACAATGACTCGTATTTTATCACCTTTGACATAATTGACCTGCATTTTAGCCGCAGCCAAGCCTTCTTGCAAAATTTCGCCTAGTCTACGCTTTTCAGCAACTAAGCCACCGCCTAATTTACCAAATACCTTGTTAAATTGAATTTGATATGTTGTTAAATAAGCGTTGAATTTTTTAATATATTTTTTAGATAATGTGTTTAAAAACCAATCGTTGTTAGAGGACATGTTTTCAATTTGTATATAAAAGAAAAAGTGTTTTAAAATTTGTGCAATTACCTAGCCAAGCGAATTTTTTAAAATATCAAAAACTCAAAATAAAGAAAAAACAAAAAAAATTCAAAGTTTTAAAATGTAACACAAACTCAAAAAGTAAAAGAAATAAAGTCAAAATTTTCCAAAAACTGAAATTTTATATAAGTCAATGAAAATTATCTTACCACAAGAGCTGATAGCTGATCGTGACGAAAACAGCGAGCTGAGTGACTGAGCGTCTGAGGCAGAGCTATTTTATACTTTGAACCGATCACGTGATCAGCTCCAAGTAAACTTCTAGTCGGACGGAAGACTGAACGATAACATTTTTTCCTAAAAAAGACCCGCGATTGAGGAAATTTGTGTCTGTTTTTCCATAAGAAAGCATGTAAAAATGATGCATTTTAAGCTAATTGAGCAATTCTGACACTTTTTAACCGTAATATTTGAGGAAGATATGATATATTCAAGTAATGATTCCAATTAACAAACAGTGAAACAAGAAGTTTATGATATGTATCTGCAGGCTACGATTTAGCTAGACTACAAATTCCATTCCGACAACCTTCAGGACCATTGATTACGAGAAAAATTACCATTCGAGGAATTTTAGAAGAATAATAAATTACTTATGAATTGAAATCCTGAATTTATCGATCACGAATTGTTTATTATTTTTCTATATTATCTATTTACCCATAGTTAAACATATACTATTATTTATTATCTATTTTTTATATGTGAGGTCGAAGGAGATTCTTTAATAGCCTTTAGGCAACAATTTTCCCTGATATGTGTTAAAAATATACAGAAAATACTATACGCACTTGAACTAATAGATAACCGCATGTTTTGTAGGCATGTCTTACAGATATCCTAGTTAAGTACTGCTCCCACAGTGTGGTACTACCCACTACTTTTTTCCAACCAAAAATTCAATTACAATTTAAACTACAATACATCTCAAAAATTTATAAAAAATTTACATATGAGGTCATAGGCACTCTTCAATAGCCTTTAGGCGACTCTACCCCATAACAGAAGGATACTGTTCGTACATAACTCAAAAGGTGACTGCTCGGGTTGTAATCGAGTCTAACCGACACCCTAAGTTTTTTGTACTCCTCCCACTGTGTGGTACCTGTCATATCTCTGTGTAGGAAAAGTCGGTACCCTTTTTATACCCGAAGGAACCTCATTGTATGCTATCAAAATTATATATCACAACTAAAACAATAAATATTTTTGTAGGTAAATATTCAAAAGATACTTACTCGTTTGCCTATTTCCTTCTGCAGCAATCTTCACCCCAGGCGCGAGCTGTTGTGTACCACACGTCATCGCGATTTTAGAAGAGCCCATCTAATTCGGACGTCAGACTAGAAATAAAAACTTATTAGTCTAATATTTTACTAACCAAAATTTTTAACAATTGACAATCAATTAAACTTTTTTGCATAAATCTATATACATCCCACCACTTTTATAACAAACAATGATGATCTTACCACACAAACTATTACATCGTCGCAGACTAGTGAAATTACTAGTAAAAACAATTATATATAGGTGTATATTTGCATATTAATTAATTTTTTTTATGCAACTCTAAATAAAAAGGTTCAAAATATTCATAACAAAAGATCTCCTCAGATGTCTATTCTACATAAGAATCAATGCATATTTATACTTTCATCTAAGTCGATGACGTCATAGATTCTCGTTACCAATAACATACCTTATCTGCGAAAAGCGACAAGTCCAAACAAGTTCATACTAAAACGGATACATGATTTCAAAGAAAAAACTTGAGTTATGATGAAAAATTATATGATTGTCACAGTGATTTTTCATTATGTCCAAAAGATAATATTCCACCTGGTTCAAAATATAAAAAAGTTTTTGACTACCCATTATCCTAAAAATAATTATAAAATTCACTACCGGACACTAAACGATTGACATTGAAAAAGATACATAGGTTTCTAAAATTCGAGTGGAATTCTTGGTTGAAGACATATATATTGATTTACACAACCATTTAAGAAATTTAGCAAACAATGATTTTGAATCTTCATAAACTTATTAATAAAACAATGGAAAATTCTCGAAAGTACCGTTATGTTAAATTACTTAAATCTTCAGACGGCCGCTACAGTATAAAACATTTCATTGCAGTTCCTTTGTTACATTATAGTAAAATTTTTAATGAAAATCTAGTAGCTGTTAAATTAAAAAGGACTGAAATAGTTTTCGGTAAACCTCTATAGGTGTGACTATTTTAGATATTTCAAAAACCATGATGTATAATTCTAATTATGATTTTATGATACCGAAATTGGATCTTGAAAATGTAAATTATTATACACGGATATCGATAGTTTTATTTATGAATTAATAAAAACAACTTAGATAAATTTGACGCGAATGACTATCCTTCAGGTAATCCTCACAATATTATTCAAATGAATAAAAATTGTAAAATGAAGGATGAGGTGGAATCTCAAATTATTACTCAAAATGTATTCATGACTAATAAAAAGCAGAAACAAGATTTGCGAAATGATAATAATAAAGGAATAATTAAAAAATAATGGGAATTAACAAGAATGTTGCTAAAAATCGAATAACCTTCAATGATTATTTTAAAATGTTCGAGAAGCTTAAAACCTAGATATGAAAATCAATTTAACATAACAAACATCAAAGTTTTTAGTGTTGAACAAAATAAAATTGTTTTAAGCGCATTTGATGATGAAAGATACATATGAGCAAAACACTCTTCCGTGAAGTTACTATAGTATAAATAAACCTAATTCATAAATAGGGCTACAATATGTGGGTGAAGGGTGAGTCATATCATAATATAGCGATTGTCTGTTAATGCAAAAGCATAAAACGATGTTAAAGAACATTTTTTATTGTTCAGAAAATATAAAAGATCTACAATTTATACCAAATTATTTGCGTGATGTTATAATTATTGAATCAGATTTGGTGTGATATATATATATAAATTAAATAGATATTGTATATGTTTCAATCACTATTGTGTAAGTGTTTTCGATGACTCGAATTTATTTTATAAAAAAACAAAATGGATATTAAAATCCATGTTATAAGATATCATTGTACTAATTTATATCGCTCAAAATATTACATACGTCATAAAACAAAAGTCATACAAACACTTTTAAAGGAAATCTAAAAATAAGTTGAATTTTCATACCTTTTTTACTAGTTACACCGCCAAAACACAGAAACTACCGAACTTTTGAAAGTCAGTTTGAACGCTTTTGAATTTGAAAAAACCACGCCCGTATAGATTACTCAGATTTTAATAATTTTGTCTCTTCATAATTTACGTCACACATCCGACTCAACAAAGAAACTTATATAAAATGAATATTGGATTACTTTATAGGAGAAAAATATTTTTGTATTATCAGTAATCAACCGCAATATATCACAATGGATAAAATACTGAATCGAATCGTAGAAAACAAAATGAATTGAGGAAACTTATCACTAATCAAAAGAATAACTACAAAGTATGATGAATGTGGTTTTGGAAAAAACATTTTTATAATTTTCAAGACTCATTTTAACGTAGTGTTTACCAGGGTCGTCAAATATCTAGAATACTTACGCTGAGATGTACCAGATGTACCACAACATTGACGACGACCCTGGTAAACGCTACGTTAAAATGAGTCTTGAAAATTATAAAAATGTTTTTTCCAAAACCACATTCATCATACTTTGTAGTTATTCTTTTGATTAGTGATAAGTTTCCTCAATTCATTTTGTTTTCTACGATTCGATTCAGTATTTTATCCATTGTGATATATTGCGGTTGATTACTGATAATACAAAAATATTTTTCTCCTATAAAGTAATCCAATATTCATTTTATATAAGTTTCTTTGTTGAGTCGGATGTGTGACGTAAATTATGAAGAGACAAAATTATTAAAATCTGAGTAATCTATACGGGCGTGGTTTTTTCAAATTCAAAAGCGTTCAAACTGACTTTCAAAAGTTCGGTAGTTTCTGTGTTTTGGCGGTGTAACTAGTAAAAAAGGTATGAAAATTCAACTTATTTTTAGATTTCCTTTAAAAGTGTTTGTATGACTTTTGTTTTATGACGTATGTAATATTTTGAGCGATATAAATTAGTACAATGATATCTTATAACATGGATTTTAATATCCATTTTGTTTTTTTATAAAATAAATTCGAGTCATCGAAAACACTTACACAATAGTGATTGAAACATATACAATATCTATTTAATTTATATATATATCACACCAAATCTGATTCAATAATTATAACATCACGCAAATAATTTGGTATAAATTGTAGATCTTTTATATTTTCTGAACAATAAAAAATGTTCTTTAACATCGTTTTATGCTTTTGCATTAACAGACAATCGCTATATTATGATATGACTCACCCTTCACCCACATATTGTAGCCCTATTTATGAATTAGGTTTATTTATACTATAGTAACTTCACGGAAGAGTGTTTTGCTCATATGTATCTTTCATCATCAAATGCGCTTAAAACAATTTTATTTTGTTCAACACTAAAAACTTTGATGTTTGTTATGTTAAATTGATTTTCATATCTAGGTTTTAAGCTTCTCGAACATTTTAAAATAATCATTGAAGGTTATTCGATTTTTAGCAACATTCTTGTTAATTCCCATTATTTTTTAATTATTCCTTTATTATTATCATTTCGCAAATCTTGTTTCTGCTTTTTATTAGTCATGAATACATTTTGAGTAATAATTTGAGATTCCACCTCATCCTTCATTTTACAATTTTTATTCATTTGAATAATATTGTGAGGATTACCTGAAGGATAGTCATTCGCGTCAAATTTATCTAAGTTGTTTTTATTAATTCATAAATAAAACTATCGATATCCGTGTATAATAATTTACATTTTCAAGATCCAATTTCGGTATCATAAAATCATAATTAGAATTATACATCATGGTTTTTGAAATATCTAAAATAGTCACACCTATAGAGGTTTACCGAAAACTATTTCAGTCCTTTTTAATTTAACAGCTACTAGATTTTCATTAAAAATTTTACTATAATGTAACAAAGGAACTGCAATGAAATGTTTTATACTGTAGCGGCCGTCTGAAGATTTAAGTAATTTAACATAACGGTACTTTCGAGAATTTTCCATTGTTTTATTAATAAGTTTATGAAGATTCAAAATCATTGTTTGCTAAATTTCTTAAATGGTTGTGTAAATCAATATATATGTCTTCAACCAAGAATTCCACTCGAATTTTAGAAACCTATGTATCTTTTTCAATGTCAATCGTTTAGTGTCCGGTAGTGAATTTTATAATTATTTTTAGGATAATGGGTAGTCAAAAACTTTTTTATATTTTGAACCAGGTGGAATATTATCTTTTGGACATAATGAAAAATCACTGTGACAATCATATAATTTTTCATCATAACTCAAGTTTTTTCTTTGAAATCATGTATCCGTTTTAGTATGAACTTGTTTGGACTTGTCGCTTTTCGCAGATAAGGTATGTTATTGGTAACGAGAATCTATGACGTCATCGACTTAGATGAAAGTATAAATATGCATTGATTCTTATGTAGAATAGACATCTGAGGAGATCTTTTGTTATGAATATTTTGAACCTTTTTATTTAGAGTTGCATAAAAAAAATTAATTAATATGCAAATATACACCTATATATAATTGTTTTTACTAGTAATTTCACTAGTCTGCGACGATGTAATAGTTTGTGTGGTAAGATCATCATTGTTTGTTATAAAAGTGGTGGGATGTATATAGATTTATGCAAAAAAGTTTAATTGATTGTCAATTGTTAAAAATTTTGGTTAGTAAAATATTAGACTAATAAGTTTTTATTTCTAGTCTGACGTCCGAATTAGATGGGCTCTTCTAAAATCGCGATGACGTGTGGTACACAACAGCTCGCGCCTGGGGTGAAGATTGCTGCAGAAGGAAATAGGCAAACGAGTAAGTATCTTTTGAATATTTACCTACAAAAATATTTATTGTTTTAGTTGTGATATATAATTTTGATAGCATACAATGAGGTTCCTTCGGGTATAAAAAGGGTACCGACTTTTCCTACACAGAGATATGACAGGTACCACACAGTGGGAGGAGTACAAAAAACTTAGGGTGTCGGTTAGACTCGATTACAACCCGAGCAGTCACCTTTTGAGTTATGTACGAACAGTATCCTTCTGTTATGGGGTAGAGTCGCCTAAAGGCTATTGAAGAGTGCCTATGACCTCATATGTAAATTTTTTATAAATTTTTGAGATGTATTGTAGTTTAAATTGTAATTGAATTTTTGGTTGGAAAAAAGTAGTGGGTAGTACCACACTGTGGGAGCAGTACTTAACTAGGATATCTGTAAGACATGCCTACAAAACATGCGGTTATCTATTAGTTCAAGTGCGTATAGTATTTTCTGTATATTTTTAACACATATCAGGGAAAATTGTTGCCTAAAGGCTATTAAAGAATCTCCTTCGACCTCACATATAAAAAATAGATAATAAATAATAGTATATGTTTAACTATGGGTAAATAGATAATATAGAAAAATAATAAACAATTCGTGATCGATAAATTCAGGATTTCAATTCATAAGTAATTTATTATTCTTCTAAAATTCCTCGAATGGTAATTTTTCTCGTAATCAATGGTCCTGAAGGTTGTCGGAATGGAATTTGTAGTCTAGCTAAATCGTAGCCTGCAGATACATATCATAAACTTCTTGTTTCACTGTTTGTTAATTGGAATCATTACTTGAATATATCATATCTTCCTCAAATATTACGGTTAAAAAGTGTCAGAATTGCTCAATTAGCTTAAAATGCATCATTTTTACATGCTTTCTTATGGAAAAACAGACACAAATTTCCTCAATCGCGGGTCTTTTTTAGGAAAAAATGTTATCGTTCAGTCTTCCGTCCGACTAGAAGTTTACTTGGAGCTGATCACGTGATCGGTTCAAAGTATAAAATAGCTCTGCCTCAGACGCTCAGTCACTCAGCTCGCTGTTTTCGTCACGATCAGCTATCAGCTCTTGTGGTAAGATAATTTTCATTGACTTATATAAAATTTCAGTTTTTGGAAAATTTTGACTTTATTTCTTTTACTTTTTGAGTTTGTGTTACATTTTAAAACTTTGAATTTTTTTTGTTTTTTCTTTATTTTGAGTTTTTGATATTTTAAAAAATTCGCTTGGCTAGGTAATTGCACAAATTTTAAAACACTTTTTCTTTTATATACAAATTGAAAACATGTCCTCTAACAACGATTGGTTTTTAAACACATTATCTAAAAAATATATTAAAAAATTCAACGCTTATTTAACAACATATCAAATTCAATTTAACAAGGTATTTGGTAAATTAGGCGGTGGCTTAGTTGCTGAAAAGCGTAGACTAGGCGAAATTTTGCAAGAAGGCTTGGCTGCGGCTAAAATGCAGGTCAATTATGTCAAAGGTGATAAAATACGAGTCATTGTCAAGAATGATGGCTTTAATAACCCTATATCAACGGAAACTACTGCAAATGTGTCCGTTGATAGCATCCTGGAACAAGTCCAGAATATTGTCACATCAAATCAAGAGGTTGATATTAGAGGCACAACTTTTGACGTACAAATATTTAAAATACCTAGAGGCACAGGTGGCGGTAAACGTATGCTTAATTTGGCAGAAGGCCGTATTACTAAGAAGAGCATCACCCTCATAAATAATTCTGATAATCTATGTGGAGCTAGAGCCATAATTACAGCTTTAAGTTACCACAGTAATGAAATCTTAGGGGCAAAGTTGTCTTCAGGGGATATTAACAATATACGTAAAGGACGTATGCTCCAAAAAATATTAGCCTTAAAATTGTGTGAACTATTGGGTGGTTCGTACGATAATGGTTTTTCGCTAGAAGATATAAAACAAGCAGAAGAGCTACTAGACGTTCAGATTAAAGTCATTTGTGCCGAAAATTTCAATTCAGTTATTTATGCAGGCCCTGAAAAGTCTATTAAGTTGTATCTATATAAACATAAAAACCATTTTGACGTGATAAATCGCTTAGCAGGCCTATACGGACGGAATTACTATTGCCAAAAATGTGACAAATGTTACAATCGTAAAAATGAGCACATATGTGAAAAAGTACCTTTATGTTCATTGTGTAAGCAACCATCTCATGATTCGAACACAAAAAATAAAATTTATTGCGAAAAATGTAACCGATTTTGTTACAATGACTTTTGTTTGTCTAATCATGAAGCTGCTTGCCAAGAAGTATACAAGTGCCTTAATTGTAATAAATTTGTTAGTCGTGAGAAATTTCACAAGTGCGGTTTTTCATTGTGCAGAAATTGCAATGAATTTGTTGAGACTAGTACACATCAGTGTTATATGGTCAAGAAACCAGCAAAGGGAGGTTTTTGCTATGTGCCTTGCTTATGCAATGGACAAAACAAAAAAAAGAATCGTGGCTGTCTTTATAACAAATTTGATAAAAAGACGCCAATTTGTAAGGAGCCATGCTCTTGTAATGGCTTAAGCGACGACAAAATACCTCGTTGCACTTATACAGAAAAGTATATTTTTTTCGACTATGAAGCAATGCAAAATACCGGCGTGCACATACCCAATCTAGTTGTAGCACACGACTTTAATGGCTGCAAATATACGTTTACCAATAATGACGATTTCTGTAAATGGTTAATATCTGAAAAACACAGAGATTATACGGCAATCGCCCATAACGCCAAAGGTTATGACTCGTACTTTATTTTGAAATACTGTATTGAAAACACTATTAAGCCGTACACTATTTACAATGGTACCAAACTAATGCTTCTGGAAATACCGCAAATTAAATTAAAAATTATAGATAGCTCAAACTTTGTATCTGGACCGCTATCGGCGTTTCCAAAAACCTTCGGCTTAGAACAGCTACAAAAGGGATATTTTCCTTATTATTTTAACACCCCAGAAAATCAAAATTACAAGGGACCTCTCCCCTCTGCAGAATATTACAGCCCAAACACAATGAAAGTTAAGCAAAGAGAAGATTTTCTTAAGTGGCATAATTCACACAAAAATGAGGAATTTGACATGCAGAAGGATATAAGAGCCTATTGTGATTCCGATGTTGATATTTTGAGAAGGGGTTCATTGGAATTTAGAAAAGAATTTTTAAGTATTGCCAACATTGACCCTTTTCAATATTTAACTATAGCTAGTGTGTGTATGGCTATTTACCGGTCAAAATATTTGCCTACAAACGCCATAGCTATTGTTGAAAACGAGAAGAAAGACACATTCAGTCAGTCTTCAATTACATGGCTAAATCAGTTCCCTAATGCTCGTCATGCTTTAAATGGCGGCGAAGTACATATTTGTGGTGCCAAGGTGGACGGTTTTGATAAAGATACGAAGACCGTTTACCAGTACCACGGCTGTGTGTGGCATGGCTGCCAGCTCTGCTTTTCTCCTGATACGGTTAATAAAGTTAATCACAACACAATGGAGGATTTGTACGAAAAGACCATGCTTAGAAGTAAACAGATAAAAGATGCGGGTTATAAATTAGTAGAAATCTGGGAGTGTGATTGGCTGAAATCTAAAGAGTATAAGTTAGCTGACAAAGTTGATTTTAACGAACCTTTAAAGCCCCGAGACAGTTTTTTCGGAGGCAGAACTAATGCTTCCAAAATCAAAGTATCTGGTAAAAAGATTCGATATATAGACGTTGTATCTCTATATCCCACTGTGCAATATTTTGATCGTTACCCCGTTGGCCACCCCACGCTAATTTTTAATCCAAAGGTATATGACCCTACATGGTTCGGCTTAGTGAAATGCAAAGTTTTACCCAGCAGGCATATGTATCATCCTGTACTACCAGTCAAAACAGACAAATTAATGTTTGCTTTGTGCAAAAAATGTGTGGAAGACGAGACAGCCATATGTACACATACCGATGCCGAAAGGAGTTTTACAGGTACTTGGACCACCCTGGAACTTAATAAAGCGCTGGAAAAGGGATACAAAATAGAAAAAATCTATGAGGTTTGGCACTTTCCTCAAACTTCTACTGATCTGTTTAGGGGTTACATAAGAGACTTTATGAAAATTAAGATGGAAACGAGTCCTCATAATTATGATACGAATTAGGCTTACGCTTTAGCTACTAAAGAGCAGATGGGTATTGACTTAGACGTACATAAAATTACTACAAACCCCGGTAAAAGAGCCGTAGCCAAAATTTGTCTAAATTCTCTATGGGGCAAATTCGGACAGCGCTTAAATATGGGGCAAACGGAGTACATTACAGATGTGAAGCGGTGGTACGAAATATTACTCGATGATAAGTTAAATATATCAAATTGCATTTTTATTAATGATACCGTTGCTCAAGTTACTTTTAATTACAAAGACTTATTTTATGAAGATTACTCATCCACAAATATATTTATTGCTACGTTTACAACATCTAATGCCCGACTTAGATTGTATGATATGCTTGATAAGCTAGGCGAAGCCGTCGTTTACTTTGACACGGATTCGATTTTTTACCTTGATGATGGCATAAATACAGTTCCCACAGGTGAAATGCTGGGTGAATGGAGCGACGAGTTAGGCTCGGATGATTACATTGTAGAGTGGCTATCCTCTGGTCCGAAAAGTTACTATTATAAAACGTTTAAAGGCAAAGAAGTAACTAAAATCAAAGGCTTTACTTTAAATTATGAAAACAGTAAAGAACTTAACAACGTTTCGATAAAAAAGGTTATTGAGCAACCGTCTTCTGAAATTAAGTTAGTTTATGATCAGATTACCCGTGATACTACAGCAAAGAATCTTGTTACACGAAAACGAACGTCCAAAACATTTAAAATGGATTACAAGAAACGTCGAATACTTAATAGTGCTTCTAACGATGTTGTCGATACTGTTCCTTGGGGTTATTAACTTTATAAATTTCATCCATAATCTAAGCCTTACATAAGTTAATTATTAAAGTACCCATATTTTATTCAACTTAGAGAATCTACTTTTTGATAAATAATGTTTTTTGATTTGTGCATACCTCTGCTAACTCGTCATATCCAAACAAGCGTATTTTTTTTTTGAGTAAATTAATAGTTTTACTATCTTACACATTTTTAGACGAATAATTAAAGTATTGTTTAAAGGTACTTAGATACACATCTATATAGTACATGTTTTCCCAAAGTACCCTAAGCTAAAGTCCCAAGAAGAGAGACTGTTCTACATAAAAAAAAATATAAGTTAACATATAAGGCCACAGAGTTGCTTTCGACTGGTGAATCTGAATAAAATACTACAAAAAAATATAAGTTAACATATAAGGCCACAGAGTTGCTTTCGAATGGTGAATACTAATATTTTGGTTCTTAAAGTCCTAAGAAGAGAAAGTAATCTCGTACTGGTGAAAAACAGACAGTCTCGAGAGGCGAAGTCTGGAGAAATGGAAGTCTTTTTAAAGACTATTTGTACTATACGGTAGGCCTGTTTGATAGTTTTATGTATTAAATTTCACATTTAGTATATTGAATTTCAAACGGGGATTCCTAGGCTTAAGCCTTAAAACGAGGCCGCAAACACCTATAATAATCTAAGTATAGATTGTTACCTCTTGGGTTGGCTATGGAAAAAGGTGTTAAAAATGTATTATGCCGCAATAAGCTGTGTAGAAGTACTGTATCCTTTACTAAAATTAAAATAAACTAATTCCTACTTTTTAACAGCATAAAGCGTAGAGTTTTCAGAGACCATAATGCCGCTTCTTTCACCATAGCTAATTCGTCGCTCATTTCACCCAAAACTGTCTATAGCCTCCTACTATACTACTACTCTGATTAATAGTAGCAGAGATCGCCCTTATGGCATCTTTGTCATAAACATACCTATGCCGTTTATTCGACTCCAATCTGATTATTAGTAGCAGAGATCACCCTTATGGCATCTTTGTCATAAAAATACCTATCGCCGTTTATTCGACTCCAATCTGATTAATAGTAGCAGAGATCGCAGTGCCCTTATGACATCTTTGTCCTAAAAAATACCTATCGCCGTTTATTTGACACCAATCTGATTAATAGTAGCAGAATATCGCGGTACCCTTATGGCATCTTTGTCCTAAAAAATACCTATCGCCGTTTGTTCGACTCCAATCTGATTAATAGTAGCAGATATCGTGGTGCCCTTATGGCATCTTTGTCATAAAAATACCTATGCCGTTTATTCGACTCCAATCTGATTAATAGTAGCAGATATCGTGGTGCCCTTATGGCATCTTTGTCATAAAAATACCCGTTTGTACCACCTGTAACGGTTTTTGGCTACACCCTGTATAATATTTTCGCGGGTTCATTGCTCTCTAGCGGCGAAATTTACTTTGGGTCCAAAGGTCAATGTGGAGTTAACGCCGACCTTATCTACTTATATATATATATATATATGTACGAACTTTATTATTATTATGACGTTGGTACTTTAATTGATTATTTCAAATTGTTTATGTATAAGGATATTTGAATTAAAATTTAATGGATATAGAGAAATTGAACAATCCATATCATTTAAAATATAGAAAAACTATATTATACATATCTGATGTGAAGTGTACGACTCCATATTTTGGTGTACGCATATATACTCAAAATGTTCATCCAAAGCAGATATGCCTCACAATATTTGCAGAAATTATTATTTAGACCCGTCTGTACCAATAATAATAAATCATAATAAGCAAAAAAAGAGAAGAATGTATTTGACAAGTCGCTGGATTGCCTAATAGTTACAAGACATGTGCTCCCGCCTTTTCTATGTTCCCTAACCTAACATAACCATCAAGATTAAGAATTTGTTCCAGCTTTTATTTAGTACTTTAATTTTATAATTTTCAATTGGTATTAACTTTTGTGTAGAGTGGTATTATATATTATTCTTTTGCTTACTATATATAGTACCTAGTAATTTAAATTTAATTTGTGTAGTGGCAGTGTGGTATCATATATTTTTCTTTTTCATTATTTATTCGTGTGTCTTGGTTGTCAAAGGTGTTTTATATCAAGTAAGTACTTACCTAATATAATTTGAGTAAGAGAAATACATCAAGTTCTAGAAAAACTCTGAACAAATATTATAAGAGAGTCAGAACACAATTGAATGATGATTCTTCCTCCAATGAGTGTGTCAATGAATCAGTAGATCACAAATTGGAGCTCCAAAATTCTCATTTTTCGTCAGTTGAAGAAGGGTATGAAAGTATTGATGATAGTAATTATGGAGAATTGAGTGAATCTGATGATGATTAATTGCTAGATGCAAACTTGAAAACATTCATTGAAGAGGTAACACATGATCATGATGACCAAAACTATTCATTCAAGTCTCAATTAGCAATGTGGGCACTGAAACATAATGTTCCTCATAATGCTGTCAATGATTTACTGAAACTTTTACATCCCCATTTTTCTGAATTACCCATTGATAGCAGAACTTTACTAAAAACACCTCGTAAAATAGTTCCCGATGTAGTTGCTCCTGGAATGTATTATCACATTGGATTGAAAAGCTATTTAGAAAAGCTTATAGACCATTTGAAACATTCACTAATACATGATTCCAAACTAGAAGTATGTATCAATATTGATGGCTTACCTATTTCAAAAAGTTTAGGAGGGCAACTGTATCCTATTCTTTGCAATTTATTCAATAATTAGAAAAATATTGAGACAATAGGGATATATCATGGCAATGAAAAACCAGAAGATGCGAATGCTTTTCTAAAAACATTCATTGATGAAGTATTATCTCTCATAACAAATGGATTTATTTATAATGATAGACATTATCAGATCATAATTAAAAATTTCATCTGTGATGCTCCTGCAAAAGCTTTTATAAATTATACTGCAGGTCATACAGGTCTCTTGTTCAAAATGTGAAATTGAAGGCAAATATGTAGATAGGCGCACATATGTTTCCCTGACATACATGATTTGATTCTAGGTTCTGATTCTAAGTTTAGATCTAAAACGCAAAATGAACATCATACTGGAACATCAATTTTAGAACAAATTCCAGGTTTAGATATGATTTCTCATTTTCCACTAGATTATATGCACCTAGTTTGTTTAGGTGTTGTTAAAAAACTAATTGTAGATATCTGGATGAATGGAAAACCACCTAATAAATTTTCCTTCAGACAAATAACAGCAATTGCCGATTCAATTCTTGAGTTGATTCCACACATACCTCAAGAATTTTGTCGCAATCCACGTGCTTTGAAAGAAGCCAGAAGATGGAAAGCAACTGAATTTAGATTGTTTCTTTTCTACATAGGTACTGTAGTTCTAAAGAATAAAGTTCATTCCAACATATATAATAATTTTTTGAGCCTTCATATTGCTATGACTTTTTTATCAACGTCAAAGTATGAGGACAACATTGAAAATGCTAACTAATTACTAAGATATTTTGTTGAAACATTTATTATTTTGTATAGTGAACAATATGTTTCACATAATGTACACAATTTATTGCATATTTGTGAGGATGTAAAAATTTTGGGATTTTAGACAATTTCAGTGCTTTTCCATTTGAAAATTTCATGCAGACTTTCAAAAAGCTGATAAGAAAAATTGAAAAGCCCCTGCAACAAATCATGAGTAGATTGAATGAGAGATCATATTTACTAAATAGCAGTGCAATTAAAAATGTTGCAAATGAGACACCGCAAATTGAACATTCCAGTGGTCCACTATTGCCTGGTTTAAAAATAGAAAAGCAATTCAAAAAAATCAATGTGAAAAACTTCTTAATAACCATTTCTGAGCCCAATAATTGCTGTTGCCTTGTAGATAATAGCATTGTCATTGTTAAAAATATTATTACTGTTGACACACAAGTTATAGTTTCGGCTGAGAAGTTCTTGAAGCAATCAGATTTTTTCACTTCACCTTGTACGTCTTCAGAACTGGGGATCTATTCTGCATCGAGCATTTCTATGAGTTCACTGCAATCGTGGAAAATAGATGATATTAAATACAAATGTATGAAATTACCATTTGAAGATGAGCATGTGATCATACCACTACTACAATCACAATAATTCTGCAATTCTTGATTATATAGTCTTAAATATTAATTTAAGGAGTTAAGTAAGTGTTAAAGTATTGTCAGATATTATTTTAACACACATGTATTAATATACGTGTTAACAAATTTTTTCTTTGTGTGAATTAGTGAAATCCTACTGACCTAAGCAATTGTGAAATTAGTCTTGATTACTTAATGTAACATATTATTTATTCACTCACAAAAAATATTGAATTTTATTCCAAAACTTTCTTAATTTGTACATTTTTAGTTCACTATTTATTTTATATTTTTTGAGTTAAAATGCAATATATATATATATATATATATATATATATATATATATATATATATATATATGTGAGTCTACTGAGAAATTTTTGATAGTTACTTTTTGAAATCTTCACAGGCATATAATATCTTTTCAGTTGCTTAATTAGCATACATAATATTGTAATTATTTAAAATTGTGGACAAAACTTGGACGATTGTTACATTTTTTGATGAGAATACTGTGGAGGCTGTACCCACCAATTGGGTGGTTGGTAACATCTGTTTTACTGGCCACCATTCACCAGAGAGAAAGTTCTCCATTCCATCCGAAATTATGAAGAACCAAATACTTGTTGGCCCAGCCACAAAATTTCCATATTTAGGAATGGAACTTTCAGTGAGTACCTATTAGTTCTTAGATTATCTATTGTTTTTCATTTAGCTGGTTATTTCAGTTTCAATACTCATTTCAGATGATTACCTGCAAGCCAGGAATGAAACAAACGTTGCTGAATACAGCAGTGACCTAAATAATGATGATTCCAAATCAAGGAAATATAGGAAGAAGAGAAATACAACTCCATCTGATGAGGAAAGTGAGGAAGAATCTCACAAAATTCCTCCCCCTCCTTCAAAACCCACTACCAAACCTTCAGTGCAGGTTTCTCTACAATCACAAAATGAAGGTGATTATATTTATTTAATTTTACTGATTTTCAAAATGACTGTGCTTACCAACCTAGTGAGTCACTTTCGTTAGAAAATTTAGATACATTTCAAGTCACGATTTTATATATATCAAATATTTTATCCTTTAGTGCAGGTTTCTCTACAATTCCAAAATGAAGGTGATTATATTTATTTAATTTTACTGATTTTCAAAATGACTGTGCTTACCAACCTAGTTAGTCACTTTCATTTGAAAATTTAGATACATTTCAAGTCACGATTTTATATATATCAAGTATTTAATCCTTTATTTTTCAATCTGAATCAAAGAATTCAATTCTTCAAATACCCTTTGATTTCCAGCTTCTAAGAATTCGCCAGTTATTCCACCCACATCATCTGGAGAGAGCTGTCACTGCTGCCCTGTGCATGAAAGACAAGTAATAGGTGAGAGAGGATATTCAATTCATTATCTGTCCTGGCACATTGTTGGGCCTCACTAATACATTCTACGCAATTTCCAAATGAACAGATGAAGAAAATAATGGAGCAGTACTACTTCATTAGCAATGTTCTCACTGATATTAGTAGTAAATTAGAAAACATTCACATTAATAGACGTTCTATAGAAGATGTAGATTCTCTATTCATAAAATTTTCATTTTTCCCTTTAAAAAATGCTGAGAACCTGACAGAAATTTAGGATTATTTGGAAAATGTGACTAATTTCAAAGCAGATGTGAGTACATGTTGAAACAACTATATCTTTTTGTCCTTTAATATGAGTTTTTTTCAGTGTGATGAATTGTCTAAGGTCAGTGGCAACAACTTGTATGAGTTTATCAAGAGAATCATGTCACAGCTCATGACTAATTCCTTGACATCCACCTATAGTTTACATGGAAGAAAAAAAATTGAAGTTCATGGGACTGAAAATAGCGGATTTAATAATAAGTGAGTGAAATATATAATATCAGGATTATATTTGAATTTAATTGGCGCATCAGGCTTTATGGTACAATATATTTTGACATAAATCAGGAAGTCAGTTTTTTATTATAATAATCCCAAAACGTTGATTCTACTTTCAATTTTGTTTTTCTATATTTGATATATTTTTGGAATCCATCATTACTCATGTCTTCATCAGCTAGAGGGATGATGAATAACTTACAAGATAACTCCTCTGCTATTATTATTTACTTTTTTAACTCCTCCTCGGATTTTATTTCATGTTATACTCTCTTCTATTTTTCTATGTTCAAGTTAATAGAAATGATATATTACAGATGCTGCAGGAAAATATGGTAAAGGGAATGTCAGTCAGAAAGAAATTGAGGAGAGCATTATGAAATGGTTGAGGAGAGCCTCCGAACGTGAATGAAGTTGGTTTTTAATTTTAATAATTTCATTCATGTTACTAGAATTGTATTTTTTCATGTCTTATTGCCGCTGTGTTTCTAATTTTAATAATTCTATTTATGCTACCAGAATTGTATTTTTTTATGTTTTGTTTTCATTTTTAGTGAGCTATTGTTTATTTTATATTTTTTTAGTAGGTATGTATTTTTTGATTACTTTATGAACTGTAGTGTCGTTTAATTTGTGGGTATAATTAAAAAATGTCAATTTTAATACATTACAGTTTTTTTCCTTACCTCTCAGGTCTATTTTGGTAACAATGGATGAACAGAAAAGTAATTTTATATATTTTTACCAATACTTATAGGATGTATAAGGGGTTATATAGTAATGAATTCCCTCATGAAAAATGATATTCATATACAGTGTGATTGACGATTCAACAAGATAATCATGAAGTTGGACAAATACTGATTTTGTCGATTTTTCTGTATAGAACATAAACAAATTTTTAATTAACAGTTTGGAAACTCAGCCATTGTGAGTCCATAGATAAACGTTCATTGTGCGTCCAAAAATGGACATCCATTGTACGTCTAAAGTGATGTCCGCTGGACATTCACTGGACGTCCATTGGACGTTTAACGTCCAATCATGTACGTCCATTGGACTTTCAACGTCCGAAGATGGACATCCATTATATGTCCGAAGATGGACATCCATTGTAAGTCCGAAGATGGACATTCATTGTACGTCCGAATATGTACATCCATTGTACGTCCAAAGTGGTGTCCGCAGAACATTCAATGGACGTTGGATGTTTAACGTCCAATCATGTACGTCCAATGGACGTCCAAAACACCGAAAGTGAACGTCCATTGAATGTACAATGGACGTACATGTGCTGTGTGGGTATATGAGTTGAGCTGGCTAGGTGTCAGGAATTATTGAAATTATTTAATGTAAAAGGGTGTTGTTAACTGCATTTGAAATGTCTCCGATATTAAGAAGAGATATAATGGAATATTAGAGATTTAAGATTTTTATTGGTTTTGGAAATTTACGAAAGAAAAGTGTATAGGAGACATTTTTCAAAAGTGTATGGGATATGATGAGTTGTTGAGATTGATGAAAAGTTGCGGTGACGTGCCTTCGGTGGTACGGGACTATTTACGGTGGTCGGCGGTGAAATAATAACAATAATAAATCCAAAAATGCGGGTGCGTCGATCGTCGGTCCATTTGGCTAGTGAATAAATTCACAGAGTATGCAGGAAAACCGCAAAAAACCTGCAATACCGACGTGGTCTCATTGAAATTGTTGGTCGGTTTATATATCCATCAGCTGTCGATAAAAACTGGATTGGTTCAAACCATAGGCGTATCATCAGCGGTGTTCACCGGAACATCGTTACAAGATATTTGATTGGAATTGTTTCTATTCCTTTTATTCGGTCTTATTACTTGATTATTCTGCTTGTTTTCCTCAAGTAATTGGGAAAAGTCAAGGAATTTAGAAAACAATGTAATATTTCCAACTTTAGTAGCCAAAAATTGAAAGTTCTAGGATTTATACAGAATATACTTACATTTCAAAATGTAGCATATTCAGCTTTGTCAAGAGCTCAATTTTATTAATTCATAATACTTCTTAATATACCAGTGGCGGCCTTACCCATTGCGAGGCTCCGGGCAGCAGGTCTTTGCGAGGCCTTTTGTCCTTCGTGAAAAGTATGTGATGCGAAAGTAGGTCTGGTTGTTTGGTTTAGGTATTTGTCTTATTTAAGGAGAAATGCTAAAATTATACAAATAAATC
Organism: Galeruca laticollis; assembly: GCA_963921935.1. Taxonomy (NCBI): domain Eukaryota; kingdom Metazoa; phylum Arthropoda; class Insecta; order Coleoptera; family Chrysomelidae; genus Galeruca; species Galeruca laticollis. The sequence goes on along the minus strand of OY998176.1, from coordinate 147,440,742 downwards.
AAATTTGAGTTTTAATTATACATTGAAAGATTTACAAAATTAACAAATACAGAGATGATAAATTTTGAAATTGATGTTTGCGGCTTTTCCAAAGACTAAAATCTTTAATTAAAACACAATAATCTAACGAATGATGTACGTCATTTTCGATTGAAAGAATAGCAAGGGCTGAAAGCCGATCTTGTGTCATCGAATTCCTCAAATATGTTTACATAATTCTAAGCCTCGAAAAACTTCTTTCATCAGACGCAACTGTTACAGGTGTGGTAGCAATAATTCTCAGGACTATTTCGATAGTGGGGTAAACTTCAGTTAATTCTTTTTCTATTACGTATTTTAGCACCGAGATAATGTCATCGTTTCCTTCATACACACCGTTGAACATATTCAGTTCTTCGTACAATTCATGTCCATCAATATCACATGATTCTCCTACAGTCATATATATTTGCAAGTTGCTGCATTGCTTTAAAAGTTCACTATCACTAATTTCCTTTAATTTTTTTATATTATACATGAAACCAAATATGCTCTCATGATGTTTAAGAGCCTCAAACCTAGGATGACAGCTTGCGTGCACATTGTCGACAATGACATAAAAATAGTCTATTTTGGAAATTTCTTCCGCTTTCAATTCATGAGCTTCATCTTCGCCTTCATAATCAAAATTCCTTTTTTTACGTCGTCTTCTGACTTATTTGAACTGTCTGTTAATATCATTTTTCTTGGCTATTTCTCTTGCTGTTACAAGGGATGACTGAAAACCATTTTCTCGATAATTAGAGAGCAAATTTGTGAATGCGTCTAGGTGTTGTATAGCCACATCTAAGTGCATGTTTTCGCTTTGCCACATGTCATACCATATGATAAGTGAAACTACAAATTCGTAGGTAGTTAGTTCCTTCTCTATAGAATGGCATTCCCTAACCAACTGATAATCTGTTGTGTTTTATGCTAAATCCTTTAAAGCGTCACATATATCACTTAGTTGGTATTTAACGGTTTTCACCGATGCTACCCTGCACTCCCATCTAGTTTCAGAAACTGGTTTTAGCGACAACGATTTTACATGAGCATTTGAAATAGCTCACCTCTGATTTGAGCCGGAAAACAGAGTGTACAACTTTTGTAGCAAACCAAAAAAAGATTTTGCTTGGACACAAGACGATACTGCATCTCCTAGGATGAGATTCCAGCTATGACTCCCACAAGGTAAAAACTAAGCAAGTGGATTAATTTCAAGAATACGTTTTTGGACACCCCTTTTTTCACCACGTATATTGGCACCATTATCATATCCTTGGTCTCTGATACCTAACTGTTCTAATTCTGTGATTCTATAATTAGTCAAACTCTCACCTGTGGCTTTTTCGTCGGCTAAGAAATCAACAAAATGTTCTCCAATTTCAGCTGTATTTGTATTAAAATATCTTATAATAATTGAAAGTGGCTCAACACGAGAAACGTCACGAGTACAATCAAGAATAATCGAGTAATATTTATTATTTTTTCAACAATTTGAGTCTTCACGTGACTTGCCATTAATTGTATGAGTTCATTTTGAATACTTTTTCCGATATAGTGGTCATTAATTGTCTTATCCTTTACTTGTTGTAGGTGAAGTCTCAACACGGGATCAAATCGGCCTATCGACTTTACTAAATCTATAAAGTTGCCGCTTGTCTCACTCAAATCTGAGTCAGATGTTAACTTCTCTCTATGACCCCTAAAGGCCAAATTGTGGGATGCTAAAAAAATTACAATTGCGAGTAATCGTTCTAAAATATCTCTCCAACGTTGCTTTTCTTGTTCAATTTGTGACTGGGCCAAGAAGTCAATAGTGGAACAGATTTTTGAACCATTCTCTAAATTAATCAACTGTCGACTAGATTCGTGAGACTTTAGGTAATCACCCAAGTGTTTCCAATCACACACTCCTTCACTTGATCCAATCTTTGTATTTCCTATCCCGAATATTCCACACGGAAAACAGTAAAAGGCATCCTTTGTTTGTGAATAAATCATCCAGCGCCTGTGATGCTTTTCACCGGTAACTAATATCTTATTATAATGATATTCGCTGAATCCACGTCCATTATCATTTACGGGGAATAAATCCACTTTAACCCGGATTGGACCTTTTAATACAATCTCAGTTCGATCTACATCAGTCATTGTTATGGGCCACAAACCGGTGTCAATTTGAGGATTCAGATTTTCCGTTCCAGCAGTCATGGATGTAGACATAGACTCGGGCTCAGATTCGTGTTCTTGACTGGATAGCGTTGACGGTGGCATCGGTGACTTAAGAGACAATGATGTAGTTAATTCATCATCATCCTCGCTGTTTTTACTTAATGACGGCGGCGGCACCCATGATGATATGGAAGGAATGTTTTCAGCTGGAGCAGGATTAGAGTAATTTTCAGTTATTAAATGTTTTGTAGAGGTTTCTTTATCATCACTGTTTATATATTTATATAAAGATCCACGTAATATTTCGTTTACCTGCTTTCTTTTGATAGCTCGTTTCCTTTTTGAACTCCATGACTCAAATTTTCTACCGGCATCACGATGACGCTAACTCATTTCGTAAATCTTGTTTCGCACAAACAGTCGGAAATAAATTTTTGAGTATCACACAGTTTTTTACACTTTTTCAGCTTATTCAATACTTCAAATACTATAATTTACACTTTTCCCGCTCACTCAATACTTTAAATACTATAAAAACGTAATATTCAATAAAATTGAAAGATATGTACGGTAACGATTTTGTAACTCATACTGCAAGCAAAATAATTCCAAGTTGACAAGAGTTAACAAATGAAATGAAACACGGGGATTCCCCGAGCGATAGAGGAGCACAACAATATGTCCCGACTCACGAGTGTTATGCGATTAAAAAACTGATCCTCAATTGTTTCGAGGCGCGATATTCAAGTACTACACTGAGAGATTTTTTTCGATAACCGCAAGTACAGAACGTGACAGACGCGATTCGAGGTTAACAAGTGAAAATGAACGTAGATCGTAGTAAATTTTGGGTTATGATAAGTAAAACTGTACTAAGATTAAGAAAAATATAGAATAATGTACATCTTATGGTTACAATAACCCGAAGTTTATTTTTGTTTACACACAATTGTACTTCGAATCGCGGACTGGTCATATTTTGTACTTGCGGTTATCGAAAAAAATCTCTTAGTGTACATAATGAATTTTTCAATTATGTTTTGACTGAATAAATTAGTTATCCAACTTTATTTTAATTTACCATTATATTATAACCTTAATAAGCAATTAAGGATCAAAATCGAAAGTTTTAAATAAAAAAATCGTAATTTTTTTTTAAATTGATTAAAATTTGCTTGGGTTGTTGCGCGAGGCCCTTTCAAGAGCGAGGTTCCGGGCGATTGCCCTGTTCGCCACCCCCTAATGCCGCAACTGTGTTTGATTAGAATTGCTTCTATTACTTTTATTCGGGCTTTTTACTTGATACTTTGGCTGGTTTTTCCTTTATTAATTGGGAAAATTAGTTAAGGACTTTAGAAAAGTGTCTGATATTTCAAAAATTTAGTAGTCAATAACTGAAAATTCCAGGATTTACACAGAATAAACTTAATTTGAAAAATATTGTAAATAGTTATACAAATTTTTACATCGTTCCTGAATGTGAAGCATATCACCTTGAACAGTTTTTCATATGTACATTTAATTCCAAAAGAGAACAGGACGAGATTTCTAATTTTGTTCATCAAAATTCTGACAACTGTAAATTAACAGATGGAAACTTATTCCCCGAATAACAATCATGATGAAATTTCTGTATTTCTGTGAATTCTGTTCATCTCTGTTATTTACATAACTCAAAATATTGGAGCATAGAGTGTTTTGTTGTACGTTTCAACATGTAAATTCAAATTAATCGAATACATTAAATTACGATAAATTATTAAGACAAAGTAATTCACTGTTGACAATTTGCATTGATTTCTCGTGAAATGAATCAGTGTTGATAGAAACTGGTAGCTAACCTTGACCCACATAGACAAATAATATATTACTTTCTCTATGTTGAAGCATATGTTAAATGTTCAATGAACGCTTCCTTTGTACCCAAGTGTTGTGAACGCACTACCGCTGTAATTGTTCAAAGTTCAAAGTAAAACATAAACCACGTTTTGTGAAATTGTTGGATGTGATCGTATATTTGGTTTCGTTAATTCTTTGCACTTAATATTGGTGATTATGAACTATAGGAATAATGGTATTCTATTGCTGTGTGATTAAATTATACCTACATGATTTTTATAAGAAATTTTTTTTATTTTTGATTTTTGTCTTAAATTTGGCTAGTAGTGGAAAAAAATGTATATACACCACGGTGGTGAAGACATTTATAAACCTCGCACTTTATTCCGCTCGGGGCAAAGCCCCTCGCGAAATAATTTTGGTGCTCGGTTGATAACAATTGTCTTCACCACCTTGGTGTATAATATACTATTATTGCTATAAAATGTAACCATTAACATTAATTATTCTAATATCTGATAAAATCGTTCCTGGGACCTGACGTCTATTTAAATTAGCGCCTCGTCATATTTATTTGAATAAACAACATTCTCTAATATTTTTACGCATTCCTCCTATTACATATGGATTTTTTTTGAGTTCTCGAGTACTGTGAAAAAGGTATTATTATCAAGACATCCGATCTGTAACACCTTAATCAAAAGTTACATTTGGTAAACAAACAGATCATTCCAGTAAATCACGTAAACTATTCCACTATTTGAGAATTTCAAATTTGGAAAATACATAATAGAAAACGCTTGTTTATTTGTTCGAAAAAGTACGGTCCAATAATATTTTACATTATGTGGTCGTTAGAACTAACCTAAAACTATGATTGTACTCAATAGAATCAATTTTACAAGTTTTCCGTCAGCAGTAAGATATAACTTTAGATATATCATTGAAAACTGAAGCAATAAAAGCTGTTTATGGATGTTTAGAACAAATACTTGACTGATTTTATGAGATTCTACGATGTAAATAATAGATTGATTCCTTTCGAAAACCATATATCCCATATTTTTAAACAAATCGTGAAATATTTATAAATGGTACAAAATAGATCTTTCTATCGATATTTTTTCACTCTATCAAGACTCATGTACCTATATCATTGTATTAACTGGTGTGAACTTAGCAGATTAAACTCGGCAGCAAAAATACCGAAGATATCCGTGGAGTCGGAAAAGTTTCACTTTTTTTATAAAATGGTATATATTGGCTTATTTTGTGCCAAATTTTTGATTATATATTAGATTTATTCGCATTTTTCAACTCTTTCAATATTCAAAGTGTAAAAATTAATGAAATGAAAAATGCATTCTGTTCACAAAATATCAGTACTTAATCAAGAGTGACTACTCGTCACTCGCGCCATGTCACGTCTCGACTCCACCCTCTTTTATATATTTTTGCGCTAAACGACAGCCACTCTTATACTGAAAATTTCGTCTTTTTCCTCGCAATTCTATATTTTTCAATTAAGTATATTATCTACGGGTAAATTATGTATACATTTGCCATATAATTCATATATGATCTTCCAGTTGCAGCATCAATGATAATTTTCCATATATTTATTAAAAAGATATTCAGTTCTAAAAAATAAAAGTAGTAACTTTTGTAAAAATATTTCTAAAGTTGAACGTTGGTTATGTGTGGTTTCGATATTACGGTTAGAAAATCAATGTGTCGCCATCGGTGATTCATTTCTTGCAGGTGTGGTGGTCGATTATTGAGTTTCATCCACACTGATGCCCTGAATCTCGAATCGGGGCGTTATTCTTGACGTCGTTTCCAACGTCATGCACACGCAAGCCTGTGAATGCTCTATTTGCTAACAGTTCCTAAAATCATGGAATTGTACCGTCCTCACAATAGCGTGAGTTGACGTTACAATACAAATGTCATTTGGTTATGTCAAATGTAAGGGTGCATTCAGATGCTACGTCGGGAGCGTTTTATGCGATCAGATGCTTAGGTCTGGTAAATAGTCGGGTCGTTCAGATGCTAGCGGTAAATTTAACCAATCGTCCAACCATTTGCGTTTTATAGTGCATGATTGAGAAGTTTGGGTTATGTTTACAAAATTACAAATAATAAATTAATATTCAACGAGACTGTTTATATTTTTTTCTACACCCACATGTATATTATCCATTTACTGCACAATTCACAGAATGGAAATGTAAGCCATTTCGGTTAACTGAAAGGATATGATTTTATTTACATCCTAGAATGTATATGAAATCCACTAATCAGCATTTGCATTCAGTTCCTGTCAACTCTTCTTTTTTTCAGTTTCAATGTAACGTCAAGGTAACTTGTCAAAATATTTCTTTAGTTTTCAAGAAAAATATTTTAGTAGAATGAGTGATTCCAGTGATGAATCAAAAATTATTACTCCATCAGATATTCGTTTAGCCGCAAAGGAGACGTAACACACATCATTACCCAAAAAATCAAAAAGTAAATATGAATTTTGTTACAAAAAGTTCATGGATTGAACTCTGGTAAACGGAGTTAAAAATATTATCAGAACATGTTATCGCTGCTTATATGAATGAAATTTCGAGTACAACAACCCTTTGGACAACATATTATTTGTAAAGAACAATGATAAATATTAAAAGTGACATTGACATTTCCAGTTACCCTAAATTGCGTTGCCTTCTTAAATTACAAAGTTTCTTCTAGAAACACCGGATCAAGAATATTTATTCACAAAAGTAAGTTTAAATAAAATAATCAATACAAATTAAAAAAAAACATTAATCATTTAAAAGTAGTAGGTGTCTATATAATGCTGTATATTAGCATTGTTCATATAAGTTTGTGATGGATTAGTTTGTTAACGTACGTGTCTAACTGTATACAGAAGGGAATATAGTTGATTCAATCTCCGCTTCATGCGTTTACTTTTATTGCTGATATTTGTATTATAAATAGTAATTTTCATAAAATTTTAGTTAGTGTTCATTTTTGGAATTTCTGGAGGACGTCCCCGTCAAGAATTGAAAATTTTGAAGGTAAACCATGTTAAAGATTTAGAAAATGAATTTCAAGTTAATTTAATTGATAAACAAACCCATATCCTCTGTAATTCCTTGTATGTTTTACGAGGTCTCCAAAAAATATATTCTGCTTAGACCACCAGATATTGAACAATTTTTTGTTAATCACCAAAAAGGAAAATGTTCGAAGAAAGTAGTCGGAATTAACAAAATTGGTAATCAGACCAAAATAATTGCTGAATTTTTAAAATTACCAGATGCGAATTTTTATACGGGACATTGTTTACGCCTTAAATAGTAAAAAATTTCATGAAAAATATTGATCATACATTTGAATAGATCTTCTTGTTCGAGATTTAAACCAAAATTGTTCACCAAACACGTTATAGTATATTGTACAATGAGCATGAAATGACATACATTTCCCACGAGTAGGTATATGAAAATTGGTAGTACGAGCGTAGCGAGTAATACAAAATTTCATATACTTACGAGTTGGAAATGGGTCATTTCATGCAAATTGTACACTATACTCTTTCTACGACCATCATAAATCATAATCCAAACTGCAATATTTTACATAACAATTTTTATTATAAACTTTCCTGCCATCATTGTGGCATGGTTTAGAAAATTTTTTCTCTGATATTATTAAGTCGGGCTCTTAGCCCTTTGAATGACCCATATATTTTTTTTCTTTTTGTACATGTACCTACCTACGTCCTGAAACAAATAACGTTCAAAATTTGAAAATTTTGACAACTCGGAAATATAAATACTTTATGCAGAAAAAATCGTTATAATTCACCTGTGGCAGAAGTTATCAATTATCGTGTCTCTTTAAAGGAGTTATATCACCTCCTGCATCTACCAGGATAGTGACCGATGTCGTTCTAAAGCAATGGCTAGTTTACATATCTGGATCAGCACGTCAATGTCAAATCATCCTCACTATCGCGACCCATTTTCGGTTTTAAATTTTTTTTATCAACCAATTTTGTAAACATCCATGTGAAATCTCAAATTATTAGATATACATTAACCAACATGAGTCGATCATATATTATAATACATATGACCAAAAAATTCGTTAATATAATGACAGTCTAGTAGCGCATGATTGGCGTGGGAAATGAAATAGGTATTTCGATACAGTTAGCCCATGAGAAATGAAAACCTGTATTACAATGTGGTGGGTTTCTTAATCGAAGACGCACTTGAAATGTACATTTTTATGGCCATAGAAAAAATCTTTTATATTTCTATGATAAATTTGCAAATGCTCAGAAGAAACAAAAATTGTACGAATCATTTTATGATGTTTGCTTTGTGACTCTAGTTCTAATATTTATTGTTTTGCATTCTCCTGTTTTCTAATGGAAAAGCAAAAATGAGGCAAGTCGTATTCACTTTTATGTTTATAAGCTCTAAAGGACCAATCGTAATGTTACGATAATAACTGCTTCCATATGTATGAGTTGTTTGTTATGTTAAATGGAAATCGATGTGTTCTAATTTAACCCTTTTACTTAGGGTTAATTAGAGGGAATGTATTTTTGGCTTTGCGAAGGACCACTACGGCCGTTTGTCACTGAAGTAACGATGAACCGTAGAATGAAATTAAACACTGTTATCACGTTATGATTTATATTGTCATGAAATATAAGTTATTTACTGTTGCTTCGACAATTAAGAATTCACTTGACTTTTCGCGATAACTAAAAGTATTGTGCACATACTATGTTGGTTTATTAAAAGAATAAAGATTACGGACACATGGTGGTTCCCGGGTTAAAAACGCCGGCTGGTTTTACGAAGTTGTAGCACGATATATGATGAAAGAGGGTGTCTGAGAAGTGTGAAAGCTATCTGGGAAGTGAAGTAAAAATGAGGCTATTTTCGTATTTATATGGTTGATGACGTAGGATCGAGGAATGAGTAAACTATTAGAAACTAGCCAATGGGATAAAAGTATTTTAAAATGTAACGTTCGAACAACAAGTGAATGTTGCAGATATGAAGATGTTTTTTGTGGGGTTTTCAACGGTTTCGTAGATACAGATAACAGAGTTTGGAAGAGAGTTTTTATGAAGAGATAAGATGTCGGGGACTTTGATATGTTCAGTAGAATTTCAGAAAACGATATTTATCTGTTTTTCTTAGGTGTTAGTAAATTTAAATGACTTTTTTAGTGAAGTAAAGAAATATTAACTGTTGAAAATAAGGATATATTTAGTTATGTGTTTTGAGCATAATATTCGACTTTTATTATACAGGGGAAATTGAAATAGAATCACGGGAGAATTTGGTAATTAAAACCAAATTCGAACATATTGGGGGCGCGGGAAGAATGGAAGAGAGGTGAGAGATGGCTGCTCTCAGACATCGAATGCTGATGTTAGTGAAAGGGTATGGAGCGTGAGTGTGTGTACAGTGTTGATGCAGGTTTGTGAATGAAAGTGAATAATTTTGGGAGTAACTATGTAAATAGGTGTATATGGGTTGTAAAGTAACCTAATGTTGGTGTCAGAGTGTTGTAAGGACTCTAACGTCATGAATGTAATGAATGAATAAGATTTGAGGTTAGAGTGTTGTAAGGACTCTAGCGTCATGAATGTAGCGAATGAATAAATGTTGAGGTTAGAGTGTTGTAAGGACTCTAACATCATGAATGTAATGAATGAATAAGATTTGAGGTTAGAGTGTTGTAAGGACTCTAACGTCATGAATGTAACGACTGAATAAATGTTGAGGTTAGAGTGTTGTAAGGACTCTAACATCATGAATGTAACGAATGTAAGAGTTGAGGTTAGAGTGTTGTAAGGACTCTAACGTCATGAATGTAACGAATGTAAGAGTTGGGGTTAGAGTGTTGTAAGGACTCTAACGTCATGAATGTAATGAATGAATAAGATTTGAGGTTAGAGTGTTGTAAGGACTCTAACGTCATGAATGTAACGAATGAATAAGAGTTGAGGTTAGAGTGTTGTAAGGACTCTAACGTCATGTATGTAACGAATGAATAAGATTTGAGGTTAGAGTGTTGTAAGGACTCTAACGTCATGAATGTAACAATGAACAAGAGGCCTAGATGCATTCTAGTTCTTGTTTGGTAAGGGCACGAATGTAAGCAATATACTCTAGAAATGGACTAGAGTTGTAAACGATAAGAATGTAAGCAATATACTCTAGAAATGGACTAGAGTTGTAAACGATAAGAGTGTAAGCAATATACTCTAGAAATGGACTAGAGTTGTAAACGATAAGAATGTAAGCAATATACTCTAGAAATGGACTAGAGTTGTAAACGATAAGAATGTAAGCAATATACTCTAGAAATGGACTAGAGTTGTAAACGATAAGAATGTAAGCAATATACTCTAGAAATGGACTAGAGTTGTAAACGATAAGAGTGTAAGCAATATACTCTAGAAATGGACTAGAGTTGTAAACGATAAGAGTGTAAGCAATATACTCTAGAAATGGACTAGAGTTGTAAACGATAAGAAGGTAAGCAATATACTCTAGAAATGGACTAGAGTTGTAAACGATAAGAAGATAAGCAATATACTCTAGAAATGGACTAGAGTTGTAAACGATAAGAATGTAAGCAATATACTCTAGAAATGGACTAGAGTTGTAAACGATAAGAATGTAAGCAATATACTCTAGAAATGGACTAGAGTTGTAAACGATAAGAATGTAAGCAATATACTCTAGAAATGGACTAGAGTTGTAAACGATAAGAAGGTAAGCAATATACTCTAGAAATGGACTAGAGTTGTAAACGATAAGAATGTAAGCAATATACTCTAGAAATGGACTAGAGTTGTAACCAATAAGAAGATAATAATACCTTTGTCCAGGTATTCACATAAAGGAATAATACCTTTGTCCAGGTATTCACATAAAAGAATAATACCTTTGTCCAGGTATTCACATGAAAGAATAATACCTTTGTCCAGGTATTCACATAAAAGAATAATATCTTTGTCCAGGTATTCACATAAAAGAATAATAAATGCAGTAAAGAACGAGAATGTTTACGTCGATTCTAGTTCGACAAGTGTGGTACCAGTTTGTTTTACGAGTAACGGTCCAGGAACCTCGGACTTCTCAGTGTGTAATGAGATAATGAGAGAAACGAAAGAGAATGTTTAAGTCGATTCTATTTCGACAAGTGTGGTACCAGTTTGTTTTACGAGTAACGGTCCAGGAACCTCGGACTTCCCAGTGTTTAATGAGATAATGAGAGAAACGAAAGAGAATGTTTAAGTCGATTCTATTTCGACCAGTGTGGTACCAGTTTGTTTTACGAGTAACGGTCCAGGAACCTCGGACTTCCCAGTGTTTAATGAGATAATGAGAGAAATGTAAGAGAAAGTTTAAGTCGATTCTATTTCGACAAGTGTGGTACCAGTTTGTTTTACGAGTAACGGTCCAGGAACCTCGGACTTCCCAGTGTTTAATGAGATAATGAGAGAAATGTAAGAGAATGTTTAAGTCGATTCTATTTCGACAAGTGTGGTACCAGTTTGTTTTACGAGTAACGGTCCAGGAACCTCGGACTTCAAAGTGTTTAATGAGATAATGAGAGAAACGAAAGAGAATGTTTAAGTCGATTCTATTTCGACAAGTGTGGTACCAGTTTGTTTTACGAGTAACGGTCCAGGAACCTCGTACTTCCCAGTATTTAATGAGATAATGAGAGAAACGAAAGAGAATGTTTAAGTCGATTCTATTTCGACAAGTGTGGTACCAGTTTGTTTTACGAGTAACGGTCCAGGAACCTCGGACTTCAAAGTGTTTAATGAGATAATGAGAGAAATGTAAGAGAGTATGCTCATGAGACTAGAGCAAGTACGAATGCGTGCAACAACAAGTGAGTAAGAGTAAGTATGAATGAATGTGAATGCAAATGTAAATACGAGTATGTACGAATAAGTGTAAAAGTATTATGAATGTGAGCTTTGAGTGCCAATATGAGTATAAGTATGATTAAGGTGCAATTGTATGCTAGTGCAAGTAATTATGTAAGTGTGAGTTAGCATAAAAGTAAAAATGTAAGGTAGTGACCACGAGTGTTTAAGTATGATGAAAGAGTTTTTTCTATCTCTTTCGAGATTGTTTTTGTATATGTTTTTATGATTATAGATGTTTGTGTTAAGGGGACCCGACTCTTTTGCGGGTAAGAATGAGTTTTTAAAATGTTTTAATTAATGTAAAGGAGTTATTTCTGTTCTCGTCAAGAAAAGGAGGGTAAGATATGTATATAATGTTTTTGTCAAGTTGTGTTAAATTCAAAGTGTCGTCAATGTGATTGTTTAAGTAACATATGAGTAAGGGGGGATGCCGTTTTCTTCTAAACGTCACCCAAGTGTTTATATTATCCAAGTATCATCTTCTTCAACCAAGTATCTTCATCTTTTCAACCAAGTTTCTTCATCTTTTCAACCAAGTATCTTCTTTTTCAACCAAGTATCTTCATCTTTAACCAAGTATATTCATCTTTTCAACCAAGTATCTTCATTTTCAACCAAGTTTCTTTATCTTTTCAACCAAGTTTCTTCATCTTTTCAACCAAGTATCTTCATCTTTTCAACCAAGTATCTTCATATTTTCAACCAAGTTTCTTCATCTTTTCAACCAAGTTTCTTCATCTTTTCAACCAAGTATCTTCATCTTTATCCAAGTATCATCTTCTTTTCAACCAAGTATCATCTTCTTTTCTTTTTAACCAAGTTTCTTCATCTTTTCAACCAAGTATCTTCATCTTTTCAACCAAGTATCTTCATTTTCAACAAAGTTTCTTCATCTTTTCAACCAAGTTTCTTCATCTTTTCAACCAAGTATCTTCATCTTTTCAACCAAGTATCTTCATATTTTCAACCAAGTTTCTTCATCTTTTCAACCAAGTTTCTTCATCTTTTCAACCAAGTATCTTCATCTTTTCAACCAAGTATCTTCATATTTTCAACCAAGTATATTCTTCTTCATTTCAATACCTTTATCCAGGTATTCACATAAGAGAAATGTTCATGTCAAAGTGTCTAAGCTTTTTTTTTGTTAATCGTCCAGGGTTTTAGGTGTTAAAGTATTTGTTTCTCAATGTTCAAGTATAAGTTTAAGTTTTTCACATAGTTTCAAGTATATAAGTATCACTGTCCTCTTCCAGAGGACTAAAGGATTGTTTTCTTGACGAGAAAGAGTTTAAGCAATGATGAGTGAGTGCTATTCTGCACTGTAAGGGCGTTGAGTACAAATGAATCGTTTATTCGAGTGTAAGTGTTAGTTTGATAATGAATTATGAGCAAGAATGTTTTAATGTGAGAGTAAGTTTTGATTTTATAATTGTTTTGTGATTTAAGAATGTGTGTTACGGTAAGTTTTTCTTAAAAGTGGTTTGGTCACACCGGAAGAATGTATGTAATGAGTAAGAGAGGGGTTATCCGTAAGGTATTGTGAATGAGTTGTCCAGAACACTATGTTTCCTGACGATAATATTCTGGAGATTGTTGCATTGATGGTGAATGGTTAGGGTTTGGGATCTTGGGTTAACAAGTTTTCCAAGACTGTACATTTTTTTTTAAGAAATCAAAAAAAATATCACTAGCAATTAAATTTTGATCAGTCTCTTTTACTTCAAGAGATCTTTTTGTATTATAATCTAACTTTGTTTTTAATATGTGAACGATTAGTGCATCAAATACTCTTCCTTATTGATATTTAAATTTAACAATGACTTTACGATAGATCTAGCTTCGGACGTGAATGTTCTTAATTGTTGGGCAGTACATTTTGAAATGTTATTACAATCTGTCAAACGGTTAACATGGGCAGTAACAATCTGCCGTGTATTATTATATTTAACATGAAATGCAAATTAATGGCTATGTTTGAACAATGCTTATTTTGTATCAGCGTAATATATTTGTTTTATATTTTTGCTACCAGCCGTGCCTGTTCAGTTTTCTACGACTAGTTGCAAGTTAAAATGATACTCTACATTTAATGCATGTTATATACAAAATATCAATTCACTTTGTCCATTAGTGTAACGGTTTTATTATTAATACATAAAAAATATCAAATAATGTTATTATAGTTCCAAATCAATGTTACTGTGCAATTCTTTAAATCACCCTGTATACTATTTTATTCTACACAAACAATGTCAAAGAATGTTATTATAAATCCAAGTTAATATTAAGGTGAAATTATTTTAAAGTGTTTGAGTGCAGACTTTTGTCTACCACTGTATGTTAAATTTATGAGATTTTTCCATCGTTTGATACGCAAATATATGAAAATATTCATCAGTTTTAACTATATTATCTTATAATATTAATATACATGACTGTAATTTTAAATTGTAAAATGTGATAAATGTTTTTGCATTGTTAGATCACTGAATTTCGTATTACACTATATTCTATGTTTACAAAATTTTACGTTGGTTGATAAGCAAATATACAAAATCTTTTATTATCGATAAATACCTTATCTAATGTCTGTTTTCTGCTTACTGAAATTCTCGAAGAGTTCTCGGGAACGCTGAGGGTCTATATTCTCTGGACTCCAAGGGTTGTTTCACTGCTCTCGCTAGGACTGTGCTTCACTATTTTCTGGTTCTATCCGGTCTCGAATCAGGACCATGTTCTAATTTAACCCCTTTTACTTAGGGTTAATTAGAGGGAATGTATTTTTGGCTTTGCGAAGGACCACTACGGCCGTTTGTCACTGAAGTAACGATGAACCGTAGAATGAAATTAAACACTGTTATCACGTTATGATTTATATTGTCATGAAATATAAGTTATTTACTGTTGCTTCGACAATTAAGAATTCACTTGACTTTTCGCGATAACTAAAAGTATTGTGCACATACTATGTTGGTTTATTAAAAGAATAAAGATTACGGACACATGGTGGTTCCCGGGTTAAAAACGCCGGCTGGTTTTACGAAGTTGTAGCACGATATATGATGAAAGAGGGTGTCTGAGAAGTGTGAAAGCTATCTGGGAAGTGAAGTAAAAATGAGGCTATTTTCGTATTTATATGGTTGATGACGTAGGATCGAGGAATGAGTAAACTATTAGAAACTAGCCAATGGGATAAAAGTATTTTAAAATGTAACGTTCGAACAACAAGTGAATGTTGCAGATATGAAGATGTTTTTTGTGGGGTTTTCAACGGTTTCGTAGATACAGATAACAGAGTTTGGAAGAGAGTTTTTATGAAGAGATAAGATGTCGGGGACTTTGATATGTTCAGTAGAATTTCAGAAAACGATATTTATCTGTTTTTCTTAGGTGTTAGTAAATTTAAATGACTTTTTTAGTGAAGTAAAGAAATATTAACTGTTGAAAATAAGGATATATTTAGTTATGTGTTTTGAGCATAATATTCGACTTTTATTATACAGGGGAAATTGAAATAGAATCACGGGAGAATTTGGTAATTAAAACCAAATTCGAACACGATGTGTATATGCACTTTTCTTTATATTTCTATTACTTTACACTTTCTTCATTTTGCGTCACAATTAAGATTATCACAAATGCTTATAATACATTGTAATTGAAAACTTTTTACTTCTTTATGATTAATTTTTTGACAATGTGACTTTTTATTAATTTTTGAAAGAATTTTTAATTGAATTTTTGTTACTCGACTAACAACCTTTTTATATATGATGAGAATGAAAAATTTAATGTGTGTTGTTATAGATATTTTTATATGTCGTTTAAAGTGGGTGATAACAAGGAAAGTTATGTGAGAATGTAACCAATGAGAAATAGAGATTTAAATGAAACTGTCATATGATTGTTGAAACTCAGTCGACGCATCTAGTTTTGTGGACAAAGAAATTGATAGATAGTTATCTGTGGTTTTTTATATGAAATGAAGTTTGAAATCGGTTTTGTAAAATTATAAATACAGGGTGAAGACAAAGTAATCATTTATGTAAGAATTAACAGTAGGAATTTGAGTGTTAACTCAAATTCGTACATCTATAATAAGAAGTACACATTTATTTAAGACTGATTCCTACTTCTTTTACTAGGGAAAGGGAAAGTAAGAAAATGGAAGTGTTTCAAATACAATGTAGCTATAAAATTTTCTTACCGAATCTCCCGCGAGCTCGAAATATTTTCCATACATTTTTTCTCATTTGCAAATTCTTTCAAGAAAATTCACACTTAGAAAAATTTTTCGGAATAATCAAAGCTCTAAAAAGATTATAAGTGAAAATATTTCAGATATTTATTTGGGATCTAGATGTAGCTTATTATGGAATACTTATGCATCCAATAGAAACACAACTATATACTAAGATCAGAAAATAAAATGCAGAAAAAAAAGAAACAATTGTTTTAACTGGTTTCAAAATAACAAAATAAATAAAACAAATAGGTATAACTAACTTAACCAAAAACTATGAAACTAGATTAATTAAAATTATTTGCTATTTCTTCTCTAAATCTAGTTCCTTAATTCTTCATTTCTTCAATATTTTGGATGTTATTTAATATTGCATTGACTTCATGCAGAAATAATTGTCCTCTTCTTCATAATTTTCCTCATCATCGTTAAACATTAAACATATGTTGCCTAGAACACAGGCAGTTTGAACAACGTGGGGAATTAAATTTGTACGATTTATGTCTAAATATTTTAATCTTCTAAATCTTCCAAATAACAGACAAAATGCCCTTTCAATAACCTGTCTGGCTTTAGGAAGTTGGGTATTGAATCTAACTTGATAAAGATGGAGATATCCCCTATCTTTATAAGGTGCTATACACCAATCATATACTGGATATGCTTTATCTCCGATTATGAAAGAGCCTGGTTGAAAATAAACATCTTTTTGTTTTATGAGGTTTTTAAATGTGGTTGAATTCCGTAAAATTCGAATATCACTAACACTGCTGGGATAACCACAGAAAATGTCTAAAAACTTTTTTTGCTATCACAAATGGCTTGTAAAGTTACACCATAAAAACATTTTCTATTTGTTAATACAGTTCTATGATTTCAAATTTTAAAGAATTTCAGTCTATTTTTTGCAATACTTTTGGCAAACCCTGTATATGTAAGATTTGGCAGATTATTTAATTTCTGATGACATTTACATGTCACAGTTGAAAAAGATATTGAAGGTTAAAGAAAACAGAATTCGTTATAACGTATTTAGATAATAAAACAATTCCAAGTCTTTGTTGCAGGAAAATAACAAATAGAGTTTTTTTTAAAAGAAGAAAGTGTGTAACCACAGTGTAATGTGGTTATTTATTTGATAAAAAATAGTTAGTTGAATTTGAGCCCGAACGGAGAACATGTAATTTGATAGTTCTCCAAAATTTCGCCAAGTAATAGTTAGTTGAATATTATAATAATTAATAATAGAAAATAATGCATTATTTCGACGAAAACTGCATCTAAATAATAGATTACAACATTTTTAATTCAGAATAAATACAGAAATTTAATATTGAACAATTATATTGGAAAAATTTATTAAAATAAGTTGGGACTGTGAATGGGTATTTGACATTCGCGAATTAAAAGTGACAATTCGAAAATCATTTGGACAATTCGAGAAATTTATCAATTTAGTTCGTAATTAATTTAATTTGTATCCATTATAGATAAGATTTTGCTATTTGATAATTTATAAACTTCATTCGTAATTCACTTAAATTTTGTACATTGTAGATAAGATTTTTGTTATTCGATAAAAAAAAGGAAAACTAGTATTTGTTAATTCCTGTAAGATTTAGTAATTGTATATAACTTTTGAATTCTACTTACTTTAGATATAGTTTTATAATAGATTTGAACAGTTTATAGAAATTAAATTTACTTAATTTGATAAAAAAAATTATTTGTGACAGTGACATTTGTGGATGATTGGTGACAAAATGTTTATTGAAATATATTGAATGTCACAAAGAAATTGAATAGCCTTTATAATCTTGAACAAACAGTCATAATATATTACTAGGTAGATGAAACAGAACAAAATTAATAATCAATATTTAATTTGGACAATACTTTGAAATCTTATAAAAAATTTGATTTTTATGGCACATTGAACCCACCCTGAGATAAGAGTGATTCGAATATTTTACATTGGATTTATCTTTCAATGAATTACAATTTTTGATAGCCGGGAATTTTTGACAACTGTCAGATTGAAATAAATATCATACGCTACTAAAGCCGTGTGTACAATATGTATGTCTTTGAATTTTCCTGATATGCTTTTATGGGAATATATGTTCCATCGATTGCTCCAATGAAATTGTCCCATAGAATTAAAGTTTTCCTCACTTTGAGTTCTTTCTTCTAGTGTTGGTCATTTCAAAATTTTGTCGGTAATCGAAATAATTGCATTGATTACTCTCTCCATTGACACAAACAGAGAGGATTTTGCCATATCACACCTGCTTGCAATGTAAATATTTCATAATTTATTAATTTTTCCTACTTTACCTATAGCTATCTGGAGTGCTCAAAATCCAAAGAGTTGATAGTAGCTGTAAACTAGCATCAATGTTTTCTTTGAATCTGGTGTTGCTTTTCAGTAAATGGGCAATTTGGTTAAATACATAATTCTAAGCAGACCTCGTCAAACGTAAATGTTGTTGGAATTCAGCGTCACTCATTTTATCTATGATCTTCAAAAATCGTGAGTTCGAAAAATATTTTCTCTACTAATCTCTGTGTTGTATTCATTATTGCACTCACAAATATTACCAATTTGGTATTACAAATCTTTAATTTTGTCAATATTGTTTGAGTGTGGTTAAGTAAAACAAACGTTGAAATTTGACATTTGGTTGTTATTGGTTTATATTTAACATCTAAAAATATTACACCAAGTCGTTCAGATAAATCTTGGGTCAACGGCTACAACCAAAACGAATCCTACCGTGCGTTTTTTCTTTACCAGACAAAGCATCTGAACGCACTCTAAAGAAGCTATTCAATCCTTTCAGACTCTGCTCCTAATATTGATATATTCAAGAAAGTAGCGTTTAGAATCTAGTCTCGGTTTCTTAGTACTTCCTGGAGTTGATCTTCTTCGTTCAGGTGCATGGCTATATTTAAACAAAGAGCAGAAATAATACAAAAAATATATAAAGACTGTACTGAGAGTTATACAAAGAATGATTTAAAATGATGTTCAGACAGAATATATAATATCGTATGAAAGTGTCTATTATGCGGTTTTACAGGCGCCCACTTGATAGCGCTGAAGACATAACTCTCGTCACAGGTTTGATCAAATTTTTATTTGAAATCGATAGTTGAATAGTAGCTCATTCGAACAATACTGCTGTATTTCCTAAATACCCAACAAGTAAGCTTCCATAGCCAAGAAATAAAAAATTATTAAAACTAGCCCCCCGCTCCCCCAATTATCTTCGGCAAACAATATTATAGTTGTAATCTGAAATACGAATTCCTAACGATACTTATTATTACTTCTAATTCTCATAGCACTTACCACGCCTCCATGAAACCGGGTGAAAGGAAATAAATTATTCGTTTGTGTGTTTTTTAGAGGCGTTGTTACTGATAATTTATTATTTCATGGGGATAAAACAGACGATACTCTATAAAACAAAGAAACTTCAAGTTTACCTGAATTTTAATATCCATTTCTTGATTGAATAGGTTATTACTGTCACTCTATTTATTTTTCAGTTGCTCTATTGGAATTGAAAGATCCAGATAATGCTGTTAAAGCATTTCGATTAGCATTAAGTTTGTGTCCAGAAGATGTTTATATTGTCGTTAACATGGCATTATGTTGTGTGTTACTTGGTAATGAAGGGGAAGCGATTGGGTTGATGGAAAGATATGGAAGGTTGATGGAAAACGATGCTGTTTGTGCAAATGAGGTAAGTTTGTCCTTTTATACATACGTGTGGTGTGTGGTTGTTATTAAATTCAAACGTGTTGCCACTGTGTCGTGAATATTTGTTCATAACAACTGGTGCGTAGCCCTAAAAAAATTCTAAAAACCTTACTATTATCGATATAACATCAGAGCAAAACTGGGAATAGCAATAATAAACTGGTTTTGTATTTTACCGGAGAAATGGTTGGAATTTAACCTATAAAATACCGAAACACATAAACAAGTTTTCCTACAAATAAAGGTGACCATACACGACAAAATTATGATTGATCATGAAGACACTCCGCAAATAACGTTAGAAATTCTATATCAAGAAATAATAAATACTAAGCAGGAGCTCAAATATTGTATCGCAGCTAGTGAAGCTAGGAGTTTGTTAAAAACAGAATAACTAAGAATCAAAGTTAAAAAGGATCGAGGAAGAAAATAATGAATTACAATTACGAATAGAAAAGCTAGAACGTGAAGTGAAGAAAAATATTTTAATGGTTTTTGGCTTGAATATACTTCGAACCGAAGTCTGTGCAACTGTTTTG
The DNA here is from genome assembly GCA_963921935.1 of Galeruca laticollis. Lineage (NCBI taxonomy): Eukaryota > Metazoa > Arthropoda > Insecta > Coleoptera > Chrysomelidae > Galeruca > Galeruca laticollis. The sequence goes on along the minus strand of OY998176.1, from coordinate 147,420,178 downwards.
TGTGAAGAAATTAATAAATTGTTAGATGCACAGATATCTGCAACGGATATAAATAACTTTTACCATCTGGGACAGGCGCCAAACAGTCCTCTCAAGATTGAATCCCACTCCCAAATTACTAAGTTATCCCTACTTAGAAAAGGAAGACGGCTAAAGGGTACTAAAATATCAATTTCACCGGATTTAACAAGATATCAGCAAGAAGAGAAAAAAATATTACTGGAACGTTTAAACAGGCCGAGAGAGATTACCACTAATAACTGCTATATTAGAGGATCTAAGCTATATATCAATCAAATTCCCCATACTATTGAGGAATTGAATGATAGTCAAGCAGTGAAATTTTCTAAACCAAGTAGTGCCCCATCATCCCCAAGTACGTCAGCTAATATTATCAACAGTCATAAGTTGGACACACCAATAGAGAATAAAAGTAAGGGACTGCAAGGTACAGGCGCTTCAAAGTCAAATAAGGAAAAGGCGGACAGTAAGGTTATTATAGAAGGCATACCGAGTGTGAATACCAAACATAATTTAACTTCGCAAGCAACTAGAACTCGCCTAGGATCTAGATCAAATAGATAACGTATCCCTGACTGCTGTCTTTGGTTAGTATGTTTGTTTATTGTTTGATTGTTGTTTCGTTTTCATTTGGTTGTTTTGATTTATTTGTTTAATTTGAAATTAGACATTACCACTATATACTAAACGCAAAAATAATGGATCAATATATACGCGATTTTGAGGTTGAGACAATCGAAACATATAGGCTAAATAACGGATATGAGTGTAATCAAATATTACAAGTAAACAATGAGAATATAATTCAGACTTATATAATCTATCTGGATATTCAATCCTATATAATCATGGGGATTATAATCAAAATGACGGTACGGTCATGTTTATTAAAGTATGATTTCAACCACAAAATAGTACAAATAGATGAATTAAAGTTTCTGAAAATGATTATAAAATTCTATAAAAGTAGTATCATTTGCATGCTATAGGCCATCTTCTACAGTCATTAATAAACTTGTACAAAACCTTCACACTCATTTTGAATCTGAATCTGATGATAACACATATGACCTTCTTATTGGAGATATCAACATCAATATATTACAGCATACCAATGATACCGTAGAATATAATAATACATGGCATGAATAACGGATATATGCCTATGGTCAACATAGCTACAAGAGGAACAGCGTGCTTAGATCACATATACATCAAATCTAAAACTCCTGGAATACTAGAAATGGTCATACCTATAGTTGTTGATACAAATATAATAGATTGATTTTACAAATAGTACATAAAAACCAAAAAAAAAGAACAGAACGTGAAAAAGTTTATTGATTATATCAGACTGTCAACCATTTTGGGAGAAATTAATTGGAATCCTGTATACTCGCAAAGTGACCCAGATACTGCCAAAGATATGTTATTCAAAATAATCAACAATATAATCCAAAACTGTACTAGATATGAAAAAACTAGAAAGAAATCTACAAAAATTGCACCATCAGACTGTCAACCATTTTGGGAGAAATTAATTGGAATCCTGTATACTCGCAAAGTGACCCAGATACTGCCAAAGATATGTTACTCAAAATAATCAACAATATAATCCAAAACTGTACTAGATATGAAAAAACTAGAAAGAAATCTACAAAAATTGCACCATGGATGACAGATTCCCTATTAAGTGAAGTCCATAAAAAAATCAACTTTTCAAACAAGCTTGCAAAATCCTAATAACTTGGAGATGAAACATCGATATCATACTTCGAGGAATAGGCTGGCAAATTCGATTGCAAAAACAAAACAAAATAATAGCAAAAATAGGTATAATAAAAAACGATCAGAGAGAAAATTTTACTGACATTAAGGATATAGCAAATTAATTTAACAATCAATTTATGAACATGGGTCCGAAATTAGCACAAAAAATAATAAAAATCCAAATTTCACTCCTCGTACATATAGTTTACATAACTCTATAAAATTAACTCATACTGATACCACTGAGATTGAAGACATTATAGAACAACTAAAAAATAAAAAGTCGGTTGGTAGCGATGGGATAGGTGTAGATTTTATAAAGTACATTGCTGAACACATTTCCAATCCGTTGAAATATATTATACATATGAGTATTGACACTGGATATTGGCCAAAGCAATTTAAAGAAGCTGTGGTCTGTCCAATTTATAAAAAAGGAAATAAAGAAATAACAACCAATTATAGACCCATATCTCTAATATCCCATTTAACTAAAATATTCGAAAAAATTATTAAAGAGAGATTGAACAATTTTATTGATAAGTACAAATGTATCTCAATGAAACAATATGGATTCAGAGAAAATACAACTACTGAGGATGCGGTATTGGAATTAACTAAGAAAGTACACAATTCACTCGAAACAGGTACCCCTTGTCTTTGTGTTTTCATCGACCTTAGTAAGCCTTTGACACGGTTGACCATTCTCTCCTGCTCAAAACGTTGGAAGCAAACGGGATAAGAGGTAATTGTCTAAAACTTTTCAATAGTTATCTTACTAATAGAAAACAACTAGTCAAAGTCGAGAAATAATTAAGTACCAAAAAAACAATGAAATGTGGAGTCCCACAGGGTACCGTCTTGGGACCAGTTTTATTTAATCTTTATATAAATGAATTATTTAATCTAAACACAATAGGAGATATTATAGGTTATGCAGATGACACCGTAATATTTTATGAGGCGAAAACCTGGGAACAACTAAAAACGAAAGTTTAAACCGACTTAATTATTGTAAAGGACTGGTTCGATTTTAAGCTTCTAACAATGAATTTAGAAAAAACTACATTCTTACCTTTCAGTTGCAACGCTTCTGGTAGCTCTCCCTATAAAAAATAAATTTTGCAAATAATGAAATAGAGGGTACATCAAATATTAAATACTTGGGAGTATACTTAGACACTAACCTCAAATGGGACTGTCATATAAAATATGTTTTAAGGAAACTACAATTCATATTATATAAATTTAAACTCCTTAAAAATGCTTACCATTACCGCAATTGAAAAAGTTATACATCGCGCTTGTGGATACTCATATTAGGTACGCCATTACAGTTTGGAGTTCGGATCTGCAAGTGCATATATTTCCATTACAACTCTTACAAAGAAGATTTTTCCGACTAATATTGGAAAAACATTACAGATATCTGATAGTCTGTACGAGGAAACACAAATTCTCGACCTAAGGCAGCTGCTCTATTATTACTGTACCAATGTCAAATATCACTTTAGCAGTAATAAAGAGGAATCTCGTAATCATCAATATGCCACTCGAAATCGTAACTTACTCAGTTATCCAGTTATAGTTAAAAAGTCCAAATCTCAACGGGCGTATTCGTATATGTCTATAAAGATGTACAACACTATGCCGACAACATTGAAGGATATATATGGCAAGCCAATCTATAAACGAAAGTTAAAACCAATTAAATTGGATAAACCAAGAAACTTTATAGATAACATAGTAAATTAAGAGAATACAATGAACGTTCATATAGTAACGGAACTGCAATATATTAACCTAATCAAGATTATCTTCTTTCCTTGACCACAGAAGTCAATCACAACGAGCCATCATCAGCATTCCTGATTTGAATCCTGATGTATGTCTGCATATGAATGTGTAACTGTGTAATATGGTAGTGAAAGTGTATTGGTATCTGTGAGTGTATAATCATGCTTGTAGGTAAGCATTCAATTATTAGCATTTAATTTGCTGGCTATGTGTGTACATGTTTAAGTTTTGGTTAAGATTTATATATTTATATTTTACTTCTGTATTTGCATTTATTTATGTATATTTATATTTTGTACTTTCGTATTTACATCTATTTATGTGTATTTATATTTTGCGCTTTTATATTTGCATTTATTTAGAGGTATTTATATTTTGTGCTTTTGTATTTATATTTATTTATGTGTATTTATATTTTGCGCATTTGCATTTATTTTTGTGTATCTATATTTGTATTTGCATTTACTTGTGTATATTAATATTTTGTACTTTCGTATTTACATATATTTATGTGTATTTATATTTTGTGCATTTGTATTTACATTTCTTTTTGTGTATCTATATTTTGTATTTGCATTTATTTGTGTATATTTATATTTTGTACTTTCGTATTTACATGTATTTATGTGTATTTATATTTTGTGCTTTTTTATTCATATTTATTTATATGTATTTATATTTTGTGCATTTGTATTAACATTTATTTACGAGTATGTGTATCTATATTTTGTACTTGTATTTAAGTTTATTTATGTATTTATATTTTCATGAGCATATTGGAATCACGAAACAAGTACTCATGCACTTTTCGTTCATTTCTACTTTATTCGCTCTTTATGATTGTGACCATTATACTTATTTATTGTGAATAAAATTATTATTATTATTATAATACATATATACTAGATTTTTGTGAAAAAGGACGTTAAAAACTATAGAAATGTATTTCTGGAGAACACTGCGAAATGTTGCATTAATAAATAGGAAATGAAACAGTGAGAGAATTTATTATGATATTTAGGGGATGCCTAACAATAAAATTCTGAAATAAGCTTTAAAATTAACATCACGACGACGTAAAAAAGGAGAAAGACTGCAGTGAAGCTGGAGGGAAGGCAATGGCGAGGAAGTCAGGAAGAGGTGCTTGGGAGAAGACTTATGGAGAAATTGTTAGAAGTGAAGATCAGTAATCGGAAGACGCCGGAAGATTGTTTCAACCTTTTGATGAAGAGTATTAGCTTCGCCAAAATTAGATTGCATCCGCCGTAATAATAAAAGTTGCTGTATTTGATGAGAAAATAAATTCTCGGGTGAATGTTGGTAGCTTTAGTTTAACTGTATGGTGTGCTTTAAATTGAAGAAAAATCTTCTATCAAATGAAAAAAGTTATGGCTTGCTTCTTTGTAAAATACAGAAAGTCGTATCGAATATTCAATTATATCAACGCTGGAGAAATAATTCGGAATTTCAATCAAGTTAGGATTAGAGTTGTTTTGGATAGTTTTAAGTTGGTTTTTCCAAAAATTATTATTTTGTCTGGCAGATACTGAAAATGTGACCAAAATTCACGAAACTAAATAAGATCAAAATTATTCTCCAAAAAAAAATATAATCAATTCCCTATTTTCAATACAACAAAAAAAGTTGAATCAAATATCACTAAAATGTATATCAAGAAACAATTGATATAGATAAAATATAAAATAGCTTTTAGAAAGGAAACTGTATATATCTCTGTGTAAGTATGATGGAAAAATGCAGTCTGTAACGATTCGCCTTAAATCGATACCCAATTATTTTTCTTTTGTCCTTAGTGATTTACTTAAATTGCAAGGACACGATATTCTTTCCAATTTCATAGGAGTCTTAATAATTTCAGTTTTGTCGAGGAAGGAACTATTAATTCTCATGTTCAATAAGAAGGAAAACTTATTTCATAACTTCAACTTTCATCCATGAACACATTAGGATGGAAACTTATGTTGAACTTTGTGCATTTATCCACGCTATTAAGGATATATCTAAAATGAATCAAATTTTTATTCATGTTCCTTTATACTTTTTGTATCGACAGTTACTTACTTATACAAGTATAGGGGTGTTGACTGTATTCGAATAAAAATATCATGTTAGCGTAAGGTAGTAGTTTTTATCATTGAAATTTGAAATACTAGAAAACGTAATAGTTCTCATTATTTTCAAGCCAGTTAAATATTAATTTATAATTAAATTTAATTAAATCAGTCTCAAATCATGTGACATTGAAAACCAATCAGATTCTATTACGTCAGCTGTTCCTAAACATTATCTGACGATCTCCTTATATAAAGGTTATCTATGGGTGCATTCAGACAACATAACTTTTAACTCAACCGTTGAGTGAGAGCTCACTGAGCAACGAATGGTTGACGTACGTCTTCTAAACGATAATTTTATGGAGAGTCTAAGTATTGAAAAATTAAAATTATGGTTAGATACAATCTAATTCACGTTTTATTAGTACAGTAAATGGGGAGAAAAATAAGGTATAACTTCCGAATTCTTTACACCCGCTCCGATTTTGATGACAATTTGGAAATAAGCTATTTTCACCCTCTAGATCAAAGTTGATATGCTCTTGAGGTGCGCTTTTCATTTTTTGGGGGTGCTAAAAAAATGCTAAAAAAATAGAAAAACCATAAAAACATATATTACATCGATCTAAATCAATTTAAATACATATAATAAATATATTTGTATGTTGTGAGTTAAAATTAAATAATAGTTTCACTCTTTCAACCCTTAAAAACCACCCTTATTGTCGAAAAAAAAAATGATTTTTTCAGCTTAAAATTTTTGAATGGAGCATAAATTTTAAACGAAAATGTTTTTAATGTTTTACTGTATAATAAATATTTAATTACAATCATTTAACCCTTAAAAACTACCCCTTATAACTACCCCTAATTAAATGTATAGAAAAAAATAGTTTTTGAGAAATTGAAATAATTTTATACACATAAGACAACTAAATATTATTTATTCTTAACTTTTTGATATCTTAAGTTATTGCATTGTTGTATTCCTTGAGATTCACCCTTGCTTTAAAGAAAGTCATAGTCCATAGGAAAAAAAATTAAAAACAAGCTGTGCGCGTCCTGAAGGACACACACAATACGACGTAATTGGAAGTTTTCAATTAAATAAAAAAATGTTACTTTGATCTAAAACTTAACAGAGTAGTTTACATTTGCCATACAATTAAATATTGGTAAAGCATTTTTTATTTCAGTAATGTAAAGAAATCAGTTATTACTCGTTTTGAGGCTATCGTAATAATACCTGTTAATATTAAATAATTTACTGTATTATTATGAAATTTTAAAACTATTATAATGATCCAAGTCTCATTTTAAAGACAATTTTAAAAGCTATAAGCTCTGTAAATTTAAATATTTTTTAACGGGTAATTTCCAAGATTTTTGAGGTAAGAGGCTTCGGACACGTGACTATTGCCCACAAGAGAAAACTTCTACTAGCCATAACACGGTCAATTTTTATCGTACAGAAATGAAAAAGAAACCAAAACATTCTGTAAAAATAAGCTACATTTTCCTCTTTCGAATATTTTTCGTATCTTCAATATTTTGTAAGTTATTTTCAAAAATATCAAACTTTTCTTAAAATTCGAAGTTTTTTTCTCATTTTAACATTTCTTTTTTCAAAAATATGTACGTCATTGATAAACATCTGTCTTTTCCTTTTTTTGTAAGCTTTATTTTAGTTTCGACATGTTTTTTCTTAGCATGTCAAATTGTTGACTTATACAAGAAAAACTGTTAAAAAACGTAATTTTTTTCATAAAAAACGAGCGTTTTCAACCAAGAATAACTCAGTAAATATTGACTTTACGAAAAATGTTTCTATGGAACTTGTTGCTTAAAATTAACCTCTCTATCGATTTCCGAAGTTATTTTCAACGTTTTATTTTCCACCCCCGAGAAGGGGTGGTTTCCACCCCCTGGACAAAAGCGCACTACGGCACTATATCAACTTTGCTTTTTATGGTATTGTGACGAAGTTACTTTTATTTGTTCCGATATTATGTGATTTATTTAGTTTATTTGTATTTAAAACCTATAACCTATTACTTCCTCCTTAATAAACAAATCAATTTTATTACAAGTTCCTTATTTATAATATTTGGGCCGTCCGGTATATATAAATTTTCATTTCATTCGATTAAAACATTTAGACCGTCCGGAAATTTTGGTTGAAAGTAATTAAATGTTTGAGTTTTTTTACTAGACTTCTTTTTGAAGCGATTAGTGAAAATATAAATACCGAGACCGCAGTTTGAAAAGGGCTTGTTGATTCTAGTTTTGACTTTCTCTTGTCCGCTCTCGTTTAAATAGTAGAAGTGCCCGTCGAAAAATAGAAAAATTTGTTAAGTTAAAAAGGTAAAATTTTATTTTCTTTCCTCCGCCTGTATATTTCCGAAATAAAATTATTTTAGTGTAAAATTATAATTGATAGTTGAATTCAATATAATCCGAATAAAAGAGTCAATTGTTAGGACTCCCGTAGTTATACAGTATTCAGTGGTTTATTCACAATATATTTCAATTTTGTATAGTTTGCCATAAAGATTAAATCGTAAACTATACGCTATTTCCCGTTGTTAGTTATTTTAAAATTTTGTTTGATTTAATTCGTCCGAAGGTACTTTCAGGTTTTTATTCAGAAACAAGTTTTTTTTTTATTCAAACTAATCCGCTTCCAACCAAGGTGATTAGCGGTGTATAACAATATACAATATTGAATTTTGTTTAGTAAATTAATGTCCCTTAAGAATCCCATCAATTTGTCAACTGGGCAATTTACACCTAAGAGTATATTTAGATCTGTAGGTAGTCTAAATTTTAGCCGGTTCGTGTCAAACTTAGTGCAATTGATCAGAACATGTTTCACTGTTAAATGTTCTTGACATAGATCACATATAGGAGCATTGTCTTTATTGAAAAGATAAGTATGCGTAAATTTGCAATGCCCTTTTCTAAGTCTAGTGACAATCACTTGTGCTCTGCGTGTTGTGGTTGGATGCTTCCACCGCGTCACTGTTGACTTAAATTCGCGAAGTTTGTCTTGCGATCGCTGCCAGTCTTGTTGCCAGTGGTTGTAAACTTTTTCCCGAATAAGTGTTCTCAAGTCACTCTCCACGCACTTTGTTATGAGTTCGGCATTAGCGGTTACGATTGCGTTACGCGCACATAGGTCCGCTTCTTCGTTGCCTCTGATGCCAATGTGAGCAGGAATCCACATGAAATCGACAGATTTATTGTTGTTCTGGATATTATGAAGCTGTGATTTAATTGATTGTAGTATTGGGTGCTTGGGATAAGGATGTTTCAAGGAATGCATGCTACTTAAGGAGTCAGTTGAAATTAGGGTTTTGGGATTTGGAAAGGGGGTAATTACTTTAAGGGCAGGAAAGATAGCATAGAGTTCTGCCGTAAATATGCTAGTGTGAGGGGAGAATTTTATGCTGTAAGATTAAGTTGTAGTCACTATCGCAGCACTCACTCCAGCCTTCGATTTCGAAGCATCCGTGTAGACTAAGTTAAAGCCATTGTAGCCATTTAGTCATGCAGTATCTTGTTGAGTTCTGCGAAGATTTCATGGCGATTTGTATCCCTATCAAGCCCAGTCAGGTTAGTACGGCAGCGAGGGGTAGAAATTGTCCACGGACAGTGGATGGAAACATTGTTGTGAGCTCTCAATTAAACTTCTGAAAAAGTTCTCTAACTCTGGCGTAAAATGGCTTAGATAGATGCGGTATTTTATCAAAAAGATCCCTATATCTGTTGTTGAATGTGTTACTGTAAACTGGTTTTTCAGCATTAGTGGATATAGCAGCCGCGTAATTCAAACTCTATGTAGAGCGTCTGTAACTTAATGATGGTTCACGAAGAAGACTTTGGATGCTGGTATTAGGGGATGTTGTAAACGAGCCTGAAGCTATTCTTAATGCTGTATTATGGATAACATCAAGTTTGCGAAGTACAGTTTTTCTGGTAGATGCATAAGCTATGGAGCCGTAATCTATTTTTGACCTGATGAGCGTTTTATATATAAGCAGTAGCGTTGCTTGGTCTGATCCCCAATTTATATTTCCTAGGCTTTTCATTATATTAAGCCGCTGCATACATGTTTGGACCAACTTCTCTATGGGATCTTTCCAGGTAAGCTTATGGTCAAAGATCATTTCTAGAAATTTTGCTGATGATTTGAAGTTAATATTTTGGTTATAAAGCTTCAATTTGGGAGTAGTATATGAACATTTCCTGCTAAATACCACACCTGTTGTTTTGGTAACAGAAAACCTGAAGCCGGATTGACGTGACCATAGTTCCAAATTTGTGATGAATTGTTGCATGAATAGAGATATTGTATTTATATTTTTTCCTTTTATGTAAACCACTAGGTCATCTGCGAAAACTCTTGCTTTCAGTGGTTCTTTAAATTGTTAAGAATGTTGTTAATGGCAATCAAAAATAAAGTAGGGCTGATAACTGAGCCTTGTGGGGTTCCATTTGCTTGGCGGTAAGTATCAGATAGTTCGTCATCAACCCGAACTTTGAATGTTCTGTTGGCAAGAAAGTTGTTGATAAAAGCTAGGCAATTTCCTGTGATATTCCATCTTTGTAGTTGCATCAGGATGTTTGGAGTCCAGCAGGTATCAAATGCTTTTGAGATATCAAAGAAAATGGCTACGCATACCTGTTTGGTGGCAAAAGCCTCATTGATCTCACTTTCCAAATCCACAATATTGTCCAATGTTTATGATGTAAAATTCACTAAGTTTAAATAATTTGAAGAACAATATAAGTAAAGTGAACTTACAGTTTCTGAAAGTACTTCTCACTGATCAAAACTAATTAAAAAAGGTTTAAACTAACTAAATTTGTAATATTTCGAGAACTGCACAAAACTAGACTAGTCACTTGTTCTGTCACAGCCGAACTCCTTCCTTTTTCCCGTTGTTAGTTATTTTAAAATTTTGTTTGATTTAATTCGTCCGAAGATATTTTCAGGTTTTTATTCAGAAACAAGTTTTTTGTAAGCTTTCTTTATTCGATATTTTATTTTTATCTTGCATTTCGTTATTACAATATTGTACTTGGGTTCCGAGGATCATATTTGGTTACTGGGTGATTGGAAAACATTGCTCAGGAATTAAATAGATTCTTATAGAAATTTTAACATCTCGCCGACCATCTCGGGTTTTGATAAAATTTCTTTCCGTTACTGTCGTTCCGATTTTATTATTAGAATATTGTACTTGGGTTCCGAGGATCATATTTGGTTCCTGGGTGATTGGAAAGTATTGCTCAGGAATTAAATAGATTCCGATAGAAATTTTGACATCTCGCCGACCCTCTCGGGTTTTGATGAAATTTCTTTTCGTTACTGCCGTCCAGATTCTATTATTAGAATATTGTATTTGGGTTCCGAGAATCATATTTGGTTACTGGGTGATTCGAAAGTATTGCTCAGGAATTAAATAGATTCCGATAGAAATTTTGACATCTCGCCGACCCTCTCGGGTTTTGCTAAAATTTCTTTCCATTGCTGCCGTTCAGCTTTTGTTATTAGAGTATTGTATTTATTTGCCGAGAATTATTCTTGATTACTGGATGATTCGAAAGTATTGCTCAGAAATTAAGTAAGTTCTGGTAGAGATTTCAGCTCCTCGCCGACCTTCTCGGGTTTTGTTGAAATCTTCTTCTTCCGTTGTTTTGAGTTGTTATAGGGTTTTCGTTTAGTTTCCGAGAATTATTCTTGATTACTGGGTGATTCGAAAGTATTCTTCAGAAATTAAGTAAATTCTGGTAAAGATTTCAGCTCCTCGCCGACCTTCTCGGGTTTTGTTGAAATCTCCTGCTTTTTCCGTTGTTTTGAGTTGTTATAGGGGTTTCGTTAGTTTCCGAGAATTATTCTTGATTACTGGGTGATTCGAAAGTATTGCTCAGAAATTGAGTAAATTCTGGTAGAGATTTCAGCTCCTCGCCGACCTTCTCGGGTTTTGTTGGAATCTCCTGCTTCTTCCGTTGTTTTGAGTTGTTATAGGGGTTTCGTTAGTTTCCGAGATTTATTCTTGGTTACTGGGTGATTCGAAAGTATTGCTCAAAAACTAAGTAAATTCTGGTAAAGATTTCAGCTCCTCGCCGACCTTCTCGGGTTTTGTTGAAATCTCCTGCTTCTTCCGTTGTTTTAAGTTGTTATAGGGGTTTAGTTAGTTTCCGACAATTAGTCTTAATTACTGGGTGATTCGAAAGTATTGCTCAGAAATTAAGTAAATTCTGGTAGAGATTTCAGCTCCTCGCCGACCTTCTCGGGTTTTGTTGAAATCTCCTGCTTCTTCCGTTGTTTTGAATTGTTATAGGGTTTTCGTTTAGTTTCCGAGAAATATTCTTGATTACTGGGTGATTCGAAAGTATTGCTCAGAAATTAAGTAAATTCTGGTAGAGATTTCAGCTCCTCGCCGACCTCCTCGGGTTTTGTTGAAATTTCCTTCGTCTTCCGTTGTTTTGAGTTGTTATAGGGTTTTCGTTTAGTTTCCGATATCTGTTCTTGATTACTGGGTGATTCGAAAGTATTGCTCAGAAATTAAGTAAATTCTGGTAGAGATTTCAGCTCCTCGCCGACCTTCTCGGGTTTTGTTGAAATCTCCTGCTTCTTCCGTTGTTTTGAATTGTTATAGGGTTTTCGTTTAGTTTCCGAGAATTATTCTTGATTACTGGGTGTTTCGAAAGTATTGCTCAGAAATTAAGTAAATTCTGGTAGAGATATCAGCTCCTCGCTGACCTTATCGGGTTTTGTTGAAATCTCGTGCTTCTTCCGTTGTTTTGAGTTCTTATAGGGGTTTCGTTATTTTCCGAGAATTATTCTTGATTACTGGGTGATTCGAAAGTATTGATCAGAAATTAAGTAAATTTTGGTAGAGATTTCAGCTCCTCGCCGACCTTCTCGGGTTTTGTTGAAATCTCCTACTTCTTCCGTTGTTTTGAGTTGTTATAGGGTTTTCGTTTAGTTTCCGAGAATTATTCTTGATTACTGGATGATTCGAAAGTATTGCTCAGAAAGTAAGTAAATTCTGGTAAAGATTTCAGCTCCTCGCCGACCTTCTCGGGTTTTGTTGAAATCTCCTGCTTCTTCCGTTGTTTTGAGTTGTTATAGGGGTTTCGTTAGTTTTCGAGAATTATTCTTGATTACTGGGTGATTCGAAAGTTTTGCTCAGAAATTAAGTAAATTCTGGTAGAGATTTCAGCTCCTCACCGACCTTCTCGGGTTTTGTTGAAATCTCCTGCTTCTTCCGTTGTTTTGAGTTGTTATAGGGTTTTCGTTTAGTTTCTGAGAATTATTCTTGATTACTGGGTGATTCGAAGGTATTGCTCAGAAATTAAGTGAATTCTGGTAGAGATTTCAGCTCCTCGCCGACCTTCTCGGGTTTTGTTGAAATCTCCTTCGTCTTCCGTTGTTTTGAGTTGTTATAGGGTTTTCGTTTAGTTTCCGATAATTATTCTTGATTACTGGGTGATTCGAAAGTATTGCTAAGAAATTAAGTAAATTCTGGTAGAGATTTCAGCTCCTCGCCGACCTTCTCGGGTTTTGTTGAAATCTCCTTCGTCTTCCGTTGTTTTGTGTTGTTATAGGGGTTTCGTTTAGTTTTCGATAATTCTTCTTGATTACTGGGTGATTCGAAAGTATTGCTCAGAAATTAAGTAAATTCTGGTAGAGATTTCAGCTCCTCGCCGACCTTCTCGGGTTTTGTTGAAATCTCCTGCTTCTTCCGTTGTTTTGAGTTGTTATAGGGTTTTCGTTTAGTTTCCGAGAATTATTATTGATTACTGGGTGACTCGAAAGTATTGTTCAGAAATTAAGTAAATTCTGGTAGAGATTTCAGCTCCTCGCCGACCTTCTCGGGTTTTGTTGAAATCCTGCTTCTTCCGTTGTTTTGAGTTGCTATAGGGTTTTCGTTTAGTTTCCGAGAATTATTCTTGATTACTGGGTGATTCGAAAGTATTGCTCAGAAATTAGGTAAATTTTGGTAAAGATTTCAGCTCCTCGCCGACCTTCTCGGGTTTTGTTGAAATCTCCTGCTTCTTCCGTTGTATTGAGTTGTTATAGGGGGTTCGTTAGTTTCCGAGAATTATTCTTGATTACTGGGTGATTCGAAAGTATTGCTCAGAAACTGAGTAAATTCTGGTAGAGATTTCATCTCCTCGCCGACCTTCTCGGGTTTTGTTGAAATCTCCTGCTTCTTCCGTTGTTTTGAGTTGTTATAGGGGTTTCGTTAGTTTTCGAGAATTATTCTTGATTACTGGGTGATTCGAAAGTTTTGCTCAGAAATTAAGTAAATTCTGGTAGAGATTTCAGCTCCTCACCGACCTTCTCGGGTTTTGTTGAAATCTCCTGCTTCTTCCGTTGTTTTGAGTTGTTATAGGGTTTTCGTTTAGTTTCTGAGAATTATTCTTGATTACTGGGTGATTCGAAGGTATTGCTCAGAAATTAAGTGAATTCTGGTAGAGATTTCAGCTCCTCGCCGACCTTCTCGGGTTTTGTTGAAATCTCCTTCGTCTTCCGTTGTTTTGAGTTGTTATAGGGTTTTCGTTTAGTTTCCGATAATTATTCTTGATTACTGGGTGATTCGAAAGTATTGCTAAGAAATTAAATAAATTCTGGTAGAGATTTCAGCTCCTCGCCGACCTTCTCGGGTTTTGTTGAAATCTCCTTCGTCTTCCGTTGTTTTGTGTTGTTATAGGGGTTTCGTTTAGTTTTCGATAATTCTTCTTGATTACTGGGTGATTCGAAAGTATTGCTCAGAAATTAAGTAAATTCTGGTAGAGATTTCAGCTCCTCGCCGACCTTCTCGGGTTTTGTTGAAATCTCCTGCTTCTTCCGTTGTTTTGAGTTGTTATAGGGTTTTCGTTTAGTTTCCGAGAATTATTATTGATTACTGGGTGACTCGAAAGTATTGTTCAGAAATTAAGTAAATTCTGGTAGAGATTTCAGCTCCTCGCCGACCTTCTCGGGTTTTGTTGAAATCCTGCTTCTTCCGTTGTTTTGAGTTGCTATAGGGTTTTCGTTTAGTTTCCGAGAATTATTCTTGATTACTGGGTGATTCGAAAGTATTGCTCAGAAATTAGGTAAATTTTGGTAAAGATTTCAGCTCCTCGCCGACCTTCTCGGGTTTTGTTGAAATCTCCTGCTTCTTCCGTTGTATTGAGTTGTTATAGGGGGTTCGTTAGTTTCCGAGAATTATTCTTGATTACTGGGTGATTCGAAAGTATTGCTCAGAAACTGAGTAAATTCTGGTAGAGATTTCATCTCCTCGCCGACCTTCTCGGGTTTTGGTGAAATCTCATTGTTATTCCGTCGTTTTGAGTTGGTTTAGTTTTTTTTTCTCTTTCCAAATTTCGTCAAGCCACCGATTAACCCCGTATGCCCTATTTTGTGTAATATTACATAAGATAGTCCGATTATAAACCACTGAGTCCGTATAAAATAAATATTGCCCGATTTGCATTGTACAAGAACCATTTGATATTATTTCTCGTTTATATTTTACATGGTGTATATTATTTGTTTAAAAACGGTGATCACCCGCCTCTTAAGTTTCTTTGTGCCTTTAGGTAAAAGGTCTTACTTATTGTGTTGTGTGATCGGAATTTACTTAGTGTCTTATAGAATATATACCTTTGTTAAACTATTTGAGTTTCATTTACAACTGATTGAGAGTTCGTCGTTACCGTTTATTTCATTTAATGTAAGCTTTACAGTAGTCATTATAGTATAAGCAGTCCATCTTAAGGTAAGTCCTGCTAACCGTTGAACAATAATACTCTGTTAAGTAAGTCTATCGCTATCTAGTCTCTACCGCGAATAACAGTCCAACCCCTGGAATTTTCCGTACCTCCATCTGCTGCTATCCGGAACTCTTGAAAGGTTTTAGAGTCGAGGGGCCGTGGAGTAAACCACGTAAAATAATCTGGCGCCCGAGAATCCGCCAATTGGGGGTGTCAATTGTGACGTGTCCGGTTACTTAGTCGTCGACCCAAGTAAATGAGCTGAGGGGAAGCGAATCAATAAACAACAACAACGTACGTCACAGTATTTTATAGTCACCCTCCAAATTTCAGGTCAATCTGACCGGGTGTTTATTTTTCTTAGCAACCCCCCCCCCCATTTACTGTACTTTATTAGACATGGGGATAAAATTGATATAAACAGAATAATTGTTTATGCCAACAATGAACTGTCATACTCCGCACCAAATTGACCCCGAAATGTCGGTTACCAATACTGTGATATAAACCTACGAGTTTCACACGCCGAAGTATCAGCGCAGTGGGCGTTAACGCGAAACATGAAACGACAGACGAGTGTGCGCATAAAAAGGTTATCTACGAGAGAGCGGTATGCAACGCCATTCAATTTCATATTGTAATTATTTTTAATCGTAGTTTGCGATAATGTAAATAAAATCAATCAGTTAAGTGTAAAAAAATTAGTTATTATGAATGCGGATGTATCCATTTACAACATAATGTACTGCACACCCAAAAGTCGCAGAATTCAACCTCCGAAGCCAGCGCTGCGCCATTTTCACCCTTCGAGCCGAATACACGCATCAATAAAGAAATCAAGATACAGTCCAGAGCATTCAAAAGTCAGTTTCCTTTACTTTTTATCCTAAAAATCCAAACCAAATAATAAGGGATATGTGTGCAATTCTCATAAATTGGTCGATAACTTTTATTTAGTATTTCAAATATCTACAAAATAATTACTGTTACCATTTCGTTCAGATTTTGCATCCTAATCAAACTAATAATCATAAAGCATACACAAATAAATGCATTCGTCATTTAAAATTCAAAACATTAAGTAAATGATTCGAATTAATTACTTATTTTTTGCAATCACACTTTATTACATCCAAGAGCGACTGATTTTTCTCGAAATCTCGCTACAAGTTAATAAACCCATACCTTTTAACCTCGTTATTTGCAAATTTAGCCCGTAACCTAACGGTATAGAGTTTCAATTCATAAATCAACTTGCTACTCTCA
The DNA here is from genome assembly GCA_963921935.1 of Galeruca laticollis. Taxonomy (NCBI): domain Eukaryota; kingdom Metazoa; phylum Arthropoda; class Insecta; order Coleoptera; family Chrysomelidae; genus Galeruca; species Galeruca laticollis. The sequence continues at coordinate 147,403,475 of OY998176.1, read as the reverse complement.
AACTTTACATAACTTTAACCTGTAATTACAATTACAATCACAATTTATGAATCAAATCAATACTTTTCAACCTTGCTATGCTCAAATTTATGATAACGTTAACCTATACGTGAACAATACATATTTGCAAGTTATTATTAATCCTACCTACTCGGAAATCTAACATAAATTTAACCTATAATTATCAATCATATTTATTTCTAAATAAACCTTACTATTCGCAAATGTTAACTTATACCTTAACATTATGTGGTGATAAGTTATAATATTTATATATAGTAATCCTCGCTTTTCGCAATTTTCAAACTTTTAATCTATACATAAACAATTTACAACGGAAAATTCCAAATAACTTTATACAGATTCAGCTCATTTTACCCAATATTTCTCATATAACCACAATTCATGAGCTAATCAACTCTACATACGAAATTACACAATATTCACATATTCGGAGAGTCAACCTATAACTTTCGCATAGTATTTCTTCCATTGCATTTATTGTACAGCAAACTTAAAAATTTCAGAATTGCCATCTGCAATTTAATTTACTTTTCTCGAACAATAAGAATAAACTATTTGCTGGATATTTAACATTTTCTAACTACTAACTATGCCAGATACCAATAGCGAAAATAACATGGAAGGCATTAAATACCTTGTAGCTCGCCGTGGAGTTATAAAATCATCATTAACGAGAATTGACAATTTTTTAAAGAAATGCAAGGCTCCCTCGAGCCAAGAAATTCAAATCGAACTGCAGGCCCGTGTGGAAATGCTACAAAAGGTACCTACCGAATATAAAACCGTTCAATGCGACCTCGAACAAATTTACCTAGAATCAGATGATGCATAATTCCAAAGACAAGAAGATGAACGCGAATCATTCGAAATTCGATACCATGCTTTGGTAGCTGAAGCCAAAACCTTGCTGCAGCCTTTTCAAACTCAACCAACTTATCCGGCACCTCCACCTTAACCATCCTTGTTCGCAAACACATCAAATTATCTTTTTCGAATGTCATCCAATCACACTAATCTACACATCTCTAGCATTGAAAAATTCCATTACTTACAGTCTATTCTTACAGGCGAAGCCAGCAACACTATTAAATCGCTTTCAGCTTCCGACAGCAACCACCATTTAGCCTGGCAATTGTTAAACGAACGATATGAAAATAAAAAAGCCATCATTCACGCTCATATTAAAGCTATTTTCGAACTACCCACTTTAAAGGATGAATGTCACCAAAACTTTAGGAAATTCATTGATTATTTTAAAACTCATTACGCGTCCCTCAACAACTTGGGCGAAGAGATTATCGAATGGGATACTATACTTATACTTCTATTAACCTTAAAATGATTTATCCACTCGCAATGAATGTAAACAAAGTTCCTGGGACACTCAAGCCCCTACGATTAATTAGCTATTAAGCTGCCTTGCAATTAAATGCAATTTTCTAGAATCCTTAAACTTTAAAATTAATAAAAAAAGATCCGATAACAGGCTCGAGGCAAAGGTACTAAGTCACGCCAAATTGAACAATAAATCCAGTTATTCCTTCATGACACAAACAAATAACTGCTATTATGCAAGCAAAATCACTTCAATTACCTATGTAAATTGTTTTCTCGGAGGCTAAGCGCTACCAATTATGTACAAACTGTTTACGCCCTGGCCACAAAACCTCTGATTGCAAATCTTGCTACACATGAAGCAAAACACGCAAGTCTAAACATCTTTCCTTACTCCACATAACTCGAGCCTCATCTAACAGTCAGACCTCTGAAAGAAACCGAAACAATTCTATTAATCGAGCCACAAGTCCTTCTAACACGAGATCTATTTCCACAAACCCTGTTGCTCATTCCAGCTCACTCCCCCCTCATCTAGCTAATTCGGACACTTCACTGAATCTTCACTCCTCTACTCAGAACTCTAATGCATTCGTCTTACTATCAACTGCAATCGTAAATATACTTGAGATAAATCAAAGACCTACAGCATGTAGAGTCATACTAGATAATGGAAGCCAGTCTAATTCTATCAAACAAGCTCTTTTCGTAAAACTTAATCTATCCTATGAAAGGATTGATTTGCCCGTATCCTGCATAAATCAGTCATCATTTTCAGCATCAAAACGAGTAAACGTTGAAATAAAATCTATTCCTGGCTATCAAGTATAAAATGCCTGCTCTAGTAGTGCCAAACATATCTAATCTTCTGCCCCAGCATATCATCAACACTCAAAGGCTCAAAATTTCCTCGACTTGCCACTTGCTGATATTTCATTTAACAAGCCAGTTGAGATTGAAATGTTGATAGATTCAGGTTTATTCTTTGATATGCTGGAATCTGGCCAAATGAAACTAGGCAAAAACCTCCCTATTTTACAGGAAACCAAATTGGGATGGATCGTAATTGGCCCAATTCCCTTAATATCTAACCAAGTATCGTATTTGCAATCTTCATTCTTAGTAACTTCGTCCGAACACATCCAAAATTCCTTGGAGCGATTTTGGCAAATTGAGGAAGGTTTTGAATCATACCCCTCTCCTTATACCACTGAGGAGGAAGAATGCGAAATCCATTTTCAATCCTCCACCACTAGAAATAAAACTGGTACTTTACAGTGAAGCTACCACTTAAACCAAAATATGTATTACTCGGTGAATCCTATCAAACTGAACTTAAAAGATTGAGCGAAAATTTCATAAAAACCCTTGCTCAAGCATACATACATATACTTCATGTAAGAGTATATTATAACCTAGGGCATGTGAAGCCAATCAACCCTCAGACTGATGCAGCCTCCAAATATCCCACCTACTATATTCTCCACCATGCTGTGAAAAAGTGCGATAGTCTCTCTACAAAAATCAGAGTTGTGTTTGATGCACCTCCACCACTACTTCCGGCCTATCTCTAAACAATGTTCTAAAGATAAAACCCACAGTACAAAACGATCTATTTAGTATACTGATCCGATTCCGACAACATAATTATGTTCTTACTGGCGATATTGCGAAAATGTATCGCCAGATTCTTCTTGAACCCGGACAATGCATTCTACAACATATTATTGGGCGAAGCAATCCAGTTGATAAACTCGAATCATATCAATTGCAGACTGTAACCTACGGAATGGCTAGCTCTAGCTAAGTTGAACTCGAATTCCCTACGGAAAGCCATATCCTTAACAGGGATACATAAATGACATTATCACCGGAGCGTCCTCTGAAGAATCCCTCATTGAAATAGGCCTAAACCTAACTTCCATTTTAATACGGATTCAAATTAAGAAAATCACATAAAATAGCCCCTCAACACTTTCAGACTTAGACCCTGATGATTCCAATATTGAATATATTATAACAGATGACATCGTTGTCAAAACATTAAGAATCAATTGGAGTTCCCAATCCGACACAATTATCTACAATTCTTGCATCAACCTTAAATTTACAGTAATCAAGGAAATAATAACCCTGGCTTTGATCTCCACCATTTTCGACCCAACAGGACTCTTAGGACCCATGATCATTCCCCTTAAAATCCTCTTACAGCAACTATAGGTATTGAAGAAAAACTGGGATGACCTTATTCGCGTGCATCTGTGCAACATTTGGGAAAACTTTGGAGCGAACCTGAACTCAGTTCATACCTTTCAAATACCCCGGCAAGTGACTTTACCTAACTCTGTTCATATTGAGTGGCATGATTTTTTTGACAGCTCGATTAACGCTTATGGCGCATGCGTTTACGTGCGCTCCATTGATATACGAGGAAAAATGTTGAATTGCTTACTCTGAGCGAAAACCCGCGTTACTCCTTTATCCATATCCTTACCCAGGGCTGAGTTATGCGGGGCGGTGATTTTAGTACGCTTAATGAGCAAATTAAAAGAGTGCCTCGATTTAAAGTTCGATAAGATATTTTATTATACCGACTCTACCATAGTTCTAGGTTACCTGTGCTTGGAACCTCGATTGCTAAAGACATTTGTCTGCAATAGAGTTCCGAATGGTATCATGTAACAACTTCCGAAAACCTAGTAGACTTAATTTCCAGAGGAGTCAATCCCGATGAGCTACGGAATTGTAATCTCTGGTGGAACGGGCAAAAATTCTTGTCTTTATTTACCGAGAATTGGCCAACTGTCAATCATATATCCCATTTTGCGCAATCTACTGCTGATCCCAATATTTCCGAAATCAACCCGAAGTCAATTCTCAAACGTATGACCAGAATTTCAGTTTTTCATTCATTAAAGACCTGTCCAACTTGACAAAACTGCTTTGTATTATCGCATACTGCTTAAGATTTATTAATAGATAATTGCAAAAATTCTGATCAAAGATTGTCTGCGGAATTAAAGCGGTCAACGTCATCCAAAATCAGTGTCTCTCTCAAGAATTACATTCCCTCAAGACATATAGAAGAGTAAAATCTTCCAGTAAATTAAATTCGTTGAATGCATTTATAGATGATCAAGGAATTCTTGGAGTAGGAGGAAGATTAAAAACTTCTACTCTCCAATTTGAAAGCAAACACCCCATAGTTCTACCCTACAAGCACATCCTCACCAATCTCATAATCAGTCACACACACACACCAAGTTAATCTACATGTTAGTGTCCACGCACGCTTAACGTTTGTCCGTTAAAAATTTTGGCCTCTAAATTGCAGAAGCGCTGTGAGAAAAATTCTAAAAGAATATATAACCTGCTACCGAGCTAATCCACAAACATTATCCAACATTATGGGAAATCTGCCCAATCCACGCGTCACTGTATCATATCCAATTGCTCACACTGGAGTAGATTATGCCGGCCCTTTTCAATTAGAGGCATCCAAGTTCAGAAATCGCCGTTTCACAAAGGCCTACGTATGTATTTTCGTGTGCTTAGCTACCAAAGCAATTCATATATAATTGTCTAGCGACCTAACTTCTGGATGCTTCATAAGCTTATTGCGTACATTTATTTCCAAACGCAGCTTTTGTAGTGATTTTTATTCAGACAACGGAACTAATTTTACAGGAGCTTATTCGAGCTGAAAGGTATTTTTGAAATCCTCCAAAATGAAAAATTACGATATTTTTATCAAGGCAATAAAATTCAGTGGCATTTCAGTCGTCCCAGATCTCCTGCCTTTGGTGGAATTTGGGAAAGCGCGGTGAAATCTGTCAAAGGATATTTACGCCGAATAATTAATGATAACAATCCACTAACTTGAAGAATTGTACACATTTCTAGTACATATCGAATGTGTTCTCAACTCCCGGCCTTTAATTTCTTTAAGTAACGATCCCAATGAGCTGGAAATACTTACTCCTGGCCATTTCTTGATTTGCCGTCCTATCAACCTACCTCCTGACCTCAATCTTCAAACCAAACCTATAAATCAACTAACAAGGTACCAACTTTTGCATCACATGTCGCAATGTTTTTGGTCCAGATGGAAGAACAGCCTTACAGCCTCATAGTTTATATGACGATTCAACGTATTAACATGTTCCGCCAAAGCGCATCGTTCTGGATGCAGTCACTCTTTTGTGAAGCTATAGGTACGCCTTGATAAAGATTTTAAGGTGTGACCGATACATTGGTTGCTACAATCATGGCAATGAACATTACACACAACATTATTAAGTGAAGCTAAAGGACTTTTGTCCTTAACTTTAGTGAATATAGATCTAATTGTTTACATAGTTTTATCAGCAACTTTAAAGTTATGGTGAGTCTAAGAGTTAGGTTTCTTATGTATGTAAAATAAGTGAAAATGGGTTGAAATGGAGTCACATCAGTCCCAACATCCATCGGGGCCATGTTAGGATGGCTATCGTCAGTAAGCAAATCCATGGTAGTAGACGTGTCAAATAATAATTTATTAAGTAATGTTTTTGGATAAGAGTTATAAAAGAAAAGGTTAAGTAAAATATTAAGATTTTTATCATGAAATATATTGTTAGTAATTCTAGGTACTCCAGTTTTCATCCGTTTTACCAGATTCACCTTCATGGAATGTTTATGGTAGAAATGATAATTTAAATATATGCGATATAGTATTGAATTCTTAGAGAAGGCCTTAATGAAATTCTAGTTACTTTTAATAGTTATGATCCACACATCCAATTCACAATTCAGATAGAAGACGGCGAAAATTCCGTACCATTTTTTGGCACTAAGTTTATGCGTACAAAGGATAACATAATTATTATAGAAGCTTGGTACAGGGAACCTTGCAGCCCAAGAAGATATTTTAACTATAATTTCTACCATAAACATCTCATAAAGGTGAATTTGGTAAAACAGATGAAAACTAGATTAATTAGAATTTCTAACAACATATTTCATAATAAATGATGAAATCAAAATTATTCAAAACCAGCTTTACTTCCTTGAATTATGGAAAAACGAATTGAAACCATAACAAGGATATGTGTCAAAGGTGAATGAAAATATTTGATCTAATTAGATGGATTTTGCATGTTATCGCTGAATATTTTCAGTTTTTACGTTTCATAGAATGAAAACTAGATATATTTCCCATTCCACATATGTTTGTTCCGAACAATATAGTCACTTTTCAAGACAGTGGACACAATACGCCTGGAAAATAAAATGTTATTTAAATTCACAGACTAGCGTGTAGATAATTCCAAATATCCTAAAAAACGGCGATTTGCGGATTCGTCACGTAAATTATTATTTTTAAATGAAAGAACTCTTTTCACAATTTTATACGTGCTGATTTTAGTCATCTATCATCACCCGCTTACGATCCATCAAACTTTTTATTCAAACTCATTAGCATCTGCTTCAATTCAACGCAGTCCTATCTCCCAAGCTTTGTTTTGAGTATGCTCGTATATTATATTTTGAGTTGACCTGCATCCAATGGAACAACAAAATGGTTTTTAAATCTCAACGAACTGTTTATATAAATCTACTCAGTGACGTAGAAACCCGATCTCCCAGTAAATATTATTTTACTTCAAAAATATTGCACGTACATGCTTACCACAAAAGTCTTAATATACGATTAGAATTTGAGTGCTATGAGCTGAACATTATTGATGTTTTTATTCAATTATTTTTTTGCTGTAAATACTGGACAAACTAGCCCATTCCGATATCAGAATATATAATTTATTCGAGTACAATGGATTTAAACGTTGCCTTATAGGAATTCACAATTGTTAAACATGCGAAGAAATGCAAATTATTGGCAGCTATCTGAGTTCGAGACAGCTCGAATTGTTGGTCATTGGGAAGCTGGGCTGTTGGTCCGAGAAATTGCTGGTAGAATAAACGGTAGTGTGGATACTTCAAACCATGTTCTAATGATAGTCAACGTTGCAATCTTCCATTTTTTTCCACATGTTTTTAAGTCATTTGGAACCCATGCTTCATTTCCAATACGCATTAATAAGTCGGGATCCTTTGTTTGCAGTTATGGTTGGCATACATATTTTTGACCCATCAGTCCATCATTTCTTAATCGTGTCATGTGTATCGTACGAAGTTTCGTCCAAATAGACAATTGGCTGGTTTTCTTCTCTACTTAGTTACTTGTTGCAACTATATATACCACTATTCTTCTGCTTTCCATGACTGTGTGACGATTATTAATCGTTTTGAATTTGAATTCAAATTTTTCAATCCAGTTTTCAATAGTTTACTTACAGACATTCACATTACGATCGGAATTTGTGAATTTATTCTCCAGAAAAGCACTACACTCTTTCTTGATGTCAGCCTACCAACTAAAGAGTGAATGTGGGGTATCTGTGGCGAACATCTGTTGTGTTTGGAAAAATTGCCATCTCAAAATAAACTTATAGGTCAGTAAAAGATGGGGTTATGTTTAAAATGTTTTTAAATATAAATAGGTTAATCTTGTTTGAAGGAATACATTTTGTTCTACACAAAAACGCTAAGTATCCTAACAAGTAGGATGGCGCTACATAATTGCGGGTTCTAATTAATCGTTAGACAATCGATAAATTATGTTACGGTTGTAATGAACCGTAAAACGGGTTGTAGGTTTATTGTGGATTTGGTAAATTCAAAAATTTAAATATACGTGCGCGGACGCTTTCATTTAAAAGGTTGTACATATGTATGGATGCGTTCCTTACTTTAAAGGTCTGTGGTTATAAGGTGAACCCACCTTAAGTACTGACGTCAGGTCAATAAACGCCGATATGAGAAATTCATTCTGTTGTTTCGTGAAAGATTGAACTGATCTCTCTTTCTTTTTCTTTTGGGTTGAACACGTGTTGTGGCTGAATAGATTTACATAAAAATATCTGATACTGACTAGTGTCATCTCATTGAGATAACTGTTAAATAAATTTGGCAGTAAGCAGACAATAAGAAATTTAAAAGTATTTTTGAGAATATTCGTTAGAGGATTTTTTGTTGGTGTTGGTAAGAAACCGTTTTGTTGTAGTTTTTGTATAAAATTACTAGTTGATAGTTATGAACTTCAAGGCATTTTGATGTCCTTATTTCATGTCCTAATAATAGGATAGGATTTATTGTTGATGGGAGGTGGTTTGAAAAACCACAGTTTACGTTGTGGTTGGGGATCGCTGATAGTACCGTCAGTTGGCTCCTGTAGGCAGAAGTATTTTTGTTTATATCCATATTTATGGCCGAATGCCAACTATCATGGGTGGAAGAAGTGTTCCAGTAGAACAAAAATGAAACAAACCTTTGGTCTTGCTACCGTTTCTGGGTCTCCGATAACCAACATGGAATGGTGCACCTCTAGTTATAAAATAATGCCATGTTTCAAATTACAGTTTCGTCCCACCTCCAATGACGGAACAATAATTAAATTTCGATAATAGACTTCAAGACATATTGCGTTCTGTTAAATTATCTGTTGTAAAGGCTTTGTTGTTAAAATGAATGATTACAAACTTTCTTAAATGATACTATTGTAATGTTTTTCTAATTTATTTAAACAGTAACGGGTGGGATAAACATTAAAACACACGGTATGACTACTTACAAATTTATTTAAACACTAAACTACTCACTAAAACTTGATTTATATACACTCAACTATTTACTTAAATTCAATTTATGTGCACACAAACTTAATTATTAATTTATATCAAAACTTTACTGTTTGATATTTCGGTGTATTCGTGTTTATTAGTCGAGATCACTTTTTAAACTAAACTAACTCTCAATGGTCGGTCCTTTTATATATTAGTGCCTTTTTTACTAGATAATTCTAGATTGCGGCTTACACAAAAACAATTGGGTCTCGCATTTTCTAGATGAGACTGGTCACAAAAACTATGTCTAGATAAGATAGTTACAATCGTAAACAATCTTTCATACATGGCTTAGACAGAGTCGGATTCAGGGACTATACCAGTGTGCTGTTTCGTAACATTATCCCCTCCTTAAATGGAAGTTCCTCCTGGAACTTTTTTGGAGCTGAGACTGGATGTTTGAATCGGCATTTGTCCCCATGTCTACACTTTCCGATCTTATGGAAATAACAGGGCACCGTCTTCATCGGATACTGATAACGGGGGTTGTAGCTGCAAACTAATATCTGGACACCGGTATCTTGGAAGATAACATCTACCATGTTCCTGATGACTCGCCAATCCAACTGGTTACTCCCTATTTTAGGCATAGCCATGTTGTATGCCAGTGAATAATCTTCCGGGAGAGTGAACAAATCTTGTGGTTGTTCCGATGTGACTCCAAATCTAGCTTTCCCGGTACCTCCATACGCGCCCATAAATCCATCGAAGGTAGGGTCAGACACATCTCGAATATGGTTTACTCCTTTCTCTAGGTCATGGTCTCCTTCGAATGGCGCTAGTCGGTTTTGGTGAACTACTTTCGGTTTCCGTTAGGGATCTTGCTTATGCGATATATAACATCATTGATCCTTTTCTTGATTAAGTATGGACCTTCCCAGGATTTTTGTAATTTTGGAGAAAATCCTTTTCCCCTCGTCGGGTTGTGTAACCATACTTTGTCCCCTTCTTTAAAACCGCCTACTGTGGCCTACGTGTCGTACCGACTTTTCATTCTGTCGCTGGCAACTTGAAGATTTGTTCGAACTAATTCATGAATATCGTCCAGCCTCCTTCTCAATTGGAACACGTTGTCTTCGCATGTTAGATCTTCTCCAGGCCGAACGCCAAATTCCAGGTCACAAGAAAGCCTCATTTCACGTCCAAACAGGATTTTCGCAGGTGTGTCACCTGTGGACTCATTGACGGCAGATCGATAAGCCAATGCGAATAGGGAAAGATACTGGTCCCAATATCTCTGATGGCTGGAAACTAGTTTGGACAGGTATTTTCCAATAGTCCTTTCCAATCTCTCGACCATTCCATCTGACTGTGGATGTAATTCTGTTGTCCTGGTCTTCTTCATTCACAGCTTGTCGCAAATCTCCTGGAATAGATGGATTTCAAAATTTCTCCCCTGGTCACTATGGACTCCCAAGGGCCATATCGGCTAATAAATTCTTTCACCAATATATCCGCGACAGTTGTGGCCTCTGGGTTCGGAATAGCGTAAATTTCCACCCACTTTGTGAAATAATCCATTACAACCAGTATGTGTTTTCTACCATTTTCTGTCGTCGGAAATGGTCCAGCGATATCTAAAGCAATCCTTTCGAAACGGCTTCCACCATTATACTGTTTAATAGGTGCCTTTCTCTTGGGATGTGGTCCATTACTCGTAGCACAAGTCGTAAATTACACCAGTCCTTCAGATCGTCGGAGCTGTTCATCCAATAAAACCTTTCACGGACTCGCTGAAGGGCTTTCTTCACTCCCAGATTACTTCCCGATGTACTGTCGTGTAACTGCTATAGTACCTCAGCTACTCCCATTCTAGAGATATCTAGCCGTCTTCTCGTCTCGGAACCATCATCGTTTTCAAGGACTCTTTTCAACAGCCCTTCTTCCATGACAAGGGAGTCCCACTGAGCCCAATATGCCTTGAGTGTCGGTTACAATCTTGACACCGATTCTCTTCCTTCCATTGCCGAATCTTATTTAAGTGAGGATGATTCTCCTAATCTTGTCCGACCCTCGTGGTTGACCATTCTTAGTGGAAACTGTAGCTCTTGAAACTGCAGCTTCCCAAGATTCCGCCTTGTTGCAGTTGGAACAGTCTATTGGGCACGGCCGTCTGGACAGGGAGTTGGAATTTTGGTGACTCACACCAACTCGATGTTTTTTCTATCGAGATACTGGCAAAAGTGTTCCACGGACTTCACTACCGCCAAAAGTTCTGTTCTTGTGACGCAGTAGTTTCGTTCTGGTTTGGAGAGGACTTTACTGAAATATCACAGCACTCTTTCTTGCCTTCCTTGGATCTGTAAGAGCACTCCTCCAATTCCTACGTTGCTTGCGTCAGTGTAAAGAATAAAGTCTCCCTCAGGTAATGGGTATCCTAATATCGGCGCCGTGGTTAAATGCCTCATCAAGGTTTCAAAAGCGGTTTGACAGTCTTCGTCCCATTGGAAGGGTCTTGCTTCTTCTGTAAGTCGAGTTAGAGGCTTGGCAATATGTCCAAACTTCCTGATAAATCTTCTATAATATGTGCAAAGTCCAAGGAAACTTCTTATTTGATGTTTGTCTGTTGGTTGCAGCCATTGCTGAATACAAGCATTTTTCTATGAATTCACCGCCACTCCTTCATTGCTCACTATATGACCTAGATAGTTGACTCGGTTTTGGAACAGCTGACATTTCTTCGGGCTTAACATGAGCTGGGCAGCTTGGAGTCGTTTGAATACGCCTTGCAAATTCTTCAGGTGTTCGTCAAATGTTTGCCCGAGTACTAAGATGTCGTACAAATAGACCAAGACTGTCTTCCAAGACAACCCATTCAAGACATTTTCCATGAGTCTTTCAAATATCGCAGGCGCTCGTGGAAATCTTCGAGCTGATTGCCTAATTGGCTTAGCGTTACCAGTATCGATTTTGTGTTTGACGGCTGATGTCCTACCAGTCTTTGCTCCTTTTGGTACGAATATGTCTCGATACTGCAAGAGAAATTCTGTCATTCTCTTTTTTTCAGCTCGATCCAAAGACTAAAAAGCTATTGATAACATCTGTTCGAATCTGGCATTAGAATTGTCAGTGGTCGTTGTTTGACGAACTATAGACGTCACTGGTACGCAGGATCCAATCCTGGTTTCCTTCTTGATGGTAACTGGGTAATCATTCACGTTTATCACACGTACTGGGATCTCTTTCGCTGAGGTTACCAATCCTTTTCCAATTAGTACTCCTTTACCAACCTCTTCGTCGTGGTTCCTTGGCTCCATCATAACCGGTGTACCTTCCTCCATGATTCCCTGTAGCCGAGCTACTATCATGGTTTCGCTCCGTGCATGTAGAACGGTATCTTCCTGTACAGCTGCCAACACCGCGCTGCCTTCATATGGATGAAGGAATACCTCCTCGGAACTCATTCTAATGGTTCTGTTTCTAAAGTCGAATTGGAAACCATGTACATTCATCACGTCCATTCCCAGAATCACGTCTTCTTCAATGTCAACTACGATTACCGTATGCGTGAACTCTTCTGCGCCAATTCCCAATTGGATATGTGTTTTCCCGTGAACGCTGGCACTATCGCCTGTGGCGGTCTGCAGTCGCAGTTTCGTTGGTAGAAGCTTCTTCTTGGGGTTTATTATCTCTGGTCGTATAATGGTTCTAGTTGCTCCAGTGTCAACCAGCAGAGCATTTTTCTTGCCATTTACTTCGCTTTCCACATACACACTGTCGTTGCGACATCTGAGAGAGAGGGTCTTTGGAACGATCATGGGTCGGTGCTGTCCCCTCGTCGCCGACCCGTTCTAGTTTTCCTGTGACCGGGGTTCTTGGTTTGCAGGAGTCATGGGGCGCTTACACGAACTACGTATATGTCCTAGCTCGCCACAATTCCAGCATCTGATCTTTCTCGGCTTCTTATCCATCATACTTTTTATTAAACTGACGAACTGGTCAAATCTGTCTTCGTCACCTTCTTCTTGGATGGTCCTAATTTTGTTATATCCCGAAGCCCTCTTTGCTTCTTAATATTCAAGAGCGGCTGTCAATGCGCCAACCATTGTTTTGGGATGGGCTAAATGAAGCGTCCTCTGCATATCGGGGTTGCGTAAGCCATCGATAAAGATCTGGATGCCCAGACATTCCATCATGTTCTCTGGTGCTGATGGATAGGCGAATCAAACTAGTCGGTCAATGTCCACTCCATATTCTTGAAGGGATTCATCACACTTCTGACTTCGGTTCATCAGCTGAGATTGGTACAAATGTTCTGGATGTTCATGACCATAACGCATGTCCAACCTCTTCTTCAGCTACTAGAAGTCATCCGTTCCTTCCAAACTTATCGTCTGAAGTACATCTAAAGCATCTCCGCGAACCGCGATAGTTAGGGTCACTGCTTTCTCCTTATCGGACCAATTATTCACTCTATCGGCTGCTTCAAACTGTTTCACATAATTGGTCCACGACATTTTTCCATCGAACGTTGGGGCCTTGACTCGGGTAGAACTACCAATGTCTTCTAACTTAGAGTCTGTTTCTGGCTTGCAAGGTTTTGTTTGCTCGGTCTTCTTTTCTTCCGCTGGCGTGTCTTGAGTTCTTATATCTGTTATCTTTCTTTCTAACTCCTTGATTTTCTCATCCATCGTTGACTTCTTATTTTCGATTTCAGATTTTAGAGACATAATGTCATTTTCAACGTCAGCGGCAATGTTGTTTTTTATTAGTAAGATATCGGCAGATATATCGTTCTTCATAGCAGAAATCTTCTTGTCCATATTAGCAGAAATGTCGTTCTTTATAGCAGAAATATCGTTCATTATAGCAGAAATACCGCTTTCGTTGAAATCTTCTCTTCCAATGCAGGAATATGGTTCTTCATAGATGAAATATAATTTTTCACAATCGTAGAAATCTTCTCTTCCATGACAGAAATTGACGAGATTAAGGTGGAAGCTTCGTCATCAAATAAAACTGTTTCTGGATCAAAGCCGTCATTTTCCAGTGCCACTCAAAGTCGTTCTACTAATTCTCTTTTCTTACCTGACGTTTCCAACTCACGATCTTCCAATTCTGCTCTTAGTTTCGTCACTTTCAGATCACATAGTCTCTTGGACATTTTTACGTAGAAATTCACACCCGACACCAATGTAATGTTTTTCTAGTTTATTTGAACAGTAACGGTTGGGATAAACTTTCAAACACACGGTATGACTACTTACGAATTTATTTAAACACTAAACTACTCAATAACACTTAATTTATATACACTTAACTATTCAGTTAAATTTAATATATATGCACACAAACTTAATTATTAATTTATATCAACACTTTACTCTTCGCTATTTCGGTGTATTCTTGTTTATTTGTCGAGATCACTTTTTGATCTAAACTAACTCCCCATGGTACACAAAAACAATTGGGTCTCGCATTTTATAGATAAAACTGGTCACAAAAACAATGTCTAGATAAGATAGTCACAATCGTAAACAATGCTAAGAAATCACTGCACATCCGTCATAAGTTTAACTTTCATACATGGCTTAGACAGAGTCGGATTCAGGGACTATACCAGTGTGCTGTTTCGTAACACTATATTAGTCACTGAAACTTTTTCTGAAATGTTGATTCTCAAACAAAAATGGATAGCTATCTTAATAAATGTGTAGCTCTAGCACACTCATTAATATCCTCAGTGCGACCTCGTTCATTTAAATCTTCTCTGCTATATGGCATTTGGTCATATTTATATCATGAATTTGGATGAAAACATCTTGTTAAAACACTGGCATCCGTAGGCTTTTCCTCTAGTTACAGGGAAACTACTGTACTTGAGATATCACCCATCATGTGTCCAGACATACTAGAGTTAAAGCACAATGCTTTCATTCAATTTAGTTTTGACAATGTATACTTTAATGTCAGTACGTTAGATGGATTGGGCACTTTCCATGCGATGGGAGAGATAATGATGGTGACTCCTTGTGACTCAATAAGACTAGAAGAAAAAACAGCACGCCTGAATCAGTGCTCTGTTATTAAAATCGTAGAACAAAATCCGCCAGTGCAGCTGGATGCGTTTTAAAATGTGGACAATATAGCAAAAATCATCATAGAAAAAGTGGACAGCATGAATCCTTTAGCGCATGCTATCACACCACTCCCCTCAGATGTTGCATAGCTGTATGTAAAGAGCTTAAAACTGAAGAGCTTACCGGAGTGGAGTGGTTTTATGGAGGAGGGTACAAAATACTTACCTTGCTATAGATCTAAAGTGATATGCCTACCATTCATAAACCATCCACCGTCTCAGTATGATACTATACTCATTTCCCTCTGAATAGAGAACGAAAAATGCCGAGCTACTGGACAGAAAATCTGCTTCGTTATCTTCCACAAATATACGTAATATACGTAAAATCCGAAGACGTTCTCGCCAACTGCGGCCCAGAATTAAATGACGTCGTTCACTACCACTCACTTCGTACTTGTCACCAATTACCGTTATTAATGGGTATGGACATCAGTCCACTTTAATGGGAATGGACTCTAACAGAACATGGCCCCTCTCCAGTGATGATGTCAAGACATGTGGCTCCTTCACACCTCATGCAGATGATTTCCTGCGACTGTAAGAAATTATGTGGGAATGCATATATGTGCATGAGAGAAGGCTTGAAATGTTCCATTGTCTGCGGTCATTGCAATGGACAGTCATTTGAGATTCCAAAAGATATTATCATGGAATCTTCTGATATCGATTCTGATATCGACTTACTGGATGAGGAGTTCCTATATCCTAAGAGCCCCTAAGAGCAAAAACTAGACCATAAAAAGTATCTTGAACCTGGACCTTCTAAGAGGTTTGAACAAAACTTGAATGTTCTTAATCTGTAATAATACAAAATAATATTGTACCCATTTCCTTTCTTTCCTTTTTCTTGTAATGTTTGTTGTGTCTTTGTTTCTCATTCAATGATACCCTTTTGTGACCAACTTTGAAAAGATATATATCATAAACTATTCGGACTACAGTAATCACGTTTAGCTCAGTATTCAGAAAATTTCATGAACTTTAAACATGATATGTTGGCAAAGTACTCCTTCGGGGTTCAAAATGGCGAAATCTGAAAAAGGGGCAAAATGTTAGCAGTTTTCACGATTTTTTAGCAGATTTTAAAAGCTGTATCTCGGAAACTACTAGGCCTACCGTAATATTATTTAGAAAATTTCATGGACTGGAATTATCTTTGTTAAAAAAGTACTCCTTCATGGTAAATGAGGATGGAATCTGAAAAAAGTGCAAATTTTAAGCCGTTTATGCGGTGATCCGGATGGTCACCGAGGTCGAAAAATTGTATTTGGCATTTCTGTACAATCCCAAACAATATAAAAAAAAGAAACCTACTACCCCAAACCATGCAAGGTAAAATGTACTAGATGACTGAATTATAAGGGACTTTCAGTTATCAATATTGATGGTGTTCGATTCAATTTAATTTTGTTCCTCTCTATTTTTCAGTTGATTCATTTGGCAGATAGACTAATTGCGCATGTGAGTCTACACTTTACGAACAAAGAAATATGTGATGTGTCCACCTCTGAGGACGATATTAAAACACAAGCTGAAGATTCCAAACCACAAGCTGAAGATTCCAAATTAGAAACAGAGGAATGAGACAATGAATAATCAAATATATATTGTTTGACTAATAAATAAAATAAATGTGTTTATGCTGACTTCTATTTATTTGTTTTACAGACCTTCATAAGATGTTTATACCTTAAATAAAGCGATCAGAATACAATTATGATAGACTCAGTTGTCTAATATGTTTTTTCGCTAAATATGTAAACACCCTTTGGTTACTTAAGGATTTCTTGAAGGAATTAATTACCGTATGTCTCGCTTAATGCCCTTTGGTATAAAGGTCTTATATACATACTATATTTGAGTAAAAATTGAAAAAATGAAACTACAAAAAACGTTAATTCAGTAGACAACGAAAACATATCACATAAAAATGGAACATTGAAAGTTGCCACAAATTTGGGAAAAGAAAGAGCTTGAATTGAATGAACAATGAATAAAATGTCTGTCAAGTACTTTTATGAAACCTTATGAATTTTCCATTGAGCTCAAGTCAGAACTTTTCGCAGTCCATATGGTATAGAACATTTATATTGTTACTTAATCTCTTACTATTCGAACCATATAAAATGGAAAATTATTCAGTTCAATCACAAATAACATTCACAACTGATTTCTCAGATAATGAAATCATCAGGAAAAACTTCTCTTATTGATGGTAATATTATATTGGAAATGTTAATGATTGAAATCCTTGATGAAATACGATTCTATTTAGCTCTAAGAATATGTTTGTCGAGAAGAAATGGCATGTAATTAAAAGAACATCAACGTATTTTGGAGTTTTCCCTTCATTTCTCTTGATTAGTGTTGTTAAATACAGTTTAATTGGAATGAACTGGAGCACGGAAACTATTGTTTGAATTACGCTAGTATCCATTTGAGCTACGATTTCATTAAGGCATCCGTGGCCTCTTTTCTTGCAAAGCCTAACAAAGACTAGAGTTATAGATATACAATATAATATTGAATGTCAAAGTCACAACAGCTTTTCAAATTCATTTTATCTTTCTTACTGTTTTTACTACTTTCTGCAACAGAATATAAATGTTCTTGTACACTATAAGAATTAATAAACACCAAATTTAAAGAATTTTATGAAGTACAGTAACAGGGATTCAAGTTTAGGAGATTTAAGAAAATATCAGAAAATTTTATTTACATGTTATGTCAGGATGAAAATTGGAAAATATATGAAATCGCTAAAGATGGAAAATTTGTTTAAGACCACGATTTTTTACAAGAAGATTATAATAATAAAATTAAGGGAAATAGAACTTTTGGACCGTCTGCTGAATGTTTCGCGATATCAGAAATCTAAAAGCTAAATTTAAATATTGATACTTCAATCGATTCAGTCAACAATATCAAGAAAATAACCAATAAAAAAATGATAATTATTTCAAACAAAATATATCAGCATACAATAAATCTTTTGTTGAGTGGACATTATGATCTTATCGAAAAATTCAATTTTTTTCAAGGTTCAACATGCATACTATTCGCAAAAATTTTTAAAACCCCTAGTGGATTAAAAATACATAACCAAAAAGTTCATACAACTAATCAGTTAGCTTTATCCCAGACATTAATAAATGAAACACTACCAGAAGCAACTAAAAATTGACATGGATAACACTGTTTGTTCATTTTTCCATATACAGTTCTACAAATAATAAAAATAATACAACACATACACCTACTTCAGAAGTTAAATAAAATTTGTAAGAAGAACCACTCTCTATCGCTTAATGATGTGATAAATACTTATCCAAGTAAAAATAAAATAAATAAGAAACATTTTTCGGGAAAGAAAAATTAGCAAGGAAAATCCAAAATTAAATTTCTAATGGAAATATTTCTGGAGCAGATTAATATATTTTGTTCACGAAATATCTTTTAAAAAGTTTAATTTGAATTTGAAATACAACTTTATTGTTTCAGAGTTACAAATTAATGAATAAATGAATAAAAAATTTAATAAAAATACAAAATTAGTTTTTAATTAAAAGCTGACAATTTGATATGATATGATATGATAGACGAGATGACATTATTATAAGATAGGCAAATTAACTTCACATAACTCTTCTCTCCTTAAGATAGAACAACGCCGTCAAAGAGGTTATTTTGTTGAGGTTGGTGGTTAGCTTCTTTCTTTAGTGTTAAATACCTCCAGAGTACGCAAGTTACGGCATCTAGTATTATGAGTGATGGAAGGCCGGAAATATTTCATACTGCGGGGTGTGTTTCTAGATTTTGTATTGGCTTAGTTAATTCAGATTGGAGATTCAAATCTTCAATGAATTTAAGATCTATTGCTTCTAATTTGATGGGTACTTTTGTGGATTTTTCTGTTTTAGTGAGTTCCATTCGAATTTTAGAAGTATTAATGGATTTATTGCTATTATTTCTTGTATGTTACTGAATGTGGAATTTTCGGTCTTGCTTTCACATCCTATGGGGATTTTGAATGGAGTATTTTGTTTGACTAATAATATGCGTCTCTTATTACGATTCAATCTTAATCGGCACACTTGAAGGTAAGGCTAGGATGAACTGGTCGTTAATTATTTTGATCAGCGGGTGAGTCAAAATTGCTGAGCTTGCTCGACAGGGGGGATTTTCAGCTTTCAATATTGGGATGAAACAAGTGTCTGGACTGATATCTTCGTGATTCTGGCATACATACTGGTCGTTCAACTTCGAACATTTTGTCAAAAAGGATTTGTCGGGAATTATTATGGAGTTGTGGTAGGGTAGGCTAATAAGACGAAAGGTTTGGTAATTATAATTTTAAAAGATAGGTAGATGTTCTGCGAAAATAATATTAGTTTCGATGATTACAGTTTGTATACCGGCTAATTCGTAATAGTGAAATGGATTTTTGAATCTAAGGATTTTGTTTTCTCCGTATAGAGTGTTCCTAAATTATTGAAGTATGCAAGATTCCTGAATGAGCAAAAATAGTGGTATTTTTAAAATTATCTAGAAAATTAATGAGATGATGGCAATTTAAAATGATTTGGTCTAAAGCGTTAGAAAATGTTACATAGTTACAAATATCTTCTGTGAAATTATTTAGTTCTGTAGACAATTCTTTTAGTTTCATTTTTATTGAAAGTTAATTTTTACTTAGACTTAGAGCAGTTTTGTTGTAGTGGTGAATAAGGTTGAGTTTTAAGGATGCTTGGAGTTCTAATTGACGTTTAATAGAATTTTGATTTTGGAACAATTTTTCTATTTGTAAATTATATTTCATTTCGTCGTCATTATCTTGAGTACCAAATAACCATTTACTAACGCATCCGCATTTTTGTCGTTTAACAGGAGTTAAGGTAATTTTTCTGTAGATGTTTTGAGTAAGTATTGAGCATGGGAGAATAAATCGATTATCATATTTTTATTATTTCCTAAATTTTTGGTGTTTAGGAGTCGTTCGATTCTAATATAAAAGTATTCTATAATTTGTAGTTGAGAAATTAATTGGTTGGTTTCGAAATAGTGTAATAATTTATTGTTACGAAACAGCACACTGGTATAGTCCCTGAATCCGACTCTGTCTAAACCAGGTATGAAAGTTAAAATTATGGCGGGCGCGCAGTGTTTCTTAGAATTGTTTACGAATTGTGACTATCTTATCTTATCATTGTTTTTGTGACCAGTCTTATCTAGAAAATGCCAGAAATCCTTAATCTAGAATGATCTAGTGGAAAAGGCACTAATATATAAGGGACCGAGCAGGAATAGTTTAGTTTAGTTGATAATTTGACATCGTGAGATAAACAAGTAAATAAGTGAATATAAATTAGTGAACTGTTTATATAAATTAGTTTAAGTGAATATACTGTGTATATAATTAGTGAATAGTGTAATGTTTAAATAAATTAAGTAAGTGAACCTACCGTGCGTTTGAAATTTATCCCACACGTTTACTGTTTAAATAAATAAGAAAAACATTACATTGGTGCCAGGTGTGGGGTAATATAAATAAATTGCTACGTAAAAATGGCCAAGAGACTATGTGACCTCAAATTGGCGGAACTAAGAGCAGAATTGGAAGATCGTGAGTTGGAAACGTCCGGTAAGAAAAATGAATTAGTAGAAAGACTTCAGGTGGCACTGGAAAATGACGGCTTTGATCCAGAAACCGTTTTATTTACTGACGAGGCTTCCACCTTAATCTCTTTTATTTCTGCTAATATTTCTGCTAACATGGACGAGAAGATTTCTGCCATGGAAGAGAACATGGTCGAGAAGATTTCTGCCATGGAAGAGAACATGGACGAGGAGATTTCTGCTATGGAGAACGATATTTCTGACATGGAAGAGAAGATTTCTACGAATATGAAAAGCGATATTTCGGCTATAAACAACGATATTTCTGCTATGAAGAACGACATCTCTGTTAATATGGACGAGAAAATTTCTACTTTGAAGAACGATATATCTGCCGATATCTTATTAGTGAAAAACGACATTGCCGCTGACGTTGAAAATGAAATTTTGTCTCTAAAATCTGAAATCGAGAATAAGATTACAACGATAGACGAGAAAATCAAGGAGCTAGAGGAAAAGATTGCTGATTCAAGAACGCGAGGCACGCCAGAGGAAGACCAAGCAAACGAAACCTTGCAAGCCAGAAATACTACCTAAGTTTGAAGACATTGGAAGTTTTACCGGAGTCAAGGCCCCAACGTTCGATGAAAAAATGTCGTGGACCAATTATGTGAAACAATTTGAAGCAGCCGCTAGAGTGAATAATTGGTCCGATAGAGATAAGGCAGTGAACTTAACTAGCACGCTTCGAGGAGATGCCTTAGATGTACTTCAGACGATATCTCTGGAAGAAACGGATGATTTCGAGCAGCTGAAGAAGAGGTTGGACATGCGATATGATCACGAACATCTAGAACATTTGTACCAATCCCAGCTGAAGAACCGAAGGCAGAAACGTGACGAAGCACTTCAAGAATATGAAGTGGATATTGCCCGACTCGTTCGATTTGCTTATCCATCAGCAGCAGAGAACATGATGGAATGTCTGGACATACAGGCGTTTATTGATGGCTTACGTGACCCCTATATGCGGAGGACGCTTCGCTAAGCCCATCCCAAAACATTAGTTGACGCATTGACAGCTGCTCTTGAATATGAAGCAGCAACGAATGCTTCGGGTTACAACAAAGTTAGGACCATCCAAGAAGAGGGCGACAAGGACAAGTTTGACCAGATCATCAGCTTGATCAAAGGTATGATGGACGAGAAGCCCAGAAAGATCAGATGCCGGAATTGTGGCGAGCTAGGGCATGTACGTAGTTCGTGTAAGCGCCCCAAGACTCCTGCAAACCAAGAACCCCAGTCACAGGAAAACTAGAACGGGTCAGCTACGAGGGGGCAGCACCGACCCATGATCGTTTCCAAAGACTCTCTCATACTTATAGCTTCGCTCAGATGTCGCAACGACAGTGTATATGTAGATGGCGAAGTGAATGGGAAGAAATATGCTCTGCTGGTTGACACTGGAGCAACTAGAGCCATTATACGACCAGAGATAATAAACCCCAAGAAAAAGCTTCTACCAACGAGACTGCGACTGCGGGCATTATTCGTCGTTGCACTTCGTTTTTATGTATAAAAGGATAGCAGTAAGATTTGGTATGGACCGGTATTTCGTCAAATGTTTTCATTTCATGTCTCACTTCGTTCGCAAAAGTTGTTTGTCTTTGTCTTTGTGAAATATGTCTTTGAAGTCGTTCCACGATTCAAGGATAGCTTTTTTTCCTCTGCGTTCAAATGTTCGGTTCTAATGAAATTTTGACTATTTTCATCAGAATTTTGTGAATAACGATATTGTAAAATATCCTCGATGTAGTAAAAATAAAATTTTTCTTTTAAAATATTAGTAGGAGGTATAACTTTCAGTCGGTCTCTTATTACAATTTCAACACGTTCATCACTGCGGTTTAGTATTTCAGCTGCAGCTATCTCGTGGGAATCGACAGATATTTTCAAATCTTCTTTAATCAATCATAAAAAATTGGAATCTGAGTACTATTGTTTTTTAGAATATTATTTTCAAAATAAACACATAATTTAAGTTTTTCAATCACGTTTAAGCCGATGGGGCCGTCAAAATGATTGTGAAACTTAAACAAAATAAATGGTATTGTACAGGGTGATTTAAATTCAGGCACAGCTGGAATTTCCGCTATGAATTTTGCGCCATTATGACCTGGTGCTGTTGTAATTCTAGTTGTTTCTTGGAAAATAGTGTTAGGAAAGAATTTTTCTGCCATGATAGGATATAATATCGATTGCACACTGTCAGTATCCACTAGGAGTTTAATTGAAGGATTATTGATTTCTATATACGGTAATTAATTGCTATTGAAATCAGAAAATATTTCGTTTACGTCAAATTGGCTTCCTGGCTCGTTATCCGAAACTTTTATTATTATTTTTTACAGAGTCGTCATTATACGTGACGGTATTTATGTAATCGAGATCAATGTTATGAGTTTGGTTGCCGACGTCGTTAGGATTTAACTCAAAGTCTGGGTGATTATTGTTCGAGTTTTTTGGTTAGTTATTAGGCTTAAAAGTGTTTCTCGAGTTTATTGACATTGGTTCTGGTCTATATTCTGGAGCTTTACCAGAGGGTGCAAAAACATTTTTTGGTTGTACAAATACTTTTACATTGGTTGGATAATTTCTAGTCGTGTGTCTAGGTAGAATTGGAATTTGTCGACTTGGAAATTGGTTAGGGTTTTTGTAATTACTTATTTGGTTCTGATTATTTGAGTTTAATATTGGATCTTGATATCGGTAGTTGAAATTTGTTTGAGGTGTTGAGCAATTGATTTCGATTGACAGTATAACTCGAATGATGGTTATGATTATTTGGTATTTGTCTATTGTAATTTTCTGAATTTATGGTAGTTTTCATATTACTTTCAAATTAAAAATTATATTGAGAGTAATTAAAATTGACTTCTTCTATAATTAATGTAATATCAGCTTCGATGGAAGCTGGATTCTTAATTCTAATTGAATGTTGTAGCTAGCCCGTTAAATGTCTAATAAGCCATTTGGTCATATTGTCTATGATATATTTCTTTAGTACTAACAGGCATTTCGGTTACTGGAAAACTAATAATTCTTTGAACCAGGCGGCTTTTTAACCTTTGTAGTCTTCTAGCAAAAACTAATGATTTGGTCACTTGTATACAATCCTCAGGCTGTATCATGCTAACAACCCGAAATTTCTCCAGAAAAACATCAACAATGTGGAATATCTGGATTTAAAGGACCCATTACACTGGCTCTGGTGAGTTGAAAGTCAATAGGGTTCATCTTTGAGACGCCCTGAATAATATCCAATAATAAAATTGGTTACTTGCTTACACTCCACAGGCTGTATGGTGCCAACAATCTGAAATTTCTCCAGAAATTACCAAAAATGTAGTATATCTGGATTCATAGGTCCCGTTTCACCGGCTCTGGTGAACTCAAAATCAATAGAGTCCCTCTGTGAGATGCCCTGAATAATATTCAATCATAAAAATGGTCACTTGTATACACACCGTCGGCTGTATCATGCTAATAAACCGAAATTTATTCAAAAATTATGATAAATGTAGTATATCTGGATTTAAAGGACCCGTTCTACTGCCTCTGGTGAACTAAAAATCCGTAAGATTTATTTGTGTTACGCCCTGAATTATATTCAATCATAAAATTCGTGACTTTTATGCACTACAGAGACTGTATCGTGATAATAAAACTTGTTACAAAAATTAGTCGACGACAACAACGACGACAAATACACAGGACTTTTTTCTCGTTGGAAAATCAAAAAAAAACTAAAAAACAAACGGTTTTAGAGATTAAACCTAACTTTTCGGCATCTGTGAGATGCCTTGAACAATATTCTATCATAAAATTGTCACTTGTATACACTTCGGGCGATAAATCGTGCTAACGAACCGAAATTTCTGCAAAAATAACCAAAAATGTAGTATATCCGGATTTATAGGACCCGCTGTACTCGCTCTAGTCAGCTGAAAATCAATAGAGTACACCTGTGAGACACCTTAAAAATATCCAATTATAAAATTAGTCACATGTATAAACTCCGGGGGCTGTATGGTGCTAATAGTCCGAAATTTCTCCAAAAAGGACCAAAATTGTGACACTTCAGGTATATTAGCACCCGTTGTACTGCTCTGGTGAGCTAGCTGAAAATCAATAGGGTTGATCTATTGAATGCCCGGAACAATATTCAATCCTAAAATTGGTCACTTGTACACACTCTGAAAGATGTATCGTGCTAACAAAAAGAAAATTCTGCAAAAATGACAAAAATTTGGTTTTTCAAGTTCCATAGCACATGTTTTACTGGCTAATGAGCTCAAAATCAATAGGGTTCATCAGTGTGACGTCCTAAATAATAGTCAATCATGAAACTGGTGACTTGTTGGACTCCGGAGGCTGTATCGTGCCAACAAACTGAAATTTCTCGAAAAATGACAAAAATGTCATACTTCAAGTACCATAGTACCCGTTGTACTGGCTCTGGTAAGCTGAAAATACATACGGTTCATCTGTGAGATGTCCTGAACAATATTCGATCATGAAATTGGTGACTTGATACACTCCGGAGGCTGTATCCTGCTAACAAGACATGTAACTAAAAGTGGACGACGACGACGACATACACACAGGATTTTTTATCAAAAACCGTTTTTTCTTGTTGTTCTTGATGAAAAACGTAAAAATAACTTAAAAAAATCCAAAATTCCAACTTTTTTTGAGGTTAACCAGTACTTTTCTCGCATATTAGATAGATTGGCGGAAAAGTAATAGAGGCTGATTAAATTGAATTTAGACATATTTAGAAATAAAATAATAACATATCTTTTATGTTCATATAAAAGAATTCTTATTTTAACCTGTTCAAAAGATCGAAGTAGTAATACGGCACAATTTACCTTGAATACAGATATCCATTTGATCTATGGTTTGGCTTCTGCTACAATTTCTATCAAGCTATTTTCCAACGCTTTCAAAAGACGGTCTTCTATAAACTCGAAGAGACATGTGATTAATGCACGATTGAGCCCGTCCACACATTTCCTCATTTAATGGATTGGATGAAGATGGCCAGCGCGTTCCTCACAATTCAATTCAATTCATTTTGGGGATATATTAAAAGTTTGGTCTATTCAACTCCTGTGTATAGAAGGAAGTAAATGCTGGACAGAATAATGTTTCATTGTGACTTTATCTTTTCAAAGGAGGAGGAAGAGGATAAAGAATTATCCTCCGTAAACTCAAAATTTCATTGAAGTGCATAGATTAGAGATGCATCAAGCCAAACTAGTTTGATTCCACTCAACAAACTTGACTTGACTTGAAAATCAAACTATTTATGTAAAAAAGTTTGACTTGAATCCATTTCTGTATCTTTAGGTTTGACTTGAAATCAAACTTCTTCAAACAGTTTGAATATTATATTGCGCAACGTGTTGACTTGTGTTGACTTCCAATTCTAATAACTGAGAGCGTACTGCCTACCTCCTACCCCTACCGCCATTTGTTTTCATGTCTGAACCTGTACTCTGCTACTCCGCAAATCAGTTATAGTATAGTTCATATTTAGAAGGATAGATACGCTTGGCTTGTTACGTTTGTTTCGAAGTGCGTGCATTGTTCGATAATGTCGGAAGTCGAAATGTCTGAACTTGAACCTTTTTCATGTAGCGGCTCGGAATACGTACCAGAACAAAGTGAATCTGATTCAGATTTCCCCTCTGCAAAGAGTACGAGAAAGAAATCTGTAGACGAGGCAAAATTAATCAACAAGAAAAAGAAATATACAGATTTTTTTGATGTTGCGGCAGGCGATTCCGAAACAATGAAAATTGCAAAGTGCAAATTATGTAAAAATAAAGAACAACGGTAGAAAATGCCAAATATTGGAACTAGTTCTTTAAAACGGCATTTGATGAAGAGCCACAAAAAATTGTATGATGAAGAATTTCCGCAGGAAGCAACAACTTCTGGAACAAGTAGTATTTGTGGTAATAACAACATAGAACGTTGGATCCAAAATTGTAAAAATGACTTGTTAAGTTTTTTTACAATTAACCCTAGAACCAAAACCGTGTTACCCCACTTTTTTATGACTGCGCCCGTGTTTTTTGGCCTTATAGAGGTCAGCCACCATCTACCTTCATAATAAATTCACTTAAGAGGCCTCGATATTACGTGTTAAATTCGAACGCCGCAGTCGCTATAGTCGCCTCTATTGTATAGTAATTCACCACGTTTTCGGGTCCAAATCGAGTCAAAATAGTTTTTGGACGGCATCTCCTTTATTCTTAAAGTTAAAAATATGCGGTTTGTTTTATTGTACTTGTAATTCTCATCAGCAGGGGGCTCTGTGCCAGATTTTTTTATTTTTGATTTGTTTCGCTAAAATGGTGTCAAACTTTTTACCAATGACGAATTTAATAAATGTAGCACTAGAGCACCCTGCTAATAAAAATTTTAAGTACAATAAAACAAACCGCATATTTTTAAACTTTAAGAATGCCTTTTAAAAACTATTTTGACTTGATTTTGACCCGAAAACGTGGTGAATTACTATACAATAGAGGCGACTACAGCGGCTGTTGCGCGGCGCGGCGTTCGAGTGATGTCGGGGCCCCTTAAAGTCTCCACTTATATATTTATATAAAAACAAAAATTGTTTTGGTTTGCTTTAGAATTCTACTGCGCAAACTTTGGATTCAGAGACAGGGAACAATAAATTTATGGATCTATTAGTGGAGTACACTGTAAAAAAATATTTGCCATTTAACTTCTTTGAAGATGATGTAACCCACCAGTTGAAGTCACGAATATTTTCCAAATTTGATGTTCCGAAAAATTCAGTTAAGATACATTTAAATGCTTGTGACTCAAAAATTTCGTTTACGATGGATGGATGGTCTTCTCATTCGATGAAGGGCTACTATGGAGTAGCCGTTCGTTTTATTGATAGTAACTGAACATTACATTCTTTTTTATTAGATTTAGTACCCGCAAAAGGACAACATACTGGCCTCTCAATGGCAACTTTGTTTTTTAAAATAACGGCTGAATTCAATATTACACACTCTTTTCAAGGTATTACTACTGACAACACTAATAGTAATTTCACTTTTTTAAAAGAATTGGGAAACATAATAGAAAATTTGGATGGTGCGAATAAGCATTATGTGTGTTTTGCACATATTCTTGACTGCTGCGCCCGATATTTAATGCAAGTGTTTGAGTTAACGTCTGAAGAAAACGAAGACGAAGACTCTGATACTAGTGATAATGAAAATACAGTATCTGAAAATACTGCAACAATTGCAAAGGTAAAGGTAATTTGTAAAAAAATTGAAAACTACGAAATGTTAAGATTAAACTTCGCAAAATTTTGCGACTCATTAAATTTACACATGACCATTCCCAAACTGGAGATAAAAACCAGATGGAACTCTACATTGGAAATGCTATCCTGGGCGTTACAATTCAAACGTTCGATTAATATTCTTTGTGACAATACCGATACTCTTTTACATTTTCGAATACACGATATTAAATGGAATGTTATTGAAAGAACATGTAAGTATTTACAAAATTTCAAAACACTAACTAAAATTTTAGAAGGAGAGAAATATTCTACCCTTCCTATGGTGGTCATTGGGATCAATATGCTACTCGACAAACTAGAAAGAGGGACGCATGAACTAGATAATAAAGAAAATAGAGACGATCTTGATGCAAAAATAATTCTTGCCCTTCAGGCAGCTCGCGATAAAACTGTTAAGCATTACAGTAGAACTAACTGGATATATTGTATCGTTTTGATTTTCGATCATCGTCATAAAATTGAAACATTTTCTTTAACGACATGGGGACAATCCTTAAAAGATGAAGCCATCAGGAAATTTGAATAAATTTATAAAGAAAATTATTATTTATCTCACAGTGGCAAAGAGTCACCCCAAACCCAAATTGAATGTACTGTCAGTGTGTTCGAAAAAAAGTCTGATGAAGTTACTGATTTTGATATAGACTTGCTTGGACTTTTCCAATCATCTCCAAAAATAAATAGAAACGAAAATTCATGGAGATACGAAATCGACAAATACGCAGCTGAATCACGAGCAGACAGTACCGAGGACATATTATAGTCGTGGAAACGGCACGAAACTGCATTTCCCACTTTATCAAAAATGGCGAGAGACTTTCTACCCATCCAAGCAACATCAGCCTGCATAGAACGCTATTTTTCGAGAGCTTCTTTGACAGTCACAAAAAAAAGAAACCGATTAAATGACCAGTCTATTAGAACATTAATGTGTTTAAATTCGTGGCTTCAATAAGAATCCTTAACAAATATCACACAAGGATCGCAGGAAGAGGTTACTATGTAATATATTGTTGCTTTCACTTAATTTTTGAGAACTTTACTTTTCACAAAGAATTTTGAGGTGACAAATTCGAGTTGATCAAAAATTTTTTTTTAAATAACGTATTTGTTGTACCTACTAACTATATTTAACATAAATATTTTAACCATTCAAGGTATATCTACTAAATAAATTATCTTCCGAACTCTCTCAAACTAGTTTGATAAACAGTTTGAATTTTCAAACCTGTATCCATTTATCGAAACAATTGTCAATTTTTTAGAATTTTCAATAACTTTTATTATATTGTGGAATTAAGTAGAAACCGTGAGTTTCATTTAAAAACACTAATATGAGCATATTCCACGGAGTAAGGGTCGAGACAGTCAATTTAATTATTATGCAGTTTTAGTTTTTTTATTCTCTTATTATTTTAACATAATTTAACTTAGTTATTTGGATATCTTTCGTTTTACATATAGTTTGAATGTGTAGAGATAGGAGTACCATTATGATCGTTGCTACTTTCAATATTTCAGAATTATTTTTGGGTTTCCTGATTATATTTTTATGGTAATTGTCACTGTTGGTTCCTAATATAATAGCTGAAACTTTGACGATTTCCGCTTTTTTAAATTTGGCTTATTTTTTATGTCTAAATTTCGTTTTTATATATGCTGTATTCTGGATTTAATATGTTGGTGAATCAATTCTGGTTTCGTTTTTTTTATTAATTATTTTCTCCTTAACTTCAGAATTTTTATTGTGAATTTTTTCATACATAAGTTTCGAAGCTTCCTTATGATTTTGTATATAAAGAGATAATGAGATAATATTAAATTATCATTTAAATCAGATGGAATCTTTTAACAAGATCATTTAAATCAAAGAAAAACAGATACATCAATTATCTCAAAATGTCTCAATTTACACCTTAACAGAATGAATAAAATTATTAAGCGAAAGAATTGAATATGTCTTATCACTGCTTTGAAATTTCTTATTATTCCATGAATAAAAAAGATCTGTGGCTGAAGGATTTAATTCCAAGTCAGTTCACCCCCCTCCTCCAAACACACACATACATTATTATTCCAATTTCTATGCCTAATTGTCTTATTGTTAGAATGTCTAATTCTACTGTTATAATTAAATAATAATTATTCGTGTTGTTCTTGATGAAAAACGTGAAAATAACTCAAAATTCCAACTTTTTTTGGGGTAAACCTTTTCTCGCATCTTAGGCGGAAAAGTAAAATAATGGTGGCGGTTATTATTCCTCCGCCAAAAATTGAATTTTGATGGTTATTGCAAGATCATTTAAGATTCGTTGCAATATTCATTTTTATTTCACTAGATAATTGGGCTGCTGGAATTTACAGTTGCCAAATTTACGATTATGCCCAGAAATGGAGGTGAAAGAAAACTACGCAACAAATGTAGTTTTATTCTTCTAGTGTAATAGCTGGAAGTAAAAGTTTTGAAGTTATCTAATATATATTTCATTCTTTCAATCTTTACTGTGTTGTAGTGTTTATTACTTTTCCGCCCAACCTATCTAATATGCGAGAAAAGTATTGGTTTACCACAAAAAAAGTTGGAATTTTGAAAAAAAAATTTGATTTATTTTTACGTTTTCCGTCAACAACAACACGAAAAAACCGTTTTTAGAAAAAAAATCCTGTGTCTATGTCGTCGTTGTCGTCGGCCACTTTTCCTTACATGTCTTGTTAGCACACGGTACAGCCTCCGGAGTGCAATAAGTCGCCAATTTTATAATGGAATATTGGTAAGGACATGTCACAGATGAACCCTATTGCTTTTCAACTGACCAGAGCCAGTACAACGGGTGCTATGGTACTTGAAGTACGACATTTTGTCATTCTTTGAGAAATTTCAATTTGTTAGCACGATACAGCCTCCGGATTTCAACAAGTCACCAATTTTATGTTTGAATATCATTCAGGATATCTCACTGATGAAACCTATTTAATTTCAGTTCACCCGAGCCAGTACCACGGGTGCTATAGTACTTGAAATACGACTTTTTTATTCCATTTTTTGAGAAATTTCAGTTTGTTAGCACGATACAACCTCTGGAGCTCATAAAGTCACCAATTTATGATTGAATATTATTTAGGACTTCACACAGATGAACCCTATTGATATTCAGCACACCAGAGCCAGTACAACAGGAGCTACAGTACTTTAAGTACGATATTTTTGTCATTTTTGGAGAAGGTTCAGTTTGTTAACACGATACAGCCTCCGGAGTATACACAAGTGACAAATTTTATGATTGGATATTATTCAGAGCGTCTCAAAGATACACCCTACTGAAATTCAGCTCACTAAAGCCAGTACAACGGGTGCTATGGCACTTGAAGTACCAAATTTTCGTCATTTTTGAAGAATTTTCAATTTGTTAGCACGATACAGCCTCCAGAGAGTATACGATTGATCAATTTTATGATTGAATATTGTTTAAGGTGTCTCACAGATGTACCATATTGATTTTCAGTTGACAAGGAGCGAGTACAGCGGGTCCTATAAATCCAGATATACTAAATTTATGGTTATTTTTGGAGAAATTTTGGTTTGTTAGCACCATACATCACCTGAAGTGTATACAGGTAACAATATTTTGTTCAGTGCCACAGATGCGGAAAAGTTAGTTTTAATCTTTAAAGCCGTTTATTTAACTCGGGAAGTTCCTTTTCTCACGTAAAGCCACAGATGAATTAGAAATACAAAGTTTAGAGCCAGGAAACACATACAAATACCTTGAGGTACAAGAAAGAGCTCAAATCGAGCATCAACGGATGAAGGATATTCTCAAAAAAGAATACTTCAGAAGAGTCAGGAAAATATTACAAACCGAGATCACTGCCAAAAATAAATTTCCGGCCATTTCATCCCTGGCAATACCTACCTTAGAATATAGCTTTGGTATTGTAGAATGGCGTAAAATACTAACATCGAATGGTTTACTTCACCCAAGATCAGATGTAGATCGTATTTACGTAGAAGGAGGTAGGGGTCTAAGGCAAATAGAAACTGCGTATAATATGGCACATATCACAATAAACAAGTATATCTCGAAAAATAATAATAAATTCATAAGAATGATAAAATATCTAGATGGGCATTTACCAACAACAAAGACTATCAAATATAAAGTAAAACTTATAATGGAAGACTTACAAATATCAAGTGAAGAAACAAATCATGAAAATCAACAACAAAATATAATAAAAAAGAAAACGCTGAGAAAAAAAAGGGATAAATGGAGGAATAAACCTCTACATGGACAATTTCCACAAAACATTCAAAAGCCAACTATATATAGTGAACAAACATGGTCTTGGTTGAAAAAAGGAAAATTGAAGGGCGAAACGGAGGTATTAATAATAGCGGCTCAAGATCAAGCACCAGATATTACGAAAAACATATATTGAAATTAAATATCAATAGCAAATGTCGTTTATGTAATGAAGAAGAAGAACACATAACACATATAGTAGGATGCTGCCGTGAATTGGCCAAAAAAGAGTATATCGAAAGACATAACATAATACATACACTGGAAACTGATCAACTCAATAGAAGTTGAGTGCGTGGAAAACTGGTATAAACACCAACCTCCAGACGTTGTTAACAAGGAGCACATAACAATATTATATGACCAACAGGTTCACACAGACAGACACATACCAGCAAATAAACCTGATATAATTATAAAAAATCAAGAAACTAAAACATGTTTAATAATAGATGTGGCTGTACCTTGTGATAACAATGTTGTTCACAAAGAAGCCGAAAAACTTTTGAAATATGAAGACCTGTCCATCGAAATCAATCGAATGTGGTATCTCAAGGTGGAAATAATACCGGTAGTAGTCGGAGCATTCGGGACTGTGACGAGTAACTTCTTCAATCTCACGAAGAAAATCCCAACGACACTGAATGTAGAACTGATCCAAAGAATAGCATTGAATGGCACAGCACATATTTCTCGAAGCAGATGTTTAACAATTCTGAGACTAATAAAAGGATAATAATAATAACAATATTATATTCGTTTATTGACCATTTTACATACAGGGCACGTTTATAGTCATCTCATATACGATACGATACGATTTATTGACCAGTTTTAAATACAAAAGCATTTGTGTAGTCCTAATATTAAATTACTAAGTAGTTTTCAAAATTCCTAAATCAGATAATAGAATAGAAATAAAGTTAAACCAATATTTTCATAAAATTAGATTTCTGAAGTAACATATATGTGAGAATGAATTAGTAAGACTAATAATTGAACGACATGTAGTCCCGAACTGCATAAAAACAATTTTGTATAAATAATATAAAATTTTAATATAATTACAAACGATTAATAGATAATTAATTACATTATGAGAAAAAATAAAAAAAAGAGAACAGAGAACAAGAATAATAATAATAATAATAATAATAATAATAATAATAATAATAATAATAATAATAATAATAATAATAATAATAATAATAATAATAATAATAATAATAATAATAATAATAATAATAATAATACGCCGACTGAACCGAATTCAAGTAGCTGCCTTGAGATATGCAACCGGTGCTTTTAGAACAAGTCCTGCGGTTGCCGTCAATTGTGAGGCTGCTGTTCCTCCTCTAGATCTCAGAAGGGACTATCAAGTAATAAATTATACCTCCAAGGTTCTCTCTCGACCTAATCCTATTAATCATGGGTTGTTTTTATCTGATAATGATTTTGCTTCTGAAAGCACTATAACAAGATCCTTACGAATACGAAACATTGAGACTTGTGAAAAGTACTCCGTGCAACAAGATACAATTCTCATGGACCTTCCCCGTAATATCCCACCTTGGAAATGGTCCTCTCCAATTATAAATTTTAAACTTACACCCTGGGAAAAAGAAGAAACAGCTGCTACTACCTATAAAGATCTTTTCAAATGTGAACTGGAATCATACAATAACAGTCTAATCTTTTACACAGATGGGTCGACGTCTGAAAGCGGAGCAGGTTCAACTATTGTTATAGATAACAACGACCACAAATGGTCTTTAAGACCAGAATGTTCAGTTTTTACAGCCGAGTTGTATGCGATATGGCAAGCACTGTTATTCTTCATAATGTCTGAACACCAAAATTGTGTAATCTGCACAGATTCTTTAAGTGCGATAGAAACTCTGGAAAATCCATTCACAAAAAATATTTTATGCCAACAAATTTTAGAGCTTGTCACGCATCTTGAATCTAATAAAAAAACTTGCAACTTCTTGTGGACTCCAGGTCATTCTGGTATTCAAGGAAATGAGTTGGCTGATGAAGCTGCCAAGCAAGCTACGCAATCACCAGTAGACGAAGGAATCTACATTCCCATCGAATACTTTAAAACTGAAATTAATAGTATTTTGAAGATTAAATGGCAACAAAACTGGAATTACTTCCCAGGGTAAATGCGACTTGTTAAACCATCGGTTGACAAGTGGTTATACTCCGAAAATCTAAGTCGATATGAGCAAGTAAAAGTATGTGGGTTAAGTATAGGACATACTCACTTGACACATTCCTACCTTCTATGTGGCAAGCGGCGCCCACGTTGCGAACACTGCAATCGTCATCTGTCCGTAGAACACCTGTTTTCATGCGACTATTATACTTGGCAAAGAAACATCTTCGGTATAAAGTCAGATATAACCACAACGTTAAATAGTAGAAGACAAGTAGTACTTTATCTCAAAATAATTAATAATTTGAATAAAATATAGTAAATAAATTAAATATTCATAGCAATTTGAAGAACCCGCTATATACGTTATAACTTACACAGGGGGTTTTGGTTGATAGGTCATGTGAATGAAGTCCAACACTACTCTCATGAGTGAACACGAGTTTTCCCCCTGCCACCTGATGAAAAGAGCCAATGGCCTTAGCAGTCGACGCTCTATAATCCTACAAAATAATAATAATAATAATAATAATAATAATAATAATAATCATAATAATAATAATAATAATAATAATAATAATAATAATAATAATAAATAATAAATAAAACCAAAGCAATTAACAAGTACGCAATACCAATACTAACGTACTCAATGGGAGTAATTAAATGGAGTGATACAGATCTCGAAAGCCTAAACACCTTAACCCGATCGCAATGTCACAAACACAGAATACATCATATACACTCAGCAGTGGAACGATTTACACTTAACAGAAGAGAAGGGGGAAGAGGTTTCATAGACATTAAAAATATGGACTACACTCAGGTAGACAACTTGAGAAAATACTTTGTAGAAAGAGGGGAAACAAGCAAAATCCATAAAGCCATCATACACTCTGAAACATCAGGCACACCCCTAAAATTTTCCAGCCATACATACAACCCGACAGATAGAATAATAACACCAGCAACAAAGAAAGAAAACTGGAAAGGAAAAACACTACATGGAAAACATCCACAACATCTAGCACAACAACATATAGACTTAGAGGCATCCAACATGTGGCTCACAAAGGGGAATATCTTCGGTGAGACAGAGGGGTTTATGATCGCAATCCAAGACCAAACGATAAACACCAGATACTACAGCAAACATATAATAGAGGACCCAAATACACAAACAGACAAATGTAGACTATGCAAACAGCACATAGAAACAATTGACCATATAACGGGAGGCTGCAACATACTAGCAAATACAGAATACACCAGAAGACATGATAATGTAGCGAAACACATATATCAACAGCTTGCGAAGCAATACAACCTTATAGAAGAAATCACCCCTACGTACAAATATACACCACAAAACATACTAGAAAACGACAATGCTAAACTATACTGGAACAGATCAATCATCACAGACAAGACAATACCGCAGAACAAACCGGACATCACACTAATAACAAAAAACAACAAAACCACTTACTTAATAGAAATATCCATACCTAACACGCACAATCTACAAAACAAAATTGGAGAGAAAATTGAAAAATACATCCGTCTCTCAGAAGAAATTAAAGACATGTGGCACCAGGACAGAGTGATTATAATACCCATAATATTATCTAACACAGGAGTTATACTAAGAAATCTACACGACAGCATTCAGAAATTACAACTTCATCCAACAACATACATACCACTACAGAAGTCCGTCATAATAGATACTTGCTCTATAACTAGAAAATTTTTAAATGAGAACTACAGGGAATAATAAAAACAGAATGGAAACTATGCTTGACCTGACGTCCGCATATATTCCTAAACTAACCAGAGAATATCTGAGAAAGGAAGAAGATAATAATAATAATCTATAGGGTAGTGAAGCGCCTCTTACAGCCTCTCCTGCTCGCACCTCTACGTCGGTAGACCCTAGTAACCATCTCTGGAGGTTCAAGATCAGGTAATCAACCCCCGGTGGCGGATCAACAGCAGATGGGCTAACGCGAGAGGGAGAACACCAGCAATTAGGGCTAGCAACCCAATGCTGTGATCTTAATCTGCTCCTGTCGTTACTAGGAAGCAAGCCTCGGATGCTACTGGTGGTGCGACTGCACCAGTTAGCGCGACAGTACAGTCACTAGCGGGACAGCGTGGAGCACGTGGCGCGTCCCCGCGAAACGGAACCACAAGGCCAGCACCTCTGGACACTGGAAACGGTAATGGAGAACGCAGCTTGGAACACCCGACACAGGATACTCCCGCTCGATCTCCAGAAGTCCAAGGAAGGCGTATACGCTGGAACAGGCAAGATAATCTTGATCTTATGCGCGTATACTTTTTTGTGACGAACGTCGGACAAAATAGAACTAATTACCGAAATAGACTTCACGAAAGATGGCGAGCGGTACGACCCGATTTTCGACGCCAGTCGCAACAACTTTCAGATCAAGTAAGGTCCATAGTTAGAAGAAAAGTTTTCTCGGAGGCTGAAATAGAAGAACTGAAGAGTGAAGCGAGACGACAACTACAGCTATTAGAAAACAATGAAAATCGTGACATTGAACAACGAGAACCTATAGTCGTAACTAGAAGATCGACAATCTTTGAAATCCCAACGGAAGAAATCCCTACTGAAATTCAAAACGCTTTCAATGAAAACATATTAAAATATGATGGTATTCCGTTCAGAAATCGACCTCCATTACCCAAAATA
The DNA here is from genome assembly GCA_963921935.1 of Galeruca laticollis. Taxonomy (NCBI): domain Eukaryota; kingdom Metazoa; phylum Arthropoda; class Insecta; order Coleoptera; family Chrysomelidae; genus Galeruca; species Galeruca laticollis. Next base: position 147,366,099 of record OY998176.1, on the reverse strand, counting down.
AGGTACTCAAAGACAACCAAAGAGACAGTTGCCCAAATAAACAATGTCTTAAAAGAAGAGCTACCCGCCTGTCCCAACTTGGAAGGCACATGCCATCTAGTCTACTGCGCTGCGCTGACAAAATTGGAAATGCTGAGAACAACATTCGACAGAGCTAGAGAAAGTACAAAACAGAATCAGGAAGAACCCCCATGGGCTAAGAGAATTCAAACCAAAATCAATAACATAAGAAGAGAAATAGGGCAAATTCATACCTACCTCCAAACTACTAAAACCAAGCACGCCTAAATAACCAAATTAAAAAGCTGTGCAAAAAACAAAAAAATAAACAAAACTTACCTAACTTCAAACAAAAGCTGATGTCGTATATGGAAGATTTAAAACAAAAAATAAAAATGTTGGGGGCAGAATAAGAAGGTACAAAGAACGCGTCAATCGTTACAAAGAAAATAACCTATTCCAACAAAACCAAAAACTATATTACCGCTCACTCGGAGAAAAACAGTCGAACCACTATGAAGCAGCACCTGCGGACCAAAACCAAATGCACCAATATTGGTCACAGTTATGGGAAATACCCAGAAAACATGATGGAAGGGCCTACTAGATCAATCAGGAGAAGGAAAGAATGGCAGGGACCCCGGAAATGCAAAGGATACATATTGTGACGATATTTATTTCTATTGTAATATAAATTTGGAAAATTAAAATGAAATTTTGTTTAATGTCACTGTCAAATTATAAGTTGTCACACTTGGGCTTTAACAAACAGTTTATTTTATCAAATTTGAATTTCTGGGCTCTGGCTATATGATAATTTTCACTAGATTTAGTTTTATGTAACTTTATCTTAATTGAGAACTCTTTGCTTCCGCACTCTGGGCGTACGGGTTCAATATCTCATTTTTCCAGACCTATGGCCTCCAACTGTGTCAGACATTCACTATATTATAACACACAATAAACTACTCCAAATAAAAAAAACTAATCAATTCCAAAATACGTCTATTACTTTGTTAAGTTTGTAATTTTGAATAACGAATTACCAAATTTAAGTTAACAATAAATATACATGAAGAATTAAAGATTGTTATTATTGGACGTAATAGATGGAATGCATTCTCTCTACTAAATAAAAGAGAAGAAACTTAACCTATAAATTTACAATGAAAAATACTGAACAATGATGATTTCTCGGACAAAATATTAATAAAGACTTGTTACCTTGCAGTTCAATTGTCAAATACACTTAATACAGGAAATCCTCTTCAATAATTATTGAACTCCTCACTAAACCAAAGCATAAGGTATGTACCATTTAACTTTTATTATTCTTTTTATAAATTTTGGGAAATTATCCCCTTTACCATTCGTATATCTTTCAAATATTTTCTTATCTCTTCAATTTACATATCATCCAGGAATGTTCATGAAAATGTTTTATGCAAAACGAATCCAATTCAGCCTTCTTTCTTTTTCTCTTCATATCTTATAGTTTATTTTCAAAAGACCTTCATTTCATCAATTATATCTCTTTTTTGAAATCTCTGACCTCTTTTAAAATTATTTCAACTCTTGACAGCTCTTTCAAAATTTTCTTAATGACACTATCCTATTTATCTCTTAGTCACCTGAATTTGTATGTTTTGGTTACCGCAAACAATCAGAGAGTAGTCATTAGACAGAACAAGTATCCTTTCTCCTTACTCATCACTAACTTTCTTCTATAACCTTAAATTGTGACCATTTGTCACCCGCACTTGACAAATATAAATTTAATAACATACTCTGTATGTTCGGTAAATTACTCTACCTTCCTATAATTAAAATGCTACATAATATCTAAAATAATTTACAATCAATAAAATAATCTTCTATACTCCTGGACTTTGGTCAATGGCTTGTGAAGGTATGTTTCTATATTACACTGTACCATTTTGATTTCATTTCAATTTCAAAATCTTTACCTAACTTCTGATTAATTACTTAGGTACTTTTCAAATTTCTACAGTGTGTGCCAAATTTATCTAATATTTTATAAATCATTTATTGTTATTTGGTACATTATTCTAGCTAAAATTTTCTAAGACAATTTATTTGTCTTAACATTCCCCCTCAAGCCTTTGAGCAATTTATATGTTTACAGTAGAAATTCTCAAAGGATTGACCCATATTTGGTAACAAGTTGAACTAAGCAATAATAAATAACTTATAACTTCATATACTATTTCTATATTATGTTGATGAGCAACCATGATAATCAAATAACTGATCAATGTTGAATACACCACGTGTATTTCCCGTCTCTGGATGTACTAGTACATAACTATTCACTCCACCTTTATTATGAATTCTATAAGGACCTTCAAACAAACTATCCAGTTTCTTACATTTATCATGTCTGTGATCAGCAAATCTCAGTGCTCTCAATAATACTAAGTCTCCCTGATTAAAAACTTTACTATGTTTATTTCTTTTAAATTGTTTTTCTCTATATCTCTTTTCTTTTATGGACTCTTTTACTCTGGCCTGTTCAATTATCTGATTATAATCAAAATCAATTATCCATGGTCTATCTGAATTTATTCCTTTGAATAGCATAATTGGTGGAAATCCTGTATTTATATTTGGACTATTATTTATAAAGAATTCTACATCTGACAATTTATCCTCCCATTCTCTATGATTATAAGAAACCAGTAGCCTTAAATGTTTAATGACCTCTTTAATTCCCCTCTCAGCTAGATTAGCTTGAGGATGTCTAATACTAGTATATCTATGATTTATTTTATTTTTAATAAACCAATTTTGTAATTGTTTACTTCTAAAATATGTAGAGCATTGTCCATTATACAAGTATCAAATTTTCCATGATCGTTGATAAATTTATTCAAAAAAAAATTTACCATCGTTTTATTTGTTTTGGAACATGCATGTAAAGATATGTATTTCGAAAAAACATCTAGAATTACAAAAATATGGAGATTTCCGTGTGTGCTTGGAATTAAATTTGAAATAAAGTCTACAGTTATTAGCTCTAGTGGTTTACTAACTATTAAAGATCTTGGTAAGTTCGTATAATGCATATTTTTTTCTTTATTGAACTGACAAGTAGTACAATTTCTAATTTGTTTTTTTATTAATGATAAATCATTCTTACAATAATAATTCTCTCTAAAAATTAAATGAGTACGTCTAACTCCAGGATGATTAAAATTACTATGTATTTGATCTATTATTAAATTAGCCAACTCGTCTGTTATTGCATAAATTTCTATTCCATTCATTATTTTAAAATAAATATTTTCTTTATATTTTAGCCTAGCCTTATCCTTATCTGTTAAACTATTTTGGTTAATTTTAATAGCATCTAACAAAAATATTCCCTGTTCAAATTTTAATTGATTAAGTCCAACTTTATGAGTGTTTGGCCTACCAAGGCTTTCCCCTTCCATTCTTGTGATAGCATCTGATACAATATTCAAATGTCCAGGAATAAAAATTATTGTAAATGAATACTCTTGCAATAATAGACTCCATCTGTGAATACGAGAATTATTATACCTATTATCTAAGATAGTAGTTAGAGCCTGATTATCTGTCTCAATTATGAAATGACCACCCAATAAGAAATATCGCAACTTATTTACACAGAAAATTATACTGAGAAGCTCTAGTTCCCTTACTCCATAATTTTTTTCTGCTTGACGAGTTAAGCGAGAAACAAAAGATATTGGAACTTCTACATTATTTTGTTCCTGTAAAAGCACACCAGCTATTCTTTGTATAGAGACATCTGTTCTTAACTTAAAAACTTTTGAATAATCAGGATGATAAATTTTTACGTTTTCATGGAAATCTTCCTTTATGGACTTGAATGATTCCTCCTGTTTATTCGTCCATTTCCAAGTTACATTTTTCCTTAACAATTCAACAAGTGGTAATTCCTTTTCTGAAAGATTTGGTACTCATCTTTTAAAATAATTCAAAGTTCCCAAGAAACCTCTTAAAGTTTTTAAATTTGTAGGCCTTTTATAGTCCTTAATCAAACTTATCCTTTGTGGATCCATTTCTATTCCCAATGGAGTTAGTTTGAAACCTAAATATATGACTTCTGTTTTAAAAAACGAGCATTTTCCTAAACTAAGCTTGAGACCTGCTGAATCAAGATCCTGTAAGACATTTTTCAAATGAGTAAAATGTTGATCCTTGTTTTCTGAGAAAATCAAAATATCATCTACATAATGAATAGTGTAAGCTTCATGTCTTTCTAAGATTTCATTTGTGGCTTTTAGTAATGCTGATACTGAACTTTGTAAGCCGAATGGAACTACATTGAAATGATATACCCTACCATTTATTTTGAAACCTACCAAATGTCTACAATCTGGATGTAGAGGAATTAACCAAAAAGAATGTTTCAAATCTAGTTTTGAAAAAACTTTAGCATTTGTTACTCTACCTAAAATTGATTCTACTGTAAGTGGTGCTTCAAATTCTGGAACACAACATTTATTAAGATTTCTTGCATCAAGACAGATTCTCACTGAATTATCTTGTTTCCGAACAATCACTACTGGATTAATATATTGTGTGGTGCTATAACTAATTATGTTATCTCTCAATAAATTATTTAATGCATTATTAACATCCTCCCTATACTTATATGGTATTGGATAACTTTTTGCATGGAATTGTTTCATGTCTTTTATCTTTATTCTATGAACATAATCTTTAGCTATTCTTGATTCCTCATTTATTAAATCTTTATACTTTCCTATTAAATCTACCATTCTATCTCTCCACTCATTATCACAATCAAAACCTATATTCTCAAGTACCACTCCTTTTATTATGGCATCTTTGGCCTGAATCCTGCTTTCAAAAATCTCTCTTCCATTTGACCTACTAACATAATCATATTTATCCTCCCTATTACTTTCATTTAATATTTTATATTCATCATAATTATCATATCTTTATCATTCCATGTACAAAGAATTCTATCTATAAAAATCTTATCATTTTTTTTATTTTTGCAATTATTTTTATTTTCCGAATTATGTTCACAAAAATCCCATATACTAATTATATTCGAGTTTTTTACTACCCTTATACTTTCTTGTAATGAAAAATTTAATTCAAACTCTTTATTGATTTTAACAATTCCTTTTTCAAAATTTATTACAAAGTTATTTTTACTGAGTTCATCACTACCAATAAGTATATCGCATTCCAGATGGTTTACTATTAATAATTGAACTATAATCTCAAATTTTTCAAAGTGTATTTTAGTAACCACTGATCTATTTGTGTATCCTAAAGTTTTTTCATTCATGCCTACTAAGTTAGTTTTAGGAATTTTAATTATATCATTTTTCAAACATTGTACTTTATCAACAAATTTTTCTGATATTAAAGAAGCTGTAGATCCTGTATCTAAAATTATGCTAACATTATTGTCGTATATTTTACCATTTAAAATTATTAAACCTACATTTTTTTGTTCCAGGTGTACATTATTATAATCTCCGAGATCAAGAAATTCATGTGGGTGCATGTATTGACACCTAGTTGCAACATCATACACCCATTTTAAAAATGCGGTTCGGTATCATGTCTATTCCGATAATCTTCTGAGGAACGAGATCTTCCTGTAGATCTGAAATTTTCCTGAGAAGCAAAATTTTGTGAAGTACATCTTTCTGCACTTCTACCTCTGTGATTTTCATCTACCACATCCACTCGATTAACACGTCTCACATGTTCACCTGAGTCTCGAGAATTTATGTCTCTGTTATAACCATTATTGTTATTTTGGTTATCAAAATTTTGTTGGTTTCTTGTATTTTGGTTATAATTATGATTTAGATTGTGACTGTTTTGATTACCATTATTCCCCCGATTATAATTGTTATGATTATTTCTTTGGAAGTTATTATTTTGATTTTGGTAATCGCGGAAATTACTATTTTGATTATATCAATTAAAAATTCTATTTCCATTATTGTTTGCCTGATTATATTGACTGATGCTATTTTGGAATCCTCTATTAATTTCATTAAAATTTTTGTAATTATAATTATTTTTAATCTGATTATTTCCATCAATTAATTCATTATAATTCCTATTATTTCGTGCCCTATGTTGATAATTTCTATTCTGGTTACCATCCAAATTTTTATATTGAACACTGCCATCTAAGTTCCGTTCAACTCGAGTTAAATATGACAATAGCATATCAAACTGACTAATATTTTGTATGCTTATAGTTTCACAAATTTCACTTTTATAGTGCCTAGACAAAAACATAACGATTTCAGATTCAGGTATGCTTGGTACAAGGTATTGTGCTTGAGCATACACCTGTAAAGCATAATTAGTTAAATTATTGCGTTGTGAGTCAAATTTACCAAAATACAATTTTTCACGAACTTTTCCCTGCTGTAACTCACCCCAAAAATTGTGTAAAAACAATTTTTCAAAATCATCCATATTCTGAATTTTATCTTCCTTACAATTCAACCAAAGTAAGGCCTGACCTGTTAAATTACTCCTCAAAAATTCGTGAAGATCTCCAGTGTTTTCAATTCTCCTGGTTCTACTTTTAATTGTTTTTATAAAATTTATAGGGTGTACCTTTCTAAAGTCACCACAAAATTTTGTAGACTCATCAACTTTACTATTACAACCAAAATACATATAACCTGATGACTCACCAATAATACGATTATCTGATAAGTTTTTTACTTCTGCTGTAATATTTGTTAATTTTTGTTCTACCTGTCTCCTAAAATTTTCCAATAGTTCATTGTTGTTTGGATTGTTTGCTTGTATGCTTTTCTCTAACTCTTCTCTAAATCTTGCTTCTGTCTTTTTGTTTTCGTTTTCGGCCAGATCCAATGTTGTTTGTATTTCCTTTCGAACATCTTCTTCGAAATCTGTTATTCTCTTGTTAGTTTTTATATTTTCATTAGTTTGCCTTCTTTCTATCCGTTGCAGATCTTCTTTGAATATCTTTTCTTGTTGCTTGGCTTCTTCTCTTGAGCTCTTGGTCTCTTGTTTTAAGCTTTTCTCCATACCATATATTTTTGTTTCTTGTTCCCCCATTTTATCTTCTATCTTATCGATTCTTGCCTGATGAAACTCATATCTTCTATCAACATTTTCTAAAATTGCTTGTATATCAGATTGTAACTCATTTTTCACATTTTTTATATCTCCTTTTACTCCTTGGATTTCACTTGTCACCCCTTGGATTTGACTTGTTACCCCATGGATTTCACTTGTCATCACTTGCATTTGACTTGTCATCATTTGCAAAAATCCTTTTAATTGTATAATATCAATATTTTCTTGAGGATTAGTCTGTTTTGGGCTTTCTTGAAGAACTCGAGTATCCTGTTTCTCTTTTTCTTGAGTTCTTCTGTCATCATTGTTACTCTCCTCCACATCATTTCCCAATATTTTGTCCTGTTCATCCAAATTTTTCAAAGTTTCTTGTTCCCCCTGTATATCTCCTTTTCCACATTCACAAGATTCCATTCTGATGGCTTCAATAAGTCTCTTTTGCAGCTCTGCTTTCTTTCCACTATCACTTAAATTCCTTTCCACCAAAAGTTCTTTCAATTGTGCTATCGTGTATTCTTTTATCTCTAATTCTCGCTTATCAGACATGTCGTTTTATTGTGTAAATTTACTCTACAATACTGATGATACAAAACAGCAAAAACACACCTGAGACGTACCAATCAAGCAAATAGCAAATGTTTCACAGAATCTGATAGTTATTTTAATATTATTTGTATAAATAAATTGTTTCAAAATGACTACCTGTAATTATTAGTTTATCTGAAGTAGATATTGTTGTTACTAGGAAAAGGATAACCTTACGTCTGGAAAATAATTTAGCCCTGTTTTTGAAAAAAAATACCGCACCACGTTGGGCTGACAAAATTGTGACGATATTTATTTCTATTGTAATATAAATTTGGAAAATTAAAATGAAATTTTGTTTAATGTCACTGTCAAATTATAAATTGTCACACTTGGGCTTTAACAAACAGTTTATTTTATCAAATTTGAATTTCTGGGCTCCGGCTATATAATAATTTTCACTAGATTTAGTTTTATGTAACTTTATCTTAATTGAGAACTCTTTGCTTCCGCACTCTGGGCGTACGGGTTCAATATCTCATTTTTCCAGACCTATGGCCTCCAACTGTGTCAGACATTCACTATATTATAACACACAATAAACTACTCCAAATAAAAAAAACTAATCAATTCCAAAATACGTCTATTACTTTGTTAAGTTTGTAGTTTTGAATAACGAATTACCAAATTTAAGTTAACAATAAATATACATGAAGAATTAAAGATTGTTATTATTGGACGTAATAGATGGAATGCATTCTCTCTACTAAATAAAAGAGAAGAAACTTAACCTATGAATTTACAATGAAAAATACTGAACAATGATGATTTCTCGGACAAAATATTAATAAAGACTTGTTACCTTGCAGTTCAATTGTCAAATACACTTAATACAGGAAATCCTCTTCAATAATTATTGAACTCCTCACTAAACCAAAGCATAAGGTATGTACCATTTAACTTTTATTATTCTTTTTATAAATTTTGGGAAATTATCCCCTTTACCATTCGTATATCTTTCAAATATTTTCTTATCTCTTCAATTTACATATCATCCAGGAATGTTCATGAAAATTTTTTATGCAAAACGAATCCAATTCAGCCTTCTTTCTTTTTCTCTTTATATCTTATAGTTTATTTTCAAAAGACCTTCATTTCATCAATTATATCTCTTTTTTGAAATCTCTGACCTCTTTTAAAATTATTTTAACTCTTGACAGCTCTTTCAAAATTTTCTTAATGACACTATACTAGGTTGATTGGTCAGATTATTAAACAAGTTTTAGATTGATAGGAAAAAGAATTCCTTTTTGAGATAATACTGCACGAATTGGTCGATTGTGAATTTAATTAAGTTTAGTTAGTTTTATTTTTAGTGACGATTCATTGGTTTTTTAGTTAAGTGACATTATATTGACTGCACTTCAGTGATTTGTGAATAATTCTCCGTAAGTTAACCTAACTTAATTTTTTTGCCACGTGTTCTACAAAAAACGCTTTAGTCTAAGTTTCCACCATCAAGATGGGGGATGAGGCCCCCAATAACTCTTCCTCAGATTCCCTACATAATGCTTTATCACCATCTTCCAAAAACTTAATAAATTCTTTGCACCAACTCTCTCCCCTATTAGAAAAAGACATTAAAAACTTGGAAGATGAACTCGCTTCCACTAAAATCTGTTTTCAAAACGATCCCGAAGTCATAAAGGAAATTTTAATATTGGAACAACGCGTTAAGGCTTCTAAAGGGAGAAGATTGAAGTACTCTGATATCGATTTTGGGCCCCATTTAGTTATAGTAGAACCTATTAAAAGTAGCGGCACTCCCCCTAGTATTCATCCTATGGATGTTGGAAAAATTATACGAAAACTGAACATTCAAAACATTAAAAATATCCAAAAGAAAGGTTCCAGCAAAATAGGAATTACCTTCAAAACTTCTCGTGATGCTAATTCTTTCCTAATGAACCAAGCTTTCAGAAGGGAAGGATATTGTGCTTACATACCACAACGCCTTCTCACCTCGAGAGGCATTGTCAAAAACGTAGGACTCTCTATTACCCCAGATGATATTATTCAAGAAGCTTATTTGCAAAATAAAAAAGTGATTGTTGGTGCTAGAAGACTTAACCGCAGAATAACCAAAGATGACGGATCTTATGAATATGTTCCCTCCACAACAATTCTTGTAACCTTTGAGGGACGTCCATGCCCCAAGGATCTAGAAATTTTTTCAGTTCCAGTCCAGGTTGATAAATATATTGCTCCTGTTACTCAATGCAAAAACTGCCTTAGATTCGGACACTCTGCCAACTCTTGCCGCAGTGCCAAAAGGTGTAGTAGATGTGGAACAATCCATTCTGACCCATGTTCAAATTCCTTAGACTGTTTTTATTGTTCTGGACAGCATCTAGCTTTTGACCGCTCTTGAAAAGAATTTAATAGGCAAAAAAACATTAATGAAGCAATGGCATTCCATGACTATTCTTACTTCGAAGCCTCTCAACTTTTCCCTCCTCTTAAATCTTCTGTTAAAAACACCTCTTTTGATAGATCAATCACATCCTTTCCTCAATTACAGACTTCTTCCCCTTTTCCAATCTCTTATGCTCAAAAAGTGACACAAAGTTCCCCTAGTAACAAATTCACTACTCATAAACGCAGACGTCCCACCATCTTAGAAAAAAGAACTGGATTTGATAAAGATACACATAATGCAGCTCTATTTTCCTCCTCATGCAATGAACTCTGTCAGTCTCCGATAACAAATAAATCTGCACTTCAAAACAATGCTTCATCTCCCTCTTGCTCTCACATTGAAAGAATTGATATGGACTTCACCCCTTCTGATACTCCGTTTTTGTCTGATTATTCCCTTTCTATCCCTAGCTCTCAATCTTTCGCAATTTCTCAGCTTACCTCTCCTCAAGAGGTGAGCAATCATAATATAACTTGAATTTCTCCCTCTAAGTACCTCCCCCCCTTTTTTTATTATTTCATTTTTTACACTATTGCTTGAAATTCAATCGTATTCAGGATAATACCTTTAAATATAACATACTCCAATGGAATATTCGCAGTTTTAATGTTAACAAAGAGGTACTCATTCCTATTATTAGAGATGAGAGTATTAACATTATATTACTAAATGAAACTTGGTTGACTCCAGGTGGATCTGCACATATTAAAAATTTTAGCTGTTTTAGACAAGATCGACAGGATGGCTACGGAGGTGTAGCCACTTTCATCAACAACTCGATTCCTTGCAAAAATTTTGAACACAAAATTCCAGTTCCTCCAAAAATACACTTGCTGGTAGTAGAACTCCAAGATCTATTCATTATTAATAGCTATATTCCTCCCGACCCCAACATTCCCTTCCCTCACAGAATGTTTAATCAACTCCTACAACAAATAAAACATAAGAATTTTATCTTAATGGCTGATTTAAATGGCCAAAATCAAATTTGGGGCTCTGCCATTAATAACCCTAAAGGAATTGCACTCTGGGACTTCATCTCGCATAATGATCTCACCATCCTTAATGACGGATCTCCAACCCGTATTCCCAACCCCAATGTCAATAAAAGCTGCCCGGATATTACAATTACTTCCTCAGCCATAGCTCTAGATTGCTCCTGGAGAACGATCCAAGAATCAGGCTTCAGCGATCATTTTCCTACCCTTTGTTCCTACAAAAAACAAAATACTGTGCCCATCCATATGAATTCCACTCACGTCAAATATAACACAAATAAAGCCAACTGGGATGCATTTCAAGCATATATTGAAAATAATATATATCATAATGATATGGAATATCCCTTGTTCTTGGAGGTCTTAAAAAGAGCCATCTCTTTATTTATCCCACTTAAGAAATCTTTCACTCCTTCTAAACCTTATCTTCCCTGGTGGGACAAAGAGTGCTCCCAGATGGTACAAAAGAAAAAAGAGGCTTTTAAACTATATCTAAGAACTCTCTCCATGGAAAATTTCATTAATTTCAAGAAAATAAGAGCTAAAACTCGACTTTTTCTGAAAACAAAAAGATTAGAAGGCTTTCGTAAATTCACGGAAGAACTGAACCCCGGAACACCTGTTAAGAAGATTTGGCAATCAATAAAAAATTTCTCTAGATCTATTGAAAATCGTAATTTAATTAACACGCCTCCCCTAGACAGTTCCATATTCCAAAGTCTCTTAAACAAGTTAGCTCAAATCCCTTTTCAAGACCTTAACACTATTCCCCAAGCCATTAACGACTCCTTTACTCACCCTTTTACAATAGAAGAATTGAATTTCAGCTTACTAAACAAAAATGATTCAAGTCCTGGATTGGATTCCATCACATATTCAATGATCAATCATCTTCCCAAAATAGCCCTAGAAACTCTTCTCTCTATTTTCAATAAAATACTCAATAAATATCATCCGATCCCTTCAGATTGGAAAAATCATCTAATAATTCCTATTCTTAAAAAAAACCAGGATCCTAACGATGCCTCCAGCTGGAGACCCATAGCCTTATCCAGCACAATAGGAAAAGTTTTCGAAAGCATGATCAAAAATCGCCTTGACTGGTCTCTTGAAAACTCCCTAAAAATTCACCCCTCACAACAAGGTTTCAGGAAAGGCAGAAGTATATCTGATAACCACATTTTCATCTATTCCGAAATATCATGTGCATTGTCTGCCAATAAAAACCCAATTGTTGTTTTTCTCGACATTAAAGGTGCATATGATAATCTTCTTTTATCCTCTATTTATTCATCTCTAAATTCCCTTAATTTGCCTCATGACATTTGTGACCTCATTTTATCCTTTCTTTCAGATCGAAATCTATTCATTAAATCCACCCTTAACAATGAACTTATAGGCCCTGGTGTTTCTTGTAGAGGTGTCCCCCAAGGTTCTCCACTCAGTCCACTGTTATTCAATATATCGTGCAACTCTCTTCAGAACATACTTCCACCCTCCATAAAAATTAGTGGTTATGCAGATGATCTTGCTGTGATATGTGCCGAAAACACCATCCAGGAGTCTATAACATCCCTCAACACCTTCCTTTCTAATCTCAATCTTCATTTATTGTCTATGGGTTTGCAACTGGCCCCTCAAAAATGTGCCGCCATGATTTTTCAGAAAAACCATAAGCTTAGTCCAGTCCATTCCATAGTCATTAATGGTCAACCTATCCCTTGGAAATCTCAAGTCAAGTACTTAGGAGCTATATTTGACGACCAACTTAACTGGAAACCACATATTGAATTTATTTCCTGCAAGGTATCAAAAGCTATTAATTTAATTAGATCTCTATGTGGTAAATGGTGGGGTAGCCATCAAATCTCTCTTTTAAACATATACAAAGCGACCATACTTCCATTATTTGATAATGCGTGCATGCTATATGGTGGCTGTTCTAAATACCTACTTAAAAAATTAGATCGTTTACAATATCAAGCCCTAAGGGTTATAGTAGGCTATCTAAAATCTACTCCTATCAACATCATGTTATCTGAATGTGGGCAGACCCCCCTGGAGGTACGTAGAGAAATCTTGTCAGTTAAATATGTATCTAAAGCTGTTGCATATAAAGACCTAATAAAAACCTCACTTATAGAATTATTCACAGAATGGGCTGCCGATCCCATATACTGGAGACTGAGAAATACTCCTCCTATTATATTTGCCTTTCAATCAGTATCTAAATTCCTTCCCTTCATTGAATCGTTCAACAAATTTCCTTGTCATCACTTCTCGCTCGAATCTCAAATTAGTCAAACTAACACGATAGATCTGGAAATTAAAAAAGATTCGGACTGTAATCAAGTCTTTCTGGCCAAAATGAATTCTATCAACTTTTCTGGCCCCATTTTCTTCACTGATGCCTCTAAAACTGACAGTAATGTAGGATACGGAATTTATTCTCCTAACATCTTATCATTATGTGACAAACTCCCCTCTCATTTCTCCATCTTTTCAGCAGAATGTTACGCTATACTAATTGCGATCCAAAAAATTTCAAAACTTGACCTTCCCAAAGCTATAATTTTTTCTGACTCCCAAAGTGCCATAAAATGCATTTCTAAAAAATCCTTCTCCTCATCTTCTAATCCATTTGTCCTAAAAATAAAGGAGCTACTACACAAGTTGAATCAGCAAGGGAAAGACATACGAATTGGCTGGATTCCCGGACACAGTCTTATACAAGGAAATGTTAGAGCCGATGATCTTGCAAATCTTGGGAGAACTATAAATCGTGCCACCCTCCCAACTGGTCCCCATTCGGATGTGGTGCATTCTATTAAGAAATCAATCTTAGATAAGTGGAATTCTACTTTCTCTACACTCAGCTTGATAAAAGGAAATCTATACTCTCAATTCATAAAATATCCAAGAAAAAATCCATGGTTTTCTTCACTTTCCAATTTGTCCAGAAGAGATATCTGCATTTCTTCAAGAATTCGATCCAACCATTGTGCCACTTTGTCATATCTACACAAATTCAACTTAGTACCTTCGGATTCATGCCCATGTGGTGAAAAACAAGATCTCTCACACATCTTTTTCAACTGTTCCTTAAATAGTGTTAATACAGATTTTCTTCATAAATCTGTTAAGGTTCCTAATAATGTTTATGGCCCCTACACACTGCAAGACATAGTGCTGAAATTCCCAAACAGTGAAAACATTAAACTCATCTCCAAATTTTTAAGTGCTTCGAACATCAAAATATAACCTCAAAACCGAACAGTTTACAGATAAAATTTTGAACAATAAGTGCGGTATCACTCTGTTTGTATTTACTTTCGTATAAACTATATTATAGACAATCATAAATCATCCCGGACGCAAAAAACAGGCCGAATAGCCCTGGCATCTGAGGCCTTAAAACAAAAGAAAGAAAGAAGACACTATACTATTTATCTCTTAGTCACCTGAATTTTTATCTTTTGGTTACCGCAAACAATCAGAGAGTAGTCATTAGACAGAACAAGTATCCTTTCTCCTTACTCATCACTAACTTTCTTCTATAACCTTAAATTGTGACCATTTGTCACCCGCACTTGACAAATATAAATTTAATAACATACTCTGTATGTTCGGTAAATTACTCTACCTTCCTATAATTAAAATGCTACATAATATCTAAAATAATTTACAATCAATAAAATAATCTTCTATACTCCTGGACTTTGGTCAATGGCTTGTGAAGGTATGTTTCTATATTACACTGTACCATTTTGATTTCATTTCAATTTCAAAATCTTTACCTAACTTCTGATTAATTACTTAGGTACTTTTCAAATTTCTACAGTGTGTGCCAAATTTATCTAATATTTTATAAATCATTTATTGTTATTTGGTACATTATTCTAGCTAAAATTTTCTAAGACAATTTATTTGTCTTAATATATTGGTGCAAGATGTTGAGAATGCCACCAAAAGGCTTTCTAACTGGAAAGCTCCAGGGATTGATAAAATCCATGCATACTGGTGGAAAAACCTCACCGCCATCCATGAAACTTTAGCACATCAGCTTGATTCGGATATAATGGATCCAACACAGATCCCTATATTTTTCACCAAGGGAATTACTTACATGTTGCCAAAAAATAAAAACGTCGAAAACCCACAAAATTAGAGACCGATTACATGTTTACCTATTGTCTATAAGATTCTCACTGGAATAATTGAACAAAAAATTAACCAACATCTAAAACAACACCAAATATTAGCTTGGCAACAAAATGGATGTAAAAGCAAAGCAAAGGGAAGTAAAGGGTGGTTAATCCTGGACTCAGTTGTTACGAACCACGCAAGAACTAAAAAGAGGAACCTCTCAGTTGCCTGGATCGATTACCGCAAGGCATTTGATTCGGTGCCGCATTCATGGCTGTTGGAAATACTACAAATCTACAAAATAAACAAAGACCTAATTGAATTCCTCAAAACTACTATGCATAACTGGGAAACGTACCTATCTGTCAGCGTAGAAAACACACACTATACTACTGAAGGAATTAAAATTAAAAGAGGAATCTTCCAAGGAGATAGCCTTAGTCCTCTGTGGTTCTGTCTTGCGCTTAATGCTCTCAGTAATATGCTGGAAGAAAGTACTTACGGATACACCATAGCTAAAAGGCCTAGCATTAAACTTTCCCATCTCCTCTATATGGATGACTTAAAATTGTATGCCTCTAATCCAGAACAACTTACCGCCCTCCTGGAACTGGTCGCATCATTTAGTAAAGCCATCTCAATGGAGTTTGGACTTGAAAAATGTGCTTTTGTTCACGTTAAAGCGGAAAAAACTCAGGTAACTGAAAACATACTCTTATTAGATCACAACCAGTTTACACCTCTACCGCTGGAACAGAAGTACAAATATCTTGGAATGCAACAAACTCTCAATATAGAACAAGCACACAGTAAGTAGCTTATTCAAGAAACACTTGAAACTAGACTCCGTCTAATACTGAAATCAAAACTTCACTCCTTGGCAAAAATAACAGCAATGAACGCTTGGGTAATACCTGCTATTACTTATAGTTTTGGAATAATTAAATGGAGTACCACAGATTTAGAAAGTCTCGATCGATCTATACGAGTGGCCCTAACAAAGAACCGATTGCATCAACCAAATGCCTTCATGCACAGGCTGTATTTACCACGGAACAGAGGGGGAAGAGGACTGAGGAACCTCAGAGATGCACATAACAAAGAATGCGAAAACCTTTTCACTTACCTTAAATCTAGAACCCATCCAACGTATTTGGCAATTTTAACGTTAGACAACAACTTGACACATTTGAAACTGTCGAACCAAGAGCCACCAGTAAAAGGAAATAAGAACTATTACACAGAGTTGGAAGAAAGCTGGAAAAATAAAGAATTACATGGACGCTATGCGGCAATACTAAACAGTCAAGAAGCAGACAATAACTTATCCACACTATTTCTAATTAGGGGTGTACTGATGATGGAAACAGAGGGAGAGCCATACAGGACCAAGTTATTTGTACAAGAAACTACCGACGGTTTATACTGCATCAGGATACATCGGACGACAGATGCAGACTATGTCGAAATAAAACAGAAACCATTCAGCACCTAACAGCAGGGTGCTCATATCTAGCACCGCGTGACCATAAGGCAAGGCACGACAACGTGTCAAAGGTATTTCATCAAGCGCTATGTAAAAAATTCGAGCTTATAAAAGCTATAACACAGTACTACAAATATACACCAAGGGATCATATGGAAGACGAGAAAACAAAAATCTATTGGGATAAGCCTATCATTAGTGATCGGGAAATGGCACACAATAGACCCGAAATATTGGTGATAGAAAAAGATAAAAAGGTAGTAAGAATAATCGACATTACAGTACCTAATGATCACAATCTCCGAGAAGCAAGAAACCAAAAGATCACAAAATATATAGATCTTTCTCACGAAATAAAAACTATCTATCAGCTCGATCGGGTCACAATACATCCATTAGTTATATCTGCGACCGGCCTTGTTGAAATAAATTTGAAACAGGAACTGAAAAGATTGGAATTAGAAGACCCTACGAAACTGATACTCACCGCCCAAAAAGCAGCAATTCTGGGCACTTGTCGAGCAGTCCGGCGGGCGCTCACACATGATTAATCCGTTGATATGGCATCCCGGACTAGCCAAGCAAACCCAGAAAAAAAATGATAATAATGAGGGGTTCAAATGGGGTACTGAAGCGCCTCCTATAGCCTTTCCTACCCAATTCCTATTCGCACCTCCAAGTTGGCGAACCCCGGGAACCAATCAATGTCGAGTCGAGATCGGGTCCCCAACCCCGGTGAAGATGAAACAGTGGCTGGGCAGACGCGGAAGGGAGAAACACCATTTGTCGGGCCAACCCCTCGGAGAATGAGAAGCCATGGTTCCTAATAGTACTACGTAACGAGCGTCGTTATGATCGAGAACGGCCTGGGAATAGGCAGCTCGATCAAGTTGATTAACAGGCTATGGATATTTTACTAAACATAACAACGCGCACCCAACAGCCTCTTGCTCATCCTGCTAACCGTGTTTCAGCGGTAAATCTACCATTGACCACTAAAGCAGAAAAACCCCGGTAACGCATGCAGTGGACCGAAGAACTAAATACTGACCTTATGCGTTGCTATTACTGAGTCTCAGAAGGCGAAACAATCACATTAGGTATTAGATCGCTCCTACATCACGCATTCTCTGAAATGCATCCGGAACTTTCTGACCTCACCGAGCAAAGGTTGATGGATCAAAAGAGAGTTATAGTCAACAACGGAAGGTTTTCCAGGGAACTGCTGAACAACCTCAAAGAAGAAAGTATCCGAAATGCCGAGTTGTCGGAGGTTTAACGATTGGCAAGCTTGTTGACGGAGAGAATTCAAAGCGCTGAGTGCGCGAAGTGGTCAGTCTTCCATTTGCCGTCAACGTGTAAACACACACTTCCAACGTAAAAATTTTGCATGTGCTCTGGGAGCCATAACATATTTTGCGAAAAACCTGACAATTCCTACGTAGGGGAAGAAAATACGGCTTATACAAACAGCTGGCAGCTCTGAGCCGTTAAGCTACTGGTCCAGAAAGGGCCGATGACTAAGGATACCAGTGGAATTGTGTAATTCATGGTAAATTTCCGTAGACGGCGTTGGTAAGAAGGATTCATTATCAAGGTAAATGGTTGAAAATACTTTCTCAGAATAAACAATTCTATAGGTATATTAACGTAGGAATTTTAGCTTTGAATCGTAGTTTATTGGAGTATGTAATCTGGATTTCACGAGATAGTTTCGATACATTTCACAAATTCTTATTAGTTCATTTTCGTTATTGCTTTATATTTTTTTGAAATAAGAATATATCACGGGGGCTGTATAAATATTCAGGGATGTGTCCAATAACATAGTTTTTATATTATGGTTTTTTTTGATATCGTAGTTTTTTTGCTAAGTGGAAAAAAACCAGTCATATAGTTTTTATTCTCAGTGTAAATGGCTTTTATACAGTTAAAAGTCAGGATGTATGATCATTTGCGAATTTCGGGTGTGGTTAATATAGCAAGTATAATGGGGTATTACGGGGGAACGTCGAAAATTTGATCGGGGTAAAATGTAAACCCTATGTAGAGGCTAATTCGTTTCTCTATTTTAGGGAGGTTTTTTATGTGGATATTAATTCACTGATTGGAGCTTAATGAGCCAGTGAGACCAGTTCCAGGAGAGCTGGAATATTCTGGAGCGACTTCAGCTGCTGTTCTGGGTCCGGAAAAGGATAAGTGAACAGTTTTCCTCTTTATTCTTCATTTGTACATTCACCTTTATGTGTCACATTTCACAGTTTTTTTATGTAAAGTTTTATTTCTCCTTTTGCGGCAATTACTATAATTTCGCTTTACACTTTGAATTTAAAATTGTAATCTTTTGCTTATAGTTTAAAATATTGGGCTGTTGGCTCTAAACGCTGGGATACTACGGTACGTACCTGGGTGCTGCGTTATTTAGTGGATTTTTCAAACTCTGACGATTTTATGTATATAATTTTGCGCCGTACATAATTTCGATTTATATTTTCTTTAGCAACGCTAAGCTCGTTTGCTATTTAAATTTTATACTTATGCATTTATTTATATTTACATTCATATTGGTATAAGTTGCAGAAGTGTGAACCATTGTAACTGTTGTTAATTTTTGGTATATATTATTATTGTCTTTTGAGACATGTTGTACATGAACCATTTGGTCGTTTCTCTATAATTATAGAATTGAGTCATTGGTGTAGTATGGGGCCCTCAGCTCTTCTGCACACTGAGTTTGAAGCCTGCAGCTCTGCTCAGAGATTATAGAACCTGCTTGTCAGTTATTTATTTAAGCTGCGATTTCGTTCTAACAGATAATTTAGCTTGCGAATTAGGGTTTATGTAGATTCCGGCCTTCAGCCTATCTACATTCTGAGTCTACAGCCTTCAGCTGAGTTCAGACATTATTTGGGACATTGTTGTAGTAAAATTTGTAATAAATATTTTGAATAGAGACCTTTGGTACAAATGACTAATTAAAACTTCAATCAGGGGATACTTGCTGACATTTATTTTCTTATGATAAGTTACCTATCAGTTTAACCTTTGGAGTGTGTAGTGAGTGTTGTTAACCCACTGAGGAGTTGTGGGCTAATTAAAGAAATCTTGGGTGCTTGCCAAAACTTCTCTGGCGGCCTTCTTGGAACCTTAATAATTTTTTAAAGAATCCACCCCTTCTTCGACTCGAAGCTAGTCGAATGGCGAGCACGGGTTGTACCACGTGAGACAACCTGTATATCTATAACGAGCACTGAGAGGGTTGGTAGGTTTTCTCGTTATATACCTAGTTAACATATCACACATACCTAAGCATATCTACAGACCCTTTAGACAAATCTGGCAAATGAATAAATATAGGTTTGTTTTCATTTGTCTAGGTAAATGTTTGAATAATATCCCCAGAGGTGAATATAACAGTTTTATTCTAAAAATACCTCAATTTACAGCCAACGTCGATTTTTTAAGTTGTCCGTCACAATATTCTTTCGTCTCCCTCTTGAATCCCCGGAACCCAAAAACCCTAAAGGTCATAAAATGATTCTCATCAAATGTTCTAAATGTAAATAAGTAAAACTTTAATAAAACGTTAAAATAAAATCACAACAATAACACTAACTAAATACATTGAAAATTCAGTTATCTACATAAATGTACAGTCCTCTGGAAATTCTGACATAACATCTAGACTTCCTGGCGGATAACAAGTTTTACTACAACAAACTTTTAGTTAAATTGAATAATCGATAATGCATACAGGGTGATTCATTACTAATTGGAAATAATTTAATAGTAGAATCCTTATATCAAATTATGAAGATTTGACCCAAAACACCTAAATAAAATGTAGCTGCTTAAAACGATTTGTGCTCGGTACTCCAAACCTATTTTATGTATCCATTTCATATTTGGTAGGAAGTGTAGACACTGTACACTCTACTAAGTTATGTTCAACAAACGTTTCTGGCTACTACCACAGGCGTATGACAGGGGCAAGTGACTGGTTAATCGTTCCCAAATTCTACGTCACTGGCGCAATAAAAGTTTCAGCACAATTTTTAGATTATCCTATTCTTTTTACATGAATAATGTACCTACTCATTCCTCATAACTTAGATATTATTAGCTTTAATATTTGTAATATCATATCTTCTGTTTTTTTCTATTAACATATATTTAGTAATACACAAGGTAGATCACTTCTTGGTCTAGCCAAAAATAATGAATAAACATTGTGTAGGCATCATTTGAAACGTTACTTCTGTCATTCTGACGATGATATTTAATATCGAAACAATGTCAAATTTCTAAGAATTTTCAACATTTTTTTCAATATATTGTCAAATTATCTAGAAACAGTAAGTTTCATTTAAAATAGTAATATGAGTAGATTCCACAAAGTAAGGGTCGAGACAGTTAATTTCATTTATACGTATTATAATGATGTGAGAACAGCAGAGGCTATATTCGGATATACAATGAAATTAAATGCATGGTCTAAAATTAAAGATACATTGAGGCAATGTTTCTCAGACAGAAGAGATTTAGACTGTATATTGCAGGAATTAATAAGAACGAGACTATTTGAAAGTTAGAATTTAATATTACGCTTCAGCTATTAATAAGTGAATTTATCCAAAGAATTAGCAATAATTTTAATTTAAATGGAAATGATAAAAAATGTCAAATAAACCATTGCGATAAAACGGCGCTAAACACCTTCATGCCAGGAAGTACTGGCGTCCATAAGAATAAAGGAGAGAAGCGGGGAATCATACGCATCTATTTAATGTCCAGGCAATCGTTGAATATCGCTTCTAATTGGATAGACCAGTGGTTCCCAACCTTTTCTGGACCACCGCCCCCTATAGAAGAGAACAAAAATTTCACACCAACCCCCCGTTTACGCGCAATTGTTCGTTTTTTTTCAAGAAATTCCAACACTGAGTCAAATAGATTGAAAAAACGATTCAGACAAACACCTTTAGAGATCCAACGTACTTCTGTGTGCAGCAGCAAGCGGTTGTAGTGTTCATCATTTTCATTTCAAAGCTTATGAAACAAACGGTCATTCAATGAATTGCTTCTAATGATATTGATTGCTTTAATAACGTTATTGAGGGACGCATGCAGACGTTCATTCAATTTTTTTGCAACCAAATGCTGACGGTGAATAATACAATGTACAGCGAGTACATTTGGCACTGCTTTTATCAAATGTGCTATAAAACCCTTATCTTATGACGCCCGGTCATTGCTGGAGCACCATCAGTAGCAGCAGACAAAATATTACCAATAGGAATTTCTTCCTCTTGAAAAAATTCTTGCATGATATTGAATATAGAATGTCCCTTTGTATCAAATTCCAAATTCTTAGCAAATAATAACTCTTGATGAATTTTTTCTTCTTTTATAAATCGTACGTATGATAAGAGTAGAGCTTCGTTACTTGGTAGAGTTGGTTCATCGAGTTGAATGGAAAATTTGCAAGTCTTTAGGTAATCGCATAATGATATTTCAACGTCATTTGCCATTTCATCTATTCTTCTTTGCACTGAATTATTACTGAGAGGAATTTTTTTAATGATATCAAATGGTGTCTTATGAGTTTTTAATATCTCTTCGACTGCCGGCAAAATTAATTCCTCGCCAATGGTGTGTGGTTTTCCTGACTTTGCGATTAACAATGAAACGTTATATGAGGCTCGTAGCCCATCATCGTCTCGTTTAGAACACGATGCAAAAAGGTTTGATATAGTTGGCTGTTTTAAATATTGTTTTTCGAGTTCTTGAAAATAGAATATATCTTTGTTCTTCTTATCAGGATGCATTTTATGTAAATGCTCTTGTAGCCTAGAAGGTTTCATAGCTTCATTTGAAAAAACTTTTCGGCAAATTAAACACATAGGTAATGATTTGTTTGTAGAAGATTCCGCAAATCCATATTTTAAATATTCAGTACTGTATTGCCGGCATTTCTTTTTTAATTTAGAATTAGATTCAGCCATTCTCATACAAAAATTAAATTCTCAATAGATTTATAGATAGTAATGTTTATAAAATGACACACCACTCACGATTATTAACTACGGCAGAGCTTATGATTCACAACTATATATCGCGGCCAAGCACATACAACTAACTAACAGAAAATTCGTAGAGTTGTTGCCTTTATACGTTTCATTTCGTGCATTATTCAACTTGTCTGTGTGCGAACATGTCGGAATATGTTATTTTGTATGAACATCGCGCGTTTGCTTATCAACGTGCGAGGACAAGTCATATACCTCTATTCTGAACTAAAAGAAATTATTATAATTATTAGTATTATTAATAATGCTGATTTAAAACTGCTTATTAACCCTTAGTAAATCATTTTCATTTCACCATTCCTCTTGACTGCTTATTATTTGCTTCTGAATCCGCTACCGCCCCCCCTAAAAGGCTGCAGCGCCCACAGGGGGCGATAGCGCCCCCGTTGGGAACCAATGGGATAGACCCATGGCATTAACTATTTCCACCATCTTCGTTGGTGTTCTGTTCAGTTCCACACTTGTGTTTGTTAGACACAGACATTATTCACTTTTCAGCACTTTTATTATAATATTTGTGTGTGACTAAAATAAAGGTGAGATATTTATAAGTCATTCACTAATTTTTGTGTATGTAAGAACAAGCCTTTTCAAAAGTAAATGATGTAATTAAATCGTGGCAATATTGACTATATTTCTTGAAATTTCTTAAAAGAATAATGGCGTCAAATCGGGTAATGATACGTGGATGCGCACCCTTACCCACGTAGTGTCCGAAAGTGATTTAAAATTTGTGATTTGATTCTTAATAATTAAAATATTTTTCAGATGCCCAACAAGTACAAGAGAAAATCGAATATCGCTGGTTGGTCCGCGGATACTCTACAGAAAGCTCTGGATGCAATAGCTTGTGGCAGAAAAATACTAGTAGTTTCCAGGTCATTCAACATTCACAAGGCAACACTAAAAGAAAAAAGAACGACAGATCTGCTCCAAGATTGGGGAGACCTGCTACATTCTCATCTGAGACCGCAACTCAAATGGCAAATCACGTTCTTAAGTTGGCTATATTGTTTCATGTATTGACTCCTGCGGAATTACGAAAAATAGCTTTTCAATATGCGGAGGATGATGGAATACGACATGATTTTAATAAAATTCGTCAGAAAGCTGGAAAGGATTGGTTGCAGTTGTTTCTTAAGAGAAACCCCCAAATCAGCTTAAGAAAACCTGAAGGAACTAGTGTGAATAGAATAACGGCTTTCAATGAAGAATCTGTTAAACATTTTTTTTCAAACCTAGCAATCCTAATGGAGAAATATAAATAGGGACCAAGCAGAATGTTTAATGTTGACGAGAAAGGAATCTCAACTGTTCAGAAGCCTACTAAGCAGCTGGGACCAAAAGGTGTTAGACAGTTTGGATCAAAAATATCTTGGGAACGTGGAAACAACGTCACTGCTATATGCGCAATGAGTACTTCTGGGGCTTTATTCCACCGCTCCTATCTTTCCTCAGAAATGAATGTCTCCCACGTTGGCGGAAAATGGGCCAGTCGAAGGAATTTATGCAGTTACCGATAATGGCTGGAGCGACGAAAAATGTTTCCTTCAGTGGTTGCAGTATTTTAAATTGTATGTAAATTCAAGTACAGCAAACCCTGTTCTGCTGCTCCTTGACAACCATTGTTTTTGATTATATTTCTAGTTGAACTTCGTCAACTGACGTGGACATTCAACTAAATAAATAATCTTAATTTGACAAAGCTAATGTCTAAATTAATAATTTATTATGTACAAATTTACAAAATGTTACAAAGTTGAGTTGTGAACGCTGAATTTCTGTGGTTTCGGATCGGAAGACACTTTATGTTTCGATTTGATGAGTTTTAAACTAAGTTTGATATTGAGCGTTGAGCTCGATTCGATGAGTGTGTAAAACTCGCGTCGATGAATGTAAAACTCGCGTCTAGAAGTGTAGAACTGACGAGTGAAAAACTACTTTGTTGTTGAGCCTTGCGCTCGCTTCAATGAGTTCAAAACTAACTTCGTTGCTGAGCATTGCGCTCGATTCGATGAGTGTGAAAAACTCGCGTCGATGAATGTAAAACTCGCGTCTAGAAGTGTAGAACTGACGAGTGAAAAACTAACTTTGTTGTTGAGCCTTGCGCTCGTTTCGATGAGTTGAAAACTAACTTCGTTGCTGAGCATTGCGCTCGATTCGATGAGTGTGAAAAAACTAACTTTGCTGTTGAGCGTTGCGCTTGATTCGATGAGTGAGAAGTAACTGATTTCTTCACGTTGTGAGACGTGTTAAGTAGAAATCTGCGAGGGGCGTGTTTACACGTGGATTGGGTTGACCAAACGAAAATAAATATTTCCTATTGGCCAGTATCATTTAACTTGTCTGACGATGATATTGATTTATCGAAACAATTGTCAATTTTTTAGAATTTTTAATAACTTGTATTATATTGTGGAATTACCTAGAGACCTTGAGTTCCATTTAAAAACACTAATTTTAAGTAATTCGCTACTGAATACTAGTAGTATTGATAATTTAGTTATTCCTCTTGACGATCAAGGTTTTGTTAATTGTCTCGACAAAGCTGATATTATACAACATGTAGTTCATACTGAAAGTACTGAAACACCAATCGTAATCAAAGTACCTCTTATTAATGAAAATAAAGGCCTTCACAATGAATTACTACAAGATAATATTTCCACCATACCACAAAGTAGTGATGAAACTGCTCCCGTTCTTGATGCAGAAGATAACAGAGAAAATTTATACCCCAACGGAAAAAAAATGCCGCTACAAACTGATCAAATTGTAGAAAAAATAAATGAAGTTGGACTGTTATCAATGGATGAGGAAAGTCCGCAAATAAACAAGAACAACTATCCCATGTTACCAATTGAAAACATAGATTACACAACAAATATAAAAAATAATATAGATCCTGTTTTTGAATCTATGTTATCCCCTTTTATAAAACTCTCACATGGCCCAGTCCGGTAGAAAATAGGAAAAATAAAAAGAGAAAACCTAAGGACAATCTACCTTCATCTGCAACGTCCGCTGAGTACCAGGAATATTATGAGAAAAGAAGCAGCTAAAAGTAAACAAGGAAATGAAAGAGGCATTATAAAAACAATGATCGAGGTGAAAAAACCACAAAAGGATAATGGAAAAGGGCGGCTTATTAAAAGAGAATGAATCGGTTTCAAAAAACAATAGAGGAAATAAATTAGACACAATCTATTTTGTTGAGGACTACTGCGTAGTGTACTTTAACACTGACTATTTTGCGGGGAAAATTTTTGGAAATCAAAGAGGAAGAACAAAAAAAGGAATACAAGATTAGTGCAAGCACCACTTCGGGTGGTTGCAATGAATCAAAGTGGTCCAAACTGGAAGTGACCAAATCCACCAGACATTATTTGGTATAAAAGTGATGAGGTGATAAGAAAAACTAATAAACCAAAAATTTTGAACAAACGAGGAATTTACTGTCTTACCGAAATGCAAAATCTATAATTGCTACGTATGTGCAATGAATACTTCGATAAAATATTGTTTATTTAGTTTTGGTAGAATATTGTTTTTTATTAGTTAGTTGTTAGTGAATCAAAAGCATAAAATATAAATAAAAACCGATATTTGCCCAGCAACAACTAATACAGTTTAAAATAAGAATTACAAATGATGTTGCGTTGTATCAAACACCTACACTCGGTTCAATGATGTTTAGACGGATGTAATTGATTGATAATAAATACATCAATCTGTCACAGTCTGAACATGAGTTCTTATTAAACCGAGTTTAGGTGTTTAATACAACGCGCACTTACTGATGACAACAAAATTTGTAAAGATGGCCATGTAGGATACAAAATAGATTCCCATTTGAAAATCAGCAAGCTATGATTTTGACGCATATGTCAAAAATTATTAATCGTGTTGCAGTTAATAGACTTTCCTTATCTTTTCGCAATAAAATGATTCCTACAAATGAAGAAGCATTTGATATGTTGGCAGTTTATTTTGAATGTATGAGAAATGCAACCGTTTCTGCTCGAGTGTATACACTGTAGTACCCAAACAGACGGCATCACAGCAGAAGAGTTTTTCCCCGACTCGCACACCGTGTGCGTACTACTGGAAATGTGAATCTTCCTGTTTACCGAAGACAACGCAGAGGTAGAACAGAAGAAAGTGTCATTGATGTTTTAGCTCATGTCAATGTTAACCCTCATTCAAGCACCAGAGCCATAGCTAGAGACCTAGGTATGTGTCGATCCACCGTTCAAAACATTTTAGGAGAACACAGGTGACTACTTATTTATTAATGCATGTCTTATTCGGTGTTAGAAATATAAAAATGTTTTAATGTTTATCGTTTGTCCAGTAGGTAACTACTTATTTGTTTCTCATTCTTATCATACCTAAAATATCATAAAATCAAAGTTAACTTGGGAAAACATGACTAATGTATTTGCCGCCATTTCATGTCCAGTTTCAATAAATCACCAAATTATTTAATGAAATTATTTTATGCTTTGTGAATATATTTTTAACTAACAACATGGTAATTAGGTGAGACAAACTAAAGTAAAAAGGTACCAATAATAAAAATAATGAGAGGCCTGGCGAAAAAATTCGTAATGACATTACGAGAGTTACTGCATTTAAAGTCATTTTTCGTTTACTAACAACGAAGGCCTTCAATGTGTCTTATTGATATAATTATACTATTTTAGATTCCACCCATATCACATGGTCCTACAGTTTGAATGCTCAAGATTTCGATACCAGGTTGGATTTTTGATACACGACGATCCTGAAATATTTTCACGAATTATGTGGACAGAGGAGGCCACGTTTCATAATGATGGTAGTGTAAATCGTCATAATATGCACTACTGGTCTGGTACGAATCCCCACTGGATGCAGGAAGTCCAACATCAGGGTCGTTGGTCTATGAATGTGCGGTGCGGGATTCTAGATGGAGAAATAATTGGGCGTTTTTTTGAGATGAGACTGTTAACAGAGAAAGATATTTAGATTTTTCAAGTAGCGAATTTCCACTTCTTTTAGAAGACATACCTTTGGCCATTCATCGTGACATGATCTTGCAACATGATGGGTGCCCGGCACATTATTCTAGAAGTGCTGGGAATTTCTTAGATCAATCATACCCTGGAAGGTGGATTGGACGTGGAAGTTCATTTATTTGGCCACCGAGGTCTCCAGACCTAACTTGTTTAGATTTTTATTTGTGGGGGCGAGTGAAAGATATCGTGCCGAGAGACCCGCAACAAGAGCTGACATGATTGAAAGGATACGACAGACAATACGAAGTAGTTCAATGGCAGAAATTGAAGCTGCTGTTTTCTCTACCCGTCAGCGATTGATTTCATGCATTGAAAATGACGGACGACATTTCGAACATCTAGGGCGGCACTAATTACGTAGTTATTTATTAAAGGTTTCAATTGTTCGATTTATCACATTATTTTAAAATTCGTTCTCATTGTTAATAGCGATAGCATTACATTTAGGTAATCTAGTGGCAACCATAACATTAGTATGATAACAGTTTAAATTACTGCAGACCAATGTAAGATCTTTTCATTCAGGCTAAATTTAATAATTTCTGTTAACGCCAACCAACCCTTCTAGACGTTGGAAGAACAATTCCCGCAATTTACTTGTTATTTCTTACGATATCTCAGGATAGAAAAGAGATATCGCCTTGCGGTTAGCACTATTTTATTACTAATTGCCCTCTAGCGGTGGACCGAAAATTCTGAAAATAAGTTCCAGGCGTTTCTCGAGTCCACTTTTGTTATACATTTTTTTCCCGATCCTGTGCTATAATCCACTCCTGACTTATGGACGACGGCCGGTCTTAGTTGGCCACCCGGTACATATTTTGCAATACGAGACGTCTAAAATATTTGCTTTTGTGGTCACTAATAGGGCACTATACCTTACTAGTATGATATATAGATTCCACAAATAAATTTTCCAATCCATCTATTACGAATAAAGTACTTTTGTTGAAGTCGTCTGCGTCATATTCTGTTAAAACAGACATTCGGGCGAAAACGGTCAAGGAATTTTCAATATAAAGGTCTGCTTGCATTTTAGTTGTCAATAAATGTAGGCCCTAGTATGAAAGGTGACAATTTCCACTTTTGGACGAAATTGAGTTAAATACAGGATATTTTTGAATTTTTCGCGCTCTTTCAGAATATGTGGTTTGCGAGGATCAAAAACGGCTATAACCCCTTATAAAACTGCTTTGAAACGTCGCCTGAGAATCAAACCCGGCAATCCCCAAGGCCCGTTCAGGATCAAATACGTCAATCTCTGTTCTGGCCAATCAGACGTACTGAATCACCTGTTTCGGATTCCGATTG
Source organism: Galeruca laticollis (assembly GCA_963921935.1). Lineage (NCBI taxonomy): Eukaryota > Metazoa > Arthropoda > Insecta > Coleoptera > Chrysomelidae > Galeruca > Galeruca laticollis. The sequence goes on along the minus strand of OY998176.1, from coordinate 147,336,874 downwards.
TCAATTCAATTTGTTTTGTTCGCAATAATTAGAGTACGGTTTGTTAATTGCCGATAAAGTTGTGGATTTTTTTTAATTTAATAATAATTATTGGAATGGAAAGTGTTACAACGCCTGTTGGAAATAATGTAACTCGTAAAAGGCTTCGAAAGCTCTCTACTTGGAAGCAAAATATACATAAAAAGACAAGGTATGTTAGATTAAAATGTCCATTTTTTTGTTTGTTTGTATTCTCCACATGAGTTGCCAGAATATCCTACTTGTGGACATAAAACAAAGGCTTATCAATGTAGTACTTTACCAATGGGAGACATTAAAAGTGTTCATGACGCATTTTACGCCATACCTAATAAAATGAGTCAAGATGCATTTTTTTGAAATTTTGCAATGTTCAACCACCTAAACGTCGCCGTCCATCAAATTACCAACATACTGCAAAAGAAACTTCAGTGAGATGCTTTATTATAAAACTTTTTTGACAGTGTTACATATTACAAAACATCGTCTAACATACGTCATGATATCGTTCCTAAGGACAGGTGAAGCACATTCAGAGAAAAGAGGAGGCGAGAGAGAAACAGCAAAGTTCGAAGGAAAACAAATTGCTGTCCAAAGATGTATTAATTCGTTCAAAAGCATCGAATCTCATAACTGTCGTTCTTCTTCCCGAAGAAATTATTTATCTTCGGATTTGTCTATAGCAAAAATGTCAAAAATGTACAACAATCAGTGTTCTCCAGAAGAAAGAGTGAAGCCGTCATACTTTCGAATGATATTCAATACGAAGTACAATCTCAGCTTTAGTACTCCCCGGACCGTCTTATGCTCCACGTCTATAGAACTCGCCGAGAAGATTAAGAGATCTACAGATGAGAGGGAGAAGAATACCTTAAACCTTGAGAAGAATGTTCACAAACGAAGAGCGAATGCATTTTTTCAATTGCTTAAAGAAACTAAGGATAATTTGATAACATTATCTTTCGATTGCCAGACGAATCTTGTACTCCCCAAGGTCCCAGATCAAACTGCTTACTACTCAAGGCAATTGTACCTGTACAATTTTACCATTGTTTAAGGGACGTCTCAATCTAAACTTACCAAGAAAAATGTTATTTTCTATTATTGGACCGAAAACGAATTTGGAAAAGGTTCCAATGAAATTTCATCCGATGTGTTTGACAGTCTCAATAAAATTGAATTTGGTCCCACCGTAACAGTAGTCAAGCTGATGGCAGATGGTTGCAGTGGACAAAACAAGAATACGACTCTCATTGGAATAAGCTGCAAATGGCTATAGGAGAGAGCGCCAGAACGTATTCAGAATATTGAAGTGATTTTTCCAATAGTAGGCCATTCATTTCTTCCTGCTGATAGGGTTTTTGGTAATATTGAGAAGGAGATCAGGAAGTTGGAGGTTATAACGCAGCCAGAAACCAATTTAGAGCTATTATCAAAGAATGGGAAGGCTGTCCATTTGGAAGAAAACTGAATCGTTTTTGATTGGAAAGAAACCATCTCAAATGTGGTGAGACCCACAGGAACATGACATTTTTCTTTCAAGAATACAAAACCATTCTTGTTACAGAAATGTAAAACTGGAAATGTTTCGATTAGAAGTGAGTTGTATTACCAGAATAATTTGCAAATCTTCAAAAGTGTCCTATGAAAGGGAAAAAGCCTTCACATGATTAACCCTGTCATCATAAAAAGTGGTTTACAACAAGTGAATATGTTGAATCTTAAAGATGTTGGCAAACTTCTTACTAAACACTTTGGGGTTACTTCGAGATCAATGGAAGAGCTCCGTTTTTATGTAACTACTTTTAAGCCAGCGCAACCCGGCCAGGAAAAAGAAAACGCATTGCCAGAAGTGGAAGAAACAGCAACAGAAGAAGCAACCTGCGAATGTATTGAAGAAATACCATCTGTACTTGTATAATGAATATTGTTATGCTCATAAAAATATTTTTGATTACACGTTTTTTAGATTAATTTTGATATTGTTATTCTTCCACCCGCGAATCTATTCCAAACACTTCATATTCAGTTCACAACTGTATCAAATCCGGCAAAATCCAACATTCAGTATCAAACACGGCATTCTCCATTCAGTTTTTTCTACTTTTTTCAAAAAAGATAAAAGAATTAGGCATAATGACCTTAAAATCCCATGAAGTTTATCATCTTCTTTCATTAGAAACTACGCGCGCAGTGAAATATACACTAATATGAATGTAGCACTTTTTTGCACTTTATTTAAGAGTGAACATGGTGGAGATTGCCGCCTTTGATAATAGGGCCCCCAAATATTAAAACGAGCTGGCCATGAGAATGGAACTCCCGTCCAACCCATTTATTGGGGGAAAAGTCACAATTTGACAAAGCCTTGCTGACAAAACAATTCAGTTTTACTAGCATAGTTAGACTTTGAACGGCTAAACTAAAAATAAAACTGCAATGTAATCGTTTTAATACTGTGTGTGTGTGTGTGAAAGAAAATGGCTAGGAAGCAAGTCCATTAGCCACTGAAATTTTCAATGAGTCCACCTAAATACTAATGTTTACGTCTTTACCAGTAGATCTAAAATATGACAGTTATCTGAGCTTAAAAGGTGAGTGAGGTTTAGAGGTAGGGAGTAGTTTTGTTCAACAAGTGACTTTATTAAACTGTTTGTTTTGTTAATGTAATTGCTGCATCCAAAGAAAATGTAATTTAGATCAGCATAAGAATTATCGTTGCAGGTACAGGATGATGACTGTACAATACCCAACTTGGCAAGATGGGCGGGATATCTTCCATGGCTAGTCTTCATTCTAAATATACTTGCTGAATAAAATTTAGGAGTTGTATAATCAAAAATATAGTTTGGAGGTGAGGGTAAGGTAGGGTGAATTTGAAAGTAGGTGTTATTTGAGGATTGTGAAGCGTTTTCCCAGTGTTTTCGCCAGGATACATACATTCAATTTTTTATTGAGCTAATCGCATCTTTTCCAGTATACACATTACAAAAATCTCCATTCAGTACCGAATCTTTTGCTAATCGATCAGCTTTTTCATTCCCATATATTCCAATATGCCCCTTAACCCAAATAAATGTCATACTCAAATTCAACAATATTGTTTTAATGTCACATAAAATAGGACATTTCATTCTTTCAAGATGAGTCCCTTTTATAGCACACAATGCTGATCTAGAATCAGATATAATCACACCGCCATCTTTTTTATTTGATTTCAGCCAGGAGAGGCCCTGTAAGATAGCATACAGCTCCGCAGTATATATACTACATATATCAGGTAATCTGATTCGTAACGTTTGATTTGTATTGTGAATGTACACAGCACATCCAACTCCATCCCTCGTCTTAGATCCATCAGTGTATATTATTGTCTCGTCAGCAAAATCTGCTAGTATGGATTTAAACAGGATTGTGTTAATGCGGTTAGATTCCGTATAATTCGGGATTATGACTTGGTGGACTTTAAATATAGCTTGATAAGGAATGTTATATATAGGTAATGTTTTGTTGGTTCTGTATATTTTATTGAACTCATTGGTTTGAATGAAGGCTTCCGCAAGTGGAGGTGTGTTTTTTAATCTCCAATATCGATTTGTAAGATCTTCTATTGAAATACTATATAAATTATTTATCATGTCAGACCTGAGGGTTTTAAGTTTAATTAAATATTTTTGAGACAATAATTGCCGTCGTAAAAATAGAGGTGGTTCGTTACATTCTGCCAATAATGCATTCACGGGTGTCGATTTCATTGCGCCGACACAGGTTCTAAGGCATTTATACTGAATTCGATCTATTTTCAATAAGTTGGAATTACTACTTGATCCATATAAACAACATCCATAATCTATAATTGATCTGACGTAAGACCTGTAAAACATTATAGCGATGGCAGGGGCTGCGCCCCATCTGCGGTTTGTGACATATTTTAGGAGATTGTACCCCTTTTCACATTTGTTTTTTATATGTATGATGTGTTTGGACCATCATAATTTAGTATCTAGAATAATACCCAAGTATTTATACTCGTTTACTACCGACATCGCTCGCCCACACAGAGTTAGGCTCTCCGGTGTGCGAAGCCTATGTCTAGTAAAAAACATAATTGTGGATTTTTCAGATGAGAGGGTCATACATGTTTCTTCAGTCCATTTGACTACAGTTTGCATAATATTTTCCAAGGTCTTAAGACAATCAGCGTATGTGTCCTGGATGGAGTATATACAGATATCATCTGCATACTGAATGCATTGTATTGTATTAGAAAACCGTGTATGTAAATCGGCAGAATATATATTAAATAATAAAGGACTCAATACAGATCCCTGAGGCAATCCACGATAAACAATTCTGGGACCGTGCAATTGATTTTTATGATCCCTAATATAAATTGTACGCGAATAATATAATTGTGATATACTCTGAGAAGTCCTTTCACTAAAACGAACCTCTACTATTTTGTTTTTTAGTAAATTGATATCCACACAATCATAAGCACCTTTTATATCAAGAAATAAGCAAACTAAATATCTGTTTTTAGAAAACGTAATTTGAACATCATTAACTAAATGAGTTATTGCATCTAAAGTACCGTAGCCCCTTCTAAATCCATACTGTGTGCAGGGTAAAATTGAATTTTGTTCCAAGTGCCATTCCAGTCTTGTTTTAATCATCCTCTCAAAAGTTTTCGTTATACAGGACATCAGTGATATAGGTCGATAAGACGTAAATAAATTTCTGTCTTTTTGTGGTTTCAAGATTAAACAAATAGTTACTTGTTTCAGTTGTTCAATGTACTTACCTTTTACCCACCAATCGTTATATATTTGTAGTAAAATTGTTTTCGCAGGTAATGGCATATTTCTAATAATATCATATGTTATATTATCGTTACCAGGAACTGTACATCTTGTGGATTTTATTGCAGTTTCCAGTTCTATGATATCAAAACATTTGTCGACATTGTGATTGCTGTGGTTTTCTGTCGGTTCTTCTATTCTATTTGGAACAAAACTTTGAGAAATGTTGTCAAAAATTTGATTTATAAGGCTTTCAGATATTGGTTGTTTTTTCATCGTAGAATTTTTGTTTGATATTTTTCTAACAAATGCCCAAATTTTTGCGATCGGTGTGTTTTTGTTTAAACAAACAAACAAACTAATTTTTTCCAGCATTCCTGTTGTTTTCGTTTAAATAATAGTTTGCTTCTCGCTTGAATATTTTTGAATTGTAGATAATTCTCTAAGTTTGCAGTGTTTTTGTACATTTTATACGCGTTCTTCCGTTTATTTATAATTTGAACACAATCATTGTCCCACCAAAGGGGGTTTGACACTTTTTTAGATCCGCCAGTACGAGATTTCATAGAATTGGATGCTGCTTTATTTATTATTTCAAGAAAAGATTCTAATGAATTTATATCGTTAATTAGGAGGTCGTTTACTATGGACTCCTGAAAAAGGTCCCAATTGGCAGAAGACTCTATCCATTTTCTTGATGGTAATACAGGAGATGAGATATATTGTCGGAATATAGATATGTGTATAGGGAAATGATCCGATCCTAATGTATCATCTATTATATTCCATTCTGAGTAACTCATCAAACTAGGTGAAACAAGGGTAAGATCTATTGGCGAAGGTCGTTCGTTAGGCCTACCAACTTTTGTTGGATTGCCATCATTTAAAATAATTAAATTTGTTTCATCTATAGCGTCTATTAATCTGTTACCTTGTGTATTGTCGAGTGTAGATCCCCAACAACTGTGATGACAGTTTAAATCACCGCATACAATAACATCACCCTGAGTCTGCAAGAAAATATGTTCCCAGTCTTTCGTAGTCGCTTGTATGTTGGGAGGCTTATAAACACAAAGTATAGATATATTAAGGTCATTCAGATACACTCCACAAATCTCTATTTTGGAATTGAAATTTTTACGGAGAACTATTTCTGAGAATGATAAGTGGTCTCGGACGAAGCTACTGTGTTAGTGAAACGCGTCAACAAGTTTAAATTGAACATTAGTTCAAGTATATGAAGATTTAAACAAACTATATTGTTTTATCTCATCGTTCAGTATGGATCTTCATCAAGTAAAAGCCTCATCTATTCAATCAAAGAATTTATAATTGTTTTAATTTCGTTTTGTGTTTCTTGAAAAATATCCCAGTCTGGCAAAACTAAATTAAATTTTTTGATAAGATGTTCGAAAATGTAAGGAATTTTATGTAAAATTTCGATTTCTAGCTTTTCTCTGTATGACTGGAAATAATCCCTATGGGGATTAGGCAAAACAGAATTACTAGTTGAGGCCTGAGATTTGAAGGTAGGGTTTTTTTTTAACTATAAGAGGAGAAATGGCCTTGCGTTTTTTAGGAGGTTGGGACTGTGGACGTGGTACCCAGTTTTTACCACCTGAAGGATTCTCACTATCTTTGTCGTCATTCAGATGTGGGAAGTTTGTGAGGTTGTTTAATAAATTGTACCTATTGTTTGAGGTAGCTTTGGAGTAGCTTGGGTTATTAACCATTGATTCCGCTTCTTTAAATGAAATATTTTGTTCAGACATGGTTTTTTTAACCTTTAATTGATGCTGGTACTTGGGACATTCTTTTGAGACAGACTTATGACCGTTTTGTTCGCAATATATACAAAATTCCTCACTTTTACATTCTACGCCGTCTTCAACATCATGAATTTGTCCACATTTTATACATTTGTTAGTGGTACTTTTGCAATATTTTTTAGTATGTCCATATCGAAGACATTTGTAGCACTGCACTACTGGATAAACATAAGGTTCTACTACGAATCGAACTAAATCAATGTTAACTGAACTAGGTAAAGAATTTCCTAAAAATGTAACAATTAACATTTGTCTAGGTACGTACTGTATCTCTTTATCGGAATCAATAATTTTGCGCTTCACTCTTTTAACGTCTACGACTTTTTTATTGCTTTCAATATTTTCCAATATATATTTTTCATTCAAAAATGTATCAACTTCCCTAATTACGCCTTTTTTATGATTGAAAAAGGTCGGAATATACGCTATCAATTTGTTATCTTTCATTATTTCATGTCCTATAATTGAATTTGCAGTATGATAGTTTTTAAAAATAATTTTCACTTCATTTCTACCAACTAACTTAATATCTACAATATCATTTTGTAAATTCCTTTCATTAAAAAGATAATGACCTACCTTAACTGCCGAAATACGAATACCTGTTTCTGAAGGTTCAACGATAACATAGAACGGTCCGATATCAGTTGGAGTATATTTATTATTTAAATTGTACTTTTTATTTATTTCAATGTCCATTTTATCAGGAGGATCGTGTTGAGATGGGGGCCCTCCCCCATCTGAATCATCAGTCATAATAATATAAAGGAATTAACTTACCCAATGCCAAATATTTTATTATTTATACTAATAAATTGAAAACTAGTCAAAGATAATTTACTGTACTATTTAAAGATAAGACACACCACACAAACCAACTATTCTATTCGAAGGTTCGAACGGTACTGGGTTTTAATACTATCTAGAAGGATTTTCAATAAATAATGACAAATAATGACAGCTTTCTCCAGAATGTGTTTTTACAGAATATGCCGAAGGCACCCAATCTAATTCAAATTTATCCTAAATGGATGGTTTTATCGACTTCAAACAAAAGTGCGTTTTTTTATCAGTAAATGAATTAGAAAATTTATTTAGATATTATACAGGTTGTCCCTGTTGAAATTACGGATTATATTATTCATTTATACCGTCAAACACAGCAAATGTATGTACGTAATCAATTATTGAAATTTGATAGTATTCCAATGAATAGTTAAGAAATTATATCTAAACATATGTTTTCATTTCGAAAGATTGGGGGCCGATAACTTCGAAAAGTAGGCTCATATGACAGAAATTTATTTGAAATTTCAACATTATTTTGACCTCTTCTACCCGCTTCCAAATTTGTGACATTAAGTTCCTGAACACCCTGTATATAATAGTGCGTTACTGTATTTTCAACAGGATTACTGTATTGTATTTGTGATATTAAATCCACTTAGATTCAACTGATGCATTGACCTTCAGTTAAGCTGTTGCTCTAAGTGCTACTTATTATACTGACGAGTATGCTAATTTACCAAGCTTCTAATTTACCAATATTAAATGCATACTCATTCCCATACATAATTATTCCAGTTTACGAACCTATTATTCTAATTACCAAAGGAAACTGTAATTGGATAGCGTTGAAATTGTATTTTAAAACAGGAGATAATGTGGAAAGTGATTGAATTAAGAGCTACTGAATTACAGAAAATAACAACTGAATCGATTTCCTGTAAACTCTAAGACAACAGACAATGTAATCGTCTTCAAATAAATACCTACTGAAGATTTGAGTTATTTTGATTTGTTTCAGAATTTACTCGAAATTAACTGATTCGCCAGTTTTCTGATTTGTTCATATCCTAATAATACAAAGTAGGTTTACTTGTTTAATGAATGGATAAGTGACAAGTTATAGTGTGGTTTGGTTGAAATTTCAAAAAAATTGACAATTGTTTCGATGCTACAAAATATCATCATCAGAATAACAAAAGTTACATTTCATATGATGCCTACCTAATGTTTAATAATTATTTTTGGCTAGACCAAGAAGTGACCTACCATGTGATTGACTTAATATACTGGATGATTCATTAGTTATTGGAAATAATTTAAAAGTTGAATCCCGACTGCAAATTATGAAGATTTAACCCAAAACACCTAAATAAAATGTAGCTTCTTACTGAGTTACACAGTGTTTTATTTAAACAATTTAGAACGATTTCATATTTGGCAGAAAGTGTAGACACTGTACACCTTACTAAATTATGTTAAACAAACGGTTCTGGCTACTACCAGAGGCGTACGACAGGGTCAAGTGAAAATTCTACGCCACTGGAGGAATTGGAATGTTAGTAGTAGAATTTTTTGATTCTCCATTACTTTCCGCGTAAATAACGTCTATTTAAAGTTAAACATGAATATGCACAATTTTTTTCACTAACCAACTCGGGGAAGGTAAGGCATAATGACATACAATCTTTTGTCTAATGATTGAATCGTCAAAAAAACCGATAGTTTCATGATTTTTTGTTGTTGTTGAACAAGTTGAATCTTGAACGAGCTATATAAAATTATTTTGTACCGTATTAATAACATATTTTGATTATAAATTGCTTTCTATCAAAACCTTACAAATGTCAGGCAAAATGACATATGTTTTTATTACATAAAGGCGTACTCGAAGAATGTTGGTTAGAAAAACTCGTTGAAGGCTGGTTATCAGAACTCGTAGAAAGCTGGACAGCTAAACAATCAGATTGATTAGACAAACTTGTAGAAGGATTGATTGATATCTAAATTACTAACCAATTCATTATTTGAAACTTTTTCATATTGGTTTTGGTTTATGTCAGTAACTGAGCTGGGTAAAATCAAGTAGTCTGGGAAGATGTTTGGATTGAAGGGATTAATACCGGTAGCCTGGAATCCGCTGAGAGCCATTTCAACGGTGGCATCTTTGCTGTAGGCCTGTCCAAATAATGAAGCAATTTGATAAATCGAAACCGTCCGACCTGGATGAGCCATCAACCAAGTTGTTCCTTCCTAGTCATAGTACTTTGTCAGCAGGCCAAAAAAAAATGCGACATCAAGCGGTTAAAGTCGATGAGTGCAATGGGACGGCAGACAAAATAATATGACATGATTTTGTTTCGCAAATTCCAAGGACTCCAGGTGTTTGTGGCTTGCGCGACCATCAAATATGAGCAAAGCTTTGTTACTGCAGGTGGGTCTAACATATTGCACAAAATGTTGGATCCACTTAAGAAACAGTTCTCTTGTCATTGGTGACTTATTGCACTCCGGAGGCTGTATCGTGCTAACTAGACATGTAAGGAAAAGTGGCCGACGACAACGACGACGCCATACACATAGGATTTTTTTTGTAAAAACCATTTTTTCGTGTTGTTGTTGATGGAAAACGTAAAAATAACTCAAAAAAATATTCCAAATTCCAACTTTTTTTGGGGTAAACCAATATTTTTCTCGCATATTAGATAGGTTGGGCGGAAAAGTAGTAATCCTTCATTAAAATTACTAAACTCCTGCTTGCTGTCGGTGCTATCAGTCTAGGGCCAATAGTGCCAGATTTGAAATTTATTAACTATTTTCATCGTTATTTTTAGCAAAGTATAGGATAAAAAATTGAAACTTCGCTACTTTTTAAAATATCATGTTAAAGCAATTACCCTAATATTTGCGTAAGCAAAATTATTCAAAAATACACTGTTTCGAGGATTGAAACTAACTTTTCAGCATCTGTGGCCCTGAACAATATTCTATCATGAAATTGTTACTTGTATACACTTCAGGAGATGTATCGTGCTAACAAACCGAAATTTCTCCAAAAATAACCAAAAATTCAGTATATCTGAATTTTTAGGACCCGCTATACTCGCTCTAGTCAACTGAAAATCAATAAAGTACATCTGTGAGACACCTTGAACAATATTCAATCATAAAATTGATCAATCGTATACTCTCTGGAGGCTGTATCGTGCTAACAAACTGAAAATTCTCAAAAATCACAAAAATTTGGTACTTCAAGTACCATAGCACCCGTTGTACTGGCTCTGATGAACTGAAAATCAATAGGGATCATCTATTACATGTACTTAACAATAATCAATCATAAAACTGCTGACTTATTGCACTCTGGAGGCTGTATCGTGCTAAGAAGACATGTAAGGAAAAGTGGCCGACGACAACGACGACGACGACGACGACGACGACGACGACGACATACACACAGGATTATTTTTGTAAAAACCGTTTTTTCGTGTTGTTGTTGATGGAAAACGTAAAAATAACTCAAAAAGAATTTCAAAATTCCAACTTTTTTTGGGGTAAACTAATACTTTTCTCGCATATAGAAAGGTTGGGCGGAAAAGTAATAATAATTAAAATCTATCAAAGATTCATATCTATTACTTTTCCGCCAAACCTATCTATATGCGAGAAAAGTATGGGCTTAACCCAAAAAAAGTTGGAATTTAGAAATTTTTTTTTGAGTTATTTTTACGTTTTCTATCAACAATAACACGAAAAAACAGTATTTAGAAAAAAATCCTGTGTGTATGTCGTCGTCGTTGTCGTCGTCATCGTCGTTGTCGTTGGCCACTTCTCCTTACATGTCTTGTTGGCACGATACAGCCTCAGTAGTGCAATAAGTTACCAATTTTATGATTGAATATTATTAAGGACATGTCACAGATGAACCCTATTGATTTTCAGCTCACCAGAGCCAGAACAACGGGTGCCATGGTACTTGAAGTGCGACATTTTGTAATTTTTTGAGAAATTTCAGTTTGTTAGTACGATACAGCCTCCGGAGTTCAACAAGTCACCAATTTTATGATTGAATATTATTCAGGACATGTCACTGATGAACCCTATTGATGTTCAGCTCCCCAGAGCCAATACAACAGGTGCTACAGTACTATAAGTACGATATTTCTGTCATTTTTGGAGAAGTTTCAGTTTGTTAGCACGATACAGCCTCCGGAGTAGATACAAGTGACAAATTTTATGATTGGATATTATTCAGAGCATCTCAAAGATGAACCCTATTGATATTCAGCTCACTAAAGCCAGTACAACGGGTGCTATGGTATTTGAGGTACCAAATTTTTGTCATTTTTGGAGAATTTTCAGTTTGTTAGCACGATACAGCCTCCAGAGAGTATACGATTGGTTAATTTTATGATTGAATATTGTTCAAAGTGTCTCACAGATGCACTCTATTGATTTTCAGTTGACTAGTGCGAGTACAGCGGGTCCTATAAATCCAGATATACTAAATTTTTGGTTATTATTGGAGAAATTTCGGTTTGTTAGCACGATAGATCCCCCGAAGTGTATACAAGTAACAATTTTATCATAGAATATTGTTCAGGGCCACATATGCGGGAAAAGTTAGTTTTATTCTTTAAAACCGTTTATTTTTGTTGATATCGTTTCCGAAGGGGAAAATCAAGACAACACTGCTTTTAAAGATGGCTCTGATCTTGCAAAGCTTTCTATCTTAAAAAATAATAATAAAGAGGGGGTGTAAGGATGGGGTTGTTAACAATATAATATGCTAAATGGCTGGATTTTTTTTATACTATCCATAATTTTATCCACACTTTTTGAAATCTTAACAAGAATAAATGGCATATAACCTCAGTTTAATAACATAAATTTTTTGAATGACAATTTCATCATGTCACTTTTCATTAAAAATATGATTTGAAAATATCTATGAAATACGCTGCACAAAAAATGGCAATAAGAGGGTGATCACTCCTTCGCTCTTTGGCCTTTGCCATCCCAGCTCCGCTACAATTAGCGATTTAAAAAATATATTAGTACGAGACAGAGTAATAATATACAATGGAGAAGGCTCCCATTAATAAATACGTTTATTTTTACGGCCAACAATCCTAAACGCCAGTAGTGAAATAATGAATGAAATACAAAAAGTGGGGATGGTATTGTGGATACAAGGATTAATTAACTTGATTAACTTAAAAGTTTATTTTGCCACTGATAGTCTTGAAAAACGCATCAAAATGAAAGTACTAAATGTTTACTCTCTAGACATAATGGCGCTCGTATAAACAAACCACGTTTGACATAATCTACTACAATACTACAGCATATTCGAAATTATCTTTTATATTCAGAAAATCAACACGCCATTCAAAATAACCCTTAACTTGAAATAAAAAAAACCAAAATTCTCAATAGATTTAATGTGAGTAGTTAAAATTTTACTTTATTCTCATTATTGATAATCAATTTTCATTCCTTGAAAATGAATAATAATTTATTCGACAAAAACTCGGATTGATTATCTAAAAGAGTGTACTCTGGTGTTTGATTGCCACATCTTCACCAATTTTATATGAATATATATATATACATATATATATATATATATATATATATATATATATATATATATATATATATATATATATATATAGTTTTTTTTTTTTTTTGTTCTTGGTCTTTTTTATTTACTTATTGTGGATAGAATCGGGAGATTTATTTTTAAACCTGCTCTATCTAATTCTTTTAAAATAATTTCAATGTGTTTTAGGTGTTCTCCTTCATCATTCGAGAAGATTAATATATCGTCAATATAATGAAGTGCAAAGTCTTCAAATTTATTTAGTATTTGGTGTAATGCTCTAACCAAGGCCGAACAAGCACTTTGTATACCATATGGAGCTACACAAAATCTGTACAACACACCATCAATAGAGAAGCCTGTGTAATCTCTACTATCTTCATCCAGAGGAATCAGCCAAAAACTGTGTTTTAAATCAATTTTAGAGAATATTTTCGTATTCGTAATGCGCCCAAAAATTGCTTCCACATTCATCGGAGCCTCGTATTGTGGTACAGTGTATTGATTGGTATTTCTTGCATCTAGGCATAATCTTAATTCACCATTTGCCTTCTTTACGACCACAATAGGGTTAACATATCTTGTGTTACATCTCTCTATAATACCGTCTTTTAACATATTTTGTATTTCTGAATCAACTTCTTTCCTATATTTATAAGGTATGGGATAAGTTCTTATTCTAAAATTGTCTATTCCTCTAACTTCTATCTTATGTACATAATTATTTGCCATTCTCATCTCCTTTTTAATCAATCCTTCATATTTCATTATTAAATTCTTCACTTTCTCTTCATATTCCTTATTTCCACACACTAATTCCAATTCCTCCATAATTATATTCCTTTCTATATTCCATAACTGCCTATTATCCTCTTCAATTTCCAATTCTTCCATATTTCCCACTCCTTTTTATATTCAATAACTTCCTATTATCCTCTTCAATTGCCAATACTTCCATATTTCCATTCCTTTCTATATTCCATAACTTCTTATTATCCTCTTCAATATCTAATTCTTCCATATTTTCTTCTTCAAATTCAATCTTATTACCATTTAATTCTATCTCCATCTTTTCAAAATCAATTCTTGCTTTATACTTCGTTAATTCATCTATTCCTATAACTATGTCTGTTTCTAAATTATCCACTAGCAATAATTGCATCTCAACTTCTTTCCCATCCTTTAATTCAATACTTTGTATTATAGATCTACTAACTTCACACAATTTCTTTCCATTTGCTCCTATTAATGTAGTTTTCGGTATTTTGACTAGCTTATTTTCATAATTTTTAATATTTTCTTCTATTAGTTTTGTTTTTATTATGGACGCTTCCGAACCTGTATCTATTAATATTTTTACTTGTTTCCCATTTAATTTTCCTTTAATTTTTATTAATTCCGTTATTTCTTTCAATTCCAAATCTTCCCCAAATTTAATGTATTCACTTGGATGTTCATATGTACAGATGATATTCCTTACATTTGGTATGTGCTCGATCCAAAATTTTGGTCGGGCTCTTGTTCAGTGATAATTTCTGGTTCTACCGATATCACTCTCTCTTCTCTTCTTTGGATATTGTTCTCTGTAATTGTTATTTTTGTTGTTATATTTAAAGTTTCTGTCATAGTTGTTTTGGTTGCTATCGTTCTTCTTATAGTTATTGTTATTTCCTGAATTGTTGTTATAATTATTGTTATTGTTATAATCTCCATTGTTATTATATCTGTTAAGGTGATTATTTCTGTATTTCATAATTATATCTTTACATATCGTAATTGTTATCTATGTACAAAATTATATTTACATATGTTTTTTTTTAATTATTATTTGTTAATTATAAACTTTTTATTTACATGTGGTTTTTATATCCCTTCTTGACCTTTTACAATTCCTTCCAATAATACATCCTTATTATTCAATTTTATTTTCTTTTCCTAAATTTCGTTTTGTCCTCTTCTCTTATTGTTTAATTCTCTTCTATCTGCTTCCTAAGTTTCTTAAAATTTTCCACTGTGTCTTTTTCAATTTTGTTGTCCCCTATCTCATCAATTTTTACCAATAAATTCATCAAAATTTGCGTTTCCAATTTCTTCATACTATTGTTTCTTCTTTCTATTATTCCATTTCCCATAATACTCTTACTTCCTATCATTTCATTTTTAATTATCCTATTAAAATTTCTTGGATCAATTATCTTTATATTTCTGCCAAATTTTACTCTCATTTCGAAATTTTCTGCATAAATTATTGTTTCTATATTCTGTCTTATGGTTTCTTCTATTTTTTCCTTGGTTTCTTGTAATATCTTATTCATTTCCTCTAATTTCCAATTAAGTTGTATCCCCCTATTATTATTATTTCTTTTACCATATGTCACTATTCGTTTCAATGTATTAACATCTGGGTCTCTTATTTTCCAATAAATCTCTTTTTCATAAATTTTCATGACTTCCTCACTTCTTAAATTCTGTAAATTGCTATCTATCATTTCCTCATTTATTTGTATTTGTATTTTTACTTCATCAATTTCCATTTTATTACTTAATTTCTGTTCTATAGTATCATCATATATATTTTCATTTTGTATCTCTACATCCATTTGAATCTCTCCTTTGAAATCATTTTCTTTCTCCTCTATTTTGTTAATTCTGTTAATCTGTGAATTGTCTATTTCCGTGATTTTTCCAATCCCCTCTCCTCTTATTTCTTGTATTATTTCTTCCTTATCTTGGTCCAATTTTCTAATAAATTCTTCATGAAATTGGTCCATTTCTTCATTCATTGTGTTCAGTTTTCCACTCAAATCTCCTATCATTCTTTTCATAATCTCATCTTGTTCGTCCATTTTTTTCATTATCATTTTAAGCATGCTCATTACGTCCATTTCCTTTTTTTTTCGTTTCCCTGTATTTTTCTTTACAGTCTTATTTATTTAAATTTTTTTTAATACAGTCAAAGATTACTCTTTCTATCCTTTTTTATTATTATTTACAAAATTTCTATATTTGCCCCACGTTGCGGTGCCATGTTATTGAGATATGTTAGGTGTGTAATTTCAATGTTTCAAGACAAATATACTTTCCCTGATTTGCCCTACGTTGGGCTGACATGTTAAACTGGATAAAATGAGGTGAGAGAGAATGTTTAAAAAGTTTAAGTACTATGAATTATTATTTTTTTAGTTTAGTTTCGTTGATATTTAGTTTTTATTTGCCCGGTATATTGAAATATTTGAGATTTACTTGTAAATTAATTATTTCTTTGCATGAGAAACTCTCTAGTCTCAGAGTAGGGTTCAGATGTAGAAAAACAAAAAAAAACAATTTCAATTTCTAATATAAGCGCCGAAATTCAAATAACATTCCTACCTTTCAATAAAAATTTTGTTCATCAAAATATACTTGTTTTATTATTGTTTCCAAAGAAATTCTAAAGACGGTCCTGTATTTAATGCTGAACCTCTCCACGGTTCATAGATGTCAGTTTAAAGCTACCAAATGTTTAAACTAGATGGAGCAATCACCATAGAGAAATGAAAAATCTCAAGAAAATAATTTCACAATGTTCTTCAAATAGAAAAACGTTATTTAATGCTATAGGAACAAATACATTATTCTTTTACAAGGACATAAATTTATGAAAACCTATTTTCTATTATGATCATTCATTCAAATAAAGTCATCCACTCAATGAAGTACAATTTCTATATCTAATTCAAAATAGGCAACTTTTAACACAAATCTTATAATACGAAATCCGTTATATAAACGTCTATGATAGGAAAATGGCGGAAGATAAAACTTATAAGCGTCTGTTTAACATCAAAGTTCAATTCTTTGCACTAAATGGGTAAGTTTACTCTAACTTCTTTTTATATAATTAAATAGTTTTAAATACCTTTTTTCACTGTATAGTTCAATCAATGCACATCAATAAATGTTTCTTATTTTGTTTTAGGTTACCTCTTGGAAATTTCCATACCATTTGTCCAGCTTGCACAATATCCAGAAACAGTGCTATACTTCGTCCACATCAATACATTTTAATCAAATCATATAATCCAAAGCTTTCTAAAAGGTATGGTGGAGACACCGTTCCACCATACAATATTTTACTTAATTACATCTATAAATTTTATGGTTAGTATTCAAATATAATTACCAATCTCCTATAATGTGTACTTCTGCTTGCTTAAATATATTACTCTAGCTTTCAAGTATAATGTATTTATTTCTCAGTTTTAGAATGCCAAATTATTGTTTTTTTTTAAAGCTTCAAAATTTTTCTCCAAAAGATGTTGCTTCTTCAAAATTTCTACCCAAAAAGAAGGTACTTAGTCAATAGACTGTATAATCAACAAACTGTTCCCATTCAATTTTTTTTTATTATTAGCAACCTACTTGTCGCTGATAAATATATCTTAAAAGCATTCCACCAATCAAAATTGGTTATCAAAATTCTTATTTGGAAGATTTCATTTCAAATAGTGGATTGTCCATCCGTTAATTCAAAACATTCTGTTTTGAGCCTCTTAAACGATTATAACTCATATATTTCTTCCTTAATTTGTATTTCAATAAATTTACTAAATGACAGTTCTTGTTTTCTAAATTATTTATTCAAAATGTCAAATCGTTCAACAAATGTCATATTCCATAGAGTTAATGTTTTTCATTATTACTTCCTACATTCACATATTTTGAATACTTATACAATCTTATTGAAAAATTCCTTCAAACCCTAATATTCACTTTTTTAAAACAAATCACAATATTAATTTACTTTGACAATAAGAATAATGTGTTATTATTATTTCATTCATATGCAACAAACGTTTTAAAATTCTCTCTTTTAAATATGGAAGTTGTTTTTATGTCACCTATATTCTTATAAAACTTATTTGAATTCTTCTCTGTAATCATACAGTTAGATCCTTTATATGCTTTCTCTATTGAATAGTAAATAGTACAGATTGTCTCCTTTTTAGATCATTTTTTTAAAAAAATTCAAATTCCAAAAATTATTTTTATTACTTGAAATATATAGTCTATTATTAATAATTCTGTATACAGGGTGTTGCAGGTTTCACTCTATGTTAATATATATATATATATATATATATATATATATATATATATATATATTTGTTTTTTTTTGGTTCTTGGTCTTTTTTATTTACTTATATATTGTTATTTTATATTCTTGGGATTGAGGACCATTTTTAAAGACATTTAATATAGTCACAAATATGACATATGAAACAAAACGGCACTCACTATCCATGTTTCAGAAAACCAACACGAATTTGATTTCGAAAACACAAAAATTCTTCGAAGTGAAAACCATACAAAAAAACGCGAAGTTCTAGAAATGATAGAAATACAAAGAAAAACTAGTTCCGTAAATTTAAAGACGGACACAAAAAATCTTAGTAAAATTTATAATAACATTATAAAAACTTAGAAATATAGAGAAACACGTGGCACATTCCAAATATAATAAATTTATTACCACTCCCTATATAAATATAAACTCCATTTTAATACCAATCAATACAAAAACGACATATTAAAACCTCGTTACGGCTGCTTTCATTGTATAGAACAAATACTCGTATATTCCAATACAAATTTTCATCAATGAATGTCATATTTTTAAAATGTTCGTTTTGTTTTGGGTGTGAGTTATATTCTGTTATGTGATGCGTCCTAAAACATCTATAAAAAATATTAAATAATCAAATGAACGTTCTGTCGAAGGTAAGATTTATTTGTTTTGCTTTTAAAAATTCTTTCTGTAACTTGTACCATATACATAGATAGAAATATAGGAATTATATACAGATGGACATAGTTATTACATTATGAAATTTCAATCACCAGATTTATGCGATTACAAGATGGCGTAAGTGGCGTAAGTACATATTTCAATTTATTTAAAATTCGGCCTTTTATTAATTTTAACGATTTATGCAATGAATTCACTATATAAAGTCTGTTTCTTTCTTTTTTAGATCGATCATATTTGCAAAAGTTTATCAATTTATGAAATTAAGTACTTAATTGAGTATTTTGAATTTTTTTACACTGATTATTGGCCAATAATGATTTTAAAAACACTGACCTGTTGCTCTTGAATTGGGATGAAAGTCTCTGGATACCAGGAACACTCCGCTGAAGCTCCAAAAAACCAAAATTGATGAAAATTTCGCAGATTCTTGCCAAAAAACTTGATACAATTGACTGTGAGTATTACTAATATTGTATTTAATAGTACTTTATAGGTTTAAATGTGTTAAACCGGGAATTTCTTGAAATTTCAGGAACACTATCACACACACTCCTCGCTTCTTGAGACCAGCTTCCCTTATTAATTAAGCGTCCCCTCGATTCTCTACTTTTTTCAACAAACAGTCTTTTGTTCTTTTTCAGGTCACTATTCCAAAGTTTATTTATTGATACACAATTTGTTCTGTCATATTTTATAACCAATAAGATATTGTCTTTTGCAATCAGATAATTGAAACTTCTATCACTTATTAAAAAATTTCATACATACACTCTTTTACATAATTAGTTCATTTATAGAGTTCCTATGAGTTTTTTCATCATACAAATAAATTAAAATTGGTTATACATAGATACATTTACATGGTACAACATTCAATATTGTTATTGATAATATATAACTGTTACACTCATATTAATTATAAATATAAATTCTCTTATGTTATTTGTATAAACTCTTTGCATTATATTATTTATAATAAACTTTAACAAATTACTATTTATTGATTCTATGTTTATTTTATTTACCATATATCATTTGTCTATATGTCATTATTTGTTTATCTATGAAATCTATTGAATTCTATTCTATTCAATATTTGTATTTGTTTTTTTATTCTTAAATTAATGATTATAATGAATTAACTATAATAATATTTGTTTTCATTTCAGATGAACAGCTGATTATGATATGGAAATTATTCTTCGTCTTAGGCAACTTTATTTACATCATTACATTGGTTAGGCAATCTCTATATTTTGTGTTAATATTGAGGTAATTCTTTATTTATTATATTGTTATAGGCTATTATTTAATATATCTTTATTTGATATGTTGTTTAAATTAAGAAAAGTGTTTCCTTTTTACTTGTTTTCTTAAATTATATTATTTTCATATATATTTCATACTAGCAACATATTTTTATAATACTAATTCTCTTATTATCTATGATATCTGGTTCAATATATATATATATTTATATATATATATATATATATATATATATTTACATAGAGAGAAACCTGCAACACTCTGTATACTAAATTATGGAATAAAAGACTACCCACTGTAAGCAAGTACAAATTTTAGAATTTGAATTTTTTTAAAAAATCGTTTGAAATGGAGACAATCTGTACTATTCACTATTAAATAGAGAAAGTAGACAGGAGTCAAGCTGTAGAATTGTGGAGGAAGTTTTAAATACGCTTTATAAATACATATGTGAAATAAAATAACATGATTTTAATATTTGAGAGAGAGAATTTTTGAACGTTGTTCCATATAAATAATAACAATCCATTTTTCTCATTGTAAAAGTGAAATAATATTATGATTTGTCTTTAAATAGTAAATATTAGATATTGAATGAAGTTTTCTGATAAGATTATGTAATTATTTAATATATGTCAAGGTAGGAAGTTAAATAATAACATTAATTTTATAGAGCATGACATTTGTGAAATGAATTGTCATTCCGTATAGATATTATTGAAATTAAGATCTGTCATTTATAAATATTTTGGAATACAATTTAAAGGGAATATTATATGGGTTTTAATCATTTAAAAAACAGAATGTTTTAAAAGGATAGATGGACGATCTACAACTTGAAGTGAAACTTTTCAATAAGAATTTTTATAGCCAATTTTGATTGGTGGAATACACTTGAAATATTTTCATCAGCGACAAGCAGATTAATAATTAAAAAATTGAATAAAATAATTTGTTGATAATGGACACTATTCACTAGGTAGTTTTCTTTTTGGTAGCAGTGAATGGATGAGAAGCAAAATTTTTGAGAAAAATTATTTAAACTTTTTTGAGAAACAACAGTTTGGAATTGTAATTAGAGAAAGAAATACATTATCCTTAAAAGCAACTCAGTAATTTAATTAATCAAGTAGATAAACATATTTTAACAAGAAAATTGGTAAATTTAATAGAGTACTAACCATAAAATTTATCAATATAACCAAGTAAAATGTTGTATTGTGGAAATGGTGCCTCCACAATACTTTTCAGAAAGCACTGGATTATGGGATTCATCTAAAATGTATTGATGAGGACGAAGTATAGCATCAGTTCTTGATATTATCCAAGCTGGACAAATTGTATGGTTTTCCAAGAGGTAACCTAAAATAAAATAAAAAAAAAACAATCATTTGAAGTGTACTAGAACAATACAGTGAACAGGTGTTTAAAACTATTTTATTTATATATAAAAAAAAGGTTAAACAAACTTACCGGTTTTGTGCAAAGAATTGAACTTTGATATTACATAGACGCTCATCAGCATTGTTTTTCGCCATTTTCTGTAATGGACGTTTTATAATGGAATTCGTTTTTTCAAATTTGTATGAAATGTTGCCTATTTTGTAATCGCACATAGAAATAATATTTCACCTGAGTGTATGGTTTGTTTGAATGAATGATCATCCTAGATAGTTGGTTTTCACAAGTTTTTTTTTGTAAGAGAATGATGTATTTGTTTCCACAACATTAAATAACGTTTTTCCCTTTGAAAAACATTTTGAAATTATATTGTTGAGACTTTTCATTTCTTGGTGATTGCTCCATCTATGTTCAACAGTTAGCAGTATTGACCTGACATCTGTGAATCGTGGAGAGGTTCGAAATTAAGCAGACAGGACCGTCTCTAGAATTTACTTAGAAATAATAAAAGCAAGTATATTTTTTGAGTAACAAAATTTCTTTATTAAAATGTAAGGATTTTATTTAACTTTGGCGCTCATATTTGAAATTAAAATTTTTTTTAACATTTGAACCCTACTTTGAGATTGTGGAGTCTTTCATGCAAAGGTATAATTACTTTACAAACTATTTTAAAAATTTTATAATATACCGGGCAAACAAAAACTAAGCAATAATAATAACATTTTAAATATTCTCTCGTACCAATTATATCCACAATAAAATGTCGGCCCAACGTAGGGCAAATTAGAGAAAATATATTTATCTTAAAACATTAAAATTACACACCTGACAAATCACAATAATATATATATATATATATATATATATATATATATATATATATATATATATAGATGATGAGGTCTTCTTTGTGTTTCTTGATAAAAAACCGATATGGACTTGAAATATATGCCTTTCTCCTTGGGTAATGTTTTGAACATTCATTTTAATTGTGTTTGGATTGTTGTGTTTGTTAATAATTGTTACTTTTCTGCTTGATATTGTAGTTTTAATGTTTTTAAATGTTTTTGACTTTCAACGTGATATTTCGGTAATCGTTCAATGAATTTTCTTGCTCCTGTAAATCTTGATGTACTTGATGCATATATGTTAAACTTATTTTGGTGAGTAATTTTGTATTCTAAGCAGTTTTTCAGTTTCATTAATTCAAATTTTGTCCATTTGTAGATGTTCTGATGAAGAAAATAAATTATTTCCGAAAGCTAAACTAGTCAAAAAATAGTTGTTTAATTAGCCCTATATTGACCGCATCCCAACTACTTTGTTTACAGTATATATATATATATATATATATATATATATATATATATATATATATATATATACATTATATATATATATATATATATAATGATTTTTAATTTTATTTAACCATTCATAATATTTCTGAGTTCATGTTCTTGGGCTTAGGTTATAAATAAATAATATAATTTGATAACATAATTTGACATTTCCATCCTTGTTGGGAGCTTATTCAGAATGATTTTATGTCTTAGTTGGACGGAATAAAATATTTACAATTAGACAATATGAAATTTTGGAACGTGTACAAAAACGGCACATATATGAAAACAAGTTTGTTGATAAAATGATAAAGAATTTATGATATACAGGTGAAATCAAAAGTGTCTAGTATTTTCATTTTGTTATTGGATGTACATATTTTGGCCACTAAATTCATTACACAATTAAATTATGGTAGGTTTACATTGATTTTTATGTCTTGTTGATCATTCACTGCATTGCTTTCTTTTTTTATATGTACCAATTCTTTGATTGCCAATTTATGGTAATTAGAGTCCTGTGTCAGTATTTTGGTATTATTGAAGTCAAACTCATGTTTTTCTGTCGTTTTGTGTTTATGTAGGGCGGTGGAAGCATTTTTCGTGTATTTGTGACCGTTTAGACGATGTTCAAGATGTTGTGTTGTCATGCCTACATATTTCTTCGGGCAGTTTAAGCATGGTACAGAATACACTACGTTAGATTTTTTTTTTGGTTCTATTTTGGCTTTTAAGTTTAGTAAACAATGGCGATAAGGTATTTTGAGTTCTGTGACATAAGTTAATGTTGGGTTTGGATGAAGCATATTTCAGTTTTTCTGAGAGTTGGTTTGTATATGGTATTGATATGTATCTATTCTGATTTAATTGAGAGTTTGTGATTTGGTTATTTGTGTTGTAATTGTAAAATTTGTACGTGCGCTTTTTAAAAGTTCGTTCTATATTTTTTATCGGATAGTGATTGTTTGTAGGGTGTTTTTGACATGTTTTAGGACTTTCGGACGGTATTCTGGAGAAGTAAGTTTTATAGCTCGATCCGTCAATCCAACAATTATACTGTTTTTTGAGCATTGGGATGATTAGAATATTAATTTAGAATTAAAGTTATGTCTAGAAAATGTATTGTATTGTTCTCTGTTTCGATTGTGAATTGAAGTTTTGGATGAAAACTATTAAAAGAATTGACCATACTATCAATTTTATTTGACAGGATAGCAGCTATGCAATCATCAACAAATCGCTTGAAAAACAATACATTGAAATATAAATTTTCTAGAACGTTTTCTTCCAAATCTTCCATTAGTAACTGTGCTGAGTTTGACGAGATAGGAGAACCCATTGTACAACCATCTAATTGTTGATAAAAGTTGTCTTGGTATTGATAGTAATTAGTATTTTGTATAAGTAATATTTCTTCTATGAATTCATTGCGCGACAGAGTTGGGTGTTCTTATAGTGAGTTCCATTTTGTTTTTAAAACAGATGATATTTATTCATTTGGGATGTTAGTGTACATTGAGATAGCATGCAGTGATATGATTTCATAATTATGTGGTATATTTATGGTATCTATAAAATGTTTAAAGGAAAATGAATCTTTAATGTAGTGATTATTTTTTCCGACTATATTTGATAGACAGTCTGAGAGGTATTTGGATAGATTGTAAAAGGGGGATTGTTGCTAAAGCGTTGTTAATTTGTAGTTTTTAGCATCAGATTTATTAATAGAATTATTATTTAGTAATTTCTCAATTAATTCACTGATTTTATCTTGTAAAGATTTTGTTTGATCAGATTTTAGTGGTTTATAAACTTTTTTATCATTCATCATATCCTTCATTCTTTTTATCATAGTCATCTGTATTCATTACGCTTTACGCATATTGCTTTTATCATAACCTATAGTCTTCTTTTGTTTCCAACAATTTCAGCATAAGCAAAAAGAAAATGTTTTCAATCAAATTTCTATCAAAATGACATATAATTTATAACACTTTTAAAAAGTTCATATATCAGTATATTCACCAATTTATTAAAACAATTATTTCAAATAACTAAACCTTGAAAATGGAAATAAAACTTTCCGAAAGCTTTGAAAAACAATGAGAAGAGTTTTCTTTAATAACCTTGCCGTTACCCCAATATATTATGTGTCTACAATACCATCCCCACTTTTTGAAATTCATTCATTATTCTACTACTGGCATTTAGGATTGTTGGCGGTTAAAATGAACGTGTTTATGAATGAAATACCCTCTCTATTGTATATTATTACTCTAGGTTTGGCCCCATTTTGACCTTTTCATTATATATTATACATTGTCAATAATTGTAATTTTAATATTCCCTTTGTTGTTGAATTATGTACAACGATAGTCAGATAAGCTTTAAATGGATACAACTATGTTGCATGTTGTGGATGTTATTTAGAAGAATGTAGCATCAAAAATAAGATCTACGAAATAGTTAACTAGAAAAAGGGGATTAGCAAAAACCAACGTTTTTTCTATGCATTTTCGCGTGTTCTAACAAAATTAGGACAACACAGCAATGGAGTATCTCTCCGTAAAATATCATACACAACTGAGGTCAAAATCAGTAGTTCAGAGATGTATAAAAGGATTAAACTTGGGAATTCCATAAGATTTACGTCATTTTTCTTATGATGCTGAATAAGGCTGTTATGAAAAATATTTGAATAATTTAGGAATGTAGAAGAGATTTACTGAAGTTAAATAGACAGCTTTCTTTCAATAAACTGAAAATCTCCTCATTACCTATTATCACAACT
This sequence comes from Galeruca laticollis, assembly GCA_963921935.1. NCBI lineage: Eukaryota > Metazoa > Arthropoda > Insecta > Coleoptera > Chrysomelidae > Galeruca > Galeruca laticollis. Next base: position 147,311,236 of record OY998176.1, on the reverse strand, counting down.
AGGTCAAAAACTTCTGGATTATCCAATATAACGAACGTAAAGATGAAACGAAGTCATTATGAATGATATTATGTCGTCTTAAACGTATTTAAAGAAGTTTGTAACGAATGACAACTTTGAAGCAAATTATTAGGGCTATGCATCGACCTAAGGAACTTACTACTGATCTACTTAAATAAAAGTTTCTAGTAACTAAGTCAATTTAAAGATGAACGTGTTCTAAAGTTTCAGTTGATTCCGAATGAAACTTGCAAATTAAGTCGCTCACTTTTTTCTACCCTTATTTTGATATTCGCTGCGAGTGTCGTTTTGGGGATATAAAGAGCATCACTAATGGTTTTTGTTGATACTAATTATCACTTTTCTGATGCGATGTTGATTAGAGGGTTATACTACATGATGTCTCAACGAAAATTACCCACTCTAAATAACTGCGCAGGTAAAAAAGTTTTGGAATACGTACAACTTGATTTCAAGGGGGCACATTTTATGTAAAGGGAACAAATATATTCCCGAACAACGACTTAACAAGAATTTAATGTGTATTATTGTTAAAGACAAAATCAACACATGGCAAAAAGAGGTATGGACCTATGGAGAAAAAGTTTTTGTAAGAAGGAATGGTGAAATAAAAAAGATAGAAGCCGTTTCGGATCTAATATCACATCTTTTTTCTAGTGAGTTTTGAAGTTTTGTAAAATCATCATGTCAAGTGAGATTTTTAAGTTGTTGAATATATTTATTTGGTGTATCATTTGAATAGTTATTTTTAACCCATCTCATATCATTCAATTTAACCAGCGACCATATCGAAGAGTAACATCAGTTTGTTACAGTTGGACCTTTTTAATAAGATCCATTTCTTATCCATGGTCCTTAGAGACGGATACAAGTAAGATAAACAGACTGATATTGTTCCATACTAGTTGTCTGATATAACGTCACTTTGTCATAAGCGTACTTAACAGAAATCTATCATAACTCGCATAGATAAATGGCTAAACCGATATTCTCAAACTGAAACTGATGGTTTTGAATACACTACTAGAGAAGAAGATTCGTTAAATGCTATTGTAGATAATAAACTAGTTCAATCAACAATTGTCACGATAGATCCAGACGAATCGAAAGATTACGAAGAATTTGATACACCTTATTAATTGAATAGATGAGGCTTTTACTTGATGAATATACATACTGAATGATGAAATAAAACAATATAATTTGTTTAAAACTTCATTTATTTGAACCAATGTTCAATTTAAACTGGTTGACGCATTCCACTAACACAGTAGCTTTGTCAAAACGAATGAAGTTGTAATTTAAAAATGTTTTAATAAATACAGTGCATAAATACATAATTCTATTTACTAATGTTAACAAAGGTATTGAAAGAAATTACCAGGAAATTCATTCACTACAAAAATTCCTAAGCTATCTTCTAGGTAACAAAGGTTTAAAAAGGAGAGTGATTGATTATTAAACCTTTTTACCTAGAATATAGCTTAGAGATGTTTGTAGTCATTGATTTTCAGGTAATTTCTTTCAATACCCTTGTTAATATTAGTAAATAGAATTTTGTATTTATACACTGTATATATTAAAATATTTTTATATTATACCTTAATTCGTTTTGACAAAGCTACTGTGTTAGTGAAACGCGTCAACCAGTTTAAATTGAACATTAGTTCAAATAAATGAAGTTTTAAACGACATATATTCTTTAATTCAATAGTTCAACACATTATTATTTCGTATTGTCAAAATTATGCAGAAAAGTCAAATAACTCTCCACTCAAGATACAAATCCCGCAGCTCAACCACAACAAATTGATGTACAAAACTTGTCGAACAATACTCCTAGAGTGAAATTACCTTAAATAGCAGTTAAATAGTAGTTCCAATTTTTAAAGGCCAGTTAACAGATTGTAAATCGTTTTTTCAAATTTATGAAACGCTTATTTTTAGATATTGACGATATTACAGATGTACAAAAATTTATTTATTTAAAACGTCATCTTAGCCCCTTAAGCTAATAAAAAATTTGCAACTAGTTGATTATAGCCTAAAATTAGCAGAGATACGATCATAATGTGTTAACGATTTTGGCTCATATTGAGAAAATAACTATATAAATTCTGAAACGTTAACTTAGCAGTCAACATTTCGAATATTGATTTAAATAAATAATTTTGCTACGAATGTTAAATTTATTGGTGAAATAGACCACACGTCTTTCTATGCTACTATATTTTGAATTCAACTAATTGAGTGTTGGTGGAATTAACGTTAATGTTAACTCGTTCCAAAAAAAAATCCCTAATAGGAATTTGGAATGCGCCATTATACGATACACCTTTCGAGAGGTTAGTTGACTCAGAAATTCTGATAAAAGTTTGATCCAATATAAAACTTGTTCTCTAAGAACAAATTCGTGGGATTACTGGTATGTTTCACATTTTTTTCCTGTTCAAAATTTACTAGAACTGATAAAGGTTTTTGTCCAGTACGAATCTTTAAGCTAGTATGTATACTTATTAAAAAAAAAGTATAAGTAAAGTTTTATGTATCTATCTGGACGGATATCTGGATACGATTTATATTGTGAAGTCTTTTTGTAACACACTTGGTGTTATTGTAGCGGAAACTCCAGGACTAATCTATTTTTGTGATTAAATTCCACCAAAGTACCCGACATAAGAAGTGTGCTATTGTATTAACTTCAAATAGCATGGCAGTACAAGTGATGGGTGTGCTGTAAGAGATTATCGAGGACCCAGCTGTATAGAGTACAGACAATTACAAAATTAAAGAAGATTTTCCGGAATACAACCTTCGAACAACAATTCTTGAGTTGAGTATTTTATTTTGCATGGCTTCACCACTATCATTTTTATCTGTTCGTTTAAGGTCAACATTTATTTTTGTTCACTCATACTGACACCTACTAACCCCTTTTTATAAAATTTTATAACTCGTATATTTTACTTTCATTATATTTGTACATATTTTGATACAGGAGTTTTGTTTATTATACAGATAATACCTGAAAAATTGCCTTTAGCACATTTTCTTTGTGAATATTTATTAAAACTAGCAAGTAACAGCAGTTAATAGTTGACTGATATATGTGAATGATTTTTTTCTAATTTCGATTAGGAACAAAAGTTAGTGGCGCCCTTACTTAAATTTCATTTTATCTTTATCTTATTTCCTTTCTCTTCCTTTTTTTTCTTTAGTTTATCTAACTTCTTCCAGATAACAGAGCCCTGAGAACTGGCTTTGTTATCTCCATTCACATTATCAGTTTGGAAAGAACCTACTCCCTTTTTATTTTACTCCTTTTCTTTTATGGTTTGTGTTTCAATTCCTCAGTTAACAAATATCACCAACAGTTTATTTAGGGACTTTTAATTGAAATATAACAAAATACTGAAGCCTTAAAAAATCTAAAAGTACCTGTAAAGATGGGACTTAATACTTATTTTTATATTGCTATAAAAACTTGACATGAGTACAAGAAAATCTTTTGAAATGGATAAACGGTCAAAACCCACCACTACTCATTTCCCCGCTCTCGATGAATTTATTACATTTTTAGAATTCCTCTGTTTAGCTTTAGAAAATATGTAAATACCTGACATATATCATAGTTCATCTACCAATATATCCACAGCTCATAAAGCTTCTAGTATGGTAAATCATGTACAAAATCAACTTATCAATCAACCATATAATCAAATACCTTGGCAAAAAGTGCATATTCTGTGGCTGAGTTAATCATTCAGTCTATACCTGTTTTAATTTCAATAACGTATCTCACAACGAAAAACTTGATTTTGGGAAAAGCTGCAAACTCTGTATAAATTGTTTTAATCACACTCATTTAGTTAGTGAATGTAGATCACATAGTTGTACTTCATTTATTTATAATATTTAACATAAAACTATAATTACATTAATTTATCAGAACAAACAAAATATTGTATATTTTAATATTTGATTTTTTTAAATGTTGATTTTGTTTAAAGTTTATTGATAGCAAATCATTACAAAAATGTAGCGTATGTTATTATTAGAGACAAATACAAGTGATATTCATATGAAAAACTCAAAATCGTGTGTGAATTTAATCCGATGCACGATACGACTCAACAATACTTCACTTGTCTCAAAACGATTGTAATCGTGTGTACTGCTAAGTATAATCGCTTCGCGGCGCCGCCGTTGAAACTTGACTTCCTCTCTATCCCTATCTCTGTATCGGGCACGCTCTGTAACACTTTACTAAACGCGAGAAACGAGTCATATGACTTTCTAGCCCAAGGGTCGGAAACGCTTATTTCGCGGGCTCTTTTAGACACGCAAAATCATTTTGCGTCCTGAGTGATCAAAAGATGTCATTTCGTATTAGAATTCTTCCAATTCTCATAACGTTAACTTTCGTCTCTAGTGACGAAAGTTGAATTCATATTTTCAATCATATCCCGCCCTCGTATATAATGTTTTGACGGCTTTAAATTATTAATAAGCAAAGACAAGGATTATTTCTATAATCAAAATGCATTTTTTTAGGTTTGTTTAATTAAAGAGCAAAAAGAGATGGTAAAATAACATGAGATTTAAGAACAATTTACGAGTATATATAGTTACCTAGCTTCGTAAGTTTGACACTCCCCGTTAATTGCTTAGACTTGTCAGTTTGCAGTGGAAACTTAAACGGGGCAGGTTTCGTTTAGCCGAAATCTGATAAAAAAGAAAAAAGATGGTCATTTAGATACCTCAGGGAGTATATTACTGAAAAAATTTTGCCGCGGAAAATGCGCTATTGCCATTTTTTGAATGCGTTTTAGAAGTAACGAAATGAGATATATGAAAAATTATTGTTATTTCATATTGTAAACTTATTTTTAAGCACCGATACGAAAATGAAGATCCGCGGAAACGCGTTGGTTCACCACTATTTAGTGATCCTCTTCACGACCATTACCATAGATCAATGAATAATACCTATTCTTATCAACTTAATGGTCAATAAATGGCCAATAAATGCGGAAATTTAAAAAAAAATTCAATAAAGCATAAAAATGACAAACCTGATAAAGTATAAAAGGTAGGTGTATGTATTACATTGTAGGATATATGTGAATTTAATATTCTATATTCAGTTGAGTAGAATCATTTCGTTCATATTATTAACAAAAAGTTGTAGAAATGGCTCTTCCTCGTTCGCGACAAGAAGCTTATGAAATATGGGTATCAGCATCGCACTGTAAACCAAAGTGACGAATTTGTTACCAAGGAAGGTGTCCATACTCAAAGAATTGCGTCATGTTGGTCTGCTACCAAAAAATTTTTAAAAGGCAAACACATTCCACTAGATGAATTCGCATATCGCCTTTACGAATATTTATGGCCACGCCATTGCAAAAAAATAACTTGGATCCATTCATGAAGCTTATTCGTTGTATCCATTTAGAATATGGCAATTTGAGAAATAAATAATATTTCAAACGAAATCTGTTTTTCTTTGAATTATAAGGCGCAGTAAAAAGGTCAAAATCTCCAATAAATGCAAAAAAACCGCACACATATAATATTCCCTTCCCAGCACCCCACTTCACTCCACGATACCGAAAGTGTGTAAAAAACTTGATAATACTATAGAAAACTTCGAAATCTTGAAGATTTTCTATTACACCGCCCTTATGATAAATTTCCGCGGAAAAAGTTATATAGAAAAGTTATAGCAAATTATGAATCAAACAAAAATATATAGTTTTTATCTTCCTATCACATTTAGGCACTTCTAAACCCGGAAAAATCAATAAAAATTATTTTGATAAAAATACATTTTCGAATAAAAATTAGTTCACATCGTTATATTGAATGTTTTTACATCATTCTATAACAAAAAAAATATTAAAAACAAAAAAGTTTCGAATTTTAGTTAATAGTAGATAAATTAAATATTCGAGTTTTATCAGAAACGAAGAATTTCCGCGGCAAAAATCAAATTATCTAGTGCTAGCGTGGTGCTAGATTTCTTGTATAGAATCATCCTATAAACCGATATTCCATGTAACTGATTTCGGCTAAATGAAACTTGAGCCACTGAACCCTTTTACTGCGGAGGACGCACATGCGCGTTGTATCGTGCCCCCACTATGTGCGGAGCGCGCACATGTGCGGCTTTCATAAATTTGGTTTGCGAACAGCAGTGTGTCTTCCGCGTTGGTGAGAGAGTACTGCTGTCCGCACATCTAATGAGGTTTACACGTGTAGAAAATTTGTGCCGTTCTTGATTTTAAAGATTTTTTGTTTTTGTGTGGGCGTTGCTATAATGGGTGATTCCTATAATGATAAAGCTTGCCCTTCTGGCATAAAAAAACCAAAAGTACATGTTGTTAGAAATCCTGAAAGACTCACCGGAGATGAATTGTTACAGTATTTGTATGAATCTGAGGAGGAGGATGAAATGGTTTATTCCAGTGATGATGATTACGTTCCAGGTAAGTGATATGGTATATATTTTCTTCCCCTTCTATATGAGACAAAATAATTTTATAGATGAAGCTTCTGAAGATGAATCCGACGGTGATGAGAGTATCAACCAAACTTTTGAATAAAATGATGATCAAGCCGATAATGATAATCAAAATGATGTCCAAAATGTTGGTGACCCTAATTTGGCACCTCCCATATTGGATGATGTTACTTGGCAAGAAATATGTTACGGAATGGAAGACTAACCGTTCATAGAAGAAAATAAGTTATTAGTAGATGCACCGGTAAATGGAGAACCATACGATTTTTTTAGAATGCTTCTAGATGAAAATTTTCTAAATACAGTGGTAACAGAAACAAATCGCTATGCAGAAGAAATATTTTGTTCCACAAATGTGTCAGTGCGATCAAGAATTTCAGAATGGAAACCCCTGACAACGGATGAATTGCTTCGTTTCTGTGGAATAACATTTCATATGGGAACAGTGAAGTTGAATCGAGTTAGCGACTACTGGAAAAAGCACAGACTTTTTAATTTCAAATGTTTTTCAAAATATATGAGCCGGGATTGTTATTTGCTGATAATGAGATGTTTGCATTTTGTAAGAAATCCTCAAACTGGTGAACCACGTTCAGATGATCGTTTATTTAAAGTACGAATGGTTTTGAACTACTTCAATAAAAAAATGAGTGAAGTTTATTACCCTGGTAAAAATTTGGCATTGGACGAGTCGATGATTTTGTGGAAACGAAGGATCGTATTTCGGCAGTACATCAAGAACAAGCGACATAAGTATTGTATCAAATTATATATGTTGACCGAACCTGATGGTCTAGTATGGAATTTTCTTGTCTATACAAGCCAGTTGGATGATTTTGCGGGAATAGAGCGTGCACAAAAAGTTGTCCAGGCATTACTGCATGGTAAATTATCTAATGGACATTATGTGTACATGGATAATTTTTATAATTCTTTTTCGTTAGCTAAGCTCCTCCTCGAACACAAAACCTATTGCACAGGTACACTACGTAGGGATAGAAAAGGATCACCAAAAGATGTCACTACCGCAAAATTGAAAAGAAGGGTGAGTTTCTTTTTCAATTTACTTTTTTTATGTTAATTTCATTTTCTCATTATTATAGGTGAGTGCAAAGGAAAATATCTCAATGGCGTTACAATTGGCAAGTGGAAAGATAACAGGGACGTTTTATTCAAGTGCGATATGGTGGAAACGCAAAATAGAAGAGGACAACGAAAACTCAAACCATTGCCTATTATAAAATATAATCAGTTTATGGGCGGAATAGACAAACAAGATCAACTAATGTCTTATTATCCCTCTCTACGTAAAACCCTGCGTTGGTATAAGAAACTGGGAATACATTAATGTATTTGGATTGGAAAGAAAGGAAGATAAACTGACTAATTCCGAAGTAATTGATACCCTCAATAACTTACTAAGTCTAACGTTATCCGAATCTGATTTTAACAATATCTATACACTTGGCCGTAGTAAAACGAGTCCGATTAAATTGGAGTTTCTATGCTATTTAAAGAAACAGAAGATTTTCAAAAATATCAAGAACCTAAAAGGAACTCGAATTTCTATTGTGCATGATCAAACCAAACTGCAATTAGCTGAGACCAAAATTTTAAGAACACACCTGTATCTTGCCAAACAAAACAACGAACCAAACTGCTTCATTAAGGGGAGAAGGCTTCATGTGAATGGGACTACATATCATGCATCACAACTAACAGATCCAGTTGAAGAAGAAAGCACTAAAACGCACAATTCCAGCAGCGATCCAGTAAAACCTGTTCACCATCCAACAATCAAAACACCAGAAATAGACGAAAAAGAACGTCGGGACCGAAATCAACCAGACAAAGAAGCAGTAAATCAAAAACTGGAAAAACCACACGCACCCAAAGACAAGAAGAACTTTTCAAAAGTAGCCTCCAACGGAAAACCAGATCCAAATCTCCATTACAGAACCAGGAACAATTCATCCTCAAATGTGAAGAGGGTATGACTTCATCTCTTCTCTTCACTGTTGTGTGCTCTGTTTTCTTATTTGATATTTCTCTTGAGAGGGCTATGGTTAAGATCATACTCTCTTAACAGTTAGATGCAAAGTTATACTTTTGTTATTTTTTCAAATTATTTCAAGCGATCTCATATCCTCAGTTTTTCCCTAGTTTCACAAAACTGTACCAGGTCGCACAATGGATCCTCACATTAGGGATGTGAATTGTGAACCTTTCAATACTTTAGAGTTGAAGTCAACAAATGAAATTAATAATATTTACAACCATATGAATGGTCAGAAATTCACTATTTTCCATCAAAATATATGTAGCGTAAACAAAAACCTGGATAAATTGAAAATATTTTTACATCAACTTTCATTTTCCTATGATTGCATAGTTTTGAGTGAAACCTTTACTGTGCATGACTACAGCTTGTTTCAGCTTGAAAACTACGACTTACTATATAGTGAGGGTAATATAAACAAAAATGATGGAGTTATAGTTTTTATTAAAAATAAATTTGAATATAAACATAATGTGATAACTCTAGGAATGTGTCGTGCCATACGAGTAATATTAAAAACGAAAAATAGTAATCAAATGGCTATAACCTCCATATATAAGCATCCACCAGTTAATGATAATGCATTTCTCTATGATCTCGAGACATACCTAGAAAAAGCAAGTGAATTAAAAATTACCAAGCACATTTTAATTGGCGATATCAATATAAATTTGAAATTGACTAGCGACAATGTTTCCAATTATTTGAATATTATGGAAGAGTACGGCGTTTGTTCTCTAATAAATAAGCCCACTAGAGTTTATGGTTTGTCTGAAAGTTGCATCGATCACATTTTTTATAGTAGCAGGAAGAACAACGTAGATAATTGCATATCATCTGTGTATGACACATTTATAAGTGACCATAGGGGGATTTTTGCATTTATCCCATCATCTCCAACATTAAAATCCCAAAAGGAGCATACTATAAAACACGTAAACTATAACAAACTGAAACAACACTTGCGCAAACATTATTGGACCGAATATAAAAACCATATTGACGTAGATCAAAAGGCAACTTACTTAATAAAAACTCTAAGCTCATACATTTCAACTAACACGATTGCGACGAAAGTGAATCGTGGGTTCACGAAAAGGAAAAAATGGATTACAAAGGGTGTAATAACTTCTATTCAGAGAAGAAATAAACTCTACAGGGAACTTTCTAAAGACCCTGGAAATGTCGAAAAAAAAGAGGAGAGTACTTAAATTACAGGAGAATTGTCGATAAAACTATTAAGGCAGCAAAGTTAAATTATTACTCAGAGCGAATAACAGAAAGTGAAAATAGTTCGAAGCAATTGTGCACTCTGATAAAAGGTTGTAAAAATAGTAATAATAATCAAAATAAAGATAAAATAGAGGAAATAGTTACAGAGGATGGAGCCACGGCTAAGGAACCTATACATATAGCACAAAAATTTAACGACTTTTTCGCTGACGTTGGAGAAAAATTAGCAAGAGAAATAAATATTCCAACTAATCCTGTCTGCAAAAACGATCGAATTCAGATGAATACATCCTTCTTTTCAACATCTGTAACAGAGTCAGAAGTATTAAACATTATTAAAACATTAAAAAACAAAAAGGCACCAGGTATAGACAACATTACATCTGAAGCTATCAAAGAAAATGCAGAAGTGATCGCTCCATATTTAGTAGATTTGATCAATTCCATTTTCGAAACAGGGAACTACCCAGTAGAATTTAAAAAGGCCATAATCACTCCAATACTTAAAAAAGGGGATAAAAATGTTTATCAAACTAGAGACCTATCTCACTAATATCAACAGTTGCAAAAATTTTCGAGAAATCGCTAAAATCTAGGTTAACTGCATATTTAAATAGATACAATATTTTATCACAATCTCAATTTGGTTTCCGAGAAGGACTTTCAACAAGTGATGCTATAGTTGCCGTGATAAACCATATCTATACCTCACTGGATACAACTAAGCCATCAATATGCGTGTTCCTGGATCTTGCCAAGGCATTCGACACCGTATCTCATAGTCAGCTCCTGGTGGCCTTGGAGGATATAGGAATTCGCGGAGTTCCATTGAACTTATTTAAAAGTTACTTGAGCGATAGAGAACAAGCTGTTGAAATAGAAGCTTGTATTAGCCACAATAGGAGAATCAAATTTGGAGTACCTCAGGGCACAGTTCTGGGACCAACCCTATTCTTAATATATATTAATAACTTGTTTCATTTGAAAACTAAAGGAAACATCATCGGTTTTGCTGACGATACGGCGATATTTTATACGTGGCAAGAGCTGAAGGAAGAAATTGAGACAGATTTTAACAATATTTCTGAATGGTTTGACTGTAGGCAGCTGACGATTAATTTTCAAAAGACGTTTTTTGTCCCATTCTGTAGCTATAAAAATAGGTTACCCCAATTTACCGAGTTAAGAATAGACAAGTCAGGAACAAAAATAATAAAATTGAAGAATAGTATTAAATATCTAGGAGTAATTATAGACTCCCACCTTAGATGGGATTAACATATAAATAATATTGCAAACAATTTAAGACTACTATTATACAAAATCAAATATATGAGAACTATCTTGAAACCTGCTTATCTGAGAGTAGTGTACCACTCACTTGTTGAATCCAGAATTAACTACGCTATATTGTGCTGGGGTTCTGCATCAAAAAAACACCTGAAAAAATTAGAAGTCATACAAAGAAGGTTTTTGAAAATAATTTACAAAAAAAACAAATACTTACCCAACTAACTCTCTATTCTCAGAAACATCGTTATTGGATATTAGACAGACATATTTCTACAATGTCGTTATATACATTTATAAGAATAAATCAATACTACTCCAAACAATCGATCACAATTACAACACCCGATACAAACTTAAAGAAAATATAGAAATTGCTATAAAAAACAAAACCATTGGACAAAAATCATTGAAATTTCTAAGTACCATAATTTATAACTTTTTACCAACCGATACAAAAATTATTTATTAGAAATTAACTCGATAGGGCTTTTCAAATCATATATGAAATCATTTATCTTACATGTTGAGAGGTCTATTGTTCACTCCCTGATTGAGAGAGATATTTTAAATGTGTAGATTTAAGATATAACCAAAAAAAAATGAAATATAAACGTTGGAAGCAATAAAGGAATACTCAATTAGACAAAAGAGTGTAATGCATCTGGCAGCAAATTGAAATAGGGATAAAATGTATTTGAAACGTGAATTAAAGAAGAGAACGCTCGCGCGCAACCTATACAGGTCTTAATCGAGTTGTAATATAATATATGTTTGTTCAATACCTGTTGTGATTTGTATTATTTTATCTGCTTTACCAGTTTTGTCGTAATAATTTTCATATTATACATACTGATTATTGTCTTTGCTAATGCATAAAATAATTGATATGAAAAAAAATTATAATTATATTCATATATTCTAATACGGAATTCTATTCTTAAATATTTTTAATAGATGTAGTTTTTTTTATACCACAAACAAGTATGTACCTATACTTCCGTGGTTATTTGGTTTATTCGGATGATATTGTTTTGTCTTATATGTGTATTGTTAATATTATGTATATTTTTTCCTGAATAAATTATTATTATTATTATGTATTGCATATTCTGCTCCACAATTCGTATATTTTGTATAAAAAATATAGCGGCAAAAAAATGTCAGTTTATGATTTCGTTTAGCTGCTTTGGAAAAACTGTTACCTGAAGAAGGAAATGAAGCAGAGGTGATGGTAAACAAGGATCAGCATTTACCAAGCAAAATCGCTGAAACTAGCAGAACGGGCAAAACTCTTAGAAAAAGGTGTCGCGTATGTAAAAAATAGAAAAAACGAAAGGATATCATTTATCACTGCGAAACCTGCCCTTATAAACCAGGTCTATGCCTGGAAAAATGTTTTGCTGAATACCACAAATACTAATTATTCATTATGGCCAAGTTTAGTATTCAAATATTTTATGAAATTCGAGTTGTCTGCTTTCAGAATAGGTTTATTATGTGTTTTTCATATATTTTTATTTGTTTCAACTCGATAATATTTTTATTCAGTTTTATTATTTCTAAGTAGAATGTTTTCAATATTTTTATATAACAGTTTTTGTATGGCAATATAATTTAAAAAAAACAATTGGATTTCCTCATTCATTATTGAGTACAATAATCCGTATATACCAAGACGCACTTGTGCGTTCTCCGCACATAAGGCATTGTTCATTTAAAACGTGCGGAGGACGCACAAGTGCGTTAAAAAAAAACAAGGCACAAATTGATATTATTTACATATGAATACAATTCAAATGACTCAAAATGAAGAACAAAAATTAAATATTGAAAATAAAAAAAACTGCTCCGCACTTGGTATAATGCCTGTAATTTTGGTCCGCAGTTAAAGGGTTAAGCAATAGATCAAAATCTTGATTGTAATACTCCTATAATTTTGGATAATTTTTCAAATGTAACATTAACCAATTTTTAAATCATGTTTAAAGAAATTATGTTATTTCTAATTTGAAATGAAATATTCGTTCATTGTACTTTTTTAGTATATTATTATGAGATAAACAGGACTGTAGAAAAAGTATAGTGTCTTACTCCTCGATAACATTTTTTGAAGCTCTCCCCGTTAAAGAAATGTTACTTTCGTCACTCGTTAATCATACTATTTCTATAACACTAAATGGAAGACAACCCATGAATTAATTGATTATTAAATATTCCGTTCGTTAATTTCGATTTCATTGTTGTTGATATATTACACACAATTATTAACCCATTAGCGCCTGAATTAATTTTTCTTGTAAATGTTGTTTTTTTCTGTCAGAACTAGTATGCTAATGTTATTTACAGACTTTTATTCATATAACTTTTTTCTTTAATATTTACAGTTGTCGACATTTTTGCCGTGCCCATATAACCACGCTAGGCATTTACGTAGTCACTTCGGTGAAAATGAAAAAAAATACTTGAAACAAAATAAACATTCAAATAAAAAACAATTGTACTAAATTAACTATTATTTTGTATGATATAAAAGAAAACATTGTACACATAGGCCTACGTTGCATTTGGAGCATATTGTTCTTGGAGTTGATTTGCAAGTCTTGTATGCACATCTTCTTTTCTTCTCGACCGATTGAACCCAATGGTCTATCCGGTCAAAACGAATTTCATCTGATACTCTGCTGTCAGTTGTAGAACCATGCGCAGTAGATAGTCTTCCTGGTCCTTTTGGTAGGATTTTATATTTTTGTAAATAAACATTGGCAACTTCCCTTCTGAACTCTAATCCAGAAATTTTCTTTTCGTGAGATTCATTATACAAGATCCAGCTGTTTTGAATCGCTACGTCGAAAATCCAAGTCAGTATGGGCCAGTACCATTTCTTGCCTCGGATTCCGATCCTATAGCAATTTACATTTTGGTCCATTTGATCTGTACCGCCCATATGTTTGTTATATTGAGCAATAAGTTTGGGTCTAGGAACCATAATGTTTTTCTTTTGTTGCTGCGAATATCTTTTGGCCTGACTTATTTCTTGAGTACCGCATGATGAAGAGATCATGGTAACTACGGAATTATCCATCCAGCGAACAAATAACTGATCCTTATTTTTTTCCAAAGCAGTTTCAAAATATCCACGATTCTCTTTCTTGAATAATACTTTTGATGTCAAGGGACAACCTTTAGGTAACCGATTATCGCGAATAGTACCTATAGCAGAATATCCATAAAATGTCAAAAACGAAAAAAGAGCAGGTCCAGAGAATAGATTATCCATGTAAAACTTATATTTAAACTTTTGTTTTTCCTCTGATATCTCACTGAATAAAACTAAAAGCGGACTAGCTGCTTTTCCAAAAATTTTCTCGTAGGACGTATTTGACTTAGGGCATTTGCCTTGATATAGCTCGAAATTGACTAGGTATCCACTACTGGTATTGAGGCACCACATTTTAAATCCGAATCGAATCGGTTTGCCCCGGATAAATTGTTTACATCTGTGCCTACCGTAATAACGAATCATGCTTTCATCATAAGACAAGTGTTGCTCAGGCACAAAATTTTCAATACAGCGTTTTTTCATCTGGTCCATAATTGGACGGACTTTCCAAGCTTTATCATTGCTATCGACTTTTGTATTGTCGTGCAGTGGAGAAATCGGCATATCTGCAGAAATATATCTCTTCTCATAGATTCATAAATGGTAGTATTCCTCATATCGTTACCCCCGTCCCAATAGTGCCGCTTAGATGGCACGTGGTTATAACCACTTATTAGTAATATGCCAAGAAAACACCGTATCTCGCTTGATGTTATTTTTGGATCCGGGCAATTTAGAAAAAGAGCATATCGACGACTTTCTTCTACTAAAAGATCAATCATTGCATCGTCTACAAATTTTTCAAAAATATTCACCATGGAGAGACTTTTATATTCACTAAAATCAGCATTGGGAAACGAGGCAGCTTTTTCAATATCAAAATCAGCTTCTTTTTCCCATTTCACTTCTGGATTATCATTTATTTTTGTCTCGACAATCCATGCTCTAACTTTATCAGGCAACATAGAAACAAGTTGATCATCTAAATTTATTGCTGCAGGGTCAATTTCCTCATAATTTGTTCCTAATCGATCGTTGTTGGGCAATCTTATTTCTGCATTGGCAAGTAGTTGACGGGTTGTAAGTATCAACTAGCCTATAAAATAGACATGTGATAATATAACCAATTTGTGAAACCAATAGGTATTTCTTACCCGCCTTCGTCTTCGTCCACTGAGTCTTCATCCGTATCTACATTTACATCTGGTGGTTCAATAAATATGTCTCCATCAATATCTTCACTGTCGATCATATCAAGAGCCTCTGATAAAGAAAACCCCCTTCTGAAACAACGATTCTAAATCAACGTATAATACAGTAACTAGGAACGCCTAGCGTGGCAATATGGCTACACTAAGATTTAACTAGGCATTGCATCTATACAATTCATCTAAATATTATTAAATGTGCATAAATATATTGTTTAGCTGTTCTAAAAAGCCACAGTTAAAATACATCAACCAAAACTCTCATTTGTGTTAGTCAAAAAGTACTTACTCAAATCTAATGTCCATGTTTTCAGTTGAACTCTCAACAGACGAACTTTACACGACAATAACCACTTTGAAACTAACTGGCAAACAAAACGAGACGTTCTCGCGCGTTTTTAGATGTTCCTAACTACAACGTCATCAATGCTCCGCCCTCCAGCGAATGATCTACTGGCATTGAAGTGACATAGAACATAAGGATTTTGCCGTGTCCATAGAACCACGCACGGCGTTAATGGGTTAATTTATCCAAACATTATACAGCGCGTCCACGGATGGAGTATCCTATAGGTGAAAAATGTTTAAATATTGGTTTTAGTGAAAAATGTCATTATTGATAAAAAGTTTTGCTCGTTCTGCAACCCCATAAAATTAAATACAATTAATTTTTTTCAAAACCTGTCTCATTTTATAGCCAGTTTTATGAAAACCGTATGAATTTTTGCACTGAGTTCGAAAATAATGTATCAATCTAGTGAGTGACGTTTACGATGTACCAAGTAACTGTCAACTTTTATAAATAATTTTCAAATTATTATTATTTAAGGAATATTTGACAACAATGTTAACTATTCAACAAAAAGTAAACCTTATTAAGTGTTATGGTATTGGGGAAGTTTCGTAGCAGTATGCAATTGCAAAATTTCACGAAAAATCTTCAGATGTACTCGTTACGCGGTGTGGATTAAAACAATTAATAAAGAAGTTCAATGAGACAGGATCTGTTTATGACAAAAAGAAATTGAAAAAGGCGTATGTTCAGGAGGATGATGCAGCTAGTGCACTGGTTATGCATTCGTTAAGGGAAAATCCCAAGTTGAGTCTACGAAAAAGAACAGTGGAGGTTGGTTTTTGCAAGAGTCACTTACAGAAAATATTCAAGAAAACAAAATTCGTCCATTCAAACCGAAATTTAGTCATACCTTACAAGATTATGATTATCGCACAAGGTTAGACTTTTGTGCGATGATTGGTGAAAAACTTATGCATGACCGATTAATAAAGAAGTTCAATGCGACAGGATCTGTTTAAGACAAAAAGAAATTGAAAAAGGCGTATGTTGAGGAGGATGATGCAGCTAGTGCACTAGTTATGCATTCGTTAAGGGAAAATCCCAAGTTGAGTCTACGAAAAAGAACAGTGGAGGTTGGTTTTTGCAAGAGTCACTTACAGAAAATATTCAAGAAAACAAAATTCGTCCATTCAAACCGAAATTTAGTCATACCTTACAAGATTATGATTATCGCACAAGGTTAGACTTTTGTGCGGTGAAAAACTTATGCATGACCGATTCTTTCACAATAATATTTTGTTTTCTGATAAGGCAACGTTTACAGCAAACGGAGTCGTGTCTTTCCAAAATTGTCGATATTGGGCTAGTGGTAACCCGAGTTACAGGAATAACTGTGATAGTCAATTTGCTAAAAAAGTTCATGTTTGGCGTGCGGTTTTACCGGATAGAATAATCGGACCGTATTTTCTGGAAGATACATTAAATCAGGAGGTATATTTGTATTTGCTGTACAACTTCTTATTACCCGAATTAGAAAATATTCCCTGAGAGCAAAGGCGTGAAATGTACTTTCAACATGATGGATGTTCGTCACATTCGACTCTGCTAATTAGAGGATGGCTGGATGAATATTTTCCTGGGCGATGGATGGGACGTTATGGACCAATGTTTTTTCCGCCCCGATCCCCCGATTTAACTATTTTAGATTTTTTTTATGGGTTAGGAGAAAAAGGAAAAGACTGACTGTTTCTCATATGCAGGGAAGCATGGGATTCTCAAAAAATGGGGTACCAAAAAATACAATACAAAAGAAGTTGTTAGTATATTTTTCAGTTACTCACAGTGACTCTGAAGTTTTTTTCGTTTTGTAAGTACTCTACAAGAATTAGGTGTTCATCAGAATTAATTGGTAAGAAATTGTACTTTACAAATATGGACTGATGGGTTTCTTCATGGATGTTTGTTGGTTTTTTGTATTTCTTCAACAACTTGAGTCAATATATTTCTCATAAGTATCTGTTGTTTTATGATGTTTCTCAAACTATTCACCTGAAAAAATCAAACAAGCGTGTATTACAAAATATTATCATACAATTTTACCATTAGCTTACCGCTTCTGTGCACACGACAGCAACAACAGGAAAATAACAAGAAGGAACATCAGTCAAATCTCAACATAATTTTGAATGCAAATATCATTGACTCATGAAAGAATACAAACCAATAGATTTACTGCTAGCTGAAGTAGGTATTGCAGGAATGGCTTCAGGAACTGGATCATCAAGCTGACTTCTTGATTGTAGTGAATCATATTTACTTGATGGGAAAGGCATTTTAGGTGGGGTGGTCAATTTCTTGTGAGAGCATTTTTTTATGCCATGTAATGGCCTCTAGCTCATCCGCTGATGATTTCGAACTCTCATCTGATGATATTTTTTTTCTTTGCCTCACTATACGTTTGGTTTCATTATAGTCTCATAAATTTAAATCACTCTCGTTCTCTGCCTTCTTGGCCTGGCTACGAGCCTGTAGGTAGTTGTCTGAAATGAATCCATTTCGTATTCAATTATAGTAAACTATAGTTTAAATCGAATACAGTGGCAATTATTTTCAAGGAATAGTTGGTATTGCCTAATGCGAAACATAATAAGAATTCTGGAAAAAACTCGCCACTATATTTGAACTCTACTGTGATAATTTTATTCAGAGATAAAAATTTTCATATTAGTAAAATATTATTCCACCAATGAGTAACATTTCTTTTCAATTTTACAGGAATAAATGGAGACCACCATATGTGAGACTTTTTCTTTGCCTCACTATACGTTTGGTTTCATCATAGTCTCATAAATTTAAATCACTCTCGTTCTCTGCCTTCTTGGCCTTGCTACGAGCCGGTAGGTAGTTGTCTGAAATGAATCCATTTCGTATTCAATTATAGTAAACTATAGTTTAAATCGATTACAGTGGCAATTATTTTCAAGGAATAGTTGGTATTGCCTAATGCGAAACACAATAAGAATTCTGGAAAAAACTCGCCACTATATTTGAACTCTGTAATAATTTTATTCAGAGATAAAAAATTTCATATTAGTAAAATATGATTCCACCAATGAGTAACATTTCTTTTCAATTTTACAGGAATAAATGGAGACCACCATATGTGAGACTTCTATTTTGTGGGGAGGCCAACAAGTGTTTGGTTGATAATGTTTTTTTATAGCTTGTTGGATTTTTTCTTGTGTGTAAGGCGGCCAATAGCAATGGTTATTGCCCATCATCCAAGTTGTTGGTATGGCCTCTACAGAAATTTCTTCTTGAAATATAACTACAGTCCATGTAGCCATTATTTGAAAGCTTCAAGAAAAATATAAGTCATTGGATAATCAACAACATTTGGAAGATGAACGAATATATTCTATTGTTTCTTCTACAAATCAAATCACAACTGAGGAATATAATGAAAAATACAATTTTTATACATTTTTAACAGCTAATTTGCAATGAAATAAATCACTGGAAATATAAAATAAAAAATCTCATATTCTTATCTAAACCAAAATAATACCTATACAGTATTTGGAAAATGTGAGATTCAAGAAATAAAAACTTTGATTATACTATTTAAATGAATTTTAATTTCCTAATTTGATTACCTATTACTATTCTGAATGCAGAAGTGAAGAAACCACACACTCATCATCATTTACTACAAGTTTCATGCATTTATTACTGACTGCACTAAGCGGCATGCCTGTAGTGGGCCTAGATCAGTACAAATCAAAATTCCCAAATCTGATGAGTTACAGGGTGACGTGTATAATTTTTTCATCTTCAAATATGCATGTCCTATTATGTGTATGGAATTATTACCATATATCACAAAGTTACTGATAATTATCAAATTATTATCATTAAGACAACAGCAATGATCTGCTTGGCCTACACTCGAAACAAAATTTGCGAACTTGACTTTTTTATATTGATTTAAGCAATTCATATTCAGTAGAAGAGGACCACAAGAATGTTCTATACACAGTTCTGGTAGCTGCATATTATTCACATCACTAGACATTGAAATATAATTACGTTCATGAATTCTTCTCACTATCTGTTGTATTGGTTAACCTCCTTTTCCAACAAATTTTTTCAACACTTGCATATGGTTTTCAAATGGAAAAGCGCTGAACATATCTAGTGGACCAAAATTTTTAACATCACATAAATGCTGTGAATTGTGAACATTGTGTGAGATATATTCTTTTCCATATATGTTTTCAAATGACTTTACAAAATATTTTAATAGATAATCTTCATTATCAACCAGATGGACAAAGTTTTTGCTGGACAGTATTGTATTTGCAACATGTAAAGTAAAAAAGTTAATATATGTTTCTTCGCTTAACACAGCTTTCAAGACAACATGACCTAAATATAGTAAAAACATTCTAAACTCTGTTGCTTTCCATCTCTTCACTTCAATCAATGATCTACTTTTTCGGCTAAACTCAGCTGGAATCTGTGAACTATGTTTTGACAAGAAGGTGGATATGATTGAAATTTGGTGAGATGATAATTTTGTTGTCGGTTTTCTTTCAACCCACAAAGATACCATCAATTTTTTAACAACACCCAAGCAAATTAAGTGTATATAGTCTAATGAAAAATCGCTAATGATGTCAATACCAGGAATCATTTCCAGTATAGAAGTACCAGTGTGATGTTCTTCATGTGATTTCAATCTATAATCTGAGTCATTGCGAAGCGATAAATTATTAACGTCTGGAAAACACACTCTTCTATTGTTATATGTACCCATTGTTGAGCATTTACCGCAAGAATAATAGCCCGTGTGAATCTTAACATATTTGATCAAACATTTTGCTGGTACATCGCAAATGAAAGCTTTAATTTTGATGCAATACTTTTTTCCATCAAATATGAATCCCTCTTCCACAACTGATACTGTTTCGTTCACAAATGACTGTAGAAATTCATTAGCCTCTTGAGGCTTCTCAATGCCCTGATATAAACCCATTACAAACACAGGAGTCTTTTGTAGAAAAAAATTACAAAGAATCGGATACAACTGACTACCTAAACTCTTTAACAAAGGCAAACTATCAATGTTCATACAAACTTCTATTACATCAGAGTTTTTAATATGAGATTGCGCTACATTCATCAACTTTTCAATAGAATTGTTGAAACCAAAATGGTAATAAACTCCTGGTTGCACCACTTTTAATGCCATATCTCTAGGAGTATTTAGTAAAGTTTTAGCATCTAATGGAAGTTGTGGATGTAAAGGTTTCAATATATCGAGAAGATTAGTAACTGCTGTTTGTGTAACATTATATTTCACTGCCCATTCTGCCAGTTGACGATCCAATGTATTATTTATGTTATCTTCCACAAAATGGAGTGGTTGATTTGAAGTGTTTGCTTCTACAAAATCATATTGCTCATCTACCGATGAAGCCTCAGAATCACTAATATAAATATTGGGTTCTACAATTTCCATAATATGAATGGTTTCATCTGAATCACTAGAATCAGGAACAAATTGAGAGTTATTAGGAAACGAAGGCGAATCAGAGGAAGTTGATGCAAAAATTTGGTTTGTGTCGATATATTGACGATGCAAAGTTTGGTCACCACTTTCAATGGACCTAGTAATATTGAATTATTTCCTGGTTTTTCTGTAGCATTTGTTGGAAATTTTATTTTTCAGATTTTTTCTATTCATATTTCTCTTGAGCTTAAACTATATAAAACCCTCCACCATGTGCCTAGAAATTCGCATTCAGTTATCCAACAGAATATAAATTACTAGTGAGCTTACTAATTAAACACATACTCACTTGTAAAAAGCTTCGAAAATATCAGTATATTAGACACAACATCAATAATCATCACTAGGCACAAATACAACACAAGATTATTATTATTTTATAATTAGATAATTAGCAAATATAATGGAATAACAAAGAAATAAGCATAGAGATAGAAACTATGGAAAACTGAAATTATCAAATAAAGACAATGGCGCCACACGTCAGCCCTCAGTCACAGAGTAGTGACCCAGTGTATGTAACAGATGGAAAATTAGGTTGTGCACATTGCTGCCAACTTGCGAACACAGTATTTTTGGAGCTTTTAGAATGTAATAAAATATCACTGACCGTGGTAAATACAAATGCTCAAATTGACATCAAATTATTATTTATTCTTACCAAACTTTTGCTACCTTCACAATTTGTTTTTTCTTCATCACCTGAAATTAAAATTATAATACTGAATTCCAGTGTAAAAAATTGAAGTAGCAAATGGAAGGTATCAGTCTAAAATATAGTGGACGTAGTACATTTTTAATGAGTCTGGTAATTTCGACTCGACCAAAGAATGAACAATGGATGTCCAATGGACGTCCATAATTTAAATAAATCTTCATCTCCCAGAATGCTGGTGAACGTGAACTGAAGGTCCAGTGAATGTCCCCAAACAAATATCCATTGTACTAGTGGTAATTGGATATCCATTGGATTTCCAATCTGTGTCCATGTCCATATGGACCAATCGTGGACAGTATATGGATATCCATAGTATATCCTGTATTTACTGGGCTACGACCATATATGTTTTTTTTTAAATTTCGATTGGGGGGGGGGGGGGAGCAACTTAACAGAGCTGAATTTCTAGCTGTTTACGCTATTTGAATTATTGGAATACTGTATAAAAATAAATATTTGATGTTTTTGTTTCAGCTTTTAGTGGGCGATTCGACGCGAAAATTTTAAATCGTTACGAAACGAAAATTATATAACGCGCACGATTCGATAATGTGGTATGCCAAAAGGTAGGTAGGTGATTGTTGAATAAATAACAACAATAGAATTTTTTTGAGATTGATAAGAAAACTACTAGATCATTTAATATATAGGTAGTATATTGAAGTTATACAAAATTGGGTTGTCTAAAAAGAAAAAAACTGGTTTTGCTCCCCTGAAACATGTCCTACTTAAATCTTCAATTTTTGCTTGCTATCAATTTGTTCTGTAAATTCAAATGCATATCTTTTCCTAAATTTTGCGTCCAATTTTTGAAATGTTTTATAAAAGTTTCAAATAATAAATATTAATTTATGAATAAAGCATTGGAGATGGATAAGTCCATTTTCTAAAGTTTGATTGTTGCGTTTTTTATTTTTGTTATTTATTGTACGTGCTTTGAAAATGTTTGTTATTTGCCGGGATCAATTTTTGGTGGTGTTATTATCTAGTCGTCTAACGATTTTTTCGATGAGATACATTTTTCTTCCAGGAATCACAGTGAGGACGTTTAAAATATTAATTATTTATAAGAAGTAAAACCAATTTAGTTCTGAATAACTTTTTTGATATTTAACATTTTTTTTCAATATTTTGTTTAAATATTCGGGGGAAATTGAGTTGCATATAGAGAAAAATCTAATGAAACGTACAAGGCGAGCCAAATAAAAACAAAATTTTCAGAAATCTATTTAGGGCCATATCAAATAAAATTTTCTATTCCATATGTACAAAAATTATGTAGGAATATATTGACCAAGTTTCTCGGAAAATTCCAGGTTTTGTATCAAAAACATATATTTTTTTTTAAATTTCCTTGAGTCAAATTCATCTCCGATTAATGTGGTTAAACTACATGAGGTTCTACTAAAATTTAACGTGAACATTGAAGGGGCCATTTTTAATTGTGGTAGAATCAAATAATGTAATCAAAATTTACAGGAGACCAAGTAATAGAAGCTACATTTAAATAAATTATATTTAGGGCGTTTCAAAATTGATGGTTAAATTTTGAATATTGAAAAATTATTTTAAAACATTCAGAAGAGGCTCTAATTGTATTTTTATTTATCTATTATCTAATAAAATCTTTATCTAAATATGGAATGATAGAAATAATTATAATAATTATATATTTTCGTTGGATACAATGAAGAGTTCGCAGTAATTGGAAAACTCATAATTTTTGGTTTTTTATTTTCATTTTATTTAACCATTTTCTTGTGGCTACACAAGCTTTTGAAAATCTTTCATGTTTGTGTGATACGATAAAATAGGGTTATCCACGGATACAATACGAATTGGTAGTTTCTATAATATCCTTTCAATTCATAACTTACTCGTTTTATTGCAAGTTTATTTTGCCCAGATTGTTCAGAACAGTTCGCAAACTGTTACTCCGTTTAAAAAAATATATTCAAAATTAGATGCATAAATTCTTGCGAAAATAGTCAGATGAAATTTTGACTCTTTTCAATTCTGAATTTATTTTCTAAAATGTCGATATTTTATACAAAATTTTTAAATTGAAATTTGATTACCTCTAAATTAGTACCATTTCATGCTTCATTGTAGTTGACTCTCTCCTGTAAAAAGTTTTGTTGAGATAGAGTCGGAGGGACTCTAACATCTCATTCTATGAGACGATGTTTTGAGGTCAGGGAGTAGGCAGATAGAGACCCTGGAACCTCAAATTGACTTTGATTCGGAGAGTTCGCATATGGAGTCTATCAATACAAATTATTGTTAATTTATCCAATACCGTGGATCTATATCTAATTTTGTAGTAACTTGTTGACGTGATTATCACTTAAATGGCTTTATGCGTAATCTGATGCGATTTTCTTGAACTACAAAGACAAGGCTGCTAGGTCTACACTTTGGGGATGATTATGTGATGTCTGAATTTGGAAATTGATCATGAATGTGGCAGACAACCGCCGCGAAATGGAAAAGTGATTCGTAAATTTCGGTATCGAATTCGGTGTGATTCGTGGATTGGTTTGGTGATGGTATTGGAGAATATTGAAACGGAATATGGATATGGAGATTCTGCTTGGTTTATGGTGATATGTGAGTACAAATAATTTTATTATTGTAACAGATTAAGTTAGGCTACTTAATTTCATTTTTTTATGGAAAATGAAGTGAATTGTTTTCTTTTATGGAACACCCTGTATATTATTCTCTATATTCATTAAGCGAGAAGTGAGCTTCCCAAAAATACATATTTGCACCCAATTATTGTTAAAAACAAGCTCAGAATTTAAGATTCTGAAATTTTTTATTTTGTGTCTAATTATAATAGGAAAGCTATGGCTAATTTGTTTGTAACCAAAAGCAAAATGTCAAAAACTTGACGCGTTCTTGACAGTTTCTGATTATTAGTAAAATATATCTACTGTTTTGGTATTTCTAACTCACCATATTTAAATTATTTTACAACAATGGAGGTTGACAAAAATAATGAAGACTATGATATGCCGGTTTGTTAGAAACAATCTAATAAAAATCCTTCGGAATTCTATCAAAAAAGGTAACATATTTTCTGAATTGAGTGTGTAAGAATAATGAGTATAATAATTATTCACCTTGATGAAATTTACATGTTTCCAAAACGTTAGTGAAGTCTGGATACTCTTGAAGACAAGAATTATTAGACTTTCGGCACTTGTACTTGTTGTTGTTATCTGCTCTCCTCACATTAAGTTGTTTTGTGGCCACACTTTTAATATAAATTAAATAATTGTTATTAGGTAATATATCCCAAAGTTTTTTAATTTATGCAGTTCATTATATCGCAACATAAAATTGATCCTCCTCACGCATTTAATTAACTAATAAGGTATCTCGATTAAAAGTGTGTGAATCATCCATTTATCAAGACGAGACACGTGGTCGACAGTGGAAAAAGCCACTTCAACAATTTGAAGGGCGGCAGAAAATGGAATGAGATTTTTACATTTACCTATTTACTTATTTGAACTTACAGCCTTTTTATTGAACTTAATATGATTTTACCTGGTACATTTTGATTTGATTAAAATTAATTTGGTTCATAAAAATTATTCGATTTGCATTATCGATTTGATAATAAATAGCAAACATTTCATAAGTTTAACAATATTGTCTGAAATATTTCCACGTCGCATATTTTTTCCAACGGCACGTTTATGTGTAATTAACTTGCGTTAAGATTTTGTAGAGTAAAATTTAAACTGATTTTCAAGTTCGTATTAAGAATTACCAATTTCTACTAATTTAATACTGTGTGGATTACCACAGACTATTTTAAGAATGAAAGGTTATTTTGAGTGTTCTTCTAAGGAACATTTTTTATTTATTTTATTGTGGAAATTTGTGTACTTTAGTTTATTTTATTTTTTTTTATTCTTGAAGATTTCTACAAACATTTCATTGTAAACCGATTAAGCTAAGTGAAAGCAAGTGAAAAGTATATTAAATCTGTCTTTGGTACAATTATGCAATTACTATTTTCCAGAAATTATTTGAAACTGTGAAGTTATTTTTATTATTAGATAACAATTTTTTCCGTGCGTTCGAATCACGCTAAAAAAATAATCAGTCTATTACTGTAGGACCAATTTATTCAATTATTTCAAGCATGTTGAAGGCTTCCGATTTTACAATTATAAAAAAACGAAGTATAATTATGAAAAGATTTTATCGGATTCCTGAATATATTGATTCTATTGAAGATATTTCTGTTGATAACTTTGAAAAAAATAAAACTTTAGAACACGAATTAAATATTTAAAACGCTGGGGGTATTACGTGCGAATTTGATGAAGTGCTGATGAGTATTGAACTGCAATAGAGGAACATTTGTTTATAAAAGAATAAGATTTCGTTTTTTTGCAAAAATCTGTTCGTAGCAAAACGTATTTTAAAACAATTAAACAATTTGCAAAAAAAGAAAAATGCTAGTTTTGAAACATTTTTTCGGGTATAGAAGGAGCTAAATTACTTCCAATTAAATTGCTTTCATTTAATGCTGACTATCTAAGGTGGATTGAATTTAGGGACACATTTGAGTATTTAATTCATTGAAAGAATATGCTTACATAAATTCAGGAATACAACTATTTGAGGTCAAGCTTAACGGATGAGTTTCAAAAATTATACAAATTCTCGATTTTTCGGCTCAGAATTATAATTACACTTGGTAGACCTTGTGCAATCGATTTATTACTGGTATGTTGGTGAACAACCATATGAAGGCATTGCTTGAGATTAACAGCTTCGTAAGAGATAATGCAGGTGGTCTTTGAAATTTATTAGTTATCATCAAAAAATATATGTGTGCATTAAAAACTTTAAATCTACACACTGGCGGTTGGGATGCTATTATTATTAATTTGATGTCAGGCAAATTAGAGAAAACTACTACATTAGAGTGGAAAAAATGTAGAAACGATTCTCATACTTCATTGTCAACTGTTGATGAATTCTTACGAACCGTGAATAATTTGTAGAAACCATGGAGCTAATTTTTTTTACGGGCAGTAAACTAATAGTAATTTTAAACAAGACTATATAGATAAGAAAAATTCAAAGTCATTGTTAGTAAACCATTCAATTTCAAAAAGTTGCAGATTATGTGAAATATATCATATGATTTATGTTTGTGAAACATTTCTGTATTACTCAGTGTGGGATCAATTTAAACATTTAAAGTTATGCTGCAAACAATGGCAAAAATAGCGTTATAAAATTTGAATGAAATACCAGAGTTCTTTATCACATCAGAATAACGAAGTCATTTCTGTAACAAACAATACTAATTTCATTAATTCAGGTAACTCTGATAGCTAATTAGAAATTTAAAATTCGTTAGTTTCAAATGTGAGTCATTTGAACAATGATGTTCCAACTGATCAATTAGCTTTAATTAACGAATGCCATTTACACGAATTTGTGCTACTAAACACAGCCATAACCTCATATTTTTCATATTATGTCAGACTCGGGAAGTCAATGTTCTTCTATTAATGAACAACTATGCAAAACTCTAGGTTTAGAAGAACAAATGAAACTAGTCATCTGTTGGGTGTCAATAATTTAGTTTCTTTCACTAATAAACATTGTTGCATCAAAATAGGCTCTAGGATTAACAAATGTGTGAAGTCAGCTGAGTGTACCAGGGGAAAATAATGATAGGAAGAAAACCAATTTTGTATTTTGCTATAAGATTTTAATGAAAGCGGATCGCTTTCGGTTTATTGACAAACCGTCGTCAGTACACCAAAACCTCACAATCAAAATAAACATGTAGATAAAATTAAAATTAGTGTTCAAAACACAGTCACTAACTATTAAATTAACAATAAAAACCACCCCTTGTACAAGGGATGGCTTCTTGGAATAGGGGATAAAATTCAACATGTATTTTGAACACTACTTTTTAGTTTGTTTTAAATGATTCTTCTGATTGTGAGAATTTGGTGTACACCCTGACCATGTGGCACTGATGATGGTTTGTCAATGAACTGAAAGCGTTCTGCCCACATTAAAATCCTGTACCAAAATACAAAATTGATTTGTCTTCTATCATTCTAGAATTAACGATTTTTCCACTATAGTAAAATGCTTTATATTAATTTGTATTATATTACTTAAAATATATTTTTGAATAAAGATTTATTAAAACTTTACGTTTTGCTCTTATTTCAGGAGCATTTTCAAATGAATATGTATAAATATTAAAATTAAATTACATAAAATACAGTTAATGTAAAAATGATTTTAAAAAAGTCAATAAAATGTCATGAATGAAGTGTCAATAGTAATAGAATACCTACCTTAGATATTCACGCAACGATATTATGTTGGGAGTGATAAAAATAAATTAATTAATCAATTTTCGTTATGTTCATGTTTGTGTAACGCTGTTGATGCATTTTTAGTGTATTTATGGCCATTTATTCGGCTTTCTAGATATTGTGTAGTCATTCCTACGTAGTTTTTTGAACAGTTTAAGGATGGTATGGAGTATATAACTTTTGATTTCTTATTATTTTTAGTTTTGCTTTTTAATTTAGTAAATAGTGATGATAGTGTATTATTTGGTTTATGGTATATTTTGATATTATGTTTAGATAATATATATTTTAGTTTTTCTGATAATTTATTCATATAAGGTAGAGCTATATATATTTGTTTTTACGTGGTTCAAAGTTGTTAGTGAATTTGGTTTGATTGTTGTTGTAGTATTTGTATGTACGTTGTTGAATAATTTTATTTATTTGATTTGAAGGATAGTGATTATTTTCTAAAACAATCCTCAGTTTTTCAATTAGTTCAGGACGATATTTAGGTGAAGTTAGTTTTAAAGCTCTATCTATCAATCCTATAACACTATTTTTTTTTGTATTTTTGGACGGCATGAATTATAATTTAGATATCGTCCTGACCAAGTTTCTTTTGTAAATAATTTAGTTTCAATTTTATTATCATTGGTTTTAATTAGTGTCATATATAAGTGGCGTGTGTTGTTTTTCAATGTGCAATAGCCGATTAACGAATTGAATGAGTATTAAGTTTTAATAATTATGATTTTGGAATAGGTACTTACCCATACCAACTGTTGTTCGTCCATTATAACAAGAACCACAACTAAGTATAGAAACTGTAGCTAAGTAGGAACTAACGAAAACGATGACCACTTTATTCAAGTACTTCTGGCACAAAATGTGCTTCCTGCAAATAAAATGTAACACAAAACTGAAAACCACGCCACTACTCACTTCTCATTTGTTTCCACAGATCATATAATTACTATTTGTTTCGTTCGTCAGTTCCTCTTATGTTTTCTTCTATTTTTGTGATTTTATGAATTACAATGATGTTACTGTGATGTTTAATATGAGATATTACTTAAGAGTTTTATGAACTAACATCGTATAGACGTAATCGCAGGAAGTTACTAAACATTATTTCGAAAGAAGTAAAAGTAACTGCAACATGTGATCATCTTAGAAACCTGTTAAATTGTAATAATACAGTAATGTTCTGTATGTGAGATTATTGAGAACTATACAAATTAACATCGTATGAATGTTTCCTATAGGAAGTCCATAGAATGTGTATGTGTCTGCGAATTCAAGTATTATTGTGTATATCAAAAATATGTTTTAATTACAAGACATTGGATGTTAAGAGAGTTGGTGATGAAATTATCTAGGAGATATCTTATTAATGTTTTAAATAAAGATCACGAAAAGACTCTAAAAAAACATCACAAAAAAGGCTTGTTATGTTTCTTGTTTAGTGGGTATTAAACTTAATTATGAATTATTATTTTGATCTAAGTATGTATCACTTTTAAGACACCGGGTATAATAATCTATTGCCGAGTTTACGCAAATCAGTCCGTTACTATACTCAAAATTTTTAAGTAGGGGACCTCATGAGTGGAGTCGTAAAAATTAATGAAAAGGCAAAGCAGAACTGCATCGTTACCATTTTTGGACGATTTTTCTGACCATTTTTGACCGTTTCGGCCGTTCTTGACAATCTTCTGTGACCGATTATTGAGACTGATTTTCGTGCACGAGGTTAGCGAATATCAAAATCATTTTGTAAATAAATAATTTCGTCATAAATTCATTTTGCTTTTTGCTCATTTTGTTTTAGCATTAGATATCTGCGTGTTTGTGTAAAATTTCCTACTAAAATTTGAATATTGTTTTTTTTTGGAAAAATACTTTTGAGAATCTCAAGCAGGTTCGCTGTCTAGGTAGGTGCATTCTTGAAAAGCTCTTGAAAGAAATAATTTGTTTCATATAAAATATACGAAATATTCTCACGCGTGTTCGCTGCCCAGGCTGGAGCACAAAGGAGAGGTTTTCGGATTCTGTTGTTTAATTCATATATAAATATTTTATTTAGTACAATATGCTGTTGTAATATTAATACAATACTACGTTATTTGATCTGAAATAACTTGGAATAGTCTCGTACATGTACGCTGCCCAGGCCGGTGCAAAATTCAAGAGGATTCTAAGGCAAATTTGATAAAATCATTTAATTTTACAGTGCTTATTGAAATTAAACAGAGATAAGTTTATTGTTTTCTTTCCTTCCGCTTTGTTTAACAGATACATAAATACTAAGAAACGATTCGTTAAGCTCTAATAGTGCATAATAATGCGTTTTCTGTACATATGTCATCTTATCGCTAGTTATTTTCACTGTTTTCACCTGCATCTCGACATACTAGTGAAATTCTGCACTTTAGCCTACGCTTATCCTGCAAAATGGCTTAAATATTTATTGCTATGTATTATGCTGCTCTTACTTTTAATAATAACGTAGTTATTCAGTGTAGAAACCCATAGATTCTAATAGTCCTATAGTTAATTGAGCTTAGTTTATTTGTTTATTTAAATCTAAATTATTTTCACGTTTGATTAAAATTTATAATTTCACAAACAACCGGTAGTTTCATTTTCCGATAGTGATAAACAATTAACGCCTGTTTTCCCACTACGTATCCCATCAAGGTCAATAACAACAGACCCCTGGAATTACTGAACCTTTCTCTGTTGCTACCCTGGTAACTATTGACGCTGTATTTTGGAGAGTCCGATGGAGTAAACCACCCCAAAAATCTGGCGCCCGAGGAGATCTAGGAAATACTGAAGCCGTGGGTGTTATAGTGAAGAAAGAAAGTACGTCACAGGATAGAAGACGTCATTGATCGATATGCCGAATTGCGCTCAAATGGAGAAAAGCCTCCATTTTAGGAATATTGAAGGGAAGGAAGTTGAGCAGAAAATAATAGATATATATATTAAAACTTTGACTAATATTAAGGCAGAGCAATTAATTGAGATTTATTACACATCAAACAACTCTCGCGATATACCTCTAAAAATATAGAAACCCTCAGTATGCTACAAAGAAGACGTTTGTATATAAGGCTAATACCAATTAAACGTATGTTTGATAGCTCCTTTAGAGAGGTACAAATATTATATATACTTCAAAGAGACCAAACTCCGAATTAGATAAAGAATTTTCAACTCAGCTACGTACCCATACCTTCCTTTCATATTCTATTGACAAAAGTAGCAGCTGTGATATCAATTTATCGAAGAGCTGTCAAGCGTGAATCAAGATACGAGGAGAGCTTCAAGTCATGCATTAAAATTTTGGTGTCTAGCAAATACATTTTGTTGTATTGAAATATTCTCAAATTGAACTGCGACTCTGTTTAATTCGCGAAATATATATTTGAATTTTTTGAGTTACGGATAATTTCAATTCACTACTAATGCAGTTTAACAAATTAGCTTAGCAGTAATAAGCTATTTTTTCTTCAAACGTCGTATAAGTGATAACTTAGGTGACGTTAAGTGGCATTTATATGATTAGGAGTATGAATACTTATACTCCTTAGCATTATAGTACTATGAATATTTTTTTCCGTTTTATTTATTGGCTTTAAGAATTGCTCATTAAGTCTTTTTCAATAGTCGAATTTATACACAGGACACAATGATTATTTTTTGGTATTCACAATGGTATTTGTTATTTATTTGTAAATTTATAGTAAAAGTACAATTATGAGGATTTGCATTATTTGAGAATCCTCGACTTCTTGCAATATCAGTACTACTCATAACCCTTTTTCGAGAGTGAACTGTTTTTAAAAATCCATTACGTATATCCGGGTCCATTGAATGTACGCATAACGATACCAAAAAGGGAATATACAGTGAAATAAGTTAAAGATTCAATATTCTTTATTAAAAAATTCGTTTCCTTTTATTGTTTTATCTCAAATAAAATTATGCATGTTTGAAGAAACAGTATATGATATTCGGAGAATAAGATACTTTATGTGCTTCGTATGGATTGTCTGACTCACTACGTTCGTCACACATACTTTCCATACTCAGCACATAAAGTAATACTTATTCTCCTAATATCATAATATATACTATTAGGCCTCTGAACTGTCGCTACACCTGTCTCGTCCACGTTCCATATGTCTCCAGGGCTAAACTTATACCTTTCAAGAACATTTTCTAGATAGAAAAGTATATATTATTCACTTAAGGAGCACCCTCTATTCATTAGGTTTCAATTACAAACATTTAATTTTTTTTTCATCAACAACGCATTTTTTTTCAATCTGATAGTTATTGGTTTAGTAAATTTAAAAAAATCTTTTATACATATTCTGTAATATCCTAGGAGTCCAAGGAATCCTTTTAATTGATTTGAATTTTTTGGTATCGGAAATTTTTGAATTGCTAAAATTTTATCTGGGTTCGGTTTTACACCTTCTGGCGTGACAATATGTCCCAGAGATGCAACTTATTTTCGCAAGAATTCGCATTTATCAATTTGTAATTTAAAATCAGAATCTCTTAATCTATTAAATACTTCTTTTAAATTTCTGATGTGTTCTTGTAAGCTGGTACTGAACACAATCATATCATCAAGGTACACTAAACATTTCTCGTTCTGTATACCTCTTAGGATATTGTCCATGACACTTTGAAAGGTTGCAGGAGCCCCTGTTTTCGGAATATCCTCCTCAGCCATCTCGATCTGATGGAAACCAGAAGCGAGATCAAATGTAAAATATTGACAACGTCCAAGCTTATCTAGTAACGTTGTAATATCTGGCAATGGATATCGATGTACAATTGTGATCTCATTCAGTTTTCGATAGTCAACAACGAATCGATACTTTGGCTTGTGAGAAGCATCTAGCTTCTTTGGAACTACCCAGATATTACTCGTTCACGGAGAATTAAACGGTCTAATAATATTATCATTTAACATTTTTTTAATTTCTGTTCGGTGAATCTCAGGATATCTGTATGATTTTGAATGAATAGGTATTTCATTAGAAGTTCTAATATGATGTTTTATTTTACTTGTGAAGGTAAGCTGATTTCCTTCAACATAAAAACTATCACTATACTCTTGAACTAATTTTAATACATATTGTTTCTCTTCGGAATTCATATGTTCAGTTCTAACTTTCGAAACATCAAATTTAAGATTTTCAGAATAAATATTATTAAAATTTGGGTTGAGGGTTTGTTCGTATGCATCGAATGTCTCAACACTAATAGAAGGGCTAATCTACTCGAAAGTTGGATTCTAAAGGATTTAAAATTGTACATAAAGCTTTATTATTTTCAACTTTTGTTAAACATTCCGGGATTTCTAATTTACCAATTCGTGTATATGGTATAAATACATAACCATTCTTTGCATTTTCAATATTTAATTTAATTACTTACAACGTGGAGGCACTACTATACAATTCGTGGATCCAGTTTTAATGCCAAAGTAATTCATTTTAAATTTGACTATAAGGAGTCATAAGCAATTTATTATTTGAATCAATAATCGCATTGAGTTTCTTTAAATTATCTAATCCTAACAAACAATCAAAATGATCGTGAAATTTTAAAACGCAATATTCTAAATTAAGCGGTTTCCTATAAATAAATATTGTGGGGATGGGAATAGAAGCGCAGAAATTTTGTTGGCTGCTACCAAAGGCAAATTTTACATGGAATGGTTTTTTGACATAAGATTTTTTGAAATATCTTTCAGCTACAGGTGTCACAAAGGATCTTGTGCTACCAGTATCGATTAAAACTTTTAGATTTTGTTCTGGGAAAAATATATAGGGTAACACACTTTTCGAATTATTTAAGTTTGGTTTGGTTCCGAGGCTGGTGTTTCTAAAAAAGTATAGGACTCATCATTATTATAATCGGAATCGTCTATATTATGGAGTTCCACCGAGATAAAATTTATAGGTTGATTAGGATTGTGTTGGAACTTATTTTGAGAATTTTGGGGTTGGGGTCTAGGGGTGTTTCTGGTAGACATACTCATTGGAGTTGGATTTGAAAATCTTTGATTTAGGTTTAAAAACGTTATGACCATTATTAGGAAAACTTGTATTATTCCTATTAGAAGGATTATAAGAAGTTGATGGACGATTTTGTGGGTTTGATGCGGGATTTCAATTAGTGTGTTGATAATTCTGCATAGTATTTGGCTTAGGAGGTGGCTACCTATGTGCCACATTATTTTGTAAATTGATTTTATTTTTATGTAAATAAGTTTACATATTTAAATTTGAAAAAATATTTTTCGGATGATTATTCTGGCTCATATAAACTTGAAAATCATTTAAAGCAATATTTAAATTTTCTGGATTTTTCGTACACATTAGTTTGCCTAAAGGTTCTTTTAAACCGCGTAGCAATACTCTGAGTGCCAAATTTTTCAAATAATTTCCTAAAATTAAATGTTCATTTATATTAGAAAGTGTGATGAGCTGAGAAATTTGAAGATTTATTAAATTGTTACCTTGTTTCATTTCTGAACGTTCTATATTTATTGTGTGAATATCTCTTTTATAAACATAAGTATTAAAGTACAGCTTTTGGATTCTCCCAAGTTCTTATCGTACAAGAAGAAATGTTTTTAGCTGTTTCACATTTTATTTTTGCTAAGATGCTGGACATCAAATATTCATTTTGAAAATCCCCTACATCTACAGTATTATAATGTTATATGCTTTAACTTTCAACCTTCGATGGACTATCCTACTGACTGCGCCACTTATTTTTTAATCAACTGAAACCGTGTTTTTAAAAAATAACTTTATTTCTAACACAAAACTAACACAACAATTCCAAATACAATACTAATATTTTTATTACAAACATGAATTTAAATAACATTTTAACAAACACATGGCATATATATATATATATATATATATATATATTGAACCAGATATCATGGATATTAAGAGAATTAGTTGCTATAGGAATATGTTGCTAATATGAAAACATATGAAAATAATATAATTTAAGAAAACATAATTAAAAGGAAACACTTTTCTTAATAAAAAGCATATCAAGTAAAGATATATTAAATAATTAGTCAATAACAATTTAATAAATAAATAAATTACCTCAATAATAACACAAAGTTTAGAAATTGCCTAACAAATGTAATGGAATAAATAAAGTTGCCTAAGACGATGAATATCTTCTATAACGTAATCAGCTGTTCATCTAAAAAGAAACAATTATTAGAATTGTCAAGTCACAATAATTATAAATATGAGCAGTTACATTATAAAATAAATACAAATATTTAGTAGAATAGGGAGTATAGTTTCTCATAGATAAACTATTAAAAACATAAATAGAAATGATATAGTGTCAGTAAAATGAACATAGAATCAATAAATAATAATTTATTAAAGGAGTTAGTATAGATAATTTAATACAAATATTAGATAGAGATTACATAAAAGGATTTATGATTTAAGTAATATAATTGTAACAGTAATAGACTGTTAATAACAATATTAGATATTGAAATATTTAAAAAGTATCTATCTATGTATATAACCAATTGTTAATTTATTTGTATGATAAAAACTCAGAAGACTCTCTACAAGTGAATTAATAATGTGAAATAGTAAATGTATGAACTTTTCGACTAAGTAAACAAAATTAAATAATTCAATTGCATAGGACAATATTTGATTGGTTATGAAATAAAATGACAGATCAAATTTTCAATCAACAAGTAAAGAAACAAACATTTGTAAATAGTGACCTGAAAAAAACAATATTCTTGTTTGTTGAAAAAAGTTGAGAATCGGGAGGAAGCGTAGGAAGTTGGAAGCTGGCGTCGAGAGATGTGGACTGTGTGTTATAGTGTTCCCGAAAATTTCAAGAAATTCCCGAAATAAATTGATAAAACTTATCAAATACTATTAAAAACAATCCTAATAATACTCACAGATAATCAGATCCAAGTTTTCTACAAAAATCAGTCAAATTTCTCCAAATTTGGTGTTGGAACTTCAGAGGAGTCTTCCTGGGGTCCAGAAGCGTTATCCCAATTCCAGAGCATCAGGTCAGTGTTCTTTTAAAATATTATTGGCCAATAATAAGTGAAAAAACTCAAATAAGTGCTCCATTTCGTTAAATTGATAAACATTCACAGCAATGATCGGTCTAAAATAAAAAAGAAAACGGACTTTATTTAGTGAATTAATAATATAAATCATTAACATTATCAAAAAGGCCTAATTCAAATAAATAAAAAATACGTACGTTCGCCATTTTATCATCATAAGAATGATGCTTAAATTTATTTCCATGTAATATGTCCATCTGTATATAAATCTTATAATATTTCCATGTATATATATATAAATCTTCTAATACTATTTCTTCCACAGCTTATTTGTAATATTTTTATGTATATTTTCCACATAAATTCTTCTATGTGTTAAAACATTTAAGTATTTCTTAGTCGACAACATTAGGTGTATTGAATGAGCACCGATGCTCCATCATCTCATTGTTGTATGTTCATTTTACGTTTGAAGTCCGCATGACTGGATTTTGAGCATGCGCACAGTAGAAAATATTAAATTGATAATTTCTTTAGAGGTAACCATTAGCGTCTCAACGTATAATTATTAAATTGAAAATTTTTATTTTAAAATTAAATGTTGTTTAAAGTAAGGTGTTTCTTTTTATTTAAATAAAAGTAATACATTTTTTAAATGCCAGGACTCAAAGAGTAGAGAGAGTTTCATGCTTCCGCATAAAATAACAATACATCACAAATACAATATAAAAATGATTAACTGAGCTAGCCACACAAAACAAAAAATTCAACACATTAATAATAATAATAAATAACTGTATAATATAATAATCAAATATTAGTTCAATTGGCGCCCAACGTGACGCGGTTTATTAAAAATATAGGAAACATCTGTAAATTTTAAACTCAATTAAAATGGCAAAACGAATGACGTTGAGAGATGGAAGGCAGGTAGGAGCAGACAGTGGTTCGGAAGAGGAAAGGGAAGAACGAAGTCATGGTATGGGAGATTACCAAGCGGTATATTTGGAACAAGGAAAACAATTAGAAGGAGATGCACAGGAAGAAGGTTTGACAGGAGATGGGGAAGCTGTAGAACAAGAAGATAGGACACAGGAAATGCAAAGAAGAAGTAGAGATGATCAGATGGACATGATGCAATTTTTGATCAGAATGAAGGATGAATTGAAAGGAGATATTAATAATCTGAATGGAAACATGAACAATATGAGAGAAGAAATTAGAGGGGATATAAATAACATCAATGGTAATATGAACAGATTAGAAGAGAAAATAGAAGAAGTGAAATTTGAAAATCGTAAGGAAATTAAAGAACTTAAGAAGACTAATGAAGAATTTGGAAAGAAAATTGACAAGGTGAGAGGAGATATGGAGGAGCAAAACAAACATCTGAGGATTGAAATACAAGAAAATTGAATCAAAATAAGAGAGCAGATAGAAAATTAAATGGTAGAACAAATTCAAGAATTAGAGAGAGGTATAGAAGAAAAGTTACCAGGTACAATTCAAGCAGAAGTTTGGAAACAAACGGAAGATATCAGCAAAGAAGTAGAACACATTAAATTCAGGGAACAAGCGATCCAAGAAGTAAATCAACATTGTCAAGAAAACGTAAATAAAGTAATCACAGATTTGGATGGTAGAGTAACAAAACCAACAAGCATATGTACTAGAAGAAGTCAAATCATGGACAGACAATTTAATAAGGAAATACAAGAGATGAACCGAAGATTGAAAGAAAATACAGTAGAAGAAATAGAAGATAGCATAAGAAGCAATGGAGGAGGTATAGGATATTCAAGAAAATTTTATAATAATAATAAAGTAGTAACTGGTATAATATATAACAACAACATGATAATAATTTACACACAAGCTTTCTTAAAAATAATAAATAGTAGAATGGATAATATGGAAGAATGGGAGACGCAAATTTTGATGGATTCATGGAAAGAAATTTGTGAGATATGGGGCAATAAAGTTAAAAAGGATACAGTAGAGAATAGACAGACGCTTCAGAAATTTATCGAGCATCAAACAACAAGAGAAGAAAGCAAGAAAAAGGTTAGAAAAAGAAAAGCAAATTGAATTATGGGACATTAGAATAGGAATGAGCTTTGGAGACGAAAATGCAATTCAATGGAAAAGGGAAAGGATACAGAAATAAAGTCGAAATTAAAATTTATTACTAATGAGTAACACAAGTATAAATAATGTACATAGTATTTATTATTAATGAGTAACCCAATTCTAAAGAATGTATGATATTATGTTACGAACAAGACTTAAAAAAAACGAAATAATAGCCATAACTATAGTTTTAAATTTAATATTAGGTAGTGTACAAAGATAACTTGATATTAGACAGAGTTTTGTTTTCCATTTGGCAGCTGGTGATCCAATTAAATTCATCACGTTTGTTTCTTCAGAACCTAAAAGAATAAATATAATATAATATGAAGAAAAGTTTATTACGTAAAACTTATAATTAAAACAGTTTTAAAATTTGAATATGGCAAATCAATATATATATATATATATATATATATATATATATATATATATATAGAAAATGAAGAGAAACAATTTATGAGAAATACTGGCTTCACATAGAAAGAAACCATTAAAAATATAAGATAGAGGGGATAAAATTAAGAATAACTCTAGTATCAAATAGAAGTTCACAATTTTTTATAAAAAAAATAAGGAAATAAGATGTAAGTAATAAAGGATAGGAAAGGATAATAATTAATGATATAGATAAAAATATAGGAGGTAATGTTTGATGTCAATTAGAATTTGGTAGATTACTTGAAAATACATGTATGAATAAGATATTGATATTGATATACAGGGTGTCCCGGGACTAATGGGAAAAAAGTCAGGAGCGTATAATCTGAGCCAAAATAATGTTAGTACTTCATATAAACTTTTTCTATGCAGGCCCTCGTTTTCGAGTTATAGGCCTCCAAAGTATGAATTTTGGATTTGGTTTTAATTTTTATTTTTTGTACTAGTTGTTTGATCTTCATAAAATTTACGGCAAAGCTATAATGTATGTGTATGTTTATTCTGGAAAGGTAAACAGATTTACAGTAGTGCCTTGAAGCCAGGGACGGACTACTCGCAATGGTTAGTGATCCAAAAATTTTGCAGGGATGGCACACCCTGTATGAAATTATAGAAATTGACTTCCCCACACATTAAGCTAACGAAAAGGTACTCTTGCTGGAATTCTATTAAATAAGCCGTTTGGCTAATATTTACAGTTTTATTAATGCACTACGTAAAAATTTACCTAACTAACTTATTAATACGATGTACTACAAAGAAATAATTTGATGATAGCAGATGATAAAAACATTAAGAACTTATTAAATGGGAATTAAATAGGTACGCAAACAACGTAATTAGATGCTTTTAATCAAAATTACGAACACAACATTATTAAACCATTAAGAAAACCTCAAAAAACATTAGTTATAAAACAATGGTCTGAAACTAATTCCTAAACAACAACAAAAATTAACGTTCTTCTAATAAATGTTCAATATGAGCTCCTCCCACTTCCACGCACATTCTAAGTCTACGAAGGTTGTTTCTTTGCATTTGAAAGAGCAATCCCACATTATTTCTAATAACATTGCAGTGTAACACAATTCTGTCTATTAAATATTGCCCTGTTTGCACAGGTGTTGCGTATACCTTCCTTTTGAGATAACCCTAGAGGAAGGAATCCATAGGATTACCGTCTCCTGATCGCGGTGGTCATTGAAAAGGGCCTCCACGACCAATCCATCTATTAGGAAACCTTGTGTGTAAATGCTGTCGTACATCTAAACTGAAATGAGGAGGGGCCCCATCATGCATGAACCATAAATTCTTACGAGTTTGTAGTAGCACATAATCAAACAGGTTCAATAACACATTTTGCAAAAACTCCAAATATCTCTGACCGGTCAAAGAACCGTCAATAAAGTATGGCCCTATCAAATGATTGCCAACTATTCCTGCCCAAACATTAACCATGAATCTATGCTGGCTCCTAGTTTGGCTAATGCCATGTGGATTCACATAATCCCATAAATGCTTATTATGAGAATTTATGACTCCATCTCTGGTGAAATCGGATTCGTTCGTAAAGAGAACGTTACTAATAAATGTATTGTCTGATTCTTGTTGTCGCAGAAACCACTGGCTATACTCAAGTCGTGAAGGATAATCAGCCACTGTCATACTGTGTACTTTTTTCATGTGAAAAGGATATAACAGCTGTTCTTTTAGAACGCGATGAACAACTGATTTCGAGACGTTATGTTCTCTTGATAATTTTTGTAAACTCGTTGTTGGTTAATTATCTATCAACTGCATTTAACAAGTCTTGTTCAACTGCCACAGTACGTGCGCTTCGTACTGGATCATCTCCACCTTTTTTTGGCAAAAACCTTCCTAAAATTTGAAACTTTGTTTTGTATACATGGAAAATTACATTTACTTATTCATACCTGTTTCTCGTAACCTGAGATCAATACGCTCAAACATTCGTCTGTCTGGCAATGCTCTGTTTGCAAAATGTTCTGCATAAAGCCTTCTGGCCTCTAAACAGTTTCGAGAAACCAGTCCATACATTAAATTCATATCTGCGTACTCAATAAAAGTGAATTCTGCCATTGTAACTGTTAAATTAAGGACTTATGAATTATTGACAAGTACTGACTACGAACTATTCTACACAATGTTTGACAACTAATCCTATGGTTACTTGATAAACGGTAAAAACACTTTTAAAAAGTTTTTACCAACTTTCCAATTAGTAAGTCGTTAATGTTTTTCATCTTCTGCTATCTTTAAATTATGTTTTTGTAGTACTGAAGGTAAATCTTGGTCATCGTATTAATAAGTTAGTTTTACCTCGTTGTGTACTTATAAAAATGGTGAATGCGTAAATTGGTACGTAGCGCATTAATAAAACTGTAAATATTAGCCAAGCGGCTTATTTTATCGAATTCCAACAAGAGTACCTTTTCGTTAGCTTAATGTGTGGGGAAGTCAATTTCGATAATTTCATACAGGGTGTGTCATCCCTGCAAATTTTTTGGATCACTAACCATTGCGAGTAGTCCGTCCCTGGCTTCAAGGCACTATTGTAAATCTGTTTACCTCATCAAAATAAACATACACGTACATTATAGCTTTGC
This sequence comes from Galeruca laticollis, assembly GCA_963921935.1. Taxonomy (NCBI): domain Eukaryota; kingdom Metazoa; phylum Arthropoda; class Insecta; order Coleoptera; family Chrysomelidae; genus Galeruca; species Galeruca laticollis. The sequence goes on along the minus strand of OY998176.1, from coordinate 147,269,523 downwards.
CGTGAATTTCATAAAGATCAAATAACTAGTACAAAAAATAAAAATAAAAACCAAATTCAAAATTAAAACTTTGGAGGCCTATAACTCGAAAACGAGAGCCTGAATAGAAAAAGTTTATATGAAGTACTAACATTATTTTGACTCAGATTATACGCTCCTGACTTTTTTCCCATTAGTTTCGGGACACCCTGTATATATATGAATTTAAGAAATAATTAATTATATTGAATAATGATGAATATTGATATTGAAATATGATATGAGGAGTATATAGAAGAATAAAATATAATGAAATTAAAAAGAAATAAGTTGATATATAAGTGGAAGTTAGTCTGAAAATAGTATAGAAGTATTATATGAAGTAATATTAAGAATATAAATTGACATTGATACTAATCAAGTGTATTTTAAGGAAAGAATTATGAGACAGTTATTGAAAGAAATAGGTATTGTAGTAGGAAATATGTGAACAAATATTTGAGAAACAAAGTTGAAGAAATTAAGGTTATGCCATAAAGTTGTTAATTAAATATAAATTTTTTTTTGAATAAAATGAAATCAATCATTTATAGTAAGAAAATTAAAATTCAAATAAATATCCAAGGTATGGATATCATTTAAATTTAAATTTGAAGGGAATTGAACCAGATATCATGGATATTAAGAGAATTAGTTGCTATAGGAATATGTTGCTAATATGAAAACATATGAAAATAATATAATTTAATGAAAACTTAATTAAAAGGAAACACTTTTCTTAATTAAAAGCATATCAAGTAAAGATATATTAAATAATTAGTCAATAACAATTTAATAAATAAATAAATTACCTCAATAATAATACAAAGTTTAGAAATTGCCTAACAAATGTAATGGAGTAAATAAAGTTGCCTAAGACGATGAATATCTTCTATAACGTAATCAGCTGTTCATCTAAAAAGAAACAATTATTAGAATAGTCAAGTCACAATAATTATAAATATAAGCAGTTACATTATAAAATAAATACAAGTATTTAGTAGAATAGGGAGTATAGTTTCTCATAGATAAACTATTAAAAACATAAATAGAAATGATAAAGTGTCAGTAAAATGAACATAGACTCAATAAATAATAATTCATTAAAGGAGTTAGTATAGATAATTCAATACAAAGATTAGATAGAGATTACATAAAAGGATTTATGATTTAAGTAATATAATTGTAACAGTAATAGACTGTTAATAACAATATTAGATATTGAAATATTTAAAAAGTATCTATCTATGAATATAACCAATTGTTAATTTATTTGTATGATAAAAACTCAGAAGACTCTCTACAAGTGAATTAATAATGTGAAATAGTAAATGTATGAACTTTTCGACTAAGTAAACAAAATTAAATAATTCAATTGCATAGGACAATATTTGATTGGTTATGAAATAAAATGACAGATCAAATTTTCAATCAACGAGTAAAGAAACAAACTTTAGTAAATAGTGACCTGAAAAAAACAATATACTTGTTTGTTGAAAAAAGTTGAGAATCGGGAGGAATCGTAGGAAGTTGGAAGCTGGCGTCGAGAGATGTGGACTGTGTGTTATAGTGTTCCCGAAAATTTCAAGAAATTCCCGAAATAAATTGATAAAACTTATCAAATACTATCAAAACAATCCTAATAATACTCACAGATAATCAGATCCAAGTTTTCTACAAAAATCAGTCAAATTTCTCCAAATTTGGTATTGGAACTTCAGAGGAGCCTTCCTGGGGTCCAGAAGCGTTATCCCAATTCCAGAGAATCAGGTCAGTGTTCTTTTAAAATATTATTGGCCAATAATAAGTGAAAAAACTCAAATAAGTGCTTCATTTCGTTAAATTGATAAACATTCACAGCAATGATCGGTCTAAAATAAAAAAGAAAACGGACTTTATTTAGTGAATTAATAATATAAATCATTAACATTATCAAAAAGGCCTAATTCAAATAAATAAAAAATACGTACGTTCGCCATTTTATCATCATAAGAATGATGCTTAAATTTATTTCCATGTAATATGTCCATCTGTATATAAATCTTAATATTTCCATGTATATATATAAATCTTCTAATACTATTTCTTCCACAGCTTATTTGTAATATTTTTATGTATATTTTTCACATAAATTCTTCTATGTGTTAAAACATTTAAGTATTTCTTAGTCGACAATATTAGGTGTATTGAATGAGCACCGATGCTCCATCATCTCATTGTTGTATGTTCATTTTACGTTTGAAGTCCGCATGACTGGATTTTGAGCATGCGCACAGTAGAAAATATTAAATTGATAATTTCATTAGAGGTAACCATTGGCGTCTCAACGTATAATTATTAAATTGAAAATTTTTATTTTAAAATTAAATGTTGTTCAAAGTAAGGTGTTTCTTTTTATTTGAATAAAGGTAATACATTTTTAAATGCCAGGACTCAAAGAGTAGAGAGAGTTTCATGCTTCCGCATAAAATAACAATACATCACAAATACAATATAAAAATGATTAACTGAGCTAGCCACACAAAACAAAAAATTCAACACATTAATAATAATAATAAATAACTGTATAATATAATAATCAAATATTAGTTCTATATATATATATATATATATATATATATATATATATATATATATATAAAACTCAGAAATATTTGGAAATGCAGCAACAGGGAAAAAGAGAATTCTTTATTGGTTTTTATCCAAGCTTTCGAAAACGTTCGTTTTCATCATCAGGGACGCTACAAATAGAGGAAATAATGGGATTAATCTCAACTCCATCAATAAAGAGACTAAAGTGTACTTACGTCCAATGTAAAATTATTTTCCTTCATGTAAAACATGAGATTGAAGAACTCATCACTTGGCATCAGTTAGGGAAAATTGACATTCAAATTAGCAACAATATTAACAACATTAAGGCTGTTATAGTATAATAAAATAATAATAACAATAAAAACACAAAACTTGCACGAGATAAACGTCGTAAAATCATTTTTCAACAAACACAGCCGAAAATGACGCCACCAAGCAGGAATCTTTCCCTCACGGTAGTCGTCATTAAGCAATTTCTCAAAACGTGAGAGCGGCGCGCAGGTTCTATCTACCAATACCAATAGAACCGCTAAGGGAGAAGGGTTCAGGCCGTAACTTACGGCAAGAAGAAGAGTTCCCTTTAAACGTGACTGTCAATGTATTTCGGAAATGATGAGTTAAATGACAACTAATATGTAAACAATTGGATTGTTGATGTATTATCGTATACATATTGATTGTAAAAAGGCATTATTAAGGTAACAACAATAATAATATTAACATTAATAATAACAATAATAAAAATATACGTTGAAAACAGTGGAATTGCCCATACTGATAAATAATTGAATGTTAGTAGTGAGGTGTTGTTATTATGTGTACCTTGGAAAGTGTTCCCGTTATGTGGTCTGTGATTGTTATCCAATGACAGTAAAAAGGAATAAATCTCGCTCAAATGATTGATATCTGTTTTTTTGTTTATGCAATTATTTGACTGTGTAATGAAGGCCATCTCTAAGAAGGTTCTCTTGGTTTTATGTGACTCAGTAGCCAACACTTTCACTGATTCAAAGTCCATTCGATGTATATATATATATATATATATATATATATATATATATATATATATGTATATATATATATATATATATATATATATATATATATATATATATATATATATATATATGTATATATATATATATATATATATATATATATATATACAGAGTGGAAAGTCTAACTGGAACAAATTCTGTAACTTGATAAATAAAGGTTTATCGCAAAATTTGCTGCCTTATACCAAAAATTGGGCTAAGTCTTATAAATTTTTTATTGCCAAATGATTTTTTAGATCAGCTTAAAATTAGTTGGAAAATAACTATGTTTATATAAAAATTTTATCTGAATAAATTTCAGTCAATATATTGAGAATTATTTGGAAGAATTTTTCTTTGTAAGTATCAATTGAAAATAGAAAAAGGTGGATAAATTCAATATACGACATGGTATTTTACGTGATTTCAAAATTTTTTGTGATTTAAATTTGATTAGGTAATTTAATTGTTTATTAAATAGAAATTTTATTCTTTGTAGAGTAACTTGAGACGTGTAAATGGCGCAAAGTTTTACTAACATTCGTAGATGGCAGTTTTGGTAGTATATTTTTTTACCACAATATAAGTGTTATTTGAATTGCAATTTAAACATTCCAATTTTAATGGTTATTTAAAATTAATATATTATTAATGCCAATTCCTTAATGTCACAAAATCGTGATCGATCCATATCTCCATTATCTGTACGTCGATCCAGATCTCCATTACCTCTAATTCGTAACTTAAATACTAATACCGAGATGTCTACTTCAATTTCTCAAATCGAATTATCGTTAGCAAGCAATATTGTCCCAACATATAACGGTGGTTCTAAAAATTTGGCATATTATTCAAGGCAATCGAAAATAATGATTCATTCAACAATCTTTTGTTAGAGCAAGTCAAATCTAAATTATTTAGTCCAACTAGAGACCTAATCATAAATAGATGTTTTGATAAAAGGTCCGATTTAAAAACAGCTCTTATCACTTGTTTTGGCGATCCTAGGTCTGAAGAAATATTAGCACACGATTTTAATATTTCTATTCAAACTCATCCTCAATCATTTCCCGAATTTCATGACAAAATATCTCGAAAATTACAAGTCCTCAAAGAAAACCTAGTTATAAATTCTGATATTAGAGAAGTTAGAATTTCTAAGTAAACTATGTATACTGACAAAGCCCTTATGGTATTTAAAGCAGATCTCTTAAATCCCTACAGAGATCATTCACTTCAATTTCATCTCTAGAACAAGCATTGAACGAATGTAGAAGATTAGACAACGAAAATTCCCAAAAAGGTCAAAGAAATCGTCCACCTCCAAAACATAATACTTCATATAATCAATCACCAAGAAACCAACCTTCCTATAATAATTATAATTTGTCTGGAAGACCACACGTTCCTACAACCCCGAGTTATAGACCATTTAATAGATATAATGATAACAAACAAAGATTCTATTACCCAAATAACTATCAAAGACCGAATAATCAATCAAATAATAGATAAACGCAATCTCCTAATAATCAAAATTTTAATCTCCCTTCTCAACATTTCACAAGTCATTACAAACCAACCGCAATGAGTATATCTACAGCAAATACTTGTAGACCTCCACAGCAAAATTCTTTAAGACTAACAGGACCTCCGAATGTAGTTGTCGAAGAATTGATCAATATTGAAGATACTGACGATGATTCTGATGAATCATCATATGCTAAACCCAATACTAACAATACGATGAAACTCGAAATTTTTAATTGCGAGCCTCAGAATTGATATAAATAATATAAATTCAGCCCCTAAACTTCCAATTATATACCTCTCAAATTTAGACTTAAAAAGATTAATCGACCCCGGTGCAAGCAATTCCATTATAAATCCAGAACCAGTCTATAGATTATTTTCAGATTCCATTTATGAATCAAAATTTTTCGTTAAATCAATCAAAACATTTTACAATGGCAATTTTATCTGCAAATACCCTCTTTTGAAAGAATTCGGCATTAAATACATGTTACATATGTGTATCGTACCTTGGCGCGATAGATTCGATGCATTAATAGATAGTCAGGATTTTGATACATTAAAGGCACTTATTAATTTCGAAAATCATTTATTACAAATTAATTCTAATAAAATAACATTCTATTTGGAAGTAAATCTCAACTCATTTACCCCCTATTCTGAATCTCTAGATATTTTAAATATTCCTGTAAATATCGATAAAGGACAAGTAGTTCTTCCAGAATTAAAATTAAGCAACATAATAATACCTGAATGTATAGCTCTAGCGAAAGACGGTTACTGTAAAATACCTATAGGACAAAAAATCTCTTTAAATAATATTTCTATAAATATGCATGAACCTTTTCCAGTCCAACCTCTTTCGAAATTTGATGAAACAATCCTTTAATCATATTATAATAATAATATTGATATTACCAGACTTCTTCGAACAGATTATCAGAATCCCGAAAAAGAAGATGCAATAATTTCTCTTTTTAAAAAAGTTAAAAATAGATTTTATAACGAAAACTCCGACTTAACGTTTACTTATGTAGTTAAACATCACATTAGAACAGTTGACGATGTACTGAATCATCAAAAATAATATAGATACCATTACCATTTGAAACAATAAATTCAAAATCAGTTACAAACACTCCTAGCCAATAAAATAATTAAACCAAGTATATCCCCGTACAGTATCCCTACATTTGCCGTCCCCAAACGAATGGACGATGTGGAAAGAAAAAATTCAGATTAGTTTTCAATTACCGAAAACTAAATGAAAAAACTATCGAAGATAAATATCCCCTTCCTCCTATCGATGAAATTCTCGACAATCTTGGTCGAAGTACTTATTTTTCCAATATAGATTTGGCACAAGGTTTCACCAAATTGAAATACACCTATATTCGGCAGAATAAACTGCATTTACAGTGGATTATGGCCACTACGAATATACTCGTATGAAATTTGGCCTAAAGAACGCTCCTGCCACTTTTCAACTAGTCCGTCTTTTTCTCTATAAACAATGTTTCGTATACATGGATGACATAGTAATCTTTTCAAGACCATATTCTTTATATAAAACCAATATTTAGCGAATTAGAAAATATAATTTGAAAGTCCAAATAGACAAATCAGAATTCTTCAGAAAAGAAGTTGCTTTCTTAGGCCATATCAGGGGGATGGTATTAGGCCAAATCTAGATAAAATCCGAAACTTTCCTTCTCCCAAAACGGAAAAATGAATAAAATCATTTCTCGGCATGTTCTCCTATTATCGGAACTAAATTAGATTTAAACGACCCAGATTACCTCAATGTTTTCTAAAAATGCAAACAATTTCTTTGTAATTTTTCTATTTTAGCATACCCCGATTTCACAAAAACATTTACTTTAACGACCGACGCTTGAAATATCGCTATAGGAAGCGTTCTTTCCCAAGATTCCTATCCAATACCTTTTTATTCTCGAACACTAAATTCAGCTGAAAGAAATTATTGCACTATCGAAAAAGAACTCTTAGCTATAATCGATAGCTGTGAGTACTTCCGACCATATTTATATTCCAAAAAATTTATTATTGAAACTAATCATAAGCCACTCGTCTGGCTACATTATCTTAAAGAACCCAATCACCGTCTAATAAGATGGAAACTAAAGCTGGAAGATTTTGATTTGGAAATTAATTACAAAAAAGGCAGAGAAAATTACGTCACCGATGCATTATCGAGAAATTAACTCAATGAAGTTAATACAATTAATAAAAAAATTCCTAAACGTGATATAAAAATTAATATAATTACTGATATAGTTGTTACTTCCCCCAAACTCAAATACCAATACTTAAGATTTCAAACAAAACTCTGATTATATCGATGCAATTTCAACTATGGCAAGTGCAAATTCCCATCGAAATCTAGCATTAAATGATGCTAACGGAATTTTAAGTGAAATATCCGACGATAACAAAAGTACCACTTCACGCGAAACTAGACATTCCGCATAAGAAAATTTTTGGTTTCCCAATTTCAGAAAAACCCTTAAATTTCGCCCATTTTCAATTAATCCTAAAATATGGAGACAAAAACGACATAGATTATTTTAAGCCATTTCTTAATTTTAGAAAAGAATCCGACTATAACGTTATAAGTAATATGTTTTTAGAAATAGTTGATTCAACAAAAACATACTATATATACTGCCCCGATGATTCATTACTTAATATTGCTTCTAAGGAATGTTAGAACTAAACGTAAAAATTATTAAAACAAATACTTTTCTGAAAGACAGAATTCATAAGGAAGAACAAGTCCGATTAATTTCAGATTATCACGGAAACTACGAAACATATAAAGTATTTTCCAAAAATCCAAGAATTAGTAACAAATCGCGTTAATAATTGCGAATTATGTCTCACCTCGACATATGATAGAAACCCTCGAAAAATACCATTTTCCGGCCCACTCATTTCTAAAAGACCTCACGAAAATCTCCACATAGACGTATTTTCTATAGAAAATAAACAATTTCATACAATACTCTATTTATCCTAAGTACCTTCAAGCTTACGGAATTAGTGTGTCAAATTCTATCACTATACTTAGTAAACTCCGTAATTATTTTTCTCATCATAATTACCCTTGGCGAATAACTTGCGACAATGTAAGAGAATTAATTCACTAGCGAAACCTTTAAAGAATTCATATCACTATTTCATATAAAAATTCATTATGCGACACCCCAATGTCATACTGGAACTTCTCCGATAGAAAGTGCACATTCAACTTTAATTGAAAAATTAAGAATCCTCAGACAAAAATCAAAAGAAAATATTACCGACTTAGTTACAACTGCTATTATTATATATAATCAATCAATTTATTCAGTAGCAAATTTTACTCCATTTTCACTTCTTTATGGACCATATGAAAATCTAAATCTTCACGAAATAGATCCCCATAAACAAGGATTCCAAAATTACAACGAATATATAAAAATAGAAATTATCCCATTTTTCAACGGTCTTTATCAAAAACAATTAACAAAAAGAATCGAGCAATTACAATAAAATTAATAGTGAACGAACAGACGATATCCCAAAAACAGATGTCGTATATTTAGATATGGAACCACGAAATAAAATTAAACCTAAATATAAGAAAATATTAGTAGACACAAATCAATCAAACGATAAAATAATTTATCAAAAATCTTAAAAGATTAGCAAACCAGGCACTTCTAGTCAAAACAATTGAACCCCTAGGTTACATATTAGTTAGTTTAGATTACCTAAATATAAGGCCAATTATCATAAGATTTATTCAAGTATAAGTATTGAAGAAATTGAAAACTCATATAAAACATTAGTATTGAATCAAGTTCATTTAGCTAGTAGACTTGACGATTCAACAATCACTTCAGCATAAATTTATAATAGAGATATCGACTTACTCTCAAAAGATATAAATAAACTTAAAATGTATGCTCGATCAAATGAAGTGATTAAAAGAGGTTTAATAGATGGCCTAGGTACCGTAGTAAAATATATTTCAGGAAATCTTTATCAAAACGACCTAATCGAAATTTAAAATACATTTGAAAAAATCAATTTAAATGACAACAAACTAATGACTGAAATTTCGAAGTTGCATTCATTTGTAGGACAGATTACTCAACGCTGACAAACAGACCTACGTAAAATACAAAATTATGCTGAAAACGTTGTAAGACAATTAAATACTTTAGATGATAGATTGAATAACGAAATTATTATTCATATTCCACTAGAACAAATTAGAGACCTCTTTCCGAATTAAGCTTTCAACTAGTAAACACATATAGTCTCGTTTTCTGCATTTTTTGGTAAATATCATTAAAAACGCGTTAGTTTTATGTGTATTGTTTTTACAAGTGGTAAGTCGCTTTATATCTACCGTATAGTAACGACTAAATAATAGGCCAGTCCATCTGGCCAATTTTTCACTTAATATTTTGGTATCCAAAATATTAAAACCAAAAATGTCAACCACAATAAACCAGCCACAATCAGCTGGACCTAGCTTCGCAGCAGTTACAAAAAATTCAGTAAAGAAACCGCAAGCACCTACATCATTCCCAAGCAGAAATCAAGCTATTGTCATGAACGCTCTCCCAGGCGTCGTCCTTTTTGACTACATTAAGGCAATCGGCGAAATTGTAACACCGAAAGGGATTACCTTTGCATCACGCATTTCCAATCACCGTATATGTATATATCTATCTTCTGTATCCGTTATAGATAATCTCATAAAAAATCATCCTTCTGTTACCATCAAACAACAAATCATACCAATTCGTAGACTTATCACACCGGCTAAAAGATTACTACTCTCCAATGTTTGTCCCTCTATCCCTAACTCTCTGATCGAACAGGCACTTAAAAATGAACTTGGGCTGCAGCTCGCCTCTCCAATTTCCTTCTTTCGATGTGGCTCCCCAGAAGATGAATATGCACACATTTTCAGTTTCCGACGATCTATTTATGTTATACCTGAAAATGAACCTTTTGAAATACAAACTTCAATTGTAATCCTACATGAAAATACGAACTGTAGAATCTTCATTACTTCAGACAAACTTGAATGCTTCCTTTGTAAGCAGTCTGGACACACCGCAGATTCCTGCCCCAATCCGCAAGATATATCCTGCAACCCCCCTACACCTTCTACCTTCAGACACGAAAGTCAAGACATATCTTCTGGCTTATCACCTCCTCAACATTCCTCATCCAAAGAGCATCCTGCCGATAATACCTCTTCAATTTAAAAAAAAACTACAGAACAACCCCAAATTTCAGATGGTTTAACACCCAACTTTGGCATTAAAAGTACACACTCCACTGACACCAGAATCGAATCACCTCCTATACAAATTACTACCATTCCTCCAATTCTCGACCTCGAAAATACTCCATCCCCCTTATTCGCAGCTTTTGTAACACCAATTTCAGCTCTTAAGAAAAAGTCCAAAACTGAAAACAAAGACGTTTGGAAGATAACTCCCTCTAATCAAGCCAAAATAGAAAAATTAATTGATATCGATCCTAAAAAATTCTCTCTATCGTCCATACAGTTGATAGCGATCCTTTAAAAGAAGCCTATAGCTTTACCACTAATATTGAATCACTCATTGAAGACCTTTCACAAATATACCAAATTCTATCTGATAAATCTCTTAAAAATCGAATTACTAGATTGCAAAAAAAACTAAAACGCGCAAATAAACCCCAATGATGCTGTCGAACTTGCAAGTCTATCGTCCATCAATTCAAACTACCCCAATCAGGAAGATTCCGATTTATTTTAATATATCTTTTATCCAACACATTTTCAAAATTTTTTTAATATTCTAAATTTCAAAATTCAGTATTTTACAATAGAACTGCGCCTAGAACAAATTCAGCATCTAACCTCAATTTACCGCCCAGATTTCCTCTGTCTACAGGAGAGCAATTTTAAAACAACTAATATCCCACGAAATGAATCTTTTGAAGGTTACCATTCTATTAGAAATAACTGCAAAATAGCTAGCGGGGGTTCATCAATATTCGCCTCAAACGAAATGTATTTAGAACTACTTCCACTGACAACAAACCTGGAGGCAAATGCCATAACGACATACTGCCCCAACAAGCTAACCATATGCTCCATCTATATTCCTCCAGATCATCCTATAAAAGAAGATGAGCTTCTTGAACTAATATATCAACTCCCCCAGCCGTTTATCCTCACAGAAGACTTTAACGCTCATAACAGCATGTGGGGTTCACAAAAGACATTTGGACACGGAAAGGTAGTCGAAAATATATTGAACTGTACAAATTCTTGTCTACTCAATACAGGGTGTAATACATACTTTAATATTTCCTCCGGTACCTTTTCTGCCATAGACTTAAGCATAAGTGATCCCAAATCAGCCCCTTTTATGTCTTGGAAAACAGCTGATGGACTTTATGATAGTAATCACTACCCAATAATTATATCAGACAATCACAATGTTGCAGTTTCCGGAAAAAGTTATTGGTGCCTCAAAAAAGGTAACTGGTCTGAGTATTCCACGACATTTGACACCCTTTTACTTACTCATGATGCCTACGCTTTCAACAATGTTGATGGCTTGATAAAATCAATATCAGATTCAGTTCTCTCGGCTGCGAAGACCCACATTGGAAAAATGTCTTTTTTGCCCAATCATAGGGCAGTTCCTTGGTGGAACTCCTCTTGTGATGACGCAATACGCCAATCCAAAAGAGCTCTGAACCAATATTTGAAAAACAAAAGTTCAGACAATCTTATTAGCTACAAAAAACTCGAGGCTAAAGCTAAATACGTAGTAAAACAGAGTAAGAAATCATCTTGGAAGAATTATGTATCAACCATAAACGAAAATTCCAACCCCAGTCAACTATGGAAAAAAATCCGACCAATTCAAGGTCATAAAACAAATAACAAAATTACACGTCTCATTTCAAACGGTTCGGGTTTTGGATCACATGAACATATTTCAAATATTCTTGCAAGTCATTTTGAAGCGAAATCCAGAAATCACACAAATGTCAATACTTCACCTTCTCAAGAAAGTCCTTCTAGTAACATTCTACTATCCGAATATGTCAAGCACATTGATTCTCCTTTCACCATAAGCCAACTAACAACTGCCTTAGCTAAATGCAAAAACTCTGCTGCTGGTCCTGATGATATTCCCTATAGTTTCCTGAAATACTTATCCATGTATAGCCTCACTAAGCTTCTGAATGTATACAATTTCATATGGATGTCACAAAAGTTCCCTTCTCAATGGCTCAAGTCGATAGTTATTCCGGTACTTAAACCAAATCAGTCACCTATCTTTCCGCAATCTAACAGACCGATTTCACTTCCATGCACTATGTGCAAATTATTGGAAAAGATGATCAATAGGCGTCTTCTATGGTTTTTTGAAAAACATAGTATCATTCCAAAGGAACAATCTGGCTTCCAACGTCAGCGCTCAACCAGAGATAATCTTGTACTACTACAAGCCCACATTTCTAGCGCAATTAATAACAGACAAGATGTAATAGCCACTATCTTCGACATTGATGGAGCTTTTGATAACATCTCAAGAAATGCAATTCTCGAAAAGCTCACACAATACAATCTCACTGGCAGTATATATGCATTCATAAAAAGTTTTTTAACATCTAGAACATTAAGGGGTTTCTATTAATAACTCCATTTCCTCTTCATATACCCATCATGATGGAGTTCTCCAAGGCTCAGTTTTAAGTACATCCTTGTTCATCCTCGCCATTAACAAGTTATGCAACAATCTTCCTTCACCTGTTAAATGCTCTTTATACGCAGATGACCTAATAATGTACTGTCATGGCAAATCCAATGACTCTACTTCCAAAATACTCCAGCTAGCAGTAAATGCCCTACAAAGCAAAATTGCCACTCTAGGACTTACCCTCTCACATACCAAATCGAAAGTTATTAAATTCAGTAGGAGAGCGCAAACTTATATCCCTAGTATCACAGTCAACAACTTTCAATTACCTGTTGTAGATGAGTGTAAAATCCTGGGAATGTTATTCGACTCTAAATTATCCTGGAAACAACATATACAGGAAATTAAAGGAATATGTCTTAACCGACTAAATATTATTAAAACACTCTCACTTTTTTATTGGGGCGCAGATGAATCTACCTTGCTTAGAGTATATAGAACCCTCATTCGTTCCAAAATAGATTATGGAAGTTTCATTTAGATGTCTGCAACTAAAACTATTCTACGTTCCCTTAACACAGTACATAATACCGCCATCCGCTTATGCCTGGGAGCGTTTCGGTCAAGCCCAGCTGAAAGTCTCTATTGTGAAGCAAATGAACCCCCTCTCTGGCTCAGACGACAACACCTCCTTCTCAACTATATTGCCGCAATTTCCTCCAATCCAGTATATCCTATATTAACATCATACCAACTTCATGACAACCCTCCATGTACCTTTATTATACGTTCTATTCCTCAACTTATACAACCTCTAATTCAAGACGTAAACCTTTCACATACTCGATCCCGCCCACTCTCCAACACTCCTCCATGGACCAAATTTCTCCCACAATACGATCTCTCCCTCTGCAAATTTAACAAAGATGAAACCAATAGAGATGTTATTCGATCTGCTTTCCTCGACTTGCTAAATCTTAAAGAATATAACATGGTCATATATACGGACGCATCCAAGACAGAAGTAGGAGTTGGGTGTTTCATAACCACAGTACATGGATCGATCGGAACCTACAAAATACCCTCTATTTGTAGCGTCCACGCGGGTGAGCTATACGCTATCCTACAAGCCTTTAAACATGTCCAACAACTTGCAAATACACACATAGCCGTATGCACAGACTCATTATCCTCCATCCATTCCATTAGGAACACATTTACTAACTACCCCCTTGTCCAAGATATACACGACATATATCAACAACTAAAAAGACAAAATACAACAGTTACAATAACATGGGTCCCATCCCATATTGGAATTATTGGGAACGAAAAAGCCGATTGCCTTGCCAAAGAAGCTGCCTCAACTGCTACTGCCACGGTGAATCTTCAGCTTTGTAATGACTTAAAAGTTAGCCTGAAAAAAATCATCCGTTACAACTGGCGAATTCACTGGAGTCAAATTATGTGTCCACTGCGTGAAATTCAACCAATATTGAATCAGTTTACCTGTCCCGATCTATCTAGGAAAAATATGGCTGTCATACGAAGATTACGTATAGGTCATACTAGACTTACGCATGGTTACCTAATGACATCGTCACCTCAGCCGAACTGTCAGTATTGCCACGTAAAGCTCTGCATCAAACATATCCTCGGTGAATGTCCATACTTCGCCACAAGACGCCTACAACTAGGAATACATACAAACTATACGGAGATCCTTATAGTGATAATCAAGTGCGCAAAGTGATCAAGTTCCTAGAGGAAGAACAACTTATTAACAGAATTTAATAAAAAAAAATTCCATTTAAGTATCATATCATGTAATCCCATATTCATGTTAGTTTTAAGCTATTAGTTTTGATTTACATTATGTAATGTAACTTTGTCTGTACTGTACCTCGTGCTAATGGCCATAGCTGTCTTATGCACGTTAATTTAAATAAAAAAAAATTAGAGACCTAAGAATTTATATTCAAATTTTACTTAAAACAATATCATTCAGTAACCCAGAAATTTTAAGTGTAGAATTAATTAAACAAAATTATCCCTATTCCCAGTAAAGAAAATAATATCCTCCCACCCCCATACGCCTTCACATTAAATTCCAAAGGATCAACAAAATGGACAATCAAAGAATGCAAGAAGACATTTTAGTTCTGGTATTGCGAAAAGGAACCATACGAAGACCCTTGTAACTTGGAAGACCTTCCACTCTGCAACTACGCTCAAGTGAAAAGCGACTTTTCACTCAATTAGCTAATGGAATTACAATAATTTGCTCAAAGAAGATAACTATCATCAATGAAGACTGCAAATAAAATTTCAAATCATTGAATATCTCAAAATGTAACGTCGTACTAGGAAACAATGATTGTATTTATTCTTTCAAAAAGCACACTTGAATAGGGTTAAATAAAACAATTAGCGGCCCAGCCTCAAAGAACCCACAGAAATTCATCACAAAATCAGCATTAACAATTTACAAGTGGACGATTCAACCAAGCTGCTACCACAGTATCAAAAACCAAATTTGCTACCTATAGAATTTCATCAAAGCCATTTAGGAATAACAACATTACTAAGTTTTATTTCATTAGTTCTACTATTTTTGTATATGTATATAAAATATTTTAGAAAAATCAAAAATCCAGAACAATCCCAGGGTGAACCCATGGAGCTACCACAATCCGTATTGAAGCCATAGCCACGAGGTCGCTCCTTTAAGAAAGAGGGGAGGAGTCATATGGAGACATCCTGTTGAACTCACATAAAATTATTGTTAAATTGCTGACAGGACGTTTCCGACATTATTGGATTTATAATTTTTAACTTTAATCGGAAAACACGTCGTGACATCCTGTATACACAATTGTTATAATTTACTTATCATATATTTTTTCTTCTGTATTCAGCATTATTTTACATTTTCCTTATTTTTGTAAACTAAAAAAGAAGTCAGTCATAATTGTATCACCAAATAATCATAAAGTTTGATAAATCTTTTTGAAAAGTATATTTTCTACTTATTAAATTTAATTAGCGTCATTGGAATAAAGTAGGGTGGAATAATAATTAGTTGCTGTAATTACTGATTCTCGATAATTGAAGCCTGTTTAACGGAATCGATATTTTTCTTGTACTTTGTCAAATTATTCGCTAGTGTATAAAAAATAGTACTAACGGTTTTGTAAAATAATATTTAGATGGGAATTTCTACTTGCATGAACAGAAGTAGTGTAAACATTCTATATTTTTCAAAGAGACTGTCACTTATTGAACGTGTTGGGTGGTAAAAATGACAGAAAACCTATTATTCAAAAAAATAGTTTTGGTAACATTTATTTAGTTGAAAAATGTATTTTCATAAAAAAATTTTTTGTACTGGATTGAATGAAACTTCCTATTTCAATAAGTTCAACAAATAACAATGTACTTCTGAGGAAATATTTGTACGACCAGAACAATAACAGACAAGCAATGCTAATACATAGGTATACGGAGGAATGAAAGGAAATTATGAAAATTTTCATTTTGGTGTGCAAAAAACTTCATTAGTAGGAATTTCAACAAATTAATACAGTATAAATTGATATTTTCAAGTATAGTCGTTTTTCCGACTTTAACAGCATCGCCTTCTATGGATATTAGCGTTTGACGGAAATTTGTGAAGTACTGAACCGGCAAATTTTAATAAGATTTGATAAACTCTGTTAAAATTCGCCGCTTTGAAATATAACGCCTTTTGAAGTTGTGGAAGAAATTTTCCGGCATACTGAAATATTTATATGACAAGTAAAGTGCAAAGTTAGGTCATGAAAGAATGAAAACCGCAGCATAAAGGTGAAATTAGATCTAAGAAATAACAAAGAAAATATCAAAATATCCGGGATGTTGAACCGGCTATTTTCCTTTAGAACGGCTCGGTGCTCTCCCAATAGTATATTGTATATTATTGTTCAATTGTTTCAACATTTTTTATTCAATTAGGATTTTAATATATGTAATTTGCTATTACGGGTCTGTTTGTACCTATATTTCTTAACATTAATTTACAAATCCGTTTTTTATTTTTTCTGTGAAAATATTCAGTTAGGTAACTCGACACTTTCTCTTATTGGTCAAATGTTGTACTTTTGTAGCATCCATCCTGCATGATGTTTGGCTCGAAATGTATTTCGTCTGTTGACGCAATAACAGGTTTATTCTTTGAATGAAAATTCTTTGCTTCGATTCTGTGAGAATTATCGATTCTTTATAGAAAGGAGCGGATCGGTGCAAAAAATAAAGAAAAAAATGGGTTTATTCAGAATTTTTCAAAAGTGGACATCTCGATAAGGATTATAATGCCTTAAGCCCGTTTTCTGGTCCGTTTCCCCTAGTACACAGTGTGTAAAGGCGTGCGAATTTTATTCATGCTAGTTCCTTGAACAAGTCTTCTGATGCTCCAAACTGATTTCTTTTTAAAATCTATTGTTTTTCTTCCAATTGTGTATTTTTTCATGTCAAAGCATTTCACAGCTTTTATAACACATTCACCAACTAAATTATTCGATGCCATTCTAATACTGAAAGAGTTTTATCAATCGATCACGATTGATTTCGTTATGTCTCCAACTTCGGCAGCTGTTTGTATTCTTACGGCACGGTCAGTCTATCGCATTTATTGCTCATTACATCAAATTTATATTATAAACTATCTATTGATATTCATTTTGAAGTAGAGTACAACAACAATCAATAAACTATCAAACCTGTTAACGAGACTGCTGTCAAATATTACTATGGCATTTTAGGTCTTTATTTGCTCCAAAATTTTTATAAAAATAGCGACTTTGATGTGTAGTATTAGAAAGAATATTGAACGTAACACGGGAAGTAAGTATTTTGTAAGTCTCCAAATGTTACCGCTTTCCGCGACTGGAAACGTCTATTTACTTCCCTCGGCACATGAATAACTATGACGCTTTTTGTAATACTGTCATTAAAAACATACCAAGGGGCAAGTGGAAGAACGTGCCTATGAAGTTTAAACAAAACTCTCTATATTTCATACTATTTATTGTATCACCACTACGGTACAATCTGTAATGAATCGTATACAGTACACACGGAACCCTTAACATCGACAAGTTGAGTAATCGACCTGTGAGGAATAGATACATATCAGTGACTATATATTGGGTGTTCTTTCTATACTGTACATCTATCCATTTTTATAATAATTTCACAATTACAGATTACTCCTGATTAAATTACTACATTATACTCCTAAAATCCAAGATTTAACATAAATACGTGGAAATTATTAAACAGCAATAAACTAAATACAATAACATTAGCAGCTTCAATACAATAACATTTATATAGTGATAATATAATTACAAAACTAATCTAATTACAGAACTTTATTATGAGATCTAAGCTACATTCCCCGTACAATGACATTGCGTTAAATCTAAAAACAAAATTAGAATTTTACTCAACAGGATTGGCAATGGCCCATTCACCATCTACCTTTTTTAAGTGGACTACATTTTCAACTTGAACTTCTCCCCCTTTTACACTAGTAACTGTGTGGGAAATTACATCAAATGTAGGAGTTAATTTGTTTTCTTTTGTAACATTTTTTACAAAAACGTTATCCCCACCTTGTAGAATAGAACAATGAAAAACTCAAAGTCAAAATGTCACAAATTGATTTTATTATACTGAAGTGCTGAGCTACTAGTTTCGGCCCATAATGGCCATCTTCAGGCTACAAAGAATGTTTGGGTAAGGAAGAAAACATTAAACAATCTGTATATCTTACCTAGATGATGATAATTATTAGTGGGGCAACAAACGTCCACACATAGCGCCGATGAAGGGAAGTATGTAATTTATGTTACTGTTAAGCACAACAACTTTAAACGCATGTTACCCCCGAAATAAAAGCTAACGATACAAATTGTGGTAAAAGTTAGCATAAACATAATTTACTCTGTGAAAAAGAAGAAGAATAATCAATAAACTAAAAGTAGTAGTCTAGTCAAAAGATAAAAAAGAGAAGATTATGACAGTAGTATTCAACTTAAAAAGAGTGAATCAAATTGTAAGCAATTGTAAATGAAGATATTTCTATAGTAACATACATATAGTTGGTAAAATATTATTAACAGCGATTTTTACAATAACAATACTTGACAATATTAAAACTACCCAAAAGCAAAGTATGTTGGTTCTTTACATTTCCTTTGCCCTGTACCTTATAAGTTTGGTAACATTTTCAAGAGGTATAACATTAAATTTGGCTTTAAGACTGATAACAATCTAAGATCTTTTTTGGTTAACACCAAAGATTCTGTTCCGACGTTACATTCTCCTGGTATATATAAATTGAGCTGTCAGGATTGTAATGCTGTCTATATCGGTCAGTCTGGTCGTTTGTTAGACACTAGAATTAAAGAACATCTTAGTTTTGTTAAGAGAATTCAAAATACTGACCCACCTGCTTCACCATCTGCTTTTGCTAATCACATTATATCTGAAAACCACAATTTTTTTATCAGATGCGTGTAGATTACATAGGTGCTTTAAGCTTTGAAGGTCCTAGGATGAATTTACTCGAGATTTTCGAGATTAACCGGATTAGTTCAGATAACAACGCTGTTTGTCTTAATGAGCAACAAAGACCAAAAGATCCATACATCTTCCTCAATCTCCCATTTTGATTGTTTGGTGTATTCCTTTGCTTTTGGGTAGTTTTAATATTGTCAAGTATTGTTATTGTAAAAATCGCTGTTAATAATATTTTACCAACTATATGTAAGTTACTATAGAAATATCTTTATTTACAATTGTTTACAATTTGATTCACTCTTTTTATGTTGAATATATGGAGGGTAGAAGTAAGGAGGACCAACTCAGTGTATGAAAAAGTGTCCGCTAACAGGGAGCAAATTAAGGTGGCGCCATAGTAGCAAGTGGAAAGACTGTAAAACTTGCGCAATAAATTATTAGAGTAGGATAATAAAATTAGCACTTTTTAAGTTTGTAAAATTAATTTTTATGATAATGATTCACAATTGGTATAAAAAATGGATAATTGTTTTATATTTCTTAACTTCAGTATTGTAAAATAATAAATTTCATGTCCTTTCCACTCGCTACGCTAGCGTTATTGTGTTCGGTTATTGAACTGTAGTTTGCTGCTTACAGCTGGACACTTTTTCAACTTGTTCCCTATACAAGACGGTCCTCCTTACTTCTACCCTCCATTGTTGAATACTACTGTCATAATCTTCTCTTTTTTATCTTGTGACTAGACTACTACTTTTAGTTTATTGACTATTATTCTTCTTTCTCACAGAGTAAATATTGTTTACGCTAACTTTTACCACACATTGTATCGTTAGCTTTTATTTCGGGGGTAACATGCGTTTATAGTTGTTGCGCTTTCCAGTAACCTAAATTACATCCTTCCCTTCATCGGCGCTATGTGTGGACGTTTGTTGCCCCACTAATAATTATCATCATTTAGGTAAGATATACAAATTGTTTAATGTTTTTTTCCTTACCCAAACATTCTTTGTAGCCTGAAGATGGCCATTGTGGGCCGAAACTAGTAGCTCAGCACTTCAGTATAATGAAATGAATTTGTGACATTTTGACTTTGAGTTTTTCATTGTTGTAATACTAGTCACATTTGAGGTATAGATGAGATATTTGCCCTTTTGTTTCCTCCAGTGATCCTCTTCTCGAACTTCTTCTTCAATTACCTCATGGGGAGAATCATGGGGAATAGTTGGCAACTTGTCTCGATATCTGTGAGGGAAAAATAGTTCAGACGGGGTTTTTCCTGTTGTGGTGTGGTGGTGGTGTGTTGTACATTGTAAGGTACTCCAGTAAACCTGCTGCTGCTGCTGCTAAACCGTCTACCGTTATCTGCAGTTATAGATTCAGGGAGGCCTACTCGGGAAAATGTTTCTTCTAACATCCTTATGGTCGAAGCTGAAGTTATTTCTTCCGTTATTTGTATCTCCTTGTATCTGCTATAGTAATCTACTACAACTAGCAGATAATCGTTACTGGGGAGGGGTACCATAAAATCGATGGCTATGTCAACCCACGGCTTTATTGGTAATTGAAGCCGCTTCATAGGATGTGGTGGGTTCGGAGCCGAAACCAAAGTGCAACCTTTACATTGTGATACATATTTTTCGGTTTCGCTATCCATCTTTGGCCACCACACTTTAGTGCGAAGGCGTTTTTTCATTGCAACAATGCCTGGGTGTCTTTCATGGGCAAGGTCTAGTGTTCTTCGGGGATTATTATTGTATTGCCTCTAAGTAAAATATCACCGTAACAACTCAATTTTGTTGCGAACATTTTGTACCTTTCTGTGCCTTCGGACCATTTTGCACCCTTCAAGGCATCTTTGACCAATTGAATTTCATTATCAACCTTAGAACATTTCCCCAATTCTTCTAGTGTAATTGCTACCGGCTTCATATATTCCACTAGATGATGAATGAATTCTTTTTCGAATGGTTCTGCAATAATTCCATTGGAAGACAACCTAGAGAGAGGATCTGCTATATTCATTTTCCTGGGTCGATAGATAATTTTGAAAGATTGTAATCTTAAAACTCATCGTTCGATTCGAGCACAAGGTTTTGATTTGGGGTTAAAAATAACCTCTAGGGGTTTATGGTCCGTTACCAATTCAAATTCTTCTCCAAACTAAAGCAAGAGCTTCCTTTTCTGTTTGGCAGTAACGCTTCTCACAGTCTGTCAAACTTTTATTTCCGAAAGCTATAATACGAGGTCCTTTAGTATCAAATTGCAAGAGCACGGCACCCAAGCCCACCGGACTTGCATTGGCAATTACTTGAGTCCGATCCTTAGGATCGTTGTATCCCAGAATGGATTTACGAGAAAGTGTTATTTGTTTAAAGGTTATAAATGCTTTTGTCTGATCTTCCTTCCAAAGGTCTTCGATGTTAGCATTTTTCCCAACTTTTAACTTCAATAATTGTTTAATCGGATCCGTTAATATTGCTAGGTTGGGAATCCATTTTCCAACAAAATTCACCGAATTGATATTAAAAACACATTTCTTTTCATTTAGTGAAACATTAAACGTTTTAAGGGTATCAAGCGTTTTTTAAGTCTATTGTTATGGTGTTCTTGATTTTCTCCAAAAACAATTATATCGTCTATGAAATTAAGAGTCCCGCTACAACCTAATAGTATTTTTTCCATTATTTTTGGAAAGATATCTTGAGCACAAGTAATGCCAAACATAAGTCTTTTGTATCTATACAGTTATAAAAGTTGTAATGAAACGTGAATTATTGGGTATCTCTACTTGATGAAATGCGTTTTTTACATCACGTCGAAAAAATACGGTACAAATCCATTTTTGGCAATGGGTGATTTTCGCGGGCTATCGCTTGATTTGCCCGTTGCATATCCACGCGAATTCGAACGTCGCCATTTTCCTTCAAAATAGGGACGATTGGGGACACCCATTTAGATGGTTCATTAACAGTTTCAATGATATCTCCGTCAAGTAATTCTTGGAGAGCTAGTTCAACCTTCCAAACGTATCGGTATTCTCCTATAGGGTTGAGCAACTGGTTAAATTGTCTTATCTATAGGTATATCCGCCACCACATCTCTGAATT
This sequence comes from Galeruca laticollis, assembly GCA_963921935.1. Lineage (NCBI taxonomy): Eukaryota > Metazoa > Arthropoda > Insecta > Coleoptera > Chrysomelidae > Galeruca > Galeruca laticollis. The sequence goes on along the minus strand of OY998176.1, from coordinate 147,246,930 downwards.
TCGGAAAGTGCGTCGTGACAGAGTTTACGCTGACACAAATTTTTAAAACTCCAAATGACATCGCTGTGTCTTACCCTAATCAGGATCTAAACCCATTTTTCACGACCTAGGAAGTGGCATTTTCAATTTTATCACCTACCTTGATTTCCGCATCAAAACGGCAAAGAACTGTCAAAGGGACATTACTGGTATATGGTATTTTTTTTATTTGGCTCCTTTACTTGTTTTGTCACTTTAACTCTATCTTTTTTCAGAAACTCCCAAGTTTCATCGTCAATAACATTATTTTTACTACCTGAATCAATAATCATTTGGAACATTACACTTCCCCCGAGACTATTTGGGATGGCATCAAAAAAATTAAAAATATCCTTTCCAGACACATACCCGGTATTCACTATAATGATGAGTGGATAACAAATCCCACTGAAATAAGTAACCTCTTAGCGAATATCTTTCATTATAAATCCTCCAATATCATTTTTACCACTTCCTCTGATTCCTACAACACCCCCTTCTCTCGACAAGAACTCCATCATGCCCTTTCCAAATCTTGGAACTCCGCTCCAGGCCCAGATGACATTTCAATAACAATGATCCAAAATCTACCAATACTCAATAAACAGGAAATCTTAAATTTCTACAATTATTTATGGACCAATCATATATTTTCCTCATCCTGGACTCACACGATTATAATACCTATTCATAAACCTAACAAACCTAAAAACCTCTTAGAAAGTTTCCGCCCAATATCACTCACAAATCATCTATGCAAATTACTAGAAAGAATGGTCAACCTTCGACTATCGTGGTTCCTAGAATCCAAGAGTATTCTGAATATTTATCAACTCAGATTCAGACCCAAACGATCTACAATAGATCATCTGTCTAGTCTCGAAATTAGCATACAAACATCTTTTCGCATACAACATCACCTCATAGCAGCTTCTCTCGACCTTTCTAATGCATATGGAGATACAATATCATCTATCAGCTCAAAGACTTCGAGCTCAATGGTAACCTCCCCATGTTTATTACAAACTTCTTAAATCAAAGATCCATCTCTGTAAGAATCAATAATGCCGAATCCATTCTCATCCCTCTCGAAAATGGAGTCACCCAAGGTTCTGTACTAAGCTCCACCCTCTTCATCATATCTATCAACTCTATATCAAAATACATCCCCTCTTCCATATCCTACAGAATATATGCCGATAATCTAATAATTTATCATTCCTTCTCCACTTCCAAAACATCTGAAAGACAAATTCAAATTTGTATTAACAACCTATATAAATGATCCCTAAACACTGACTATTCCTTGTCCCCTCCAAAATCCTTCATCATTCACTTCTGTAGAAAAAGAAATTGTTCCAAACTCAACACAATCTCCATCAATAATGATGAAATTCCCATAACAGATAACATAAAAATATTAGGCTTATATTTCGACTCTTATCTTAATTGGAAGTTCCATATAAATTAGTTAAAATCCATATCTCAAGGCCATTATAACATCCTGAAATTCCTATCCCATCACACCTGGGGTTCAGACTACAATACATTAATTAAAATATATCGAACAAGTAATTTTACCAAAACTAATGTACGGTGGATTCATTTTCGATTCCGCGAGACCCTCATATAAAAAATGGCTCAACCCAATCCAAAATCAAGCCCTCAGAATCTCAACTGGAGCATGCCGAACTTCTCCCATAGAAAGCCTACAAAGTATCACTAACTACCCTTTCCTAAAGAATCTCAGAGATATCCAACTGATAAAATACACTGTTACCGTGAAACAATGACTTTTCATCCAAAAAACTAACAACCTACTGTCTCCTTCCTCTACAATAATGCGAAAGAATCCCACCTCCGGCTCCAATGACCGGGTAAACATACTTCTCAACAACATAAATATATCTCTCCCAATCGTCTTACCAATAAACTTCAACATATTTGCCCCATGGACACTTTCTTTTCCCATTAATACCTCCATTCTCTCATTCGATAAATATTCCCTTCCTAATTCATTCTTTACATCACACTTTCCACAACTCATTCGCCAAAAATACAATCAACACCTCTCAATATTTACAGACGGTTCCAAATCTGAAAACGGAGTTGGATCTTCCTTTTATTAATCTAACTACTCTATAATAATACTCCTCGCCATTCGCGGAGCCATAAAACACATTTTAAAAAACAAAACACTATCTCTAATAATCTCAGATTCCCTTAACGCACTGAAGCTTATACAAATATTTACCGCCAATCATCCTGTTTCTCCCCAAATACAAAATTTACTCTATATCTCCAAACTGAGAAATCTAGAGATTAGCTTCCTTTGGATCCCCAGTCACAAAGGCATAACAGGCAACGAAAGAGCAGAAACAGGTAACGAAAGAGCAGATTTCCTTGCCAAACAAGCAACCACAGATGGCTCACCTATCCTAATCATATACACCTCAAAAGAAACTAACTCCTTCCTTTCCTCTATCAATCGATATCTAATTCAAAAATATTGGCACGATACTAACATAAAAACAAATTATGCGAAGTGAAAAATAATTTCTTTGATTCATATGACTTCCCTTAATTACCTAGGAAAGACAATGTTAAATTGAAAAGAATTGCCATAGGCCATTCCAATTTAACCCATTTCTTCCTCCTCAAAAATGAACCTCCTCGAACCTTTTCCACTTCCATCCTCTCAATAAAACACATAATCATAGATTGTCTACATCTTCAAAACAAAAGAATCAGCATATTAAACTCAAATTCATTCAAAGACATCATGTCTCCAAATTTAACAGCAACCAAAAAGCTCATTCAATATATAAAAGACATCAATTTATACAACAAACTCTGAAACACATAACATAAAGAATTTTTCTTTAAAAATTTGCAATATGAAAGAATTATTGTTATTACTCACCTCAACATAAAACATAAAAGTTAAAGTAATTCCACACAATGCATATCCACAATAAAAACTCTTATGGGTGCTAAATGACCAAGAGGTCGATGCACCTAATCCCCCTAACATTTCCTTCCTTCCTATATTCTGATCGAACAATTGTCTAAATTGTAACCAAAGAATGTCCATTTTGTTATTTCATTGTTAGTAGAGGATGATCATTTATTTAAAAAAAGCTTCTTCATACATTCTTGCGTCCAGTTTATATTATATCATGAACAGAATCATTTCTGTAGTATATCTTCTCATAGGTATCTCTTAATTTATTGCAAAACTCGAACGTAATGTATAACTATGAATTGATCCTATAAATGAAACAATAAACAATTGACAAATCATTGATAGATAAACGTTAGTGTACTTTATTTATTAAAAATTTTAAAATATAGTTTGTACCAATGTACCTTTAAGACCATTTAATCTATTAATTTCCTAGCTGGAACCACACTAGACCATTTTATAATTTGTTTTAAAATAAGGTTAAAGTCAAATGTCAAATAAAAATAAATACAATAATCAACTAGATGACACTAAAAATTACTAAAAAAGTGTTCAAAGAGATCATTGTGACAATGTAAATAAATAAATGAGGTCTCTTTTATTCGCGAATTATAAAAACTTATTTTTAACGCGCTTCTTTGCTTCTAAATGTACCTAAATATTCGTGTTATCATAAGTTTTCCTTTATAGATCAGAATATCATGAGGTGAATTTTTCACACCAAATGATATACTCAACTTGCTATAGATTTTGATTGGAATTGAATAATATTTCACCTGATGTCGTGATTGTAAATTCAATGAGTTTGAGGGTTCGAATTTTATATCGGAGGCATGATATGTTCCACACAGATCTTAAGCAGTGTCTAATGACATTCGTAAAAAATATCCTTTGAAATAAAGCTATTCGTCGTCTAAGATACGATTACATATTATTTTCAGATTTCTTAAATCAACCAATATATCGTCTCAATGAAAAACTCTGTATTGATTACAGATGAGTCCATTTTTTTATTGATTTTTTACCGCAGGTATCACAGACATCAGAAAATTGTATTCGTCTTTTTTAGAGTATTTAAAATTGCTGGCAGATACAACATCAATGTTCGCATCGCTAACTATAAGAAAATTGCGGTGATTCCCTTCGTTAAAACCGAGACGTTCTGAATTCAAACTTGAAGCTCGCGATTGGGAAATGTATGAGTTTTTTTTGGGAATTTCCCATATCTGGATTTCTGAGAAAATTATCAAATATAAGGGAGTTTGGTCCAATGCTTTCACTCGCTGTTTCTTGCACACAGTGCTGTGAAATAGCCTACAATAATATTTTTTGTGAAGTTTTTATTCTGAGAAGGGGAATATTTTTATTGTTCTTGACTGTTTAAGAGGGCACCAATGCCTTAACTACTAATATGCTTCTAGTCGACAACTTGTTGCAAGGTTGGCTGTTAGCTATTCACGGACTTGAGAATTCATTCTAGATAATTTTAATATATTATCGATAAGCCATGTGAATTTCATTTAACTATATAACTAATAGTAATATGTTTTATTTATTTTCTGATGAATATATTTCTCGATTATTTGATGTATGCATTAATAAGAATACAACGTATATATAAATAAATTTTGCAGAAAAAACCAAATGAGACATTGGTTCACAATGAAAATATACAATTAAAAAATAATAAAAAAAACATTAAACTTAAAGGTGGGATATTTGTCATCTTGTTCATAGAAGAGAACATATGCTTCTCCACTGACTAAACATTTCCACGACATTAATACCACCCTTGAATCGTTATATTTGTGCCACTGTCCCGTGTAGGGATGTCGGCAATATGCTGTGTAGTGACCATTGTAAGTGGTTCCACGCTGATTTGATATAGCGTAGAGGTTGTACATACAAGGTGCCACATTATCAGCCACGTAATGGCTCATATCAAACCCTTCTATTGGAAAATCTACTGCAACATTAAGTTTTCCACTAAATCTATTTGTTTGCGAAAAGCGCTTCAGGTGAATAACCAATATTTTCGGAAATTTATGAATTGAGAATGATTTAGTGCATCGTCTTCGTTCCTTACATTTCGAACATGTAGGCTTCTCATCACCGTAGAGTGTTTCTTCTCTTGTAAACAAATCTAAACATTGTGAAAGTCTCAATTGACCTGTTTTTTTAACAGAGACCACAGTGTGTGCACTTGATTGTTGATTTTAATTGACCGACAAAGTTATCCACAATCTTGGAGTTGTTCATTCTCGGATATATCAACCAAGATTCTTGTGCTGTCCTGCTAATAGGTAACGAACAAACTCCTGTGCATCATGTTGAGTGTATCCCATGAACATTGAAGTAAATCGTTGAATCTGACTTTTCAATGATACTGTATTAACCACTCTGTCTGAACTGTCTTCAGACTTTAATAACTCCAGCAAATGCTTTGATTAGTGCTCCTATCATGCTAGATATGTTTATGTTAATATCTCTTATGAATGCGTCTTTCTTTAGATATTCTAATAGCCACCTTGTGTTTGATAGGCATTGGATAATACTAATCATGAAACATGTGTTACCAATATTTTTGAGGCCTTTGAGACCCAAAGATTTTTGGGGAATCCCCTTTATGGATCTGATTGTGGAGATATTGTTAAGAGCTCTTTCGCAACTACTATCATTGTCCGAATAATGTCGGATTCTATTATTGTCTTTCTCACTTGATCGGCGTGATAAGGAATTTGAATTGATGTTGTTTGCTATTTAATTGGATGGAGATATTGCGGTTTTGGAAAATTTGGTTGATGTCGATAGATCATTGTCTGGTTCAATTGTTAATATATTCCTTGTTATCTACATCATTTTTAGACGTGTTCTTTTGTTCTTGTTGAGTTCATCCCCTTTCTGATAATATTTAATCGAAAATGAAATGCATGAAGAGAAGTTGTTAACTCTAGGATTATTTTTAGAAACGGAATTGATGTTTATTGATTCCTCAGTTACTACAACCCTATCGACTTCTGACCCATTATTTTTTTCTACGTCTTCATTCTCTTCCAATTTTGAATTTGACTGCAAAACATCGGGGTTATTTTGACACTTGTTGGAGGCAATGTCATTTTTTTTGGTCACCGAAACATTATTGCCAGATTTTTTAACTCTGGTTGATATTGCTTTTGTACTTAGTGGTTTCACTCCATTAGTCACATCAGATATTTTGGATCTAACCTCAGTTGTCTTATCGGCGAGGTTTGTAATTAAATTTCCTACTCAAATCGGCTACTGATGCGTGATTTCAGTTATCATCTTCATCAGACGAATTGTCTGTATTAGTATTATTAGAGTATGCCACACTGTTAGTACAAATACCTCCCATTTGGTTGTTTACCTTTTTATTTGATGTCTTCAACTCTATTGGGGGTAAACCAGTTTTTATATTTGGTTTTGGTCAAAGATAATTTATTGCGTATAAGAATCGCATCATTCTCTAGCATAGTCATCTTCTTCAGTATTCCTGTGAATGGGACATCATCTGGCTGGTGGTTATCTATATTTTTTAGTACATTGAGTCCCAAAAAGCTTGTTGGAGGCATAATTTATAAAATTGTCAACGCATGTATTATCAGAAGGCACACATTCTGAAGAAGAGAATGAAGATGTTAAATAAGAATTCCGGAAAAAGGAAAGATCACATGTTTTAGGGTCGGTAATGTGAGAAAGTTTGAAAGTGGTAGAAGAATTAGGTTTCTTATGATTAGGTTTCATAAAATGGCCTTCTAGAGGCTTATAACGGGGAAACGTACCGAGAAAATATGAAGCGTTTCCTTTTTGAGTTGCAATATTTATTTGTCGTATCAAGAACAAAGTTGCTCTTGAATCATTGGTTTCTACTGATATTATTTTACCGATTTCTTCAATGAATTGTAAAGCTTCATGACCGAAAACACCAGAGGTGTCAATTGCTACAAAAATAAAAATGTAAATGTCATTTACTGCAGAATGAGGTGAAAAACGGCCGACACTTAATTTGCAGCTCAGGCCGTGTCTACCATATTCACTAACATCAGCTCCGCAACGACAGCGATGTTTTACACAAATTTGACAACCTAAACGGAGACCAATAGAAATACGGAAACTTTCGTTATCTAAAAGCCTACCCAATAGGGCGGACGGAATAGCGTTCAACCATGCTCCTGATTCCTTTGAAAATCCTGCACTCAAACGAGCCTTGTCTGGTAAGTTGATAGCTTTCTGAAGCAGATTTTCTTTTTCAATGTTCAATAAAGGTATATCCCAGGATTTTTGAAAGGATTTATATTCATCGGGTACAACTTTGTTAGACTTTATTGACCAAAAATTTTCTGCATCCAATAATAAAGGGCCTTGTGTGTGAAAAAATAACGGCAGAATGTAATTAATGAAACTTTTGGAACTATTTAAGGATGACAAAGAAGAAGAAAGAGCTACTTTAACGATTGAGGGAATTCCTAAACCACCATATGAAACAGGTAGTGAAGAAAGGTCCTCTAATTTAATGTTAATTAATGACTCTAATGAATGACGAATGGTATTGTCGAAATTGATTAAGATATCATCATACGTTATATTTATCAGTCCAAAACCTCTTGACGAGGTGAAAATAATTGACGCAAGTACACCCCTTATAAAAGATGTGATATCAAATCATACGATGTATAGGGTGACACAAGTACCATATCTACTTATAATCTTTTTAAAATAAAGGTAAGCTATGGCTTCATATTCACATTTTATTTATTATTAATTTTAAAGTTTCTAATAATTGATGTACTTGTGTTCAGCCCTGTTTAAATAGTGTTAGTGTTTGTTTGTGCTCTTCTCAGTTCATTGTAATGCATTTTGTTCTTCAGCCGGTCTTATTGTAGTACAGAAAAAAAAGCTTTTTGTTTGTTTTCTAGTTTTGACAACTCAAGTTAAATAGATGTGGCTTTACTTTGTAATGAATTTCGATAGTATAATTCGGATGAGCCCTTTCTTTCTAATTTGTTTTATTAATAATAATCGGATGGGGCTCTTTCTTTGTTAGGTGTTTTCATAGTACCTATAAATCGGATGGAGCCTTTCTTTGTATTATATTTTTGATAGTATGAACTGAATAGATCCTAATTAGCACGTCCGTCTATGATTTATACAGAAATTTTAATAATTTTTGGTGAAAATAAGTCAGCACACTAACAATATTTAATACTGAATACAAGGACATGAATTATTTGAAACTTTCAAATTAATAAGGAATAAAATGAGAATATGTAGACATGGCTTACCTTTATTTTAAAAAGATTATCAATAGTTATAATATTTGTGTCACACTATACATCGTATGATTTGATATCACATATTTCATAAGGGGTGTACTTGCGTCAGTTATTTTCACCGTGTCAAGAGGTTTTTGGACTGATATCAGTACTTTTTGTAAAGCATTTAAATTCTATTCTCATATACTTGACATATGTAATATAGATTTTGCAGTCTTTAACCAATTTTTTTCTTACAAAAATTTTGATCTGAGATATAAACCGTACAAATTAGAAACACTTCAAAAAGCGAAAAAACAAATCACACAATCACAAATAGTAAATTTAAAATTAAAGCGCAAAAGTGGACCTACTAAACTTCATATATTGTTAAGATTGATACACGTCATAATTTTTTGATCTCTAAATCAAATTCGAGAAACGAGATTTATTATTTTCGAAGGTATAAATTACTAAATATAATTAAGTAGTACCGTCAAACGGTGTTAAGTGAATAAAAAAATGAAGTTATTTTGCAATAACTATTATTCCATTAACAGAAAAATTCCACAAAAATTAATCAAGATTCTTCACGTCCTTGTCAATTATATTCTATATTTATTGCCGCCAGTGGCGGCCCATTTATTTTTTTCCAAAGTGTGATTCACTTTACCCACCACTATGGGGTAAAGTGAATCGGGTATTAAACTGAACAATTGATTCACTTTTAAAGCACTTGGGGAAAAGTTAATCGTAACTAATGTTTTTAAAACGCTAAAATGAGTACAAGATGAAAATTCGAACAAAAAAAACACTAAAAATAGACAAGTTTAACATTTATTTCATATATTATCACAATATAGGAAACAGAACAAAACGTAACATTCTTCAAATTGAAGAAACATTACTAAAACACATATAAAAACTTATAAATCTTATAAAATTATAAAACAACAGGAGAAAACAAATAAATAAAATAAAACATTGTAAAACAAGTGAAACGTAAATATTATTTGTTTTGCCTATTCCAACTCTTGGAACTCATCGGGTTTTAAATTAAACGCATAAGTACCCCTTTTTACAAATTTTAAGGTAACTTTACGTATAAACTGAGTTTTGATTATCACTGACAAATCCGGAATATCCGGATAAACAAAATATCCTTTCTCTAAGCCTTTTTTCCGGAGAACATTCATTGTTACTTCGTCTACAATCGACTCCACTTTACCAATAAAATGTCGGTCTTTTTTGAGGTGGAAAATTTAGCTACTATATAATCTCCAATTTTTAGCTCCTCACTATTTGTACTCAAGGAGGACAATGGTTCTATATTTTCTTCTTCGCTGTCGTTCACATTTTCTTCGATTCCTTGCTCACCTTCGCTTGATGAAATATGTTCAGTTACCTTTTTTTGAACGCTTTTTTGGCTTCTCATCAGTAATAGAGTTGATAATCAAATCAGCAGTGGCAATGCTTTTTCCAGGCTTCACCTTTTTGCCCCTTTTTAGCGCAGTGCACTGCCTCCAGGCCCCGTTTTTAATTGCTCGAGATGATCAATAATTGCTTGACTCCACGCTCGCTCTTGTGTTCCATCGGGTTGAACGTTCCGTGGAATTTTTTGAAGAACTCTATTGGGATTAAAGGGTATTATCCCAGAGGCTTCAAAACCAGCTAAACAGTTTTCTGCTGATCGTATTTCAATGGTGTCGATAGTTTTTTGAGGTGCTGCGGAAATATTGTTTTTGGAAGAACTCCTCGATTTTTTTATTTCTATTGCTCCAGATTTTGTTTCCCAGCACGTCTTAATGGCCTGAAGTAGGTTACATCTAGCGGTTGTAACAAATGTGTGGCGTTAGGGGGCAGGAGAACGAATCTAATGTTATTGGCTTCACATTTCTGGACGACGCTTACTGTGAGATGATTGTTTAAGTTGTCTCCCAACAGCACCTTCGGACCATTCAATTTTCGGAAGTACGGTATTGCGAACCAGCCGCTAATACTTCGATTATACCTCGCTCCTTTGACTCCATTTTCAGTCCATCCCTCGTACATGTGTTTCGCCTTGTATACCACATATGGTGGTAGCAAGGCCCCATTGCCTGCTATGGCAAACATAACAGTCGTACTGCTTTTAGACGTATCAATGGTTCTGAATGTGTTTGGATCCCCTTTTTGTCACGACTTTAGCCGCTCCTGGGTCGTCCCCAAAATTTGTTCCATCATAGTTAACGATATGAGCAGGAGGGACATCTTTCAACGTTTCTTCCAGATTTTGGGAATATTCTTCAATCATGTCATAACTTAGTCCTGCTCTGGCTCGTTTGGTATTTTCAGCTAATTTTAATGTCAGTGCAGGATTTCTTCTCATAAAGCATTTGAACCAGTCATTGCCTGGTTTATTTTCATTAAATCTGGTAGTACGGTCCTGCGTATTCAGATATTGTTGCATAATAATACTGATATCCGTTGATCTTAAAGGGCAGATGTTACACGCTTCGACGATATGAGCATCTTCTTCTTCATCTGACAAAACAGGTTGATGACCATATTTCAGAGAATGTGTTCCTCGCACCCTCCTCTGAACCGTCGAGATCGGAACCCCGTATTGTGCCGAAGCCTGACGCATAGACATCCTGCCAATACCCACGGCGGCTACAGCTCGTTGTACAAACTCTGAGTTGTAATTGCATTTTCCGTGTGCACCAAGATTTTTCTCATAAACTCTAGGCATGCTGAAACAAAAAAATGACGATGGCAAAAACCTAAATCTAAATTTATAAAAAATTTCCTCCCCCTACCCATTGCAAAAAGTTATATCTACGCCACTTAATACGAAGAAATTAACAACACTAAAAGATTATCATTTGCATGAAAATTACCTAATTATATAGATATTTGCATAGTGATTCATTTTACCTCATAAACTAGAGTAAAAGAGAAAAATGCAACAAAAAACCTAGGTTATGTGTATTTTTACAACTTTTCTCTCGGCATATAGTTCTTAACAAACCAAGAAACCTATTTTATGTGATACTCATCGCGAATATTAAAATTGGAGCTCTCCAGAAGTAAACGTTTCAGCAATTAATAAAATTGGCGAGAAAACGCGGGAAAATACATTACCGTATTCTACTTAAGTTACGATCAGCGCTGCATTCAACACCTTCTATATGTTGCCTCTACGATCAACAAAAGCATACTGCAGTTAGATCCACTGGGAACGACTTAGTATACCGACCACAACCGAAAATATCCAAAATACACCGATTGATTCCCTTTACACTCCCCGATTCACTTAACCCCATTTGACGGTAATTTTAATCTTACACTTTTGATTATAATAAATCTCCTTTCTTGAATTAGAATTAAAGGTAAAAAAAAATTATGACGTGCATCAATCTTTATAACGTATGAATTATTTACTTTTGTTTATAGATACGTAATTTAGTTATCTTTAAACATTTCATCTGTCAATAAGCATTCAATAATCTTTAATAATATCAAACAGTTACCAATGTTAGTAATCGGTTAGTGAGTTCAATGATTTTACGAATAATAAGTTTAGTCTGTAAACATGAATAGGTGAATGTTCACTTAAATTAGTAGGTATTAAATAGTTCTAAGTGCTATGGATTCACTTTTTGGATAAAGTAGTACAATTCTCACTTAAGTGAATGAAAATACACTTATTTAAGTTTAGAGAGTAAAATGTAGCCGAAAAGTGAATCACTTATATTTTTTCATAGACCTAAGTTATACTGGTCTCAACCAAACTGCTTCCAAATATCTCATTTATGTCAATATCTTTACGGTTGCGGGAAAACAATAACGCGAATACTGCGAAGTTAGGTCCATCTTTTAAATTTGTCCAAAGATTGTGTAGTGTGTTCGCGTATGTGTATGTGAATTCGCCGCGTATTGTTATGTAAATCGTTTAATAGGTTTCACGTATCCTAGTACTGTATTAGCAACGTTTATATACTTCTGAATAGAAATTCATTATGCTTTTTAGCGATGCTGCTGCCTTTTTTTATGAATTAGTAGTATTCAAATTTGGAATAGAATTTTTTTATTATTTTCATCAGAGAGAGAGGTGTCCTGTCAAACACATTAGACATGGATTTTATCGTTATAAATTTTTATGATAGTCATCATGGGCCTCTGAAATCACTCGAAAATGGATTATAGGCATGGTAAAAACTGTTTCCGACCACTTATTTCCATTTAAAATAGCTAAAAAAATGCATAAGAATGCATTAAAAATCAAACAACCGAAATGTTTATATTAACGTCCCATTCCACTCAGATGGCCGTTACACCTATAATGTACACCAGAATTACAAAATACTCTGTGCCTTTTGAAAGGCATTCAATACAGTTACAAAAATATAATTGAATTCAATATTCTGCGTGGTATTCGCCAGGAAAGTAGTTGTTTTTCTCTTCAAAGAACGGTCAGGCTAATATGTCGAAATTTTGACTAAAACGTAGGTGCAGTAAAAAACCGACATTTATTTTTCATATAGACACACCTCGTATTTTATGAAAATTTAATTAATTTTATATATATATATATATATATATATATATATACAAATTTTACAGCAATAATGAAAATAATCAAACACAAATTCAAATAAATCAGAACAGATACATATCAATACCATACACAAACCAACTGTCAGAAAAACTGAAATACGTTTTATCCAAATACAACATTAACGTATGTCACAGAACTGAAAATACCTTATCGCCATTGTTCACTAAACTTAAAAGCCAAATTAAAACCAAAAAAAAATCTAACGTAGTGTATTCTATACTATGTTCAAACTGCCCGAAGAAATATGTATGTATGACAACACAAACTCTAGAAAATACTTAAATGGTCACAAGTACACAAAAAATTCGTTCACCGCCCTAAATAAACACGAAACCAAGGAACATCATGAATTTGACTTCAATAGTACAAAAATACTAACCCAGGATTCTATAATCACCCTAAATTGGCAATCAAAGAAATGGTACATATAAAAAAAGACGTGTGGCACTCGGAGATTGCCCCGGTAAAGCTATTGCATAGAGTTTTACACTTTGACGTTCACAATTTCTTTTTCTTTTTAGCTCTTTTTTTAGCTCTTTATGCTTTTCTTCTCTATAAAAAGAAAATATCTAGGTATAAATAATAGGTATAAATAATAAGGTATTAATAGTGTAATTACACACCAAAACAATTATTCATTCAAAAAATTTGAACAAACATAACGATATCAAGAGTTTGATTAATTTCGCGCGATGTACCTACATTTATATAGATATAATATCATATATACTTTTCTTGCGCGGCATTATTGTGTATCACCTATACATAAAAAGTGTGTGTGTGTGTATATATAAAAAGAGCTACTTTTAATATCGCTCATTTTAATATAAAAAATTTTGGTTATCTTTATAGCAGTATTATATATAAATTAACAAAACAAAAAATAATACTGCATTTGTGATAATAATAATAAAATGTATGTAGGTATATAGAGTACTCACTCATTTTCTTTCACTATTTTTGCGTGACTTTCTTCATTGATGAATGCACTTTGTTTATTCATATTTAAAAGACTTTGTACAAATTATACGAGTACAGATATTCACTGTTGTACATAGACGATAAATACCTATACACCTATGGCAAAACTAAAAAGTATCACCGCTGTGCCGGTCGGAGTGGGGGTGTTAGGTTATTTTCGTTACGGAATTTCTGGATTCGGTCTCCACGCTCAAGGCCCGCGATAGAAGCTATGCAATAGCTTAAAAAGAGAAGAATTCAGTGAACGATAAACAAGACATAAATAATCTAAGTCAAATTTATCATAATTGAATTGTGTAATGAATTCAGTAACCAAAATATATACATCCAATAACAAAATAAAAATTCTATACACTTTGGATGTCACTCGTATATCGTGAATTTGGTTCTAAGGTAAACATCTTCATTATATTATCAATAAACTTGTTTTTATATGTTTTTATGTGTTCAGTGTTTTTTTTGTACACGTTCCAAAATTGTAGATGGATTGATTGTAAATATAACATCTTTTTGAGAAAGCGTCACGCGGAAACTACCATTGCCTGTGATTATAAATACGAAAATGGCAGTACTGCCTAGTAAAATCAAAATAATTGGATGATTTGAGTATTTAATATTGTTGAAATGCATATCTTTCAACTTTGAATATCATTCAATCAACAAAACTAGTTCTTCAAAAATGGGGGTCATATGAAAATGTCAACTAACCTGTGTATAAAGAGATTTTGGTTCAAATAATCCAATTTTTTGCAATTATAACAATGACGAACCATATTTTTTATTTATAATACACTCATAAGGTGTCTGTAATAGTACAGTAACTACTTAATTAACCGAATAATTACTGTATTGACAACTATGCGATGATGCGTTGTGATGAAATGGAGATTGTGAATGAATGCGGTTCTACAGCGTTGTCATCTAGAGCAGAATAATTTTATTGTTGAAAACATGTACATTAACATAAATCGCCAACATATTCGTTTGCTGTATGTCCTACACTGTCATATTTCAATAACAACAAATGCCTCATGACTATTTTTTATTGCAAACCAATGTTACTTTTCATTTTATACTTGGGTTTGTTATATATTTTTCGAGAAGTTTTCAGAAATGAATCACATTCTGACAATAGCGTACGTTGGTGAGACTCGTTATTGCTTTTGTAATGTTAGCTTCAGTATTTAATGTAAATAAATGAGTCTATCTTTGAATACGTTTTTTTAACATCGACGTATTAGTGGATCATTAACTTTGAAACATAATCCTTTGGTTTTTTTTTCATTAGATGTAAACAATTAATTCCTTGAAAATCATTGGGTAGTTGATTGAACAATTTAGACACAAAATAGAATATTTATTGCTTCATCTTTTTCTCTCGTTTTGGAATTTGAATAATCTATTTACATATTATAGTATGTGTGGTGAACAAATTTTGCTTGAACTTTCCTATTATATTGTGAATAATATACTGATCCACATTTTCCATAAACACCTTCAATTTCGCAGTTAAGTGATATATTGAATATAACTTCCGTATTGTTTCCAGCTTTCTGATAAACAATGGAATGATACAAAACTGGAACATACGAATTGAGAACCGAGAACATATTATTACATTTCACGAAGACAAATACATACTTCTCAATTATTTTTGACAGAAAATACACATTCAAATAACATCATACGATAGTCGCCTATACCATTGGAAAATATGAATAATGGAAATCTCAATTTCGATAAAACTACACTCGCCAAAAAAGGGACATCATTACTTTTTGGTTGTTTAATATCGAGCGCAGGTTTGAAAAGGTTTGGTCATTTAGATTGAAAAATTAACTTCTATTCACAAGAAAGCAAAAATAATCGAATGAGTTTCAATAACTTTGTTTCTAACTTCAATGAATCCATTAATTTAATCTCTTTCATTTGTCTATTAAAGTATATTTCACTTTAACATGAGGCTTTATCTGTGATTTGCTTTGGATCTAGACTCAAAAACTTTGATAAAGAAGGTATTCGCCACATCTGAAAGAATATTATGATGCACAAAGGCAAAATTCACTTCAATAATCTGGACCGAAAAACATGAAATCTGCCATCTTAGAATAAAGAGGCATATCAAATTCGATAGTAATTTGTCCAAATACCAAGGAGAAAGTTAATGTAGAAATTATAGCATTGAAAAAGATATGATTGCGATTGCTAAATTGCGCAGTCCAAGCAGACTGCGCAATTTAGCTATAGAACTTTATTCCTGGGCAGAAAAATAGCCTAAACTTCTTCTTCTTCAGCTGCCGAATCCTATTGCACGTTCCAAATCAATTTGGCTATATTTTCTTATTAGAAAAGATGCGCTGATGATTTTTCGAAACATTTCCTTGGATTGATTTGCCTGACACGTTTTCCGGGAGGTATTTTTCTGCCAATCTGTCCGTGAATGATGAGGTGCAATACGTTATACTTTCCCCGATTTCTCATAGTGTGGCCCAAATACTTAATTTTTGGGTTTTCACTCGTATTTCCACTACTTTCTCTGTCACTACTCTCTCTATAGCCAACTAACTCTCATCATCCTCTGGGGAGTCCACATTTTGAAGGTTCATCGTTTGCTCTAAGAATTTTAGGTTCGTATTAATCATCAAAATTCTGGAGAAATTAAGTCGGGGAAGTCGAGGCAAAGTGGGCCACTTAAGGTTTGTCATAACATAATTCTTAAACGAAAAGGTATTTTGGGATATTTTTTGCATCAGAGGGTTGCAGGACCATTTAGCTTTATATATTAAAAATATAGATCTAAAAATATCTTTTATCCAATATCATATAAACGGTTTATGAGAAGTCTGCAATAAGTTCACTTTGCCCCACATGTGGGGCAAAATGAATCTTTAAGTGGGGCAAAATGAACCAAAAAAAATTCCAAACATTCATTAATTTTAATACGAAAAATATTTAAAAAACATGAACTCATCAACCAATTATTTATAAAAACTGAATTTTTCCATATCGTAACTTCGGTGGGCGTAGTTTTCCTTTAATGTCAGCTTTTATTATGATGGAAACATCATTGACATCTGGAAATATGAATACGTTCCAGTTTCCTCGATACTGCCTCATAAGTTTCACTTCATAACTTGTTTTTTTGACGTCTATTATTTGCGCAACAAAATCTTTTTTCTGTTTATCATTGGTTACCTCAACTAGAACATAATCCTCTACATATAGAATTGTAGTTGGTTCGGCATTAAGTTTTTTAATTTTCTCAATTTCCACGTCTTCATTATCAGAAAATATTTCTGTGTCAGTAGAATCATCGCACGTCTGTTTCCTGAATATTAGGTTCTTCGGAATCGGAAGAATCACGAACAACAATTCTTCTCTTTATAGCAGCTTTTTGTTCTTTTTTCACAAGTTTAGCTTTTTGTTGTTCTTTTTCTGCTTTTAACTCAGTAAAATATGGAAAAGATGTTATAACAGTTGTAGATCCTTTTTTTCTAATTTTTCTTTTAGCAGTTTTAGGAACCATCTTTGGTATAGGCATGATATCCCTAGGAGAAACAGCATTTTTCATTTCATCAACAATTAAGATGTTCTGTTGATTCGCGGAACTGGAACCTGCCTCAGATATGGATATTATTTCTCTTGGTGTGGTAGCTGCTGAATTGGCTGATTTTTTTGAAGAAAATTGGGCTTCATTTGCTTCGGAAACATTTTGTTTCTTAAATGAATCAGGTCCATGAAATTTGTTCGTTGGTATCGGACGTTGCTGAATATTTTCTTTCCTTTTTGTATATTTAGCTTCTATAGCAAAATCGTTTCCACCTTCTGATGAATCAGAGCCATCGTTATCTGAAGATTCGTGAATATTTTCTACAGCTATGTTGGCATTAATTTCTGTAATAGGACAGTCAGTAACCTGTGCAGCCGCAAACGCTATATCTGGAAAAATATGGTTATCATAGGGAAAAATTCCCGTTTGTTTAAAGCCAGACAGTGCATTTTCAATTGTTGCAGCTCTCATGTATGCTTGACCAAATATGGTGCTACCCTCAAGTATTGTTAAAACTTTTCCAGGATTATTCCTTAGCCAATTTTGGACACCTTGGCTATAATATGAACTTAATGGATACATAAATGCAACATCAAGAGGTTGCAAACGATGCGAAGTGTGCGGAGGAATTATTAAAATGTGAACATTACTTTCTCTTGCCATGAAAATTAAATTTTTTACATGGGTCGAATGGCCATCGCAAATTAACAAAACTTTCACTTTGCATCCAACGTGACGGATGAGGAACTACTAAACTTTCATGTGGTAGACCTTTTGAGAAATTGGAATTGTTTTTGACACGAGGAAAAACAAGAAGAGGTGGTATGTATTGCCCTGTGGCACTAAAATAAATCTCAGCAGTAACATGAGTGCCACGTTCTGCAGATAATAGGCAACCGACTTGTTTTTTTCCGTTGAGCGATAATACTCTAGACTGTTTATCAGGAACTGTATTAATTCCCGTCTCGTCGCAGTTGAAAATTCGGCTAGGAGGAAATTTATATCTATCTAATAGTTCCTTTAGCAAATCAAAAAAAAAATTTACGTTCACTCTATTAAATGCGGATGCTCGGGCTGCAGATGTTGGCTCTGGGGCTCGAAGAGATAAATCATGGTGCCCCTTCATAAAATTGGAGGCCCAATCTTTCCCTGCCAACTTCTTTCTGCGAGAGAAGCAGTGGGGAACATTATTTGCCTCCGCAAATTGATAAGCAAGACGTATAAAATTATAGATAGTTAATCCAAATAAATGTCTTTCCATATCGAGAATGTGCTCTTTTAATTCTTGTTCTTGCTCCGGTGAAAAAACAGTTTTAAATCGTCCGAGCCCTTTTTTCGCTGCCAAATCAGACTCTTTGTCCGATTTAAGTCTTCGGAATAACGTTGCTGCCGGAACATTGAATTGAACAGCAGCTCTTTTATATTTTAATAGTCCTTGTCGCACCGCATCAATTGCATTTTTCATTGACACCTCTGACCAAGATTGATGTTTAGTTTTGCGAACATATTTTCTAACCATTTTACCTGAGAAAGAAAAAACAATATTATATGTATTCATTCTAATAATAATCGTTTTTATGCGTGTAAGAATTAATTCCTTTGTAAACAGGTCAAAATATCTTGATTTCAATTGCTTATGGGAAACAACAAATTATTCAAATAAGCAGGAAGACATATTTAAAATATCGGGGGCAAAGTGAACCGATGGTTCACTTTGCCCCATACCAAAAAGTTCACTTTGCCCCAACTCATAATATTTCTGACAAGTAAGGTTAATGTAAAATTGTCAAGACATTTCGTTTCAATTTTCCAAAAAAACTACTTGTTATTAGTTGCTAAACACTAGGTATTGGCAATATTAGAAATACTTAACAAATAACCGACTTATACATTACTCTACTTACTTGCTATATTAGAATTTCACGTCAAAAAAATCAAAAATCGTTGTAAAACTTCATCTGATTCTTACTGCGGATTCTGACATATAGCACACTGCTGCCAACTTCAATACGCAACGATGATATGGTAAACGGTTTAACTGTCGCGAAAGACTTAAAATTTAAAAAGAAAGTTCACTTTGCCCCGACGATTCACTTTGCCCCGACGATTCACTTTGCCCCGACTTCCCCTACATCTAAAGCACGTTGACACCACCACCATGAACTGGTGATATTAAGCACGGGGCATATTAAATCGATTACAACTGAAAAAATGTATCCTCTATCCTGCCAGTGGAAGACCTTTGTCACCTTCGCCATGGTGAGATCTTGGTCCTATTGCCTTCTTAATTCAGCATTCAACTCATTTATTTGCTGGGTTACTTCAAGGATCTGCCAAGTTAATTCTTCCCTCATTCGATCAGCAGCCTTGTGTTGCTGGGCGGTCATCTGACGAGTGAGCTCTTCCATTCGAGTCGTAACCTCTTCTCGCTGGAAGGTCATCTGATAAGTAAGTTCTTGCATACGATTCGTAACCTCTTCTCGCTGGGGGGTCATGCGAAGAGTGAGTTCTTCTTGAATCTGTTGAGTCAATTGTTCCATGAGATTAGTCCTTTGGTTGGCTATTTGATCAGACAGTTCATCGCAACGGTGGGACAGCTGCTGGCGTAACTCATTGTTCTGATTACTAATTTTTTGTTCAGTACTGGCTTACTTGTCTCTGTGGGTCGATATTTGCCAGGATTACTCGTCTTTCTGGGTCGATTTTTCACTTGTCCAATGGATCTTCAAATTCTGACTCGGGGTTGGTAGCTACTTTAAAAAAATACTCCCGTAATATTCTTATCGGAACCGTCTTGTTGCCTTCAGTTTCCAATTCTCGCTCTTCTAGCTCTGGTCTGAGCTCAACAACCATCAGTTTATTTAATTTCTTTCCAGGCATCCTCGTTTCTTCCATACCCCACGTCTGTCACCAATTGCAACACGATAGTGGATTTCTTGAAATGGTTTAGTCACAAACAAATTTTGCTAATTACAATTCTCTCAAAAACGTTTACAATTTCTTGCCAAATCGTTCAACTTCACTCCCGTTACTCCTATCAACTCAACTCCCCCATCTTAGCCGTCGCACCTTCTTATATAGTAATTATCAATCTTCCAGAATGATAACACATTGAAAGGCAAACTTATTGAGTTTAACAGTTTTTCAATACAATATGAGAAACTTCTCTGAAATAGAGATTGGTACATTTGTGCATTCCTACGTTCAAAATAGCCTTCAAATTTTCAAATATATTTCTCATACAATGCAAAACTTAGTTCACTTAGCTGTATATTGATTAGTAAATTTTTCTATTCAGTTTCCCTTTTTCCATGACACAAACACCAAATACTAAAAACACACTCATCAACAACAACAACCTGTGCTGTCACCTCTCACTATCTAGAACTAATGTTGCCAGATTTAAGATTTAATAACTATTTTCATCATTACTTTTCGTAAAGTGTGGGATAAAAAAATTAAAACTTCGTTATTTATTTAAATAGAGTGAAGTGCTCTAATATCAGATAGTTGCCTAATATCGGATAGTTCTGTTTTAAAGAAATCTGTCATATGATTACGAAGAAACCTGTCTACAGTTTAGCATGGACCAGGCCACCGAATAATATTTTAGTGTATCTGATAAAACATAGATGGCTCTAGAGTCACTTATACCGAACTGTCACATTCCGAGTTTATACACGTGCTAGTTGAAAACGTAATTTTTAGACTTTCAGGTTAGTTTTTAAATTTGTCTCTGTAGTATAAGTTAGTCTATAATATGTCTACTTCAATTCAGTGCATGCGGACAATGGATTATTATAGTTTTCTTTGTTCCATAACTCTGACCTTCAACAAGAGACAATTTGCCTAATATCGAATGGTCATGTTGTCTTATCTGTCTATATAATCTCTACGTAGCTGAGGCCTTATTAATAACTAAATTTTTATATTTTCGTCGACAAAAAGAAAGATGTATATGCTATAATCCTTGTGCTGCCTGCTCATTTAATTTTCTAGCTTACACTTTTTCTTAATTTCAGAAATAAAATGTCATTGAAAACCAAACAAAAACGAAAGACGTGGGATAGTAAATCCATGCTTGCAGCTGTTACTGCGGTTAAAAATAAAGAAATGGGATACTTGCTAGCTTCAAGAACTTTTACCCAAGAGCACGTTTGAAGACTACGTAAAAAAGAAAAATAGTCACCTGAAGAGCTTATTAAAACCAATCTAGGACATCCACCAGTGTTGCCTAAAGAAATTGAAGCGAATTTGGTTGATTATTGTCTAGAAATGGATAAAAGATTTTACTGATAGCGAGCTTCTGATATTCGAAGATTGTCCTTTCAATTAGCCATTCGGACCAATTTAAAACATATGTTTTCGAAGAATCAGAAAAGAGCAGGTTACAAATTGTTGCGTTCGTTTTTAAACAGGCACCCTGAACTAACGTTTAGGAGAGCACAGAGTTTATCAACTGCCCGAATCAAGGGATTCACAGAAGAAAATGTAGATTTTTTTTCTCAAATTTTGGAACCTGCGATGGAGAAGGTAAAATTCAATCCCTGTTGAATATACAACATAGATGAAACAGGTATAACGTCTGTACAATCCAAGCATACCAGGATAATCACTTTAAAAGGTAAAAAGCAAGTAGGGGCAATTACCTCTGCAGAAAGAGGATCACTAGTGACGGTGGTTACCTGTATGAATGCGCCTGGTTGTTATGTGCCTCCAATGGTCATATTTCTCCAAAAAAACATGAAGGCAGAATTACTCAATGGCGTTTTACCAGGGACAATCGCTGCCGGCCATGTATCTGGCTGGATTCAGAGCCACATTTTTACCAATTGGTTACAACATTTTATTAGCCACGCTAAACCAAGTGAAGCTGATCCTGTTTTATTAATCTTGGACGGTCACTACCATACGCCAATCCTTGACACGATAAACTTGGCGCGACAGAACTATGTGGTTATTCTATGTCTCCCGCCGCATTGTACTCAAAAAATGCAGCCGCTGGACCTTGCATTCATGGGTCCTCTTAAAACCTATTACTCACAGGAGATTGAAAATTGGCAGAGAAACAACCCTGGAAGAGTGGTCACCAGCTATCAAGTTTGCAAATTGCTTGGAAGAGGGTATGTAAGATGTGCTACAGCTGAAATCGCTATAAATGGTTTTCGAAAGAGCGGTATCTTTCCATTTAATAAGCACATTTTTCGAGACCACGACTTTGCTATTCCCCATCAAGCGGAAGGTGACCGAATTCCAGCTACAAATCTACCCGATGCTGAACAACAAAAGCAAGTGACTCCTCCAAGGCATGTTACTCCTCCAAGGCATGTGACTCCTCCAAGTGGTGTGACTTCTCCAAGGCATGTGACTCCTACAAGGCATGTAACTCCTACAAGGCATGTGGCTCATCAAAGATGTATTAATACGATCAAATGTGTGACAGATTCATCATGTATAAACATTTCCAATTCCAGAGATCCAAAAGTGCGGCCCCAAGATATTAGCCCTTTGCCGACCACTTCATTTTACAAGTCTAGTGATAAAGGAAGAAAGTACAGAAAAGGATCTGCTGCTGTGGTTACAAGTACCCCATATAAAGATGCCTTAGAAAGAAGTTTGTCAGAACAAAAGAGAAAGAAAAGTACTTCAAAGGGAATTCCGAAATTGAAAACAGACAAATGTAATCCTTCTAAAAAAACTAGTAAAAAGGAAGGAAAATCTATTGCTAAAAAGACAATGACAACGAAGGTTAGAAAGACTAGTGTTAATAATGAGGAATCTTCTAGTTCATCTGAAGAAAATGAAGTACTAATTTTAAATCATGATTCTGACATGGATTGTGACATTGGGGAAGAGGAAGCAGAATGTATGTTTTGTTCTGGACTCTTCTCTGAAGATACCTCGGGTGAACAATGGATTCAGTCCTCAAAATGTTTCAGGTGGGCTCATGCCGACTGTGCCAATATAGACAAAGAATACACATATATTTGTAATTTCGGCCTCGATGGCTAGTTTTATATCGTTATCCTAATATCGGATACCCTATTGACCTATTGACCATTTTTCGAAAAACTTAATTTTTTTTTTAACATGTGGCAATGATTTATTTTGGTTTAATACATGATTCTCTATAGCCTATTATTTGTTTGGTTTTAAAAACATCGTAGATTTATTGATGTATTAAAATTAAAATTAGGGTCCAAAAAAAGTATCCGATATTAGGGCACTTTACTCTATTAAGTCATGGTAATACGTTAAAAAAATTATTTAAATAGTAACTAAAATAAATTATCAAAGATTAATATCTATTTTTGTTGATTTCGGTGACGAAGGGGGACAGTCGAGAAAACACTGCTTTTAAAGTGGCTCTGCTCTTGCGAATCCTTCTGTCGTAAAAATAATAATAAAAAGTAGGCGCAAGTGTAAGGATGTTTTTTTTCCTACTATCCATAATTATATCCTCACTTTTTGAAAGATCAACAAAAATAAATGACATATAACCTATAACGTTTAGGCGAAACATTAATTTTTGAATGACTACTTCACAGTGTTACTTTAAATTGAATCTAGGTTTAAAAAATATCTATAAAGTACGCTGCACAACACATACGCCGCTTATTCGCTTTTTCCATCTTTGGCATTTGGCGTCGCGTTCCGCTCCAATTTGCGAATTGAAAAAATGAATGTTTAAAAGGTCCCTATTTACAAGAATCTACAAAAAAAAAGTATTCGTCAATTATTCTACATTTTATTTGATATAAACTCATAAATAAACATTTTTAAGAGTTGAGTTATCGTTCATATGACAACAGTTACAACTCAAATAAAAGTTTATAGATATAAGTACTTTACGTCTTACGTACATATTATGTACGTACCTACTTTAGTACCTATGTGCATCCCAAATTGAAGGTCTGTCTGGGTACTTCGCATTAAACAAATCGCATACCTGTTGTATCTCCGCATACGATAAAAATTGAAATTTCTATGCGTTGAGTTCCACCTAAAGTAGCCATAATTCACTTCTAAAACTATTTTACTTCAAATTTGGTGTTCGTATTAGAAGATCCACATTTCAATTTAAAAAAAATTAATAATTACGTTACCACGTCAAAACTGGTGAGGACACCACGTTCGCATATTGTTAAAAAATCGCCTTTTAAAATTCAAAATCGACCTATTTCAGGATTTTTGTAGAAACTAAAATGTTTGAAAAATAATGAATTTGTTCCATAATTTAGCCGCGCACTGTATACGATATCAGAATTAACGCAATATGTTTTTTGTTTCCTATGGCTGTCAAGAGAAGAAATATCTAATTCTTGTTGTAGCCAGACTGTATAAACACGCAACTTAAATGTAATATGAAGTTTGAAATTAGATATTTTTGTGCTTCCTAATGCACAAAAAGAAAAGATACAGAATGACGATAATCAAGGTGAAACACGACTTAAATAGAATTTCGCTCCATAAAAACTAACATTTTCGTGGGTCATTGCATTGAACCGCAGTACAAAAGATCGATTATTAGATTGACAGAATCCAATCAATGTGATAGAGTGTTGGGTACGACACAAACAAATTACATGACATTTACTAGCATTACGGTTTATACCACTAGATCAAATAGCTTTTTAATAATTTTATCAATTATTTTAAAGCATTTTAAATAATCTGAAGGTAAGTGAGTTTTTCTGTTTACTCAACCGATAGTTTGTGGTGCAGATATTATAAATCAACAATTCAAATCTCGCGTCTGATGGATACCTCGCTTTTTATGAATAAATCACGATAAGATATCGTCTGTCAGTAACCTCTAAATCGTTTAGACTGCTTTTTAGTGCTCCTTCATAAGCAACAATACCTAATCTGACTATAACTTTCCTGCAAAGAATAATGAAAGGTTTTAAGATAATTTACAGGAAAGCCTTCTTCCAGTTCTTAAGTTTGTATAAAATATTTCACTTGTTTTTTTGCATTAATTTTCATTTTAACTATCACAATTATATTTTTATCCTACACTGTAAGAAAGTTTAATTTTACCGGCTTTACGGAGACGAGAAAATTGCCTTTTCAACGGCTAGCCGAGAAAATACATTTTACATTTTCACGCTAGGTGGCGACCCAATTGACATAAATCAAATAAACATTTGCCAATTTGAGTGATATCCCACTTAAAACAGCATAACCAATTTTAATCACATTAAGTAGTCTGAATAAATAAAAGGGAATTGCTTAAAATAAACAATGCCGCTAAACGTCAATATAAAAATAAATTATTATTAGCAGTTGTCACCATCTACAAATACATTCCATCATGAGTTGCCATATTTGATGATAGTTTGAAGTTAACTTGACAGTTAACCAGCGTAGCGACAGGCAACGTTGAAGATTGTTTCAATAATAAAATAAATGTCGCTAGAAAACTGTTCAACTCAAACGACATCTTCTACTATGACTAACACACCTAATGAATCGACATCTACTAAACCTGCTGAAATGATTCCTTTAATAGAAAATATAATAGACATAGGAGCAACAACTTCAACTACTCACTTCCTTTTTAGAACAAGTTTAGTTATCAAATTTATCCAAGCAAGGTATCTCTTTTGTTAACTGTAGTATACGTAATGCTATTTTCATTATCACTGTGAAAAATAATGACTCATAATATTGAATTTTGTATTATGAACTAAAATTTTTGTACAAAAAATATTACCAACAATTATTGTGTAGGATAAAAAATTATGTGTAAACCACGGCAGTGAAGCGCCTTTTCAGGCCTCAAGAAATGGCCAGGATCGGTACCACCTCGCCTGTCCATATCTTCTTTTTGCCTGAAAAATACCACTTTACCGCCTAGGTATACAATATACTATTTTATAATTCGCGTAAAAAAGAGACTTCATTATAACATTATTTACAGTGTTACAATGAAGCTATTTGAACACTGTTTTAGTAATTTTTAGTGTACAGTTGGTTATTGTATTTAGTTATATTTTCATTTGACATTTGACTTTAACCTTGACACAAATTATAAATAAAATGGCGTAGCGTTGTCCTAGCTAGCAAATTATTATATTAAAAGTTCTAAAAGGTAAATTAGAATGATCTATATATTGAAAATATTAATGAATAAAGTACGCTAGCGTTTATTACTTTTCCGTCAACCAACTTATATGCGAGAAAAGTATTGGTTTACCCCAAAAAAAGTTGGAATTTTGAAAAATTTTTTTGATTTATTTTTACGTTTTCCATCAACGACAACACGAAAAAACGGTGTTTAGAAAAAAAATGCTGTGTGTATGTCGTCGTCGTCGTCGTCGTCGTCGTCAGCCACTTTTCCTTACATATCTTGTTAGCACGATACTGCCTACGGAGTGCAATAAGTCAGCAATTTCATGATTGAATATTGTCAAGGACATGTCACAGATGAACCCTATTGATTTTCAGCTCACCAGAGCCAGTACAACGGGTGCTATGGTACTTGAAGTACGACATTTTGTAATTTTTTGAGAAATTTCAGTTTAATAGCATGATACAGCCTCCGTAGTTCAACAAGTCACCAATTTTATGATTGAATATTATTCCGGACATTTTGCTGATGATCCCTATTGATTTTCAGCTCACTAGATCCACTACAACAGGTGATACAGTACTTTAAGTAAGATATTTTTGCCATTTTTGGAGAAGCTTCAATTTGTTAGCACGATACAGCCTCCGGAGTATATACAAGTGACCAATTTTATAATTGGATATTATTCAGAGCATCTCCAATATGAACCCTATTGATATTCAGCTCATTAAAGCTAGTACATCGGCTGCTATGGTACTTGAAGTACCAAATTTTTGTCATTTTTGGAGAATTTTCAGTTTTGTTAGCACGATACGGCCTCCAGAGAGTATACGATTGATCAATTTTATGATTGAATATTGTTCAAGGTGTCTCACAGATGTACCCTACTGATTTTCAGTTGACTAGAGCGAGTACAGCGGGTCCTATAAATCCATATATACTAAATTTATGGTTATTTTTGAAGAAATTCGGTTTGTTAGCACGATACATCCCCCGATGTGTATACAAGTAACAATTTTATCATAGAATATTGTTCCGGGCCACAAATGCGGAAAAGTTAGTTCCAATCTTTAAAACCGTTTATTTATCAATGATTCGTCAAGTGTTAATTTTTATATTGTATAGGATCAATATATAGGTATACATAACGTTCGATTTTTGGGATAAATTACCAGATATCTATGTGAAGATGTATTACGGAAATAATTCTATTCATGATATAATAGAACAGAAACAGAACAGAAGTAATTCTGTTCATGATATGATATAAATAGATCGCAAGAGCATATACGAAGAAGCTCGTTTTCCTTATTGTTTCGTTAGCGGCCTCCTGCATGCATCTCTTAATTATATTCCAGCTGTCTTCTACGTTCTTGTCTGTTATGTTTCCGATATAAGTTTTCCACTAAGTCTGCGATAACAATATAACCTTACACATTATAATCAAAACCATAATACATATCATTAATCCATACATTGAAAGTTAAATACCCAATAACAGATTTTGGTATTGGGAGTAATTAACAGAACATAAAAAGTAGTTAAATTTCTTTCCAATAGCGTCATAATATCCAGTGGCATCGAATTAAGGAAAATGAGAAATTTTTGTATACGCGTTTTGAATTACATCGTACATCAAAAATTATTTTATCCTCAAAATGGTCCAGCGTAAGTTGTCATAGCTCATGTCAACAAATAACGTGCACTATAATTCATAACTAGTTCAAAATAGACTCAACTTGGAATATGACTACAGCCCTTACAATTTCTCACCATGGAACACCTCTAACATACAAATAAATGAGGAGCTTACAATACACATAAAAAATTGCACACCTCCTATACTGTTCAAACAAAAATTTCATCAGATTATAGAAAACTACAAAGAACATCAAATTATATACACAGATGGCTCCAAATCGAATGAAAAAGTAGGCGCCGCTTATCACACAAAAACATCAGAAAATAGTTTCAGCCTCTATAAATCAACTGAAATACTTACAGCAGAACTATTTGCAATACATAAAGCAATATATTTCATCACAACTACTGATTATCGCAAATGGCTGATAGCAACAGACTCCATGAGCTCACTTGACTGAATTGAAGCATACAACCCAGGTCATACTCTCGCCAAGGAAATAAAATATCAGTTAGAGAAAGCAAATATTAAAAATAAAGAAATCATATTCCTTTGGATCCCTAGTCATATAGGTATTAAAGGCCATGATAGGGCAGACATCCTGGCGAAAGAACAAATGAATACCACAAACATGATAAATGTACTAAACCTAAAAGATCTGAAAAATCATTCAGTTAAACTCACTAGGAACCTAATTCAGTTAGAGTGGGACCTTCTAGAAGGAGACAATAACCTCTACGAAATCAAAGACATTACATAACCTACCAAGAAAAGATAAGATAGTTCTCACAAGACTAAGAATTGGACACACAAACTTACCTCATGAATATTTACTATCAGCGGAAGAACCACCAATATGTGAGACCTGTAACTCTACAATTACCGTTAAACATAATTATGCATTGCAGGAAATATACACCATATAGAATCAAATAAAATCTACCTACGAATATCAAATTACTTTTCTCAGAAAAACACTTAGAACAACTACTAGGATACTTAAAAGATACCAACTTATACAGGTTAATATAAAATAAAAAAACACTCATATAATATCACATAGAGTAAAGACGCTAAAAGGTCATAGATACCGATGCGTCAATAATCCATATCTGTCTATCTATCTAGTTCATAAATGTCTTAATAATGAACATTTTGTTCTCGTACCACAGTCATAGATAAAAGTCGCTATATTCCTACTCTTCATCTTTATTATCTCATCTAGAAAACATTTTAAGATATGAATTTCCATAAGACATCATAAATGACAATTAAGATTGATTATTTATCTCAGAAGAATATATAACAATATCAAATGTGGAAATTGTTGTTTCCTCTGGATATTTATAAATGCTACTGTACTTCATATTTTCAGTCTACTCATAAAAATATTTCAAATTCTTCAAATTTATTATATTACATAAAATTGGGCCCCTCGAGTTATTATAATACACAGTCTTATAGCGACATATCCCGACAATAGCTTCATTGTTACAAAGTCCTTGTACATACAATATACAAGCGAGTGAAATATGAAAATGAGCGTATGTTGAAACGAGGGAGCGGCAGATGTAAAATTAATCAAAACATATCCGCATTGTACAGGTTGTATCTGTATGATTTCTCTACGAATCTATATTTTTTTCTGAATTTTAGTTGATAAAAATATCGCAATTAATTGAAAAACAATTTGGAGAATGAAGATTCGAATATAATCATTTTACTTACACAGACTAAATAATTAAATATTTCCTTGAGAGATTTAGCGAAATTTATCCAAAAATTGGAAATAGTGCAGGTGAAGTAATTTATACTTTGTGAACGATGGGAACAATGAATGAGTTAAACCAGTACAGTCTGTATAACAAGGACAGAGTGCTCTAGCGTGAGACCACTATAAGAAGGCGATGCTGTATATCGAACTGCCGCTATGTAGCAGGCTTAATAAATGCAACTGCTGTTTTAAAAGCAATTTTTGAAATAGTTTTGTGTTTTTCAAGAGTTTCCGGTAGAAAAGGGGCTGCCAGACGTAAAATGAGCCTTTAATCGCACCCCATATAGTTATTTTACGGGAAAAAGAAAATTTCAAAACAAAAACCATCTCTAAGAAAATGTTAGATATTATTTCGAAGTATTAATATAACTAATTGTAGATGATTGAAAAGTGCAAACATTATTTAGTTTCATTGAGTGATTGAATTATTTACCTATTAAAACATTATCAAAAATAAACAAAAATCAACAAATGGGAATTTTGGCACAACTCAATCCATTCTATAACAAATTTCTTTTTGCAAAATACTTGCATACTTACATTATGTTGAGATTAATAAAAAATAGTTGTTACAACGATGTGACAACAAAAAACACATGACAAGGTCGAAATTAATAATAAGCTTCAATAAACTGAATTTACATGTTAAAATATTCTCTTCGTATTCTACTCGGGATCCATTAAACTCCTCAATTAAGTACTCGGGTTCATTCTAGGGGGAAACATGGTGTCATATATTGTTAATATAGATATTGTTATGATAAAATTGAAGAATTATTCCAAGTTTCGAATCATATTAAAATTTTGTTATTTGTCAATAGACAGTAAATTTCATTAATATCTTTGATATCTGATTTTTTATTGATCGTATTTGGCTCCTGTGCGATAAAAGTCATTAAAATAGTGACAGATCGGGGTTGTTTTGACTTGGCAGATTGTGGTGTTGGTCGCATAGTATAGTTATTGTAACGTTTTTCATAATCTTTTGTAGTACTCCCTACTATTGCAATTTTTCTACTTGGTCAGCGAAGACTTCCAATGTTTAATTAACAACCACAACAATCCAAACAAAATTAAAATGAATGTTCAATACATTACCCAAGGAGAAAGGAATCTATTTCAAGTCCATATCGGTTTTTTATCATGAAACAAAAAGAAGAACTCATCATCCAATGAATTTAACAGCTAGTGGAGTATCAATTATATTTATATTTATACAGTAAGGATATAATTGGTATTATAAAACAATATGAGAGTGATGTAAAATAACAATGTGAAAAATGAAAAACGATTAAAAAAATTCAGCCATTCTACAAAGACAACAGATAGGTGTAAATTTTACTAAGTCTATCAAGATCAGACTTTTTGTTTAAACAGTTATTCAAATTTTTGTGTATATGACACATCTCGAGAAAAAGTCTTTTACTATTTTTTTTCTTTATCAAGTACTTCAACACTATCAAACACCATACTGTGTTTATCAACTATAACATGCTCTGCCAAAGCACAAGACAGCTTTGCAGTATTGCAGTCACTCTTATGTGAAGTCAATCTCCCAGACAAACATCTAGAGGTCTGGCCTATATATATTTTATTGCATTCACTACAAGGGATGCTATAAACAAGGTTCGAAACCTCGCCCATGCCCAACCTTGACTTGATTTTAGTGTGAAGGTTGTTGATTGTACGCATATTATAGGTTGCAACCTTAATAACAGTGGTACCCTTTAAAACTTTGAAGAGGTCTGGTGTTAAACCTGGTATGTACGGTAATGAACCATACCCCAAATCTGCACTATGGACTGAATCCGATACTACATCTTCAAATTTCCTGAAAATTGTCGGAGTGTAGTTTAAAAACTTCACCATTTGGGGTATGGTTCATTACCGTACATACCAGGTTTAATAACAGACCTTCTTAAACTTTTGAAGGGTGCCACTACTATTAAGGTTGCAACCTATAATATACTCACATTCAACAACCTTTACACTAAAATCCAGTCAAGGTTGGGCATGGGCAAGGTTTCGAACCTTGTTTATAGCATTCCTTGTAGTGAATGCAATAAAATATATATAGGCCAGATCTCTAGATGTTTATCTGGGAGTTTGAATTCTCATAAGAGTGAATGCAATACTGAAAAGCTATCTTGTGCTTTGGCAGAGCATGTTATAGTTGATAAACACAGTATAATGTTTGATAGTGTTGAAGTATCAAATAAAAAGTTCTTGCTTTAGTAATAAATACATTAATTGTTTTTGTTGACACTGACCTCTGGGTTCAGGCTGCAAATCTGGACTATCTTCTATTCACTGATTTAATCCGGCTTCGAATGACCATGTTCTAATTAACCCTTTTTACGTGAGATATTAGATGGAATGAAAGTTCTTTGTTGTTATCTGATGTACTCGAAGGACCAAACGATTGTTTTCACTGATGTATGATGTAATGATGAAATGTATGATGAAATTAAACACTTATGTCACACTCATTTTTATATATTGCATGAATTTATAATTTTATTTATTTTTGCGTAGACAATGAAGAACTCACTTGTACATACGCGTTAACTGAGATTATTTTGCACATAATATGATGGTTCATTGGATGATTGAAGATCAAGTACACATGTTTGTTCCCGGGATAAAAAACGCCGGGTGCTCTTATAACTTGAGTACCTTTATGTACCACTGTTAAATGATGAAGAGACAAAATGTAAGGTAGATGGCGTATTTATACGTAGGTTGACGTAGTTGCGAGGAAGAAGCAAAATATTAGGATCTGGCCAATGGGATAAAAGAGTTTGAAACATAACGGTCAGATACAGCGAGTGCTAATTTGCAGTTGGGGTGATTTTTTTATGGCCTGAAAAGGTTCCGTAGATACAGATAATAGAGTTTGGAAAAGAGTTTTTTGAAGCGATACGGTGTCGGGTACTTTGAAATATTCATTGGAATTTCAGAAAACAATATTTATCTGTATTTCTTATGTGGCAGTAAAGTTAAAATGAATTTTTTGTTGATGTAAGGAAATATCAAATGTTGAGGAGAAGGATATATTTAGTTATATGTTTTGAGCATAATATTCGAATTGTATTATACAGGGGAAGTTGAAAATAAAAACAAAAGGGGAAATTGGTAATTAAATCAAATTCGAACATTTTGGGGGCGCGGAAAGGATGTAAGTAAGGTGAGAGATGGCTGGTTTCAGACATCGAATGCTGATGTTAGTGAAAGGGTTAGGTAGCGTGAGAGTGTGTAAAGTTTTGATGCAGGATTGTGAATGAAAGTGAATAATTGTGAATGTAATTATATAAATAAATGTATAGGGGTTGTAAAAGTAACCTAATGTTGGTGTCAGAGTGTTGTAAGGACTCTGACGTCATGAGAGTAAACGAATGTTTAGGTTTGATGTTAGTTTGAATGTAACGAATGAACAAGAGTTGAGGTTAGAGTGTTATGAGGACTCTAACGTCATGTATGTAACGAATGCAAGAGTTGAGGTTAGAGTGTTGTAAGGACTCTAACGTCATGAATGTAACGAATGCACAAGAGTTGAGGTTAGAGTGTTATGAGGACTCTAACGTCATGTATGTAACGAATGAGCAAGAGCTGAGGTTAGAGTGTTGTGAGGACTCTAACGTCATGAATGTAAGAATGAACAAGAGGCCTAGATGTATGCTAGTTCTTGTTTTGTAAGGGCGCGAATGTAAGCAATATACTCTAGAAATGGACTAGAGTTGTAAACGATACGAATTTAAGCAATATACTCTAGAAATGGACTACAGTTGTGAACGATAAGAATGTAAGCAATATACTCTAGAAATGGACTAGAGTTGTAAACGATAAGAATGTAAGCAATATACTCTAGAACTGGACTAGAGTTGTAAACGATAAGAATGTGAGCAATATACTCTAGAAATGGACTAGAGTTGTAAACGATAAGAATGTAACCCACTATGCAAATAAATATTACAGTTATGTTAATTCAACATCACATTGTGATAATGGTCTTCCTTTTTTTCCTTTTGTTTTCATCACATGCACATCTATACAACCGCTTATGCCCAGCTTGTGGCTGTTAACTTTTGTGATGTTTCAACTTAACTTCTCAGAGATGTTAAAGCGCTGCCTTTTTACATTACTGTGATGTTACTAGAACTTCCTTAAAAGGAAGTCTTTATAACGAAAAAAAAACAACATTTCTGTTACATTCTGAAATGCCTTTTAACTTCTTGTCAATGTTAATTCAATGTCTAAAAAATAACGTCCTATCAATGATCTAAATGCAACATATCAAAAACAATACAGTGTATTCTCTTAGATGTTGTATGGACATTACTTAAACCTCTAAATAAACATACCTTAAACATTCTTGATGACATCCCATAGATGTTTCTGTGCCTAATCAGCAAATACAGGGTGAACAACTAAGAACGCCGCCATATTTAAAAAAATAATCATGGTACAACTTTAAAAAATACCTTCAGGAAAATAACCCTGAAAAATCGCTCGAAAATATTCTTGAGTTCCTAAAATATCTGCTATGGGGTGAAATGAACACTTAAAAACATAATACTGTGATTATCTCCAAAAAAGGCATACAAAAGGTATCCTAGAAATACGATTATTGATATATTGATGAGATTATGAAAAAATGTAGTTAGGGACTTTTTGTACTTATTTTTCAAATAAGGGGTGGGGGAAGGTTCAACCTAAAAAACAAATGTAACACTTTTTTGTTTTTTAATCGATATCAATATTTTTGGCGTCATTTAAAAGAGTTTTTCCTCTTTAATAAGATATGATTAAAAAAAATAACAAAATTGAACAATTTTGTCAACGCTATGTGAAAAAGTCGACAATTTTTCCATTTTCTCGGAAATTTCAAATGTGATGAAACATTTTTTAAATTATGATGAAAAGGGATTTACGTTATCAGATATAAAAATTGAAAAAAAAAATGATTCAATTTACATTTGAAATTTCCGAGTGAATACAAAATTTTGTTATCCATCTTATTAAACAGAAAAACTCTTTTAAATGCAGCTAAAATCACTAATATCGGTTAAAAAACGAAAAACTTATACATTTGTTCATAAGTTTGAACGTCCCCACCCATTATTTTAAGAATAATGGCAAAATATCTTCTTAATTAAATGTTTTCATAATCTCTTCAAGATTTCAAAAATTGTATTTTTAGGACACCTTTAGTATGTTTTTTTGGAGTATTATGTTTTCGAGTGTTCATTCCACCCCTAGCGGATATTTTAGAGACTGCAAAATATTTTCCAGCAATTTCTCAAGATCACTTACCAAAATTTTTTTGAAAGTTGTACCATGATTCTTTTCTAAGATGTGGCCTACAGTCGTTCTTAGTTGTTTATCCTGTAGATATAAAATAAAATAGCAAAAAAAGCAATTAAGGATTTAAAACGTTTATTCACTATTAATGAACAGTACAGTAAATTTGAAAAAAACAGGTATAAAATTAGAAAAAAAAATATGTTGTCCTGGAATCCAACCTAAAAAAAATAAAATTGTGTAAGCATATTACATAACAAGCGTGGAAAGTGGAAACTATTGAAAGCATTCAGTGAAAGCAAGGAATAAAAAAGGGTATATTAATCTGTAGTTGCCATAATGTAACATACTTTGGAACTGAATTAATAAAGATTAACGGATACACATACATTACAGCTAGATTACAGAAAATTTATTAGAATAGTTTTTTAATAATATTTATCAAAACTAATAAAAATTTTAAACCATGAAGATTTTATGAAACATTACGTTAAATCAACAAATCCAATCTGATTAAAGAAAATTCTATCGTTTACTTACGACTACTTTTCCTTAGGCAAGAGTAGCTGTTTCGAGTGCCTCAACCATTTCATAACGTACACTTCAAAATCCTTATCTTTGAAACATTTAAAGGTGTTCTGAACAGCAGCTAATAAAACAATTACTTTAGATCAAATTGTGCCCATGGAGACCTTTGATCGATCATCATAAACTACATCAAACTGGATTTTCAACCAATTGACTGGGACCCATTTTCCACAAGGTATATTCGGGGCTCTTCAAATAACAACATATTTTATTTCGAGAAGTGACTTTTCATGATTTACCTTCCATTACATGCCTCACTCTGTTTCGCAGGTAAATTCAGGTGTGCCATGAAAATTCATAATTCTTTTCCGTATAAAATAATATACTATTCTCATCTTGTTATTTTCATCCTGGAATATATTGTATATTAACATCGTGGAATTGTAACTTAATGAAAACTAAGCATCATTAATACACTGTATACAAAAAAACTACTTATGAAGAAGAGATATGAACACATTATCAAGTTAAATGAGTTTATAATTAATTGTATCTAATTGAGTATCCAATAGCTGTGTTTCTACAATAATAAATAATTGAATTCTGTTTGTTGACTGGAGCATTCAGTGCCATAAGTTACATATTCTTCAACTAGATTAATATAGGTACCATTGTAAGGTACAGCTTTTTTATTGTATTCAGTGTATTTTCAAATGGAAATGAGCTTTTTACCAGAAATTTCTGCTTAAGTCTTAAATAGTCTGTAATTTTTCACAAGAATTGTTAGTATTAATGTTGAAATTTTCTAAACCTGCAATACTATATTGATGGCTATGACTGCTACTACAAAAACTAGAACTAGAAATACTCGATTCGATATTATTTGTACTGTTTAATACAATGTCTGTATCAGACTATCTGAAATAGTTATCCCCCTTCCTTTGCATAATTACCAACTATTTGTTTTTTATTTTATTTATGTAAGTAGCTTCTGAAACATCTTGAACATTGAAAATATTCTCTTCTAGATTCAAATCTCTGCCAGCATATGATCACGTTTTACTATTAATAATAATATCTACCCTATTGCAATATTAAGTTTTTTGTAGGGTATAATGCATATCTAGGTTTTAAAATATTGTGAATCGTTTTTAAAATATACTTACTAACTAAAATATTTTTAAAGCTGAAAAAACCCTTATTTTGTAAACTTTATTATATAATGTTAGTGTACAATTCCGCCACCGGGAATTTCAATGTACAATAGCCGATTAAAGTCTTGAATGAGTATTAAGTTTTAATAATTATGATTTTGGAATAGGTACTTACCGATAACAGCTGTTGTTCGTCCATTATAACAAGAATTATAACTAAACATAGAAACTGAAGCTAAGTAGGAACTAACGAAAACGAAGACCACTTTATTCAAGTACTACTTGCAAAATATGTGCTGCCTACAAATAAAATATAACACAAGACTGAAAACCATCCGCCATTTCATGCTTGTCATGTGTTTCCACAGATAATGTTCGTTCGTCAATTCCTCTTCTGTTTTCTTTTTTTTTTATGTTACTGTGATGTTTGATATGTGATAAAACTGAGAGTTTCATGAACTAACATCATAAAGACGTAGTTAAACGAACTTACTAAAAATTATTTCGAATGATGTGATAGTAACTGCAACATGTGATCATCTTAGGAACATGTTAATTTGTAATATTACAGTAACGTTCTGTATGTGATATTAGTGAGAAGTATACAAATTAACATCGTATGAATGTTTCCTATAGGAAGTTGCTAAAAAGAAGTTCAAAGGATGTGTATGTAAGTGTGAATTCAAGTATTACTGTGTACATCAAAAATATGTTTTATTTACATGACATGGATGTTAATATAGTTGGTAATAAAATGAAGACATCTAGGAGATATCTTATTAACGTTTTAAATAAACATAACAAAAAGTCTCTTAAAAGAACATCACAAAAAAGACCTGTTATGTTTCTTGTTTAGTGGGAAGCAATATCCTCTAGAAATGGACTAGAGTTTTAAACGATAAGAATGTAAGCAATATACTCTAGAAATGGACTAGAGTTGTAAACGATAAGAATGTAAGCAATATACTCTAGAAATGGACTAGAGTTGTAAACGATAAGAATGTATGTATTATAATAGGAAAGAGACAGCGTAAGTGATTGAGTACATGATTATGTTGTGGGAGAGTAAGGTTTGGGTTAAGTTTCATGAGAAAGAAAGATGAAGGAATGAGAGAGATAGGAAAGGGCCAAGCGGCAGTTTTTTCGGGCCTACTGGATCTATGTACCAGCGCAATTCGCCACCGGCAGAGGCTTACCCGGTCCGATTGGGGCCTAGCGACTTACGTCACGCCAAGCGTCGACTCTAGGTTAAAGCAATTGTGGTATCAGTTTGTTTAAGAAGTAACGGTCCAGGAACCTCGTACATATTTAAACAAAAAGGGGGACCAAATTGTGAAGGGGTGTGAAATTTCATGAGAGAGCATGGAAAGCTCATGTGGGTGTTTTTCCGGGTTTTTATTGTATCAGAATGAATGGTGCTGGGTGAGAAAGGGAACGTTTTTCTTCGGAGAACGTGAAAACTCCAATGTAGCTTGCGCTACTCCCTTTCTACGCGGAGGGATGAATTGTATAGTTAGGGTGATTGTAAGAGAGTAATGTTTTAATGTTTGACAAACTAATGTGTGATTAATTAATGAAGTGACATGATCGTATAAGTACAAGTAATGTGACCACCAATATAATAGTAAATGTAAGAGAGATCTTCTTTACGTATAAGGTTGTTCATTTGTGCAACGAGAGAACGCTTTGTCACGTTGACAAGATATAAATGACTTTTCTTATTCATGTTTCTGAGGAATCAGGAATGGGTAACGAAATGATTTTGACAATTGGTCGAGTGTAAGTTCCTGAAGCGGTTTTGACTTGGACCGAACGGATTTTACCGTCCTTACCAGCTGTGACGTCTTTTATGCGGGCTAAAGGCCATGGAAGAGAGGGGAGTCATCGTCCTTGATTAAGACCTTGGTTCCTATAGTGAGATCTTTAGATGGGGTAGTCCATTTGGGACGGTTTTGCAATTGGTTGAGGTAGTCGACAGACCACCGTTTCCAAAAGTTTTGTTGAGCATGAGTGCATTGTTGCCAGAATTCTAATCGGTTTGTAGGGAGTGAGGATAAATATTTGACTGGAAGTGCCATTAGAGGTGCCCCCATGAGAAAATGGCCTGGGGTTAATGGCAGCAGGTCAGTAGGGTCAGTCGAAAGGGGATGTAAGGATCGTGAGTTGAGTATGGCTTCTATCTAAGTCAATATGGTGCTGAATTGTTCGAAAGTAAAAGTGGAGATAGCAAGCAATTTTATCAGATGAGTTTTAACGCTTGTGACTCCGGCTTTCCAGAGACCACCCCAATGAGGGGATCTGGGGGGAATGAATTTCCATTCTATTGACGATGTAAGTAAGTGGTCAAATATGGGAGAAAAATTCTAAGTCAGGAAGTGAGATACTTCAGCAAGATAATGGTTAGCACCAACAAAATTCGTGCCATTGTCGCTGTGAATCACAGATGGAAGTCCTCGTCTGGAAGTGAAACGTTTCAATTAAGCGATAAAGGAATCTGTGGAGAGATCAGAGACTAACTCAAGATGAATTGCCTTTGTCGAGAAGCATATGAATAGGGCGATGTAAGATTTGGATACCGGGGCTCGCTTCAGGTGAGATTATTTTATTGAGAATGGTCTCACGAAGTCGACTCCAGTCGTCTGGAAGGGACGGGAAGGTGTTACACGACGTGCAGGTAGATCAGACATGATTTGTTGTGCTGTTATGGCCTTGAACCTATGGCACATTAGACATTTGTTTATGATGCTCTTGATCTCACGCAGGCCATCGATGGGCCAGAATTTTAGACGGATATTGACGAGAACATTTTGAGGACCACTGTGTCCTAAACGTATGTGTTCTTTTTGTAAGACCAGGGTAGAGAAATTAATTGAGCAGGTAGTAGAATTGGGTGTTTTTGTTCGTAGGACACGGGGGAATGGAAGAGTCTCCCTCCGAGTCTAATAAGATTGTCCTTGTCTATAAAAAGGTTTAATGATATAAGACGTTTATCTGAGGGTAGTTGATTCTTTTGTAGTGCGCGATAAAGGTTTGGGAAGCTATTTGTTTGCACCTGGCGTACAAGGAAAGGTAAAGCAGTGTCTAGATTTTGTCTAGAGAAGGTTTTTTGTGTAGTAGCTGGATGACGGATGATATCTATAAATTTGTAACGAGTGATTTTTTATTTGCTTCAGGGGGGTCCGGTAGACAGGAAAAAGTGTCATGACAAGACGTGTCGTCGGAGGATTCCCATAGAAAAGGAGGTCCACAGAACCACTTGGTACTGGGAAATTCTAAGGGCTGGCCCCTTGATAGGATGTCCGCGGGGTTGAGGTGAGATCGAATATGTCTCCACGTAGCGGAATGGGTTGCTTGTTGAATTTGAGTGACTCTGTTGCAGACAAAAACTGTCCATCTAGTGGGTATACTTTTTATCCAGGAAAGGGCTATTTGAGAGTCGGACCATAAAATGAACGATGAGATTTTTAATTGTTGATCAAGGATGTTGCGGAGTCGTGCGTAAAGTTTTTATACAAGCGCCATGGCGCATAATTCTAATTTGGGAACTGTTAGAATTTGTTTTCCAATTACCAAATTCTCCCGTGATTCTATTTCAATTTCCCCTGTATACTACAAGTCGAATATTATGCTCAAAACATATAACTAAATATATCCTTATTTTCAACAGTTATTATTTCTTCACATCACCAAAAAAGTCATTTTAATTTTACTAACACCTAAGAAAAACAGATAAATATAGTTTTCTGAAATTCCACTGAATATATCAAAGTCCCGACATTTTATCGCTTCAGAAAAACTCTCTTCCAAACTCTGTTATCTGTATCTACGAAACCGTTGAAAACCCCAAAAAAAACATCTCCATACCTGCCAAATTCACTTGTTGTTCGAACGTTACGTTTTAAAATGCTCTTATCTCATTGGCTAGATTCTAATATTTTGTTCGTTCCTCGCACCTACGTCAGTAACCATATAAATACGCCATATACCCTACATTTTGCCTCTTTTCATCATTGAACATGGTCCTGTCGAGACCGGATAGAACCAGAAAAAAGTGAAGCAGTCCTAGCGACCAGGAGAGAGCAGTGAAGCAGCCCTTGGAGTCCAGAGAATATAGACCCTCAGCGTTCCCGAGAACTCTTCGAGAATTTCAGTCAGCAGAAAACATTCATTAGATAAGGTATTTATCGATAATGAAAGATTTTGTATATTTGCTTATCAACCAACGTAGAATTTTGTAAACATAGTATATAGGGTGATTTAAATGGTTTCACCTTCATATTAATTTGGATTTATAATAACATTCTTTGACATTGTTTGTGTAAAATAAAATAGTATATAGGGTGATTTGAATGATTACACCTTCATATTAATTGGGATTCATAATAACATTCTTTGATATTGTTTGCGTAAAATAAAATAGTATACAGGGTAATTTAAATGATTTCACCTTCATATTAATTTGGATTTATAATAACATTCTTTGACATTGTTTGCGTAAAATAAAATAGTACATAGGGTGATTTAAATGATTTCACCTTCACATTAATTTGGATTTATAATAACATTCTTTGACATTGTTTGTGTAAAATAAAATAGTATACAGTGTGATTTGAATGATTTCACCTTAATATTAATTTGGATTTATAATAACATTCTTTGACATTGTTAGTTTGAAATAAAATAGTATACAGGGTGATTTGAATGATTTCACCTTCATATTAATTGGGATTTATAATAACATTCTTTGACATTGTTTGCGTAAAATAAAATAGTATACAGGGTAATTTAAATGATTTCACCCTTCATGTTAATTTGGATTTATAATAACAATCTATGACATTGTTTGTGTAAAATAAAATAGTATACAGGGTGATTCAAATGATTTCACCTTAATATTAATTTGGATTTATAATAACATTCTTTGACATTTTTTGTGTTAAATAAAATAGTATACAGGGTGATTTAAATGACTTCACTTTAATATTAATTGGGATTTATAATAACATTCGTTGATATTATTTGTGAAAAATAAAATATTATACAGAGTAATTTAAATAATTACACACTAAGATTGTTATGGAACCATGATTTGCAACGAGCCGTAAAACACAGAAATAAGGCCCGGCTGGTAGTAAAAATAAAATAAGACATTACGCTGAGACAAAATGAGCATTGTTAAAACATAGCCATTCATTTACACTTCATGTTAACCATATAATTGATATATCATTTACAAAATGGATTCATTAAAGACTCAACGAGCTAGTTGCAAAGCAGCAATTACTCGCATTCACAACTCGTTCCATAGCAATCTGGATGAGTCAGACAAGTATGCTTTCAAATCCCGAATAGTCAACTTAG
Organism: Galeruca laticollis; assembly: GCA_963921935.1. Classification (NCBI taxonomy): domain Eukaryota; kingdom Metazoa; phylum Arthropoda; class Insecta; order Coleoptera; family Chrysomelidae; genus Galeruca; species Galeruca laticollis. Next base: position 147,204,710 of record OY998176.1, on the reverse strand, counting down.
AAAAATATTACACTAAATGCTCTGAGATTCAAGACCAAATTGAAACCATAGCCGTACACACTGAATTAGAATTCGAAGATAGAAGTCAGATTGATGAAGAATATTACTCATAACACTGCAAGTTACAAAATGCTTACGAAAAATTGAACCCTAAATTCAATCAAACTAATCAATTCCCTGTACAGTCTCAGAGTGAAACTCATATTAGATTACCTTCCATAGAAATACCGACTTTCTCAGGAGATAGCACTAAATACACTGCCTTTATAGACCTTTTTAACGCACTAATAGTAAATAACACCCGGCTTACATCTAAAACTGAAAAATTCTACTATTTGAAATCATACTTGAAAGGTGACCCGCTCAATTTAATTTCTCAATTACCGGTAAATGAAACCAATTTTGATGTAGCGTTGGATTTACTGAATTCTAAATATAATAATACACGGCAGATTGTTACTGCCCATTTCAACCGTTTGACAGCCTGTAATAACATTTCAAAATGTACTGCCCAACAATTAAGAACATTCACGTCCGAAGCTAGATCCATAGTAAAGTCATTGTTAAATCTAAATATCAATGAGGAACAGTTATTTGATGCACTAATCGTTCATATATTAAAAACAAAATTAGATTATAATACAAAAAGATCTCTTGAAGAAAAAGAGACTGATCAAAATTTAATTGCTAGTGATACCTTTTTTGATTTCTTGGAAAAATAATGTACAGTCTTGGAAAACTTGTTAACCCAAGATTCCAAACCCGATACATCCCATCATCGTAACCAGTCTTCTAATGTGACCACACCACCCAACAGAGTAACTTTACTTTCAAATCAACATTCGCTTCCCGAACAAAACCCACCTCCAACATGCTCATTTTGCAAGGAAACAGGCCATAAAATCTATACATGCATCAAATTCTGGATGCTTTCCGTTCCTGATCGGAACAAATACATTAAAGGAAACAAATTGTGCTTCAGGTGCCTAGGTTCCACACACAAAGTTACTAACTGTGAATCCATTAAATCATGTTCCATATGTCAAAAAAGACATCACACGTTACTCCATTTAGACAATTATCCCCCTAGACAAAACTTTGACACAAGACCTGTCGAGAGAATTGATACTCCGACCGTCGCCATGGCCTATTCCTTTCATTCCATATTAAATGAACCATGCAACCTACACTCTCTCGCAACACAACCTTCAACTCAACATTCACTCGCTAATCACTCGTTACCCAACTCACTTGAAAGGGACACCTTTACTCAGCTATGTTGTGGTACAACTCGCAGCTCTAACCCCATCAACATTTCAACATGCTTATTCTGTAACAAAGCAGGTCATAAAATTTATTCTTGCCCACACTTCAGAACACTCTCTATACTTGACCGCAAAAAATATATAATAAATAACAAAATGTGCACAACATGTCTGGGTTTCAGACACACATTCGCCCATTGCTCGTCTACCGGTGTTTGTGCCATTTGCAGAAACAAGCACCACACTTTACTTCACTTCCCTCACACCCACAAACAAAACCCATCATTGAGACCTTTGAACATAAACCGTAACCACTCACCACCAATGCAACAATCTCCAGAATATTATCGTCAAGAAACGTACTGTTCTGGACAAGACTCATTCACAATTCCTTACGGATAACCCCTCTCATACTCATTATACTCATTCTTTTGGTGTGACCACACCACTTTCAAATCACAACTTACCCTCAAAAACATTCTTAATTCACAAAACACTCTTAACTCGTAAATAAATAAATTTCAAACCAACACTTACACTCGAATAGACGATTCACTTTCATACTCAACGCTCTTTCAGTGCAGGATAGCACTCTCTCATTGCTTAAACTCTTTCTCGTCAAGAAAACAAATCCCTTAGTCCTCTGGAAGAGGACAGTGATACTTATATACTAGACACTTAAGAAAAACAAAAAAAAACGTTGTGAAAAACTTAACCTTATACTTAGACATTGAGAAACAAATACTTTAACATTTAAAACACTGGACGATTAAAAAAGCTTAGACACTATGACATGAACATTACTCTTATGTGAATACCTGGATAAAGGCATTGAAAAGAAGAAGATACTTGGTTGAAGAAGAATATACTTGTTTGAAGAAGATACTTGGCTGAAAAGAAGATGATACTTGGTTGAAAATGAAGATACTTGGTTGAAGGAGAAGATACATGGTTGAAAAGAAGATGATACTTGGATAATATAAACACTTAGGTGACGTTTAGAAGAAAACGGCATCCCCCCTTACTCATATGTTACTTAAACAATCACATTGACGATACTTTGAAGTTAAAAAGACTTGACAAAAACATTATATACATATCTCACCCTCCTTTTCTTGACGAGAACAGAAATAACTCCTTTACATTAATTAAAACATTTTAAAAAACTCATTCTTACCCGCAAAAGAGTCGGGTCCCCTCAATACAAACATCTATAATCATAAAAACATATACAAAAACAATCTCAAAAGAGTTAGAAAAAACTCTCTCATCATTCTTATACACTCGTGGTCACTACCTTACATTTACTTTTATGCTAACTCACACTTACATTATTACTTGCACGCGCATACAATTGCACCTTAATCATACTTATACTCATAATCATATTGGCAGTCACATTTAAACTCACATCCGTAATATTTTTACATTTATTCGTATTTACATTTGCATTTACATTCATTCGTACTTACTCGCACTCACTTGTTGTTGCACGCACTCGTACTTGCTCTAGTCTCATGAGCACACACTCTCACAATTACTCTTATATTGGTGGTCACATTACTTGTACTTATACGATCATGTCACATCATTAATTATTCACACATAAACCTTTCAAACATTAAAACATTACTCTCTTACAATCACCCTCGCTATACACTTCACTCCTCGGCGTAGAAAGGGAGTAGCGCGAGCTACATTGGAATTTTCACGTTCTCCGAAGAAAAACGTTACATTTCTTACCCAGCATAATTCATTCTGATACAATAACAACCCGGAAAAAATACCCACATGAGCTTTCCATGCCCGCTCATGGAATTTCACACCCCTTCACAACTTGGCCCCCCTTTTTGTTTATATATGCCCGAGGTTCCTGGATCGTTACTCGTAAAACAAACTGGTACCACAATTGCTTTAACCTAGAGTCGACGCTTGGCGTGACGTAAGTCGCTAGGCCCCAATCGGACCGGGTAAGCTCCTACCGGTGGCGAATTGCGCTGGTACATAGATCCAGTAGGCCCGAAAATACTGCCGCTTGGCCCTCTCCTATCTCTCTCATTACTTCATCTTTCCTTCTCATGATACTTAACCCAAACCTTACTCTTCTACAACATAATCATGTACTCACTCACTTACGCTCTCTCCTTCCTTCTATATTGCTCACACTCTTATCGTTTACAACTCTAGTCCATTTCTAGAGTATATTGCTTACACTCTTATCGTTTACAACTCTAGTCCATTTCTAGAGTATATTGCTTACACTCTTATCGTTTACAACTCTAGTCCATTTCTAGAGTATATTGCTAACACTCTTATCGTTTACAACTCTAGTCCATTTCTAGAGTATATTGCTTACATTTGTTACATTCATGACGTTAGAGTACTTACAACACTCTAACCTCAAATCTTATTCATTCGTTACATTCATGACGTTAGAGTCCTTACAACACTCTAACCTCAAATCTTATTCATTCGTTACATTTATGACGTTAGAGTCCTTACAACACTCTAACCTCAAATCTTATTCATTCGTTACATTCATGACGTTAGAGTCCTTACAACACTCTAACCTCAAATCTTATTCATTCGTTACATTCATGACGTTAGAGTCCTTACAACGCTCTAACCTCAAATCTTATTTATTCGTTACATTCATGATGTTAGGGTCCTTACAACACTCTAACCTCAAATCTTATTCATTCGCTACATGCATGACGTTAGAGTCCTTACAACACTCTAACCTCAAATCTTATTCATTCGTTACATTCATGACGTTAGAGTCCTTACAACACTCTGACACCAACATTAGGTTACTTTACAACCCCTATACACCTATCTACATAGTTACTCTCACAATTATTCACTTTCATTCACAATTCCGCATCAAAACTGTACATACACTCACGCTACATACCCTTTCACTAACATCAGCATTCGATGTCTGAGAGCAGCCATCTCTCACATCTCTTCCATTTTTCCCGCGCCCCCAATATATTCGAATTTGTTTTCCAATTACCAAATTCTCCCGTGATTCTATTCCAATTTCCCCTGTATAGTACAAGTCGAATATCATGCTCAAAACATATAACTAAATATATCCTTATTTTCAACAGTTAATATTTCTTTACATCACCAAAAAAGTCATTTTAAATTTACTAACACCTAAGAAAAACAGATAAATATCGTTTTCTGAAATTCCACTGAATACATCAAAGTCCCCGACATCTTATCGCTTCATAAAAACTCTCTTCCAAACTCTGTTATCTGTATCTACGAAACCGTTGAAAACCCCAAAAAAACATCTCCATACCTGCCAAATTCACTTGTTGTTCGAACGTTACGTTTTAAAATGCTCTTATCTCATTGGCTAGATTCTAATATTTTGTTCGTTCCTCGCACCTACGTCAGTAACCATCTAAATACGCCATATACCCTACATTTTGCCTCTTTTCATCATTTAACGGGGTACACAAAGGTACTCAGTTCAGAAGAGCACCCGGCGTTTTCATACCGGGAACAAACATGTGTCCTTAAGCTTTAATCATCTCATAAATCGTCATAGTATGTGCAAAATACCTTCATTCATCGCGTAAACAACAAGTGAAGTCTTAATTGTCGACGCAAAAATAGAATAAACTTATAAGTTCATGACAATATAAAACCTAAAGTGACATAAGTGTTTCATTGCATCGTACAGTACATCATTTACATCATACCTAAAGTGAAAAATACCCATTTGGTCCTTCGAGTACATCGTATAACAACAAAGAAACTACATTGCCTCTAATTAACCCTAAGTAAAAAGGGTTAATTTAGAACAGGAACTGTAATTGGTTTGTTGAGTGGGGCGACACGGGATTTGGAGATGATAAGTTGTGAGGATGCGGAAGAATCCGTGTAAATTGTTCTCAGATAGAAACAGCCACCATAAGCCAATGAACTGGCATCACAGAAACCGTGGAGTTCGATGTGTGATATTTGTTTGTTTTCAAATATATGCCTAGGGATATGTAATTATGATAACTGGGTCACGCTTTCTACAAATTCATGCCATTTCTCTATGAGTGTCAAGTCGTTGATGGGATCGTCCCATGCTATCTTGAGTAACCAAAGATGTTGCATGATTAATTTTCCTTGAACGATCACAGGGTTGACCAGGCCTAAAGGGTCGAAACATTGGGATATAATGGATAACATCAGTCTTTTAGTTAGTTTTTGATGGAAAGTGGCAGGGGATGATATCTGTAAGACGTCAGTTTTTGGGTTCCAGGTGATTCCTAAGACCTTACTAGGGTTATCGTCTAAATTGAGATTCTTTTCAGAAAAGCTATCTATTAGTTGTTCGGTAGTGAATTTAGAGTAGTTGGAACATACTTCATGAATTTCAAACCCTGATTGATATAGAGTGCTTTTGAGATTTTGATGAAGTTGAATGAGGTCATCGACTGAATTTGCTCCTGTCAGTATATCGTCTACATATGTTTGTGACAATAGTGCCAATTGGACTTCAGGATGTTCTGGAGTTCGTAGAGCTATTTCTTTCAATGTCCGACATGCTAGAAAGGGTGCACTGGTTTGTCCGAATGACACTGTGTTAAGTTGGATGCAAATAAAAGGGTCCGATGGAGAGTCTCTCCATAACGCATTTTGTAAGAATCGGAAGCGTTCACTCAACTCTATTTGACGATACATTTTAGAAATATCAGCTGTAAGGGCATATTTAAAATTTCTGAATCTTGTTAGGATGTCGAGTAGTTCTGGTTGAACTCTGGGTCCTTTGAGTGAGATGTCATTGAGTGATATATGGGAAGATGTTTTGGCTGAATAATCAAAAACTATCCTGACTTTGGTTGTTGAACTGCTTCCGTTAAAAACACAAAGATGGGGGACAATATATTTGTGATCTAATAGCAGTGTTTGCAATTTAAGAGGGACAACTTCTCCGTGTTGTAAATTGATGTATTCAAACAAGATATTTTTATAATGTTCAATAAGTTGGGGTTTTTTTGAAAGTCGAGTTTCTAGTGACAGAAATCTGCGTTTGGCTACAAGAAAGGAATCTCGCAAATTTTTGTGGGCCGACTCATGTATAAGGGGCAAGTCTACTTTAAAACGTCCGTTGGGAAGGGTCTGTGAAGATGAGGTGAATATGGTTTCAGCTTTCATGTCTTCCTCAGACAATTGGTCGGGTATAGTAATCTCTTCTTGGTTCCAGAATTTTTCTAATAAAGTGTCGACAGTGGGTAGCGGTTCATTTACTATGGAATGAAAGGATTGGGTCATGGTGACTATGGGGATGTCGTTCTTTATACAAGCTGAGGGGACCGTACCTAATATTACCCACCCAAGATAGGTGGATATAAGGGTAGGTAGGTTTTTGCCTAATATATGAATGCCGGGTTTTAGTAAAGTGTAATAAATGTCAACTCCCAGGAGAACGTCTATTTGGGAGAGGGTACCAGAAGGATGGTCTGCTAATGAAGATAAGAGATGAGTTGGTATTGCTAAGGACTGTATATCGATCATGACTTGAGGAAGGGACCGTGTTATTTGCTTAACAACAGCACAAGTGGTTTCAAACGAGAATGATTCATTAGTGGTCGGGTGAAATATTAGGTTAAACATTGAGTCAATATTCTGGTTGTTATTACAGATGCCAGATACACTGAGGGGTTGTTTAAATGTTTTTCCATTCAGCTGAGTAACTAAATGGGAGCAAATGAACGAATTTTGACTTCCTGGGTCAAGGAGGGCTCTAGCTGTAATTGCGCGGCCTGATTGAGGGTAAATAAGAATGGTAGCTGTGGCGAGAAGCACATGGCTTCCATTTAAATTGAGCATTGTCAAATTAGGGAGGGGTTGAGTGTTATTCTCTTCTGATGGAACGACATGACTATTCCTGGAGGTTGAAGGAACGTCATTAATTATTTTAGTTGGATTTTCTGGATGAGAGTGAGAGTAGATGCGTTGTCCTGAAGATGTAGGATGTGAATGGTTATTATTTCTGTTAAAAGTTCTTGTATCCGAGTTTTATATAGATGGGTTGTCTGAATGAAGCAAGGTATGATGTTGACAGATTGAACAGGTTTTTACCGAGATGCAATTGGATATTGAGTGTTTATAGCCTAGGCACCTAAAGCACATTTTATTGTCTCTAATGTATTTACTTCGATCAGGGATAGAAAGCCGTCCGAATTGGGAGCATCCATAAATTTTATGGCCTGTTTCCCTGCAAAATGAGCATGTTGAAGATGGCTAATTGGAAGTAGGGTATGCGCTAGACGAAGGTTGGTTCCGTTGACCATTGTTATGATGTGGGTTTTGTTCGAGATGCGAATGTTGGTTTGCAAATAATGCTACTCTGTTGGTTGGTGTGGTCACATTAGAAGACTGGTTACGATGATGGGATGTATCGGGTTTGAGATCTTGGCTTAACAAGTTTTCTAAGACCGTACATTTTTTTTCCAAAAAGTCAAAAAAAGTATCACTAGCAATGAAATTTTGATCAGTCTCTTTCTCTTCAAGAGATCTTTTTGTGTTATAATCTAATTTTGTTTTTAATATGTGAACGATTAGTGCATCAAATAACTCTTCCTTATTGATATTTAGATTTAACAATGACTTCACGATAGATCTAGCTTCGGACGTGAATGTTTTTAATTGTTGGGCATTACATTTTGAGATGTTATTACAGGCTGTCAAACGGTTAAAATTGGCAGTAACAATCTGCCGTGTATTATTATATTTAGAATGCAGTAAATCCAACGCTACATCAAAATTGGTTTCATTTACCGGTAATTGAGAAATTAAATGGAGCGGGTCACCTTTCAAGTATGATTTCAAATAGTAGAATTTTTCAGTTTTGGATGTACGCCGGGTGTTGTTTACTATTAGTGCATTAAAAAGATCTATAAAGGCAGTATATTTAGTGCTATCTCCTGAGAAAATCGGTATTTCTATGGAAGGTAATCTAATATGAGGTTCACTCTGAGAATGTACAGTTAATTGATTAGTTTGATTCAATTTAGAGTTTATTTTTCGAAAGCATTTTGTAGTTTGCAGTGTAATAAGTAATATTTTCCATCAATCTGACTTCTATCGTCAAATTCTAATTCAGTATCTACGGCTATGGTTTCAATTTGGTCTTGAATATCAGAGTATTTAGAGTAATATTTCTATTCGGGATTTGAAAGCATACTTGTCTGACTCGTCCAGATTGTTATGGAACCAGTTGTAAATACGAGTAATTGCTGCTTTGCAACTAACACGTTGCGTCTTTAATGAATCCATTTTGTAAATGATGTATTAATTATATGGTTAACATGAAATGTGAATCAATGGTTATGTTTGAACAATGTTTATTTTGTATCAGCGTAATATATTTTTTTTTATATATTTGCTACCAGCCGTGCCTTTGTTCAAGTTTTCTACGGCTCGTTGCAATTTAAATGACACTGTAATTGTACCTGGTTTTATCACACAACAATACCGACTAGTGTTATGATAGTTCCATAACAATATTAATATGTAATTATTTAATCGACACTGTACAATGAATGTATGTTACATAAAAAATATCAAATCACTTTTTCAAATAGTATAACTGTATAATTATTAATGATCCTGTCTTTTATGAATGTATGTTATATAAGAAATATCAAATCACTTTGTCAAATAGTGTAACTGTTTAATTATGAGTTACACTGTATTTATGAATGTATGTTATATAAGAAATATCAACGGTGTTATTATAATCAATCAATATTCAGGTGTAATTATTTTAAATCACAATGTCACATGTAACTTTCAAAAGTTCAATAATCAAATACAGAGTATGAATGTATGTTTTATAAGAAATATCAACGATGTTATTGTAATCAATCAATATTCAGGTGTAATTATTTTAAATCACAATGTCACATGTAAATTTCAAAAGTTCAATAATCAAATATAGAGTATGAATGTATGTTTTATAAGAAATATCAACGATGTTATTGTAATCAATCAATATTCAGGTGTAATTATTTAAATCACAATGTCTCATGTAAATTTCAAAAGTTCAATAATTAAATAAAGAGTTCTTGCTTTAGTAATAAATACCTTAATTGTTTCTGTTGACACTGACCTCTGGGTTCAGGCTGAAAATCTGGACTATCTTCTATTCACTGATGTAATCCGGCTTCGAATGACCATGTTCTAATTAACCCTTTTTACGTGGGCTATTAGATGGAATGAAAGTTCTTTGTTATCTGATGTACTCGAAGGACCCAACGATTGTTTTCACTGATGTATGATGAAATGTATGATGAAATTAAACACTTATGTCACTTTCATTTTTATATATTGCATGAATTTATAATTTTATTTATTTTTGCGTAGACAATTAAGAACTCACTTGTACATACGCGTTAACTGAGATTATTGTGCACATAATATGATGGTTTAATGAATGATTGAAGATTAAGTACACATGTTTGTTCCTGGGATAAAAAACGCCGGGTGCTCTTATAACTTGAGTACCTTTATGTACCACGGTTAAATGATGAAGAGACAAAATGTAAGGTAGATGGCGTAATTATACGTCGGTTGACGTAGCTACGAGGAAGGAGCAAAATATTAGGATCTGGCCAATGGGATAAAATAGTTTGAAACGTAACGGTCAGATACAGCGAGTGCTAATTTGCAGTTTGAGTGATTTTTTTATGGCCTCAAAAGGTTCCGTAGATACAAATAACAGAGTTTCGAAGAGAGTTTTTTGGAGCGATACGGTGTCGGGTACTTTTAAATATTCATTGGAATTTCAGAAAACAATATTTATCTGTATTTCTTATGTGGTAGTAAAGTTAAAATGAATTTTTTGTTGATGTAAGGAAATATCAAATGTTGAGAAGAAGGATATATTTAGTTATATGTTTTGAGCATAATATTCGAATAGTATTATACAGGGGAAGTTGAAAATAAAAATCACAGGAGAATTTGGTAATTAAATTAAATTCGAACAACTGTTTAAACAAAAAGTCTGATCTTGATAGACTTAGTAAAATTTACACCCATCTGTTATCTTTGTAGAATGGCTGAATTTTATTAATCGTTTTTCATTCTTCATTTTTCACATTGTTATTTTACATCACTCTCATATTGTTTTATAATACCAATTATAGCCTTACTGTATAAATATAATTGATACTCCACTAGCTGTTAAATTCATTAGATGATGAGGTCTTCTTTTTGTTTCTTTATGAAAAACCGATATGGACTTGAAATAGATTCCTTTCTCTTTGGGTGATGTATTGAACATTCATTTTAATTGTGTTTGGATTGTTGTGGTTAGAAATGTTTCGAAGTCTCAAAGTTAGTTTTATAAAAATTATTTTATTATACAAAATTAATTATTACAATAAAAATACGTCTGATATCTACAAAGCTTGACTTAAAAGTGAAGAATTCAGAGATTAAACAGTTAAAATGAAAAATGATACGATTAGCAAATCCTTGGAAATGAGGTTGCTGAGTCTGCGATTCCCAAAAGAAGTTGTGAGATAATTCCTCCCTTCGAAAATTCAACTTCGAGGGCTAGCGAGGAAGTTGAACACTAGCCAGGTCAATGGGGTGGTCTTCCGTTGGTTGCATCCATCGGGAATGAAGTTTCTTGCCAACTATGGTTTCTCCAATTAGAAAAAGAAGACAATAAATGATTATTGTCCATACACTGGGCCTTGAGTAGACTTCTTGAAAATCTAATTCAGGATAGTTATCGGCGAGTTTTGATTTTATTTCTTGAAGATCGTCTAGGTTGATTTCTTTTAATTTGATACTGGTAGTACTCGTAGGTGCATATGATGTGTCAAATTTTAATTCTGGGAATAAAATGGTTTGCCCAGGAATTTCTGTGTCATTTTTATTTAGGATTTTAATTTGGCTTGATTTCATCCAACAATTTAGTGGAATATTGAATAGGTAAGTGCCGGTAACTTAAATTACTTCTTCTTGGTTTTGGCAGTTTGAAGTAATTGTTTCTTTAAAAGGAAAAATGGTAATCCAATCGTTTGTTTCTTCTAGTCGCTCGAAGAATGGATGGTTGATGACGATTCGTGTTTCGTGGCAAGTGGAGGTGTTTTTAATATTTATTAATTCGATTTCACAAGGATTTTCTTGTTTAATGTCTTGTAGTTCGATGTCCCCGCAGAAGTACTGATTAGTTGGGTAGAATTTAGGACAGGGTTCGCTCATAAATGCGTATTGATTATTATTTTTCAACAAAAATGTATTTCTAGGAATTACTGCTTTTAATCGACCTTGGTTACCAATTGGTTTTGGATACAAATGATAGAGATCAAAGTTTTCGGTTAAAGTTATAGGTATTCGTAATATGTAAGTGATTCTATTATTAGAAATATAACTATCCATTTTTATAAATTTTTCGAATGACAAAATATTTTCCGTGTTTTTTTCTATTGGTAATTTACCTTTTTCTAAATGTCTTTGTAGTGCACTTAACTCGTTGTAAATTTCGCTAGTCTTTATTATACTAGGATGCATAATTTTTAGCCTTGAGAACAGTATCGCAGTTTCTATATCTTGTAATATAGAAATAATTATTTCAATCATGTTAATAATTTGATTAATGGTGTCTTTAATAAACATAGCGTTTTCTCGGTATACAGATCCATCAGCTATTAACGCAATTTGGTTCAATTTTGCCTCTAAAAGTTTTTCGTTGTGGCGTATTTGACTTATTGTCATATTAAATTTATTAATTAAAGATATTGACAGTGAGTTTTGTGTTTTAATTTTGTCAGCTAATTGATTTTGATTTTCTTGGAGGTTTTTAATAAGTTCATATCTTTTACCGTCCTCAGCATCTAGGTTACCAGTTAGGCCTTTAAAAACAGATCCTAACCCATCGATAAGTCCTCTTTTTGTCCTATGAGGTAGGGGCAAAATTTCTCGAAATTTATTTTCGGTTTTGTCTTTTAAGAAAAATAGAATTTTTTCATAATTTTCCAATTCACCGGTATAATTGATGTTTCTTGAAACGTAATATTTTAAATGATTTGAAAGATAATGTATTTTGTCGACTTCGTTGATAAGTGGATTAAGGTCGTAATAATGTATTAAATTATAATAAGAATGAGTCATTTTTGCAGTTCCTAATTTTAGTGGTATAAGCTTAAAATTGTTATCTAGGTTTTTTAGGGTGGTTTTATTCTGCGAGGATCCGAGGATTCCAAGCGATCTGGAAGAAATCAAAAGAATGAAGGTTAATTAGGAAAATTGTAGGTAGTTTGTAAAGGCCGTTTTAAATTGTCCATGTGAATTTTAGTTTTAGAGTTGGTCGAAATTGTTTTGTTTTGTACGTTTACTTCCTTTATTGTTGTAGGTTTGTTAAATGTATTTGCTTGTTTTTCTCTTTTGTGAGTTTTGACATATATCTTTTGATTCTGTTGAAAGATCTCTGGGTCATCACGGTTTTTATTAATTTTTTCAATTCGTCTTTGTTTTTCGTTTAATGAGTCTTCATTAATTTTTGAGTATAATATTTTAGTTCTTGCATACATTGTAAATTAGGTAACAGAAAGGAAGGAAGGGATGTTACATCCCATACCTAAACAGGAAGGACCACTGCACACATATCACATATTTAGGACCAATGCCTTCGACTAATAAAAATTATCGTTATATACTGGCGATTGTTGATGATTTCTCCAAATTCACCTGGCTATATGCATGTAAATCTACAACAACTTAAGAAGTTATTAGTTGGTTGGAGAAACAAAAACAAGTTTTTGGAAACCCAGGTAGAATTATAACAGATCGAGGAACTGCTTTCACTTCTGAAGAATTCAAAAACTATTGTACTGATGGAGGCATACAATGCTTAATAATAACCACTGGAGTTCCAAGAGGAAATGATCAGATTGAGAGAGTGAATCGTATTATCATTCCAGCTCTTACGAAACTTACCTTGAACGATCCTAGAAAATGGTTTAAATATGTTGAGCGCGTACAAAGAGCATTGACTTCTACTATTCAGAGAAGTATAGGGACTACACCTTTTAAAATTCTAACAGGAGTAAAGATGAGAAATAAAGAAGAAATAGTAATCAAGGAATTATTGGAAGAAGCTACAATACAAAAGTTTGATGAAGAGAGAAAAGAACTCAGAGCAGAAAGCAAAAAACAGATTTTAAAAGTACAGGAAGAAAACAGAAGAACTTATAATTTAAGAAGAAAAAAATCAAGGTTATATAGAAAAGGAGATTTGGTAGCCATTAAAAGAACCCAATTTGGAGTAGGAATTAAAGTTCATAAAAAATTCTTAGGACCCTATGAAGTCACAAAGGTAAAACCAATGACAGATATGACGTGATGGAAGTGGGCCATCATGAGGGATCAGTGTGTACTTCTACATGTGCAGAGTTCATGAAACCTTGGGTTGATAACCAAAGTGAATCCGGGTCGGATTCATAATAGGATGGCCGAATGTAGATAATTGAATTTCTAATGTATTTAGTTGGTGTTATTGTTGTGATTTTCTTTTAACGTTTTATTGAAGTTATACTTATTTACATTTAGAACACTTGATAAGAATCATCTTATGACCTTTAGAGTTTTTGGTTGCCGGGGATTCAAGAAGGGAGAGACGAGAGAATATTGTGACGGACAACTTCAAAAAATCGACTTGGACTGTAAATTTAGGTATTTTTAGAATAAAATTGTTATATTTACCTCTGGGAATATTATTCAACCTAGATAAACGGAAACAAACCTACATATGCATGTATTTTATTTATACCAAAAAATATTTTTTCATGGCAGAAGGGCAATATTGGATATCTGACAATAGTTTTCAATCGTGATCAACTTTTTTTAATAACAATTTTCGATTTTGTGAAAAATGAAAGTACTTTATTCTTGGGTGAAAATCATGTTTTTTGACGGACCTCGTATATGTCTGATAGAAGTTGTCATCTGATGGTTGAATTTTACGTTTGAGACCATGCAAAACTTTTTATGAAGAAAGACTTTTTTTCGTAAAACTGAAAATATGGTTCCAGCTTAATTGGACACATTGTATATATATATATATATATATATATATATATTGAAACAAACCTAAGAAAACAGAAAATAAACTAAAGTAACTTATGTTGGTACAAGAGGAAATAAAATGGTGTTAAATATAAAAGATATAGTTTTTTTTATTACTCAGATAGAGGTATATTTGTATACTAAACTTTAAAGCATCTAACTATATGGGGTCAAGTGAATTTATCGATAAAGTAATCTGTGTATAATAGAATACAATATTTATGCAATTGTTAACAAGAAATTTGAACAAATAGGAAAGGACTAACCTTCAAATACAGCTTATTTAGGAATCATTTATGCAATGATTTGTAAATAAATACCACATCATGAATCAAAATTCATTAAATAAAAGAGTCAAGTAATCCATATTCTGAAATATTAATTGAACATTAGTATTAGTAAACAAATAATGAGTAAATTTTATGATTCAACACTCAGATTTTTTTGGTTAAATGTCTGACGTAGATGTCAAAAAAATATCAATGGACTGGAATAATGTTACAAATGGAAAAAGAAGCAGAGTCCATAGAACTTTATATTTATTTTGAGTCAAGAAATATATGAATTTTGTTGTTGTTAAATAAATAACGATACTACTTAGGAATTAGAATATGTAAATAGAGGAAAGTTTATGTAAAACAATAATAATAATTACATTTAGAAATATAAGTGATTTCAGATACAGACACTTTATCAAATATTTAAACGTAAGAATTAGGAGATGAATCTGAAATCAGGACAGATATGAATTTGGATAGCAACGAAAACAAAAGGAGGGTGGTTGTTGAAAAAGAATTTTGAGATGCTGAGATGAAATAGAGTATCGGAGATAAAATTATAGGAAATTTAGATAAAAACTAAGAAATTTGTACAAAAAAGGTCCACAATTTATATTAGAAGTAGCTAATAAACTTCTTTAAAACAAATAAAGATATAAGAAGCTACATACAATAGATGCAAAAAGACATAGAAGTTATTGGAGGTGATGTCAGAATAAAATGAATATTTAAAATTTAATCAATTCAATTGGAGATGATACTTAATGGAAAGTTCCTGAAATAAACATTATAGAGCAATTAAATCTAAGAAGCTACAAACTAATAGAAATCACAAATATTTGTTTCCTGAAATAAGAAATCCTGTGCAGAAGCATTATAAGGTCGGCGGACCTGTACACAGCTTGTTTTTGGGAAGACAACTCTTCAAGAAAGGAAGATGAGTGGATTGTGAAAAAGGTTAGTGTTTAATTTGTCTTTGTTGGTACCAACATTTGGGTTAGAGATGTACATCTATGGTAAAAGTCTAAAGAAATAGAATCTGAAACAATTAAAATTTGAAAAAAAGGTTCTGATAAAACTCATAACAGAAACTTAAGTACTTAACATTTCTATTGAACAATTTTCATTTTTCGACGTGATAATTTTATATTAGCATATAAGATATTCCATCACTTTGTTTAAATTGATAATACATATTTCTTGACTCATATAATATATGTAATAAATGTATTCATGAAATCATTGTTTGCATGTATATATTACTTCAACTGATATGAGTGAGATTTGGAATCGATTATTCTACTGAATACTTCTAATCATCTATTCTTACTGTGAGATTTGGAATCGATTGCTATATTGAAATTTTCTATCCATAGGCGCACCAAATAATATAAAATAAAATATAGTAAAAGTTATTTGAATGATTCATATATAAAGTGTTGGAGATAAAGAGTTAAAATCACTTCCGGAACCCAAAAGGTAGTAAGAGTTTCTCATTCGCTCTCCCTAAATAAATAAATATATAAAAAATTTCTCTATTTCTATTAATGAGCTAGCTACACTAAAATTAAATATATTAAATTAATACTATAACAATAATAAAAATTCCTCACATACAAACAATCTTAATAATATATATATATATATATATATATATATATACACAAAATATGTTCATCAAGAACTGGGTGTAGCATTCAACAGTGGGGCTGGTGAGAAATCAAACAATTTTATTATTCATCAAGCTTTCAACCCTTGTTTGGGGTCTTCCTCAGGATGACTACAAATATTATATATTTAAAAACAATACGTTACAAAACATAGTCGTACTTACTAAAATGGATTGTCAGATCGACTATACCATAAAAGTTGGAAACAATAAAAACTCCATAAAGAATATATACATTTAAAAAACACTTAAAAATAACATAAAAACCGTTACAAACAATAACATTGTACTGATTTGGAAATTTTTTTATCGGATCAACCACACAATGAATATTACATTTTAAGATGTTAGAAATTAAAAGACAAAACTCCAAATGAAAACAAATGATAACAAATGGTAAAAGTGACAAATAGCATGGAACAACACGGTGAGCACGGAACAACACAAAATTTCCAAATCAGTACAATGTTATTGTTTGTAACGGTTTTTATGTTATTTTTAAGTGTTTTTTAAATGTATATATTCTTTATGGAGTTTTCATTGTTTCCAACTTTTATGGTATAGTCGATCTGACAATCCATTTTAGTAAGTACGACTATGTTTTGTAACGTCAAACAAGGGTTGAAAGCTTGATGAATAATAAAATTGTTTGATTTCTCACCAGCCCCACTGTTGACTGCTACACCCAGTTCTTGATGAACATATTTTGTTAATATTCATCAGTCAAACGTACCAATACTTTTATATATATATATATATATATATATATATATATATATATATATATAACAAAAACAGAATTAGCGGGCATATCACGCAAAAGAGGTTACAGATAATGAGTGGTAACCGTAGACATGCATGTTTCTGGCTCATTAGCCTTCATCGGTACGGCATAACCAAGAAAATGTGTTAAACTTGGGAGCAAGGATGTTAATTGAAACATGAGAAAACACAAACAATGGATTTCAACAAGATAACCAAACGCATATTTGTGCCTTCAAATGGAAGATTCCGAGTTTTCAGGACAACAACCAACAGAGACACGGAGGCGTCTATAGCTCTCCTGTCTGAACCTCCCGACCCTGGAAATCTTTTCATTGATTATTTATATATATATATATATATATATATATATATATATATATAAAATGTATCAAGAAGGTAGTCTCGACGGCTAGTTAGAAAACAAAACTCATGATTCTTGGGGATTCCGTCTATAGGTGATATTTAAATTTTACTACCCAACGTTTCGAAAATGTTTATTTTCTTTATCAAGGGCTAAAATATAATTTTGGATAATTCACTGTTATAGTTAAACAAAATTAGTACTTACTGCAAGGTGAGTTATGTCTTTAAAACTTTATAAACCATGAGTTAACATTAGGTATGTTATAATACATTATATTTTAATTTTGAAAATCTAGCAGAAATTTCAACGTACAAGGAAAACCGACCATTGTTTCTATCTAGACAAAATCGAATAAAAGTAAGCGACCATCCCACAACTTTTAGTACAGGTGTTGAGGTGTGGTCAATTAACGTTAAAATGTTGTCATTTGAACTATTAAAATTGAGGTGTGTTATTATTCTTTATTATTAAAGTTGAAAAGAAATGTGACTAAAAATGATTTGACAAAACTTATGTTATGAGATGCCTGTAGAAAATGTTTACCTAGTCATCAAGAGTAATGCGGTATGTTATGTACAACTCGTCAATGTCGGCAGTCCAGCCTCAGAGGCTGCCACCACTCATAGAGACAAACAGCATCCATCCACGAGCGGTGTTACAAAATGTCAAAAGTTAATGTAGTACGGCCTCGACGCTGAGCACCTCTCACATTGCTCAACTCAAAACCCATCATCATTTATGGCAGTTCAACACTCCCGATGGTTCAGGTTTCTCATTAAAAATCCCGCGAAGTATCCAGTATACTCTCACTATGTGACATATAACTTCTTACTTTGCTTCCATACAACAATTTTTGACACAATACTGAATTAAAACAAGTACCAATCAATGATGACATAATGCTTCCATTCTGTCCTGACTGAGTGAGAGTCATGTTGGCGGCTGAATGGGTAGAGCCTCATGGTTATATCAACCTACAATTTGACAGTGACACATGGGAATCGTTGTCTAGACAGGTGACAGATGTTGGACTGCGATACCTGATACAATCAACAAATCAATCGACTTTTCTAAAAGGGGTGTCTTGTGAAAAGGAAATAACAACATCTGCAGGTTCTGGGCGTGGTGTCTGACATAGTGAGAGTATACTGGATACTTCGCGGGATATTTAATGAGAAACCTGAACCACCGGGAGAGTTGAACTGCCATAAATGATGATGGGTTTTAAGTTGAGCAATATGAGAGGTGTTCAGCGTCGAGGCCGTACTACATTAACTTTTGACATTTTGTGACACAGCTCGTGGATGGATGCTGTTTGTCTCTATGAGTGGTGGCAGCCTCTGATGCTAGACTGCCGACATTGACGAGTTGTACATAACATACCGCATTACTCTTGATGACTAGGTCAACATTTTCTACAGGCATCTCATAACATAAGTTTTGTCCAATCATTTTTAGTCACATTTCTTGTCAATTTTATTAATAAAGAATAATAACACACCTCAATTTTAATAGTTCAAATGACAACATTTTAACGTTTATTGACACACCTCAACACCTGTACTAAAAGTTGTTGGATGGTCGCTTAATTTTATTCCATTTTGTCTAGATGAAAACAGTGGTCGGTTTTTCTTGTACGTTGAAATTTCTGCTAGATTTTCAAAATTAAAATATAATGTATTATAACATACCTAATGTTAACTCATGGTTTATAAAGTTTTGAAGACATAACTCACCTTGCAGTAAGTACTAATTTTGTTTAACTATAACAGTGAGTTATCCAAAATTATATTTTAGCCCTTGATAAAGAAAATAAACATTTTCGAAACGTTGGGTAGTAAAAAAGAGTTTTAATTATCACCTATAGACGGAATCCCCAAGAATCATAAGTTTTGTTATATATATATATATATATATATATATATATATATATATATTAAACTATGTATTTTTATATATTTTTATATTTATTATTTATGAAGTTTGGATTCTGCATAATTTTATATGTTGAACATTTGTTTTGATGTGGCTAGCTCAGTATTTATAATTTTATATGTTTTGTAATGTATTATTATTTTATTCGGGAGCATGAAACTCTGTCTGCTCTTTGAGCCCTGGCATTTAAAAGATATATTTCCTTTATTTAAATAAAAAGAAACACCTTACTTTTTAAACACATTTAATTTTAAAATAATTTTTTTTAATGCAATAATTATAAGTTGCGACGCCTATGGTTACCTCAAACGAAATTATCAATTTTTATATTCTCTCCTGTGCGCATGCTTAAAATCCAGTCATGCGGACCTAAAGCGTGAAATGAACGTAGTTTTTACAACAATGCGAGATGGAGCATCTGTGATCATTAGATACACATAATATTGTTAAAAGATAAATACTTAAATGGTTTAACACATAGAAGAATTTATGTTGAGAATATACATAGAAATATTACAAATATGCTGTGGAAGAAATAGAATTAGAAGATTTATATATACATGGAAATGTTATAAGATTTTTATACAGACGGACATATTACATGAATATAAATTTAAGCATCATTCTTATGATGATAAAATGGCGTAGGTACTTATTTTTATTTATTGGAATTAGGCCTTTTTGATAATGTTGAAGATTTATTTTATTAACTAACTAAATAAAGTCCGTTTTCTTTCTATTTTCGATCAATCATTGCCGTGAATGTTTATCAATTTTACGAAATTATGTACTTATTTGAGTTTTTTCTCTTATTATTGGCCAATAATATTTTAAATGAACACTGACCTGTTGCTCTGGAATTGGGATAATGCTTCTGGACCCAGGAATACTCCTCTGAAGTTCTAACACCCATTTTGGAGAAATTTTGCTGATTTTCGCAGTAAAACTGGATGTGATTATCTGTGAGTACTATCAGAATTGTTTATAGTAGTAATTGATAAGTTTTGTCAAGTTAGTTTGGGAATTTCATGAATTTTCGGGAACACTGCAACACAATCTCCTCGTATATCGACGCCAGCTCCCCACTCACTAACGGTTCCTTTCGATTCTCCTTTTTTTTTCAATAAACAAGTATTTTGTTTTTTCCAGGTCACTATTTCCAAAAGTTTGTTTCTTTACTTGTTGATTGAAAATTTGATCTGTCACTTTGTTTATAACCAATCAAATATTGTCCTATGCAATCGAATTATTTAATTTAGTTTACTGAGTAGAAAAGTTCATACATACACTATTTCACATTATTAATTCACTTGTAGTGAGTCTTTTGAGTTTTTGTCATACAGATAAATTAAAAATTGGTTATATACATAGATACATTTTAAATAATTCAATATCTAATATTGTTATTAACAGTCTATTACTGTTACAATCATATTACTTAGAACATAACTCCTTTTATGTAATCTCTATCTAATCTTTGTATTAAATTATTTATACTAACTCCTTTAATAAATTATTATTCATTGATTCTATGTTCATTTTACTGACCATATATCATTTTTCTCTATGTAATTAATAGTTTATCTATGAAAATCTATACTCCCTATTCTACTAAATATTTGTATTTGTTTTATAATTTAACTACTTATATTTATAATTATCGTGACTTGACTATTCTAATAATGGTTTTATTTCGGATGAACAGCTGATTACATTATAGAAGATATCCATCGTCTTAGGCAACTTTATATATATTTATATATAGGGTAACTTCTTTAATGGGGAATGCGGCAATGTGATAAAGAAAACTCTGTTTAGTTAACCCTAAGCTTTCGATAATTTATTATTATCATTATCAAAGAATCTACAAAATAAATATTATATAAATTTAAAATATTTTTCGGCAACGAACTACTTTCGTCTATATATATATATATATATATATATATATATATATATATATATATATATATATATATTCGAATTTTTAGGATTTTTACTTGGTAAGTGACATTTTAGAAAGACGTATAGAATGAATGATATATGGTGGCGGTTGACTTTATTGTGTCCTAGAAGCGAGTTTATAGGAGTTTAACTTAATTTGTGCTCGGTGCGGTGGTTTCAAAGAATAATAACAACAATGAAGCAAATCGAATGCAATACAGTTGAGGCTGTATTATTCTATGTCGTCAGTCATTTGGCTGGTGAACAAATTCACCAGATTACAGTGAAACCGCAGAAAACTTGCAGCACCGACGAGGGGTGGGGATGGTTGAAAAATGGGTTTACATATAAGGATTTAGGATGATTATCCAACGGAAATCGGTAAATTATATACGTAGTTGAGATAATCCTCGGGAATGTAGTCGTAAGCAGTGACTAGTAGCCGAACTGGAGGAAATGGAACTTTCCTCTTGTGTTTATTACCGAGAGGCCGTCTATTTGCAGTCCAGGGTATGATGAGGGCGTTTTTAGATATTAAGTTTTCTCGATTCGATATTGCTATTAACGTATCGGGTTTGTAGATTCTTCGGGAAGGAATTGGTTGGATATCGATATTGGCATAAACGGTTCTACTGAGGGAACAGGGAGACTTGTACTGGCAATGAACCACGTTACTTCACGATTAACGTTTATATTTCTAGTGCGGCAACCGTCGTTGCTAGCCCTACCCTATTTATTATATTTAGAAAATTTTATAAAAATGGCTCACGACTTTTTGAACATAATTATGCTTTTTGTAATAAACCAGAACGGAATTAAGAACATTGGAAGTGCATTTGGGCTTAACTATATTTTCATATCTGTTATTATTTTTTATGAAAGCTATTTGGTAAAAAAGTTAGTTTGTTTTTCATAGTTTTGTACAGGAATCGTATTTTATAAACAACACAGTATATAAACCATTCCTAAACATTCCTATCTATTTCTAATTGATTCTATTTAAAGACTTATTGTATTTTTATCATTAAATGCATGTTACTCGACATTATCAGAATTGGCTTGATCCTATAATTGATGATGTAATTCTGAAAAAAGATTGATGTTTTAATCTAATCATGAAATATATACAAATATCAAACGTCACCTACCTGAATAATCTCTACTGATGTTTTGATAGTATTGTAACAATTGAAATATCATCGCAATATCTAGAATATAACAATTAAAATCATTATAATATGGTGGAGGGTTCAATGAATATTTAATTCTACTTTAATAATTCAGTTATTTCATTGTTCAAAATTTATAATTATAAATTTTTATTAGACCAGGACCAATGTAAGAAAATTAAAAGTGCATTTGGACTTACTTTTAATGATCTTTTCAAATCTGTTATTATTTTTTATCAACGATATTTGGTAAGAAAGTTAGATCGCTTTTGTCAGTTTTTTTCAGGAATCCCACTGTTGCTTTTTATAAATAATACAGTGTATATATAAAGATGAGAAATCTATTAACACCTTACCTGTCACGTGGTACAAACGCTGGTACACTACCCTACCCCGACCGAGTTTCCGTTTGGGCCAGTGTTACAACTGTTATACCACTGCCACGATCTTTACGTTCAGGCCAGTGATTCGAAGACTGGTACATTTAGCGTATATTTTATCATGGGAGGTTGAATTAGTGAGCCTGATTAATACAGTAATGCAATGTCCCTGGGAAAAATTAAACTTATTACATTGAAAAAAATATTTATTTCGGAAGTAAGAAAAAAACAGAAAATCTAAAGTAAATATGTAAAATTATAGAAAGTCATGTAAGTAAGAACTAAAAATCAAATTATTGAGATTTTAAAGTATAAAACTATAATGTTTATCACAAAAACACTATACGCAGTAATTTTTATCATGCCTCACATTTCCAAGTACTTCTTGTAGCTTTATTTCTGGCTATCGACGCTGTGAATTCCAAAGAAAGTTTACTGTAACACGTAACGCATCGACGTCTGGTTCCTAAACTAAGTCCGTGGGTATTGTTAGATATATTTTCGGGGACAGCAACTACCCCTTGGGAAAATAATACCCTCTCTTACATTTTTTCTCTGAACTCTGTAATGGAAAGTTTTTCATGGGTGATATTTCTGTGAGTTATATGGGCATTTACAATTGCATTTCCGAAAAGTAACTCTATAGCAAGTTGGCGGTAACATTTCATACCTTTCCTTAGGGGACTATTATATGATTTCATCTGATCGGACATATCAATATATGCCTTGAAATTATTGTAATCTACTATCAATTTTCGTTTCTGCCTTTCGAAATTTCTGTGTTTTAGTGGTACCATTTCAGCAGTATGTTTTGTACTTAGAGCCAGCACGTCTCGCTTTTCTTTCCATTTTAAAACAACTATAAAGTTTTTTTTTGTGTCACATCGGTTGGATTCAATTTTCTATTAGCTCGAAAAGTTCCAACCAAGTGTGTATTTCTTTCTAATAGCTTTCGTGCCAGAGAAACACTTGAATAATAATTGTCCACATACAGTGTTCGACTTTTATCCAATAATTACTCCATAAGTTTCATGACAACTTCTGCCGATTCAGAGCTAGTAAACGTTTTACTAAAGTTACCGCAGTATACATCAAGATGATAAGTATATCCCCCTTCTCTACACAGATTTTGTATAGTTTTATACCGAATTTGTTTCGTTTATTCTTTACGTATTGACGAAAGGATAAGCGGCCCTTAAACGGTACTACACTTTTGACAATACACACATTTTCTCCTGGTAAAAGGGCTTACTGGAATCTGTCTCTCAGCATATTTATTAGTTGTCTAATTTTTTGTAATCTGTCAGTGGACTGACCAGTTGCTTGGTTGTTACTAAAATGAACTACTCGAAGTAATAGTTCGAACCGATTTCTCGACATATACTTGTTTATAGAAGTACTGTATATATTCTTGTTACTCCAATAGACAACTTTGGTAAGCGGCACAATCCCATCCAAAGCAACACAGCTATGAAGAGCTCAATTTCTTTACGATTTATGTCAGACCAGCGACTTAATCGGGATTTTTGGTGCGTTGTTTCTTGCTGAAATTGATAAGCAAACCTGTTTGTTTAAAATCAATTTGTGAAAGTTATAAGGTTCTTTTCCCACATACATCTCATACAGTTCAGTTTTGATTCCTTCGTCCTTCCTAGTAACAGTATACATGATATTTTTCAGTGAAGTACCATCCACTTCTCTCCACGTGTTTTCAACCTGCACTTCTTCATTTTCAGGCGTATTTTGAGTTATGACGTATTCTAATATTTTAGAAATTGTATCCACAGAACGGACTTCTGAATCTAATTGCATCGCGGGCAAAATGTTTGCGTTTGAAGGCACAGGCAAATCAATTGGTTCTTGCTGCAAAAAATATATATCGTTGTATACAAATGTATGTGTTATGGATATTATTGACATACCAAGTGTATTTTCTTTGTCTGACTAGGAATTGAACTTTTTTTTCGTTTTGAATATGTACTTGGTTCATTCTCTTCATGTAAAGATATCACCGGCAAACTATATGCTTTAGTTTCTTGCTGTAAAATAATTTTATGTTAAAGCATACTAAATATACTGAAATATCAGGTATGCAGGAATTTTCGGAATTAAGAGAAATGTTAACATAGCAATCATCTCATAACCGAAGATTTCTGTAATACCTAACTGAAATAAAACGGCCAAGATAATTACTTACTAAAACACTCCGTTTTATATTCTTCACTGCATTTTTTTCGCATAATAGGAATATCGCTGTTTGAACTACTGCATTCACTTTCCTGATCTTCGTTAGGATTGTATTCGTCCGAAGAACTAGCTTGAAATGGGTCGTCTTCCTCATCAGACATAAAATCTGCCCAAAGCTTTTGCAATCTTTCTCGCTTTCTCGAAACTCATAATTATTTTAGATTATCCTCACAACCTTTCGTTTCGTCAACTGACATACAACTCACAAATCACCACCTTATAGATAGATCTCACAACACTAAAATGTCAAACTAAAAAGTGGAGCGCCGCGTACAATTAGGAATGGAACTAATTATTAGTGGCAAATTTAAAATGAAGGATTTTACGGTTAATTTAAATTCTCTTAAGCAATTAAGGTTGGTGATTTTTGGAGCAATTATTTCAGTATTTCAATTCGTCTATATTCTGGTTGCACTGTAACCAGAACATAAGGTCGATTGAAATACTGTATACTTTCTGTTTACTCATAGTCTCAGTAAGATTAGCTTCTTCCAATTATTATCAAATTATAGGACCCAAAAGTGAGTATAATTTGAGAAAATTTATACTGTCACCTGTAAGATGATACTTGTAGCTAAAAGGAAAGATAATATGGTCAGGAAAAACAATTCCATTTCATATGGCATATTTCCATGGAAATCTCTTCCAATAAAAATAAAACAAAAATCATTTATTCACCGTTAATCACGTCCATAATATAATAAATGCCACTTACCAGGCTAGTGAAAAACATTACATAATTAGATAATAAGAGAAACTTTATGATATACAGAAAAACAAATGATATACAATAATAATTTATTTATTCACGGGCAAGCCCTTTAATATTATATAAAATACAAAAGTGAGCAAAATATATAATGTAGACAAATCTTAATATATATTCACTACAATGAATACAGTTATTAAAACAAGATACACAAAAATCATGGGTTGACAAAATATAAATTACTGAACATTCAAATCATGAATAAAGCGTTCAAATTTAGTAATTGAGGCATCAAAAAGTGAAAGGTCTTACAGTGAGTTTGCGAGTCTCATAGATCTAGGAAGATATGTGTAGTATACAATTATATCTGTGAAAAGGTATGTGAAGTGTTCGATTCTGTGTAGTGGTCTGCGATGGAACAAGTAAACTAATTTTATTTAGTAGTTGAGGACAGTTATATGTACACTTCGCGTCATATAAAACTGGTACACTTGTTTTTCCAATGTAAACCTAACTAATTAAAATGACAATGAGTACCATGTGTCAAATTTGTCAAGGCGCATTATTCACGATACCAACCCATTTTTGAATAATTATTTTCAATGCAGTTGTTACTGAAGCAATGAAGTTTACTGCTACTTTTGCATGTATTGCCGCATTATAGGGATTTTCGTATAAATAATCAGTTAAAGCTTTTTCTAGCTCTATTCTAGTTAAAACTGGTCTTCAATCTCCTATTTTTCTAACAACAATTTGATCCTTGTTCCACCTGTTTTTAAGTGAGTCATCTAATAGACCTTATATTTCAAAAAATATTCGAACCAGTAACAATGTAACATTTTTATATTTATTAAAATTCTAAATTTAAGCCAGTTACTCTTTTTGTAAAAATGTTGTAATGGTAATAAATTTGTATTTTTTCCATCTCGTTTTATTGCTTTACAAAATTCACTTTTATCATTACATCTACTAATATTTTTATTCACCTAGCATCACTGTCCTAGAAATATGTATCATAACAACTATTTCTGCACTGACACTTTTAATACGATCCATTTACATAGCTAGAAAAAACTATTTTCGATTATAATAGTTGCACCAGTTTTATATTACGCACAGTGTACCATTTATGATGATAAAAACTAATGTAAGATATTTCTCTTTCCTGCGGTTCTCAAGAGATGAGATTCGAAGCTGCTGCAGCCACACAGCATATAGTCATTATACACATGTAGCTTGAATGTAGTATAACGTATAAAGTTGTTCTGAACGTGTTCTAGTTTTCTAATATCAACTAAATAAGGTGGAGACCGTACAGAACACTAATCAAGGTGAGACCTAACTAAAGAAAAATATAAAAGTTTAATATATAATCGCGAATATTTCTCTTAACAAAATCCAACATTTTCAAGTACTTATGCACCACAGTAGTGATGTGGTGGTTAAAGGTAAGTGCATGGTCAAGAACCACTTCTAAATCTCTTATCTTGTTGATTGTATCAAACAGTTGACCTTTTATGTTATAATTGAAAGTTATTAAGTGTTGGGCACGACAAAAGCAAATCACGTAACACTTTCCAGCATTAAGATCCATGCCGTTGAGAGTGGAATTACTGGCATTACTTCAAATAGATTCAATTTGTAAAGCATCAGTCAATTCAGGAAGATTGAAAATAACAGGTTTTTAGATTCATGCAACTCATTTATCATGTCTTCCATTGAAAATGTATCAGCACTCCTGTCCTCCTTCAACCTTAGAACATCTTGCTTCAAAATATTAACTTTCGCTCCTAATATAAGCCTACTCAGTTTTTGCGAAATTGTGTGATTTGCCATTTCAGTAGATGTAGAACCGCCAGAATATTCTACCTGAATAGGGTTACCACTATTACTAGGGGACGCAGACCTAAGTAATTGTTTAAAAAAATTAAAAATAGTGCTACATTCATCATCTTCACAATTAAATGAACTCTTATAACCCCCAAAAGTTGAATTAGTTAAAAAAAATTTAAAACTACCTATAAACATAGCAGGCGACGGATTTGTGTATTGCGCTCCAAAGCTTCTGAGCTGACCAAATGCATTTTCTATTGGGTCCTGATTAATATGACGTGGAAGCAAATATTTAAAATTGTTATTTTTCAGAACGTTCCATATTGAAATCATATTTTTAATATTAAATTCCCAGTGCTTCAAGCTAGGTGGTCTTTCCTGATCTATAGGACGTACTTTCTGGAACCTCATTGGAGATAAAAGAGGTAACGCTTCTTCTCTCCAAAATTGCAAGTGTTGTAAGTTGTCACTTATTCCACATCGCAATAGTTTGCCTTTTAAGGCAATTTTTAGATTTCCATTAAATGAGTCAAACAATTTATCAAAAAACAGAAGCAACTCTGCAGTGTCTTCAACATTGACTCCAATTTTTTTCTCGCTATCTGAAACCAAGGAAGAACTTTTATTGAAGTTAATATACCATTAAACAAAGATGTAAAATAGAATGAATATAGATGAAATGTTATAAAAACAAAAACTAAGCTAGTTACCATCAAGATAGATAGGTATATGGTAAAAGGAAAATCATATATTTAATATACAGATTTTACCATTATATACCTACTTATAATTCTTTTAAATAATATTCTAAAAAATAAAATAATTGTGCTAATTTCTTTCTTATTCTATTTTATCCTATTGTTTTATGAAATTTATAAATATATATACACATACAGGAAATTAAAATGTATGAGTTTCGGGATTTTAAAATAAAAAGTATACTTACCATTTTTACCAGCTAAATTTAGAGTTGAAGCTAATCTTTGGCTGAAAATCTGCGTCGCATGTTTCACTTTCATTTTCTTCATTTTTTCCTCATATATATGCTCTACTTTTAAATGTGGCAAAGCTCGTAGACCATCAACATTTAGTTCTTCTATTTCTAATAACTCTGCTTGTTTGGAGCATTTTCCAGCATCAAAAAGTCTTTTTCTAATAGAATGTGTGCGGTTTCTCTCTATACTATATTTTTTGTGAAAATATTGCATTGCCCTATATAATTTACGTTTCCTGGGCGTTTCAGTTTGTTTTGGTATAATATTTTTTTAAATTTTGTATGGAGTTTTCCCATCAGGTTCTGTAAAAAAAAATTATGCAATTATAATAAACTACTAAACTAATTAATTTAAACTACTAAACGTTACAGATGATTTGGTAAAATGTTTAAAACCGTTTTTGAACTCCTCAAAAATTTAAAATATATTTTACCATTTATATGTACTGTCCCAACACCATCAGAATTATATACGGAAGATTCCTGGATGTCTTCGATATGAGAAGATATTTCAGGGTCTGTATGAGGTTCCATAGAACTTGATGTGTTGATGGCAAGTTATACATTTGCAATATATTTATGTTGCCTGTAAAAACAAAAAGTAGATAAAAATACTCTTCAATTATAGAATGGGTAGTCAGAATAGAAAGGGCATAATGGAAATCACATATTAATCATTATCATTTATAAACATTTCTATTTAAAGTTTTCAGAACATCTAAGATTACAAATAAAACAACTCACCTCCTAAATTTAATGTTAGTACTGAATTTGAATGCAGTCTACTTGACATGCTTGAAATGATTTTCTCTTCGAAATGTAGGTGGCAGACTCTTTTTGAAGCATAAATTATTGCAGGATCCATATTTATTAAGGCGGCATTGTTAATTGCACCTACACACTTTCTAAATCGGATTAAATCTGTTTTTGGATTTGAAAACCTATGTCTAATATCAGATGAACGTCTATTTTCTCCACAATCATGAACACAACACTTGATTAAAGTCATATTAAAAAATCTTATCAACAAACTAATACAACTTAATAAAAATATAACTACCGAAGAACAAATCAAACCTCTAAATAAACTTTAATTATTTATGAATTCAAAACGAACACTACAAAACTACACCACTAGGATCTTCGATACAATTCCTTTAACCTTCAATTCGCAAAACCAGGTGGGTGATTTGTGCGCAAAACATTCGATAAATTACGTGAAACGTCAAATTTGCGACCTCTGCAATTAGGAATGGAACTATAATTTTAATTTGGCCTTGACAATTCAAGGGAAACCACCGTGACACAACTGAGTAAATATGCATAGCGCGAAGCAACATGATTTAACAAGTTCAGTGGTACACGTTGAGTACCACGTGGCCTGAACGGTAAAATTATTGCGTTCAGGGTCAGTGGTACAGACGTTGTACCATTGGCGATAATTTTCATAAATGACTAAAAATAAATATTTTTTTAATGTTTGAATATATACAAATTCGATATGAATCGTTTGAAGAATTATATGAGAAAATTGAAAATGGGCCCCCGTGGACCGATTTATTTTTTACCATTGGGCAGTTAACGTGTTAATAATAAAAGGGACCTAAGAAATTCGAGCAAAATGCTGTTTTTATTCTCGGAACGTATTGACTTTAAATTTCTCTTTCCATATATTGAGATATTTGTTCTATGAAAACAGCATCATAAAGATTACCAGCAACTTCGTATATCATACTTATGACTTTTTATTTTTTGGTGATTTTTATTTTAGACCAATGAATTATTTTGATAATGCGTTATGTCCTTTGTGACTCGCTCTGAATCAATATTCACTGAAATAATTATATAATTGTTGGTAAACTTAGGTTTATAACATTTTGATTTTTAGTATGTATTTTGTCTATTAATTGATTATAATATTTGTTCATCTTTTTTTTAATGTTATTTATCCTGTTTTTAGGATAATCATATTTTTTGCTCGTTTAATAGCTATGTATCTAATTCAGGATCTGATAGATGGACAATCATCCCAATATTTGGAAAATATATAAAATAAAACGGCATTAACAAACGAAGAAACATACATTTGCTTATAAAAATTCTTGAAACAGAATCAAATTTAAAGGAAAGAAATATCTGAGAATGTGGGAGAAAATTATCATATACCTTACTAAATGTACAAACGATTTTATGCCTGAAAATGATTATGCAATTTCTATGGCAAATAGCTAATCTATACTTGTTAACAATATTACACTTTCAATCTCCGTAGTAGAAGTGTTCCGAATTGAATTTCTAGCAACATGAGGAAGAAGAACTCCAAAGCTAAGTTCCAGGTATCTAATTGAGTTATAAAATTAAATAGGTTGTTTGTTATGTTGGAAACGCTCGCGGTTAGATGATAATTTGAGAACAGTGAAACAAAAAGTGGTGAACGATGAATTTTACATTTCATTGTCGCCAAAGTTTGAATACGAGAGCTACTTAATGAATATTTAGACGTCATATCCCGAGAGTATGACAAGTAGTCGACTATTATTTTCGTCATAATACCATCGATAGTACCTTGTATTTCCAGACAATTTAATGATACTATACAAAAATGAATAAACTGAGTAACTCCCGAGAGCTTTTTGTTCTAGAGAGTTATTCTTTGATTATTTATGTTCATATAGTCGAATAGAATTATTTCGAAATACAAGTTGCTCGAGATAAATTCAAGAAAATAATAGTCTCTGTTTGTTATAGTCGAGTGATATTCAGGAAAATTATTTCATGAACATTGCAAAATCATTCGCTAAGATTCCGGTCATATTTGTCACTTTCGGTAAGTGAAAGCCAGCCAATTATTCATAAACGTTCAACTTACTTTTCACAACTACAAATTACTCATAAAACAAATGAAAATCTAATGAACGATGAAATAAAACAATATAGTTTAGTGTTTTTAAATGAAACTCACGGTCTCTAGTTAATTCCACAATATAATACAAGTTATTGAAACAATTGTCAATTTTTTAGAATTTTCAATAACTTGTATTATATTGTGGAATTAACTAGAGACCGTGAGTTTCATTTAAAAACACTAATATGAGCATATTCCACGAAGTAAGGGTCGAGACAGTCAATTTCATTTTTTACAATATAGTTTGATTAAATCTTCATTCATTTGAACTAATGATCAATCAAGTTGTAAATTAAACATTAGCTCAAATAAATGAAGATTTAAACAAACTATATTGTTTTATTTCATCGTTCAGTATGGATCTTCATCAAGTAAAAGCCTCATCTATTCTATTTTTGAAAATCTAATGTTCTAAAAAAAGTTAATTAGTTGTATATATCTGAAAAATCTGCGTTAGCTTGGGAAACACTACTGTTCAGTGGCGAAAAGACTGCTGCTACTGTCACATATTGTGAATGAGGTGTGTCCACTGGTGCTGATCAGCTGCTGTAACTGATGTCCCCGGAGAAAATTTGTTTCGTTGGTGGACGTTGATTTCTTTGCTGATTGGACCCGTAATCATATTGATTGTAGGTCTGGGTTGGTGAGTACGAGTGATAACTCTTAGGTGCTGGAATGTGTGAAGGGTTGTAAACTTATTGAACCCTCTGAATGACTTCTAATAACTGTATTTTTGTAGGGATCGCTCCATGTCCAGGTACTTTTTGCAGCTTCGTATACAAGGGCAAAGAAAATTCATTGTCATCATCTTCTTTCGGAATCTATGTTGGTCTTTGTTCCTTAAGAGCAGCACTTGTATTCAAAATATCTATGAATTGCTTGTCAACAGGGTTTATTTAAACTTTTTGTTGCTATGAACGTTCATATCAACAGCACTCGCATTAGGTTCGTCCGAAAGTAACTGTTAATCCTGGAATTACGTTTCTTCCTCTAATTGACTGCTGTTTCCCACGTTGTCAGTAATAGTTTTGTATGTTACAGTAGATTGCGGGAAATTATGACGTCGAAAGAAGATGTATGGGTTTTACTTACATGCGCCTTAATACGATTTTAACGTTTTTCGTTTATTTAGTTCTCTTGAAAAGTTGCCTTGACCATGTTTCCATTTTTTTGCAATGTATTTCCTATAACAAAAAAAAGTTAACGCACAAACTAGTTATTTTTATTATTAGGTATGTGTCTACAGAAATCTGCACTTCGCATATTAAAAAAAGATACAAATAGAGGTCATTTGTACTTTTCCAGGTATATGGCAACAAGAGCCCCTTGGAAAAATCAACAATATCAAATATAGTGCGACAAGTATGCTTAGCTCTGTGCTCTATATGTATGCCTCCTATCTCAGAAGATGTATGGAAAGAAATCATTAATTAATATACAAATTTTCTTAACCGCTTAGGAGCAGTGGACGGGAACCATATCAGAATTGTACAACCTTCTGGTACTGGATCTCTTCACCATAACTACAAACATTTCTTTTCAACTATTCTTCTAGCTGCTTGTGTGCGAACTATTGCTTGCTATATGTAAACGTAGGGTCTCATTGCACAAACACGTATCTGAATAAACATTTACCATCCCAGTGCCCAAACCAATAACAGGAATAGATAACACTAATTTACCTTACGTATTTGTTGGTGACGATGCCTTTGGCCTGTCCAAAAACATCATGTGTCCTTACATAGGAAAGCAGCTTCTTCATGTAAAAGATCTTCAGCTATAGTTTATCTACGATAAAAAGGCGATGATGTTGCAAAACAAAATAATGTTATGTTGCCAAGCTGTAGTTTTTTCCTTAACTTAACGAAAACTCGAAAAGTTAATCTGATGTTAGATTGGCAGTTCTTCTTTTTCATTGTTCCGTGCCTCGTAGGGCGTAAGTAAAAAATATTTATTTAGAAATAAAAGGCTTGTATGGCTTGAATAATTTGATATGAATATTTATTCATGAAAAACTATGGATAAGATACAAGAAACAGTAACAAATCATTCTATATTCGAATAAACATTTGATTATTTTACATAGAAGAGGGTAAAATGACGAACTGTAGGTCCTTATACCTTATTCTATGCTCTATAGAACCATCTTTAGGAGCACTGCAAGGGTTTAGGCTAAAAGGAATCAATACAAGCTGTAATCATCTTCAGGTAAATTTAAATATTGTTACTTTATACAATATCTATTATATTTATTATAATAAAAATAGAATGGAAAAGAAAAATATAGATACACAAAATAAAATTTTGTTACAAGATATAAAAATAAAAAATCTCCCATTTTATCAGTATTATTTATGTAGAGATACTGTGGTCGTTGTTTTAATTTGTGTATTGTGAAATAACTGTACCTAATTAATTTATTAGTTACTAGTGATTTTGAAAAGGTGGAAATGAAGCCAATTGGATGAAAATATACAAAAATTAAAAAACAAGATTTCCACTACTCCACTGCAAAATCATCACTATCTTCATCGTCACTGCCAAAATTAATAATAAGTAGAGACACATCCTGTCTATCAAATACTACTTCTCTGTCCCACCCATCTTGTCTAATTATTTCAGTGTGCTCTACTGTCTTTTACCAAATATCAGGAGTCACTTTTTCTAAAGACTTTTTCGATACACCTATTGCTTGTTCTGTTGAAGAACCATCAGTTCCCACATGATCTCTATAAAAAATTTTAACTATGCCCCAAATATGTTCAGTTGGGTTGAACATACAGTGATAAGGGGGAAGTCGAAGCACTTTGTGACCTTATTTTCCAGATAATATGTCAGCTTCATATACTGTTGGTGGTTTATTCCTACAAAAATGCATATATTTAAACAAAATAAGTCATCTAAGTATTACCATAATAAACGATGAAATAAAACAATATAGTTTGTTTAAATCTTCATTTATTTGAACTAATGTTCAATTTAAACTTGTTGACGTATTTCACTAACACAGTAGCTTTGTCAAAACGAATGAAGGTAAAATATAAAAATGTCTTAATATATACAGTGCTAAATCTATTTACTAAGGTTAACAATGGTATTGAAAGAAATTACTTGGAAATTCATTCACTACAAACATTACTAAGCTATCTTCTAGGTATCAATAAAGGGGACTGATAGGTCGTTAAGGAGATTACCTGAATATTTATATTTGTTAATCTCTAGGGCCTCTAATAAATTTAAACTAAAGGATTTACCGACTACATGGAGAATTTCCAAATTTGGGTCGAAAATGTGTTGGTTTTCGAATAAATGATTTGAATAGTTAGAATCTAAATTTTTATTGTCATAGCTACGTTTGTGTTCCGAAATTCTAGTTTTTAAATTTCTAGAAGTTCTACCGATATAAATTTTATCACAATTGTCATTACCACATTTTAATTTATAAACTCCTGATTTGTTTAATTTTGAAGATTTAGATTTATTATTATTAATGAATTTTGATAAATTGTGATCAGTTTTAAAGGAAATATTCATGTCTGAAGTTTCTAAAAATGATTTAATTTTTAAGGATGGTGTTCCAAAGTATGTTAAGCTTTTAAATTGTTTATTATTTTTATCTGAAGGGAATACTTGTTCTAAAGTCTATTTTTCTATTTTTTTAACTTTTTATTTATGATATTGTCAATTAAATTTGGATCGTAAGTATTATTAACTGCTATTTGTTTTATGATATTTAATTCTTTGGTATAATTATTAATATTTAATGGGACTTAAGAGTCTGTGTATCATACTATTGAAAGCTGCTAGTTTATGACTGAATGGGTGGACCGAACTATTATGAATTGTAATATCTGTATGTGATAGTTTATGAAATATAGAAAAATCATGTCTATTACTTATATTCGAAATTGTAAGGTCTAGAAAGTTTATAGACTTATTTGGTTCAAGTTCTACGGTAAATTTGATATTATTGTGAATCGAGTTTATGTAAGTAATGAAGCACTCTAATTGTCTATTTGTACCGATGAAGCTAGCTAAAATGTCGTCCACATATCGGTGCCAGTACATAATTTTTTTACTAAGGGGGTGTTCATGAATTATTTTTTCTATATTATCCATGGAAATTTCTGCTAGTAGGGGGCTGAGAGGGTTGCCCATAATCAAACCATCTTTACTGCTATAAACCTCTCCATTGAAATGAAAATAATTTTGATTCAAACACACTTTTAATAAAGTAATGATATCAGAGTGAATTATAGGATTAATATTATTGTATGTGAGCAAGTTATCAACAAGAGTTACAGTTTTTTTGGGAGGTATACTAGGGAATAGATTTGTTACATCGAACAATATGAATTGAGAATTATGGGGTAGTATTATATTATATAATATTATAGGATAAACATTATTGTATGTGAGCAAGTTATCAACAAGAGTTATATTTATCCAAATTCATTAAAAATAATAAATCTAAATCTTCAAAATTAAACAAATCAGGAGTTTATAAATTAAAATGTGGTAATGACAATTGTGATAAAATTTATATCGGTAGAACTTTTAGAAATTTTAAAACTAGAATTTCGGAACACAAACGTAGCTATGACAACAAAAATTTAGATTCTAACTATTCAAATCATTTATTTGAAAACCAACACATTTTCGACCCAAATTTTGAAATTCTCCATGTAGTCGCTAAATCCTTTAGTTTAAATTTATTAGAGGCCCTAGAGATTAACAAAAATAAATATTCAGGTAATCTCCTCAACGACCAAATAGATATCAATCAGTCTCCTTTATTGAACCTCTTCACCTAGAAGATAGCTTAGTAATGTTTGTAGTGAATGAATTTCCAGGTAATCCCTTTCAATACCATTGTTAACCTTAGTAAATATATTTAGCACTGTATATATTAAGACATTTTTATATTTTACCTTCATTCCTTTTGACAAAGCTACTGTGTTAGTGAAACGCGTCAACAAGTTCAAATTGAACATTATTTCAAATAAATGAAGATTTAAACAAACAATATTGTTTTATTTCATCGTTCAGTATGGATCTTCATCAAGTAAAAGCCTCATCTATTCAATTACCATAATATATTGTAAAATGTTTATATCAACTTACCGTTGTACTAAATTCAATAATTGGGTTTTGAGGAAAGTATTTTCATAAGGAATATCATTTTATATCAATCAGTTCTGTATATCAGCCTATTTGGTAGCTGTTGTTGGTACTTTATTGATCACTGTACTGTGATAACTTGCATCATTCATTACAATTGTGGCAGGTCCTTCCAAGTTCAGTAGAAGCTGGTATTCAAACCAATGCAGAAAATTTTCTCGGTTTATTTCACCGTGGTAATCACCATCTTGTTTTTTCGAAGAAAAAACCAGCCCTGCCTCAGGAATAAATCCAGAAGAGAAGCCCGCATGCAATACTATATAGCTACAACAAGGAAATAACAAATTACTACTAGGTTTCCCAGATAGACTGCATAGCTCAAAATAACTATTAATAATTGTATAGTTTTAGATAAAATGGTGTGACTAGTAAATATTTGAAAATATCTTAGAATGGCAGGAATGTTAGTACATCATAAATTAATTGCTAAATTCTATTATTCAATGACCTTGGACCACTAATTTGTTTTTCACGCTTCTATGATTACAATCTTGCCAAGAACGTCCAACAGTACCGTATTTAAATATCCAGGTCTCATCCAAAAACACAGATTGATATAAACCTTCCCTTTTTATCTTGACATATTCATGTAGAAAATGTACACGTTTTAATGATGTGGCAACTCCATTAAACCACGACGAGGATCATCTTCTTGGTATTTGAATCCAATATTTTTCACTATCTTCCAGAGTGATGTTAAACAACCATTAAAGAGTTCACGCTCCTGGTGTTTGTCTCTTAAAATGTTCAAGATTATGTGTTCCCCTGAAAAAATATTGTGTTAGTTAATTGTGAATAAAATAAAACAGTAAATTCAATATACTCACTGTTTGCATACATTTCGTATATAACATTTCGGAAAGCATTTTGATCAAAGTTATCAATTTCAACAGTAGGTTTTATGCGTTGTCTCTTTTTAGGTGGGCTTTTAAGCTGTTGGCCTCTATTATGCTTGGCGACAATAAGGTTAACAGTGGTAACGCTAAGTTGTAAAGCTTCTGCAACTCTCTACAATCTAATTACTTCAATTTATGAAAGAATAATATATTATCAAGTTTAATTAACCTAACCTAACATTAAAAACATTTAATCATTTACATTTGAATATGTAACAATAATATTAATAATGATAAATACAAATAGCGAATACTATTACTTACGTCTATTACAGCAGTAAGCGGGAGAAGCGGGCCCCCATGTTACCATCTCTTGACAATTTTTGTTCAGCTGCTTCGGCATTTTATTAACCACACACTGTTTCTCTAATCTTAAAGAAGCAATGAATTTAAAAGCACCAAAAGAAACTTGTAAATATTAGACGATGATCGAATGTCAATAAACGTCAAAACAAACTGTGGAATTTTACCTGTTGATTTGACAACGTCTTGAAGTTTTGCCAACCCGTTAGCTGTAAATTGCCCTGGCTGTTGAGGATAAATTGTATTCACGGTTGGTAAATTAATATTTATTCTGATAAGCAGGAAAGTAACTAAAAATGACATCATCGTCTTTTTATCGTGAATAAACTATATACGCTTTCAAGGGCTCGTCACTACATATAATGCATGTTTGGAGTAATGATAAACGAGTGGCGAGTATTTCATAGAGCCCTGAATGTTAACGTAGATTTTGCCGAGTCAATTAATTTGGCATGCTGCGTTCTACAAAATTACGTCAGACGCTAAGATGGCTTCGTGGTAGAAGAGACTTATTATTAAGCACCATTTGATAGTGTTGGCACAGGACAAATACCTCGGGCAAGTAACTACGCAAGAACTGTGAGGGGTAACTTTGCACAGTATTTCATTAAGGACGGGAAACTCCCATGGCAAACTCGTATGGTGTAAGTGTCTGTGTAAAAAGTACCTAGTAAGTGCTACTATGCTGTGTAGACAAAACACTCACACATTACATAAGTGTACTGTATATCATTTAACAATATTTGCAGATTAGAACTAACTTTTAATTTAGGCTAGGTGACGACAAACATTTGTATTAGAAATATGTGATACTAGTACGAAGATATTGTCTTACTTTCATTATATTATAATGATTTGAATAAATTTTTAACACTATGTATGCTATGTATATTCACCTAAAGCTGTCTTCTGTTCCTTTGTACTCTCCACTGCAAAGATGTCCACAGTCTCCTACCAAGCAGACTTTCTTAAAACTCTCTTTTTGTAATCTGGATATCCCAGATGCTTCAAAAAACAATTTTTTGTCAAAAGATTCCGCTTCCATTGTATACCGATGTTCTGAACACACTGAGGGCTTTTCTTAAGGTAGGTAGCCATCGATTTGTACTTGAAAATATCTTGTCTTAAGAAAGTTATGTATATATTTTAAAATATTGCCATTAATAGATATTTGCTCTAATGATTTTATAATATCATAACGCCGAACAGAATCATAGGCCTTCTGGATGTCAAAAAATATGGCAACACATTCCTGTTTGCATGCATATATATATTTCAGGGTTCAAGGGTCTTAAAACCAGGTTACTAGACAATATATCCTTGAAGACATAAATGTGTTTTACAATATATAGTGAAATTTGAAACTAAGATTCATTTTTGTTAAGAGAAATCAACCTCTAGAAATAAGTTTCCCACACATAATAAATATTTCATATTTCAGGAAAGAAAAGGGTCGGTAAACATTATCCACCGTTAATTCAAAATATTTAAAAGCTCACCCCATAGCTCTCTTATAACAGATATGGCCCCTGGGTACGATACTCATGTCTTGAGTCTTCTATTCTATACGACATTCACATCGATTTTTATACATTTTATCATGTTTTCTATTTTACCCGCTTGCACTTAATTTGAATTTTATCAATTAGCTGCGCTTTTCTATTTGTTGATCTCCTCTTTTTAAATTATACACAGTCGAGTTATTACAAAGTCGCTACTAGTACTCGCATAACTTTTAATAACCGTAGTTAGGTTAAACCAGCGCTGGAAATAATAAGATTAGCAGTGCTCTGTATAGAAAGTTGCCAACACAGTAGCGAGTAAATTTAAAACTTGAATATGGAACTAGTGTAAACAATACGAACAAAATAGTTATTAGTAATTTATTGTTTAGGTTGTAATTTCCCGTCTCGGGATTAATACTTTCGAAATTGGGTTTAATTTAATTTTTTGTTGACATATATTAAAATTGACATCTCTGTATAAAAAACAAACAAAACTTGATTTCATGACAACAGAATGCGAAAATATGACGATACAATGAGCATGAAATGACATACATTTCATATACCTATGTACAATGAGCATGAAATAACATACATTTCATATACCTACGAGTTGGAAATGGGTCATTTCATGCAAATTGTACACTATACTTTTTCGACGACTATCATAAATCATATACACAATTGTAATATCTTTCATAACAATTTTTTTTATCCTGCCGTCATAGTTGAGAGAATTCCTTCTCTGAAATTATTAAGTCGGGTTCTTAACTCGTTGAATGAACCGTATATTTTTTTCTTTTTGTATCTATACCTACCTACGTCGTGAAACAAATAACGTTCAAAATTTTCAAATTTTGACAACCTGGAAAAAAAAGTACTTTATGTAGAAAAAATCGTTATAATTCACTTGCGGAAAAAGTTATCACTTATCGTGCCTCCTTAAAGAAGTTAGGTATATCAACTCCTGCATCTACCAGACTAGTATCCGATGTCCTTCCCAAGCAATGACTAGTTTACCTATCGGGATCAGCATGTCAATGTCAAATTATCCTCACTATCGCTACCCCTTTTCGATTATCAATTTTTTTTA
The DNA here is from genome assembly GCA_963921935.1 of Galeruca laticollis. Classification (NCBI taxonomy): domain Eukaryota; kingdom Metazoa; phylum Arthropoda; class Insecta; order Coleoptera; family Chrysomelidae; genus Galeruca; species Galeruca laticollis. Next base: position 147,164,183 of record OY998176.1, on the reverse strand, counting down.
CAAACGGATTTAGTAAAGACTGATGTGAAATGTCAAATTATTAGACAAATGTTAACAAACATGGCTCGATCATATATTATAATACACATAGATTCAAAAGTTTTGCATCGCCCTATATCTCCGTATGTAATTTTTTCTTGGTCAAGAACGGACTGGATACGAATTAAATGATTAGTTTAAGTAAAAAAAACATCAAAGGTTTTTGAACAAATTTTGTTTTTGCAAGAAATACATGTTTACAATTTTTTTGTTGGAGAGAACATTTTTGGTATAATTATTTTTCTAACAAAGGCAGTTGAATTTTATGATTTGGACTGCCAACATGTATCGTCAAGGGATAAGTGAGATTGATCGTGCCAGAATAATAGGTCTAATTGAAGAAGGCCATTCTCAAAGGTTCATTGCTAATAGAGTTGGTAAATCGCAAAGTGATGTATCTCGTACATGGAACCGCTATCTCCAGACCAATTTTTTTTGTGACAGACCTAGGAGCGGTAGAAGGCGTGTTACCAATGAACGGCAAAACCGCTATATCCATTTGTCAGTCCGGAGAAACCCGACCATGGCATTACCAACACTCCAAAGAGATAGGGGAAAGTTGCCTATATCGTACCATTTTTGAAAAAATACAAATAATTCAGCCACTTTCTGGAAAGAAACACTACTTTTTTTCTAAAAAACACCCAAATAAAGAATAGTAGTAGAAAGTATATCCTAAATCGTACCTCTATATCCTAAATCGTATCATGCTATTTCGATACAAAAAAAAGTGAATAGAAAATACGATACGTTTTTATTCATAAATTTTGATTATCTTAAAGTGTAAAAAATAAACAGATAATTATTTTTTTGGTTCTTAAAATCTAAGTTTTCAAGCATTTGTCACAAATATAAATTTTTCTGTTTTTTTCGGCTGTGGAGCAAGAAAAGTGAACACATGTTTCACACTGGCAGCGCTGAATCATCTCTTCAACCACTCTTTCGTCACATATGAAGCATCCAAATTTATCTCAATTTCTATGTTTGATGTCGAAGGTTCAGTTACTTGGCCATGGCTTTTTTAAAACTTTTTCACATTTGCCTCAGACTTGTTGTCCGTCACTAACTTCTGTTTGACTCCGAGAACTTATTTCGATTTCATCTTTTCCTTTTTAGCTCTCAGATCTTCTTTGTAGGGGGTGGACGTGAGCTCAACTTCTTTCTGTGCTGCTCTTGATTTCTTCTGTTGATTTGATATTTTCGGCAAAGGCTTTAGAATTTCGCACGGAATATATAACTTTTCCTGATTAGGTTCTTCGTCGCTTTCCACTGTAACTTTTCTGCTTTTGTTTTTCATTGTGGAGTTTATAAGTGGGATGTCATCATCTTCGTCAGATGTTTAGGAATTGTTATTATTTTCTTTTATATCTGTATCTGTGAAGGTTTGAAGGGTGGGTGGCCCCACAGCACCTAGGCCACAATTGGCCCACTGTGCATCCTTCTGAGGTTCAAAACTTCGTTCTAGCTCGTCATCCAGCCTACTTCCTTGAAGTAGGCGATAACGTCGCCTCAATTTAGTTCCCGCATATTGGCGTATGTTAGCCTGTGCTCGCCGAATACTTGAAACCTAAATTTAGAGAGTGTCTGACATTCGCAAAGAATGTGTTCGACAGTCTCATCTTCTTGTTCACATCCTCTACAAAGTGGGGTGTTAGATAGCCTCAGTCTGTGAAGGTGTTTTCGTAGGTGGCAGTGACCAGTCAGAATTCCCGTGGTTGTTCGTAGGTTCCGCCTGTTCATAGTCACGTATTTTTTGGCTACTTTGCTATCCGGATACTGTAGCAGCTCCTTGGCAAGCCTGCAGCCTTCTGCGTCGTCCCATCTACCCTTAAACTTATTAAGGGAGTGTTCATTTAATAGGTCGGCCGTTGCTGACGCCGATAGACCAATGAATGTGCCAGGTTCCAAGAGTTTTTGGGAGGCTGCCTTCCTGGCTAGCGAGTCTGCATAATTTCTCATGGCCCTTGATCCAGCCTAAATTGACCGTGTTGTTGTTACAGGCTTCGATTAAGGCCATGTGACATTCTAGTACTAGGCCTGATGTAATACGTGGTCTGTTCAGGGCTAGTAGTGTTTGTCTACAGTCCGTAAGGATGTATATATTATTACCTGTGGTTTTCCTTTTGGTAATCTCTTTAGCAGTGATGCAGATAGCAGTGAGCTCTGTTTGAGCAACACCTGTATTGCAGCCCATTGCCCATTTCATGTTTAGATTCAGGGATCTGGAAAAAATACCACATCCTGAGTCTACATTGGATTTAGACTCATCTGTGAAGATGCGGATTGCGCCTTCTTCCAATAGGTCTTGTGAGTTGTTTTTAAAGATTACCTTGTAGGGCCTGTTGAAGGCATATCGCGGTGTTATCGAGTCCGTATTGGCCTGCAGCAGTGGGATCTCCCTGAGGGCCTCATGCCACAAGTTACGTCTCAGTTTACCGGATCCTACATCAGGTTGTATACCAGTAGAGCGAAGACGTGCCATGGTCATCAAAACAACCTCCTTGATGTATATGTCAAGGGGAGTGAGACCGAGGATTACCTCCATAGCTCTTGTTGGTGTGGTTCTCATGCCTCCTGTTGTGTTGAGGCATGCTGTTCTCTGGATTTGGTCCAGTTTACGGACGACTGTCAGGCAATCGCACCGTACGTTAGCATAGGTCTGATGATGGCAGTGTAGATCCAGGCAGCAACCTTAGGTGACATTCCCCAGGTGCGGCCGATAGTTCTACGACACTTCTCATAAGAAATATATGCTTTTCTTTTATAATTAGAGGCTCAGAAGTTTCTTTCTCTTTGTTTCTATCCACTATGATATTGTCACTGACATTTTCTATTTCTTCTGGAAATTCTGGTGCAATTAGGGCATCTGCAGCTATGAAGTCAGAATCTTTGAAGACGAACCTACTTATAGACCATATTGAAAGGACCCTATAATATTTGAAATAGTTGCTACTCTTGTGTAAGCTTAGCATAGTAGCAAAATAAGACGATACTTACATTTAAAGTGAAAAAATAACATCAAAAACACTATAAATTTTCTCTCGCCGATGTTGCTGCTGATGCGAGCTTCTAGACGACTACTGTTGTTTTGTTATTGGTTGTTACGGAAGTGGTTTGTTAGGCAATTACCGGAATGGCGCTGAGATTTACCATTCAGGAGAAATGAAACTCAATGTTTCTAGCTAATTCCACATTATAATGAGAATTGTTGAAAATTCTAAAAAAATGACAATTGTTTCGATAAATAAATATCATCGTCAAAATGACAACAGAAGTTACATTTCATTTGATGCCTACCTGATGTTTAGTAGTTATTTTTGGCTAGACAAAGAAGTGACCCAACATGAGATTGACTTAATATATGTTAATAGAAAAAAGAAGAAGATGTGATATTATAAATATTGAAGCTAAGATATTATTAGCCCTTTGGTGATATCATGGATATCATTTTTCCAATTAAGATCAGTATAACTGTGCAATGATGTAGAAAACCAGGAAAATTATATCTGCTGATCTGGGTCTGACCCAAATAGACAGCATCACATTCTGGACATTTGAGTTTATGCATACCTGATTTCTTCAATTTTGGAATTTTTGTTTTTACATTTAACAATTTTGTACTTACGTTACTTTCTGTTGTTCTGTTGTATTCGTTGCTGAAGATATTATCTTTGAAGTATTATTAGAAATATTTCCTGCATATGGGGTGGTTTCATAAGTTTTTATTTCATCAGTTTGTTTGGGAAATATTAGTTGTAATGCCACTTTTTCTTCGATTTTATTAATAAGCTTATTTATCATATGTAATGGATAACTGTTGGATGTTGCTATTTGTCTAATTATATTAATCTCTCTATCAAAATTACATTTGTTCATAGGAACTGAAAATGCTCTATGTATCATTGAATTATATGCCGCTAGTTTATGTGACATGGGGTGATTGGAACTATATGGAATTGCCACATCAGTGTGTGTTGGTTTTCGGTAGATTGAATAATCAAGTACATTATTAACTCTTTGAATTTTTAAATCAAGAACATTGATTGTGCTATTTTCTTCAATTTCTAATGTAAATTATCAATGTGGTTGAAAAATACATCTTATTGTCGTCCACTACCCATAAAACAAGCTAATATGTCATCTACATATCTATACCAAAATAAAACATTTTTCGTTATATTACTTTCAAATATCTTTCTTTCTAGACTGTCCATAAAAATGTTTACCAAAATAGGTGATATTGTGGAATTAGCTAGAAACAGTGAGTTTCATTTTAATCACTAATATGAGTAGATTCCAAGAAGTAAGGGTCGAGACAGTCAATTTCATTCTGGAGAAAATTCGGGGGTACGATTCAGGAGCCGGTACGATATTGGCAACCTTCCCCTATGAGACATGCCTTGGGAATTCCAGTATCGGTCTCTACATTACGAAGAAGAATACTTTCGACAGAGTTGAGGTGTCGTAGACCAATGAGGGTACCCCGACTACTACCTGCGCAGAGACTTCGCCGTCTTCAATGGGCCCAAGAGCACGCAGTCTTGCCCGAAGAATTTTTAAATTCTGTGCTTTTTTCTGGTGAGACAAGAATATTTTTGGTACATGATAGCCATCGAATACGTCTGTGGAGAGAGCCAACAAGAGCAGACCAGCTCGCCCATGCTCGCCCTGTGCTGCCCTTTAGAGGAGGAACTGCGAAGTTTTGGGCTGGGATTATGTCCAACGGCCGCACAGAATTAATCCATGTTCAGGGAACAATGACTGGTGATAGATACCTCAGGGAGATACTACATCCTCACGTGAGGCTATGGCGAGCAGCTGTTGGCAACGCTTTGGTTTTTATAGACGAGATGCCCGTCCTCATCGCGACAGAGCTGTAAATGAGTATCTAGAAACCGAAGGCACAAATCGTTTGGACTGGCCCGCCTTATAGCCAGATATGAATCCAATAGAACCTGGTTGGGACATGATTTCCAGGTCAGTAGCAGTACGCAGAAATCCACCCAGGAGTGCACAAAAGCTTATTCATGCCGCCCAGGAGGAATGAGGAAATATCCAGCAACAGCATATCAGAAATCTGGTTTACAGTATGGGTAAGCGTCTCCAAGCCTGCATAGATTCTAGAGGTAGAAATACACATTATTAAATAATTCTAATTTACTATTTTTCCAAAATAGTCACCAATTTGTAAATTTAATTTTCTTGCAAAAATACTCTTATATTTAAAACATGTGTATTAGTGGATAACAAATTTTTTACAAAAAACCTAGATATTTTTTTTAACATAAAACTACTCAATTTATGACATATTGGGCGATGCAAAACTTTTGAATCTATGTGTACATATGATCAAAAGATTCATTAATATAATGACAGTCTAGTAGTTCATGAAAGTCGTGGGAAGTGAAATATTTCGAAACAGTTAGCTTGTGGGAAATGAATATTTGTATTACAACGTGGTAGGCTTCTTAATCGAACATGCACTAGAAATGTACCGAGGGGTCCAATAAGCCAATCTCTCGGCTATATATCAGAAACTATTCATATTATCACTTTAGGAGAAACAATTCCTTAGTAGTGGCCAAGTGAAATCGCTGGAAATAAGTTTCTAGGTTAACCTGTGAAGAAAAATTTACAAACAATTTTTTTGTGAAATAATCCCAATTATACCAAGTTTAAATAAGTAAACTAGAAAGAGGCTCAAATTCCGCACAAATTTGTTCAAGTACTTCTTTTTTATTCTTTAAAATAAAGGTAGGGGGAGAAAGTGGAAGTGTTTGTGGATAAATACCTATAACTTTGGTTTGGATCAACCGATTCTAACGAAATAGAAACACATAAACATAAGTAAGTATAGTATTGGCTCACCCTGTATTATAACTTAAAATTGAATATTTGGATGATGGATCATACAAATATCTCGATCATTAAAACTTAATGTCCAATTTAAAGTTTAATTTGTTTTCTATCGTTGTCCACACAAAGATGCAATCTATGGCGCTTAGACATAAAACAGCTGCTTCAATCTCAGCTGTTGATATACTATTTATTGCGTTTCTAATGTGCTGTTTCATGTCATCTCGCACGGTTGGTCAAGTTTGGTACACTAAATCCTGCAACCTTCCCCACAGATAAAAGTCCAGACATAAGTCTGGAGATCAGCTGGCCATGAAAATATACTTCCCCCTCCAATCCTTTTATTTGTTTTGTCTATTCCCATGATTAATTGGTAAGCTATTAACTAATTTCTATAACATCAACTTTTAATTTCATTTAGTATCTAGTATTTATTCAATTTATATTTTTCAAAGTAACAGTTAAACTATTATAAAGTAATATTAGGTATTTTCCATAGTTGTTTTATTATAGTTTGTAGTGTTGGGACCTTTTGTAAGCAGTATTTTTTTACAACCTGCCTATTTGCAGTTTATAAAGACAAGTATACCCACCTATTATTTATTATTACATGGTCGAGTTTGGTACACTAAATCCTTCAACCTTCCCCACAGATAAAAGTCCAGACATAAGTCTGGAGATCAGCTGGCCATGAAAATATACTTGCCCCTCCAATCCATTTATTTCAATAACTTACATTCAAATAATCTCTAACTCACCTGGAAAAGTGCACAAGACACTCGTCATGTTGCAATAAAATATCTCTTCTTGTTTGTAAGGGAATATCTTCCAATAAAATAGGTAACTGATTTTCCAGAAAATCCAAATATGTATTGCCATTCAAAGTTCCATCAAAGAAATATGGACCCACGATCTTTCCATCAACTATACCACACCAAACATTAAGGTCTCCATCTACCTTGAAGCAGCACTTCCTCTCTCCAGTGCGGATTTTCTTCAGCCCAATAATGCATATTATGCAGATTAAAACCACCCGCACTATTGAACATAGCCTCGCCGGTCCACAAAAATCTTTGACATGATATGCGGTTGGATGCCTACCAACCAAACCAACATTTGTCTCGCCGGTATTTTCGCCTCGGAATCACTAGACTAGCATAATTCAAGGCAGGCGGTGGTCCCTCACATACTCTCCAATCACTCAGTCATCTTCTCCCTTCTATCACTCCTACCTCTCATACCATATCAAGCCCTTCGCTACCCCTAATGATGCTCTCCACCGCAATATTTACCTCCATCCATTCCTCCTCTTCTCTAAGCATTATCTCCACCATGTTTTTCCAAGTTCCCCTAGTTCCTTTGCCTACCTCTTCAACACATCCTCATTCTTCTAGCATCTAAACATATGCCCCACATCATCCTCCACCTCACACCTCTCGCACAGTCCCGACTCCCTTCTCCAAATCTTGTCGAGGTACCCTACTCTCGTCCCATGTTCAGTAAGTACCTGTGTCCAGTAGTAATTCACCTCCCCGAACATCCTGTCCATCCAATCTCTCCTACTCCCAATAGCTCCTTCTAGAGCGCCTTCATACTCCCCCCACCTTCTTTCCATTTCCTCCTCTATCCATTCCTGTACTTCCACTCTCGTCGCACACCTCCAGTGTTCATTCCTGGACCTAGCCATCACGCCCAGTGGGTAGGACCTTGACAGCTCCACTGCTGACTGTCCTTCCACTGTCCTGTAGCCCTACACCACCCTATGGAGTGTCCCTCTCTGCACTCGCAGGAGTGACTTAACCCTCGAATTCATCCCAGAACTTTCACCCCACACTTCCGCACCATACAGCAAATTCTGCTCTATTGTCCCAATTACCCGTCTATTCCACTCTCCCGGCCCTTTCACGTTACAGAGCAATCTACCCAGCCATGCTGCCTTTGCTTTCGTCTTCTGTGCCGTCTTAGCCATATGCGTATTAAACGATAGCTGGCTATCCAAACACCACACCCCTAGGTACTTCACAGACTACTCTTTCCAAATTATCCTACCCTTCACCATCACCCCCACTTCCCTTGTCTTGCTCCATCCCTTTACTAGCAGCCCCACCGTCTTCTCTTCAGCCACTTCCAGTCCGCACCGCTCAGTCTTCTCCACAATCTTCCTACACATCCTCTCCGTCTTTCTTTCTATCTCCGCCTCCCCCTTTGCTGTACATACCAAACACACGTCATCCGCATACACCGTAATCTCACACCCCTCCTCACATACTATCCCACAAACCTCATCGATTACACACTTCCAGAGCGTCGGTTCCAGAACCCAGCCCTGAGGGACTCCAGCCTCCATCTCATACCTCCTCCCTCTCGAGTCCACTATCACTCGCCCCGTCAAATAATCCTCTACTAGACTGACCAACCCCACCCCAAGCCTCAGCCACACGCTCAACACCGCACGTTTACGGACGGTGTTGAACGCGTTCCCGATATCGAAGAACCCGAGTAGGGCCAATTTTTTCTTTCCCCAGCTGCCCTACCTATCCCTTTCCACCAAACCCATCACCCTGCCCAGCACAGAGATACATGATTTTCGCTTCATAAACCCGTGCTGGTTTTCCCTAAAAACCCCTTCTCCTACCAACATCCTCCTCAATCCTATCCTTTATTATCCCCTCTATCAATCGACCCATACCGCTCTGCAGGCTGATGGGACTGTAGTCCCTCGCCCGCTCCCCCTCTTTACTCGCCTTCACCAGTATCACCCATAGATAAAGGATAGGTTAGGTTAGATTGACTTTCAATAGATAGATAGGCAACTCAGTATAAAGAGTTTGGTTCACTAATTACTACTCCCTCTGGCGAGTGTAGTCAGAAATAAAGCAAAAGCGGGAACCGCACATATAAAATTTAAATTTTTTTTCTGGAACTGGAAGATTGTTTAGGAATTCATGAAGAAAAAAACTGTTTCACTACATACGTTTATTTACAAGTTAGATAATAATTAATATAATATACAAATATGGTCTTCTCAACCGAAGTATATATAGTATTTTTTTCACTACTAATGGCCGAACTAATACCGAAAGACCTTATTTTTACTTTAAAATTAGTCATTTCCTCAATTATTCAAGGATATCGAAATATCAGCTGGGAATACTTGTCAAAGCATTGAATAAAATCATTGAAACTCAGGGGATTCAATAAACGTCATTTCTACAATTATTTTAAATAATTTTCATATTTTCTGATCATTTTCATTGTCTTAGGACATTTCAAAGAGTTTATTTTTTATGTTCATTTCAATAAATAAATAAAGTTTTAGGTAAATATTGAGCTATTTCTCATTAGACAAATGAGGTAAATAATAAGGTTTTCTCATGTCAGTAGTGAAAAAAATAACATATTACAGATTTTGCTAATATAATTATCACAGCTTTAATATTGAAAGTAACGCCGGTACTCACATTTTCATAGTTTTTGGAAAATCGATGCATTTTCACAGTGTCACCCCGGTTTCTGCATGTTGGCACACATCAAGAAAACACCATATTGGACTGGTTTGGTTAAATCAGTTTAATAAACACACACAAAAATTAAAATTCAACTTAGTCTCAATAGGTACAACACTAATTGGAATAATAATGATAATGAGTTGGACTAGGTATTGTTGTTGATAAAAATAAATCAACCTAACCTATAAACCTATCCTTTATCTATGGATAAACATTGGGCGAGAAATCGATGCACCTGCGTATTGTGTTCTCGTAAAACCGCTGTGATGTTGCCAAATCTCAAAATTATCATTGAAAACTTATGATTTTTATTTTAATTAAAAAATACAACTTGACTAGCTTCTGTAGTATATATATTGAAAGATAAGTTAAAATTCAAATCCAAAATATATCATCCAAGTCTTATGTTATGATAATGAAAAAATATGTTTATACCTATTACATATTAGTAACTTTAAGCAATGGATCAGATGATTGACGAAAAACTGAGGAATTTTTCTTTACAGATTTGACAACGTTCAAATTTAAGGTGATTACAGCGCCTCTGGCGAGTGTAGTCGCAAACAGCTCTTATGGAACAAGCTGGTTCATAAGAGTTACCTATGCATGGTATCACCCTGATCACCTTCCATCTTTCCGGGAATTGTTCCTCCCTCAGCATCCTGTTAAATAATTCCCAGACATATTCCCCATTGTAATTCAACAGCCCCTTCACCACTTCACCACTCAGGCCGTCTAGTCCTGGTGCTTTCCTCACTTTAATGTTTCTCCCCCCTTTTCTACTTCCCACTTCTGTACCGACCTAATTTCCCTCCTTTTCCCTATCTCTCTAGTTTCCTCGACTTCCCGAATCCTTCCCTCCACTCCCCCTTGTACCCCTATGAACAGCTTCCCTATAATCTCCTTTTCCCAATCTTCCTCCAGCACCTCGTTCCTATTTCCCCCATTCTTTTCACCGCTACCTCATACGCCTGTCCTCAAGGATTGTTTTCTAATTCCGCCAGTAGCTCTTCCCATTTCCCTTTTTTTGCCCTCTCCACCCAGCTCTCCAGCACCTTCTTTATCTCCTTGTAACACCCTTTGCCCTTTATCCACCCTCTTCTTCTCAGCATCCGCCTTCGTTCTTTCTTAGACTCTCTCCTCAGCTCCTCTATTTCCACATTCCACCAGTAATTAGCCCTCCTCCCACGTATATTACCCCTCTTTCCCTCTCTTTCACAGCTCTGTATCACGTAGTCACGTATATATCTGATATTCAGTTATCGAAACAATTGTCAATTTTTTAGAATTTATAATATTTTTCATTATATTGTGGAATTAGCTAGAAACGTTGAGTTTCATTTAAAACACTAATATAACTAGATTCCACGAAGTAAGGGTCGAGACAGTTAATTATTTTTTTTTTTCAATCATTTTGGATTGATTTTATTCTGTCTACGAGAGTATTTTAATTTTAATAAGTGTATATAACTCGTTACTTACGTTCCAACTTTAATTTCTGTTACAGTTTCAGTCCCGTAGCATTAATTTAAGTATTCATTTTATTAGTAATTCAAAAGTCATGGAATATCATCTAAGAAATGGAAAAATAATTATTGAATTCCGCTTTTCAAAATATAAATTATCGAGGACGCCAGGTATATAAACTATTTGAATTTAAACCAAAGCCACCCAGTATATTAGAAGTATTTCTTGTTGTAAATGAATCGATTCAAGTTAATTCCCACACCACCGTTAACGCCAAAAATTTTAGGTAGGAATTAAATTATAAATTCCAAAAACCGTGCGTTTTGAGACTCTCTGTCTGCCTGTTGCCATTTGGAAATTTTTGCAATTTGCTACCGCGTGTACCGGTACCATTTTTATTTTAAATTTTAATAATTTACAATACGCTTATTGAAGAAATCAACAACTTTTGTAATCGTTCATTGATTAATTAATCGTAAAACTTGAAAGTTTCAGTTGAACTTGTAAAAAAAACAAAAAAATTTCTATACTTTCGAATCTTCATACCTCAATTATCAAAAATTGCGTAACTTTTAAAGATACCTTAAGTAAACTTCCGATTCTCGATTAACAAAATGAAATTATATTTCTATACTTTCGAATTGTTGACTTAATTTTCGAATTATCAACAAAACCCTTTAGAGCAATACATTCGAGTTTGTTTTTCTGTTTCGAATCTTGAGAAATATTTACGATAAAAAATTCACTCTAAATCATGGAACAGACTTCCGGGATAGGTTGCCACCAACTTGCAATCCAATTCTACAGACCACCAGCTCTGTAGTTTACGTTTGCACCAATGGTACGGTGAAGGTTCTGGTAATTACTAATTACTGAAACTTCAGTATTAATCCAGCTAGGAGGTCCAAATATGAATCGCTAATTTCAGAAACAAGCTAAGTCACATTTTGGCCATTTTTGTTTTATTACACCAGCAAGAATTTTTCGTGGTAAGACACAATTTAATTGAGAAACAACATAAGTCCCGTAACCATCGTTGGATATATAACAATTTAAAATATTCATTTATTTCTGAAAAAACCTTAGTCCCCGACTAAGGTTGTTTCTGTATAAAATTTTCAGTTGTAATTGAGCAATGACTTTTAACATAAAGCTGATGCTTGTAAAAAGTTATTTTATTGATAAAAAACTTTCTAAATTTTGTAATAATTATTATGAACAACGACCAAGCAACGACTAGTGTTGGAAACACTGATGATGGAGAGCCTGTTGCTAATAGACGTAAAGGAATTAGAAAGCCCGATGAATATCAGCGTAATGCTATCAAAAAGTTAAAGGGCAAAAATATACTAGCCACACAAATGAAACAGGGAAGTAAAGTCAACTGCGAGATGAAAATAAAAAATATTTTTTTTAGCTTTTTGCAAATAATGAAAATGAATTATCATTTTTTAGGTTTCCACTCAAATGTTTTGGAAAGGTGAATAAAGAGCAAAAGAACATTATTTTTGGTAATTTTTATGGTATGAACACCAATAATGAACAGGATATATCTACAAGGAATAAAATAAGTAGGGAAATTGTTTAAAAGAAGAAAACGCAGTGAAGGGGGTAACGTTAGGGCGAGAAGTAACAAACTTTTTGTTAACGCTTATCAGAAGAGAGAAAATTATTGCTAAGGAGCTTTTTCGAGTATTCACGCCAAGGAAGATGAAATGGAACATTATTGATGCAATAATCAGGAGCCTCATCCGTAATTCCATAAATGCATATCCAGTAAAAGATCATTACGCATGAATGGAATTTAAGTAGTTAGATGCGCAACTTAATATAAAAATAAACTGTTTTGAAGATTAAAACTAACTTTTCCACATCTGTGAGATGCCCTGAATAATAATATATCATAAAATTGTCACTTGTATACACTTCGGGGGATGTATCCGGTAAACAAACCGAAATTTCTCCAAAAGTAATCAAGAATGCAGTATTTATAAGACCCCGCTGTACTCGCTATAGTCAGCTGAAATTTGATAGGGTACATCTGTGAGACACATTGAAAAATATCCAATTATAAAATTGGCCACTTGTATACACTCAGGAGGCTTATCGTACTAACCCGAAATTTCTCCAAAAAGGACAAAAAATGTGGCACTTCAGGTACCATAACACCTGTTGTACTAGCTCTGGTGAGCTTAAAATCAATAATGTTCATCTATAAGACGCCGTGATCAATATTCAATCATAGAATGGGTCACTTGTATACACGCTGGAGGCTGTATCGTGCTAACAAAATTCTCCAAAAATGACAAAAATTTGGCACCTCAAGTACCACTCGTTGTACTGGCTTTAGTGAGCTGAATCTCAATAGGGTTAATCTTTGAGACACCCTGACTAATATCCAATCATAAAATTGGTTACTTATACATACTCCGGAGGCTGTATCGTGCTAACAAACTGAAATTTCTCCAAAAATGACAAAAATGTCGTACTTAAAGTACTATAGCACCTGTTGTACCAGTTGTGTTGAGCTTAATATCAATAGAGTTCATCTGTGAGATGTTCTGAATAATATTCAATCATAAAATTAGTGACTTTATGCACTCCGGAGGTTGTATCGTGCTAAAAAACTGAAATTTCTCAAAAAATTACAAAAATTTTGTACTTTTAGTACCATAGCACCCGTTCTATTGGCTATTGTGAGCCGAAAATCAATAGGGTTCATCTGTGAAATGTCCTGAACAATATTCAATCATGAAATTGGTGATTTGTTGTACTCCGGAGGCTGTATCGTGCTAACAAGACATGTAACGGAAAGTGGCCGACGACAACGACGACGACGACGACATACACACAGAATTTTTTTCTGATAACCATTTTTTTGTGTTGTTCTTGATGAAAAACGTAAAAATAACTCAAATTTTTTTTCCAAAATTTCAACTTTTTTGTGGGTAAACCAATACTTTTCTCGCATATAGATAGGTTGGGCGGAAAAGTAACAATGCACGAATTGTTTATTAGAGAGTACCCTGCGCGTACAGCAAAGTACAGTTACTGCAATAAAATTTTCCGCGAGAATTTGATCCTACATTTTTGGAGACATAAGTTGATATTGTGTGCGAAGAGTTTTATTTAAAAATCGAAAGCCCTAGCCTCGGTGAAGCACACACACCAGTCCAAACCCGCCCCTTCCAGGATACATCCCTCGAGAGCGATGTATCCCGGGAAGAGCTTCCATCCACCCCCCGTCTCATTCGATGGGGCCTCAGTCTGCTCTGCTGTCGTTGCTCTACCATTCTGTTCCCTGGGTTTTGCATGCAAGAGTCCAGCTGTCTTCTTTTCTTCAGGGTAGTGCCATGCACTTTACTCCTTCTGCCTTCTGTTCTTGACGTTCGCGTTGGGTGTGTGTGTTTCGCAGCCTCTAGAAAGCGCAAATCCTCAGCCGGCTTACTACGACTAAGAACGACCTTAAAGCGTGTATCCACTTGCTATAGCTGTGCCTAATCGAGATACTGCTCATATTTTCAAGGGATCAGCAGGCCCTCTCATAGGTAGTCCCTCTTCTTTCTTTATTCTTGTTCTTCTATGTGTCTTCACTGCTGGTCGTGGTCCAGCTGTTTCCTTGGTCGTGGATGCCTGGCGTAGTCTTCTCTGGTATAGTCGGTCAGTTCCCTCATCTCGATGTTGGGGTGAGTCCTCAGTGCTTCGAATCTTCTCCTGGCGTTTTCTTCTATCATTTCTTGTATCTTCTTCTGATCTAGCTCTCTGTGGATCTGCTGGTTCCTGATGTACCAGGGGGCGTTCATGGCTTGCCTTAGGCTGATGTTCTGCTGGGCCTGTAGCTTCTTTCGGTAGGCCTTGGCGGTGTATCCCCATGCTGTGGATGCGTACAGCATGATGGGAATCAGGATTGCCCTGATGAGGTGGATCTTGGTCTTCAGCTCTAACTTGAATCTTCTGCCGATGAGTACTCCTAGTTGTCCTCTTGCTTTCCTGGTCTTTTCCACTACGTAGTTCACGGGGTCTTTGAACGTCAGCCCTTGATCTAGAATGACTCCTAGATATTTCGCCTTGTTGGTCCATCTGATTTCGTCTCCTGCGATGTCCAGGCTGTCTTCTGGTGTCTTCTTCTTCTTCCTGAAAAATACTGCTTAGGTCTTCTCTGCGTTGATTTCGATCCTCCATGTTGTACACCAGTCGTCGATTCTGTCCACGGCTTCGTGTCACTATCTCTGGTTGGGTGCTCTTTGTTGCGATGGCGGTGTCGTCTGCGTAGAGGGTCATCATGCTGTTGTCCGTCTTTGGGATGTCTGCGGTGTAGATGGTGTAGAGTACCAGTGACAGGACTGCTCCTTGCGGGACTGCGGCTCCCATCATTCCTAGTTCGGATCTGGTTTTCTTGATCTTTATCTGGAATCTTCTGTTCTTCAGACAGTTTCTTAGTATTTTCGTTAGGGCTCTTGAATATCCTGCTTCTCTCATCTTGAATGTCAGTCCTTATTGCCCGACGCGGTCGAATGCTTTACTGACATCCAAGAAGATGGCGCCTGTTGATTGATTCCTGTTGAATCCTTGGGTGGTGTATTCCACTATCTTCAGTACTTGGTCTTCGGCACTTCGTTTCTTCCTAAATCTGAACTGTTCTTCTGGCAGAATCCCGATGGATTCTGTTTCATCTCGTAGTTTCTTCAAGATGACTCTCTCGGCTATCTTGCTCATCGCGGGGAGGAGGTGGATGAGCCTGTAGTTCTGTGAGAACTTCGGATCTTTTTCGCTCTTCTTCAGCATTATCGTCTCCGCTTCTTTCCATCCTTCTGGGAAGTGTTTGGTCCTTAGTATTCCGTTGGTGATGGCCGTCAGGAATACCACTCCTCGTCTTGGTAGACTCTTCAGGGTGTCGTTGGTGATTCCATCTTTCCCTGGTGCCGTCTTCGTTTTGCTGGCCCGGATGATGTAGTCCACTTCCTCAGGGGTGGTGGAGCCTAGGTTTCCGTTGTCGTCTTCTTCTTCGTCTTGGTTTCGGACGTCATCTTCTACTTGGTCTTGGAAGTCCATGTCTGCGCCTGGGTGCTCGTTTAGGGTGAATTGTAGCTCAATGGTTCATCTGCAGGCTTCCGCTTTTTCTTCTTCCGTATGGGCTAGTCCGTTGTCTCCGTGTAATGTTGAGATTTCTCTTCTGTCTTGTCTCAGGATCTTGGCGAGCTTCCACAGCCCAGGTTGATTCGGGTTCAATTCTTCTAGTTTTCTGTCCCAGTCATTGGATCGGTGTAGATTCACTTGCGTCTTGACCTCATCATTTAGCCTGTTTGCTTCTCCCTTGTCTCCTGGATCTCGTGTTCTTCGGAAATGTGTTGGTTTTCTAATAAATGATTCGAATAATTAGAATCTAATTTTTTGTTGTTATAGCTACGTTTGTGTTTCGAAATTATAGTTTTAAAAATTTCTAAAAGTTCTACCGATGTCAATTTTATCACAGTTGTCATTACCACATTTTAATTTATAAAATCCTGATTTGTTTGTTTAATTTTGAAGATTAAGATTTATTATTTTTAATGACTTTGGATAAATTGTAATCAGTTTTAAAGCAAATATTCATGTCTAAAGTTTTTAAAAATGATTTAATTTTTAAGGATGGTGTTCCAAAGTACGTTAAGCTTTTAAATTGTTTATTATTTTGATCAGAAGGGAATACTTGTTCTAAAGTCTGTTTTGTTATCTTTTTATTCATGATATTGTCAATTAAATTTGGATCGTATTTATTATTAACTGCTATTTCTTTTATGATAATAATTTCTTTGTTATAATTATCAATATTTAATGGGACTGTTAAGAGTCTGTGTATCATACTATTGAAAGCTGCTAGTTTATAACTGAATGGGTGGACTGAACTATTATGGATTGTAATATCTGTATGTGATGGTTTATTAAATATAGAAAATTCATGTTTATTATTTATATTTGAAATTGTAAGGTCTAAAAAGTTTATAGACTCATTTTGTTCAAGCTCTACGGTAAATTTGATATTATTGTGAATTGAGTTTATGTAAGTAATTAAGCTCTCTAATTGTCTATTTGTACCGTTGAAGCTAGATAAAATGTCGTCCACATATCGGTGCCAGTACATGAATTTTTTACTAAGGGTGTGTTCATGCATTATTTTTTCTACATTATCCATGAAAATTTCTGCTAGTATGGGGCTGAGGGGGTTGCCCATAATAAAACCATCTTGACTGCTATACACTTCTCCATTGAAAGAAAATAATGTTGATTCAAACACACTTCTAATAAAGTAATGATATCAGAGTGAATTATAGGATTAACATTATTGTATGTGAGCCAGTTATCAACAAGAGTTATAGTTTCTTTAGGAGGTATATTAGGGAATACATTTGTTACATCGAACGATATGAATTTAGAATTATGGGGTAGTATTATATCTTGAATATTATCAATCAATTCCGTTGAGTTTATAACTGAAAATCGAGGTTTGAAAGAACAATATTTAGAAATGACATATATGAGAATCTTGAATTTTGAATGAAGGTGCTGTAAAATCAGAAACAAAACTGGTCTGATTGGGTACCCCTCTTTATGAAGTTTAATTAATGAATACAGTTCAGGGTGTTGCGTATTGGGTAAAAATAATTCATTTTTTTTCATCGTTAATTATTGATTTAGCGTTATCTACTGATAATTTTAATTTCTTCGAGAAATTTATAAGTTGGGTCCTTTTTAAGGGTTTCAGAATTGCTTACCTGAATAAAATTGTTGGTTTTTAATATATAATCTTCTTTAGGTAATGCTATTACCGTATTTCCTTTATCTGCTTTTGTGAAAATAAGACTATTTGACTTTGATTTTTGTTGAATTGATTTGGAGACTGATAATTCAAAATTGGGTTTGTTAAACTTGACAAATTCTTTTTTAATAATTTCTGAAGCTTTATGTTTTGGAATTATTTGGAAAATTATACAAATCAATTACTGTTTCTATACCTAGTTTGTTGAAGTTATGAAATGAACATGTGGGTTGAAGATTATGTTTAAAACCTTTTTGTAATAATTGAACTTCTTTATCTGAGAAAATTGTATTTGAAATATTGAAGAATCTTTAAAAAAATTTATGTTCTGAAAATTTGGTTTGTGGGTTTTTTGATACTGGTTTGATGGTTAATAATGACTTTAATTTACATTTTTGTCCTTGGTACTTTTTGTGAATTATTACTTTAATTTTATCTCTTACGTCCCTATCTAAAATGTCAAACTCACTCTATGGGGTGTAGTATATGTGATAGTTTTGAATGAATTACCTTAACATAAATACTAACCATTTCTCTTTGCCATAGATACTGGCTTTGTTGGCGGGACTGCTCTTGTTGTCTGTATTTCATTTCAATGGAGATGTTTATAGCAGTAAAGATGGTTTAATTATGGGTAACCTCCTCAGCCCCTACTAGCAAAAAATTTCTTGGATAATATAGGAAAAATGATTCATGATACCCCCTTAGTAAAAAATGTATGTACTGGCACCGATATGTGGACGAAATTTTATCTAGCTTCATCGGTACAAATAGACAATTAGAGAGCTCAATTACTTACATAAACTCAATTCACAATAATATCAAATTTACCGTAGAACTTGAACAAAATAAGTCTATAAACTTTTTAAACCTTTCGAATATAAATAATAAAAATGATTTTTGTATATTTCATAAACGATCACATACAGATATTACAATTCATAATAGTTCGGTCCGCCCATTCAGTCATAAACTAGCAGCTTTCAATAGAATGATACACAGACTCTTAACAGTCCCATTAAATACTGATAATTATAACAAAGAATTAAATATCATGAAACAAAAAAGCAGTTAATAATAATTACGATTCAAATTTAATTGACAATATCATAAATGAAAAGATAAAAAAACAGACTTTAGAACAAGTATTCCCTTCTGATAAAAATAATAATAAACAATTTGAAAGCTTAACATATTTTGGAACACCATCCTTAAAAATTAAATCATTTTTAGAAATTTTAGACATGAATATTTGCTTTAAATCTGATTACAATTTATCCAAACTCATTAAACATAACATATCTAAATCTTAAAAATTAAGCAAATCAGGAGTTTATAAATTAAAATGTGGTAATGACAACTGTGATAAAATTTATATCGGTTAGAACTTTTAGAAATTTTAAAATTAGAATTTCGGAACACAAACTTAGCTATAACAAGAAAAAAATAGATTCGATCTATTCAAATCATTCATTAAAAAATCAACACATTTTCAACCCAAATTTTGAAATTCTACATGTAGTCGGTAAATCCTTTAGTTTGAATTTATTAGAGGCCCTTGAGATTAACAAAAATAAATATTCAGATAACCTTCTTAACAGCCAAATAGATATCAATCACTCCCCTTCAATAAACCTTTTTACCTAGAAGATAGCTTAGGAATGTTTGTAGTGAATGAATTTCCAGGTAATTTCTTTCAATACCTTTGTTAACATTAGTAAATACAATTCTGTATGTATGTACTGTATATATTAAAATATTTTTACATTAAACCTTCATTCGTTTTGAGAAAGCTGCTGTGTTAGTGAAACGAGTCAACCAGTTTAAATTGAAAATTAGTTCAATTAAATGAAGGTTTAAACAAATTATATTGTTTTATTTCATTGTTCAGTATGGATCTTCATCAAGTAAAAAACTCATTCATTCAATTTTCGACATAAATGTAATTAGAATTTAATAAATCAAATTTTCAATTGAAAAAAATTGCAGCAGCCACATTTTTTAAATCAAATTGTATATAATGATTAAAAAAATATTTTAGAATTCGAGTTTCTTTCGTTTTCTCATTTTTTGCATTTTTTGAGAAGATTTACTATAGTAATATATTTTTTTACACCATCGGAAAGCTGATATTTCAGCAAATAGAAAGCACATCAACTTTTTGAAAAAAGCTGTTATTTTAACAGGTGAATTTTCGATTAAAAATTAGGGTGCTTTTTCGATATTAAGTCAAAATAAGGTGGAAATATCAATATTTCTAATCAAATACATTACAGTGTATTTGGGACATAAAAAGGTAAACTTTCACCAAATTTCGTGAAAAAAATAATTTATGTAAAATAAAAAAATAGAAAACAAAATACTTGGTTTTTTAAGTTTTTCACATAAATTTTGAGGTTATGCGTAAAAAGTTTTGATACAAAAGTTGTAGATATCTTTACTACCTACAACTTTGCTATTTGAATTTTTTCCATAGTAGTTTTGACCGAAATCGTTTTTTACCATTAAAAACTCACCTCCCTTCCCCTTCCCCTTCCCGACCTCAGAACGCCCGTAAATTACTTTTCCTTCCACGGTGAACCAAATATATTTTGGGGAGAACTACCGAAAACCCCAAATAAGGTAAGTTTTCACCAAATTTCGTGAGAAAAAAACTTTTTTTGTAAAAGATAATAAAAAACATGGTTTTTTAAGTTCTCAACATAAATTTTGAGGTTATGTGTAAAAAGTTTTGATACAAAAACTGTAGATACCTACAACTTTGCTATTTGACTTTTTTCCATAGGATTTGTAGTTTTGACGGAAATCGTTTTTTACCATTAAAAACTCACCTCCCATCCCCTTTCCCTTCCCGACCTCAGATCGCCCGTAAATTATTTTTCCTTCGAATCCTATAATACTCTCCTCCTTTTTCAATGGGTTTCATCGTACTAGTATTTTTTTTTAGTTTACAAAATTATCGAGCCTGGTCTATATTTAATTGAAAACCTTATTTCATGACTAGAGAATACGAAAAAGATCGCAAAAAAAAATATTTTAATCAAAAGTGTTAACATTTATTGCTACAAATAAATAACGTTTGTAATAAACAAAAATCTTTAATTTGGATTGTTAGAGACAATTCAATTTCACAAACTACGTAGAAGCTATTGGAGATCCCCAAAAATATAACGACTTGCTCCAAAAATTTCAATTATGCTTACTGAAGTCTCTAACAAATTTCAACGGTATACATGTGTACCGAACATTCCATTTATACTAGAAGATTCCAAGAACACAGAATAGACCAATGTATGTGGAGCAAAAAATGCGAAATGAAATTGGTCAGGAGATCATTCCACATTTTGAAACTATTAGATACTTGTAATGCCACTTATTCAACAATTTTTTCACTTCGATAGAAAGTTAAATATAACAATAAACGCTTCAAACAGCGTTAGTTTGTAGTATACAAAATTAAATTTATTTAGATCTAAGAAAAATGGAATCAATGAGCTAATAATAAATATTTCTCATTCATTCCACTTTAGACTCTGCATCTTTGAAGCATGCAAAATTTGAATGAAATTCCCAGCATCACTTTCCATGCGCGCAACTTCTTGCCATCACTATACCAGACAAAGTTTACACCATTTCAGTAAATTTCCCGCCTTGCCGCCTGAAAGTTACTCTCCAGATACCATACTGAAAATAATCTACGGTGCCGTGCGTAGTCGTGCGAAAAATTTTGTTCACCACATGCTGCAGATTATCTAATCTATTGTTGGATAACGGTGAGTTAATGGATGCTGTTTGAGATACTGTCAATGTTATCCTTTTTGATTTAATGGTGGTTTGATGCCATGTAATTGACACTTTTGTGAAGTATTAGGCGATTATCGTATTACAGAAAAGCAACAGATATAGTGGAATGTTGATATTAATAATAAATCTAACGAGTCAAACTTAATATCATTCGTTTAAACCTAAATTTAAAAATTATGGATCCTATAGTCTTTGAATGAGCAATTATTTTGTTGGTGTGTTTTAATGATTGTATATATTTGTTTTATACCTGAAATGGAAAGATACTTTAGCTCTACTAAATTCGGAAAAGCGTTTAAGAGAACCCTTATTTTGTTTTTTTTTCTAAATAGTCTGACAACAAAGAAAATTTGAGATTTATGCATTTTGCGTATTGAAAACAAATTTAAAATTTTTCGAAAACGGATTTTATTTGTTGCTTAATAGGCATTCTAAGCATATAAAAGTTTGGAAAAAAGAAGTATCTCCTTCTATTTATCTGAATAATTAATAGAAATTGCGATATCACAAAAAATGTTAACCCAAACAAACAAGAACTAAATTGAAGATTCAGTCCTTCTTGTGATAATCCTTCAATGAAGACTAAGAAGAGGACAAAAATATTATTATTATTTGAAAAAAAACCACCAGTTTTCCGCTTGGTTCGTGTTATTTTGGTTCAGTTTTTTGTGCTTCGAATGGATCCTGCACTTTTTAAGTACAAATCCGGTTCCGGTCAAGATGAATGAAATTTTGGTATCTTGTATGTCCTGAGATGGTGAACAAAAGAACTACCGAAAACCCCAAATAAGGTAAATTTTGACCTCTTAAAGTATAAAGGATAGTGTCCGACACCTTAGGGTGTCTCAAAGAAAGAAGAGTATGAAAAATAAGTGGTGATACAAAATCTTTAATAACAAAAGTTGTAAATAAAAAGATAATACGCCTTTTTATTATATTTTGATGATACAGGGAGATCCAAAAATTTATGACAAATCAATCATTTTAATAGAACACACCCAACTAGCAAAGTTGTTTTATTATTTTTTGCTTATAAAACAATTTTATTTTTATATTGATTTATTCTTGCTTTCAAGAATGCAACTTATTATACAGTGCGGATATTATTACCCCCCCCCCCTATTATGTATATATTTTCAAAATGGTACAAAGTTATGAATGTTGAACTTCGGTGGTTCCAGATCGGAAGACACTTTATGTTTCGATTTGTTGAATAATCACTTGGCTCGTATAGAAACTAAGTAACTTAGTATCTCTGATTGTTTGACTTCGGGTGAAGTTACTTCGATATGTAACGACGACTCGATGAACTCGATTGAGTGTTGAACTGATTTCGTTTTCGAGTTGTGAGCTCTCTTGTTTAGTAATATTTAAACTTTAAAATGTTATAGAAATATATAATCATGTTAAATTTGTTTATCAATTCCTTTATTTATTATTTTTAAAATACGGTCCTGTTTTGTAAGGTCTACCGCGCCTACCCACCCCCTTAACATCGGCACCGCTGGTCGCACTGTAAACCGAAAAAACCCTACCGACCGACAAAGAGGATCTATGAGAATCCAAAGAACTCTCAACTCCCTAAAATAGTTCACAACGAAATTGAAAAGTGATTAAAAACAACTGTGTTCCATGGTAAAAAACATCAGTACAGAACATACTAGGTTAATCCTCTCACTATTAATTGCTATGAACGTTTGATGAGGGAATCATACAACCGAGGACATGAGTAGTTAGATTGATTTCATGTCATTCTCCCCACATCCTGAAAACCACTGTCACTAGTTTGCATGGAGAGGGGGAAATGTGTTTAAACGACGAGCTATGAAGATGATGGTTATTAAACAGTTATGTGTGGGCTACCTGCCAAACACCACAAATGGTCAACCCTTTCACCATCTACCATCATTGCGCCCTACAACTATCCCACAAATCAAAGAACCTGGTCAATATTGGTCAGCTCTAGTGTCCGTCACCACAAATCTGTCAGTATTTACTGGGACTGGCAGGAAAGTGTCGGCTAGGTTAGTTGTTTTTAAATTTTTGTTGGAATCAAAATTAAGGATGTTTGAATAGATAATACTGTGATTTTTCGTGTCTGAACGTTTGTTCATGACCAAAGGTTCATACTTAATGTATACCATTTCCAAGAAATTATTTTCACAAGTCAAAACTTTAGCGGCGTCAAATTTGAAATTGTGTCCTGTATCAAGATGAGTAGCTAAAGCACAAGATTCCTTTTTTGATTTTATGTCGCTTTTGTAGGATATTATGCCATATTTAAGTGGTCTTGAACCTTGACCAATATAAACTTATTCACAATTTCCACAATCAATCTGATATACTGTGTTAGACTTCCACTGTTTATGTAGTCTGTCCTTAGTTTTACTGAAAATTTGGTTGACTGTTTTAATGGTTTTATTAGCTATTACTAGATATTTTTCATTTTTCAGTATTTCAGTAATTTTAGGTGTAATTTCTTTAATGTAAGGGATGTCAACATACCTTATTTTTTCTAGGGGCTGTGGATTATTTTCCACTATAGGAGCAATGTCACCCCGATAATTCGAAGTTGTGAAAATTGATTGAGTTATGGATATGAATTATCTAACAATATATTGTAGAGCTTTCTCTTAGTGTTATTTCTAAGGTAGGGATGGCGAATTTCAAATATACGATGTTTGAGAGCTAAAATTAGGTTGATTTTCATTTTGTAGGGATGGTAAGAATGAAAATTCATGTATCTACCTGAACTCGAGAGTTTCAATATTATTTTGTTTTTATTATTCCTAATAACTTTAGTTTCAAGGAAGAGGACACTATGGTCCAAACCTTCTTCTTCGATGGTGAAACTCAAGTACTGATTGTAGGTATTGAAAACTCCTAGTAGTTAATTGCCGCCATTCAGAGGTATGATACATATAATGTCACCGCCATATTTTTTATTAAAGGGATGGTAAATGACAGCTTAGGCAAATACGCATCTGATAGATCGTCCGTGATCGGGGTGATATTGCTCCTATAGTGGAAAACAATCCACAGCCCCTAGAAAGAATAAAATATGCTGGCATCTCTTCCATTAAGGAAATTACACCTAAAATTACTAAAATACTGAAAAATGAAAAAGATCTAGTAATAGCTAATAAAACCATTAAAACAGTCAACCAAATTTTCAGTAAAACTAAGGACAGAGTACGTAGAGATTGGAAGTATAACATAGTCTATCAGATTGATTGTGGAAATTGTGATCAAGTTGATATTAGTCAAAGTTCAAGACCACTTAAAAAATCGCATATTATCCCACAAAAGCGACATAAAATTAAAAAAGGAATCTTGTGCTTTAGCTACTCATCACCTTAATACAGGACAGAATTTCAAATTTGACGCCGCTAAAGTTTTCACTTGTGAAAATATTTCTTTTGAAAGAAATTTCTTGGAAAAGGTATACATTAACAATGAACCATTGGCTATGAATAAACGTTCAGACATAAAAAATATCAGTTTTATCTATTCAAACATCCTTAATTTTGATTTCGACAAAAATTGAAAAACAACTAACCTAGACGACACTTTCTTGCCAGTCCCAGTAAATAGTGACAGGTTTGTGGTGACGGGCACTAGAGCTGACCAATATTGACCAGGTCCTTTGATTTCTGGGTCGGTTGTCGGGCGCAATGATGGTTGACGGTGAAAGGGTTGACCATTTGTGGTGTTTGGCGGGTAGCCCACACATCACGATTTAATAACCATCATCTTCACAGCTCGTGGTTTAAACACATTTTCCCCCCACCCTGCAAACTAGTGACAGTGGTTTTCAGGGTGTGCGACTCAGGAGGGATTCTACAGTCAGGATTGGCAACAGCATACTCATATACCAGTTTATAAAGTGCTTTGTATGTCAGCACATAGTGAATATCAACATTTTTTATGTACTTTTCCAGCTTAATTTCTTGGTCTCTTGTAAAACCCTCACAATTCCAGTAATTGCTCGAAAACTTTTGAGAATTCACATCATTATTCTCACTGCATTCGTTGCCAAAGTCATTGGGGTTATATACATAAAGTCACAAATACCGTTCTACTGTTAGTAGTTTCAAAATTTTCTTTTTCCTGTGTTGCAAAGTTGATATAAGTATTATTGAAAATATTTATAAGAACCTGCCTCATACTAATTTCTTTCAAATGAATTCGGTACGTTTTTAGTAAACGGTTTCGGGGCATCTGAAAATATTGATACACTTATTTTAGTACTCTTTTTTTCAAAGTTCTAGTACACTAGTTTCAACGAATTAATGATAAACATGAGATAATTTATAAAACCTTGTGGTTAATAGTTTCAAAAGTCCCTTGATTAGAACTGGAAAAGGAACACAATCACCTCCTGTCCTACATTCCTATCTTTAAATCCATCATCCGTAATACGGTTGCCGAACTAAATCCCACTGAAAACAGGATTGGCTGCTAAGCACAATTTTAATGTGCTTAAATCCTATGTTTCTTTGTTTTCTCCAATATTACGGACTCACGGATAGTTTTGAAATAAACCACTAAAATATTATGTTTTATTTGGAAAGTAACTGATTTTGTTTTTACCTGAGAGCAAATTTTAATGTGTTTTTAAGCTGTAGAGTACAAATAGAAAGATATATTTTCAAATAAATTTTTAGCAATTAGACTAATGAGAAAAGTAGGATTTATTTGAGACAATTACAACCACGCTGAGAGTGAAGTATTCCGTAGGAAATGTAGACTCATATTAATCTGTCGATATGGTGAATCAACCACATGAATATCAAATTACAAATTATTTCAGTCACATATAGACTTTCAGTCTTAAAATGTTAAAATTTAACATACGACAAAGACGTAAATATTTTTGGATAGGTACCTACATTGGAAATCATAAAATAGAATTATAAATTTTACTCGGAGAGCTTATGTTTTTCTTACTTAGGTTTATAATTTTTATGTATAAAAATCATTTCTAAGCATTCGTTTTCATTATACTCGATTCTGTTTTAAGAATTTTTGTATTTTTATTATCAAATGTATGGTCTTATGCTATTCTATGGTTTGTTAATGCTGTTTCATTTATTTTATCATATTGATGAACTTTTAATCTATTTTTCAAATATTGGGAAGTTTGTCCTATGTAAACAGCATCACAATTATTACACGGAACATCACATATATTATATTTTGTTGTTTTCGATTTTTGACCATTGAAATATTTTGATAATTCGTTACGTCCTTTGTGACTTACACTAATTTGAAATTTACTGAACTAACTTGATAATTGCTGAGAGTGTACACATAATAAAGTTAGGTGTTTCATATTTTAATGTTTCGTATCTGTTTTGTTTTTAATTGATTGTAATATTTGTTTATCCTTTCTTTGAATATGTTATTTATTACGTTTTTGGGATGGGATAAGTATTTTTTCTTAATGCACGTTTTGCTCTTCCTATAGCTGTGTATCCAAATTCAGGATCTGATGATTGTATAGTTCTATCAGACAAACAAACAATCACTGATTTTTTTTGGTGATAGGATAACATGAACTGATATTTAAATATCTTGAGGACCAATTTAGTTTTGTACACAATTATGTTTTTATGTTATTGTTCATTGATTGATGATTAATTTTATCAATATGTTCAATCTCAGTTGTGAATTGATGTTCTTTATGATTATAATTGAATATTTGGCTTATCTTTTCGATGTTTCTTGTACAGCAGTAACACAATCGTCAACATAATTGAAAAATAATGAAATATCTATATTAAGGTTATACGTATATGATAGTTTCCTCTACATCTCCCATTACTAATTTTGCTATAACACTTGATATGAATATTTTATCCTCAAACTTGAAGCACGTTGAAGTGAGTGTTGACTCTACAACTTTTATGAATTCGTCTAAGGTATGTATGTGTGTTATATTCCCAATAATACAAACCCACAACATTAAAATTGATTAAATAAGCACTACTGAAATGGTAACATGCGATAATTGCAACTAAATGTATTCCCATGAGACCAATAACTCATAAGTATATGGTTTGTCTTTCTCAATTCAGTGAAATATTTATAGTTTATAGTTTTGATCAAATTTATTGAGTTTATTGTCAATAAATATGTCTTATATATATCAGGCAGAAAGTTATGAATTTTATGTATCATATAGGCACAACAGCTCATTTGACGGATTAATGCCAAACAAGGCGAACTCAGCGGGAATAAGTAAAATAAATTAATGCAAATGATTATTAAGAAATTTACCAGCTGAATGTTTGTCACTGCAAAGGGATGGGGATGGAAAGGGAAAATACGTTTTTTTGCGATTTCCAGTTGTATCCAAAAAAGTTAAGGGGAAAAGTTGTAGATAATTAAAAAATACACATTTATTATTTTACCATTTTAGCACATAACCTCAAAATTTTGGAGAAAAATGCAAAGAAGTGATTTCTTTGTTTTTTATTTTTAACTTCACCAAAAAAAATTAATCATGAAAATTAGAACAATTGTAGGTTTTTGTATCCCAAAAACGCAGAATTTTTGTGTTTGCGCTAACTTAATTAGCCTTTCAGAAATTCAATTTAATCGTAAGAATTCTTTTTTCAAAACCGCGGGATAGGATATTTCACCCTACATACTTCATCAGGGTCTTTCTCTCTATCTGTTCTTCTTTCTTTTAGTACCCATGTCTCATTTTGTCTCTTAATTTTCCATTTCTTTCCCAAAATAAGACATATAATAATCTTCGGTCCATTTTGGCATTTTTTTCTCTCTTGTTAGCTTTCCCAACAAACAATGTAATAGTGGGTCACTGGAGGCCCATTAAAGCACCCCAGTGTTCAACTGCATTGGCCTAATACCTACCACCCAGTCCGGGCCAGTACATATGTGCACACTACGGCTGACAGCCGGCCCAACGGCATTTATGCTTGCGTTGCCTGTAGATGTCTGTAGGCCGTGAATTATTTTTATGTCGTGCCGTTGTCAGGCCAATAAAATTTAATTTGCATTGATTTTAATAAAAAAACGGTATATTCCAAAATTGTTAAAATAAAACTTTAATAAAAAACGAACAAAACAAAAATAATGCTGTACATAGTACCTATCAATAAAAAAACCAACAAAACAAAACTAATTCTGTACATAGTACGTATGAATAACAAAAAACATCTTCAAATAAATTTTTCCTTTTCCTTTCTCTCCCGCAGTGGAGGTCGGGTGCTGACCTCAGCCATTTTTGAATATACACTATTCTAGTGATGTAATAACATCTCCCAATAACTGATTTCTTCTTGTTACATCTAAAATATATTTCATGGAAAGTA
The DNA here is from genome assembly GCA_963921935.1 of Galeruca laticollis. NCBI lineage: Eukaryota > Metazoa > Arthropoda > Insecta > Coleoptera > Chrysomelidae > Galeruca > Galeruca laticollis. The sequence continues at coordinate 147,135,369 of OY998176.1, read as the reverse complement.
TATGATATGATGTCTATAACTATCATCAATTGGATTAAAACCATTCAAGTACAGTAACTGTATAGCTAATATACTGTTTGACAAATGTAACTTTTTGTTGTTACCCTCATCAATTATTATCATTAAAAGTTTAATATTAATACAAATCAATTAGCAGATCAATAACATTCTTGTAGTCTTTAAATGTTGGCCTGTTGTTTCTCCCCGACCGATTCAGAATGAGCGCCAAATCATGGCTTATTATCTTCTGCAAAAGCCTTCTTACAGTTTCAGTATCCATACCACCGATAACTGCTCTAAAATAGTGATAGTTGGTAGGGATCATAATATGGCAGTTTGCTTATGTGAAAGCTTTTTTATACAGCTCAAGTTGCAAACAAAAGTATATATCGTATTGAAAATAAAAATATGAAAACACAAAACTGATATACTACTTTATTAATGTTTTTTGTAGTAGATCCGCATTATAAATTACATATTTGTATATGTACCTATGTAAAACTTTTCATTATAAGTTTTTTGTTACATAGATTTTCAACGAGCAATGGTAAATTTGGAATATAGATAAATTTAGGTATGTATTTTAAAATTACAAATTCAGAAAATGTTGTTTTATCTTCAAGTTTGTAATTGAATGTTATTAATACTTCAACGCTATTAATGGGTAATTGCGATTCCAAATCACTTTCAACTTTTTTGACTTCTGGTTGTGTTTGATTTTGAGTTAATTTTGTGATAAATGTCTAATTTGGTACAACTCCTTTTGACCAATCCTAAAATAAAAAAATATATAAAAAAGTATATGTATACAAGAAAATTCATTTTAAAAATAATAATGCTCAAGAAAAAATTGTGTAATTGCAAATAATGATTACTATTAAAAATTGTTACCTTCAATCCTTGTTACACATTCAAACATTTTTTGAAAAGTGTATACACTATACAGGTTCACTGCATACTCGTATAGTCTTTCCAAAATCTGAAGTTGCATAAGGATTATCAATAGGTCCATCGAAAGCTATTGGCACTATATTGTTATAGTTTCTGTGTTTTACCATTAAGGTGGGAACTGTTGGGGCTTCATTGAAATTATCAATATTACTTGAAGACTGATACTTACGACGACTTTTCCTTTTATCGGGTCTGGCATCATCTGATGCTGAGGCTGACAAACTACTGTTGTCTTCCAAGATCTTTTATTTCGACAGCTTTGTCAGAATTATCTGGAAAACAATTATAAAAATAAACCTTAAAAATAAGTTCTTTTTTCAAGATAGTTTATTTTTCAAAATGTATAGTAGATTTTGCAGATACATATGTGAAAAAGATAAAATTTAACTTTATCATTATAAGTTAATTTTGAGAAGTTTTATTATATATAACTATTTTGAATTACTTGGAATCAATACAGACTTGTTTTGTACTTAATACTTCTTCTGCAATATTTTGAATTCCTTGTATCACATTCAATTTTGTCATTCACAGCTTCCCAAATTTCTTTATCATTTTTTAAATTAGTTGGCCATGGGCATGATGTTTTGTTATTTGCATCAGTAATTAACCATGTAAATAGCACAACAACCATAGGTACAATACTATTTTTAGCGTCATCGGGAAATTCCACCACATAGAAATATCTGAAAAATAAACGGTTTTAAGGATTAAAACTAACTTTTCCACATCTGTGGCCCTGAACAATATTCTATCATAAAATTGTTACTTGTATACACTTCGGCGGATGTATCGTGCTAACAAACCGAAATTTCTCCAAAAATAACCATAAATTCAGTATATCTAAATTTATAGGACCCGCTGTATTCGCTCTAGTCAACTAAAAATCAATAGGGTACATCTGCGAGACACCTTGAACAATATTCAATCATAAAATTGATCAATCGTATACTCTCTGGAGGCTGTATCGTGCTAACAAACTGGAAATTCTCCAAAAATTACGAAAATTTGGTACTTCAAGTACCATAGCTCCCGTTGTACTGGCTTTACTGAGTTGAATATCAATAGGGTTCATCTTTGAGACGCTCTGAATAATATCCAATCATAAAATTGGTCATTTGTATATAATCCGGTGGCTGTATCGTGCTAACAAACTGAAACTTCTTCAAAAAAGACAAAAATATCGTATTTATAGTACCTGTTGTATTGGCTTCGGTGAGCTGAAAATCAATAGGGTTCATCGTTGATATGCTTTGAATAATATTCAATCATAAAACTGGTGACTTTTTGAACTCCGGAGGCTGTATCGTGCTAACAAACTGTAATTTCTCAAAAAATTACAAAATGTCGTACTTCAAGTACCATAGCACCCGTTGTACTGGCTCTGGTGAACTGAAAATCAATAGGGATCATATGTGACATGTCCTTAACAATATTCAATCATAAAATTGCTGACTTATTGCACTCCAGAGGCTGTATCGTGTTAACAAGACATGTAAGGAAAAGTGGCCGACGACAACGACGACGACGACATACACACAGGATTTTTTTTCTAAAAACCGTTTTTTCGTGTTGTTGTTGATGGAAAACGTGAAAATAACTCAAAATTTTTTTTCAAAGTTCCAACTTTTTTGGGGTAAACCAATACTTTTCTCGCATATAGAAAGGTTGGGCGGAAAAGTAACTGTACCAATTATGAATTTTTGTAAACCTTGTTACTTCCAAAGACCCAAGTGGTTGACAGTTTTACTTTTCCGCTCAACCTATCTATATGCGAGAAAAGTATTGGTTTACCCACAAAAAAGTTGAAATTTTGAGTTATTTTTACATTATTCACCAAGTACAACACGAAAAAATGGTTTTTAGAAAAAAATCCTGTGTTTATGTCGTCGTTGTCGTCGGCCACTTTCCGTTACATGTCTTGTTAGCACGATACAGCCTCCGGAGTGCAACAAATCACCAATTTTATGATTGAATATTATTCAGGACATCTCACAGATTAATCCTATTGATTTTCAGCTCACAATAGCCAGTACAACGGTTGCTATGATACTTGAAGTACGACATTTTTGTAATTTTTTGAGAAATTTCAGTCTGTTAGCACGATACAGCCTCCGGAGTGCAAAAAGTCACTGATTTTATGATCAAATATTATTAAGAACATCTCACAGATGAACCCTATTGATATTCAGCTCACCACAGCCAGTACAACAGGTGCTATAGTACTTTAAGTACGACATTTTTGGAGAAATGTCAGTTCGTTAGCACGATACAGCATCCGGAGTATATACAAGTGACCAATTTCATGATTTGATATTATTTAGGGCATCTCAAAGATGAACCGTATCGAGATTCAGCTCACTAAAGCGAGTACAACGAATGCTATGGTACTTGAGGTACAAAATTTTTGTCATTTTTGGAGAATTTTCAGGTTGTTAGCACGATACATCCTCCAGCGTGTATACAAATGACCCATTTTATGGTTGAATATTGTTCACGGCGTCTTATAGATAAACTTCATTGATTTTTAGCTCACCAGAGCTAGTACCACGGGTGCTATGGTACCTGAAGTGCCACATTTGTTGTCCTTTTTGGATACATTTCGGGTTAGTACGATACAGCCTCCGGAGTGTATACAAGTGGCCAATTTTATAATTGGTTATTTTTCAAGGTGTCTCACAGATGTACCCTATTGAATTTCAGCTGACTATAGCGAGTACAGCGGGTCTTATAAATCCAGATATACTGGAGAAATTTCGGTTTGTTAACACGATACGTCCCCCGAAGTGTATACAAGTGTCAATTTTATGATAGAATATTATTCAGGGCATCTTACAGATGTGAAAAGTTAGTTTTAGTCTTTAAAACCGTTTATTTTTTAAAAGAGTTTGAGTAACAAAACATGCTTAAGCAATAAACAAACCTGTCTAGTCATAATAAATGTAATAGATATGAAAATATGAGCTGGTTATGTCTAGTTTATACTAATCCCTTATAACACACATCATAAGCAGTAAATTCTAAAGAAATATCTACATTGAATTCGATCACAAACATAGATAACATTGTAGAATCAGTGGGATATTGGGAAAAAGGCTCAACAATTATATATTTTCTTCTTATTATGTATAGTTGATCTTTTTTTTATGAAATATAAGCAATCAGTTATTTGTTGGGATTTGAACATAACCATAGCTTTTTTTTTGGCTCAGCATAATTTTTTTCAAGGAAAATATATTTTTCCCCAAATGACATTAAAATCGGCCTTTTAATGACACTTGGCAGGCTTAGAAATTGTACTTTTAATGCCTAGGCAGAAAAAGTCCACTTTTACTGCCTAGGCAGAAAAAGTTCGTTGCTAGGCAACCTTCCAAGTAATAATTTAAATCAAACTGGTTATTAAAATTGACAATGACATTAAGAAAACTCAAAATGATGCTGATGATAATAAACTGGTTTTATTGCATTAAAACTACAAACTACAACACGAAATTATTATTTATTAGATATATTTATGGTGAATTGTGAACAATTATTTAATACAATTGAACTCTGTCCACTTCCCTCCTTTCCAGTAAAATTAACAACGTTAGTATCCACACTTGATACTCCGGAAACGCCAGAAAATATTTTATTTCCGATGTTCGACTTATTGGCTAGCGAGTCCTCAATATAGCCCTCCGCGACAGCGGAGGACTTACATCCTCCATGTTTCTTCAACATTGTTATGTCCCCACCAGAATGCACCAGCAACGTGGCCGAAGTTCTGCGAAAGCAGTGCTCGGTATACTCTTTCGCATGGGATTGTCCCAGAAAAGTAGCAATTTCTTCTGGCATTTTACCGAATTTGTGAATGCCAATGAATTGATGATGTGCTTTACCGTTGGCATACTTATAGAAGACACGCCGATTATTTGAATTCGAGGGTCTGGAGGCTGCATATTTTCTGTAAACGCTTAAATATTCCGTTACTACAAATGATCTTGATCTTTTGGTCTTAGTATTTGGTAGCATAATTAGCAATTTGTCGCCCATATCATTTATATCATCTGCAAAAGCTCATCACATCTACAAGCCCCAGCAACTGCAACAATAAGTACCACCTTAAATATAAATTGAAAATTAGTTCTTTAATCCATAATAGATCATTCTCAATATATTCCTACCTTCGTAGGAGGCCTTTAACATCCTGGCAATATACAAGATTGTCTTCTTGAGAAAAAAGAGGTAGGAAATCCTTTTCTGTAGTACGGTAAAAAGTAATCTTAGTTCCTTGTTCGAGTAAATTCTTGTCCTTCAACCTAGAAGCTAGAATTTCAGAAGCTTCCTTTGAAAGGTTGAGATCTCCGCTGAGGTCGTTCAACTCATTTTGATTAAAACGTTGGGGCATTGATGTCGTCCCCAAATAATCACAATCACGTTTATCACTTTCAGAAGAGAGATTAGAGGGAAAACTCTCGTCCTGGCCAAGCTCCGGTAGCTGATGAAATGTGGGGATTGGTACTTCATCTGAATGAGCGACTGGGCGCCCTGCCGACTCTAAATCAGGATAATTTTATTTGCTACGGTCGTTTCGATTAATTCCATTGAGATTTACTAAGCAGAAGTAACAGTCATTAAAGTGATTTTTGGGTTCCCTCGAAATCATAGGTACGCCACATTTTAAACATTTTCTTTTTCCAGCAGTCCACTGTCGTAAATGTTCAGTACACGTTTCACAGACCATATGTGGTGCCCAGATTTTATCCTGATCACCAAGTTTAACACCAAAGTATTCAAGATAAGCTCTCTTTACAAAGTCACTAACAACTTTTCTGTTTTCTTTCAGTGCGAATTCCCCACATATATAACAAAACACGTCAGGGTGATTTACACAACTTCTTCTACTGGAACCAGCAGTGGAACTCATTTTATGTCAATAAAAAGCACAACAAAAAAACTCAAGATATTTCTCAACTCCGTTCTACTCTCTACGGCGTCAACCTGCAAACTAACTAACTCTAGTTCAAGTGTTAATACGGAACCCGTGATTGGCGCCGCAAAGGGCACCAATATAACGCGGCAGTGCACGTGTTGATAAGGCATTGTCGTCATATCTTAGAACCCAATAAAATGCAATTAAGCCCTAGTTTTTGATACTGGGGGTGTAGTTTAACACTGGGTTACTGTTAGAAAATACCTAGTATTTTCATTATTTTTTTTTATTGATGCCTCATATTACCTATTTAAAACACGCCTCAGCGTGTTTAAATCGAAGTTTCAAACACGCTCGTTCTTTAAAGTCCCTATGGTAACAACAACAACTCGAGAAACGTAAGTATCAGTGACAACTTTTTTTATTAGTTTTTAAATTGTATATTTTCATTGTGAACCAATGTCTTATTTGTTTTTTTCTGCAAAATTTATTTATATACTCTTATATACATTGTATCCTTTTAAATATAAATACAGAAACTTTTTGATTATTGATTTGACAGCAGAACCTCGTAACGTCAAATAAAAATAAATACTATTTAGGAAGGACTTTCCGAAACTTGGCTGGGCATCGAGGACGGACTTCCATTTTTTTGTAGTAATAATATAACAATAATATTTTAATTTTATGATTTCAAAGTGCACCAATAAAAAAAATAGCGTAAAGTATTCGTGGATAACTGGTCTTCCAAACACTTGCTACATTTCGCGCGTGTTTGAAATACCTCTTTATCTACTTATACTTTAATATACTATTTTTTTATTAAAGGTGTTGTAGATAAATACATAGATTGTATAATGTTTTTTTCAAATTACAAATTGAATACTAGACCAATATAAAAAATAAAGAAAATATATAACATTAGTTAAAACAGGGAGCGGATAATAGCAAGCAGGTGCGTGTAACCTTGTTAGGTATAACTAATATCTAAAAAAGTAGAGCTCATAGGGAAAACCTGACATTATATTTAGATTCAGCGCCCCAAATATTGCTAAAATCAGCTCAAAAAATCCGGGCACTGAAAAAAATATTTATTGTTGTTGGCCTGTGTAATTTATACCTCATCATTTTCAAATCAAAGTATTCCGAAAACGATGTCGAGTTTTACAAAGAGTACCTTTTTGTCGTAAAATTGAATGTTATTTGAGTTCACATAAAATTTGGGTTACAAAATTCACCTCAAAAAGAGATGTTTAAAACCACTCCGCGTCTGACCCGTGTAACTAGCGCCCTCTGTGAGAGACAGATATAAAAACGAATGTATGCGATCCGTCAGCTTCCAAAACATATACGTACAGAATGTCATTCAAATGCCGCTAGCAGTTTCAACATAATCGTAAAAAATGTGTATAAGAATTCTTTTTCCAACATCCTGTATCTAGTCCTGTATCCTGTATTTCTTTACCTGGCAAACCCAACTTATTTTGCAGTGTTCTAGTTGTCCTAGCAAGGGGGTCAGCTTTTTTTGAAACACCCTGTATGTATATACACTTCTAAGCAGTAATTTCAGTTCAATGAATGACTTTGTATAAGAAATTGAAGATTTTTTGTCCATTCGAAAACTTTCAGTTTCACTTACCATTCATCCGCTGAAGCTTACAACAGACTGATGTACTGACGCACAGCAGACGCTAGAATATAAGACTTCTATTTTTCGTGTTTGGAAGTGTAAAAGTAAACTTTGTTGTATAAACAGTAAAGGTTATTATGAATCTATTGAGTATACATCTACTGCAGAAAACTCGATAATGTCTTAAACAACAACATTTGGAGAATAAATATGTATTTGGGGAAGAATGATACGATACACGTACAATTAAACTGCTACATTATATCTACTTACCATTGTTTGTTTTCCCCAAAGGATCTTCTTATTCGATAGCTGTAACATTTAATGTTTGTTTTTATGGTACGTGTGAATATTATTGTGGTTTGGATATATCCATTCTTTCTATTGCAGACTATAACTTGGGCTCTATTAAATAACACAATTTCTAAATAAATATTACAAAAATAATTGAATATTTATTTATGAGTGAATTTAACATGATGTTCTGCTATCCATCTCAATCAGCGTCAATAAGTTAAAATCAAAACTACAAGAACTTGTTCTCTGAATTGTGAAAATAGAAACCGGTCAAAAACTATAATTTATAACATCTATTATTTCATTCACTTTCATAGTTTGAAATAAATATGGAATTTGGAAACTGCTATAACCATAAAAACGGATAACTGTCTCAGTTTTGCACTTTTCTCATGAATACAAGATATGAACAGTGCAAGATTATTTTCTATTTTTCATTCTATCCTACCGTACAAATTTGAATCAAATTCGCAACACTACTGTCCATGCGCGCAACTTCTTGCTATCCACTATACCAGACAAAGTTTACAACATTTCAGTAAGTTTCCCGCCTTGTTAGCTGAAAGTTACTCTCCAGATAAAATCCGGAAAATAACACACGGTGCCGTGCGTAGTCGTAGGAAAATTTAACTGTTCACCACATGCTGCAGATTATCTAATCTACTATTGGATAACGGTGAGTTGATAGATCTTGTTTGAAACATTGTCAATGTTTTGTTTTTCGCTTTAACGGTCGTTTGATACCATGTAATTGATACTTTTGTGAAGTCTTTACAGATATAATTGAAAGAAGATATTAACAACAAAATGAGTGACATAATTTTTATTCAGTTCTTCTAAAATAATGAATCCTAGAGTCTTTGAATGAGGCGAATTGTACGGATTGAATATATTTGTTGGATATTTTGAATGCAAAAATCATTTAGTGCTACTAAATTCGGACTAAATTTCTGAGAGCCCTAACTTAGTTTGCTTAGTTTTTACCAAATTGTTTCGATAACCGAGGTGAATAATTCTCAAAATTAGTTACTGTTGCAATTTTAGTACTAAAAATAATAGAAAACAAATTTGAGAATTCATGTTTTGTTATTCGATGTTGATTAGTCTGAAACTCATTGTTATCTCAAGTATTAAAGAAGATCTTGGGAAAAGAGTGTGCTTTTATAATTTTTCTGGACGGCCAATCTGGATTGCGATATCACAATTCAAAATTTTTATTTAACAACATCCCCTTTCGTACATTATTATATTTCCATTCAATAATTTAATTAATGCTATTGAATTTGGAAGCGAGATTTTGAGAGCTCATTAAATGGTTTTATTTGTTCGAAACCGAGCAGAATTCGTGCATTGAATAATTTAAAAAAAAATTATATTCTAAAACTTAATGTGGACTTTTTCTCTCCTAATTTTCAGTATTCAGTTTACAAATGATAATAAAGTTATTCACTCAATTAAAATAAAAACAAAACTTGATTTTTATTATAAAAATAACAACACATAAGTACTACATTCAAAATTACTGTAATATATGTGTATGTATAAAAGATAATAGAAAAACTTAATGAGAATTACGTTTTTTATTGGAGATAATACGTTTAAATAACTTTATTACGAGAATTAATTACAAATTAAAGTTGAGACTTAGTTGTACAATGAATGTCGAACTTAAATCTAGAACTAACTACATGGCGAGCAACATACCTCGGTGCAAGCAATATTTTACCTGGAACAGGTTCGATTGTAGCAGGCAAAGTGAGAGCCCTGGAAGCTATCCAGTACTAGGAATATTCTTTGGTCACATATGCTTAAGCGACAATATATTAGAATGAAACTAATATAAATTCAATGTATTACTCTTTCTCGCTAACAGGATACCATAAAGTGGAAAACGTGCCAAAGTACATGTCCATAGGCGATGTCAATGTGTTACAAGTATAAATTCATTGTAGGATTTAACAGGACATCAGAAACAGTCAATGATTTGAAGTAAACTTAATATTGCCGATTTTCATCGTACATTCATATTAATTGTAGTATGCATTATTCTAACGCGGAAACAAGTTATAAGAAGCTTCTAATTATGATAATTCCAGAGGTTCTAACAAATCTAAATCATTAATCCGATCTTTTTGTTCTACATTTCATTCGTAACGCTCAAAATGTATCTAGTTTTCAGTTTGAAAGCTGTTAAAACCTTTACTTTTTTAAAATTTTGCTAGGTGGAAATATGTCGACTGAACATTTGGATTGCTTTTGTATGTATAAATAAAAATGGTTTTACTGTTTTTACGTTAGTATTCAAATGAGAAATGATCTCTTTGTGTGAATACACACAGTACAAATTAAAAAACGCTAACAAACATAAAAACCGAATTCTAATGATAATTTCTTACTAAACATAGTAACCAATCAAATTACTTAATTCTAAGTCACGTGTCAAATTTCATCCAATCATCTCTGGATTGCAGCGATAATACTCTACATGTGATGTTTTCAGTTTGGTGTTTTTTTTTATTAAAAATGAATAAAACGTCAAACTGACAACTGGTTTAAAAATTTCGCGAAGATTTGGTATTGCATCTAACATTTCAAATAATGATATTATATCTAACAATATACCAAAAAATACAATCAAATCAAGAAAATATGTATAGAAAATATTTCTCGAGTTTTGTGCGACCAGAGAATACGGACTGAATGCTGAAACGAGTTTGCATAATTTGGCTAATATATTGAATGATTATGCGGTAAATATGAGAAAAGCTGACGGAACTGAATATAAAGAAGCAACTGTGAAAACAATTTGGAATACTGCGAGTAAGCTACTCTAGGAAAAATACTTCAATGACTTCAAAATTGTATTCGACCCGATCAGTGTGATATTCAAAAATGCGCGAGATGCAAGAAATGTAAAACGTAAAAGATTACAGTAGGATTCAAACAAATGAAAATGCAGTTCATCAAATTTGAGTTCAAGTGATTTGGGTAGAATCATCGAATTATGGGATGAATGTACACCTGAAGGTTTACAAAAGAAATGTTACCATATTGTAGCTGTTGCGTTAGCTTGGCTAGGTGGTGAACCAGCTGATTGCCATAGATTGTTTTGCGATTGAGAAAATATTGATGGAACGCTAACCAACAAAATTGAATACAATCCAATATTCAGTAAAACATGCCAAGGAGGATCGAAAAATTGTACCAATAGTAAGTGGCTTCTTCCAAATATTGCAAACCAAAGTACATGCCCTGTTCGATTATTCCATAAATTATTGTCCAAAAGGGGGAAAAATATTACTTCCAGTCGCCTATTCTTGAGACGAAATCGTTTCTGGAAATTCGAAAGTGTCACATGGTTTGACAATATTCCGGTAGGCAAGAACACAATGAATATCTGGACCAAATCATCCGCGAAAGCTATTGGTTTGGACACTAAGTGTAAAAAGATATCCAATCATTTGAATAGATCAACTGCAGTTATCCATTTGCATAATAAAGGAATTCGTGAACAGCAATTAATAAAAATGGCCGGACATAGCAGCTCTAATCCAATTGAACCGTACTTGAATATTAACCAAGAACGCCATGGTGAAATAATCAACACCATGCGAGGAATTTCTTCAACAGTGGAAATTAATAATCCGTCAACTTCAGCAAACTCTTGTTCCAGTTTAACATTTACTAATTGTACTTTTCACAACTGTAGTTTGAAATAAAAATGAATAACATTTGTTTGATCTAAACTAATAAATTTTGTATTGAACATTATTAAACGTCAGATTGACAATCGATTGTTTCATATCTACAAAGTAAAAAATTATGTTATCGAATTCTTCTCGGGCCTTGATAAATACTCAAAATTTTGTCATAGATAATCCTTCAAGCGTGTTGCTCAAGGATAATAGCCCAAGGCCGCAGCAACACGCTTTCAGCATTCTCTATGACAAAATTATCTCGGTATTATCAAGACCCTAGGGGTATTACTACTGATAATAATTATAATTTTTAAATGAAAGTGATATTCTTATAGGTAATAAATTAGAAAATAAAAAAAAACTTCTTAAAACCATGAATTTGAATCAAATGTTCAAATAACCACCCGTTTTGAGTTAAACAGTAACCGAGCCAGTCATACAAAGTTTGACGAACATGTGTGAGTATTTGAGATGTTATCTCCATACAGGTTGTGGAATTTGTTCCCTAAGTTCATTCAGAGAACTAGCTCTGTTCTCATGGAATGCATAAATTCTCGATTTCGCATATACCCAGAAAAAGAAATCGTTGGGTGCCAAATCTGGAGAATAAGCATGCCATCTAATATTACCATTCATGGATATTATCCGATTGGGAGATTAAGTATTTCAAAAAATTATTGCTAATCGATAATTATGCGTGTTGGTGCCAAATATTATTGAAGCTGACACCTAATTGTATAAGGGTAGTAGTAATTTGGTTTTGCAGCGTGTTATGGTTAAATTTCCGTCAATAAAAAATGGTCTATTTAAATGTTCATATAATATTCCAGCCCAAACATTGAACTTTTAGGGATCTTGAATTCTATTATCGTATCGTATCGTGTAGGTTTGTCCTGGACCAATATCGCATAACGAATTAATTATGTGCACTGTGTATTGGATAAGTCGATTCCACTCTGAACAAAATATTTTTTGACAAGTTTGCATTCAAGTATTTCTTCCATAAGTATTTCACAATATTCCATTCTACGAAATTGATCGTCTGGAAATATTTCATGGCTCTTTTTCAGTTTAAAACTACGATAACCTTTTTTTAATACATTCCGAATCGTTTTCGGATGAGCATCAAAATCCTTGGCTAAATGAGTGGACGACTCTAGAGGATTATTGTTCACATTAGCACAAATTGAAATATCACTTTCTTCTTTTTCGGGTTGGGTTTGACGATTTTGTGTACGCGGTCCATGTTTTGTAGGAGTGACACATCCATGTTATTGTAAATTTTCTATAACCCTCCTCACTTGTTTCTTGGTAATTGGTTGGGTATTTTCGAATGCTACAATAACCAAATTTTCGGCTATTTCTCGATATGAATTACCCTGGTAATATCATTTTACAATTTGCACTTTTTGGTGTATCACCAAAAATTACCAAAAATTACCAAAAATTACCAAAAATTACCAAAAATTACCAAAAATTACCAAAAATTACCAAAAATTACCAAAAATTACCAAAAATTACCAAAAATTACCAAAAATTACCAAAAATTACCAAAAATTACCAAAAATTACCAAAAATTACCAAAAATTACCAAAAATTACCAAAAATTACCAAAAATTACCAAAAATTACCAAAAATTACCAAAAATTACCAAAAATTACCAAAAATTACCAAAAATTACCAAAAATTACCAAAAATTACCAAAAATTACCAAAAATTACCAAAAATTACCAAAAATTACCAAAAATTACTAAAAATTACCAAAAATTACCAAAAATTACCAAAAATTACCAAAAATTACCAAAAATTACCAAAAAATACCAAAAATTACATAAAACTACCAAAAATTACAGAAAATTACAAAAAATTACAAAAAATTACCAAAAATTACCAAAAATTACCAAAAATTACCAAAAATTACCAAAAATTACCAAAAATTACCAACAATTACCAAAAATTACCATAAATTACCAAAAATTACCAAAAATTATCAAAAATTACCAAAAATTACCAAAAATTACCAAAAATTACCAGAAATAACCAAAAATTACCAAAAAATACCAAAAATCACCAAAAATTACCAAAAATTATCAAAAACTACGAAAATCACCGTAAATCACCAAAAAGTAACAAGAATTACCAAAAATTACTGAATTTCTGAAAAATTTTCAAAAATTCCCTAAAATTTCTTTCTCGATATGAATTACCCCGGTTGCCATTTTACAATTTGCACTTTTTGGTGTATCTGCATGCTCATTTTATAAGATTTACAAAGACCGTTCATCAATCGTAAACAAACAGGTAGGGACGTACAATTAAACGACTGAACTATAGCCGGTAAGAAGTATCGCTCTCGAGAGGCGCACGCGCGATTCGTATTCATATATTCTAGTATCCTTATTTTAACTGTAATAATCTACGCTGACTTTAGATTGTCTATCTCACCATGCCTCTCTCTAACACACTGTGTGTGTTAGAGAGAATGTGATGTGCCTCTTACATTCTACCGTTGACTATGAGGCGATTATTGTTTTACATTATAATTGAATGAGGAATGATTTCTGTTATTATTAAAAAGGAATTTATACGAGTGCGGGTGATTAAGCTTGTAAAGTTTTCGACAAAAAAAACTGTTGACAGACAATACCGAAAATTTGCACAGGTAACAAGGAGGCTGAGAAAAAGCTGGAAAGTTTTTTTCAGAAGAGTAAGTGGAAACTAAAGTGTTGTTAGAAGCTGCCAAAGTTGCGAAAAATCACGATAAATTTACATATGAAGGGAAACTTATAACAATTTCCATTTGAATAGTCAACGTATAGGTTAAAGTACGTGCAACGTGTCAGAAGCCAAAGTGGAAGGTATCACGAGAAATTCTGAAGTAAAGTACAAGAGCGTCTTTACGCGCGGCGAATTTTAACGCCGTACATGTCTTAGAGCACTTCTGATAATTAATCTTATTATTCATAGAGTTAAAGGAACTACCATTAAAATGTCAGAAGTCAATTGAGGAGATATACATATTTATTAGAAATTTATATTATTTATAAGAAATTAAATTGAGTATTCTGCACATTCTCTTTCAATTCAGGATCTTCGTCGCTATCATATTCAGACTACTCGTTAACAATTGAAAATAATAAACAGTTGAGTAAATGAAATGAATCATTAATGCAGATAAGAGTGGCGAATTGAAATTTACTTTTCTAATCGTCATTATCCAAAATAATATCATCCACCGATGGGAGAAACTGTTGGCCTTCGAACAACAGGAAATCATATTTATTCCCCGATTCTGGCTCGAATTGGAGTGGAGCCGACAATGTAGCGTTACTCCACAAGTGTGCAATATAGTGTGCTCTGATTATGTGTTGTTGAAGCTCGATGTGGCAAGGAAGAGCCGAGGTTTTTAAAGTATTGTTTTGAGAAAGCTGCGTCCGTATGTTTTATTTTATAATTGCTTAGGAGCATTGGAAATCTTACGTTACAATGGCTGTAGTACGAGTGCAGTTTGCGTAACGAACCGCGAATCGGTGAGTTACGCAAAGCACGAGTACTACAAAATATCATTGTGATAGTTTTACATACTATTTTTATAATGAATGTGCAAAAATGTTCTTCATGAGAATATAATTGCAATATTAGAGATTTTGTGCTTCTGTATTTATGTTGGTAGTCCTCACATATACAAGTGACAAATCAGTTGACAGAAATTTTAAATTTTAAATTTGAGCGTTCATTAAGTTACTAATACATGGCTCGGAATTTATGAATATGGAACTTATTAGCGAATACATTCGATTGACATTACAAATCATGACTTACCTTATAATTATATATTGTTTATATTTGAGATTTGTTTTTATTTAAATTATCTAAATTTTTCAAAATTTATTAAGTCAAGTGTCCACCGTCCAATGCCAGTTATAAATGTCAGTTCATCAGCCATGAGTTAAACAGTGCCTCCAACTGTATAAAAAGTTACCAAAAAACAATGCTGAAATGTTTATTTGGTGTTTTCGATGTCACAAAGTAAATTTTGTATACGTGAATTATGAAAAAAAGTTGGAACATTTATTATGAGTAATTTTTTCGGTTTTCAGTGAGAAAACCCCGAAATTGGGGTTTTTAGAAAAAAATCCTGTGTGGACGTGGTCGTCGTCGTCGGTGTCGTCGGCCACTTTTTGTAATTATGTCTTGTTAGCTCGATACACTCTCCGGAGTGCATGTAGTATATTAATAACATTACGAGTGCGGAAAATGACACTTTTGACACGAGTGGTGTAGCGCGAGGCGCAAGCCGACAATCCCACGAGAGTGGAAAGTAATTTTCGCACAAGTAGTGTACAATATTTTTTCCACGACCACCCGTTTTATTAAACAATATGAAAATATCAGATCGTGTATATTGAGTTTCCTACGTTTTATTTGTGACAGTATATGTTTGAATATTATTTCTATAAAAAGTGCACTTGAATTTACAATTACTGTCATAGTAAAATATAGAAAAAACGATGATTATTGTATATTTAAGAATATTACAATAAGTAAGTACTAATTAGATACAACTGGGGAACAAATTGAATTATATACTTTACAGGACGAGCATGCAAGTTTCAAGATGACGCTGAAGGCGGAGCTCTGAAAGCATGCGAGCGCTGTAAATACACTTTCCAAGTGTGCCGCACAATATTTTTTGCGCAGCCACCAATAATATCGAAACAGAATTTATTACCTAGGCAAGTTTCATAAACGCCCATCCTCGATGCGTGGTCAAGCTTCATGAAAGTCCGTACTCGATACCCAGCCACTTTCAATAAACGTTCATCCTTGATGCCTATCTGGTATTTTGTATTTAATGTACATTTTGACATAAGAGCTTAGGAAAGTAAGTACTTTGCCGAGCAGTTCTGTCACTTTACCGAGCAGTTAAGTCAATTTTCCGATCTAGATCGGCAACGACGTACATTCCGAGTTAAAAAATGATCGGAAAGCGCATTTTCTAAAGTGGCAGCACAAAAATTCACTTTCTCTTGAATCCAGGTATTCTACATTTTAGGAAATTCTTGGTAATTTTTGGTAATTTTTGGTAATTTCTGGTAATTTTTGGTAATTTTTGGTAATTTTTGGTAAATTTTGGTAATTTTTGGTAATTTTTGATAATTTTTGGTATTTTTTACAGCACATTATCAATAAAAATCCAAATAAGCAATAGATTGTTTACAAGAAGAGCATACCCATGATAAGTCGAATATAAAATTCAATAATTCTCAGTCAAAACTGAGCGGAGTTTCAAGAAAGAATATTTTATAACTTCATACACACGTGGTTCAAATTTGTATTCAGGAGATAAAATTGCGTTGTACAAAATATACTGCCGAATTTACTAGCCAAAGCGGTTGTTACTCATGACAATTATGAATACAGATCGACCAGAACTGATCGATAGATTTAATATTTCTTCTGATTATCTTTTAATCAATCACTTGATGGTTCGACAAAAATTGTATTTGAGCTATATTTTTAAAACCCTCTCTAGTTTCTTTTTTGTTCGATTTATTTCGGTCCAGTTTTTTGTGCCTGTTTATAAATGAACTCGCTTATTTTGTATTCTGTTTTCACCTCTAAAATTTATGGAATATAGGATTTTGTCCTCTGGAAATTGGATAATATGACAACACTCATAAACTATTGACAAAATATTATACAGAGCGTGATTGTAGTACTACTCAAAACAATTTTAGAAATTTACTAGAGTAATTAGTATTAATCAGATATTAAGATATGAATATGAATGAAGAAAACGACCAACGAACACAAATTAGAGCATGTGCGTTTACAAATATGAAACATTTGTTTCAGATCTTAGTGAGGAACTTAGTCTAGGAATGATAAGGTGCTATATATTAATTAACTGAGCCAACACGTTTCAGAATCAATAATATACCATCTACCCTAGATTTATTATTTACAAATGACTAACAACTACTGACTAAGCCCGTGATAGGCTCACCAATAGGTATTTCTCATCATGCAGTCGTTACAAGCCAAATACAATTTAATGTTGACCAACCATCTAAGAACAATAATGGTACAACTTTTGAAATCACTGATTTTGATAACATAAACCGCCACCTAGCTGGTATTGTTTGGGAACAGAATTTTGGTGTCTCAGCGGAACCCACTGTAGAATGGGATACATTTACTATTGCGGATCTTAAAAACAAGTATTCTACCTATAAAGTGATGTACAAAAGTAAAGGGAAACCGTGGATCAATCGTGAAATAATTTCCTTGACTAGATATAAAAGAAAATTGTGGCGAAAGTACAATCGCACGGTCAGTCAAGCTGATTTTGAAATTTGCCAAAATGTTGCCAAAGATTTAAAAAAGTCGATAAAGGAAGCCCGAGTAGTATACGAAGAGTTTATAATATGCAGCGACAACCATAAAAAATCATACAGAACGTTCCATAATCATTGTCATCAAAAATATCCATTCCTCTAATAAAGAAAGATGACGGAATTGTTTGCCAAAATGACACTGCCACTGCCGAAGTTTTGGCAGATACTTATTCTAAGGTTTTCTCTACTGGAAATATCAAAAATAATTTACCCAACGTTCTGCCAACAAGAGTAATTTCATCCTTAGAGCAACTTCATTTTACTCCTGAAACTGTCATCTTCATAAATTAAATAACAACTCTTCTCCTGGTCTCGATCTAACTCTTCTCTGCCTCTAAAAATCCTCTCGCTCATCCTTTGTCTATAATAATGTCCCTGTTTTTTAATACACACATACTCCCTTCTATCTGGAAAACAGGCTCGTTAACCCAAATTTGCAAGAAAAGCAATAAACTTGACACCAATAACTACAGCCCCATTAGCCGAATACCCATCATCTGTAAGGTTATGGAATCTATAGTTTCAGAATATGTCAGTGAGTTTCTTTTGATTCGAAAAAATAATACACGAACAACAACATGGATTTGTAAAAGGACGTTCAACAATGACGACTCCACTTTGGTGTGTTGATGAATGGACAAAATCTTTAGACAAGAAAACCCCGAGGGACATCATTTACCTAGATTTTGGGAAAGCGTTAGACCGAGTGCCAAAACGAAGATTACTGTATAAATTGGAACATCTTGGCATACGAGGTGATCTATTTGAGTGGATTGACTCATTCTTACCAAACAGAAACTCCCGCGTCGGAAATGGTTTTTCAGCTGAGAAACCCGTATTAAGCTGTGTTCCGCAGGGATCAGTACAGGGTCCTATCTTATTTATAATATACGCAAGTGACCTCCAATTTCATATTCAATGCAACTAAGTTTTCTATGCCGACGACTCGAAAATATTCTCAGATTCATCTCTTCATATAAATCTTCAAGAGGACTTGGATTCGATCTCTAAGTGGTGCTCAGACTGGATGTTGCCTCTTAATACAGATAAGAGTGTATCTCTTTACGTCCGCAAACACAATCCGCGACATAAATACTCCTTAAACGGTCACGCCTTAAATGAAGTGAATTCGTATAATGAACTCGGTGGTCCAATTACTACATATTATAATATATATGATAATAATAATAATAATAATAATAATAATAATAATAATAATAATAATAATAATAATAATAATAATAATAATAATAACAATAATAATAATAATAATAATAATAATAATAATAATAAGATCAACGAACTTTTAAATAAACATTTGAAACCTCACTTTGACCTGGAACAGGTCCATCTGTTTTTGTACTGTGCTGCGGTAACGGTTACAGAGCTCGGTGGACAATCAGTCTATCTAAAGAAGGAAGACAACAAAAGAAGTGTCAAGTGCGAACCGCCATGGAAAATACGCATAGAAAAAGGCATCGAAAAATTGAGATCGACAGCAGACGTCATCTCGGAATACATGAAGGGTAACTTGTCAAAAAAGGTGAAGGTAAAAACCATCGCAATAGCGACACAAAGAAGAATCGTTGATGTTAATCCCAATTCCCATGAGCTTCTAAAACTGCAAGACGAACTTCGACAGAGAGCTAAGACGAATGGTGCAAGACTCAGGAGATATAATGAACTATCGAAAAGAAAAATTCAAAACGCCGGGTTTTTAAGAAATCAGAGGGAATTTTTTCGTGGTTTGGATAGTCCCGCCCATGTAAACAATATAAACACAACTGCTATTCCAGCAGAGTTCATTAACTACTGGAACAAGGTGTGGGAAAACTCAGGAGGTTATAATAAGAACTCACTTTGGATCGAAAATTACCAAAGACAGCAAACTCATATACCGGAAATGTCTGTTGAAAGATTCACTGCTGACGATATCAAGAGGGTATTGCAAAAAGCTCATAACTGGAAAGCACCAGGACCCGATAGACTTCAAAATTTCTGGCTCAAGAACTTAGTAGCAGCAGACGAAAATATCGCAACATGCTTGACGAAAGCCCTTAATGACCCCACACAAATACCAACATTCTTGACTGAAGGCAACACTTATATGCTCTATAAGAAAGGAGACCCTAATGCCCCGCAAAACTACAGGCCTATAACTTGTTTGTCAGTGGTTTATAAACTATTCACCTCCGTCATCAACGAGAAAATATATAGTCATTGTCAAACACATAACATATTCGGTGATGACCAAAAAGGGTGTATACGAGGGGCACTGGGATGCAAACAACAGCTTACAATTGATGCTGTAGTACTCAGACAGTCGAAAGTAAAACAGCGTAACCTCCATATGTGCTACATCGATTACAGCAAGGCATTCGATTCCGTGCCCCATGATTGGCTCATAAAGGTACTAGAAATATATAAAATATGTCCTAAGATGCGGAACACTCTGAGTCATCTAATGATCAGATGGAAAACCAATATCCACGTGTCCAGTCAGAAGGTTGGAAAGGTTGATATAAAGCGGGGAATATTTCAGGGTGATTCACTCTCACCACTGTGGTTTTGTCTGGCCCTCAACCCACTTTCAGCCTTATTGAATAACACGGAACCTGGCTACAAACTTAGTATGGGGTCACCAAAAAGACTATCGCATCTACTGTATATGGATGACCTAAAGCTCTACGCTGAGACCAGGCAAAAGCTTTCCCAGCTCCTCGGTTTAGTCAGAACCTTTAGCAATGATATCAGGATGTCATTTGGATTTGACAAGTGTGCAATCATTAACGTGAATAAGGGAATCCTGGATCAGGATCAACAACCACCTATGCATGAGATTAAGCAGCTACCACCAGACGAGCTGTATCGCTACTTGGGAACCCCCCAGAACCAAGTATTGGACCATACACTATTAAAACAACAGCTTAGAGAAAAATGTAGAAAGAGCCTCACGACTCTCTTGAACACAAAACTAAGTGGGGGAAACTTGATCGCTGCTATAAATTCATGGGCAGTGCCAGCTCTAAACTATTCATTTGGAATCGTCAAATGGTCCAACACTGACTTGGAGGAACTGGATCGTACGACCCGTAGAATTCTAGAGAAATTTAGATGTTTGCATCCCAACTCATCTGTTGAAAGGCTGTATATTCCAAGAAGAGAAGGAGGTAGAGGGCTACTTAATATTAGAAACTTATGTGTGCGCCAAGAAAAGAGTATGAGGCATCGACTGATAAATTAAAGAAGCGATCTGATGAAGTTGGTGGCACAGCAGGATAAAGGGTATACGCCACTTAACTTAAGTGCTCATAACCTGGTGCTGGAAGATCGATCAACTACAGATAGAATAGCAGAATAAAATAGGAGAACTATCCACGGAAGGTATCCTAAACTTACAACAGCTCCTGGTACGGATAAAAAATCGTCTTTTAAGTGGCTTACTAGAAAAGAACTTTACCCAGAAACGGAAGGTTTTATTATTGCTATTCAAGATAGAGTCATAAGAACGAGAAATTATGAAAAGCACTGTCTTAAGTTAGATGTAACCGACAAATGTCGAAAGTGCGGGATGGTTCGTGAGACCATCGAGCATATTACCGCTGGCTGTACAGCTCTTGCAGAATCTTCCTACTTAGGAAGGCACAATTAAGTAGCTAAACTTGTCCATCAGCAATTAGGAATTAAGCATAAACTTTTTGACGTGATGCCTCCTCCGTACTACAAGTACAACCCTCTACCAGTTATAGAAAATCATGACGTGGTGCTTTACTGGGATAGACCGATGCAAACTGATCGCACTGTGGATTATAATAGGCCAGATATCGTGTTGATTCATAAAGATAAAAAAACAGGAATCATCATCGACATTGTTGTACCTCTCAGTCACAACATCAGGAAGACCGAGACAAAAAAGTGTACCAAATATGAAAATCTCGCCTATGAAGTCAAGAACACTTGGAACCTAAATACAGTGAAAATAATCCCCTTAGCGTTTTCGGTGGAAGGGATTGTCAGTGACCAGCTTTCCAAAAATTTAGGAGAATTAGAGTTGCCACATAACATAGTGGACATCGGACAAAGAGCAGTCTTACTGCAAACATGCCATATAGTCAGGAAATTTTTAAACTAGCAGAGACAAACTGAATTGTTTCCTCTCTAGCATATTAAATCCGCACGCCTCTTGGAGGTAGATGGAATGATAATAATAATGATAATAATAATAATAATAATAATAATAATAATAATAATAATAATAATAATAATAATAATAATAATAATAATAATAATAATAATAATAATAATAATAATAATAATAATAATAATAATAATCTGAATCTGAATCTGAAAGAAATGCACAATAAAGAATGTGAAAAGCTGTTTACTTATCTGAAGTCCGTAACACACCCCGCATATAGAGCAATAACAGCTATTGACTCCTCTCTTTCACCCTTAAAGTTAGCGAATGAAAATCCACCTGAAAAAGAAAATAAGAACTACTTCGCTGAATTAGAACAAATCTGGAAAGGTAAAGAACTGCATGGAAGATATGCTGCAGCTTTAGCAGGGCAAGAGGTTGATAAACGCTTATCAAATCTGTACCTGTCGAGTGGAACACTCATGGCCGAAACGGAGGGTTTTCTACTGGCCATACAAGATCAAATAATAAGCACACGAAACTACAGACGATTCATCATCCGACAGGAAATCCCATCCGATAGTTGCAGATTATGCCAGGAAAAACCAGAGACCATTCAACACCTCTTGGCAGGATGCTCCTACTTGGTATCTCGGGACCACAAGAAAAGACACGATGATGTAGCCAAAGTATTCCACCAGGCAATCTGCATAAAATATGGTCTGCTGACAGAACAAGTGCCCTATTACAAGTACACCCCGAAAGAACAACTTGAAAACCAAAATGTAAAAGTATACTGGGACAAAAAGATAATTACAGATAAGGAAATAGCACACAATAAACCAGATATACTTGTACTAGAAAAACAAGGAAGGACAGCTAATATAATAGACATCACTATACCTAACGATCACAACATTAAAGAAGCTAGGACCCAAAAAATACACAAATATATTGACTTAGCGCACGAACTAAAGGATGCTTATCAATTAGAACACGTAACCATACATCCACTGGTTATCTCAACCACTGGCCTCGTTGAAGTACATTTACAAAACGAGTTAAAGAAACTGAAATTGGAAAATGTTGATAAGAACATAATTACCGCCCAACAAGCAGCTATATTGGGAACATGCCGAACCGTCCGACGAGTGCTCACACATGACTAGGCTGCTGAAACCTTGGAATCCCAGCCTGGACATGCCAATCCTCCACTAACAAGTGTGATATAATAAAAAAAAAAAAAAATAATAATAATAATAATGATAATAATACTAATAATAAAATGGTAGTGAAGCGTCTCTTATAGCCTCTCCTACCAATTCCTGCTCGCACCTCCACGTTGGTAGCCCCGGTAACTATCTCTGGAGATTCAGGATTGGGTAACCATCCCCGGTGCCGGATCTGCAGCAGATGGGCTAACGCGAGAGGGAGAGCCACCACCACGCGGGGTAGCATCCCGTATGGTGTGAAAAAAAAGTGCTTTCAACACACGAAGAAATCGTTACTCGGGCGGGGAAGGATTAGATGCTGGTCCTTCCAATCGGAACCGTCAGGATGTCCAGCATGTAGATGAGAATGGTGGGGGCACCTCTCATCGAAACGTACCCCATCAACCGCTTGAACCTACGGCGCCTCGGAGACGTGTTGTGCGACAGCCTGTCGCACCCACTGAACCAAATCAGGCACAATCAGAAAGACGACGTATGAAATGGGACAATGAAACCAACAAACAAGTAATACGTTCGTTTTTCACAGTTACGGCACTGGAGACTGATATGACGATGTACCGCATGCGACTGCATAATCACTTTATTGAGAAAATGCCACACCTAAATCACCTCTCAGAACAACGAATAGCAGATCAACGTAGAGCTATCATGAAAAATAACCTAATACCTCTACCTGCAATCGAACAAATAAGGGCAGAGGTGGAGAGGGAGATTAATCAACAGCCTATAAATGAAACCCCAGAGACTCAGGAACAAGAAAGTAGAGGACCTGAAGCTGACCTACCACTATTGAGTCTTCAACCCTCAGTAATCAACCGTCAAACATTATGGGAAGAAAACTACCAACAACATCTTACTGAATTCAGAGGATCCGACCCTGCCAGCAGGCCGGCGCTACCAAAACTCATTAATACTCCAAACACGCACTCTCTCTTAGGAATTGCTAATCAAATTCTAGAAAGTCAATTGGATGCAGATATGAACCTCGAGGAAATACATCTTCACGTGTATTGCGCAGCTTTAGCAACAATCAAAGCCAACAAACAAAAAATACTAAAATCACCTAGGACACGTACGGCTCAAAAACCGAGATGGGAGCAAAGACTTAGTACCAAAATCGAGAATTTGAGAAAAGAAATTGGTAGAATTCAACAAATAGCAAATGGGCAAAAATCCAAAAAGCTGCTAAATAAAATCCCGGTCCAGATTAAACAACAGCTGGAAGGAAAAACAACAAATGAAATAAAAACAATTATAGATGATACCTTAGATACCTGGAAACAAAAACTTGCAGTTGCTTCTAAAAGATTAAAAAGATATCAGCAAAATCCAAAACAACTTCTTTTCAAAAAATCAGAGGGGCTTCTATAGATCGTTTAACGAACAACCTGATTCTAAAGGACAACCGCCAAAGAAGGAAGATTTACAGACATTTTGGGAAGGAATGTGGTCGAAGGATATCGAACACCAGGAAAATACACCTTGGATCAAAACAGAAATTCAGAACAACAACCACCTACACATGGAAGAAATAATATTTACATTACAAGATCTAAAAAAGGTAATAAAAAACTTGGCCAACTGAAAAGCACCAGGGAACGACGGTATCCAAAATTTCTGGTACAAAAAACTTACGGCTACCCATCATCACCTGACCAACCAATTCAATATCGCTCTAAGAAACCCTGACCAACTACCAGACTTCCTTACAAATGGTGTAACTTATCTTCTTCCAAAATCTGATCAAACCCAAGATGCTTCTCAATATAGACCCATCACGTGCCTTCCTACAATGTACAAAATCTTCACTGCAGCACTATGTGATAAACTGTACGCATACCTAGAAACTAATGATATTCTAACTGAGGAGCAGAAAGGGTGCAAAAGAAAATATATGGGCTGCAAGGAACAAATAACAATCGATAATGTGATATTGGAACAAATCAGAAAGAAGAACAGAAATCTATACATGGCTTATATAGACTATCGGAAAGCTTTCGACTCAGTGCCCCACAGTTGGTTAATAAAAACTTTGGAAATTCACAATATACACCCAGTGGTGGTTAGGTTTCTAAAAAGTACTATGAATAATTGGAAAACAAAACTCAAAATTAACCTAAATCACACAGAACTAGAAACTTAATCTATCAGTATTAAAAGAGGAATCTTTCAAGGAGATACACTTTCCGCTCTACGGTTCTGCTTGTGTTTAAACCCATTATCACGTGGCCTAAACCACACAGGATATGGAGCAACTATTAGAGCGGATCGAAACTCAACAACCATAAGTCATCTATTCTTTATGGATGATCTGAAACTATATGCCGCGTGCAAAAAACACCTAGAATCCAACTTAAAACTCATGCACCAGTGGAGCACAGATGTCGGAATGTCGTTTGGTATGGAAACATGCCAAACTGTATCGGTTGAAAAGGGAAAGCAGAAAGAAGGAGAACCTATAGAACTAGAGCCAGGCAAATATGTTGAAACCATGACAGACAAACCCTACAAGTACTTAGGAATCCTTCAGACACACAAGATAGAACATAGAGAAATAAAATCCATATTAACCACCGAATTCGAAAAACGCCTTCACAACCTCTTAAAAAGTAAGCTAAATTCAAGAAACCTTACCACGGCCATAAATAGCTACGCCATATCCGCTCTTCAGTACTCCTTCGGAATAATTAAATGGACTCAAACGGACCTGGAAGCTGTAAACAGAAAGATTAGAACCGAGCTAACAAAACACCATCCAAAAGCGTCCGTCGAAAGGGTAAATTTACCTAGAGAAAAAGGAGGTAGAGGAATAAAAGATGTTGTGGAAGCTTGCACTAAGCAAATTGCAGGCTTGAGGAGTTTTTTCCGCCACCAAAATAGTCAACTTCATAAAGCCATAGTGAAAACAGATACGGGTTATACACCTTTAAACCTAAGCATGGAAAACTTTACGCCCTTTAATACACGAAATGAGGAAGATAAAATCAGAAATTGGCGTTCAAAAGAATTGCACGGAAGATTCATTAATGATTTACAGAAATATACGATAGATCAAGCTAAATCGGTTGAATGGCTTAAAACTGGAACGCTGTTCCCAGAAACTGAAGGTTTTATGGTTGGTATACAAGATCAGGTTACAAAAACGAGGAATTACCAAAAGTATATCTTGAAGGAAGAAATACCAACAGATAGGTGCAGAAAGTGCAACAGAAGTCAAGAAACGATTGAACACATTCTTTCTAGTTGCCAAAGCATAGCTGAAACCAAATATCTAGAACGACACAACAAAGTTGCCACAGTAGTATACCTAGAAGTACTGAAAAGACTTAACCTTGATCCACAAAACAACGAGCCATATTACAAATATAAGCCCCCTCCAGTTATCGAAAATCAGTATGTTAAGATCTACTGGGATAAAACTATCATGACGGACACAGAAAGCAAATACAATGAAAAACTAAGCAAATACGCCGAGCTAAGGACCGAAATAAAAGAATTGTGGAATCTTAAAGAAGTCAAGATCATTCCAGATGTTTTATCCTGTATGGGGCTAATTCCCAAGAAACTAAGTACTTCCCTCAGAGACATTGATATTCCTGAGTCAACCTACCGATTAATGCAAAAATCTGTAGTCCTGGATGCGACAAACATTGTTAGGTCATTTCTAGAATAGTGCCACCCAACGAAAGTCTTGCTGTTGAGGCCGACTGTCGTTGAAACACGCCGGGTGTAAATCCGGTGACACAAAAAGGAAAATAATGATAATAATAATAATAATAATAATAATAATAATAATAATAATAATAATAATAATAATATTAATAATAATAATAATAATAATAATAATTGCTCCCCAAGAATGAAAAAACAGAAGAAGCCAAAAACTACCGCCCAATCACATGTCTCACAACCATGTATAAAAACCTAACCGCTATAATTAGCAGCAGACTTTAACAGCACCTAGAAACAAATGAAATTTTCCCAAATGAACAGGAAGGATGTGTGAAAGACAGTTACGGGTGCAGAGACCATCTTATACTGAACACAATTATAACAGAGGATGCCAAGCGAAAGAGGAGAAATTTGAGCATGGGTTGGATAGACTACCAGAAAGCCTTTGACAATGTACCACATTCATGGCTACTGAAGGCTCTTTAAATATACAATACAAATCCGATTGTAATAAATATGCTGCAAATTACAATGAAAACATGGAAAACGCACTTAACAATTAACGCAAATGGAACAACCATATATACATGGACCATAAAAATTAGAAGCGGTATATTTCAGGGAGACTCACTATCACCTCTCATTTTTTGCATGGCACTTTTCCCGCTCGCAAATGAGTTGAACAGCACCAACAGAGGATACATACTAAACAAGAAAAAACCTCCCATCCATCATCTATTTTACGTCGACCTAAAAATTATACGCAAAGAACGATAAAGAATTGGAATATATTTTTATCAATGTCAAAACATTTAGTGACGATATAAAAATTCAGTTTGGATTGGAAAAATGCGCTAAAGTAACAGTTGAACGAGAAAAAACTACAAAAACTCAAAATATAGTCATTGACAACAAAACCGAGATTATGGACCTGGAAGAGACGCAAATATATACCTGGGAATACTCGAAAACTCTGAAATAGAAGTTGCAGAAATGAAAGATAAAGTATGCAAGGAGTACTATATCAGAGTCAGAAAAATCCTGCAAAGTTAGTTGACAGGGAAAAACAAATTTACGGCCATTACAGCGCTTGCACAGCCAGTGCTAACTTACAGCTATGGAATCCTAGAATGGAAAGAGGTAGAACTAAAAAATATAGATCGAAAAACTCGAAAGTTACTTACCATTTATAATCTGCATCATCTCAAGGCGGACGCTGACCGACTCAAGCGGAGGAAGACGACTCATTAGCGATGAGCAGACATACAACTTGACAATCATAGGTATTACGAACTACATAATAGAAAAAAAGAAAGACAGACTTGTTGAGTTGATAAAACTAAACGAAATGGAAAGAGAAGAAAATAATACAACTACGAACAAAGGCAAAAAGTTAACAAAAAAATATGGAAAGAAATCGGTAAATAAAATGAACGGAAACACAGTAACAGAAAAAGTTAAAAACCTCAAACAGCGATGTAGAAAAAAAATGAACGAGGAAAGAGAACGAAAATGGAAGAGCAAGGAAACGCATGGGCAATATGCAAGAGAAATCGACAAGGATGAAGTAGATAAAAAACAGACATTTAACTGGTTGACAACAGGAATTTTGAAAGGTGAGATTAAATCGTTGATAACAGCGGCACAAGACCAGCCCATTTCAACCAACTACATAAGGAAGAAGATTTTTAAAGAAAAAATAGATTCCAGGTGCAGACTCTGTAAACAGTACGATGAGACAATTAAACACATTACTACTGGATGCCCGGTCCTTGCAAGAAAATAATACCTAGAACGACATAACAAAGTATGTTCAACATTACATTATAATATTTGCAAATTCTACGACATAGAAACTGAGGACGCATGGTATAAACACAAGCCAAAAAGTGTTGAAACAAGAGACGATATCACAATAATATGGGACATGCAAGATAGGACAGTGATGGCGAATAAACCGGATCTAATAATCAAGGACCTCAGAAATAAGACGTGTCTATTAATCTACGTTGTCATACCATCAGATGCTATAGTAAAGGATAAGGAGGCCGAAAAGATCATCAAATACCGAGACTAACAAATAGAAGTGCAGAGAATGTGGCGTCTTAAAACATCTATCATCCCCATTATAATAGGAGCAACGGGAACTATTCATAATAACTTCGGAGAATTGTTGAACAAAATACCTGGCAACAACAATAGAACCACAATTAGGACATTACAAAAAACTGCGCTCCTGGAGACAGCCCACATAATCCGACGAGCCCTAGGATAAAGATAAGACCATTTATTCTTAGGAACAGGGAGTGTTCTTGATAAATGGAAAAACGCCGACTAACCATAGTTGATTAGTAGTGATAATAATAATAATAATAATAATAATAATAATAATAATAATAATAATAATAATAATAATAATAGATAGATAGATAGATAGACGGTTTATTGACCCCATTCACATACATAGTACATTAGAAGTCAGTGAAAGTAGTACATATGAATACATTTTACCAACTAAAAATATTAAAGATTGTATAGTGTTGTATATGACAAATTTAAAATATAATAAAAATAATAGAAAGTAAAAATTTTACATAAATACAGACATACATTTCATAAAGTAAAAATATTGATGAAAATATGACAATTTTAAAATATAAAATAAGTTAAAAAATAATAGAAAGTAAAAATTAAATTAAACAAAACAAACAAACATATAAGCATTAAGCCCAAGTATTCAATTCCTCCAAAAACTCATCAACTGTATAAAAACAATAATTTAAAAGAGAAGACTTAGCGAAATGTTTAAATTGAACTCTCGTCATATCACTTATATTTATATGTTCAAAATATTTTACAAATGAATTGTACAATGTAACATCCAACTTATTGTTTTTTGTTGTTTTCAGTCTTGATTTGAGAATGACAATGTCTTTACTATTTCTAGTATCATAATTATGAACATCTGCATGTTTAGTCAGAACATATCGATTTTTATGTGTTTCAATTAACACTTCGAAAATATACAAGCACGGAAGCGGCAATATTTCAAGTTTTTTGAATATTTTTTTACAATTGGTGTTTCTTGGTGCGTTGTAAATTATTCTAACTACAGTTTTCTGTAGCACAAATACTTTGTGCACTGATGTGCTGCTCCCCCATAGCATAATACCATATGTTAAATTGCTATGAAAAAGTGAATAATATACAGACTTTAACAAATGAGTTGGTATACATGATTTTAATTGACGAATTACAAAAACTTGGCTCGCTAATTTTGAACAAAGGTAGTCAACATGAGGTGACCAACTTAAGTTTGTATCCAAATGAATGCCCAGTAATTCAACTGGCTCTGATTTTATAGCCCATTTATCTAAACTGAAAAGAATGTGTTTCGTTTTAGTGTCGTTGAGTTTCAGCTTATTTGCCATAATAATAATAATAATAATAATAATAATATATATATATATAATGATATAATCCATCAAGAACTGGCAATACTCTGCAACCTGAAAAAACAAAAAGAACGTTATTACAAATATGTCCCTTTTCCCGTCCTTAAAAATAGTACTTTCCGTCTATACTGGGACACAACAATACAAACTGACCAAACTGTGGCGAGCAATCGACCAGATATCGTGCTTATTAACAAACAGGACAAGATTGGATACTTCGTAGATGTTGCCCATCCGAACGATCACAGAAGCAGAAAGAGGAAAGGTTAATACATATTTTGAACTGGCCAAAGAATTCAAAGTTACTAATAATTTAAAAAAAGTCGAAGTTCTACCGATAGTCATCTCTGCAACCGGATTAGTAACAAAGAACTTGAAGAAATACATCGAAACGTTGAAAATAAATCATAAAGAAGTGTTGCCCGAAATGCAGAAATCTGTCGTACTGGAAACGTGTAGAATGGTCAGGAAAACTCTGAACTTACCTGAAAATATGTGACTGCGAAATCCTGCTAGAAGAATCGCAAGTTTCAAGCAACGTGAATGATCATGAATTCCGCGTTGTGGAGCAACCCCGCAAGGAATATAACGGAAAATAATGATAATAATAATAATAATAATAATAATAATAATAATAATAATAATAATAATAATAATAATAATAATAATAATAATAATAATAGATAGATAGATGGTTTATTGACCCCATTCACATACATAGTACATTAGAAGTCAGTGAGTAGTACATATGAACACATTTTACAAAGTAAAAATATTAAAAATTGTACAGTGACAAATTTAAAATATAATAAAAATAATAGGAAGTGAAAAGTTGACATAAATACAGACATACATTTCATAAAGTTAGAATATTGACGAAACATAACAATTTTAAAATATAAAATAAGGTAAGAAATAATTGAACGTAAAAATTAAATTAAACAAAACGAACAAATATATAAGCATTAAGCCCAGGTATTCAACTCCTCCAAAAACTCATCAACTGTATAAAAACAATAATTCAACAGAAATGACTTAGCAAAATGCTTAAATTGAACTCTCGTCATATCACTTATATAATAATAATAATAATAATAGATAGATAGATAGATAGATGGTTTATTGACCCCATTCACATACATAGTACATTAGAAGTCAGTGAAAGTAGTACATATGAATACATTTTACCAACTAAAAATATTAAAGATTGTATAGTGTTGTATATGACAAATTTAAAATATAATAAAAATAATAGAAAGTAAAAATTTTACATAAATACAGACATACATTTCATAAAGTAAAAATATTGATGAAAATATGACAATTTTAAAATATAAAATAAGTTAAAAAATAATAGAAAGTAAAAATTAAATTAAACAAAACAAACAAACATATAAGCATCAAGCCCAAGTATTGAATTCCTCCAAAAACTCATCAACTGTATAAAAACAATAATTTAAAAGAAAAGACTTAGCAAAATGTTTAAATTGAACTCTCGTCATATCACTTATATTTATATGTTCAAAATATTTTACAAATGAATTGTACAATGTAACATCCAACTTATTGTTTTTTGTTGTTTTCAGTCTAGATTTGAGAATGACAATTTCTTTACTATTTCTAGTATCATAATTATGAACATCTGCATGTTTAGTCAGAACATATCGATTTTTATGTGTTTCAATTAACACTTCGAAAATATACAAGCACGGAAGCGGCAATATTTCAAGTTTTTTGAATATTTTTTTACAATTGGTGTTTCTTCGTGCGTTGTAAATTATTCTCACTACAGTTTTCTGTAGCACAAATACTTTGTGCACTGATGTGCTGCTGCTTCATAGCATAATACCATATGTTAAATTGCTATGAAAAAGTGAATAATAGACAGACTTCAACAAATGAGTTGGTATACATGATTTTAATTGACGAATTACAAAAACTTGGCTCGCTAATTTTGAACAAAGGTAGTCAACATGAGGTGACCAACCTAAGTTTGTATCCAAATGAATGCCCAGTAATTTAACTGGCTCTGATTTTATAGCCCATTTATCTAAACTGAAAAGAATGTGTTTTGTTTTAGTGTCGTTGAGTTTCAGCTTATTTGCCAGGAACCACTGATTCAACAAAATATTATCACCAGCTTGTGTGCCATCAGATAAAGTTGTAGTATCATCAGCGAATAAAATACAAAAAGTGTCAATAGCCTCTGGTAAATCGTTAACAAATATTATAAAAAGTATTGGACCCAAAATCGAGCCCTGAGGAATGCCGTTGTCTATATTACGTAAATCAGACTGGTTGTTTCCACAAACTACATACTGTTTCCTATTACTTAAATAAGATGTCAGTAATTTGTGTGCATTTCCTCTAATACCATAAAATTCCAGTTTATTTAGGAGTAAATCCGCTGGAACACAATCAAAAGCCTTCGTTAAGTCGCATAACGTGGCAACAGAGTTGACGCCTTCCTCTAGTTTCTGTACAACTTCCTCTAAGAGTCGAAGAAGAGCACGTATGCATGATTTATTTTTGCGATAGCCGAATTGAAATTCCGTTAGAAGTGACTTATCTTCCAAATAATTGATTAATTTTTCTTTGACTATCAATTCAAATATTTTGTTAATCGTCGGTAAAATTGCTATGGATCTAAAATTTTCTGGAGAATCTATATCACCATTTTTATATAATGGAATAATTTTAGATATTTTAAAGGAGTCAGGCCAAGATCCTTCCTCTAAGCATTTATTAAATAAAATGGTCAGTGGATATGTCAATGAGTGTATACAACGTTTCAATATTTTGCTATTTATATTGTAAAAATGTAAACATGACGAATGACTTAATTTCAATATTGCCTCATGGACATCACTTTCCAAGATTGCACTCATAAAGAATGGAAATGCAGGTTTATTTAATTTATTTAAAAAGAAACTCGACTCGTATTGAGAATCACCAAGAGATTTTAATACTATTTCCGATACCGATCTAAAAAATTCATTGAATTTTTGTGGTGATATATCGGACTGTTTGGTTTTATTAATTTTAGTTTTTCTTTCCGAATTTACGATTGTCCAACATGTTTGATTTTTATTATCCGAATCTTTTTTTATCTTTGAGTAGGCTAACTTCTTTTCAGAGCGAATTGCTTTTTTATATATTTTGTTTAAATTTTTGTAATTCACCCAATCACCTTCCGAATAAGTATTCATAAATTTGTTTTTTGCTGTAATGACATTTTTTCTCATAGATTTATTTGTTTTAATAGTTTTTTCACAAAAACAAGTATCAGAGATATGTTTCAGCGTATTCAATATGTTTTCTGCCAAATTATCTGCACCCATATTATGAACATCCAAATCATTCCAAGAAACTTCAGAAAGTTTATCAGAAAAAGCCGTTATTGTTGTGTCGTTAATAACACGTTTAATAATGGGGACATTTTCATTCAATAGGTGATTAAAATATATGTATTTGCCGTTGTGATCAGACACTAGAGGATCTACTACTCCCACTTTAGTGAGACTAGGGTCTATGTTTGTAACTATGTTATCTAGACAGGATTGACTATTCAGGACTATTCTAGTGGGCTCCTCAATCGTATGGCGTAATCCGAAACTTGTGAAGACTGTTTTAAGATCTTTGGATTTATCGTCGTTCTTTGAAATGTCTAAATTGAAGTCCCCTACCAAGACAATGTTTTTGTATTTTCTATGAATATATTCAAGAAGTTTAATAATTTGATCTTTAAATATGGTGAAATTATCTCTACTTGACGATCTATAAAGAGCAATTATTATGGTGTCTTTCAATTCTACTCCACAAAACTCGGCATCGTAGATAACAGAAAACTGCTTCAGATCAACTGCCTTGCATATTAGATGCGATTTTGAAAATATTGCCACTCCCCCATGTTGCTTTCTAGAACGAGTAAAATCGGAAATGAAGTTATAATCATTTAATTTGATTAATTCCAAGTTATTCTTATCTAACCAATGTTCTGAAAAACATACGATATCAAATGGATGTTCGGTTAAGAAAACTGAAAGTTCATGTAACTTATTTTGAAGACTATTTACGGTAATATGGAAAACCGAAAGATGCTGCCTATATTTACTGTTTATTCGTCTGCTCCACGGAATTGAACATGACTCTTCTTGGCTTAAAAAACTGATTGATGATTACTCCTGTAGGCCATATTTCCGGTATTAAAATTTTTCCTGGTTCAAGAACAGGCACTGTTATCTTGAATGAAGCGTAGTGGTTGGCGAGAGTTCAACTTTTGAACACTAACATCGGGAACAAACTCTTCTAAATACTTGAGTAAATCCTCTTCTGATGTGTGTGGATCCCAATTTGTAGAATGGAGGTGTTTAATTCCCTGTCTGTTTGCCGATCTTAAATGAAATGATTCGTCATCTTTGTTGCCCGTAATTAAAATTTTGGGTGCTGCTCTTTCTTTGGTGTTACTTTTATGAAGTATGGTATCGTTTCCCAAACTGATAACAGAATGACATTAGTTGGAAGACTGAGCATTGGCAATAGCACTGGAAACTTCAGATGATGTGAAAATACCCGGAGCTTCGGAATTTACCATTGGCCTCATTTTACTAAAAGGTTGTTTCAAATTTTCATGTTCCACTTGTGGAATAATAATACTAATAACAATAATAATAATGATACGTACAACGCTCACAAAATTTCGCCTACACCATCCAAAATCTGCGATGGAGCGATTGTATATACCCAGGAAAGAAGGTGGCCGTGGACTGACTAATCTCGAGAGCATGTTAGTGGATGAAACTCAAAAACTGAGAGGATATTTTAAAAATAAGAACATACCTCTATTCAGATGCCTAGTTACAGTTGATGATGGATACTCTGCACTAAACCTCGCCGACGGGGAACCTGATAGGGAAAATGACTGCATCAATAAAATGAAGGAAACTTGGCAGGTAAAAGTGTTACATGGCAGATATTACAACTCACTGCACCAGGAAGATGCAGATTTCAGAGCTACGAATACTTACCTCATGACGGGGTACTTGTTTGCGGAAACCGAAGGCGCAATGCAATCCAGGACCAAGTGGTGGCAACGCGTTGCCACCAGAAATATATCATTAAAATGGACATCCCAAACCCCCGCTGTAGACTCTGCAATAAGAAACAGGAGACGATCCAGCACATAATATCAGCCTGCACCCAGTTAGCCCCCACCGCTTACCTGAGTAGACACAACAATATGGGAAAGGAACTACATCTCGCTGTGACCCAAAGAATAAATCTAAAAACAGGAAAAACACCAGGGTACAAACATCAACCGTTAAGTCTAGTAGAAAATGAACACTATAAAGTCTATTGGGATACTTTGATAAGAACAAGCCGAGAAGTTCAACACAACAAACCGGACATGATCGTGCTAGATAAAAACAGCAAATCTGTAATCATTATTGATTTTTCGGTCCCACTGGACGAAAATCTGGGGAAAGCTTACAAAGACACGATAATGCGATATCGTCCGCTAGCAGATGAGGTAAGAGATTTATGGAATTTAAGGAAGGTGGAGATCAAACCATTCATAATTTCTGCAAATGGCTTAGTGCACGTTAAAGTAACTAAACACCTGGAAGAGCTTAGCATATCTCGACATATCTGTGGGTTGATGCAAAAAGCAGTAATTCTGGGAACAACTGCAATTGTCCGAAGAACACTAACCCCCTATTTAAGTAGGTTTATACCTTGATCCAACTGCGTCCGGTAGAAACTGCTACCACCAACCACGTACAAGTGTGAAAAAATAATAATAATAATAATAATAATAATAATAATAATAATAATAATACTACAAACACACACGAGAAAAAGTTCTTGAAAATTACAAGTTTAAATTATACTGGGACAGAACCATACACACAGACAGAACAATTATTTGCAATAGACCAGACATAGCCCTAACGGACACGGATAAAAAACATACATATTTCATAGACATCGCAATACCAAATGATAATAATGTTTCACAGAAAGAAACTGAAAAGATTGAATAATACACACCCTTAGCCGAGGAAATGAAATAAGTTTGGAAACAGGATAAAATTTCAATAGTTCCAATAGTTATGTCGGTTACAACAGGTATAACAACTAAATTATTTGCACAACATTTAAAAACAATCGACCTTCAGCCAATAATCACTCACACAAATATACAAAAAGCCGTTATTCTACAGACAACCTCAATAGTAAGAAAATTTTTGCAATAGAAGGAGGATGTGACTTGGCTTAGGCCCGTCACAAAATCTTAAATAATCACCGAACCAAGTTTCGAGCAACTAGCATAAACGGAACTTGAAGCTACAAATAGATCCATCCGAGTACAACTGATCAAGTTCAACATACACCATTCAAGAGCTTGCACTGGGGGGCTGAACATGCCACGAAGCATGGGTGGACGAGATCTACTAGATCTCAAAACTTTATATCACAGGCAAATAAATGAACTGAAAAAGTACTTTATGGTCAAAACAGAGGTGTCAGAGATGCATAAGATAATATGTGTGCTGGATCACTATTCACCTATTAATCTGTTCGCCGGAGAAGGGGTCCCTGTGCTAACTTTGGCTGAACGAAAGACTGCTTGGCTGTCAAAACCATTACACCGCAGATTTCCCAATAAACTAAATGAAGCTGATGTTAATTCTTCAACGGAGTGGGTTCGGAGGGGACAATTATTCGAGAAAACAGAAGGATTCATGGTAGCAATACAAGACAACGTAATTGCGACCAAAAATCATGTTAAATTTGTATATGGAATACAGCTGGATAACGATCTGTGCAGACTGTGTAATAGACGGCGAATATAATCCATCTGTCGTCGTATTATCAACCCCCGCTGTCAATATACTAAATCCGGGTGCAACAGCCAGCCTTTTTTTCTTCCTCTGTGGCCCACTTGGGCCACCAAATGTTTGCTCTTTTAGCAAAGCAATTAGTACACATTCAGCCTCATTTGTCGGATTTTCTTGTTCAAATTCCTCTGGTAATTTCTTGAACACTTGCTGACGATCTAAAGGATAGATACCAGAAGAACGAAATAATAGAGCTTATCAAGTTTCGTCTGATGGCCAATGAGTTTGTAACGATGTTCCGGTGAACACCGCTGATGATACGCCTATGGTTCGAACCAATCCAGTTTTTATCGACAACTGATGGATATATAAACCGACCAACAATTTTTAATGACAGTCCGGTCGAGGCATTGACTCGAAAGGACTTCTCCTCCAGTCTAGCGAGGTATTGACTCGTTAGACTCTACCCTTCCGTCGGCAAGGTATTGACTTGCCGAACATCCTTCCTTCCATTTGGTAGGGTATTGACCTACCAAACTACGGCCA
Source organism: Galeruca laticollis (assembly GCA_963921935.1). Taxonomy (NCBI): domain Eukaryota; kingdom Metazoa; phylum Arthropoda; class Insecta; order Coleoptera; family Chrysomelidae; genus Galeruca; species Galeruca laticollis. The sequence goes on along the minus strand of OY998176.1, from coordinate 147,097,592 downwards.
CCCGTGTGAGAGGTATTGACTCTTACATATTCCTGTACTTCCCGCTTCTAAGGTACTGACTTAGAGGTACTTTGTCTCGCCCGAGGAATTGACTCTGACGAGCATCCAAAACCCGCATCACCGCTTATACCCGTGTATCAAAGTTTCAGTGTTCGCATCGTTCAAACTACTATACCGTAGGCATATCTCTCCGGTAGACGAGGAATAATTAGATACGCAACCTTATACGGAGCGATATAATAAATATTTAATTTTAGGCCAGGTATTGATCTTGTTGTACATATGTAAATAGCATCTGTGAATATTTTTATAAGAATAAACTTATTTTATTTTGGGATCCTGTCTCTGACTGTACATCCCTACCCGGCAATCCGTAACCACCCCTCTATGGAGGGTTACAAGTTGCAGGTGTCTTCCCGTGACTGATTACTAACTCTTGCAGCTATCGCGTCCATGTCTATTAAAGTTTTTTTCAAAAGACTGGCAAATGTATCTTTTGGAACAGTGGAAAATCGCAAATTTTGTAATTTCTATTCCGACAGTGTCTTGCGCCAAGCTTCTTTCATTGGCCGAAAGAACCCAACGTCCAGCGTTTGGCACATGTGTGAGGAGTGTGGGACTAAACAGATGAGATTTATATCATTTGCCGCACACATGTTTATTACGTCAACATTCATATGAGAGGATAGGTTGTCACCAATAAGAGCCTTTCGGCCTTCCAAACGTTTGGTATGCGGTAAGAAAGAGCTTTGAAACCAGTCTCTGAAAGTAAGGCCATCCATCCGCATGACGTGCGATTGAACCGTGTGCCTGAACTACAACATGGTTTGTTGCAGCAAGGAGGTCCTCGTATACCATTTTCCTTCCAAAAATCATAAAGGTGGATACTCTTGAATACAACGTAAGGAGGTAACAATCTGCCGTCCGCTGGACCACATATCATAATAGTTGTGCAGCTCTTCGAGTGATTCATAATTTTCTCTGGATATTCCACACTTCGTCTGTAAACTCCTCGTTTTTTTCCAGGGTCAACTGATGAATTTGATTCGTCGGTAAGTCCTCAATTGATTTTTCCAAGTTGTCATAAAATACTCCTACAGTTTCTCTGGATACTGCGGCCCTCGCTCGTTTTATATTGGTGGCCAATCTCTGTCCAAACGAGTTTTTATGCCTATTTAGAAGACTGCATGTCCAGTCGACTCCAGATACATTATTCACGAACATGTTTATCGTTATCCCTTTTCTGTCCAAATAGTACTTTGCCATCATCCTTATGTCCATGAGATTCAATGGAAAACCCCAATCTGAACATTTGGCTGCTGCTTGAAGGATATCCTCTTCTTCTTGCTTACTGAAAACCGTTGGACGGCCAGGAGTTTGTCCATGTTTTCCTTTAAATTTATTATAGAGTGTGCCAAACGGAATTTCAAACTGCCTAGATGATCCACACAGTGACAAACTGCCATCGAGCACTGCTTGGAGAGCTTCCCCCAACTTCTCAGATAAATAATCTCGGTATTTTCGGCTGCCAAGTAATCGATTATGCTTACGTGGCATTTCTGAAATGAAAGAAAACAATTTCATGCTCAATTGTTTATGAGGTCTATGTGATGGGGTAACGTTGATCACTCGATCAATGTTACACCAAGTCTTGATCAAAGATACCCCCTGAATTGAAATCCCACACAGATGAAAAACTAATTATAATGGAGAGTAGGTATTGCATGCATAACTCACCAATGTGGATATAAAGTTTACCAGCCAAAATAAATAGTAAAATTCACGTGCAAACCAAAACAAAGGATTGAAGCGACGATGCTTCTTATTTAGACGTTTGCAACCGACTGTCGATAGTGTCGATGTAGCGAACCTATCGATATCGATGCTACTACCTACGAAAACAAAAGTTCCATACTTTGATAAGCAGCGGCGCGCTGTGGGGTTCGAACAAATGATGAATTTTCGATCAAAGTATACCCAGAATTTAAAGTATCCCCATGTTACGGTAACGTACGATTTGTCATTTTATCTCTAATCTGTAAAGTTTTTTTGGCTCCTACCACTATGAGTTTGAGAGATTTTTTCAAAAAAGTACCTCTCTTTGAAGGTATGCATGTATATATATATGACATTTAGTGAAATATCCTAACTGATACAGCAATGCGATATTTGGGAGAATTCAGGAAGTAGAAGAAAGCGATTTAAATCAGAGTATCCAACTATAGAGCAGTGAATTATGCTTCGTTGAAATAAATAGCTTGAAATTAGTTTGAAATAGTTCGCGATATATTATTTTCAATGGAAATAAACTTAGTTTTCAGTTTCAACTATTACTTAGTGGAATTTATCAACAATATTTCCTGCGAAACTAAGTCAATATTATTACATAAATAAAAATATGAAATTATGTTTACAAAGAACCAATTGTGTTTACAAGTCCTATATTATTCTGCTTATCGCGATTCTGTTGTGACGATATAAAAACGAAGAATATTATTTACCCATTATTTCACAGTCGCATTTCAGAAATATTTCATTGGATGAATTCGCTGTGACTTTATCTAACTTTGAAGTAAAATCTAATATTTTTATGATTTGTGATTTTATGGAAGAAGGGATTACTCTATTCTTGGACTTCTCAATTTCACAACTGACTTGGATAAAAAACATATACGGATCTACTCTTTATTTTTCAATCACAATCTTATCTGGTGTAACTCATTCAATGTTTTTCCCAGTGTGGGTCAATTGCACAAACTGGGAAGAAATTAATCGAATTATGATGGTTCCATATGAAAGTAAATGACATTGATCCACTCTACAATCGGACCAATCCCACTTAACAAGAAACATAACAAGTCTTCTTTGTGATGTTCTTTTTAGAGACTTTTCGTGATGTTTATTTAAAACGTTAATAAGATATCTCCTAGATGTCTTAATTTTATTACCAACTCTATTAACATCCATGTCATGTAAATAAAACATATTTTTGATGTACACATTAATACTTCAAATCGCAGTTATATACACATCCTTTGAACTTCTTTTTAGCAACTTCCCATAGGAAACATTCATACGATGGTAATTTGTATACTTCTCACTAATATCACATACAGAACGTTACTGTAATATTCCAAATTAACATATTTCTAAGTAAGTTCGTGTGATTACGTCTGTATGATGTTAATTCATAAAACTCCCCGTAATATCTCATATTAAACATCGCAGTAACATAAAAAAAAAATAAGAAAACACAAGAGGAACTGACGAACGAATATTATCTATGCAAACAAATGACAAGCATGAAATGGTTGATGGTTTTCAGTTTTGTGTTATATTTTATTTGCAGGAAGTACATTTTTTGCAAGTACTTGAATAAAGTGGTCTTCGTTTTCGTTAGTTCCTACTTAGCTTAAGTTTCTATGCTTCGTTATAATTCTTGTTATAATGGACGAACAACAGCTGTTATCGGTAAGTACCTATTCCAAAATCATAATTATTAAAACTTAATACTCATTCAAGACTTTAATCGGCTATTGTACATTCAAATTCCAGGTGGTGGAATTGTACACTAACATTTTATAATAGAATTTACAAAATAAGGGTTTTTTCAACTTTTAAAATATTTTAGTTAGTAAGTGTATTTTAAAAACGATTCACAATATTTCAAATCCTAGATATGCATTATTATACCCTACAAAAAACTTAATATTGAAATAGGGTAGTTATTATTATTAATAATAAAACATCATCATATGTTGGCAGAGATTTGAATCTAGAAGAAAATCTTTTCAATGTTCAAGATGTTTCAGAAGCTACTCACATAAATAAAATAAAAAACAAATAGTTGGTAATTATGTAAAGAAAGGGGAATAACTATTTCAGATAGTCTAATACAGACATTGTATTAAACAGTATAGAAAATATTGAATCGAGTATCTCTAGTTCTAGTTTTTGTAGTAGCAGTCATAGCCATCAATATAATATTGCAGGTTTAGAAAATTTTAAGAATAATACTAACAAATCTTGTGAACAATTAGAGACTGTTTAAGACTTTGAAATTTCTGTTAAAAAGCTCATTTCCATTTGAAAATACACTGAATACAATAAAAAAACTGTAGATGTCCCTTACAATGGTACCTATATTAATCTAGTTGAAGAATATGTAACTTATGGCACTGAATGCTCCAGTCATCAAACAGAATTCAGTTATTTATTATTGTAGAAACACAGCTATTGGATACTCAATTGGATAAAATTAATTATAAACTCATTTTACTTTGATAATGTGTATCTTTTCTTCATAAGTAGTTTTCTTTGTATACAGTGTATTAATAATGCTGAGTTTTCATTAAGTTACAATTCCACGATGTTAATATACAATATGTTCCAGGATGAAAATAACAAGATGAGAATAGTATATTATTTTATACAGAAAAGAAGTATGGATTTTCATGGCTCACCTGAATTTATCTGCGAAACGGAGTGAGGCATGTAATAGAAAGTAAATCATGAAAAGTCACTTCTCGGAATAAAATATGTTGTTATTCCTTTGAAGAGCCCCGCATGCATCTTGTGGAAAATAGGTCCCAGTCAATTGGCTGAAAATCAAGTTTTATGTAGTTTATGATGATCGATCAAAGGTCCCCATGGGCACAATTTGATCTAAAGTAATTGTTTTATTAGCTGCTGTTCAGAACACTTTCAAATGTTACACAGATAAGGATTTTGAAGTGTCCGTTATGGGATGGTTGAGGCACTCGAAACAGCGACTCTTGCGTAAGAAAAAGTAATCGTAAGTAAACGATAGAATTTTCTTTAATCAGATTGGGTTTCTGTTGATTTATTGTAATGTTTCATAAAATCTTAATGGTGTAAAATTTTTATTAGTTTTAATATTATTGAAAAACTCTTCTAATAAATTTTCTGTAAACTAGCTGTAATGTATGTGTATCCGTTAAACTTTATTAATTCAGTTTCAAAGTATGTTACATTATGGCAACTACAGATTATTATACCCTTTTTTATTCCTTGCTTTCACTGAATGCGTTCAATAGTTTCCACTTTCCACACTTGTTATGTAATATGTTTACACAATTTCATTTTTTTTAGGTTGGATTCCTGGACAAGATATTTTTTTCCAATTTCGTACCTGTGTTTTCAAATTTACTGTACTGTTCATTAAAAGTGAATAAACGTTTTAAATCCTTTATTGCTTTTTCTGCTATTTTATTTTAAATGTACAGGGTGAACAACTAAGAACGACTGTAGGCCGCATCTCAGAAAAGAATAATGGTACAACTTTCAAAAAAATACCTTTAGGTAAGTGATACTGAAAAATTGCTGGGAAATATTTTGCAGTCTCTAAAATATCCGCTAGGGGAGGAATGAACACTCGAAAACATGATACTCCACAAAAACATACTAAAGGTGTCCTAAAAATACAATTTTTGAAATCTTGAAAACATTTGATAAGGAGATTTTTTGCCATTATTCTTCAAATAATGGGTGGGGAATGTTCAAACTCATGAACAAATGTACAACTTTTTCGTTTTTTATCTGATATTATTGATTTTAGCTGCATTTAAAAGAGTTTTGCTGTTGAATAAGATGGATAACAAAATTAGATAATTTTGTATTCACTCGGAAATTTCAAATGTAAATTGAAGCATTATTAAAAATTTTATATCTGATAACGTAAATCCCTTTTCTTCAGAATTTTAAAAATGTCTCATTACATTTGAAATTTCCGAGAAAATGGGAAAATTGTCGACTTTTTCACACAGCGTTGACAAAATTGTTCAATTTTGTTATTTTTGTTAAGCATATCTTATTAAAGAGGAAAACCTCTTTTAAATGACGACAAAAACACTGATATCGCTTAAAAATCAAAAAAGTGTTATGACATTTGTTTTTTGGGCTGAACCTTCTATCGCCCCTTATTTGAAGAATAAGGACAAAAAGTCCCTAACTACATTTTTTCATAATCTCATCAATATATCAAAAATTGTATTTCTAGGATACCTTTAGTATGTCTTTTTTGGAGATAATCACAGTATTATGTTTTTAAGTGTTCATTCCACCACATAGCAGATATTTTAGGAACTCAAAAATATTTTCCAGCGATTTTTCAGGGTCATTTTCCTGAAGGTATTTTTTAAAAGTTGTACCATGATTATTTTTTTGAAATATGGCCGACAGCCGGCGTTCTTAGTTGTTCACCCTGTATTTGCTGATAAGGCACAGATACATCTATAGGATGTCCTCTAGAATGTTTGAGCTATGTTATTTAGAAGTTAAGGTAATGTCCATACAACATCTAAGAGAATACACTGTATTGTTTTTGATATGGCGCATTTGGATCATTGATAAGATGCTATTTTTTAGACATTGCGTTAACATCGACAATATGTTAAAAGACATTTCAGAATGTAAAAGAAATGTTGTTTTTAGTTCGTTATAAAGACTTCCTTTTGATGAAGTTCTAGTAACATCACAGTAATGTAGAAAGACAGCGCATTAACATCGCTGAGAAGTTCAGATGAAACATCACAAAAGTTAACAGCCACAAGCTGGACATAAGCGGTTGTATAGATGTGCATGTGATAAAAAAAAGGAAGAACATTATCACAATGTGATGTTGAATTAACATAACTGTAATATTTATTTGCATAGTAGGATGTTACACGTTTCAACTGAATGAAACATCAAATTTGAACACAACACAATATATTCTAACCCAATCGCAACATAGGAGATTATGGGGCAAAACGAAGTTTGGGGCAGAACGGGAAGTTTGCATGCGTGTGAGAATGGTTAACATTAGCATTCGCCTCTCGTCAATCAAAACGATAGGGCGTGTCGCTGCATGTCGTAATTGTCAAATACTATAAATTATACAGTATGTGAGCGGTTTCAATAAGTAATTTCTACGTTCAGTAAGGTAGTACATAGGATGCATGTAAATGCACTTTTTTCAAATTTCTGTGAATCAATAAATTTTCATAGCCTGATGGGATTATCTACTCGACCATTCACTGAATGGTGGCTTCAAAAGTGAATAAAGCGGCACAGGTAAAAATTCGATTCAGAACATGAGGCCAATAACATTAGTGCTTAATTCTGGTTACACCTTAGAAAAACTATAACTGCCCTATAAACTTGGGTTTTATAGTTTTTAAGCCAAAACGACAGCGCTTCACAAAATATATAGAGCAGGAACATCATTTTCATGAAATACAATATTTATAGATACTTACATTCTTTTATGAAAAATGAAAAAATAAAGAAAAAACAAAATTGACCAAATACTTGTTTCTATCAAAAAATATAGGGTTTAGTTTTTAAAATTTATAAATATTTATAGGGCCCACACACTGCGAGATTTTAGCATTCGTTTTACCCAAATGGGTAAAACTGTCCAGTTAAGGCTACATAACTGAGGTATAACTGAAAAACATCCGTTTTTCAAACAGATATATCAAATTTACCCGTTCGGGTAAGGCGGTGTTAGAAGCTGGCAGCATGTGGATTTATAAACTTGCGTAATATCGTCACAGTCACTAGAATGTATTGCGACGGCCTGAGATGAACGTGCCGGTTGTTGTAATGGTGTGGTAATCATTTGTAGAAATTTCACAAATATAAGTATAAAAATAACATATTTGCTTGAATTTGTCCCTATGCAGAATACATTACATTGACACTGGTATTCTGTACTGTCGCCTAAATACAAAGCATATGGTGAGTAATTATTGTATGTTCTTCTCATGTAAGTTTTTACCAGCCTCAAGTTCTTAAGATAATTCACTTGTTTAAATGATTGTTGACTTATTTTTATCAACAGATATAAATGTTCCAATTTTTTTGTTTCCATTATCTTAATACCAGGATATTCCCTTACACAAATTCCAAGAAGGTATTAATTAATCCCGTCAGAAAGTATCAATTGATCATGCGGCCAGATGACAAAAAATAAATATCAATAACAGCTGATTATAATGTCTATTTAAACTTAATATTTACCAGACTGAATAACTATTTTTGTTGGTTGGAAATAGGGTAAGCACAGGTAGCTGAAACAAATGCTTGGGATATCCTCCTTTGGAAACAATTTCTTCCTGAAAGTGAAATTCAGACAACCTTTAATACATTTGTAAAGCATCTGTAGTCTTTCCAAACAAATCTGCGCAGTTACAATCTTCCAACCATAAGTGTGCCCTAGAAAGTAAATAAATGTAGGTATATTTTTATATTTTCACATGTCTATGAAATAAATCAACTACTAATTTATATTGAATATCATGTACAATTACTCAACATTTTTTTTGCTGAACACGGCTCGTCAGCAAAAAGCTTATTGTAATACATATTATTATTTCATATGTTATTAAAGGCAGAGGGACAGATCAATGTTAAGCCCAAAAAGATAGATTTACACAACTAACAATGCATAGGTACATGTAAAGTAAAATGTAAAATATTGAAAAACTAATATGTACCTATAATATATTGCATATAGAAACAATTTCTCTTACCTCACAGGGTCTTTGGGAAATCCAAACATAATTATTCCTTCACCTGTTCTTGAGTGACATCCACGAACTGCACAAGGTATTCATCCCATAACAAATACAATAATTTCTCACTAAGAGTTCCACTAGTCACGATATTGTTGAAAACAAAATAAAAATAAACTTTAATAAAAGCGTATGATTGTAATGTTTTTTGGTTAACATGAAATATGACATTGACATATAACTAATTTGAAACATGGCGTCTATCACACGTCACACCGGCCCATTCAGAAAATAAATTGTCTAAAAGTCGAAGTTTCACCAGTTTTTGTTGGTGTATTTTTTGCTAAATGTTGAAATGGTGGATATTTTATTTTTAATAGATTTAAGCTATGGGTGGATGTCAATCCACTCCAGTTCAGAGGTTGATATTAGATTACGGAAGAGAAAGGAACCTATTGACACTTGACTTTGAGCATGCCAAGCTTAATCCCATCAAAGACACATGATATAAGAAATTAACCAATAAACGTGTGTAGAGGACGCCAGTTGCATTTTAATTGTCTGGCGGCGTTTTGTTGACGCGATTGGGTACCTGTCTTGATTTGGCTTTACTCTGAATGTTATAATTATGATTTAAATCTTTGTTCTTTTTTTATCACACGACGATATGACAAATAACATTATGAATGAAGGACATCAAATGATGTTGGTGGCTGTGTACACGTATAGGGTAACGAAGAAATATTACATTTGTATCACGTGTAAAATTTAATTTATTTTTGCATAGCGCGCTTTCAGCTCTTTAGACATAGAGCCATCATCAGTGCTTAATCTAAAATACATACCCAAATCACAACCAATAGTGCTAAATTACAAAATTAAATTCATGTTGAGAAAGTTAACAATACTAATATATGAATTTAATTTGAAGGTGATACAAAAAGGTTTTTAATATTAGAAATTTAATAATAAAATTGATTTTAATTACATTGAAGTTAACATTATTTAATTCAAAAAATGAAAGGTTGACTAGGTTCTTATAAATGAAAGATTTTTTACTTTATAGATAAAAAGGTTGATAAAAAATACGTACTGTCAGATTATATATAACAAGATTTCCTGGCTTCATCGCCTCCATTAATATTGAAACAGGTTAATAATTTTTATTTTATATTTACATTACACCAACTTGGACATCACATTTAAAATCGAATTTTACTTCCAAAGAATCATTTTATTTTCTTAAATGATTCTTTGGAAGTAAAATTCGATTTTAAATGTGATGTCCAAGTTGGTGTAATGTAAATATAAAATAAAAATTATTAACCTGTTTCAATATTAATGGAGGCGATGAAGCCAGGAAATCTTGTTATATATAATCTGACAGTACGTATTTTTTATCAACCTTTTTATCTATAAAGTAAAAAATCTTTCATTTATAAGAACCTAGTCAACCTTTCATTTTTTGAATTAAATAATGTTAACTTCAATGTAATTAAAATCAATTTTATTATTAAATTTCTAATATTAAAAACCTTTTTGTATCACCGTCAAATTAAATTCATATATTAGTATTGTTAACTTTCTCAACATGAATTTAATTTTGTAATTTAGCACTATTGGTTGTGATTTGGGTATGTATTTTAGATTAAGCACTGATGATGGCTCTATGTCTAAAGAGCTGAAAGCGCGCTATGCAAAAATAAATTAAATTTTACACGTGATACAAATGTAATATTTCTTCGTTAAATAACATTATATCTTATCTTATAATCTTTATGTGCACTTCAATGAGTTTAATATATGGTTAATAATTTATTATTTGATACATTATATTTATTCTTTGTTTGAAGGTTATTTTAACTATTTACACCTATGTAGGGTTTAATATCCGGATAAACGTTTGAACTATAACTTTCGTACCATGTGAAAAATAATATTAATTTTCTTTAATTATGAGTAAATATGCTTAAAAGATGCTAGGAATATTCAGTTTGGTAATATTCTAAAATGAATATTTTAAGAATATTCAATTTGATAATATTCTAAAATGAATATTTTCAGAATATTCGTCAGGCTTGTTCTGTGAATATCCACTAAGGAATATTAATAGAATATTCAAAAATAATATTATTATTATGAAAATATTCTTAGATTATTCGGAATATTATCATACTTTTTGGTGGATTTAAAGATTATTCTATGAATATCCCATGTTGTCTGGGAAGTCAATCTATGATTACCATGACCTACTATCAGATCAATCAAAGGTAGAAAATATACAATAATCAATTCATTCATGACAGTAAGTCGCTGTCAAATCAAACCATTACCAAAAGAGCGAAGATAACGTAAAGACGAATCGAATATCCTAATCAACTTCTATATTTATATATGAGGACCTTAGATTTACAATTTTTCTGATTCACTCTATGTCGTAAAATATTGACCAACAACTCTTTCAAAGTTTCAACTGGCTTACCACTTACAAACTAAAAACATCATACTCACCAAGTTGGTCAAGAAACATAATTCTGAATAATACTACGTGACTTTCACAGACAAAGGACATAATTATGGACCTTCAAGAGTAACCAAGGAGCTATTACCCATGCTTTTTCAGATTTGGAATATAAGAAAACGATGAATATTTTATCAAAAATACTAATATACAGTGCACAAGTTACGAAGACGATGGCAAACCGCACGATATCAAGATCTGCGGAGATGCTAGTGACACCCGTTGTAATAGGGGCCACCAGGATGCTCTATACATGAGCCAGATAGTATCCTATTATAATAAAGGGAATATGTATAAAAAAAACTACTGAGAATGTCAATTCAATTCGACTTTTAAAAAAATGCAAGATCATGTTTTCTAGAGTATTATGTTAAATTTTTAATTAAAGACATTTTTGTTGGTTATTTTCTTGTTCCATTAATTTCGATATATAAAGATAAAGATATTTCAAATGGGTATTCAAACAATATACTAATAATTGAATTTTTACAAAGTGACAGGTTCTTGTTTTCCACTGAATAATATCAGCGATAACATCTGATTCCTTTCTTTTAGCCTTTCCATTTTCTCAATATAATTTATTAGAAATCAGTTATAAATAGATAAGAACAAATACATCAAAGTAAATGGCGTATCACGATATTTTCATAATCTGACTAAGAGATTGGAATAAACATGATTGAATGATGATTACTGATACAAAAAAGTGACAAAACGTTGCTATTTATCCAAAATATATCCAAACTTCAACACTTATTATTGAATGAGTTTGAAAATAATCATAAAACAAAAACTGAGGAAAATATAATGATATGACTAATACAAAATATAGCTCATACATTTTTTTTAAAGAAAAACAGCTATCAGATACTACATTCTATGAGCTATTATGTTTCTCATTTTTGTGCAAAAGAAAGTTTTGGATGGACTTGATTTTAGTGTTTTAAATGAAACTCAATGTTTCTATCTAATTCCACAATATGATGAAAAATATTAAAAAATCTATCCTGATGTGGTTTCCCCATTGGGAATACCTCGTACACCTCACTTGAGGTTTATTGGCCATTTTCTCTTCAATCTTCGAGGGATGTTTTCTTGTGTAAGTGGTTGCAGAACGGTGTTGTCATGATATTCCAACTTCGTATGATGTTTTAGACTTCTTTCTTGGATTGTTTCATGAATAGTTGGCACACAAAGGTCTTGATGGAGCATTTGGTTTGTGATGTACTACGGAGCATCAGTCATTGCTCGAAGAATTTTTGACTATGCCGTGCAATCTAAAAATATAGTATGTTGAGTTACTGTTTTTGCTCTGTTTAAACCAATCGAACAGCTTACTTATTATCTATCTACCACTATTTTCAGTTTTATTATTGCAGCTTCTGTGTTGGAATTACAAATTGATTGGATTTAGCAATACTACTTGCTAAATAATATATAAGTTGTAACTAGAGATACTTAACCATTTCTGTATTTTGTCAAGGGATCGAATCTTATTACAATGGCATAATATTGTAAATCATGTTACTATTTTTTCTTTCTTTTAAATACCAACTTAAAATGTAGTAAGTCTTTATATAATTTTTATTTTATAAAATTACAAATTAAAAACATAGTAACTGAATATGATGTATTCTTTGTACATTTTCAATCAATTAAACAGTTATTATATCTACTTGCTGCAATAAATGTATTTCTTTCCAAAAAAAGAAACATGGCAAATCCAGTTATGTAACGTTATTCAAACAGAGTGTGGTGGAGTAACTGGACTTGGTCCAATCGCTAGAGGCAGTCTGGCTGCGCGCGCAGTCATTGGCAAGGCATTATTAGGAAAAGACGTATTTCTCAGCTCTGCAAAATGACTTCTGCAGCGCCTTGTCGGGGAAGCAAACTTCTTAAACTAGCTTTAGATAGGTACGTATTTATTTTTCAATGTATCTAACCATTTTAATACAATAATTTCTTTGGAAATATTATTAAAAATTATTATTATACAGTATTATATCTATTATTTATAGATTTGATGAGTCATCCAAATATACAGTAGTTGGTGGTAGCAGTCCCGCACAGTTATCCCCATTTGATGATTTGGATGCAGATCCGAATCTTTCTGAAAGTTGTTCTGGAAAAAGAAAGTACATAACACAGTTATTAAAAGACAGCGATGAACAACAGAAATTGAAGAAGAAGAAAATTATTTCTTATGAGGATTATTCTGCACTATTTCCATCTCCAAAGGGAACATTGGAAACAAAGGGACTGGCTGAGTCTATAAAAGAAGTTGTCCTAGAAAGTGCTTCTCAAATTTTGGCAGAGTGTGATAAAAACGACATGCTCATAGCCTCTATAGATAACGACAATTAAAACGAAGGATATGGTCCAGTTAAGGTTAATAGAGCTCCTAAAAGAATTACAAAAAAAGCCAGCAAAAATAAGTTGAGTCTTCGTTCCCCATGTAAAAATATAAATGGAAGAAATGCTTTCAAAGGGTAACATATGACCAAAGAGTAAATATTTTTAATTATTTCAAAGTGCTTGATTATGGAGAAAGGCAACTATTTTTAGATAAATACTTGATGAAAAATGACATAAAGTATAGAAAAGTTGCGTCAGAAACTAACAAAAAAGTCTCAATTTCTTACAATCTTCCCCTAACCATTCCGTTGTGGAAAACCCATTTTTTATCTGATTACTCTGACAAAATTGAAGCCAATAAAGAAATAATAGGTATATTTAAAAGTGGGCTACACGTTTGTAACACAATGTTTATTCATACACTTGGCTTCAAGACGGACGGCTTAGTCACAAATTTTCTTAAAAGAACGACGAATAACTTTCCCTGTTTGGAAGACAAAAGAGGAAAAAACGTAGTATACAAATGAAAGATATTTCTGAGGAAAACTACAAAAATAAAACAACACATTGATTCACATCATCCACAAGTTTCCCATTACAATAATATTCATTACAACAGGCGTTATTTACCCCCAGATTTAACAATAACAAAAATTTATAAATATTTCAATTCAAAATATAAACATTTTAGTTATGAAGCCTATCGAAAAATATTTGAAAAAGAGAAGTTAGATTTGCAGCTCCAACTCAGGATGACTGTAGCGTTTGTTCAATCTACAAACAACATTCACATGAAGAATGCCATAGCTCCTCAGTGTTATCCCGGAGTTCGGACAAGAATGATAAATCCATAGAAGATCAGAACAAAGAAAATGTTCCTAGTACTTCATGCACTAAGATATTTCCAGCCACTTCATCCAGTCAACTCTGTTCAGTATGTGAAACCCTCATAAACAGAGGTACATAGTGGCCAGACAAAAATACAAAGAAGATATTCCAGAGAAATATGACAATTCATGGGAATTTTACACAGTAGATATGCAGAACATATTGATTTTACCCAAGATGACTATTAAAAATTCATTTTTTATTGGCTGTCTTGTTGTTTTTCACGAAACATTCGCTAACTTGGAGACTGGTGGCCAGAATAAATGCGTCTTATTGCATGAAGCTATTCGTGGAAGAAGTGCTTTATATGTGGTGTCCGCCTTCTATAATGTTTTAATAAGATTAGACGCTGAAACTAAGCATGTCATATTTTGGGCTGATAATTGTACGGCTCAAAATAAGAATTGGACTATTTTTAGAGTGTGTCTAATTTTTATAAACGAAGAATGGGGACCAGAAACTATAACTTTCAAATATTTTGAACCTGGCCATAGCTTTACGAGGGCTATAAAATTGAACAAAATACCAGAGATATTAGATTTTGAGGATTTGGAGAGTTTGGTTGAATCTTCCAATAAAGATAATAATATTAATGTATATTTAGCAATTTCCTAAAAGACGTATATTTTTACTTTATAACGGTACTTTTAAGTTTGAAATCGGTACACAGAAAGCGAAGTTAGATAACTTTAACTGGGATACTGTAATGATTCAGATATCTTATTGATAAATAATAATCAAGGAGGCGTTAATATGTCACATCACATAGATATTACGATCATTGACAGAACGTCACATTGTGTTTTATATTCAATAAAATTGAAGTGTTTAATCTCTAAAAATGCAGTATGCAGCAAAAGAAAAATCTCAAACAATATTTTTATATGCCCAAACTCAATCCTATGTTTAGACTAGAAGGAGATTTAGAAAACAGTTCAATGAAAATCATCCTGCTACAAATACCATTAAAACATGGTTAACCAAATTTAGGAATACTGCTTCTATATGTAGAAAATGAAGAACTGGAAATGGAAATCTAGAAAAAATGTTATCTGTTTATGAGCTTGTACAGAGAAATCCGAAAATTTCAATTAGAAAAATAGCATCAAATTTGGAAATGGACAAAACTAAAGTTTTTAGAATTCTAAAAGTTCTCAAATTTAAACCTTACAAAATTCAAGTTCTACAAAAAATTAACGATCGGGACCATGCTAAAAGAGTGTTTAGGTGTGAAACTTTGACAGATTTGTACAGAACATATCCAAATTTTAGAATTATCACTGATGAGGCTGCGTTCCATATAAATGGACGAGTTAAAAAACATAACTGTAGAATTTAGGGATTAGAAAATCCAAGAGAATTTCATCAACATGAAAGAGATTTTCCTAAAGTTAATGTTTGGTGTGCAGTGTCTCGTGAAAAATCATATGGGCCTTTCTTCTTTGCAGAAAATACAGTTCGTGGTAATAATTATACCGATATGTTGGGAAACTTTTTCTATCCCCAGTTACAACAAGATGGTATTTTAAACCAAAATGTTTACTTCCAACAAGACGGAGCTCCATCCCATTATTCCAACATAGCAAACGAATCTGTTTACCAACAATTTGGAAATAATTGGATTGGTAGGAGTTCAATAGAATGGGCACCAAATTCTCCAGACCTGACTGTTCCAGATTTTTTTGTATGGGGATATGTGAAAGATAGAGTCTACAACCCGATGCCTGCTACTATTGAGGAAATAAAAAATAACATACGGCAGGTAATGGAAAATATTCCTCTTGAAATGCGGACAGCAGAATTTGACAACTTAATGGTTCTATTCCACAAATCTATAGACCAAGAAGGAAGACACATCGAACATTTGCTTTAGAGTATCCTAAGTGTTTAGAGTGTTGTAAGGACTCTAAGATCATGAATGTAAAGAATGTTAAGGGTTGACGTTAGAGTGTTGTAAGGACTCTAACGTCATGAATGTGATGAATGTTAAGGTTTGATGTTGGAGTGTTGTAAGGACTTTAACATCATGAGTGTAACGAATGTTAAGGTTTGATGTTAGATTGTTGTAAGGACTCTAACGTCATGAATGTAAAGAATGTTAAGGGTTGATGTTAGAGTGATGTAATGACTCTAACTTCATGATTGTAAAGAATGTGCAGTAAAGATTAAACAAGTGATCTGGATGTATGCTAGTTCTTAATTCTTTTAAGGGTACGAATGTATGCAATGCACTCTAGAAATAGGCTAGAGTTGTAAACGATAAGAATGTATGCAATATACTCTAGAAATAGGCTAGAGTTGTAGACGATAAGAATGTATGCAATATACTCTAGAAATAGGCTAGAGTTGTAAACGATAAGAATGTATGCAATATACTCTAGAAATAGGCTAGAGTTGTGAACGATAAGAATGTATGCAATATACTCTAGAAATAGGCTAGAGTTGTAAACGATAAGAATGTATGTATGTACTCTAGAAACAAGCTAGAATTTTTAAGGATACGAATGTATGTAATATAATAAGGAAGAAAGAGAGTAAGTGAATAAAAGGAATGATTATGTTGTAGAAGAGTAAGGTTAAGGTTTAAGTGTAACAATTGAGTAAGACATGGATTAAGTTTTATGAGAGAAAGAGATGAAAGAGTGAGAGACAGGAAAGGGCCAAGCGGCAGTTTTTTCGGGCCTACTGGATTTATGTACCAGCGCAATTCGCCACTGGCAGAGGCTTACCCGGTCAGATTGGGGCCTAGCGACTCACGTCACGCCAAGCGTCGACTCTAGGTTAAAGCAATTGTGGTACCAGTTTGTTTTAGGAGTAAGGGTCCAGGAACTTCGGGCATATGTAAACAAAAAGGGGGGGCAAGTTATGAAGGGATGTGAATTCCATGAGAGAGCATGGATAGCTCATGTGGACATTTTCCGGTCTTTTTGTTTTAACAGAATAAATGGTGCTGGGTAAGTAGAGGAACGTTTTCTCTCGGTGAACGTGAAAACTCCAATGTAGCTTGCGCTACTCCCTTCCTACACGGAGGAATTAGTTGTATAGTTAGGGTGAGTGTGAGAGTGAAAAAATGATGTGTGATTAATTAATGAAATGACATGATCGTATAAGTACAAGTAATGTGACCACTTACGTGGAGTAGATATGCGAGAGACCTGTTGGGCGATGAATTTGTTTTATGTAACAATGCTGAGAGTAAATGAAGGGAGCCGGCTCTGTCGCGGCGAGAATGTATTTACAAGTTAGTTATTTTTATGTGAGGAATTAATATAATTATGAGACAATGAGAGAAAAGAAAGAGAATGTTTAAGTCTATTCTAATTTGACAAGTGTGGTACCAGTTTGTTTTACGAGTAACGGTCCAGGAACCTCGGACTTCCCAGTGTTTGGGTATGGTACGAGAGATTGAGGCTGTACTGCATGTACAACGTAAGAAAGGGTATCACTAAGTTTTCAAGTGTAGGCAAGAGTGTGGGTATAAGAGTGAATTCAAGTTTAATACTTCACAAGTTTGTATGAAATTATAATTACAAATGTACGTGAGTGCTACTACGAGTGCGAGTAGAATTGTAATGAGGTTATGAATTCAACTGAGAGTGTAAGTAAATGGGAAGAATCCATTGTGAATGTATTGAGTATAATTTATATTAAGAATGCATATGCGAGTAAGAGAGTGTGCTTATGAGATTGGAGCAAGTACGAGTGCGTGCAACAACAAGTGGGTAAGAGTAAGTACGAATAAATGTAAATTCAAATGTAAGTACGAGTTTGTACGAATAAATGTGAAAGTATTACGATTGAAAGTTTAAATTTGAGTGCCAATATGAGTATGAGTATAAGTTTGATTACAGTTTTTTCTAACTCTTTTGAGATTGTTTTTGAATATGTTTTTATGATTATAGACATTTGTCTTAGGGGTGCCCGGCTTTTTTGCGGGCGAGAATGAGTTTTTTTTCAAATGTTTTAATTAACGTGAAGGAGAGTTATTTCTGTTCTCGTCAAGAAAAGGGAGGGTAAGATGTATTAGTATATAATGTTTTTGTCAAGTCGTTTCAAACTTCAAAGTTTCGTCAATGTATTTTTTTAAGTAACATATGAGTGAGGAGGATGACGTTTTCTTCTAATCGTCACCCAAGTGTTTACATTCTCCAATCAAGTATCTTTTTCATCCAAGTATCTTCTTCTTCATCCAAGTATCCAAGTATCTTTTACATCCAAGTATCTTCTTCTTTATCCAAGTATCCAAGTATCTTTTTCATCCAAGTATCTAAGTATCTTTTTCATCCAAGTATCTTCTTCTTCATCCAAATATCCAAGTATCTTTTACATTCAAGTATCTTCTTCTTTATCCAAGTATCCAAGTATCTAAGTATCTTTTTCATCCAAGTATCTTCTTCTTTATCCAAGTATCTTCTTCTTCATCCAAGTATCCAAGTATCTTCTTTATCCAACTATCCAAGTATCTTTTTCATTCAAGTATCTTCTTTTTTTCAACCAAGTATCTTCTTTTTTTTCAACACCTTTATCCAGGTAGTCACATCTAAATATTTTTTTTTCAATACTTTTATCCAGGTATTCACATTTAAGTATTTTTTTTCAATACCTTTATCCAGGTATTCATTAAAGTATTTTTCATGTCAAAGTTTTTTAATCGTCCAGGGTTTTAAATGTTTAAGTATTTGTATTTCAATGTCCAAGCATACATGTCTAAGTTTTTTATGAAGTTTTTTATGTTTTTCTTGAGTGTCGATTATATATCTTTAGGGCTTAATCATTATCCCCTTCTTGAAGACGAAAGGTTTGGTTTTCTTGACGAGAAAGAGTTTAAGTAATGAATGAAGTGCTATTCTGTACTAAAAGAGCTTTGAGTGAGGAAGTGAATCGTTTGTTCGATTGTAAGTGTTGGTTGGAGAATGGTTTATGAGTTAAGAGTATTTTAATTTGAGAGTAATTTTTGATTTATAAGTGTTTTCGATTTAAGAATGTATGTGAAGATAAGTTTTTATTAAAAGTGGTTTGGTCACACCGGAGGAATGAGTATAATGAGTATAAGAGGTGTTATCCGTAAGGTATTGTGGGAATAAGTTCTGTCCAGAACAGTACATTCTTTTTCAAATGATGAAAGCATTAAGAGAGATTAAGTTTTGATTGAAACGATGAGAGAGATTGAGTTTTGATTAGGACAATGAGCGAGATTAAGTTTTCATTAAGGTATGTTTGTTCAAGAGATTATAGGAGTTCAATGATCCCATTTAATTTTTATCAATAAATATGAACCATCACCGAATCGTGAAATTTCTTTTTTACTATTTTGTGATTTATTGATTTGATAATAATTTTTGTTTCAGATGTGAATATTCTTAATTGTTTTGCAGTACATTTGGTTATTATTACAATTTTTAAACAGTTTAAATGGGCATTAACAATTTGCTATATGGTATTATTTGAAAATTTAACAATCTAAAGTTACATTGAAATGGTAAGTATTTGAGTGCAGACTTTCGTCTCCCACTGTATGTTACATTTCTTTAATAAGCTGATATACGAGAAAATTTTTTTCATTCATAAATACCTCCTTGTCTGTTTGAGACTCGTGGCGCGTTGATCATTTATTCTCTGGATTCCAAATGATGTGATACTTTTCTTTTTTTCTGATTCAATCCGGCTTCGAAATGACCATGTTTTTATATCCCTCTTCTTTGTATTAGGGACAATAAATGGAACGGTATGTCTTTATTATAAGCTCGAAGGACATTTCACTGTATTATTTATGTAGGTTTAAGATGCTTTAACAAAGTAAAACATTATGTCACTTTCACTTGTATATTGACGGAAATTACATTTTGTTCATTTGCTTGAACAGTTAAGAAGTTCAATAATTTTTTATCACTTGATCTAATATAAATAGCTATATGATGGTTGATGTAAGGTAAAATGATATACCGGTGTTAGCCGGTATTTTCTTATAAAGCTATACCATTATGTACGAAGGCTGACTGATGAAGAGGTTAAAAAAAAGTATTATTCCTATTTATAGGTCGGATCAAAGAGCGTGGGAAGAAGGAAAATCATGTGAACGTTTGACCAATGAGAGGAGAGTGTTTGAAATCTGAAGGTCAGATATAGCGAGTGAATGATACACGTGTGGGTTGGTTTTTTGCTAATGTCTTGGTTTTTTGCTGTTGTCGGTTGCTTCGAAATTTTAAGTGGAAAGTTACTAGGACAATAATCATCTGTGTTTCTTATGTGGGAGTAATCGTTAAAATTGAATTTTGTCGATGTAAGAAATAATAAATATTTGAGACGAATGATATATTTCTTTATATGGTCTGGACAGGATATATGAATTATGTTATACAGGGGGAAGTTAAAGTAAAGATTGAAGATTATTAAATGTTTGAGAAGACTGATATATTTCTTTATATGATCTGTGCAAGATATATGAATTATGTTATACACGGGACGTTAAAATGAAGAATACAGGAAGAATTTGGTTGTTAAATCAAATTCGTACATAGATAACGATTAATGATGATAAACAAAGTACTACAGGCTAGAATAATATTGATATATTACTCACATTTTTATACAATTATTATTTATGTCTTTAAATATATTATTATTATATATGTTTGCAAATGATGACGAAGATATTTCGAGGGTCGACATCAATTGTATCGATAATGAAAGCGACAACGAGTTCGATGGAAATGAATCTGAAGATGGCGAATTCTAATAAATTCGTATATTATTTTGTTATTTTGTGCGTAATAGCATAATATGTTTCTTAACTTTTATTTTTAGTATAAAGTTTTCTAAATAAATACTAAAAAATATTCAAATAATTAATAGTAAAACGTTCAAATAATAATTAATATTATGTATTGTATTGTTTATTATGTGTATTCAGATGTGTAAATATTCACTAAGAGCCTTTAAATTCAAAAACTTGTGAGACAGTATAATAACTGCATGGGCGCGCTGTGTTTAATGAGAAAAGTATAGACATCTTATACCACAAGAGCAGAAATTCTGTAATATAATAATTAAGTGAATAAGTTAATAGAAAAAAATATCCAGCTTTCTATTCAGTGGGGGGAAAGTGTCCAGCTGATGAATTCAAAGATACAACGCGCCCGAGCGCATGCCGATGCGCAGCGTCTAGGACTGCATCGGCTGGACACTTTTCCGCCACTAAATATGAAGCTGGATGTTTTTTTCGCTCAAGTTATAAACTTAACTATAAATTTACCAAATTTCAGCTTTTGGGGTATCAGTTTACTCAGTGCGCATTTTTCACTTCTTTATGTGAAAAGTTGGGGCATAATTTCCCACTCTACATTCGGCTGGATACGTTTATTCTTTATTTTATAAGATAATGTGAACAAAGTTTCAGCTTTTGCGGTATTATTTTTTTTGATTATCATTTTACATGTGTGGGGGGCTGCCGCAGCTACACCCCCCGGAAGTGCGCGAGCTGGAGGTCCATTCGTTTAATAGTGACACCTAAAGAAGTTTTCAGCTTTTGTGGTTTTGGTCATCAAAAACGGTCGCTGACTCCCGGACTATTAGTGGAAAGGCGAATTTGCATTTCGGTGCTATTTGACTTTTACAATTTTTTTTTAATTTTTGTCTCAAGTTGGGCTAGAGTGGAAAACATTCGTATACACACCACAGTGGTGAAAACATTTACAGGCCTGGCACCTGATTCCGCTCGTGGCAAAGCCTCTCGCGAAATAATCTTCGTGATCGGTTAATAATTACAGTTTTCACCATTTGCAGAATATTCTGTGCTAAATGAGATACAGTCAGTAATTTGTGCAAAATTCGCCCCAATATATAATACTTGCTGGGTGGAATACCATTTTAAAACAAATCATCAATTTCAAAACAATTTAAAAAAATTTTCATCAAGGAAGACAGAAAAAAAATCTGAGATATAGATAGTAAACATTTTTTTCAAAAACCTCTACCTAAATTCCGGAATGTGTACTAGACATTCCTCGAATTTTATATATAACTGCTTTGGAGTTTCATAAATATATTCTAGTTCACTTACTACCCTACCTCCTTGCCAGGTCAGCAGCCAAAAATAAATGAAGTATAGATTCGTTTAAGTAATTCCTGCTTTCTTTTGTTTTTCATTTGTAACTCTATACATCTGAGAGCTTGATAACGACGTTAGGAACTTTTTCATAGACTGAAGTAGAGTTTTACTGTTTCAAATAAAAATAATCTTGGAAAGAAAAGTCTTCATGTTAAATGAAATGATTGTTCCACGTCGACAAATTTCGTTTCAGATTATTTTGAAATGGAAGATGTTTGTTTTCTGAACGACGAATCAAAAAAGCTCTTTATAAAATAGAGGTATCACAGAGCCATTTAGACTGCAACAGTTATACTAAAAATAAGCTTCCTATTTACTTATAGACTGAAATATAACAAATCTTTTGAATACTTAGATGGAAATTTGTTGAAATAGGTATAGTTTTCTAGACAGAAGAGTCTTAATTCCAATTCATTTATTTTTAAAAGAAAGATACAAAACAAAACGAGTGGATTTCTATCTGTGCAATGTTGAAAGATACCGCAGCAGTGATGAATTACGAATTCCATTGGGACCGAGACGACTCCCCAGCCGCAAGGGTGGTTCAAATGGAACACTTGTGAATATATACGGATTGGATGCCAAATTCACAGCGAATGTCTTAAAAACAAAATGGAATCAGACTACGACCTCAACACAGCCCGTAATGGTCGTAGGTGGTCTCGAGTCGTGATAAAAAATAAATTTCTGAAAGTGTATATGTTCATGAGTAATTTAAGATGGATACAGAATAAATCTGAAAATACGACCAAATCTGAGTATTTTATTTCTAGTTGTCATGTGACGTATTGTTAATCAAAAATTTTTTCTCGAAACCTCTGCCCACACATGCTTTTTCTCACGCGCTACTATTAAGGTGAGAGGTGTACATTCAGTTTTTATTCCCTGCGTTTCTTATAGAAAATACTGTATTAGAGTGTGTATTTTCTCTCGATTATTACCTTTCCGCCCAACCTATCTAATATGAAAAGTATTGGTTTCCCCAAAAAAATTTGGAAATTTGAAATTTTTTCGTGATATTTTTACGTTTTCCATCAACAACACGAAAAAATTGTTTTTAGAAAAAAACACCTGTTTGTATGTAGTCGTCGTCGTTGTCGTCGTCCACTTTTCCTTACATGTCTTGTTAGCATGATACAGCCTCCGGAGTGCAATAAGTCACCAATTTTATGATTTAATATTGTTAAAGACATGTCACAGATGAACCCTATTGATTTTCAGCTCACCAGAGCCAATACAACAGGCACTACAGTACTTTGAGTACGATATTTTTGTCATATTTGGAGAAGTTTCAGTTTGTTAGCACGATACAGCCTCCGGAGTATACAGTGTTGGGAACATTACGAGGGAACATACGTTTTACCATCAATGTGTTAGAAATAGACAAAATACATATAAATTCAGTGTATTACTCCTCTTCGCTATCAGGGTATCATAAAGGGAGAAACGAAATAACTGTGTAATGGGATGTCAGGCAGGCACCGCCTTCGAGAAGCGTACAGTAGCTCTTATGTCTGGCTTTTACTTACAGTTTCAAATAAACAAATTAGAAATGCATCCAGGCTATTATTAGTCACTTTACCACAGCAAAATGCTGTATAAACAACTCATTATGTTAAAGAACGCAATGAAAGAAGTTAATGTTAGAAATACAGATGTGTAATGTGAACAGTTTAGTTTATTAATTGAGAAATAATAAGATTGTACTATACTGATAGCTTAATGCAATGAACAATAAAAAAATTAACATTACTTTTGTTTATCCTTTCATGATTTATTTACAAAGAAATAATTCAGTAGTGATAAACTAATTCACTATATCAGTTCGGGTAGTACACGCTAATATGATTTGAACAATAAATTAAAACCTACCTAATAGGTATTTGAAATAAGTACCACTAAAAAATCACTTGCAGGTAGCTAGAAAAATTACATACGTCGATATTGAGGGTACAATTAATGAATATAAGCATAATAATTTTCATTAACATCATACGGAATAATCTATGGCAACAATACAGAGTCCAAAAGCGACAATATGTTGTAATAAAACGAGTGTTTTCAGTATATCACCATTTTCTTTACCAGGGTATCATAACATAAATAAGTCGTATGCTAATATTTGTTGACTGTCTTGTATGTACAAAAATATCTCAATATAAACCGCCTGTTTCCTACGCTCCTGATAAAACGATTTCGCTTACAGCTCTAATTCTTCTACTTTGATCTGTCCCCTCTCTGCAGTTTTAATCCACGCGTGACCTTAAAAATTTCCTTCTTTTTCGTGAGAGAAATCAGTCACATTTAATTTCAACGTAAAACGACAAACTCTCACGGCAAAAGGGAAATTATAGTGGTCACATGGCGTCACCAGTGTGTTAGAGAAGGACAATCATGAGACAGAGAATTAAAAGCCGGCGTATATTATTATACCAGACGAATACGAATCGCGTGTGCGCCTCTTGAAGATGTTTAACTGTACAATCTGGGTACTTCACTAAACGTTTGTTTGCGAATGAGTGACGATTTTTTGCAAATCGTATTAAAATGAGTATGCAAGTACACCATAAAGTGCAAATTGTAAAATGGTACTACCAGGGTCATTCATATCGAGAAATAGCAGAAAATTTGTTTATTGTGGCATTTGAAAATTCCCAACCAATTAGCAAGAAACAAGTGAGAACGGTTATAAAAAATTTTGAAGAGCATGGATGTGTCAATCCTACTTAACATGGACCGCGTACACAAAATCGTCAAACCCGACCCGAAAGAGATATTTTAATTTGTGCCAGTTTTGAAAATAATCCCTTACAATCGTCCACTCATTTAGCAAAGGATCTTGATGTTGATCCGAAAACGATTCGGACTGTATTAAACAAAATGGTTATCGTAGTTTCAAACTGAAAAAGAGCCATGACATTTTTCCAGAAGTAAGGGTCGAGACAGTTAATTTCATTAAAAAATCTTCGAGAGAAGATTTGACCCGACTGTACCAGAAGTTACTAAAAAAACGTTACAAAACATCACAAAACATTCGGTTTAACCAAGAATCCCTTAGGAAAAAGATAATACCAATTTATGTGAATATAAAATGTCACACTAAACCACCACAAGCACAAAAAGCTATAAAATGTGCTCAACGAGTTTGGATAAAGGGAGAATGTAAGAAATAGTTCAAAGTTAGAGACCCTTTAGACAACTACATAAAAGTTGTACATTCAGAACTCACATTCCAATTACATCCAGTAGAATTTGACTGTTTGGATGACAAAATTAGAGAAAGTGTCAGCACGTTGAAGCATAAGAAATTTAAGAAACAAGAGAAGAAGCTACAGAATCTTGAACACACACAACATAAAATTCAATACTCAAAACATCATGAAACTGTAAGTACCTACATACCAACACACTTTGCACCACGATTTGAAAACCTTTCAGACACTAATTTTACAGATAGTGAGATAGAATTTTTAAATAAAGGTTTAAAGTACAACATACCACCAAAATTTATGAATAATATTGAACAAATTATAGCTACAGAATGAGAAATAGCTTTAAAATATAATTTAAATAATTTTCTTTATGAGAAATTAAAAGTTGCCAATTTAATCAAAAATATTGAACCTTCAAAAGTTAAACGTCAAATAAAAAATGACATTACAGTTTTAAATGCAATAAAAAAGAAGATAGAAGATAATAACGTATCAGTTACAAAATCTGATAAGAGGAACACAACTGTCATTTTGACGACTGAAAATTACAATTCCAAAATATTTAACTTTATAGAATCTAGCGATGTAAAAGTTCTTAAAGCAGACCCAACAAAAAAGTTTTCTAATAATGTAAGGGATATTGTTAATAATTCAAATTATCTTTTAAGTGATTACGAAAAGAGGTCTATCAAACATAAGAATCCTCATTGTCCACAATTATATGGAACCGTTAAATTACATAAAATAACGAAACCAATTAGACCTGTAGTCTCTTATGTTAATGCTCCTAATAATATATTGGCAAAGAAGCTCCACAATATACTCAATACTTACGGATATGAATCTCAGTACTCAATTAGAAATTCAATAGAACTAATCAAAAAGTTGAAATCAATCCACTTGCAAGATAACTATAAACTCATATCGTTCGATGTAACTAATATGTTTACTAAAATTCCTCCTAAAGAATGTCTAATACTTGTAAGAGAATTACTAGAAGATAAAAATATTAATCCAGGAATAATATCAGATATACTTAATTTATTTGATGTATGCATTAATCAGAATTATTTCACTTTTGACAATAAGATATATATTCAAAATGAAGCCAATGGGAAGCCCTATATCATCTATTTTAGCAAACATTTTTATGGACAATTTAGAAAGAAAGATCTTTGAAAGTAATATTTCGAAAAATATTTTATTTTGGTATAGATATGTGGATGACATATTAGCTTGTTTTATGGGTAGTGAACGACAATTAGATGTATTTTTCAACCACATCAATAATTTACACCCGAAAATTAAATTTACATTAGAAATTGAAGAAAATAGCTCAATCAATTTTCTTGATTTAAAAATTCAAAAAGTTAATAATGTACTTGATTATTCAATTTACCGAAAACCAACACAGACTGATGTGACAATTCCATTCAATTCTAATCACCCTGTCTCACACAGACTAGCGGCATATAATTCAATGATACATAGAGCTTTTTCAGTTCCTATGAACAAATGTAATTTTGATAGATAACGGTTATCCATTAGATATGATAAATAGGCTAATTAGTAAAAAAGAGAAAAAAGTGACATTACAACTAATATATCCTAAACAATCTGATGAAATTGAAACTTATAAAACCATCACATATGCAGGAAATATTTCTAATAATATTTCAAAGATAATATCTTCAGCAACGAATACAACAATTTCTTTTAAAACAGAAAGTAACGTTAGTACAAAATTATTAAATGTAAAAAAAAAATACCACTATTAAAGAAGTCAGGTATATATAAACTCAAATGTCCAGAATGTAATACTGTCTATTTGGGTCAGACCCTTAGGACTTTTGAAGTACGATACAGTGAGCACTTACGAGCATACAGATTAAAACAACCAGATAAATCCCACTACGCAAAACATCTACTTGACACCAATCATTCATTGACACCTAACACAGACCTAGAAGTACTGCATATTTGTGAAAAGAAACAAGAACTGGATTTCCTTGAAGAACTGGAAATTAGAATATGAAGTTGTCAATGAACAGTTAAATCTAGGGAATTCTCCACTAATAAACTGTCTTCTTAAGTGATAATTGTAAAGTTCAGCAGATATAGTTTTCCTGGTTTTCTATATCATTGCACAGTTATACTGATCTTAATTGGAAAAATGATATCCAGGATATCACCATAGGGCTAATAATATCTAAGCTTCAATATTTGTAATATCACATCTTCTTCTTTTTTCTATAAACATATATTAAGCCAATCACAAGTTAGGTTACTTCTTGGTCTAGCCAAAATTAACTACTAAACATCAGGTAGGCATAAAATGAAATGTAACTTCTGTCATTCTGACGATGATATTGATTTATCGAAACAATTGTCAATTTTTTGGATTTTTCAATAACTTGTATTATATTGTGGAATTAACTAGAGACCTTGAGTTTCATTTGAAACACCCATTTTTAATTTGTTCATTTAAAACTGTAAGTAAAAGTCAGACATAAGAGCTAGTGTACGCTTCTCGAAGGCGTTGCCTACCAGACATCCCATTACACAGTTATTTCAGTTCTCACTTTATGATACCCTGTTAGCGAAGAGGAGTAATACACTGAAATAATATGTATTTTGTCTCTTTCTAACACATTGACGGTAAAACGTTTGTTCCCTCGTAATGTTCCCAACACTGTATACAACTGACCAATTTTATGATTGGATATTATTCAGAGCGTCTCAAAGATTGACCCTATTGATATTCAGCTCACTTAAGCCAGTACAACGGGTGTTATGGTACTTGCAGTACAACATTTTTGTCATCGTTGGAGAATTTTCAGATTTTCAGTTTGTTAGCACGATACAGCCTCCAGAGAGTATACGATTGATCAATTTTATGATTGAATACTGTTCAAAGTGTATCACAGATGTACCCTATTGATTTTCAGTTGACTAGAGCGAGTACAGCGGGTCCTATAAATCCAGATATACAACATTTTTGGTTATTTTTATAGAAATTTCGGTTTGTTAGCACGATACATCCCCCGAAGTGTATACAAGTAACAATTTTATGGTAGAATATTGTTCAGGGCCACAGATGTGGAAAAGTTATTTTTAATCTTCAAAACCGTTTATTTATTATCTTTTTCAGGTTTGTTTAAGAAAAGAATTTGTAAATTATAATCCGAAACTTTAAAATAGAGTAAACCTCAAATAAATACTCGTAATTTGAATTGAAGTTGAATGTTGCGCTGTAAATACAATAACATAAGGATAAATAAAATATATAAACGAACTTTTGTTAAATGATTTGTATCATATTACAGTCTCGTCTTGTAGATAATAAATATGTATTACCCTCGCTTCGGTGCTCCTGAACCACAATATTCAAAAAAATCGGTTTTTATTAGCTTTGTTCGCGGGTCGGATTCCGAACCAGTTCAGGGACTGGCCGCATGCGCACTTTGAAATTTTCGTTGGCGGTTCACTCAGTTCTGACTGTAATACCAAAAAGTCGGCGACAACGTGAACTGTGAAACTGGCATCAATCATCTGTTATTTGATGGCTTGTTTGCTTTGGTTATTTCAGTAAGTTTAAAGTGTAAATTTTCAGTTTTTAGTAAAATAAAGTTATACAAAGCTCCCGTTTAGAACTGTAACGTGTATAGAAAACATTAACCAGTGGTTGGAGTATAGTAAGGTAATTAATTAATTTTCTAATTTGGCGCCACGTCGCTAAAATTTCCGATTTTTTAGGATATTATTTCAGGGCGTAGATTTTTGTTAATATAAATACTCTGATCGTTTCTTATGCGTGTGGGGTTATTTACCCATGATATTATTTTGTTAAATCCAAACTTTAAGAGGGAATATCTGAAGAATCTATTGTATTTTAGTATTATTTGCCCCAAAATACATATCTCCTAAAAATATTTTTGGTTCAACTAAACATTTGCCAAATATGTAGCTAAATATATTATTATATTCCATATGTTTTTCTTTTTCAATTTTTTAGTGGGTTCTTGACATCCGCCATGTCAGACCATTTATCGTCCAGCGACGAGGACATGGAAGAATTTTTAGCACTTGCTCATGTTCCTAAAAGTAATGCCTATTTTGAAGACTTGTTGCCACAGTTAAGTAACGAACAATATATGGAACATTTCAGATTACCTCGAGAAATAGTGGATGACTTAGCACACCAATTTTCCGAGTCTGAATATTATAAGTGGCAGCAAGGGGATTCAGAGAAGGTTACACCACTTAAATATATAACCGTTTTTTCGTTGTTTGCTGTGAATGAAGCTGCTTTATCTACAGATGTTTCTGACAGGTTTAATGTATCAAAGAGCACCTTATTCAAAATTGTTAGAAGAGTGACTTATTTTCTGAGCAATCTCTCTCCAAGAGTTATTAGATGGCCAGATGATTTAGAAAAACGGGAAATTGAGGCACATTTTAGGAACAAAAACTTTCCTGGAGTGGGATAATTGATGGCACCCATGTTAGAATAGACAAACCTGCAGAAGATCCCGAGTCCTATTTAAATAGAAAACATTTTTATTCTATTCAGGTAATATTTCATTTCAAAATTTGGATTTCTAGTTAACAGAATATTTTTTCTATTTTCAATAAAGGCCCAAGTTGTGTGTGACCACAAACGAAGAATTCGTGATATCTTTGTGGGATTTCCTGGGTCTGTTTACGACAGCAGAGTATTTTCTAGTTCTCCTCTTTATGTGACATTACCTGCAAAATGTGGAGATTTTTACCTTCTGGGTGACAGCGGTTATTTCTGTTCAAATAATTTGTTAGCTCCATTTAGGGACAATGGACATTTGACCAGGCGTCAAACCAATTACAATTATATACTTTCCACAAATAGGTACATAATTGAGCACTGTTTTGGAAATTTGAAACAAAAATTTCGTCAGCTTTACCACGTGAAAATGAGAAATATTGAATTTATAGTTCACTTTATAAGAGCCTGTGCTGTTCTGCATAATTTGTCAATAGATGTCATTGTAGATGAACAACCACTAGATCCTCCTCCTCAAAACGACATAGATGAAAATGCAGTTAACCAACCAGGCAGAGATCACAGAGACGGTATAGCAGTTACAGAAAATGTTATGAATAATTTACCATTTTTAATTTAATAAATATTTTAATAACATTTTGTTTTTATTTTACAATGAGTAGGGACCTGAAATTTAGATATTCACTGTCTTATATTCCAATTTTAACTACCATAACTTTGTAGTTTTGGAAAGTTAGGAAGTAAAAAGTATATTCTTACAATCAATATGAATATGTTGTATTTGATTATTCATTAAAAAAACATTTTAGGGAATGGCACTCTATACTCTATAATACAAACAAAATATCATTCTGAGCTTATATATTTTGGTTAGTAAGTAAAAATATATTCTCACAATCAGTATGAATATGTGTATAGGTACATTTACTTATTTGAAAAATACTCTTTTTCAGTCACTAGTAATAAACTATTATTTATGAAAAAACCATTTTAGGCTAATGACAATAAACTTATAATCTAAAATACAAACAAAATAACATTACATTCTGAGCTTTTGGTTAGTAAGTAATAAATATATTCTCATAATCAGTATGAATGTGTATATTTAAAAAAACGTTTTCAGTCACTGGTAATAAACTATTATCTATCACATAAACATTTAGGTCAATGGAAATAAACTTATACTCTCAAATACAAACAAAACAATATCACATTATGAGCTTTTACATTTTGGTTTGTAAGTAAACAATATATTCTCACAATCAGTATGAATATGTTTACATCTACTTATTAAACTTTTTCGGTCACTGGTAATGAACTTATACTCTAAAATTCAAATAATATCACATTCTGAGGAACTAAAGAACATTATAAATACAAAAATATAAACTAATTAGGTATTTAAAGAAAAATAATAAACTAATCAGTTAGTTATTTGAAAAATAGAATAAACAACATTTTAGTAACTACAAAAACAATATAAAACTTATATAAAATGAGAAAACAACAAACGAAAAATAAATATTCAAAAAAAGATGGAAAAAATGTTAAGAGAAAATGTTTGTTACTGGTGTGCAAGCACTTTTGTTCAACATGTTTTCTAATATGGAGTTATGTTTTTCGAGTAAATCATTTCTCCTTCTATTTTCTACAAGATTTTTATTATCAATCTCCAACCGTTTTTCATAGTACTCTTTCCTTTCATTTCTTATTTCTCTAAGAATGTTGAATTTAAGCCTTTTATTGTCTTTAGGAGGTATCACAGACTTTCTTTTTTCAAACGGTTTTATTTAGCTCACCCCGTTTGTTTTATTCTTGGGTCAAATTTAGTAATTCAAATTTCACCCTCTTCCTGTCAACCGATTAATCTGAAATTTTGTATACACTTTGGATTTTGGTGACAATACAATTATGTTTATTCATTATCATTATAAATTCAAGATGGCCGCCGCTACAGAATGGCGGATAATTTGTGTTTTATTAATCCCATCAATATGGGTATCAAATGAAAGGGCTCAACAAGCAGAATACAATATACCATAAAAAATTGAAATCCAAGATGGCGGCCGCTACAAAATGGCGGATAACGTAGGTTTTATCAATCCCATCAACATGGGTATCAAATGAAAGGGCTCAACAAGCAGAATACAGTATACTATAAAAAATTTAAATCCAAGATGGCGGCCGCTACAAAATGGCGGATAACGTAGGTTCTATCAATCCCATCAATATGGGTATCAAATGAAAGTGCTCAACCAGTAGAATACAATATACTATATAAAATTAAAATCCAAGATAACGGCCTCTACAAAATGGCGGATAACGTAGGTTTTATCAATACCATCAACATGGGTACCAAATTAAAGGTCTCAACAAGTAGAATACAATTTACTATGCAAAATTGAAATATAAGATGGTCGCCGCTACCAAAGAGTTGGACTGCAATAAACTAACGGGCAAGAAACCTTGCAATAATGAAGCACTAAATGAATTAAACAGAATGCGAAATAAAAACTAAAAACCAAAAAATAAAAATAGGTAAAAAAACTTTTTAAGTTAAACGGTTTTATGTTAAACATACATTGCAATGTTTAAGATAAATGTACTAAAAACCAAAAAATAATAAAATAGATACAGTCGTGGAAATTATAAACATATGCATAGACTAGACTAAAATAAAACCGTGGGGCACGTCAATTGTCGGTTGAACAACTGCCTAATTATAGTGTAACATTACAAAACAAGAATTTTAATCAACGATTGGAGACAATTGACGTGCCTCACGGTTTTATTTTAGTCTAGTCTATGCATATGTTTATAATTCTCACGACTGTATCTATTTTATTATTTTTTGGTTTTTAGTACATTTATCTTAAACATTGCAATGTATGTTTAACATAAAAACGTTTAACTTGAAAAGTTTTTTTACCTATTTTTATTTAAATTCGTAACTGCAACAGTTTCTGCCTCCTGGGTCTGTTGCACATTTATCTCAGTGTCCATTTCATTTATATTTTCTTTGCTAGAAGCCTCGGGGGGGCTTTTCGGAATATGTATTGATTCTGCTGACAACAGTAATACAGGATGAATATTCTTTTTTTGTCGTAATATTCTGTCCATCCCGTCGGCATATTCAAATATCTTCTTTACCCTGCCAGTAAGTTTAGAATTATCAATATATTTTTTGTAATTTCTTTCTAGGACCTTCCACCTATTTTCACAATGAGTTCCTGAAACGTTTGTTCCTGTCATACGTCGCATTTCTTTTGAAATTTCTTCAAACATCTTCCTCAAGTTTTTAATTCTTAGCGAACCCACCTGGTCCCGGTATTTTTGATATAATTCTAATAAAAGTAAGGTATTTTGGTGAGTCCATTTATGAAATTCCTCCTCTGACGTTGATGGAAACACCAAAAATCCAGATATATATATAGAAATAATAATTGATAAGTGTAAACATAAATTGAACTTAATTAACTGGTTTACTTACTTCCTTCAGATCCGCTCATTTTTCAAGTTTTTTAAAGTTAGATTTTGAACAAAAATATATATTCAACAGAAATGACAAAGAAACAGTCTATTATAATATAAATGTTATCTATGCAGTCTATGATTGGTTGTTATTGGTCTACGGTTGATGATAAATCCGTGTATAATTTCTCTTATCTATGATGATAAAATTTGCCTGTGGTCCTTAAATCGTTGGCGGTAAATTAAAATCCTGAATCGGTTCCCGATCACGCATGCGTATTACAACGATCCTGAATTGGTTCGTAATCGATTCTATTTTTGACCCGCGAACAAAGCTATTATCTATCACGACCCAACCCCTCACTTGTACCCTATATCTGCTTCAGTCTTCGTTTTTGTGCTCTGTAATCCACACGGGGTGTCGATTGATTATAGTGCGGCGTAATTATTCGTGTTTTATCATTAAATATTCTTATTATCGAGTGAAATGGCGGGCGGGGAAAAGAAAAGGTCCAGAAGTTCTGAAAATAGAGGATTGGATAATGCTGAGATCAAAACAATGTTCAAATCAGTTATGCGAAGGTTAAATGCGATTGAACAAAAGCAAAAGCGTTATCGTCGTCTACCAAACCATTTTACGGAAGATTCACATAACAGTAGCCGCTCGAGTTATACAGACGAGCTCAACTATGATGGTTCTTCATCGACGGAAGATGCCTCTGAAGTTGAGACGACTGTTTAGGATAATAACTCCAGTCCAGTAATCATAGGTAGGCAAATTACTTAAAAAAACTATATTGTACCGAAAGTGCTCATAATACATTCAATTAAAATATCTACTATATCTAGAGTGATATGGGTTCACATACTTGGAATTTCCTAAAGTGGAAAATGACATGGCTCACAAACTTGGAATTTCCTAGAGTGGAAATATCCTAAAAGAAAAATCAGCTTGAGTTTAGAGTAACTCATGCTGAAAAATATACCTATTACGTTATCTTATATTATTTGCTTTTTGTCAAGCCTAAAGTGGCTAGATGGTATAAATATGATCTTGTTTTTCTCTGGGTTGCAAGAAGGCGACACCGGATATAATCAACACTAATTCGATTCTGGGAGCAGAGATGCTAATAAAAAGCATTTCTGAACCAATTCTACAAAAGTTAGTCCCACATTATGAGAATGTGTTGTTAAATGGATTAAATGAGGAGGTTAGAGCGTAGCTCATAAATAGATTTCTTCCTCATGAGAACTTAAAAGCGATTGTGCCTCTTTTAATTACGCCGGAAGTCAAAGTAGCCATACAAGGAAACAGCTTTAAAGAGATACAAGGTTATTCAACCTAGAAGTACAAGTTGCAGCAGTAATTTCAGCCTTAACTCATTTTTCATCTGATTTTGCGAAAAAAGGAGGGGAGACGGAGATCAAGTATATAGAGACTACAAATGACGCGTTACGCTTACTGTGTGACGTTTATCATCATGAATTTATTACAAGGAGAGAGCTCTTGCTATTGAATTTGTATAAAGACCTCAAAGATACTTTGCAAATACCACGATTTCCGAGTACTTGTTGGACCCCACCATCGAACGTGCAAAAAAGCTGGAAAGGTCAAGCGAACACTTTAGAGTTAGGAAGAACAAGCTATCTGTTCCTACCTTTGCCAGATCTTCTAAACAGGGAAACTACCGTCGCCCATCTGCAAAAGGAGTGCTGCGGGCGGGCTACAGATTCCAGGCACGAACTCCGACGTTCTACAACAAACCGATGACGTCCAAGTCATATCATCATCCTCAGAGTTATCGGCGCAACAGCAGCGTCGAGAGAAGACGCAGATATTAGAGGTTAGTAGGCTATGCGGTAGTCTACTGCTTTTTTCCCAGAAGAGGCAAGATCTAGGTTTTCATAGGATGGTTATTTCCTATATAACTGGTCTTAGAGTTCCTCTTATTAAAAAACCCATACAAAGTATTGTTCCTATGGAACATTCGAGGTCACAGAAATCTTCATTAAGAGGGATTGTTTCCATTGTAACACCCTGCAAAGATCAATATATATCGAACATCTTTACTGTCCAAAACCAGATGTTTCTGACAGATTAGTTATTAATTTAAAATCATTTAATAAATTTGTAGCAACATCACTTTTTAAGTTAGAGACCTCTGAGGTGCTAACATTGTATTACCTGATGATGTGTCCATTGGAGTAGGTTTGTATGGTTTGTTGAGATTTGATTGATTTCTGCTTTGATTTGAGGGTGCTCTCAATATCTGGCTTTGCCTGGGTTGATTGGAAAATGGTTGTCTCTGAGTTTGAAAATTGTTATTGTTCCTTCACTGGGGTTGTGAATTTTGAATGAAAGGACGATTGAAATTATTAAAATTCTGTTGTGGTTGCGAGAATTGATTATTAGATACACCTGAATTTAAATTTCGATTAATTGGAATAATGGGTTGAGAAGGTGGCGAATTGAAATGTTGGTAATTAGCATTGCTATTCTGGTAAAAATTGGGATGATGATTAGTTTGTCTGGATGGAGTGATTCTCGGCATTGGTTTGTAAGATTGATTATTTAGAGTATTATTTCTATTCTGACTATACATAAAATTTTCTTCTTCTATAACTAAAGACATAGCTACTTCTAAAGTATCTGGGTTTCGCAAACGTATATTATATTGCAATTGACCAGTTTAACCTCTAATAAAAGTTTTAAGTGCTAAATCGTTATAATTTTTGTTTTTTATAGTTTTTTCTGCAATTGGATCATTTGAAGCATTTAATTTTGAAATTACTAAGCTACGTACTTCCTGACATCGCATACCGAAATTGTATGGAGTTTCATTTTTTAATGGTCTCAAAACAATTAAATATTGCACTAAGCAATCTATATTTCTCTGATCTCCGAAACATAATTGAAGAGCTTGTTTTATTTCTGCCCATGCTAGTAATTCAGTTCTTGAACCTATAAGCATTAAAGCTCTACCTACTAATTTACTTAACAATGCGCGTAATAAAAAACTATTAAATTGTGGATTTGTTGCATCGAAAAATTGAGAAATTAGTGTGTTACAGTTATCTAGAAAAATATTCAAAGTATGAGGATTACCCTCGTATTGTGGGATAGTATCCATATATAATTTTAATAATTGATAGTTTGGATCAGCTTCAATTTCTGGTATATTACTTGTTTCTTCTAAAGTTATACTAGAATTAAATAAATCTGCTAATTCTTTTAGAATTGAGTCATTCATCAACTAATCTTATTTATATTACTTATGTTAAAAAAATGTTTCACTTTTCTAAAAGTATATAAAACGTATATAAAAGCGAAAGTTTATATGAAAAAGG
The DNA here is from genome assembly GCA_963921935.1 of Galeruca laticollis. Classification (NCBI taxonomy): domain Eukaryota; kingdom Metazoa; phylum Arthropoda; class Insecta; order Coleoptera; family Chrysomelidae; genus Galeruca; species Galeruca laticollis. The sequence continues at coordinate 147,060,631 of OY998176.1, read as the reverse complement.
AAAAAATGGAATGTTTTTCGACTTACCTATGCAGAAAATGTTCATTCTTCTCGACTAGGATATGGGCGATGTGGTCCCTCTTCCCTGGACTGAATTCTTGATCTTAACGTAAAACCACAAAAATAACACAAACGGAGCGGTGTCACGATTTTTGTTGAACCGATTTGCAATCCTACTGACTGCGCAAATTAAATTCGTAGTTAATATAAACTACTTTTTAAAAAATAACTTTTATTCCTACAAACTAAAATGAGACTTTACAACTAGGAAGCTATATAAAATCTGAATGTGATAATGAAAAACGTTATAAAGAAAACAATCCGTGAGATTGCAATTCAGCAGTCAAGCGGTGTCCTATTACCATATGCGTTCCCATAACTCTCCCCTTTTTTATATAATTAACAACTTTTTGTTTTTTTATTTTTCTTATGTAAGTAGCTTCTGGAATATCTTGAACATTGAACATATTTTCATGTAGATCCAAATCCCAGCCAACATATGAGCATTTTTTATAATTAATAATAATATCTACCCTATTGCAATAAGTTTTTTGTGGATATAATTCATATCTAGGATCGGAAATGTTCTGAGTCGGTTTTAAAATATACCTACTAACTGGGATATTTTAAAAGTCGAAAAAAAACCTCATTTTGTAAACTTTATTATATAATTTTAGGGTACAATCCCGCCATCCGGGAATGAGGAATAGCCGATTAAAGTATTAATGTATTAAATGAGTATATTCATCACTTTTAATGATTATGATTTTGGGATAGGTACTTACCGATAACTGTTGTTCGTTCATTATAACAAGAACTATAACTAAGTAGGAACTAACGAAAACGAAGACCACTTTATTTCAGTACTTCTTGCCATAAATGTGCTCCCTGCTTATAAAATAAAACGAGAAACAGAAAACAACGCCACGATCAGCCATGTCATGCTTGTCATTAATTTTGTTCGTCTTCTTTTCTGTAATTTTAATAATACATCAATCAAACAGCTCACGCAATTATGTTACTGTGATGTTTATTATGAGATATAACTGATAGTTATATAAACTAACATCGTATAGACGTAGTAGCAGGAAGTCACTAAAAATTAGTTCGAAAGATATAAAAGTAACTGCAAAATGTGATCATCTTAGAAGCACCTCAATTTGTAATATAGAGGTATACAAATTAACATCGTATGAATGTTTCCTATAGGAAGTTGCTAAAAAGAAGTTCATGGGATGTGTATGTAACTGCAAATTTTAGTATTATTGTGTACATCAAAAACATGTTTTAATTACATGACATGGATGGTACTGAAGTTGGTTATAAAATTTAAACATCTAGGAGATCTCTAATTAACGTTTTAAATAAAACGTCACAAAAAAGACTTGGTATGTTACTTCTTTAGTGGGATATGACTGGACTATTGTTCATAACACATTGTCGCTTGACAATAGGGTAAAGTGGGCAAATGGCGGTCACTTAAGAAAAATTTTTTTTCTAAGTAAGAAAATAAGTCGTAATTTCAAATAATTCTAAGATAGCAATCACTAGTGCACTTAAAAACTTTTTTGATCTGAAAATCTCTCCAAATGTTCTCTATACTTTTATGATAACGAAAAAAAACAAAAATGTGCATTTGACTGGCATTGTCATACAGATAGGGGAACTCCGGTCACTTTTGCGGGCAATACCCGTCAAGCAGAAAAATGCTTTAAATATAATTAAGTAAACTTCAAATAAGCATTTTTCACCAAAATATTGTTTATTGAAATAAAGAAAAAATAAAAACAAAAACAATCTAACTATCTAAGTAAAATGCTGACATTCATCACATGTGTATCCTACAGATGTGTCCCAACCACTGCATTCAGAATGTGCCCATCTTCCGCATAGCATAGCATAGCAGTGGTACATCTGTACTACTGCTCATTATTCTTTCCATAATCATTACATATCAAACATATATCTCCATCGACATCTTCATTATCATCATATTGAACATCAACATCAGAATCTGATGAGTTTTCATCAAATAATTTTCTTTTATAGGATTCTCTCTTATTTCTTAAATTATTCCTTTTTTCATCAAGATTCATTTTAGAAGGTTGTACCTTTAATTTCTTCTTTTCCTTTAGCTGTTTCTTGGCTTCCTTTTCTTCCAACTCTTGCTTCAATGGTGTAGCTGTAAGTATTTTCGCGTGCTGTTTTTGCCTGCCTGCTCTCTTTTTTTTCTCTGCTAGTTTAGGAACGGGAAGAATTTGTGGAAAAGAAAGAAATCCTGAAGAAGTTGAAGGAATTTCGTGTTGCTCTTTATTTGTAGAAGTCTTTGGTAGAGCATCATCGCTTGCTACAGCTTGGGGATCATTGCTGAAAGACATATCAGCTTCGTTATCTTGTATGGCAATGACATCCTGATTCAATAACTCGGAATGCAAAAAGTCTTGTTCATTAAAAACGTTGCAGTTAAGAGGATAGATACCAACGCTTCTGAAACCAGCTTCTCCTTTGCTAATTGTAGCCACGGTTGAATAAGCTTTATTGAATAAAGACGCTACATCATAAGGAGATACTTTTCATCAACTGCGTCTTCATACATAAATTGCACTGATTTCTGCTGATTCAGCTTTCAGGGGCCCGTAGAAGATCACATCTAATGGCTGTATTTTATGTGAACTGTTGTGTGGTGGAATTGATACCATAACAATATGATTTTCTTTGCAAAACTTGTACGACTTCAAAGAAATATGGCTGGAGTGGGTTTAGCGTGATTTCTAAAATGCGTTAACCAGTCACAAAAAATATTTTCATTGATCCAGCTATTCAGTGAACATTTATAAAGAGCTTCTGCAGGTCCATATTTTCCTAGGAGAGGGCTTAGCCTGTTTCTGGGGAAGATGAACTTGGGCGGAATAAATCCCCCTGCAGCATTCATAGCACACATGACGGTAATATTTCGGCCTCTTTCGTCGCTAGTTACCACACCAACTCTTTTTTGTCTTTTGGTTGCGAGTATCTTTCCTGGATCCTGGACAGTTGTAATTTCCGTTTCATCTGCGTTATATATTTTGCTAGGGGAAAAGTTATATTTTGACATCACTTCTTCCACCAGTTTATAAAATCTAGCTATTTCATCCTTGTTGAAACCAGTCAGACGATTTAGACTGGTAGCCTCAGCTTTTCGCACTGATATGATGGGATTGCGTCTGATGAAACTTCTCAGCCAGTCTTTTCCAGCCAGCCTTTGCGTTGCATTAAAATTATGTATTATATGGTTTCTCTCAGCAAACTCCAAAACAAACCTTCTTAGTTCTTTTGTGGTAACACCGTAAAAAATGGACGCCAAGTGTTTAATTTGATTAGCAATTTCCAGTTCCTGTTCAGTTGAAAACACAGGTTTCCTTCCCATTATAGGTGCTGAATTGTTTTTATTTTTTACCCTTTCTTGTAGCGTTGAAAATGGAATTGCGTATTTTTTTTGAAGCTTGTCTTATACTCGTTCCATTTTGAATGTCTTCTATCGCTTGCTTCAAATTAACTCTGGTCCATTTTGCTTTACCAGTTAATCTTTTTCGATTTCGAGACATCTGTGAAGACAATTAAAAATGAAATAACCATTAACATAAACAGTGGGTAATGCCGGTCACTTGACCGGTTACCCACCTGTGTTGACCGGCATTACCCACCTGTAACAATTTTTCTTATGGGTCATTTTTTTATGAGAAAAAAATGTTTTTTATTCTATCTTTTCAAAGGACACTAAAGAAAAAAGTCAACCTTTATGTATCAACTAAGTTTTTATGAAAAGAGAGAAGGATTTTATCTCCAAACCTTATTTCACTTACCGTAAATCTTATATCAGAATTGCCGAAAACACGTGGTGATCTGCACTAACCAAAGTTTTAACACAAACTGAATATCAATCGGCTGTCGAAAATCGTAGGTCAGCTGGAATATTTGAGGCCACATTGCATTGTTGCCAAACCTAGTAATAATCATTTTTAAGGTCTGACCGGACTTGTCCATCTGACCGGTATTTGCCCACCTTACCCGATATACACATGTTTGTCAAAGAGTAAAATTTTTATTTGTTATCACAGTTTTAAGTAAGAGAGTTGGGTACTACTTTTCGTATTTGGCAATTCCTTTGCACCTACCCATTTGTTTTAACATGGACAAGTTATAAGAAAAATATTGTTATGATAATTCAAGAGATTGAAAAATAACAAAATAGTTAATCAGATGTAGTTTTTGAAAACATTATTGTACTGCTGCTAATTCCTTTAGTTTTTTCATTATGAAAACGGTTGAAAACTTTATTTTTTTTCAGATTCGGCAACGTGAAAGAGATCGTCGAAGTCAGTGAGTACTTGATTTTTCCTCATTTTTTTTCCATTACTGTTTGATTTCAAATAAGAAACGAATTCTTTGTGTAAACAGTAGATATTAAAAAATCATTCGAATTAGATATTGAAATAAATGGAATTCTAATAAAAATATTTTAACTGAATGAACTATTCTGATAATAAAATGAAAAAGCTTCTTAATTAAGTTGAATAAATTGAAATCAAATGATCGAATAAGCCACCCCAAACGGTTATAAATTCATGACGAACATGGGTTAGTATTTCAGGAATGATCTCCATACAGGCTTGTAGAGTTTGTTCCCAAAGTTCATTAAGGGAATTGGCCCTATTCTCGTGGGATCCATAAATTCTCGATTTCATATAAACCCAAAAAATAAAATCGTTGGGTGCAAATCCGGTGATCTAGCAGGCCACCGAAAGTTGCCATTCGTGTAGATTATCCGACTAGGAAATAATGTATTTAAAAAACTAATTGATAATCGATAATTATGCGATGTATAACCATCATGTTGTTACCTAATTAAGTGAAGGCAGGTGTAATTTGATTTTCATCATAATCAAATATTTTTGTCCAGTTAAATTGCAGTCAATAAAAATGAACCAATCAAATGTTCACTTAATATTGCAGCCCAAACATTCAACTTTTGGAGATACATAGTTGTACTGTTATAATATGTTTGTGTAGGTTTGTCCTAGGCCAATATCACATAAAGGATGAACTATGTGCATCGCAGTGGCGGGTCGTGGTTAATTTTATAGGGGGGTCATAAGTGATGTGACCAGAATCTTAAAATACAGGACGACACTGATCAGTTCCCCGGAGGCCTATTCGCTGCGGGCGGAAATTTTTCGAAAAACCATGCCATATTTCTGTCCAGAAGTCGTTAAAATCGCTAAAAACACAAAATTTGTGGAGTCCTTTTCCAAAGCCAGAGAGGCAAAAATATTTTTTGGGCCACGCTTGTTTTATATAAAAATAATGCTCTCTTAAAAAACAACCACATTTTATTCTTTTCTATACACATTAAATATGACAAACCTAAATTAAATGATAATTATTCTAAATCTTTTTAAAATTTAAGTGAAGCCTTCGATCTTTCGTATTTGCAAAGTGATCAATAACCCTTTCATAAAAATTATGAATACTATTCACAAATTGCTTTTCTATGCTTAACATAGCTAACGCCGACAATCTTTCGCTTTCTACAGTTGTCCATAAATGTACATAAAATAGTAAAATGTACATAAAATAGTCAACAATTTTACAGTTTCCGAAAAAGTTTCCGACAGATTGTTATTAATAAACAATTACAGCATTGGCACAGCTCCGGAACTCTGAACTTTATTTTTAAGTAATTAACACTAGAAAAGTTTTCTCTTATTGACTTAAGAATACGATCTGGAAAATTAATTTTATATTGTTCGAACTGGTTGCTGTAAAATAACTGGGCAATCACTAAATGATCACTGAAACTAAAGCGGTGGTTAATCTCAGAAATTATTATGTCGCAAACCTCCAAAGCAACTTGGCTCTTTGAGTCTTCATTTTTCCTTGGTATTTTTGCACCAAGTGTTGAAAAAGATGAAGGTGCTTCGAGAAATAATTCATTTAATAAAATATAGTCTCTGACTTTTTGAATTGACATTTTAAATGAGTCTATATTTTTTTCACCAATATCACGTCAATACTATGTTTTTGAAGTTGATTAAAAAGAACTTTACAATTAGGCATTATTAAATGGAAAAAATTTAGCCAATAAAGGAAATCCACGCTTTGCAAAAAAGAATTTAATCCTATTGCTTGATTAATTGTATTTGAGTCTTCTTCAACCTCAATTATCTTTTCGATAAGCCAGAATATCAGCTTGATACAAAAATACGGTTTCCGTACAACGCGTATTAAAATACCACCTAGTCGGTGCCGCTCTAGGTAAACGTACTTTAACAAATTTATCGAGTATCGCTGTACGTTTTGGAGATCGACTAAAAAATTCTGACTTGCTGCTTTTTGCAGAATTAAATTCAATTGGTGAGCATAACAATGAATCAAATTCGCTTGAGGATATCGTTCTTTAATTTTTTTTTGTTCTCCGCCTTATCGACCACTCATAGTAGAAGCTCCGTCATAACTCTGTCCAATTAACTTTTTCGGTGTTTTATCAATTTCTAGTACCTCTAATTCTTTAAAAATTATCTCCGATAAATGTTCGGCTGTGGTGCCGGTAGGATTTACAAATTTTATAAACCTTTCGTGAACGAAACCGGATAGAATGTACCGTATAATAAAAGTCATTTGAGTTCTGTTCGAGCTATCAGTAGTTTCATCCACCTTGACTGCGATATATTCGGCTAACTGAATCTCCAATTCAAGTTGTTCTTGAGCCACCGATAACATTGGATAAAGTGATTCATTTTGTACAGTTTTAGAAGTACCCTTAAAAACCGTAGCCTTATCCAAGTATTCTAAGAATATTGGATCCAGCTCTGAAACAAAATTTATAAGTCCACGAAATATTCCGGGGTTTACAGAAGATTCTGTCTCGTCGTGCCCTCGCAAAGCAAGTTCAAACGCCCCACAAAATTTCACACAGTCAATTATTTTATTCAAAATATATCTGTTATTCAACACATTTTCATTAAAAATTCTTACCGATTGTCTATAAGCTTTGTCTAATTGAGAACGAATATCCACAGTACCGATTGTAGCAAAACTCATGGCACATTTCATATGGTCTGCCGATAAACTATGTTGTTTTATTTTCTCTTTTGAATGTTTTAAGTCTTGGACACCGTTTTTACACCATAAAGAATTATTCGAAAAAAGCAGACAAACGAAACAGTAAAATGCATCACTTACTTCACATCCGCAAATCCAATCAGACAAATCATACATAGATCTGCGAAGATTGCGATGAACTTCTTTGTTCTTGTCCTTACTAGTCTGTTTAATTCTTAAATGTGCAAGAAGACGAGCACATTCCTTTAGTTTTAATAGTTTTTCAGAGTTTAATTCACTTTAAGTTCTCAAATTTTCAACCATTTGCACGACAGACATGATAAAAGGCGTAGAATACAATAACACCAAATAAATAAAACACAAGCCCTCAAAAAGCGAATAAAAATAATAACAATAACAACTTATTACATCAAAACACAAATCTTATTTGACTTCAAAATGATCTCCTTTAAATCAAAATATATCTCAGCCTGCCAACCCCTCTACTCATCTCTTTTCTAAGCGTGTAATAATCGAACGACGTCAGTCGATTCATCATCCATATTAACCCGGGCTTTTGACCCAACACATGTAAACTTCGGGCGTGTTTCTTTCACGTTACAAAGCTTGTCAGCGTTCGGTTAATTCCGTCCCCATTTAATGCGTTGGGGTCAACGATGGACATCAGCCCGTTTTGCTACTTTGAATTTCGCAGAGATGTAGGTACTTGCTGCGAAATAACGTTTACACGGTTGTCTTGAAACATTTTAGGTAAATTTTATTTTTTATTTAAGAGAAATACTTAGTATTAGTATTTAATACTATACTATATGTATAGTAGGTATATTTTATTTCTTTATATATCTATTCAATTATTTTTTTAAATTATTTTTTAATGGGAGGTCATTGACCCAATCACCTAATGGAGGAGCCGCCACTGGTGCACCGTGTATGGAAAAAGTCAATTCATCTGTAAACAAAATATTTTCTGAAAAGTTTGAATCCAATTGTATATTTTCCAAAACTATTTCACAAATATCCATTCTGCGAAGTTGATCGTCTCGAAATATATGATGACTCTTTTTTAGTTTGAAACCATGATAGCCGTTTTTTTAATACTTTCCGAATCGATTTCGGCTCAACATTAAAATCCTTGGCAAAATGACGATTGTGGAGGATTATTTTCCACACTTGCACAGATTAAAGTATCTCTTTCTTCTTTTTCTGCATGGATTTGACGATTCTATCTACGTGTTCCATTCATCAGTATAACTGTGCAATGATATAGAAAACCAGGAAAACCGTATCTGCTGATCTTTCCAATCATTACTTGAGAAGTCAGTTTGAAAGTGGAGAACTCCTTAGATTTATTTGTTCAATGACGACTTCATTTCGTGGATCTCTTAATTGTCTTCTAGTTTCTAACTCTTCAAGGAAATCCAGTTCTTGTTCCTTACCACAAGTATGTGGTACTTTTAGTTCTGTGTTAGGTGGCAATGAATGTTTGGTATCAAGTAGATATTTTGCGTAGTAGGATTTATCTGGTTGTTTTAATACGTATGTTCATAAGTGTTCACTGTATCTGATTTCAAAATTTCTAACGCTTTGTCCCAAATAGACAGCATTACGTTCTGGACATTTAAGTTTATATATGCCAGACTTATTTAACAGGGATACTTTTGTTTTTACATTTAACAAATTTGTGCTCAAATTACTTTCTCTTTTGAAAGAAATTGTTATATTTGTTGCTGAAGATATTATCTTTGAAATATTATTAGAAATATAACCTGCATATGTAATAGATTTGTAACTTTGCATTCCTTCAGTTTGTTCAAGAAATATTAGTTGTAATGCCACTTTTCCTCTTTTTATTAGGTAATTTATTTATCATATGTAATGGATAACCGTTGGATGTTGCTTTTTGTTTAATTGTATTGATTTCTCTATCAAAATTATATTTGTTCATTGGAACTGAAAATGCTCTATGTATCACTGAATTATATGCTGCTAATTTATGTGGCATGAGATGACTAGAATTATTTGGAATAGGTACATCAGTGTGTGTTGGTTTTCTGTAAATTGAATAATCAAGTATAATCAAGTAGGTACATTATTAACTCTTTGAATTTTCAAATCAAGAAAATTGATTTAGTTATTTTCTTCAACTTCTAATGTAAATTTAATTTTGTGGGTAAATTATTAATATGGTTAAAAAATACATGCTAGCCTTTTTATCTTTTTCCATTTCAAGTTTCTCTTATCTAACTGCATATTAAAATTATATTCAAGTGCAGGTTATCAATGAGATAAATGAGAGATTGAAGGGAACAGTTGGATGGAAATTATTTGGAAGCAAATATAGACAAAAATAAAAATTGAATTTTTTATTGTTAATAAAAAATATTAACATATACTCGTATTTTTAGAGAATAAATTGAAAATCTAGTTTAGAAGTTGTTGATGCTAGACCTTATTCAGGGCAACAAAGTTTAATCATAATTATTTGAGGTAATGTTTATGAATTATTAACTAATTAAATTTACAACTACAACAATCTCTAGAGTGAACTGCAGTTAGAGGTTCACTAAACATTCTCTGTGAAGTGGACAGAATGTTTAGGAGCTTGTGAAATATTAATATAGGAATTCCTTTGTTTTGATGCTCAATAAGCGGAAACTCGTAAAATACAAAGTAAATCCTTCTACAAATAATAAAAGTTTGTTAAACTTCATACTGATGACTGAGAGTGGAACGTCAACACTTGGTAATGAAGTGGTATTTATTTCATACCCTAATTGAAATTCATGGGAAACAGTCAATGTTGTCTAGAAATTCAGATATCCACGACTACAACACTCGTAATGCTCATCATATCAGATGCAGCTACTTTCGGCTAAATAAGACGCAATCAAATTCACCAAACTATAGGCTTTTTAATATTTTGCCATCAATTGTAAAAACCTTGGGCTCCAATGCATTTAAAAAATATTTTAAAAAGTTTTTCCTTAAAGATTGTTTCTACTCTGTTGATGATGATCGTCGAGGCAATCTCTACACCGTATCTCTGCTGTGACATTTTACTCTGTTTTTATCTTAAGATATATTTTGTATACTTCTTTTGTATGTATTTTCTTTTTGACGTGCTACAAACATTTTATTGTCAAGTAGTTAATAAATATCTATCTCTGTAAAAGTTAACAATTCATAAACATACATTTTCACATACTCGAACTCTGTTTTATAATAATTTGTGATACTGTATAGTTCACTTCAAATATATTATAAATTGTAAAAATATACAATGTTCTTCATGGACACGCAAGGGTGTATATTGTTCTGGAATATTTGTTTAGAAAAATGATATGTGTAGCAAGATAAACATTTCACTAGAAATATGTCAAAAACTTACTTTATTCTATCTTGAATTTTTGAGATAAACTTCAGTTTGTGAAATAAAGGAGCTTACGAATATTGTTGAACTTATTTTTTTCCTGGAGAAAATGTGTTTCTTCTCCGGTAAAGATAATCAGATTTTTGTAATGTGAATGGGATTTTCCAGTCTATGAATTTCCTAAACGAGATTCACGATATGCCGGAGTGACTATCCTCAACACAAATATGCTCTGGAAAATTATGTTATTTGCAGCAAAGTTTTTGTCCTAAGAAATTGATTTGTAGTCGATGTCTGATTAAGAGAGGTAACCAGCTGTATCTCAGAAACTATTTATCGTACATCTTAGAGAAAAAAATTGTATTACAAACTGGCATACGAGAAACTGCTGGAAATTATTTTCAAGTTTTGTACTCCACCTCTAGAGTGTGTAGTTCACAATTAAAACAAAAAAAAACATCATTTTCCTATGATAAATGTATAGTTACAGTACTACATAATTTGAATATTCGTAATCATTAGATGAAAAAGTACGGTCCTGGCGACTAGTAAAATAAGAAGTGTCAAGGTGCGATCTTGAAATAATTCGAAATTTTGTAGGAATATTAGAAGCAAAATATATGTAAATAAACCAAAGTGTAAAGTTAATGTGTATCAATCACAGAGATTAATTAACAAAACATTTACCTAACCGTAAGTACAAAATCTTGAAATAATATCTGAAACCTGTTAGACAATCCAGAACGGTTAAAAAAAGCCACTCATTAATAAACAATTGGCAATAGAACTCGATAACCAAAATAAAATCTATAACAAGGTAAAAGCGATAGTCGGACTATCGAATAACCAGATATCACATATAAGGCAGTGCCGGCGCGAGGAGAATTTAGAGGAAGGTATTAGGAGGGAGGTATTAGGAAAGGTCAGCCCGGGAACGTGTCAGTTGCTGAACTGAGTAAGCGCTGATAATAACGTTTGCGGGACGCTGATTCTATTACAGCACACACGGAAAAAAGGAACCCCTTAAGAAATTACTAATGGAGAGCGATTCTACGGATGAGGGATATAAAAGAAGAAGAGATACAGGAGAAAAATGGGAAGACAATGAGAACACCACCACCAATAAAAAACAAGCAAGAGGAAAAGTTAGATGAAATTCTAAAATTGACGCAGGAGATGAAAACAGAAATTAGGGAGATGAAAAACGAAACTAAAGAAATGCGGAAGGAACAGCAAGAATTGAGGGAAGAGATTCAAATAATAAAACAGTTAAACGAGACTCTCAGAAAAATGTACGAAACAATACAGAAGGAGAATGAGGATATTAGGAAAGAAATAATTAATATCAAAACTACTCAAGAATGGATAGAAAAAGAAAGAAGGAAAAACAACGTTGTAATGACTGACCTAAAAACAGATATGACGGATTCAAAGGAGTTAACAAGAGCAGTCACTACTTTCATGAAAAAGCAACTGAAAATCCAAAGTTAATACAGCACGTAAGTTAGGTAATAAAGCTTGTTTGATAGAACTAGATAATGTAGAAGATAAAGAGAAGATTATACACGTGAAAATGAAAAAGATGATACTAAGGAACGTTAAAACGGAAAAACGTAAAAAACAATGAAACATAGATAATTTAAAAGAAGAACATACGGAAGAAAGATACAGACAAGTATTAAAAGATAGACTAACACAAGATCCAGATGGAAATATTGAGAAAAAATGGGGGAATATAAAAAACAGTATTACCAAAACAGCCGAGGAAATACTAGGACATAAAAAGCAACAAAGATGTAAAAAATGGTATGATGAAGAATGTGAAAGCAAAAAGAAACAAAAAGATCAAGCACGAAAACAATGGCTAAATACAGGAGGATAGACAGAACTGAAAGAATATAAGAAAAAGAAGAAGGAAGCGGACAAATGCTGTCAGAAGAAAGAAGCGGACAAATGCTGTCAGAAGAAAAAAGCGGAGTGGATAAAGGAGTTAATGATAGAAATAGAAAGTGACAACCGATATAATAAAAAACTATATGATTACATAAGAAAACAAAGTAAAAGGAGCAAAGTAACCACCAGAATCAGCAATAGAGAATGGGAAGCATATTACAAGAAAGATCGAAAGGAGGAATAATAACAAATCTCCAACAGAAGAAGGCAATAGGACCAGATGGAATAGTTAACGAGCTGATAAAGAAAGGTGGCGAATAACTGAAAAGAAAGATATATGAATTACTCATGAACATATGGAAGAAAGAACAGATGCCAGCAGAATGGCGTTCAGGTCTAACAATACCAATCTTCAAAAAAGGAGACCAATCAAAATGCGATAACTACCGAGCAATAACCATGCTTAACACAGTATACAAAGTCATGACATCACTTTTAAGAAAGGAAATAAACAAATACGCAAAACAGAAACTAGATGAATACCAATATGGCTTCAGAAGTAGAAGTGGTAAATCAACACTATAGATGCAGTGCATGTAATGACACAAACGATAGAAAAAAGGTATAAATATGGAATCGATTTACATATACTGTTTGTAGATTTTAGGCAAGCATTCGATAGTATTAGCAGGCGTAAACTGATAGCAGACATGAGGAAAATGGGTGTTCCAAATAAGTTGATTCGACAGACAAAGATGTCAATAAACAACTCGAAAACCAGAGTAATAACTAGTGAGGGCTATAGTGAGGAAATTGATATGGTAGATGGAGTGAGGCAGGGGGATGCATTATAAACGATATTATTCAATATAGCATTAAATGGAGCGATTAAGGCGATAGAAACAGACACAACAATAGCCCAGAACATGACACATATAATAGGGTCGGGGACGATCTGGTACTAATAGCAAGGATTAGGAATTTTTTGGATGAAATGCTAGGTGACCTGATAGAAGAAGCAAAAAGTAGAGGTCTGTAGATAAACCCAGAAAACCCTAAATATACGCTAGCCAGCAGGGAAACAATAGAGAGTATGAAAGAAATCACAGTACAGAACTACAAGTTTAAAAAAAAAGCAAACTTCAAGTACTTAGGCATTACGATGAACGAGAAGAACGACAGAAATATAGAGGTGGCAGAAAGGGTAAAAGCAGGAAACAAAGCATACTGGAAATACAGAAAATTTCTTAAAGATAAACATCCAACCATAAACACCAAATTGAATCTGTATAAAGCCGCTATCGGACCAACACTGACATATGCCGCAGAGACAATCTCCTTGACAAATAAAAATTAAGAAGCTGTAAGGAGTGCCAAAAGGAAAATATTGAGGACATTTTTGGACCAGTCAGAACAGAAGAGGGCGATTTCAGAACTATGATGAACCATGAAATTAGACAAAAAATGGAAGGACAGGATGTTGTAAAGTTCATAAAAGCCCAACGATTGAAATGGTACGGACATGTACCCAGAAAGGAGCCGGCAACAATAATAAGAAGAATAAGTAATTGGATACCACAAGTAGCAAGGCCAAAAGGGAGACCGAAGACAAGATGGGAAGATCAAGTTAAAGAAGATATGAAAAAACTGGATATAAAAGATTGGAAGCAGATATAAAGGACCGCCAAAAGTGTGACAAGATAACAGAAAAAGCAAAAAGACACGACAATCTATAGGAAAAAAAAACAAGAAAAATGCGGAGTGACTCCCCTCAAATAAAGAAGTCTAATAGCTCAAAAGAACGTCCACCACTTTGACAAGAGTGAATAGCCCATATCTATATATATAATATATATATATATATATATATATATATATATATATATATATATAAATTATTTGTTTTTCTTTAACCTTGTATATAAATTCCTTCCATTGTTCTTGGGCATCAGGTTAATTATAAATAATGTATCAAATTCTATTTTTTATTTGACGTTTCGCTCCATAGTTCGGAGCATTTTCAAAAATGTTTATATTGATGTTGTTAAAACAATAAATTGTAAACGATTGAACTATTAAAATTAAATGTACACACAGAGACGACAAAAACTGGTTACTAATAAAACTATTTATACCCATGAATCTCTTTGTTGTTATATATATATATATATATATATATATATATATATATATATATATATATATAACAACAAAGAGATTCATGGGTAATTCACGCAAAATAAAGGGCTACTGGAATAGAGTGGTAACCGTGGACATGCATGTTTCTGGCTCATTTTGCCTCTTCAGCACGGCATAACCAAATAAGGATGTGAAATTTGGGAGCAAAGATGTTAATCGAAACATGGAAAAACACAAAATAACGGATTTCAGCAGGGAAACCAAACGCTCATTTGTGTTCATAGCGGGGGGGCTATATGCGCCTCCGTGTCGATGTTGGTTGATGTCCTGAAAACTCGGGATCTTCCAATTGAAGACACAAATGAGCGTTTGGTTTCCCTGCTGAAATCCGTTATTTTGTGTTTTCCCATGTTTCGATTAACATCTTTGCTCCCAAATTTCACATCCTTATTTGGTTATGCCGTGCCGAAGAGGCAAAATGAGCCAGAAACATGCATGTCCACGGTTACCACTCTATTCCAGTAGCCCTTTATTTTGCGTGAATTACCCATGAATCTCTTTGTTGTTGTTGTTAACATATCACGCGATATTCCTACATTTTCTTTGTTATTTACTATGGGTCGGAAGGTTCATGGCGGGGGGGCTATATGCGCCTCCGTGTCGATGTTGGTTGATGTCCTGAAAACTCGGGATCTTCCAATTGAAGACACAAATGAGCGTTTGGTTTCCCTGCTGAAATCCGTTATTTTGTGTTTTCCCATGTTTCGATTAACATCTTTGCTCCCAAATTTCACATCCTTATTTGGTTATGCCGTGCTGAAGAGGCAAAATGAGCCAGAAACATGCATGTCCACGGTTACCACTCTATTCCAGTAGCCCTTTATTTTGCGTGAATTACCCATGAATCTCTTTGTTGTTGTTGTTAACATATCACGCGATATCCCTACAACTTCTTTGTTATTTACTATGGGTCGGAAGGTTCATGGCGGGGGGGCTATATGCGCCTCCGTGTCGATGTTGGTTGATGTCCTGAAAACTCGGGATCTTCCAATTGAAGACACAAATGAGCGTTTGGTTTCCCTGCTGAAATCCGTTATTTTGTGTTTTCCCATGTTTCGATTAACATCTTTGCTCCCAAATTTCACATCCTTATTTGGTTATGCCGTGCTGAAGAGGCAAAATGAGCCAGAAACATGCATGTCCACGGTTACCACTCTATTCCAGTAGCCCTTTATTTTGCGTGAATTACCCATGAATCTCTTTGTTGTTGTTGTTAACATATCACGCGATATTCCTACATCTTCTTTGTTATTTACTATGGGTCGGAAGGTTCATGGCGGGGGGGCTATATGCGCCTCCGTGTCGATGTTGGTTGATGTCCTGAAAACTCGGGATCTTCCAATTGAAGACACAAATGAGCGTTTGGTTTCCCTGCTGAAATCCGTTATTTTGTGTTTTCCCATGTTTCGATTAACATCTTTGCTCCCAAATTTCACATCCTTATTTGGTTATGCCGTGCTGAAGAGGCAAAATGAGCCAGAAACATGCATGTCCACGGTTACCACTCTATTCCAGTAGCCCTTTATTTTGCGTGAATTACCCATGAATCTCTTTGTTGTTGTTGTTAACATATCACGCGATATCCCTACAACTTCTTTGTTATTTACTATGGGTCGGAAGGTTCATGGCGGGGGGGCTATATGCGCCTCCGTGTCGATGTTGGTTGATGTCCTGAAAACTCGGGATCTTCCAATTGAAGACACAAATGAGCGTTTGGTTTCCCTGCTGAAATCCGTTATTTTGTGTTTTCCCATGTTTCGATTAACATCTTTGCTCCCAAATTTCACATCCTTATTTGGTTATGCCGTGCTGAAGATGCAAAATGAGCCAGAAACATGCATGTCCACGGTTACCACTCTATTCCAGTAGCCCTTTATTTTGCGTGAATTACCCATGAATCTCTTTGTTGTTGTTGTTAACATATCACGCGATATTCCTACATCTTCTTATATATATATATATATATATATATGTATATATATATATATATATACATATATCTGAAGTTTTTCTTGGTTTTAGGTCATTCTTCAAATTAAAAATATAAAAAGACGGTTTATGTTGTTGAGATTACCATCATTTATTTCCGTTTCCGCTTATTCAGCCTTTTTCAAAATAATACTACATCTAAAATAAAATGATTTTCTCACTAAGAGATACAATACTACAAAAAATCCTTTTTACTTACCTCAAACGTAGAATAATAGTTGTCAATATACATTAAAATGTTCAGTCAAGAACTTCGTCGAAACATAAAATATTCTTATCACTCTTACTGAAAACAACATTCACAACAAAGAATCCACAACGTTTGTACACATTAAAATTATTTACAGTACTGCTAGATATATTTTACTGAGGTTGTTCAAATCTTTCTTATTGTTATACACTTATAATTTTTGTGTATATATATATATATATATATATATATATATATTGAACTAGTCCTCTATTATATAAAAACTATTCACAAATTTGAACAGACATTAAAATGTTATATTAATACGTACGGAGTATCATTAGACACAACCAAGTTAAAAAACTAAGATTTCATATAGACAAATAGATTGAAGTGAGCAAATATATTGTCAGATATTGAGAAAAACGGTTACCAAAAGGATTCAAAGGATAATGAATAAAAATTATAACAACCACATTGTATGAATAAGTATAAAAATTTTACCTTAACGATTAATCCCAGGTCAAATCAATGTCAACATGTGTCCAAATAATCTAAACGCTGCCACGTGATTATCTGGGCACAGAGCATTGGTCGTCTTCTACCTCAATGGTAAATTGGATATAGGGATCATAGCTGTTAAAAACAAATAAAATTTCATCAACCATGTCTCTAGGTAAGGCAACAATCATGTCATCGACATACTTTTTTACGAATAATAGGGTGATAGGTAAAACCGGGATTACAGTATCCAATAAGTCATCCATCACATAGCAAGCTATAATAGGGCTAATGGTAGCACCCATAGGTGTACCAAAATTCTGTTTATAAAAGTTGTTCTCAAATGAAAAATAGGTGTTATTAAATAAGAAAGTTATTAATTCCATAAAAGTGTCTTTATCAATGCTACAATGACTGCTAATATCACCCCACCTCTTACTAATTGCTCTCAGTGCAGCGTCCAAATACACGTTACTGAAAAGAGACACAACATCCAAACTTGCTATTATGTAATTATCCGGAATATGCAATTTATTGAATTTATTGAAGGCATCAAACGAATCACTAATAATGTCTTCAATAAATTCAATAAATTGCATATTCCGGATAATTACATAATAGCAAGTTTGGATGTTGTGTCTCTTTTCAGTAACGTGTATTTGGACGCTGCACTGAGAGCAATTAGTAAGAGGTGGGGTGATATTAGCAGTCATTGTAGCATTGATAAAGACACTTTTATGGAATTAATAACTTTCTCATTTAATAACACCTATTTTTCATTTGAGAACAACTTTTATAAACAGAATTTTGGTACACCTATGGGTGCTACCATTAGCCCTATTATAGCTTGCTATGTGATGGATGACTTATTGGATACTGTGATCCCGGTTTTACCTTTCACCCTATTATTCGTAAAAAAGTATGTCGATGACATGATTGTTGCCTTACCTAGAGACATGGTTGATGAAATTTTATTTGTTTTTAACAGCTATGATCCCTATATCCAATTTACCATTGAGGTAGAAGACGACCAATGCTCTGTGCCTTTTCTAGATACTAAGTTTATTCGTGTTGACAATACGTTGTATATAGATTGGTATCGAAAACCAATCTCGTCAGGGAGGTACATGAGTTACTGGTCCTATCATAAACACTCTATGAAAGTTAATTTAATAAAACAAATGAAGAGTAGAGTATTAAACATTTCTGACCCTTCATTCCATGATAAGAACCTTAAACACCTTTTCCAACTTTTCATTGATAACTCATATCCTAAGACTTTATTAAAAAAAATTTTATTCAATACGTCAGTCATCAATAATGGTAATATTAACAATACCAACCAAGTTGAAAGTGTTCAAGCCAGTGCTGGAGCGGTTGCAGTAGATACTCCATTTTTTTATGTTTCCATACCTTATATAAGGGATGTTTCCCCTAAAATTTGTAGAATTTTTAAACAACTTAGTAACGTTAAGATCGCTTTTAGTACAGTTTTGACAATTAAATCCGTTTTTAGCAAACTAAAGGACAGGACTCCAACCTTAGCTCTCTCAAATGTGGTTTACTCTATACCTTGTGGTGATTGTAATAATAAATATATTGGCCAGACTTCTAGGACCTTATCCCAAAGGATATCGTCCCATAAGTCTGACACTCGGTTGCATCCAGAGAGATGTGCTCTGGCAGAACATGTGAATGTTGAGGACCATCATATGAATTATTCTGATGTAAAGGTTTTAACAATGGAAAATAATTATCATAAGAGGCTCTTTTTGGAAATGACTTTTATCGCACAAGAGCCAAATTCTATCAATAAAAAATCAGATATAAAAAACCTTAGTGAAATTTACTCTTTTTTACTGTCTGTTGACACACAACAAAATTTCAATATGATTCGGGATTTACATAATTCTTCAATTTTATCATAAAAATATCTTTTTAATAATAACATTCAATTTTATTCCCCCACCTGTTGTGGTTTTTTGTCGCTTTGGAATGTGCACCTACCATTAACAGGAAAAAAATTATAACTAGTTTCGTATAATAACGTGATAGATGGATTTGCCGTTTGTGTATGAAATGTTTCAGTTTGCGGAAATAATATTTTAAAATGTAATATAAATTTTATTAAGCTTTTTAGTAATTTCGACTTTGTCATGTTTCTTGTGTCACAGCGTTATAACAACTATTTTTATTAATCTCAACATAATGTAAGTATGAAGGAATTTTTTGATAATAGACGTAATTTGCTTTGAAACGGTTGGAATTGTGCCATAATACCCAATAAATGTTTTTTGTTTACTTTGATAAATTCAAAAATGAAATAATTCTATCACATACATATTTTAAATAGAATATATTTTTTAAGCTGGTTGATTCCTGCAACATACACTCTCTTATGTGAGAGATGAGAGTTTGTGGTGCTTGAATAGCTAGTTGTTTTTACATAATTGATAATATTCTTCAAACATTTTAAATAGAATATATTTTTTTAAGCTGGTTGATTCCTGCAACATACACTCTCTTATGTGAGAGATGAGAGTTTGTGGTGCTTGAATAGCTAGTTGTTTTTACATAATTAGTAATATTCTTCAAAATTTTTTGACTACAAAAGAATTTCAATGTAATGTATTGGCTTTGTTATTAAATATAATTATTTCAGTATTATAGTCGGGTAAAATTTTGTCACAGTTTGACCTTTTCTGACAGTTCATGTTTGTGTCGCCATCAGTGCTTTTTGTTGAGTTGAAACATGCTTGACTACTTCGCTGCTTTTTGTGAGAGAGAGAGAGATTTTGCGATTGGTCGGGGTTGTTTTGGCTTGGCGGATTGTGGTGTTGGTCGCATTTAGTTGTTGTAACGTTTTTGTGATTTTTTGTAGTGCTCCCTGATGATGGAAATAAACGTTTCCGAAAGCTTGCAAATATTATAAAGAGTGTACTTTTATTTGCTGCTACCCCAATATTTTTGCCAATTTTTCCTAACTGGTCAGCAAAGACTTCCAATCTTTTTATATATATATATATATATATATATATATATATTATTGTGAAAAAATAGTGCTACACACTGTATATATCTAACACAAGTTAATTACAACTTAAGATATTAACGAGTATAAAATTATTGAAGGAAAAACTATTTGAGAGTCAAATTTAAACTAAATTAAACTAATGAAATTTCTTTAAACTTTATAATGTACCTTGTATACACATATACATGACACCAATATAATAGGATTCAAACTATTTAAGAGAAAAATTTGAAAAAAACATCACCTGTTATGAAGTGAATGAGTTCACTTTTCGATTGAAATCGTTAAATGTTTATGCATTATCTTAAATTCCCATTAGATACCATTAAACTATTTAGAAGCCCTAGAAATATTTCTTGTATTATATCCAAAGGTGAAATTCCAAATAAAAACATTAGGGTTATAAAATCTTTGACTTCTGGAAGTATGTGTCAGCTGGGTAGAGAAAAATCCATGACAGCTAAAAATATTTTAAGAATTAATAAAATGCAAAAGATAAATAGTTGAATTGTTAGTTTAGAATTGTTAAAAAGTATGTTTTATAATTAAAAAAGTTAATATCTTAAATAATAAAATGAAATCTTTTGACTGAACTACTATGAGTTATTTTGATTGGTTACAAATATTTTTATGATTTCAATAAACAGAGGGCTAATGAAAAATAAGGTTTCTTGTTTAGAAAAAAGTGGTTGCTTAGGGAGATAAGGGAAGGTTGTTGATTTTTGGAAAGAAAAAAGTAGTAGAGGGTTGGTGCTAAGAAAAGCCAAAAGAAACACATTATTTTTCTTTCATAATAATTATAAGACTTGTAAAATTTATAACCAATATTAAAAAGTGAATACATGAACACATGTTTACATTTGTTGCGTTTAATGTATTTATCCATACCACTTACAAACAAACACTATAATGAAAAATATGTTTTAGATATACAGGGATCATCAACAGTAAAATAGTGATGTGCATTTACAAATGATTCTTCAAAATCACTTTCTATATCAACTTCATCATCCTCGCTATCTCCGTCTTCGGCCAACTTAATAATAATATTATCTACAACAGTACCTAAAAGTGGTTCTTTGTTCATAAATTCATCTTCAATCTTTTTAACATGGTCACATCTAACTTTCCAATCATTTGCAGAAAATGTGTCAATTCATTACAGAATTATTTAATCTTTGTAAAATTGAAGGTAACATTTCGTTTGGCCACATATTCTTTAAGTGCCGCCCAAACCTTAAAACTTGCAATCCATATCGTATAAACAATTCATTAATTTTATAAGTTTTATTATAAAGATCCAGTTTCAACATTTGTTCACTGTAATATATGTTTATTTCAGAAAGCCAGTTTTTTAATTGTTGTTAAGTCCAAGCAGTCGTAGGTAATTTTCCATTTAGAACATTATGATATGGGGCGTTATCAATTACTACAACAACGTTTTTTGGTAGGTTTGGAATAAGTTTTTCTTGTACCCACTTCTCATAATTTTCATACGCCATTTCATTATGATAATCTCTTGTTTTTGACTGGGAGTTCCACATAATACCAGCATTAGGTACAAAACCATTTTCACTTCCTGTATGCACAATAATGAGCTTATTTTCTTTTGAAACGGGTTTTCTCAATCCTTCGTTACTCTTGTCGCTCCATCCTTTAAGGTGCGTTTGACATGAATGAATGTATGTTTCATCCATATAAATGATAGGTTTGTTCTGTTCTGACGTTCTATCAACAAACTTCTGTCGTTTTTCATGTTGGTCCAACGAAAACCCAAACAATGTATTTGTTTCCGCAGAGATTCGCGACTTCCTGCAAAGCCATAACTATCTGCAAAGGTTTGGAGTACATTTGTTTACGTGGGAACTTTTTTCTCGGACATGCGATAAATTATTATGCACCTTCTAAGCACAGTTTTGGCGAATTCATCCATACGGATACTGGACGTTCTTTGTTTTTTAGTAGACACATCATTGTCAACACTACTCCCTGTCAGAGCCTCTTTTTTTAATACAGGAAAGCGCTCTTTGGCTAACTTTCGTAGCAGCAGAAACTCGTTCAATGACCTGACAATAAAATAAGTCGATATATATGTTGTATTAAAAGTTTTACTCATGTGTAGTTTTATACAAATTAAAAGAGGAAGTAGTTAAATTAGTTTTCAGTGACCGTTCTTTGATATAAAAATTTTTGTCGTGATATTCGGCCATTTAAAAGGAAAATTATATTCAAAAATACTATATTACGTTTCAGTTGATAAATTGTTTTAAACGATCTTCAGATTTTAGTTCAAACATATTTCAATATGACCAGACCACAATTGTAACTGAAATCGGAAGATGGTTCAAAACAAAAAATTAAACCGAAACGTAATAGAGATAGGTATGAAATGAGTATAATAATTATAAGCTAAAAAACCTATTGCATTTGAATGGGTATCTTACACAAAATAAACATTTGCCCTTTCATATACTCCTGTAGAGAGAAACAGAATAGTTATTTATGCAACAAGTGCATAAAGTGGTGCGTTTTTTCACGAATAGAAAAATTGACGCGTGAG
Organism: Galeruca laticollis; assembly: GCA_963921935.1. Lineage (NCBI taxonomy): Eukaryota > Metazoa > Arthropoda > Insecta > Coleoptera > Chrysomelidae > Galeruca > Galeruca laticollis. The sequence continues at coordinate 147,037,795 of OY998176.1, read as the reverse complement.
CCGCAGGCATGCAAAAACCATAAAATGTCTCATTTAGGTTGCTCTAAATGGACTAAAAATGGCGTGGATTTGTTTGTCATGATGACATAAAGGTGCATGAAATTGACACATGAGTGCATAAAATTGACACATGAGTGCATAAAATACTTTGTCTTACCCTAAAGTCACTTTTTTAAATCGACTAACAAATAAATATCTTATGTACGACAATCGATTTAGAAAATTTACTATCAAGTGAAAATTTGTTAAATAATTACTTTGGTTTAAAAATTTTTATTGCAATAATTAAAACTTACCTTTGATAATGGAATTGTCGACTTGCCATTGTTTGCCCCTACGGTCATAAAATTTAAAATGTTCATAATTATTTCACGACACTGCTCACTCAACTTTTTATGAACCACTTTACTCTCTGGAGTCGCCAGAACAAGTTAGTATTGCACAACCCCGGTAATCACACTTTTCTCTGAACTGTACTGTCGAAACGAAGCTGACAAATTCTGCCAGCGAAGTGAGCTCTTGCAATCCGCATATGTCTTTGCTACGGCGCATCGGACGTTGCCAAACTTCCGACTGCCAAAATTAATTTGCAAACCTGTACATAGTATCTCGTATAACGTAATAGAAATTCGTCATTTTAATTACCATCATAAGAATTATATCAGCTGAAAATGTGTACAAGATCGTAAACTTTTCTTTGCTTATTAGTAATTTCTATAGTTTTTATCGCGTTTATCATAGTAGATACTTTATTTTCAAGCTTCTGAGTAACCAGTCGAACTTATATAGTTTGAGATGGTTTTTGGCATACACATTCATCATCGTTATTACTTTCTTTGTTTTATAATGTCGGTTGTTCATCATTTCACTTTCATTCTTGGAGAATATAGAAAGCAACATCCTCGAGGCTCAGGAACATATTTCCCTATTTTTCAAATTCATACCAAACTTTATGTTACTCTCAAATTTCATCATCGCTTTGTGTACCACTTTGTTACTTTTCTACAAATACTGTTTGGTAGACGGACTGAATAAAACAGTGACCCGGAGAAAAACTTTTTATTTCTGAAAACTTTGATGTATACTACAACAACTTCAAAGAACATATTTACATAGTGAGATGATTTAATAAAATAAGAATCAATACCGATAAAAATAGTATACCACTGCAGGATAAATTACAAATATCTAATAGTGAATTATAAATCTAAATAAAAAATTTTACTGCAATGTTGTTATTATTATTAAGTATTATAATTAGTGTTTTTAAATGAAACTCAAGGTCTCTAGTTAATTCCACAATATGATACAAGTTATTGAAATTTCTAAAAAATTGACAATTGTTTCGATAAATCAATATCATCGTCAGAATGACAGAAGTTACATTTCATTTTATGCCTACCTGATGTTTAGTAGTTATATTTTTGGCTAGACCAAGAAGTAACCTAACTTGTGATTGGCTTAATATATGTTTATAGAAAAAAGAAGAAGATGTGATATTACAAATATTGAAGCTTAGATATTATTAGCCCTATGGTGATATCCTGGATATCATTTTTCCAATTAAGATCAGTATAACTGTGCAATGATATAGAAAACCAGGAAAACTATATCTGCTGATCTTTACAATTATCACTTAAGGAGACAGTTTTTGAATTATTAACAATATCCCTTACATTATTAGAAAACTTCTTTGTTGGGTCTGCTTTAAGAACTTTTACATCGCTGGATTCTATGAAGTTATATACTTTGGAATTGTAATTTTCAGTCGTCAAAATGACAGTAGCATTCCCCTCATCGGATTTTGTAACTGTTAGGTTATTATTCTCTATCTTCTTTTTTATTGCATTTAAAACTGAAATGTCATTTTTTGTTTGACGTTTAACTTTTGAAGGTTCAATATTTTTGATTAAATTAATGTAAGGGATATTGTTAATAATTCAAATTATCTTTTAAATGATTACGAAAAGAGGTCTATCATACATAAGAATCCTCATTGTCCACAATTATATGGAACAGTTAAATTACATAAAATAACGAAACCAATTAGACCTGTAGTCTCTTATGTTAATGCTCCTAATAATATATTGGTAAAAAAGCTCAACAATATACTCAATACTTACGGATATGAATCTCAGTACTCAATTAGAAATTCTATAGAACTAATCAAAAAGTTGAAATCAATCCACTTGCAAGATAACTATAAACTCATATCGTTCGATGTAACTAATATGTTTACTAAAATTCCTCCTAAAGAATGTCTAATACTTGTAAGAAAATAACTAGAAGATAAAAATATTAATCCAGGAATAATATCAGATATACTTAATTTATTTGATGTATGCATTAATCAGAATTATTTCACTTTTGACAATAAGATATATATTCAAAATGAAGGTTTACCAATGGGAAGCCCTATATCACCTATTTTAGCGAACATTTTCATGGACAATTTAGAAAGAAAGATCTTTGAAAGTAATATTTCGAAAAATATTTAATTTTGGTATAGATATGTGGATGACATATTAGCTTGTTTTATGGGTAGTGAGCGACAATTAGATGTGTTTTTCAACCACATCAATAATTTACACCCGAAAATTAAATTTACATTAGAAATTGAAGAAAATAGCTCAATCAATTTTCTTGATTTAAAAATTCAAAGAGTTAATAATGTACTTGATTATTCAATTTACCGAAAACCAACACAGACTGATGTGACAATTCCATTCAATTCTAACCACCCTGTCTCACACAGACTAGCAGCATATAATTCAATGATACATAGAGCTTTTTCAGTTCCTATGAACAAATGTAATTTTGATAGAGAGATTAATACAATTAGACAAATAGCAACATCTAACGGTTATCCATTAGATATGATAAATAAACTAATTAGTAAAAAAGAGAAAAAAGTGGCATTACAACTAATATATCCTAAACAAGCTGATGAAATTAAAACTTATAAAGCCATCACATATGCAGGAAATATTTCTAATAATATTTCAAAGATAATATCTTCAGCAACGAATGCAACAATTTTTTTTAAAGCAGAAAGTAACGTTAGTACAAAATTGTTGAATGTAAAGACAAAAATACCACTATTAAAGAAGTCAGGTATATATAAACTCAAATGTCCAGAATGTAATGCTGTCTATTTCGGTCAGACCCTTAGGAATTTTGAAATACGATACAGTGAGCACTTACGAGCTTACAGATTAAAACAACCAGATAAATCCCACTACGCAAAACATCTACTTGACACCAATCATTCATTGACACCTAACACAGAACTAGAAGTGCTGCATATTTGTGAAAAGAAACAAGAACTGGATTTCCTTGAATAACTGGAAATTAGAAGACATTTAAGAAACCCACAACATGAAGTTGTCAATGAACAGTTAAATCTAGGGAATTCCCCACTAATAAACTGTCTCCTTAAGTGATAATTGTAAAGATCGGCAGATATAGTTTTCCTGGTTTTCTATATCATTGCACAGTTATACTGATCTTAATTGGAAAAATGATATCCAGGATATCACCATAGGGCTAATAATATCTAAGCTTCAATATTTGTAATACCACATCTTCTTCTTTTTTCTATAAACATATATTAAGCCAATCACAAGTTAGGTTACTTCTTGGTCTAGCCAAAAATATAACTACTAAACATCAGGTAGGCATAAAATGAAATGTAACTTCTGTCATTCTGACGATGATATTGATTTATCGAAACAATTGTCATTTTTTTAGAATTTTCAATAACTTGTATTATATTGTGGAATTAACTAGAGACCTTGAGTTTCATTTAAAAACACTAATATGAGCATATTCCACGAAGTAAGGGTCGAGACAGTCAATTTCATTAAGTATTATAATTCATTAATTTAACTCATAGTACAAGATATCAGTTTCATTTATAAGTATATCGCGGGTGATCTGGCAAAAGCTCCTATCTGACAATTCATTTAAAATTGAGATTTGAGTAGCATCACGTTTCATGGTTTCATGCGCATGTACAGGCAAAATGTCATATCTGCAGAAAAATACAGTAGGTTACAAATTAAAAAAAAACCTCCTATCAGATCTATACTCAACTCTTATTTGGGCGCAAATAATCCTATCTGCAGATTTTGATGTTATAGCAAAGCCTCCTATCTGCACTCAGCTGTTATAAAAAACTCCTATCTGCATTCTGTTCATGTTAAAAAGCAACAGTGACACGCATTTTTGTGTTTGGTGCATTTTTACTAAGCAAATTGAATTGTATTGTGGATTCTTCGCAGTTATTTTGTAATTATGTATAAAAAATAGACATATTATTTGAAACGCCAGATTTTAAGTTTGGTTTGTTTTGATTTAATAGATAGTGTATTAAAAAGTGTTTATAACTTATAAATTATGGTTTCTCGATCTAAAAGACTTGTACAGTTAGCTGCAGGTATGATTTCTCCAGATGTATATGAAATGCCGGTAGTGTTAACCCGAAATTTAAACTTTCCAAGTACACAGGATAATATTTTACCGGGTAAGTACCAAGAGTAAATTCATGTGCGAAGTTATGAAAAAGTATTTCAGGATACACACATTTATACGTTATAAGTTAATTTTGGTTTAAAACGGGTTTAACGTTATTGTTTATTATTTAGGTACTACAGAAAGCACCTTGCTGTTGGAAAACATGAGCATGACAGATATTGGAACAGTGAACAAAATAGAACAACCAAGCTCACTAAAACACCAAAATGTACCTGAGAATTTTAATCCTACGGTCTTTTCAGATTTGGATGGAATGTCGGTCGTTTTAGCCGAAAATTTCAAAAAACAATCGATACGGCAGGTAGGTACCTACCTACCTAATTACCTAATAATAAGAATAATACCTATGTAGAATAATAACAAATTCCTGTATCAACGTAATAGCATAAAATAATAACAATCAAAGCGCTCTATTCGCATTTTTCTGTCTGTAAGTCTGTAAACTCTTGGGTGTTTAGGTTTGATTGCCCTTTAATAACGTGCGTATTGTTTCAGACATAAGATAAATGATCATTGAACAAAATGTGATTATAGAGGACCAAACTATGGAATTTTTGGATCCAGACGGCATCGGCATTCCGTTTCTTTACATTGCAGCAGTAAATGACGGTGGTAGGTTCTTATTTTACCGAATTGGCTTGCTAAAAAATCCTTTATTAAGACAAAACAAAACGTACAAATTCTAAATTCAAGCAATGATTTTTGCCAGTTAAATAATAAATATTTTTTTTATTTTTAGATATTACAGAAATCTCCTTAGTACACAACCAAAACCCTGAGGAACCCTCAGACGTTTACGATTCTGAAGCGTATCTTCCGTCTAATGATCTTGAACAACAATCATAAAGTGATAATCACCCTTCGAATAATGAAAAAACTGTAGAAAATGAGCATGAAGATATTACAGCGGAATTAACAGCAGAAAATGTAAATGAAGTGGAGGTTAACGTCAATGAAGGAAGGAAAAGACGCCTCAAGGCAAAAGAGATGTAATAGGCAAGAAATAAGAACAACAAACTTCGTATGAAAGAACAACAATATCTCGGGATTAAAAAGAATGAAAGTGTAAGACTAAAACAGAATGTGGTCAAAACCCAGAGAGAACTAAAACCTCACTGTTCTTCACAAGCTTGTAAAAAAGCAACGAATCGACACTGCTCTGATATTGCAGAGCATACGAGAATTGGAATTTTTAGCAAGTTTTGGGAGACCATGAACTGGGATCAGGAACGTGTCTTTGTATCCTCTAATGTAGAAAAAAATGTTACAAAACGTAAAACAGTAGAGGGACCTTCAAGGCGACAGGTTAGTTATACATACATATTAAATAACTTGCAAGTATGTCGTAAAATGTTTCTTAATACTTTGTGTATTGGTTATAAAACAGTTCAGTCATGGGTTTCTGTGTTATACATCCTGAAAAATCAAGCAAAGTCAATATAAAACAGCGTGTCAAAGAACAGCATAGAGCTCAGTATGAAATCTTAGAAGAATTTTTTATACAACTGCCAAAACTACCAGCTCACTACTGTAGGAAAGATTCTTTAAAATTGTATCTAGAACTCCATTTCCAGTCTTCAAGTGACGTTCATAAACTATATTTGACTTACACCAAAGATAAAGCTGTTTCAAGTCTGTCTAGAAAATCCTTCACTACAGTTTTCCACGCTAAACCTAAAAAGGACCAATGTAACACATGTGTCTCATTTAATTTTGACAGAAGAAAAGAATTGCATAACAATTACGATGGGCGTGCAAGCGGTTAAGTTATCCCCATACCTGAATGCTGGCAAAATATATTTCAAAACTAAGTTGTATTGCCATAACTTCACAGTTTTTAATTTGGCAACCAAAGATGTTGTTTGCTATTGGTGGCCTGAAGATCAAAACAACCAACTAGTTGCGTCGACTTTTACTTCATGTATTCTGGATTATCTTCAGAGTTGTTTAACGGATAAAAATTACTAATAATAATTTGGTCAGACGGTTGCCCCAGGTAAAACAGAAATAACGTTCTTGCAAATGCCCTCTTAAATTTTGCTATGTTAAACCAAATAGAGGTATTTCAGAAATATTTGGAACCGGGTCATACTCAGAAGGAGTGTGACTCGGTTCATAGCACCATCGAAAAGAAACTAAGAAACCGTGAAATACACTTGCCTAGTGATTATGTCAATGTGTCCAAAGAGTCTAGAGTAACACCCTTTCCATACAGAGTAAAACTTTTGAAGTTCGATTTTTTCAAAAATTATTCATTGTCAAAAAATTTGAGGTATCAGTCAATTAGACCTGGAAAAATGGCAAGGGATCCTGTAATTAACGATATTCGAGTTATAAGGTACTTACCAAATGGCCAAATCAAAGTAACGCTTAGTTTTGAAGACGAATACATAGAATTACCTAGTCGTCCAAAGAAATTGGATCCAATTTTAGAGTATCCACCACTTCTCACTGGACCATGCAAAATTAAAGAAGAGAAGTGGCTACATCTCCAAGAATTAAAATTTGTAATTTCCAAAAATACACACTACTTTTATGATAATCTATTGCACTAAAGTTACCTGAAATGTTAGACATTCTGACTGTTTTGTATTTTTAATACAGTTTGTAAGAATTAAAGGTAATAAACCTATAAAAGCTGATAATCCTATCTTCTTATTATTTGAAGTAAAATATCCTGTCCCATATTTCGTGAAAAACAAAAAATCTTTTCTGATATATCGGAAAAACCAAAAAGACCTATCTGATTTTACAAACACCAGGTAGTTTTTTTTACGCAAATAATTGGTATTAAGTCACAAGCACGTATTATACCGTTACTTAAATTATCTTAATTTTTTATGTAACATAATTTTTTATAATAATCGTTTTTATCTCTTCCTGTAAAGTTAACCTAACAGTAGATAGGAGCTTTTGCCAGATCACCCGCGATATGCCTAACTTGATAAATAGACAATTCACGACAAAGTTTAAAAAAACTGCTCGTGGTTGTACATCACTTAACGCAAATTCAAAAACATAATTAATCTCATGACGTGCAGTGTACTCCTATACATAAATTATAAAACAATAAAACTGAAAATATTCATGCATAATAAATTAACTATCATCAATAGGGATAAATACTATCCCCCGCTTTTTAGGTGATATAAATAGGGCAGGTATGAGACTTATAAATGTTTCATTGTTGATAAACATTATATGAGAATGTTTTCACTTTTCTTTTAGAGAGTTTATACCAAATTTTATTGATTCGTTAGATATGTAGATACGGATTATAGACGCATCGGTACCTGTGAACTTCAAGCGGCTTTGCTCTATGTGATAGTATATGGGTATTTTCTTATTTTCAATGAACATGTATAAGTTGGTATCTTTTAAGGATCATAGTAGTGATTCTAAGTGTTCTTCTGAGATAAGAAATTTGATATTCATTATATTTGATTCAATATGGTGTATAGTTCCTGCACTGCATAGTTATATGTTTAGTGAAATTGACTGTCTCGACCCTTACTTCGTGGAATATGCTCATATTAGTGTTTTTAAATGAAACTCAAGGTCTCTGGTTAATTCCACAATATAATAAAAGTTATTGAAAATTCTAAAAAATTGACAATTGATTCGATAAATCAATATCATCGTCAGAATGACAGAAGTTACATTTCATTTTATGCCTACCTGATGTTTAGTAGTTAATTTTGGCTAGACCAAGAAGTAACCTAACTTGTGATTGGCTTAATATATGTTTATAGAAAAAAGAAGAAGATGTGATATTACAAATATTGAAGCTTAGATATTATTAGCCCTATGGTGATATCCTGGATATCATTTTTCCAATTAAGATCAGTATAACTGTGCAATGATATAGAAAACCAGGAAAACTATATCTGCTGATCTTCACAATTATCACTTAAGAAGACAGTTTATTAGTGGAGAATTCCCTAGATTTAACTGTTCATTGACAACTTCATATTGTGGGTTTCTTAAATGTCTTATAATTTCCAGTTCTTCAAGGAAATCCATTTTTTTTTCTTTTCACAAATATGCAGTACTTCTAGTTCTGTGTTAGGTGTCAATGAATGATTGGTGTCAAGTAGATGTTTTGCGTAGTGGGATTTATCTGGTTGTTTTAATCTGTATGCTCGTAAGTGCTCACTGTATCGTACTTCAAAATTCCTAAGGGTCTGACCCAAATAGACAGCATTACATTCTGGACATTTGAGTTTATATATACCTGACTTCTTTAATAGTGGTATTTTTGTTTTTACATTTAACAATTTTGTACTAACGTTTCTTTCTGTTTTAAAAGAAATTGTTGTATTCGTTGCTGAAGATATTATCTTTGAAATAATATTAGAAATATTTCCTGCATATGTGATGGTTTTATAAGTTTTAATTTCATCAGCTTGTTTAGGATATATTAGTTGTAATGCCACTTTTTTCTCTTTTTTACTAATTAGCCTATTTATCATACCTAATGGATAACCGTTAGATGTTGCTATTTGTCTAATTGTATTAATCTCTCTATCAAAATTACATTTGTTCATAGGAACTGAAAAAGCTCTATGTATCATTGAATTATATGCCGCTAGTCTGTGTGAGACAGGGTGATTAGAATTGAATGGAATTGTCACATCAATCTGTGTTGGTTTTCGGTAAATTGAATAATCAAGTACATTATTAACTCCTTGAATTTTTAAATCAAGAAAATTGATTGAGCTATTTTCTTCAATTTCTAATGTAAATTTGATTTTCGGGTGTAAATTATTGATGTGGTTGAAAAATACATCTAATTGTCGTTCACTACCCATAAAACAAGCTAATATATCATCTACATATCTATACCAAAATAAAATATTTTTCGAAATATTACTTTCAAAGATCTTTCTTTCTAAATTGTCCATAAACATGTTTGCTAAAATAGGTGATATAGGGCTTCCCATTGGTAAACCTTCATTTTGAATATATATCTTATTGTCAAAAGTGAAATAATTCTGATTAATGCATACATCAAATAAATTAAGTATATCTGATATTATTCCTGGATCAATATTTTTATCTTCTAGTAATTTTCTTACAAGTATTAGACATTCTTTAGGAGGAATTTTAGTAAACATATTAGTTACATCGAACGATATGAGTTTATAGTTATCTTGCAAGTGGATTGATTTCAACTTTTTGATTAGTTCTATAGAATTTCTAATTGAGTACTGAGATTCATATCCGTAAGTATTGAGTATATTGTTGAGCTTTTTTACCAATATATTATTAGGAGCATTAACATAAGAGACTACAGGTCTAATTGGTTTCGTTATTTTATGTAATTTAACTGTTCCATATAATAGTGGACAATGAGGATTCTTATGTATGATAGACCTCTTTTCGTAATCATTTAAAAGATAATTTGAATTATTAACAATATCCCTTACATTATTAGAAAACTTCTTTGTTGGGTCTGCTCTAAGAACTTTTACATCGCTGGATTTTATAAAGTTATATACTTATATACATTAATCAGAATTATTTCACTTTTGACAATAAGATATATATTCAAAATGAAGGTTTACCAATGGGAAGCCCTATATCACCTATTTTAGCAAACATGTTTATGGACAATTTAGAAAGAAAGATCTTTGAAAGTAATATTTCGAAAAATATTTTATTTTGGTATAGATATGTAGATGACATATTAGCTTGTTTTATGGGTAGTGAACGACAATTAGATGTATTTTTCAACCACATCAATAATTTACACCCGAAAATTAAATTTACATTAGAAATTGAAGAAAATAGCTCAATCAATTTTCTTGATTTAAAAATTCAACGAGTTAATAATGTACTTGATTATTCAATTTACCGAAAACCAACACAGATTGATGTGACAATTCCATTCAATTCTAATCACCCTGTCTCACACAGACTAGCGGCATATAATTCAATGATACATAGAGCTTTTTCAGTTCCTATGAACAAATGTAATTTTGATAGAAAGATTAATACAATTAGACAAATAGCAACATCTAACGGTTATCCATTAGATATGATAAATAGGCTAATTAGTAAAAAAGACAAAAAAGTGGCATTACAACTAATATATCCTAAACAAGCTGATGAAATTAAAACTTATAAAACCATCACATATGCAGGAAATATTTCTAATAATATTTCAAAGATAATATCTTCAGCAACGAATACAACAATTTCTTTTAAAACAGAAAGTAACGTTAGTACAAAATTGTTAAATGTAAAAACAAAAATACCACTATTAAAGAAGTCAGGTATATATAAACTCAAATGTCCAGAATGTAATGCTGTCTATTTGGGTCAGACCCTTAGGAATTTTGAAGTACGATACAGTGAGCACTTACGAGCATACAGATTAAAACAACCAGATAAATCCCACTACGCAAAACATCTACTTGACACCAATCATCCATGGACACCTAACACAGAACTAGAAGTACTGCATATTTGTGAAAAGAAACAAGAACTGGATTTCCTTGAAGAACTGGAAATTAGAAGACATTTAAGAAACCCACAATATGAAGTTGTCAATGAACAGTTAAATCTAGAGAATTCTACACTAATAAACTGTCTTCTTAAGTGATAATTGTGAAGATCAGCAGATATAGTTTTCCTGGTTTTCTATATCATTGCACAGTTATACTGACCTTAATTGGAAAAATGATATCCAGGACATCACCATAGGGCTAATAATATCTAAGCTTCAATATTTGTAATATCACATCTTCTTCTTTTTTCTATAAACATATATTAAGCAATCACAAGTTAGGTTACTTCTTGGTCTAGCCAAAATTAACTACTAAACATCAGGTAGGCATAAAATGAAATGTAACTTCTGTCATTCTGACGATGATATTGATTTATCGAAACAATTGTCAATTTTTTAGAATTTTCAATAATTTGTATTATATTGTGGAATTAACTAGAGACCTTGAGTTTCATTTAAAAACACTTATATGTTTAGTGGTAATTATAGTGTTACAAGTCTCGCATATTGGCGATTCTCCCACTGATAGTAAATATTCATGAGTTAACTTCCTGTGTCCAATTCTAAATCTTGTGAGGACTTCGGTTTTTCTTGATATAATAAGTATTCACCTTTTGTTGAAGTGGGTGTCTTTGATTCCGTAGAGTTTATTGTCTCCTTCTTGAAGATACCATTCTAACTGAGTTTGGTTCTTAGTTAGTTTAGCTGAATGATTGTTCAGATCTTTTAGGTTTAGTATATTTATGACGTTTGTGGTATGCATTTGTTCTTTCGCTAGGAAGTCCTCCTTATCATTACCTTCAATGCCTATACGTCTAGGAATCCAAAGGAGTATGATTTCTCTATTTTTAAGTTTTACCTTCTCTTACTGATATTTTATTTCCTTGGCAAGAGGGTGATTTGGGTTGTATGCTTGAATGGAGTCAGGATAGCTCATGGAGTTCGTTGCTATCAGCCATTTACGATAAATTACTAGTTGTGATGAAATCTATTGCTTTATGTATTGCAAATAGTTCTGCTGTAAGTATATCGGTTGATTTATGGAGGCTGAAAATGTTTCCGCTGTTTTTGTGTAATATGCGGCGCTTACATTTCCATTCGATTTGGAGCCTTCTGTGTATATAATGTGATATTCTTTATAGTTGTCTATAATCTGGTGAAACTTTGTTTGAACAGTATTTGAGGTGTGGAAATTTTGATGTGTATTGATAACAATTTGTTAAGTTCCTATTGTACCAATCAAAAATGAAAAAAACTTTTTTCCTTTGCTACTGTTAATTTCGAGAAAATTGTTACTTTCTACTGGACCTGATTTAATTGATTTAGAAATGATACTCTTGTACTGTCCTAGAGCTATACCAGTGATTTTTAATATTATTATTTCTTGTTTGTTGGAAAATAAGTTCCCTGATAGCTGAAAAATAGCTAGGGTTACTCGGTTACCTAAAAAATCTGCGGTTATAAACTATAGAGAATTGAGACCAATTAGTATTTTACCATGTTTGACAAAGGTTTTGGAAAAAGTCATGACCAACCAAATAAAATGTCATCTAGAGTAGTATTTGATTTTACCTGAAAATCAATCAGGCTTTACAGCCGGTTATAGTTGTCCCTCTGCATTAATGAGTGTAACTGATAATAGTTTGACAGAAATCGATTCAGGGAAGTATACGGCTCTAGTATTGTTGGATGTTTCAGGCTTTTGACACCAATAATCATACAATTGTTGTATGCTATTTTGCATTTAGTAGGCTTCGCTGTTCATATGATGAGAAGTTATCTTGAAAATTGATCTCGGTATGTTGAAACTTGCTTGGGGCACTCTTTTAAAAAATAAGTTTTTTTGTGGCGTACCACAGGGAAATGTTTTGGGTCCACTCTTATAATATATATATATATATATATATATATATATATATATATATATATATATGTATATATATATTAACATAGAGTGAAACAACACCCTGTATACCGAACATAAAATAAAAAAACTACTTATTTCAAGAAATAAAAATTTTTGAAATTTCATTTTTTTTAAAAGATTATCTAAAAAAGGAGACAATCTGTACCATGTACTATTCAATAGAGAAAGCATCTAACTGTATAATTTAAAATAAGATTTGAAAAAACATTTGTGAAATGAATTAACAAAATCTGTATAAACCTACAAGACGGAATATTAGAACGTTGTTACATATACAAATGGAAATGATAATCCTTTATTTTTATTGTCAAGGTAAATAAATAGTGAGATTCTTTTTAAAATGAATATTAGGGTTTGAAGGACATGTAAATAAGATTTTATAAATATTTAAAAACATTTCGATATAAGAAGTAAACTGAAAAACATTAATTCTATGGAATGTGACATTTATTGAACGGTTTGACATTATGAACACATATTTTGTAAATTGGAAAATGTCATTTTGTAAACTAAATGAAATATAATTTAAGAGACACAATATGAGTTAAAATCATTAAAGAACCTTAAAACAAAGCGTTTTCAATTGATAGATGGACAATTCACTATTTGAAATGAAATCTATAAAGAAAAGTTTTGATAACCAAATCTGATTGGTGGAATGTATTCAACAAACTTTTAATCTGCGACAAGTAGTTGTTAATAATAAAAAAATTGAAGGAGAAAAAGTTTGTTGATTATACAGACTATTGACTAGGAAAAATTCTTTTTGGGTGGTAGAAAATTTGAGAAGCAGCAAAATTTTGGGAATTAAGAAAACTTTTCGAAAAACAAGATATTTGGCATCAAAATTCAGAAAAGAGAGATACATTGTACTTATGATATGGTAGATTATATATTTAAACAAGCAGATGTAGAAACTAATAAACAATTTGGTAATTATGTTTGAATACTAACCGTATAATTGATATATAATACTTGATTAATATTTGTATGGTGGAATGGATATATCCACCATACCTTTTAGAAAGCTTTTGATTATGTAATTGGACTGAAATGTATTGATGTGGACGGGACATAGCATTGATTCCTGATTTTGTGTAAGCTGGACCAGTGATGTGACAATTTCCAGAAGGTAACCTAAAATAAAGTAAAGGATAATTGAAGTGAATTACGACACAGGAATAAGGTATTTAGACTATTTTCATTATACATAAAAAAGGTTGAATAAAACTTACCAATTTAGTGAAAAAAATTGAACTTTGGTATTAACCCATTAACGCCGAAAAAAAAATTTTTTTGAATTTATTATTATTTTTTCAAAATTTTGATGAAGTAAGCTATGAAATTAACCACCGTTAAGAAAAAAATAAATGTTTATTTTGGAATATACAAAAAACAGTCTGTCACCATATGGGCCCCGTAGGCGTTTCACTGTATAACAAAAACAATAAACAAAATATTGCATTCTAATTTTTGGTGTGAAATTTCATGAAACATTCTATACACAAACCAACATCGCACTTAAAACACATTGTACGGCCTTTGCTTGTACAGTTGAACCCTGCACATCTTCTCCTTTTTCCCTCTGGCACCTGGGCTACATAATGGTTCAGGCCATCAAATCTAACATCATCTCCAACACGGCTACTACTTCCAGCAGCTTTAGGCATTCGACCTGGTCCTTTAGCTATCGTCTTATAATTTGTTAAATATGTCTAAAAATCATAACAATCTGTAAGACAATGTAAAAGAAGTAATGAACATTACTGAATTATTGACAACATTACCTGGGCAATATTTCTCCTAAATTCCAACTGACTGATATTTCGGCCACTATTGCGGTAGAGAATCCAAGCATTTTGTATAGATACGTCAATAAGGTATGTAAATATCGACCAGTACCACTTTTTTGATCGTACACCAATTCTATAACTGAAACAGTATTTGTTATTATATTTTTATGATCATTATACTTTACCGTACCAAGATACATTTGAATCCATCAAATCGGTACCTCCCATGTTCTTATTGTATTTTGAAATTATATCTGGGCGTGGTATAGGTATCATTCTTCTATCTTTTCTGGAAAATCTATCTACAGATTTCACTGGAGCAACTCCATAGCACGTGCTGGCTACTGTAACAACATTATTGTCCATCCATCTCACGTAAAGAATGCCGTCGTTCTTCTCAAGAGTAGAAATGTAAGTGCCTCGAGTTTCTTTGGCCATGATCTTTTTTGGTGGTACAGGGACATTTTTTGGAATTCTATCGTCTCTAATTGTGCCGGTTGCTCCATATCCATTAGCTTTCAAGGTACAAAGTAGGTTAGCGCCAGTAAATAGGTTATCTATGAAGAAATTATAGCGGAAATCCTTTTTGTCTCCTAAATCTTCAATCATGTGTATAAGTGGAGCAGTAGGTTTTCCGAATATTGCGTCATAACCTTGTCTTTTTATAATACTTTTTCCTTGATAAATTTCGAAATTTATCAGGTATCCACTATTGGTGTTCAAACACCAAACTTTATACCCGAACCTAATAGGTTTTCCGCGAATAAACTGTTTACACCCATGCCTCCCGTAGTATTTTATCATGGACTCGTCATACGAAAGGTTTTGTTCGGGTATAAAATGTTCTAAAAACTTTTTTTTCAAGTGATTTACTATGGGGCGTAATTTATACATTTTGTCATTGTAGTCAATATTTTCATTACTAGCAAAATGCAAACATCGACAAATTTGTAAAAATCGGTCGCGTCTCATAGATTCTGCAACCAAAACGTTTTTCATATCCTGTGAGTTTTCCCAATAGCTTCGTTTTGTTGGCAATACATTGTAGCCACTTACAATTAGTATACCAATGAAAACTTTCATCTCTTCTATAGACAACTTTGAATCCGGTAGATTCTTGAGGAGTGAATAACTTCTTGTCTCCTGTATAATTTCTTGAAGTAATTCTTTTGTAAAAAACAACTCAAATAATTGAACTGGACTCAAATTTTGATATGACGAGTAATTCGGCGTTGGAAATTGATAATCGGGATGAACGAGATCGGCCTCAATGAATTCACTTTTTTCTGATTTAGCGACTATAGTCAGTCCTAAATCTTTTGTGGCGTCATTTGGTACCACTGTGGGTAATTGCGCATTATCTAAATCTTCAGAAGTGTCCTGTATTCTCCTACCATTTGAAAATACAACTTCAGCCGGAGCTAACAGTTGACGACCACTCAAATTTTCAACTAATCCACCTTCATCTTCATCCCCTGAATCCTCGTCCGTCAGATCCTGACAATCCGGTGGCTGTATGTATATGTCAGTCACTTCGTTATCAGATTCGTAAGCGATATCTAATGCTTCTTGAAGAGTTATTCCGCTGAAACTAACATTCCTGTATGAAAATGTAAGTCAATAACAATAGTCCGTAGTACGCCTACCGGTCCCATATGGGGACGGTGACGTTTACGACTAAATTATGAAAAACTAAAATCGTATATCAAGAGAATAACTTTATAATATTGCACAAATAATGTCCTTATATAGAATCCATCGATCAGAAATACAATAAAATAATTCAGATTGACATAATTCAACTTACCGACATGGGATGTCCATATTTTCTTTGCTGAAAAAAATCTCTCCAGTAACCAACAGTATAACTTCTCACTCGCGACAATGACAAGCTACTGAACGCTGTCACGCACATTCGATGACTATTTAGAACGATTACTTCCGAAACGGCTTCGTGAAAATTGAATTAGACAGTTAAGACACGCACATAAACAATGGTAGGTTTTGTGTCCCCATATGGAACCCGTAGGCGTTAATGGGTTAAACAAACATTTACAACCATTGTGTTTCGCCATTTTGATATAATAATCGTTTATATAGAAGTTTCAGTATTATAAGATTTGTATTAAATGTTGCCTATTTTAGATTTGTATATAGAGATAATTTTTTCATGTGAGAACGTGATTTTGTTTGAATGAGTGGTCATAATAGATAGTAGGTTTTTTATTAATTTGTGTCTTGTAAAAGAACAATGTATTTGTCTATTCAAAATATTAAATAACGTTCTTTCTAGTTTGAAGAACATTGTAAAATTGTTTTTTGATATATTTTATTTCTTTGTGGTGATGGCTCCATCTAGTTTGAACCGTTGGTAGTTTAAACTGACATCTGTGAATAGTAAAAAGGTTCAACTTGAAACACAGGACCGTCTTAAGAATTTATTACGTATTATTAAACAAGCAAGTACATTTTTATTAACAAAATTTTTAAGAAGACAGAGATATTTAATCAAATCTAGGCGCTTATATTATAAATTGAATTTTTGTTTCTCTATACCTGAACCCTACTCTGAGGTTAAAGAGTTTCTCATGTTTTAAAATATAACCATTTTAGTAATAAAATTTTAAATTTTCACAATATACCGGGCAAATCAAAACTAAATGTAAATTAAAAGAATAATAACTATAAATCATTATTTCTCTCCCCGTTCTATCCATCTATCTATATTTATATATATATATATATATATTTATATATATATATATATATATATATATATATATATATATATATATATATATATATATTTATACATATATATATATTGTTTATTTTGTATTCTTGGGATTGAAGACCATTTTTAAAGACATATAACTAGTAGTTAATACATTTTTATTTAACGTTTCGGTCTTTCCATGACCTTCATCAGAAATAAAATTTTTGTTAAAACTTCGACAGAACGTTCATTTAATTATTCAATATATTTTATAGCTGTTTAGGACGTATCACATATTTTTAAAATGTTCGTTTTGTTTGTGTGTGAGTTATATTCTGTTGTGTGATACGTCCTAAACAGCTATAAAATATATTGAATAATTAAATGAACGTTCTGTCGAAGTTTTAACAAAAATTTAATTTCTGATGAAGGTCATGGAAAGACCGAAACGGTAAATAAAAATGTATTAACTACTAGTTATATGTCTTTAAAAATGGTCTTCAATCCCAAGAATACAAAATAAACTATATATATATATATAGATATATATATATATATATATATATATATATATATATATTAATACAGTTCTATTATTTCAAATTTTAAAGAATCTCAGTCAAATTTTTTTGCAATACTTTTGGCCAACCCTGTATTGTCTATAAAATCAATATGGTTGAAAAACCCTGTATATGTAAGATTTGGCGGAATATTTATTTTCTGATGACATTTACATGTCACAGTTGAAAAAGATATTGGAGGTTCAAGAAAACAGAAGTCATTATAAAGTATTTAGTAATAATAGTATTCCAAATCTTTGCTAAAAGAAAATAACAAGTTTAGTTTTTTTTTTCAAAAAAGAGGAAAGTTTGTAACCACAGTAGAATGTGGTTATTTATTTGAAAAAAATCAGCAGTTGAATTTGAGAATCCGAACGGGGAGCATCTCATGTGAGATCTCTTCAAAAATGTTATATAATCAGTAGTTGAACAGTGTAATTAATTAGTATAAGGCGTTATTCGGTATATTCAAAGTAAATTCAGTGCGTGTATTTTCGAAAAATCACATTAGTATTTCGAAGAATGGTGAAGGATCCTGAATCCTGAATTAGTGTTTGCAGTTGTACGAGTTTGCAGTTTTTTTTTCCTACATCCAGACTTCTGGTGAGTTCGCTCCAAAATTAATTAAATAGATTATTATATCATTGAACATCAGGCCTTGAAACAAAATTAAAATTAGTTGAAATTAAATATTGAATTCAAATAACAACGAAATATAAGTAAACTCATCGAACAATCAAACTAGTGGAAGAAATTATTAAATAAATCGGGTACTTGAGATTTACCGAGGAGTTGAGTGACAATTCAAAATTTGAAATTTATTAAAAAAATAGAAACTTTTGAAATTAGATATGAGGCGGTTATTTAGTTTATAGGTTGTTCTAATTTTAATCTAGTCGTAAAAGATACGATTTCATTATTTGTATTAAAAGGGAAAGCTAAATTTGGAATTTGTTAATTTGGGTAATTATAGATAATCGTTAAACTTATTCTCATTGAAAATTATTTAAATCATTTCAGAAACGTTGATAGAATTTAAACATATTTAATTGAATAGAAATTTTTATTTGGACAGTGAAATTTAGTGGATCATTGGTGACAGACAAGTCATTTATTGATAGTAGTGTCAGAAAGCAATTAAGTGGTATTTCCGATCTTAAATATACGTTCAGAGGAGATAATACAGAACAAAATTAATCATCTTAATTTATAAAAAAAATTATATTAGAACGAACTGAACCCACCTGAGAATAGAGTTAAATAATTCAAGGTGAAATAAACTCATCTTTCGATATTTTAAAACAATTTTTTTTATTCTGCTAGCTGGGAATTCTGACAACAACTGTCAACTTTTGAAATAGATAACATACGGTGCCTAAGCAGTGTGTACAATATTGTCGCTGCAACCAGAGACACACACATACAAATAACATTACGTCGTGTGCAATGCTGTGAAGCCATTTATATGCTGACGACGCACACATTCATCTTTCATTTCAACATGCAAATACATGTATTGGTGAAAATTTAATCAATCGTGATATAAATGCTCTAGTACAATTTGCTAAATTATATTTTTTGCAAACTAATTCTTCCAATAAGTCATCGGTTAAATTCTTTTGGAAGAACTATGAGACTATTAAATGTCAGATAGCTGTCAAAATAGACAATAATGAAATCAAATGTACTCATAAGGTGAAAAATCTTGCACTAACTATTGATAGTGATTTGAGGTTTGAAAACATATTGATTTATGCTTGAATAAAGCTTACATTTACTATCACATAAACCAAAAACTCAACAGACACATTCGCTAGTTATAAGTCACTTTAATTACTGCGATGGCATATATGGTCCTTGTTTAGATGCGACAGACATAGCACGTATCGAAAAAGTTCAGAAATCATGTTTACCATATATTTATGGCATTTCGTAAATATGATCCTGTTTCATATAAACTTGTAGATGCTGAATGGCTAAATACGCAAAAACGTAGAGAATTTCATGCAATTATCTTCTTTCACAATATTACTTTGAACAAGAGACCCGCTTATTTGATAAATAAAATGAAATACCGTACTGATGTTCATACGCTCAATTTGCATTTTAAAGGGTTTATATCACCGCCGCCTCATAGGACACAAATGTTCAAACGAAGCTTTACATACAATATTCACCACCTATACAATAGGGACTCTGCTCCTCTGAAAGTACTGAATCTGAACAGTTTTAAAATCAATATAAAAAAAAGGTTGATAGATGAAAATTATTTTTTTGTTTCTCATACTCGCGTTACCACTATTTTGACTTATATATTACCTTCTATTCGTATATGCATATGATATATATATATATATATATATATATATATATATATATATATATATATATATATATATAGTTTCGATTTTTTTGGTTCTTGGTCTTTTCTTTTTCAATTATATATTGTTCATTTTGGATTCTTGGGTTTAAGGACCATTTGTGAAAACATTTAACTTGTAGTTAATACATTTATATTTTAAACTAAAAGAAATGGTACAAGTTACAATAGAATTTCAAAAGCCACACAAATAAATCTTACCTTCAACAGAACATTCACTTGATCTTTTGATCTTTTAACACACTTCTATTGTAACTTGTACCATTTATTCTAGTTTTAACAAATTTCATTCCTGATGAAGGTCATAATAAGACTGAAACGTTATATATATATATATATTTATATATATATATATATATATATATATATATATATTGAACTACATATCTTATATATGAAAGAACATCAGCTGTTTGAGAATGTTTTGCTTAGTATTCAAAATGGATTGAAACTATGTAATAAAGAACACATTAAAAACCACAATCATAAGTAAAAAATTCATATTATATTAAATCATTTGTTTATAATAATTAGAAAGAGTAACATAAAGATATAGAAATTACCTCAATAAGTGTCTTAAAATTTGAAAACGATTAACAAGTATAGAAGAGAATATTTAATCTGCCTAATATGGATATTTGTTTGTCACTAAGGAATCAGCTGTTTGTCTGAAAATAAACAAGCTTTAGTTATCTAATTTAATATAACTATTAGTTGAACAGGAATAATAAAAATAAAATTCATATTTATTATAAAGATTTAGTCAAGCTAATAAAATATAAATATAAAATGACATAAATGTAATTATATGTCAAACTTTGGTATCAATTTTATGGAGGAAATGTATCATAAGATGGTGATAGATATAAGTAAATATTTGAAACTATTAAATTCGGATAGTTCAAATAACGAAAGCAATATATATATGTCAGATAAAAGAATTTATGTTTATAAATGTAAATGTTATTTCAAAGTTGTCACAAGTATCAAAACAAGAGTTGACATTGTAATATCGAAATATAACCATGAATTTCACTTTTGTTTAAAAACCTTTTGTATTGAAATTCATTTGAATTAAAGAAAAAACCGACTTTTTTAAGTGAAATTCACAATCATATTGGTTTTCAAAACTTTAATAAAGTGCTATAAATGTGAAAAGAACTCTACAGCTCAAGAAAGAATATCATTGGTGTAATATGACAGGACAAATTTGTTAAATTATAAACAAACAAAACTTTGTTTAAAAACAGTGAGCTGAAAAACAATAGTTTATTTATTGATTAAAAAAGTTGACGATCGAGGGGAAGCGTTAGTAGATTGGGTTTGGCGTCGAAGCAGAGAGGATGAGAAGAAAAATTTTACAACAAATTTCAAAAAAAATCGCAACAAATAAGTATAAAAGCTAAAGATTCATCGTATATATAAAACTATGAAACTAGTTTAAATTTAGTGACTATTGCCATGTGTATAATAATTCTTGCGTCTATATGATCGATCTAACTAAAAAGAAAAAAGACTTTATGTAGTTTATTCATTAGATAAAATTTTGAGATTATTAAAAAAGGCCTACATTTCCAAATGTATGTATAGATTATAACCCATTTCTTCTGAACATTTTAATTATCTGTATATATGTAATTTTCACACATAAATTCTTTTATGCTATGTCCATCACCAGCGTTACAGAGAAACGAATTTTATGTATACAGGGTGTCCCGGGACTAATGGGAAAAGAGTCGGGAGCGTATAATATGAGCTAAAATAATGTTAGTACTTCATATAAACTTTTTCTATGCAGACCCTCGTTTTCGAGATATAGGCCTCCAAAGTTTTAATTTTGAATTTGGTTTTATTTTTAATTTTTGTACTAGTTATTTGATCTTTATAAAATTTACGGCAAAGCTATAATATACGTGTATGTTTATTTTGGAAAGGTAAACAGTTTTACAGTAGTGCATTGAAGCCAGGGACGAACTACTTGCAATGGTTAGTGATCCAAAAATTTTGCAGGGATGGCACACCCTGTATGAAATTATCGAATTTCACTTCCCCACACATTAAGCTAATGAAAAGATACTCTTGTTGGAATTCGATAAAATGAGCCGTTTGGCTAATATTTACAGTTTTATTCATGCACTACGTACCAATATACGCATTCACCATTTTTATAAGTACACAACGAGGTAAAACGTAACTTATTAATAGATGTCCAAGATTTACCTACAGTACTACAAAAAAATAATAGCAGAAGATGAAAAACATTAACGACTTATTAATTCGAAAGTTGGTAAAAACTTTTTATAAGTGTTTTTACCGTTTATCAAGTTACCATAGGATTAGTTGTCAAACGTTGTGTAGAATAGTTCGTTGTCATTACTTGTCAATAATTCATAAGTCCTTAATTTAACTGTTACAATGGCAGAATTCACTTTTATTGAGTATGCAGATATGCATTTATTGTATGGACTGGCTTCTCGAAACTGTTTAGAGGCCAGAAGGCTTTATGAAGAACATTTTGCAAACAGAGCATTGCCAGACAGACGAATGTTTGAGTGTATTGATCTCAGGTTACGAGAAACAGGTATGAATAAGTAAATGTAATTTTCTATGTATACAAAACAAAATTTTTAATTCTAGGAATATTTTTGCCAAAAAAAAGTGGAGAAGGTCCAGTACGAAGCATACGTACTGTGGCAGTTGAACAAGACTTGTTAAATGCAGTTGATAATGAACCTTCATCGAGTTTTCTAAAAGTATCAAGAGAACATAACGTCTCGATATTAGTTGTTCATCGCGTCCTAAAAGAACAGCTGTTATATCCTTTTCACATGAAAAAAGTACACAGTATGACAGTGGCTGATTATCCTGCACGGCTTGAGTATAGCCAGTGGTTTCTGCGACAACAACAAGCAGACAATACATTTATTAGTAACGTTCTCTTTACGAACTAATCCAGTTTCACCAGAGATGGAATCATAAATTCTCATAATATGCTTTTATGGGATGATGTGAATCAACATGGCATTATCCAAACTAGGAGCCAGCATAGATTCATGGTTAATATTTGGGCAGGAATAGTTAGCAATCATTTGATAGAGCCATATACTTTATTGACGGTACTTTGACTGGTCAGAGATATTTGGAGTTTTTGCAAAATTAGTTATGGAACCTGTTTGATGATGTGCTACTACAAACTCGTAGGAATTTATGGTTCATGCATGATGGGGCTCCTCCTCATTTCAGTTTAGATGTTCGACAGAATTTTCACACACGGTTTCCTAATAGATGGATTGGTCGTGGAGGCCCTTTTCAATGGCTACCGCGATCAGGAGACGTTAATCCTATGGATTTCTTTCTCTGGGGTTATCTCAAAAGTAAGGTATACGCAACACCCGTGCAAACAAGGCAAGATTTAATAGACAGAATTGTGTTACACTGCAATGTTATTAGAAATAATATGGGACTGCTCTTTCAAGTGCGAAGAAACAACCTTCGTAGACTTAGAATGTGCGTGGAAGTGGGAGGAGCTCATATTGAACATTTATTAGAATAACGTTAGTTTTTATTGTTGTTTAGGAATTAGTTTTAGTCCAATGTTTTATAAATTGTGTTTTTTGAGGTTTTCTTAATAGTTTAATAATTTAGTGTTCGTAATTTTGATGAAAAGCAACTGATTACGTTGTTTGCGTACCTATTCAATTCCTATTAAATGAGTTCTCAATGTTTTTATCATCTGCTATCATCAAATCATTACTTTTCCGCCCAACCTATCTAATATGCGAGAAAAGTATTGGTTTATCCCAAAAAAGTTGGAATTTTGACAAAAATTTTTGAGTTATTTTTACGCTTTCCATCAACAACAACAAGAAAAAACGGTTTTTAGAAAAAAAATCCTGTGTGTATGTCGTCGTTGTTGTCGTCGGTCACGATACAGCCTCCGAAGTGCAATGAGTCAGCAATTTTATGATGGAATATTATTAAGGATATGTCACAAATAAACACTATTGATTTTCAGCTCATCAGAGCCAGTACAGCAGGTGCTATGGTACTTGAAGTACGGCCTTTTGACATTTTTTGAGAAATTTCAGTTTGTTAGCACAATACAGCCTCCGGAGTTCCACAAGTCACCAATTTTATGATTGAATATCATTCAGGACATCTCATATTTTTGTCATTTTTGGAGAAGTTTCAGTTTGTTAGCATGATACAGCCTCAGGAGTATATCCAGGTGACCAATTTTATGATTGGATATTATTCAGAGAGTCTCAGAGATGAACTGTATCGATATTCAGCTCACTAAAGCCAGTACAACGGGTGCTTTGGTACTTGAAGTACCAAATTTTTGTCATTTTTGGAGAATTTTCAGTTTGTTAGCACGATATAGCCTCCAGAGAATATACGGTTGATCAATTTTATGATTGAATATTGTTCAAGGTGTCTCACAGATGTGCCCTATTGATTTTCAGTTGACTTGAGCGAGTACGGCTGGTCCTATAAATCCAGATATACTAAACTTTTTGTTGTTTTTGAAAAAATTTCGGTTTGTTAGCACGATACATCCTCCGAAGTGTATACAAGTAACAATTTTATAATAGAATATTGTTTGGGGCCACAGATGCGGAAAAGTTAGTTTTGATCTTTGAAACCGTTTATTTTTTTGTAATACTGTAGGTAAATCTTGGACATCGTATTAATAAGTTAGTTAGGTAAATTGGTACGTAGTACATTAATAAAACTGTAAATATTAGCCAAACGGCTTATTTTGTAAAATTCCAACAAGAGTACCTTTTCGTTAGCTTAATGTGTGAGGAAGTCAATTTCGATAATTTCATACAGGGTGTGCCATCCCTGCAAAATTTTTGGATCACTAACCATTGCGAGTAGTCCGTCCCTGGCTTCAAGGCACTACTGTAAAACTGTTTACCTTTCCAAAATAAACATACACGTATATTATAGCTTTGCCGTAAATTTTATAAAGATCAAATAACTAGTAAAAAAAATAAAAATAAAAACCAAATTCAAAATTAAAACTTTGGAGGCCAATAACTCGAAAACGAGGGCCTGCATAGAAAAAGTTTATATGAAGTACTAAAATTATTTTGGCTCAGATTATACGCTCCTGACTTTTTTCCCATTAGTCCCGGGACACCCTGTATACAAGTGACCAATTTTATGATCGGATATTATTCAGAGCGTCAAAAAGATGAATCCTATTGATATTCAGCTCACTAATGCAGTACAAGGGGTACTATGGTACTTGAGGTACCAAACTTTTGTAATTTTTGGAGATTTTTCAGCTTGTTAGCACGATACAGCCTCCAGAGAGTATACGATTGATCAATTTTATGATTGAATATAATTCAAGGTGTTTCACAGATGTACCCCATGGATTTTCAGTTGATTAGAGCGAGTACAGTGGTTCCTATAAATCCAGATATACTAAATTTTTAGTTATTTTTGGAGAAATCCCCCGAAGTGTATACAAGTAACAATTTTATGATAGAATATTGTTCAGGGCCACAGATGCGGAAAAGTTAGTTCTAATCTTTAAAAACATTTATTTTTCTAGAGATGTTTTGCAGAGTTGTTGTTTTTATTTACCTGCTCTTTATAGTAGTTAATCTTTGCTCTTTTTATTGAGTTATTTAGGTATGTCTTGTAAGTTAAAAATCGTTGTTAAATTTCTGTGTCATTACCATTTCTTTTATATTTTTATATAATACGTCGCGTTTATTGATTGATTTTATGAAGCATTGTGTAATCCATGACCACCGTTTTACTTATTTTCTTTTTTGAATGAATATCACGGGAATTTATACAGTCCTCAAAGATTTTCATAAAAAAGGGTGTTGCTAGTGAAAACATCGTTCATGCTACACAATTTATTATATTCTAATTTTTTAATAATACTTTTTAGTTTATCAGTAATAATTTTTCCTCCATTTTTAATTTTACAAAATTGTTTAATAGGTAAATGTATTACTGGAGAATTGGTCAGACTTATAATTTATTAGTACAATATGTTTGAATTATTGTCAACTTTCAATCAGATTCCCTCAAAAACGATTTCGAAAATCACAATATCAATCTCTCAAATTTATTTCACCCAATTTTTCAAAGCCATTGTTCAAAAATGAATGTCTTTCCGTGATTCCTTCAAGCATGATAAAGAACTTGTGGCGACAGTAATTAACATCAGGGTGGATAATACTTTATGGTTTGTTTTGATAATAAAACCCTGACCTATTAGTCTATAAAGCCACCACCTTATCGTATTAAACTAATTAATGCGATAACAAACACATCCTTAATCTAGCTAATACACGAACACGAAATCATTGCTAAAAGCAGAGGTCTCACTATAATGGAATTCTACAATCATAAACTGTTACAATACGCTCGAGAGTGAGTGAAATGGGAAATAAATTGCTAGTGAATGGCAAGATTTTCGTTAAAAATAATTTTTATAACTTGCACAAAGAAACATTTAAAACACAGTTGAGTGTTAAAAAAGTATCAGAATGCTATACGTGACCTTTGACATATTTTTGGTTTTGGTTTAGTTGGTAAATGTCATTCAGAAGCTTCTACCATGTAAATGATGCTCAAACTCAGCGTGTTTGGAGAGGAAAACCATGATAACTTTGCGACAAAAAGTATTTTGAAAATCCCTTCAAGTTTACTTCTTACATTATCGATCTCTGGTATTTCCACCAAATAAGTGATAACAGAAGACAGACAGAAAGAAACAGCAAATTGGAAAAAGATGTCTGTCATACCAGTTTTTCATTTATTTCTCGACTAGGTTATTGAATAGGATTTGTATGTACATTAAGAACGTGTGGGTTGATAAATGCAGGCTTGAATATAACTATAAATTTTGTTTTGTCACTTATTATCTGAGTTTTTAAATAAATTAATAAATAAACATTCCCAATAATTGGTTCTTTAACACAGTATAGTTAGCAGACTTCTTCAATAGTCCGTTAAAAAATATAATTTTACCAGGGCACTGCGATATTTCGTTAATAAGCGCAAGTGCATACTGAGTACTACCAATAAATTCACCAATATATGTCGGTGGCTCCTTTTTACAAGTTACGGGTAGCACAGCTTATTTTTGAATATAAACGTCACTAATGGGAATTATTCAAATCGTCGGTCGACTATGTAGTCGGCATGTGTTCTTTGAAACAAGTTTTGGAATTTTAAATGGTTTGGGTAAAGAAATTGAACACTTTACTAGTTAGAACTGTCTGGGTATAGTGTACACACTAGATATAAATTGAGTGAATGAAACGACGAGTACTCAGTGTGTATTTATTATTAAAATTCAGCTAAGCGTTTTCGGCAATCAGGCCATTTTCAGAGCTGTCCTATAAAATGATAATGTTTGTAAATTTTGAAAAAACAATTTAAAAAAGTTGAACTTACGTCATAAAAAAATCCTATAACATGTGTCAAAAAACATCCAGTGAATCAAAATGAGGCAACGTATGATGTTAAGTCATTGTTACAATAAAACGATTAAAAAACATTAAAATACCCTTTCAAGAGGGTGTCCAAGTATATTTTACATCATGAAAAGTCCCATTCAGAAGTGTAAACGCAATGATATCCGATGACAAGTTTGACGTTAATAGGCGGTGGTTAATAAGCCAGCGTGCAGTGAAACAACAAGTGTATAACAATACAACGTGTTTGTGTGATGAACATTCAATCAAATGTATGTTTATAAGGATGAAAAAATTCATATAGCGAACTGAAAATTGAAGGAAAATTTATATATTACTTTCATTTTATATTTAAAAATGAAGTTAAAGATGTGATAATATCAAAAAAGAAATTAAAAAATCTCCATTCAAATTCCCAAATATCATCTAACTTAGATGAATAGGAAACACCCCTCCACTCTTAATTGTATATAGAAAAGTGACTTAGGGGTTGGATCCATTCCCCACCCAGTCAGGAAACAAGCGCAGTAAACCTGTATGTGTAAAATGCTAGATAACATAAAATCAACACTTGGTCGTAAATACATCAATGGAGGAGTTCACATAATCTAGTGACGGAGGTCGGAAAGTACGCTGGCAAGGTTAACCCAACAGCTGATGGCCTCCCATATGAATTAGATGTAAATGGTAAAGTGATTGTGACCTGATGACCCAAACTATGTCCTATACATAGCCCGGCGTCAAGAACACAATGTGATTGTTCAATTTAGGTTAATTGTTACACACCTAGGCCCATACTAGGCATGTACAAGAAGAGAAGAATTCATAGGAGTCTATTAAGAGCGAAAGGGTAGGATAGAATATAAGAGCTGCAAGATAAAGAACACTTGTGGATGAACCCAACTATGACCCATACATAGCTAGGTTACAAGGAAACAATGTGGTTAAGAAGTTTTTTTATAGTTATGACAAACCTAGATCCATACTAGGCATGTACAGTAAGAAACGGGGTGGAAGTGTAAAGAGAAGAAAGGGATGGCGGAAATGCCAAAAGTTGTAGTCAAGAGAGAAGAAGTCAACGGATAGTTATGACAAACCTAGATCCATACTAGGCATGTACAGAAGAGAAGAAACCGAGTGAGATTATAAAGAGAAGAAAGGATGGCAGATATGCCAACATTGTATGAAAAGGCAGTAATGTGGTTGTGAAGTTATAAGATAATTGTGACAAACCTAGATCCATACTAGACCTATCACGAAAAAGAGGAAGCTGAGGAAGAGAGTAGCTAAGAGTGGAAAGATAGCAAATGTGCTAGAATTAGAATAGATATGCCATAACTAGAACCATACTAGGCATGCGCAGGTGAAAAAGAAAACTCAAGGAAAAGTGTAAAAGAGGGTATGATTTGCTCAAATTTATAAGATAGCTTGTATGCTGAACCAAACTATGACCCATACATAGCATGGTGTCCGACGTACACTGTGGTAATCTAGAACCAGTTCCAAGAACAAACTCAGATCCATACTAGGCATGTCTCAGATAAGTTCCATGAGGGGGGTTTTATTCCTATTATTTTAAAATTAAATTTGGTTGTTTACTAATGAGACAAAACATGACCCATACATAGCCTGGTGACTAGCCAACAATGTATTGGAGAGATGATTGTAGAACTAGCCGTAAGAATAAACCTAGACCCATACTAGGCGTATCCATGCATAGTTCTAGGGGTGGACAGAAAAAGTATTATTAAGAAGATACTATGAATGGGTTGTTGAATGGAGTCTGAAAGTTTCTAGGTGTCTGGAACAAAGTGTGTATTGCAGTGATAGATGTAGTGCAAATATAAGAGGTGAGCAAACTAAAAGTAGAAGAAAGAAGAAATAGAGGTAAAGAATGGATAGAAGATAGGAAAGACTCATTCATTCGCCTTTTACGAAGCAGCCGAGTGCTTGGCGGTATATTCTTGGACCGGATCGCCACGGTGAGAGGGTGAGACGAAAGCCCTAAAGGACGACAAGGTTTTGAATAGAGGCTGAAATTTACAATCAAGATGTACCTGGGTGTTGAGACAGTGTTCTGAACTAACATTCATTTCCCTGAGTATTTCTAGATCCTCGAGCAAGTCCATCTTTCTGAAGTTGTTGCTGGGAATGTTATGCAGGATTTTAGAGTTGCGTGATGGAGAAAAGTTGTGGTTATTAAACTTAATGTGGAAGCCGAAATTCGAGGAAGTGGGTTTGTTGAGATGTTCCTTAATTCTAGTACCTAAAGCACGAGTAGTCCTACCCACATAAGTGGATGGACAAGAATCACAAGTTAATTTATAGATACTACTTCTATTAAGTTTATCAATAGGGTCTTTGTTCTTAGAGGAAATTGTGGAAATAGAACTTTTAGATTTAAAGGAGATTTTAACATCTTCAAGATTGTTAGTGATTATACTTGAAATTTCATCTGAAATTTCACCACAATAAGTCAGTGAACGATACTGAGTCGGTTCGTTGTTGTTAACCTCAGGGTAGGCTAAATTTCTTCTCAACCTCCTTGTTGTCTTCGAGACCATACTATCAACAATTTGAGGAGAATAACCATTGTTCAATGCCAACTGTTTCAAGATATTCAGTTCTACGTTGAAATTATGTGGAGAAAGAGGGACCCTAAGTAATCTATATACATAACAAGATATAGCAGACATTTTCTGTTGAATAGGGTGGTTAGAATGTATTGGAATAAGATGATCAGTCTGTGTGGGTTTTCTGTATAAAGAAAATTCAATTTCAGAATCTTTCGTTGATAAAGTCAAATCCAAAAAATGTATTGAGCCATTGTTTCCGATTTTCAAGGTAAACTGTATGGAAGGATGGATATCGTTAAGTTTGCTGAGGATACTGTATGCATCCTCTTCATCCCCATTAATAAAAGCTAAAACATCATCAACATATCTGAACCATTCAATGACTTTACTAAAATGTGGATTGTTATTGAAGTTAACCGTTGACTCTAGGTGATCAAGGAATAAATCCGCTAACAATGGTGAGAGTGGGTTACCCATGGCTAATCCATCTGGTTGTCTGTATACTCTGTCATTAAAGGAAAAGAAGTACTGAGAAAGACAAAATTTAAGTAGAGCGACAATGTGAGATGTTGTAATTGGGTCAATGTTCATAGATTGGAGTATGTTGCTAACGATAGGGATTGTCTCTATTTTGGGGACGTTGGTGAAGAAACATGAGAAGAAACCATTAAAAAAATAGACTGGAAGTAACAACCTTTAATTCTATCTGCTATGTCCAAGGTGTTCTTAACATTGTACACTGGTTTATAATTTAGAGTTGTAGAAAGGAAGTTATTGACAAATTTAGATAGAAGCTCCAAAGGAGTGTTGGAAAAGCTAACCACTGGTCTCATTGGAAGGTTCTCTTTATCTATCTTGGAAAGTCCATGAAGTCTAGGTATGTGGGAGTGAGATGTCTCGTATTGATGCCATGAGTGGATAAGATTGTCTTATGCTCATTCAATATGTCTTTTAGATCAATTGTTAATTTCTTAGTGTGATTATTCTTCATGATTAAGAAGTTATTATGTTGTAGACATTTTTCCGTTTTATTTACATTTGTAAACATCAAACTATTAGCCTTCACCTTACCAGCACCCACCGTGGCGATCCGGTCCAATAATATTTTGCCTAGCACTTGGCTGATTCGTAAAAGGCGAATGAATGAATCTTTCCTATCTTCTATCCATTATTTACCTCTATTTCTTCTTTCTTCTACTTTAAGTTTGCTCAACCTTATTCACCTCTCACATTTGCACTACATCTATCACTGCATTACACACTGTGTTCCAGACGCCTAGAAACTTTCAGACTCCATTCAACAACCTATTCATAGTATCTTCTTAATAATACTTTTTCTGTCCACCCCTAGAACTATGCATGGATACGCCTAGTATGGGTCTAGGTTTATTCTTACGGCTAGTTCTACAATCATCTCTCCAATACATTGTTGGCTAGTCACCAGGCTATGTATGGGTCATGTTTTGTCTCATTAGTAAACAACCAAATTTAATTTTAAAATAATAGGAATAAAACCACTCCTCATGGAACTCATCTGAGACATGCCTAGAATGGATCTGGGTTTGTTATTGGAACTGGTTCTAGATTACCACAGTGTACGTCGGACACCATGCTATGTATGGGTCATAGTTTGGTTCAGCATACAAGCTATCTTATAAATTTGAGCAAATCATCCCCTTCTTTACAATTTTCCTAGATTTTTCTTCTTCTCCTGCGCATGCCTATTATGGTTGTAAGTATGGCATATCTATTCTAATTCTAGCTCATCTGCTATCTTTCCACTCTTAGCTACTCTCCTCCTCAGTTTTCTCTTTTTCGTGATGGGCCTAGTATGGATCTAGGTTTGACACCATTATCTTATAATTTCACAACCACATTACTCGGATATCATTCAGTTTACACTTCTGAATGGGACTTTTCATTATGTAAAATATACATGTACACCCTCTTAAAAAGATAGTTTAATGTTTTTTAATCATTTTATTGTAAGAATGACTTAACATCATATATTGCTTCATTTTGATTTACTGGATGTGAATTTTATAGGACACCTCTGAGAATGGCCTAATGGCCGAAAGCGCTTAGCTGAATTTTAATAATAAATACACGTCGTTTCACTCACTCACTTTACTAGTTGTCAAACGTTACATATATTAGAATCAACTCAAAAATGAATATTTCTCAGGCCACAATTCAGGGAAGATCCCGTACATGCTTTTACCCAAAATTAGCTGTCTTGAACTGCTTGCGATTTTAAGAATACAATCATAAACAAGTACCGTGCCAGATGACGGGACTAAGCTTAGAAAAAATTCTGAAAAAGTATTATTAACTATTATAAGTTTTTATTTGTCTTATTTATTGTTTTATTTTGTTTTGATACTCCCACTCAAAAAAATATAGCTAATACATTTCATAAACGATTACTAAAAAAAACTTGATGGAACATGAAAAAAAAAACAGTAATGTAGCTTAAAGATTCATTTATTTAAGGCATAACTTTAACATTAATTTCGCGAATTTCCCTTCAGCTAATGGTTTGGCCATCAAATCGGCTGGTTGTTGATCTGCGGATAAAAATTTCAGAGTTATAACCTTATTTTGAATGTTTCCGCTTGTATAATGGTACTTAATAAAATGTGTTTGGCCATTTTATGATTCGTTGGATTGTTTGCTATAATACTGATTCATGCATTATTAGTCTCATATATTATTATCGACTGAGGATTTACTAATTTTATACTGTTTGTTAATGCTCTCAACCACTTTGCTTTCGCGTGGCTTCAAAAAGAGCCATGTATTCAGCTTCAGTTGAGGATGCAGCTACTGATTGTTGTTGATTGGTATTCCAGGAAATGTGCAATCATTAAATACTTCGAATAGGTATCTTGTGGTACTTTTTCTATCAATTTCACAGCCTTCCCAATCTGAATCAGCGTATCCAACGATTACATCATCATAAGGACTTTTGTGTACCTTAGGTTTAAATACATAGTACCTTTAAGGTATATTAACACTCTTTATTACCATTATTTAAAACACGGCTTAAAATGTTAGTTGCGGCACATTGGTCAGGGCGTGTGAACAACATCACATACATTAGACAACCGATAAGTTTCATACATGGTGTTTGGTTCCCTTACCTGGTCAAGCCTCGATTGACCTGTTGATTTCCGACGAACTGTTCCGAGAATTGACAATTAGAAGAGAGACCTAACGTTCGTCCTATGAAGCATGTGTGATATCGCGACTATATGAAATTCCGAAATACAGCGGTCCAATTTTGTGGGTGTACACGATGAAATCATGGTGAGTTCCTTTTAATATTCTAATCCGGCCCTTCACCACCAATCTCCAACATTCTTGGCTTTTCAAAGCCAAATTTGAATAGTTTACGGAAATATATTCCAACCTAACCTTTAAAACCACATGTGGTTTGATAATTGGCCATAATTATTAACCTGCTGTGATTAATATCGATTTATTACTTTTCCGCCCAACCTTTCTATATGCGAGAAAAGTATTGGTTTACCACAAAAAAAGTTGAAATTTAGAAATTTTTTTTTGAGTTATTTTGACGTTTTTCATCAACAACACGAAAAAACGGTTTTTAGAAAAAAATCCTGTGTGTATGTCGTCGTCGTCGTCGTCGTCGTCGTCGTCGTTGTCGTCGTCGTCGTTGTCGTCGGCCACTTTTCCTTACATGTCTTGTTAGCACGATACAGTCTCCGGAGTGCGATAAGTCAGCAAATTTATGATTGAATGTTGTTAAGGACATGTCACAGATGATCCCTATTGATTTTCAGTTCACTAGAGTCAGTACAACGGTTGTTATGGTACTTGAAGTACGACATTTTGTAATTTTTTGAGAAATTTCAATTTGTTAGCACGATACAGCCGGCGCAGTTCAACAAGTCACCAATTTCATGATTGAATATTTTTCAGGGCTTCTCACTGATGAACCCTATTGATTTTCCGTTTACCGGAGCCAATACAACTAGTGATACAGTACTTTAAGTACGATATTTTTGTCAGTAGTTTCAGTTTGTTAGCACGATACAGCCTCCGGAGTATATACAAGTGACTAATTTTATGATTGGATATTATTCAGAGCGTCTCAAAGATGGACCCTATTGATATTCAACTCAGTAAAGCCAGTACAACGGGTGCTATGGTACTTAAAGTACCAAATTTTCGTCATTTTTGGAGAATTTTCAGTTTGTTATCACGATACAGCCTCCAGAGAGTATACGATTGATCAATTTTAGGATTCAATATTGTTCAAGGTGTCTCACAGATGTACCTTATTGATTTTTAGTTGACTAGACCGAGTACAGCGGGTCCTCTAAATCCAGATATACAAAATTTTTGGTTATTTTTGGAAAAATTTCGGTTTGTTAGCACGATACATCCCTCGAAGTGTATACAAGTAACAATTTTATGATAGAACATTGTTCAGGTCCACAGATGCGGAAAAGTTAGTTTCAATCCGTAAAACCGTTTATTTATAATTTAAATTTATAACGTTGCCTATTGTATATATAGGGATATGTATTAGGGACTATCCATATAGTTTCCTCCGGGACTATCCAAATAGTTTCCTTCCGAACTACTTTAAGCTCATCTTTAAAATTTTTTTTGTGTTATACAGGGACTATCCATATATTTTCCTCCCGAACTACTTTAAGTTGATCTTTGAAACAAATATTTGTGTTATACAGGGACTATCCATATAGTATCCTTTCAAATTAATTTACGTTCAACTTTAAATTTTTTTTTATTATACAGGGTCTATCCATATAGTTTCCTCCCGAACTACTTTAAGTACATCTTATGAAACAAAATTGAGTTATACAGGGACTATCCAAATAGTTTCCTCCTGTACTACATTAGTTCATCTTTAAAGTTTTATACCAAATTGTGAAGGACTATCCACATAGTTCCTTTTGAACATTTAAGTTCATCCATGATTATTTGTATCTGATAGATAATTATTAACACTCCTTTATTATTTGCTTGTAAGTGAAATTTGTGCACAAATCTTTACATTGATAACCGTTTTATTCAAAGTTATTTTTGAACTTATAATAAATACATTTAATATATCAATATGGTTAATAAAAAAAATTGATCGTTACCCAGAGAATGCAAGAAACTCTTGATTTAACAGAGTTGACTGCAGTTGATATATCAAATTTACCGCTTCTTGGAATTAAAATTAAACAGTTGGATGCCATCTATGATGATTTTTAAGCTTCCCACCTAGAATTGCTAGCAGTGACCACCGATGAAGATTATGTGAGTGAGGATCTCATTCGCAAAACCATTGATGAACAATATTCATATATTTGGTGTAAATGCAATTCATTAATTGCAGCTTCTACTAATGTCACTCTGAACCACTCAGATGTTGTTAAAAACACTTGTCAGGTCAGACTTCCAAAGTTAGAACTTTTAAAATTTTCTTGTGAGCTTTCTCAATGGCATTCATTTTTTGATGTTTTTAATAATGCTGTGCACAGCCGTAAGGACATAAGTTCAGTACATAAACTCTAATATCTATTGTCATCATTAACCGGCGATGCTTTCAAATTGATAGCATCCATTCCTTAGTCAGATGCAAACTATCTCGTAACATACAAAACATTAGTTGCTCGTTTTTCCAACAAGCGTTTGATAACGTTGACCGATTGGCGTGCCATAAAAAATACCCCCGGATTAATTAATCATGATTCAAGAAAACTCCGTTTTCTTCTGGACATATTTACTGAACCCCTTTCCGTACTACAGAATTTGGGAATCGATGTAGATACTTGGGATTTTCCAGTAACAGACATGCTGTTGGATAAGCTTGATCCCAAAACTCAAGAATGTTTCGAGTTGACTTCTGACCCTTCTACAATTCCAAAATACAAGGAGTTGTACGAATTTATAAGTAAAAGTGTGTTGCCTTGGAGGCAGCAAACTTTTCCAAAGGTTTTTCTCTCCCGGGTACGTCGAAACCATCCAAACCAATTGTGCATACCGCAAATATTTCCCCTTCCACGTCATCCGACGAGACTTGTGTTATTTCTAAACAAACCATAAAATATTTGTATGTCCTAGTTTCCAGAGCAAAAATCCAAAGGAACGTTTTGATTGTATCCGAAGATCGCGCCGATGCATTAACTGCTTTAGGCTAGGCCATTCTTCTGGGCATTGTCCTTCGCCATATAAATGTAAATGATGTAATAAATCTCACCATACCTCATTACATTTTCCAAATAATAATGCATCACTTGATACTACAGTTTCATCTGTACCTTTCAATAACCCACCTGTAGATTAGGTAGTTGAGTGGGGCCATTTCCATATCTTGCGAGCACTTATTGATTCTGGCAGCCAAGCCAGTTTTATTGTCAAGAAATGAGCTAACATCCTAAAGCTGCCGATTTCCCCTCATAAGCTACATATCTTTGGACTAGGTCAAATCAATAATAATTTGTTCAGTGGAATGATTCAATGCCGTATCTAGCCCACTCAACTCGAATTGTCATCAGTACAATTAGAAGCGATTATAATTCCGAAAATTTGTTCGCCTTTACCCAATGTTCGTTTAGATACATCTATTTGTAGACTAGATTCCGATTGTTTGCTAGCCGATCCATAGTGGTATTCACCTGGAAATATTTATTTGCTTCTTGGTGCAGACATCCTTCTATCATGTGCAATGATAATCCGTCGTCGGTACGTTCACAACCAATGGCTCTTAAGACAGTTTTTAGCTGGGCTCTCTTAGGTCCAATTCAGATTCCAAATTCCTCCATTGTACAGTCACTTATCTGTTCCTGGATTATCCACAAGATATTCTAGCCCGATTTTGGGAACTGGAGGAGATTCCAACTAACTACCTGGTTCATTCTGACGATCAGAAGGTTGAAACTCATTTTCAATTTCATGTGATGTGGAACCCAACAGGTCGTTTCGTGGTAAAATTGCCTTTTAAAATAAAGTCACCTACCTTTGCGAAATCGCACCTAATAGCACGTCGACGACTATTTTCTTTAGAAAAACGTTTAAACCTAGATAATTGTCTGTCCCTCTGGGTAACGATACCTATTATATAGCCCATCACCGAGTTGTCAAAATGGATGGCGATCATCCTAAAATTAGAGTGGTCTTTGATGCCAGCGCTAAGGCACACAACCAACTTTCTCTAAACGACACCTTGTTCGTTGGACCTAAACTCCAAGCTGACATTGTTGCCATACTTTTGCGTTTCCGATTGAAGAACTCCTTCTTCACTTGTCACATCCGTCAGATACTCTTGTGTCCCTCACAACGTAAATATCAACTGATTCTATGGCGTTGTTATCCAATTAAATACAGTTACCTATGGAGTATCTATTCACCGTTTTTAGCCATCAGAACCTTGCTATACCTAGCCGATCTAGAACAAGAGAGGTTTCCGCTGGCATAACAAATACTCAAAACAAGTTTATATGTTGTTGACGTAATTGCCGGGGCTGATTCGGTGGAAAAAACCCTACAGATGCAAAACTAACTTATTGATCTACTGAAACGTGGCAACTTTGAGTTGCGTAAATGGTCAACTAATTCCTCCGTCTTATTAGATTCGATTCCTATCGATCGCCGCCAATAACGAGATATTATTTTTGACCATCCAGACAATATTTTGAAGATATTGGGATCGCAATGGCGTGCCCATAACGATGTATTTGTCTTTACCATTATTGCTATACCTTCAACTTGTACCAAACGATCTATCTTGTCTCAAATCTCTAATATTTATGATCCGTTAGGTTTCTTGTGTCCATTGTCTTTCTTTGCCAAGGTCCTCATATAGCATTTATGGATGGCAGTATCTGCGTGGGACGACGTTGCTCCTCCAGATATATGTGCCAAATGGCAGCAGCTTGAACTGGAAATGCCTAACCTCTCAACATTCGAAATAACTCGAATATTATTAACCCCTTATGTGAAAACATGTGAATTACATGCCTTTTGCGATGCCTCGGAGTTACGATACGCGACCGTTATTTATACCGGATTCACTGAAAAGGAGAAAATCCAACTTCCAATCGTCATGGCCAAATCGAAGGCAGCTCCAGTGAAATCCATATCTATTCCACGCTTAGAATTGTGTGGAGCTGTTTTATTATCCAATTTATTCGAATTCATATTGCAAACATTTCGGGATCTTATAACTGTTACTTCCATATACGCCTGGAGTGATTCCAAAGTAGTACTTAGTTGGATCCATGCATATCCTAATCGTTTTAAACCATTTGTCTCCAATAGAATAGCTCACATTCAGACGCGAGTTCCCCCTGAACATTGGCGTCATGTTCCTGGTTCCATTAACCCTGCAGACATTGCATATCGCGGTTAATCACCCAATAATCTCCTGAAGTCGTCATGGTGGGCGGGCCATCGGTGGCTCTTGTTACCTCCTTCTCACTGGCCCAAACCAGTGCAGGTTAACCTTATAGCAACACATGCCTCAAGCGAGGATAACGATAGACTATAAAATCGAGGAATTGCGGAGAAATAAGGCAGATTTAAGAACACAAGACACGCCTGCAGAAGATAAGAAGATTGAACATATAAAAGCCTGCAAGCCTGAAATAAACTCCAGGATAGAAGGCATTGGCAGTTTTGCACAAGTCAAGACCCCAACATTCGACGGAAAGACATCGTGGACCAATTATGTGAAACAGTTTGAAGCAGCTGCTACAGTGAATAATTGGTCCGACAGGGAGAAGGCAGTGAACTTAACTATCGCGCTTAGGGGAGATGTCTTAGACGTACTCCAGACGATACCTCTAGGAGAAACGGATGACTTCGAGCAGCTGAAAAAGAGGTTGGATATGCGATATGGTCACGAACATCTAGAGCACTTGTACCAATCCCAGCTGAAGAACCGAAGGCAGAAACCTTTCAAGAGTATGAAGTGGATATTGCCCTACTAGTTCGATTTCCTTATCCATCAGCACCAGAGAACATGATTGAATGTCTGGAGATCCAGGCCTTTATTGATGGCTAACGTGACCCCAATATGCAGACGACGCTTCGATTTGCTCATCCCAAAACATTGGTCGATGCATTCACTGCTGCTCTTGAATATGAAGCAGCCACGAAGGCTTCGGGATATAACAAAATCAGGGCCATCCAAGAACTAGGCGACGAAGACAGACTTGACCAGATCGTCAGTATGATAAAAAGTATGATGGATAAGAAGCCAAGAAAGATCAAATGCTGGAATTGTGGCGAGCTAGGGCATGTACGCGGTTCGTGTAAGCGTCCCAAGACTCCTGCAAACCATGAACCCCAGTCGCAGGAAAACTATAACGGGTAGATACTGGAGCAACTAGAACCATTATATGACCAGAAATAATAAACTCCAAGAAGGTTTTACCAACGAGACTGCGACTGCGGACCGCCACAGGTGAGAGTACCAAAACGGTCACGGTGAGACACAAATCCAATTGGGAATTGGCGTAGAAAAGTTCACGTATACGGTAATCGTAGCTGACATTGAAGAATACGTGATTCTGGGAATGGACGTGATAAATCTATATGGTTTCCAATTGTACTTTAGAAACAGAACAATTGAAGTGGGTTCCGAGGAGGTATTCCCTCATCCATATGAAAGCAGCACGGTGTTGGCAGCTGTACAGGAAGATATCGGAAATAAAATTCGATGAGTTATACGAAATCGATAGAATCGCAAAACAACTAACACCGATACAGGAACAGTATAATTCACACGAACTTCGAATCCTATCAATATTTCCAACCATCGTAATCATTGGATGTATCGTCGTAGCCGTCTACGTAGTTAGACGAAGATGCGAGAAATTAAAAACTAAGAAAGAAAAAGTCAAAATCATCGAAGAAATTGCCATGGAGACAGTTCGCGAAAATCACTTCATTATTTTCGCCTCTTAAGGACAGAGGAGTTACGAGGTCATAACTCGCTGCACCTGCACGATATCATATATCATTAGTTATAATTCAGATAAACTTGTTATCATGGTTGTTTAGTTGCTTTGTATTTGTTAATCAGTTTATGTATAACCCCTTCGAGAATAACATCTCTCTTTGTAATAATTGAATAAAATATCGTTTCAAAAATAGTATTTCTGTTTGGAAATACATATCTCTCATCTCCATATAATTAGTGTCATACAAATGAATACGTGTTCCAGATATGACTATGTCAGACTTCGATGTTTGAAGTTCTGTTAAAAAAGTTTTAATATGTAGATTCATAATATTTCACGGGCCAGTAGTATCATTCAATACTAAATTTGTGGAGCTGGGAATTCGGCGAATGTGAATTATTTTGTAGTTGATGTTAAATTTTGTATAGTTTTGTACAGTTTCACTTAATTCATATTGCTTCAAATGGAAACTTGTATATATGTATATTGTATGAAGTAATGGTATATTCATGTTTCTATATTAATATTCAAATTAGAGATATATGTATACATATATTATTGACGATGGATCGATAATAAAAATATATAACAGAGATTTCCAAACTTTTTGCTCTAAGGTCCTTCTTATAAAAGTTTATAACTTTTTTGTACTTATAAAAATCCTACTTCAGCCGCCCTCTCCAATGAAATTTTTTAAAATAATTTCTTTACTGAAAAAGAATTACGATTATATACAGTATCGGAAAAAATATATCTTGGGTATAGACAGACATCTGTAAGAGTAACAAGGAACGCAGTAATATTATAATACCACATAATCGAGAGAGAAGGAATGCTGCCCTCCCCTCCTGTCTTCCCGCCCGACTCAAAAGTGCTGTGTAAAATCGGCTGTGATCTAACCAATCAGGAATATACAGAATTGCCAACTTAAATCCAAATCAGTTCTAGTTTAAAAATTGTATGACAGTGTCTAGTGTCAATGAGTCATTATTTGCCGGTAATGGTTGCGAAAACATTCAAAAATTGAATTATCAGTAATAATATAACAAGAGAGTGAGAATACATTGAAAATAATTTGACAGCCCGCAGAGTGGCTATTTCCAAATGGCAACAATTTATGGAACTCGCGAGTTATATTTGACTAGATTATTTTTTGATGCACAAATTTTTACAATAAGAAAGATCAATGAAACTATCATAAAATTATTAAAAAATTTAATTTAATTAATTATTAGAATATATGAAAATATCGTTGACACATTGTGAATATATTAAAAGAATTAACAATTTAAATTAGTACAATGAAAAACGCAATTATTAAAAATATTTCGAGACTCATTATTTATTGAGGATTTGGAATTGCTTGTTATATTAAGTGTTAAGTGTACTATATTTGAATTATGTTCTTAGTTCAATTGTAAGTATGGTTCAATCGAACTTGCAGAATTATGACCAGTGACTTTGATTAGTTCTTGTTCTCCTACACCAGCTTTTGAAAGGTTACTTACTACACTTGACCTGGCAGTGTCTCGCCGTTGGACAAACTACCCGTTATTCCCGGCCTAGACGAT
This sequence comes from Galeruca laticollis, assembly GCA_963921935.1. Taxonomy (NCBI): domain Eukaryota; kingdom Metazoa; phylum Arthropoda; class Insecta; order Coleoptera; family Chrysomelidae; genus Galeruca; species Galeruca laticollis. Next base: position 146,995,824 of record OY998176.1, on the reverse strand, counting down.
TCAAATAATACACCTACGGCACTTTTCTTGGCCTTTTTATCAAAAGAGTATCAGACCAATATCGAAAAAAAACTCTTTATTTTTCACAATTAATATTCTGACAACTACTGTCATATTTTCCATTCTAACACACACCACGATTATTTTTTCAGTTACTTATACATATTAAAATCAAAGTCTTAAAAGAAATGTGAGAAAATCTAACCTCTTTGTCTAAAATTTCTAACAAAAAATATCTAGAAGTATAATTATGTGAAGATAAGGATATGAAGAAAAGGTGGTATTTCCGACATTCTCCCACCTGAGGAATTATTTGGTAAACAAAATTATTTCTCAAAACAAAGGAAATACGAAACTATAATCGATATCACAGATATCTTTCAGGAATTTTACTCAAGCGACCCCTACGCGTGAGTTTCACTGTATCGGTTACTCTGCTTTTAACCACTCCCGCACTTTTTGTCAGCTTCACTATATCGGGTAATCTGCTATTAGACACTCCCGCACTTATTTCCGCACAATCTGTTGGATGATCGATTCGAAGTTTCTCTCGATGCTCACCAGGTTGCTCTTGGTAAACTACAGCTTCTTCGGATATACATTCCAGTGGAAATAACCGTTGAACAGAATGTAATAGTTCGCCTCGGGCCGTTTTAATACGCATAAGCCTATAGCCAGACCGTCTTTTCCAGGTATAAGTTCGGATACACGGCCAGTCTATGCGTTTTGTATTGTCATTGCCTACTAGTACGACATCACCCACTCTCAGATTATTGGTCAGTTTTTGTTTGGCCAACAATTTCAATTGACCCAAAATTTCGAGTCGAAATCTTTTTCGTTAATCTTCCCTTAGCCTCTGTTGATTACGGACAATTTTTGATAGAGAACTACGATCTATCTGATCACAATCGGGTATGTTGTCATGGGATAATCCACGTAAAAACATGACCGGACTAAGAGGTAGTAAGTCACAGGGATCGTTAGAAAGATATGTTATAGGGCGTGCATTAACTACAGCTTCACAGTCACAAAGAATAGTCAGCATTTCTTTATAACACACACTGGCACGACCTAAAATGCGTCTTAACAGATTCTTCACAATGCCAACCAGTCTTTCAAAAAATCCACCCCACCACGACCCAGTTGGCGGATTAAAACGCCAAATGATTCGTTGGGTAGAAGTGTCCTGCGAAATTTTAGACAAGTCCAAAACATTAAATGCATTTTCCGCACCTTTAAACGTCACTATAAATTATTTTGGGCCTGCCTCTTCTGGCTATGAATCGGCGTAAAATTTGTAGAAAACTGTGAGTGGACAAGGACAGTGTCAACTCAAGATGGATTGCACGGTAAACCGCGCATGTAAATAGGCATACCCATGCTTTTTCCCCTGATCTAAGAAAGAGGGGCCCAGCAAAATCTACACCTGATTGAACGCCACTGCATCTCGAACTCGATCTACAGGTAAAGGAGGTGATTCTACTTCATAAGCTTTCGAATTGAATCGATTGCTTACAATTTTCGTATCGTACGTCTTCCGCCAATGACCCAATACTTCTCACGCAATTGTGCCAAAAGACCTTGTACTCCTACATGACACAAGTTTTGATGTGTTTCCATTATTAAGATATCCACAGTCGCGTTTTTGGCTGGTAATAGAGCGGGGTAACGAAAATCTCTAGTATCATTTCTATTGGAAATTCTAGACTTCAGACGTAACACTCCAGATTCATCATAAAATGGACTAAATCATATTATGCTTTTGTCATCAGGACCAGAAAAATGCTTCCTTCGTATTATATTCAATATAAAATTTTCTGCAATCTGCAAATCATTAACGATAGTTAAACCCTATCTTTTTTGCGTTAGGATGACGCATATTGTGTATAAATCTAAAAACCAAAGCAATCATCTTAACTGTTTTCGAGAATTTACAAAAATTTTCAAGTTTACAAAAATCAAATTGTTCAATAGTAGTAAATGTTGTTATTCGTATTTTTCTTCGTTCAGTGGCAATTTCCATCTCATTAAAATTCATCTCTTCAATAGGCCAATTTTCTTTCTTCTGGTACAACCACTTAGGACCCTCCCACCACTTGGAATCTAACAACTGTTTTGCAGAACATCCTCTTGAAGGCAAATCCTCGGGGTTCAAAATTCCAGGAATGTGGTGTCATTGCGAGGAAGAAGTTAATTGTCGGATTTCACGAACTCTATTAAAAACAAATGTTGTCCATTGCTCTTCGCGTTGTATCCAAGAAATTACAGTTGACGAATCGCTCCAAAAAAATGCTTCACAGTCAAACTCCAAGCTTCCTGCAACCTGATTATAAAGTCTAGCAGCAATATTGCCCCCCAACAACTCTAATCTGGGCATTGATAATTTTTTAATTGGAGCGACTCTAGACTTTGCAGCAAGTAAATGAATTGAAACTTCTTTAGCTGTTTCCACTCGACAAAAAACTACAGCTGCATAAGCTTTCTGACTAGCATCGCTGAGAGTATGTAGACTTAAGTCTACGACATTTTTAGAAATTGAAATCCCTCGAGGTATTCTTATTTTGAATATATCAGATAAATCAGACAACCATGCCCTAAAAATATCAGCAACATCTTTATCTACTGGAACATCGCATGTAATTCTCTTCTCCCACAACTGCTGCAACAAAAGCTTAGGCAAAATAGTGACTGGAGCTGTGAATCCATTTGGATCAAATACTTTTTGAGCTAGCGACAGTAGACGACATTCGTTACAGCATGTCTTTCATTTCCTCTACGAGAAAATCAGAATTTATGGCCAATATGTCAAATCCAGGATACCACAATAAACCTAGCACAGATATCTTATGATCTGGGGTACACTTTTTACGGGAATACTCCCACCCTCGTAAATCAAATTGGCCTTTGGCCATCACATAGACAGCTTTCTTAATAAACTCCCTAAGTTCTTCAGAACTAGAAAGACTAGTTCCGCGATTGTCTACATAGAAACTTCTTGACAATTTTTTCACTGTAGATGCTGTAAAGAATAGGTCTTCTGAAATTTCTGCCAAACACTGGGATAAGTGATACTCTATAGTGGAACCAAGTAAAAACGGACTACAGTTAACACCAAAAACTACTCTCCTATCCCTATATGCAATTTCCGAATCATTTTCATCTACCCAAAGGACTTTTAAAAAATTTCTGTCATTTGAATTAATGTTTATTTGTAGAAATGCCTTTTAATTGTCTGAACCGAACAAACAAGGAAGGAATTAATTCAATCATATTTGGCCCTTTTTCAAGACAATGGTTCAATGAAGGATTGTCCTTTTCTCGACAAGATGCATCAAAAACTGGTCTTACATCCGTTGTAGAACCTTCATTTGAAACAGGACGGTGCGGTAAAAAATATCCGCACTGTGTGTTTGGCTCTACCTTTTCAATAATATTTAAACTTTCTCATTCTTTGAAAACGTCGTTATACCTAATTCGCCAATTATCTTTTTCCAGTTTCCGCAAAGTGTTTTGTAATCTTTTTTGTGCAACTTTGTAATTGGTCGAAAGCGGATTATGCCCATCTATCCATGGCAACCTTACTTCATAACGTCCTTCCTTATCTACACTAATAGTATCTAAAATAGCTTCTCTGCGGCAAGAGCTCTTTCTTCCTTAGATTTTTTTCACCAGGATTCTGAATGCCCAAAACGTCCAATTCCCATAAGTCTGTGATAGAGGCACTCGCAAATAAAGACAAAGCAGAAGTTGATAAATTCGAATGTGAAATTTGGCAAGGTACTTTTCCCATAACAGTCCATCCAATGTGTGTTTGAATTGCTACCAGCCCACACTCTAAAGTATGTTTGTTTCCAGTATATACAATTCCTGCAACGTCTGCACCTAACAAAAGTTCAATGGGATCTTCATTATTTAAATCAGAAATAGCGATATTATATTTATTCAATTCGCATATCCAAGGCCCATTAAAAAAAGGCTTAACGTTGTTACAAATATTATCTTGATCTAATACTTCAAAAGTGTATGAGAAGTTGTCAACAGAAATATTAACATCATAACAGTTATGTGCAACTATAATCTCCTCTCCTCCTAAAAAACCATGCACCAGATTCTCTGAACTTTTGACTCGCAAACCAAGAAATGACACAGTTGATTTCAAGATATATGAACGTTGTGATCCGGTGTCAATCAAAGTCCGAACAAATTTAGAACTACTGGGACCTACTAATCTGACAAGCAACGTCTGGAGAAATACATGACCACTTGTATGATTTGCATTCGAATTTGTATGATTTGAAAGATCGTCGTTATCTGCCAAAGTAGATGAAGGTTTACTTACACTTGATTCAGATATATTCGGATAATTACCAGACGTCAAATTACTACACATAATAGGGTAATGGGATTTTTTACAAATTATGCACTTTAAACGGCCTCGGAAATTTCTTGCATGATGGCCAATCTTAAGTCACCTAAAGCATCCCTTTTTACCCGATACAATATTCTTTCTCTCTTCCAAAGTCATTTCTTGCGCCTCATAACAAGAATCTCTATTATAAGACCCGCTACAAAAAATAAAAATATAAGAAAAATCTTTGTTATTGTTTGTGTTCAGCAAACCAGCGGCGGTAGGTAGAGCAGACCCTTGGTACGACTTTTTCTTTCCGCATCACGTCTCCCCAGATTTCGACCTTTTATTGTTGTCAGATGTCAGTCCGAAGCCCTCACTTACTAATAAAATTCTTAGTTCATTTTCCACTTCAGAACAGAGAAACAATAAAAGATTTTCTAGCTCCTTCTCTAGCGTAGAATCAATATTAATATTTTCAGAAATATTGCTAGCATTACTAATGCTAAGCTCTCTTGTATTAAATGCTGAACGCTGCCAAATTCTAAGCAGATCATGTGGCAAACAAGATTCTATTAACGAAAATAAAATTGCAGCATATTTGTCCGCTGTAATGCCTAAAGTACCTAAAGCGCGTAACTGGGTTCCAATTTGATCGTAGAATTTAGAAATTTCAAGTTTTTGTTAACTAATAGCATTATTTAAAACAAGTTTTAATAATTCACGTACGTAGACCTCTATTTGAAGATCCTCTCTACCAAATCTGGACTGCATACATTGGATAATTTATCCATTATTCTCACTCATTAAGGGGAAACTTTCTACTAATTGACGCACTCTAGTACCTGGAAACGTGGCCTGTAGCAAATATTCTATTTTATCACAATTATTAATATCACGACCTTCATGTACTTGTTTAAATTGTGACCAGAAACTCAACAAACCTTTGATACTGCCGTCATAACATTTACATTAGATGCGCAGCAAGATGAACTTTCTTTTCGCTGATTTCTCGTCAACAATTGCCGAAGGCATTGCAATTGTAGCAGATATATTATTTTTAGAAAAATGGTTGTATCTTACTTTTAGTTCAGTGTACCTTCTATGATAAGCATCACCTTGTTCCATATCACCTATCATTTCTTCCTCTGACGCCGTCTCTACAAGAGCTTCATATACACGTTTTTCACATACATGCAGGTCTTCATATTCTGTTTTCAAAATGTCGCAAGAAACCTCTCAATCCGGCAAACATGGTTCTTGAGCATGTAGAAATTAATTAGCTGCTTTGGAAAAACTACATCTCAGGACTTTACGTGACTTCTTCATGCTGTTTAATATTTCTACTTCAACAGACATCGTAAGGAAAATACTATTACTCTGACTTAAAATGTGCCGTAAGTCCTGTCACGGTCGCCAAAAATATGTCTCGCCGTTGGAGAAACTACCCGTTATTCCCGGCCTAGACGATTCAAATAATACACCTACGGCACTTTTCTTGGCCTTTTTATCAAAAGAGTATCAGACCAATATCGAAAAAAACTCTTTATTTTTCACAATTAATATTCTGACAACTACTGTCATATTTTCAATTCTAACACACACTACGATTATTTTTTCAGTTACATATACATATTAAAATCAAAGTAATAAAAGAAATGTGAGAAAACCTAACCTCTTTTCCTAAAATTTCTAACAAAAAATATCTAGAAGTAAAATTATCTAAAGGTAAGGATATGAAGAAAAGGTGGTATTTCCGACAGGCAGAATGGTAAGTTATTTTTTTAGTAACTGTGTCTAGACCTACTTTTTCTGCGGATTCTTTCATCCATTTTGAAATGGTATTTATTCCCACAGGAACGTTTTTATACCAAGAACCATGAGTTTGCCAAGCCGGATTTGGAGTAAGAAACAAGCGTTCGGTTTTAATATTTTCTTCACGTTTACCCATTAGTTTTTCAAAAAGACGAACAGGGCAAATATCTGGGTTATTTATGTTTGGAGTCAACCATTTACTATTAGCGCACCTTTGTGCTCCACCCTGTGCAGTTTTTGTATAGATGGGATTGTATTAAATGCGGCCAGTATTTAATCTTATTATGTCGGTTTCTTTTTAAAAATAATGAACTAAACATTTCGTAGCTTCTCCTCCCCTCCAAGCTAGTTCATACGGTGCAACATGAAAAAACTTTCTTTGCAATCCACAAGGTGTATATCTTCGTCCCAATAGTTAAAAATTTGCAACAATTCTGTATTAGAAAGTGCCACAGAACTATGTTTGTGCTTTTCAGGATGTTTTTATAAAAAATTTCTATTTGCATCTCTTGCATTCCGAGCATTTTTGAAATCTATATCATGGAAAGGATCAAAGTGAAGTTCTTGAACTAATTTTGCCGTTTTATTACACATTGTGTTTATTACTGCTTCTTTATAATCATTTACGTTTTTTCTTTTCTATCAAAATCAGAGTATCTGTTGTAGTAGATTTATATGATTTATTTCTTTGGTGAAGGTCTTAAATAATTGTCTCCATATAGACTGATTACTTATTAGAGTATTTTTCGAAGTAGTTTTTAAAATCTTTTTTGTTATATCTGCATCAGAAAAGGTACTAAACCGATCATTTTCACCTATTTTATATATCGCGTTGACACAATTAGGTAATTATTTTGACAACTATCTGACACTTGCTAGGCAAATAAAAGCCACAGTGATTTTTTCACTTATAATTGCACAAGTAGTTTGTATTTTATCGGGCAAATTTGGGTTATTTAATGAGAAACTGTTTCCTAGCAATTTGACGAGAATAACTGTCAACTATTAATTTCAGGTTGACAGTTATTCGAGTCAAATTGCTAAAGGAAACAGTTTAGAATTTGAACAACACAAATTTACCCAATATCAATACAAACCTCGAGTGTAATTCGGCAGGACAATTTAATGAATGAGAAATTTGGAAACATATCAATGCAAACTTTATTTATGAAATATTAAAAATAAATACATTTTAATTTTAATGTACAATTATTAAAAACGCAGTTATTGAAATTCATACTAGGAACAGTGATATCGCTGCGGGTGCCACACCTAACCGTTTCTGTAGTAGTTGTTGACAAACATGCCAAACTATTCATTCTGGTAACCAACACCGCGATAATTGATGAACAAATGAATAAGTGAAAAAACCACTAGTGTATTTGTCGCTGTAAAAGTTAAAGCTAGCTTTTGCCGCTGTCGAAGTGACAATTGCACTGTGGCATACGCGATTTCTTATACATGAGTTAAATTGTCAGTAGTAATATAACAAGAGAGTGAGAATAAATTGAAAATAATTTGACAGATTTTTTGAAAACTTGTTGCGAGGCAATAGTCACGAGAGCCCGCAGGGCTCGAGTGGCTATTGCCAAATGGCAACAAGTTTGAACAAAATCTGTCAAATTATTTTCTAATTTATGGAACTCTCGAGTTATATTTGACTAGATTATTTTTTGATTCACAAATTGGTGAAGGTCTTAAATTGTCTCCATATAGACTGATTACTTATTAGAATATTTTTCGAAGTAGTTTCTATAATCTTATTCGTGATTTCTTCATCAGAAAAGGTACTAAACCGATGATGTTCACTCATTTTATATATAACGTTGACACAATTAGATAATTATTTTGACAACTATCTGACACTTGCTAGACAAATAAAAGCAACAGTGATTATTCCCGAGAATAATCACAAGAGCTTTATTCCCACTATAATAATGACATGATTGGTTGAAACTTACCCTTGTGTCAAATAAAGAAGCATTTAATCGGTTTTAAGAAACGTCAAAAAATAATCCGAGAATAATCACAAGAGATTTATTCCCACTATAATAATGACATAATTGATTGAAACTTAACCTTATAACAAATGGAGGAGTTTATCATTGGTTTTAAGAAACGTCAAAAAATAATCGCTGAAACATGCCGACTATTTACACAACTGCAGCGAAAGTAAAGATCATTAGACGGTACTTTGGGAGTAATTCTGTAAAAGATATTATAAATCTATTTATAGTGACTTTTGCAGACAGACCTATACCTATGGAAGCGACTATACTTTCAGTTATTTGCTAATAATGTTGCCCCACAAATCCACCGCGTCCAAGATTATAAACCGAGGAAAGAAAAATAATAGAAACAGAAGTTGGTGCATTGGCAGAAGAGACACCATGTTCGAATAGACAGATTGCCGACGAAGCTAATTTGAATGACAGAATATTTCGAAAAGGAACAGTTATTATGGTATCAGAGTCCAGACGACACAAGACATTTTTCCTGAAGATAATTTCAAACGTATGGTGTTTTGTGAAACTATGGTCGATAAATGCAACAGGGCATTTCGTGAAATGATGACTTTTTGAAAAAGGTTCTATTTACCGATGAATTCGTCCTTCTCAATTCATCGAAAACACAACCCATCTCTAGTATGTATTGGTCTTGGGAAAATAAACATTTGAGTATTGCTGTGAAGACATACAATACCCATGAACATTTAATGTGTGGATAATAGTTCTCGCCCAAAGAGCAGGATCCTCAAAGAAATGTTAATTTGGCACAGATACCTCCTTCAATAAACGATAACACAAATAATACTACTAGTCGGGGCAATGAAGTATTATGATAGAAACTCTTTTAGGATAGGACGTATCGGAATGCGGTTTTTTGCATTCGCTTGTAAAAATTATTTGGGTATATAAATCGTACCTATTACAAACCGGAAGTTGCAATGCTGCAGCCAAAAATGCATGCAAAGAATGCATTTTTTGAGAGGCCTTTTGGCAAATTCAATAACTTCGTAAATAAGAGTCAGCTCGAGTCGGGTACTCGGGGGTTTTCGAGGTCGCTGATCACGATTATGATGTTTCCTTGAAGACTGTTATTTTTTCATTTTGTCGATGGACGACAAAATTCTCCGCCTGGCCTGGGAAGTGGATGTTTAAATGGAATCCGATGGTAGTTGCTGAGTATTCAATATTATGACTGAGGGATGAATAAGGTACCTTATTCCGTAGAAAACCTAAAAGAAATTTCAGCAATTAATCATTATTTCATGAAATATTTGCTATAGAAAAATTACTCTGAATAGTGAATAATAAAGGCCTATAAAGGTAAACAAATAAATGCATTTAGACAAAAAGTAACTCAAATATAAAAGGATAATATTAATAAATACAAGTGATACTTTGAACATTAAAGGTTAAACGTTAATTATGTCACTGTTTTCTACTTTTAATGAATAACAAACTAAATAAATCTCAACTCACCTGTTTAGTTCAAAAGCACAAATGTTTTTGATTCTTCTTATTTGATCGCCATTGTGTTTTCATAAATATTTCTCATTCCAAAACATATTTTTCCAATGTAACGTCGTTACTATTCTTTATGTGAATAAAGAATAGTAAATTCCAAACATAACAGTGCCACGACATGTGAATTTGATAACATCATAATATAATTTAACTGATAATAAAACATTATTAATTCTTATTTCTTAAAACCACTCTTAATAAACTCAACCATATATCTTTTACCCGACAATTATACGTTGGAGTGCGCAAGAAACTGAATTCTCCGATAGTAGAGGAGACCGTGGGAGATCGACCTTCACCGATCTGATAACCAGATGAGACGTATTTATTATCAAACATAATTTATGAACAAATATGCCTATGAACACTTGCCTATCAAAAAGTGCTCATGGCTATTTTCAATTTAATTAACTTTAATCGATTTTCTTTCATCACTTTCATTCTTTTGATAACCAAATGAGTTGCATTTCAACTGATAGTTTTTAACACACAGAATATACCTAGGTAGGCTTGCCTACTCATTTCTGTGTATGACTACCTGGCAAGCAGATGTGAACAGGTAAGTCAATATAGGTAACTCCACCGATCTGATAACCAATCGAGATTTATATCAAAGGTTAGATAATTTTATTACAAAATCAATCACATATACTTGCCTGCAAAAAATTGTACTCAAAGTATTGTTGCCAAGCTAAAAACTTTCAGAGCTTTAGTCATTTGATAGGTGCGAGAAGTAGAGCGTCCGAGGTCGGTGTGGTAGAAGAGGACACAACATAGCAGCTGCACGCTACCTGACCGTTGAATGTAACCCAGTGCGCATGCTCGTGTACATGTGAGTGACAGAGACAGCATTTATTTACACTTGTCAGTAATTTTGAACTCCAATTTATTATTAATAATTTCGATCACAATTTTTATGTTATTTCACACTGTACATACTTGCAATAAGCAAAATAAATAATTCAACAAATTTTTTTATCATTTTAAAGCTAAATAGTAAAAGTTAAAAATTATGAAAAAATCTATATTCTTTATTTAAAATTAAATAGAGAATAATTTATTTATTATTTTAAGTTAAATAAATGCCGTAAAGCCGTAAAGTGTTACTTTTAAAATATTAGTATAAAAAATAGAAAAAAATCATCAATACAGAAAAAAATTACTACATTTATGTTGTTATAAGCGTTTATTACAAAGCATAAAAAAAATCAATTCAAATATTTATTGTTATTTTTATTAGTCATTATCAGAATCATGGGAAGTTGAATTCTGATTATCAGATTCTAATAATTCTTCTCCATTTTAATTATCCATGACTTGTGCGATGTCATCAATTTCCAAGGGTGTTTGGTCCCCAACAATTCCAACTGGTTCAAAATTATCAACTTCTAAGAGCCAACCACAGTTTTCAGGGAACAATTTTAAGCAATCTTGATATAAATCTTTCGTAAAACTTTTTTGGGTTAAAGAAGACCAGCATGGTGGCAAATTGTTAGTCACAACTTTTTACTTTTTTCAAAAAGTGCTCATTATATATAATAACTTTTCATAAAAATGCGATACCTGGCATTATTCACAATAGTGCAATTTTTTATACCATACATATGAGAGGTAAAAATATCAGCTTCATCTTGTAATGATGCAAATATGTTTTGGTATGATTCATTTTTGGAGAGCAGTTTCAATGGCCGAACTTCACCTTTGATCTGCAATTTCATTGGCCATGATCAGTGTTTCATTCACTACAGCATACGAGGTAGGAGAAGAGTTAATAGGTGAGAGATATTCTATTTTCTGGATCTCACTGAGATCAGTTGATATTCTACAGTTTAAACCTAACCACGAGGGAAATGAATCTTGACCTAGTAACGATATAACCCATAAAATATCTTTACTTTTTGCTATTTCTATTGCGCCTTTGCAACCTTCGATTGTGTTAGTGAATTTATCCACTTCAAGCATCTTCATAGTAACTGTCGGTTTGAAGTACGAAGCTCGAATATCTCGTGAGATTCCAACGGAACGTCTTCTTTTTCGTGAAGGTTCGTTATCTTCTTCATTATCATGAAGCTCAGGTGTTGAAGCTCTCATCGGTTCAAGCTCAGAATCTTCGATTTGGAGATTGAAAAATTGGCAAACAATTCCAACTGTGTCATGCATGGTATCTTTTCCTGAATTCGTGTCTACAAAGCAATCAAAATTGTCGGAAGCTACATGAGTGCTACAGTTATTTGTTGTGCTGAGTCCGGGTGGTAGAACTTTGCTGTCTTGAATCGAAGTATATGTCTCAAGCTCTTCTGCCAAATTATAAGAAACTGTATGACCATATAAGTTGAGCATAATAATAACTTGACGAGAATTAGTTATCGATTTTAATGCTAAACCAAGTGTTAAATTTTTCACTGGTTTACATGTGCCCTTAGTGACTGCGTAAATTATATCACTGCAAATTGATATAACTTGTGTTGTAGTTTGGGTTGATTTTTTCTCCGAAAAGTGAGGACCTTTAATAAGATTACACATAAAATCAAATAATAATGGTGGTACTCCACATTCCCCGCGAATGACGTCTTCTACTGTGAGGCGTTCAGACAATGGTTTCGATTCAATTTTTTTGATACAGTTTCTTGAGTGAAAAGAAACATCATCGAATTTCTCTTCATTTTTCTTTCTCCAGAAATTTCATATTATTAGCCATAACTGAAACGTCGATATCTGCTTTATATATTATTTTTTGATTACGCAGACCGTCCCATGCCTCAATTATTAAAGTATCACCAAATTTGTTAAAAACTTTTTTTTCCAACATTTCAGATCTGTAATCCTCAATATCAACGAGATCGATTTTATTTTTCCAAATTCTAATAATAGAGCTTAATATCTTAAAAATAATTGAGAGAAGTACATTGCTCGATTATTATCAATTATTTCGCCTGAAATAAAATCGGCAATACATTCAAAAGCTTGTTTATGCGGGTTTGGATAAGTATGCCAACTGGAATCTGAATGATGATCATGACTTCGTTTTTCTTTCGTTAGAAAAGAGGCATAACGGGGTTTATGATGAGCAATCGGTAGATTCTTCAGCCGTAAAAGTAACTCACGATCACCTATGCTTTCTGCTACGTTTTCTATTTATTCACAGAGCTCATTACTCGACGAAATAATTAGCTTGATCATTCGCTTTCCTGATTTTTTCTGTTTCTGGTTGCAAAATATAAAACAGACAACTTGGCCAGCAGATGTAGATGATGTTGAAGTTGACGGCATTTGAAATTGAGAGAAAACTTTGAAGTTTCTGGTTTACGATTATTAGATGTTTAAGAATGAAAAAGAAATGTATACTCAATCAAAAACAATTTCTATTGTACGAGCTATCTAATTCTTTACTTCAAAAATATTTAAATGGTTCAATAGCAAATAATAAATCATTACTTCGTTCAAATCCTCAGAATTTGCAATAATTTCTGTATTATTTTCGTTATCTTCAAAAGCTGTTGTTTCTGGAGGTTCATTACCATCAGAATTAAGACTTCTTGTGGTTGTTGGAAGCTACAAAAATTGAATGAAAATAGTTATATAATGAGAATGAAAATTTCAATGTTTATAAATCAATTCACATAATGTAAGGAAATTTACTCATTGTTAAAATGTATATTGTTATTAAATTTATCAATTAATGAACATAACTTTCACAAAAATCAAATATATAGAATACAGCAACAACAAATTCATTACATTTTAATGATACTGAAGTTAGCTGTCAGAGGTTAATTTTAAATTTTTTTATAAAAAATCAATTATTATAAAGAAATGCTTCTAAAAATTTTCAATTGTAATTCTTATTAATTGTCACATGTGAAATTTTTTATTTTTTTTATAATTTAAATGACATAAAATTCTAAAAAAAAATTTAACGTCTGTCAACTTCAGTGTCATAAATTTTAAAATATGCAGCAAAATTTTAATAAGAAAAGTTCATATTGACAAGAGTAAATTTTTAACTAGTATAAACAAAAAGTTTTACTTACTTCATAATTTTTTACAAAATTTTCAAATTCTTCTTTGTATCTTTCTTAAAACTGTTGTAACACGTGTAGTGATAACTAACAAAATCCAACGATTCTTTTCTTAATTGAATATCTCCAAACTTTAAGCTTTGTTTTTTACGGACAGCCAATTTCAAATGGCATGTTTTAAATTAATTTCCTTTAAACTCAATAATTTCGTTTTTAGTATCACACAAAAAAATACTTTTTTTTTATTGATGTCTCATATTACCTATTTAAAACACGCCTTAGCGTGTTTAAATCGAACTTTCAATCACGCGCGTTTTTTGATGTCCCTATGGTAACAACAACAACTAGAGAAACGTAAGTATCAATGACAACTTTTTTTATTAGTTTTTAAATTGTATATTTTCATTGTGAACCAGTGTTTTATTTGGGTTTTTCTGCAAAATTTATTTATATATTCTGCTTACCTTTACATTGATGTTTAGTATGACCGAAACGTAAACAATTATAGCATTGAACCACCGGATATATGTATGGTTCTACCTGAATGTTTACCATATGTATTTTAACGGATTGGGGAATCCTATTTCCTAAGAAAGTAACCACGCTCATTTGTCTATCTACTTCTTTTGTTTCTTTGGTTTCACTGTCTACAATTTCACGCTTTAATCGCTTAACATCAACTACTTTAATTCTAGATTCAATTGCGTCTTTTAGGTACTCAGCATTAAAATAAGTATCTACCATACGTACTATACCTTTTTTATGCGTGAAGAATAGTGGAATATAAGCAATGTAATTATTTTTTATTAAAACTTCATGATTTACCAACAAGTTAAACAAGTTAGCAACATTGAAATTTTTAAAAATTACCTTTACCCTATTTACCCCTACTGGTTTTATATCTGTCATATTTTGCTTGAATTCTGTAATGTTTCTTGAAAAGTGACCGATTTTAATGGGAAATTAGCGACCTACATTTTTTTCTTTATTTTCTATATAAACTGAATGAGGACCAACATCCGAAGGCTGATATTTATTCTCCAAATTAATATTTTGAGAATCTTTTATCGAATATCCTCTATCAATTAATAGGGGCGAATTTAAATCCATAAGTTGGTGAATTCAATTAATTAGCCTTATTCGATTCTATACATAAACAAAAATAAAACTAGTTACTTATGTTTAGAAAGAAGTTTTTGTTAGGCACTGTTAATACCTGATCGCTTGAACTATGGATACGTTCACTGTCAAGGTACAAACACAACTGTATTAGAAAATTAAATGAATAAATACCAGAGAGCGAAATATATGCATGGAAATTCAATTTCCTCCAAATATACCTACAAAATGCTCGACAAATAACTATTGAATATTGAAATAGGATAAGTGGGAAAATACACTTATATCTGTATTTCACAATGTATAAGCAAATGCTAAGCTTCATGCATATCTTCATATGAATGGAGATTTACATAGTAAATGTTTATTCAAAACCAAGCTTACACTTTGAATTTATTGGAAACAACTCACACGATATTCATGAAGGTTTTTGAACGTGAATAAGATATTTGCATCACGGTTGAATTCAAAATATGATGAAGTTTTTAGAAATACTCTATAAAAAATGTCTGTCTGCTGAATCTAATCTAAACTCTTATATTTACGATCAAAATTTCCAGTAATGAAAACAAATTGCTTAACGATCTCAAACAATCGTCCACTTTGTTTTACGTGCCGAGAGGTAAATATTTGAAAAATATGCTCTGAACAGTGATGTTTTGTGTAGAAGATGGCAAATTTGATTTCACCCACCGGGAGGGAAAGAAATAATCCGTTCAATGGAGATCTTTGATATGTTCCATAATATTGAATATGGTGGTCTGAGAGTTAGTTATTTAAATTCAAGTCTTATAGACAGTTTATTCCGAACGATAAAAAGTTTACGTTCAACTGATGAACAATGATAGTATATAATCAAAATTTTATATATTTTTCAATAAATTTTGATGTAATATCGTTCACATTAATAATTATCATTCCAATCCTGTAACTTGTATGGTAAACATCAAATTTAAATTAGTTTAATTTTGTATATTTGAAAAATGAAAGTTTCTAAAAAATATCTTCGTGAGTAAGATCATTTAACTGGCGCAGTCACTAGCATTCACCGCAGTATTTTCGTGAAAAGCCACGGCATCGGGACCGACTTTCCTAATTTCAGGTGAGTGTCAACTCTTTGGCATTTCCGAGCGTAGCAGATTTGAAATCACAGCAGATAGCTTTGGGTAAGTATTATTCATGATATAATGAGTTACAAGGTAGGATATATTGACTGACGAAAACGTGTCCAGTCTGCGGAGTAACGTCAACTGGAGAGTAAACACGAGATAATCTCCAACTATATATATATATATATATATATGTATAATGGATTGTTATCGACGATTTTGAGAAGTTTTTGTGGATAAAATAGATATTGTCGAGCGTTTTCCGGATCTCAATTGAACACAAGAAGGCCTGTGAATATTAGAACCAGAAGTAGTTGTACTGTAATATGTGTACAGTATTAAGATATTTTTCAGTTTACAGGTTATGTGTACCTGTAAATTACTAGTCTAAAAATCGAATTTATAAGTAATATAAGTATTAACAATGTGTTGTGCTGTGTGTGGATGCAATATTGACAACCAGTGTAAAGATTTCACAAAAGAAATCCAATTTTTTAGGATCCCTAAAGACACTACTGTGAGGAAATTATGGGTGACTTCTTGTTGTAGCAGATATTCTCAGTGAAAATACTGCTAGAATATGTTCAAAACATTTTGCTACTGGAGATTATGAGAGGAATATTAAATATAAACTTCTCAATTATTTTCCTAAACAATTACGCAAATTAAAACAGTATGCTGTTCCGTCTTTGTTTCTTCCCAAAGGAAACCCTTCAAATGTAAATGATGGGAAAAGACAGAAAAGAAAACTAAAAACAGAATCTTTGAAGTTAGTATAAATTACCAGGGCCTGTTAAGGTATCAGATTGACTGATACAGTTCAAAACCAGCTCGAAGGAATACATGTAAAATAAGTAATTTTGTATATAAATATTGGTGTGAACGATTTACTATATATAACATATGAAGTTCAAAACACCATACTATTTTGTATACACATATATACTTTTTAAATTAGTTTGTCTCCATTTATTTTATTAGGATTATACTAAACATATCATTCCATATGTCGGTATTATATTTCCTTTTATTGTGATCCTATATACCTACTATGGTTTGTTATGTTTTTATTCTATCTGTATTTTTTATTCTATATGTATTTTTAACATGTTAGCTGTAATTATTTACTGATTGATATACTTAGCTTTCTATCCCATGTTCTTTATTATATTTACATTGCTGTTTATTGTAATATGTCTTTTCTTATATGTATATTAGGGTTCCAAGTTAAATGAAGTTCTATCTATCTTGTGTTTTGGCGTTTTATTGAATTTTGTAACTGGGCAATTGGCAGTATTAATGCTAGTTGCATTAATTAATAAAAAATGTATAAAAGATCAATTAATTTTTAAAAACCGAGTTTTCTAACAAAACAAGTTCTATAGAAATATAGCAGATGGAAGGTCACATAAAAAAGGAACTACCTTGATTTTTACATTCTCTCATATTTATTTGGTTATCCTTTATTTAGGTTTTAAACCAGCAGTTTATTTGTTTGAACAAAAAATCTGGAGCCATTAATGAAATTTATAATTATTTTAAAATGTTTCCTTTTCCATGGAATGTATCATTTTTAGAAAATACAACATATTTAATGTTTGTTACAGTAATTCCTTTGGTATGTTTCTCATTAAATATATTCAAGTCCTAGTAGCTGTATCAGTCCATCATACAATCAATTTTGAGTCCATCATTATATGCATTTAATCCCCTAAATATTTCTTCCTCCAATGGTTTATTTTTCAAAAGATCTTGGAAAAGGGCATGGAAAATCAGGTCATAACTCTCAATACTGGAATACCTATTACAATAAATTACAACTACTTCTATTACCTAGTTATAATATTTAAGCATTGTGTTCAATTAAAATCTAGATCTCGGTTGAAAATCATTATTTTATCCAAAAACCTTCTCAAAATTATCTATAATAACAGGTTATACACATAAATTGGTTGGAGATTCTCTTTTGTTTACTCTCCAGTTGACGTCATACCCCCCACCATACACGCGTAATATCCTACCTTATAATCATTTAGCGATTTCGTCCTGCTTTGGTACCCCACTTTGGTCTGTCAAATACATACCAATCGATTTCGTTTCGAAAAACGATGACGTCAAGCTTACTTTGGTACCCTTTTTGGTCTGTCAAATCACATACCGAGATCTGCAGCACGGTTACTGAGATTGGTAGCATTCTATCCGTGTCCAAAGTAGTTTTTGTCTTGCTTTTTATTTGTAAACAAACAAAGTCGTTGAAACGAATTGAATTTTTGGCCATTATTCTAAAATTCTTCAAGTTTTGTCTGTTTATTTCTTTTTTTGTCTAGTAATAATTGAATCTGTTGAAATTGACTGTCTCGACCCTTACTTCGTGGAATATGCTCATATTAGTGTTGTTTAGGAAATATGCCACTTTTTCCTCTTTTTTACTAATTAATTAAAACAACCAGATAAATCCCACTACGCAAAACATCTACTTGATACCAATCATTCATTGACACCTAACACAAAACTAGAAGTGCTGCATATTTGTGAGAAGAAACAAGAACTGGATTTCCTTGAAAAATTGGAAATTAGAAGACATTTAAGAAACCCACAATATGAAGTAGTCAATGAACAGTTAAATCTAGGGAGTTCTCCACTAATAAACTGTCTTCTTAAGTGATAATTGTAAAGATCAGCAGATATAGTTTTTCTGGTTTTCTATATCATTGCACAGTTATACTGATCTTAATTGGAAAAATGATATCCAGGATATCACCATAGGGCTAATAATATCTAAGCTTCAATATTTGTAATATCACATCTTCTTTTTTCTATAAACATATATTAAGACAATCACAAATTAGGTCACTTCTTGGTCTAGCCAAAAATAACTACTAACATCAGGAAGGCATCAAATGAAATGTAACTTCTGTCATTCTGACGATGATATTGATTTATCGAAACAATTGTGAATTTTTTAGAATTTTCAATAACTTTTATTATATTGTGGAATTAACTAGAAACCGTGAGTTTCATTTAAAACACTATTATGAGCATATTCCACGAAGTAAGGGTCGAGACTGTTAATTTGGTTATTTCTTTGATGCCCTAAGTTATTGTCAGTGGCTATGTTTGTATTTTAGGCTTGGAACAGCTACCGAATTACAAAGTCAAGGTTATTCCTATTTTTCCAAATAATATTATATATATTCTCATAGTATATTCGTCAGAGTCCCTACTTCCATCATTATTCATTAGTGTATTTTATTCGCATTTGATAATGTCATCCCCATCTCGTTGTTTATCTTCACCACTTTCGTATTGTCCGTGTTTATTTCATACCCCAGCGTTTTCAATTTCTCTATTGATTATTGTGGATATCAATTTTATTCCGCAATCACATTTTTTGTGTGATATTCATATAAGCGAAGTAAACATCCCTCCTCTTATGTCAGGCCCTTTCACCGTTAAATTAAGAATTGTCCTAAAAGAAGTACACGAAAGACCGGAATTTATGAGGAAAAATCACGTAAGACAATGCAAACTTTTGTGGAAAATCCTTGAGCATTCTTTCCTTTAGAACACGATATTATTATGTCGTATATTTGTGATGAGATGAGAAGTAAATATGTAGAATAATATTTGTTAGCAAAATGAGGTTGATGCGGATTGATACAAATATAATATACTTTCCAGTATGAAACGACGAGAGTCAGATTTGTTGTATAGATTTTGCGGCAGGAAATACTATTGTATTAATATTGAATAGATTTGCTTTGTATGAAAATTTACGAGACTGGTTAATCTGATAAGAATGAACTAAAGGAAATCAATAGCACCTGATTTTGGAGATATCTCAAAGACATTATTTACATTACGATAATCTGGACGATATTGGAAATAGAATACTTCGAGTTAATTCATTTTTGATGCATGCAGTGGATAATGATTATTATAAATCATTTGTTCGAGAAAGATGAAGTAAGAATTACCCACATTCAGGAAATTGAGGACATTCGAATAATTTCTGAGAATTTCAAATATGCCACACAAAAACTGGGTAATTGGAAAGCACAATGAATATATTTAGGTTTATTGGTGGAAGATTCACCCAATCATTGCCAACCAACTAAATGAATTTATGGAATACCCACAAAAGCTACCATTCTTTTCCACGAAAATTATAACTTACCTCTTGCCCAAAAACAAGAAACGAGAACCCCCAAAATTACAGAACAGTCACCTGTTTGCATATCGCATATAAAATACTCACTTCAATCATAGAGCAGAAAATTAGTTCGCGTCTGAAAATAAACTTACTGTTAGCTTGGCAACAGAACGGCTGCTAGGCAAGGGTACGAGGGAGCAAAGAGTGGCTGATTCTTCATACAGTAATCATTAATAATGCCAAACAGAGGAAGAACATTTCGGTGGATTTATTAGACTAAAGTACTAAACATCTACAAAATAAGCCACGTGATTAAGTTCCTTAAAAAAGTTATGGAGACTGAACGTGAATTTGGGGGCATCTCTCTACACCACCGCAGGAGTATGCATAGAGAGGGGCATTTTCCAGGAGGACAGTATCCGCCCATTATGGTTGTGCGTGGCTCTAAATTCACTTAGTAATTCACTTAACGACAGCAATTGTGGCTACACTATATCTAGAGGGCCATGCATGAATACCAATCGTCTCCTTTACATAGACGATCTTAAACTATATGTGCCAAGCTAAAAACATCTTATCTCACTGCTGGAACTGGTATCGAGCTTCAGCGAATCAATCAGGATGGAATTTGGGTTTGTCCATGTCAAGAAAGGAAAAGTACAAGTAGATGAAAAGGGGGCTCGCTTTTCCTCTTGATACCACTTTCAGTAGGTTTAACTAATAAACATGGCTAGTGGACTAGCTCAATAAAACTGTAATTGCTCTATTTAGGGAGCTCCATAGGTAATTGGATTTAAATTGTGGGTATTAAAACTATAGTACTTGTAAATAATACAAATAAACTAACTTAACAAACTAAATTTATTCAAATCTAAAACAAATGTAAAAAAATGGACAATTTCTACGTTAAATAATTACTTCGAAGGATCATCTATATGATACATATTCTACGTTCACATTCACTTATTTTGTTAAACAATTACTGTCTTTAAAAAATTAAAACGTGACACATTTGTTGTATAAGACTTATTTATAAGTCTTTTATTTCAATTTTGAATGTTTATAGTCTAAATTTGAGATTAACTCGTAATGACATAAAAATTGAAAAGAATTCACCTGTTTAATTCCATTTGGCCCGGATGCACTATACCAAACTCCTAACTTGGCCTATTTGCACCATCAAAGATCCAATTTCCCACTGTCAAAAGATTCCAATAACTAGCAGTTATACAAAATGGACGCCGTCATGCAATTCAGAACCTTACTCGCCTCTTTTTAAAAACACGCTATTTTTACCAATTTTCACCCTTTGCAGGTATCACTTTATTCACCTGGAAAACCTCAACTGCCTCAAACCACGTAGAATCGTTTCTACAGCATTTTTTATTAACTATTTAAAGATAAACATGTGTGGCTGTGCACTTTTACTGTTGATGTAAAAAATATCCTCGGGTCGTGTATCAATTTAGTTCTTGTTGAACTAATACTTAAATTGTACTATAAATATGTCGCTGTGGACTAATATAACACCACGTGGCCCACTGCCTGGTATTGAAAAAAAGGGCTGTGCCTTGCTTGATTCCTATACCTCACTAGAAAACGATGTGTCTCTACGAGAGAGTCTCAGATCAAGATGAAGGCGGAAGTGACGAAAAACTGGCAGCTGCCATTTTCCTTGTTTGACCAATCAAATAATAAAATTTATTGATTTGACGTGTCAGCCAACTAGTATTAACTGTATGTTGTACGGTTGGTGGTATATGTTTGACGTTAATGCATTGTAAGAAAAGACAGTGCTGTACTTAATTTTATTTGGTAACAAATATGTTATATTTTTTCCTTCGTTTGGGTCGTTTCCCAACATACTGGGGCCTCTAAGGAAAGCTATAGCTTTTCTTGAAATTAACATGAAATTGAACAATGATGTAATATTACGGAAGGTGACAACGGTCTTAGACTAGTAAATTGACAACGACGTTTCGATCACATCGAAGTAAGGTAAGAGACACAATTTGGTAATGGAACGAGTAAAAAATTCATGTTGATTTTTTATTTTGACTATCGGTACTTTACTGTCAGGTCCGGGGAATGTTTCCATGACTCTGGCTAAGGGACATTTTAGTGGAGGAGTATTATCCTCTTTTAGAAGAACTAGGTCATCGACTTTTAAGTTGGGTAGGGGTTTTAACCATTTAGGACGGTTCTGTAGTAAGCTTAGGTATTCGACTGACCAACGTTTCCAAAAGTTCTGTTTAACTTTTTCACATCGTTGCCACAGTTATAATATGTTTTCAGAAACTTCGGAAACATCCTTGTCAGAGAAGGCAGTTAAACTTGAACCAACTAAGAAATGACCAGGGGTAAGGGCTTGTAAGTCATTGGGATCATTTGATTGAGCACATAGAGGTCTTGAATTCAGAATTGCCTCTATTTGGACCAAAAACCTTGTTATTTGACTTTACGTTATGAATGAATCTTTGAACGTATGCAACTATACGTTGCAGGGACCTAAAAGTTGAAAATCTGGAGAAAAGTTGCAACCAAAAATCTGGATTTTGTTGGTTGTTTGTAATTAGAATAACTTTTTTCTCCTCTACTTTGTCACCTTGAAGACGGGGTGAAAAGTTTGAACTTAGACTTCGGATTAAGCAGGAATGATGGTCCAAGCCACTATAATGTATTATTTAGTAGGTTTTGAGGAAAGATTCCTCTGGGGGGCAAGTCAGCAGGGTTGTTTGCTGTCTATGTGATGCCATGTAAAGTTGGAAGTTAAATCTTGGATTTGTGACACCCTGTTTGCAACAAAGGTAGTCCATCTGGATGCATGAGAAGAAATCCAGCATAAGGCAATTTCGGAGTCTGTCCAATAATGAACAGCTTCAGGAATAAATCTAGTTTTAAATACTTCTAGTAACTTAGCAACTAACTTAGCAAGTAATTACATGGCACATAGCTCAAGTCTTGGAAGTGAGACTGACATGAGAGGGTCTAGTCTGGATTTGGAGGACACTAAATGGGAAGTGACAGTGTTATTTTGGTAAAAAGTTCTTATGTAAACACAACTAGCATAAGCCTCTATGCTTGAATCTGCAAAGCCATGAATTTCAATTTTTTGGATGGGGGAATCTGAAAAGAAAAATCTAGGGATTTTTAATTGTTTCAATGAATTTAGATGTTCGAAGAATTGTGTACAGTCAGATAGGATGGATGAGTCTGTAACTATTGTATCCCAGTTTAGTTTGGCTAGCCACAGTCGTTGCATGATTAATTTGCCTATGACTATGACTGCTGTCAATAGTCCAAGTGGGTCATAGCACTGTGCTATGATCGATAATATTTATTGTTTAGTCCAAGGGGCCTTGTAAGTAGCAGGTGGGACGGATATACACAATGTGTCTTCGTGTGGCTTCCAAATTAGTCCTAATACTTTGTTTGGACTGTCATCTAAATTTATGTCAGTGTTAGCTATTGTATCTGGCAATTGTTCATTTAACAACTCAATTGAATTGGAACACCATTTGTGCAGAGAAAAACCATGTTTATTTAAAACTGTATTCAATTGCTCGTATAGATCAGAAAGTTGAGTGACGTCATCCACTCCGGTAATTATGTCATCAACATAACATTGGTTGGACATGGCTTGAGAAGCTAAAGGGAAATCAATTTTGTACATGGTAGCTATTTCAGCCAGTACACGAGTGGCTAAATATGGCGCACTATTCGTGCCATAAGTTACTGTCTGTAACTCAATACACTGTAAAGGATCGTTTTTATTTTCCCTCCATAAGATATTTTCAAGATTCCCAAATCGTTTTTTAGCAATCACCTAAGGACTGAAACTCAGTTGGTGATTTTAGTGGAAGGTCGACTTGAAACGAACCATTTGATAAGATTTTTGTAGTTTGGTCTTCTGCCTTTTCGTCGTCTTTGCTTAGGATTATTTTTTCTGGAACCTCTTCCAGTTGCCAGAATTTTTGTAATTGGGTATCTGAAACTATGGACTGTGAAGTTTGAATGAACATTGAGACACCACTGTGTCCAAGAAGGTTAGCGCATGACAGGTAGACATTTTCATCTAACATGTCTGAACTAGCGACTTTGCCAGCAATCACCCAACCTAAAAGTGTGTGTTGCATAACTGGAAAATTATGTCCTAATTTGAATATGCTATTTAAGAGGATGTCTTAATATACATCAGTACCAAACAACAAGATTCCGAAAATATAACATGTTTAGATCAAAGACAATTTGCACCAATTTTTCCCAGAAAGAATGTACAAATACTGGAAATACAGCAAACAGTTAACATAAATCAAAAACACACAAAGGAACAGATAGAAAATACATTGAAAAAGAGACTACAATCAATCCTCAAATCACACCTCAACTCTAGATGAAAATTCTCAGCTATCAATACTTGGGTAATACCAGCTGTAACATACAGTTTTCTTATTGTCAAATGGAGTTCTACTGACCTAGAAAGTCTAGACAGATTGATTCGAACATCGCTAACAAGGAGAAGGTTACGTCATCCCAATGCATCTTCTGTCAGGTTGTATATACCAAAGAGCAGAGGCGGACAAGGACTTATTAATCTTGAAGAAATGCATAATACATGAAAAACTATTTACTTACCTAATGTCTGTAAAAGGAATGTCGAGTCAACAAAAAACTAGCTGTTTTAAGTGGTACTTGCGAATTTCAAAGAAT
Source organism: Galeruca laticollis (assembly GCA_963921935.1). NCBI lineage: Eukaryota > Metazoa > Arthropoda > Insecta > Coleoptera > Chrysomelidae > Galeruca > Galeruca laticollis. The sequence goes on along the minus strand of OY998176.1, from coordinate 146,971,021 downwards.
AAAAACACGGGAATTTAAAACCGTCTTTATTTCGATAAAAACGATGTTGTGTATATCGGTTACATACCCTGTTATAATAAAACTGCTAAGGTATGATTATTATACTGGTCGAACTTAATCGAGAAAAACTCTGCATCCAAAATCGAAACAATAAAATAGTAGCTAGAGTGGTAACTCTTATGTTGTCAGCGGTAACTAAGTTTTGAGTGCCATCTGAAGTATGTCCGCAGGAACCATTATCATAGATACTACAAATAGAGGCAACCAGCCACCTCGGAACTCGTCAGCTTGTAAGAGAGATCCATCTAGGGGTGATCATCTGAATTATTTGGATGGGGAATTCAGCGGGAATTTTAAATTTTACGCTGAGTAAGAATTTTATAATTTTTAACAATAAATCGACTGTTTATCGAAAGAACAAAGAATGCAGGGGTTCTTTAAGAAAGATAAATTATAACTGATAATAGTACTTCGCCAAATATTGTATCAGAGTTGAACTTACGAAAATATTTGGCAATAATTCAAACTCTTGATGATGCAGGATTTGGTGAAACACTATCAGTTGTAATTTATATTTTAATAAGCAGCTACAATCTTCGTTGTATTGGTGAACAAACAGTCATTTAATTTATAAAAAAAAACTTGTAACATAGAATTTGTTTGTCTAGTAAAAATTATATGGTAAACCAGGAATAGTTTCAATAAAAAGAGTTTATGAAATTAAATACATAACACATACACACAACAAACTACATAACTAGATTATTTCCCAAGATTCCGCTATTTTTATTCTTATAATTAAATTTTATGTTATTCTTTTAACCATGTTGTCTGGCATCTAGTTCAAAATAATTCAACAAGGAGGGTTCTGCATGGAATATACTGATATTTAGTGCATTCTCTTTTCAAAACGTTTGTTTCGAGAACAAAATTTGATATGAGCTGCTTTCAGTATTGGATCAACAAACGTTCTAATCCTTGTTATCATTTATAAATTTTGAAAATTTAATATCATTTCCCCTTGAAATAGTATTAACTTTTTTACACCAGAAGTGGATGCAGCATTTGACTACGAATTTAATTAATAGAGAATTATTGTTTGTATGTTCCTCTAAATTTATCAGGTTGAAAGAGAGTTGTTCTGACAGCATTTTTTGAGAAATCTTTGATAGATTTTGTTTGTAACATAATCTTGGTATAAGATAGAATAATCTAGACAAAGCTTCTAATACTCAAAAGGTAAAAAATGTACCAGGTTTTGTTAATTTAGAATGTACAGTATGTACAGTATGTACAGTATGCATTGCTTCTACAAAATCTGTATTTTGTTCATGACTCGTGTACAGTAGGGTAATTCCGGGAGAGATGGCGCGGCGGGTGAGATGGCGCAGTTCAATATCTCCCCTCCTATTGCCAAGCCGACTTCTCAGTCACGCCAAAGATCATATACACAGATAGATCTTCCACTCTGTACAAAAATTTTGTCGACAAATTTGAATCTCAACGCCATCTACATTCATGCCCATGTACTAATCTTTTAATTGTGCAAAGGTTCAGATCCATCCTAACCCAGTGAATGCGCGGGATATTTGAAAATTGACTTGCGCGGGAAATTTAAAAATTTACTCACGAATGCGCGGGAAATTTAAAAATAAAATTACCCGCGAAATTTAAGCGATCGAATCTAGTCGTCACCTCAAATTGTAAATGAAACAAAAGTATTTTGCAAAATACTTTTTTTTACTAGCATTGCAAATTTATGAGTTGCTGTTAAAAACAAAATGTTAAAAGTTGAAATGCTATCAAAAAAGAGTATTTCTTACAACGCTTTTGTTCCATTTACAATTTGAGGTGACAACTAGTTTCGATCAATTAAATTTCTGGGGAAAATAATTTGAATGTAAAATTTTATAGGAATTAGTTAAATGGATTATTAAAACACATAATGAGCATTAATATAATTTTTATTTTGTTTGCCATTCTACACATTACATACATTATCAATGAAATATAAGAAAAAAATTAGTTTTATAATAGTTATTTGTAAAACGAGTGTCACAATGACTTGTTTTGTAGTGTGAATCACGAGTACTACAGAAAGTAATTATGACACAAGTTTGGGAAGACAGAGAGGATGAACCGTACTCTGGTGGAAAGAGCTAGATGTATTATGAATGCTTCAAAGGTTCCTTAGTTTCTCTGGGGAGAAGCAATAAGAGCATCATGTTATGTGATATGGAACAACAAAAAACGAGATGTTAAACATTTAAGGGTAATTGGGAGTACTTGTTATGCTCATATTCCAGTTGAGTTAAGGAGTAAGTTTGATGATAAAGCAGGAAAATGCATAATGTTAGGCTACGCACCTACTGGATATAGACTGTGGAATATAACAAAAAATAAAGTAGTTATTGCCAGAGATGTAAGGTTTAATGAAAATGAATTTTATTTTAAGCAAATGGCAATGCTAGATGAAGATGAACGAGTGAGGAGTAGTCAAGATGAAAATATGGGGAACATTGGTAACAGGCTAGAACAAGAAGTATACGACGGAAATTACGAAGATGTAATAGATCAAGAAGAACAGAAAGCGAGTGAAGATAGATATAGAAGCAGTCGAAGCATAAAACCACCAAAATGGCTAGAAGATTATGAGACTTACATGGCTCTAGATGCTATGAGTTTGGTTGAAGATGTGCCACGGTCATTTGAAGAAGTAGATGAAAGAGATGATAAAATTTGCTGGCTTATATCAATGAATAGAGAAATTAATTCAATAAATAAAAATGGTACTTGGGAAGCAGTAAGTGAAAAACCTGTAGGAAAAACTATTTTGGATACGAAATGGGTATATACTTTTAAACCTTTTGAGGAGAATGAATCTGAGAAATATAAGGCTCGATTGGTAGTTCGAGGTTTTGCACAGGAAAGAGGAAAAGATTACGAAGAAATTTGTTCTCCTGTAGCAAAAATGACCACAATTAGGGTGATCTTAGCTATTGGAAATCGATTTTCATTATATTTTAGACAACTATATGTTAGGTCAGCATTCTTGAATGGAGTTTTGGAAGAGGAGGTTTATATATATTCGCCAAAAGGGGTAAAATGTACATCTAGAAGTGGGATATATAAGTTAAATAAAGCGTTATATGATTTAAAACAATCGTCAAAAAGTTGGAACATGGAGATTAATTCTTACTTAATTGAGATAGGATTTGTAAGGTCTGAAAATGATTTTTGTCTATACATCATAATGAATAATAACTATGCTACTTATCTCTTAATTTATGTAGACGATATAATAATATGTGGTCCTGATAATGATTTTATAAACTATATTGTGAAGTAATTAATAAAAAAAAAATCGCAGATGCAACTCCCTTATATCTGCCAAGTTGCCCAGAAGTGGATGGTGTTTTCTTAATTATATCCATGTAGACAGATGTGGATGGTTCATCCAAAAGCTTACTCGAGGAGCTACCTACAATTTACATAAATACATTACTTTATTGTTTCCTATACACTTCTAATCACTATTAGAGAGCTATTGAAACATGAAATAAAGGCTGCTTTTAATAAAAGATCCTATAATGTGGTTTTAAAATTAACTATTAAAAGCGACTCTTTGTGTGAACTTTATTATGACATTTGTTGAATTAGACAGTTGATGACTGTTTTGTTCCACACTTTTATAACATAAAAATTGTAAAGAGCTGTTTTTTTATTGTTTTCGTCATTTATTATTATTTATTTATTTAGAAAAGAGATTTGGTACATTTGAAATATTATACCACATGGACCAACAATTCAAAATTGCTATTATGATGGGTGTTGGAGAAGAAGATATAGAGCTTCTACTTCTTCATAATATATAATGAAACCAATAACGGAGGAGTTTCTCATAAACAATTATATTGATGAAGTACATTTTTTTTACAAAATATAAGAAAAAACAAGTAAATAGATATTACATGTACATGAAGTACAGAACAATTAAAAAATTGAAAACATCATATATTGACAGTAAATATGACAGAATGACATGAAAGTTGTCAAAATAAGGAACTTTTAATTCACTACCACCTTCCTTTATTTAAGTAAAGTGCAGGAAGCTTGTAGTTTATTAATATACTACCGTGAAAGAACCGATGAATGTGCATGGGTACATGTCAATATATGACAAACTTTATTAAAGTATAAAGAAGCTTTTCAATAACTCTCTATTAAGTAGAAATTAAATTTTTTATTTTCATAGTTATTTGTAAGTAGTTCATTAAGGTCTATTCATGAATCATTGTCATAGTCAACACTATCATTGTCTTAGCATAACCCCTATCATTTTTCAAAATACAAGATTTGTACTTTTAACCCTTTATCACACACTAAGCGGCACCCCGTGCCAGAATTTTGACTAGTTTCAATTTTCCATGCCTATTTTAAGAACAACTACTCAGTACCCGTACACCAACATTTGTATTCAACGAAAACAAGCATCTGAAGCATTCACGAGAGATTGCAAAGCAACTTGTCGATCTGAAATAAAGGCACTGTGAGTTTTATTTATACTAGGAACAAACAAAAGCTGATGTTAGATGTGCATAGAAGAATGGAACAGGACTAACCATATGTGGGGCGATATTTGCTACAGGCTATCTGTTTTGATGATGTAAGAACTCGAAAAGAACGGATAGTACCTGATAAACTGTCACCAATATGGGTATTTATTCAATATTGAATCAAAACTTTTATAAAAAGTATAGTTCATCAGAATTTGTAACAATAGAAGTAAGATTATACCCCTTCTGTGGAAGATGTGGGTTTGTTATATGCCCGACAAGTCTGCCAAGTATGGCCTGAAAATATATTTCATGTGTGAAGCTAAAACAAGTCAACCAGTAGGTTCATTAATATTTGGGTTCCAAGATTGTTGCACAATTGTCTCTTACATGTCTAAAATGGATAAATGCATAATTCTTCTCCCCACCATACATGACGATGACAACGTTTGCCCTAAAACTAAAGTCTCAAATAATTCTAGACCACAATAGCACAAAAAGGGGCGTCAACACATGTCGATCAAATGTGTGCTAACTACTACAAAAAGAAAAACATCCAGATGACCAGTAGCTATTTTTTTCAGATTTTTAAACATGGCTGGCGTGAAAGCTTTTGTTATTCATGCTTCTGAAAATCATAAGAAAAAAAGGTTGGAATTTCTGGAAGGGCTGGCGTTTGGACTTTTTGAAGAACACTTGAAAGATCTAGTCAAAATTAAGAATCTCCCACTAGTATTGAAAGCTTTCCTCTCAAAATATAAAGAATCACCCGAATTACCCTAAAATCGACCTCAAACAAGGATAGGTTCATGCAAACATAGAAATAATAATACTGTTCGCTGTTTTCATTTCCTGAAAAATTTTGACAATATGGTTAATAATAGTAACTGTGAGCTAAAAAAATTCTAAATGACAATAATTAAACCACGGCACTTGGTGCTGCTAGCGGGTAAGAACAATTGTCAGGAAGCCACTTGTCACTAAGGGTTGTCATTTTTTGTGGTTATGGTTACAAATAAAAATTAAAACTATGTATAAATACTTCTACTGACGTGCATGAGTTCAATTTGATTTAATTATTAAGACTGTAACAATGGTAGTGACTACGACTTACCAATATATGTTTGTACTTACAAGGTTCTTCTTCTAAGGCTTGAAATAATCGCTTCCTTGTGTACACCTTAACAGGTTTTCTCACTTCTTGTATTGGGCTAGCACCAGTACAGGTTGTAGCAGAAGAACTTAGAGCAGCAATGGATTCTAAAAAATGTTTCGTCTTAGTTTCAATAAATGAAAAGGAAGGAAAACAAGGAAACAAGAATTAATACATACATACACCTTTCACAATACTAATTAATATACTATACCTTTTAGCTTTTTGGGAGTTGAAAATGATGGTGATGCTCCTGTACCCAAAAAATGTCATTACCTTTTTGGTAACCTGTAAATAAAAATAACTATTATTTTCATCTGCACAACTTTTCACAATGATCCCCTATAGGTTTATTGTAACTCCCAACAAGTATTATTGCAACAGTAAACATAGAGTTGAATACTTACTAGGCAAATGTAGTGTTGGCAGTGAAAGCTACATTAATTTACCATTAGGGAATTTGGAACTTTCCTCAAAATGAGTATCACATATTCTATGATTACAATAATGTACCTGCAAGTGATAACTTAGGGTTGTTAATTCTTTGCAACCAAATTCCAGAAACATCTTTATTGGTAGGTATGGAATGTCCATAAAAAGAAATTATAGATAAAGCTCATTCAATGCCTTCAAATTTAACTGATTTATTTCAAGTATACATGATAATTTTCAATTATCGCTCCATTTAACCCAAACGCAATTTCAGAATATGCCTTTCTCAACAATGAACAAGCTCAGGATGACATTCATCTTGAAATTTTTCACACCGAGAATGGTACTGATTCCAACGTAACAAAACGTAATGCTGAAACGGAATCTGCAGATATGGCAAACCTTGGCACAGATGAAAAAGAAACTCCTGGTAAAATGTTAGACGTATTTTCTCCTATTCCTAGCACGTCTAAACTCCATGAAGTTCGAAAACGTAGTCGACAGCTTGCAGAGCTCCTAACATCTCCTGAAATTATTTGTAAACGAAAAGAATTGGCTACGAAGAAAGCTATGAGTTGATTCGGCGAAGAAAAAAAGAAGCAACATGTAGAATCTAAAGTGAAAACAAAGGAACGGCACAAAATAGTTAGAGATATTTCCTCCAATAGCGACGAAAGCATTATTTCAGAAAACGATTCAGACATCAGTACTGACGGTGAAAATGATCGCATTGGCTGCGGAGAAAATTACGAAAAAACTACAAGCAAAGAAGACTGATTGCAGTGTCTTGGTTGCTACAGATGGCTGCATGAAGGTTGCACCACGTTTGCAAACCATTGTCTGCGGTGTGGAAGAAAAGAAAATATTGTCATGTAATATTCGGCTTGCTTCTTGTTCTTATTTGTTATGTTTGAGGTATATAATCATTTTTTAGTTACCTATATATCGTTTTATACTTTTTGTAACATTAATAACCATTAAAGGTCTTCGTTACTGTTTATTTTTTAGTTTGTCAACGTTTTTCTCTCTATTTTTTGTGTGCGCCATCTCACCCATGACCATAGGGTGGTTTTTTCCTGGAATATTTAAAAATTTTATTATTTGGCAAAAAAACTTAGAAATATAAAAGTTTCCCATCTTACTTTGTGCATTTATTCATGGATAACGTTCATTACTATGAGAGACTTTATATTTTGGAATATATTTTGATTTATTAAAAAAATTAAAAAGGTGTGCCATCTCTCCCGGAATTACCCTATATGATTCCGACAACATGAACATGAAACATTTTTCATCATTTTTCGAGCAATAAACCCAGCTATATATGTAACTGTATTTCTACCCACTTGCGATTTGCGATGTAAAGCAACCGATGCTGGAATTGTTAATGTGCATAGCTCACTTGAACTGGAGTTAACTGGAGATGCTTCACCTGATGAAACTTCTTTTAGATCTGTAAGAGCTCCGTCACTCTCATCTGGCTCACAATTGTTGTTTGAAGAATGCTTTGACATAAAATTATTAATTATCAAAGCCTTAAACGCTGGTACTACATTCTGCACACTTGGAGATACATCTCTGTGCGCATAACTTCTTACAGCAGAAAAAATTGTTACCAGACTAACTTGTTGAAATGATCTTAACACAAAATAGTCTCTATTGTTCAAATAATTCGTTTTCAATTGAATCAAACCTTGAATACTAAAAATTAAGTTCTTTAGTGATGGAACAGATTTCAATAGCTGTTTTGTACTATTAAAAAATTTCATTGTTTTCAATACAGTTAATTATTTCTCGCAATAATTCTGATGTTCAGAATTATTCATTAGGGCTCCTTCAAGGGGTTTACTTGCTGGGGCAGTCTTTTGACAGCTCTAGGTGGTAGATCAATATCAGCATCTGCAAATTTAAAGATAAAAGCTTATTATACCTAGGTACTCATAATGCAATTTGATAATTACATAGAATATAGAGATTCGGTAATGGAGCAAAACTGACATTAGGAACAATTCTATGAAAGAAAGTGTTAAATTTTAAAGTATGGTTAAAGTTTAAATCCTAATCTTGACTATGTATAGATTAAAACATTTCTAATAGCGGAAACTTTGTCAAATATAACGGCATACCGTTAATTTTTAACTACTTCATATAGGAGTGACCCTATTATCTGCCAAAATAATATCATACAGTTCTCATTATGGTAGCTGACATATTTATTTTTGATTCTGCCATCAACCAACCTATCCGCTTGGATGGTTATACAAATTATATAGGATTAAAACTAAAATTCTTACTCCAATCAATAATCCTCTTCATTCAGCTACCCAGCTGGTAACTCAAAACTTGAGTACACATATTCATGTTTTTAAATGAAATTCAAGGTCTCTAGTTAATTCCACAATATAATACAAGTTATTGAAAATTCTAAAAAATTGACAATTGTTTCGATAAATCAATATCATCGTCAGAATGACAGAAGTTACATTTCATTTTATGCCTACCTGATGTTTAGTAGTTAATTTTGGCTAGACCAAGAAGTAACCTAACTTGTGATTGGCTTAATATATGTTTATAGAAAAAAGAAGAGGATGTGATATTACAAATATTGAAGCTTAGATGTTATTAGCCCTATGGTGATATCCTGGATATCATTTTTCCAATTAAGATCAGTATAACTGTGCAATGATATAGAAAACCAGGAAAAATATATCTGCTGATCTTTACAATTATCACTTAAGAATACAGTTTATTAGTGGAGAATTCCCTAGATTTAACTGTTCATTGACAACTTCATATTGTGGGTTTCTTAAATGTCTTCTAATTTCCAGTTCTTCAAGGAAATCCAGTTCTTGTTTCTTTTCACAAATATGCAGTACTTCTAGTTCTGTGTTAGGTGTCAATGAATGATTGGTGTCAAGTAGATGTTTTGCGTAGTGGGATTTATCTGGTTGTTTTAATCTGTATGCTCGTAAGTGCTCACTGTATCGTACTTCAAAATTCCTAAGGGTCTGACCCAAATAGACAGCATTACATTCTGGACATTTGAGTTTATATATACCTGACTTCTTTAATAGTGGTATTTTTGTTTTTACATTTAACAATTTTGTACTAACGTTACTTTCTGTTTTAGAAGAAATTGTTGTATTCGTTACTGAGGATATTATCTTTGAAATATTATTAGAAATATTTCCTGCATATGTGATGGTTTTATAAGTTTTAATTTCATCAGCTTGTTTAGGATATATTAGTTGTAATGCCACTTTTTTCTCTTTTTTACTAAGTAGCCTATTTATCATATCTAATGGATAACCGTTAGATGTTGCTATTTGTCTAATTGTATTAATCTCTATCAAAATTACATTTGTTCATAGGAACTGAAAAAGCTCTATGTATCATTGAATTATATGCCGCTAGTCTGTGTGAGACAGGGTGATTAGAATTGAATGGAATTGTCACATCAGTCTGTGTTGGTTTTCGGTAAATTGAATAATCAAGTACATTATTAACTCTTTGAATTTTTAAATCAAGAAAATTGATTGAGCTATTTTCTTCAATTTCTAATGTAAATTTAATTTTCGGGTGTAAATTATTGATGTGGTTGAAAAATACATCTAATTGTCGTTCACTACCCATAAAACAAGCTAATATGTCATCTACATATCTATACCAAAATAAAATATTTTTCGAAATATTACTTTCAAAGATCTTTCTTTCTAAATTGTCCATAAAAATGTTTGCTAAAATAGGTGATATAGGGCTTCCCATTGGTAAACCTTCATTTTGAATATATATCTTATTGTCAAAAGTGAAATAATTCTGATTAATGCATAAATCAAATAAATTAAGTATATCTGATATTATTCCTTAATTAATATTTTTATCTTCTAGTAATTTTCTTACAAGTATTAGACATTCTTTAGGAGGAATTTTAGTAAACATATTAGTTACATCGAACGATATGAGTTTATAGTTATCTTGCAAGTGGATTGATTTCAACTTTTTGATTAGTTCTATTGAATTTCTAATTGAGTACTGAGATTCATATCCGTAAGTATTGAGTATATTGTTGAGCTTCTTTGCCAATATATTATTAGGAGCATTAACATAAGAGACTACAGGTCTAATTGGTTTCGTTATTTTATGTAATTTAACTGTTCCATATAATTGTGGACAATGAGGATTCTTATGTATGATAGACCTCTTTTCGTAATCATTTAAAAGATAATTTGAATTATTAACAATATCCCTTACATTATTAGAAAACTTCTTTGTTGGGTCTGCTTTAAGAACTTTTACATCGCTGGATTTTATAAAGTTATATACTTTGGAATTGTAATTTTCAGTCGTCAAAATGACAGTAGCATTCCCCTTATCAGATTTTGTGACTGTTAGGTTATTATTCTCTACCTTCTTTTTTATTGCGTTTAAAACTGAAATGTCATTTTTTGTTTGACGTTTAACTTTTGAAGGTTCAATATTTTTGATTAAATTGGCAATTTTTAATTTCTCATAAAGAAAATTATTTGAATTAGATTTTAAAGCTATTTCTGACTCTGTAGCTATAATTTGTTTAATATTATTCGTAAATTTAGGTGGTATGCTGTACTTTAAACCTTTATTTAAAAATTCTATTTCACTATTTGTAAAATTAGTGTCTGAAAGGTTTTCAAATCGTGGTGCAAAGTGTGTTGGTATGTAGGTACTTACAGTTTCATGATGTTTTGAGTATTGAATTTTATGTTGTGTGTGTTCAAGGTTCTGTAGCTTCTTTTCTTGTTTCTTAAATTTCATATGCTTCATCGTGCTGACATTTTCTCTAATTTTGTCATCCAAACAGTCAAATTCTACTGGATGTAATTGGAATGTGAGTTCTGAATGTACAACTTTTATGTAGTTGTCTAAGGAGTCTCTAACTTTGAACCATTTTTTACATTCAGATTTTATCCAAACTCGTTGAGCACATTTTATAGCTTTTTGTGCTTGTGGTGTTTTAGTGTGACATTTTATATTCACATAATTTGGTATTACCTTTTTTCTAAGGCATTCTTGGTTAAACCAAATGTTTTGTGATGCTTTGTAACGTTTTTGTAGTAACTTCTGGTACAGTCGGGTCAAATCTTCTCTCGAAGATTTTTTAATGAAATTGACTGTCTCGACCTTTACTTCGTGGAATATGCTCATATTAGTGTTTTTAAATGAAACTCAAGGTCTCTAGTTAATTCCACAATATAATACAAGTTATTGAAAATTCTGAAAAATTGACAATTGTTTCGATAAATCAATATCATCGTCAGAATGACAGAAGTTACATTTTATTTTATGCCTACCTGATGTTTAGTAGTTATATTTTTGGCTAGACCAAGAAGTAACCTAACTTGTGATTGGCTTAATATATGTTTATAGAAAAAAGAAGAAGATGTGATATTACAAATATTGAAGCTTAGATATTATTAGCCCTATGGTGATATCCTGGATATCATTTTTCCAATTAAGATCAGTATAACTGTGCAATGATATAGAAAACCAGGAAAACTATATCTGCTGATCTTTACAATTATCACTTAAGAATACAGTTTATTAGTGGAGAATTCCCTAGATTTAACTGTCCATTGACAACTTCATATTGTGGGTTTCTTAAATGTCTTCTAATTTCCAGTTCTTCAAGGAAATCCAGTTCTTGTTTCTTTTCACAAATATACAGACCCTTAGGAATTTTGAAGTACGATACAGTGAGCACTTACGAGCATACAGATTAAAACAACCAGATAAATCCCACTACGCAAAACATCTACTTGACACCAATCATTCATTGACACCTAACACAGAACTAGAAGTACTGCATATTTGTGAAAAGAAACAAGAACTGGATTTCCTTGAAGAACTGGAAATTAGAAGACATTTAAGAAACCCACAATATGAAGTTGTCAATGAACAGTTAAATCTAGGGAATTCTCCACTAATAAACTGTATTCTTAAGTGATAATTGTAAAGATCAGCAGATATAGTTTTCCTGGTTTTCTATATCATTGCACAGTTATTCTGATCTTAATTGGAAAAATGATATCCAGGATATCACCATAGGGCTAATAATATCTAAGCTTCAATATTTGTAATATCACATCTTCTTCTTTTTTCTATAAACATATATTAAGCCAATCACAAGTTAGGTTACTTCTTGGTCTAGCCAAAATTAACTACTAAACATCAGGTAGGCATAAAATGAAATGTAACTTCTGTCATTCTGACGATGATATTGATTTATCGAAACAATTGTCAATTTTTTAGAATTTTCAATAACTTGTATTATATTGTGGAATTAACTAGAGACCTTGAGTTTCATTTAAAAACACTAATATGAGCATATTCCACGAAGTAAGGGTCGAGACAGTCAATTACACATATTCACCTTCATTTTCCTCATAGTTTTACATACTACATGTTCTTGAGTCAATTTTGGAGAAATTTAAATGTGCCTGTCTTGTAAAATTAATTTGCTTAAGGATACTTGTTGAAGTGGAAGCTCAAAATCACGATACAATTAGTATTTAACATTTGCAGGTATGTACAATAGTATATAATTTACATGTGCCTGGAGTCAATGTATATGTGGAGTTTGCTAACCGAATATTTATAAAAGGACTATTGAATTATTAGGTATTTAATGGCAACCCAACTTGTTTAAAGTTTATATTTTTATCTTAATGAGGAATCTACTTCACTCAAGTAATTACTAGAAACTTATGAAATTTTGGTATTGAATTCAGTTACCTTTGGGCAATTTGACAACTTGTCTCTAGGTGTCCTTTCGTGAACTGCTTCATAGCTATCATCTTCACTAATACCTTCAGCAACCACCGGAACACTCTCAGACTTGCAGCTTTCTGCGAAAATAGCTTTAATGTCTACGAATTCACACTTCTCTACTAGATCAGCTTCAGTGTGGATTACTTCATCAGTTTCAACTGATTCCAAAATTTCTTCATTAGCTACAAAGAATAGAAAGCTTTGTTTAGATCTGTAAAATTAACATTAGTACCCCATTTCTCCAACCATTTCCTAAAGTTAGGTAAGGTAAGGAAATACCTAACATTATTGCACTTAGGTATTACTTGGTGTGTGGTGAAACGTAAATTGCATTTAAGAATTCCTAAATACGATTTAGGTATTACCTCACTTTAGGAAATGGTTGGTGAAATCAGGCATGTTTCAAAAAACTTGGGCACTATCAAGAAATAGTGCATACACAACACCAATATTAGTAAATTAATTTTTGTCTGGGGATGAGATAACCTATTAATTAATTTCAAGCTATAATAAAAATTATCACAATTTATACAGTCCCAATTGAATGTTGCAAGTAAAATCATGATTGTTAATTATTAGTTTTCCTTTAGATAGACGTAAACCTAATATTAAATGTACGTAATTACCTGGAATGAATAAAGTGGGAACGGCTTTTCTTTTTAAACCTCTTTGTCCTGGCACTACACTAAAATATCTATCACAAACACGGATGTTTTGGTATATTTTGTTATGAAAGCATGCCGTGTAACTTCACATTATTAATATGTCTCAGCCAGGATTGAAATACTTCAGGTTCACGTTTTGGAAACCGATGTTGGGCACTCATTTTGTCTGAGTAAAGCGGAACACAACAGAGTTTCTTAAATTGTTTGTTTATTTTTCCTTACATTTTAAATTACTATATCTATAGAACATCAAAAAGATTTTCAGTGAATCAAGAAAAACACAAAGATTTCAATAATGACAAAATAAACGGAACCGTTATCTTTATGATACCATTATAATATTAGAATGGCCGAAATATATTGAAAGAAAATGGCCAACGGCCACAAGACCAATCAAAACAGAGCAAATGTTGACGTCAAGGATTTTGATGATGAGCGCCCTCTAGAGTTTGGCAGCATCGTAACTTAGAACATTGTCTCCCATCCCAGTTACAATTCTAGGTTGAAGTATTTTATGATCGAAACACGAGACACTATTTTGACAGTTATTGAAATTTCAATTAATAGACAAACATTTTCTTTTCTTATAACAAAACATATATTAAACTACTAGGATAATGTGTTTGCTGAGAGTTGTGTTGACAAATAGTAAATACTTTCACATTACACATCAATATTCCCAGCCGTGCTGTCCCTACTTTCGCCTTCTATGCTGCCTCTATTATATGTGTTTTGAAAGAGCCACGCCCCTAGGTACTTCACAGACTTGTCGGTCCCTTCACTAGTACCCCCATGGTCTGTTGTTCCGCAACTTCCAGTCCGCCCTTTCTTCATATCTCCGCCTCTCCCTTTTTCGTCCATACTAGACACCCCTCTTCACATACTATCCCACAAATCCCATTAAACACACACATTCAGTTTGTCGGTCTCAGAACCGAGCCCTGAGGCACTTCAGCGTCCATCTCATACCTCCTCTCTCTAGAATCTACTATCACCCGCCCCGTCCGGTAGTCCTCTACTAGGCTGATCAACCCCTCCCCTACCACAAACACAAGCAACATGTTCAACACAGCCCATTTACTGACACCTTTGAACGCTGTCCTTAAAAAGCTGCTGAACTGGAAGGCCCAAGTGGGCAGATAAAATTTACAACTATTTCTGGAAACATTTAACAACATTACACAAGAAAATGGTACAAATTATTGAACATGTAATAACCCATCCAGCAGAAATACCTCCCTCACTAACTCACGGCATAATATATCTCAAACCAAAAAACGAAAACACAGACTACCCCAATAACTATAGGCCAATCACTTAGACCCCAGACCAAAATACCGTTAAAACTTGACACTAAGGGTAAGTGACTCAAACAAATTGATTTTAGGTTGCCACGTATCAATTTTAGTTTTAGCCATTATGCAAAAGCCTGTTGACCTTTGCTTGCGGTTAAATGGGCCAATTCATAGAAGAGACCCGATGAAGTAAATACTACACCTAGATATGTATATTTATGGGTGCTGATATCAGCTGGTTATTAGAGTAAAATCAATTTGGGTGTCCGGAAACTCCTCGTGAAAATTGTATATTTTTTGTTTACTGTTAATTAACAGTTAATTTCTTCAAAGTGGTATACAAGTTACAATTTTTAACATGAGTTTCAGAATGTGCCAAAATGGCAAGATCGTCAGCGTTCATTAGGGACAAAACGTCAGTTTTGTCATCAATATTCACACCTTGAGCGCCGTTATCATAAAAAAAGGTTTCAAAATCTGCTATAAATAGTGCAAATAATAAGGGGCTCAGAGCTTCTCCCTGTAGCACGCTCATTGTCAGTTCAAAATATTTCGATAGTCCATCAGAGCGTTTTATTAGCACCATTGCGTGCGAGTAGAGCATATATATTACGCGGAGAATTAATTAGATTTAGTGAATGGCTTTTAGGATCGTATCAATGAGAAAAATGTAAGTATCCACTAGAGAATCTCAAGAAATTAATATTTGATTAAGAACAATAGAACGAGAAAATTGCCGATAAATCAATAAAATTTATTCATATATTTCTTAGTTGCTGGCGTTGAAAGTTTTAGAATGAAAAACTTGTTATAAAAATTTTAATATTATTATAAAGAGCAACAAAAGAACCAACTGAAAATATGTTTTACTATAATTTATAAGCTTGATAATATGCTATTATATTTCCTGATACGTTGCATCTTCCAAGAATGTAACTCCTGGATGAAAACGACAATTTCCACACACCCCAGTCGTTGGCTTTGTTGATGGTAGAACGCACATATTTTTCTTAATTTCCAAAATCCTAGAATGGAACCCAAGGATAAGTATAACAGGACTCTCCATATACTTGGTCTAGAATAGAAAACTAGAGTGTTAATATTTTCTAAATTTTTCTTTTGAATTTGTAGTTTGGTTTGTATTTCTTGCTTTTATTTTATACTGATACTTCCAGAAATATCGAAATAATGCATTTTTTGTAGGCTTTTCAATGATGTATCACAAGTAGGGGTCTGCCATTTAAACTTGTTTAGTTGGGGTAGGTGGGGCGTAGGGGGTTGAGGGGGGCGAGTTCTCTTGTATGTAATTTTAGTTCCCCCTTCCTATCCTAGAAACGGTTTTGAGCATTTTTTGATACCATCTTTCGTTCGTGAGATATAGCCAATTGTAAGTTTTTTAATTGTCATATATATATATATATACATATATATATATATATATATATATATATATATATATATATATACATATATATATATATATATATATATATATATATAATCATAAACCCGTTTGTACCCGCTGTGGGTGTCGGGTGTGTCGCTTATTCGTGGACAAACTTCCGCCATTCCTTTTTATTTCTAGCTTTTTTCGCCGCCTCTGTCCATGTAATTCCTTTTTCTTTTAAAAGTTCGGCTACTGTGTTATCCATGCATCTGTATACTATTATCAGTTTGAAACTACGAGAACAGCATATTTCATGGTACAAAACGCAAACCGATATCAAACAAACTTTCCTCGTTATATTTCAATAATTATATTGTTCCTCGAATAAGTACAACGTATATTTGGTTCACAAAATGCCAACCATGTTTTAAAAAATGTTTACATGAGGTACAAGAAGTTGTTGAAATGTAATTTGTAACTATATATTTAGCTAAATTATCTACATACCTAACATACAGGGCGATTTACTGGAAAATAGCACGGCAAGGGAAACTAGCACGTTTCTTTTAAAAGTACATGATTATTTGTGGATCTCGATTTGGCCTTGACAAAAAGGAAGAATCAAAAAAAGAAGGAAAGAGGCTATACAGGGTGTTTCATAGTTAAACCACCATAGGTTAACCGTAAGTAGAGGACACTTTGGTAGTTCCAAATAGACTTGGTTAATTGGTCTAACATAATTGTTAACGGAGATACAGGGTGTTTTATTCATTTAGTCCAATGCTTTTGAAGGCCATAACTTTAGAACCACCCTATATATTTCTTTCATTTTTGGTAAGGATATTATTGCATTGATAACAAAATAAGATAGTGTAATAAAAATAATTATAATCCAGGTCTGGTTTAGGGAAAATTTGCAAAATTCAATAATCTCCAAAACAACACCCTGTATATCAGAATTTTTGAAATTCAATAGATTATAGGAAGAGAACAGAAAAAATAGAGTGGCACCAAAATATTTTTCGAAGTGCACATCCCGTTTTACTGCTTAACTTTTAATGTCAAAGTTATTTAAATGTATCATTGACATTTTCGTATGTAATAACTTTAGAACCACCCTATAGATTTCTTCCATTTTTGGTAGGTGTAAGTTACATAAGCATCAATAGTTTATTCCAAAAGAACAGAAAATATTGAGTTACACGAAAATGTTTTTCGAAGTGCACACTTACTAAAATATTCAAGTCAAAATCATTAACAATTATCAAGAAGGTCAAATATTCTAAAGGAAGAGAAAAATTATGAAATAGGCGTAGACTGTTGAAGTACGGAAAACTTTGACAGTTCGTTTTGTTATTGGTAGTTAATCGTTTGTTGTTAGTAAATTTCGCACGAAATAATTTAGATCATTTTGAATTGTTACGAAACAGCAACCTGGTATAGTCCCTAAAACCGACTCTGTCTAAGCCAGGTATAAAAGTTGAAATTATGGCGGATACGCAGTTATAAAAAACTGTTTACGATTCTATGACTATCTTATGTAAACATTGTTTTTGTGACCAGAGTTATCTAGAAAAGGCCAGAATCAATTGTCCGGAATTTACTAGTAAAAATGGCTTTAATATATAAGGGGACTGATCAGGAAGAGTTGAGTTTAGTTTATAATTTGACATCGTGAGTTGAACAGTAAATAAGTGCATATAAATTAAGTGATTATATAAATTAGTTTAAGTGAATGTACTGAGTATAAATAAATTAAGTGTTAGTGATTAGTTTAGTGTATAAATAAATTAAGTAAAACATTACATTGGTGTCAGAAGTGGGATAATATAAATAAATTGCTACGTAAAAATGGCCAAGAGATTAAGGGATCTGAAAGTGGCGGAATTAAGAGCAGAATTGGAAGATCGTGAGTTGGAAACGTCCGGTAAGAGAAGCGAATTAGTAGAAAGACTTAAAGTGGCACTGGAAAATGACGGCTTTGATCCAGAATCATTTTTATTCAATGACGAGGCTTCCACCTTAATCTCGTCAATTTCTGCTAATATGAAGAACGATATTTCTGCCATGGAAGGAAAGATTTCCACTAATGTGAAAAACGATATTTCTGCTATAAAGAACGATTTTTCTGCCATGGACGACAAGATTTCTGCTATGAAGAATGATATATCTGCAGATATCTTATCATTGAAAAATGACATTGCTGATGAAGTCGACAATAAAATTTCGTCTCTAAAATCAGACATGGAAAGTATGATTGACAAGAAGCCGAGAAAGATCAGATGCTGGAATTGTGGCGAGCTAGGGCATGTACGTAGTTCGTGTAAGCGCCCCAAGACTCCTGCAAACCAAGAACCCCAGACACAGGAAAACTAGAACGGGTCGGCTACGAGGGGACAGCACCGACCCATGACCGTTCCAAAGACCCTCTCATACTGATAGCTCCTCTTAGATATCGCAACGACAGTGTATATGTGGATGTCGAAGTAAATGGCAAGGGTTGACAATGGGGCAACTGGAACCATTATACGACCAGAGATAATAAACCCCAAGAAGAAACTTATACCAACGAGACTGCGACTGCGGACCGCCACAGGCGAGAGTGCCAACGTTCACGGGGAAACACAAATCCAATTGAGAAAAGTTCACGCATACGGTAATCGTATCTGACATTGAAGAAGACGTGATTCTGGGAATGGACGTAATGAATGTACATGGTTTCCAATTAGACTTTAGAAACAGAGCCATTAAAGTGGGTTCCGAGGTATTCCTGCATTCATATGAAGGCCGCGCGGTGGTGGCAGCTGTACAGGAAGATATCGTTCTACCTGCACGAAACGAAACCATGATAGTAGCACGGCTACAGGAAATCATGGAGGAAGGTACACCGGTTATGATGGAACCATGGAACCACGACGCGGTGGTTGGCAAAGGAGTACTAATTGGGAAAGGATTGGTTACGTCGGCGAAGGAGATCCCTGTACGATTGATAAACGTGAACGATTACCCAATTACCATCAAGAAGGAAACCAAGATTGGATCCTGCGTACCAGTGACGTCTATAGTTCGTCAGACAACGACCACTGACAATTCTAAAGCCTGATTCGAACAGATGTTATCAGTAGCTGGTCAATCTTTGGATCGAGCTGAAAAAAGAGAATGAGAGAATTTCTCTTGCAGTATCGAGACTTATTCGTACCAAAAGGAGGAAAGACTGGCAGAACATCAGCCGTCAAACACAAAATCGATACTGGTAATGCTAAGCCAATTAGACAATCAGCTCGAAGACTTCCACGAGCGAAGAGGGGGGAAGCTGAAAGAATAATTCGAGAGATGGCAGAAGAAAAAGTAATAGAGCCATCTACTAGTCCATGGGTGTCTCCAGTAGTGCTCGTCAAGAAAAAGGATGGAACTACGAGATTCTTCGTGGATTAGCGCCAGCTTAACAACGTGACGACGAAAGACAGCTATCCTCTGCCCCGAATTGACGATACGCTAGACACTTTGGCCGGCAGCAAACTGTTTTCCACCTTGGACCAGAGGTCTGGTTATTAGCAAGAAGAAATGGACCCAAAAGACAAAGAATAGACTGCTTTTGCCACCGGATCTGGATTATGGCAATTCAACGTCATGCCATTCGGGCTCTGTAATGCACCTGCGACATTTGAAAGACTCATGGAAAATGTCTTGAGAGGGTTGTCTTGGAAGACATGCCTGGTCTATTTGGACGACATCGTAGTACTGGGGAAGACATTTGACGAACATCTGAAGAATTTGGAAGACGTATTCAAACGACTCCAAGCTGCTCAGCTTATGATAAACTTGGAAAAATGTCAGCTGTTCCAAAACCGAGTCAACTATCTAGGTCATATAGTGAGCAATGAAGGAGTGGCGGTGGATCCAGAGAAAATTGCTTCCATTCAGCAATGGCCGCAACCAACCGACAAACATCTAATCAGGAGTTTCCTTGGACTTTGCACATATTATAGAAGATTTATCAGAAAGTTTGGAGATATTGCTAAGCCTCTAACTCGACTTACAGAAGAAGCAAGAGCTTTCCAATGGGACGAAGATTGTCAAACGGCTTTTGGTACCTTGAAGAGGCATTTAACCACGGCGCCGATATTAGGATACCCTTGACCAGAGGAAGACTTTATTCTGGACACTGACGCAAGCAACGTAGGAATTGGTGGAGTGCTCTCACAGATCCAAGGAGGGCAAGAAAGAGTGCTGGGATATTTTAGTAAAGTCCTCTCCAAACCAGAACGAAACTACTGCGTCACAAGAAGAGAACTTTTGGCGGTAGTGAAGTCCGTGGAACACTTTTACCAGTATCTCTATTGTAGGAAATTTTTAATCCGGACTGATCATGCAGCACTCAAGTGGTTGATGCAGTTCAAGAATCCCGAGGGCCAGATCGCTAGATGGATTGATCGACTTCAAGAGTATGATTTCAACATCGAACATCGAGCTGGTGTGAGTCACTGAAATGCCGACTCCCTGTCCAGACGGCCGTGCCCAACAGACTGCTTCCACTGCAACAAGGTGGAATCTAGGGAAGCTGCAGTTTCAAGAACTACTGTAGTCAACGAGGAATGGTCACCCACCAGGATCAGAGAAGATCAGGAGAATGATCCTCACCTGAAGATAATCCGGCAATGGAAGAAAGAAAATCAGCGACCTACCTGGCAAGAAGTGTCAAAAGTTTTCACCGAAACTCAAGGCGTATTGGGCTCAGTGGGACTCTCTTGTCCTGGAAGAAGGGCTGTTGAAAAGAGTCCTTGAAAACGATGATGGTTCCGAGATGAGGAGACAGCTAGTTATTCCGAGAACAAGAGTAGCTGAGGTACTGAAGAAGTTACACGACAGTCCATCGGGAGGTCATCTGGGAGTGAAGAAAACCCTCCAGCGAGTCCGTGAAAGGTTTTATTGGATTAACAGCTCCGACGATGTGAAGGACTGGTGTAAGAAATGTACGACTTGTGCTACATCGCAAGAGAAAGGCACCCATGAAACAGTACAATGTTGGAAGCCCTTTCGAACGGATTGCTTTAGATATCGCTGGGCCATTTCCAATGACAGAAAATGATGGCAAATACATACTGGTTGTAATGGATTATTTCACAAAGTGGATGGACATTTACGCTATCCCGAATCAAGAGGCCACAACTGTCGCAGATGTATTGGTGAGAGAATTTATCAGCCGATATGGAGTGCCCTTGGAAGTCCACAGCGACCAGGGAAGAAATTTCGAAAGTCATCTATTCCAGGAGATTTGCGAGAAGCTGGGAATGAAGAAGACCAGAACAACAGCATTACATCCCCAGTCAGATGGAATGGTCGAGAGAATGAACAGGACTATTGGAAAATACCTGTCCAAAGTAGTATCAAGCCATCAGAGAGATTGAGACCAGTATCTCTCCCTGTTCGCATTGGCTTATCAATCTGCCGTCAATGAGTCCACGGGTGAAACACCTGCGAAAATCCTGTTTGGACGTTAAATGAGGCTTCCTTGTGACCTGGAATTTGGCTGTCGGCCTGGAGAAGATCTAGCAGGCGAAGACTACGTGATCCAATTGAGAAGAAGGCTGAACGATATTCATGAATTAGTTCGAACAAATCTTCAAGTTGCCAGCGACAGAATGAAAAGTCGGTACGACATGCAGGCCACAGAAGGCGGTTTTATAGAAGGGGACAAAGTATGGTTACACAACCCGACGAGGAGAAAAGGATTTTCTCCAAAATTACAAAAATCCTGGGAAGGTCCATACTTAATCAAGAAAGAAGTTCGGGCAATTAGAAAAACTTGAAGACCAGATTCCAGCCCCTGGCAAGACACTGAAACTGAAACATAATTCGCGGTACGTCTTCTACGTGGTAACTAAAGATGAATTTAAAGATCGATCTACCTAGCGCGATGTGTGGGAAGCACTTCGTAACCTCCGAGACCATGTGTTAGAATCCAGCGTGAAGAAACTGGCTATGCCTAAGATAGCGAGTAACCAGTTGGATTGGCGAGTTATCAGGAACATGGTAGAGGTTATATTTAGAGATACCGGTGTCCAGATATTAATTTGCAGCACTACCCCCGTTATCAGTATCCGATGAAGACGGTGCCCTGCTATTTCCATAAGATCGGAAAGTGTAGAAATGGGGCCAGTTGCCGATTCAAACATGCAGTCTCGGCTACACAAAAGTTCCAGGAGGAACTTCCATTTGAGGAGGGGGTAATGTTACGAAACAGCAACCTGGTATAGTCCCTAAAACCGACTCTGTCTAAGCCAGGTATAAATGTTAAAATTATGGCGGATACGCAGTTATAAAAAACTGTTTACGACTATCTTATGTAAGCATTTTTTTGTGACCAGAGTTATCTAGAAAAGGCCAGAATCAATTGTCCGGAATTTACTAGTAAAAATGGCTTTAATATATAAGGGGACTGATCAGGAAGAGTTGAGCTTAGTTTATAATTTGACATCCTGAGCTGAACAGTAAATAAGTGCATATAAATTAAGTGATTATATAAATTAGTTTAAGTGAATGTACTGAGTATAAATAAATCAAGTGTTAGTGATTAGTTTAGTGTTTAAATAAATTAAGTAAAACATTACAGAATAATAATTATTTATGCCTCATGAATTTACAAATGTAGAATATGCAGACATACTATTTGTGTATGGATTTTGTAACGGAAATGGTAGAGAAGCAGTAAGGGAATATGACAGACGCTTTCCTAATCGTCGCACTCCTCATTACCAGACATTTGCGAGAGTATTTGATTATAGTCGGCAACATGGTAGATTTCCTACAGCGACAACCAATGATTATGGTGAAAGACAACACTTGAATGTTGAAGATGATAACTAAGTAAGGTAAAGATATTAAATTTCATTCAATAGATATTGAGACAGAGTCGATTAGAAATGTCCCTTTTGTTCATTACATTAATGCATTAATATGTGATACTAAATTAGTCTCCTCCAGTGCCATAATTTCATTTTGTTCCAGATATGGTTGACAACAATACAACAATCAGTCCTAGAAGGATTAAATGTACCCCATACTACCGCTTGGAGGAGATTGAAAAATTTAGCTTCCACCCTTATCATGTTCAACAGGTACAAAGACTAGAACCACGTGATTTGGAACCGCGATTAGACTTTAGGCGGTGGATACTTAGAAGGAGAAGAATAGATAGCAGGTGCCTATTCACTGATGAGGTCACATTTACATGGGATGGCGATTACAATCTACGAAATTCCCATATTTGGGATTATGAAAATCCTTTTGCTACTAGACAAACACATTCGCAGTATAGATTTTCAGTTAACATTTGGTGTGGAGTTTTAGATAATCACCTTATTGTAACATATGTCCTATCCCGTACATTAACAGGGGACGACTATTTTGCTTTTTTGCAAAATATGTTACCAGTGCTATTAAAAAATGAGGAAATTGGAGGAATGTATTTCCAGCACGATTGTGCATCGCCTCACTTCATGTCAATTGTGCGAAATTTTCTAGACGAGAATTTTAGAAACGGCCCAATAATTGGCCTTGCCGGTCGCCGGATTTTAACCCAGTGGACTATCATATTTGGGGATATTTGAAAGCCAAAGCATACTCTACTGAGATAAACAGCTTAGAAGATCTTATTCAAAGAATTGATGATGCTTGCGAGTAAATCAGGGCAAACCTATTAATGATAGGACGAGCAACACAAAACATCTTGAGAAGAGCTCCTGAATGCATAGAACAAAATGGTGGACATTTCGAACAATTATTATAAATAATTTGACATTCCGTGTAACTCAATTTTTTCTGTTCTTTTGGAATAAACTATTGATTTATAAAAATCTTGATAAAATATTTTTTTTCTTAACCCGAACCTGGATTATCATTGATTTTGTTACATGATAAGATTTTGATGCTTATGTAACTTACACCTACCAAAAATGAAAGAAATATATAGGCTAGTTCTAAAGTTATTACGTACGAAAATGTCAATTATACATTTAAATAACTTTGACATTAAAACTTAAGCAGTAAAACGGGATGCGCACTTCGAAAAATATTTTGGTGCCGCTCTATTTTTTCGGTTCTCTTCGAATGATCTATTGGATTTTAAAAATTCTGATATACAGGGTGTTGTTTTGGAGATTATCGAATTTTGCAAATTTTCCTTAAACCAGACCTGGATTATAATTGTTTTTATTGCACTATCTTATCGTGTTATCAATGCAATATGAAATATATAGGGTGGTTCCAAAGGTATGACCTTCAAAAGCATTGGACTAAATGAATAAAACACCCTGTATCTCCGTTAATAATTATGTTAGACCAATTAACCAAGTCTATTTGGAACCACCAAAGTGTCCTCTACTTGCAGTTGACCTATGGTGGTTTAACTACGAGACACCCTGTATAACAGTATAAAAAGAACATGTAAATAATTGGTAATTAAAATTCAAAAATAAACTGGAATTGAAATAGTAAACGGGAATAGCCAGGACCCACAGCAAATTATAGAAAAATTGAAGGAGAAGTGGATTGATTCAGCTCAGTAAATGGATCAACATGTAGCATTAGCATTAGCCATAATTTACAAGGATTGTATGGCGTGATGATGATGATAAGTATGAATTATTTGTTGATATTCAGTTTTCAGTTATAGGATTAATTATAAACATTTGGAAACTCCCACAACAGATATTTTGAATTTCCCACTATTCAATAGTTTGGATGAACACTTTATGATTATTTCTTGTATCGGTAAATCATATTTTTGGATTTCCTTCGGTTTATTGGACAGTCGTTGTATAGTCATAAAAGTATCAACATTTATTGGGCAGTCCTCTTATAAGTATCAAAAATTAAAATTTATTGAACAGTCCTCGTATCAACATAAAAAATCAAAATTTATTGGACAGTCCTCGTATAAGCATATGGGTAATAAAATTTACTGGACAGTCCTCGTATCGTGTCAGGTTATTTTCGTTACGGAATTTCTGGATTCGGTCTTCACGCTCAAGGCCCGCGATAGAAGCTAATGCAATAGCTTAAAATTCTACAAAATTGACAATTGTTTTGATATTACCTAAATATCATCGTCAGAATGACAGAAGTTACATTTCATTTGATGCCTACCTGATGTTTAATTATTTTTGGCTAGTCCAAGAAGTGACCTACCTTGTGATTGACTTAATATATGTTATTACAAATATTAAAGCTTACATATTATTAGCCCTATGAGGATATCCTGGATATTATTTTTCTCGATTGAGATCAATATAACTGTGCAATGATATACAAAACCAGGAAAACTATATCTGCTGATCTTTACAATTATCACTTGAGAAGACAGTTTAAAAGTAGAGAACTCCCTAGACTTATCTGTTCATTGACGACTTCATATTGTGGGTTTCTTAAGTGTCTTCTAATTTCCAATTCTTCAAGGAAATCCAGTTCTTGTTTGTTATCATAAATATGCAGTACTTCTAGTTCTGTGTTAGGTGTCAATAATTGATTGGTGTCAAGTAGATGTCGGGCGTAGTGGGATTTATCTGGTTGTTTCAATATGTATGCCCGTAAGTATTCACTGTATAGGATTTCAAAATTTCTAAGGGTCTGACCCAAATAAACAGCATTACATTCGGGACATTTAGGTTTATATATACCAGATTTCTTTAAAGGTGATATTCTTGTTTTTACATTTAATAATTTTGTACTTACTTATGTTTACTTTCTGTTTAGAAAGAAATCGTTGTATTTGTTGCTAAAGATATTATAATTGAAATATTATTAGAAATAATTCCTGCATATGTAATGGTTTTTCAAGTTTTTATTTCTTCAGTTTCTTTAGCAAATATTGGTTGTAATGCCAGTTTTTCCTCTTTTTTATTAATTAGTTTATTTATCATATAACGGGTAACCATTGGATGTTGCTATTTGTTTAAATGTCTTAATCTCTCTATCAAAATTACATTTGTTCATAGGAACTGGAAATGCTCTATGTATCATTGAATTATATGCCGCTAGTTTATGTGACATGGACCTGGAATTGTCACATCAGTGTGTGTTGGTTGTCGGTGAATCGAATAATCGAGTACATTATGAACTCTTTGAATTTTTAAATCAAGAAATTGATTGAACTTCTAATGTAAATTTAATTTTTGGTTGTGAATTAATGTGGTTGAAAAATATATCCAATTGTCGTTCACTGCCCATATAACAAGCTAATATGTCATCTTTATATCTTTACCAAAATAAAAACTTTTTTGAAATATTTCTTCCAAAGATTTTTCTTTCCAAACTGTCCATAAAA
This sequence comes from Galeruca laticollis, assembly GCA_963921935.1. Classification (NCBI taxonomy): domain Eukaryota; kingdom Metazoa; phylum Arthropoda; class Insecta; order Coleoptera; family Chrysomelidae; genus Galeruca; species Galeruca laticollis. The sequence continues at coordinate 146,944,405 of OY998176.1, read as the reverse complement.
ATGTTTGCCTAAATTGGCGATACAGGTCTTCCCATTGGTAAACCTTCTTTATGAATATATATCTTCTTTACATCGCTATATTCTATAAAGTTATATATCTTCGAATTATAATCATTAGTTGTCAATATGACAGTGGCGTTCTCCTTGTCAGATTCTGAAACTGTTAGGTTATTATCTTCTACCTTCTTTTTTATTGAATTTAAAACTGTAATGTAATTTTTTGTTTGGCGTCTTTTCAGATCGTGGTGCAAAATCTGTTGGTATGTAATTACTTACAGTTTCATGATGTCAATAGTATTGAAACTTGAACACACACAACAAGCTTTTTGGAATTCTATGTTACCAAAAATAAAATCTTGGCAGTTTTTACCGAAAAATGGGAAGCCTATGAAAACCAAAATGCCTTTTAAAACTGCTTGGTTAACTACTATTAGTGGTGTCAAATTGTTAACAAGAGAATGTTGGAAATTAGGATTCAAATTTATCAGAACACGTTCTTTAAATCAGGACCCAGTTGAAAATATGTTTGGGGCAATTCGGCAGTATGGTTCTGCCAATAACTCTCCAAATTGTTACCAATTTATATCAGCTTTAAAAACGTCAATTTTAAATAGTTTAGTTTCTGCCAAGAACTACAACACAAATTGTGAAGCAGATGATAGCAGTTTATTAGACAACTTACATTATTTCTTAAATTTTCATAATAAACCAAAATCATTAACTTCTAATACCATTAATGAATTGGAAAATATTGAATTCCCGTTTCAAGATATAGAATTAAATTATTCAAATTTTGATACTCAAGCAATAAGCTACGTTTCTGGTTTCGTTGTTAAAAAAATTACAACTTTGAATTGCGCAGAATGTAAGGCTAATTTGCAAACAGATATTTCAGATGTTCACCATACTTTCACTTCCATCAAAGAAAATGATGATAAAACACGTCTAATTTATGTTCAAAGAGAAGTCGTAAAATTTCTTTCCATTCTGCATGATATTGTTTATCATTTTCTACCACTTTTAGGTCTTTGCAAAACGTCATATGAATTTTGATTGGTTCACTTGTCGAGAACATAAATTATACGTATTTTCTCAACTCATAAAAGTTTGTGTCCCCTTATTAATTGAAAAATATTATAATGATGGTAAGAGGACTAACAAACAAAAATAATAATTATTTTTTGGTAACAATGTACTGCGTTTAATTTTGTTTTGTTTCAGACCTTTTCCTGTCTTCATGTAAAGGGGAATCTACTTTTTGAATGTTTTTTATTAAAATATTTTATGTGATATTAGATAAACTTTCTTAAGTATAATGCTGTAATTTGAGTAGAAATATGTAATTTTGTGATTAATAATAATATGTAACTGTATGGTAAATTAATGACATCGATAATAATAGTTTTTTCATGTTTTGTGTTACCAATTTAAAACATTATTTAATATTCAAGCTAGTGTGCCATTTTTACTTTTAGTTTTCGCTAAGTATATGTATATGTTGTGTATTTATACAACTGTAGGTTTCCTTTGATTTACATGTTTTGTCTTTTTAATTAATTCAAAGAAAGTCAATGTGAAGTTTCTTATTTTCTTAAATAAAAAAGTTGAAAAAAGGTGAGAGCTGGGCAGCTATGGGGATGGCGGAGGCCGCAATAGAATTTTTTTGAAAAGTGTACAGTCGTATAAATGCCTATTTATAGTGCGTGTGGAAACACTGTTAAGTGATATTAGAATAATTGTTTTAATAATAGGAGATATTGAAAATTTAAATTTTTTGTATTGTAACTGATAATTTCATCAGATGTTTTTGTACTTTAATATTATTGTTAACTATTAGAATAAGAATTTTAAAGTTATCAATGTAATAACATGTATAAATAACAGACCTATGTATAGTAAACAATTATTTTATTAATTTGTTTTTATATTATGGGCAGGTTAATTAAAATTTTAAATGTGTGCTGTTTTATTATTTATTCCCCAAATTATTTGTCTCAAAATTGTTTATTATTATTATTTCATTACAAAAATGAAACATAATTTTTTGGAATGAAATGATTATATAATAAACAATTTTAAGACAAACTGTAAAATTTACCTACCCATAATCCACACTATCAAATTTAAATATCCCGCCTATAAGAATTAGTTCTGTTCCCAGCAAGGGGTGCGCTGAGATCGACGCGATGCCAGCTGTTTATATGGGAACCAACACTCTCTTAATATGTTCATTTCTCTATGGGCTGCATTTTATTGAAAGGAACCACACATTTGCTACGGAAACATCTAGAGGCCAGGTAAAAATAGCCCACCACCACTTCTTTCGCCGGATAGCAATTCTGTACCTCGATATTTGCTGATCCATCATGTCTGTTCCACCTTTAGGGTAATACTGTACAATAGAGAAGGCTATTAATTCAATCCAACACGTTTATTTCTGCGACCAACAATCCCAAACGCCAGTAGTAAAATAATGAATGATTTACAAAAAGTGGGGATGGTATTGTGGATACGTGGCTACGGTAATTTCGGTTATATGTCTGACAAACTTGGCACTGACGAACCATAAGAATCCAAAAACATTCAATTGATCAAGTCATTAATTTATTTTGTCACTAAACGTCTTGAAAAACACATAAAAACGAAAGATCAAAATCTTCACTGGCTACTCCTAATGGCGCTCGTATAAACAAAACATTTGATATTTTTTAGTTCTAACCCGTTCGCTCTGACGATATTTGCATCTCTCTTCATATGGTAATTGAACAAGGACAAACTACTAAATAACTTACCTTAGATACACAAAGCAGGTACGGAAATTTTGAGCAATGTTGCCACGTTTAGTTACAACAAATACTTGTTTACCATTTATATAAGAATTTCCCTTTATTAAATAAAATTCAAGTATTTGTTCTGTTCCCAACCATAATTTTAATTCCCACCTCTAGGGGCAAGTCATGTCACGTTCCAAAGAAGCTTTTCGTTCCCGTCTCCGGTGACGGACCAATGAGACTGGAGTGTGGGCGTTCATTTTGAACTGATGCTCCACTTTCGACATTTCTTTTAATAATATGATTTGAGTTGTTATCAAATGATTTGTTGAATGAGTAATTAAAACTTATTAATTCTACACATATTTTCGTATCCATATGCTGCATTTATAGTATATAAATCATTATATACAAAACATTGGTCCTTAATAAGCCGGATAATACAGTGATTTGTGGAATCTGCCACGCTAGAAGCTTGAAAAAAACCTTGTCGTAAGGTATACTTAAGTGTTCATCCTTTATCCTTAATTATACCTCCCTAATCCTATTTCATTCTGAATAAACTGGTTCAAAAGCTCTATTAATATTATTTTAACATGTCTGATGTAGCTGAAAATATTGCTACCTTAAAAAATATTAGAAAGTCTCTTAAAGCTGACTTAACTCGGTTCAAAACATTTGTTAATACTAAAATACATAACAATGATAAACCCGATTTGATAAATCTAGAATCTCACCTAAAATCAATATTAACTATACTTGATAAATTCAATGAAACCCAATTTAAAATTGAGTTGGAATCTCAAACGGGTGATGATTTAATTCCGGACGAAATAGAACGTACAAATTTTGAAGATACATTTTATAGCATTACCAGTGACGCCCAACACATTTTATTGTTACATAAATTTTCAGCTAATACTAATGAAAACTCTTCATCACTTCAGAACTACAATATTGAACGTCCTGATATAAATCTTCCTTCCTTTGATGGACAATATCAAAACTGGCTATTCTTCAAAGAAACTTTTATATCTGTTATAGATAAACATCCATACATGCCTAAAGCACAAAAACTAAACTATTTACGTCTTTCACTAAAGGGAGAGGCATTTAAACTTATTGAGTCTCTTGAAATTTCAAATAGCTTGGGATTGTTCGCTTGAGAAATACGAAAACATTGAAAAACTTGTCAATAATCAAATAAAATCACTTTTCAATTTGCCAGCTTTGGTCAAGGAATCATATACCACACTTTCTCAATTACATGACGAAATCACTAGAATACTAAAATCACTAAAGGCCTTAGGTGAACCTGTCCAACATTGGGACACCCTGTTAGTATATTTGCGTAACAATAAACTTAATTTCGCAGCTCGTAAAGATTGGGAATCTAAACGTGCAAAACGAACAAGTCCGAAACTGGACGAATTTTTGCGTGAAAGATGTGACATTCTTGAGTCCCTTGAAGAAGATAAATACACATTAGGTAAAACGCAGTCGACTATTCAAACGAAACCTGAACCTATTTCTACTATAAAAACTTTAATTTCTACTTATACCCCAAAGTGTACGTTTTGCGAAAAGGAGCATACTATATATAACTGTACTAAATACTTAGAATTAGATACTAAATCTCGTTTTGATGAAGCTAAACGTAGGCATTTATGTATTAATTGTTTGCGTAAAAATTATTTTACAAAAGACTGCAAGGTGTCGTATATGCTCCAGATCACATAACACTCTACTCCACGTTGACAACGGTAATCAAAATCAAACGAATTTGAAATCTGTCGCACAATCAGAAAAGCATTGATCAGCCCCTCACAGCCGCACATGCTGAAAGCAATGGGGCTTTGATGTATATAACTCCGATGCACGGAATGTCGACGTTGTCACGTCTTCTGTAAAATCCCACTGTTCAGTAATTTCACAAAATTGTGTACTTTTGTTAACTGCTGTTGTAAAGGTGTTTGACAGCAATGGAGAAGCACATTTTTGTCGGATATTGTTGGATAGCGGTTCCCAATGCAATTCAATAACATCCGATCTTTATAAAAAACTTAAAATAGAACCGGAAAAAATGAAAACTTCCATTTCAGGAATAAATCAAGTTTCCTCAAATATAAATTTTAAAACATTTGTTAAAATACAATTTCGTATCAATGCCTTCTCTAAAAATATAAACTGCCTGGTAATCGAAAATATTACAGGTAACGTGCCATGTAAGTCATTTGACAAAACCCAGTTAAACATTCCAAACAATATCATTCTTGCTGATCCAACTTTCGATATCAGTGCATCAATAGATGTATTAATAGTTGCTGAAACCTTTTGGGATATTCTTTGTGTAGGACAGCACAAATTGGGAAAAAATGCTCCATTTATGCAAAAACCCATTTCGGTTGGGTAATAGCCGGTACTATCGATTTAACACATATTGATACATACTCTAATAAGCCTTATTGTCACATAAATATTACCAATGATGAATTACATAATCAGATTGAAAACTTTTGGAAAATAGAAAGTATTTCTAATAAGCCACATCTTTCGAAAGAAGAAACATTTTGTGAATATCACTCCCAAAATAACACGTTTCGAGATGAAACGTGTCGATTTATTGTAAAAATTCCGCTTGGAGCTGATATATCTGTTCTCGGTGATTCTTTACGACGTGCGGAAAAAAGATTACTCCCTTGAACGAAAAATGTCTAAAAATAATGACTTGAAGCTTGATTACACAAAATTTATTGATGAATATCTCGATCTTGGACATATGAGTAAATCACTAGCACCTCACAATTCTGTTGGATTATTTCTTCCTCATCATCCCATATTCAAACCCAGCAGCACCACTACAAAAATCTGAGTGGTCTTTCATGGATCTGCCAAGTCAACATCAGGTTTTTCACTTAATGATATTTTAATGGTCGGTCCCACAGTTCAAGACGATCTCTTATCCATCGTACTACGTTTTAGAAAACACCATTTCGTTATATCTGCCTATATTACCAAGATGTAGAGGCAGATTCTTCTTCACAAAGAGCAACGTTGCTTGCAAAGAATTCTTTGGCGATCTAATAACTTAGACGATATATCTTCATTTGAACTCAATACCGTTATTTATGGTCTTGCATCCTCAGCCTTTCTCTCAACTAGATGTTTACGACAGATCGGTTTAGACATCGAAAAGGAGAATCTTAAGTTGAGTTTTATAATCAAACACGATTTCTATGTGGATGACCTCCTTACAGGAGGAGAAACCATAGAGGAAATTATTTATATTAAGCATCAACTTGGAAATATCTTTAGAGAATACGGTTTTAGTATTTGAAAATGGCTCTCAAATGCTGTCGATCTAAATGATAATCAAACACCCAGCTTTATCAGCATTTGTGATGATAACTTTAATAAAACTCTTGGAATCAACTGGAATCCTAGTTTGGATTGCATACACTATTCAATAAATATGTCCTCACCCAACATTGTTAATACAAAAAGAACTAATCTTATCTAAATAATTATGCAAAAACTATGGCGACTGCATCTCTCTTGGGATGAGTCCTTACCCATGTCATTATATCTTCAATGGAAAGATTTTCATGAAAACCTTCAACAAATAGGCAGTATAAAAGCTCCCAGAAAAATCCTATGTAATACACCTAAACTCCTTGAATTACATGGCTTCTCGGATGCTACAGTTATTACAATCCCTAAACTAGAATTGTTTGTGTGCTGGATTATTGCTTGCAGAGTTGATGAATAAACTTATTTCTAGCTTATATCTGAATATCGATAATATTTTAATTACACCGATTCGGAAATAGTGCTATCCTGGATAAATACTTCACCGCATCTATTAAAAATATTTGTTGCCAATCGTGTGGCCCAAATACAAAACTTAACGAAAACTTCAAATTGGAAATATGTAAATACTCAAGATAATCCCGCAGAAATATTGTCCAGAGGCTCAGCCACTCTTGATCTATCTACACCTAGCCTTTGGTGGCATGGCCCCCAATTTCTTATTCATCCTGAAATCCATAATGCTGATCATTTTGCTATAATCCCAGATTTATCCGAATTACCTTAAATCAAAACCAAAGTCCTAATATCTAACTCTATTAGTGCTATTGATTTTTAAAAAATTCCCGCACTTCATAAATTCTCCACATTCCCTCGATTACAGCGTGTAGTAGCCTACATATTAAGATTCATAAATAACTACATAATGAGATTCATAAATAATACTCCTGAACTTACTGGTCCCTTGACCACCTTAGAATTGGAATAATATTTTCTAACACTTATACTCACCGCTCAAAGGGAATCTTCCTGTTCTGAAATCAAAAACCTTGTGAACAATGTACCTATTAATTCAAAAAGTAATCTGCTAAACTTGAATCCATTCTTAGATCCTTCTGGTGTTTTAAGAGTAGGAGGAAGGTTGAGAAAATCTCAGTTCGATTTCGCGAAAAAGCATCCCGCTCTTCTGCCAAAGGATCATTTACTTATAAAATTATATGTCCGTCATAAACATGTTCTTCACTCTCATGCCGGACCGCAATTGTTACTATTTATCATTCGCGAACGCGTCTGGCCACTAGATGGTCGTAATTTGGTGAGAAGAGTGATACATGATTGTTTGACTTGTTTTCGATTTAACGCTGAAACTGTAAAATACCTAATGGCAGACTTTCCGGTAGTGGCTGCATTTTCTGAGTTACATGGGGTCGCAAGGAAAGAACTTGCAGGTTGTGTTTTCGGAAAAGATCGTATGCTCCCAGGCTTATAGGACTCTCGTGATTGTCGAGTATTAGTAATACTGGCTCCGCTTTGGTAGGTTTCACAAAATAAATGAAGTGTCGGAAGTAGTCAAGAAATATGGAATCATTTATCCAACCAGAATCAGAAACCGTGGCAATCATGTCTCTGTTTCAGCCTTTAATTAACAGCTCGTTTCTTCCTTTAAAAGATTAACATGGGAGTTATATATATGCCAGATCGCTGCACAAACTACTGTTGTGGTTACACCGCGTTCTCCGCTTGTCACTTTTGCTATCTGTTTTAAAACTTTTGGATCCAAAATCTTGTAATTTTTTTGAACTGTGCTTATGCCGGTTTCATCAATATTAAAAATACGATGACCAGGTATATTGTGTTTTGTTTGGATCGCTATTAGTTGATGAAAAAACAGATTAACTTCGGTAGCGTTAAAAGCTGTTATTCTATTAAGTGAAATAGCTTCTGGTATCCGTAAGCTGATGGAAGGATGTCGAGACTTATAGCCATAGTACCAGTCTTTGACTGCCAGCTGAGTTTCTTTTTTAAAATTGTGTTACAGTTTGTTAGCTTCAGCAAATCGAAAAGCAATTCTCCGTAATTGATTTGGTGTTATGCCATAAAAAGATTTGCAGCAATCAAGTATATATTTTTCTAACTGGTCTCCTTGTTCGTTATTAAATAAAGTGTGTCGGCCTTTATTTGGTATTTTGAATTCGTTTTGATTTAGTTGATTGAATAATGTTGCTTTTGGTACTGAGTACCTATTTGCTGTGAGTTGTTTACTTTTGATATCTTCGATTGCATGGCGAAGATCTTCAATTTGGTATTTTGGTTGAGTCTTCCGTATGTAATTTGGAGGCGTCTAAAACAATTTTTAATGTTAAAACATTTTTACACAATCAGCCTTTCGCACTAGGGGTAATTAGGAACGCAAGGGGAAATTGGGGAGGTTTCCAATTACCCGCCTAACGCCGTTCCCAATTCCTCAATTCAAATCAAAATAGCCGTAACCCTCAACAATAATTCTGCCGAACTTCAAATCACGTGGGATTTAAAAAAATATAGTACGTGCATAATAGTAACGCGCGTGCAGGTTTTCACTCTCACTGTTGTGTTCGGGTACGTAGTAAAGGTCGCTAGATGTACATCGTTATGCATTTTGAATAAACTTTTTGATCTCACCATCACATGTTTTTCATATAGAATTCCATTGTGGTACCGTAATTAATTCATAATGAGAATGAGTACCATAATGAGCTTCTTTATGTCATCAAAATTGAGTGGCATAACATTGTCATTATGACATGCCATCAGATAGAATACTATGATATCTATATAATAATATAATAATTAATCACACAGTTGACATATTATTAACCACAAACTTACATATTTTTACTAATATTGAAAAATATTTAAGAAATGTATTCCAATATAACATCAAATTTCACATATTAACTTATTTCAAAATTATTGACAACAAAAATGACAAATGCTTTAATAAAAGAGATTTAAAAATCGATTCCCCATTTCCATAGAAACAGGAATAAGTCTGAAACAAAAAAATTAAAGCAGTACATTGAGTTACCAGAAAAAGTACAATTTTTGTTTTTCAGTCCTCTTACCATCATTATAATATTTTTCAATTAATAAGGGAACACAAACTTTCATGAGACGAGAAAATACGTATGATTTATGTTCCTCACTTTTACAAAGAGTTCAGTTTTTTAATATTTTCTACATGACTTAAAAGTGGTGAAATGTGATATACAACGTCATGCAGTATTGAAAAAAATTTAACGACTTCTCTTTGTACATAAATCAGAAGTATTTCATTATCATTTTCTTTGAAGTTAGTAAAACTATGGTGAACGTCTAAATTATCTGTCTGCATTCGCCTTACATTCTCCGCAACTATAAGTTGTAATTTTTTTAACAACGAAATCCGAAACATAACGTATTAACTAAGTGTCAAAATTTTAATCATTCATTTAATTCTATTTGTATAAACGGGAATTCACAATATTTCAATTCATGTAGCTGAACCCGAATCTACAGAACCGGAAATTCCGGGCCCCTCTTTAAAAAGTGTTGCAACAAAATCGGTTAGCCTGTAGCTCTGATTTGTTCGTAACGCCTTCTGATATTTCACTAGTTCCATTACCAACGAGGCGAAGCTCTAATTGAGGTCGGAAAGCAACAAAATCAATAATTGTCTCTAGTTCTCCATACAAAAAAGAACTTGAGGAGGCAGCAGAGAAAAAATCACCAAATAAAGTGGTGAAATTAACTTTGAATAAAACTGTAAGGACAGTTGAAAAGCAGTAAGAAGTAAGGAAGGAAAAATAAAACAAAAATCAGAAGATATAGAGCTTGAATAATTCAAATTCCTCACAAGAACTAGCTCCGGAATTCAATTTGGTGTTACGGGCTGATCTTGCAACTCACCCCGCAACACTTTATTTATAGTTTTGTTAATAAATTTTATATTGTTTCGAATTTATAGGTACCTTTTTGTTGACATTATCAATCACATCGGTCATGTACATTTAAGAAACCGAAAGATTCCCTTTAAATTACCTGTTCACTACCTACATTCTCCGCTGACAAGCTTACTTTGAGAGTTCAATGATAGATGAATGTAGTCTCAATCGAATTGTATTCGATAAACATCAGTTTGACGTTTTAATATATTATCAAGGAGTCTGCTTGCTGTCAGGGAGATCGTACGTAGGATTTGTCAAAAATAAAATTTGAGTTGAATACGAAGGAGTTAATTAAATTTTGGCTAATTTTGTTGGGGAATCAGGTAAGTTGAAATAAATTATTCAAAGCTATGCCTCGAGCGGGTTTTTGTTATCTCAAATGTGATGTTCTCTATTAGGTGTCGAAGGAAAATTGTGGAAAGAGTAAAAACGCATGAGGATTTGTAGAGTGGAAAAAAAGGAGTTTAGAGAGAATAGGATAAGAACCCTCTAACAGAGGTAATGTAAACGTGACGGATGTGATTGGTAAGTCATTTTAATTATTTTCAACATTGTAGGGTCTCAGTCAGGGGACACCAAGAGAATAAGTATAGCTTCTCCGCCTACGTTACTTGAATTATTGTGGAACTATTTGTTCGAAAACTTATGTTAGGGGCGAACAGACCCCTTTGGTAGTCCGTAGTTAAGTAGTTAATAATAGGTTTAAGAATTGTATTTTCTTTTGTAAGCGGCTCCGTGACGTCACAGTAGTGCATTTAAATTATGTATATTTCCTTTCTTTTTGGCTAAGAAGTTGTTTGTGTATAGTCTTTTTTTTTGTGTAAATAGTAATATAGAATTTTCATTGTATACCTAACATCTTATATATTGTCTACTCCATCCTGACCATCGTGGCGGTCTACTAGTTAGGGCTGGCTCATTAAAATTTAACTGGTGGCGCCCATTTTCAACAACTAAATAAAATAGGAATTTTCGCATACCCACCCCCGACCGAACTGAGCTTGGGCATGAGGTTGCGCTTCTGGAGCTAGCGAGTAGACAATAATAAATAAAGCGCGTAACATTGGATAGAAGTTTAAGTTGTAAAGATTTTATTGAATTTTTAGTTTAATAGGTAACATACGTGTTACTTTTAAATAAACACATCTAACCATTAAGCCCTTTTATGTTCTACCCCCTGACTACCCACGGCAATTACAAATCGACGCCCGAGCAGAATAATTACAAATTGACGCTCGAGCAAAACGATTACAGTATGTTGACAATATATGATTTGAATAGGGGTAACTAAGTTAGCCCGTAATTCGATGTTTTTGGTTGTTAGGAGACAAACAACTAATTATGTGAATAGTGTACCATGCAGAAGCCTACACCCACTATCACGGGTGTCTTCTGCGCGACTAGCGGCTCTGAGAATATCACGAAGATTTTTGGGTCGACAATAATTGAAAAGTTGATGGATAGTTTTGTTATAAAGTCCTTGAGGGCAAGTGGGCAAGTCTGCTTGTTCATGTAACCATGAGTTTTTAGGAAGTTTTCAGTAAACTGCAGGGTGTGAAAATAATGTTTAGTGGCCGTGTAGTATGCTGGCGCGGCGTAAATTAAAATTGGTCTAATGATCTCTTTATAAATCATGAATTTGTTTGTTGTTGAGAGACTACTGTTCTTGAAAATCAACGGGTATAATTTGCTCATTGCAATTTTAGCTTTTAGTACCTGTTGTGTAATGTGCGCGTTGGTGTTTATATTGTCATGCAATGTGTAGTCAAGATACTTTACTAGGAGTAATGGTTTGCCCATCTATACACAGCTGTGATTGTAATGAGCCATTATTCCTTGCTCTCCTCCTGTGTAATAATTACTCTGTCTCGGAGGCATTGATAGTAAGTTTCTTGTATCTCATGTATGGGAAAGTTGGGGGAGAGTTGGACAAAACCGGGTAGGTTGATAAAACCGGGTACCCCTTAATTAATCTAACTAACTGCTGCCATCTATCAGACAATGTTAAAATGAGTATCCATAAACCGTCAACAGTCGCGTGTATCCATTTCTACAGCATTTGAGTAACCTGTGCCGGAGCAGTAAGACCTCGCCTGTTTTTTGGTGTAGCTAACTCGATTTTTAAGGTAAGTTTATAGTTTTTTTTTCCTCTACTGAATAACTAACGACCATTTCAAAATTTAATACATGTAACCAAATATATTACCTTTAATTTGGCCAAAAATTTTGAATATCATTCCATAACCTGAAAATTTAAATAATATTGAATGTCTTGTTTACGAGTTGGACAAAACCGGGTAGTCCGAAAATCGACAAAACCGGGTACCCGATTTTATCAGACCTTCTGTTACTTCTAGTTTCTACAGCTGTTCTTTTGCTTTTAGTTAACTACAACATGTCGCATTATAAAAGAAAAAGTACTCGTCAATCATGGGATCAAGAAAGCATGCAAAATGCAATAGTTGAAGTGCTAGAACATAGGATGGGATACAAAAGAGCCTCTCAAAGTTTTAATGTTCCTCAATCCACTTTAGAAGATCGTGTGAAAAAAGTAAGAAATGGTAACTCTGTTGAAGAAGCTAGTAAGAAAGGTGGGAATTACCTCCAATTTATTTCTGTTCTCTTATTTAAAATAAAAATAATATTAGGTCTGAGTCGGTACAAGCCTGTGTTTAGCGCTGCCCAAGAGGATGAGCTAGCTTCGCATATCTTACAAATGGAAAGCAGACTATTCGGATTTACTTTATCTGAACTAAGAATTCTTGCTTACGAACTAGCCGTGCAGAATAACATCAACCACAATTTTAATACAGAGAAGAAAATGGCTGGTAAATGTTGGCTTTATTCGTTTTTGTCACGGCATCCAAATCTCCGAATAAGGACTCCAGAAGCTACTTCAATTGGACGAGCTATAGGATTTAACCGAGCAGCAGTAGGGAAGTTTTTCACTCTGTTAACACAAGTTTATAACCAACACAAGTTTCCCCCTGAGCGCATATGGATTGATGATGAAACGGGAATTACAACTGTCCCCAACAAGCAATCTAAAGTTATTTCTATGAAAGGAAAAAGACAAATTGGTGCTCTGGTTTCCGCTGAAAGAGGAACCTTGGTTACCGCCGTAATTTGTATAAGCGCAAGTGGTTCCTATATGCCTACAATGCTGATTTTTCCTAGAAAGCTTCCAAATGCGCAGCTTCTAGACCACTAAGATGAATTACAACAGTATAAGAGAACGAAATATGTCTTTAACTAATTATATTGTATAAGGACCACAGAAGGATTGGATAAATTTACAAACACCGAATAAACTGATAAATTTCATAAGTTAAAACATAAAGATGTTTAGTGTATGTATTGTATTAAAGGTGAGTGTTTCATTATAAACATATAACATATAACTAGGCACGATAATTACTATTCTATAAAGTCCTCCTGTACTTTCAATAAGTATAACTGTTGAGTTTTTAACAAAATAAGAAGTGATATCTTGTCACTTTCTGATTAAAAACCTCACTTTTTAGACGGATCGTTACAATAGCAGAAGTAGTCAGTTTTTGTACTGGTACCCGGTTTTGTCCAACTCATGTGAGTTTATGTGAGTTTGAATATTGTGTAGTGCTGTGTCAAGTGTTAATGCAGACGATACAAAGCAAGTGTCGTCTGCATACGTGGGTGTACAAGGGGGATAGAACTTGGGGAACTGCGGCTTGTATAGGGTATGAACCCGCCGAGCCATCGTTTACATATTAGTAACATTTACTATTTGTTATGTATGACTTTATAATTTTGATTAAGTAGTCTGGTAGTTCTAGAATTGATAGTTTGGATAATAATACGTCGTGCCATACAGAGTCAAAGGCTTTTTGGATGTCAATAGTAACCATCACAGATTTATTTTTGATATAAAATCCTTCTCTTATATAGTTGAAAACTCTGATAATTTAGGACACGGTGCTGTATCCGCCTCTGAAACCGTATTGCTCGAGGGTGTTATATTGCGTTTATCGACAAAGTATTGCAATCTCTTAGGAATGATTTACTATATTATTTACTTGTCCGTCCAACCTTATCTAATATGCGAGAAAAGTATTGGTTTACCCCAAAAAAGTTGGAATTTTGGAAAAAAGAATTTTTCGTTTTTCGGCACGATGAACAAGAAAAAACGGGTTTTAGAAAAAAAATCCTGTGTGTATGCGTCGTCGCAGTTGTCGGCCACTTTTCGTAATATGTCTTGTTGTTTGCACGATACAGCCTCAATACTGCAACAAGTCACAAATTTTATGATTGAATATTGTTCATGACATCTCACAGATGAACTCTATTGATTTTCAGCTCACTAGAGCCAATACAACGGGTGCTATGGTACTTGAAGTACCATATTTTTTCAGAAATTTCGGGTTGTTAGCACGATACAGCCTCCGGAGTGTATACAAGTGACCAATTTTATGATTGACTATTGTTCAGGGTGTCTCACAGATGAACACTATTGATTTTCAGTTCCCCAGAGCCAGTACAACGCGTACTATAAATCCAGATATACTACATTTGTGATCATTTTTAGAGAAATTTCGGTTCGTTAGCATGATACAATCTCCGAAGTGTATACAAGTGACTAATTTCATGGTAGGATATTGTTAAGGGCATGTTACATATGCGGAAATAGTACATTGTGCAACAAGTGGGAAAAGTTCTACCTTTCTCACGAGTGTGGAAGTTTGTGGCACGAGCCAAAGGCAAGTGCCGCAAACACACGAGTGAGAAAAGTACTTTTCCCACATGTTGCACACTATACTATTTCTACGACTACACAAGTTTTAAGAATACAAGTAAATAGTTTTGTAGAAAAAGCCTAAGCATCGAGAGAGAGATTGTATGTTTTTTCTGCTATGGAAGATTTAGCGAAGATACAAAGGGAGAGCAGTGGGTTCAATGTCTCATATATGAATCATGGGTGCACTGTGAGTGTGCCGGATATGACGCCGGAACATATGTATGCGATTATTGTAACTCTCCTCAGAGAAGACTTTATTATGAGCGACGTACCCCATGCTGACGCTGTCTTTATTGTTGCCTGCGTCGGCACCATCACGTTAACGAATGTATTGCAATAACGACATGCGATTAACTTTATGCATTTCCGCATCTCCGTGAAGAAATTCGGCGTTTCACTTCTTCATAAGCATCTTCATATTGTGTTATATCACACTGCCCTCTTTCGGCCTCCCTCAAACGTTCCTGCGCATTTAAGTGCAAAAATATAATTTTTACTTTTGTCACAACCGTACGCTGAAAATATATCCCAATGCACTTGCCATGACAATACGATATAACATATGTACAGAGTACATGGGTACACTGCTCCACTACACGCTATTCCTTACAGATTCGTTAATATGACGACTCTCACAACCTGACGCAGTCTACCGTATCTGTCGATTCATTTTTTCTTTATGCATAGCAGAAATCTTGTATGGTTTGCAGAAAGTTCGTCATCCGTAATACGTATGATATGGTTAGTTTGGGTGGTAGATGATATGGGTTGATCAAGATATTGGAATATGGTATAGAAACTTTTACATAACTTGAGAATTTCAGATTTCTCATCTTCATATGAATGATGAAGTCTGACTTAATGCTCGGTTTGATATTGATCTACATTATGATGTTAAGTTATGGAATTCTCATCTTTATATGTCAAAGTAATTAATACTCTCAAAGGGTTCTCAAGTTTCACGTATCTTCATTGCTTGTCCATTTTTTACATCTACTATATCTTCCTGTATATAGCAGTGTTTGCTAATATCAATTTGAGGGATGTACTACGTCCCGTCCTTGTCCATATTGACTGGCAATGGTGTTTTCAACATTCCAAATTCCCTTAAATGTTTGGTATTCTTAACATCATCTACAGGAGAGTATTATAACACAGGGTTAATGACATGCTTTTTATATAGGGTTGATCAGAGTGGTATGGCGAAGAAAATATCGAGCATCATAAAATACAAGAAATTGTTGATTTGAACAGAATATAAACACTCTATTTTCAAATATTCATAGGCCACAACATAGGAGTGTCAAATATTCTACAACGCAAGACATAAGTGGAAAAAATTAGATTTATATCAAATCCATCTTTTCACCCATACATAAGGGTGAAGTGGCGACTGCAGTTTGGGTGAAATGGTGAACTTACTTCTCCTGCTTTTTCACACGTGAATTCATATTTTGAACAGTCTTCGTGCAGCCAAAGTTGGAAACTAATACATTTGATCCAGTCCACGTCATTTTTAGTGTAACTTTACAGTTCACCGCACCCAACAGAACAACACTCTTCATCATTCACGTAATCATCATCGTCTTCTAAGCGAAGAGTCGGATTCAGTGTCAGGCGTAAAATCTTTTCGTTTTGTAGTGATCCCTAAAGGACAGCAATGCAAAATGACATTAACTTAGAAATAATATTTAAATTTAGGTTAATATTAATTATAGTATTTAGGGAGCATTGATCGGCCACGGTCAATGTCAGTTATCAGTGGAAGCACGTTCGTGTTTATATATATACAAACATGTACAACTTATAGACGGAGGTCAGAATGTAGAAAATCATATCTATATTTCCTATAAATTAAGAGTTAACGAACCAGGATAGGAGAGTTGTTATTTATACTTTGAATAAGACGATTGGTTTTATATTTGTGTATTTTTAATGTATTAAACGTCATCCCAGTGATATTTACAGAAGTGATGTTGTTTATTTTATTACCGCATACAGGTTGCTAGGTAAGTGGTTTCCTCCAAGATATAATGCCTTTATGGTAAGCTTCGAGTATACGAGGGACCCTTACTAAGTAACCACCACATGGCGATCCAGCCAACTAAATGGTAATTGTATAATGGTTATGGTAAAATAGATAGCGCCGCTACATGGCGATCATGCGAACACATGGTAATAGTAATGGTAAAATGGTAATGGAAAAATTTATAGTAAAATGGTAAATGGTAATGTAATGATTAATGGTATAATGGTAACAAATGATTATGGTAAATTGTCCCGCATGTAAAAGGTAAATTATCATTCTGAAAACAAAGAATTATGGTACAATTGATGGTATAAGAGTAGAACTATATGGTTTTCTATTTAAATTTGGGACCTTGGAGAAGAGAAACAATGAGAGGTTAATCAACCAAACAAGAGGCAAAAGAAACAGGAATCGTCAACAACACTTTCATGGTACAGCAAGATAATGTTGCGATGCACATCATGGTATTATTATACATTATAACTATAGCTTTCATCTTAAAATTTGTTTGGTCATTATGGAAAACGCACCGAAGAGCGTTGAAAAAGGATATCAACCGAAGCAATGCAGTAAAACAGACAACAGGAACTCTCACCGTGTAAAAATAATTGTAAGTACATATGCATTCTATTCTTATGAACGAATTTTTTTGTTTAAATATCAATAACGTGGCAAGATTTTGAAAATAAGTTACGATTAATTGTGGAAGAAGTTAATGAACCGGGAAAAAGGGTTTTGAAGAAAGAAACTCCTAAAAATCCTGATATACATATAGAAGTAATTAATAGCATAGTAGGTATCTATAATAATTTTGCAAAGTTAATAGCCAAAAATTGGAAAAATTCAAGTTCAGTACAACAGGAGACTTGTGAAAATTATTCAAGTAGGATTAGGGATAAAGCTGATAGGGCATTTCAAGCGTTGAATTGTATTATCAACATACCCACCTCTATATTTGAGGAAATCGACACAGTTGTATTACAAGCAATAAGCAAACAAGTGAACATGGCGACAAGTATGAACGATTTTTTTAATTTTGCGAGCAAAGTTTTACCGAACGAGTTCAACGACGAAGCAAGCAAATTACAGTCATTTTTAGACTCATTAGATTTATTACAAATAAACGCCACTGGTAATGAGGAAAATGCTATTCTACTAATAAAAACGAGACTAACAGGAAAAGCTAGAAGCTTAATCACAACGGAAAACTCCATTGCAGACATCAAGAGTAAACTTAAAACGGGGATAAGAGGAGACAATCCAAGCCTTCTCTTAGCGAAGTTTGGTAAAGTAAGGCAAAATGGAAAGGATGTGACACAGTATGCAACAGAAATAGAGAAACTGGCGGAAAGATTACAGGCAGCATACATGTCGGAAGGGATGCCTGAACGGCTAACTGAAAAATATACGAAGGAAGCAACAATTAAGGCAGTAACTATGAATGCCGCAACGGATGCAACCAAAACAATAATTGCAGCGGAAAGTTTTGAAACTACACAAGAGGTACTATCAAAATTAGTTTCGTAGAAGGTATAGTAGGACAACAACAAGTCTTACATATGAAAGAAGAATAGGTTCACTTCTTCCTCTATTCAGTGTAGATTTATTCAAAGTCCCGTCAAAGATTTGAAAATCACCAGTATTTAAACGCACTATCCAAAAAGGAACTTTGTTTCACTTCTTATACGGGATTATTCTAATGCACAGCGCCAGTTATGATTTTTATTCTTTGATAGGTTCTTGAGATTTAGTAATTCATAATTACCACAGAATAAATTTTATTTAAGCAGCTGATTGCAATCTGATCTGAAAAATACAATCTATCGATATATCCACTAATTAATTGGAAAATTACTAGAGTCATTAAAATAACAGCCGGTGTAAAAACAAGTCATGAAAATAGCACTGATAAATGTCACGAAACAGTAGTATCATCACTTCACCAGAACTTATCTTCTTGAAATTGTCTACCTTGCACACAAACCAGACTTTATCTATATGAGATTGGAAGTCCATCAGGTTCAATTTTATATAACAGTGGCGGAGGTAGAGATGTGTAACTAGTACATGAATAATTTATTTCGGATTTCGGCCCATTGTAGCACAGACAGCGTATGCGTCAATGCAGAATTGTTATGCTTTCCACATCACAATCGTAGCGAGAAGTACGTTCTTTTAGCCGAATATGAAGAAAGAATATGGTTCTCAGGGCAGCTTGAATCACTGTATATTATTTCGACTTAGAGGTTTGGTGCCGTGGTCTAAAATCATCTTTAGCCGCAAATGAATTTTTATTCAACGTCAATATTTACAAATAATTTTTGAAATAGGATTCGCAGCACTTAACCCCCGATTAATTTTAATTTCATCGATTATTTCAACGGATCAAGTATTTTGTTACATTTTACATATTAAACGGGTAACCTCTGAGTAGCTAAGTAAACCAATGTTTATTTTATAGAAAGTGCTCAATAACTTTCATATTTTATTCATACAACATCCATTAGTTGAATATTTAAGCCTTGTTTTAATAATATGCTGCTGCATTTAATGTTTGTTTGTGTAATGTAAATGTATGTATATTCATCTATTGAAATGAAAAATATTTACCAAACATATAGTGATATATAATAATGATGACCCAGAGGTTGGTATCGAATAAATACTACGATAGAATCACATACTCTAAGGGTGTTATTCAAAATGACAGGAATTCAGTATCGGAGGTTGTTGTGAGATGACAAGCTGTATATATATCACGATGACAAATCAATCGTAAGAAATGTCACTTTACTGTGAATTCTAGGACAAGTTTGAATGTCTATTGTAACGTCAAACCCTTATTATTCACTTTAATGGTCTTAAACGCCCATTAGTAAAATAATGTTTCGCTTTAAATACCTGTTCAACAAAAGTCTTTTTATAAAATAGAGATTATGGATCTTTCCAAAACTATTAAAATGTTACTACAAATAACTTCAATTAGCACCGTGAACAATATTTCAAACACTTTCATAAATGAATAGGGAATCAAGTATTCGAAATGAATGTTTTATGGATTGACATAAATTAACTAACAGAAGACTATTTATCGCTTCACGGTAGAGTGGGTAATTAACTTTTGTCAAAAAATATTACCATTCAACTAACAGAGTTATAGTCTGAAAGAGAAAGTCCTACCCCCAAAAAAACTTATTTCTACAGAAATTAACCAATTTAAAAAGGGTCAGTTTCTCAATCTCAAACAGTACAGAACTAAAAACCACTCACGAACGGTCGAAATATAAAAGTATTCGAAAACATACAGTGCGCGTTAAAACTATATCTAGATCAACGAATCATATCAATTTTCAACGGCAAAAGTTACTATTTACCTGAAGTATTAAAATATCTCTCGCGTTACGACGCAATATAAAAACGTGCAATTTTCTGTGACGTCGTTCGGGAATTATCGGAACAATATACATAACTACCTCACGAGCATTTAGTAACTTTTACAAAACAGTAACCAAATATCAATTCTCTGTGGATATTCTTGTTGCTCTATCTTGTTACTATTTTGTTGTAAAGTGATTTAAGTGTTTATTAAACGTTACTTAAAATTACGACTGGTCCTTCCTTACGCAACCTTATCGAAGCTAACAAACAACACATCTACTTAGGTACAGTAGTGAACGACAAACCCTAAGAGAGGTAATGACAATATAAAGAATTATTGTTACAAATACCGCTACCAATGACGTTAGTCATACGTTATAATACTACCAACTAATTTAAAATGGCTTTAAATAAGGATATGATCCAAAAATATCACGAATATTCACGAGTATGTATGAACGTAGTCACATTAATAAAAAACCAAAAAATGTTATGTGTGATTATTTTGATAATTTTCAATTCTTCAGTAAATACCTGAGTTTTCTTTATCAAATAAAATCACTACAAGGCTAGTAAAAATATATTTTTAGTCTGTTCAATAAATCTTTAGTTCAGATCCCATTTATTGAATAGGTGGCAGTAAATATTCTCTCTCCGTAGAACGATTTGTCAAGACAAGCAGATCTTATCATCGCACGAGCTTTTTATATAATCTTTCAGTTCATACATTTTGCTACGTCATTTTGCGGTGTATAGAGAACTGTTAAATGGAACAATTTTCCTTTATGAAATCAGAAATCATTCGACAGATACTCGGGGCCATTGCCGCAATATAGATTTACTATTTTCACATTAAAATGAGCCTAAATTTTAGTTACCAAGTCTTTAAACATAGATAAAACTTGTGATGTATACGTTAGCAAATAAGTGACAGCATAATAGGTGTATTTATCAATGAAATTTAAAAAATAATGTCAAAATAGTTACTTGTGAAACAAGTGTCACAATGTCTCGTTTTGTAGCACGAGTGAAGTTTACGCAACGAACCACGAAGCGGGGAGTTGCGCAAATCACGAGTACTACAGAAAGTCATTGTGGCACAAATGTTACACAATAATTTTTATAATTCGCATTTATTTAATTCTTTAGGAATAAAATTACATATAATCCCTGTTTTTAAACCAGGACGAGTTTGAATTTAAGTTGGCAATTCTGTAGATTCCTGATTGGTCAGATCATAGATGGTTTCATTCAGCACTTCAGACTTTTGACATATTATAACCGAATAATTGTGTAAATTGTAAACAAACTTTCATTTAAGCAAACAGAGGATGATTATTTGTTTAAAAAAGAGCTTCTTCGTATATGCTCTTGCGATCTATTTATATTATATCATGAACAGAATTATTTCTGTAATACATTTTCACATAGATTTCTGGTAATTTTTCCAAAAAATTGAACGTTATATATACCTAGGTATATATTGATCAGATACAATATAAAAATAAACAATTGACAAATCATTGATAAATAAACGTTAGCGTACTTCATTCATTATTATTTTTAATATATATATATATATATATATATATATATATATATATATATATATATCAATCTAATTTACCATCAAGAACTTTTGTTCCAATATAATAATTTGCTAACTAGAACAACGCTAGACCACTTTAATTATAATTTGTGTCAAGGTTAAAGTCAAATGTCATATAAAAATATAACTAAATGCAATAACCAACTGTACACTAAACAGCTTAATTGTGACATTGTAAACAATGTTATAATGAAATCTCTCTTATACGCGAATTATAAAAAATAATGTAAGAAATGAAGAAGTCTGTTACTATTGAACAATTTATAAATGATAATTATGAGATATTTATGTGAAAGAGTTACACATCTAATGTGTCCGTTTTCTACAATAATCTTATCAAATGAGTATTATGTACACAAGGAAATTCATAACCTCACAAACTATTCTATACAAATTAAATTTGAGGTTAGTACATATTATTATTCTCAAGACTTGTAAATTACTGGTACCAATAAACAGTTATACACTAACCTGGATTCACTAATTTCAATCTGAAGCTATATGATGTTGGATTCTCAAAATTCACTGGAATACTACTACCATATTACCATAAATTTCCATTCACAGGATTACTCAGCTGGATATTACACTCAGGCACTAGTTTTGCTAATATATTTTGTGTTTCTTACTTTTTTTACTTCAAATTTCTCATAAGTTTTTGCTTAAATTATTTCTCTCCTCTTAATATGCTGCTTGCTTCTCTGCTGCACGATGATAACTACATTTTGTTTTTTCAACAAACTTTTTCATACAAATCTTTCCATATGTCCCTAGATTTTTTTGTACAATTTTTTGATGGAGATCTTGTTTCTTTTTTTTAACATTTTTGAATTATCCGTCCCTTTCTGTTATTGTCTTTTCAAAACAGTTTATATTATTAATAGTTTATAAAATCATATATCGTCAATAGTTTTTTTCTTTGGTTAATACATTTTTCTTTGGATAATACATTTTGAATGGGGGTTTACTTTTATGATCATATAATAGCCCAGTCAAATTGGACATATTTTTCACGAGAAAACGTCCAAATCTGGAAAGTGTTTTAATACCTTTAGAGGGTCCCAAATAAGAGTCCTGTGAGGTTGCGACGGATTCTGACTTCTGCTTAATTTTGAGAGTGAAAAAAACCGCGGAATTTTCGCACATATTTAAATTTTTCGCGTATAACTTCTAAACGACGCATACAAAAAGTTGTACTCTAAGCTTGTTTAAAGAAACTTAAATGCCGCGTTGAAGGGTATTTGGTTTGTTAAATTTGGTCTACCGGTTTAGCCGCAATCGATTGGGCCATTTTTAAAAACTTCGTCAAAAGTTGATTCTTTGTTTAGTTTTCTCCTTACAACTCCTAAATAATGCATCCTACAGAAATATTTACTCCAAGCTTGTTTAAATAAAGTTCAATTCCACGTCGAATAGTGTTTAGTTCAACAAGATCGGCTCACAAATTTAGCCGCAATCGCGCTTAATTTGGGCCATATTGTAGCAACTTGGCTAAAAAGATTATTCTTAGTTTATTTTTCGGCTTACAACTCCAAAACTACAAAAAGTTGTTTTACTCGTAGCTTGTGTAACCGTTTGTGGGACAGTGGGACACCCCTGTCCTACATCATATTTTGCTATATCATTCCTTTTATTCAGGAGGTTTAATCCTTTTATTGGGTCCGCACCGGGACACTCCAAAATGATGTTATGGATTTCAAAATATAAGAAGGCATTATAATGAATATTGTTTTATTGAAGGTAACTGAATGTTTATACTTGAAAACGAGAACGGTATTAGTTGTGTACATGAAAGATCCTAATATGGAAGATGTACAAGGTACTCATGTTGGCGATATATTTCGCCGTTTGGGAAAAGACGGTCGATCTTCGCCGATCACGTAAACTAGGTACTCATCTTTGGAATATTGAGAAAGAGGATTCATTTATTGTTAACCTTCGATGACATCAATCTCCTCGTCATACTGGGTAGCATCCAATGTCTTCAAGGATGGACTTAAGGCATGCGTGCTCTTTGAAGGTTATGCAGTGGTTGTGCGTTTTATCCCTTAACGAAATGTGAGGGAGGGGCTCTAATGAACGGGAGGCACAGTATACACGAGGCTCATTTGATGCGATGGTCTCCATGAAGCCTCTCCACCGTATAAGGTCGATATAATTCCACTTCTCAAGCTACCAGATCAAATCTGCTGACTTTGGCAGTACTTCTCTTTCCTCGTTGTCAGTCATGATCTTCACAGCCAGGGTGGCTAAACCACTAAGCTAAACAGTATCCAACGCGGAAATAAATTTTCTTTAAACAAGCTTTAGAGTAAATGTTTCTGTAGGATGCATCATTTAGGAGATTTAAGACGAAAATTAAACAAAGACACAACTTTTTGACCAAGTTTGTAAAAATGGCCCCACTTCAGAAATCAATTGCGGCTAAACCAGTAGACCAAATTTAACAAACTAAACAACATTCGACTCGGAATTTAATGTTATTTAAACAAGGTAAGAATACAACTTTCTGTATTATGCGTCGATTAGGAGTTACAGGCGAAAAATTTAAACATATGCGAAAATTCCGGTTTTTTTACTCTCATAACTTAAGCAGAAGCCAGAATCCGTCGCAAACTCACAGGACTCTTATATGGAACCCTCTTAAGGTATGAAAATACTTACCAGCTTTGGACGATTTTTCGGGAAGCACGGAATTTTTTTATCTAATTTGCCTACACTATAATAAATTTTACAACATAAGTTTTGGTTTCTGTATATGTATTTCTCTCTTGAATGTTTATTATATCTGTAATATTAGTTAAGTCAGATAAGCTATGCTTAATTTCTTTATTTCAAAATTATAAGTTGTGTCTAATTTGATAGACAAAATAGTTATTTGTAGAACAAATGTCACAATGACTCGTTTGGTAGTACGAGTGAAGTTTGCGCAACGAACCGTTTACGATTACTACAGAAAGTCATTGTGACACAAGTTTCACACAATATGTTTCATAATTCGCATGTGTTCAATAGTGGTTTGAATTTAAGTAATACATCTTCACATAGATATCTGGTAATTTATTCCAAAAATCTAACTTTATTTATACCTAGTATCG
The DNA here is from genome assembly GCA_963921935.1 of Galeruca laticollis. NCBI lineage: Eukaryota > Metazoa > Arthropoda > Insecta > Coleoptera > Chrysomelidae > Galeruca > Galeruca laticollis. The sequence continues at coordinate 146,919,472 of OY998176.1, read as the reverse complement.
GTAATTAGAGTTCAGTAGTTAAGTATTCTGTTATTTCTAATTATATTCACAATGCCTAAATCGTACAAGTAAGGTACCGCCAGGGATTTCCTTCCAGAAAATATTAAGTGAGAGGCAATAGATGTCACGGAAAATAATATGTCTTACCGAGAGAGCGCTGAAAGTAATGGCGTTAAAAAGTCTAGCCTTAACAGTTATGTCAAAGTAGTACTAGAAAAGGGATTGAGCAACGTTGAGTTTTCGCCAACCTTTAGGAAGTTTCAAATATTTTGCAGCAAAATAGAAAATTCTTTGGAATATTACTAAAAATGTTCTTCTAACTTTTATGGATTAACACCAAATGCAACAAGGCGCTTTGTATATGGGTACGCATTTCATAATTACTTAAATATGCTTGATGCGTGGAAAAAAATAAGTTCTGGGCATTCATGAAACGGCACCCCAAACTTTCATTAAGAATGCCTGAGGCCAGTAGTTTGGCAAAAATGACCAGTTTAAATCCCATCAATGTAGGCATAATACAAGAAAAATTGGGTGACGTCATTGGCTGATATTCATTCGAACACCGACATATTTCTAATTTAGACGAGGTGATATTCTGTGATGTTTTAAATTAATATTTTAACAATATAGATGTATTATTTGTTCTTAGACGGGTTGTAACCACCCTAATTGGTCACTAGTATCGACCCTTCGGGCTACAGGTAAGTCCAGCTGTCCCCGGTGACAACCTTTTGGGCCTTCAGCTCACTTAGTCGGTGAGTGGGAGTGACTTGTATGAGATATCCGGGATGTTATAAAATAAAATTGGGGCCTGCTAGGCTTCTGCTCGGCCAAAAATGTTCTTCCTATCATAAACCTAGCAAATAAATAGGAAATAATAAAGAAAACAGGTGTCTAAACTTACCAACGTGTTTAGTGTCTCTGTAATTAGGTGACAAACATAAATAATTGAAGACTGATACTGACATTTTCTTGACAAATGAAATGTTTCTAACAATTGATACAATTTCGCAAGATGCATAAAAAAATTGAAAATGACTGGACGATAACGTCATTGAATTAGCTATCAAGTAGTAAAAAAGATTAATTGGAAAATAACTTGGCTACACAGAGCACCAAGTTATCACTAATACAGTATCCGCCAAAATAAACAGTACCGACAATAAAAATAAAAATTAATTTTTAATTTCTGTAATGTAAGTGTTCGAAATGTTCACCATTTCGACGCAAACAAGCTTCATATCGATTTTGTAATTCAATAAAGATATTTATAAAAAGTGGTTGATGTAACTGCCGAAAAATATTTTGTATTCTTTCCCGTAGTTCGGCAATATTCGCCGGCGGATTTTTCGAGTGAAATATTTTGTCCTTCATTATACCCCAAATGTATGCGTCAGGTGGCGTCAGATCAGTTGAATGAGAAGGATATTCGAAGTCTGTTCCCCGAGAAATTATTCTATTATCGAAATGCTGACGGAGTAAGTCTAAGGTGCGCACATCTGTATGGCTCGTTGCACCATCTTGTTGGAACCATTGTGTATGAAACTGTAGATTTCGTGCACGGCAAAAGTTATTTAGATCTCTCACAAATGGTATAATAATTTTCTCTCTATAACGCTCTTGGTTGATAGTAAGTGGATTCTGATTATCATCTTCAACGAAATTAGGACCAATCATTCCATGACCAGATACCGCGCACCAAACGGTGAAGACTGTGGAGTGGTTTCTCTACAATGACATCAGGACGTTCAAATCCAAGGAATCTGGTTGTTTGTCGATTAATATAGCCGCTAAGATGAACGTGACTCTCGTCTGAAAACCATATGTTTTTCAAAAATTCGGGATCTTCGTAAATTAAACTCAACATGCGACCACAGTAAATTTCTCTTGCACGTTTGTCCGCAGCATTTAGTCGTTGTCCAACTTGAATACGGTATGGATAACCACCAATTGATTTGAACATGCGACGTAAAGACGTTTCACTAATGTTGAGTTTACATGCAGTTCTTACAAGACTTCTTTGAGGTGATCGCACAACTTGGTTAAAAACACGTCCTTCTTTTTCGTTAGTGCATACTGTTTTTCGACTACCTGAAGAACCTTTACGTTGACACAATACACTACAAGTGCGACGAAATTTTTCAACAACAGCTAACATCACACTTCTACTAGGAGCTGCTTTATTAAATTTTTGATTTGATATTGTTGATATTTTATTGACACCTGTTCTAAGCTTGGACCATCATTACGACCTTTTCCGTATGAACGAAAATAATGCTCTACCAAAAAAACTTTTTCTTCCGTTGTTAGAACCATTTTTAAATTAAATTTAACTGCAGCGTACTATTAATATTTCAACTAATGACAATTAAGTCAAATATGACAAATCCATATTACATAAACAACTCCACAGCACTCTCTGTTTCCGTACTGTTTATTCTGGCGGATACCGTACATGTGAACTAGTAAAAAACGCAATATCAAATACAGCTGGGCTATACAGAATACCAGTTATCAGTTATACATGTGGACTAATAAGAAAACGCAAAGTGAAATATAACTGGGCTACACAGAACACCAGTTATCTGTTATATATATATATATATATATATATATATATATATATATATATATATATATATATATATATATATGCTTACATATGCTAGAATACTACACACGTCAACACAAAATATAATACAAACCTTTACTCATGGGATAGCTTTGGTTCCAAGGGGATCTACTGTAACTCATGTTGGATATGTTTCAACAAGTTTAAATAAAATATATGTTTTATAACAAGAAAATATATTATGTAAACAATTGAATTAACAATTAAATCCACCCCTTATCTTCTCGCCCGGAAGAACGGTGATCGAATCATCATCCCGGTAAAGGCAGAAATAGTAAAGTACCCAAGAAAAGTACTCCTCCAGAAAAAGTAAGTATCAAAAAAATACTCCTCCAGAAAAAGGTGAGTACCCAAAAAGAAAAAGGTGCATGTACATATGCCGATATCCTATACGCAACATGTTGTCTACATCCTAATCGCTCGATCAGACAATATAAAAACTACTTCACATCTATTAACCATTATTCGAGTATAAAACTCATGTGAAGAATATCAAATACACAATCATAAGTAGAACACAGCTAGGTATTAGCTATTGAAAATTCATAGATATTTTTTTGTGGTTCAAAACGACAAAAATACTCCTAAGCTGTACAAAAATATATACTACTTTACAACGAATTGAAATATAATAATAGTTACAATTTTAAACCCACCCTTTAATAGGAAATGAGTGAAAAATGTCTAAACATACTTTGCACAAAAAATTATATAAGATTTCTTTTCCATACATCTAAAAGAGGGCGTAAAACTTTCTCGAAACTCCTACAATCGTCTCATCAAAAACGAGGATAAATTACCAGATATCTATGTGAAGATGTATTACTTAAATTCAAACCACTCCTCCTAGTTTAAAAACAGGGATTATATGTAATTCTATTTTATTTGGAAAATTTAATAAATGCGAATTATAAAAATTATTGTGTTAAACTTGTGTCACAATGACTTTCTATAGTACTCGTAAGCGGTTCGTTGCGCAAACTTCACTCGTACTACCAAACGAGTCATTGTGACATTTGTTTTACAAATAACTATTTTGTCTGTGAAATTAAAAACAACTTATAATTTTGAAATCAAGAAATTGAGCATAGTTTATATAAAGTAACTAATATTACAGACGAAATAAACATTTAAGAGAGAGTTACATATATAGAAACCAAATCTTATGTTGTAAAATTTATTATATGATCATAAAAGTAAACCCCCAATAAAAATGTATTATCCAAAAAAATAACTATTGAAGATATATGATTTTATAAACTATTAATAATATAAACTGTTTTGAAAAGACAATAACAGAAAGGGACGCATAATTCAAAAATGTTAAAATAAATTTTATGATAGGATATTGTTCAGGGCGTCTCATAGATGCGTAAAAGTTAGTTCCAATCTTAGAATCCGTTTATTTTGAAACACCATGTGATCATGAATAAACGGTTTTAAAAACTAAAACTTACTTTTCCGCACTCCAGAGACTATATGGTGCTAACAAACCAAAATTCCTCCAAAAATGAGCAAAAATGTAGAATATCTGGATTTATGGGACCTATTTTACTGGCTCTGGTGAGCTGAAAATCAATAGAGTTCATCTGTGAGATGTCTTGAATAATATCCCATTATAAAATTGCTCCCTTTTATACACTCCAGCGACTGTATCGTGCTAACAATCCGAAATATTTCCAAAAATGTAGTATATCTAGATGTATAGGTCCAGTTTTACTGGATTTGATGAGCTGAAAATTAATAGAGTTCATCTGTGAGACGCTCCTAACCTTCCATTGTTAACGACCGGTCTGTCAGACCGACTTGGATAACTATGGCGAATAATTATCGAACGCACCACCGTTAGCGCTTGTTCTGCTCAGTAGCTTCATATTTCCAGTCTCCGAATTCAGTGTATTAAAATCATTCACTAGTGGCGCGTCGTTCTTAAAACCTAGACATTTCGGTCTCTGACACCGTTGTTATAATTTGTATAAGTTTTTTTAAGGATCCTGCGAATTTTACCGGTAAGTTTTTTTACTCTAAAAAATTTATTTTTTGTCTTAAAAATATTTTTTATTATTTTTTTTAGATAACATGAGTTACGAAAAAGAACAAAAGTGGCTTAAGCGTCTACATGAAGAGTTACTCTCTGATGACAAAGTGAACACTGCAATAGAATTCGATGATGATGATGATGATCCAACCTTGGGGAATCATATTGTTGAAGTCCAGGACATCAACAAAGACAGTGACCAGGATATGGATGAAGATGAAGTTGAAGAGAGCAACGTAAGCATTATGGACATTGACAACAACCAGAACCAGGGTGAGTTTTCCATTCTATACCGGTTTATATTTCCAAAGATTTATCTAAATGGAGGAAATATGTTACTACCAACAAACTTGTTAGGACACGTGCTGATCATATCGTTGTCACATTACCTGGAGTAAAAGGAGAAGCGCGCAAACTATCTAATGCATCAAAAATTTGGGGTTGTTTTATCACTGACAGTATGCTAGAGAATATACTCGAAAATAGCAATATCAAATATAGGTACCATCAACAGAACTGCCAGACCTACTGACTTACTGGAAATAAGGACATTACTTGGCCTATTGTATATTGCTGGAATAAACAAAGCTAGTCGACTGCATGCTTCTGATCTTTTCAAAACCAATGGGACCTCTTTATAAATTTTTCGTCCAACTATGTCTCAGGCAAGGTTTCGCTTTTTGTTAAGCCATATCCGATTCGATGATAAACGAACCCGTGAAGAACGCAAAACACTTGACAAATTGGCTCCTATTAGAGAGTTTTTCAAAAAATTTAATTCCAACTTACCAAAGCATTTCTCTCTATCGGCTTACAGAACTGTTGATAAAATGTTACCTACATTCAGAGGTCGCTGTCCTTTCCGGATTTATATGCCAAGTAAACCAAATAGATACGGCATCAAAATGTATTCTTTGGTTGACGCAAAATTATTTTATACTGCAAAAATTTAAATTTATAATGGGACTCAGCCACCAAGGCCATATAAAGTGGACAATTCGAACATTTCGCTTCTTCCAATAATTTGCCAGCCAATTTGGGGATCCAAAAGAAATGTAACAATGGATAATTTTTTTACGAGTAAGGTCGTCGCTGAAAAATTACTAAATGATTACAAAATTACCAGGGACAATTCGAAAAAATAAAAGGGACATTCCGGCCGAGTTCAAGATAACACGTCCTGAAAAAACTTCTATGTTGGCCTTCCAGGAAAAATGCACACTTTTTTCTTACATCCCTAAGCCAGGAAAAAATGTTCTATCATTATCGACTATGCACAATGATGATGCTTTAAATGAACTAACAGGTAAACCTGAAATAATGAGATAAAAGGAGGAGTAGACGTCGTAGATAAAATGTGCCAAGCTTATAACTGTACCAGAGGTTCCCGTAGATGGCCAATGGCAGTTTTCTACACCGCCATGAATATTGCTGAGATTAACTCTTTTGTTATATATAAATGTAACCAATAGGGCCAAAACCAAATTCCACGGAGAGTATTCCTGGAAGCTTTGGGAATGGAACTAATAGATCCGCATATCAGGCGGCGGGCTCTTCAAGATAATATTCCCAGAGCCATAAAAATGAGACTCGGAGAGATATGTGATATAAAAATTCAAAAAGAGGAAGCACCAAAATGAAACCAATATGGTCGATGTTATTATTGCGACAGCAAAAAATATATAACTGTCAAGTGTGCAAAAAATCTTTGTGTTTAGAGCATATAATACCTCTTTGTAATGGTTGCCCTGAAATCTATAATCAAAATGAAAATAATGAAGACTAAATTTATAAATAAGTTTAATTAATAGACGTTTTTGTTTTTCGTATTTCAATCATTCTAAGTATTTCTTGCTTTATTTCAAAACGAATTTGTATCTTTTTGTTTCTAAAATAAAATAAATTATTTTATACCGAACTGCGTGATTTATTAGTCCTATATGATTTTCAAAGACATATACCAGTAGCATACATTTGCAAACTTCAGTTTGACATGAAACTTGTTTAAACAATTTCCGGTCTCTTAGACCGATGTTAACCTTTTCGTTACAATTGAGCATATTAACAACGAATGGTTAACAATATCCAATCATAAAATTGGTCAAATTTACTGTTTTGGAGCTTACTCTGTGGAATTAACTCAAATTAACTTGCATGTAAATGAAACTAACTGTTTCTAGATAATTCCACAATATATTGAAAAACATTTTTTAGATATTGACAATTGTTTCGATATTGCTATCATCGTCAGAATGGCAGAAGTTACATTTCGTGTGATGCCTACCTGATGTTTAATAATTATTTTTGGCTAGACCAAGAAGGGACCCACCTTGTGAATGACTTAATATATATTAATAGAAAGAAGAAGATGTGATATTACAAATATGAAAGCTTAAATATAATTAGCCCTATGGGGATAGCCTGGATATCTATTTAAGATCAGTATAACTGTTTAATTTGGTATGTAAGAAAAAGTTTAATATTTGCCATTACTTGTTTGCATTTAAAACTCTTAATTCCTAGTAATACAAATAAAACAAAAAGACGTTTCAAAACTTTCTACATTCCTTGAATATTCTGACAATCAGACAACACTGTAAGGTCGTGACGACATAAATTATCTGTGACGTGCAACGCTATTTGTATTAAACATTGTATATTTAATTATTTTCCATTAAAATGGTGAGGAAAATTTTCCAATTTGAATAGTTCCATTATAGAGAACATAAACGTAGTGATGAACCGTTGAAATTTTTAATAGTAACCTCCAAATATAATGTCTTTGGTAACATCTATTTTTTTGAAAATAGATATTTTTAAAACCAAATTTTCATCGTTGTATTATGATCACGGATTCTAAACTATACATAAAATGATAATTCAAACGCTGAATATTCTTTAAACGATCTTAAAGTTTATTATATTTTTACAACTGTTTGCTCAGACGGGTCTAATTATATTAGGATGGGCGATTATAAAATACGATCGAGACACAACATCCCGAAATCACATCGTTACTGTGCAAATGTGAGACTCACTCGCAACATAAACTACGTTGTCAAATTTTATGACATAAAGGTTGTTTTTATAACCCACCTTTTAGTCAAGGTAGCAGTTCACTACGAAAAATGTAGTATAATATCTTTTTGGTTAATACGGATTTCAACAATCCAAATTTAGTGAAACCTGTGTATACAATTACAGACAAATTGCTGCAACAAATGTGGTGTAAAGAATTATATAGAATAGGAAACGCAACAACAGTAAGCGCTTTTATATTTTGCAGGTTGACAGATTTTGAAAGCTAACTATACGTTTTCAAAAGCGATCAGCAATTTGTACTTTGATGTGTACTTTGATAGTAAAAGCACGATGTGTCGTATTATACTCGTATGCTGAGACAAAATCAATAACAGTGACAAGAAGGAGATTCAGAACCATTTTTGACAGAAATCCGGCTACACAAAAATCGATATCAACTTGGATACAACAATTTACAGAATCCGGTAAACTAGAAAGGAAAACCTGAACACCTGAAAACGTTCCGGACAATATGCTCAATGATATTCTGAAAGTAAGGGAAATTCTAGCACTTGAAAATAAAAGAACATCTGTAAGAAAAATATCCCAATTTCTCCATTTTTCCAAAAGTGTGGTTCACCGGCTTCTACAAATTATTGAATTTAACGGATAGAAAATACAAGCTGTCCAAAAAATGGAGAATTATTCATTCGATCAAAGATTTTTCATGTCAGAAACATTGTTGGATCTGGTAACACTTCAGCCTAATTTGAACAAAATAATGTCAGACGAAGCCACATTTCATATAATTTACGTCTCTAGAGTCGTATTCACAACCTATTTCCATGGTAACAATGTTGGTAAATTAATACAAAAACCGATCGTCCAAAAACATTATTTGTTGATATTACTCAAGGGTTATGTTAACCTATAAAACACAATACAGAAGAATGATTGGATGAAGTTATAACGTGGAGAAATCGTTGATTCACATTGTTTCTTTTAACAAACTTAACTTATTTTTCAAACATCGTTTTGCGGTTATAGACGTTCATTTTTGTGCTCATTATAAATTGTCATTGAAGTGAACAAATCAATTCCATTTGTGTATAATCGACCGCAGTTTTGAACAGTGATTTGTATTAAACCAAAGTTCTTCATAGGAATCTGTCTGTTAGAAATAAAATAAAATGTAGATACCTCATAGAAGCCTTTTTATTATTTTCAAGCTATTTGTAGGTAGAAACATCTTACATTTCATTAACAAGTACGGGAAAATATATTTTCCTCTAACTTTCAAATATTTTAATTGCAAATATAAAATTCTTGGCACTAATTAATACAAAAAGTTTTGATGAAAATAAATAGAATGCTTTTATTAGACTGTTCAAATTATTGTGTCGAATCTCTTCCGAGAAACCTGTCAGAAGAAGGAAAATAAACGATTGAAAGAATGTTCGCTTTATTTAAATCAACCTTTATTGATTAGATTTATGTTTGCGCTTCAATCATTTTGTTTTTTCATTCAATTTTTGTTGTGCTGGAATTTTGATAAACCCCTTTGTGTTTTAAATTAGTTAGATACCATCTAATGGCAATTATCTAATTCGCAATTATATAAGAATGTCGGAATTGAAACACACTAAACGTTCACGAAATATAAATATTCTTTTTTTCAACTCAAGTTCCCCTTCGTGGATACATTCTCACGCAAGAATGTCTTCACGTTATTTTTCACGTGATAAGTAAGGTAATGCATTTTAGTAGAAGAAACACTTTGTTGGGCTACGAATGAATTAGAAACTATTAGCTTGGTGTATAATTACCGCCGTTTGGCGGTATGGTGGTGTAGAAGAAAATCCTTATTTGCGACACGGCTCTCAATTTGTGGATATGAATCATAGTGGTGAAATATAATATTGTTCTTATTCAGAAATCTTTTCAGTTCGACTGCAGCATTTATTCATTCAAGTTAGTCCAACCAGCTAGACGTCGCATATACCGTTTATCTTCGGAGTTATTTCATAATTTATGAATGCTATTTGCGATAATTCTCCAGTGGAATTCTACAGGGATCAACTTTGTTCCTTCAATATTTAGTATTCTCTAGCTTTCAATACGCAAATATTTCTTTTTTCCCGAAAATTTACTACGGTGCATCCGACGTGACAAGATTCTTCAGGAAAGCGTCTTCTCGCTTCTTTGCAGTAATTTGGTGGAAACTGGGACTTGCTTGATTTAGTTGTTTTTAGAGAGTTAGTGAAGAACTCATTCAGCCAATATCCATATATTTTTGGTATCAAAAGAAAACGTGCTTAAATTATAGATATTTAACCCTTAACTACTACCACCCTAAAATTATTTCGTAAACACTATGAGTGGGTCACAGAGACCCAGTTTTTTTTTACTCATAAAAAACAATAAAAAATAATATTTTGACATTTATTTATAAACACATAAATGGAAACATAGCTAAAAGACAATAGCTATTAATAAAAAAAATTTCGGCGCAGTTTGGGCACAAAGTTTTTGCACATTCTATACACACTGGAATATTACACATTTGACAGTAGGTGCTGGTTTTCCTGTCTTTTTTGACGGGACAAATTGCACATAATTTTTTTTAGAGGCTCCCACTCTTTGTTGAGGTGCTGGGGGTGGTGGAAGTGTATCTCCAATCAAACCGCGTGGCAACGAAGTTTGATACCTTTTTTGCATATGCGGTATACAAAAATTACGTCCAAGTAGTTTTGAAAAATTGTACCTTGAAATTTCTTTACCACCTGAGGCAAATTGATAAATTACTCACTACTACTATTTACCCCTCCAATATTCAAAAGAGCATGAAAAATGGTCATTGGCCATCTTCGACTTCTACGTGAAGTTGTGTAATTGGCACATTTTTTATCAAGCGTATCCACTCCCGCTTTATTACTATTGTAAAATAGTATTATATCTGGTTTTTTGGCTTGTGCGTCCACTTTATCATCATGGTGGGTACTTGAAATAAGAATAAGAGATTAATTTTTTTTTGGGTACGTATGATACTATTGTTTCCTGAGCAGTAAACCCAAAAATTCATGACTCTGCTTTTCTCTTGGGAGATGGCATAAATTCCAAAGGAATAAATGTTTTGTTTTTTTTCACTGTCCCAACAAATGTCAACTTTAATTTCTCTAATTCTCTCATTAGTTCAACTGATGAGTACCAGTTATCGGCTGTTATGTTTCGAGAAGTATTTTTTATTGGTTTCACCAAAGAACTGCAAGAATTTGCACCTTTATGCCGTACTTTGCGGGTTTGTTGGGTATAAACATTCGAAATCCACAACGGCCTCTAAAAGGTACTAACATTTCATCTACAGTCCTGCTATCACCAGGTGTATAGTTTTGCTTTGAATTAGTGACAAATTTATCAAACAGTTCAGAAATTGGTGCTAGTTTATTTTCTTTTCTTCTATCCGCTCGAGTAGTCTCGTCATCGAAACGAATGCAGCATAAAAGAAATGCAAATCTGGCTAGTGGCATAGTAGCTCTAAATATATCCCTTCCTGTATCATCCGTAGCCCATAGACTTTCTAAGTCCTCACCGCCTGACTTGAACAAACCTAGAAGGTAAAGGAGACCAATAAACGCTTCAATTTCCAATTTATCTGTATTTTTGATGAATGTTGGAAAAAATGATCGGCGCGCATTTTTCTTTCTTTTGCATCGACTGTATTTAGCAGCGACTATGTCAATACGTTGATTTGTGAAATGCACAATACTTTCTATCATTGAGTCATCAAAAAGTAATCTCCAACTTTCTAGAGGAGTTGTAGGAGGATGTTCACGTGCTAAACCTTTGACGCCTGCTAAAAATGTAATCAAATTGTTTGAGAGTGTTTTACCTTTTTCTGGAGGTGTCTTTGACCATTTTATTTTGTCTTTTTTACCATACCAATAATTTTTTCTTGTTTGTTAATTTTCTGGCGCTATATTACTTTTCCGCCAACCTATCTAATATGCGAGAAAAGTATTGGTTTACCCACAAAAAAGTTGGAAATTTGAAATTTTTTTTTGAGTTATTTTAACGTTATCCATCAACAACAACAAGAAAAAACGGTTTTTAGAAAAAAAATCCTGTGTGTATGTCGTCGTCGTCGTCGTTGTCGTCGGCCACTTTTCCTTGCAAGTCCTGTTAGCACCATACAGCCTCCGGAGTGCAATAAGTCACCAATTTCATGATGGGATATTGTTAAGGACATTTCACAGATAAACCCTATCGATTTTCAGCTCACCAGAGCCAGTACAACGGGTGCTATGGTACTTGAAGTACGACATTTTGTCGTTTTTCGAGGAATTTCAGTTTGTTAGCACGATACAGCCTCCGGAGTTCAGCAAGTCACCAATTTTTCGATTGAATATTATTCAGGGCATCTCACTGATGAACCCTATTGATTTTCAGCTCACCAGAGCCAATATAACCGGTGCTACAGTACTTTAAGTACGATATTTTTGTCATTTTTGAAGAAGTTTCAGTTTGTTAGCACGATACAGCCTCCGGAGTATATACAAGTGATAAATTTTATGATTGGATATTATTCAGAGCGTTTTAAAGATGAACCCTATTGATATTGTGCTCACTAAACGGGTGCTGTGGTACTTGGAGTACCAAATTTTTGTCATTTTTGGAAAATTTTCAGTTTGTTAGCACGCTACAGCCTCCAGAGAGTATACGATTGATCAACTTCATGAATAAGTATTGTTCAAGGTGTCTCACAGATGTACCCTATTGATTTTCAGTTGACTAGAGCGAGTACAGCGGGTCCTATAAAACTAGATATACTAAATTTTTGGTTATTTTTGAAGAAATTTCGGTTTGTTAGCACGATACATCCCCCGAAGTGTATACAAGTAACAATTTTATGATAGAATATTGTTCAGGGCCACAGATGCGGAAAAGTTAGTTTTAATCTTTGAAACCGTTTATTTTATCTTTGGGATTCATCAATTTGTTCATTATTTTCAACCATCGTATCATTCTCAACAGAATCGTCACTTTCTAAATTTCCATTATTGTCAGGTTCCCACTCTTCTTCACTGTCAATGTTATGATCGCTCTGTATTTCTTCATCATCTTCTTCTTTGTCGTTTTCATCTCCACAGTCCAGAATATTTTTACATGCATCTAGTTTATCACTGCTTGAAAGAGGTATATTTTCATTATTTTCTTGAGGGTTCTCATCATCTAGCCAAAATTCGTCACTTTCAGCCAATTCTACGAGTTCCTTTTCAGTAAGAGGACGGTTATTCATTTTTCCAAAAAATAAAGTAGTTATTAGGAAATACAGTTATATTTAGCGATTACTATTTTGTAGGGAACAATTACCTACCTGACTCAAATATAACTTTTACACTATAACTGGGTCACTCTGACTCAACATGATCGTTCTAACAGACTTGCGATAATTAATTTAAACTAAAAACGCCGCCGCATGTGTTCTCTCTGGCTACCTAGAGCATACTGAGAAGCCCAAGCAATAGAATCTCCGTAGAATGGCGCACTGACAAATTACCAATTGCGCATGGGTCAATGTGGCCCAGTGGTAGTAGTTAAGGGTTGAAAATATTCTGGGTATTAAAGTTTTTGACAGATAATACTTGTTCTAGATTGTTGCTAAGGTTGTTGAATTGTCTTGATTGTTAAACTTTGAGCAATCGGTTATTAAATTCTTGTCAGTGAGCTCTGTCTTGCATAATTCGCATTTTAGGGATTCAATTTTAGTAATTAAGTTACTATGAATGAGCTTAGTGTGGCCTATTCGTAACCTAGTTAATTGATCTTGAAGTGATCTTTCGTTGATTGACTGCTACCTAGATTTCCCTTCCGGATTCACATCTCGTAATTACGATTGGGATACTTGCCACTCGTTTTGCTACAATTTTTGCACTTTTGATTTATGTCGTTGAACTGTTGAACACTACCATCTGCACTACATTCGCAGTTTTTATGTGAATAAGTGTTAGAATAATTGCGTATAATTCTCCAGTACAGACGCTGCTTGTTTCATGTTGGATTGTAGTGTACTGTTTTGTATGTTTACTGCTGGATACTTATCAAGTCTAGAGGCAAATGTTTTCCGAATTGGGGTATGACGATTTTATAATTTGTTAAATTCACACAGTGAAGTATCTGCGGGAGGGAAATTGATCGACCATGGAGTGAGAGAAATTTTCTTGGAAAGAAGTTGTGACGTTTGATTTGGAGTTCTGTGAGAATTTGACTACCTCTTACATAGTATGGTGAGTCTGTTTTGATATATGTCGAATGTGCAGTTTTGTTGCGATTGGTCAGTATGTTAATTTAGATTAGATTCTGCTGGTTTATGCTGATGTATAGTGCATATAAAGCGCCAAGGTTTTCTCTCTGGAGTTATAGTGGGTGTTCCTCGATTTGGCATTGAATGCATTTTATTGGACTTGAACAGATTGCTCTTGTTGCTACTCTTTGTGCTGTGTTTTGAATGGTTTCGAGCTGGTTTAGATTAGTTTTATAAAATAGCGCAGAATTATTAGAATGAAAACAAAATATGCAAACACTTAAAATATTTGTTTTAAAAGTAATTATGACACCCTAAGCTTAAGCTAAAAGTAATTTCGCAGATAATCTGAATGGACTTACCTGTTTTTCCAATATTTTTTTAAAGGATTTTTGGGGATACGGGATTTTTCATCCTGAATTTTGAATTAAGACCACATTTTTTTAAAATTTTTTCTATTGAACTATTCTAAAAATAAGAGATCTGAGTTTATCCATTAAAGGCAAATATTCATCTAGACGTGAATAAAATGAACTAAATTACGAAAGTTTAAAATTTATTTATACGGCAAATTGTCATAAAAACTATGGTAATCACTTTGAAGATTCTTTTTAAAAACTGGAGGTGCATGTATTTCTCCTTTTTTATCGGTATAGAAGTCTCATATAATGATGGAAGACTTTCTTCTAGTTCACAGGCAAGATTATTCCATTTATTTCCAGGTACACGATATTCGAACTCTTAGTAATCCTGCGAGGTTCTTAGTTTGTAAAATAAACATCCATCTGGGCTATATTTTAAAGCGCGTATGTTCGTTACCAAAGGATCACCCACTTTCTCTCCAGGTCGCAAAGATGTGAGAAACTGTAGTTTTTCAAAAATTTTAAAGAAGCCATGGTCCAGATAATATACCTGGTAAAGTCTTGGTTTTTCACGAGCTCGCATACATATTCCAACATAGTCAGCTGGTACATTTATGTTGGTATGACGAATTTTTCGCTCAATAACATAATGCATAGAATCTGCTTCCATTTGTGTATGACCTTTCTCAAGAAATATCTGTTCAATAGTTATATTGAATGTCATAGAGAGAATTAAACTGTTCGCCCAGATAGAATTTCTGTTCTGTGAGGTACAATCGTCGCTATACAAGATCAGATTTTGCCCCGGCTGTAGATCATTTTTAACATGACCCTTTATAAACTGGCAAATGATAGAGGCATAATCGTTTGCCGTTACGCCTAACCTAACCTAACTCATCTTTTGTTTTTAAGTTGAAGAAAGTGAAATTGTGTACAATGAGCTTCGTCTTGAAGTGAAGTGAAAAAACGTTTGATTTTGATGATAACAATACTGATTGTAGGTCAATGCAAAAAACCATATTGGCTGATTCTTTGTCTTTAGACTTCTCACTTCTCGCTTCTAGTCTTTTTTCACGATGTAAGGCGAATTGTTCATCAGCTGAATTTCCAGTTTTGTGTGCCACACATGCGTCACACTCATACTTTTTTGTCCGGAAAAGTAAAGTTCATTTTATCAAAGACATGGTGGAATGACGCAATGGATCGATATGAGTCTTTTTTCTGTTGACACCAATTTTTATAAAACTTATAAAGTGCAGACTTAGATTGCCAATTGGGCTCCAGGTGAAGGAAGTTTTGTCGATGAAGCTCGACAGTAATGAGACTCAACTTTCGGAAGTTCATTTAAAAAAAATTAGCTTTTTCTTCAAGTCTGTATAGCGCCCACGTTCTACAGGATCGTGGGTTTCTGATCAATGTTCTGCATTATTGTTGTGTCTTTGCTCTTCTTTATTTTCGACTTCATTCTGCTTTTTCAACCAATCGAGAATCGTATTTTTTTTCACGCCATGAGTATTCAAGAACAAGTGTTTACATAGTCTTTTCCGCTCGTCATTTAATTTAAGGTGATATATTAAAGACTCGCTTGTCCTAGAAACACCCTCTGAAATTCTATTTCTAGTTCTTTTTGTGGTTATAGAATCTATTGAAAAAGAGGTGTACACTTTTCCCTCTCTCCAGCCCAAATCAGACCAAAAGTGATTGAATATAGTATTCCTTTCTTCATCAGAACACGTCCTACAGTGCAATGATTTACCCTTCAAAGAAGCTTTACAATTACATAGTTCCTTCATTTTTCTTTTTTCTTTTTGAACATTATATTTACATTTTTCGTCAATTTTTTTTCTGCCATTATAATCTTGTCCCATTTCTCTTTCAATTTTTGCACGGTTATTCTCCCAATCTTCAGTACGCACCATTTGTCTTTTCTTTCTTTTTATTTCACTGTTTTTATTTTCCTCTTCAGGTTCCATTTCAATCTCAGGTTCATAGTCGGGATCTTTTCCGGCATTATTGGCATTTTTGTTTTCTATTACAAGTTCTACTGCAGGAGTTTCAAACAATTTATTGGTCGTAGTATAATGTTCCATTTCAATAATATCAACATAAAAATCGGGATTTTTGGTAACGGTTTCTGTTAGATGAGTCTCTATCTTCTGATCAAGGATGTTGATGTTTTCTATCCATGGACTATGGTCATCTTGTTCCTTAAAGGGGCACTGAAATCTTCTCTCTCAACATCAAGCGGGACGGCGTTTAAGTTCGTCAGATAAGGTACTTCAGTTTCTTTAAAGCCATCAGTAATTTCTGGAATATCTAGTATCAGCAATTTGTTATCTTTTGATCCATTTAAAAAGCCATTATTGTTAGCAAAGATATTTTCTAGCTGCGGTTTGTTCTGATTATCGGCGATGAATATATCACTCTTGTTATTTTCTACATTGGTTTGTTGTTCACAATTCGACATAATTATTTGCGTCCTTTTTGATATGGAAGTAAACATCGTGAACCTCGATCCTAAAAAAATTATTTGTAAGGTCCTCGACTCCATCCGTAAAATAATACATTTTTTTAAGGTTAAGGTATTTTCTTACCCAAAAAACCAATAAATGGTCTTATTACCGTATTTTTGAGTTGTGTGACAACAAACACTGCAAAGGAATCTGTTTAAATTTTTTGATTAAAAAAACTAATTTTCAATGGAAATAAAAAAACCTTTTTTTACTATTCCAATAGCATTCCATTGCCACGGATAGCTGATAATGGATAATTCTATAATTATACAAATACATAAAACGAGAAATTCCCGTATCTCCCCAGCATCATGATGTCTGAACAAATTTAGTATTTTAGAAAAACCCCAAGACAAATGCAAAATGGCAATTGAGGGTGTAAAACCATTAATTTTTAGTAAATAAATGTTTGCATGTACTTACCGTTCATATTTATACACTTTCATCAAATCTAACTTGCAGAATCGCACATCGTGAGGTAAACACAGAGCAAGTCTATTACATCCAAATGGCGGTGTGATTGTGGACATATGGAGTTTACGTTTATATTTGACACCAGCGAGGACTTATGGGAAATTCTTTTTTGAGAATAGTAAATTGCAGAAACATTTTGGAGATACTATATTTTCTTCAACTGTAGGTTTTTTAATTACTTATGTCAGAGATGACGCGAATAGGTCGATTTTGATAAAATGAGGACTTACAGGTTTTTCTTATTAAGGCGACGATATGTGCATTAGACAGGCATAGTCAAATCCCCAGGATTTGCTTCAGAGTGTTTTCATGAGGTTTATACCGTTTTCGCATGACTTTTTAACCTGTAGTATGTGCTGCTTCCAGTTTTTGTCAACAATCATTTCAAGAAATCTGATGTTATCGACATAGTTTAGGGAAATGTTATTAACTGTTAGTTCTTGAGGGATAGTATTATGTTTTCTAGAAAATAATATGCAATTGGTCTTCTCTGATAAAAATTGTCGTCCCGTGAGTTTAGACCAGTTTTGAAGTTGGTTGAAGTTTTTTGGATGTGTTTTTGAATTGTGTGGATGTTCTTACCCTTGGAGAAGATTACTAAGCCTTCAGCCTTCAACTAGTTTGAAGTGATGGTTTAATATATTGTTCATGACGATCAGTAAAAGTGTTGTGGTGATATTGGTTCTCACATGAAAAAAACGATATAAAAAAAATAGGTGATTTTTAGGATTTTTCTTCGATGCCCTATGAATTAAGAGTTTTGATAATTCCATGACGCCACGCTGTATCGAACGAAGGCTTTTGTGATATCGATTAAAATGTGAGGCAATCTTGTTTAGTTGCGAAAGATTCGTGGATTTCGGATTCCAAATCAATAAGATTATCTAATGTTGACCTGTTTTGGCGAAAACCGCTTTGTTCTTTTATTAAAAGGTTTCTGTCTTCTAATGTCCACAAGAGTCTTTTATTAATGATTTTCACATTTGTTTTAATAGTACGGTGGTAAGAGATATTTGGTCCACATTAGGTTAAATATTTGTAGAAGGTATGAATTGGCAATACGTGGGAGCTTTTGGAGAAATATTAATGGAATATTATCAGGTCCTGGGGCAGAATTTTTGGTTGCGCCTATGGAGAAATTCACTTCATCTAAAGTTCATGAGATATTAAGTATGTTGTTGTCACGGTTATCGTAATCTAAGTATTCGGCTTCATTAGTAGTTCCAGATGCATTACTATAATTATTAGTCAATAATTCATTCAACCTAATCAGATATGAACAAAATGAACACTTGAATAGGGATTCGAGTATCAACATTGACAACCGCTCATGAGATCGCATATCTTCTATAGGAGAAAAAATGAGGAATGTTGTCTTAAATTATTTCACTTCATTAATGGAGTAAAGTGGCATAATTATTAAATTCTCGAATGTTCTCGGACGAAAAAATGTCCACGAAAACATCCACTTTTAAAAACTTTGATGCCACTCATTGAAGAGAAACATTCTAACCTTATAAAGGACGTCTTGAAGCCGTTAATTTATGTAAGTTGTTGAGACGTCCTTTAAAAACGTCCATTAAATGCTTCTGGACGTTCAGACATTATATGGATATAAATTGTTCGTCTTTAGGACGTATAGTGCTATTTGGGATGATAAAATCATCTACAATTTCCTTACTTGAGAGAAAAATATATATACGAATAATGAAATTAACTGTCTGGACCCTTACTTCGCGGAATCTACACATACTACTGTTTTAAATGAAACTTACTGTTTCTAGAAAATTCCACAATATATTGACAAAATGTTAAAAATTCGAAGAAATTTGACTATATACGATTGCTTGAGATTCCAGATGTGAATAGTAGATTTTTTGGACTTACTGTGGAGTCAATAGCAAGAAGATATTCTTTTAACTTCACATTGTGTTACGAAACAGCACTCTGGTATAGTTCCTGAAGCCGACTCTGTCTGAGCCATGTTATGAAAGCTGAAATTATGGCGGATGCGAAGGGATTTCTTAGAACTGTTTAAGATTGTGACTATCTAATCTAGACATTGTTTTTGTTACCACTCTAATCTAGAAAATGCCAGAAAGCCAATTGTTTTTGTGTAAGCCGCAATCTCGAATTATCTAGTAAAAAAGACACTCATATATAAAGGACCGACCAGGGAGAGTTAGTTTAGTTAATAAAGTGATCTCGACAATTAAACAAGAATACACCGAAATAGCGAACAGTAAAGTGTTGATATAAATTGATAATTAAGGTTGTGTGTATATAAATTAAATTTAAGTGACTAGTTGAGTATATATAAATTAGGTGTTAGTGATTAGTTGAGTGTTTGAATAAATTAGTAAGTAGCCATACCGTGTGTTTAAAGTTTATCCCACCTGTAATAGAAACGTTTTAATAAATAAGAAAAACATTACATTGGTGTCAGGTGTGGAGTAATATTAATACATTGCTACGTAAAAATGGCCAAGAGACTATGTGACTTAAAAGTGTTTGAGTTAAGAACAGAATTGGAAGATCGTGAGTTGGAAACGCCTGGTAAGTGAATTAGTAGAAAGACTTAAAGTGGCACTGGAAAATGACGGCTTTGATCCAGAAACAGTTTTATTTAATGACGAGGCTTCCACCTTAATCCTGTCCATTTCTGCTAATATTTCTGCTAACATGGACGAGAATATTTCTGCCATGGAAGAGAACATGGACGAGAAGATTTCTGCCATGGAAGAGAATATGGATGAGAAGATTTCTGCTATGAAGCACGACATTTCTGCTAGCATGGGAGAGAAGATTCCTGCTATGAAGAACTATATTTCTGCCATGGAAGAGAAAATTTCAACGAATGTGAAAAACGACATTTCTGCCATGAAGAACGACATTTCTGCTAATATTGACGACAAGATTTCTGCTTTGAAGAACGATATATCTGCCGATATCTTATTAATGAAAAACGACATTGCCGCTGACATTGAAAATGAAATTTCGTGTCCAAAATCTGAAATCGAGACTAAAATGTCAACGATGGACGACAAAATCGATAATAAGATTACAACGATGGACGAGAAGATTGAGAATAAGATGACAACGATGGACGAGAAAATCAAGGAGAGCAGAGAAAAAAAGATGACAGATATAAGAACTCAAGACACACCAGCGGAAGAAAAGAAGACCGAGCAAACATAACCTTGCAAGCCAGAAACGCACCCTAAGTTAGAAGACATTGGTAGTTTTACCCTAATCGATGCCCCAACGTTCAATGGAAAGATGTCGTGGATCAATTATGTAAGACAATTTGAAGCAGCCGCTAGAGTGAATTATTGGTCCGATTGAGAGAAGGCAGTGAATTTAACTATCGCGCTTCGGGGAGATGCCTTACATGTACTACAGACGATACCACTTGAAGAAACGGATGACTACGAGCAGCTGAAGAAGAGGTTGAACCTGCGATATGGCCACGAACATCTAGAGCACTTGTAGCAATCCCAGCTGAAAAACCGAAGTAAGAAACGTGATGACACCTTTCAAGAGTATGAAGTGGACATTGCCCGATAAGTTCGACTCGCTTATCCATCAGCACCAGAGAACATGATGGAATGTGTGGGCACCCAGGCCTTTATCGATGGCTCACGCGAACCCGATTTGCAGAGGACGCTTCGTTTAGCCCATCCCAAAACATTTCTTGACGCATTGACAGCTGCTCTTGAATATGAAGGAGCAACGAAGGCTTCGGGATATAACAAAATTAGGACCATCCAAGAACAAGGTGTCGAAGACAGATTTGACCCGTTCGTCAGTTTAATAGAAACAATGATAGACAAGAAGCCGAGAAAGATTAGATGCTGGAATTGTGACGAGCTAGGGCATGTACGTAGTTCGTGTAAGCGCCCCAGGAGTCCTGCAAACCAAGAACCCCAGTCACAGGAAAACTAGATCGGCTCGGCTACGAGGGGGCAGCAGCGACCCATGATCGTTCCAAAGACCCTCTCATACAGATAGCTTCGCTCAGATGTCGCAACGACAGTGTATATGTAGATGGGGAAGTGAATGGCAAGAGGTATACTCTGCTGGTAGACACTGGAGCAACTAGAACCATTATACGACCAGAAATAATGAACTTCAAGTAGAAGCTTTCATCAACGAGACTGCGACTGCGGACCGCCATAGGTGAGAGTGCCAACGTTCACGGTGAGACACAAATCCAATTGGGAATTGGCGCAGAAAAGTTCACGCATACGGTAATCGTAGCTGACATTGAAGAAGACGTGATTCTGAGAATGGACCTAATGAATGTGCATGGTTTCCAATTAGAATTTAGAAACAGAACCAATAAAGTGGGTTCCGAGGAGGTATTCCTCCATCCATATGAAGACAGCGCGGTGTTGGCAGCTGTACAAGAAGATACCATTCTACCTGCACGAAGCGAAACCATGATAGTAGCACGGCTACAGGGAATCATGGAGGAAGGTACACCGGTTATGATGGAGCCAAGGAACCACGACGAAGAGGTTGGCAGAGGAATACTAATTAGAAAAGGATTGGGTACGGCGGCGAAAGAGATCCCAGTACGTGTGATAAACGTGAATTATTACCCAGTTACCATCAAAAAGGAAAGCAGGATTGGATCCTGCGTACCAGTGACGTCTATAGTTCGTCAAACAACCACCACTGACAATTCTAATGCCAGATTCAAACAGATATTATCAGTAGCTGATTAATCTTTGGATCGAGATGAAAAAGAGAGAATGAGATAATTTCTCTTGTAGTATCGAGACCTATTCGTACCAAAAGGAGGAAAGATTGGTAGAACATCAGCCGTCAAACACAAAATCGATACTGGTAATGCTAAGCCAATTAGGCAATCAGCTCGAAGACTTCCACGAGCGAAGAGAGAGGAAACTGAAAGAATAATTTGATAGATGGCAGAAGAAAAAGTAATAGAACCATCTACTAGTCCATGGGTGTCTCCAGTAGTGCTTATCAAGAAAAAGGATGGCACTACGAGATTCTGCGTGGACTATTTCTAGCTAAACAACGTGACGATGAGAGATAGCTATCCTCTGCCTCGAATCGACGATACGTTAGATACATTGGCCGTCAGCAAACTGTTTTCCACCTTGGACCAGAGGTCTGGTTATTAGCAAGTAGAAATGGACCCAAAAGACAAAGAAAAGACTGCTTTTGCCACCGGATCTGGATTATGGCAATTCAACGTCATGCCATTCGGGCTCTGTAATGCACCTGCGACATTTGAAAGACTCATGGAAAATGTTTTGAGAGGGTTGTCTTGAAAGGCATGCCTGGTCTATTTGGACGACATCGTAGTACTGGGAAAGACATTTGACGAGCATCTGAAGAATTTGGAAGACGTATTCAAACGACTCCAAGCTGCCCAGCTCATGTTAAACCCGAAGAAATGTCAGCTATTCCAAAACCGAGTCAACTATCTTCAAGAGTACGATTTCAACATCGAACATCCAGCTTCCATAATCTAGTTTGGAACGAACAAGAGATTTGTACACCTGTAACAGGATTTTTTCATCAGCTCCCCATTGATGGAGATCTAATATTTTCAGAATGTTTGTTCGTACCACACAGTTCTTTGATATTCTCTTTTCAATTTGAGCTACTATCAAAGGTGAGCCCCAAAATTCTTATTGAGTTACACACCTGCAGATATTCGTCATTTAACTGTATTTGTGGAAGTATGTGAGGTCTCGATGTTTTACTGAATTTAAACATTTTCGATTTGGCGGCTGAAAAGGGACCACCAGTTGACTGACTCATTCGATCTACTGCTGTCTGAATTATGTTACCTGTAGGTTGATTATTTTTACCACTACAAAAGATGACTAGATCGTCTGCGTATATAGAGAACTTAATAGGGGTCTAGTTGATGAGCATATATCATTTATGGCTATTATAAAGAGTGTTGGACTTAAGACTTATCGTTGAGGTACGCCATTATATTGTAAGTGATTCGAAGAAACTTGTCTATTAGTAGATACCTGGAATGATCTATCGGTTAGGAAATTTTGTATAAAAGCCAATATGTTGCCTTGGAACTTGTATTTCCTGAGTTTATTAAGTATTGCTGATTTTGATAAGTTATCAAAGGCACTCTCCATATAAAATGCGGCAGCTACAACATCATGTTTTTTAAGGAATGCATCGGCAATGAATGTCTGTAGATAGGCGAGATTGTCCATAGTACTACGGTGCGGTCTTAATCCCGATTGTATTGGATTTATTATTTTGTGTTTATCTGAGTTCCAAAGTATCCTTTTATTAATCATATTTTCTATCAACTTACACATTGTGCGTGTTAAAGAAATAGGAAGATATGAGAGTAGATCTGTTGGTGGTTTATATAGGTTAACCACTGGAATTGATTCTCGCCATTGTGTTGGTTATAGCTGTTTAGTCCATCTGTTTAGTTAAGGAGTTCGATGATAAATGTTTTAGAAAGATAAATGGTATATTATCGGGACCAGGAGCGACATTTTTACAAGAAGAAAGAGCGTAAGTTAGTTCTTCGAATGATAATGGAAGGTTCAAAGAGTCAATATAAGATATGACGGAGGGAGTAATGGGAAGTGGGAAATCGTTCAGTTGATTGTGGTTTCTATTATTATTGTTCCTGTATTTCTCTTCAAAATTAGTAGCTATTAAATTTGCAATTTGCTGATTATCAGTGACAATGTTCTCATCAATTATTACCGCAGAGTTTTTAGTCCGAGTTCTATTGCTTTTCATTTGTCGTATTTTTGTCCAGATTTGTCCCGGGGTGTCTCAGAGGTAAGGGAGGAAACATAGTTATTCCAAGGAGCTTTTTCACTCTGGTTTACTACCCATCTTGC
Source organism: Galeruca laticollis (assembly GCA_963921935.1). NCBI lineage: Eukaryota > Metazoa > Arthropoda > Insecta > Coleoptera > Chrysomelidae > Galeruca > Galeruca laticollis. The sequence continues at coordinate 146,895,256 of OY998176.1, read as the reverse complement.
TTTGGCTTCAAGTTTTTTGAAATTTATATAACTTTCTGTATTCCTAGTCTTCTTGTATCTATTTAAAGCAGTTTTACATTCCCAGACTGCGGTTGCGTAAGAGTTATTCCACCAAGGAACGAATTTTCGGGATGCTGGTATTAAAGATTTTCCAACGTATATTTCTACTCCTTGGATTATACAATTACTGAATTCTGTAACCGATTCCTCGATATTTTCAGAAAATTGTAGCTGAGATATTTGATATTCAGTTAATACTTTAAATGCATTCCAGTCAGCATTAGAAACGTTCCATCTTGTTTTAGAGATTAATGTGGTTTTTGATTTGTCAGAGATGAGGATAGAAAAATGCTTGTTATCATGAAGACTGTCAAGCGTTTTGCAGGAAAGTGACGGTGTAGTTTTAGGGTCTGAGACTGAGGTCAATAGAAGATAGATTTCCTGTAGCAATACTTAAGCGCGTTTATGCACATCAGTTCAGTAAACGAACATTATTGTCATTTAGGAAATTTCCAACTATTTTACCCCATCCAAAAGTTTGTCTTGATCTCCAAATTGTTTGCATTAAAGTCACCAACTAGGATGTATGGAGGCTTCAATTACCTTACTAGATCAGCAAGATCGGATTCACTAAGGTTGTAATTTGAAGGGATGTGAATGCTACAAATTGTAACTTTATGGAAGACCTAAACTGTCACAGTTACAGCTTCTAATGGAGTAACTTATGGTACATCTACGGAATAAAAATCACAAAAAACAAATATCGAAGTTCCACCGCTAGCTCTAAGGAAGTTGAATCTGATATATTGCTAACCGACAAAGTTTTTCAATTCCCGTTTGTGACTTTCGTCCATGTTCTTCTCCTGGAGACAGGCATAATCAGCTTGGGTATCGGACACTAATTGTTGTATACATCCAAGACGGGGATAGAATCAGTTGCAGTTCCATTGTATGAGATCAAATGTATAGTATGACGTTTGTGGGATGAGAGAACTGTCAGACATACAGTAATCGCCCACTGATGACTGTGATGTCAAACTTTCAATATCCGTTTTGTCTATATTAAGAGCCTGCTTGATTTTTTTGTGCTGATTCTTGTAAATCGATTTTTGACGGATCTATCGGTAAGGGCAGGGTATATAGTATGCATGTCAGCAAGTAACGATGTAATACCTTTGGTAAATTGTTGAGCTTCTGATAGTGGATTCTTAGATCCATATGTGTTTTCTAGAGAAGCTATTAGGTATTCTAAAGGAAGTGTGAATGAGTCAGGAGAATTATTACACATGTCGGAGATTATTGTCCTGATGGTGGGAGACCAGATTGAATATTAGGACTATTCGTGTTTGATGCTTGCATGCTTAATGCTGATGGCTGGGAAGCAATTTGGGTATTAGGGCAGTTGGTTGAAATTTGGCCGGTTTGCTTGCATATAAAACACTCCATTTCATCGGTTGAAAGAAATATTCTGTAACCATTATTTTCCAAAGAAATTAAGAAGGAAGTCTGGAGCTCACAATTTTCGGAACATGGTATAATATAAACTTACCTTCGGAAGGATAATATATAATTGTATTCATTCCTGGGAATGCCAGCTTTCAGAAAAGATATGGATGATGCGAACTGCAGTCCAAGATCTATTAATGCTGTTTCAGTTGGTTCGTGAGGAATGGATGGGCACATATTTGAAAGAAAAAGGCGTTTTGCCCGGGTAACTAACCTCCTTACATTCAATTCCATATCTCCAACTTTAATTGTCGAATGGTTGGTAATCAGTTGGTCAACTAATTCAATTTTACTTAGATAAATGCAGATTCTGTTATTGGAAATTCTTGATGCGAAGCATATATTTCTTGGACCTATAATATCAACAACTGCTTCAACGTATTCGAATAATTTCACATTATCAGCGAAATGGAGAAGTTTGGCTTGTTCTTTCTTGGGAAATGTTGGTTTTGGAGTAGATTTTGCGGCTGCTCCATATGAACTGGAAATTTGAGGAACGTTAGAGTTATTTTCAGTCATTGTACGTTTGTTTCCGATCTGGAAGTTGTTATTGTTGCTGCCCTTGTAGTCAAAGGCTGCTTCTTGTGTTACGCTAATTGTAGTATTCTTGTATTTCATTTTTCTCAAACCAAGATACACCATAGTGTGAAATTAGTTGCCTATCGAAGAACTGAACCAGCGAGTGTAGAATAACTGGTTTTCTTATCTTCTTATCGGTTATCACACAGAAATTTATTATTATTATTTACTAATTAAATCAAAATAACACGAATCCCGTTATAATTTGCAGGATAAGTGTACGATAGAGAGATCTACAACTAGTCCAAAAACTCTGAATAATTGTCAATTGTTTACATGATAAACTTACAATAGCTACGCACTAATCATAATCGAACTTTACTCGTTTAAGCCCAGTGGCGGAGTCCAAAAACTAAATAGTTTGTTATTATGTTTGAAATAGCTGATTTTATTTTGTAGTTTTGAAGTGTTTCCGACTACGTTTTGTGAATTATATGTGTACATATCTTCACGGCAAGTGTGTATTAGCATATAATGAGGGTGTAATCTGAAATTATGTGCGAATAGAAGCCTTATTTAAAATCGGAAATGTATTTTCAAAACTAAAGAAAGTTTGGTGTAGGTGGGAATGAAAAGCTTTTAACTCGCTTGTTGTATCTTCATTTCAAATATCTTATGAAATGAAAATAATTATAAAATATCCAAGTATAACTTTCTAGGTTATCTATGTTCATTTTGTAACTTAAAAGTATAATTTTTTTTCTGCTCAGGGTAAAAGTGACTATGACCGGAATCGCTGAACGAAAGATACTCCAATATCGACATGGAAGTAAAAAATTGGCTATTTGTGAGTCCCCGAGGAGAAAAAACCGATTATTCGAAGAGCTGCGAAAATAAATATGATTAGGTTACTCGCTTGGGAATAAAAAAAGTTGTACAAGCACCTTTTCTAAGTCAATAATCCTCAAACAACTTACTAAAACGGCACGTCATGATAGATGTAACAATATACAACGATGCATATACGGAATACATAAACTATATTTTCTTATTATCTCTTGAGTTAGATCTATAGATATTTTTCTAACTCATCAATCAAGTAATCTCCTCAGATGTGTGTGTTTTTTTATGTTTTCCTAAGAATAATATCAAACAGTTAATGTATAAAACTACTTTTCAACAAAATAAAATGTATTGTATCAACCCTCACTTTGTGGAATCTACTTATGTTATTGTTATAAAAGAAACTAACTGTTTCTAAATAACTCCAGTACATAATGAGAAAAATAATTACTCTCCAGTGAATTAATACCTACACAGAGAGAAATCGGTTAATGTATATTTTTGTTGGAATTTTCTAAAGAATATAACAAAAATTCAATTAAAAGTAATTATTAGAATATTATTCTTCAATTACATGTCCAGTTAGTGTAACTAGATGAGAATTAATAACAAACTTGCTTCATTTTAGAAATCAACATTTGATTAAAAATCAAATTGAGCATATTAACATTCAAATGTCTTGACGATGTTGATCGATAAATTTGGTAACAAGGTGTTATTCTCATATCCAACTGAAAGGAAGCAATCTTCTTTGGTTTTTATGGCAGGAATTCCAATAAACGAAGTAGTTGAATGCGTCCGTCGACTAGAATGTAGCAAAATCGTCTTCTGTGCTAAATAATTACGTAAGGAACTATCAACTACTGAACTAATACCAAAGGACAAGTTGTGTGATGATATTCTCATAGAAGATGCCTTGAAGAAATGCACAAGTACACCAAAATGGAAGATTTTTATGCAAGCCTTGTTCAGCAGTCAAAATCGGAAATTGTCAGATAATATGCTCCATAAAGCATTAGCGGTGCTTAGTGACGTATATTTCAGTGTAACTAACAGAATGACACCTAAACATATTGCTCTATCTGAATCTATTCATCACTTAACTATATCTAAACATATTCTAACAATGTTGAACAATCTTGGACACTGTGTCAGTTACAAAACAATGAAGGCCGTAGACGCTGATATTGTAAAGTCAATTACGTGATAATATCGATAAAAAAAGTAGTCATACCGAAAAATATTGTACGCGACCAATAACTGTTTCTTCATGCAGCTGTGGACAACAATGACTTTAACGAGGAGACATTAAGTGGCAAATATTCTACGCATGTTACAGCCATGGTAGTGTATCAACAAAAAGGTGATGAAAAGAACACTGCACATATAGCTAGACCGAAACCAATTGAAACGGATGACAACGGCGATTCAAAAATCTTGAGGTGCCGAGAGATATATCATTTTCATTTGGAAAAAAGAAATGTTCACATTTCTTATTATTTGGATACCAGCAGCTTATTGAACCACCAGTTGAGTAATGCTCAACACGAAAATTTGTTGTGGGTGTTATGCAGATTGGAATACGACTAATCTACCACCAATTTCCTCAGAAGAACCACTAATAGCATACCGGAATGGACTCCTGTTTTGCATTCTCCTGTTTTGTAATGGAAAAGCAAAAATGCGGCCAGTCGTATTCACTCTTATGTTTATAAGCTCTGAAGGACCAATCGTAATGTTACGATAATAATTGCTTTCCCTATGTATGAGTTGTTTGTTATGTTAAATGAAAATCAATGCGTATATGCACTTTTCTTTATATTTCTATTACTTTACACTTTCTTCATTTGGCGTCACAATTAAGATTATCACAAATGCTTATGACACATTGTAATTGGAAAGTTTTCACTTCTTTATGATTAATTTTTTGACAATTTGACCTTTTATTAGTTTTTGAATGAATTTTCATTTAATTGAATTTTTGATACTCGACTAACAACCTTTTTATATATGATGAGAATGAAAAATTGAATGTGTGTTGTTATAGATATTTTTATATGTCGTTTAAAGTGGGTGATAACAAGGAAAGTTATGTGAGAATGTAACCAATGGGAAATAGAGATTTAAATGAAACTGTCATATGACTGTTGAAACTCAGTCGATGCATATAGTTTTGTGGACAAAGAAATTGATATATAGTTATCTGTGGTTTTTTATATCAAATGAAGTTTGAAATGGGTTTTGTAAAATTATAAATACATGGTGAAGACAAAGTAATAATTTATATGAGAATTTACAGTAGGAATTTGAGTGTTAACTCAAATTCGTACAGACTCCATTTCAACACATTCTCTCCACCGAAGACAAAACTGTAACTACAATTGGATTTTGCCCGGTAATTCCACATCCACCTACTTCAAGAGACGTTGTATACACTTCCAAGAAAAATTATGTTGACTTATGTCCATCCTTGAATCATGAAGTAGTTATTCTTTCCTGTGACATAGCCATATACCTCATAGCTAAAGAAATTCAGTTGAGAAGTGATGAATTTCATTCGATGGTATTGCGAGTTGGTTCATTTCACTTACAGAAAAATGTCTTGAGTTGTTTAGGACAGTTTATTGAGGGTTGTGGGCTTGATAAGATACTCGTTGAAAATAATATTTACGACGAGAATACTCTTTCCGCTATCCTTAAAGGTACACAATACAACAGGGGTATAAGAGCACATAAAATTGCATACGAAGCACTAAGGAGCATGCAGTTGATACAATTCGTTGACCATATGACCATAACACAGAGTGACGTCGAACTATTAAATATGTGTCTACAAGAAATTCGGGAGACAATCGTTGATAAAGATCATGAAACTTTGATTGAAAATTAATATTCAGATACTATTGGTAACTTCTTGTTGAAATTTTTCAATTATTTGCGAGATATGAATGTTCGTAGCGAAACTTTTAAGTACTACAATGATTACTGCGACATGGTTGGAATTTTGTTGGATTCAATTGAAGCCGACAGAAACTGTGATTATGACTTACATTTACAAGCCACGCGAAGAATGCTGCCGTACATTTTTGCTATGAATCATACGAATTACATTCGCGGAATCACACTTTATTTGCAAGATATGATTCAATTACCATGTTTCGTTATCGACAATTTGCGGAAAGGTATGCTGTCCGTTAAGAGAACAACAGGTGAATTTAATTCTGTTGGTTGCGATATGGCTCTCGAGCAGTCCCAGAATCGATCATCCGCTATAACTGGAGGTTTGATAGGAATAACTAAAAATCAAGGTTCAACTCAACGGTCACTTTTATATCCTTTCACAATGCTATGTTATCATACGTTTATATAGGTGATGCTACCGGCGACATTGATTCATCCTTTCATAGTGAGTGGAGTAATGCACGAATAGCGAAGGACGAACCAAACATTCAAAGCTTGATTATATCCTTAACAGGTTTCAACATATTTAATATCGATGTAGATCTCTGTCTTCGCAACATTTACACCGAAGCTGTTGCAGATTAAAACACTGCAAAATGTTTGCTCAATATGAAAGAAACAGGAGATTCGATGATAAAAGAGTACGAAACTGAACGGTTTGAAATAAATAAGAAATACGTGTTTGAGCCACTTGTAAAAAAAACCTTTTATAATTTGAACTACAAACCCGCCAAAGAGAAACAATCTTCAAGAAGTGATTAAAAAGAAGAAACCATAACCGATAATACTAAATTTCCACAATCATTTATGCTCGCTTATCTCAACGTGAACTTGATCTGAGACAGTTCTTATCGCATGAAATTCTTGATTACCCTACATATCTCTTTGACCATGAAGGGTTCTACAGGAAAAGTACGAAATCAGCATTACCAATCGAGATTCAAAAAGAAAATGCAAGCGAAAACAACACTTCTAAGCAAATAATAAATTCTGATTATTCGAAAATTTGTATTTTCGATGAAATGTACATAAAATTCAATTAAAAAAAAAATAAAACTTTCCGAGATTTTGCCACTGCATTTTCTGAGCGGATACAGAATCTTTCATGTCAGCGTTCCGTCAAAAGAATTGACGTCATCTTCGATAGATACGATGCAAATATTATTATCAAGTCTTTCAACCAAAATACCGGCCGACTGCAAAGGTTTTTTTTCTTGTTCGCAAAATAAACATCAGCTTGTTCAATTTCTGCACGTATGCACGTATGCTCCAACATGTTTAAAAATCAATGCTGAAACAGAATTTTTCATTGCTGGTGGGTATGAAGACCCCGAAAAATGCTTCAACCTCCAAGGTAATAAGTTATCCGAAGTCCTAGACTTGATATCCCACCACCTAGAAGCAGATTGTAGAATATTCAGCCATATATTTCATGCTGTTCGTGGAGGGATTGAACAAGTAATTATAAATATTACAGATGCCGATGTTTTCATTCTTACCACTGACTATTGGCATAAACTTTCGAATATTGGTTGTCGAGGTATTTGGTTTGAAGGATCGTACAAAAAAATATCTTTTAAGCTGTCATTCAGCAGCTGAATCACTCGGCGAAAAAATTTGTAATATTTTACCCGCGTTACATGCTTTAACGGGTTGCGACACGACAAGGCGATTTGCGACTAAAAAGCCATGTATACGCGCTGCATCCGAAGAATTCGTTGAGGATGTTCTTTCTATTTTTGAAAATAACTCCGAAACTCCGATGAATTTTAATAACATTAAAAAAGTCTGCACTTATTCATTTGCGAAACAAAAAACTACAGGTGATGAACTGCGTTTCAAGCTAATTTCTCGTAACATAGGTTTCAATTTCAATGTATCCAGTTATTTGCACTTCTGATGCTTTGTATTTACATTGCTTAAGAGCTGCAGCTCAAACATATCTGTGGAGAAATTTCTCAGAACCAACGCATGAGCCTCTAAATTCATTCCAATTCGCTTATGAAAGACGAGATAGAAATCTGTACCCGGTGCAAATGACAAAACCGCCTTTGCAAAATTCTTTAATCAGACCTTGCGAGTGTAATGCTGATTGCAGAGCAATATCCTGCAGTTGCAAAAAAAGCAACATTAATTGTATCTACCTTTGCAAATGCATCGGCGATAATTGTCAAAACTTACCAGAATAAGAGTCAAATTTTGGTATTTTTCACTACTTAATAATATGTAGGGGAAGGTTGATGAACCGCCACCTATATTGGACCACCATACTTTCCTCCGAAACTACGAAGCCGAAAATTCACTTGGCAACATGGTATCTTACTCCCGCCTAGAGACATTGATTGATATCGAACTCAACTAGTTGGCGGCCAGCGCTTGTCGTGTGAAGCGGATAATCTCAATTTCTCCATTTTGATGTAAGAATTGCACTGCGTCCCTAAGCAAATACAGTGTACTTTTGTAAAAACACGTGGTGGTTGCCTAAAGTGGACCACCATTTGGTTTCCGAAATTAGACCGGTCCAATTTAGGATACCAATTATAGAAATTTACAAAACACTTTCGATAAATCGAAACAATTGTCAGTTTTTTAGAATTTTCAATAACTTTTATTATATTGTGGAATTAACTAGAAACCGTGAGTTTCATTTAAAACACTATTATGAGCAGATTCCACGAAGTAAGGGTCGAGACAGTTAATTTCAGTACATTTTATTATTATGAAAAAATGTTTCATAACTAAGAATCTATATTTTCCACCACACCATATGTTATTTATTATTATAAAGTAATTGCATATATTTATTACATATTTTGTTATTGTAGAATCATTATACCCAAATATTTGTTCACAATAACAGGATGACAAAAGCTCCTTTATTGATAATAAGCAAATATTTATTACATTTTGTTACTAATATTTATAGAATGATGTCCAAATGCTTATTTCGGCAATTAGACTACTATCTTCAATAGACCCGAAAAGTTATCGTGATATTAGCAGAGAGTGAAACCTTATCGGCCTTTGGTGATTCCTGCTAATACATTGATTACTTTGAAAGGATCTACTGGACATGACAACTTAGTTGCCGAAATCCGTGTCAAGACATTTTTAAATATTTCTTTGTTTTCTAGTGTCTTTACACCATTACAGTTTTCTGAATATATGGATGAGAAATTGTCTGTTTTTTCTTCATAATGACTTAGATACCTGGATACTGGAAATGACACAACAATACTTTGAAACAAGCGATTTATTCAATTTTTTTTATTATAATTCATACAAAAAATATCATATCTACGTATGCAACGCAACTATAACATTCAATTATAAAAAAATACGGAATAAAAATATATTTTTAGCTAATATTATTCGAAGTATACAGCGTGTCCCTAGACCGTTGAGGCAGGCCTGAGATATGCACCCTGTATACATTATACAATGTTACTCCAGTCATGTATATACATGAATAAATAAATAGGATAACGAAAACCATCAGCTACAAATCATAGAATTTGTATTTATACAAATCATACAAGACATGAATATAATTATTAAACGGGATAACAACAAAATACAGTAAAGGTGTTTCAATAAATTCCAGTCAAGAAGAATTAAAGTGTGTTCTCCTTAGATCAGGAAATCTGAATTGTTGCCTAAGTTGTTTGATGAGTTTCATAACAAATTCTCTCCGATTTCTTCTACGAGTGTTCGTGCACCTACTGCTTTGAGTGTTGTCATGGCTTATCAATGGAGTTCAGAGATGTCCTACATCTTCTACTGAGGTGAGTGCTGTTGCCAGTAACGCATCGCGTACGTCTTCCGTTAAGACGATTCTACCTCATAAATGGGGTTTAGAGAAATTTTCAGGTACTGTGAAATCGTTGTCAGTGTCTGCCTTCTTTGAACGAATTGAAGAGTTAAAAATTGCACGTAAGGTTCCCACTGATATTTTATCAGAATCTGGCGTAGATTTATTTTCGGATGAAGCCTATCAGTTTTATAAGGATGTACGGCTTAGGGTTACTTCTTGGGATGCATTATGCGAAGAATTTAAGAAAGAGTATTTATCAGCGAACCATACGTCCGTATACCTTTTGATTAATTGACACGAAGGACACAAGCTACTTCAGAATCCATTGATGTTTATACGGCATTATAATGAAAAATGTGCACCCATTCCATCAAGATAGGTTGAGAGATCCACTGGCATCTACCATGGAAGAGTTGCGAACAGATTGTCGTAGGGAGGAAGATAGACGAGATATTATCAATTTTTATGTCGAGCCTGATGTCAAAAGGGGTAATATGTTATAATGGAACTTAGTTTTTGTAGATTCGGGAGTTACTGAACGATTATCTAGTACTTCCTTAGAAGTCAGAAGGAACAAACCCATTGTATGTTTCCTACGTAAGAAACCAGGACATCGTGCTGTTGAGTGTACGTCCCCTAAATCCAAATAATGCTTTAAGTGTACGAAAGACGGATTTACAGTTAGGACTTGTCCTAAGTGTAATCCGGGAAACGAAGAGGAACGCTCCTAACTGGTCGAACAGGAGATGCTGAGAGATTCCCGACCCAGGTTCAACACGTCCTCGATTTTGTTCTTGAACATGCTGTTAATGACGAGAGGCCGTATTTGGAAGTAACAGTTTTGGGGTTAGAATTATTAGGGTTATTGGATTCAGGTGCTTCAAATACCATTGTTGGTAGTGTCATACACCTATCAAAAAATTTCGAGAAACTAATAAAGAACAGGTTGACTTCTTACCTTGAAAAATATAAAATTTTGTCTGACAAGCAGTTTGGCTTCGAAGAAAACACGTCAACAGAGGATGCAATTCAGGCCCTAACGATGAAACTAAATAATGCCTTGAATGACAGCAGGTCTAGTCTGAGTATTTTCATAGACTTATCGAAAGCTTTCGATACTGTGAGTCACGACCTGCTTCTGCAAGCATGAAAGGACATTGGTATGAGAAATGTAAACCTTAACTTATTTAAAAGCTATATTACCAATAGACGGCAGATAGTAAAGGTGGACAATGTCTCCAGTCAGGAAGAAACTGTTGAGTATGGTGTACCTCAATGTAGTGTTCTGGGACCACTTTTATTCAATATCTATATAAACGGAATGTTCTCGTTGAAAAGCACTGGTGAAATAATTGGATTCGGCGATGACACAGCAATAATATACGATGCTGAAAATAGGGAGGCACTTCGAGATAAAGCTCAGGCTGATTTTTCAAACGTGAAGAATTGGCTTGAGCATAAACTATTGACGGTTAACCTTGAGAAAACTTATTATCTGCCTATCAGTTGCAATAATGTGTGCAGACCGGATTTTGATCATCTTGAAATCATTACTTTATCAAATCGAAGTATGTCCAGTTCCAGGTAGTCTCAGATGGAGGTACGGTAAATTCCAAGGGTCTATTGTTGTCAAAATCCAGTGGTTATTGCTAAATGAAACAAACGTTCTCGCTAGTCCTAAAATAAAAGTTATGCTCCTGGTCCACACTACGAGAAGCTAAAATTCGTGCAGCCAAATAACTGCTCTAACATGGGTAGGTGATAATCTATAGTAGGTCAATAAAACACCAAGGTTCGGTTAGGTTATATTTTAATTCTATATCTTTTTTATATAGTCAACTAAGCCGTTATATACAATAAAGGTAACTAAAAAAAAGAAGCTGATACAGGTAACGGGAGACAATACCCTAGACTCCACAAAACATATATATCATCAGATTATATATACAATGTATATGCGGTTATTAGCGACGAAGCAGGCAGGACATAAGCGAGAGTGGTTCGTAAGTATAAAATAGTGTATATAAGAAAGAAACGGTGAAATCAACGATAAAATCTTCCGAATTCGGTGGTCCTTTCGTTCAATAGATTTCATAAATGAAACGGGTTGAGTGTCAATTTAAATAAATAAACGGTTAATTATTCTTGGTATACCCGGTAGGTATATTAAGCTTTTGAATGACGGGGTGTAAGTTACAGATGGTTAGGGTTGTTGATTCAAAATATTAGAAAGCCCTAGCGGATATGTGTGCCTGGCGCTCCCTGATATTTCAATCTAAACTTCTTCACGGAAAATTGAAAGAACGGAACTGGGAAAAGACCGGGATTGCAACTTACTAAATTATTGGGGTTGTCGATTTAAAATAATAGGAAGCCCTAGCGGATATGTATGCCTGGCGTTACCTGATATTTCAATCTGAACTTCTTCACGGAAAGATGAAAGAAAATAACTAGAAATGACCGGGGTTGCTACTTACTAAATTATTGGGGTTGTCGATGTAAAATATTAGGAAGCCCTAGCGGATATGTATGCCTGGGGCTACTTGATATTTCAATCTAAACCACTTCACGGAAAAATGGAAGAAGATAACTAGAAAAGACCGGGGTTGCAACTTGCTAAATTATTAGGGTAGTCGATTTAAAATATTAGGAAGCCCTAGCGGATATGTATGCCTGGCGCTACCTGATATTTCAATCTAAACCTCTTCACGGAAATTCGAAAGAACGGACCAAGAAAAGACCGGACTCCGATTTTGCCAAGATGTTCCAACTTATTGTTAAAACACGAAAATAAACACAATAAATATTCTAAATTTGTGATTGAAAAGACCACTTAATTTCGAATCGTTATTACTAAAAACTTCTTACCTTTAACAACAAAGAAATTCTCGTGGTACTTATACACCAGAAAGAAAACTCAAAATAAATTACTAAATATTAGCAAAAAAAGAAAAAAAACCCAAAAATACGGTTCGGCGGTACGGTGTTCACGTTACTGTCGTCTTAAGAATCTATACAGCTAACTACTGACTCTCGAGTTAACTTTTCGCATATGCCTCCCATGTCCACCTCCCTCGGTTAGTTCGACTTGCGCGCTACTCACTGCTTATCGTATGGCGGTGGGGAAACCAATATTTTGAATTGGCGAGTTCCAAGCCGGGATATAGTAAAAACCAAATAAAGTTGCGTTTACGTCATCATTGTGAACATTTGTAGCGTTCACGAAATATGGAAATTACCAGAAAATAACTGAAGTCAACAAAAAACGTAAATGTAGAAAATTTCACAATATTATAAATGAAAACTACAAAATTATCGATAGTTTGATAGTTTTCGTTTAATATAGTGTGGAGTTTTTTCATTTACATTTTTTGTTAATTAAATGTATGAATAGATTTCACAAAGTAAGGAATTCTAGAATGAAAGTGGTAAGGTTATTACTGACTTACCAAATCTTTTAATAAATAAATATAATAAAAATACAAGCAATGAAATAAAATATATTTAATAATGAACGTATTATCAAAGACAAAAACTAACATTAAACAAATCAACATATTGTGAAATGAAACTAGGCAGATTCAAATTCTTGTTCATTTTCTTCATCTGATTCAACATCAATGTCACTCTCTACACTATTAAAATTTATAACTATCGGACTAATTTCTGGACGATCAAATATTCTTTCCCTATCATACCATTTAAATATCTCTCTTTCAGTATGTTGTATAGAATTTTTCCACATATCAGTAGTTATCATGTGCAGTGCCTCGTGCCACATGTTCAGGCAGTTATTCGCACTGTTACCATCTCTACAAGTATGCCTATTGTAGTAATTTTTTGCTATGCCCCAAATTAATCCGATAGAGTTGAATATGCAATGGTAAGGAGGAAGACGTAAAACTTTGTGTCCATACTGTTCTGCCATAGCGTCCACTATATACTTGATTGGTGGCTTATTTCTAAAAAAAAAACAAAAAAATGTTTAAAATAAATGGCAATAAGTAAGATTATATCTGTATATTTACTGAGAAACGATTTGCAACAGTTCTATTTTGAACATCATGTGAGAATAGGGAATGTTTTTTTCTGTCAACCATTCCTGAATAGCACATTTTGACCATCCTGTATTTGGAGTTTTATGCAATAACATGCTGTGATAAGGTGCATTATCAAGTATAATTAGAGAAATATTGTCTAAATTTTGCAGCAACTGATATTCAAACCATTTCAAGAAATTTGCCTGGTTCATTTCCCCATGATAATCATTAAGTTGGGTTTTTGAAGAAAATATTGCTTCAGCACCTTCAATAAATCCGTTTTCATTTCCAGCATGGAGTATAATATATCTGTAATAATATTATTTAAATAATGTTCAAGTAACCACTTATGTTTTGCAATACAACAAACCTTTTGCCATCCGTTTTAGTGGTTTTAACACTCTTGATATTTTCATTTTGCCATGAAAGACCTATGATGCCATTTTGAAATATTCAGGTTTCATCGATGAACACAAATTGGTATATACCTTCGTCCTTTGCTTCTTTATAATATCTTAAGAATTCTACTCGTTTCAAAACAACATTAGGTAATTCCATAAGTCCTCGTCGTGGATTATCCTTCATCCACTTAAACCCAAGTTCTTTGAGCAATCTATTTAAAGAAGTGGTACTACCATTAAATAATTATTTTTCTCTTAGTTGGGACCACAATGATTGAATCGTTATGAGCGCAACGTTTTTTCTTTCGTGACTCAAACTCTTCACTTTTTTTCTTTGTTTGTCAAATTCTGCTTACTGTACTTACACTGATTTTTAAAGCAGCAGCTACACGCTAAAATAATAGAAATTTTCGTAAAGTAATGTAAGGATATTTTATTCACGTATTACCAACCTCTTGTACAGCATTTAAGGGCAACAAAGGACCATTACTATTCCTTTCTTGTTCAAAATAATTTACTAATAAAGCCACAAGTTCTTTGCATCGGCTATTCAGCTGTTTGGGCATTTTAACCATCACAGAAGAAAATGCTTTGTTGTTTTGAAAACAAAAACAGTTTTGATTATAAATATTTCTCACAAGAAAATTTTATAAAGCACGTAACTATAACCTTAGAAATCGATGACAATGCACGAGTAGAAAAGTCACAAACAACGCGGCAACATAACATTATTTCTGGCAGTGACTCTTTTACCGACAATAATTGGAGGCTTCTTTATGAAAATTTTAACACAAATGTTTACATCGAGGGACGTCTAAACCCAATAAAGCTATATTGCTTATACATTATTTTGGTACAAAAGTTTTTTTATTGATTGGGTTATCTTTAGAACCGATTAATTAACAAATTTAAGTATATGCACTTTTCGATAGAAATGTGGAAACACATGCGATAGAAATACGCCCTTGGTGACGTAACCGCAACTTTATTTGGTTTTCACTATACATATTTTACATGCAATAAATAATTTCTCCACGGAAACTAGACAGTAAATAAAAATATTATCGGAACTTAAAATAACTATACCTCTTATGTACAAAATTATTTCTAACCAGAAACTAGAGGGTATATATTAATGTCTTTTTGACACTTAAAATAGTTATAAATCTTATAGCTGTTTGTTTTATAGACGAATTTTAACATGTATGATGAGTTATAATTAAGATCAAATGAAATACACTCGGCGACATAATATTAACAATTAACGAACGGAATCATCGTTACAATACTCGGCCATTTAGATACTTATCAATCAATATATAAGATGATATACAGTAGTTAGGGGTTGTAACGAGTTATGGGTAATACCAAATAAGATATACTGGGCGACCTAAAATAACGGAAAAAACGGGTATATTGTTACAGTATAAAATTATTTCTATACAGAGCTATGATGCATAACGGATTATAAGTAATATTAACTGAAAATATACTCGACAACATAAAATAACTATTCAGGATAGGAAACCTCGTTACAATATAAAAAACATAAACAACTTCAACATTTTTGAAAGAAAAGTAAAAAGATTCATTCACGAAACACCAAGAGCTGGGATTGTTCGACTGGATATGTCCATCTGATTCATTTCATACATTTTATGCTCTGGTTTTATTTCTCTTATAATTTTTATTTATACAGTGTGTTGCTTGTAACAGCATGTCTGTGAAACAAACGTGTTTTGATAATTTTTACATTTCAAAACGGTTGCAAGTGCTCTCTAAATGTTTTTTCTGAATTTACAAAGTTTGTAAAGCTGTAGTCGTAGAAACTCACTTCCACCTCTTCTTGCGATCCGCTTATCGTCAATAAAATATTTCCGATTTGCAGCACCGAGGTGTGTATCATCTTACTGGAACCAAATTTGGTTTGAATTATTACCAGCCACCTGCCTGATTTCAGGAATTATTTGATATTGAACCACTTCTAAATATTTTACAGCCAATCATTCACTTCTGAAAATCTTTGAGATGTTCTCACATCCGTCTGAGATGGGTATCATTCTAATATCTGCCATTATGACGAGTAATTTCACACTTCTGGTTTATTAAAGAACAAGGATAAAAACAACGTAATAAACTATATATTCCAAAAAATCATGTATAGAATACCGTTGCAAAAAATATCACACACAATGGTTTATCATATCGAAGAGATTACTAACAAAATCAAGACTGCTATACAATCTGGATAAACATATATGATGCACGAGAAATTGGATTATTTCTGTTTGCTTTGGCAGATATTATTAATCCGATAAAATTCATTGACTGACGTGTATCAAACAAGCATTAAATCAACATTTCCACGTACATTGAAGATGGTACTGACAGATGGCAAATCTTTTCATTAAAAATAATAAACAACTCAATTAGTTTATAATATAATATAGTAAGTGGTGAGCAGAGTATTTATTTTGAATCCATTTTATTCCAACGCCCGTTTCGTTATTGTATACCGTTGATTTGAAACATGGCAACAATCCAGTTATATGTCTATCACGGAAAACTGAAAATATATCGAACGAAGGTTTTATCGTATGTATGAACACTATTCACCTCGTTTCATATATCGTCAGGATTCAAAAGTGAACGAATATCATAAATGACCCAATTTTATTTAAGAAATTAGTCCAGTCAAATAAGTCTAAAATCAAAATGCAACTTTGCATTTTTGATTCAGTGTAGTTTTAAAGATATAAAAGGTTTTAGTACCGGCAACCTCCGGCTAGGGTTGAAAAAAAAATTTGAATAGAGTTTTCCAGCTATTACTCAGAAACGGTAAAAAGTTAGAGAAAAAAGTTCTTATTAAAAAATTTTGAGCTTGAAATTTATTTTAAGAAAGGTAACTTAAGTTTTTTCCTCCCTTCAAAAATAAATGAGTTGAGGAAGTTTTAAGTATAAGGGATTGACGTAAATTTAAAAAAAGCATATGCATTTCGAAAAATTACTCCTGAAATGGTTGATGCAGCTACATCTCATAGGTCAAGGAGAATCGAACTATGTATTGCACAAAATGGACGTCATTTTGAACGAACAAGTTTTATAACTGATTTTTGATTGATGTTTTTAATTTATGTTCAACTCATTATTACCTTATAGTGCCATTTGTAAATACATCAATATTTATTCATTGTCTTTGTTAAGAATTCAACGCTGCCTATAACCTTTTTTTCCGAATAGGAACATATTTTTTATTTCTTTTTTGTAATTAAAATTTAGAAATAAATCTAAATTTAGAGCGCCTATGGCCATTTTAATGAATTATTCCTCACTATTAAATGCGTAAAAATGCGCAGGTGGAAAAGGACAGAGCGAAAACCTGTAATCTCCCGTAAAAAAGCGGAAACAATTATTGCAAAATGCGACTTGCCGGTAAATAATCGTCGTGTTCGCATCGAAAAGTACGAGTAGTGCGAATTCATTGTTTTCACATTTGTTTTTCTAAAGAAAATCAAAGTCGCCTTTCATCTTAGTGAACGTTGCACATCGGAGCATCTGGAGCCCCAAGAAAGCAGTGGAGGATCAACAGGTGAGCTCATTTTCAATTCTTCCTGTGCAATTAGTAAGATAAAATTTTAATTAATATATGTTTTCATATTTTCCGCATTCATTAAAAATGGCCCTTCTTCGCAAGGATTGAACTAACATAAGCCTTTAATGTGTAATAATTTTGCAAAATCTTAAATTTCAATACATCTATTTATTTTTAAAATAAATCTACAGATTTTTTGTAACTTGTTTATTGTTAAGCGATAAAGCAAAATACTAGTTTTTGGTGTTATTTACCGATTCTATTTTTATTTTCGAAGCAAGTCGAAATACAAATTGATATTTCTATTATTTCAATCGTTAAAATTTTGAGGTTATCGTGAAATATGAATATGGTGTCGATTTTTTCCCGGTAAAGCGCATATTCGTTTAGGTCTGGTTATTATAAACATTTTTCCTTTTTCTTCAATTTTAAAGGATGTTAATTGAATTTCATTTGCAACATTTTCCAGGAGTTTTTTCCTTTTTCTTTTAGTTGCAATAAAGATTGAAATCTATAGAAAAAATTTAATATTGGGTATTGATTTAATACCATCCAATCAGTTTATAATAAAAAGATACAAACATATAAAAATAACCGTACCAAAGCTATAATCAAGTTCGTACTGCCTTGTCTGAACTTCATTTTTTTTTCATTTTCCTTTTACAATAATTTAAAAGCCAGGTTATTTCATTACAAACTATATTTGTTATTTGTTGGGTGCTTTTGTTTAAAACGCACTACTGCGTTCAATAGATTGCAGGAGTGCTACGATTTGGGGCAGAATGCAGCTACTGATGAGGCCCAGAAAGCGGAATTTTTGGCTCGGTAGTAGGAAACTAAGCGAGTGTACGAGGAGTTTGAGACTCAACACAATACTGTGATTGGTTTAATTTCTGATCAGGAATTTAAAATCTATGACGTCATGCGTATTTCAGCCGATAAAGCCTATTACGGGTCTAAAGGTATGAAACATGATTTTCTTGTTGAAGACTCTGCCCAGATTTCTCATAATAATTCATAGTCTTGTCAGAGTCAAACGCCATCCAAATTCTCAATTAATCTTCCCAAATTGATAATGCCCATATTCGACGGAGACTACAAAAATTGGCCGGCTTTTTATGATTTTTTCAATAGCGTGTTTCATAAAAATCCGGACATTCCGGATATTGATAAGTATAGACATTTGTTGACATTATTAGAGGATGAACCACTCTCTTTAATTAAGGGTCTTCCAATAACGGAAGCCAATTATAAGGTGGCTTATGATATTTTGGAAAATAGGTATCAAAACAAACGAATTCTTGCGACTCATTATTATAACGCACTTTTTAACGCACCTCGTGTTAAAAGGTCCACTGCGGCTGAACTTAGATGTTTATTGAACACTTTCAACGAAAATCTGGCAGCCTTAAGAGCTTTACAGTTTCCAGTTCAGCATTGCTTTTCAATTTATTCGCAGGAAAACTAGATGAAAAACCTCGAACCGATTTTGAATTAGAAAACGGTTTCAGTTCTTAACTTCCTACGTATAGACAGCTTAGTCTTTTTGTAGAGAAGACCTGCAAGGCTCTAGAATCGGTGTAGTTTACTGCCAATTTACATACGCAACCAACCAAGTCTCGCAATAAAGAGAAGTCTAATTTATCTCGAAAGCCATCAGTTTCCTCATTCTCAGCCGATAATTCTTCTTCTAGCATCAGTCAGCTATGCGTTCTATGTTCTGGCAGTCATAATTCATTTAAGTGCCAAATGTTTTCGGCAAAAACTCCTCAAGACAGTTTTTTTATCGCAAAACAAAATAAACTCTGTGTTAAATGTTTAGTTTCTTCACATGCAATTAAAAATTGCAGTTCCAAATTCAATTGCAAGGTCTGCAAATTTCCACATCATACGATGCTCCATTTTAATAAACCAGGTAACCCCGTTTCTGCTTCCGATTCGACCATTCATCCAACTTGTTACCCTGAGCAATCCACCAGTACTAGTAATACTCATTGCAACACGCCCATACTATCCCAATCTACATATTTGTTATCCACTTGTCAAGTAGATATAAAGGATGTTAGGGGCAACTATCAGACTATTAGAGTTCTATGTGACTAGGGATCTATGTCAAATTTTATTCCTGATAAATGTGCGCAGAAGCTTGGTTTATCTCGAAAATCATATGCTATTCAAGTTGACGGCTTGAATCGAATGTCAACTGTAGCTAATCGTGTCCTAGCATATTGTGTTATGAAACCACGTGGTCAAAATAGCCCCATTTTTTCCTTTGAGTCAATTATAGTTCCCAGAGTTTGTTCTGATTTACCAGAGATAAATGTCAACCCGAGTGACATTTCTCACATTCGGGGATTGAGACTAGCTGACGAGCGATTTCATGTGCCAGGGCCAGTGGACATGTTAATTGGGTGTGAAATATTTCCACGTATTTTACTTTCTGGTTGCGTTGTGAGTGACGCGAACCAACCGGTAGCTTTGGTGACCGTTTTCGGATATAGACCGAAAAAGCTATGACGTCATAAACATAGCCGCTGACATTTACTGAGGGAAAACAAATTTTATTTACGTTCATTTTACGTTTGTAATATGCTTAAATATGGCTATTGTTAATTTGTCGAGCATTGCGGAGCAGTTTTGTAATGAAATTAAAGTGTTAAAGAAATGTGGAGACAGTTTAAACAGTCGTAGATATAGAGCATTTGATGGAAGTTTAGGAGCGAAGCAATAAGGCATAATTACTTGATAGTCACTGTAGTGTCACTTACCAAATAAAAAAACGAATAAACTTTTAAAATATTACAACGGTCAGGACAAGACATAAGTTGAATAATTGATTTGTTTTCCCTCGGCGGCCATGTTCTGACGTCACACTTTTTCGGTCTATATTATTCAGGGGAAGGTCTGTCAGTCGGAGCCTGGCGTTCATTCTCTGGTAAACTGTCATGTGTCGGTCGAAAATCTCGATTTTCAACTGCAAAAGTTTTGGGAAATTGAACAAGTTCCTAAAGCGCCTACTTTATGTGCTGAAGAACACCAATGTGAACAAATTTATAAGTCCTCCACTTATAGGGAGACTTCGGGCAGATTTTCCGTGCCGTTGCCCTTCAAACAGTCCAACTCTACTTTTGATGACACTTACTCAAAAGCACTTCGACATTTTTCAATGCTAGAACGTCGTTTCTCTAAAAATCCCGATTTGCGGGAAAAATATGAAGAATTTATGAAAATTTATCTTGACAGCAATCACATGTCATTAGTTCCTTTACATGACTATAAGTCTATTTCGGGGTATTATATATGTCATCATGCAATTTTTAAGGAGCAGATTTTTGGTCCTCCAAAATTACGTGTCGTTTTTGACGCAAGCGCTCGGGATGTTCTGGGAACTTCTCTTAATGACACAATATACGTAGGGCCAAAACTGCAAAAGGATATTGCAGCTATTTTGTTGACTTTTCGGTATTGTGCGGTTGTATTTATTTGTGATGTAGCAGCTATGTACAGACAAATTAATGTCCACGAAGAATATTGGAATTACCAACGAATCTTGTGGCGTTTTGATACTACTGAGCCTCTTCAAGAGTACTTTCTACGTACTGTGGTGTATGGTATCTCGTCTTCACCATATCTAGCTTTAAGAATTCTGCAAGAACTTGCAGATCAAGAGGAATTCTCTTTTCCCAATGCTGCCTCAGCTTTACGCAATCAATTTTATATTGACGATGGATTAATTGGAACTCATGATATACAGTCCACTTTGTCGCTCCAATCCGAGCTTATTCAACTCATGAAACGTTGGGGTTTTGAGTTGTCCAAATGGGCAAGTAACCATCCAGACTTATCAATCAATTTTGATGCTTCCGATATTCAACAGTCATGTAGTTTTGACAAAGAGGATCCTTCATTTATAAAGGTTTTAGGTCTTAAATGGGACCCAAGCTCAGATGTTTTTTCTTACTCTTATGTACCCATTGAACGACCTTGTACGAAACGTAACCTTTTGTCAGAAATTAGTCGCATTTACGACCCTCTAGGATACGTTTCACCGTGTTTATTATTAGCATAGCAACTCTTGCAACTGTTATGGCAATCTCAAATACGATGGGATGACACACCCTCGCAAAAGATTCTCAATATATAGAATAAATATTAATCCGAACTGCCAGTTCTAGCGGAGATTAAAATTCCTAGATATATCGAATCAAACACTATTTCAAGTATCGAGTTACATGTATTTTGCGATGCTTCGCAAATTGGACTTGCCAGCTGTGTTTATTTCCGAGTCCTTAATACCTTTGGTAGTATTAAGACATTTCTAATCTGCGCCAAGTGCAAAGTGGCCCCTTTGCACACGCAAAGTATCGCTAGGCTTGAATTGATGTCGCCCAAGCTTTTATCGGATGTTGTTCATTTTGTCACGGAAAGCTACACTAATTTGACTACCTTTAACCAAGTCTACCTGTGGTCGGACTCCATGGGAACTTCAAATTGGTTAGCTGTTTCACCAAATAAGTGGAAAACATTTGTTGCCAATAGGGTGAGTCACATTCAAGAGCTTGTTCCCATTTCCTCGTGGTATTATGTTCCATCAACTTTAAACCCGGCCGATTGCGCCAGTCGTGGGCAAACTCCTGTGCAGCTACTAAAAAACTCCCTGTGGTAATCAGGTCCAGGTTTTTTATTTTCTGAAAAACCTTCGTGGCCAAGTAAGCCTAATATGCAATCTCAATTTGCCTCTGAGACTGCTGAAGAGAATAGAAAAGAAAATACTGTGTTGCTCATTTCAAACGTCACAGATAACTTAATCTTTTCCATTTTAAATAAATATTCATCGCTTGAAAAAATTAAATCTTTGTTTACCAAAATTAATCGCGTTGTAATGAATTTAAAGGCTAGCAAATCTAATAAAATATGTGGTCCTATTACTGCCGCGGAGATAACTGCTTCATTTCGGGTGTTAATTAAGGCTGTACAACATTTAGTGTTTGATGAAATCTTTCCTTTAATGAAACAAAATAAGTTGTTGCCAAAACCTATTAGAAAGCTTGCACCCTTTATTGATCCTGAAGGTTTGCTTAGAGTGGGTGGTAGGCTAAAAAATGCACAACTTGCATATGAAGTCAAACACCCCATCTTGTTGCCCAAATCGCATCGCATCACCGAATTAATTATTGCATGGACGCACAAGGAACATCTTCACCCAGGTTTAAAAACAATTCAGTACTTGTTGCTACAACAATACTGGATTTTGGCTTCACGTAATGCCATTTATAAATGTTTGTCTAATTGCATACGTTGTTTTCGTTGTAAGCCAAAATCTTATAACCCTTGTATGGCTAATTTGCCAGCTCTCAGAGTTTCCCAACTCAGAGCTTTCACCTCTGTTTGTGTGGACTTTGCTGGCCCTTTCACGCTTTTACTAAGTCGTCATAAATCCGGAGTTCGAACTTATAAAGCCTACGTTTGCATCTTTGTGTGTACTAGTGTTCGAGCTATACATTTGGAGGTCACCTCAGATTTAAGCTCCGATGCTTTTATAGCAGCGTTTCGGCGATTCATTTCTCGTCGCGGCAAATGCATCTATATCACGAGTGATCAAGGCACTAATTTTAAAGGGGCGAACAATCAATTGTTAGAAATGGCCAAACAAGCATCTGAAAAACTTGCTATCACTTGGCACTTTAATGTTCCAGGTAGCCCTCATATGAATGGGTTAGCACAAGCAGGTGTAAAGTCATTTAAAAGCCACCTTTATCGCGTTTTAGGTCATCAGATCCTCTCTTACGAAGAATTTTGTACTTTAACTACGCAAATTGGAGCAATTTTAAATTCACGGCCCTTGTGTCCCATATCGTCCGATGCTAACGATTTACAGCCTCTCACTCCAGGTCATTTTTTGAACCTCGAGCCTCTTCATAGTTCCATACCCGAGTTAGATCTGGACCACATTAAAATGAATAAATTAAATCAATGGCAATTAATTCAGCGTCTCCAGAGCGATTTCTAGAAGAGGTGGTCGTTTGAATATATTCAATCGCTACAAGAGCGACACAAGTGGACAGAACCGTCTCCCACCATTAAAGTGGGAACTTTAGCTTTAATTAAGCACGAATCAAAACCTCCTTTACAATGGGAACTAGGTAGAGTTATTGAGGTACATCCAGGACAAGATAATGTAGTTCGTGCAGGGACTCTAAAAACTTCGCACGGGCTCATGCAAAGAGCCGTCGTAAAAATATGCCCTTTGCCAGGAAATTAGCGCCTGTTACTTGTGAATTCTCGCAAGTAATTAGTGTAGAGATATCATATCTGTATTTTTTTTTGTTCTATTTAGAATATGGGTTTATTTTTGTTAATTGGTTTGAAAACGTTCGTTTTGGTGGGGCGAATGTTAAGAATTCAACGCTGCCTATAACCTTTTTTCCGAATAGGAACATATTTTTTATTTCTTTTTTGTAATTAAAATTTGGAAATAAATCTAAATTTAGCGCGCCTATGGCCATTTTAATGAACTATTCCTCACTATTGAATGCGTGAAAATGCACAGGTGGAAAAGGACAGAGCGGAAACCTGTAATCTCACGTAAAAAGCGGAAACAATTATTGCAAAAGGCGACTTGCCGGTAAATAATTGTCGTGTTCGCATCGAAAAATAGGAGTAGTGCGAATTCATTGTTTTCACCTTTGTTTTTCTAAAGAAAATCAAAGTCGTCTTTCATCTTAGTGAACGTTGCACATCGGAGCATCTGGGGCCCCAAGGAAGTAGTGGAGGATCAACAGGTGAGCTCATTTTCAATTCTTCCTGTGCAATTAGTAAGATAAAATTTTAATTAATATATGTTTTCATATTTTCCGCATTCAGTCATTAAGTTTCAAAATAAATTGTTGAATTTAATCATTTTCTTTCAAAATTCTTATTTAATGCCCAATATTTAAAATGAATAATTTGAAGAAAAGCGGACTTGAAAAAGATGTTGACGAAACGTGGTAAAATCGTCAAGTATGCTTTATCATTGTATGTATCTATTCAAAACGTGAAAAATATTGCAATAAAAAATCCAGGTCAGTATTTAAAAAAATGAAGTTGACGGTGATCCTGTAAATACGAAACGTCGTATAGAAATTTTTGTTATGCTAATTTATAGAAAACCTCGTTTATTAAAAAAAGTTGAGAATATTTTTTTTGATATCTTCTATAATACCAATGACACATTTAAAAAACGAAAAAGACCATTTTCGGATTTTGTCGAATATCTCCGGAACTAGTCGAGATATTTCAAATTTTTTTGAAACATCTAATTCCCCATAAATATATCAAACTTTTTCTCCATTCAGTCGATATTGTATCTATTGCGGTTAACGAGATCTCTGTATACGTTAATTAAATCCGGTCCAGCCTGTATATTATCTGTGATCACAATTAAACGGTCACTTGAACCATAAGTATCGTTTTATTATTTATTTCATCGGTCTGTATGATCTGGTTCTTCGAGATGCTCATTTCATTTATATCGCAACAGCAACTAATATTCTAATAAAAAAGCTCCTGTCAAACTATGTTATATTAAGAGTGCAGTATAGAGACAATTATTTAATATAGAACATTATTAATTGTATCTTTCCGTCAGTGTTCGACACAAAAGCCATTTCCAATTCTGGAAATGTCACAGGAGCGTCTCCTACACATACGTTCCAAATTGAATTCTTTAAGTTTGGTTTTCAACATCCGAATTTCGCATAAAAATAGCGACTCAACTTCACATAATCAAATCAATTATCGTACGAGTTTCGTAGAATTCGACAGTCGTAGTTATCAGAGACGATGCGTCCCTAATGTTATATGTCAATAATAGACGCCCTTAAAGTGACAGTCGATGACTTCCAAAAGATTTGCGAAAACGATCTTGTTTTTCTAGATAAAAAAAGACCCAATGCAAAATGAATTCAATTTGCAGAATAAGCAATAAAAAACTTGGGTATTGAGAATAAATATCATTGTGTTTCCAAGTATTACTATTAAAAAAATACCGGGAATCAGACAATGCACATTTTTTGTATCTTTTTGAAAATAGTATCCTTTCGAAATAATATACCCACGATAACAGATAATTCATTTATCATAACTAGAGCTCGGAAAAAATGCAACGTGCATTTTTTTGCATCTTTTGCATTTTTTTATACTTTTTCCCAAAAAATGCATTTTTTTAAATATTTGAGCATTTTTTGCATTTATTGCCAATTATTTTAAAATCCTATTGAACAGAAAGTTTTCATTATGGAATTTTTAAATCTGTTTCGGTTTGGAACTACCTGCTACCCCAAAGTAGAAAGAACTTGAAAGAGTAGGTACCTACTTTATTGAAAGGGTCTTACTATACTGATTATTTTAATACTTTATTCTTAAAATGGGAAATACCATAAACAAGTAACTGTAACCGGGGGATTCCCAAAACATCGCAGCCGGAGCGGCCTCCCCCGGTAAATATTAGGTAAACCTTTAATTGAGCAGTATCTTCCAACGAAAGCATACGATTAGTGAGCAGTGAACCTATTGTACTTTCTAAAAATCAGGATACAATATACAAGTGTTTGTGTCGAAATGTCTAAAAAGACGTTTAATGATATGTGGATAAAGTGTCACCGAGAACTTACTAGGGATGGAGACCACCTTTTTTGTACAGTGCGCTAAAAATTGTAAGTGTATGTTACATATTGCTATTGGCTTTGGTTTTGAAGTATGTTTTATTTAAAAGTATAAGTATTCATGTATTCAAGATATAGGTAACCTATTATTTTTTTTCTTTTTTTCTTTTTACTTATTCGCAGCTTATTTTTTAACAAATTGTAACCGGGTGTTACTATTTTGTTGTTCATTTAATGAGTTTTGAGGGTTTTCATCGATTTTGTAAACTTCTCGTTTATAATAAAGGCGTTTAATGATACTTCACAAGATCATAAAATCATAAAACTGTTAAACCCATTTTAAGAGATGATTATAAAACAAAAGGGTCGGACGTGATTGACACGTTCTTTGTGCCTACCAAGTAAAAAAATTGTCATTCTAAAAACATACAGGGTGTCGAATTATTTTGCAGTTAGATATTTTTTTTGCGTATATTTGTCTTGTAAAAATAATGAGTAGTTATCCGTTTCCATTATAGATCCACGCCGAGGAAAAAATCATTGTGGATCAACACGTGAACTCTGCAAAGCATATTTCCAATATGCAGAAATTATCATAGCAACAAACCTTAAGAGGTTGCCTCCAACAACAGAAGCCAAAAAAAGACGGCCAAAAAGAGTTTAATGATGATTTGTGCAAGGCAATGATTGCCAGTAACATACCGTTAAGCAAGTTAAATAATCCCAACCTGAAGGAATTTTCAGGAAAATATTGTAAACTAAATATTCCTGACGAGTGGACCTTTCGTAAAGCAAGTGTCGACTCAATTTACACACAAACATTAACATGTATCAAAAACGAACTCAATTCAATATATCGCACGTGCATTAATAGGTGTTTTAGGGGAAACAAATCCAAGCAGATCCTATCTTTTTGCTTCAAAAAACTTGAAAAGGCTAATAATTTAACAATTGCACGATTAGTCCAAGAATAATTCAACAATTTTTTCTTGCCCCAAATTGTTCCCACAGAAAAACTTATTTTATTTTTATCTGATGCAGCACCTTATATGATTAAAGCTGGAGAAAAATTAAAAATATTTCATTCAAATCTGCAACATGTAACCTCTAGCTCATGGAAGTAATAGAGTGGCAGAATGTATAAGAGAGCAGTTTTCTTTGGTCAATGACCTAATTAGCAATGTAAAAAAAGTATTTTTTGAAACTCCGACACGCGTTCAATTTTACAAAGAAAAATTTCCAAATCTTACCTTACCTCCACAACCTGTAATAACTCGTTGGGGTACCTGGTTGGATGCAGCTATATTTTATGCTGACAATTACCACGCCAATAAACATGTGATTGACGATCTTAGTGACTCTTCATCTACATCTCTTTTAAACTCAAAAAATATTTTTAAAAATTCATTATTAAAAAATAATTCATTATTTACAAAAACCAATTATATGTTTGTATCTACAACTATTAAAAATTTAGAAAAATCTTGTATTCCATTAACGGAATCAGTAGCTCTAATTAGCCAGTTTGTGTCAAATTGTAATAAAGTCGGTGGCCAAATTGAGACCATCGTTCTAAATAAATTCAATTCTGTGGCTCAAAATAATACAGGCTTTCAAATTTTGAAAACTATGTCGAGACTTTTTATGGGCGAAAACGATGTAAATATACCAAATTTAGAATTAAACATCATTTGTAAATATAAATATGCTCCCATAACATCAGTTGATGTTGAACGAAGTTTTTCAATTTTTAAACGCATGTTTTCTGACAAGAGCCAAAGTTTCCTCCTAGAAAACTTTGAAAAACCCATAATTATTAATAGTTTTTACAATAATTGTAAGACGTGACTTATGTCGGTTTAAATATTGTTATTTTGTTTTATTGTTACCATAATAATTTTAATAGTACCTATGTATTATTATTATTAATAAAATCTGATACTTAATATAAATTCTCGTTGTATACCTAATTATTAAATCCCGCCCCCACTCTCTACCATAGTAAAATAATGAAATAATAGTATTATTCAACATTTTAATATACATCATTTCTTGCATTTTTTTCTAAAACCCTTGCATTTTTTCTCAATTTGTGATGCATTTAAATGCGCATATTTCTGGCTTTTTCGGTTACATTTTTTCCGAGCTATAATCATAACATTTTATGAATGCATTCTCAGGACTGGAGTACAGTATAGTTGTTGCGAATTCTCTTCGGTATCTTCAATGGAAGTCTAAGTGATAATTTGGAGAAAGAAAGAAATCGATGAAATTTTTGTCTGATATTCGTTCATAGTGACATGAATTGGTCATGTGACACAGAGATTTCATCTAAAACGACGATTTTTAGCCACATGTTTGTGATGGTAAAAACATTTAAAGGCGTTAATAGCCGATTAGAGCGAGATGACCATTGACATATAATACTAGTGGACTGGCCTACGGTAATAAACACTGTAAGATAAAATGCGGAAGAGACTAGAAAGAGAAAACCTAGAAAGAGATGGAATTAGGTGTGGCAGAAAACACGGAGAAAGCATATAAAGGATGCTTATAAAATTATTTTCTTAAGAGTAACAGATGTTGTAATTTTATTAAATGCTTCAAAGAATATTTTAGTTTTATTAATAACTTTAATATTATTTTGAACCCAAATAACCCAAAGAAAATAATGAACAACCATTAAAAACATTTTATATTACTATTATATTACATATAAATGGAAAATATACAATTATTATTGTTAAACATTACGAAAAAGACAATGCATTTTAATAAAAATATATTGTTACGTGTCTATTTATACACTGTGGTTCATTTTAGTGTCCAACATGGAATTCTTTTTATTGCTCAGTAAAAATTCAAATATTGCTAAAAGTTGGTACATGTTCGATAATTGAATTAGAATTTAGAATGGTTGCAAGTCAAACAGGGTAAGTCAAAATATTGTCTAAAATAATCTAAATCGATTTTTTTGTAATATTTATTCATTTTTTTATATTTACAAACAGTTTGATTGGCAATTTTCCAAAATCTCTTTCTATTTTCTGGAAATTCTAAATCACTCTCCAAAGAGTATTGGATCTCGTTTTTTTTCTAAAAACAGAAAAAATGCATAGTTCAAGGTATTTTTTTTCAATGGTCAACTACTTAAGAATGAGTAGGTCTTACCTTGCAACTTGCTTTTTACCACACTCAAGCGTGTTTTTATCTCATTGGATAATATGTTATTGTTTACTGAATCTTCTGGCTTATTAACTCCTGCAACATATAAATCAACTTCTATAGAGTCCACTTCAGGAATTAGGTAAACAGCATAGAGATAAAACTTTAAATACACCACCAATCTTCAAAGGAACTGTCACATCATGATAAATAAATTTTTATTAATAATATTCTAATTTTGTGTTAACTTACAAAACGTGAAATCGATGGCGCATACGACTGCAACTTCAGGTGGCTTTAACTTTCGTGAAACGAACTCTATAAATGCAGGGATCCGCTATTGATGTATTGAAACCGATTTTCTTTAGTTTCGTGTCAATTTCCGAAACCACTGGCTACC
The DNA here is from genome assembly GCA_963921935.1 of Galeruca laticollis. Classification (NCBI taxonomy): domain Eukaryota; kingdom Metazoa; phylum Arthropoda; class Insecta; order Coleoptera; family Chrysomelidae; genus Galeruca; species Galeruca laticollis. The sequence goes on along the minus strand of OY998176.1, from coordinate 146,865,370 downwards.
TATTTTAATCCAAAAATGGCTTTACGGAGATGATAGGCACGATTTTAACAAGGAATGTCGTTCATAGTGGTCAGCATTTCCTTAGCATTTTTGATGACGACATGAGGCACTGTTTTGTCAGAGATGATATCTTGAAATTTTTTTCTAAATCATGAGGTAACTCCATGTAGACATTCTCCTCAATGTCGCCGTTTAGGTATGTAGTAGAGACGTCGAGTTGGTATACCTTCATGTCTCATTCAACAGCGAGTGCCAGCAATAGACAAACAGATCTTAGCTTGGCAACAGAAGCATAGGCGAAATCAATGTGTGGGCGCCGGTTGAAGCCACTAGTTAAAAACCGTGCTTTTTTTCTGTCAAGAATGCCGCCAGATATGATTTTTCTTCTAAAAGCATCTACAAATCATTGACATTTTTCACTTAAGCGGTTTGCTCAATTTTCCAGGTGTCATTTTTAAGAAGAGAAATTATCTCATTTGTGATGTCCCATCCTGAAGAGTTCGCAACAGCAGCGAAACAATTGTTGAAAATCAGACTTAAAATATCATCAGGATCTTCATAGGCGTTCATTCATCTTGGTTTTTGAACGGTACCTACCTTGAGCGGACTGCTGTTCATCAGTCGTTGGAGGTATTCCCGATGTGTCTGACTCATCCCAGTATTCAGACAATGGCACGAACGATGAATCGCGGGGAAACTCAGAACTTGATTCAGCCGAATCTTCTACGGGATTGGGATCTCCAGGAATGGGATTTTCCAGGATTGGCAGCACTGGTGGGTGAAGGTACTGCTACAGGATTTTTGGCCACTGCAGATATTTCGGAAAAGCGATCACATTCTAGGTTTCCATCATGTGGGTTGGTTGGAATTTCTGATCCAAATTCAACCTCTCTGAAGAAGTCGCCCGTGGCGGTATTTTCTTGGTCTTGGTTCGGAAATTTCTCATGATTTTCACATCATGATTTTCACATCACGTCTTACCTACTTCAATTTTGCGACTAGTCGGTATCCCAATACGAAAAGCTCTGGATATTTCTGAGTATCCTACGAAAACTCCTCCGAGGCGCGAATTTACCTTGTCCACCTTTTTTGTTTAGCATGAATGCTTTCCTCCCGAATACATTAATATAGCGTACAGATGGAATTTTTCCAGACCATGCTTGATATAGTGTGATGAGATTCAGTGTGCGAGATGGGCAAAGGTTCCGCAATTAATTTGCTGTGTGAATCTCTGAACACACATTGTCTTTTCGAGAAGTATCCTGTTCAACCAATCCGTTGAAGCAACTGGTCTAATTCATGGTTAAGGTTCTCCCCCTTGCCATTGTCGGTGTGGAGAAATTTGATCCTCTTGTCGTGGGATTTTTCGACTTAATTTTTATACATTTGGAAATAATAAAGGATCTCGTTTTTGTGCTGCAAAAAATAAACCCTTGAGGAGCGAGTTTTTTCACACGTGAATGTGACAAAATATTTTGCTCCCTCTGGACTTACTGACCTCATGGAACCGCATACAGTTTCAAGTGTTTTCAAGTTCGTCAGGGAGTTGTGCATAGGAAACGGAGAGCGTTCCATTTTTGATTGGAAGTAAATCTCGCAATTTCCCCATTTGTCAATTTTGTTGGAACCACCTCCTTCCACTTACTCATTTATCTTGGCGCGTTTCAAATCCATCTCATCGTTGTGGCCAAGTTTAATATATGTCACTCATGGATTCTCGAGTTTTTCACCAGATTAGATTTCTCAGTCTCCGAAGTTTTAACGGTAGTCACACAGTAAAGTCCATTCGTTTTCGGGACCTTCAGAAGAACATTGTTCTTGTCATTGAAAATCCATGCTTTGTCCTTGTCGAATTTCAAAGCGTATCTTTTGTCAGTAATTTTTTACGATAAGTCAAAAGCGAATAGAGATATCAAGATGCGGTTTTCAATAAAACATAAGCAAGTTAAAGATGCTTTAGAATATGTTACTAAAAAAGTATCGTAAAAATGAGTAATCGCTGCATAAAGCGACCTCCAGTTTATCTGTTTTAAAGTAATCGATAAGATTTATGAACGGTCTTCAAAATCCACACAACTCTCTTTCATATGAGTTCAGTTGGATTAATTGAATTGTTGAGGAAATACTGAAATTTGAGCACTGAAAAATACATGGTCTTCCTTCTCGCTTGATATGACAGATACATAGAAATATCACTATATAAAATTATCTAGTATTAAACGGGCTTTCAAATGATGATATCAAATTATAGACCATCCTGCGATTTTCTGAGATAATAATAATTTTTGATTCGAACATAGCAATATCGCCCTTTAGGGGTCAAATTTTGAGGTTGAAAATAATTTCCGGCAATTTCTTATGGCAATTTTACTATCAACATTTTTCTCCGCAACCTAAGGTACATCCGGTCACCTCGCTTAATGGGCCACCCTGTACAAGATGACAAGAAAATTAGCATCTTGCCTCATTCGTGTCGAATTTAAATACAAGTAAATGATGTTCAATTCGTCCATTTTTGATTGTTAATGATTATGAATTTTATATCAGATTGAAACATTTTATAAGCATTCCCACTAAACAAGAAACATAACAAGTCTTTTTTGTGATGTTCTTTTTAGAGACTTTTCGTGATGTTTATTTAAAACGTTAATAAGATGTCTCCTAGATGTCTTAGTTTTATTACCAACTCTATTAACATCCATGTCATGTAATTAGAACATATTTTTGATGTACACAATAATACTTGAATTTGCAGTTACATACACATCGTATGAACTTCTTTTTCGCAACTTCCTATAGGAAACACTCATACGATGTTAATTTGTATACTTCTCACTAATATCACATACAGAACGTTACTGTAATATTACAAATTAACATGTTTCTAAGATGATCACATGTTACTTTTACATGTTTCGAAATAATTTTTAGTAAGTTCGTGTGATTACGTCTGTACGATGTTAGTTCATGAAACTCTCAGTAATATCTCATGTTAAACATCACAGTAACATAAAAAAAAGAAGAGAACAGAAGAGGAACTGACGAACGCAACAAACAGTAATTTTATCTGTGGAAACAAATGACAAGCATGAAATGGCGGATGGTTTTCAGTTTTGTGTTATATTTTATTTGCAGGAAACAAATTTTTTGCAAGTACTTGAATAAAGTGGTCTTCGTTTTCGTCAGTTCCTACTTAGCTTCAGTTTCTATACTTAGTTATAATTCTTGTTATAATGGACGAACAACAGTTGTTATCGGTAAGTACCTATTCCAAAATCATAATTATTAAAACTTAATACTTAATACATTCAAAACTTTAATCGGCTATTGTACATTGAAATTCCAGGTGGCGGAATTGTATACTAACATTATATAATAGAGTTTACAAAATAAGGGTTTTTCCAACTTTCAAAATATTTTAGTTAGTAAGTATATTTTAAAAACGATTCACAATATTTCAAATCCTAGATATGCATTATACCCTACAAAAAACTTAATATTGCAATAGGGTAGATATTATTATTAATAATAAAACATGCTCATATGTTGGCAGAGATTTGAATCTAGAAAAAAATATTCTCAATGTTCAAGATGTTTCAGAAGCTACTTACATAAATAAAATAAAAAAACAAATAGTTGGTAATTATGTAAAGAAAGGGGAATAACTATTTCAGATAGTCTGATACAGATGTTGTATTAAACAGTACAAAAAAATATTGAATCGAGTATATCTAGTTCTAGTTTTTGTAGTAGTAGTCATCTATCGATATAGTTTTGCAGGTTTCGAAAATTTTAACATTATTACTAACAATTCTTGTGAACAATTAGAGAATGTATAAGACTTTAAAAACAGAAATTTCTGTTAAAAAGCTCATTTCCATTTGAAAATACACTGAATACAATAAATAAGCTGTATATGTCCCTTACAATGGTACCTATATTAATCTAGTTGAAGAATATGTAACTTATGACACTGAATGCTGCAGTTGACAAACAGAATTCAATTATTTATTATTGTGGAAACACAGCTATTGGATACTCAATTGGATACAAATAATTATAAACTCATTTAACTTGATAATGTATTCATATCTCTTCTTCATAAGTAATTTTTTTTTGTATACAGTGTATCAATAATGCTTAGTTTTCATTAAGTCACAATCCACGATGTTAATATACAATATGTTCCAGGATGAAAATAACAAGATGAGAATAGTATTTTATTTCTTGCTTTCACTGAATGCGTTCAATAGTTTCCACTTTCCACACTTGTTATGTAATATGCTTACACAATTTTATTTTTTTTTAGGTTGGATTCTTGGACAAGATATTTTTTTTCTAATTTTGTACCAGTTTTTTCAAATTTACTGTACTGTTCATCAATAGTGAATAAACGTTTTCAAATCCTTTATTACTTTTTTTGCTATTTTATTTTAAATGTACAGGGTGAACAACTAAGAACGACTGTAGGCCACATCTCAGAAAATAATCATGGTACAACTTTCAAAAAAATTACCTCTAGGTAAGTGATCCTGAAAAATTGCTGGAAATTATTTTGCAGTCTCTAAAATATCCCCTAGGGGCGGAATGAACACTCCAAAACATAATACTTCAAAAAACATACAAAAGGTGTCCTAAAAATACAATTTTTGAAATCTTGATGACAATACGAAAAAAATTAATTAGGGAGATTTTTTGCCATTATTGTGGGTGGGGAAGGTTCAAACTTATGAACAAATGTACAACTTTTTCGTTTTTAACCGATATTAATGATTTTGGCTGCATTTAAAAGAGTTTTCCTGTTTAATAAGATGGATAACAAAATTATATAATTTTGTATTCACTCGGAAATTTCAAATGTAAATTGAAGAATTTTTTTATTTTTATATCTGATAACGTAATTCTCTTTTCATCAGAATTTAAAAAATGTCTCATTACATTTGAAATTTCCGATAAAAATGGGAAAATTGTCGACTCTTTCACACAGCGTTGACATAATTGTTCAATTTTGTTATTTTTGTTAAGCATATCTTATTAAAGAGGGAACACTCTTTTAAATGACGCCAAAAACATTGATATCGATTAAAAACCAAAAAAGTGTTACATTTGTTTTTTAGGTTGAACTTTCCCCCACCCTTCATTTGAAGAATAAGGACAAAAAGTCCCTAACTACATATTTTCATAATCTCATCAATATATCAAAAATTGTATTTCTAGGATACCTTTAGTATGTCTTTTTTGGAGATAATCACAGTATTAGTGTTCATTCCAACCCATAGCAGATATTTTAGGAACTCAAAAATATTTTCCAGCGATTTTCAGGGTCATTTTCCTGAAGGTATTTTTTTAAAGTTGTACCATGATTATTTTTTGGAATATGGCCGACAGTCGGCGTTCTTAGTTGTTCACCCTGTATTCGCTCATTAGGCACAGAAACATCTATAGGATATCATCTAGAATGTTTAAGGTATATTATTTAGATGTTTATGTAATGTCCATACAACATCTAAGAGACACTGTATGGTTTTTGAAATGTCGCATTTAGATCATTGATAAGATGTTATTTTCTAGACATTGCATTAACATTGACAAGAAGTTAAAAGACATTTCAGAATGTAACAGAAATGTTGTTTTTAGTTCGTTATAACGACTTTCTTTTGAGGAAGTCCTAGTAACATCAAAGTAATGTTAAAAGGCAGCGCTTTAACACCGCTGAGAAGTTAAGTTGAAACATCATAAAAGTTAACAGCCACAAGCTGGGCATAAGCGGTTGTATATATGTGTATGTGATGAAAACAAGTGGAAAAAAAGGAAGAACATTATCACAATGTGATATTGAATTAACATAACTGTAATATTTATTTGCATAGTGGGTTGTATTGCTTTCGTGTACTTTTATGTATACACTTCTCATTTGATTCTACCGTAACTATAATAGTTTATAAAGTGATCAGAAAATCTCTTAAAAACAGTTATTCGAAGATATGCCATTGATAAATCCAACAATGAATCTAAACCAATTATGAGATGTAGTTCAAAATTTCATTCCTTCCTTGTTTTATCGCTTAATATATATTTAGTTACGTGCTGCTGAGAGTCTTTTATCCAAAATGACCTTAGCGGACTGTAATGAATCTAGTTATATTAGTTTGTAAGCTCTTAAGACTTGAATCTGTAGAGCAAGTTTGAGCAAGTAAAACTCGGTAAAAATACGGAAGAGTTATAGATACAGGGGCAGGTTGACGGTAGTTTAAGCAAATACCAATTTAAAATATTAGTTACAATAGCTATAGTTATGATAAATTGAATACAGGATGCGGTACCGAAAACGAAACTGATTGAATACCCCGAAAACGAATTTGATTTTGAGAAAATGTATCGATTTTTATTTCAAGGGCGACATCTTTCGATTATATCCTCAACTCTCTTTCCCTCTGAAACTATTAATGAATGAACTGACTCCGCCCAAGATTTCTAAAGTATGTAAGTTGCCTTTTGTTTCCGGAGAATGAAAATATTTCGTTGAGTTATGAAAGGTTACAAATTATATATAAAAAAAATATTATGCAAGCAAATCGCCCAAGATGGTACTCTTATCTGAAGGTCTCGGATGATCTTCTGCGGGATTGCAACCCTTCTTGAAAGCGATATTGTGGACTGTATCAGGGGGTTCAATGGGGTTTTATTAAAGTTTCTGACACTAGCTCGTTAAATATTAACTACTCACTGTTCACTTCGACAACTGTTCTTATTCTCTCCTCGTCGCTTGGAGAGCTGAATTCCAAATTGAACATAATGTTTGTATACCGTATTTCCATATTAAATATATATAAAACAATAACCTATTTAAATAAAATGAATGAATACCGAACATAACTCTCACCAAAATTCATAGTATTTTATGTAACTTATTTTGAAAATGTTGGTAAAGGACATAACTTTACCGTTGGTCTTTGAAGAAGACCCTGAGTGGTTCTGACATTAGCAACTCTCGCAATACAATCACAACCCGGGAATAACTCCACAATTCATCCCAATTTCCAATTTAAACATGAAACATTGTCATCTTTAATAATAACTAGGTCGTTAAGTTCTAGTGGAATTTGTTGATTTAGCCATTTATTTCGTTGTTGGAGCGTATTTAAATATTCACTATGCCACCGTTTCCACACACCTTACTGTAGTTTTTGTATAAGCTGTCATCGATCCAACTGATTCATATTTAACCTTCCACCGGTGGCGCCAAGTCTGACAGACCCGACGCTACTGTATTCGTTCGGCACTCTTCGCGTTACCGCGATATATTGCTGTACGTTTGGGTACCTTCCTAATTTGATGTCTATTAGTCACGTTGCAGAGAGTGTGAGGATAGTTTGTATAGTATGCGAAATATTGTGTGAAAAGTCTGACAGACCCAGCGCCACCGTTTGTGTTATAAGTTTCTGTATAGCGTTCAATTATTTACTTCGGTTCTTGTGTACTAAATAATTTCATTAGGTGAATTTTTGCTGTTGTAATAACTCAACTTAAATGGATCTATGATACAAAATTGGAAGATTGTATATTCGATAATTGATCGTTGTTGCAGGTATGAGTTACGAAAGGGAGGGAGCACGATTACGTAAACTTTGGGAAGAACTTGAACGTGAGGAGGAATTGGCTCAAGAAGAAGATATAGTGGAGAATAGAGACGCTGACAGTGAAACCGAACAAGAAGCGGACAGCGACGAGGGTAATGAAGAGAATATTCCGGCAGTCACCTTACGAGTACCACAGTTTCTTGGAAAAGTCGGAACGTCCAAATGGCTGAAAGGTTGCCCAAACAAAAGAGTGAGAACAAGGATAGATAACATAATTCGCATCCATTTGCCAGGTGTCAGGGCAGTTGCGAAAAATGCGAAATCTGTTCAAGAATGTTGGTCACTATTCTTTACATAAGAAATGCTCAATTCAATTGTTGACAACAGAAACAAATACATATAGAACGTGATGTCAAAGTATACAAGAGAAAGAATTGCAAGAGTTACTGATATTGTTGAACTGAAAGCATTGTTTGGTTTATTATATTTTTATATTTAGCTGGTGTTTTAAACAGTAGCCGCGTATGTACTGTAAGTACTGAAGAATTGTGGGATAGAAACTCAACAGGTGTTGAAAGATTCTGGCTTAACATGTCCCAGCAGAGGTTTTTATTTTTATTGAGATGTTTACGTTTGGATGATCTAACAACGAGAGAGGCCAGGAAACAAATAGACAAACTAGCACCAATACGAGATATATTTGATTCCTTTGTTCAAAATTGTAAATCCGCCTACACAATTGGAGAAAACGCTACGATTGATGAGAAATTGGAGGCCTTTAGAGGGCGCTGCGGTTTCAAACAGTATATTCCTAATAAGCCAAATAAATATAGAATAAAAATATTTGCACTAGTGGATGCCAATATGTTTTATGTTTCTAATTTAGAGGTTTACGTGGGCCAGCAGCCTGAAGGTCCATTTCGTGTACGTAATGACACTGTAACGCTCTTGCGTCGTTACTTGACGGGTTGGCGCCTTAACTACAGGTGACGGGTTGCCTCGGGCGCCAGTTTATTAAAGTGGTATGCTCCACTCGCACCGGGCAGCGTCAGTGAAGAATTAAAATACTCCAGGGGTCACTTTATGGTGGTGACGAAAGTGTTGCGGCCGGTCGGGCAGATTTTACTTGCCTCCCCGGCTTCGTAACCTGGGTATTAGCTGCTTAACGTTCTTACCTATTTACGGAGGTTTACTGGTAATTGGAGTTGGAGAGAAGAGAAACCAAAAGTTACGTATCTACAAAGAGTCTTTATTAAACGGAAAACTAAACTAAATGTCTTCAATTCGGGTAGGCGGGGCAAAAGCACTAGTACTAAGTACTATCCTACTGGTTCAAAACGGTCTCTACTACGGTGAACTACTACGGTGAGTAAAACAAAGCTATGCAAGCGGAAGCAACAAAAAATGGGCGGGGGTGCGGTGGACGGTTAGCGGCAGTGGGCAGAACTACTACGGATTGCAAGCGACAGCAAAAATGGGGCGAAGATGCGGTGGACGGTTAGCGGCAGTGGGCAGAACTACTACGGACTGCAAGCGACCCTCTAGGTTAATCAAAGCTCTACTTTCGGGGGATATGGCTCTCGGTTTCCGCGGTATCGAAATCTCGGAGTTGCGGCGGCCACCACTAGGATGTGAGAACTCAACTTTCTAGTGGCGGACACGGTACTTCCTCGCTCGGATGGCTTAAGGCCCAAACACGGCCGCTGCTAGGATGTGAGAACTCAACGTTCTAGCAGCGGACACGGTTCCCCTCGATCGGATGGCTTAAGGCCCAAACACGGCCGCTGCTAGGATGTGAGAACTCAACGTTCTAGCAGCGGACACGGTTCCCCTTTACTTCCCTTGGTCGGATTATACGGCGAGAACCATATACCCTAAGGTATAAAATTCGGAATATCACTCACCTCGGTAAACGGTACGGTCGAATTAACGGAATCGGTTTTCTGAAAGAGAACGGTTTTATGAGCACAATGAAGGCTCTTAGATTTAATTCTCACCTGCGTATGCGGGTGAGAAGCTGAGTCTACGGATAGACTGACTACACTGAGAATCGTTCTGCTTTACGGTATGGCTTGTTGGGGATACGGCGCGAAGTCGTAAGTGTCGCCGACTGTCGGTGCAGGTTTGATAAATTATATTATGTTATATTGTACCGATGTTTATATTACTTTGTATCGAAACGGACGGAGAAATACGGTGTTCGAACGCTTTATTTTATATTATACGGAAGATTGTGCTTTTGCCCGGTCTTTGAAAATGTAACTTCGTTACAACACCTGCAGTATTGTGCAACGAATGGTAGCTCCTATATCAGGGACCAATAGAAACGTAACGTGCGACAATTGGTTCACCACGTTTCCCCTCATAAATATTTTGCTAAGAGATCATAGGCTTACTTATGTTGGAACTGTAAAAAAAATAAACCTGAACTACCTCAGGACTTTGTAAATACGAAACCACGTCCTCTATTTTCATCTATGTTTGGCTTCCAGAAAGACATTACCATTGTCTCTTATATTCCTAAAAAAGGTAGAAACGTAATATTAGCTTCTAGCCAACATCACGTTGATGAAATTGATATGTCAACAAACGAAAAGGTGAAACCGTCGATCATAACATTTTATAACCAAACGAAAGGCGGAGTAGATACCTTGGATAAACTGTGCGCCACATACGATGTGGCTAGAAACACACGACGATGGCCCATGGTAATATTTTATGCCTTACTCAACATGGCAGGAACTAACTCGCAGATTATGTTTGCTGCCAATAATCCCGATGCAGCACCCCCGATAAGGTGACAATTCCTATAGACACTTGCTATTAATTTATCAGAAGATCACTTGAAGCGTAGATCTTTACAGCAAAATTTGCCACGAGTGGTGCGAGAGCGAAGACAAGAAGTTGCGGGAACGTCCTTGAATGTGGTACAACCGGAAGAAATTCCGCAGGGAATAAAAAAGCGATGCCATTGTTGTCTAAAAGATTCCAAGACGAAATATTGTTCCAAATGTAAAAAGTTTATCTGTCTCTCACACTCTCAATTTCTTTATTTACTATGTAGTCAAACGTTTGAAAGTATAAACGTGTAAAGAACTCACATTGTAGTTGAAGGGATTTTTATTTTGTTTTGTTTATAATGCCTTTTTATTAGAATAACTGTTATTTTGTTACCTTTCTGTTATGTTTTAGGAAACAGGCAATACAATTATTTTGTTTGGTAATTGTTGGGTATTTGTTCGGTACATCTAGTGAAGTATATTATTGATCATAAATTACTTTAACTTGTATACACAAATGACCCATAAATACAATAAGGTATTCAAAAAAAAAGTTGGGTCTGGTAGACCGGGCGCCACCAGTCATGTAAAGAAAGGGGGCGCCACCGGTAAAAGGTTAAATGGGAAAAATCCGGATCGGCAATTACCGTTGGCAACTCTAACATAAGAAAAGGGCTTGGGGTTAACACGGATAACTCATTAGGGTCTGAACTGGAAGAATAGAGCGGCCTGGAATTGAGAATAGCTTCAATCTGAGTTAACAGGGTGTAAAACTCTTCAGAAGTTAAAACTTGAGAACCAACAAGTCCAAAAATATGAGTTTTAATAGACTTATGCCCGCCTCACTAAGACCGTTAAAATGTGGACCGGGCGGAGCAGAAAACGAAAATTCAATTTTTTCTGATCCACAAGTCTTTCGCATATATTCATGGAGAATGCGAGAAGCCTCTACAAAGTTGGTTGCATTATCACAAAAAATAGGAGTGCATCTGCCTCGACGTGTAACAAACCGACGGAAAGCAACAATAAATGCATCCGAAGAGAGCCTGGATACTAATTCTAAGTGTAAGGCTTTTGTGGAACACGCAAAGATACAAACATAGGCCCTTTGGGACTTAATTCCACGTCCTTTAAGGGGAGTGGCCAAGAAGGGATCTCCATAATCAGTACCTACACAAGAAAATGGTATAAATGGTTGATGCGAGTAGGAGGTAAGTTTCGCATGAAAGATTCGTGGACCACAGGTTTCAGTTTAAAGCATCGAATACAGCGGCTCAACACACACCGAATTGAGCGTTTGGAAGAGAGAATCCCAAAATTTTGAGAATGTTGTATCATAAGACAATCTCGAGAATTTCAAGCATCTCCCCACCCTCAGAACACCCTCACTATCCAGAAAAGGGCTCAACTTTATAAAAGGTTTTGATAAGTTGGTGCCTGCTTCCAAATTTTCAGTTTCTGGTGCGAAAAAAATATGCAGTACTCTTTTAGAGAGAACCATTAAAGCTTTATTGCGTTCTGAGTCAGTAAAAGAATCCAATAATTCATTTTGAGGATTTCTTGAATTGGCTGCAAAATGTAGCGCATACGCAATAATTCGTTGAATTTTACTCAAGGATGAGTATTTGTCCAATAAAAGATCTAATGTATCCAAAGACATAATTGCTACAAGGACTGAGTGTTTTTCTTCCAGACAGGAAATTCAATATTGGGCCCTAGGGGCTTTGGAGACACTAACCAAGGAGGGCCCTCAAGCCACAACGGATGATTAAGAATTTGACTGAGCAGAAGACCACGAGAGACACAATCGGCTGGATTATGGGAGCTTTCAACAAAATGCCAACGGTCAGGGGGAAGCTTTTCTTGTATGTGAGCTACACGATGACCGACGAAAGTTTTCTAGCGGGAAGTGGGTGATTTAATCCGTGATAAAGTTACCAATAAATCAGACAAAGCAAAAATTTCACTAATTTCGAGGTTATCTCGGAATGCGTTAAGGACAAATCCTATTAAATTGGAGAGTAGAACAGCTGCACATACTTCTAGTCGGGGAATTGAAAGAGTTTAACGTGGGGCCACTCTAGATTTATTAGCAATTAGGCAGATTTTGAAGGCGCTATTCTCTGAAGTAAATTTAAAATATATTACACTGGAATACCCTTTCTCTGAACTATCTACAAAGCCATGCAGTTCACAAGAAATATATCTATTAGATAAACAGCGAGGAATATTAATATGTGAGAGGAGCGGAAGTTTAGTTTTATACTGATTCCATTTTTCGTCTATGTCTGAAGGGGGTATTTGATCACAATCTAAACCCAAACTCCAGAGTCGTTGTAAGAGATATTTAGCTAGGACGAAGAGTGGAGCTAACAACCCAAGGGTGTCATACATTCGAGCAACATCTGAGAGTATTATGCGTTTAGAACAGAATCAGTCAAGGGGCTGAATATTATAGGAGGAAACCTCTAAGGAATTATTCCACCGCAATCCCAAAACTTCCACTGCAAGATCATGGGAATCAAAGTAAGACAAGGAGTGTTGGCAAATCTCAGCAGGGAGACTCTGCATTAACAAACTGGATTATCACATGCCCACTTTTGAAGAAGAAAACCTCATCTTTCCAGCATGGAAATTAATTCTGATTGAAGTAGTTTGACTTCCTGTAAAGTTGAGGCACCTGTGATAATATCGTCAATATAGATATCAGAGGATAATCACTTTGCAGCTCGAGGAAAATTTTCCTTTTCCTGTTGTACTAACTGCGGAATTGTGCGAAGAGCCCAGAAAGGAGCGGACGATACTAGATAAGTAACAGTGGAAAGCTTAAAATCTTGAACGGGATCTTCCGGAGCGAAGCGCCAAAGAATTCTTTTGTAATTCTGGTGCTCTTCCGATATTGATATTCGCCTATACATTTGCTTAATATCAGCAATAAAAGTAAAGGGGCGAAGTCTGAATCGCAATAAAATTTCAATTATATCCTTTTGCAACTTTTTCCGTATAAAAGGAGTGTCGTTCAGCGAGAAGCCTGCAGGAGATTTGCGGGAAAAATAAAAGAAATACAACCCTGAGCTTGGTTGCAGCACTATTGGGATTTATTACGTAATTATGTGGGATATAATGTATAAAATAATCTTTCATAAAGCTGGGAATTTTTCTAAAAGCTGTTTTCTATATTTTTCAATCTCTTTAGAGCAGATATTCTGGTATCTCCAAAAAATGGATCCATGGTTTTGAAAGGAAGAGCAATACTGAAACGACCCGTAGATATTATTTTATGAGTTTTTTGGAATATAATTTCACATTTTTTATCATCATCAGAAATAGGTTAAGACCAAGGAATATTATCAAGTTCCAAAAATTTTTAGGGGTATTGTCGAGGGACTTAAGACAGGATGAAAGAAAAGAGTGTGAGACTAATTGTTTATTAGCGGTATTTATTTTCCCCATCAAAATCCAACCAAATTGAGTGTTAACAGCAAACGGTTCCCCTTTTGCTGTTTAACCTTTGTCAGGTTTAAAGATTTTTGCAAATATATCTGATTCCAGTAACATATCAATAGGAGACGAAATGTGAAACATCTTATCAGCCAATTCCAACCCAGAAATACAGAGAAATGTATCGATTGAAAATGATTGGACGGGCATATTGTTACAGATTGTTGACACTATTTGAGCATCCAAATTGAATAAGGGTGTTTACTTATTCAAAGGTTTTAAAATACAACTTACAGACTTGTTAAAGAAAGTTCCAATATCTTCGACTCCTCCTATTCTCATAGGAGTTTTACATCTGGGCAGACCCAATCTGCTGGTACATTTTTCAGTAAGAAACTTGACTTCAACTATCAATTAAAATTCTAACTTTTTGAAAGTTTCCACGGCAATCCAGTAGCTCAACCTGGGCAGTAGGAAGTATATTAGTAAAACGTACTGACGTGTGCAAGACAGAGGCGATTTTAGGATCAATAGGATCTAAATTAGAAATCTGAGTTGAATTGGAAGAAGAGGGAGCATCTATAGCAGTCATGATGCTATTTACTAAAGGTTGTTGATCGAAATGTAAAAGAGTGTGATGTCTTTTATTGCAAATTCTACAACAACCATTAGAAGTACAATTCTTTGAAGTATGTTTGGTTCCTAGACAATTAGTACACCACTTGTATCGTTTGGATATCTCGTATCTTTCCTTTGGGTGCTTGACACAAAAATCAGGACACTTATAAACCGAGTGAATATTTTTACAAATTACATGTTTAGTTAGATCTTCAACATTAGCATGACATGCATAATTATACGGTTTATTATTTTTTATTTGAAATTTACTTGAGTTATTTCTCTTAGTAGGTTGAATTAAAACAACTGAATCGCAAGCATCGCATTACTTTTGAAAAAAATTACATAAATCGTCATATTTAGGAATTTCTGCCGCAAAAGTGGCATTTTCTTTTTCGAATCGCTGTAAACTTTTCGGATCAATTTTTTTGCTTAAAAGGTGAAATAGTACAAAATCTCACTTTTGGATCGGTACCCCCAAATTTTTGATAGCTTCCAAGTTACCAAAAAACAGTGCCAAAGCTGTCTAAGAAATTTTGGAATCTCCGAAGTTAATTTTTGAGAATTAGAAACCTGTTTCCAATAAAATATGGCTAACGCACGCGTATTTTGATAATGCCTAATCAATTTACTAACAGCTAAGTCATAATTAGCTTCTGTAAGATTATTATTTTTAATGAGAATTACAGCGACATCAGACACAGACGACATTAAATATCTAAATTTTTCAATATTTGTAAGATATTCAATAATATTTATGAGAGACTTAAAAAGATTAAAAAATGTTGACCATAATTTTATTTCCCGAATAAACCGGTATATTCAATTTTAGCAGCTTTAATTTGAACCTTTGTTCTTGGATTGCAAGGTAGTCAGTATCAAACAAATCAAAATAAATACTCACTATATGAAAATATTTATTATCTACTTCCTGTATGAGCAATGTTTACAATATTTAGATCTACCTCCTCATTTGCAGCCAGAGCAGTAGTTATTGCAGAATTCTGAAGGTTAGAGTCACTGTAAAATGTATTTGATTCACCATATCTAGCTTTAAAATGGTTATGAGCACATTGATCCCCTCTGCCTGTATGGCAAGGTCATGCAGTATCGAAATTCTATCAGAGGCTGATTCTCTAAGAACGTTTGCTGGACGTAATCTAGCCGCCATTGTGATACAATAATAGGATTAATCAGAGATAACTTCTAATGTCAAACCTTTTACATATATAAAACTTGTGAACACAGAAATAATGAATTTCATTTGATAAATATATTATATAGGAAAATACAGATTAAAGTTATGCAACTCAAGCTAAAATACCTGATTTGAGAAATTGAAATTAACATGTGTCTAATGTATATTCCACTCAATCTTTATACTACCTAATAATCTGAGACAACTAAATTATAAGACTAATATACAAGAGGGTAATAGGTATCTAATGATATTAAGTAAATAGAGAAAGGGAAGATTCAATCTTTAGTTTTTATTGACTAACTAGAGTTGGATCCAATTAATCATAAATATTTAGTACACTTGAGAATGGCGCTATTTAAAGAGTATAAATGGGACAAACTGTATTAATAAAGTGAACTTATTTTTATTTAATCTAATTATATTATGTTTAAATAGTAAAATTTCGGAGAAAGTAAAAACTGCTTACAGTTAACCTAGAGACTTATAAAAAGTTTATATAAAAATTTATATTTTCAAATTTTAAGTTTGAAAATTAACATCCCGGGAGAAGTGACCAAAAGATGTTCCCGGATAATGAAAATGGTTTCCTTAAGTTATGAAAGGTTACGAATTATATATAAAAAAATATTATACACGCAAATCGCCGAAGATGATATTCGTACCTGATGGTCTCGGATGATCTTCTGCGGGGCTGCAACTCTTCTTGAAAGCGATATTGTGGACTGAATTAGAAGGTTCAATGGGGTTTTATTAAAGTTCACTTAGACAACTGTTATTTTTCTCTCCTCGTCGC
Source organism: Galeruca laticollis (assembly GCA_963921935.1). Taxonomy (NCBI): domain Eukaryota; kingdom Metazoa; phylum Arthropoda; class Insecta; order Coleoptera; family Chrysomelidae; genus Galeruca; species Galeruca laticollis. Next base: position 146,848,957 of record OY998176.1, on the reverse strand, counting down.
TTAGGGAGCTGGGTTTTAAATTGAACATAATGTATGAATACCGTTTGTCCGCTAGGGGGTGTAAACATACCACCAACGATTTGCATGATAATTTCATTTTCATATTTTATTATTAAATAAGCTTACATATTAAATATAGATAAAACAATTATCATAACCTATTAAAATGAATGGTCATCTGACGTCGCCATATTGCGCGTCATCGTGCCTGTCGTGTATACCAGTTTACCAATGTTCTATTTGTTTTCGTTTCGTTTTTGGTGCTAATGGTGATTTTTCATCGTAGTTTCGTGTAATTTTTTTTATTAAAGAGTGAAAATTAATTTAATAGTGCGTATTGTGTTTTGGGTAATTCAATCTTCAGAAAAGTAAGTTAACAGCTATAACCGTAAATAAAAATTCATTCAACATATGGTCTTTTATTTATTTGTGGGTCAATGTGAAGCTTATATTTTTCTATCAACTAATAATTTCTATTTTATCAGATGTATAGAAGAAAAATATGTAGTGTTGCTATTTGCAAAAGCAAAAAGAAGAACGCCAAAGATATCAAGTTTTTTCTCTTTTCTAATGGACCCAGAAGTTAGAAAATAATTGATCCCAAAATGCAGCTTTGCTGTTGAAAGTAAAATAGTGTGCAGTAAACATTTTAAATCAGGTGATATTGAAGATGAGATGAAACCCAGATGCATGGGGATTCAAGTTCAAAAGTTAAGGCAGATGAACATTTAGGAATGCTTTATGAATTTCTAAAAATGCAAATTATAAAGTGTACACACTCTTGTTTTAACAAAAATAAATGAATTTGTAACGGCGTGTGTAATATTTTATTAAATTCAGCCAAGCGCTTTCGACATTACGTCATCATCAGGGCTTTGGTCAGTCGGTCCAGAGACATATTAAAATTTTCCACATTATTGCTTTTGTCAGTTTAGCATTGTAAACAAACAACAAATTACAAACATTTGAACATATTAAATTGAAAACGACACCATCCGACCCAATCTTTCAAATTAGTTGGTCGACATAAAATGAAAGATCGGGTCGGATGGTGTCGTTTTTAATTTCATATGTTTAAATGTTTGTAATTTGTTGTTTGTTTACCATGTTAAACTGACAAAAGCAATAATGTGGACAATTTTAATATGTCTCTGGACCGACTGACAAAGGCCCTGATGATGACGTAATGTCGAAAGCGCTTGGCTGAATTTAATAAAATATTACACACTTCGTTACAAATTCATTTTCCCTTGTTCTGAATTTCTGTTTGTATTTAGCAATTACTTCAATCTTACTGCTACCACACAAAACATTTCTTGTCGAAACGATCTGCAAGTGCAGAAAAGAAGGAGAGACAAGCCTGGGTGGAAAGTTTAATTGGTGAAATAAGCAATTTTGAAGAACATAATAAGAGCTGCAAGTTAATTGAATATTATGGTCTATATTGACTTTGATTTTGTAGAGGTAGAGCTACTGGTACTAGAGGTACAACAGCCACATGAGAGGGAAGATGTCTGCTTTGAATCATCCTGGAGAAAAAACTCTGTTGTATCAGAGCAGCTACATATCATACAGCAAGAATATCTTAAGGTACGGGGAAAGTTCAGCAGCAAGAGGAAAATAGTGAGGGGCTTAACAAACGCATAACATAATTGGAGAAATGGCTTAAAGTATCTGACCACAATTTTGAAGATATAGCCAAAACAGCTCTTACGAATTTGTTTACAAAACTAAATTGCAATTGCTTTGAAAAAAAAACTGGAGCTTACTGCACTTCTGAGGAAATGGGGAAAGATTCAGATTTATTGGAATATACTACATCAAATTACATCAAATTTATTATAATGTAGTGGCATGCGTGCCAGATTGGGGATGGGAAATCCAAGGATTATGGAAAGCACTTTAGGTTGATATTAATAAAATTTTCCGTCTACGCGATGCAACCCAGGAACCAATCTTCTTTTTGTCCCACATCTTCAGAAATTGGCTAGAAATTGGTTTATTGATACTAGATTTGTTCTTGGAAATAGAAAACTAGTAAAAAGAACCTATACAAAAATTATTAAAGAATATAAAGGCTGAAGTCAGCTTATGCCACAAGTTCACAGATTAACATATTAATTGCGACAAGACTCAAAGGCAGAATGTCAAACTTACTGCGCAGTTATTTTCCAACACCACTGCTACTGCATTAAAGTTTTATAAACCTAGTAAGACGGTGACAAATCCGGCGAAGATTTATCAAATTTTGTACAGTTAATGAATAAGTGGTTTGATATGATGATCTCATACACACCCTCCCCAAAAGTGCCATCAAAAAAAGACAAATTTTTGGATCAAATGAAGTCTACTGATGGCAGTATACTGTGTTTTGGGAAAATAGGTTTGCACATTTTTTAAAAGAGAATGTTGATGCCCCATAAGTTCATTGAAAGAACTTTTCCTCCATCTCAAGGAGAAGTTGTAGATAAGCTACATATGGACCCACCGCCTAAATCAAGACTGTCTGGAAAACTGTTTTATTCGGGCAATTATTCAAACATCTGAAAGTATAAATCGTAGTTGTACTTAATTCTGACTATGAAATCGAGGCCTACATGATCACCCATCTCCACTAAAATCCTTATATAAGATAAGAATGATTTTGCTAGGAAAACCACTGGAATACTCCCACACACATGTTGAGGCAAATACAGATACTGGCCGTGAAGATAATTTAGGCACTACTGCTTTGAAACAAGCGAACATTACCTATATTTCAGTGAACCCAGCACAGCAGTTCAGACGTATCAGAGTGCATTGAATGACATTGAGAGTAGTACTTGCTCCAGCAGTTCCCAGTCATGAGCATCGACTCCACGAGGAGCAATGAAAAAATATGGCTGTTATATTAGGCAGGGTACATAGCTAGCGAAACACCCTTTCCTCATCTCGCAGAGTACACACATGAGATGCAGACGATAAACATGCGTACATGCCTTCATGGATACAGAGTGTATCATTTAGTGGCCCTATCCAACCATAAAAGGAATGGCCATCACAATATGAAAAAATAGGAAAATATTCTCTCGAATTCCACAAAGACAAAATTAGAAGTGGAGAAGATGTTGTCCAAAGCACACTTGGATTCATTTTGAAAAAGCTTCCAGATGTACCAGAGGTGTGTTAAGTCATTTTGCCGGCTTCGCCTAATTATTCGACAACGTACTGCACCTTAACGAGAAAAGGGGAGAATTGAAGTCCAGTAAAAGGAATCGCTTTCCTACAAAGTCAGAGCGAAATATCTCAAAACTATTAGGAAAATTCTAAATTAATAATAAAGTTGGATAAACAAAAGTAATATTTTTCCTTTAGTTGAAAAAATTGTTTTAGCTAGCTATCTAGGAGGCTAATTCTTGACCTATCGCAACTATACAAATATTCGCTAATATCATTGTTGCCACAGTGTGTTGTATCGATAGTGGTGGAGTAGAATATGGCAGGATAGCCATGTGTCGTATGTAATGTTGATAGTTGATGGGACGGATAACGAACATAAATTTATAGATGATTCCAAGAATTAAAATAATTGCGATCTTACCCCAATCTGGATTGTAGGTTGGAAATAGACATCTGGAAAAGTATCACTGGGTTTTATTTACATACTAAATAACGCGTAAATAAAACTAATACATGTGACTCATTAATAACGATAAAACCAGAACAGAATATTAATTGGTTCCTAGATGTTTACGATTCTTATTTTTAAAGTAAATATTTATATATTGGTTTTAATACGTTTACAATTAGTTGAAAATATATCTTACTAACATGTGTTTTGTTTGTTATATTATAATTACTTAAACAATTGTTAGAGTTGTATCAACATCGACACGGTCTGAGTTCATATCAGTTCGTAGGGATTGTTTCTGACCTTCGTGGTTGATAACCACTACAACAGTAATACATAAAATACTGTATGCGGTATACTTCATTGCGATAATAGCGAGTATTCGTTAAGTTCCGAAGGGTCAAAAATTAGCCTCCATTTTTTTTATAAAAATAATTATTGACTTTATAATGAGGTTTCAATAACAAAACCTCAGAGCAGTTTCCATTGTGTAGGCATGATGACGAACTCCCGTGCATTTTAATCAAGCTATATACTTTAGGAACCTTGTACAATGCCTACGTTTTCATAAAATAAAAATAGGAGTTTTTGTTTCCATAATTACTAGGTCTGTTTTTCAGTTTAATGTCATGAGTACTTCAAGACTACAAGCAGCACATAAAAATGTTTCATTCCATTCAGGAGAGTGTAGAAATTGTTGAACATTGTTTAGATAATAACTAATGTGGCAACACTGTCTACAATTTTCAATGACCGTCACTTAAACAGATATGTTAATCGTAAGTACGTTTTGGAAATAATTTTAAAATGGAAGCAAACAGGATCCGTAGTAAATGAAAAACGGCTCATTGAAAACTCAGAAAGAAACGAAGCGATAGAGGTAGCCGTTTTAGGACAAGATGTTGCGGATCCAACTAACAGTACAAGGAAGATTGCAGCATTATCTGGAAAATCTATTTTGTATCTATGAGCTTGTGTATACGTATCAATAAAACTGGGGAAAGATTGACGAAATGGCAAAGGTACAGAAAATCGTCCAGAAGCTTCTCGGAAAGTGGGAGTCTTATAAATGTCTTCGCAATTCTTATCCTTTGGGAATGCATAAGTTGCTTTGACAACCTGATCGACCTGCCAAAACCTTGGTAATTGTATACCAAGATTAATACCAAAAAATGTATGACAACTTAAATAATATTTATTTGAGGAATGGGAGCAGTTTCTAAAGCGACAGGTTAATCAGGATTCCCAAATATACGACTTGATTTTGAAGTTAAAGGTATTAATTCAGCTCCAAGAATCATATCCAAGGGTCTGGGAATAAGAAATTTACTATCCTTCATGCTCAAATTTTAAATATATGTCAATTCTGCAGGAATAATGAGGAATTTCAGATGGTCAGAACAAACTTGAGGTATAATAATAGCTTCGAATGAAAAAACTGGATTTTCTTCGCCACATGGTTTAATGATACAATGTGCTGTACCTCGATTTGTAATTGAGGCCGTCGATGGAAATAGAGCAGTGTTTGCGGGAGAGCCAAAGTCTTCTGAAACGGTTTTCAGAAATACAGTTAGCTATGGAGCCTGTGTTAAGTAAAACGCGGATTTTTTTAAAATGACCTCGAATGTCCTTAATCTGCACTTTATTTCACGATATAAAAAAAACGTAGATTTTGGTAATGTTAAAGTATTTGTAATACAATTACCATTTGTACTTGAATAGCAAGAATTGTCACTAAAAGTATTCATGAGATTGTCTTATGTGGAAATCGAATTATTGATGTGATTAGAATTAGGAGAATTTTTTGGAAAATGTAACAATATATGATAAGGAAATTGAGAAATTCAACATCTCTTTGTGGATGAACACATGCTAATAGAGTGAGGAGATACTTAACAGTTGATGCATTACTGGTGCCGCTTATCAAAAGAAAATCATTCTTGTGGTATCTTGGCCAAATATGATTGATATTTATACAGTGGGTGAGAAGAGGAGCATAAGATGTATTTAAAGTTACTACTGTTTTGTGGTATATTTGCAACAAATGTAGATGTTGAAGGTATATTACAATGTTTCGAGTTTGGAAACTTGTTTTTAGGTTTGTCTGCATGGGTAGATGAAGTAGTAATAGATAATTTAACCGCTTCCAAAGCTATACAATTCCTTTCTAATAATGTTATTAATTGTCTGTAAGTAGGCAATTCTAAATTCAAACTATTTTCAAGTTCAAAATCTATAGACACCAGTCTACCGTCTACAGACTTCTTCTGACAGGAGATCAATTAATGCTACAATACCTCGAAGAGTACCATCATCGACGTTAGTTCAGTCTAGAGATGTTCCGCATATGTCGGAACAACATACTGCTGACCGATCATACATCATTACACCCACACCTAGAGCATCAGATTCTTATTTGATGTCGAACGTATCCCCGTATACTTTACGTTGCTTGGATAATAATTTCTAACAGATGCTAATTTGCCTTAAAAAAGTTGGTGTAAAATTCTGAATTAAAATCTTGTTTTCAAATATAGTATTGTTGAAGTGAATATTTCATACATCAGAGTTAACACTAAGCTTTCCTCTTGAGAAATTGTGATTTTCTCATTATTTTTGGACTGTTTCTTCAAATCGTAGCAAATTAGATTTAAAATAAAATCGAATTGATCCATATTGAGCCTGAAAAAACTACGGAACTTTTCATCATCAGCATCTAGATGGATTATGATGATATACAGTAAAATCCTTCTTGTCTCCTAGTATTGTATAATTAGTTGGTTTCCTATGTTTTGGACAGAATTAAGCTCAGAATATAAATATAAATGCAGCTAAATGTTCCAAATTCATTATTACACCCTTTTTCGCACTTCAGACACAAAAAAACGACTGATTAACTTCTGACGCAGTCGATTTAACCAAAACATGAACGTAACGGCTGGCCGCCACTTCTAGACGTCGCGGCGGGCTGTCGCAAAGAAATTCTACCTTTACATTACTTTTTATGGAGATATTTGAAAAGTAAAATATACGCCTCGTAGCCAGGGTTATTAAAATAGTTAAGTGAACGTATTATTACCGAATGTCCCCAAATAACTCCAGAAATACTCCAAAACGTCAGACAACGCTTCGAATATAATTTCTAATCATGTATAGCAATTAATGAACAACACTTTGGGCATCAGCGTTGAATTAATTTAGTTCTTAATTATGAAGATCATTTAATTTTTATGTTCATAAACTGTAGAATGTGTCCCAAATTGATGGAGACGTATAGTGAGATAGAATTATTTAAAATTATTATTAAAATAAATTTATTTTGGACGATACTACACATTAAAATATAAATATAAAACAATGAAAATAATAATTTTGAATGCTGAAATGAATAAAAGTTAATTCTACAATATCCGAACTTTTATTAACTGAGTTTTTCTCCTTTATGGTTGTTGATCTAAAATTTTTGGTTCATTAAAATGGAATGCGTGGTGATAATTTAGTGAGTGATTAGCAAGTACATTTTTTGATGGATCATGAACATTTTGCAGATCTCGTGTGTGTTCCTTCAACACAACACCTAGGTACCTACCGGTTGTCCAACGTAAATCCTCTTGCAATTGAATGAATGAATGAATGAATAGTTTATTGTTCTTTTATACAAAGTACATGAACAAGGAGCCGGTTATATAGTAAATATAAATGAGCCAACATGATTAATAAAAGGTATTACAAGAAACAATGACATAAAATTTATATGTTTTTGAAGAGAGCGCACAACACATAATAGTCCAGCAATAGAGAAGAGAAAAAAACAAGATAAACAAATAATTCCCACAACTAATCCTATACTATAAGTTGTTTATGTAGAGATACTGGGGATAGCTAATCAATAATAATGAATGATCTAATTTTCATTGCTCCGCTGATAAAACTATGCAGTTGCTTCAATAGTAAGAGGTCGTTTGAATTAATAGTCGAAGCAATGAAGCACTAAGAAGGCCAAAGATAGGAAATATTTTAGGATAGGACGTATCGCAGTGCGGTTTTTCGCATTCGCTTGCAAAAATTATTTATATCATTCGTACCTACTTTGTACCTATTACAAACCGGAAGTTGCATTGCTGCAGCCAAAAATGCATGCAAAAAATGCATCTTTTGAGAGGCCTTTTGGAAAATTTAACAACTTCGTAAATAAGAGTCAGAATTGGCTCAAGTCGGGTACCCGGGGGTTTTCGAGGTCGCTGGTCACGATTATGTTGTTCCAATTGACCCCCCTAACACCTGGAGCTCAGGAACGCCGACGAACATCATCTCCGGAGACTATCCCGAACTTTATGCGAGAGACGAGAGAAACTGGGCACCCTGGGTTTTTTTGGGTCGCTGAATTCAAATATACCATCGGCGAACACCCCACGGACACCTGGTGGGCCCCAACCTGGACGCGGTCGTCATCTTCGAGAATTTTTCTGGAAATATCGACAATAACGAACCGAAAGTTGTTATGGGGGCTTTTTGTGTGCGCTGAATCCGAATTTTATGTTGAAAACGACCACCCGAACACCTGGTACGCCCCAACCTGAGTCTGAACGTCATCCCCGAGGGTTTTCCTACATAATTGAAAAACACTACCCGAAAATCGTTACGCTGAAATCCCATATGGCACCGGCCAACACCCCACGAACACCTGGTACACCCTAACCTGGCTCTGAACATCATCCCCGAGGGGTTTCCAGACATAATTGAAAAAGACCAACCAAAAATCGTTTCTGGGGTTTTTTCGGGTCGCTGAATTCAAATATGGCACCGACAAACTCCCTACAGTCACCTGGTGCGCCCTACCCTGGCCCCGGGGTAGGACTCTGTAAACAGTACCAGATCGTCAGCATATAACAACATCCGTATGGTATTCCCTTCATCCAGAGTAACTCTCTTGCTGCCTTGATTCGGAAAATAACTATCAATAGCGGAAATAAATATCGCGAATAGTAGTGGGCTAAGTGGGTCCCCTTGTAAAACACCTTGGGTTATTTGTACTCTCTCTGAACTGATACCTTCTTGTTCTATAAACAGTGCTGCTTGGTTGTATATTACTTTTAGTATTCTAATAATTTTTGCACTTATTCTATTCGAATATAATTTTTCCCAGAGTATATGATGGTCTAACGAATCAAAAGCTTTTCTAAAATCTACAAATAGAGTATATAATTTTCTTGAGGGGAAACTAAGGTGATTGTTAATTATAGCGTAGAGCAAAAATATGTTGTCTTCACAGTTGCGTGTTCTGCGGAAGCCGCTTTGGCACTCTGGTAATATTTCATTATTCTCAACAAAGTAATAATTAATTGGGTGAAGAGCTTAGTTTTGTCATTCAAAAGTGCTATGCTACGGTAATCCTTAGGGTTTTTAGTATCGCCGCTTTTGTGGAAGTGGATCATTTTAATATCTGACAATGTGGGTGGTATTTGTTCTTCATTTAAAATGTTGTTGAAGAATGTTTTCAGGTATATTATCCAATCCAAAGGAAGGATTTTGAAGAGTTCGTTGCTTATGTTGTCTACAACGGGTGATTCATTTTTAGCTGAGTTTAAGACTCTAAAAATTTCACTAGTGGAAAAGTTTATATCTAGATAAGGGTGGATCACGCCAAAATATTGTGAATCTATATGTAAGTGCGTTCCATAAAACTTTTTGTAAAACTCAATCATTGTGACGGTATCGTTTGTGGTAGCCCTATTTTCAATTCTTCTAGTTTTCAGAAGTTCCCAAAATTCGGAGGGGTTGCTGATATTATTAAATTTATTCATTGTAACGTTTTCGTAAGCTAATTTTTTTTAATAAGTTGTTTATACTCTTTTTTAATTTCACTATATGATATTAGTACATTCTGTTCAAAGTTAGAGTTTTTTAATAGTTTTTTTGACATGTTTATCTTTTTCGTTCCGTCCCTGCAAAAACTATCAAACCATGGTTTTGAATTTGAGAACATATGATTAGTATTGTTACGGTTTTTTTCCATACCTAAAAATTTTGCTGTTAGCTTCATTGCCTCATTTATTTGATTGTCCATTATATTAATAGAACTTGAGTCTGAATGTACTTCAAAAATAGATACAATATTTCTATATGGTTGTGTTTTGGCAGGATCCCACCTTATTTTTGTTTCTTTATAGCTATTATATTCTGATTGTTTATTAGACCCCACAAAATATGCGTTTTCTATCTTCACAGTGCAACTCAGATGATCCGAAAACAGGTTTTTGTTAATACAGAAACTGGAAATTAGACCTACACTACTAACTCTTACCCAGACCACATCTATTGTACTTCGTCCTGACCGCCCAATGTATGTATAAGCACCTTCATAATCCTCAAACCTACCGTTTAACAAGAGAAACCCTAGATCTTCCAAAGCTTCTACAAGTAATGTTCCTCTAGTATTAAGTAGGAAATCTTTTGACTTACGTGGTTTTAACTAGGATTTATATGTATTACGTTTTCTGAATCAAAATCATTTAGACCATCTACTTTCGCATTAAAGTCTCCATACAGAATAATCTCGTCGTTTGGGTATTTTATCAATATTTCTTTTAGATTAACCTTAAGCATCTCTACACATACATGATCATCTCAATCAGGTTTTAAGTAGACTACACCTAAAATAATAAAATTATTATTTATATTTATTCTGATAAAATTCCACATATTATATTTATCGATTACATCTAATGACTTCACATCACCATGGTTTTTTAATATAAGTATTAAGATACCCCCTCTACCTCTACCCTTTTGCTTATCTTTCAAAGCTTGGCATGAGTAAGTATAATAACTGTGTAAAATATTTGGTAAGCTATTTTGGGAAGATTTTGGGAAGACGTAATCCAGCCTATTATATCAGAGCTGCACAAATCATTAATTTCCTTTATTTCTGAATTATCTAAAGTGTTAATACCTTGGAAGTTCCAAAATGTTATCTTAAAAGGGACAATTCCGTCCACAAACATTGATTTTGCCACCTCTGTATTAATTAGTTTTTTGATGATGTTTCAACTTCTCTGTTCACTTTTGTTATTTTTTTTGTCGTTTCTTCAGCGCCTTCGGGAGAACCCTCACTGTATTTTCTTCCTTTCGCTGGAATTTCAGTTTCATTTTGTCGTTCTAATTCTGATAAAGTGTATGACTTATCGTTAATATATAATTTATTGTAGATGATCTTAGTTCTACATCCCTTGTCTCTTGCACCTTTTGAGTATTTTAAGAGCTGTTTTCTTTGCTCTATAATTGATTTGGGAAAGTCTTCGTTAATATAGATATTTATTCCCTTTAATTTATTTCTTCCTTTCAATATGTCCAGCTTTTCATCCCATGTCTTCATTTTCAGTAATATTGGTCTATTTCTAAGTTTGTTCTTGTCTCCTATTCTTCTCGACTCTATTACATCTATCTCTACATTTATTTTGGTGTTCACTCTTTTCATTACTTCTCTAACCTTATCATTCAGTTGTTCCGCATTTTCTCGTATTTCCTCTTCGACGTCATTCATTATCAGGTTTTCCCTTCTTAAGTCCTTTTCTATTTGAATTACTCTTGTTTCCAATTTTTTCGTAGCTTCTCCTAATAAATAATTTTCGTTTTTCAGATCTTGGTTCTCTTTTTTCAATATTTGTAATTAACTGTCGATACTGTCCAGTTTTTGCTCGAATCTGGCATTTTGTTGATCCATATTCTCTAACTGTTCCATTGAAAATTATTTATATATTCGGAGTTTAAGATTTAATTCAATTTTAAATTGTAGAAGCCTGACCTGTGTTAATGTATTCAACTTTATATCTTAACTAGTTCATGGGAAAAACTAAATTTTTATTCCTTGTACTTTATTAATTTCTGGCGTATTATAACCTAGCTTTTTTCAAATAAGATCTTCTTACCAGTTTTTGGGTGTTTTTAGTACATGTATATATACACTGTCTTCTTTTATAACACAGTTGTGAAAGTTGTAGGAATTTAATTTTTAAATTTCTCACTCAATTCACTGATTTTACTGGAACGATTTAAAAGTACACTTTTTGTAAGCAACTTCAGAACCGGCCTGCCTTCAGAATCGGCCTCCTCCTGTTGCAATTATCAAGAGGAGCCCTATAGACCACATTGGAATGTGATTCAGTTGGAACTCTTGATTTCATGTTATTGAACAGTTTTTTGTGGTATTTTCCAATTTCATGGCAATTCTTTTGTGGTTCGTTGTTAAAACTTTTCCAATTTTCTCCGAGGTACCTTTCACATATGGCATTTTCCTGTACCTATTGTTAATTGGTACAGAAGTTTGGTATTTATGTACATTTCTGTTTAATATGTTGCTCACCAAAGTAAGTGGAAATCTGTTTTTTCGTAGAAGCTCCTTAATTTTGTTAAAGACTTCATGTTTGTTGTAGATTTGTAGATTACAAAGGGGTCGATTGGCCTATAGCTGGCCTTTCCACCATACCCTCCATCTATTTTTTGTCCCAGAGATCAAGGCTTCTAAGGAAGCCTATTATCCGATTGGGAGCTATTTTTGTTACCTGGTCAGGTCTTAAGAACAGCCGTTCCAGGTATCTATGGCGTTGGTTAACAAGTACACCGCAATGGCATAGTGATTTAGCATAGCGAGCTTGTCTTTGGCCTGGGACATTTTTCCAGTAAGCTGCACTAAGTTCCTTTTCCCATTTCCGGACTTCTTCTACAATGTGGCTTTTAGTAATGCCACAAAACGGTTCAGGTCCGATGAAAGGAGTGCTCTCCTCCCTTTGCAAGACCATCGGCAGTCTCATTCCCAGCAATTCCCTTGTGTCCGGGCACCCATAACAAAGATAGTTTGTTATGTCTAGCCAGTAGCTTAAGAGATTGTTTGCAGCTCCAGACTGTTTTGGACTCATAAGTTATAGACCTTAGAGCTTTCAAAGCAGCCTGGCTGTCGGAGGCAATAAATATTCTGGCTGCGTTGAGGCGCTTTTTGAGGCACTCTTGAGCACAGAAGTCTATCGCTAGTATTTCCGCTTGGAATATTGTGGGAGTGTTACCTAGGGCTACTGATAACCTAAGATTAGGTCCTGTAGCCCCTATTCCTACTCCTTCGTTTGTTTTTGACCCATCAGTATAAAATGTGAAGGCACTCCTAGTTATTTCTGAGATTTCGTTCTGTGTTAACTCACGATCGTTAATAATAACATCTAGAGTAACCTCAAAATCTTGTTTAGCAGGTATTATATCCCTAGGCATCATCATCGATTGGGTTGATCCAACCCTTAGTATCTCGAGATATCCTGTCAAATCACTGGGTTCTAGAGATTTAGCCTGTGTTATCCTATAGGCATTTTGCAGAGCAATCCTCCTTACATGTAAATGTAATGGAGGGAGATATAGCATTACCTCCAAGGCCGCGCCAGGGCATGATCACATTACACCCGTTATTCCTAAACATGCGAGTCTTTGCAATTTTTGCAACTCTATTGTAGCCCTTCGTTGCGTTGTTTTCTTCCACCATACAAGCGCAGCATAGGTGATGATAGGTCTGACAACCGTTATATTGTATTAGACCCCAAGTTTTCCCAAAGAGCCTACGACACGTCCAAAGAGCCCTTGTTGCTTTTGAGGTGATGTGTGCGAGGTGTGAGTTCCACGTAAGTTTCCTATCAAGGATGACTCCAAGGTACTTAACCTCTTCCAAAAAACAGTATTGTTTCATTCAAGATTGGAGTCCGCATACTTAACTTCCTCCTGTTAGGGAATGGAACAAGTGTCGTTTTATTAGGATTGACTGAAAGTCCTTCCTTTGAACACCAGGTAGTAATGAGGTTCAAGGCACATTGCATGCGATCGGCAATGATGTCGTCGAGCTCACCTCTAACCACTATAACTATATCGTCGGCATAGCCAAGAGCACGAAATCCTTGTCTTTTTAGCTTTGTTAGGAGGTCGTCAACCACTAGTGACCACAGTAGAGGTTATAGCACTCCTCCTTGAGGACAACCTTTCACCGCTTTTATAGTAGTCGACTGGTCTCCGAGGTAGGTGATTATTTTCCTAGTATGTAGCATGGACTGAATCCATTTAATTATGGAAGGTAGGATACCCTTTGCAGTTGCAGCAGCGCTTATTGATTCATATGAGGTGTTATCAAAAGCTCCCTCTATATTTACGAATACACATAGCGATACTTCTTTCGCAGCTATTGCCTTTTCTAGGTCTCTTACGAGACAATGTAAGGCATCTAAGGTAGATGTGCCAGGTTGGTAGGCAAATTGTTCCTCGTGAAGCGGTGCATTTGATGAATATTCACTTCTCATGTATGTGTCGAGTATTTTTTCCATACTTTTGAGTGAGAAGGAGGTAAGGCTTATAGGTATATATGACTTTGGTTCCTCTGGAGGACATTTGCCACTCTTAGGAATAAAACAGACCCTGACCTCTCTCTACTCTTTTGGAATGTATCCCAAGATGAGGCTCATCTTGAATATCTTGCATATGTGGGGAATTGAGATATCGGATCCCTGTTGTAGAAGTGCTGGAAAGATGCCATCCTCTCCAGGTGATTTGTAGGGCTTGAAGCTGTTAATTTCCCATTCAATTCCATTCTTGGTGAAGAATTTTCCCGCTAGGCTTTTTGCTGAGCTAGAAGCTTTGATGAAGGATTCATCAAGATTTGCCTCTGCGTTATCTTCAATAATTGCAGCACCAGGAAAGTGAGCGTCGAATAAACATCTCATGCTTTCCTCTATGGTTTCGGCGAACTCTCCGTTTGGCTTTTTAAGGAGTCTAATACCATTAGAGTGGTCCTTAGCGATGACTTTTTGAAGGCGTACTGCTGAGGCTACGTTAGAAATCCCTTCGCAGAATTGCCTCCAAGTTTTCCTCTTGGACCTTCTGAGTTCTTTGTTGTATTCAGTTAGAGCCTTTTTGTAGTTTGCCCAGTTTCCTGTCCTCTTGGTTCTGTTAAATGCTTTGCGTGCTAACACCTTCAGTTTGCTGAGTTCATTGTTCCACCAAAGCACGTTCCTTTTGACAGCCTTTGTTTTGATGGGACAAGATTCCTCGTAGCAATTAATTATCGTGCGATTCAACCATTGAGAGGCTACGTCAAGTTCCTCCACAGTTTCAATCGTATATAATGTGCCTTCAACACCAGACTTTAATTTGTCCTTATATGAACCCCAGTTCGTTTGTTGAGGTATTCGACAACACTGGGTCTGTCCTCGCGTAGCCCCGACCTCGAATCGTATCATCCTGTGATCCAACATCGAAACCTCATCGTAAACATGCCAGTTTTGTATTAAATTTGTTGTAACGCAACTAGCTAGGGTGATATCAAGAACCTCTTTTCTAGTTGCAGTGATAAAAGTGGGTGTGTTACCTCTGATAATAATGTCTATATTAGATTTAGCCAAATAAACTAAGAGATACTCACCTCGTTTGTTCGTGTCCGTGCTGCCCCATACTATGTTGTGGGAGTTTGCATCACATCCAAGAATAAGATGTCTGTTTTTTTATTGCACCATCTGATGAGGCTTTTGACTTCCTCTGGTGGAGGTTTATTTTCCTCTCCCGGAAAGTAAGCAGAGGCAATTATAATGTGCCTTTTACCCCTTTCGGTGAGGAACTCTACTTCAGCTGTTGCAAGGTGTCTGGTAGGAACTCCACTTCAGCTGTTGCAAGGTGTCTGGTAATAAACTCTGGAACAGAAATAAAGTTAAGTTTTTTTGATATGACTAATGCCGCTCTTGGTTTGTCATGTATTTGTGAATATATCAACTTACATGAATTGATGGATAGGCCTTTGATAAGTCCTTCGTGAACCCAGGGTTCTTGAATGAGCCCGATGTCAGATAGGTATCTGCTAAAACTCCTACTAATCACGCTAGCTGCAGCTTTTGCACGATGGAGGTTTAGTTGCAGAAACCTAACGGATTTGGAGAGAGGCATTTTACTGTTTCTTGGGATCTTTATTAGATCCCTTATTGCCCTTTGGGAGACCCGTTTTTGTGGGTCCATTTTTGTGTTCTTTGTTGCAACGTCGACTGGTTGAGGCTGCAACTGGACCACTATGTTGCCCAGCATGGCTTTTTTGTGGTAATATTCTTACCTGACCAAATTTATAATTGGCCATATAGCCATTCTTTTTGAGCCTTTCTGCGGATAAGGGGTCCACTGATAGGGTGAGTTCCACTGTGGGGCCTTTTTCGGCCCTTCTTACAATCCTCCAATTTTGTGTGTTGAGGTCTTCGTTTTGGACCTCTAAAAATCGAAGTATCTGTTCGTTTTGATATTTCAGACTACCAGGAAGGTACGTCACAAAGATCTCTGAGTGAGGAATGTTACCTTCCTCTGCGAGTCTCAATGACACACCCTCTTGTGGCTGCAGCTCCTGAACTATGCTTTTAAGCCATTCAACTGTGGCTCCGTCAGCACAGGACAGCAGCATCCAGCCAGGTCTCAATTGCAAGTTGCTGAATATAGGCCTGGTATTTGCCTTTGGATCCAGCAGTGAGATTTTGTCCAAAATTTTCTCTTGTATGGCTGCTAACTGTTCCACTGAAAGAGATAACTCTGGATAATTCGAGGGCATTATTCCTACCCTTATTGCTGATAGCATTTGTCCGTAGGATTGTTTGTTTCCCTCATCGGTAGTTTTACCTACTATGAGAGCTCCCTTCTTCCTCGTATGTTCAGGGGTGCTTCCCTCAGATCGGACTCTTTTGGAGCCCTTACTCTTGGGTGCATCCTCCTTCTCCTTTGTAATAGGTTTCAGTGCCTGTTGTCGTGCGTCTTCATGACTGAGGTCGTGCTTCAACAGGTACTTACATATTTTTCAAGCAGCGCCGCTAAGGTTTGCTCG
This sequence comes from Galeruca laticollis, assembly GCA_963921935.1. Classification (NCBI taxonomy): domain Eukaryota; kingdom Metazoa; phylum Arthropoda; class Insecta; order Coleoptera; family Chrysomelidae; genus Galeruca; species Galeruca laticollis. The sequence goes on along the minus strand of OY998176.1, from coordinate 146,832,476 downwards.
AGCCTTTTTGGTTTTTTGTTGAGGCTCCATTTGGTCCTCTTCGCCGCTTTTTAGGAGCTCATTCTCGGTTTTTTGGTCTGGAACATGATCCAGTTCCATTCCCTCTGGATGAGTGAGGCTATCTTTATCCTCTGGGTTTTTGTTTTCTTTTTTTGGTTGGTGAATTTTTTGTCCCACAAGTTGCTAGGGAATGGTTGGTTGCTTCCGGCAGAGCCCCGCATACCGGAAGAAGGTTATTGAAACCTGGGTGTCGCCTGGTACCCGGAGTTCGCATAATAGCGACTAAGCAACCCCTTAGCCCCGCAGCGTATTCTCCACGCCACGCCAAGTCTTCGGCTCTTGCTATTCCACCACAGACTTGAGGGGGATTTTTATGGTGGTTCCCATCCGCTTGGCCAGCCGATTAAGGCAAGCCCTCACATCAGTAAGCCACGTCCTCATCAACCACCGACTTACTGATACGAGATATACTGGGCAGGCTTCCACGAGTTTGCACTGTTTCCTGATGCATGCAGGGCCCCGGGCCATTGGTTCGGTTGCCCCACACTTATCCATCCACAGCGATCCCTCTCCACGCTGATGTTCCCAGTATTTGCGTACGCCAGAGCTTCGTTTGTCAGCCTCGAACGACCCGCTTGAGGGCCTTGTTCCCCAAACACTCCACTCGATCTGTTTCCACCGCACGCCACGTGGAGGTGAAGTTGGTCTTTGTGCGGTTTCTTGTTTGTTACGAACATCTGAAAGTTAGAGACTTCTATTTTTCAAATTTTCAATCATGTTAATTTTTTGGTGAAGTGTGTGGTGACTGAAATAATTTAAGTATCTATCGGAAAATGTAGGTTTGTGATACCAATTAGTGAGTAAATTGTTGTTCTCTCTTATCTATAGAACTTCCAAATAAAACAGTTCTCCATTTTCTCAATTTCGATGGTAAATTGTAAATGTTGATGGTAACTGTTGAAAAAATTCAATACGTTATTTATTTAATTTTTTGGTGTAGCTCTACCAATATCATCACATTTTTAGTGACATTTCTCAAGATAATTTACATTTCCTTTTTAACAGTCTTACAACAAACATTTCTACTAAACGTATTTCAAATTTATTAGATAAAAAAGTAACCAATCTGTCAATGAATAACAGTGATTGCCACCTACCGTTATTCACACTAAGACTCTCCCACCTCAACCTCGGTGCATATTTGCGCTTTTAGGCGTTGCCTCTAACTCTTGCGGAGAGGGGGGGTTCGTTGTTCGAAGACTAAATAAAATGTAAAAGGGCGCCAGGCAATCTTGCCTCCTAACAACTACCTACACCAGTTTTCCCACCCTAAGACTACCAAATAGGTGGAGAAATAAAAGCCAGATGTCACTTACCCAAGTTTCAGTTTAATAAATGACTTAGTTTTTTTGTCGGAAAACCTTACAAAGTCAAGGTAGTACAACTACTACCTACAAGTGTATAATAAACTTACAAAAATCCTAACCACAATTCTTCATAGGTAAGTGAAATTTCCCCCTTCGATTGAATGATATACAAAAAAAATATATTTACAAATATATATATATATATATATATATATATATATATATACAAATATCCCAATAAAAAATATATATGCCGTACCTTTAAAACCAATGTATCCCTCCCCAGTAGTAACTCAGTCCCTGAATACCACAATTTGTACGAAGATTTATGATAGGCTGTACCCTCCAGTACTCAATGCCACTTTAAAGTCCTATAAACTCCTTTAGTAAAATCCTATATAACCCCCCTAGTAAAATCCAATAATTCCCCCCAAGTAAAATCCTATAAACCCCCCTAGTAAAGTCCTATATAACTCCCAAGTAAAATCCAATAATTCCCCCCAATTGAAATCCTACGTTACAGCCTAGATTGTTCGTTGGGTATAAATATGTACAAGCCAGTATTTACATACAAATGAAATTTCTCAAACGAGTACTCAATTACCTAATAAAAGTTAAACTAATGTATACTTGAGTCTCGAATATACTATAGGGTTAAATCATTACAGTATATCATACGTATCTATGGCACAGAATAACGTTTACGTAAATAATTATGAAATTTGAAAATATTAACATATAATATGGCGGAATAATGTCATATGAGCTCATACACTTACTACCACCAACTCTAATAACTCAAAATATTTAAATTGAATAGCCACAGTAACGTTTACATAACCTTACAATGGGTGTAGTTATCACCAATCCACATTCGCAAATTATAAATGATAAGACAGCTATAATCTAATATTATATGTTGATCATAGTGATTGATACTTGATCAACATAAGTATAGTCATAAACTGACTACCACAAGATGCTTACAGTAACGGACAAATCAATGATCTACAACATACACCGACTGATATTGTAGGCAACATGAACTTTACATAAACAAATCAAATTGTAAAACTTGCGTGAAATCCCGATATGTAAATAATCTATACACTTTCTGACAACCTCAATGCTCAAAATGAAATATCTATCTAAACTTTACCCCCCCCCCCCCCTCCTAATCGATTAACTTTCTCTGACAATCATATACCCTGTACGAGTAATTTCCATTAATGTTCCCCAAACTAAAATACCTCATAAACTCGTACGAGTAAGACTTCTATTAATTATAAAGCTTAATCGATTAATATTAATATCACTTACTATTGCTGGCAAAAGTTACCGAATGAACTGCTATATTTCATATTTGATCAAAAAAATTATCAAGCTATTTGAGCTTTAACAAAAGAATACCAACTTATATGAAAAAAATAACTGTACCTAGCTATAAACTACTAGTTGACCTTCAATCAACAGAAAAAAATACATTAGCCAAAGAAAATATGGTCGAAATTACTAGAATGTTCAACTCTATACACAAAAAACTGAAATATTTCTTACCAATTGGCCAGATCGGGTCCTAATATGGGGCTGTTATCACCCTAGATGTGGTAATTAAGGCCTACTTCACTGATGTTTTCCCTCTAACACCTTTTTGTATGCAATATAAAAAAAATCACTTATCGTATAAGGGGACAAATTGTCTAGTCATGAATAGGAACAATCTAGTTAATGAATTTATAGAAGCATTCTAATACTTACAATTAACATCTGACTGGAATTACACCATGAACAAAACACCTATCACGTTGAAATCTCTGTTACCAAAAAAATTGGTATTCCCACGAGTCTATAATTTCCAATAACTTCTTCAATGATACCCGGGAAATATATTTCACACGTCGGTCATCCTTTAATATAAGGTGAAATATTTAATTATTTCATCCGAACAAATGAAATAAAAGTTCAACGGCTTATACCATCAAATACACAGCGAACATATGAATGTTCATAGACAAACTAAAACCCTCGTGTTCAATCCAGCCAGCCAATCAGAATACAATCGAGATGTCAGAACGTTCATTAACCAATAACGTTGCGATAGTTATACGCCACAGATCAACATACGCATAGACGCGTTACAAAGATATATATCAGGGGTAGTGCGTTCGAAGTAACACCACAGGGACAAAATAAATACTTTGACGTTTGTTTATAGTTGCATGATATGATAAATAATTTCCGAAAATAGATGACACTGGATTTTCTCATGTAGATTTAAAGTCAAAATAATGTTAAATTGAACGAAGCTTTATATTTAAAGTTTCTGTAACTACATTTGCACAGTGACAAAATTGAAACGTATCATGATATATCTAGCATTTGCTACTTTGCCCAAATTTTCTACAAGTGACAATCTTTCTACTCACATTGAATCAGCCGATTATTTAATTGCATTTTTGGCAACTCAAAAAATTACCCCAGCACATCAATTTATATTAAATGCTAATATTATATCTCGTTTCAAGGGAGAGCCAAAAGATTTCTGAAATTATTCCAACAAAACTATGACAGACGTTCGGAAGAAATTTTAGTAGCAAAGTTATCGACAACAGTACAAAAATGTAACGAGACTTACGACCAATGTCATCAGCGTGTATCAAATCATTTAAATGACTTACTCCAATATATTTCGTTAAACGAATGTAGAAACAGAAGCATTCAAAACACTTTATGTCAAAAATATGGCTCTAAAAACATTTTGTTATCGCATAAATGAATCGTGAATATTTGTCACATTTTCAATTACTTCTCTTGAAGAAGCCCTTCAAAAATGCATAGCCTATGATAATCACACAAATCAAGAACATTCATACAACAAAAATCAAGAATTCATACAAAAATCGACATAACTATAGATCCAGCAACTTTTCGACACAACCAGATAATAACCCACAGCGTAATTTCAATTCTCACAATACTTTTCCACGAAATAATAATTAGCCACCAACAAATTCTTTACCGTTCCCTTGTAACTATTCTCAACAAAATTTTAATTTACCAAGAAATAATTTTCAGAACGCTACCCGAATATATGTTTTCCAACGTCCGAATTATAGTAATAAGGCTCAAAATTTTAATAGATGTCCTCTTCTCAGAAATACTCTTCTTCTATGACCGATTTACAAACAATTCATGAAAGAAATGAGTGTTTCTACTACATACAAACACAAAATTTTAATATAAATTCCTCAAACGTCGACGAAATTGAAAATTACAATGAGGATAATTTTCAGGATTTTCACGAAAAATTTGCCGAGGAACAACCGCCTCCTGTATAAACGTGAATAATATTCGAGAATTCCCTCAATTGTCTTATTTCATAATGCCAAAATCAAAATTAAAGGTTTTATTTGATTCAGGTGGATCTAACACCGTAATCACCCCAGAAGCCGCAAAATTTTTCAACAAATCCCATATTTATCACAAACCATTAACATCTATGAAATTAATGCAAAAATACAGCTTAAATATAAATACACCTTCATTTAATGAATATAATATAAATGAATTTATTGACGCTCGGATTGCCCCATTTGAGATTTTATTTGGTAATTTTAATTTAGAACGATTTAATGCTACTTAAGATTTTCCACTAAGACATTACCCTTTAGAAGCTTACATATAATAATTCCGTTAGAAACTTTATATAATGAAATTCCGGTTAGCATGAGTAATGGTGAAATACTACTTCCGGAAACAGGTGTTGTAAATTTAAAAATTCCAGAGTTCATTCACGCAATAAGACATCCGAAAGGTAATTTAGATCCGAAAGGTAATTTAGATGTGTCAGTTATTCGAACAGAACATTTAAATGTTAAAGAAAAAGAAAAACTGGAACTGGAAGAAAACCATTTGACCTTGATGAACATATGCAAAATAAACGATGAAATAAAACAATATATTTTGTTTAAATCTTCATATATTTGAACTAATGTTCAATTTAAACTTGTTGACGCGTTTCACTAACACAGTAGCTTTGTCAAAACGAATGAAGGTAAAATATAAAAATGTCTTAATATGTACAGTGCTAAATCTATTTACTAAGGTTAACAATGGTATTAAAAGATATTACCTGGAAATTCATTCACTACAAACATTCGTAAGCTATCTTCTAGGTAAAGAGGTTCAATAAAGGAGACTGATTGATATCACTTTGGTCGTTAAGGAGATTACCTTAATATTTATTTTTGTTAATCTCTAGGGCTTCTAATAAATTTAAACTAAAGGATTTACCGACTACATGGAGAATTTCAAAATTTGGGTCGAAAATGTGTTGGTTTTCTAATAAATGATTTGAATAGTTAGAATCTAATTTTTTGTTGTCATAGCTACTACGTTTGTGTTCCGAAATTATAGTTTTAAAATTTCTAAAAGTTCTACCGATATTAATTTTATCACAATTGTCATTACCACATTTTAATTTATAAACTCCTGATTTGTTTAATTTTGAAGATTTAGATTTATTATTTTTAATGAATTTGGATAAATTGTGATCAGTTTTAAAGGAAATATTCATGTCTAAAGTTTCTAAAAATGATTCAATTTTTAAGGATGGTGTTCCAAAGTATGTTAAGCTTTTAAATTGTCTATTATTTTTATCTGAAGGGAATACTTGTTCTGAAGTCTGTTTTTTTATCTTTTTATTTATGATATTGTCAATTAAATTTGGATCGTAATTATTATTAACTGCTATTTGTTTTATGATATTTAATTCTTTGGTATAATTATTAATATTTAATGGGACTGTTAAGAGTCTGTGTATCATACTATTGAAAGCTGCTAGTTTATGACTGAATGGGTGGACCGAACTATTATGAATTGTAATATCTGTATGTGATGGTTTATGAAATATAGAAAAATCATGTTTATTATTTATATTTGAAATTGTAAGGTCTAGAAAGTTTAAAGACTTATTTTGTTCAAGTTCTACGGTAAATTTGATATTATTGTGAATCGAGTTTATGTAAGTAATGAAGCTCTCTAATTGTCTATTTGTACCGATGAAGCTAGCTAAAATATAGTCCACATATCGGTGCCAGTACATAAATTTTTTACTAAGGGGGTGTTCATGAATTATTTTTTCTATATTATCCATGAATATTTCTGCTAGTAGGGGGCTGAGAGGGTTGCCCATAATCAAACCATCTTTACTGCTATAAACCTCTCCATTGAAATGAAAATAATTTTGATTCAAACACACTTTTAATAAAGTAATGATATCAGAGTGAATTATAGGATTAACATTATTGTATGTGAGCAAGTTATCAACAAGAGTTATAGTTTCTTTAGGAGGTATACTAGGGAATAGATTTGTTACATCGAACGATATGAATTTAGAATTATGGGGTAGTATTATATCTTGAATATTATTAATTAATTCCGTTGAGTTTTCAACTGAAAATCGAGGTATGAATGAACAATATTTAGAAATGACATCTATAAGAATCTTTGAAATTTTGAATGAAGGTGCTGTGAAATAAGAAACAACTGGCCTGATGGAGAGGTTTATAGCAGTAAAGATGGTTTGATTATGGGCAACCCTCTCAGCCCCCTACTAGCAGAAATATTCATGGATAATATAGAAAAAATAATTCATGAACACCCCCTTAGTAAAAAATTTATGTACTGGCACCGATATGTGGACGATATTTTAGCTAGCTTCATCGGTACAAATAGACAATTAGAGAGCTTCATTACTTACATAAACTCGATTCACAATAATATCAAATTTACCGTAGAACTTGAACAAAATAAGTCTATAAACTTTCTAGACCTTACAATTTCAAATATAAATAATAAACATGATTTTTCTATATTTCAAAAACCATCACATACAGATATTACAATTCATAATAGTTCGGTCCACCCATTCAGTCATAAACTAGCAGCTTTCAATAGTATGATACACAGACTCTTAACAGTCCCATTAAATATTAATAATTATACCAAAGTATTAAATATCATAAAACAAATAGCAGTTAATAATAATTACGATCCAAATTTAATTGACAATATCATAAATAAAAAGATAAAAAAACAGACTTTAGAACAAGTATTCCCTTCAGATGAAAATAATAGACAATTTAAAAGCTTAACATACTTTGGAACACCATCCTTAAAAATTAAATCATTTTTAGAAACTTTAGACATGAATATTTCCTTTAAAACTGATCACAATTTATCCAAATTCATTAAAAATAATAAATCTAAATCTTCAAAATTAAACAAATCAGGAGTTTATAAATTAAAATGTGGTAATGACAATTGTGATAAAATTTATATCGGTAGAACTTTTAGAAATTTTAAAACTAGAATTTCGGAACACAAACGTAGCTATGACAACAAAAAATTAGATTCTAACTATTCAAATCATTTATTAGAAAACCAACACATTTTCGACCCAAATTTTGAAATTCTCCATGTAGTCGGTAAATCCTTTAGTTTAAATTTATTAGAAGCCCTAGAGATTAACAAAAATAAATATTCAGGTAATCTCCTTAACGACCAAATAGATATCAATCAGTCTCCTTTATTGAACCTCTTTACCTAGAAGATAGCTTAGGAACGTTTGTAGTGAATGAATTTCCAGGTAATATCTTTTAATACCATCGTTAACCTTAGTAAATAGATTTAGCACTGTATATATTAAGACATTATTATATTTTACCTTCATTCGTTTTGACAAAGCTACAGTGTTAGTGAAACGCGTCAACAAGTTTAAATTGAACATTAGTTCAAATATATGAAGATTTAAACAAAATATATTGTTTTATTTCATCGTTCAGTATGGATCTTCATCAAATAAAAGCCTCATCTATTCAATATGCAAAATACAATAAGATGAAAAGTACATGAATTATATTTTAAAAAAGAGATCCCAACCCTTGACAGAAATCTAAGAATGGTGAAGGAGGACGAGAATTTGCCTGACATAGGCCGAAAAACTTTGTGGAAAATATTACACAAATTAAATTTTACTTGGGAGAAGCAAAGTCGCAAATCAGTCCTAATCGACATCGAAGAAATAATATGTTGGAGACGCCAGTATTTACGAGATATCCGAAAATACAAACAGGAGGGAAGACAAATCTATTATCTAGATGAGACATGGCCCAATGAAGGACATTCAAAGAAAAAAATATGGCAGGACAAAAGTATTCAAACCAGTCGTCAAGCTTTCATAGAAGGTTTATTCTACTGAACTGAAAACTCCTATCGGTAAAGGTCGCCGACCAATAATAACGCATATTGGATGCAATCAAGGGTTCGTTGAAGGTGGTTTACTGGAGTTTCAGTCAACATCAACCAAAGACTATCATGAAGAAATGACTGCAGATGTATTCTACACAAATGGTCGAATTAATTCGAAATCATGCTGTAATCGTTATGGACAATGCCACTTATCATTCGCGATTAACAGAAAATCTTCCATCTACCTCTTGGAGAAAAGCTGATATTAGAAACTGGTTAATCGTAAAAGATATACCATTTGAAGATGATATGTTGAAATAAGAACTTTTAAAGGTGGCTTCAGATCACAAGCTACAATTTAAAAATTTTGTTATTGATGAAATAGCCAAGAATCGTGGGATAACAGTGCTTCGTTTGCCGCCATACCATTGTGAATTAAATGCGATAGAGTTAATATGGGCTCAAATGAAAGGTTATGTAGCTAGACATAATAAAACATTTGAAATGAAAGATGTTCATGAACTCATGAAGTACTCATTGACAACAATAACTGAAGAGAACTTGAGGGATGCTGTGATTCAGGGACTATACCAGTGTGCTGTTTCGTAACATTATCAATAAATCAAATAATTTTCATACGGAAAATTTTGATTTAATTCAAAGCAAAATATTTAATAAACATAGATACACGATAAATTTAACAAACAGAAAGTGTAAAGACATATAATTCGGAAAATCATGACTTAATATTAGAAACCTACAAACATTGCGACATAATGAAATTGACTGTCTCGACCCTTACTTCGTGGAATATACTCATATTAGTGTTTTTAAATGAAACTCAAGGTCTCTAGTTAATTCCACAATATAATACAAGTTATTGAAAATTCTAAAAAATTGACAATTGTTTCGATAAATCAAACTAGAAAAGGAGAAAATCCCAGAAACTCACAGTCAAATCCAACCAATTAAACCATTGGAAAATCTATCTCATAAATCTACTGGACTCAGTGCTGCTTATATTGTTTAATTAATATTTGTTTTAGTACTTTTGTGTATAATTGTAATTAAGAAGAAAAGAAGAACTCCAAAATTGATTACAAAACACAGATAACACACCCAACGTCATAAAGGGTTCAAATTGACGTGAGAAATATACTTACATCACAAACATACAGATACCTAACATTCGGGAATTTGTAGTATTAGGGGTTTAACATCAGATTAGCTCAAATTTGTCCCTCCTAATTTCGTAAGCCATTACCGCACACATGCTGGTAAGCATCTGAAGTGAGTTTAAGTACAACAACATCATAACTTAATCAAGCGGCAGATAAAATGTGACCCACTTAAGATCGCATCAGTCATTATAGCATTTAATTGACATTTTCTGATAAACTTCAAATTTTGCTTGCTTAAAAAGGTCGGCAAGTGGTATTATTAACATTTGATATATGTTAGTGAGGTACGGTCCTGGCGCGACAAGTAAAATAAGAAGTGTCAAGGTGCGCTCTTGAAATAATTCGAAATTTTGTAGGAATATTAGAAGCAAAATTTTTGTAAATAAACCAAAGCGTGAAGTTAATGTGTATCAATCACAGAGATTAATTAACACATTTACTTAAACGTAAGTTTAAAATCTTGGAAATATATCTGAAACCTGTTTAACAATACAGAACGGTTAAAAAAAAGCCACTCATTAATAAACAATTGGCAATAGCACTCGATAACCAACGTAAAATCTATAAGAAGGTAAAAGCGAAAGTCTGACTATCCAATAACCAGATATTACAGAGAAGGCAGGGCCGGAGCGAGGAGAATTTAGATGTGTCTAGTATTAGGAAAAGTCAGCCCGGGAACGTGTCATTTGCTGTACGGAGTAAGCGCTGATAATAACGTTTGCGGGACGCTGATTCTATCACAGCACACACGAAAAAAAAGGAACCACCTAAGAAATTAATAATGGAGAGCGATTCTACGGATAAGGGATATAAAAGAAGAAGAAATACTGGAGAAGAAGATCAAGAACCGCCCGGGAAAAATAGAAAGACATGAGAACACCACCACCAATAAAAACAAGGAAGAGGAAAAGTTAGATCAAATTAAAAAATTGATGCAGGAGATGAAAACAGAATTGAGGGAAATGAAAAACGAAACTGAAGAAATGCGGAAGGAACAGCAAGAATTGTGGGAAGAGATTCAAATAATAAAACAGGAAAACGATACCCTCAGAAAAATTTACGAAAAAATACAGAAGGGGAATGAAGATATTAAGAAAGAAATAATTAATATCAAAACTGCTCAAGAATGGATAGAAAAATAAAGAAGGAAAAACAACGTTGTAATTACTGTCCTAAAAATAGATATGACGGATTCAAAGGAGTTAACAAGAGCAGTCACTACTTTCATGGAAAAGCAACTGAAAATCCAAATACAAGTTAGGTGATAAAGCTTGTTTGGTAGAACTAGATAATGCAGGAGATAAAGAGAAGATTATGCAGAATAAACAAAAACTAAGATATATAAAAGATGATAGAATTTATATAGATTATGACTTAAGCAAGAAAGAAAGACAAAGACAAAACGCAATACGAGACAGAGTGAAAGAAATAATGGAAAAACAGTGAAGATTGGTTTTAGTAAAATAATTATTGATGGGGAAAATGGAAATGGGACAAATTAACGGAAAAATTGGTAAATTCAAAAAACGAATAAAATTCAAAGGAATGGAAAATAAGCATACTAACCAGGCAACGAAAATGGCGATGCAAATGAAAGAGAAAAAGGCAAACAAGAGAGGTACAGTAAATATACTGAAGCGAAAAGGAAATAAAGAAGCAGTTAAGATTGGCACATGGAATATAAGGACAATGTTAAAGGCTGGTAAAATGAATGAGTTAGCTAGCGAAATGGGAAGATACAAGCTTCAGATATTGGCACTGCAGGAAATAAGATGGAATGGTGATGGAATAATAGATAAGGAAAGATACACACTTCATTACGCACGGGAAAAGGAACGGGGGAAAAATGGCACAGCATTTATTGTGAATAAAAAGTTAAGAAACAAAGTAATGACTTTTCAAGCAGTAAATGGAAGAATCTCAACAATTAGGATTAAAAATAAGCAAGCAAATCTAACAGTAATAAATGTTTACACACCAACAGAGGACACAAATAGAGAAGACAAAGAAGAATTCTATGACAAACTGCAAGAGGTTTGGGAGAATATACCTAGAAATGACATGAAACTAGTCATAGGAGACTTCAGTGCACAAATCGGAGAGGAGCAATATAACGAAAATGTTGCAGGCAAAGAAACGACTAGTGGTTCGCACGAGACCAACGAGACGAGATATTCACAAAGTCTTATCTCAAGTCTCGTCTCGCAGCCTACAGTCTCCTCTCGTCTCGTTTCTCGTACTAGAGTCTCGTAAAAGTATCAAAATCTCATCATTCATAATCTTATTGTTTCAGTGCAATAAGTAATACTTAAATACTTGCTATAATATAAGAGTCGGAAGAGAAAATTTCAATTGTTGAAAAAAAACATGTATTTGAAAGTAATGCAACTAAAGAAAATGAAAACATAACATTATTTTATAAATGAAATAACTGAAAAAATCAAAGGTAAAAAACAGCCCTTAGCCCTCTCGGATGCAAATGTTTTTGTTTTTCACCCAGTCGTTTAGACATAACAAACATCGTGCAGATTCATTGTTGAGGCGATTTCGATGGTTTCTTTTATTTAATTCAGCACATGAGAATAATCTTGCCGCCGGGACTGAAGTAGCCTGTAAGCTTAAGAGATATCGTGCCATTAAATTTAGAATAGGAAATTCAGAAGCATGCATTTTCCACCATTGTAAAATATCTGTTTTTTTATTACATCGAGCCATAGAATAATATTTTTGTATCTCCTGCATCCATTCTCCTTCTGCATGCGTAGGGTTTACTGCATACAAAATATCAAAATCAATTAAAAAATCTGACTTTTCCGGTCCAGGATCTTCTCGTTGCCTCGCCGCCGTTTTTTTCGTACATTGATTGAAATAGGCTTTGTATATATCTTGAAATTTCTGAATCGAAGTATCTTCTAATTCTTGGTCTCATGTTGTCACATCAAACGCTTTTAACTTATGCCGCGGATCGAGAAATAAAACTGCAGCATAAATCCAATTAACTTTACGATAATGCTTTAATATTTTGTCTCTCGCAGTCTGAAAACTAACAATAAGCTGATCTTCGACAGCGGTTCGATCTACCTTTTGCTCCCATTTAAATATTTAGTTCTCAATATTATCTATTAGTGTTTTGATACATACAACCACCATAGGTAACGTGACGTACTTATCTCCTCCGAGCTTTTTGGAAAGAATTTGTAAGTTGACTAGTAATTTATGCACTTCTTCTAGCAGAATCCATTCAACGTCCAAAAGAGCATATTGTTTTAAATCAACATTTTGACACAGTACACCAAGTCCATATCTAGCTTCAAGAGCTACTTTCAACATATCATTACTGGAATTCCAGCGTGTAGGCACATCCAACACAGTTGTTAATTGGCAAGACTTACCAGTTGCCTCGCACGCACTTCGGAACTTAATTAAAAGTTGTTCTGACTGCTTAATCTTCGAAAAGATAGAACGTATTTTATATAGTGCATTAGAAATATCTTCAATTTCATCAACTTCAGCTTCCTCATCGACACTATCATCACTCAATTCTTCATTTACCTCAGAATTCAGTTTCAACAACTGCAACAAATCTTGCACGGCCAAATTAATCACATGTCCAAAACATCTAAAATGGCAGTCCTCTACATTTAAATTGGAAATAAGTTACTTAGGTTCTTTAATAAAAGTTGTATTTGCTGAGGCATTATCTATTGTTAGTTTGTGGATCAAGCCTTTAGAGTTTACACATTTGAAAAATGTGAGAGCGATGTCTTTTCCTGTATGTATTCCATGGGCAGGAACAATATCTAGAGCGATCGATTGCAATTCCCAATTGTCATCAATAAAATGTGTTGTAATTCCGTAATAAGATCTGCCGCTAATAGAGGTCCAGCCGTCTATAGTGAATGATAATTTTGAAGAATTGTTTGTCAATATGTCGGTCATTTTTTGCTTTAGGCAGTCGAATCGTAACATTGCTAATCTTCTCAATTTATCCTTTTTTGGAAAATCCTTTGCAGATATTTCTTTCGTCATGGAATAAATTGAAAGGTAAATATTTTTTTGCCATCCAATCAACAATCGCCAAGTCAAAATGATCCTTTTTTGGTTTCACTGATCTAGTCTGAAAATAATAATATGTAATGTGATAAGACCTTTTTAAACTGACAGAAATCAAAATATAGTTATTCATGATACAATTGCTAAAAGTGGCATTTTATATTGCAAAATAAGCGTACACGCGTGGAGCAACTCCAGGAGCAAAATAAAATCACTTCTAACAAATGTATCATACAGTATTCTTTGCCACGAAAGTATAATTAAAAATATTCAGACGATATTTCAACGTTTGATTCACTTTTCGCATTGCTGTTTTATGTTTTAGTGATGTTTTTCACATCGATATGACAACTGAAAATAGCATATTTTGGTTGTCAGTGTCAAAATATCTATTTATGCTACCACCTGCGAAATGAGATAATTTATGTAATGCAATAGATAATTGATACATGAATAGTTCTTTCTCTAATATTTTCTGCTTTTGAGTATAGTGGTAGTAGTTAGTATGGCTGCCGTAGATTACAATTTCTAAAAAAAAAACCAACGGCACCTAAAGTGTGGAATAACAATCCAGGCCCATATTTAAATAATGAAAATTAATGATGGTTCTGAAAAAAACGAAACGTTGTGAGTTGTGAGCCTTTTCGAAAATGCACCTTTTTAGTTTTTTCAAAATATCTGAAAAACAGAAATCTCTAAAATCACGCAGCAATCGCCATTTAATATAGTACACCGTATATCAAAATATAAATGGCTGACGTTTAGAAAAGATTGTACCGTATAGCCGATTCTCACATTATCTATCTCTTATAGTTTTAAAATAAAAATACATGTAAGCCGAATTTGATCCACGCTGTATTTTAATGTTTCTTGAATATAGTTCATTCATTATCAACTATTGCAACAACTCGTATAAATTCAAAGGAAGATCCGCGATCCACGTGGACATATTGACGTGCGGCAAAATGCAAAATATTTGGCAGTAAAGTTATAAATCATCATTTAAATGAGGTGTCGGCGTATCAAACGAAATTGGTATTAGAAAGACTATTCACGCGGCGCTTGCCGTGGCTTGTTAAACTTGTAAAAGTTGCAGATTTTTGATAACGATACATGTCGTCAGCCTTTTAAAAAACTTATAGATGTCACTGTTTAAAACAAAAATATGCCATGAATAAAAATGTGGTTTAACGATGGTATACAGTGTTAAAATAATTAAATTATTAAGTTATCTAACAGCTTACCTCCAATTGAGAATTCGCAGGAAACATTTCGGGAACAGTGAGTCTGGAAGTACTTGCTCCTGCCAGTTGATTTTGTTCATTTGGGTATATTTCGAAATATGCTTTTGGATGTTTACTGCGTAGTTGTTTTCTTAATCCAGTAGTATTTCCCCGTGACATTTTAATTTCCTTCGAATTTAAACATATTCTGCATTTGTCCCTTTCAATTCAATGTTGAAATGCGTATCGAATTTGCTTTTGTAAGAGTCGTTCTGTAGTATTGGCATGCGAGACAAAGAGCGACTGCTATTTAACGAATACGACAATTCACTTTCAGTCACATTATCACTCAAACTAACATTGTCTGGTATGTAAATACCCTCAGTTCCACTAGAAAAATCACCGGAATTGGATTCATCTTCTATAGTCAAAAGTTCGCACCTTTTCCTCTTGAATCGGCTCATTTTGAATTAACTTGGCACAATTCCGCACGCTCAAAAATTCGAACAACTACCACTATCCACAACGAACAACGAATAACTAAACTGGGAAGAAATTTAAACTTTTATTCTCAATAATGATCTTTATTTATTGGATCACAATAGGATAGAACACGTACATATCGCAAAATTTATGGCTGTCGGAATAGGGTTCAAAGACGGCGGCGAGCTTCAGAAAGACAAAGTGATTACCATCAACCGATAACGCCGGCAGAGGCTTTTAAAAGCCATTCTTGTTGTTATGCTTATAAATTTTTATCAAAATAAATTGATGTTCATTCAGAAATATTCACCTGCGAGACTCTCACGCGAGACGCTATACCTCATGCACGAGACTCGAGACGAGACCGAACAAAAGTCTCGTCTCGTCTGGTCCGAGTATCGTCTCGAGTCTCGTCTCGAAAACGAGACGAGACCATGCGAGACTCTCGAAAACGAGAGTCTCGTGCGAATCGCTAGAAATGACAGGACAAACGACAATGGTTCAAGACGCTGTAATTTTGGGATAAGTACCGACACTTTCATAATAAGTACCAAATTCAGACATAAAAATGAGCATAAAGTGATATGGACAAAACCAGGCTCCAATGAAGGGAATCAGATAGACCACGCAATCATATCAAGAAAATGGTTGAAAACAGTAGAAGATACTCGTTCATTCAGAGGCGCTAATGTGGATTCGGTTCATTTCTTAGTTATGGTGAAAATAAAAATGAAGATACTAAGGAACATTAAAACGGAAAAACGTAAAAAACAATGGAACATAGATAATTTAAAAGAAAAACATACGGAAGAAAGATACAGACGAGTATTAAAAGATAGACTAACACAAGATCCAGATGGAAGTATAGAGAAAAAATGGGAGAACATAAAAAACCAAAACAGCCGAGGAAATACTAAAAAAAACAACAAAGATGTAAAGAATGGTACGATGAAGAATGTGAAAGCAAAAGTAAACAAAAAGATCAAGCACGAAAACAATGGCTAAATACAGGAGGAGAGACAGAAGTGAAACAATATAAAAAAAGAAGAAAGAAGCGGACAAATGCTGTCAGAAGAAAAATAGCAGAGTGGATAAAGGAGGAGTTTATGATGAAAATAGAAACTGACAACCGACATAATAAAAAACTATATGATTACATGAGAGTAAAAGAAGCTAAGTAACGACCAGAATCAGCAATAGAGAATGGGAAGCATATTACAAGAAAGATCGAAAGGAGGATGAGTTTACAGCAAATCTTGAGCTAACAGTAGAAGAGGAATTCCTTCCAACATATGCAGAATATGAAGAAATAATAACAAATCTCAAACAGAAGAAGGCAGCAGGACCATATGGAATAGTTAACGAACTGATAAAGAGAGGTGGCGAAGAACTAAAAAGAATGATATATGAATTACTCATAAACATATGGAAGAAAGAACAAATACCAGTAGAATGGCGTTTAGGTCTAACAATACCAATCTTTAAAGAAGGAGACCAAACGAAAATGCGATAACTACCGAGGAATAACCATGCTTAACACAGTATACAAAGTCATGACATCACTTTTAAGGAAGGAAATAAACAAATACGCAGAACAGAAACTAGAGGAATACCAATATGGCTTCAGAAGTGGTAAATCAACTGTAGATGCAGTGCATGTAATGACACAGACGATAGAAAAAATCTATGAATATGGAATCGATTTACATATATTGTTTGTAGATTCTAAGCAAGCATTCGATAGTATTAGCAGGTGTAAACTGATGGCAGACATGAGGAAAATGGGTATTAAGTATTTACTTTTATTTCTTAGCATTTTGTTATTGTCTGCAATGGCGTACTTATTTACCTACAATTATTGAACTAACTCGCTTCAATCGAGAAATATGCCACAGCGCAATTATTCTACGCCCACTAGATACTTATTATCATGAGCGAAATAACTGCGTTATTTGTCGAAAGCTAAAAATAAATTTTTGAACCGTAGTATCATATAAATATGATACCTGGGGCCCGAGAAGGTTATAATCTTTCTAAAATAAAGGTAAGCTATGGCTACAGATTCGTTATTAATTTGAAAGTTTCAAATAATTGATGTACTAGCATTCAAACTGGTTTGCTTGTGTTTCATTTTAATGAATTTTCTCTTTCAACCGGTCTTATTGTAGTACAGAAAAAAAAACCATTTATTTGCTTTGTAGTTCTAACCACAGATAACCCAAAAATAGATGAGACACTGACTATGGCGCCATCTAAAGAGCCTGTCGACTAAACAATTGAATGATGTTAAAAAGATTTCTGTAATTTTAGGTTTTGGCGGTATATTCAAATTTACTGTATTTTAATTATATTATTTCGAAATAACCATTTATAGTCCATCATTAGACATTTCATTCAATTTAACTCCATTAACTCAATAGTGATTAGATGTTGAGTTGAATTGAATGAAATATCAAATGATGGACCATAAATGGTTAATTGAATTGGAGGAAATAAAACAGTAATCATATGAACAGTTTATTTATTTTGGTATAAAAATACACAACAAATAATTTCTTTCATAAAGTACTTTCCTTAACAAACAGTATGACAATAAATAAACGATAATGTAAAAACAATGCAATAATTAAAAAATAATTTGAGTAACATACATTCTAGATTTGAGTATCATTAGATTTTTAAATGATTTTAAGTAAAGATAAATGTAGAAAATTATTTATGATAAGTTTATATTAATTTATTTATTTATTATTATACTCCAAAAATACACAGAGCTGGACAAACTACTGGAGTATAACTGCTAACAACTTAATCAAAAAAAGTGTTAGCAATGAGTTGTTAACTACTATTTTTGGCAACTTTCTGTGGAAGAAAACATTTGAGTATAATTACTGTAAATGTTAGAACAAAAGTAATTGAAATACTTTTAAAGGAGAAGTTGTTAACTATTGCCCAGCTCTGTAAATACATGGTGCCAAGTAATTACATATAAGAGTGCTAAACAGCACTTGTGACTGTACACATTTTGAAATAATATATCTAACATTTCATTACCACTTAAAATACATCTTAATTTTTTTACCGGAAGTATTGAATAGGTTTATATCACAAGCTTAAACCTAGTATATTGCATATTTGTATATTTCTACATTTAAAAGCATTCCGTTCTTATGAAACCATTGCATGAGGCAGTTTAAGTTACTCTGCAGCTCCTGGCAGTCTATGATTCTTAAAATGTTTCTTAAGGGCTCTTGAAAATCCCACTGTCTCATGGAAGTCCTTTCTCGTTTCTGGTTGAGTTTCTACAAGTAAACACACAAAATAACAACAATAAATAAGTAAATACACAAATATGTTTGAAAATTTATATCAGCAAAAGAAAACAAAATGCGCTTACTATTGAAATTATAAGTTTACACATGTTTTTGTACTATGCCAAAAAATATCAAAAAATGTTTGAATGTTTAAATTTTTTTGGTTTTTTTGATTTCCTTTTTTTGGAGTTTTCAATTTTTTTAGGAATTCTTGATTTTTATTGGTTTTCAACTATTGTTTTTTTTAATTTTTGGTCTTTATTGGATATTTTGGATTTTTGGTTACTGCTAGACCAAATACTTGAACGTAATGCCTCAACAAAAATTAATACTCACTTCAATTTCCCATAAATTGTCATACGATGGGCTATATATAAGGGGTCAATACGTTCCATCCCATAGCTGGTGGAGGGAATAGCTATAACATAAAATAAAACCCAGATTATTATTTTTTCAATGGGTACATTTTAAAATGGAATTGTCTGAGTATGGTGAACACACGAGATGTAAATTGAGTGAATGAAAAAGATGAGTACTGAGTGTGCCATTTTTTTAAAATTCCATCTAAGCGCATTCATCCATTGGGCCATTCTCAAAGCTGTCAACAAGAGAAAAACATACAACAGGTGTCAAAAAACATCAAACCCTGTAAATGCTACATACAATGAAATAAAATGTTTGATGTTACATCATTACGTAAGTAAAGTTTGTTCAAATTATTCTATAAGGAGGGCGTACACACATATCACTTAGATGATAATTTCAAATTAGACGTTTCGTTATGTGAATTACAATTGTACACCCTCTTTATAGCGTAATTTTAACACATTTTACTAAAATAATGATGTAACATCAAACAATTTATTTCATTGTATGTAGCAGTACCTACAGGGTTTGATGTGTTTTTACACCCGTTGTATGTTTTTTTCTTGATGCCAGCTTTGAGAATGGCCTAATGGTTGAAAGCGCTTAGCTGAAATTTTAATAAAATTACACACTCAGTACTTGTCTTTTCATTCACTCAATTTATATTTTAAAATGTCCAAAATTATAGCATGCTATATTGAATAAAATAAAACTTACCATCAATTTTTGTTAATTTCCACTCATATGGGAAGGCAAATCAAACTGTCTTAATAACCTCAATTCGTCTTTCTCAAATATAAAGAAACACTGTTTTTGAAAATGAAATGAACATATCCTCCATCGTTTCCTCGTTGACAAATTTAATGATTTATTACCACTGAGTCTCAGCCATATTAATTTTATCTTCCTGGGTTGGAGGAACAAAACTGTAAAAAGGAATATTTACTTTAGTAATGCAACAATTTGCAGTTTAGCTAATGCAAAAAACAACCATGACCTCTAAAGATTACCTTAGTAAAAATTCTGTGTTTTATAAAAATAAAGAGAATGTATGTTAATTGAGAAAGAAAAAATGCTCAAATTTTTTTAATAAAACTTACCGAGTAGACCACTTATTATACTCCTTCAGAATATACTTTCACGTTGTCTTTTCAATTGATAACAATAAAGCAACGGAACAACAGATAAATATAACACTATCCAAATACCAAAACCTTATAATAACTTCAACACTTAAACTAAAAACAGAGATATAGTGGTCTATGACTTAGAAACGATAACAGTATATAACAGAACTAACAGATAAATCGCAATATGACATCGCGCATAGGCAGTAATGAAAATCAATGAAATTTGATTACTAACGACGTTACAGTTTTCGTTAATTTTTGGAATTATCTACCGATTTTAGTTACTCGACAGGCTCTATAGATGGCACGGTCTGCAGTGTCCTTAGCCTGGCTTTAACAACTCAAGCGAAACAGATATGGTCTTTCTTTGTAATGTGTTTCGATAGTATCATTCGGATGGGTCCCCTTCTTTCTAATGTGTTTTAATAGTATAAATCGGATGGGGTTTTTTCTTAGTTATGTGTTGTGGTAATACTTATTTATCGAATGAAGCCTTTCTTTGTATAGTATTTTGGAAGTATTGATTTGATTTTTGGTAGAATGAACTGAATGAATTCTAATTTGCATGTGCGCCTAAATTATATACACAAATTTCAATGATTTGTGGTAAAATTTAAAGAATGAAAAAAAGTAATCTTCAAACAAACAATATCAATATTTAAATAAGGTTGTACGCAACTACATCATTCATTTGAAACTTTCAAATTAATAAAGAATAAAGTGTGAATATGTAGCCATAGCTTACCTATTTTTTAAAAAGATTATAAGTAGATAGAGTACTTGTGTAACCCTATCTATACATTGTTTGATTAGCTATCACATCTTTTGTACGGAGTGCGTTGCGTATTTTTACCTCGTTATGAGGTATTTGGACCAATATTATTAACTAAAGAATGAACATATACCTAAATAAAATATAGAAGCGAGAACGATTTTACAACATCGAGAAAAGATATACTAACAATAGAAGATAAAACAAAAACACTACTCAAGTGAGAAATTGACAAAAGTACTCGTTAATTGTAAAAAAAAATAGTTGTCCTGTCAACCGTTATAATGGTAAGAATGAGTGAAAACCTTAATCGTAGATATAATGTTGATATGCGCGGTTGCAAAGTTGACCTCTTTCGTTCAGCTGAAATTAGTTATGAAAAATCAGTAGTCTTGGAAAATATGTACAATACGCAAATGAACAAATTGAATGGAGAGTGCGGTCCTGGTATAGGTAACACGTGTCTATTACCGGTTCCCGAAAATTGTATACAGCTATTACAAGTAACGGAATTAATTTCCAGGAAATCAACAGTGTGTATATTAAGTGCTTCCTAACATCATCCCACGAGTGAGTTCAGGAAAATTCCATTTATGGAGTGAGTATAATAGAATTTCCTTTTATGGATAATAAGTAATCCTGGTCAAAGCCAGACAAGTATTAATTGTACATAACAGATATCCAGTTTTTATGCTACATTCAGCTTATAAAAGATCCGTAATTAGGCCCAAATGTAGTAAATATGAGTACGTATGACTATAGAGGCAATCAAGATGAATCACGTCAACACTCATCCTATTCATCAGTTATTTCTACTACTAATTTCATGAGTAAAAAACAAGCTATTATCTTTAATTTCATAGCAAATTTCCAATAACAGATTATGTTTCTACTTATGAAGCGAATAAATAGTTGAAGACTTTCTATCTACACAAAAAAGGAACAAAAACAATCGTTAACGCACTACTATATACCCGAAAAATTATATCTCCTCACGAAATATTACTAATCTCGAAAGTTTGTCCATCTATACCTCATATCATACTTGAACAAGAACGTCGAAAGGTCCAATTATATTTTTAAGAATGGGTACATCCAAACCAGAATATCAACATACCCAGGAGTTCGTACCAAACACTTGGAAGGTGATAGAAAGACTAAAAATATTGATGGTATTTCATATACAATTTTCTCTTTACGCCCTTCGATCTAAAGCTTGGAATGAAAAATCGTTTTTAATTCACAATTAATAAATGGCTGATTGGAAACTAGCAATATTTCAATCGTTAATAAACACCAGAATTGCACACTTTCTGGCGTTAGATGGTGGATGCGCCGTTTTTTTGGTAATTAAATTTTTTTTCCGTTTAAATGCAACAATTGGATTTTGTGAACATTTTTAGAGATATCAAGTCCTCTTGTGACATCTCGATAACAGTAACGGTTTAAGAGATACGGGCAATTTTATGTCGCACTGCACACCTATTGGCGCATTCACATTTATTTTGAATGTACGATTACGGGAAGCATCCTGTATATTTAGTAAATTATTAATAAATTGGTGCAGATTACATTTATAGAAATAAACTTTTACATTGTTAATACTACTTTTATTATTTACCTATTATGATGTATAAAAAGCTTTTCTGAAAACAAACACAACTAATTTAACAAAAGTAAAAATACGAGAATACCAACAACAACCAAATACATACATTATTCTAAGTAGGCGACTGTCATCACACTTTAAAATCATTTCTTAATGCTGGTCATCTGTCTACACTTGTCAGGGTACAAAAATTGTAACAATATTTATTTTAAATTCAAAAATGGAAGAATGTACCTTTAATGAGTGTGCGGATATGCAAATGATGTTTCGAATGGCAGACGGAAATTCTAGCCTAGCTAGAAGACTTCATTCGGAACGATATCCAAATCGAAGGTTACCTAACAGGAAAACGTTTGAACGCAAAGATCAGAGTTTAAGAGAAACAGGTACGTTCAGCTTAATGCAGTAATTTTATAAACTTTTTTTACAATGGTTAATTACGTTGAAGGATCATTTTCACAGAAGAAAGGTGGCGAAGGGAGTATAAGACACGTACGTACTCCAATAATTGAATAAAACATACTAGATGATGTTGATAATGAACCTACAACCAGTTTAAGGAAACTTTCAGCACACTTTAATATTTCAAAACCAAGCGTACATAGAATACTTCAGGAACAACTATTGCATCCATTCCATGTACAAAAAGTTCATGCTATGTCTCCAGATGAATATCATCCTAGGCTTAATTATGCCAACTGGTTTTTGGGTAAACAACGGGAAGACCGACATTTGATTGAAAATGTACTATTTACAGATGAAGCAGGTTTTAGCAGGGATGGCATAATTAGTTCCCATAATCTACATCTGTGGGATGATGAAAATCCTCACGGGATAATTAAGACTAAACATCAATAAAAGTTTATGGTCAACGTATGTGCGTGTATTATAGGCAACCGCTTAATTGGTCCGTATATCCTTGTGGATCGTCTAAACGGACAGTCTTATTCACAATTTTTGCAGGATATTCTGCCAATTTTATTAGAGGATGTACCTTAACAAAAGCGCCAATGTATGTGGTTTATGCACGAAGGAGCACTTCCTCACTTTAGTCGTGAGGTACGTGCCCATCTGAACAATATTTTACCAGATAGGTGGATTGGAAGGGGTGGACCATTTCTACGGCCAGCACGTTCGCCATATATCAACCCATGCGATTTTCACTTTTGGGGTTACCTTAAAAGCTTAGTTTACAGTACACCTGTAAATATAAGAAATTGATTAATTGATAGGATACGTTTTCACTGCGAAAACATCCGAAATAATCCTGGAATGATATTTCAAGAACAAAGATCTAATCTTAGAAGATTGCGGAACTGTGTGGATGTGAGAGGAGTCCATATTGAACATTTGTTGTAATTTTTTTGAACCGTTTTCACTTTTTTAATGTCGTTAATTGGTTACTCGTTTTTTTAATCTGTTAATGTAATGTAGTTATTCATTTTTCAGGGCTTTGTTGCTATTTTCACTGTTATTGAAGTAATGTTCGTTTCAAATGAAGTTTCTTATGGTTAAACAATGGTACAGGATGCTTCCTGTAATCGTACATTCAAAATAAATGTGAATGTGCCAATAGGTGTGCAGTGCGACATAAAATTGCCCATATCTCTTAAACCGTTAATGTTATCGAGATGTCACAAGAGGCTTGATCTCTAAAAATTTTCAAAGAAGCCAATTGTTGCATTTATAACTGAAAACAGTTTTACTCATAAAAAATTGCGCATCCACCATTTAACTTAGTCGGTACCTGAGTTCACAAGTATGTTGTAGACTTGTATATCACGCCAAAAAGTGTGCAATTATGGTGTTTATTTACGGTTAGAATATTACTAATTTCCAATTAGCAATTAATAATTATAAATAAAAAACAATTTTTCATTCCCAACTTTAGAGCCCTATAGTTCGTTAACGGAGGGCGTAAAGAAACTTTTTTATATGAAACACCATCATTAGTTTTAGTCTTTCTATCACCTCCCAAGTTTTTGGTACGAACTCCTTGGACACCCTGTATATTCAGCTTTCGGAGACAAACTTATATCTCCACTCAATTAAGTAATATTATCCTCATAACATATGAAGATACAACTTACCGACCATTCCTATCGTTGGATGACTAGAACAAGTTATATGTACCTTAAATTGGTAACGACATCCGCAGAGTCTATAATATTGAGTAAACGGCTATTATAGTAATGGTACAGGCTTCTTAATTATATGCCGGTTAGGTTAGGTTAGGTTACGCCAATAATTGTGAAAGTTATTGTTTTAAATGCAAGGAACTTTATTTTGGTCTCTAACTACTTTGGAAATTTTCTTAAAACTACAGTGAACATTATTTTTAAAGTAGAGTTAAAAGTAGTAACGTAAAAAAACACAAATCTTAATTTTTCAATACAGCATAAAAAATACGAATGGTCCCTACATAACAATATATAAATTCTTAGTCCATAAAGTAATATAAAAGTGAAAATACTAAGTTAAATATTACAAACTATACATATAATCTAGATTATTATGTATGAATATCGTTAAAGCAGGGGAAACATAAAGTAGGTTTGTTTGGACAATTTCCGCAACAAGTCATTACTCTTTTAGTTTCATTTATTGCTTCTTTCAGACCCCTTTCTTGTTGTAGTTTTTATAGCAATTCTTGCACCTTTTTCTGCAACTTCTAGCTGATATTTCATATTTTAGTACTTAGTTTGTGTCATATAAATCCTTCAGTATTTGGTTTTTTCTTTGGAGTTGGTCCATCTTGATCTTTCTCCGTCTCCAGAATTATGTTTTCGGACGGTAGTAATCTTCGTATTATCTTCTCCCGAATATAAAAAATGTCCTTTTCAATATTTCTGCCAAATTTGTTATATACAGCCCAAGTATTTACTACACACGTACCAAGAAGCACTTCAAATATAACTGTACCATTCTAGAGTTTTCCGAAGGCATGTGTAGTAAGCTGACATTTGGTCTGAAACTTCTACTCCCTTTTTCGCCTTGTTATAGGCTATGATGGAGGTTTTAAAACATTCTCTCCATTTCGAGTTTTCCGCCCTGTTTCTTTCCGGTCGGGTGTAAGACTGGGGACGGTACTAATCATTAGCACAGGACGTTTGTCAACCCACTTCAATACTCTCACTCCGTGCTGATTTTGTGGACCATATACTTTACTTTTTTTCCGTTTTTTTTTGCAGACATTTTTCAGGTTCCTCTTTCTGTTTGACCTCAAAGTACCGCATACATAATTTTTAGATGACAGCAGATCTCTGGACAACTCCACACTACTATAGTTATTGTCAATATATAGTTCTGCCTTCGCCTAGAAACTCACTTAAAAGTACCATACAAATGTTATAAGTATGAGCTCGGCAGATCTGTATGATTTTTCCTGTATATATTCGAAGGTCAAAAGTATATCCCTCCGGCGTGCAAACGTTGTAAATCTTCACTACACATTTATGAGTTTCAGCTGGGAGATATTGTCGAAACAATAATCTCACTCTCGAAGAACTGGGAATTCTCCAACTATAATCGTGTTACAAGAAACTCATTTCAAAGGTTCTGCGCATAAACTCGAAAGCTATCAATGCTTTTACTAAATCATGGAAAATAGTAGACATGCAAGAGGGGGAGTTGCCTTCATGCAGATGATCCTTTTGAAATTAAGAGTATTCCAATTCAAAGCGAACTTGGAACAGTTGCTGTGAATATTATACGATCTAAGACAATTAATATATGTAATATTTATATTTCTCCATATATAAACCCATATATCAATACACTGAATAATACTATTCGTCAAATACCCAGTCCAGCTAAGTTCTCTTGAAAGTATTTTAAATAATTCTAACCTCGACCTAGTCAATGATGGTGAAAAAACACGATTTAACATAATTACAGGAGAAATATCGGCCATTGACTTATCACTTTGTGGCCCATCGTCCTTTCCTCTCTTCATTAAAAACATTCCAAATGCAAAATCCTCTTCATTCATACCAATATGACGGTTATCAGATGTCGACTGGAATTTATTTACATCGCTAATATCGAACAAAATCAATGAATATTTCCAATCCCATTCAGCCACTAAGAAATATAAACAAATACCTACCAGATTTCAACAAGCTGATGAATGAGCCATCGGTAAAACTACAGTCTTAGAAAAACATCCACTGAATAAAAATTGCCAGGACACGTTAAAGCTTTCTAAAGCAGCATTCTATAAATTTAAAAGACATAGAACAATTCAAAACTAAATAGAATACAAAAGACTAAGAGTACGCACAACATATATATTTAAGGAAAGTAAACAAGACTATTGGAAACAGTTCGTATCTAAATTAAGCAAGTCCACCCCCTTATCTTCGGTGTGAAATATGATTGAACTAATATCTAGAAAGAAAACTACATAGGAAATGCAATTTCTTCAACAAATACAAATACGTCTGATCCTCAACACATAACCGAAGTTAGGCAAATTATTACTAATCTAACTCTGATAACTTCATCTATACTCAACAACTTCTACACACTAGAAATATTACCGAATTTGTAAGTATCACTTTTATAAATAAACGGTTTTAAAGACTGAAACTAACTTTTTTATAATTCACGTATACTAAATTCATGTTGTGACATCGAAAACAGTGTCACAAAATAACCATTTCAGCATGGTTTATGGTAACTTTTTATACAGTTGGAGGCACTGGACGGTGAACCCACGACTTGATAAATTTTCTATAATGTTTGAAAAATTTAAATGATATGAATAAAAACAATAATATTGAATATAAACAATATATAATTATAAGGTAAGTCATGATTTGTAACGTCAGTCATATGTGTTTCAATTTCCAATTTTTCAGCATTGAAATTTTGTCAGTGCAGAACAAATGACAGATTTATGAACGTAAATGGAAGCAAATCAAAACATAAATACCATATACATATTTTGATAGATTTTACAGTTAGTAAATCATTAACTACATCATCCGTAATATTGCGAAGTTCTGGTGGAGTGCATGATAGTTCGTTGTTTAGTTCCATATTCATAAATTTCGACCTATGTATTAGTAACTTAATAAAAAAAAGGTAATACCAAATTATGTGAATATAAAATGTCACGCTAAAACATTACAAGCACAAAAAGCTATAAAATGTGCTCAACGAGTTTGGATAAAAGGAGAATGTAAGAAATGGTTCAAAGTTGGAGACTCCTTAGATAACTACATAAAAGTTGTACATTCAGAACTCACATTCCAATTACATCCAGTAGAATTTGACTGTTTGGATGACAAAATTAGAGAAAGTGTCAGCACGATGAAGCATAAGAAATTTAAGAAACAAGAAAAAAAGCTACAGAATCTTGAACACACACAACATAAAATTGAATACTCAAAACATCATGGAACTGTAAGTACCTACATACCAACACACTTTGCACCACGATTTGAAAACCTTTCAGACACTAATTTTACAGATAGTGAAATCGAATTTTCAAATAAAGGTTTAAAGTACAGCATACCACCAAAATTTACGAATAATATTAAACAAATTATAGCTACAGAGTCAGAAATAGCTTTAGAATCTAATTCAAATAATTTTCTTTATGAGAAATTAAAAATTGCCTATTTAATCAAAAAAAATTTGAACCTTCAAAAGCTAAACGTCAAACAAAAAATGACATTACAGTTTAAATGCAATAAAAAAGAAGATAGAAGATAATAACCTAATAGTTACAAAATCTGACAAGGGGAACGCTACTGTCATTTTGACGACTGAAAATTACAATTCCAAAATATATAACTTTATAGAATCTAGCGATGTAAAAGTTCTTAAAGCAGACCCAACAAAAAAGTTTTCTAATAATGTAAGGGATATTGTTAATAATTCAAATTATATTCTAAGTGATTACGAAAAAAGGTCTATCATACATAAGAATCCTCATTGTCCACAATTATATGGAACCGTTAAATTACATAAAATAACGAAACCAATTAGACCTGTAGTTTATTATGTTAATGCTCCTAATAATATATTGGCAAAGAGGCTCAACAATATACTTAATAGTTACGGATATGAATCTCAGTACTCAATTAGAAATTCAATACAACTAATCAAAAAGTTGAGAGCAATCAACTTGCAAGATAACTATAAACTTATTTCGTTCGATGTGACTAATATGTTCACTAAAATTCCTCCTAAAGAATGTCTAATACGTATAATAAAATTACTAGAAGATAAAAATATTAATCCAGGAATAATATTAGATATACTTAACTTATTCGATGTATGCATTAATCAAAATTATTTCACTTTTGACAATAAGATATATATTTAAAATGAAGGTTTACCTATGGGAAGCCCTATATCACCTATTGTGGCAAACATTTTCATGGACAATTTAGAAAGAAAGATTTTTGAAAGTAATATTTCGAAAAATATTTTATTTTGGTATAGATATGAAGATGACATATTAGCTTGTTTTATGGGTAGTGAACGACAATTAGATGTTTTTTTCAACCACATCAATAATTCACAACCAAAAATTAAATTTACATTAGAAATTGAAGAAAATAGCTCAATCAATTTTCTTGATTATCCATTAGATATGATAAATAAGCTGATTAATAAAAAAGAGGAAAAAGTGGGATTACAACTAATATTTCCTAAACAAACTGATGAAATAAAAACTTATAAAACCATCACATATGCAGGAAATATTTCTAATAATATTTCAAAGATAATATATTCAGCAACAAATACAACAATTTCTTTTAGAACAGAAAGTAACGTTAGTACAAAATTGTTAAATGTAAAAACAAAAATACCACCATTAAAGAAGTCAGGTATATATTAACTCAAATGCCCAGAAGTAATGCTGTCTATTTGGGTCAGACCCTTAGGAATTTTGAAGTACGATACAGTGAGGACTTACGAGCATACAGATTAAAACAACCAGATAAATCCCACTACGCAAAACATCTACTTGACACCAATCATTCATTGACACCTAACACAGAACAAAAGTGCTGCATATTTGTGAAAAGAAACAAGAACTGGATTTCCTTGAAGAACTGGAAATTAGAAGACATTTAAGAAACCCACAATATGAAGTTGTCAATGAACAGTTAAATCTAGGGAGTTCTCTACAAATAAACTGTCTCCTTAAGTGATAATTGTAAAGATCAGCATATATAGTTTTCCTGGTTTTCTATATCATTGCACAGTTATACTGATCTTAATTGGAAAAATGATATCCAGGATATCACCATAGGGCTAATAATATCTAAGCTTCAATATTTGTAATATCACATCTTCTTCTTTTTTCTATAAACATATATTAAGCCAATCACAAGTTAGGTTACTTCTTGGTCTAGCCAAAAATAACTACTAAACATCAGGTAGGCATAAAATGAAATGTAACTTCTGTCATTCTGACGATGATATTGATTTATCGAAACAATTGTCAATTTTTTAGAATTTTCAATAACTTTTATTATATTGTGGAATTAACTAGAGACCGTGAGTTTCATTTAAAAACACTATTGTTAAACAGTTTGGCATAAATGGCTGTATTTATGAATATAAGATCTGTAAAATTTTATCCCGAAAGAAAAGAAAGTCATGCCGAAGAATACCACGGTGTGTATTTAGTAAAGAAAATGTTGAGTGGATAACTAACCATTTTTGGAGCCAAAAGTGGAGACTAGAGGTGGTGCATTCAGTAAAAAAAAACAAATGCAAATATTTTTGCGATTTCTAAGTGATCCTTGATTTTAAATAGGGATCGGAAAAGAAGAAGGAGTTCATAGAACGACAATATGTAAAACGATACCTCATGTTTTACCAAAAATAGTTGTAAAGGCAGGAATTTGGATTAAGTTTCCTACAGAAAACTCGACTGACGAGGCAATCAACGAATGGGTACAGTTGTATAGATTTTCCTGTGCTTTTGCTGCAATTGATTGCACTCATGTACCAATAATAAAGCCATCGCTACATGGTGACGAGTATATCAATAGGAAAGCCTGGTGTAGTATAAATATGCAAGCAACTTGTAACGGAAAAGAAATTTTTACATCCGTAGGAGCTCAATGGCCTGGCTCGGTGCACGACAGTCGTATTTTAAGAAGATCAAATATTTTTGGTATGAGGAGAAGACGTCAACAGAACTATGGACTTATTTTAGGCGATGAAGGGTACGGCATAACACCATGGCTATTAACACCGTATAGAAACCCCACCACACCTCCATCACAGATCCTATCGACATTGCTCCTGAAATAATTTTTTGGATCAAATGGCAACAAAACAGTAATTTATACTATTCGGCGAAAAAATACTTAATTTTGCTTTTACATATTCATACCATTTATTTGTTTTTATAGCCATACTTCATTACCTACCTGGTACTTTTTGAAAAACAGTATTTTCTTGTCCTTCCACTAGCGCCAAAAGTTGCTTTTCTCACGCGTTTAAAACAATTTCCTGATTTCCCGTTGCAGTTTTGTCCGCCTTTTTCTTCAACTCGGTGTTCATATTTTGTATTTCCTTTTTTAGTTGTTTTTCAGTTAAATCCCTTCCAATTTGCAAAATATATTTTTGGTGCATTTCTTTGTATGCTTGTTCTTTTTTCTCTTTTATTTTAGGAACTTGCGATTTATCAAATATAATATTATAGCTTCCTAAAATTTCCATCAATTTCAGGTTGGACGAAATTTTTGCAGGAACTTCCTCCATCAAAAAATCACTTGTAGAATTTTCTAAATCACTACTCATTTTGAACGTGAGCCGTTAGCACTCGTTAATGATACTGGATTAAAAAAATTCCATGTGCTCGATATTTGCCTTTGTCGATTTCGGTAGTCAAAATTTGTCCATACTCATACAGTCTATCGAATTTCACGTCCGACGGATTAGTCATAAAAATATAAATATAGGCATTATCAGTATAAAAACATTTTTTTTGGATGCTTTACCAAATAAGAACTTTAAAGTACTTAAAATATCTAGCTTTTGCTAGTAAGTTAAAGCAAATGGTTATTCCCTTCAATTTAAGCGAATGCTATTAGCAAAAGCTACATCTACCTAGTAAAAGCTAAAGCTTATACTTCATACTAAGAGCAAATGCTAAGTTTTTATTCACTCGGGCCATTATGCCAACTAGCTGAAATTTTCCATATCATTCCGGCGTAACTAGACATGTACGCAATAAACATTTATCAATTATTTTCCTTTGAAATGAAATTTGATTATAGGTATACTACACAGTAATAAATTACAGCTTGAACTCAGGGCATAAAATGTTGTCAACAGCAATTTAGAACAATTGGACGTCGAATAAGGCCAATTGTTCTATACACTCTTGTTTAGACCATCGTTAATTAGGTCTTTTGTTCGGAACGTAGAGTGTTCCTTTCAAATAACATATGTTCAACACAATACACAAGCTTTACGTTTTTATAATGAATTACTCGATCGAAAATTATTCTGTGGATATTAAATGAATGATGAACGTTTTATACAACGTAAAGTATGTTTCCTTACATTTGCATATCAACAAATGTACTGAAATCGTTTGCTTTATGTGAATAAATGATTCATTGAGTGTCCCAATATAGACAAGAAATATTTCTTACTGGATTTCTTATTTTATATTTCTTCTTCTAAGACTTAATTGAAATTTCATGTACACTATTTTTGTCATTTTACTATTCAATAATTAAGACATATTCTCCTTCAAAATGAGAAATAATGATATTGGAAAATGGGGTTTCCTAATAAGTTTTTATCCTAGAGTATAGTTGTTTACTGACTTCTCCCATTAATTAAAGTGTAAAATAGTAGCCTGACGTCTGGAAAATGTTCAGTGGTAATGGATATCCTGTTGATACACTACAAAGAACTTTCTCATTTTTGTTCATGTATGTTTCTAAGAGAAAACACTGAAATTGTTACTATTATAAAATAACACTATTTACTCAGGAAATATGATACATTTGTATTAATATGTTCAGTTTATTCCAAATAATAAAATTTTCATTATCTACAAACTCACATTTCATTTTATACAATCAAAATGTAACAATAAACAAAACTTATTACAGCTTGTAGGATGAAAGGAGATATTTTCTATGAGAAGTTGTGATTACCAACATATTTCGTAGAATTGGTATCTGGTGAACTAATCATGTGATAAACAGTTTGTTTAAGAATAGATAGACGCGTTGCTAGGGCAGATAGAACACTGCAAAATAAATTGTGTAAATTATTTTCGTAACGTCATCCGTTTTCAAGATACAGGTCATTGAAAAAAGATTTATACACACTTTTTACGTTTATATCGAAACTACTGGCAACGTTGTGAAGAAATTTTGTACAAACGATTTAAAAGCTGACACATCACATACATTTATTTTTATAATAGCTTCTCATAGAGGGTTTTTTTAGTCACGAGGGGGTTAGGGTTCGGGTGCCCTAATGGTTGCCGCTCAGCCATTAATTAGGCTTATTGTGCACCCCCATTCGCAGATATTGAGCAGAGTCCCATCCTAATTTCTTAGCAAACAGTGAGATTCGTCGGACTAAACTTTCCTGCAGTCCCTCTTGATTTGTATCTGGGAAGATATCTAAACAGTAGGCTCTCCTTCTGCACAAGGCAGGACAATCGAAGATAACGTGCTTTGCAATTTCCTCTACCTCTCCACACATCCTGAAGTGGGGGTTTGTTACGTCAATCCCATCTTCGCTAGGTGTGCATTGATTGGCCAATGGCCAGTTAGGTATCCTACCAGTTGTTTCCTGCCCAGTCTGAGAGCATCTACTGCATTGGAACTAAATGGTCCTTTCAGAAAATTCTTTTGGACTGAGCGTGTCCTGCAACTCGGTTCCAGCGCTTTTGGTGTTCATGCGACACCCAGTTGGAGATAGTTTTTCGTATGACTCTATATGAAACGTCGTATGCTGGTTTTGGTCCCATGGGGATGAGATCAGCTCCTTTCTTGACACACGTATCAGCTCGCTCATTTCCAGCTACCCCTCTATGGCTTGGCACCCAAGTGAGAATTACCCTATTGACTTTTGCCACGTTTTTCAGGGTATTATGATAGACCCACACTATCTTCGACGTATAGCTGTGGCTTGCTAAGGCAATATGAGCCGCCCGACTGTCTGTGTTCACATATATGGTCTTTTTGTTATATTTCCTGTGTATGCATGTTCTTCCGCATTCGATTAGTGCGGCTATTTCTGCTTGAAATACGGTCGGCAGCTTACCAAGGCAGACGCTTATGCTTTGCCTGGGTCTGACGCCGTAGACGCCTGCTCCTGTACCCGTTGGGGTCTTAGACCCGTTGGTGTACCAGGTCATACTGTTCAACATATGTTGAGGTTCTCCCTGAGCCCAAACGGATCTGTCACTCAAGTTAACGCGATATGGTATCTCAGTTTCCACGACCTTGGGCATTCTGTCAGGTGGCATTTCAAGGATGTCGCATCTCATGGTGGCGTGTATTTTTGTATCTTTCATGGCATGGTGCTTACACCCGTTGCCATTACACTGCATTCTATATGCAGCCATTTTAACCTCCCCCCGTATACATATAGATCTATTGGTGGGATGTTTAGCAGTATTTCCAATGCTGCGGTTGGAGTGCCTTTCATGGCGCCTGTAATGCTCAGACACGTAGCTCGCTGCACTTTTTAAAGCGTTTTAGCGGCCGTGCTTTGCTGAACTTTAGGCCACCACACAATTGCACCGTACACTATCATGGGTCTGATTACTCTGGTGTACAACCAGTTTACCATTGACGGAGTTAGACCCCAGGTGCACCCAATTGCTCGTCTCATCGTTATTAGTGTGATCTGAGAACGGCTTGTGATGCTCGCTAGATGGCTGTTCCAGGTTAGCTTGTCATCTAACCGGATTCCTAGATATTTTGCTTCTCTAGCAACCTTTATCTGATTGCTGAAAAGTTTTGGCACACTAGTGATCTCCACAATTCACTGTTTTGTGAATGGTACCATGATGGTTTTCGAGGGATTGACAGACAATCCCTCCGAATCACACCACCTCTCCACTACCGAAAGTGCCCTCTGCATTAGTTCCAGGCAGATGCCCAAGTGTGTTCCCCATATTAGAATAACAATGTCGTCAGCATATCCTTGAGCATACTATCCCTGCTCGTTTATTGCAACAAGGAGGTCATCGACTACCAGATGCCACAGCTTTGGTGATAGAACACCTCCCTGTGGACATCCTCTTTCTGTCTTCACCTCACTTGTGACACCACACAGGGATGCTTGTACTCTCCTGCTGCTTAGCATGTTCTCTATACATCGGGTTATTGTCCTGTCTGTGCCCCTGGATTCCAGCTTTGACACTATTGGGCGAGTGCTCGTGTTGTCAAATGCTCCCTCTATATCCAGGAATAAAGTGCATCTTTTTTGTAATTAATGGCTTTCTCTATCTTTCCCACCAAGCTATGCAAGGCAGTTTCGCAAGATTTACCATTTTGGTAGGCATGTTGGTTAGGATGCAGCGGCTTGTTACCTAGCACTGTGAGCCTCAGATGCCTATATATCATCTTCTCTATTGCCTTGTGAAGAAATATTAAAAGACTGATCGGGCGATGAGCCTTTGCAGTATCGAAAGAGAGTCTTCCAAGTTTCGGTATAAATACCACCTTGGAGATTTCCCAAACCGTAAGTATAACTCCTGTGGCTAAGCTTACTCTCAGCAGACTCACAAGTCTTGGAGTTATTATATCGGCGCTTTTTGGGACTGGGTAGATTACATCTAGTCCAGGCGCCTCGAATGGATCAAAGGATTAGATAGCCCGTGTCACAGATCTATATGTGACTATGGACTTCGCATATTTCCAGTTATCCCGAGTTGCCAGACCACAGGCAACTTTCCGTTCTTCTCTGGCTTCGCTTGTTGCTTCGACTTTTATTTTGGTCGAACCTGGAAAGTGCGTACTGAGCAGTACTGCCAGTGTCTCCTCGATGCCGTCCGTGTATACTCTTTGAGTACGGTTTCTGGAATGTTCACTGGATTTTGAGCCATGATGCTGTGGAGTTTTGTACAGTCAGAGACATTCTCATTGTCGTGACAGAAATTTCTCCATGAGATTCTCTTGACTTTCCTCACTGCTTTGTTGAATTTAGTGAGCGCTTTCGTATGGCTGTCCCAATGTCCTGTGTGTTTGCACTGATTGTACAACCTGCGGACATTCCTTCTCAGAGATTCGAAATTCCTGTTCCACCAACGTGCATTTCTGTTGGTTTTCTGAGCGTTTCGAAGCAGACCTCGGTAAATGAGTTCATTGTGGTGCTGTTGATATCGCATGCGATTCTCTCAACCCCTTGCTCTAAGACTGGGTCAAGTGAGACCAGATTGATTTCAAATTCTTTCCGGAATGCTTCCCAATCTGTATATTTGTGGTTTCTAACAGTCTCTTTCGTGTAGGTCGACTTAATAGTGGAGGATATATAGTGATGATCCGATGCTGAGACTTCGTCCAGTACCTCCCAGTCCCCAATTTTGCTAGCCACAAAGTGGCAGCCGAAAATAACGTCCAGCACCTCTTCGCTAAGCAAATCCCCCGTTCTGTTGGAAAGTTGGCTTACGGCCCTGATTCAATGAAGTTAAATTTGACTCTATTAGGTAATTAACGAAGTACTCACCCCGGTTATTGGTGTTGGAGCTCCCCCAGGCCAGATGGTGGGCATTGGCGTCCATTCCCAAGTTGTTGTCCCGTGTTACACAGTCCTCCTCATTTCCATGGGCGGAGGTGCTTCTGTGGAGTCGTATGGCATGTACACTGATGCAAGCAGAATTCGGATGTTTCCATTACCTGCCTGCAAGTGTACCTCAGTTACGGCGGTGTCCCTAGAACAGAGATCCGTTATTTTCAACGTTTTAATGTTATCCCTAATAAAAATACAAGCTCTCGGGTTCACATTATCAGTGTCGTAGATTAACTTACCCTTCGCAGTGCTTATTCCCATCACTCTGCGTTTGACGGTCTATGGTCCACTCCTATGTCATCCGCCAGGATCTTCTGGCGGAGCGTCGCCGCTCTACTGTGGTGTAGGTTGATTTGTAGCACTGCGATCATCTTTACTAACTTTATATGGTCCCCCTTGCAACTTGAAGAGAACTCATTCTGCTCCCACGAATGAGCGCATCCCAAGTTTCCTCAGCTTCTGCAGGGATTCGTCGTCAATGTGTATGACAATAAACTGTCCTACAGGCGTGACATTGCTAACCACGACAGTCCAGTGCTCTTTTTCAATCCACTGTGGCTCTTCAGACCAAGCATCACATCTTCCTTGGTCTCCGCTCCAGTGAATCGCGGTACAAAATTTGTGACTTTCCATATCTTCACCAGATTTGTGGCTAGTCCTCAACTGAATCTCGCCAAACGGATTCAGCTGCTTGAACTGGGCCTCCAGTCATACCTTGGTGATAGAGTTGGCGCAGCCTACAACTCCCGCACCGTTCTCAGGATGGCACCTAGATATTCTGACGTCTTTGCCCCGCAGGGCACGTCTCCCCAACTCCATTTTGATCGTTAAGGCTCTCTCTTTGTCCAGTCTTGTCTCTGGACGGTTCACATGGACGATTGCCATCTTTTCGACCATCTGCCTTGGATATTTTTGCCATCTTTGCAGTTTTCTCCGGGGTCCGCTGCGAGTACAACTTCTTCCCCCCTGGGGTTTCCTATTTGGGTGACTACAGTTGGGCTTCAGGTTTCGCACCTTGCCTCGGCTTAAACCCAGCGCCCAGGGTTCCAGAGGAACCGGATTTGCTTGTGGGTGGTTCAGCCGGAGCACCGTGATACTCCTTCCACGCCAACTGTCTTTCTTTCCTCGAGAGAATCCTCTCGCCTTTGGCGAGGGCTTCTTCTTTCCTTAGCCGTCTCAGTTCACCTCTCGAGCGCCTCTTCTTTGGTTCTCTCGCTAGCGACTGCATTCCTGGGTTTTTTTAGGTGTTACCATCCTCCCGAGAACTTAGCAACTTATCCTCCTCCATTTCTGTACGAGAATTGGTGTCGGTTTCCTGAATAGGACTGCCTGCGGTCTCTTGGCTACATTCCACTTCAGGGTCTCTTCCTTTTTCCTCCGTGTTATTCATGTTGATCCCACTAGTACCGGGTTAGTACAGTCCATTCCCCCAGTGACCCGTAGGGGGAATAAGGCTGCTTTTCTGGGAGGTCGCCCGGTATCCTAGAGGCTCCGTTTGCGACGGTGCTCTGCCACCGCCATGCACCTATCGGCACGGGTCGCCTAACACCTTGGGTTGGGGGATGTTTATCGACCTACCGGTCTATATCCGCTGAGTTCAGTTGCAGCAGTGCCACCACGTGAAGGGTGTAATCTATAATCACACACTCCCAATTATGTTGGGAGTACCCAGCGAGCTTGGGACAGTTTAAGGAGGTGCAATATCCTAGGACTCTCCGCGCAAAACCTGTCCCCTGGGCTCTGCCTCCCTCCCCCGTTCAACTTTACGTCCATTGGAAAAGGGAACAGAGCCCTCGACATATCTCTCATAGAGGGTGCTAGTTACATATATTACATTACTATACATAAGGTGAAGTAAAAAATTATAAATACTTAATTTACTTTAAGAAAGGAACTGAAGAACTGATAATCACTGTTTAATTTATGTTTCAGTGTTTTCTCTAAATATTCTTATTAAAAGTATCTTCATTTTGTTTATTTGCTCGTTGTATCAATTAGTACCTGCTGAACTAGAATTAATATGTTTCAAATTTATTTTAAATTAATATAACGTACTATGCCTTTTGTAAATTAGTCTGTCCCTTTCAATACAGTTCATTTATGAAAGGAGCATAATGAACACTAGTAAAAATGGTGGAAGGTTGTACTCACTAATAAAGAAATATTGATCATACAGTTTTATTTCACCAGAAGATTGATGTAGGCTTCGCATTCAGGTTCGACCTATTTAAAAAACAGTGCTCAAAAAAATTGAAATAACACTTTGGGATAACCTTGTAACTTATGAAGTGATAGTTAGTTACAGATGGACATTTATATTCTGAAAGACACATATTTTCTTCTAATAAATTTTACATACAAAATAACATGTATAATGACATGACATGACATGACAAAATTACATACATAATTACGTAAAAAATTGTACATAAAAAATTCATAGAGGACTACGTAAAAATTACTTAGAAAATAACATGAAAAATTGCATAACATATTCCATCATGAATTACAAATAAAATTACATAATAAAATTGAATACATAATTACATACTAAATATCATACAATTTTTTTTACAAAATTACATACAGAATTATATGCAAAATGACATCAAAAATTACATAAAAAATTACATCAAAAATTACATAAAAATTAAATGGAAAATAACTAAAACATTACATGAAAAATTAGAAAAACTTAAATACATATATACATACAAACGTACATACAAAATAACATGCATAATTACATAGAAAGTTACAAAGTAATTACATATATAAAATTATATAAAATGGTACATAAAAAGTTACATAATAAATACATAAGAAATTACGTAAAAAATACATAAGAAACGACGTAAAAACTACATGAAAAATGCATAAAAAATTACGTTGAAAAATAAATAAAAGACTACGTAAAATATTAGATAAAAAATTACCTTAAACATCGCATAAAAAATTAGATTTATTATTATAAGAAAATACAATTTTTTTTCAAAATTACATACAAAATTACATAAAAAATTACATGAAAAATTACATAAAAAGTACATAAAAAATTTCATAAGAAGTTGCATGAAAAATTAGATAAATAAAAGGATTACGTAAAAATTTACATACAAAATTATTTTCAAAATTATACAAAAAATTATTTACAAAATTACATAGTAAATTACATAAATATATATGTACAGTTGTTTTTAAAATAGAAGTATAGCAGTTCGTTAAGATTTCCTATCAGTAAAAACTACAAAATTCTATCAGATTCCGTAAAATATACACAATTGATACCTGTAAAATAAAGGCTCAACTATCCTCAAACGATATTTGATACTGCACAGGCTTTAATTAAACGTTACATATCGATTATTGACCAAATATAATGAATTTTAGCGAGATAACATCTATAGTAAACACAATAAAATTCGACACTTGGTGGCTTATAACACGTAAGTTCAAGAGCCAATAAAAAATGAGACACCCTTATCGCCACTGCCCCAGTATAAAGTCACTGTATGTTTGTACCGAGTAATTTTGAACAGAATTTTTTGATGGAATTAACTGCCTCGACCCTTAGGTAGGCATAAAATGAAATGTAGCTTCTGTCATTCTGACGATGATATTCAGTTATCGAAACAATTGTCAATTTTTTAGAATTTTTAATATTTTTCATTATATTGTGGAATTAGCTAGAAACGTTGAGTTTCATTTAAAACTCTAATAATTTTTTGAGGTTAATGTAATCTCAAACAATATTCAATTTTACACTGAAAAGGTACTCTTGGTAAAACCCTATACAGGGTACAGTTTTTGGAATATATTGATTTTAAATAATGAAAAACCAAAAGCAGCATTATACTAATGCTAAAGTTATTATTAAATAAAGAATCACACGAATTAAAATAAATTTGACTAAGACCATGAAATTATCAATCAGATTAAACGTTTAAAATGCCCCCTATGGAAGCGGGTGCAGTTTTCTACCTATCCTAGTAACAGGGCCACTGTTTGAAACACCTTGTATATTAGCAATAGAAAGTATTTTGTAGATAATAAACTGAATGTGAAAAAAGTAGTGATAACTTCGCTGATTTATTATTTTTCACAAAATCGGGAAGTGCTGAATATCACACGCTAGCTTGTATAATAAATCTTTTGGAAAGTTTTTCCAGTCAAAGTTAACTTCAATGTTGAAACGATTATTTATAGATTATAGAAATTATTGATATATTATCTCTTTTGATTCACCCAATATTGATGAAAACAGTAAATATAGTTTTTTTATGTAACACAGACGTTCAACACTCTCATTTGTTTATGTCGTTGTATGTATAAACCACGCACCTTTACTTTTGTTCCAATTCTTTGAAGGTGCTGGTTGAATTGTAGAACAAGCGTGAGCGATTGTAAATTAATGGTATCTGGCACCGGAAAGACAGGGAGAAGAATTGCATTTGCAGTTACCACATTGCATTTAATATGGTATTAGATTACTTCGAGCACAATAGAAATTTCATATGTTAGTGTGGGCTTACAACAAAAATAAAACTAAGGAGAGAAGAACGATATAGGTTGTTTCATCAAATTTGAACAAAAACGTTGTATTGAGTAATTAAAAACGTTCAAATTATGTCAAATTGAATAAAATAACGTCGGGGAAGAAACAATACCGCATATGTCACATTGTTCAAAAATCGTTATTTTGTAACCAATCGACTAACAAAGCCTCTATCGTAGCCTGTCCTTACAACGAATAATAATATGTTGTATTAGTTTCGCGACAGATTTACTATTAATAAATATTACCAACTAAGATACTTCCATACTATACTAATGATTTTGTGAGGAAATAATAAGCTCTATTGTTTTTATAGAAATATTATATTGAAAGGAAATGGAGCAACATGAACTTAGATCAAAGGACATTAATTATTGTAAACTCCGTTAAAAAAAATTCGGTAAATCGGCGCAGGTCCCAGAATGCAGTGAAGAAGAGAAACATCTCTTAGCTATATTCTAATCATTAATGGAGTTCGTAAGCGAGTATGTAGGGTAACATATCTTAATACATTCGTTATCAAGAAATGGACAGTAGGATACTGGTTTGATCAGAAACCAAAAATTGACGACGTAGCTGCTGTCAGTAGTGCAACTCATTCGAAAACGGTTAGGGCCTCGCCTGTTAGAAAAAAGTGGGACATATATTTCATTAACCAATTTGTTGCCTCGTTACCAACAATACTCTCTCACTATTGTCGTCAGTCGTAGATAAAAAATACTTGGATACAATTGTTACCTGATCTGCTAAATTGTAAAATTTCTATTAGGACAGGTTTCCAAAGAAAATGTCGTTAAGAGATTTATTTTCGAATCAATTTATAAACAGGAATAATTAGTCCAAGAGAAGATCAATGTGATTTATTTTCTTCCTACAAGTCTGGAAATGTATCTAAAGAAGACTAAACGAAGCATGTTGGAGCAAAGGATAGAGCTAAGAAAAAAAGTAGGAGCTCTCACAAAAGCATGCGCATTTTACTACCAAACAAAACTGAATGTGCATAATTTTACGATGTATAATCTTGGCAATCACGAAGTGTCATGTTATTGGTTTGCTGAAACTGCTTCTGATCCCTTATCTTCCACATTCGCGTCATGTATTGCTGATGCACTAACCGCCACTCTGAATGCAGAGATTGCTTGTTGTTTTCTGGTCTGATGCTTGTAACTATCAAAATAGGAACATAGCGTTGTGCAATGCTCTATTACTTTTCCGCCCAACCTATCTAATATGCGAGAAAAGTATTGGTTCACCCCAAAAAAGCTGGAAATTTGAATTTTTTTTGGGTTATTTTTATGTTTTCCATCAACAATAACCCAAAAAACGGCTTTTACAAAAAAATCCTGTGTGTATGTCGTCGTCGTTGTCGTCGGCCACTTTTCTTTACATGTCTTGTTAGCACGATACAGCCTCCGGAGTGCCACAAGTCATCAATTTTATAATTGAATATTGTTGAGGACATGTTACAGATGAAACCTTTTGATTTTCAACTCACCAGAGCCAGCACAACGGGTGCTATGGTACTAGAAGTACGACATTTTAGTCATTTTTTGAGAAATTTCTCCGACTTAACATAAAAAGCTAGATTGAAACCAAAACCCTATCAAAGCTTCTTGTAGATTACAGATTTTTTGAAGACCTTTGTAAAGAAAATTTTCAGATTTATGCATCAGTAAGGACATTGAGGATGGTTGGAGATCCTATGGCAGAGGACCTAAAAGCATTAAGATTACGCAATGGTAAAATATCGCTTAAAATAATTTTTTATGATGAATTCACCTCAGTACCTAGGCGTTCAAAAAAAGCATTGATTGTTCTAGAGAACGTTCCACAATTACACCTGGAAAGGCAAGTCCAAGAGGCTTCATCTTCAAGAGTTGAAGAGTGTCTTCATATATTGTTGTCATTACTACTAATTTTATTATTATTACTTACATTTAAATGCAAATTCATTCTATCTTTTGCTTCTCCTTGTTAATTACCTATGTAAATCCTTTTGTTGTGAAATAAAAGAAAACAACCCAAGTCACATTTCTAATAATTTTTTTCTAATACCTCTTGCGTACCTACCACAAAATAACATAAAATACTAAATTGTATCAACTGGTTGTAAATGTAATAATTAGATTATTTTAATTTAAATAGTAAGACAAATCACAAAAATATTGAAATTGGAAAATGCAAGGAAGTTTTTTTTATTTAAGAAAAATAAAGCGCATCAACCCTTTAGGTTATTAGCGCTACCAAATGTTACGATAATACATATTAAATAGTACTTGGACAGTCTATTAATACATATTTGACTGTTAAAGTGCATTGACACACTGTACAGCGGGATTGTTTGGATTTTGACATTAAGTGTTCATGGGAAAATCGGGTGGGAACTATTCGAGGACGGTTCAAGATAACTTGTTCTTTCCTATTTTCTGGAACGCTCCTCCACCGTTTAACTTCTCTAAGTTTATCGTGAGATTGGGACCACTGATGTTGCCAAGCGTTATTAACCGATGCCTTGATGTGTATTTTGATGTCTGACATCGTAGCTCTCGTGACTTCGGTGGCATTAAGATCCTGAATTGCAGTTTTGGCTGCTGCTTCGGCTCGCTCATTGCCCTCTGTGTGTGAAGGCACCCATAAAAACTGTATAACTGCTCCTGAATTGTATAGCTGGAATATTTTCTGCTTGGTTAGTATCAGTGTTGGATTTGATGGATATGTCTGGCACAAACTTTCAATTGAGTTCAATGAATCCGTTATTAGGAGCAAGTGTTTTAAATTTTCTCTATTGGCATGGACTAGAGCTTGAAATATCGCATACAGTTCTCCAACTAGAATTATTGTAATATGAGGTAGTCTAAATTTGATTATTGCATTTGGTGTTACGAGTGCGGTTCCAACTCCAGTATCCATTTTAGAGGCATCATTGTAGATATGGGTATATTGTTGGAAATAAGATATTTTCTCATGATATTTTCCTCTAATTAGGGTATGGTTTGTTTCGCTCTTATCAAAACTTGTCAACGATGTATCACATATTGGTGGTTTTATTATCCATGGAAGAGAGGAGGAAATGAATTTAGGAATAGTTGCAAGAATAGATATATTTAGAAGGTTGAGGGATCTGTTAATTCTTTCATAAAGTGGTGGATCTGTTCTTTTCTTTTTTTTTTATAGTCAGCCGAATAACGATTGGAGAATGTGTTGTCATAAACTGTGTGATTGGGATTTGCAGATATATTGATCGCATAAGAGAGGCTTATGTGAATCCGTCGGAGTAGGAGGGGGGTTTCGGATGCTTCACGGAGAAGGCTCTCGGAGGGGCTT
Source organism: Galeruca laticollis (assembly GCA_963921935.1). Classification (NCBI taxonomy): domain Eukaryota; kingdom Metazoa; phylum Arthropoda; class Insecta; order Coleoptera; family Chrysomelidae; genus Galeruca; species Galeruca laticollis. The sequence goes on along the minus strand of OY998176.1, from coordinate 146,788,099 downwards.
GAACGAAATGCACCCAGGCAAATTCTGATCGCAGTATTCTGGACTGGATTTAAAAGATTAAGTACTGTTTTTCGCTGATGATTAGGCTACACATCCGTAATCAAGACGTGATCTAATTAATGAACGATATATACGTATTAAAGACGTTGAATCAGCGCCCCAATTCCTATTAGATAGTATTTGGGGCAGATTAGAACTTTTGTGAGTTTTAAAAATCAGGTCGTTAATGTGAGTTGTCCAAGTCAGCTTGTAATCTCAAATCATACCGAGATATTTTATATGATCACAAAGATTCAAATTATTGTTGTATAACTTGAGTATAGGGTTGAAGGGGAACGGATTTTTGGAGAAATGATGTATTTGGTTTTCTCTGCGGTGAATTGGAATCCTGTAGACTCAGACCAGGTTTCAAGATATCGAATATGTTGCTGCATGACAGACGTCATGTAGTTTATGTTTATACCCTTAATATATAAAAATGAATCATCTGCGTATAATTTTCCCTTCAATGGCTTTTCAAGATTATTTAAAATATCGTTCAATGTGATTAAAAAAAGTGTTACGCTTATTATCGAGCCTTGAGGGGTGCCATTTTCTAGTTCTTTGTTATTCGAGAAATGCCCGTTCAGTTTCACACGAAAGGATCGTTTATGTAGATAGTTTTCAAAGGATGCAAGCATATTTCCATTTATTCCCCAATCGTCTAATCTTAATAATATTTTATGCTTTCAAGCTGTATCATATGCACGTTTGATGTCAAAAAATACGGCTAGAACTGTTTGCTTGTTAAGTACTGCTTCGTGAATGTCGGATTCTAAGTCAATTATATTATCAATTGTTGAGCGTCCTTTTCTAAAACCGTTTTGTTCCTTGATTAGTGAGGAGTTGGATTCCAGGAACCAAACAAGTCGGTTATTAATTATTTTTTCTAATGATTTGCAGACACAAGAGGTGAGGAATAGAAGCCTATAGGAATTAGCAGTATTTTTGGGGCAGTTTGGTTTTAAGATCGGTACTGTTGCCGCTTCCTTCCAAGTATCAGGGAATTGTTGTTGAAGCCAGTGATAATTGAAAATATTTAATAAGAATATTGAAGCTGGGTTGGAAAGGTTCTTTATGAATGCTGTTGTGATATTATCTGGACCAGGGCTACTATCTTTGACCTTTTTCAGGGCTTCGTAGAACTCATCCAACGAAATGGAAGTGTTAAGGGGAGATTTATTGTTGGAATCGGTACGAATGGGATTGAGTTTTCCAGTAAAATGTTTATACTCAAGAAATTTACTGTCATAATTGGTATTACTGGAAAAGTGTTCAAAAGTGTTTGCTAATGTATCGGAAATTTGCTGAATACTCGTTAGATCTTGTCCTCGTTCTGTCAGTATATTGATATTGAAATTGGAGTAGGTACCAGGTATTCGTCTGATCCTATTCCAAATTTCTGTGGGGGGCGTAGAGATGTTTATGCGATATACAAAGTTTAAACAAGTCTCTATCTTAGATCTTTTTATTATGTACCGTGCTCTAACTCTGAGATTTTTGAATTGTTGTTGATTTTGTATGGTATTATGTTTTTTATACTTATTAAATGTTTGTTTACTCAATTTTATTGCTTCTTTACATGCATTATTCCACCATGGTACGGTAGGACCATTGTGGAATAGAGATGATTTTTCTATCGCTATATCCGCGACTTGGGAGTCCGATTCTGGCGAGAAAGTGATTAGTTGTGTGTTGTATCGATTTGCAAATAAGTGCACAAAAATTAATAAACAACAATTAGAAAAACAAGTTTTACAGTGAAAAATACCGTAAGTATAAGCTGGGTAAAAGTATAATTATTTGAAAACCAATGAAATAAGATTAATAAGAATAAATTGATATATCAGAACTCAATAAGCTGCCCTCAAAAAACTAGTATTGCTGATAAGAGACTGACTTCCGACGGGTCGACTGGGATCAGTCTTTTTGCGCGGCTTACAAGTTAATAAGGACAGGGCAGTATTTAATTATATTCGAAATCATAAATAAAATATTAGTGTAAGGAATTTGGAATAAAATGTACACAGACAGCGACGATTATGTGACAGGTGAAAGTAAGAAAAGATCTGCGGAGGAAAACCTTGGAGGACGCGTTGAGAAAAGTAGAAAAACAGTCAGAACCTCTACGAAACAACAAAGAATGGAAGAAGATAAACTGGACACATTGATTTCGATGATGAAAGACATGAAACAAGATCAAACGTTAATAAAAAATGAGCTGCAGCAACTAAGAAACGAACAAAAAAAGTTTAGTGATGAAATAATGTCAATAAAAAAAGAAAATGAGTTATTACGGGAAGAAAATAATATAATCAAACAGGAGAATATGATTATAAAACAAGATCTGAATGACTTGAAGAAGAATATGGAGTGGTTGGAAAAAGATAAGAAGAAAAATAATATTGTAATGCGTGGACTGGATGTCGATAAAATTAACAATGAGACAATGAAAACCACATTAGAAAATTTTATTTCAAAAAACTTGAAAGTGGACATCAAAATCAAAAGTACCGCAAAGCTTTCCTCTAAAACATGTCTGATTGAAATGGCAAATGAAGAAGACAAGTACAAAGTTATGAAAAATAAATCGAAACTTAGGAATCTTTCACAGCAAATATTTATCAATAATGACCTAACGAAGCAAGAAAGGAACAAACGTAAACAAATGAAAGTAATAGCGGCACAAGAAAAAAATAAGGGAAAAAATGTGAAGATAGGATACAATCGGATCGTTATAGAAGGAGAAGAATGGAGATGGAACAAAAATAATGAAACACTGGAAAAACGGCAAACAAAAAACTAATAGATTCACAGGAGATAATAGTGGACAGGATAATGACTCGGAATGAAAAAGGACATACGATTATACAAAGAAACAACGATAAAGAAATAAGGAAGCCAAAAAATAGGAGAAAAAACGAAATTTAAATTGGAATTTGGAATATAAGAACAATGTTGATACCTGGGAAAATGCAAGAAGTAGGAAATGAATTGATAAGATACAATATAGGCATAGCGGCTTTGCAAGAAATAAGATGGAAAGATCAAGGGGCAATTGATAAGAGCATGTATAGTCTTAGATATTCTGGAGACAAAAAGCAAGGAAACCGGGGAGTAGGATTTATGGTATTCCAGTCAATGAAACAAAAAATTATTGAATTCAAACCAATAGATGAGAGGATGGCATACCTAAGAGTGAAAGCAAAACCATGCAACATATCCCTATTAAATATTTACGCTCCAACAGAGAAGGACAGCAATGAAGAAAAGGATAAATTTTACGAAAAGGTAGAAGAAGAAATAGAAATAATACCAAAAGAGGATACTATAATAATATTAGGAGATTTTAATGCCCAAATAGGTAAAGAAGACTACATAAAATGCGTAGCAGGGAAGGAAACTATACACGAAAAAACAAATAACAATGGGCAGCGACTGTGTAACGCAGCAAGCACGAATATGTACATAAGTAGCACAAAATTCCCACATCCAAAAAAACATAAAATAACATGGGTATCGTCTGATAACAAAGCAACATCTCAAATAGACCATATATTAATTAATAGGAGAAAACAAACATCAATTAAGGACGTGAGAACATACAGAGGAGCATGTGCAGACTCCGATCACTTTCTTGTTATTGCCAAAATAAAACAAAAGATTAAAAAAAACAAAAAGGGGAAGAAATTAATTAGATGGAACATAACAAAGCTAAGTGAAGAGAAAGTAAGGAAAGAATATGAAACACAGATAGAAGAATTGCTAAGCAAAATAGTGAAAAAGGAAGACAACGTTAACGCACAATGGGAAGCTATAAAAAAATCCATTCAAATAACAACGGAAAAACACATAGACAAAATGGATAAAGATAAAAGAAAAGAGTGGTACAATGATAGTTGCCGTGTAGCAGTAGAAAAAAAAAGGAAAAAAGACAAAAATGGTTAAGAACAAACGAAATAAAGCACAAGCAAGAATACATAAAAAGCAGAAATGAATGTAACACAATGATAAGAAAATCAAAGCGAGAATGGATGGATAACAATATAAAAGAAATAGAAGAAGAAAGAAAGAATTGTAATACCAAGAAATTTTATAAAAATATAAATGAACAAAGCCGAACTTATAAGGGCAAAACGAGAGGTATAAAAAAACAATATGACAAAGTCATCGAAGAAGAAAATGAATACAAACAAATATGGATAGATCACTTTAGGACTTTACTAGTAGAAGATTCAGATATTGAAGAAGACATTGAAGAAATATCACAAGAAAAAATTTTGGAAGAACCTACAAGAGCAGAGATTATGGAGATTATTAACAACAGCCGAAACGGAAAATCTCCTGGAAAAGATAATATAAATATGGAACTGATAAAGTACGGAGGTGAGAAGCTTCATGATATAGTATACCAACTTATAATAAAAATATGGAGAGAAGAAAAAATGCCTATAGAATGGGAAATAGGCCAGATAATTACAATCCACAAAAAAGGTGACCAGCATGAATGCCAAAACTATAGAAGTATTACATTACTGAACACTGCCTATAAAATACTATCAGCTACAATAAACAGAAGGCTTAGAGACACTACAGGAAATACAATAGGACGATATCAGTGTGGATTCGTAAAAGGAAGATCAGCGGTGGATGCCATATATACACTGAAGCAGATAATGGAAAAAGCATATGAGCATCAAATAGAACTGGAAATGTTATTTGTAGACTTTCGGCAAGCTTTCGATTGAATACACAGAGGCAAACTTTTGTCTGCTTTGAAAGAGCTAGGCATTAATGATAAATTAAGAAGGTTAATCAAGATGACTATGGAAAACTCAAGGGCTACGATAAAAACACAAGGAGGAGAAATTGATGAAATATACATAAATAAGGGTGTAAGACAAGGTGATTCGCTATCTGCAACTTTATTTAACCTAACACTTGAATATGCAATGAGGCGAATACAAAAAAGCAATCTCAGGACGAGGGGAAGACAGATAATTGCCTATGCGGACGATATAGTAATCATATCAAAGACAATAGAGATTCTGGAAAACACAATAAGGGAAATCACAAGTGAAGGAAGTAGGATGGGATTAGAAATAAATGCAGATAAAACAAAAATAATGATTTTTGGTAAAATACATCAAACCAGTGCAATAAAGATCGGAGATTTCGAATTTGCAAAAGTGGAGAAATTCAAATACTTAGGGGTCACAGTAACAACCACTGGAAACAGGAAAAATGAAATAGAATAAAAAATCATTAATGCAAATAGGGCTTACCATGCCAATAAAAAACTTTTAAAAAGCAAATTACTCTCAATACAAAGCAAAATCAATATTTATGAAGTGCTAATAAGACCCGTCCTGTTGTATGCTGCTGAAACAATGACACTGACTAAAAAGGAAGAAGAAGACTTGAGAACAATAGAAAGAAAGATAATGAGAACAATATTGGGACCAATCAAATTGAGAGATAACGAGTACAGAAAAAGAAAGAACTATGAAATTGAGCAAGAGCTGGAAGAAGAGGACATAGTAAGGAAAATAAAAAGGCGAAAAATGAAATGGCTGGGACACATATATAGAGCAGAAGAACAAGAAATAACACTGCAATTGACACAATGGGACCCTGGGGGAAGAGAACGTAGGGGTAGACCTAGAATAAAATGGCTGAAACAGGTGAAGGAAGATATGACGAGAGCCGGAATTGGAGGATGGAAGGACAAAGTTAAGGATAGGAAACTATGGAGAGCATTGACAGAGAAACTCTAAAAGAAAAAACGGGTATTGATCCACCCCAAAAAAAATGGATCTAGAAAGCGTGAAGCGGCGAAACCCCAGAAGGGGTATCAAGCCATTATATATATATATATATATATATATATATATATATATATATATATATATATATATATATATATATATATATATATATATATATTCGCGACTTTTGTGATGATGGACATAAATTTATTCAATAATTCACTATTGTCGATTTCGTTGAAGTTAGTTTGATTTAAAAGGTTATCTACAAGGTTATTATATAATGCCCAGTTTGCAGATTTTAATTTCCATTTACTAGTAAGGTGATGTGATGTCTGGTTATATCGGTTATTCGTTAAAATTGTTGGAAAATGGTCGCTTCCGTGAAGATCTGAAAGTACGTTAAGTGCTGTGTTGGAATCAGAAAATCTTAAATCTTTGTGTGACAAATTACTATTATAACTGTTGAAGCGTGTGGGACGGCCATCGTTTAGGAGTGATAAGTTATTTTGTTCAATTGCGTCGTATATTATTTTACCACGTGGGTCATTATAGGGGGAACCCTAATATACATTATAACCATTGAAATCTCCGACAATTAGTCTAGGACGAGGAATCTAATCAGTTAGATTGGTTAAGCTCTCAATGTTAATATCCTTACTGGAAGGAAGATATATGTTACATATATTTAATTTGGTTATGCCTTCTCGTCCCCTGTTTTGTCTATTTAGAAAAAAGCCGTTGAAGTTTTTTAAGTCTTATTTGTGAAATTTGTTTCTTGTGAACATATTATTGATGGGTTTTGCTCTGATATTAATATTTGTAGCATTTCTAGATGTGAGTATACGCCATTGATATTCCGCTGCAAAATATTATTGAACGCAATGAAAAAAAATAGAATTAAAATATTTGATTTTCAATAAGTTTCCTGCAATGAATCGCTTTCAGTGTCATTAGTTTGAGGATTACAAGCATGCTCACATTTTTTCCGAATTTTATTGCATATGGTTTTAATGTTGCGATCAGAAATATGTGGATATATGTCTTCAAGCATTTTACACAGTGCTGGTAAGTTATTATTGTACTTTTGAACAATCAATTCGAGATAGGGTGGGATTAAGTAGTTCTTGTCTGGGTTTTTTTATTTTGTTTTTTTTTGGAGGCTGGGTAACAGGTTTTGCAAATTGAGGTTCTGTGTTATTGTTAATTTCTGGAGAGTGTCGATTTGATGATTTTCTTTTAACTTGACTCGAAGTGAGTGGTACAGATATTTGTTGAATTGGATTAGTGGAGGATGTTGGATGTGATCAGTACTATTTTCCTGAGAATTTGGTAATGTTTCAGATTCCGATGGCAATGTTGAAAAATCTTTGTTATGAATATCAGTAGTTTGGGCCTGTGATTCTATTGGAGTAGTGGAGATTATTGTGCATTAAGATGCTATATGACCAGGCTGTTTACATTTAAAGCATGACATTTCGTCGATGGACAAGAAGATACGGTGGAAAGTGTTCTCATAGGTGACTAGAAATTAATCTGGGATATTTGTATCGTCTTTTAGTGGAGTCGAGTATACTTGACGTAGGAAACTACCGAAATGGCCATATTCTGTTTCAGAAAATCCCACTCTTACGGAACTTACATATGATAGCAAATTGAAGCCCATATTTTTTAATTCTGCCTCTAGAGTTTCATCTGGAAAAGAGGGATAAACATTTGATAGTAAAATACGACTTGATGGGGTAATCAATCTTCATGCTGATATAATTTCGTTATTTATAGATATTTTACTATCATTTGTTAAATATTCTTCTAAAGTAGATTTACTTGATGAATATATGCAAATTCGGTTGTTTGAAATTCTTGATGCAAACGTTATATTTTTTGGTTGAACTTTAGGGCCTAGTGCATATACATATTCTTCTAGTTTCACACCGTCTAAAGATGGAAATATGAAGGCCAGTGCTTTTGATGGGTAAAATTTCTTAGTCAGTCCTGCTATTAAAACCGGCTGCCCAAGCGATAAGATAATTAAAAACTATCCTATGGATTTGAATATGTCATCAAATTATGAGAAAGAAAAACATAACTCACTGGTTTTCCTCAAAGTTGATAACGTTGTTGGTATATTTACACAAACTAATACAAATTTTAATAAATGTTCACTACTAAATTATTAACATAATAGGAGATGATATCAACACACCAGTATCAGGACCAAACTCCCAATGAAGTTTTCATAATCTCCTGAACATTTTACGACGATAAACTGATGTAATTTATGTATATTTTTCCTACACCAATTTTCACAAGGAACTGCAATAAGATGCTTCGCACCTCGCGCTTCATCATTAGCATAATTCGTTTGATATTTACTAGCAAAATGTGATTCTAAGCTTTATATTTCTTATAGAGTATTTCTTATAGAATTGGTTCCATTGAGAGTTTAATCGATCCGTCTACAAGGCATCACAATAAAAATAGAGATGGAATATAAATTCTCACCTTGAACGATTCAGAAAGAACAGAAACGACATCTAAAACATTTTCTCTGAAAGTTTTCATGTTCGTCGTACTATCCAACGATTTGTTAGAAAACCATTTCCAAGTTCCCATTTATCACACTTCATAGAACTGGATTTCGTTTCCCAATGAAAGACGTTTCATCTAATGATAGATATAGTCTCCAGCATCATTTATAAATGTACTTGTAATAGTTGTAAGAGAAACTCTTTATCATCTTGTTGTTCGTTGCTACGAACATTAAAATATACTGTTGTGAACTTTTTCCATATATTATCATCGTGTTTTTAATATCAGTAAAGCATATTCTCTCTTTCGCGTTGAAATAATCAAATTTGAATATTATTCATTTCACGAACATATCTGACTTACATCGAACATATCTGACTTACATAGATAATTTGCATCTCTCAATTTCATACGTATTTTTAGACCTAATATTTTTTATTGTGAATGAAAATGGAAATTTTACAATGAAATATCCTTGATTCTTTTTAATAACTACCTAGCTGCATCGAATTCACTGTTTCGACCCTTACTGTGTGGAATCTACTCAAAGAAAACCTAGCTGCATACTTATATTTTTGTCTCAATCCGTTTGTCTGCTCAAAACTTCAATATTTTTAAGGGTTTTGTGATTTAGTTATACTTTGAAAGGTCATTTCATTTTCCTCAAAGATAAAGTAGAGCAGTTGTTATGTTGGCCTGCAGCTTGTTCGTTAATACGATTTTGTCTATAATATAGTCCATATTTAAGGAATAACAAGTTTATTCTCAAAATCGTATTATTATTGAATAATCTTATCAATTGTCTTGTTTTAGTATTCAATTAACGTACATAGTAGTTAAAAATGAGAAACATTTCAAAAAATTTTACTTCAGAGAAACACCTTTTATGAGCATTTCTTTCATAATTTTTTAAGACAATGTCTTTTCAAAGACCAGCATTAATATGCCATCATGTGATGGGTCCATCTACCTTTAAACCTTTTCGCCAACACTTTTAGGTGCTGGAGTACTAATTAGAATTTCGGTCGACACGGAAATATTTCTGCTCCGCCATCGAGGGACTTAAAAATTAATTAAATCCAAAAACAAAGACAAGTTTTTGTGTGCCGATAAAGTGTTACCGGAATAATTATAAAAGTTAAATTTAAAACAAATATAGGGTGAACTTGTCTGAATAATGAATAAACCTTTAAATTATGGCTGCAGGAGAAATACAACCGGCTACAATGAATGAAGCATCATTAATGAATGAAAATAACAATTTATTCCAAAAAACTTGCCAATGCACTCAAAATCAACAAGCATTATATACAGAATGGGTCAAATTCACTCATGAAAGAATTAAGTCCAATAAAATGATTGCGCAAATGCAATCACATATAAATAAGCTTAAAACCCCGATCAAGCAGGCAAGAAGTCAATCCAGTATCCTAAAAAATAATGGAATGACGCCTTTCCACAGGCAGGAAGATTACTGGACTGATGAAGAAGTGCTGGGCTAAAGAGACTGAATCGATATAAGCAAATAATAGGCAGATCAAAAGGAAAGAAATTGATACTTCATTCTCGTCGCATTCTTCCCAAAATAATAAAGGAAGGATTAATTAAGCTGACCTAAACAAAAAAAAATCAACCCCCATAGCCAATAGTAGTGAAAGGAATTATTGAATATAATAAATTTGTTCATCTCTTACAGCAAATAGACATATTCAGTATCCAGTAAATAAACATTAAATTCAAAACCACCGATGAAAACACCTATCTTGGACCGAGTGACATATAGGGTCAAGGTGGCAACAGTGGCAGACAGTGGATCAGCACAAATTCAAAACAAATGGTAGGGATAGCTGTTATACAGTTTCGCCTACAGATGACTCTTTCGTTAACTGAACAGTTGTTCCCAGGCACTGGGCACTTAGATTGGCGAATGAAAAAACGTTTTCTAGCGCCATATAGATTCACGGCCGGAAACTGAAAGTTTACTTAAAGAACCAGGCAGCCGACTTATGGAGAAATGGGCTTCGGTGAAATTTCATGAATTGTTAATATATTGTAGTTGACGACTTTCTGAACAATAGTGTCCATGGGCACAACTTAATCAATCCTATGACTTGTTTCAGAGATACAGGATATTGAAGTTGGAAAATAGCCACTTTTTAAAAGCATGTATCTTATTTTCTTCAATATATCTAGAATTTTTTCCTGTGATAGTGTTCTAATGACACAAAATATCAGTCCCTCATGAGAGAAAGTTTCATTTTCTACAGGGATACTCAAAAATTAAAAAACGGAACGTTCACTTGAAATGTAATTCAACTTTCAGGAATTTCTATATCTAGCTGGATTTGCTTCGGGTTGTTTTATAATAATGAGATATGCAAACATTTTCAGAAGGCGAGTCAGAATGATCGCCCCTATATGATACATTTAATAAAATTCTATATATTTTGTACTGCATGTTAGTAGGTGACATTAAGTTATTTTGAAATAAATATATATAATTTATATATGATATTCAGGGCCATTCAAAAGATACGTATGGAAGGAAATCCGAGAATGATCTTTTTTGGAAATCTCCCTGTAATTAAATATTTCCTCAGCGCATTTCTGTGATGCTTCCATATTACCTTTACATTGAGTTTGTTGGTCGGATGTAGAAGTTTTGTCAACTTGCTACGATCAGTTATCCCGACAATATGATGACAAGTCTATCATTATTTTCTGCATAAATGTATATCGGTATTTTCGAGGTTGTTTATGTTATACTATGATCGACATTAAATAAAAACAAATAAAACAAATATAAGCTATTGTTGATATCGGAAAAAACAATAAACATAAATATGTCGAAACGAACTGAAGTTACTGAAGGAGTTCAAAGGTCTACAATTGTTATATTTATCCGTTTATACCTCGCTTTTTACCCGAATCTGGACCATGATCTATGTTTTCTGGTAATATCCTTTCAGTTGCATCAGTTATTTCATTTAGGTGATGAGTAGATGGATATTTCACATTCTGCTCGTATCTGGCATAACCCAAAAACCATAAAACACTGGCCACATGAGCACACGTACCTAAAGTTCTATCTCCCGACTTACAACTACAATTATAGTGAAGTTCCAAAGGTTGATTTTCGACATCATCTTCAACAGTGAAAGCTATCCACAACATATATTTACATGAATTACGAAAACTAGAGAAAACTCGCATACGTAAAATGTTCGGATCCTCCACCATTTTATCGAATTGAAGAATATTTGTTTCTTGTATTTGAAGTTTGTCGTGAATACAACTTTTTGCCAAGTTAACATGATATATTTCCGTCAGCTGTTCCAAATAATGTAGATCCAAACGAGGAAATTTAGGTGCGTGCAAGTGGTTCAATAAAGTCAAATGACCATTCCTTAAATGTAGGTTTTCAGCTTCAACTCCTGTTTGCAAAATATTAATTTCTTCTATTTGATCTAATATTTCCTGCGCTGTTTGTAATGTCTTAGACATGATTATTGGGGGATCCAGCTATCTGATAATATTCCTTAATATTATCAGCGAGGTATATCGAAATTGTATTTTCAAGATTTTGAATGTTGACTTTAAATGTCCATTACGAGATTCCACTATCCAACGTGTCGTTGTAATATATCGTGCAAAATTTGCATCACGAGTTTCCAATTGAGTCTCTCCTCTCACAAGAAGAGGAGGCAGTTGATACCAATCCCTTGCAATAACGGAACCGAATCTCGATACCACCTGTCCACAATTGCAATATCTCCCTCTCTAAACCAATTCCTCATTGCATGTATATCGTTGTTAAGCTGAAACTGTAGTATAGTGGAATCATTATTTTGAACATCGAAAAAATATGCTCAGTTAATAGCTAGGATGTATCCATCGGTAGCGACTATCAAATCAGGTTTTACCATATGCTGCATTTTATAATAACAGTACGATTGCCTCAGTACTCGAAAATTGGACACTTTTTTCTATTTTGGTATACATACAGTCCATATAGTCCATAGCTTTGGGAACGCCAGGCTGGGAATTATAAAGGTTGGTGGTAAGTCCCGAGACATGTCTCTCTATAAAGTTTTCTCTGGTGATGGCATCAAATCCTATATTATATGGTACGAACCGTTGCATTAAATACAACCGTACCTTATTTATAATCGAACTAGTTGTTTGTCGAGAGGGATAATGAAATATATTTTTTTTAAATTATCTCATAAGCAATGTCGCATTTTCAGGAGGAACGTCGTCAAGTGTTGTCTTGTTATAACTATACGATTTTCGTCATACTCTAATAAATTACAGGTATCATACAATTCATTGAAATTATTTTTTTGAAATCGATGTTAATGATTTGAATTCATCGTCTGTGAAATCATCCATATTTTCATAGTTTCGACCGTGATTCGTGGTTGCAGCTGTTCGAAGGTACTGGAGAAATTGAAACAGATCGTTTATCACGTATGGTCGGTTGTTGAGAGAACTTAATCCACCATGTAACATGTTCAAAAGAAGGCCGTCTTCATTGAGATGATGTTGACACTCCGTACATAGTCAGGAACAACTATGTTCGAAATGATAATTATATTAACCCTACATTCAGTAGACAGTCTCTGAATATTTTCATTGGCATTACATATCATGCAGGTATGTGATTTAGCCGGGAAAAGTACATTAATCCTGAGATGATTTGGATTATTTTCAACTGCTCTGATTTCTAACAAAATACCTTGTGCACAATTGAAACATACTCTGCTATCTTCATAAATATTTAAAGGGGGTTCTCCATGAGCTTCACGTTTTAAAATTGCAAGTTCTTGCAGTAAAAGGTTCTCATCGTCATAAAGACAATTCGTTTGTTGTCTATTATAATTTTTGCTACACACATAGCAATATATTTGTAGGAGTCATGGAACGGCTATGTGCTATTCCAGTGCATTCAGCTAAGTTGTAAATACGAGTTATCGGCCTACCGGCATTTCTTAAAAGCCACGACTCTATGTAGAGGCGTAACTATACCATCTGGGGCCCGTGGCGAATTCTTTTGATGGGGCCCTATCAGTAAAAATCGTCACGTTGTACTCAGTTTAATTTTAATAAACTTCGAGATTTTCAGCGTACTCAATTACACGTTGTATATGTCCCACTAATGGCCATATGCCTCCTCTCTTAGGCGAGAGGGAATGGTCTGTAGTCCCCACGCTAACCCAATGCGTATTGAAGACTTGACATTCATCCATAGAACATAATATCCCAATGCATTCATTATCAATTCGCTAGCTTTTCGGTGAAGGAACAACATCGTGAGGAAACCTGCATACATTTACAATGAAATAAAAATAACAATTTAATTTCAATAAGATATTTATCAAGAAAAATATTATCAAATAATAATAAGACAGATATTTATTAAGAAAAATCTTTTTCTCGAGCTTTCTGTTCCTCAAAAGTGTCTATAACATCATCAAAGCTTAAAGATCTGGCCATAGAATTTTCAATAGACAGAATAGCCAAGTTACATAACCTGTCTTGTCCCATAGAGTTTCTTAAATAGGTTTCTATCAATTTTAGTTTTGAAAATGATCGTTCAGCTGTAGTCACAGGAATTGTAAGAAATAACATTAATGCAGTGCATACTTCAGGAAAGTTGCAGGACATAAAATGACTTTTTATTATTAATAAATCAGCAAGGTCTCTAATACACGAACATTTTTCTATTTTGTCCCTGAAAGTGGATCGAAAACTGAGAACTTCTCTGGCAAATGATTCAGATATGTCTTTTTTATATATCTCAACAAATTCTAGAGCTTTATTTAATAAATTAGTGTCATTTAAAACTTTTAAAGTGGAAGGCTGCAAAACACTGAAATTTGAAACGATTCCATTCATTGGAAGGAAACGCGATTTCAGTTGGTTTATAATGATAAAATATGTTCACTTTGAACAAACTTTCTGGATCTTGGAGACGCTCATCTTCGCAAAGCTCATCACAATGGCGTTTTACCTTCCTCTGACGAGTTTTAGAAAATTCAAGGGTGATGGGCCATTTTTCTGCTACACTATTTGTTTCCATTTTTGAACTTTCAAGTTCATTTCGATATCTTTCCAATTCTTCTAGACAAATTTTAAAACATTTTAAGGCATTTGAAAGATCGGTGGCTTTAGACTGAAGCGCTTTAGAGGCTGCATCGATAATAAGTAAGATCTTGCAATGGAAAACTAATAACATTATAAAATTGTAGTTATCGATCTTCTTTTTGAGTGAAACAGCATCATTTCTTTCCTCTGATTTGCGATTTAACAGAATTGTTGTCGTTAGAGCTTTTTGGACTTCGACCAACCGAACTTTTAAAGCAAAAACGGCATTATAACGTCCTGCCCATCTAGTAGGGTTCAATGTTTTAAATGTTATTGAAGATGAAGACTGACTCTCTTTATTAGATATAAAACTTGATAAAATATTCCATCTGTTGATGCTTTGCCCAAAAAAATTATAAATGTGTTGAACTGTTTCAAAAAAATTTTGCATATCAATAACCTCTCCCACTGCATCATTGAGTACTAGATTTGAATTATGAGCAGCATAGTGAACATATACGGCATTTGGCTCAACATCTTTTATGAGTTTTTGAACTCCACCATAAGTCCCTTTCATCGTGTTAGCACCATCATATCCTTGTCCTCGACACTTATTTAGAGGAATATTTCTATCGCTTATGGATTCAATAATTTGCTTGGACATTGCTAAGGCAGTTTGATCCTTAACTTCATGGAATCCTAAAAAATGTTTCTTTAATGACAAGTGCCTTTGGGATCCTATTATCATCTTTCTCGATCATACAATAACGGTAAAGTTCACACATTTGATCAATTTTTGAAATGTCTTGAGTTGTATCGAATACGATAGAGTAGAATGGTGCGGCATTTATTTCATTTATGAGTGCATTTTTCACTTTTAGAACCAGGACAGAAACTAGCTCATTTTGTATCTTTGGACTTAAGTATTTTATCTGGCCCTTTGGTTCACTTAACAAAGATCGGGTCGAATTTTCCTAATAACTCAACAATACTAAAAAAGTTTCCTTTGGAGCTTGGATCACTGCTATCTGCATTTTCTCTGTGGCTACGAAAGGCTAAATTACATGTTGAAAGTGTCAGAGTAACATCAAGGAGCCTAGGAAGTACTTGGCGCCAAAAATATTTTTCTTTTTTGATTATAGACTCTTGCTCTTCATCGAGTGTTCCATGTAGCCCCCATTGTTGATACGTTAGACAGGAATCCAGATGAATTTTTGATGCCTCATGTCTTTGAATGGCATCTACAATATGTTTCCAGACGTCATATCCCTCAATCGAAACATTTTGTATTTTTTTAGATTCCCGATTTGCGAATAACCAACACGGTTCACAATACGCCTTCTGAAGTATTAAAGAATAGGATAGCCATGTACGTTCATGTTTCACGCCAGACTTGGAAACAATATAGTAACGTTTTTCTAGAAAATATCTTTTGTCACCATCTTTTAAGAAAGAGCCCTTAGGTTTACAATGTCCGTTTTTAATCAAGAACCTTTTCACTTGATCAGTTAGCTCTTTAAAATTACCCTTATCAGTCACATATAGCGAATATACAATATTGTTCATGCAAAAATATAATTCTCTTTGATTTTTGCTAGTACCCTGTAGTGGTTGTTCTGGGTCTGGATAGTCACTGGTGTTGGGTGCTGCATTTGATAATTCTGGTATCCTTTTAGTAAGGTCCAATTCTTCACTTTTGGAGCACTGTTCACTCGACTTATCACTATTTAAGTCATCATTTTTCAAGTACTGACTAATTTTAGATAGATTTTTATTTTTTCTTCAGTCTCTCTCTTTCTCTTTCGATTTTCGCTCCCACTTAAACATTTTCTAGAACTAGACATTTTAATATCTAACTTTTACAATCAGTTTTACTTTGCCACCATTTTTATATTCAATAAAAGAACAAATACGAAAAATCAAAGACACAAATCACCGATTGTCAAAAATAATCACACAAAGAATACGCAGTCAGTAGAGTCATCATAAAACAATATCAAATCCGAAATTTCCCTAACATAGTGTTGCTAGCTCGCCTCAGCAGCAGCGCCACGAAAAAAGTGAAAAGAGAATGGGGAAATTCCCGATCGTCAATGCTCACCCATGCTTTTATGCAACGGCAAAACCTTAGAAATCTTTAACTCACCAGTTACCCTCGGTCAAGCAAGCATTAAATAAAACTGTTATAGGACCAGTAACGTGTTCAAGAGCAGCCTTTATTAAACGGCTATTCAGACCATAACAATCAGTGCATGTTGAGTTTTTCAGCTGTAATATAGCAGCTTGAACCTCACATTCAACGACAGGAGGTAAGAAGAAAGAGGCAGAAGGGCTAGGTAAAACACTGACAAAGTTAAGGGGATCAGAAACTGCTGCCGGCAAAGAGCTAGAAATTTTTTCTGCAATGTTAGCAAAAAAGCTGTTAAATTCCGAAGATGTTAACGCAGAAACAGTATTACGACATTTATTGTTCTCTCTCTCCTGGTTTACTATGTTCCAGATCATTTTATTCTGATTATCTGACGTCAAAATAGCCTCAGAATACGAAATCCTTTTGGCGGATCTAATCTCTTGCTTGTAAACTTTTCTGATGCTGCAGTACAAAAGCCAATCCTCCAGAATACTGGAAAGCGCGTCTACATCTAAAAACTTCTGTTCTGCGCATCTTAAGCTCACGACCAAACCACCTTGCTCGCGTTTGTCTACGAGAGTGTAACTTGGTAGGTATGTGTATATCTTTTTGTACACATAGAATGCCCAACAATGTTTGAGCGATTTGATTAGAATCCATAGACGTAGCATTAAGACTAGTCCAGTCGACCGCAGCCAAACCCTGGGCAAAACTGTTCAATGTGACATCATTCAACACCTGAATCACCCGTTGATTCCCCGAGACCAAGTTGGGAACCTTTAAAATAGATATAAAAATCCCCAAATGATCAAAAACCAATGGTTCGCACACACCTGTTTCAAACAACCCAGGGCAAATATTTGTAACAATGTTATCCAGACATGAGCCAGTGTTGAACGTAACACATGTTGGTACGTCAATGTAATGCCTCAGGCCGTATAAATTAAAAATATTGTTCAAGTCACGAGCATGCCCTGTATCTCCATTTAGGTCAATATTGAAATCGCCAAGAAAGACAAGAAATTTAAGATTAAGAAAATCAATCAAACCATTAATCTGGGTTTTGAGAATATCAACATTACCAGCACACGACGACCGGTAAACCGTAACAATGCAAGTACTAGCACCAGGAATGGAAGCACAACAAAACTCTGCGTGACAGGTCGACAAAATGCAGAAATATCAACTGATTTAAGGTAAAAATCAAAACGTGAAAAAATAGCTACACCTCCGTGAGATTTATCTCCACGGAAAAATGAAGATACAAGATTATAGTTTTTTAACTTGAAAAAGGATAAAGTATTAGCATTTAGCCAATGCTCCGATATACATAAAATTTTAAACTTTGATGTTTCTTCAAGAAAAACATGTGTCATCGGCTTTATTTGAAATACTTTGAACATTAATATGGAAAACAGAGCATGCTGAGGATACCTGACTAAAATATGGTAAAATAGGAACTTCACAATCACTGGTTTCTACTATGAAATTTTCTTGGCGGAAAAAAATGATTGATTGAAACCCCCGAGGGCCAAATATCACTAACTAGAATAGCATCGCACTCACTAGCGGGAACTGATATCGTGAAAGACGAGTAAGAGGCAGAATCAGAACGGTTTAGCTTGAAAACTTCTACACCAGGAGAAAACTGTATAAGGTAATTCTTCAAGTCAACTTCATTTAGGTTATGCTCCAGGTTGATAGCATGAAAGTGTTTAAAATCATCATTCCTGGGCTTAGCTGCTTGAAAAGGATATCCATTACTTTTAGCTCCGTTGCCAACCAGAATAGTGGCTTGTTTACGTTTAGGATTAGCAGGTTTGGCATTAAAGGCATTGTAAGAATGCGATGTAGCAGCTTTCTCACTGCTATAATACTTTTGGCATAACCTCTCAGTCTCAACCTGATGTATGGCTCCTGCAACTTCCCTGCTTGAAACAATAGGTTCATCCTTAGATGAGGAAGGGGGTGATGAAGTTACCGAGAGTTGTTGTTTTTTATTGATGAAGGAACCACGGGATCCAGTAGAATTAACCAAGCCGGCAGAAGTCGTTCTATCGTCTAATTTGTTATGACTTGATAGGTTAATATGATTAAGTAGATTTCGAATCATTTCCTCTTGCTGTTTAATTAGCATATTCTTTTGATTAATAGTATTTTCATTATGCCTGATAACAATGTCTCTCTGTTTAATGATTTCTTCAAAATAGGAGCTTTCAGATTTAGATATAATTGGCACGGAAGTACATGAGTCCTGAGCATCGGAAGGAGCTGATGATTTGGGTTTCCCAGTTGAGCCCGTGTCACCTGCCTCACAACAGATACAAGTATCGTTATCAAAGTACTTGACTTTGTATTTCTTCTGTAATTTTAAACAAGCAGGATGCGACAGCACCCCGCATTTAATACATCTAATTCCAGATTTGGCAGTACTCTTGCATCTAGTACAGACATCACGTGAATCATCAGCAGATTTATCATAGTAATGATAGTAGAAAACAGAAATCAACAATTCAAAATACAGATTAAAAAAACCTAATAATAATAATAATAATAATAATAATAATAATAATAATAATAATAATAATAATAATAATAATAATAATAATAATAATAATAATAATAATAATAATAATAATAATAATAATCTACTCCTAGGAGCTGTAAGACCTTGTCGTTGGTGGAGTGGCTCAGTAACTTCCTCCCTCCTCGAGCCGTAAGGACGGGAAGGGAGGAGTGAAACTAAAAAACAGCTCAGAAATGGTCAGTGGGGCACTGGTGGGGCTATCTATGCCGATATGATGGCACCAACAAATACCAGTAGAAGATCCATCATGCCCAAGTTACATCTGAACACACTGACAAGTCCTGACCTGACATGGGGGACGGGCGGCGAGTTTCCGGCGCCGAAAAACCGGGACCCTCGGCTATGGTATGGTAACCCAGACAGAAGAGTCCAACTGTCTGCTGTTTTTCCCCTTTTCCCTTGGTCTGTCCGCTGTCCTCACCTAATCCTCCCCCCCCCCCAATCCCCACTAGAGGAGTAAACCTCATTAAATAATCCGGAATCTTAAGGTGTGAGACATCGTGCCGATGGATGAATGACCACCCGGAGTTGGTCATTAACGATTCCCTGTAAGCACCTGGCGACCCTTACTTGTAAACAGCCTTACTACGATAAGGAGCACTGTCGTAGCCGACTTCTTATTTCTTCCAAACTCGTGGGATATTATATGAACACCTCTTCCTATAAAAACCAAACAACTGTTACAGATTATGAGGCAGGATCTGTAGCCGTTATCTCACAGCCTCAAACAAATACGAATCGGGAGACGGCGGCTTCGCCCCGGTTCCTGATCGTAAGGAAAAAAGTAGGGGATTCCGGAAGCACGAATCCTTTTCTGATAAACAAATTTTTCTATGGACAAGTTGGGCAAGTTAAAAATTTGCGTAAAACTAAAGACGGCTTATTAATCGAAACAACTTCTGCTGCACAATCTAAGCGTTTATTACAAATAACAAAGTTCCTCGACGACGAAGTAGAAATTATACCACATACAGGATTAAACCAATCTAAGGGAGTCATTACTTGTCGCGATCTACTCAACTGCACTGTAGAAGAAATATTGGAAGAAATAAAAGACCAAGGTGTAACTGCAATCCGAAGAATTAAAACCAAACGCGAAGGAAAAATTATCGATACACCGAGCCACATCCTCACCTTCGACTCACCAAAGCTCCCTAAAGAAGTGAAGATAGCTTTTTATATATTGAAAACTCGCCCGTACATCCCGCCCCCCCCTCAGATGTTTTAAATGCCAACTTTTCGGCCACACTGCGACAAAATGTACTAAAGATCAGGTATGTGTATGCGGCAAACCTTTGCACCCCGGTAACGCATGTGAAACACCATTAACATGTATACATTGCAAAGGACCACATTCCGCACGCGCGAAAGAATGCCCGATCTACAAACAAGAGGTAGCAATACAAGAAATTAAAGTAAAAGACAACATATCTCACCAAGAAGCCAGAAGAAAAGTAATAATTTCCACCCCAAAAGAAAATATTTCATACGCTACTGCCACCACATCCTGCCCACCAACCCAACCAGCCCCGTATAACCCTCAAGAATTGGCCAACTCTTTAATTCCACACCTAACAAAAGCTCTAACAGAATCTCTTCGCAATATCTTTTCAAACGCCACAAACGAACCCTAATAATGAAGACAACGAACACACCAACAGAACATACAGCTCAGATCTTGATTCGATCATTATTGAAACTTCGTCAGGTGGGCAAACAAAGAAAAAAAGAAAACGCGGGTGGAAGAAAGGTAGACCCAGAAAAACCTCGCAGAAATCGAACCTGACCTAGCTAGTTTCACATAAACCCACGAAAATCAACCCCCGTGATATTTTATAGTTCTAAGATTCATATTTTTTGAACCTTATCATTTATTCTTTCATAAAATTATTTCATTTATATACACATAATATATATTTACAACCAATTTTCCTTATTATACACATATTTATTTATCCCTTTTTACACAATTTTAATGGATAATAATACAACATTCATTCAATGGAACTGTAATGGACTTAATTCACACCTTCCAGAACTGCAAATAATAAGGAGCAATTTGAACCCCATACTTTTCGCTCTACAAGAGACACACCTGAGACCGAACGAAATCTTTACCTTTAGAGGATTCCAAACTTTCAGGAAAGATGTGAAACCAAATATGAGAGCAAGGGGTGGAGTGGCAGTTTTACTAAAGGAAGAAATCCCGGTTAAAAGGGTAACCCTCAATACCAGGTTACAAGCTGTGGCTATTAAAATTGATATTCCAATAAAGCTTGCCATATGCAGCATATATCTTCCAGATTCAAACTGGAACTCATATGACATTGAAAACATATTCGTACAATTACCGACCCCATGCATAATTATGGGAGATTTCAACGCCCATTCACCCTCTTGGGGATCTTTAACAACTGATACTAGAGGAAAACGTTTGGAGAAATTTATTGACGACTCAAATATATGCCTTCTAAACAATGGAAAGCCCACACATTTCAATCAAGGCTCAAACTCCTTTTCAGCTATCGACCTAACCCTATGCTCCCCAAATATAACCCATCAGTTTCACTGGAACCCATTAGAAGATCTCCATTCCAGTGATCACTTCCCAATCTCTGTTACCACTAATATCCCAACAAAGGTTAAACTTTCTACAGAAAGGTGGCTTACCGGAAAAGCCAATTGGACTGACTACTCAAATATAGTGTCTCTTCCAAACCCCGATTCGAGTAACTCCATTAACGAAATGGTAGAGGCAGTGACCAAATCTATTCTAGTGGCAGCCGATGCAACTATCCCCAAATCTAAAAGTAAAATATTATCTAAAATGGTACCGTGGTGGAATAATGAAATTAGGGAAGCAATATCAGCAAGGAAAAATGCACTCAACAGATTCCGAAAATCGCCTACAAACTATAATTTAGTACAATTCAAAAAACTAAGATCAGCCGCCCGACGTTTAATTAAAGAAAGCAAAAGAAGGACATGGGAAGAATATGTATCAACCTTAACAACTGACTCCGAGGTATCCGAGATATGGAGAAAAATCAAAACAATATCAGGCAAATATCAATCTACCACCCCCCATACAATAGAAAATAACAACATATTTTTAACCGATCCCCACGATATAGCTGAAGTTTTCGCTGACCACTTTGAATCAATTAGCAGCTCGGAAAATTATTGCCCCGACTTCCAAAGAACAAAAACTACTGAAGAATCTCTCAACAACCTGGATTTTAATACCGATGACGCAGACCTTCCGTACAACGTCCCTTTCATTTTCGACGAACTGGCCAACACCCTTAATACCTGCAAAGTTAGTGCACCGGGACTGGACTCAGTTATGTATGGAATGATAACTCATTTACCTAGAAACGAGAAAGAGAAACTCTTAACTCTCTTCAACAAAATATGGTCAGCGAATACCTACCCTAGTAACTGGAAAACGGCTATCATTATCCCGATCTTAAAAAATCGAGATTCAATGACAAATCCTACAAACTATAGACCAATTTCACTAATATCGTGTATTGGAAAAATATTTGAAAAAATGGTGATCAACAGACTAACCTTTGTGCTAGAATCACGCGGCCTTCTATCAAACCTCCAAGTGGGCTGTCGACGAAATCACTCCTCTCTAGATGCCCTAGTCGCATTAGAGACTGACATTCAAAATGCCTTTTCTAAAAGACAACACCTCGTCGCAGTCATGTTCGACTTGCAAAAAGCGTATGACATGACTTGGAGATATGCAATAATGAAACAAATACACACATGGGGCCTCCGTGGAGCGTTACCTAATATTCTAAATGATTTTCTCTCGGAAAGATTCTTTTGTGTAAGAATTGACAATGAATTTTCATCAACACGAGCCTTAGAAAACGGAATACCACAAGGCTCAGTCCTTAGCGTAACTCTTTTTGCCATTGCAATTAACTGTCTTGTTTGTAACATCGGAGAAAACACCAAAGCAGCTTTATATGTCGACGATCTAACCATTTATTCTTACAGTCATTCAATTCCCGAAATTGAGAATTCATTACAAGGACAAATCAACAGCCTAGAAGAAGCTGCTAGAGCCAGCGGTTTTAAATTTTCACCTTCGAAGTCCCACGCCATCCATTTCTGCAGATTAAGATCCGACCACGCCGAACCACAACTAAAGCTGCAAAGTCAGAATATCGAGATAAAACATAAAACAAAATTATTAGGTATGATACTTGACCAAAAATCAAACACATAATAATAATAATAATAATAATAATAGTAATAATAACCTCCCATTAGGAAAATCCGCATTGATAAAACAACTAAAGCAAAGATAAAAGAGGTCAACGACTTATAACAGACTGAGATAACTAACTGCAACAACATAAATGAGCTGCACGACCTAGTCTACCGTGCAGCTCAGACCACTGTAAAAATATTCGGATACATAACAACACAAACCAAAGTGGACGCGAAGAGAAACAACAGGCCAGGGTGGGAAATAAGACTGACAAAAAAACTCAACAATACACGGAGAGAAATTGGTATATTAACAGAAGATCAAAAAGATAACGCACAAAATAAGATATTAAGACGTAAAGCACAAGAGATAATACAAACGTACAAAGATAAAAACAACCCATCGCAAATAGAAATAATGGGCCTCCTAAAACAGCGCTTAAGAGTCATTGCCAATAGGCTCAACAGATACAGAGAATCGTACAAAAGAAGAACCGACAACAAGATTTTTAACCAGAGCCAAAGAAACTTTTATAGAAAATTAAACAACAACCAAACTAACGATGGTAATGCAAAATACCCCACAACTGAAGCCATAAAGAAATTCTGGGGTGGAATATGGGAAAATTCTATAAGACACAAGTCCTCCGCTAATTGGATAAAGAAGGAAGGGAAGATTAGAAACGAAATACCGATCATGATATCCCAAAAGATCACCATGGAGGACCTTACTGAAGCACTGAACCACACCTCTAACTGGAAAGCACCGGGGCCTGACAAAATTCAAAACTTTTGGTACAAAAAATTTACCAATATCAGATGAAAACTTCTGGATCTTTTGAATGATCTAATAGCCAACCCAGAGAAAGTACCGAGTTTTATGATGAAGAGTGTGACATACCTTATCCCCAAAACAGATCAGCCGTCAGAAGACCCTTCGAAATACAGACCAATCACCTGCCTTCCCACCCTCTATAAGATTCCAAGTGGTATTATATGTAACAAAATCTACGAACACCTCACAGACCATAAACTTCTTGCTGAGGAACAGAAGGGATGCAGGAAGAAAGCGCAAGGATGTCGGGAACAACTTATAATAGACAACACTGTAACAAAACATGCAATAAAGAAAAAGAACAATATGTATAGCATTCATCGACTACCAGAAAGCGTTTGATAGCGTTCCAAACTCTTGGCTTATTGAATGTTTATCTATGTACAAAGTGAACCCCAACATAATTGAGCTTCTGAAAGTGATGATGGCACAATGGGAAACCAGACTAATTGATGGAGCCGCAGACAGCGATGAAATCAATTTCAAAATCATGCGTGGAATCTTTCAAGGTGACGGCCTAAGTGCGCTCTGGTTCTGCATAGCCATCAACCCACTCTCTACTGCTCTTAATGATCTAAAAAATGGCTATGAGATAAATGAACATGTTCAACTCTCACACTTAATGTACATGGATGATATCAAAGTATTCTCGGCAACTCAAAATGGATTACAAAAAGAGCTTCGATGCATTGAGAACTTTTCGAATGATATACGAATGAAATTTGGATTAGAGAAGTGCAAGATCAACAGTATTCGGAAAGGAAGATGGCACGAAACAGAGGATTACACGCTCACACTAGCATCAGGTGGTGGAATCATCTCTCGCATGGAAAAAAGTGATAGTTACAAATATCTGGGATTTGCTCAATCGTTAGGCATCCAAGAGCCGGAAGTAAAAAAGCAGCTTAAAAATAAATTAAAGGAGCGAACCAAAGACATTCTCGAAACACAATTATCCGCACAAAACATCACGACGGCAATAAATGCTTATGCTATTCCTGTAGTAACATATAGCTTTGGTGTCATAAACTGGACTATTACGGAACTCGAAGACCTAAATAGAGCAACTAGAGTATGCTTTACTAAACATCGGAAACATCACCCCAAAGCATGCAAGGAGAGGTTCCCCCTACCTCGGAATAAAGGAGGCAGAGGTATAGCTGACATGCGCATTATGCACAAAAAACAAGAAGAAATCATGCGCAATTACTTTTACAACCGAGCAACAGATTTCCCCCTCCATGATGGAATCTTAAATGTCGATAGAAATTGTAACGCTCTTGCGTCGTTACTTGACGGGTTGGCGCCTTAACTACAGGTGACGGGTTGCCTCGGGCGCCAGTTTATTAAAGTGGTATGCTCCACTCGCACCGGGCAGCGTCAGTGAAGAATTAAAATACTCCAGGGGTCACTTTATGGTGGTGACGAAAGTGTTGCGGCCGGTCGGGCAGATTTTACTTGCCTCCCCGGCTTCGTAACCTGGGTATTAGCTGCTTAACGTTCTTACCTATTTACGGAGGTTTACTGGTAATTGGAGTTGGAGAGAAGAGAAACCAAAAGTTACTTATTTACAAAGAGTCTTTATTTAACGGAAAACTAAACGTCCTCTAATTCGGGTAGACGGGGCAAAAGCACTAGTACTAACTACTATCCTACTGGTTCAAAACGGTCTCTACTACGGTGAGTAAAACAAAGCTATGTAAGCGGAAGCAACAAAAATGGGCGGGGGTGCGGTGGACGGTTAGCGGAAGTCGGGTGATGCGGTGGACGGTTAGCGGAAGCGGATTGCAAGCGAAAGCAAAAATGGGGCGAGGATGCGGTGGACGGTTAGACGGCAGTGGGCAGAACTACTACGGATTGCAAGCGAGAGCAAAAATGGGGCGAGGATGCGATGGACGGTTAGCGGCAGTGGGCAGAACTACTACGGATTGCAAGCGACCCTCTAGGTTAATCAAAGCTCTACTTTCGGGGGTTATGGCTCTCGGTTTCCGCGGTATCGAAATCTCGGAGTTGCGGCGGCCACCACTAGGATGTGAGAACTCAACTTTCTAGTGGCGGACACGGTACTTCCTCGCTCGGATGGCTTGAGGCCCAAACACGGCCGCTGCTAGGATGTGAGAACTCAACGTTCTAGCAGCGGACACGGTTCCCCTCGATCGGATGGCTTAAGGCCCAAACCCGGCCGCTGCTAGGATGTGAGAACTCAACGTTCTAGCAGCGGACACAGTTCCCCTTTACTTCCCCTGGTCGGATTATACGGCGAGAACCATATACCCTAAGGTATAAAATTCGGAATATCACTCACCTCGGTAAACGGTACGGTTACTCTAGCGGAATCGGTTTTCTGAAAGAGAACGGTTTTATGAGCACAATGAAGTCTCTTAGTTTTAATTCTCACCTGCGTATGCGGGTAAGGATCTGAGTCTACGGATAGACTGACGACTCTGAGAATCGTTCTGCTTTACGGTATGGCTTGTTGGGGATACGGTGTGAAGACGTAAGTGTCGCCGACTGTCGGTGCAGGTTTGATAAATTATATTATAATGTACCGATGTTTATATTACATTGTACCGATACGGACGGAGAAATACAGTGTTCGAATGCTTTATTTCATATTATACGGAATATTGTGCTTTTGCCCGGTCTTTGAAAATGTAACTTCGTTACACACCCTTCCCACTTCGGAGAAAAAAAATGTATGACTATATATTTTTTTTCAAAAACTTCCCCTGAACTATCTATTACGGAAAAGATCCCAAAACAACAAAAAAAAAGACTAGGCGCCTACCCCTTTTGCGGCCGAACCCTTTTATTGGGGGTAGGTACACCTATCACAAATATTCGGAATTGAAAAGATGAAATTCAAAAAGAAAATAATGTTCAACTTCTCGTTTCTTCGGTTGATGTCGGACCGGGGTGGGGCTTCCGACTTCTACTGAAGATGCGTCTTGAAGAGATGCTGACATCCGCAGGCGGGGCACGGCGCATGGCAGCGCTGGAAGGTGCTTTGGACACTGAAACTCCGGGGTTGGCGGCCTCACGGCGACTAGGTGTGTCTTGGCTTGCCTCCATGGCCTTCAGAAGGTCAGCGACGACGTTGTGTACGGTTGACGTGGTTCCGGGAATCGGATCCATCCTAGCACTCTCCTTCTATGGTTTCGGGATTCCTGAAAGGTCAACGCATATCAGTATTCTAACCAAATAAACGGTCTGGCGGAGAGATAACAAACAAAAGACTATTACAACGGATTGTCTTAAATGAAGTTCGGACGCAATTTATATAACGGAAACGGGTTCAAATATATAAACGTTAACAACTCTAGTATATATCTATAAAAAAAATTGATTAAAACAAATAAACCAACGGAAGAATGAGCTTCGGAAAAAAAGAACAATTATACTACAGTCCTCTTTAGTAACCCCTCTTGTCGAAGCACACGCAGAGGATGCGGTGGGGCGGCTCCCCTGGGGGGTTCTCCTGGACATCGGCTTGCCATCTCTGTAAGGAAACGGTTATTTCTTACCTAGTGCTTGTCGGAAGTATGTGCCGGTCTTAGATCTTTGACATGAATCCGATGGAGTCGTTTGCCTGTTCTGCTTTTGAGGTTGTATACTACCGGCGAGAGGGCATGGGTCACGGTATAGGGGCCGGAATATTTGGGAGCAAGTTTCGCGGCGAATCCTCGGTCCGCGGATGACAGATGGTGCTCGCGTTTCATG
Source organism: Galeruca laticollis (assembly GCA_963921935.1). Classification (NCBI taxonomy): domain Eukaryota; kingdom Metazoa; phylum Arthropoda; class Insecta; order Coleoptera; family Chrysomelidae; genus Galeruca; species Galeruca laticollis. The sequence goes on along the minus strand of OY998176.1, from coordinate 146,760,170 downwards.
ACTTGATCGCCTACATGGCAACGCCAATCCCGGCGCCGGAGGTTGTAATGACGACTCTGAACGGTGAATGCCTTGGCTCGATTTGCCCGTACCATCTCGAATGTATCTTTTAAGCGGGACAATCTGTCGGTGTGCTGAGTGGCATCCTCTTGACTGGCATTTACGTTTCCCTTTTCAACGGGAGATGCAGTGCGGTATTTGGCCTTGGGAACTTCTAGTTCTCTTCGGGAGTTCTGAGGGTGATAACGTTGCTTTATTGAGTCAGGAATTGTAAGACGGATCCTGTGCTCGACCAACGGTATTACCCTTCGAATATCCTCAACTAAGGGTAGTTCCCTCTGTAGATGATTTTCTTCGTGTTCGGTGGGAGTCAGCGGTGGTCTTACTTCGGTGAGCCCAATGGGAAAGCATGGTACGGTCCGAGTCTCCCTTGTGACGGGACGGTGGTTCACCATAATTTGTCCACTTCCTAAGTCCAGACTAAATCGTCGGTTCCGTAATATATCCATTCCTAGTACCATGTCGGATGATAGTCCATAAAGATGTCCAAAAGTTTCGGTAAAATGCTCCTCTCCAATCTGTATCTCCACGAGATATGCGTCGGATACGATGACGGTTTCTCCATTAGCCATACGGGCGGAACTCGTCGGGATCGGAGCTTTTGGTACTCCTAGTGCGTTCCATAGTCTAGCTAGTCTGTCTCCTATGTAAGAGATCACAGCTCCGGTATCTATCAAGGCTTCTGCGGTGCCTCCAGGCACTGCAACCGAAATATGAGGGCGACGATCCAACCAAGATGAGACTCCATGGCAGGGGTCGTCCGGCGGATTGACGGTGCGTACGATTTCTTGGGGAAGACTTCTCGGCGGTGGTATAGTAGCTCGAACTTCGCGGGGGACACTATCATGTATTCTATCTGGGCGGTTTCCTAGTTCAGATGACGTAGCGGCATATGAGGGGTCTCGAGGGCTTTGCTGCGTGGGCCTCGAGTTGCTGCAGCGCCCTGCCTGTGGACACGGACAGTCTCGGGACATAACTCCGTCCCTCTTACATCTGGAGCAGAAGATCCTGGGAGGTCCTCGACATTGACTGCGGAAATGTCCGGTGTGGCCGCATCGCCAACATTCTTGATTTCTACCGGTTGGTTGCCTGTCTGGATACGAATTGGTTCGATCGGTTTGTCCACGAGCCTGCTCAATCTCGGAGCGTAGCAGTTCGTAATCCCGGGCGGCTTTGGCAAATTCCCGCGGATTTGAGAAGTCCGTTCTACGAATCTGACGGCGAAACTCTGGGTGGAGATTCCGGTACAGCCAATTCAATTCCTGTTCCGGGGTGATACTTCCATGGCGACGGATGAGCGTTTGCATATCTGTGATGTATGTGGCGGTACTCTCTTGAAGCCGGTGAGTTCTTCTACTGATGGCTACCTCTAAATCGACGAGATAATTGACCGGAAAGAAAAAATCATGGAAGGCGGTGCAGAACTCTTGCCAGTTAGACCAGTATTTGCGGTTGTTCCGGAACCAAAGTGCTGGCATTCCATGTAAGAGCTCGGGCATAGCTTGCAGTAGCCGGTCGAGAGAGATGGCTTGTGACTCACAAATCTCCTCAAGCCTCTCGAGGAAAGCAGCGGGGTCTCCTGATCCATTGAAGCTTATCCTCCAATCCTTGGTTCTTAATGACGGCATCATTGGTCCTGAGATTGGCCCTGGTGTAGGCTGGATTCCTGCCAGTGTACCATTGAACACGTTTGTCGTTGCGGCTTCTTCTGCACTGGTAACGGTGACGGTCGGTAATGCGGCGGTAACTGTGGTTGTTCCGGATGCTTCTACCCGTGTTACGGTGACGGTCGGTAGTGCGGCGGTGGCGGTGGTTGCTCCGGATGTGGCGGGAAATACAATCGGCATTGCGGCGGTCGGTGCGGGGGAGGCGCGGCCTTCACGGATGAACTTGGAAAGGCGGCGTCTCTTATTATCTACGGTTCCGGTGACTTCTAGCCTAAATTTGGCTAGTTCTACATCTAACTCCTCCTTTCTTAGGAGGTATACCCATCCAACACGGGTGTCAGTCGGTTCTTCTCTCGGAAGCGGGTTCTGGGCGGCGGTAGCTTCGTCCGGAGTGTTTGCGGGTACTGAATTCTTAGTAGCCATTTTACTAATACTCGGAATCGGTATAGCTTCTTTGCTCAACGGTCAGAAACCTATTTTTCCCTTACCAATTGCTCGTATCTCTAGACGGGTGACTCTAATCAATAAACGGATGGTGCGAATCGGTTCTACGTACTCGGTAACCTATTAAACGAGGGGTCGCACAGGGGGTCGGTCCTCGGTTTAGCCGAAGCTGGCAATCTGTCAAAATGACAGGTCAGCGGATTTCGTCGGATTCGAGTATAATACGGTGCCCCGAAGTGTTTGCGGTGTGTTTCGGACCTCTAAAGTGACGGAATCAATTTCACTACCTCAAAACGGGTTTTACTCAAGTTACGGTGATCAGCGGCCTCGGTACACTATAAAAATGGTTTTTTCCGCGAAAAAACAGCTAACCTGTCAAAAATGACAGGTCGGCGGATTTCGACGGATTCGGATATAAGACGGTCTACTAAAACGTTTGCAACGGTTTTTACCTCTCTGTAACGTTTGGATTACTTCCACCAACTCCAAAACCGTTTTTCTACGATTTCTGGTAATTAGCGGATACGGTACACCATAAAAACGGTCCCTGCTCGGGCGCCAAATTTGTAACGCTCTTGCGTCGTTACTTGACGGGTTGGCGCCTTAACTACAGGTGACGGGTTGCCTCGGGCGCCAGTTTATTAAAGTGGTATGCTCCACTCGCACCGGGCAGCGTCAGTGAAGAATTAATATACTCCAGGGGTCACTTTATGGTGGTGACGAAAGTGTTGCGGCCGGTCGGGCAGATTTTACTTGCCTCCCCGGCTTCGTAACCTGGGTATTAGCTGCTTAACGTTCTTACCTATTTACGGAGGTTTACTGGTAATTGGAGTTGGAGAGAAGAGAAACCAAAAGTTACTTATTTACAAAGAGTCTTTATTTAACGGAAAACTAAACGTCCTCTAATTCGGGTAGACGGGGCAAAAGCACTAGTACTAACTACTATCCTACTGGTTCAAAACGGTCTCTACTACGGTGAGTAAAACAAAGCTATGTAAGCGGAAGCAACAAAAATGGGCGGGGGTGCGGTGGACGGTTAGCGGAAGTCGGGTGATGCGGTGGACGGTTAGCGGAAGCGGATTGCAAGCGAAAGCAAAAATGGGGCGAGGATGCGGTGGACGGTTAGACGGCAGTGGGCAGAACTACTACGGATTGCAAGCGAAAGCAAAAATGGGGCGAGGATGCGGTGGACGGTTAGCGGCAGTGGGCAGAACTACTACGGATTGCAAGCGACCCTCTAGGTTAATCAAAGCTCTACTTTCGGGGGTTATGGCTCTCGGTTTCCGCGGTATCGAAATCTCGGAGTTGCGGCGGCCACCACTAGGATGTGAGAACTCAACTTTCTAGTGGCGGACACGGTACTTCCTCGCTCGGATGGCTTGAGGCCCAAACACGGCCGCTGCTAGGATGTGAGAACTCAACGTTCTAGCAGCGGACACGGTTCCCCTCGATCGGATGGCTTAAGGCCCAAACCCGGCCGCTGCTAGGATGTAAGAACTCAACGTTCTAGCAGCGGACACAGTTCCCCTTTACTTCCCCTGGTCGGATTATACGGCGAGAACCATATACCCTAAGGTATAAAATTCGGAATATCACTCACCTCGGTAAACGGTACGGTTACTCTAGCGGAATCGGTTTTCTGAAAGAGAACGGTTTTATGAGCACAATGAAGTCTCTTAGTTTTAATTCTCACCTGCGTATGCGGGCAAGGATCTGAGTCTACGGATAGACTGACGACTCTGAGAATCGTTCTGCTTTACGGTATGGCTTGTTGGAGATACGGTGTGAAGACGTAAGTGTCGCCGACTGTCGGTGCAGGTTTGATAAATTATATTATAATGTACCGATGTTTATATTACATTGTACCGATACGGACGGAGAAATACAGTGTTCGAATGCTTTATTTCATATTATACGGAATATTGTGCTTTTGCCCGGCCTTTGAAAATGTAACTTCGTTACAAAATATAACACCGCTAAACCTAACTGATACAGAATACGCATGCGACCCGCAGCACTCCGTCTTAGCACTGGAATCACAATGGAAAGAAAAAGAGCTGCATGGACGATATCCAAATACACTAAATAATACTTCCTTAGACAAAGCTGCTTCCATAGCATGGCTCAATAGTGGTAATCTTTTCCCAGAGACAGAAGGATTCATGTGCGCCATCCAAGACCAGGTCATCCCTACTCATTCATACCTTAAATATATAGTCAAAGACCAAAGCATTATATCAACACAGTGCAGAATGTGTGGAGACAAACATGAAAATGTTGAACACCTCCTTAGCGGTTGCAAAACACTTGCTCCTAGAGAATACACTACTCGACATAATAACGTCGCTAAAATCATACATACAGAACTTGCCCCCAAACTAGATTTAACTGAGGCGAAAACGCCATACTACAAGTACACACCCCAACATGTGTTAGAAAGCGACAAGTTTTTGCTATACTGGGACAAAGATATCCAAACAGACAGGACTGTACAACACAACAGACCCGACATACTGGTTTTCAATAAAACTGAAAAAGAAATACTCTTGGTGGATGTTTTGATTCCAGCGGCTGCTAACATACAAAAAAATGGCATGGAAAAAATAGAAAAATACTTACCATTGTGCGAGGACCTTAAAGAGACATGGCAGGCGAAAACGGTCAAAACCATCCCAATTATTATTGGAGCCACTGGAGAAATACCGAAAGACCTGAAAAAGAACCTGGATCGCCTAGGACTCCAGAAAAATCTTTTCTACGAGCTACAAAAAGCGGTCATTTTGAGCACGTGCAATATAATAATAAAGTGTTGAGCAAAAATACATAGGGAATGCTGGAAACCTTGCAACTAACCTTGCCGGTTCTCACGCTAAACATCCGGTTAACGTGAAAAAAAACATAATAACTTCATTCACAATAACTAAGTATAATGGTTCCAATTATAAAGAGCGAATAAAGTAGAAATGAAGTACTTGTTTCGTGATAACAATATGCTCATAAAATATAAATATATAAATAAACTTAAATACAATTACAAAACATAGATACACATAAATAAATGTAAATACAAATGAACAAAATATAAATACACATAAATAGATGTGAATACGGAAGTACAAAATATACACAAATGAACACAAACAATATATATATATATATATATATATATATATATATATATATATATATATATATATATATATATGTTATATACGAAAAAACGCTTATGTTTAAGTAATGTTACGCAATGTCAAACATCAAATTACGATTTCCGTATTTTCATGAGAACGATGCTACGTTGCGTTTTTATAAAATAAACACATTAAGTAACACAAATATTATGTTACAGAAAAATAATGATTTCTGCACTTTCATGGGAGCGACGCTACATCGAATTCTCCATGAAAATAAACGCTGACGTTGATTTAACAAATTCTATAAATTCTTTGACTTTATGTAAAATAGTTAGTTACAATTATAATTTCAACCTATTACTCCTTTTTTTATATAACATAAAACTGTGTAACTCAATAAAAATTGTTTTTAAAAAGTTTAACGTGAATTTGTGAATATAACAGTGGCGCAGTCAGTAGGATTCCAAAACACATTTAGAACAAGGATTGCCTAACTAAGTGTGGTGGTTCCTAAACCTTTAAGGAATTTTCAAGTACCAGCTCCAGATCTTCAAGAAGCAGGCGGTCTCTCCGGCACCGGGAACACGCAAACTGCTAACCAGGTGTAGCAAAGCTCACGGATAAGGATTTCAGCTGCCAAGGAAGGAATGAAAATATTTACGTAAGAATCATCTCGTTTTATTTTTATTTAATATTTTGCAATTTATTTTTTATTTTTACCAAGTTCTATTGTCATAATTTACTTTTATTTTGAATACAATCATTTTAATATAAAGCAAAATGCCTGACACACGTAGTGCAACAAACGCTAATGCCAATGCTAATACTCCAGTTACTCAAACCGATCAAGCGTCAAATCTAGAACCTTACAGATTATCCGAAATATTTTCAATAATTCCGGAATTCGACGGTAATCAAATTTTCTTAAATACTTTTATAAATGCTTGTAAAACAGCTTACAGTATGGCCGACAACGACCAAAAAGTACTTTTAACTCTTCATATTAAAAACAAACTTAAAGGGAGAGCCGCTGAATTAGTTAATTCACGCGACCCTTCAAATTGGGAAGAAATTAAAACTTTATTAAATACTCACTTTGGAGAATCTCGCGACTTAAATTCATTGATTCAAGACCTTTAAAGAATGAAACAACTACCAAACGAATCGCCTTTAATTTTTGTTTCGAGATTACAAACTCTGGAAGCAAAAATGTATTCAGCTATAAGTAAAAACAGCATTTTACAACAGATCAAAAAGTAGCACAAACACGTCTAATAGAATCATTAACTTTAAATACTTTATTAACCGGTCTAGATCCAAAAATCGGTCAAACTGTTAGAGCTAGTAATCCAATAAGTGTTTTATCAGCTATTTCACGAATCAGAAGAGAACTTCAATTAACTTACTATGAAAACCACAAACCTCAGACTAATCGTAATACAAATAATATACCTACTCGTAGATTTAGCCAAAATTCACCAAAACAATGTAATTTTTGTCATAGAATAGGACACACTATAAATGAGTGTCTCACACGTCAAAGACAATCTCAAAATGTAGCTCAGGGTTCCTTTAGACCAAATCAAACTCCTAATTCACATAACCAAACAGGCCAAAATTTTCAACAAAGGCCACAATTTCAAAATAACCAACAAAATCAAAATCGCCCATCTGTAATTAGACCAAATCCAAGTTTTAGACCTCAAGGACCACCGGGAAATCGACCCAACACAAATTTTAATCAACAAAGAACTTTTCATTTCAATCGAAATCGCGATTTTAACAAACACTCTCATAACAGTTATGACTATTATACAGATGATAGTCAAAATTATTATGAAAATCAAGAACAATACTCCGATAATTCACTTGATTATCAAGAATATTACCAAGAAATTAACCCCAGTGCTCCTAACTATTATACTGTTAATAGTGGAATAGAGGAAAACTATTATACTGATGATAGTGATCCTAACTCTGATAATGGTGTACCAGTTTGCAATACGAATGAAGACGAAACTTTCGATTATAGCCATATCGAACAAGATAATTTTAATTATAATAATGAAAATGTTTATAATTTTGATTCTGATAACCTCCTAAATCCAAATCATGATTATCATCAGGATTTTCGACAAGGCCCTTTACAAACGAAACCCCCAGATCCGCTAAACGACCAAACTTCAAATTTGTCGATCCCAGACCTCAGTACACAAATTCAAACCATGAGTTTGAACAGTCCAGAATCGGACTGCCTCGAACAGATGTTCATGTAAAAAATACCTTACCGGTAAATTCTAAAAACTTATACTATATTAAAGACAGAACAAACACTTATAAAATTCTAATTGATACAGGTGCTGGATTATCAATTTTCAAACCCAAAACTTGCGAAAATTATAGAAATCGATCCCCTGAAAATGTAATTATTCAAGGTATAACAAACCAAAAAATAAGAGTTAACGAATCAACCCTTATCCCATTTAAACCTAACGATCCACACAGAGTATTCATTTGTAATTTAGATATTGATTTTGATGGATTATTAGGCATGGATTTTTTAGAACATTATAATTGTATAGTTGATCTAAAAAATAAACAACTTATTACTGATTTCAAAATTGTACCATTATTTAAAGTAACAGATAATGGAACTACCAATATTTCAATCGAAAACCAATTTCCACAAATTTACAAAAATACAATTTCCATTGAACCTAGGACTGAACAAATATTTAAACTAAAATGCGATTTAGTTAATACTGATGCTATACTGGTAGGTCAAGAAGTAGAGAAACTTAAACTACCAAACGCATTAGTTAAAATGAATGAAAAAGGAGAATTTTTTGTTTCAGTATTAAATGTTAATTGTATACCTGAAACTGTAACATTTTCAAAACTTAACTCAGAACCATATGAAATAAATACTGTCAATAATATTCAACTAACTACCCAAGAAATGTGCACCGATAGAACATCGGAATTAAAAAAATCAACTAAGACTTGATCATCTTAATGAAGAAGAACGAGACTTAATTTCCCAACTTTGTCATGATTTTTCTGACATTTTTTATTTAGAAGGAGACATACTTACTTTCACCAACGAAATAAAACATTCCATAGATACGCAAAATTCTAAGCCCACTTATGTAAAATCATATCGCTATCCCCAAATTCATAAACAAGAGGTGAAAGATCAGATCAATAAAATGCTTTCACAAAACATTATACAACCCAGCAATTCTCCATGCCGTCGCCCGTGTGGGTTGTGCCCAAGAAGCTCGACGCATCAGGTAAACAAAAATGGCGTGTGGTCGTAGACCACAGAAAACTGAACGAGGTTACTGTAGACGACAAATACCCGTTACCAAACATTGGAGATTTATTGGACCAGCTTGGTAAGTGTCAATATTTCACGACACTAGATCTTGCATCAGGCTTTCATCAAATTGAAATAATGCCTGAAGATATACCAAAGAGCGCCTTCACAATTGAAAACGGACATTTCGAATTCCTCAGAATGCCGTACGGTCTAAAAAATGCACCTTCAACATTCCAGAGGGTCATGGACAATGTCCTTGCTGGAATTCAAAACGAGCGATGTCTTGTCTATATGGACGACATCATCGTCTATTCACCGACAATTCAAGAACATATTACCCGCTTAACAGAAGTATTCAAGAGACTTCAAAAAGCTAACTTAAAACTTCAGCCAGACAAGTGCGAATTCTTGAGAAAAGAAGTCGCCTACCTTGGACATTTAATCACGGAAGATGGCGTTAAGCCATTTCCGGCAAAAATTGAATGCGTCCAAAAATTTCCTCAACCTACGAACCAAAAGGAAATAAAATCCTTTTTGGGACTCGCTGGTTACTACAGAAGATTTATACCGAACTTCGCTAAAATTTCCAAACCAATGACAAAACTTTTACAAAAAGATGTCCCATTTAATTTTGACTCCGAATGTCAAAAGTCATTCCAAGAATTAAAAAATGCTCTTACTTCTACTCCGATATTGATATACCCAAACTTTGAAGAACGATTTCTTTTAACTACCGATGCTAGCGCATTCGCAATCGGTGCGGTTTTGTCACAAGGCCCAAAAGGTAAGGATTTACCGATAGCCTATGCGTCTAGGACATTGTGCAAAGCAGAAACCAAATACTCTACGATAGAGAGAGAACTTTTGGCAATTGTGTGGGCAGTTAAACACTTTAGACCCTATTTATATGGCCGAAAATTTACCCTTATAACTGACCACCGTCCACTCACTTGGTTATTCTCTATAAAAGACCCCGGTAGTCGTCTAGCACGATGGCGCCTCAAATTAGAGGAATACGACTATCAAATTGAATTCAAATCTGGCAAATCCAATAAAAATGCCGATGCCCTTTCTCGAATAAAAATTAACCACATAAATGACTTTGATTCATTTCGCTCAAAATTAGGAAACTTTAAATATTTACCTTACCCAATTTATCCCGCTCTTGAAGATGCAGGGCCATCCCAACAAACTGAAAATAAACCTGAAATTGACTGGGATGCCGCTGCAGAAGAATTTTTGTCTTTTGAGGAACTTTATAAAACAAAATCACTGATTGACTATTCTAAAATAGAATATTCCAATAATCATCTACTAGACAAACAAAATAAAAACATTTTAACCTTCTTTCAACAAAACAATTTACAAGATTTTCATGAAAAAATAATTGACGATATATTTGAGGAAAACCCCGACTTTTCTTATGCAAAAATTAATGTACTTAGCAGTAAAACTGTCAAAAATAGAAAATACCTTATTATTGCTATACCATGGGATCCAGACAGTATTAGTGAATACTTATTTGCTGCAATTTACAGAAATCGAGATTTATTTAAACCTTCAGAAAAATATTTTATCGAAAATAATCCTGACCTACCAATACTAGAAACACTATCATTTCTACTTTCGGAAATTGACGTAAAATTCACTATTTGTCAAAATATTACTAAAGAGCCAGAACAAAATCAAATACCTATTATCTTAGATCAATTCCATAATGGCAAAAGCCACCTTCACCGCGGAATTAATGAAACTATTAGGCGAATACGACAAAAATATAATTGGGCCGGGCTCAATCGAGATGTCGAAAATTATATTAACTCATGCCGGGCATGCCAAGAGACAAAAATATGTCGCAAAAATTTGGACAGTCCCCTCGTTTTAACTGAAACGCCTAAAACACCTTTTGAACGTATTAATATTGATATTTTAGAGGTACCTCAAAAGAATTACGCTCTTACAATAAGAGACGAACTAACAAAATTTTCTCAAGCATATCCGCTTGAAGATAAAAGTGCCAAATCCGTTGTCACTTCATTATTAGCTTACTTTCAGCATTTTGGTGCACCACTTCGCATTCATTGCGATGCCGGTCGCGAATTCAATAATGCGTTAATGAAAGACCTTTGTAATATGTTCGATATCAAGTTAACATATTCAAGTGTCGGTCATCCGCAAAGTAACGGAGCTCTAGAAAGATTACATGCTACTCTGTTAGAAATGATTCGATTAAATTTAGCAGACCACCCCAATGAACACCCCTTCAGTATTTTACCGTTTGCTATTATCGCTTATAATAACTCTATAAACAAAACACACGGATTCACACCATACGAACTTGTATTTGGACACACGTCCAGTAGACCTCCCGAAAAATTATACAATGAACAAGAATTAATTACTAAATATATTAGAGATCTAAATAACCGCATATCCTATTATTATAAAATAGCGAGAGAAAAAACCATAAAGCAAAAAGAAAAAGCTAAAGACCGATTTGACAAACATGTCACCGAAAACAAACCAAATTATGAAGTAGGTGACAAAGTTTACGTAAAAGAAACTCAAATAAAAAATTAGTTAGAAAATAAGTTTAATGGCCCTTTCGAAATACTAGAGATACACAGAAATTCCGCAACAGTATTAAATTTAGAAACAAATAACAAATCAAAAATAAATTTCGATCTTATGAAACCCTATGTTGAAAATTAACTTATTTTCAGGTTTCTGCTGCTGATCGGAACAGCAACATGTCAATATAAAATCAAACCCATAAACAATACAGTTGGAATCTACTACCACGACGAAACCAAAATAATGGTTTCGAACGACGAATGGACTTTATTAGTGCATAAAAATATATCAGCTTTTAAACAAACTTTTGAAAGAAATAATAGAATTCTTGACACAATTCAAAATACCTTTACTTCAAACTACTCCAGTATGAAGTCCTTCCGATCCGAAGTAAAATCACATTCTGCATTATTGCAACAAATTACAAAATCTATTGGCGATAAATTTAGTGAAATATCTTTCGATGTTAAAAGACAAAAACGAGGGTTAATTAATGGTATTGGCACCATATTTAAATCAATAACCGGAAATCTCGATGCGTCTGACGGTGAATATTATATGGACTGCATTAATAAATTGAAAACTGATCAAAACCAGATAGAAAACTTATTAAAAAATCAAATGTCAATCACAAGCTCAGTCATAACAAATCTCAACAGTACCATAGGACAATTAAAATTAAATGAGAAAATATTTAACTCAGATATAGAAAAAATTGAAACCACCATTCGACAATCAACAAACGAAATTGCGCTTATCGAAGCCAAATTAAATTTCTTTGAAATTTGTGAACAACTAATGGAGAGTTATTCGTATCTTGAAAATACTATTAATGATATTCTAAACTCTATCACTTTTGCACAGCTTCAAATAATTCATACTTCTATTATTGAACCAGAAAATTTGATCACTGCTCTTGAGAAAATATCAGAAAATACAGTAAGAAAAGGTTTACCGCTACCAATAAAATATTCTGAAATTTCACAGTATTTGGAAATAATCGATCTCGAAGCATATCAAACAAATTCAGATCTTGTTTTCGTTCTTAAAATACCTTTGATTGAACCACAAGTATTTACTTTATTCCACCTATACCCAATACCAATTTATGATAATAGAACTGGATTTCACCACATTTTATCATTTTCACAAAAATATTTAGCGCGAGATGATGATTCTTTATCCTACATTCCAATCCACGATTTACATAAGTGTAAACAGTTATCTACGCATCAAAAGTTGTGTCGCGATGTTTACGCGTACCCTATAGACGATAACGCGATATGTGAAGCCCGTTTGTTAAGACAATATAAGACATTTCCTGCGAATTGTAAAAGTGCGGTAGTCAACGGACAAGGTTATAATGTGCAAAAACTCGAAGAAAACGTGTGGCTAGTGTCGATTGCCGAACCGGTACACGTGACCATAAGTCTTCCAGACACAAAAACGAAAACATTAACCGTAAATGAAAATTCTATTTTACAGCTATACTCAGGATGCTCCGCTTTTGTTGGCATTACTAAAATACAAGCTAGTACCAGAAAAACTATAAACATTCCTCATGTACTTCATCCCGTAATGGTTGATTACAACTGTTGTCTAGACATTCCAAACAAAGTAGAAGTACCCAAAATAGAACCACTAGATCTTAATAACATTAACTTGAATGATCTGCAAGTGACAAAACACAAACTGGACCAATACTCAAAAAGTTTGGATGAACTCATAAACAAACCGTTTGTTGAGAAAAATATTTCGTGGTTCACATATACTACGATCTCACTCATCGTTGCCTTGATCGTCCTCTACACCTGTTATAAGTGTAGAAATATTAAATTCAACAAATCGCCAGGAAAGCCTGTTCCGGACCAACCAAATGATGTTTTTATCAAAATTCATAACATTCTGCCAAAAAGAAGACCCAAACTTGACACCGGAGCCTCTGAGGAAGTGGAAATCGAAAATTGACAATTTCATGGTTTAATGTATACCTTTATATTTTTATTTTTGTATTTTGCGTATTTTCCTTTTAATCTTAAAATCTCTGTATATGTTGTATTGTCTATTTTATATTTTATGTATTTTGGTTTTTATTCTCAAAATTGTTGTTTATTAAACAACAATTTTAATTAAGGGGGGAGTTGTTATATACGAAAAAACGCTTATGTTTAAGTAATGTTACGCAATGTCAAACATCAGATTACGATTTCCGTATTTTCATGAGAACGATGCTACGTTGCGTTTTTATAAAATAAACACATTAAGTAACACAAATATTATGTTACAGAAAAATAATGATTTCTGCACTTTCATGGGAGCGACGCTACATCGAATTCTCCATGAAAATAAACGCTGACGTTGATTTAACAAATTCTATAAATTCTTTGACTTTATATAAAATAGTTAGTTACAATTATAATTTCAACCTATTACTTCTTTTTTTATATAACATAAAACTGTGTAACTCAATAAAAATTGTTTTTAAAAAGTTTAACGTGAATTTGTGAATATAACATATATATATGTTATATTCACAAATTCACGTTAAACTTTTTAAAAACAATTTTTATTGAGTTACACAGTTTTATGTTATATAAAAAAGAAGTAATAGGTTGAAATTATAATTGTAACTAACTATTTTACATAAAGTCAAAGAATTTATAGAATTTGTTAAATCAACGTCAGCGTTTATTTTCATGGAGAATTCGATGTAGCGTCGCTCCCATGAAAGTGCAGAAATCATTATTTTTCTGTAACATAATATTTGTGTTACTTAATGTGTTTATTTTATAAAAACGCAACGTAGCATCGTTCTCATGAAAATACGGAAATCGTAATCTGATGTTTAACATTGCGTAATATTACTTAAACATAAGCGTTTTTTCGTATATAACAACTCCCCCCTTAATTAAAATTGTTGTTTAATAAACAACAATTTTTGAGAATAAAAACCAAAATACATAAAATATGAAATAGACAATACAATATATACAGAGATTTCAGGATTAAAAGGAAAATACGCAAAATACAAAAAATAAAAATATAAAGGTATACATTAAACCATGAAATTGTCAATTTTCGATTTCCACTTCCTCAGAGGCTTCGGTGTCAAGTTTGGGTCTTCTTTTTGGCAGAATGTTATGGATTTTGATAAAAACATCATTTGGTTGGTCCGGGACAGGCTTTCCTGACGATTTGTTGAATTTAATATTTCTACACTTATGACAGGTGTAGAGGACGATCAAAGCAACGATGAGTGAGATCGTAGTATATGTGAACCACGAAATATTTTTCTCAACAAACGGTTTGTTTATAAGTTCATCCAAACTTTTTGAGTATTGGTCCAGTTTGTGTTTTGTCACTTGCAGATCATTCAAGTTAATGTTATTAAGATCTAGTGGTTCTATTTTGGGTACTTCTACTTTGTTTGGAATGTCTAGACAACAGTTGTAATCAACCATTACGGGATGAAGTACATGAGGAATGTTTATAGTTTTTCTGGTACTAGCTTGTATTTTAGTAATGCCAACAAAAGCGGAACATCCTGAGTATAGCTGTAAAATAGAATTTTCATTTACGGTTAATGTTTTCGTTTTTGTGCCTGGAAGACTTATGGTCACGTGTACCGGTTCGGCAATCGACACTAGCCACACGTTTTCTTCGAGTTTTTGCACATTATAACCTTGTCCGTTGACTACCGCACTTTTACAATTCGCAGGAAATGTTTTATATTGTCTTAACAAACGGGCTTCACATATCGCGTTATCGTCTATAGGGTACGCGTAAACATCGCGACACAACTTTTGATGCGTAGATAACTGTTTACACTTTTGTAAATCGTGGATTGGAATGTAGGATAAAGAATCATCATCTCGCGCTAAATATTTTTGTGAAAATGATAAAATGTGGTGAAATCCAGTTCTATTATCATAAATTGGTATTGGGTATAGGTGGAATAAAGTAAATACTTGTGGTTCAATCAAAGGTATTTTAAGAACGAAAACAAGATCTGAATTTGTTTGATATGCTTCGAGATCGATTATTTCCAAATACTGTGAAATTTCAGAATATTTTATTGGTAGCGGTAAACCTTTTCTTACTGTATTTTCTGATATTTTCTTAAGAGCAGTGATCAAATTTTCTGGTTCAATAATAGAAGTATGAATTATTTGAAGCTGTGCAAAAGTGATAGAGTTTAGAATATCATTAATAGTATTTTCAAGATACGAATAACTCTCCATTAGTTGTTCGCAAATTTCAAAGAAATTTAATTTGGCTTCGATAAGCGCAATTTCGTTTGTTGATTGTCGAATGTTGGTTTCAATTTTTTCTATATCTGAGTTAAATATTTTCTCATTTAATTTTAATTGTCCTATAGTACTGTTGAGATTTGTTATGACTGAGCTTGTGATTGACATTTGATTTTTTAATAAGTTTTCTATCTGGTTTTGATCAGTTTTTAATTTATTAATGCAGTCCATATAATATTCACCGTCAGACGCATCGAGATTTCCGGTTATTGATTTAAATATGGTGCCAATACCATTAATTAACCCTCGTTTTTGTCTTTTAACATCGAAAGATATTTCACTGAATTTATCGCCAATAGATTTTGTAATTTGTTGCAATAATGCCAAATGTGATTTTACTTCGGATCGGAAGGACTTCATACTGGAGTAGTTTGAAGTAAAGGTATTTTGAATTGTGTCAAGAATTCTATTATTTCTTTCAAAAGTTTGTTTAAAAGCTGATATATTTTTATGCACTAATAAAGTCCATTCGTCGTTCGAAACCATTATTTTGGTTTCGTCGTGGTAGTAGATTCCAACTGTATTGTTTATGGGTTCGATTTTATATTGACATGTTGCTGTTCCGATCAGCAGCAGAAACCTGAAAATAAGTTGATTTTCAACATAGGGTTTCATAAGATCGAAATTTATTTTTGATTTGTTATTTGTTTCTAAATTTAATACTGTTGCGGAATTTCTGTGTATCTCTAGTATTTCAAAAGGACCATTAAACTTATTTTCTAACTTGTTTTTTATTTGAGTTTCTTTTACGTAAACTTTGTCACCTACTTCATAATTTGGTTTGTTTTCGGAGACATGTTTGTCAAGTAGATGATTATTGGAATATTCTATTTTAGAATAGTCAATCAGTGATTTTGTTTTATAAAGTTCCTCAAAAGACAAAAATTCTTCTGCAGCGGCATCCCAGTCAATTTCAGGTTTATTTTCAGTTTGTTGGGATGGCCCTGCATCTTCAAGAGCGGGATAAATTGGGTAAGGTAAATATTTAAAGTTTCCTAATTTTGAGCGAAATGAATCAAAGTCATTTATGTGGTTAATTTTTATTCGAGAAAGGGCATCGGCATTTTTATTGGATTTGCCAGATTTGAATTCAATTTGATAGTCGTATTCCTCTAATTTGAGGCGCCATCGTGCTAGACGACTACCGGGGTCTTTTATAGAGAATAACCAAGTAAGTGGACGGTGGTCAGTTATAAGGGTAAATTTTCGGCCATATAAATAGGGTCTAAAGTGTTTAACTGCCCACACAATTGCCAAAAGTTCTCTCTCTATCGTAGAGTATTTGGTTTCTGCTTTGCACAATGTTCTGGATGCATAGGCTATCGGTAAATCCTTACCTATTGGGCCTTGTGACAAAACTGCACCGATTGCAAATGCGCTAGCATCGGTAGTTAAAAGAAATCGTTCTTCAAAGTTTGGGTATATCAATATCGGAGTAGAAGTAAGAGCATTTTTTAATTCTTGGAATGACTTTTGACATTCGGAGTCAAAATTAAATGGGACATCCTTTTGTAAAAGATTTGTCATTGGTTTGGAAATTTTAGCGAAGTTCGGTATAAATCTTCTGTAGTAACCAGCGAGTCCCAAAAAGGATTTTATTTCCTTTTGGTTCGTAGGTTGAGGGAATTTTTGGACGCATTCAATTTTTGCCGGAAATGGCTTAACGCCATCTTCCGTGATTAAATGTCCAAGGTACGCGACTTCTTTTCTCAAGAATTCGCACTTGTCTGGCTGAAGTTTTAAGTTAGCTTTTTGAAGTCTCTTGAATACTTCTGTTAAGCGGGTAATATGTTCTTGAATTGTCGGTGAATAGACGATGATGTCGTCCATATAGACAAGACATCGCTCGTTTTGAATTCCAGCAAGGACATTGTCCATGACCCTCTGGAATGTTGAAGGTGCATTTTTTTGGGTGGTTAGTTGAATATTATTTATATTATTTATTTCATATGGTTCTAAGTTAAGTATTGAAAATGTTACAGTTTTAGGTATACAATTAACATTTAATACTGAAACAAAAAATTCTCCTTTTTCATTTATTTCAACTAATGCGTTTGGTAGTTTAACTTTCTCTACTTCTTGACCTACCAGTATAGCATCAGTATTAACTAAATCGCATTTTAGTTTAAATATTTGTTCAGTCCTAGGTTCAATGGAAATTGTATTTTTGTAAATTTGTGGAAATTGGTTTTCGATTGAAATATTGGTAGTTTCATTATCTGTTACTTTAAATAATGGTACAATTTTGAAATCAGTAATAAGTTGTTTATTTTTTAGATCAACTATACAATTATAATGTTCTAAAAAATCCATGCCTAATAATCCATCAAAATCAATATCTAAATTACAAATGAATACTCTGTGTAGATCGTTAGGTTTAAATGGAATAAGGGTTGATTCGTTAACTCTTATTTTTTGGTTCGTTATACCTTGAATAATTACATTTTCAGGGGATCGATTTCTATAATTTTCGCAAGTTTTGGGTTTGAAAATTGATAATCCAGCACCTGTATCAATTAGAATTTTATAAGTGTTTGTTCTGTCTTTAATATAGTATAAGTTTTTAGAATTTACCGGTAAGGTATTTTTTACATGAACATCTGTTCGAGGCAGTCCGATTCTGGACTGTTCAAACTCATGGTTTGAATTTGTGAACTGAGGTCTGGGATCGACAAATTTGAAGTTTGGTCGTTTAGCGGATCTGGGGGTTTCGTTTGTAAAGGGCCTTGTCGAAAATCCTGATAATAATCATGATTTGGATTTAGGAGGTTATCAGAATCAAAATTATAAACATTTTCATTATTATAATTAAAATTGTCTTGTTCGATATGGCTATAATCGAAAGTTTCGTCTTCATTCGTATTGCAAACTGGTACACCATTATCAGAGTTAGGATCACTATCAGCAGTATAATAGTTTTCCTCTAATTCACTATTAACAGTATAATAGTCAGGAGCACTGGGGTTAATTTCTTGGTAATATTCTTGATAATCAAGTGAATTATCGGAGTATTGTTCTTGATTTTCATAATAATTTTGACTATCATCTGTATAATAGTCATAATTGTTATGAGGGTGTTTGTTAAAATCACGATTTCGATTGAAATGAAAAGTTCTTTGCTGATTAAAATTTGTGTTGGGTCGATTTCCCGGTGGTCCTTGAGGTCTAAAACTTGGATTTGGTCTAATTACAGATGGGAGATTTTGATTTTGTTGGTTATTTTGGAATTGTGGCCTTTGTTGAAAATTTTGGCCTGTTTGGTTATGTGAATTAGGAGTTTGATTTGGTCTAAAGGAACCATGAGCTAAATTTTGAGATTGTCTTTGACGTGTGAGACACTCATTTATAGTATGTCCTATTCTGTGACAAAAATTACATTGTTTTGGTGAATTTTGGCTAAATCTACGAGTAGGTATATTATTTGTATTACGATTAGTCTGAGGTTTGTGGTTTTCATAGTAAGTTAATTGAAGTTCTCTTCTGATTCGTGAAATACCTGATAAAACACTTATTGGATTACTAGCTCTAACAATTTGACCGATTTTTGGATCTAGACCGGTTAATAAAGTATTTAAAGTTAATGATTCTATAAGACGTGTTTGTGCTACTTTTTGATCTATTGTTAAATGCTGTTGTTTACTTATAGCTGAATACATTTTTGCTTCCAGAGTTTGTAATCTCGAAACAAAAATTAAAGGCGATTCGTTTGGTAGTTGTTTCATTCTTTGAAGATCTTGAATCAATGAATTTAAGTCACGAGTATCTCCAAAGTGAGTATTTAATAAAGTTTTAATTTCTTCCCAATTTGAAGGGTCGCGTGAATTAACTAATTCAGCGGCTTTTCCTTTAAGTTTGTTTTTAATATGAAGAGTTAAAAGTACTTTTTGGTCGTTGCCGGCCATTCTGTAAGCTGTTTTACAAGCATTTATAAAAGTATTTAAGAAAATTTGATTACCGTCATATTCCGGAATTATTGAAAATATTTCGGATAATCTGTAAGGTTCTAGATTTGAGGCTTGATCGGTTTGAGCATCTGGAGTATTAGCATTGGCATTAGCGTTTGTTGCACTACGTGTTTCAGGCATTTTGCTTTATATTAAAATGATTGTATTCAAAATAAAAGTAAATTATGACAATAGAACTTGGTAAAAATAAAAAATAAATTGCAAAATATTGAATAAAAATAAAACGAGATGATTCTTACGTAAATATTTTCATTCCTTCCTTGGCAGCTGAAATCCTTATCCGTGAGCTTTGCTACACCTGGTTAGCAGTTTGCGTGTTCCTGGTGCCGGAGAGACCGTCTGCTTCTTGAAGATCTGGAGCTGGTACTTGAAAATTCCTTAAAGGTTTAGGAACCACCACACTTAGTTAGGCAATCCTTGTTCTAAATGTGTTTAGGAATCCTACTGACTGCGCCACTGTTATATTCACAAATTCACGTTAAACTTTTTAAAAACAATTTTTATTGAGTTACACAGTTTTATGTTATATAAAAAAGAAGTAATAGGTTGAAATTATAATTGTAACTAACTATTTTACATAAAGTCAAAGAATTTATAGAATTTGTTAAATCAACGTCAGCGTTTATTTTCATGGAGAATTCGATGTAGCGTCGCTCCCATGAAAGTGCAGAAATCATTATTTTTCTGTAACATAATATTTGTGTTACTTAATGTGTTTATTTTATAAAAACGCAACGTAGCATCGTTCTCATGAAAATACGGAAATCGTAATCTGATGTTTGACATTGCATAATATTACTTAAACATAAGCGTTTTTTCGTATATAACATATATATATATATATATATATATATATATATATATATATATATATATACATATATATATATACATATATATATATACATATATATACTCAAATAAATGCAAATACAAAAGCGCAGAACATAAATACACATAAATATATGTAAATACGAAAGTACAAAATATAAATACCTCTAAATAAATGCAAATATAAAAGCGCAAAATATAAATAAATCAACATCTTTTTGATTAGGTTGGTTGAAATGCTTAACGATTAACTTGAAATTGTATTATGGTCTTTAGTTATCTTACTTTGGATTTTAAGCAGAACTTATAAAAATATACTTCTCAAATAAAATAAAATACTTAGGTACAATGTAAAAAAATATTTTTGTGCTCGCGCCCTCTTGGGTCGGGGGCCCGTGGCATTTTGCCAGCCCTGCTACCCTATTGTTACGCCACTGACTCTATGGCACTGTTATAATATGCCTTACATGGCGCATATATACCAACGTCAAGTGGCTGCAACTTAGCCGATGTGTGTGCATGCAAAGTATTAATATTAACCCCTGCCGAGTTTGACAAATCTAAGGCTTCGATGGATAAATGAGACTCATGGTTATCAATAATAAAATTGATGGATTCTCAAGAGAGCTCCTACTATGTTTTATGAAATAGCTCATTACGTCAACAAATAGTTCGGAATTCATCCATCCTGTGGGAGTAGCAAGGCCTAGAGACCCAATGGGACGCCTTTTAACGTGAAATTTTTTTAGGAAAAATGATTGCTGGAGGTAAAGCATAACCACATATAAAACAGCATGCTGTTACTAGCGTCCCTTTCTCACCACTGGTGACTTTACCCAAACATTTTTCCTTTTGGGTGCCAATATTTTTTGAGCTTTTTGCACCGTTGTGGTTACGGTTTCATCCAAGTTAAAAATTCTGGTGCCATCAGCAAATGCCTGATTCCGATTTATAACGGCATATTAGTTGTCAAAAAAGCGATTAACGTTATCTCTGTTGAACGCTGTTGCACGTGCAAAACTGCACGGCTCTGGTTTTCTCAGTGACAGATCCATGTGTCTGTTCCTAAAATTTCGGAGCCATGCTCTGCCAGCCGTTTGTGTTTCCTTCCACGAATCAGGTATTTTAATATTATTCTTTCGAGCCATTTGAAATTCAACCTTCCTACATTCAGTAGACGTCAATCGATGAAACAAGTGCACACGTTTTGAAATAGGTCTTAAGAGCATCTTCTTGTTCCCGTGTGAAAATCATGTTAATCTCATAGTTAAGGAGCAATCTCATGTTTTCATCAGGAGCAGATTTTCTTATCTCAACGTATCGCCTCAACGTAGGATACGCTAAATTACTCTCTACTGCTGCTTTTCGGATACTTATACCGCTGGCAACTAGGTCCAATGCTGCCTTAATTTGGTCAGCAGTATGGGCGCCTTGTTTTCTTTCCATTTCCTTAATGCGACCCATTCTAAAGACAAAAACAAAAACCTACGTCAGAAGAGTACACAATGAACCATGGAAACATAGATTGGTTCATTGTGTACGTACCCTTCCATGTCATTATCAAACACCAATAATACAATATCTACAACAGTCTATTCAAAATTTACATACCCAAGCACTAACTTATGTTTCAATGTACTAAACTACAAAAATTAAATTAAAATACTTTATGCCTGTAAGAAAAAAAGCGAAATAGCCTACCTTCAAAATCTTACTCGACGCCCCCAAATTCGTATAATGTGTTATTTTACGTTCACACTTCGTGTTGGCAACAAAACAACTAGTCCATGAGGAATTGGCGCATGAGTACCGAAAACTATTCCACCTCAATTTTTTTATGCGATCCTCTTCAAATTGCCCTACTGATTATATAAATGCATGTGGCAACCCGGTGTCATATTGTTTAAACCGAAATTGTTTAAACAATTGCAAGGAATTATTATTTTTTAACTGGACAAATATTTTCATATTCTTTATTGAAAAACAAATAAAAAAGGTCGTATGACTTTTCACGATAAAGTTTATATTTTTAGAGATATGAATTTTTGAAAGTACAAAAAATCTCAAATTTGGGTACTATCGACCAATGAAAAATATATTAAAAAAAATAAAATATACATAACATTTTTTTAATTCTTTATTCAATGGTTAATAATATTGTTAATAGAGATTTATAAAAATTTCATTGTTTATACCTGTTTTTTAATTGTTAATTTCGCGCGATCACAAGTATGCGTCGCTTACCTTTAAGTATCGCCGTCTTTCTCTGACTTATTCATCATTTATTTAAAAAACTATCAACTTTATCAAGATTGTTGAAGATAGCAATGTTATCAATAATTAAATTGTCTACAATAATTTTTTTCTGAAATCAAATTTTCAAAAGGCATTTAAGCATAAATCGGAACATGTAATTAAAATTACTTTTTTATCCTTTTTTGCTATTAAAATAGAAAGTAATTATATTGAATAACTTCTTTTAACGAAGGTTGGATATCGAGAAGTATGGAATAATGAGACAAGATTTAAAAATAAGTAGTAATTTATTATCAATATCGTTTTTATACAGTGATGGGCATAAGTGTGGAACCAAGTGAATATCTCTGGAATGGTTAAGGATAGCAAAATAAAATATGGTATGCATATATTACGCAAAAAGGTGCACCTTTGAAAAATATTTTGACAACCGTTCCACTTCCGGTTATACCGGAAATGGACAACTACATCGTTATATTAAATGGAACACCCTATATATTAATGGATTTTTGAAATACATGTAAAATTTCAGGGCAATTTTGTATGAAATACTTTTTTCCAAAAATGGATACTTTTTGAATTATTAATGTTTTCAGAAAAAAATTGACCTATGTAGACCCTTTACAAATTATATTTGTACGAGCAAACGCTTAGAGTCGTAAACTGTTTCTGTAGGGTGACTACTAGGTAGGTCAAAGGTATTTGATTATGTGTTAAAAAACTCTTCATTATGTACAGGGTGCGCATAAAAAGTTCAAATAGTTGAACTTTGAAAATTACAATGAAGAGTTTTGCAATACGTATTCAAATACCTTTGACCTTCCTAGTAATCACCCCACTGAAAAATTTTACGATTCTTTAAGCGTTTGCTCGTACAAATATAATTTGTAACAGTCTTCAAAGGTCGATTTTTTCCTAAAAAAATTATTCACTCAAAAAGTATACATTTTTGGGAAAAAGTATGTCATACAAAAGTGCCCTAAAATTTTACATAGCTTTCAAAAATCCATTAATATATAGAGTGTTGCATTTAAAATAACGATGTAGTTGTTCATTTCCGGTGTAACCGGAAGTGGAACGGTTGTCAAAAGATTTTTCAAATGTACACCTTTTTGCGTATTATACGCATACCAAACTTCATTTTGCTGTCTTTAACCATTCCAGAAATATTCACTTGGCTCCACACTTATGCCCGTCACTGTATATTATATTCTTACAGCCTTCTTAATCACAACCACATAGAAGTATGCTTAAGTTTTACAGGCTTTCTTACAATTACACGGTTTTTTAAGATTAGTTGGGAATGTACTTTTGTTTATAAATGTAGCAAGGTACCATTCTCTAATGTGTATCCGAAATTCGTAAAATCTAATGTTTCATATTGGGGATTCAATGCATTTTTCCAAATGTGCGTTTGAGGAGAAGCTCTAAGTGCATGCAATTGCAAGGCATCTGATGTGTACGGAATTTCAGATAGATTATTATTAGTGCCAAAGCAACGAGAAAAAATAATTTGTCTAGCTTCATCCGCGGTGTTACCTTTTTTACCCAAAATATTCAAATACAAGGTTTCTAAGCCTTTCAACTCCTTAGTACGAGAGCCAGATGCTTTGTGACACGAAAGAAATCATGATTTGTTATTATTAATTTCCATCCATAGGCCGGAACAACCACTTTTTTCAACCGTGACCAATACTAAATACATAATACAAAAACATAAGCGACGCATACTTGTGAGCGCGCGATATTAACTATTAAAAAACAGCTATAAACGATAAAAAAAAGATTATTTATATATATATATATATATTTATATATATATATATATATATATATAACTAGTCCTCTATTATATTAAAATAATTCACAAATGTGAACAAACATAAAGATGTTATATTAATACGTAGGGTGTACCAGTAGACACAACCAAGTTCAAATCTAAGATTTAGTATAAACGAATAGAATGAAATGAGCAAATATATTATCAGATATTAAGAAAAACAGTTACCAAAATGACTTGAAGGATAATGAATAAAAATTCTAATAATAGCACTGTTTAAATAAGTATAAAATTTCACCTTAACAATTAATCCCAGGTCAATGTCAACATGTTTCAAATTATTCTGAACACTGCCATGTAAATATATGGATAATTATAATGTAGTATCACTTGAAACCTGAAATAACATAAATTAGTATTCAACTCAATAATTGGTTATCAGTATTTACAGACGATGATAGAAAGGGATTGAATTTGAAAAAGAGTTGGAAAGACTTTATAGTAGGTTGACAGACGGAACAGAGCCAAGCTATCTGTCAAGGAAGTATGGTAATTTGAAAGAGTTTAAGAAACAGGAAATAATAAAAATTAGTGACTTTATTGCCAACTTAAATTTGTTGGTTATTAATTAAATATGGAATCACAGCCTAATGAACACACAGTCCAGACTCTTAACATCGGCACTTTGATATTATTTATTGAAAATCTGTGACCTTGAGGACGCCATTTGGGAGTAAATGTCAGAGTTGGCTGTAACTTTATTTTGGTACCGCTGGCAGGGCCGTCCTTATGAATGTAAAGTAAACATGAGAGTATTATGTATATTTAAATTTACATAGATGATTATTAAAATGGAATATAGGTAAGCTGTTCTAGTGACGTGAAATATTGATATTTATTATTTAGCTATATTCCCGCGTTTGTAAGTGGGTAGTTCGATTCGTTTGTAACGAAACGAATTTTTATAACTACCGATTAAAAGACTCCCAACTACGTACGACAATGGTTACGACTAGCTCCTTCTGCATTCTCGTCACTGATCTGAGACGTTTTACGCCGGAGGGCGTGTATGCGCGAATAGCTGCGCATTCTGTTCCCGCCAAGTGAGAGTCTCTGCTGTGTGTTTTATATGCTGTGATTGAATACTAAAGGCAAATTTGGAAATAATTAATAGTTTATATAAGATATAAAATATATATAAAATAAATATACCTCAAAAAGAGAAATATAACAAAATATGATATCGTAACAAATAAAAAAGACATTTTATGGAATCCCTAAGACGATATAAACATATACAAATAAGTGTTCTTATCCTCCAGGACTGCTAAAATAAATATTTTTACATTTTGAACTAAATACATTCAAATCAACAATTATTGTGTAAAAAACAGTGATAAGGAGGCTTTGCATTTTATGAGGAAAAAGTTTGTTGATTTGTAAAACAGGAGAAGTGGCGCTTGGGTTGTAGAATAGGGAGCACCAATATAAATCTTCTCTACAAATTTTTTTTTATAAAATAATATGAAAGTAAATTTTGGAAGCTAAAAAGTTAAGAAATAGTAACATTATTATTCATTGAACTGTGTGAGAACGGGAAATGAACAGAAGGAGCATTTCTTCCGCTGAGAAATCCGCAAGAACTGGGTAACGCTAGCAGTAGTACAGTGTATAGCTATACCGAAGATTCAAAATAAGGTCTGTGCTTTTTAAATATTAAGTTTGGAATTCCAAAAAGAGTAAATAGTGAACAATATGAACAATAAAATATATTTTGAACGTTTCAATAATAATTTTCACCAAAATATTATAATATGATGAATATCATATCGTATACATGAATATCCATGCATTTTAATTAATAGATATAGTATTGTACTTAGTTTCTAATTTCACTTCACTCGTATTTCTTTTATATATATGTAATTGTATAGTCAGTTTTAAATAATATATCAATAATTTCAACGAATATATGAACGTTAAAATCGTATAAACATTTCATACATGTAACATCGACTGTGAATTCCACATTTAGTGTCGCGTGGAACTTTATGAGAGCATACGTTTCTCCTATGCGCCGACGCAATCATTTTCATGATTCAAAGTATTCAGTGCGCATGACTGGATAGGATGCAGGAGTGGTATAAGGAAATTTGATGTTAAAATAATTCGAAATTTGATCTTAACAATTTATTGAAATATTTTCTTCAAAGTGTTGGTATTTTTGTTTTTATTCAATATCGATAATAGATTTATTAAAATTTGCTTACTTCATTCATTCTGTGTAATAATATTCTGAATCATTAAACTCAGAGGTGTATATGCATGAAAGACTTAATTTCTGAATAAAGCGAACCATAAAATTTGAGAATTAAATATTCAAAATTAAATTACATTTATTTATGTGCGTACTGAACCCAAAGGGAGGAGTCTACATGCCACAGACACTATGTTAAAAATAAAAGCAACATTGACGTATGCTAATTCAGAGCTAGCCGAAGGTAAGTCAAGTCAAAACAAAACAAGACTACGACTCCTATATATCAAAATAATAATAAAATAAAACAATCTTTGAGATTAATTATAATATATATATATATATATATATATATAAAATTGGCAAAAATATTGGGGTAGCAGCAAATAAAAGCATTATATTTCCAAGCTTTCGGAAACGTTTATTTCCATCATCAGGGAGCACTACAAAAAATCACAAAAACGTTACAACAACTAAATGCGACCAACACCACAATCCGCCAAGCCAAAACAACCCCGACCAATCGCAAAATCTCTCTCTCTCTCACAAAAAGCAGCGAAGTAGTCAAGCATGTTTCAACCCAACAAAAAGCACTGATGGCGACAAAAACATGAACTGTCAGAAAAGGTCAAACTGCGACCAAAATTTCACCTGACTATAATACTGAAATAATTATATTTAATAACAAAGCTAATACATTACATTGAAATTTTTTTTTTGTAGTCAAAAAGTTTTGAAGAATATTATCAATTATGTAAAAACAACTAGCTATTCAAGCACCACAAACTCTCATCTCTCACATAAGAGAGTGTATGATGCAGGAATCAACCAGCTTAAAAAATATGTGAGAGATGAGAGTTTGTGGTGTTTGAATAGCTAGTTGTTTTTACATAATTGATATTATTCTTCAAAACTTTTTGACTACAAAAAAAAATTTCAATGTAATGTATTAGCTTTGTTATTAAATATAATTATTTCAGTATTATAGTCGGGTAAAATTTTGGTCGCAGTTTGACCTTTTCTGACAGTTCATGTTTTTGTCGCCATCAGTGCTTTTTGTTGGGTTGAAACATGCTTGACTACTTCGCTGCTTTTTGTGAGAGAGAGAGATTTTGCGATTGGTCGGGGTTGTTTTGGCTTGGCGGATTGTGGTGTTGGTCGCATTTAGTTGTTGTAACGTTTTTGTGATTTTTTGTAGTGCTCCCTGATGATGGAAATAAACGTTTCCGAAAGCTTGGAAATATTATAAAGAGTGTACTTTTATTTGCTGCTACCCCAATATTTTTGCCAATTTTTCCTAACTGGTCAGCAAAGACTTCCAATCTTTATATATATATATATATATATATATATATATATATATATATATATTTAATATATTATTCATGGGACGAAAGTAGCCAAATTTGAGATTTTTCGAACCTTTAAAAATTCATTTCTCTAAAAATATTACCTTTATCGGTAAAAGTCATAGGAACTTTTTTATTTGTCTATTAATGAAGAATATAAAAAAAATTTGTCCGGTTGAAAATAACAATTCCTTGCAATTGTTAAAACAATTTCGGTTTAAACAATATGGCACCGAGTTGCCCCATGACAACATGAATTTATATCATCAGTAGGGCAATTTGAAGAGGATCGCATAAAAAATTGAGGTGGAATAGTTTTCGATACTCATAGTCGATTCCTCCTGGACTAAACTGAGATTTTGTTCTAGGTTGTCGAGGAGGTTCGGCCGGCGTTTTTTTAAAATATATATTACTAACGAAAGTTTGGTTGGTTCATTGTGTACGTGCGGTTCATTGTTGGACACATGCCCCTTTATTGTGTAATTATCTAGAAACAGTTTCATTTAAAACAGTAATATGAGTAGATTCCTCGAAGTAAGGGTCGAGACAGAAAATTTCATTAACTATTTTTCTTAGTTTCAGATTGAAATTGAACACTTCATAAAAAGTAAGTAAATCTATATAATATCATTTAAATAATAGCTATTGTATGATTTTGTTCCATATTTGTGTTTGATACTGACAGTAATTATGATTTCACCAAAGCTCCAGAAATTAAGGAGTTACCAAATAAATGTATGTTGTTTTGTTTTTTAATTGATAGTCGTAGAAAAATTATTGTCTAAAACACGGGTGGAATTCAGCATCCTACACACTTAGAAACGTTCTTACTACTCGTGTAGAATTTTGCATATTCCACCCGTGATATTGAATATACTATTTTATTGTGCTGTGAAATATTTCGATTCATTTTCAATTATACTAAGGTTCTTTCTAATAGCGGAATACTTTTTTCTCATTCCGCTTTTGTCATAAATACTCCACTATATTAAGATTCTAAAGAAAGTTTTGTCATTTTATGAAGCTTCAAAAGGTCATTATTCATTTTCCTTGGAGAGATGGTAGAGCAGTTTCATTATATTGGCTTCTTTCTTGCAGCTTCTTCCTTATACAATGTTTAATACGATTTTGTCTAATATATAGTCAATAGTTCCTTAGTTTTGTCTTTGGTATTGTGCTTTAAAGATTAAGAACGTGATAGGAATCGTGATTTCAATTCAAATTTACTGATAAAAATTCTCGACGAGTTCGGAAACTTCATTTAGTTGAAATAAGGATTGAAACTTAAAAATATAATTTGCATTTAATATATCTATCTCTATTATGTAATGGAGCTGTTTTAGAGGGAATCTTAAAATTTTGTTCTGATACTTCAATTGGTATAGATAATCGACATAACAATCAATAGTAGAAAACGAAAAGTTTTCATTACTAAAATATTGAAAACAGTTGCAGTATTTTAATTATCAACGTTTTCCTCGTATTTTTGTAAGCCTTGTTGTGTAGATATAGTTTCAGACTCTTTCTTGTCTGCTTAGAGTAATTATTACAAAACTTTATGGCTTTTTTATCGCTATTAATGACAATTTTTAAATTGTTCTCTATAGAAGTTTGAACGTATATATGATCTTGTGAGTTATATCTTTGTGAAGCTATTCAATTAATCATTAATTTAGTTACTTATATTTTCCCAGAAGCTTCCGAGTAAACAATTTTATTACCTTAAAATTGTTAAATGGCTATGATATGAAACAAGTGGGGAAAAGTTACTTGAAGATTACGATATGTGAAGACAAATCGAAGCTAAAATAATCAAAACGAAAAGAGACCTACATCTTTATTGTGTTAAAATTTATTTCTATTACAAAATTCAAACAAGAAGTGTTGCCTCCTCATAGCAAATACAGGGTGATCCTTAAGTAATTGTACATAGAAGTATGGTAAATTCCTGACTTTAAATATTACGATTTAAACCATCTTGCTTTAATAATATGTTGCTAATAAGGAATATACAGGATGATAAATGTTAATTTGACAAATTTCTTTTTCGCAATAACTTTAACGTTTTTGAATATGTATACATAAAAATTTGGAAATGGAGGTTTTTGGGTACGAAAAATCATAATCTGGTACCTACTTCGAATTCATTTGTAAAGGGAGTTACATAGGCCACATTTGTGGCATCAATGTGCCCTAATTTTTTTTGCTGTTCAAGTTAGCGGTATTTTTGTAAAATAATATTGAAACCACGTTATTTTAATAGAAAAAAAGTATACTTGTTATTAACCTTAAAACTTAACGGGTTACGATATAATCGCATTTTAGGGATCAGCTGCATGATTATTATTGAAAACATTTAGGAAACAAATTAAAAAAAAAACTAAGCTGAATAACATTATAACTTCAATTGTGTCACATTAAATGTTTGATATGTCCTCCATTCTCGTCGATGTACACGTTCCATATTAACCCCTTCAGTCCTGATTTTTTTTGCGGTGAATAAAAAAATTGTTTTTTTAAAAAAATATTCAATGTACATTAGAATGTACATATTGTACAAAAAACTACATTTGAAAAAAATCTTGAAACCCAAAATCGATTGTTCTAAAATATATTATTCTATCTAGAATTATGAAATTTGGTACAATAATTTCTACCTTTCATAAGACATAAAACGTATCCTACATTTTTGACAAAAAGCATGAGCTCTTCCTTTACAACCATCTAATTTACATCTGATTGCTTCCTTGTTATTATCAAATAGGGGAAGGTGATCGACTTTGTCAAACTGAATTTTAGCTAAAGAGCGTTTTTCCCCACGTCTGAATACATGTGGGGAAAAAGCGATATCGACGGCCTGCCTCTTTCCCACTATGCAAATAAATATTACAGTTATGTTAATTCAACATCACATTGTGATAACGTTCTTTTTTTTTCCTCTTGTTTTCATCACATGCACATCTATACAACCGCTTATGCCCAGCTTGTGGCTGTTAACTTTTGTGATGTTTCAACTTAACTTCTCAAAGATGTTAAAGCGCTGCCTTTTTACATTACTGAGATGTTACTAGAACTTCCTCAAAAGGAAGTCTTCATAACAAACTAAAAACAACATTTCTGTTACATTCTGAAATGCCTTTTAACATCTTGTCGATGTTAATGTAATGTCTAAAAATTAACATCTTATCAATGATCTAAATAGGACATTTCAAAAACAATAGAGTGTATTCTCTTAGATGTTGTTTGGACATTACTCAAACCTCTAAATAATATACCTCAGACATTCTAGATGACATCCTAAAGATGTTTCTGTGCCTAATCAGCAAATACAGGGTGAACAACTAAGAACGCCGGCTGTCGGCCATATTTCAAAAAATAGTAATGGTACAACTTTAAAGAAATCCCTTCAGGAAAATGACTCTGAAAAATCGCTGGAAAATATTTTTGAGTTCCTAAAATATCTGCTATGGGGTGGAATGAACACTTAAAAACATAATACTGTGATTATCTCCAAAAAAGACACACTAAAAGTATCCTAGAAATACAATTTTTGATATATTGATGAGATTATGAAAGAATGTAGTTAGGGACTTTTTGTCCTTATTCTTCAAGTGAGGGCTGGGGGAAGGTTCAACCTAAAAAACAAATGTCGTTACAATTTTTTGTTTTTTAATCGATATCAATGGAGTTTTTTCTCTTTAATAAGATGTGCTTAACAAAATTGTACAATTTTGTCAACGCTATGTGGAAAAGTCGACAATTTTCCCATTTTTCTCGGAAATTTCAAATGTAATGATGCTTTTTTTAAATTCTGATGGAAAGGGGTTAAAAATAGGAATCTAATACAAGATATAAGATTTACGATATCAGATATAAAAATTAAAAAACTGCTTCAATTTACATTTGAAATTTCCGATTGGATACAAAATTATCTAATTTTGTTATCAATCTTATTAAACAGAAAAACTCTTTTAAATGCGGCAAAAATCATTAATATCGGTTAAAAAACGAAAAAGTTATACATTTGTTCATGAGTGTGAACCTTGCCCACACATTATTTGAAGAATAATAGCAAAATATCTCCTTAATTAAATTTTTTCATAATCTCATCAAGATTTCAAAAATTGTATTTTTAGGACACCTTTAATATGTTTTTTTGGAGTATTATGTTTTCGAGTGTTCATTCCACCCTTAGCGGATATTTTAGAGACTTCAAAATATTTTCCAGCCATTTTTCAGGATCACTTACCTAAAGGTAATTTTTATCAAAGTTGTACCATGATTCTTTTCTGAGATGTGGCCTACACTCGTTCTTAGTTGTAAGTTGTAAGTAATAAAAGATTTAAAACGTTTATTCACTATTAATGAACAGTACAGTAAATTTGAAAAAACAGATATAAAATTAGAAAAAAAAATATCTTGTCCAGGAATCCAACCTAAAAAAAATAAAATTGTGTACACATATTACATAACAAGTGTGGAGAGTGGAAACTATTGAACGCATTCAGTGAAAGCAAGAAATAAAAAGGGTGTATTAATCTGTAGTTGTCATAACGGAACATACTTTGAAACTGAATCAATAAAGTTTAGCGGATACTCATACATTACAGCTAGTTTACAAAAAAATTATGAGAATAGTTTTTTAATAATATTAAAACTAATAAAAATTTCATACCATAAAGATTTTATTGAACATTATGTTAAATCAACAGAAGTCAAATCTGATTGATTAAAAAAAATTCTATCGTTTACTTACGGTTACTTTTTCTCACACAAGAGTCGCTGTTTCGAGTGCCTCAACAATTCCATAACGTACACTTCAAAATCCTTATCTGTGAAACATTTAAAGGTGTTCTGAACAGCAGCTAATAAAACAATCACTTTAGATCAAATTTTGCCCATGGAGACCTTTGATCGATCATCATAAACTACATCAAACTTGATTTCCAGCCAATTGACTGGGACCCATTTTACATAAGATACATGCGGGGTTCTTCAAAGGAATAATAACATATTTTATTTCGAGAAGTGACTTTTCATGATTTACCTTCTATTACATGCCTCACTCCGTGGCAGGTAAATTCAGGTGTGCCATGAAAATTCATACTTCTTTTCTGTATAAAATAATATACTGTTCTCATCTTGTTATTTTCATCCTGGAACATATTGTATATTAACATCGTGGAATTATAACTTAATGAAAACTAAGCATTATTAATACACTGTATACAAAAAAATCTACTCATGAAGAAGAGATATGAATACATTATCAAGTTAAATGAGTTAATAATTAATTATATCCAATTGAGTATCCAATAGCTGTGTTTCTACAATAATAAATAATTGAATTCTGAATTATTTATTGTTTTCAGTGTATATTTAAATGGAAATGAACTTTTTAACAGAAATTTCTGTTTTTAAAGTCTTAAACAGTCTCTAAATGTTTACAAGAATTGTTAGTATCAATGTTAAAATTTTCTAAACCTGCAAAACGATATTGGTGGCCATGACTACTACTACAAAAACTAGAACTAGAGATATTGGATTCAATATTTTTTGTACTGTTTAATACAATGTCTGTATCAGACTATCTGAAATAGTTACTCCCCTTTACATAATTACCAACTATTTGTTTTTTATTTTATTTATGTAAGTAGCTTCTGAAACGTCTTGAACATTGAAGATATTTTCTTCTAGATTCAAATCTCTGCCAACACATGATGATGTTTTATTATTAATAATAATAACTACCCTATTTCAATATTAAGTTTTTTGTAGGGTATAATAATGCATATCTAGGATTTGAAATATTGTGAATCGTTTTCAAAATATACTTAATAACTAAAATATTTTAAAAGTTGAAAAAACCCTTATTTTGTAAATTCTATTATATAATGTTAGTGTACAATTCCGCCACCTGGAATTTCAATGTACAATAGCCGATTAATGTATTGAATGAGTATTAAGTTTTAATAATTATGACTTTGGAATAGGTACTTACCGATAAAAACTGTTGTTCGTCCATTATAACAAGAATTATAACTAAGTATAGAAACTGTAGCTAAGTAGGAACTAACGAAAATGTAGACCACTTTATTCAAGTACTTTTTCTTGCAAAAAATGTGCTTCCGGCAAATAAAATATAATACAAAACTGAAAACCACTCGCCATTCCATGGTTGTCTGCTTGTCATTTGTTTCCACAGATAACTACTTTCGTTCGTCAGTTGCTCTTCTGTTTTTTCTCTTTTTTTATGTTATTGTGATGTTTAATATGAGATATTACTAAGATGTTTATGAACTAACATGGTACAGACGTAATCGTAGGAAGTTACTAAAAATTATTTCTAAAGATGTAGAAGTAACTGCAACACATGTGATTATCTTACAAACATGTTAATTAGTAATATTGCAGTAACGTTTTGTATGTGACATTAGTGAGAAGTATACAAATTAACATCGTATGAATGTTTCCTATAGGAAGTTGCTAAAAATAAGTTCATAGGATGTGTATGCAACTGCGAATTCAAGTATTATTGTGTACATCAAAAATATGTTTAATTTACATGACATGGATGTTAACAGAGTTGGTAATAAAATTAAGACATCTAGGAAATATCTTATTAACGTTTTAAATAAACATCACGAAAAGTCTTTAAAAAGAAAATCACAGAGAAGACTTGTTATGTTTCTTGTTTAGTGGGTTTACTTACATTAACTGGTTTTCCATATTAAATCAAACTTTCAATGACTCGCATTCTAAAGGCTAAAAGATCTATTGCGTATTTTTTAGGAATGTTGCATTTTTTACAATCCTTTGCATATTCAAACCAACTTGTACAATTTCTGGTCTCGTTATCTTCATATGCTGGGACGATATTTTATCTCATCTTTTAACAATATCTTCATTTCCTTTTCCCTCAAAATTAGAAGCTAAACATAGAGTTTTATTGTCCAGCCAATTTAGTAAAACAATACCATAATTGCTTACCGCCTCTTCAGCAAACCCTCTTTCTTACTTTCCCCATTTCATTTTCTGATAAGATTGGTGGCTTGAGAAATCTATTTATTCTAATTATTGTGTCAGCTGCAAAGATTTTTCCTTCAAAGCCTTTAGAAATAATTAGGAGGAACAATAATTATTGTAGAATAGTTTATGACCTTTTTCTGGAACTATTCGATCAGACAAATGAAAAACAACTGCTGCTTCATTGTTAGCAGTTAGTACAAAGTGTACATCTGAATGTACACACGAGAATAACAATTGAGTCTATTTGTACATATGAATGTACAAAGGATTTTTCAGCATTATAAAAACAAAATCAATTCAATATTTCAAATTCTTATAGTTTCAGAATAATTTTTAATTCGGTTTGAACGAAATGACATGCTTGGCTTCGAATAAAAGGGCACAAAAAAACACTAAATACATACGAACCTAATCGTCACGAACCTACTGGCCAACTCTGATAACAGATAACTGGCTTTTATTTGTCGATTTCATCGCTAGATGGCGCCATTTGTATTACTTTCTAGTTAAATAAACATACAATAGTATGTGCAACGGATTTCAATCGCGAAAAAAAGGAAATTGACAAATAAAAAAATATGAAATCAATGTACACTGTAATGTGCGCCAGGTTTGAAGCGGTAAACAACATCATTAGATCAGAAAAACCCGCTGCTCCATTTATTTCTTCCCAAAGTTAGTCGCTGGAATTTATGGGATCCTTATGAACAAGTTGTTTCATTGCACCCCATACACTGAAATTGAGAGGATTCAAGTCTGGACTACGTGCTGGCCAAGGAAAATCGCTACCACGACCAATCCAGCATTCAGGAAATTTGTTATTTAAATATGTTTCGACTGCTCTCGTATAATGCGTCGGTGCACCATCTTGCATGAACCACATATTTTGTCTAATATTCAGTGGCAGTTCTTCCGATAGATTAATGAAAATATTTTGCCAAAAATGTAAGTAATTCTCACCATTCCAATGACGAGGTGACTAAGAAATTGTTACCAATGATACCACACCATACCTTTATTTTGAATTCATATTGGAAATGGCTTACTCGTTTATCAAGGGGATTTTCAATAGCCCAAAGATGATTCTTCCTTAAATTAAAAATACCACGGCGGTTAAAGGTAGCTTCGTCGGTAAATAATATTCTGTCGACGAAGGTGTGATCAAGATTCTGCCTGTTTCGGATAGCACTTGCAAATTGGTTTCCGAAATGAATAATTATTACTTTGGGAAGAAATAAATAGAGCAGCGGTTTTTATTCATCCAATGATGTTTAATATGAGACGATCTTTTATGGAACGTGTAGATAAATGCATCGACGAGATTTGAGGACATATCAAAAATGTAATCTGACACAATTGAAGTTATAATGATATTTAGCTTAGTTTTTTTTCAATTTGTTTTCTAAATGTTTTCAATAATAATTATGCAGCTGATCCCTAGAATGCGATTATATCGTAAACCGTTAAGTTTTAAGGTTAATAACAAGTATACTTTTTTTCTATTGAAATAACGTGGCTTCAATATTCTTTTACAAAAATAGCGCTAACCTAGACAGCAAAAAAATGTAGGACACACTGATGGCACAAATGTGGCCTATGTAGCGCCCTTTACAAATTACATCGAAGTAGGTACTAGATTATGATTTTTCGTATCCAAAATCCTAAATTTCCAAATTTTTATGCATACATATCCAAAACGTTAAAGTTATTGCAAAAAAGAAAATTAACTTTTATATTCCTTAGTAGCAACATTGTATTAAAGCAAGTTGCTTTAAGTCGTAATATTTTAATGTCAAGAATCTACCATATTTATATGTACAATTACTTGAGGAGCACCCTGTATATTCCAATTTGGAAATACGTATCAAAACTTTTTTCTTACCAATAGTTTTTTTTATTAAATCTATCGAGTGTAATTTTGTAGCACGAGATAAATGCGTGTATCAATTTTATTCTTCAGTTTTGTTTGAAAATGAATGCTGATGTGCTTGGTAGGTTACATCCCTATAAATCAGGAGGCGATTCGAGGCGACAAGTAGTGCGAATGTTAAATAGTAGTGTTTTGGTGTTAGTTCCTCTGACTTAATTTTGTCATATTTTTTGACGTTTCGCCACTGTAAGACATTTTTCCCATACAGTCCACTTTAAAGCCGTAGCGCTTACATTTTTAGCCCATACGAGACGGATATTGTTCTACATTGCAGTTAGCGAGTATACTTGTATATTTGCGAATATTTTTCAGATTTCTTTCGTTCTTTTTATTTTTGCATCCATTAGTAATTTATTTCATTTTGAAATTAAAACAAATTCACTACGTTTATCGGAATTTAAGTTTTATTATTGTATTACTGGCTGTCTTTACACTAGTTTTTTGATTCGATGGTTAGTATCTGCTAAATGTTACAAGTTAATTTATTATTGATTATTAGCTTTCAAGACACTTTACGTTTTCCGGGACATTATCATGTCCCATTAAACGTAAAATGTTCTGAAAGCTTAGACCATTGAATTTATTCTTGAGTTTTTTATATCATTTTCATTTCTTCACTCTAATTTGTTGCTTAATTTTGATTATTATTTGAAGTTTTTTATTCTTTTATTAACTATTTCTGTTTCATTTTAACTTAATATACGTTTATCAAAATCGCCACTGACGAAAAGTATCGTGAATTAATGATGCAATAGGTAGGGGAGCGCCAAACGATTTTCTTAAAGTATGCACTTATGATGACTATCCCGCAGGTATAGCAAAATGATAGCGCGGGATTGCAAGATGATTTCTAATCGTATCAACGATAAGATCAGTGATTTCAACATTCTCCTTCCCCCACCGGATAAAGTCGGCACAAAGTCACCCTCCGCACTGTGGTGACTACAAACATTATAAAAAACATTTTTGACTTCCCGGTCTTTTAACCTAACATCATTAAAACTGACACATTAGTTGCCTTCATTTTTATCAATCCGCAAACGTTTTCAAATGGCAAAGAACGTAGATCACAGATATCTAACAAGCATACATCAGACGGGGTGTTTGAGTGTCAAATTTGTTGGTGCGTATGTTTTCAAGCGTAGTTCGAAGGCAGAACTGGGAAAAAACAAAGACAATAACAAATGGTACGCTGTCTCATAGAAACCAGAAATTATTGAATCAACAACAACGACGTTTTAACCACAGACAAATAATAGAGGTGTGACGGGCAACTCACTGACAAAAAATGACTCGGCAGATGTGCTGCCATCTTTATTTGTCACTAAAAACCAAAAGAAGGGTTCTGTCGTCGTTTCTAGCTATTAAATGGTGGTAAATTCACATTGTGTGATATGGTGGAAAATTTTAATTCGATTGATTTATAATTTCTAAGAATGGGGAAAGGCTGCAACAACTTATTTGAAATTTAGTTTAGAGTATAATTCTACAAAAAATCGTGTTACATACATATCTAACAGATTTTATCATTTATGTCACATTTTTTATTTTTGGAAGAGTTGCAAGCTGATTTTGTGGTTTAAGTGGAAAAGAAAAGCAGATTTCTTCTAAATTATCCCCAGCAATGAAATCTACAAAAAAAATATACATAGCAGTTTAAATCTAATAGTATTACGATAAAATGCTTACCAGGTAAATTTAAAACAGGAAGTGCAATTTTTTTAGATTTCCCCCTTCTTTACATACATCCAAAAAATGATTACCAGAAACTGCCTTCCCCCTTAAAATGCTTCTTGACTGGTTAAATAAACTGGGATTATTGATTCGTTCCAACCAAATATTTTCTTACGCTCGCCCACGGGAATAAAATATCTGTAAAATATTAATACAAATTACTCATTTTAATTATAATGGTATTTATAACTTACCTTGCAGCATCTTGATCTTGGTTAAATCAATTGGGAACAACACGCTCTCGAGGGGCTGGCATTGTGAATTAAATCAATAAATCAATAACCAAGCAACATGCAATCAATTATAATGGCAAAATTTGAATGCAACAAGTGTAGGGGGTCTAACCTCAATTATATGTCTGTGGATGTGAAAGAGATTAACGAACGCGACCGAAATTCTAATTCTCCCCAATTTAAAGGCCTCAGCTACCCAACCTGAATGGAAGTGCTCTTTAAGTTGTTTCTAGCTTACAGCTAACAGGTGGAAACTACGAATAGCCCTATACGGCAGATACTGGTAAGCAGATATCAATTTCCCCGCAAAATTACTCAAATCTATTCAAATTAAATTCTGAAATTCAAACCAATTTATTCTAATTCACTTAGCAACATCAAACATTTTCACGAGACGCACACAAATTCTGTACAGACTATTGAAGCATTATCTATAGATGATCTAGCCAACTTCATTTTGTTAACTTTATCATTAAACAATCTTAATGAATGTACCAGAAGGAGTTCCGAAATTTGATGATTTGTTGGATTTCGTAATACAACAGATCAAAATATTAGAAACAATCTTTAACCCTCAAGTTCTAACTCCATTACTCGTTTCACGGTCACTTCTAGATCCAATTCATTCATTGCCATTCGCAATTCATATTCTTCCGAGTCAAATTCACATCGTTCTGTTCAGTTCGATTCCAAGAATCTCTCTTGTATATTTTGTCACAAGGCACACTCATTATACTCCTGTTCCGCATTTTTTCCTCTTTCTCGAGATAAAAAGATCGATTTCATCAAGCAACATAAACGTTGCTTTAACTATTTAGGTTCCCA
Source organism: Galeruca laticollis (assembly GCA_963921935.1). Taxonomy (NCBI): domain Eukaryota; kingdom Metazoa; phylum Arthropoda; class Insecta; order Coleoptera; family Chrysomelidae; genus Galeruca; species Galeruca laticollis. The sequence goes on along the minus strand of OY998176.1, from coordinate 146,720,470 downwards.
CTTGAAATCACAATGTAAATGTACATCTGGTAGACGTAATTGTAATTCTCGTAATCATCATACTCTCTTGCACCTTTCTCAATTAGAAAATTCAGGTCACAATTGCGCGTCCAATCGCACCTTGGATCATGTCAATCATGAATCGAATATTGCATCTAACTCCTCTGTCGAACAACCCCTATCTGGTTCTTCGCTTTCGCTTAGTTGTACGATCACAATGTCTGTAGCGTCCCGTATCTTTGACCACCGCAAATGTTATATTCCCGTACGGGGAGTTATTGGCCCTGGATCACAGTTTATTTATACCTTGGTTGTTCCAATTGAAGATCTATGAGAGTCAGCTGGCAGTTGACAGTTGGATTCCGCTCAATTTTGCATACAATATTGTCAAAAAACTGTTCTAAGAACAAATTGTTTGCGAATCAGAATTAAAGCAAAATAGTTATGATATTCAATATCACCAAAACCCTATTGTTTTTATTTATATTTTCCAATCTACATAGTACTTCCAAAGTCTGGCAATGCTGTTCAAATCTGACCTCATATTCACTCTATGATATGCATCAATTTCTATAATGTAAAGCGTATTTCACTATTATATATTTCCATGAATATAATATTATTATTAAATATCAAAAAGTGTGATCCTGTCTTTTTGTCGGTTCTACAAAAAACATCGTAGTGTATTTTAGTTTGTTCATTTAATAATGTAGTAGTAAATCTAGATTTTAATTAGCATCATTTATATTCCGCAAATTCCTCACGTGAAGCAGATTGATCAAGGATGAAGTATAATCGATTAAATTTCATTTCTGAATGATGAAATTCCATTACCGGGAATTTAAATTATAGTTACAGTAACCAAGAGAAGTAACAGATTTAGTTGGCAATATTAGCTGCTCGATTTAGAAATCGGACGAGTGAGAAATATTGAGAGGCGTAGTTCCAGTAAAATAAAATTAGAAGAAAATTAAGATTGATCAAGTATTCTCTGTCACGCTAACTTTGCTACGCTTATTTCATTAGGTATTTGAAATTCGTAACGTAGCTTCTGGTGGATGATGGTAGCAGTAGTGGTTGTCGCCAAGGGATACTAATTCACTTTGAACCCACTCTTACAGTGTGGAGCAGCAATAGGGAATCAATTTTTCATTCTAATCGTTGAACAAGTTTTTAAAAAAATCTGAACTACGTAAATTTTGGATTGTAAAATGACATTTTTCAATGTGATAAATCTTGATTCAACTTTTTTTGAGTGAGAGTAACAACTAGCAAATAAATATAAATGCTTATGGTACAAAATATTCCTACATTCATGGGGAAAATGCAGAAGGGATTGTCTATTCCAAATTACGATTTTTCTCTTTTAGAAAAACATTTCTCGCGAATGATGTTTTTGAACTTATTTAACCCTTAGCTTATCCGACGTCGTCTAGCAGACTACGCGATTTAAATATCTGTTTCGTATTGGTCACTGGGATAATTCAGAAACCTTTATCTAATCGCTCTGCTGTCAGAGCACGGTAGGTGGGTGTATAGTTGGGACGTTACTGTGATATTCTCTTGTCAGATATAATAAGAGGTAGTTCAGTTGTCGTCTCTCAGATGACGTCGGACCGTTTGTGTTAGTTATTTGTGTGCATCAGTGTTTGAGAAATATGGCCGGGCCAAGTAGAGGGGTACGTTTGGAGGACCCCCATTATGAAGAAACTCTTCTAAAGTGGTACAATGAAGCAATTTACAGTGATAATGTAGATGATGTATCGTGAGATTATAACATTGAGCCAGAACATGATACAGATTCAGAATTGTCTGCTACTGAGGACTTTCAAGAAAATGATACAGTGGAGGTCACTGACAATTCCAAAACTTAAATATGGGGAAAAATCGGTACAGATGGTGTACTTCGGAAGTTCGACCTTCATCTAGAACTCGAAAACATAACACTGTAATGAAAGTACCCTCTCTGAAAGAGAAAGCCAGAATGCTAGGCGAAACTGCGGATCCGTTTTCTATTTGAATTTGATTTTTAGTGGTAACATTTGGCAACATAATATACAGTACACGAACAAAAAATTAAGTACAATTCGCGAGAGGTATTCTATTGATTTTAGACATAATGTAAAAGACACCCAGACTGCACACAATATCCACTAGATATCCAGTGGATAGCCCAATATCCACTGAATATCCAGTCCATGTAAGATATATAATGGATATCCACTGAATGTATTCCATAGATATGGAGAAAAAATATTTTCTATTTTACTGATAATATGTTGAATGATCACATAAAAAAATGATTGAGAAGGAAGTTATAATACATAATACCTTCAATGCATAAATATCTTAATCTCCTGATATTAACAGACATACGCGATGAGTATTTGAATCTTTTTCACTGGACCACAATATTCTACAGTCGTCCACTTAAATACTAGACTATCCACCCTATGTAAATATTATATTTTGTACTGGTTGACTGGATAAACTATTTTATCTTAATTTTATTCCAGATCTGTAGACATAAAAAACTTTTGATTTGCATTTTTTTGTTGGACTACCTTATATTTCCATCAGTAGATACTAGTCATCTCTTCTCCGATTTTCATGTTTGAGGAGGAGGGTTATACCAAATGTGAATATAAAATATCCTATTAATATCCATGGGACATTAATTGGATATACCAAATGTGAACATAGGATATCCATGGGATATTAACGAGATATCCAGTAGATATCTCCAAAGACATCCATAAGATATTACATATATCCTAGATAAAGGCGGAAATATGGATATCCATTGTATATGTATAGGCTATCCATCTATACCCAATGGATATACTGGATATCCATAAAGGATATCTTGTGGATGTCTAATGGATATTGTGTTCTGTCTGGGCATTGATATCATAGAGCTAATTAACTGCTTCAAGCATTAAATTCTATTTTTAAAAACTTTATTTTCGAGTTACAAATATATTCTCTAACAATTATTACGTTTACTTCAAATTCAAATTAACAACAACAACAAAAAACTCTTTACAACTGTTTTTATGTCCTCGGTTCCGCACTCTGCTGACTTGGCGTTTACACTGCGTTGTCATCAGGATGCGTTGAGGTAATTCCTCCCCCCGAAGCTCCAACTCATGAGGGTAGACGAGGGAGTTGGACTACTGGAACTTGTGTACTTGAACTGGAATCTGGATTATCCCTTGGGCGGAATTTCTTGTAGATTATAGTGGCTATTACTCCAATTATCAGGGTATACAATAATATTGTCCAAACACTGGGAGTATAGGAAATTTCGTTGTTGAACTGAGTTTGTTCTAGTGACAGATGACGTATAGCTTCTGAGTAGTGTTCAAGGCTTATATCTTCTAAGTTTATTTCTGATGTTAATGTTGGTAACGTATCATTCTCCAAACTTATTTCTGGGAATAATGTTGGTTGTCCTTGAATAACACTTTCTTTGTTTATTATGGTTTCTATATCAGTTTTGATTTTACATCCTAAGAGAACTTCCATAATATAAGTACCCTTGAGTTGTTTTACTTCATGCTGATCTTGACAGTCAAACGTAATACTCTTTTTTCCTGGGATTATAGCTAACCAATTATTTGTGTCTCTTAGATGGTGGAACCTTGATTCTGTGAGGGTGATGAGGAATTGTTTGCATTCTGACGCGTCTGCTGCGTTGAAAATCTTCACTTCACAAGGTGGATGCGATTGTATTTCCTTGGCCGTCTGATTCTCACATAAGTAGTATTGAGGCAAAACTTCGGTGCATAGGTCATTACGAAGGATGTAGTGCAATTTATTTTTTATCAAGTAATTATTTTCGGTAATTATAACCTTGAACTGACTCTTGTATGGAATCGGAGTCGAATACAAACGGTATATCTCAAAACTATCTATGTACATTATTGGTAAATGAAGGATATAAACTATTTTATTATTATAAATGTAACACTGAATTTTCATGATACTTTCATATCGTGAAATGTTTTCCAAAGAAACATCAAATGGTAGCTGTGTACTTGGTATTTGTTTTCCTATCGGTTTTAGTTCCGTATACAAATCTGTAGATTTAATTATACTGGGATGCATAACTTTTATTTTTGCAAAGGTTAAAGAAGTCTCTATATCTTGAAGTGTGGAATGAATAATTTCGAACATATTTATAATTTGATTAATAATATCTTTAATGGAAATCAAGTTCTCTCTATCATCTACGGAGTTAACCATTTTGATAACTTCATATATTTTTGATTCCAATAGTTTCTCATTATGTTTAATTTTCTCAATTATCTGGTTAAAATTTGTGATAGTGTTGATTGAAAGTGAAATTTGAGATTTTAATGTCGAGGCAATCCTCTCTTGATTTTTTTTTAAATTATTAATTAAATTTTCATATCTTTCACCATCTTCTGCATCTAGATTACCTGATATTGATTTGAAGATTAAACCTAAGCCATTAATTAGACCCCTTCTTACTCGTTTTTTATGTGGTAGTATATTCAAAATTCAATTCAATATATTCTAATACTTTCATATCGTTTGAAACGTCCCATGAATAGTTTTTTTTGTGCATACTACTTTTATTATATATCGTGATTTTCGCTGTAGTTTTTCAATTTCCGAGATAGTTGAGGTTAAATCGTAATAATGTATCATCTGATAGGAATATTCTTCTATTCTAGCGGTTCCTAACCTAAGTGGTATTAATCCTAAATTATTGTCCAATGGGTTTATCTTTATTTGTTCCCGAAGCCCGAGTGTAATGGGAAACCTGTAAAAATTTTTAAAATAAGTATGTTTTCTTTCGCGGTCTCTTGAGATTGTCCATATGGACCTTCTCACCACGATCTGTACTCACTGTTTTTCTTTGTTCATTTATATCAATTATTTCTGTTGATTTCGAAAATTTATTCGCAGTTTTAGGTCGCCGATTATCTTTTATATAAGTTTTATCACCGATTTTAAAATTATCTGGTGTGTCTCTATTCTCATTAATTTTTTGAATTACGTCTGGCCAAAGCTTCATTAATTTTAGAATACAATTCGCGAGTTATTTCTTTATGTTCGTTTATAAAATTACTTGTTAAAATCATATCCATATTTAAACCAAATGGATTTTCGGCATCTAAATGACCGTTAATTATGTCTATGGGTTTGAATTTGGTTGATGAGTGTATGGTGTGATTATATGCTAAAATAACATATTTCATTTTAACTTGTATAGGTGTTTTCAAAAACCCTCTGGTATTAAGTAATCTGACATGTTCGTTAAATGTGGAATGAACTCTTTCTACAGGCGAATTAGATTGAGGGTGATTTGGGGAACAAAAATGGATTTTTATCTTATGTAGAGCTAACAATTCAGAGATTACCGAGTTTTTGAATTCTGTACCGTTATCCGTAATTATCTGTTTAGGGACACCATGATGAGAGAAGAAGGTCACCAGGTGATTCGTTATATCTGTTGAATTTACTGAATTTAGATGATAAGCCCGAGCATACTTAGAAAATGTGTCGATTATAGTGAGAAATTTAGCTTTTCCTATTGTATATGTATCCATTTGAATTATTTCGAATGGTTTATTTGCTGTGGGTGTAATATTCATTTGCATTTTAATAGGGTTCCTTTCATATTTGCATTGTTGGCAAATTTCACAATTATTTATATAAGTTTGAATAGATTGTTTTAAATTCGGCCAATAATAAATCTTTTTGATTCTATTAAGTGTTTCGTCGATTCCCCTATGGTTGCTTTATGATTCGTGATAGGTTTGTATTATTTCGGCTATTTCGGCTTTACTAGTTACATCTATTAACCTTTCTGTACATCTACGAAATTTTAATGACGGCCACTTAAAGTTTTTTCTTACAACTTCGCAGAACGGTTCAAACATTTCAGTTTTTACAAAATACAAGTAATATGATACTCCGGGGGCAATATATTCTTTTATGAAATTATTTATATCGTTTTCAAAATTATTGTCTGAAATTTGTAACGTTATTCTCTGCTTATTTTCAAATAATTTCGTAATTATTGGTTTTGATGGTGAGTGATGAACAGATTGTATAATTATTTGGTTTTGACCATGATTAACAGGTGTTTCGCTGATAGGAATGCCAACTACGGGATTTTCCTCCGCATTTGAGTGAATAGTTTGTCCTTCGTTTTCTTGTTCTATGTCAGACTCTGGGTGAACTATGAGTGGAATATTGTCCAGGTCCAGACTAGGAGATTTTGACGTGATAACAGTTATCGGTTTAAAAATATCTTCAACATCCGGTGTAATTAATTCGTCTCTGTTATTTTCAACTTCTTCTGTGATTATATCTATTTCGTCCCAAATGCCGCTTTGTGTTTCTTTTGCGTGAATTTCAATTCGGCTCAGATTGTCGGCAGGAGCTATTAATGATCCCTTCCGATAAATTATAGTGTAGTCCTATTCTTCAAGTTTAATTCTCCACCTTAAGAGTTTTGAATTGGGATCTTTTAACGAAAACAACCATTGTAATGGTTTGTGGTCAGTTATTATGAAAAATTTACGTCCATATAAATATGGCCTGAAATATTTAGTAGCCCAAACAATACACAACAATTCTCTTTCAATCGTAGAGTAATTCCTTTCAGAATCATTTAACGTTCTCGATGCATATGCGACCGGTATGTCTTTACCGATTTGTCCCTGTGATAGGACAGCTCCCAATGCTACATTACTGGCGTCGGTTGTTAAATTGAACGGTTTTGAGAAGTCAGGGTATTGTAATATAGGCTCGTTCGTCAGTAACTGTTTCAAAACTATTTAAAAATTCTGAATTATGCTCAATTTTTGCACCCTTTTTTAGACACTGAGTCAATGGTTTAGTTATTTTTGCGAAATTATTTATAAATCGTCTATAATAACCCACTAAACCAAGAAATCATTTTATCTGTTTTGTAGTTTTTGGTAACGGGTATTCTTTTATTGCCTGACAATTGGTATCCATCAATACCTTTAGTGGATTGTTTGCGAAAAAAGAGTTTGACTGTTGTGGGCACAATGAAGAAAAATAAGGCCGAAATACCTCCATCATTCCTACCAAATATAAAACGAGCTGAGGGATCAACTCTTTACGGATTTAGGGAAGAATGCGCTCTAATTTCCTATGTTGGGAATATTGGAAAAGCCACAGTACTAGTATCTTCCATGCACGACAGGATTTTTACTGACCCTTCTTCAAACAAACCCGAAATTATCGCTTAATGTAACGCAAATAAAGGAGGAGTAGATTCTCTTGACGAAAAATGTTCTCAAAGCACTTCGAGCCGCCGAACTCGAAGATGGCCTTTAGCTATTTTTTCCGTCTCTTGGATATTCCCGTGATAAATTCATACATCCTATATAACTGCTATAAAAACGATCAAACTATAAAAGAAAAAAGGGTTTATAGTTTGCAGTTAGCCATTCAATTAGTGCGAGATCACATGAAAAGACGATTGACATGTGCTGCTATTCCACGTGAAATTCGGTCTACTATTCGTAGAATACTTGGTGTTCCAGATAATGAAGAGGAGAAAAAACAAAAATGTTCTGATTCTATAAAAACGTAAGATTTGTCACTTTTGTTCTTATAAAAAGCGTAGAATGACAAAATACTTATGTCTCGAGTGCCATAAGCCCATTTGTTTACAATGCCCGAAACCAATATGCAATAATTGCGCAGAAAAATAGTCAAACTTCACTCTGGCTGGAGCTTTATTTTTGTGTTATATTTTGACTTTCTCATAATTTTTTGTTCACTGACTACTTCAAGAACATAAGTAATACTGTGAACCTAGATTTTTTTATCTCTACTATCTTTTGTAACTCTCAGTTTACAAGTAACTGTTTTTTTTTAATTTTTTTTCTATGTTATTTTATTTCCATTACAATTTTAGTATGCTTTGTTTCAAATGCAATTTTCACACATCTTACTTTTCAATGTATATTATCGACGGCTTAATCTGCAAACAAGCCAACTCCGTTGACACTAATTTTTCACTACCGACATAAAACAGTTTAAACAATTAAAAGTCGAACTTGTTTTACGTATTTCAATGTTATTTGTTTTTACTTATTACTTGATGTTGAGAAAAATTGAAATAAAGTGAATTGGGTTGCCAATTATTTTTTTAATCTGATAAAGGAAGTTAGCTTCATAGCATTTTTATTTATGCATTTTATTGAATGGAGTTGGGTTTTTTTTTTGGAATATTTAATCAAACAACTACTAAAAAATAATGTTTTATTAGTTAATACAATTTTTTTAACAAAAGTTGTCAAACGTCATGTTTAATAAAAAAACATAAATTACTTATGTGGTAAATTATTACAATATGAATGGTAATCAGAAGGAATGGTGTGGCTTTTAAGTCCTGAACGTCTTGAAATTTTATAGCCGTTAATGGCAACCTATTAGAATGAAAAATCGGTAGTTGATCAAACTCCTTTGATTGAAGCAATTCACGACGTTGCGGAAGTAATCTCCATTCCTCTGTAAACCTCAGTTTATAAAAAACGCTTCCATTAGGTTGGTACTGCAGGGCTCTGATATCATTTACCTACGAGTATAAAAAAATGCATAAAGGTGAACACGGAACTAAACCTAAGAGGAGTAATTTGATTTAAAGAGGAAAAACTCACCTTTGAGTCTCCTTTCATTTTTCCATGTCTAATGGATTTAATGAATTTTATATCATCAAAAAACTTGAAAAATGAATGTGTTAAATATTCTACATTGTAAGGTGTTGGATTATTTTGAGCACTTCGGCAAATACCAATATATTCAGCAGGTACATTGATTATTTTATTTCGGAGTTTTTTCTCGATAGAAGCAGGCATAGAATCCACTTCCATTTGCGTATGCCCTACTTCGAGATAGTTCTGTTCAATTGTAATATTTTTAATCATCGCTAAGTTTACCAGAGCATTGGAAACTGTTACTTTTCTATTTTGGGCAGCGCATCCATCGCTGTAAATGATAATGTTTTCTTGCATGGTACCTGTTGGCATTTGAAGAAGAACTTTATCCACGAGGAGGTGCGTAAGAATAGAGGAAAATTCTTCTGCGGATACCCCACCTTCTGTCTCGTTCCACAGGAAACAATAGGCTTCTTTAGTTTTTAAATTAAATGCACAAAAATTATGCACATTCAGCTTTGACTTATAATATAGTGATGGAACATTGGATTTCGGGGGTGCTAGCAGAGCTTGGGCGTCGACAGTAAACACAATATTATTATCTTCTTGGTTTTTGTCATTATCTTTTTCTGCACGGGCCTCATCTTTTTTTGTTATGTGAAATTTATGTTCGTCCTCTGGTACAAAGCCTAGTTTAAATGACATACATTTTTCGCAGTCATCTTTTTTCGGGTGAAATAAATAGATTTTCTCGGACTCCAAAGTATTTTTAAATTTTGCTACAGATAGAGGGGGTATGTTATTTGAAGAACACCAGTCTGAAACATAGTAGTCATACAGTGATTTTTTGGATGTCCATTCTGGTAACAGATAATACTTCGAAGTCTCTTTTCGGCAATAATGGGATTCCATTTTGGGCAAACCTTTAAGAAATGTTTTCAACGAATCAACTTCATTTTGAAATGGATTTTTTCGAGTTTTTTTTATTGTTGTTATCTCGGTAATAGACTGGCTACTTTTTCTCGCAATTGCGAAATTTTCTTTTGAACTGTGATTCCAGTTCCATATATCCGTTTTACCGACATCTAACGTATTTAAGAACATGGTCTTACAGACTCTAAATAACTCTTCGTTTACTTTTAAGTGATAGTACATCGAATAAGATCTTTTTGACGATGATGCGTCCTTCTTATCTCTTGGTCTAATGGTAGGCATAATTTTAACCAGGCCGTCAACGTATATCTTTTTTTCTCCCCAGCTCAATAACCAGGAAGCATTGAATATTTCTTTTCTGGTTTCGTCTGATATGTTGCGACATTTGAGAACACTATTTCTTGATGAACACGAACTGCGAGCTTTAATTTTTCTGGAATTTCTCATTATTTTGTTGTCCCATTTGCCATCTTTTTTTTTCCTACCAAAATACTGTTGTCCTTTTTCTCTTTTTTTTGCATTGCAGCGATCAGTCCAATTAGAGTTGTCTATTTCATATCTCTTTCGCCGTTTCGCCTTATTTTTTTCTGGTTCTCCCAAGGAGTGGTCCGAGTCGGTATAACCACTGTCACTGTCTGAGTATGTCACCAAAGGTTTATTTTTAGGCTTTTCAGCACTGAATGTAGTATAAGGTTCTAACAGTACATCTGGAACGATTGTTGTGTTTCCTACTTCACATCTCTTTCGCCATTTTATCTTATTTTTTTCTCGCTCTCCAAAAGAGTGGTCCGAGTCGGTATAATCACTGTCATTGTCCGAGTAGGTCTCCAAAGGTTTATTTCCTGGCTTTTCAACACTGAATGCAGTAAGAGGTTGCAACAGTACATCTTGAACGATTGGCAGGTTTTGGTCGGGTAAAAGTAAGTGATCTGAATTAGGAGAGACTTATTTTGGTATTATAACGATTTTATCCCCACAATCTTTTAAGAGATTCAAAGATTGGTCTGTTTCTAGAAGCATAGGTGTAGAATTATCTTGTAACGTTGTGGTATTTTGTATATTGTGGTCAGCTTCAAGCAGGTACGTCGATGATGTAGAATATTTTTTTATATTAATACTAGCATCTACTCTTTCAGGGAAATTATCGGAGTTCATAGTATTATTATTGGATTCAGTAAGAACTGATTCAGTGAAATGATCTTGAGTGGGCTCTAATATATTGCTGTTAAATTCTGAAGATAATATAATATCTGATTCACCGTCATTAAGACATATAATAGGCATGTCTTCAATAGCTATAGAGCTATTTTCTAGTGCAGACTCCAAGTTTGTCTCTTCTGAGCCTTCTGACACGATTACCGACATTTTTTGTAAAGCTAACACAAGAATTTTTCTAGAAAGCGACATTACCAGCAAAAAAAAATTCAAACTTTTTTATGTAATCTAGTCTCTTGATATTAGTGCACAAACTTGTCTTGTTTGCATGCTGAAGGAGGAGACGCACGGAGCGGATAGTAATCTAAAAAATTTTAATAATAATGCTAATTAATTGACATGAAAGTTCATTTTACTAATTCAGTTAGAACAAAACGGTTAACTCCATATCAATATTAAAATTCTTAAATTTCAATTTTAATTCAAACAAGCTAACTCCAATATTTACAATAACTATTTTTTAGCCGAAAATAAATTGAATATCTAATCGATTTTGTACTTAAAAGTTAGAGTACTCACCTTTCATAAGTTGGTTCAGTTTTTATCAATAGAAACACAGTAAAAACCACTGAAATCAACGTAAATTTAGGAACAACCGGTAAAACAATGTTAATAACATGCAAAATGGCAGACTAAATAGCAGTTGGTACTTTTTTCAAAGCAGGGTGCGTTTATGCGGGGAGTTGGCTTGATTTTGTGCGCGCCGTTGTCACACTTTATGTTTAGAATTAGGAGATATCGTTATGTAGAACGGTAGATAGTTAAACGTCATAGTGAATGATGAAATAAAACTATTTTTCAAAAAAAATGGAGTTGGCTTGTTTGCAGATTAAGCCGTCGTTATACCCATACCGAATAGAATATTTAATTTATTTACATCCATGTTTTTTTTCTTGGCCTATCAAAAAAGTAGTCTCCGAGACTACGCCAGACCTTCAACGTAACTAATATGGCTCCGGACCAGTTAAGGGTCAAAAAACGAACTACACACAAATGAGAATTTTATTAAACTACAGTAAATACATTCTGAATTTATTTCTAATTGTACAATATTTATACGGTTTACAATATGCCGATAAGACACAATACACTAAACAGTAGACCAGAACATCATCTTCACTTCACTTTGGGTTGACCCTCCTTCTTTTTAAACTTGAATATTAGGTATATAATGCAGGTTGTATAAAGTATAATAAAATTTAATGAAACCTTATACTTTTGAAATCAATTGGTGACGCATCTATCTACTGTATCTTCTTGAATGTCACCGGTGACATAGTAAATTTCATTAAATCAATTGAATCTGAATGCGAATGATTTAGCTTGATGGTATCTAAAGTAAAATTATTTTTAGTAATATGTAATTTCAGTAAATCAATGTTCTTATATTCTGGCACTTTGTATTTAAAAGTTTCTAAATGAATATTTATTAAAATTTCACAGTGGTTATTAAGTTCGATTAAGGAACTACCATTCACAGCAATATTTTCAATAATTTTTTTGTCTGGCTTTAATACTATATGATCACAATCCAATGGTCAGTTTTTAATTTGTGAACTTCAACTTCACTAATGGTAGATGGGATTTCTCGACAACTGTTTGTAGTTTGAGAACAATTCAGAAGCTGTACTTCGCGAGGAGCTTTCTGTGATATTATTCTTGTTTGTGGCTCTCGGCGGATGAATTCTTCTTGAATAATTTCTTTCTTCACACTTCGAGTTTGTAAACGCATAGCTTAGCTCATTTAAAAGGAGAAATTTAGAGTGAGCTATTATAAGTTTAAAATTTTGGTTTGAAGTTATATGTATGTGATATACGAGTACATGAAAGTATTTCTACAATTGGTACCATGAAAATAACATTATTATATCTACAGTTACTTTTAACATTGATAATTTTTTCAAATAATAGAATATTGTTTAAAGATGTTTCGAAAGGAAATCGGTAATTTTTGTTAATATTTTTCTTATTTGTTGTTATTTCGAAAGTATTTGTATTTCAATAGGGTTTGTTATAGAATTGTGAAAACTATTTACTTTTACGAACCTTATAGCTACTTCAATTTCATCGAGCATATCAAATTGGAAGCTAATAGGAAATTGAGAAACGATATTTTCTATTGAAAAGAAATGGAAAATTCCTATATTGTCAAATTTTATATTTCCATCGGAAATAAAAACGTCAATGTATATCATTTGAAATGGTTCGGATTCAGTTTGAGTTAACATTAACGGAGCATATGGTTATTCTTTAGCATATTTATTTTACTGTCAAATAGTGCAAGTATTTAAGTAGTTAGTTATTGTATTTTTCATATTTTTCCAATATTAATTTCTTTTTAATTTTTCGAAAGTTTCCTGATTTCCTCTGTGTATAGTTTTGCTTTCGTGATAATTTTTTAGTAAAATCAATTATTTTTCCTTTTCATATACAGTGTTTACTAATTTAGAGCATTTAATGCGTCTTCGTTGGTTTGAAGATAAATGTTTTAAGCAAACTATATTGAGATCGTGATACAAATTTTCTTTTTTGAAATAAATATAAAATGTATTGTTGAGATCTGTGCATTATACTTAATATTCAAATTCATTCATGGTCGCTTTCAGGAATTCTAACTTTTATAATTTTGTGATTTTCATAAATCTCTGGAGATATATCTTTTGATAAAATTTAAGTATATCAAAATTTGGTGAACTTTGTTATTTATAATTTCGTCTAATATAGGAATAGCTTGGTTGTTGTGAATTAGATTTGGCAGTAGAGAGTTTCGTCCGGTCTGGTTCAGGTGTATTGAATTTGTGTCTAGTATTTGTAGGTATATCAGAGGTATTATTATGAGGCTGTGTTTGTATATCATAGATGATATGTACGCTTGATTGTGTTTGCTGACTCGCAGACATTTTTTCTTTTCCTAAGCAGTTTTCAAACCCACGTAAGAATTCTAAAATTTCTTCATTAGTGTTACCAGGGTTATTAATGTAATGTTTTTCTCATTTATTTAAATAGTTTCTAACACAACGGGTGGGATTAATTTATATACACGGTATATATACTTACTTGTTCAATTTAAACACTATTCAATTATACTTAATTTACACACACACACACACACTAATTCTGATTTATATAAAATAAACTGTTCGCAGTTCACTTTTGTTGTTAACTCGTTCTGCTCTGTTGGCTATGAAATCAAACAGTATACTGATTCGCCGCTGATAGGTAGTCTCTTATATATTAAAACAACTTTCCCGAACTATCGGATTCTAGAAACTTCTCGTATGCGGCTCCCAACAAAGAATAGACCTTCTTGGAATTCTCAATAAAAACAATCACAAAAAATAAGTAGTCCTTCACAGAAATCGGTACGCTCCCGCGTTTTGAGTTTTATATATAGTATTAGACCGGGTCGGATTCAGGGACTAAACCAGTGTGCGATTTTGTAACATTACCCCTCCTTAAAACTAAGTACCTTCTGGTACTTCTGTGTAGCCGGCAGAGGATGTTTAAATCCGCAACTGGACTTATTTCTACACTTTCCCGTAGTATGGAAATAACAGGGCACCGTCTTCATCGGGTACCGATAACGGGAGTTATAGCTGCAAATTATCATAGCGACATCGGTATCTTGGAAGATTACCTCGACCGTGTTCCTGATGACTCGCCAATCTAATTGGTTGCTCTCTATCTTAGGCATTGCTAGTTCTTCACGTTGGCGCTCCTCACACATCGCGGTAGGTAGATCGATATTGAAATTCGTACTAGGTTACCATGTAGAAGACGTACCGCGAATTGTGTTTGAGTCTCAGTGTCTTGCCAGGAGCTGGAATCTGACATTCAAGTTTTCCTAATTTCCCAAACTTCTCTCGAAAGATGGCTGCCTTGTACGTGGTTGTTACTGGCGGATATATTGTGCTCCACTGAGTAATCTTCAAGAAGCGTGAACAAATCTTGTCTTTGTTCTGTAGTGACTCCGTATCTAGTTTTCACGGTACCTCCGTATGCGCCCATGAATTCTTCAAAGGCTGGGTCAGACTCTTGTTGTATATGGTTCACTCTTTCATCTTTGTCATGGTCTCCTTCGCATAGCGCTAGTCGGAATTGGTGAGCTTCTCTCGGTTTTCTATTGGGGATCATGCTTATACGATAGATGACGTCGTTCATCCTCTTCTTGATAAAGTACGGGCCTTCCCATGATTTCTGTAATTTTGGAGAAAATCTTTTTCTCCTTGTCGGGTTGTGTAACCCTGTCTCCTTCGTTCAAACTGCCTTCTGTGGATGGCGTATGGTACTGTTCTTTTCATTCTGTCGCTGGCAGCTTGAAGATTCGTTCGAACCAATTCGTGCACATCGTCCATCCGTCTTCTCAATTGGATCGACTAATTTTCCCCTGCTAGATTTTTGCCAGGCCGACAGCCAAATTCCAGGTCACAATGTAGCTTCATTTCACGCCCAAACAGGATTTTCCCAGGTGCTTCTCCCGTGGATTCGTTTATTGCAAATCGATAAGCCATCGCAAATAGAGAAAGATGCTGGTCCCAATCTCTCTGGTGGCTGGAAACTACTTTGAACAGGTATTTTCCAATAAACTTGTTCATTCTCTCGACCGTTCCATCTGACTGTGGACTTAGATTTAGATTTTAACGGGATTACAATGCACTGAAACCTAATGTTTATTGTGCCCAAAGCTGTTCTCGCTACTACTACAGCTCGCCTTCCAGTTCCAGGGTTCTAATGAACTTTGGTATTTGGAACGGCTTCAACGAGGTGATATCCTCACTCTTACAAGTTTCTTGTCCGGAGCATTTCATGCGTTGGCTTGTAATGGCGAGGCATTCCAGAACTAGGTGATCCGGAGTTTCATCCTCCTACCCACATAATATACACTCGTCAGTTTCTGCTAGACCTATTCTCATTAGGTGCTTCCTAAGGAGACAGCGTCCTGTAAGAAAGCCCGTGAGGAAGTGTAGCTTATTGTTACTGAGGTCCAAATATTTTTTGGATCTAGCAGTGTCAAAGTTCCGCAGAAACTTTTTGGAATGTTACAACCCGGGAAGGCACCGCCAGAGTGCTTCTCTTTCGGTTTCCTCCTTCTTCCGAAACTCTCTCTTATAGGAGCATTTTCCTACACCACAGGAAGGTTCCGGGCTGATAAAGGGCGTTTGTACTCCTTTCCTGGCAAGTGTATTTGCCTCTTCATTTCCTGTGATTCCCGAGTGGCCACTAACCCAGACTAAAGAGACCCTGTTATTCCTGCCTAATTCATCAAGTTTTCTTCGGCACTCCCATGCCATTTTTGAGTTAATGACATGGGAGCTCAATGCTTTGGTAGCTGCTTGACTATCAGAATGGATCGATATGCCAAATTTCTGATAGTTTCTTTCTAGGTTCATTTCTACGCATCTTTCAAACGCAAGCATTTCTGCCTGAAAGACGCTTGGGTAGGAGCCTAACGATAATGAGTATCTAGTTCCAGGTACAAATACTCCAGCGCCTGCTCCAGTGGTGGTTTTTGAACCATCCGTATACCATCTAATTGTGTTTTCTTTAACGGTTTGGGTGTTGTATTCCCTTTCCCAGTCTCTCCTCGTATTTAGCATCGTAGTGAAATTCTTATCGATACTTACTTTATTGATCATTTCGTCACTGGGAAGATTCGCTGATAAGATGTATTTCGTTAGAGAGAACCAGGCTTCCTGATTTCTAATACTCTCATTGACTGAAATTTCCTTAGATATTCTAAGAATTGCGTCTTGGGCAGATCTTTCTATCACCAGATGTAGAGGTGTGGGATCTGTAATGATCTCAAGTGTCCTAGTTGGACACGTTCTCATAGCTCCAGTGATGCACACACAGGCAAAACTTTGAACTTTGTTGAGGGTCTTTGTCGTGCCGTACAGACTTTCTTTTATATGCCAAACTATTGCCCCATACGTAATTGCTGGTCTCACAATCATGGCGTACATCCATCGCAGTATTTTTGGGTTACAGCCCCACCTCTTAGCAGCTAGATTTCTGCACGCCATCAAAGCTCTTATTGCTTTACTAGCAGTTATTCTAACATGCTTATCCCACAGAAGCTTACAGTCTAGGGTTATTTATTTTAAAACAGAAAGTAACATAAGTAGAAAATTGTTAAAGGTCAAAACAAAAATATCACCATTAAAGAAATCTGGTATATATGAACTTAAATGTCCAGAATGTAATGCTGTCTATTTGAGTCACACCCTTAGAAATTTTGAAATCCGATACAGTGAACACTTACGAGCATACAGATTAAAACAACCAGATAAATCCCACTACGCCAGATATCTACTTGACACCAATCATTCATTGGCACCTAACACAGAACTAGAAATACTACATATTTGTGATAAGAAATAATAACTGGATTTCCTTGTAGAATTGGAAATTAGAAGACACTTAAGAAACCCACAATATGAAGTCGTCAATCAACAGATAAATCTAGGGAGTTCTCCACTTTTAAACTGTTTTCTTAAGTGATAATTGTAAAGATCAGCAGATATAGTTTTCCTGGTTTTCTATATCATTGCACAGTTATACTTATCTCAATTGGGAAAAAAGCTTCAATATTTGTAATATCATATCTTCTTTTTTCTATTAACATACATACTTCTTTGACTAGCCAAAAATAAATAAAACATCAGCTAGGCATCAAATGATATGTAACTTCTGTCATTCTGATGATGATATTCAGATAATATCGAAACAATTCTCAATTTTTAAGAATTTTTAACATTTTTCAATATACCGTGGAGTTAACTAGAAACAGACTTCTTTAATGGGGATATTTTTGTTTTTACGTTTAACAATTTTCTACTCACATTACTTTCTGTTTTAAAGGAAATTGTTGAATTTGTCGTTAAGGATATTATTTTTGAAATATTATTATAAATATTTTCAGCATTATGTGATGTGATTGTAATTTTTTATTTCGTTACTTTGTTCAGGAAACATTAGTTGTAATGCCACTTTTTTCTCTTTTTTAATATGTAACTTATTGCTTTTTGGTTAATTGTATTAATTTCTCTATCAGAATTATATTTGTTAATAGCAACTGGAAATGCTCTATATATCATTGAATTATATGCTGCTAATTTATGTGACACGCGATTATTGGAATCATCTGGTATAGTCACATCAGTATGTAAATGAGTGAAGTCAGCTGAGTGTACCAGAGAAAAACAATTATCGAAAAGAAACCAAATTTTGTATTTTGGTACAAGAATTTATTATAAGCAGAGCGCTTTCGGTTCAATGATAAACCATCATCAGTGCCCCATGTAAAAGTAAGAAAATTGATCTTACATTCTCGATATAAAATAAAAGGTTTAGAAGGGCCTAAAGCCAAATAGATACAATTCACTCACATGGTCAGGGTGTACTCCAAATCCTCACAAATTAGAAGATACATAAAATGAATTAAAATATAGTGCTTGAAACACAGTCACTATTTAATTAAAATAATAATAAAAAGCACACACAACCCATTGTACAATGAATGAATCCCTAAAATAGGGGATAAAATATAACTCAATACATTATTTGTGAGTTAGCTGTTTGACATTTGTCAACAATTGTAGAAGATAAGTTGAAAATGAACAATTTTTGAAGGTGTTAATTAGTAAGGTAGGCTAACAACAGCCGGTGCTCTTATGACGTCATGAGAATCATAGAAGCAAAAGTTGACAAAAGCTTGAAAGATTAGTAAATTTATTTAGCAATTACGTTCTTATGACCTCCTCAGAGAAACAAATGCGTGATGGTGAGAATAACTGAAAACAGTTCAGGTTTTAAAGTAAAGTAAGAGCCACGAAAGAAAAGGAAAAATGAAAAACAACTTTAATGAAAAAGTGACTCACAATCAGACAAGAATAATCCGGCCTGCACACCACCCCACCCCGGAATCCCAATCAGGGAAGCGACCCGAAAATCTCCGAAGGATAAACAACTACTCCTCGAGCTATTTGCTCCGATAGGCATTGTATTACATCCCTCCAGCAACAAACCGGCCGATCCCCTGGAAGAGGCCCCGAAGAGGAGAGGTGCAGAAGCACGAAACCTCCCGCCATGGAAGTTGGAAATGTAGCTCGAATTATGGTGTTGTGGTCACGTGTTGTATTGGTCCCAACTGATCTGAACTATTGTTATCATTAAGTAGGATCAGTATGTGTTGGTTTTCTATAAATTGAATAATCAAGTACATTATTCACTTTTTAAATTGAGAAAATTGAGTCAATAACAAGGTCTTCCTCTATACAAACATAATTATTAATCATCAGGTAGGCATCAAAAGAAAATTAACTCCTGTCATTCTGACGATGATGGTAATATTGAAACAATAAATTGTGATCTTCTATAGAATGTTCACCACTTCTTCTGTATATTGTGGAGTTATTTAGAAACAGTTCATTTCATTTAAAAAGTAGTATGAGTAGATTCCACATAGTAAGAATCTAAACAGTAAATTAAGATAAATATGTTACCATATGTTAAAAACAGTGTATCAGCATTGTATTCAACGTAATTGGAACTTCATCTGATAGCGTCCTTTCTGGCATTTCTAACTATTCGTTATGAATAATATCAACAAATATTTAGCAATAATAATTCAAATACAAAAAGAATAGTTACTAAGCTAGACTAATACACTGAAATAATCCATTTCATTCCTTTCATCTGTCAGATGTACATAATAAATTGAGATGAAGATATTTTTCATGAAGTGAACCTTCAACGGCGACTCCTGTTATTTTAAGACCGTAATAACTTTTTTGCACAACATACAAAACACATTCCGAATTATAGTACTCACTCTTAGTCAGTTTGAAAAATTTCGAATATAAAACCCTATGTATATTGTCAGAAACATTTCCGTTTAATTTAATTTCAAGTGCGGTAGACCGTTAATTAATTGATATCCGTCTCTTATCAAGTTAGTCTATTTAATGTTTTCTTCAATTCAATTTAAGTTTGGAGATTAAACTTTCGAATTAATATGCTTCTTAAGAGTTTAGACATGTTTATACCCAAATAGAATATTACAAAGATAAATCCCCTTCTTCTGTAGATATTCTCTCAACAATTTCATGATTAAATTGAGTGGATTTCTCATCGTTTGTGGGGCTATTTTGATCGGGATTATTAATGTTGTGTGCATACATTTCTTTAAACTCTGTTACTATTTTTTCAAATGCCGGTACAAATACCTTTCTAAAAAAATTAATTACATGCAAGTTGTAACGTTCAATTTTAATGTTAAATTATTTATGGTTAATTATTTGTTAAAAAAGTGATCAGCTACTGGTCTACAGAACGGGTTTTGATCACTGTACGCATCGAAAAGGTATTTATTTTGTTGATAAATTGTAAATCGCGCATGATGTGATATGTGATATGTGTTGCCATATTAGGTTGACACAAAATATTTTAATGTTGCTTATTTAAAGTAATGAATAATATCTATTTATTTGCCTTATAATTTAGGAAGAAATAAAAATATAATAAAAGTATTTTTTTAAGCGGTGTACTAATTTTATTGTATTGTAATAATGATTTTGTCATTTCCATTCCCATAATTTTTATTTTGGCCTATGGTATTTTCTGGAGGGTTTAAAAAACAAGTAATCGAGAAATCGTACCTTGAGTCTCGGCCATTTTTATAATTAGCAGAATCACCAGGTGTGTGTAAGGAACTTTCGATTTCTTTTGGAGTTTTGTATCCATCCTTAGTTGGGATAATTTCGAAAGTTCCACATAATCGTTTAGGGAATATATACAATTGGTAGTATTACATTGGTAGTGGTTTTCCCAAAAACATCTCCTTGGAGGATTTTACTCGCCACTGGTGAAATTGCAGCTATATTGAGTTAATTTGGTCCATTCTCTAACTGGAAACTAGGTCTCAAATTACTTACCCAGCTGACTGGACAATAAAAACCCCAAGGATCCCTGACCAGAAAGGGTATGTTGATTATCGTTTTTTATATAAGTCTATAAAGTAAAATCATGATTTGTTTTTTTGTATATGAGAAATGTTTGATACTTAAATATAATTTTCGGATTGCATTGTTGCACGTTGTTAAAAATTAACCTGAATTTCAACAGATAGTTTTCTTGCTTCATAAAGTATTATAGTAGGTACTATTTTTACCGGTTTATTAGTTAAATTAAACACTCCTAGTAACATGAATTCGAAGGAATTAAAATGAAAAGTGGATTTTTTGCCCAAATTATTTCATTAAATAGCTTATTTAGTAACCGTTATTGCTATAATTTATTTCTGATTGATTTTTCAATTTAATTGAGTGTAAATATAAATATTACGAAGTGTTGACTAAAACATTTCCTTTTAGGGTTTTCTTTCCCTTTTTTTCTCTCCATTTTAATCTAACTTCTTCAAAATAAGTTCGCTTGGTGGTAATGCGACATTGAGGCTCAGTAATGGTGGATTATGCAGATCCTATGTTAGTCGACGTTGTCAGTTTGGTCCATTGCAGTGTTGTTTAGATGTACTGGGATATGGTTGCCTCTCTGTTATAAATTACAAACTTTACCGGATGTCCCTGCAAGTGGATATACGCATGTTTAGTTCTATATTTTCAAGTGTTTTTTTATATATTAACATTTAGCGATCTGTTCTGTCTTATTTTTATTTAATTTATTTCGTATGTTTCCGGTATAGATAAGATACATTATAATAGTGACGTTTTGGCTTAATAGTCATTATCATTAACCGGAATGATAACTTGTTGATTTATATTATGTATTGCCAATTTAATATTTATTTGGTTATAATTATTAGCGCTCTCGAACAATGTGAACGTTTACTAAGGTTGCGTATGTAAAATCTAGCTTTTTCACTTGTTCTTGTTTACAGTAGCCGCGCCTGAGCTCATGCGTCGTCGCCCACTGGTATCATACGAATTTCCGTGGTTAAACTGTCAACCTTAGGTGTCGTATTTACCCAATAGAATACCAAGATTTAGGTTGTTGTGCTATGAAACGATTTTTCATACTCATTGTTTTTTTTTGTATTGATAGTATTGTTAGAATAAGCGTTATCATCTTACTTAAATACTGAATGAGTCTACTGATTTCTAATATTTTTTATTTTCTATTAAAATAATTACGATTAATTCTTATTTATATGGTAAACTATATCAAATGGAATTGTAGTGAGAAGGCATTACTTGTCGACTAGTTTTTTGATGAATTGGTGACTAGTCCATTGCGTATTGGGTATTCGCTGCAATTCATCTGGCGCCCTTAATATCCTATAGTTCACCGGACCACCCCTTCTCCGGCTCAAGAGTTACCGGTGCGAGTACCCCAACTGTCCTGGAGGCAGTTGGTAAATTGAGCTACCACAGTTCATAGGTTAGTTTTCTTGCATATATTAGGGAATTGTCGGTGGCAAAGTGACTGTGGAACAATTAATTTTGGACCATAATAAATATAAATGTCTCAACATTTTTGGAAATATCGATCCTGGCTGAATTTATTGGCTCCATTTGATGTACTTTAGGTAAAATATGATATGAAAAAACAGAGTTCGTTGAACTGAAGCGACCGAGGAGCGTGGTATATATACTGAGATAATTTATTTATTTATTTATTTATGATTATTTTTATTTAGGTTTATATTTTTTCATAATTTTTCAATTGTTGAGCGCCACATGAAATAAGTCTATCAATTTTTGTGTGTTATTATTGTGAGCCAGCTATACTCAGTCTATAAGGATGAAACTCTTAACAATAAACAAGGAATTATGGTGGTTGAGGATACGTCTTTTACTTTATAAATTCAAACCCGAGAAATGATTTAAATTGTAATATAATTAGTAAATAAAATAATAAACACTCAGATTATTATGTTCCAATAACTTTACAAACAATTAAATACCTATCTAATACAAACCTGTATTTTCTGGTTATCTTATAGGAATAGAGAGGGCAACACTAAATAAATCAACAAATGTCGATAAGAAAGATCTCTCTCTCTCTCTCTATAGTTATTTGGTTTTGTGTCATAAATATTAACCTATTTTCAAATGTATTATTATTTAATTGTAAATAATAATTTCTTAATTGACCAAAACAATTAACGTTATGTTTTTAAACACAATTGAAACTATTAAAGAAATTTAAATATTCGACAGGACTATAATGATGGCACAAGTTATAAATCTTTTCACATTCGAGAGGAAAAATGTTTTGATATTGTGGTAAGTGCTGATTGTTCAATATTAATTTGCTAATATAAGAGTTTTTTTAAATATCCTTTCTACCTATACTTTTTCCATCAGTGATCAATAAGAAATTATTATTTTACTTTATCCAACGGAATAAATCCTTTTTTAGGTTATATTACTATTGTTAGAACAGTTTATATAAGAAAAAGTTTGCCTCACAGTTCGTAGTCACTCTTAAACTCAGTTCTTCAGGAAATATTATTATTTCTGTTTCTTTTAATTTTGAATAGGATGGCCAAATAGTTCAAATTTATAATTCTTCCTATAATGTCACTATCAATGTGTCTTCCTGTATAATAATTAAGGTATTCTCAATTTACAATTCTTTATATTACAATCTAATTCGTTAAAATCTTAACTTTGATTTTGCTATCATTATCATTCACTATTATACAACAGTCAAGTTTTGTTTCTCCTTACTATAAGTTTCAACAATTTACCTTGTTTAATAATTATAAAGTATGTTTCTCAGCTTCAGCTTTTCTTTCATATAACTTAACTCATTTTATTTTATTTTACTAGATTTCTTTCTAAGGATAATTACTTTTACATCTCTGTGCTTCAAAAATTCAATCTGTCCTCAACGTTTATTTTTCCTAGCAACCATCGATGCCTTGTTATTCCTACTAGATTCATACTTTATTTCATGTAGAGATTAAGTAAGGACTTCGCGCACTACTCTTGAACACTTTTAAATTTTCTTATCGAATGATTTTTTGTACAAATTAACATTTACACTATTAATTATTGGATTCATAATAATTATATCAGTGAAATTCATATTCTTTCAACCACCTTTAATATTCATTTGAGGAGAGTTTTCATTGAATTTATCATTTCAAACATATCAATTCTTATTTTAGTCCAATACTTACCAATCCCCAGTGTATCCTTTTTCGTAAAGTATTATTATATTTACGCCTTTCTCGCAATTCCATAGAAAGATATAAAAATATAAATCACACATTGATTATAATCTAAAACACATACTTTCCAGTTCAAGAACACAGAAGATAATTAACATCAAGATATACACTTAAGTTCTGCGAAATTAATATATTGAAGTCTCAATAAAATATCGAGCATAGTAGATAAAGACCCCTATGAAGGCGAAGTCAATCACAAAAGCAGAAATTGATCGTTTAAATAAAATGTAAAATTTGGGAGCAAAGATGTTAATCGAAACATGGGAAAACACAAAACAACGGATTTCAACAGGAAAACCAAACGCTCATTTGAGCCTTCATTTGGAAGATCCCGAGTTTTCAGGACAACAACCAAGATCGACACGGAGGCGCTTATAGCCCCCCTGCCTGAACCTTCCGACCCATAGTGAATAACAAAGAAGATGTAGGAATATCGCGTGATATGTAAACTACAACAACAAAGAGATTCATGGGTAATTCACGTAAAACAAAAAAGGGCTACTGAAACAGAGTGGTAACCGCGGACATGCATGTTTCTGGGTCATTTGCCGTCTTCAGCGCGGTATAACCAAATAAGGATGTAAAATTTGGGACCACTCTGTTACAGTAGCCCTTTTTCTTTTTCAATATAGGTGAGGGTAAATATATTAAAATCCTTAAAATTCGTACAAGTTTTTTAATTACCACATGCCAACTAGTTTCGACTTAACAAGTCATCATCAGGGCGGGTAAGCTACAATTATGATGGTAAATTTAATTTAGCAAATCGAATTCTATTCAAACAACTGTAACTTACAATCAAAAAATTTCCACAGGACGTATAACAACATGAATTTAAAATAAACAGCGAAAACAATACAAGTCAACAGAACTAGACGAACTAACGTTTTAAATAATTTGATCATTAACACACTCAAGTGAAGATAACTTTTTATAATCTAAAATTCTAAACAGTGGCGGAACTTCAATAGTTGATTTTAAATTTAATGATATAGTATTTTCATTATTAATTGATTTAAAAATTTCTAAGTTCTCCAAAGCGTTCAGTCTAGTTCCATGTTCACAAACATGTAAAATTTTAAAATTTTCATCCACCACAAAAGAATGGTTATTAAGTTGTGAATGTCTGTAGGAAACAGAACTATTCCTTGTCAAATGTTCTTGGACTCTCAACTTAAACCTCCTACCACACTGCCCTATGTATTCAGCGATGCAATTGTTACAAGTCAACCTATAAACCCCACTTCTATCAAGTTGTGAAATTGGGTCTTTGGTTCGAGAAAAGATAGTTTTTAAGTTTAGTGGAGATTTAATTGCTACTTTATATTCTGTTCTATTCTGAATAATGTTGGCCAATTGATAGGAAAGTGGACCGTAGTAATAAATGCTAACAAATTTTTGTTGTTCACTCCTGTCCAATGCATATGAGTCATTCATTAAAAGCTTATCCATCTTTCTGTTAACTAAATTGTCAATTAGAATTGTGGAGTAACCGTTTTTAACCGCTAAAAGTTTGATAGTTTCTCATTCTTTTTTAAAATCATCAGGACACATTGGAATCAAAGAAAGCCGATGAACGTATGACCTGAACGACGGAAGCTTCTGCTGAAAGGGGTGATTGCTGTCAATAGGGATAACATGAGAAGTCTGAGTATTCTTTCTATATATGCTAAAAGAAACATGATGATTAACCCTCTTCAAAGATAAATCCAAGAAATTAAGAGTGCAGTTATTTTCCATTTCCAAAGTTAATTTGAGGTCTATGTGTAAGTTGTTAATAAAACTTAAAAAATCACCATTTAAAACGTTAACATCCCCCTGAAAACAAAATACCACGTCATCGACATATCTATACCAGAAAACGATATTACCCGAGAATTGGCTCTTAAAAATTTGTCTCTATAAAGTCCATAAAGATATCTGCCAAGAGAGGAGCTAGTGGATTTTTTCTTTTTGCATGAATTACCCATGAATTTCTTAATTGTTGTTGTTTACATATCACGCGATATTCCTACAAAACTGAAGATGATTATAAAAATTTCGGCCAAGTCCATATTGATGAAGGAAATAAATTTATTACTGATTTACAAGACGATAGTGATAGTGAAGCAGATGATATGGGAGAATACATTTTTGGAAGAAGAAAATTAATTATGTTTAATATATTTTTCACGTTATTTATATAGTAGTGACAAACAGGAGTTAGACATACTATTGATTTTGAAAGAATTGTTTCGTTCATAATTATAAAATTTCTTTTTTTCGCTATTTTTCCATAGAATTTTGTTTTGTCCATAATAATAAATAGAATGGGATACAAAAAGGGCTCAGTTCACGTCTGGTATTCCGATTGAAGCAAACGCCCTTTCAACAATTACGTACCATCAAATACAATATTTATAGGTATTGGTAAAAGTAAACAAAATATAATACCTTTCAGAGTCTAGCTCCTCAAAATAACTTAAAGGGGATATACGATTACATTGCTACACTATATGTTGTGCGCCAACTATACCGAGGCAGTAAAGGGATTATTCATCGGACGAGTCTGAAATTATGAGACAAGCGAGCGAAGCGATCGAGGCGAATAACAGGCGAGTCCGATAAAGATACTTTGCTGATGTGGTGCATACAAAATGTTATCGCCAACCGTTCAGATTTTAGAATATAAAAATTGAGGTATAACTCATCGCATTTTGTTATGACAAAGTAAACAAGCAGATATATAACAAATCTCCTTATTAATTGTTATATTAAAAGTAACTGTACAGGGCTATTGGTTATAAATTGACCAACCCTTTATTTCTCTTATGCGTATAGATATAAAAAAAAGTTTTATATAAAAGTTGTAGGAGTATAAATGAATTTTAATAAAATGTACTTTGTACACCAATAGCGTTTTTGAGTTACGGGGTATAATATTAAAAATTTTTTTTTAAATAGAACGCCCTGTATATTATGACATACTCGGTCAGGGCCTTTTTTTCTCATAACAAAAATATACACTTTTATAGGTCTAGCTTTGATACAAAAATAATGGAAAGTAAACTCCTAAAGTATTTAAGTTAGTATTTAACTAAAAAAAGTAGTTGGCTATGCATGGCTTACTGCACTTGTTGATATTATCTGTCAAAACTAAGTAACTTCTAAAGTAATAGAATGTAAAAGTTTATAAAATAGGCGACAGGGTGTGACATTAACAAAGAATATAAAAAATAATACAGTGTTTGTTACGAAATACAATAGAATAGCGAACAACATAAAAATCAATATAGTGGTTATTACAAAATAGAAGCCGATTTGATATTTTCATAAATTTTAAACAAACTAAAGTAAGTGCTCAAAATGACCGCCGTTAGTTTCAATACAAAGTTCATATCTTCTCCTTAAATTTTCTATACAGTTTAAAATTTTATCACTATTTCGATGGTTAAGAAGTTCAATTTCAGCTTCAATTTTCTCTCTAATTATTGCAATACTGTTACTGGTATCGGAATAAACTTTTTCTTTTAAATAGCCCCATGAAAAGCCATCTAAAGGCGTTAAATCAGGACTGTTTGGCGGCTATTGAATCGTGCCACCATTACCCATCCAAGTTGTGAACCTTTTATTTAAGTATTCTCGCACTTCTCTTACATTATGCGGAGGTGCTCGGTCTCGTTGCCATATTATGACATTAAGCGCATCTTCTGGAAATTCCTGAAGTAAATCGTCAACATGTGGCTGAATGTTGTCAAAATATATAATTGACCCGTTAAAGTGAAATTATAGAATATTTTACCCCGAAAAATTCCACATCAGACATGAATATATTTTCGACCTGATTTTTAAATTGGTTCAATTTTGTATTTCCTAAAACTTTTTCGTTCCCACGAACATCTATTTTTTTTGTTAAACAGACCTAATGTCCAAATAATTTGTTTAAAGTAATTTTCGTTGTCGTCTAAATTTCTTATCATTTGTTGACAGAATTCCAATCGTTTTCGCTTATGTTTTTCACATAGTTCCTGTACTGGTAAATTTTTGTAAGGACGATAGTTATTATTTTTTAGTGTTTTTTGAACTTTATAGTAACTTGTCTGTAATTCGCCCGAAGCTTTTAGGCTTATTCCAGAATGAAATAGGGCTATTGTAGAGAGTAGCATGACGCGACTTCGGAAAAATTTCAATGCAGTTTTTCGTTTTGGTGTTCCTAGATGCCAAAATCACCCTCCGTTCTAAAGGTTATATATATATATATATATATATATATATATATATATTAAAGTGAAACATGGCTACCAGGTAAATTAAACTAATTAGCATCATTTGAATAATGTCAATCTTTAGTAAATATTCGATAAAAAGATAATTCATGTCGACATGCTGATTTAAATAGACATAGCTTAAACACGTTAAGAAATACCTACGCATAAGGTACATTTAATCAAATGATTTACAATATTTCTATTCAATTTAGTAATTATATTTCAAAGAATAAAAAAAGGAATATGAAACAACCACGAGTAAATTTCGTGAATAATATATTATAGTATATAATTATAAGAAACCCTGTATATAGAATAATATGAATTTTCAAACAAAATTCAACTATTTTATTTTTATAATTTGTAAACACTTCCAAAAAACCCTGTATGTAGCATAAACTTTCCAATCATATTATATCAAAATGTCAAATCGAAATATTAACGCGAAAATCGACGTTCTTTCCCTAGTTCGTGTAGAGTGATTTGGAGTGATTACAGAGTGTAAATGAACATAGTGAATCTATCTACAATAACACAGGAATGGATGTTTTGATTCGAAAAAAACAATTATATTTACTTAGCAACAACGAACAATGAAACAAAATAATTAAAACAATTGCATGTTGTTGATTTGAAGCTTGGGAGAGAAGCGTCGTGGTTTGATAAATGGAGAGACATGTTAAATTTTTCCTTCTCCAAATCAAAATAAATTGTAAACAAACTTATATAATAAGTTGACCAAAGTTTTCAACAAAGTATTGAAAGTAAAATAACTAAAAACATAACTCGTATTCTAAACAAAAAGTGAATATAATTTGTGCTATTGACCAGAACTTGGTAAGACTGAATAAAATTACCTTATTAGTATAGTTTTGATAATCGTCGATACATATACCATTAATTGTGGTACTTTACTGGTGAAACAATTCACAATTCGTCATTTTTTCAACCTGAGTTCCGGTTTATTCGATCGTAGCCACGATCTTTTCACATGCATAATCTCCAGAGTCAAGAAGAAACCGAATATGAACTCTATTTCTCTTGTGTACATTAAATTTTTCCTATAAAAAACATTAACACGTATATTTCCAGATGTTAGGTTAATCGTTATCATTGATATTAATTTCTTAAATAAATATTAGATTTAATAATGCAATCTCCACTAATATCACGGACATAAAACACTAACTACTTGTTCAAATAATTACTCACCAAATTCATTTTCATTAACAATAATAAATTTACAATACGCCACACCTCTCTCTATTTTCATAAACTAAATAACTTCCACAGAATGCACACACAACGCGACGGCTATATTTAGAATAATCACAGTTGAGATTGGAGAGAAGCGAATGGCCATTCTACGCAAATAGTAGATATATTTTGAGCGCAATTTACTCGATGAGAGTTTTAAATAAAATTTGTAATAACTGGAATGAATTATTTTACGAGAAGGTTTCGCAAATATTTCTATTTAAATTATAACACATGTATTGTTTAATATTGTAATTAACAAAGAACAATTTTTTCTTCTTTTCACCATTCATTAAATCGTTTGTCCATGTTGTCTTGTGTTTTCCTGATTTCAACCTAAAGTTTCCTGTTACTGGCGAGCGCTAAGTGCCGAATTCATCCCTGAGATAAGGTAATAATAATATAAAATAAATTTACAATTTTTATTAAACTTATATCTAAATTTGAATTGGGATTAGTGGGAAGCGGACCAATTCTGGCGCCCATAATTTGCAATTAAATAATTATATAATAACGTGGCTCACTCCAACGTGAAGCTAAGTTAAAATATAAAATAGCTTGGCACCACAACGTGTAGGCAAATATTAAATAATATATTGTATATTAAATAATAGAGTATAATATATATATATATATATATACATATATATATATATATATATATATATATATATATATATATTATATATATGTATGTGTATAACGGAATTTGTAAGCACGATAGATGGCGTATTTTTCGACGGATCGAAACCAACCTCGCACAAAAATCGTTTAAGCCAAAATCTTGGACTAGTTCGTCAATGAGCCAAATCGGCCCAGTAAAAACAAAATGGCGGCCCTTCAAAGTTGAAAAAAAATCGTATTTCCTATGTTTTTCATTTGCCGCAAAGAAGTTACCAAGCTTTTTCATATACCTTAACACGTTCTACAACTTTTGTATTCAACATTTTTCTCTAAATCGTACATTAAAACATTTATTTGAGAAAATTCACAAATTATAACGGAATTTGTAAGCACGATAGAGGGCGTATTTTTTGACTGATCGATACCAAGCTCGTTACAAAAATCGGTTAGGCCAAAATCTTGAACGAGTTAGTTAATGAGCCAAATCGGCCCAGTAAAAACAAAATGGAGGCCTGTCAAAATTGAAAAAAAATCGCATTTCCTTTGTTTTTCATTTGACGCAAAAAAGTTACTGAGCTTTTTCATAGACCTTAACACGTTCTACAACTTTTGTGTTTAACATTTTTCTCTAAATCGTACATTAAAACATTTATTTTATTTTTTTATTTTTTTGTTTTTGATTTGATGCCAGAATGTTACTGCGGTTTTTTGTACATCTCAAAACATTGTATTACTTTTGTATCTAATTTTTTATTTTGGGTTTTATGCAAACTTGTTACTGAAATAAGCCTGTCCAATTGGTCCTGTGCCATTGGGATTTTTTTATACTACTCTCTGCATTCTCTAAAATAAAAATAATTGAAATTTTGGTGTGTCTTATTCTAAGAATATATTTTTAGGTAATTTAATATTAATTGAATAAAAGTATTATTTTACTTTCAAAGTGTAACAGTATATACAACTGTTCTTCTTCATTCACTATGGCAATATGTTTCTTTCTCAAAAAGTTATGATAGACATTGACATGATGGTAAATATTTACAAATGTGTTTAGGCTAGGACATCGTCGATTTGGATACAACTGTAGATATTCTGGTCTTGTAGCATGTTTATTATTCTTATTTTTGACATATACAGAAAATAATCCTACTTTTCCAGAACCCGTATAACCCATTTTTGAAAAATATAGCTAGAAATTAGTTGTATTTGTTACGTTAGTTTATAATTTTGACAGATAACATTAACAATATTGCAGTAACACACCCGCAGCCAACTATGTTTTTTAGCTAGATACTAACTTAAATACTTTAGGAATTTACTGTCCATTATTTTGGAAAGTATAAAAGCTAGACCTATAAAAGTGTATATTTTTGTTATGAGAAAAAAGCCCTCTCAGAATATGTCATAATATACAGGGTGTTCTATTTAAAAATATATATTCTTATTTTATACCCCCTAATGCAAAAACGCTACTGGTGTACAAAGTATGTTTTATCAAAATTCGTTTATACTTCTACAACTTTTATTTGAAACTTTTTTTTGTATCTGTATGCATAAGAGAAATAAAGGGGTGGTCAAATTATAACCAATAAACCTGTACATCCTAAAGTATTATAAAACTTAATTGCTGAAATCGTTCCAACTGAAAACGTTGGAGTACTATTATCTATGTTAAAAATTTGCAAATCTTGTCTATTAGAATTGTCAATGGTTCCAACGACGTCTCAAATGACATCTTTTGAATTTCAGGTGGCGTGCAATGAATATTTTTTATAATTTGTTATAAATAAATCGTGAGAAAACTATTATCGAGTCATAATAGGGAGAGGTGTGAAAATGACAGACGATTTTTGATTAATGTCAAAGTCATGGATTTTACCTGCCGCAGATGCGGCAGATAAAGTACTTTATCTTACGATAAAATAAATTGTTGGTTTACCTTTTTAATTACTTGACAGGTACATAAGATGATAGATCTGGATAAAATTTATTATAAACATACCTCCGGTCATTCTATTTTGCCTGGACTAATAGACCACCGCTGTGTATCGGAATTCATTATTGAATTTCAATACTGAGCAGTTAAGAGTATATAAGAGTAAAAGCAACACTTGTATCCACAGGATGACGATCACCTCCAGACTAAACATGTCCCAGTAATGAATTTGCATCAAAACGAGTAATTGTAACATAAAGTAACATATCAGTGTTTATGTAGTCATCTCAATGAATACTGTAGGTTACTATAAAATACAGTACTGTGTTGAAAACTTCACTTTCTCTGAACCATATCTTTGTTTTTTTAGTGTTGTGTAAACGGATTATGTCTCTACAACACTTTAAATGAATAAGTAACGCGGTAAAAATTATTTTTCACTCTAATAGTAGGAGTAACGTAGGTTTACGGCAGTCTGCAACAATATTTCATCGTTAAAACGCCTTCCACAAAAATCCTTTTGGAATAAAAAAATGGCCATTGAGAATCAGGTCAGGATTTAAACAAGGCCCTTAATTTTCAGTTCAGCTAGAATGTGCGTGTATTTTTTAAGTATCCGCAGTTTCAGAATCTGGCTCATGAGCAGCACACGATTGTTTTAATCATATTTAGAATTTATGGGAGTATTTGAAAGTACTCTTCTTCTTTACGTACTTTTCTATTCATTAAAATTCTTCACAACAACTTCTGATTATATTCTTAATGTTGAAAAGTGACGTAATAATTTTTTCCTGAAAACGTGGGCGATTCCTGTTTCGCAAGCAAAACAAAATGTCGAAGTTTTAATAGAAATTGTTGAAAAATATCCAATTTTATACGACTTCAAACATGATTTCAAAAACGTTATGAAGAAAGACAAATTATGGAATGATATTGCCAAAGAATTGAATGGAAATGGTAAGTAGTACTGAAATTGTTTATTATTTACATACGTATTAGGTACCTACATATAATACAGTAGGTACAGATGCTGATTCATGATTAATAATATAACCATTTATAAGTAATATTTAAGAATTAAAATGCCTGACACATTTTTCTCGATATAGAAATGCTAACCTTGTTGCTCGTCTTGAGTAGCTTTCAAAATTAGTAAACGCTCCAAGTTCAAGTTCTGGTGGCACTATAAACTGAAAGTGCAAATGATCGCCCTTTTTTAGATAGCAAAAAATTGTGCAAAAGGCATGTTGTTTTCACAATGAAAATTGTAGTTTCCTCCTTTGTTTTTATTGGTCTATAAAATACTCGAAATAATTGAGCCAATATGCCAAAGGCAATTTCTACCACTCTTCTTGCACAGTGTTGTATTATATTTCTTTTTCAAAATGTCTGTTCTAGATTGTCTATATGGAAAGGGTCTCATTAGTTATGGTTTCAGCGCAAAAGCTTTATCTCCAAATAGAACATGAGCGCAGGGTTCATTTCACTCAGGCAGTTAGGACTAGGAACATTTATGTCAATTCCTTCAAACAGCATTCCCATTTTAGATTGTTCAAAAATTCCACTGTCGCTCTTTTTACCAAATCTGCCGATATCTATACATAAAAATTTATAATCTGGTCCAATATTAACCATCAGTACTATTGATAATTTGTGTAAACGGCACTAATGGTTAGATCCTCATTTATGCGGACATTTCAAGGTAACATGCTTTCCATCCAAACTGCCAATGCAGTTTGGGATATAGAGGAAGTAATAAGAGAGTGTTCGTTCCCGTACAAACAGCTGGCATCGCGTCGATCTGAGCGCATCCCTCGCGGGGTGAAACTAATTCTTACAGGCGGGATATTTAAATTTGGTAGGTTGGATTATGGGTAGCTAAATTTTACAGTTTGTCTTAAAATTGTTGATTATATAATTATTTCATTCCAAAACATGAAATTATATTCTATTTTTTGTAACGAAATAATTATAATAAACAATTTTGAGACAAATAATTTAGATAAATAGGAAAACAGCAAACATTCAAATTTTTTATTAACCTGCTCACAATATAAAAAAAATTAATAATCGCAATTACATATTTCTACTAAAATTATATCACATTATATTTAAGAAAATTAATCCAATATCACATCAAATTGAACATTAAGTTATTTTAAAATTATTGACAACAAAACCATCAAACATTTTAATAAAAAGAAGTTCAAAACTAGATTCTCCATATGCATGAAGACAGGAACAGTTCTGAAACAAAAAATTAATTAAAAGTAGTACGTTTTAAGTTACAAAAAAATATTTTTGTTTGTTAGTCCTCTTACCATCATTATATTTTTTTGTTAATACAACATGAGCGAAAAATAGAAGTTTGCCTTTAGATGAGTAGTGAGATAATGGTAGGTTTGCGTTTTGGGTTTTTAAAAGTGAATTTTTTTGATCGATATGTACTTCCACTTCCTTTGAAGTTTCGTAACCTATCAAGCCGTCAAATAAACAGTGGAATTTAAAAATATGAAATTTCATGATTTTATCTGAATTGAATTCGCGAAAAGCTGGAATTTTAGCGCAAAATTCTCTAGTAGTTGTTTGGAAGACTGAGCTGATGGTAATTGGTTCTTTATAGATATACTTTGGAGAATATTTTCAGCAATTTCGGGGTTTATAAATGACTTTGAAGCTTCGGTATCAATCAATAATTTTGAGGAAAGATAAAAAATTATTATGTATGGAAGATCTTTCTTGTCATGAATTGAAAAAATTTCTACGTCTGATTTGTTGGCTTGGGAGTGACTTGAAAATTTTGTTCGTCGCCGCTTTGTGTTTGCGGATTGTCAGATTTTGAATTTGTGGTGTCTACATAATCATTAAATTCATAGGGATGAATACAATTTTGGTCGTAATCGTTATCTTGGTCGAGCATGTTATTTACATAAGGGTAGTAGGGAGTGTTTGATAGATAATAGTCATAATATTGCATTTGGTCGACATTGCGCAGTTCTTCGGAAGTAAATCTGGGTTGTTATGGTTGGGGTTGGTATTGTTGTGAAGGTGGAAATGCAAATCGATTTTGGTTTCGATTAAAGTTGGATCTGATAAATGTTTTTGACGAG
Organism: Galeruca laticollis; assembly: GCA_963921935.1. Classification (NCBI taxonomy): domain Eukaryota; kingdom Metazoa; phylum Arthropoda; class Insecta; order Coleoptera; family Chrysomelidae; genus Galeruca; species Galeruca laticollis. Next base: position 146,685,275 of record OY998176.1, on the reverse strand, counting down.
ATGCCACTCATAGGAGTTGGTTTGGGCTGACGGAAATTTGAATTAGGTTTCCACGCATTACTCGGTGCTCTTGAAGGTTGTTGAAACCGAAAAATTGTCTATTCGTCGGGAATCCATGTGAGATGAATCTGGGTTGAACATTGATTGGTCCACGAGTAAATGGATTCGAAAAATTTTTTATTGGCATTAAATTTTGACAGAGCTTAGGAACATTAAAATTAGTTTGCTTTTGATAGTTTTGATTAAATTTTGGATATGGTCTATTCTTAAAAGTTTCGTTATTTGGTTTTTGAAGGTGACGGATGTGGAACCTATAGGTTCTTTCAAACCGGCCAGAAATATTTTAAAGCATGTGTATTGTGAAAATTTTTCTTTACGGTTGCACCAGCTTGACCAGTTTCATAACAATCTACGTAATTATGAAGAGCACTCAAATTAGACATTACTCTAGTGTAAAAATTAAGAGTAGGTTCGTTATAATTTTGTGTCAACTGATCTAGATCAAAGAGTAATCCGTTTTCGTCTCTCTGGTCGCCGAAGTGAGCTACCAGAGTGCTTTTAACTGTTTCCCAATCTTTGTTTTTGCAAATACTGTAAACTTCTCTCGCGTTCCCGACTAATTTTCCATATATTCCAGAAAATTAAACTAATGTTTTGAAAGCAATTGGTATTTGCGGGATTTGGATCCCAATAAGTTTTAATTAAAGTGTTACACGTCTCTAAGAACGACGCTAATTCAATCAGATTACCATCAAATTTTGGTACAATTTCTAATAATTTAATTTCAAATTTGGGAACAGACATTGTTGAATTTGATTGACTATTATTAGATTCAAAATTTTCTTTAATGCTTGAATTATTCAAAATAGAACTAATTTCTAATACTGAACTTTCTTTTTCTTCGTCAGAAGAATTAAAATTAGAATTTGATACAATACTAATATTAAGCTCACTATCGCTTTCCACTATGGAATCTTCAAATGAGAAGAATGACATAAGCTAAGAAAGATAATAGCATAAATAATATGAGCAACTTACAGTAAAATTGCGATGATTTCCATTGATCCTCGATGGTCTGCACTCTCTGGATTGGCACCGTAATCTTCTCAAACATTTATTTGCACTTCTTCGGATTGTTCAAAATTTGGAAACTTTCGTGATGAAGGTTCTTCCAAATAAACAGTAGAACTGAAGGATAATACGCGATGAGAATATTTTTGGGATCCTACTGACTGCGCCACTTTATTTTTTCAATTTAAAACTTTACTTTTTTAAAAATTTAGTTAATTACAATAATTACACATTAATAATATATTTATTGAAGTTAACATTATCAAGTCTATAATCATTCTGATTCTAAAATATGTATACTGAAACTATGCGGTGTCCAATAGTGCAATTTAGCATTATGACGTAGTCGATCGTCCGATGATGGTTCGATGTAACGATACCATATAAGGTAATGAATTCGGCTGACGGGACATCTATCGTTTCATAACTAGGGTGAATAATCACTAGGACAGCAGCGAAAAATATTTCATAGATTGAAAAGGAGAATAAAATACTTAGAGAAAAAGTTGAAAAGTTAGAAAGAACCCAAAAACAAAAAAATATTGTAATTTTCGTCTTAAAGAAATATAATAATGAAATCGATGTACCCCAAATAAAAACGGAAATTGAGAAACGTTTACAAATAGTTCTTCAGGATAGTGAGATAAATGACATTTACTGTTTTGGAAAACAGAACACGGCACCTATGAAAATTGAATTAACGTCCTATTTAAAGAAGAAATTAATCATTCAAAACAGAAAAATTTTTAAAAACACGGGCTTAACAATAACAGATGACTTGACACAAAATCAGAGAGAAGAATGAAGAGTGCTTAAGCAAATGAAAGATTATTATATAATCGACAAAGTTTAACTAATTATTAATCGAAAACAAAGAGTTTAACGAGTACGGTCTACTTTACTAGTGAAAATAAATGTTTCTTTTCATAAATTTGACCTCTAGTTCTTGTAAAAAAAATTTTTAATTCACTTAACATTATTCTTTAAACAAAGGTTTTTATTGCATAAATTTTCGAAAATAATATCTTATATATGTTGTGAAATCATTTATGTTGAAAGCTGCCGTTGAAATATCAATTTTTAAAGAGGTTTTTATTCATAGTTCTATGACAATTCTTCAAAACAATCAAAATGGAATATCTCACTTTAAGCGACCCACACACAGAACATCAGATACTAGTACTCTTTATGAGGTTAGAACGATGGAAAACATGGGGTAATTTTTTTTGCGCGTGTAGCTGTGTATAAGATTTAGTGATAGAAAACGTTTACTGTCAATTGCAGCAACTGCCATGACTTGCTAGAAATCGTCGCTGAGCTTTGATAAATTAAACCGATGGAAGTTCCCATATTACTCATAAGATCATTGATATTCTAAATATCTACAATGTCTTCACATTTACGGATTGTTTCCAGGCATCAGAAAAAGCAGTCGACATCGTCGAATACAAATTTTTCCTCTTAAAATTGAATGACGAATTGTCCACATTATTTCAGATTACTCTATAGATACCCTGTTAAACATAAACAAATAAACATCAAACAATTTTAGTTTTCAATATTACTAACTTGGATGATTTTCAAAATGAATATCCAGGATATAATCAAATTGATAGCAAATAGAAATTTTCGGAATGAAAATTCTTATGAATATATTTTAATAAAATCCCGCAAAACAGATATCCCATAATTCTCTTTCCAGTTATTCTATCAGTTCACTATAAAATCCCTTGCTACAAGATGTCAAAGTTTCGTCTGATCACGAAACTTATTTCATGTTGCATCCATAAACATTCTTTCCTTTTGCGTCGAATTCTCTCCTTGTATTGCTCCCCAAGCAATATAAAATATGTAACTTCAATGTCAATTCAATAAGCCTTCATCTTCAAATAATAAACACAGACATGGCGAACAATATGGAAATGTGCGAACAAGATTGTGTGAGTCAATTGATCGATGACTGGTTTTTCGAGGGACATATTTGATGTGTTCCAGATAATTTATCTCACAGAGTTAATCGAATTGGCAAGAACTTCAAGTGATCAGTCAAGTGTCTATTATATAAGGTTCGCAAAAAAGCTTTTATTGAAGAAGTTAACATGAAAAAATCCAATCTGATAATTTAATATCATCAATTGTGTAATGAATAATAAAGAGTGACTGCTCGTCACTCGCGCCATGTCACGTCTCGACTCCGCGTCCTTTTATATATTTTTGCGCTAGACGACAGACACTCTTATACCGAAAATTTCGTCTTGTCCCTCTCCCCGCAATTCTATATTTTTCAATTAATTGAAAAGTATATTTTCTACGGGCAAAGTATGCATACGTTTGCCATATAATTCATATATGATGTTCCAGTTGCAGCATCAATGATAATTTTTCATGTATTTATTAAAAAGATATTCAGTTCTAAAAAATAAAAGTTGTAACTTTTGTAAAAATATTTCTAAAGTTGAACGTTGGTCATGTGTGGTTTCGATATTTCGGAAAGAGAATCAATGTCGCCTCCGGTGATCCATTTCTTGCAGGTGTGGTGGTCGATGATTGAGTTTCATCCGCACTGATGCCCTGAATCTCGAATCGGGGCGTAATTATTGACGTCGTTCCCAACGTCATGCATACGCAAGTCTGAGAATGCTCTATTTGCGAATAGTTTCTAAAATGATGTTCTCGAGCACCGTTACTAAAATCATTGAATTATATCGTCCCTCACAACAGCGTCAGTTGACGTTACAATACAAATGTCATTTGGTTATGTCAAATGTAAGGGTGAATTCAGATGCTACGTCGGGCACGTTTTATGCGATCAGATGCTTACATCTGGTAAATAGTCGGGTCGTTCAGATGTTAACGGTAAATTTCACCAATCGTCCAACCATTTAACCCAGTCGACACGTCGGTAGAAATTGACCCGCATGCGCTTTACATTTTATAATGCATGATTGAGAAGTATGGGTTATGTTTACAAAATTACAAATAATAAATTAATATTCAACGAGACTTTTTACATTTTTTTCTACACCCACATGTATATTGTAATGTTTTTCTTATTTATTAAAAGTTTTTATTACGGGTGGGATAAATTTCAAACACTCGGTATGGCTACTTACTAATTTATTTAAACACTAACTCACTAATCACTAACACTTAATTTATATATACAGTATATTCACTTAGACTAATTTATATAAACAGTTCACTAATTTATATTCACTAATTTATTTGTTTATCTCACGATGTCTAATTATCAACTAACTAACTCTTCCTGAACAGTCCCCTTATATACTAGTGCCTTTTGTACTAGAGAATTCCGGGCTGCGGCTTATACACACAAATAATTTTTCTGGCCTTTTCTAGATAACGCTAATCACAAAAACCAGTTCTAGATAAGATAGTCTCAATCGTAAACAGTTTTTTATAACTGCGTATCCGCCATAATTTTAACTATTATACCTGGCTTAGACAGGGTCGGTTTTAGGGACTATACTAGTGTGCTGTTTCGTAACATTACCCCGTCCTTAAATGGAAGTTCCTCCTGGAACTTTTGTGTAGCCGAGACTGGATGTTTGACTCGGCAACTGGCCCCATTTCTACACTTTCCGATATTATGGAAATAGCAGGGCACCGTCTTCATCGGATACTGATAACGAGGGTTGTAGCTGCAAATTAATATCCGGACACCGGTATCTTGAAAGATAATCTCTACCATGTTCCTGATGATTCGCCAATCCAACTGGTTACTCGCTATCTTAGGCATAGCCAGTTTCTTCACGTTGGATTCCAACACATGGTCTCGGAGGTTTCAAAGTGCTTCCCACACATCGCGGTAGGTAGATCGATCTTGGAATCCATTTTTAGTTACCACGTAGAAGACGTACCGCGAATTATGTTTCAGTTTCAGTGTCTTGACAGGGGCTGGAATCTGGTCTTCAAGTTTTTCTAATTGCCCGAACTTCTTTCGGAAGACGGTTGCCAACCCTCGTGCGTTCTTGATACGGGCGGGGATGTTGTATGCCAGTGAATAATCTTCCGGGAGAGTGAACAGATCTTGTTGTTGTTCCGAAGTGACTCCATATCTAGCTTTCCCGGTACCTCCATACGAGCCCATAAATTCCTCGAAGGTAGGGTCGGACACATCTCGAATAAGGTTTACTCCTTTCCCCAGGTCATGGTCTCCTTCGAATGGCGCTAGTCGGTTTTGGTGAACTACTTTTGGTTTTCCGTTGGGGATCTTGCTTATGCGATATATAACATCATTGATCCTTTTCTTGATTAAGTATGGACCTTCCCAGGATTTTTGTAATTTTGGGGAAAATCCTTTTCTCCTCGTCGGGTTGTGTAACCATACTTTGTCCCCTTCTTCATAACTGCCCTCTGTGGCCTGCGTGTCGTACCGACTTTTCATTCTATCGCTGGCAACTTGAAGATTTGTTCGAACTGATTCATGAATATCATCCAGCCTTCTTCTCAATTGGATTGCGTAGTCTTCGCCTGCTAGATCTTCTCCAGGCCGGCAGCCAAATTCCAGGTCACAAGGAAGCCTCATTTCACGTCCAAACAGGATTTTCGCTGGTGTTTCACCCGTGGACTCATTGACAGCAGATCGATAAGCCAATGCGAATAGGGAAAGATACTGGTCCCAATCTCTCTGATTGCTGGATACTACTTTGGACAGGTATTTTCCAATAGTCCTCATTCTTTCGACCATTCCATCTGACTGTGGATGTAGTGCTGTTGTTCTGGTCTTCTTCATTCCCAGCTTGTCGCAAATCTCCTGGAATAGATGGCTTTCGAAATTTCTTCCCTGGTCACTGTGGACTTCCATGGGCACTCCATATCGGCTGATGAATTCTTTCAACAATACATCCGTGGCCTCTTGGTTCGGGATAGCGTAAATTTCCACCCACTTTGTGAAATAATCCATTACAACCAGTATGTACTTGCTACCATTTTCTGTCGTCGGAAATGGTCCAGCGATATCTAAAGCAATCCTTTCAAAATGGCTTCCAACATTGTACTGTTTCATGGGTGCCTTTCTCTCGCGATGTGGTCCATTACTCGTAGCACAAGTCGTACATTTCTTACACCAGTCCTTCACATCGTCGGAGCTGTTCATCCAATAAAACCTTTCTCGAACTCGCTGAAGGGTTTTCTTCACTCCCAGATGACCTCCAGATGGACTGTCGTGTAACATCTTCAGTACCTCAGCTACTCTTATTCTCGGGATAACTAGTTGTCTTCTCATCTCAGAACCATCATCGTTTTCAAGGACTTTTTCAACAGCCCTCCTTCCAGGACAAGGGAGTCCCACTGAGCCCAATGCGCCTTGAGTTTCGGTGAAAATCTTGACACTTCTTGCCAGGTAGGTCGCCGGTTTTCTTTCTTCCATTGCCGGATCATCTTCAGGTGAGGATCATTCTCCTGATCTTCTCTGATCCTGGTGGGTGACCATTCCTCGTTGACTACTGTAATTCTTGAAACTGCAACCTCCTTAGATTTCGACTTGATGCATCGTGAATAGTCTACAGGGCATGGCCGTCTAGGCAAGGAGTTGGCTTTTTGGTGATTCACAATAGCTGGATGTTCACCCCTGTCTGATTTCCCTTGTGTCTGGAGTTCTTGGGTAACAGGAGTCTTGGGGCGCTTAGACGGACTGCGTACGTGCTCTTGCTCGCCACACTTCCGGCATGTGATCTTCTTCGGCCTCTTGTCTACCATGCCTTTCAACAAGTTGATGATCTGGTCAAGTTTGCCATCGTCATCTTCTTCCTGCATGGTCCTACCTGTGTTGCACCGCGAGCCCTCCGTGGCTGCTTTGCATTGAGGAGATTTTTGGTTTACAGGAGTCGTAGGACGCATACACGAATTTCGTGCATGCTCTAGCTCGCCACAATTACAGCACCTGATTTACTTCGGCTTCTTGTCTACCATACCTTTCAACAAGTTGACGATCTGGTCAAGTCTGTCATCGTCACCTTCTTCCTGTATGGTCCTGTCTTTGTTGTATCCCGAAGCCATCGTGGCTGCTTCATATTCAAGAGCAGCTGTCAATGCGTCAACTAATGTTTTCGGATGGGCTAAACGAAGCGTCCTCTGCATATCGGGGTCACGTAAGCTATCAATAAAGGCCTGGATGTCCAGACATTCCATCATGTTCTCTGGTGCTGACGGATAAGCAAATCGAACGAGTCTGGCAATATCCGCTTCATACTCTTGAAGGGCTTCGTCACGTTTCTGCCTTTGCTTCTTCAGCTGGGACTGGTACAAATGTTCTAGGTTTTCGTGACTGTATCGCATGTCCAACCTTTTCTTCAGCAGCTCGAAGTCATCCGTTTCTTCAAGCGGTATCGTCTGAAGTACATCTAAGGCATCTCCCCGAAGCGCTATAGTTAGGTTCACTGCTTTCTCCTTATCGGACCAATTATTCACTCTAGCGGCTGCTTCGAACTGTTTCACATAATTGGTCCACGATGTCTTTCCATCGAACGTTGGGGCCTTCACTCGGGTAAAACTACCAATGTCTTCTAACTTAGGGTGTGTTTCTGGCTTGCAAGGTTTCGTTTGCTCGGTCTTCTTTTCTTCCTCTGGCGTGCCTCGCGTTCTTGAATCGGCAATCTTTTCCTCTAACTCCTTGATTTTCTCGTCTATCGTTGTAATCTTATTCTCGATTTTCTCGTCTATCGTTGACATTTTATTCTCGATTTCAGATTTTAGTGACGAAATTTCATTTTCAATATCAGCGGCAATGTCGTTTTTCATCACTAAGATATCGGCAGATATATCGTTCTTTAAAGTAGAAATCTTCTCGTCCATGTTAGCCGAAATATCATTCTTCATAGTAGAAATCTTCTCGTCCATGTTAGCCGAAAGATCATTCTTCATAGTAGAAATCTTCTCGTCCATGTTAGCCGAAATATCATTCTTCATAGTAGAAATCTTCTCGTCCATGTTCTCTTCCATGGCTGAAATCTTGTCGTCCATGTTAGCAGAAATATTAGCAGAAATGTTCTCTTCCATGACAGAAATCTTCTCGTCCATGTTAGCAGAAATGGACGGGATTAAGGTGGAAGCCTCGTCATTAAATAAAACTGTTTCTGGATCAAAGCCGTCATTTTCCAGTGCCACTTTAAGTCTTTCTACTAATTCACTTTTCTCACCGGAGGTTTCCAACTCACGATCTTCCAATTCAGCTCTTAATTCCGCCACCTTCAGATCCCTTAATCTCTTGGCCATTTTTACGTAGCAATTTATTCATATTACCCCACACCTGACACCAATGTAATGTTTTTCTTATTCATTAAAATTTTTATTACGGGTGGGATAAATTTCAAACACTCGGTATGGCTACTTACTAATTTATTTAAACACTAACTCACTAATCACTAACTCTTAATTTATATATACAGTATATTCACTTAGACTAATTTATATAAACAGTTTACCAATTTATATTCACTAATTTATTTGTTTATCTCACGATGTCTAATTATCAACTAACTAACTCTTCCTGAACAGTCCCTTTATATACTAGTGCCTTTTGTACTAGATAATTCCGGGCTGCGGCTTATACACACAAATAATTTTTCTGCCCTTTTCTAGACAACTCTGGTCAGAAAAACCAGTTCTAGATAAGATAGTCTGAATCCTAAACAGTTTTTTATAACTGCGTATCCGCCATAATTTTAACTATTATACCTGGCTTAGACAGGGTCGGTTTTAGGGACTATACCAGTGTGCTGTTTCGTAACAATATTATCCATTTTCTGCACAATTTACAGAATGGAAATGTGGCCATTTCGGTTAACTGAACGCATATGATTTCATTTACATCCTAGAATGTATATGAAATTCACCAATCAGCATTTGCATTTAGTACCCGTCAACTCTTCTTTTTTTCAATTTCAATGTAACGTAAAGATAACTTGTCATAATATTTCTTTAGTTATCAAGAAAAATATTCCAGTGATGAATCAAAAATCAATAAATATTACTCCATCAGATACTCGTTCAGCCGCAAAGGAGATGTTTAACACACATCATTACCCCAAAAATCAAAAAGTAAATATGAATCTCTGGTAAACGGAGTTAAAAATATTATCAGAACATGTTATCACTGCTTATATGAATGAAATATCGAATAAAACCAAGCTCTCAACACTTTGGACAACATATTCTATGTAAAAAACAATGATAAATATTACAAGTAACATTGACATTTCAAGTTACCGTAAATTGTGATGGATAAGTCTGTTAACGCACGTCTGTAAATGTATACAGAAGAGAATATAATTGGTTCAATCACCGCTCTCAGCGTTTATTTTTATTGCTGATATATTTGTATTATAAATAGTAATTTTCATAAAATTTTAGTTAGTGTTCATTTTTGGAATTTATGGAGTACGTCTTCGTCAAAAATTGAAAATTTCAAAGATAAATCATGTAAAGATTTAGAAAATGAATTTCAAATTAATTTAATTGATAAACAAACCCAGATCCTTTGTAATTTCTTGTATGTTTTACGAGGTCTCCAAAAAATATATTCTGCTTTGACCACCAGATTTAGAACAATTTTTTGTTAATTATCAAAAAGGAAAATGTTCGAAGAAAGTAGTCGGAATTAACAAAATTTGTAATCAGTCAAAAATAATTGCTAAATTTTTAAAATTACCAGATGCGAATTTATATGCGGGACATTGTTTACGCCTTAAATAGTAAAAAATTTCATGAAAAATATTGATCATATATTTGAATAAATCTTCTTGTTCGGGATTTAAACCAAAATTGTTCACCAAATACGTTATAGTATATTGTACAATGAGCACGAAATGACATACATTTCCCACAAATAGGTATATGCTTTATACCAAAAATTGGGCCAAGCCTCATACATTTTTTTATTGCCAAATGATTTTTTAGATCAGCTTAAAATTAGTTGGAAAATAACTATGTATATATAAAAATTTTATCTGAATAAATTTCAGTCAATAAATTGAGAATTATTTGGAAGAATGCTTCTTTGAAGTATCAATTGAAAATAGAAAAAGGTGGATAAATTTAATATACGACATGGTATTTTACGTGATTTCAAAAATGTTTGTGATTTAAATTTGATTAGGTAATTCAATTGTTTAATAACTAGAAATTTTATTCTTTCTAGAGTAACTTGAGACGTGTAAATAGCGCAAAGTTTTACTAACATCCTTAGATGGCAGTTTTGGTAGTTTAATCATACAACACAATTTTTTTTTCAATTTCAAATGAAAAATCCCAATGGCACAAGACCAATTGGACAGGCTTATTTCAAGTTTTTTTAAGAAAACACCCAATCAGGGTTTTTTTCTGTAATTACAATCTGATCATGAAGATCAATAAGCAATTTTTTTCAAACCTAACTTATCTAACGTGGAAATTTTTTTAATTCTAAGGTCCTACTCATTAGTATACCTAAGTGTCTAATATTTTTAGCAACACTACCGTTAACGTGTTTTGTGAGATTCACACAAGACTCTGCTTTTAACTAATACAGTCATTTAAACTGAACTGATAAGACTCTAATTGACAGATAGCGGAATATCATAAAATAGGGCGATAAGGGTGAAACAATAGATGATTTATATGAACTAATGAACAAATAAAATCAAAATATCACTACATAAATGGATAATTTGAATTCCGAATTAAAAACTTTTATCACAACAGCAAATGAAAAGTTTGTTAAATACCAAAAGAAAATCGATACTCAAGAAAGTCAAAATACCTAACTACATACTGTTGAGAGGAAACTAAACAGTCAAAATTTAATTTTGTTCGGAATACCAGAATCCGCACAAGAGACGACAACAAAGTTATTAACAACTGTTGACTCGATAATTACAACACATCTTCAAATTGAAACGGAACAATACGATATAATTCATACACATCGTATAGGAAAGCCACACCAGACCAATATTAGTCAAATTTCAGTCATACATAAAACGGCTAGAGATATTAAAAGCAGCCAAATTATTAAAAAACTTAGAAATTTATATATCTGAAGACTTACAAGAATGACAAGACAGAAGAATCTTAGTGAAATTCATGAGAGATGCAAGAAAAAAAAACGGGCTAAAATAATAGGAAACTGGCTAGACATTGAAGGAGAAATTTATACAATAGAAGATGTACTCAGGGACAAAGAAGAAGCTGAAAAATTTCTTCTGGGTCAAGCCAAAACAACATCGACTGCACCTCCCGTTCCAACTCAAAGTAAATCGGTGCGTGCATCATACAAAAATAAGGAAGAAGGAAAACGATATTATACAAGATTAAGATCAGGATCAGGAGGTTTGCAACACCAGTCCTGAGAAAATATAAGTTAATTTGGAAAAAACAGATTTAATTCAAGTTTTTAGCTGAATATAAGCAACTTTATTGTTTGCCCATGTATTGATGTTCTGGGTATTGTGGATTGGTTTGTTTTTGATTTTCTTTTTTTTGTGTTATCATAATCTGTGTAGTGTACTTTTTAAATATGCATCCATATATTGGACAATTTAAAATTGCATAAATTGATGACTATACTCTCAACAACCCTGAACAATTTGATTTTGGTACGTTTTCTTTCAATAACTTGTGGACTGTAGATAATTCATTTTATTATTACAATAATAATATTTCAACAACTAAAACATTATTTGAATATAACAAAACTGAACAGTTCATAGACAGTTACTACCCGTGCTATCTTGAAAGCTCTTGTCTCTACGCTGTCGTTCTGCTTCTTCTTTTTTATTGGATATGTAGTGGGATGGTGTTCTGACGGTGATGCGGCGTTGTCACGTTGTGAGATATTTCTGATGACTCAGACATACCGCCCGCCTTGAAAGAATGGCTTTCAATTACTGAATTGGTAACACGCAGACTTTGGTGAGGAATCGACGATAGATTCCATGATTGGTCTTGACATCTACCACTCTAATGACTCCGTCCTCTCCAGGGTACGTTTTCTCAATGCGTCCAAGGGACCATCTTAACGGGGGTAGGTGATCATCTTTAAGAACGACTAATGTTCCAGGAGACACGGATGACTGGACATTGGATTTCCACTTGGATCTAATCTGCAGCTTTGACAGATATTCGCGGCTCCACATTTTCCAAAAGGGTTGAACTATTGCTTGAGTGTTCTGATACTGGTCCAAGCGCTTTGATGGAATTGAAGTTAAATCTCCTTGAGAAACAACGATTAAGGATCTTCCAATCAAAAGGTGAGCGGGGGGTGAGGGGTGTGAAGTCTTCGGGATCGTTGGATAGTAGACATAATGGTCGGGAATACTCTCCACTTGCGCTAATAGCGTTGAAAATTGTTCAAAAGTGAGAGCATGGTCTCCCATTACTCTTTTTAAGTGGAATTTGACTTGCTTTATACCGGCTTCCCAAATGCCGCCAAAGTTCGGCGCGTGCGCAGGGATAAAATGCCATGTAATACGATCTTCCAATAATTGGTACGAGATATTTTTAAATTCGATAGATAAAAACTGATATAACTCGGATAAGGTTCGGTTTGCTCCGACAAAGTTTGATCCATTATCTGAATAAATGTTATGAGGCTTACCTCTGCGCGATATAAAACGCATAAGTAACATTTTGTTTGTTTGGCTCCACGTGTCTTCCGATCTTTAATTAGAAAAGGTCCGCCGTAATCGACACCAACATTTAGGAAGGGTAAAGATGCGTTTACGCGGTAGGTAGGAAGATTTCCCATCAAATAGTTTTGAGGGATTGGCTGCAGACGAAAGCATTTTACACAGGCACGTATAACCTTTTTACACGTATTTTTTCCGTCCACAGGCCAGAATTTCTCTCGAAGCGAGCATAGTAACATTTGTGTGCCGCAATGTTTTAATTTTATATGCTCGGAGCGCACTAATATTTCAGTCAAGTGATTTGTTTTTCGGTAATAAAATTGGATGTTTTTTATCAAAATTGCAGAAGGCATTATCAAGTCTACCATCTACTCTCATGATATTGTTATGCATGAATGGTTATAAATTTAATAATTTGCTCTTTTTTGGAAAGTCTCTATTTTTTAACAACGCGTTATATTGAGTTTCAAAACATTGCATTTGAACTACTTGTATTAAAAAGAGGAATGCATTATCTAATTCATTGACGGTCAATATACCAGAGTTCTTTCGAGATGGAGCTGAGATATTATGTTTAAATCGGAGTATATATGCCATAATTCGTATTAATTTGTTAATATTTGATACACGATTAATTAATGTCGAAATAATGTCGAAATTCGATACGCTAATAAAAACTGAAGATGATTTCTTTTGTTCAGATACTTTCGTTGTATCAATCTCGTGATTTAATTTCCAACTTTCTTTGGCAGAAAGCAGGAATGCTCTATTTCTTTAGGGCTAGCACCGCGAGACAGTATGTCTGCAGGATTATCTTTCCCACTAATATGGTACCAGTCCTTTGGATTAGACAAACTCTGAATCTCACTCACCCGATTTGCCAAAAAGGTTTCCCAAGTGTTTGATTCAGATTTTATCCATGCCAATGTGATTGTTGAATCTGTCCAATAAAAGCAACCGCTAAATTTGATATTTATTGAGGTTACAACTTCAATAACTAGATTAGCTAGCAAGACAGCTCCGCATAATTCTAATCGTGGCAAAGTAATTTTCTTAAGAGGAGCCCCCCTAGATTTTGCGCACAAAAGATTTAGGGAATATCCTTTATTCGGTATGTAGCATCTTATATAAACAGCACCACCGTATGCCTTCTCGCTTGCGTCAGAAAATGCATGCAATTCTATCCATACATACTCAGAGCACATACAGCATCTTGGAATTTCTAATTTGGGAATAAAGGAAAGATCTTGTTTGAATTTCATAAATGATTGTTCCATTTTTTCAGGAACTTCACCGTCCCAAGAAACTTTAAGCTTCCCTAGCTCTTGAATGAATAATTTACCAATGACCAAAATTGGATTTATTAGGCCAATTGGGTCGAAAATTCGACAGATAATAGATATAATATATCTTTTTGTGATCACCTTAGGATTATTTTTTACAGAAACTGAATACTGTATAATATCTTTGTTGGAGTTCCAGTAAACACCTAAGGTTTTATTACTCTCATTGTCCCCTAGAGTAACAATATTTACGTCTAAATCATCATGAAGCGAAAACTTACTTAAAAGTGTTTTGTCATTGCATAACCACTTTCTCAATTCAAAGCCTGAGTTTGACAAAAGTTTCGAAACGTCTTTCTGTATTTGAATTATTTCATCTTTCGAATTAGCCCCGGTAAGTAAATCATCTATATGAAAATCCTTTTCAATGATTTCGCTTGCAACCGGGAAGGAGTCTTTATTTTCTTTGGCGACCTGCAGTAACGATATAACTGCTAAATAGGGAGCTGATGCGGTGCCGTATGTCACCGTATTCAACTGAAAACATTTCAAATCCTCAGTTGGGTCGGATCTCCAAAATATCTTTTGGAAAGGCCTATCTTTCGGGTAAATTAATATCTGACGATACATTTTTGAAATGTCGCCACTTATTATAAATTTATAGGTTCTGAATCTTAAAAGAATATCAAATATATCGTTTTGCAATGCCGGTCCAATATATTGAGTATCATTTAAAGATACTCCATTGTCCAAGGGACAGCTGGCATTAAAAACTACGCGACATCGTGTCGTTAAACTATTGCTTTTAATCACTGCGTGATGGGGAATAAAATACCCCTTTTCATTTTCATATTCCGCGGGTGGAAGTTCTGTCATATGACCTAAATCTTTATATTCGTTCATAAACTCGATATATTGATTGTGTAAGTCGGGGTTTTTTATTAATATTTTCTCTAGGTTAAAAAATCGATTTTTTGCTATTTTGTCAGAGTTACCTAAGTACATAATATTGTCTTTAAATGGTATGCGAACAACATATCTTCCAGTTTCATCTTTCTCTATAGTTTTTTCATAAAACCTTTCGCAAAATTCATCATCGTCTAACAATAATA
Organism: Galeruca laticollis; assembly: GCA_963921935.1. Taxonomy (NCBI): domain Eukaryota; kingdom Metazoa; phylum Arthropoda; class Insecta; order Coleoptera; family Chrysomelidae; genus Galeruca; species Galeruca laticollis. The sequence continues at coordinate 146,670,182 of OY998176.1, read as the reverse complement.
ATTTACCGTGATTAACATTTTCTATATCCCAGAATTTAGAAACGATATTATCTATATTCTGATCAACACCTACGGTTACGTGAGTAAATGACATATTATCATGTATCCCTAAACCACCGGTAATTATCCAACCTAATTGAGTGTTTTGTAGGATTGGTAGATTATCTCCTAACTTTTTCTGACCCGCTATCAGAATTTCCCAGAATGCTTCTGAACCTACAAGAATATCTATTTCAGCAGACTTATCAAATGTGGGATCGGCTAAATGTATGTTGGGTGGAATATTTAGCGTTTGTTTGTTAAGGAATGCTTAGGAAGATTGTATGTAATTTTATTGATTACTAAACAACGAACATTTGTCGAAAAATCATTATAAAATGATCTTATTTGTAATTGGGTTTGGTTTTTAATATTAACTATGCCTTGCCCTATCCCTCTCACTGAATGTTCTACAGGTATCTTGACTACACCATGTTTTTTACACCATGATTCACTAATAAAGTTACTTTGCGAACCATTGTCTAGTAACAGTCTAGCTCTGACTGTTTTATTGTTCAATATTACTTTTACTACCGCTGTAGCTAGAAGGACCTGATACGCCCTTGGCATTGCAGCATGGCAACAATGAATTTCTGACACGTTTGTAACCGATTCTGAAATATTATTTATTTCTGTTTCTTGAACACTAAGAGCAACATTGTCTTTTTCCAAATGTATAATTGTATTGTGAGGCAAATTGCATTGTTTGCATTTCCTAAATTTGCAATCAGAAGTCATATGTGACGGGTTGAAACAATTCAGACAAAGTTTTCGTTTTTTCACTTCAGCAATCCTATCAGGTATTGAGAAATTTAAAAACTATTCACACATATACATAGTATGATTTTTATTACAGTAATAACATTGAACTTTAACTTCAGTCGCATGTAAAGTGTTGCTTGAATTGTTTTTTCTAAATTTATCATATTTTGATGTAATCGCATTTTTGAATTTATTCGGTGTGTTATTGTTATTTATTTTTTCTAGCATAAGGCACCTTTCATTTAGGAATTTATTCATGTCTGCCATTGTACGTACGTCTGACTCGGTTTTGTACGATTCCCACTCGCGGCGAGTAATATTATCAAATTTTTGAGTTAATAAGTAAATAATCAAGCTATCCCATTCATCTACTTTTTCTCCTAAGGTTTTCAGTGACAAAAGATGATCATTTATGCTATCTGACAAACCCCCCAAGTTCTGTATGAGACTCTTTTGTAATAGGTGATTTTTCAAAGATGGCCCTTATGTGATTATGATTAATTAAATTTTTATTTTCATACCTGTCCGAAAGTAATTTCCACGCCGTTTCATAGTTGTTCGCGTTTATATCTAGCTTTGCGATTAGTTTGCGTGGCTCGTCTGAAACCGACGTTTTTAGATGGTAAAACTTCTCTATAGGTGTTAGAGAATCATTCGAATTAACTAGCGCTTCAAACAGATCACGAAATTCCATCCACTTGTTATAATTTCCATCAAAAACCGGAATCCGAACAGGCTGGAGTCGTATCTGTCTTTGAATATTATTATTGCTTGAGCTTGTAACCGACGTGTGGTTATCATCCACACGATTGTTACTAATTGCTAAATTGTTATAAAAACTGGTTATCGTAACATCACTTTTCGATATTATAGCGTAAAATGTATTTTCAAATGATACAATTTCATTATCGTTTGCCTCATTGGCGTTTAACGAAAAAAGTTCATTATGGATTTCTCCAAAATTATCGAAACAGCCCCGTACCTTATCAAGTCTGTTACTTAATTCTTTTAGTGTTTTTAAATGAAACTCAAGGTCTCTAGTTAATTCCACAATATAATACAAGTTATTGAATTATTCTGAAAAATTTTCAATTTTTTAGAATTTTCAATAACTTGTATTATATTGTGGAATTAACTAGAGACCTTGAGTTTCATTTAAAAACACTAATATGAGCATATTCCACGAAGTAAGGGTCGAGACAGTCAATTTCATTAATTCTTTTATTATATTTTCATTCAAATTCTTTAATTCGATACTATTAAAAAAGGTTTCAAAACGAGTTAATTGACTTTTGATTTGTCCTTTCTTTTGTTTTAATTCAGTGATTTCTTTGTTGATTTGTTCTTGCTCTGTCATGATTTAAATTAAAACTGACAGCAATATTAATAAATATCAAAGTATTTTACAAATTTATTCGTACCTTATAAATCAAAATTAAGTAAAAAAGAAGAAAACAACAGTTATCTTCTGTGTATGTAGGAAACTAATTATTCTTAGCGCACATCAACAACAATAGAAACATTTAGAATGCAGTTATCATCTGCAACTCATAAGTAAAATTATCGAAAAATAAAAAAAGCAGTTATCATCTGCCAATAAAGAATTATTTCTCAAAGTACCTAGTAACAAGTATTTCTCAATTCCCACTAGGATAATATATAGGAAAATTTAAATATAAAGGAACACTCACCGTTGCCCAGTTATTTGTTAATATTTTCCTTTGTAACCTTCAAAACCGCTGTCTCGCTGACGCCGGCCGGAATTTTGTGATTATTGCACGATCTTCTTTCAACCATTTGCTCGAATGACCAGATTTATGTTAGGACTAACGTTTTCTTTCAATAACTTGTGGACTGTCGATTATTCATTTTATTATTACAATAATAATATTCCAACTTAAACATTATTTGAATATTACAAAACTAAACAGTTCATAGACAGTAAGACAGTTACTACCCGTGCTATCTTGGAAGCTCTTGTCTCTACGCTGTAGTTCTGCTTCTTCTTTTTTATTGGATATGTAGTGGGATGGTGTTCTGACGGTGATGCGGCGTTGTCACGTTGTGAGATATTTATGATGGCTCAGACAGGTACTACAAATAAACAGAGAAAATGGTAACTTCACTATTTTACATAATAAGATAAGAAGTCTTTTTTAAAACTTAGATGAATACAGAATATTTATGAGTACGATCAATTCTGAAGTAGATTGTATTGTTTTCTCAGAAACATGATTGCTTGATGACCTAGATATTTTTGAGATACCTAGATATAATCTAATTTATAGTTCTAGTAAACTTAATCAAAATAATGGCGTAGTTGTCTACATAAAATCTGACTTGAAATACTCATATAAACGGGTTGCTCTAAATTATGGTATATTACTTGAAATCGATATTTTACTCTCCTCTGAAATAAACTTCATGATCTGTGCTTGCTACCGTTCCCTTTCGTCAAATTGTGCAGATTCTCTCTTAAATGGGATATGAAAGTATATACAATGATGGTGATTTAAATCAGAATGATGGGGTTTTCATTCAAGATCAGTTAAAGTTTGAAAAAACAATTGACTATATTGGTGACATCAGAATTATTTCAATTTTAGTTTCCGCAAAAAACGAAAGAATTGATATTAAATCCATATATCGATCCTAGTACTTACCCAAAAAGTTTTAATCAGAATTCAATCAATTATATAAATGCATTAAAAAACACGACATTAGCATTATAACAGGTGACATAAATTTAGATTTATTAGACAGCAATGATGAAATAGTAGATGAGTACAAAATTATAATGAGCTTTTTTGGATATATTTCATACATTAATGAATACACTAGTTTAGATAGTCGAACATGCTTGGATAATTTTTATGTATCAAGTCGTAACGCACTTAAAGCTAAATCATATATTTTTAGATATAATATTACAGATCACTGCCCCATAGCCCTTACAGTAGAAACAGGGCGAAATAACATCCAGTTAAATGATCAGTTTAATCACAAATATAACATAAATTATCCGTTACTAAAAAGTGCGTTAAAGTACGAAAAATTTGGGAACAGGTATACAATGAAAATGAAGTTGATAATATGGCTCTTAACTTCATTAATTCTTTGAAATATTATATTAATGAAAATACGCAAAAAGTGAAAGTAAAACACAAAAAAAAATATTACAAACTTAGATGAATCCTACATTAGTATCATTAATTGAGGAAAAAAATAAATTGTACAAATTAACTTTAAAACATCCTGATAAATTAGAAACAAAAATTAAATAAAAAAATAATGTGAGCAAACTTGTACAAAAAACAAAAAAACTATATTATAGGAAAAGTATTCAAGAAAATCAAAATTCTTCCAAATCTTTGTGGGAAAGCATTAAAAGGATATGCGGCGAAACAACACGTAAAAAAACTATTGAAAGAATTAAATTGAATGCAACTGAAACTAATGACAAACTGAGTATTGCAAATGGCTTTAACAAATATTACTGTGAAATAGGCTCAAATCTAGCTAGAAACATACCCGAGGTAACAAATTTTTCAAAAAATATAGAGTTTTTGGAAAGTTCTATGTTCCTTAGACGTACCGATGAAGTTGAGGTTATTAGTAAAATAAAGGATTTGAAACTTAAAAAATCACCAGGTCTCGATGGTATAAGGTCTGAAACATTAAGAGAAAAATCTAATGAGATTGCAAGTCCATTAACATACATAATAAATAAATGTTTAAACATCTATACAAAAGTGGAGATAAGACAGAAATGGTTAATTACAGGCATGTGTCACTAATATCCACTGTTTCAAAAATAATAGAAAAATAATAAAAATTAGACTTTGTTCTTTCTTAAACAAACATAAAATTTTATCCGTTCGTCAATATGGCTTCAGAGAGTCTAGGTCGACTGAGGATGCGATATATAGGTTAACTTCTCTTGTTTATGATTCGCTCGATAGAAATGTTCCTGCTATATGTATCTTCTTGTATCTCTCCAAAGCATTTGACACTGTCTGCCATAAATCTTTATTGGTTAAATTGGAGAAGTATGGAATTAGAGGCAATGTATACAAACTAATAGAAAGTTATTTATCTGATAGGGTTCAAAGGGTTGAAATCGATGATGTAATGAGTGCACCATATAAAATTAAATATGGTGTACCTTAAGGAACTGTTCTTGGTCCACTTTCATTCCTTTTATACATCAATAGTATGCTTTACTTGAATATTCAGGGTGAGAACATCAGCTTTGCAGATGACACCGTAGTATTTTATAGTTCCTCCACATGGCAAGACCTAAGAAATAAAATAGAAAATGATTTTCTTAGTATTGCTAAATGGTTACAAATGAATAAGCCAACTCGCAACTCAAACAAATTACTTGCCTTTTTCATCTTACAAAACTGGCTTACCTAACTTGGGGCCACTGAACATCGGAGTAACAAACCACATTGAAGAAGTAGAAAAAATAAAATATCTTGGTATTACAATTGATTGACATTTGAGGTGGGATCTGCAATGTAATGACATAGTAAAAAAGATAAGAGGCCATCTTCCAAAGTTCAAATATTTGAAAGAAATTCTTGAGCCTAATGAATTGAAAGTCATATTTCTCACTAGTGAAGTCATTGATTTCTTATGGCATTGTGGGCTGGGGCGGAGTGACGGATTGTTTCTTAAAAAAAGTTTGGATTTTACAAAAATGGTTTCTAAGAATCCTCCTCCAAAAAAATATTTTATATCCATCGAATCAATTGTATATGGATGCCCAGGTAAAAGACGTACGTCAAATTTTCAGTCAAAAAGTATTGTTGTTGGTATTCCAAAGTAAAATAAAATTGGTACATCATGAACATTCTCACAAAACGAGGAGATATCAGGGGATCGTTTTCCCACGCAGTGGAAAAACTATTGGTCAAAGAAATGCTAACTATATAGCAGCAAGAAATTACGTTCTGTTACCTGATAATATAAAAAGTTCAAAAAGTTACAATGTATTTGAAAAGCGAATTAAGAAGTGAATTATTGAAACGGATAGACAGTTCTATAGCAATATATTAAATCAAACTCTATCATAATTGACAGTATCCATTTCAGCAGTTTATCTGTCTAACAATTGATATGGTACCCCCTAAAAATTTACTATAGAACTTGACAATTTACTGGATTTAACTTATTACCGGATTGGACAACTTACTGGACTTGCCAATTTACTGGATTTGACAAAAAACTTGATTTGCTCATGTTTTCCGGCCACAATACAAGTAGTAATGATAACTACTTCAATGACCTAAACTGTTTATTTAATTTAGTGTAATTATTTTCTATAAATTAATGTATCTTTTCATGTACTACTGTATCTATCTTTATTGAATAAATATTATTATTATATTACTAAAATATATATATATATATATATATATATATATATATATATATATATATATATATACAGGAAAATTTTGATTCTAACTAACCAACTCGAAATAGCTATCAAGTCTTCATTGGTGAAATAAACATTAATTTACTAGCAGATAATGAATTATCAAACGAATATTCATGCATAATGAATGGATATGGTTTTACTCCAGCAATAAACAGTCCAACTAGGATTCAGGGAAAGTAAAAAGAAAGTTCTATTAATGATATTGTGATCCCGATGATAATCGAAACTTCTGTTACCTACCATTATTCAGTAGCAATACAGGTAGTTCTCAATAATGGTAAAATAGTCAATAAAAATAACAAAAGATAGTCCTATGAGCCGGATTAAGGTAGCGTTGACCTTAGAAAGTGGTGCTACAATTGTCCAGAAATTTTGAAGGGTGTCGAGCGCTACAGTTTAGCTTATAGCATTTTATCATCTATTTAGTTGAAGGTTTTTGATAAACAACAATTTTCAGTGCTCCAAATGCGCTCGAGTCGTCAAAAAGCGTCACTTTATAACTGGATAAAATACTTTCAAGCATTAACGGGTGAATGCATGGGAAAGTAAATAGATATTAATAAATTTATATTTGAAAAGTAATGGAAATAGTTCAGATGAAATTAAATTGTTTGTTCCTTATATTCTCAATACATAATAGCCACCCTGGTATATCATTCTATGGCCAACTACCCAACTTGTTACTTTCAGACGGGGCAATGTTATTTGAACGGATATATTATTCAATTTTTTCCCAAAAACTCCATTCATATTATTGCCTTAAATTCCACTTTGCATAAATTAGGTAGGAACTGTATGAAGGTTTTCCAGTGAAAATCAATTTTAATTTAATTTGCCAGTTAACAATCTTAACGTTGTTTACGTCTATTTATGTTCAAGAACCTTGAAGAAATTTTGTTTTTTACTTGAAATAGCACGAAATACTTCTTGAACAAACTCTGCTTGTTAATTAGATCAAACCCAAATAATAGAAACTAGTTGAAACTTCATTCAGACAATACTGTATTGTGGAAATTTATAGGATTCTCAAGGACTGTTCATCCAATTTGTGAAAATAAATAGAGGAGAGTCATATGTGAAGAATAAATATGTATTCATTATTGCACAAATTCACCCACTGATTGCAATTTTTGCTGATTACATAATATATTTTGGACGAAAATACAGTGAATAAATGAAATTAACTGTCTCGACCTTTACTTCGTGGAATCTACTCATATTAGTGTTTTAAATGAAACTTACTGTTTCCAGCTAATTCCACATTATAATAAAAATTGTTTGTTTAGTAGTTATTTTTGGCTAGACCAAGAAGTGACCTAACTTGTGATTGACTTAATATATGTTAATAGAAAAAAGAAGAAGATGTGATATTACAAATATTGAAGCTTAGATATTATTAGCCCTATGGTGATATCCTGGATATCATTTTTCCAATTGAGATCAGTATATCTGTGCAATCATATAGAAAACCAGGAAAAGTATATCTGCTGATCTTTACAACTATCACTTATTAGTGGAGAACTCCCCAGATTTATCTGTACATTGACAACTTCATATTGTGGGTTTCCTAAATGTCTTCTAATTTCGAATTGTTCATGGAAATCCAGTTCTTGTTTCTTTTCACAAATATGCAGCACTTCTAGATCTGTGTTAGGTGTCAATGAATGATTGGTGCCAAGTAGATGTTTTGCGTAGTGAGATTTATTTGGTTGTTTTAATCTGTTTGCTCGTAAGTGTTTACTGTATCGGATTTCAAAGTTTCTAAGGGTCTGACCTAAATAGACAGCATTACATGCTGGAGATTTGAGTTTATACAGGGTGTCCTACGACGTTTTGACAGTCGAATTTCTCGAAAACTGTTTATACGACATGTATATGCAGATATAAACAGTGGAAACTACTGCTTATATTTATTATAAATGACTTCCGTTCTTCCTGTAATTTCGGGTCACGTGACCCTAGCATAATTTTTTTAAATGGGACAACCGGTATAATATTACACTTTTGGATATATCATTCGAAAACAAATTAAACGATACCACATTTGTCATCATTGCATTATTCAGTAATGATAACAGGGGCAGTTAAATGAACATCTGTATAATTTATTTTATTGAAAAACTTTGCATAGGTAATTTCCAAGTAATTAACAAAATTGAAGAAAATGTTCGAATTGATCTTCATGTACATTGACAAAATGTTCAAACCTTGTTAAAAGATTTCTTGTAAGTGCTGCTGTAATCATTTCGGATGTTACGGTTCGACATTCCTCTTTCATTTTATCCTTTAAATCATCTAAATCAATTGGGGGTGTAACATAAACTCGACCTTTTAAGTAACCCCAGAGAAAGAAATCTAAGGGTGTAATATCCGGCGAACGGGGTGGCCACAGAATCGCACCATTTTGACCAATCCATTTTTCAGGATACGTTATCAAGATATTCTCTAACTGGTCAAAAAAAGTGAGGAGATGCTCCATCTTGCTGCCATCACTTTGTTTGCCTTTCATGTAAGGGAATATCTTGAAGTAATTCTGAGAGAGTATTTTGAAGCACATCTTAGTATATTTGCCCCGTTAATGTTCCTTCATAAAAATAGGGACCAATCAACCGACCGTTTAATATACCGCACTAATACCCATATTGTTTGGAAATTGGTTTCGCTTGTCCAGTTTGGATTCTCCTGCGACCAATATTGATAATTACGAAGATTAATAATACCATTGTTATGAAACCTCCATGTATCACTCCATAATATTGTTTCTAAAGGGTCATCATTACTTTGTACGAAGGTTTCAGCAATAAAATTGATTCTCGTTTCAGGATCTGCAGGAAATAAACCTAAACCTTGAATTAAATGTATTTTATAAGGATGGTATTTGTGATTTTTAAATACTCCTTGTACTTCTACGTATTTGTAATAATTGTTCAAGAAACCGTATTGCGGTGTGTGGATTTACCTGAAGATAAGCCAAAATATGTATCACATTTCATCTGTCTGAGCGGTCTTTTGACGAAGAACTTGATTTTTACCGCTTGGAAAAGAGCCAGTTCGTAGTTTTTGTTCGACATAGAAAAAAGTATTTTTGCTTGGAGTTACTCTATGAGGAAAACGATTTCTGTACAAAACTTGAGCATGAGTTTTGCTTTTTCCACATTTTCCATAAATAAATTGTATGTCAACATATTCATCGTAAGTAAAAATTGAAGTCATTATTTACTTATTATTACAGTGTCTTCACAAGATTACGACTAATAATTAATGACAGTTCTTGAATAAACTTCATCTAACAATATTGAATGACAACCTTTATTGTTGCTAGTATAGTTATTTATTTCATAGCCACCTAAATTTTTGAGTGCAAAATATTGCTTTAATAAATTTAGGGAAAGTAAATAGCCCTTATTATTATTACTACACAATACAATGATGACAAATGTGGTATCGTTGAATTTGTTTTTGAATGATTTATCCCAAATTGTAAAATTATACTGGTTGTCCCATTAAAAAAAATATGTTGGGGTCACGTGACCCGAAATGACAGGAAACACGAAAGTAATTTCATAAGAAATATAAGTATCAGTTTCGCCTGTTTATATCTGCCAATTTTCATACATGTCATATGAGCAGTTTTCAAGAATTTGGACTGTCAAAACGTCGTGGGACACCCTGTATATACCTGATTTCTTTAATTTTGTTATTTTTGTTTATACATTTAACAATTTTGTACTAACGTTACTTTCTGTTTTAAAAGAAATTGTTGTATTCGTTGCTAAAGATATTATTTTTGCAATAATATTAGAAACATTTCCTGCATTATGTGATGGTTTTATAAGTTTTTATTTCATCAGTTTGTTCAGGAAATATTTGTTGTAATGCCATTTTTCCTATTTTTTATCAATTAGCTTATTTATCATATGTAATGGATAACCGTTGGATGTTGCTATTTGTCTAATTGTATTAATCTCTCTATCGGAATTACATTTGTTCATAGGAACTGAAAAAGCTCTATGTATCATTGAATTATATGCCGCTAGTTTATATGACATGGGGTGAGTGGAACTATATGGAACTGTCACATCAGTGTGTGTTGGTTTTCGGTAAATTGAATAATCAAGAACATTATTAACTCTTTGAATTTTTAAATCAAGAAAATTGATTGAGCTTTTTTCTTCAATTTCCAATGTAAATTTAATTTTTGGGTGTAAATTAATAATGTAATGCTGTCTATTTGGGTCAGACTCTTGGAAATTTTGAAATCCGTTACAGTGAACACTCACGAGAATACAGATTAAAACAACCAAATAAATCCCACTACGCAAAACATCTACTTGACACCAATCATTCATTGACACCTAACACAGAACTAGAAGTGCTGCATATTTGTGAAAAGAAACAAGAACCGGATTTTCTTGAAGAATTGGAAATTAGAAGACATTTAAGAAACCCATAATATAAAGTTGTCAATGAACAGATAAATCTAGGGACTTCTCCACTAATAAACTGTCTTCTTAAGTGATCATTGTGAAGATCAAAAGATATAGTTTTCCCGGTTTTCTATATCACTGCACAGTTATACTGATCTTAATTGGAAAAATGATATCCAGGATATCACCATAGGGCTAATGATATCTTATCTTCAATATTTGTAATATCACATCTTCTTCTTTTTTCTATTAACATATATTAAGTCAATCACAAGTTAGGTCACTTCTTGGTCTAGCCAAAGATAACTACTAAACATAAGGTAGGTATCAAATGAAATGTAACTTCTGTCATTCTGACGATGGTATTGATTTATCAAAACAATTGTCAATTTTGTAGAATTTTCAATAATTTTTATTATATTGCGGAATTAGCTAGAAACAGTGAGTTTCATCTAAAACACTAACACAGTGAATAATGTTGACCAATTGCAAAACAGTTAAAGTACTTATAAATGCTCATAGATGCGGCAAATGGATAGAGAATAGAAGTAGTGCCATAGGAAGAAGGAATTTAAGAAGACATAGTAGATCATTCAGGAACGAAAAAAGGGGCGATGGAAAAAGAGGAAAAATTGAGGATGAAACTATTTAGAGAATTCTTCATTAAATTTACTGCATAGAAGGTACTCATTTTTGCATGCGGTACAACACTACATTTTATAGATTTTTCACTTTTTATTGCAATGAGACACTTTTCATGTTGTAACTTTTTTAAACAATGAATTTGTAGTTGATTTATATGTTTCTCAAATTAAATAGTCTGCTTCTCTGTTAATGTAACAATAATAATGTTTATTCTCGTTGGTGCAATCTCAGTTGCAATATGGTATCCTAGGTGGGGAGGTGTAATAGAAAGAAATTTACAGGGTCTTAATGTATTACAAAAGTGCATATTGTGAATCATTTATAAGAAAAATACGGTTTTCTAGTGACAAAATTTTTTCACAAAACAAAATATTTGATGTGAGATAAATTTTCTGTGGAAAGATATTGTTTTTGATTATATTTATAGTTGAACTTCGTCAACTGGCGTGGACATTCGACTAAATAAATAATCCTACTTTGACAAAATTAATGTCGGAATTAATAATTTATTATGTACAAATTTACAAAATGGTACAAAGTTGTGAATGCTGAACTCCTGTGGTTTCAGATCGGAAGACACTTTAGGTTTCGATTTGATGAATATTAAAACTTTGTTATTGAGTGTTGAACTCGTTTCGATGAGTATAAGAACTTGTTATTGAGCGTTGAGCTCGATTCGATGAGTGTGTAAAACTCGCGTCGATGAGTGTAAAACTTTGTTATCGAGAGTATTGAACTCGCTTCGATGAGTGTAAAGAACTAACTTTGTTGTTGAGCATTGCGCTCGATTCGATGAGTTAAAAACTAACTTTGTTGTTGAGCATTGCGCTCGTTTCGATGAGTGAGAAAACTGATTTCTTCACGTTGTGAGACTTGTTAAATAGAAATCTGCGAGGGGCGTGTTTACACGTGGATTGGGTTGACCAAACGAAATTAAATATTTCCAATTGGCCAGTATCATTTGACTTGTCGGGTTCCTAGACAAGAATCAACTATGGGTGCCGCCAATAAATAGTTAAATCTCTATTGAATACTCCAATAGCAATTGCAACCTTCTTACTCAGAAAGCTTATTCAAAAATGTCTTTCATATCTTCCGAACATCGGCCATAAAATTCATGCAGAATTGACACTATATTTAGGTTTTTACAATACAATATATAATAGGGTGAAACGTGACCTTTTCCTAACTTCCTAATTATAAGACAATGCGTCAAGATGTCGACTTTCAAAAAAGGTGCTATTTATATGCCCATACAAAACATATTACAATTATTTTTGGAAAACGTGATATTTTAAAAGTATTTTGAAAATAAAATGAAACTATCGTTCGAATTTACAACAATATAAAGATCTTACCGATTCTGCAACATATTTTCACAACGCTATTAACTAAAATGAATTTACGCCTTAAATATATACAATGAAAAAAGGACGCATACAAATATCTTACATATTTTAAAGGTATTGTAAACAATAAAATTCAAGATTTTACAATCTTGAACAGATATTCACAAATATACATAGGAATAAAATAAAAGTACAACCAGTCCAACATTGTCACAACACGAGAGCAACAGTAAACTTGTTAGGAAACAATCCACGCTCCGTGGAATTTCTGTCAGCACAAATTAATAATATTTTACCTCTCGACTTGAGATACATTCATAATCATAGAACATTTAAACGCGCTGCAAAGGAATTGATGTACAGGTTGGCAAATTAATTTTGGCAGTCGGAAGTTTGGTCCGATGCGCCGTAGCAAAGACGTATGCGGATTGCAAGAGCTCTCGTAAGCTTCGTTTTGACAGAACAGTTCAGAGAAAAGTGTGATTACCGGGGTTGTGCAATACTAACTTGTTATGGCGACTCCAGAAAGTAAAGTTGTTCATAATAAGTTGTGTGAGCAGTGTCGTGAAATAATTATACATGTTTTAAATTTCATGACAGAAGAGGCCAAGAAGTCAACAATTCCATTAACAAAGGTAAGTTTTAATTATTGCAGTAAAATTTTTAAACCAAAATAATTATTTCATAATTTACACTCGATAGTAAATTTTTTAAATCGATTTCCGTACATAAAATATTTATTTGTTAAACGATTTAAAAAAGTGACATTGGGGTGAGACAAAGTATTTTTTCTACAACTGCTATGCTATTTCTCATAGCTTACTTAATTTCAGAACCATATATTGCTCACACTGTGAGAAATATCATTTGTCACGGCACTTTGCCCACACTACATACATTCATATGGAGAATTCAGTTGGGGATACTCGATGCCCACCCAATTTCAGAAAGTTATATTCAATGCTCAGCCGTTTTAGGTGGGTGGTCCCCGATGCTTAGACTTTTTCTACAAAACTATTTACTTGTATTCTTTAAATTTGTGCAGTTGTGGAAAAAGTATAGTGTGCAACATGTGGGAAAAGTACTTTTTTCCCTCGTGTGTTTGCGACACTCGCCCTTGGATCGTGCCACAAACTTCTACAATCGTGAGGAAGGTTGAACTTTTCCCACTTGTTGCACAATATACTATTATGCACTCATGTGTCAATTTCATGCACCGCTATGTCATCATTACCAACAAATTGACGCCATTTTTAGTCCATTTAGAACCCCATAAATGAGACATTTTTGGTTTTTGCATGCCTACGGCTCATGCGTCAATTTTTCCATTCGTGAAAAAAGCACCACTTTATGCACTCGTTGCATAAATAACAATTCTGTTTCTGTCTACAGGAGTATATAAAAGGTCACACGTTTATTTTGTGTGAGATACCTATTTAAATGTAAAAGGTTTTTTAGCTTATAATTATAATTATTATACTCATTTCGTACCTATCTCTATTACGTTTAGGTTTTATTATTTGTTTTTAACCATCTTCCGATTTCAGTTACGATTGCGGTTTGATCAAATTAAAATATGTTTGAACTAAAATCTAAAGATTGTTTGAAACAACTAATGAACTGAAACGTAATATAGTATTTTTGAATCTAATACTTCTTTTAAATGGCCGAAAACCACGACAAATTTTTTTATTTCAAAGAACGGTCACTGAAAACAATTTAACTACTTCCTCATTTTATTGCTAGAGAAATACACATGAATAAAACTTTTAATACAACATTTATATCGACTTATTTTATTGTCAGGTCATTGAACGAGTTTCTGCTGCTACGAAAGTTAACCAAAGAACGCTCGCCCGTATTAAAAAAGAAGTTCTGGCAGGAAGTAATGCTGACACTGATGTGCCTACTAAAATACAAAAAACGTCCAATATCCGTATGGATCAATTCGACAAAATTGTGCTCAGAAGGTGCATAATAATTTATCACCTATCCGAGAACAAAATACCCACGTTAAGATATGTACACCAAACCTTTGCAGATCATTATGGCTTCGCAAGAAGTCGCGAACGTCTGCGGAAGCAAATACATTCTTTGGGTTTTCGTTGGACCAACATGAAAAACAACCGAAGTTTGTTAATGGAACGTCACGAAATCAGACATTTACGCCTACTATATTTAAGAAACATAAAAAAGTGCAGAGAACAGAACAAACCTATTATTTATATGGATGAAATCAACTGTCTCGACGCTTACTTTGTGGAATCTACTCATATTAGTGGTTTAAATCAAACTTGCTGTTTTTAGTGACTCCACTGAAAAAATGTTGAAAATTTTAAAAAATTTACAACTATTTCGATATTACCTAAATATCATTGTCAGAATGACAGAAGTTACATTTCATTTGATGCATATCTGATGTTTAATTATTGGTCTAGTCCAAGAAGTGACCTACTTTGTGATTGACTTAATATATGTTAATAGAGAAAAGAAGATGTGATATTACAAATATTAAAGCTTAGATATTATTAGCCCTATGGGGATATCCTGGCTAATAATTCATACTTGTTGGGAAGAAGAGAAAACAGAATATCAGGTCGCAGTTTTCAGAAGCCAAATAATGTAAAAATGCTTATCACATGATAGATTTTAGCAGCTTCGAGAAAAAACGAAGGAACATCTGCATTGCGCTATACGTGAATATACATGAAAATAAATAAACCTCAAAGATTACGATAGATTCTTTACTTTAGTATGTAAGAATTATTTATAGAGAGGACTACAAGAGTGAAAAATCCAGAAGTTGGATAAAAAAACAAACTGGTAGATATTAATGGACACGCTGCAAGTTATTAGTGAACACACTGCTAGATATGAGCTAGGTGTGCTACATTGATGTACGAAACAACGTTTCACTGTTAAGATCACCGCCAGTACGAATATAGACAATGGCCGACTGAAAGTCTGAAAATTATGCACTAAATAAGACCTATACAAATTTACAATATTTACAGTTTAAGCGAAACCCGCACTCAACTTCAACCAATCACGTAATAGTTTTATATGAATATAAGTTCAATAATTCACATAAAATAGTAACGTAATAAATACATAAAACGTTCATAAATCAGTGGTAAACAATACGATATCAAAAATACAATAAATCTAGAAATTATCTATTAAATGTTCACCGGCAACCATGCAAGGAGAATGATTTTCGACTTTAAGCCGAGTTGGTGCATATAAAACTTAATATTTCATCTTTTTAATAATGATGAAAGTATTTACAATCAGTTCCAATCATAGATTACACTATACTTATCAACTATTAACAATTAAGCGGTACAATCTACATTTTATTGAGGCAAAACAATGTATTTTGCAGAAGCACAAGGAAAGACGCCCTTTCTATGACATTGTTTTTAGCGATAAAATGAACCTAGATCAACAAGTGGTTAACGTTTGCATTCAAAGTATTATAACAGAGGCGGACCGACTATTGCACGAATTTAATGAGAAATTCGTACACCACTTTTTGTATTCTATTGATTAAATAAGTTCTGAATAGGTCTTGGTGAATACCTCTAATGCCCAAGTCTTCTAAAATGCTTAGCGGCATCCTATGGTCGACCATGTCGAACGCCTTCGATAAATCTAAGAAGACTTCAATTGAAGGCCTAGATTTATCTATAGCATTATAGATATTTGTTGTTAGATATCTAATGGTATCCTGTGTGGATTTATTTGACCTAAATCGCTACTGCCCTGAAGGCAGCAACTTGTGTTCCAAAAATGTATTTAACCTTTTTTGTGTTATTTTTTTCAAATACTTTAGCCAGACAACTAATTCTGGAAATTAGTCTATAATTCGCTGTTTCCTTTTTTGCTCCATTCTTATCGATTGGAGTTACGATTGAAAGATTAAAAGCAGAAGGGAAGTGCCCCTTTTGTAAAGATTTGTTTATTAAATATGTAAGTGGTTTAGCAATATGATATTTCATGATTTTTAAAGTTTCTGCTTTTATGTTATCATAAGCAGGTGCTTTTTTATTTTTTAGTTGTGTTATTGCGTGTTTAATTTCGAATTCGTCCGATGGATACATAAAAATGGAATGGTTGCAAGTTTTATTTTTTTCTAGCCAAATTTTTACCTATTAATATGAAATAGTTGTTAAAGATATCAGCTATTTCTGAAGGTTCAGTAATTGAATAATTTTTATTATTTTCTAATCGAATTTTCTACATCGGTTTCAGGGACTGTTGGGAATTCATTAATAGTTCCCCATATACTTGTTGATTTATTATCGTGCTCAATGCGATTTCTGTAATATTATTTTTTTTGTTTTAATAATTTCTTTATTTTTCTCTTATGTTCATTATAAGTTCGTCTTAAAATTTCGTTATCTTGAGATTTTTTTAGTTTTTGATACATATCATTATTTTTATTGATTGTGTTGATTAGTTATTGGTTACCCAGGGTTTCCGTTATTTTCCTTGTTTTTAACTCTTTATATTTTGTAGAAACATATATAAATTTTTTAATTATATCAATTTTACCAATAAAATGATTTATTTCAGTTTCTATGTCATCATCGAAGTTGAAAACTGAATCCCAAAAATTCATTTCATTGTTTAATTTATTTTCGTCTATTATTCTTATTAAATTATTACTTGTACTATTTTGTTTTTTATCTGTGAAAGGAAGTACAAGTTGAACTAATGTTGAATAATGTTATATTGGTTTCCAAAGTCAGTTTTATTTTTATTGAAAATGTGGTCAATACATGTTGCGGACCGATTTTTTACTCTAGTTGGCGAATTCATTGATCAAATATATCCATGTTCACTCATAATAACGAGATAGTTTTGTGATTCCTCAGTATTTGCTAAAAAATCTATGTTAATATCCCCTGGTTTTTTTTTACCTAGGAAAGAATGCAATTCATCAACAAACTCATGTATTAAAGTAGATAGTTACCTGTAAACAGCATTTATTATAAAAACTGTATCCTGGAAATGTATTTTCACTTGCAAAAGAAAACTGTTATGAGAGTCATAAATATTGGTTTTTACATATAGAACAGCACCGTCATTTAGATTTAGATCTCCCGTGGTTATATATTGATTTATATCGTGGAATGTTAAAAATGGGGACATCAGAGATATCAATGTCTTCCAGTAGCAATGTGAATTTGTTAAAATTGCGATTATTGCTACTAATGTTGTTATGAATTATGTTATGTGTTTCAAGAGACTATAAGCCACAGAAATTTGTGATCTGAATTTATATCCCTAAGAAGATATGAAATGAAATGTGTATTTATTCAACACCCTTTATCAGCCTGTATCTCTGTAATCTAACAAGGTTGCGAAAATTTGTAGTTACACATTCTGAATTTCTTAACGCTCTACTATTCTTCTAATTTAGGGTCCTTATTTTCAAGGGACAGCCTGTATAAACTGAAAGGTCAGCAGTATACACGAGAAGGTGTAAGGATTCCAGTACAGAGAATGTAGTTGTCCTGAAAGAATCTTATTAATTCTGAAAAGAATGCCTCAAAATCAAGAAACAAGCTTTTTGATACAACACATTTCCTTGTTTTTCAAATGTTTTCTATAGTCTGCGGGTAGATCTAAATAGATACCACCACTCGGAAAATTGACAGCTTCCTAAAGCAAACATGTATTAGCCATAACTCACATTTTATTGAACAGATAAGCTATACGAATTCTTATTTCCTGTAACAGTTGTAAAGGATTGATTTATGTATTGGCATGCATGAAATTCATTTCCTTGGTATTACATTCCATAACAAAATTTCTATTTCTGAATGTTTGTTTCATTAATAGTTGAACACAGTCAGGGTGTCGATCGAAGAGTATTCTTAAAAATCTGAAATAATGTATTTACATGTTCTGGAAGGCGCTGAGCTCCAATATAATATTATTTTAAATGGAGCACTTCCAGTGATACCAGAAATAGGCACTATCTTGCTGATTTTGAAAAGTAAGATCTCTGTCACAATTTCTTAGAAGAGTGAGTAAAATATGTCAAAGCATTAATTCAATTCAATTAATTTCCATTAGTAATAGTAGTATAGTTTATTTACGATAAACAGACGATGACGTTGCAAAACAAAATATTGTGATTTTGCCAAGGTGTAGTTTTTCCCGTTACTTAACAAAAACATCCAATTATTTTACATAGAAAAGGGTTAAATGACGAACGGTAGGTCCTTATACCTTATTCTATGCTCTATAGAACCATCTTCAGGAGCACTGCAAGGGTTTACGCTAGAAGGAGTCAATACAAGCTGTAATCATCTTCATGCAAATTTAAATATTGTTTCTTTATACAATGTCTATTATATTCATTATAATAAAAATAGAATGGAAAAGAAAAATATAGATACACAAAATAAAGTTTTGTTACAAGATATAAAAATTAAAAATCTCCCATTTTATTAGTATTATTTATGTAGAGATACTGCGGTCGTTGTTTCAATTTGTGTATTATAAAATAACTGTACCTTATTAATTTAATAATAGTTATTAGTGATTTTGAAAAGGTGGAAATAAAGCAAATTGAATAAAAATATACAACAAATAAAACAAAAGATTTCCACTACTCCACTACAAAATCATCACTATCCTCATCGTCACTGTCAAAATTGATAATAATAATACTACTTCTCTATCCCACGCATCTTGTATAATTTTTTCAGTGTGCTCTACTGTCTATGAACAAATATCAGGAGTCACTTTTTCTTAAGACTTTTCCCATACACCTTTTGCTTGTTCTGTTGAAGAACCATCAGTTCCCACATGATCTCTATAAAAAATTTTAACTATGCTCCAAATATGATCAATTGGGTTGAACATACAGTGGTAATGGGGGAGTCGAAGCACTTTATGACCATATTTTTTAGATAATATGTCAGCTTCGTATACTGTTGGTGGTTTATTCCTATAAAAATGCATATATTCAAACAAAATAAGTTATCTTAGTACTACCATAATATATTGAAAAATGTTTATATAAACTTACCGTTGTACTAAATTCAATAAATGGGTTTTAAGGAAAGTATTTTCAAAAGGAATATCATTTTGTATCAACCAGTTCTATATATCAGCCTTTTTGGTAGCTGTTGTTGGTACTTTATTGATCACTGTACTGTGATAAGTTGCATTATCCAACAATTGTGGCAGGTTCTTCCAAGTTCACTAAAAGCTGGTATTCAAACCAATGCAAAAAATTTTCTAGGTTCATTTTACCATGGTAATAACCACCGTGCTTTTTGGAAGAAAAATTCATCCCTGCTTCAGGAATAAATCCAGAAGAGCAACCAGCATGCAATACTATATACCTACAATAAGGAAATAACAAATTCCCTAGATAGACTGCTCAGCTCAAAGCAACTATTAATAATTATATAAATTTAAATAAAATAGTGTGACTAGTAAATATTTGAAAAGATCTTAAAATGGCAGGAATGTTAGAAGATCATAAATTAATTGCTGAATTTTATTATTCAATTACCATGGACCACCAATTTTGGTTTTTTTAACGCTTCTTTGATTAGAATCTTAACAAGAGCGTCCAACAGTACCGTCTTCAAATATCCAGGTCTCATCCAAAAACACAAATTGATGTAAACCTACCATTTTTATCTTGACATATTCATGTAGAAAATGTACACGTTTTAATGCAATATGTGGCAACTCCATTCAACCACGAAGAGGATCATTTTTTTTGTATTTGAATCCAATATTTTCACTATCTTCCAGAGTGATGTTAAACAACCGTTAAAGAGTTCACGCTCCTGGAGTTTGTCCCTTAAAGTTTTCAAGGTTATGTGTTCCTCTGAAAAAATATTGTGTCAGTTAATTGTGAATAAAATAAAACAGTAAATTCAATATACTCACTGTTTCCATACATTTCGTATATAACATTTCGGAAAGCATTTTGATCAAAGTTATAAATTTCAACAGTAGGTTTTATGCGTTGTCTCTTTTTAGGTGGGCTTTTAGGCTGTTCACCTCTATTATGCTTGGCGGCAATGCGGTTAACAGTGGTAACACTAAGTTGTAAAGCTTCTGCTACTCTGTACAATATAATTACTTCAATTTATGAAAGAATAATATATTATCAAGTTTAATTAACCTAACCTAACATTAAAAACATTTAATCATTTACATTTAAATAGGTAACAATAATATTATTAATGATGAATACAAATAACGAATACTATTACTAACGTCTCTTACAGTAGTAAGCGGGAGAAGCGGGCCCCCATTTCGGCATCCTGGTTCAAAATAGCTCAACAAAGATGTTACCATCTCTTGACATTTTCCGTTCAGCTGCTTCGGCATTTTATTGACCACACACTGCAGATTTACCTAAATAATTAGTTATGAAAATAACTGTTTTTTTAATGTTAAAAAAGCAATGAATTTAAAAGCACCAAAAAAACTTGTAAATATTAGACGATGATCGAATGTCAATAAACGTCAAAACATACTAGGGAACTTTACCAGTTGATTTGACAACGTCTTGAAGTTTTGCCAACCAGTTAGCTGTAAATTGCCCTGGCTGTTGAGGAAAAATTGTATTCACGGTTGGTAAATTAATATCTATTCTGATAAGCAGGAAAGTAACTAAAAATGACATCATCGTCTTTTTATCGAAGATATACTATAGTATATTATTCTTGCGGCACTTTTCAGGCAATCTTCTTACGCTTTATCTGCATATTTTTCTGTAAAAACCCGGTCCGTTCAACAATTCTGTTAAACTCGCAGTAAATAATAATAAAATTTGAAAAATCATCATCAGTAAATCCTACATTTTTTACTTACGCTTTACTGAAGTTAAAACAATCAAGTGTTGTTATTATTAAAGAAAATATTGAAATATCTCGAATGTGCTTGATTTTCGGTATAGAGAATACCTACACCAATCAAATTAGCTTAAGAAAATACATCTAAAATTTGAATCAAGATCAACGAGTCTATTTAAGATAAGCAACCTATCATTGATTTAAATTGTACATGTTGGCGGCTTAGTTTAAAACACCCTGTATGAATTATCGACGAGTCCTACATATAGAGTTGTTCTTCATTGGCTACAATTTCAAATCACTAGCTTCGTTATTAACAAAAATATCGTTATTCACTATGGACTTGGATATTTTGAAAAGATTCGAAAAATTCAAATTGTTCCTAAAATGCTTCAATTTTGATATACCAGGTCCTATAGGAAATTCACTAAAATACAAAATTTGCACACAAAAAATAATATTATATTTGAGCTCATCGCTATCCAGAACCTTTTAACATCACTTTATCCACCATTACTTTTTATCAAAACTTTTCACGCCACACCGTTCAAGTTTTGAAAAGAGATAATCAGATAATAGTGTTCGCACACTGGTGTAGTCCCTGAATACGTTTTAGTAGAGATTTCCAAGAAGGTCGCTTGTTTGTGAAGAAACGCAAACTAGAAGTTTCCGGAATCCGAAGGTTCGAGAAGTTTGTCTTGAGACACCTACCAGCCGTGAATCAGTATACATTCGGAAACGTGACGAAACCCTTGAAGAGTATGAACTGGATATTATCTGACAAGTTCGATTTGCTTATCCATCAGCACATGAGAACATGATGGAATGTTTGGGCATCAAGACATTTATTGATGGATTATGTGACCACGATACGGAGAGGACGCTTCGATGAGCTCATCTCAAAACCATGGTATTGAGAGCTGCTCTGGAATATGAAGCAGCCACGAAGGCTTCGGGATATAACAAAGGTAGGACCATGCAAGAAGAAGGTGACGATAATAGACTAGAACTGATAGTCAGCATGAAAAAAGGTATGGTTAACAAGAAGCCGAAAAAAAAGTTGCTATAATCGTGGCTAGCTAGAGCATGTACGTAGTTCGTGTAAGCTTCATATGACTCCTGCAGACTAAGAACCTCTTGAATATGAAGCAGTCACTAAGGCTTCGGGGTACAACAAAGTTAGGACCATGCAAAAAGAAGGATGGACGATATGCACGAATTGGTTCGAACGAATCTTCAAGTTACCAGCGACAGAATGAAAAAAACGGTACGATACACAGACTACAGTAGGCAGTTTCAAAGAAATGAATAAAGTATGGTTACACAACCCGACAAGAAGGAATGGATTTTCTCCAAAATTACAGAAATAGTGGGAAGATCTGTACTTAATCAAGAAGAGGGTCAACGACGTCATCTATCGTATAAGCAAGATCCCTAATGGAAAGCCGAGAGTATTCCACCAAAACCGACTATCGCCATTCGAAGGAGGCTATGATAAAGAGGAAGGCGTGAACCATATACAACAAGAGTCTGACTCAGCCTTCGAAGAATTTATGGACGCATACGGAGGTACCGGGAAAGCTAGATACGGAGTCACTACAGAACACAGACAAGATTTGTTCACGCTCTCTGAAGAGTATCCACTAGCAAACAACATCTCCGTCAGTAACAAACAGGCACTAGGATTGTCAGTCGTCTTTAGAAAGAAGTTTGGGCAATTAGGAAAACTTTAAGATCAGATTCCAGCCCCTGGCAAGACACTGAGATTCAAAGACAATTCGCAGTACGTCTTCTACTTGGTAACCAAAAGTGAATTTCACGATCGATACCCCTGCCGCGATGTATGGGAAGCGCTACGAAGCCTTCGAGCTCATGTACTGAAATCCAACGTGAAGAATCTATCTAGCAACCAGTTAAATTGGCTAGTCCTCAGGATCATGGTAGAGGTGATCTTCCTAGATACCTATGTCCACATATCAATTTGCAGCTATACCCCTCGTTATCGGTACTCGTTGAAGACGGTGCCCTGTTATTTCCATACGTCCGGAAAGTGCAGACATGGGTCCAGTTGACGATTTAAACATCAAGTGCCAGCTACACAGAAGCACCAGGTGAAACTTCCTTTTAAGGAGGGGGTAGTGTTACGAAATCGCACACTGGTGTAGTCCCTGAATCCGACTCTGTCTAATACTATATGAAAAAGTTGAAATTTTGGCAAGCGCGCACCGATTTCTGGGGAGGAAAATTTATTTTTTTGTGAATGTTTTTATTGAGATTTCCAAGGAGGTTGATTGTTTCTTGGGAGCCTCATACTAGAAGTTTCCGGAATTAGAAGGTTCGAGAATGTGGTTTTAATATATAAGAGACTACATACCAGCGGAAAATCAGTATACAGTTTGATTTCATAGCCAACGGAACAGAACAAATTACCAATAAAAGTGAACTGTAGACAGTGTATTTAATGTAAATTAGAATTGAGTGTTTACATAAATTAAATATAAATGAATAGTGTATCAATAAACAAGAAAAACATTACAATAGGATAATCATGATGATAAAGAAAAATCAATTATTTCGTCACCAAATTTAGAGACTAACTTGTATAATATGTACACAATTACATCTACCACAATTTCCGTATTGTTAATTTGTTGGGTAAACATCTGACATCTTGTTCTATTTTATTTCCTCAGATAATGAAACGCAGTTTCCATTAATGTATTTATACAAAAACTACCGAATGTAGTCAGTTTGTAAACAACAATTAAATGTAGGATAATTATAGTAAATCTCGGCATTAGTTCCCAAGACAAAAGTGAAAACGAGATCATCTATTATTTTCTACAGCTTCCCACACTGAGAAAATTGATAATATTTCCGTAATGAAAGTTACGTAAGAAATACTAAGCATTTCAATAAAAAATAAAATTTGTGAAACAGCTAGACCATGATTACACAAATATTGCTATGTGTGAATAAGGTATGAACTTATGAAAATGATATTCAGGATTTTATTTCCTTTCGATTCTTTCTTTTGCTTGATCATAGTTTCTATTTTCTCAGTTTACCATGTGTTATACTAATTTATTACTTTTTCCACCCAACCGTATATAATATGTGAGAAAAGTACTGGTTTACTTCAAAAAAAGTTGAAGTTTTAGATTTTTTTTTAAAAAAAATCATGTGCGTATTTCGTCGTCGTCGTTGTTGTCGTCGGCCACTTCTTGTCTTGTTAGCACGATACAGCCTCCGGAGTGTTCACAAGTGACCAATTTTATGATTGATATAATTCTGAGCGCCGCATAGACGAACTCTATTGATTTTTGGCTAATCGGAGCTAGTGCAACATGTCCTATAAATTCAGATTAAGCAAATTTTCCATCATTTTTGGAGAAATTTCGGTTTTTTAGCACCATACGATTTAAAACCGTTCATTCTTATACTCCTCTCACCGCATATTTTTTATGCTCACGATACGTTAATTCTCTCTACATCGTGTCTTGTTTCATGATGATGTGCTCTCTGGATTTTTTATCAATTTTATCAATATATTCCTTTGTTTTCTTCTCGAGTTTGTGTTTACAAATGTTTATTCTTAATTCTCCTTTCATGTATTTTCCACTTTCATCATCCTAATGAGTCACTGTTTCTGCTACATTCATAGTTTTCATTTCTCCAATCAGTCTTGATTTTATCTTCCCAGTATATGTGTAATATAGTCGATTAAACTTTATCTGGTTTTCCCACTGCTACAAATATGTACCTATCCCTTTCTTGTATGGGTTAATATCTGTATGAGTTTCCTATTCCTATTTCTGTTTCATCAGTTATACAACATTCTAAGATTGTTTCTATTGATTTCTTCTTTTGCTCTCATGCAGCTGTAATGAGTTGGTACCTCAACTGCAACATCGTATCTGGAAAACTGCTGTCGCCAGTGCCGTAAGGCACAAGAGAGCCGGAAATCACCTTTTAAAGAACTTCGAGGGAGGGTAGTTTCCTGGGTCCAGCGGGAGGGCATCGTGGGCCCCCTTGAGCTTAAACGATGTGCGAAGCCTGAGCTCTAAGGTTCGTCGTGTCGTCCAGTGCCTGTACATCCCCGGGGTCCAGTCCACCTGTGTCTGGGGAGGGATTTGTTGGGGGTAAAGGAAACAGACTAGGTAGATAACATATAAATAGGCCTATATTACGAACAAATAAGTAGCAAAATAAAGTTAACAAAAAAAAATGAAGTAAATCTAGGGTACACTTTCGATGCCTACGGTATACGATGAAAGCATAATACAATAATAATTTTATTTGTTCGGCGCGTGAAAAAATAGCTAGGGTTCCTCAATATATTCACTCTCTCTTCCAGTTAGCGTCCGGTGAGGACAACGAAGATCATTTTGTCAGTGAAAAGTTGCCGGGCTTTCTTAAGAAAAAAATATCTAGCGTCTCCTTACTAAAATATAAAACCGTGACCTAGCTAATGGTTACTTCATTGACTTTCATAACATTGAAATTACTTACTGCAAGAAAATAATTTTGTAACCGGACTTTTCTGCTGACATGGGTGACCTTCGGCGCCCGATAAATTTTAACTGAATAATGAAATCTTAATGTTCGAAGCGAATACAATTTATGCTATAAATATATATGGTCATTGGCGTCTTTCATATACCAGGGGTAGAAACTGGTATCGAGAATATTTCTCCCTAATTACAGTTCAAACAGTTGATTCACTAGTCTTAAAAGAACGTAAAGTATCATAAGTCGACAGTAACATGAAAAAGTATCTCAGGAATAAAACTATGTAATAACTGATACGAAACTTTTTCAGCGTATGATTGGGGTAAACTGTATGGCTTAGGTCTAGGGGGGTTTACCCCTCGTAAAACTCCCTGAATAAAATTGTATTATAATAAGAAAAAAATTTAGTATAATACTCTCTCACTAAGGTGATATACGGCCCAGCTTCAGTATAACACTTATATGGCAGGATGGATAGTCAGACACACAAAAAGAATACTAATATGATTTTCGCTCGCGTGTTCGTTTTGAACCGGCACTTGATTCTTAACCGCTGATGTTTTGTCCCCGACCTAGGTCGCGATTATTGACACTCGCGACACTGCTGCTCAGTAGATCATTTATGTGGTGACTTCTTTCTGTCCTATGTTGCGATCTTGGGCGGCTCGTCTCCGGCTGTGCTATCTGCTCCATTTCTATAGCTTCTTCGTCTGGCTTTTGGGTTCTGTAGTGAGAGTGTATCACCCATGCTGTTAAGGAATCCTATATGCTGCATACTAGTGCGATGCCACATCCTACTGTCTGTTGGATTCGAATTCCATTTAATATAGTGCCTACCATGTATTTGAGTATGTGAAGTGTGCAGTATATACCAATTATTCCACTTATTACCGAACCTATCTCCGTGAACCATTTCCAAGCGTGTTTCAGGGTGGATTCGGCTAGGTTTTTGATTTCTTTTGCGTCAAAGATATTTGATACTGTGTATACTTCACTGTTGGCGTTCAGTCCAGCTGCTCTGCGCGTGATTATGTTTTCTACAGCTTTTCTTTCTGTTATGAACGTGAGGGTTCTTTGTGCTTCACCGATTTCTTCTGGTGTGTACCGTCCTTTTGCTCCCAATGGTTGAATGGGGCCAAAGTGGAGGTTAATTTCTTCGTCTGGTTTCAGTACTTCGGTTCGTTGGCTATTGTTGGGTGTGGGTTTAGACCTATGCATTGGTCTTCTATGAAGTATAGTGGTGGTATCATGTTATTACAGTCTATTTCTTCTGCATGATTTTTGATTAAGCTGGTTAGTGGAGCCGTGAATGTTTTATTGTTAACTTCGATCGGTAACTCGTTGTAGCATTTCTCGTTTCTTCGTAGATTGACTGTAGCTGGCGTACACTTCATGATGTATAGTACTTCGCCTAGAACTCTGCCTATATGACCAGGTTCGTTTTCCGTTAATTGACTGAGTGCATTAGGTAGTGTGTGAGCCATTAATAATCTGTTCTTGAGTATGTCTCTCTTTATTATGCATCTTCTATGTATTGTATCTGTATATAACATGCTTACGTCTCGTTTGTATGTTTGTTCTATATATAGTAGTTTGCTATTTACGTAGTTCATGAGATCGATATTCTGGGGTAGAATTGGCATTGCCGGTTGAAGGTTTTGTTTGTCTTCAAGGGCAATCACAATTGTCGGGTGTTCTGTTTGCCATACTTCGATACCTCATAGTAGGCTTCTCTTTTGTAGTGTTAAGGCGAAAGCTTTGTCTTTTTCTTCTATGACTATAAGATGTTTCTTGAGTTTGTTTATTCGTGATTTTGTTTCTCATGCCTTTGTACCAGGTTGATTCTCCTGTTGTTGAGTCAAAACAATAACCATTGGTAAATTTGCATGTTATGCCTTTTTTTAGATGGATCTCGTTTGTCTCCAGTGTTACTCTGGCTAGATAATCTTTTGTTGTTATGTTGGCTGTGGCTATTATTACCACGTCATTCCAACTTCTTCCGTTTCCTTGGTAGGAAATACCTTTGCATGTTCCGGTGTTGTCTAATGTACCGCCTATTCTAAGTGATGCTGTTGTCGTACCATTCGTGATTATGTTATCGATTGTTTGTTGATACAATTGTATTACTTTGTATCTGTGAGTGGCTCTGCATTCTTCTGCTCCCAATTTATGTATGTAGGTTGACAGCCCTACGTTGCCCACTTCTACGAGGCATGATCATACTTTTTGCAACATAATTTCATTGCGTTGAATGACTTGAATGTTCTTGTTTTCACTCGCGTACATTGTCTCGAGTTCCGGGCACTTTTGAACGTCTTTTAGCGATATAACTGTAATGTTTGTGTTGGGATTCGAACAATCGTAAGCAATTAACGCAATTGCTGTCCGAGCGTTACCGAGGTTTGGAGAGCGATGTGTCCTTCCATTGCCGTGCACTTATACTTCGCTACAATTTTTAATAATTACAATTGTTTATATTGATCTTTCACAATTTACCATAATAATAATGTTCTTGAAATTTTTAAACAATGTTTTCTACTTTTATATTTACGCTACATTTGCGTTTCCTATTTTTAACTTCTTTTTCTCAATTGACCGAGCTTTACAATCATTTAGAGCTGTGAATTGAGTTCCTTGCTTGGAGTTTACAAACTTGTCATTTGTTAAACTCCTTATCGGTGCTTAAATAAAATTATTTGTTCCCCTTGTATATATTAGAATTGAAATTTTTCTGAACATAACTAATTTACCTTGTACAACGCTGCAATTTGCTTATTTAATCACTTTTACTGACCTACTTTATATTTATTGTTGGTGTGTTACGTTTAGTAACATAATCAATTATTATTATTCTCTTATTTGGATTAACTTAGTAGATAATAGAAAAACAATTATTTGTAAACTACAAAAAATAAAAAAATTGGAATGTGTATATACAATTTGCTTGTGACGTTTTGTAATACGCCGTTTTATCTTAGTATTATCCATCTAGTACTTAAAAAACCTATCGTGAATTTCTATTCGTAATTTAATATTGTCTTCTGTTTTAGTTACTCGTGACAATTTTGTTTTGGGACTTAATGTGGTCCTTACTAGCTCAGGTACTTATTTCTTCATCTTAGTTGCTCGGTTAGTTCGTTTCTATAGAGTGTTCTGTTTTATTTCCTTTTCTTTGTTACCTGTGTCTATTGTGTTACTGGTAATTCCTTTGGTTTTGTTTTGTACCCCTCGGCACGTTTTGCTTCCAGCTTATCTTGTTGTCTTTTCTCCTTTGGCCTTTATATGCTCCGTAATTCCTATATGGCGTACTCCTCGGTACGTCTTGATTCTACTTTTTTTTCTCTTTGGCTCCTGCAGCCATTATATTTTCCATAATTCCACTGTTGCGCACTCCTTGGCACGTCTTCGTTCAATATACCTTGGCTCCTTTGGCCTTCAATATTCTACTATTGCGTACTTCTTTGGTACGTCTTAGTTCAATATTTCTTGGCTCATAATATTAGACAATAACCAACATTTGAAAACGTATTTCTACACCATGTACAATACTGAAGTATCCTTAGAATCATTCAAAACATAGCGTTCAACAATTTTACATTTCAATTTCACAATTGAAGACTCATATCTTATTAACTTTGCCACTCTCGGTGTGCATGTAATACTACTAGTAGTTACCAACCATAAATAGCCCAGAACAAAATAATCATAACCTAATTTAAACTACCATTTTTCCCTAATGTATAAATATTCTACGAAAAAGTTTTTTTCACTATTAATATTTGCGGATCAGATAATGTCAAAATTATTAATAAAATTGAAGAAATGGTTTAATCGAAAATAGTCCATCTGTCAATGTAAGTATGAAAAGAAATTTCTCATAAGAAACTTCTACTTCCCAAAAGTGATGTTTTCCTCCGTACTATATTTTATATTATAAGTATGACGAAATACGTGTGCACTCTCTTGTCGTTGACTCTGCGAATTCGTTCTTCTACTATGATTACATATTATATTTTAGAACTTATGTTTTGCATAAAATGGTTTTTCCTTTGCTACACTCATATTTCTTTATAACATTCTTAGGTACTGAATGTTGCAATTTTTTTAATGTTTTTTACGATATAAATCTTATAATTTCGTTATATCGGAGTAATTTTATAAAATTAAAATAAAAGGAATAATAAAGATTGTAAACATCTAACTTATATAGTTGAAACTTATAATATTTTAATTACGTGTTAATTTAAACAATGTGGGTAAGGCCTGAGGTAGGAAATATTTTTATTTCTGAAAGTGGACGTCTGTGGCACTTTCGTTTTATCAATTTCTTTCTGATTCTGTATTTGTACCTTCTGTTTGTTAGATGATAGCGCTTTGTTTGTTTCTTCTTTTTTCCTGGTTGTTTGTCGTGTTTCGGCCCAAGTCGAGTTCATGTAGCTGGGTGCACTTGGGATTCGATTTCTTATTCTAGCGGATCTCCGAATTTCCGGCGGAGGTCTTAGTGAGAGTTAAGGTCTTCCGCCCGTTTTTTCCTTTTCTGGGGTGGTATCTTTCCTGTTGGTGGTTGTATAGTTTTTCCCGTTGACCAAAGTGGTAGTGCTGCTATTTTTGCTGGGTTTATTTCGTCTGTGGTTTAATCTTGTGATTCTTCCTGCTTCTCTGGTGTGTCTCCTTTATTCTGTTCTGTCGTTGTTTCTATGATCTCGTGTTCTCTGTCGTCCAGTTTACCATAATATGATTTTAATCTGTTAATGTGGACTATTTGGGATTTCTTTCCTATTTTTGATGCGATTTGATATGTGACTGGCCCTACTTTGTTTTTTATCTCGATTGGTCCTGTCCATCGGTTTTGAAGTTTTTTGGATACGCCTGTTGTGGTACTTATGTTTAGTAGATATACTAGATCTCCTGGTTCCAACTCTCTTAGTGTGTTTTTTTCGTTGTATCTGTTTATCCTGTCTTCTTCGTTCTATCTTGTTTCGTTTGTTACATTTTTCTGTTTTCCTCCTTGCGTTCTGTGTCTGTGCGTCTTGCTTCGTAGATTATGGCTATTTCACGTGTGTTTGTCGTTTTGCTTTCTGTTGGTTTATTTATGCCTGTAATTTCCTTTGTTTTTATAACCGGGTTATTTTCTTTTTGCCCTTGGTCTGTTATTTCTTGTTGCGGAATGTTTGTTTTGTGTTCTACGATCTTATTTTATTTTGGCTTAAAAATAGGATAGGTTGTTTCAAAAAGTTGTTTAAAGCTTTTATCCATTTTTATTAACCAGGATAGTTTATTAAAAGACGAATGTCGCCAAATAGTTTCAAAAATTTAATATAAAATTTTGTTTATAAAATAGTACAGGTGATTTTCTTTGTTTTCTTCTCAAACTTAAGATAAGAATAGTTTATTGATAATAGCATGTGCTAACAAATATTACACATATGATACAATATAATGGATTCCAATGTTTTTTAAACACTAATTTTTTTCCGATATACATTATGTATTTTGTAGTGTATTTGTCATCCAAGGGGCGAACTTCGTGTTTTCCCTTTTACATTTTTTTGTATATGTACATATATTTTTTAAGTGTTTCAATGAAAGTATTTGTTGCATAGTTGATCTGGATTCAAGTATAAGAAATCCCAAGATTTTTGTCTGATTGTATTTTTAAGTTTTGTTTCATCTATGTATTTCACTATTCCTCGTTCCTTGGGGCATTTGGTCTTTTCCAGTACTATCTGTATTATTGTTGAAAAATTATCTGTAATGTCGGTTTGCAATACTAGGGACAGTATTTGATCGAGTACGCTGAATTTGGATTTTAAAAATATACGTCGAATATCAAATTATTGGAATTTTTTCATATAACGTTTTCACATTATTTTCAAACGATGTTACTTGCAGTTTACTCGGAATTCTTTGTGTGTTTCAAGAGAGTGCCAACGCTTTCAATTAACGTGTTGATTTTTAAATTTAATTGAGATATTTCATCTATCATCAACCTTTTAAATTCTAAAATAAATTTAAAATATGATTAAATATAAAAATTAATTAGAATCACTTAGTTTAGTCACATTGATCATCATTGATATCTATTTGTGGTGATGATTTATCTCTTTTGTGAAGTGTTCATCTGATTTCACTGCCACAAGGTTTTGACTCTAAAAAAAATTAAAAAAAGGTACATTATAGAATTAAGTATTTTTATACTAAAAGTCAAATTTAATATGCAAACTTGAGGTTATTATAAATTATGATTTAACTTAAGAAACAATGTACCTCTAGGAACAGCAGATCACGCCATATCATTTGATTCTTTATTCTCAAGGGAAATTCCTCCAGCTTCAGACCTCATAGTTTCGGCAATAGATTCCACTTGAATCTCTGGAGAAGTACTACCCGATTTATAATTCCCCGACTTTTTATACAATACTGAAAAATATATTATTTGCACAAAACATTCTAACTAATTTCTTTAAATACTTACAATTTGTTTGTGGTGTAGGTTTAAAAACAGGATAAATGTTACGATTTAATGAGGGACTCTCGTCTGAATCAGAACTAGAGTGATGAGACATATACCTTGTATTTTTTTCCGTATCCTTGATCCCCGTCCTTTGTAAATATCGGTACTAGACGAAAGGTCCGTTGTAATTAAAGCCTTTTTGACTTTCATTTGTGCTACAGTAAAGTCATCTACAAGTTAAAAAATTATTTCTCTTTAAAAAATGACAAATACAATAAAACTCTGTGAAAGTCTCTAGTATACTGATCCATTTGTTATTGTTTTACTCCCGACATTTTGATGTCGTTAGTAACCTTCCAAGCGAATAGATGGCGTTAAAAATGCAATTTAGCAGTGGCTATAAAAGATCGCAGGGCATGGCCCCCTCTCTGTGGGGCTCCCTCTTCTGTTCTCTCCTGTTAGGTGCCTTTGTTGGCTCCTCCTTGATGCTTCTCTGTTCCAATTTCCTTCTCTTTGGTTCCTTTGTCCGCTGTACTCCCCGTAGTTATTTTGTTGTATTGCGACTTTTCCTTCTTGGTTCCATTGCTTAGTATTGTATTGTTTGTGTGCGTCTCTATTATTGTTCGTTCCGTCTCTTCTGTTAGCGTAGTTTGGTTTGTTTGTTTCATTGAACCTTTTCTTTCTGCAGTCTTTGATCCAGTGGCCTTGTTTCCCGCAGTAATAACATACATTTTCATCTGTAGTTGGTTCATAAGTCTCTTTGTTTCTGCAGTATTCTGCTGAGTGTCCCTGTTTTCTACAGATTTGGCCAAGCCACAACTGGACCTGATGGTATATCCGAAAACTGAGAAGAGACGATACATTAAATGTTTTTTTGTCGGATTTAGCTTAACGTGTATTCCTCAGAGCGTTTGTGGTCGAAAGAGTTACAGAATAATAAAAAAACGGGAAGCTGAGCATTATTAATTATAGAACGGGTTTTTCCTTGTGTTGTGTGAATTAGTTGCTTATGCTTTTTTTTTAACTATTGTGCCTTTGCCGAGCTCTGTTACCGTTAACTGTTAACGAAATTTCAAGAGTTCCTAATGAGAAATATTCATTATGGAAAATTCTATGGAAAAGGTCCTAGGGTGGGATATAGAAAACTGGGATTCAGACACCCCTAGACCCTTCATTATAAAACAAAAATATGTCTGATTTATAATTTTCAGAGGTCAATGTAATATTTAAATTAACTAAAAGGTAGAGTTGAAAACTCATTGACGGGACTGTCAAGGTTAATTAGGATTCAGCCCTTTGACAGAAGTTTAAAGTTTTCAGCTAGGGAATAGAGATTAATAGGTATGTGAACTTCAACATGACATAATTTCAAAGAGCTGGTTTCTCTCCACTCTTTAATCATAATTTATTGGTACCTATATAAAATAGCCACCAACTTCGAAAACCATCTAATTGTTATTGCTAGATTATCCTGGTAGTTAAACAATTGCTGTATACTAAGTAGTTATTCACAAAATAAAATACTCGAAATATTCTGCTAGGGAGATATTTGTAGGGGAAGACGGGGCAGAAATGAGATGAAAAAAACTGTGTTTAACAGAAATGACAATTTTTCAAAACTTTTGACAAAAAATTGGGAATAGGCTGCTAAATGGTTTATGCATTTATGAAAAATTACTACACATATTTATTACGTAATTCAACAAAAATATCAACAATTTGGTAATATTGTGTATTCTGTCCAATGTGCCCCATCGTGGGGTAGATTTCACTTTTGATACATTTATATGGGGCAGTTTTGACATAAGCAATAAAATAATATAATGGTACAAAATCATAAGCTTTATTTCTAATATATTTATTGGTTAATTGACAGTATGAAATTTTCATTTTATATAAAATTAATGATTCTTCGCCAAATTTTTCTTATAAGAAATGAAACTTCAAAAGTTTTTGTTTTTTACCGACGTTTCGATTCCTTTATTTATATAGGTTCATTATCAAGGCACAATAAAAAAATTTCTTATATTTATTCAACGATGATATTGACATTATTTAATCAAAGTTGAAAATATATATTTGAGAGTTTACACAAACATTTAATCAATATCCCTATCTTTTCTTATATTATAAAATTTGAAATTGAAAAACTCACCAGTTATTTTTATACCTCCTATATAAATAAAGGATTCGAAACGTCGGTAAAAAACAAAAACTTTTGAAGTTTCAATTCTTATAAGAAAAATTTGGCGAAGAACCATTAATTTTATATAAATTTATTCATAATATTCGGTAACAATGGAATATATTAACGAATATTCATTTCATTTAAGGATAAAATAATGGAAGTTAATATCAAATTCGTAATATTTGTTAAGAAAGTTAGGATTTGGTAAGATTGCGATGATTTCCATCCTATTCACATCAGAAATATCAGGTACATCTGGATAATAGAACTTATTGGAGTTTCAATTCTTATAAGAAAAATTTGGCGAAGAACCATTAATTTTATATAAATTTATTTATAATATTCGGTAACAATGAAATATATTAACGAATATTTATTTCATTTAAGGATACAATAATAGGAGTTAGTATCAAATTCGTAATATTTGTTAAGAAAGTTAGGATTTGGTAAAATTGCGATGATTTCCATCCTATT
This sequence comes from Galeruca laticollis, assembly GCA_963921935.1. Taxonomy (NCBI): domain Eukaryota; kingdom Metazoa; phylum Arthropoda; class Insecta; order Coleoptera; family Chrysomelidae; genus Galeruca; species Galeruca laticollis. The sequence goes on along the minus strand of OY998176.1, from coordinate 146,635,043 downwards.
CACATCAGAAATATCAGGTACATCTGGATAATAGAACTTATTGGAGTTGAATTTTTTTCTTAAAAAATTTATCTGAATTTCTTCAATATCTATTTTTTTCATTCTACCAAAATAGTAAATACCGGAACACTTTGTTGGAAACTGAACCAAAACATAGTTTTCTACCGCATTGTTTGGTCGTCCGTTATTTCAACAATTGAATTAGCTCCAATACTACCTTCTAAACGAAGTGAAAACAATGAGTCTGTGTCACATTCTTCTTCAAAATCTTCGAACTTTCCTTTAATCCTTTTTTGGATGATTCATTTTCCGTAATCTGAATATTTTTCTCATCAGATTCTTCTAACGTTTTTTTACCAATTTTCTTCTTTGGCGTTTCATTTTTCTTTTTAATTTGTTTGTCATTATTTCCACAAACTATATTTTCGTTACGCTTTTGAAACACTTTTTTTGCCTTTTTGACTTCTTCTTGTTTTCTTATTGCTGCTCTTTCCATAATTTTCTTCATTTCAAGGGAATCCGTATTGTTTTTCTACAATTATAAGTTTTCTTAATGAAGGTTGGGAGAAGTCTTACATGTTCATGTGAAAATAATGTTTTCGTTGTTTGACCAGTTACTGCACTTACTGGTTTGTTATTTTTTATTTCTTGTGTTATTTCTAAATGTAATGTGACCTCCGACTCCATTATGTCTATAGTAGGTTCAAACGTAACACTTTTGTCATGATTACTAGGAGCACTTGTACCAGCTAAATATGTCTCTGCCTATAATAATGCTGCAATGGGTTGCGGATCTGGCAGTTTAGTTCCAAGTTGATTGTCTATAAAGTCTGATTCTTTAAATATGTTAGAGTTGTATGGGAAAATACCTGTGGCACTAAATCCCGCAGTTATATTTTTTGACGAAAATTAGTTCAAAAAAGGGGATGTTGTAAATTCTCCTATGTCATAAATAGATGTATTTTGACCAGGATGGTTGATGATTAAGTAGTTTAGGGATTTTTTCAGTTATGCTTTAAAAGGTGCAAAAACTTCAACATCAAGAGGTTGGAGTTTGTGTGATGTGTGAGGTGGAAAACTGAGCAAAATTATACAGTTTTCACGGCAAAACTGAAGAGCATTTACTGAGAGGTCAGTGTCACTATTTTCGATTAGAAGTAGAAGGTATTTGCCTTCTTCTGCCTTTGGCTGAAAGTGTTTTTCAATATGCTTTAAAATATCTATGAACAAATCTGCTGTACTACAACCACTTTTATTGCATAAGCCTATTCTACCAGCTCGGAAAAATATATACCAGAGGTAGGTAGTTTTCTTGGGTTGTAATTATTCCCACCACTGTTATGAGGGAGCCCCTCTCCGCTGACACCGCTTGTCTAGCTTGCTTTTGTCCTACAGGCGGTATAACTCTAGGTTGATCCAAAACAGTTGTGACACCAGTCTAGTCGAAGTTTACTATGCGTGATGGCTCAAAGATATATTTAAGCATAACTTTATTAATGTTGGAATAAAATTCATCTACGCTGTTCTTATTAAAACCTCTTATACTCGCTAGGCTGGTATTCTCGAATTCTCTTGAAGAAATTTTACCTTCATGCCTTTCCATAAATGATACAATCCAGTCCATTCCTGCTATTTTATCTGTTTTCCAAGATGTTGGCATTGATTACTTCAGCTAACTGGTATGCAAAAGTTCTCATTTGAATATAATTTAGCCCATAATTTAAATGGCAACACTTCTTTAAGTACTCCACCAGCAATAGTTCTTCTTAATTGGTGAACACTTGAAACTTGTGTATTTAGACGAATAAGTAGCTTTGTCCTCAGTCCGTGAATATTCTTCGCTTTTTTTCATTCGATATATTAATGTCGTTCGATTATGTGACGAGCCACTTCTCTGCAACTGTACTTGCGACAAGCAATATCATTTAATGCTTATTTGATCTCTATTTCATCAATATTACATCGGTTATAAAATTGTAGATATTAGAGACGAATTCCACTAGAGTAATATAATATTTGTAGTACATATGTACATTGTTCTAAATAAACAATAATTGACGGCACCCAGAACCAAGATTTTTTTGTTTTGCCAGGCCTAACTCTGTAAAAAGTGTGAAGGGATGTTCTAGTTTCATAGTAAATATTTGCAAAAACCCAAAAATTTACATATCAAAGTAGAAATATCTACCACAAAAAAGCTTTAATATTTTATTTATATTATTAGTATACTTATTAGACCATTTCCCCAATTTGTTTTTCAAATGTTATGTATAAACCCGAATTTTTACATTATTATCTACTACACATTATTAAGAATAACAATTTTAGAAAGCTTAACAGGTAGGTATGTCATTAACTATTACTACGAACAAACAGGAAAAATTGTTGGCCATTGTTAAAATTAGAAAGTCGTTTAACAAACTTTATCATATTGTACGCTTTATCTATAAAATCTACCTGACTTCCAATTTATATATAAATAAACTTCAATAACGAATATTATGAAAGGACCACTTAAAATACATTAATTTGAAGTAAAGGTGAAAGTTTATGTTTTTTGGAATCTATTTATTATTTACATCACATAAAATAATGAAGAGTAATTATAGGATTCTTCGTATGGTTTTTGAAGCAATAAATAATTGTGTCTGTACAAAAAAAACAATTTTCGTAGAAAAATATAATGTAACTTATTTCCTTATTCATTTAATTAACAATAAAGAACACATTAATGTTATTTTGATTTATAAACTCGATTTTACATAGCGTTATACATGTGCCACAATTTATTACTTTTAAATCAAAATTCAAAATATCGTGTTACCCTAGTACGTATTAGCAACCTCTCAACCTTTAAAACTTTGCATGCGGATTGTACGTCGCCTGTTCTTCTCGGTAACAGAGTTTACAACGTTGTCAAGTTGTATGGCTTTCTCGCGCATCGTCAACTGCCAAAATTAATTTGCCAACCTGTATATGGTTATTAAACTGATAGTAGTAGCAACAATAGTGACACTTCCACAGAAACAGAAGCGGACCTTAACGTTTCAATGAGGTACTTTTAATCATTACTTTATCGTAAAAATTTTGTATTTAAATATCAAATATAGCAGTGATGTATAAAACAGAACCAATATTTTAAATTATGATCATATAAAAATGTTAAAAGTAATTCACATACCTCCGTCCCCCGCCTCTGGCGCTTGAATTCAAATGTTTTTATGTACCGATAATGTAGCTGACTAATTTCAATTTTAGTTAGACCAGGTTCGACATAAGTTATGAGTATTAAATTTCCGTAACAATGGTTGGTAAACAAACAAATTAGTAGCATGCAGCTTCGTTTTGAATCTATTCATATTTTGATGTAGGAAGTTTGTATAGGTCATCACGTATCGAAGTTCATATTGTTTATGAAAATATATAATTGTCTGGTTATGCTCACCTTCATCGTAACAGGTTAACATGTTTTTCCGAGACTAAATTCTATTAGTATGTTTAATATAATGATCCGAAAATATGATTGAAAAATGTTTATACTTTGAATCAACCAAGAAACTTGTGGCTTGATAGTATTTATAATAAACAAGTTCATAATTACTTGGGAGATTTGAAACGTTATTCAAAACATGAACATAATGAGGTCATAAAGTAAAAGATAAATGTATTTTCTATTTAATTATGATTATAAACAGGTCAGTTTCCATATATGACACTACTCTTTCTGAATAAAATTATATACTCATCTGCCCCTGAGAAACCGGAAAATTACCTGGAAGCAATTACCCCTAGGAAAATTCCCCTAATACAATTGCCCGAATGGCAAATTCCCCGAATGGAGAATTGCCTGATCGGCCATTGACTGAATTGAAAATTCCCCGAATATATAAATTATTATTACAACTATGTTGTATAATGAATATATTGAGGACATGTGATTTGAGAAAACTTTATTAACAATGAACCTACGAACTATGACTCTCTCGATTTGATGCTTTTTCCTCTCTTGACATCTGCTGTCAGATCGACCGAGAACGGCGCGGTTGTCGGCTTGTCAAAAGAGTCTCAACACAGCCCCCACCTTGAAAGAATAACCATTTCAATGGATTATGCATACTGGCTGGTACGTCTAACATTACCCCTCGGAGTTTTCACTGAAATTACTCTTACTATACCGTCTACTCCAAGATGAAGGTCTACTAGTCTAACCAGTTCCCATCGAAGAGGCGGTACGTTGTCTTCTCGTAATAAAACTAAATAATCAACTTCCACCTTGGATTGCTGATTTCTCCACTTAACTATGGTTTGCAGTTGGGAGAGATACACTCGGAACCACCGGGACCAGAATTCCTGCTGCATTTTTTGCAGTAGTTGAAAAGTAGACAACCTGTTTTGCGGAATCTCCTCAAAGTTAGCATTTGGTATGGTGGTAAGCGGTTTACTAATCAAAAAGTGTGAGGGGGTAAGTGCGGTCAGATCATTGCGGCCAGAAGAAAGAGGGGAGAGAGGACGAGATTTATCGCATTACCCAAAACTCCCCTCAAATGTTATTTCCAAGATTTAAACCCTGCTTCCCACAAACCTCCCATATGTGGAATGAAATGCCACTGTACACCTTCATTTGTAAACAACTCGATCACAGTTTGTTTATGTTTTATTAGAATTTTTCCCAACTCCAATAAGTCCGATAACTCCAACAAACGTCTTTCCGTTGTCAGAATAAATATATGAAGGCACGGCTCTCTTAGAAACAAAAAGTCGAAATGCCGCTCAGAAAGCTTTCGTCGTTAAGTCGGAAACCAACTCTAGATGGACATATTCCGTGAAAAAGCATATAAATACTGCAATGTGACATTTGGAAGTCTCACTTCCCCTGCACTTTCTATCTTTGAGAATATACGGGCATGCATAATCCCCCCCCCCCTTGTTTAAATGGTGCGCCGCAAGTTACACGAGCTTTAGGTAACATTACCATAGTTAGGAATTTTTGGCTAGGTTTATTTCGAAAATAACGGATACACTCATAAACGATTTTTCGTACCAACACTCTACCTCTAATTGGTCAATAATTGTCTCTAACCCGAGCTAGTAACATTTGGGGACCAGCATGTAATAATCTCAAATGCTCGGATCTTATAACTAGTATGGTTAAAACATGATTTCCATTTGGTCACGCCGGATGCTTCTTTTCAAAATTATAGTTTGAAAGTTACAATCTACCTCCAATACGCAGAATTCCGTCATCGTTAATGAACGGGTTTGAATTAAGTAGCTTATTTTCCCTTGGAAGCTTCCCCTTTTTTAGAATCCCAATCTCATTCGCAAAAGAAACGCTCTGGAACAATATGACTAAGAGTTTCATCGCATCATTTAATTCTTTCACACTCAACGAACCCTTATCTTCTCTCCATTACGATAATCATGCAAGAATCTCAGACAATTAGCTGCGACATGTTTAAGTCTGATTAAGTAGAAAATCTGTTAAACTGAATATTTCCCTCATGTGTAAAAAATCCCATAAGAGCAGTGCAATTATCGATTGATTACAGCGGTAACTGTACTGTAGAAACCGAAATAGCACTGCGATAATTGCATTGTTTACGTATCCAGGGTGATGCCATTGTGAATCCATGATAATTAAAAATAAAATCAGTTTGACAAGTAAAGTCCAAAAATATTTTTGAAATGTCTCGTTTCGGATGTGATTCATTGGGAGTTATAGAAAATAAAGTGATGGAAAGCGAACCAAATAACACTAAACACAACAGACAATACGTGTGGCGACAGTTTATGAGCTTTAGTGATGAAAAAAATATACATTGGATGAAACAACACAAATCAACGTTTTGGCAGAAATATTAATGGACTGGGCATTCAATATGCATAAGCAAAATGGTAAGGAGTACAACGAATTCACTGTTAAAACAATTTGGAACGTCACCGCAAAATTACTAATGAATAAGTTTTTCACCGAATATAAAATTATTTTTAACCCTTTTACTGACATTGAAGGCAAAATTTGAGAATCTGTATGTAGCACGAATTTCGAAAAAAAATTTTACAGTAAACGTGGAAAACCAAAAATTTCTGAGCGGATACACATACACAATAAACATTCAATATGAAAAGTGTGAAAATTCTAATATTTACGTCAAATTTTGCAACAACGTTGCCAAAGGTGACAATAGAAAAATTAAAAAAGAAGAATATATCAACTACTGCTTCTTATTTTAAAGTCTCACCCGACAAAATTATTCAGCTCAAATGTATTAACTAAGCTAGGTGTAAATGAGTAAATGATCTAACATTTATGGCTTAAACAGTAAACATATGTTTTAAAGATCGCTCCCCGACACCTAACACATATCAATGGATAACCTATACACGTATGTGGTATACCTAATTAAGCCCGGATTACTGAATAATGTGCCGGGTCAACGTTTCGTAATTCGTGCGCGCGAGAATTGCGAATCGTCGACCTGGCGCTTTTTTCTGCAAACTATTGATAGCTGTTCATAAATATTTTTTGTTTTCAAATTGTGCATATATTTTTAATAACGTATGTGGTATACTTATTTAAGCCCGTATTACAGAACCTTGTGGATTGAAATCGCGAGCGAAGCGAGCGCGCCGAGTCGACGTTTCGCAAAAGGCGCGCGCGAATTGCAAAACGTCGACCCGGTGCGCTTTTATTGCAAACTAACTTCATGGAATTCCGAAATAACCATAGATAAAAAAATATCGATGTAACTGCATACAAACAAAATCGAGACTTACATTTTTCGTAATTTCATAACTTCATAAATTTGGCAACGTCGCTAATGTCAGTGGTTAGCAAATGGCAGTTGAGATTGTTGTCAAAGCATAACAAAATCATTTAGAAAATAAATAGTGTTTATCGTAATGATTCAGTCTACAATTATCACATATCTATTAGATTAGATTAGATTAGATTTTAACGGGGTTACTGCCCCCCCCCCTATCAGAGCTGTTGTCGTTACTAACATATCTATTAAGAACAAATTAAATGTTATACTTCGAGAATATATACGTATAAATACAAGAAAATATGAAAAATATCCATTCGAAAAGGGGCAAATTGGAAAATGAAAATCCTTCCACTGCGCTTGTTAAGTGTTTCCGCAGCAAAATTTGTGGTGCGATGTGTTTGTTAGTAAGTGCCTTACATAATTGAAAAAGAGTTTTCGAAATCGGTGTCAGGTAGGTTTTCTCAAATTTTACCACATTGAATTCAGAACAGCCAGAGATGCGAAAAATGCCAAGAGAAAATAATTACAAACTGATCCAGCGAAAAGAAAAGAAAGTGCAGTTTTTCTAAAGTACGATGAATTCCACAATATGGTTCGTGGTTGTGATGAAGACGCCTCAGATTGGTTACAGAGGAAGGTATTTTTTGTTTTTGCTTTTGAGTTAGCTTGGCGTGGTGGAAAAGGCTACAAGTGCTTAATTTTATATTTTGAAGAACAAAAAAATAACATAGGTGAAAAAACAGGAAGGATTATTTACGACCCTGTATTTACTAAGACAACGCAAGAAGGTAAAAACCATGCGCTTCACCGATTTGGCTAATAATGAATAAAATAAATCCTGATTTGTGTCACATTCGAGTATACAAAAAAATCTTAGAAAAACGTGATGGAATAAAAACAAATCGACTTTTTATTACCATAAATCCCGCTTGGAAGTTGAACAGAAAATGGTTCAAAGATGTTCCCGCTGGATGAAACACAGTAAGTAAATGGACTAACATACAAACCAAAATATCAGGTTTGAAAACAGAGAATATTAAACTAACTAACCATTCCTTACGAGCTACGACTGTCTCCAATCTCGCTAAAAAGGGTGTCGGCGAGCAGCAACTTATAAAAATCACTGGCCATTCCAATTCCAAATCGATAACGCCATATCTTTAAATGGATGGAAATGACCATGAAGAAATAGTGACAAAAATGCGTGGTAATGATGTACCACAGCACTTTCAAACATCTGCAGCCGTTAATGTACCGGTATCTGCATTGTCTAATCATAACACAAAGAGTTATTACAATTGTGTATTTCATAGCAATTCCTGCAACTGTTAGTTTAGGTTTACTTTTAAACAAATCGTTTTATCATATATTTCCGTTGTTTCTATTAAAAATAGTTATGAAAAAGTCGTATTATTGGATCTTTTTATTTTGTTTATACCTAACAGCATGTTTTAAAATGGATATTTTGTATTAAAAAAAGAAATAGGAATTCAATATTTGAACCAATATTTGTATTCGGGAAATATTCCCATTAAATATACTTCATCGGGATCAATATTTAAAAAATCACGAATTTTGTACTCGTAAAAATTGCAGCTTTCTTGGGCGTGTAACCTTTCCCATTTTGTTTCAGAAATGTAGCTTCTTTGTTTTTAAACGTCCACATTATTATTGGACTGTATCATACTTTTAATCATTGAATGATTCGACCATATAGTGTATGGATGGATGGATTTTGTTGTTGTACAAGTTCCGAAAAATTAACCTATAACACCGTCGCCGAGAAATAACTGCATGTCTTTTTTATCTTCCATTTCATAAATCTTGAAAACGCAGTTTCGTAAATTTTCCGCGATTCCGCTGGAAATAATTTTTGTGACGCTACTTTCGCTGCTTCTGCTAACTCCGATGAGGTCAGAGGAAATTCGGAATCAGACTTTTCAATTTTGCATTATTTAGAATAACTACGAAACAACCACTAGGTTCACAATTTTTGAAATCTAACCACAGAATTAAATTAACAGGTATTTGATTACTTAGAAGGTTTCCTTAGCAAGGCAGGTCTAATTGTCGATATAAGCAGAACAGCCTACCAGTTTGAACCTTGAAATGTCATATCGTTTTCCGACTTTAATATATTTTAATATCGTTTCAATATTTAGTCATCGTTTTTTCCGTCATAGAAAAAAATACACGGGAAAATTTTAACTCTCGATTTTTTGTCGGGACACAACACAACCCTGTGCTCAAATCTAATACTGTTTCCCCCAATATAATAAATATTCATTCAAACAACAAAAAATACGTTTTATTTCAAAAATTGTTATATATAGAGCTTTTATAATGGATTAAACAAATTGCTGATTTTCTAAAGTTTAAATACTACCATTGTGTTGATCCGTAACAGTGTAACCTAAGAGACAACCTTTGATGGCTCGTGTAAAACGTTTTACATTTCTGTAGCAGTTGGTGAGGATTTTTCGACCCTTCGGTCAATATACAGGGTGTTCATCATGTCTGGAAACTCCATCACCTCCACATTCGCCATCGATATAATTTGGTCGTTAATCCGAGTCGGGTAGATATTCCGCAATGGTGTTTTGGTCTATAATAACGTTCACGAATCCATGTCCATGTCATTTGAAAATTAGTGAATAAAGTAAGCCATCGTTTATCCCGACATGAAGTTGTCAACTGGTACCAAAACTTTTAGTAATGAATAAATCTTAATTGTCTACCATTTTGTTGAATTAATAAATCTACTAAAGTCTTAGATGACGCCTCGCATTGCACTTGAAACCGATCTCCTATATGTAGTACGCTATGTGCGAAAATATTATAATGAATAGATTTTAGAATATAGTTCAACTCATTGATCAATTGAAAACTGGTCAAAATAAATTAATTAAGGATAAGTTAGGTCTCAATAAATATACCTATTCAGTAATTCTAAGCTAAGTCAACATTTCCACACTCTCTCTGTGGACACATGGGTATTACATATTAGATTGACTCTCGTAATTAAATTGATTTCCGGGAACCTGCTCTATGAATGAGCCATTTCGTAGATCCAATTAAGTCAAACGATGTTCAATTAATAATTTTTATCATGAACAAAATGGTTTTACTGTTTCGACCCTTTGTGGAATCTACTCATATTACTATTTTAAATGAAACTAACTGTTACTAGATAATTCTACAATATAATGAAAAAATTCTGAAAAATTGCTTCGATATTACTAAGGGAAGGTTGCCAATATTGGACCGAAAATAGGATTAGTGACTTTGTAACCAAAATGTTGGTATCAATTTCACTAAATTTCACCTGCTGTTAGTACTGACTTTGAGTAATTTAAATAGATATTAAAACGCTGTTCAGATGTAATTATATTTTGCTAACATATATTTTAAGAATATTGTGCAATCAGTCCAATATGGGCAACTGGTTTCTTAAATTTGACCAATTAGTTTTTAAATTCAACCTACCCTTAAATTATCGCTTAACACAGACTATTTTCCTCGTCTTAATTTCCACCAATCACAAACGCGCAGTTTCAAATTACAAATGGTTTCTCGATGGAAAAACTGTACGACAGCATCTGTCAGCAGTTTTTTCGTGTTTACCCGCGGCAAATCTAAACAACTGTTGTCATCAAAAATTGCTATACCTTTGATAACAAGTAATTATTATTATATAATTTTGTTTGTAGTATTTTGTGATTAAATAAAATACCTGATGTTTTTCAGTTTTCAAATTGATACCTACACTTTTATTATGTACGCAAGTAAGGTAGTATGTTTTGTAAACTATGCAGAATAATCGGTTACTCGTGAAATAGTCTTGGCAAATACCATTCGGGCATCTAATTTTTCCTGTGAAGAAAATCGAAAAAACACCACGTAAAGTAATATTTTTTTCAACAAAATGAATTCGTGCAGGTGCAAGAATCCTCGTCTTCAACTCGGATTTTTGTTGCCACCACCACCTGCATTTTGTTCAACATATTACTTCGATTTTTTTCGGAAACATTAGATTCCTCTACTTACAAAAAATAATTTTGTTATTGATGCCTCATACTACCTTTTTAAAGCAAGCCCTAGCGTGTTTAAATCGAACTTTCAATCACGCGCGTTTTTTGATGTCCCTATGGTAACAACAACAACTCGAGAAACGTAAGTATCAATGACAACTTTTTTTATTAGTTTTTAAATTGTATATTTTCATTGTGAACCAATGTCTTATTTGGGTTTTTCTGCAAAAATTATTTATATATTCATATATACATTGTATCCTTTTAAATATAAATAAAGAAACTTTTTAATTATTGACAGCAGTACCTCGTAACGTCAAATAAAAATAAATACTATTTAGAATGGACTTTCACGAAACATGGCTGGGCATCGAGGGCGGACTTTTATGAAATGAAACTTGGCTGGGCATCGAGGACGGACTTCCATTTTTCTGTAGTAATAATATAATATTAATATTTTATGATTTCAAAGTGCACCAATAAAAAAAATAGCCTAAAGTATTCGTGGATAACTGGTCTTTCAAACGCTTGCTCTAATTCGCCGTCGTGCTCGAAAAATCGCGCGTGTTTCAAAGACCTCTTTATCCACTTATACTTTAATATACTAATTCAGAACTATATTAGCATATTAAAGTATGAGTGGATAAAAACTCTTTCAAACACGCGCGATTTTTCTAGCGCGACGGGGCAGCCGGAGTGCTCTAAATAGAGCAAGTTATCCACGAATACTTCACGCTATTTTTTTATTGGTGCATAAAATATTATTATTATATTATATTATTACTACAAAAAAATGGAAATCCGTCCTTGACGCCCAGTCTAGTATAATAAATGTCCTCCTCGATGCTTAGCCAAACATCTTAGAAGTCCAGTTCATACAATTGATAATTGATTTGAATACGGATAAACTGGAAATTTACTTTTATAAAATTTTATTCAGATATTTAAGGAGATCAGAATTTTAAGAAAGGAAATTTGGAGAAATTATAACATATTGATAATTTAAAATATAATCCACTAAACTTTAAAAAAATATATATTATTATTATTTCTAAATCAGGTTTATTAGAATCATTTATTTGGGACACACTGTATACATGATCATTTTAGACACCCTATATACACATCAAAATTATTGTGACAGATAACCTACAAAGGAATTGAAAAGTCAAAAATGACATTTTAGGAAATCATGAAAGAATGTATAAATACAATTCTTTGTTGAAGTAACTGATTTTACGTATTAGATTATTATCATAGATATAAGTAAAAAACTAATAAATAATTAACATGTAATAATCATAAGAGGGTAGTGAAGTTCGCGTTTCAAGTGCGCCAATAGAGATAGAGATGAAAAAAACCATTTGAAGCAGGATTTAAAAAAAAATGAGATGGATTGAGAAGTAGCGGTAGGAAGGCAGAAATTTTTTTTGGCAGATAGATGTCAATAAGAAGATTTGTGAAAAGAGAGATTTAACAAGAAAAATAAAAATTATAATCAAGGATTTGAAAACTACGACATATATTTTCCAAACAGAATTCCGGTACGAGAATTGAATTAAAATTTATTGAGACTGAATAAAAGTTATTAGGAAGAAATAAAATTAAAATTTAGAATTTGAAAATTATAACATATACCTTGCAAAGAAAATTTCGGTAGGAGAACTAAATTAAAAATTATTGAGGCAGCATACAATGGTAATTTAACTGCCAAAGAAGTGAAGGAACTTTACCTAATATACAATTGGATATAGCGTGTCATATTTTGAGCTCGTATTTATAGACATTTAATTTAATTATAGTCATTAGGTCAGTAATTTAAATAGTAAAGGAAAGCTTACTTTTTTTAGAAAAATATGATAACTATTAAACGCATTATCATACAATTCAAGTGTTCGATTGTAAATTTAAAATTATTATTCTAACTGAGTAAAAACGATACAAACCAAAAAGGAATTGTATTTAAAATTTCATTTTGAAAAGTTGTATATATCGTATTCAAATTAAAAGAAAATTGTTAACATTGATTTGATTAACTATTGTAAAAAAAATATTCGTATTAAAAAATTATTATGTTCTCTAAATTTATTCAATAAGGGCATGAACCGCAACCCAGTAACGAGTCTTATCATTAATCATATTAACAGCTAGCCGACATTAAAAAAAGGAAATCATTTTTTAACCTAATTTCATTAGTTAACCCAGTAATAGTAGTATATTACAATTTGTCGCAAGCCAACGTGGGGCTATTGCTGCTATAATTGCAATTAACCTTCTTAATTATTTGTATTTCTTTAATAAAATATAAATACATTTATAAAAAACATAGACTACTGAACAACTTGACAATAATAAAATAATATGCCAAACACAAGAGCGAAGAAGGATAACATGAACACAGAAAAAGAACAATCTACAGCAACTACAGAAGATATTGGGATGGAGACACCAACACAACAGCAAAACCAATCGTTAATAGAAAGAGTTAAGGAAATGGAGAATCTGCAAGGATTAATGAAAACTCTTATAGAGAGTGTGAATGATTTAAGAAAAGGGAACCAGGAAATTAAGAAGGGAGTGGAAGAAGGAAATACGGAAATACGGAGTTAAATAGAAAACTAGAAGAAGGAAATACGGAGTTAAATAGAAAATTAGAAGAAGGAAATGAAGAAGTCAAAAGGAATATAGAAGAAGTACGTAATGGAATGGAGGAATTGGAAAGAAATTTAAAAATTAACCTCGAAAACAAATTTGAACAATTAAAACAAGAAATGATACAAGATAGAGATGGATATAGAAAACAAATGGAGGACCGAATCTGTGAGAAGATAGAACAAATGGGAGAAGTCATAGGAGGAATAGAAGACGAAATTAGAAATAAGGTTGACAGAATACAAACTAACACGGAACAGACGTTCCAAGATTGTAAAGAAATGATAAATAAAAATGGGGAAGAAATAAAAACAGTTAAGGACAAAATGATCCAAGAAATACAAAGCGAAGACAGTCGTAACAATGAGAGGGAAGAATATAAATTGAAACTAAAAGAAATGGAGGTAAATTTTAAAAAAATGTACGAAGATCAGGAAGAAAAAGAAAGGAGAATAAGAAAAGATATAACAAGAATACAAGGAGAAAATAGGATAGTTAATATTGGAAATAATAATATAAGATTTGATGGGGATTTTTAAAAGATACATCCTGTAACATTTATCAAAATGCTAAGAAACAAGATAAGGGGAAAATACGGAGCAGAAGAATTAAGAGAACTTATAAGGGAACATCTTGAACACCATGCCTTAATATGGTTTACGAGTAAAGAAGACGAAATAGGAAATTTAAATCAATTTGAAAGAAAATTTATAGAATATTTCTGGGGAAACAATGTCCAATCAAAAATTAGTGAGAGATTATATTTTGGAAAATATGATGAAAATAGAGGCAATTCGTTTAATTCCTACGTACTTCAAATGTATGCTATGGTAATACATTTGAATCCAAGATTAAACGAGGAAGAAATTGTTTTATATTTATCAAGACATTTTAAGGATCAGATAACAGAGACAATTGCCATACAAAATATTGCAACAATAGACAATTTATGTAAATATCTGCAGAGATTAGAAAGGAGCAGAGGAGAGCCAGTGCCTAGAAAAAATAATAATATAAATCAGCAGAGAGAAGTTAGACAAAATAATAATTATGGAAATTTTACGAGTTATAGAAGGAACAGAAATTATAACGATAATGATAATAATAGAATGGACAATAATAACAATGATAATCATAACTCAAGGCAACAAAATAATGGAGGAAATTGGAGAAATTTTAACTATGAGAATAACCAAGAGGGAATTAACTATAATAATAATTACAGGTATGACAATAGAGGTAAATATATAAGGTGTCATTCAAATAGTAATACGGAAAATAGACAAAATAATTCCAATGACAATAGACATAACTATAACAGGAAACAAGTGAATTACGCAAGATTTGGCAATGATCGAAACAGAGCGAGAAGTTTAGAAGGAGATGGCGGAAGATCAACGTACAATAATAACGAAAATGACACTAGAGGAAGTAGTGCAGAGAGAAATAGTCAGGATAGACAGGAAATAAGAGTTGAAGAATTCAGGTACCCTGAAAACAACAAGCAGAGGCAGGATGAACACAGTAACGATAGACAGGATTTTTAAAACGTTGCTTGCTACATCAAAGTTTTGCTTTATGTCACCCTAAAGAGTTTATTGATTTAAATGAGAAATTAGATCAAGAGCAGGTATATGGTTTATTGTACGTACAGGGAAAAATGCATAGCAAAATATTACAAATTTTAATTGATACAGGAAGCGAAGCGTCTTCAATTGATTTAATGTTAATAGATAAGAATAATAGTTTTATTAATAAAGAAATGAAAATTCCTAAGGTAACTTTAACCGGTGTTAATAATCGTAAATTATGTGAAGTAAATAAAGTATATAACATAGATTTACAATTGGAAGAAACCATATTAAATTGTCATCTACTAGGTATTCCAAATTTAAATGTAGATATTATACTAGGAAATGATGTATTAGAACAATATGAAGCAGTCATCAATTATGAAGAGAAGAAAATACGGTTGAATGGAAAATGGATGCAATTAAAAGTAATAGATGAAGAAGAGGAATCGAAAAAAATAAGTTATTGTAAAAATAACAATTTAAAAGATGAAAATGAAAAATTTAAATATGAAAGAGAAGAAGAAATGGAAGATGTGAAAATGAATGGTAATATGATAGATTGTAATGAAGAATATTATGAATTTATAAATGAATTATTAATGAGGTATGAGAGATTAATGTCGAAGGAACCGAGAGTGGCTAAAAAATATGAACATAAGATGAAGGTGAAGAATATTGAGAATTTTAAAGCAAAATCATATCCAGTACCATATAAATTGAAAGATAGAATAAGAAAAGAGATACCACAAAAGGATTGGATAATAGAAAGAAACAATAAACCTCATATAAATTATAAAGTAGTTGTAAGGGAAAAAAAAAATAAAGAAATTAGGCAAAATTAAAATTGCCATTTGATGGACCTTTTATTGTCATGAAGGCGTATGAGAATAGCTATTTATTAAAGAATCCATATAACAATTAAGTGAGGGGAACAATAAATGTGCAAAACATATATAGATTCGAGAGAGAGCCAACATTTTAAAACCTCAACGAAACACAAATAATTAAAAATAAAATTAATAAAAAAATATAATCTAAAAATCACAACAGAAAAGATATTATAAATAGAATGGATTCAATGATACATTCATTATTTTATTTCAAGTAATTATTCATTTTAGTTAGTTTTATGTATGTATGTAAGAATGAGTTCATACAATTGATAATTGATTTGAATACGGATAAACTGGAAATTTACTTTTATAAAATTTTATTCATATATTTAAGGAGATCAAAATTTTAAAAAAGGAAATTTGGGGAAATTATAACATATTGATTATTTGAAATATAATCCACTAAACTTTGAAAAAATATATATTATTATTATTTCTAAATCAGGTTTATTAGAATCATTTATTTGGGACACACTGTATACATGATCATTTGAGACACCCTATATACACATCAAAATTATTGTGACAGATAACCTACAAAGGAATTGAAAAGTCAAAAATGACATTTTAAGAAATCATGAAAGAATGTATAAATACAATTCTTTTTGGAAGTAACTGATTTTACGTATTAGATTATTATCATAGATATAAGTAAAAAATTAATAAATAATTAACATGTAATAATTATAAGAGGGTAGTGAAGTTCGCGTTTCAAGTGCGCTAATAGAGATAGAGATGAAAAAAACCATTTGAAGCCGGATTTAAAAAAAAATGAGATGGATTGAGAAGTAGCGGAAGGAAGGCAGACATTTTTTTTGGCAGAAAGATGTCAATAGGAAGATTTATGAAAAGAGAGATTTATCAAGAAAAATTATAATCAAGGATTTGAAAACTACGACATATATTTTCCAAACAGAATTCCGGTAAGAGAATTGAATTAAAATTTACTGAGACTGAATACAAGTTATTAGGAAGAAATAAAATTAAAATTTAGAATTGGAAAATTATAACATATACCTTGCAAACAAAATTTCGGTAGGAAAACTAAATTAAAAATTATTGAGGCAGCATACAATGGTAATTTAACCGCCAAAGAAGTGAAGGAACTTTACCTCATATACAATTGGATATAGCGTGTCATATTTTGAGCTCGTATTTATAGACATTTAATTTAATTATAGGTATTAGGTCAGTAATTTAAATAGTAAAGGAAAGCTTACTTTTTTTTAGAAAAATATGATAACTATTAAACGCATTATCATAAAATTCAAGTGTTCGATTGTAAATTTAAAATTATTATTCTAACTGAGTAAAAACGATACAAACCAAAAAGGAATTGTATTTAAAATTTCATTTTGAAAAGTTGTATATATCGTATTCAAATTGAAAGAAAATTGTTAACATTGATTCGATTAACTATTGTAAAAAAAATATTCGTATTAAAAAATTATTATGTTCTCTAAATTTATTCAATAAGGGCATGAACCGCAACCCAGTTACGAGTCTTATCATTAATCATATTAACAGCTAGCCGACATAAAAAAAGGAAATCAATTTTTAACCTAATTTCATTAGTTAACCCAGTAATAGTAGTAAATTACAATATATATATATATATATATATATATATATATATATATATTAATACAGATCCTCTATTTGAAATTTAAAAGAAAGTAGAACATAAGGAAATTCATTTATATTTGGCTGCCATACTTTTGATACACACTGTGTTATACGTAAATTCACTAATTTTGATTTAGTAGAAATATCAAATTTGGCATTTCAAATTTTGATGACATTTATGTGGAATATATCTAATGATAGATAGAACATATTATGATTTGGAGAACATATTTGAAATTTTAAAATATAGAGGTCTCTGCTAGCAACATTACAAGTGTAATAGAAGAATTCAAATCTCACTTGGTCATTGAAAATCATAGATTAGTAATTTTTTTTAAAACGATTAAATTTGGTAACCAACGGAAAGGAGATTTATTTATTTTGCAAAAATTTAGTGAGTTGTGTTTGAAACCCCGAAGAAACAACATCGTAATTAGAGGTGTCTCAATTTTGTGGTAGATAGTAGAAGTTGTATATCTATACAACCAGATTCAAAAGCCATTTCATTATAAAGCCAGTGCGTGCATAATTCGAATAAGAATTGCATCGTATGTAGTGAATGTGGTTCGAGTTTTCTAAATAAAATTTAGAAGTTATCCTGAATTCTAAGGTCATTTAGAATTATACGAGTTGTCCAGTTATTAGTTGGTGAGTCCGATCCAGTTTTTTTTAACAATAATTTCTCGAGAAATAATAAGGCATATTTTAAATAAAATTTGGCATAGATGCATCTATTAGATTTTTGATTGCAAACAAAATTAATAAGTTGTATAAGGAAATTCACATAAGAGAAGAAAAATGTTGAAATTCCTTACATAAATTTTTAAGTTGCATGTACAAGAATTGTCGCTGCGACAATATACAATAACGTGAGGCGAATTGACATTTATCTTTACAGGAAGGTTTACATTAAAATGAAACAATTAAAATTCATCACAGAATATTAAATATATTACAATTTTGTCTCGCAATACGGGGCGATTACAATTAAAGAATATTAAAGAATTATAAATATATTATAATTTGTCATCACAACGTGGGGCAATTACAATTGGGGAATTATGAATATATTACCATATATATATATATATATATATATATATATATATATATATATATATATATATATATATAAAAGAAGATGATTCACGCAAAATAAAGTGCTACTGAAACATGCATGCATGCATGTCCGCGGTTACCACTCTGTTTCAGTAGCCCTTTATTTTGCGTGAATTACCTATGAATCTCTTTGTTATATAACATTAAATATAGGTATAGTTCATATCAATCTGCTAAAGTGTTGACCACAGAAGTAAATTATAAACAGCGTCTGTTTTTGGAAACGGCATATTTCAATCAAGATGATGGTTGTATGAATAAAAGACACACTTGAATAACCTAAGCGTAATCTTTGCATACCTTCCAGAATTTAGAGAATTAAATTCCAGTTATAATAACCTACAATAAAATTGATCATACCATCATAGTAGGATAAGTTAACAAAATTCTTAGAAACTTAACAACGTTATTTAATGTCAAACATATATATTTTTAATGACCGTTAATACTCAATTTCTTATATTTTCATGAGTTTCGGTCAGAAATAATTTTAATTTAATTAGGACACTCTGTAATATACATGTCAACTATCTTTAACATAGTTCAGTGTTTATATTGTTTGTTTTTATGTGTAATAATTGTCTTTTTTCAATTTAAGAAATACTACTGTACAGTAGTAGACAAGCCTCTACGGAGGCATAATCAAAAATTAAGTTTTAAAGAAATATATTTTAACTATATGTATTAAAGTGAATGTATTGTGTTTTAAAAATTTTTAGATAGGTTTGAAAATGGTTTAAATAAAATAGACCGAAACGTTACCACTATAAGCAAGTGATTTTATTTTTGACCGAAACCCATGAAAATAAAAAAAAAGTTATTTAATGTCTTTATGTTGTTTTTTTGAAGTTTAATAATTTTTTGGAAGATATTTCCAATGATTTTGTGTTTATATTTATTTTGCAACTATACCATCAATCTCATTCAATTATGTAAGTACTTTATATATAACACTTATTTTTATAATGTGACCATAACTATCAATTTTTAATTTTAGTCCTTGATAATGAATACATAAGTATTCGAAAGCACGGATAATAAATATTTAAAAGAGTATACCCTGGTATTCATTGCCACATAACCACAAAAATAATCTTAATTATTAAGTTGGCAAATAATTAATCTCAAACTATAAATGGGTCCGGCAAACCTCTGTCGTAGTTCTATAACTCTTATTGTGTATAACTTACACATATATTATGTTATATGTTAAGGGTAATTGAAATCATACATTTTAAAATTATGTTCATGTATATAGGGTGGTCAATTAGTAAAATGACTTAATTTTCTTCAAATGAAATGCCATACTTCTTCTACATTTTTAGAACCGAAATAGTTAGTAATATATACTCCCAAGAATTCACCCAAAGGGTTTGAATTTTCAGCACCATTTTAAAAAAACCGCAACTTTATAACTAAATTTTTCAAATTACCAATGTCCAAAGACAAAGGACTGAAGATTTTTTTAGACTCAGTGTTCGAACATCTAAATACTTTTTATTCACAGTGATAACGCCGCATTCAACACTTCTTGATTGTGCAAACAGTGAGAGAGAAGAAAAAGAAGAAGACTTGTCTGACGTCAGAAAGACAGACAGCCAAGTATTTTTTAAAAGTTAATTTTTGAATTTTGACGATAAATGCCAAATCAATAGAAATCGTTAATGTCATGTTGTTTTACTAAAAATAATTTTGTAATTCAATTAATAAGTGAAGTTTATTTTTATGTTGATAATAATGCTTATTTCATCATGGATATTACGATATACACTTAGTTCGAAATTTTTATTTTGTACAGTGGTCTTAAATAAATTTTTTTTAATTCGCGTATAAAAGGGACTTCATTATAACATTGTTTACAGTGTCACAATGAAGCTCTTTGAACACTGTAATAGTAATTTTTGGTGTACAGTTGGTTATTGAATTTAGTTATATTTTTATTTGACATTTGACTTTAACCTTAACAAAAATTATAAATAAAATGGTCTAGTGTTGTTCTAGCTAGCAAATTATTATATTAAAGGTGAATTAGAATGATTTATATATTGAAAATATTAATGAATAAAGTACGCTAACGTTTATTTATCAATGCTTTGCCAATTGTTCATTTTTATATTGTATATGGTCAATATATAGGTATACAAAACGTTCGATTTTTGGGATAAATTACCAGATATCTATGTGAAGCTATATTACAGAAATAATTCTGTTCATGATATAATATAAATAGATCGCAAGAGTATATACGAAGAAGCTCCTTTTTAAACAAATAATCATCCTCTTATTGCTTAAATGAAAGTTTGTTTACAATTTACAAAATTATTCGGTTATAATATGTCAAAAGTCAGAAGTGCTGAATTAAACGATCTGTGATCTGACCAATTAGGAATCTACAGAATTGCCAACTTAAATTCAAACCACTCCTAGTTTAAAAATAGGGATTATATGAAATTCTATTTTATTTAAATAATTAAATAAATGCGAATTATAAAAAATATTGTGTAAAACTTGTGCCACAATGACTTTCTGTAGTACTCGTGATTTCACTCTTACTACAAAACGAGTCATTGTGACACTTGTTTTACAAATAACTATTGTATTCCGAAAACGTCAATGGAAGTTTTTTCAGTTTTTTTCAAATGGGATACACTGTATAAGTATTCATCAATGGATACTGAACTGAACCAACGCCACCGAATAATTAATTAAAAATACATTCTTTGGACGTATTCTTAGGAATCTCATTTTCTTCTCTCTATTTCTTGTATTGACCGAAAACAGTAAAATCTTAGTGATAATTTGAGCAATGTAAAAAGAAAAAAGTTGGTCATAGTAATATTAGGGTAATATTGTGACGTTATACTTACTTGAGATAGATCTAAGACAATAGAAGAACAGCGACAAAAACAAATGTGACAATCCTTTTAGGCGAGCTTTTTAAATGACCAATTATCGGTTTTTACGTGGCTGTATATATATATATATATATATATATATATATATATATATATATATATATATATATATATATATATGTATAATCGAACATAGTTCTTGGCTAAGCGAAATAATGATTCACATTAATTTAAAGTCAATGGATTATTACTTAAGTAAATCCCGTATGATGTTATTCTCAGAAACTGGACATCATGTAAACGATTTTAAGTACAAATAGCTATTTGGATAAAAACCCTTCTCCCCCGCAGTAACCAACCAAATTGATGCATACATCAAAGCTCAAAACAGCTCATTCAAAATCAATTATACCTTATTGATGATAACGTTAGCAATGTGTCATTTATTAGAGATATCGGGCGTTGCTCTGTTTGCACGTTCGATATTGCAATAAAGATAGAAATTACCGTTTTCGCTTGAATAAACTTCGTTTTGTGGATTGAAACGAAAGGTTCGCTAACAAATTGTAATTAATCTTCTTCTAGCAGTATTGCAACATGTTAAACGTCGGGTACAGATGTTGATCAAAGGAATTATTTTTGAACGGGAGAATTCAATAGAGCTGTAAATAAAAAATAACGATTTTTTTGGTTAATTCCTTTGAATGAGCTCAAAGATTTCACATTATTATTATCAACACAGGCAATATATTATCGCTTTGGTAGGGCGTCGCATACAAATGCAATAAGTTGGAAAACAAAATTGTTTGCAGTTACAACAGAGAGAGACAAGTTTGATTATTTGTTTATGTTGGAGTTTATAATTGTTTTAATTTGGGGTAGTGTGTGTTGAGATTTGGCCCTGATATAGGATATATTTCCTCTGTAGGGCTGGGTTGGGGGTGTTTTGTTGGTGGTTAATGTGTGAGAATTGACTTTGGCTTGAATTAAGAAAAGTGTCTAGAATTGGAAGTTTTTGTTTTAATTGTGGAAGATTTGTGGTTTTTGCTAGAAATCAACCGGAGAGAGAAGCAGGATCGATTAGCAGCGAAATTGGGTGTTTTGAGAAAAACGTGGTTTTAAAGGTGTCTGAGATGGGGGATTAAGAAGTGTCTAGTGAAAATTAGGATATGTATAAGACGAACCACGTTGCGGATAGTTAAGAGTAGATGAGATGGGTGTTTGAAATTATCGAAAAAACTGTTCGAGATGGCTGTCTCCGATGTCTTGAGAGTTTAGAAGAAGGGTTATTCATTGGATAGGCAGACCTTACATCTGGTCGGAAGGAGGCCCGCTTTTAATACACTCGAATACCATGTTTGGGTTTATTTAAAATCAAAAGTTAATTCAACTGAAGTAAACACTAGATTTGACCTTCTACGGAGAATTAAGGAGGCATGCGACGAACTGAGAAATGACCAAGCTATGATTAGAATGTTGGTTGGGATCCAGAAACTGGCAGAATGAGAAAAGTTGATGATTCTATGGATTCAAGCTGAAAAATTACCATTTGGGGAAGAAAAATATGTTTTTTTTTAAATTTTGGGCAACCTCATTATCAAAACCTCTAGATTCGAACCAAGTTAATAAGTTAAAAACTTGTATGCGGAAACACCAAATACACTTCGTCATACTCATATTTTTCTGATCTTCCCAAATTTCTAAAATCTTTTTTGAAATATTGATAATATAGGGTGTTGTTTCGACTCGAAGCCTACTTAATAATTTTTTAAGGCCGGACCTGGAATAAGACTTATTTTGTTATTAGACACCACCGTGGACAAAGAACACGTTAACCAAATATTACAAATGTTTATAGGGTGGTTCACCAGTTATGATTAATTGAAAAATAGGAAAAGTTAATTAATCACCCTATATCTTGGTTATAAACAACGACAGACCCATAAAATATAGGTTATTTAGAAGCACCTTGGAGTTCTCCATCTACCATTATTTTATGCGCATTTCCCAACGAATCACCCTGTATGAATATTAACAAAAACGAAATGACCTTGATATTATTGATTTTATAAAATTTAAAATCACATTACACAATCATATCACAGATAACGCAAGGAGGGAACATCCACCTAATACACAAAAACTGGGTTATTTAGATATTGAATGATATTACAACCATTAACCCTTACCAGATGCAAAATTATCTCTCCATATCGCATATATCATATCTGCCCAACTTTTAAAACCTATTTACAGAAATTATTTCAATATTATTATTTAATATTATGATAGACAACATGGAATTGGAATTCAGATATTATTTTGTACTTTTTAAGATATAAAATTTAAACAGGAAAAACAGTAAAGTAAACATAGAAGAATTCCTCTCTGTACTTCGAGCTAAAAGTTATTTTGGCCTTTTCTTTCTATATTGAACTTAATTTGTATTGACCTTTTTTTCTCTCCTAGATGGAAATAATTCCGATAAGTATAGCTGCACAACTTAATTATAATTTTGGCAGAATACATAATAGTAGTTTGTGTAACTAGTGTGGATGGCTTCTGGTTTTATGTCAAATGACCTTTCAATAGTATTGGCGATATCTGTTTTTCTTACTCAAGGAATGTTCGATAGGTCTCAATTACCGCGGTTGATTTCCAGTAACAGAAATTTTTACTGTTAAGGCATTATTTCCTACAACTGCATGGAAGTGGCCACTGAACGGTGGACACAATATATAAATACGCATTTGGTCATTTTAAAAAATGGGCAATAATTTTTTACTCATTACCAATTATGTTGATTCTGTCTACTTGTTTACTACATTTACCCTTTTGGTAATTAAAAAAAAATAGTTCAATATCTAATGGTCTAAGCAATATACAGGGTGATTCATAAGTAATGGGCCAAAGTGTAACTACAGATTCAGAAGACAAAAGAATAGTATTCTCATTAACAACAATGGGTCTAGATCTGCTCGTTAGTGATATAAAGGATGATAAATTGAAAAAAATTATATAGATTTTTATTAACAGAACAGTTATTTTTCGAGATATTGTCTTGAAAATGGGGTATGAACAAGTGTCAGCTTGGACAAACAAGAATATGAGAGAGGATTTGAGTAAACTCGTAGATGTCGCCACATGCGCCATATCTAGTAGATGAAATCAGCTAAAAATTTTTTGTAAATCATTAATTTATAACTCACTTATTTAATTTGGATAGCGTCATCATTACTGTAGAAAAAAGGTATATTTCTTTGTTCTTCAAAATATTAACCGTTTTTGAGATATTTGAATTTATTGATTTCACCGCATGGCTCCAATGGCTGTACTTTACATTTATCTAACCGTAATTCATGATAATATTAAAATAAAATGACACAAAAATTGAGTAATCAATCATATTTATGTTTATAAAATACTATACGCCTGTTAAAATGAAGACGAACAACATTAGAACAGACTTGAGCTAGAGCTACTTATGAGAACTCTTTTCTGAAACCTAAAAGTTGAAGTGTTGTGAAACAGTAAAATTCAAACGGTAAATATTTTAAATATGAAAGAAGTACACCTTTTTTCCACAAAAATGATGAGGCTATCCAAATTAAATAAGTGAGTTATTTATTCAATGAGTGACTGAAATTTGTAGCTGATGTGGCGACATCTATGAGTTTACTCAAATTCTCTCTCATATTCTTGTTTATCCTTGCTAAAACATGTTCATATCCAATTTTCAAGTCATTATCTCGAAAAATAACTGTTCTGTTAATAAAAATCTATTTAACATTCTGTATCTCAGTAAGGAGCAGACTTAGACTCATTGTTGTTGATTAAAATATTATTCTTTTTGTCTTCTGAATCTGTAGTTCTATCATGATTTATTAATTTTGATGTTTAATAAGATTATTTGTCACAAAATACATTAAAATAAAAATGTTCACTTTTATATATAATAAATTAGTACTAAAAAGGTGATTATTGAAAATCTTTTTTGTCAGTGCCTTGAATTTGTGCAAAAATTTAAACTTAAATCTCTAGTTGCAAATTAGGTGAATGAAATGAAAAGTATTTAGAACAAATGCAAGCCACACAGCCGGCAACACCGAAGATGGTGTATATGGCAGCCATCAGGTACTATAAATGGATAAAAACAGTGCTGGAGGCCACGAGCAGCGCGTAAGTGATCGCAAGGTATACTTCATGCGACTGTGGAGAACCGTGCGGTAACTGCTAAAACTATGCTGTATAAAAAAATCCGCGGAGAGGGCCTCCGGCTGATATTTTGCTAAACGATAGCAGGGGTTCATACCTTTCATTTGCGATAAGTTCTAGCCAAAATCCTCGTGGCCTCCGTATATCGGAAGTCACGAGGCCGCGGAGGTCACGAAAGACGCAATTATAACATATATATTAATACAGTTCCTCTATCTAAATTTTAAAGAAAACATTAAAGTAAGGAAAAATGTGTATATTTCTATGTAATACTTGTGATACACACTGTATAATCAACAATTTGAAAGATTCAATATACAAATAAAATTTGACATTTCAATTTCGGATGACATTAATGCAGAATATACTTAATAATAGATAGATTTTATAATGATTTGAAAACAAATATTTGAAGTTTCAAAATACAGATGTCTCTGCTAGCAAAATTGCAATTATAATAAAATAATGCAAATCTCCCTTTGTTATAGGAAAACATAAATTTGTATTTTTTTAAAAAAAAAGGAATTTTTGGTAACCAAAGGAGAAGAGATTTATTTATGTATAAAGTTTAGGCAGTTGAATTTGGAACCCCCACGAGACAACATCTAACTAAGAGTTGTCTCAAATTTATTTAAGAATATAATAGTAATTATATGAATATATTATCAGATCATAAACCTTGCATTGTAAAGCCAGTGCGTGTATATTTCGCAGAAGAATTACATCGTTAAAGTGCAAGTGGTTTCCGGTTTCTAAATTATAAATTTAGAAAGTGTTGCTGAATTTTAAATACGTTTTAGAATACGAACGAGTTAACCAGTACCTAGTTGGTGAGTCCTGTCCAGTTTATTTAAATTATTTCTCGAGAATTAATAGGCCTTTCTTAAGTATATTTCAAAAATAGATGCATCTTATGATAATAAATTTGATCTAAATCACAGTAACGTTACACATATAAAATTCAACGTCAAGTGAAGAAAATTTTGGAATAGACAATTTGCACGGAAATTTGCGTATTTGACATTGATATACATCAAGTATAAAATCAGACATTTTGAACTTTTGATAAAAATATTTAGCTAGTAGATTCCTAATATAGGTTGTTTTTATATTAAGGTTGATAGAAAATTCTATCTTTGTTTTCGTTTATGATAATTTTGAAAAGTTATAATTTTTTTGTAATTTGTTATCTGATCATATATTATGTAAATTTGATTCCAACTCACTTTGGTACTCATTTCATATCTATTCTCATTGTGTTTGATAATTTTCATGCTATAGAAAATTTTATATAATAAGTGACATTTGGTTAATTTCCAGTGACAGTAGAATCATATATGTCATAAGATAATTTAAGTGTCTTGTAGTATATTGAACAAACAGTTACTCTAGATTTGGAATAGCGTAATACTTAATTTGAAGAATTTATTGAAATTTATAAATTTGAATTATTATTTAAAATCTTTGATCCCTCCCTTGGATTAATATTTTATATTGTTATATATCATACATCCATTCAATTATAATTATTAAAACATTAGATATATAAATATAAATATATATATATATATATATATATATATATATATATATATATATATATATATTGCAATATCTCCTATTACTGGGATAATTAAAATGAAATTAGGTTAAAATTTTTTTTATGTCGGCTAGCTGTGAAAATTATTAATCATTACACTCGTAATTGGGTTGCGGTTCATGCCCTTATTGAATAAATTTAGAAAACATAATAATTTTTAATAATGAATATTTTTTTACAATAGTTAATCAAATCAATTTCAACAATTTTCTTTTAATTTGAATACGATATATACAACTTTTCAAATCAAAGTTTGTATCGTTTTTACTCAGTTAGAATAATAATTTTAAATTTACAATCGAACACTTGAATTTTATGAAAATGCGTTTAATAGTTATTATAATTTTTTTTGGAAAAAGGTAAGCTTTCCTCTACTATTTAAATTACTGACCTAATGACTATAATTGAATTAAATGTCTATAAATACGAGCTCAAAATATGACACGCTATATCCAATTGTATATGAGATGAAGTTCCTTCACTTCTTTGGCAGTTAAATTACCATTGTATGCTGCCTCAATAAATTTTAATTTAGTTCTCTTACCGAAATTTTGTTTGCAAGGTATATGTTATAATTTTCAAATTCTAAATTTTATTTCTTCCTAATAACTTGTATTCAGTCTAAATAAATTTTAATTCAATTCTCTTACCGGAATTCTGTTTGTAAAGTATATGTAGTTTTCAAATCCTTGATTATAATTTTATTTTTCTTGATAATTCTCTATTTTCATATATCTTCCTTTCAATTTGACAATTATTTTTTTAAAAAATTCAAATATTTCTTTTGATGTTATATACAATTTACCATTCACATCTATTATAATATACATTCTCATATACTTTATCCTTGATAATGGAATAAATAAATTCTGAAAGCTTGGACATAAAAAGTATGAAGGGTACTCGTTTTAATTTGCCGCTTCCCCAATAAACTTATGTTTAGTATATATATATATATATATATATATATATATATATATATATATATATATCATAGGAAGGATTTGAAATTAACAAATAGACAACATTATCGCCAGCGTCCAATATAATACGGCAGTATTAGAAGAAGAGGACTAGAATCGAAAATCTGTAACTTTGGTTTGTCCTTAAAAGGATATTTTCCATTGGGCTTTCATCCAGTTTTCATTCGCTTTTGGCCACTCTAGTATGAACTCTTTGTGTCAAATTGGAAGTTTTGTTATTGTAACAGCAATACAGACAGTAGATAGGTATCTTCAAAATAGGTGTTTATCGCTTACTAATCAGAGCTTTAGAAATTTATGGTACATTTCAATATCAATTTCATTTAAAAATAACCTTCAAAATGTATTTACAGCGTATACATATATAATATGTATATAATATAATTCCCAATTTCATTATATTCTGGCCTTTGAATATTATAATTTATTTGTAGATCCTGTAAGTAATGTAAGTGGTTATTTATAATAAAAAGTGTGAAACTTTTATTTGCCATAAATTAAAATGTTATCTCGAACGATTTTATGGAGATACTAAAAGTTTATAATGTTTACCGATTCAGAAAAATAACGATTTTGATGACGAAAGGTTATGGTGAATGTAAAATAATGATGAGGTGATTAAAATAATTAATAACAACGTATTTTAATTACAATTCGATCACTAAAATAACACTTTAGGACGTTGAAAAACTTTTGAAAAAGTGAATTTAATTGTAAACGTCCGAATTAAAACAAACCAAACACACGTAATGGGGAGAAATCACTTAATGTGTAATGCACATATAGTATCCTCCGTATCATGTTGAAAAATAACGAATGAGCATTTATCTAATACCTCTTTATAATTGTAGAGGCGAGCGAATGACGCTTTCCATAAATTGAGTTACTGGTGGAAAAAGAATCTATAGCACATGCCGCATGCTAAGAACTTGAGATTAGTTTCAAATTTCACCACCTTAGTTTGATGGGTGGCGTATTCTTTCATTTACAATTTGCCCAAGTGGAATACTATCGTATGTCGCAAAATTGCTGAGGTTACACCAAAGACCAATAAGTTTACAATATTTAAAATGGAAATATATATCAGTAAAGAAGGCTAGAGACTCTGGTCAAGACTACATCACCAGAAACAACCGCTAAATAGTTGGAAAAGGTCAACCAGAAACTGGAAGTGGAATAACGCTGTATATTACAACTATGTTAGTATTTATGAAGGCAGTCTCGACTAGCTCAATTGATGTTAGGGTGAACGGAATTCTCATCAACAACATCCGATATGCAGATGACACCGATATAATGCACAGATAATGCAGGTGACCTCCAGACCCTACTGAATTAAGTTATCGAAGCATGTAGAAGTTTAGGCCTAAAAATTAACATTAGAAAAACCAAGTTTACGGTGTTTAGTAAGAACAATATTGCAGACACTCGAATACACATAAATGAAAACAATATCGAATGACTCAAAGATTAGATATGTGGGGTGCATGGTTAATGAAACATGGGACCCAGACCAGGAAATAAGATGTAGGAGTGCTCAAGCACGAATAACTTTCCTAAGATTCAAAAATTTCCTTTTACAGGCAGAACTTCAGCATCATATACAGAATGGTAAGATGATACGCCTGGTGAGTACTGTTGTATGGAATGGAGGTGTGGACGTTGAAAACAAACCCAATTAACAAAATTGAAGCGTTCTAAATGTGGATCCAACGACGAATGCTCAAAATATCTTGGGTTGACCACGTAACAAATGAAGAAATTCTCCGATGAGCTGAACTAACAGATCGACAACATTTCGATACAATCAAAAAAAATGCTTATCTGGGACATACAATTCGTGGGAAACGTTATCACTTTAATCGTCTTGTTCCAAACAGAAAAATTGAAGGGGGAAAAGAGGTATAGGAAGGAATAAACTAACCTGGCTTAGGAATATTCGCCATTGGAGGAATGAAGGACCAGGACCTTGGAAAAATAGGAAATGCAGTTATGATTAGACAGATTTGATAAGAGGACGGTGAACGCCAACGCAGAAATCTGTATAGCTCTCTAAGAAGAAGAATCAGTACAACAATTTCTTTTTTTGTACCCAAAATTCATAAATTAATATGGTTATCAATGCTCCGTATCATAATGGGACCTTGCAAAATTTACGCACACAAGCCCTTAGCTACGTTATTCAGCCACTGCTTGGGTTAGATATGATATTGAAAAGAGAAGAAAAGAAGAGGAAGATCATCTCAACCATTCCCGAATATTCTGCCACAAAATTTACCGCAACGAAGAAGAAAAAAGAGAATTTAATTGATGGCAAGTTATAGTAACAATCCCTTTTTTGTATTAATCTCCCAACTGAATGAAAATGTGTAGGTTTACCATGTTTTGAAAGTTTTTATTTATTGTTGTTTGACTTTTTTGACGTTTAATTTTTTTTTACATTTTGACTTTTTTATCACCTGTTTTCAGCTTTTTTCTTACATAATAATTAAATTAAATATATTTATGTCCCGAAATGTGCTTGTTTTCTTAAGGTTCAATCTGCTAAAGTGGATTGAAGCTGTACGTCGCATCGTATACTCCGTTATTTCACTAATACAATGACTTCAATTTTTTTACGACAGCGTTATTCGGGCGCACTCTTCAATTGATCGGGAACATATTTAATGAAATAAAGAAAACACTTGGAGTATCTCTTTTAATATATTTGGAAAGCTAATGAATTAGGATCGAATGACATGAACAATTTACTTTTTTGTTCGTTATTGGCATAATTCTGTCAGTCACAACATACAAATATCTATTATATGCTGTTCAAGTAATGTTTGGAATATCTTTTCATGTAATACAATAGATCGATGTACACATACATATTATGTTACGGTAATATGAGCGAATAGAAATCCACCCAATGGATCATGATATAATTGAATACAAAGGATTAGTTCATAGATAAACTCTGCTTGTCTAGGACCTCATTAAGGCATTCATTATGAACAGACAGAACAAAGCACCGGTGATGTGTTGATATCTTTGTTACCTATCCGCTCGGTTTTCAACCTCCGTTTCCAGCGTTGAATTTTTCAATTGGTCTAATTGGTCTGGACTAATAAGGAATTATTTATTTTATTGAAATCTTTTTGTTATAATTTATTTTACACATTGTATAATAAGTGAATCAATGATCCCGAGACGAAATAACAACCAGAAGTGATAATATGATATTTAACATTTATTAACTCTTAATCCCCGGTTCGGCCTACCTATGGAACCACAGTGGCTTAATTTCTTGAATAGAATGTTCATGTTTTTGTGATTAGTTACTAGAAAAGTGCTTTGATTGCCCGTGAGTTGAAATTATTAGTTTTAATTTCGTAAAAATGACTCGTAACAAAGACTGCATTCAGCAGTTATTAAATAATACTGCTGATGAGTTCATATCTCAAATTTCCGATTCCATTATGGATTAATAGCCAAAAAATGTGGAAAGGAAAAACAAAACTTGAAGGATGAGAATGATAATCTAAAATTAAAAATGCAAGTCTAGGATAAACAAGATTTATTAAATAAACAGGAGTCATTTGGACGGTCTCGATGACCCAAAAATTTAATTATTTACGGAGTTATAGAGCTGCCGAATGAAAACTGTATGAATACTGTACTAGCAATAACAAATAGTAAGCTGCAGGGACATTCAACAAGTTGTTGAATGTCCCTGGTATATTGTAAACCGTTGTTTCTAAGGCAGGTACTTTCGATTTTATTATTTTTGAAATTATTTTATTAGTTACCAGTTTTTGTCGTGTCTGTGTGTACATTTAATTTTAATAGTTCAATCGTTTCCAATTTATTATTTTAACATCAATGTAAACATTTTTGAAAATGCTCCGAACTCGGGAGCGAAACGTTAAATAAAAATATATTTTGATACATTATTTATGATTAACCTGATGCCCAAGAACAGTGAAAGGAATTTATATACAAGGTTAAGGAAAAACAAATAATTTATATATATATATATATATATATATATATTATATATATATATATATATTTATATATATATATATATATATATTATAGTGGATATGTTTTATATTTTAATATTTATACTTATATGATTTAACTTTATTTACCCGTTTTTACCTTCGGCTAGCCCTATATAATTATATGAAAATTTTTAATTGTTTAAATTTTATACTGTAGTCGGAAGCATGAGACTTCTCTCTTTGAGTCCTGGACACCTATTAGAAAAAATTTTTACTTATATGAACATTTACTTATAATGATTTCGTGATAGGATAATCGAATGAATGATTTAAACCATGTTCGTGAAAAGTGTTATGGACATTGACTGGAATAAAAAAAAATACCAACACTTAAATAAAAATATTTTAATAAATTGTTGATGAAATCTTCAAAATTTTACACACACAAATATTCCTGAACCTCCTCTGTATTCTTTGATCGTCATGCGCACTGAACGCTTATAGTAGCTGCTTCGGCGCAACGGAGCAACTCTTCCGGTACAACGTTTCTCGTCGTCACAAAATTATAGTATGCAGTTAACATGGAGGATACAAACGTTTCAAAGTTCAATGTGCATCAATTTAGTGCATTTAGAATCATATGGTTGAAAACTTATATTAAACAGTTACATATATAATTCAAGTTGTGAATTAAGTGTGTGTTTGATAGTTATAAGAATAGGTTAGCATGCAAAGCGGAAATTAAGATTGGAAAAGCATTTATGAGTGGTGTGAACTTTGATTATTTTACAAACGAAAAACTTTTTACAAGTAAGTACATATTTAATATCTAAAATTATTGTTGCAGAAAATTGGAGTTCTTTCATTATCCATGGATAAAATTTGGTATTAATTATTTTAAAGTTTCTTTGGCCAATTTTAGATTATTCAAATTTAAATGTTCAAATTAATTTCAAAAGTTCACTTTTTCTTTGTTTATTTGGAATTCCAAATTAAAAACTCAAATAACACAGACCTTATATTCCATTCTCGGCGTGGTGGACCTGCAACATCTCGTCTCTTTTCTTAGGTATTCCTTACCCAAGAAATACTCGTTCGGCACGTTTCACTTTTTCACAGGGTTTAATCGACATTAATATCATGAATTTTTTTATTGATTTAGATTTAAAATTATAACTTTTACTTTAAAGTTTTTACAAAAACCTTCTCAGAGAATTACATCCCAGTTCCTCATTCCCCAACTAACTCTCGGCTCTCTTTTTTTTTAAAAATCAACAACATTTTTACAATCTCTAAAACACAGCCTCCTAATCTGTTATTTTATTCAACAATTGTCAATGATAATGTTTTTTTATAGAAATACTGAATTCTTCAATTAAAATAGTCTTGGAGAGTGAAATCACTTGTATAAATGGTTTAACAATATCTTATAGAATATATTAATAGTCTTTCACATGTCTTACAATGGTTTCAATCCTTGTAATTCCTTTTTTTTTTAGTAAATTTGT
This sequence comes from Galeruca laticollis, assembly GCA_963921935.1. Lineage (NCBI taxonomy): Eukaryota > Metazoa > Arthropoda > Insecta > Coleoptera > Chrysomelidae > Galeruca > Galeruca laticollis. Next base: position 146,601,228 of record OY998176.1, on the reverse strand, counting down.
TTACAATTAATATACAATTTCTACAATCTAAATTTATGATTTATATATATGGAACTGTTTATTTTTTAATTCTTTAATTAGCACTAATTTCGCTTTATATAAACTCTAACTTAATTTCAAATTTACATTCTCTGTTTTATATTAACTTCCAACTCATTGAATTTAGGTTGGCAATATTATAACTAGATTCAATCACTTCCTTCATTGATTTCGATTTGATTACTAGATTTCTATGACATACAATATGGCTCTTATTCCGAATGTCATATTTCATACAGTTTTATTTTTATAAATTACTTTTTTCAAATTGCAACTTTTTATTGTATTTGCATATCGTTAATAAATTAGTGATTTGATTATTAATTCTTATTATTTTAGGTTTTGAACAAATTAACATCCTTTTCCTGATTCAAGTGTGGACATAGCAGCGTTCAGATTGATTTTAATGAAAATTGTTGACATTGACTTGACCTTAGGATTTATTTGTGAAGGTAACATTTTCTTAAGAATTAATTTCTATATTATCATTACCATTCTATTCCTTATCCTTAATCCATTTCTTAAATTGATGTACTCAATATTTTATAATACATTTGCTTAAGTCATTCATTCGTTTTATGTTAAATTTTGTTCTTAATTAGGTAGTGTCTAATGATACACCATACGTATATACAAAAAAAATTCCTTTTTAATTCAATCTATTATATGAATATTTATCTATACTAGAGGACTGGCTTAACTCCCCTCAAATTTAAATTTTAAAAGTTGTCTATTTAGATAACTTCTTAAAATTTCAATTTTCAATCTGTAATCCATGCTAATCGATCTATAGATTTCAGCTCAGTACTAACATTTCTGATAACATTTTTATTTTTATTCTTATTATTAAAATTTTTATGATATTCTTATAATTTAACCATATCAAACTCATTCCAAAATAATTTCTCATTAGGGACATAACAATAATGATTCTTACATTTTATTCTCATAATTCTTATTCTTATTATATTATTCATATCTTATATTCCTTACTATTTCCACCGTTTCTTATTTAAAATCTCAATACTTATACTTCCTCCTTTACCTATCTACTCTTCTATTTTTTCTATTTCATCTTTTATACTAATAACATAATTTTTAATTATTTCAATGATTTCCTATAATTTCATATCAATTTTCAACCTATATTCATGTCAATTTATCTATTCTTATAGTCGAACCTTTAACTCTTTACTTTCTATCCATATTAATATTTATTTTCATATTTCTTAATCATAATTCATCAACTTTATTTCATAACTATATTCATTATATCATAATTTTCTCATCATATCTCCCTATCTCATAATAATTAATCATATCATATACTTTATAAATATTTATTTCCATTATTTCACTATACTTTTCTCCCTAATTCCTATAAAATTTTTCTTGACATGAATATTTCCTACTTATATCTTGATTTGAAAACTTTCCTTCCTTCTCATCTCTTTTACTGTTTATTTAATTATTTCCTATCTTATCCTTCCTATTTCCTACCTGTCCTTATTAATGAGTGTTTATTTAATTTTATTATGTCCTTTATCTAAGAAATTCTCATAAAAATTTACTATTATACTAAAGCTTAACTTGCCATCTTTCTTTGATATTATTCATTTATCATTAATACATTATATTTCATTATGTTTCAATTTTTTTTTAGATTACATTAACCACGGATACTGTATGCTGCCTACTAGTACACTACCTATGAAAATTGAAAATCTTATGTTTAACTTGGTCATTATCTTCACGTTGTATATGAGAATACGTCTTATGAAGTAAAATCGAAAAAAAAACCTTACATCTACCTATACTACTATCTATTTACATGTAAGTAACATAATATTATCTATTCCTCTTATCACTCTTTTATGGTGAATTATACTTATAAATTGATTCTATATTAAAAATACCCCTAATCATGTTTGTTCCTGGGTATGCCAATTTATAACTATTTTGTGCATTATCATTTATTATTTCATAAGGTCCCTCGAATGGCAATTGCAATTTAATACATTGGTCTTCTGCTTTATTACATGTTTTCAATGCTTTGATTATAACCAATTCTCCTTTGTTGAATTTTGTTCTCTGATGTTGATCAAGGTTCCAATTACTTCTTTGTTGTTCATGCTGTAAGTAGTTCCAGGAACGGCCAATTTGATTATTGTTGTTTTGGAACCTTGGTTCCGCCCTGTTCCTATCTTCCCGCGTATTCTCTGGTACTGTTCTTGGACCAGCTCTTCCCACCATCCCACCTAATATGTGTCTTTTGACAAAGAATTCTTAAATATTTTAAGATTTCCTTTATATATCTCTCTGCTGGATTGGAGCTAGGTCTTCTAATACTAATAAATTGTAGTTTTATTTGTTCTTTATCACAATACTGCTTTAATTTTTTACTTTCAAAGTATGTAGCATGGTCAAGTATAATTCTCTCAGGTCTTCCTACTTCTTCTATATATTTTTCCAAACATTCTATTACCACCTTAGCCGTTGATCTCTTACATGGAAAAGTTTTAACAAATTTGGTATAAACATCAACTATTACTAGTAAATCCTTATTACCCGATTCACTCCTAATTAAGTTTCCTATAAAATCCATTGCCACAATCTGTAATGGTTTATTTGTAATTATCGATTTTGCTGTCATGCTATTGTGGTAATTTTTTTCTTTGGCCAGTTGACATATTTGACAATATTTACATATTTCTTTCACTATACTCAAATCCTTCTTTGCCACATAATTTTCTCGAAACAAAGTCCATAGTTTTCTTGTTCCTATGTGTCCATTCTCTTTATGTAGATGACGAATAATTTCCTGTGCAAACTCCTTACTTATTACAAATACTTCTCTGTCCTCCAATTTCTTATACCACAGTTCATCAATTTTATAAGCACCTTCAACTTTCTCGTTATCAAAATGTCTCTGATCTTCTTTAACCTTTTCCAATGTAAATATCCCCTCTGTTTGGTACAATTGGTTTATTCCAATTTGAAATTTGGTTTGATTGTTCCCTACTTCATCTATTCTACTCAATGCATCTGCTACCACGTTTGATTTCCCTGGAATATATTTGATTTCGAATTCATATTCTTGTAACAACAAGATCCATCGGTGTACACGATTATTGGCATAGCGGTTTTTCAACATAGCTGTAAGTGCTGAATGGTCAGTTTCTAAAATAAACTTAGCTCCTAATAGATAGAATCTTAGTTTGCTAATGCAAAATACAACACTTGCCATTTCTAATTCTGTTATTGAATATTTCTTTTCTGCTGGCTTAGTCACTCTGGATATAAAACTAATAGGTACTTCTTCTCCATCTTGTATTTGAATTAATACCCCTGCCAATCTTTCTATTGAAGCATCCGTTCTCAAGATAAAAGGTTTGTCATATTGTGGATGAAATACTTTTAGGCTGTTAAGAAAAATTTCCTTTAACTCCTGAAATGCCTTTTCTCTTCTCTCGTCCCATTTCCATCTAATATCCTTCTTTAATAATTCTATAAGAGGAATTTCTCTCTTACTTAGATCAGGAACTAACTTATTGAAATAATTGATGATACCTAGAAACCCTCGTAAAGTTCTTAAGTTATGTGGTGTTTTATACTCTAGGATTGCTTTAATTCTCTCAGGATTCATTGTTATACCAGTGTCACTTAAAACATATCCTAAATAATCCACTTCTCTTTTATAAAACTGACATTTCTCTAAGTTTAATTTAAGTCCGGCATTTTCTAATTCCTTTAATATTATTTCCAGATGTTTATGATGCTTCGTTTCTGTTTCAGAAAAAATCAAAATGTCATCTATGTAGTGGAGAGTGAAATCTTCATACGGATTCAAGATTGTATGCAACGTTCGTACTAAGGCTGCACAAGAACTTTGGAGTCCAAATGGCACTACACAAATTGATACACCACTCCATCTACCATAAATGCAGTGTATTGTCTACAACGATGATCCAATGGAATTAACCAAAAGCTATGCTTTAGATCTAATTTTGAAAATATATTAGTCTTTGTAATTCTTCCAAATATACCTTCAATATTTAATGGATGGTATTGTTTTTTAGTAAATGTGTTTATATTCCTAGCATCCAAACATATTCTAATATCCCCCGATTTCTTCTTTACACAGGTTATTGCACTTATGTATTGTGAATTAGATCTTTCAATAATACCGTCTTGTAACATTTTATTAATTTCCTGATATACCTCTTGTTTTAATTTATAAGGTATAGGATAAGTTTTGATCTTAAAATTTTTTATTTCTGGTATGACTTCAATTTTGTGAACATATCTAGTCGCAACGCATACTTCCTCATTGAACAGCTTTTCGTGAGAATCAAGTAATTCATAGACTCTCTGTTTGTATTCCTCCGGACATAATTCCTCCCTCATGTTTTGTTCTTCTTCAGCAATGTGATTGATTTGTCCAATTGCACATTCGTTTTTTCCTATATCTGTTTGATAATTTGTTATAAAGGGTATTGTATGATTATTATATATTATGTTTTGCATTTTATAATTTATTATAATTCTATGTTTACTTAATTCATCTGTACCCATGATTATGTCATATTTTAAATTTTTCACAATCAACAATTGTACTGATAAAACCTCACCATTTAATTCTAGGTTTGTCATAATGGTTTTAGTAGTTTCATATATGTTTCTTTCATTTGCCCCTATTAATGATATTTTATTTGTATTTATCACCATAATATTGTCCTGTTTTAAATTGTCTACTATATTTTGATTTATAATGGAAACTTCGGAACCCGTATCTAATAAAACTCTACATTTAATGTTATCTAAATTTCCCTCTATAAATACTAATCTATTTAATTCTGGGTTTGTTGGTTCTTCTTCTAATATAAATTCTCTAGGATGTTGGTATTTAGAAGAATAGACAATATTATGCACATAAGAGCAACTTACTCGAAATTTGGATCAGAACTCGGGCCCTGATCACTATTCCTTCTTATCTCTTCCTGGTTTTGTATCATGTTCACCTGTCTTCTATCTTCACCTCCTCGACTATCTCTTTGATCATAATTCCTGTCTCTGTTTTCATTTCTTCTGTCCTCTTCATTATTTCTCCCCTCTCTTCTGTATTGTTGCCAGTTCCGATTACGATTGTCGTTATCATTCCGTCTTCCATAATTTTGGTAATTTCCTCCATTATATCCATTATTCCGATTCCCATTATTACCATTCTGATACCCATTACGATAGTTTCCATTTCCGTTTCTGTAATTCTCATATCTCGGATTTCTATCATCCCGTCCTGGTCTTCTTCTCTCGTAATTTCGATTTTCATAATTTCTCTGATCATTTCTCCATTCATTTTCTCTTCTATTCTGTCCATTCCCATTTTCATTTAAACGATTGTCTCTTGTATCGTTATGATTTGTATAGCTCCGTTCCACTCTTTGTAGATATCTTGATAAACTATCCATGGCTTTAATATTATGAAGTGCTATTGTTTCAGCTACTTCTGAATTGAAATGTCTGCCAATGTATAGCACTAATTCCTCCTCCTTCATTCCCGGATCTAAGTACTGGGCTATATTATATAATTGCATCGCATAATTATTCAGGTTTTTGCTTTTCTTATAATCAAATTTCCCGAAGTGTAACCGCTCTCTGAATGTTGCTTGTTGCAATTCTCCCCAGAAATAGGCTAAGAATTGTTGCTCGAACTCTTCTAGGCTTTGTATTAGTTCTTCCTTATTACAAAACCACAATAAAGCATGGCCCTGTAATATGCTCCTTATAATAAGCTTGATCTCAACAATATCTCTGATTCCTTTAATTTTGTTTCTAATTATTTTGAGGAATACTTTGGGATGTATATTGTTAATATTCCCATCAAATTTCACTCCGATTTCTAAATTGCTATGGAAATTTCCTGGACATACATTGACTCCTCCACTTCTTCTCAAATTCTCTTCTATTTCCTCTACCGTATTCTTTAATTTCCTATTCATTTCTTCTATTTCTTGATTTACTTGTCGATTTATATCTTCAGTTATTGCTAAACTCATCCCCGTTCTCTCTTCAATCCGGCCATCCAAATCCTTAAATTTTCTATTTACGTTATCTTTCATCTGTTCCACTTCCTTTGTTATTTGTTTATTTTGTTTTGAGACCTCTACTTTGATATTCTCTGGTAAATATTCTTCTAGATCTCTTCTAAATTCTAATACTTCTTCTACTATCAGTTTTTCTATGTTTTCACGAATTTTCATACCATTTTCTTGTATTTCTTGTCTCAAATTTTTATTTTTATTCTCCATTTCTTCTTTTACCTCAATAATGTTCTTCTTAAATACTTCCTGGTTTTCCTTGAGTTCCTTAATCTCCTTACAATTTTCCAATTTGACTTCATCTATTTTCTTTTCCAATCGGTGCATGTTTGTATGAATGTTGTGAATGTCTCCCCTAATTTCTTCCTTCATACTATTCATGTCTCCCCTCATATTTTTCTCCATATTGTTCATATTTCCATTTATGGTGTCAATCTTCCCATTTAAATCTCCCTTCAAATTTTGCATGTTTCCACTTACTGTGTTGATATCTCCTTTCATTGTCTTTATGTTTTCATTTATACTCATCAATATTTGCTGCATCCATTGTTCGTTGGCATTAGTTCCTCCTTGTGTTTCCCTGCTCTCTTGTCTTCTATCTTCTCTTTCTTCTTCCGCTTCTTCATCTCCTGTCGCACTTTCTTCAGAAGCATGTCCTTCAGCTTGCTGACCTTGGATCAAATATTGAACCTGGAAATCTCCCATACCATGGCTCCTTTCTTCTCTCTCCTCTTCTGATCCGCTATCATTTCCGACCTGCTTCCCATCGCGCAACATCATTTTCCTATTTTCCATTGTTCTTTTTTTTTTTATATATTATTTTTATAATCGCCCCACGTTTTTGGGTGCCAATTTATAGTGGATATGTTTTATATTTTAATATTTATACTTATATGATTTAACTTTATTTACCCGTTTTTACCTTCGGCTAGCCCTATATAATTATATGAAAATTTTTAATTGTTTAAATTTTATACTGTAGTCGGAAGCATGAGACTTCTCTCTTTGAGTCCTGGACACCTATTAGAAAAAATTTTTACTTATATGAACATTTACTTATAATGATTTCGTGATAGGATAATCGAATGAATGATTTAAACCATGTTCGTGAAAAGTGTTATGGACATTGACTGGAATAAAAAAAAATACCAACACTTAAATAAAAATATTTTAATAAATTGTTGATGAAATCTTCAAAATTTTACACACACAAATATTCCTGAACCTCCTCTGTATTCTTTGATCGTCATGCGCACTGAACGCTTATAGTAGCTGCTTCGGCGCAACGGAGCAACTCTTCCGGTACAACGTTTCTCGTCGTCACAAAATTATAGTATGCAGTTAACATGGAGGATACAAACGTTTCACAGTTCAATGTGCATCAATTTAGTGCATTTAGAATCATATGGTTGAAAACTTATATTAAACAGTTACATATATAATTCAAGTTGTGAATTAAGTGTGTGTTTGATAGTTATAAGAATAGGTTAGCATGCAAAGCGGAAATTAAGATTGGAAAAGCATTTATGAGTGGTGTGAATTCAAGTTGTGAATTAAGTGTGTGTTTGATAGTTATAAGAATAGGTTAGCATGCAAAGCGGAAATTAAGATTGGAAAAGCATTTATGAGTGGTGTGAACTTTGATTATTTTACAAACGAAAAACTTTTTACAAGTAAGTACATATTTAATATCTAAAATTATTGTTGCAGAAAATTAGAGTTCTTTCATTATCCATGGATAAAATTTGGTATTAATTATTTTAAAGTTTCTTTGGCCAATTTTAGATTATTCAAATTTAAATGTTCAAATTAATTTCAAAAGTTCACTTTTTCTTTGTTTATTTGGAATTCCAAATTAAAAACTCAAATAACACAGACCTTATACTCCATTCTCGGCGTGGTGGACCTGCAACATCTCGTCTCTTTTCTTAGGTATTCCTTACCCAAGAAATACTCGTTCGGCACAATTCACTTTTTCACAGGGTTTAATCGACATTAAAATCATGCATTTTTTTATTGATTTAGATTTAAAATTATAACTTTTACTTTAAAGTTTTTACAAAAACCTTCTCAGAGAATTACATCCCAGTTCCTCATTCCCCAACTAACTCTCGACTCTCTTTTTTTTTAAAAATCAACAACATTTTTACAATCTCTAAAACACAGCCTCCTAATCTGTTATTTTATTCAACAATTGTCAATGATAATTTTTTTTTATAGAAATACTGAATTCTTCAATTAAAATAGTCTTGGAGAGTGAAATCACTTGTATAAATGGTTTAACAATATCTTATAGAATATATTAATAGTCTTTCACATGTCTTACAATGGTTTCAATCCTTGTAATTCCTTTTTTTTTTAGTAAATTTGTTTACAATTAATATACAATTTCTACAATCTAAATTTATGATTTATATATATGGAACTGTTTATTTTTTAATTCTTTAATTAGCACTAATTTCGCTTTATATAAACTCTAACTTAATTTCAAATTTACATTCTCTGTTTTATATTAACTTCCAACTCATTGAATTTAGGTTGGCAATATTATAACTAGATTCAATCACTTCCTTCATTGATTTCGATTTGATTACTAGATTTCTATGACATACAATATGGCTCTTATTCCGAATGTCATATTTCATACAGTTTTATTTTTATAAATTACTTTTTTCAAATTGCAACTTTTTATTGTATTTGCATATCGTTAATAAATTAGTGATTTGATTATTAATTCTTATTATTTTAGGTTTTGAACAAATTAACATCCTTTTCCTGATTCAAGTGTGGACATAGCAGCGTTCAGATTGATTTTAATGAAAATTGTTGACATTGACTTGACCTTAGGATTTATTTGTGAAGGTAACATTTTCTTAAGAATTAATTTCTATATTATCATTACCATTCTATTCCTTATCCTTAATCCATTTCTTAAATTGATGTACTCAATATTTTATAATACATTTGCTTAAGTCATTCATTCGTTTTATGTTAAATTTTGTTCTTAATTAGGTAGTGTCTAATGATACACCATACGTATATACAAAAAAAAATCCTTTTTAATTCAATCTATTATATGAATATTTATCTATACTAGAGGACTGGCTTAATATATATATATATATATATATATATATATATATATATATATATATATATATATATTTCGATTTTCTACTACACCTGTTTTAGTCGAAATTTCAATAATTTCGACTTATTGGCCTGACCGTTCTTCGAAGGGCAAAACAACTACATTCCTGGCTAATACCACGCAGAATATTGAATTACATCCCCTTCGAAAACTTCTGCGTGGTATTAGCCAGGAATGTAGTTGTTTTGCCCTTCGAAGAACGGTCAGGCCAATAAGTCGAAATTATTGAAATTTCGACTAAAACAGGTGTAGTAGAAAATCGAAATTTATATTTCATATAGCACCTCGTATTTTATGAAATTATATTCATATATATATATATATATATATATATATATATATATATATATATATGGGATGTTGTACTGATGTTCTATGTTCTCAAAGAAGTTCTGCTGAATATTATTGTTTATTTTCTGATTTCTAGTTTATAATTTCCTCACATATAATATACGAGTATATGTATATATAGGGAATGCAAACCTCAAGCATTTTATTTCCATTTCTGTTTGTTTGTTTTTTCTCTACATTTACTAATTGATTCCATTCCTTTATTCATATCATTTCCAACTCTGACATTCCATCTCCAATTATTAGTATCTTTTCTATTTTTTCCTTTATATTGTCAAAAATATTCTGTAGTTCATGATAAAATTCCTCTACTAATTTTTCCTCAGTTCCCTAGGTTGGTGCCTATATTTGTATAATATATAAAATTGAATTTATGTCCATTCTTAGTTCCATTATCCTTGGTGTCTTAGCTTTCCACTCTGTGTGTGTCTATTTCTTTGTTTACTACTCTCCCTACTACTTCTTTTGCTCCAGTGTCCTGGCCTACTCCTGAATAGTACATGCTATAATTTTTATTTAACTTCATACATCCGTTACCGTGTTTTATTATTCGACTTCATCCTATTATTTTAATTTCCCATTTTCCCATTTCTTCCATCAGTTCCATTTCCTTGCCTCTTAACCATGTTATATTCCACGTCCCCAGCTTTATTTGTTGAATTTCTTCCTCGTTTCTATTTCCTTCATTATTTTGTTTCATAATTTTACTTTCCTGTTTACCATGTTCCTTGTAATTCTGTTCTATATTTTTCCCACCATTCGTTTGTACCTCTAGTGGCGATGGAGAATCGTGTAAAGAAGGAGAGAGCGTTTTGGTGTATTTATTTATTTTATTCTCATCGTTACTAGCCTCCCCAATTCTATTGATAATTCTACTCATATTTATATAATTTTCTTTCTTATTTGCCCCTATCTCCATTCCATTATTTTTAGCTAGGTACCTGAACTTAATGTTATTATTATTGTTACCGATATTTTGTAAATCCTTATATCTATAACTATTTTTTACATTGCGGACCCTATCATTAGACTAATTGAATACCCTAAATATATTATTAAAACTATCGTTTACATAAATTATTGTAATGTTTTTCTTATTTATCTAAACAGTAAACGGGTGGGATAAACTTTAAACACACGGTATGGATACTTACTAATTTATTTGAACACTAAACTACTCACTGACACTTAATTTATATACACTCAACTATTCACTTAAATTTAATTAATATACCCCCAACCTTAATTATTAATTTATATCAACGCTTTACTGTTCGCTATTTATATCACGAGATCACTTCATCAACTAAACTTTATCCACTGGTTGGTCTTTTATATATAAGTGACCTTATTTTCTAGATAATTCTAGTTTGCGACTTACGCAAAAAGAATCGTCTCTCTGGACTATTTATTTGTTTTCGGGATATTTCTCAAATGCCGGCTCAATCCTTAAAAGATCTTTGGAGAACATGTCTATAAAAACGGTCATAAAAAATCATAATAGACCTTCTCATAATTCAGCGCGATCGCCATTTTTTTACACCGTTAACATAAGGTTACAGGACCGTACTCAGTATCTACTTCGGTGTGCGAGCTCATAACAATACTCTTTCTTTAAATGGGAGTTTCTCCTGGAACTTTTGTGTAGCCGAGACTGGATGTTTGAATCGGCAACTGTCCCCATTTCTACACTTTCCGATCTCATGGAAATAACAGGGTACCATCTTCATCGGATACTGATAACGGTGGTTGTAGCTGCAAATCAATATCTGGACACCGCTATCTTGGAATATCACCTCTACCATGTTCCTGATGACTCGCCAATCCAACTGGTTACTCGCTATCTTAGGCATAGCCAGTTTCTTCACGCCGGATTCCTACACATGGTCTCGGAGGTTTCAAAGTGCTTCCCACACATCGCGGTAGGTAGATCGATCTCAAAATTCATTTTTCGTTACCACGTAGAAGACGTACCGCGAATCGTGTTTCAGTCTCAGTGTCTTCCCAGGGGCTGGATTCTGTTCTTTAAGTTTTTGCGCGAAAATAAATTCATCGAATGTAGGGTCCGACACATCTCGAATATAGTTCACTCCTTCCTCTAGGTCATGGTCTTCGTCGAGTGGCGCTAGTCGATTTTGGTGAACTACTTTTGGTTTTCCGTTGGGGATATTGCTTATGCAATCTTTTTTTTGATAAAGTATGGACCTTACCAGGATTTTTGTAATTTTGGAGAATCCTTTTCTCCTCGTCGGGTTGTGTAACCATACTTTGTCCCCTTCTTTAAAACCGCCTTCTGCGGCCTGAGTGTCGTACCGACTTTTCATTCTGTCGGTGGCAACTTGAAGATTTGTTCATGAATATCGTCCAGCCTTCTTCTCAATTGGATCACGTAGTCTTCTCCTGCTAGATCTTCCCCAGGCCGATAGCCTCATTTCACATCCAAACGGGATTTTCGCAGGAGTTTCACCCGTGGACTCAGTGACGGCAAATCGATAAGTCAATGCGAATAGGGAAAGATACTGGTCCCAATCTCCCTGATGGCTGGAAACTATTTTGGACAGGTATTTTGCAATAGTCCTGTTCATTCTCTCGACCATTACATCTGACTGTGGATGTAATGCTATTGTCCTGGTCTTCTTCATTCCCAGCTTGTCCCAAATCTCCTGGAATAGATGGCTTTCGAAAAATTTTCCCTGGTCACTGTGGACTTCTAAGGGCACTCCATATCGTCTGATAAATTCTTTCACCAATACATCCGCGACAGTTGTGGCCTCCTGATTCAGGATCGTGTAATTTTCAACCCACTTATTACCCCCTAGCTAGCTCAAGAAAAATGATATGTGCTTTCGGTAGAGTAGGGGTGGGTAAATGTAAAGATGTAAGAATGCTTTACAGTGTAAAAGTAATACTTTAATATCACCAATTGATTCTTATGATGTGATTAACAAAAATAAATCAGTTACCCCAAATGGTATCAGTTGGTTCCCAACGAGTAGGTATAAGCAAACTCATGTGATATATTATTATTATTATTGGAACTGAGGCACAGGTTTGTCCTGGTGTGTTCCGCCTATACGGGTGGAGGCCAAGTATAGGAGGACTCTATCGATGTCGGAGGAATGATCTAACAATATTGCATGTTTGCAGTATTACGGCTTTCTGTGTTTGGTTGTGTATGGTTGCGGGTAGATTGAGTTCTGATAGGTATCCGATGAAGGATGTGTGTGTGAGACCTGTTGATGAAATGATGATTGGTATGACAGTGGCCGTTTTTTGTCTCCATATTCTTTCAAGTTCTATGGCAAGCGGGATGTACTTTTGGATTTTTTCCGAATATTTAGCTGGTACGTTGTGGTCGTTTGGTATAGATATGTCTATTCGGTATGTGTGCTTCTCCTTCTTGTCCGTGAACGTAATATCGGGTCTATTGCATGATAGGGGTTTGTCAGATTGGAGAGTTTTATCCCAATATAGTTTATAGTCTGCGTTTTCAAGTATGTCAGATGGTGTGTATGTGTAGTAGGGCGTATGTTTGTTTAATAATGAATGTTCAATAGCAATGCTTTGGTGTATAATTTTTGCGGCGGCGTTGTGTCTATCTAGGTACTTGGTGGGTGCTAGTGTGCTACAGCTATTAGTTATATGTTCAATTGTTTCCCGTGCATTGTGACATCGTCGGCATTTATCGTCCGTTACTGTCGGGTCCTTAATGATGAATTTACTGTATGCGCGTGTGTTGATTATACCGTCTTGGATCGCTAACATGAATCCTTCTGTTTCGGGGAACAGGTTTCCATTGTGTAGCCATGTGTGGGAGTGTCTTTGGTCAACGCTTGTATTTTTAGTGTGGTTGTAGTAACGTCCATGTATTTCTTTCCCTGACCATAGGTTAATTTTTTCGTTGTGTATGGTTGGTTCGTCTTTTAAACTTAGGTTTGTGTTGCATAGCTCCAATGGGGTATATTTTTTGTCGGCTTTTGTGATTGCCAAGTGAAGAGGACTTTGTGTAGCTTTATTGTAGAAGTAGTTCCTGAGACTCATGATTTGTGAATTATGAAGTGGGTGCATATCCAAAATACCTCTTCCTCCTTCAGATCGGGGCAGAGTGATTCTTTCAATGCAAGCGTTCCTGTGGTGCATGTTGTGCTTGGTGAGTTTCGTCCTGGTGCTCCTGTTAATGTTGTCTAGGTCAGTGTGTGTCCATTTTAAAACTCCAAATGAGTATGTCAGTAATGAAACTGCATACGTATTTATAGCTTTTGTGAGATTTTTTGAGTTGAGTTTGCTTTTAAGTAGTTGGGTGAGTCTTGAGGTGAATTCCTGGATGAGTCTTTGTTTGAGCTCAGTGTGGTTCAGTTTAATTGTCTGGTCGAATCCTAGATATTTGTATGAGTTGGCTTCGTCCATGTGCTCTATTTTGCCAGTTGTTGTGACTGTTCCATTAGTGTTTGTCCATTTACCTCGTTCTATACTGTTGGTTTTGCACTTGTCAAATCCAAATTCCATTTGTATGTCCGTCGATATTGTTTCTGTGATTTTGATAAGGGAGTTCATTTGATTTTTTGTAGATGTGTATAGTTTTATATCGTCCATGTAAAACTGATGGTTGACTTTATAGTTATTATTCTGGTTGTATTTGAGTTGGAAACAGCAGCTCGTGTTAGAGAGGGCTTGTGAAATTGGGTTGAGGCATATACAGAACCAGAGGCCACTAAAGGAATCTCCTTGAAAGATGCCTCTATTGATTGGAATTGTGTCGGATGTTAGTTTAGTTGTTGCTGTTTGTATGTGGATGTTAGTGCACCAGTTTTGCATGGCGTTTTTTAGGAAGTGAATGATAGTTGGGCTGATTTTATAGATTTCCAAGACATGTAGGAGCCAGCTGTGCGGTACTTTGTCGAAAGCTTTTTTATAGTCTATGTATGTGATAAAGAGGTTGCGTTTATTCTGTAAGGCCTGTTGGTGTATGACCGAGTCTATTTATTATTATTATTATTATTATTATTATGATTATTATTATTATTATTATTATTATTATTATTATTATTATTATTATTATTATTATTATTATTATTATTCGTCTCTATTTCTCACAATTGTGGTTTCTTATAAATAGCAGACGGAGTTTGCACTCAAGTCTACTTTTACTCTATCTTTGGTTTAGAAATGATCTGGTGATATTGCATGTGTGTAGGATGACTGCTTTTTGTATCTGGATGTGGGTGTAATGTGGAAGATTTAACTACGTGAGGTGTGTGATAAATGTTTATGGGGTAATTCCTGTAACAGATATTATAAAAGGTATTACAATTACTTGTTTCTGTTTCCATATACGTTCTATTTCTATTGCTAACTGCTGGTATTTATCTTTCTTTTCTCTGTATTTGTTATTTATATTATTGTCAGATGGAACAGCAATATCAATAATGTAGGTGATCTTCTCTTTTTTGATTTGTAATGTTATTTATTATTATTATTATTATTATTATTATTATTATTATTTAACTGAGGCACAGGTTTGTCCTGGTGTGTTCCGCCTATACGGGTGGAGGCCAAGTATAGGAGGACTCTATTGATGTCGGAGGAATGATCTAACAATATTGCATGTTTGCAGTATTACGGCTTTCTGTGTTTGGTTGTGTATGGTTGCGGGTAGATTGAGTTCTGATAGGTGTCCGATGAAGCATGTGTGAGTGAGACCTGTTGATGAAATGATGATTGGTATGACAGTGACCGTTTTTTGTTTCCATATTCTTTCAAGTTCTATGGCAAGCGGGATGTACTTTTGGATTTTTTCCGAATATTTAGCTGGTACGTTGTGGTCGTTTGGTATAGATATGTCTATTAGGTATGTGTGCTTCTCCTTCTTGTCCGTGAACGTAATATCGGGTCTATTGCATGATAGGGGTTTGTCAGATTGGAGAGTTTTATCCCAATATAGTTTATAGTCTGCGTTTTCAAGTATGTCAGATGGTGTGTATGTGTAGTAGGGCGTATGTTTGTTTAATAATGAATGTTCAATAGCAATGCTTTGGTGTATAATTTTTGCGGCGGCGTTGTGTCTATCTAGGTACTTGGTGGGTGCTAGTGTGCTACAGCTATTAGTTATATGTTCAATTGTTTCCCGTGCATTGTGACATCGTCGGCATTTATCGTCCGTTACTGTCGGGTCCTTAATGATGAATTTACTGTATGCGCGTGTGTTGATTATACCGTCTTGAATCGCTAACATGAATCCTTCTGTTTCGGGGAACAGGTTTCCATTGTGTAGCCATGTGTGGGAGTGTCTTTGGTCAACGCTTGTATTTTTAGTGTGGTTGTAGTAACGTCCATGTATTTCTTTCCCTGACCATAGGTTAATTTTTTCGTTGTGTATGGTTGGTTCGTCTTTTAAACTTAGGTTTGTGTTGCATAGCTCCAATGGGGTATATTTTTTGTCGGCTTTTGTGATTGCCAAGTGAAGAGGACTTTGTGTAGCTTTATTGTAGAAGTAGTTCCTGAGACTCATGATTTGTGAATTATGAAGTGGGTGCATATCCAAAATACCTCTTCCTCCTTCAGATCGGGGCAGAGTGATTCTTTCAATGCAAGCGTTCCTGTGGTGCATGTTGTGCTTGGTGAGTTTCGTCCTGGTGCTCCTGTTAATGTTGTCTAGGTCAGTGTGTGTGCATTTTAAAACTCCAAATGAGTATGTCAGTAATGAAACTGCATACGTATTTATAGCTTTTGTGAGATTTTTTGAGTTGAGTTTGCTTTTAAGTAGTTGGGTGAGTCTTGAGGTGAATTCCTGGATGAGTCTTTGTTTGAGCTCAGTGTGGTTCAGTTTAATTGTCTGGTCGAATCCTAGATATTTGTATGAGTTGGCTTCGTCCATGTGCTCTATTTTGCCAGTTGTTGTGACTGTTCCATTAGTGTTTGTCCATTTACCTCGTTCTATACTGTTGGTTTTGCACTTGTCAAATCCAAATTCCATTTGTATGTCCGTCGATATTGTTTCTGTGATTTTGATAAGGGAGTTCATTTGATTTTTTGTAGATGTGTATAGTTTTATATCGTCCATGTAAAACTGATGGTTGACTTTATAGTTATTATTCTGGTTGTTTTTGAGTTGGAAACAGCAGCTCGTGTTAGAGAGGGCTTGTGAAATTGGGTTGAGGCATATACAGAACCAGAGGCCACTAAAGGAATCTCCTTGAAAGATGCCTGTATTGATTGGAATTGTGTCGGATGTTAGTTTAGTTGTTGCTGTTTGTATGTGGATGTTAGTGCACCAGTTTTGCATGGCGTTTTTTAGGAAGTGAATGATAGTTGGGCTGATTTTATAGATTTCCAAGACATGTAGGAGCCAGCTGTGCGGTACTTTGTCGAAAGCTTTTTTATAGTCTATGTATGTGATAAAGAGGTTGCGTTTATTCTGTAAGGCCTGTTGGTGTATGACCGAGTCTATAATAAGCTGCTCTTTGCAGCCTTGGCTGTGTTTTCTGCATCCTTTTTGTTCTTCTGTTAATATTTGGTAAGTGTCGAGGTGTTCCTGAATGAGTTGCATTATGATGGATGTTATTATTTTGTATAAGGTAGGAAGGCAGGTAATTGGTCTATAATTGGCTGGGTTTAGGGTGTCGCTATTTTTCGGTTTGATGAACGTGATGCCTCTTGTGAGGAAGGTGGGGAGTTCTGAAGGGTTTTGGATAATGTATGTGATTAGTTCAGCGAGTTTGTTATGTAGCACGGTGAATGCTTTTAGCCAGTAATTGTGTATCCCATCAGGGCCTGGAGCTTTCCAGTTATGTGATTTTTTTATTGCAGATTGAACTTTTTCTGTCGATATTATGATATTATTGTTTTGTGTTTCTATGTGGCTGTGTCTTTCTTTCAGGTCAGTGATCTAGTTGGTATTGGGGTTGTGATTTACTGAATTGGACCAAATTGATTGCCAAAAGTTGGTAATTTGTTCTTTTGTTGGTATGTTGTAGTCTTTCATTTCGGTGTTGTCCAGCTGGGCGTAAAATTTTTTCTCGTTTTGGTTGAACATAGTATTTTGGGTTTTTCTTAGGTTGCTGTTTTTGTATCGTTTCAGTCGTCCTGCGTATACGGCTAGTCGTTGTTTAAAGTGGTCAAGTTTGGAGATCAGTTCTTGTTGGTTGAGTTGTCCTATATTGGTATCTATTTTCTTGAGTTTATTTAAAATTTTTGAAGTTCGTTTTCCAGATGAGAGTTGAGTTAATAATCCAAGTGTTTGTCGAATTTTTGTTATCTTTTGTTCGAGTCTGCGTTGCCAGTTGGGGGTTTCTTGTTTATTCCGTTTGTTCGTACTTTCGGTTATGGGTTCTTGGTCATGTAGTTTAAGTGTTACTATTGCTGCGCAGTATAGGAGAGTATGAAGTTCCGTCATGTTATTTACTTCGGAAATAAGGTGGGAAAGTGCGTTATTTACTTGTGCTATGATGGTGGGGGTAGTTTTGTTTGTTTTGAGGCGTGGCAGTCTGGGACGAGTGCTTGGGTTTGTGTCAGTCCATTTAATTTTGTTAGCGATGAGGTCATCTATGATATTTTTGTCTTGGTTTTGGGGTGGGGCGACGGCTCCATTCTGGTTTGCATTTTGTGGAGGATTGGGGTTTGTTGTTATTGTTGGCATTTGACCAGTAAGGTTGTCTGTGACTGTGGTTTCTATGGGTATTTGTGGTTGTATTTGTGTTTGATTGGGGCTTTGGTTTAGTTCTGTAGCAACTTCATTTCTTATAATGTCAATTTCAAAATTTGAAAGCCGTTTATTTCTGATTATAGTTCGGTATTGGTCGCTTATTCTTTGTTCTGTGAGATGGTGCATTTGTGGGAATTTTTCTATGAAGTATTGGTATAAGAGTGTACGGTATCCTGTGAGATCTTCATTCAATCGGGTAGCTTTGAAGTAGCAGTGTATGACGTGTTTGTTCATTTCCGGTGTCCATGTCATACGCTGTCGTTGTTTGCCAGCTTTGGTGGTCGTTGGTAAATCCAATGAATCATTATTACTATTATTATTATTATTATTATTATTATTATTATTATTATTATTAAATGTAAATGTCAAGTTTGTGGAGTCCTCAAGGCCAATAATTATTTGGAAAGATCTTACTTGATTGTCTAGTGCTTCTCCAATTAAGGGTAGAATGGCTGCCAAATAATATCAGCGTATTGCCTGTGCGATTCAGTGCTGTAGAGATGGCTGACTGGTGGATAGGGATGAAGTTACGAAGTACAGATAATGTAATGACGTAAGTAAGAAGAAGGTGAGAACGTAAAGGCCTAAAACAACAAAATCCTATGTCACCTACCGTAAATCAGTTAGTCAGTTACAGTGTTTACTCACCGATGGTGTTGTGTGGCCTAGATGAATGATTTTATTAGTTGTTTGAATTCAAATCCTCTAAAGAGAGTGTTTTCATCAGCGAAATACAATTTAAAACAACTAAAAGTGTTTCTTTTCTTTTTAGGTACTAATCGAAATCATAGAATGTTAAGCTCTTGCTCAAAATCAGAAACCCAAAAGAAAGGATGTAAGAAAAAGTTGGAATTACACACTAAGGTATTTCAAATATATCACCTGACTAACCTTGAAACGTTCCTAATCGTAGACTTATATGTGACACAGAACCAGATTATATTTTTAGAATTAATGAACACAATTATAAGTTCCATGAAAATTTTATGTCAGTTACGAGTACTACCTATAACCTGAACTCATAAACATCATAAACATGAAGAACATTAAAAGGATATACTTCGAATAATCCATATCTTTCTTACTCTGATTCCATTCTATTTATTTTTTCATTCTGGCATGATCTGGTGAGTAATTTAACCAATAAATTTAAGGACTGTTACTTTTAATTCGTAACTCACTTTGTGAAATAATCCATTATAACCAGGATGTATTTTCCACCATTTTCTGTCATCGGAAATGATCTAGTGATGTCTAAAATAATCCCTTCGAAAGGGTTTCCAATAATATATTGTTTCATGGGTGCCTTTCTCTTGCGATGTGGTTCATTACTCGTAGCATAAGTCGTACATTCTTACACCAGTCCTTCACATCGCCGGGGCTGTTCATCAAATAAAACGTTTCTCGAACTCGCTGAAGGGTTTTCTTCACTCCCAGATGACCTCCCGATGGACTGTCGTGTAACTTCTTCAGTACCTCAGCTACTCTTGTTCTCAGGATAACTAGCTGTCCCCTCATCTCGGAGCCATAATCATTTTCAAGGACTCTTTTCAACAGCCCTTCTTCCAGGACAAGGGAGTCCCACTAAGCCTAATATGCCTTATCATGTAGGTCGCCGATTTTCTTCCTTCCATTGCCAGATCATCTTCAGGTGAGGATCATTCTCTTGATCTTCTCTGATCCTGATGGGTGACCATTCCTCGTTGACTACTGTAATTCTTGAAACTGCAACTTCCTTAGATTTCGACTTGTTGCATTGTGAATAGTCTACTTTGCTAGACCGTCTAGGCAAAGAGATGGCTTTTCGGTGATTCACATCAGCTGGATGTTCACCCCTGTCTGATTTCCCCTGTGACTGGAGTTCTTGAGTTACAGGAGTCTTGAGTTACAGGAGTCTTGAGGCGCTTAGACGGAATACGTACATGCCCTAGCTCGCCACAATTCCAGCATCTGATCTTTCTCGGCTTCTTGTCCATCATACTTTTTATTAAACTGACGAACTGGTCAAATTTGTCTTCGTCACCTTCTTCTTGGATGGTCCTAATTTTGTTATATCCCGAAGCCTTCGTTGCTGCTTCATATTCAAGAGCAGCTGTCAATGCGTCGAGTAATGTTTTCGGATGGGCTAAACGAAGCGTCCTCTGCGTATCGGGGTCACGTAAGCCATCAATAAAGGCCTGGATGCCCCAAAATTCCATCATGTTCTCTGGTGCTGACGGCTAAGCAAATCGAACTAGTCGGGCAATGTCCACTTCATACTCTTGAAGGGATTCATCACGTTTCTGCCTTCGGTTCTTCAGTTGGGATTGGTACAAATGTTCTGGATGTTCATCACCAGATCGCATGTCCAACCTCTTCTTCAGCTGCTGGAAGTCATCCGTTTCTTCCAAAGGTATCGTCTGAAGTACATCTAAGGCATCTCCCCGAAGCGCTATAGTTAGGTTCACTACTTTCTCCTTATCGGACCAATTATTCACTCTAGCGGCTGCTTTAAACTGTTTCACATAATTGGTCAACGACATTTTTCCATCGAACGTACTGGCATTGACTCGGGTGAAACTGCCAATGTCTTCTGCCTTGGGTTGTATTTCTGGCTTGCAGATCTCGATCTTCTTCTCTTCTGCTGAGGTGTCTTGTGTTCTTAAAGCGGCAATCTTAGTCTCTAACTCCTTGATTTTCTGGTCCATCTGATTTTCCATCGTTGTCATCTTATTCTCCATGTCTGATTTCATTTTCTCGTTCATTATTGTCATCTTATTCTCAATATCCGATTTTAGAGACGAAATTTTATTCTCGACTTCAGCAGCAATGTTATTTTTCAATGATAATATAGCTGCAGAAATAGCATTCTTCATATCAGAAAAATCTTTCTTTATAGCAGAAATATCGTTTTTCACATTTATTGAAATCTTTCTTTCCATGGCAGAAATATTTTTGTCCATGTTAGCAGAAATTGACGAGATTAAGGTGGAAGCCCAGTCATTGAATAAAAACGTTTCTGGATCCAAGCCGTAACTTACCAGTGCCACTTTGAGTCTTTCTACTAACTCACTCTTCTCACCGGACGTTTCCAGCTCGCGATTTTCCAATTCTGCCTCTAACTCTGTCACTTTAAAGTCACTAAGTCTCTTGGCCATGTTTACCTCTTATTTATTTATATTACCCCACTTCTGACACCACACCTGACACAAATGTAATGTTTTTCTTATTTATTTGAACAGTAAACGGGTGGGATAAACTTTAAACACACGGTATGGCTACTTACTAATTTATTTGAACACTAAACTACTCACTAACAATTCATTTATATACACTTAACTATTCACTTAAATTTAATTCATACACACCCAACCTTAATTATTAATTTACATCAACACTTTACTGTTCGCTATTTATATCACGAGATCACTTCATCAACTAAACTTTATCCGCTGGTTGCACCTTTATATATAAGTGACCTCATTTTCTAGATAATTCTAGTTTGCGGCTTACGCAAAAACAATAGCCTCTCTGGACTATTCATTTCTTTTCGGGATATTTCTCAAATGTCGGCTCAATCCTGAAAAGATCTTCGGTGAACATGTCTATAAAAGCGGTCACAAAATATCTCAATAGACCTTCTCATAAATCAGCGCGCTCGCCATTTTTTTAATTCCGTTAACATAAGGTTACAGGTTATCGTTTCTATGCCATCTCGATTCGATCCCATCTACCGTGATTTTGTTATATCCTATTTTCACTACTTTCCCTTTTCTTTCTTTTTCCTTTGCTTTATCTCTTATTTGCTTATGTTTGTATCTTTCGCCTCTAGTTTGATCTTCATTTATGAAAATATTTTGATTCTGTACATTTTTAACTTGTTCCTCTTTTTTCAACACATTTAATTTTCCTTTTTCATTTTTCAGATCAAGTAGACAGGTCATATCTCCTATTTTGGAGGTTTTCTTGATTCGTATAACGCTAATGCCGAGGTGTTCTTCCATAAGTTTTTTCATGGATTGACTTAGGGTATTGCTGTCATTTGTGTCCAGCAGGATTCCTGTTACAACTATATTATTTCTCCTTTTCTCTTTTTACATTATTTCAATTGTTTGATTTATTGCCCTCAGATCTTTTTTGATTCGCATGTTTTCTTCTTTTGTTTCGTTATTTTCCTCCTTAAGTTCTTCATTTGCTCCTTGAAGTCTTAGAATTTTCTCATTGAATTGCATCTGTACGGTGTGTATTTTTTATATCTTTCTTTATATCCCCTTGCTCCGTTTTCATATCTACCATAATTTTCAGTATTAGGTCTAATTCTTCATTATTAGTTCTCCCCCTCCTTGTTGGCGTTCTCTCATTTGTTTTTGTTAAACGGGTCGCTAATTCTTCAAGCTCCTTTCTTTTCCTCCCGTCTGTCAAGTAGTCATCATCCGAATTCATACTTGCTTATTAATTAATTCTTATTATTCTTGGTTTTATTTAAATTTAAATTTGTCCACTCCGACCCTGACTAATTATGTTCGATTCATACCAAAACGAGCTATCTTATCTCTAGAAATTTCAATTTCTCGATACTGAAATGTTCTTCTGTGATTATGTTGTTTCGAACCGCATCTGTTTTATTTACTTCTTTGATCTATTTTGATGGATTTTTTTCAATTCCATTTTTATTGTCGCATCAACCATGTCGGTTATTAGCGACAAAGATTATTTTAAAAGGTTTTGATTACATTAATTTCAGTCAGGTATCGAACTAGTACGTTTATTGTAGGATACATTATCTGTGTTGTGAGAAATATAGAGTGGACTGTGTGTTCTGGATTGCTGATAAATAGACTCACCAATTTTCTATATACATATATTTACAGAAACTATTTACACAAATTATTCACACAACTATTTACACCACAAAGATGGAAATAATCCAGAGCTTTGAAAGTTGCCTTTAAGGCAGAACTTTGGATATTTTATATTTGAAGGGAATAAAACCCACTAAAATGCGAACATTTGTTCACTGCTAAAAATTAGCATCACATCATTGCCATTTCTGACACATCACTATAAGCTGTCATCAACCGTCAATCAGATTGACCAACATACATTTTTAAGCGACAAATTGTCAGCTTAAATTATAAAAATGATAAATAAATGTGTTGGAGGTTGTTTCCAACATCCTGGGGGCCTTATGGTTTCACATGAAACCGTACAAAATGCCAGCGCCAAAATTTATAAAAAGGTCGTACAAATATATTAAAATGTACAAAACGCAAAATAATAAAGTGATCAAAAATACTACCTTAACAATATTAAAAAATTGCTTACTTACAGCTAAAGATTTACAAACTTATCAAAAAAAAAATAAAAAACTATTCCTGTATAGGTAGTTCGGCTATTTTTGTACCCGATCTCAGGTAAGTGCCATCTTTTGTTTTAACCTCTAAAACTCTTACTTTGTTGTCCTTACCTGGAACAGCCTTTACTATGCGAGCAAGTTTTCATTTGAAGGAAGGAACATTATCCTCTTTCAATAGAACCAACATTCCTTCACTCAAATTCGGTAAATCCTTGCGCCAATTCGGTTTATTCTGTAATTGCACCAAATAGTCCATGTGCCACTTTTTCCAGAACTGCTGCTGCATTTGAACACAATGCTTCCAAAATTTTAGTCTGTTCTGGGGAACTTCACTTATGTCGGGTTCTGTAAAACTAGTTATAACTATTCCAGTTAAAAAATGACCCGGGGTCAAATAATCTAGATTGGAAACGTCACTGGACATAGCGCCTAAGGGTCTGGAATTTACAATTCCTTCTACTTGTACAATTTCAGTATTTTGTTCATAAGTGAGCTCCGTAGAGCCAACTACCCTTTTTAAGTGAAATTTTATACTTTTTACCCCGGCTTCCCATAAACCTTCAAAAACCGGTGAGTAACTAGGTATAAAATTAAATTTTATTTTTTCATTAATGCAAAAATTATCTACTTTTTTACTGTCTTCGTAAAATTTCTTTATTTCATTATTGGCCCCTTTGAAAGTGGAGCCATTATCACAAGACATTTGAAGGCTTCCCCCTTCTGGAAATGAAACAAGCCAAAAAAGTTTCTGTTGTGAGATCAGTTCCAACTCTACATGAATTGCCTTAATAGCAAAGCATACAAATAACGCTATGTAGGACTTGGAAATTACAGATTTCCTTATTCGTGGTTTAGTCATAAAAGGACCGCAAAAATCTATGCCTACATTTTGAAATACTCTATAAGAGCAAACTCTTTTTTCTGGCAATGAACCCATTAGCTGTTCAGAGCATTTTGCTTTGAATTTAATGCAAGTAATGCATTTATGTAAGACGTTTTTAATTTCTCTATTTCCATTAATGATCCAATAATTACGATTTAGATATTATTAAGTGGGTGATATAACTATTCTTGGGAAGAATTACAGGATGTTTCTGATTGTATGGCAACTTGGAATTTTGTAGTCTCCCGCCTACTCTTAATACACCATTACAGTCTAAAAAAGGCGACAATGAGCTCAAAGCTGATTTTACTGGTAAATTTAAATTTAGGCATTTTATTTCATTGAAGAAATAATTTTGCTGTTCACAACGTATAATAATTTGTAGAGCATTATCAAGCTATGAAATATTTAAATTTCCAGTTAATTTATGATTCTTTGATATGTTTATAGAATTATTTTTAAATCAACTGAGATAGGCAACTACTCTTTGAAACCGTGCAATGCATAAAAAATCTTGAAAAAAGGTATCTAACTTAGTATGCAGGACAATAACTGAAATTTTTTCTTCAGGACCATGAAACCATAGATGGTTTGATTCAATTTCTTGAGGATCTAATCCTCTTGATAAGTAATCTGCAGGATTTTCTTTTGTGTTAATATATAACCATTTGAAATTTGACGTGGCCGTTTGAATTTTTATGACTCGGCTAGCAACATATGGATTTAATTTTAAGGGATCTCTTGCTAGCCAGGCCAGTACAATGTTCGAATCGGAGTATAAAAAAACCTTGTTCACTTTTGTTTTTAATAAGGTGAATAATTTCTCGACCAACCCTGCTAAGATTAAGGCTGCATTTAATTCTAATATGGGTACAGTTAGCCTATTGTTATCTATAGGGACAATTCGTGAGTTGGAGCATATTAAATTGGAATGAATTTTGTCCAGAAAAATTTCTCGAATATAAAGTACACAACCATATGCTATTTTAGAAGCATCACAGAAACCAACTAATTTCACTGCACTTGCATTGGTAAACATTTAATTTCGAGGAATTTTTGGGATTGGCATATTCATTAAACCACTTACGAACTGTTTCCAAATTTTTAATAGATCATCTGGAAGTATTTCATCCCATTTCAGTTTGCAACACCAAACCTTTGGCATTATAACCTTAGCTGCTACTAATACTGGACCAGCGAGTCCCAGAGGATCATGAAATTTTGATATGAAACTAAGCACTTGTCTTTTTGTTATGTATTGATTTATTCCAATTCTGGAAGAGCTTAATTTAAAATTATCAGAATTTGTGTCATAAGCAACACCTAACGTTTTTACAGTAGAATTGTTTTTCATTATATAACGTCATTAAAAGTTTGTTTTTCTTTAGGAATATCATTTAATATTTCTGGCACGTTTGTGCACCATTTGTGCAAGGAAAGGAAACGTAATTCTAATAAAAAAATCAATTCTTATTTGAGCTTTATCGTTTCCTCTATAGTATCATCACCTGCCAAAACATCATCGACATAGGTGTTATTTAGCAATGCACGAGCCGCCTTCGGAAATTCTTTCCCTTCTGTATATGAGCCAGTTCTACTAGGCATCTTGTAGCTAATAATGATGAACTTTTTAAGCCATAAGTTACGGTTTGCAGCTGAAGGCATTGTAAAATACCATGGGGCTCCCTCCACAGAATAATCTAAAGAGGACGATGCTCAGGACAAACTGAAATCATACGATACATGTGCCTGATGTCAGCACATATAACAAATTTGTATGTTCTAAATAGTATTAATATATCAAAAAGATCAAGTTGTACAACAGCACCATTATAAAGAAAGTCATTTATGCATTTTTTAGACCTTGTTCTCATGCTTCCATCAAAAACTACCCAGAGTTTCATGCCTTTACTTTCCTCCCGAATGACTGGATGATGAGCCATAATGATACACTGAACCGCTATTTAAGTTATAAGCAATAGCCATGAAATACACTGAACCGCTATTTAAGTTATAAGCATCAATATTTAAAATTTTTGTATGACCAAGCTTGATATATTCGTCAATAAATGATTTATATTGCTTGAAAAGATCTGGATTCGATTTAAGTCGCTTTTCTAAATTTTCAAACCTTTTAATGGCAACTGAGAATGAATCTCCTAAATTTAAGTTGTTTATATTATGTTTCAATGGCAAACTTACTTGAAATTTGTTATCTAACACTTGAACAGAATTTTTAAGTTCATGCTCACAAGCTTCCTGTTCACTGGAATATTCATTAAAAATATTGGGAACCTTCTCAACTTCCCAAAATTGAGATATAGTTTTGTTGAGATCATTATATGTGGCATACAATGTAATAAAATTGCAAGATTGATTTGTAGGAATACATCCACTAACAATGTAACCAAAAAGTGTATTTTGTAAATATAGGGTGTCACATTTAATTTTTTGCGACAAGAAAATTTGAAATGCAACATTTGCACTCAATAGGTCAATGTTTCCCGTTTGAATAAAATTGACAAACTAATACCTTTTGGAAGGTTTAATTTTGATTTGTCAAAAGATATGTGAGGTAACTCACTGGTGATTAAATCAACAACTGCGCATTTGATATTGGTGGTATAATCATGAGAACATGATTCTACCTTTAAATCAATAGATTTTTGAATTTAAGTTATGTTTTCTGAAACACCAACAAGATTGATACAATTGGTATATGGTTTAAAATTTAATCTTTCTACCAAGCTACTGGTAACTATAACGACATTTGAGAACCCGTGTCAATGAGTCCTCGGGCATAAATATATTTGCCATCCCTGGCCTTAAGTTTAATTTTTACCGTTGGTAAAAGCACTATATGATTCTGAGTTTGAACTGAGTTGAAAGTTATTACCTTGCTCTCTGCTTCAGACACCCTTTCAGCACTGTTTACCTTGTCCAAATGTAGCAATAAGTTGTGTTCTTTATGGCATATGTTACATCTGAAGGTCATCTTGCATTTGTCAGCATGACTATTAAGACACAATCTGCAAAATTTGTGTTTTTCTACAAATGAAATTCTTTCCCTTAGAGGAACTGACCTGAACTTTCTGCAATTATGCAATTTATGTCCAAAAAACAAACAAAATGAAATGAACATTTATCTGATTTAGACCTGGTAATTAAATGAGAAAAAGATTTTTCTTTACTTTTATTTTCGGGCATATTATTGGTAGCTTCTAATACTATTTTTTAAATATAATAAAAATTCATTTAAGGTTGGCAATTTAGAGTTATCTCTATCAATTTGGTACGACCTGTTTGTAAACAGATCCGTCTTTCTAGACAATTTGCAGGTAAGCAGCATATCCCAGCTTTCAACAAGTTGTCCCAAATTTTTTAGAGCACCTACTTGTTGTTTTATCTTGCTGACAAATTCTCTCAAAGACTGAGCTGTTCCTTTTTGCAAATTAGGAATATCTAATATTGAATATATATGATAATTTATCAACATCGTTTCGTTGTTATACCTTTGGTTTAAAATATTTAAAGTCTCATTATATGAAGGCTTAATTGATGGTAGATTATTTACAAGAGATAGCGCTTCACCTTTTAAACAGTTTCTTAAATAAAACAGCTTTTCTACCACCATTAATTGCTGATTTTTGTCAATTACAGCAGTAAAAATTTCAATAAATGATTTAAAATTTGTTAAATTTTTACCATCAAATGATGGAATGTCAATAAGTGGCAGTTTTGTGGTAGAAATATCATTTTTCTGAATGTGCATGCTATTATGAGAAAGTTTACCTGAATCTTTGTCATGAATACTTATCTCCTTTTTAATATTGGCTATTAAATCAGTATATTTATCCTCAATATCATCTAATGTCTCACCATAGTTTTTGTCCAAACATAAAATTTCAACATGAATGTCCTTGATTTTAGTAAATGGTTCTTGCAGAAGCTCCTTGCGTGCACTTAAGCGCTCAGATTTTTGTTCACTAACAGGATCGTCTTTATGTGCAACAAGAAATCGTTCGATTCGAGCTATTGTCTCTTCTGCCTGCAATTTTTCAACCTTGAGGCGTTCAATGTCTTTTTTGTTCGCCATGGTTAATAATGAGAAACGGAAACAAATTTATGACCTAAAAAACTAAAAACACACGTTACTGCACTATTGACTGTGACAATCTGAAGCAGCTGATCCGTGGCGTCCATTTTCTGTCAAAAATCATGGACAAACGGCTTCCCTCGTAGGTTTGGAGAACACGTTGCTGAATCCAAATCAAAATAATTGGAAATTATGAATCCGTATCTACAGACCAAAAATAATGTAGGATACATTATCTCTGTTGTGAGCAATATAGAGTGGACTGTGTGTTCTGGATTGCTGATAAATAGAATTTTCTATATACATATTTACAGAAACTATACAAATTATTTACACAACTATTTACACCACAAAGATGGAAATAATCCAGAGCTTTGAAAGATGCCTCTAATGCAGAGCTTTAGATATTTTATATTTGAAGGGAATAAAACCCACTAAAATGCGAACATTTGTTCACTGCTAAAAATTAGCATCAAATTATTGCCATTTCTGACACATCACTATAAGATGTCATCAATCGTCAATCAGATTGACCAACATACATTTTAAGCGACAAATTGTCAGCTTAAATTATAAAAATAATAAATAAATGTGTTGGAGGTTGTTTCCAACATTTATGTCGCAGTTTTGACCTAATACCGATTTCAATGTGCTTGTTATATTATTTTTTACTCGGGCGTCCTCATATCTGGGACACTCAACCAGAATATGTTTTACTGTTATCTGCTTGGAACATGTAGTACACTGAGGCATTCCGGTCCTGCCGTAACAACCGCGGCTCCGACGCCAGCTGGAGTTTCGAGGCATCCGTATATATTTTGAAATGGTCATTATATTCAATGAGTTTTGTCTGGAAGATGTTTTTTATCAGCAAACTGGGTAGTTCATATTTTTTAAAAGAGGTAAGAGTGGTGTCAATTATTGGTTTGGAATTTTCCCAAGGAGGATATGTTTGTTCAAACTTGAATATATGAACATGTTTGATTTGAAGATCTGCTTTGTATTGTCTCACGCGATTACAGAAAGTTGGTTGTTGTAGTGCGATATTGTCAATTTCATCTGTATGAATTTTTGGGTACTTTGGATGCTCAGTATTATTTTATATAGAGGTAGCATATGACAATGTCAATATTTTTCTTCTCGTAGATAAAGTTGGTTCCCCTAATTCTGGATAAAGGCTTTCCACCGGTGATGTACGATATGCACCAGATATTATTCGTAAGGCGTTATTGTGAACTGTATCAAGCTTCTTTAAAATATGGCTTTTGGTGGATGCATAGACAATAGATCCATAATCGAGTTTGGCACGTATAAGATTTTTATATATAATATGTAGAGTTTTTTTATCTGATCCCCAGTTACGGTTAGAAAGTATTCTTAGAAGATTGATACCTTTCTGACAAGATAATATCAACTTTTTTATATGATCATTCCAGCTCAGTTTCTGGTCAAATATCATACCTAAGAATGTCGTGGAAGCTACATATTGCAGTTTTTCTTCATACAGTGTAAGCGGGGTGTTTTTTCACAATGTTTTTCCGAAAATAATAAACATTTGGTTTTGGATGCAGAAAAGTTAAAGCTCGACTGTTTAGACCATTGCTGCAGTTTATTAAGTTGTGTCTGTAGTATACGTTGCATTATATCGATGTTTTTACTTTTCATGTATACCACTAAGTCATCCGCACATAGCCTTATTTTAATTGGTTCAAGTAGATTTTCAGTAATGTTATTAATAGCGATTAGAAATAATGTGGGACTAATAACAGAACCTTGGGGAGTACCATTTTCTTGACATTGTTTGGTCAATAAATTACCATTTACTCTTACTCTAAAAGTTCTATAGCTTAGAAAATGTTTAATGAATGCCAACATATGTCAATCTATATTCCATTGCTTTAACGATTTCAGTATATTTATTCTACATGCAGTATCGAATGCTTTGTTAATATCAATAAATATGGCTAAGCATTTCTGTTTATTTGCGAAGGCTTCGAGTATGTCACTTTCTAGATCAATAATATTGTCAATAGTACTTCTCTTTTTCCTAAATCCACTTTGTTCTGGTTTAATTAGTTTGCGACTTCCAAGTTCGCACCTAAGATGATTATTAATAATTTTTTCTAAGAGCTCACACATCGTGCTAGTCAGTGCAATAGGTCTGTATGATTCTATACTTGTTGCTTTCTTAACAGTCTTTAGAATTGGTATGATTGTGGCTTCAGTCCACTGAATTGGAAAAGTTTGTTGTATCCAAATGATGTTGTAAATATTTGAGAGTACTTCTCTGCCGCTCTCCGACAGATATAGCAGGAAAGAAATCGGTATATTATCAGGACCTAGACTCGAGTTTTAAAAGTCTTTTATCGCTTCATCTAGTTCTGATAGCGTGAGTGGTTGGTTGAGGTACGATGTATTGTTTTCATTATTGATTGGGATTTCTTCGATTGATACTCTATTTTTTTTTAGAAAATCTTCCTTTGATTTGGCATCGCTCGAGTTCTCTTGGAATGCTTCCGCCACTGCTTCAGCTATATCTTTTGATTTTGTTATTAAGATTTCGTATTGTTTTATAGCAGTGATTTTATTGTATGATTTATTGCCGGATATGGTATTCACTTTTTTCCATACAGATGTTAAGCTAGTAGAGCTGCTTATATTTTGCACATATTTCATCCATGAGTCTTTTTTACTTTTTCTAAAAATATACCTAGTTTCGGTCCTTAGTGCTTTGAATCGTAATTGATTATCAATCGTGCTATGCTTTTTATAGATATGAAATGCATGTTTACTTTCTTTAAGTGCCTCTTCACATTCTTTATTTCACCATGGTACAGCCGTACGGTGTGTTACGTTTTTAGTTGGCCCCATTGTTATGTCTGCAGCTGTTATCAATATGTCATTGAAATCGTTTATTGTTTCATTTATGTCCTCACGTATTGAAAATTTCAATGAAGGTGCGTTAGTTAAAATGGTATATTGTTCCCAGTCTGCTTCCACTTTTGTATAGGCGTTGAATCGTCAGCACTTCTACGTTTATCTACTACAAGGATTGGGGAATGATCACTGTCATATGGAAAAGGTAAGACTTCCCATGTTAGGTGTTGATGTAATGAGGGATTACACAAAGTTAAATCTATAGCCCAAGAAGTTCCATTATAGGTATCGAATCTGGTTTTACTTCCATCATTAAGAATGTTTAAGTCTGTCATAACGTCTTCTATTGTGTTTCCTCAAGTATCTTGTTTCTCACAGCCCCACATGAAATTATGTCCGTTGAAGTCGCCCATGATAATTTTAGGATTAGAAACCTGGGAGATTAGATCAGTCAGTTCCATTTTACTTAGGTTTCGGTCGGATGGAATATATATATTACTTATATATTTATTTTTGTAGGAAAATAAACGCATACAGCTATTGCTTCAATATTGGTATCAAAATCAATTTGGCTTGAATGAAGGTTTTTATTTACACATGCTGCAACTCCTCCCCAACTTTTTATACCAATTCTGTTCTTGTAATATACATTAAAATTTTTTAGTTTGTGTGTATTCTGATTATTAAAGTGTGTTTCTTGTAAGCAGATAACGTTCAAGTTGTATTTAGATATAATAGTTTTTAACATTTCCAGATGGAGCTAATATCAATTTAGATTCCACTGTAGAATACTCATTGTTTTATATTGAAGTAGAATTTATGTCGTTGCTGTCTGATGAGTCACTGATTGGCTTTTGCTCTATGAGTCTTTAAGCAATATATATTTCAAGTCTCTTCCTAATTTTTGTGAAGCGCGTCTTCGTTGCTTTGCTCTGTAGTGAGGAGTAAATTTTTTTAATAGTATCTACTAAGTCTTCAAATTCCGACGTGTAGTTTCTAATCACGCTTATTGGATCTGGGTTTCCTTTTATATTTGACAGTAAGTCGGTCAATTGTTCGTAAGTAAGAGAATAGTTTTTAGGATCTTTTTCCATTAGCTGTTTCACAGGTTGCATTTGTTCGGATGTAAATTCATCAATTTTATATGTTTTCAGTGTATCAGGTATTTTGAATGCCGAGTGTGATTCTGCTATGGGACTAGAAGTTTCGGATAAAGGTCGTTTATTACAGTTTTCTGTATAATCCATTCGCTTTTCTAAGTCATCTTGAGTTGATCTTATGGGATTTTTTAACAAAGATAGGGAGATGTTAGCAGTTTTACTTGTGGATTCTGTTGGGTTTACTTTGGATAGGTTTACTTGTGGATTTTTCTCTCCGTCAAATATATTTTGGGAATTATTGATTACCGGAAGATTTTGTAACGAAGTGTTTTGTTCAGCGTTTGGATACTTTGATGCAATGTGACCAGTTTGTTTACATTTGTGACAATTCTGATTATCAAATGTGAGGTAGATCCGATAGGAAGTGTTGTCATCTTGGATGATAATACTATCTGGAATATTTAAGTTGTTGGAGGGGGTTACATATACTTGGCGTCGGAAACTGAGGATATGGTTGTATTCTGATTTTGTCGTTCCAACTCTTAGGGGCATTATTGGGGATATGTTGTTTATGCCTAGACCCCGCAATTCTGATAGTAGTACATCATTGGGAATCGAGGGACAGACGTTTGATAGTACCAGCCGTTCAGAAGGTGTTTGTAATCTACGGGTTTTAATGAAGTTTCCATTGAGAGAGAATTCTCCTCCCTGTTCACTGAAAAATACGTCTACTGCTTGTTTGGATGATAGTTATATGCATATTCTGTTGTTTGGCATTCGAGAGGCGTAAAGGATATTTCGAGGGCCTACAATGTCACCGATTTGATATAAATAATCTTCAAGCTTAGGACCATTTAATGGGGTAAAAATAATAGCTTGATCTTTGGAAGGGAGTGTGAGTTGAGATTGTTTTGATAAGGCAGTTGAATAAGACATTGTGCTAGCTTGAGAATGGTTCATTTTTATATTTAGTAGGTGTTCTGAATGCGGTCCTGTTTTTCGAGGTAAGGTGCGTAAGGAACTGGTTCCCTTATCGCTCGCCTCGTTTGTGATATGTATGTTTTGATTTGTTTTCAGACGATACATTATCAGTTGATTATTATTAACTGCTAAGCTTTTCACTTACAGTTATTTGCGTGAAGCACTTGGTATTAATGTAAACGATGTAATTCACAGTCTTGAAATTATCATTCATTTTTTCCACTAAATTTGTTATTTATTCGGGACCGATCACACAAAGGTGTTTAAACCATAGTTGCCAGTTCGGAACTCATTTTGATGGATTTAAAGTATTCACCAGTTAGCTGGTTTTAGTATCACTAAACTGTGAATGTTTCAATATTTTACTTTAACTATTAACTGCACTTTTCTTCGTTAGAATGGACCACGTTGTGATCGACTATTTCTGGTTCCCTTCCAGGGAACATTATATAATTAAACTCTCCTCAGACTAATAAAATTAATAGAAACCGTCGAAATAGTACTAATAACCAACATTCCCATCGATATGATCATAATTTGAATCATAATAATGTTTGCAATAAAAGTTCATTATCTCTTCAGGAACCCAAAATGTCGATAAATAACGAACGCCTTTTCCTGCAGCCATATTACCGCACCTTTCCATTTTAAGTTTTGTCGAAAATGTTTTCCTCTCCTTTCCTTATCGTTTCCCATTTATTGAGAACAATACGGAATGTTTCAAATCGTTTTCTCACGCAGAACTTAAATTCCCCAACCGAATGGAATCGATGTATGTAGCTCAATTTGAGAAAGCCGTGAGGTAGATATTACGAGAAACATTTTACCATTTTTATATTATCGCAGAATACACGATTTGATTTGTTTATTCATAATATATACACATCGGGATTATTATTTTACTCAAGAACAGTCAAAAGTATTCTGTCAAAATATAACATAAAACAAAAGTAACAGAATTAGGCTAGAAAATCTTCGTTTTCTTATTTGTTGGCGGGAATCGTGGTTCCTCCGTTATTAACGTCAACTTGTGGTGCGTTTGAATTATTTGACACTATCATACGTCCTCGCCAAGAAACACTTCAGTTTTAATAATAGAAACAAGAGACATGTTTTTTTATTCACCGGTAAATCCACCATTCCACCAATTCCATTTTTATATTGATTGGTGGATTTTAGAATAAAGGAATAACCACCAAAATTGCTAACCATTCCACCGCAGTTTCGAGTGGTGGATAAATTTGGTGGTTTACAAAATGACAGCTTAAACTTAAAAAAACATGCCTAATATTTCATACTTGGAACTATCATATGAACTGCTACTCCGAGATCTGGAGGCTAAAATAACTACAACACTTTTCAAAGTATTTTCATCAATTTTTGTCAATTTTTGACAATAAAATCTAACAACTTAGAAATCGGTTGTCAGTTGTCAGATATAATGATGTAAATAACAACAGTAGCGTTTTTTATGTGCCACTGGTGACTCTAACCTGTGGAT
Source organism: Galeruca laticollis (assembly GCA_963921935.1). Classification (NCBI taxonomy): domain Eukaryota; kingdom Metazoa; phylum Arthropoda; class Insecta; order Coleoptera; family Chrysomelidae; genus Galeruca; species Galeruca laticollis. Next base: position 146,566,115 of record OY998176.1, on the reverse strand, counting down.
GCAGTGGAGACTGACGTCAGTCAACCAATGGTGAATAAATGATGCAAAAAACGTGCCTTATAATAAACAATAATTTTTCACAACTTATTGATGTTGTAACAACTACTTGAATAATAGCCAAAACATACAAATAATAATTAATGATGTAGAGTAGGAAGTGAAAATAATTTGGAGTGCACAGCGATCGAGTAAACAAATCGGTGCTGCTAGATGTATTCTACAAATAATTGAGTCGGTAAAGTGTATTTGGGATTCAATATTTGCAGAAAATCAGATAAACAGTAGATTTCAGCTAAACTAATATTATTGCGAACATATTGGTTTCATATTCTCGATAAATTAGTTATGTTCAAAATTTTGCAGTAGTAAACATGTTTTTTATGGGAAAAAACAGATATAGTCGGTGACATAGAAACCCCAACACCCAGTAAAAGTTATTTTATTTCGGTAATATTTGGCATACATATCAGGGAGTTCGTAAAATATACCTAAGTGATTAAAATCTTACTCCAATAGTGTGAAGATAATCTAAGATTCTGCTCATCAGCTTTAATCCCAGATAGCAGATTAATAGCAGATATTCAATGGACGTACTAAAAATATTCGTTTTCGGATATTGTATTATTCTATAGACCCAATTTAAATATATATATATATATATATATATATATATATATATATATATATATATATATATATATATATATATATATATATATATTCAGGGTGTTTTCAAATGACACTTACAACGTTTGCATGTAGATACCTCTCGTAAAATTGGACAAGATGATATAGGGATTGAGGGGTCCAACCCATTTCCTTTTCGAAATACAGGGTGTTAAAGCTATGAAAAATATAATGTTTTAATTTCATAACTTTAAAATGGATGAATATATTGTTCTGACATTTGGCAGGTTGTTTTTAAATGTAAAAGAAAATATTTTGATGAAAAAACATGTTTCAATTCTTGATCCAGTGGTGTACAGTTGGAAGAATATGTCACCTTTCCCCTCCCATTTTTTACGCCACTGGCATTTGAAGCTATTTTCATTTAATTTTGTATTCCTTAATAGTTTTCACGTGAAAAACGCGAAACCTCTACATATCAAAAAATTTGTAGTTTTCAAGATATTTAATGTTTTTATGTAGTCTGCAAGATCACTTTTTGATAAAAAAAAATATTTTCCTGAAAGTTTTTTAATAACTACCAAACTACTGATGGTTAGAATATGTAACAGGAACTAATTTGTGAAACGGCAATGCATAGAAAACATTAAGAGAGGATTGTTGAAAATACTTTTCCAAACTTTTTAACAAAAGAATTAATGACAATAAAAAATAAGATAATTACAAAGTTGAATAATATCCCATTCAAACATAATTTTTAACTAAACAGCCAACAAATTACATTTACACATAATCTGCAACGTTTTCTCATTGAAAATCGCATACCTTGGACATACTGGCGATTGCCATAAATAATTTCTGTAGCTGCATGGATTCTTGCTATCAGTTCCTACTCCGTTTCTACTATTGTATCGTAGACTAGGGACTTCATGTAACTCCACAGAAAGAAATCGATTGGATTTTAATCCGGTGACCTCGCAGGCCACATATTGGGTCCACCTCGGCCTATCCAGTTGCTTCCGTATTGTTGGGTTATAAGTTGTCTGGCCGCTAGAGAATAATGTACTGCTGAAACCATACATGATCCATATTCGCCCTAATATTTAATGGTACAGCGTCGTTCAATAAATCAGGCAGTGTTTCTCTCAAAAAATTACAATAAATATTACCATTGAGTTCATAAGGTAATAAATATGGACCCACTATACAATCTCCATGAATGCCTGACCACACGTTGAGCGAGAATTTTTTCCTGAAATCCACGTTGTCGAATAACATATGGATTTTCGTCATCCCACACGTGGCTATTCCTTGAATTAAAAATTCCTTCACGTGTGAATTTGTCTTCATCAGTAAATAGAACAAATTCGCTAAAATTCCTATTTTCTAAACATTTTTGGGTGTACCAATTGGCAAACTCCACTCTTTGAGGACAATCTGTTGGTTTTAGGGCCTGAACTTGGTTATACTTATAAGGATGCAACTGCTGTTCATTTAAAATATTCCACACAGTTGAGTTACTTACATTTAAAGATTTGCCAATGGTGCGAGTGCTTAAATCGGATTTTTTTTCAATACGGTCTAGAACAGCCTCCTCTAATTGCACAGTTCGGATAGTTCGTTTTCTACAGCTACCTTGTAATATTGAATTGAATTATCCAAATTCTCGCAATCTGTCAATTTGAGAAGATGTTGTGTGACATGGGAATCTAGGACGATTTGGATATCTTTCTCTATACAAGCGCTCGGAACGTCTACCCCGTATATTAGTTGCATATCAGCCATTTCTTCAAAAGTATAATCCATCATAACAAAAAGTGTGAAAGTTGCACAAACCAATTCAATTACAAATAATTCATTTTCGTTTTGACGTTAAACGAAATGACATTCACCATTTCATTATTGACATCCTACTATACGGAGGAGGAGGAGTAAGAATCCATGCAGTTACAGAAATTTACGGCAATCGCCAGTCTTCCTAAGGTATGCGATTTTCAATGAAAAAACGTTGCCGATTATGTGTAAATGTAAATGGACAAAATTTTGAACATCTTTTGTAATTTGTTGGCTGCTTAGTTAAAAATTATTTTTGAATATGTTATTATTTAACTTTGTAATTATCTTATTTTTGATTGTCATTAATTCTTTTGTTAAAATTACAAGTTTGGCAAAGTATTTTCAACAATCCTCTCTCAATGTTTTATATGCATTGCTGTTTCACAAATTAGTTCCTGTAACATATTCTAACCATTAGTAGTTTGTTAGTTATCAAAAAGCATTCAAGAAATTTTTTTTTCAATTTTTTTATTAAAAAGTGATCTTGCAGACTTCATAAAAACATTAAATATCTTGAAAACTACAAATTTTTTGATATGTAAAGGTTATGCATTTTTCACGTGAAAACTATTGAGGAATACAAAATCAAATAAAAATAACTTCAAATGCCAGTGGCGTAAAAAATGGGAGGGGAAAGGTGAAATATTCTTCCAAATGTACACCACTGGATCAAGAATTGAAACATGTTTTTCCATTAAAATATGCCCTTTTACATTTAAAAACAACCTGCCAAATGTCAGATCAATATATTCATCCATTTTAAAGTTATCAAATTAAAACATTATATTTTTCATGACTTTAGCACCCTGTTTTTCGAAAAGTAAATGGGTTGGACCCCTCAATCCCTATATAATCTTGTCCAATTTTACGAGAGGTATCTACATGCAAACGTTGTAAGTGTCATTTGAAAACACCCTGTATATATTATAATTAATATAGTATTATTAGGTTATGTTAATTTAAATTTTAATTAAAGTCGGTTGTTTGGTTATTTATAATTAATAAAACTTACCTTCGGCTAGCTCATAAAATATATTTTATTAATGTAATTCAAAATTTGAATATAAGTCGGAAGCTTGATGACTCCTCCCTTTGAGTTCTTGGCGCACACTGTATGAATATAATTTGATTTGTATATTTATTTAATTTATTTCTGAAATGGTGGTTCAGAATAATTTCATATAGAAAGACTGAAATATCTCAATTCTAATAACTTTATTGAGGACATGAAAAGAATTAAAAAAACTCCAACACTTCACTGAAAATTGATTTAATAAATTGTAATTGAGAAAAACTTTGTAATTCTGAATACATATTAATTTACTCTATTGCGCTTGCGCATAAGTTCAACGCATGCGCTTTTATACCTTACTACAACAAGAAGACGCTATTCACCGTCCATGCAGTGTATAAACGGTTTACGCTTTCCCCGCGTGTATACAGTTATGAAAAGTTTCAATACGTTATATCAATTTATATAAAGCAAATACATATATATGAACTTTTTAAATAATGTGTGTGAAGTGTAAAGAAGATAGTATTAGACAGAACAGTTATGCATGCATTAAAAGATAATAAAAGTGGAAATGATGTGAAATTTTCTGTAACATGTGAACATTGAAAACGGATTAAATTTTAACAAGTAAGTACAATTATTTTCTTATAAACTATATTGCATGGATCTCCATGGAGATAAAATTTTATGCATTGAAACAGATTGTTTTTAGGCCTTTTATTAGAAAATCATTATTAGAACGTTCTAGATAAAGAAAGGATAAGGAATAAAAGTTTAATGATAACATTATAATTACGTATAAAAATTTTACCTTCACAATTAAATCCTAAGGTCGAGTCAATGTCAACAATTTTCAAAATCATCTGAACACTGCCATGTTAATGTCTGGATGAAGTAGAATGTCGTTTTGTTTGAAACCAAAAATAACAAGTATTAATAGTCAACTTACTGATTGATTAGCGATATTCACAGACGATGGTAGTAAAAGTTTACAATTTGAAAAAGAATTTATAAAAAAAACCTTATGAAAGATGACATACGGAACAGAGCCATGTTATATGTCAAGGAAATCTGTTCACTAAATAAAATTTAATCAACAGGAAGTAATAAAATCTAGTGATTTTCTTGCCAGCCTAAAATCATTGATTTGGAATTCAATATAAAACATAAAAGGCAAATTTGGAAATAAATAAGAGTTTATATAAAATAAAATTAGTAAAAATTCATAAATTGAAAACTAAACAGTTCCATATATATAAATAATCATTTCAGGTTGTAGAAATTGTATATTCAATTGTAAATAAATACACCATAAAAAGGGAATTTAAACAAATTTTGGGATTGTAATACATGTAAAGAACATTTTATATATTCCCTAAGACATTATAAACCCATTTATATAAGTGTTATTATCCTCCAGGACAATTTTAATGAAAGAATTATGTATTTTCATGAAAAACACTCAAATTGACAATTATCGAATAAAAAAACAATATAAGGAGGCTTTGTTTTTGATATGTGAAAAAGTTTGTTGATTTAAAAAAGAATTGAGAATCGGGCGTTGGTGGAAGAATGGTTAGCATCTATGTAGTTCTCCTCTACAAAAATTTTCATAAAACTATGTAAAAGTTTATGATTTCAAGTTAAAAACCATTAGAAAATCATAATATCAATTTTGTTTCAACTGTGTAATAAAGTGCAATGTGCAGAAACAGTATTTCTTTAATGAGAAATTCCCAAGACAAAGAGACGCTTAGCAGCAGTTCCACAGTGCCGAAAATTGGAAATAAGGTCGGTGGTTTTTGAGTTTTTTTTTTAATTTGGAATTCCAAAGAGAAAGAAATAGTGAACAATAAAAATATTATTTGAACGTTTACATTAAAAAAGGCCAAAAACAATATAAAATGATGAATATCATTTCATATCCATGGATATCCATGTAATTTTGATTATCATGCAACTTTAATAATAGTTATAATTTGTACTTACTTGTAAAAATTTTTTATTTCACATCATCATTGTTTACATTGCACGTGAAGTACCATTTCACTTCTATTTCTTCTAATGCATATGTAACTATTTCTTTAACTATTCATCAATCACTTTACTCGCATTTTGATATATGTATGTAACTGTATAGTATAATTTTCAATAATATATCAATGATTGCAATGAATGTAAGAACGTTAAATTTATAAAAACATTCATCCAAACAATATCGACTGTGAACCATACCTTTTGTGTCGTGTGAAACGATATACGAGTATTTGTTTCTCCTATGCGCCGACGCAGTCATTTTGAGCATTCAGTGCGCATGACCAGTCAAGAATGCAGGAGCGGTGTAAAGAATATTTATGTAAAAAGAATTTGAATATAATCTCAACAATTTATTAAATCATTTCGTTAAAGTGTTGGTATTTTTCTCATCATTCTGTTTAATATTCATAATACATTTAGGAAATGGTGCTCAATTCATTCATTCTATAATAATATTTGGAGTCGATAAAAACAAAGGTATATATTTTTATTCAGGAATAAAGCATACTAGAAAATTTTCAGAATCTAATATTTAAATGTGTCGTATGACTAATACGGTCGCATTTATCTGAGGTGTTGGTTCGCAACTGAAAGTGAAGATGGCGCCAACTGACTACTTCTCGCTTGTGTAACTACACGAGCCAAGGAGAAGTTGTCGGAGGACGTAATCTTCAGTTCAGATTAGAGACTCTGAACTGGAAGGCATAACGGCACTCTTGAAGAGACCCAAAAAGGTCGAAACGCGTCAGTGTACTATGCTCTTCCGCTATCAGTTGCGAATCAGCACAGATGTCCGTGTCGGCAAAATGGCCGATCGACGTCACGGTTTTCGAAGGGGATGTAATTCAATATTCTGCGTGGTATTAGCCAGGAATGTAGTTGTTTTTTCCTTCGGAGAACGGTCAGGCCAACACGTCGAAATTATTGGAATTTCGACTAAAAGAGGTGTAGTAGAAAATCGAAATTTATATTTCATATAGACACCTAGTATTTTATGAAATTATATTCATATATATATATATATATATATATATATATATATATATATATATATGGATGTCTGTTGAACGTATATAGCAAAATTTCAAATATTTGTAGAATATCCCAATATGGATGATACCTGTTGAGCAGGTGGCACTGAATCATAGTACTCCTCTTTTTTCATATTTAGTTTCAAAGATAATTGATTGAAATTTGGAAGATCCTGTATAGTTAATGAATGACAATAATGTACATATCAATTCTTTTCCAACTTCTTGTTCCAACAGGAATGATAGCAAGTTTCGTTCAATATCGCCAATTATTTTATCCATAAGCTCCATTCGTGTGAGAGAGAATAGAATTACCCGCTAGGGAAAGCTTCTCTCTCGCACTTATACGGTAAGCAAACGGTATGTCCCAGATTTAAATAAGTATTCTCTGAAACTAAAGTAGAAAAGGGGGAGTACAATGATCCAGTGTTCCTTGGTATATATCTTACAAATATCTAAGAAATCTCTAAAAATTTCGAATTGTATATATAGGAAAAAATACTTTTAATTGAGAAAATTAAAGTACGGGATACATTGAGTTCAATTTAATTTATTTATACATAAATATAAGATGTACCTCATAACATAACTGAAACTAACATAATTTTCAAATCCGATATTACCAAATTCACTGACTTCCTCCATACTCAACGAACTTTTTAAAACCAATTTCTGCCGTTCCTTACATTTGGCTAAGAAAATTCCTGTTTTCAATTCAACTTCTTTGTTTGTTATGTTCTTGCCCAACTTTAGGACGGCATCTGAAACAATAAAATAATTATATTTTTTGTTAATAAGCAATTTCTATTCTACTGTGATTTTTATGTATGTATGTATAACAATCCAAGTATAATCCCAAAAACTGAAACTTAAAAGATAAAGTTAAACATCAAATATGTAATTTAAAAATTGAGTCTTGTAGGAGACAAGTAGAAAACATAATATTCCAAACAAAATAGTGATTAGAAGTTATTTGTTTCTTGTACATGATATATTAAATTAATTTACACGTACATTCCAAAATAAAATAACATGATTATACCTACTACTGCTTCAAAAAGCTTTGTTTTTCCAAAGCATTTTTCCCTTTTTATCCATACATACTGTAGCCCTCCATTAAATTTTTTGCAAGAATCTTTTAATATATTGTTGCGAATAAGAACCTTCCAATCTTGCCAGAGGTACAACCTAAAATTGTATTAATTTAAAAATTAATCTCAAAAGCTTTAAAAATTGAACAATTACAGTTTATAAGCAAAGTTATAACAAACGAACAAAAATATAAGACCGCTTTTCTAGTATATATATATATTATTGTGAAAAAATAATGCTACACCCTGTATATCAAATAATGAAGAATTAAGATTATGTATTGTAATCTAAAAGAATTTTTTTTAAGTCAAAAATTTTTTTTTAAACATTTGAATGGAGACAATCTGTACGATCCACTATTCGATAGAGAAGACATACAGAAAGGACAGACTGTATAATGTAGGGATAATTGCGAATGGGTGTGATAAACAATTTATATGAAATAAATTACCTAACGTAACTTTTATCAAAGAGATCAAGTATCAAAATTTGTTCATAATAAGAAACTAAATGCTTTATTCTGTAAAGTCAAGCTAATCTCGTAATATTTGTTGATTAAGACATTAAAATGAGATAGTGTAGATGTTTAGACATAACAGAGCAGGAAAATATAAAATAATGTGAATTTCAGAGAACATGACTTATAAAGAAAACGAATTTTCATTTTGCATACATATTTAAAGGTAACAGCTGTCATCTATTAAAACATTATGAATATTCATTTGACATACATACTTAGAGGTTAGGAAATGTCATTTTAACAATACTAAGAAATATTATTGAATGAAAATAATATAGGAAGTCTAAGCAATTAAAAACCTTAGAATATAATATCATGATATAATGGATGAACATTCCACTGGTTGAAATGAAGAATTTGAGCTATAAAATAAATAGTCAAATTTGATTGGTTAATAAACATTTAAAAAAGATCACATCGGCGACAACTGTGTTGCTAACGAAAAAAAAATCAGAATGTGAAAAAGTTGTTGATTATGGGGGCTATTGACTAGTAGGTTTTTCTTTTTGGGAAGAGATTTTTGGAGCAGCAAAATTTTTTTTGGTAAAGTAAATCAATTGAAATCATTTGGAAGACAAAATTTGACTATAGAATTTAAAACAAATACATTATACTTACAAGAGATATATCAGTGTAAGTAGTTTAGTTTATATAAATAATTAAAAAAGGAATTGTTGAATGTTGTAAAACACTAATCATGAATTTTATTTTATAAAATGGTGTCTTGTGTCTGGTGGAAGTAAAATAGCCAAAATAGTTTTCGAAGAACATTGAATAGTGGAATTTGTGTGAGCTGTTTGGACTTTGAAAGAAATACAGCATCGATTCCTGTTTTGGTAGAAGCAGAATGCCAACAGGGAGGTTTTCCAGGAGGAGAATCTGGAACAAATAAAGGTGAACAAACAGAAATCGTGAAGTAAATAAGGTAGTACAAGTTAGTTTATTAATGTATTAAGAGGTCAAGCGTACTTACTAATTTGTAAAAAAAAAAACTAAAATTTTGTGATGCATAGGCGCTGTTAAGAGTGTATTTCGCCGTTTTCTGAAAGTCAAATGTTTATGAAATTATATAACTGTATTTTAATATTATAATAATATCTCACCAGAGTGCGTGTGATTTGTATGAAAGAGTCATCCTTTTAGATAGTTGATTTTCTTAAAAAAAACACTTGTAAAAGTGTAGTGTATTTATTTTCATTAAATTAAATATTGTTTTTCCTTTTGAAGAACGTTTTTTTAAATTACTTGAGTTAATCATTCCATCTGGTGACTTGTACACCATCTACTTACCACAGGAAGAAGCTCTGAATGAAATCGATTGAACTATGCAGATATTTTTTAAGTAGGACAGGACCGTATTTAATTTGAAATCATTAAAAAAGTAACATATTCTGATTAACAAATTTATCTTTAAAAATATAAAGCATTTATTAACTTTGGCGCAAACATATATAAAATTATAAAATCATTTTATTTAAAATACTTGAACTCTACCCTGAGATGAGAAGTTTTCATGTTGGTTAAATAAACTGTTTATCATACATATTAAATCCTCAACATACCGGGCAAATTAAACTATTTTCTCACCCAATTCTATTCATAATAATAATATGTCGGCCCAACGTAGGGCAAATTAAATTCCCATAAAATAAACTATAATAATATATATATATATATATATATATATATATATATATATATATATATATATACCTGAAACTAGACACTTGTACAATTGACCAGCAATAACTTTTATTTACCAAATGTCAGAACTAATTCAACTTTTAATTATCAGATCACCAGTTGTGTAGAGCTTTCTAGTCAATCCCAATTAATAAAAGGAATAGAGGTAACTATAGGCAATTTGATTAAGGAACTCATAGCATACATCTCGGTAACATAATTACTAGAGACCCTGAGAAAATAAAAGTTTGTTATACCTTTAGCAACGAGGTGAATTTCTACTCTACTCACAATTGAAAACATTTATTCATTAATTTTGTTGTAAAAATTTATGAAATCAACAATTATTTCAATATTTGCATGCACTAAAATATAAAAAGTAACATATAAATACTCCAATATTTCGAGGCAGTTTCATTTTGATTTGGATATAATATTGAATGTTCAACTTAGAAAATATTCATAGGATTCTTCAGCGAAGCTGACTCAACTTCTTCAAACTTTGCCTCATCATTTATTGGAAGTTTTAGCAGCAAATCGATAAGTTTCTAAAAAATGCATTGATAAATCAACAGGCATTAAAAAAATACAATAAAACGTACCTGTTTTGATGCGTGATGTCGTATGTATTAGTTCCACCCGTAGCATAGAATACACCGTTGGAACATATTTAAACAAATTCACAGTGGCAAAAAATTGACTAATTAATTAACGATCAAAAATAATTAATCATACTACTACTATTTCACCAATAACAATAACTTTTATAAGATGGTCGAACCGCCATTTTTCACTGGTTGTTACCGTCAACTGTCAACTACTGACGCATGCACATGGAACAAAAAGGGTGTTTGAACAAAAATCTTAGACTAGGAAAGAGAGGGGACGCGTAACTCTATATGCAAGCTGTGGTGACGGTTTGATGCATATTTCAAAGCCGACGCCATTTTTTGGTGGTCAACGCTATAGTGAACACCTGAGAGTTTTTGGCGAATATTGAGCGATTAAATTGATTTTAAAGTGGACTTTTGATTTTGTTAAGATGGTCAATTGTTGTGATTACCAGTGTAAGAGTTCTAGCAGAAAGAAAGAACCTGAAATTTCGTTTCATAGGTAAGTTATTCCTAACTTATTATTTTGGTAGCTACTTTCTTCTTTATATCTTAAAAAATAAGCTTTTAATCATAAAACCCCACTTGTGAGTTAAAACGTATTTCATAATAAATTCAATTATGTTAGTAGAAAAGACATTACAAAACTTTTCATTGAAAATTAACGAATTTATTGTTCAGTTTCTCGGAATTCCTAACCCCAAAAGAACATAATTACTAATTACTAATGCGTACAATTTTGATATAAGTTAAATAAATCAATATAGTGTAATTTTTAAATCTCCCATGTATAAATATTAATTTATAAAATAAAAATTTTACTCCTTTATAACTATCATATAACGATAATTAAGTTTATGACTTGGTGGGCATTGGTATCACAATAGTTGACAGCGTTACGAGTCCCCTCTCTTACCTAGTTTAAGACAAAAATCAATAATCATAGAATATTCTTAGAACTATTTGATTCGAATATTCTAAAAAGAATAATCTGAGGATATTCCAACTGGAGTTACATTGAATATTCGATTTAGGTATACCCACAGATATTCTAGATATCCCCAGAATAACCCTATAATATTTGGATATATATCTTCCAAATCGAAGACTGTCAAAACATCCCATGGATATCTGGTGCTATCTGAGATAATGGGTTGAAGCTCCACGATTTCTTACACATCCCCTAATGCGTGTAGACATACCTATAACCACGTGACCATTATCCTCATGGGGTTCCTCAGTAGGTAATGGAACACTTGAGACGTACCCCACTACTCCAGTTTTCATCGTCATGGTCACGCCTACTTGCTGCTCTCTGATTTGTCACGCAGACGTTATGGGTGGTGGTAATGAGTTATTATACAGGGGATACATAGATGGGGACGATTTTTCATCTATGATTTAAAAAAGAATTCAGTTATGATCACTCAATGATTCAATGTCGCCGACATGCCAGTTCTGGATGCTTGTCTTGATGTCGACTCAGGCCAGTGCCAAATCCAGAATGAAAGAATATCTTGGTTAATTCCTCTCATGAACCACAATCAAATCATGTTCAGCCATCCATTCCACGAGTATCCGTATCGCATCCGTCCCCCATTGGGAGATTTTGCAATAAAGTCTCCTACATTTACTGCTTTTTTTCTGCTGGATCCAATCAAACATCCAATATGATATAAAATTCTTTCAAGATCATCTACTCCTTCGTCGGGCGAGGAGTAGCAGTTATAGGTGGTATATGTCGTTGTTACTATACAGGAGAAGCTGCAACCATTTCCATGTTATCTTATGGTAATCTTATCGCCAACTTTTATGGCCGTGTTTAGATCATCATCGTAATACCAGTCTTTTCTGTGAAGACCAACAATTCGACCTCTCTCGAACTCTCGAACTCAGTTAGCTGTCGATAAGTTGCATTTATTCGCACTCTAGGCATGATGATGAGCTTGTTTTAAGATTTTTATGATAAGCATGTACATTAAATATTTTTGAAATAAAATAATATATACTGGACGTTTGGGTTTCTATGTCCTCCAGTATATATTCATTCAGTAATGCTAACAAGACAGAGATGATAGAATACACACCAGCAAAAGACAATCAGTATTTATAATTCATAGACGGAAAAAATTACTAATATTAAGTATTTACGAAGGGCCAGGGATGAGCGATGAGGCATTAAGGATAATTTTAAAAATCCAAATTATGAAGTGTACACACTCTTGTTTTAACAAGGATAAATGAATTTGTGAAGAAGTTTGTAATATTTTATTGCATTCAGCCAAGCGCTTTCGACATTACGTCATCATCAGGGCTCTAAAATAAATTACATACACTACAAACTACTGTCCTATCAAACTAACATAACAGTAAAGGTAACTTACTTCGTCCGTTGGTCCAGAGACATATTAAAATTGTCCACATTATTGCGTTTGTCAGTTAAACATGGTAAACTAACAACAAATTACAAACGTTTGGACAAATCAAATTCAAAACGATACCACACAAACCATATCCACAGAGGCCTTTCCGACCTGATCTTCCAAATTATGTCGACCAACTAATGGAATTTTTAATCAAGTTGTTGAAATAAAAGAAAAGAAAAAGTAACATTTTTGTTGACTCAAAAACCCGATTTTGAAACGAGGATTATTATTATCATGAAAAACGGTAGTGTCTGAAGTTACAAAGTTCATAAATATATTGGAAATTATTGAGTGAAAGTTAATAAAATTAAAATTAAATTGGCTGACACAATTTAAAATTGAGCTCATTACACAAACACGGATACAAATTACACGAAACAAATCGCACGGACTAATCCAAAAGGCACGCCCCGAATAACTTGAAAAGAGGCGTGAAAGTTGAATTAATATTAATCTGAGTGTTGATACAACAATCGTTCCTTCTGCACTCTCTATATATCTCTAGATGTTCCAGAAGGTTAAGTTTGTGGAAATTCCGTGAAAAATATTCGTTCAAAATTCTGCTATCATCACCGGGTGAGAAACTATGATTATTAAATGTGAGGTGATCACCAAAGCCAGATTGTTCTGTCCTATTTAAATGTTCGTTGATACGTATATTAAGAGGTCTTATGGTTCTACCAATGTACACAGCCTCACAATCACCACACTGAAGTTTGTATATACCGCTCTGTTTGAGTTTGGGTAACTTATCTTTGGTCTTAGAAAGAAGTGATTTTATGGTATTTTGAGATGAAAAAGAAACCCTAATGTAATCTTGACAGGTTCTAAAAATGTTGCTTATTTCATATGAAATCTTCCTTATGTATGGGACTGAGCAAAATCGAGAATCACAAACCTCGACGGTTTGATGAGTCAGTTGTCTGATGTCTTTTTGTTTTATTTTCCTAGCAGTGTTCTCAATAATATTTGAAGGATAGCCGTTGTTAACTGCGATCTGCTTCAAGATGTTTAATTCTTTATCAAAATTGTGGGGCGCCATAGGGATTCTGATCAACCTGTGTACATAGGAGTATATGGCGGCCATTTTGTGTTGAAAAGGATGATTATAGTTTGATGGAATGATATGGTCAGTGTAAGTTGGTTTTCTATTAATATCGAAGTCTATTTTATTGTTTAATCTAGTAAGTGTCAAATCTAAAAAGTCAATCCGATTATCTAATTCTAATTCGACTGTAAAATTTATGCATGGATGTAAACTATTAATGAAATCTAAAATTTTGAAACAATCATCTGATGTACCTGTTCGAACAATACTTTTTATTCAGAATGACAGACCGCCAAGTGTTTTCTTTTTGAAAGTTAATTTTAATTTTGACGTTTAATGTCAACTGAATGAAATTCGTTAATGTCATGTTGTACCACTAAAACAGTTTTTGTAATTCAATTAATGAGTAAAACTATATTTTTCATGTTGATGTGAATACTTATTTCATCGTGGATGTTACGATGTACATAATTTTGGTCCTACGAAGCCGATATGAACTGGTAAAGTGTAAAAGTGTCTACACTTAAATATATGCAGCTAGCACCTGGCCGGTTCCGAAAGAATTTCTTTGTAGACGATAACTACAACGAAGTAAGACTGCGAACGAAATAGGAGATAATTGGGTGAGCGGACTCCATTTTATATCCTATCATTTATTCATATTTTCGTGTTATTGAGAATACTTTGTACTTGGCATTGACATTATTTGGCTGATGAAACAGCTTGAATACCTGCTGTCCACATATAATATTCTGAATAGTTATACTGTTCTGTAGATTTTTATAGATACCGTCGCGATTTTTTATATTATCTAAACAGTCACCTTGATTCTGTAATTTGTTCTCAGATTCAAAAAAAAACGTCTTAATACTATTAATTGTCACAATGAAGGCACAGTTAAACATTTTGACCAAAAAAAGAGGCCAAATTAAAACATCACTAACTAGATTTGAGACTTTTCTAAACAGTATAGATGTAAATAATTTAAATGAAAATATAGTCAAGGAATTAAGTAACAGACTAGACATAATAAAAGGGTGTTTCGATACGTTCAATGAAATTCAAAACGAAATAGACATACTTAATCCTGATTGCGACACAAGTGAAAATGAAAGATCATTTTTTGAAAATTTGTTCTTTTCCACAACTTCGAAAGCGGATGTTGTAATTGATAATTTTCATAAAAAATTATGTGAAAGAAAAAATAATAACCCTTCTGAAAATGGCTCTGTGATCAGCTCAGGGAGTGTTCACCGTAATATCAAACTTCCAACTATTAAACTGCCAATTTTCAACGGAAAATATGACAGATGGTTGGAATTTAGAGATTTGTTCCACGCACTTGTAGACGGCAATCACTCATTGAGTAATATTGAGAAATTCTATCATTTAAAAACATCTCTAGGGGACGAACCGCGCAAAATTATTGCTAAATTAGACATGACTTCCGAAAACTACCAAGTGGCGTGGCAGTTATTAAAGGGTCGATATGAAAATAAAAACCTCATGATACATAACCATATTAAAAGTATTTTTGAAAGACCTAAAATACAAATAGAGTCACATAGCGAACTTCGCAACCTAACAGACGCGATTAATGATCATTTACTCTCATTAAAATCACTAGGCGAAAATATAGAAGCGTGGGATCGTTTAATCATTTATATCATTACTCAAAAAATCGATGCAATTATACGACGTGAATGGGAATCCTACAAAATACAAAATGAATTACCAACGATGGTAGACATGCAAAATTTTCTGAATGAACGCTGTCAAATACTAGAAAAATTAAGTTCCGACAATCCAAATAAAAACAAAAATACCGGGATCATGAAATACGATAAATTCAAAAAACAAAATGCAAGTTACTCTTTGTACAGCGATGAGGTTAAATGTTATTTTTGTAATAATAATCATACGATGTATGTATGCGAAGCATTTTTAAAATACTCAATACCTGATAGAATCGCTGAAGCTAAAAAACGAAACCTGTGTTTGAATTGTTTTAGCCCGAAACATAAGACAGAAAAATGTCAATTTAGAAAGTGCATTAAATGTCGGCAAAAACATAATGTCCTCATACATTTGGATAATAATAATCAAGCATCCAGTCAGACAAACGCCATAACAGAAGAGTCGCACGTCAGTGATTCAAATTCAGAGTCTGTAACTCACTATACATCCTACGACGCCTGCTTTATTGTTCGACCAGTGGCGTTCCAAGTACTTTTATCAACGGCTATAGTTAATGTAAAAGCTAATAACAATACATTTAAAGCTCGAGTTCTCTTAGATAGCGGATCCCAGAGTAACTTTGTGACTGAATCCTTTTGTAATAAAGCGGGAGTGGCTATGCAACCTGTTATACATACTGTGAAAGGAGTGGGTGAAGGTTTGATTAACATCAAAAATCAAACACAGTTCGAAATTATGTCTTTGCATAACAGTTTTAATGTAGATATAAATTGTTTAGTTATTAACCAGATAACAGGTAAATTGCCAAAAGCATCGTTTGATAATAAATGTTTAAATATTCCCAATAATCTAAATTTAGCTGATCCAACATTTAATGAAACCAGTGAGATTGATATACTTATAGGTGCACATATATTTTGGCAAGTTCTAACTGTAGGTCAAAGAACTTTAGGAACAAATCTGCCTATGCTACACAATTCTAAGTTTGGATGGATAATAGCTGGGAATATTGGATGTAAGTCTGACACTTCTGTAACATATTTAGCCACTGACAGTGATAAGGAAATAAATAACTTGGTATCAAAATTCTGGACTTTAGAAAACGTAAATAATAACCATAATAAATCAATAACGTCGAAAGATAATCGATACTGTGAAGAATATTTTGAAAGAACAACAACCAAAGATGAAACAGGTAGATTCGTTGTAAGAATTCCCTTCAAAGATAACCTCTCAGAACTAGGCAGGTCAAAATATATTGCAAAGAGTAGATTTTTTAATTTAGAAAAACGATTAATAAAAAACCGTGAGTTACGCGAACATTATATCCACTTCATGGAAGAATATAAAAATCTAGGGCATATGTCGGAACTCTCAGAAGACGAATCTGAGAAAGATGACGGGTATTTCATACCACATCATGCCGTTCTAAAATCTTCGAGTCTTACAACAAAATGTCGTGTTGTTTTTAACGCGAGTTGTCCTACTGACAGTGGACTGTCACTTAACGATGTCCAATACGTAGGACCAACACTGCAAAATGACATTTTTGACATCCTTGCGAGATTTAGAACTCATAAATTTGTAATAGCCGGTGATATATCTAAAATGTATCGTCAGATTTTGGTAAATCCTTCAGATCAGTGTTATCAAAAAGTATTTTGGAGATCAGATATAAACAAACCACTAAAAACTTATTTACTCAGAACAGTCAGCTACGGTACAGCTGCTGCTCCTTATCTAGCTGTAAGAACGCTATTACAGATAGCTAATGAAAACGAGAAAAATGCTCCTGTAGTGAGTTCTATTATAAAAAACGACTTTTATATAGATGATCTTTTAACGGGAGCTAACACCCAAAACGAAATAGTACAAATTCAAAAAGACATTTCAGAATTACTTAAGAAGTCAGGTTTCGAACTCAGAAAATTGTTGTGTAACGACAATTCAATCTTACATAAATTTTCTGTTAATACTACTTTAGAAACAAACTTTATTACTATCGGAGACAACGAAAATAATAAAACCCTTGGCATATACTGGAATGCCAGCAACGATTTTTTACAATACTCAGTTTCCACGGCCCATGATCATACTGTTACCAAGCGGAATATATTGTCCGTAATCTGTCAGATATATGATCCATTAGGACTGATAAATCCTATTATCGTTTTCGGAAAACTGTTTATCCAAGAGCTCTGGAAGTTGAAACAATCTTGGGACGCAGAAGTTCCTGAGCCATTGAAACAAAATTGGTTAAAATTCCAAGAAAATCTAATTCAAATAAACAATTTCAAAATTCCTCGAAATTGTGTCTGCTCTGAATACTCCGTTATAGAAATCCATGGGTTTTCCGATGCGAGTGAGAAAGCCTATGGAGGAGTTCTTTATATAAGATGTTTAATAGCCAATCGTGGATATTTTGTTAGTCTACTATGTTCAAAGTCGCGAGTAGCTCCTCTAAAGCAAATAAGCCTTCCCCGGTTGGAATTATGTGGTGCTGTCCTATTAGCTAATTTAATGGATAAAGCTTGTAATACACTGAAAATTGATTTTCATAATACGTTTTATTGGACAGACTCAACAATCACTCTATCATGGATCAAAGCCGAACCCACCGTATGGAAAACATTCGTTGCTAATAGAGTCAGCAAAATTCAAAACTTGTCTGATGTTAACAATTGGTATCATGTCAGAGGGACAGAGAACCCCGCAGATCTTCTATCCAGAGGTGTTCTTCCTCAAAATCTAGAGTTTTGCACACTATGGTGGCATGGCCCACCATTCTTATTAACCGACAACACTTCTTGGAATGGTACCAGCAAAATCAATTACGATATAGATATTCCTGAAAGAAAAACAGTATCTTCAGCCCTGATAACAGTTTCTAATTTCGATTGCATTCTAGCTTTAATTAACCATATCTCAAATTTCTCCAAATTACTGCGAATAACTGCATTTGTTCAAAGATTTATCTATAACATTAAATCACAAAATGTCGCACGGCATCTAGGCTCGTTAAAAATTTCTGAGCTAGACAATGCACTTCTTCTTCTAATCAAAACTGTTCAGCTGAACTGCTTTCGTAAAGAATATCTCTGCTTACGCAACGGAAAAGATCTTCCCAAAGATAGTAAAATCTTGAACTTAAAACCATTTCTTTGTAATGAAATTATTCGAGTCGGCGGGAGACTTGTTAATTCTGAAGGTTCGTTTGATAAGAAACATCAAATCCTTCTACCAAAAAATAATCA
This sequence comes from Galeruca laticollis, assembly GCA_963921935.1. Taxonomy (NCBI): domain Eukaryota; kingdom Metazoa; phylum Arthropoda; class Insecta; order Coleoptera; family Chrysomelidae; genus Galeruca; species Galeruca laticollis. Next base: position 146,547,237 of record OY998176.1, on the reverse strand, counting down.
TTTAACGGAAATTCTAATAAGAAATTACCATATAAACTTGTTGCATTGCGGTTCGCAAATGTTATTATGTTCAGTTCGCGACAGGTTCTGGCCCATTGACGGCAGAAATATTTGCAAAAAAAAACATACGCACTTGTGTGAAATGTTTTCGCGTAAAACCCATTCCAACTAATTATATAATGGGTAATCTACCTCCTAATCGTGTTAATCCATCCTTCCCGTTTCTCAATGTCGGCATAGACTATGGAGGTCCGTTTCTAATTAAAGACCGAAGAGGCCGCGGATGCAAAACTTCGAAATGCTACATTTCCTTGTTTGTATGCATGTCTAGTAAAGCAATCCACCTTGAGTTGGTTACAGGCCTTACTACCGAAGCCTTCATAGCTTGCTTCAAACGTTTTATGTCACGAAGAGGTAAACCACAGAATATATATTCAGACAATGGTTCGAACTTTGTTGGAGCCAAAAACACAATAAATGACTTGTATACCTTTTTAAGCCAGGAATCTGAAACAATTAGTAGTATATTATCTACAGATCGAGTAAAATGGCATTTTATCCCAGCCAACTCACCCTCTTTCGGTGGACTGTGGGAAGCAGGTATCAAAAGCTGTAAGTTTCATCTTAAAAGAGTAATTGGTGACTCCACCTTTACTTATGAGGATTTTTCTACTGTTCTTTGCCAAGTGGAAAGCATTCTCAATTCTCGTCCATTATGCCCGCTTTCCAATGATCCTCAAGACTTAGTCCCAGTTACTCCCGCTCATCTCCTGATTGGTCGCTCACTAATCGCTATCCCCGAGGAAGATCTAACGTCAGTCCCGTCAAACCGATTAGACCAGTACGAACACATACAAGTCGCAGTGCAGTCTTTCTGGAAACGATGGAGTAAAGAATATCTATCCGAACTCCAAGTAAGAGCGAAGTGGAAATCTTCCACCAACGTCCAGATAAAACCTGATCTGCTAGTGCTGCTTAAAGACGACAAGCTACCACCCCTCAGATGGTCTCTGGGGCGGATCGTCAACACATACCCTGGAGACGATGGAGTTGGTCGAGTTGTAGACGTCCAAACTGCTAATGGACTTTATCGTCGTGCCGTAAATCGGCTGTGTATTCTTCCTCATGAACTTTAGTTGAAAACAGTGTTTCAAGGTGGCCGGGATGTTCGAACAATACTTTTTATTCAGAATGACAGACCGCCAAGTGTTTTCTTTTTGAAAGTTAATTTTAATTTTGACGTTTAATGTCAACTGAATGAAATTCGTTAATGTCATGTTGTACCACTAAAACAGTTTTTGTAATTCAATTAATGAGTAAAACTATATTTTTCATGTTGATGTGAATACTTATTTCATCGTGGATGTTACGATGTACAGTACCATCTACAAAGGCCAAAACATCATCTACATATCTATACCAGCTGATTATTTTATGGTTACTATTTAAAATTATGTTTTACAAAGAATCAAGAAAAAGGTCCGCTAACAGAGGAAACAAGGGGTTACCCATTGCCAAACCTTTGGGTTGCCTATAAACACTTGACAATGACTAGATTAAACAATGAAATAGACTTCGAAATTTACAGAAAACCAACTCAGACGGACCATATAATTCCATCAAACTCTAATCAACCTTTTAAACACAAAATGGCCGCCATATACTCCTATGTACACAGGTTGATCAGAATCCCTATCGCGCCCCACAATTTTGATAAAGAATTTAACATCTTGAAGCAGATCGCAGTTAACAACGGCTATCCTTCAAATATTATTGAGAACACTGTTAGGAAAATAAAACAAAAAGACATCAGACAACTGACTTATCAAACCGTCGAGGTTAGTGATTTTCGATTTTGCTCAGTCCCATACATAGGGAAGATTTCATATGAAATAAGCAACATTTTTAGAACCTGTCAAGATAACATTAGGGTTTCTTTTTCATCTCAAAATACCATAAAATCACTTCTTTCTATGACCAAAGTTACCCAAACTCAAACAGAGCGGTATATACAAACTTCAGTGTGGTGATTGTGAGGCTGCGTACATTGGTAGAACCATAAGACCTCTTAATATACGTATCAACGAACATTTAAATAGGACAGAACAATCTGGCTTTGGGCATCATCTCACATTTAATAATTATAGTTTCTCACCCGGTGATGATAGCAGAATTTTGCACAAATATTTTTCACGGATTTTTCATAAACTTAGCCTTCTGGAACGTCTAGAGATATACAGAGAGTGCAGAAGGAACGATTGTTGTATCAACACTCAGATTAATATTAATTCAACTTTCACACCTCTTTTCAAGTTGTTCGGGGCATGCCTTTTGGATTAGTCCGTCCGATTTGTTTCGTGTAATTTGTATCCGTGTTTGTATAATGAGCTCAATTTTAAATTGTATCAGTCAATTTAATTTAATTTTTAATTTTATTAACTTTCACTCAGTAATTTCCAATATATTTGTGAACTTTGTAACTTTAAACACTACCATTTTTCATCATAATAATAATCCTCGTTTTAAGATCGAGTTTTTGAGTCAACAAAAATGTTACTTTTTCTTTTCTTTTATTTCAATAATTTGAAAGATCAGGTCGGAAAGGCCACTGTGGATATGGTTTGTGTGGTGTCGTTTTGAATTTGATTCGTTTAAACGTTGGCAATTTGTTGTTTCCATAATTCCAACGGAGTCAGCCAACGAGTGAACATCGTTAACTGCGACTCTGACAACTTTTTACGTTATTTACGTGTTTTTCTTTAATATTATCAATAGTTCTTTGTGATAACAATGTGCAAATAATAATCAACATGTGATAATTAACAGTCAATTAGTGTTTTTGTTTTTACAAACTACAAATCCCAACTATTAGTCAGTTGGACAATTAAATTCCCCAGTGGCGTGGCATTAGAATCAACAGGTAACTGATATATTCCTTTTATATTACCCACAGAGTCCTTCTGGGACGTTGTCGCATTAATAAAATTTATTGTGAAGTGGTTTTGGTAACCAGGACCGCTCACAAAAATGAGCTCCATTAACAACCAAATCAAATGTCGTCATCACAACCTATCACAACTAACCGCACAAAATCTTATGTTGCAGCAACCCTAACTAAACCTCCTCCTCCGACTTTTCCAAATAGGGATCAAGCCATTATTTTACATGCAATTTCCAACACCGTTCTCTTTGAATATGTAAAAGCTGTAGGGGACATTGTTACCCCTAAAAATATTACCTTTGCGTCACGAATCTCAAATAACCGTATTTGTATTTATCTATCCTCGAGTAATATTGTCAATGATCTTCTCAGTGCCCATCAGAGCATCTCCAATAATTCCACAACTATCCCTATACGAAGACTTATTACACCGGCAAAACGTATTCTCATATCCAATGTATCTCCCACCATTCCTCACGCCATAATTGAAAAAGCTCTAAAAGATATTGGACTACAGTTAGCCTCCCCTGTTTCGTTTGTAAAATGTGGCGTACTAGGTGATGAATACGCTCACATTATGAGTTTCCGTAGAGTTTCTTACGTTATTCCTGAAAATGATAACTTCTCCGTACAAACATCTCTTCTAATTACTCATGATAATACTCAATATAGAATATTTTTATCATCTGATAAGCTTGAATGTTTCCTATGCAAACAAGCTGGACATACTGCTGACTCCTGCACAGATACTACTACATCCCAAACACAAGACGACATCCCACCCCCCGCCAACTTTATATCACAATCTACGGCTAATATTTCTCTCGATAGTGCTCCCAGACAATTCACACTACCAAATACCTCGAATGAAACTGAGATAACTCAATTACTAACTCCCCTAACTCACGGACAAAAAAGGGCCATATCAACTGATAGCAATGTTAATACCCCTCTCCAACTCACACCGGAAATCACACCTGAACCAACAACAAATCAAATGCTCCCCCCTTCATTTACTGACCCTAATACCTCCTCTAAACATCTAAAGAAAAAATCGAAAACAATTACCTCTGATCATCATAATTCAACACCCTCCACTCAAAAAGCACGCTATTTATGAAAAAAATCCATCGGATCTCACTCTTACAGAAACCCAATTCACAGCTTTCTTAGAAAATACACATGGGAATATAGACCCTCTCAAGGAAGCTCTAATCTTCACCTCAAACACTCAACGATTACTAAATGATATATCACTCCTGTATACCGAAACGAAGGAAAGGTCCCTCAAAAACCGCCTTACAAGAATTAGGAAAAAAATTAAACAACAAATAAATCCTGAAGACTCTGATAATATAAGCATTTCCTCCGAATATCAAACTGATGAAGAATGCCTGCAAAAATCCTCACAGCCACCCTTATCACCTCCAAGTCAAGACTCACTTTCAAATTAATTCAGTGGAACTGTGATGGATTCTTTCCTCGATTGGAAAGAATCCAGCAACTAGTTGTCGATGAACAGCCTGAAATAATATGCCTTCAAGAAACCAACACCAAATTATCCAAACTCCCTAAGCTAAAAAACTTTGAAGGATATCACTTTATCCGCACCGACTGTATACGTGCCAGTGGCGGCACATCAATCTTTATTTCAAGCGAACTGTTTTCGTCTCACCTCCCACTCACAACAGATCTTGAGGTCATTGCCATAACCACTTGGTGTCCTAATAAGCTTACTATTTGCAACATATATATTCCACCTAACCACCCACTAAAAGATATAGAGCTATTAAACCTTATCTACCAACTTCAAACACCATATATTCTTGTAGGTGATTTTAACGCCCACAACACCATGTGGGGATCCAACTATACATTCGGTAAAGGGAAAACTATTGAAAGAGTAATCAATTGTACAGGATCCTGCCTATTGAATACAGGCTCCAGTACACATTTCAACTTTTCATCCGGAACTCTCTCCTCTATAGATATGAGCTTCAGTGACCCTAAATCAACTACTCTACTAACTTGGCAAATTGCAGATGACCTTTACGACAGCAATCACTATCCCATCTTCATATCATCCAATGAACCAAATATTCAACAAAGTTTAACCAGGAGCTACTGGCGCCTAAACAATGCTGACTGGCCCAGTTTCACAACTCATACAGATACCACATTCTCCACCCTCTCGTTCTCCGACAATACAGACAATAATTTGACGTTAATTACAAACGCCTTACTTTCAGCTGCCAATGCACACATTGGCAAAAATATTATTTCAAACAAACGAAAAACAGTTCCCTGGTGGAATACCTCTTGTCAAATTGCTGTAGATGAACAAAAGTTAGCACTCAAAAACTACCGAATAAACAAGACCCAAGATAATCTCTTAAAACTGAAAAAAGCCAGAGCCAAGACTCGATATACCATAAAACAAAGTAAAAAATCTTCTTGGAGAACCTATGTGTCCTCAATCAACGAAAATACTAATCCCGCTGTTCTATGGAAAAAAATTAGACAAATTCAAGGAAACAATACCAGTCTTAAAGTAGCCAATCTTATCTCTAACAACACTGTAATTAGGGAGAATCAAGAAATTGGTGAAACTCTAGCCAAACATTTTTTTGAGAAATTCAGAAGCAAAATCAACCCCACCCCACATGAAGCATTGACTGCCACACCTCCTATATCTTCTACCATAACAACTCAAGACATCACTTACCTAAATTCTTCTTTCTCTCACACAGAACTAACTTCGGCCATTCAATCCTCCAAGAACACTGCTTCTGGTCCTGACGATATCCCCTATATTTTTATAAAAAAACTATCCTTTGAAGGCCAACGTAATCTTCTTGAAATGTACAACTTAATTTGGACTTCCAACACAATCCCCAACCAGTGGCGAACCTCACTTATAATTCCCATTAAAAAACCAAATCAAGCGGTTACCTCACCCAGTGCTTACAGACCATTATCATTAACATGTACCATGTGCAAAATCCTTGAAAAAATGATTAACAAAAGGCTTTTATGGTACTTTGACAAACATAATATAATTGCTAAAGAGCAGTCAGGCTTCCGACGAAATCGCTCAGTCCATGACAACCTAGTACTTCTTCAAAGCCATATTTCCGAGGCATAGAATAAGAAACAAGAATTCATTGCCGCTGTTTTTGACATTGAAGGTGCCTTTGATACCATTAGTAGACACTCTATACTGAACAAACTCACCCTTCATAACATCAATGGCAACATATTTCAGTTTATCCAAAATTTTCTATCGTCACGATCGTACAGAGTCTCAGTTAATGGCATTTTCTCATCAGCTTACATCCAATCGCATGGGGTTCCATAGGGCTCGGTTTTAAGTCCGACACTATTCAATTTAGCGACAAACGATTTATGCTCTAATCTTTCTTCACCAATTAGACACGCTCTTTATGCAGATGATCTAATAATATACTGCCACGGACGGTCTGTCTCTACCACATCGAAACTAATTCAATCTGCTGTCGATACCCTTGGTTACAGAACTAACCTCCTAGGTGTATCTTTATCCTACACAAAATCTAAAATCATTAAATTCAGCCGACGCCCTCCCTCCCCATCCCCTCGTATTATGGTCAACAACATTTGCATCCCTCTAGTTGGCCACTGCAAAATACTCGGAGTAACTTATGACTCACGACTTACCTGGAAACAACATCTACTAGAATTAAAAGGTGAGTGTAGTAAGAGGCTCAACATAATTAAAACCCTCTCACATTTTCATTGGGGTGCCGACGAAAATTCCCTCTTTAAAGTATATAGATCGCTTATACGCTCCAAACTAGATTATGGTTGCTACATATATATGTCAGCTTCCAAAACATACACTGACCTCTTAAACCCCATACACAATACAGCTCTATGCCTCTGCCTAGGAGCCTTCCGATCTACCCCTGATGAAAACCTTTATTGTGAAGCCAATGAACCACCCCTTTGGTTAAGACGACAACAGCTACTTCTCTCTTACGCAGCCTCCGTTTCCTCGAACCCCCATAATCCAGTATACCCCCTTTTTATATCACCGACATCTCCCTCACACAACGCATACCCAATATCATCAATTAAACCCATTCCATCAGTGCTAGCACAGCTACTTAATGACATAAATCTACGGCAAACAACTCCTCTCCCACTACCCCAGACTCCACCTTGGGCCATTTTCAGTCCTCAGCTCAACACATCACTTACACGATACGACAAACATATATCACCAAGGGAACTCATAATGAAAGCTTTTAATAATATCATACTAACAAATAAATACGATCTAGTTCTATATACTGATGCCTCAAAAAATGAAACAGGAGTAGGCTGCTCTGTCACAACGTCCCATTCTCATATTAACTCCTCCCTTATCCCTCTTTTATGCAGCGTCCATACTGGCGAATTATTTAGCATACTTCAAGCCCTCAAACACATCACTTTAACATATAAGCATGTAGCTATATGCACAGACTCACTAGCCTCTATCCAGACTATCCAAAATATATTTACCAAACATCCAATTGCCCAAAATATGCAAGATACTTACCATCAGCTTATCACTTCCCAAGATATATCAGTTACTATAATTTGGCTACCATCCCACATTGGTATAGCAGGCAATGAACTCGCCGATCATTACGCGAAAATTGCCTCAACATTCACTTACATTACTGACAATATCCAAATATGTGATGACTTGAAGGCACACATCAAAAAACGAACGGAAATTATATGGCAACAGCACTGGGATACAAACCGCTCTTTTTTACACGAAATACAGCCGTCAATCAATAGCCCTCTTCTTGCTCCTACAGAACTTACAAGGCGAGATCTAGCCATAATAATGAGACTACGCATCGGACATTCTAAGCTAACGCATGGATACCTAATGACATCCAGCAACCGAACCCATTGTCAAATTTGTCAATCGCATTTGACAATAAAACACATTTTAACTGAATGTTACCAGTTCTCAGCCAGGAGACAACATTACCACCTCTCATCAAGCCTACGATATATGCTGAATAATCCAGAGCAAATTAACAGCCTACTGCAGTTCCTCAAAGATGTGCAGCTTTACAGCAAAATTTAACGAAACCTACATATGATATTATTGTCTTATTGTATTTTATATAGCAATGTAACAATGTAATCGTTTTGTGCAAGTGGCCATAGTCGCCGAGCACGTTAATTTTAATAAAAAAAAAATTGTTGTTTGATTACCATGTTTAAATGACAAAAGCAATAATGTGGACAATTTTAATATGTCTCTGGACCGACTGACGAAGCAAGTTACATTTACTGTTATGTTAGTTTGATAGGACAGTAGTTTGTAGTGTATGTAATTTATTTTAGAGCCCTGATGATGACGTAATGTCGAAAGCGCTTTGCTGAATTGAATAAAATATTACACACGTCTTTACAAATTCATTCATCCTTGTTAAATTAAGGATAATGTGTGTATTCTATGTAACAAAATTGGTTAAAGTACTGTTATATAGCTTTGAGAAATATTCAATAGCAAACGTTGACATAAAATAAAAATTAGAAAAAATATCCCCGAGAAAGTCGAGAAAGGTCAAAAATTATTTAGGCGAGAGAACAAAGAATGCGGCATGTAGAGTAATTTTTCATATTTAAGAAATGAAGCCTCATGGTAGCCGAATTGACAGATGTGTCTGGTTACCGTATATTACCAATAAATATTTGAGATGAACTTCAAGTTTGATGGATTTTTGTCAACGAAAAAGACGCAGCTGAAATCCCACGAAATGAAATTTCCCAATAGTCGAGGAACTGCTTAAAACAGATACAGTTTCGAAAGGATGGGACAAAATTTATCTTTTTTTGGAAACTTGGATGAACGAATGCCTAGAAAAAGGTCACAGACTCATTATTTCGCATATGTGGGCGAAGAAAGATTTGTAGAAGGTGGTTTGTTACGTTTCGAGTTGAAATAAACGGTTTTAAAGATAAAACTAACTTTCCGCATATGTAACATGCCCTGAACAATATGACCAAAAATTTTGATTTGGATGCAGAAAGTGTAGCATTTCTGCATTGGTGAATAAGTGCATACGCTTTGTTACAGTGGGCCGAATGTGGGTAATTATACACCGATACTGATATACTGTGAGCCAAAATGCCCGAGTGTAAGAATCTCAAACTTACTATAGAATGTGCCTTAGACTGATTTCTCTAAACAGCATGTCCTTATTATAATTCTACCCTAATTTTAATGAATAAACTTTGCAGTATTTGTAATTGACCTATAAGAAGTATATGCAAATGAACCTCTCATCATTACACTTATTTATATTACGCAATATGTTGTACAAAATCTTCCGTCTCGCTGATAACAATTTGTTAGCATTATTGTGCTCATAACAGTGACTGTAATTTTGAAAAATTGTTGGGAAAATAACCAAAACAATGAAATTTATACACGCATATGCCACGGATTACGAGCGCGTAGTGATGAATAATGATATATCCACAACATATTACAGTGATTTTTAGCAGACATTCTTTTTTTTAATTTGCTGTGGAATGAAATATCACATACTATATCGGCTGTGTAAGTATTGAAGGTTTTTTATCTGGAATTAAAAGTGTTCCACCAAAACAAAATTCTTACTCGAGTAATTTGATACATTCATTCTCATTAAGATTTTTGTCAATGGATTTTGCGATTCCTCGTATTAAAATACATTGTTCTGCATATACATTCACTGTAAACAAAAATTTACAATCTTTTGGCCAGGACCGCAGCGAAGTAATAAATGGCAGACAACCTTCCCTATCAGCTAAAAATAGGAGGACTGAGAACTCATCAAAATACCAATGGAGTTATCTTGGAGGAAGAAGATTTCGATATGTTCGCGTTCCAAGAAACAAAATTATCGGGTGATAACCACATATTCACCTAGCCAGGCTATAACTTTTATAGAAACTACACAAACGGACACTTTGCGGCACAGCGATATTAGCGAAAAAAGAGCTGCGCCAATACCAAATAAACACACCGGACCATTTACTAACTATGGAAACGACGATAGTAGTGATTCAAACTGTGATAAACGAAGATATAATAGCCGCATATGTACGACCTTACACCACTATACACGAGGAAGACGTGTTAGCGGTACTCCCAGATGGTGGAAAAGCCATAATAATAGGAGACCTGAGATACGGTCCTGCATCTAATGTGGAAAGAATAAAGTTAAATCGAGGGAGCGATCATATCAAATTGTGAGTAAAATTAAAAACTATAATTAATAAAAAGTACAAAAATACCTTGTGTTAGTGGAAACTATCACATATAATTGGTGAGTATTCTCCAAATATTGAGATAATAGGAAAATTTGGCATAAAACAATCCAACATTGTTAAATTCGAAGTCAAAATTGTGTTAATTACCAGCAAAAAACAAAAGCGATAAGCGAAAATCGTTCACCAAAATACGAGAACTTGTTTAAAAATACAGTCCCGGACTAACTTCAGAAAGGAAATTAAGATATAATAACCCAACAAGACGAGATTAGCCAGACCGGATGTTGGAAGCTGAACTGAGTAGGTGACTAACGAAACTTGACGGGAGGCGGAACTCGTTAAGGTGCGTTAAGAAATTAACATCGATAAATACGATATGGAAGAAATTAAAGGAATGTTCTCGCAGATGGTAGATAGCCTTAGGAATATGGAAGAAAAAATAGACAGAAATGCATATATTATAATGAGATTGAAACAGCCCACATAGCATATGAACGTCCATTGAATATCCAATGGATGTACGGACTGGATATATTGATGGTACAATGGACGTCCAGTCATGTACATTGAAACGTCCAAAAAACGTCCAGACCCCACTGGATTTAACATCTTATGGATGTACATTGAGGACATCTTATGGATATACAATCGAGATATCCAGTGGACGTACATTGAAGACATTCAATAGATATACATGAAGAATGTATGGTGGACATCTGAAGATTTGATGAATGTGCATTTGAAGAATCTTGGATGTATGTGATGGATATTATAGACGTTCATTAAACGTCCAGTTGTGTACACTGGAATATCCTATTGACATACATTGAGAATGTCTTATGGACGAACAATCAGGATATCCACTGGGCGTACAACCAGGATATCCATTGAACATACAATCAGAATATCCACTGGGCGTACAACCAGGATATCCACTGAACGTACAATCAGGATATCCACTGGATGTTTAATTAGGATATCCATTGAACATGAAAACAGGATACACTGCAAGCGAAATCCAAATATGAAACATTGAGTATATAATTGATATCCTCTAATAAAATATAACATAGGGTGGTATTTCAAATTAAAAATGGACAAAGCATAAAGAAAATATATATTTTAGAATATAACGTACTCACAAAACACAAAATAAATTATAACGACAAAATAAAAAAAAATTCTTAAGAAACATCTGGAATAAAAATTCATTACATAATGAATCGAAATATTGATACAAAATAAAATAGTACTCTGAAGAAAAAAACTCAACATTCATATTCCCATACTAAATTGAAAAAAAAGTCTCTATAATCTATCTCACTGCACTTATTTGCGTTCATTGGCTCTTCGCAGCTAATTTGAAATTGCATCTTCGCCTTCCTTTTGACCCTTTTTTTCGAATATTCAACAGCTCCTGAAAAGTCAATACAATATATAGTTCTTCCACAAACAAACAAAATAACCATACTAAATAACATGTTTTGTACGAAAAACTCTTCTCTCCTTTTTTAGGTCGAATAAATTCAAATATTGAAACTCTTCATTCGCTCAAAATTCAGTTTTGAGAACATTAAAGAAGACATGATTTTGTGAAGATTAAAGTAAAAAATATGAAGTTTTCAAAAACAATAATATACTCTACTGTGAATACTTACTTAGAACTAAAACAGATAACTTTAGGACATTGAAACAGCTTTTCTGTTTTTTTTTCCAAAAAACTATATTTGGCAGCAAATTTGTTAGTCAATAATACTGTCATTACACGTTTGACAAAGTCCTAAACTGAATTTCCGCCTAGATTTGCAAGTTCAGGTACCTACAAAAAAAAACAATTTTTGAAATATTGTTCAATAAATGAAAAATATTACTGTTTTTTAAAAATTATAGCTTGTGCTTGAATAATTTTCCACTGCCTCAAATGTGATTATATCGTTGATGGGAAATGAGGACTTTGAAAAAAAAGATTCGTCCTTTGTAGGTTGCTCTTTAAGGCCGCTTGACATGGAGCAATACTACCAGCAATGCAATGCAAGACGAAATATTTCTTGATCACAAGCATGCGCAGATGAAGCTTAGCTGATATATCTCGGAATTGCAACTTTATCGGTTTGGTGCCACTTCTATTGCATGCAAGTTGCAATTCTAGGGAGAAATCTAGTTACTTTTGGTTTAACAACCAATCAAATGTCAGTCAAATCACTTGATCACAAAATACTGACGACGGCTCCGTTTTCTGTGAACTCGATTGACTGTAGCACTTTTTTTTGTATAACTAACCTTCTTGTTGATTCGTGATTTTTGTTAATGTCATTTTTTTTCAAATTTTTTATTTGCCTTGCATAATGTCAACAACGTGCAAGATTCATCACATGCAATATTTTGACCTCGCAATAAATTGCATACAATTACTTGCAGATTGTATTGCTTCATGTCAAGTGGCCTTTAGAGATACAGACTGTGAAGTAATGTTCCCTATCCTTCTAAACAATTTGCCTCGAATTGAAGATCTGTTCACGCACGCCACTTCCGCTTACGAAACCTGCCTGCTCTGGAGATGTTTACCAGTTAATAAAACCCTCTAAACGAGATTGCAGAGTATATAACATAACCTTGCTTGAATCGGAGATCACTTAGAGAAGACGATAATTTGTTTGGGTTTTTAGAAAATCCCTTTTTATGTAACGAGACAAGGATTGAAGTCACTAAAAGTGATTGTAGATTACATCCTAAAAGAACATACTAATAGTGAGGGTCATGTGATGAGTTATGATGTCAGGATCTTGGCCACTGAACCTTACTATGTTAAGATAATTTTTCTGGAGATGGTTTTCATCTCACAGGAGGTTATTGCTGTGAACAAGAGAAGTGATACTGATCAACTAAGCACATTATACTCTTATTTACTGTATTTGGATAAGAAAAATATCAATGATGTATCTCAATTTGATTCCTTAAATGATTTTGGGGGTGTTTTGTTGAATCTGTAGCACTCTGGTTATGAGAGGGAAGTGGCGCGATGTTTCTGATCATTCATCCTCATGACTCAGTTTATGGAAAAAATGTTACTTTCATAGTGTTCAACTTTCAATGATTAGTGCTTGTTCATTAGCAGTATGGTAACTGTTGCTTTTTTACGGGATTACGTAGTGTGAACCATGTTACCTTCTATCAGTTCAGTTCCTAATTTAATATCCAAATTCTCAAGTAATAATTGATAGAGGAAAGGAACCAAATTTGAGACACTATTAAAGAAATTTTATTACAAAAAATAGAAGGAAATTTTCTTAAAAATAAAGTAATATAGTTTTTATACTAGCCTTTGGCAAATAAAAAACATTATTAAACTCATCCTTACTCAAAATATAATCATTTTAAGAACATGGTACAATTTAGTAAAAAAGAAAGTAGGGTATCTAATTTGAGACATAAGGGTGTCCAAATTTAAGACACCGAACATAATTTGAGACGCTATGTAAAAAGCCATCTCCTTCACAAAAACAACAAATGAAAATGTTACTTCGAATCTCCCCGCAGTCTTAATGTGTCCATCTACCACACTGTGTGCATCTAGCCCATTTTTCTTCATGTTTATCTTCTGATTACAGACCCGTACAAAATAATCACTAAGCGTCGCTGTCACCACTTGGTCTTCTACAACTAGTCCACAATCTCGTAAAGCCGATTTTACATGTACCTTGTGGTATTGGGACCTTCCCTCCATATTGATACGAGCAAGATCATCTCCCAACAATCGTCATCGCGAGTAATTTTTTATGCTAATCAGGATTTTTCTCAATGAACAAAATAAAAGCATTTGAGTCACAAATATCTACCATGTTCATAAATAGCCTATATGGCCATCGAGCTGTTTTTCCGCTACACGAATACTCTCTGATAAGCTTATCAGCCTTGTCAACGCCACCCTTAGTTGCATTGTAATCAAAAATCATATATGGTTTATTTTGGATGTTTGGACAAATTTTATCATCATCATGTTAACTTGATATTACACGTACCATCCTATTCTTTTTGGTAATGTACGAGACCATCGTTAGGTTTTTTTTCTACACTACCCACTCAGATATCACCTCTGCAAGATGGGAAAAGTGGACAGAGGAACATGTAGATTCTGCGACAGTGCAGATGAAACGGCTGAACATATATTATGACATTGCAGTGTACTTGTTCGCCAACGCCATAGGTACCTGGAACGGTTGTTCTTGAGACCTGACCAGGTAACAAAAATAGCTCCAAATCGGATAATAGGCTTCCTTAGAAGCTTTGATCTCTGGGACAAAAAATAGATGGAGGGTATACACAAAAGATCTTTTCAGGTCGCAGTGTGGAAAGGTCAGCTATAGGCCAATCAACCCCTTATTAATCTACAATCTACAATCGTTAGGTTTTTCGTAAATGCAAACATAGATAACTGTATAGGCCTCGATGTTAGTTTTAGCTGTGTTGGTGTGTCTGGCTTATATTCACGAACAGTTCCAAGTAATGTGAGTTTCTTCGTCAACAAATAATTAGCCAACGAAACAAGAAAAAGTTATCGTTCTCTATTCCTCGACAGCTCTCATGGTAGGGTACTACCAAATCTGATACGACACGAAATCCTTGATTCTTCTCTGTTACGCCTCCGCGAAATTTTCCAGTATAAATTTAAAGATTGCATAAATATGACGTTTTAACATCAGCGGCGGCCCAAATTTGTATACCGTATTGTCCAGGTTATGATTTTATATATTGCCTAAATCGGCATTTTCCTCGGAAACACACCAACTGCTCATCGATGGTAACATGTTCATATGGTTCAAATGCTTTTTTACAATGTTCAACAAACATATCCCAAATATCTCTTATTACTGCAAACTTGTCTTGATCCTTTCGCTCAGCTCTTGTAGAATTGTTGTCGAATCGTAAAAGTTTTGATATTTGCTCAAACCTGTCCCGCGGTAAAGCAGCTGTAAATAATGATCGACCCATGGAGGTATTAGTAGACCACATCTCTCGAGTAGATTCCTTTCTACATCTGAGTGCACCTGCTTTTAAAGGTACTCCGAAAAAACTATCAAGTTCATCCTTTTCAAGAACCAGCCATTCCTTTTTATTGCTTGGATTTTTGGTATTCCACTTATCAAAATATCTAGTAGCTTCTTCATTAGTATGACGACAAATGATATCTTTCATTTCCATCGTCAAAAATAGGTTGAAGCAATCTGAGAACGTTATAGAATTTTTACTGTAATTTGACATACCTGGACGCGCATTTATAATGTTTTTTTGAGTCTTTTATTTTTCACAAAAGGCCCACTATTCCAGTGCAAACCCGATTTCGCCATATATATTGGTCCACTGACATCCTGAACATCTTCTTGAGGTTCCGTAGGTTCGGTAGATACTGTGTCCGACTCCACTTCACTTTGTATTCCTAGATAGTGGGGATAGTTCAGGAATTACGCACTCGGTGTGACTGTGATGTTAGTGTGACATCCTAACGGTTCAGGATTCTAAAAAACACACTGAGTGAGCGCACTGTTCACCTTTCAGGAATAACTCACGGAGATTAAATTGTCGCCTCATGAACTCACCGTAATTTAACGGGGGGATTGGTGTGACTAACCTAAAATTGTCAGTTGTCACTTTTGCTATTCGTTGCTTATGTATTTGTGATTTTTACTGTTTTACTATAACAATGACATCAAGGAAGATATTTTATACTTTAGAAGTTATAAAATACATTTTTGAGGACTCTGATGATGAGTCCAGTTCTAATGAAGAAATTGTATCTGTGATGAGGTACAAAATGGGGAATTATACAAAAACAAAACATACTTTTTATATCGGTAGGAGAGCTTTTCAACTTGGCCAAATCATCTTTGTCTGTTGTTTTTATGAGAGTGGTTAAAGCAATAAATGGTTTATCCAAATTAGTGATTAAATGTCCCACTGAAAATATTTTGGAAATTCGAAGACAGTTTTGCCTATTCGCAGGAATGCCATATGTTCTTGGAGCAGTTGATGGTACTTACATACCCATTAAAGCACCACAAAAAGATTCGGAAGTATATATTACTCGAAAATGTCATTACGCAATAACATTACAAGCCATATGTATCCCATCATTAAGATTTACTGATATTTTTGTCCGATATCATGGATCAGTCAGTGACACAAGAATTTTTAGGAACTCTGATATATATATATATATATATATATATATATATATATATATTATAGTATATCTCGACTATGTTTTTAATTATAATATATTATATTCTATATTGTTTTATCGTTGAATTTATTTGTAGCTGTAACTACACTAATATGAAAACACCTTTAGCTAAATATAACCTATGAAATTTTTTAATGACAGCAGTTGTCAAATTAATATGCCCGGCTAAATAAATATTAAATTTTATATCCTGAAAGATAAATTAATACACAATATCAATCAACTCACTCTTTTCTCAGGGAGGGATCAAAGGTTTCAAAGAATGATTCAAAATTTATAAATTTCCAAATAATTTTCCAAATCACGTATTATACTATTTAAATCGAAAGTAACTGTTTGTCCAATACACTATAAGACAATTAAATTATCTTATGACACATATGAAATTACTGTCAGAAATTAAACCAAATGTCACTTCTTGTACTAAACTTTCTATAGGATGAAATTATCAAATGTAATGAGAATGATTATGAAAAGAGAGCCAGAATGTGATTAGAATTCAAATTTATATATTATATTATCAAATAAACACCTACAAAAATTAAAACTTTTCAAAAAATATCACAAACCAATACGCAAAAATAGAATTTTCTATCAAAACCTTAATATTATGAACAATCTGAAACTAGAAATTCTTATCTAAATACTTTAACTAAAAGTCCAAAATGACTTATATGTCAATGTAACATTCCCAAATTTCCTTGTAAATTGTCTTTTTCAAAATTTGTCTTGAGTTTACGTAGAATGATATATCAATAATGTTACTATGATTTGATCAAATATTTAGTTCATCAGATGCATCTACTTTCGAAATATTTTTTACTAAAGGCCTATTGATTTTCGAGAAATAATATATAATATGGACTGGACTCACCAAACTGGATACAGATAGACTTGTTTGTATTCTAAAAATGTTTTAGAATATCTGGAATAATTTTCTAAATGACTTATTTAGAAACTGGAACAACACTCGCACTTTACCGCTGTAATTCTCTGCGAATAATACACGCACTGGCTTTCAAAGGCAAATTGTGTTAATTTGATAATAATGCTACAAATTATTCTGATATTCTCAAATAAATTTGAGACAACTCTTATTCCGATGTTGTCCCTCGAGATATTGAAATTCAACTCTATTTAAAAAATTCTGATACACTCTTATTTCGATGTTGTCTCTCGCGATGTTATGAATCAACTAACTAAACTGTTTCTATAAATAATTCTCTTCTCCTTTGGTTACCAAGAATTCTTTTTAAAAAAAAATACAAATTTACGTTTTTATATACCAAGAGAGATTTTCATTATTTTTTATAAGTGCCATTTTGCCAATAGAGACACCTGTATTCTGGTTTTTCAAATCGTTTCAAAATCTATCTGTCATTAAGTCTATTCTGCAGTAATGTCATATGAAATTGAAATGTTAAATTTTATTGGTATATTGAACCTTTCAAATTATTGATAATAGAGTGTGTATCACTAGTATTACATCTAAATATGCATATTTTCTTTATTTCAATGTTTTCTTTAGAATTTAGATAGAGGATATGTATTAAATCCCCCTAACAAAAGAATGATAAATCGATTCTTGTATATAATTATAATTTATCCTATATATATATATAACCTATAACATTTTTTAATGTCAGCAGATGTCAAATTAATATGCCCGGTTAAATAAATATTAAATTTTATATCCTGAAAGATAAATTAATACACAATATCAATCAACTCACTCTTTTCTCAGGGAGGGATCAAAGTTTTCAAAGAATAATTCAAAATTTATAAATTTCCAAATAATTTTCCAAATCACGTATTATACTATTCAAATCGAAAGTAACTGTTTGTCCAATACACTATAAGACAATTAAATTATCTTATGACACATATGAAATTACTGTCAGAAATTAAACCAAATGTCACTTCTTGTACTAAACTTTCTATAGGATGAAATTATTAAATGTAATGAGAATGATTATGAAAAGAGAGCCAAAATGTGATTAGAATTCAAATTTATATATTATATTATCAAATAAACACTTAAAAAAATTAAAACTTTTCAAAAAATATCACAAACCAATACGCAAAAATAGAATTTTCTATCAAAACCTTAATATTATAAACAATCTAAAATTAGAAATTCTTATCTAAATACTTTAACTAAAAGTCCAAAATGACTTATATGTCAATGTAACATTCCCCAATTTCCTTGTGAATTGTATTTTTCAAAATTTGTCTTGAGTTTACGTATAATGATATATCAATAATGTTACTATAATTTGATCAAATATTTAATTCATCAGATGCATCTACTTTCGAAATATTTTTTACTAAAGGCCTATCAATTCTCGAGAAATAATATATAATATGGACTGGACTCACCAAATTGGATACAGATAGACTTGTTTGTATTCTAAAAACGTTTTAGAATATCTGGAACAATTTTCTAAATGACTTCTTTAGAAACTGGAACAACACTCGCACTTTACCGCTGTAATTCTCTGCGAATAATACAGGCACAAAGGCAAATTGTGTTAATTTGATAATAATGCTACAAATTATTCTGATATTCTCAAATAAATTTGAGACAACTCTTATTCCGATGTTGTCTCTCGAGATATTAAAATTCAACTCTATTTAAAAAATTCTGAGACAACTCTTATTTCGATGTTGTCTCTCGCGATGTTATGAATCAACTCCTTAAACTGTTTCCATAAATAATTCTCTTCTCCTTTGGTTACCAAGAATTCTTTTTTTTTAAAAAATACAAATTTACGTTTTTATATACCAAGAGAGATTTCCATTATTTTTTATAAGTGCCATTTTGCCAATAGAGACATCTGTATTCTGGTTTTTCAAATCGTTTTAAAATCTATCTATCATTAAGTCTATTCTGCAGTAATGTCATATGGAATTGAAATGTTAAATTTTATTGGTATATTGAACTTTTCAAATTATTGATAATACAGTGTGTATCACTAGTATTACATCTAAATATGCATATTTTCTTTATTTCAATGTTTTCTTTAGAATTTAGATAGAGGATATGTATTAATACATATATCTATATATATATATATATATATATATATATATATATATAGATATATATATATATATATATATATATATAATATATAATATTTTTAGTTTTGTTTTTTTTTTCTTGAACCTTATTTCATTATATATTTTTTTTGGAAAAATTTTTCTTGGGATTGTAGGTTCCTAGTTAAACAAATCAAATGGTTTTTTTGGCTTGACAGCACAAAAATTTTGAGAATTGAAAGCCACCAAAAAAAAAGAGAAGTCTATGAAATGATAGAAATCCAAAAAAACCCATTTTCTATCAATGCTAAATCGGACACAAATAATTTATCAAAAATTTATGTTAATTTAATCAAATAGATGTCTTTTCCGGTGCATTGTCTATAAATGAAATGACATCCTGTAATATTTCTAAATCCTTATACCATAATAACATCAGTAAAAAAAATTTTCAAAGACAAAAATTGATGTGTATTAAAAACCTTGTTCCATCACAATTACTGAATACAATACAAAAAAAGAACTAGTTCTATTTACTAACAATAAAAATTTTTGTTCCTTTTAAGAAGTAATTATTGTCATAATATAATGTAGTGTACTGGCAGTTGTATGTGGGTTTTATATTGATACTAAATGTTTCTAATAAAAATGATTGTTTTCGTGTATTTTAACATGCGCTCGCCAAGCTCTTGTTTTATGGTAAGTTATTTTTAGGATAGACATATGTAGTGTATAAATTGTTAATTTTTTGTCATCTATTTGTAGAATTGTGTTCTGATGAAGGACACGATATGTCCGAAACGTAAACAAAAACAAAAATGTTAATTAAAGCTAAAAAACCATTTGATTTGTTTAACTAGGTACCTACAATCCCAAGAAAAATTTTTCCAAAAAAAATATATAATGGAATAAGGTTCAAGGAAAAAAAACAAAACTAAAAATATACTAAGCATGGGAGAAGATATGCTATCATATTCTACTATTAATACACAATATGGAGAGGCCACAGTAATGCAACTGAAGTTGTACTCTAAGCTTTGCCTTAAGCAATGTAAACAAAAAAACCGCAGAATATTTTTGCTGAGGTGTAAAAATGATTGCCTTACACCTGTATTTTTGAAATTTAAAACTAAACACCTATCGTTCAATTGTAAAAGCATCGAACGGGAGTTTTGCGAGCGTGTCAAAAAAGCCTTTGTACAAAAAACATTAAACTTATTGATTACTGATACGACAAAGCATTTAATAATTTTAGAGAATGAAATAACAAAAATAACTAAACATTTACAAGCGATTTTACCGCAACAAATTTTAGACCAGTTTATATCAAGAGAAACTTCAAAAATTGAAACAATCTTTCTGAAAATTAGACAGAAAAATTTTAAAAAAATTGAACTTTTCAATAAGAAAACCAAAAACACATCAACAGACACTTCTGACTGGATTGAGAACCTGACTGACACTGTAATTCCTGATTATGTGTCGGAGATTCTTAGTCTGGGGCCAAACTTTGCTCTGCCATATGAAAAAGCAGAAGACTTGCCTATTTCTGATATTATTACTAATATTGAGGTCGCAATAACAAACCTGCCCTCAGATCGTAAATATAATCTGAGATCTAAATGTTGTAATTTATTGACCAACCACAAAACCAAGTCCAATAAAAATAAAATAAGGGATAAACAACCACAAAAGTTAATCATTAAAGCGAAAAAAACTAGGTCATTCCTAAAAGCAAATGATCATTTAAAAATTCTAAAACCTGATAAGTCTAATGAAACAGTAATTATGTCCAACATCGAATATGACAATAAAATGAACGATATATTACAGAATGGTGATACATATAAAGAACTAAAAAACGATCCTACTAACGTGTACCAAAAAAAACATAACGACTTAATATCTCACTGGGAAAATAACATGTATATATCACCGAATACTGCAAAAAAACTTAAAATTTTAAACTCTCAACCACCAAGAATTTATGGATTACCAAAATTACACAAAAGAGGTATTCCCCTTAGACCCATTGTGTCGTGTATCCAATCACCTTTTGAAAATCTGTCTAAGTTCCTGAAAAATATATTACAAAATGTTGTAGGCCAGAACAAATATTACATAAAAGATTCTTTCGACTTTAAAAATGAAATTAAATATATAGTATTAACAAATAATCACACACTTATATCATTAGATGTAATATCATTATATACAAACATACCCTTTGACTTAGCCAGAAATGTAATAATAAAAAAATGGGATAAAATTGAATCACATACTGACATACCTCTTAATGAATTTTTGGAAGCGGTGAACCTTACATTAAACTCTACATATTTTGTATATGGAGAGAGGTTTTTCAAACAAACAGATGGTTGTGCAATGGGAGCATCTATCTCAAGCGCAATTGCACAACTGGTTATGGAAGATCTGGAAGAATCCATAATTGGAAACTTGGAGTACCAAGTTCCTTTTTTCTTTAGGTACGTTGATGATTGTATAGCACTAGTACCAGTAAACAAAGTAGAAAATGTTCTTGACAATTTCAATAGCTTCCACAACAAATTGCAATTTACTGTTGAGAGAGAACAACAAAATAAAATAAATTTTTTAGACTTAACTCTTCACCACATTAACAACACGATTAAAACTGAATGGTACACAAAAGATACTTGGTCGTCTAGATACGTGAATTTTAATTCTCAACACCCGATGTCTAAATAAAAATCAGTTGTCATAGGACTCGCAGATCGAGCCATAAAACTTTCTGATTACGAATACCGAGAGAACGCCATAAAAAAAGCTAAAGAAGATCTCTGTCTAAATGATTACCCAAGTAAACTAATTAATACAATATTTAAAAACCGTATATACCTCTTTTACAATCAAACTCAACATAAAAATATTTCACACAATTTACCCCAAAAAAAATATCTCTCTTTACCATACGTTTCGGGACTTTCAGAAAAAATTGGAAGCATTTTCAAAGATCACAACATAACAGTGTCTCACAAGGGACATAATCTTTTAAAATCAAATTTTAGTAAACTAAAATCAAAAATTCACAAAGAAAAAAAAAGCAATGTCATCTATGAGATCCCTTGCAAAGACTGTAAAGGTGTATATATTGGACAGACAAGTCAATATCTTAAAAACCGCCTAAATGGCCACAAGTATGATAAAAAAAACAGAACAGCCCTGACAAATCATAGTTCTGAACACAAACATACATTTGACTATGACAGCACAAAAATTTTGAGAATTGAAAGCCACCAAAAAGAAGAGAAGTCTATGAAATGATAGAAATCCAAAAAAAAACCATTTTCTATCAATGCTAAATCGGACACAAATAATTTATCAAAAATTTATGTTAATTTAATCAAATAGATGTCTTTTCCGGTGCATTGTCTATAAATGAAATGACATCCTTTAATATTTCTAAATCCTTATACCATAATAACATCAGTAAAAAAATTTTTCAAAGACAAAAATTGATGTGTATTAAAAACCTTATTCCATCACAATTACTGAATACAATACAAAAAAAGAACTAGTTCTATTTACTAACAATAAAAATTTTTGTTCCTTTTAAGAAGTAATTATTGTCATAATATAATGTAGTGTACTGGCAGTTGTATGTGGGTTTTATATTGATACTAAATGTTTCTAATAAAAATGATTGTTTTCGTGTATTTTAACATATTTTAACATGCGCTCGCCAAGCTCTTGTTTTATGGTAAGTTATTTTTAGGATAGACATATGTAGTGTATAAATTGTTAATTTTTTGTCATCTATTTGTAGAATTGTGTTCTGATGAAGGACACGATATGTCCGAAACGTAAACAAAAACAAAAATGTTAATTAAAGCCAAAAAAACCATTTGATTTGTTTAACTAGGAACCTACAATCCCAAGAAAAATTTTTCCAAAAAAAATATATATAATATATATATATATATATATATATATATATATATATATATATAATATTACTAGAAACAAAAATAATTTTTTGCCAAATAATATGGTTATTTTAGGGGATAAGGCTTATCCTACATTAGAATGCTGCATACCTCCATTGATTGATAGAGGCAATTTAACATGTAACCAAAAGAAACTTAATGAAAAACATGCACAAACTGGGCAGGTGATTGGAAGAGCTTTTGCTCTTTTATTTGGAAGATTTCAAAGATTAAAATTTCTAGGTATGAATAAGTTTGAAATGATTCCACATGTGGTATTAGCTGCTTGTGTTCTCCATAATATTTGTCTAGATCATTTAGATTTAAACGAGGAGTATATAGAAGAAGGAGAAAACAATATTGTAGGCAATAATGCCCATCATGAAGAGGACGAGGTACTTGAGATAGATTTAGGCCTTGGAAGGATAAGAAGGAATGATTTATTCAATGCAATATTTAACGTGTGATTTAAATAAAATGTAATAAAGATATTAAAAATACTTTTATTTTACTTATAATGTAGCAAAAAAATTTTTTTGTATGTCTTAATCAGCCTTTATTTGTGTTAGGAACATTAAAAATGTAAATAGAAAACAAAACAAACTTAACACATAATTAACTCTGAATACTTAACAGCAAATGAACTCTTATAATTAGAAAACAAGCACAGATTTTAGTTACAAGAAAAGCTAAAGTTTTTCCAATAATTTGTCCATTTTTTCATTTTCAGTTTTTGTTTGAAGGTATCGAATTAATTAATCAACAGAACTTGTTTTTATATCTTTGAATTTAATCGAGGCTTCTGCTTCATTGTCACAGTTCAAAATATTTTCTACAGTTGTTTCGAAGGGTACTAAAAGTTCATGAAATATTTAATTAAGTAACTACAAGTAGGTTTAAAGTGACCTTGTACCTACACTGATTCTAATTCTCTTTAAATTGTAACAATTAATAAGAAAAAACATGAACATACATATATTCAAAAAGTTTGGAAACACCTTAATTTAAAGAATACTAAAATTATCTTCATGAAAGTTTATTTACCGAAGTTTAGAGAATGTTTGGTAGATACTTAATTTCAAAGTAAAACGCCATCTGTTTCATTTTGATCCCTGAATACCTACCAAAACTTATCAAATTATTGTGACATTAAGAAATGTTTTACCTGGGGTTTAATGTTAGGTCTGTTGCCAAATGTTTGATCAAATTCGTCAAAATATTCAAATTTGTAATATTCAGCACCACTTTCCGTTGTTCCCATATTATCTTTTTTCCTTACGTAACGCTGTTTTAAATATTTTACTTTATCACTACATTGTTTAGCAGTACATTTTATCATTTTTATTGCAATTTGCTGCCAAATCTTTTCATTTTTAATGCAACTACTTTGAAAGTCTTTTTGATGCTCTTCATATAATGAAATTAAATTGAAAATATCATTTCGGCTCCACTTTGAAAATGTCTCAGAATTACTGTGTGACTATGGGTACTGATTAAGTTAGATTATTTTGACTAATAATGGTTTCAGCAACACCAAATCCAAATATTTCTGTTATTGTATCATCAATTGGCATATAAAATAGTTTATTTCCTAAAACAAACATGCTATTTTATAGATTTGCCATGCAGCACCACATACTATTGATAATAATTTAGTATGAAGAAAACGTATGTAAAATATATTAACAAAATACCTACTAATTTTGTTTCTAACTACCACCTGTGTTCAAATTCCACAGCCATTTGAACAGAAAAATTAAAATATTACCATTTAATTTCAAGCTTTAAAAAAAATTCGTTATGCTTATTTTAAATATTTTATTTTAACAACAGAAATTCCTTAAATACTTGAGTTCATATTGTATGTTGTATGTAACTTATTAGTGACCAATTACAGCAATAATAAAGAATATTTAGTGTCTATGATCGCTTCATTTAAGAAGACCTAATTTTAAATCAATTTAAACAATCCAGCACCTTGAGCAGTTGCATATGTATCCAACAATTTTATAGCTAATGCGCTAAAATTGTTTATGGTCCTTCGAGTTTTGGATGAATAAAAATTAGTTTCATCGTTTGTGGACATCATCGTTGCAGTCAACGTACAAGAAATTCAGCAATAGTCGTCAAAGAATGCCAACTTTAAAGAATTTCCACGTACCAGCAGACATCTTCCTCATAGAAAATATCAACATCCAAGTCATAGGTGAATAGACCTAAGAAATTCACAACTTCACTTCGTAACCAGCGTTTTATTCGGAAAAAACGAACTGCCGGATCCTTGGCATTCAGCATCATCAGAGAAATTCAAGTAACGTCAAATCTTCAGGTACCGATAATATATGTTTAAACCTCTTAAAATTGTTCCATTTTCAAGCAAACAAAAATTGTGTATACATATAATAATCTTTAACCAACATTTTGGCCTTCTTGTTGGTATATAGTAACAATAATTTACAATGTCACAAATAGACGATTTAAAGAAATCTAGAGCAACGTGCAAAGCACAAATAACGATTGTGAAAAATTGGGCAGATTCTCATTTGGACTGTACCGATAAAAATCAAATAATCAGTAGATTAGAAGTTCTGAAATCATATTTTGATAAATATTCAACAATTCAAGACAAAATTGAGGAAGAAGACAGAGATATCACAGGAAGTTCATATTTTGAAACGTATTCAAAACTTCATCATGTTTTAGAAAAAGTAAACTCACCAAGCGTAGCTTCTTCAAGTGAAACCAATAACAACACATCACGTCTAAAACTACCTGAAATTAAAATACCAACCAATTTTTTCTGGAAATCCTTTGGAATACACATCTTTTATTAATTTATTTGATTCTTTAATAACTAACCCTAGAGTGCTTACGTAAAAGAAACACCTTTAAATGCTTACATGGGGTTACTGATAACCCCCTCCCAAAAAAAACAATTAAAATAGGCATAATAAATAAAAAAAATTGCAGTATTTGAACAAAAAACTTTTATTTCAAACATTCTAAACATATTTCCACCCTATGGTCGTTACAAATTGGTTTTGAACATTTCCCGCAGGCAGTTTTGGTTTTTCTGTCATTTGTTCTTGCACACAAAAAACACCGCTTCTGTTTTAAAAGTTTTCTTGGAGGTTCTCCTTCAGGTCTAGGCTCATCTTTCACATCAAGTATGTTCCTAATGGATGATGCTAAATCACCAGGCAGATTTTTGGTTAAACGTCTTTCCATGTGAGGTTTAGCCAGAGCAAATCCAAGATCAAATAAAAATGTTCGGCGAGTACTCTTTTTTCTGTTACCTTTTACAATTTGGTGTATCACGTCGCAGTTTATTCCTGCTTGATCCAGCATTCCATAAAAAAATCGTAGTGGCCATCTACGCGTTTTTCTGGAGACAGATGAAGTGTGCATCATTTGATCAAATGTATCCACCCCTCCTTTTGTTGAGTTGTAGAAGTTTATGATTTCAGGTTTGCTATTTTCGTCAATTACCTTTCCGCTGTGCATGCTGGATAATAATAATACTGACTTCATTTTTTTCGGTGTGTAAGAAACCAAAGTTTTTTTATTACTAAATGCAAACTGAGAAGTACCTTCTTTTTTTCCCTACTTGGGAGGAAAGATAAAGGAATTTCTGGTTTGTTTTTTCTGATGGTACCTACAATAGTCAGATTGAATTCCGTTAACATTTTGTCGGTCAATGGGATAGAGGTGAACCAATTATCCATTGTAATATTCCTCCCTGTTCCATGGATACTCTCGGTCAATGTTCTCACATAATAATCTGGCACAGGTTCTTTATCTGGTCTTTTTATTTTTCCAATATATGGAATAGCACTCACCATATAGAACGTGCGTGAATCACACATTGTCATTATTTTGAGTCCATACTTATCAGGTTTTGAAGCAATATAGACTCTAAATGGACAGTTTCCTCTAAATCCCAACAGCTGCTCATCAATTGTACAATAACTATGGGGCGTATAATTTTTAGTACAGTTTGAAATAAATCGTTCCCATATAGTACGTATAGGGGCAAATTTGTCTTGAGGATCTCTGATTCGTTTATCGTCAAATCTTATACAGGATATCAAAAACCTAAACCTGGTTTCGCTCATTATACAACGATATATTTCTGGTCCAAACTTTGACCACATTTCTTTTGAGTTCTGATGATTGTCTTTTTTTTGGCCTGCAATATACAGTAAACCAAATAATGCCATAATTTCAATGGAATCAGTTTCATTTACATAACGACAATCTTTAGAATATTTTTGTCTTTGCCTACCTATTTCTTGATTAGTGTATACAACGATGGAAATAATAATTTCATCACTAAAGAACAGTTTCCACGAATCCAATATTGTTGTTATATTCCTAGCATCGTTTTTCGGGCCTGGAAGTCGAAAGACAATATTTCGCTGAGGAGTTCGAGTACGACTTGGTGGTTCTGCAGACCAGCTATAACCATTCTTTCCTCTGAACTTTTTTGGTTGAAGAGGATCTTTTTCACTATCTATGTCTTCAGCTTTATTCTCTCTATTTTTATCTATAATATCTTCTCTGTCTTCGTATTCCTCTTCTTCGATAGATACAATACTGTCTGAATCTGATTGTACTGACACATTATCTTCATAATCTGTACCTTCATTATCAGAATCATATTGACTTTCAAGTTCCTCATACCACCTTAGCACAGTTTCCTCAAATTTTGGGTCACCTGGTCGAACAGCCATGGAAAGTTTTTTTTATCTTCAATATTTTAAACAACGCTTATTGCTTACTTGGGGTTACACGTCACCCCGATCGCGACAGAACTCACTGCGTCATAAAACAAACAGTACTGCCACACGCGTTATAAATAGAACACCGGGATACCGATACATAGCAGAAAACACATGGTTGCCAGTGTTTCGGTTTTTTAATAATTATTAATTAAAATTTGGCTGGGGTTACTGGACACCCCCGTAAGCTTTCTAGGGCTAACAATGTGCAAATGGGATCGGACTCAGTAAAATTGTTTTATTTGAGATGACATTTATCAGGACAAGCCCTAAAATTATTAGAATCTTTACAAATCTCAGATAATAATTTCAGAGTTGCACTAGATCTATTAGATGCTAGATATAACAACAAGAGGCTAATTGTGGCTAATCGTTTTCAACAATTATTGAATTTACCTGACAACAAAAATTGTAATGTACAAGTTTTAAGGAATTTCATTTCGCAAACACAATCAAATTTTCAATCATTGCTTACATTAAATTATTCACCGAAAGAATTGCAGAAACTTGATTATCAAACTAGAAAGGCATTTGAAGAAAAATCAGATCCTACCAATTTAAGCACCCCGAATGATCTTTTTGAATTTTTAAACAGACGATGCATGAATTTAGAAACGATTAGCGAAGAAACTCCTCAAACCAAAGATCACAAAAATCAACGTTCCCCTCTACCTCAAAACAAAATTTCACGGGCATCCTTATTATCAACTAATGATCAACGAAATCAATCGCAAAAAAGGTATCAATCACAAATTTTTACCTGTGCAATTTGTAATGAGCCATCACACAAAAGTCACTCATGTCCCAAATTTATATCATTATCAATAAGTGATAGAAATAATATCATTCAAAAAAATAGGTTATGTTTTAACTGTCTAGGAAGAAAACATAGTGTACAACAATGTTTATCTAGATCAAATTGTTCAATTTGTAATCAGCGACATCATTCATTACTTCATGAAAATAATGTTAGGAAGGATAACCAAAATAATATCACATCAAGCTCTCAGTTGCCAGATGTATCAGTTCCTCCCCCAAATTAAGTGACCACTAATCATTCAAAATTAAACGAACAATCAAGTTGACTAGCGTCAACTGCCCTTTCCGCCTTCTCAGTTCAGAACAACTCAAATCAAAATTCACACAACTAATGGTAGTTCAATCATTGCAAAAGTGTTGCTAGACAATGGAAGTCAGACTTCTTTCATTTCAATGAACATTGTTCAAAATTTGGGAATTAAAACTCAGAATGCTTCGTTAAACACTTCAGGGATTTTTCAAAACGAGAAGGCAATCACAAAAGGGGCCAATGTAACTTTTTCATCTCTAATTTTCCCACAACAAAATTTTACGGTAACTTGCGCAGTAATTGATAACATTACATATAAATTACCCCGGTTCAATTTGAAATTCATTTAGCTGATAGTTCTTTCAACATTCCTTCTGACATAGATATGTTAGTGGGAGCAGATCTTTACTACGAATTGCTAAAGCCAGGTATACATAGGTTAGGTAAAGGATTACCAACACTAATCAACACTCATTTAGGATGGATAATATCAGGTATTATCCCAGCAAATTGCGATAACAACAAATTAGGTTCTTATCATACTGCATCATTATCAAATCATAACAATCATTCATTATCAAACGTATTTTTATCACAAGTAGATGATCCGGCATTAAACAAAAGCTCTTTATCAACTGGATCATCAACAAATGAATTTTTATCAAGCTCTTTATCAAACAAATCTGTAATTGACTGTCTCGACCCTTACTTCGTGGAATATGCTCATATTAGTGTTTTTAAATGAAACTTAAGGTTTCTTGTTGATTCCACAATATAATACAAGTTATTGAAAATTCTAAAAAATTGACAATTGTTTCGATAAATCAATATCATCGTCAGAATGACAGAAGTTACATTTCATTTTATGCCTACCTGATGTTTAGTAGTTAGTTTTGGCTAGACCAAGAAGTAACCTAACTTGTGATTGGCTTAATATATGTTTATAGAAAAAAGAAGAAGATGTGATATTACAAATATTGAAGCTTACATATTATTAGCCCTATGGTGATATCCTGGATATCATTTTTCCAATTAAGATCAGTATAACTGTGCAATGATATAGAAAACCAGGAAAACTATATCTGCTGATCTTTACAATTATCACTTAAGAAGACAGTTTATTAGTGGAGAATTCCCTAGATTCAACTGTTCATTGAGAACTTCATATTGTGGGTTTCTTAAATGTCTTCTAATTTCCAGTTCTTCAAGGAAATCCAGTTCTTGTTAAATGTAAAAACAAAAGTACCACTATTAAAGAAGTCGGGCATATATAAACTCAAATGTCCAGAATGTAATGCTGTCTATTTGGGTCAGACCCTTAGGAATTTTGAAATACGATACTGTGAGCACTTACGAGCATACATATTAAAACAACCAGATAAATCCCACTACGCAAAACATCTACTTGACACCAATCATCCATTGACACCTAACACAGAACTAGAAGTACTGCATATTTGTGAAAAGAAACAAGAACTGGATTTCCTTGAAGAACTGGAAATTAGAAGATATTTAAGAAACCCACAATATGAAGTTGTCAATGAACAGTTAAATCTAGGGAGTTCTCCACTTATAAACTGTCTTCTTAAGTGATAACTGTAAAGATCAGCAGATATAGTTTTCCTGGTTTTCTATATCATTGCACAGTTATACTGATCTTAATTGGAAAAATGATAACCATGATATCACCATAGGGCTAATAATATGTAAGCTTCAATATTTGTAATATCACATCTTCTTCTTTTTTCTATGAACATATATTAAGCCAATCACAAGTTAGGTTACTTCTTGGTCTAGCCAAAACTAACTACTAAACATCAGGTAGGCATAAAATGAAATGTAACTTCTGTCATTCTGACGATGATATTGATTTATCGAAACAATTGTCAATTTTTTAAAATTTTCAATAACTTGTATTAAATTGTGGAATTAACTAGAGACCTTGAGTTTTATTTAAAAACACTAAACAAATCTGTATCCCATGATTTTGTATCAAGACAATAATCATCTAGTATCACCCAAACCAAGCATTTTAACATAGTTTCATCAACAAACGATAATTGTTCAGTATCAAACGTATCAAAACATGAATGGTTATCAAATTCATCTTCACCAAATGAACTTGTCTCGTTGGAGACAAATCGTATTTTACCAACGCAATCTTCATCACAAATGGCTGATCAATTCAGATCAAAGTATCAACCAGCAACGTATCAAACATCAACCGTAGCAAAAACTGATCTTATAAGCACCCCTTCGCACAATCAACATAACTTAAAAAATGATATCAGTTGTGAAGAAAATTCAATAGAACACATTGTAGAAAAATTTTGGCTTAAATTGTCAGAGGAAGACGAGTTAGCAGAAAACATTTTTCAATCAACAACTATCAACTAAGCAAATGGTAAATTTCAAGTAGATCTTCCTTTTAAAGCTCAAAACATTCACAAAAAATTAGGAGATTCATTTCAAATCGCGAAACGCAGATTTTTATCGTTAGAGAAAAAGTTTTCACGCAACCCTGAACTATTTGCTGAAAGCGCTCCATACGGTAGCATGTAGAGTTTTAAACGAGATAGTACATAACAACCCCCACTTACCTTTATCTACAAACGCTCTACTTTATCAAACTCATATTGACGACATCCTTTCAGGAACAAATTCACGAAATGAGTTATTTAAATTACATGAAGAATTAAATACTTGCTTGAATGAACATGGTTTTTCACTTCACAAATTTTTCTCTAATGTTAGAATGCAAAACTCAAATCAACTATCAGATCTAAAAGACATGAATTTAGAAAACTCACCTTGTAAAATATTAGGATTAAAGTGGAATCCTAACTCAGATCGATTTCAAATATCAGTTCCATCATCACTTCCAACACAACAAGTAACAATAAGAATCATTCTATCGGCCATATCAAGTTGCTTTGACCCATTAGGTTTGGTTAACCCTCTTTTAGCACACGGTAAATTAGTGTTTTTAAATGAAACTCAAGGTCTCTAGTTAATTCCACAATATAATACAAGTTATTGAAAATTCTAAAAAATTGACAATTGTTCCGATAAATCAATATCATCGATGATATTGATTTATCGAAACAATTGTCAATTTTTTAGAATTTTCAATAACTTGTATTATATTGTGGAATTAACTAGAGACCTTGAGTTTCATTTAAAAACACTAATATGAGCATATTCCACGAAGTAAGGGTCGAGACAGTCAACACGGTAAATTAATCATGCAACATATTTGGTTACAAAGATTAAATTGGGATGAAAATATAACAGATCCAAAATTATTAAAAGACTGGACAGAATTTTGTAACAACTTATCTATTTTAGAAAGTTTAACAATACCTAGACAGTTAATGCTAATCAAAAAATTATCACATGTTGAACTCCATGCTTTTTGCGACGCCAGTTCAGTAGCATACGGATGTAACGTTTATTTACGGTCAGTCTATTCTGACAAATCAATTCACTGTACTTTATTACTATCAAAATCTAGAGTGGCGCATATAAGTAAAATCTTAACTATTCCAAAATTGGAATTAGCAGCAATGACTCTTTTATCACTTGTAATGAAGAAAGTTTTATTCATTTTTGAAAATTGTTTAGAATTCAAATCGGTAAACTTATGGTCAGATTCTCACATTGCTTTATCGTGGGTAAAAGGACATCCTTCGCGTTGGTCAGTTTACGTCAGCAACAGAGTTTCTCAAATTCAAGAAATCACAAAAGATTTCCATTGGCGGCACGTCCGATCAGGACAAAACCCAGCAGACTTGCTCTCTAGAGGACAGTTTCCTTTAGAAAAACATAAATGTTGGTTTAATGGTCCTGCATTTTTAAATGAACATCAGAAAAAATTTGATGATCTTGATACATTTCGGTTAGTACCAACACCACCTGAGGATAAGAAAACTATCTTGCACACAGTTACAGAACCCCCAGATTTCTGGGTAATTCTTTTCGAAAGATTTATTCCTTTTCAACGTTAGTACGGTCTATAGCGTATATGTTAAGATTCATCAACAATGTAAAAAATAAAACTGATAAACTAACTGGTCTATTATCAAATAATGAATTGAACAACGCATTACAATTTATAATAATAAAAATCCGAAGTCTGTATTTCTCAAAAGAATTAAAAATTTTAGAGAAACAAAAAGCTCGGTTATCAAAACAAATTTTATCTTTAAATCCTTCTATTGATTCAAACAAAATTTTAAGAGTAGGTGGAAGGCTCAAACATCAAACATAAATTATAATCATAAACTTCCTATACTTTTACCAAAAAAATGTAAAGTAACATCGTTATTAAAAGCTGAACACATAAGATTAGGATACAGCGGTCCTCAAAATGTTGTATCAAACGTTAGGTTAAAGTATTGGCCGTTAGACGGTCTTAGAGAAATCAAGCGAATTATTCCAAAATGAATAATTTGTCATCGATTTAGTTCACAACAAACATTTCAACATATGTCAGATCTCCCGTCAGATCGAATTTCAATATCAAGACCCTTTCAAAAAGTAGGTGTAGACTTTGGTGGACCATTTTTAATGAAATCTTCTAGACTAAGAAAAGCTCCTATTACCAAATGTTATTTATCATTGTTCGTTTGTACGGTTTCAAAAGTAGTTCCTTTGGAACAAGTGGAACTAGTGTCTGATTTAACAACTGAAGCATTAATTGCAGCGTTAAAACGTTTCATAGCAAGGAGAGGTTCTCCTATAATCATTTACAGTGAAAATGCAACCAATTTCCAAGGAGCCAATAATTATCTAAAAGAAATTCATAATTTTTTATGTAATGAGTCTAATAATAAAACAATCCAGTCTTTTTTGCTATCCACTGAAACTACATGGAAATGTATCCCTCCCAAATCTCCACATTGGGGTGGACTCTGGGAATGAGCCATCAAAATCGCGAAATATCATCTCATAAGAATAGTTGGAAATTCAACTTTAACTGTTGAACAGCTAGCAACCGTTTTCTCCCAAATAGAATCCATTTTAAATTCAAGACCTTTGTATCCACTCTCAAATGATCCTTCTGATCTGAATCACTTGACACCAGGTCATTTTTTGATAGGAGTTCCACTAACTTAATTTCCAGAACAAGACGTTTCTAATACCCTAACTAACAGAGTTTCATTTTGGCAACAATGTTCTCAAATTCAACAACAGTTTTGAAAACGCTGGAAAGTTGATTATCTCAACCGATTACAAAACCGTCCAAAATGGATGGAAACTGTAAAAAATGTTCAAGTCAATGATTTGGTTTAACTCAAAGATGATGATACCCCACCATTGAAGTGGCCCTTAGCACGTATAATTGAACTTTTTACAGGAAAAGATGGTAGAATCAGGTCAGTTAGTTTAAAAACTCAAGATGGTATTTATACGCGTCCCATAACAAAATTATCACGTTTACCCATTACAGACCAATAACAAATTTAAAAAAATGTTTTAACAAGCACAAACTAATTCATAGAATTTGTGATTGAAAGAGTGTTCCAATAGAAAACAATTTAACATTTCACTACATAAAATTTTTAAAAGTTGGTAATTTGTCATATATCATATGCATTTGTTTAAAAAAAAATTACATACCCACCGTGTTATATTCTCAATTTCACCTTTACTAAGACTAGTTGTAATTTTTTTATTGTTGTATTAGCGATTCAGAAAAATGTCTAATTTCCATTCACATTTATTTAAATTGTATTGTAGTGTTCACTTATTCCCCTGTATTTTATCCGTGCAGCACTTGCTGTTCTTTGCGGCACCCACGCAAACTTTCATCCGTCTCTTTTCATTCTTAAAAAAAACTGAGTTCTTTGTATTGTAATTATCATTAAATCAAGCCTTAGTTGTTTTTTATTCTACTTTAAACCTTTTTTCATTTGATTTCTTGTATAGTTAGCTTTGCCAGGACGGACGAAACTAGAGCTTTGAATTGGAATAAGTTCGTTTGACCTCTGGCGTACCTTATTAATCTCAATGATTAATATTTTAGATTAAGATTTTGTATTTAACGTTTCCCTTTAACATGCTATTATCTTTTAAGGTTATTTTCATTTTTTATCGATATTCACCGACTCATGTTTAACCTTTAAATTAACATTTATTTAACTGTGGTTCACAGGAAATATCACACTCAATCATTCAATTACTAATAAGAGATTGTCTCTTTTATCTTTCAGTTACATTCTTGGTTGATTATGTAACATTCTAGTTTTATGTTCACATCCCATGTTTTTTTCTTGGATTTATTTACTTAAATTCTCATTCGCTCTCTTGCGGGCCAGTATGTTCAAATTCTACGGCCATTTGAACAGAAAAATTAAAATATTACCATTTAATTTCAAGCTTAAAAAAAAATCGTTATGCTTATTGCATATCGGCATAAAGGCGCTGATTGGCCAAAAAATTACGCAAGATAATTTGTCGCATGAACTATGTCGCATTTTATCCCTCCTTTAGTCCAATTCACGTAGTAACTGACTAGATTCACGATGAGAGAAAATGTCATAATCAATCATAATTGCAACACGTCTGTCAAAGTCTAATACACGATTTCCAGCAAGTTTTAAATATTTTATTTTAACAACAGAAATTCCTTGAATACTCGTTCGTATTGTATGTTGTATGTAAGTTATTAGTGACTAATTACAGCAATAATAAAGAATATTTAGTGTCCATGATCGCTTCATTTAAGAAGACCTAATTTTAAATCAATTTAAACAATCCAGCACCTTGAGCAGTTGCATTTGCATCCAACAATTTTATAGCTAATTCGCTAAAATTGTTTAACCTGATTGTTTTCAATTATATACCCATTCGCATCACTCAATAATTCATGGGTGCAATTGTAGATTTGCAGACATAATATTATGTATATCGTATTGCTTAGTATCTAGTATCAAAAAAACAAAGGATATACTAATATATACCGTTAATCAAAAAACTAAACAAGTGCCAGTGCCCGGGTTATAACCTACAAAAAATGTTGACAAGTGACAAACATCTAACCCGTACAGAATTTGGATTTTAGGTGCGTCACACAACCTAGGTAATCGACAGTCGCACCAGTCATAATCGTACTCACACCGTGTGTAATTCCTGAACTCGCCCTTGTTTCGGACACATCCTCCTTCATAAAATCTTGATCATCTTCCTTGTCCGATTCTTCTTCGCTTTCATACTCCATTTCAACCTCTTGATTATTTATTATTTCTTCAAGTTCAGCCTCTGAAAGTGGTCTAGTTTTCTCCCAACGGTTCATTTTGACTGAAAACTTGAAGAAAATCATATTTATTAAAGCCTTTTATTGCATTCCTTTATGCTGAATCGGGGTCGTAACGGGACCCCACTTACCTATACGTTCTGACAGTGGACACTATAGCTACAACGCGCGCAACATGTATTTACCGACACATACCCAGATGCGATGTTGCCAATATGTTCAAATAAAAAATATATTAGATGAAATTGTCATTCGGGTTCCCAATGGGACCCCGCATCGGCATTTGAGGGTTAATATACTGTATTTTATATCCAAACGATGTTATTTAAATTTTTGGCGGATGCGATGGTTAAAATAAGAAAAAATAAAAATTTTCTTATCCTGATGATTCTAGAATGAAGTTATGAGATGTTTGTATTGTCATCGACCTAAGACCTTTATGTAAATTTTCGAGTTAATCAAACTTCTTGAAATTGAAGAAAAATGCTGTAGCCATTTTAATCCTTAATATTCTGTATCTTATGTTCAATCGATGTTACTTAAATTTTTAGCGGATGCGAGGATTAAAATAAGAATAAACGGTTTTAAAGATTAAAACTAACTTGTCCGCACCTGTGAGATGTCCTGAATATTATTCTATCATAAAATTGTCACTTCGATACACTTCGGGGATGTATCGTGTTAACAAACATAAATTTCTCCAAAAGTAACCAAAAATGCAGTATATATGGATTTATAGGATCCGCTGTACTCGTTATAGTCAGCTGAAATTCAATAGGATACATCTGTGAGACACCTTGAAAAATATCCAATTATGGAATTGGCCACTTGTATACACTCTGGAGGCTGTATCGTACTAACCCGAAATTTTTCCAAAAATGACAAAATATGTGACACCATAGCACCCGTTGTACTAGCTCTGGTGAGCTAAAAATCAATAAGGTTCATCTTTAAGACACCGTGAACAATATTATATCATAAAATGGGTCACTTGTATACACGCTGAATGCTGTATCGTGCTAACAAACTGGAAATTCTCCAAAAATGTCAAAAATTTGGTACCTCATGTACCATAGCACTCGTTGTACTGGCTTTAGTGAGCTGAATCTCAATAGGGTTCATGTTTAAAACGCCCTGAACAATATCCATCCATAAAATTGGTCACTTGTATATAATCCGGAGGCTGTATCGTGCTAACAAACTGAAATTTCTCCAAAAATGACAAAAATGTCATACTTAAAGTACTATAACACCTGTTGTACTAGATGTGGTGGGCTGAATATCAATAGGATTTTACTGAAAGATGTTCTGTATAATATTCGATCATAAAATTTGTGACTTTTTGCCCTCCGGAGGCTGTATCCTGCTAACAAACTGAAATTTCTCAAAAAATGACAAAAATTTGGTACCTCATGTACCATAGCACTCGTTGTACTGGCTTTAGTGAGCTGAATCTCAATAGAGTTCATGTTTAAAATGCCCTGAACAATATCCATTCATAAACTCGGTCACTTGTATATAATCCGGAGGCTGTATCGTGCTAACAAACTGAAATTTCTCCAAAAATGACAAAAATGTCATACTTAAAGTACTATAGCACCTGTTGTACTGGATGTGGTGAGCTGAATATCAATAGGGTTTCACTGTGAAATGTCCTGAACAATATTCAATCATAAAGTTGGTGATTTGTTGCACTCCGGAGGCTGTATCGTGCTAACAAGACAGTAACAGAAAGCGGCCGACGACATACACACAGGATTTCTTTTCTAATAACCATTTTTTCGAGTTGTTCTTGATGGAAAACGAAAAAATAACTCAAAATTTTTTTTCAAAATTTCAACTTTTTTGAGGGTAAACCAACACTTTTCTCGCATATAGATAGAGTGGGCGGAAAAGTAATTTTATCCAGATATGACCCTAGTCAGGACCTTAGAATGAATTCATGAGATCATTGTATTGTTAACGACCTATGGCCCCTCTGCAAAGTTAAACAGACTTCTTGAAATTGGTATAAATTAAGTTGAGAGATTCCGTTACATACTAACGATACATACAGGTCAAGCTAATGTAAGCGTGTATAATAACTCGAATTGCGCGATAAAGTGAAGCTTTTTTTTCAGATCCTAAAATGATTGACATCGCTGAGAATGTGTTCGTGGGAAACTGAAATGCAAGTACCACCACATAATTTGTCAGCAGCTAGGCTCATCCTTCTCAAATATTTTCCAGCATCAATTATTCTAAATTTTTCCAACGACGACCTTCTTTCTATCATAAATCAGCGAATAAATAGGTGAGTTACTACAATTTCATTAGTTTTTGTTGTGTAAATTTATTCTTTAAGGAAATTTCATTATAAAAATTGAGGTTCCTTTAGAGACACAAGTAAGGCTAACAAAGTAGTCGCGAAGGATACTATGAGGGTGTGAAATTCCGATAACAACAGAAAAAAAGATAGAAACATACTAAATATATGCAAGTATACGAAAATAATCAATGACCTCCTATATTTTGATCAATTCAATGGTTCCCCGAAACTAGTTTTAAAAATACCGATGCAACTCTGATGTTTCTTACATATTATTTCAACTGAACGTTGAGTTTTACTACGTTAACCTGACTGCAGGAACATGTAAAATGGTAAACAAGAATATTGTAAATACTACTGACAGAAAGGATTAATACTATTCCATTTTTACGGGCTTGTAATAGCATTCAACTGTTTAACTTGTGAACCTTGCACAGTTGTATCTTTTAAATGTTCCTCTCAGTCACTTGAGTAAGAAATGTTTTGTCCGGGTGTCCTTTGACAAGCAGAACTGGAGTTATTTTCAATTGTCCTATGTGAAACAAAAGAGCAACCCTTATTCTCACTTTGACCCATAAAATCATTTAAAGAATTACGCTCTTGAACATCATCTCTATGGAGGGAAGTGTGATGTTTTTTGCCACACTCTGAACAACCTTTTGACTTACATTCGACAATTTTATGCCTACCACCCATGCAGTTGAACACAACAGTTGCGACTTCAGAAAATCGTACTCTGGATTTACAGACATTTTGGAGAAGTCGGGACAAGAATATAGATCATGGCTAGAAGTTTTCCACTTCCAGCAATTTCTGTTGTTGAAAGCTTGTGTATGGAGAGAAACTCTTTTGACTGGCTTAGGAGAAGATTCTTTCTTTTGGAATGAATTAGTACTCAATGATTCTGACATACTTGTATAGGAATCCAATATGGTAAAAAACTCATCTAAAGTAGGAAGAACATATATGTGACTCTGTTTGACTGATAATATTTTTTTGTATTAAAGTCTAATTTACGAACTAAAATATTAATGAGAATTATTTCCCAGTATTTTCGAGGACTTTTCTCTACTGTAACTTCGAAATATCTAATTGACTGACCCGTTCCTCTTGTTAAAACAGGAAAATCAACAATGTCATTTAAATGCGAATTCATGATAACTAAATTATTGTCATATCTTCTTTGAGTAATATGTAATGCTAATTGAAAATTGTCATTGCTCAATGGTAAAGACTCTATCGACGTTAGAGGTTCTCCGCGGAGATAAGACTTCAAATAGATAAATTTTTGGATATCAGTGAAACTCATATTGTCCCTAAACAAAGAGTAAGACAGCTGTGAAAAAGAAATAAATTTTAGGTATTCACCTGGAAAATATGAAATAGAAATTTGAGGAAGTTTAACTCCTAAATTCGGGAATTCGGGAATTCATGATAACTAAATTATTGTTATATCTTTTTTGAGTAATATGTAATGCTAATTGAAAATTCTCATTGCTCAATGGTAAAGACTATATCGACGTTAGAGGTTCTCCGCGGAGATAAGACTTCAAAAAGATGAACTTTTGTATATCAGTGAAACTCATATTGTCCCTAATCAAAGAGTAAAACAGCTGTGAAAAAGAAATAAATTTTAGGTATTCACCTGGAAAATATGAAATAGAAGTTTTCTGCAGATTTGCGGCAAGTGGGATGGAAAAGTCAATTAAGTAAGTATGTCTCAATTTTTTGTCGGTGAATACCAAGTCTGGCCTGTTGTGTTGTAGAGGTAAGTCTGTTATAATTTCCCTATTCCAATACATTTTATAATTTTCGGTTTCGAGGACACTTTCTGGATTATACTTGTAGTATGGGATTGTTTCCACAATTGTGTTGTCATGGATTTTCCGTAGCTCTTGATGGATTACCTTGCCAACGTTGTCATGCCTTTTAATATATTCTTTTGGAGCTAGTACTTCACATCCGCTTATAATATGGTCCAGTGATTCAGTATGTTCCTTGCACATCCTACATTCATCTGTTGGGATACGTTCTTTCATTATATATTTTTTATAATTTCTCGTTGCAATGACCTGGTCTTGTATCGCTATCAAAAATGCCTCGGTTTCGGGGAACAGATATCCGAGTTTCAACCACATGAGAGAGGCATCTCTGTTTATGTGGGCTTGCATTAAGGTTGTTGGATACCGACCGTGTAGCTCCTTCCTTTTCCATTCATCTCCAAGGTCATCTTTTTCTCTTTGTTTATCGTTGTTATTTTGTGCCAAGTTAA
Source organism: Galeruca laticollis (assembly GCA_963921935.1). Lineage (NCBI taxonomy): Eukaryota > Metazoa > Arthropoda > Insecta > Coleoptera > Chrysomelidae > Galeruca > Galeruca laticollis. The sequence continues at coordinate 146,506,055 of OY998176.1, read as the reverse complement.
GCGGTGTTAGTTTTTTATCAATTTGCCTTAATGTTTTATGTAGTTGACTGTTCGTGCTTTCATCTATAAAGTATTGTCTAAGCGTTGTAATTTGTTTTTGGTTATGTGATGGTATGTGCAGGATTCCTTGTCCTCTTTTTTCTCGTGGTATATTAACCCTTTCTATTGAGCTACGTGGGTGATGTTTACGGTATTTGGAGCTCAAGGTGCGGATTTCGCGATTAAGTTCTTCAAGCTCTGTATCTGTCCAATTGATTATTCCAAATCTGTATGTAAGGATAGATATTATTATTATTATTATTATTATTATTATTTTTCCTCGATTTAGGTGCATCGATTTCTGTGATCATTAGCACCATTTCCGTTTTATGAACAAATTAGATTTTACTGAAAAGGTTTATTGCTTTCATATATTTAATTAAATTTTGAATTTTGTAAGTGGTCGCGAAATTGTCTGTGAGCTGTTCAGATATATTAAAAATCTGCCGCATATTATCGTACCCTGGACACACACATATGATATGTGATACTGTGATTAACTCGCCGCAATGGGAACAAATCGGAGGATTTCGCCCTTCTAGAAGGAACGCATGCGTTAATGCTGTATGTCCAAATCTCAATCTGTGGATCTTCACTCTGTCAGTCCTGGGTAATGCTCCTGGAGGTCTCCAAGGCCCACCAAATGGTTTATTTGACTTTAGTTTGTTGTTCACTTGATCCCATTCCTGTTGCCATATTCCTTTCAATAGTAATTTATATTCCCCTTTTATGTCATCTGCCCTCAAAACGTTAACTTCGACGGTCCTTTTCTCAGCAGCGTCACGAGCTGCTGTATCTGCGTTTTCGTTGCCTCTTATTCCGACATGGCCTGGTACCCAAATTAATTTACCATTTTTGCCGATATTATGGAGGTGATGTATAGAAAATAATATCATTTTAATTAGTGGATCATCTGGAAAAGGGTTCGAAATCGATTCAAGGACGCTGAGAGAGTCGCTGACGATTATGTTTTCTCGATTTATTGTTGCTATATCACAAAACTGGAGTGCCTGCCAAATAGCATAAAGTTCAGCTGTAAATATGGATGCATAAGGGGACAGGGACCAAGAGTATGTTTGATCTCCGATGGATAGAGCACTGCCGGTGCCGGTCGATGTTCTAGATCCGTCTGTATATAAAATTGTTGAATGTGGAAATTCATGTAAAATGTCCAAAAAGTGCTGACGATAGACTAATGGGGCGGTGCAATGTTTAGGGAAAGCAGTCAGATCTAAACGGATAGATACTTTTGGCAGCTGCCATGGAGGAACTTCGAAATCATTCACGGAAAGAATGGACAAGTCATGCCATTCCAGTGGTGGTAGAGTTTCACGTGCTCTAATTCCTGCTGGCCTTGTAATAGTAGGTCTATCAGCATATCCGTCGTGTTCTTCTACCAGAATCGGAAAATTTCGATGGTTGGGTTGTGCTCGTATTCTGGAGATGTAACTTGCTAGTAGTTTTTGGCGGTGTAATCGTAAAGGTGGAAGCCCTGTCTCACTACAAATACTCACAATGGGTGTTGTACGAAATGCACCTATTGAGTACCTCATACCAGCATGATGTATGGGATCTAGTAAACTCAGCGTTGATTTCCGTTCCGATGAATAAACTATGGACCCATAGTCTATCTTAGCGAGTACAAGAGATCGGTAAACATCTAATAAGGTATCTGCATCAGCTCCCCAACTGGTGCTGGCAAGACATTTTATTATATTCATTGTCTGTTTACACCGCACTACCAAATTCTCTACATGTTTGCGCCAAGTTAGCTTTGAATCAAAAATGAGTCCGAGGAATTTAATAGATTCTTTGCATTCAATTAATGTGTTATTAATGTTTAACATAGGATCATAGTGAGGTCTACGAAGTCTGCAGAAATGGACGCAACTCGTTTTTTCTCTGGAGAACTTATATCCCACTCCCCCAGCATTTCGAACAATCTTGTCTATCGATCGTTTTAGCTTACGAGTAGCAGATCCAACGGTAGGTGCAGAAGCAACTATCGTCAAATCATCCACATATAAACAAATTCCGACTGTCGGGTCGACCAAGGTAGCCATGTGGTTGACTGCGATTACGAAGAGTGTTACACTCAACGTAGAACCTTGCGGAATTCCATTTTCCAGAAGTCTGAGCGAGGACAGCGTGTCGCCCACCCTCACTCTGAAAGTTCTTTCAGATAGGAAGGAAGATATGAACAGAGGTAAGTTACCCCGGAATCCCCAGTCATGAAGTTTTCTCATAATTCCGTACCTCCACGTCATGTCGTAAGCCTTTTCGAGGTCAAAAAACACAGCGACAGCGTGTTCGCGTTTCTTGAAAGATTCTTGTATGGTATGTTCGAGATATACGAGTTGGTCTGTAGTTGAGCGATGCTTTCGGAATCCTGCCTGGTGTTCATCTAAAAGTCCCTGTGATTCTAGCAACCAGACTAGTCTATTGCTCGCCATTTTTTCCAGAATCTTTCCCATGCTGCATGTGAGACTAATGGGCCTATAATTAGAGGGAACTAAAGGATCCTTTCCTTCTTTCAAAATGGGGACGATTATAGCCTCTTTCCAGTGGGGTGGGTAGATATTTGATTGCCATATTTTATTGTATAAGGTGAGTAGTGCTGCTTTGAAATCAGAAGGTAGGTGAACGATTATTTCATAGCATATTGAATCGGGTCCTGGGGATGACTGCTTAGAACAAGAAAGAGCATATTCAAATTCGACTAAAGTGAAGGGGGAGTTATAATAGAGCTGTTCAAGTAAAGAAAAGTCAAGAGGCAGTTCTTGTTGGTTTTTGGACTGTAAAAATTCTTCTTCGTAATTTTGGTTGCTGCTTGCAGCACGGTAATGGGTTGCCATGCACTCTGAGATTATTTGTGGGCAATCGGATATCTCGCCAGTTTCGGTCCGCAGATATTTGAGCGGTGCTGAAAAATTCATTCCAGAAACTGCCTTGACTTTACGCCATACCTCTGATATAGTTGTACTTGGAGATATCGATGACACAAATGTACTCCAAGATGTTCGCTTACTCTGTACAACAATGCGGCGAGCTGTTGCTCTTGCTTTTTTGAATATGATCAAATTTTCAAGTGATGGGAATCTCTTGAATCTATTGAAGGCCTTTTCTTTGCTTGTATGGCATCCTTCACTAAGGGGTTCCACCAAGGAACCATACGTCTATCGGGTAGCTGTGTTCTAGTTGGAATTGTCATTTCAGCTGCTCTTTTGATATTACGAGTGAGCTTGTCTACCTCTAGAAAAACATTATCAGATTCCCCGGGAAGCTCAAGATATTGTTCGAATGTGTGCCAGTCTGCTTTATCTACAAGCCACTTAGGCGGTAAATATAGTCGACTTCTTGGAATGTCCGTGGATATTACGATAGGGAAGTGGTCGCTATTATGTAAATCATGCAGCACACTCCAGGACAAACGAGGGACAATTCTTGGTGATGCAAACGATAGGTCAAAAACCAAAAACCGGGGATATACCACCTTTTCCTGGTTCATGTTGTTGCCGCCAATGGAGGAGGACGACATCTCCTTTGTTTTTGAAGAACTAGATTTACTCATTTCAAGTCCCACGAGTAGGGAAGAATTAAAGGTCCGCTTTGGCAGTGCTCCCATACCAAAGTAAGGCTAGATACAAGTAAGTGTCGCCTGGTACTCACAGGGAATCGTTCACAACCAACTCCGTATGGCCATGCAGCCCTCGGCACGATTTCTTCCACCTTGGCTTCCGTAGAGCAGATTAGATTCCGGATTTTTTATCGCTGGTTTACTCCATCGGGACTCTTCTGTCTGGGTTACCATACCATAGCCGAGTGTTCCAGTTTTTCGGCGCCGGAAACTCGCCGCTCGTCCCCCATGTCTGGTCAGGACTTGCCAGTGTGTTCGGATGTAACTTGGGCATGTTGGATCTTCTACTGGCATTTGTTGGTGCTATCACATCGGCATAGATAGCCCCACCAGTGCCCCACTGACCATTTCTGAGCTGTTTTTTAGTTTCACTCCTCCCTTCCCGTCCTTGCGGCTCGAGGAGGGAGGAAGTTACTCAGCCACTCCACCAACGACAAGGTCTTACAGCTCCTAGGAGGGATTATTTTTTTTTGAGGCATCGACTGCTATGGTCATTAGCCTTCCAGCATTTTTTTCCTTCTTCTTTTTTTTTTTTCTTTTCTTCTTTCTAAATTTCAGTTTATATATTCAACCCTATTATTTCAATTAATATATTATTGCAGTCATCAAAATGTGTTTTTTTATATTCTTTTGTAGATTCCAATCTCTTGTTCGAGATGCACTATTCATATTATTTTCCAGGCATGCTTGTAAGGTGTTCGTTATTCCAATTCGTTGTTTGATTGCTTGATGTTCTGGGCATTGTGTGAGTATGTGTTTGATAGTAAGTCTCCTATTACAGTGATGGCATCTGGGCTGCCGCTCTCCTGGCAGCATAAATGTGTTCGTCAAATTAGTATGTCCTATCCGTGCTCGGGTAATAACTACTTGATCTCTTCTGCATGAGTATGGGAGCGGTGTATAAGGATGAACTTTCTGCTTAATCTCCTTCAATTTTGACTCCGTACTATCCCCCTCCATCTGCCATTGTCCTAAGATAGCGTGTTTCAAATGGGTTCTTATATCATCAACTCTAATATATATATGTCCTCAGCAACAGGCTCTTGAGCAGCTTCTTTGGCAGCACTGTTAACAAGTTCATTACCAGCTATTCCATAGTGACTAGGAATCCATAGAAACGTTATTGATTTATTTCGAGTTCTCAGCCAATGTATTCGTGCAAGTATTATTCGTACCAGTGGATCTCTACTGAATGGATTCTTTAGGGCTTGTATAGAACTCAGAGAGTCGGTACAAACAACGAACTTATTATATGTGTTGAATTCTATATATCCAGTACTTTGTAAAATAGCATAGAGTTCGGTTGTATAAACACTGGCTTCACATGGTAATGTCTATGAATGGACAATTCCCAAACTTGATATGGCGCATCCAGCTCCGTTGTCGGTCTTGGATCCGTCTGTATAGATAATATGACAATCTGAGAAACTTTCAATTATCCTGTGGAATTCCATAAGAATAGTGATTCTGTTGCATTCACCTTTTTTATATTTCTGGAGGTCGAGACATATATCAAGGGGGGCAATGTCCCAGGGAGGCACCTCGGACGGTCTTATGGTATAGCTCCCTGGAATGGAATAGTCAATCTTATTGATGAATTCTACAAATCTAATTCCAGCAGGACGAGTGATAGTTGGCCGTCGTTCATAGTAGTCATACTCCTCTTCTGTGAGCATCTGTAGGTGGTTGGGGTGGGTTGGGAATGCACCCAATTTTGAGCTCGTGAGTAGTTGCAGTCTCCTGTATTTCAATGGGGGAATTCCAGCTTCACAGCAGAGTGATAGATATGGGCTTGTGCGAAATGCTCCCAGTGCGATCCTCAAAGCCTGATACTGTATACTGTCCAACTTTTTTAGTATTGATTCACGTGCTGAGTCATAAACAAGGCAGCTATAGTCAATCTTGGACAATATAAATGATTTGTATAACCTCAGAAGTATTTCTCTGTCACATCCCCAATTAATACTAGCTAATGCTTTCAGTGGATTGAGCGCTTTCTTGCATCTCAGTATTAGATCGTTTATATGTAAGTCCCATCTCAATTTTCTATCGAATATCATTCCTAGAAATTTGACAGAGTCGCTGCATACTAGTTCATGTTCAGACAGTTTCAATTTCGGATCATTATGACCTGATCTAAGTCGACAGAAATGAGCACATTTGGTTTTCGCAGCAGAGAAAGTGAACCCTAAAGTCTTCGCTCGGTTACAGAGGCTATTTATGTCTTCCTGAAGAGTTCGCTCTATGTCGTCCATAGATGTTGCAGAGTAAAAGATCGTTAAATCATCAACGTATAAACATCGTCCCACTGTTGGATTGAGATTATCTAGAAGTCCATTAACTGCAATAGCAAAAAGTACTACGCTCAGAGTAGATCCTTGTGGTACTCCGTTTTCTAATATATGTAGCTCTGAGGAAGTCGATGTTTTCCTGACACGGAATTTACGTTGTTTGAGAAAACTTGCGATGAAATTTGGTAGTCTTCCCTTCATGTCCCACTTTCGGAGTTGGTCGAGAATGTTGAAGCGCCAGGTTGTATCAAATGCCTTTTCTAGGTCAAAAAACACTGCTACTGTGTGGTTTCTGTGGGAAAAACTATCCTGGATTTCTTTCTCTAGCAGAAAAAGACTGTCAATTGTAGACCTGTGGCTCCTAAAACCAGACTGAGCATATGACAAGAGATGATTGGATTCCAGATACCACATAAGTCTGATGCTTATAATCTTCTCCATAAGTTTGCTAAGACAGCTTGTGAGTGAGATGGGTCGATAACTACAAGTAAGTTTTGGGTCTTTCCCTATTTTAAGAACAGGAATAACTACGGCCTCCCGCCATTTCTCTGGATAGGTGCCGTCGATTCATATTCTATTATACAAATCTAATAGTACTTTTTTTGATAAATTTGGTAGCTCTCTGATGAATTCATATACAATGTTGTCTCCTCCTGGTGCGGAGTCTTTCATTTCATAAAGTGCATTATCTAGTTCCTCTAGGGTGAGAAGGTGATTATAGTTGGATATATTTTCTTCCTCAAAGTCAATTTCTCGCTCTTCTGTCTGTCTATGGATCTGAAACTCGGGGTCGTAGTGTTCCGAGCTACTGATATATTCGAATTGATTATCTAAATGCTCAGCAATCTCTTCCTCACTGATTATAAGTTGGCCATCAATTTCTAAAACCCGTGATGTACCCGTGAATGTCTTTCCTAGAATAGCGCGAATTTTTGTCCATACTTCTGATGCGGGTGTTCTAGCTGTGATAGTAGAGACATACGTTTCCCACGTAGTTCTATTACTATCACGTATGGCACGCCTTGCTCTTGCACGTGCTCTCTTAAACGATATAGTATTTTCCAATGTGGGTGAACGTTTTAGAGTAGTCAAGGCGTGGTTTTTATCTGCCACAAGTTTGGCAACAATGTCATTCCACCAGGGAGTTGATTTAGTACCTTTACGACCACTTGATCGTGAAACCGATATTTCCGCTGCTGATAAAATCTCACTACTGATCAGTTCTGTGGCTCCATTGATATCGGTATCAGGCAGCTGTAAGTTTTCTAATTGTTGTCTATACCGATCCCAGTTAGCATCACTCAATCTCCATCGTCTGGGCAGTGCTCGTGGGATAAATCGGCCAACAAATTCAATTGAAATTGGGAAGTGATCTGTAAGATGATCTCCCAAACAGTTCCATTGTAGCGATGTCGATATAATTGGTGAGCATAATGCTAAATCGATAGCTGACAATGAGTTGGATCTTAGGTTTATATAAGTACCCTCACCATTATTCAAGAGAACAAGGTTCATTTCGTCGATGAAATTTTCGATAATTCTGCCTCTATTGTCCAGTCTATTCGAATCCCACAGTGGATTATGTGAGTTAAAGTCTCCCACAATCAAGAAGGGAGCTGGTAACTGGTCAGCGATATTTCTTAGATCTTCAATAGTCCAATTACCGTCAGGTAAGTAGATGTTGCAAATTGAAAATTGGATCGGATAATAAACATGGACAGCGATAACTTGTATTCTGCTCTGTATAGGAATATTCCGGTGGGGAATATTATCCTTGAGAAAGATAGCTACACCACCTCTGGCTCTGAGATCAGGAATAACATCCTTTCTGTAACTATTGTATCCTCTCAAAGAGAAATTCTCTCGAGGTTTCAGGTGAGTCTCCTGAAGACATATGCAAAAGGGTGTCCTTTCATTGAGAATATTTTTGAGTTCCGGGAAGTGGGTTATACAGCCATTGCAATTCCAAAATATTAGGTTTTCTAGATTGAATGTGAACGTGAGGTGTATTTGTGAAAAGTTTAAAGGACAGTAGGTATACGGTATCTTGAGACAAAACTTCAATTCATTTTCTAGGTTTGCCCTTTGGCCATCCTTTTTTCTTTTTAGTACTCTGGGAGGATTAAGTATTCGAGGAGTATGTACTACCATCTGAATCTTCCTCAGAGCTAACGTTCGCATCTTTAGCTTTGAATCGCTTCCTTTTGGTTATGGGAAGCGGAGGTTTAGGAGGGGGTGGGGGAGGGGGCTGACTCATATAGGCTATGGGTTGGGGAATGATAGGTTGAGGGAAGGAGGATGATTCCAATAAATCTTTAACCACCTTCGATAGTAGGGGTATTATTCTGGCCACTATATCGTTAACGTTGGTGTTACTAGTTTGAACAGACTGGGCATACGTTACACCTGCCGTGGGAGTTGTGATTTGGACGCCCTTTTCTTCGCTTCGCGATAAGGAATTCGTTCTTGAATTTTAACTTTCTAGATAGCTTGCTCGATTTTTAGTTGCGGACATTGTCTTGAGTTAGCTGGGTGTGGACCTTTACAGTTCACGCATACCTCTGGTTTTTCGCAGTCTGTCTCTGTATGTGGTGGCTTCCCGCATACACAGATTTGATCTTTCTTACACCAAGATGACATGTGACCAAAAAGTTGGCATTTGAAACACCTCATTGGGGCAGGAAAATATGGTCGAATTTTCAGGTTGTAGAAAGCTGCTCGGATATTATTTGGCAAAACTGGTGTATCAAATGTGAGAATATGATTGGGGGTTTCGGTAATAATTCCTTCTCTCTTTGTTTTCATGCGTTTCACTTCAATGACACCTTGATCTTTAAGGCCTTCTAATATTTCTTCGGTAGTGCAGTTTAGAAAATCTTTACAATACACGACACCTTTGACATTGTTCAACGTACCATGAGGGGTTACTTGTACATTGAAGTCTGCGAGTTTGCTAACTTTCATTAATCGTAATGACTGTGCAGAGGTATCCACTAGGATGCCATCTCTCACTTTTCTTGTATTTTTCGTAGTAACAATCAAACCATACATAACTTTACTGATTAAAAAAGGGCTGACTTTCGAGAAATCCTCCCCATCCAATCTCTTAATGAGTAAGAACCGAGGGACAGGTCCCATCGTCTCTGTATTCATAGCATTTCCTGTTTCGTTGGAGTTAGGATTCTCCGTATTTTCTAATTTATTTGAGGTATTCATATGATTCCCACGAGTTGGGATGTACTGGGTATAACTGTGGTAGTGCACCCTTGCCACAGAGAGGCTTAGTACAACCGAAGGTCGCCTGGTATCCGGAGGGAACCGTTAGCGATCAACTACGCATGATCATTCATCTATCGGCACGGTCTCTTCCACCTTAGATTTCGGATTTTTTTATCGCTGGTTTACTCCATCGGGACTCTTCTGTCTGGGTTACCATACCATAGCCGAGGGTTCCAGTTTTTCGGCGCCGGAAACTCGCCGCTCGTCCCCCATGTCTGGTCAGGACTTGCCAGTGTGTTCGGATGTAACTTGGGCATGTTGGATCTTCTACTGGCATTTGTTGGTGCTATCACATCGGCATAGATAGCCCCACCAGTGCCCCACTGACCATTTCTGAGCTGTTTTTTAGTTTCACTCCTCCCTTCCCGTCCTTGCGGCTCGAGGAGGGAGGAAGTTACTCAGCCACTCCACCAACGACAAGGTCTTACAGCTCCTAGGAGGGAGGAGGGATTATTATTATTATTATTATTATTATTATTATTATTATTATTATTATTATTATTATTATTATTATTATTATTACCAGAGCCAGTTAAATTACTGGGCATTCATTTGGATAGAAACTTAAGTTGGTCACCTCATGTTGACTACCTTTGTTCAAAATTAGCGAGCCAAGTTTTTGTAATTCGTCAATTAAAATCATGTATACCAACTGATTTGTTAAAGTCTGTATATTATTCACTTTTTCATAGCAATTTAACATATGGTATAATGCAATGGGGCAGCAGCACATCAGTGCACAAAGTATTTGTGCTACAGAAAACTGTAGTTAGAATAATTTACAACGCACCAAGAAACACCAATTGTAAAAAAATATTCAAAAAACTTGAAATATTGCCGCTTCCGTGCTTGTATATTTTCGAAGTGTTAATTGAAACACATAAAAATCGATATGTTCTGACTAAACATGCAGATGTTCATAATTATGATACTAGAAATAGTAAAGACATTGTCATTCTCAAATCTAGACTGAAAACAACAAAAAACAATAAGTTGGATGTTACATTGTACAATTCATTTGTAAAATATTTTGAACATATAAATATGATATGACGAGAGTTCAATTTAAACATTTTGCTAAGTCTTTTCTTTTAAATTATTGTTTTTATACAGTTGATGAGTTTTTGGAGGAATTGAATACTTGGGCTTAATGCTTATATGTTTGTTTGTTTTGTTCAATTTAATTTCTACTTTCTATTATTTTTTAACTTATTTTATATTTTAAAATTGTCATATTTTCATCAATATTTTTACTTTATGAAATGTATATCTGTATTTATGTAAAAATTTTACTTTCTATTATTTTTATTATATTTTAAATTTGTCATATACAACACTATACAATCTTTAATATTTTTAGTTGGTAAAATGTATTCATATGTACTACTTTCACTGACTTCTAATGTACTATGTATGTGAATGGGGTCAATAAACTATCTATCTATCTATCTATCTATCTATTATTACAATAGAAATAAGGGCTGAGGTAAGAACCTATGAACCCCATGATCTGAAAACATAAGTAAGTGCTTAAACGCCTATAAATATAATCAATGACAAATTAACAATAATTAACAAAATCGTAGTTTTCAATAATAACCGCAACAACTATACAGCGAAAAACAAATGAAACAAATTCAGATAAATAATAAATGCAACAATGCGCACTATTAACTATTAAATAGAAGTCTATCAATTCTGTTCTTAAATGCGGTAACTGATGGTGCGTCAACAACATCATCAGGAAGATTGTTCCATACATCAAACACTCTGTTTGGTAAAAAGTGCTATCTTACTCGGGATCTAAAGTTCTTAAGTTTAAATGGGTGACCTCTCAGTCTAAGATCAATGTTGAATATAGAAATATAGATTGAAGATCACCAAAGTTGTGCTTAATGATTTTATAACATAATATCAAGTCTCCCCGAATTCGACGGTCTTGAAACGGAATAATATTAACCCCAGTCGCTCTAGATAAATCACTGCAGTTTTCAAAATCGTGCTTGAACGCGCAGCAAACCTCTTTCCAAGCCTCTCTTGTTTTGTTCCTATCCTTATAGGACTCCAGAATTTTGTCCCAAAGTACTGGACGCTGCTCAATTAATGTTATTAAGATCTCGATGTCGAGTTATTGATCCATTGCAGACCGTAGCTACAACACCACTGAACGATTGTAGCAAATTTCATGCAACTTTCCTACCGGAACAAAATAATACGGACAAGTCTGAACAAGTCCATAAGCCTTCGTGTGTTTTTAATAAACAACCCGTTGTTTTTGTCGACCCGGTAACGAACGAGGTAGAAACCCCTCCGTTGATGCACCGGTACCGGGGAGTTATAATCCCAGAAAGTACGCTCATGGCTAAAGATGAGAAGATTGGAAACTGCTCGATTAGCGTTTATATTTAATAAAACCAAATGCATTATAACGTTAAGACTACTTCTTGTTAACTTCTTGTTGTTGGCTTCTCGCTAGCTCATTGTACATTTATATTTAACACATTTATATCGTATATTATTTTGTAGTAATAAAGTTTATAAAATCGTTTTTAAAAATAAGATTTTCGAAAGGAAATCTATAATTGGCGCAGTCGCAGTAGGATTCGTGTGGGTTGTGAAAAGACTTTTCGCATCTAGTGTAAAACTTTCCATAACTTTGGTGTTTCAACATCGTAGTGCGGATCCAGAAAGAACCTACCCCTTCAGAGGTACCAAAGAAGCCAAGAAGAAGTCGGAGAGAAGCCCAGTACTTCAGACAAACTGTAAGTGCCAAGTTTATTTTGCCTTTCCTTACCTTTCGCTTAGAGTATAGGAGAGATAATTTGTTAAGAGTATTTTTGTATTTTTGAATGTTTCTTATTGATTGATAAGTTCATCATATTTTATTATTAATAATGTTACGAAACATATATATTTTTATTCTAATCATCTTTTATGAATGATCTAGAAAGTTTATTGAAAAGAAGAATAATTTGAATATATCGACGAACGATAATTCTGATAATCTAGATTCATTTGATAATAATTGTGTTAATTTAAAAATGGCTACAGCTCATACAGAAGAGCGTCCACTTAATTGGGGATTATTCAAATCCAAAATAGAAAATATAAAACCCTACGATGGGGATAGTAATACTTTAAATAAATTTATTTCATTATGCAAAAGCTTAATAGCGACATATAGTGCACGTAATTATAGAGAATTAAATGAACATATTTATGAATGTATACAAGGTAAACTTGTAGGACGAGCAGAGTTATTGCATTAAAAGGAGCTCTGATACAATGTTTTTCAGACAAACGAAACTTAGATTGCTTAACCCAAGAATTAACTAGAACTAGACCAAATAGGAACGGAAGCCTATTAGAATTTGGAAATAGATTACAATTGCTTAGAAGTAGTATAGTACAAAGAATCAGTAATGATACTAACTTAAATCAAAACGAAAAAATTATTCAAATGCAATTATGTGATAAAACTGCTTTAAATACGTTTATAGCCGGTTGTACAGGTACTTTTAGAAATAATATGCATCTAAAACAGCCTGTTTTCGACCCATTATTATTTGGAAAACTTTTGATATTTGAAACTATTAATTGTGGACACGTTATATTTATTATATGCAAAACTGAAGCTTGAAATTACTTTTAATATTAGATGAATATATTTACAAACATACTAAGTGAATGTTGATATAGCCAACAATAAAATTACTGCGTGGAAAGTGAGCTTTTTAAAAGTTTTCCTATAAATAGAATGTAATATGAATTGTATTGAAACAGAATAGTGGCAACAAAACAGAGATAATAAAACTTTAATGAAAATAGACGTTGATTAATATTTTTATACATAACAACAGTGATTAGATAATGCTTTCACGCATTAATAACATTGTCTTTAATTTCTTATTTCCAAACAAAATCGTTCGATAAATTGTATAATGTATGGATAAACAGATGGGGGTTTGTTATGTATGTATTCACAAATTGCAATCACGTTAATGGCAAGTTTAAAATTAATATACTATAATATAATAATAATAATAATTTTATTCAATGAAAGATAGATACAATAATACATAAAAGATGTATAGAATATAATAAATAGTTTAAAAAAGTAATTATTGTTAAAAATACATGAATAAACAAAACAAAGAATCACTGAAGCGTCAACGACGCTTGTACGTGATATTTTCACATAATTAAAAAGAACTCACAAAACACCATGAATATATAAAATCGACGTACATCCACCTTATTATATAACACATACATGTTTAATGAAATGAACTGACTCGACCCTTACTTCGTGGAATCTACTCATATTCGTGTTTTAAATGAAACTCAATGTTTCTAGCTAATTCCACATTATAATGAAAAATGTTGAAAATTCTAAAAAATTGACAATTGTTTCGATAACTGAATATCATTCAAATTACAAGATAACTCTAAGCTTATTTCATTTGACGTTACTAATATGTTCACTAAAATTCCTCCTAAAGAATGTCTAATACTTGTAAGAAAATTACTAGTAGATGAAAATATTAATCCAGGAATAATATCAGATATACTTAATTTGTTTGATGTATGTATTAATCAGAATTATTTCACTTTTGACAATAACATATATATTCAAAATGAAGGTTTAACAATGGGAAGCCCTATATCACCTATTTTGGCAAACATTTTTATGGACACTTTAGAAAGAAAAATATTTGAAAGTTATATTTCAAAAAAATGTTTTATTTTAGTATAGATAGCGTGTTTTATAGGTAGGGAACGACAATTAGATATATTTTTCAACCACATTGATAATTTACACCCAAAAATTGAATTTACATTGGAGGTTGAAGAAAATAACTCAATCAATTTTCTTGATTTGAAAATTCATAGAGTTAATAATGTACTTGATTCTTCAATTTACCGAAAACCAACACACACTGACGTGACAATTCCATATAGTTCCAAATAGGCGGCAAATAATGATACATAGAGCATTTTCAGTTCATATGAACAAATGTAATTTTGATAGGGAGATTAATACCACTAGGCAAATAGCAACATCCAACGGTTATCCATTACATATGATAAATAAGCTTATTAATGAAAAAGAGGAAAAATTGGCATTACAACGAATATTTCCTAAACAATCTGAAGAAATAAAAACTTATAAAACCATCACATATGCAGGAAATATTTCGATAATATATATAATATCTTTAGCAACGAATACAACAATTTATTTTGAAACAGAAAGTAACGTAAGTACAAAATTGTTAAATGTTAAAACAAAAATACCAACATTAAAAAAATCAGGTATATATAAACTCAAATGTCCAGAATGTAATGCTGTCTATTTGGGTCAGACCTTCAGAAATTTTGAAATCCGATACAGTGAACACTTACGAACATACAGATTAAAACAACCAGATAAATACCATTACGCAAAACATCTACTTGACACCAACCATTCATTGACACCTAGTACAGAACTAGAAGTACTACATATTTGTGATAAGAAACAAGGACTGGATTTCCTTGAAGAGTTGGAAATTAGAAGACACTTAAGAAACACACAATATGAAGTCGTCAATGATCAGATGAATCTAGGGAGTTCTCCACTATTAAACTGTCTTCTTAAGTGATAATTGTAAAGATCAGCAGATATAGTTTTCCTGGTTTTCTATATCATTGCACAGTTATACTGATCTTAATTGGAAAAATGATATCCAGAATATCACCATAGGGCTAATAATATCTAAGCTTCAATATTTGTAATATCACATCTTCTTCTTTTTTCTATTAACGTATATTAAGTCAATCACAAGGTGGGTAACTTCTTGGCCTAGCCCAAATAACTAGTAAACATGAGGTAGGCATCAAATGAAATGTAACTTCTGTCATTCTGACGATGATATTCAGTTATCGAAATAATTGTCAATTTTTTAGAATTTTCAACATTTTTATTATATTGTGGAATTAGCTAGAAACATTGAGTTTCATTTAAAACACATATATGTTTATTCACAAATATAACAGATTGTGATAACAACACATGGTGGTAACAGATTATGGTAAAATGGTTGGTGAAACTTGTAAACAAACATTTAGAGTAAGCCCATTAGAACTAATGGTCGTACATGGGTCCCCTTTACATTATTATTTACAACTATCCATGTTTAGGTGTGGAATACATTGTTATACATTTTCTGCTCAATAGCAACAATATAATATATATGAACAATTATAACTGTGGTGTTAGTGATAACAATAAATGCGGTAGCCATACATAGTGGTCAACAATGGTTCAGAAGGAAATAAAATCAATTAGCTATTGATTTGGAGGAAAACAATGATGAAAAAAGTAAGAACTATTCTGTTCATGACACACAAACATTCAAAATAATAACAGCAACACTGAATTTACTAGGTGAATCGTTGTGGATTACGTACCAATCCATTAACCTTATCCCATTTTACTTAGTCCAATCTCCAAGCAAAGATACTTCTCTCAACAAGTTTTCTGATGTCGGTTCTAGGTAGATCAAGGACATACGTTTTAAATATTTTTTTCAATAGGTCATCCGAGTTTGTGATTTTCAGGTTCATTTTGTATATATCAGGCACTACATCAAATACTCTTGATGACAAATATAGTTAATATTTCTGGCCTATGGTTTTGTTAGTAGGCGGTATTTTGAGATTTCAGTTTGTTACGCGTCGGTTAATTGTGGTCAACTTGATCAAGTATTTTCCTGTTTTTGTATAGATATAGTATTATATTATTGTTACGAACTCGCACACCGAAGCAGATACTAAGTACGGCCCTGTAACCTTATGTTAACGGAGTTATGAAAAAGGCGAGCGCGCCGAATTCTGAGAAGGTCTATTGGGATTTATTGCGACCGTCCTTTTTAAACATGTTCTCGAAAGGCATTTTAAGAAATATCGCGAAAGGCATGTCCCTTCCGGAATGTTCTAGTAAAGAGAATTTTGATATAAATACAGGACCGATCAGCGGATGAGTTCAGTTTATAATTTGCCATAGTTAGTTAAACAGTAATTAAGTGAATATAAAAGTGTTATAAATTAACAAGTTAGTGTGCATATAAATTAAATTTAAGTGACTAGTTAAGTACATATAAATTAGTGTTAGTGAGTTAGTGTTTAAATAAATTAGTAAGTAGCAATACCGAGTGTTTAAAATTTATCCCACCCGTTTATTGTTTAAATAAATAACAAAAACATTACATTGGTGTCAGGTGTGGGGTAATATAAATAAATAGCTACATAAAAATGGCCAAGAGACTATGTGATCTGAAAGTCACGGAATTAAGGGCAGAATTGGAAGATCGTGAGTTGGAAACGTCCGGTAAGAAAAGTGAGTTAGTAGAAAGACTTAAAGTGGCACTGGATAATGACGGCTTTGATCCAGAAACAGTTTTATTTAATGACGAGGCTTCCACCTTAATCTCGCCATGGAAGAAAAGATTTCTGCTAATATGAAGAACGATATTTCCGCTAACATGGACAAGATTTCTACTAATATGGACGAGAAGATTTCCACTATGAAAAATGACATTTCTGCCGATATCTTATCGTTAAAAAATGACATTGCTGCTGACGTCGAGGATAAAATTACGTCTCTAAAATCAGACATTGAAAATAAGATGACAACGATGGAAAATCAGATGGACGAGAAAATCAAGGAGTTGGAGACAAAGATTGCTGATTTAAGAACACAGGACACTTTAGCAGAAGAAAAGAAGATCGAGATCTGCAAGCCAGAAACACAACCCAAGACAGATGATATTGGCAGTTTTACCCTAGTCAAGGCCCCAACGTTCGATGGAAAGATGTCGTGGACCAATTACGTAAAACAGTTCGAAGCAGCCGCTAGAGTCAATAATTGGTCCGATAAGGAGAAAGCAGTGAACCTAACTATCGCGCTTCGGGGAGATGCCTTAGATATACTTCAGACGATACCTCTGGAAGAAATGGATGACTTCGAGCTGCTGAAGAAGAGGTTGGACATGCGATATGGTCACGAACATTTGGAACAGTTGTACAGATTCCAGCTGAAGAACCGAAGGCGGAAACGTGACGAACCCCTTCAGGAGTATGAAATGGATATTGCCCGACTAGTTCGATTTGCTCATCCATCAGCACCAGAGAACATGATGGAATGTTTAGGCATCCAGGCCTTTACTGACGGCTTGTGTGACCACGATATGGAGAAGACGCTTCGATTAGTCCATCCTAAAACATTGGCCGATGCATTGACTGCTGCTCTTGAATATGAAGCAGCCACGATGGCTTCGGGATGCAACAAAGGTAGGACCATACAGAAAGAAGGTGACGATAACAAACTTGACCAGATCGTCAACTTGTTGAAAGGTATGGCAGACAAGATGCCAAAGAAGATCAAATGCCGGGAGTGTGGCGAGCTAGAGCACGTACGCAATCCGTCTAAGCGCCCCAAGATTCCTGTAACCCAAGAACTCCAGTCACAGGGGAAATCAGACAGGGGTGAACATCCTGCTGATGTGAGTCACCGAAATGCCGACTCCCTGTCCAGACGGCCGTGCCCAACAGACTGCTTCCACTGCAAAAAGGTGGAATCTAGGGAAGCTGCAGTTTCAAGAACTACTGTAGTCAACGAGGAATGGTCATCCACCAGGATCAGAGAAGATCAGGAGAATGATCCTCACCTGAAGATGATCCGGCAATGGAAGAAAGAAAACCGGCGACCTACCTGGCAAGAAATGTCAAGATTTTCACCGAAACTCAAGGCGTATTGGGCTCAGTGGGACTCCCTTGTCCTGGAAGAAGGGCTGTTGAAAAGAGTCCTTGAAAACGATAATGGTTCTGAGATGAGGAGACAGCTAGTTATCCCGAGAACAAGAGTAGCTGAGGTACTGAAGAAGTTACACGACAGTCCATCGGGAGGTACACCTGGGAGTGAAGAAAACCCTTCAGCGAGTTCGTGAAAGGTTTTATTGGATGAACAGCTCCAACGATGTGAAGGACTGGTGTAAGAAATGTACGACTTGTGCTACGAGTAATGGACCACATCGCAAGAGAAAGGCACCCATGAAACAGTACAATGTTGGAAGCCCTTTCGAAAGGATTGCTTTAGATATCGCTGGACCATTTCCGACGACAGAAAATGGAAGCAAGTACATACTGGTTGTAATGGATTATTTTACAAAATGGGTGGAAATTTACGCTATCCCGAACCAAGAGGCCACAACTGTCGCGGATGTATTGGTGAAAGAATTCATCAGCCGATATGGAGTGCTCATGGAAGTCCACAGTGACCAGGGAAGAAATTTCGAAAGCCATCTATTCCAGGAGATTTGCGACAAGCTGGGAATGAAGAAGACCAGAACAACAGCATTACATCCACAGTCAGATGGAATGGTCGAGAGAATGAACAGGACTATTGGAAAATACCTGTCCAAAGTAGTATCCAGCCATCAGAGAGATTGGGACCAGTATCTCTCCCTATTTGCATTGGCTTATCGATCTGCCGTCAATGAGTCCACGGGTGAAACACCTGCGAAAATCCTGTTTGGACGTGAAATGAGGCTTCCTTGTGACCTGGAATTTGGCTGTCGGCCTGGAGAAGATATAGCAGGCGAAGACTACGTGATCCAATTGAGAAGAAGGCTGGACGATATTCATGAACTAGTTCGAACAAATCTTCAAGTTGCCAGCGACAAAATGAGAAGGCGGTACGACACGCAGGCCACAGAGGGCGGTTTTAAAGAAGGGGACAAAGTATGGTTACACAACCCGGCGAGGAGAAAAGGATTTTCTCCAGAATTACAAAAATTCTGGGAAGGTCCATACTTGATCAAGAAAAGGATCAATGATGTTTTATATCGCATAAGCAAGATCCCCAACGGAAAACCAAAAGTAGTTCACCAAAACAGACTAGCGCCATTCGAAGGAGACCATGACCTGGAGGAAGGAGTAAACCTTATTCGAGATGTGTCTGACCCTACCTTCGATGAATTTATGGGCACGTATGGAGGTACCGGGAAAGCTAGATATGGAGTCACTTCGGAACAACAACAAGATTTGTTCACTCTCCCAGAAGATTATTCACTGGCATACAACATCCCCGCCCGTATCAAGAACGCACGAGGATTGGCAACCGTCTTTCGAAAGAAGTTCGGGCAATTAGAAAAACTTGAAGACCAGATTCCAGCCCCTGGCAAGACACTGAAACTGAAACATATTTCGCGGTACGTTTTCTACGTGGTAACTAAAAATGAATTCCAAGATCGATCTACCTACCGCGATGTGTGGGAAGCACTTCGAAACCTCCGAGACCATGTGTTGGAATCCAACGTGAAGAAACTGGCTATGCCTAAGATAGCGAGTAACCAGTTGGATTGGCGAATCATCAGGAACATGGTAGATATTATCTTTCAAGATACCGGTGTCCAGATATTAATTTGCAGCTACAACCCCCGCTATCAATATCCGATGAAGACGGTGCCCTGCTATTTCAATAAGATCGGAAAGTGTAGAGATGGGGCTAGTTGCCGATTCAAACATCCAGTCTCGGCTACACAAAAGTTCCAGGAGGAACTTTCATTTAAGGAGGGGGTAATGTTACGAACTCGCACACCGAAGCAGATACTAAGTACGGCCCTGTAACCTTATGTTAACGGAGTTAAGAGAACGGCGAGCGCGCCGAATTCTGAGAAGGTCTATTGGGATTTATTGCGACCGTTCTATTTAAACATGTTCTCGAAAGACATTTTAAGAAACATCGCGAAAGGTATGTCCCTTCCGGAATGTTCTAATAAAGAAAATTTTGATATAAATACAGGACCGATCAGGGGATGAGTTCAGTTTATAATTTGCCATAGTGAGTTAAACAGTAATTAAGTGAATATGAAAGTATTAAAAATAATAAATTAGTGTGTATATAAATTAAATTTAAGTGACTAGTTAAGTACATATAAATTAGTGTTAGTGAGTTAGTGTTTAAATAAATTAGTAAGTAGCAATACCGAGTGTTTAAAATTTATCCCACCCGTTTATTGTTTAAATAAATAACAAAAACATCACATTATACATATGCATCTGTCTCATATCCATAATTCGTGTCTCTACAAATAATTCATCTGACGGGTAAGTGTGATTCATAATGGTACGTAGAAATTTGAATTTTGGCAATAGACATCTAATAATTTTGCATATGTTAGAGACTTGATGATCCCACCTTAGGTGCGAATCGATTATAACACCAAGGTACTTATTTTAATCAGTTATATCAATTTCAATTTGGTTAGATATCAGTAATTTATCAAATTCGGGTAGTCCATTTTTGTAGCTAGAGAAGGGTAAGAAATGTGTTTTATTAAAATTTATGGTTAATAATTTGGATTTAAACCAGTCCGCTATGTTCTTGAAGTTATTTTCAATGACATTTTCTAGGTTCTGCCAAGAGTCTGATGAATATAGGACAGCTGTATCATCAGTGAAGCTTATCATTTCACCGGTTGTTTGCATGGTAAGTAAGCTATTTATGTAAAGGTTAAATAATATAGGACCCTATACCCTGGGGTATTCCGTGGCTGATTGTGTTTTCGTGACTTATTTTGTCCTTAATTTTGACGACCTGTTTCCGACCTTTTAGGTAACAGGAGAATAGTTCAAGCGCAATACCTCGGATCCCCGCTCTAGCCAATTCCTCCAGCAGCTGTGAATGATCAACTGTATCAAAGCCTTGGTCAGGTCGAGGAACACAGAGAGCGCCGGCTTTCCAGAGTATACAAATTTATAGTTATCACCCACTATTTTTGAAATTGCATTATTTGTGGAGCCGTATTGATAGTCAGATATTATATCATGTTAAAAAAATCGTTCAACCTTTACCTGAGGCATTTCTCAAATATTTTTGCCATTGATGATATGACCGAAATAGGTCTATAGTTGTTCAGTAGACATGTTTTCCCTTTTCTGTGGATGGGCGTCACAACCGCTATTTTGAATTCAGAAAGACATACACCTGTACTGAATCTTTTATTAATCAGGAAAACGAGGGGATCGATTATTCGTTCGCGAATTTCCTTTAGTGTTTCAGCTTTCAATTGATCTATGCCGGGTGATTTATTTACTTTCAGGTCCATTATTATACTGAGAACTTCTTCTCTAGTTACCGGTTTCAAATAAAGCGAACTTATAATAGGTGTTTTATGTATGTTGGAGGATTTTCTGGTTTCGTAATTTGTACTGCGAGATTCTTCCCTACATTGATAAACAAATCATTGAAAGCATTGGCTAAATCTGCGTGGTCTGTGATAGTTGTTTGGTCTTCAAGATTAATTTTGTTTATTTCATTTAGCTTCACAGACTCTGTTAGATTTGTCATAACTTTCCACAATTGTTTGGAACTTTCTTTGTTTTCGTTTATTAGTTTATCGTAGTATTTGTATTTGTAATTTTGATAAGTTTATCTATTTGTTTTCGATATTCAATGTATGTTTCCTTTTTCTGGATTTGTGGGGTCGTTTTTATGTTCGCGGTATAAATAATTTTCATGATCAACGGTTTTAACCAATCATTTGTAATCCACATTTTCCTTTTGTTTTCTTTCCTCTGGTTTTTTATGTATTTAGTGTTCTGTTCAATTAAACAACCTAGTACATGCATAAACCTTTTTGTTTGTTGTTGGACGTCGTCAGTGTTGTAGATATCACTCCAGTCAGTGTGTAACAAATAATCTTTTAATTTTCCGTATTGAATAGCTTCATAATAGTGCATTTCGTTTCTTTAGCAGAATTTCTCTCAATATTATCTTTTGAGGGAAAATGTATTACTGTGTATTTATGATCGGTTATATTGGCATCTATAACTACGGCGAGACATTTTTTTAAGAAATTATTTGTTTTCGACTTAACAAATATATGATCTAGACAACTCCTGGAATCACCCTGTATACGAGTATATTTATTGATTACTGAGGTAAAATTGCTTGTGCTATAGTTGTCTAGGTAGTCGAATACCGTTTGGTTTCCTTCGAGTAGATCCAGATTGATATTCCCAATAAGAATGTGATTATTGATCGTGTTTCTTTTATTTCGTTGTAGGTACTGATCTAGAGATCTCACGAAATTATCGGCATTGGTTGAGGGCAGCCTGTAGATGCAAGTAATGAGAGTATTTACATGATTTCCTGTTTCAACATTTTCATCAATAACACTATAAGGAAAGGATAACTGCAATATTTATAAAATAAATAGTAGCGGACGCATATGGAAATGTTTTAATTCTGGGGTTAGAATTTAGTACTTATGAACTTTTAGTTTATATCTGTTAAGCCTTTCCATTGTTTTAATTTTATAACAATAAAAGTATGTCTAACAGGGCCTTCGTTATATTGTTTATACTTTTCATGCTGCATAATTTTAGTTAATACCTGCAGTTTAAAAATTAATAAAAGATTTTAGTTTGATGTTAGTGATTTTATATATAAAAAAACAATTCCTATTTATTAAATCACTATGGAGAATTCAATTTAATTTAGTAAGGTGTGTCATAAACCAACATGCAAATTTGCTATTTAAATAGCTAATAAAAATTTACAAGTCAAGCAATAGATATCAAAAACCATTTTTTCCACAGTAACAATATTATGTATACTCCAATTCACGAAAGTTGAAGCCACTTTATAATTTGACATTTGAGGATTATGTTTCTCGTTGTTTATTTATTGAATATTTTTGATTTTTAATATTGTAAGACGTTTACCTAGTTTATAAGTGAGTGTCATGGGTTTTATTTAATCTAAAACCTTATTTACTAAAAAAAACTTGTTGGTGTAAAAGCAAAAATTATCATAGTGAATGAACTAAAATTTGGAGGGAGAACAGCAAAGGATTCGGGACATAATTTACAATTTCAACATCGTGTAGAAAAGGGCTGCTACTTTGAAATGTGAGTTTGATTAAATTTAATAATAAAGATACTAAGATTAATTACAAGAAAAAACCTTTGTCAGTTTTTTTCTAGCATGAGTTTTAAGCTAGAAATACTTTTAATAGTGTTAAGAGAAAAATAGTTCTATATTGAAATATGTTCATTTTTTCTAGGTAAGTATTTTCCACATTATTTTACGTGAGTTTACTATAAGTAGAACTTCTTTGTGGTGGCTACAAAAATTAAAATAAAACTACAATAAACATTGAAAAATTAAGTATTTAATTAAAAATAATGCCTTTATTGTAGATGGCAGCATACAAAGGACACCAGAAAGGTGATTACGGAATCGGATGATATTCGCCTTAAGAGATTTCATTTTTTAGAAAATATTATCAAATACAGTATACTGATGAAACATGCATCAACAGCTCGCACTTGCAATCCAAGGGATAGTACGATGTCTCAGGAATAGGTTTGAAATTAATCATGAAGCAATTATTTGAAGTATTAGTTCAAGAATGGTGTTTTCTTTGGGAACATGTAAAGAAAGGCGAATCTTAATGGATTAAAAAACAGCACATTTTTTATGATTCTGTAGATTGTAAATACAGGATCGTCTGGCAAATCTACTAGTGTTATCGAATTTCTGAGTGATTCTCAAAGCGATTAATAAGATAGGTCTACAAGGAGACAATAATTCTCATGAAGTTAATATCAATCAATGTGCTTTATATTTAAATAATGTGGGAGAGATTACAGAACAGAGAAGTTGATTATTGTCGCAGAGACTGAAAAAAAATTCGTGGAATGTGTCCATCCAGAATTAAATTTTACATTGAAAGTGATAGTATCTACTTATCAGACAACCATAATTTGAATATTATATTTTTACTTACTTGTTATTATAATTTAAAGAATGGCACAATGGTACAAATCCCGGAAACACTTGTGGGACACAAATATGAAATACTTGTCAAAAGATTTCAAAATGGTATAGTAAATTAACATCAAGTGTTACGACAGGATATTGCAGGAGAGTGTGTTTGTTTCAGGTACGGCCAGCACTACATCAGACTATGATTTTTATATAGATAAGATATCCGTAACTTAACTGAATTAACAAAAAGGAGTAACTCATTTTATTGGAGAAAGGTGCAGCGCACAAGCTTTACACTTAGAAGAAATAAGAAGAGCAATTGTAATTGGAATTTATTTTTCAAAAAATACTTCAATTCAACAGGGTTCTGTTTCCAAGATTTATGATTTCATCATCAATTTAAACTACGGACAATTGGAAAAATTCAATGAGGCATTTGAAAAAACAAAAATATGTCATGCAAATTTCAGATGAAGAGGAAGTTTGTAAAATAATAAAAACAGAGAAACATGCATACTATCCTAATGAAAAATGAAATGTGTATTTGAATCTTTGTGTAAGGGTATTTTGTTTATAATTAAAATTTGTATTTGCTCTATGTTAAATTGGAATTTATCTACATCTATATTTCATAAATTAATATATACAATACTTCCTACTTTGTGTTTTTTTTACGTTTTTTGACATCAAAATGATGTACCTACTTACGACTTGAGGTAAGCCAAATTAGTTTGTTTTTAATTTAAATACTACACTTCATTAAACTTTTAGTAGTGTTTGTTTTCCTAACCATAACCTATAAGCAACATAGGGATAAAACTTTGAATACACCAGCAATCTTCAAAAGAATTATCATATCATAAATTATTATTATTATTAATAATATTCTAATTTTGTCTTAACCTATATAGCTTGAAATCGTTACGCTACTGATTTTCAATTTTACAATATGGCGGTGGTTTTGACAACAATTTGGCGCATACGACTGCAACTTGAGTTGGCTTCAACTTTCGTGTAACGAACACTACTCTTGTCTTAGTCGGCGGTTGGTTTCAGAACAGGGTGGGCAGGGTTAGTATCCTGCCTCAACACAAATGCTAAAATATGATATCAACCAATTTTATATGTACTTTAGGATCGATAATCCTTGTTTTATGGGATAAACGAATGAAAATACCTAATACCTTAAATAAAACGTCATTTGATTGGTTTTAGTTTTAAAAGCAATTTTTCGGGAAAATAAAAAAATAAAGTGAATTTTATACATCAAATTGATTTCATTTGTAGGTAGTTTTCAAATTGTTACATGTTTTGAATGATAATTAAACTGTTACAATATATTCAACATCATCATTCAATATTGACTAATTTTTTTATGGTTTTAAAAAACATATGCATCTCCTAAAATAAAGTGGTTGTAGAATGAATTCTTATGTTCTTTCTCGCTTTCAACAGATTGCCCGTGCTGCGCTGCGAGTCGATCGAGCGACTATTGGTGCGTTCTTTTTGACTGAGATCTCACTTCAGTTAAGGTGATCTGAGATAAAGTGATGTGAGTAAGCACCTAAAAGAACGACATCTCAATTGAAGCGCGGGATCTGTCGATAGATTTAAACTATAGGACAGATTCGTATCAGCATCTAATAATGTTAATTAATGTATCCATAATTTGTAACAAAAGAAAAATAGATTATGTGTGTTTATTATTTATATGTCAATGGTTAAAACCTTAGATAACCTTGGCTAAAACTACATATAAACCAAGCAAATCAAATATTTCTTCATCCCCTCCACTTTATTTCCGACTCAATTCCAACTGATACCCCCTTACAACACATTCAGCATCGGTGAAGGGGGAGGAAAAATCTCAGCTCATTTAAAGTGAGTAAAACCAAAAGAACGCTCATATTACTGATGTGAGCTGAGATTAACTGAGATCTCAGTCAAAAAGAACGCACCTAATGTATCACTTATCGCTCATAAACAAATAGATATTGCCTAATATTGTCTCCGTGAAATAATCGCTCCTTGTACTATAAACTAAGTTCATATATTAAGCAAAATAATTGAATATCAGTTATAAGATAAATGAAAAATATAGGTATGGTTGATAATTATTCTATTCTACTTCTTAATTAACCTTAATATTAAATTTGTACAATATTTTTTTTTCAAAATTTTTGCTTAGGCAATTAAATATCTGTTTTGATTTACCTTAATATTAGATGATAAGGAACTAACATCCTCTCACTGCTTCTATCTTCTGATTTGGCCGTAGCAAAGAAAGGTTGTTCCGGTTTTCAAAAATATTCAGTACCAGATAGTCTGGCACACGTGAATTTTTCGGAGTAATATTTTTCGAATTCAGAACAATACAGACTGCCAAACACAAATTATTATATATTATATATATATATATATATATATATATATATATATATATATATATATATATACTCGTATATATATTACGTTACAACTTCTATGGTCAGCCCGAAGTCCCGAAACTTTTGATCCGGAGTCCTCAAACTCCAACTGTCCCCGAAGTTATATATGGGTACCTATCCAAGTTTGAGGACAGACCCGAAACATGCGAAATGTCCTCAAACTCATACATGTAGAGATGAATTGTCCCCAAAGTCGTACTTGGCGATACATATATGAATATATAAGATGTACGAATAGTGCGTGACATATGAACAATAAGCAACGAATGGATTAGTGGGTATTGCACGCAAATAGAAGAAGGGGCTACTGAAAAGAGTGGTAACCGCAGACATGCATGTTTCTAGCTCATTAGCCGTCATCGGTACGGTACAACCAAGAAAAGATGTGAAACATGAGAGCAAAGGTGTTGAATGAAACATGAGAAAATATAACAGAATTCAGCAGGATAGTCAAACACAACATTTGTGTCAGTAATATTAGAAGATCTCGAATATTCGAGACAACAACCAACATAGACACGGAGGTGCATATAACACTCCCGTCTGAAACTTCCGACCCAGATTAATGAAATAATAACAAGATGTACGAATAGTGCGTGACATATGAACAATAAGCAACGAATGGATTAGTGGGTATTGCACGCAAATAGAAGAAGGGGCTACTGAAAAGAGTGGTAACCGCAGACATGCATGTTTCTAGCTCATTAGCCGTCATCGGTACGGTACAACCAAGAAAAGATGTGAAACATGAGAGCAAAGGTGTTGAATGAAACATGAGAAAATATAACAGAATTCAGCAGGATAGTCAAACACAACATTTGTGTCAGTAATATTAGAAGATCTCGAATATTCGAGACAACAACCAACATAGACACGGAGGTGCATATAACACTCCCGTCTGAAACATGCATGTCTGCGGTTACCACTCTTTTCAGTAGCCCCTTCTTCTATTTGCGTGCAATACCCACTAATCCATTCGTTGCTTATTGTTCATATGTCAAGCACTATTCGTACATCTTGTTATTATTTCATTAATCTGGGTCGGAAGTTTCAGACGGGAGTGTTATATGCACCTCCGTGTCTATGTTGGTTGTTGTCTCGAATATTCGAGATCTTCTAATATTACTGACACAAATGTTGTGTTTGACTATCCTGCTGAATTCTGTTATATTTTCTCATGTTTCATTCAACACCTTTGCTCTCATGTTTCACATCTTTTCTTGGTTGTACCGTACCAATGACGGCTAATGAGCTAGAAACATGCATGTCTGCGGTTACCACTCTTTTCAGTAGCCCTTTCTTCTATTTGCGTGCAATACCCACTAATCCATTCGTTGCTTATTGTTCATATGTCACGCACTATTCGTACATCTTGTTATTATTTCATTAATCTGGGTCGGAAGATTCAGACGGGAGTGTTATATGCACCTCCGTGTCTATGTTGGTTGTTATCTCGAATATTCGAGATCTTCTAATATTACTGACACAAATGTTGTGTTTGACTATCCTGCTGAATTCTGTTATATTTTCTCATGTTTCATTCAACACCTTTGCTCTCATGTTTCACATCTTTTCTTGGTTGTACCGTACCGATGACGGCTAATGAGCTATAAACATGCATGTCTGCGGTTAGGTTAGGTTAGGTTCAGTAGCCCCTTCTTCTATTTGCGTGCAATACCCACTAATCCATTCGTTGCTTATGAATATATATATATATATATATATATGAAAGCAATGATTATGAAACTGGCCCTAAGTAATCTGTTCAAGGGTCCACTTGAATCAAATAACTGTATCGTCTTTTTTATAAGAAACCTCTTATACACGTTGAGAAGTCTTTCCAAAAGTTGGCTATTTTTTTAATGTTCCACAAAATAAATAATCCACGTTTAAATTACCACTTTAATATTAAGCGATGCTACAAAAAACGTCTAACGGTAATTTAATCCCAAGAGGATATTGGTAATCAAATGTTTGAATAAAACATGCTTTGGTTGATGGTACATATCAAATGCGGGATTCGTCGGCCTTCATAATTTAATGGAATGATTTGTTTCAGATCCCTTATGTCAGATCAAACGACTGATACGCTTGAATTGGACTGCGGTGGAGCTACATTATTAAACTTATCCACGGCGTACGCCGAGAAATATCATGTTTACACATCAATTTTAGTATGCATATTTGGAAGCGTTGCCAATGTTTTGAATATAATTGTTTTAACAAGGAAGGAAATGGCGAATGCACCAATTAACCGCATATTAAGCGCGCTAGCTGTGGCTGATATGTTACTAATGATTGAATACATTCCATTTGCGTATTATTACCACGAAGAAAGAGGAAGAAAGGATTTTTGCTACTACGGGGCTGTATTCACTCTCTTTCATATCAATTACAGCCAACTATTACATACAATATCCGTTTGTCTGACGCTGTCGTTAGCTATTTGGAGGTTTCTGGCTATTGGGTAAGATATTTTGTTATTTCTATCTTCTAATTTTTAACTAAAACTAAACGGTTTTAAAGATTGAAACTAACTTTTCCGCATCTATGGCCCTGGACAATATTCTGTCATAAAATTGTTACCGGTATATACTTCGGAGGATGTATCGTGCTACAAACCGAAATTTCTCAAGAAACAACCAAAAATGTAGTATATCTGGATTTATAGTGTCGTACTTCAAGTACCATAGCACCCGTTGTACTGGCTCTGGTGAGCTGAAAATCAATAGGGTTTATCTGTGACGTGTCCTTAACAATATTCAAACATAAAATTGGTGACTTATTGCACTCCGGAGGCTGTACCGTGCTAACAAGACATGTAAGAAAAAGTGGCCGACGACAACGACGACGACGACGACATACACACAGGATTTTTTTTCTAAAAACCGTTTTTTCGTGTTGTTGTTGATGGAAAACTCCAACTTTTTTTTGGGGTAAACCAATACTTTTCTCGCATATTAGATAGGTTGGGCGGAAAAGTAATAATGACGGTAGCATTGATGACTAGAAGTTCACCGGATGAGAATTTTAAGCTGAGTGAACGTAATACATTTCCACAGATCTTTATGAAGCAATAAGTACGTGCTTCAATAATCATATTTTTTCAATGCTATGAAGGCTCATGTTCTGTCTTGTTAGTTGTTATGGGAAAGTTATTATACCACTAAATTCACAAACAGCTAATCTCATAAAATGTTTTGAAACCCTATAATTTAATGCTACCAATTCGGTATATGTCTTATGATCTTATGACCGTATTAGCCCAGAAAAACCATACGCAGAAGGGACAACATACTCTGAAAAGCATTTGATAAATTGATTTCGAACGTGACGTCGTTTGACGTAACGTACAACAGAATACACTGAGAGGGCAAGCTCAAATCACTACACTGAGAAAAATAAATATTCTATATATGAAAAATATGATACTGAATCTTCTTGACATTCTGTCTACACTTTAAACAAAAAAGTATTTTCTGTAATAAAATATAATTTCAAGTAATTACTTTAACAACAGCAAGTGTGATTTAAAAGAAGGAAGGAAAGAAAATGTTAGGGGGGTTAGGTGCATCGACATCTTGATCATATAGCACCCAGTTTTTGCTATCTATATGTATTGTGTGGAATTACTTTAACTTTTATGTTGAAATAAGTAATAACATAATTCTTTCGTATTGCAAGTTTTTAGAGGAACATTCTTTGTGTTATATGTTTTAGAGTTTGTTGTATATATTGATGTCTTTTATATATTGGATGAGCTTTTTGGCCGCTGTTAGATTTGGAGACATGATGTCTTTGAATGAATTTGAGTTTAACATGTTGATTCTTTTGTTTTGAAGGTGTGGACAATCTATGACTATGTGTTTTATTGAAAGGATGGAATTACAAAATGGGCAGGTTGGTGGAGGTACATTTTTGAGAAGGAAAGAATTGGTTAAATTGGAATGACCTATGGCAATTCTTTTCAATTTAACATTGTCCTTCCTAGGTGAATCAGGGAAATCTTATGTATCGAAGAAATTGTTTTTCACTTCATATAATTTGTTTTTGTCTTTAGTAGTGTGCCAATATTTTTGACTCAGATGTCGAATGATAGGGGAGAGGTAGGAGCTAGCTTCTTTTGAGGTGTATAGTATTAGGGTAGGTGAGCCATCTGTAGTTGCTTGTTTGGCAAGGAAATCTGCTCTTCCGTTGCCTGTTATGCATTTGTGACTGGGGATCTAGAGGAAACTAATTCCTAGATTTCTCAGATATGGACTAAATCTTGTATTTGGATATTAATAGGATGATTTGGGGTAAATTTTTGTATAAGTTTCAGTGCGTTTAGGGAATCTGATATTATTAGAGATAGTGTTTTGTTTTTTAAAATGTGTTTTATGGCTTCGCGAATGGCGAGGAGTTCTGCTGAGAGGATTGTATTATTAGGGTGAAGTTTTAGTTTTATAGAAGAGTTTGATGAATAATAGGCTGATCCTACACCGTTTTCAGGTTTGGAACCGTCTGTGAATATTAGGAAGTGTTGATTGTATTTTTGGTGGATGAGTTGTGAAAAGTGAGATGTAATGAAGGAATTAAGAAGGAAAGACTTATCGAATGAGAGCATAGTGGTATTAATGGGAAAGGAAAGTGTCCATGGGGGAAATATGTTGAAGTTTATTGGTAGGACATTGTGGAGAGAGATATTTAAGTTGTTGAGAAGTGTATTTAGTCGGTCGTTAGAGCCAGGGGTGGAATTGATTCGCATTGTTGGAGAGGTAGGAGACAGTAGATTGTTGGTTTTTTGGATGAAAATTCTTTGTTTCACGGTGACTGAGTATTTTAACAGTTGGATTTGTCTGAGATTTTTTAGGGAGGAGAGTTAGTGATACTTTGTAGGCTTTCTATGGGAGAGGTTCGATATGCTCCTGTTGAGATTCTGAGGGCTTGATTTTGGATTGGGTTGTGTCGTTTTATGTATGAGGATCTTGCGGAATCGAAAATGAATCTGCCGTACATAAGTTTTGGTAAAATTACTGTTCGATATATTTTAATTAATTTATTGTAGTCCGAACCCCAGATGTGATGAGACAGGGATTTCAGGATGTTAAGATGGCGTTGAGTTGTGGATTTTAGATAATTTATGTGAGATTTCCAATTTAGATAAGAGTCGAAATATAAGCCTAATATTTTTATGTTATCTTTTATAGGAATTTCATCTTTGTTGATCGAGATTGTGTTCAGTTTAGAACAATTTCTCTTTCTACAGAAGTGAATAATGGAGGATTTTGAGGGGGAAAAGGAATAGCCAGTGTTTGTGGGTCATTTATATAGGTTGTTGATGCAAATTTGAATTTGTCTTTCAGATGTTTTGGAAGTGGAGGAGGAATGATAAATTATTAGATCATCGGCGTACATTCTGTAGTATCTACTTATCAGACAACCATAATTTGAATATTATATTTTTACTTACTTGTTATTATAATTTAAAGAATGGCACAATGGTACAAATCCCGGAAACACTTGTGGGACACAAATATGAAATACTTGTCAAAAGATTTCAAAATGGTATAGTAAATTAACATCAAGTGTTACGACAGGATATTGCAGGAGAGTGTGTTTGTTTCAGGTACGGCCAGCACTACATCAGACTATGATTTTTATATAGATAAGATATCCGTAACTTAACTGAATTAACAAAAAGGAGTAACTCATTTTATTGGAGAAAGGTGCAGCGCACAAGCTTTACACTTAGAAGAAATAAGAAGAGCAATTGTAATTGGAATTTATTTTTCAAAAAATACTTCAATTCAACAGGGTTCTGTTTCCAAGATTTATGATTTCATCATCAATTTAAACTACGGACAATTGGAAAAATTCAATGAGGCATTTGAAAAAACAAAAATATGTCATGCAAATTTCAGATGAAGAGGAAGTTTGTAAAATAATAAAAACAGAGAAACATGCATACTATCCTAATGAAAAATGAAATGTGTATTTGAATCTTTGTGTAAGGGTATTTTGTTTATAATTAAAATTTGTATTTGCTCTATGTTAAATTGGAATTTATCTACATCTATATTTCATAAATTAATATATACAATACTTCCTACTTTGTGTTTTTTTTACGTTTTTTGACATCAAAATGATGTACCTACTTACGACTTGAGGTAAGCCAAATTAGTTTGTTTTTAATTTAAATACTACACTTCATTAAACTTTTAGTAGTGTTTGTTTTCCTAACCATAACCTATAAGCAACATAGGGATAAAACTTTGAATACACCAGCAATCTTCAAAAGAATTATCATATCATAAATTATTATTATTATTAATAATATTCTAATTTTGTCTTAACCTATATAGCTTGAAATCGTTACGCTACTGATTTTCAATTTTACAATATGGCGGTGGTTTTGACAACAATTTGGCGCATACGACTGCAACTTGAGTTGGCTTCAACTTTCGTGTAACGAACACTACTCTTGTCTTAGTCGGCGGTTGGTTTCAGAACAGGGTGGGCAGGGTTAGTATCCTGCCTCAACACAAATGCTAAAATATGATATCAACCAATTTTATATGTACTTTAGGATCGATAATCCTTGTTTTATGGGATAAACGAATGAAAATACCTAATACCTTAAATAAAACGTCATTTGATTGGTTTTAGTTTTAAAAGCAATTTTTCGGGAAAATAAAAAAATAAAGTGAATTTTATACATCAAATTGATTTCATTTGTAGGTAGTTTTCAAATTGTTACATGTTTTGAATGATAATTAAACTGTTACAATATATTCAACATCATCATTCAATATTGACTAATTTTTTTATGGTTTTAAAAAACATATGCATCTCCTAAAATAAAGTGGTTGTAGAATGAATTCTTATGTTCTTTCTCGCTTTCAACAGATTGCCCGTGCTGCGCTGCGAGTCGATCGAGCGACTATTGGTGCGTTCTTTTTGACTGAGATCTCACTTCAGTTAAGGTGATCTGAGATAAAGTGATGTGAGTAAGCACCTAAAAGAACGACATCTCAATTGAAGCGCGGGATCTGTCGATAGATTTAAACTATAGGACAGATTCGTATCAGCATCTAATAATGTTAATTAATGTATCCATAATTTGTAACAAAAGAAAAATAGATTATGTGTGTTTATTATTTATATGTCAATGGTTAAAACCTTAGATAACCTTGGCTAAAACTACATATAAACCAAGCAAATCAAATATTTCTTCATCCCCTCCACTTTATTTCCGACTCAATTCCAACTGATACCCCCTTACAACACATTCAGCATCGGTGAAGGGGGAGGAAAAATCTCAGCTCATTTAAAGTGAGTAAAACCAAAAGAACGCTCATATTACTGATGTGAGCTGAGATTAACTGAGATCTCAGTCAAAAAGAACGCACCTAATGTATCACTTATCGCTCATAAACAAATAGATATTGCCTAATATTGTCTCCGTGAAATAATCGCTCCTTGTACTATAAACTAAGTTCATATATTAAGCAAAATAATTGAATATCAGTTATAAGATAAATGAAAAATATAGGTATGGTTGATAATTATTCTATTCTACTTCTTAATTAACCTTAATATTAAATTTGTACAATATTTTTTTTTCAAAATTTTTGCTTAGGCAATTAAATATCTGTTTTGATTTACCTTAATATTAGATGATAAGGAACTAACATCCTCTCACTGCTTCTATCTTCTGATTTGGCCGTAGCAAAGAAAGGTTGTTCCGGTTTTCAAAAATATTCAGTACCAGATAGTCTGGCACACGTGAATTTTTCGGAGTAATATTTTTCGAATTCAGAACAATACAGACTGCCAAACACAAATTATTATATATTATATATATATATATATATATATATATATATATATATATATATATATATATATATATATACTCGTATATATATTACGTTACAACTTCTATGGTCAGCCCGAAGTCCCGAAACTTTTGATCCGGAGTCCTCAAACTCCAACTGTCCCCGAAGTTATATATGGGTACCTATCCAAGTTTGAGGACAGACCCGAAACATGCGAAATGTCCTCAAACTCATACATGTAGAGATGAATTGTCCCCAAAGTCGTACTTGGCGATACATATATGAATATATAAGATGTACGAATAGTGCGTGACATATGAACAATAAGCAACGAATGGATTAGTGGGTATTGCACGCAAATAGAAGAAGGGGCTACTGAAAAGAGTGGTAACCGCAGACATGCATGTTTCTAGCTCATTAGCCGTCATCGGTACGGTACAACCAAGAAAAGATGTGAAACATGAGAGCAAAGGTGTTGAATGAAACATGAGAAAATATAACAGAATTCAGCAGGATAGTCAAACACAACATTTGTGTCAGTAATATTAGAAGATCTCGAATATTCGAGACAACAACCAACATAGACACGGAGGTGCATATAACACTCCCGTCTGAAACTTCCGACCCAGATTAATGAAATAATAACAAGATGTACGAATAGTGCGTGACATATGAACAATAAGCAACGAATGGATTAGTGGGTATTGCACGCAAATAGAAGAAGGGGCTACTGAAAAGAGTGGTAACCGCAGACATGCATGTTTCTAGCTCATTAGCCGTCATCGGTACGGTACAACCAAGAAAAGATGTGAAACATGAGAGCAAAGGTGTTGAATGAAACATGAGAAAATATAACAGAATTCAGCAGGATAGTCAAACACAACATTTGTGTCAGTAATATTAGAAGATCTCGAATATTCGAGACAACAACCAACATAGACACGGAGGTGCATATAACACTCCCGTCTGAAACATGCATGTCTGCGGTTACCACTCTTTTCAGTAGCCCCTTCTTCTATTTGCGTGCAATACCCACTAATCCATTCGTTGCTTATTGTTCATATGTCAAGCACTATTCGTACATCTTGTTATTATTTCATTAATCTGGGTCGGAAGTTTCAGACGGGAGTGTTATATGCACCTCCGTGTCTATGTTGGTTGTTGTCTCGAATATTCGAGATCTTCTAATATTACTGACACAAATGTTGTGTTTGACTATCCTGCTGAATTCTGTTATATTTTCTCATGTTTCATTCAACACCTTTGCTCTCATGTTTCACATCTTTTCTTGGTTGTACCGTACCAATGACGGCTAATGAGCTAGAAACATGCATGTCTGCGGTTACCACTCTTTTCAGTAGCCCTTTCTTCTATTTGCGTGCAATACCCACTAATCCATTCGTTGCTTATTGTTCATATGTCACGCACTATTCGTACATCTTGTTATTATTTCATTAATCTGGGTCGGAAGATTCAGACGGGAGTGTTATATGCACCTCCGTGTCTATGTTGGTTGTTATCTCGAATATTCGAGATCTTCTAATATTACTGACACAAATGTTGTGTTTGACTATCCTGCTGAATTCTGTTATATTTTCTCATGTTTCATTCAACACCTTTGCTCTCATGTTTCACATCTTTTCTTGGTTGTACCGTACCGATGACGGCTAATGAGCTATAAACATGCATGTCTGCGGTTAGGTTAGGTTAGGTTCAGTAGCCCCTTCTTCTATTTGCGTGCAATACCCACTAATCCATTCGTTGCTTATGAATATATATATATATATATATATATATATATATATATATATATATATATATATATATATATATATATATATGAAAGCAATGATTATGAAACTGGCCCTAAGTAATCTGTTCAAGGGTCCACTTGAATCAAATAACTGTATCGTCTTTTTTATAAGAAACCTCTTATACACGTTGAGAAGTCTTTCCAAAAGTTGGCTATTTTTTTAATGTTCCACAAAATAAATAATCCACGTTTAAATTACCACTTTAATATTAAGCGATGCTACAAAAAACGTCTAACGGTAATTTAATCCCAAGAGGATATTGGTAATCAAATGTTTGAATAAAACATGCTTTGGTTGATGGTACATATCAAATGCGGGATTCGTCGGCCTTCATAATTTAATGGAATGATTTGTTTCAGATCCCTTATGTCAGATCAAACGACTGATACGCTTGAATTGGACTGCGGTGGAGCTACATTATTAAACTTATCCACGGCGTACGCCGAGAAATATCATGTTTACACATCAATTTTAGTATGCATATTTGGAAGCGTTGCCAATGTTTTGAATATAATTGTTTTAACAAGGAAGGAAATGGCGAATGCACCAATTAACCGCATATTAAGCGCGCTAGCTGTGGCTGATATGTTACTAATGATTGAATACATTCCATTTGCGTATTATTACCACGAAGAAAGAGGAAGAAAGGATTTTTGCTACTACGGGGCTGTATTCACTCTCTTTCATATCAATTACAGCCAACTATTACATACAATATCCGTTTGTCTGACGCTGTCGTTAGCTATTTGGAGGTTTCTGGCTATTGGGTAAGATATTTTGTTATTTCTATCTTCTAATTTTTAACTAAAACTAAACGGTTTTAAAGATTGAAACTAACTTTTCCGCATCTATGGCCCTGGACAATATTCTGTCATAAAATTGTTACCGGTATATACTTCGGAGGATGTATCGTGCTACAAACCGAAATTTCTCAAGAAACAACCAAAAATGTAGTATATCTGGATTTATAGTGTCGTACTTCAAGTACCATAGCACCCGTTGTACTGGCTCTGGTGAGCTGAAAATCAATAGGGTTTATCTGTGACGTGTCCTTAACAATATTCAAACATAAAATTGGTGACTTATTGCACTCCGGAGGCTGTACCGTGCTAACAAGACATGTAAGAAAAAGTGGCCGACGACAACGACGACGACGACGACATACACACAGGATTTTTTTTCTAAAAACCGTTTTTTCGTGTTGTTGTTGATGGAAAACTCCAACTTTTTTTTGGGGTAAACCAATACTTTTCTCGCATATTAGATAGGTTGGGCGGAAAAGTAATAATGACGGTAGCATTGATGACTAGAAGTTCACCGGATGAGAATTTTAAGCTGAGTGAACGTAATACATTTCCACAGATCTTTATGAAGCAATAAGTACGTGCTTCAATAATCATATTTTTTCAATGCTATGAAGGCTCATGTTCTGTCTTGTTAGTTGTTATGGGAAAGTTATTATACCACTAAATTCACAAACAGCTAATCTCATAAAATGTTTTGAAACCCTATAATTTAATGCTACCAATTCGGTATATGTCTTATGATCTTATGACCGTATTAGCCCAGAAAAACCATACGCAGAAGGGACAACATACTCTGAAAAGCATTTGATAAATTGATTTCGAACGTGACGTCGTTTGACGTAACGTACAACAGAATACACTGAGAGGGCAAGCTCAAATCACTACACTGAGAAAAATAAATATTCTATATATGAAAAATATGATACTGAATCTTCTTGACATTCTGTCTACACTTTAAACAAAAAAGTATTTTCTGTAATAAAATATAATTTCAAGTAATTACTTTAACAACAGCAAGTGTGATTTAAAAGAAGGAAGGAAAGAAAATGTTAGGGGGGTTAGGTGCATCGACATCTTGATCATATAGCACCCAGTTTTTGCTATCTATATGTATTGTGTGGAATTACTTTAACTTTTATGTTGAAATAAGTAATAACATAATTCTTTCGTATTGCAAGTTTTTAGAGGAACATTCTTTGTGTTATATGTTTTAGAGTTTGTTGTATATATTGATGTCTTTTATATATTGGATGAGCTTTTTGGCCGCTGTTAGATTTGGAGACATGATGTCTTTGAATGAATTTGAGTTTAACATGTTGATTCTTTTGTTTTGAAGGTGTGGACAATCTATGACTATGTGTTTTATTGAAAGGATGGAATTACAAAATGGGCAGGTTGGTGGAGGTACATTTTTGAGAAGGAAAGAATTGGTTAAATTGGAATGACCTATGGCAATTCTTTTCAATTTAACATTGTCCTTCCTAGGTGAATCAGGGAAATCTTATGTATCGAAGAAATTGTTTTTCACTTCATATAATTTGTTTTTGTCTTTAGTAGTGTGCCAATATTTTTGACTCAGATGTCGAATGATAGGGGAGAGGTAGGAGCTAGCTTCTTTTGAGGTGTATAGTATTAGGGTAGGTGAGCCATCTGTAGTTGCTTGTTTGGCAAGGAAATCTGCTCTTCCGTTGCCTGTTATGCATTTGTGACTGGGGATCTAGAGGAAACTAATTCCTAGATTTCTCAGATATGGACTAAATCTTGTATTTGGATATTAATAGGATGATTTGGGGTAAATTTTTGTATAAGT
The DNA here is from genome assembly GCA_963921935.1 of Galeruca laticollis. Lineage (NCBI taxonomy): Eukaryota > Metazoa > Arthropoda > Insecta > Coleoptera > Chrysomelidae > Galeruca > Galeruca laticollis. The sequence goes on along the minus strand of OY998176.1, from coordinate 146,467,291 downwards.
TTCAGTGCGTTTAGGGAATCTGATATTATTAGAGATAGTGTTTTGTTTTTTAAAATGTGTTTTATGGCTTCGCGAATGGCGAGGAGTTCTGCTGAGAGGATTGTATTATTAGGGTGAAGTTTTAGTTTTATAGAAGAGTTTGATGAATAATAGGCTGATCCTACACCGTTTTCAGGTTTGGAACCGTCTGTGAATATTAGGAAGTGTTGATTGTATTTTTGGTGGATGAGTTGTGAAAAGTGAGATGTAATGAAGGAATTAAGAAGGAAAGACTTATCGAATGAGAGCATAGTGGTATTAATGGGAAAGGAAAGTGTCCATGGGGGAAATATGTTGAAGTTTATTGGTAGGACATTGTGGAGAGAGATATTTAAGTTGTTGAGAAGTGTATTTAGTCGGTCGTTAGAGCCAGGGGTGGAATTGATTCGCATTGTTGGAGAGGTAGGAGACAGTAGATTGTTGGTTTTTTGGATGAAAATTCTTTGTTTCACGGTGACTGAGTATTTTAACAGTTGGATTTGTCTGAGATTTTTTAGGGAGGAGAGTTAGTGATACTTTGTAGGCTTTCTATGGGAGAGGTTCGATATGCTCCTGTTGAGATTCTGAGGGCTTGATTTTGGATTGGGTTGTGTCGTTTTATGTATGAGGATCTTGCGGAATCGAAAATGAATCTGCCGTACATAAGTTTTGGTAAAATTACTGTTCGATATATTTTAATTAATTTATTGTAGTCCGAACCCCAGATGTGATGAGACAGGGATTTCAGGATGTTAAGATGGCGTTGAGTTGTGGATTTTAGATAATTTATGTGAGATTTCCAATTTAGATAAGAGTCGAAATATAAGCCTAATATTTTTATGTTATCTTTTATAGGAATTTCATCTTTGTTGATCGAGATTGTGTTCAGTTTAGAACAATTTCTCTTTCTACAGAAGTGAATAATGGAGGATTTTGAGGGGGAAAAGGAATAGCCAGTGTTTGTGGGTCATTTATATAGGTTGTTGATGCAAATTTGAATTTGTCTTTCAGATGTTTTGGAAGTGGAGGAGGAATGATAAATTATTAGATCATCGGCGTACATTCTGTAGGATATGGGAGAGGGGATGTAATTTGATATAGAGTTGACAGATATGATGAAGAGGTTGGAGCTAAGGACAGAACCTTAGGTGATTCCATTTTCGAGGGGGGTGTGGATGGATTCACGATTATTGATTCTTACAGAGAAGGATCTTTGTTTTAAGAAGTTTGTAATAAATATGGGAAGGTTACCGTTGAGTCCGAAGTATTTGAGCTGACGGATGATATTGTACCTCCAGGAGGTGTCATATGCATTAGGAAGGTCGAGTGAAGCTGCTATGAGGTTATGTTGTTTGCGAAAAGAAGTTTGGATGGTTATTTCTAGACAAGATAGGTAATCTATTGTGGATCGTTTGGGTCTGAATCCGAGTTTATTACTATTTAGAATACCTTTAGATTCTAGGAACCACGAAAGTCGAAAGTTGCCCATTCTTTCTAGTAATTTGCATTGATGATTTGTGAGAGATATTGGGCGGAAACTTTCTAGGAGGTTTTTGGGTTTGTTAGGTTCATGGATAGGTATTATAATAGAGTGTGACCAGGATGAAGGAAATATATGATTGGTCCATAAGTGATTATAGAAGTTTAAGATTTCCTGTTTAATGAGTGTTGGTAGATTTTGGATCATTGGTATTATGTTATCTGGGCCTGGAGCGGAGTTCTTAGATTTGGAGAGAGCATGATGGAGTTCATGTAGAGAGAAGGGGATGTTGTAGGAGTCAGAGGATGTGGTAAAAATGATATTATTTCTTTTGGCTTTCTTTTTTCTTTCTGAGGAAGTTTGAGTTGTAGGATGAATTGGAAGATTTATGATGAAAGTATTTCGCAAAAAGGTTGCTTATTTCAGTAGGGTTTGTTATTCATTCGTCATTATAGTGTATACCGGGTATGTGTCTGGAAGGGATATTTATTCCACCAAGGAACTGGAGTTTTATGTTCTGGGTAAGAGAGTTTGGATATTGATTGAGATGTGGCTTGTAAAATGTTTCAACAGAGAGATTGAAGAAAATGTTCGTGGTGGGTATGATCTGGGAGGGGCAGAGATGAAATGATTGTTTGGTATAATGGCCAGTTTGCTTTTTTGAGATTCCATTTGTTGTGAGTATTTATTGAAGTGTTGGGTGGGAGTTGACTTATGATTAATATTGGAAAATGATCGCTTCCATGAGTCTCATCTAGAATTTCTCATTTGAAATGGGGAGAGATAGAGGGGAAACAGAAGGAAAGATCAAGGGTGGAAAATGAACCAGTTGAGCTACACAGGAAGGTAGGAGCATTGACGTTTAGTAAGGCCAGCGGAGATTGGGTTATTAGGTTTTATATGATATAGCCTCTATGAGAGGTGTGTTTGGAGCCCCAGATGGTGTTATGAGAGTTGAAGTCGCCTAATAGTAGTATTCTATGATATAATTACATTTTTCTACAACCACTCTGCCAAACATGCTTTTCTACACAAATTATTATACGCAAAGGAGGCCTTTTCTTAATTTGTTTCATATCCGTTGGAAAAGTAATAATTTACAGTGGGAAGTTTACATGCTATGGCACTTTTCCGCACTTCCGCACGGAAATATCAACATGATCTTTATAGTAAATTTGGTTGACATACACTAATATTAAAATTATAATTAATTAAAACTTATTACCAAAAAAGATACTCCAGGCATAATAATTCAAAATTGATCACGTTTACCTGATTTTTCTATATTCAATATTCATTTTTTAAATGTTTTCTGTTCAAAGTTTGCGCACTTGTACAAACTACTATTCTAATACTAATTAAACGTAATGTAACATGCATAATATATATTAAACACAATTTTTATATAACTAGTCAAAAATCATCAGGCAAGAAGGCGTGCTGGGATATTTCCGAAGAGTCCTTTCCAAACCAGAACGAAACTACTGCGTCTCGAGAAGAGAACTTTTGGCGGTGGTGAAGTCTCTGGAACACATTTACCAGTATCTCTGTGCAAGGAAGTTTTTAATCCGGCCTGATCATGCAGCATTCAAGTGATTGAAGCAGTTCAAGAGTCCCGAGGGCCACATCGCTAGATGGATTGAACGACTTCAAAAGTACGATTTCAACATCGAACATAGAGCTGGTGTGAGTCACTGAAATGCCGACTTCCCATCAAGACGACCGTGTTCATCAGACTGAAACAAGACGGAATCTAAGGTAGCTGCAGTTTCAAGAACAACTGTAGTGAACGAAGAATGGTCACCCATCAGGATCAGAGAAGATCAGGAGTTAAAAAATTAACACAAGTTTGGGACATAACTCAAAAACAAAACATTTTAGAAAAAAACTACTGAATTTTACATTCTACTCCATAATAACCCATTTTGATCTTATTGATAAGTTATCAAATAATCGAGATACAGGTCTTTTTTTCAATGGAAACGTAACTGGAGAAACATACTTTAATATGCTCCAAGAAGAACTGATTCCTACTTTAGTAAATTTATTCCACAATAATTTGACCAACGGATGTGGTTTCAACAAGACTTCTAACGAAGTGTTTCCAAATAGGTGGATTGGAAGAAGGGTCCCAATTGAGTGGCCAGCAAGATCACCCGATCTTACTCCATTAGATTTTTTGATGGGGATATCTAAAGAGCAAAGTTTATGCCACTAAACCTAACGACATCGTCGAGCTTCAGCAAAGAATCAGGGACGAAATTAGGTAAGTAACACCGGAAGTGTTACATAATGTTCGGAATGCTATTTATAATCGATTAATTTATTGTGAGCAACAAGGTGGAGAACACTTTGAACATTTATTACATTAAAGTAATTTGAGTGAATATTTCCTTATTTCATTGTTTTCCGACACATTGCTTATAAATAGTAACAAAAAAAGTGGAATTGTATTTACAATTGAAAAAGCTTTCAAATAAAAAATTAATCAACCTACCCTTCCATTTAAAAAAAAAGTTGGGGTTGTCTGCAACCCCCTCCCCCCCAGATAATTGAAAAGATAAACAAATCTCTTTGTAATATACCCCATTCAGAATAAAAATTGACGTGTTTCAGGAATTTTGCGGTAAACCTTTATTTATCAAGTTACAGAATTTGTTCCAGTTAGACTTTCCACTCTGTATATCGCATAAGCAAGATCCCCAACGGAAAACCAAAAGTAGTTCACCAAAACCGACTAGCACCATTCGAAGGAGACCATGACCTAGAGAAAGAAGTAAACCATATTCGATATGTGTCTGACCCTACCTTTGATGAATTTATGGGCACGTATGGAGGTACCGGGAGAGCTAGATATGGAGTCACTTCAGAACAACGACAAGATTTGTTCACTCTCCCGGAAGATTATTCACTGGCATACAACATCCCCGCTCGTCTCAATACCGCAAGTGGGTTGACATTCGTCTTTCGAAAGAAGTTCGAGCAATTAGAAATAATTGAAAACCAGATTCCAGCCCCTGGCAAGATACTGAAACTGAAACATAATTCGCGGTACGTCTTCTACGCGGTAACTAAAAATAAATTTCAAGACCGATCTATCTACCGCGTTGTGTGGGAAGCACTTCGAAACATCCGAGACCATGTGTTTGAATCCAGCGTGAAGAAACTGGCTATGCCTAAGATAGCGAGTAACCAGTTGGATTGGCGAGTTATCAGGAACATGGTAGAGATCATCTTTCGAGATACCGGTCTCCGGATATGAATTTGCAGCTACAACCCCCGTTATCAGCATCCGATGAAGACGGTGTCCTGCTATTTCCATAAGATTGGAAAGTGTAGAAATGGGGCCAGTTGCAGATTCAAACATCCAGTCTCGGCTACACAAAAGTTCCAGGAGGAACTGCCATTTAAGGAGGGGGTAATGTTACGAAACAGCACACTGGTATAGTCCCTGAATCCGACTCTGTCTAAGCCATGTATGAAAGTTAAAATTATGGCGGATGCACAGGGACTCCTTAGAATTGTTTACGATTGTGACCAGTCTTATCTAGAAAATTCCAGAAAGCCAATTGTTATTGTATAAGCCGCAATCTAGAATTATCTAGTAAAAAAGGCACTAATATATAAATAACCGACCCGAGAAAGTTCAGTTTAGTTGCTGAAGTGATCTCGTAAAATAAACAAGAATACACCGAAATAGCGAACAGTGAAGTGTTAATATAAATTAATAATTAAGTTTGTGTATATATAAATTAAGTGTTAGTGAGTAATTTAGTGTTTAAATAAATTAAGTAAGTGAACCTACCGAGTGTATGAATTTATCTCAGCCGTAATAAAAACGTTTTAAATAAATTAGAAAAACATTACAATACGATATGATATGATAAATGACATGCTATAGGCACATTGTCTTCACAGATCTCGCATGTTAGCTGAACTTGCTGTCCCATTCTCATCTTAGTTCTACACTACAACTTTCTTCAAGTTTAGGGTTGTCGATATGATCTTGGTGTCTTCGGAAATTCTTTGCATTTCATTTGTATTTTTAACTTTTTACAACATTCACCCATCTCATTTTTTTCTTCTCACTCGAAGGGAATCAACTGAAAGCTAATGTTCTCGAATTCGCATTTCCCTTTTTTATTTGGAAGGACTTAGTTGACTCCCAATATTTCTGATGTGAATGGTAAGATTTGAATAAAAAATGAAAACATATACATGAAACAAGTGAATCATGTTCCCTTTGTATAGCAGAATCAAATCATATATCCAAGAATCGTAAATAATTCAGGACATTGATAAGTAGATTTCCAAATGTAGGAGCTTTTTCTTTCGAAAGAAAATTATTATTATAAATATAGGGTGGTCCTTAAGTGCAACAGCAGTTTCTTTTGAACCAATTCAATATGAAACGTATAGATAAATGAATCGAGGAGAATGATTTGATATAATTGTTATGTTTTGCCTAATTGTTGAAAGAAATACCTTAAGAAAAGAAACAACCATTTTTTCTCAGACAAAAGCCTATGTCAGCAATACAAATTTTCCATTTGGTGGGCTCAATGTACCTAGCCAGAATTTTGTTGGATATGTTACCCAGCTTGAAGATATATTTGTAGTTAACTTCAATAAATTAGCATGTAAAAATTCTATCGTAGCGACGTTAAAAGACCTTTTTAAAAATGTATCATTTACGCATCCTTGTGAAATTTTTCTTTTAAGTAATTTCTTATCTCTTTATACAAGAGTGCGTTTATATTACACAATTAAAATTGCCAATCGTGAAATAAAACTTAAAAAATCCTATAAACCCAATACAAAATTACAAATATCACAAAATTTGTAATTATTCCTTTTTGCTTTGCTTCATAAGTTTGGTTTAGGATTACATTCTCAACTATATGTTATTATTCAATATTGTTCTTATATGCAAAACAAATTCTAAAGAATGTTATAGAATCTGGTATAATTTTAAACTATTTTAAATATATAGTTGTTCATGCTTCTTATTTTTATATTGTGATGTATACATGAGGATTTGATTTATTCTAAATACTTATATACGAAGAACCTTGATAACTTAAACCTCGATAGCATAATAACCTCTATAAATTCATTATATTTTGTGCTCCCTTCCCCTCTGAGTCCAAAACCTCTTTTACTTAAAATACAAACCCTCTATAACTTAACGAATAATTTGGGCATCGCACGTCAGTAACTCAAAGTTGTAACGACGACGACCTTTGTAACTTGAATCATCTATCAATGAGTCGTCATTTAAAATGAATTAACACGTGTTTACCAAATGGCTCAGTACAGTAACTTATTTGTATCATTAGCTTGCAGCCGTCTATCCCTATAATTCCTGAACAAAGCTCATAAACGGACCTCCGTAAGTAAAGATATAAACCAATACAAATTCCTTATTTTAAACCCTTAGTAAATACAAACCTCAATAACTCAATTTATTTAACGTTTCCCACGGTCTTTATCTTATGCAGGTTCTACTGTATATATTTGTACATTTTTGATGAATTATTTTATTTATATAATGTAATAAAAGCTATTTTAATCGATTATTCTAGTTTATTTCTTATGAGTAATTTTATATTCCCTAGTAAATACTAAAACGTACCCTGCATAACAAAACAATACCTATCGTTTTTTGAAATAGTTTTCTAACAATGTACATTTTTATTAGGCCCCGTACCAAACGCACAATATGTAAATTAACAAGCTATGACGGTAGTAATTCGCGCGACCCCTGTATACTCGACACAAGTGCGGTTTTACGATCGTTTTTTGGAAAGCCTTTAACAGCGTTACATCAAAGAGCCGACGTCGAGTGAACTTACTATTCAATTGTTTATGTACGGTGATCGGGTACTGACAACGGGGGGAATGCCTACATATTAATATGTGGGCCCCCGTATCTTGGAGATCACCTCCACCTTGTTCCTGATGACTCGACAATCGAACTGGTCACTTTATATCTTAGGCATAGCCAGTTTCTTCACGTGGGATTCCAGCACATGGTCTCGAAGGCTTCGTTACGCTTCCCACACATGCCGGTAGGTGGATCGATCTTGAAACTCGTTCTTTGTTACCACGTAGAAGACGTACTGCGAATTGTGTTTGAGTCTCAGTGTATTGCCAGAGGCTGGAATCTGGTCTTCAAATTCCTCTAACAGCCCTAACTTTTTTCGAAATACGGTTGCCAGTGAATAATCTGCGCGGAACGTATACAAATTTTGTCGTTGTTTAGTAGTAACTCAATATCTAGCTTTCCCGGTATCTACATATGCGCCAATACATTTTTCGTATGTAGGGTCAGGCTCTTCTCGGATACGGCTCACTCTTTCCTCTTCATCATGGTCTCTTTCGAATGGCGCTAGTTGGTTTTGATGGACCACTTTCGGTTTTCCATTGGAGACCTTGCTTATACGATAGATGACGTCGTTGATCCTCTTCTTGATTAAGTGCGGACCTTCGCAAAATTTTTGTAATTTTGTAGTAAAACCAATTCACTTCGACGGGTTATGTAACTATACTATGTCCTCTTCTCTGAAAACTGCCTTCTGCGGCCTGCGTGTCGTACCGTTTTTTCATTCGGTCGCTGGCAACTTGACGATATGCTCAAACCAATTTGTGCACATCATCCATCCTTCTTCTCAATTGGATCACGAAATGTTTTTACGTAAGATTTTCTTCAGATCTATAACCAAATTCCAAGTCACAAGGAACTTGATTTCGCGTCTATCAGGATTTTCACAGGTGTTTGTCCCGTGGACACATTGAAGGTAGATCTATAAGCCAATGCAAATAGGTAAAGATACTGGTTCCAATCTCTCTGGTGGCTGGAAACTACTTTGGACCGGTGTTTTCCAATGATCCTATTCATTCTCTCGACCATTCCCGCTGGATGCAACGCAGCTGTTCTGGTCTTCTTCATTCCCAGCTTGTCACACATTTTCTGGAATACCTAGCTCTCAAAATTTCTCTCCGGATCGCTGTGAACTACCAAAGGCACTCCATATGGGCTGATTAATTCTTCCACTAATACATTCGCGACAGTTGTGGCGTCTTGACTCGGGATCGTGAAAGCTTCCACCCACTTTGTGAAATAATCCATTACAACAAGAATATATTTACCATCAATTTCCTGTCGTCGGAAATTGTCCAACTCTATCTAAATCAATCCTCTCGAAAGGGCTTCCAACATAATACTGTTTCATGGTTGCCTGTCTCTTGCGATGTGGTCCATTACTTGTAGCGCAAGTCGTACATTTCCTACCCCAGTTATTCACATCCTCGGAGCTATTCATCCAACAAAGCCTTTCGCGTACTCGTCTGGAGCAGTTTATTTTACTCCCAGATGGACTGTCGTGTAACTCCCTCAGTACCTCAGCTATCCCACGTTCTTGGGATAACTAGCTCTTTTCTCATGAAACTATCATCTTTAACAAGACTTTTTCTCAATAGGCGTCCTTCCAAGACAAGAAGTCCAATATGCCGTGAGTGTCGGTGGAAATATTGAGATTTCTTGCCAGGTAGGTCGCCGAATGTTTTCCTTCCATTTCCGGATCATCTTTAGGCGAGGATCATTCTCCTCTGTTCTTATCTGATTCTTATAGGTGACAATTCTTCATTCACTACTGTAGTTCTAGAAACTGCAGCTTACTCAGATTCCACATTGTTACAGAGGTTACAGTGTCGACAGTCTGCTGGCCACGGCTGTCTAGGCAGGGAGTCAGCATTTCGGTGACTCACACCAGCTCGATGTTCGGTCTTGTCTAGTTTTCCCTGTAACTGAGGTTCTTGGATTGAAGAAGCCCTGTGGCGCTCTACCCCATACTGTTGATGATCTGGTGAAGTCTGTTTTCCTCACCTCCTTATTGGATGGTTCTACCTTTGTTGTATCCAGAAGCATTTGTGGCTGCTTCATACTCAAGAGCAGCAGTCACTGCATCGACCAATGTTTTGGGGTGGTTTAAAGGAAGCGTACTCTCTATATTGTGGTCACGTAAGCCACCAATAAAAGTCTTCATACTCTTGAAGGGTTTTGTCATGATTCCGCCTTCAGTTCTTCAGCTGAAATTGGTAAAAGTGTTCTAGATGTTCGTGACTACATCGCATGTCCAATCTCTTCTTCAGCTGCTCGTGGTGATCCGTTTCTTCAAGTCATGTTAAGGTCACTGCCTTCTCCTTATCGGACCAATTATTCGCTCTTGCGGCTTATGGTTTACATAATTGGTCCTCGACGCAAAATTGCCAATAGCTTCTCTCTTGGGGTGTATTTTAGGCTCGATTTTCTTTTCTTCTGCTGGCGTGCTTTATGTTATTAAATTTGCCGTCTTTGTCTCTAACTCCTTGATTTTCTCGTACAATTTATTTTCCATCGTTATCACCTTATTCTCAATATCCAATTTTGAAGACGAAATTTTTATTTTCTACGTCAGCGGCAATCTTATTTTTCATTAATAGGATATCGGCGGAAATCTTATTGTCCATGCTAGGAGAAATCTTGTCCGTGTTAGCAGAAATATCATTCTTCATAGTTGACATTTTCTCGTCCATTTTGGCAGAAATTGACGAGATCAATGGGAAAGCCTCATCTTTGAATAAAAATGTTTCTGGATCTAAACCGTCACTTTCTAGTGCCATTTTGAGTCTTTCTTCTAATTCACTCTTTTTTAAGGACGTTGCCGACTCAAGATTTTTTAATTCGGCTTCTATTTATTTAAATCTTTTATCCTGATGAGTTGGATAAGTTTATAAACATAGTATATTTACTTACTCTTAATGTCTCTATAGACTGTATATTTACTTATACTTAATTTACTTACACACTTCTAATTTATATTCACGTCTATTCACTATTAGATTTAAGTGTGAACTGAATAACTTACCTTATACAACCAAATCCCTTCCGAGAAAAATCGATTCTAGAATTCGGTTCCCAAAAAAAATGTTCTTCCTAAAAAAATGCGCATTCGCCAAAATGGTCACATTATTTTTGTTCGATTAGATAAGGCCGGCTTCGAGGACTACACCAGTGCGCGATTTCATAAAAATAGTTTCATTGACGTCTTTCATAAGTGTCTGATCTCGTATTCAACGATTTGTTTCCTTATCTATAAGTGTGATGTTCAGAAATACTCTCTTCGCCATCTTCTTTTATATGACCTCCATTTCATGTAATGTTTGTTTGTTAATGCACCTGTTGTGTTAGTATATTAAAATGAAGCACTCTTGGGAAACGTTCATTCCTATTGTGTATGTTTCATTTTCATTTCATTGATTAGTATTTCAGTCTTCCAGTCTGTAAGTTTGCCTGCTAGATATTTTTGATCAAAGTTATTTTTTGTCCCACGTTCAAAAATTTGCTCACCATTTCAATCTTTTCCTCAACCTCCAGTCTACATTTTATCTGTTCATTAATTCCATAATTTCGATTCTTCCACATTATCTGATAGTCCTTAGCTTTTCTGACATATCATTGATTTCTTTCAGGTCGTTTACATGATTTGTCATTTGAAAAATGTCATCTGATAATCTCAGAATATTCAATCGATTTCCTTTGATCATTTGTTTTTTGTTGTCTAATTTGTTTTAAGACTTAATCGCTCGTCCTTTTCTTTACAATTATTAATAAACCTCAAAATCCACGCTGTCGCCCGTTTCAATTAATCCAAATTGGAGAATCGTTTTATAATTTTCTGTTACTGCTGTAGAAGATACACATTCATTTCCCTTTTTTATATCAGGACTTTTTGGTTAGGTATCTCTTTTTTTGGCCAAGAAGTTTCGCTTTTCATACACCAAGACGGCCTATGCCACCACAAATCATTAAATAAAAGTAAAGAAAGGCATACTTCCTTTTGATACAATATCTGTGGAATTTTGATTAGAACTGACATGCCTCCACGTGTCGGAACAAATTATGTTTTGGATTTCGGACACGCGATTGCTGACAAAAGTTTTGAATTTTTTGGAGGTGACTTCAACCACCCAAATACAATTGTAGAGTCTGACCAAAAAACACAACGGATTGGGTTGATTCTTGAAGACATTCTCACCTTTTTAGATAATCTTTCCAACAATAGTGCAGAAGAGAGTACAAGTCTAGGGATAGATACTGTTTCCAAAGAGGCCACTTTCGATTTCGCGCATATACTGTGTGAAAATATGAATTTCTGCATTTACTGATCGTACGTAAATGATTGCATCGTATGCTGTTACTGATGCATCTGCAAATCCATGGATTTCCACTTGCATTGCGTTTTCTCAAACTACATGTCTTGGGAGACGAAGCTCATTTAAAAGAAGTAGTTGGGTTCTGAATTCTCGGTACGAAGTATGTACGTGAGTAGGGACAGATTCGTCCCAAGACAACTTTTCCTTCCCGTGTTTCTGTGATAATACTTTAACTATAATTATACATGGTGATAGAAGACCCAACAGATCGAAGATTTGAGCGACAGCAGAAAGTATTAACCTTCTAGTTTTTTTAGAACGGTTGCAGTTATTGAAATTAATTTTGTAAGGCAATTGATCTGAGCTGGGGTTCCAAGTTACGCTCAGCGTTTTAGCATTTTCATTCTCCCTAAAATCTATAAAGAGAGTTTTTTTTTTGGTAGGATTCAACGTATTTTAGCAAGTGGGTGTTAATGGAATAGAACTTTCTTAACTCAAAACGACCTTTTTTTTAAATATTTGCGACTCCTTTGCATATGCAAGCTGCTTCCTCAATGGTATCTGCTCCGTTTAAAAGATTATCCACGTAGAAATCGGACCTTATTATGTGTGCCAAAATAGGATGCTCCAATTCATTATCAGCTGCTAGTTCAAAAAGACATCTGATAGCCAAATTAGATGCTGCCACTGTGCCGTACGTAACAGTTTTCAACTCAAATGCACTTATTGGGTCGTTTGAATTAGCTCGCCACAAAATGCGCTGTAAACTTCTTTGTTCTGGAATTATCAACATTTGCCATACATTTTAGCTACATAAGCGGAAAAAACATATTTATATTGTCTGAAACGAAGCAAAATGGAGAATAGATCCTGTGGTAGCGTTGGTCCGATGTATTGTAAATTATTCAAAGAGTAGCCCGAAGAAGTAGGGCAAGAAGCGTCGAAGACGACACGTATTTTCGAAGTAAGACTATATTGTCGAAGAACGCCGTGATGGGGCATATAATACGATACATTCGCGGTGTTCAAGTTTTCTCTCTTTTACATATATCCTAAATGCATGTATTCCTCTATAAACTCGGTATATAATTTTTTAAGCTCTGGTTTAGAATTTAATTTACGATCTAAATTTAAAAATCGCTTGTATGCAATGTTGTAAGAATCCCCTAGCTTTTCAACATTTTCTTTCAGTGATAAAGTTACTACAAATCTTCCATCAGGATCGCTCTTAAGGTGTTCAACGAAATTTTTTTCCACCGTATAGACCTGATTTGAATCGGCTCCTTTAATTTCACAAAACCGGCTCAGCGTTTTATTTATATTGATTTCGTCAGTTTCTAACATTGAATTACACGATATGTTATTCGTTTTCTGACCGGATACTACCCAACCAAATCTAGTTTTTTGCAATAAAGGTTTATTAGGACCTAGCGAAATTTGCCCGACACAAATGAGGTTCCAAAATATATCTAACCCAATAATCATTTGGAGGTTATCCGGTTTAAAACATGATGGATCAGCTGGTTTCAAATGACTTGATATTTGTAACTCTGACAGATTAACATCAGCCACTTGTAGACACTGAGATATCGTGTCTATTACGAAAAACTTATTTGTGAATTTAAATGGACCGTGCATGGCTTGAACCGTTAATTCGCATTTAGCAGTAATATTGGTGGCGATACCATTAATGCCTCTTACGATTATATTTTCTAATTTAAGGCGAGTGAATAATTCTTTTGAAATAAACCTAGACTGGGCGCATGAGTTAAGCAGTGCCCTTACTGTATGAGCTTTATTACTTTTATCCAAAATTTCAACGAGTACGGTAGACAGAAAAACATGCTCTACGGAGCTATACGCTGAAATAGCTACCTCTGTTAGACGTGCTGGCACGATATCCACGGGTATCAAGCTTTCTGAAAAACTATTATCAAGTTGTATATTGGCGTTATGTGGATTACGATATTCTAAATGTAAAAGAATATTATGTTTCAAGCCGCATTTAGTGCAATTACCACGGCGACAAAACTTCCTATTATGCCCTGGTTTTAAGCTATTAATGCATAATCTGATATTTTTACCTTATCGATATGGTCTTTAATGCTTAACGCTAAAAAATCATTACAATTCTGAATATAATGGTCTTTTTTACAAAACGTACATTTCGAAAACATTTGTTCACTCTCTGTAACAATAAATCCGCGAGTATTATTATTTGCAAATTTTCTTTTATCCGGATGTGTTTCAGATACTACTTCTAAAAGATTAGCTCGTGATTTTGAGAATTGTTTAAAATGTTCAAACGTAGGGTTTTTTAGATTTTCTTTAAAACCTTCCCATTCGCGAAGGGTAACTAAATCTAGTTTAGTGTACATTAAGTATATAAGTAATGCATCCCATTTGTCAATAGGTTGTTTCAATTGCTCAAGAGCCCTCAAATTCTACCGTTCGAAAAGTATGTTCCTAACCACATCATAATTTGCGGTGGATATTTCTAGAGATTGTATTAATTCGGCCGCTGTACTCTCTAGGGACGCCCGTAAATAGTGAAATCTTTGTATAGTACTTATCGCATTATTATTATGAATAAGTGATTTGTATGTGTCTCTAATTTCCAGCCATATCTGAAATGAACCGTGTATTTTTGGTAAATTGATTGTTGGTAACTTTATTCCCAAGCCTTGATCAAAAATTTGAATTATGTTATGCGTATATGAATGATTGTCGGAATTAGAGAGATCTATCGTTTCGTAATCAGATAATTTTTTTTGGATTTAGATATTTGCTGGTAATAAGCCGTTTCAAATGTTTCCCTTTCAGTTAATTGAATTTCAAGCGCCTCGTGACTGTCAGTATCTAGTTCTATACGCGACTGCAGTTTTTCAAATTCAGTTTTTAAAGTTTTTAGTCTAAAATTCGTGTTTTAGCTGATATATTTCTAAATCCGATACGTTTTGCGGTAAATTTTTATTATATTTTATTACATAGTAAACTTAAATTTAATTATTCCCCTCCGACTAATATCTGACATAATTGCAATTAGGCTCAAATCAACACAAATCGAGACAATAAAAACTCTATACGAAATGGATAAATCATATCGAGAACTCACATTTTCTCATCCTTTATGCTTGGCCAAACTGATCGTACCAAGTGAAAGCGTTTCCAATTCACTTTCCAATTGCTCCTTCCACTGGGCCGCTGTAATAGATCGATCGGGACTTGAGAACTCAACAAAACCACGATCTGCTACCAAATATTATGATCGAATACACTTCTTGTACTCGAATTGAACGGTATAAAATGAAAAACAATCTGATACAAACACTTCTACTTCCTCTCGATCAATATTGTTCTTATACAGTGAATAAATAAAAATATGTATGCATTTTCGGCTTATTTTACTACCGGCTATATCGACAACGTGTCGATACACGAATCACATTCAGAAGCCATTGTTCATATTGCTAACGTATTTTTTAACGGCGTGCCTTCTCAAATGCGCGTTGCCACATCAAAACAAAAGCATAATATTCATTGCAAAATGTGAAATATGCTTTCCGAACAATATCCACTGGAAATGGGCATTTCGAAGAGGCCAGATAATCGTTCATAAAATAACCTTGTTAAATGGTGCGTTATCCTGGTGCTCTAACAATAACTCAAAATGATACGTAATTCATGGCACTAATATGTCAGCGACTATCTCTCTCAGACTTTGACGAATAAATTTAATTATTCAATTTATTTCACCGAAATTAAAATCAGTTGAAGACTTTGCTGACCGGAAAATTCTCCACATTTTGACCACTTCGGATTGAACTTTACGAAACAAACTCAACTTTTTCATGAATTGTCATGCAAGAAATCAAGTAATTATTAATCCCTTTTTTTCTAATTTTCAGATATCCAAAACAGAATCATCAACTATGTTCCAACAGTAGATGCACATTGGCGATCTGTATTTGTTACGTCTTACCCATATTCCTGTGTATTCCGGCCTACTACATTTTCGAAATATCATCGATAGTTATAGAGGAGAACCACGAAAACATTACTCTTTATCACACGGATCTAAAAGAAGAAGTAAAACAAGATAAAACACTACTTAAAATTAATTTTTGGTTATTTGCTGTCTTCATTAAGCTTTTACCTTGCTTCATATTAACCATAATCAGCATCTGGCTAATTAAAACTTTATTTGATGCCAAAAAAAGGAGGCAGGTTCTAAGAGGTTATGATTCATTTCCTCTCACGGTAGACGGAAAAGAAGTGAAAAGAAAAGGTAACAAATCAGAAAGGAGATCGGACAGAACAACGAAAATGCTTGTAGCTGTATTACTGCTATTTCTTATTACAGAATTCCCACAAGGTATATTTGCTTTATTCATCGGCATAAGAGGCCATGATCTATTTTTACAATGCTACCAACCTTATGGAGAGGTGATGGATATTATGGCATTAGCTAATGGCTCTATAAATTTCATTTTGTACTGTTGTATGAATCGAATGTTCAGAACCACGTTCAGTCAATTATTTAAACCAAGAATTTTGCATATGTGGACAGGAAATTCCTCAGAAGTACACACAACGTAAGTTTTTAATTTAGTATTAAGCGGTAAACCAATAAAAAGAAAGAGAAGGGGTAATGTTCTGAGATTTATGAAATGTGGCTATTTTTTCATTCAAGTTTGTCCAGCAAACCCAATTGCAGCACTACTTAATTGATTCAGGGAATCCCAAATCTTTCCATAGTTGTTAGTAATCAGATCTTACTGATATCCTTGACTGAATAACTTTAGTTTGAAATGTCGATTTTCAATAGTTCACGTTATTGGACTGTAGGCTACAGAACAGGGTGCCTCCAAATGACACTTACAACGTATGTCTGTAGATACTTCTCGTAAAATTGAGCAAAATGATATGAGGAATGAGAGGTACAATCTGATTCGTTTTCAAAATACACGGGGTTGAAGTTAAAAAACAATAAGTTTTGATTTGATAACTTTAAAACTGATTAATATATTAATTTCAAATTTAGGATGTTGTTTTTGAATGCTAAAAGACATATTTTAGTATAAAATCCTGTTTCATTCTAGAGCCAACAATGTACAGTTAGAAGAGCGCGTCCCTTTTCCACTACAATTTTCTACGCCCATGGTATTTGAAGGGAATTTTAGTTTTTTTGTATTGCTTATGAATTGTCACTTAAAAAACATGAAACCTTAACGTACCGAAAATATTGTGGTTTTCTAGATATTTAATGTTTTTATGAAGTCTGCAATATCGCTTTTTATTAATAACCAATATTTTCTTGAGTTTCATCAATATATTTTTTACTTTGTTGTAACCACTAGACTGTTAATGACTACATCATTCAACAAATTATAAACCAATAAGATTATCAGATTTTCCTTTGTTACCACGTATTTACAGCGGTTATTATTATGTAACCATGGTGAACGAATATACGAACCTTTAATGAAATTAACTGTCTCGACCCTTACTTCCAATCACCCCTGGGCACACAAATTAGCAGGATATAATTCAATGATACATAGAGCATTTTCAGTTCCTATGAACAAATGTAATTTTGATAGAGAGATTAATACAATTAAACAAATGGCAACATCTAACGGTTATCCAAACGTATGATAAATAAGCTAATTAATAAAAAATAGGAAAAAGTGGTATTACAATTAATATTTCCTAAACAAACTAAAGAAATAAAAAGTACTAAAACCATCACTTATGCAGAAAATATTTATAATAATATTTCAAAGATAATATCTTTAGCAACAAATGCAATAATTTCTTTTAAAACAGTAACGTAAGTACAAAATTGTTCTGTATCTGTATCTGTAAATTTTGGAAGGGTGGGTAGACCCCACAGCACTTAGGCCACAATTGGCCCATTGTGCATCCTTCTGAGGTTCAAAACTTCATTCTAGCTCGTCATCCAGCCTACTTCCCTGAAGTAGGCGATAACGTCGCCTGAATTAAGTTCCCTCATACTGGCGTGTGTTAGCCTGTGCTCGCCGAATACATGAAACCTAAGATGAGAGAGTGTCTGACATTCACAAAGAATGTGCTCGACAGTCTCATCTTCTTGCTCACATCCTCTACAAAGTGGGGTGTCAGAGAGACCCAGTCTGTGGAGGTGTTTTCGTAGGTGGCAGTGACCAGTCAGAATGCCCGTGGCTGTTCGTAGGTTCCGCCTGTTCATAGTCACGTATGTTTGGCTACTTTGCTGTCCGGATATCGTAGGAGTTCCCTGCAGCCTTCTGCGTCGTCCCATCTACCCTTAAACTTATTAAGGGAGTGTTCCTTTAATAGGTCGGCCGTCGCTGACGCCGATAGACCAATGAAAGTGCCAGGTCCCAAAAGTTTTTGGGAGGCTGCCTTCTTGGCTAGCGAGTCTGCAATACGGTTTCCTTTCGATTTCTCATGGCCCTTAATCCAGCCTAAAGTGACTGTGCTGTTGTTGCAGGCTTCGATAAGGGCCATGTGACATTCTAGTACTGGGCCTGATGTAATACGTGGTCTGTTCAGGGCTAGTAGTGTTTGTCTACTGTCCGTAAGGATGTATATGTTATTACCTGTGAGTTACATTGTAACAATAAACCATTATGATACATTGTTGCAATGACTGGTGTGTTGTTCCAGCCAGACGCTGATAGTGCAGAATATGCAGTTTTATATTATAAATTCTCGAGATAAACATTCATTAGAGGATCTGACCTCATTGTTGTTAGTTATATTTTGATCTCTGTATTTTCACTGATATACCTTCACGTAAAATAAATTGTAATTTATGTTTTCAAAAAGTTGATTTTCGAAACCGGAAATATTATTGGCGCAGTCAGTAGGATCGCGAAAGAGTCCTTTTGTCGAAACTCGTCGTTTTTAAACGTTTATTCGCGATACGAACTTTGAAAAAAATCTTTAACTCGGAAAGTGCGAAAGTTAAAACAAAAGTCGTCGCCCTTATTCTGTAAGTACCTATGTCAGATTCCTCTGCTTTTAATCCTTTGAACGATTTATCTGCAGATTATTTATCAGCCTTAATTTCAAACTTGAGTATCAGTGAGAATAGCTCAAATTCGAGTATTAGCGAAAATAGTTCTAATTTAAATAATTTAAATATTAATAGAAATACAATGGCTCTTCCACAATTTGATGTAAAGACCCTCTGCATTCTACCAACTTTTGATGGGAAACCTAGCGAATTATATGATTTTATTAAAGTAGCTACAACATTATTAAATTACTATTATGATAGGACACCTGGTAACGAAAATTGTTTTCAAAATATTCTGTTACTACAGGGTATCGTCTCTAAAATCGTAGGTAAAGCTAAAGAGATTATTTCGATATATGGTTATAAAGACTGGAATGAATTAAAAACCATTTTAATTGAAAACTTTGGCGATCAACGAAATGAAAATTCATTGACGAGAGATTTAGTCAATTTGAGGCAAAACTATAATGAACAACCGCAACAATTTTATCATAGATGTCTTGAAATATTAAATATTATTTGTAATTATATTGATATTCATAATAATGACGCTCTTATTATTAAAAATAGGAAACAATTCTTTCAACAACAGGCTTTAACTACCTTTCTCGCAGGTCTTAAAGAACCTTTAGGCTCTACTATTAGAGCAATGCGACCCACCACATTAGCTTCTGCTATGCAGTATATCCAAGAAGAAAATAATATACATTATTTACAAAAAAGCAACAACCCTCAACAAAACTTGTCTAATAAAAAACCTCAATTTTCTGCAAGAAATCAGCCACATTCTCCTCAACCATCCACATCTTTTCAACCTTCTTTTAGGCCACAATGGCAACAAACTCAACAGAGACCATTTCCCCAAGGTCCAATAAGTGTAAACCCAAGACAATTACCACCCCAAAGATATTTCACAAACCAACAAGTTTTTGGCAAACCCCAAAGACCAGAGAATGTTTGGGCAAGTAAAAATACATCTCAAACAAGACCCACACAAATGACTACGGTCAATAAGAATTTAAATCATCCTAAACCTACCCCTATGAGTATCTCAAGTACCCTTCCAGTTGCTCGCCGAAATTCTCCAAATAATTTTCAAAGACACATTCCCCAGAGAAATTGGACATCGGAAGAACTTTTCAATTGTGAACAAAACGATGACTAAGAATACTATATCTCAAACCCCGAAATAAATGAATATACTGAAAATAAAAACGTTAATTATGATAGCGAAAACGATGATGAAAATTTTCACTTAGATCCGAATCGGAATCTAAGCAGATAATAGAAATAAATACTATTTGTGATAAAACGGAATTACCGTATATAGTTATTAGAAATCCACCGTTAAAACTCCTTACCTATAGATACAGGTTCAACAAAATCATTTTTAAATCCTGATATTGGCTTTCAGTATTTTAAAAATAATGTAAAACATGAAACATTCGTAGTGGGCTCAGTTTTTCAAACACATTCTCAAGAATATTCTATTAATATTTCAAGCTTTATGGAGTTTGAAAGTAATCACAATTTGAACTTTGGACTTTTCAAATTTCATAAAACCTTTGATGGATTAATAGGTTCAGACAAGCTTTTAAAAGCTCACATTGATTTTTCCAAATCAAAACTAATAACTGAAAATTCTGTATTACCAATTAAATATTATCAACCAGATAAAAATCAATTTTATCTTATTCAATTAGATCCACATTCAATAAGTCCCATTCGAACACCTGTTAAAGAAAATAAAGGTACAATACTTTTACCTAATCAAAAAATGTATGGCGCATATTTAAGAGAAACACTAACCGAAGCAGAAGACAGATTAGCATGGGCTGAATTAATTGATGACACAGACGAAACTATTTCTATGACATTGACACATCCCCTTAAAAGTGATCTTATGAATTTAAATGAATATCATTTATATACAGCCGATGTTTTACCAACAAATTTTCAAAATACTGACGAAAAATTAGATATAAAAAACTTTATCCGAACTGATCATATGAACATTGAAGAAAAAGAAAAAGTTACACGTTTATGCAAAAAATTTTCAGATATATTTTATTGGCCTGATGAGCCACTTACGTTTACAAATCAAATAAAACATAATATTAAGACAACCGATGAAATACCAGTTTATACCAAATCATACCGATATCCTCATATACATAAAGAGGAAGTATAAAACCAAATTGGACCAATGTTAGACCAAGGTATAATAAGACACAGTCAATCACCGTGGCCTTCGCCAATCTGTTTGTACAGAAGAAGCCCGACGCCTCAGGTAAAACTGAATGGAGAATTGTCGTAGATTATCGAAAATTAAACGAAAAAACCATAGCCGACAAATATCCCATACCTAATATTTCTGATTTACTTTACAAATTAGGCAGATGCCAATACTCTACGACACTTGACCTGGCCAGTGGATTTCATCAAATAGAAATGGCCGAAGAGGACATTCCAAAAACGGCATTTACAGTAGAACATGGTCACTATGAATATGTTCGAATGCCGTTTGGATTAAAAAATAGTCTATCCACGTTCCAGAGAGTAATGGATAATATTCTTAGAGGACTACAAGGATTTATATGCCTTGTATATATGGACGATATTATAATCTTTTCAACCTCATTGCAAGAACATTTGGTAAACATATAGAAAGTATTTCAAAGACTTAAAGATTCTAATCTGAAAATACAACTCGATAAATCAGAATTTCTAAAAAAAGAAGTCGCTTTTCTCGGATATATAATAACTCCTGATGGAATTAGACCAAACTCTAAACTTATAAGATGGAGACTGAAGTTAGAAGAATATGATTATGAGATTGTTTACAAAAAAGGAAAATCAAATACAAACGCTGACGCCCTTTCAAGAGTTGAAATACATACAAAAGAGTTATACGACTTAGCGAAATATGTCGAAGAAGTTAATAGAAGATAAGAAGCTCCTGATGACGAAAACGCCTTCCTATACAACAATCCACCTGAAGACATACTCTCGGATTTTGTTAACGAAAACATACCAGATATACCTCCATCCATAGAAAAAAAGGTTAGAACAAGTAAACTTGGATCAACCCCGTCCACAAACAATCGAAACACAAGAAAACCAAGAGAAACCACGACGAAATAGTCAGGAAGAAATATCAGATGACGAAACAATCCACAGCAGCCAAAAAAACCCTATATTGGAAATCCCAATAACAGAAAAACCCATAAATTACTATAAAAACCAAATAATATTAGAATTTGTCTATTATCGACAAAATAAACCAAAAATAAAAGAAATTTTCCCAGGTAAAAAACGAATTCATGCTCAAATTCGATTAGACAACTTAAACGATAATATAATAACATTCTTTAAAGAATTTGTTAAACCAAAAATAAAATACGCTATGAATCTTTCACCAGATACATATTATGAATCTGTTTGTACATTATTACAACGCACTTTTAAAAATAGTGCATATAATTTAGTTAAATGTTCCACAATACTCTCAGACGTTACAGACAATAATGACAAAAATGACATTCTAAAAAATTATCATGAAGGAAAAACAAACCACCGTGGTATTAACGAAACCGAACAACAAATTCGAAAAAGATTTTATTGGCCCACTTTAAAAAATGACTTAGAAGAATATATAAATTCATGTGAAAATTGTCAAATAAATAAATATGACAGACATACTACTAAACCCAAATTTATGTTAACACCGGTAAAACCTCTCGAAATTATACATGTTGACACATTTCAAGCAAACGGACAAAATTTTTTGACTTTAATTGATGCTTTTTCGAAATATGGACAGGCATACCCCATAGACGGAGCTACAGCAGTAAATGTAGTCAAATCTCTACTTAAATTCATTACTCACCATGGAGTACCACATATGATAGTATCTGATAGTGGTACGGAATTTAAAATTGGACTTGTTAAAGAATTTGTGGATACACATAAAATATTAATTCATTACGCAACTCCGGATAATCCCTCTTCAAATGGTATGATCGAACGTTTTCATTCTACCCTTATAGAACACTTAATAACGTTAAGAGAAAGATATAAAAATTCTTTCGACATTCAAGAACACATGCCTTACGCTATCTTAGCATACAATAATTCAATTCATAGCACTACTAAACAAAAACCTATTGAAATTTTAAATGGACATTTAGACACTCAAGACCCTTTTGATGTAGATGTAAATCAAATGTTACTGAATAATTATACAGAACAACATCGCGAAAAAACTAAATTATTATATGAACAACTTAATCAGAAAGCCATCCAAAGAAAAAATAATTCAAAGTAGAAACCAAAATAGAGATCCCCCAACTAATTATGAACCCAGTACCAAAATTTTCACGAAAACCACTGAGAAAAGAAACAAAGCTCTCCCTAGATTTGCCCCAAAAACGGTAAAATCTAATAACAAAGTAACAGTAACTACAGTTCATAAAAAGAACATTAAACACATACCGAAAACGAAAACTAATAAACAAAATTTATTACAGATTGATAACGATAACATGTCAAGAAATAAAAATCCAGAACCTGGAAGACAATCCAGGGATACTCCCCCTTAATCTGGGTCCAGTTAAGGTCCAAATCAGCCAACATGACTTTATTCATTATTATAATCCAACCCCTATAGCCTTAGAATTAGATCCGTTAGAATTTTATTATCAAAATATAACTAATACTATATTGAAGTCAAAAAACACAACTTTACATTGGAACAGTCTTGAAAATATCGATACTGGAGTTCGCTATCAATTACAATCAGCACAACGAAAATTTCAAACAATTTATCCTTCACATAGAACCAAACGAGGTTTAATTAACGGCCTTGGTAACATCATAAAAGCAATTTCCGGAAACCTTGATCAATCAGATGCCGAAAGGTATGATAGAGCCATAGAATCCCTTCAAAATAATGAAAAGAATATTATTTCGAAATTTAATCAACAAATTTCATTAACCACTCACTTGATTGACAATTTCAATAAAACCATTACTTCATTAAATAATAATCAAAAATTAATAGCTAAGGAAGTAGAAAAATTAAATATGGTCCTGGACAACTTAGTTTTCGAATTTGATAAATTCATTCAAATACAAAATACCCTAAATCAACTAAATCTGTCTTTACAATTAATTATACAGTTATTAACTGATTTAGAAAACGCAATCTCTTTTGCTCGCATTAGCACCCTACATAATAGCGTTATAAAAGTGGGAGAAATTAAATCAATTATCCATATAATGCTTCAACACTACAAAAGGAATCAATTATTGTATATTGACGAAGAGAATTTATTAAAATATTATGATATTATTTCAACTGATGCCTATTTTTCAAATTATATGGTTGTGTTTATTCTGCATTTCTCAATCCTTCATTCTGAACCATTCACTCATTATCACTTGAATTCAATACCGACCAAAAATCTAACCACAATTATACCCACTTCACCCTATCTGATAATAGGTACTGAACTCTTCCAATATTCGAAAAACGCCTGCAAAAAGTTGGACACTACTTATCTGTTTCAAAAAGTTAATCTCCAGTTTTACAGCAAATCCCCAGACTGTATCAGCCAAATTCTCCGAATCTCCGACGAAGAAGCTCGCTGCCTCTACGTTCCAGTTTTAAGTCAAAATACGTTAATTGAAACAATTACCTCCTCACATTACATTGGCATCTTCCCGTTGCCAACCAAAGTGTCAACTCACTGTTCAGCCAACAACATTCAAGTAATACATGGTGTCTACCTGTTCGAAGTACCGTTGGGATGTGAATTCCACACACCTGAAGAAAGTTACTACAACGCCAAAGAAACTACATACGAAGAACCACTCACCCTTCCGAATACCCAGATAGTTGCGAATTATCTACCAGCAAAACCAAAAGCAATTAATTTAGAAAAAATTCATCTAGATGAACTCCAGAGAATTCATGAAGAACAACCTCTCCTACAACCTATGTCTTATGAAGAAAATCCTCCCGACGCTACACACTTTTGGACAACCCCTGTATTCATTGTAATCACCATCTGCATCGGTATTATAATCCATAGGTATCGACATCGCTTCCAAAGCCTAAAAAATAAAAAGAAGAAAGAAGAAGAAGAAACATCATCCCCACAACAAGAAGATCATTCTGTTTTATTCGTCCCTTATAAAACTTCTCCGAGGAATGGACAAGTTACATTGTAAGAATAAACCATTATGATACATTGTTGGAATGAATGGTGTGTTGTTCCAGCCAGACGCTGATAGTGCAGAATATGCAATTTTATATTATAAATTCTCGAGATAAACATTCATTAGAGGATCTGACCTCATTGTTGTTAGTTATATTTTAATCTCTGTATTTTCACTGATATACCTTTACGTGAAATAAATTGTAATTTATGTTTTTAAAAAGTTGATTTTCGAAACCGAAAATATAATTTGTGGCTTTCCTTTTGGTAATCTCTTTTGCAGCGATGCAGATAGCAGTGAGCAATGTTTGAGCAACACTTGCATTTTATGTTTAGATTCAGGGGTCTGGAGAAAATTCCACATCCTGAGCCCACATTTGATTTAGACCCATCTGTGAAGATGCGGATTGCGTCTTCTTCCGTTGGGTCTCGTTCGTTGTTTTTAAAGATTACCTTGTAGGGTCTGTGGAAGGCATATCGCGGTGGAATCGAGTCCATATTGGCCTGCAGCAGTGGGACCTCCCTGAGGGCCTCATTCCACAAGTTACGTCTCAGTTTACCGGATCCTACATCAGGTTGTATACCGTAAACGTGTCATGGTCATCAAAACAACCTCCTTGATGTATATGTCAAGGGGAGTGAGACCGAAGATTACCTCCATAGCTCTTGTTGGTGTGGTTCTCATGCCTCCTGTAGTGTTTAGGCATGCTGTTCTTTGGATTTGATCCAGTTTACGGACGACTGTCAGCTGGTTTGCTTTAGCTCCCCAGGCAATCGCGCCGTACGTTAGCATAGGTCTGATGATGGCAGTGTAGATCCAGGCAGCAACCCTAGGTGACATTCCCCAGGTGCGGCCGATGGTTCTACGACACAGCTCATAAGAAATATATGCTTTTTTAACTCTGTTTTCTAAGTGAGAGTTCCACGTTAACTTACTGTCAAAGGTGACTCCTAAATATTTCACCTCTGAAGAGAAATTAAGTTTGGTATCTAGGAGCTTTGTCGCTTGACGTTTTGCAAGCTTCCTTTTTTTCGTCTTTTTTGGATTTATTGACAGCGAATGGTCTCTGCACCATTGTGCTATGATATTGAGGGCCTCTTGCATTAAAAAGCAGAGTGTCTCCTCGAATCTCCCTGTTAGCAGAATCACTAAGTCATCTGCGTATGCTATTGTGTAGAAGTTGCTTTCATTGAGGTGGCTGACCAAGAAGTCTAAGACCATGTTCCACAGTAGTGGCGAGAGCAACCCTCCTTGTGGACAACCTTTTACAACCAAGCCTCTGATGGTTACATCATCTACACTGATTTTTATCGCTCTTTTTGAGAGCATGTTATATATCCAGTTATTTATGGTTTGGGGGATATTTTTGTTGAAAAGTGCATTTGTTATTTTATGAAAAGTGGTACTATCAAATGCTCCTTCTATGTCTATGAATACACCCAGGGTGGACTCCTTATTTTCCAACGATCTCTCGATGCGGCCCGATACGAGATGAAGAGCCGAATCGGTGGATTTCCCTGGAGTGTGTGCATGTTGGATGCAGTGGATTTCGTGTTATCACCACATCTCTTATGTATCGTTCGCACAGCCTCTCCAAAGTCTTCATTGTAAACGATGTGAGGCTAATGGGTCGATGTGCTTTTGGGATGGAATGGTCCATTCTTCCTGGTTTTGGTATGAACACGACTTTGACTTCTCTCCAACCTTTTGGAATATACCTCAGTGCCAGTGAGGATCTGAGGATTCCTACGACGTGCGGCATTAGATCATCCAGGCCCCACTGAAGTAGGGCTGGATAAATGCCGTCTGTTCCCGGGGATTTAGAGGGGGAGAAGCCTGAGATGGCCCACCTCAGTCTGTCCGAGTCGACGATCTGTCGTGATATACGCCAGTCGTCGTCCGTCGGGTGATGATTCTCCTCATCCTCCGAGGCTGCCGAATTTGTGATTTTGGAGTCAGGGAAGTGAGTTGACATCAATAATTGAAGGCTTTCCTTTAGGTTGGCAGTTCTTATGCCATCCTCTCTGGTTAGTATACCGATATGATGGTGGGTGGTGTGTATCTTTTGAGAGGGCTTTTTGGAGTCTAGCTGCTTGGGGGAAATCCTCGATTTCCTCGCAATAGATGCTCCATGCTTCTCTTTGTTTTTGTCTAATGACTTTTTCCTACTCCTTGAGGTGAGACTTGGTATAAGTTCCAATCCTCATCGAGTCTGGTTCTTTTAGCATTATTAAAGGATTTCCTCGCCGTCCCCCTGAGCTGGTCAATCTCATTGCACCACTACGGAGTGGAGCATCCATCAAGATCCACCTGCCTGAGCAGGCAAGACATCTTATAGGCATTAATTATGGAGTTTTGGATGGTTTTAGAATAAATTTCCAAATATCCTTTATTGTTGGGCAGCACATCCTCGACTCCTCGCAGATCCCCTTTCAAACAGTGGACATATTTTGTCCTATCCGTTTTCCTGGGGTCACGAGTCATTGTAGAGGTTGTGAGCGCTAGTTTTATTTCGAATTTTATCCAGCGGTGGTCCGACATTGAAATATCGTCAGATACATGCCAGCCGGAGATTATGTTCGAAGTGTAATATCTATTCGCGTTTGACTACGAGAGTTAATAAAAGTTGGTTCAGAACCTCTATTTAGAATACAGAGATTCTTGTTAGTTATGTAATCATAAAAAGACTTACCTCTAGTGTTAATATCTTTGCTGCCCCAGCTTACATGATGAGAGTTTGAATCGCAGCCTATTACCAGCTCTAGCTTTTGGGTGAGACAGTGTTCCACAAGGTCCTCCAGCTCCTTAGTTGGTGGTGGTTTAGCTGCGTCTGAGGGGAGGTATGCGGATGCCAGTATTAACACTTTCTTTTGACCTTTCTGTGCACATTCAACCTTCACTACCGTTAGGTCGGAGGACGAAAAATGCGTCAGTGGGTAGGTCTTAAAATACCTAGTGACATATATGGCCGTCCTAGGTTGCTGATTGCTTGGGAAGCTGAAAATTAATCCTTTTGGATTATTCAGACCCATGATTTTAGTTTGTCTTATCCAGGGTTCTTGGATAAGTGCTATTGTATCCTGCATCACATCCAAGTGGCGGCATAAAGTTGCCGAAGTCACTTTTTTGTGTTGAAGGTTACACTGAATAAATCTTACCTTTTCATTGTCCATCTCTGCTTGATGGTGGTGAGATGGTTTATGATTACTTTTTAGGCCATCTCCACTTCCTCACTTGGAGGTGGGTTGACGTCGCCTGTATCTTGGTTTAGAGCTGTTAGTTCCTCCAGGAGACTGTCGGTCGCCATCTTGGAGGATGGCTCGACAGTCTCCGCAGTAGCAACAGCTTGGGGTTCCTCGGTTGGGAAAGGGGGATCCGTACTCGATCTCCTCCGTTCCGAGTCAGATTTCTTTGTTTTTACAATCAGTGAGGTGAACGCGTAGCTCATCCTTATTGATCGTTTTTTTAGGACTCCCATTTCCTTGTCTCTTATACCAAAGACGAAAAGGTGTCCTTTGGGATTGACCTTCGGTTCGTGGTGGCAGGAAAACCATGCATCCAGCCGGCGCAGCACATCCTCTTTGTCACACAAGTCAGCGTGAGCTTCGCTAGGGGCCCAGAGGGTGGCTTTCGTCAGCTGGGGGGAGGTTTTCGACGTGTACTACGTCAAGCTTAGCCTCCTTCCATGGTTTCAGTTGTGAGACCGTGTTCTTTAGCCACTCTAGCGTTTCGTCATTATCGCAGGTGACTCTGATTATTCCGCCAGAGTGCGACCATGACCTAAAGGTAGGTGGCTTTTTCTGACTGCCGGAGGCGGACATAAGGGTTTTGTCCAAAGCCTCCATTAGTTGTCTTTTGACAAGGTGTCCATTATCGGTAGTTATTTTACCGTACGGATCGGCCTTGTCTATGATAACTACTCGTAGATGACTGGTAGCTGCTTCGCTATAGCTCTTTGTATTTGCGTCCATCCGTATCCTTTTTCGTAGGGTAGAGTTTTCCTCCAAGGTATTGGAGCTGATGCGCTTCTTTTCGTGGATTGCGACGCGTTCCGGGCCTCTTTTGGAGGAGGAATTGATATCGCTGCCCTTGTATTTTAGGCCGCTGGTGCCAGGTTAAGATAGGGAGGGGCGAGTGGCGCTGGTGGTGTCTGTAGAGACTCCAGCCTGCTGCCTCGCTTTCCTCCTTCTCTTTGCCTCAGCACCGCAGACTTTTTTACCTCGACGGTGCTTTTGATTTGGAGGTGTGCGTTCTCGCTCATCCTCCGGTTTTGTTTTTTTCTGTTTTTTTGTTGATCCATTTCTGATCCCACGAGTCGCTAGGGAAAGGTTTGTCATTCCTGGCAGAGCCCGGCATGCCAGGAAAAGGCTATATGCATGGGGGTGTCGCCTGGTACCCCCAGGGGGACGTTCACGGTCGCATACCCTGCGACCATTCAGCTATCGGCACGTTCCTTACACCTTAGCTGGGGCTTAGTTGGAGTGCCATTTGGTTGGTCAACACTACTGCCACTGATGATCAACAGTGCTAACGTATCCGGCGGTGCCACGAGGAGGCAGACACTCGATGGTTGCATTTCTCCATTGGACTGCAGAAAGCTACCCACAAGCAGACAAGCAAGCGCATACAAGCAAATAAGCAAACCAACTACAAAGCAATGGCCAACTTACAACCAACCCCGCCGTACAAAATTGTTAAATGTAAAAACAAAAATATCAGCATTAAAGAAATCTGGTATAAATAAACTTAAATATCCAGAATGTAATGCTGTCTATTTAAAAAATTTGAAATCCGATACAGTGAACATTTACAAGCATACAGATTAAAACAACCAGATAAATCTCACTACGCAAAACATGTACTTGACACCAATCATTCAATCATTCATTGACACCTAACACAGAACTAGAAGTACTACATATTTGTGATAAGAAACAAGAACTGGATTTCCTTGAAGAATTGGAAATTAGAAGGCACTTAAGAAACCCACAATATGAAGTCGCCAATGAACAGATAAATCTAGGGAGTTCTCCACTTTTAATCTGTCTTCTTAAGTGATAATTGTAAAGATCAGCAGATATAGTTTTCCTGGTTTTCTATATCATTGCACAGTTATACAGATCTTAATTTGGAAAAAAGATATCCCCATAGGGCTAATAATATCTAAGCTTTAATATTTGTAATATCATATCTTCTTCTTTTTTCTATCAACATATATCAAGTCATTCACAAGGTAGGTCACTTCTTGGTCTAGCCAAAAATAATTATTTAACATCAGGTAGACATTAAATGAAATGTAACTTCTGTCATTCTGACAATGATATTTGATATCGAAACAATTATCAATTTCTTAGAATTTTCAATAACTTGTATTATAATGTGGAATTAACTAGAGACCGTGAGTTTCAATTAAAAACACTAATATGACATCTTTTCATATATTGTGGAATTATCTAGAAACTGTAAGTTTCATTTAAAACACTAATACGAACATTTGTATATTAGAATATAATAACATCCGTATATTCACTTTAGGTGCGTTTGGTTATTTTGCTCTATATAGTCAGAACTGTCAATGTCAGTCTGAATTATTTTTGTGGAGCGTAGAATGTGACCTTTTTCCTTAAAACATGGTATTGACTACATAAATTAATCCGTAATTTTTCTCCGAGTCTGTGCTTTTAGTACACATGCAAAATGATAGTGACTGCTCCGAATGATTCGAACCGAATAATTTGACGTACCTATTTTAAACTACAAAACGGCAAGGTATTGAAATAAAAAAGAATTACTAGTAAATAATAAACAAATAATTCTTTGTGCTATTTGACGTCTACGTTTTTTCAGATTATTGCAGATGAAAATAAACTACAGACCTACGCTGGGTAATTACATTAAAAGGTAGTCATATCCTGACAGAGGCATAATAGGTTATTGTAAAACAAGTGTCCCAATGACTCGTTTTGTAGTAAGAGTGTAGGTTCCGCAACGAACCGCGAAGTGGTGAGTTGCGCAAACAACGAGTACTACAAAAAGTCATTTTCACCCAAGGTTTACACAATATATTTTATAATTTGCATTTACTGATTTTTTTAAATAAAATAGAATTACATTGTTTTTAAACTCGGAGTAATGGTTTGAATTTAAGTTGGCAATTCTGTAGATTCCGTCAGCTTGTAATGGAGATCCATCTAGGGGTGTTCATCTGAATTATTTGGACGGGAAATTAAGCGGGAATTTCAAATATTATACTGAGGAAGAATTTTATCCTTTTTAACAATAAATCGAATGTTTACCAAAAGAACAAAGAATGCAGCGGTTTATTAAAAAAGATAAATGATAATAGTACTTCGCCAAATCTTGCATCAGAGCTGATCATACGAAAATATTTGGCAATAATTCAATCTCTTGATGATGCGGGATTTTGTGAAACATTATCAGTTGTAATTTATATTTTAATAAGCAGCTACAATCTTCGTTGTTTTAGTGAACAGTCAAAAATTTATAAAAAAAACTTGTAACATAGAATTTGTTTGTCTAGCAAAAATGATATGGTAAACGAGGAATAGATTCAATAAAAAGAGTTTATAAAATTGAATATTTATTTAGTAATAATAACTACATTTTTATAACACATATACATAACACACAACAAACTACATAACTAGATTATTTCCCAAGATTCCGCTATTTTTATTCTGGAAATTCATTTTTTGTTGTTCTATTAACCATCTAGTTCAAAATAATTCAACAAGGAGGATTCTGCATGAAATATACTCATTTCTAGTGTCTTCTCTTTTCAAAGCGTTTCTTTCGAGAACAAAACTTGATATGAGCTGCTTTCATTATTGGATCAACAAATGTCGAATCCTTGTAAGCATTTATAAATTTTGAGAATTTAATATCATTTTCTCTTGAAATAGTATTAACTTTTTTACACCAGTGGAGTGGAGGCATCACAATTGACTACGAATTTAATTAATAGAGAATCATAGTTCCTCTCCATTTATCAGGTTGAAAGAGAGTTATGCTGGCAGCGTTTTTTGTAAAAAGTCTGATAGATTTCGTTTGTAACATAATATTGGTATATAAGGTAGAACAAAATAGACAAAGATTCTCATACTAAAAAGGTAAAAAATGTACCAGGTTTTGTTAATTTAGAATGTACCGCCTCGCTTTTACAAAATCTGTATCTTGTTCATGACTCATGTACATCCAGTCTATCAAAACACAGAAATCTTGTTGAGCTTGTCCCAGTTTTTTTCTTCATATCTTTGGTGGATTTATATGTTCGATGTAGATTCTGCCATTTTCGGTAGCATGCCAATGCTGAAAACTGAAATCACACAATTATAATTAATTTAAAAATTTATAGAACTAGTGAAAATGTGTAACTAACTCACTTGTACTTTTTGACTTAGCAGTTCTTCACTTATACGATTCCAAAACCCCTTCTTAGTTTTTGGATGATACAATTCGTCATATCTACCTTCGACGGCTGAGATTAGGGCCAAGGATTCATCATATTGCCATATTTGTCGATCAGGTATCTCCTCAATAGTTTTTTCATTGACAGTATTATTTCTCTGTCCATGCGAATCTTCATAGACATCTGCCCCCCCAAATGAATATTCTGTACCATTTGCCTCCTCAGATGAGTCCTGAATTGTTGTGTATTTCTGGCTACGAACCTCAATGTAGGCCTTATTTTGTTCATTGTATTTTATCATACACTGAGGCAGCCATACAATTGCATTTGTTCCTAACAAACTTTTATATTCAATTACAGGCATTAAATTATTACCACATTAATCATTGATAAATACAGATATCTATTATTTATATTTTAAATTAACCAACTTTAGTACTAACTGTTATCTTTTGCCAAAAAATCCCCTGCCTCATTCAAGACAAAACCCCCATTTTCGTTTCTCATTAACAGAAAATCCATATAATCTTAAACGACGTTGTTTACTTCATAAATTTCTTCTCATAGTATTTACTGCGTTCTATTCGACAACTGAGCACAAGTGAGCGTCTATGCAATTGCCATGGAAACATTGAAGGGGTTGCTAAGGGTTGTTTATTTAATAAAACGACGCTGCATTTTTGTAAGAATTGACAAGCTTGTTAGTGGAGGAAACTAAAAACGGCTGTGTTCATAATAATTATGGAGATCCCATAGAATGTGACGCTCAAAGCTTAAAAATCGTTAGGAAATTTACTGCCTATAAAATCCAAACACTAGAAAGAGTATGACCATTTTCTGAAATGGAAAGATGAAAACAGAGTGAATACCGTAAATGAAACTGTCTTTCTGAGTAATTAGGTTTTGGAACTACAGAAAAAAACATTTAGCGGGCGTTATGATTAATAATGCCCTCCATTACGCCCCGGGCGTTATGGGTCTCTTGATAGCAACCGTTGCCAAGGTATTATAAAGCAGTAACGATCAAATGAAAAATAAAAACATTGAATATTTTGAAAAATACAAGATTTTGGTTTTGTAACGGTTCTATGTTTTTTACGTGAAAACTGTTAAGCGATGCAAAAAAAATTAATTTCTCTTCAAATACCATTGGCTTAGAAAATGGGTAGGGAAAAGGGGACATACTTTGTCACTGTACACCGTTGGATCTACAATGAAACATGACTTTTTTACTAAAATATGCCTTTTATCATTTAAAAACGACCTGCTAAATTAGAAATCAATTTAATAATCGTTTTTAAAGTTATCAAATAAAAACTTTTAATTTTTTAACTTTAACCCCCTGTATTTCGAAAAGTAATCAGATTGAACCAGTCATTCCGCATATCATTTTGTCCAATTTTACGCTATCTACAGGAAGACGTTGTAAGTGTCATTTGGAAACACCCTGTAAATAAATAATCACATACTCTGTTTTAGAGCTTAAATCATGCCTGATGAGTCTTCTTCTAATTAGTTCATTGGTGTATTCTTTGTTTCTGAAGATTAGACCTCGTCGTAGCTAAATTTACTCATACCATTTCCTCACACTAGGGTTTTATATATTGAATCGCCAATTTTTTCTGCAGTAAGAGTCTTCATCACATTAGAAACATAAATCATACTTAGATTACCTCGTTGACCGTTTGGTCATCTAATTTTATCATCTTTAGAGTGAGACAATTGAGAATGTCTAAACAGGACATTTCCTCCAACACCCTCATTATAGCTGTTATACACTGCACTATTACCATGTATACAATATTTGCCTGTACCGTCAAAATGTCTCAAACCACAACCTCAAACTTTCGTCAAAGTTTTAGAAAATCATTGAATCGTTTGCTGTCATTCTTTTCTAATATTTGTCTTATATGAAGATGCTATCAATTAAACATGGATCTTTAATGCCCGTTAATAAGTCAATCTACATAACGCAAAAGTTTAAATATATTTTTGTGAAGTCGTATCTGTTT
This sequence comes from Galeruca laticollis, assembly GCA_963921935.1. NCBI lineage: Eukaryota > Metazoa > Arthropoda > Insecta > Coleoptera > Chrysomelidae > Galeruca > Galeruca laticollis. The sequence goes on along the minus strand of OY998176.1, from coordinate 146,432,909 downwards.
TTAACACGTTGACTGCCTTGTGTATTCAACATGGATACATGAGGCACAATGTTTCAAGGGTATATATCCACTACGGATAAAAACCGGTTCCTACATTTCTGGCCGTATGTATCGGCATTGGATGCAGGCTCTGCACGTATTGTTATGGGAGCTTTTATATGGTACTCTGGGGTACCAAAAAACCGTTTGGCTTGCGGATTTTATTTCTCTCTACAGAGGGATAAGTATATACATATACAAAAAACCGTACACACGTATATTTAAAACGATAAAACCTTAGTGAAATTACAAAAAAAACAAACAAGATAAGCAATAATATTTTTCACATGTTAAACACCTAAATTTACTTTGCATCGCTTAAGAAGTTGCCAATTCACTTCCAACCTATTTACTTTTTTTGTACCAGTTGACACATCGACCTCTTTTTTTCCCAGAAGCTTGGTATTCATCTAACTAATGTTGCGCTTTGCAGGAGGTAGATTGCCAGCTCGAGAATTAGCTTCAGTAGGTGGAATACGTAGCATTTCTTCTATAAGAACTTCTCTGAATTTTGTTAGTGACATCTTCGCATCGCCAATTTTCGGTACTTTATGTTTTCATCTGATCCGACAGATCAATAAATGCCTTACATATATTGTACGTAGCAATAGTTTCACCACCTTTCAACTAGTTTAACCGTGTGTTTAGTACCATATCAAATTTGTAGCGCTTGTTATTGATATAGTCGGAAGGACAGACGCCTTCTGAAAGAGACAAGATTCTCGTCAATGTATACATCTTTTTGTGGCATGACTTCTGCTTGAGAACTACTTATGAGTTTTTCGATGAGTGGATTTATTTTGTGAAGCCGATTTCGAACGACGTCTTCATTGTCATTGAAATGGAGCACCTTCAGCAGCAGCTAAAACCTGTTTCTACTCATAAAACACAAAGTACAAAAAAGATGTCGGCCAGTCTGCCTGGATGTTTGAAAACTAATATAGTCCCATCCACATAATAATACCAATAAACCTCTCAATTTTCGGCCGAGTCGGAATCCACCCACTTTTGTATTCTTGACTTCCGTGTAGGTAATGTTATTTTGTTTAGATTGTGCATCATAACCATTTATTTCTAAGACGATTATATTCATTACGTCATCGGGTATCACTAGTTTATAAAAATCAGATGGATTTTTATCATAAAACTTCCCATGGATTTCTGGTTTTACGCCAGGATCATTTTCCGCAAACGGAAAATGTTTTAAATTATTACCACTAACTGAACCAAAGATTGGCGGATTAACTGACGGTTCAGTAACTTCATCTTCCGAAGTTGACGAGTTATCTATCCGAAACTGCATAATCACATCCTCTATGGTTTGAGAAACATCGCTGTAACTATTAGCACTTGTGGCAATATAAAAGTTTAAATATTTATTCAAAGTCGTCAAAGTATGTGTACTATGCTGAACAACAAACTGTAAAGACAGGTCCATATTACAATAAGGTGGTATTACAGGACAAAATAAAGTACCAAGGTGCCAAATATTTACCTTGTCTGGATTTCTGCTCTCTCCTATTTTTTTAAAAGCAGTACTTGTACTAGGTTTCTGTAAAAGAAATTCCTCTGTTGTAAACTACAAAGAATAAGTAATTTATAACAGTAATTCTGTAGTAATTTACGCTAGACAAATTATCAACCAACTCAACACATGTACGCCCTCCACGTCGGTTCTGAGCATAATAGCATACTACAAGCAAATATTAACTTTTAGATGGCAACAACTAATGGCTAGCATTTTATTTATGCATTTTTGCCAATGTTGCGCCAATGTATTTACGTTGGATACACGCGGGTATACTATTCAAAACTAATAAATTGGCCATGTGTATCCAACAAGACATTATTAAAAACATGTTTTTAGGGCATCTAAATTTTTCTCACATTATCTTTGTTACATTTTAACTTCAAAATAATATTTGTTTATCAAATTCAGAAATAAAAAAAATTGGCCAAGTGACCCAATTTTTTCGGTACCAACGTGGCACTCAATGTGTTGTTGTTATGTTTTCTGAAAGTTGTCAATCGGTTAGAGAAACTGTGAAACTGCGATTCCAATTTTGATCGCTAGAAGGCAACTAAAAATCATTTTATCAAAATACTGTGGGATGATGGAACGGTCATGGGTTTTTTTTCTGATCAAATTTCTCATACTCCATGTTGTTGTCTACATCTGGTTGCAGTAGATCAAAACGGGATCGAAGGTAGCATCCAAACATCATTTGACTGGGTGTTCCTTTCTTGACCTCCTGACAATATTTCTGCAGCAAAAAAGAAAGCTCTGGGGTCTTTGAGATTGATATAGTGTTTGCTCGCTTGCGCGCATTCTGTCTTTGAACGTTCGGACAGTATGTTCCGCTAACTCATTGGATTCTGGATGGTAGGGTGTTATTTTCACATGCCATAATCCATGTTCACTACAGAAATGTTCGAATTCATTTCAAGTCAGCTGTGGACCATTGTCTGTGACGAGAAATTTTGGCAGGCCAAAGCGCGCAAGAATGGCACGCAGGTAGTCTATGGTGCTGGTAGAAGTGATATCCTTCTAATCAATGGGTGTAAGAATCTATGAGTATCAGCGACATATTTCCTTCGAAACGTTCAGAGAAGTCTAAATGTAAGCGGCACCATGTTTCTGCTGATATCTCCCAAGGATGAAAGTTGTTATCGTTTTGTCTAAACTGCTTACAGAAATTGCATTTTCCAACGTCCTGGACAATGTCAGAATTGATATTTGGCCTACGAACGTGGAGTTTTGCTAATGACTGCATTGCAGTTATTCCTGGGTGACCGTCATGCAGTATGGCCAATACTTCAGGTTGGAGAGAAGTCGGAATACAAATGCGGCCTTTCCACAATAGAACGTCTTCCTCGAAGGGTAGTTCGTTTCGTTTTTAATAAAAAGTAAGTGAAGGATGAGCTAAGTATCTTTTATTGGGCCTAGATGTGTTCACATATCCAATAACTTGAGGGAGAGTATTATCTTTTTTTGTTTGCCTTTTTAATGTACCTTTTGTCATTGCAAGTTTTTTTATTCTTAAATGTAATGGCCGCATTTAGCTACCTAATGTCATTTGCTTAAGGAGTCTCGATAAAGAGTCAGCTGGGCAGTTTTCATTTCCCGGTCTATATTCTACATCAAAGTTGTAGCTATTTAATGTGATGGCAGTAGGAGTACCGACACCTTAAACGCCCCCCACCACTCTCCCTCTGGCGTCATGACCACGCCCTCTGAAGTAATGACCATGCCCCTCCGACGTCATGGCCACGCCCCCTTCGCCTCTCTCATTGGTCCGCCATTTTTTAGTCCACGCCCCCACCTCATCTCTGATCGGTCCACCATGCCCTCCTCTGATTTGTCCGCCATATTTAGGATATCCTCCTCTCTGATTGGTCCGCTACTTTTAGGCCCTCCTCTGGTTGGTCAGCGTCCTCGTGTCTGATTGGTCTCGTTCTCTGGTTGGTTAGCGTCCTCGTGTCTGATTGGCCAACCTACATTGTCCACCACGTGTCGGTAATACAGTTACCCTACCTTGCCATCTGTCGTCAATACTGTCAACCTACATTGTCCACCACGTGTCGGTAATACAGTTAACGTACATTGCCATCTATCGTCAATACTGTCAACTTACATGGTCCATCACGTGTCGTTAATGCAGTTAACTTTGTGCTATCTATCTTCTCTGTGACGTATATTAAGTCTGTGTCGTCTGTCATGTGTTTCTTGTTTCCTGTCGTATGGTGTGTGATATGTGTGTTGTCTGTCAGATGGGCGCTGTGTCTTTTGTCGTATGGTCTCTGACGTGTGTCTGTTGTCAGTCTACGCCATCTATCGTCGTCAACCTACATTGTCAAATATGTGCTGTCAGTTAACGTCTCCGTCAATAAAAAAACAACAACAACCTTATAATAACTTTTATCAAAAATACAACACATTGTTTTAAATACATTTGAATAAAAACCTTTTCAAAAGATTCCTTTTCGTTTTTTCCATCTGTCTTTTTGTTTTATAAAGGCAAAACATACTTCATCACTTATTTTAGCAATCATCATAAAGTCTACGCAGAGAATATTTGAAAAATCGGTATCTTCCACCTAAAACAAATGTCATAAAAACACGTGTTTACTTACTTTTCAAAAAACCATCCATAATCCCTATCAATTATTCTCCATATGTCATTCTTAATAGACACACATGTTTCTCGAAATACACTTTTTTTCATTACTAATATCATCTTTTGTACATACGTCTTAATTATATATTTCAAGTGTTGTTTCTTCAAAACGACCATCTTATTATCGATTACTTGCTATTTTCGGTTTGGCGGTTTTCGCCAAATATGTGCTCATGGGTTCATGATCAGTAAGCGAAGTGAATCGCCTGCCATATAGATACTGATAAAATCTCGTGACTGCGTAGGCCAATCCCAAGGCTTTTTTTACGATAGTAGAATAACGTTTTTCGATGTCACTAAAAGAGCGGGAGGCACATGCTATAGATTTTAGTGTACCATCAGAAAGTATGTGTGATAGTACTGCCCCCGCTCCGACGTCGCTGGTATCGCTTGAAACTACCAGGTTTTTGGCAGCATCATAATGAATCAAGGTGTCATTTGAAGTTAAAGCAGTCTTCAGTTTGGAGAATATTTCTGTGTCCTTTCTCGTTCAGTTCCAGTTTGTATTTTCTTCAAATGTCGATATAGTGGAACACATATTACATGAAGGTTTTCTATGAATCTGCCGTAGTGACTGATTGTTTCAAGAAACTATCTCAGCTGGGTTGTGTTTCTTGATATAGACATTTCTTGTATTGCTTCCTATGCGGTCTTCAGTTGTATGCAGGCCATTTTCATCTATTCGGTGGCCCAAGTATGTGATGCTATTTTTCAACCAGTCACATTTTGATTTTTGAGTCTAAATTCCAGTTACTTGTAACCGGTGTAAAACCAATCTAAGCCGATCGATGGGTGTGGAGTAATCCGCGGCTATTATTAAGGTGTTGTCGAGAAAACATACAACTCCTTCTAACCCGGAAAGTATCTTATCCATCGTACATTGAAAAAGAGAGGGGACGAAACTTATCCCTAAAGGTAGGCGTTTGTAAGTGAAATAGCCCTTTGGTGTGGAGATGACTAGATATTTTCGGCAGTCTGGATTGACTTCCATTTGTAAGTAAGCATCCTTTAAGTCAATTTTCGAGAAATATTTTTCCCCCGAAAGTTTTGAGATTATGTCTTCGAATCGTGGTAGGGGGTAGTCAGCGATTGGAACATGTTTGTTTATGGTAACTTTAAAATCTGCACATATTCTTTGTTTTCCACTTGATTTGAACGCTACTACGGTAGGAGAGACCCTCAAAATAAGGGTATTGGTTGTGTCCGCTGGTTCAAGAATGCCCTGCTCGACCAGTCCCCTTCCTCCACTGTTTTATTTTCAGCGGTTCGTTCTCTTGTAACAATTGGTTCATTTGACTGTAGGGTTTAGATTTTCGGCGGGCGCAAAATCTTCTTCATCAAAAACATTTGGATTGACAGGGAATATCCCTGTTACTTCTAAACCTTTGGTGGCTTTTTCAATGGTTGCAACTCTTCCAAACGCTTTGTTAAACAAATCTGCGACGATATTAGGAGTGATTTTTTCTCCTGGTTGATTCCTCATGAATTTATCACATTCTGAGTTATACGCCGTCTTCAATGCTCCATAAAAAGTTACATCTAGTGGTTGAACTCGATGGGACTTATACGGCGATATCGTGAGCATAATAATTCTTTGTTCCTTGCAGAAGTTTAAGGCACTCAGTGAGCAATGACTAGAGTGGTTATTCAGTAATACTAGAACTGGATCTTCCTTCGAGGGTTTAACGCAGACCTTAAAGTCCAAACCATTGAAGGAACAGGTCTTTGGTGATCAATCCGTTATCTGAGCAGCAATAAAGTCCTCGGTCATTCGCTTCCTTGCATAAATAAAAATGGGAGGCATGTACACTCCAGTTGTGCTAAATGCGCTGCGCAGATCACCGTGGTAGTTTTTTCTCCTTCCCAACTAGTTAAATAACCTACTCTTTTTTGACCTCTTTTAGCGTAAATTTTATTTGGTTGTTGCACCGTAGTGATGCCAGTTTCATCGGCGTTGAAAATTCGTCCCGCAGGAAATTTATATTTGTCCATTAAACTGCCAAGATTTGCGAAGAAAATTTCCATTTCTGCTTTGTTGAATGCTGTTACACGATTCACGCTTGTTGATTCTGGTTTTCTTAACCTAATCTGATTATTTCGACGTAAAAATCCTTCTAGTCAATCTCGACCTGCCGTCTCCTTTTTATCCTTAAATGGTGTTTTTATATTTTTTAATCTGGCAAAGGTGTAGGCGCTGTGCTTGATCTGAGATGGCAAAATCCCATAAAACAGCTTCGAAAGAGTTATTATTTGGCTCAGAAGTTCGTTCTCCTGTTCCGCAGTAAATAGTGGACGTCTTCCTAGTTGAGGCTTGGACACATTGCCGGTTCTACGTCGCTCTAGAAAGGCCAAAACTTCTTGAAACCTCCCGAACAGCACGCCCATTTTCTATTGCCAAAAGAGCTGCTTGGAGTACCTCAGAAGTATATGATGCTTTTGCTGTTTTGCGTTGATATCTTCGTGGCATTTGAAAAGATAAAACATATTATATTAAAAGGGGGTAATAGCGGCCACGCCGATATTACCCACATACCGGTGGCCGTAATTACCCCCAACGTAATAAGTTTAAAAATCATTAAATATTTTTAAAACATAGAAACATACGTAATTTTTCGATAAATATGATGAAAGCCAACATGATTTAGCCTAATCGAATACATTCAGGATATTTTCAAAACTTACCGTTATTAAAATATACAAGCCGGAAAATCAGCGTCCGTTACTATAAAACGTAAATTTTTCGATGTTCGATCCTAGCAACGACACGGTGTACTCTTCCACTGTCTAAAGTGAAACTGATTGAACAATATGATCCAATACGTAGTCGGCCTGCTAAGGCGCTGTAAAATTCTGATCGGGGTGGGAGAAACCACAAAACTTTGTAGGAAATACTGCGACGCGATGTTTGAACCTGACAGAACGTTAATATTAAACAATGCCTTAGAAATAGATTAACAGCCCACTTTTAAAAACGTTTAAAAACCGAAATAAAATCATGAAAACATATCAAATTCTCCGCTTTCGCAAAAAATCTTCTATGAAATTCGTTGCGAAATGAATGTTTTAACCACTCGACGCATTGTCCAACTCGACTTTCGCCTCGTTGGACAATTTTGTGTCTTATGCTTAAAACACATTCATTTCGCAACTTGTTTCATAGAATAGCTATTTCAATTTTTGTGTCACATCTGTGAATTCTAAGGTGTTAAAAAAATTCTCCAAAATATGAATTGTTAATAATTATTTAAAATTAATTACCGGTAAAAAACTCTAGTAATAAAAATATCTTTAGACTTTTGAGTAGTGTATAGCTTAGCTGTCTAACATGGGAATCGTGAGGTGAACTTTTTCACTAAGGCTGCTTTAGTGGTCTCGAAGGTTTTGTTTAGGTTTAGAACATCTTCATTGTTCAATACAGTACAATTCTCCTATGTGAGAGAAATTTGACAATACCATAGATATAAAATACGAATGAATAATACTTTTATTTCTCGATGTTCTGCCAATTTCTGCTTTGGGTTCTTGTTAGATGTGCGAAAGGTAGATCTTTCTTTGCTTGGAAAGAAAATGAGACATTATGGTTCCTAGTGTTTCAGAAATTGTCTCGTATGTTCAAAAATGACTACAACGAATATTCATATTACTGGCCGTAAATATTTAAACTGTGGAATGTTTTTAACCTTTATTTCGGCAAATATTCCAACTGATTTTAAATAACATTTTTGTAGGACAGTGCCAAACGGGACAAATATAACTACGTTGTAGAAGTTGGACTAGATGTAAATAAATTGTGAATGTAAATTTGAATTGTAATATATTATATAATGTAATAATTTTTCAGAATGTCAATAGATAATTAAGGCAATCCCAAAAGTGACTGATAAGGTGATATACTCATTATTCATATCAATTTAGCCAATTCAATAATAGCATATTATTGTTTCGTTAGGAATAAAAGTGATAAAAGTCCGGCAAATACAGATGAGTCACAAAAGTATCTTTTACCCCGAATAAAACATGCTATTTTTTCTTCAAATGCGTATAAATTGTAATAGAAAATAAAAGATTTTAATAAAACGAGTGTTTTCAATATTAATTCATCAAGCTGTTGATTTTATAAATGTCAATTGACATTTGACAATAAGTTGAATCAATAACAATTAAATATCGTTGTGAGGTTCGATCTATATACAAAAGAGTCAGATTCTGAGTTCGGTTAGTTTGTATGAAGCAGCATTTACGAGATTTAAAAAAGGGTGTGAAATTAAATTGACCAAAAAATATAGAGGACATTTATTATTAGCTTATATTTTGGAACTACATAATAAAGAAAAAATGAAAAGCTCCACATTGTGGTCAAACTATTCAATGCTAAGATCAATGTTTCATGTAGGAGAGACTGTTGTACCTTGATAACAGTGTACCGCTTGACATGGCCCTACCAGGTGTCGCGATTTAGTGGGTTTTTTTACTAATAGAATTGTACTTGAACTGTACCGGCTTAATCAGTATGTTGTCTATTCTGTTTTTTCAGAGTTAGGACAGTAACACTGATCTACTTCATTCAGCATGATCACAAATTAACAATGTGCTTCTGGGGTAGTGATGAGCTAAACAGCGATATTTGCATAACGCCGTTATCGGCGATTGCGATTTTTAAATAACGGCGATTTAAAAGCGTTATCGCGATCGCGACTCTTCGCACTAGGCCAAACGTTTTCATCATTTTGCGGCTATGCTTCCGCGTGATTCATTTTGCTACTTCATATTAATTTCACTTGCCTGGCTCCTATTGCAACGATCATAAACTATAAAACTGGAGCTACTGACTAGGAAACTTAGTTTTTTTATGAAAAAATAAAGTAAAATACTTAGTTCTTTGAATACATCTTCTCTTTGTTAACTACGAGGATATATTGAAAAATTCTTATTCTACTATACAACCAAACAAAATTTCAATGTCAAAATATTTTATTACTCAACATATTCTCCTCTTAATTGGATACATTTATTACAGCGAACCTGCAACGTCTCTAGACCTTTCAAAAAAATGTTTCTTCTTGCTCTGCAAACCAGACCACAGCTTTTATTACCACCTCGTTGGAAGAAAATTTACGACCTTTTAAACTTTTTTTCAGTTGAGGAAAGAGTAGTTGGATGGAGCCAAATCTGGTGAATAAGGGGGGTGTTCTAGTAATTCAAACCCTAAATCACGAATTTTTTGCATGGCAACATGACATTTTTGTGCATGGGCGTTGTCCTGCAAAAACAAAACACCTTTGGATAGCTTGCCGCGTCTTTTCTCTTTAATTTTTTCCCGTAGAGTGGTCAGTAATGTCGAATAGTAATCTCCAGTTATTGTTCTACCCTTATCCAAAAAATCAATCATTATTACCCCATGGCAATCCCAAAAAACTGAAGCAAGAACTTTTCCAGCAGATTTTTGGACACGAAACTTCTTAGGTCTTGGAGAACCAGAGTGTCGCCATCCCATCGATTGTTGCTTTGTTTCTGGATCGTAGAAATGTACCCAAGTCTCATCCATAGTAAGAATTCGGTTTAAGAAGTCTACATCGTTTTCAAATCGAGCACAGATCGAGCGCGATGCTTCCACCCTTGCACGCTTTTGGTCAACATTCGAACATTTGGGGATCCATTTTGCAGCAATTTTTCTCATGTCCAAATTGACGTGAACTATATGATGAACGCGTTCGTATGAAATATTCAGTGTTTCAGATATCCGTTTCAGCCCGATTCGACGGTCTTATAAAATCATGTCATAAACTGCATCGATATTTTCGGGGACTGACACAGAAACTGATGGCCTTCCCGATCGGACATCATTTTCAATGGAAAATTTACCTCTTTTGAAGCTTCCAGTCCAATTTTTCACGGTCGCATACGAAGGACATTGATCACCAAGGGTATTAAACATATCTTCGTAAATCTGCTTACCTCTTAACCCTTTAAATACAGGTACTTGATGATGGCTCGATACTCCAATTTTTCGATTTTCACAATTTCGGTGGACATCTTTTTTCTTTTAATTAATTGCGTAACTCTGGTTTACTTTTTTGAAGTCAAACTTCACACTGACACTTCTAATAAGTTAGTGTTCGTTGCTATGGTAACGCAATATTTTGTTTATGTATGGAACTGGTCTAGGCTAACTAGATATCAATACATCCTCGTATATGGATTGGAGTCTATTTTTTTCGCACAAACTAAATAATAACATGTATTTCAATCAATTAATGTTTTATCTCAACAAAATATAAAATGAAATAAACGCAAAATAAAATATTAATAATACATTTTATAATAACAAAAAAATTAAATATAATATGTTAGTAGGAACAAAAAATGTAAAAAACACTTTCAACCTATAAAAGACACTTATTTGTAATTTGCATTTAAAAATGATACCATTTGAGTTTTCCTGTCACTTAATCGTGGTCTACGTTCATTCAGGACTTGACCCGCTTTCGAAAACAACCTTTCACAAAGAACTGAAGAAGCTAAAGCACCTAGTTTTTCTTGTGCAACTGCGGATAGATTAGGAGAATTAAATTCATTTTCCTGCCACCACTTTAGAGGGTCAGAATTTAGTGGAATAATATCTTCCTCCATGTATCTTTGAATTTCAATAATTGCGCGACTTGTGACGGTTCCACGAGGTCGAGTAACTGCAACACTTCGATCAAAAGAGCCCCATATTGAAAATTCATCATCCTTAAGATTATTATCTCCTCTATCAGCATTAACCTTATGTAACTGTGTCGAAAGTTTTTGTCCAAGCGCTTCTTGGACATTTTTTCTCGCATTGTCGGCAAAAGAGGTATTGGAAAACGCAACATTTTTAAATCTTGGATCAAAAAATGTCGATACGCTTAACGTATTACTTATTTCTACATTTCCCAAGCGCTCATTTATACCATTGTGACAAACTGCAATAATTTCTTTTATGAGCGGTAGAAAATCTTTTTGCAGCAAATTACTGTAAACATCAACTAAACCATTAGTAATTGGAATAACTAAAGATGCTGTGCAATAGAATTCACCGCTGATCGTTTTTGTAGCATTTTCAAACGGTTTTAATATGCTACATAAGTCTTTAGCTAATTTCCATTCGGATGAACTTAAAACAGGGAGATCCTTATCAATTAAAGCAATTGAACTTTTAACAGCAGTTTCTAATTTTGTAAATCTCTGCAGCATATACTAAGTTGCGTTCCAACGGGTTGGGACATCGTTAATTAATTTTAAAGGTGTTCCGTTTGAATTGTTTTGACATTGAAATATGAACAATTTTTCATTAGCAGTATAACTTCTGCGAAAATGGGCGACAATAACTTTGATTCTACTGATTAACTCCCGCACATTGTTATTTTTTAAACTGTCTTTAACAATTGAATTTATGATATGAGCAATACAGCCGAAATGTGTGGAGATGGAATTTTGAATGTTATATGCAAGACCTTTTTTCAATTGCCCAATCCTCTGCACTTCTACGCAGTTCTGTCGCTAAACTTTCTGAGTTATGGTATACATTTATTGTAGAACATTCCAATAAAATAGAATATAACTCAAAGTTATCAGTTCGAATTTATACTCGGTACGATAAAGACGTTAGTTCTGAGTGTCGAATATAAACGGATATTATTAATATTGATAAAATAGTTTTGAGTTGGATTTTGAATTTTATTATTAGTGAAATTAACACTCAGTGACTGTAACAGTAGCTATGGAAGACGATTCTCCCCCTGATAAAGGGGGAACAAACAATAATAATGTAAATAACGGGAAAGTGCCCTCACAAATTATCAACACTGAAAAAGTTGTTCTGACTGGTAAAGAAAACAACAATCAGTTAGCCGAAAAAGTAATTAGTGATCAAAGACAACAAAAAAGTAAGGTGTTTAACTTACAAAAACCAAATTTGTATTTGGAAATTGTTTATGTATTTATTGAAAGGGTCAATGATCAAAATATTGGCAAATTACATCCCATGGCCGTAGGTCATATTCTACACAAAAAACTTAGTATTCAAAATATAATGAAAATTGATAATGTGGGTAAAAATAGAATTAGAGTTCAAGTTAAAAATATATCTGATGCTAATAAACTTCTTACTAATCCTGATCTAATCAAGGAACATTTAAAAGCATACGTACCAAATAATTTGCTAAATTGAAAAGGAGTAATAAAAAATGTTGATACTATTTTTGATGAAGAATATTTATTCAGTAACTTTCTCTCCCCTATAACTATTTCAGACATTAGTAGAATTAAAAGAAAAATAACACGTAATAATGAGACAATTTTGGTACCAAGACAATCTGTAATTGTCACGTTTGACGGTAATAAACTACCGTCTGTTATATACATAAATTCTGTAGCATGTAATGTTGAACCATAAATACATAAAGTTACGCAATGTTTTGAATGTCTAAAATACGGTCATGTAGCAAAACAATGTCGCAGCACTACAGCACTATGTATAAACTGTGGAAAAGATAAACTCGATACGCATGTCTACCGCGATCCACAAGATAGTTTCTGCATACATTGTAAAACTAACACGCATAAATCAATATCCAAAACTTGCCTCGCTCATATCAAACAACAAGAAATTAAAAAGAAGATGGCTGAGGAAAACTTAACATTATTAGAAGCTAAACGGATGAATAACAATTCTTATGCCAATATAGTCAAAACCAACAATAGATTTCAGACACTAACGACATTAGATGAACAAGAGTTCCCCTCTCTTCCAAACCTAAACGCCAAACATAGAAAAAGTAATACCTACTCCTCGACAACAACAGCAAGTACTCATAATAAAGCATATCATGGAAATAGTCGCTGCGTAACACAGTCAGAATTTAATGGCCAGAAGAAACGAAAAGCCTCATCCCCCATTACAGAAGTCGATGTTTCACCTATGTATCCATTCAGATTCCGACCTGCTAAACCAATTACGCACCCCTCCAGAAACAATCCTGAGAATTCCGATACTCAAGAAGATCTAGCAGAAAAAGTCCTAGTAGCAATCCAAAAGGTCCTCAGCTCAATAAACTCATTCGAAGAACGTTCCTCAATAAATATTTTATATATTTAAAAAATTGCATTTTCTAGTAATGAAGAACCTGGACAAGAGACATGATTGACGATGAATTTGAAGAATACTCATAACTTGAATATTCTTCAGTGGAACGCACGTTCCGCTGTATCCAGTTTGATTAATATATTATCTGATCTTAGAATTTATATCGCTTTAATATGAGAAACGAGGTTTGATCCAAATAAATCTTATACATTTCCTGGTTATCATATCGTACATAGATATAGACTTGATGCCCCCACTGGTGTGGCAATACTAATAAAAAACACTATAAAATACAAAAAAAAGGTTATCGAGGATCTCAATGAAAATATGCAAGCTTGTGTAGTTCAAATAATTGGCGCAGACTTCAGTCTTACAATGATTTCAATTTATTGTCCACCAGACGCTAAAATGAGTAGACAAGACTCAATGAAACTTTTTGTATATGCCGACCAGTCCACTTTAATTGGAGGTGATTTCCATGGACATCACGGATTATGGGGATCTTACAAATCAGTCTAACAACATGATACTATTAAACGATGGATCATCAACTAAGATATCAAGAACAACCAATAAGTCGGCGATAGATCTAACATTCGCTACTTCCGATATTGCAAATGGTATTCATTGGCAAGTGTTACCAGACACCTTAGGATCAGACCATTATGCTATTCTAATTAATTTTCTTTACTCAGGAGCTCAAATAGAAACGATAATATATCCCACTACAAAATGGAATACTAAGAAAGCTAACTGGAAAAAATATAACTCAGTTTCTCAAAGTTATTTTAAGAAAATCCCCGAAACTTTTAATGACATAAATGAAAAATATGAATATTTCATGAAAGGTGTAGAACTTTCAGCTTCTGTGGCTATACCAGTGAAAAAAACGTTTAAAATACAAACCACCACCCTGGTGGGATAGTGAGTGCGATTGTGGAACAAGACGCAGAAAAAAGCAATTAGTGCATATAAACGTCTAAGTTCATCGGAGAATTATATTATAGTCAACAAAGAAATTTCTGCAACAAAACGATTCCTAAAAATAAAAGCCAAAAATCATTGGATTCCTTTTTGTAATAAATTAAATAAAAATACAACTAGTACAGAATTATGGCAACAAGCTAAAAGAATGCAGAGAATCACAACAAAACATGCAAAAACTTTGATTGGGTTGATGAATTTATGAATAAAATCGCACCTTGCTCAGTATCTCAAGAATTTACAAATATTAATGAAGAAGAAGATGATACAGATAATTAATTATTTAACAAACCAATAATTTATAGTGAATTATCATTCGCTCTTAAAAAAACTAATAACACGTCACCTGGCATAGATCAAATTACAGATGACATGATAGAAATTTAGTACATAACGCAAAATTGTTTTTGCTAGAAATATATAACGATGCCTGGATTCATAATAATATCATTGAAGATTGGAAAAGATCAATAGTAGTACCCATACATAAAAACGGAAAAAGTCCTGACTTAGCCGACTCATATCGACCCATAACTTTGCTGTCGTGTATATTGAGAACATTTGAGAGAATTATCAAACAGAGATTAGAATTTTTCATGACTTCTAAATCAACACTTCCTTCTGGTCAATATGGTTTTAGAAGAGGATGTAGCACCAATGATGCCATATTACAACTGGTGACAAACACACAAATATGTTTCTCAAAAAATCATTAGGAGCAGCATTTCTCGATATAAAGGGAGCATATGATTCGGTTGACTTAGTATTTTTACGGGAAAGGTTAATCAATATTGGGATACCAAGAAGAATTTGTAATGTAATGTGTAACCTGTTTAATTATAGAAAAGTTTATGTCAGATATACAAACAATTCACTTAGAAACCCTCGAAACACTTCCACAGGATTACCTCAAGGAGCAGTACTGACTCCATTATTATTTAATATATTCACAGCAAGTCTCCATGAAGAAATTAACTACAAACTAATCCAATATGCAGATAACTCCAATAAAACCTTACCAAATACTTTGACAAATCTGAAGGAATCGGTCATCTCCATCACACAGAAATTGGACTCATTAGGCTTTCTGGTTACTCCTGAAAATTCGAGTATTATGTTTTTTACACGCCATAAATTACCACACATGGTCAATATTACAATAAACGAGATCCCATACCCAGTCTCAACATCAGTTGTTTACCTTGGTATTACTTTAGATAAAAAACTTACTTGGAAAAGTCATGTGGAGAGTATTATTACAAAATGCAATACAGGTTTAAAATTCCTAAAATTAATACGAAGGACATGGTGGGGAGCCGACCCTCATACTTGCATAACTTTCTACAAAACATATATAAGATCGATTATTGATTATGGATGTACTCTATATGGAACCGCAACTCCAAGCTTACTAAAAAAATTAGAAATTGTACAGTACACCAGTAGAACCACTTCGAGTTGAAGCCTTAGAACTGCCATTAGAACTTCGTAGAACATTACTAATAGAAAATTAATTATTAAATCCCATTACAGACAGCCAGCAATTATTAAAAATATTTCGGAGTTAAATATATATGACCTTCCAAACAAATATTGGGCCAAAATACCTTCGCCCATTACATGCCAGGTATTTAGGGAAAATTATAACTTAATTAATAATTTACATGTTCCCAAGGCATATGAACTTAATGATTTCTTCACATCACTGAAATACGTACACGTTGAAATTCCAAATTATAATCATAATATAATGACCAGTATCAGTATCAGATTATTTATCAAAATATGATAGTTGCATTAAAATATATACGGATGCTTCCAAACAATCCAGTGGTGTAGGGTGCGCATTCTATGCCCCGTCAGTGAAGGTTCAAATGCAATTTAAACTTAATAACTACTTCTATTTTTTCTGCAGAAGCAATCGGAATTATCAAAGCTCTTGAATTCATTGAACGACATGGTTATAAAAAATCCATCATAATATCGGATTCCTTATCAGTTCTCACGAGCATTAGCCAACCTTTTGATATAAATGCTACCTACTTATGAAAATCAAATCATTCCAAAAATTAAACTGAAAATCGAAAAGCTACGCCCAAAAGATTTCGATATCAGTTTTTTGTGGATAAAAGCACATATTGGACTGCAGCATAATGAACATGTGGATAATCTAGCCAAAGAAGCCGTAAAAAATGGACTACCAATAAATAATACTATAAACGTGGATGAGTGCCTTACCCAATGTAAAATTAATCTAAAAGAAAGATGGAAAAATTTATGGCATGAGTATTGCATTGAAAAACCTACAAGATATACACTCTTACATCCAGAAATTCCCAACCAATACTGTTACAGGAACTATCAATTACCGCGTAGTAGTATAGTCACTATAAGTAGAAATTGACTGTCTCGACCCTTACTTCGTGGAATATGCTCATATTAGTGTTTTTAAATGAAACTCAAGGTCTCTAGTTAATTCCACAATATAATACAAGTTATTGAAAATTCTAAAAAATTGACAATTGTTTCGATAAATCAATATCATCGTCAGAATGACAGAAGTTACATTTCATTTTATGCCTACCTGATGTTTAGTAGTTATATTTTTGGCTAGACCAAGAAGTAACCTAACTTGTGATTGGCTTAATATATGTTTATAGAAAAAAGAAGAAGATGTGATATTACAAATATTGAAGCTTAGATATTATTAGCCCTATGGTGATATCCTGGATATCATTTTTCCAATTAAGATCAGTATAACTGTGCAATGATATAGAAAACCAGGAAAACTATATCTGCTGATCTTTACAATTATCACTTAAGAAGACAGTTTATTAGTGGAGAATTCCCTAGATTTAACTGTTCATTGACAACTTCATATTGTGGGTTTCTTAAATGTCTTCTAATTTCCAGTTCTTCAAGGAAATCCAGTTCTTGTTTCTTTTCACAAATATGCAGCACTTCTAGTTCTGTGTTAGGTGTCAATGAATGATTGGTGTCAAGTAGATGTTTTGCGTAGTGAGATTTATCTGGTTGTTTTAATCTGTAAGCTCGTTAGTGCTCACTGTATCGTATTTCAAAATTCCTAAGGGTCTGACCCAAATAGACAGCATTACATTCTGGACATTTGAGTTTATATATACCTGACTTCTTTAATAGTGGTATTTTTGTTTTTACATTTAACAATTTTGTACTAACGTTACTTTCTGTTTTAAAAGAAATTGTTGCATTCGTTGCTGAAGATATTATCTTTGAAATATTATTAGAAATATTTCCTGCATATGTGATGGTTTTATAAGTTTTAATTTCATCAGCTTGTTTAGGATATATTAGTTGTAATGCCACTTTTTTCTCTTTTTTACTAATTAGTTTATTTATCATATCTAATGGATAACCATTAGAAGTTGCTATTTGTCTAATTGTATTAATCTCTCTATCAAAATTACATTTGTTCATAGGAACTGAAAAAGCTCTATGTATCATTGAATTATATGCTGCTAGTCTGTGTGAGACAGGGTGGTTAGAATTGAATGGAATTGTCACATCAGTCTGTGTTGGTTTTCGGTAAATTGAATAATCAAGTACATTATTAACTCTTTGAATTTTTAAATCAAGAAAATTGATTGAGCTATTTTCTTCAATTTCTAATGTAAATTTAATTTTCGGGTGTAAATTATTGATGTGGTTGAAAAATACATCTAATTGTCGCTCACTACCCATAAAACAAGCTAATATGTCATCCACATATCTATACCAAAATAAAATATTTTTCGAAATATTACTTTCAAAGATCTTTCTTTCTAAATTGTCCATAAAAATGTTTGCTAAAATAGGTGATATAGGGCTTCCCAAGGAGGGGAATGCTACTGTCATTTTGACGACTGAAAATTCCAATTCCAAAGTATATAACTTTATAGAATCCAGCGATGTAGAAGTTCTTAAAGCAGACCCAACAAAGAAGTTTTCTAATAATGTAAGGGATATTGTTAATAATTCAAATTATCTTTTAAATGATTACGAAAAGAGGTCTATCATACATAAGAATCCTCATTGTCCACAATTATATGGAACAGTTAAATTACATAAAATAACGAAACCAATTAGACCTGTAGTCTCTTATGTTAATGCTCCTAATAATATATTGGCAAAAAAGCTCAACAATATACTCAATACTTACGGATATGAATCTCAGTACTCAATTAGAAATTCAATAGAACTAATCAAAAAGTTGAAATCAATCCACTTGCAAGATAACTATAAACTCATATCGTTCGATGTAACTAATATGTTTACTAAAATTCCTCCTAAAGAATGTCTAATACTTGTAAGAAAATTACTAGAAGATAAAAATATTAATCCAGGAATAATATCAGATATACTTAATTTATTTGATGTATGCATTAATCAGAATTATTTCACTTTTGACAATAAGATATATATTCAAAATGAAGGTTTACCAATGGGAAGCCCTATATCACCTATTTTAGCAAACATTTTTATGGACAATTTAGAAAGAAAGATCTTTGAAAGTAATATTTCGAAAAATATTTTATTTTGGTATAGATATGTGGATGACATATTAGCTTGTTTTATGGGTAGTGAGCGACAATTAGATGTGTTTTTCAACCACATCAATAATTTACACCCGAAAATTAAATTTACATTAGAAATTGAAGAAAATAGCTCAATCAATTTTCTTGATTTAAAAATTCAAAGAGTTAATAATGTACTTGATTATTCAATTTACCGAAAACCAACACAGACTGATGTGACAATTCCATTCAATTCTAACCACCCTGTCTCACACAGACTAGCAGCATATAATTCAATGATACATAGAGCTTTTTCAGTTCCTATGAACAAATGTAATTTTGATAGAGAGATTAATACAATTAGACAAATAGCAACATCTAACGGTTATCCATTAGATATGATAAATAAACTAATTAGTAAAAAAGAGAAAAAAGTGGCATTACAACTAATATATCCTAAACAAGCTGATGAAATTAAAACTTATAAAACCATCACATATGCAGGAAATATTTCTAATAATATTTCAAAGATAATATCTTCAGCAACGAATGCAACAATTTCTTTTAAAACAGAAAGTAACGTTAGTACAAAATTGTTAAATGTAAAAACAAAAATACCACTATTAAAGAAGTCAGGTATATATAAACTCAACTGTCCAGAATGTAATGCTGTCTATTTGGGTCAGACCCTTAGGAATTTTGAAATACGATACAGTGAGCACTTACGAGCTTACAGATTAAAACAACCAGATAAATCTCACTACGCAAAACATCTACTTGACACCAATCATTCATTGACACCTAACACAGAACTAGAAGTGCTGCATATTTGTGAAAAGAAACAAGAACTGGATTTCCTTGAAGAACTGGAAATTAGAAGACATTTAAGAAACCCACAATATGAAGTTGTCAATGAACAGTTAAATCTAGGGAATTCTCCACTAATAAACTGCCTTCTTAAGTGATAATTGTAAAGATCAGCAGATATAGTTTTCCTGGTTTTCTATATCATTGCACAGTTATACTGATCTTAATTGGAAAAATGATATCCAGGATATCACCATAGGGCTAATAATATCTAAGCTTCAATATTTGTAATATCACATCTTCTTTTTTCTATAAACATATATTAAGCCAATCACAAGTTAGGTTACTTCTTGGTCTAGCCAAAAATATAACTACTAAACATCAGGTAGGCATAAAATGAAATGTAACTTCTGTCATTCTGACGATGATATTGATTTATCGAAACAATTGTCAATTTTTTAGAATTTTCAATAACTTATATTATATTGTGGAATTAACTAGAGACCTTGAGTTTCATTTAAAAAAACTATAAGTAGACGTAAGTTTGGCCATGCATGCTATCCCGCACATCTTAATGAAATAAAAGTAATAGATTCGAATATCTGCGACACTTGTTACCGTATATGCGACCTGAAACACATTTTTTTTTGAATGTAATAAATATACACAACATAGAGAAGATATGTATAGAGAACTTATAAAAATCGATGTTCTACCTCCCTTCAATGTAATGAACTTACTGTCATTAAATAGGCTGCCTGTTTATAACGTTTTACTGACATTCATTAAAGCATGCAATTTAAAACTGTAATAATATGTAGCTCCTTATCCTTTATAAGTGAACCTAACCTGATTATTCCCTATTAGTACCGTGGTCTACCTTTTTTGTGAGTTAGCCACCCTGAAATACCTCTGGGTGTGAAACGTATATCCTTAACCAATCCAAATTGATTCTTACAGTTAACATATTTGGTACCCTTTTTAGTACTGTAGCGCATGGCTAAATGGACTATGTCTTGCGGCCAAAGAAACAAAAAAAACTCAACGTTATTATTTAAAAAATGTGCCGTAACTCCAATATAACTAATTGTGTTGACCAAAGACCAACAGTCTGTCGTAATACAAAACTTTTTACCTGTTTCAACAATGTTTTTCATTTTATTAAGGGATTTTTCATACATAGCGGGGATAGCAGTTTTAGACACAGTGTGCCTACTGGGTAACTCGTATGAAGATTTAAAGCAGAAACAAATTGCCGGTATCTTCAACTATTCGAAAGGGTTGAAAATCCAAAATAAACAGTAAATTTAATTGATTATCAATACAATGTTTTGTTTTTTGCGTTAGTTTTGTTTGGAAGAAAACCTGTAATTTTTTGTTCATCAACGGCCATTCGAGATGTGGATGGCTTCTGGGACATCTAATAAGTTGGGGAAGAACAAGTAATATCGTCTTGTGGACTAGCATCTTCATGCGCTTGCGAACTCTCTCCGACTTCACTTTCTGTTGAAATTCTTCGTCCGCTTGCAGGCTGTAAATATCAAAAATAAAAATTAAATATATGCAAATAGCGCAAATACACACTTTGCTGACAAAGTAAATAGGCACAATAAATTTTTTTTAAACATATTGAAAATTATTTATTTCATAAAACTTACCAGTTTTGTTGCACTTGTTGGAAGATATACTGTTGAATGTTTATTTCGCATATGCGACTTTAAATTTGAAATTGACGTTCTGTATCAAATTTTTGCTTTACAAATATTGCACTTTGCATAAATTTCATCAATAGGCTCGAAAAACTGCCACATTTCACTTGTTTTCCGCTTTTTCAAATGCGACATTTTTTTAAAATTTGGTACCGAAAATGATCACTTGAATCACGATTGAAAAAACAAAAATATTGCCTGCAGCGCTTTTATATGATAGGTATAAGCGAATCCACTAGTTAAGCAAAAGTACGTTTTAAATATCACAATGCAATAAAATATTTTTACTATACCTTTGTTTGCATTAGAAGTATTGGAATCTGTGAAATATTATAGAAAACTGTAATTCTGCTTCATTGGGTGAGGGGCGTGAAGTTAGAGTCGAGAACGCTCAGAATAAAATACGATGCATTTTGCTATTTCGGTCTGTTTCACTGAACGCGATGGAAAGCGAGTAGTTGTGTTGAGTGTTAGTTAACGCGATTTCGCATATTCTAAAAAATCGCTGTTTCTGTCAATCGCCGTTATTTGCGATTTTAGTCAACCGTTGCTATCAGCGATTTTTCAATAACGGCTATTAAATCACCGATAGCGATGTATTGCTCATGTCTATTCTGGGGTGATTATTAAAACGTTTTATAAAATGGCGTCGGCTCTTGTACCTTGAAACACTCGTGGTCGTGCACCTTAGAATACCGAATAAGTCATTACTGATGAAATTGACACGTTAAATTATAAAATTATAATATTGTAACGGAATAGCTACATAGTAACAGGCCTCGGACATATGACAGCGACATAACCTAGAATGGAGAAGTTGACAAAGGCTGACAGAAGGAGGAGGACTGACAAGAAATAGAGAGAGGATGGCTGGGGAATTTTGGGAAGTCAAGAAAAAGTGACGTTTTAGAAAAGATTTCAAAGTAAAGAGTTTGTCCATGTAAATATCCTTTTTAGTTGCTGTTTAGTTCGTTGAATTGTTTGTAAATAAATTGTTTTAACCCTCACTCGTATTACAATTGGTGTCAGGTGTGGGGTTAAAATTTCAAGATGACCGGGAAGAAAATAAGCCAGTTGTTAGTTACAGAATTGAGAAGAGAGCTGGAAGAACTTGATTTGGACACGACAGGTCCCAAAGCGGTATTACTGGCACGATTGAAAGGGCATTATGAAAGCCAGGGTATTGATCCTGAGACTGTGGAGTTTGAAGATATCTCCATGAAGACCATGACCGTGATCCGAGATGAAATCTCCCAAAAGATGTCCAGCCTCTCCAATGAACTCTTCCAGAAGGTGTCCAGTTTGTCCATGGAGATATCCAGCCTGTCCGCCGAGATGTTCAGCCAGCGTGACGAGATCTCTCGGAAGGTGTCTCAACAAGAAGGGAGAATAGCCGGCATTGAAGAAGAGATGCAAAAGCTGCAAAATATTGTCTCCCATCCCCCAAGACCCGTATGCAGAGAGGGAGAGCCCAATCCACAGGTAGAGAGGTTAGAGAGTAGCTTGTCGACCCTCGAAATCAAGTTCCAGGCGATGGAAGAACGATTCTCCGACCAGCCGTCAAGGGGTGAACTGCGTCAGGAGTCCTACACAGCAGGAGAGTCCAAGGCAAGATTGAAGCCACCAACCTTCGACGGCACGACTTCCTGGCCCAACTACCTCAAGCAATTCAACGCAGCGGCCAGCGCCAATGGATGGTGCTCCAGAGAAAAGGCGGTAGCTTTGACAGTTGCCCTACGAGGTGATGCTCTTGATGTCCTGCAAACTCTCCATGCCGACGAGTCTGAAGACTTCGACCAACTGGTGAAGCGCCTGGAGATGAGGTATGGCCAAGCGCACCTAGAGCAAGTCTACCAGTACCGGCTCAAAAACAGAAGGCAGAAAGCTGGTGAATCTATCCAGGAGTTTGAAGCGGGGGTTGCAAGAATGGTCCGCTTTGCATATTCTTCGGCCAATGAAAGCATTTTGGAATGCCTAGCTGTCCAGGCATTCATAGACGGCTTAAGAGATCAGGAGTTGCAAAGAGCGCTGCGCTTGGCCCGTCCCAAAGCTCTAGTGGATGCCCTGTCAACAGCATTGGAGTTTGAAGCAGCCACTGAAGCGTCTCGTTCCCATGCTAGAGTTAGATCCGTGACCAGCCAGTCCAGAGAAGATATGCACCAAGGGGAGCGGAGCCAAGAGATTCTACAAGAACTGGTGAGCCTGATGAAGACGATGGCGTCGAGGAAGAGGAGACCCGTACGATGTTGGAACTGCGGTGAACTTGGTCACGTCAGAAGCGCATGCCAACGTCGCGGGAAGACAACCCAAGATGACACCGAGCAGCAGGAAAACTAGAACGGGTCGACTCCAAGAGGGCGAAATCGACCGCAAGCAGCCTGCAAGACCCTCTACTCGTCCTGACTTCAGTAAGACATCGACCCAACAGCATCTACGTAGATGGTACAGTAGACGGCAAGAAATATTCAATGTTGGTGGATACAGGAGCATCTAAGACCATCATTCGCCGAAGGGTCGTCAAGAAAAAGAAATTGTCGCCCTCCAGATGGCGACTACGAACAGCTACAGGGGAAGCCGCCCAGGTCCACGGCGAGGTAGACGTAAGAATTATGTTTGGCTCTACCCAGGTTTCGCATTCAGCTTTAGTAGCCGAAATTGAAGAGGACGTCATATTGGGGATGGACATCATGGATTCCTTTGGCTTCCAACTAGACCTCAAACATCGAGTCATCCACGTCGGTACCGAGGAATTAATTCTACACCAGCGAGAAACAGCCATCGCGGAGGTGATGCTATCTGAGGATGCCGAACTACCAGCAAGGTGTGAGTCCATAGTCGTAGCTCGTCTGAATAGGGCCATGGAAGACGCAACTGCAGCCATAGTAGAGCCCAGAAATCACGACCAGGAACTGGGACGGGGCATTCTTGTTGGTAAGTCACTGATCCAATCCGCTTCAAGGGTGCCCGTTCGTCTGATCAATCTAAACGACCATCCAGTTACCCTCAAGAAAGGCACTCAAGTAGGAACCCTCGAGCCAATAACCGAAGTTATCCACCGGGGGACCCCTAAGAAAGAACAGCACTCGGACAAGCTCAGTCAGATCCTAGCCACCGTCCATCCATCCCTGTCCCGGCAACAAAAGAAGAAGGTGAGAGATCTAGTTAACCGTTACCATTCCATTCTCGGTTCATCCGATGGCAAACTAGGGAGAACCAGTGTGGTAAAACATAAGATTGACACAGGTGATACTCGTCCTATCCGTCAAGCTGCTCGGCGACTTCCCCAGGCGAAGAAGGCAGAAGCAGAAAGTACTCTTCAAGGGATGATAAAAGACGGAGTAGTAGAACCTTCAAACAGCCCTTGGATCTCTCCAGTAGTTCTTGTGAAAAAGAAAGATGGTTCGACAAGGTTCTGCGTTGACTATCGCAAGCTCAACGAAGTCACCAAGAAGGACAGTTACCCGCTGCCTAGAATCGACGACGCACTCGACGCACTAGCAGGTTCCAAGTTGTTTTCCACTTTGGATTTGAAGAGTGGTTACTGGCAGGTGGAAATGGATCCTGCCGACAAAGAGAAGACGGCTTTCACAAGCGGAACAGGCCTGTGGCAGTTTACGGTACTTCCGTTTGGTCTTTGCAATGCCCCAGCCACCTTCGAAAGACTGATGGAGAATATCCTCAGGGGTTTGTCTTGGGAGACCTGCCTAGTGTATTTGGATGACGTCATCATTCTGGGGCGAACATTTGAGGAGACGCATTTGACGAATCTTGAAGAGGTTTTCAAGAGACTTCAAGCAGCCAATATGACATTAAACGTGAAGAAGTGCCACCTTTTCCAGACTAAAGTCAACTATCTAGGGCATGTAGTTAGCGGAGAAGGTATAGCTGTAGATCCAGACAAGATCCACGTAGTCCAGCAATGGCCAACCCCTTCTGACAAACATCAACTTCGAAGCTTCCTGGGACTTTGCTCCTATTATCGACGCTACGTGAAGATGTTTGGGGACATCGCCAAACCGCTAACCCGATTGACTGAGGAAGGTAGAAGATTCAGCTGGGATGAAGAGTGCCAAGTTGCCTTTGAAAGTTTGAAGAAGCAGCTGACATCAACTCCGATTCTGGGCTATCCACTTCCTGATGGAAAGTTTATTCTCGATACAGACGCCAGCAACGTGGGAATTGGTGCTGTTCTTTCCCAGCTCCAGGATGGCCGAGAAAGGGTCGTTGGGTACTTCAGCAAGACCTTATTTAACCTGAGCGTAACTACTGCGTTACCAGGCGAGAGCTCCTGGCAGTGGTGAAATCTGTTGAGCATTTGTACAAGTACTTGTATGGAAGGAAGTTCTTGATCCGAACCGACCATGCCAGCTTGAAGTGGCTACTTAATTTCAAGAATCCTGAGGGCCAAGTCGCAAGATGGTTGGAAAAACTTCAAGAATATGACTTCCAGATCGAATACCGACCCGGCACAAGGCACCGTAATGCCGACGCACTCTCCAGAAGACCATGCCAACCGACTTGCTCCCATTGCAGCCGCAAGGAAGAGAAGGATGCCAGCTTGCACCAGATCAAAGTCGTAAGTGAAGAATGGCCTCAAGACAGAATTCAACAGCATCAAATGAACGACGCGGACCTTGGAAAAATAATTGATTGGAAGTCAGTAAATCGTCGACCGACTTGGCAAGAAGTATCGTCATCTTCGCCGATTTTGAAGTCATACTGGGCACAGTGGAATTCCCTGATTATTGACGACGGTTTGCTGAAAATAATCATCGAGAATAACGAGGGCACCGAATCCAAGAAACAACTATTGGTTCCTAGGACTTGTGTCTCTGAAGTATTACGACATCTTCATGATGGACCGTCCGGAGGACACCTGAGTGTGAAGAAGACCTTGCAGAAGGTACGGGAACGATTCTACTGGGTAAACTGTTCCGAGGATGTAAGAGATTGGTGCCGAAAATGTACCACCTGTGCTGCAAGCTGCGGACCACACCGTAAGCAGAGGGCTGGTATGCAGCAGTACATCGTGGGGAGCCCATTCGAGAGAGTCGCCATAGATGTGATGGGACCACTACCAGAAAGCGAAGCGGGTATGAAGTACATCGTCATCATCATGGACTACTTCACCAAGTGGGTAGAAGCATATGCAGCTGCCAATCAAGAAGCCCCTACCATAGCCGACGTCCTGGTGAAGGAATTCATCAGTCGGTTCGGAGTGCCCTTGGAACTACATTCGGATCAGGGAAGAAACTTTGAAAGCAAGCTATTCCAAGAGGTTTGCCAGAAGTTGGGGATCCGAAAGACTAGAACAACGGCGCTACGTCCACAGTCCGATGGAATGGTGGAACGCATGAACCGGACTCTAGTCAAGCATTTGTCGAAGGTCGTCTCTGATCATCAGCGGGACTGGGACGAACATATTCCATTCTTCTTGATGGCATACCGATCAGCTGTGAATGAGTCTTCAGGGCAGACACCGACGAAAGTCCTTTTCGGTCAAGAAATAAAACTTCCATGTGACCTGGTGTTTGGTTGCAAGCCTGGTGAAGATATCGCCGGAGATGATTATGTATCCAATCTCCGGAGGAAGATGGAAGACACCCATAAACTGGTTCGTACTAACCTGCAATTAGCCAGCAACCGAAGAAGTACTACGATAGCCGAGCTGAAGAATCGTGTTACAAAGAAGGTGATCTCGTCTGGCTTTACAATCCACGAAGAAGACGAGGGTTATGTCCTAAATTACAAAAGAACTGGGAGGGTCCATATGTCATCAAAAAGAAGATCAACGATGCTATTTATCGAATCTTTAAAACTCCTAGAGGATAGCCGATTGTAGTCCATTCTGATCGGCTAGCATCATATGCCGGGGACCACGATGAAGGTGTGCAAGTACAACAACTACTGGGCGAAGAGCATTCCAAGTTCGAAGACTTCATGAAGGTCTACGGAACGGAACCGACTGCGGTTACACCCACAAATCCGAAGATGGTAAAGGCATTCCAGGAGTAATGCATCTAAGGAAGGGGGCAGTGTAACGGAATAGCTACATAGTAACAGGCTTCGGACATATGACAGCGACATAACCTAGAATAGAGAAGTTGACAAAGGCTGACAGAAGGAGGAGGACTGACAAGAAATAGAGAGAGGATGGCTGGGGAATTTTGGGAAGTCAAGAAAAAGTGACGTTTTAGAAAAGATTTCAAAGTAAAGAGTTTGTCCATGTAAATATCCTTTTTAGTTGCTGTTTAGTTCGTTGAATTGTTTGTAAATAAATTGTTTTAACCCTCACTCGTATTACAATATGTTACATTGCTACTTTATTTCAGATTTCCCGTATAATGCCAAGTAAAACTGGAGTAAAACGACCACCGGTTGACACAGAAAATTTTAAGCAAGCTATATTAGAGATCACTCTTGACCATTAAGATAAAATGTCTGGGAGAAGCAGCTAAAAGCTACGAAATATTAACTGATATTTTGTTACGACATGTTAAAATACACCGTAATAATAGCGGGGAAGAATTTATGTACGAAAATAATCTGGACGTATACAAATATTTTTCGTCAGATAAAGAAAAAACTTGTGAAGTATATTATTACTGTTACGAAAATGCATTACGGATTATCAAAAAAAATGTGTGCGAGAATTTGCATTTAAATTTGCAGAGTCAAATAATAAGATAATGCCACAAAACTGGGAATAGGAAAAATCGGCATGTGAAAAATAGATGCATCACTTTATGAAGGGGCATGACAATGAGCGATCGATATGAAAACCGGAAGCGACGAGTCTGGCCAGAGCAACCAGCTTTAATAGATCCAATGTTGACAAGTTCGTCTCCAACGTAGAGAACGTTCACAGACGATTTAACGTTATTTCCCCAGAGAGGATTTGGAATCTAGACGAAACTGGGTGCACAACTGTTCAAACAACGCCAAAAATAGTAGCACCCAAAGGTATAAAATAAATAGGGAGTACGACATCAGCAGGACGAGGACAGCGGAATAAGTGCTACAGAAAATCACATACCGCACTTCATAATTTTCCTCGGGGTAACTTTTGGAGAGTATATGATACATGGAGCGCCACCTGGTACCCAAGGCTCGGTAAACCCATCTGGTTGATCAAATGATGAACAATTTGTGAAATTCAATAAACATGTAAAGCTCTCTAAAAACGAACCAGTGCTTCTAATCATGGGTAACCATGGAACACACTGCACATTTGATGCAGTAGATCTGGCTTCAAAGAACGGGATCAAGATAGTTACATTCCCTCCTCACACTCACCATCGGTTGCAGCCACTAGATATTAGCGTGTTTGGTCCCTCCAAAACTTTTACCAAGGTTTGGATCAATGGCATATTAACAATAACAGTGTCAATTTATAATGTAACTGAAATAATAGGATAATAGGATAGAGCTTTTTCAACCGCCAACATTTGTTGTGGTTTCAAAAGTAGCGGAATCTATCCTCTGAATAAGGGAATTTTTGGCGAAGATCAGTTCTTACCGTCTTCGGTGACAGATAGAGCTGGAGACCAACTACTTTCGGGACCTTCATCAAGACCAGATAAATTAGAACAGATATAAAAGGAAAAGTGATCGACAAAGATCAGATAAATTGAGAACCCTCAAGAAGTCCGATCATCCCTCGACGTTCATATTTCCAGGAGCAATTACCATTGTCCAAAGGAAACAACTCAGAAGAAAAGAGAAAGGATCTACATCTAGAAAAGGAAATAAAAAAATTAAAAGTTGTGTAAACAAAAAAGGAAGCAGGTAACTAGAACATTGGTTAGGAGACGCTCCAGCAGCAGTAGCAATGACGATGAACTAGGAAGAAAGTGACGTCGAAGGGAATATACTTAATGATATATTATCAAATTCCTCAGATAATTCCGACGATGGTGACATTGACCTAGTACCGCCAACATCGAATGACGTGGCAGTTGGAGATTTTGTGCGAGTCTCTTTTAAAGGAAAAATTGAACTGGTTGGTTCACTATCTGGTTTGTATACAAGATTGCCTTCCTAAAAATGAGTTTTCCATAAGTTTTTTAAGAAAAAGATCACCTCGGGCATTTCATTATCCATCTGTGCCAGATGTAGCAACTGTCGATATTGAAGACTTAGTGGTTAAACTATCCTGCATAAATATAGTCGGGACTTCAAGAACAAAGGATGTAAAGTCTAGCTTTTAATTTTCCTTTTTATATATTTAATACGAAATAATATACCAATGTGCGTATTGTATTTTTCAGTTCGGAACTAATAAAATGTTAAAGTTCTTTCGTTAATATTAAGCTAATTTACAATGGGTAAAGGTATAACACTATGTATTTCAAAGTACACGAATACTGTTGTAGTACCTTGCAACAATGTTGAATTTTCAAAAAAAAATGTACATGAATTATATCAACGATTCCCATAGAAACCGATGAGTTGCTGTTCCACGGTAAAATATGAAGGCCCCGTAATCAGCATAAATATTATATATACAAAATTACTTGTTGTAAATAAAGTTAGTCAGTTACTAGATTTCATGTTGTTTGTCGTAGTTCGTAGAACTATCATTTTGTAAAATAAACGTTTTTAAAAAGAGTATTTCGAGTTAGTAATTTGAAAGTGGCGCTGTCAGTAGGATATTCAGAATTAATACGTATCGAACGCGTTAATTTTCGTTTTAACGATTGACTGAGTATCGGAATCTACGGACATAGTTGTTTTGTACAAGTGGAAGTTTAGAGTGGCTCCTAGAACGTCAGGAAACCCAGTGTATCACACACCGAACCGATCCCGAGCACGAAGAAGTACATCAACGGGAATTGGAACGACAATAGTCCAATTTTGCAGAGATATTCATCTGAGGAAGACAAAAATTACCGAACCGGAGTATATCTCTATAGGAATGCTTGAAATATTTCTTCTATCATTACTGTAAGTACAATAAATTTTTATGTCTGAAGTTGACCAATTATCAAACATTCTTCAAAGTTTAAAATTAGATCCTTCAACTGACTCACTAATTTTAAATCAAAGTTCAATTAATAATAATTCAATCATGGCCGAATTTAAACCAGAATATCTAAAATGTGTGCTAGATTTGGATGGCAATCCAAATGATTTGAACAGATATCTAAGTGTCTGTAAATCATTATTTGATTCATTTTACAGAATAGACACACCAAATTGTTTCCAAAATGTGTATTTATTGAATTGTCTATTATCTAAATTAACTGGTAATGCTAAATTAGTTGTAAATATACAAAATGTATCTACTTGGAATGAGTTGAGAGATGTTTTAACGAGAAATTTCGCAGATCAGAGAGACGAGACTTGTCTAAATAGGGATTTAGTAATGATGAGACAACAATCAAATGAAAAACCATAGCAATTCTATGATAGAGTTTTAAACATTCTCAATCTTTTGTGTAGTTATGTAGACGTTCATGAAATCGAAAATGAATCAAAAATTTTAAAAAGAAATTTATATAATAATGCAGCTTTAACAACATTTTTATCAGGACTTAAAGAACCGTTAGGTACTACTATTAGATGCACGAAACCAAATAATTTAGCCGAAGCTTTACAATATGTTTTAAAAGAAGACAATGCACATTATTTCCAAAATTTTACTCATAAAACAAATATAAAGCAACCGCAATACTCTGGTAAGCCTTTTGTACAACGACAGAATGTTAACAGTAATCCAACTCAATTTAATACTCATACACCTAATAATTTCTTTAGAGCACAGGGATCATTTTCATCTCAACCTATACCTGTTCGCCCTATAACTCCAAGACAACCCCAACGTTTTCCTACGAATTGTCAAGTCTTCAAACCTCAACAGAACCATAATGCATTCAAAGCAAATCAAAATTTAAATTTACCAAAACCCACACCCATGAGTATTTCCACAAGAAATACAGTGAACAATCACCCAATGAGTTCACATATCAGAAACTCATACCCAGGTCCTTCAAATCAAAATCATTTCCCAAATTCTCGACCACAAAATAATTTTATAGCCGAGGAATTATTTAATGCTGATATTAAGGACGAGGAAACCGAACAATATTATTATATCAGAATTTAGGGGAAACATAGCCCCCGAATCAATTCCATTAAATTTAAGTGATAATAGTGAATTGCCTTATATAATATTCCCCGAGTATAATATCAAACTTTTAATAGATTCTGGATCATCAAAATCCTTCATAGATCCCGAAATTGCATTTGAATATTTTTCAGATAACCTAACTCATGACCCATTTACTGTAAAATCAGTTTTTCAAGAATCTTCCCATAAATATAGCACTCTAATCCCTTCTTCAAAAATTTTCAATTTATCTGATAGTTTAAATCTCAAATTCTATGTATTCAAATTCTATTGTGTGTTCCAAGGACTTATTGGCCTAGATAACTTGAAATTATTGAAAGCCAACATAAACTTTTCTAGTGGATGGTTGATGACTCCACATAGTAAAATTAAATTAAATTTTCATAAAACTCAGAAAGACATAAATTCTATTACTATCGAACCTAGAACTGAGAAGGTTATCAAAATAAAAACAAGTATAAAAAATGGTGAAATCATCATTCCACACCAAAAATTTCACGGTTGTGAAATACCAGAGTCGCTATCAATTGCAATAAATGGAGAAGCCATTACTACAATTCTAAATATCACAACAAATCCAGTTAAATTCAGTTTTTCAGAACCACTTCCTGTAGAAAAATTTGATAACAATGTTTTTAAAAATTTCGAATTGAATAACCTAGAAGACACTTCTACACAAACTTTAGATTTAAATAATATTAGAACAGATCACTTGAACGACGAGGAAAAATCCAAAATACTTAAACTTTGTTCCGAATATTCTGACATATTTTATAACGAAAACACACCACTTACTTTCACGAACAAAATTAAACATGAAATACGAACCACCGACGAGATTCCTGTTTACGCTAAAACCTATCCATATCCTTTTGTGTACAAAAAAGAAGTAGATAAACAAATTCAGAAATTTCTTGAACATAAAATTATCCGACCAAGCTCAAGTGCCTGGAATGCGCCAATTTGGGCCATACCCAAGAAACAAGACGCTTCTGGGAAAGCCAAATTTCGTGTAGACTATAGACGCCTTAACGAAAAAACTATTGACGACAAGTACCCACTTCCTAATATAACGGAATTATTAGACAAGTTAGGTAGATGCCAATACTTTACAACTTTGGATCTAGCTTCAGGTTTTCATCAGCTAGAGATGGCTGAAAAAGATATAGAGAAAACAGCTTTCAGTACCGAATCCGGACACTGGGAGTTCCTCCGGATGCCATTCGGTGTGAAAAATGCCCCAGCTACCTTCCAGCGGGCAATGGACAATATACTACGAGGCATACAAGATGAAAAATGCCTTGTATACCTTGACGATATAATCGTTTTTTCCACTTCATTACAGGAGCATCTAGAGAGACTAAAATGTGTATTTGATCGACTTAGAGAATCTAATTTCAAGATTCAATTAGATAAATCGGAATTCCTGAGAAAAGAAGTAGCTTATCTCGGACATGTAGTCACCCCTTCTGGAGTGAAATGCAACCCAGATAAAATTGAAGCCATCAAAGATTACCCTATACCCAAAACTACTAAACAAACCAAAGGATTTTTGGGACTGATGTGATATTATAGACGTTTTATAAAAAACTTCGCCCACTTGACGAAACCACTGACAAAATGCCTAAAAAAGGGCGCGACAATCGAACACTATGACGAATTCTTATCATGCTTCGAAACATGCAAAAATATTCTGATCAATGACCCAATTCTCTAGTAACCCGACTTCACGAAACCTTTCAACTTGACCACAGACGCCAGTAATGTAGCACTCGGTGCAGTGCTTTCCCAAGGTCCTATCGGAAAAGATCTTCCAATCGCTTACGCATCTCGAACCCTTAACGATTCTGAACGCAATTATGATACCACAGAAAAAGAACTTTTGGCCATTATATGGGCCACCAAATATTTCCGACCTTATTTATATGGCAAAAAATTTTCCATTGTTTGTGACCACAAACCACTTCAATGGCTTTTTTCTCTAAAAGACCCAAATTCTAAACTCATTAGATGGCGAATTAAATTAGATGAATTTGATTATAAAATTGTATATAAACGTGGAAGCCCTAATACTAATGCGGATGCATTATCTAGAATAGAAATAAATACTAAAGAAACGAACGAAATTCTTAATGATGAAAATTTTTGGAAAAATGTTGACGATGTTTTGAGCCGCGATATAAATTTTAGCAATGAACCAATTCCGCCTCAATCACAACGAAGTATTAATACACCTTCGCCATTTACAGTTGAAAATCAACTAAAAATTCCAACAACAGAAGTAACTCAAGACGATAACCCTGACCTAGATACTATATCCTTGATAGTAAATCCCGACGCTGAACTAGACAATGAAAATTTGTCGACAACAAACTCAAGTGACAACAATCCTGACTCTGCATTACAGCAGATAACACCTGACCGTCAAAATGAACCCAACGACGATAGAATCAACGTAGACGAAAACGAGTCTCTTACGATTCATTCTAATGCTGAAGAAAATCCGGTAATAGGTATGCCTATCGCAAAATGCGCAGTTAACGTCGGACAAAATCAAATTATAATTAGTTCCGTTTTACATTCTCCAGCGAAACCTAAAGTTAGAATATTATTTGAGAAAAAGAAACAAATAATTGTGCAAATATCAAAAAATAACCTAGAACAAGACATTATCAATTTTATTAAAGAATTTATTTCACCAAATATTCAATATCACGTTAATTTCGAAAGCCCCGAATTGTACGACCATTTTCGACATTATTACAAAACTATTTCAGATCAAATTCAATCCAATTAAAACGTTGTACCACGAAATTAATAGATGTAACAGATCAAGAAGAGATCAAAACTATCATACAAAGCTATCACGAAGGAAAAACAAATCACCGAGGAATAGATGAAACTTATTTAAGATTAAAAGAAAAATATTATTGGCCTAACGTAAAAGAATCCGTACAAACATTTATAAACGAATGTCAAATTTGCCATCAAAGTAAATATGAACGAAATCCAGTACATATGCAATTAAATATCACCCCAACCGCCTCGAATCCATTTAGATTCTTTCACGATCGAACAAACAAAATTTTCAACTATTATTGATAGCTTTTCTAAATACGCTCAAGCATATCACATAAATTCTGCCTCTGGTACAGAAGTGGTAGACAATCTTATCAAATTCTTCTCTCATCACGGCATACCGAAACAAATCATAGTTGACAATGGCACAGAATTTAAAAATTTCGTATTAACAGAACTACTGAGCCTTCATAAAAATTCAAGTTCATTTTACCTCTCCCAATCATCCTCAATCCAACGGACAAATAGAAAGACTCCATTCAACTCTAATAGAACGTATACGACTCCTAAATACTAAAGGTTTCTCAAAAACCCCAGTTAAAATGAAAATGTTATATGCTATACTTGCTTACAATCATTCGATTCTTTCCAGTACAAAAATGAAACCGATAGATATAGTCAACGGACATATTAATAATAATGATGTTTATGACATTGACATAAATAAAATACTCTTAAATGATTACATCAACAATCACAAAGAAAAAACAAAATTATTGTACTCAAAAATTAATTCCGACTTAATTAATCGAAAAGAAAAAATTACTTCTAAACTAAATACAAACCGAGACAAACCGGAAATATTTAAACCTTATCAAAAAGTATATGTAAGAAAACACATACGACAAAAACGCGCTAATAAGTACACTTTACCAATCAAATTAAAAACCGTCAACCTTGCAAATAAAACAGCTTCAACTGAAAATAGAGATAAGGTACATATGGACAACTTGAAACGTCCCCAGAAAAAACGTGAAAAATAGAAAATTATGTACCATACTTTTACACAACTTTCACACGTAATATTAAGACAATCGTTTAGAATGTAGAATTTTGCTTTATTTCAGATTTTCTGGAACTCCAAGATAAAATAACAATTAGAAATCTAGTTAACAATCCCGGGTTGCTACCCTTTAAGTTAGGAACCATAAAAATTGAAATGTACAGTTATGGACTTATACACTATTGTGATTTGAACCCAATTATTTTAGAAATAAATAAATTACAAATTCAATCCACAAAAGTTAGGGCCTTTGCTGTTCAGAACATACAATACGCTAATGATCTCTCAAATTATTGTAAATTGCTTGACTTCACAGAAACAAAGATTAACGATAAGCTAGCAGAAATATTACCCCATCCTTCAAGAACTAAAAGAGGCCTTATAAATGGCATAGGATCAATCTTTAAATCTATCACTGGAAATTTAGATTCTTAACGATGGAGAAATATCTAAAACTCTCATCAAAGAATTACAAAATAACAAAAATAATTTAGCTAGTAGTATAAGAAATAAAAATTCATTATCAGTCTCGCTCATTGATAAATTTAATAGAACTATCGAACAAATAACCAATAACGAACAAATTTTGGAAACAAAAATTAAATTTATCCATAATTTAATCAACAGACAAGCAAATTACGAATATTATGCACATATTAAGATGGCTATTAGCTTAATCATAGATCTGTATGAATTGATTAATTCGGTTCTAAACGATATTGAAAATTCAATTACATTTGCCAAACTTCAAGTGATGCATCCAAGCATAATTAAAACTTCTGATTTATTTAAACAATTAAAGAATTTGGAGAAACTATTTACAAAAAATGAATTGCGCTTAGAAATTGAATTCGATGAAATTTTACTCTATGAAAAATTAATTATAATTGATTGCTACTCATATAATAATAAAATTACATATATTTTAAAAATTCCTATAACATATCCCAAAGTTTTTGATTACTACCATTTATTTTCGGCTCCAATACTAGGAGGGAGTCAGTTTAAGGTGATAATACCTCAGAATAAATTTTTAATTACGAATGGTGTCAACTTCGCTTATTCAAGCAAACCTTGCAAATAGATTCTCCCTCAGCAGTATATCTGCCCGAGAATAGACCTGCAGGAAATAAACTTACTTGAAATGAAACGCACTTCCACTTGCGAGAAAACCAAATTTCAATTGTCAAAGCTATTTCTGAAACAACTAAACAATTTCCACTGGTTATACATCATTCCATTCCAGGATACAGCAAATTTCAAATGTCCAAATCAGGAGGAAACCAAGTACCTTACAGCGGGTACTTATCTCTTAGAAATTCCTTTGGGATGCCAAGTAGTAGCTCATCACACAGTCATAAATAACCAACAACTCTATAGTAGCTTCAGCCAGCCGATACTACTATTAAATCTAGACAACAGTACCTTTCACCCAACCACATCAAACCTTGACTTTCATTTGGAGGAAGCAGAACTAGACGATCTTCAACCGCTAAGAAGTAAATTTGTAGAAAATCAACCTCAATTAACATTCGGACAAGTCTCAAAAACCCCCAGCATATGGACCTTATTAATTTATTTATTGTTAATTTTTATTTTTGTATTCTGTATATATAAAAAATGGGCATCAAAGTACTGCACAGCTGCAAAGAAACCACCCCAGTGGACCACTCAACCGATCAACTTCCTCGCTAGCTGCGTAAGTTGAATTTACGGAGGGAGGAATTATATCAACGATTCCCATACAAACCGTTGAGTTGCTGTTCCACGGTATAATATGAAGACCCCGTAATCAGCATAAATATTATATATATATATATATATATATATATATATATATATATATATATATATAAAATTACTTGTTGTAAATAAAGTTAGTCAGTTACTAGATTTCATGTTGTTTGTCGTAGTTCGTAGAACTATCATTTTGTAAAATAAACGTTTCTAAAAAGAGTATTTCGAGTTAGTAATTTGAAAGTCATGTTTTATTTCTAGAGCAAGGGGTGTAAAAATAAAATACATCATAACCTAAATCAACAAAATTCTGTAGTCAAAGCTAAGGTAACAATCTTAATATTTGAACTTAAAAAATTAAAATCAAAAATCCAACAGTCTTCCCTACACTTAATCAGTCTTACTTTTACCGACGCTCTTAGCGGAAGTGAAAGTACTTTTTACTGACGCTGCTGATGTGTATACATTTAAATTGGCATTCGAGATATCGATACGAAGGCTAATTAAAAGGAGTTTGAGAAGTTTTCAAACATTTCTGACAATTTGTTGAAGTTATAAGTGACATCGTCTATATAGTATCTTAATTTTCTTCCAAATTGACTATGAAATATTTGCGAGGCTTCACATAACTGATTTCTTTTTTTTTATGAAAATGTTAAAAAATATCTACTTCCTCGGCGCAACTTCCGACCCAAAATACACTATCCAAATACCAGTTAGTTGCTATTCAACGAATTTTACAGGACCGAGAACGTTCCAGTAAAACTTTTGCCGACCTAGACCGTCAGAACCGGTCCCTACCGGTGTTTTAGCGATAAGTATGTGTTAAATCCAAATAAGTAGTGAATCTCTGACTTTTTTTCACAACAATAAACAAACAGTAATTAGCAAGTAAATGATTTCAAGGGCAATAAGATGGCTTATCAGAATAAATATTAATTTACCAACCGTGAATACAATTTATCCTCAACAGCCAGGGCAATTTACAGCAAACGGGTTGGCAAAACTTCAAGACGTTGTCAAATCAACTGGTAATATTCCCCAGTCTGTTCTGATGTTTATTGACATTCGATCATCGTCTCATATTTACAAGTTTTTTAGGTGCTCTAAAATTCATTGCTTCTTCAAGATTAAAAAAACAGTTATTTTCATAACTAATTATTCAAGCAAATCTGCAGTGTGTGGTTAATAAAATGCCGAAGCAGCTGAACAGAAAATGTCAAGAGATGGTAACATCTTCGTTGAGCTATTTTGAACGAGAATGCCGAAATGGGGGCCCGCTTCTCCCGCTTACTGCTGTAAGAGACGTAAGTAATAGTATTCGCTATTTGTATTCATCATTGTTAATATTATTGTTACATATTGAAATGTAAATGATTAAATGTTTTTAATGTTAGGTTAGGTTAATTAAACTTGATAATATATTATTCTTTCATAAATTGAAGTTATTATATTGTAGAGAGTTGCAGAAGCTTTGCAACTTAGCGTTACCACTGTTAACCGTGTTGCCGCCAAGCATAATAGAGGTGAACAGCCTATCTAAAAAGAGACAACGCATAAAACCTACTGTTGAAATTGATAACTTTGATCAAAAAGCTTTCCGAAATGTTATATACGAAATGTATGAAAACAGTGAGTATATTAAATTTACTGTTTTATTTTATTCACAATTAACTAACACAATATTTTTTCAGAGGAACACATAACCTTGAAAACTCCAGGAGCGTGAACTCTTTAATGGTTATTTAACATCGCTCTGGAAGATAGTGAAAAATATTGGATTCAAATACCAAAAAAAATGATCCTCGTCGTGGTTTAATGGAGTTGCCACATATTGCATTAAAACGTGTACAATTTCTACATGAATATGTCAAGATAAAAAGGGAAGGTTTATTACAATTTGTGTTTTTGGACGAGGCCTGGATATTTAAAGACGGTACTGTTGGATGTTCTTGGCAAGATTCTAATCATAGAAGCGTGAAAAAAAAACAAAATTGGTGGTCCAAGGTAATTGAATAATGAAATTTAGCAATTATTTTATGATGTACTACCATTCCTGCCATTTTTAAGACCTTTTCAAATATTTACTAGTCACACTATGTTATTTGAATCTATATAATTATTAATAGTTGTTTTGAGCTATGCAGTCTATCTAGGAAACCTAGTAGTAATTTGTTATTTCCTTATTGTAGGTATATAGTATTGCATGTTGGTTCCTCTTCTGGATTTATTTCTGGAGCAGGTCTGGTTTTTTTCTTTCAAAAAACAAGATGGGGATTACCACGGTGAAATGAACCGAGAAATTTTTTTGCATTGGTTTGAATACCAGCTTTTAGTGAATTTGGAAGAACCCGCCACAATTGTAATGGATAATGCAAGTTATCACAGTACAGTGATCAATAAAGTACCAACAACAGCTTGTAACGTTATATTTTTTTTAATGAAATTTCATATAATTTTTATATTATAATTTTATTAAACGTTATATTTTTTTAATGAAATTTAATTATAATTTTTGTTACCAGCAAGCGAAT
The DNA here is from genome assembly GCA_963921935.1 of Galeruca laticollis. Lineage (NCBI taxonomy): Eukaryota > Metazoa > Arthropoda > Insecta > Coleoptera > Chrysomelidae > Galeruca > Galeruca laticollis. Next base: position 146,393,286 of record OY998176.1, on the reverse strand, counting down.
CCGCCACTGGCAAAGTTTTCGAATTTTGATGTTGAGAGAATTAAAAATTCGCTAGATAATTATTTATTTACGATTCCAATCAAAATATCGGAGTATTCAATCACTACTTTTCTTGCTTTATCATTAGGTATTAAATCTGATTGAAGGGAGAGGAAAAAATTATTTTTCGACGTTGAACATCGGTTGTTGAATTGTTTCTAGGACAGAAATTTTGAGTTCGTCGAGGAGGAAAGACCGACCTAGTGTGTGCCAGCTGTGTGGAGTTTGAAATTGTGGAAAAAGTCTTTAGTACTGCCTAGCCTAGGGTTCATATTCAGCTCCATACATTTTAAATCACGAAATAAGGCCTATGAAGTTGATATTTTGGGTGTGTGCCTTTCGTGTCTCGTTAAGCGAGGATAGGAAATTTTGAGGTCGAGTGAACCGCCATTATTGCAGTTTTTTGAGAAGTTTAGCGTTCTCTTTTGAAATTTTATATTCCTGTTTGCATTGGATATTCCCGAGGAACTGAAGTCAATTCAGAAACCGAACACTTGGATGTATTCCCGATAATTAGGAGATAGTATATATTAGGAACTGAAATAAAAGAAGAAACCCTCTTTGTTGATTAGGAGGTAATTAAGTTATTATAATATTTTCATTTGTCGCCAGTTTGTGAATTATAATAATTATTATTCAAATACATAATTATTTTGTTTCAAAGTAAATTTCTTTCACCTAAGCCATACGGCAAGTTTTTATTGTTAGTTGTTTTCTTGGTACCACCTTGCTAAATAGAGCAGGTTTTTAATTATATTTTCAATGTTAGGATAAATTTGTATCATTAATAATCATTTATTCTGGGAATAGGCGTACGTTTCAATTTAGATTTGAGGCTTTGCCATCTTTGTATTCGTAATTAAGTATTAGTATTTCACGTTAAACAATTGAAATTGTCTTTAGGACATCTTATAAATTAATAATGTATTCACACCGTGCTATTTTTTTCCTTTTTTTGTGTTAGTTAATAGATTGATGTGATAATATCTATTTTAAAATGGGTAAAAGTAACATAATGATCGGATAATTGGTCATGCTTGTTTTCTCTCAATTGTTTATAATTGTATAGCTACAAACATATAGGGGTTTTCAAAAGTAAATATAATTCTACATTTATACTTTTCGTATAGAAAGTCAATTTGGTTAGTTCAGGTTTGATGTACATTGATAGTTGTATTAGTAAGTTAGTTTTCTGGGGTGGTGTTTAATAGAAGTATGGTCTGGGTACTTATACCTTTTTTTTAGGGTTTTTAATTTTGGTCTTGGGGACCACTTGCTTTTGGCCTATAGGAGGCTTACACCTACTGTGGCGTTGAACCTGGGATATATGGAAATGAGACGCTGGGATCACTAGAAGACTACTGAAGGGATGGCATGGAAGGACGTAGGAAAAAGGGTAACATTATTATTATTGCTACAAATTAATTTGTTCCTTTTTAATAAACTACATATTTACATATTTATTTTGTTGTAACCGTAACATATTTTCCAACTTTAGTTTATCAATTCTTAATTGAGTGATGGTTAAATATTGTTATGTTCTAACTTTTTATTGAAAACACTGACTAAAGCATAGCGCTTAGGATCGTAAGAGTTACACTTCTCATTTGAACCTTGTGTAATAAGTGTAATAATCATCACTGTACTCATGATAATTCTGAGTTAATACGAATTCTCTTATACCTTCTGGTCTTCTTATTTTAAATCTAGGTAATATATATTATGTTTTTATCTGGTTTCGCTTTGTACGATTCAGGTAATATGAGTATGCGAAACTTTGCTATTCTTTTATATTTCTTGTAACAAATTAAGTTAAGTTAAATTTTTGTGAACATTTTCTATTATTAATCGAAGAAGTCACCTGACCTATATGTTTTAGGCATTGAAGTGATTTTTTTATGCGCAGGAACCTGATTTTGTTCTTTTTATATTCTTTTTTATAAAAATTATTGTTAGGTTATCAATTTGTAAATTAGGTAAATTTCCGATAGTTAGCAATAAATTTTAGTAACGGAGTCAACTCGTCTTTGTTTTTAAGTCCTTTCTTAGTAAATCTTCAGGAACTGAAACTGAATTCTTTGGACAGAAGTATTTACTTGGCCCCCGCACTAACATCTTTTTTTTTGTAACTGCTACTTTTAATAGTTTAATTTATTCTCGAATCCCCCCGTCTCCACTGGAGTACTAGTCTGCTGGCACGGGATACCTTCAACTGACAGTTATATTCTAGAGGCTAAAATAGTTGCATTAAATTTTATGGTTTTGTATTTGTTAGATTAACTCGAAATTCATTCGTCTTGGAGTTAGGAAGTTGTAGGATCTTTTTTATATTTATATAGTGATTTTATTTTAGTATATTATAATTTCTGGCGCCCAACGGGGGGCCTTAAAGGTGAAAATTATCTGGTCTGCGCATATTAATGATAGTAAGTGCCTCATATGTTCATATTATGTAATAACAATGTTCACAAAAAAATTACTAGAACTAGTCGTTTACCTGAGATAGTTATTGGGAATAATTATTATTAAAGGTTCGGTATAAACCCCTAGCATTCATTTTCATTACTGGATATATGTACAAATTGATTGGTTGCGATATAAACTGTTGTATTTCACGATATATGAGATTTTGATTAATTTACGTGTATTTACAAATATCGTTTCTAATTGAGAATCTATTTTTTGTGTTGGAATTTGTGCTTTATCTACAAAAATTTTCTTATTAGACTTAAAACTTGAATTTAATTTATCCTTTTGCGTTATTTATTTTGGAGAGCGTTTAACAGGATGGCTCGAAAAATGATTATTAACCGACTGGACTCGGACGAGCTAGCTTATGAGCTCAAATATAGAGGAACTCAACCAGGGACTGTGGAGCAAATGAGACGACAGCTTGCAGCAATTCTGCGATAAGAAGGATCTGGGGACAGCTTCAGATATCCGGCGTATCCATTCACGTTTGCCGAGGACGTCGCAGCACTTAACGCAAAATGTACCGAGGTAGAGTCCTTGCTTTCATCATATTCAGGTGGACCAACTGGAGGATCAGCTCAAAAGCTGCAGACCAAATTGACTCATATGTTTAACCGATTGGATAACATGATCACTGATGACGAACAAGAGGCTGTTGAGAGATCGACTTTACTTATCAAGGTCTTAGACTATTTAGACAAACTACATCAGAAGATGGACGATATGGCAACATCTCCCGCCGCTTTATCTCTAATAAACGCTGCCAATCAATCATTTCAGGCTGACACAGCGAATGTTACAGCATCATCACCTATAAATCGCAATGTCCCGGTATCCGCTAGAAATTGGAAAGCAGTATATCCTCATAAGTGGGGCATTGAGAAGTTTTCGGGTAGTAATAGGAACTTCTCAATCACAGCATTTTTTGAGAAAGTGGAAGAATTACGCGTAGCACGGAATGTACCGTCCGAAGTTTTATTGGATTCTGGTGTAGATCTTTTCACTGGAAATGCTTATCAGTTTTATAAGGATGTTGGTTTGCGCATTTCAACCTGGGAGGAGCTGGTAACAGAGTTTAAACGAGAATATCTATCTGCATATCATAACGATGCGCTTGTCGATGAATTGCGGAAGAGAACCCAACATTCTTCTGAATCAATAGGAGTATATTTAGCGATTTTTGGAAATCAATGGGAATTGTACCGAACTTTCGTAATGACGAATGGCATTTCTCTGATACGGACGTCGTATTTCATACGGTGGAACATTTGAAAACACATTGTAACTTAACGGAACTTCAGAGAGCTAGACTCGATGCTGTGATCCAAAGAAATTCCGAGCTCATGTCCGGAGAATTGGGCTGCACTGATGTGGCAGAACATGTTATTGTATGTAAAGCTGATCCGATCAAGCAGAGATATTACCCCGTCTCTCCTGTAATCCAACGTCACATCAATGAGGAACTAGACGAAATGCTACGGTTGGGAGTAGTAGAGAAGAGTTATAGTGCATGGTCATCTCCCGTTCTCCTCGTCAAAAAGAAAGATGGCAAGTTCAGGTTTTGTGTGGATTACCGTAAGCTCAATGCGGTAACTGAGAGAGACAGCTACCCCCTTCCTTTCATTGAGCATACTCCCAATAAACTGAGGAATGCACATTATTTGTCAACACTGGACATAAAGGCTGCATACTGGAATATACCGCTTGCAAAAGATTCCAGACCATTCACTGCATTTACGGTACCTGGTCGTGGACTTTATCAGTTCGTTAGAATGCCTTTCGGGCTACATAATGCCCCTGCCACCTGGAAAAGGCTCATTGATAAAGTACTTGGACCTGATCTGGAACCCCATGTCTTTACCTATCTGGACGATATAGTTATAGTAACAGAAAATTTTGAGAAGCACATAAGCGTATTAGATGAAGTCTTCAAGCGACTAAGGCAGGCTAACTTATCCGTCGGTTGGGAAAAATGCCAACTTTGTAGGCCTGAGTTGAAGTATTTGGGGCATGTCATTGATAGATTTGGACTTCATGTTGATCCTGACAAAGTAAAGGCAATGTCAGACTTACCAATTCCTAAAACGGTGAGGGAGGTGAGGCAGATTATAGGAACCTTCTCTTTGTATCGGAAGTTTATTACTGAGTTCTCATCATTAATTTCACCTCTAACGAGCTTAACGAGAAAAGGCAGGAAATTTGTGTGGACCTCAGATTGTGACGCTGCGTTTACGAAGATAAAGGAATATCTGGTATCCGCGCCTGTATTGACTTGTCCGGATTATAATCTCCCGTTTGTTGTACAATGTGATGCATCTGGCTTTGGACTTGGAGCTGTACTTATGCAACCCCATCAGGATGGAGAAAGGGTCATCTCATATTTGAGTAGATCACTAACCAAAGGAGAGAGGAATTATTCTACCACCGAGCGAGAATGTCTAGCAGTGTTATGGGCCATCGAGAAGCTGAGACCATATCTTGAAGGCGTACCTTTTACAGAGGTTACCGATCACTACTCCCTGGTATGGTTACAAAATCTAAAAGATCCGAGTGGTAGACTTGCTAGATGGGCAGTAAGGCTTCAGCAGTTCGATTTCCGTATTGTTCACCGCAAAGGTAAGGAGCATATAGTTCCTGACACTCTTAGTAGATCAGTCCCTGTACTAGATAGTCTAAATTTAGAGAGCCCGGTGGAAACTCACGATAAATGGTATCTTCGAATGCTGAAAGATGTTGGTGAGAAATCCTTGAAATATCCATTATGGAGAGTGTCGGAAGGGAGATTGTATAAGTATATAAAGTCACCTATTTTGGAGTTAGGCCATTCATCAGATAGCTGGAAAATAGTTGTACCAAAAGATTTGAGGCGTAAGGTAATTGATGATGCACTTAACCCTCCGACAGCTGGTCACATGGGAGTATCGAAAACGTATCAACGAGTCTTCCAGAAATTTTATTGGCCCAAGGTGAAGTATACAGTTTCCAAGTATGTTAAGGAGTGCGACAAGTGTGCAGCATATAAACCAGAACTAAAGAAACCCGCAGGACGGATGGTATCGCAGCCTACCGCTAACCAACCATGGGAAATCATAGCGTGCGACTTGATGGGTCCTTTTCCGAGATCAACTAAAGGCAATAGGTATATTTTTGTGGTCACTGATACTTTCAGCAAATTTTCACTAATTTGTCCACTACGCTCGGCCACGGCCGAGATGGTCTGTAAGAAACTGGAAGATGATGTAATCTTAACGTATGGAGCCCCTCGCCTCTTGCTGACCGATAATGGTGCTCAGTTTACTTCACTTCGATTTGAACGATTGGCGGATGAGTATAAGGTAAGGATTCGTTACAACGCTTACTACCACCCTCAGGCGAATCCAACAGAAAGGGTAAATAGGAATATTAAAACTATGTTGGGTATTTATGTCGAGGAGAACCAGAGGTCGTAGGACAAGCAATTGTCTAAGATTGCTTGTGCTCTTCGTACAGCAGTTCATGACACAACAAAAAGGTCACCCTATTATGTAAATTTCGGTCGTCATATGGTACTTGCAGGAGATGAGTACTTTAAAAAGGATCTTTTCAAGGATGATGGACTTATATCTGAGGAATTGAGGTCACATGGCTTTAGGAAGTTGTTCGAAGACGTGAAGGATAGAATCCAGAAAGCCTCTAAAAGAAATGAAAGATACTACAATCTGCGCAGGAGACCCGAAGAATTCAGTGTCGGACAGGAAGTTTGGAGAAGGAACTTTGTTCAGTCTGATGCGACCAAATTTTTCAGTGCCAAATTAGCACCAAGATATGTGGGACAGTATGTGATAAAGAAGAAGGTTTCTCCTTGGACTTACGAGCTGAGAGCCAGCAAAGGAACTACGCAAGGGATTTGGAATACTAAGAACCTCAAGATAGCTAGCGCTAATGTAAAAGCTACCAAAAAGGCTTATATGCAGAACTGGTTGATACAAAATTATATTCCTTTTGAAAATACTTTCCTCAAAACCCAATTATTGAATTTAGTACAACGGTAAGTTGATATAAACATTTTTCAATATATTATGGTCATACTTAGATAACTTATTTTGTTTAAATATATGCATTTTTGTAGGAATAAACTACCAACAGTATATGAAGCTGACATATTATCTGAAAAATATGGTCACAAAGTGCTTCGACTTCCCCATTACCACTGTATGTTCAACCCAATTGAGCATATTTGGGGCATAGTTAAAAAAAATTATAGAGATCTTGTGGGAACTGATGGTTCTTCAACAGAACAAGCAATAGGTGTATGGAAAAAGTCTTCAGAAAAAGTGACTCCTGATATTTGGTCAAAAACAGTAGAGCACCCTGAAAAAATTGTACAAGATGGGTGGGATAGAGAAGTAGTACTTGATAGACAGGATGTGCCTCCGCTTATTATTAATTTTGACAGTGACGATGAAGATGGTGATGATTTTGTAGTGGAGTAGTGGAAATCTTGTGTTTTATTTTTTGCATCTTTTTATCCAATTTGCTTTATTTCCACCTTTTCAATATCACTAATAACTATTATTAAATTAATTTGGTACAGTTATTTTATAATACACAAATTAAAAGAATGACCACAGTATCTCTACATAAATAATACTGATAAAATGGGAGATTTTTTATTTTTATATCTTGTAACAAAATTTTATTTTGTGTATCTATATTATCCTTTTCTATTCTATTTTTATTATAATGAATATAATAGATATTGTATAAAGAAACAATATTTAAATTTGCATGAAGATGATTACAGCTTCTACTGATTCCTTTTAGCGTAAACCCTTGCAGTGCGCTTAAAGATGGTTCTATAGAGCATAGAATAAGGTATAAGGACACACAGTTCGTCATTTAACCCTCTTATATGTAAAATAATTAAAGGTCAATTCGAATGTAGAATGATTGGTTAGTTTCTTGTATCTTATCCATAGTTTTTCATGAATAAATATTTATATCAAATTAATCAAGCCTATCATACAAGCATTTAATTTTTTAATAAATGTTTTTGACTTACGCCCTATGAGGCACGGAACAATGAAAAATAAGAACTGTCAACGCATACTTGTGAGCGCGCGAAATTAACAATTAAAAAACGGGTATAAACGATGAAATTTTTTAAACCTCTATTAAGAATATTATCAACTATTGTATAGAGAATTTAAAAAAATCATTATTTATATTTTATTTTAATAATATATTTTTCATGGGTCAAAAGTACCCTAATTTGAGATTTTTCGAACCTTTAAAAATTCATATCTCTAAAAATATTAACTTTATCTTGAAAAGTCATAGGACCTTTTTTATTTGTATTTCAATAAAGAATATAGAAAAATCTTGTCCGGTTGGAAAATAACAATTCCTTCCAATTGTTTAAACAATTTCGGTTTAAACAATATGGCACGGGGTTGCCCCATGGCAACATGCATTTATATCATCAGTAGGGCAATTCAAAGAGGATCGCATAGAAAAATTGAGGTGGAATAGTTTTCGGTACTCATGCGCCGATTCCTCCTGGACTACTAGTTTTTAGATAAGTAACATTGTAAGTAAGAGTTGTGTATTTCAAAAATTAACGACTTACGATGTTTTGAAATATGATTTATAAAATTCACTTAGACGTTTTTTAACATAGTGATCATTGTAATGATTATTTGGTACGTTGGTAAAGGATACTATAAACATTAGTAATTATAAAAAATTATATTTATTTGCGAAACCTGTCCAACTCAACTAATAAACTGGGAACTTCAACAAAATAAACGTAAATCTCTTAAAACTATAAGAACTGTAACAAATTTAAATGTAAAATTATGGCAACTACTTGACACATGCAACAGCTGATAAATTTTATTTTTAATCATGTAAAAGACTTCAATAAAACTGCCTATAATCTACTGGTATAACTTTGTAATTCCTGTAAATGATTGAGCTTATCGGCTTTTATATTTTTCGTCTGGTTAATTAGTACACAAAGGATACAGTCGTCGACGTATCTTTTGAGAAAAATTGCTTTTTCTGGTAACTCTGCTAAATCATTCGTTTCTAAATATGCAAGTACTAAGTAAGCAATCGGAACAAAAATTGGAGATACCATATCTGTTCCAAAAATTTATTCATAGAAACCGTCGTCACCATATTGAAAGTAGGTAGAAATGAAACAAAAATCAACCGCCTCGCAAAAAACACCAATAAATCTAATGGTGTGAAGCTCTTGATTATATTCCATTTATTTTTAATACATTTGATTGCAAGATTTGTAGGGATGTTTGTGTATAAAGATACAACGTCTAGTGAAATTATTCGGTGATTAGGAGGAATGATTTGCTTTTTAATAAAACTACAAAATTCCAACGAATCTTTTATATGATATTCTGTTAGTCCAATTTCAGATGATAGTGTATTAGATACAAATTTTGAGAATTTATATGTAGTAGTATTAATGTTACTAACAATTGGTCACAGTGGAATACCTGGATTATGTAATTTGGGTAACCCATATATTAAAGGTGGAAGACCATTATGACAAATGATTTCCGATTTGGTTTTGAAATCTATTAAGTTACTTTCAAACCATTTATTAGTTATTGATTCTAACCTGAACAGCACTTGTTGGGTCATTACCAATGTTTTTGTATGTTATATTGTCACTTAAAAGATTAGCCATTTTCGTAATATATGTCTTAATTAGATATGAATATAGAATATGACAACAACAATCGAATATCAACAAATTGTTCACAAAAAGGTATGGTCTCAACGGTATCTAAACTATAATTCATACGCTCCCATAAAATACCAGAAGAGTGTTGACAATGGCCTCACTGATAGAGCGGTACAATTATCCCATCCAAAACACAGGTCTAATAATATTTAAAAAATCAAAAATACCTTAGATTTAAATAATTATCCTAAACATTTTTATGAACCCATTATTAAACAAAGAATTAACAACAATTACAACAAATTGAAATTTAATAGCCAAAAGAATCTATCAAAATATATTTCACTTCCGTACATTCCCGATGTAGATAAACCATTACAAAAATGCCTAACACCATTCAATATTGAAATTGCTGAAAGCCCAAATAACATAACAGGAAATAAACTTTTTTCTGGACTCACACCAGATAATAAAAACACGACAAACTCAATATATAAAATAAATTGTTCTGATTGCAATGGTACTTACATTGGTCAATCTAGCCAATATTTACATAAGAGAATTCAACTACACCAGCATTCAGTTCGAAATAATAATGAATGTACTGCATTATCAAAACATTCACGTGATGAAAATCACTCGTTCAATTTCAGAACTGACATATGCAACTTAAGTTGTATATATACGAACTTACTATTATAAACGAATATCTACACCTTACCCAGTTATTAAAAATTAAAAAATAGGTCTCTAGTTCTAATTTTAATTTAATTTGGACTCTCTGTAAATACATTTCAAACATCGTTAACATAGTTCATTCTTTATATGATTTGTTTTTATGTATATGAATCGTCTTTTTTAATTTAAGAAATACTACTGTACAGTAGTCGACAAGCCTCAACGGAGGCCTAATCAAAAATAAGTTTTAAAGAAATATATTTTAACTATATGTGTTATGTTTTCAGATTTTTAGAAAGGTTTGAAAATGGTTTAAGTAAAATAAACCGAAACGTTACCACTATAAGCGAGTGATATTATTTCTGACCGAAACTCATGAAAATATAAGACACTGATGTAACTATTGCATATAATTTGAATCATCCCATGTCACATAAATTAGCAGCATCAAATTCAATGATGCATACAGCATTTTCAGTTCCTACGAACAAATATAATTTTGATAAAGAAATTAATACAATTAAACAAATAGCGACATCCAACGGTTATCCATTACATATGATAAATAAATTAATTAATAAAAAAGAGGAAAAAGTGACATTACAACTAATATTTCTTAAACAAACTAAAGAAATAAAAAATTATAAAGCCATCACATATGCAGGTAATGTTCCTGATGATATTTCAAAGATAATATCTTTTGCAACAAATACAACAACTTCTTTTAAAACAGAAAGTAATGTAAGTACAAAATATTAAATGTAGAAACAAAAATATCCCCATTCAAGAAGTCTGGTATATGTTAACTTATATGTCCACAATGTAATGCTGTCTATTGGGGTCAAACCCTAGGAAATTTTGAAATCAGATACAGTGAACACTTACGAGCATACAGATTAAAAGAACCAGATGAATCCAACTACACAAAACATCTGTTTGGCACCAAACATTCATTGACACCTAACACAGAACTAGCAGTACTACAAATTTGTGATAAGAAACAAGAACTGGATTTCCTTGAAGAATTGGAAATTAGAAGGCACTTAAGAAACCCACAATATGAAGTCGCCAATGAACAGATAAATCTAGGGAGTTCTCCACTTTTAAACTGTCTTCTTAAGTGGTAATTGTAAAGATCAGCAGATATAGTTTTCCTGGTTTTCTATATCATGGCACAGTTATACTAGTCTTAAATGGAAAAAGATATCCAGGATATCCCCATCAGGCTGCTAATACCTAAGCTTTAATATTTGTAATATCATATCCCCTTCTTTTTTCTATTAATATATATTAAATCAATCACTTCTTGGTCTAGCCAAAAATAATAAATAAACATCAGGTAGGCATCAAATGAAATGTAACTTCTGTCATTTTGACGATGATATTTAAGATGGAAACAATTGACAATTTCTTAGAAATTTTTAACATTTTTTCAATATATAGTGGAATTATCTAGAAATAGTTAGTTTCATTTAAAACAGTTCTTTGATTTATGTAAAAATATGAGCTATAGTGCAATTGATTTGATTCTAAGACCAGAATATTACATGGAAGTCCCAAAAAACTTTTGTACTGTTACTTTGGTATAGGCGGTGTCAATAATCTCCAAAATCGCCTTCACGTAATTTATGTATGGTATCTAAACACAAACGAAGAATACAGCAATATTTCTTTGAGATTTATTAGTATTTTGACTATTTTGACAGTAGCCCACTTGATATAATCAAAAATATGGCTTGATTATGTTTCGCCCTTTCTCAAACAAGCCTATAATAACAATTCTTGGAAGTGAAACATGCATAAATATAAAATTTTTGGTAATTCCAGGTACCTACGGTATTAACAAACATTTTATATCATCGATTAGATATTGTAGATGCATCCAAAATTACGATTAAAATTTATGCCTTAGAAATGTTAAAATTTACAAGACGTTGCATCTAAAAATTTAATACCGTTTAATTTGTCTACGTAAAATATTTGTATTTGACCATTATCATAGAATATTTATGGTTCTCCCTTAACTTATACCCTAAGTGTACTACATCGTTTGAAAGATTATTAATTGTACTAACAAATTGTAGAAAGACTTATAGGGTGATTCATTTAAAAAATTTGAGATATTGCTTGATTTGCGTTTTGTGTCACCCTGTATTAAAGAAGCCACAGATAAAAAAGTAATTATTACTGAGCACAGCCAATGATAGGTGAATGATAATTGGATACAAAGACATGTTAATTTATTTTGATTCACTGTTTAGCAGAGTGTTAAAGATGAGGTCTTTTTTGCCAATAACTGGCCATATCTTTTTAAAACACCCTTATACATATTAGAATGCTATATTTTTGTAACGCTCTCGGTGAGATCTTTTCGATTCCGGAACAAAATATAGTACGTTTCATTTAAAAAAATGTAAGTTTATGCTGCTACGTGGTTTTGGAATACCCTGTAGAATCGAAAGTATTTTCAAAATGTGCCCTCAGTAACTGTATTAGCTCACACAAAACTTCAAAGTTTTATCTCTCATACCACAACGATGTAATCCTGTATAAGAAAACTGAAACATTTTCATTTCGATTTTATGATCATTTCTTAAACAAAGATAATAGGTATGACACACAAATGAAAATTGTTTATTTTCCTTGTATAATATGAAATGGGATAAAGATAATAGGAATTATCTCAAGCCACTCCAATGTGCGCTAAAATATTTAACTTTCATTTCTCTCTCTACCTCTATATTTAATCATGCTCGTACTTTACTTTTTCATATTCTACGTTACTACTCCTGCGAAACATGAATTTTCTTCCATTTCGAGATTATAATAACGTGTATTTTCTCAAATTAAATAAACTAAAGATAAAACACGAACGCGGCATGTGAAATATTTGCAGTCGGTTCAAATAAATCTCGGCAGATACATATTCTATGATTAAATACCAAACCAGTATTATTTTTCTTTTATTTTGAAACATGGCGCATCCACCAAAAGCTTATTAGTGACAATACGATAATATAGTAACATTAGATCTTATACAATAAGTTTATAGATTTTAAATAGTCTATGATTCCCCTATGATATTGGCAGTCCTGTCCGAGGAGAACTTCCAAACTGTTTGGAAAATTATTTTTTGCTCGTTGGACTGTGTATTTTGGACATGCGATAAGGATATGTTTTATGCTATCTACGACATTAGTCGTTGTACACATCGGGGGTTCACTATTTGTGAATAAATAGGAATGGGTATATCTTGAGTGTCCCAGTCGATGTCGCGTTAATATAACTTGTATTTTCCTATTTTTAGTAATAGGTTGCCATGGAGATATATTACTCTTTATTTCCCGTAGCTTTGAACTGGAATTCGACCACTCACGTTCCCACGCACTATACACTTTCATTTTAAGGAATACTCTTAAATCGCTAGCAACGCTTCGACACTCACTTTCCAAATTAATATTAAAGATCGTGTCACACTCACTAGCATCTGCGATGGTACCCATATCAACTTAACGCTTCTAGAATTCAACTCAGCTTCCAGTAATTCAGCCATCATTAGTTTTCCAATAGAATTTTGTTGGTATATTTGCTGCAAACTTTTTAAAGCACTGAGGGAGTCGCTAAGAATGAGGCTGTTTGAAAATGTCTGCGAGTTTACGAGTTGGAGAGCTTTGTATAAAGCAAAAAGTTCAGTAGAGAAGATACTGAGGCTGGAAGGAAGTCTGTATTGGGAAATATTCCCCGAGTTTACAATGGCAGCCCCTTTATCCTTTCGTAATAAGGTTTAGCTGTTTTGGGCTTATTGATGAAGTGATGTAGATATTTATTGATGAAAGTGTTATCATAAAGGGGCTTGTTTTTATTCGATGCAATTGAGGTAGCATGTGACAATGTTAGAAACATTCTTCGATAACGTAGAAGAGGTTCACCCGTTTCACTATGAATACTATCGACAGGAGTTGTTCTAAAAGCTCCAAGAGCGATTCTACGCCCATGGTTAAGAACAGTATCAAGTAATTATAATGTTGTTTTAGATGCAGAGGCGTAATCAATTGATCCATAGTCTATTTTAGATCTTATTAAACTTTTGTAAATAGTTAGCAGCATAGTATAATCAGATCCCCAATTTTGGTTACTTACTGTCTTTATTATGTTTAGCCTTTTATCACATGATAATATGGTTTGCTTTATATGTTCATTCCAAGAAAGTTTTTGATCCAACCAAATTCCGAGAAATTTAACTGATGGCTTGAACGAAATAACTTCATCATATAGAATGAGTTTTGGATAAAAATCTGGAATCTTTTAGAAAATACTACTCCTTTTGTTTTTGAAACTGAGAATTTGAAGCCGGTGTGCTAGCCTATTGTTCTAATTGTGTGAGAAAGGATTGAAATATATTTGTCATTAGAGTGGATTTTGGCCTTTACAATAAACTACCAGGTTATCTGCGTATAAGCGAGCCTTAAGAGGTTTTGGTATATCTTTAATAACCTTATTTATAGCTATTAGAAACAGTGTTGGGCTAAGGACTGAGCCTTGAGGAGTTCCATTTTCTTCAGTTTAACTTTCGGAATATGAATTACGGACTCTTACTTGGAATGATCTGTTTTTAAGAAAATTACCAATAAATCTGAGGCAACTACCACGAATGTTCCATGAGTGGAGTTCCTCTATAATCTCGAGCATACGTTAAATGCTCTTTTCAAATCAAAATAAACGGTTTTAAAGATTAAAACTAACTTTTCCGCATCTGTGACCCTGAACAATATTCTATCATAAAATTGTTACTTGTATACACTTCGGGGGATGTATTGTGCTAACAAACCGAAATTTCTCCAAAAATAACCAAAAATTTAGTATATCTGGATTTATAGGACCCGCTGTACTTGCTCCAGTCAACTGAAAATCAATAGAGTGCGTCTGTGAGACACTTTGAACAATATTCAATCATAAAATTGATCAATCGTATACTCTCTGGAGGTTGTATTGTGCTAACAAACTGAAAATTCTCCAAAAATGACAAAAATCTGGTACTTCAAGTACCATAGCACCCGTTGTATTGCATTTAGTGAGCTGAATATCAATAGTGTTCATCTTTGAAACGCTCTGAATAATATTCAATCATAAAACTGATCACTTGTATATACTCCGGAGGCAGTATCGTGCTAACAAACTGAAACTTCTCCAAAAATGACAAAAATATTATACTTAAACTACTGTAGCAGCTCTGGTGAGCTGAAAATCAATAGGGTTCATCAGTGAGATGTCCTTAACAATATTCAATTATAAAATTGGTGACTTGTTGAACTCCGGAGGCTGTATCGTGCTAACCAACTGAAATTTCGCAAAAGATGACAAAATGTCGTACTTCAAGTACCATAGCACCCGTTGTACTGGCTCTGGTAAACTGAAAATCAATAGGGTTCATATGTGACATCTCCTTAACAATATTCAATCATAAAATTGCTGACTTATTGCACTCCGGAGGCTGTATCGTGCTAACAAGAATTGTAAGGAAAAGTGGCCGACGACAACGACGACGACGACATACACACAGGATTTTTTTTCTAAAAACCGTTTTTTCGTGTTGTTGTTGATGGAAAACGTGAAAATAACTCAAAAAAAAGTTCAAAATTCCAACTTTTTTTGGGGTAAACCAATACTTTTCTCGCATATTGAAAGGTTGGGCGGAAAAGTAAAATATAGACATACATGATTGTTTAGTCGACAGTGCTTCATGGATATCACTTTCCAGCTCAAGAATATTATCTATGCCGGAACGATTTTGTCTAAAACCATTTTGTTTTTAAATGGAACTTACTGTTTCCAAATAATTCCACAATATATTGAATTAAAAGTTTGAAATTCTAAGAAATTTGACAAATGTTTCGATATTAAATATCATTAAAACCATTTTGTTTGGATATTAAGCGTTTTGATGTTTCCAAGGTCCATATTAGTCTGTAATTAATCATTTTCTTCACTGACTTGCACATTGAACAGGTTAAACTTATAGGTCGATACGAGTCAGGTTTAAGACTTGACTATTGGTTTTTCAGGAAAGGTAGAATGTACGCTGTTGACCATGTTGAAAGAAATTGATTATGTTTCCAGACAAAGTTCAATAGTTGGAGAAGGAATATTTTCGCAGATTCAGGAAGGTGTCTCAATGTGACTAGGATATCATCTAGTATAGGACTAGTATCTTTCATGCTATAAAGTGCATTTTCAAATTCCTCCATAGAGAACGGTAGGTTTAATGTAGCGTTTTCGTCTTCGTTTTGAAATAGCTCTGAATTTTCCACCACTAATCTGTTTTCAAGGAAGGTATTATCATAATTGCGGTTTGAAGACTAAAACATCGGCCATTAGCTGACTGCATCAATAATCTTTAGTCGAGATAATATCGGTGTGTACTTTAGTCCTGAAACTTTTCTTATTCTTTTCCATACTTCACTGATGGGAGTTGCGCTGTTTATTTCGGAGACATATTTGGACCCTGATGTTTTCTTAGCTGTTTTGAGGACAAGCTGTGCCTTCGCTTTGTACATTTTGAAATCTATTCTATTTTTGATTGTCTTGTACCTCTTGTACTTATCAAGTGCTGTTTTGGCGGCACGTATTGACATATGACATTCCGTATTCCACCATGGTCCTCATAGTTTTTCCTATGAAGAGTTCTACACTTTGTAGAATAACACTGTTAAAATTATTTAAGGATTCAGTAACGTCGTCAGTCATCATACATTCCAGCATTTCGTGGTTGATGTGGGATTCAAATTCTGTACAGCTTGCAGATCCTGTTTTCCATTTCAGAACAAAACTTTCAGGAGTCAGGGCTGCTGAGTTCTTAATAAGAATAGGATGGTGATCACTGAGGTATGTGTACTGAAGGGCTTTCCAAAAAAGGCGAGGAATAAGTTGGGGGTCGCACAAACTTAAATCAATTACTGATGAGTTCCCAGTGTTGACGTTAAATCTTGTTGGAGAGCCATCGTTAAGAAAGTTAAGCTGAAGCTCCGATATTACAAATAAAATGAACATTGTCTGACTTAATTTTAACAACTATGACTTCCAAGTTAGTTGTTACGGGAAATAAACTTGCATCTAATGTATCCTTAACTAATGTTGCTACGCCACCACTCGATATACTGTTGGTTGCGACTCTATGTTTTCGAATACATTTGAATGATACAGAGTTGTATATTTTTTGAGGGTTTAAATTGGTTTCTTGCAGACATATTATGTCTAGAGTTTGTTCAGCAATAAGGAGTGAAGCATAGCAAGGCGATGGAAAAATCCATCAATATTCCACTGTAGCATTGATGTGAATTTAATAAGGAATTCATTTGTATATGTTAGTTCTGGCTTAACTGAGAGTTGTCGCTTTCGTCATCTGAGAAATTACTACCGGGATGAGCCCTTCGGTTTCTTTCTGGACATTCTCTCTTAAAATGTCCAACTTTACCGCATTTGTAACATGCACTTGAACCTGTTGAAAAAGCACACGAGCCCACTTGTACTGCTCCTGTTACTCCGCATAGTCTTCTCTTTGCAGATTCACCTATTATTTTCATTTTAACATGATTAAATGTTATATTCGGTATATTTTCAATTACAGTAATTACTATCTCATATGATTTTGGTAAGCTTAACAAGATATTACATATCAGTTCTTGGTCGCTAGTTTCGCTACCACTTTCTTTCAGTTGTTTAACTACCTCTTCGAATTCTTTAATAAATTCTTCCTACGGCTCATTTTCTTTCAATTTCATGGATAATAATTTTCCATTGCACCTGTATTATATTATAAAAATGAGCGTTGTACAATGCACTTTACAGCTGTGCATGACCCATAGAGAATTAAGCATATTTTATTTATCTATCGTATCACCCACAGACACCATGTTTAGATTTAAGTGACAGTTCACTTGAGTACCCTATTATATTCTTCCGTTAATTTTCTCCGCCTTTCCTCTTTTTCTCTCCATGTGACAGCATCTGTTCTTTTGTTATCAATGATTTTTGAGTATTTAACCACCAAATCCGCTAAATTGCCTATTTCTATTGGGTTGAAATTCGAAGATCTTTCTCATTTTTCTTTTTCCATAATTTCTACAAACAAATTCGTATAATAAGCAACCTACAAAATGCAAAAAATGAATAGTTCTTTTTATTTTCTTTGCCAGGAAAAATTGTTGGTATGTAAGATGAGTGTAGGGGATTATCTGATTTTTGATTATTGACAAAATGAGCACTGCAAATTCTAGTATTTTTATTTGGTTCCCAATCCTCCCGATGTTTTCTAAAAGGTAGTTAAAAAACTTGAAGTGATTCGTTTTGTACAAATGTTTACTTTCTTCCCCTTAATAGTATTTAATTATTTGAACTTATTATATAATATTAAAGTCAGCAAATACATAACTAGTTTTTTATTTTATGTAATCAATGAAATCGTACAGAAAACAACATTTTATTCTCTCGATAATAATCTTTTATTTATGTATAAAGAAAGGTTAAAACTTTTCTAATAGCTGCCAATTGTAGTATCATACTGATTATACAAAAAATAATAGTTAACAAAATGTTTTAATTAGAACATTTTAATTACATTTGGGTTTTTACTGCATTTATTCATTTTTGACGTTTCAAGGTTATCCACGCAGTGTTCAATGAATTTTCGGAGAAACTATAAAATTTCAACTGCGTAGTATTTTTATACAGCATATTTGAACAGCCATGATTACAGAAAGATACTTTTGATGACGACATCACAAACATTTAATATCAGTTTTAAAAAATCAACATTTAAAAACGCTGTTTATACAAAACTACTAATAGTGTTTACATCACATTGTTTGTGTTTTTTCACGGCAGATGGCATGAACGTCATCTTTCTCGGTCCCTAATAACTGAGAAAATGTTTCTCTGTGTTAAAAGTCAAATATAAACAAACATATAAAATCAGAACATAACCTTACTTATTAATCCAAATAAAGTTCGAGATATTTCAGTCTTCTATCTTGGTCTTTCTCGTTCACCAATCAATATATTTGTACCACTTGAAATACCTATCCCTATTAAAAATATAGATTTTAAAAAGTACGAACTTGAAGGAATAATTTGCATGAATATACCGAAGTCGAGTAAATTCTTCCAGTAAATTTAACCATTGGGTAGTTACTCAACACTTTACTTGAAGGTGAATATATTGGGCCTAAGTTGTTTAAACTATATTATGAAACCAATAGATGTGCGAAAAGGGCTGCTGAACGGTTCAATCAACAACATGGATGGACTGTGTGGCGGCAGTAGGAGATTATAGTCATATTTTATGAACAATATTTTTAAATTTCACACCAATTAAATCAAAAATATTTCAGTTACACTACTGCATACAGGCATAGCAAATTTTATTCGGCAGATCAGACACGTATTAATATTTAATGACTTTATCATCAAGATAATAATTTATATACTATATTCTTGAATTAACATCATAATATAATATGTTACTTTTCGGATTAAATTTAATATATTTTGGTACTGGTTGTGATGATTTATATAAAGGATCTGTTTATTGTCTAAAATAATTGCTGTTCAACTTATAATAAAGTGGCAGTACGGAAACATAACAGCAGCTGTTATCTGGAACTGTGTTCGCATATAAGACAAACACTCCATCAATCCATATGGATTTAATTACCCTATTCACTATCCCGCTACTTCATCATCTCATTTCGTCAATTGGAATGATAATTATTTTTATATTTTGTAATGATATGACGTAAAAATTTTGAATGTATATTTATAACAGCGACAATTTAACTACTGTATAAAAAATCGCATATGCCACCGTGCAATTGTCACTTTGACAGCAGCAAAAGTTAGCTTTAACTTTTACAGCGACAAATACACTAGTGGTTTTTTCACTTATCCATTTGTTCATCAATTATCGCGGTATTGGTTACCAGAATAAATAGTTTGGCATGTTTGTCAACAACTTATTGAATTTTCAAGAACTAACAATGAGTCGATTCGGTGTGTCTACGAACGCCGAAATTAGTCAAATTGTACATTAAAATAAAAATGTGTTTATTTCTAATGTTTCATAAATAAAGTTTGCATTGATATGTTTCCAAATTTCTCATTCATTAAATTGTCCTGCCGAATTACACTCGAGGTTTGTATTGATATTGGGTAAATTTGTGTTGTTCAAATTCTAAACTGTTTCCTTTAGCAATTTGACTCGAATAACTGTCAACCTAAAAACACTCCACCTTCGATGTCGTGTTTTTAATAGTTGACAGTTATTCTCGTCAAATTGCTAGGAAACAGTTTCTCATTAAACAACCCAAATTTACCCGATAAAATACGAACCACTTGTGCAGTTATAAGTGAGAGAAAGTAGGTATTAATACAATATGCAGACAAAATACACCGAAATAAAGCATTCAATTACAAAGACTTACACATATAGGTCCTCCTATGGAGAGACTTTGAATATCAATGTAATTAATTATCATGGAAAAATCAAAACGAGTTTTCCATCAACGGGGATGAAACTGAATAAATGTCGAACTGAAACAATGGAAAAATAACCTAAATAAAAAAGATTAGAAATTGAATGAATATTCATATTTTGCTCCGAATTACAGATATCATCAATACTTAATTAGTTGTTAAAACATTTTGTAGCATGAATCATTACTCATTCACTGATGTTAGTAAGATCAAATTTGTATTCATTGCGTCGAGCTGGTGGTATTTGTTACAATATAATTAAATAGTTTGGTAATGTTGCTAGTAGTTACAGAGAAGATGACCATTCATAACATTCACATCTCAAAGTGGTCGCTGCGGAATATATATTCAATTCAAATGGCCGTTTGAGTGGAATCAAACGCCAAAGTCACCGACATTCTGGAGATATTATTGGTAAACCGAGAAAACACACGCAAAGGTTTAGAAATGCTGAATATTAGGAAAGTCACTATAACAGACTAAATCCCTATTAAGCGAAATACCCATGTATATTTCATGTTTTAGTAATAAATACAGGGTTATGTATGAGAAGAACGAGAAAGATAGTTTGGTGCGGAATTTTATGAAATCCATTAATTGATGATATGTTGTTTATTGAAGGATTGAATACTTATGGTAAAGTTGACTTTTTGATATGAATTTCAAACTAGTTAGTGTATCCTAATAATTTATTGAGCCAAAAAACTCCTTAACACGTTAACTGCCAGCAATCAACATCGATTCCCAGCACGCCGTATGGTACACAGATAGTCCGTAATATGATTTGGGCGCCACGTGATCCGCCGATAACCCACAATGTTCCTTGACTACAGTATAACATATTTCAAAACAGCCTGGCATGAATAGCTTTATTCAAGCATATATGGCTTGGTAGTGATAAGGCCTTTCTAACAAAAAAAACGACTCGATATATTGAAAATCAAGGGATTACCGAGGTGATATTATTATCTTCCAAACAGAAATGCGTTAAAAAATCATAGATTATGAATAGAAAAATGATTATTATTCTCGGAAAAATTATACCAGGATCATGAAAAGATAAAATCTACAATTTAACATGATCATTTGAAAAACATGTCATACACACTGGGTTGGTTTTCACATTTCGAACAGATTGTAGTTACTTTTTTTGCAGCAGCAGCAGCTTCATAGAATCCTTTCCTTCCCTTCTTAAATCGTGTGCAGTGGATACCCCTACACCTAACTTTCCAATTTCTTCCATCTATTTGTAAAGTTTGCGTTAATTGGTGACTACTAGATTTCTTATCACCAACCTCATCAGATATGTTAGTTGATTTTCCACTACCAATATAGAGTAACAACTCGCGGAACTTTTCTCGAAACTCCACGATACTCATATTGTTCGAAACGATAGATTTATATAAAATATAAGCATGGACCATAGAAGTGCCCAATTCTGTGTGTTACCATCTGAGTGACTTCCGAACTGGTGTCGAGTAACATGACTGTTAATCTGACAGGTCAATACCACCATTTTCCTGGTTATAGTCGATAATGAGTTTTGGCTTGCAAATATCTTCTTTTTTTTTCTATTTTTCTTTCCAGTGTTCTGTTTGTCGATAGTATGACACGTGCTTAGTGCGAGAACTTCACGTTCGTCTTTCCACTTCATAACAACTATTCCACTCTCTTCTTCCCATCCTATAACTTCTCCTTTCTTCAACTTCAAATAACATCCTTCAAGAGACCTTTCCTATGTTACTTTTCCGCCCTATCTATCTAATATTCGAGAAAAGTATTGGTTTACCCCCTAGAAAAAGTTGGAATTTTGAAAAATTTGTTCAAGTTATTTTTACGTTTTCCATCAACAACAACACGAAAAAACGGTTTTTAGAAAAAAAATCCTGTGTATATGTCGTCGTCGTCGTTGTCGTCGGCCACTTTTCGTTACATGTCTTGTTAACAGGAGTGCAACAAGTCACCAATTTTATGATTGAATATTGTTAAGGATATGTACAGATGAACCCTATTGATAATAAACTCACCAAGGCCAGTACAACAGATGCTATAGTACTTTAAGTACGATATTTTTGTCATTTTTGGGAAAATTTCAGTTTGTTAGCCCGATACAGCCTCCGTAGTATATACAAGTGACCAATTTTATGATTGGATATTATTCAGAGCGTCTCCAAGATGAACCCTATCGATGTTCAGCTCACTCAAGCCAGTACAACGAGTGCTATGGTACTTGAAGTGCCAAATTTTCGTAATTTTTTGAGAATTTTCAGTTTGTTAGCACGATACAGCTTCCAGAGTGTATACAAGTGACCAATTTTATGATTGAATATTGTTCAAGGTGTCCCACAGATGTACCCTATTGATTTTCAGTTGACTAGAGTGAGTACAGCGGGTCCCATAAATTCAGATATACTACATTTTTGGTTACTTTCAGAGAAATTTCGGTTTGTTAGCACGATACATCCCCCGAAGTGTATACAAGTGACAATTTTATGATAGAATATTGTTCAGGGCCACAGATGCGGAAAGTTCGTTTTATTCTTCAAAACCGTTTATTTTTCTAAGAACCGTTTTTTCGTGTTGTTGTTGATGGAAAACGTAAAAATAACTCAAAGAAAATTTCAAAATTCCAACTTTTTGGGGGGTAAACTAATACTTTTTTCGCATATTAGATAGGTTGGGCGGAACAGTAACAACGATGAATAAAAAAGAGAAGCAGGTTAGTATATCATTTAAATTGTGACTAGGTTTTTGGGTAATGTAAAAGAAGTTTTGAAATATAAATTTGTCGTAGCTAACATGGGAAAATAGTTTAAGACTCTTAGTTGTCTGATAAACCTTTGTCCTCTTCTTGCACAACCAATTTTCACTTTTACTTTACCGCCCAACCCATCTATATGCGGGAAAAGTATTGGTTTACCCCAAAAAAAGTTGGAATTTTGAAATTTTTTTTGAGTTATTTTTACGTTTTTCATCAAGAACAACACTAAAAAAATGGTTTTTAGAAAAAAAATCCTGTGTGTATGTCGTCGTCGTCGTCGTTGTCGTCGGCCACTTTTCGTTACATGTCTTGTTAGTACGATACAGCCTCGGAAGTACAACAAGTCACCAATTTTATGATTGCATATTGTTAAGGACATGTCACAGATGAACCCTATCAATTTTCAGCCCACCAGAGCCAGTACAACTGGTGCTATGGTACCTGAAGTACGACATTTTTGTCATTTGTTGAGAAATTTCAGTTTGTTAGCACGATACAGCCTCTGGAGTTCAACAAGTCACCAATTTTATGATCGAATATTATTCAAGACACCAAAAAGATGAACCCTATTGATGTTAAGCTTACCAAGGCCAGTACAACAGATGCTATAGTACGTTAAGTACGATATATTTGTCATTTTTGGGGAAATTTCAGTTTGTTAGCACGATACAGCCTCCGGCGTATATACAAGTGACCAATTTTATGATTGGATATTATTCCAAGCGTCTCTATTCATATTCAGCTCACTAACGCCAGTACAACGGGTGCTGTGGTACTTGAAGTACCAAATTTTTGTCATTTTTGGAGAATTTTCAGTTTGTTAGCACGATACAGCCTCCAGAGTGTATAAAACTGAGCAATTTTATGATTGAATATTGTTCTAGATGTCTCACATATGTACGGTATGGATGTTCAGCTGACTGGAACGAGTCCTATAAATCGAGATATACTACATTTTTGGTTATTTTTGGAGAAATTTCGGTTTCTTAGCACGATACATTCCCCGAAGTGTATACAAGTGATAATTTTATGATAGAATATTGTTCAGGGCCACAGATGCGGAAAAGTTAGTTTTAATCTTTAAAACTGTTTATTTTCTTGAGTCCCAACTAAGTGAGTAGGTTTCTACAATTAATAATCTGCTAATTCCAAACTTGTGTAAACATTATCAGTGACTACAATGCGTCCCTGATTCAGATAATCTTAGGTTATCATTTTGGATAGACTACCTGCTTTTTCTTCACACTTTCTCTGGTAAATTGACACGTCATAAGTATAAACACCTGGATCACAAATTTTGAACAATTTAACCCTGTATTTCCGCTTCCCTGGAATATATTGTCTGAAACTGACTCTTCCTCGAAATGGGACCATTGTCTCTTCCACTGCAATATATTTACCAGGCTCTGTGATTATTTTGAAATTCTCATACAGATGACTAGCCAGTTATTTTATTTTGAAAAGCGGGTCACCAGAAACATTCTGTGTTTCATCATCCAAATGCCAGAAACGAATTAATAATTCAAAACATTTCTGGACATTACCTGTCCAGCAATGTTATTTCTATAGAGTTCTTTAGTACTCCAGTAAGAGCTTATGCTAGGAAGCTTTTTGAGTCCCATCCCATGCGGTTTTTCCTGGTTAATGTTCTGGATGAAAGAACTCTATCAGTATTTTTGTTTATTTCATTGGTCATATTAGTGTGACATCAAGAAAAAACAGGAATATTCTGTTATATAGTGAAATGGAATTGGATATATATTTATACTTGGTACACCAATGGGCGGAAACAAATTTTGATGTACTCCAGTAAAATCTTCCCATTTTCTCTTCACAGACATGAGATTGTTTATATTATTGTCTGTGTCCCTTGAACTAGACGAACTTGAGGAAGATCCGCTACTAGCTACGGAAGGTGAATAATCATCATCCTCACCTGTAACATAAGAATTATCAATGTCACTTTCAGCTCGTTGATGATTCCGTCATATTGATATATCTATCAGAATGGTCTCAAAAATAAAAATGATCAACAAAGAAAAAAGTAGATAACTTACTGTGATCAAACCAATTGATTTGAGGATGCTTATAGACACAATTCAATACTACGCCACGTTGTCCGCCTGTAACCCACGATATTAATTGTATGACTCCTGGGGCGAAATTGACCAGCTCAACACGAATGGCGCGGTAAGTGTGGAAACATATGGCGCCTAACGTGTTAAAGGAAAAAATGTTCTTGTAAATTCTTCGGTCAGAGCCGGCTCGAGGGGTGAGGCGACCGCTTCAGGTGGCATTATTTTGGGGGCGGCATGGTCGCATTTCAAAATGTTTGAACATTTATGGTGAAATTTAAATGAATTCGAAAAATCCGAAGAATGCCGCCTTTAAAGTGAACGGGGCATCATGGCATCTGACACATTACTCAGCTATATTCCTCTGTAGGTATCAGTTGCTTGAAATGAGATTATCTACGTAGTACATTTTGTGTAGTATATTGTTAATAGTTGATAGTCGAGATTCGGGAATAGTCGAATGAAAATGCTTGTTACTTTTAAGCGTTATAAAATAATATTTAAATAAAAAAGGTAAGCCTATTTTTTTATTAAGTTAGTGATCGGTATTACTAAATTAATATTTGAAGAAGCTATCTGGCAACGAGTAAAAAAAAGCGGTTGGCGAAAGAAAATCAGCTGCGCAAACTCTCTGGTACAATAGAAAAATTCATAATTCCTTCCACTTCCACATCTCTCTCAGTTCCGAATACAACTGAAAGTTATTTAGAAGCTTCAGACTCAGCGGCGATACAATAAAAGAGATTATTGTCAAACAATTCAAGGAAGATCAAACAATCTATCAGTTACAGATGTAGTTACCAAAGTTGATAGTGACCCAGCTGCCTGTAAAAATTTAAATGTTTCCCAATATCAGAAAATAATAGAAAAAGGACCAATAAAGGTTGAAGGCGTTGATTTTCCAAAAGACGATTCTAGAAGGCATTTTTCTCCTTCATATTATTATCGTATAATGTCTAATGAAGAAAAATTAGAAACAAAATGGTTAGTTTACTCCAAAAGTACTGATGCTGTGTATTGCTTTTGCTGTTTGTTATTTAAAAATTCTGATATTAACGCGGCGAATTGGTCAAAAGGCTATAGAGACTGGAAAAATTTTGTTAGAAGTATAAAGTCTCATGAAAGCTCTGGGAAACATATGAACTGCTTTAATAAATGGAAGGAAATGGATAATAGACTAAAAGAGGGTAAAACAATTGATAAAGAACATCAGAGAATTTTGAACCTAGAAAGGCAGTATTGGCGAGATATTTTAAAAAGAATTATTGCTGTTATACAACTCTGCCGTTTACAGATGTTGCCACTTCGGGGTAGTTCCGATACGGTTTTTGAACGGAATAACGGAAATTTTTTGAAAATAATGGATAGTACTTTCTAAATTTGATTAGGAAAAAAAGTTCGAAATACCATAATGGAAAAAATTAAATGTGCAATATATTACAGTATTATATTATACTGCACCCCCGATGTAAGTAGGATAGAACAAATGTCTTTGGTAATTCGTATTGTGACAAAAGAAACTTTAGAATTTGTTTGCAAAGAGTATTTTATAAATTTTCTACCTGTCGAATCGTCAAGTGGAGCAGGACTTACAGAACTGTTAATACAGGAACTTAACAAATTAGGGCTCGAAATTGAAAATATTCGCGGCCAAGAATATGATAACGGAGCCAACATGGAGGGAGTGCATTCTGGCGTCCAAACAAGAATTTTGGATGAAAATCCAAAAGCGTTTTTTGTTCCCTGTTCCTGCCACTCCCTGAATCTTGTTGTTAATGACGCAGCTAAAAATACAGTGGAAATTTCCAATTATTTTTCTCAGGTACAAGAGTTGTATGTATTCTTTTCGGCTTCAACTCAAAGATGGAGTGTGCTAAAAAAATATATTTCATGACTAACAGTAAAGAGTGTAAGCGATACAATATGGGAAAGCCGTATCGAAGCTGTTAAGCCATTAAGGTACCAACTTGTTGAAGTATATGATTCATTAGTTTAAATTTCTCCAGATGAACAAAAAGACGCTGATACCAAGAACAAAGGTAGATTATTAGCGTCCATAATTTCTAGTTATAAGTTTATTTGTAGTACTATAACTTGACATGATATTTTATATAAATATAATAAATTTGGGATCAAAATTGTTGCAAAGTCCAAATATGGTGTTAAATGAATCTACCGCTATTCTAAAAAATTTAACTTTATTTTTAAAAAAGTTTCGTTTGAATGGTTTTAATCAAATGTTATGCACGGCTAGAGGATTTTGCTGAAGATATAGAGATCACGCCAGAATTAACAAGTACTGGACCTCTTCTTTTTAGTATTCGGCGCAAGACGAAACTCTTTGAATATGAGGGAGAAGATGATCCTATAGAAAATCCACTAAAACAATTTGAAGTATTGTTTTTTAACTGCTTAGTGACTACCGCCATTAATTCAGTTGAGCGGAGATTCAATCAGCTGAAATCCCATAGTCAACTTTTCGAATTTTTATATGATATTCCTTCCCTGAAACAAATGGACCAAAAAAATGTTTTGAAAAGGTGTCAGGATTTACATATTTATCTAACTGATGACATAGATCCAAATGAATTGCTTAATGAGCTTTTAACATTGAGCGAAATAATGCAGGATAATAAATGCACAAAGCCTTTAGATGTTTTAAACTATCTGGAGAAAAACAGTTTGACCGAAAACTTTCCCAATGTAGCTGTTTCTTACCATTCCTGTATCTGTGGCAAGGGGAGAACGCTCCTTTTCTAAACTTGAAATAATGAAATAGCTATTTGTATAACAAGGGAGGAAAGTGCTAGTTTTCCTTCCGAGGATGAAGTTTATTGTCCGACGCGTAGCGGAGGGCAGTAATCATCCGAGGGAGGAAAAGGCTCTTTTATGAATCTTGGCTGGGCATCGAGGACGGACTTCTAAAATGCTTAGCTAGGCATCGGGGGTGTACGTTTTTATTTGTTCTTCAAATCCCTTAGGATTTTAACAGACGCTCTATATCCCTTGGGTCTAACATAGTTTCTAACATGTGAGACCAAAGTGACCACGTTAGTCTCGGAATTGCAAAAATTATTTCATTGATAACGTACTATGACGTCACTTTTACTTTTTCTCCCTAGGGAGAAAAAGTACGACTTTGCCCCCTACAATGAGGCCAGAAAATGAGGTCCGTCAAGCTGGCCCCACCCCGGTTAGATTTTTTCTACCAAAATGCTTATTCACTTACTTTAGAGTTTAGAAAATGATACTATAGCTACTGACTAGGGAGCTACAGAAAATTACAAACAGCTGCATACAAAATAAACGACTGGACAGAACAAAGCATAATATAATAAATGAATCAGAATCAGTGCATGTTAACTAGGTCCGTCAAGCTGCCCCCCCCCGGTTAGATTTTTTTACCAAAATGCTAGCACACATAAAGGGCACCTAGCACAATCTAGCACAACTATTTTTATAGCTAGCACACCAACTGCTTACAATGAAAATGCTTTTGAATTCTGGTGGGGCCAGGTTAACGCTAGCGCACCCCTCCCCCCCCCCGGTTGGAATTTTTTCGCCAAAATGCTAGCACAGATAAAGGACACCTAGCACAACCAAGCACACCATTTTTTATAGCTAGCACAGCAACAGCTTACAATAAAGATGCTTTTAAATTCGGGTGGGGCAAGGATAACGCTACCCCCCCCCCCCCGGTTGAAATTTTTTCGCCAAAATGCTAGCACATATAAAGGACACCTAGCACAACGTAGCACACCATTTTTTATAGCTAGCCCACCAACAGCTTACAAGAAAAATGCTTTGGAATTCGGGTAGGGCCAGGTTAACGCTAGCCCCCTCCGGTTGGAATTTTTTCGCCAAAATGCTAGCACAAAGAAAAGACACCTAGCACAACCTAGTACAAAATTTTTAATTGCTAGTACATCAACAACTTAGAACGTGCAGCTTTTGATTCTTAGAGCCGGTTAATCAGAGCTTCAAATATTTCTGTGGCATATCATAAGTCACCAACACTACTATGTATTTACACTCGTGAAAATCGTTAGATCATTAGTTTTACTTATATATTCCATGTTGCTTGTAATATTATTAGAAAGAATACATAATATTACAACCATCAACCCTTCGGGGAAACCCTTTCTTAACCCAAACATCTGATTCGGCCAGTTTGGATGTACCTACAAGAATTTTATTTACTCTTAAGACCCATAAAAACGGCATCATAAAAAATATTCAAATCTTAACGATAGACTTGGTTTAACGGCCCTTTTAAAAAGTCCGATGAGAACTTCAGATGGATTATACCTAGTTTTTAGAAAAATAAAAATACCTATGTCATCAATTTTGCTGCCTTCCATTTAATACCCATATTGTAAGAAAGCAAAAAAATTAGTCCACTTTCTTTAGTCCGCCAATTTTGGTGAACCGCAATGTTGAATTTATAATGACGTCACATACCTAATCATGGATTGGCATGCAAACTAGACGTATATACATAATTTCAAATCAATCGGTTGAAGATATCTGCTTCATAACTGAGTTGCAAGATTGCAACCGAACAAACATACATTGCCAATACATACTAAAAACTTTGAAAAATACATAGTAGTGTTGGTGACTTATGATATGCCACAGAAATATTTGAAGCTCTGATTAACTGGCTCTAAGAATCAAAAGCTGCACGTTCTAAGTTGTTGATGTACTAGCTATTGAAAATTTTGTGCTAGGTTGTGCTAGGTGTCTTTTCTTTGTGCTAGCATTTTGGCAAAAAATTCCAACCGGAGGAGGCTAGCGTTAACCTGGCCCTAACCGAATTCCAATTCATTTTTATTGTAAGCTGTTGGTGGGCTAGCTATAAAAAATGGTGTGCTAGGTTGTGCTAGTTGTCCTTCATCTGTGCTAGCATTTTGGCGAAAAAATTCCAACCGGGGGGGGGGCTAGCGTTATCCTGGCCCCACCCGAATTCAAAAGCATTTTTATTGTAAGCTGTTGCTGTGCTAGCTATAAAAAATGGTGTGCTAGGTTGTGCTAGGTGTCCTTTATCTGTGCTAGCATTTTGGCGAAAAAATTCCAACCGGGGGGGCCTAGCGTTAACCTGGCCCCACCCGAACTTAAAAGCATTTTTATTGTGAGCTGTTGGTGTGCTAGCTATAAAAATTGTTGTGCTAGGTTGCGCTAGGTGCTCTTTATGTGTGCTAGAATTTTGGTAACAAAAATCTAACCGGGGGGGGGGCAGCTTGACGGAGTTCAGGAAATGTATACTTTGGATAGATGTAGGCGGAAAAATGATTTTCGTTCAACATTGACGCAGGACAGATTAACAGATCTCGCCATACTCACCATTGAGAACGATATATGTGTAAATATAGAATACGACGTTATTATTGATGATTATGCCAAAGAAAAATGCAGAAAAGTTTTCTTATAAAATGATAAATATTGTTTTCTGTTTTAGCAATATTTTAATAATATATTAATATTTTCATTTATCAATACCTTGTTCTTGGGAATCTGTATATTTTAGTATAATAAATTTTTATTTCATTGAATTCTATTTTAATTTCTTTCCAAATGGCGGCAACATTGAGTTTTGCTTCAGGTGCCAATTATGCACGGGCCGGCCCTGTCTTCGGTTCCCCGATCTATTACCTCCGATTTCCATATTTTAGAATAGATATAAGATAACAAGGTTCAATAATCAAGAATTATGTTTCAAAAATGATGCCAATCTGTGTAGAAATCACTATTCTGGATCGTGCACTTCAACAACATCGTAAAAAACTATAATAATAATATTTTTATAGTTGAACAAAATGATTGGCATCTAACAATCTCTTGAAAAGTTATACCGTTTTGAACATTTCAGAACATTATATTTATAATGTTTCTTATTATTTTCGATAACAAAATGTTTGTCTGAATGAAATTTTGATATTTTCACACCCTCAAATATATCAATCAGCAGTTGGTTTTTTGAGTGTAGCTATCAGTTGAAAGTAAAATATGAACATTTTTCTAACGGCCTCTAAGGCTCAATCAATGAAAACTGACAGGCTTGAAGAAAACCTTGTTATTTTGACAAATATTTAGATCTACTTAAACTACGACTTAGGTTACTTGATTTTGTAAATAGCCTGTACTAATTTTAAAATGGTAATTCGTAAAGTTGTCATAAATAAAGTCGATTTAGGAAAACTAGTACTTCAAAGCGACAGAAAATATTTTGGAGATGTTTGAAGTGGCAAAGTGTAAAATACTGAAAAAGAATGTATCGTTTCAGCTAATTGCTACTTGTTTTATTTCCGTGTGACCACTTTATAACTTTACTGAAATAAAAAAATAATAAATAATCGTTGTTTTATTTTTCAATATCCTCATAAGGCTTGATTCACACTTTAGGTGCGTTCGCATTTCACTCTCAGTCCAATCACGTTCACATGACGTTAACACTTACATAACGTTGACGGCCTGACTACGATCAATCTTAGGCGTTGTTATGATACATAATCTGTGGTATGAGCAATGTAGAGTGGACGGTATGTTCTGGATTTTCTGAATTTTCTATATACATATATTTATACAAGCTATTTAATTACAAAGATGGAAATAATCCAGAGCTTTGAAAGATGCTTATAAGGCAGAGCTTTGGATATTTTTATATTCGAAAGGAATAAAACCCACTAAAATGCGAACATTTGTTCACTGCTAAAAATTAGCATCAGATCATTGCCATTTCTTACGACAGTATAAGCTGTCAATCAGATTAACCAACATATATTTTTAAGCGACAAATTGTCAACTTAAATTATAAAGATAATAAATAAATGTGTTGGAGGTTGTTTCCAACATTCTGGGGGCCTTATGGTTTCACATGAATTATATCAACGATTTCCATAGAAACCGATGAGTTGCTGTTCCACGGTATAAGATGAAGACCCCGTACTCAGCACAAATATTATATACATAAAATTACTTGTTGTAAATAAAGTTAGTCAGTTACTAGATTTCATGTTGTTTGTCGTAGTTCGGAGATCTATCATTTTGTAAAATGAACGTTTTTAAAAAAGTATTTCGAGTTAGTAATTTGAAATTCATGAAACCGTACAAAATGCCAGTGCCAAAATTTATAAAAAGAACTCTTAAGACTTTTCTTTTTAGAGTTATGACCTAAAAGGTCGTACAAATATATTAAAATGTACAAAATGCCGAATAAAAAAGTGATAAAAAAACACTACCTTAACAATATTAAAAAATTGCTTACTTACAGCTAAAGATTTACAAATTTATTACAAAAAAAAACTATTTCTGTATAGGTAGTACGGATATTTTTGTAACCGATCTCAGGTAAGTGCCATCTCTTGTGTTAACCTGTAAAACTCTTAATTTGTTGTCCTTACCTCGCACAGCCTTTATTATGCGAGCAAGCTTCCATTTGAAGGATGGAATGTTATCCTCTTTCAATAGAACCAATATTCCTTCAATCAAATTTGGTAAATCTTTGCGCAATTTCGGTCGATTCTGTAATTGCGCCAAATAGTCCATGTGCCACTTTTTCCAAAACTGCTGCTGCATTTGAACACAATGGTTTCAAAATTTTAGTCTGTTCTGGGGAACTTCACTGTTCCAGTTAAAAAATGATCTGGGGTCAAATAATCTAGATTGGAAACGTCACTGGACATAGCGCCTAAGGGTCTGGAATTTACAATTCCTTCTACTTGTACTAATACAGTATTTAGTTGTTCATAAGTGAGCTCTGTGGAGCCAACTACCCTTTTTAAGTGAAATTTCACACTTTTTACCTCGGCTCCCATAAATCTCCAAAAACCGGTGAGTAACTAGGTATAAAATTCCATTTTATTTTTTCATTAACGCAAAAATTATCTACTTTTTTACTATCTTCGTAAAATTTCTTTATTTAATAATTGGCCCCTTTGAAAGTAGAGCCATTATCACAAAAAACATTGGAAGGCTTCCCCCTTCTGGAAATGAAACGCTTGAAACAAGCCAAAAAAGTTTCTGTTGTGAGATCAGATACAAGCTCTACATAAATTGCCTTAACAGCAAAGCATACAAATAACGCTTGGAAATTACAGATTTTATTATTCGTGATTGCTTAGTCATAAAAGGACCGCAAAAATCTATGCCTACATTTTGAAATACTCTATAAGAGCAAACTCTTTTTTCTGGCAATGTACCCATTAGCTGTTCAGAGCATTGTGCTTTGAATTTAAAACAAGTAATGCATTTATGTAAGACTTTTTTAATTTCTCTATTTCCATTAATGATCCAATAATTAAGATTTAGAGAAGTTAAAACTTGCCTTGAACCTGGATGTAGTAACCTCAGATGCTCTGGTGGGGGATATGACTATTCTTGGTAATAATTACAGGGTGTTTTTGATTGTATGGCAACTTGGAATTTTGTAGTCTCCCGCCTACTCTTAATACACCATTACAGTCCAAAAAAGGCGACAATGAGCTCAAAGCTGATTTAACTGGTAAATTTGAATTTAGGCATTTTATTTCATTGACGAAATAATTTTGCTGTTCACAACGTATAATAATTTGTAGAGCATTGTCAAGTTCTGAAATATTTAAATTTCCAGTTAATTTATTATTTTTCGATATTTTCATAGAATTATTTTTAAATCGAATGAAATAGGCAACTACTCTTTGAAGCCGTGCAATGCAAGAAAAATATTGAAAAAAGTAGTAGTATGCAAAACATTAACTGAAATTTTTTCTTCAGTTAGCCAAATAACGCTTTCTCGTATTAAAAAAGAAACTCTGGCAGGAGGTAATGCTGACACTGATGTGCCTACTAAAAAATAAAGAACGTTCAGTATCGGTATGGATCAATTCGACAAAACTGTGCTTGAAAGGTGCATAATAAATTATCACATATCTGAGAAAAAAGTACCCATGTGAAGAAATGTACACCAAACCTTTGCAGATAGTTATGGCTTCACAGGAAGTCGCGAATCTCTGCGGAAACAAATACATTCTTAGGGTTTTCGTTGGACCAACATGAAAAACAACAGAAGTTTGTTAATAGAACGTCACGAAATCAGACATTTATGCCTAATATATTCAAGAAACATAAAAAAGTGCAAAGAACAGAACAAACCTATCATTAATATGGATGAAACATACATTCATTCATGCCACACGCACCTTAAATGATAGAGCGATAAGAGTAACGAAGGATTAGGAAAACCCGTTTCAAAAGGCAATAGGCTCATAATTGTGCATGGAGGAAGTCAAAATGGTTTTGTACCTAATGCTGGTATTATGTGGAAGTCCCAGTCAAAAACAGGAGATTATCATAATGAAATGGCGTACGAAAATTATGAGAAGTGGGTATAATAAAACTTATTCCAAACCTACCAAAAAACGCTGTTGTGGTAATTGATAACGCCTCATATCACAATGTTCTAAATGCAAAATTACCTACGACTGCTTGGACTGAACCACAATTTAAAAACTGGCTTTCTGAAAGAAACATATATTACAGTGAACAAATGTTAAAACCGGATCGTTATAACGTTGCAAAAATGTACAAAGAGCAATATAAAACTTATAAAATTGATGAATCGTTTATTCGACATGGATTGCAAGTTTTAAGGCTACCCCCTTATCATCCGATCGGAAGTGTTTGGGCGGCACTTATGTGGCCAAAAGGAATGTTCCCTTAAATTTTATTTAGGTTAAATAATTCTGTAATGATTTTTTTGACACATTTTCTGCAAATGATTGGAAAGTTAGATGTGACCATGCTAAAAAGATTGAAGATGAAATTATGATTGAATATGAATTAGATACTGTTGTAGATAATATTATTATACTATAATCCATTGTAAGGGCAAACAGCTAGCGCAAATTATTTCTTATATAAACACATTTTAAAAAAATAAGCTTTGAGTTTTGGGAACAAAACATAATCAACCGCAATACCAAGCATTTTTCTATTCTTTCAGAAAAATATCTCAAAATTCATTCGAACTTAATAATAGTAACTTTCATGTAGAAATGATTTCTAACCTGACTTCAAAAATCGTTGAGGATTTCAATGAAATTGCTTTGGTAATTTGTTGTTTTACCCTTCATGGAAATTGATATCCAACAGTTTGCAACTTGTGTTATGCAAAACTTTGACAGAGACATCGCTGCGACTGAAATGGAACTGATTGCATTTCAAAATTATTTAACGTTAAAATCGTTAAACTCAAATACAAAATGTAACTAGCCTTTAATAAGCAAAGAAAAATATGCAGTCTTTTGTCGTGAAGCATTGAAAGTGAAATCGTTATTCAGTTCTTCATATTTGTGTGAATCCTATTTTTCTGCTATAAAGTTAATTAAAAACATATACCTCAATCGACTTACTACATTTGGATAATTGTATTATAATATTAAAACAGAATAAAACAATAAATAAGATAAATAAAATCTTACAATACTTTTTCAACATTTTTTCAAACTTATTTCCCGTAATTCGTTTTCATCTGGTACGGTTCTGTTTTATGATTGTATTCTTAAAATCGCCATGCATGTTTCTGGCTCATTAGCCGTCATCGGTACGGTACAACCAAGAAAATATGTGAAACATGTCTGCGGTTACCACTCTTTTCAGTAGCCCCTTCTTCTATTTGCGTGCAATACCCACTAATCCATTCGTTGCTTATTGTTCATATGTCACGCACTATTCGTACTTCTTGTTGTTATTTCATTAATCTGGGTCGGAAGTTTCAGACGGGAGTGTTATATGCACCTCGGTGTCTATGTTGGTTGTTGTCTCGAATATTCGAGATCTTCTAATATTACTGACACAGATGTTGTGTTTGACTATCCTGCTGAATTCTGTTATATTTTCTCATGTTTCATTCAACACCTTTGCTCCCATGTTTCACATATTTTCTTGGTTGTACCGTACCGATGACAGCTAATGAGCCAGAAACATGCATGTCTGCGGTTACCACTCTTTTCAGTAGCCCCTCTACTATTTGCGTGTAATACCCACTAATCCATTCGTTGCTTATTGTTCATATGTCACGCACTATTCGTACATCTTGTTGTTATATATATATATATATATATATATATATATATATATATATATATATAATATATATATATATATATATATATATATATATATATATATATATAAATATATATATATATATATATATATATATATATATATTGAAGCACTTTCATTTGGTTGTATTCAATTTAATAAGGATTAATAGTATAACTGAAATAAGTCATATTGATTTTTTTAATCTTATGCATTATTAGCCATCATTTTAACGAATATTTGTAGAATTGTATAAGGGAAAGACATGTTTAAATCAGTTATAGATACAGATAATAAAAACAGTGAACAAAATCCTCGTTATATTACTGAAGGATTGTGTATATAAGCAGTGGTAGTTACGAAACAATCTATATTTCTAATTGTAATGAGAAATGGGATAGTTTAGTTTCTACATGAATCTGTGAAACTCACGTAAGCTACTGATGAAAGTCGTAAGAAGAGAACACAATGTTAATCAAATTCATTCATACTTCTTGTATATGTCGCATTTGCTCTGTCATTTATTGACTAACAATTTATAATTTTATTACGTGCCCAAATTACTTCTGAAAGATTTTTCACAATGTACTTTCCATATTTTTTTATTGTCAACAAAATGATATTCCTGATTCTTGTTAGCATTATTTGAGTTACCCAACACATTATGTAAAGTATTGCTTCAATAAAATATTTATGAAGTTCTTAAAGTTTGACAGTACATGACGTTTATTAAAATAGAAAAATGTATGCAAACAATCCTTTATATATTAGGTAGTTAAGTTAAGGGAGTTTGTTGAAAATGGAACAGACGTGACAGAATTTTGACAGTGGTTGAGAAATTTTCTTATAAAAAAGGATTATCGAAAATCATAGTGGAGAATATTGAAATATTGACCAATAAATGACATGAAAATACAGATTTTATAGTGTACTAGGGTATGTATGTATTCTATTCAAAAATTAATAATAGAAATATTAGGAAATGAGAGCAAAAGAATAACTTATTCCGAGTCAGATTGTCAGACTCTGGTGGAGATAATTTTAAAGAAGAGACATTCTAGAGTGTAACAAAATTGATTCAGTCACTTGGAAGCAAAAGATAAAAGCGTGGGAAGAAGTTGCAGAGACATATATTTTATTGACAATTGAGCCCAGAGTTTTTGAACAATAACGTTGTAAATTTGGTAATTTAAAAAATATAGTGTACGTTGTAGGAGTTTATATAAATATAGAACACGTGTAGGAGTTTTGGAAGAAAGAAAAGAACAATTTAAAGAAAGGTTTGGTTAATTTTTTATCAGATTTAGGAGCAGTGTATGTTGCAGAAGATTTTTTTATTGTTTGACATTGAAGGTTTTTTTTTGTAGATTGTAATTTAATATAATTTTTCTTGTAAGGTAATATTAACGTATGAAGGATAATCCAAAAGAAAACAAAGATCTTTGTTTGGGATATATAAGAGAAACAGTTCCTGTATTAGTTGAAGGTAAGAAATTTGGTTATAAAATTTGAATAAATTTAGAAATTTTATATATTATAATTTTGGTTACAAAAGAAATAATTATATACATGTTGTTTCTCAAATAGGTAACATAATTTGGGTTTGTAGTTTATTTAAAGAAAAAGGGTGTTAAAAAAAATGTATATCTAGTTCTAATATTGTTAGGAGATAGAATAAATACATTATTTGTAAAACGAAAGAATTTGTCAATATTTCAGTATTAAAATTTAAAACAACATAAATTTATTAAAAAAAAAAGGTTATTAAAAAAATGAGATATAGATTAATAATACAATTCATTCAAGAACCGACTCCCTGTAGAAGAGTCATACTGTCTAGAGCCGGGGCAAATACATTTATTTCAGACAATTCAACAAATTCTAAATAATACAAATTAAGTTTTACTTACCTTTTATGTAATATCATAAATATTGCAATATATATATATATATATATATTATTATATTTTATATTTATATATTTATTTTTATTGTTGTTTTATGTAGATTAATAAAGAATGTTGTTCGGCTAGCTCAGGGTAAATGTATCATAGTTGGGCATGAGTACTCCTTAATCTCTTTGAGTTCAGGTCTAAGGTTTTTTTATGTGATTTATTATTTTGTTTTATATATTTTAATAAAGAATTATTTGTTTTTGTCTATTATTTAAAATAAAATTATACCTTGTATAAATTTATGTTGAGACGCCTATGTTATTGATTATATTCCTGTTTTTAATAGAGGGTATAGAAACGAAAATGAACACTATAATTATATATTGTCAAAACTACGTTGGAAATTGGAAAAGAAATACATGTATTAATATAAACAAATTTAAAATCAAAATAGTGGAACAAACATCTAAAATCTAATAATTCAACAAATAGGTACCTTTGCGCAAATTTATATTGTTTGAAATGGCCAAAATTTGAAATTTCAAATTGGTTAACACTAACCTTTCACTAACAATGATGTCTTCTGGCACCGACGATCACCAATATCCAATACCACCAACTCTCATATTAATATGTCAACTGCATTCACTCAACCTGAACTCCAGCTTGACAAAACTTCTCCAGGTAAGTCTTGAAATTCTTCACCGTGTCCCGTTTGACGTTTCAATTAGCTTTTAAATATTCTCAACATAGTTCTTCAACTTTATTTAACCTTTTCTGTTACTTCTCTTGATTTTTATGAGAACTTTACTTCTATTTTATTATAATTTTAAAATTTTATTTTACTACGTCCTCTCTCCAAAATATCATATATCATACCTCTTCATTTTCCAAAATAAACAACCCTCATTTCTCCTGTCCGTTGCTATGGACAAGACTCATCATCTCACTAGGTTTTTTTAACAATAATTTAGAAATCAGAGGTTTTCATTTAATTTCATATTTTTCTTAACTATTTGATGATATTTAATGCTTTGTTTATTTCCAAAATAATATTATTTATCTATTTAAAACTCTACTTTTCCAAAAATATCCCTATTTATAAAAAAACCTCTGATTGTATAAAACTATTCCATTCTGAATGAAACAAATCTACAGTCTGATTACTCTGAAATACATATGTAATCCTTTTCCAATCATATTAGAATTCTTCCACAATTAGTGTTCATTATAAACGCGGACTGAAATTTCTATTTACAAAATGTCTCTATATGTTATTTTACATCCTCGCTTTATACGCTTGTCAGAATTATATAGTTATATGACAATGAATCCTGTCGCGCACAACGAAATCTGTCGCTGATGTTTCATGTTTTGAAATTATTTTGACATTCCAATCTTGTTGACAGTTCTCAGTGTCATTATAATAGTAAACATCAAAAATAATGATTTTGCTACTAATTCTTATTAAACATGATGTATTATAATAATATAAATACATTTATTTATTCTTTTAGGGGTTTAGATACTTTTAATGACGTATATGCCAAATTTACAAATTATTATATTGTTTAAAGATGATTTTTATGGTCTGATATACAAGTTATGAGTGAATTATTTTAGGAAGCACTGACAATGGTAAATGTTTTGAATATTATTTTAGCATCTCTATATTTAAATTAAACAAACGATATCATAGGTACATATTCAATATATAACTCATTTTAATTTCATTCATATCATGAAATACAAATAATTTCCTATGTTTTGGCAACTTACAACCAAATTCACGCTTGAAAAACTCACACTACAACACCTTCAAACCCTTATAGATGTTGTGATGAGTTCAAATCCCCTCAAATTCAAATTTAACAGATATTAGCCATGTTAATAGCTGCTTAAATTTCAATTTCACATTAAATCTTTTTATTCATTGATTTCTTTTATAATAAACTGTGTCTGTTCATTCCTTGTAATGTATTAATCTTGACTTGACCTGTCTTTTTTATAAATCTACTTAACCTACTATTTACAAACAACTATTATGTATTAATTTAAGTACTTGCAAGATTATTTATTATTCATTTAAGAGTAGTAATTATTTTCCTATATACAACATTCTACATTTCACAATTCATTTATTTATCTCTAGAATTGCTTATAAAATTATTATTTATTTTCTATTTCAGATTTAACTTTAATGTTTTATTTATAATCAGATATTGTTATTTATGAATACCATCCTTTAAATGTTATTTTTTTTTCTTTATAATAAATGATTTTGAATTATTAGTCGTATCTATTATTTTAGCTTGTCATATGGGTGCTTTATATAGAGGTATAGTATAGTTTATTATTCTGGCATACTTATTATCTAATATCTATATCTTTCTTAAAACTAATGGATTTATTTACAGTGTACATGTTATTTTTATAATTCCTTCTTATCATTTTCATACTTCTAACATTTCAGTCCATGCAAATCATTTAGCCACTATCAATTCCATCGACACTATTTTCTCATTCCTATTCATTAAATTATTTAAAATTATATACTATTTATCCTCACAATTCCAAAATTCCACTCAATTCCTCTTCTTTATAATAATCATTATTTTATTTATTTTCAATCTTATTCAATCATATCTTGATTTTGAAAGTCTATTTATCATCCATTAAATCTCAATTTCTCTTCATATTTATTATTGATTTATCTTTATATCTTTCCAGTACATCTGTTCCAATAATTACATTCTATCTATGTTCATAATTACCATTAGTAAGATATCTATAATTGCCAAATATTTTTCATTCACCTCTTTATTTTTCTATTATTTCTGCACCTAATTGTATTATTTAAAATATTGCCTTTTTTATCATTTACTAAATTGTAATTCATTTTTCAAATTTGTTAATCATTATTATCATTTAAATTGTTGTAGTTATTAGCCGAATACCTATCTATTCTAATTATATATTTACACATCCTAATTTCTATCTATTTGATCAAACTATATTTACATAAATTTCCCATTTTGATCCTGATCACTACTTGATCCTTCCTGATCCTGTATTATAATCAATAACTATCCTATGTCTACTTTCTTCTTCTCTGTTATTTTCTCCATTATAATTTCTTTCTTGATTTTGTTGATTATTATTCCTTCTTTCATAATCATTTATTATTTCAATATAATTATTCCTTCTTTCCCCTCTATTCTGTTGCCATTTTCGTTTCCAAATTTCTTTCCTGATCTCATGTCAAACTGTTCAATTGGATTTTCTTTTTCTAACCTTTTTCTTATTTTCTTCTCTCGTTTGTTCCTCATTACGTTTCTGTAGCTTCTTTCTGTTCTCTACTGTATCCTTTTCAAATTTGTTGTCCCATATCTCATTAATTTCTTCCAATAAATCCATTAACATTTGCATTTCAAATTCTTTCATGTCATTAATTTTACTTCTTATTATTTTAATGGAAGCATTTGTATGAATTATAGTCATGTTGTGGTCATATTTTAATCCTGTTTTTATATTATTATTATAAACATTTCCTGGGCATCCTTTATCTCCCCCATTTCTTCTTATACTATCTTCAATTTCTTCGACTGTATCTCTCAGCTTGCTATTCATTTCATCAATCTCCTTTTTAAAATTGTTGTCCCATATCTCACTCTTTTTAGCACACATCCTTGTTTGTTTTTCTACTCTAACTTCTAAGTCCTTAATTTCCCTGCCAACATTTTCTCTAAAATTCTGCATCACTTCCTCACTTACTTGTCCCTGTAATTTAATAGAACCCATTTCTTTGGTTAATTTTTCATTTTGTTTTGTGACTTCTATTTGAATCACATTTGATATA
The DNA here is from genome assembly GCA_963921935.1 of Galeruca laticollis. NCBI lineage: Eukaryota > Metazoa > Arthropoda > Insecta > Coleoptera > Chrysomelidae > Galeruca > Galeruca laticollis. Next base: position 146,351,210 of record OY998176.1, on the reverse strand, counting down.
TTTTCCTCAAGACGTTTTCCCAATTCTTGAACTTCTCCTACCACATGCTTGTCTATACCTTCTCTGATTTTAATGCCATTTTCTTGAATTTCCATCCGCAAATTTTCATTCTGGCCCTTCATATCTTCTTTTACCTTTTCAATCTGCTTTTTACATTGCTCGTTCTCCTCCCTAACTTTCTTAATCTCATTCAAACTTTCCATTTTCACCTCATCAATTTTCTTTTCTAAGTTATTCATGTTCCCCTTTATATCATTCATATCTCCCCTCATCATGTCCATCTTCCCACTTATACTATTCATATCTGCCCTATTTTCTTCAAATTTGTTATACAAGTCTCCCCTCATCATGTCCATCTTCTCATTCATATCTCCCCTCATTGTGTCCATCTTCCCATTTATATCTCCCTTCATCATGTCCATCTTCCCATTCAAATTATTTTCCATATTAATCAAAAATTGCATAAATTGGTCATTATGACTCACACTAGGTTGTCTCCTATTCTCTTGTTCTTCTTCATCTCCTACTGTCATATCTCCGTCTGATTGTTCCATTCCTTGTTCCAAGTACTGCACTTGAAAATCACACATACCATGTCCTCTTTCTTCATCTGAACTTCCTTCTGTACCTATCTGGTTTCCGTCTCTTAATGTCATTTTTCTCTCCATCGTATCTACTTATTTTTATTTAATATAATCAAAAAAAAATATTTCAATATTATTTATAATTAGATGCAAAAAAATGTTTCAATACCACACCCCACGTTGCGGTATCAAGTTATAATATAACTCGTTTTATTTCGACAAGAGCCCCACGTTTCGGGCGCCAAGTTATATATTTTATTTATAAGAGGAATTTTTTTTTATTGTTTTGTATAGATTAATCAAGAATTATATGTTTTTGTCTATTATTTAAAATAAAATTATACCTTGTATAAATTCATGTTGAGACGCCTATGTTATTGATTATATTCCTGTATTTAATAGAGGGTATAGAAACAAAAATGAACACTATAATTATATATTGTCAAAACTACGTTGGAAATTGGAAAAGAAATACATGTATTAATATAAACAAATTTAAAATCAAAATAGTGGAACAAACAACTAAATTTATATTGTTTGAAATGGCCAAAATTTGAAATTTCAAATTGGTTAACACTAAACTTTCACTAACAATGATGTCTTCTGGCACCGACGATCGCCAACATCCAATACCACCAACTCTCATATTAATATGTCAACTGCATTCACTCAACCTGAACTCCAGCTTGACAAAACTTCTCCAGATAAGTCTTGAAATTCTTCACCGTGTCCCGTTTAACGTTTCAATTAGCTTCTAAATCTTCTCAACATACTTCTTCAACTTTATTCAACTTTTTTCTGTTACTTTTCTTGAGTTTTATGAGAACTTTACTTCTATTTTATTATAATTTTAAAATTTTATTTTACTACGTCCTCTCTCCAAAATATCATATATCATACCTCCTCATTTTCCAAAATAAACAACCCTCATTTCTCCTGTCCGTTGCTATGGACAAAACTCATCATCTCACTAGATTTTTTTAACAATAATTTAGAAATCAGAGGTTTTCATTTAATTTCATATTTTTCTTAACTATTTGATGATATTTAATGCTTTGTTTATTTCCAAAGTAAATTAATTTATCTATTTAAAACTCTACTTTTCCAAAAATATCCCTATTTATAAAAAAAACCTCTGATTGTATAAAACTATTCCATTCTGAATGAAACAAATCTACAGTCTGATTACTCTGAAATACATATGCAATCCTTTTCCAATTATATTAGAATTCTTCCACAATTAGTGTTCATTATAAACGCGGACTGAAATTTCTATTTACAAAATATCTTTATATGTTATTTTACATCCTCGCTTTATACGCTTGTCAGAATTATATAGTTCTATGACAATGAATCCTGTCGCGCACAACGAAATCTGTCGCTGATGTTTCATGTTTTGAAATTATTTTGACATTCCAATCTTGTTGACAGTTCTCAGTGTCATTATAATAATAAACATCAAAAATAATGATTTTGCTACTAATTCTTATTCAACATGATGTATTATAATAATATAAATACATTTATTTATTCTTTTAGGGGTTTATATACTTTTAATGACGTATATGCCAAATTTACAAATTATTATATTGTTTAAAGATGATTTTTATGGTCTGATATACAAGTTATGAGTGAATTATTTTAGGAAGCACTGACAATGGTAAATGTTTTCAATATTATTTTAGCATCTCTATATTTACATTAAACAAACGATATCATAGGTACATATTCAATATATAACTCATTTTAATTTCATTCATATCATGAAAAACAAATAATTCCCTATGTTTTGGAAACTTACAACCAAATTCATGCTTGAAAACCTCACACTCCAACACCTTCAAACCCTTATAGATGTTGTGATGAGTTCAATATATATATATATATATATATATATATAACAAAGAGAATCATGGGTAATTCACGCAAAGTAAAGGGCTACTGAAATAGAGTGGTAACCGTGGACATGCATGTTTCTGGCTCATTTTGCCTCATCAGCACGGCATAACCAAATAATGATGTGAAATTTGGGAGCAAAGATGTTAATCGAAACATGGGAAAACACAAAATAACGGATTTCAGCAGGGAAACCAAACGCTCATTTGTGTCTTCAATTGGAAGATCCCGAGTTTTCAGGACATCAACCAACATCGACACGGAGGCGCATATAGCCCCCCCGCCATGAACCTTCCGACCCATAGTAAATAACAAAGAAGATGTAGGAATATCGCGTGATATGTTAACAACAACAACAAAGAGAATCATGGGTAATTCACGCAAAGTAAAGGGCTACTGAAATAGAGTGGTAACCGTGGACATGCATGTTTCTGGCTCATTTTGCCTCATCAGCACGGCATAACCAAATAATGATGTGAAATTTGGGAGCAAAGATGTTAATCGAAACATGGGAAAACACAAAATAACGGATTTCAGCAGGGAAACCAAACGCTCATTTGTGTCTTCAATTGGAAGATCCCGAGTTTTCAGGACATCAACCAACATCGACACGGAGGCGCATATAGCCCCCCCGCCATGAACCTTCCGACCCATAGTAAATAACAAAGAAGATGTAGGAATATCGCGTGATATGTTAACAACAACAACAAAGAGAATCATGGGTAATTCACGCAAAGTAAAGGGCTACTGAAATAGAGTGGTAACCGTGGACATGCATGTTTCTGGCTCATTTTGCCTCATCAGCACGGCATAACCAAATAATGATGTGAAATTTGGGAGCAAAGATGTTAATCGAAACATGGGAAAACACAAAATAACGGATTTCAGCAGGGAAACCAAACGCTCATTTGTGTCTTCAATTGGAAGATCCCGAGTTTTCAGGACATCAACCAACATCGACACGGAGGCGCATATAGCCCCCCCGCCATGAACCTTCCGACCCATAGTAAATAACAAAGAAGATGTAGGAATATCGCGTGATATGTTAACAACAACAACAAAGAGAATCATGGGTAATTCACGCAAAGTAAAGGGCTACTGAAATAGAGTGGTAACCGTGGACATGCATGTTTCTGGCTCATTTTGCCTCATCAGCACGGCATAACCAAATAATGATGTGAAATTTGGGAGCAAAGATGTTAATCGAAACATGGGAAAATACAAAATAACGGATTTCAGCAGGGAAACCAAACGCTCATTTGTGTCTTCAATTGGAAGATCCCGAGTTTTCAGGACATCAACCAACATCGACACGGAGGCGCATATAGCCCCCCCGCCATGAACCTTCCGACCCATAGTAAATAACAAAGAAGATGTAGGAATATCGCGTGATATGTTAACAACAACAACAAAGAGAATCATGGGTAATTCACGCAAAGTAAAGGGCTACTGAAATAGAGTGGTAACCGTGGACATGCATGTTTCTGGCTCATTTTGCCTCATCAAAATGAGCCAGAAACATGCATGTCCACGGTTACCACTCTATTTCAGTAGCCCTTTACTTTGCGTGAATTACCCATGATTCTCTTTGTTGTTGTTGTTAACATATCACGCGATATTCCTACATCTTCTTTGTTATTTACTATGGGTCGGAAGGTTCATGGCGGGGGGGCTATATGCGCCTCCGTGTCGATGTTGGTTGATGTCCTGAAAACTCGGGATCTTCCAATTGAAGACACAAATGAGCGTTTGGTTTCCCTGCTGAAATCCGTTATTTTGTGTTTTCCCATGTTTCGATTAACATCTTTGCTCCCAAATTTCACATCATTATTTGGTTATGCCGTGCTGATGAGGCAAAATGAGCCAGAAACATGCATGTCCACGGTTACCACTCTATTTCAGTAGCCCTTTACTTTGCGTGAATTACCCATGATTCTCTTTGTTGTTGTTGTTAACATATCACGCGATATTCCTACATCTTCTTTGTTATTTACTATGGGTCGGAAGGTTCATGGCGGGGGGGCTATATGCGCCTCCGTGTCGATGTTGGTTGATGTCCTGAAAACTCGGGATCTTCCAATTGAAGACACAAATGAGCGTTTGGTTTCCCTGCTGAAATCCGTTATTTTGTGTTTTCCCATGTTTCGATTAACATCTTTGCTCCCAAATTTCACATCATTATTTGGTTATGCCGTGCTGATGAGGCAAAATGAGCCAGAAACATGCATGTCCACGGTTACCACTCTATTTCAGTAGCCCTTTACTTTGCGTGAATTACCCATGATTCTCTTTGTTGTTGTTGTTAACATATCACGCGATATTCCTACATCTTCTTTGTTATTTACTATGGGTCGGAAGGTTCATGGCGGGGGGGCTATATGCGCCTCCGTGTCGATGTTGGTTGATGTCCTGAAAACTCGGGATCTTCCAATTGAAGACACAAATGAGCGTTTGGTTTCCCTGCTGAAATCCGTTATTTTGTGTTTTCCCATGTTTCGATTAACATCTTTGCTCCCAAATTTCACATCATTATTTGGTTATGCCGTGCTGATGAGGCAAAATGAGCCAGAAACATGCATGTCCACGGTTACCACTCTATTTCAGTAGCCCTTTACTTTGCGTGAATTACCCATGATTCTCTTTGTTGTTGTTGTTAACATATCACGCGATATTCCTACATCTTCTTTGTTATTTACTATGGGTCGGAAGGTTCATGGCGGGGGGGCTATATGCGCCTCCGTGTCGATGTTGGTTGATGTCCTGAAAACTCGGGATCTTCCAATTGAAGACACAAATGAGCGTTTGGTTTCCCTGCTGAAATCCGTTATTTTGTGTTTTCCCATGTTTCGATTAACATCTTTGCTCCCAAATTTCACATCATTATTTGGTTATGCCGTGCTGATGAGGCAAAATGAGCCAGAAACATGCATGTCCACGGTTACCACTCTATTTCAGTAGCCCTTTACTTTGCGTGAATTACCCATGATTCTCTTTGTTGTTGTTGTTAACATATCACGCGATATTCCTACATCTTCTTTATATATATATATATATATATAATAAGTAACGAATAGATTAGTGGGTATTGCACGCAAATAGAAGAAGGGGCTACTGAAAAAAGTGGTAACCGCAGACATGCATGTTTCTGGCTCATTAGCCGTCATCGGTATGGTACAACCAAGAAAAGATGTGAAACATGGGAGTAAAGTTGGTGAATGAAAATATAACAGAATTCAGCAGGATAGTCAAGATATATATATATATATATATATATATATATATATATATATTGGAAGAATGTTCTTGAACCATTACTATATATTCATTTATGTAATTTTCTTGGGATGGGTTCATTAATATACTTCTAATTTTCTGTCATTCTTGACGTTCCGCCTTAATTACAAGGCTTTATCAAAAGATTTTAATTTCAGTCTACAATAAAAATTCACATTGGATAACACTGACAAACAATTTACTTTGAAAATAGCACACAAAAGTAAGGGTAGATATGAATATAAATATAAAAGAGTACGTACCTTGACAACCATCTTCTTTGATCGATCATCAATGTTTGGTTCAAGTATTTTTTATTATTTTCACTGATGACAGCTAATTAGAGTTTAATTCAAGTTTATACACTGTGTCTTGGCATTGTTTGAGAATTGTCAATATAAACGATAATATAAACGGAGACATAATAATTTTTTTTGTTTGTTTATTATGCACAAATTATGAGCCTGCATGTAAAAGGTTATGGTAAATTTTACTCAAGTTCTCTATGTCTTTCTTGTCATTTAGTGCTTCTGGTTCTTTCTTAATGGCAATCATTTCTTTGATTTTAAGTTTAGTAATGTTTTGGTCTTTATATATAATTTTTGTGTTTGGAAAATCGAATTCATGTTTTTTGTTTATTTCATGCTTATGGAGTGCAGTCGACGCATTTTTCGTGTATTTGTGACCGTTAATTCTAGTTTCCAAGTATTGTGTTGTCATTCCTATATATTTTTTTGGACAATTAAGACAAGAGACCGAGTATACCAAGTTTGATTGTTTTTTAGTGGAGTTATTGCATTTCAAACATGTAAAGGCTGTTGATATACGATAGTGTGACTTATGGCATACTTTAATATTTTGTTTTTTTAGAATGTATTTTAGTTTTTCCGATAGTCCATTTGCGTAAGACAATGCTATATATTTTTGTGGGGTAGTGTCTATTTTGTTGGTTTTAAATTTCAAATTATTGGAAAATTTTATTGTTTGTTGTCTTTGAATTTTTCTAATGAGATTTTGACAATAACCATTTTGTACAAGTATTTCTTCCACTTTTTTTAAAATTTCTGGCCGATAATCGGGAGAAGTTAGATTTATGGCCCGATCTATTATATTTATATTCATATGTACCCTTACTTGTGCAGTATTTTCAATGTAAATTGTTTGTCAGTGTTATCCAATGTGAATTTTCATTGTAGGCTAAAATTAAAATCTTTTGATAAAGCCTTGTAATTAAGGCGAATCGTCAAGAAAGACAGAAAATTAGTAGTATATTAATGAACCTATCCCAAGAAAATTACATAAATGAATAAATATATATATATATATATATATATAAAATTGGCAAAAATATTGGGGTAGCAGCAAATAAAAAAAAAATACCCTGCTACCCCAATATTTTTGCCAATTTTTCCTAACTGGTCAGCAAAGACTTCCAATCTTTATATATATATATATATATATATATATATATATATATATATATATATTGAAGCAGATATCATAGATATTAAGAGAATTAGCTCTATAGGAATATGTTGCTAATATGAAAACATATGAAAATAATATAATTTAAGAAAACACAATTAAAAAGGAAACACTTTTCTTAATTAAAAGCATATCAAGTAAAGATATATTAAATAATTAGTCTATAACAATTTAATAAATAAAGAAATTACCTCAATAATAGTACAAAATTTAGAAATTGCCTAACAAATGTAATGGAGTAAATAAAGTTGCCTAAGACGATGAATATCTTCTATAATGTAATCAGCTGTTCATCTGAAATAAAACAATTATTAGAATAGTCAAGTCACGATAATTATAAATATAAGTAGTTAAATTATAAAACAAATACAAATATTTAGTAGGATAGGGAGTATAGATTTTCATAGATAAACTATTAATAACATAAAGAAAAATGATATATTGTCAGTAAAATGAACATAGAATCAATAAATAATAATTTGTTAAAGGAGTTAGTATAAATAATTTAATACAAAGATTAGATAGAGATTACATAAAAGGATTTATGTTCTAAGTAATATGATTGTAACAGTAATAGACTGTTAATAACAATATTAGATATTGAACTATTTAAAATGTATATAACCAATTTTAATTTATTTGTATGACATAAACTCAAAAGACTCTCTACAAGTGAATTAATAATGTGAAATAGTATATGTATGAACTTTTCTACTAAGTAAACTAAATTAAATAATTCGATTGCATAGGACAATATTTGATTGGTTATAAACAAAGTGACAGATCAAATTTTCAATCAACAAGTAAAGAAACAAACTTTTGGAAATAGTGACCTGGAAAAAACAAAATACTTGTTTATTGAAAAAAGTTCAGAATCGAAAGGAAGCGTTAGTAGGTTGGAAGCTGGCGTCGATATACGTGGAGCTTGTGTGGCAGTGTTCCCGAAAATTCATGAAATTCCCAAAATAACTTGACAAAACTTATCAATTACCACTATAAACAATTCTGATAGTACTCACAGATAATCACATCCAGTTTTACTGCGAAAATCAGCCAAATTTCTCCAAAATTGGTGTTGGAACTTCAGAGGAGCATTCCTGGGTCCAGAAGCATTATCCCAATTCCAGAGCAACAGGTCAGTGTTCATTTAAAATATTATTGGCCAATAATAAGAGATAAAACTCAAATAAGTGCATAATTTCGTAAAATTGATAAACATTCACGACAATGATCGATCTAACATAGAAATAAAACGGACTTTATTTAGTTAGTTAATAAAATAAAGGCCTAATTCAAATAAATAAAAATAAGTATTTACGCCATTTTATCATCATAAGAATGATGCTTAAATTTATATTCATGTAATATGTCCGTCTGTATATAAATCTTATAATATTTCCATGTATATATAAATCTTCTAATTCTCTTTCTTACACAGCATATTTGTAATATTTCTATGTATATTCTCTACATAAATTCATTTACGTATTTATCTTTTGACAATATTATGTGTATCTAATGATCACAGATGCTCCATCTCGCATTGTTGTAAAAACTATTTTCATTTCACGCTTTAAGTCCGCATGACTAGATTTTAAGCATGCGCACAGGAGAGAATATAGAAATTGATAATTTCGTTTGAGGTAACCATAGGCGTCGCAACTTATAATTATTGCATTAAAAATTTCATTTTAAAATTAAATGTGTTTAAACAGTAAGGTGTTTCTTTTTATTTAAATAAAGGTAATATATATCTTTAAATGCCAAGACTCAAAGAGCAGACAGAGTTTCATGCTCCCGAATAAAATAATAATACATTACAAAACATATAAAATTATAAATACTGAGCTAGCCAAAAGAAGATAGAAGAGGTGAAAACTGAAAGTATTCAAGAATTCAGGAAACTTAAGTAAGAAAATGAAGAAAGTAGACGGCAGATAAATAAGGTGAAAGAAGATATGGTGGCTCAAAACAAACATCTATGGATTGAAATTCAAGAAAACGGTATGAAAATTAGAGAGCAGATAGAAAATCAAATGGTAGAACAAATTCATGAATTAGGAAGAGGCATGAATGAAGAATTACCAGGAACAATCCAAGCAGAAGTAAGGAAACAAACTGAAGATATCACTAAGGAAGTAGAAAACATTAAATTCAGGGAACAAACAATTGAAGAAATTATGCAGAATTATCAGCAAAATGCAGAACATAAATTTAAGGACTTAGATGCAAAGGTTCATAAACAAACAGGAACATGTGAGGAGAGGAACGAGCATATTGGACAAATTTTTCACAAAGAACTGGAAGAAATGAATAGAAAATTGCAGGAAATGGAATTTAATGTTTGGAGAAATGGAGGTGGAGTAATCTATACGGGAAACATGGATATCGGAGTAAAGTTTGATGGGAATTTAAATACCATTCATCCGAAGGTAATTATTAAAATAATTAAAAGCAAACTCAAAGGAATGGGAGATATAATGGAGAAGAGGATTATTATTAGAGGGATGTTATCAGGACATGCCCTATTATGGTTCTGTAATAAGGAGGAAAATATAAACAATCGAGAAGAATTTGAGAATCAATTTATAAACTATTTTTGGGGTGAAATTCATCAAGCTAATTTTAGGGAAAGATTGTACTTCGGGAAATTTGATTACTATCGGAATAAAAATTTAAATGCATATGCGATGCAACTTTATAATATGGCACAATATTTGGAACCTGTTATGAAGGAGGAGGAATTAGTTTTATATGTTGGGAGACATTTCAATTCCGAAGTTGCAGAAACAATAGCCCTTCATAATATAAAAACAATGGACAATTTGTCTAGATATTTGCAGAGAGTGGAAAGAAGTATCCAAAATGGAAATGGTTTTCTTAGATATCAACAAGGAAATGGAAATATAAGAAACGATACCCGAAGGCAAAATGGAAATGGTAATTTTAGGAGAGATTATTATGAATGAAATTGACTGTCTCGACCCTTACTTCGTGGAATATGCTCATATTAGTGTTTTTAAATGAAACTCAAGGTCTCTAGTTAATTCCACAATATAAAACAAGTTATTGAAAATTCTAAAAAATTGACAATTGTTTCGATAAATCAATATCATCGCACTCTTTTGTTAATTCTAGTAGCATTTGATTCAGAATATTCCTTTTTCTTCGTTACTATCACTATGTCATCTGCATATGCGACTACTTGGCTCCCGTTCGTTCTTTAATTTCACTTGTTCACGTTTCTCATAACACGCTCCAGGGCCAGATTAAGTAGTGTTGTTGATAGGCCATCACTCTGTCTTACACCTCTATTTGCTACAAAGCCTTCCGTTTCTCCTTTACTTGTTCATAGTCATTGCAATTAATTTTCTCAACTTACTTTCTATCCCCTGTTCTTTCAGTCCTCTCGTCAGTTTACATCGTTTTACTGAGTGAAATGCTTGTTGGAAATCTATAAATAGCATTTCAATTTCCATTTTGTGTTCATGGGCCTTTTCCATTATCTGCTTGTTAGTGTGAATAGCGTCAATTGTTGACTTTCCTTGTGTGAAAGCGCATTGGTATTGACCTATTATTGCTTTCGCTTTTCCAGCTAAGCGACTTTGAATTATTGCTGACAATATTTTGTACGCTACATTTAAGAGAGTTATACCTCTGTAGTTTTTGCACTCCTGATGATCCCATTTTTTGTGTATTATGACAATTTGTCCAACCTCCCATTCTTCGGGCATTCTTTCTTCTCTCCATATTTTCTTTATTAGCCGATATAGTCTTTCGTACAGTTCCTCTCCTCCATACTTGATCAATTCTTTGTTTATTTCGTCTTTGCCCGGTGCTTTCCCATTCTTACTTCTTTTAATAACTTCTACTACTCCATTTTCTGTTGATTCCTGTGATATATTTTCTTCTCCGCTTTCTTGCTATGTATTATCTGAGAGTACCTCAGTTAGCAGTTCCTCGAAATACTCTTTCCAAATTTGTTCATAATGAGCTTCTTGTTGTATCACTTCGTCGTTTTTATTCCTTATACCTTTAATTTCACCTTTATAAGTCTCATTTTTTATTTATTGTTATTAGTTTTCCATTTTCTATTTTTCTTATTCTGTCATTCATTCATTCTCTTTTAGCATTTCTTATCAATTTGTTACAATGTTTCCTCATTCTCTCATATTCCTCTCTATCTTCTGGATTGTTTGTACTTATCCATTTTATTCTAGCGACTCCTTTTGCTCTCACAATTTCTCGACATTTTTCATCACACCATTGCTCGTTTATTCCGTTTTTTTCTCTCCCCAATTGACTTTCCGCTGAAGTCAGTAAACACTCTCTAATATTATACCATTCCAATTCCACATTCTCCGTTTCTTCACACTCCATTAACTTTTTCTCCACTTGCTTCTCGTATTCGCTTCTTATATTTTCATTATTAAATTTTCCGAGGTTCCATTTAATTCGGTTTGTTTTTGTAGCGTTCAAATTTTTTGTTTGATTGTGGCCACTATCATGTAGTAATCCGAGTCGGCATTTGCCCCTCTGTATGTTCGTACATCTTTGATCGACGACTGCTTTCTTCTATTAATAAGCACATGATCTATTTGTGTACTATATTTATTATCCGGCGATGTCCATGTTATCTTGTACTTTCTTGGGTGGGAAAATTTAGTGCTACTTATCATCATATTCATCCTTGCTGCCAGATTACATAGGTGCTGCCCATTGCTGTTTGTTTTCTCATGTACAGTGTACTTTCCTGCCATTTTTGCCAAGTAGTCCTCTTTTCCCATTTGTGCGTTGAAGTCGCCAAATAAAAGTATTGTGTCTTCTTTTGGTATTTTTTCCATTTTTTATACATATTATCTTTCTCCTCCTTATCTGCTCCTTCAGTTGGTGCGTATGCATTTATTATCGATATATTCATTGGTTTTGATTGTATTCTCAGGCATGCCAGTCATTCACTTATTGGTCTAAATTCTAATATAAGATTTCGAAAATTACCCCTTATTATGGAACCTATCCCATATGGTTCTTGGTTTTTATTCCCTGAGTAATAATAACTGAAATCATTTTTTTTCTACCAACCCTCTTATCTTCTGTAAAGCCGCTATGTCTATTTTGTATTTTTTTAGTTCGTCCCAATCTCCATCATTTTACCCGGTATTAACATTGTTCTGACGTTCCACGTGCATAATTTTAGTTCCTTTATTTGTTTTTTATTTTTTTATTCCTAAATCTATCAGTATTTTTATTATTTTCCTCATATTTTTTTTTATTATTTTAATTAGATATAATATCCCCATTATCTTTACTCTCGTCTCTATCATTACAAATATTTTTCCTATCCATCCCACTGATAATCCCACTATTGCTAATATTATAAGTAAGTCTATAATCATTATTACCACTAATCTTGAGCCTACTTTGGTTTCTATTCCTCTTTTCCTGTTCATTTCTGTCCTCGTTTCCTATTACTTCTCTTCCTTCTTCTAGCAGTTTTTTTGCCTCGTTCTAGACAGTTTCCTTGTTTGTTCTCATTCGCTTCCTGCTTCTGGTAATCTATCAGTTAATGTTCTTTTACCCTTCCTTCCTTCTTCTTCCTCTCCATCATCTTATTCTAAGCTGTGTCTATCATACACCTCCCTATCCACAATTAATTTGTCGTGTTTATGAAAAGCCCTTCTTCCATCTAACCTTGCAGTCTTCAATTGGTGTATCAATTCTTTCCTGTCGTCTTGGACTTTCTTTGTGTAATCATCAGTTAACCATACATTTTTGCCCTTTAAATTCTACGACATTTTGATTACCTCCATCTTCTTTTCAAACTGCAAAAATTTTATTTATAAGTATTGGTCTTTTTTTATTGGTTTAAAACTTCCTAATTTTCGTACCTAACTCGTTTCGGTCGTTAAGTTCAAGTTTATGTTCGCTTCCTTTAGTTTCACTTCAATTCTTGTTCGCACATCTTCGGTTTTGTCTTCCTCTATATCCTCAATTCCTTGTATTATCAAATTTATTTTTTTTCATTTCGCGTTCCATTCATTCGATTCTATTTTCTTGTTCTCCCATCTGCTGTCGCAAAAACTGGTTCTCTTTTTTTTTAGATTTATCATTTCTTTCATATTATTTTCCAGTTCATTTTTAATAGATGTAATTTTGTCTTCCAAAAATTCAAACATTATTTTTATCTCCTCCATATCACTCTTTTTTAAGTTTGGTTAGTGCATTATGACAGAACCAGGGTCCCGCTAGCTCCCAGTCAGCAAGCTACTCAATCCACTCTCAACCAAAACGCCGCGATTTGAACAGTTTTCTATTTATTCTTACTCCAACTCTGTACTATTTTATATTCGATAGCACTGGGTCCGTTATTAGCTGACTTTTTTGCTAATATCGCTTCACTTTAAAAGAGGATTGTTATTTCTATAAAAGGATAGAAGATGGAGGTAGAACTCAAACCATGTCAATATGGCAGGAAAAGATGGATCGAAGGCAAATTGCATGGAATAAAATGCATTCTAGATTGTGGTGCAACAGATCACATTGTGAATAGTGATAAAATGTTCCGTTCCTTTTCCACGATGAAACCTTCTTCACGCATTGGGATTGCAAAGAAAGATTGTGCAGTATTCGCCACTAAAAAAGTCACAATGAAAGTGACCTCTGACAAAGGATTTGGTGGTACTCTAGATGACGTGCTCTGCCCTGTTAAGCATAGAAGTCGTATATACATTTTTGCATATATTCAGCTTAGGGCGTTTACAACTTGGAAATAATAAACCACATCACTCTGATAAAACTCCAAGTCATATATGTTATTCTCAATAGCTGTTAAATGTCTTCAATGTTTAGTCGTAGCTGCAAAGCTGCCGTATATACTAAGTTGATTTGTCATATCTGACAATATCACAAGTATATGACGTAACTACACGGAACACCAAGCAGTTACGACAAATTTACCTAACAACGTGTTGCTTACGACAAAAAGCATACCATAAAGCAGGCCTGTAATGAAACAACTTGTAGACGAAAGTGTTCTAAGAGAATTAACACACACAGACGAGCTGAAATAAATAGTAAGTTTTTGGAAGCTAAACGCGAACGAGCAAAAGAACATTATTTTAAACAGTGTCTCCCAAGAAAATACAAAAAGGAAAACCACAGATCATCACACTTCAAGAAGATCTAATAATTACCACTATCTTTTGAAAGACTTAGGAGGTTGTAAGCAAAATATTTTTCCTTGGAACCTTGGGATATTTGCAAAACTGGGACATGAGGAATGTTGGGTTTGCGAGTCCTTTGATTTACATTCAAAGTCGACCGCCCATAAACAGGATAGTTTGGATGACAGCTGCTGCGATGGATGCAAAAAATTTGCTGCCCATAAGAAGAAGTACATATCTGCTAGGAAACACTACCAAGAAGATTCTTCCACTACAACAACTGAACAAGTAGTTGTATCTGCAGATCTACAAAAGGTATTCTCACTAATCTAATAATTTAAGAAGTTATTCAATTAAAGCATTCATTTCATTATTGTAGGTCATCATGCTTCCCAGAATGGAAATATTTAAAGAAGTAATTTTCACACCTCGAATAATGGCATTCAATGAAAGTTTTGTGATAACTCGGCAAAAGCAAACAACAGCCGTTATTTGGCATGAGGCGATATCTGGATGATCTACCCAAGATATTACTAGAACGTTCTATGCATTTTTATTATCAATTCGAAATGCCAGACATGTTATTTTGTGGTTGGATAACTGCTCCTCCCAAAATAAAAACGGGACACTATTCACTTTCTTTGTTCATATTGTAAATTCAGCTTGAATCACTAAAGTTCAAATATTTTGAACCAGGGCATACGTTCATGGGGGCTGATTCCTTTCATCACCAGGTCGAACGGTGCCTCAAACGAAAAGCCAAAATCCATGATTTCAAAGATTTTAGTGACTCGTTAAAAGATGCTTCCAATAATGTCAAAGTCATTAGTATGGAAATAGGTAACTTTTATGGTTGGCAAAATGGTACATCGCAATAGAAAATCAGTAAAATCACTCCTCGTCACTACCTTAATGAGATGGTAGAAATTGTTTTTTCAAGAGGACAACAAACACTGGTGTACAAGACAGATTTCGACACTGTGGAAGAAAGGGAACTGAATTTTCTAAATGCTCGAATGGCTAAGCAAGGGGTGCCAAAACCGTCTCCAAAACACATCCCAAGAGGAATCGCCGCAGAAAGAAGATAACTCATATTATCCAAAATCTGTGGTACAATGCCTATAAATAGAAAGAAATGTTGGGAGGATATTCCAATTTCAACGGAAATTCGAGATTTAGATGGTAGCTTTTGGGCTGAAAGGGTAAAGACATACTAGGTTTTGTAATACTTCTATAAATACTTACTTGTTTTGTAACACTTCAATACTACTCCGTTTTGTAATACAGAAAGTCGTTTTTTTATTCAATAAAGTTACTAACAACTACTCACGTTTGCTGTAGATACGCTTTATTGTTGCTTAGCCAAACTAGTATAATGTTAGTGCAAAATGTCGTATCTATCAAAACACTGATTTTTGATTATTTGTTGAAATAATTCTCTAGATTATTAAATTCTGCTTTGCATCCTTTAAATGAAAGATTAACTCAATGTTCACTACATTATTCCACTTTGATGGCATAACAAATTTCACTAAATGAGGAATATCTCTTAACAATGATTATGTCAATTACAACTTCTATGTCTAACAGGGCAGTGCTCTTCTATCCCAATGTTCCTTACAACCTGTTGACTGTCCGCAGAATTCTACAAAGTGGCCAAACAGTTATCTTTAATGAAAATGGTGTTTGCATCAAACATGGAAAGCACATAACTATCATATCAAGTAAATCATTAAATGAATTGGCTTCAATAATTTTCAAAATCAATTCTGGAATAACGAAATGTATGAATTTGAGTGATAGCAATAATAATTATAAAATATGGCATGAAAGATTGGGACATATAACTAAAGATAAATTTTTAAAGACTGCATGTTCGAAAATATCACACAAATTAATAACGTTAATCCAGGTAACACTAAATGTTGTTCTCGCACTCATCACGATAAAATAACCGATACGTTAACAATCCCGTAAATATTTACGGTATGTCACTTAACGGTGATGACTATGTTTTCTCGCAGCGAAGCCACTATTTTCAGCGAAAAGTAAAATGTCAAATTTTATGTGAAACTGTAACTTGTCATTTTAATTAGGGAAGCATCAACAAAAAATGTCAATCTACCACAAACGCATCAAAAACATAGTATCATACTTCCTCAATAAACACAGGTCATCATGTATGTTGACGCCACCTAAGGATTCAATAGAAACCAAGCAACGGGAGCCATCTTCTTGGATGTCAGTAAAGTCTTCGACCGTGTCTGGTACAAATGCCTGATATACAAGATAAGAAGAAGCCGGATAATCCAGAGCCCTGTAATATGTCGTTGTGACATGTTTCTATTTTCATTAGCTAGTTAGGAGCGTTACTTATTCTTCAGCTACTCCCACCTCTAATTCAAAATCATTTTCATTTCAATTCGTTAAGAACGCGTCGTATGCACGTTTTTACACCCCTAAAAATATCTATTTAAACGACGATTCGAGTCTACAGTCTACAAGACAGATTTCGACACTGTGGAAGAAAGGGAACTGAATTTTCTAAATGCTCGAATGGCTAAGCAAGGGGTGCCAAAACCGTCTCCAAAACACATCCCAAGAGGAATCGCCGCAGAAAGAAGATAACTCATATTATCCAAAATCTGTGGTACAATGCCTATAAATAGAAAGAAATGTTGGGAGGATATTCCAATTTCAACGGAATTTCGAGATTTAGATGGTAGCTTTTGGGCTGAAAGGGTAAAGACATACTAGGTTTTGTAATACTTCTATAAATACTTACTTGTTTTGTAACACTTCAATACTACTCCGTTTTGTAATACAGAAAGTCGTTTTTTTATTCAATAAAGTTACTAACAACTACTCACGTTTGCTGTAGATACGCTTTATTGTTGCTTAGCCAAACTAGTATAATGTTAGTGCAAAATGTCGTATCTATCAAAACACTGATTTTTGATTATTTGTTGAAATAATTCTCTAGATTATTAAATTCTGCTTTGCATCCTTTAAATGAAAGATTAACTCAATGTTCACTACATTATTCCACTTTGATGGCATAACAAATTTCACTAAATGAGGAATATCTCTTAACAATGATTATGTCAATTACAACTTCTATGTCTAACAGGGCAGTGCTCTTCTATCCCAATGTTCCTTACAACCTGTTGACTGTCCGCAGAATTCTACAAAGTGGCCAAACAGTTATCTTTAATGAAAATGGTGTTTGCATCAAACATGGAAAGCACATAACTATCATATCAAGTAAATCATTAAATGAATTGGCTTCAATAATTTTCAAAATCAATTCTGGAATAACGAAATGTATGAATTTGAGTGATAGCAATAATAATTATAAAATATGGCATGAAAGATTGGGACATATAACTAAAGATAGATTTTTAAAGACTGCATGTTCGAAAATATCACACAAATTAATAACGTTAATCCAGGTAACACTAAATGTTGTTCTCGCACTCATCACGATAAAATAACCGATACGTTAACAATCCCGTAAATATTTACGGTATGTCACTTAACGGTGATGACTATGTTTTCTCGCAGCGAAGCCACTATTTTCAGCGAAAAGTAAAATGTCAAATTTTATGTGAAACTGTAACTTGTCATTTTAATTAGGGAAGCATCAACAAAAAATGTCAATCTACCACAAACGCATCAAAAACATAGTATCATACTTCCTCAATAAACACAGGTCATCATGTATGTTGACGCCACCTAAGGATTCAATAGAAACCAAGCAACGGGAGCCATCTTCTTGGATGTCAGTAAAGTCTTCGACCGTGTCTGGTACAAATGCCTGATATACAAGATAAGAAGAAGCCGGATAATCCAGAGCCCTGTAATATGTCGTTGTGACATGTTTCTATTTTCATTAGCTAGTTAGGAGCGTTACTTATTCTTCAGCTACTCCCACCTCTAATTCAAAATCATTTTCATTTCAATTCGTTAAGAACGCGTCGTATGCACGTTTTTACACCCCTAAAAATATCTATTTAAACGACGATTCGAGTCTACAGTCTACAAGACAGATTTCGACACTGTGGAAGAAAGGGAACTGAATTTTCTAAATGCTCGAATGGCTAAGCAAGGGGTGCCAAAACCGTCTCCAAAACACATCCCAAGAGGAATCGCCGCAGAAAGAAGATAACTCATATTATCCAAAATCTGTGGTACAATGCCTATAAATAGAAAGAAATGTTGGGAGGATATTCCAATTTCAACGGAAATTCGAGATTTAGATGGTAGCTTTTGGGCTGAAAGGGTAAAGACATACTAGGTTTTGTAATACTTCTATAAATACTTACTTGTTTTGTAACACTTCAATACTACTCCGTTTTGTAATACAGAAAGTCGTTTTTTTATTCAATAAAGTTACTAACAACTACTCACGTTTGCTGTAGATACGCTTTATTGTTGCTTAGCCAAACTAGTATAATGTTAGTGCAAAATGTCGTATCTATCAAAACACTGATTTTTGATTATTTGTTGAAATAATTCTCTAGATTATTAAATTCTGCTTTGCATCCTTTAAATGAAAGATTAACTCAATGTTCACTACATTATTCCACTTTGATGGCATAACAAATTTCACTAAATGAGGAATATCTCTTAACAATGATTATGTCAATTACAACTTCTATGTCTAACAGGGCAGTGCTCTTCTATCCCAATGTTCCTTACAACCTGTTGACTGTCCGCAGAATTCTACAAAGTGGCCAAACAGTTATCTTTAATGAAAATGGTGTTTGCATCAAACATGGAAAGCACATAACTATCATATCAAGTAAATCATTAAATGAATTGGCTTCAATAATTTTCAAAATCAATTCTGGAATAACGAAATGTATGAATTTGAGTGATAGCAATAATAATTATAAAATATGGCATGAAAGATTGGGACATATAACTAAAGATAGATTTTTAAAGACTGCATGTTCGAAAATATCACACAAATTAATAACGTTAATCCAGGTAACACTAAATGTTGTTCTCGCACTCATCACGATAAAATAACCGATACGTTAACAATCCCGTAAATATTTACGGTATGTCACTTAACGGTGATGACTATGTTTTCTCGCAGCGAAGCCACTATTTTCAGCGAAAAGTAAAATGTCAAATTTTATGTGAAACTGTAACTTGTCATTTTAATTAGGGAAGCATCAACAAAAAATGTCAATCTACCACAAACGCATCAAAAACATAGTATCATACTTCCTCAATAAACACAGGTCATCATGTATGTTGACGCCACCTAAGGATTCAATAGAAACCAAGCAACGGGAGCCATCTTCTTGGATGTCAGTAAAGTCTTCGACCGTGTCTGGTACAAATGCCTGATATACAAGATAAGAAGAAGCCGGATAATCCAGAGCCCTGTAATATGTCGTTGTGACATGTTTCTATTTTCATTAGCTAGTTAGGAGCGTTACTTATTCTTCAGCTACTCCCACCTCTAATTCAAAATCATTTTCATTTCAATTCGTTAAGAACGCGTCGTATGCACGTTTTTACACCCCTAAAAATATCTATTTAAACGACGATTCGAGTCGAATCGGTCTCTTTACCATTTTCGCTGAGAAGCAAATTTAATATTCAGTTTCAATAATAATATTTTGTGTGTGGTTTCAAATTTTCTTGCTGGTAAGTCTCTCTATATCTTTTTAAAATTGTAGTTGTGTGCTTAAAAATCATTCTATTTCGATTTTTCTATTTGGTTAAAATATTTCGATTTTTTAAAACGTTATTTTTTCCAGTTTTTTCACCGTTATTTCTTAAAAAATTGGTGGCGTCCAAATTTATTTTATGAAGTGAATTTATAACAGATTCTTTATGGTTATTTCTCTCTGATTTAAATTTACATTTTCTGATTATTTTGGAAACAGGACGGATAAGAACGAACAGATTTATGTGGTTTTATTTTAAAAATTAAATTCAATTTTTGTATATTTGGAGTATTAGCTCCTAATCTGTTCATTTTATTCCTCCTTTTCAAATTTTCTATTGTTTCTCCTGTTTTTTTTTTCCTACAGCTCTGCAGCCCGCACCATACCGCGCTGTACCGCACAGTACCGCACCGCACCACTAGGTCAATTGAACACAGTAATCGCCAGTCCAGGGTCCAGACAGACCACAACGGCTCAAGAACCGGTAGATACCGCTAAAAGCTGTCCGTCCCGAGTCTTCCCAAGATAAGTCCCTAACTTATTTTCGGTAGATATAAAATCTTGAGCTGGACATTTTTATTGTAATACTGATTTTTATTCGTATTGTATTGTGAATATACGGTTTATGTAAATTTATTTTTTTGTTAAATAAATCCATTTGTCCCTAAATTTTTGTTATTGATTCACCTTATCCCAGTTGAGGTAACAAAATATAGTGTTACTGAGGCCGAATTCACCACCTGAGCAGAGTCCCAGGCCGGGTAAAGCTCAAATAGTGACGCACCTGCTGCGCAGCTATCTGAAGAACAGAAGATTCCGGATCAAGATCAAATCCGAACTGGGATGGATGGAGGCAGGAGTACCACAGGGAGCTGTCCTCTCTCCGGTGCTCTAGAACATCTACACGGCGGACATCCCCAATATAGACAGTACCATGACGCCACTCTACGCAGACGACACAGCCATCGCAACCAGAAGCGACCAGCCAGCGATGGTAACGATAAGACTACAATAAACCGTGGACCGAATCGACGACTGGTGTACGAAGTGGAAGATCTGCCTCAACGCAGAAAAGGCCCAAGCCGTGTTCTTCAAAAAGAACAGGAAGATACCAAGGACTAACGTTCAAGGACTAACGTTCAAGGACCAACGTTCAAGGACCACGTCGACTACCTGGTTGACAAGACAAAAAAGGCAAGAGGATAAATGGGAGGACTCATCGGAAGAAACTCCAAAGTGGAACTGAATACCAAGCTTCGGCTCATCAGGGCAATCCTCATCCCCATCATTTTGTATACATGTACAGCAAGGGGGTACACTGCACAGAGTCACTGACGGAAGCTCCAAGCTCAGTAGCACATTAGCCTGAGGCAAGCAGTGAACGCTCTTTGATACATCAGGAACCAGCAGATCTACCGAGAGTTGGACCAACTGCAGATCGAGGACATC
Organism: Galeruca laticollis; assembly: GCA_963921935.1. Classification (NCBI taxonomy): domain Eukaryota; kingdom Metazoa; phylum Arthropoda; class Insecta; order Coleoptera; family Chrysomelidae; genus Galeruca; species Galeruca laticollis. The sequence continues at coordinate 146,329,673 of OY998176.1, read as the reverse complement.
ATGGAAGAGACAACCAGGAGAAGATTCGAAGAGCTAAAAACCCACCCCAACATCTGACGAACTACACCACAGAAGACTACGCCAGGCATCCCCGGCCAAGAGAACAGCTGGACCGCGGCAGAAACACAGAACAATGAGAGGAGAGGGACTAACTATTAGAGGGCCTGCCCATTCTTAGAAAGATGAGCAGGATCTCGAGTAGGGGCAGCTTTAGTAAGTGGATCCACTTTTTTAGGTCGTTCTTAGACATAGTAAGCCATCTAAGAGTTTGTCTCTTCTAGAGGTCGCGAAACAGACACGCCCAACGCAAACGACAAGAAAAGAAGCCAAAAAAGGAGTAAAGTACATTGCACTACCCTGAAGAAAAGAAGAGGGCATCCAAACATTTTCACAAAAACCCAGGGAAGTAGAATGGAGGAGTCATAAACAGCGACGACTGAGGTCCCCATCGGATGAGATGGGGGGGTGGAATGCCCTTCCCGGAATTCAACGTTCTTTGAAGAATGTATTCTCGATGGGGAGGGTTTAGACAGATATGTGGGGATTTTGTATACAGTTAGCGACTAGATCTCGACTTGAACAGACGTGTCTTTATAAAGAAATATTTTCGAAGCTGGGAACGCTGTCTTTCTTAACGCATTTCATATTTATGAAAGTTGGTTTTCTCAACAAAACTGAATATTGTATCAATATTGTAGACATGTTTTTAGGAATTCACCCTTTATTTATGAAATAAACTGTGTTTTTCAACACAAAACATTATTTTTGATAATACAGGGAACCAACGAAGATAAGAAGATACAACTATATAAACGTGAGTTATCTAACTGTAATAGATGACGTATGAAATTGTATATCAGTTTTAAAGTGATGTGTCATTATGTGTGAACCTTCTTTGTTACCGTTTATTATTCTTGTATTCATTCCAGGTTCATACATTTAGTTAACAAATTTAAATTGTAAAGAATAGTTAATAAAATATTTCTTCCAAAATAACTTTGAGAAAAAAGTTATTTAACTGGCGCAGTAAATAGGATTTGACGCAGAATATCGAAAAGCCACGGCATAGTGTCCAATTTTCAAAAGTTTCGTGAGTTTCAACTCTTTGGTGTCAAGAGCCTACATTATCCGTTGTACTGGAATCAGGAATTTGATGAGTACTAAGCATTCCTTTCACAAATCCTTTATTCACTTACATTTCCTTTCATTGTTATAATAGTTAATTACATAAATAAATATTTTAAGTAAATTAAGCAAATAAATAAAAGTGAATTGAAGATACAAACATAAATGAATTGATGATAATACTCGTACATGTAGTATTTTAGTTTTCTGAGTACTGTTATTAAAGTAGAAAGCTTAATTACAGATCTTAATAGGCTAGTCAATTCCATAGAAACAGCAGATTGATACGATAATTACGCAATTGAACAAGATATTGGAGTTCGAAATTATATGATAAGAGCAATACGGGATAAATTAGTTGATAAAGCAAATTTATTGGTCTGTTTTAGAACTGAATTAGATACCTAGATGGGTTGCTATAAGAACAGCTTTACAGCAATGTTTTGGTGATAGAATGTCGTCAGAATGCTTAGAACAAGATTAATTAATGGCTCATATATATATATATATATATATATATATATATATATATATATATATATATATATAAAACTGAACAATCATTAGATTTTGCTCGTAGATCAAAAATTTTGAAAAGATATTTGATAAACAGAATTGATCATTTTCCCGATACAGAAATGCCCACACGTTCAAAAGGAATATGTTGAAGGCAATATGATCAAATAACTTTGAGAACATTATTGACAAGCTTAACCAGTAGTTTACAAACTATTATAAGACTAAAAAGTCCGCATGATATTGAGAAAGCTATTATATATTTAATTGAAGAGGAAAACTTCTCATATTATTTACTCGTACATAACTTTAGACAATTCGAACCAATACCAAATAACTATAATAGAAATAGACCACAAAATAATTATAACCAACATTTTTACAATAATATTCCACGAAATAATTCTCCTACAATTTCTAGAAATCAGTTTAAGTCTCAAGCCTGTGGAGAAATTTTATGATAAACAATCAAATATCAACAAGATTTCATAATAACCCTGTTACGCGTTTTTCCTTCCTTCTTCGTCCCGTACTTATAAGTCGACGACTAAGCATCTGGACACGTCACAATTGACACCCCAACACTGCGGATTCCAGTTTTCTCTCGGGCGCCAGTTTTGTAACGTGGTTAATTTCACGGCCCCTCGACTCCAAACCTTTCGAGGGTTTCGGATAGCAACAGATGAAGGTACGGAAAATTCCAGGGGTCGGACTGTAACTTACTGTAGAGACTAATGTAGCGGTATTCAAAAAGCGCGAGATATCCCAGTAACCAATTATATACAGAAGCAAAAATGCTGGATATCAGACAACTATATTTCTTATCCGTATGTATTAGATACCACACACATAAACACAGTAGTAAGTTACCTACTCATTCGTACGATACAAGACAAGGTCAGTATTTTGTGGTTATCTTCATGACAAAAACAGTTTCTCAAAGGTCTTACTCTTATTTAGCCCCTAAATTATACAATACAATTCCACAAGAATTGAAAAAAATATTGAATATCCATAGGTTTAAATAAACATCTTAAGCAGTATATTATCGGAAATAATCGAGTTAATATAAGTTATTTTGAAACTTAGTTTTATTTAGACATGCTTAAAAAAGTTCATTCGTTTAGCTGTTTTAGTATTGGCACTAATAATTTTTTTAAATATTATTGTATGTATAGATATTTTATTTTATTTCATTATATATTCTCTTAATATGTTTGTACACCGTAACAAGTGTTAGTACGCTTTTCGGTTCTCCGCTCTATTCAACAAATTGAAAAATGTAATATGTATCCATATTTACCTGTGAATAAAGTTTATTATTATCATATTATTAGTATACTTATTTTGATAGAGCTTTATTGCTCGACTGTTAGCATAGAATTACCTTAAAATAAACTACCAATATGATAATTACTACTGTCAAGCTTACATAAATTGAAACCAATGGTAATAACGAACTCTTAGTAAGTTGTGAATGGAACTAAAATAATTTAATGAAGGGTATATTCTATAACATAATAAGCAGACTCAGATAACAAAATAAATAAAACCTTTCACCAAAAGGTACTAAAGAAATTTAACAAGCGGACGGGTATTCAAACAAATAATATACACTAGGCAAAATATAAGCGAGAAACATAAAAAACGGTTAATGTACAACGCAAATCAGAAAATATATAATCTTATACGGAGTCAGTGGTTTTATAATCGGGGTTATCGTATGCAGTATTACCCAAAATAATGCTTGACGAAAACCAACTCAAAACAGTGGAGAAGAAGGCGATTTCAACAAAACCCGAGAAGGTCGGCGAGGAGCTGAAATCTCTACCAGAATTTACTTAATTTCTGAGCAAAACTTTCGAATCAGCCAGTAATCAAATATAATTCTCGGAAACCAAACAAAACCCTATTAAATAAATCTGGACGGCAGAAGCTGAGAGAAATTTTAACAGAACACGAGAAGGTCGGCGAGGCGTTAAAATTTCTACCAGAATTTTTCAATTCCTGAGCAATACTTTCGGATCAACCAGTAATTCAATATAATTCCCGGAAACCAAATGAAAACCCTATTAACCAAATTGGAACTACAGAAACAGAAAGAAAGTCCAACAGGAGCCGAGAAGGTCGGCGAGGTGTTGAACTTTCTACCAGAACTTATTCAATTCCTGAGCAATACTTTCGAATCACCCAGTAATCAAATATAATTCCCGGAAACCAAACACAAAACTATTAATAAAATGAAAGATGGATAAAAAAAAAGATTTTGAATAAAGAAAGCTTACCTAAAAGCTTGATTCTGAATAAAAAGAAAATTGAAAATATCTTCGGACGATCTAGGTCAAATAAAATTTTAAAATAACCAACAACAGAAAATAGCGTATAGTTTACAATTCAACCTTTATTGGAACTATAGAAAATTAAAAATGTAATGTGGTAAAACCACTGAATATCGTAAACCTACGGGATTCCTAACAAATTTATTCTTTTATACGCAATTTATTGAATTCAACTATCAGTTATAAATTTACACCAAAATAATTGTAATTCGGAAATATACATACGAAGCAAAATAACATTTTACCTTTTAAACGCTTGGAAAATTTCACTATTTGCGGACACTTCGTACTTCCTAAAGAAACGAGGGCGGAAAAAGAAAAAGCCAAAAAGCCCTTTTCAAACTGTGGTCTCGGTATTTATTATTTTCATTAATCGCTTCAAAAAAAAGTCTAGTAAAAAACTTAAACATTTAATTACTTTGAACCAAAATTTCTATAGGTATAGCGGACGGTCTGGATGTTTTAATCAATTGAAATGAAAATGTATATACCGGACGGCCCAAATATTATAAATAAACGAACTTGTAACTAAAATTGTTGTGGCAGGTAAAATTAAATTCATTACCTCACAATATTTAAAATTAAAGTAGTTTAGTAAGGAGTAAGTAACAGGATACAGGTTTTAAATCTAAATAAACTAAATAATACCGAATGATACCGGAACAAAAAAAAAGTAACTTCATTTTAACCGTAAACCAAATACCCAAACCAGACAAAATCAAAATTTTCGAACCAATTCATATTCTAATACCTTTCCCAGCCAACCGATTCAAGGGCAACCTCGTCAATTTAAAAGACATTATCCAACAAACCGTCAGGTTTTTGAGCCACCCAAAAACGTATTTGCACCAACTGGTCAAAATCCCGTCATAAAACCAGAACCAATGTCCATAAGTACCAGACATATTTTCAAATCTAGACAAAACAACCAACGAAATGATATTGCTGAAGAACTTTATCTAACAGAATCATAGTTTTGAAAATTCAGCTGAAATATCTATGAATTAGAACCAATATAAAACCGATTCTTATTTAGTAGATACCTACGCCTATGGAATTAATTCAAAATCCATCTGTGTCATTCAATAGCACAGAAAATAAAAATGAAATATTCTCAAATCCTTGTACAATGGATTTACAATATATTGTCATAGAAAATCCGCCTCTCAAATTATTGATAAACTCAGGTAGTAAATCGAGTATGTTAAACCCAGCGATTGTAGAAAAATATTTTCCAGAATGTATGTACGAAGATCCAACTTTAATTATTACTGCGGTAGGAAAGAGATGAGCTGCATATAATGCCAAAATTGCTGCTTTTGCTGAATTTTGTTCAAATATTCATTTGAAATTCGTATATCAGCTTCATAATCATATCGTTGGTTTATTAGGTTTAAACGAATTACGCAATTTGAAATTTTCTGTAGATTTTAGCACAAATTTACTGTGTAATAATTTTATAAAAATTCCACTACTATATGAGACAGAAGTGAATTTAAAATTTCTGTTGACGCTAAGGAAATACTAGCCTCGCAAGTTCCTGTAAATATTATGAACGGTGAGGTGAGGTGCCGGAAATGAAAATATACAATCTTTATGTTCCTGAAAGTTTAACTATCCCTCGCGACGGTTTTGCAAAAAAAGAAATAATAAATAAAACGGATAAAAGAATTAGCATTGTCTTCAAACAACCCATTCAAGTAATTCCGCATACAGAGTGGCACAAAAATAATTTTGAAATCTTCCATATGGCAGACATTATGCAAAATTTCGATAATACTGAATTTGATTTTGAAAATTTATTTATAAGAGATCACTTGAATTCAGAAGAAAAAACTTGCAGTTTTTGATTTATGTAATGAATTTTCTGACATATTCTATAGAGAAACTGAGTTTCACAAATCAAGTAAAACAAAACATCAAAACCACAGATGAGTATCTTATATAGATATCCATATGTATTCAAAGAGGAATTTCAATGACAAATAACAAAAATGTTAGAAGGGGCATCATCAGACACAGTGAAAGTCCATGGAGTAGTCCAATTTGCGTAATTCCATTGAAAGAAGATTCAAGCGGAAAGAAGAAATTCAGAATTGTTGTGGATTGCCGGAAGGTTAACGAAAAAACTATATAAGACCGATACCCAATTCCAAATATGACAGACATTTTATACAAACTAGGACGGTGTCAGTATTTTACTACACTAGACTTGGCATTCGAGCTCCACTAAATAGAGATGGACCCTGAATCAATCCCAAAAACAGCATTCACTGTAGAGATTGGTGATTATGAGTATACGCGAATGCCTTTTGGCTTGAAGAACGCTTCAGCGACCTTCCAAAGGGTCATGGACAACGTATTAAAAAATCTTCACAATAAAATTTGTTTAGTATATATGGATGGTATAATTATTTTCAGTTCATCTTTAGAACAACGTATTCAAAATTAAAAACAGTTTTTCATAAACTTTGAGAGACAAAACTAAAAAAACAACTTGACAAAAGTCAGTTTCTTTATAAAGAAGTAGAATTTTTGGTCATGTTGTGACTCCAGATGGCATAAAAGACAATCCTAAGAAAATCCTAGCAGAAATACAAACGAAATCAAATCATTCTTGAGACTAATAGGTTATTATAGGAGATTTATCAAGAACTTCGCTAAGTTAACGAAGCCGCTTACTAAATGTTTTAAAAATGGCACTAAATTAAAGCATTCACAAGAATTAATAAATTCTTTCAATACCTGTATAATTATTTTGACAAACGCACCTATTTTACAATATTCCGATTTAATGAAACCTTTGAATGTTACTACTGATGCTTCTAATTATGTAATTAGGCTATACTTTAGTCAAGGCAAAATTGGTAGTGACTTAAAAATTGCATATGCATCTACAACGTTAAACAATGCTGAAATAAACTATAGCACCATAAAGGAGGAGTTACTAGTAATAGTCTTGGTTTTAAAAACATTTAGGTATTATCTTTTCGGACACAAAATAAACAAACTTTGTACGGTGGCCACTTGAAATTTCCGAATTTGATTATGAAATTCACCATAAACCGGGAAAACAAAATAAAAATGCCGACGCTCTTAGCACAGTAGAATTACGTATGATATCAGAAAAGTAACAAAATAATCAATCCGTTGAAAACAGTTCTTTGTTTGGAGAACCAGGCGATATAAATGAAGTAACAGATAATTTCTTAGAAATTCTTATCGAACCAGTTGATGATGCAACTTCATAATATATAGATATTATTAATGAATTATAGTAAAATAGCAATCGATGCGTAGTAATAAATCAAAATTTTATGGGACTTGCTCACCACAAGTGTACCAAAGAATATATGTAATTTTACCCTGCCTGCTGTACAGGTCGACAAGCGTAAGGATGCCTCTAAGATGCGCAAACGATAGAAAGTGTGAGTAGATGTGCGACAAAGGTCGACTACTGTTTATGACTGGTTATCATCGGAATGTACAATCGGGAGAGAAATTTTTCTGCAACACGTGGGAACGTAGGTTCTTATCTGAATTTTCATTGATTTCTAATGAACTTTTCAAATTATATAATTGTCTGTGATCACTGGACCGTTTATGAAAATTGCATAATTTTCACGAAGCCATATGTGTAAATAAAGTACGTCTAGGAAAAGAATGCATCGCCAAATAATATCAGAAATAGATAAATAAATATAATAAAGAACACGAGGAACATACACAAGTTGACGGCACACTCGAAAATATTTGTAATTTAAGGGCTTCCGGTGGAAACGGGGCTGCCAGACGTGAAATGAGCCCTTAATCGCACGCTATTCGTTTTTTTTAAGGAAAACGAAATTTCAAAGCAAAAACCTGATGGAAATAAATAATCATTCTATAAACATTAATTAAAAAATACATTCTGCGAAAGAATGATAAAAGTAATATCAATATTGATTTATCGAAACAATTGTCAATTTTTTAGAATTTCCAACAATTTTTATTATATTGTGGTATTAACTATAAACCGTGAGTTTCATTTAAAACACTAATATTAGTATTGTTATTTGAATTCCATCTTATGTAAGCATTAGGCACAAATCCATTTTCACAGCCTGCATGTATTATGATAAGACGTTGCCCTTTACTAATAGGTTTCTTCAGCCCTTCCATTGAATCATCATTCCAACTTTGATCATGTGTGTGTGAAGAGTGAATGTACGTTTCATCCATATACACAATAGGTTCACCCTCGTCTCTATAGCTTTGCATTTTCTTCAAAAATTCTATTCTAAGTAGTCGAATGGGCTGTTGTTCCATTAATATTTTCCGGTTGGTTTTAGCTTTCCTCCATCGAAATCCAAGTTTATGGATTTACTTTCTCAAAGATTCCCTGCTACCCTTATATTCCATATCTTCCACAATTGTTTTATAAACCTCTTTGAGCGTGGGAACTCGTTTTTCCGTGACATGGTAATTATTGATACATCTACGTAAAATAGCCAAATCAGCATTGTCCATGGTAACTTTTGATTTTTTGTTTCTCTTTTTATTTGGAGTTAAGAATTGTTCCATTTCACCTTTTTCAATTTTATTCATTTCGGAATTAATTTTCCCAATGCTTCTAACGCAAACTCCCGTTGCGGCAGTAACTCGTTCTTGAACCTTCACAAGAGGAATACTGGTTTCACCTATCCTTGCTTCTGCCTGCATAAATTTGATGACATTACTGACAATTTCCCTACTTTGCCCACTCAGAATCTTATTTCTCACTTTACTCTTTGACGGCACTTTCAAACACAACAAACTACACTATAACCTACCTAATAATATTCCAAAACTATACACAACACAAGGATTTCACATTCCACACACAATCAGAATAACGCCACAATAATTTTATTCCACTGACTGTAACGACGTTAACTGCTTGAATAAGGCGGAGCGATTGAGCTCCTGCCCCACTCCAGGGTTTTGTCTACTGCGCAACCAATTCTCGGAGGCATCCTTATGCTTGTCGACCAGTAATGAATGTTGTGAAAACTAGAAATTTATTTGTGCCGACGGGTATTGTAGAAAGATAACAATGACGGAGTCTTATCTAAATAATTTCTAGTGGTATAATAGGCGCAAGTTTAGGAACAGTATTAGGGGTTTGTAGGTATATATTGTTAATATTTGTTGTATTGCTTAAGTTTCAAATTATGAAAATACGTAGATATCTTATTAAATAAGTGTGGTTTATAACATTGACCCTTAACTTATGGTTCGAATTCTAAATAATACAATGTTATGATAGGTACTAATTGTAATTTGCTTACCAAATTAATATGAACATGCCGCTTGTAAATTGTTTTAAATAGTTGTGCTATCCCCTTTTTCCAGGAAACGATGTTTGTAGCACATCATAATAGAACAAACTTAAGAACAAATGCAGTTCCAAACTTAGATATACCAGCACCAACAAGATTAAACAGCAATATAGAACTGATTTGGGTTAGATCCCCGTCTAGAGTGGCCGTATGCCTGAAGAACCCTATGACCAATAAACTCGACCCAAATCGCAGCAGGAAACTTTAAAAATTTATAAATCTGTAGATAACTAGCCAGAGACGTACTAAGGATACTCAACATTATAATCACGAAAACAAATGTGATTTAACTCTTACATTTTATATACAGTTTTATATTTCAGATATATTGTAAAAGTAGGATATTTCAAAAGTAGTAAATTCCAAACGGTAAAGATGTTAACAAAATTCGTATAATTATGAAATAAAACTTTTCAACAAAGAGTACTACTAATCGGAAAAGATCAAAGTCGATGGTCTATGTCTCATGAGTAAACTTATTTTAGATTTGAAAGTTGAAGAATTTTCAAGTTGCGTACAAAAAGTTTGAAAAATATGGTATGGCATCACTAACGCAATCGTATCGTTCTGGTGTAGTATTCGTCATATTAGAGTTTACATTCCTATTATGTTGTCCTAGTTTCCATTTTTTTTTCAATCGTAAATATACTCTCGCCGGAACGGAAAACGGAGCAGTTGATTTTGATCAAACTTAAAATTTTATGATGTCTTCATTATTATAATAATTTACAAACAAACTAAACAACATGTTCCAAATGTTTTTTAAATGCAAGTGAACGTTTATTTAAATTAAAACTTAAATTAGAAATTTAAAAAATTTATTACAAAAAAACACAAATTGGGGTCGTGACAAAATTGCCTTCAATTAAGCTTACTTTACGCCTTTATCTCGGATAAAATAATAACATGAAGTCGGTGAAGCTATGAAACATATCTTGTATACTAATCATCGATATTTTGGGTATCTGTATTTCTATCATTAGGATTTAGAAAGTTCCGAGTTCAGTATGATGTTGAAATCCTAACTTTTTTGATTGGCAATACCCACGCCACATATCTGTTTTAATAATTGTTCCGGGAAGAACACATCGTTGAGTTCGTGCACTAAATGTTGCTGTATCTCTATTTTCAACATATTCGAAAAAACACTACTTTGTTTCACGACAAATTCCTACTACTACCTATTTTGTTCTGGTAAGTCGGCCTCTGCCGTACTTTTTTTCCAAAAACACTTTCACCAATTTCCACCGTTCTTCCAGGTCCACCAATTGGTGCACCAGCTTCTTGAATGTAGGCTGTAATTAGTTCCTTGTGGTTTTTCAAGCATTTTTCAACAGTTTTCCTATCTATACTGCTTTCTTTTTTTATTAAGCCTGGCGGATATTCTATAATCCACATTATTAATACCTTCAAGTACTTGCTTATTGGAACTTTTATATTATCGAAAAATGTTCGCTTCCTCAAAGATACTCTAAACTTAAAATAAACAAACGAAAATTACGATGAAGTATCGGAGCAACTAGGTATCAAAAAACTAACTCACTAAAATATTGAAATCGCTAAAGAGATGTTGTTTTGACCCAATCGTAAGTTGAACTGAAATCTGAAATAAGAGTTGGAAATACCCCCGACTTTTACCTGTATAATCCCACCATTATTTGGTTAAGCAGTAACTAATATTTCAGGGAATTCCCAATTTTGATAACAACAGAAAGAATACTACTTTCTGGTTTTGAGAAAATATATAAAAGGGAGGTCATGAGACATAGACCATCGACTTTGATCTGAAAATTTTTATTTCATAATTGTACGAATTTTGTTAACATATTTACCGTTTGGACTTTAGTACGGTTTAAGTTGTTAGCTGCTTTTGAAATATTTTACTTTTACAAAAAATCTGAAATATAAAACTGTATATAAAATGTGAGAAATAAATCACATTTGTTTGCGTCATTAAAATGTTGGATATCCTTAGTACGTCTCTGGCTAGTTATCAACAAATTTACAGCGATTTGGGTCGAGTTTATTGGTCATAGGGTCATTCAGGCAGACGGCCACTCCAGACGGGACTCAAACCCTGATTTGTTTGTTGGTATTTATTTTTTAAGAAATAAAATTAATGTGTTTAAGCAGTCTTTAATTTTAGAATATTAACACCATTTCCATAAAATTCCTCAATAATAGCGTTATAGATTTATAAAATTAGTGTAAACTAATGTGTATTATCGAGCACTTTAAAAAGATGTATGAGACTGCATTAATGCTCATTATTTCTATCAGTTGAAAATAAAAAATACAAAAATAATAATTTCAATATATTTTAAAAAGGCGGCTACTTCTTGTTGCAGCGCTCGAGCGACAGATGAGTAACTAAAATAACATCGATTAATTATTCAGGGGAATGGTCCATCTATTTTATTTTTTAATCTATGATTGCGGCCCTGTTCGATGCTATTTCAGATCGGGACTGTGTAAATGAGTGATTTTAAATATTCCCTCAACCATTAATCCAGAGAATTGTGAACAGGCAACTTTGGTGATATGGGTGTGGAGATCATCATCCTATTTAACTGTTTGGAAAGAATGTTATTCAAAAACTATAACGATTATTACCAGATGTGGTGCAGCGCCGTCATGCGTGAACTATATAACCCTTCTGATTCTGGAAAATATCGTCAATCGTTGAGGAAGGAATTATCGTTTTAATAAATAATAATCGGTAAGACGGTTTCTTGGAATCTTGTTACATCTGTAACAAGTTTATTCACTTAGGTCATAATACATTAGTTTACACCAATTTTATCAATCTATGACGCCACTAATGAGGAATTTTATGAAAAATGGAAATAATATTCCAAAATAAAAGACTGCTCAAGCACATTATTTTTATTTCTTAAAAAAATAAATACCAACAAACAAATCAGGGTTAGAGGCCCGTCGAGTTTATTGGTCATAGGGTCTAACCCAAATTAGTAAATATAAGTTAGAACGTCATCTTCCTGATAATTTGACTGTGACAAATTGGGAAACTGGGAGAATTCGCCACGTCCAGTGTTTTGTTTCATTACTTTAATTCTGTCAAGAATCCTGAAAATATGAACATTGTTCTGTACTAACTTACACAGTGTTATGAAATTCTAAAATTGCGGAAAGGAGTTTGTTTAGAAATCCTACAAGCAGAAATGGGAAATATTTAATAGAAAAATTCTACATTTTTTAGTTAAAATAAAATTATTGGAAATTCAAAATTAAAATCGCAACGGCAACAGAGCATAATTATTTCCTCACTTTCTTAAAATGTATAACTTTATACCTGTTGACCTCGATGAAAATATATTTTCATGTCTTGTATTTAGAATACTTTAGATACCATTTTCATTCTAATGCCATTTGTGTCGATGATAAAAGTCTGGTGATGTTAGTTTTCCTATTTACAAGTAGCATATTAAATCGATCAACTTTTTCGTTGATATTTGCTTTGTCATATTTTTTATCGTAGCTCAAGTTATACAAAAGGGAGATTTATATTGTATGAAAAATACATATTTATGAATTTTTTGCTTTTATATGTCCATTCTACGTTATGTAAATTTCAGCACTAAACGTTTGGATTGTAGCGAGGAAACGGTTTATTTTGAAAAACGTAATAGGTAAATAAAGAGCAGAAGCAATAGTGTGCTGGTTGTGTCTTATAAAAACGCTATGATGTTGAAAGATTATGTAAATACATATCAGTATTTCAGATTAAAGTTCACTCATAGGATATATATTTTCAAAATAGTTTCATAGTTTCAACTTACAGAGTGTAGAGTTTTTTTTGTTAAAAAGTTTGTGATCAAATTAATTCTAAATAATTTCCGTCGCGAAATAAATACGTTTAATTTCATGTCACTCAGTCCAAAAGACCTGAAGCACATCATCAAAAGGTACTGAATAAGTTACTAAATGAGTTATTAAGTGAATTACCAAATAAATTACTAGATTCAGACACCTCGAAATTCATGAAATTCAGAAAGGTACTGGACTGAAAGCCGCATAAACAAGACTGAAACTGTGATACTGTATAGCAAATAAGTTTTTCCAAAATATAGAATCTCTTATTATTTAAAAAGCAAACTTAAAAGTATTGTGGAAATTCGCACAAATATCCTGTCCTTATTTGTTCCAGATAGAAGGACTAGGATTTTTGGAATTTTTTATTAGCTTCCATCGGCTGAAGTGGTATGAAAATAAAATAATAAAATTGGCGCGCACGCTGGGCGCCATTTGTGAGGGTTTTACAGTTAAGTTCCATTGTCAGGGTTTTAATAACCTTACCAACCCCGACTGGATACTCTCTCTCAGGTAGTGGTATCCGGCCTCAGTTAAAGTATTTTCATAGCTAACAGTGCGATGGGGTGAACAATCGATATTAAATTGGACGCCACCAGTTTTTTAAGCGATAATAACTTTCACTTTATCCGTATCATGAATTTTCAATCACTAACAATATCATCCCGTCTCTGAGACCAGCAGTAATTTTCTTTACTTAGGTCAAATTTTTACTTGAATACCAACATTTATTTCAAATTATGGTTCAATATATGCACGTATTATATGCAATTTGGAACTACAGTGCTTAAATTTGATGTCTTTGTATAGTTTTGTAAATAATTTCTATCCATGGGAATAGAAAACAAGTCTTATATTTTTGTAAATAACTTATTTATTTTTTTCCAAAACAATTTTCATTACAGAACAAGTGACAGTGACAGTTTTTACATTGGTGTCAACTGAACAAAGATTTTGTAAGTCCGAAAGTCAAATCTTTGTAGCACAAGAAGTGCACACTTTCCTGCTGCATTCCAGACATATTGACTGGTCACATTTTATGCATTCATAATTTGTCTTCCTCTCCTTTGATGCTGGACACTTGGAGCAGGTTTTCCTTTTCTCTAGCATGTCACTTGGAATGCAGCCATTTGGGTTTTGAGGATCATTGTTCCCAACATATGCTTGTATGGTAGCCTTGATGTCACGTGATAGGTTTGGTATTTCCAACCGTCTGGTCAAATGTGGCTTTATGAGCTCCATTTCTAGGTCTCGTACGAATAGGTATCTAATCACAAGTGGATTACCTCGAAATGAAAGGTACATGCAACTAATATCTAACATTTGATGGTTCTTCGACTGGACGAATATATCGCACATTTCATGTCTAGCAAGTCCACCTCTGCTTTCGTTTTATTGTAGTAACAAACCATTTCAGGTTTGTTTTTTCAGTCCCCTGTTTCAATACTGTTGTGCATTGATGACACCAATATTACCGAATTATTATTTTTAGACACAACAGAAAGCAGAGTTGTATTCCCTGCAAATCCATACAGGGTTGACCCCACTTGTCTGTTTGGAGAAGATAATAATTCAGGAGGTATTTCCCTTTTATTTTTTTTATAGTACCCACATACGTTAGTAATCGATCTCCAAGGGCATCAACACACTCAATAGAGATAAAATAGTTATCCCCTGTAACATTCCTGTTTGTATTTTCAATCCCCTTGCATAGTCGAATAACAGATTGTGTTGGTTTGCTAAATTGTTGTTCTTCAGCGCTTAGTCCGATGCTATCACTATTTTTCCCTTTGTATATGTAGACATTTGCTAAATATGAAAAATCTGTCAAGCACATGATTTTTATTCCATATTGTTTGGGTTTTTTGGGTCCAGGTAGAAACAAACTTTTACAGTTGTTAATGAATTGCTGAAATATATCACTAATGGGGGCAGCAGGATCAGTTCTTATTCTCATTCTCCTAGTTTGTGCATCATCAAACCGATAGCAACAACACTTCAAACCGTTTTGATGGCATCGTTGCCCTAAAAACTAGCCTGCTGGTGATGTCCTTATTGAAAATAGATTGTACATTCTCATTGGAAGATATAGTAACAGAATTTATTAAAATTAACCCTGAAAGTGCCTGCAATTCCAAAATGTCAGTGTCTTTGTATTGGCTTTTGTTTGTATTTTCAGAAATATTTGTTCGACAGGACTAATTAGCTTTTGTTAAAATTCCATTCAATATTTCAGGATCAAAATAACTTTCCCATACTTCTAATTTACCTGGGGCCTGGCCTAAGTTTCGAGATCTTCGTGTCGGGCCGGGAAGTGGTCCTCTCAAAATGTTGTGTTGGGGCGTTCGTCTTTGTTTGTTTTCTTCTTTCCTGCGCCACATACTGTCATCTTTACCCCAAAAGAATTTAGACTCCCCCCTGGAAGAACAAAATTTTCCACTATATAATGCATTTCATCTTCATCCTCTATTTGGGGTTCGTCATCCAGACTACTCCCGGCACTAGTGTCACTGTCAGCAGTAACAACATAATCCGGATCTTGATCTGAATCGTCCACATCTACGTCCCTTCCTTCCTCGCCATTGTTGTAAATGAGTTGGAAAATACGATCACCAAAGTCTACGTCATTCACTCTTAGATCCCGCGAATGAGACATATCAAACACAAAATTTATATAGAACAAAAAATTAAAACGATTTACAAAAATATTTACATTGATATATACAACAACAAAACTTCAAACGTAACTCGTATCATCTGGTATCATAGGCCGGGACTCGCTAAACACTGAGCGTATCGTCCGGTACAAGAGACCGTACCATAAACAATAAAATACGATATGCACAGCACGACGGCTCACAGCCAACTGAAGGTTACAAATAACAATTGGCGGGAAACTACTGGACAGCTACTGAGCGGGAGAAAGCGGACGAACCATCAGGGATGCCAATTTTGAAGGGCCAAATTTCCCGTCCGGTCTCAGAGACCGGTATACGGTATCAGTGTTAATTAAACAAAAAATTAAAAAGGTTAAAAAAGGGAAAACTTTAACTTTACTTTAACTCAACAAAACAAAATACTGAAAATATTTTAACGCTATGGTCCAAGTTAAAATAAATTGCTGAAAATCAAATATCAAAGGTTTCAGAAAATTATATTTATTCATAAATCAATAAGATAATTCACATTAACTGACACAAAGATGTAAAAACACATTTTATTTTTCATTAGGATACTATGCCTATTTCTCTGTTTATATTATCTTACAAACTTCCTCTTCTTCTGGAATCTGCATGACGTACCTATAAATTTGTTTTTTCAAATGCCTTATTTAATTTTGCCAATGGTTAGTGTTTAAATTGTTGATGAAATCATTAATTTGAAATGGAATCCTGTTTAATTGAAGTATTTTAGAAAAATATATTGATGAAATTTAAATTACAATTACCTGTCGTATTTCTTCTAAGCTAAGTGTACCTTGTGCGCTGAACCCTTCTTCAGTAGCATTGGTTACTCAACATAAACAGTAAGCTTCTGTGGAATGAGCATGTTGAAATAACTACTAGTAAAGCACTAAAAGCTTGGATGGCGTGCAGAAATCTAGCTGGTAAGAGGTGAGGATGTAACCCAAAAATATTGCGATGGATGTACGCCATGATTGTGAGACCAGCAATTACGTATGGGGCAATAGTTTGGCATACAAAAGCAAGTCAGTACAGCACAAGGAAGACCCTTGACATAGTTCAAAGGCTTGCCTGTGTGTGCATCACTAGAGCTATGAGAACGTGTCCAACTAGGGCACTTGAGATAATTACAGATCTCACACCTCTACATCTGGTGATAGAAAGATCTGCCCAAGAGGCAATTCTTAGAATATCTGAGGAAGGTTCAGGCAATTGAAGTAATACAAATCAGGGAGGTCCTCTCTAACAAAAACATCTCACCAGCGAATCTTTCCAGTGACGAAATGATCAAGAAAGTAAGTATCGAAAAGAATTTCACTACGATGCTAAATACGAGGAGAGACTGGGAAAGGGAATACACCACCCAAACTCTCAAAGAAAACATCATTAGATGGTATACGGATGGTTCAAAAACCACCACTGTAGCAGGCGCTGGAGTGTTTGGGCCTGGCACTAGATACTCATTATCATTAGGCTTCTTCCCGAGCGTCCTTCAGGCAGAAATACTTGCGATTGAAAGAGGCGTTGAAATGAACCTAGAAAGAAACTATCAGAAATGTGACGTATCGATCCATTCTGATAGTCAAGCAGCTATCAAAGCATTGACCTCCCATGTCATTGACTCAAAGTTGGCATGGGAGTGCCGAAGAACACTTGATGAAATAGGCAAGAATAATAGGGATTCTTTAGTCTGGGTTCCTGGCCACTCGGGAATCACAGGAAATTAAGAGGCCAATACACTTGCCAGGAAAGAAGCACAAACGCCCTTTATTGGCCCGGAGCCTTTCTGTGGTGTAGAAAAATGCTCCTATAAGAAAGAGTTTCGGAAGAAGTTGCAAACCGAAAGAGAAGCACTCTGGCGGTGCCTTCCCGGGTTGGAACATTCCAAAAAGTACCTGCGGAACTTTGACACTGCTAGATCCAAAAAATACTTGGACCTCAGTGAAAATAAGCTACATCTCCTCACGGGCTTTCTTACAGGACACTGCCGCCTTAGGAAGCACCTAATGAGAATAGGTCTAGCAGAAGCTGACGAGTGTAGATTCTATGGGGAGGAGGATGAAACTCCGGATCATCTAGTTCTGGAATGCCTGGTCATTGCAAGCCAGCGCAAGAAATGCTTCGGACAAGAAACTTGTAAGAGTAAGGATATAACCTCGTTGAAGCAGTTCCAAGTACTAGAGTTCATTAGAACCCTGGAACTGGAAGGCGAGCTGTAGTAGTAGCGAGAACAGCTCTGATAGGGGGGACTCAATAAACCTTAGATTTCAGTGCATTATAAACCCGTTAAAATCTAATCTAATCTAATCTACAGATGTCTCATCTATGAAAAATAATCTTCCGATGTAGTGCTGTCCCCATATAGCACGAGACGTCTTTGGGACGACCATTTTAGGTCCAATTTTTCAAGACGTACTGAAAACTTCCATTTCAGGACGTACCCAGTACGAACATACTGGGTACGTACAATTTATGGCCGTACCCAGTTGAAACAAGTATTCTTTTATTCGTTATTGTATAATCTACTTTATCTTGTGATTTGAATAATATTAAAATATATCTCAAAAAAATAGTCATAGAATATCTTAAATAGTACACCCTTGCAGATTTGTCTTGTGAAAACTGTCAAACATACATAATGCAATTTTTCACCATTCAATACGATTTAATGACTGTAACTGTAATCATCTGGTTTATCGGTGGTAGCGTTTCAGACAGATGAAAGGTATATGCTTCAGGTTAATGCAGGCTATTATCTCATTGGCTATACCGAACGAGAAATGAATTCAATAACCAATCAGAAAACACCGAACACCGTAATTTGCAAATGCCAAAAGCCGTCATGTGAACTGCTATGGTCCGAAAGTAACTGATTTGCGGTTTACCGTCCCGAAAGTAACCAAAAATTAGTGGTTGCTGAAAATCTGGTTAGTTTTGGAACACGGTTTCCTGAAATATGGTTAATGAACTAGTAACCAGCCGTAGGAGCCCGGTTACTTCTGGTTTCGACTGCCATCTGTCATGCAATGTTTATAATTTTTTGTTGATTATTTATTATTGGACCATCGAAGATAAAACAAAACTGTGTTATATGAATGAAAGTTCAATAAATTCGTCGTTCTGCTTTGCTTGTAGTAGTTACCTGTTTTTATTTTTAATTGCTACTAAATATTATGGTAAATAGGTTTGCTTGCGTTTCATGTTTGTACAAATAATAGTAATTAATCCTTTTTTTAGGAGGAAGATAACATTCCAAATAATTTTTAGGTTTCTTGTGGCTGTTGCAACCAATACTTAGGAACACTCAAGGAATTAATGTCCACAAATATTTTACTACATCAATGTTTGAAGAACTTTGAAAACGTTTCCTTAGACGTTGAACATAAAAAAGTATGGGTTTTAAAGAAAGAAAAACAGGAACATAATGTTAAAAGTGACATTAATACTGTTGAGAATCTAGTTCCAGGATGTAGCAAAAGTAATACTGATGCAGATCAGATTTTTGGGCGTATGAAGCAACCAAATTTTTAATAGCCACTTATAAAGAAAATAAACATAAATTCGAATCTCCTCAATACAAAAAAAGCGTTTTGGGAAATAATAAGTGAAAAAATGAAAAAAACTGATGTTTATAAATTGGGGGAAAAGTGTTCTGAAAAATGGAGGAACTTGAAAAAAACATACGATAAAACATTGAAGGAAAAAAATAATACAGGAAATTCAGGAGGTATATATTGGATATTTTTTTATGTCTTTCATCATCTATACTTTTATCCTCATTTCAACCCAATATATACGATTAGCAGTACAGGCTGTTTTAAAAGGAGACTGTGTACTGAAGGTAAACTTGAAGGTTCTTCTAGTGATTGTTGTAATGAAGAAAATTTAAACAAAGTCATTACTAACAAAAAATTGAAAGGTAAGGATAAACAGATACAGTAGACTGCTACAGACATCGAAAATATAAGGCAAAATAGGCATAATGAAAAAATGAAACAGAGGTAGGAGATATTCGACTGGTTCAAAGAAAACTTTAAAAAAGACCAATAAAGTAAAATTAGCTCATTCTTTGTGACCCTAGAGTTTTTAGTGTGTTAGCTGCTGACAATGCGCCAAACCAATATCCGTTTTGAGGGTTGCCAGCATAAAATATTTGAATATGATGTATATACATTTTTGTTTTTAGTGTTTATCCCTGAAATGTTACTCTGAGTTATTAGTTATTTTTGACGTATTGTGTAAACTGTATGCATTATTAAAAATTTAAAAATATTTCCATTAATTTGTATCAATTTTTTCATTCAATTAAGAAATAAAATAAAACAAGTAATACAATAATCTTTATTCTCCTAACATGTCACATAGATTCTGCCTTTTCTTAAAACCTAACCTTTGTAAATTTCTGTCAAATTCTTATGGAGGTCTCCATTTTCTTCAATAACTTCAAAATCTATTATATCATTTTGATAAATACATATATTATGAAGCACACAGCATTCCATTATGTACTTGCATGCCCATTCTATGTCTTTTATATGAAAAAACTTCTAAACATCTAAATATGCCCTTTAATAAAGCAAAAGCTCTTTCTATGGCACATCTTGATGCTCTTGACAGGAGGTAATTAAAATGTTTTTGTCTATTTGTTAATTGGCCGTTATCTTTAAATGGAACCATTAAAGTTTGAATGCAAGGATATACCTTATCACCAACAAGATGGCTATCATTTTGAAATTTCTCAAGTCTTCTGCCTCTTAAAAAACTAAAAAGCTCACTTCTCTTTAACACATTAGCATCATGGGTTGCACCAACCTCTCCCACATATCAATGTGTAAAAAGCAATATGTGGTCACAACCACCCTGTAAAATAGATACAAAGTAATTAAACACAAAGACAATATAGATATTGAATACATACTTGTAGAATTAATGCTGGAAAGTTTTTTCTGCAAATATATGATCGCCCGTTTTCTTTAGGTATTGGTATTTGAATATAACACCCATCCAGAGCACCAAGTGTATTTGGAAAAGCCATTTCATTGAAGGCAATTTTAACAGATTCTGAGTAATCCTCAATAGGCCATCTGATGATTGAGTCAGAAATGCTCAAAATTGCATCCGTCACTCTTCTAACTGTTCTCAGCGGTGTTGCTTTCCCAATGTTGAAACGACTACAAATTTATCTAAAACAAATAGAAAAATGCACTCCCACTCAAAATCTTGATGCAAAGTAAATTTGGAAACAATTCTCTGCACAAGAGTGGGCCTTTTTTCACTAAAGAAAAACTACTTAAGACTATCAGATATTGAATTATATCTAGAGAAAAACAGCTGAGAGAAAAATGATGTTGCCTTTTTGCCAGATGTAATTCAATGCTTCTCATATTCCTAGTAGTTCTTCTCTAATAAAAAACAGCACCCTTTTGTGAATTTAATTACTTTCATTAACTTGTTTGTTTGTCTGAAGGCTTTGATAGGTATTATTTTATTGTAATTTTTTTGGTACAATATACCAAATGGTCGTTGATAAAATTCCTTCACCTTTGTGTTCCTATATTATTGAACCTACTCATCTATGTAATTCAATTTATATAGAACAAAAAAAAATGCATGCCTATAACAGTCAGGTGTTGCAAAGTACCATATAGTAAAAAGCAACTGATTTTTTGCAAAAACAGGATTTCTTCCCATGTTATTATCAGGAACCAATTTGTCCCTAACTATAGACAGAATATGGTCAAAAGTTAGTCTACACATTCAAAAATTCTCTCGAAATTCTCCATCAGTATACAATTCCACTACTCTGGTGACAAAATTCTGAATTCTTGGCCTTAAAACTTAAGAAAAAAAAGTATTTATTGAATTAAAAAATTATGCTAGATAGCTAGCTGCTCACCTTGTTTACCCCTTGCAACCCTGTAGTCATCATCTGAAGACTCCTCATCAGAACTTGACAAAATAAGATGGTAGAACACAAAAGCAGCCCAATTCTCCATGCTTAAAAACAACTGAAAATTTCCAAAATCTATTTTTTGGAGGGACAAACAACAAAATCCGCGGCAGTTTTGAGAATATATTTAAGGTTATATTTTCGATTCGTGCTTTTACCGGTTTTATATCCCGAATACAACTAGATATTTCAGTTTCATGCTGTCAACCAAAGCTGTTAACCGTGGTTATGATTAGTTACTTTCGGACCATAGCCTTAGTGAACTGTGTCAAGTGTCAAATGTGATCGGTGCATAGTTTGATGTGAAAAACTCATCGAAAATAGTAAGTTGTTGTTTTATATGTACAATATAGGCTGTTTTAAAAAGTAAAAGTGAGACTGCAATTAATTGTGAAGAGTAGGTAGGGTTTACGTTCTACGTCCACTCGCCAGGGCAATTCTTATAGGACTGACCTCCTCGTCCAAAGATTACAGCGGATACTGTTCATAGCAGGCATACCAAAATTATATTATCGACAGACGGGCAATTTTTCGCGTTACACATGAACTTAAACTATAACACTATGTGAACTATCCAGCAGAAACTACCTACTTACCCAAAACGTATACATTTTAGCAGCCGCCATAAAGAAGTTCTACTTATAGTAAACTCAGGTGAAACTGTGTGCACTTTGTGAAGAGTACCTAGAAAAAAATTAGTAGGTATACTTCAATATAAAACTGTTTTTATCTTAACACTAACACAAAAAGCTTAAAACTCGTGCTATAAGTAAACTGACATAAATTTCTTGTAATTCATTTTAGTATCTTCATTATTTAATTTTATCAAACTTACATTTATAAGTAGGGGTCCTTTTCTGCAGTATTTAGAAACTGTAAATGATATCCCGAATCATTTGTAGTTCTCTCAATTTTAGTGCATTGACTACAATAATGCTTGCTTTTACACCAACAAGTTTTTTAGAAAATATGGTTTTAGATTAAATAAAACACACAATACTCACTTATAAACTAGCTAAAAGTCTCAAAACAACTAGAAACATAACCCTCAAATGTCAATTTTTTTTTATTTATTTAATGTCGCCCGAACCACTTAAGTTATAAGCGATAACAGTTATAATTCTTTAATGGAAGTTACTTAAGTTCTACGTTAATATACAGTGTATTCTCTACATTAGCATTATAGATAGTTATGTTATTAGTAATGAGGTATAATCGTTTTAAATCT
This sequence comes from Galeruca laticollis, assembly GCA_963921935.1. Lineage (NCBI taxonomy): Eukaryota > Metazoa > Arthropoda > Insecta > Coleoptera > Chrysomelidae > Galeruca > Galeruca laticollis. Next base: position 146,306,640 of record OY998176.1, on the reverse strand, counting down.
AAATATCTCTCATGTTAATCTCCTCAAGAAACTTAATAATGTTGTCCATGTTGCTATTGTCTCTGAGTATGTCCGATATGTTCTGTGCAAAGTTGAATTTATTTCTGGTGTTGTTGAATTTTTGACATTCCACTAAAATGTGTTTTACTGTTAAGTTAGTTTGGCATGTATCATAATAAGGAATGTTTTCTTTTGTGATAAGATGGAGGTGTGTGTGGCGAGTGTGGCCGATTCCAAGGCTTACTCACTCCTAGATAGTAGAAAGACTGGTCGTTGTAGCGCGTTTTCTTTGATTTCACTTAGCTTCTCGGAGCATTGCGACCACTTGATTTGCCACGCACTGCGAACTATATTTTTAATACACGATTTTGGATCACTGAGCACTATATTGTTTACTTGAACGCAAACGTCTTTTGTTGCTGCTTCGCGTGCCAGATGGTCCGCTGACTTGTTTCCACTGACTCCGATATGTGAGGGTACCCAGATAAATACTGCCTCTTTTCCTCTTTTTCTGGCGTACTGGAGTTCGCTGTTAATATCTTTGTATATAGGGTTATTGGGATACATGCGTTGGATCTCGCACGTTGAGTCCGTTATATTTGTAAATTTGTTTTGGTCGGATTTATTAATGTGTTTCAGGGCTTCTAGGATTGCGTAGAGCTCTGCGTTAAAAATGAAATGAAATGTTATTGTGTATTTTGAAATTGGCGTTGTGGGTTTTGGAGAAGATTGCTGCTCCAACTCCTTCGGCTGTTTTCGAAGAATCAGTGTAAATATGGTGATAGTCGTTGAATTTTTCTATTATGTCACTGAAGGGGTTTTGTATAACGGCTGCTGAGATTTCGTGTTTATTAAATTTTGATAGTTCTGTGATTATTTGTGGTTGGGTTATAGTCCATGGTGGGGGTGAGTTGTTACTGGGATAGTAAATTGTGGGAAAGTTTATGGAGTATTTGTGGAGTAAGCGGTTGAGTCGCTTGTAAAAGGGCGGATGGCATCGGGGGTGAGTTGAGAAGTACCAGTTGGAACGGTTGCTATGGACATTATGATACGTTGGGTTTTCAGGAGTGGCTAAAACTTTGCTAGCATAGGACAAACTTAGATAGTCTCTCCTGAAGTCTAAGGGAATTTGGACTGCTTCACAACACATGCTAAGAGTGGAGCTTGTACGAAAAGCTCGTAGTGCAATACGTAGTCCAGTGTTTTGAATGACGTCCAGTTGTTTTAGGACGGATTTTTTAGCTGAGTTGTATACCACTGAACCGTAATCGATTTTTGACCTTATTAAAGATGTGTATATGCTTAATAGAATTGATGTATCGCTTCCCCAGGAAATATTTGAAAGAGCTTTTAGGATGTTCATGGCTTGGTGACAGGCGCCCTTAATGTTTATAACGTGGCTTTTCCAGGATAGTTTGCTGTCAAAAGTTAGACCGAGAAATTTTGTTTCCGTAACAAAAGTTAGGTCCTTGCTATTTAATGCTAATACTGGGTTACTTCCTGTTTCTTTTTCTTTTGAGAAGATAAGGCATTTTGTTTTTTCGATCGAGAAATTGAGTCCGGTTGTGTGTGACCATTTCTGAAGGTCGTCTTGTGTGGCGTGGAGAATCCGTTAGGTGGATTTTAGGTTTGTTCCTCTTAGTAGAAGGACAAGGTCATCCGCATAAAGCCTGCCTTTCACTGGTAAGTGGCAGTGTTTCATGATGTCATTGATTGCTACTAAAAATAAATTCGTGCTCAAAACTGATCCTTGAGGTACTCCGTTTTCTTGAATTCTGGGAGTTGATATTTTTTCATTTGATCGTACTCTGAATGTTCTAAATTGAAGGAAATTTTGAATGAACTTTAGTAAATGTCCGTTTATGCCCTAGGATTGTTTAATGATACCGAATCTCCATGTGCAATCATAAGCTTTTGTTATGTCACAAAAAACTGCCAAACAATGCTGCTGTTTATCAGCGCTTCATGAATTTCGGATTCCAAGTCCACTAGATTATCGGTGGTAGATCTGTTCTGGCGGAAACCGTTTTGTTCGGGGATCAGGAGCTGTTTGTTTTCCAAGAACCATCTTAGCCTTCGGTTTATGATCTTTTCGAATAATTTACAAGTTGACGAGGTTAGAGAAATCGTTCTGTAGGAGAGGGGTCTGATTTTGGTTTTTGAGGTTTAAGGATGGGGATTATATACGAGTCTGACCAAGATTTTGGGAAGTGATGTTGTATCCAAACTGTGTTCAGGATGTCAAGGATATATTTTAACAAACTAGAACTTAATTTTTGGATAAAGATTAGAGGTATGTCGTCCGAGCCATGAGCTGAACTTTTCGTGTTAAATAAGGCGTCGTCTAATTCTTCTAATGAAATAGTAGAGTTTATGCTGTCATTGTCGTTATATGTTACTTGTATTTCCTCTTTTTCGTTTTCAATTTTGTATTATAGAAATTGTGGAGTGTAATTATCGTTACTGGAATTTTGTTCAAAATGGTCTGCGAGTATTTCTGCTATATCTTCTGCTGTAGAGATCGTTTTGTCTTCATGTTTTAACATTTTGATTTCACTGTTATGCCTTTGTCTGGATAGCTGATGAATTTTTTCCCACATGGTAGAGACGGGAGTGCAATGATTGATGGATGATACAAAGGTGTTCCAGCTTTCTTTTTTGCTTTTTTTGGTTTGATAACGTGCTTCAGTTCTGCATTTTGTATATTCTATTTTCTGGTCAGTTGTGGGATGTCGTCGATATTTATTGAAGGCTTGCTTGTATTTTTTATGGCTTCGCTGCATTTATTATTCCCCCGCGTGGCTGGGGTGTGAGTTTTAAGTGTTTTGGTTTTGCCAACTGCCATATGAGCTGCTTGTAATAATGCTTGTGAGAATCGTGGGAAGGTTGAGGCTATATTTGAAGTGGTGGCGATTGGAATGTCTCCAAGATATTGGTCTACTTGGTCTGCGAAAATAGTCTAGTTAGCTTGGATTAATTTCCATGTTGAGAAAGGAGTGGTATTGGTAGTGGAAAAAGTTCGGTTTATAAGTATGGGAAAATGATCGCTGCCATATAAGTAGGGGTAGACATCCCAGTTTAAAGAAGTTTGTAGGGCAGGATCGCGCACAGTTAACTCGATGGCTGAGGCATCTCCGGATTGTATGTTAAATCTTGTAGTTTCTCCTGTTTTTAGTATATTTATATTGTTACTTTCCAGCAGTTGTTCGGTAACTCTTCCTTTCGATGAGCTGTGTTTAGATCCCCAGTATGGGCTATGGCTGTTGAAATCTCCTAATACGATACGAGGGGACGGGATCTGTTGAAGTAGTTCCTCGATAGCTTGGATTGTGAGAATTTTATTGGGTGGAATATAGAAGTTGCATATTGAGATTTGTTTGTCGCTGTTGATGGTGACAGCGACTGCCTCTAGGGATTTATTTAAAGTTATAGGTTTTGTTTCAAAATTCTCATTGACGTAGATGGCTACTCCGCCACTTGCCTTATCTTTATTGGTTCTGTTTCTGTAAAAACATTTGAAATTTTTTAATTCGGCATGATAGGAACCTCTAAAGTTGGTTTCTTGGAGACAGAATGTTGATGGTGTGTTTTGAGAGATCAGAGTTTTTAACATTTCATAACGGGTATGCTACCCGTTAAGGTTCCATTGTAATATGGACTTGAATGATAAGAGCTAAGGATTTTTTTGGGAGGAGGAAAGATCGCTGTCTAGTATTGCGGATTCTCGGAGTTGGTAGTTAATTTTCCGTTTTACCTTTGAAATTTTTGTTTTCATGCTTTTTGAGCATTCGACATATATTGTATTCATAATGTTTAGGAACTCTGGTATGTCGTCTGTGTACGTTTTAAGAAGATCCAAAATGTCTGCGGTGTGGAGGGATGATTCAAAAAAATTTAGAGTTTGGTTAAAATGTAGTGTATAATTGTCTTTGTAGTCTTCGAAAATTTGTTGTAACGGATGCAATTCTTCTTGTATAGATTTTTCTGATTTTCTTTTCTTTGGATTAGGTCTTTGAAATACGGGATTTTGTTTGAGGTCTTCTATTGGTGGGGTTAAATCCGATACTTGTCGTTTAACAGAGTTCGTTGAGGGTTCTTGGACTGTGTTTTGGGATATGTCGATTGTTTCGTTTTCTACAGTATTGTTTTCTTCAAGGTTTTGGTTGTTCTCAGTTAGTGAAGGTGTGCATATCTTTTGATTATGTGAACTATTAGATGAGATGCTGGCCACGTCTGTCGGTTGGCTAATTTGTGAGGAGTTCGATGGTGATGCTGTGTTGTTGGATGTTAGAGTTGGACATGATGCGGCTAAGTGTCCTACTTGTTTGCAAGTGAAACATTCAAGGTTGTCGATAACAATTAAAATTATATATGAGGTGTTCTCAAAGTTTACGATAAATGATGTTGGTATAGTTGAATTTTTTTCGAGGGGAGTGATATATGTTTGTCGTCGGAAGCTAAGAATGTGGCTAAATTCTGGGCGAGATACATTTATTTTAAGAAAGTTGATTAGTGACAGTAGGGTGAGGCCTAGTTCAAGAGTTCTGTTTCCAGAATTGAGTGTGGAATGCTAAGGCAGACGTTGGATAGTACACTTCGTTGGCTTGGAGTCATAAGTCTGTGGGCGGGTAATATTTTGTTGTTGATTTTGATTGACCCAGTATTTTCTAAAAAGGAGTCTATAACTTCTTTAGAGCTTAAGTAAATACATATTCTGTTTTGTGAAATTCTTGAGGCGAAGGTGATGTCCTTGGGGTTTATGGAGCATCCTAAAGCTATTAAATAGTCCTCGATTTTTGCATTTTCAACAGAGTTGAATAGGATGGATTGCTGTTTGTCAGGAAATTGGAATGTTGTCGGATTTTTGTTTGCTGCCACTGCATATGATTGACGGTTGTTTCGGGGTAAATTGTTTGATGTTAACGAGTTCGAAGGTGAATTGGAACATGATCTCCGTGCTCGCTGTCATCCATTATTCGGCCGCCTCATTTATAATTTTAATTTCTGGGTAGGTACGGACCTGTTCGCCTGCTGGACTTGCTCTGCTTATCGCTATTATCAGTGTATACGGAATAATGGATGTGTACCGATTTACAATAAATGCTGGTTTACGTATTAAAGAAACTTTATCTACTTACAATTCACTTCGAAATCACTAGATTTGATTTGCACTACACGATTGAGTAATTGAAATATTTTGTTTACTATAAGAAACACTAAAATTGTCGATTTATTCGGAGCTGATATCACACTGAACTAGTTCGAATTTATGCCAGGGTTGGCACTTCCAAATGTCAAATTATAAAGTGGCTATCGGCATAAATCATCATTCTACGCCAGTGGTCGACACTAAGCGACGTAGGTAAACAAAACAGAATTTGTTTTCTGCGATTGTAATTATTCCAACTTCAGGTGGCGTCAACTTTCATTAAACGAAGTTCTACATTTCTATAGGAATTGATAAACATAAATTCCGACAGCTCAACGAAAAATTAAAGAGGAATATTTAATTTATCAAGAAAAGAAAGTGCGTTAGATGGAGTACCTACATAAGTAGAAAGTCAAAAGGACACAGTATCTCAGTCAAAACGTTAATGAAGGTATGATTAATTTTAATATTCATGAGTCAACATTTTATCTCTGAGAAAATTAAACTTCTTGAATAAATTTATAATTCAATGATAGAGCTCCAAGGTAAATAGGTTACTAAAGTCTACATATTGTAATAAAACTTAACATAAATAATGTAACGAAATTCTGAACATCCCAACCTCCTGTTTCTTTGCTTTGACATTTCCTCATTCAAAAGTTAAGTAGGCTAAGATGGAATTAATAAAAGTTGACACAAGATAAATTTAAAAAAAAAACAAACGTAAAATTTAGCATCTGAAATGAAATTAGAAAATTTTAATTCAATTATGTACCTACTAACAAAGATTGTGAAATAAATTCATAATTAAGAATAAGTCTCTTTTAGATGTTGAAAAAATAAAGTTTGAACATTTTATGAAATCAAATTCGTTCCAATGCACAAAATCTTCGTGGGTATTTTCCAGACTATAGTAGGAGAAATATTTATAATAAGAAGTGGCCTAGGTAGGTCGCAACGGCTCCACTGGCATCAAACTTTATTTTGGTCTAATTTTATAAATTATTAGAATAGCAGCGATGAATACTATTCAAAATAAAGTTATACAGTCTGAAATGATGACTCATAAATTGAATGAATATACCGATAATTTCCCAACGTAAGATATCAGTTTTTGAATTAATTCTATAAATAAGCTCGATGATTATTTCGATATGGTGGTTAATTAACAACTATCGGCAGCTAGAATATTGGGATACTTACGAGACATCATGTAGAAGAACAGATAGTACATAAAGTAAGATGCGCATCTGGCTTATGGGTGTAGGTGTAGCCTCATGCAGTCGCTCGTCACTTGTTTCCAGCGATAAATCTGGTAACGTGACCCTATTTTAAATTTCCTACGGTTTAAAAAAGTAGCGATAATGCTGAAAATGTTGAGCTTTTGTCGCTGGAAAGTGAGCGACATGCAACTTCTTTGTTCTATGCACAGACCAGTTCTCTGGTTCTATGTTTGATTTGTGTAAACAATGAATTCAGGTAAGATAAATATTTTAAAAGATTATTAATTGGTAAAGTATGGAAATATACGTTTTTGACGATAAGGTATTTTAAAAGATTTAATTTATTAGTAAAATATGAAACTATATGTTTAAACTGATAATTTTGTTTCTTCATAGTACAGTTTTATCAAGATTAAAAAATGATGTAAATTTTTAACAACATTTTTGTTTGTAAAATAGTTTTTAGATGACAGATATTAATGTTTTGTTGTGATAATTGAGTACTTGTTTCGTTTATTTATATAAATTCATGTTCCTTTATTATTCACAAGAAAAGGAGAATTTTCTAAAGATTGTGATAATTGAATGAACTGAAAAGAAAAAACTATTCATGTTAACTAGTTTCATAATAGGTATAATATTGTTAAATCAATGAATGAAACATTTTTATACTGAAATGAAAAAAATCGCTGTGTATCCTAGTTTAAAATAAATATATTTAAATCAAGTATTTTGTTTCAATTTTCTTCCCTTAAGTGAGTGTGTTTGTGCACGTGCAATATTGAACATTAGGAGTTTTCTAGAATTTATTGGGTTTTTTTGAGTTTGAGGACTTCTTCTACAGAAATAAATTAGCCATATAATCAAAAAATACAAAATTTTATTTTTATAGTACCAGTTCCGGACAACTCAATATAATAATGTATTCAGAGAATAGAATACAATAACAATATACATGCAGCATTCATACAATATTAAGAATTTAATACTCCAATTATGTTCCCATAAATACAAAGCCTGTTCATGGGGTAGTGCATGGTTTAATAATAATATTCCAAAATAATTTAAAATAAACAAATTAGAAAATTTATATATATTTATTTATAAATAATATTATCAGGAGATGGACAAACGTTTAAAATTTAACATAAATTAAAAGTAGAACTTCCTTTTTGAGACAACTCCAAAGTGCTCTGCACATTTCTGCAATTATGTTCGCTGTTGTCGTCTCCTCTACCTGATACTGGTACAATCTGAAATAGTCACCTGTAGCTGAATATCTGTTGAGAAAGTGTATTTAGTTTAATGTCTGTAATCAATGTGGTTAAGCAAGACAAATATATAATTTTACCGGAGAATTATTAGAAGTTGTGCAGCAGCAGAAATGGGCTCCCTCACTGCGTTCTGTTTTGTTATGAGAGGCCCAACTGAAAATAGCTACTCTTCGAATTGACTGGGTGACATCCGGAAATAATTTTCAAATTCATCTGCGTACGAGAAGAGTGTAGAAAAAACTGCTGCAAAAAAGTAATGTTCCATTCGTAATTTATACAATGGGTGAACCCAAAAACGTTTATGATTACATTCCTTCTTGTTTTCTGATATCGTGCCCCGATACAAATTTGTTGAAACTGATCAACCCACTTTTGATATTTGTAAACAAACGACCATACCCTGGAAACTGAAATGAGAATGACAGTTATTTCTAAAATAGTTGATCCTCCAGCTGTAAGTGGCGCTGACTCAAATTGGCAAGTGACAAGTTTGTGTATTTGTCATAATGTTCTTTTATCTATGATATCTATGATATTTGTTTACATCGACTTCCAATTTATTTTTATTTGTGTTATTTGTATTGATAAATTAACTCCAATGTTGAAATGTCATATACCTGGAAATGTTATTGTCACTTTGACATCAATAAAAAAGGTGCATCCTTTTTTATCGGATAAAAACTTCTCTTCCTCAATATCTAGTAAGCGGACATCACTTTTACACAATGACAATAGTGCTATTCAACACTTCGATCTTGATTCCGATTTTGTTTGTAACCGAAATCGAAAACGGATTGATGTTTGTTGAACGACCAAAAAAAATTGTCATTTATCATGTCATTTTACAAATCATATAAATCAATATTGACATAACCACATCATTATTTTGGTTCATTTCACGTGTATTTCACACTTTTCACAAGTTCATTTAGTTTAATAACGTTTAATTTTATAGAAGCTGTTCTGTTAACTAAAAATGTAATATACATTTGCAAAATATCACACACATCATATAAACCATAGACAAACGGTAGTTTATTTAAATTTTTCGACCAATGACATGCTTCCGATTTACGATTGTTTTCAATAGCATCATACTTTTAGACCGATTATAATTATAGTGATCGATTTATATCGAAAATGTATTGTTGAACATGTTGTTTTTTAAATGACAGGAAATGGTTGTAATCGATTGGCGCGTTGAAAAGCACTATTGAGTCGAAAGTTTGGTTACTTATAATTTCATAGCAATTAAGTGTTTGCAAAACTACAAAAACTGTCAATTAGTCTGTCAGATTTCTTAATTTTATACATATAGTGCTTTTATTTTGAATCGGTGTGGTAATTATTTAACTTTGTTGTATTAATAAAGATAATTGTTGTTGTTATTCATCCATATATTCTGTAGTTTATTGTATTAATAAAGATAATTATTGTTGTTGTTCAACCATATATTCTGTCGTTAATGTATCTTGCCAAAAAGCACGCGAGCTTTTCTTTTATCAGATAAATTTCTCTTCAACTCAAAGTTTTGCCAATCACTAAATTTGCTCGAAAAACTGACATTAGATAAAATTAGTGATTGGCAAAACTGTTTCGTTGCAAAGAGAAATTTATCCGATAAAAAAAAGCTCTTGTTTTTTACTGTTGAATAAATTTCCAATAAAAATGGTGTTTGTGTGCTGTGTTAAAGACTGTTTTAACTCTACTAAAAAAGGATTTGAGATGTATCGTTTCCCGAATAATCAGGAAGTAAGTTAACCTTAAAAATTTCCCTAATGTTAATATTAGTATTTTGAATTTAAAAATACACATATTTCAAACTAAATTTGTATATCTCTAGCTAAAAACGTTGGTTTTATAGAAGAGGTTTACATTGTGTACTGTTTTTGAGGATATTTTGTTACAATATTTTGGACGTTTGGATACGAAGGAAAAACCTCTTGAAATAATTCGTGCATCCTATAGAGTTTGTGGCATACATTTTGGACCAGAAGCTGTTTATGTTGGTAGCAGATATGGATCAACAATAAAAGCTGATGCTGTGCCCACTCTATTGGGCAATTCCATTGAAATGTGTAAGTTTTTTTAATGAAATACCAAAGATGAATGATCAACTAATTTTTGTATTATTTTGTGGAAATGAAGGAAAGGTAATTATACATTCATTTTTTAGTTCAAGAACACAATTTAAACCAAGTTGATGAGCAACATAATATAAATGCCTATTGAAAATCCTGACTTTGTGGGAGATCAATCTACATCAAAAGAAGGGGAAAGGTCCATGACACCTTCAATAACTGGAGACCTCCTAATCAGCATATGTCAACTCCAGCTAAAATATCAAGTAGGTGCTATACTATTAAAATTTTATGTTAGTATACAGGGCTTTTCGCTATGACGGGCTATTAGAGAATTTTTTCAGAAAATACATAAGATAGAATTATACACTAATGAATGTATCGTTATTCGTTGATAAGTTATCGAGATAGGACTTGTAGAAAACTGCCCTAATATTAAACGCATTATGAAAAAATGAAAAAATAAACAAGGTGTTCCATTCAAAATAACAAAGTTGATGTCAATTTCCAGTGTAACTGGAAGTGCTGGCAAAACCATAGTATTTTAGATAGATTCCTAATGTCATAAAAGCACCTAATACAAAATTTCATAATTCTAGTTGTTATGAAAAGCTCTGTATACACTGAGATTTACCTGAGCCTATCTTAACTGCCTAACAACAATCAAATAATTATCAAATTGCTTAGATTTTTAAATATGTAGTATTATTTTATAGCTTATTTTTCTAAAATGTTTAGTGATCCTAAATTTTTGTATTTTTCCAGGTTTGAGCTAACGCATTAGCTTGTTATCTTATACTCAGACTAAAACATCTTCAAGTCTCACACCTAAAGCTAGAAAATATTATAAAATAGCTACCAACTTGAGAAAGACAGCAAGGAAGCTAAATTTTTGTCGATCAAATTTACAAAGCAAAATAAATAAGATGGAGGAATGTTTGAACTCACCCAGTTTCTTAAAAGCTAAGCTTAACAAGCCCACTTACGATTTTGTCATGTCCCAATTAAGATGTCAAAAACAACATCCCAAGGGTAGACGTGTTTCATTAGATGAAAAAATACTGTTTTTATCTTTCCTAAAACAAAGTCCCAAAGGATATAAGCTTTTTCGCAGAATGTTTGCAGTGCTATTCAGAAAGACATTAACTAACCTTCTTCGTAAAGTGCCTTTCCATACAGGCATAAATCAAGATAAAAGAGAATGACAAGCTTTGCAGCAGTGTTTTTGATGAAATGACTATAGATCCTACACTGCAATTTTATGGAGGCAAAGATTTGATTGAGGGTTTTCAAGACAATGGAGAGTCTACCAGAAGTTCTCGTTTAGCTGATAAGGTCGTGGTTTTTATGGCGTGTGGAATTTGTCATAAATGGAAGCAGTCTATTTGCTATTACTTTAATGAAGGGGGCATGCAAACGGACGTTTTAGTGAAAACAATCAAGGAAGTAGTTACAGCATGCCAAGATATAGGAATGAATGTAAAAAGCATTATCTCTAATCAAGGTTCATCTAATGTTGCAGCAATACATAGGTTATATAATGAAACAGATTGTTTGGGGTGCTCATTGGTGGAGAAGAAATAGTACCTGTTTATGATCCTCCGCATTTACTAAAATGCATTAGAAATAGTTTTTTCAAGTACAATGTGCAATTTTGTTAGAGGAAAAAAACAAAAGGAAGTTGCCAAATGGCAACATATTGTCAAACTCTTTGAAATCGAAGAAAATGAAGAGGATGATTATAAGCTCTGCAAAACTTGAGAATTAATCATATTAAAAATAGAAAAAAAATTAAAGGTTCTGCGGTCGGCCAAGTTTTTAGTAACACTGTTGCAGCTGTTATTAAGAGGATGACATTACACTCTATTCAGCCAGATGGCATTCCAAAATAAGCTGAAAGCACTGCAGAATTTTTATTTTTTATGAACAAAGTGTTTGACAGTGTGAATGGAGCATCTTTATCCATAAGAAGTGGAAATACATTAAGGTGTGCAGTCACAGAAAAGTCAGGGCATAAACAGTTCTGGACTGAGGCAATTAAAGTTTTTAATGAGATATATTTTTTAAACAGTGAAAATAAAAGAATTAGGTCTCCTTCTACTATACCAAATGGGATTCACACGTTAAAGGGCTTTTCATATTTATGGGGGAAATTGTCTAATGAAGGTATACATTTTTTATGTTCAAGACATTTGAACCAGGACCCCTTGGAAAATTTTTTTGGAAAAATTAGGAGTCATGGAGTGAGAAACATAAATCCTAATGCGGCATCGTTTATAAATTCATTCAAATCTTTAATTCTGAATAACTTTATGTCCAATCATACTAACTCTTTCAATTGTGAGTCAGATGAACTTGAATGTTTAGACGATCTGAAGATAATTTTAACTTCTGAATTGCTTCCAAATAAAGGTAATATCCAATTTCCAGAAGTTTCAGTTCCAGAATTTAAACCATAGTATAGTAGTCTATTAAAGAAAGGGAAATTAACTTATGTAGCAGGATTTGTAGCAAAAAAAGTTTTAAAGAAAATTAAAGTTTGCTCTAGATGTTACCTACTTCATCCATTAATTTTATTCAACAATTACTATTACCTATGGTGCATAGGCTAAGGCAAGCTAAAAAGTGGATAACCATCCTAATTTCTTATAAAATCTTTGGACAGGTTGTTAAGAGAAAAACCTTGTCATTCTCTTGTTAAAACTGTTCTTAAAAAGACTTATTGTATGACGGAGGTAATAGAGTATGGAACTCTTAAGGAAAAAGTGGCTAAGAGCATTTTTGAACAAGTACAAAATGTTGTGGTGGTTGATTTAGGATTGTGGGTAGATGTTCAACAAGGTTTTCTAGGTGCTTCTCCTGATGGTAAATATATTTAACATAACTAATAATTACCATGTGTTATAAATTATTTTTGCATATTAAATGACATACATTTACTGATAAAATATTTTAGGGCTTGTAGGTGATGATGCACTACTTGAAATAAAATGCCTCCACTCTGCATCAAAAATGAATGTACAAACAAATACAATAAGCGAAATAATTGACCTCGTGAAGAACAAAATTTGTCTAGAAAAACACAACAATTAAATTCAACTTAAGCGGAATCACAATTACTATTATCAGGTGTAAACATGATATATTTATTCCAAAGAACAAAAACTCAAAATCATTCTCACATAATATATTTAATCACTTTGATGTATTTACCAACAATAAATAAGAATAACATTAAAAAGTAGTTATTTGTGTAATAGGTGCAAAAAGTGCATTTTTGTTGCAAGGAAGCATGAAGCACTAAACACAATCTTGTGGAGTAAATATAAACAGCATTTACGAAGCACAAATTTACTTATTTAGCATGAAAATTACTTAATTATAATCACTTACAAATACAATACACACTAAACTATAAATTTGGGATATTTTTATGAACACAAAACATATGACTACAGTATTTGACCCATAGAGAATGTTATAATATTATTTATCTATGAATTGACCGTCGTCTTCTGTCATTGTTCTATACAGCGCCATGCATCAAGACGGTGGAGCGGTTGAGCTAAAGTAAAAAGATGTTCGTTTGCAAAAATTTGCGCACAACAAATCTCAAAAAATAAAATGATTTGAGATTTCATATTTTCAGAATCGAATTCTCTAGGCTTCCTTTTGGGGATCAGGTTTTGGTGTCCAGATTGGTGACCACAAGTTGTCAAAACTGTAAAAATCACACTATCACTTAATGGCTTATATCTTTTTTATAACAATATAAAACTCAACCAAAATACCTGATCCCCAAGACAAAGGTCCAAGTTATATTGTGTTAAAATTTCAACACTTAATTTCCTTGCGTTCTTTAGATTTGTTGTGTACAAAATGACCTAAATTTTGTTGCAAATCACGGGTACCAACTGTTTTCAGGTTCCTAAAACGTGAAGCCCCTCTTAACAATATTCAATCATAAAATTGGTGACTTATTGCACTCCGGAGGCTGTATCGTGCTAACAACACATGTGAGGGAAAGTGGCCGACGACAACGACGACGACATACACACAGGATTTTTTTTCTAAAAACAGTTTTTTCATGTTGTTGTTGATGGAAAACTTAAAGATAACTAAAAAAAAATTCAAAATTCCAACTTTTTTTGGGGTAAATCAACACTTTTCTCGCATATAGATAGGTTGGGCGGAAGGTAATATTAACAATCAGGAACCAGAATAATTTAACAACTTGATCAGAACTTCCTGCTCTTCCTTATCCATTCAATTGATTTCAAGACATATTGCCCAAATACATTTGTTCATATCTTTTACTTTTCCGCCCAACCTATCTAATATGCGAGAAAAGTATTGGTTTACCCCAAAAAAAGTTGGAATTCAGAGAACAAATTTTAGTTATTTTTACGTTTTTCATAAATAACATCAAAAAACGGTTTTTAAGAGAGAAAAGTATGTCTTCGGCCACTTTTCGTTACATGTCTTGTTAGCACGATACAGCATCCGTAGTGCAAAAAGTAATTTTATGATTGAATATTGATCAGGATATCTCACAGATGAACCCTATTGATTTTCAGCTCACCAGAGTTAGTACAACGGGTGCTACAGAACTTGAAGTACGACGTTTTTGTCATTTTTGGAGAAATTTCAGTTTGTAAGCACAATACAGCCTCCGGAGTATATACAAGTGACCAATTTTATGATTGGATATTATTCAGAGAGTCTCAAAGATGAACCCTATTGATATTCAGCTCACCAAAGTCAGAAAAACGGGTGCTATGGTACCTGAGGTACCAAATTTTTGTCATTTTTGGAGAATTTTCAGTTTGTTAGCACGATACATCCTCCAAAGTGTATACTAGTGACCAATTTTATGATTAAATATTGTTCAAGGTATCTCACAGATGTAACCTATTGATTTTCAGCTGACTAGAGCGAGTACAGCAGGTCCTATAAATCCAGATATACTATATTTTTGGGAAATTTCGGTTTGTTAGCTCGATACATCCCCTGAAGTGTATACTAGTGACAGGTTCATTATAGAATATTGTTCAGGGCATCTCACAGATACTGAAAAGTTAGTTCTAGACTTTAAAACCGTTTATTTTACATTCTATAAGCACCTTATTATCTGCTGCTATAACTTTTGATTTATTGGAATAGTAAATTTTTTTACGAAAGTTCTGATCAAAATATTTGCAAAGTCCCACTGTATTTACATAGCATTTGTCAATATTATACACTTTTGTCGACTCTTCAGATCTTAGGCAACACATAAAACTTTGTTCTCCTTTTGTAAAAATTGGTAATATACAGTAGCAGAGCTGATTCTTTTTCATAACGTGACTGATACGACATCAACCATATGCATTTTAATCAAAACAATACGACAAACGCTTGTATTGAGTTTCCCTCTTTTTCTGTTATTTGAAGAAGACAGTACCAACATAGTGTGTGTTGAATAATATCGTCAACTAAGTCACCTGATGGAAAAGCTTCACCGTTTCTACTGTATTTCCTTGCGTTAGTTGTTTTTTAAATTGTATTTGCAATATTTTTTAATGGATTTTTAATTTTTTTAATTTTATAATATGTAATATACTTGTTATTGTGTTCAAATTGTGTTTTATTGAAATTGTCGAGTTAACTCAAATATGGGTAAATCTGATTCGAAAATATTCGAGGTCACTCGATAATTTCATTCGATTCTCCCCCAATCTAGATTCCAGAATCGGGGCTCTTATCAAATAATTCAAATCGAAAAATTATACATTCGAAAGAACCGCCGCGCCAAATTTAATTGATCCTCCAGCGGTAAGGGGCGCTACCGGTTCTCTGGGATCTCGAGTTTTAACGTAAGATTCTGCTCTGTCCGTGTATATAATATTCTTTTATCTATGCAAACGACATCTCGTCAATTTCCTACTATCATAGTAGAGTGTCGTTGATTATAGATTAGAACACTATTTTATTTATATTCACTCCTACTTTATTCACTTGTATCACTGCCACTTATTAGGAAATCAGTTTTAAGGTTATCAGTCAGCTTTCGAGATCGCTGCAAGCAGCCATCTTGTCGCTACTTTTCATCGCGGCGATTTGTGACTTATCGCTACTTTTTTGAGTCACGAGAAATTCAAAATGGGGTCACGTGACCAGATTTGTCGCTGGAAACGAGCGTCGAGCGATTGCATGAGGTTACACCTTATAGGTAGGGTGACGGCACCGGTTGTACGGCCGTTACCAATTGTCGGCCATTTCTCTAAATATTTGAATATAATAGGAAATGTTCCTATATAACATGAAACTAATAGTAGTCTGTGAGTTCTATGATACTTCATAAGTCATTTGTTAGAAACTGCGCGTGCGCAGAGCCCAATGACACTGTTTATAAATTACTTAATATGGTAACAAACTCGTGTTCCAACTGCAGCTGCGATTACTTCACTTTTGTTTTGTGTACGGTAGCGTCGGAAATAGTGAGTATATTGACGAATTATTTAGTAAATGCGTGCATAATCACATCAACATAAAGCTTATGGACAAAATATCATATTTTACTATTTTACCGGCTGTCGGCCAGGGTGGCCGAGAAGTGGTTCTAGGAGGGATTTTTTACTCTGTTCTTTTTTAATGCCTAGTACCATAACATGGGGATAATTTAAATTCTGGGTATACTTTGATCGAAACTTCATCATTTGTTCAAACCCCACAGCGCGCCGCTGCTTTTCAAAGTAACGAATTTTTGTTTGCGTAGGTAGTAGCATCGATAGGTTCGCTACATCGACAGTTGGTTGCAAACGTCGAAATATGAAGCATCGTCGCTTCAATCCGTTGTTTTGATTTGCACGTGAATTTTACTATTCATTTTGGCTGGTTTACTTTATATCCACATTGGTGAGTTTTCATATTTAGATTATAAATCTATTTCTTTATTTCTTGTGGGTCAAACATATATTTAGAAGAGGTATGCATGCAATACCTACTCTCCATTATAATTAGTTTTTCTTGTGTGTGGGATTTCAATTCGAGGGGTATCTTTGATCGAGACTTGGTGTAACATTGATCGAGTGATCAATGTTACCCCATCTCTTAGATCTCATGAACAATTGAGCATGAAATTGTTTCCTTTCATTTCAGAAATACTACGTAAGCATAATCGATTACTTGGCAGCCGAAAATACCGAGATTATTTATCTGAGAAGTTGGAGGAGGCTCTCCAAGCAGTGCTCGATGGCAGTTTGTCACTGCGTGGGTCATCTAGACAGTTTTGAATTCCGTTTGGCACATTCTATAATAAATTTAAAGGAAAACATGGACGAACTCCTGGCCGTCCAACGGTTTTCAGTAAGCAAGAAGAAGAGGCTATCCTTCAAGCAGCAGCCAAATGTTCAGATTGGGGTTTTCCATTGAATCTTATGGACGTAAGGATGATGGCAAAGTACTATTTGTACAGAAAATGGATAACTATAAACATGTTCGTGAATAATGTACCTGGAGTTGACTGGACATACAGTTTTCTAAACAGGCATAAAAACTCGTTTGGACAGAGATTGGCCACCAACATAAAACGAGCGAGGGCCGCAGTATCCAGAGAAACTCTAGGAGTACCGAGTTCCAACATATTCAACTACGACGAATCAAATTTATCAGATGACCCTGGAAAAACACGAGGAATTTACAGACGAGGTGTGAAATATCCAGAGAAAATTATGAATCACTCGAAGAGCTGCACAACTATCATGATATGTGGTTCAGCGGACGGCATCTTGTTATCTCCTTACGTTGTATTCAAGAGTATCCACCTTTATGATTCTTGGAAGGAAAATGGTATATGAGGATCTCCTTGCCACGACAAACCATGTTGTAGTTCAGGCACACGGTTCAATCGCACGTCAAGCGGATGGATGGATGGCCTAACTTTCAGAGACTGGTTTCAAAGCTCTTTCTTACCGTATGCCAAACGTTTAGAAGGCCGAAAGGCTCTTATTTGTGACAACATACATTTCATCTGTTTAATCCCACACTCCACACATGTGCCAGCCGCTAGACGTTGGGTTCCTTCGGCCAATGAAAGAAGCTTGGCGCAAGACACTGTCGGTATGGAAATTACAAAATTTACGATTGTCCACTATTCCGAAAGATACATTTGCCAGTCTTTTGAAGAAAAACTTTAATTGGTGGACGCGATAGCTGTAAGAGTTAGTAATCAGCCACGGGAAGGCACCTGCAACTCATCGGCCATCAGACGAAACTTGATAAGCTCATTTCGTTCTTCTGGTATCTATCCTTTAGATCGTCAGAAATTACCAAAGAAAACTGAACAAGAAAATCCTACAAATGAGGTTGAAAGTGCACTAATTGCTTTACTGAAAGAGCAAAGATTTGTTGGCCCAAGTCGGCTACAGGGGAAGAAAAAAAGGCTGGCTGTTGCACCCGGATGTAGTATATCGACAGCGGGGGTTGATAATGGGACGACAGATAATAATAATAGTGACGATGTGTTACTCTCCACTTCAACGCAGAATAAAAAGGATTACGCAGCTAGAGAATCTATGCTAGACAGTGATCTGGAATTTGACAGTGGATAAGCACCTGATAGATTTGAAGTTGGTCAGTTTATTCTGACAGAATTTTCTTCACAACGAGGGAAAACATACAAATACATCTGTAAAATTTTAGAAGTGGTACCAGAAATTGTTGTCGTGGGAATGAAATCCATTGGAAAAAACAAAAGAAAATTTAAATTCATTGCCGACGATATTTTCGTGATGATGTAATCAAGATCCAGGCCAATCCTTCGGATCATATCGACTCTGATGGTAATTCATTCTATGAATTTGAGACTGACATCGAAGTTCGCGAAGTTTGAAGTGTTATCATGTTTATTTTTTTTTCGTACGTACCTACTAATTTGTAGTACAAATTCTTTTTAAGGACTAAAAACCATATGTGTGTTCATTTGCCTTGATTGCATTAGTTTTGTATAGAAGTTTACATTTCGTTTTCACTGAATAAATGAATATTTGACATAACTTCTTTGTTTTCATCCGACCAAAGTTCCCCCACTGAATGAATTTGCTTGCACAACCTAAAATATCAACCGCAGATTTTTTTTGTTCATTCCAGTGGGGCTACTTTGATATTCCATATAAAACGCAATGGCGATCAAAGTATCTCCAATACCAGTATATCTTTGATCACATCATTTTTATTTTTTATCTCAGAAAATACTTATTTTTTTTAATATCATATCTTCAGGATATGTTAATTGGGTAAAACCGATCAATCATGATTTTTAGTTCACCTGTATTGATTGATAAAGACAAGTTATTCAAGTCTGAACGTTATTGTAGTCTCTTTTTTTTAAAAGGACAAGATATATTTGAAAATAGTCTAGACCAGTTCGCGGCCGCTTTTATTTAGAAAAATAATTTAATGGTTGTGGGGACTTGAATTATGAGGCCGACAACAGGGTCTTTCTCGGCCACTGCTTTATTACTTGTTCAGTATTTGAAAAGAGGTACTTTTTTTGTTGTTTCTAACATTTCCAGATGTCGGGTTGTAACATGTCGCTGAGACATGTTACCATTTGCATCAATTATTTTGGAGCGTTACTTATTCGTCGGCTACTCCCACCTCTAATTCCAAATCCTATTATTTAGAATATTAGGAACGTATCGTTGATAGTTTGTACTATCATTAAATGTCTATTTAAAACTACGATTCAAGGAATCGGCTGGTTCATTTCTTCGCTGAAAAGTTATTCAGCATTCTCCTTTTTAATAATATCATTTTGTGTGTGATTTTTAATTTTCTTCGCTGGTAACTTATCTATATATTTTCAAATTGTAATTGTGTGCTTACGAATGATTCTATTTCGATTTTTTTATTTAGTTAAATTATTTCGTTTTTAGAAAAAAACAATGTTTTTTGTTATGGCGTTTTCCTTTTTTCTTCGCCGGTATCATCTTTCTTTAAAAAAAATCTGGTAGCGCCATAAGTTATTTTATGAAGCGAATTTATAATAAATTCTTTGTATGGTTATTTTCCACCGATTTAAATTTGCTTTTTCTGATTATTTTGGAAACAGGACGGATAAGAATTAACAGTTTTCTGTGGTTTTATTTTGAAAATTAAATTCAAATTTTTGTATGTATTGGAGTATAAGCTCCTACCTGTTCATTTTATTCCTCCTTTTCAATTTTCTACCGTCCCTACAGCTCTGCAGCCTGTACCGACCTTAAGGACCGTTTACTTTAAGGACCGCTTCAGAGTTTACTATAAGGACCTCTACAGACCGTCTACAAGATCCACTCATCGGACCACATCGTCCAAGTCCATACAACAACGGCTCAAGAACCCTCGACTACTGCTGCGAGCTGTACGTCCCGAGCCTTCCCAAGATAAGTCCCTAACTTATTTTTGGTATATATAAAATATTGAGTTGGACATTTTTACTATATAACTGATATTTATTCGTATTTGTATCGAGAATATACGGTTTTTGTAAATTAATTATTGTGTGTCAAATCAATCCATTTGTCCCGAAATTTTGTTTGTTGATTCACCTTATCCCGATTGAGGTAATAAAAAATAGTGTAACTAAGGCCGAATTCACTACCTGAGCAGAGTCCCAAGGCCGGGTACTTAGGTTTTGACAGGGTCACGGGAAATCCAAATCAAAGGACAAATTCCTCAAAAGGAAATTACATACTCCGAAGAATCATAGAAGGAAGCTTTTAACCATATCCGATTAGGTGAAATGTCAATACGAGAGGCTACTAGGCGATTCAGGCTGCCAAGAGCTACTCTGCAAGATAGATTGCATGGCAGACGTAGTGATGCTGTCAAAAAAACGGGACCACAGCCGATAATGGGTATCGATGGTGAAAAAAGGTTAGCTGAATGGGCTATTAACATTGCTAAGTCCCGTTTTCCAATTAAAAAAGAGTTTTTAATTGAAACTGTAAACAAAGATTGCTGAAGAGAAAGGAGAATTGCATCGCTTCCCAAACAACAAGCCTGTTATTAGATTGTATAGATGTTTTCTACAGCGTCCTCCAGAAATTTTCGTTAGGGAGGCTGAGGGAACTAACAAAGGTCGAACCTTAATAACCGAGGAACTGATAAGAGCATGGTTTAGAGACCTAAATGAATTTCTTGAATACAATAACTTACAAGAAATAGTTAAACATCCTCAAAGAATATGCCTTATGCCCCAAAACGGGTAAGGTACTTGCCCCGCGAGGATGGAAGAACCTTTACCAAATAAGGACAGGAAATGATAAGTAAAATATAACAGTGCTCGTAGTATTTAATGCCTCTGGAGATGTATGCCCACCTCTAGTTGTCTTCCCGTACGTAAGGCCCCCGAGAGCGTTAGCTAACAGCATGCCCGACAACTGGGCATTGGGGAAATCCGAAACAGGATGGATGAGGAGCGATGTATTTTATGAATACATTTGCAATGACTTCAACAAATGGCTGAATGATAACAAAATTGAGAAAATATTGTTCGTTGACGGGCATAAAAGCCTTGCCCTTAAGCGAATTTTGCGACGAGATTTGCATAATACCATATGCTTTGCCACCTCATACAATGCATATGCTTCAGCCAGCAGATGTAAGTGTCTTCAAGCCGTTAAAGGGCGAGTGGAAAAACCCATAAGGAACTAGCAAAGCAAACTCGAAACGGCTAACAATGTCATAACAAAGATCAATTTCTGTTCACTTTTCAAAGAAACGCTTGAATTAGCAAACATGAGAACTTAGATTCAAAACGGATTTCGAAGATGTGGCTTATTTCCTTTAAACCCAGACGAAGTGAATTATACAAAATGTATAAAAAATACATTGGAAAAGTTGAATAAATGCATAATTATCACCGGTAATTCCACACTGTCTCCTCAAGATTTTAGATCCGCTGAAAAAGTCATAAAGGTAATAGAGGATCGACTCTACGAATATGGCATAAACGTTAAAGTGATCACAAATGAAATCAAGTACCTCGAGCAAAGTATTCACTCTAAGGAAAATGTTGATGCACTTGTGGATGGAAATGCGGGGAATAACTTTGTTGGCGCAAATGTGGATAGAAATTCCGGTGATGAAAATGTAAATAGAAATGGGTTAGAAATCGGAACAACAATTTATACGGACGGTATCCATGTTCTAGATGTAGCTGTTATAAATGACTTTCCACCAGAGATTGAATTTATTGCTTTAGCTAGTAATATTGTTCCTAAGATTAATGAGAGAGAAATGCTGGATAACGACGATCCAGAGGATGAAGGAGACAAGTTTGCCGTTTTAAACGAGGCGCCTTCTGTGATACTGCCTGATGACGATGCAATTCCTAAAAGAGAAATACTCGATAAGAACGATCTAAAGATTGAAGGAGGCATGACTGCCATTTTAAATGAATCGACTGTGATACTACCTGATACTAAAGCAATTCCTGAAAGAGAAATACTCGATAACGTCGATCTGAAGAATGAAAGAGACATGACCGCCATTTTAAATGAATCGCCACCTGTGATACTACCCGATGCTGATGCAGAGAATGAAGGAGATATGACTGTCGTTTTGAATGAATTGCCTCTTGCGGTTCTGCCTGACGCCGATGCAATTCGTAGCACAAGTCACAAATCCCCTGAAATAGAAATGTTAGGCAATAAAATAAAAATTCTACATGAGGTAGTGATAAGGCCACCTTTCCCAGAGAAACTTGCTATCTGAGATGCAATGCATCAAACTCCTGAAAAGAACGTTCCTGATCACGAAACTTCGAACCAAATAGTGGGTATTTCCAGTGAACCGCCTATAACACCGTTCAGTAAACATTTGCTTTATCCTGCTGCAACAAGGAGTCAAACAAATTCTGATAAAAACGAGAAGCTGCCCAGTGCAATTTCTAGTAAAGAGTGGAGAAATTTCTACGAAAAAAAGATTACGCAAAGAGAAAAAAGTGGAGGCGGTACGAAAGAGGAAAGAACTGAATCAAAATACACAAAAACAGCCCAAGCCAAAGAACGTAGGCAACAAAAATAAATCAAAAGTTGAATCAAAATGGAACTATGATACAGAAAACGAGAGAATAAAATGTGCGCTTTGTGAAGACGAATTAATTAGCGAGGCAGAAGAAAACTCCGAGGAAAATATTGGCTGTAACCATTGTTCTAGATGGTACCATCTTCGATGCACATAATTCAGAGAACATGCCTTCGGTGATGTTGCTTGTAAAGACGACATTTGTGATATCTGCAAATAGTCGTATTGTACCTGTACCTAGACTATTTATTTATTTGTTTTAATTTTTTATGTTGTACCTATCTCTACCTAGAATGTTTATTCATTTGTTGGTTTTTGATGTTTTATTTTACGTTGTTCACACAAGGGTACATGTATGTGGACTTAAAGTTGCCATAAATACGTTTTCACTATCTATAAAGAGTTTCCGAACTTCTACTTTTTATTTATTTTATATTCCTACCACCCAATTATATCATCAGCAAATGAAGTTACATTAGATCATATAGATATCAACTAGAAAAGATATCTTACCATATACGGCTGTCAAACAATTATTTATCGGCAAACAATTATTTATCGGCCAGGAGGCCGAGACCAGGTGGAATGAAGGCCGAGAATAATAGAGCCCTGACCGACAACTAGTGAAAAGTGCATTTTCTTGAAAAACATTTTTTGTATTTTTTGACGCAATCGAATGATACTTTCAGTGTATTTGTGAGATACTAGAAGGTTGAATCCACCATATGACAATGTCTCTTTTCCGTTAACGTAGTTGTATCTATCGAAAATATTTATTTTAATCTCAACATGGCGCTAAAAGGCTGTCAATCGGTGCCGTTACCGTATGCCGCAGAACTAGAGCAGACACAAACAGAAGAATGAGAGAACAGAAATGAAAATATTACGAACGATAAAGGAGACCACACTTCACGACATAATACAGAACATTGACACTTGAAGAGAATTATGAGTATTGGATATATTCAGATGGGTAAAAATAAAGCGTTGTCAATGTGGAATGAATGGATGAGGATCGGAACCCGAAAAGGACAAAGAACATTATTGACATTGAGTATTATTCAAAAATTCTGTTAAATAAAATTTTTTTTTATATCAAATATTTGGCGCATATAAAAAATAATAACAAGATTTATTATATATATAAAGCCCATGAACCCGGATCCTGAGTTCTCATATAAAAATTTATAATAAGAAGAGATAAAGGTAAGTGCACTGTGTGGCATTATTGAACAAAATAATTTCTCAAATATACCGGGCGAATTGAATTAAAATGTTATTGATTTTGAAACACAAATAGTAAACCACAATAAAATGTCACCGCAACGTGGGGCAAATATAGAAATTTTGTAAATAATAATAAAGGATTGAAATAATAAATTTTTGACTGTATTATAAAGACTTTAAAATTTAAATACATAAAATGGAAAGAAAAATACAGGGAAACGGAGATAAAAAAGAGGAAACCTTAGATGTAATGAGTATGCTTAAAATGATAAGGAAAGAAATGAACCAATTTCATGCAGAATTTATTAGAAAATTGGACCAAGATAAGGAAGAAATAATACAAGCAATAAGAGGAGAGGGGATTACAGAAATAACGGATATAGACAATTCACAGATTAACAGAATTAACAAAATGGAGGAGAAAGAAAAGGATTTCAAAGGAGAGATTCAAATAGATGTAAAGATACAAAATGAAAATATAAATAGAAATGATGATACTATAGAACAAAAATTAAGTAATAAAATGGAAATTGACGAAGTAAAAATACAAAGTGTGATGGAGTTTAAAGAAGTTGAGAAGGAAACAGAAGAAATACAATTTATTAAAATACAAAGACAAATAAATGAGGAGATGATAAATAGCAATTTACAGAATCTACGAAGTGCGGAAGTCATGAAAATTTATGAAAAAGAGATTTATTGGAAAATAACAGACCCAGATGTTAATATATTAAAACGAACAGTAACATATGGCAAAGGGAATAATAATAATAGGGAGATACAAATTAATTGGAAGTTAGAGAAAATCAATAAGATATTACAAGAGACTAAGGAAGAAATAGAAGAAACCATAAGACAGAATATAGAAACAATAATTTATGCAGAAAATTTCGAAATGAGAGTAAAACTTGGCAGAAATATAAAGATAATTGATCCAAGAAATTTTAATAGGATAATTAAAAATGAAATGATAGGAAGTGAGAGTATTATGGGAAATGAAATAATAAAAAGAAGAAACAATAATATGAAGAAATTGGAAACGCAAATTTTGATGAATCCATTGGGAGAAATTGATGAGATAGGGGATAACAAAATAAAAAAAGACTTAGTGGAACTTTTAAAAAAATTTAGGATACAAGAGAATCAAACAATAAGAGAAGAGGATAAAACGAAATTTAGGAAAAGAAAATAAAATTGAATAACAAGGCTGTATAATAGGACTGGAATCTAGAAGACGAATAAGGAATTGGAAAAGGTCAAGAAGGGATATAAAAACAACATGTAAATAAGTTTATAATTAACAAATAATGTTAAAAAAAATATGTAAATATAATTGTGTACATAGATAGAAATTAGGATATATAAAGATAATGATGAAATACAGAAATAATTACATTAACAGATATAATACCAATGGATATTATAACAAAAATTTAGGAAATAACAATAACTATAATAAGAACGATAGCAACCAAAAACAACTATAACAGAAAATTCAAATAAAATAACAACAAAAATAACAATTACAGAGAACAGTATTCAAAGGAGAGAAGAGAGAGTGATAACATATAAACATCCAAGGAAATATATAAAATTTGGGGAAGATTTAGAATTATAAGAAATAATGGGATTGATAAATATTAAAGGGAAATTAAATAAAATTATTAATAGATACAGGTTCGGAAGCGTCTAAGATTAAAACAAAACTAATAGAAGAAAACATTGAAAATTATGAAAATAAATTAATTAAAATACCAAAAACTACATTGATAGGAGCAAATGGAAAGAAGCTATGTGAAGTAAATAAGTCTATAATACAAAATATTGAATTGAAGGATGGGAAAGAAGTTGAAATGCAATTACTGTTAGTGAATAATTTGGAAACAGACATAGTAATAGGAATTGATGAATTAACAAAGTTTAAAGTAATACTTGATTTTGAAAAGATGGAGATATAAATTGATGGGAATAAAATTGAATTTGGAAACGAAAATTTGGAAGAATTGGCAATTGAAGAGGATAATAAGAAGTTGTGGAATATAGAAAGGTGTGGAAATATGGAAGAATTGGAATTAGTGTGTGGAAATAAAGAATATGAAGAGAAAGTGAAGAATTTAATAGAGAAATATAAAGGATTGATTGGAAAAGAAATGAGAATGGCAAAGAACTATGTGCATAAAATGGAAGTTAGAGGAATAGAGAACTTCAGAGTAAGAACATATCCCATACCTTACAAGTATAGAAAAGAGGTTGAATTAGAAATACAAAACATGTTGAAAGATGGTATTATAGAAAGATGCAATACAAGATATGTAAATCCTATTGTGGTAGTGAGAAAAGCAAATGGTGAATTGAGATTATGTCTAGATGCTAGTAACATAAATCAATATACTGTACCACAATACGAGGCTCCGATGAATGTGGAAGCGATTTTTGGACGCATAACGAACACAAGAATATTTTCAAAAATTGATTTGAAACACAGTTTTTGGCTAATTCCTTTGGATAAAAACAGTAGAGACTATACAGGTTTTTCTATTGATGGTGTGTTGTACAGATTTTGTGTAGCTCCATATGGTATACAAAAAGCTTGTTCAGCCTTGGTTAGATCATTACACCAAATATTAAATAAATTTGAAGACTTTGCGTTACATTATATAGATGACATATTAATATTTTCACATGATGAGGAGGAACATTTGAATCATTTAGAAATTATTCTAAAAGAACTGGACAAGGCAGGTTTAAAGATAAACCAAAACAAATGTAGGTTTTACCAGTGAAGAAAAACTAGGGTTTTCTTGAATGAATGAACTATATTTACAAAATGGCACTTTACATTACAGTACAAATCTCACTAAATTTACACTTTTTACAGAGGCTAAACACATTACACATTGGTTCCAATAACTATCCTACTTGTTGTACTATTGGTTGATTTCACTTTAATTTTCTTATGTTTTTTAAGTACATTGATTGAGGATGGATGAGATATTAAATATATATTTTTTGGTTATGCTGCCACATGTTGATTTTGATTATAAGAATTCCCGTTAGTAGGTTAGGTACTTGTCGGTTGAGGGTAGAATTATAACAGCTAGAACGGTGGTTGGATGTTGAAAATTGAATCATTTTTAGACTGGTGTCGAAAGTCAAAACTATAAGGAGGAAACAATTAGACGTAGATGAAGATGAAGGGTAAGTTCGCTACTAACGGGGAGGTGGCGTTAGGAGTATGATTTATAATTAATTAAAGGGTGGTTTATCACAGTTAAAGAACTAGTTTTTCAACAACCAGAAAGAAATATGCTTCCTAGGATACAAAATAGACGAAAATGGAATGATGATGGATGAAGAAAGAATCCAAGCAATTATAGAATACAAAAGACCATCGAAATTGAAAACACTTCGAGGATTTCTAGGAATGATGAATTATTTCAAACGTTTCATACCAGATTTAAGTAAAAAACAGATACCTTTAATAGAACTTTTAAAAAAGGATAATAAATGGAAATGGACTCAAGAGAGGGAAATAGCATTCAACTGTCTGAAAGAAGCATTTCAAAAGCAATTAAGAGTGTATCATCCAAATTATAGCCTACCTTTTATATTGCGGACTGATGCATCCAAAGAGAGATTTGCAGGGGTGTTGTTACAGATACAAAATGATATGGAAGTACCCATATGTTTCGTGTCAAGGGTCACAAAAAACTATGAAAGGAATTATGGGGTATCAGAATTAGAGTTGGCAAGCATAATTTTCTGTATTACCAAATTTAGATTTTATTTACTAGGGGCAAAATTCACTATAGAAACGGACCATTCTGCATTAACAACAATTTTAAAAAACAGATTTGGAAATAGTAGAGTTCATAGATGGGGGTTAATTTTGCAAGAGTACGATTTTGAAATAAAATTCATTCCATTTTGTAAATAGTAGATTTAAGAAATTTTGCAATGAAAATCAAATACAGGTAAAAACAATTAGTATCAGACATCCACCTGCAAACCCCTCAGAAAGATACATCAGAGAAGTAATTAAATTCCTAAGAATAGCTTTGAAAGACCAGACTCATGAAAATTGGGAGAATCATATTGAGGAAATTCAAAATTATATAAACAATGTACCTAACACTGTCACCATGGAAAGTCCAATATATTTAATGAAAAAATTGACACCTGAAAGGAAATGGGAGACAGAAGCCAATAAAAATTATGAAGAGGTTTTGGAAAAAGTCAACAAAAATTTACAGAATAATGCCAATAAATATTTAAGTAGAATGAACAAGAAGAAGAAAGTAAAGACGACGTTTCAAAAAGGAGATTTAGTAGTAGTACGTGCTCTAAGAGTATCGGACAGAAACAGGAGAACATGTGCTAAGCTAAAACTACCTTTCGAAGGGCCATATATTGTAGAAAATGAAGATGGAGTGAACAGTTATGTGTTAAAATACACAGACGGAGAAAGGATTAGAGGTATATTTAATATACATGATTTATACAAATATCACCATACATAAAAAAAAATGGAATGAAAGTTTCCATAATGAAGGTCTCCATGAATAATCATGTTGTACATAAATTGATACAAAAGTAATTTAAGAATTTGTATACATTTAATTATAGTATTATAAATAAATTAAAACTAACTGAAGAGGATACTGCAACACAGGATTCCAGAATCATGTTACAACAGCGACCTGAAATAAAAAGAAATTTTATTATCAGTCAAATCGAAAGACAATATTTAAATAAAATACTTCAAGTAAAATTTGCGTTCATAAAATTTTTCCTAGAATAAAAAAGTTTGATAAACGCAAAATTTAGGGGATGTTATTGTGAAAAAATAATGCTACACACTGTACATATATCTAACACGAGTTAATTACAATTTGATATATTAACGAGTATAAAATTATTGAAGGAAAAACTATTCGAGAGTCAAATTTAAACTGAATTAAACTAATGAAATTTCTTTAAACTTTATAATGTACCTTGTATACACATACATGACACAAATATAATAGGATTCAAACTATTTAAGAGAAAAATTTAAAAAAAAAACATCACCTGTTATGAAATGAATGAGTCCACTCTTCAATTGAAATCGTTAAATGTTTATGCATTATCTTAAATTCCCATTAGATACCATTAAACTATTTAGAAGCCCTAGAAATGTTTCTTGTAATATATCCAAAGGTGAAATTTCAAATAAAAACATAAGGGTTATAAAATCTTTGACATCTGCTTGAAGTATGTGTCAGCTGGGTAGAGAAAAGTCGATAACAGCTGAAAAATTTTAAGAATTAATAAAATGCAAAAGATATATATAGGTATTGTTTGTTTAGAATTGGTAAAAAGTATATTTTATAATTAAAAAGTTACTATCTTGAATAATAAAATGAAATCTTTTAAATGAACTACTATGAGTTATTTTGATTGGTTGCAAACATTTATGTGATTTCAATAAACAGAGGGCTGATATAGGAATGAGATTTTTTGTTTTGGAGAAAAGAAAGTTGTTGATTTTTGAAGAGAGAAAGTAGTAGAGCGTTGGTGCTAAGAAAAGCTATAAGAAACACATTATTTTTCTTTCATAATAATTATAAGACTTGTAAAATTTATAGCCAATATTAAAAAGTGAATAGTGATACTAACCTTCTAAAACGATTCCTGAACTAAATATTTGATATATACAGTGTAGATATCCTATATATAATCCCAGAAGAAAATACTGAAAGACTTTTCAGTAATGAAGTGATACAAATGAACTGTGAATCCAGTTTCCCAAAAAGACTAGTGAAACTAACCTTATAAAACGATTCCTGAATTAAATATTCTATGTATACAGTGTAAATATCCTTTACACAATCCCAGAAGAAAATACTGAAAGGCTTTTCAGTAACGAGTTGATTCAAATTAACTGTGAATCCAGCTTCCCAAGAAATTTTCCAGAACTTCCCTAAAAGGCAAGCAAAATGAATATTCGTCTATAGAACATTAGTGGAGAACATAAGGTATTTCATAAATTTTTTTTTAAATGAAAACTTACTTGTATATATAAAGGAACATTAGGTATTGAATTATATCCGATAATCTTATGTACTTATCACAATCGTCCATATTTTTTTTTGTTGAAATGTTGAATACAATTACCAACAAAACTTAAACGCACAATAAGTTGCATACGTACACGTATAATTTCATTGGTATGAATTTTGTGTGAAAGACCATCATAGATAAGTTTTATTTTTCTTTATATATCGTATGCAAGGAAAAATAATGTATTTTTTGAATTTTTACAAGATAAAAATTCTTTTCTCTTAAATAAATAGAATCATATATCTGTGAATCTTGATTCAGTGTTTTCTTTTGTAAGTTGGCAATACTGTTTAGACAGCATTCACCACTGAAAGTTTCCTTGAGATAATGTATACAGGACCGCACTACAGAGATTTACAAAAAAAAATTTAATTAAACAGAATTTTTTTTAATATCAAATATTTGGCGCATATAAAAAAATAATAACAAGATTTATTATATATATAAAGCCCATGAACCCGGATCCTGAGAAGCTGAGTTCTCATATAAAAATTTATAATAAGAAGAGATAAAGGTAAGTGCACTGTGTGGCATTATTGAACAAAATAATTTGTTAAATATACCGGGCGAATTGAATTAAAATTTTATTGATTTTGAAACACAAATAGTAAACCACAATAATATATATATATATATATATATATATATATATATATATATATATATATATATATATATATATATATATATATATATATATATATATATATATTAATAAGCAACGAATAGATTAGTGGGTATTGCACGCAAATAAAAGAAGGGGCTACTGAAAAGAGTGGTAACCGCAGACATGCATGTTTCTGGCTCATTAGCGGTTACCACTCTCTTCAGTAGCCCCTTCTTCTATTTGCGTGCAATGCCCACTAATCTATTCGTTGCTTATTGTTCATATGTCACGCACTATTCGTACATCTTTATACATATATATATATATATATATATATATATATATATATATATATATATATATTAGGAAATCCAGTATCATTTATGTTTGGAAATCATTTATAATATCGTACAACTATAAACAATAAGCAGATGGGTTATAAAAGAGTTATTACATTCTTTCGTTGTGTACTAAATGCATGAATTCTTATCACCGTGTATTATTATGTTTATATTTGTGGCAGATCTGATGTCTATGTTAGTATCATTCACTACAGACTTGCGTTAGTTGGGGCGATTCTGAACTCGGATTAAGGAATTGTTGACAATTGATGGACGGTTTTTAGCGTACCGAAATTATTTGGCAAAGGTGGTTGTGTTTCCTCCATGTAGTCGCTAACTCGAAACTGAATGAGTAGAGTTGGAGCTACCGCGAATTATTATCTGTCGTCGACAGTCAACACGCTGGAGTTAGTGGTGCGTGATTCAGGCGGTAGAGTGGGGTTTATTGTCGCAATTAGTTAATATTGAGAGTATGCGAGCAATGGTTATTACCTTTCGTAATTTACTATACGACAAAGTAATTATTTTGTGATTGTGGAGCATGTCCTCGTGGTGTTACTTCGAAAGCACTACCCCTTATACACATCTTTGCAACGCAATTCTCAGTGAAGTGTCTATGCATACGTTGTTCTGTAGTGTATAATTGTTGAGTGTCGCAAAGCTGCCAGTTAATGAACGCTTTGACATCTCGAGGGCATTCTGATTGGCTGGCTGGATTGAACACGAGGGTTTCTAGTTTGCCTGTGGATTCATTGTTTGTTGGGTATAGAGTAGAGTAAGCTGTTGAACTTATGTCATATTTTCGGATGAAGTAATTAAGGGATGACCGACTTGTGACACATATTTCCCCGTGTGCCGTTGGAGATTTTTGGAGTTGTGTGGAGATTATTTACATGCCTGTGAAAATACCATATTTTTTGGGATTAGATAGTTCAACGCGATAGGTACATTTTCTTATGTTATTCTAGTAATTTTAATACGCCATATATTTGGCTAATATAATTTTTTTGTTGACTGGAGGTCATTTAGTTAAATTATAAAATTAAAAGTTTCATCTAGGATGAATATAGAAAAAAATGTTGATGGTTGCTAAGGGGAATGGAGGTTGGTTGTTGATTTTTTGATTTGAAAAAGAGGGAATAAAAATTTATGGCAGATTTCAGAAGAGATTATTAAAATGGGAAAATTCAGAAGAATCAAATAAGATTATAATAACAAAATTGAAAAAGGAAGATAAATTTTGAAATATAAGAAAAGCTGTAGAAGAAATCATTCTTAAATATGAGTAAAATCAACTATGATTTGAGAGTACAATGACAATAGTGGAGAATATAAATTAAATACAGAAGAGAAAAAGTATTTGATCACAATACAAGTGAATATAATAAAACATTACTTACTGGAACTACGGAGAACCAGTCTTCGGTATCCAGAAAGGACATAGAACTGAATTTTGGTTCAGTTCATTACTACACATAATTAAATTAAGAAGTATCTACGAAAAATCCAGTGCATGATTACAAACTGTAAGGTAAATTTATAAAAACTAAATTTATATCATTTCGATATTTTAACAATCAAACTGTCAAATTTACAATCATAACATTGTATCTGATCGGACTAGTGTCAATTCAAATTGTAGTTTATTTTTACATTTCACGTAAAATGTAATGACCAGATAAAAAGTTACTTAACAAATTTTAGATAAAAATCTTTTAACACATTTTACTGAATAGATTTATAACTGATATAAACAAAAAGAAAGAACTTTTCGATAATGTTATTAATATAATTTCACATAATCTCTAAATCCTATTCAGTAAGATAGCTAAGACCAGTGGCCAAGGTATTTACTAGTAGTGCAGAGATATATTGAGTGCAATTTAGATCTACTTAAAAATTATTGGAAAATATTAAGTATATTAGTTAGTGTAAATATTTATTTTTCTTATTAATTATATAATATCTTAATTATTTTGAAGATTAAATTTAAATATAAACGTATCCTCACTCACGATAATTCCCTACAAATAATTAACAGTTTCATCTTGAGGACTGAAGTTAGCTGGCCTTTTACTTTTTAAACTAAACAGATATTCATCTATTACTTCAATAATTTCATCTGGCGCTTAACAACTAGAATTATAATAATATAAACCTAATAAATAAATAACATTATAAATAAATAAAATATCATAACAGTTGACGAACCCAACGTGTGGCAAATAAAATTTAATAATTATAATATTCATATATTGATAAATATCGTAACAATATTGAGCTCAATTAGCATTATAATTTTCTGGTCAAATATTAAATATAGTAGTTCATTTGTTAACTTTACTAGCAATATGATTACTCCATTAAGCTTTATGATTAATAGAAGTCTTACTCGTATGAGTTTATTAGATATTTTAGTTTAGAGATCAGTAATGGAAATTACTCGTACAGGGTATGTGAACGTCAGAGAAAGTTAATCGATTAGGGGGTAAAGTTTAAATAGAGATTTCATTTTGAGCATCTCACAGGATGTCTAGATTGACAGAAAATGTGTAGGTTATTAACATATTTCTTGTTTTAGGGTTCTCTTCTTTTCTTTCTTTTCGTTTTCCTGTTTCTGATTTTTATTTTGTATGGGTCAACGTTGAGTCAGATCAACTTATATGGAGGAAATTTTGGATTTTTACCGTGGACTTGAAGGGTACGATATGGTTTCGTACAGCATTCTACAGAAGTAGGAGTTGGTAGCTCATCGAAGACACAGTTTGAAACTTTGACTTGTTTAAGTAGAATTGAATTTTGCCTAAAATATTTGTTTATAATATAAGTCAGTGTGTGCTGTGGATAACTGATTTTTCCGTTACCTTAAACCACTTGTGGTAGTCAGTTTATGATGTAGATCAACTATTACAAATACTGTCATCAACATATATTATTCGATTAAATATGTCCTACCATTTATACTTGGCGAATATGGATTGGTAATTACTGCACACATAGTAAGAATTTGTAAACGTTACTGTGGTTATTCAATTTTAATATTTTGAGATACTCGAGTTGGTGGTAGTAAGCGTATGAGGTCATATGATATTATTGCGCCATATTATATTGTGATAATTATTTCCAAATTTCATATTTAATTACTTAAACGTTATTCTGTACCATAGATACGTGTGATATACTGTATTAATTTAACCCTGTAGTGTATTCGGGACTCAAGTATCTAGTTTTCTCAATTTTATCGGGTAATCGAGTACTCGTTTTGAGAAATTTTATTTGTATGTAGATACTGGTTTGTACATATTTATACCCAAATAACAATCCAGGCTGTAACGTAGGATTTCAATTGGGTGTATTCGTACTTGCTTTGGCAGTACATATACTAAAATTGGAACGATACAGAGAAGATTAGCATGGCCTCTGCGCAAGGATGACACGCAAAATCGTAAAGCGTTCCACATTTTTGATAGAATACAATTTAAGGCTGTACGATTGGTTTTAGGTGCTCTCAAATCCACACCTACTAACACACTGTTGGCTGAATGTGGTGAACCTCCTTCACATCTAAGGCGCTTATTTCTTGCAGAAAAATGTATTCTTAAATGTACATCCAATAACCAAAAAGTACTTCTGTAGAAGATAGGTCAATTATCAGTCAGCAGCCTAACAGAAAAATGGTGGCTAAATAAAAATTCTCCAATTTTAGCTATTGCATATGTCAATACATCACACCTGTCAACAAATAGAGACGAACAAAGTGCTTCTTCTGCGCCTTATGAAATATCTTTTTTTTTCGTGTACAGTAGTTATACCTAACTACGACGTACCAAGTAGCTATTGCACAAATATGGAAGAATACTTTGGAAAGCTGGGTAATCTCTGCAAAATATTAACAGACGGGTCCATATCTTCTCTAGGTGTGGGATGTGCTGTATACATATCTAACGAGGAAACGACACTACAATATAAATTAAACTATCATTGCTCAATCTTCACTGCAGAGCTATTAGCCATATATTATGCACTATATTGGGCTTTATACAGTAATCTCCGATATCAAAACTTTGTCATCCTTTCGGATTCCCAGTCAGCTTTTACAGCCATTAGAAACTCTGCAAGAAGTATATATCGCAATAGTATAATCGTAAAAATATTATGCATTTTAGTTGAATGAAGACAACTTAATAAGTCTGTAACGTTTCAAATCTCTGGAAACGAAAAAGTTGATCAACTAGCGAAGGCCGCAGTTCTTTCCGGATCGGAAGATCTTTGTTTACCATGGAGCGACGTCATTTGCTCAAGAAAGGAGAGTATGAGACACAATTGGGAAATAGAATGGTCGCAATTCTGCAACAGAAGTAATAACTCGTATTGCAAAATACACCCCACTCTTCCATCCACAAGACTTGAGGAGCATAGTCATACTATTATAAAGATTAACGCTATGTACTTCAGATGTCTCGTTAGCTATGCAACAGTACGCGCATACCTTTACAAATTAAAATGAGCGACTCCGAATTGTGTGATTGTAATAAATGTTATGATGATATTAATCATTGGGTGTTTAGCTGTCAACATAATAGTCAAGCTACAAGATATCTGATGGAAACTCTGTCTAAAGAAAATGTTCCTCTCCCACAAAGTCAAGTTTCTCTGTTATTTCTCAGTCGGCGACATACTATGGTTCACACTATATTATGGGAATTTCTTAAACGTACCAAAAGAAAAATATAGAAATCAATACAACTGTATTTTAGATGTAGAATGGTAGAGGTTAGCTATAGTATACTTATTGTCTTTCCCTTGTAACATTGATATACCCCCTTACCATTGCCTTTATTGTGTGTTGTAAATAAAGTCGCTATGACGGGCACCGTAGCGTGAAACGAGTGTCCATGTCTATTATCCTTTCTTCTTCGTTTTCTACGAATTCTGTTGTATAGGGCAATGAATGATGTGTGACTTGGATATGAGTAAATATGTTTGCTGCGACATGTCTTCTGTTTCTCTTTTTAATGTCATATTACTTGTTTATTCGTGGTTGAATGGGATCCAACTTCCAAAGCCAAAAAAACGAAACAAAAATAAAAATTGGGTGGAAGAATTATAGGATTTTACTTGGGGGGATTTATAGGATTTTACTTGGGGGAATATATAGGACGTCATTCGAGGAATTTATAGGATTTGAACGTACTATTGGATTCTTGTGAGTACAGCCTGTCGATAACTCTAGTACAAATTATGGAACTCAAGAATTGAGTTACTACTGGGGGGGGGGGGGGGGGTTACATTGGCTATCAAGGTACGGGATACATTTTTCTTGGTTAGGTTAGCTTTTATTTCTCCACCTATTTGGTAGTCTTAGAGTGGGAAAACTTGTGTAAGTAGTTGTCAAGATTGCCTGGCGCCCTTTTACACTTTATTTAGTCTACGAACAACGGACCCCCCGTCTCCGTAAGAGTTAGAGGCAACGCCTAAAAGCGTACAGTATGCACCGAGTTTTAGGTTGATGAAACGCTGAATAACGGTAGGTGGCAGCAGTTTAGACATTGAGCTTTAAATGTGACAGTAATAAAGACCTACTACATGACATGTAG
Organism: Galeruca laticollis; assembly: GCA_963921935.1. Lineage (NCBI taxonomy): Eukaryota > Metazoa > Arthropoda > Insecta > Coleoptera > Chrysomelidae > Galeruca > Galeruca laticollis. The sequence continues at coordinate 146,269,986 of OY998176.1, read as the reverse complement.
CTTTTTTACGATTTTAGTTAAAAATTTGCATGTTCTGGATTTTATGAACACCCTACGCTTTCAACCACGAGCCGCTATAGTGGTCAGAAGTCTACCAAATTGTCAACGTAAATTCAAATTACTCTTCTCAGTTTGAAAACTACGTAAAAATAGCCCATGATTTAAATTAATTTCTAAACAAATTTATAATTTTGCATCACTCGCAACAAAGTTGTTGAAATTGCAGTTATTCGTTTGTTTACAAGTTCACAACATTTGAATTGATTCTAAATCTTTTTGTTTACAAATGTGAGTAAATTATTTTCATCACATTGTATGCTGGAATCAGGAATTTCATTGCCTAGGATTTGGTTTTGTCACTCTATTTCACCTCGAGGAAGGTTTATTATTTGATACAATTTTCTCTGTGCCCCAAATAAATGAAAAAATAAATTCAGAAAATTCCGTTGTAAGTTAGAATCCTTCGTTTGATTTGAAATGCAGGTTTACGGATTCGATCTAAATGAAGTTATAAAACAGACGAGAAGCAAATAACTTTTATGGGTTGTCAAATATTAACGTCCCTTGAATAGTAACGTAAGTAATCCTAATAAAATCAACCCTAGTGGATTTTTAGTAACTGCTTGTAGGTTGGTACTTTGAAAATATAATATATTTTTTCAGGTTCTATGGAATTTTCATTCAAATTATACCAACTTGAAAGCCTTCACACATTGACTCTTTCATTGTTTTAGCCGCAAAGTTAGCAACACCGGTGAAGTTTGGAAAAGTTGACAGTTCATAACTGTCGATTTAACTTGATGTATGTGCTTTGTATGTAAATATTTTTTGAAGTTTTTGAAAAGTCCGCGGATGTGTAATAAACAAAACTTAATGTATCAATTTTATACAAACTTTCAGAACACTTTTATTGAATATCTTATAACGTTTATTATAGGCCAAATATTGCAGGTTTCCCAGATATTTTAAATTAACCTATTCAGGGCCGTTTCTGGCGGGTATACAGTGAATGCCCCGCACACAGGCGTGAAACTTTAGGGACGCCAAATATTTGGTTACCGTTACAAAAATTCTCACTTCTATAACGAAAAAAGCCCACATAGTTTTATACTTTTGTACCAATTATAGGTACCATATATATTATTTTCGAATCCAGTAAACTATACCCATGTAGATAGATTCCAGTTTTTGAGATTTGATTTATAAGTTGCCGGCACGCGACGCGGCGTCTTTGTCGCAAAGGATGAAGAATGCCGCTCCCTCTGAGGAAATCACCAGTTGACGGCTATGCCGTTGTCCGTTGTGCGTTTTGCGGCATAAATGGAACTATATATTGGTTTTCCCATTTTTTGCATTAATCGGCAGCATATGCCTCAAAGGTGCTAAAAATCAGCTTTTCTAAAGATTAGGATATGTTTATTTTTTCGGTTCTTTCTCATATTTTTACATAGCGTCCGAGCGTTCCGTTTCAAATCACTTCCAGTCATTTGATTCCTGCTTTTGTCAGTTAAATGTAGTTCTGGTCTGTCCAAGAAATTAAGCTTTATTATTATTATTATTAGCGTCTGTTTAAACAATTCTATAAAAATAAATATTATGTCTACTGTTTGCTGTTTACCACTACTATATATAAGTAACATGAAAAATATATTAAACTTAATTAATTTTCGTTTTCCAAAAATTATATTAATCCATCTCCCATATTATCTGCTTCACTATCACTATAGTGTTGTAAATCAATAATAAATTTATTTCCCCCATTTATATGGACTTGCCCAATATTCTTATACTCATCTTCAATTTTGATTACTTTTTCAATCCCTTTCTACCAGTGTTCTTTGGTAATATTAGCTACTTCTCTTTTAATCAGGGCGACGATTTCGTATCAAATTTAGGAAACGTACTGTTACGCCGAATACTCTGTTTTCATTGTGCCCAAATTAACTCGATAGGATTGAAAATACAAAAATAAGGAGGAAGTCTCAATATAAAGTGTCCATGTTTTTCAGCAATACACTCTAGGGCATATAATTTATTAAATTTCTTCGTCTGGAAAACTGCAGTCAGTTGTTGTTTTGTATACGAACCTTCAAAGTACAAATTATTATCCATTAAAATTCTTTTTATAATTCACGTATACAAAATTTACTTTTTATAATTCGCGTATAAAAGAGACTTCATTATAACATTGTCACAATGAAGCTCTTTGAACACTGTAATAGTAATTTATAGAGTACAGTTGGTTATTGTATTTAGTTATATTTTTATTTGACATTTGACTTTAACCTTGACACAGATTATAAATAAAATGGTCTAGCGTTGTTCTAGCTAGCAAATTATTATACTAAAGGTAAATTAGAATGATTTATATATTAAGAATAATAACGAATAAAGTACGCTAACGTTTATTTATCAATGATTTGTCAATTGTTTATTTTTATATTGTATAGGATCAATAATATATAGGTATACAAAACGTTCGATTTTTGGGATAAATTACCAGATATCTATGTGAAGATATATTACAGAAATAATTCTGTTCATGATATAATATAAATAGATCGCAAGAGCATATACGAAGAAGCTCTTTTTTAAACAAATAATCATCCTCTTTTTACTTAAATTTTTTTTACAATTTGTTGTTTACAATTTACACAATTATTCGGTTATAATATGTCAAAAGTCAGAAGTGCTGAATAAAACCATCTGTGATCTGACCAATTAGGAATCTACAGAATTGCCAACTTAAATTCAAACCACACCTCCTAGTTTAAAAACAGGGATTACATGAAATCATATTTTATTTAAATAATTAAATAAACGCGAATTATAAAAAATATTGTGTAAAACTTGTGCCACAATGACTTTCTGTAGTACTCGTGATTTGCACAACTCACCGCTTCGCGGTTCGTTGTGCAAACTTCACTCGTGTTACAAAACGAGTCATTGTGACACTTGTTTCACAAATAACTATTGTGACATCGAAAACAGTGTCACAAAATAAGCATTTTAGCATAGTTTCTGGTTACTTTTTATACAGTTGGAGGCACTGTTTAACTTATGGCTGACAATCTGACATTTATAACTGGCATTGGATGGTGGACCCATGACTTGATACATTTTCTATAAAGTTTGAAGAATTTAAATGATTTGAATAAAAACAATAATATTAAATATATCAATATATAATTATAAAGTAAATCATGATTTGTAATGTCAATCGTATGTATTTCAATTTCCAATTTTTTAGCATTGAAATTTTGTCACGTGCAGAACAAATGACAGAATTATGAACGTAAATGGAAGCAAATGATAACATAAATACCATATACATATTTTTGTTTAGATTTTTCAAGTAGTAAATCATTAACTGCATGTATCAATAATATTGCGAAGTTCTGGTGGAGTGCATGACAATTCGCTGTTTAGTTCCATATTCATAAATTCCGAACTATATATTAGTAACTTAATAAACATTCAAACTTTTTAAAACTTCTGTCAACTGTCAATTTTATATGTGAGGGTTACCAACATAAATAAAGAAACACAAAAAACCCTAATATTGCAATTATATTTTTATGAAAAACATTTTTGCACGTTCATTATAAAAAATAGTATGTAAAACTCTTATCACAACGACATTTTGTTGTACTCGTGCTCTGCGTAACTCACCGCTTCGCGGTTCGTTACGCAAACTGCACTCGTACTACAAAATGAGTCATTGTGACAGTGGTTTTACAATAAACTATTGTAGTTCGGTTTTTTTGTCGCTTTTATTTGGTATTTTATTGAGCTGTCGTGAATGATACGAAGCGTTGTCAAGAACTACAACACTATTTAACTCTAAGTTTGGGATCAATGTGAATTCAAACCATTCTTCAAAAATATTAGCGTCCATGTTCTTATGATAGTCGACGTTGCAATCTTCCATTTTTTCCCATATATTTTTTGTTGAAGCTTTTACATTATAGATACTTTGTTGATATACGAGAATAGAATACTGAGGCACCACTTGAATAGAGCGAGACAACATAACTCTAATAACTCGTACATAAAGGGAAACAGATTGTATATCAACAACAGAGCTTACACCGTCCAGGAACTTGAAGAAAACGAGAATACCAATACTATCAATAAATCAAAACGATGGAGTTGTTGTATACATAAAATCAGAGTATAATTATACATACTAAATCATACCTTTGAATGGAAGCAACATGTTGCAAATTAAAATCATTCTCAATGACAAGAACAACTTTCTTATCAATGCTATATATAGATCCATAAAAAACAATCTCGATCAACTCGTTATCAGTTATAACATTTTCATTGGTGATTTGAATATCGACCTACTAGAAGATAATGAATATAATACAGACTATAACAACACACTTAACGAATTCGGTTACATTTCCATTAATAATCCAACAAGAATACAGGGTGGACGTAGTTCATGCATTGACCACATATTTTTAAAATCCAAATTCAACGTACTCGATCAAATATACGTCCCTAGTATTGCAAACCGACATTACAAATCATTTCTCAACAATACTACATATAGTACTGGAAGAGACCAAATGCCCCAAGGAACGAGAAATAGTGAAATACATAGATGAAACAAAACTTAAAAATACAATCAGACAAAAATCCTGGGATTTCTTATACTTGAATCCAGATCCTAACTATGCAACAAATACTTTCATTGAAACACTTCAAAAATATATAAACGATTGTACATATACAAAAAAATGTAAAAGGAAAAACACGAAGATCGCCCCTTGGATGACAAATGCTTTACTTACCTCAACTACCACAAAAAATAAAAATGGCTCAACTTTTGAGAATAAACCCAAATGAACGAGCTAAAACTACAATACAAAAAATATAGAAACAAAGTGTCGACTCTAATTGAAAAAACTAAGTTCAAATACTATAAAAACAAAATCTAACTCAAAAAATCAAACACAAAAGCTTTTTGGAATGTGGTTCAAGAAGTAAATAACACCAAAAAATCGAAGATCTCTATTGATAATATTGAAAATGAAGTCGAAGAGTTATTAAAAAATTCTAAAGGACATCGCAAACGAATTCAATACCTCATTTAATGGCACTGAGAAAAATATAAGCCCAGATCCTAACTACAAAATCAATAGACCCTCCCTTCCAAACTCAATTACACTCCTACCCACAAACACACTTGAGGTAAACAGAGTTGAAAAACCACAAAGCCGTGGGATCAGACGAAATCAAAACGGAAACGATCAGAGTTATCGCGTCATTAATAACTGAACCATTAACTTACATCCTCAACAAATGCATAGAAACTGATATCTGGCCTAGAGCATTCAATTATTCAGTTATCATTCCAATATATAAAAAAGGTAACAAAAAACTGACAGAAAATTATAGACCCATTTCATTAATCACCCATTTATCAAAAATATTTGAGAAACTTCTAAAAAACAAACTACAAAATTTTATAAATAAATAAAACATACTTTCCGAAAGGCAATATGGTTTTCGAGAAAACACGTTCACTCAAGATGCTATTCTGACCCTTACTGAAAAAATATATAACTCGTTAAACAACAACAAACCCTGTCTATGTGTTTTCATTGATTTATCGAAAGCATTTGATACTGTTAGCCACCAGTTGCTCTTTCAGTCGCTGGAGGACATCGGTATCAGAAATACTTGCTTAGATTTGTTCAAAAGTTATGTTACGAATAGGTATCAGACAGTCCCAATAAACGGTGTCGACAGTAAATCGTTAGTCGTACATTGTGGAGTGCCTCAAGGTACGGTCCTCGGACCCTTACTTTTCAACATATCTACTTGAATGGATTATTTTCTGTGAAAAGCAAAGGCAACATTATCGGTTTCGCAGACGATACCGCGATTTTCTACGAGGCGGATACCTGGACAGAAGGAAAAGAAATAGTAGAAACAGACTTTATTATCATTAAAAAATGGCTTGCAAGTAGGTTGCTAACTATAAAATTTCAAAAAACCAACTTCCTACCTTTTAGTTGTAATAAAACAAATCTTACTCACTTTACACAGCTCAACATCCTCGATGGTAAAAACAATCTTACAGTTGCAACCGAAAGTAACATAAAGTACTTAGGAGTCATAATAGACTGGCACATGAAATGGGACATACACATCAACTACGTAGCCAAAAAACTACAATGTATCCTTTATAAATTAAGATACATGAAAAAAATCCTTCCTGTTCATCATTTGCTCACACTATATCATGCACTCGTTGAAAGTCACTTTCGATACGGTTTATTAGCATGGGGAGGTGCACTAAAATCTCACATCCGACCCCTTGAAGTTCTACAACGACGATTCCTGAAAATTATTCTAAGTAAAAACTCAAGATATCCAAGTGATCTACTATTTCAAGAATCAGAGGTATTCGACCTTAAACAACTCTATTACTACAATGTCAACATGAAGTACTATACAACAAAACACTCGTCAAACTTACCAAAACATACCTATAACACTAGACAAAGAAACAACTATGTAATACCACAAATAACAAAATCACTGCTGGAAACTAGTTTTTCTTACAACGCTCCAAAAATGTTCAATTCTTTACCTGAAACAATTCGCGCTATACCCAACTCATTCCAATTCAAAAAACAGCTTAAAATGTTCTTGAAGAGAACTAAAGTTCGAGTCTTTTGAGAATGATTATTTTAACCAATCAATATTGACCAAGAAACTTCCTCGTTATATTTTGTAAAATTTTTTTATCTCTATCCCATTTCCGTGTGTGTTAAATATGAATACGCCTCAAGAAATATTCTTATTTTATTACATTTTTGTATTTTATATATATATTTTGTATATATATTATAATTGACATTTTTACCCATATCAAAATTGTTGTTGTAACCGACCACATTCCCATTTATCTGGAGTATTATATATGTCCTCTGTGTGTTAAATGTGAATACGCCTCAAGAAATATTGTTATATTATTACATTTTTACATTTTATATATATTTTATCTTTCACACTTTTACCCATATCAAAATTGTTGTTGTAACCGACTAACATTCCAATTTATCTGTAGTAGTATATTATGTTCTAAAATGGTAAATAAATATAATTTTTATAACATTTTATTTTATGATACTAAGTACTGTAGTTCGTTCATGTTGTTTGTAGTTTATAACATCATTGTATTGACTTCACTCTAATGGATTATATGCATAGTTCTACTGTATTTAGGCCTAATTATAATTTAAAATTCCTTGTGTTGTTGATTCAGTTTTATACATATAATTTATAGTGTTTTTATCTATATTGAATTCAAATAGTTTATATAACATAGCATTGGAATATGTAATTAGGAACTCCAAAATTGAGAAGCCAGCTGCTATCTTTCATAAAGGAGGACCCAACCTGCTCCTGGCTTTCGCAGACGATGTCGATGTGATTGGCAATAGCAGGATTGACCTCAAAGACACCTTCATAAAGTTCGAATAGGAAGCTGAGAAGATAGGCCTCAAGATAAACGAAGACAAGACCAAGTATATGTACCTCAGCAGAAAAATCGGAACCGAGATAGAGTAGGACAAAACTTCTCTATCGAAGACTACAACTTTGAGCGGACAAGACAATTTAAATATCTGGGTACAAGTATTAGCGAATACAACGACATCACAGAAGAGATAAATAACAGGATACAGGCTGCAAACAGATGCCTTTTTGCTCTTCAAGACCTAATCAAATCTAGAATACTTACCAGGAAAACTAAGCTGAACATATACAAAACAATTATAAGGCCTGTCGTAATGTATGGATGTGAGACCTGGACTCTAACGGTTGCAAACGAAGAACGACTTAAGGTCTTTGAGAGGAAATTACTAAGAAAAATATTCGGCCCAAATAGAGACGAAAATACAGGACAATATAGAATAAAAACCAACCAAGAACTCAAAGAACTCTACAGTGATACCAACATAATAAACGAAATAAAGGCCAGGAGACTACAGTGGGCAGGACACGTTAAAAGAATGCCAGATGATAGAACAGTAAAACTGGTGTGGGAGGAGGTCCCGGGGGGAAAACGCCTATTAGGTCGACCCCGCCTCAGGTGGAGAGATAATATTACAAAGGACCTAAAAGCCATGAATATCGAAGATGGACCCGATCGGATGCTAGATAGAAAAAGATGGAGACGTGTGGTTGAGTCGGCAAAAACCCACCCAGGGTTGTGAAGCCACTGATGATGATGATGAAATAGTTTATAACTAATTTTGTTGTATGTGACCATTGTATATGATTCAATTGTGTTTTTTGCGAAACAAGTGTAATAACACTTATTATCGCCAACCTGCTTCATGTAGTGTTCTTGTAAAACCATCTTTTTGAATAAAGTTATTATTATTATTATTATTTTCCGTTTCCTCCCTTGCGGGGTTGCTCCACAACGTGGGATTCATGATCATTCACGTTGCTTGGAACTTGCGATTCTTCTAGCAGGATTTCGCAGTCACATATTTTCAGGTAAGTTTAGAGTTTTCCTGACAATTCTACACGTTTCCAGTACGACAGATTTCTGCATTTCGGGGAACACTTCTTTATGATTTATTTTCAACGTTTCGATGTATTTTTTTAAGTTCTTTGTTACTAATCCGGTTGCAGAGATGACTATCGGTAGAACTTCGACTTTTTTTAAATTATTAGTAACTTTGAATTCTTCGGCCAGTTCGAAATATTTATTAACCTTTTCTTATTTCTTCTTCTTATTATTATTATTATTATACTCTAAGCTCCACTTAGATAGGTGGATTATAAAATAATATAAAAAATGTCAGATTGATATATTGATTGATTGATGTCAAAAACGATTTTTTGATAAAAGCATTTTTCTAAAAGTTACTTTCCTTAGTAAAGTTAATAAATTAAAATAAACAGTCAGGTTCACGGTTAATAACTTTAACAGGTTATGGGCCCAGAAATGCGCAACTGCTAGAAATAATTTATTTGCTTTTTTTTGTTCCTGTTGTAAAGAGCATTCTTGAAGGACAAAAATGGAAACGATGAAAGTTCAAATAGGCTTCCTGAACGGTAAAGTAAATTGGAATACATGGAAATATAAGTTGTGTGTTCTACTACGAGGAATACCAGGTGCAACTGATGTTATAGAAGGTAAATTGCTCAGACCAGTTCCTGTACCTTCTACAGCATCCACAGAAGAACGAATCGAGTATAATAAGAAGGTTGAGTATTTTTCTAAGGCAGATACGAGTGCATTACTGGTACTCACAACTAATATGACTGAAGAAACTGTTCAAAAAGTGATGAGATTTACTACAGCAAGAAATCTTTGGTTAGAACTTCACATATTGTTTGATGGGAAGACTGAAGATAAAACTTATGAGTTATGTACTGAGTTTTTCAGTTATAAACGACAAGCGGGTGATGACATTGCAACACATACTTCAAAGCTGAAAAACCTTTGGCAAGAACTTCAACAAGAAATCACCAAAGACAAGTTAGTTCTTATGAATAATTGTTCTTGTGATTTACCTGAAGTACTGTTAATATGTAAGATACTTGATACACTGCCAGAAGAATATTTTTCATTCAACTCTAGCTGGATGCTAATGTCGAAATCAGATAGAACAGTAGACAATCTTACCAACCAGCTATGTGCCCATGAAAAAGCATTATCTAATAAAACGGAGAATAGAAATGAAAAGACTTTAAATACAGAAAAAAATTCAGACAGACGTAATTTCGAGAAGAAGAAATATAGAGTATGTCACTATTGCAAGAAAGTGGGTCATAAAGTTCGTCAATGTGTCAAGTGGAAAGCCGATGGAAGACCTCCGAAAAGCATACAGTTAACAATTATAGTAATAAATCTGAAGAGAGAAATGCAAATGTAACACTGTTAGCCCTTAATGAAGAAATTTTAAATGTAGACTGTGATCAAAACAGTTGGTTTGTAGATAATGAAGAAACGATCTTTTCCAGACATTTCAGCACTTCAATAAAATATACACAGTGACAACCGCAAATGAAGTATCCATTGAAGCTATTGGCAAAGGTTCAATAATAATAGAAGCTTTTCTATATAGTAAAAAGTATTTTATTGAATTAGCTAATATGTGCTGGTATGTTCCTGGTATAAAAAAAATATTTTTTCTGTATTGGTTGCACAAGACAAAAATCCACATAGTGAATTTCATTCAAGAGTAGAAGGATGTACCCTAGTAATTGATGGAGAAATCAAGTTAATAGGCCATAGACATCGATACGGAAGTTTGTACAAGCTAGCTATTCAAAATGTTATCCCTGAAAAAACCATGTTGGATGTGAATATGGTTTGGGATAGTAGTTTGTTGCAGTTATACCATGAAAGGTTTGGGCATCAAAATAAAAGACACGTGAAATCTATCATTGAAAAAGTTTTAGATATGAAAGTTCCATTAGATAGTGAAATATACGAAGGCTATATTCACGGAAAATCAAATAGATTGAAATTTGGAACTAGAGAACGTGCCAAAGCACCTGGAGAGCTCAATCACTCGGATGTATGTGGACCTTTCAAAACCTCAAGCTCAGGAAATCGCTATTTTGTACTTTTCAAGGACGATTTTAGTAAATTCAGATATGTTTATTTTATGTAAGAAAAATCTGAAGTTGCAGAAAAACTACAAATCCTGTTAAATGAATTGAAAATAGCGGGACACGTATTGAAAGAGCTACTTTCAGACAATGGAGGTGAATTTACCAGCAGCATTTTTCGATAAATTTCACAAAAGCATGGAATTAAACACAGATTGTTCATGCTATACACACCAGAGCAAAATTGGTGTTCAGAAAGAGATAATCGAACTATTGTTGAAACTGCAAGATCAATCATGTATGCAAGAAACAATTTACCGCAAATTTTATGGGCTGAGATGATAAATATTGCTGCATATATTTTGAATAGAACAGGTATATCTGGTGTAAATGAAAAATCTCCCTATGAAGTTTGGACAGGGAAAATACCTAGCATCAAGCATTTGAGAGTTATAGGGTGTACCTGTTACGTACATATTACTAAACAATGTCGAAAGAAAATGGGCAGAAAAGCGGTAAAAGGAGTTTTAATTACTTACAATAGTGATGATGGATATCGTGTATAGTGTGAAGAAAAACAACAACTCATAAGATCCAGAGATACTATCTTCGAGGAACAATTTTTAACTAGATGGACTGAATTTTCACCCGTTGAAGATAAGAAAAGTACTGAAACTGAAGATGAAAGGAGTTTAGATAGATCTAAAGACGATATTATATTAAAAAATAAAAAATAAACGGTTTTAAAGATTAAAACTAACTTTTCCGCATCTGTGGCCCTGAACAATATTATATCATAAAATCGTTACTTGTATACACTTCGGGGGATGTATCGTGCTAACAAACCGAAATTTCTCCAAAAATAACCAAAAATTTAGTTTATCTAGTTTTATAGGACCCGCTGTACTCGCTCTAGTCAACTGAAAATCAATAGGGTACATCTGTGAGACACCTTGAACAATACTTATTCATAAAGTTGATCAATCGTATACTCTCTGGAGGCTGTATCGTGCTAACAAACTGAAAATTCTCCAAAAATGACAAAAATTTGGTACTTCAAGTACCACAGCACCCGTTGTACTGGCTTTAGTGAGGTCAATATCAATAGGGTTCATCTTTAAGACGCTCTGAATAATATCCAATCATAAAATTCATCACTTGTATATACTCCGGAGGCTGTATCGTGCTAACAAACTGAAACTTCTCCAAAAATGACAAAAATATCGTACTTAAAGTACTGTAGCACCGGTTGTATTGGCTCCGGTGACCTGAAAATCAATAGGGTTCATCAGTGAGATGCCCTTAATAATATTCAATCATAAAATTGGTGACTTGTTGAACTCCGGGGGCTGTATCGTGCTAACAAACTAAAATTTCTCGAAAAACGACAAAATGTCGTACTTCAAGTACCATAGCACCCGTTGTACTGGCTCTGGTGAGCTGAAAATCAATAGGGTGAAATGTCCTTAACAATATTCCATCATAAAATTGGTGACTTGTTGCACTCCGGAGGCTGTATCGTGCTAACAAGACTTGCAAGGAAAAGTGGCCGACGACAACGACGACGACGACGACGACATACACACAGGATTTTTTTCTAAAAACTGTTTTTTCGTGTTGTTGTTGATGGATAACGTAAAAATAACTCAAAAAAAAATTTCAAATTTCCAACTTTTTTGTGGGTAAACCAATACTTTTCTCGCATATTAGATAGGTTGGCGGAAAAGTAATATAGAGAAATAAAATTACCTAAGAACTTTGAAGATTTTGTAATGGCGGTATATACGACACTTGTAGAACTTGAAGAACCACAGACTTACCAAGAAGTTATTGATAGTAGTTATAAAGACATGTGGCTGGAAGCCATGAATAAAGAAATAGCATCTTTGAAAGAAAATGAAACATGGATTCTATAAGATTTACCACCCGCAAGAAGAAAGCAATTTCGTGTAAATGGGTTTATAAAATTAAAACTAATCCGGATGGCTCTATAGATAAATTCAAAGCTGGATTGGTAGTCAAGGAATTTTCACAATTATATGATGAATCCTATGAAGAAACTTTTAGTCCTGTTGCTAAATCTGGAACAATAAGAGCTTTGTTGAGTATAGCTGCTAGTGAGAAAATGAATTTAAGCCAATTTGATGTCTCTACTGCACTTCTTTATGTATATCTGGAGGAAGAAGTATATATGAAACAACCGGAGAGGTATCAAGATTGTACTAGTAAAGTTTGCTGTCTCAAACGTAGCTTGTATGGACTTGAGCAAGCTCCGAGATGTTGGAATAAAAGATTCGTAGATTTTCTTATAAACCAAAAGGTAAGTGATGCAGATCCATGCTTGTTTATCAAGAAACAAGAACATGATATGATTCTATTGGAACTTTTTGTTGACGATGGACTTTTAACCACGAGTAACGAAATTCTGAAAAATGAATTTATGAATAATTTGGAAAAATAGTTTGAAATAACTGCAAAACCAGCTACCTATTTTTTGGGCTTGGAAATTGACACTAGTAATGTCGTTTCTGTAACAGTGAGTCAGGCAGCTTATACAAGAAGAATCTTGCAACATTTTGGAATGCAAAATTGTAAGGCTGTGACTACACCAATTATTAAAAGCGACCACTCAGGGAAAGAAACTGGAAAAATATAAGAAAGTTTCCCTTATAAGCAAGCAATTGGAGCCCTAATGTATCTTATGGTAGGAACAAGACCAGATATTGCGTTTGCAGTAGGAGTTGCCTCAAGAACATTAGAAAATCCATCTCATGATGATTGGATTCATGTGGAACGTATTTTTAGATATCTCAAAAATACTATCGCTATAGGAATTATCTATAAGTCTGGTAACAAATTGAAACATCAAGGGCTTAGCTATGCTGACTATGGAGGAGATCCTACAACCAGAAGATAAACTACAGGTGTTATTTGTAAATATGCTGGAGGTGCAATCTCCTGGCTTAGTCAAAGACAGTCCATCAGTAGCACTCTCCACAACAGAAGCAGACATACTTCTTGTAGTCAATCACAAGGTAGGTCACTTCTTGTTTTAGCCAAAAATAATTATTAAACATTAGGTAGGCATCAAATGAAATGAGAATGAACTTCTGTCATTCTGACGATAATATTTAATATCGAAACAATTGTCAATTTCTTAGAATTTTTAACAGTTTTTCAATATATTGTGGAATTATCTAGAAACAGTAAATTTCATTTGTAACAGTAATATGAGTAGATTCCACGGAGTAAGGGTCGAGACAATTAATTTCATTCAATACCGCATGCTATAATTTTGGACATTTTAAAATGCACCCATTAAAAAAATAATAATCTGGGTGTTATTTTATGTTATAACTATTCCCTCCGCCACTAGAGGGGTTGAGCCATTTCCACCTTCCCCACACGTGGAAGCTATTGCCGCCACCACCTATGGGATGGAAGGTATTGAGTCTTTACCACCTTCACTAAATAAGTTGCGAAGCAAAAAAACCATTAATCGGCATAAAGTCCTCTCATTTTTCAAAAGTAGGTAGATAGTTTTAAGAAATAAATTAATAAATATGTAAATGTTCATAATCGTATATATGTAAAATTGACTATCTTGTTTATTATATTTTTTTTCATTTATTTTAATTGATCAGTAAGTAGTAAAAATTGATAATTTTATTTAATACATGCAATTATAGGCATTTACTAAGTAAAAATGAATGTTTTACAATTAGCAAAAGCACTATTGTTCCACTAAGTAATTATATTTTGAGTTTACTCCTTACGAAACGATTTTCATATATAGCCCATGGTATGGCAATTTATGGGGAAGTCAGTATTAACTTTTGTTGAGCCATTACGCCTAAGTATTTGGTTTAGCGATAACCAAAAATCCAAAATAACCAATGAAAACAAAAAATAAAAAAACCTATGAGTCAAGAAATAATTCAGAAATAAAAAAAAATCATTAATTCAGTTAAAATAAAAAACTCCAAAATTTAAACATTCGAACATTTTTCGATTATTATTTCAATAGTAAGCTCATTTTGTTTTCATTTGTTGATATAAATTTTCAAGCATATTTGTGTGTTTACTTATTTACTTACTGTTGTAATTTTGTGCGTTTACTTAAATAACTGTTGTTAATTTTGTAGAAGCTCACCCAGAAACGAGAATGAATTTCCACAAGACGGTGGGATTTTTAAGAGCCATGATGAAGACCTATTTAATACTTCCAGTAAAGAAATAAAGATGTGTTTTAAGTGGAAATGAAATGTTAGATATATTATTTTAAATTTTGTACAGTCATAAAAGTGCTGTTTAGCGCTCTTATGTTATTACTTGGTACCTTGTATTTACAGAGCTTTTCCATTAAAAATATTTTAATTACTTTTGTTCTAACAGTCATAATTATACTCAAATATTTTCTTTCACAGAAAGTTGTCAAAGTGCTAACACTTTTTTTGATTAAGTAGTTAGTAGTTATACTCCACTAGTTTGTCCACCTATGTGTGTTTATGTTTGTTAAGAAAAGTACTTTGTAAAAGAAATTATGTGTTGTGTATTTGTATACCAAAATAAATAAATTGTTTATATGATTACAGTTTTATTTTTTCCAATTTGATTAACCATTTATGGTCCGTCATTTGATATTTCATTTAATTTAACTCAACATCTAATCATTATTGAGTTAATGTTGTTAAATTGAATGAAATGTCAAATGATGGACTATAAATGGTTATTTTGAAATAATATTAAAATACAGTAAATTGAATATACCGCCAAAACCTAAAGTTACAGAAATCTTTTTAACATCACTCAATTGTTTAGTCGACAGGCTCTTTAGATGGCGCCAAAATCAGTGTCATCTATCTGTGGTACAATCGTGTTTACAAGGGGGAGTGGTAATGGGGTAATTACCCCCCCCCCCTCGGTCCAAGGGATGTAAACGCCTCAATGCCTAGGATACTCTTTGTAGAAAACATTTAATACGTATAAAATTGAATTGCAATAACAATAATCTCTTTAAAAAAATTGTTCAGTAAACTTTTATAGTCGACAAAGCCAAACGTTCAGTTTTATTTTGTTACATTATAATACTAAACCATAGATAAACCATAACTTTGTAAACTAACTTACATAAAACTATATGAATGTATTGAAATGATTATCACAGATGATTATGTAATGAAAAGAGACAAGGAGGTTAAATTTATCAAATTTTATTGGGCTTCATTACTTTTAAAGTCTAATGAATTGCAAAAATATGTACAAAGCAAATATGGATAGCAAAATTGCCGGCTGATTTCAAAATTTCAATGTCACCTGCCAATTGTCAGCAAAAACTAACATCAGTTTTTGACAAATTGACAAACATGGACGAGTGCAATGGCAAATTTTTATGAATTAAAAGAAATAAGTCCAGCAGAAAAAAAAGTAAACGTTAGTTCAATTCTTTTGTTGGCACTCGCAACGTTAAAATGTCGTTTGATTCAAGTGAAGAAATGGACATTCAACAAGAGCTTGATAATATTGATAATGTTATCAGCTTAACTCGAGCAAATATTGATGCCTTAAATGCAAAATTTGCCGGCTTTCAACACCCACCAACAATGTATATCAAAGAATACGAAGAGTTAACGTCAAAACTACACGAGCTTGAATCTAAACAATTGAGACTGATGGAACAGCTCAGTAAAGAGAATTCAGATAATTTAAGTGAGAGATATGAACCGCATTATGAGACGATCAAGCCCCAGTATGAAACACACAGGCCTAAATTCTTGCGGGCGTACTTACCTAATCAGCAACGAACTAGTGTTCAAGTGCGGGAGGGTCTTAGTTTGAGAGAGGCTTTGTCTAAAGCAATGAAACTAAGAAATTTAGTTTGTGAAACGTGTCGTGTATATTCTGGTTGTGGTTACTCCGATGAAGCTATAAATTGGGATACCGACATAAGTACTTTAAATTGTGATGAAATTACAGTGAAAATTTTAGATAAGTTTCCTATTCCTACTAGCATTTCACATAATTTTGTTAGAAAGACTTTTTTCACATTAGCATTTTGTGAATGCTGTAGGAGACTGTTATTTCAAGGTTTTTATTGTCGGACTTGTGGTTATAAGTTTCATCAGAGATGTGCAGCTAGAGTACCCCTTCTATGTCATCAGGTAAAATTACAAACGTAGTCAAAAAGATATAAGATCAAGGTATTCCTTAAGGATTTGTTCAGTCCAACAAAATCTTTTGCTATTAATAATATCCACAAAATTTACAAATTCCACTAAGAACATAATAGAATCAGACAAAACCTATTATCCCTTAAACTGAAATTCACACACTGCCCAGATGCTGTGGTTGGCAGTACAAAAGTACAACGTCTGAAATGCAGTGTATTTTTATATTTTTAGCTGCATTATATGCAATTTATTATACATTTTACTATATAAACAATTCACATACATATTATTAAGGACTAAAATCAAATTGTCATTTAACAGCAGCTAAGGTAGATAACCAATTATCAACACTATTAGGAACAAAATGTCTTTTTAATTGTGTATGGTCAAACCAAAGTGCTTTTGGGAATTTGTCTTATTTGTGTGATATTGCTATATATGAAATTCTGTTTTTTATTATTATTCTTTGTTCAAAAAATATTGCCACAAAAACCAATGATCTATATAAAAATTTTAAGGAACACCATTTATTGACATCCCATAGATGGGCAGTTTTTATTCCTAAATATAACAAAATAAAGCTAGAACAGAAGGAAATGATAAACATTTATTTTTGACAAAAAAAATATAAAAAATACGCTCTAAGCTTCATATATATCCACTGGGGGGGGGGGGGGGGGACGCATAATTTTGTCTTTCACCTGTTCCAAGAACTTCAGGGGTTGGCAAAATTCCTAATATTTATTTTTTAGGAACACTAGATATGTCCTTTTCATTAAAAAAAACATTTTTTTCTTTAACTGATTTCATAAATATTACTTCCACTTCTTCCTTGAATAACCTTTGTACTATGCTGCCTAAAACAAAATATAATCCCCAATAGAAATGTTGTCAGTCTGTGCAGTCTCACAATATGTCCGCTCATTTTCAAATATTTCTACATAATCCAAACTGCTGCCACTTTCTCGCCACTCTTCTTTGTCTTCAGAGCTTTCAGAAACTTCATTATTTCTTGTGTTATATGTTAATAGTATGTTTTTCCCTTTTCGCTGATTATTTTTCTCTCTAGCTTTAGCTTTGCTCTGCTTCATCCTTTCTTGCTTTTGTTCTAATTTCCGTTGCTTCTCATTTTTGTTTTTTCCTCATCAGATGTTACCACTGATGGGATTTTTCTTTTCTGCTGTGACTTAAAATTTTGGTTCGGACCAAAACAAGGCATTTTTAACCGGTGTCAGTTCATTGCAGTTTAAGTTTCAATGAGAAGGTCCCAGAGTGACCAGTATTTCTAAATTTGTGTTATTTTCTTGGTCTGTCTCATTTTCTTTCATTGCTTCTTTTTTCTGTAGTGGTGTGACATCATTTTTTCATTGTAAGATTTGTATGTTTTTTAACGTTCGCTTTTGCTGTATAGGATTTGTATGAGAAACCATTTTTGCAAAATGTACACTTTTGGCGTCAAAGGGACATAATCCAGTATCACGAAATCCATTTATTTGGTTTAGTGCCTTTTTGAAAACTTGTGGAAAATGTTGCTTTTGCATTCTGTTATCTAGATTATCCATTCTCCATTTCTCAACTTCCTTTTTATATGCCGCTTTTAGTGGTCTGAACACTGCCACATCTAGAGGTTGTAGTAGGTGAGTAGAGTTTGGGTAAAAAGCAACTAATTATCCCATTTTCGGCACAGAAATTAGATAAGTGAAGAGGTGTGATACATGCCCATCCAAAAAAAAATGTAATTGGTTTCTCTATGTTTTGTTCTACTAACCACGGATTAAAGACATTGCAGATGTATTCATAAAATGTGGCGGTGCACATCCAACCATTTTCTGAGGTTCCAATGCTCCATTCAGATGGAACACTTGAAGCAATATGTCCGGGAATTTGGGTAGGTGTAGGAAAAAACAATCATATAAGTGAAGGTTATATTCCCAGCCGCATTTGTAGTAACTAATACTGTCAAATTTTCCTTTTCAGCACCAGCTGCAGTATATACACTTTTTTTGCCTCTTTTTACCAGAACTTGGTCAGATTTGGATAAAAGTAAAAGGCACTTTCATCTGTATTGAAGACTCTTTTGGAGTCATTTGTGATATCAAAAAGATTCTATAATATTAAGAAACCACCAATAGATGACAGTCTTACAAAAATACAAAAATATTCGTGTTTTTAAATGAAACTCAAGGTCTCTAGTTAATTCCACAATATAATACAAGTTATTGAAAATTCTAAAAAATTGACAATTGTTTCGATAAATCAATATCATCATCGAAACAATTGTCAATTTTTTAGAATTTTCAATAACTTGTATTATATTGTGGAATTAACTAGAGACCTTGAGTTTCATTTAAAAACACTAATATGAGCATATTCCACGAAGTAAGGGTCGAGACAGTCAATTTCATTAACAAAAATATTCATTTCATTTAATTTTTAAAAAAGTCAAAAAATCGTCTTATAGATGTTTTAGATTGAATCTCGTTCTAGAGAGGTGGCGTATTAACTCAAATTACAATTCAAAACTATTATGAAAAAAAATTACATGGAAAAAACTTCACATACTTACCTATAGATGGCATAGCTATTCACCAAAAGATGACATGCTACGTATTTTGATATTTTATTCAGTAGAAAAGTTTTGAAACCAGAACATAGGAAACATTTTTTCTTGTTTTGTTTTATGGCGTTTGGAGGTATCCATGCAGCCAAATACTTTGTGTTACAGTATATATAGTGATGTATTTGAAGTTTATATTTGAATCCAATTTCAATTAAGTGCCAATCAGAATCGATACTGAATTTGTTATTGATTTTTGTGTTGTGGATATGTATCCTATTACTTAAGCGAGCCCTACTTTAACCTATCAAACTATCGTCATCTGTGATTCAAGTTAATACCGCTTTTCGATTAAAGGATTGGTACAGGGTTACAAGTTTTCTCGCCCAGGGGTCGTTCAGGGCTTTATTTGAACGCATACAAAGGTAGACCACGGATGGAAGGTATAAACATTTGGGTTAGGGTAACAAAGGTCACAAGCTCTATATAACTTAACTATATTGATATGTTAGTCATCCTTAGAAATTTTACTAGGCAGTCTAATATTTTGATGCTATTCAGCGCCAGTAAGTGTAACATGTTGATGGGAGGGAATATTTTTTCATGTATTATGTTATTATAAAGTTCTTTCGTGGCATTACGATATTCCAAGCATTCAAAAAATATATGATCCAGGTCTCCTATGACATTGCAGGCTGTGCATAAGTTTGATTTGATTACGCCTATTTTGCTCAAGTGCTCTGGGTACAACGCGTGTCCAAATTTCATTCGAATTATACAGCTAATTTCCCTACGTGAATAATTAATTCCTTTATACCACTGTTGTTTTGGTATTTCCCTATGCAGTAGTGTGTATCTAGAAGGCTTTGTTTTTACATAGTGGTCCCATTTCTCTTTCCATGCTGCTTGAAATTTTCTTTTGTATTTACTTAAGCAATCTTGTAGTGCCACTTCGTTCGGTTGACATTAATCTTTTTCTGCACTTGTTTTGGCTAACTGATCAGCTTTTTCGTTGCCGTAAATTCCATAATGTGCTTTTACCCATATTATTTGAACGTCACTCTCTTTAGTAAGTTGGTGTAATAGGGATTGAATTTTCTTAATGTGCGGGTGAGTGATGGTATCTACTGCGTTATTATTCAAACATTGGATGACGGACAGCCAATCTGTTAGGATAGATACATTTTTCTTTTTTTGGTGGATTGTGTGTTCTAGCGCCTTCATTATGCCTGCAGCTTCTGCTGAAAATATAGAATAATCATTGCTTAGCTTAAAGGTTTTTCCTTCTTTCGTTTCTTACACATAGAACGCTGTGCCTGTACCTTTTGTTGTCTTTGATGCATCTGTATATATTGTTATTGTACTGTTGATGCATTTTTTTGTAAGTCTGATAATTTTTTCTTTGTTTAATTCTGGTATTTCGGAGTACGCAGGAATTATTATTTTTGCAGAGTGTTCTATGTTCTCAAAGTAATTGCAACTTTAATACGTTAAAATTTCTTCTTTATTGGTGTTACGAAATGCGGTGCATATCAGTGGCGAGTTCTTTTTTTCCCAATATTTATTCGTCAGATCCAATGTATTTAACTCACATATTTTGGCCATCAGTGTAGAATTTTTTGCTTTATTCTTAAGTACCATTTTTTCAGCGAGAAATGTTCTTCTAAATTCCAATGGTGGTTCGAGTGCTTCCACCCTTAGTGGTTCCACTGGTGTTGTTGACATCGCTCCTAAGCATATTCTTAACGCTTTATTCTGTATTACTTCTAGCTGTTTCAGTGATTGTTTTGATGCAGATCCGTACAGGACGGAACCATAGTCTAAAATGGACCTTATATGAATTCTCAAAAACTGAAAACAACCCAAAAAAGGCCTGGAACTTGATAAATAACTTGGTGCATAACAAGAACTCTGAGAACTCCAACAACATCAAACAAATTAATATTTCTGATGAGATTTTTACAGATGAGACAATAATTTCCAATAAATTCAATGGACACTATGCAACAATCGGAGAGAAGCTAGCCTCAGAAATTCCACCGGCATATAATCAAGAATATACTGAACAAGAATCCACGGACTCAATCGATCTTGGTTTATGTGATGAAAGTGAAATCAATAGTGTAATTAAAAGTATAAAGTCAAATTCAGCTGGTAAAGATGGAGTGAGCAAGTGGGATTTACTAAATCTCCTAGACATAATAATTGTAACTATTACTCGTCTTGTAAATGATGTTCTCACCACGGGACAATTTCCAGAAGAACTCAAGGTTGCAAAAATATTACCTCTACATAAAGGTGGGTTGAAAGATTTGATAATTAACTATAGGCCCATATCAATACTGAGCATCTTTTCAAAAATTATTGGAAAAATAGTCAAAAAAAGAATTGCACTTTATGTAAAAGATACCTTTGGCTTTGACAAATATCAATATGGCTTCCAGGAAGCAAGTAGTACCATGAGTGCAACAACTGATCTTTTGGAAAGTGTTTCTGCTGAAATTAATAAGAACAATTATGTCATTCTTGTGTTTGTAGATTTACAGAAGGCGTTTGATACCGTGGACATTGAAATTCTATTGAAAAAATTGAGTAAAATGGGTTTTCGGGGAACTGCTTATAAACTACTCAAGACATACCTAGAACATGGAAGTCATTACACTGTTGTTAATAATGTGAGTAGTGAGAAAAGAAACGTCAATATGGGAGTCCCTCAGGGGTCCGTTTTAGGTCCAATTCTATATCTTTTATATGTGCAATGTGTAGGTGCAAAGGCAAAATATTTCAGTTTTGCAGATGACACGGTATTGGTCTATTCAAGTCCATGTTTGAAAAGTATTGAATCTACCATAAATGGGGACTTAACCCACTATTCTGATTGGCTGCGGTGTAATAAACTTAGTATAAATGTCAAAAAAACCGTATACATGTGTATTAAACAAAAAAATAAGCTATTTCATGATCTGCAGATTAGATTTGATAATAATCTACTGGACTGTGTTGATTATCACAAATATTTGGGATTATATATTGATGAAAAATTGAGTTGGCACAAACACATAAATTATATCACTAGTAAAATAGTTCCAATAGTAGGCGCATTGAAAAGATGTGCTTACATGATGATTGACAAACATAAAAACACAATTTATTATTGCTTAATTGGATCCAGATTGAGATTTCTTATTAACTGTTGGGGAAATGCTTCAGATACATTAATTTCAAAATTACAAATTATGCAAAATAAAACCATAAAGGTATTGTATAACTACAACTCACGAAAATCTACTGCAGAACTTTATTCAGAAACGAAATTACTCAATATCAAAAATTTGAAGAAACGAACAAGTTAAACTAGTTCATGGCATGCAAGTTGGCTATATTAAATCAAATCACACATTCATGTTAGCACAAGACGTGCACAATCATGACACTCGAAATTAAGATTTTTTAAGAAACGAATTGAGACTTTCCAAAAAAAACCAAGATTCGCCGATTTATAGGGCAATTGAAGCATACAACACAATTCCAGTACGAATAAAAGAAATAGAAAATAAAAATTCATTCAATATCAAATTAAAACTGCATCTGAAATGTATTATGTTAGATGTATGACTATTTAACAATATGATTCATGTGATATCTGTAAATACTCTGTGATATATCTATTTAAATGAATTAATGCCAAAAAAGTTATTTGTATGTGTGTATATAACAAACATTGTACTATTCAGCTATTCTGTATTATGTACTATTTCATTATGTTTTATATTTTATATTTGATTATGTACTATATCTTTTGTATAGGCCTTGTTATCAGTATCCTTTTTGTACTGTATTTGAGGTCATAAATAAATAAATAAAATAAAATAAAATATATGCTTTATAGAATAACAGGCATATTTCAGTACTTGCGCCCCACCATGTTTTGGTTATCATTTTGAGGAAATTAATGGCTTTATTACATTTTATTTTGATTGCTTCGATATATGGTTTCCAATTTAATTTATCATCTAATGTTACTCCTAAGTACTTAATTTCTTTTTTATATGGTATCATGTGGTCCCCCAACTGGATGTTCTGAGTTTCTGGGATACGGTGCCTTGAAAAGATGGTGACATTTGATTTAGACATTGATAGATCGAACCCTACATCTTCAATAGCTTTTATGATGTTTGAGGTGGCCTTGTTTAGAGTATTTAGACAATTTTCATATTTTTTGTCCTTGACATATATTACAAAGTCATCAGCATATTGTAGAAGTGCGTAATTCCTGCATGCTTGATGCATTTTGATGGTATATATGTTGAATAACAGTGGTGCTAAAACGGAGCCCTGTGGTAAACCTCTAGATGTATGTCTTGGTCCTAATAATGCGTCTTTTTGTCTTATAAATATTTTTCTGTCTGTCATAATATCGCACAGAATATTTCGTATTTTGGTAGGCATACCGATTCGTTTCAGCATTCCGTTCAGTACTGGAATTTCTACCGAGTCGTATGCGCCTTTTACATCCAGGAATGTAGCTGCAGTATACCCATTTTCTCCAAAATTAATTTGTATATCAGTGACAAATTGGTTCACTGCGTCCATTGTGCCATATCCTTTCCTGAATCCATACTGATGAATTCGTAATATTTTGTGTTCTTCTAACCACCATTCTATTCTGTTTTTTAATATCCTTTCGAATGTTTTCAATAGGCATGCTAATAATGATATGACTCTGTAGGAGCCAAGGTCATTTGGATCTTTTTGATGTTTTAATATTGGAACTGCAATTAGGTTTTTCCAATCTTGTATTGTGCATTTGCCCATTTTTAGTATGTTGTTATATATTTTCAATAAAAAAGATTTTGCATTATTTGGTAGGTTGCATAACATCGGATATCTGATATTGTCTAAGCCTGGTGCGGTGTTTTTTCTTTGTGTTATTGTGTTTTCTAGTTCTTGGATATTTATCAGATTTTCGAATATTTGTGGTATTGTTTCCTCATGTTCCTGCTCATTTTCTAAATTATTTTGGTAGAAGGTAGATGGCGGTGCTATTCTCTCTAGTAGCCTTTCTTTCCAATCCTCACTGCAGAAATGAATGTTCTCTGCCCGTATGAAAGTTCTTTTCATTTTCTTGGCCTGTTTCCAAATGTCTGACATTGATGTGTTTTTATTCAGATTGGTGCAGTATGCTCTCCATGAGGATCTTGCCTTTTCTTTAAAAAATTTTTTGTGCTTGCTGCTATTTTTTGCACTGTAATTTATTTATTTATTTATTTATTTATTTACCGGCAAGCCCATTTTAGGTATAAATTACAATTATAAAATTATAATTAAAATAAAATGAAAAGATATGGAATATTTACATGTCATACAATAAAGAATAAGTAAAAAGGTTAAAAATTTAAAAAGACAAAAGACAACAAACAATAAACTTCAATAAAGCATTAACATCAGAACATTAAAGCTCGGCACTCAGTAACTGAGTTTTAAAGTGATGAAAGGGGGTGCTAAACATCTCAAGATCATTATGAGTATTGGCTAATCTTAACATTCTTGGAATACAGCTATTGAAAGTATTGTTTAAACGATAAAAAGGTACATAAAATGTTTGTTGCTGTCGGGTTGATCGGGTTTGAACATGAAGATTAATTTTTGCTAGAAGTTCAGCACAACTGCATCTGCCATTGATAATGTTGAAAAGTAATGTCAGGTCTCTCTGTTTCCTCCTAGTTTACAGAGAGGGGATGTTCAGAAAATGCTCTAACAATTCATAATCGCAAAAGATACCCAATTTATAGGCCATGTATCTAAGAAAATTGTGTTGGACATTTTCAATGTTCCTGCTGAGTGTTATGTAATGAGGAGACCAGACAGAAGAACAATAATCAAGATGGGGTCGGACAAGTGAACAATAAAGGACTTTAATTGCAGATGTGTCAGTAAAATTGTGGGTTAGCCTTTTGATAAAACCTAACATTTTCATGGATTTATGGATAGCTGTAGGTATGTGTTGATTGAAGCTTAAGGTGGGATCCAGAATAACTCCAATGTCCTTGATTCGATTAACAGACTCCAAGACATGACCATTTAAGGTATAATCCAAAGTAGTAGAAGGTACATGGGATCGATAAAAGCGCATGACATGGCACTTAATAGCATTCAAGTCCATGCCATTTAAGGAGCACCAGTTTGATAGATTATCAAGATCAGACTGAAGCCTGAGAGCATCAAAATATGTTTGAATAGTTAGGAAAAGTTTTAAATCATCTGTTTTTTAATATCCTTTCAAATGTTTTCAATAGGCATGCTAATAATGATATGACTCTGTAGGAGCCAGGGTCATTTGGATCTTTTTGATGTTTTAATATTGGAACTGCAATTAGGTTTTTCCAATCTTGTATTGTGGATTTGCCCATTTTTAGTATGTTGTTATATATTTTCAATAAAAAAGATTTTGCATTATTTGGTAGGTTGCATAACATCGGATATCTGATATTGTCTAAGCCTGGTGCGGTGTTTTTTCTTTGTGTTATTGTGTTTTCTAGTTCTTGGATATTTATCAGATTTTCGAATATTTGTGGTATTGTTTCCTCATGTTCCTTCTTCTTTTTTAAATTATTTTGGTAGAAGGTAGATGGCGGTGCTATTCTCTCTAGTAGCCTTTCTTTCCAATCCTCACTGCAGAAATGAATGTTCTCTGCCCGTATGAAAGTTCTTTTCATTTTCTTGGCCTGTTTCCAAATGTCTGACATTGATGTGTTTTTATTCAGATTGGTGCAGTATGCTCTCCATGAGGATCTTGCCTTTTCTTTAAAAAATTTTTTGTGCTTGCTGCTATTTTTTGCACTGTAATAAAATTTTCCAATGTGCTGTTAATTTTGTAGGCAATTACCGCATTTTTTCTATCTGTTACAGCTATGTCACATTCTCTGTCCCACCAAGGTGGTAGTGTTCTTGACTTTATCTTGAATGGTTTGTTTGTTGGCATGGATACTTGGGCAGCTGTGTTTATTCCTTGTATTAGATATTCATATTTTGCATTAATGTCATTAAAAATAGGTGGTGTTTGTGAGAAATACAGTTCTGCTTCATTTTTGAATATTGACCAGTCTGCTCTATTTATATTCCATTTATTGGAAGGACATATTAATTCCTTTATTTGTAGACACTTATTTTTAGGCACATTGATGTTAATAACTATTGGAAAGTGATCTGAACCCAGTGTGTCCTTTATTACGTTCCAATCTATGTTGTTTATGAGATAGGGTGTACTAAGTGTCAGGTCCACTGCGGAATTTTCCCCGTTGCGGTTTAATCTAGTAGGTGTTCCATCGTTTGCCAATATTAAGTCATGATTTTCTAAGACGTCTAGAAGCTGTATACCCCTCTGATCATTTTTGTACGAACCCCATGTTCTGTTGTGTGCGTTAAAATCTCCACATATTATGCCGTTCTCTTTAGATATAATATTAAATATGCTTTTCCAGTCGCTGTTATTGATGCTCATTTTTGGGGGGCAATACACAGATAATATTTTAAACTGTAAATATTTATTAAAATTAATTTCGGCAGCACATATATTGATGTCAGAATTTACTTTAATGTTAATATCTACTTTTTCAAAATTTATTTTTACCATTATTAGTATTGCTGTACCTCCATATCCGTCATCCCTATCAGTTCTAATTAGATTATAACCTGGAAAATTGATGATGTTGTTTTTTTTAAACCACGTTTCAGATATAACGCAAATATCAATATCGTGTTCTGACAGACACTTCATCAAACTATATTTATTTGCAATCGCCGAGCGCGCGTTCCATTGTAATATTTTAATTTTATTAAGCATTGGTATTTTTTGGCAGATTATGATTCATTTTATATAACCTATCTGTTACAAATTGAATGTCAACATTTTGTAATTCTTCAAATGAACTAATGTCTTCCAAGATGTTTTTGAAAACTTGGAAGAACATTTGAATAAATGTTGTATCATTTTCTTCATTTGACTGCATGGATTCATTTGTACTATTATTTTTAAATTGAAATACTGGTTTACTAGGACCAAAGGATCTGGGAAACATGGGTGCTTGTGTGATTTTATTGTTGGGTAATTGTATCCTACGTTTTTTGGTTTGTGTGATTGTGTGTTTACTGTGGCTCTGATGGTGTATTTTTTTTAAATGTATTACTTTCCCTATTTGTTTTGTATTGGTGGATTGTTGTATTAGTAAGTAATGGAAAGCTTTCCGACGTATTATCAAGTACATTGAACCTATTATTGCTAATTTTACTAATATATGAATTATCAGACCAGTTTTTTGCTTCTATATAGGTTACATTATTATCTGACATGAATTGTTTTATTTGCTTCTGTTTTTCAAGTACGGGGCATTTTTTATGTATCGTTTTATGATCGTTTGATTTACAATAAAAACAAAATGTGTCTTCAGGATCTTTGCATGAATGATTTTCTTCCTTTTTCTTGCTACAATTTATGCATAGTGTGTTAGTGCTTTTACACTGCTTGGCCACATGGCCATACCTCAAGCAGTTGTAACACTGTACTACCTTTTGAATGTATTTTTCTACAGGACATACAACGCTATTAATTATAACAAATGGGGGTAACACGTTACCCTCGAATGACACTAAAACTGTTTGCCTTGGTATATATACTGCTTCCCCATCAATATCAATTTTTCGTTTAAATCTACGAATACTGGTGACTGCGTTTGGAGACTCAATATTTTCCAACAAATACTTGTCACTGAATGTGGTATCTACTTCTTTGATTACCCCTTTCCTTTCTATTAAACTATTGGGTATGAATGCTTTTAATTGTTCCCCTCTCAAGTTTTTGTTTTCTATTAACATATTAGCGTCTTTAGTAGTTTTAACCTCTACTCTTACTCTATTTTGTATTTTAGTAATGTTTTGAACTTTAAGTTTTTTATGTAATAAGTGTCCAACTGACATGGGATGTAAATTTCCTAAATTCTCATTATTAATTTTTTCGATAAATATGTAAATTTTATCAATTGAATATAAATTAGGTTTATCAAGTTTGAACTTTTTCGCTACTTGTACGGAAATACCTGTCGCTGTCTGACCAGACAAGCGTGTTTCTTTATCCTATCCTAAGTTTTTGCTTTCCTAAAATGCTGTTTGGTATGTTGAATTGTAACGCACATTCCTTGAGTTATCATTATTATTGCACAGATCTGAAGTTCCCCCTTTGTCAGGGGGATCTGCACTACACATTTTTCACCGAACTATAAATTTGATTAACTGATTTACTAGGTGGATTGACCGGTTCAATAGAATTGGAATTCTTAACAAAAACGATTTGTTGATAAGAGAGCTGTTTTAAACACGTCTATACTAATTGACTGTTAAAATTGCACTGTAGGAACATTGGTAACTATTTTTATAGTAGAACAACTATCATTAACGTTAAAATGTGTAAAAAAAAGTATTTCAGATACACTTATTTCTAAAGAAATTTAGATTTCTTTTACAGGTAATGACTTAAACAGGTAATCGATTCTTTCTCCTCTACTTAAAATTTCGGGTTGAGGAACTTTACCAATCACTTGGTCAACGGTTATTGTTGAAATTTCCTTTTCATTTGGTACAAATTCTTTTTTAATTTTGTCTGTGGATTTGAGTTCCATTACCTGAATAAAATTAACTCTTTCTTGTACAACACATAAATATACAAACTTGGTTTGATTGCGTCTCCCTCCGAGAAATTCACACACTATATAGTCACCTTCAATAAGAGTCTCATGGGAAACAGGTTGGATTGATATATCACCCTCCTCGTCTTCAAAATCTTCACCCCATTGTGAAGACTCACTGCTAATAGAAAGTGACTCTGATCTTGTGGATTCATTATCTTCATCCATTCTGGTTTTTTTTGCATTATTTTATTTTATTCTTCAACTGTTTTTTTTCTTGGTCTTTCCAACTTACTCCTTTTTTCCTGTTGTTTTTTTTAATCTTCTTTTCTCTTCATATGTTCTTCTGTTTATTTTCTTCCTTTTTTGGTAATATCTCAAAGCTTGTGATGATGTTAATACTGAGGGTATTTTTTCCCGTTTCTGTTTTTTATGATACTTGGGCTTTTGCTGAGGCCAAAAAAGTACTCGCTTAAAAGGCAATGAAATAGTAGGGTCAATGTTCACAGAGCTTGTAGATTTTTGACAATTAAAACTCACTTCTTGCTGTTTGAGAGGTGTGGAATGAGTTATTGTCACTTCCGATGACTCAGATTTTCCATTGTTTTCTCTTATATCTTCAGATGGTGGCAAATTTTCTTTAGTTTCTTCCAGAATTGTTTGAGGTGGATATGACTGAATTCCACATAGTCCCGCTTGTTCTTCATCTAGTTGGTGTTCTGCTTCTGATATTTCTAAATTATCTGCCACATTAATGGTAACATCTTCATGATTTGTGTCTAGGTCGTTGATTTGAACTCTTCGGGGCAAAGACTATGCGTCAAGGTGAGTGATGCTTTTTCTCCAAATATTGTAAAGTGAGTAGTCCTCTTTTGGCCCTTTCCCCAATCACCATCATTGTTTTTAAATCCCAATATTTTTTCATCACCAATTTCACTCTCCAGTTAAACTAGAAACGTTTTATGTCATTTTGTTTTTTCTGCATGATAGGTATTGGTGTTGGATTTGTTGAATTAGTTATTGGAATTGTAACAGCATCAGGATTCCAGGGTAGTAACCCACATTTTTTAAAGCCATTTGAGATTATCAAAGGCTGAATCTTTTGGACTGTGTTTTGAAGAAGTCGAGGATACTCTTTTATTTAGTTCTTCTCCCATATGAGACATTCTCCAATTTTGCACCTGAATTTTCCATTCGGATTTAACACTATGAAAAACTGCCACATCCATAGGCTGTATCAAATGAGTCCTATTGGGGTACAAAGCTATCAACTCAAATCCATTTACATGTAAAAAATTTGATAAGTGTAGGGAAATATATGATCCATGACCATCGAGAAAGTATACTACAGGTAGCTGAATCTTTTGTTTTTTAACCCATGGTAGAAAAATGTTTACAATGTATTCGTAGAAAAGTTCTACCTCTTTTCGGACCTGCCTATTGCCCAATCTTCTGGCACAGCTTCAGCAATTTGTTGTGGATTTTTTTTATAGTGATAAACAATCATAGGAGGTGCAATCTGTCCAGCAGCATTAACTGTCAATAATACTGTCACATTATTTGCGCCAGCAAGGTAGACATATTTGCTACCTTTTTCAGCCATAACTTCCTCTGGGGTTTAGATAAAACGCAGTTTTGTCCGCATTAAACACCCTTCTTGGGTCATTCATAACATCAACAATCCCCTTTTCTTCTATATAGGTCCAAACTTCATTAAACCAACAAGTTAATTTTTCTTTCGTTACATTGGCTCTAGATCGGGTTAATGTTTGGTAAAGCCGATCTGCAATTCTGTTATTCCTTGCTCAAAATAATGTATACCATTTTCCCATGGAACTTTTTCCAATCCCAGCTCTTTAGCTAACTTTGAGACGGTTATCATAAAAGTGTTTTTGGTGACTGGGAAACCAGTCTTTGCCATGGCTAAAACCCATTCTACCAAAACTGCCCCTTGTTCTGGAGGAAAAAGACTCTTGGGACCCATTTTCTTTCTCACTGGTAATTTTCCACTAACCTTATATGGTAAAGTTGTTCGGGGAGTTTTATATTTTTTAGATGTTGATTTAACTGATTTTCTAGACTTGACTTCATTTATGGCATCTTGTGAGATGTATTTCAAAAAAATTTATCATGTCTTTGCATCTAAAACAAAAAATTGATTAGCTCCAAAAGTCCAATCCAATAGCTGACACTCCGAAAATCCAATAGAGGACACCCTATGTCATCTATTGGTTGCCACTATTTTACAGTGTTAAAATAAATATCTAATGAAACCATTTTGAAAACTAAGTTGTCTTACAATTTCAGTTGAAAAAAATTTTTAATCTAATAAATGACACTCAGTGTCAGCCTTTGGATTAAGCTGTGTTAGCTTAGCCAATGGCTGACACTATGCTAACAAATTTCTAACCTGTAATTATCATAAAATTAACAATAAAACTTGGACTATTAACCTATACTGTACTCCTAAATTACAAGAATTTTATTTTAAAAAACATTTAGATGTAAAAAAATATTTTGTTACTTATCTTCTTACTGACTTGATTAAAATTTGTTAAAAAATAACTTAGGATAAACTCTGCATGAAAAATGAAGGTCTACACTGTACCATAACCTAGAAACAACTGAATAACATAGATGACAGGATCACATAATGACCAAACAACTTTGCCATATTGCAGTAAATGTTACAAAGTGTTTGTTGATGTTAATAATTTTGATTGAATGTGGGGTGTTACCCATTGGTATGGACAAAATGGGGTGTCATCTATTGGTGGTTTTACCTTTGTCTTTGACTTCTGTAAACAAGTTTCTAATTTGGTCCTCAGATACAGAAATTTGCTGGTGGCGCTTAAGGAACAGTCGGTACCACTTATCACTTGGTCTGTTATTATTTTCAAAAGTTTTAAGTTTCTTAGATCCATGCATAATTTTTTGCACAGAATCTAATAACTGGATTTTAGTAACTAGAAAATAGCTTTTGGCCATTGCTAAAATAAATTCAACATATATATGTTTTCTTCTTCTGGACTAAGAATCATAGATGGACCAGGGGAACAAATAACAGCCGATTTTCCTTCCTTTTTGTTAATCATTGTGGTTCTTGGACCCCATGAATTTTAACCGCTGTTGCAACTGGGACTCCTCTTTTCCCATCATCCAAAGCCTGGGCCATTTTCTGAGGCTCATAGGTTTTTGTAGACGGACCCTTAGCTATAAATAAACCAAAAAACTTATCACCAATTATCAACACTTAACAGCCCATTAACGACACCCAATGTCCATAATTGGATACATACATGATATGGCAATGAAATGCATATTGGCAATATCATTAATTGAAATTCATCGTGTTTCAGTAGCCATAGACTAGCAACAAATTGCCCTACTGATTTTAAAGTGATATAGTCCCCATTTGGACAGTAATATACCAGCAACAAATTCCTCGAGTATTTTTTGATCGAAACTCTTCGAGTTTTAGTAGCCACAGCCTAGCAACAAATTGACTGACTGATTTTAAAGCAAAATAGTCCATATTTGAATAGTAGTAGCCCAGCAACAAATTCCCCGATTGATTGAATTTAAATTAAAAATCAGTCGGGGAATTTGTTGCTGGGCTATTACTATCCAATTGTGGACTATATTGCTTTAAAATCAGTCGGTCAATTTGTTGCTAGGCTGTGGCTACTAAAACTCGAAGAGTTTCGATCAAAAAATACTCGAGGAATTTGTTGCTGGAGTATTACTGTCCAAATGGGGACTATATCGCTTTAAAATCAGTAGGGTAATTTGTTGCTAGGCAATGGCGGCTAAAACACTACGAATTTCAATTAAAAATCAGTCGGGGAATTTGTTGCCGGGCTACTACTATCCAAATATGGACTATATGGCTTTAAAATCAGTCGGACAATTTGTTGCTAGGCTGTGGCTACTAAAACACGATGAATTTCGATCAAAAAATACTTGAGGAATTTGTTTCTGGTGTATCATTGTCCAAATATGGACTATATCGCTATAAAGTCAGTAGGGCAATTTGTTGCTAGGCAATGGCGGCTAAAACACTACGAATTTCAATTAAAAATCAGTCTGAATTGGTTGCCGGGCTACTACTATTTATAGCCCATCAAATCCTGCTTGCTCTAGTCACATCAGTGGATATTTTCCAATCCAAAACACTTGACCTATTCAGCCTTCCGTCTCAATTGGTATGCCTACCTGTGTCGTCCAGAATTTATGAGGCCAGAAAGTGGGTGTTTATTAGTTGTCTAATCCCTAACAAAACCTTTAGAACATTTGCCACATGACAGAAAAACACAAGTGTTAATCTCCTGCCTTGACTAGGTCATACAAAAGTAACACATTTGTATTTGGTTAACGTCATTGAACAAATGAAAGATGTCTTTTTGTAATACCAAACATTTTAGTGGTAAACTGTTTGAAGCTTGCTTAAAAACAGATAAAATTTAAAACAGAGCATTATAGAATCAGATTAATTAATAAACTATAAACATGCTAAGCTGAATTGATACAACTTTTTGACAACACACTCAACTAACTGTAAATTTGGAGAAAGTATTAAATGTCATATTTCCAGTAACTTTTCACTTGTATAATAAATAAGTATCTACTTTTGAAGTGATAAGTAAAATAAATAGTCTGATCTATAAGGTAACACACCTACTAATTAAATCAACAAAATTACTCATCATTTAATTGCAGATAAATTTTATAATAATTTTGTATTAAAAATCAAATTTTACGTTTATGTGTTACATCTCAGTAATATGATGTTATTAAGACAATTAGGAACTGATTTAAAATGCTGGTGAAACTTTTTATTCATTTGCGAATTATGCTACACTCACATACTTATTATTTCAGAACTATATGAATAAACATTACAGGGAAAGGGGAATATTGAAACACCACTAATGTGGAAAATAAAACAGATATCAAAAAGTAGAAGAAACAATATTAAATATTAAAATCAGCAAAGCTAGTGGATCGGAAGAAAAATATTGTATATAAGGGATATTGAACGAAGCTCGGAGGGCAGACACAATACTAAGGAATGGGAGAAGACCCTGTTAGTTCCAATTTACAAGAATCGGAAGATTTCAAATTGGACAAAGGTTAACAAGATGACTGAATAAGTCTATTCCGATTCATACTAGCTAAGGAATGTTGGATACTTCAGTATAGTCTCACTATCATTAGAACTAGTATATGCTCATGACTTCATGGAGCAACAATGAAAGTAAAATCGAGAGTATATATGACAATAATGGTACTTACCATTGGTATATGAGGAAGTGAAATGAGGGTAACAGATATATAGTAAAATAAACACTCTTGAGGTGTAATACTTATGAAAATAAGAGAAGAACCAAAAGGGGACAGAATGAGAATACCCACAAAGTTCGTTTGTTCGTTCCTAATAGTATAGACGTAAAACTTTGAATTCTTAAAGTGATTAAAGTGTGACAATAAAAAATTTATTCATGAAATAAAATTTAAATAGAAATTGCCTATTAATTTCTCACCCCCCAATCATGGGTACTCCGAACACCACAAAGTATACCCGAAAATTAAGGGAGAAAATTCATAAACTGAATACCATCAAACCTGAACTATTTGCTAGTGAAAATCTGTTGAGTGATAATACTGTGTGCATGAAAAACAATTCAAACGATTTTAAAAACAATCTAAAACCCGCAGTGAAAGTTAAAACATCCTCAAGAAGGGCCATAAAGAAAGGTACGTTCAAATCCAAAAGTATTAAAAGAAATAAATTTAAACATTCAGTAAAAACTTCCACTGCACAAAAACTTATCAGACAAAGAGGTGTCTGAGAAGTAAGTAATTCAAAATTCTAAGTCGCCAAATGTTGATGAAAAACTAAGTCAACCAGCAGTATTTATAGATTCCCATAATGACTTCAAATATTCTAATGAAATAAATACGATTAAAACCAAAAAACTAGAATTAAAGAATAAAAACCTAAACTCTCTTAAATTGGTTTATTTAAACTAGCAAAACATCGATAATCAACGCTATCATTTCTCAATTAAACACAGAAACATTAGAAGTTAATAGTCTAGGAAATAGAAATAAAAATTGTTTAGAACACAATAAAAAGACACACAAATTAATGATTAACAAGTGTATAGAAAATTCTGTCCTTACAACTAAGTCAAATATCAAAGTTCGAAGCCTAAATCTAGATATACCCACTTGTCTTGGAAACAATTCAAATAGAACTTCAACGCCAGACAAATCAGAAATATCCAAAAGGAAATTTATTCATAACAATATGGAAGTATATACAATTGGGTATGAGACAAGTAAATCCACCTCAGAGGACTCGAACAGTTCACAAACCAAAAACCTACCCATAAAAATGACAATTACTATGGCCCAAGTACATAAACAAACGAACCCATCCTGGGCTCAGGGAGTAGAAGACCAAAATGAAAGTATCGCTGATAAAACAACTACCGACAAATTTAAGTCACAGTACGAGACACTGATTAAAAGAAGTAAGCCAATTACAGCCAGAACACTAGACATGACGCCCAAGGATGTAGAGGATCTAAACGCTATTACAACTGTTACGCAAAGTGAACAAATGGAAGTTTCTGAAGTGATGCCCACAGATTTTATTAAACCGAAAAAGTATAGAAAATTCACTGATATTATCAAACAATCATCCCAGAGTCAACAAACCGCAGTTACTCATAACAAATATGACTCGTTATCAGAAGTATCTGATGATGACCAACGAGAAAAGAACAAATCAGCTATGGTCACTATTGATATACAAAAAGCATTTGACTCTGTATGGCTCGAGGGATTAATTTATAAATTAATCAAAATAAATTTACCTAAATTACTTAATTAATATAGTTCACTCATATGTTACTAACCGTAAGTTTTATGTAAGCATCAATGAAGACTCGGCTGGACCTTTCCCCATAAAAGCCTGGGTTCCTCAGGGCTCAGTTCTATCACTTTTGTTATATTCAATATTTACCCACGATTTACTAACAACACCACAAGTATTAACAGCCATGTATGCAGATGGCACCTGTTTTGTAGCATCAGCAAAAGTCTCTGACACTGCACTTCACAATGTACAGATACACATAAACACACAAATCATACCATACCTGAGAGAGAATAAGCTAACTATCAACACATCCAAGACGGAGTACTTGTTACTCAGAATAATCGCAAGGAAAAACAGCGTATTGCAATATCAGCTGTGCATTGATGAACAACACCTTTTACCCAGTAACACTTTAAGTTATCTAGGATATACTTTACAAGGTAACACAAACGCTAATGCACATATAAAGAAGCAAGTTCAAAAAGCTAAAATTGCAATGAGCAGATTATATCCCATCATATGCAAAAATAGTTATCTCTCAATGGCAAATATATTAATCATATATAAACAAATCATCTGTCCAATATTTACATATATGCCGCTCCAGTGTATTTTACTGGCACAAAACACAATTTCCATACCCTGCAGGTGGTACAGAACAAGTGTCTCCGCATGGCAATGGAATACAAAACATGCTACCCCAAACTTCCAAAAACCTCATGGTTACACGAACAAGCGTCAAGGCCTTCATATCAAAAATTTCATTTAATTTTTACAATCACTGTCTTCTGCACGGGCTGCTATACACA
Source organism: Galeruca laticollis (assembly GCA_963921935.1). Taxonomy (NCBI): domain Eukaryota; kingdom Metazoa; phylum Arthropoda; class Insecta; order Coleoptera; family Chrysomelidae; genus Galeruca; species Galeruca laticollis. The sequence continues at coordinate 146,233,282 of OY998176.1, read as the reverse complement.
TAACTGATTGTTATCTCCAACAACCAACTGCTTCAACTTAGGAGTTAACCTAGTTACTCCTAAAAACAAGTCCATATCATAAATCAACTAAAACAAAATTGTATCATTACCAACTTCAGCCTAGTTGCCGTCTCACATAACCTAACCCAATGTTCGATTTCGAAACCCTGTTTTTCAGCTGCTTTTCAGGGACATACCAGTCGAAAAAAACTAGAGGGTCATAATTCTATACCAGGGACAAAGTAACTTCCCCACCCAGAAACAATTGGATGATGCCACAAGAGCAAGGAGCCAACTCATACCCTCAGACGTACACAAGTGGCTCGGAAATGGCCAGAACGTCGGCATTACTTACTTATTGTATATTTCTTGAGCTACATGTAATTAGGGATATAAACTATTGTAAATAAAGACCTTTTTTAAAAAAATGAGAATACTTAACCCATTTTCAGAATGAACCAGTCAAACTGAAAATTACTAAAATAATCTCAGTGTTTAAGAGAATTATAATAAATATTAATGATAATATAGTTGATTTAAAGAATATATAACAATTATAAGTTCACATGAGCTAGAAATGGACTACATAAACTATGGAAGTTTAGATCCCATGAAAACTAGAAATGTTTGAGCATGGGCAAGTATACGTCATTTTCACAATATCTTATGTCTTGTATGGTTGAACCTATAATATCAATATTAATGCGAAAGTTGAAATTTGTGTTAAATGCCCAATAATACAAATCAAGCACAACATTAAAATTATTTAAATCAGCACAATTATAAGGGTTACACAAGATATTTATAACTAAATGTTTCTATGAAACAAATAGCTTATGTATGGTTTGTCTTTATAGGTAAATTAAGTTCACATTTCATAATTATAGTTTTGTTAAAATTTAGTGAGAGAAGATAGATTAATAAAACAAGTATGGAAAGCAAAATCCAAGAGAATGAGAAGGGGAGATAGACTGAGAAAGATACAAACAAGTAGAATTGGAACACAGAAACAAATAATAAAGGACTAAATTAACAAATCATGGCTGAAGAGGAGATTATGAAAAGGATAGATAAGTGGATAATATTTGATTATGATGTCTTATAAACGAAATAAGAAGGAAATATACCAATATGTGGAAATAGTTGAAACATGTTTTTGACAAATATCTGTCCTTAGATCTAATTCTATTACAATTTCAATTTTCATAAGTTCTCACTCACTAGTAAATATTACACAAATAACATGTGATAATTTACTTATACTATATCTATACTCAAATTTTTGTTATATTTTACATCATTTTGCTGATCTAATAATATGATTTTTCATAAAATATAAATGTGTTGACTTTTCAACATTTGTGTATATTTCTAAAAACCTTTTCAAAACCTAGGTTCGTATGACAGATGCTTACTACAGAGCCTTGTTAGCACTTCCAGCAGAATCAAGTCCAGCAGGTATACTTCATGCAGGTCAGGCTGAGTTAGGACTACCATCGAAACAAGACAGACATTCTGGCACGTTAGGGCACCATGATAGATCAAATTCAGCTCCAAATGTTTGCTTAAATAATGTCAAAGCTTCCGGAGATGAGTATCCAAAGACATTACCAATTTGCAGGTAAATAAAATTACTTAATTTATTAGTATTGTGTACCTACTTGCACGTCCAGATTCTGCCATCTGGCTTTGCTAAATGGCATTGCCAAGAGTGTTGTGGACTTTTAGTTGGAACATGCCATTTGGCAAGGCCTTGCCAACAGGGTTTCCAGGCGAGTGTCAGTCCAAATCAATGCAAGCCTAGTGGCAAAATTAAGTGAGGATGTGCCAATGTTGGCTTTCTATGGTCAGTTGATATCGGCGATTGTATTAAGTGCATGATTGTTTTTCTTTTCATATTTTATTAAATATCGAGTGGTCAAATATGGAGTGGCCAGATTTAATTTGTCTACTTTGTCCGAAATTAAAACATTCATTAAATGATTGACACTGTACTTAACTTTACCACTTTTTAAGCTAGGACTTACCCAAAATCGTCATTTCCTTGATTTCCTGGCTTCACCATTTTGATGTACTATAAAAACAGTTACGGCAGCAATAGGCAAGTTGTCGGCATACATTGTGGTTGGCTAAATAGTTACTGACTTTACAATGTGGACACAATGAATGGCATTTGGCATCGGCATCTGATTTTGACATTCGGCAAAGCCAGATGGTATATATCGGCATAGTGTGGATAGGCCTTAAATATTGACAGGAGTAGTCAAAACATATCAATTTAGACACAATATTTTATAGAGTAATATATTTCTGAATTAGATGCAATTCTTATTTTAAAATTATTGCACTATATATCTTTTTAAAATGATCTAAAGAAGAATTTTGAGAGGAGGAAGAGAGGTAATAATTTTGTTGATATTGTTAAATATAGTAAGATAATGATTTAAAGCCTCTTCCCATAAAAGTTCTAACTATTTTTCCATGAATGTGTTTTATTTTAGCTAAAGTTTTAAAACTAATATACTGCATTATTTGTCAATGAATATCTAGGCAAAATTCTATTATAAGACTACTCTTTATATCAACTTAAATAACTATGCTGATACTAGAATAAGAATAATATAACCCACAATAAATATCTACAAAAGATTGATTATTACTGTAAAACAATCGACATTATTTTATTTGTGGTTCTATCATCCCTAATAATTTGTTTAGTAAAGTATGTTTGGAATACTGAAATCATTAATATGCAATTTGAATTTGATTGTATTCATATCAAGTTAAAATTGAAACAAAAACTATCACAAACACAAGAAAAACTTACCATACTATATTGAACTAACATTAAATTCGTAAAATTATCTTCATTCATTCTATAATAGTTGAGATAAATCTGAGTTGGTAAGAGATTGAATTCATAGTCATTCCTTAATTTTCAAAATCTCTGGCTTGAAAAGCACTGGCCCAGTTTTTGCTATGATCATATTGCATTGAAATTATTTTTAATACCTAGAGGACTTGAAGGAGACTGTCCACCACATTGCAGAAGTACCCAGGCATCTCCTACAGGCTCTCTACAACCTCGTCGGCAGCGTGCCAAATCTGCAGATGAAAGCAAACCTCTCCTCGCTCCTCGTGAAAGTATTGAAGACTGGGAAATACCGGCTGATGAGATTCTCGTCGGTTCTAGAGTTGGATCAGGATCCTTTGGTACTGTATATAAAGCCCATTGGCACGGACCTGTGGCGGTAAGTGCTTTTAAAACCGCATTATATGTATGAAGAATAAACTAATAAAAATCTGGAAATTAAAATATCTTGATAATATTCTAATTTTTGTAGGTGAAAACTCTAAATGTGAAAATTCCAACAATTGGCCAACTACAAGCATTCAAGAACGAAGTAGCTGTGTTGAGGAAAACTCGACATGTCAACATTCTTCTTTTTATGGGGTGTGTTAGTAAACCACAGTTAGCAATTGTAACTCAATGGTGTGAAGGTTCTAGTTTGTATAAGCATCTACACATTCTGGAAACAAAGTTCCAATTATTCACGTTAATAGAAATAGGTACTGATCATTTTAATTTTAATTATTTTACATAGATATAACTTTTTATTATATCTTATAGGTAGACAAACAGCACAAGGTATGGACTATCTACATGCCAAGAATATTATTCACCGAGATCTAAAATCGAATAATATATTTTTACACGATGACCTAACAGTAAAGATAGGGGACTTTGGTCTAGCTACGGCCAAAATTAGATGGTGAGTTTTCCAAAAACATTTTAGGTGATTACAGTTTAGATTACAATTTACTTCCAATCAATTTTTTGATTATTTGTAAATTTTAATCATGAGCAAAAAATAAATTTTGTTGCAATCATTCAGAAGATTATATTATACAAATTAGGGCAAACTGAGGCCAATTGTTTCACACTAACATGTATAATGTATGTCTTCTGATAATGATGGTTCCTTGTTAGTATTAAAATTACATTGATACAGTTGTTTTGCACTTTGTAAGTAATTACGATTCCCAAAGGTTCCTCATATCTGACAAACGGGTTTTCAAAAATAAAAATATAGGTTATTAATAGAACTTCATTTGTATATTTTTTCAATAAAATCAGTTTGTAGACCTAAGTTCAATAAGTATATTCATAAACAATATCTTCATTAGGTCTGGTTCACATCAATTTCGTCAACCGACAGGCTCCATCTTGTGGATGGCCCCAGAAGTAATCCGTATGCAAGAAGACAATCCATACAGTTTTCAATCTGACGTATACGCTTTTGGCATTGTGATGTTTGAAATGTTAGCGGGACAATTACCATACTCGCATGTTAACAACAAAGACCAGATACTCTTTATGGTCGGTAGAGGATATCTTAAGGCCGATCTCACAAAACTGAGGTAATGTATCAATTGTAATACCTTCAATTTACCTGTGGTATCATCAAGAAAGTACTGGAAATTGGTCATTTAGAAAGCCTGCTTGAAGGGATTCTCGAAATTCTTTGTCACTAAGTTGACACAACTCATGCGGTTATTTACATAATTGAAGCCGATTCTTGAAAGTATGTTTAAGAGATGTTTTGATGCATCGATTATTTGTTGGCATGACTGTATTCTTATTAGAAATTATAATTTAGATAAAATTAGTTGACAAAGTTTAGTTGGTGAGTAGATCAGCCGTTGGTATTTTAATTAACAGTACTATTCCCTTATTTTCTAGTAGGTGGGACAAATATCTGCATTAGCATCACGAACATCATTGCAGTTGGCACATATAGCTGACGTGAATTATATTTAGGACATTTCTAAATCTAATGAAGTGCAACACATTTTATGCACCTGGGAGCCCTGGCACTGTTTGATGTGAGGGAGTTTTGTCTCTATTGGTTTGTTTTGTAATAATTTTTCAAAACCTCAGGTGATTTTTTTCTTTAAAAACATTCCCAGGGAACTTACTGTAATTGGCTTACCTTTGATGATCATTTGCTGACACTGAAAAGACACTATCAGTTTTAATCATCGGTGTCTTTTAGGAGGATTTTTGTGTATTTCCTTTTATATAATGTATACTGTTTCTGGAACATCACATTTGTTGTCGTTCTGATTAGGAATTGATTTATTATTTGAGGATGTTTTGCTATACATTAACAAAATATGTATTTGTAGCTCTGGTGTACTGTATCCATAGAATGGAATCTGTTTAACCACTTGGTTCCTAGATCAGGCTGTATGATTCAGTGACTATTTATGGTCCATTCCATGTTCCAAACATTTCGTTTCTACTAACAATTTAATAATAATAATCTGTAAACCTTGTAAGTAGCCGTATTCACAGAAAATCAATTTTGTCAATATACAGTGTTAGGAACATTCTGTGGGCACATATATTTTATCGTCAATGTGTTAGAAAGAGACAAAATACATATAAATTCAGTGTATCATTCTTTTTTGCTAACAGGATATCATAAAGTGGAAAACGTGCAATAACTATATGGGCTAGGTACCTATGTCTGGTAGGCACCGCCTTCGAGAGGCATACAAATACAGATGTGTAATGTGGACAGTTTAGTTCATTAATTGAGAAATAGTAAGATTGTACTGAACTGATAGCTTAATGCAATGAACAATAAAAAAACAACATTACTTTTGTTTATCCCTTCATGATTAATTTACAAAGAAATAATTCAGTAGTAAAACTCTAATTCACTATATTAGTACGGATAGTATTGGAATAATAACATAACATGAGAAATAAGTCGATTTTAATTTGTATTAATAAATAATAGGTGTTTCCAAATATCTCAATTCTTATTTTTCGCTAACAGGATCTCATAAAGTGGAAAATATATGCCCAGAACGCCAGCGTTTTACAAATTCTTTGTAGCTACTAACAGTATTTCCAATGCATTGTTCTAATATTTGAACAAGTTATAAGAAGATTTTAATTATGATAATTCAAGAGGTTGTAACAGATCAAGATATAATTAATTCCATCTATTCGTTGAACATTTTATTGTAATGATGGAAATTGTTCTAGTTTTCAGTTTGAAAGCGGTTAAAACCTTTACTTTTTTTAGATTTGGCAACGTGGAATTGTTCTCGAAACATCTGCAGTGGTTCGAATGTGTTAGTAAAAAAAATGTTTGTGTCTTTATCGTTTGTATACAAATGAGAACGAATTCTCTGTGTAAACACACACACACGCACAGTACAAATTAAAAAAAAAACGAAAATAAAATCGAATTCTAATGAAAATGCCTACAATTTTTAAATAAAAGTAATATTATGATATGTAATAAATTAAAAAATAAAACTTCTTAATTCTTCAATGAGCTTAAATTAAATGTTCGAATAAACCCCCGCTTAGAGCTAAGCAGTAACCGAGACGGTTATAAAATTCTTGACGAACACATATGACCATTTCAGGTGTTATTTGCATACAAGTTTGTAATATTTGTTCCCTTAGTTCATTTAGAGAAGTGGCTCTGGTTTCTTGGAATCCATAAATTCTCGATTTTACATAACCCCAGAAAAAAAAATCGTTGGGAGCCTGATCGGGAGATCTCGTAGGCCATCTTATGTCGATAATTATGTGATGCACAACCGTCATGTTGGTACCAGATATCATTGAAGTTGACACCTAATTGTATGAGGGCAGGAGTAATTTGATTTTCCAGCATGTCCAAATATTTTTGTCCGGTTAAATGGCCGTCAATAAAATGTTCACCTAATATTCCACCCCAAACATTTAATTTTTGGGGATATTGAGTTCTACTATTGTAATGTTTGTGTAGATTTGTCCTTGACCAATATCGAATAACGGATGAATTATGTGCACCGTTGTATGGGAAAAGTCGATTCATCTGTGAACAAAATATTTTTCGAAAAGTTTGCGTCCAATTGTATTCTTTCTATAACCATTTCACAAAATTCCATTCTACGAAATTGATCGTCTGGAAAAATTCCATGGCTCTTTTTCAGTAACCATTTTTTTTAATACAGTCCGAATCGTTTTCGGATCAACATCAAAATCCTTTGCTAAATAAGTGGACGATTGTAGGGGATTATTTTCCACACTGGTACAAATAAAAATATCTCTTTCTTCTTTTTCGGGTTGGGTTTGACGATTTTGTGTACGCGGTCCATGTTAAGTAGGATTGACACATCCATGCTCTTCAAAAATTTTTATAACCGTTCTCACTTGTTTTTTGCTAATTGGTTGGGCATTTTCGAATGCCACAATAAACAAATTTTCTGCTATTTCTCGATATGAATGACCCTGGTAGTACCATTTTATAATTTGCACTTTATGGTGTACTTGCATACTCATTTTAATAAGATTTGCAAAAGATCGTTACTCATTCGCAAACAAACGTTTAGTGAAGTACCCAGATTGTACAGTTAAACATCTTCAAGAGGCGCACGCGCGATTCGTATTCGTCTGGTATAATATCTACGCTGGCTTTTAATTCTCTGTCTCATGATTGTCCTTCTCTAACACACTGGTAACGCCATGTGACCGTTATAATTTCCCGTTGGCCGTGAGAGGTTATCGTTTTACATTGAAATTAAATGTGACTGATTTCTCTCACAAATAAAAAGGAAAATTTTAGGGGCACTTACAATCTAACGCGTGGATTGAAAATGAAGAGAGGGGACAGATAAAAATAGAATAATTAGAGATGAAAACGAAATCGTTTTATCAGGAGCGTAGGAAACAGGCGGTTTACGTTGAGATATTTTTAAAACTAAAAGACAGTTAAACAAATATTAGCATACTACTTATTTTTCATTTTATGATATCATGTTAAAGAAAATGGTGATACACTGAATGCACTTGTTTTATTACAACATATTGTCGTTTTTGGACTCTATTGTTGCCATAGATTATTCCTTATGATGTTAATGAAAATTATTATGCTTATATTCATTAATTGTACCCTCAATATCGACGAATGTAATTTTTTTAGCTATCTTCGAGTGATTTTTTAGTGGTACTTATTTCAAATATCTACTAGGTAGGTTTTAATTTATTGTTCAAATCATATTAGCATGTACTATCCGAACTGGTATAGTGAATTAGTTTATTACTACTTGTAACGTTAAGTATTCCACCTCTAGGTATTTCAAAATTGTTTAAATTTTCTAGCCTGTATTTCGAGTTGTCTATTAGTGTTATCGATAAATGTATATATTAATTATATTCTCATTAGTTACCGTTCGTTTTGAAGGTAGAATTCGAATTTTTAGTCTGATAACCATCGAACAGTTATCAACATCTACATTTTTTGATTTCCGGGTGTAACTGGAAAATGGTACCTCGTGGTTTGAAGTGTGCATGTTGCTAGAAATGGAATATTAATAGCCTAGGTTGCTAACCTGTTGGGGGATTTGTTACTCTAGCAAGAAATTATTACAAAGATTTTGAGTGGATTGAATTGTTTGTTTGGATTGCTCAAAAATTCTCTTGTAACCTCTTCATTGAAGGATTTGTGCCGCTTACCGCATAGTTCCTGCTTCAAATACAAAGACCAGGTATGTCGTTTCTTTTTTTTTGCTTCTCTTATTTGTGTATACGTAGTGAGAGGCAGCTAAATAGTTCATGTAGCTTAGTTTAACAAAATAATTGTTAGAGTCGGGTTGTCCTAATTTTTATTATTCTACCTTTAGGAAGAATATTGAGGCCTTAATCACCATATTTGTTGAAGATTTCAGTCTTACGTGACTTACCGCATCTCTGAAAGATAACTCAAGGAACCCCTTGGCTATGGTAAGACTTATATTATTTAATTGGTAATTGTCTATTTTAACAAAGATAACTTTAGAGTTTTGGGGATGGTACATAGCCCATCTCTATACCGTTCGCTCGTCGTAAATTCTTTCGATAACTTATTTCATATTGTTCGTTTTTTTTGCGGTAACTACTTTCGAAAACAAAACAACTATTCCGGTTTAAAAATTATCATTAATGATTTTTGACTAGTGGCTTTTATATTAAATATACGTTCTTATTAAAATCAATGGTAATTAAGGATTTGAAAACTTTATTGAGTTTGGTCTTAAAAAGTTATTCATTCAAATATTTGTAACGTAGTATTTCCAAACCTATGTAGACGTACATCGACTAAATAACTATACGATCAGAGTCTGAGATGCTTGCGGCTGAACTCTAGTGGAGACGGTCGTGCGGTTCACAAATATAAATGATCTCAAATGGGCGCCAGATAAATTGTCCCAAGCATCCCCAAGTTCTCCATAAAACCCTCAACTTACCAAAAGGTTTATTACGATATTATAGAAGTCTTATTGTACATACAAAAGTAAACTACTCATAGGTCGAATTCAACTATTTAATAATGACAGTATTATTAATATAAAAAAAGGCTAACTAGAAAAATATTCTAGACTGAAATTTAATTATTATATGTTCCTACCGTAACACTTGCCAATATGTAGATAAATACACTTTCAGTTCTGTGGATGGTAGACACTACCTAGATTTCATTAATTTACTGACCGCTAAGGTGAGGAAAGCGTAGTTTAGTCGCTGTAGATAGAATAATCCAATAAAAAAAGATACACCGCTTGAGCTCAGGCGCATGCGCGAATAATCCAATTACCTATTGATCTCAACCCAAACCTTAGACGCAGTTTACAAATTATATATTTACCACACTACATAAAATATCCGCACAAGTACGACAAGTAGGCTTAACGACAACGGTAGAGTTACTACTAACTTAATTACTATGTCTCATCAACAAAAATAAGGTGTTACTAAATTCAAGGAAGGGAAACGATGGACTGGAAGTCTACAAACACAAATTCATGTCCAGGCTCAATAGTACACCTATCTTAATAAGTCGCTGCGTTTATTATTAGGAGAGATAGTACATCTCCTCATAAAATATTAAATCCAGCTAGTAGGGGTATATCAAGGATTATCACTACCTTAAACAAACTTGCGTGACTCCTTAGAATTAGAACCCAAAAAAAAATAAGCAATGATTACCAATCCCCTTATGCATTCGATCTGCTTTTATGCAAGAAAACTATCGAATAAATCATTTATTATCTATTTACAATTTGTTGATTACATTAAGATAACCTCTAATCTATTAAACGGGTTCTAGTACTCAACAAACAGTTAATGTTCATTTCTTATATCCGTATATATTTCTCATACACATCAAACTGAATAACTTTTTAAGACCAAACTCAATAAAGTTTTCAAATCCCTAATTACCATTGATTTTAATAAGAACGTATATTTAATATAAAAGCCACTAGTCAAAACTCATTAATCATAATTTTTAAACCGGAATAGTTGTTTTGTTTTCGAAAGTAGTTACCGCAAAAAAACGAACAATATGAAATAAGTTATCGAAAGAATTTACGACGAGCGAACGGTATAGAGATGGGCTATGTTATCTTTGTTAAAATAGACAATTACCAATTAAATAATATAAGTCTTACCCTAGCCAAGGGGTTCCTTGAGTTATCTTCCAGAGATGCGGTAAGTCACGTAAGACTGAAATCTTCAACAAATATGGTGATTAAGGCCTCAATATTCTTCCTAAAGGTAGAATAATAAAAATTAGGACAACCCGACTCGTAACAATTATTTTGTTAAACTAAGCTACATGAACTATTTAGCTGTCTCTCACTACTTACACAAATAAGAGAAGCAAAATAAAGAAACGACATACCTGGTCTTTGTATTTGAGGCAGGAACTACGCGGTAAGCGGCACAAATGCTTCAATGAAGAGGTTACAAGAGAATTTTTGAGCAATCCAAACAAACAATTCAATCCACTCAAAATCTTTGTAATAATTTCTTCCTAGAGTAACAAATCCCACAACAGGTTAGCAACCTAGGCTATTAATATTCCATTTCTAGCAAGATGCACACTTCAAAACACGAGGTACCATTTTCCAGTCACACCCGGAAATCAAAAACTGTAGATGTTGATAACTGTTCGATGGTTATCAGACTAAAAATTCGAATTCTACCTTCAAAACGAACGGTAACTAATGAGAATATAATTAATATATACATTTATCGATAACACTAATAGACAACTCGAAATACGGGCTAGGAAATTTTAACAATTTTGAAATACCTAGAGGTGGAATACTTACGTTACATACTGAATTATTTCTTTGTAAATTAATCATGAAGGGATAAATGAAAGTTGATTTTTTTTTATTATTCATTGCATTAAACTATCAGTATAGTACCATCTTATTATTTCTCAATTAATAAACTAAACTGTTCACATTACACATCTGTATTTCTAACCTTAACTTTTTTCATTGCGATCTTTAACATAATGAGTTGTTTATACAACACACATTGCTGTGGTAAATTGACTAATAATAGCCTGAATGCGTTTCTAATTTGTTTATTTAAAACTGTAAGTAAAAGCCAGACATAAGAGCTACTGCACGCTTCTCGAAGGCGGTGCCTGCCAGACATCCCATTACACATACAGTTATTTCGTTTCTCACTTTATGATACCCTGTTAGCGAAGAGGAGTAATACACTGAATTTATATGTATTTTGTCTCTTTCTATCACATTGACGCTAAAACGTATGTTCCCTCGTGATGTTCCCAACACTGTATATTCTATATATGTAAATACTTAGTACTCCATTAGATTTATATATTTTTAAATGTAGATCAGATACTCCAAAAGCGCTGAGACGACTTACTGAGGACTGCATAAAATTCGACAGAGTTGAACGCCCGTTATTTCGACAAATCCATGCGTCGTTGGAAGGATTACTACGGAACCATCCGAAAATTAGTCGATCAACCTCCGAACCTAACATGAATCGAACGCATCTCCAATCAGATGACTTTATGTATACATGCTCGAGTCCTAAGACACCCGTACACTTCGGTGCGGGTAGTTTTCTCTTCTATTCTAGCGGTACTGGTAACATTTGAATTTATGGATGTCTTATCAATTCTGTTGTATGTGTGCGAGTCGATTTTATTGATGCTAAGTGTTGAAGAAGTATTCCAACGTCCTCATAGTTTTGAATCTGTTGTTGACTAAGAGATTGTAGCGGTACCATTTGCTTTATTTTAAATATTTTTTTTATTTATAACCATTACTATTTTACTATTTGGATTATATTGTACATTTGTGGCAAATTATGTCATTGCTAAAATGAGGTGTTACTATTGCATAAATATGAATAATGTATCAAAATATTGAGAAACAAAAACGAGTTTGGCTATATTTTGTGAAGTTTAGTTACATTTATTCTTAAAATTAGTTTTATGAAACCTATCAGAAGAACAAATAGTTCTTTTTAAAGGGTGACCAAATAATTATTTGAGGGGGCTCTACAATTACTATTTTTTAATATACTTTTAATTTCAAATTATTATTGCAACTTGAGTGCCAAAGAACTATGTTATCGGTATTGCTGTTAGGGTTATTTCTGATCCAAAACATTTCTTATCCTTCATCAGAACTGCTTGATAACATTTATTTCTCGATGTTGCTTAACTGTAGCAATACTCTTTATACAACTCATTAAGACTACATACAATAGGTAGAACCTCCAACTCCAAGATATTGAAAGGGGAAAGTGGAGGACATAATTTTTTTGTTCAAGTTAATCTCTTTTATACCACAGCACCATAACGGTAGTAAAAAAATATAATTATTATATGTAAGTTGTGCTTAAAAGAAAATTTGATTAAAACAATTTACTTACAATTGTAAAGAAAGTAGATGTATGTCTCATTTATGATACAACAGTATTTGATGGAAATATTTTATTCTTCTAATTTAACCTAATTGAAAATTTAGAATTGAAGTGTTTATTGTTAGAATGTGATAAGCCACAAACGTTAGCGAATTGAGTTTCATTTTGTGTCATGTCCTGTATGACAAGCCACACGCGAGATATTTCGCTTATCTTCCAAGAGATGGCGATAGTATACTTAAATCATGTTATTGTATTACTGCAATTTAAGTTGAATTTTATGACAGAACATGACAAGGCACATCAAAATGGCAACCAATCAACCGGGGTGTTCTGCTGCAATTGCTCGTATCAAAAGCACTAGTGATGAAGTAGAATCGACATTCGATGACAGTGACATGGATAAAGATTTTGCACCTAGTGATGAAGAAGTACAGTACCAAAAACCTGAGGTATTTTGATACGTAACCAACTGAACATTTCATTCGAGCTTCCATAGGCCATGCCTGTACCAATGTTAACTACAGGTCCTGCATTCTATTGCAGAAAGATTTGGCTATACAACTGGTCAAGGCGACATGTTTCTGTGGACAGAAGATATTGCAAAAAGGGGAAGTGATTAGGTTGCATCCATACTTCCGAAATTTCTGAGCACAAAAACAGACATTGAAGGTCTCATGATTTTCACATACAACTGTCCTGACCAAAACAAGAATTATCTTTTGCCTTCCTTTTAGATAGTTGGTAAAAGAAGAGATTCAAACTATCACCCACTATTTTCTAGTTAGTGGTCATACACATTTGCCATCAAACAGAGATTTTGCCCTAATAGAAAAAGGTCGCTGGAGGTATGCACCCATAATCTATTCACCTAAAGAGTGGCATGAAATCGTTAGGGAATCCAACATTCAAGGTAACTGTAATGAAGCAACAATACAAAAGTATTGTATGTGAAACATACAGTAGTACATGGTGATTACACAGAGTTGAATATAACAAAAATGGGAAGTCTTGTCACTACACAATTATCAGATCTGAAAGGAAAATACAGAGAACCATTGAACATCCCTAATAAGAAGCTTGATAATGTTAAATCACTAATGCCGTACGTTCATCCAGTTCATCATTAATTCTACAATAACTTATGACGTGATTATCACAAAACAAAAAATGAAGAGAATGAAAATCAAGACCAAGTGAAGCTTCTGATCTTCATTTCTCATTATTATCTATTATGTTCCTTTCATCCATTAAAATATGAGTTACGTTAGCTTACAATATTATGCCTCTCTTCTGCCTATAAAATGATCTAATAACACTCATAATTGATTATCAATATTATGTACCAATGTACAATATTCCATAAATTTTAATACATATAATCATTGATTTCTAGAGATTATGTTTTTGTGACTTATCACATTCTAACAATACGCCCTTCAATTCCTTCAAACAAAAAAATCATGTTTTTATCGACGCATGTCCATCGATCCCAAAATTATTTTACACTTTGTGCACTGAACTGTTTTTTACACATCTGATGGTCATCTTTTACATGTTCAAAGTGGCCAATACTGTCTCTTTTGATTCTCGATTCGGGAATTCACTTCGTTGGCCCTTTCTTTCTCTTTGCTAAATACATTTTTTTAATGTAGCTACTAGAAGGTCTGCCGCATTTTAGGGGATTATTATTTCTATTGCATAAAATCTCGGCCACTTATGATATGAATGTAAGAAGATCTGTTATTTCCTATTTGTTATAAGTATGTGCTTTACAATCCTGTTTGAAGTAGCTAACTATTGACAACAGCCATGTCCAGGAAATGAAAAAAAAATCGTAAATAATATTTTTTGGATTTAATGTAGATTCTGTAGTAGGCCAATAAACCATCTATTAAATCACACTTCACATAAATGTATTGTCTATAGATACAGCAGGTGACAGAAATATGAGTTTTTCTTGGTTTATCAAATCTTTGTACAACTTCTTTTGTGCGATATGCAGAAGAACATGTAGAAGCTAAATGAACAGATTTAGTATCCATACATTTTATAGCTCTGAGATCAACAACATTTATTGTAGTTTGCTTTTCTTCAATTGAACCTCTTCAATTTTTTTTCATTTCGTGATCTGACGTAAAAGTGAGGAAGGAACCATTTAAATTGTACATAAACCAAAGATTCCTACTGTATGTAGCAGAATTAATAATTCTTTAGAAGAAATCAATTATCAAAAAATACCAGAAAATGTTTATTGCCGGGAACATATTGGATTATTTTCAGGACTACATTGGAGCTCCCCGATGTCAGAAAAACTGGGGTTGTGTTTTCATTTCACTCAAAATTGTGATTAAGGCCATTGGCATCACATAAATCATGTAACCCCATTTGAGGTTATATTGACGAAGATAAGAATTTTCCCTGCAGGGCACAATTTACTGATCAACACATAAAAATTGTTGCATAGGTATAGCTCTGAAATTGTTTACTAGACCTTATTTTGAAAGGATGGTCTAGATCATGTTGGTCTATTTTTTAATTATTCATGTGAATATTCATTTTTATCTGCTGAAATATGTTTCTGCTCATAATATTAGCAACTTGAGCTATTTTGGTTGCATAAAACTTCGGACACTTATGATATGAAAGTAAAAAGATCTGTTATTTCCTATTTGCTATAAGTATGTGCTTTACAATCCCGTTTGAAGTAGCCAACTATTAACAACAGCTATGTCCAGGAAATGAAAAAAAATCGTATATAATATTGTATTATGTAATGGTATAGTGAATATATACATATGTCTATGAACTGCTCCATTTCTGTTATAGTGATTGGTAGTACTCAAAAATAGCTATTACGAGAAAACAAATTGATGTTTTGTTGCTAAAATAGATTCTATACAAAGTAAAAAATACATCCAAAATAGTATACTAATATTTATTACAACAAAAGTTATCATTTTCTGTGTAATTTTACAATTTATAATTGCTGAAAATCACACTGAACATTACTCTCTGGCTCTTTCAAATAAAATGTGGTTTTAGTGATGTGTTTACTGACATGTGTGTTGTATTGTATGTAGATACAGCAGGTGATACAATATGAGTTTTTCTTGGTTTATCAAATCTTTGTACCATAAAATGGGGTGAATAGTAGGGCAGGCTGAAATAAGTCGTTTTTAAATTTTATTTGATAATGTTGATGCGCTAAAAGGGCCAAATGTTTTTTTGTTAAAATTGAAATTCCGCTACTCAACAAAATATTCATTAAGTGATTCTAATTACTCCTATAAAATATACACCGAAGATTCCTACTTAATGAAGAGAGAAGAGAATACAATTTCATCTCCACTTTCTGTACTCTGACTGCTGGATAAAACAGATTTTGGCTCAAAATCTGAATCTCCGTCACTGTCCTTTGGTGGTATCGGAGTATTTGTTTTACTTTGATTTTTATTCATCTGTAAAAAAATGTATAACTCGTTACCTACCATCGTTACATATTTGAGAGAAAAGTATAGAACCGGTATAATCCAGTGTATCACATTTGAACCGTTGTCTTAAATATGATAAGAACTGAAAAATAGCTATTACGAGAAAACAAATTGATGTTTTGTCGCTAAAATAGGCTCCATACAAAGTCTACTAATATTTATCACAACGAAACTTACCATTTTCTGTGTAATTTTACAATTTATAATTGCTGAAAGTCGCACTAGACATTACTCTCTAGCTCTGCCAAACAAAATGTGGTTTTAGCGATGTGTTTACTAGACATGTGTGATGTGTTACAATCAGCAAATTCGGTAAATATCAGTACAATTAGAATTAAATGGTTCCTCAACAGAAATACCATGATTTTTAGATATTTATTAATAGGTACGTATCAAATATAATACTGTGATATGAAAGAGGTTAACAATATTCTCTATTCACTTGTTGTTTATTGACATAACTCTAAAAACATATTCATAAATAAAAGTTATAAAGCATTTAAACTATAAAGTTCATAATATGCCACTTTACTTATGAAAATATGATTCATAGTACATTACATGCAAGTAATAACACATTTATGATTATTCATATAAGTTTGAACATATACATGTTAGTAACACTTTTAGTTAAAATGATGCCGTTGCTATCTCTGCTGTATATTGTTGTTTTTAGGTGGATATGTCCAAATGCACTGGTTAGTCTGAAAAATGTTGAAATTTTTCCTATTGGTGACTATTCTATTCTAAACTTATTGGATAGTTTAGATGATAATTTTTTTTGAGAGAATGAGATATTGGTATGAATGAAGAACATTTTTACTTTGTGTAACAGTACAAACATTCTATTTGTGGAATTAGCCACTGTTTATTATTTAACTTTACATACATATTTAAATGATTTCGGAATGTGCAGGATCAGCCTATTTAGTTAATCTACAAAACTACTTTCTACATTTATTAAAACTATGATAAGTAGTTTTATATATTTTTCTCATTTATTTTTATCGCTTAATGCCGCTTTCACCACAATGGTTAATATCAGTGAAGAATTAAAAAGAAACATGGAATAAAGAGACCATCACATGATTAAAGACAAATATATAATGATGTTAAATTTTCATATTTTGGACTGAACTGCAATTACAACATTTTTTCCACTTCAGATAGATAATATGGTGGGAATTGCAAGACTGAGACACAGAATTCTTTTTTGAATGACTTTTTTTTAAATTTTATATCTCTGGGCAAACTTCAATATAAACAATATAGATATTTTCTTTTTAATTTTTTTATATTGCGAAAAATATGTCGTGAAATAGATGAGGCATTAGGACATTCCTTCTAGAGAAAGTTCCAAACATGGTTGGACCCATAAACTTAACTTATAAGTCATATCTCTAAACATAATCACAAAACATCTAAAACTTCTTAAAATGTGTGTTCATTACTTTTTGGTATTGGCAACAAAACAATTCTGATACAGAAATCCTCTGAACAACTGAATGATGATTGTTTATTTTATAAAATAATAGGACAAATCCTCGAGTAGGTGAATTTTTATTAATTCAAATTGCTCGGCTACTATGGTCGCTTGCACAGGAGCGGTTACAATATATTATGTATGATGGTTCATTAATTCAATATGAGTACACAGTTGTTCTATAGTATGGTAAAGTTGCACATCTTTAAGAAACTCAAGTAGGTAGGTAATTGGTTCAGTGTTATTTAGGATATATTTGTAGTTCAGTTTATGCTCAAACTGTTGTCAGTATATTTGTGAGATTCAATTAAAATGTTTTTCATAGTTAGTTTGGAGTTACAGCTGGAACAAATGAGTCTCTAGGTAGTAGACATGGTAAGTCTTGAATGACCTATTTTTATTCTTCCTACCACAGCCAAATCTTGCCTTGAGAGATCTTCAAAACTACTTGATTGAGGATGACCTATCGAGTGGGGTATTTGGCGTAAGGATGTGCCAACAGTGCCCCAAATCTGCTGTCATGTTACTCTGGTTTTTCTTTTGAAGTGTAATTTTAAATCCTTGCAAAACACTTAGCAGCAGCAAAAGTATCGCATAATTCTAATAGTTGTTGTAATTCGTTTAAAAAGAGATATTATCAAGTAATTATGAGATTACCCTCTGTAATGAGAAATAAAACAAATGATGCCAAATGTTTTTAAATGATTATTTTTTAGTGTCTTAAATGAAACTCACTGTTTCTAGCTAATTCCACAATATAATGAAAATTCTAAAAAATTGACAATGGTTTTGATAAATCAATATCATCGTCAGAATGACAGAAGTTACATTTTATTTGATGCCTACCTGATGTTTAGTAGTTATTTTTGTGTAGATTCCACGAAGTAAGAGTCGAGACAGTTAATTTGATTATTTTTTGTCCACTTTTTTTACAAATTAAAAAGTCAGCGATTTCAGTATTATTTCTTTAGTATAGTAAAATATTGGCTAGTTACTTTTCTACTATAAATTAGTTTCTGTAGTAATAATAATAATACTAATGTTTATTCAGAAAAAAAACGAGTAAATAAAATACATATTATAACAAATGCAAATAAGCATGGTAACTACACAGAAGCTGTTGAAAACAGCTTGTTCGTGGTAGGTATTAAAATTTAACAATTTAAATATATATAACTACCTAATTATAACATAAGACATAAATACAAAATATGAATTATAAAGTATTGTTACGAAACAGCACACTGGTATAGTCCCTTAATCCGACTCTGTCTAAGCCAGGTATGAAAGTTAAAATTATGGCGGACGCGCAGGGTTTCCTAGAATTGTTTACGAATAGTGACTATCTTATCTACATTGTTTTTGTGACCAGTCTCATCTAAAAAATGCCAGAAAGCCAATTGTTTTTGTACTCTAGAATTATCTAGTGAAAAAGGCATTAATATATAAGGGACCGATCAAGAAAAGTTTAGTTTAGTTGATAATTTGACATCGTGTGATAAACAAGTAAATAAGTGAATATAAATTAGTCAACTGTTTATATAAATTAGTTTAAGTGAATATACTGTGTATATAATTAGTGAACAGTGTAGTGTTTAAATAAATTAGTAAGTGTTTAAAATTTATCCCACTCGTAATAAAAACTTTTAATAAATAGGAAAAACATTACATTGGTGTTGTCAGAAGTGGGATAATATAAATAAATTGCTACGTAAAAATGGCCAAGAGATTATGTGATCTGAAACTGACGGAATTAAGAGCAGAATTGGAAGGTCGTGAGTTGGAAACGTGCGGTAAAAAAAGTGAGTTAGTAGAAAGAATTAAAGTGGCACTGGAAAATGACGGCTTAGATCCAGAATTATTTTTATTCAATGACGAGGCTTCCACCTTAATCTCGTCAATTTCTGCCATGGCAGAAAAGATTTCAACTAATGTGAAAAATTATTTTTCTGCCATGGACGAGAAGATTTCTGCTATGAAGAACGACATCTCTGATAATATGGACGAGAAGATTTCTGCTATGAAGAACGATATTTCTGCTAACATGGACAAACTTTCTGCTGATATCTTATTAATGAAAAATTATATTGCCGCTGACGTGGAAAATAAAATTTCGTCTCTTAAATCGGATATTGAGGATAAAATCACAACGATGGACGAAAAAATGGAGAATGAAATGACAACTATGGACGAAAAAATCGAGGAGTTAGGGAGTAAGATAACAGATTTAAGAACACTAGACACGCCAGCAGAACAAAAGAAGATCGAGATATGCAAGCCAGCAACATAACCCAAGACAGAAGATATTAGCAGTTTTGCCCGAGTCAAGGATCCAACGTTCGACGGAAAGACATCGTGGACCAATTATGGGAAACAATTTGAAGCAGCCGCTAGAGTGAATAATTGGTGCGATAGGGAGAAGGCAGTAAACTTAACCATCGCGCTTTGGGGATATGCCTTAGATGTACTTCAGACGATACCTCTGGAAGAAATGGATGATTTCGAGCAGCTGAAGAAGAAGTTGGACATGCGATATGGTCACGAACATCTAGAACATTTGTACCAATCCCAGCTTAAGAACCGAAGGCAGAAACGTGACGAAGCACTTCAAGAACATGAAGTGGACATTGCCCGACTCGTTCGATTTGCTTATCCATCAGCAGCAGAGAACATGATGGAATGTCTGGGCATACAGTCGTTTATTGATAGCTTACGTGACCCCGATATGCAGAGGACGCTTCGCTTAGCCCATCCCAAAACAGTTGACGCATTGACAGCTGCTCTTGAATGTGAAGCAGCAACGAAGGCTTCGGGCTACAACAAAGTTAGGACCATCCAAGAAGATGGCGACGATGACAAGTTTGACCAGATCGTGAGATTGATCAAAAGTTTGATGGACAAGACGCCGAGAAAGATCAGATGCTGGAATTGTGGCGAGCTAGGGCATGTACGCAGTTCATGTAAGCGCCCCAGGACTCCTGCAAACCAAGAACCCCAGTCACAGGAAAACAAGAACGGGTCGGCTACGAGGGGGCAGCACCGACCCATGATCATTCCAAAGACCCTCTCATACTGATAGCTTCGCTCAGGTGTCGCAACGACAGTGTATATGTAGATGGCGAAGTGAATGGCAAGAGAAATACTTTGCTAGTAGACACTGGAGCAACTAGAACCATTATACGACTAGAAATAATAAACTTCAAGAAGAAGCTTCTACCAACGAGACTGCGACTGCGGACCGCCACCGGCGAGAGTGCCAACGTTCACGGGGAAACACAAATCCAATTGGGAATTGGCGCAGAAAAGTTCACGCATACGGTAATCGTAGCTGACATTGAAGAATACGTGATTCTGGGAATGTACGTAATGAATGTACATGGATTCCAATTAGACTTTAGAAACAGAACCATTAAAGGGGGTTCCGAGGAGGTATTCCTTCATCCACATGAAGGCAGCGCGGTGTTGGCAGCTGCACAGGAAGATACCGTTCCACCTGCACGAAGCGAAACCATGATAGTAGCACGGCTACAGGGAATCATGGAGGAAGGTACACCGGTTATGATGGAACCAAGGAACCACGACGAAGAGGTTGTCGAAGGAGTACTAATTAGAATAGGATTGGCTACGTCGGCGAAGAAGATCCCTGTACGATTGATAAACGCGAACGATTACCCAATTACCATCAAGAAGGAAACCAAGATTGGATCCTGCGCACCAGTGACGTCTATAGTTCGTCAAACAACGACCACTGACAATTCTAATGCCAGATTCGAACAGATGTTATCAGTAGCTGGTCAATCTTTGGATCGAGCTGAGAAAAAGAGAATGAGAGAATTTCTCTTGCAGTATCGAGACTTATTCGTACCAAAAGGAGGAAAGACTGGCAGAACATCAGCCGTCAAACACAAAATCGATACGGGTAGTGCTAAGCCAATTAGACAATCAGCTCGAAGACTTCCACGAGCGAAGAGAGAGGAAGCTGAAAGAATAATTCGAGAGATGGCTGAAGAAAACGTAATAGAACCATCTACTAGTCCATGGGTGTCTCCAGTAGTGCTCGTCAAGAAAAAGGATGGAACTACGAGATTCTGCGTGGATTATCGCCAGCTTAACAACGTGGCGAAGAAAGACAGCTATCCCCTGCCTCGAATTGACGACTCGCTAGATACTTTGGCCGGCAGTAAACTGTTTTCCACCTTGGACCTGAAGTCTGGTTATTGGCAAGTGGAAATGGACCCAGAAGACAAAGAGAAGACTGCTTTTACCACCGGATCTGGATTATGGCAATTCAACGTCATGCCATTTGGGCTCTGTAATGCGCCCGCGACATTTGAATGACTCATGGAAAATATATTGAGAGGGTTATCTCGGAAGACACGCCTGGTCTATTTGGACGACATCGTAGTACTGGGGAAGACATTTGACGAACACCTGAAGAATTTGGAAGACGTATTCAAACGACTCCAAGCTGCCCCGCTCATGTTAAACCCGAAGAAATGTCAGTTGTTCCAAAACCGAGTCAACTATCTAGGTCATATAGTGAGCAATGAAGGAGTGGCGGTGGATCCAGAGAAAATTGCTTCCATTCAGCAATGGCCGCAACCAACCGACAAACATCAAATCAGGAGTTTCCTTGGACTTTGCACATATTATAGAAGATGTATCAGGAAGTTACAGAAGAAGCAAGAGCTTTCCAATGGGACGCCATTTTATTATATACACACTAGTTATAAATAGTAATTCTTTAATTTTCATTTGTATGACATTTCATATAAAATATATATGACAATGACAAATCCTAACTAACTTAACTTCCATCTTAAAACTATGGACCAATGGGAGATATATAAAGACATATCAGAAATTAAGTTATTAAGGATACTTAAATCGAGGAAGAGTGGTATTACATAATTGCAGAACAATTAGTTAAAAGAATATAGGAGTTTACACTAGGAAATTGTTTATAATATTGCTAAATTCTGCACGGTCTATTGAAGAATCCAATTTTTTAAATACGTAATAAGATGGTATATTTCTTATTTCTTCTGGGACTAAAATATACATTCTTGGTGCAAGATAATTACATGTCCGTTGCCCTATAGATTTTCCACTTCGAGGAAAACAGGCAGGTTCCATCATTCGACGTGTATTATAGTGATTTGCATGTGTTGCCAAAACAATTTTAGATGATATCATAAATTGGAGGATTTTTAAGGAAAAGAATTGTCTTAGATCGAAAATTTCTGATTCCTTGTACAAAGAATTACTAGAGTAATGAATATTTTTTTGTATATCATACACAAAACCCACTTTTGTACCACATGAACATCGTTCAAATAGTTGTCGTGTATTCCTCCCCAACCTATAATTTCATAGACCAGCAATTACTGCATCAAAAAGAAATACATAGGTTTCAGAGCGGTAATATTCAAAAAAAATTTTAAGCACCTGAATTTCGTTAATGGTCCTCTTATTTCATTGATAAGTTGCTTGGTATGTAAATCCCATCTCATATGTCTATCTACAACGATTCCAAGATATTTCACTGAAGTGTACTCAGGGACCTTTGTACCATGGCCTACTTTTAAGGATCCCATGTAAGGAAGTCCACTATATAGTATAAGAGCTGCACATTTCTAATCGACTGAGTCAACGCCCGATGTTGTAATGTTATAAAAAGTAATAATATTGGGTTTACAGGCATCTCCGGAATCTTCGTCGATCGAGTCATCATAGTGAAAAGATGATAACATCGTCACGACTTTTTTTTTATTTCGTATGTATGAGGCCAAAGTCATGGATTTGGAAAAGGCAAACATAGACGAGTACTGTGGCCTTTTGGGATCAAGAAGTTCTTTTGGAACCTCCCTTTTGTCTTTCCGAATTGTTCCAACAATTATATTTTTTTGCTGCTCCAGTATGCTTTTTACAATTTCATAACTTGTGAACCAGTTATCCATAGTTATATTTCTAGACGTTCCAAACACAGGCTCACACATTCTTTCCACTAAGTCGTTGGTTTTGGTACTAAATCTATATGGTCCCGCAGGCTGAGTTCTAACATATACTTCCATATTTACCATATAAAAACATCTAGCATTCACCAAGGAACACACTTTTATGCCATACTTGGCGGGTTTATTCAGTATATACATGCGATTACCGCGGAATGCGAATAGCATCTCGTCCAATGTCAAATAAGATCCAGGAATATAACTAAGCTTGCATTTCTGATTAAATTGGTCAAAAACATTTCTGATAGGTGCTAGTTTGTCTAGGGTTCTTCTTTCTTCTCTGGTATTTAGATCGTCAAAACGTAGACAACGAAGCAAGAATACAAACCGTCTGTGAGATATAGTAGCTCTAAACACGTCTGCACCTGTTCCATCAGTTTCCCAAAATTCTTTGAAAACTCCAGTTAGGCATAATATACCACTTGAAGCATTTATTTCTACAGCATTCATAGGTCTGGCGTCATTCGAATCGTTATATTTTTTTCTTACTTTAGAAATAAATATGTTTCAATAATATTGTAATCAACAAAACATTTCCAACACTCTAAAGGTTCAACAGCTTGACGAGCATTTCCTTTTGTACCTGGTACATATGAAATTATGTTACAACTTCTAGTTCGAATATTTCTTGGAGGCGCATGTTGTTCACAGGATATCCCATCTTTTACATGACAAGCCTTCGGTTTCCCATAGTAGTTTCAAAATATTCTGGAGTTGCAAGTTCTTCCTCCAATTCTTCCTCAGTGTCTGTATTGTGGACACTTTCTTCCCACCGGTCTGACTCTGGCTCGCTGTCAAAATGAATATTCTCTTCTTCTACTTCATCATAAAGCTGTTGTAATCTTTGAATTTCGTTTAGGTAAGGATCCATCACTCAACTCCGAAATACAAAGGAAAAAAATAAAATGTTTAAAAATTACTATATATTTACATATTTGTATATACAGTGTTAGGAATATTCTATTATTACAAATATCACAAAGATAAACCGCCTGTAATTTCTACGCTCCTGATAAAACGATTTTGTCTACAGCCGTATTTCTTCTATTTTTATCTATCCCCTCTCTTCATTTCCAATGTACACATTGAAAGTATAAATGCCCATATCATATTCCTTTTGAATAATAACATAAATCAATCTTCATTAAATTTCAAAGTACAACGACAATCCTCTCATAGTCAACGGGAAAATGTAAGGGTCACATGGCATTACCAGTGTGTTAGAGAGAGAGAGAGAGAGAGAGAGAGAGAGAGAATAGTGAGATAGACAATCAAAAGTCAGCGTAGATTGTTACAGTTGAAATAAGGATACTAGAATATACGAATCGCGCGTGTGTCTCGAGGACGTTTAACTATACGTCTGGGTACGTCACTACCTGTTTGTTTGCGAATGAGGAACGATCATTGTAAATCTTATTATCAGGTTAATTCATATTGAAAAATAGCAGACAATTTGTTTATTGTGGCAGTCGAAAATACCCAACCAATTAGCAAGATACAAGTGAGAACGGTTATAAAAATATTTGAAGAACATGGATGTGTCACTCCTACAAAACATGGACCACGTACACAAAATCGTCAAACCCAACCTGAAAAAGAAGGAAGAGATATTTTAATCTGTGTAAGTGTGTATAATAATCCTCTACAGTCGTCCACACATTTAGCCAAGGATTTTGATGTTGATCAGAAAACGATTCGGACTGTATTAAAAAAATGGCTATCGTAGTTTTAAACTGAAAAAGAGCTATGAAATATTTCCAGACAATCAATTTCGTAGAATGGGATTTTGTGAAATAGTTATGGAAAAAATACAATTGGACGCAAACTTTTCGAAAAATATTTTGTTCACCGATGAATCGACGTTTCCCATACATGGTGCACATAATTCATCCGTTATGCGATATTGGTCCAGGACAAACCTACACAAACAATACAATAGTAGGACTCAATATCCCCAAAAGTTAAATGTTTGGGCTGGAATATTAGGTGAACATTTAATTGGACCATATTTTATTGACGGTAATTTAACCTGACAAATATTTGAATATGCTGCAAAATCAAATTACTCCTGCCCATATACAATAAACGTCAACGATATTTGGTACCAACATGACGGTTGTGCATCACATAATTATCGATTAGCAACAAATTTCCTAATCGGATAATCTCTACGAATAGTAACATTAGATGGCCTGCTAGGCCTCCAGATTTGGCACCCAACGATTTATTTTTCTGAGGTTATGTGAAATAGAGAATTTATGGATTCCAGGAGAACAGGGCCAGTTTCTGAATGAACTTAGGGAACAAATTCTACAAGTCTGTATGGAAATAACACCTCAAATGCTCACACATGTTGGTCAAAAATTTTATAACCGGCTCGGTTACTGTTTAGCTTAAAACGGGGGTTTATTCGAACATTTGATTTAAATTCATTGAAGAATTAAGACGTTTTATTTTTTAATTTTTTACTTATCAGAACATTACTTTTATTTATTAATAATGATATTAATAATAAATATACAACGAGAGTTGGCAACACTGTTTCTGATATCCTATTATTACCTACAAAGAATTGTAACACATTGTCGTCGATTATGGACATGTATTGCATGTATGATATCCTGTTAGCGAAAAACAGTAATACACTGAACTTATATGTATTTTATTTCTTTCTAACACATTGTCGCTTAACCCGCGATCGGTACCACTTCCGATAGTCACGCGATTGGTAACGCGTTAGATTCTATCTAACATCATCTTCTTGACTTTATTCTCCATATTTACCTTATAATTCTGTCATAACATGATATTAATGAAATTAATTTCAAACAATAATAAATAATAATAGAATATTTATTTTAAAAATAGTAATAAAAACATACAATATATCAACTGGTACAAAACGAACAAATATAAAAAATGAAATGAAATTAATGAGTCCTCTTCCCGATTCACGCACTGCATGCAGGTTAAAAGGGTTTTAGCTATATGTTCCTTGCATATTGGCTTGGAACATCCATTGCAAGAGTACTGTGTAAATCGATTTTTCCGGATCGGACAATAAGAGCATCTTGGTTTAGCTCCTACCTGATGTGGTCCTCTATCTGAAACTCTCTCGTTTTCTTGACCCAAGATGTTTTTGATTTTTTGCTTCAGAGGAATAGAGAAAGAAGTCGCACTAGATCGTCGTATAATATGCGGTCTCGTAAGCTCTTTAGCTAGATTTGTTAGATATACCCTCCGATCGGTCTTCTGATTTGTATTGGCATAAAAAATTATTTGGGAATTGATACCGGCAATGTTCAGTAAACTGCAAAACACCGTAAATGGCCATTTATTGCTCACTCTCGTAACATTATATTCTGTCTTCATTCTATCTACCACATCTACTGCTCCTTTGGTAAGGTTATAAAATGTTATAACGGACGGTTTCATCTGATCTCCAGTGCCTGCATCTATGTCATCATCCACGTGAAAAATTGACAACATTAAGACATTCTTATTTCGTTTAGGAATATATGAAGTTAGTAAACATTTGGAATCCACTCCCCAAGCAAACATGCTACTATGTACAGGCCTTATTTTTACATCTACAAAGATTGGCGGGATCTCTCTCTTATTTTTCCGTAATGTACCAACTAAGGTTAGACGGTGGTTCCTTAGCAGATCATTTGCTAAAGGAACCGAAGTGAAATAATTATCAGTGGTAACATTCCTACCAGTACCACTGCAATGCTTTAGAAGACGAGTTACTACACTGTGTGCATCGTTTTTTAGTTGATATGGGCCATCGGGCTGTTTGCCGGCATATGTTTCAATATTATGTGTGTAGAACATTCTAGCATCTACGGCAGCATAGATCTGTATGCCATATTTGGCGGGTTTGTTAGCTATGTATTGTCTGAACAAACATCTGCCTTTAAAGGCTTCAAGCATCTCGTCGACACATTTTTCTGTAAACTCTTCAAATATCTGTCGGACGGCAGATAAATTATCTGCTCTTGCTCTCTCAGCTCGTGTATCTTTGTCGTCGAATCTAATATTTTGAACTAGAGCATGGAAACGACGTTGTGACATAGTTGCAGCAAAGAATTCCGGAGCTGTTCCATCTGTTGCCCACAGTTCAGATGTGTTTATATGTTGAGCTCTCTTAACACCTGCTAAATATAAAATACCTAAGAAAGCATTAATCTCCTCAAAATCGGTTGGCAAATTATGTTTATTACTTCCAGTGAGCCTTTTTCTAGCAAATTGTTTGTTTGTACAGTGTGTAATATGGGCAATAATTTTATCAGAGAAAAAAAGCTTCCAGCATTCCAGAACACTTCGCATTTTTAGCTATTCCTTTTACACCAGGTAATTGTGTGGTTATATTATGTCGTGGAGTCTTACTTTGTTTCTGTGCTATTTTATGACGTAGCCATTGACTACCGTCTTTACCAATATATACAGGACCATTGTTTACTTGTCTCTCCATTATTTGAATCTCGAACCTTTCTTCATTATCCGAACCTGATTGTTCCGTATCCGTATTATGAATAGTGTGATCGGATGGAGCGTCCTCCTCCTCTGATATATCACTTTCATTATCATCTTGTATTTCCTCCCAGAGAGCTGTCAAACGTTCATACTCCTTTTCGTACGACATCAGAATATCACAGTTAAATAATATCTACACAAAACTATATTCTTCAATGTAAAAAAATCTCGAATGTATTGTTAAAACAACTAACAACAGCAAAATTTTCAGTCACGCGACAGGTACCGCGTTAGTTTTTAGCTAACGTATTCACCCGACTGTAAATAAAAAGTCACTGGTCAGGTACGCTTCTATTCTTACGCACACCAATAGTGGGGATGGCTGTAGGAGGTTCTTAGGCAGGCATAGCTATGCGATGAAAGATGTAAACGTAACCAACTTTTGAAAATAATGCTAAATGTAAAAATGTTAGATAAAATCTAACGGCGGTACCGATCGCGGGTTAAACATGTGCCCACAGAAAATTTCTAATACTGTATAGCTTTTATGTATAAAAATACTTACTCTATGGTAATTATTTTTTACAAAAAAAAGCAGGAAAACAAATTCACTTGTCGGAATTACAAAAGTTACTGGAATAGTCGGGTAGGGTCTGACAGGCCAAACGTGCAAATATCTAGTGAACTATTAGGAAATAACGCACACCACGCCCTGGTTCACTGATACTCGACCTGCGGATGAAAAGGCACTGACAATCGCC
Source organism: Galeruca laticollis (assembly GCA_963921935.1). Taxonomy (NCBI): domain Eukaryota; kingdom Metazoa; phylum Arthropoda; class Insecta; order Coleoptera; family Chrysomelidae; genus Galeruca; species Galeruca laticollis. The sequence goes on along the minus strand of OY998176.1, from coordinate 146,204,300 downwards.
ACGCGCTCCGACTTAAAACAAGAGTGGGGTATGAGAAGGAAATGGTTGCTGGTCTAACAATTTTATTATTCATAAATCAAATATTCATGTTTTTTTATTTATTTGTCTGGAGAATGAAATTTTATGTTATTTTGATTTATTAAAGATGAACATACTTTAGTATACGTATTTGCTTTAAATAAAGACTAAAATAAAAATTAATAATTATATTATGGTTTTTTTGGCGTTTATTGAAATTATGCGATACTTTTGCTGCTAAGCGTAGTTATATTGTCGGTGACGGTAAATGTAGATAATTTTTGCCTCTTGGTCTGCAAGTTCATTGCCTATGATGCCAATGTGCGAAGAAAACTAAATTATAGCAACTGCTGTTTTTTGGGATGTGTTAAGTTGGCAGGAGTGACGTAAAAATTGTACAATAGGATGTTCGGTAAATATATTTTGGATGGATGACATTGAAGCAAGTGAGTCTGTACATAAGGCAACGATCTTATAAGGTGGGGAGATGGAATTTATGTTCTTAAAATGGCAGGAATGTTAGTACATTATAAATTAATTGCTAAATTTTACTATTCAATTACCACAGCAGTAAGCGGGAGAAGCGGGCCCCCATTTCGGCATTCTCCTTCAAAATAGCTCAACAAAGATGTTACCATTTCTTGACATTATCTGTTCAGCTGCTTCGTCATTTTATTAACCACACACTGCAGATTTGCCTAAATCATTAGTTATGAAAATGACTGTTTTTTTAATCTTAAAGAAGCAATGAATTTAAATGAATGAATGAATAAACGTCAAACTAAACTGGGGAGTTTTACCAATTGATTTGACAACGTCTTGAAGTTTTGCCAACCCGTTAGCTGTAAATTGCCCTGGCTGTTGAGGATAAATTGTATTCACGGTTGGTAAATTAATATTTATTCTGATAAGCAGGAAAGTAACTAAAAATGACATCATCGTCTTTGTATCGTAAATAAACTATAGAAATATACAATATAATATCGTCCACCAACCAATTCCTTAACGAATGACAGACATTCACGATAATTCCCATTAAAAAGCCTGAGCAAGCTCTCTTCTTAACTAACTCTTTCTGTCCTATATCACTAATTTGCACCATGTGCAAATTATTAGACGACGGTTAATAAGCGGCTCCTCTGGTTTCTGGATAAATACAATCCTACTTGGTCTATCAACCTTTCTAAATTTAATTGATTCCTTATAAATTTCGACTAACACACAACGCCCAAACAATTAATAGAAAACCATTAATAAACAAACTTTTCATTTTCTATTGTTGACCGAAATTGTTTCAAATGTTGGGTATAATAAAATTTAAAAGAAAGGCACAAAAAAACAGAATTTACGAAAAAAAACAAGATGTGTGCACCTAGAATAGACAAAATGGTCAAAAAAGGCAATTTATCCATAATCTAAGCTTTAAACAAAATTATGTTTGGTTTTGACAAAATTATTGGCCTCATCCTGCACATTTCCAAAGTGTAACGTATCCTGTGTTATTTAACCTTCCGTCGGGTGCAATGCTTCTTTGGATCCCCGTCGGGCGCAATTTGCTCAGCCGAAACCGAAAAATCAGTTTTATTGAAAAAATAAATATTGCAAATGTAAGCATTATAATCTTAACTAGTTGAACCCTGTGAAAACCTAGTGCTGCAGTCACTACAATGAGGAGTGATATGCGATAAACAAATTAATTTTTGACATGAGTTAAATGGGTATTTTTTGTTAATTTTTTCTTATTTGCTGTGTCACATTTTTTTCTCTTGATCCCTTGAGTTGATTGCCTAATTTCTGAGTTGTTTTCCTTTTCATTATGCATTCTGTAGCGTTGTAGTTTATGTTGAAAATTAAGCGACATGTCGATAGTGAATTCGCTTCTTCTCCAGTTGAGATAAAATAAGTTCGTTCGATAACTGTTTCAAAAGTAATTTCCTGCGAATCGGTTTTTGATTATTTCCAGAATAGATTACTTGGGAATTTATACCGCACATATTGGGAACTGCAAAAATACCACCATGGGCCAGCCACGAACATTTCTTGCAATATTATAGCTGGCACATAATTTATCTTTTATCTGTAGTACCTACTCCTTCTTTGGTTTTATTATAGTATGTTATGATTTCTGGTTTTTGCCAGTCTCCTGTTTCCGGGTATATCGCAAAGAACAGACAACTAACACACATTTCCCTTTTTTGGGAACATATGGAACCAGGGTGCATTATTCTTTGAATCCAAAAATGCTACTGTTTGTTTCTCGCCCTTGACTTGGTACAAATTCATGAGGGATTTCTCTCTGTTTTTTTATCAAGGTTCCCACCAAAGACTACCTTTTTTCTTGCAGTTTTTCTATTAGAGGAATACTACTAAACCAATTATCAGCAGTTACATTTCATCCACTATTGATAATTGGTTGAAGTAATCTCAATACTAATCTTCAGGCTTATTACTCATTCATGTACTCCATCTGGCTGCATGCCTGCATAGATTTTCAAATTATAGAGGTGAAAGACTTGTGCATCTACCAATGCGTATATTTTTATACCATATTTCTTCGGTTTATTTGGTATATATTGTTTGATTATACACCTCCCTCTAAATTCCTCCAACTTTTCATCAATTGTTACACTTTCACCTAAAGTGTAACATTTTTGGCAATTTTTGACAAATATAGTGCATATTTCACGTATCGTGGCAAGTCTATTTGCGTTCCTCACAAGTAATCTTATCATCAAATCTTATACAACGTATTATGCGCATTACCATTCAAACTTTTTCAACTCCATCATTATCAGTGCCCCAAAAGGCCTCCAAACTTTGTCTGTTTCTTCTCCAAACTCCGGCTAGATAGAGAAGTCCTAAGAACGCTTTGAGGTCTACAGGTATGGCGTCCACGGGCATTGGAAGACTTTACAATTTCAATATATACAGGGTGTCCCGCATAAGAACCGACACAGAGCAGAGGCGTATAGGGGAGCCCAAAATATGACGATTGGGGGCAATTTACCTCTATACCAAGTTGCATCCCTGAGAAGTGATAGGGCCTCAAAGCGGGGCCCAAAATTTCGAAAAAAATTAATTTCTTTGCAAGCCTTCACCTTAAAAATACCAAATTTGGTACACTCTATGAAACTGTTAAGAGCATTAAGTAATGGTAAGTAGAAGGCGATCGAACCATTCTGAGGAGTTAATTTGGGGGGACCTAACCTTAAAATTTCACAGAATTTTTTTATCTGTTATTCGATTTGGAAATTTCTATTTTCATGCCATGGATAACTTCATTCTTAAACTTTTTTTACTCTTGTAATTTTGCAAAAAACTTTGTCATTTTCAAGGAAAAATCGAATAACCAAAGACATGTTTTCAACAACGTTATTTAAAAAGTTACAAAAAAGTCAATAGTTGGCTATGAATTTATACATCAAATTTGAGAATTTGTAGTAAGTAAATTGTTATAATTTGTTTTAAATGAGTGGAAAATTCTCATTTAGTGAAAATCATAGCCAACTCTTGACTTTTTTGTAACTTTTTAAATAACATTGTTGAAAACATGTCTTTGGTTATTCGATTTTTCCTTGAAAATGACAAAGTTTTTTGCAAAATTACAAGAGTAAAAAAAGTTGAAAAATTGAGTTATCCATGGCATGAAAATAGGAATTTTCAAATCGAATAACAGATAAAAAAATTCTGTGAAATTTTAAGGTTAGGTTACCCCTAATTAACTCCTCAGAATGGTTCGATCGTCTTCTACTTACCATTACTTAATGCTCTTAACAGTCTCATACAGTGTACCAGATTTGGTATTTTTAAGGTGAAGGGTTGCAAAGAAATTAATTTTTTTCGAAATTTTGAGCCCCACTTTGAGACCCTATAACTCCTCAGGGATGCAACTTGGTATAGAGGTAAATTGCCCCCAATCGTCATATTTTGGGCTCACCTATACGCCTGTGCTCTGTGTCGGTTCTTATGCGGGACACCCTGTATATTTGTATGGATCAAAATTATTTCGAAAATTTCATCAGTCATAAGATTTCTCAACGTTCTAAAGATGTACGTGCGTTTCTGGCTTCTCCGATAACACCTGGTATTTTTTTCAAAATATGGGCCTTACCACGAACACGAGTCGATAGAATTGTTTTGGACCATTTTGTCTGTTTGTCTTTTCCTATAAAATAGTCTTTATTCACCTCGTGATCCTCCGCGTCGCTTGTTTCTGATTGTTCCGTTTTTGAATCTTTTGTGCGGGTTGCTATGATTTCTTCATAGGTATCACTTTCGTCACTAAACTCCTCTACCAATTCTGCATTGTCGTCGTCTTCTCCGTATAAAATGTTGTAGATATCTTCTGTATCCCTAGGATGTTCCAGGTTGAATGTTATTTTCGAATTGCCCAGGACTGGGTTTAAAATATTCTGAAAATCACAAAAAAATCATGTTTGGGCTCAATATATCAAACTGAACACAAACTGAAAGATTACTCACTTCAGATAGGCATCACATGAAATGTAACTTCTGTCATTCTCACGACGACAGCAATATCGAAACAATTGTCAATTAGAACATTGTTCCAATTTATTGTGGAATTATCTAGAAACAGTTAGTTTCATTTAAAAAAGTTATAATTTTGCTAATTAAAAAAGAGTGAATATTAATGAAAAGCTTACTACTAAAACAACTTACTTAAGCACGTAATTATCAACCAAATTTGTCTTTTATAAAATTACTTTGCTGGACGCAATATAATGGAATCATACAATCAAATTGATCCTAACAGTGCAAAGATTTCTCTGGCACTAATCCTAACGGTGGTTTATGCATCTCAGAGGTGCGAAGCTATGCAAATGTGGAGATGGCGTCAGTCGTGCGTCTTAGAGTAGCGCTGTAATATATGAGATATACCAATTTGATCATTTGCACCTGACGGAAGGTTAAGATTTTAATGCACTTATTTTGTTTTGGCTAGCGTCTTAACAAATATTTTTCGTCTACTTCTGCCTCAATATCTGTAAAATAGAAATTGCCCATAAAAATAAGAATGTTAAATGCTTTCGTATAAACTGAACATTTCCATTATATTAGTGCATGCATTTTTCTAATTATGCAACAATAAAATTATCAGGTATTTTTTAAAACTCTGCAGACACCGGCATCTTTGGGTAAGTCCCTTTAAATTAAAGTTACTGTATATATCCACTGGTAACCTTAGCTAACCTTAATAATTCTTTAGTTAAGATTAGGGCAACCCTAATGACAGCTTAAGACCATAATAACGTCTATCTCCCCTATGGAAAAGTTCCATTTCTTACGCTCCAACCTGAGCGGAAGTGCTCTCTCAGATGTTTCTAGCTTACAGTTAACAGGTGAAAATTACGAATTGGCCTATAGGGCCCTGGTCAACAGATATCAATCTCCCCGCAGAATAGCGCATGCCTATTTAAATAAAATTCTCAAATTAAAACCAATTTCTTCTAATTCACTGAGCAAATTTGAAATATTTTCACATTATCCATAGATGATCTAGCCAACTTGATTTTGTTAACTTTATCATTAAACAATCTTGATGCATGTACCGCTAAAGCCTTCGAAGATCAAAACATTGGAAATAATCTCTACCCCCGCAAGTTCTAACCCCATTACTCGTTCCACGGTCACTTCTAAATCAAATTCATTCATTTCCAGTCGCAATTCAAATTCTTCAGATTCAAATTCACATCGTTCTGTTCACTCCGATTCAAAAATCCTCTTTTGTTTATTTTGTCACAAGACACACTCATTGTCCTCCTGTTCCGCATTTTTTCCTCTTTCTCGAGATGAAAAGATCTATTTCATGAACCCACACAAACGTTGTTTCAACTGTTTAGGTTTGCGACTTGAAATCACAATGTAAATCTACAACCGTCTGCCATAAATGTAATTCTCGTAATTATCATACTCTCTTTCACCCTTTTCAATTATACAATTCAGGTCACAGTTCCGCGTCCAATCGCACCTCGGATCATGTCCATCATGAATCCAATAATGCATCTACCTCCTCTGTCGAACAACCCGTGTCTGCTTCTTCACCCTCGCTTAGTTGTACGACCACAACGCCTGTGGCGTCACATTTTGGTACCTTTCGTGCACGAGTCTTAGATGAGCGCAAAGGTTACATTGTACGGGGAGTTACTGACCCAGGATCAAAACTCTCCTATATCTCAAAGTGTTTTATCTAACCAGTTGAGTCATAAGATACACGATCTGCCAGTTTCCGTATCAGGCATTGACGGATACTTCTCTACCTCTCCTGGTCCTCAGTGCCAACTTTTCTTCATACTTTCTCCAAATCATATTGACATAAACCCATCAGGGTTTCTCATATTACTGATCATTTGCCTCCTTCTAACATTAGTACCGAAGTTGCTCGTGCTTTTTGATATTAAACTTTGGCTGATCCTGAATTTCACCGCTCAGACAAAGTATACTTACTTTTGGGTGCTGACGTCTACCCCCAGTGATTACTACCTCAATCTTTTGTTTCCAGCTCTCTTGGCTCTGTTGCAATCAGCACCATATTTGGTTGGACAATTATTGGTACTATACAAATACGTGATCGAAATAAAAAAACTACTTCATTGATATCTACTTGTCAGGTTTCCCACGATCTCAGCAAATTTTGGGAAATTGAAAATGTTTCGAAACTCACACCGCAAGATCCTCTTGACATTTTAGCAGAGCAACATTTCATCGCCACTCATAAACGAAATGAAGACGGCAGATATTCAGTATCTCTGTCAATCAAACTAAACGCAGCCCCCCTAACTAGTAATTAGATGGTTGCTCGTTATTCACTTGTTCAACTTATCAAACGTCTTGATAAGACTCCATCACTCAAATTGGAATACGAACAATTTCTACAAGAATACTTAGAATTAGGACACACGTACAAGTCTCTGCAACCCACTCAGTATATTATTCCTCATCAAGTAGTAACTAAACTTACAAATCAGGGCAACAAAATCCGAGTAGTTTTCAATGCATCTAGTCCCGACTCATCCGGTCTGTCCTTAAATGATTACTTAATCAAAGGATCCAAGTTACAGTCAGCTATATCGGACATATTACTCAATTTTCGACTTTCTCGAATTGCTCTTTGCTGCGACATTCGACGAATGTATCGACAAATTCAGGTAGATGAACAAGATCGTCACATGCAGCATATCCTCTGGAAACCCAAAGCCATCTTCCTGAACAAGAAGCTGAGCTCAACACCGTAACTTATGGCTTGGCTCCCTCCACTTTCCTTGCCATGCGCGTTCTCCAGCAACTCGTTGAAGATCAAGGACATCGCTTTCCTTATTATACCAGACTTATGTTGACGATATCATTTCCGGTGCGGACGACATTGCATCCGCATTTGATTTGCAGAGACTTGCCTCCTAGCTATTTAGAAGCTCCTCTACAGTTTAATGATGAGGAAGGCCCAAACTCGTGTTGTCCCATTAAAAACACTCTCTATCCCTAAACTTGAACTTTGTGTCGTAGTACTTTTAATTGATCTAATCAATTCGGTTTTGCATATCCGGTATCCGAAACCATTGTCTGATATCAGACTTTTTGGATTCTGAAATAGTACTTACATGGTTACACACTCCCCCTCATACTCTTGAAGCTTTTGTTTCACATCGAATTGCGCATATTGTAGGTCACTCACCTCCTAATTTAACGTGGTCCCAATGTCCTTCTGCTTTCAATCCCGCCGACATGACTTCACGTGAGGTATCTGCTTCTTATTTTCTTCAAGATAAGATATTTCACTTATGGACTCGAGGTCCACCGCTATTGACCGATTACCACCAGCAATGGCCTATTCCCTTTCGCGGTTCCAATTTGAACTCCGAATCTTTATTAGAGTTTAAACCGAGTCCCCTAGCACTCATCACTGTTCAACTCGATCCCCCATTTGAAGAATTCTCTCAACGATTTTCTTCCTTTACACATATCCAACGAGTTGTTCCTTGGATGCGACGTTTCGTTTTCAATTGTAGATCCCGTAATTATTCTAAACCTCTCTCTGCAGGTCCTTTGATCGTTATTGAATGACAAGATGCATTACGTACAATCATTTTGCGTACGCAGTCACAACATTTTGCTGATGTTCTGCAGGAACTTCGACTCACTAAGACAGTTAATTCTCTTTGCAAATTAACCCCCTTTCTTGATAACCATGGGGTCCTCAGGGTGGGCGGTAGACTCAAAAACTCTCACCTAAATTACAATGCACAACATCCAATATTATTGACCCGATCAGCTCACCTCCCTATGCTCATATGCAAGCACAATCATTTAACCGCATTGCACGCTGGACCTGCCACGTGCCAAGCTTAAATCCGCGTTCAGTATTGAATTATTTCATTACGTCAGCTTATACGTAAAGTGATTCACCAGTGCCTCACTTGTCATCGCTTTCGAGCTTCCACTATTCAGCCTATCATGGCCGATTTTCGCTCGGTAGACCCTTTCTTAACACAGGTGTTGATTATGCCGGGCCATTTCAAGTTCGTGCTTGTCGTCTCCGTAAAGCCACCGTTACCAAAGGCTATCTATGCGTTTTTATTTGTACCGCGATTAAGGCTGTACATCTGGAGTTTGCTTCCGAACTTTCTACTGACGTCTTATCACCAGCGCTCGATAAATGTATCGCTCGTAGAGGTCTTCCTCATTCCATCTTATCCGATCAAGACCGGCATTTTACTTGTGCCAACAGGCATATTCAGGAAGTTTATCATTTCCTCCACACTCAGCATGACGAGATCTTGAGTACTTTGTCGCAGCGCGAAATTAAGTGGATTTTTAATCCTCCATCGGCCCCTAACTTTGGCGGGCTATGGGAAGCAGCCGTCAAATCTGTCAAGAATTTGTTATATCGCCTGTGTGCTGAAATAACCTTTACTGCGGAGGAGTATCTCTTTTTGCACGAATCGAAGGTATTCTCGATAGTCGACCTCTATTCTGATTGTCCTCAGACCCCAATGAAGCATCCATTTATCTCAGTCCAGGTCATTTTTTATTGGTGTCTCTCTCTTACTGAATTCCCTTTCTCTGAGGACATTTCTTTAACCTCCCGTTGGAACATCATCTCACAGATTTCACAATCATTTTGGGGTCGTTGGTCTCAGGAATACCTTAATATCTTGATTCAACGTATTAAGTGGACTTCACTGTCCTATCCGCTCAAAACGGGCGACGTTGTAATATTGAAGGGAATGAACACTTCTCCCTTGTCTTAGCTCGCATTACTGAACTGAAGTACAGTCAAGACGGTGTTTCACGCGTTCGTACTTAAAATTCCCACTGACATTCTTACACGTCCCGTTAACAAGCTTCTTCCCCTTCCAGAATGACTTTCTCTTTATATGTATTTTTGATGGTTTTATTTTTTTTTGTATCTTGTTTTCTTACCACACAGGGTAACTTTGTTTATTAGTTCCTCTATTTTCTAAAAGTTTCGCTTATCTCCCTAGTGCTAAAATTGGACAACCATTCCAATTTTGGTGGGCGGTATGTTCGCGCCACTCTCATATTTTCCATAAAATTAAATTCGGCGCGCCGCTCATGGATTATTTTCATTAAATTTCAATACTGGTTTTGTACATTTTGATAAGATGCTAGTTTAATTTTGACCATTAACGTTTTCGTTGATGAACAACTCGTTTCAAAGTATTCTTCTTCAAATCAATCTCTCATTGTTAAACCGCCAAAAATTAGTTAAAACCGCGACGTATGTCAATTCATATTCTTACCAGTGTATGTATTTATTTGCCAATATAGACATTACAATCAACTTTATTTAGTTTCACAAAGGGCAAGAACTCACGCTAGAAGTTAAACGATCGATCGTTGAAGCTGATAGTTAGTTGCAGACACTGGCACCTTTGGGTAAGTCCCTTTAAATTAAAGTTACTGTATATGTTGACGATTCGCTAACTGCATGATATTACAACTACAGTCAATTGAAACATTACTAAGATAAACAAGACAGAATTTAGTTTGTGCGATCGTCAATGTTACAACTTTAGGCGGCTTTTTATTTCGTGAAACGGAGTCTACCATGACGTTTGGTTTGGTGGTCGTTCCTATGGGTAACGGTACTGAAATTTAACGCGAAATACACACTTCGCGTGCGATTGCACCCCACTGAGATAGTGACCTGATTCTTACTGTTTTTGAATGTATAATATGCACCTGTTCCTTTAGAAGGCTGTCAAATATTTTAGAGAAACTCTGTTTATGTTAGCATCTTGATAGGCGGAATGTACAATCGTTTTTTTTATTATTGAACTGCTATAGTTGCTAGCCAGAACATTAAAAAATATATATTTTGAACATATGATGTAGAAAAAAGATCTCAGAATATCCCTTTTTTACTTCTGATATTGTTTTTACTATGAAGGTATTTGTGATTTTAAATTAATTAATAATCCTCCTGATTTTTAGACCAATATTGTATACAGAATAATAGATTCTTAGTATTTGTTGAGGTTATGTAATTGATAGTATTTATTGTCTTTCTGTGTTACAACTATGTCTGTCAATATTTTATTTGAATTTTTACTATATAAAAACTAAAAGTTAGTTCCTATTGTATGTCATTTGTTATTTATTTTCACAGATAATATTTGGATTGGTTTAATTTCAAAATAATAATATGAGTATTATACAGTTATACATTATTTCTACTCTACTCTTGTGGACAAACTACCTATGATATAATTTATGCTCAAAAACGTGTATGTTTATTTAAAGAACATAAACAAGTTTTTAGTATAAACAAATGTGTAATGTAAACAAATAACCATAATAAATACCTACAAATAACCTAAAATCTACAAACGCACTTAAAAAAGTTTGTAATAGGAAAACTTTCTGAAGGAATATTCACAATAAATTATCATTCACCACTATATATAATGTAGAATCAGATACACATGCATATTTATGTATTAATTCATTTTTTATCTCTACTGATATAAAACAAGTGTTTTAGATTTATAAATATCTTCCTATCAACTTCCTTGAATATAGTTATCAATGACTTAGAGAACATCAGAGACATGTATAACACTCTACTTGTACCTAATCAAGCTATCCATCTTTGCATCAAAATTTCAATTACAAGTGTATTCATGAACATATGTCTATCACCTTTTCACCAAGTATCATCAACAAAGTCAATTAGTCAACGGGAATCGTTTTATTTATAACTTACTTATTGTCTTCCTTTAGTCAGTTTGTAATAAAACTGTCAGCTAGAAACGCTTTCAAGTCTAATAATCCTATGTTGAACATAAGAGTTAAGAAGTATTGTTGGGGCAGAGGATGTCAGCCTCCTGTCTCCGAGTATCAGAGTTTCGACATAGTTTAATTCAATCATATTATTTTTTAGAAGCTGTGTATGAAATGATACTTTAAATCTATATGCTTTACTCACTTATTATTTGCAGGATTTTCGACTATTGCAATACATCCCCGATTGTCCTCATAAAAGGTTACCATATTGTTGTGTATTTTAATTAAAGAATGACTTGTGATTATACAACTTCTTTATTTATAACAAAACTGGACATTGTTTTATATATCAATGAGAACAGCTGAGCTCCCCGCTCTGACATCTGACAGTCCCCCGCCGTCAGGGTTGCCAATCCATCATGCTTAATATCTAACATTTCTCTCCCACATTTAGCATACGCTTGGAAGCTGAAGCTGAACTAGAAGGATTTAGTAGTAATGGAACTGTAGCAAAATATGTGCCCTTCTTTTCTTCAGATTCACTGTCCATTCAATTTGTCGATTTTGATTAAGTTGACTCAGGTAACGCAGGTACCGCCAAAGGTAAAGATAAAGGTGGTTGTGCACTCGCGACAGAAGTTTGCACTGACCTACTGGGAGCAGCTTATTTTGCCTCCGAACTTTCCCCCCGAGGTGAAATATTTCGATTTAAATCACTTGATATTGGTGACCCTCCCTTTAAACGCATATCATTTGCATGCACTATCCTTATAACATCGTTAACTTTAACTAAGTATGTACAAAAACTGATCACCTTCATTATTAAACCCTTCTGCCATAATTTTGTCTGTTTGTTTTTAACATACACCTGATCATAAAATTTAAATAAAATATTCTTTCTGAGATTGGTGTTATTAGCACTCCATTCTATTGACTTGTTTTCCATGGCATTATGGCAAGAGGAATTGAGTAGGTCAAACCTCGTTCTAGGTCTAACTTAAAAGCACTTACAGCCGGTGAACATCTTGTTGCAGTGGAGGGGGTGTTTCTATAAGTGAATAAGAAATTCTGTAATTTATTAAAAATTAACCTTTCTGAAATATTTTCCTCTCTTTGTGAAAATAAAGCTTTGTCCAAGCCCTTTTTTACAATTTGCACACTTCTCTCCACTGCCCCATTACCTTGAGGATAAGAAGGTGGTGATTTTACAGGTTTTATCCCATTAGCTTGACAAAAAGACACAAATTCATTGGAATTAAAATGAGGACCATTGTCTGAAACCAACTCCACTGGGAGCCCAAAAACTTGATCTACCTCTCTACCTCGCCATCATTTTACTAATGTTTAAACCCATTTTTATGAGTTTCACATAACAAATCAAATTTAAGAAGTATGGGAAATTACCCTGGGTATATTTATAAGTATTATTTATTTTTATAAAAATTAGTGCCTGTTTCACCTTGTCACTTTCTCACTTTATGTCAAGTGACAAACATTTGTCAATAAGCTATCGGACACTTATCAGAAGGCGGTGAAACGGGCTCTTAATTTGAGGATGATAAGGTGGTGATTTTACAGGTTTTATCCCATTAGCTTGACAAAAAGACACAAATTCATTGGAATTAAAAGGAGGACCGTTGTCTGAAACCAACTCCACTGGGAGCCCAAAAACTTAAAAAAATAACTCTTAACTTAGAAATGGTTTCAGATGCATTGGTACCTTTAGACATTAAAAAGAATTACAGAATAAATTAATTCCCATTCTATACTACTTTGTATTGTATCCAACTACTGGATTCTTTTAAGATGAAAAATGAAATACAACACTAAAATCCTTTGCTTTTGATACGGTGTCTTTAAAGTGGAATTCTGTCTAATCTAGTCTTTGTCCTTAAAAATGTGTATTCTGAACCTAGTCGTTTTTCATTTTCTTTGTTTCTAGACTTTTTACTTAATTATAAATTCCAGATGATCTAGCACTCTACCTCGCCATCATTTTACTAATGTTCAAACCCATTTTTACGAGTTTCACATATCAAATCAAATTTAAGAAATAGGAAAAAATTACCCTGGGTATATTTATAAGTATTATTTATTTTTATAAAAATGAGAGCCTGTTTCATCACGTTGACACTTTCTCACTTTATGTCAAATGACATACAACATTTGTGAATAAGCTATATCCGACACTTATCAGAAGGCGGTGAAATGGGCTCTTAAGTTTTTATGTGTTTGACATAACCTCAACATAACTATAAATTTTATACCACGTTGATTTTACTAAAACCCTATTTAAATGATGTTTGGTAATTTAAATATAATAGTGCGTCTGTTTAGGCTGAATGTTATTGTATGATTGAAAATATGAAGCCTTTAAGTTATTTTATTGAATATACATTTGAATTATACATCTATTGTTTTGTTTTTATAAATAAAATGTTACTAAAATGAATCTCTGTTTTATTTACCTTCAACACACATCCATGTTTTAATTTTAAAATAACAGGCTATGGATATACTCTTTTGATCTGCCTGTTGTTACATTTTGGTAGAGTATGTGGAAAACTAGTAGAACTCTATGAGTCATACTGATGCAGAACACAAATTTACGTTTGAAATAAGATCCTACTACCAATCTTAACAATTATAGGCGCACTAATTTCAATCCCACTCGCGTTCACTGGGTTTCTTCTGACTGATTTGAATAGTGCAATAAATTTCGTTTCATTTTAGTTACCTTTTTCTTAGTTTCTAGTTATAGTAGTTATTTAATATTGTAATGTTTTTCTTATTTATTTAAATATACAACGGGTGGGATAAATTTATACACCGTATATCTACTTATGTAATTTATTTATACATTCAACTATTCACTTACACTTAATTTCTATATTTAATACACTGTATATTCGCTTATACTTAATTTATATAAATACGTTACTAATATTTATATTCACGTCTATTTAGTAAGAGATTAAATTGTAGACTAACTCTCGCCGCTGGTAGGTAGTCTTTATATATTAAACGTTTTTGTAGTGCCTTCTCGATTGTGGCTTACAAAAAAGAATCGATCTTCCTGGAAATATCGTTAAAAATAATCGCAAAAATGATAAATTGTACTTGGAAGAAATCAGTGCGCATACATCAAAATTTTAACTTTCATATATGGTATTAGGCAGAGTCGGATTCGGGGACTACACCAGTGTGCGATTTCGTAACATTATCCCCTCCTAAAAATGAAGATCCTCCTATAACTTCTGTGTAGCCGGGACTGTACGTTTAAATCGGCCATGTCTGCACTTTCTGGTCGCATGGAAATAATACTGCACCGTTTTCAACAGATACCGATAACGAGGGGTACCGTCACTCTGGGTGAAGTCGGGCGATTTTTGCAGTTTTTTGTAAATAAAAAGTACAATTTTTGATGAAAAATTTCAAAAAAAATAATTAAGAATCATCCATGTCTCCTTTGTCAAATTCCATAGTGAAATTAATGACATTTTTGTTCTCCCATCTTTTGTTATTTAGGTAAAGTGTCCGCCATCACCCGAAAAAACATGCAAATTAAAATATTTTATTCTTGAAAAACATAAAAAACACAAAATTTATATAAAAAAATGTGAACCCTTATTTACTAATGCAACAAACTGGAAAAAATATTAAGTAGGTAATGCCTAATAACCAATAAACTTTATTATCAAAAATATTTTTAGCTTTTGTACAAAAACTTCAACAATTCTACTCTTAATATTCTTTAATGAAGCCAAATCTGAGAAATAATATCTTTGGCGCCTTAAATCTTTAACCTTTTTTAAGGTGGGTACAGACATAGAACAAAACTTCGTATCGTAAGTCCGTGGCGCAACAATTGTTTGTTGCGCATCGAAGATACGGCGTGTCAACTAATATAGCGTATCAATACATCGGCGCGTATCTTATAAACGGGACATTTTGCCGTTCCGTTTTTACTAAAACAGGACAATTAAATTAGTCTTTTTCTTATGTGCCGTGGAGGTTGTTGCAGCAGCTTATATATACATGCATTACTTCGTTAAAAAAAGACGCGGGTGGCAGACCCGGTTGTATACTAATAGAAGTGTGTACAGCGGAAATCATTTACTGTTGGATTTAAAATTTCAGGCAACTAGTGGCCTTTACAAAAATTTTACTAGAATGTCTCCAACAGACTTCGATTACTTGATTAATTTAATTGGATCCAAAATAGCACGAAAAGATACTAGATGGAGAACGGCAATTTCTGTTCAAGAAAGGTTGGCAGTAACAATTCGGATTCTGGCGACTGGTGACTCTTTCACCAGTCTACAATACCTTTTTAAAATTTCTAAACAATCGATTAGTGCTATAGTTCCTGAAGTGTGCGAAGCCATTATAGAAGGATTAAAAGAAAATATACAGGTAAGAAACTGTTTTATTAAAGAAGTATAATAAACACACATTAAACAAAACAAATGTTTATCTTAAATTCTCTAATTCAATATCGGGCAATAGTTTGCGTGGTAAAGAATTGACTGGAGTACTGCGACTTGAATGATCCGAAATACTAGAGTTAGCATAATTATATGCTGGAGATGGTACCTGTGAATGCTGTTGAGTAAAACTGGAAGCTTGGCTATCCTGATACTGTTCAAATTGAGAATGTTGTGGCACAGAATTTGCAAAGAGTGACTGAAGAGTGAGTACGGTATGATTGCGAATGATAAAAATTGGTTGAACTTTGTTCGAGATGGGTATTGTCTGCTTTAAACAAAATTAACATAATATCTTGTTGTACAGTACTTTGTAATTCAAGAGAATATTTGGCCAGTTTTTTAGCCACAAGATTTCCAAATATTTGACATTCGTTTTGCTCCTGTGAGTTTCTCGCGTTTGCTGATGCTTCTGACAGTATTTTAAAAGCTTTATCTAATTTCTCAGAATCTTCATTCCTCTTTTGGCATTTCCTACTAGGTGTCGCTTCATCGCTTTTCTTTTCGGTACTAGGTGTTGCTTTTCTTTTCGGTACATTTTCTATACTTTCCCGATTCTCTTGTACAGCAGAATTTTTATCGTTATCTGCTAATGTTCCTGCATCACCCGATATTTCATTTTCATCATTATCTTCTTCTTCGTGTACAATCTAAAATTAAAAATAATTTAAAATAAGTATTTAATGAACAAACTTATTTAGAAAATAAAAATATGTCCTATTTTTGGCGCACTGTATAATTTGTTTTAATTTTTAGAGATACCTTCAACACTATAAATATGGTTAGAAGTGGCAAAACAGTTTGAGGACACCTGGAACTTTCCACATTGTCTGGGTGCTTTAGATGGGAAGCATGTTGTTCTACAAGCTCCAATTAACACCGGAAGCGAGTTCTTTAATTACAAATCAACATTTAGTGTAGTTCTTTTTGCCCTAGTGGATGCTAATTATAACTTTTTGTATGTTTATGCCGGAGGCCAAGGAAGAATTTCAGATGGTGGTATCTTTAAAAACTGCTCGCTTTACAAAAAATTAGAGCGAAATGACTTATATTTACCTGAACCAGAAGCTTTATATGGCAGGCAACAGAAAATTCCCTTTTTTATTGGAGACGAGGCATTTGCCTTAACTGAGTCGTGAATAAAACCGTTTTCGGGAATACATCCTAAAGGATCAGTGTTTAACTACAGATTATCTCGCGCACGAAGAACTGTAGAAAATGTATTTGGCATCGCCTCAGCCGTTTTTAGAGTATTTCGTAAACCGATGTTACTTGAACCCAGAAAAGCTGAATTAGTTATAATGGCAGTAGCTCATCTACGTAATTTTTTAAGAGAAAGTTCCACATCTTGTGCTTTGTATACGCCACATGGAACCTTGGATACAGAAATTGATGGAAAGCTTGTAGAAGGAAAAAGTATAAAACTATAACTAATGAACCAATGTCTTCTTTATTTCCAATTAGAAATATTCCCAGAAGACCAACCGAAAATGCAACAAGAATTAGAGACGAATTGTCATCGTAATTTCAAAACGAAAATCGACTTTTGTGGCAAGATAATTATCCGTAACTCGTAATTCGTTTTATACTTACGGTGCTTAGTGTTTCCCGAACCTTGTTTTTGTCCCAAAGGAGTAGCAAACTTTTAAAGGCAAACCAACTACTTTCATAGATATCTGAAAGCCCTGTAATAAATAAAAATAAATTTTGTAATTGAAAAGTAAATAAACAAAATGAAAAGAAATTAATTTTCAATTATTCAAACTTACCTTTACCCGTACCGTGGCTCTTTTTAATTTTTGCTTTCTCTCGCCTAAGTCCTGACAGAAGAACATTAATTTTTTTTTGCATTCATCTACTGTTGTCCGAAACTCTACAGCAAGTTCTTCCCAAGCATCATGCTTCTTTATTTTATTATAGTATTTGGGATGTTTTGCATCCCACAAAATTTCTTTATTACGATAACTATTTATGAAATCCAGGGTAGATTCTTCTGTCCGTTCCATGTTTTCAACTGAATAAACAAAACGAAAAATAAATCGCAACTGTGTACCGCAGACCTGTCCAGACATGCTAACAAGTGGTGCGTATCATTGCTTTGATGCGGCGTCAAAAAACCGACAACCGATGGAACGCCGAGATGTTACTATGTTCTGGTGTTACGGTGTTACGCAGTGCCGTCCACACTTGTTGCGCGACGGCGTTACGATACGAAGTTTTGTTATATGTCTGTACGCACCTTTAAAACTTTCACGATTTGATCTTCCTCTATGATGCTTTCATCCCTAACTATTGGATATGTAAAATATTCGCCCATTCTATTCGAATCCTATTTTCTTAGGAAATTAACTAAAAACATCTTTGTTTCTCTCCCTCATCACTTCAGTAACACAGCCAACATAGTGTTTGTATTTTGTACA
Organism: Galeruca laticollis; assembly: GCA_963921935.1. Lineage (NCBI taxonomy): Eukaryota > Metazoa > Arthropoda > Insecta > Coleoptera > Chrysomelidae > Galeruca > Galeruca laticollis. The sequence goes on along the minus strand of OY998176.1, from coordinate 146,186,110 downwards.
AGTGAACTTAACTATTACGAAATTGTCTACTTCTATTGCAAGTTTAGTCTCACTAATATCGCTTTGGTTTTGAAGAAACATATTTTAATTATATTCATCCTGCATTACTATAGCTTCTTCTTGATCACTCTTATTGTTACTTTCACGTTCTTCATCCTCACTTAAATCTTCTAGGGCTATTTCGGCCTCACTCTTAGATGTTGACATATCCATATCCTTTGAGGAAATGCCTTTGCCAGGAGCCACTAACAATTTTCCCCCGTTTCTTCTTCGTGACGTCTTGAGTAACACTCAGTCTACTTTCATGAAGGAACACCTTAAGGATGTTAGTCTAATGTTCCGCATTTGCGTCTTCGTTTTGATTTCTCTCGGAATCAGGTATCTTCCTGAGAACAACATCTGGTGATAGCGGAACAATTCCACAGGTTCGGAAGCCAGACTTAATATTTGTTTCGATGCCTTCGATGGCCTTCTTTAAAAGCGCAGGGAACTCCGATTTAAGAATGCAACCTCTGTTTTTTATTTTCCAATCAGCAAGACCAGATCGCCAAACTTTTTTAAAAGGTCCAAAAAAAAGACACGTCCAACGGTTGCAGCAGATGTGTTCCATTCAGTGGCAATAAAACAAAAGAAATATTATTTTGCTCGCAACATCGTAAAACATGATTTGAAGTGTGAGCTGCCAAGTTGTCCCCTATCAAGACCTTTCTTCCTGGAAGCTTCTTACAATAGGGTAGGAGAATTTTGTCAAACCAATCGTCAAAAGTCGCTAAATCAAACCAGCCGGATTTGGTACGATTGTATACAGTACCAACAGGGCCTCCTTCTGCCCAAGTTGGATACAAATGTACAGATTTCTAGACAACACATGGGGGTAAGAGTACCCCTGATCCACTAATAGCCATCATAATTGATATGCTTGACTTGCTTAAATCTACAATCCTTTCTACCCTCTTAGATCCTCGTTTACATAATAATTTTACTCTCCCGGGATCATCAGACAAGTTGCTTTCATCATAGTTGATGATATTAGGGGGTGGGATATTTTCTATTGTTTCGTCCAGATTTAAGAAATAGCTTTCTATTATTTTTTTTGTTATATTTGCTCTTGAACGTTTAATATTTTGAGCAAATCGTTTCGTTAAAATTTGCGACAAATGAACTTGTAAAACCAGTCAATTCCAGGTTACTTGTCGTTAAATTTCTTTATTTTTTCCCCTTTTCTGTATAAATAGTTTTTAACTATCTTGTCTGGTAAGAGGAAAACCCCACTCGCTGAATTTTAAAATCCTTTGGACCAAAAGTTTTTCTTGTGAAATTACGCATTACCCGCCATGTTTGTTCGTTTTTTATTCCCTTTTTATTATCAAATAGGGTAGATTTTGGAATCTTATAATACTCAGCAGCTTGTCTCACACTTTTTCTTTCTTGTCTTATATCTTCCACTGCTTTAGCGAGGTTTTCTTCGCTGTAGTTCTTGAAATTAATGGCTATTTTATTTTTATATAGCCTAACCATGGTGTCCGCCTTCGCCCCTATAAAATGACGTGTTTTACTAAAACACCATTATTTAAGAAAAAAAAAATTGTTAACCAAACTGCCATGGGTTTACTTATAACAGAGCACATCACAAATAATAGCTCATTTGCAGTATGTAGTTTTAGTATTCTATTGTGACGAACAGTTTCTTTTTTGGTTTTCGAATTTTAAGTAAAAAATATAATATATAAAATCCTTACCACGTGCTCTGCTCCAAACTTTTACCGCGAAAATGCAACACTCTCATCGAAACTCGGAGCTAAACTAACGGTGTAACGCCGATCGGTTAATTTTGTGGGACCGCCATATGCCATATTGCAAAAAACGCCGGCCTAACCAGTCTGTCCGAGTTCACCCCCAGAGTCCGACATCATCCCGAGTGACAGTATAGCTGTAAATTAATATGTGGACACCGGTATCTTGGGAGATCAACTCTATACTGTTCCTGATGACTCGCCAATCCGATTGGTTGCTCTCTATCCTGGGTTTCACTAGTTTCTCCACGTGGGATTCCAGCACATGATCTCAAAGGCTTCGTAGCGCTTCCCACACATTCCGGTAGGTGGATCGATCTGAAAATTCGTTTCTAGTTACCAGATAGAAGACGTACCGAGAATTGTGTTTGAGTCTCAGGGGCTGGCATCTAATCTTCAAGTTTTTCTAATTGTCAAAACTACTTTCGAAAGACGGTTGTCAACCCTCGTACATGTTTGTTACTGGCGGAGATGTTATGTGTCAGTGAATACTCATTCGGGAGCGTGAACTCCCGGAACTACGAGATTAAATTGGTCAACTCAAGAAACACCAGTATCTTTAATGTTTAACAGAGAAATAAGAACAAGAATGGACATTTTGAGAGAAAATCCCAAACTAGACAGTAGGGAAAAGTCAGAAAAAGCCAAAGACACATTGCAGAACCAGAAAAATGCTCAGGAAAGACAAATTAAAAACTTTAAAGGTAAGAAAAGAGAAGTAACTATTGGAGATAAGGTACTATATAGTTGCAGACTATCTGCTCACAAACAAAAGGAAATGGACAAAAGCGGTAATCGAGAATAAAATTGGAAGATGGAAAGTGGTGGAAAAGACACATCAACCAGATTTTAAAGCGAGAAACCAACAGAATTTTGAAGGGAGAAGAGAATGATGAGGATAAAGTAGAAGCACAGACTAAGAACAAAAACATCAGAGAAACATATAACTGTGCATGCCAAGGGCATAATGATGTTTCTGATGGAAGATTGATTTTTTCTAGGATGAGACAAACTGATAACAAATACATGCAACAACTGCTTTGACAGGTGATGACGACAACGTCGCAACCACTTCTCGAGCATTACCCTATGCGGTTGACTATTAGGGGATCGATTCCATCTTAATTCTCGATAAAATCACAACACCTTTGTTGGATCAACCGTCAGCCTCTAGTAGCCATACTAAAGGTATCCCTAATAACAGTTCGGAGCAACTGTCAAAAGGGAAGAAGAAGACATTGAAAAGGTTGTATCTCTTGATCCTAAAATAGGTAAGGGTAGAATCTCTAAGTCTTCAGTCGAGAAGAATATTTCAAAAAAAATCACGATCATTAAATAAAAGACAGATTAAAACACCAAACAAATTTAGAGATTATATCCTAGAGTGTGACTAAATATTATTTATTTATGTATTTCTTTTAGTATAAGTATATTTGACTAGATGCCTGCGATATGATCTAGGAACATTTTATTTTATAATACATGTTATCAATTTTCAAATGTTGACAAAGTATTATTTTTATATATTGTCAGAAATAAAGCTGCAACTATTTGATAGATGAATATATTATATTTATTAATAATATTAAAGGTACAGAAAATAATATACAGCAAATGAAAACAATTCAACAGAAAATTAGAGCGTTTTGTTGTTTGACTCTGGCCTACCTAAATCAATGTGGATATTTGAGGCTGAAACAGCTGTTAATATGTACAATCGCACACCTCACAAAACTAATGGTTTTATATCGCCATTAAACAAACTTAATGCAAGAATAAATACACAAATGAATAAAATCAGAAGGTTTGGGTGTTTGGCTTATGTTGAAATTCCAATAACAGAAAATAAGTTTTCTGAAAACGCAATAAGGGCAATACTCGTAGGTTACTCACGTACGGGATATGTATTGTGGGAGCCAACCTCAGGTAAAATTTTAAACTCTAGATATGTACAAAACTAGAGATTTAGAAGTGAGTCTTCTCCGATAATTGAAAAACAATTTGACGCAGAAGTAGATGACAATTCAGTTGACGAGGAAATTAACCCTGATTCTTCTGATGCAAATATTCAATTAACGAAAGACTCAGGTGTAACATCAATTCAGCCTGACGAGCCCAGAAAGCGCAAACTAGATGAAAACGTATCAAATGACACCAAATCAAAGAAGCTGAGAATTTCAAAGAGAAAACCAAAGCCCAATATAGATGATAACTTCGTTTATGCCAAAACAATAGAAAAGTTCAAGACGGTAGAAATAGAGGAATTTATACACGCTATGATTGCCTCTATTAACAAAGATCCTAGTAATTACAAAGAATGTTTGCTGTGCGAAGACAGTGTTGAATGGAAAAATGCAATTAAAGAAGAACTTAAATCAATAGAAGATAATAAAGTCTACGAACTGGTGGACAGACCCGTAGATGTCCATATATTGAACTCTAGATGGGTTTACAAAACTAAAATTGGCAAAACTGGAGAGAACATCTATAAAACTAGAGTGGTTGTAAGAGGTTTCTTAGATACATACGAGTATGAGTTGAAAGAAACTTATGCTCCGGTGTCAAGACTTCCAGTAATTAGATTGGCATTTGCAATCATAAATAAACTTGATTTAGATGCAAGACAAATGGATGTCAAAACAGCTTTTCTGTACGGCACTGTAGAAAAGACTATTTTTATGGAGATCCCAGAAGGCTATGATTACAGTGATGAAATTAGAAAAACGAAAATCTGGGAACTCAAGAAAGCTCTATATGGATTGAGGATTAGCCCTAAAAGATGGAATAAAACGTTTACCAATGAAGCACTAAAATTAGGCCTAGAGTATGGCGTAAATGAGCCGTGCTTATTTACTTGGAGAAAAGAAGGAAAAATTGCCAATGTAATTCGAGATGAAAATTTTGGGTGAACCAGAGAATTTTATTGGAATGAAGATTCTCCGTGATAGAGGTAAACGTGAAATGTTTATTTCACAGCCTGAATACACTGAAAAAATCCTAGAACGATTCAACATGAAAGAATGCAATGCACATGACACACCTATGATCACTAGACAAGTCAAAAACAGGAACATGAAAGAAGAAGATAAACCAAAAGAGTTTAATGTTTTGACTGATGCACCGTATAGAGAGGCTATAGGGAGCTTGTTGTGTCTTGCAGGTGTAACCAGACCAGATATAGCAAATGCTGTAAATTTATTGTCTAGGAGACAGAATAAGCCAACCAAAGGTGTTTGGACTGAAGTCAAAAGAATATTCAGATATTTAAGAGGAACAACAGATTAGGTCTGCACTATAGAGGTAAAACAGAAGTTATGGAAGCTATGACTGATACTAGCTTCAGAGATCAAGAAAAGTCAATCTCAACAAGTGGCTATATAATTCAATTGTATGGTGACAGAATAGCATAGAGGAACCACATACAGTCTTCTCCGGCTACATCAACGTGCCAACCAGAATATCTTGCCATGAGCGAATCCTGTAAAGAAATAATTTCCTTAGATAAAGCGACTAGAGATATAATAGGTAAGACTATGTATCCAGTCACTATATATTAGATGTGACAATAAATCAGCCTGTGACTGTACACAAACGGAATGTAGTCACAAACTAAAAGATTTCGATGATGACGTCGAACTCATTAAGTTCAACCTGGTTGAAAGAGAGAAGACAGGTAAGAAACCCCAAATGGCTGCTACGGTGATTTCATAAAATCGTGTGTCTTGGCGGGCAAAATGGAAGTTAAATGGATATCCACTAAAGAAAACATTGCGGATATCATGACTAAACCATTACCCTCTAGTTTGCATTCTAAACTCAGAAATAAGATGATGAATTTATAGATGATGAAATTTAGATGATATAGATGTTAGACATAGATGTCATGTAAAATAAAATTGACTGTCTCGACCCTTACTTCGTGGAATATGCTCATGTAAAATAGTTTAATTTATAAATCTAATTGTGTTATCACTTGCTATTTTACAGAAACAAATGACCAGTCTTAGCAGTGTGCGCAGCGGAGAGAGCAGAGTTGTCCAATGATCATACATCAATCAAAATTCTGATTGCAATATATTTTTATTATTAATAATCTTATATATTTTTATGTGTTCATGATCGTAAGTCGATTTTATATGTAAGTTCAAAATATTTTATTATTCAATGCATTCAAAAGGTGTATGTGCAAAGGGAGGGAGTGTCAGAAAAATATTACTTTGCCCATACAGAGACACCATCTATGAGTCGCTTAGAGCAATCATATGATTGCTCGCGCAGTCCCTCTACCTTTGGACACGCCTACTCTCGACGATAACCTTTCACAAGAGCATGTGTTTTGAGAGCTTTTCTTTGTGTGTGATACTTAATAAAGCTTCAACTATTTGATAGATGAATATATTATCACAAGTGTTTTATTAAGCCGTATTTCCTATCTTTCACTGATTATTACAGTCCTTCATATATTTGTAGTCTTAGATGTTTTACATTGGTGGGAAATCCCAGTTGAATATGAGCGTGTGCAAAATAATTTTACTGAATTTCAGTTTTAATAATTTTCTTAAATTTCAATTTTAATGACAAAATTAACATTTTATATAACTTAATTTGGCAATTTAAGTAAGGTTAGATCAGTACATAAGAAAGTACCTATTAAGCTGATACCTGCACTCTAAAGGCTACTATGATCAATCGCTTGGAAGATTTCGAAATATGGTTGCATAGAAGAACGCTCAGAATACCCTGGACAGCTCTGCAGACTAACGAAGCAGTATTAGAGAGAGCAAATGCCGTTTGTGAATTATTTAAAAATATTAAGATAATAAAGTTATTATATCCGAGGCATGTTCTTAGAGGAGACCGATACAAAATCCTGTAGCTTATAATGTAATGTAAAATCGAGGGGCGCAGAGGAATTGGTAGGAAACAGATGTCATGATGGTTGAAGAACATTCGCGATTGGAGGGGAATACGCAGTGCCGAACATCTTTTTAGATTAGCCGAAAACCGAGAACAGCTCACCAATGTAATTGCCAACGTTAAGGAGACCTAATATGGCACCGAATGAACAAGAAAAAGAAGAGGGTATCCATATTTTTTATAATTTATAAAGAATAGTGTTGATGAAACATTACATGTTACTTAATTGGCTCTTTTGCTTAGAAGTTATTCATTAACCAGTTTAAATGTTCTATTCTTAATTTAACCATTAGTACATATATAAACGATATATTTCTGATGTCCTTGAGTTTTTAAGGGCTTATAACAAATCCTATGTGAGTTTTATTAGTTTTTCCATTTTCCTCTGAACATAGTTTTGTAGGTATATACTGATAATTAATCCTGTTTCCATATTTAGAGTGTTTTAGCTAATTTGTCAGCTTATATATTGCATGGATACTTGAATAGCTTGGTATCCATAGGAAATAGCTATTTGTGTATTAAGAGCGGAAAGTGATACTTTGCCGCTTGAGGCAGAGAGTTGCCCGCGCGACGCGTAGCGGAGCGCGGGCAATCTGCCGAAAGCGGCAACGCACTTTCTGCTCGAATTGCACACAAGATTTTTTCTACGATCACCTTATTTTTAAACAAATAATTAAAAAAAACACGAAAAATCCTTTTACTGCGTCCCAAAGCTCTTCGTGTTCTAAATAAATCTGTACTGCGCATTTCCACGTACCATAGTTCTCGTGCCCTTTTAGAAGCTCGATCAGCGGAAGCTGGCTCATGATATCACTTATTAACACAAAAATTCAACAAATTACAAACTCCAGAAGCTTCAATGGTGTCTCACGCGTGTCCTGTGTCCATAACCTCTTGCAATTTGATGTTTTGAGTCAAGGTTTCGAGAAGAAAATTAACCTAATCTATCAAAAACGGCGTAAAAGCAACTAATGACAATTTAAAACTTACAAAAGTCGTAAACGACATTAAGATGACATTTACAAGGTTAAACAAATTGAGGTTCGAAAAATATTGGAAGTAATTAGTTATACACTTTGAATATTTTTAAATATTAACTACAACTATAAACATAGGTGTTTTGGATGGTTTATAAGATAGAAAATAATAATTGAAGTGACGTCTGAATCGGTCTAATCTGTAAGGTCTTATAACACTGCGCCGTCGCGCTCGAAAAATCGCGCGTGTTTGAGAGACCAGTTATCCACAAATACTTTACGCTTTTTTTTATTGGCGCACTTTGACTTACTACAAAAAAATTGAAGTCCGTCCTCGATGCCCAGCCAAGCTTCATTTCATAAAAGTCCGTCCTCGATGCCCAGCCATGTTTCATTTCATAAAAGTGCATCCTCGATGCCCAGCCATCCTAAGTAGTATTCATTTTTATTAAAAATGTATATGGATTGATTCCCTTGGGGATTAAATGGGTCCCATCCGCGGGATTAAATGGGTCACTTTAGTCGCTTAGTGTATAATGTACTATTAATATACCTATTATTTACTAACTTTCTTTAGTTTATTGTAAATGAAAACATGCGAGCGGAAAAGTACGCCCTAGAGCGGAAATAATGTCAAATTATGACATATCACGGAAAACATCAACTTTGCGGTTAGATTTGAGTGTGCAAAAGCCTACTTTGGGTAGTGATCGTAGGAAAACTATTTTATGTCTTTAGTGATGACTCTCTCTAACAGAATTTTAATTTCTGTAGCTAGGGGGGATTGTGAAAGATAATCTCCACAAAAGTTAAGGAAGTTTATAAATATCGGATTTATTAAAAATTATTAACAGTTTTATTCATCCAGGGTTTGTCTGTACTGTATATTGAATGTTTACTTGCTTATCTGACAAGTTTTTAAGTTTAACGCAAGTTGTATTCTTTTGTATTTTCAAGCATTTTAAATCAGTTATTGGTTCCATTAATATTCAGCCAACAAATGATTTAAAATTCAGATTTTTATTTTGAATAATGTCTAGAGGTTTAAAAACAAAAATTAATTCTGGTTGTGTGAATACATATGTAGACAGGGTGTCCCAAGTAAAGTTTACACCCCCACAATATCTCGATAGTTATGTTCAGATTAGTAAAAAATACTAAAACAGGTTAATTTTAACATGTTTTTTCATCCCTCTAGCGCCCAGAACCACCCCTTGAAGAACCTTAAATGGCAAGGAGTGTTGAATAAAACATCATGATTTTGAAGCAACTTTCATTATCTATATGCAACTCCGTTTATTTTTTAATTTGAACGACTCTGTATGAGAAAACTGCTTAGATTATTGTGAAAGGAAACAACTGTAGATATAAAAAAGAACAATTTAATTTTAACGAATGTACTGTTCAAAGTGCCAACCTCCAATTTCCAGGCATCGGGTCTCAAATGCTTCTCCAAGTTTTCGCAGCATTTCTGTTTTAATTAGACGGCATTCTGTCACGATTCTTTGTCGAAGGTCTTGAAGAGATTCAGGTGGCGTAGTATAAAATTTGGACTTTAAGTAACCCCACAAAAAAATCCATAGAAGGGAAATCGGTTGACTTAGCTGGCCATTCGATAGAAACTCTACGGTCTATCCCTTAGATTAGGTATATATCGCTGTAAAGATGGATAACCGGGGCAACTTGTTGATAACCAACATCTCATCCCTTTCATACCCTCGTAGGGGAAGTTAAATATTTACGTTGGTTTGCATCCTATTGGTCAAATCAAAAACGCGCGCGCCTGATTTTACCGATCATATCCGATAGAAACCCGATAGATGCCATCTCGAATAAGACGCCATTACTAATTCATATATTTATGTATATTTTATTTTTTTAAAGTATGTAATAGTATATTTTGTATAACATGTGTTGAAAATGAAAGATTTCACACAAGTTTGCAGAATTGAGCCACGAGCCGTAGGCGAGTGGTTTAAGCAATAAACGAGCGTGAATTCGAATTTTCAACGCATGTTGTACACGATATTTTTCTGAGGACCAAAAAAAGCAGAGTTAGTATTTATTTTATTTATTAAAGTTTTTAGTAAGGTTACAACAATTTTAAAAGTAAACTGGTGCTTCAAGACCGTTGTAGACCATTTTATGTTCTTTAGTTGATACAAGTTCTGAATTTTGTTCATATCAGACTCAGAATAACGGAAAATTCAATAATTCTCTCCAATTCGCTTTTCGCTTGCTAACAGTTCAAAATTCAAACTCAAAATGTCAGGTAGACATCGATAATCGTCGACCCGTGTGCAAAATAATTACGCCCTTCGTTTACAATTTTAAATTTTCACTAAGAGAAAACTGTATGAAATATGTGCCATATTCCATAGTGGTCGTCGGAAAACAAGTATTTTTTTGAGTTTCGTTCATATTTTCGGCCGTTAATATTACTAAGTGATTAATTTGTAGGTATGGGACAAAAGCTAGTTTGTTTACAAGTTCATAGGTAGTAAACAAAATAACCACGCCTTATTCCATAGGCAGCATATAAGTAATTCATTGCCGATTTCAAGAATTTAATTAATTGCTAAATATATTTAGATTTCCTCATTATATTCAGAGGAAGCAATAACGATTAAAGGTATTGAATTTGTAAAAAGCGCCAACAAATGTATATTATGGCGAATTTTTAGATAATCATCATATTTCCTTGATAAAGTGAATGTTGACAAGATATTTTACTATAATAGAATAAGGAGTGATTCTATTAAAAATATAGTGAGAAGTGTTATTCTTACCCATCTCAGTTTGTATCAAATTCTATATCTAGCTGTACACACAACACGACTGTCAATATAATAAATGTTTGTAAGTATTTTCACTCTGAATAGTGATTATTAATAAATATTGCAATTAGGCAATCAGGCAATTTAACATGTCACAAACGACAAAAATGTTTGAAATCTTCATTATTAGATAGCATTTTTCCACTTACAAAGTATCTTTACGTCGGTATAGTTATTAAAATAAAATAATAAAAAACCGTATATAATCATAATTTATCAATATAGCAATTGATACAAGAATCCCATTCCAAAATTTGAAGAAAATAACATGAAAACATTTGTTTGATTCGCATTGCTTGAGTTGAGAACACATACATCTTCTATTTATCGAAATCTAACAGTTTAAAATAAAGGGTTATCAAAACTTCCTAAATTAAAAAGTCACGCCGCCACTAACTATATTGTTTTGGTTTTTAAGAGCGCACACCTCCCACTACCGTTTTGTCCGGGTAGATGTTGAGCACACTTCCCCTAATGGTTTTAAGATATTAGGCGTTACTAATATTTTCAGTGATATATAATCTAAGGTCTATCCATTGTCCAGGAAAACGAGACTCTCCATCATGTTGAAAAGAAAGTTGGTTTTCATCATCTTCCAGTGTTTGAGTTATTAAAAGATCAATAAGGTATTGTAACAAAAGTAAAATGTCACCAATCAAATTCCCGTCAATAAAAAGTGGGCCGATAAAGTAGTAGCCCAGAGTGCCTGCCCAAACATTCAATTTTTGGGGAGTTTGTGTATGACCTTCTCAGAAAATGTGTGGGCTGGTGTCACTCCAATAACAACAATTATTCTTGTTGACTTCGCCTTTCAACGTAAAAAGTATACTTTCATCGCAAAATTGTATATGTCGATCCAGATCATCTTCGTTCAATTCTTGAACCATTATTATTATCTTGTACGGATTAAATTTTTTTTGACAATCCCCTGAATACTACTTTTTTATACGCCCAGGTACATGAGCGATTTATCTAAATGTTTGCCTGTTTTATCAATTTGAAGATGACCAAGAACTACTTCAACAGTGTCACTTTCTGATAGGACCCTCTCGATCATGTTTTTTGTTTGTAATGGAACCAGTTTCTGTTCCACTTATGATGGTTTTGGTTAAAGAGTCTAACAGCGATACTAGCATATACTCTCATTATTTTGATAGTACAGTTTTACTAATTCAACTCTTGTGTAGGTATACCTACAATGAACCATTTTAAAAATTGGGATGTCTAACCAAGTTATTGATCAAGAAGAACCACGAATTTTACCTTTTATCACCTTCAACCAAAAACTTTTGTTATTTGAAAAACTAAAAAAACAATATAGTGTAGATTAAGAACATGTTTTACTCTATCCATAACAACTTGTTGAAGTTTTGAAAGAGAATGTTCACAGGACTGACAATTTCCAAAATCCCAATAATCCTGAAAGAATTTCATATTTTCCAAACGAAATATCTTCAAAATAAAAAAATATAACGCGGTTGCACTAGGCAATGAAAGCAGCTTCAAATTGATGTATTAGTTGACACCCCTCTTGTCATTATTTAAGGATTTCCAAGGGGTGGTTTTGGGAGTTATAGTGGAAATAAAAGTAACTTTGAAACTACGATAAAAATTCAGCCTCCTGTATTAGGTTAAAATTGACCAGTTTTGGCATTTTTTCAAAATTTTAACAAAACTCGAAATATTTGGGATGCAAATTTTAGTTGGGACATCCTATATACTAGTTCTGTCCTGAATAATATAATAATAAATAAATTTCTCAGCACAGACAGTGTTGTCTTATTCCGTGCTTATTCTGTAATTTCTCACAAATCGTAGATACAAAGTTCATGGTTCATCTAATCACAGTCACAGATCACAGATAACAATATAAATAACCCACGCATGTAATCAGGAAGGAGTTAGGCAACCAAATTTCTCGTTGGTTATGTAAATATTAACCAGTTTTCAAAATTAGCAAATAATGCAAGTAGATTTGAAGAATATTTTTCGTAAATTTTGCACAGAGATAATTGTATCGGGTTGGTTGTGAGTGTACCTAAAAGGTAATTTTTATTTGTTTACAATAAATTATTAGGTTATGAAATGTTTTGGCACAAAATCTACATATAAAAGTATATTTCTTTTAGATGCTGAAGTTGGTCTCAAATTCAATCAGAAGTACGTTATTCAAGTCGCGTGAACACATTTTAAAAATGAGTACGGAAGCTGCATTCAGCAATAACTCGGCTATTGACAAAAAATTTGTCCTACCTTTAAGATATGGTGGAAGCAAAGAAAGCGTTTGGTAATAATTAACCTAATGTTTTTAAGTGTTGCATAGCAGAATTATTTTCTTACTTATCAGGTAGTTGTCTTTAACCCTAGAATGGTATCATGTACTTACTCTATCGCTAGTAGTGCTTCTGCACGTTTATTTCCATAGCTCTCCGTAGTCGTACTTGAATGAAAGTAAAGACATGAAATTTACATGTTGATACCATATATGTACTAAAGTTACTTGAAAGTCTGTTATGAAGTAACATGTTTGATGTTTGTGTAATAATTCCCCATTAATAAATTTATGAATTATATCAAAAATATCTACTACTTTCATTTCATTACTACGACACTTGGTATAATTAACATCAATGTGTAAAAAATTGAAATAGTTTTGTTATTGTGTTAAGCAAAATGATTGTTAGTTCTCCTACAACCGGTACAGAAATATTTTTAATAATTAAGTTAGATTGCTGAAAGCAGATTTTAAAAATTGTGTAATTTGGGATTTTTTGGTTTATACAATTTTGTATACGTGTATACAGGTTTAACTGGTTGGGGTTAATGAAGAACTAAAGAAAACGTCTCTGACAATAAGGCTTACTGTGCGAGAGGTCAGTATTTGTTGATTTTAACTTCAAGTATAGCACAATGTATTTTTTCTTTCGTTAGGCGTTTTATGTGGGTTTTTACATGGATAAATTATAATATGGATTTATTGAAACTGCTATTAGAATAGCAAACGAATATCAAAATCATATTCATGAAGCCTTAGCATCCACCTAACTAAACGAGAACTAGGATTATTTAAATTAAACAACCAATGATCCCATAAAAATGGCTTAGTTTTTCTAGTAAGACTAGTCAACAGATGAACTCTACTTGCAAAATTAGTAACAAATCTGCTATTCCACGTAATTAAACCAATAATAATAATAATAATACTAATGTTTATTCACCTAAAGTATACAAGTAATACAAAATTATTTCAGATTTTGAAATAGAAATAGATAAAAGTAACACAAACATGGTGAATAAACAAACATAGAATGCCTACAAAGGCAAGCCTGTCTGTGGCATATCACAATTTTGTTCCCTTACATACCCTGTCGTGCGTATATACATCGAATTATGAACCAATTTTCAAGCAAATAGGTATTAATTGTTTTTAATATCTATTATTGTGAATGAATGTAATTTTTCAATTTATTTTTGTACAAGTTGAAATTTGAATTTATATTTCTTATTAAGAGAGGCTGAGAGTTATATACTCTAGGACCAATACAATCTGGGCTACGTTGACAAATAGTTAAACAGGAATTGGGTATTTGTACTCTGCCATCGTTCTGGTTGGATATTAATGTTCAATTATATTCATTATTTTTCTATTTTTGTGAAAATATGATGATATAAAAGTATAATTTTCTAGGATCCATAATCTTACATTCGTCAAACAATAGTTCACTAGACTATAACTTGGGCTTTCTATAAATAATTTTGATAATATACTTCTGTAATATTTCCAACTTCCTTAAATGACAGTTAAGACTCCACCCTATCCAAGAAGAATGTCTGAAATTCTTGATTCATCCAATGCATTGTAATGCATTTTCAATTGTTTTAGATCAATGTATCATTTTAAGTATTTAAATTTGTATATGAGAATCCTTAATATGTTTGTGACCTCGTTACTGTGGTGTTCCCATCTCAAGTGCTGATCAATAATAATCATAAGATATTTTATTTTATCCGTAGAGGATATGCTGACAGTTTGGCCATTGGATGTTACGTTTAATTGGTCAAATGCTGGGAGTTCCAAATAATTAGGAGCAAAAGGCAAGAAAACAGTTTTATTGCAATTTATTGATAACCTTTTATAATTTAACCAACTAAATATCTGAGTGAGGTCACTCTCTGTCGTTTCTTTTAATTTTTGCCACGAAGTGTCCTTATAAAAAATGACTGTATCATCCGCATAACTAATTATTTTTCCAACAGATCTGATATAAAGTAAGCTATTTATGTACATAGTGAAAAATATGGGTCCCAGCACCGTTCCTTGAGTAACTCCACATTCAACATATTGTGGTTCACTAATTTTTACATATTGTGGTTTCTTACTCAAATATGGATAAGTGTTAGAGGAGTACAGTGTTGCCAACCCGAATTTTAGAAAATTAGTAGATTATGTGCCAAATGTTGGTAGAAGTTGGTAGAATGTAAAATGCACCTCAATTTAGACGATTTTTTAAGATTAAAAATGCTTGAACTGTTCTTAAAATGTTTAATTTTGGAACTTATACATATTTTTATTGAAATTTTTCAAATGTTCTTCGATAGGCTGCCCGTTGTTTGCTATGAATCTTTTAGCACGTAACAATCCCTCTAGAGGCTCCGTGCAAATTCTATTTCTCTGGAAGGTTTTCATATTATTAATTGCAGAAAACAATCTCTCAACATTGGCGCTACTATGTGGAAGTGAGAGTAATTTTCTCACGAATTCGTATAGCATGGGAAACATTGGATGAAACATGCTTCCAGAATTCTCCAGGTGTAGAATCCACATTTTTTTCTGTGAAATGAAATGTCATGTTTCTTAATAATCTCCACTCTCAGTTCAATTCGGTCATGTTTTCTGGGCATAGTCCTAAAACTAAAAATGTAATATAACTAAAAAAAATATTCTAGAGTGGACAACATTAATAACTAATTATGTTTAACTTGTCTGGAAACTGAACTCCTAAATGAGCAATAGTTGTGAATGCATCTTTTTCAATGATATGTTTAGGATTCATAAATTTAAGACATTTTAATCTATGATTTTCATTAAAACAAAAACGCTGCTTTATTTGTTTTACACTCTCCATATAAAAGTGAATGCATTTTTCTTTAAACTGTACTATTTCCATTTCATTCATTCTAGCCACAAAGTCTTGTTTCAATAATAGGGAAATAATAACATTGCCAACAATGTATATTTCTACAATTGGTACATGGTTTTGTTTATTTTCATATTCTAAATTCAAAATTTTGTTCTCTAAATTCAAGTTAAGATCCTTGCTACTGTTTTTTCATCTTCAGTCAGCTGCAGTAATTCTGGTTTAATAAAACATTCCAAGATAGTTTTCTATGTTGTAAAAATCCGTTCATATAACAAGTAAAGTTTAGGACTTTCTGATTGCATTTCTTTACTATTGTCATGGAAATAAGGCAACACATAATCCAAAAAATTTAAGTATAGCTCTGTTGAAGGATCCATGGACTTCACATGGATGGTCTGAGCTACACGTGTAGGCCGCTCCTAAAAATGGTTAGTATTTTGTTCTGGTGATAAGATTTTTTTTGGTTCTATTGTAGGAATATTAAACAATTTCCGTTATAACTCCGAAACTATTTAATGTTCAAAATTCACCCGTGTGAAGTTAGCCACGGATTTTTTTAACCATCCACGAATTTTTTTACAAAATAAACAGTACTTTTGCAAAAAAAATTAATATAGGAGACATATAATAACAATTTAATAGGCTACATTATTTTACTACCAAAAATTAAAGATTAAGTGAATAAAAAGTTTTCAAATAGTTGTTCCTGTACATATTTCACGATTCTGAATCGAAGACCCAAAAATAAAAAAAACCATTCAACAATTACAAGGAACACCTAATTAGATACCAATCGACAAAAAATTGTGATGTAAGTATTTTTTATAACGTCAAAAAAAATTCATAAAGATTACGATTGTGCGCCGACGCGCATCTTACGTTTTGAACTCGAAGTCCCAAAATTGCTTCAAATTTTCTTTAACTATTAACTTACATCACAATTTTTCGTTAAAAGGTTAAAATAGTTAAAGAAAATTTTAAAAAAATTCGGTGCTTCGGGTTCAAACGAACGATATGCGTCAGCGCACAATCGTAATCTTTATTAATTTTTTTGACGTTATAAAAAATACTTACATGACAATTTTTCGTTAATAGGTTCCTAATTAAGTGTTCTTTGAAATAGTTGAAGAAAATTTGAAAAAAAATTGGGACTTCGAGTGCAAAACGAACGATGCGCGTCGGCGCTCAATCGTAATCTTTATGAATTTTTTTTGACTATATAAGAAATACTTACAATACAATTTTTTGTCGATTGGTATCTAATTAGGTGTTCTTTGTAATAGTTGAATATTTTTTTTATTTTTAGGGCTGAGATTCAGAATCGTGAAATATGTACAAGAACAACTATTTATTCACTTAATCTTTAATTTTTGGTAGTAAAATAATGTAGCCTATTAAAATGTCATTATATGTCTCCTATATTAACATTTTTTTGTAAAAGTACAGTACAGGTTTAATTTATAAATAAATAGTCGTGAATGGTTAAAAAAAAATCCGTGGATAACTTCACACGGTTTCAAAATTCAGGTATCTTTAATTCGAGGTCACTAATAACCATTAAATCCAATAATTATTTTGGTGGAATGAGCTAGGACAAAGTCGCAAAAACTTAATAAACACAATTGGTATCAGAGTGAATGTATCACTTTAAAATGATTTTTAGTCCATATTTTCACTCACCAACACCTCCAGCCAGTTATTAATGCATTTAGGTTCATAGAAAACACACGAAATACCACATAATATTTTGAAAATCACAGAACACAGGTCGCCAGAACAAAATTCCACCACGTATTCAACAACTTTATTGTTTACTAACACAATGTTATAACCCATGGAGGAAAGCCCTTAGAAAAATGTGTTTCTACTTTAATTGCATAAAGGACTAATTCAAGATTGGCAGCTTTGACGTCTTGAGCAAGCCAATATAAGTCGCAACGTGAGAAGCATCATTTGTTAGGTCACTACTGACAACATACTAGTACAAGACATCATGCAGACTTAGACCAACAGGATCAAACGGTTAGAAGGACATATTGTTCTATTTGCCCAATTGTAAAAAAACGATTGACAGTTACATATTTCCTAAAATGTAGAAAACTGATTTGTGGGAAGCATCAGTTAAAAATCTGTTTTTATTGTTCCATTTAATAGGTTTTGCATTTAATATAACCCTTTTTCATTTCAATTTGGTTTTGAATGTTTTAGTATCATTTTTCAGTAGGTACTTGAATATTCTTACTGAGTACTATATATCAGATACGTCAATTCAACATGTCAATACCAGTTAACAGCTATAAGAGACACAATCCCGTTCTAGGGTTTAAATTGCACTGAAAATACCTGTAGAGTTATTTCAGTAGTTTTGAAAACAATATGCACATCAAATATTAAAACAATTTCAGGACTGAATACATCCAAATGGCTATAGACTATAAACCTCTCAATCTTGGACAAGGATTTCCAGATTATCCACCACCTCAGCATATCATGGATGCATTAGCTAAAGTTTCAAACCAATCAGATTATATGTTTCATCAATATACTAGAGGATTTGTAAGTTCAAGTAGCTGTTTATGTCCAGTTATAAAATTTATATGAAATTTTCGCTTCAGGGACATCCTAGATTAGTTTCAGCTATATCTAAACTATATTCTAAATTATTAGATAGAGAAATTAATGAACGTACAGAACTAATAACAACCATTGGAGCTTACGAAGCTTTACATGCAGCTATTATGGGGCACACTGAAGCTGGTGATGAAGTTATAATCATAGAACCATTTTATGACTGTTATGAACCTTTGGTTAGGTATGCTGGAGGAATACCTAGATTTATACCTTTAAGATTGGTAAGAATATGGATTTAAATTAAAATTTTTAAGGAAAAAACATGAATTGAAATATAACAATCAAGAATTGTTTTTGATGATTAATTAATTGACAACGATAATCTCGAAATTAATAGTTTATTACATACAAATTTACAAATGGATTATAGTGTGAACTTCGACGGTATTAAGATCGGAAGGTAATCAAGAACTTAATGATTTCGGAAAAACTTTATGTTTCGTCTTTATGAGGTAACCAATAGTAGCGACTGTATATCTCTACTTTGATATTACTTGAAAATAGGTTCAATGCCATACAATTCTATTGGTCCATAAAACACATATTTTTCATTAACTTCTTGAATACCTTAATTTTTCTTGTCCGGCCAGATATATTGATCCAATTGATGTTTTGGAAATTTGATTACAATCATATTCTCTCTTAAAGAAACTACGCGTCACAAAAACCAATTTTAGTTGTAAAAAACAGCATAATTATGCTAAATTTTCAAAGGAACTCTGTTTAATGTTGCCTATTTTTGGAGTTGGAAGTCTTTATCATCAACTTCTTCCACGTCAGAATTTGAAGGCGATTTGTAGCTACAATCTTCAGACTCACTGCTGATTTCCATAGAGTTTTAAAAAAATTCTTCAGTACTAGATTTAACTTTTGACGTGGTCTTTATTGAAGGAACCTTCTTATTATTTTTTATGGTAATTTTTATTCCTCGTACCCTTAAGAAGTGGTCTTAATTTTGGGTTCCCTGTGGTCTGCAGTAGCCAACAAAGTGTTTATTTCTTAACAGTCATTTTGGCTTGAACATAGATTTACTTTAAAAAATAAACTGGTTTAAGGGTTAAAACTAACGTTTCCGCATCTGTGAGATGCCCTGAACAATATTATTTCATAAAATTGTCACTTGTATACTATTCGGGGGACGTATTGTGCTAAAAACCGATATTTATCCAAAAATAACCAAAAAAATGTAGTATATATGGATTTGTAGGACCCGCTGTACTTGCTCTAGTCAGCTGAAAATCAATAGGGTACATCTGTTAGACACCTTAAAAAATATCCAAATATAAAATTGGTCACTTGTATACACTCCGGAGGCTGTATCGTCCTAACAACTCGAAATTTCTCCAAAAAGGACCAAAAATGTGGCACTTCAGGTACCATAGCACCCGTTGTACTATATCTGGTGAGCTAAAAATCAATAAGGTTCATTTATAAGATGCTCTGAACAATATTCAATCATGAAATTGGTCACTTGTATACACTCTGGAGGCTGTATCGTGCCAACAAACTGAAAATTCTCCAAAAATGTCGTACCGTCTCTAGTGAGCTGAAAATCAATAGGGTTGATCTGTGAGATGTCCTGAACAATATTCTATCATAAAATTGGTGACTTGTTGAACTCCGGAGGCTGTATCGTGCTAACAAACTGAAATTTCTCAAAAAATGTCAAAATGTCGTATTTAAAGTACCATAGCACCCGTTGAACTGGCTCTGGTGAGCTGAAAATCAATAGAGTTCATCTGTGACATGTCCTTAACAATATTCCATCATAAAATTGGTGACTTTTTCCACTCCTGAGGCTGTATCGTGCTAACAAGAAATGTAACGAAAAGTGGCCGACGACAACGACGACGACATACACAGCATTTTTTTTTCTAAAAATGAAATATGTAATGACATTCAAATAAACTTATTAAAATCCCTATTGAAAAGACCATTTATAGTATAATTTTCAAAAATTTTTACCTCCGCAGTTATCGCTTTAACTTTTTAAAAACGGAAAAAAATTACAAAAGAAACGGATAACAATTTGAACAAATATTAATGGCCGGAGCGTTGTCCTACTACTGGCGGTCGCAACTTGGAGCTGGATATTACTGTCCAACTGTCGACTCTCGTTGCTAGCACCACAGATAACCCACAGACAGATGAGACATTGATTGTGGCGCCATCTGAAGAGCCTGTGGACTAAACAATTGAGTGATGTTGAAAAGATTTCTGTAATTTTAGGTTTTGGCGGTATATTCAAAATTACTGTATTTTAATTATTTTATTTCAAAATAACCATTTATAGTCCATCATTTAACATTTCATTCAATTTAACTCAATAATGATTAGATGTTGAGTTAAATTAAATGAAATATCAAATGATGGACCATAAATGGTTAATTAAATTGGAAAAAATAAAACAGTTTATTTATTTTGGTATAAAAATACAATACAAATAATTTCTTTCACAAATTAGTTTTCTTAACAAACAGAATGACATTAAATAAACTATAATGTAAAAATAATGCAATAATTAAAAAATAATTTGAGTAACATACATTCTAGATTGGAGTATCATTAGATTTTTAAATGATGTTAAATCAAGATAAAAGTAGAAAATTATTTATGATAAGTTTATATTAATTTATTTGTTTATTATTACACTCGTATAAACACACAGAGCTGGACAATCTGCTGAAGTATAACTGCTACTTATTTAATTAAAAAAAGTATTAGCAATGAGTAGTTAACTACTATTTTTGGCAACTTTTTGTGAAAGAAAACATTTGAGTATAATTACTGTGAACAAAAGTAATTAAAATACTTTTAAAGGAAAAGTTGTTAACTACTGCCCAGCTCTGTAAATACAAGGTGCCAAGTAATTACATATAAGAGTGCTAAACAGCACTTGTGACTGTACAACATTTAAAATAATATATCTAACATTTAATTTCCACTTAAAACACATCTTTATTTCTTTACTGGAAGTATTAGGTTTATATCACAAGCTTAAACCTAGTATATTGCATATTTGTATATTTCTACATTTAAAAGCATTCCGTTCTTATGAAACTATCGCATAAGGCAGTTTAAGTTACTCTGCAGCTCCTGACAGTCTATGATTGTTAAAATGTTTCTTAAGGGCTCTTAAAATTCCACCGTCTCGTGGAAGTCCTTTCTCGTTTCTGGTTGTGGTTCTACAAGTAAACACACAAAATAATAACAATAAATAAGTAAACACACAAATATGTTTGAAAATTTATGTCAACAAAATAAAACAAAATGCGCTCACTATTGAAATAATAAGTTTACACACGTTTTTGTACTAAGCCAAAAAAATATCAAAAAATGTTTCAATGTTTAATTTTTTTTGGTTCTTTTGAATTCCTTTTTTTAGAGCTTTCGATTTTTTTGTCTTTATTGGATATTTTGGATTTTTGGTTACCGCTAGACCAAATACTTAGACATAATGCCTCAACAAAAGTTTATACTCACTTTCATTTCCCATAAATTGTCATACCATGGACTATATATAAAAGTCGGCAAGGGGTCAATACCGTCCATCCCATAGCTGGTGGAGGGAATAGCTATAACATAAAATGAAACCTAGATTATTATTTCTACAATGGGTACATTTTAAAATGGAATTATCTGAGTATGGTGTATATAAATTGAGTGTATGAAAAGAGGAGTACTGAGTGTGTCATTTTATTAAAATTCCAGTTAAGCGCTTTCAGCCATTAGGTCATTCTCAAAGCTGTCGACAAGAGACAAACATACAACAGGTACAATGTACATACAATGAAATAAAATGTTAGATGTTACATCATTATTTAAGAAAAAATTGTTAAAATTACCCTATAAAGAGGGCGTACACACATATCATTTAGTTGATAATTTCAAATTAGACCTTTCGTTCTGTGAATTACAATTGTACACGCTCTTTATAGAGTAATTTTAACAAATTTTACTTAAATAATGATGTAACATCAAACATTTTATTTCATTGCATGTGGCAGTTACAGGGTTTGATGTTTTTTGACACATTCTGTATGTTTTTGTCTTGACGAGAGCTTTCAAAATGGCCTAATGGCTGAGAGCGCTTAGCTGGAATTTTAATAAAATTAAACACTCAGTACTCGTCTTTTCATTCACTCAATTTACATTTTAAAATGTCCAAAATTATAGCATGCTATATTGAATACAATAAAACGTACCATCAATTTTTGTTAATTTCCACTCATATGGGAAGGCAAATCAAACTGTCTTAACTTCTCTTCGACTTTCTCAAATCTAAAGAAACACTGTTTTTGAAAATGAAGTGATCATATCCTCCATCGTTTCGTCGTCGGCAAATTTAATGATTTATTGCCACTGCTTTTCAGCCATATTAATTTTTTCTTCCTGGGTTGGAGGAACAAAACTGTAAAAAGAAATATTTACTTTATTAATGCAGCAATTTTCAGTTTAGCTTATGTAAAACACAACCATGAACTCTAAAGTTGTCGATTAAATTAGTAAAAATTCTGTGTTTTATAAAAATAAAGATAATGGTTGTTAATTGTGAAAGAAAAAATGCTCAAATTTTTTTAATAAAACTTACCAAGTACACACCACTTATTAGACTCCTTCAAAATACACTTTGACATTGTTTTTTCAATTAGTAACAATAAAGCAACGAAACAACAGATCAATATTACACTATAGCAATTAAAAAATACACCAAAATACCGTAACCTTATAATAACCTCTACACTTTAACTAAGAAATGATAACAGTATAACATATAATATGTGGGGACGAGCACAATATGATATCGCGCATACGCAGTAATAAAAATCAATAAAATTTGATTACTAACGACGTTACAGTTTTCGTTAATTTTTTGGAATTATCTACCGATTTCAGTTACTCGACAAGCTCTATAGATGGCACGGTCTGCAGTGTCCCTAGCCTGGCTAGCACCTACCAGGTTTCAGACTGCTTTCCACCTCTCTCCGCTAGTTCGACTTGCGCTCTCCTTACTCTGTATTCCGCGGTAGGGGATCGGATCGCGGTCAAAGTTTGAAATTTTAAATAAATATCTGGAATGAATATTTTAAATCAAAGTAATTTCTACAAATATAACGGGTTATAAGCAATATTAAATAAAAGTAGATTCGGAAACTTAAAATAATTATTAACGAGAAAAAAAACCTCGTTACACATTTTTTAATCAAATTTTTCCAGTTACTCACTCTCATTGTTTTTCTTAATGAATTTGGTAGCAATCCAAAGCAAAAATCATGGAAAATGCCACTGTGTGATTGACTACCTGTTTCCTGGCAACAGTACCCGCCAATCAGGTGCTGGTTTAAGTCGTGCCCATCATTGGACTTACCATGATTTGATATGCCAATTACATACTAGTGGATTCGCAATAAAATGATGGAAAATTACTAATATCAATTAACCCGTTTACACATGATTGGCATTTATTATTGCCAGGAAAAAGGGTAGTCCATCACACACTGGTATTTTCTATGTGATTTTTTCTTTCGATTGCTACCAAATTCATTAAGAAAAAGAATGACCATTACTGAAAAAAAAATGTTTAAAAATGTTTTTATCAAAAATATCCTTGCCAAGATATGGGGTGCCAGTCACTCCAGGCTTTGTTTATTTATATATTATAATGAAAAACAAAAGATATATTTCATCAAGAACAAATATGAGGTAGTTTTAGGTCCGGATCTTCTACTAGAAGTTATTGAATAAGGGTGCTTGGTATAAGCAAGAGAGAAAAGCTATATTGACCCTATAGGAGTGGGCAGTTATTTATTTAGTTATAATTTTTTTGTAGAAAGAACCATTTGATGGTCGTTTATCCACTTCAGCAGATTGGGTGTTGGATAAAGATGAATTAGAATCATTATTCAATGAAAAAACCAAAAGCATCATTATTAATAATCCAAACAATCCTTTAGGGAAAGTATTCTCAGAAGATGAACTCACTCATATTGCAGACCTATGTAAAAAATGGAATGTCTTATGTATCTCAGATGAAGTATATGAATGGATAGTGTATAAACCAAACAAACACATTAGAATTGGTAAGACACAATTGTGACACTAATCAATTTTATTCCCCCCCAAAAAAACTAAAGTAATGCATGCAATCTGGATCTATATTGAACGGTTTCACTGTTTAACATATCAAGTATTATTTAAAATAATATTAGCAGAATAACATAATATTTAGGTATATGCTTTCATATTAAATTAGTGTTTTTGATGCTGAAAAATAAATTAATTATTTTTATATAATTTATTTATCCACTGCTTAAATTGGTTGAGAAGGAATATACTTCTTCATCTATTATAAAACTTGTATACTTCCGAGAATTTTCATGTATTGGAATTAACCAGAAACTATGATTCAAGTCAATTTTAGTAAAAACTGTAGCTTCAGTCATTCTTCCTAAAATAGCATCTACCATCATTGGTGCTTCGTATTGGAGCACTGTGTATTTATTAATGAAACGTGCATATAAAAAAAGTCTAAGATCCCCACTACGTTATTTAACAACCACAATTGGATTAATGAATTGAGTATTACTTCTTTCAATGATACCGTTGTTCTAATTTAACCCCTTTACTTAGGGTTAATTAGAGGGAATGTATTTTTGGCTTTGCGAAGGACCACTACGGCCGTTTGTCACTGAAGTAACGATGAACCGTAGAATGAAATTAAACACTGTTATCACGTTATGATTTATATTGTCATGAAATATAAGTTATTTACTGTTGCTTCGACAATTAAGAATTCACTTGACTTTTCGCGATAACTGAAAGTATTGTGCACATACTATGTTGGTTTATTAAAAGAATAAAGATTACGGACACATGATGGTTCCCGGGTTAAAAACGCCGGCTGGTTTTACGAAGTTGTAGCATGTTATATGATGAAAGAGGGTGTCTGAGAAGTGTGAAAGCTATCTGGGAAGTGAAGTAAAAATGAGGCTATTTTCGTATTTATATGTTTGATGACGTAGAATCGAGGAATGAGTAAACTATTAGAAACTAGCCAATGGGATAAAAGTATTTTAAAATGTAACGTTCGAACAACAAGTGAATGTTGCAGATATGAAGATGTTTTTTGTGGGGTTTTCAACGGTTTTGTAGATACAGATAACAGAGTTTGGAAGAGAGTTTTTATGAAGAGATGATATGTCGGGGACTTTGATATGTTCAGTAGAATTTCAGAAAACGATATTTATCTGTTTTTCTTAGGTGTTAGTAAATTTAAATGACTTTTTTAGTGAAGTAAAGAAATATTAACTGTTGAAAATAAGGATATATTTAGTTATGTATTTTGAGCATAATATTCGACTTTTATTATACAGGGGAAATTGAAATAGAATCACGGGAGAATTTGGTAATTAAAAACCAAATTCGAACAACCGTCATGAAGCATGTTGTTAATTTATTTTTGTACTTTAACTTTGTATTTATACGGATAAGTTTTGCCTTTTAAATTTTCAATATTTGTAACTTCTCACTTGTACATATAATTATAAGCTACCTTTGTTTCCTTGTTAATTAAACTCTTATATTTCATTAGTAAGTATTAGTAGCTCACATGGTTTTATTCCACTCTTAAAATTATCAATATAAGAATGC
Organism: Galeruca laticollis; assembly: GCA_963921935.1. Classification (NCBI taxonomy): domain Eukaryota; kingdom Metazoa; phylum Arthropoda; class Insecta; order Coleoptera; family Chrysomelidae; genus Galeruca; species Galeruca laticollis. Next base: position 146,160,161 of record OY998176.1, on the reverse strand, counting down.
AATAATCTGAACAGTCTTAAGTTTGATTCAATAAACATCAAAACTAGTTAATTCAAAACGTTATAGTCCAGTACATCTAATTTCGTTTACATGGGACACCTGGAACTAAATACCTTAAAGTCAAAAATAGCTGGAGCACTAGGTCTTGGGGTGCCATTTAACTTACTAAAGGTTACCGCCCCCCCCTCCTAGGGGTGGCAACCCTCCCAAAATCCACCTCAAAGGTACATTTTTTAATATTTTTATGAATATCTTATTTATTTTTGTTTTTCTTGAAATAATTTGAAGCCTATAAATTACCTACAAAACGATGTATAAAAAGTTGGGATTAAGATAAGCCATTATCGTTCTACATACTTAAAAACACCACCACCATCACCTTGTCTAAAGGGAACATGGTAGGCCCGGAATTCGTACGTGCAGGGAACAAAATAAAAACACTCTATCTTCCTTTGATGTTCGGCAATTGTTGTATTTGCTCTGCCTGCGGCGGCTAGTTTCTTATAGAATTAGTTTATGAGTTGATTTCAATCAAGTTTCTTAACAGATATTGTGTCGGTTGTATGGGTATCTGCTATACCAGAATGTTCCAAAATATGTGAAGCTGCTGAAACTTTTACTGGCTCAAAAACAACCTCTTCAGAACAACATGTAGAACTTCGAGATTCCCAAGAAGCACGAGATTTGTACGATAAAAACAAATTACTCGAATGGCTAGAAATGTATTCGCCTTTTGCTGTGACGACCACAGTACTAGTATTTTTATCATCAGGAATTGTGACAACAAAAGAGATAAATTGTGACACAGCAGCAGAAAAAGGCGAAGTTATCATGGAAGAATACATAGGCAAAATTTTGGAGATATTCGTCTTAAAAGGTCTAGAGTTTTTACTAGCTTTCTATTGTGCTAACAAAACATGTAGAAGTTTAGATAACCTTAAATATACGAGCACGACTGCAAGACAAGGGCTGAGTAAAAACTTTGAACTTGCTTGCTTACCCCAACATCTGACGCTGCTGCCTACTATTTCAAATTCAGAACTGAATCGGTAACACAGCTATATCACCAACTCAATGGGGATGGGAACGACAGAATAATATCCTAAAATCAGTGACAACAGAAAAAGAGATAACACCGGACTTTATCTTAAAACTAGTATTCTGCAACTGTAAAGTAGATTCCAGAAACTTCTGCAGCTGTAGAAAAGCAAATATGAACTGATCGAGACAATTATTGTAGCAATGTTTACAATGAAGAGCTATAGGTAATATTATTAACTTATATCATAATATACCAACGTACCTACATAATATGTTTATTCCAGCTTATTTTCAGGTGAAACTGCAGAATTAGACACACATATGAATACGATGTTCATATCATATAATAATGTAGTGATTTTACTTGTAATGATTTGAATTTTAGTTTAAAATTAGCATTGATATAATAAATTCGTATTTTTGCCTATTTCAACCCCTTGTAGGACAGCAAACGACTTATCTGAATTAAAACTTCATCTATACTGTTTTGAAGGAAATTTTATAAGCTTTAAATTGGCTATGTAGTATTTTTCAAAAGAAAATAAAAATAAAGAAGATATTCCTAAAAATGTATATTTGGGATGGTTTTTGGGAGGATTGCCCGCCGCAGGGACGGGGACTTTTAGTAAGTTAAATAGCACCCCAAGACTTAGTGCTCCAGCAATTTTTAGCTTTAAGAGATTCTGTTCCTGGTCAAATTTAGATGTACTACCCTCTTTTATGTATGAATTCCAAACTAGAAGAAGCTAAACTTGATTAATTGATTGCTTAGTAACCTAAAGGTTGGTCTACGATACTCCTTTAATCAGAGCTGCTCTCGCTACTATCTACAGCTCGCCTTCCAGTTGCAGAGTTCTAATGAACAGTATCTGAGATGGCTTCAAGGAAGTTATATCCTCTCGCTCTACAAGTTTCTTGTCTGAAGCATTTTTTGCGTTGGCTTGCAATGGCGAGGCATTCTAGAACTCGTTGATCCGAGGTATAGCCGTCTTATAGGCAGTAAAATATGAGAAATTAAAATGGATCAAACTGGCAAATAGCATAAATCTGTAGTTAGATGAACTAGCAAAAGGAGAGGAAGTAAATAAAGGATAATGGTGATACTGGTGACACATCTACTCGCACATCTATAATCTACCAACATTAAAATAGAAACAGATGAACACATGGCAAAACATTAATTTGAAGGATTAAAAAGGTTTAATATATCATCCTATTCAGGCTATAGAATGCAGAACACCATGACTTAAGGACATTTCCGATGGATATTTTCATATTTTGTGAAAACAACTAACGGAAGTGCACACAAGTTGTATCCTGGGTACAAATATGCGAATGTCTTCAGAAGAGTGTGAAGAATATATGAAGCTCTACTATTTAATTCATACATTGTATATCAGCAGTCAAGAAGAATGAAAATAGATACCTATGTAAAAAACCAACTGGATTATTATAAAATAATAATTTATTTTTATTTAGCGTATGGGTTCTTTACAATACGATATTGAGAGACTAAAAGTAAAAATAAAATATGTAAAAAACTCTGTAAAGACAAAACATATATCATATCATAGATCTTATGATAAACTATATATTAATGTCCAAATTGCACAGCCATTCGATTGTGCCTTGAGGGCACTTCACGAAGTCATGTAGGTTTCCACCGTAAGCGCGGTTTGGGCAGTCTGAAACGATATGGCGGGTCGTTTGTCTCGGTGATCCGCAATTGCACTGCGGACTGTCGGCGAGGCCCCATCGGTGCAGGGAGTAGGCACATTTACCCTGACCTGTCCGTATTAGGTTCAGCTTAGCCCAGGTGGAACGTGGGAGGGCTGAGCCATTGAAGCCGAGTTCAGGATTGGTTATTTGGATGTAGTCAGATTCTGTTGTAGGCAGCCATCTTTCTCTCCATTGTTCTTTCATATTGAATTCATCAGTCATTTCGGAGGTGGTTCTGATAGGTGGGTGTCTCGTTTGACATGATTTTTCGATGTTCTGTAGCCAGTGCTGCTGAGCCTCGTATATCCGGCGGGGCGATGTTACTCAGAGTAGGGAGTTGGGTTGGTTTTTTGGTTCCAGTTATTGTTCTCATCGTTTGGTTTAACTGAACGTCGACTTCATTGGTGTGAACGTTATTTAGACATACTGGTGCACAGTATTCTGTCGTAGAGTATAGTGCGGACGTTCGCAGTGTGGGCGCGGCAGCTCCCCATGACGTTCCGGCGAGCTTAGCTATTATATTATTTCGTGTTCTTATTTTGGCGGCTATATTCGTAAGGTGGGCTCTGATCGTCAGTGTCTTGTCGAGTGTAACGCCCAGGTATTTAGGGGTGCTAGTAATATTGAGAGTGTCGTTCGCATAACGGTTAGATAAGTAAAAGAGGCAGGCCTCAGTCTTGCTGGTGTTGGGACAAAGTCGCCAACGTTTGAAGTAGTCGGCAAGTGCTATTATATCTTCGTTTAGGGCCCTCCCTCCTGTTGTCTTAGTTCTATCTCGAAATGCAATGGCGAAGTTGTCGGCATAGACAAACTTTTTTGATTTTGTTTCAGGTAAGTCAGGTGTGTAGATCTTAAACAGTAATGGAGCTCGTGGCGCCGTTAATATATACCTGGAATAATCTGTTGGCCAGGAGGCTATTTATTAACTGGCAAGTTTTGCGACAGGGTATGACCCTCATCAGTTTGTAGAGAAGGCCTTCTCTCCATACAGTGTCGTATGCGACTGTAAGGTCAATAAACGTGACGGCTGTTTTTTCATACTTTTCGAACCCATCCTCAATGAAAGTTGTTAAGGACAACACCTGGTCGCAGCAGCCGCGTCCACTCCTAAAACCAGCCTTCTCGACAGGGACAGCAGCGTCAATGGTGGCATATATTCTATTATATATAAGTCGTTCTAGGAGTTTATAGCAGCAACTAAGAAGGGCGATCGGTCAGTAGTTTTCGGGTAAATCGCTATCTTATCCAGGTTTCGGGATTGCAATGATCTTTGACCTCTTAAATTCCGGGGGTAGCATAGAGGACTCCATTACATCACTGAATAAATCCTTAAGCCATTGTCGTGTTCTCGCGCCGCTGTGGACCAGAAATTCGGGGTACATTCCGTCAAAACCAGCTGCCTTCCCTGTTTTAGTCTGGCTGAGTGCTTTGTTGATTCCATCTAGTGTGAAGCCGTTCGACTACTCCGAAGTTGGTGGTGTATTTGCATTAAGTTGTTTTAGGGATTTTTTTGTAGACACCGTGTGGGTCTTGACAGATGGAGAGCTGGAGACCTCAATTATTCTATCGGCTATCTGGTTCATGTTAATAGTCGGGTTGTTCGTGTGATGTCCTCTGCTGGCTTCACCCAGTCTGTCCAGTAGGCTCCACGCCTTCCGGCTAGAGAGAGAGAAATCGAGGTGTTCTACAGTTGATTTCCACTTATTCCATCTAGTTGAGACCAGGGACGACAACAGGTTGTCAGCAATCCCCGGGTCTCCCGACTACAAATTCGTCATATAGTTGTTGACTCTCTTCCGTCCAGCCCGGGATGTATTCCTTCCGTAAACCTCCTGGTATCTGCTTTTTGGCCACTGCGAGTACCATTCCCACAAAACGGTGGTAATTCTTGGCCTTTGGCTCAATGAAGTGAACGCAGGTGTCGAGCTTACTGGTATATTCGGGCCAGTTTGCCTAAAGTTCCAGCGTGGTCTCGGTGTGGATTCAACGATGGGGATTTGTATGCCTATTTCAGTTATTGCGGGGCGGTGTTGGCTGTGGGGGAAGTCTGAGAGCACGGTTCGGAAACTGGGAAGTGGTCGCATCTGTGAGTTGCTCGAAACCCAACAGAGATTAGGGTTATATCCTTTACGTCATCTTCTGGAGAAGAAGGTGTATTTGTCTTTGGAGCTATAGGCAAGGTGGAGGTTGTTACTTTCAGCCCATTCTAGTAGTTTTTCACCATTCTCGTCGTTGTTTTCATAACACCAAAGGTTATGATGGCTATTGAAATCTCCGATGTATATTGTGGGTAGGTTGTCTGGGGTTTTAATTACATTTGGCGGCCATTTAACCAAAGGGGGTTTGTAAATATTAACAATGTTCAGACCTTATACTTCCGTAGTGATCCTAAACACATCATCCTCACAGCTCCAGTCCGCCATCTTGGCATCTTGGATCCCATTGCGCAAATACGTTGCGGTCCCGTAAACATCGTTGTAAGTAGCTCGAGTCAAGCGATATCCTGAGATCTCACATCGCTTGGAGAGTTCTGATTCTGTAGCTGCATGTGTTTCTTGGATGGCTATGATGTCTATCTTATTTTCAGTCATTAATTTTGAGAGGGTTTCCGATCAATAAAATAATAATGTAAAAGGATTAAAGCATTTTGGAAATAATCTTGGAGAAACAACCAATAGGTGGATATTCACATTATTTTAATTTATTTACTTGTGAGTGAATTTTACTGAGAGGAATATTTTATCGCGTCTATGATAATAAATTACAGCTTTGACAATAAACTTTTTTAATGAATAAACAAATAATGAATCCTTTCTAAACTTCTGCTTTTTATTTAAAGTAATCAAGTACTACAGAGAAAGTGATCTGTTTGGTAAATTACACTTTTTATTTTACTGAATTAAAGTCATTACAATGTAATTCAATTCTACACATATGATTAATTTGGTTTTTAGCTACACTACCTGATATGTGGGAAAGGACAATAACAATTGGCTCTGCTGGCAAAACTTTCAGTGTTACAGGTTGGAAACTGGGTTGGGCAATTTGTCCTGCAAATTTGATGAAGAATTTACAAATGATTCATCAAAACAGTATTTACACAGGAGTCACACCTATACAGGTAAATTATAAAGCAACTAATTTAATTGAAAATTATGAAATATTTTCAAATGACCTATATTTATTCATTAGGGAGTAGTTTATTATTTTAACTCCAACTTTGTACAATAATTACGTTATACTCGTGATTGAAACTATTTTTGAACATTTTATTGAAAAAATATCTATTAGAGAGAAATAACTTTTTATAAATAAAGTGTACTGGTTGAGATACAACTAGTCATTATAATAAACTGTATTTTATTGAAGTTACACCTCATTTGTACTGCCAAATTTATAATAGATGAATTGAAAGTATTAATTGATAGAAGTTGAAGTTAAGTTCCTTTCAAAATCTTGAGACTACTGGTTGTCATGTTTAGTTGGACTATTCCAATTTCAGATGCTCTTTATTGAATACTGATTAATTTTTTTGAATTAGGAAGCATGTGCACTTGGGTTTGAACTTGAAATGGAACGTTTTGGTACAGATGAATGCTTCTTTGTTTCTCTACCAAAAGAATTAGAAGCTAAACGTGACTTTATGGCTAGATTTTTAATAGACGTTGGCATGAAACCTATAATTCCAGAAGGCGGATATTTCATGTTAGCTGACTGGACTCCATTAGGTAAGATTTAAATTTATCAAAATTATTTGTATTATTTATAATATATAGCTATCAATATATTATGAAAGTGCAATAGACAACTGCATAAATTATTGTCGATCATATTTTTCTAAATTAACAACATCGGTTTATATTTGAAAGTACATTTTTTGCAATAATTGTGAAAAATTACTTTAGAATTCATAATACTGTTACACCTGTTTTTATGAATGTCAGATGACAGCTTGGAGTGGAAGAAGAAGAGGACTGTATAGGCGGAGTAGTCACACTCGCTGTCAAGGTGGCAGTTTAGATTTAAAAGAAGTTAGAATTTTCGAGATTTTTCAATTGTATTCCGGAATGACAGTTGATTGACAGTTTTGGTGTGTTATTTTGAGTTGTTAAAAGTATTGTATTTTGTAAGTTGTTAATAAAGTTGTGAAATGACAGTGGTGACAGAAGGGGGATGTGATTTATGGTCAATACTAGAAGTAGAAATTATAACACCAAGATGGAAGCTACTGGTGGACCACCAGCATGGCTTATACAGATGTTGGAAGATGAAGGTCGAAAAGAAAGTAAGTAAAGGAAAAGAAAAACGCAGGAAGAATGTGGAGAAGGAAGAAAGAAAGCAAATATTAGAGGTACTGTCCGATTTTAATTCTACCTTTAAAAGTAAAATAGTGGCTATAGATAACAAAATAGATACAATGGAAGAAGGCCTAAAAATTGACATAAAAACAGTTAAGGAATATTTAGCAATAGTAGAAAAAGATATAAAAATAGCAGAGAAAGATTTAAAAACAGACCAGTTTGACCTACGACCCAAATTAAAAAAATTAGATGCATTGGTAAAGAAAATAGCAGTTTCATTAGTGATAGCGCCAGAACTGAAATAGTAAATATGAGACACAACCAGACAACCAGGTTATCAAGCCACCCACATATGATGGCCAATCATCTTGGGAGACATATCGACGCCAATTTGAAGCAGCAGCTAGTGCGAATGGATTTAATCATCAAGAAAAAGCCACCTCTCTTGTGATTGCTCTTTGTGGACAAGCCGCATGCATTCTGTAATTATTACTCCAAGGCAACCCTAGTTATGACGTTATTGTTCCAGCTTTGGAGAACAGGTATGGAGAGCAACATTGAAGACAAGTTTTCCAAAGTCAATTAAAAGTGCGCATGCGAAAATTAGACGAGAGTCTCCAGGAATATGGAAGTGACATAGAGACTGTCGAATTTAGCCTACCCACAACCACCTAAAGAATTTTTAGAACAATTTGGCGTTCAAGCAGTCATTGATGGTTTAAGAAATACAGAAACGCAACAAGCCCTTCGATTACACCACCATCTGACACTACAAGAAGTGGTTACTTTTGCTCAAGAATTCAAACGATCTTATGGCCAGATTGGAAAAGCTACTAAAAGACGCGCTACAGAACATTCAAAATCGTACACCGATTCAAGAAACCCTGAAATGTTTTAACTGCGAAAGAATTGGACATCTACAGAGAACATGTGGAGTTCTATCAAGATCGCAGATCCCAGCTAGAACCAGAGATTATAACTCTATAAGAACCAACCCTAGAAGATCATCTCCACACCAAAGTCGATCACCAACACCTGACCGGCGCTCTAATATCAACAACCAGGAAAACTACCTAAAGTCGACTTTTCGGGGCGGACGTCGACTAAAACCATTCAAAGCCCCACGATTCGCACATATTCTTTGTTTAAAAATGGCCGAAATATAACGGTGAGGGGGCAACTAGAAAATCACGACTGTAAGTTCATTGTCGGCACTGGGGCGACTAGATCATTTGTACGCCCAGATATATTATCACAGAAATATGAGGGCACACCTAAAGGCCTTGTGTTGGAAACTGCAACTGGTCATACCCCTCCAATTTTACGAACAAGTAACAGCAGAGAACGAAGATGACGAAGAAACTGCGATGGTTTCCGATGCCAAGCTCTGCCTCGCCAATCCATTGACGAACTGGTTGCTCTTCAGACGCAGACAACCGTTCAATTAATTTTGTGCGCAAAAATGTATATGGAAAGAGGGAGGATTTGTTATGATATCCTCGACTTCCAATGCAAAACGTGCGTCTAACTGAGAACGATATAAAGAAATTTAGTTACCTCATTTGTGATACTAGACAACATAAACTGAGAATCAGCTTGTGCGAACCGTAAGCTTGGTTTGTCGGCCCAAAAAGGTGGCAATTTTACAGCTATCAGTTCCAGTGCGGGATGCTTTTCCGGGGAGTTGACGACCGGAGCTTGCTGTTGTGGCTGGTGCTGTCGTTGTTTGTATTTCTTCATTCTGCTGTCGAAGAGCTTGGATTTGACGTAGCAATTCTTCGTTCTCTCGTAGATTTGGAAGTTTACGTTCGTCACGAAACATTTTTCAAGTTGCGTTTTTCATGTCGGAGTCACCAATATAGGTAATTAGATGTGATTGTTGTACAAAATATTTCCTATTTATATAAACTTTATTTGTGAATATAATATAAAATAATAATGTTGACAAGTTGACAGCTACTTAAGCATCAAATTAATTTCCATTATCAAAAAATATCGATTCTAAACGTTCAATACTGCCACTCACTTTTTAATCCGTATCGATTTTAGAATCTAAATCGCCACAAGTACTAGGCAATATCGCTGTTGAATCTCACCTTGCAAGTTTAAGCCGCTTGTCTCGTATTGTTTTTCTTTGAGGAACGAACACAAATAACTTATCATGTGTTTTTATTGTTATCATACACATGTACACTTTGAGATTCATATTTAATAACACAAAATAACTAAATTATTCACGTCCGCATCTATGGAACGTCTCGTGTTTATGTTCCATTTACCCAAAAGTGACGTCACTAGCGACGCCATGATACTGACAACTATTTTGGCGTGAATTTTAAATATAAAAGGAATGCTAAAATATTATTTTTTCCTATTAAACTTTTATTATATGAACGAACGTGTTATTCACGTTTCCGAACAATATGCCTATTGTACAATTGTGACCCAATATATTTTAGAAGAATTCCAGGCTCTGAGTTTTATTGGAGTATTTTTAAAGCTCTTGATATGTCTGTAATAATGCTGTTTAATTGCCGTATATAATGCTGCTTCTTATTTCAGAAGGCAAAATAGACCTAGATTCGGAAAGTGATCCAGAAAAGGATTACAGAGCTACGAAATGGATGACTAAACATATTGGTTTACAGGGAATTCCACCATCAGCATTTTATGGCTCTGAACACAAGAAGTTAGGAGAAAATTATATTAGATATTGTTTCATGAAGGTAGGAAATTTATAATAAAATATATGTGAATCTTTTTTTGATACAAAAATTCTGCTTTAAAAAAGAAGAAGAATATCAAACTTCAATTGAATTTATGTTTGTTTGTTAATAGACAACCGGAGTATGACGTATATCTTTGACATATTAGCGGTTACTTTCCATACAAACTTTTGACAGCGTTTATTATGTTATAAGAAAGTTTTGTAAAATTAGTGTTTAGAAGCTATTTTGTTATTTTTATAACCGTAAGTACTTTTTGAATATTACTTATAATTGAAAGAAATCCACAAAACACGTTTTGCTGTCATATTCTAAAATTGGGAGAAATATAACCTGACTTTATAAAATATACTGTAAATGAATCTTATTGAAGTTTATTTAAATGATATTCAATAGTACATTACAGCACTTATTTTAAAATGTACTTACATAACAAAAAAATGAAACCACTTTGTAACAATAATTCACAAGATACGCAAATCACAAAATCAACAAACTTTGTTTGGAAAATAGACACTGACCAACCCTAACAAGATAGCCGATTTACGTCATCACTCCGGTCGTTTATTGTTCCTAGATACTTAATTTCAATTTTAATAACCTTATTTTGTCTTCTTGTTTTAATGCTTTAGTTTACATTGACACCTATTTTCAATTTTGTTATCTCCATGGCGACCATTGTTTACAGTATTTGTAGTATATTAGGTTTACATTTTGCAGTACATATTTGTAGTATATTAGGATGTTTAATCTGAAGTGCTCCCATACCATTGTAACCTGTGTTTCCCTCTTTTCATTACATTCTAATTACATATTTTGTTGTGATAATTTCAATTGCTTGCGAAAGACCACCCTGTGCTCTTAACTTTTATTACAAAATTGCGTGACGTTGGGCTATATTTAAATTATTTCTTTTTTGACAAGACCCTTCTCATTGTAATCTTGTCACTTCTGTTCTTGTTGCTACGTTACACTAAAATCCAATCTGGTTGTACGAATTTCTCATTAAATTCGTACCATAGTCGGTCCGCTCCTGTTATAATACTTTGAGTGCAAACGTCCATAGAATGGACGCCTGTTCCTTGCGCTTCTGCAAAATGCAGTGTTTTTCCTCTATAAAATGGGGATAGTACCGCTTAATTGTTAATAATTGATAAGTATAGTGTAACCTATTATTGGAACTGATTGTAAGTACTTTTATTATTAAAAGGATCAAGTTTTATATCCGCCGACTATCTTAAAGTCGAAAATCATTCGACTTGAATGGTTGCCGCGTCTTTAATAATGCCGGAGAACTTTTGGTAGCTAATTTCATGATTTATTGTATTTTTGATATCGTATTGTTTACCACTGATTTATGAACGTTTTATCGCTTTATTACGTTACTATTTTATGTAAATTGTTGAACTTATATTCATATAAAACTATCACGTAATTGATTAAAGCTACGTGCGGTTTTAGCTTTAGATGTAAATATTGTAAATTTGTATGGGTATTATTTAATGCAACTTTTTCAACCGGCCATTGACTATATTCGCACTGGCGGTGATCTTAATCGTGAAACGTTGTTTCATACATTAATGTTGCGTATTTACTCATAACTAGCAGCGTGTCTATTTATATCTAGTAACATGTTGCATAACTAGCAGCATGTCTATTCATATCTAGCAGAGTGTTTTTTATCCAACCTCTTGATTTTTCACTTTTGTAGTCCTCTCTGTAAATAATCATTTTTAACATATTAAAGTAAAGAATCTATTGTAATATTTGACTTTTATTTATTTACGTATATGTTATCCCTCTGCCTCTGGTACCGATAACAAACTCCTGCAGCGCAATGCAGGTGGTCCTTCATTTTTTCTCGAAGTTGCTTAAAGGTATTATGTGATGAGCATTTTTACATTGTTTGGCTTCTGAAACCTGCGACCTGATATTCTATTTTCTCTTCTGCTCAAACACTGGTTGCTTGATAACTTTTCAAATCCAGATATTTTAATTACTATATCTGAACATATTGATATAGGAATAGCTATGTGGTTAACAATTTTTGCAACGATTTGATTTTTGCGTTTCAGAAAGATGAAAATCTACAGAAAGCGGCGGAGATTTTAAAGAAATGGAGAGACTCTTAGAAACAATTTCTTTATAATAACAAAAAAGATTGTGATACACAATGTTTGTGGTTTTATGGTCAACATGGAATATATATTTTATTATAGTTGTATTTATTTTTCATCGACCTTCCCTTCCTATCCTGTGTTAATTCTCAAATAAACTTGTGACTGTGCTCAACACTGCCGTCGTAACGACAAATGCCGTATCTGCCAATTTTATGAAAATTGAGATTTTTGCATTTTTGGATGCTCCACGTCAGAGTTGTGATGTTTAAAACATGGTTTAAACATTCCGCTTTTTATTAATACATATTTGTAACTGACACGTACCTGATATTATAAGTGTAAGTGCTTAACAAAAATAAAAATATTCATTCAAAAATAATATAAAAATAACATAAAATAATATAGATAGATTATGCAACGTACGGACAAGAAAACTGCTCAAAATCAAAACATACTTCATTAATATCAATCGGTGTCTGGGTATTGAAATGTTTTAATATGCTTACTAATTTAGCAGTCTTTGCGTTGCCTAGTCTGTTCCTAAGGGTGGTATGGACTAATCCGAATGCAAAAAACAGTCGTTCTACCCCAGCTTAAGACGCTGTTTCACAATGTAACTGTGGACAAGTTCAATGGTGGCAGCATTGAAATCTCTTCAAAGCGTTTCACCAAATGATGGGTTTAACATTTTTTGCTGATTCTGTCGTAAACAAATAGGATTTAAATGGAAATGCTTCTGCTTCAAAATTTATTACATGAGGCATTGCATCTGCATATGAAACAGCAGCTTATTCCACGTTGATTGCTATCTAATTTCAAACCTCTAAAACGATAATCAAGAACATGCCCAGGTGTTATAGCCATTGCAAATCTCTTTTCACTGCATGATAAGTCTGTTTCTGTAAGATTTCCTCTAAATTTATTTAGTAAATTCAACCATATTTCTGTAGCTTCACTAATTGTGCAAAAGTTGCCTTGAACTTTGTCTAGAGCAACAGCGATCAATTTGAGTTTTTCTAGATAATCTTGGGCAATCATTTTCAAATTCATGTCATGTACTAAAGAAGCAATCTGAGTATCGATTGCAGCACGATTTTCAGTGCAAACATGCAATTATATGCCAGTTTTTCAGATAAGACTCTAAGCAATCGGCTGAAGTATTCCATCTTACATCTTGCGGCAGGACAAGCGTCTTGCCTCCCTCCTGCTTATAACATGCAGCTGCAAAGTGTACATTTCTAAAATACGTTAATATTTTCTTAACTTGCTCCTTTACTGCCGGAATTTGAATATCTTGTGCAAGTAAATTTTATTTACGTTTATGTTTTTACTTTTACTTAATTATGGGATGGGAAAATGAAATTATATATCTTCGCTTGATCAGGACTCGGTGACGAGAGCGCTCGTTTATTCGTGACGTCTGTCAAGTGTACAGATAAAGTGTTACACTATAAAGTGTGTTTCACAATAAAAGTAACAGGTTGAGTCATATGACATCCCCCTTTTTCTAAATAATATTTTAAAGAAACTTTTTATTACATTTTGATTTTACAATTTAAAAAAAAGTTTAAGTAATTATTATTTGTCATTACATTTATTGTATCACAGTGATTTTTATAATTATACCCAGTTACTTTATGAAAGTATTTTACTGAGATTAAAAACAAGAGTTTTTTACATTTGACATTTATATGTAGGTATGAAGTATCGGTTTTACTTTCGCCGAGTAAACATGTTCTGATAAATAGCATTTATCGCGACGGAATATTACTGATAATAGTTTGCATAAAAACAAAAAGGACTAAAAATCGAATGTGATAGTGCTGTAAACTGAATTTATACTTTTTATACTGTGTACAAACAATAATTTAAATACAATCAAAAAAATGATGCCAACTGGTAATGGGCCGGGTTTTTTGGGCTTTCCACAAGTTCAACCAACACAAAATAATGTACAAGGTCAAACATATATTCCGATGCTCCAAACACCAAATAATATACAGGGTCATGCAATATTCAACAATGGCATACCTTCACAAATGATTTCTTCTCAACCAATGCAATCACTGTGTTCTTCACAATCAAACCAGTATTACATTCCGCCAAATCAAGAACAATATTTAAATATGCAACAATCATCTAGTAATCATTCAAATACATAATATGCCGTATTCAATAATGACTTCTACCAGCGAAGATGAAAACACTTATTCTGCTCAAGAAAATCCATGGCAAGTGATCAAAGGAACGAAAAGAAGGAAATACAGAAGTAGTAAAAATGCTGAAGAAGAAATTTCAATTAACAATAAGTACACGGTACTAAATTCACAAACAGATGGTTCCAATAATAACAATTATGATGGTGAAAACACTGACAATGTTAAAATAAGTAAACCTCCTCCCATATTTCTATATGGAGTCAATTTACCAGAGATGAAAAAAAACTAAGCGATATAATTGAAGCCGAGGAATACACAACAAGAAGCATGGCAAATGACACTATACAAATTTGCTGTCAAAATCCGGATACATATAGAAAACTGGCTAGTTACATGAGAGGAAATAATATAATCCATCATACGTACCAACCCAAGGAAGAGAGATCCTATCGTGTCGTAATTAAATATTTGCACCATTCAATAGACTTGAAAGATATAAAGGATGAATTAATTAAAAAAGGCCACAATGTACGAAATATAGTCAACGTTAAACATCGAATAACCCAGGAACCTCTTAACATGTTTTACGTCGATTTGGAACCTTCTGATAACAATAAAAAAGTTTACGAAATAACTAGGCTTCTAAATAGTGTCATACAAATAGAACCACTAAAAAAAGACAACAAATTAGCTCAATGTACAAGATGTGAATTATAGGGCCATAAGAAAACCTACTGTAATAGGCCATACCTATACGTTAAATGTGGGGGCCAACACAGCACAGCAAATTGTAAAAAAAGTAAAAATACGCCAGCTACATGTGGTCTTTGTGGAGGTGGTCATCCAGCTAATTACAGGGGCTGCGAATTCTACCAAAAAAACTATAAAGTAAAGATAAATAATAATAGGATTACTATGACACAAAACAATACAAAATCAACTGATCAAGGCCAACAACCTCAGCCCAGACATACTAATAGGAGATACGCGCAGGCAACTGCAGAAGTAGAAATACATAATAGAGCTAATGGTGAAGAATCTCCAATGAAATTAAATAAATTCTTAGGTGAGTTTAAAGCTATGTTTAACCAGTTAATTCAGCAGAATAGTATGGTTCTCAACATGTTGACAATGCTTATCAACAAATTAAATAATGGCTAAGATTCTCAGAGTTGCATTGTGGAATGCTAACGGCCTTGTTCAACACAGGGATGAAGTCCAGTTATTTCTTAGACAAAACTCAATTGACATTCTTCTAATCAGTGAAACCCATTTTACTAATAAATCTTGCTTTAGGATTCCATTCTATAAAATTTATTACACAAATCATCCGGATGGTACCGAGCATGCGGGCACAGCTATTTTAATTAAACAAACAATCAAACACTGTGAGCTACCAAAATATGAGGAGGAATTTCTACAAGCCACATCAATTCGAGTAAATACAATGCCATACGAGATAACGATTACTGTAGTTTACTGTCCCCCGAAGCATAACCTAAAAAAATATCAGTTTGAATCATTTTTCAACACACTTGGTTCAAGTTATAGCAGGTGGAGACTACAATAGTAAACATCAGATGTGGGGATCTCAAATAACTACCACAAAAGGAAGAGAACTATCTAAAGTAATACAGGAAAACAGATACTCCTTTTTGTCCACAGGAACACCAACATACTGGCCAACCGATATAAATAAACTGCCAGACCTGCTAGACTTCCTCGTCACTAATGGCACCTCCCCAGCATACACAGATATTATTCCAAGCTATGATCTATCTTCGGATCATTCGCCAGTAATTCTATCAGTTCGTGCCCCATACACATTCAAACTACACCTAGACTACACAACTTCAAAACCAATTGGACCCACTATAAACATAAACTAAATGAAGAAATACACTTAAACATAAGCCTCAAAAACCCAAATGAAATCGAGAAAGCCACAAACGATTTCATAAATCTACTGCAAGAGACAGCGCAACAAACAACTCCTGAAATAGTAGTTAAAAAAGACGTTATGAATATACCTCTAGAAATTAAGACACTAGTAGCTAAAAAAAGAAGAGCGAGAGCAAAATGGCAAAGGAGTCATAATCCTGCAGATAAAAGGAACTTTAATAAACTCAGCATCGAATTGAAAACTAAATTAAAAGCAATGAAAGAAGAGTCCTTTAAAACATATATGTCTAATTTAAATCGTTTTGATAACTCATTTTGGAAGCCAGTAAAGTCCAAAAATAAACCCATATTAACATCTCCTCCACTACGACTAGAAACACAGACACATGCTGAAGAAAAGTGGGCCAAATCAGATAAAGAAAAGGCAGATGCATTCGCTAAGCACCTCTCAGAAATCTACAAACCTCACAACACAATACCAGACATAGAAATTACGGAATTTCTAGAACTCCCTATCCAAACAAACCAAACAATAGACCTCATTAGACCAAAAGACATAGCAAATGAAATAAAACTTCTAAACATTAAGAACGCCCCAGGAATGGATTTAATAACTCCAAAGATGTTAAAAGAGTTACCGCGAGAGGGTATAGTACTCCTCACTTACCTATTTAATGCAATTATTCGAATCCAATATTGGCCAGAAAAACTCAAAATTGCTGAAATAATCCTAATACTTAAACCTGGGAAAGACCCACATGAAGTAAAATCTTATCGACCTATCAGTCTGCTTTCAACTATATCAAAATTATTAGAGAAACTGATTCTTCGAAAAATTGATCCTGATTTTGATGCCAGCAATTGGATACCTGAATTTCAGTTTGGATTCCGACGAGCCCACTCCACAATCCAACAGTGTCACCGCATAACCCATACAATACTAAACTCTCTAAACAACAAAGAATATTGTACCTCAGTATTTCTAGACGTTAGACAGGCCTTCGATAGGGTTTGGCATGTTGGACTATTATACAAGATTAAAAAACATTTACCAACATTCTTAAAACTATTGGAATCTTATCTAAACAATCGCCAATTAAGAGTACGAATAAAAGGAGACGTATCTGTTATGCTGCCTATCAACTCGGGTGTACCACAAGGCAATGTCCTTGGTCCACTATTATATATCTTGTTTACTTCAGGTCTCCCATTATCACCAAACATCACAATAGGAACATTTGTTGATGACACTGTCATTCTAACTACCCATAGTAATGTGCTGCAAGCCCACCATATCCTCCAAGAATATCTTAAAAAATTAGAGAAGTGGTTAATTAAAAGATTGGAGTATCGAAATAAATGAGACAACATCTACACATATAACCTTTACTCTAAGAAAAGACGTATGTTCTCCAATACAGTTAAATAACACACAAATCCCACAATCGACATCAGTGAAATACTTGGGCTTACATCTAGATGCCAAATTGAACTGGAAGGAACATATCAAGAAGAAACGAAAACAAATAGACCTAAGAAGTAGAGATATTTACTGGCTAATTGGACGGAAGTCTTCTCTTTCCATCGAAAATAAAATCCTATTATATAAGGCAATAATTAAACCTATGGACCTATGGCATCGAAATATGGGGATGCGCCAGTAAATCCAACATAGCAATTGTACAAAGAAGCCAGTCTAAAATACATACTAAGAAATATTGTTAATGCCCCATGGTATATAACAAATAAAATGATCCACAATGATCTGAAGATCTTAACAGTAAAAGAAGTCATGCATGAAAGAAGTGCTAGCCACCACAAGAAACAAGAAAAATCCTTTACTACAACCGCTACTTGAAAATGATGTAATCAGAATATTAAAACGACGATGGCCAACTGACCTGCGAAATTAACAGGAAGCAGAAGGTCCCTTCGCTGGAGAGGTCCTCATCATGCTAGTTGACCTCAGCTTCTTCCCATAGCTAGGTCATATGCCAGCACATTAGCTTATAGAATACCATGTATTTTGATTGCTGATTTATTGAATAGAATAAAAAAAATATGTAGGTATAATTTACAAACGAGTACACTTCTATTTAACAAACAAACATTTATGCTGTAGTGATTTTGACGTTTGACGATTTTGTTGTCAGTTGGTAAGGAAGTTTGGAATTGTTTAAAATTCACTTTCTGTAAAGTGAAAGGAAAAGTAAAGTTAATATTTTAGTTATAGAAAACTAGTAATAAGTGTGACGCTATGTAACTTTCTCTTTAGCTTCTGACAAGACAAAATCAGAGTATTTTGATGGTGGTTTTATTTTGCGTCCAAATCTAGTTCTATAACTACTGCTTTTCTCCCCTTTTTTGAGGTTTAGAGGAATTTGTGGAATTATCTAGAAACGGGAAGCTTCATTTAAAACAGTAATATGTAGGTAGCTTATACATTCCTCGCAATTATGCTTTAAAAGAATCTGAGCTTTGCTACCTAATGTGGAGCTCCGAATGAACCTTTGGCCGAGGTAAATCTATTGAAAATGTTCTCCTTCTTCTTACACCGCCATATCCCTGATCGGACGTAGGCGACCTCTCACTTTTATCTGTGTTGTGATCTCCAGTTACCACATATAGAAGGGACCTACAGACAGTTTAACGACGAATCCGAACGTCTATGTTGAGAGTCTGTACTAGGCAGAATAATGTCGGTGGTTTGACATTGCCTTTCGACAGGTGGCACTCCGAATTTTTAATATTGATGTTGTTCGAACCCGGGTTTGAACTCGGGACCTCTTTATTAGCAGACAGATTACCATTCCACTAGAATATGGAGACCACAAAAAATGTTCTGAACAATTATAATGGTAACATTCTTTATACCGGCAGTAACACATATTATTCTGTGCAATCTGGTTCCTTCTAATCTATTTATTTGAGTATTTGTGACCCTGAGCTAGTCTTCTTCGCTTACATGGAACACTATTGATATTCTATAGGACAACCACCACTTTCTTATCTTAATTTCCGACAACGAACAAAAAAACACGACCTTAAACACCAAATCGAAAATTAAAAATGCAAATTGGGATCTTTTTTTATTGAAGTCCCATTCTTCAGTTGCACTTTAAGTAGGATGTATTTTCCTCCACATTTTTTATTCTATCTTAGTAATTTTTTAGGTCCAATAAATCGTCTTTGAAAACAAATGTTTAAACTTTTCGAGTGTTTTCTATCAGGTCATTTTCATTCCTGTCCTTAGTTTCATAAAGGTTCTGATCAATCTGAAATTTGTCTGTATCATCCGAGGTATTATCACAATCTGGGGTCTTGTTGTCCAGAAGATCTTCCACTCGATCTTCCATAATGCGCTCCAAGTCCAATTGAAAGCAATCCTCTTCGTAGGCAATAATACCGTTTTGCTGAACTTCTGTCATAGCATTATGTACAGCTCATTCCACTACTGGTTCATCAATGTCCATGTTAATATTTCTTACTGAGTTATCGTTTCCTATCGATCCCTTCGTTTTTTAACCTCACGTGGAAATAGGAACTGTCATTTTATTTTACAACAATATTGTTTATGGTGTAGATTCTGCGAATTTAATATGGAAATTCTCTTATGCTGAAATTTACGACTTCGGAAAATGTGCATGTCGTTGATCTCGCTGTTCTGAACAGTTTTTCACGTGGCTGGCAGCTCATGTGTGGTACATACACATTCTGGCTTTCTTTCACAACAAGCAACATTGCCAAAGTAGTGTATAAGTAGTTCCCTATGTAAGAATCCCCATATGGAAATATAATTTTTCCATTGAACGGGTTTCCCTTTATCTATCGTTTTCAATATCCCAATACCCACCCTGCTAATCTTGGACTTACTTATACCAAAAAAGGAAATGTTTGAAACATCGTAGGTATATTCTTTCATCTTTCCATACATATAATATCCAGATTAATTCCCCTAATACCTCGACTAATACCTTTAATATCCTACTAATACCTGCTAATACTTTACTACTTCCTTTACTAATTCCTCTAACACCAAAAACTTTTACAAAAAAATACCCTCGCGGTTTACCCCTCGTTGGAGACTTTTTATATATATGAGTAAATATTTTTATTTTAATTATTTGATTAAAAAATGATTTTACCATAAAAAGTCATAGCACCTCATGGGTCTTCTAGTTTTCCAATTCCAAAATGCATAAGTCAGCTAGTTAGCGGCAATTAATCAACTGAAAATTCAAGGACAAGTACATTATAAAACGGACGACAATCAACCTCGCGAATGCAAACGAAGCCGTAACTGAAAATCTTTTCTCAGTATATTTTTTTTGCTTTTTTTAATTGTCTTCTCCGAGCTAGTATTTTGAACATTTATGTTGAAACAATATTTAATAGACCATTTTTAATTGGAATTCAATTAACTATCTCAAATGCTCTCTTCAAACCAATAAATAAGAAATTTGCTAGTTGAAAAATTTGTTTGTTTACCCTTTATCCAATATTTTTAGAGTACGCTTGTGGGATTTACTACTTGAATACCATTGTTCCATATTCCCAGTAATCAATGACATGTAGTTTGTTTACACTCTTTAAGTAGGAAATTTTTTATTAAAGTGATAACCGTAGGTAACATAGGTATGACATACGTAAGTAGATAAAATCAACATATATTATCTGTAAACCATAATGATCAAGCAAAAATAGCTTTAATTTATATTTAAAGTTTAATCAAATATGTATATTATATAACTTGAACAAGTAATTTATAATTACAATTATATATAAATTACATCTAGCAAACATATTATTTTTTCTTTATATAAGTTTAAACAAAATAGATGTGTCATGTCAATGGAAATAAGAGAATAACTGGGTAATAATTTAGTTTATGTCTGTTTGAAAATATTTTACATTTACAGATTCAGGATGTCTGAAGTAGATAAAAAATTTGTTCTACCATTAAAATATGCAGGATCCGAACCTAGTGTATGGTTAGTATAAGTTCTCTATTTCAATTAACATAATTTATTTTTAATTATTTGTTTTTCTGCGTTGTCAAACGAAGAAATCAAAGTTGTTAATTCCTGAGTGGAATCTTTTCCCTATCCTGAACACCTTTTCTTGGTCGTTGTAGATATAATACAAGTTGGGAAGCGCCACAGCGTGTGGCGTATAAGAAAACTTCTAAACAGTACTTTCAGTTTGAACATTTAAATGACCAAATTTGTCTAATTATAATTAATATAATAACAAAACAATGAAACAAACACTCTCTATCCAACAAAAATTTTGGCTGAAAATGTCAGTGACAAAATGTTTTAAAATGACAGCTGTCAGCGGAGGTCCTTATGTATTATAGAACTCAATAGTACTCACCTGACAAGCGCAGCCGCCATGTTGAAATGGCGGGAGTTTAATAAAAGTTTCGTCCTGTTTTGTGCAATAATGGATGGGAATGCAATATTATCTCCACAACCAAATCGATCAGTAAAACAAATTATTGATTGTGCTGTAATTGTTTACAATTCAGTTGAAGGCATAATAGTTAATGCATGAAAATGTGGTTAAAGTGTAATGATCATTAGTAAAAAGGAAGAATAAGTGTACTAGTTGCGAGGTTAGGTGTCAATACAATCTATTATCTAAATAAAATTAGGTATAATAAATCATATTATTGAATAATTTTATCCTAATTAACCATGATCATTTATTGTCAGTACATGTAAAAACTCTATAATTGTCATCTAGGTTGACAATGAATATTATTAAAATTTAAAAAAGTCTGATATTATAAACATATTACATTTTTAATCATATGATTAGGCGTATATAGGTATTACTACTATAAACTGCAAGCAAGTTTTAGGAAAATTTATAAAATACACATTTTATGAATTGGCTTTAAATGATTTATACCGTGTATCAATCTTACATACTCCAGAACAACACCCTGGTATTTTTCCTTTTCGTAAAGATAATAATATAATTACAGTCGTATAGTAATTTATTCTTTCAATTAAAATACTTAGTATCTTGATTTTCGACCAATTTTTTTTCAATAAATATTATTTGTTTAATGTTTGTCGATTTTAACTATTTATTCATATGTATTTAAAATGCTTATTATTTAAAAAACAATACGAAAAAGATGGCTGAACTGCACGCATGCGCACAAAAAAAAATTGTGAGGAAAAGGTCTATTAATGTTGATTGTCGCTGTCTCTTCTCAGTAAAGACCTTTTCATCACAATTAATTTTTGTGCGCATGCGTGCAGTTCAGCCATCTTTTTCGTACTGTTTTATAAATAAGCATGTTAAAATACCCGTGTACAAATAGTTAGAATCACCAATCATTAAACAAATAATACTTATTAAAAATAAAATTAACAGAAAATTAAAGTGTCTTCAATTAAAAAATATATTTTTCAAGTCGACTTTATCATCTGTATGAAAAGAGAAAATAAAACTGTGTTGTCATGGAGTGTGTAAGTAAATGTGATATTTATTATAAATTATTTGAAACCAATACATAATATATATTATTTTTTGAATTTTCCTAAATCTTACTTGCAATGTATAGATGGGCTTAATATATACACGTAATCCTATGATTAAAAATATAATATGCATATATCAGAATTTTTTTAATTTTATTATCAATAATATCCATTATCAACCCAGATGTTAATTTTAGAGTGTTTCTACATGTCCTAACAATAAATTATGTAAAGTGGGATAAAATTATTCACCTAATTTTATCTAGATAATTATTTACATAATTTCATTGAGATAATAGATTGTATTGACAGCTAACCTCTCAACCAGCAGACTTATTTTGCCATTATGAGAACGCCCATATCACTTTAACTACATTTTAACGTTTACAATTATACGCTTCAACTGAATTCTCAACATGTACCGCACCATCAATAATTTGTATTAATGATGGATTTGTTTGTGGAGATAATATTGCATTCCCAGCTATTATTGCACAAAACAGTACGGATCTTTTAAACTCCCGCTCTTTCAAAATGGCGGCTACGCTTGCGCTTGTCATGTGATGAAAAGCTCTTTTATGAGGTCATAATAACTGTCTTTAAATGCATTTGAATAGAGGGCATTAATAAGATCAAGTAGGTGTGACAACCAACACTAACCTAAAACAAAACAAATAACCTGAGAGAGAGAGAGAGAGAGCGAGAGCGAGAGAGAGAGAGAGAGATAGTTGAATTATTGGATCTTTACCCGTGCGTCATTAATATCTGATAACATAACCGACATAATTATTAAGTGGCATCTCTTTCTGTTAATAGTGAAGATCAGAACAAAATAATTTGTCGGTAATATTATCAGATATTAATGACGCACGGGTACCTAAATATCCAACAATTCAACTGTACCTGCCAATACAACGGTTTATCTCTCTTGTACTTTTCAGTCTCTTTTCACTGCACAACTGAATATGGATCGCTCAGTCCATTTATATATGTCTATGTTTCATGATTCAAACTGAACAATTCAATAAATAAATAAGGGTTAGATATCAAATTTTTCCTCCAATGAAGAGGTTTTAGACTATGCTGATTCCATATCCATTTATACCTAAGCTCTAGCACTTACCGTTCGTCCGCTGATGCTTAAAATGGATGAACGGACACAAGCAGTCGACTTTGTTGTCGACTCGTGTTTAGAAATCTTATTAATATATTGATATAGTTCTGTTATTTGAAAATAAAAAAAAATCATTTTAATTAATATATGATAAATTATAATTCCATATATGAGATTCAATATTTTTGAAATACACAGTATGTGTCAAATTTGTATAGATTGAGTTTCGTATGACGTTTCACACAGAATATGATACATAATGGATGTCATGTCATAATAAAAAGAAATATTTCAAGATGAGGTCAGATGTCACTATAAGTATTCAGTTAGTAATAAAACAATAAAAAATCTAAATATTTCTTATTGAATTTTTAGGGTGTAAACAATGTAGGTTAGCAAACAAGTTTAGTTTTTTTAAAAAAGGAAGAAAAATTTGGTAACTGAGTTATAATGGGTTGTTGATTGGAAAGGGGAATTCAGTTTTATTTGATATCGCGAACGGAGAGGATCTAAATTTAAAGAACTCTCAATATATAGGGAAATTTATACATGTCGTGTTAAATAATGTTATCAATGTTTTAAATTATTATTCGGTCCCAAACAATATAAATTCTGTGCGTGTTTTCAAGAGCAATATTGAAACGATTCGTAACATGCAAAGTGCAATGATCCTGAAATTTTGAGTTGTGCTTAGAGTTTGATCCAGATTCCAGTCCCGAATGCAGATCGTGGGTGAGATTATTCCGAATTATTAATTATTATAAATAATGCATTATTTAATAAAAAACAACAGGCCGTTTATAATATAAATGATAAATACATCAAAGATATAATTATCTATACATTTTGAATTGAATTCATGAAGAATATTCAAGTATACTTACGGAAGGATTGTACAATTTAGAATAACGATATTGGTGTACGTTAGGATCGTGATTAACTTTTGACATTTTGCTAAATTCATTGACAATTATCGGAATATTTAGTAACTACGATAAAATTTCTGCGTTCCTTGCCGAATGTACTTGGAATTAAATTTGATTATTGTATATAATTTTAATTTTGTATTCTTATAGATAAGATATTGCATTTTGTAAGAAAACTAGGGTTTGTTTGATGATTTGTAGTTTTGAAACACAAACAGATTTGAATTTAACATACTGAATAGGTTATTTGTGAATTATTTTGATTGTTTTTATATAAAAATAAATTCACTCAATTAAATAGGAAGATTTTAATTTGTGACAGTGACATGTCCTGATTATTGGTGACAGATATTTAATTGAAATATATTATAAATGTCAGAATGTCATTAAATAGTCTTTATAGTTAAACGTATACAGTCACAGCTAGAAACTGGGTAAATAATACGGAATAATAATAAAAATTTTAATTTATATAACACTTAAATTTTATAGAAATATTTCATAATTAAGTGAACTCACCTGAGATAAGAGATTATTAATAGCCGGCAAATATTTTGATAAAATAAAAGAACCAAAATAATAATTTTTTTTAACACATATATAATCAACCAATACAAAATTGTCGTTACCAACGTGGGGCCTGAAAACTCGAAGATCAATAAATCATAAATGTTCAATCCCCACGGCAATTATTTAATTAATTTTTGGAAGCATTTAGCATTGCCCCAAGTTAAAGCATAGTTCGGCGCGTGCCAACTAGATTTTAAGCGAAAACTGAGGAGTAGAGTTTGAACGGTACATGTTGTCGTGGTAAAAATTATGTTTACCTCTAAATTAAGTGTGTAACTCCAGATTTTAGAATTCACGTGGTGGTCATACCTTCATACTCAGTCGGTACCGACAAGAAGACCTACTGGCATAACAAGGGTAAGTGTTATATGCTTCCTATTTTTTTATATGATATTTTATTTTTTGCTTCACTTTTATTGCCGGTATCAATCTATGCGTTGAACCAATTATAAAGAAAAAATAATACAGTCCATTTATTTCCCGCCCATACAAAAGGGGCATCAAAAATAAAAATTTAAATAAAACGTAATATATAATTTCCATTTACTTTTAATACTATTAAAATAATTAAAATTAAATAACGAATCATGGAAAGGAAAATGACATTAAGGGATGAAAAACAGGTCGGAGCGAAAGGAAGATCAGCGAAAGAACAGAAGAATATGAGACAAGAGAGACAGAAAAGAATAAATAGAGAAGATCGGTTAATGACATTTTTTATTAGAATGCGGGGAGAAATAAGGGGAAATATGAATAGAATAGAAGTGAAAATGAACATAATTAGGTAAGATATGAGTAAGTGGTGTGATGAAATGAGGGGAGATTTTAAGAAAATGAGTAGAAAATCGGACATGATGGTGGGCAATTTTAACAGAATAGAGGGAAACAATAATGATAAGACGGATAAGATCTTAGATAACATGGATCGCATGATACAAGAAATGAATGGGAAGGATATGAATGTAGATAGGAAAGAAACTATAAATAGAAATGTTGATACTGTGGAACAAAAAACATGTAATAATTTGGGAAAGAAAGTAGATGAGGTAAACATAGAAAGTTCAATGGAGATTAAGGAAGTTGGGAAAGATAATGAGGAAACTAGAAAGATTACAGTGGGTAAAGAAGAAATAAAGGAGGCATTTGAGGAAGTGGTAGTTATTAATTTACAGGAAATAGCAAGCGAGGAAGCTATGCAAATTTATCAAGAAAATATTTGTTGGCATATAAAAGACTTAGGCGGTATGATAGCAGGACAAACGGTGAGATATGCTAGAATAAGTAATAATATGGGCAAACAATTTAATTGGGAAATACAGGAAATGAACAGAAAATTACAAGATACTATGGAAGAAACCATAAGATAAAATCGAGGACGAATAATGTATACAGGAAATGTTGAAATAGGAGTAAAACTTGTTGGAAATATAAACATAATTCATGAAAAAATTTTCAATGAAATAATTAAAAGTAAAATCAACAATATGGAGGAATTTTAAACACAAATATATGATAAAAATAGTGAGATATGGGACAACGATATTAAAAAGGACGTAGAAGAGAATAGAAAGAAATTTAGGAAACGGAGAGAAAATCAAGCAGTAACAGAAGAGAATGAAAATAAGTTTAGGAAAAGAAAAGCAAATTAAATGAGAGAATGGGAACGAAATTTATAAAACGAAAAAGGAATTGAATGGCGAGGGAAGGATATAGAAAATTTATTATTAACAAATCATATAAAAATAGAGAATATTCTAAAATAGGTATAATGTTTTCCATATTTTTATTAATTCGAAGTGATTTTTTCATATGTAATGTAGAATACAACGTGTGGTGTGTGGAATATTGATAGATACAAGATACATCAAAAATTGGGTAGCTAATCGGAAATCAGACATGTAAGAAGCTATGAATAAGGTAAATGAAAGATTACAGAAACAAGCTAAAAGATACATTAAAAGGATGAATAAAAAATAAGAAGAAGACGGTTTTTGAATAAGGAAAATTGGTAATTTTAAGATCATTACAAATTGCAAAAATTTCAGAGAATCGTTGTGCAAAATTATTACTACGATTTGAGGGACCCTATATTGTAGATAATGAGGGGGTACAAAATAGTTATAAATTACTTGATCCGATTACCGGTAGAGAAAGAGGGATTTTTAACATTCCAGCAAATATATAAATACTATGAATGATTTGGAACAAATGATGTTATGTCACGTGAAAATTGAGAAAAAGTTATTATAGAAATTAATAGAGTTAAAGTTGAATGTTAAGAAAAAATGATTTTTGAACCATCTGCTGCTTTGGAACTAGGAACAGTAGAAAGTAGCGGCAAATTTAAATGATCCATTTATGGGGGAATTTCAAATATTTCTTTGCACAATGTTATCTACACTTTTATCAGTTTCATATTTTTTATCATATTTCTGTCTCTTGTTTTAACTTAAGAGACAATCATGGTGTGAATTTTAAGGAAACAAATTGAATGATATTCCGAGATAAGATGCCACGTCAAGAACGGTAATAGTATATTAAGTACCAAGTGTCAAAACGGTTACTTTAGTCACGAGTTTTACTAGGCACGAGTGAAGCGAAGCGGAACGAGTTCCTTGTGAAACGAGTGACTAAAGACGTTTTTAACACGAGGTGCTTACTATACTTTTGCTTCGCCCGCGGGAAGGAAAACATATTATATTTGAATTATATTCATTACATGACGGACGATGACTGACAGCTGACTGATAAATCAAATGACGCAGAATAACAAAATTATTGAGGAACATGAAATTTAACATCCAAAAGATACAATTGATTTGACGTTTAAAAAACAAAATATAAACGAGATGTGACTTTTCGCATTTTAAACACTAGTGTTTAAAGAGTCGTTTTGTGCATGTCAAACCCGTGTTCAAAGTGTGGTTTTAGTAGCGGAAGTAGAAAAATTGTATTGTACTGATATTCCCTGTTGAAAAACTAAAGTCGCCTCAGACATCTTTGATGCCAACAACGGTGAAATGTATTATAGCTACTGACATACCCTTTGCCGTGTGAAGTATGGTGGCTAGGAAACGATAGGTCTAGGATTTTCTGTAACATTCGTTAGAGCCAAGTTCCATTTCTATTTGAGTGTTGTCTTCAAAAACAACATAGTATTACTGTTCAAAAAATTTGATGGATCGTTCGTTGTAATCAGATTAAATAGCAATTGATAAATATAAATCATTACCTGTAGCTTTTCATTGACAATAGATTTCATGTATTGGTCTGTAACTCTATTTTCAACTATGAAATAAAACAATTTAATTTCTTCAAAACTTCATTTATTTGAACTAATGTTAAATTTAAACTGGTTGATGCATTTCATTAACACAGTAGCTTTCTCAAAATGAAATATGTTGACTCCGCCAGTAGTATTGTCGGGTGGATTGAGTAGCTCGATGATACTGCTGCCGGTCCCAAGCCCGGATAAAGGAGGAGGGTTGTAGCGGCAGGCTAGCTCCCTGCTATACGTAAAAATCCAACTTGCTAAAAAGCCTAAACATCGCCTCGGAAGCACGGACGGATATACTGGTAAACGAGAAAAGCAACGACAACGGTTAATGAAAATGGGAACATGGAATATACAGGGAGTAAAACACAAAGTCAATATCATTGTATCAGAAATAGAAAAACTTGAAATGGATGTGGTGACCCTTACCGAAACAAAGAAAAAAGGCACTGGTACTGAACGAATTGGTAAATATCTCCATATATATAGCGGGGTACCAAAGGAAGAGCGAGCAAAAAGAGGAGTGTCCATCTTAATAAAGGCAACATTAAAAAACAAAATTACAAATTACGAAATTATCAATGACAATATCTTAACAGTGAATATCAAACTCCACCAACATAATGTCACGTTAATAGCAGTATATGGCCCTTCAGACGATGAATCAATCGCTAATAAAGAATCCTTCTTTGAGATCCTCAATGAAGTTGTTAATAAGATTGGGAACTCTAGAGAGATCGTGATGATGGGTGACTTCAACAGCCGAACAGGAAAAATGACCAACAGTAATATTGTAGGCCCATTTGGAGAGGAGCAAATAAATGATAATGGCAACAGACTCATACAATTATGTGAAACCAACAACTTAACAATCACGAATGGCTTCTTCAATCATAAAGATATACATATATACACCTGGACACAACCAACACGTAATCTGAAATCAGTAATAGATTAGTTCATCCTTAGACAAAAATCAAGCATACAGATAAATTATGTCAGAGTACTAAGAGGAGCTTTTGGTGGTGGATCAGATCATTTTCTGGTACGAGCCAAAATATTCTTTTCGCTAAAATATAAAGTACAAAATAAAGACAACCAAACGATTGACTTACAAGAAGTGCCACATACAAAATATAATCTTGATAGCCTGATACATGACAGTACAATACAATTATATCAACAAAGACTAGACAATAAGCTGATACCAAATTTTCAAGACCTCACATTTCAAGAAACCTATAATAACATCATCTCAAGTATACACGAAGCGGCTAAAGAATCATTAGGAACACATAAGCAATATATAAGTGATAATTTGTGGTGGAATGAAGATATAGAAGTTTTAGTAAAACAAAAGAAAGACTTATACCTAAAATGGTTAAACACAAAAAATCCAGATGATCTTGAACACTACAAAATAATTAAACGTGAAACAAGAAAATTGATTCAGAAAGAAAAAAATGAACTTTGGGATAAGAAATGTCACGATATCAATACCTACATTGGAGGACGGAAAAACACAGAAGCTTGGAGATTAATAAATTCAGTTCGAACATCACATAAGGAAAGATCACACATATAGATAATAGAAACAAAAAAATGGATAGACTACTATAAAGAATTACTTACTGAAGACAGACAAGAATATTTGAATGAATCAATTACGGAAGAAATAGATATACAAGGCGAAAACGTTGAAATCACTGGGGATATAATCAAAAAAGCAATAAAAGGTTTGAAAAATGGAAAAGCTTGTGGCTCTGAGGGTGTGTGCGCTGAACTTCTGAAGAATGGAACAGATACATTGTTCGGAGGTCTAGCGTACATATTCAAGTTGTGCATTAATGGACATCCCGTTCCAGAAGAATGGAAAACTGCATATATAACACCAATCTATAAAAAATGCGATAGAAAACGATGTGAAAATTACAGAGGAATATCCGTAACAAGTGCAGTCAGTAGACTGTATGGACGAGTACTGAGAGATCTTATAGAGGATGTAATTAAAGGTCAAGAAGAAGAAGAACAAAGCGGATTTCGTGCTGGAAGAACATGTAACGATAATATATTTTGTCTCAAACAAATTATTGAAAAGAAGACGGCAACTAACAGAGAAATACATATAACATTTGTAGACTTACACAAAGCATACGACACAATACCAACGGTGAAACTCTGGGAAGTTCTAAAAGACACCAACATCAATCACACTCTTATTACAGCTCTACAAAATCTTTAAAATGGAGCAAACTCAAGAGTAAAAATAGGAAAATATATCACTGATGAATTTACAGTGAATAAAGGTTTGAGACAGGGATGTTGTATATCGCCAACATTGTTCAAAATCTATGTGGCAGCAGCTTTAAAACAATGGAAAAGGAAAATTCATCGAATGGGAATAGAACTCGATAACACAACACTTTATACTTTGCAGTTTGCCGATGATCAAGCAATTATATCAAATGATAAGGAAGATATGGAGTACATGATGCGCAAGTTGATTGAAGAGTACGAAATCTGGGGTCTAAGGGTCAACATTTAAAAGACCAAATATCTTTGTATCGGTGGAGAACCTAGTGATCTAACATTAAATAATGATCGAACAATAACACACTGTCAGGACTATAACTATCTGGGAGTGACATTTGACTCAACTGGGACAGATAACAGAGAAATAGAAAGTAGAATAACAACAGCGAAAAAAGCGATATCTTGTCTCAATGGCATTCTGTGGAATAAAAATATTACAAAGAACAGAAAATTCAATATATATGAAACTTTAGTGGAAAGCAGCCTATTGTATGGATCTGAAAACTGGAGACTAACAGAGAAATATAAAAAAAGATTAGAAGCTGTTGAAATGGATGCGATGAGAAGATCACTCAGGATTTCAAGAAGAGATAGAATCAGGAATGACACCATTAAAGAAATAATGGGGATTGAAGGTACTATTATAGACGACATAGAGAAAAAACAACTTACATGGTATGGGCACATACAACGTATGTCAGAAACAAGACTCCCTAAACAAGTAATGAACTGGCAACCGATAGAACGTCGGAAAAGAGGAAGACCGAAAACCACTTGGAAACAGGGCGTGGTTAAAGCCATGAGTGCTAGAAACCTGCAAGAAGTGGACTGGGACGACAGGAAAAGATGGAGGCAAGGCGTCGGACAACGTCGAAAGACGTTCTAAACCGGCCTATATATATAAATATGTTGACACAAGCCTAAGAACACTCAGTGGATCAAGCCCTTTCTTTTGAGCTATTAACTGTTTAAATTCGTGGAGTTTGAGGAAAGTTATGTGTGCACAATCAACTTTACTTTCAATTTTATACTGCGGCCGACGCACAGCTAATATTGTCTGGAAGGAAGTACTGGTGAATGATTTTATGTCTATCCTAATGCCGGGTCCAGACCAAGTAGACAAAACGAAAACACAATTCTGAAACAAAACACGACAAAGTGGACACAACCCTTGTCGCCAAAAGACAAAACAAAATTGAGACAAACTGTCCACACCAGAACGACAAACTATAAAAACAAGATTCAGTTGTTGTTGTGATTAGTGTTGGTTGACCATGTGGCTTTTGAATCAGGAAAAAAATGAAACTGAAGATTTATTGCTAGCCGCAAGTTGTTTTTTTGCTCTCATCATCATCACAGGTTGTTAAAACAAAACGGAAACGTTTTTGGATTAGACCAAGTCTAAAAATGCGAGAAAGTTGTTCGATAAACAAATTGTTAGTTCAGCTACGCGCAGATGATATTGAACTAAGTGGTGAGATTCGATCAAGCTTCAAACATTTTTTAAGAATGTCCACCGAAGCTTTTGAGAATATGGTATGCCTTGTTGGTCCTGCAGTTGCAAAAAGACATACTAACTTTAGAAATGCTATAAGTGTAACACAAATGTGAGCAATCACTTTAAGATTTTTAGCAACAGGTGATTTCTACCACAGCCTTATGTATCTTTCAAAAGTATCAAAGCAATCAATATCTGTAATAATACCTGAAGTATGTAAAGCTTTAATTAACAGTCTTAGTGGTTATGTACAGGTATGTTTAACTTTTTCATTACTATTTTTCTGTTAATACCCCTTAAAATAAACTCCATATTTATTGGTTAAATGTTTAATATAAAACAAATTTACGAATAGGTACATACGAAATACAAAATAATGATGAGTCCAATTGTTTTTTCATTGAAAAAGTTCATCATCAGTTTCGTTCGTTTTCTTGATCTGATAAATACTGAGAACGTTGTGTGTCAATACTAGGTGGATGTGAAAATAAAGGTTCTGTGTTGGTGTTTGGTGGATTTGAATATAAATGTGTGTCAATGCTTTACTTTTCCTTTTTTCTTTATCGTTACAGAAGACGTATTAAGTTCATCAGTATTCACCTCAGTATGTTCTTCTTCCATATTCTGCATTGTTTCAATATCTGTTGTCTCTCGCTAGGTATAGTATCAGTGTCATCTGGTTCAGTTTCATATACTGAAGACTGTGAAGAGTCAGATTCCTGGAAAAAACATCAAAGTAAATTTTCTATGCAAATTCAATCCAAACTTTGCAATTTTATTTTCATTTTCAGATACCCACAAATGAAGCCGAATGGAAAAAGATTAGTGATAATTATGAAAATATTTGGAATTTTCCTCACTGCCTTGGTGCCATGGATGGCAAGCATGTAGTGATCGAAGCACCCACACATAGTGGTAGTGAATTTTATAATTAGTAAGGTGCCTATAGCATTGTATTGTTTGCAATCGTAAATGCAAAATATAACTTCCTTTTTGCAAGTGTGGGCTGTCAGGGACGTATTTCAGACGAAGGTGTATTTAAGAGTAGGACATATTTTCATAAATTTATGGAGGAGTCTGCGTTAAATCGCCCACAAAATTGTAGGCTACTTGGTAGGCAATTACCTGTACCCTATGTCCTTGTAGCGGATGATACCTTCTCATTGACAACTGCTATAATGAAGCCATATAGTGGGCATCAAGAAAAACACTAAAAAAATCGAGTGTTTGATTATCGGTTAAGCAGAGCACGTAGGGTAGTTCAAAATGTTTTTGGGATACTTGCAGCTGTTTTTCGCGTACTTCGTAAACCGATGTTATTACAACCAGAGAAGGCCGAAAAAATAGTATTAACATGCGTTTTGCTTCATAATTACTTAAGAAAAAATTCAAAAACCAGAAGTAGTTACGATCCCCCAGGAACATTTGATAAGGAAGATTTGGAAACGAGAACGATAGAACCAGGTTCTTGGAGAAGAGATCCCCAACCGAGTGCTTCGTTTTTACCTCTTATGAATATTCCACGAAAAGCATATATGGAGGCATGGGCCATCAGAGATGAGTATGCTGAGTATTTTATGACAAATCAAGGCCAAGTACCATGGCAATTACAATACTGTTAACTTGTATAATAATTATACTATAATATATACTATATTACCATGTAGATGTGGATAAAATTAATAAATATTATTAAACTTACGTGTGTTTCTCCCTAACATCCAGCTTGCAAGCTCTTTCGAGGCTTATTTTTGTCTCGCAAGAAACTTAGCAATTCATATCCAAACCATTTTGAAGTGAAATGTTTTCCTGTCCCAGATTTTTTAAGTTTCTTACAATTTCTCCTTTCTCTAGCATACTGGTTGTTAATATTCTTTATTTTTTTGGTCAATATCATTTAGTGGCACATTTAACGATAAAGAAATTTCGTTCAATATAACGGTTTTCTTGTAGCGGTTTTTATAGTCTTTATTTTTAGGGTCCCATAATATCGGATGTTCCCTGTAAAGTTCATTCAGCTTGCATGTATTTTGTGTATTCCACTTTTTTTCCCCGACATGTTTAGAAAAATACACTAGCAATTAATAATCACTACACAACAGAAAAACACACTTAATTTTGATGAAATTGTCTCCTTCTCCTACTGCTTAACTCGTTTTGACTTGCACACGCGTCCACACTGCGCCGACAACTTGTCTTTACCGACCTGAGACGGGACTTGAAAGTTTTCAAATTTGCAAACAAAACAAAATTGTCGCAGAAATGTCTCACTGTCTCACAAATGTTTTCGATTTGTCGCCACTTTGTCCCGAAACATGAATGTTTTTGTTTCGTCTACTTGGTCTGGACCCGGCATAATACTGCGGAGTAGCACGGGTCCTCTAGTATCTATCATAAGTATCGTCCTAGTTAGTAGCATGGTCCAAGGAGCTGAAATGATCAAAACATTTTGAGTAATACCTCTCTATACATCTCTATATTGTAATTTTAGGACGGAGTACATTCAAATGGCTATTGATTATGAACCTCTAAACCTCGGTCAAGGTTTTCCAGATTACGCACCTCCTAAATATATAATGGATACTTTAGCCAA
The DNA here is from genome assembly GCA_963921935.1 of Galeruca laticollis. Lineage (NCBI taxonomy): Eukaryota > Metazoa > Arthropoda > Insecta > Coleoptera > Chrysomelidae > Galeruca > Galeruca laticollis. Next base: position 146,125,408 of record OY998176.1, on the reverse strand, counting down.
AGTTTCGAATGAATCTGATTATATGTTACATCAATATACAAGAGGATTTGTAAGTAAACTTATCCAATATTATTTTTGAAATATAATTTTCACACAATTAATAATTTATCAAATATTTCTTTTTTTATCCTTTGCTGGCTTTTGACTTGTTTAACAGCTACATTATATTAAAAATTCTTGATCTTAATCCGATTTTTGAATATCCTCTGCTTAAAAAAATTTCAGATAAAATATATCCTCTTCCAAATTTTTCAGGGACACCCTAGACTAGTTAAGGCATTATCAAAGCTTTATTCGAAACTAATTGGGAGAGAAATTAATGAAAGAACTGAAATTCTAACAACTAATGGAGCGTACGAAGCATTGTTTTCAACAATATCGGGTCACACTGACGTTGGGGATGAAGTGATTATTATAGAACCTTTCTTTGATTGTTATGAAGCTATGGTTAAATATGCTGGTGGTGTGCCTAGATTTATCCCACTGCGATTGGTAATATTCAGTTGACTAACAAAATAATATTTTCTCAATAAAAATGATTAATTATTTAATGTTCAGGATTGAATACTCAACTAAAAAGTCAATATTTATTTTTATAATTTTATTGACCAATTGAAATAATTAACTATTATCTAGTCGCCAATAAAGGTTCACTAATTATTGGTCCTTCAAGCTGTATCAATTGTTGGGAGAGATTTAGTGGATTTAAAACTTCTTTTTGCTTTTGTGGGCAGAGGGGAAAGATAAATGTTTAACTCTCGTCAGATAAGTCATTCTTACCATTAAAATTTTCCGTTTTATTGTTATAATAAGATTAAATGAATTACTTAGAATAAGTCTGAAACATTTAGCGACATATAAAAGTTAACACATACAATATTTTTGAAGAAAGCTGTGAGTGGACGTCTACCTACATCAGCAGATTGGGTTTTAGATAAAGAAGAGTTAGAAAGCCTGTTTAACGAAAAGACTAAAACTATCATACTCAATACTCCAAATAATCCCTTGGGAAAAGTGTATTCTTTGGAAGAGCTGACTTTCATAGCAGATCTTTGTAAAAAATGGAATGTACTATGCATTTCCGATGAAGTGTATGAATGGTTGGTTTACAAACCTTTTAAACATATAAGAATCGGTTAGTACCTATCTAGTTTTTTTTTGTAATATTTACACTGATGTAACGACTTTTTGAGATTCAAACTACAATATATTTATGTGGCGAATTTAAGCACAAAATTTGTCATGAGACTACTGAGTTATGTAAGACTAAGAGCTGGTTGGTCTTGGCTTAGCATTGACTGTAGTTAATTACCTGTTTTTTTATCAAATCTGACAGGTTGGATTTTAAAAAAAAATGATTAGGCCATACACATAACAACATGTATAAAAAAATCAACAAAAGTTTGAGTTAGTTCGAAACTTGTTCTAAACCTACAACATTCTCCCCCGCAGTAATAGTAATAATAAGTAATTTCTGGCACAACTTTATTATTTTTACATTTTTGGTCAGATTTTATTAATTTTCATACTGTCTGTCAAATTAGTAAAGATCCAAAATCGCTGCCGCAAATTGATTATTACAGTATTTTGTCCCTAATGAAACGTTTCTTCATGGAAATATTGAATAGTCAGTTCGTTTATTCTGTCTTGGGTTGAGAATCACTGGATTCTTCAGTTCGTCTGTAGAATGGATTGCATTGTTTGATCCTTCCCTCAGGCGATTAAGTTCTTGTTTATCCAAAATACAATTAAACGTATAAAATCTTCTGGTTTTAGGGACTCTTCTAGTTTCTTTCAGGAGATTTCCCTCTTCAAGAAAATAATCCAATTGAACTTTTTAAATAGAAGAATTTCTGCCTTTTTCAATTGAGAAACATTCAACTCTCCAGTAATGCTATCTCTCTAATCTATTTCACTCCGAAAATATTTTAGGGTCAGGAATAATGAAATCTAGGGTATTTACAAAAACATAATTTCTCAATCTACATTAGATCCTTGTTTCGGGCTTTAGGCAATTGGCCTATGGGGACTTTTATATGCGCCGGGCCATATAACCAAGTGCTATTTGAAGAGAAATCAAGTTTTCTCGATTTTGTTGCTTTTTCAGCAACATTAATCCTTGAGCGAACGTAATTCCACTGGCAGGCGTTTGTCAAATCTTTATTTTGTCCAATTCTGTGGGCAACAAATATCTTAAATCTCTGAGCCTCAGATCTAATCCAATGCAGAACGGTTTTGCTGTGAGTCCAAAAGTAAATTTTCGAAATTTGTGAATTTAAATGGGATGTTAATAAATGTCCTAGTCGGGAGGCAATTGAAGCTGCCTGAAGCTCGAGCCGTGGTATTGACAACTGACGCAAGGGAATCACTCGAGCTTTGGCTGTTACAAATGTTGTCTGAATTGTATTGGTATCCTTGACTCTGGGTTAAGCTACATCTGCATAACATCTGTCGGATGCGTCTGCAAAAACGTGTAGTGTTATTCTGCTTATCTGTTGGTCAAATGTAAAATATTGTCTGGGTATGGTAAATGTATAGGTACATAGTTTGTAGATTGGTGAACCATGAAGTCCATTTCTTTTTTCATAAATTTCGTCGTCCCAACAAATTTCATATCTCCAGATGTCTTGCAACAGTATTTTGCCTTGGATTATGAAATTAGTTAGAAAACCCAAAGGATCAGAAATAGACATGACTATTTTTAAAATATCTCTTTTGGTTGGCCGTCGTCTATTTTTAAGGATGTCCTTGTCCATTTTAGCGAAGGATGTCTCAAAGCCAAAAGGTGTCTTTAAAAGGATTCCACCATATGCCTACAATTCTTTCAACTGAACTTTGTAAATCATCGCCCACCTTTTTGTCTCCGTGAGCCTTTAAATTCACATTAATTTCGTCCAGTAAAGTCTCAGAATTGCATATCCAGTTGTAAATAACGAATCCTCCCTGTTTACTTACATAAATTATATCCTCAATTACTTTCTGGGCCTCCAGTTCCTTGTCCGCATTTCCTAAATAATTGTCCTTGTAAAAATCCTGAATTATGGCCCTGCATGCGTCCTCAAATGAAAGTGTATGATACATAGCATTTTGGATTCGAACTTCCTGTGCAAGGCATGGACTGCACGTTGCACCAAAGAAAACTACGCCAATTTCATACACACCTGGAGGACGGTTTCTGTCACGTTCTCGTCACAAAAATCTGAGCAAATCGGTCTTCCTCTCTAACTTAAATCTGTAAAAACAATAAAAATTGAACAAAATAAACGGTTTCAAAGATTAAAACTAACTTTTCCGCATCTCGGAGATGCCCTGAACCAATATTCATAAAATTGTCACATGAATATACTTCGGGGGATGTATCGTGCTAACAAACCGAAATTTCTCGAAAAATAACCAAAAATTTAGTATATATGGATTTATAGGACCCGCTGTACTCGCTCTGGTCAACTTAAAATCAATAGAGTACATCTGTGAGACACCTTGAACAATATTCAATCATAAAATAGATCAATCGTATACTCCCTGGAGACTGTACCGTGCTAACAAACTGAAAACTCTACAAAAATGACATGAATTGGGTACTTCAAGTACCATAGCACCCGTTGTACTGGCTTTAGTGAGCTGAATATCAATAGGGTTCATCTTTGAGATGCTCTGAATAATATCCAATCATAAAATTGGTCACTTGTATATACTCCAGAGGCTGTATCGTGCTAATAAACTGAAACTTCTCCAAAAATGGCAAAAATATCGAACTTAAAGTACTGTAGCACCTGTTGTAGTGGCTCTGGATAGCTGAAAATCAATAGGATTTATCAGTGAGACGTTCTGAATAATATTCAATCATAAAATTGGTGACTTCTTGGACTCCGGAGGTTGTATCGTGCTAACAAGCTGAAATTTCTCAAAAAATGACAAAATGTCGTACTTCAAGTACAATAGCACCCGTTGTACTGGCTCTGGTGGGTTGAAAATTAATAGGGTTCATCTGTGACATGTCCTTAACAATATTCAATCATGAAATTGGTGACTTATTGCATTCCGGATGCTGTATCGTGCTAACAAGGCATGTAAGGAAAAGTGGCCGACGACAACGACATACACACAGGATTTTTTTCTAAAAACCGTTTTTTCGTGTTGTTCTTGATGGAAAACCTAAAAATTACTCAAAATTTTTTTTCAAAATTCCAACTTTTTTTGGGGTAAACCAATACTTTTCTCGCATATGGATAGGTTGGGAGGAAAAGTAATATTATAAAGAGAGTTATACATATCAGGTCCGGTGAGCAAATATTCATTGAGACTAACTTCATGATATCTTGCAGCTGAATCAAAGACAATTCTGAGTTTAGGCTTGTTCGGGCTCAAAACCCCAAATGAAGAAGATACCAATGTTTTGGACTTGTGACCAACGCTTCTGCTTCAGAAAGTTTCCTTACGTAGTCCTTATGTTGTAGATCCATCATCTTCTCACAATAGGTCTTTCCATACGACTCATATTTGTACGTTTTCCATTCAGTACATATAAGCCCCTTCAAGGCAATAGTTCTACTTTCTAGAAGTATTATGTCTTCATTTCTCTGTAGAATTCCCGATTCAAATTTATCACCAAGTCTTTTCATCGTTTTGTCAATTATTTTCTTTGCTCTTTGTCTCACTGTATATTATTCCAGTAATCTATTATTGTTTGATCATGTCCAATTCAAATTTTTCGAATTGGCTGACATGACATACATATTGATTTTCCGATGATAAACTACTTCCTATATTTACATTGCTATGAATGATCCAACCCAAAAGTGTTTTGCTGATTGCAGGTCCATTCCATGGCCCATTTATAAGTAGTCTAGTCACTATAAGCGGCCAGTTGTCTTGACCTATCAACACTTTTGGTTTTGCATCAACCATAGACGTAATATTGTCGTGAATATGAGGATATTTACCTTGAATGCTGTCTGCATCAATTATCTGAGAGGGCAGGGATATATCTCTTATTGTTCTTACATGTCGAATAATGAATTTCTTACTTTGTCCTGGAGCCCTTATGTTACATGTCAAAATTCTAGAATCTCCTTATGTCTTCAACTGATATTTGTCCATTGAAGCCATAGTCGTTGTTGAGATCCATCAAGCCTTAGCTGATCCGCTCAGTCCTGGTTAATAAGTGTGACTGAATTGGCATAATCCAATAAGGCATCAGTGTTGAAAGATTTCTCTCGTTGGCTAATAACAATAGGTAACATTTTTAATCAACAACGTTTCTGTCGATTGAAATATGACAATTGACTTCCGGCGGTTGTTTATTAGAGGACATTTGTTGCCTTTGTGTCTCTAAAGAATCAGTATAATTGTCGTCTTTATGTAAACGTTTATGATGGGGTCGGGGACAACCAATTATCCCACATCTTTTTATTCTTCCACTTTGCTTTATAATATGATGTGATTTTAAACAATAGAATCAAAGTCGCTTCGTAGAAACAAAGTGTTTTAAATGATATAGTTCAGTACTGCAACAAATGCACTTTGTCGGTCGCTCTGAAAGTTCCTTTGTTGTAGAGGTTATGTCTTTTTTATGTCCTTTGAATTTTGTCCTATGAGTGGCAGTCAGCTGTGTCGAAGGCGACAAAGGCAGTTCAAACTGACTAACTGACGCTTTCGCATTTGACCACAAACTAAATTGGGTTAACTTTGGTGTTCTGTTATCCTAACGGGATGCACGTTCAACCCAATTTAATTTTATATTAATGGGAAGTTTATTTAGTAGTGGAATACGCAACTAGTTAATTTGATTTAAAGATACCTTTTATTCCATCTGAAAAATTTATTATTATGTCCAATTTATCAGTTTTTACAACTGGAAAATTACTAACTTTTCCCAGCAGGACTTAACAATCAGATCAGGACGACCGAACTTCTTTCTAAACAGTTAATCATTTTTCCGTGCATTGCGGTAGTATCAGTAAACTTTTCAGTATTGTCCTAGAAGAAGCTTTACGACATTTTCAAGCCGCGACTGATTTTCTTCAGTTGAAAAAGGACAAAGCTTTGTCGTATTCTTAAACTGAATAAAGTTTGGCGACTCAATGGGGTGGCCACTGAATAATGGTTTAGCGGTTAGCACAGACCGGCCAGTTTAGATGTTTGCAAAATTGCAAAATGAGAAGTATATTCATTATTTATCTTGGGTACTAGGGATATTATCTTTAATGATTCCTCCTTGACAGAGATTTTTGAATAACTAGTGGATCTACCCCATAGGTCTTGTCCATTGACCCAGTTGGCTGCAAATCGGAATCTACTGAATCTTCTTCATTATCATTTTTTGCTAAGTTCGTTGATAATTTTAAGTCGGGCATTTCCTGTTGAAATTTCTGCTCCAATTACTTTTCCTTCATACTGTTCTCAATTTTGGCTGGAGCTTTTAAGAACGCTACTGGTATCTGGCAGCAGTATGGTCTGTCTTGGCTCTTCCTGAACCTTCAACGCTGCAGATGTCGCCTTCCTGTTGTCTTCGGTTTTTTTCTTTCTAACGTTCGCTCCTCTGTATAACTGATGTCGTGTCTGTTGTGGCAGAGTGCTGGTGTCTTTTGTCGCTTGCAAGGTCCAAGTTTATCGCTAATTACCTGAACTATATTTATTTAAATCTTGCTCAAAAGGTCCATTTTTTATAAAATTAAGTAAAAAATCTGACAGGTTCGATTGTCAAAATTTTTGAAAATTGTGTCACTTTCAAAATTTTTAATATAACATAATAAAAACAATTAAAAAACAATAACAAGTTGGTAGTTAGTTACAAACTTGGTCGAAACCTGTAACATTGACACTGTTTTGTTTATACTGCAAAATTTATAATTTTGACCCAAATTGTATTAGTTTATACTAGTTTTCAATTACACGCATATATGTAATAATTTTATATAAAAAAATTACATCAACCAAGCTTTGAACAATTGTTCTCTAACTCTGTCTGAGATTATCTTTTTTTCAGCATCTTTGCCTGACATGTGGAAAAGGACTGTGACCATTGGTTCTGCTGGGAAAACATTTAGTGTAACGGGATGGAAAGTTGGATGGGCGTATTGTCCAGAGAACTTAATGAGAAATATACAGATGGTCCATCAAAACACCGTTTACACAGGCGTCACGCCTATTCAGGTATCTCAAAATTTTTTAAATAAACATATTTTCTCCAGTTATCGTTGGAATTTTCAAATATATTTCAATGAGAGCTTATTATTAGAAGTCGCTCGAAATCTACACTCATTATAAGCTTGCTCCTCCAACAATATAATGTTTTTAGAATAATCTAATTATAATTTCTATGATATGATAGCAGTAAGCAAACTTGGTAAGAACGTCTATGAAGGTAAGGAAAGAATAAGTTACTTCACACTGGAGAAACTGCAAAGTTTGACTGAATTCTACAAAACATTGACAATTCACAAAACTTACAATATTTTCATGTACTTGAGCAATGTTTCCCATAAAAAACAGTTTGATATAAGAGCTGAACCAACTTCCTCTGGAGAAAGGAAAGAATGAAATAATGTTCGTATCATTGCCATCAACTACTGAAGTCATTTTGTCTCCTCTATTCTGTTTAGGCCTTTTTATTGTCTTTTCGGTACCACTAAGCTGCAACACGAATAGTTAGAACCCAACAGAGAATTGTAGTGGGTTCATTAGTTAATTGGAGAATATTTCCGGTGTAGGTGGGATACCTCTCGACTGAGCCGTCAATCCCCTTAGAGGAAGGAGTTAAATATAGACTTGCATTTTCCATATTTTATGGAGTATTACACAGTAACTTTTAGAATTGACCACCTTAAGTGTGTTGAAATGTTCTCTTTAAATAATTCTTAAATGATATGTTTCAGGAAGCTGTAGCTATAGCGTTTGAAACAGAAATGGAACGATTGGGAAAAGAAGATTGTTTTTTTGTTTCGTTAGCAAAGGATTTGGAATCCAAGAGGGATTATTTGGCCAATGTACTTCTTGAAATGGGAATGAAACCTACCATCCCTGATGGGGGATATTTTATATTAGCAGATTGGTCAGCACTTGGTTTGTACATACAAAATAATAAAATTGATTTTCCTTGTTTCTTTTGAAATTATTCCCATTTCATGCTGAATACTCAGTTTTAACTGCCACAATGCAAATTTTTTTATCGAAAACTTCGAAATATCAAAATGTTGCCTTCATCTATCAAAATGCATATGTCATCAATGATGAGGGACGTCTTTAAAAATTTGAGCAACGTAGAAAACAAGGATTTTATGGATTTACAAACAAAAACGATTCATATAATTATTACATTATAATTATACACAACTATATTAGGGTAAAAGAAACATTATTTCATTATTATAATATGATGTAATAATTTTTTTTATAATAATACATTTATTAATTCAGTGAAACATACATAGAAAAATATTAGATTTACGCTGAACATGTCAAAAAAACAAAAGTACATGTTATACATAAATATATATCTACGTAAACACAAAAAAAGACACTATACGAGAACAGTCAGTAAAGTAAAAAGTCATCTACATCATAAACAACCTTCTCAATCAGAAACTGTTTAACTGACTTCTTGAAAATGATATATACAATATACACATATATATAAACACATAATATGTTACGATAATAACAAAGATTTGCGTTATAAATCATCGTCCCTATCAATAAACAGGTCACTATTATCGCCGTCTTCATCCAAATTAATTATAAATTGTTGTACATTCGGAGACACATATGAATCTTTCACTTCTACTACGTGTGCGATGCAATTTTTCCATAAAATACTGTCTATATTTTCCACTTCACTTCTAATTGAATCTACTATAGCAGAACTTAGCCTTGGAGCTATATTTTTACGCCGAATTCCCCGTTTTAGAATACTCCAGATAAGTTCAATGGGATTTAATACACAGTAGTAGGGCGGAAGACGCAGTACCGTATGTCCTTTTGCTTGTGCCATTAAGTCAATCCGATATTTTGTAGGAATGTTCAGGTCTTTTATTATGGTTAGAAGATCTTTTTTTGATGCATTTTGATTTAGGTATTTCTATATCATTTTCAGCCATATATTGTAGGATTTCTGCTTTTTTCGTGCTTGTGATGGGTTTCTTGTTAATTTGTTTTGAATGATAACTGGCATTGTCCCTCACAATGACAGAATTATCGGGCAAATTAGGCAACGGTTGTTCTTGAAACCAAGTCTAAAAAAGTGGTGATAGTCGGCTGAGTAATTTTTTATATTTTTTGCGGACAACAGCAACGCATTGGACCCCCATCCATCGCTGCCACCGGCATGCAAAATTATTGTTCTTTTTCCCCTAGACGGAGGGGCCTCTAGACAATAACTTTTTGTGCCTTCAGTCCATCCTTTCTTTATAACGGCATGGCTATCGTACCATTTTTCATCCAACCAAACTATGTAACGACCTTCTTGGCGAAATCTTATTTTTGTAACGTACTCCCAACGCAATCTTTTTAATCGTTCACTTTCCATGATGCTCATCCTTCCGTTGGGGGTTCTACACTCAAAACCTATGGTTTTCATATATTTCCGAAACCATTGTTCCAAATAGGTCACTTCAATTCCCGAAACTTTCAGTCTTACCAAAATCATAGACGTTGTTGGCACCCTATTTTCTTTATAAAAAGAGTAAATTTGCTGTTTTATTTCAGTTCACTCCGCTTCATCGATTTTAGAAAATTTTTTCATTTCTCGTTTCTGTCTTTCTGTCTCTCACTTGTTGATAATGTCCCTTACCGTAGATACAGGGACTTTTGTTAATTCACTTGTCACGGTGAAAGAAGTTGAACACCCTTTTTCAATTAGAGTTTGGTAAACATTTTTTATTATCGTTTTTGCGTCACTTGACAAATGTTTTCTTTTAACCTTCCTGTTGTCCGAAACATCATCTTCAATATCACTAATTTCAATTACTTCATTCTCTATTTCCATTTCATTCGACACAATGTTTTCCCATGGACGAAACACTGCCATTTTTATTTGTACAAAGCACAACGATGAAAAGTCACAGACTGATACGCTAAAATTCACAATTATTGAGATTTTCATAATCCCTTAGAATGGTTACTTTACAAGGGTTTATTGCTCTCCGCCTTTTTCAAATAGAGTATAGATAAATCACTTTCTGTTATTTTCGAATTTATTTTTGTTAACAATTGTTAATATTTTCATTCCAGAATCAAAAGCAGATATAAATTCAGAATCGGATCGGTATAAGGATTACAGATTTACAAAGTGGATGACAAAAAAAGTTGGTCTACAAGCCATACCCCCAACGGTATTTTATAGTAAGCCAAATAAACATTTAGCAGAAAATTTTGTCCGGTTTTGTTTCATAAAGGTATCTACATAAAAACTAAAGAAATGAAAGATAATTTAATAATTTTTTTCGATTTTTTAGAAAGACGAAACGTTGAAGCAAGCTGAAGGAATTTTAAAACGTTGGAAAGCTACTGTTAGCTAACTCAATACGATATTTTAAAATAAAAATTCAGATAAATATGACATTGTTTTTTTTTATCAAAGAATTAAGAGAAATACCAAATCAGTTAAAAATTTATCTACGCATAAAAATGTCTCAAATTATCTGAAAACACAAGAAAAAATAATATTGCAACTTGATTATGTCCTTTGGATTTTTTATGAACATCATAATTGATAAGCAAAGCATTAATAACATGGCGGATATCAGCCAAATAGGTAATTTTAATAAGCCTCTTCATTAGATTGTGCTATGCAATATCACAATAAGTGACAAAATAGAAAACCCAGATCATTTCACAAAAATAATCGAACATTTCCAAAACCCAATAATTTCTACCACAAATCATTCAACAAGGACCTGAATCTCATATCCAGAATACCCTCCATAACTACATGATCAAAATAATACAAAAAAAAATCGTAAGAGACGGCAACTAACAAGACATGATAGAATGTTAGCTTTCGCCCCCCAAATCCCTCACTCATTCACAATCAACTCTCAAAAAAGTCCTCCAGACGCACCCGTAGCTGCAAAATTGTAGCTGAACCCAACTCAGTCTACGACGATTTTTCTCCCCTACCATCCCTACCACCTTTTTTCAACATACTCTGCCCAAATCACGCTGGTTATAACCCAGAAGTTGCCACATGTTTTTGCGAACTCCTTAACTCCCCTAAACACAGAAAAAGGTATAATCAAATAATGAATAACGATTCACCCACACCTTTCACTCCAACAAAACCCCATACGTCCTCACATCAAACCTCAAAAAATCTCTCTTCTCACTCGACATCCTCTAAACCTCAAACCTTACCTCAAACATTGTCGAAACCTCAAACCTCCACAATTCAAACATCTAAACACACTTCCGTTTCATCTCCCCCTTTGTCTTACGCTTCATCCGTAGGATGTCAATCTCCCGCTCCCTCAACTGCTCGACAACCCTCCATTCCCGACGAGGATTTCACCCTCCGATCTACTCAAACCTCAATCCCCATCAACAATCATATCCAAACCCAAACTCTAAACCTCAGAAACCTTCCCTCTCAATATTCCACCCATAAATCCCTATTCAACCTTCTAAACACCTTAGTACTCATGAACGGACAAATTATTTACCTAAGGCCAACTTTAACCGAACCACCCTCCTTAAAACCTCCTCCCCAATAGCACTCTCAACGCCCCTTAAAAAATCCATAATTCCTACGATGATCCCAACATATTCCACTCCACACAACGTCCTCCCCGTCCTGTCAAAACACTGACACCCACGTTTTCCTGCGTACGCAGAAATGTAACAGCAGCTCCATCCTTCTTGACGAATTGCAAGTAATTCTTCAAAACCAAAGCTTCCCCTCCCAAAAAACTTGGTCAATAATCGCCAAGTCAACCAATAAACCCAAGTCCATGTTCCGTATTATTACGGACTCCTAGACACACTACCACCAACCCCTCACTTCAGACATTATATTCCACCGTCTCCCATCTACTACCTCCAGTTCACAAATACTGCAACCGTTGTACCAAAACTGGACACTCATCTCAATTCTGCAGATCTAAACCGATCTGTCCCTCCTGCGGCCAAACCGACCACCGTCCTAAAAAATGCCCGAAATCCGAAACCCTTACCTGCAGAAATTGCTTCTGTCCTCACCCTGCATTCCACCCTAGCTGCCCCAACAGGCTAGCCATCCCAAAAAAAAACATGAAACTGCTCCAGCACAAATTTCATGAAACTCGTCTACTCGATCATAAGAAAGTCCACCGCCACAATCCATCATTAATTCTATACACCTTTCTAAAATTTCTCCTAGTCACTTTTCAAATAAAAATTCTAAAAATGAAAGTATAGAAACTGTTCTCAATCAATTCTAAGACAACGGAGACACCCCAAATCCCCGTGATTACTACGTCTATCACTCTACTCTCAAATATTTCCCAACACCAAGCCAATCCATACATAAATATGTATCCGCAACCAGGGCCGGATTAAGACATTAGAGCGCCCTAGGCTGACATCAGTTTGGCGCCTCTAGACTAAGAAAGTAAAATTATAAATACAAGTAAAATAAAACGCGTTTCACAAAATATATATGTATTTGTGAAAATGTAAAAATCGATTATTTAAAGGTGGATTTTACGACACTTAATACTTGAAAATTTTTGTATGATATCATCAAAATTTCTTTCTTTTAGTGCCTCACATTCTATACATAATATTGAGAGGTCAGCAGTTTTATCGCCTGTTAAAGAATTTCTTAAGTAATTTTGTACTCGTTTTAACACGGAGAAGGACCTTTCGCCTGTACAATTCGTCACTGGAAGACACAGATATATTCTTAAAATAATGTCCATGTTGGGAAATGTACAAATTAAATTTCTGCTGCGGAGTGTTTGCAACCATGACATAGTTCTCGATGTTTTGTTTTTCAGAGTTAGGTGAGTCCAGAGTTTCAATAAAATATTTGAATTGTACACATTCATTTTCAAAATTACAATCCAAATCTCTAGTATAAATTCCTTGAAGATGTCTGCACTTTTATTTTATTATATTGTGTTCAGTGTTTTTTAAGTTTGTAAGAAAACCAAAAGATCCATTGATTTCATCGTACGAATTTTTTCGCCTATCGAGTGCTGATACTATATATTGTCTACAACCACGTAGAACATATTTACTTCTATATCTGTCCTGCCATCAAAAGTAGTTTCTTCAGCATCACTCTCCTGGCAAACATTTCCTTGTTTTCTTCCTTTTCGAATCCAACGTATAGGTACTACATTTACCGCTTTCCTCGTATTAGTTATAAGTTGTTCTCATTTCCGTAACAAAGTGAATTAATGATTTATAGAGTTGAACGACTGTCACTATATCCATACTTTGCTTTTGCAAAGACTGACTTGTTTTGTGGAATTGAATTAAAATATCTCTCCAGACAAAGAGTATAATACCAGTCTCCATCCTTATCTTTTTTTGCAATATACTCTTCCCCTCAGCTTTTGTTTCAGGAGCTTGCGAGGTATCATTCACAATAAAATTCAAAGCTTCTTTAAAAGCATCGTAACTGTCATAAAGAGCGGTGCAGGCATCGACTCTAGCTGACCATCTAGTAGCTGAAAGTTTTTAAGGCACATGTAGCTCTGACCCACTCACACTTCTGTTACGTATTAAATACTCTTTCATTATTTCTCACCTATAGGTTGATGCTGAAAAGAAAGTGTATATTTCTTCCACAAACAAGAAGAAATTTGTTACAACAGGAGAACACTTTGCAGCGCAGGTTCCTACTAAATTCAGTGAATGGGCAGCACATGGTATGAATTTTGCCAATATGTTCTTTTCCTTGATTCTAGCTTGCAAACCAGAATATCGATCAGACATGTTGCTAGCGTTATCGTAAGATTGCCTTACCTTAGCAGCAAATGTGATAAATCGTTCTACTACCGAACCATTTTCAATTACATATCTGAGAACAACAGTAAGTTGGTCAGTATGGGATATGTCGGGTGTAGAATCTATGATTATTGCAAAATATTTCGTGTTTTTTATTTCTGATGCAAATTGTTCTCTTAGATCAACCGCCGTGAGTTTTATGAATTCATCACAAACTGTTGATGACAAATAAAAAACATTTCCTTTTCCTGGATGGTCTTTTGTTTCAATGTCGGTTTTCAGAAACGGATCGAATTCTGCTAAAAGCTCTAACGAACCTAGGTATTTGCCGTTATAAATAGTTCCAAACATTTCACTAGAACCCCTAAATGCTAAGCCACGCGATGTCAAAAATCTTAACTGCAACTACTCGTTTAAGTATGTTAACCCAGTAATATCTTCCTGCAAGGTACTGCTTATGAACTTCGGTGTCTATTTTCCCTCAGACATTTGATCGCGCAATATACGCCTTCGCATTTTCACAGTGTTCAGAAGAGTTTTCATGTTCTGAAATCCGATGGGTATTTTTCCAGTCGTTGAATCCAGTCATGAAATAATTCGTTTTTGTCCGGTTAAATAATTTACAATACAAACAATAAACATTTCCTGTTAGTGCTGAATATAATAGCTATTGACGACGTACAGTTTCCCCGTTGTGCAAAGTTTTGAAAAACATACTTTTTGAAGCAAATCTACTATGAATATCATAAATTTGTTTCGATTTTTGGAAATCCATTTTAGAAATTTCTTGTACAATTACAGATGGGTTCATTACAATGTAATTTATGAAACTTTCGGTTATAACCTCATCCAGCTGTGTCTGTGAAATCGACTTTTGAAAATAATTCTGACGTTTCTTGAGGATTGCTTGATGAAGATGCACAGTCCTGAACTTAATCAGTATCAGAACTGCATGAGTTTATTGCGGTTTCTAGAGGATACAAAAATAAAAATTACATTCTCCACCGCGTTATTCAATTATCTGCTTACCTCTATCCATAATATCATCATTACTGAGAGTTGATTGTTGTTCATACTCTGCATCGGCTTCCGTAGCTCGAACAGGTTGACAAAAAAATAATTTAATTTGGGTATTTTTTTCAATAACTTCTCCATTTTGTCTTGCTTTTCTTTTTCAACCTTCTTCCTTTCCCAACCATTAAGTTTTCTACTTCCTCCACTTCCACTCATTGTTTTCGATAAAACGATAAACAAGACAAAAATACCGCAACTGATAGATATTATTTTAATTGACGATTACTCGATTACTGCCAGCGACTGAACTAACTCAACTGACTACCTTCAATTTTTAAAATAAATGTTTGCAAAGTTTACCAATTTTTTTTGTAAACTTTGATGTTGCGTTTCCAATCACCCGTTGTCGGTTTTGGCGAGCGTAAGGCGCACGTGGCGGTACTTTGCATATTAGCATATTTATCTCTGACGGCATCCCGTCACTGCCGCAAATCAGCAAAAAGAGATTTGTCACCCATCCACTCTCAATTCGATACACCTTTACAAAAGCAATTCTAGTCACCTTTTTACGACTCATTTCTAGAAACTTTCTTTCCACTTGGCTGCTTCCAGCCAGGACCTCCGTAAGGGCTACGAGCGCCCGTGTGCAAAAAAGGATTTTGGCACCCCTTAAGGCATTTTGGATTATGTTTTTTTATTTATTTTTTTGAAGGTATGTAGATACTTGAAATAAAGTAAAAAACTGAACTTAAGAAGTCATATTTATTTGTAGACTAAAATATAAATATGAAGCAAACAGAATAAAATCATGACAAAATAAATTAAAATAAATTCTTGTTCACACCCATTTTAAAGCATTTACTTAACTAATGGGGTACAGACACGTTGTTTATAAATAGGTACTAGGAAATAACCCAAAATAAAAAATCATCAATTTTTTAGGAACAAATAACAGAAATATTGCCTAATATCTACACATACACACAACGCAAAGTCTAGGGATATTTGTGTAAAATCCTAAAACCAATGAAAGAAATTTTCGTGTTCATATAAACTTACTTCGACGGTGACTGTTGGTCTAAATACTTACTTTTTTATTTAAAAAAAATTGCAAAACAGATAACAATACGTGTTTTAGAACGTTTTTCACAAGGGACGAAAAAAGTGACATTTTAATGTTTTGTCTAATTCCGATTTTTAATCATTTCATACTGTTCTTGCTTACTAGGTGCATTAAAGATAGTGTGTTTTGACCATGGAACGACGACATTTAACGTTGGATGAGAAAAATAGGGCGGTGGGCCCCCTTCAAGCTGGTGTGCGACAAACCCAAGTAGCCGAACAGTTGGGAGTCTCGCAAAGCGTCAAAAGTCGATTATGGCGTCGGTTTAGAGACACTGGGAGTCCAGCCGAGCAACATCTAGGACGTGGTTGTTCTACAACCGCCGCTCAAGACCGGTATTTAGTTTTAACCACTAGAAGGCAACCGATAATCACAGTACCCGAGTTGGTTAATGAATTACAGCGTGCAGATAATGTGACAATTGTCAGGAATACTGTGAGGAATCGTCTCCATGAAGTCAATCTTCGTAGTCGGCGACCACTGAGATGTCCACCTCTGCCTAGAGTCAATCGCGCTGCACGATCAAGAGTTTCTGAATTGGGCTGACAATGACTGGGCTACAGTTTTATTCACCGATGAGTCTAGATTTGGATTCCATCCTTATTCTCGTCGGACGAGAGTGTGGAGACAGCCCGGAAATTTGGAACGCTTGCGACATGTGCAGGAAGTGTACACATACAGAGGTGGCACATTATTGGTATGGGGCGGTATCATTATTGACGGAAGAACTGACCTCATTTTCCCACGTGGCTTTCTCATGAGTCAGTAGTATTAAGATACTATTCTCCAACCTGTCGTTCGTCCATTTGCTGGTGCTGTTGGAGATAACTTCCACTCAATGCATGATAACGCTCGACGACATGTTGCCCGTATTGTAGTAAACTGGTTGAATAACGAGGGTATTGATGTATTGCCATGGCCAACACAGTCACCGGACTTGAGTCCTATTGAGCACGTATGGGACATGCTCAACGAGGAATTACTCCACTTATGGGCAACATTCACAGTGATTTTCAATTTCGAGAGCTTCTGAGAGTACAATGGATACAAATATCTCAAGCAGACATTAACAATGTAATTTTGAGCATGAATGCTAGATGTAGGGCTGTGATAAATCAACGTGGTGGACATACTTTATTTTAAGTTTAATTTTTCTGTTTTTCGTATGTTTTTTGTCATTTGAAAAAACAGTGGTTTTTAGAATATTTTTTTTGCTCAGTTTTCTGTTATTTTTTGCAAAGTAATTAATGTTTTTGACATATTAAACAACAATCTAAACTATAAATTTTGTATTACTTTTTCAAGTTACTTACAGGTAAAAACACGACTACTTTATAAAAATATCCCTAGACTTTTGCGTTATAAGTACTACTTTCTATTTATACTTAGATATTTAAAAAAAATTTGCGGATACTTCTGATAACAAATACCTAGGTAACTTCATTATAAAATCAAAAATTATAGCTAGATACAATAGAAAAATAAAAAATACCTATTCTAGTAACGATATTTTTCGAGACTTTGCTGTTGCAAATTCATTAATCACATCGCTCTTATTCAATTGCTAATATTGCTAACCCAGACAATCTTTCTTGAAGCATTGTCGATATTAAATAATTTTCACTGATTTTTAACTTTGAAAAATATCGCTCGCCAGAAGCTACAGATACAGGCAATGTCAGAAGAATTACAATACATGAACTATGTTTCTAAAATATTTAAAGATAAGGAGAATATGCTATTCGTCGCTTTACAATAATGCAACAATTATTTGATTGTACAAGTTTTATACGCAATAAATTTGAAGCAAAGCGTACGCATTGAATTTATTAGATATAGGTACTTTTTTTATTATTAAAATTAACGTGTCTCGGCATCTAGCGGCCACTGACACGGGATCTGTCATACATTTAGTTACAAATAAAAATCAAATTAAATTAAACAATTGGCAGTCTTTGAGGAACTGAATCACAGCACTAAACTGGTTAGATTGTCCGAGAATGTTTTTGAGACTTCCACTGAGCTTGTGTTTGCGACGAGTTGGGCTGTAGTGTTTGCAATCTGTAAGTATATGCTCTATTGTAAGTCTTACATTATCACAGGATTCACAGATAGGGAGATTCTCTGTAGACATCAGGTAACCATGGGTTAGCCGTGAGTGACCTATTCTGAGTCTTCTTATAACACTTTTGTCTTTTCTTGTCATGGGAGGCATCTTCTGGGCGGTAACTGTTGGTTGTATTGTACGAAATTTTGTGTTACATGTATTCCAATGTGTTTGCCATGTTTGAGTCATAATATGTCGAGCTGCTGATTTTAAATCTTGATGAAGTTGAATTTTCTCTACTGGCTAGTCGGCTGAACAAGTTTGTTTCGCTGCTTGGTCTGCACGTTCGTTGCCTGTGATTCCTACATGAGAAGGGATCCAGATGATATTCACAACGATACCTCTAGTGTGATGGTCGTGGCAGGTGTCGAGGATATCATGGACTAAGGGATGTTGTGAACGGTTGTGTTTGATGGAGTATAATGATGAAAGGGAGTCTGTACATATGGCAAGTTTGCTGTTATCCTGTATTGGAGTCCTCAAGGCTTGTAGTATTCCATATAGTTCGGCTGTATGTATGCTACATACATCAGGAAGTTTGTATGTTGCTATTGTTGTATCTACTGTAGCAACAGCACATCCGGTACCATTGACTTCTTTGGAGGCATCAGTGTAAAGGATTTGGTCGAACTGCTGGTTATTCATCAGCTCACTGAATATTTGTCTAAGGACTATGTTAGGCGTTTCGTACTTGTTGTAGTTGTTTAGGCTTGTATTCAGTAGTGGCGGTTTTTTGCTCCATGGAGGAGTATTCGAAAGTTTTATGGGAGTTGTATCTCTAAGATTGTTTCTAGAAATAGGGTATAAAATTTGTGGAGATGAGAGCGATGTTTTGGGTTTGTTTTCAGGAGCTGGTTTTATAGAATCAATTAACTTAAACACTGGGTTTTGTGGGTAGGCGGATGTTCTGGAAAAATAGGATAATAGTTGGAATTCTCGTCGTATGAAAAGAGGTGGTTCAGAAGATTCAATGTAGATGCTGTCGGTAGGACTGGATCTAAAAGCGCCTAGACATATTCGTAATGCTGAGGTTTGGATAGTGTCAAGAGATTTGAGATACGATTTGCAGGCGCTCATGTAGAGGATACTTCCATAATCTAGTTTGGAGCGGACCAGTGATCTGTAAATCCTTTTTAGTATTTCCTCTTCTGCTCCCCATTGGTGATGTGCTAATGATTTTAAGATGTTAATCCTATTTAGACAATTGGCTTTAGTTTCTTGGATATGTTGCCTCCATGTGATCTTTTTGTCAAATGTTACTCCTAGGAATTTATGTTGATCAACCACTTGTAGTAAGTCGCCATTGAATTTTAGTTGCGGATGAAGAGGATTTAGTCTTTTGCTGAACTGGATTACTTCGGATTTGTTTGTTGAAAAGTGAGAACCAGATTTGAGAGACCAATTGTGGATGTTATCTAGAGCCTTCTGAAGTAAAATACAAGTACTAGTAGTGACTTTACCTTGGCAGTAGAGAATGAGGTCGTCGGCATATAGTACATATTTGACAGGTGGATTTATAGGGGAGCAGATATCGTTGATACTCATCAGAAATAGAGTGGAGCTAAGAACCGAGCCTTGTGGTACTCCATTTTCTGGCGCGTACGAAGTAGACTTTTGCCCATTTGTAACGACTTTGAACGATCTGTCGGTTAAGAAGTTTTGTAGAAAGGAGAGAATATTTCCAGTTAAATCAAAGTCTGTGAATTTCTTAAAAATGGAAGTTTTACGGATTGTGTCGAAGGCGCTGTCAATATCTAGACTCACGGCGATTATATCTTTTTTGCTTTCAATGGCTTGTGAGATGTCTGTGTGTAGAGTAACCAGATTATCCAATGTGCATCTGTTTGATCTAAAACCTGCCTGCGCTGTAGATAGTAGGTTGTGCGATTCTAGGTACCAGTGTAGGCGTCTGTTAACCAATTTCTCGAGAATTTTACACAATGTACAGGTAAGAGAGATTGGCCTGAATGAGCTTGGAAAATTAGTATTGGAGTCGTTCTTTTTGATTGGTATAATAATTGATTCTTTCGATTGAGCCGGAAATTGTTGACTGCACCATATTTTGTTGTAAAGTTCGAGCAATTTGGTTTTTGTTGCTGGATGTAGGTGTTTTAGAAAGATCATAGGGATATCGTCCGGTCCTGCAGCTGTGAAGGTAGGACTGAATTTGATTCAGAAACGGTGAAAAGAAAATTGAGTGGGTGACAATTGTAAGAGATTTGTTCAGGATGTGAGTTATTTGGTGAGTTTGGAGGTTCGGGGTTGGATTTGGTTTTATTTAGAAAGTGTTGGGCAAGGATATTAGCAATTTGTTGGTCAATGGTAATGACTTCACCCTCATGGGTTAAGCCAGGTATTTTAAAACTAGTGTTTTTTCCTTTCATCTGTCTTATCTTGGTCCAGATTTGAGATGAAGAGGTTTCAGAGGTTATAGTGCTTGTGTATTTATTCCACGACTCTCGTTCACTTTGTTTAAGAACCCTTTTGGATTTCGCTATCATTCTTTTGAGGATTATCAAGTCTGAATCATTTCTGGTTCTTCGGTATTTATTAAGCGCCTTTTTGCACTCCTTTACTGCATTGTTACAGGATTCATTCCACCAGGGAACGGTTCGTTTTGGAGGGTTGACGGAGTACTTTCCTATACATTTATTGGCTGCAGAAATTATGGAGTTAGTCAATTGGTCAACAGCTTCGTCTGCATCATTAGAATAATTGATACTGTCTGTATTTTCCTTCAGCGTTTGGCTGTAAAGTTCCCAGTCTGCTTTTGCGATTTTCCACTTTCCTTTAATGTTAACTTGCTTTGGTTCGTTGTCTGAAATTTGGATAGGAAAATGATTGCTATCGTAGAGGCTATCAAGGGTTTGCCACGTTAGTAAGGGTGCTGTTCCTGGATCTGACATGCTGAGGTCTATTGAGGAGAAAGATCCGGATTGTACATGAAAATATGTGCTGCTGTCAGTATTTAGTAGATTAATGTTACTATTGTTAATTACGGTTTCAATCATTTTGCCACGGGCAAACGTACGTTCTGAACCCCACATTCTGTTGTGAGCATTCAAGTCGCCTACTAAGATAAATGGTATAGGTAATTGACTTATGAGATCCATTATATATGTGTCTCTTACAGTGTAGTTTGGAGGGACATATACACTACAAATAGCAATTTTATTAGGGCACCATGCGCTGATGGCAACTGCTTCTAAGTTTGTATTTAAATTTAATTTTTGGTGTAATATATCATTAGAGACAAAGACTGAGGATCCACCACTAGCACGTAAATGAGTAGTTCTTATAAAATGATAACCAACGTAACTTTTTAAGTGAGGGTTGTGACACTTGGTAAAATTCGTTTCTTGTAAACAAAGGTAATTTGGCGAGTAATCAGTTAAAAGCTGTTGTAGTCGTTCCAAACGAGGGTAAAAACCGTCGCAGTTCCACTGTATTGAGGAGAGGGGCATGATAATAAGAAATTTAGTATGACGATTTATGCGACTGCTGTGAGCCTTCGGAACTATATTCTTCATCACTTGGTTCATTAGACATACTCTCAGTTTCTTCAGTGTCAGATTTAAGCTTTTTTTTAACCTGTTCGTTATACGGGTAATTCTGTTCTTTATGGACCTATTTGTGAGATCCGGGTAAATTAGGTAAAGGTTTGAGACTAGACCGATGATGTTCTCTGTATGTTTTAGGGCTTCCGAGTATGGATCAGAGTTACCAAAAGTATTTTCTAAGAAGTCATATAGGTTTTCTATGGGAAGTATGAAGGCATCTGGCGTTTTCTGGTAGGTTTTTGCTATACAATCTTTTATGGACGTAGAAAGGTTTGATTCCGTAGATACACTCACTTTGCGCTTCTTCTTTACTGCTTTATGAACTGCTGTGGAGAGGGGGAGGCATATCGTCCGTGTTAACTTCTGCTTCTGCAGGTACACTTGAGTTTTCACTGGGTGATGAAAGCTGGGAATATCCGTGTTTTTGGACTGGAGGCAGAGCGGCAGCAGGCTGGTTTTCTTGTGGGGTTATCGGGTCTTCGTTTGAACTCACTTCGTTGCTTTCTATTGTGTTTACAGGGTCTGTTTTTGAGGATACCTGTTCAGTTTGTTCAGTCAGAGTGGATTGGGACATTATATTGTTGGTTGGGGGATTTGGGCAATTTGTAGCGATGTGTCCGGGTTGCTTGCAAATGAAGCACTCCATTTTGTCCGTAGATAGAAAGATTCTGTTTTCGTTGCCGTCAAAAGGGGTGATTAATGAGGTCTGCAATTCGAAGTCGTCTGATGGGGAAAGAACGTAGGCTTGTCGTCTAAAACTTAATATATGAGCATATTCGTCGAATGAGATACCAGCTCGTAGAAACGAGACAGGGGAGGTTAATTGTAAACCAAGGCTTTTTATTGCATTTTCAGCAAGATCATGGGGTATGTAAGGACATATGTTCGAGATGATTATCCTTTTTGTCGGAGATACGAGTCTGCGGATGTTTATGACATTATTGTTGATGGTTACGGATGGATGGGATTTTAACAGATCGTCAACAAGATTAGAATTGGTTAGATATATGCAAATTCTGTTATTCGAGATCCTCGAAGCAAAAGGAATATGTTTAGGGCCTACAATATCGCCTATTGCCTTAACATAGTCGAATAATTTTAGGTTGTCTTCGGCGTGCATCACTATGGCTTGATCCTTTTTTGGGAAATATGGTTTAGGTGCTGACTTAACGGCTGATACATAACCGTTGCTAGTCGTTGGGTTGTTGATATTTAAATTGTGCGACAATTTGGTTTCTGTGGATTGAGGAAAAACTGTTTGATTTATTCTTGCCCTTGTACTCAAAAGCAAATTGTTAGGATGGCTTAGTTAATTACAACTTTATGGTTTTATTTTAGTGTTCAGAAATATATCCATAATGAAATGTTGCCAACGCCTCTGGTAATGAGGAGCAGGCAAAAACTGAATTTATCGGAACTCGGTTGATGAGTTGGCTATTATCAGTTTATTTAACGAAAGAAACGAAAAAATGTAAACAATCAATCAGCGCAATGACAAAAACTCGATTGAAGATACTTAAAAACGTTCAATACATACGTCGGTTTTTGTAACACGGATTAATTATAAATTTAACTTGGTAGAAACTCAGTACTAGAAATAACTGAAGAGCAAAAATTCAAACGATGTTGACTCGTTTAAGCACACGCATCGACTCAGGTACTTTTAATATGCTGTTAAATCGAATACTTATAGTTTCAATTTCTTCTTCGCTAGAAGGTTCTTCGTGTTGGTCTGAAATACAATCTAAGTGTTTTAAATGAAACTTACTGTTTGTAGTTAACTCCACAGTATATTGAAAAATGTTAAAAATTCTAAAATATTGACAACCGTTTCGATATTACCTAAATATCATCGTCAGAATGACAGAAGTTACATTTCGTTTGATGCCTACCTGGTGTTTAATTATTTTTGGCTAGTCCAGGAAGTGACTGACTTAATATATGTTAATAGGAAAAAGAAGATATGATATTACAAATATTGAAGCCTGAATATTATTAGCCCTATGGGAATATCCTGGATATCATTTTTCCCAATTACGATCAGTATAACTGTGCAATGATATAGAAAACCAGGAAAACTATATCTGCTGATCTTTACATTTATCACTTAAGAAGACAGTTTAAAAGTCGAGAACTTCTTAGATTTATCTGGTCATTGATGACTTCATATTGTGGGTTTCTTAAGTGTCTTCTAATTTCCAATTCTTTAAGGAAATCCAGTTCTTGTTTCTTATCACAAATATGTAGTACTTCTAGTTTTGTGTTAGGTGTCAATGAATGATTGATGCCAAGTACATATCTGGCGTAGTGGAATTTATCTGGTTGTTTTAATCTGTATGCTCGTAAGTGTTCACTGTATCGGATTTCAAAATTTCTAAGGGTTTGACCCACATAGACAGCACTACATTCTGGACATTTACGTTTATATATACCAGATTTCTTTAATGGTGATATTTTTGTTTTTACATTTAACAATTTTGTACTTATGTTACTTTCTGTTTTAAAAGAAATCTTTGTATTTGTTGCATATGTAATGGTTTCATAAGTTTTTATTTCTTTAGTTTGTTTAGGAAATATTAGTTGTAACGGCACTTTTTCCTCTTTTTTACTAATTAGTTCATTTATCATGTGTAAAGGGTAACCGTTGGATGTTACTATTTGTAGTGGAAGTGTCCCGCATTGAGCTTAGAATGTGACTCAATGTTTGGGGCAGAAAAAAATCAAAACAAACATTTCTATTTTATTTGTTAATCTGAGGGCTGCTCTAAGAATTTTACATCGCTAGATTCTATAAAGTTATATATCTTTGAATTATAATCATTAGTTGTCAATATAACAGTAGCGTTCCCCTTGTCAAATTGTGTAACTGTTAGTTTATTAACTTCTACTTTCTTTTTTATTGAATTTAAAACTGTAATGTAATTTTTTGCTTGCCGTTTAACTTTTGAAGGTTCAATATTTTTGATTAAACTGGCAATTTTTAGTTTCTCATAAAGAAAATTATTTGAATTAGATTTTAAAGCTATTTCTGACTCTGTAGCCATTATCTGTTTAATATTCAATATAATATCTTTAGCAGCAAATACAAAGATTTCTTTTAAAACAGAAAGTAACATAAGTACAAAATTGTTAAATGTAAAAACAAAAATATCACCATTGAAGAAATCTGGTATATATATAAACTTAAATGCCCAGAATGTAGTGTTGTCTATTTGGGTCAGACCCTTAGAAATTTTGAAATCCGATACAGTGAACACTTACGAGCATACAGATTAAAACAACCAGATAAATCTCACTACGCAAAACATCTACTTGACACCAATCATTCATTGACACCTAACACACAACTAGAAGTGCTGCATATTTGTGAAAAGAAACAAGAACTGGATTTCCTTAAAGAATTGTAAATTAGATGACACTTAAGAAACCCACAATATGAAGTCATCAATGAGCAGATAATTCTAGGGAATTCTCCACAATTAAACTGCCTTCTTAAGTGATAATTGTAATGATCAGCAAATATAGTTTTCTATATCATTGCAAAGTCATACTGCTCTTAATTGGGAAAAATGGTATCCAGGATATCCCCATAGGCCTAATAATATCTAAGCTTCAATATTTGTAATATCATATCATTTTCTTTTTTCTATCAACATATATCACAAGATAGGTCACTTCTTGGACTAGCCAAAAATAATTAAACATCAGGTAGGCATCAAACGAAATGTAACTTCTGTCATTCCGACGATGATATTTAGGTAATATCGAAACCATTGTCAATTTTTTAGAATTTTTAACATTTTTCAATATACTGTGAAGTTAACTAGAAACAGTTTCATTTAAAACATTAATATGAGTAGATTCCACAAAGTAAGGGCCGAGACAGTTAATTTCATGAAATACAATCGTTTACCAAATCTTTGCGACAGCAAGGCTGATCAAAACCATTATATTTTATTGGGTTTTGTCCGTCAGGTTTATAGCTACATTAATATTTTGTTTTTTATCGAAAGCTTGCAATTGAATAAAAAACAATAATATCTAGCAAAAAATGAACACTTTTCTAACCTTAAAACTAGAGAGCCACTTATCCATTTTAAAATGATAAAACAAATAAAACAACGAATCAAAATTTTGAAAATATCCCTACTTACACTAATTCTAACGTTGGAGTATCGCGTTGCCCCTCGTATGTATGTACCCCTGCATACTTTTTCAGTATTGCGTGATGTGTTGCCTATTGTAAAGTTTGCGTGAGCGCGTGTATGGGCGAGTAAAAATAAAAACCCTTTAAAAATATTCATGAGAAGTAATCATAAATATCATGTTGGGTTCATGACAGAAAGTTAGAAAAAGATACGCAAAGTTTAAAAGATTCGCCAAATGTCCGCTATCATAAAAAAAGTCCGACAGTCGGACTTTAGTCCGCCAACTAAAAACACTGGTCGACCCTCTTTTTGTTTTTGTACGGCGCGTTTTTTGCGAACAGCTGGCCTTTTGTTGTTGTAGCTGTCGGTTTTAAATATTGTTGAGATTATCTTTTTCGACTGTTAGTAATGAAAACGGGAGTAAAAACCTTTCAAACTATTAAATTTCGTAATGAACAATATCAAATTAAAATATGTATCTACTAAAATATTGTAGCATCTCAATAATTTATAGAATCATTTCATAACAGATTATTCTAGAATTATTAAATTCTAGTACTTACCATATTTAACGAAACGAGACGAGAAAACTGGACTGAGACTAAAACGAGATTTTTTATTTAACGAGTCCGAGACGTGCCTTATCTCGTCTCATATGAATCCCTAATCAACTTCATACAAGTAACTATATACATATCTTCCAAAAAATGACTAAATTTGAAGAATGTTTGCAATTGGATGATATTTTCCAACTAAATATGGATTGAGTATTAACGTTGTTTAATGCATGGGTTTTTCTAATGTAAATATATGCTTGATAAGTAAATTTGACGCAATAATATGATAGATAAATATGATAATGTGCAAATTCATTCTGTGATGTTAAAGCAAATGATCTACTTAATAATTTAATAATATTTATAATTACAGAGCATTCAGGTCATATCGAGTATTCCAGACCATACATAATATTTATTTAGAAACATTTTTATATCAAATTTATTTGGTGATGAAACTATTGAACACTGTTTTCAAGGTAAATGTCACAAAATCTAACATAAGTTCGTAATTAATTAGCAGTGTTAGTTTTATAAGAAATAAATTGGTGAGTACTTTCCCGATACTAATAAATTTGTTATTATAAAATCTGGTAGCTCACAAATGGGTCTACCAGAGGAATTGTTAAAAAATCATCTCAATTTAAATTTGCTACCTGACGCTTATGCTATAAAATTGATTTCATTCATAAAATACTACACGTTTTCTTGTTATATTCTGAAGAGAGTTACTTGATTATTTTAAAATATTTTTTGTAGTTCTGGTTCTAAACAAATTTTATCTATTCAAAGGTGTACCGTAATTATTAATTTATTTCCTGGAATAAAATATTTTTGTTAGTGGCGGTAATAGCTTTCAGAATAAGTCTATTAGCATCGAGGTAGTTGGAACATATTTTTATTTCCAAAAACGTTGCTCAACTATCCCCAGTTCAAACGGGATTTGGCTCAACAGTTACAAAACGTATGGTCCTAAAGTTTTTGGAAAATTTTTAAATTATTTATTTTTGTACCCAATGTCGTTTAATCAAGTTGTCATTGAAACTAAAACGTCACACGTAATCAAGTTTGATTATGACAGTTTAGTTTTGCAAATCGATTGTAGCAAAATGTCTTACAAATTAGATATTCGTCAGGGCATTTACAATCTAGTTGGACGAATACCTAAGCATGATATTATTGCAATCTACCAAGAGCAGAATATAAGTCAACCATTTACAACACTATAAGGAATTGTGAAGAGGGTATACCATGCATTAATTTACCCAAAAGCGGCAGACCAAGAATTTTGACTGTAAGAAGAGAAAGAAGACTGATGGAAGCTGCTAAAGACAAAGTTGGAGTTTCTCAGACAAAATTAGCCCGGAGATTTGGTATTTCGAAAACCACTGTATTAAGAACAATTGATCGCACAAACTTAGTGGGAAGGCACTAAAATACACCGCAGACCAGCTAGAAAGAATTCCGCGTTGTTGCCGCGCATTAAGGCGTATCCACTTTGCCAATAAATTGATTGTAATGGATGATGAAAAATATTTTATCTAATTTTTACATATAAAGTGACATTTTTCAAAACTGATTTCCGTTAGCAAACGTCACATTTTTCGTAACCAGTTACATAATGAAAAATATTATGTAACTGGTGATGAAAAATTAATTTTATCACCAGTTAATGAAAACAAGAGAGAAAAAAAGAAAGTTTAATGTCATATTATAGAAAAATAACAACAACTAGAACTGAAGAGAACTACTACCCAAATAGCAATTTAAACTTGTTACAAACTTACATCATATTTGACACATCAAACTTCTAAACTTGCATTAAGTTTGCTACAGCAAGTTCACAAACTTGCTGCAAGTATAAAGCAAACTTGCTAGTTACCACATATCAAAGTTGCACCAAGTCAGCCATATGAAACTTGCTTAAAGTTTATAAACTCAAACTTGTCACAAGTCACAACTGGGTGTCAAATGTCAGAATAGTATATATCCCACAGGGACTTGCTGGTATTCATTTCCTCCTTTATCATAGATGTCAACGACTTTTATTAGCATCTACGGCACACTTGTAGTTTTAAATGAAGTAGACAAACAAATTTAAGAACTTTTATTAACCTATATTATTTACATCATTTTTTCGTTGTTGTCTCTCAGCTCTGAAACAAAGGTTGAATTGTGATAAACTAATTCAAACAATTTCATTTGTGTTTGATTGAAAGACATTTTTTTCGAAAAAGAAACAAGTTTACAATAAGAAAATGTGTATCAATTTTGTTTTTACGAAAATATTAAACAAAAAAATATATAAGGGTAATTCAAATTCAACAATTTGTTTTAATTTTATTCAATATCTGCCTATTTGAATTTGATTTAAAAACAAAAATTTGTTGCATATTTTCCCAATTGTCATTTTGATTTGGAGCTCTGGCAGTATTCTCTGTTTGGGATAAAATGGAGTCAACCTTCTACTCCACTCTGTTTAAGCCTTCTATTAGGTCAGTCACTAATTGAATAGGGTAGCCAGCTGAACTTCAATTACAACCTGTAATAAAATAATAAAACTTGTATGACTATATAAACTACTTCAGAAATCAAAAAAATTAATAATTATCTATTATAAATAAAAGAAACCCACGTGCTCTATAACTTATTCTCCTACTTTATTTAATCAGTAATTGGAAATTGAAGTTAAATAAACACAATTCATATTAATAGACGCATATTCTTACACAAACATTATTTTTATATATAAAAATAAGATACTTACATCTATACAACGAAAATCACTATATAGAATCGTGATAGAATTTCAGGGTCTCTGGCAACTATTATAACGATATAGAATCACTAACACTAATAACGCGCGAAAACACTCTTTTCTAGATAAAACCACCAAAACTCACCATTAAAATCTTCATCTTTAATGGCGTCTGACCCTCAACGAACAACGAACAGTTCATTGTGTAAGGTTATGTTAATCTTCTTCTTTTCGTAGTGAAACTCTGATCTTTAAATAAAATAGTATTCGGTCGCAACGATGATATGTCTAAATTTTATGAATATTTAAACATTATTCTATTACCTAATACCTTTTTTTGTTCTTTGAGCTTATTCGCATATAAGTGATAAAATTGATTACGGTTAAATACAAAAACAATAAAATGTTTTTTTTTAAATCTGCATCAAATTTGCAACAATTTTTCATATTCACCTTTGACATGGCAATTTTGTTGCAAACTTGTTTCACGCTTAATATGACAAATTTGCTTGAGCAACTCAATATCAAAAATCAAGCAAGTTTGCAGCAAACTTGCGTGCTATCTGGGTAACAATAACAACAACTAGAATAATTCACATTTTATTTTATGCATTATAAATATTTATGACACATTTCGAACAGTTTGGTAGGTTAACCCCTGCAGAATTAGAAGTTGATGTAATTTCGTGATGCATAACTGATCTTGAACTTGAGGTGCTTGATTCACCAAGAATATCAGTGGCAATCCTTTTCTTATTTTCTATTAATGGTAAAATAATAAAGAAAAGTCTGAAACTAATGTATAAAATAAAAGTATTGTGTTGTGTAATATTGGTTGCATAACTTGTAGGAATCAAAAAGTGCTGTTTCCAAATCAGAAATAAATTAAATTTTCTTTTTGTGAAATGGACTCACATAAAATAAATTAAATTTTCTTTTTGTCAAAATTAGATAAAATCTTGTATAAAACGTTATGAAATGCTTTATTGATAGGTAAACTAAACTTTCTTCTTGTCAAAATTAGATAAAATCTTGTATGAAACACGTTATGAAATGCTTGTTTGTGTAACTCGTGTCATTTTGCGGGACCTCGCTCGCCCCACTACGCGGAGCTCGCTCGTCCCGCAAAAAGTTCACTCGTTACACAAAATGATGCATTTCATAACTGGTTACATGAATAGCTATTACCTTATCCCATTCAGAGATTGAAGGAAACGATGGGTTTTATACCGATAACATAGAAAATACACCAGACAATGTTAAATTTAAAAGTAAATCGAAATTTGAGGATAAAGTTTTAGTGTCGTGTGTCATTTCTGAAGCAGGATTTATCTCACAGCCGTATGTTGGTCGTGTTCGGGGAGAAGTCTTAAATGCAGAACTTTATATTCAAAGATGTCTTACTAAATTACTTAATTTTTTGAATACACATCATCTCAACGATAATATAATGTTTTGGCCTGATCTAGCTTCATGTCATTATGCTAGAATTACCAGACAGTGGTTAGGTGAAAATAACATTGACTTTGTACCTAAGTTGGACAATCCTCCTAATGTACCTCAGGCTAGGCCAATAGAGAAATTTTGGTCAATACTATCGAGGAAAGTGTACGATAAAGGATGAGAAGCTACAAATGAAGATCAATTGCGGCGTCGCATCTTCTAAAAGATTAGAAAAATAGAACCTGTTCTTGTCCAAAGGAAGATGGGACAAGTCCGAAGAAAATTACGACTCATTGAGGATAACGGGCCACTATCCATAATGTAATTTGTAATTATTTTTCGTTATTAGTGTTGTTAATTATTGCCACATGTGCTTTTAAAATTAAAAAAATATGGAAAAATTTATTAGCATTTAAAAATTTTCCAAAAACTTTAGGACCATACGTTATTCACAAATATACATGTATACAAGATTTTGCTTCCTTGAAAATCAAGACAGATGTTTTTATGAAGTAGCTGTTATTGGAACTGTCTTGTTGACTTTTGGGAAGAAGAACAGTAGATGCTGTTATCAGTACCACATCCTCCTTCTAAGCAAACCCCACATAAATCTCAATTGCCAAGTTGGTGTACTTACTAATTTTCTCCGTATATTTTTGTAAATTCTCATTATTATGTCGCTATAATGAGAGATATTATTCAGGTCAGTTAAGTTCCCCCCTCCATCCAATAGCTATTTTCAACAAAAACAAATTTGGTTATGTACTCCCTAAATGCTACATGAATGATTTTCTATTTCTTATATTTTCAAACCTTTCTATAAAGTTTGGAAACGCAATACATTTATTTAAATACATATTAAAATATATTTCTTTAAAACTTACTTTTTGATTATGCCTCCGTAGAGGCTTGTCTACTACTGTAAAGTAGTATTTCTTAAATTAAAAAAATAAGACGATTAATATACATAAAAACAAATAATATAAACAATGAACTATGTTAAAGATGGTTAGAATGTAACCTAATTTCAAAAAAAAGATAAAAAATAAATATATTTAATGAAGAAGAAGTTAAATATAACCTTATTAATAAAATAATCAAAATTAATATAAATAAATTATAATATTCATTATTAATATATAATTTTATTCTAGCTAAAATTATTAATCTACAAATTCAAAAACTTAAAAAAATTAATCTATAACAGAGTGTCCCAATTAAATTGAAATTAGAGACCTATTTTTTAATTTTTAATAACTAGGTAAGGTGTAGATATTCGTTTATAATAGTAAGTGCGTATATATACAACTTAAGTTGTCTATGTCAGTTCTGAAATTGATTGAGTCAGGTTTCTTCTTAATACTTATCATTTCTTTGATTAATCTTTTACTATTATTTTTTTCTGTAGTTATTATTTCTACGTTGTTAAAATTAAAAGAGTGATTTTTATCAAGTGTCTTCGATTTTTAGAATTTATGTTAGTTTTTAATTTTTTTTGGTCGAGCTCTTGGCAATACTGCAATCATTTCTGTCCTCAAAAATAAAAGTTTCCTCCGTCTATGTCCTTTTTTTTCCTAGCAAAAATAACTTGAACATTACTCGAAATGAAGCATATACTTCAATAAATATACTCGTCGTTGATAGTTCTTGATTTAACTTTTCGGTAACCGGAACAGTTAATTGTTATATGCATCAAGCAAGGGTGCAGATCAACGTTCATCCCATCTCCCATATCCCAAGGTAGGTGATATTGTTTTAAGCTCGACTATTTGTTTTTTTTCATACAATTATTATTATCATTAAACTCCAAACTACTGTCCATTCTCTCTCCTAAATTTATATGAGCAAATCGATCAAAGTGAATGTTTTGTTAATGCAGTCAGTATATTCATCATTATTTCGAACTGATTGCTGGTCTTGTTGAATTCTCTTATGTAAATATTGACTAGATTGACCAATGTTACTACCATTGCAATCAGAACAAGTTATTTTATATATTGAATTTATTGTGTCTTATTATCTGATTTGAGTCCCGAAAATAGTCTATTTCCTGTAATGTTATTTGGCTTTTCAACAATTTTAATATTTAATGGTGTTATGCATTTTTGTAATGGTTTATTTATATCGGGAATGTACGGAAGTGAAATATATTTTGATGGATTATTTTGGCTATAATAATTTTAATTTGTTGTAATAGTTGTTAATTCTCTGTATAATAATGGGTTAATTGAAATGTTTAGGATAATTATTTAAATCCAAGGTATTTTTAATATATAAAATAAATTGTTCTTATTGCAATTGTACTTACATTGGTCAATTTAGCCAATATTTACATAAGAGAATTCAACAACACCAACAATGAGTTCGAAATAACAATGAATGTACAGCATTATCAAAACATTCACTTGATAAAAATCACTCTTTTAGTTTCAACAACGTAGAAATAATAACCACAGAAAAAAATAATAGTAAAAGATTAATCGAAGGAATGATAAATATTAAGAAGAATCCTGACTCAATCAATTTGAGAACTGACATAGACAGCTTAAGTTGTATATATACGAACTTACTATTATAAACGAATATCTACACCTTACCTAGTTATTAAAAATTAAAAAATAGGTCTCTAATTTTAATTTAATTGGGACACTCTGTAAATACATTTTAACCATCTTTAACATAGTTCATTGCTTATATTATTTGTTTTTATGTATATTAATCGTCTTATTTTTTTAATTTGAGAAATACTACTTTACAGTAGTAGACAAGCCTCTATGTTGTTATCACGGAGGCTTCGATTCAAATTAAAATTATGGTATGATTATGGCTCCTTCGATTCTCCAGGAATAATACCGTAGTCGTTGAGTCTCTAAATATTCTAATATCTAATAGGAGTCTGACATTATGCGTGTAATGAATATCGATTATTAAACAGAATAAAGATGGATAATTGAGGGATATTAACGATTTCACATATTTCAATAAAAATGATTATTTTCTTTTCAAATGCTTATACCTAAATATTGTTTGAAATATTTCATTTATACCTTTGTAGCATTTCTCAAGATACACGAAAATGTCTGAAATAAATCAGAAATTTGTACTACCACAAAGATATGCTGGATCAGAACCTAGTGTTTGGTAAGTCGCAGTAATGTTTTTCTTATTTATTTAAATAATTTCATCACGATGGATAGGGTAAATTTATACTCACGGTATATCTACTTACTTAATTTATTTATACACTTAACTATTCTCTTATACTCGATTTATATACGGACTTACCTTTTAATTTATAGTTAATACACTATCCACGACTTATGTTCACTGTTTGACGACTGTTCTACCAGTCTTCCCTCCTTTTGGTACGAATAGATCTCGATACTGCAAGAGAACTTCTCTCATTTTCTTTTTCTCAGCTCGATTCAAGGATTGACCAGCTACTGATGACATCTCTTCGAATCTGGCATTGGAATTGTCAGTTTTCATTGTTTGACGAACTGTAGACGTCACTGGAACGCAGGATCCAATCCTGGTTTCCTTCTTGATGGTAATTGTGTAATCGTTCACGTTTATGACACGTTCTGGGATCTCCTTCGCCTACATCGCCAATCCTTTTCCAATTAGTACTCCTTTGCCAACCTCTTAGTTGTGGTATCTTCCTTCATGATACCCTGTAGCCGCGCTACTTACACGGTTTTGCTTCGTGCAGGTGAGAATAGCATCTTCCTGTACAGCTGCCAACACCATGCTGCTTTCATATGGATGAAGCATCACCTTCTCGGAACCCACTTTCATGGTTCTGTTTCTAATGTTCAGCTGGAAATCATGTAGATTAATTACGTATATTTCACGTCTTCTTCGAAGTCAGCTACGATTACCGATTATGCGTGAACTTTTTTGCACTAATTTCCAATTGGATTTGTGTCTCTTCCTGAACGTTGGCACTCTTATCTGTGGCGGTCCGTAGCCGCAGTCTCGTTGATAGAAGGTTATTCTTGGATTTCATGTTCTCTGTCCAGCAGAGTATATTTCTTGCCATCAACATATGCACTGTCTTGTCGTTGCGACATCTGAGAGTAGCTATCAGTATGAGAGTATCTTTGGAATGATTCCGGGTCGGTGGTGCCCCCTCGTAGCCGACCCGTTCTAGTACTCCTGTGACTGGGGTTCCTGGTTTGAAGGAGTCTTGGGGCGCTTACACGAACTGCGTACATGCCCTAGCTCACCACTATTCCAGCATCTGATCTTTTTCGACTTCTTGTCCACCATACTTTTTATCATGTTAACGATCTCGTTAAGTCTGTATTCGTCACCTTCTTCTTCGATGGTCCTAACTTTGTTATGTCCCGAAGCTTTCGTTGCTGCTAAATATTCAAGAGCAGCAGTTAGTGCAGTGACCAATATTTTGGGATGGGCTAAACGAAGCGTCCTCTACATATCCGAGTAACGTAATCCATCAATAAAGGCCTGGATACACAGACATTCCATTATGTTCTCTAGTGCTGATGGATAAGCAAATCGAACTAGTCGGGCAATATCCACTTCAAACTGTTGAAGGGCTCCGTTATGTTTCTGCTTTCGGTTCTTCAGCTGCGATTGCTACAAGTGTTCTAGATGTTCGTGACCATATCGCATGTCCAACCTCTTCATCAGCTGCTCGAGGTCATCCATTTCTTCAAGCGGTATCGTCTGAATTACATCTAACGCATCTCCTCGAATCACGATGGTTAAGTTCACTGCCTTCTTCTTATCGGACCAATTATTCAGTCTAGCGTCTGCTTCAAACTGATTTACATAATTGGTCTACGATGTCTTTCCGTCAAACGTTGGGGCTTTGACCCGGGCAAAACTGCCGATATCTTCTATCTTAAAGTATATTTCTGGCTTGCAGGGTTTTATATGTTCGATCTTATTTTCTCCTGCTGGAGTCTCTTGTGTTCTTAAATCTGCCATCTTTCTCTCTAACTCCTTGATTTTGTCGACCATCTGATTTTCCATCGTTGTCATCTTATTCTCGATATCTGATCTTAGAGGCGGAGTTTTATTTTCGACGTCAGCAGCAATGTCATTTTTAGTTGATAAGATATAGGCAGGTATATCTTTCTCCATATCAGAAATCTTGTTCTTCAAATTAGCAGAAATATCGTTCTTCACATTAGCAGAAATATCGTTCTTCATGGCAGAAATATCTTTCTTCAAAGCAGAAATATCAATCTTCATAGTTGAAATCTTCTCTTCCATGGCAGAAATTGATAGGATTGAGGTGGTGGCCTCTTCTTTGAATAAATATGTTTCTCTATCCAATCCGCCACTTTCTAGTGCTATTTTGAGTCTATCTATTAATTCATTCTTCTTTCTGGACATTACCAACTCGCTATTTTCAAATTCTGCTTTTAGTTTCGCCACTTTCAGGTCACTTAGGCTCAGCCATTTTCCCGTGTCTATTTATTTATATTACCCCACACCTGACACCAATGCCTTGCTTGTCTTATGTCTTACTTATTTAAATAATTTTATTCATGACAAGTGGGGTAAATGCACATGGTGTAACGGTGTAGCTACCATTCACTTATTAATGTATGTACACTGTTCTGCCGTGTTCGGTATGAAATCAAACTGTAGACTATCTCACCTCTCGCCTTTCATACGAAAATCCCTTTCTCGCACTTTGGGATCTCTGGAAGTTCTAGAATGTGGCTTCCATCAAACAATCGACCTTCTTAGAAAAGCCTCTATAAAAAAGATCATAAAAAATTATCCTTCCGAGAAATCTGTGCGCCATAATTTGAACTTCCGATAACTTTTGATTAGACGGGGCCGGCTTCAGAGTCTACACCAGTATGCGATTTAGTAACATAACCTAATTATTAATTGAAACAACATTGTCATTATTTGGCATCGTACCAACGTCATCAAAAATTGCATAACTCTAGTTACAAATAACACGGAAATACTTCTAATTTCCCTAGTATTCACACGTTCTTTACTCAGAAAACAATTTTTTATCGTTTTGCTTGGTTAAGTACCTACTGATCACCAATATAAGTACGGGAAGGGGAAAGAATCTTGCCCCGCAGCGAAATACTATTCATCCATTAAGTAATGGAGAAAAGTGCTACAGTTTACATAGAAACCTCATCCATTTGTTAATTGTATGTGGTGCACATCACACTATTTTTTGCTATATAATCTTCATCTTATCAAGCTGACGCCATCAAATTCTCCAAATATTTTAAATTCATAAGAAGGTTCATTTCTTTCTATTATTTGGCTGCCAGACTTTCCTTAGGATTTTGTTTTTTAAAAGTTATCAACATCATCTCAAACTAATTTTCCTGTTCTTTTACTACTGAGCAGGTAGATTTTCCACGGTACAGGGTTTTTCATTATATATGGACCCTTCTATATCTCACTTATTATTTGATGCAGATAACAATGTTTCAAATGCGAGTTAAAGGGTTATTAATGTAGTTTTTAAAATTCAACAAAAATATTATACAGGATGTCCCAGAAAAGAGGGTCAGAGCTAAAGTGCTCTTTCTTAAATGGGTCACCCTATATATTTTTATGTTTTTAAACTGTTCACTTCAATCCGAATTCAACAATATATAATTGTTATAGTCTAACCTTAACAGTTCAGAAAATATATTCATTTAAAAATCGGGCAATGAAAGCATTGTCATATTTGACAAGTAGTTATTTACACCATTATAAAACATCGTATTTGGTAGTTTGGAAAATGCGGTATACAGATGATGAAAAGATGGAAATATTTTCTCTATTTGTAAATAATAATAATAACAAATTAGATGCAAGGAGAGAATTTATGGAATTATATCCAAATTGGCATGCGCCTAGCAAAAATACGTTCAACAGAATATACCAGCATGTAATGACAACGAAGAACTTTTTTAGGAAAAAACGAACGTGTGTAATTAATGAGGAGGATGATTTAGATACACTTCTGCATTTTGAAGGTGAAAAAATATATAGAAAACTCTGAAGACTTGTTAGTAGCCAGTTCCAATATATTACAAAAACATCCTATGAAAATTCTTAGGACTCTGAAAAGACACAATTATAAACCATATAAGATACTTCCCGTGCAGGCTCTTACTGAATTGCACAAACGGAAACGGTTAATATTTTGTCAGGAAATGCTTCGTCGCTTGAATGAAACTCCAGATATCCTTCAGAAATATTGTTGGATAGATGAATCCAGTTTTTCTACAGCTAGCGTGTTTAATAGAAAAAATAGACGTTCATGGGAAGATAAAAATCATAGACAGCGGAAAGTGCAGCAAATAAAGAAATCTGGACGGAAATCAATTAAAGTTTGGTGTGGAATATTCCAGAATAAAGTGGTTGGGCCAATATTTTTCAATTATAAGTTAACAGGAAGAACTTACCTAAACTGCATAATACCCAAAATAAGTGAAATACTAGAAACTGAATTTACAGCTGACCAATTAAATACTATGATCTGGCACCAAGATGGGGCATCACCCCATAATGTATTAGAGGTGAGATAACATCTCAACAATCAGTTTCCAGAGTGGATCGGAAATAATGGGACAATTATATGGCCTCCTAATAGCCCCGACCTAACTCCCTTAGATTTTTTTTTGTGGGGGATGTTGAAAGATATAGTTAACTTTGGCGAAAATAACAATCTTGAGATAATTCAGGAAAAGATTCAAGGCGAAATTAATAACTTAAATAATCATGCTGATATTATTTCTAAATGTTTAGAGAATTTACGCCTAAGATACCAACTATGCATTAGCACTATGGGTGGTCATTTTGAACAATATTTATAGTTTCATTTGGGCTTACTTAGTTTGGGATTACTTTATTTTGTAAATAAATTTACTGAATTCCAATCAATAGATTACTACATCTTACTGTGTCGTATATATTTTCTGAACTGCTAAGGTTAGACTATAACAATTATATATTCTTGAATTCGGATTGAAGTGAACAGTTTGAAAATATAAAAATATATAGGGTGTCCCATTTAAGAGAGAACACTTTGGCTCTGACCCTCTTTTTTGGGACATTCTGTATAATATTTTTGGTTAGATTTTAAAAACTACTTTAATAACCATTCAACTCTTATTTAAGACATTTTTAATTGTAACAAATAATAAGTGAGATATGGAAGGGTCCATATATAATAAAAAACCCTGTACCATCATTCGCAATCAATTTCCAGACTTATTTCTGTTGAAATTCAGTTATTGTCGACAAAAATGGTTAATTTCTTCCACTTGAAAGAAAAAACAAACATACTGTCATTAATAGTTTTCCCAATTTTACGATTTATATTGATGTGTTTGTTTTCACTTTGTAACGACACTGTCGTCTGAACAAGAAATAACCCCGATAAATAATCAGAAAACACCACCCAAGCCAAACTAGACTGAGTTGAGCACCCAGCACCGAGAGGGCAGCTCTTTCGCCGTTCCGCTAATAACTTGACCGATACTACCAAAGCAGACGAACTGCGATTTACCAGGCAAGCTCTATCCTTATGTATAATAACGATAGGAAGCTTTAACAGAAAATAACCGAAGTGTTGCACTATATCCATCTTGTCGTCGACCCCTCGGCGTGCGTTGAGACCGAGGCTAGACGCTAAGTAAACCCTGTATATCGGACAAAGTCCTTAAGCGTGTTGAACTTACGGCAGATATCAACTACCCTAGGTCAAGCCCTGCAGCGTGTTGATCGCAGGACCAGGGCCTTCCCGATTAGCCGATATCCCGGAGCGCGTTGAGCACGAGACGGAAGCATAACTCGCAACTTCCAAGATCACGCTGTGCGTTGAACGCGGGATCTCGACCCTGACACACCTCTTTGGTTATAGGAACCTATCGTCCCAGTGAGGAATCCGGTCAACAGAGTACAACAGCGCCCGAGCAGGGTAAACCGGAGCCGTGAGGGGTAGACAGTAACCGTGACAATCCGGACTACAGAGAAGAATCATCCGCGACCCGATCCGACGACCACCCTAGAGAGAATGCCCGCCTCCAGGACCAATAGATCGTGTATATAATTCTTGTACAGAGTATTAGATTTTAAATTGAGTGAATGAAAACGACGAATACTCAGTGTGTATTAGTTTATTACTTTCAGGCTAAGCGCTTTCGGCTGTTAAGCCATTATCAAAGCCGTCCTATGAAAAATTACAAAGATTGTGAAATTTTGAAAAACAATTTAAAAAAGGTTGAACTTACGTCATTTAAAAAAGTAGTTGTCAAAGCCATCAAGTTGATCAAAAACAATACTCAAGATAGAATCATCGTTATGATTGAGTCATTGGAACAAAACATTGAAATACCCTATTGTAAGGGTGTAAAATTATAATATTTATTATAATGTTTTGTTCCAATGACTCAATCATAACGATGATTCTATCTTGAGTATTGTTTTTGATCAACTTGATGGCTTTGACAACTACTTTTTTAAATGACGTAAGTTCAACCTTTTTTAAATTGTTTTTCAAAATTTCACAATCTTTGTAATTTTTCATAGGACGGCTTTGATAATGGCTTAACAGCCGAAAGCGCTTAGCCTGAAAGTAATAAACTAATACACACTGAGTATTCGTCGTTTTCATTCACTCAATTTACATCTAGTGTGTACACCATATCCACAGGCATTTCTATTAGATTTTAGTTGTAAATACTTATTTTAGTTTAAACAAATCACACTGTTAAATAAAGAAGTATATCTAACCATCCAGCCCTTTTAATGCTCCACCACGCTGACTAACCGTGACAAATGGCGCCCCAGCAGGTGTGACAACTTGGTACTGTTTCACTTTTCCTACTTTAATTAAAAAATGGAAGAGATTTTGAAACAAGATTTTTTTTGAAAGTTTTCACTTTTAGATTTAGATTGGTTCAAGATATTAACTAGTCGACTAGAGATTCTAATAAGAAAAATAGATACGTCCACAATAATGTCAAATTGAGCAAAAAGCAAACTCACGGAACAAGTCAGGAAAATGAAAGCTCCAGCTTCTCGTCAAATCAATATGTTAAGAATTGAGAACCTAAAATTTTGGAAATAAAATAATTTCAAACTTAACTTATTTAGTGGAGTGTTGTCTACAATATTTACTAGAATGTATTTCTTCACCACGCAAATATAAAAAGGTAGAACACATAAACCGAAGGAAATGTCAAGAACAACAATAGATTTCCATTGAAGACAATTATTCAGATAGAATATTTCCCTCATGTGTAAAAAATCCCATAAAAGGAGTGCAATTATCGATTGATTACAGCGGTAACTGTACTGTAGAAACCGAAAGAACACTGCGATAATTGCATTGTTTACGTATCCATGGTAATCCCATTGTGAATCCATGATACTTAAAAATAAAATCAGTTTGACAAGTGAAATCAAAAAATATTTTTGAAAATGTCTCGTTTTGGATGTGATTCATTGGGAATTATAGAAAATAAAGTGTTGGAAAGCGAACCAAATAACACTAAACACAACAGACAATACGTGTGGCGACAGTTTAAGAGCTTTTGTGCTGAAAAAAAATATACATTGGATGAAAAAACACAAATCAACGTTTTGGCAGAAATATTAACGGAGTGGGCACTCAATTCACTGTTAAAACAATTTGGAACGTCACCGCAAAATTACTAATGAATAAGTTTTTCACCGAATATAAAATTATTTTTAACCCTTTTACTGACATTGAATTCAAAACAGTCAGAGATGCGAAAAATGCCAAGAGAAAACAATTACAAACTGACCCAGCGAAAAGAAAAGAAAGTGCAGTTTTTTTAAAGTACGATGAATTTCACAATATGGCTCGTGGTTGTGATGAAGACACCCCAGATGGGTTACAAAGGAAGGGATTTTTTGTTTTTGCTTTTGAGTTAGCTTGGCGTGGTGGGGAAGGCTACAAGTGCTTAATTTCATACTTTAAAGAAGAAAAAAATAACATAGGTGAAAAACAGGAAGGATTATTTACGACCCTGTATTTACTAAGATAACGCAAGGAGGGGAAAAGCCATGCGCTTCACCGAAATGGCTTATAATGAATAAAATCAATCCTGATTTGTGTCCCATTCGATTATACAAAAAATTCTTAGAAAAACGGGATGGGATAAAAACAAATCGACTTTTTCTTACCATAAATCCCGCTTGGAAGTTGAACAGAAAATGGTTTAAATATGTTCCCGCTGGACGAAATACAGTAAGCAAATGGACTAACATACAAGCCAAAATATTAGGTTTGAATACAGAGGATATTAAACTAACTAACCATTCCTTACGAGCTACGGCTGTCTCCAATCTCGCTAAAAAGTGTGTCGGCGAGCAGCAACTTACAAAAATCACTGGCCATTCCAATTCCAAATCAATAACGCCATATCTTCAAATGGATGAAAATCACCATGAAGAAATAGTGACAAGGAAATAGTGACAAAAATGCGTGGTAATGATGTACCACAGCACTTTCAAACATCTTCAGCCGTTAATGTACCGGTATCTGCATTGTCTAATCAGAACACAAAGAGTTATTACAATTGTGTATTTCAGTGCAATTCCTGCAACATTTAGTTTAGGTGTACTTAAAAAAAAACGTTTTATTATATATTTCCGTTCTTTCTATTAAAACTAGTTATGAAAAAGTCGTATTTTTGGGTCCTTTTATTTTGTTTGTACCTAACAGCATGTTTTATAATGGATATTTTGTATTAAAAAAAAGAAATAGGAATTTAATATTTAAATCAATATTTGTATTCGGGAAATATTCCCCCGAATTACACTCGTTCATCAAAATAACCAGATAATTTTGCATTCGAGCGCGTTGTCTTGGAAAAACTGCATTCGGTTATTTTCATATTTTGTTAAAAGACCCCTTCACCTTCGGTGTCGGGCCCTTTCTCCAAAATATGAAAATGAACTCATGCAGTTATTAGACAACACGCTGTCATGCAAAATTATCGGTAATTTTGATGCACTTGTGCAATTACTTACGATAATTCATAAGCTACAGCAGTAGTTGTGCTCAAATATTCATAGATCTCTCAAACGATGTGTGATAGTTTTCCTCTTAGTCTAGCCAAGGTTTTGCTATTGCAACTTGGCAGTTGCAGATATGCGCAGACAATTTTTTTTGTCCTCAATAATATGATAATAGAATAAATTGACAATCAGGTTTTGTTTTTAGGACAGAATATATTCAATTAGCCTTAGATTATAAACCTCTCAATTTAGGGCAAGGGTTTCCGGATGAATTTCCTC
The DNA here is from genome assembly GCA_963921935.1 of Galeruca laticollis. NCBI lineage: Eukaryota > Metazoa > Arthropoda > Insecta > Coleoptera > Chrysomelidae > Galeruca > Galeruca laticollis. The sequence goes on along the minus strand of OY998176.1, from coordinate 146,082,490 downwards.
CAAAACACGTAACAGATACGTTAGTAGAAGTAGCAAAAGACACATCTGATTATATGGTACATCAATACGCTAGAGGATTCGTAAGTACAGTCATTTATCCAGAAACTGAATTATCTTTATTCAAAAAATAAGATCTGAACTATCAACTTTTTTATTCTGATTTCAACTGTTAAAAGGAATAACATTAATCGAAACAAACAGTATCAGAAATAAATATTTTGTCTTTCAAATTTTATAATGAAATACAATTCGGTGTGTATCTCGTGTTACGGTCGTTAACCTCAATAAAAGATGAACTTTGAAATGAGTAATTTAATGATTAAATATCCTAATTAAAAATTTAATTGATAGTATTTAATGAGATAATATATTTGGATTAAAGAAGCATAACCGTATTCCACAGACCAAACTATATGAGCATTTCAACATATGTCAACATGGTATTATTTTCAAAATTTTGTATAAAATCTGAATAGAGTGTCCGAATTGGTCCATCACTACTGGACATTGAGATAATGGGAATTATATGTTCAAAAATAGAATTTTTGATTAATTTTCACTTTATGTACAAAAGGCACACATTTTCTCTTTAGTTAAATCATTCAGTATCACTTGTACTATTCAATTTAAGAGTTACAGAGTTAAATTACGATTTTTCTTTTCCAAACTAAAGTATTTTTTATTGTAGGGACATCCTAGACTGATAAAAGCATTAGCAAAATTGTACTCCAACTTAATAGGAAGAAAAATTAATGAAAGGACTGAAATTCTAGTATGCGTCGGAGGTTACGAGGGCCTATTTTCCGCAATTTCAGGTCACACAGATGTTGGAGATGAAGTTATTGTTATTGAGCCGTATTTTGATTGTTATGAACCAATGATAAAATACGCCGGAGGTATACCAAGATTCATTCCACTGCGACCGGTAATTATCCATTATTCACACAGAATATACTAACAGTACAAAATCGAAGCTTCAATGCTGGTTTTGGGTTCTGATACTTCAATATTATTTATGTTTTGTTTATCATCCATTTTCATCCGTCAAATTTTTTTATAATTATTCGAGTCTCAGTTTGATATTTGAATTTATTTTTATTTATTTATTTACGGGCAAGCCCTTTTAAATTATATAAAATACAAAAGTGAGCAAAATACACCATGCAGACAAATCTAAACATATACAGAGTTCGGTTCTGACAACGAATGTGTAAACAGTATTTGTGTCAGCTCCTATATTTTTCAAATTTAACAGTGCTTATTGATCAAAGGTTAACTCAAATACATACAGTATAGTGAATAGTGCTCCTCCATCGGACACGCAAGTCAATTTTGACTAATACCACATAAACTCGTGAAAAAAACCCGTTTATTTGTAATTAACCTGCATCATTTTATCTACTTACTACAAAACCGGTCGAATTTCGCAATTTTTCAAGTGATATGATAAATATAAGTTGGAATACAGGGCCGCATTCAGGCACCTAGCAACAATTATGGAAATTATATCCGGCGAGACTTCTGACTACAGAAGTTCTCAAAACACCTACTCCTCAATTACTCAACAACAGTTTGCAAAAAAAGACCAAGCAATAATTTTTCCCGCAAGTAATGATGAAAAAATTCAGGATTATTTAATCCCACTTGGAGAAATTATCCAACCAAAAAATATTTTGTTTTCTTAAAAATTATCTAACAACCGGATGTGTATATACCTAACCAGTACCACGATAGTCGATAAATTCATGACCGAACATGATGGAAAAATTAAAATGAATGGCGAAATTGTACAGGCCAGAAGACTTGTCACACCAACAGTTCGACTTATACTATCAAATGTGAGCCCTACAATACCTCATAATCTGATAATAAATGAGTTAAATAATTTAGGCATCAAATCACTTCCCTCGATGTCATTTTTAAGAATAAGCTCAAATCTTCCTGAATACAGCCACATATATAGTTTCAGACGGCAAGTATTCATAAGCCCACCAACAAATTCATTACCTTAATCAATTTTAGTAACACACGACAGCACCTCCTATAGAATATTTCTCTCAGACGATTCTCTAATATGTTACTCTTGTAAAAAAATCAGGACACTTAGGAGCTAATTGTCCTACAGTCCGTAACACCAAATAGTCAAACCAATACATCTCCCTCACCTACTGCACAATCTGAAGCACCTCTCAACAACCCGCAATCAGCTAGCGCCGAGGCGAATTCCCAGCAGTATAACAGCGAACCAAAAACTCTCATCACAATCCCCCCCAACACCCATTATCCACCCCCAATAACATAGAAAAACCTGAATTATCCCAAAAACACTTATCTACGGAAGTTTCTGTATCTCAGAATGCGTCGAAACGTACATTCGATGAAATCACCACACCGTCCCCGCAACCTGATGCCGAAGAGAACACATTGCAAACAGATCCTTTCAGCAAGCCAACCGAAACAATCCTCAAAAAATCAAAAAAGAAAAAAGACGCAGCTTCCACGTCGGCACTTATGGAACCCGTAAGACAGACTATCGCTGAACAGAACCCCCCTTTTGTTCTGGACTTCGATCAAATATCGGACCTCCTTGAAAATGTATACGGATCCCCCGATCCCGTAAGCATAGTTAAAGACTACACAACAGACTTCACCGCTCTAATACACATGCTGATAAATATTTACCCACATTTCAAAGACAGATGCATAAAAACTAGATGTAAAAAACTAAAAAAGAAACTTTTAATACATCTCCAAATGACCTCAGACACGGAGGCCTCAGAACCAGATAGTGATTCCTCACAACGATCCAGCTATTAACCTTTTCGTTCAATATGTTCACTTCAATTTTACAGTGGAACCAAAATGGTTTCATTGACAAACTTCCGGAGCTACAACATATATTAGACCAATATAAATCCGAAATAAAATGTCTCCAGGAAACTAACTTGAAAGACGACAACGTTCAAGCTTTAAGCCAATATCAGAAATTCTGCAAACATCGTAATAATTCTCAGAGAGCAAGTGGCGGAGTAGCAATTCTAACACTTAATACCATCGAAGCTCAGGAAATTCCTCTGCAATCAAACCTAGAAGCGATTGCTATCAAAATTCACGATACAAACGACATCCACATCTGCAATAGATATTTCCCACCCGCACTTCAACTCAATCAACAAGAATTTAATGATTTGCTAGAACAGATACCCCAACCGAGAATCATCGTAGGGGACTTTAATGCACATAACTCCAACTGGGGGTCATCCTCTTTAAACACTAAGGGTAAAATCGTAGAACAAACAACTGATCGGCACAACCTTGTTATTTTGAATGATGGAAGACTTACTAGATCCAACATTCAAACTGGAGACTCTTCGTGTATTGATCTTTCGATCTGCGATCCCACATTGTTACCATTACTAACTTGGGACAGACTAGACTACACATACAATAGCGATAATTATCCAATCATCATATATAATAACTCCAACAGTAGTAGTGACAGCCCCATCGCTCCCGCATGGAATCTAAAAAATGCAGATTGGGATATTTTATCATCCTCAATTGAAGATAAAATCGAATACTGTACAGTTTCTTCCGACATAGACGAATCACTAAAGCACTTTACAAAGATGATCATAAATTCCGCAACTAAGTCAATCGGAAAAATAAACTATCATTATAAGAAACGCGCTGTGCCATGGTGGAACAACGAATGCAAAACCGCCATAGAAGCTAGCAAAAACGCCTTTAATAAATATAAACGATTAAAAATAGTATAATGCAAAGTAGAATTTTTGAAACTGCGCGCAAAATCCCGGTATACAATAAAAAACGCGAAACGCAAATCATGGGCTGACTACGTATCATCACTAAATTCAGATACACCAATGACCGAAATTTGGAAAAAAGTAAGAAGAATATCTGGCAGAAAAGGCAATAATAAAATTAACAGACTCGAGGTCGAAGGCCACACTTTAAATAACAACTATGATATAGCAAACGCCCTCGCTAATATCTACGAACAGAGTTCCAAAGAAATCAACCAGAACACATCACTTAACTTTCAGAAAGAATTCCAAGATCAAAACAACTTTGATATTAGGGAGGAAAGAAATTATCCACTAAATTTACCTCTAACCATGGCAGAATATCACGAAGCATTATCAAGCTTCAAAGATGCCTCTCCTGGACCTGATCACATTCCTATAATTTTCCTTAAGCATTTTCCCGAAAGAGCTCATCAACATCTACTCCAATTATTCAATATTATCTGGTTACAACATAAATTCCCAAAAACTTGGTGAGAGTCGCTAATAATCCCCATACATAAATCTCGAACTCCGAAATCAAATCCCCACTCTTACCGCCCTATTTCGCTCACATGTATCATGAGCAAATTCATAGAAAAGATGATTAACAAAAGATTACTATGGACACTGGAAAAACGCAAACTAATAATACCGGAACAGAGTGGCTATAGATCAGGAAGATCAACGTTAGATAATATCATTGAACTTGAAAGCTAAATCAATGAAGCGTTTGCACTAAAACGTAAATGCTTAACGATATTCTTCGATATTACTAAAGCATTCGACACCGTCTGAGATAACTATATTATTGAACAGCTACATAGTTGGGATATACAGGGACATTGCCTATTCTTCATCACAAACTTCCTACAAGACAGATCGTTTAAAGTTAAAGTAAACAACACAATGTCTGACTTAAAATTTCAAAAAAACGGCATTCCACAAGGTTCTGTACTAAGCCCGACCTTATTCATAATAGCAATGAACGATGTTCTACAAGGATTAAAAACGCCACTTAAAGCCCGCTTATATGCCGATGACCTGGTCGTTTACTGCAAAAGTAAGAACCTTAAAAACAGTCAGAAAATCGCACAAGAGTTCCTGTCCCATTTAGAATATTGGACAGAACGAACAGGCTTCATCTTTTCAACCGAGAAATCGAAACTCATTATTTTTTCGAAAAAGAAAACTCCAGAGCGCGTAAATCTACGCTTGTATGGAAAACTTTTACAAACTGAAACATCTGTTACATTCTTAGGACTGACTTTTGATGAATCTCTTAACTGGAAATGCCACATAAACAATCTCCTCTTGACATGTCTAAAACGACTCAACTTCTTAAAAATGCTGGCTAATAAAAATTGGGGTGCTGATCGAGAAACTCTGCTCACGCTTTATCGTACATTAATCAGGTCTAAGTTAGATTACGGTTCAATTGCCTATACGATAGCGACTAAATCACTCTTAAACTGGAAAAACAGCATTCATAACACGGCCCTACGCATAATAACAGGGGCATTCCGCACTAGACCAGTCGAGAGCCTATATAGTAAAGTTGGAGTACCATCTCTAGAAGACAGAAGAATGTATCTAAGTCTAGTGTATGCACCTAGAATAAGGCAAAATCTCTTCAATCCTACCAGTAAAAATTGCACCACAGAAAACTTCCCCAGCCTGTTCCAAAAGCCAAAAGCCAAGAACCTTCAAACCTTACTAAGTCCGAATTAAAAACTACTTATCAAAACTTAGCTACTCACTTCCAGAATGCGATCCCAATGAACTTAGTTCAATTCCACCCTGGCAAATCAAAACTCCAACTTACATCACCAGTCTTTCTTCCTATAATAGATATCATGAAAACCCCTACAGTATTAGATCTATGCTAAACAGCATACTAGAAAAGTTCCCTGACTACTTCCACGTTTATACTGATGCCTCAAAGTCTTCTAATAAAGTCGGAGCTGCGGTAGTGACCACAACTTCGACCCACATGTTCAAGCTCTCACCAACCTGCTCCATCTACTCAGCAGAACTGTATGCACTATATGAAGCATTAATCGTTATAAATGCATCTGGCGCACATAACCATCTCATTCTTTCGGATTCCCTCAGCGCAATTAAGGCCTTACAATGCACTTATCCAGATCGTCCCATTGAGACAAAAATAAAACAAGAACTCTACTCTGCCGAACAAAGCCATAATAATGTTATCTTCATATGGATACCATCCCATATAGGAATTCATGGTAATGAAGAAGCAGATAAATATGCCAAAGAAGTCGCAGACAATGACACAACCGAAACTATTAGACTATCAGTGAGTGCGGATATAAAATGTACAATATGATCTAAAATGAATAGTGCGTGGGAAAATCGGTAGAAAAGTGCTACATTCAAGTTAAATGAAGTAAAAAAGTGAATAAAGCCCTGGTCAGCGTTACCTAAAAATCGTCGAGACCAAGTCCTACTGACTCGACTACGCCTAGGCCACACTAGGATAACACACAGTCATCTTTTCAGTAAATATCCTAAACCAAAATGCAACTATTACAATGAACTACTTTCCGTGAAACATTTACTTACTCAGTGTCCGCAATTAGCAGCGAAACGACAACAGGCCCAACTTCCTTCTGGTGAACGTGCAGACATACTAGGATCATCATGTAATGTGCACAATTTAAAAAAATTTCTCAAATCGATAGATGTTCTGAGACTCATATAGACATTATTTTATGTATAACTTGCTTCTTTTTGTGAACCATAATGACGCTAATGACCCACGCGGTTGATGCGTATTATTAAATAAAAAAAATTAAAATAAACATATACAGGGTGGGGCACTATGAATGGACTATTCTCTGGCGTCTTAACGGCAAATAAAATTAGAAAAAATTAGACCTAGAATCAAGTAGATTACATAGGACTAAAATTTAAAAATATTTTGGAATATACAGGGTGCTCCAAAAAAGCGTGCCGTATCAAAGTTAGGTTCCTTTAAAAGGAACACCCTGTATTTTATCACATTTTTGAATTTTACTAATAAAAATAATGTTAGTCCATTAACATTTCCCTATACCTATCTAGTTCAGTTTCCATGATAAATCGATTTTACATAATTTGTGGACCCTCCGAAAAAATACAATTACTACAAAATAAAAACGAGTAACCACATTTGCTTCACACTATCACACTAAAAGGTTTTAACATTCTGTTTTCAATATTTACTGGTATGCTATAATATACAGGGTGTTTTTAATATGACAGTATAACACTAACCATTTAATACATACATTTCTGGCTTAATTTGAATGGAACACCCTGTATGTGTTGGGTCTGTTAAAGGTGGGAATTTATTACGTTTCAGTTGGTATTAGGATTGCCTATATCTAACTCTGATAGTTTTCGTGAAATTTTAAATTTGTTTTTTAATATTCAATTATTTGCTGACATCTAGTTACCTATGCCGTGATGATACTCCGATGTCAAATAAATTTATAAATTTGTATAGTGTGTATTTGTGTATTGTATTTATATAGTGTTGACGTATTATTAAGTTTTAATAATTGACATAGTTATTAATTCCTGGTTAAACATGAAAAAGTACTCTAACGTAACGAAGAAAGAATAGATATGATCTTAATTATTGGTGAGTGTCAGGAGAACTGTTTTTTAGCAAGTAGATTATACGCTCAAAAGCATCCAAATAGAGATCATCCTAACAAAAATGTTTTTAAAAGACTAAATTACAGACGATTCAGAATTTGAAGTAATGGGTGCGCTTGTTGGGAATCCACATACTAGTCAAAGATGTATAAGTGAGCAAGTAGGTATAAGCAAGAAAAGTGTCGCTAGGAAAATTAAAAAAGACAAATTTCATCCCTACCATATTCAAATGCACCAGCAACTATTTGATAGGGACTTTGAAAATCGTATTGAGTTTTGTTTATGGGTTATGGACAAAGTGGCAGAGTCTGAAGATTTTTTTGATTTTGTTCTGTTTACGGATGAAGCTACGTTTCATAAAAATTGTTTAGTAAACTTACATAATTTTCATTACTATAACGACGAAAATCCGCAATACTTCCGAAGTGTTGATCATCAACATCGTTGGTCATTAAATGTATGGGCAGGAACCGTTGGAACCCGCATGAAAGGGCCTTATTTTTTTAATGGAACGCTAACTGGAAGAAAATTTCGTAAATTTTTACGTAACAAACTACCCGAACTTTTAGATGACGTTCCACTAGCTACAAGATAAAAAATGTGGCTGCAGTTAGATGGTGCGTCTGTTAATTACAGTGTAATTGTCAGGCGTTACCTAAACAATATTTTTCCACAAAAATTGATTGGGCGAGGGGGTCATTATCTTTGGTCGGCAAGATCCCCATGCTTAACGCCATTAGACTATTTTCTTTGGGGTTACATAAAAAGTATTGTCTACAATACAGAGCCAACCACTCCTGTAAATATGAAGGATAGGATAATGAGAGCGTTTCAAACAGTAACACCAGAAATGTTGAAGAAACTGAACAATAACTTTTTTAAAAGAGTTGTAATTTGTATCCAACAAAATGGGCGTCACTTTGAATACCTTCTTTAAATTTTTTGTAGTTATTTTTTTTTATAATTTTGAAGCTTATTGTATCTGTATGCCCTTGATAAAATTCTAGTTCAAGAAACCTTTACTTTATCAATAATAAATTATACAACAAAGCACTGTCAAAATAACGAATTTTAAATTTTTAAAAACTTTCCATCGGAGTATCATCATGTCATAGGTAACTAGATGTCAGCAAATAATTGAATATTAAAAAACTAACTTAAAATTCCTCGAAAACTATCGGAGTTAGATATAGGCAACCCCTTATACCAACTGGAAGGTAATAAATTCCCACGTTTAACAGACCCAAGAGATACAGGGTGTTCCATTTAAATTAAGCCAGAAATTTATGTATTAAATGGTTAGTGTTATACTGTCATATTAAAAACACCCTGTATATTATAGCATACCAGTAAATATTGGAAACAGAATGTTAAAAGCTTTTAGTGAGATAGTGTGAAGCAAATGTGGTTATTCGTTTTTATTTATTTTTCGGAGGGTCTACAAATTATGTAAAATCGATTTATCCTGGAAATTGAACTAGATAGGTATAGGGAAATGTTAATGAACTTACATTATTTTTAATAGTACAATTAAAAAATGTGATAAAATACAGGGTGTTCCATTTAAAGGAACCTAACTTTGATACGGCTTTTTTGGAGCACCCTGTATATTCCAAAATATTTTTAAATCATAGTCCTAAGTAATCTACTCAATTCTACGTCTAATTTTTTCTAATTTTATTTGCCAGAGAATAGTTCATTCATAGTGCTCTACCCTGTATAAAATACAATAAACACAGTTATTGAGACAAAATACACAAAAATCATGAGTTGACAAAATATAAAATAAAAATTACAAATTATAATTTACTGAAAACTTAAACCCCGAATAAAGCCCTTAAATTTAGTATTTGAGGCATCAAAAAGTGAGTTTGCGAGGCTCAAAGTTCTAGGAAGAAACGTGTAGTATGCATAATTATATCTGTGAAAAGGTATGTGAAATGTTCGACTCTGTCTCGTAGTCCGCGATGGAACAAATGAACTAATTTTATCTAGAAGCTGAGGACGTTTATATGTACCGTTTATGATGTTAAAAAGTAATGTAAGATCATTCTGCTTCCTGCGGTTCTCAAGAGAGGTGATTCGCAGCTGCTGCAGCCACACAGCATAGTCATGATGAATATGTAGCTTAAATGCAATATAGCATAAAAAGTTATTCTGAATATGTTCGATTTTCCTAATGTAAACTGAATAATCTGGAGAACATGACCATGTGGAGAACAGTAATCAAGGTGAGACCTAACTAAGCAAAAATACAACAGTTTGATTGAGATAATACCAGTAAAATTACGAGTAGTTCTCTTAACGAAGCCCAACATTTTCATGGACTTCTGAACAACAGGAGTGATGGAGTGGTGACCATTTATGTTATAATTGAAAGTGGTTAAGTGTTGGGTACGACAAAAGCGAATCACGTGACACTTTCTGGCATTAAGATCCATGCCGTTAAGAGTGCACCATTCAGACAGGTTGTCCAAATCCGACTGCAACATTCCAACATCCTCATGGCTTTTAATAATCTTAAAACACTTCAAATCATCCGCAAATAGTAGTGCGACGAAAACGACGAAGACAAGTGACAATATCGTCGATAAAGATATTGAAGAGTAATGGACCTAAGTGTGAGCCCTGGGGAACACCTGATGTCACAGAAAATTTGCGGGAATAGAAATGGTTTATTCGAACTTGTTGAGCTCGATTGGTTAAGTAACTGCGAAGCCACGGCAAGACCGTACCTCCAACACCAAGCAGATCAAGCTTTTGAAGTAAAAGACCATGGTTCACCCTGTCAAAAGCCTTGGAAAAATCAGTATACACGGAATCCACCTGTTCTCCTCTCTCGAGTGACTCAGGGATAAAGTCAACATAAGTTAACAAACCAAGCTCAGACGACTTTCCTGAGGAAAAACTAAATTGCTGAGAGTTTAAAATACCCGAAGAATTATAGGTAAGATAATCTGCAATTATGCTCTCAAATACTTTAGGTATGGTACTAAGAATTGATATGGGGCGGTAATTCTTGATTTCAGATTTATTGCCAGATTTATAAATTGGCGTAACAAAAGAAAGTTTCCAAGGGTCAGGAAACACACCTAAACGCAAAGATTTATTGAAAATATGATATAGAGGTCGAGAAAGAATGAAATTGAATTCTCTCAGAAAAATGGGTAGAATACCATTTGGTCCCGGTCCTTTATTAATGTTCAAAGTTGAAATTCTCTCATAAATTCTGGAAATGGGAATGTGGTATGCTGATATGCACAACATAGGTTGAATCTGGTTACCACTATGACTTAGAGTATGATTAGTGTACACAGATGAAAAATGGTCAGCAAATAAATTTGCAATGTCAATACCACAGGAAACAACTGAATTATCTAGTGTTATTGAGTCAGGTATATTATTAATTTCACGTTTACTCCTTACGAATTTCCAAAAAGCCTTCACATTATTCTGAATAGAATGTTCGGTAAAACATACATACCTAGCATAGCACTCATTTGACAGATGATTATATCGAGATCTAAGATGTAAAGTATAATAAGCTCCGACACACCTGATATAAAAGCTAATTTTTGCACGAAAACTGTACGAGAATAAAATGCATTGAAACAGCTAGTTTTGTTTTACCCCAAGCGGTGAGTAATGGGGGCCAACTGGCGGATGTGGAAACGCTGTATAGGAACTTTATTTTCAGCGCTTCGGAACAGTTGAACGGGGGTGACCTCATATCGTCTACGCAGTTTAGCCAGCCAGCATATTTCTCTTCATATAAGTCCCCTCTTTCTGTCAGCATTTCCCTGAATAATATTTTATAGTATCCTAGATGTAGTTGAGATTTTCTTCTTAATATTCAGGCTAAGATCCCTACTACATAAAAGATACATCCCGGGAAAGTAAATTTCTGAAGCCTTTCGATGCTCTACGCATTTACCTACAGAATCATTGGTGTCGCTCAATGATATGACTTGCTGATCAACATGTAGTTAGAATTCTTTGGATTAAATTCAAGACCAAATTGTAGACTCGCTTCATTGTCCCGGCTTAGGAGTAGATTGTTCATGTTATTGGCTATTAACACAATGTGTTCGGCGTAGCGTAGGTTGTTGATAAGTTTACCATTCACTCCGATACCATACTGGATTTCAACTAGTGCCTTCCTGAATGTATGTTCCGAATACACATTGAACAGAAGAGGAGACAACACACAGCCTGGTCTGACTCCACGAGAAATTTTTATCGGATCTGAAAGTTGGTTGTCGGGAGTTACGGAAACCGAACTGCGTGTGACTCATATTTTCTCCACATTTGCGTTAAAGTATTCCATGAAAAATTTTCAGGAAACTTTGAGAACGTAACTCATAAGGCTCATTGTTCTATAATCTGCGCATGCTTTGGCAATTGTCTTTTTGGAAATACGTATAAAGGTGGATATAAGCCATTATTCTGGAATATTTCCGCTGTTGTATATGTTGTTGAATAGGTCCATTGGTGCCTCTATTCCATTTGTTTTCACTATCTTAATCAATCCGACAGAAATGTTATCTGGCACAGGGGCTTTACCATTTTTAGAAAGACCTATGGCATATGTTGTACTTCTGATCGTATAATCTCTGATCCTTCCACTTCTACGTATAGTGGGTCTTTCTATATCTTTAAATAGTTCTATAGTATACTTAGACCAGGTTTTGTTGTTGGTCTTCATTAGTCTGCAATGTACCCTTTTGTATTTTAGATCCATAAGTATCTAAACATACCTAGATAAGTACTTTTGTAGTTACGTCGAAAAGTGTTTCAAAGGCCAACATATTTTTTTACAAAATTGGAGTGATAGTATATTCTGCGTTATTGATTTTTTCTCTTTGTTTTTCTTCTCATTTAATAATGAAAACAATATTTTTACAGAGAGAAGTTAGCGGGAGGTTACTCACGTCGGCAGATTGGGTTTTAGATAAGAAAGAATTGGAGAGTCTTTTCAATGAAAAGACAAAAATGATCATAGTTAATTCACCAAATAATCCACTCGGAAAAGTTTTTTCATTAGAGGAATTAACTTTTATTGCTGATTTGTGTAAGAAGTGGAACGTCTTATGTCTTTCTGACGAAGTATACGAATGGATGGCATTCAAGCCTCATAAGCACATAAGAATAGGTAAGAAAATTTCAACGAGAATTTGGTGCGTGAAAGCCTCTAAAGTTTATTTGACATATAAATATTCATATTCTGGTGCAAATACTCTAAATCGCTTTTTTTCATCATTGTCAGCTTAAAAATTGTTCTACAATTGAGGATTTTCTTGCAATAGCAGTTGTTGAAGATCCTAGAAATCTGCGGTCTGCCAATATAGTGGCATCAAACGGATTATTGCTTAAGTAATCAATTAGGAGTGATCTCGTCATAACATGAAAGGAAGTATTAAAATTGAAACAACGTTATCCCAGGGAATAAAATATATTTAACACTTAATTGGGCCGTTGAGAGATCTTTCTTACGTAATAGTAGCAACGGTTCATATTGTATTATTATTGGTCATCTGAAATAAAGCACAAGTTTCAGACGAAGACATGACAACAAAATACCTACCATATTTTTCAGAAGTCTTACCGTATCTGTTACGAAACAATTATATATTTTTAAAGAGTGATTGCGGTAGCCTCAATGATATAAATTATTAGTTTTTCAGCTGTCATCATAATAGAGCAGCGGCAAACTTGATACTTTTGTAGAAAAAAATTCAGTTACCGCAGAATCACATAACAGAGTGTCCGTTGAACCGTCTCGTGGGAGTTTCTTGAACGTTCCAGACGTGTTGTTTCTGTTGTATTACTCTTTAAGTATGCATTTACCTTCGTGTAATCCTTTTCTTTGTTTTTTTCTATAATGTTTCGGGTAGTTTGTGTAGGACATTGAATGGTTCGTATATTAGATTTGTGACAGAATCGGTCCCCAATACCAATAGCTAAAGAAAACAGACTGATTTATTGATTTTATAGTGGCAAGTGAAATAATAACGAGAGCATAAGTGAATCAATTTACTTCTGCAAAGAAAACATAAACAAAAAAACGTATTAAACTTCTTCATTGATAAAATTCTAAAACTTCAGCGACGGAATTATCTTTTAAAAATGCTTTTAGTTGCATAATAATTTTTATTCCATGGCATCGACTTCTGAGGTCATTAGCCTTATACGCATATGTACCTAACCACATGTAAGAATGCATGTCACACTTTGGAGTATATTCCTGTTTCTTTTAAGAACTTCAGAACCTTTTTCAATGTATTCCATTCATCTTCCAGGCACGTTTGAATATCATTCGGTAGGGCAAGTCTTTGTCTCATTACATCATATTGAGGGCAGTCTATGATAATATGTTTTACTGTCAATCTGGATCGACAGTAGTCGCATCTAGGTTGTCTGTCTTCCACTAGCATGACTACGTTTGTGAGGCGGATATGCACGATTCGTAGTCTGGTTATCACACCCTGATCTCGTCTACATTGGTAAGGTATTAGCGTCCAAAGGGTGACCTTTGTTTTGCTCTCTCGAAGTTTGGCATCTGTTCTATTCCACTCATTTTGCCATACCTTCAAGAACTTATGTTTCAAATGTAGTTTTATGTCGTCTGGTCTCACAGGTATATTTTCTATTATATCTGCTTGCGCAGCTGCTCTCTGCTTGCTCATTTCCTTCAATTCTGTGGTGACTTGGGATCCAAATGAACGCTGTGAGTTTACCGTTAGTTTGGAGCAGAGTCAGTATCAACAAAATAATTTGGACCAGCGGATCTTTGCTGAATGGATTACTCAGCGCCTCAATAGAACCCTTGGAGTCAGTACAGATTATGTAATGCAATTTGTTTCCAAATTCAACATATCGTAGGGCTTGCATAATTGCGTATAGCTCTGTAGTATACACGCTGGTTTCCCTGGGCAATGCCCATGAATGGGATATTCCCAGCGTAGTGAATGCCGAGCCACAGCCTCCCAGAGTTTTTGATCCATCTGTGAATATAACTTAGTCTCCTGGCTATCTGTTAACAATTCTGTTGAATTCTGCTATAACAATTGTTCGATTGACGTCTGCTTTTCTATGTATCCCAATATCCATAATTGCATGTAATGGAACGATCTTGCAAGGAGGTATTTCTGGTGGACAAAAATTGAGAACATTTGGAAAGGAATATTGCATGTCTTTCAGACGGATACCTGCTGGGCGTGTAATTGTCGGTCGTCGTTGAAACAAGTCGTGTCCCTCATCATGGTATGGTGGATAGATTGGATGGTTCGGTTGAGCCCATATTCCTATGCAGTAGTTGGCTAGCAGTTATTTTCTTCTGATACTTAGAGGTGGGATACTTGCTTAAGCACACAAGGGTGCATAAGGACTTGTTCGAAATGCTCCTAGAGCTAGTCTTAGAGCGGTGCATTATGTTGACTCTGGAACTTGGAGCCTTGTTTTTCGGGATGATTCATAAATCATACAGCCATATTCCATTTTGGAGGCTATAAGTGCCTTGTACATCTTTAGAAGGACGTCTTTATCACAACCCCAGTTGATGTTTGCTAATACTCGTAGAGGATTCAGTGCCTTTTTACATTTCAGAGCAAGTGCGTTGATATGAGTACCCCAGTTTAGTTTTTTATCAAATATGAGCCCCAAGAATTTTACGTTGTCTCTACACTCAAGATCGTCGTCATATAGTTTCAGTTTTGGATCTTGGTGAATTGATCTTAGCCGACAGAAGTGCACGCAATGCGTTTTTGTACTGGAGAATTTAAATCCCAGATATGTTGCTCGGCTAGAAAGAGTATTTATTGCAGCTGCAGGGTTGTTTCTATTTCTGTCATCGTCTTGGCCGCGTAGGATATTGTGAGGTCATCGACATATAAGCATCTTCCTATAGCTTGGTCAAGATTATGAAGGAATCCGTTGACTGCTATCGCAAACAGCAGTACACTCAGGGGGGATCCTTGGGGTACTCCATTTTCTAGTCGGTGTAAGTTTGATTGTGTTAACCCATTGCGTACTCTGAATTTTCTATGGAGAAGAAAACTCTGTATGAATCTCGGCATATTGCCTTTTATTCCTCATTTGTTCAGTTGATCGAGTATGTTGAATCGCCAGGTTGTATCATAGGCCTTTTCTAAGTCGAAAAATATAGCCACCATATGGCTTCTGTTAGCAAAACAGTTTTGAATTGCCCTTTCCAACATGAATAACTGATCAGTTGTGGATCTATGGTTTCTGAACCCTGCTCGAGAAGTTGATAGTAGGTTGTTTTTCTCCAGATACCATCGTAGCCTTAGGCTTACCATATTTTCCAACAATTTGCTGAGGCAACTCGTTAGTGATATGGGTCGATAACTTGCTGGAGATGTTGGGTCTTTTCCCAGTTTGAGTAAAGGGATGATGATGGCTTCCTTCCACATTGCTGGGTATGTTCCGTTCGACCAGATTTCATTATATGCTTCCAGTATAATGTGCCTTGTTGATTCTGGTGTTTGTTTTATGAAGTCGTATGTGATTATATCTCCGCCTGGTGTTGAGTTAGCCATTTTAGAGAGTGCGTTATCAAACTCCAAAGTAGTTAATGAGGTAATTTTTTCATGAAAATTGATTTCTCTCTCTGAATATTCCCTATGTTGTTGGAACTCGTGCTCCAGAATAAGTGTGCTACTGGCAGTTTAGAATTCCTGAGCAATTTTTTCTGCGATTTCTTCTCTATTTGTAATTGTTTGTCCATTTACTATGAGAATTGGGGTGACATCTGATACTTTTTTCCTATAATGGCACGAATTTTCTTACACACCTGTGACACCGGTGTCTCAGATGTTATAGTAGAGATATAATTTTCCCACGATTGTTTGTTCCTATGGCGAATTTTTCGCCTAGCCTGGGCTCGTGCTTGTTTGAAGGCGATCATATTCTCTTGTGTAGGTGATCTTTTGAATTTGTTGAATGCTTTATTTTTTATTTAATTAAAAAAGCTGTTTCTTCGTTCCACCATGGAACCATTTTTTTCCTTTAACGCTCTTTGTTTGAGGCACTGCAGCTGATATGATCTTATCGGTGACTATTATTGTGGCTTCATTGACACCTGTAGATGGCAATTTAAAATTTTCCAAGTTCTCCTTGAATAATGTCCAATTTGCATTATCGAGTTTCCATCGTTTCGGAATGGCATGTGTTTCGGTTCTACCCACAAATTCGATAGATGTTGGAAAGTGATCTATCGGGTTATAGATAACATGCCTTATAAATACAAAAGGTTAACAGATAGGGTGGGATGCTTTGACTGGAAAATACTCTGTTAGGAAAAGTGCGCAAGATTATGAAGTTGAAAAATAAATATGTCAAAAAAACAAAAGAAATTAGAATTGATAATTTGTTATTCTCCTCGTCAGTTTTATCTATTCAATTGGAAGTCTTACTTCCGTGTTACCTTAAAATATGCTCAAATATGTACCATGGTCTAACTCCGGAAGCAACACGCAGATTGGCATGAACGTTTGACGAGAAAACCACTTAAAGTTCTGGACTCTTGGAAAGCAAATAAATCAGCTGGAAAGGATTGGTTTACTGGATTTTTAAGTCGATAACCTGAATTATCCATAAGAGCCGCAGAGAACACAACTCTAGCGACAATTTCTAGTTTTAACAAATTTACTGTTGGAACATTTCAGGTTAAGTTGGAGGAGGTTCTGAAAAGGCAATAATTTACTGAATCAGACATATTTAACTTTTAAAGTACAAAAAACGCAAAAAGTGGTTGCTACCAAAGGCCAGCATCAAGTCGGCAAGGTGGTTTCGCGTGAAAGGGGAGAGCTGTTTACACAAGTATGCATTCTTGGAGCAAATGGGATAGCACTTTCTCCTGTGTGGGTGTTTCCAATAAAAAAAATTGACAAACATCAATTGCTAAGTGGTATTCCAGAGTATGGCGCAACTGGCTTAGTTCATTCGTCTGGATGGATGACCAGCGATAATTTTTTACGAGTCGAAGAACATTTTGTAGCTCATGTTTGATGTTCTAAAGAACGCAAGTCATCCTTACAAAACTATTTATCTGTTCCTGTAATTGATTACTGCAAATAAAATAGTATTGCAATTCTAACTCTTCCATCCTACACATTCAAAACATGTTTTAACAAAGAAGCAGATGACTGTATGCTCTCTCATCCAGGATAGACGTTGTCAGTTTATGAGTTGGCACCAATATGCATGAAAGCTTGGGATCGATCTGAAACTCTCTTAAATATAAAATATGGATTCCATTGCACTGCACTGGAATTTGGCCGTTTGATGAAAATATTTTTGGCGAAGAAGACTTCTTTTGCTCATATATCACATACAGAATAACACATATAACAGACAATGAGTTGTTTGACTGGAATTTGACCGTTTGATAAAAATATTTTTGGCGAAGAAGACTTCTTTTGCTCATATATCACATACAGAATAACACATCCAAGAGACAATGAGTTTTTTGACAAAAACGTAGATGCATCATTACCTCTTCTGCACCTCTTCTGCACAGCCATTACCGGAGCCCTAAAATCCAGTTGAAATGAAACACAAGTAAAATTTAATATCGCCATCAAAAATAAGACCGTATTCGAAAGCGCAAGAAAAGGCCCAGTAAAAAGAAAATTCACAATAGCTACCGATACTCCGGAACGCGATAAAATTGCGGAAAATCAATCAATCAAAATAAAACAGAGAAGGTAAAGAAAAAAGTTATGAGTGAGTCTTTTCCGATGAGGAAGAAGTGATTTCCAAAGACTCATTCTTAGACTTGGATTTGGAACGGGATACTGATGAAAATGAGAATCTTACAATACTCGAGGTACATACTCTCATGGTTTGTAAAATGTTTGGGAAAAAATCTGTTAGATATTATGCCGCTCAAATAGAAGAAGTTGTTGTTGATGGCAACAACTTGAAATTTTTGAAAAGGAAAGTTGCTTCCAACTTTAGACTTCAGATTTAACGAAGAGCCCCCAGCGTTTGTGTCATACGAAGAAGAGATTTTGAACCTGCCAAATCCTTTGACAGATCGAAGTGCCCGATGTTTAGATATGATATATTTTAATGTCGATCTTACCGAGTTCAGCTTATCTTAATGCTAAGGTTATAAAAACTGTTTTAAATACATCTTTGACAAATAAATATGTTGCATGTTATTGCGTATTAATTAATCGTCCACACTCTCCCGTGATTGGGGGAGAGTTTGGACATATTAGATATGAATATATTTATACATGTAACTCATAATTATTATGTAACAGTTTTTCAAAAAAAAATAAGCAAAGAGGTATATAAGACATCTACATCAATCGGTCTGATTTCAAAATTTATGTCATTTCTCATTCGTGCCCACGCCATAATTATTTATTTAAATATTGTCCAAACCCTCCCGGCGCTCCCCTAATAACTATGTAGATGTTTTGGGCCAGTGGATTGCATTTAGTACACAAATGCAATCCGTAATAACAATAAAGAACACAACGATTAAACGACCAGATTAATTAAAACAAATCGTGGTTCTGAAAATGTAATCAAAATATTAGAAATGTTCTATGTGACCCCATTTTACCTCAATAAGCTTATTCATTCCTTGGCTAAATGATCCTCTTACTGTACAAATATGTTGGGCTGATTGACAATCAAATTAGCTGAATTTACAATTTGCTTCCATAGTTCCTGACGAGTGTTTATTTCTTGTGAATATACTAATGATTTCATATAGCCGCAAACAGAAAAATCTAGGGGATTTTCTTCGGGAGTTCTAGACGGCCACAGAATTCGGGTGGGGACAGGTTAACGCTAGCCCCCTCCGGTTGGAATTTTTTCGCCAAAATGCTAGTCCAAATGAAAGACGCCTAGCACAACCTAGCAACAATGCTTTTGAATTCAGGGTGTGGAGGGTATCTGCAAAATAACGCTATGGTTATACGAATGAATGAAAATGTTGGATGTATTTGTCCCTAAACATCATTTTCCTATACAAAATGGGCCTTAAACAGCATTATTGTTGTCAGCTGGATTGTGCGTGATATCTATATTTTCTCATCTAGCAGGGTATTTGATTGATTAATAATTAACTATTATTTAATTAATATTATCTATTTATTCTCAATTAATGCTAAAATACAAAATAATACAAAAAACCTTCACTTTTAAAAATAATTTTGTTAAAATCATTGTAATTTCAATAAAACAAAATAATTAAATTGAACCATTTAGTCACGGAATCAGTAACAATCCGTGCACAAATAAGTTGCAAATTACGTCACACTATAAAAAAGGCAACGATAAACGTTTGCGTACAAACATGTTGGATAAATAAATGTCTAAAAAAGCGAAGCCGTTGGATATTTCCTTTGGACAAAGTTGTGCAATCTGGGAAGGGACGTCTGAGATCCCTAAAAATGTTCCAATATATTGAGAAAACATGTTTTAGACAGATCGTGGTTCTCTGTAGTCCTTATTTAAAAGAAACACTCAAACTTTATATTTAAATTTACCAGAATATTTATTGCCGAAGTTGATGTTAATTAACCATTGTAATGATAACATAAATATTGCATTTCACTATCAGATTTTTTTAAATTCCCAAGTTTACTTAGAACGTGCAGCTTTTAATTCTTAGAGCCGGTTAATCAGAGCTTCAAATATTTCTGTGGCATATCATAAGATACCAACACTACAATGTATTTTTCAAAGTCTTTAGTATGTAACTGGCATTGTATATTTGTTCGGTTGCAACCTTGCAAATTAGTTTTGAAGCAGAAATATCCAACCGATTGAGCTGAAATTCTGTATATACGTCTAGTTGCATGTCAATCCATGATTAGGTATGTGACGTCATTCTAAATTCAATATGGCGGATCACCAAAGTTGGCGGACTAAACAAAGTGGTCTAATTTTTTTATGCTTTCTTACCATATGGGTATGAAATGGAAGGACTTGCTATGAATCCGAATGTAAGTTATAGTCCGTTGCTCCAATCCGTCTACAATTTTGGTGTACTTGGGTTTTTTGAGTCCTTTATTATGACATTGAGGTCGAATTGTTCGACTGTGTTGCGTCGATTGGTTCACTTTGACTTGTGTTATTTGCCGAGATAGATGTCAATAGCATTGGTTTGTAACCCTATATTGAAGAGCTGGACTGTTCGAAATTAACCGGCAAACGACATTGCAACAAGGGTGTGTTGAATGAGATGAACATACTGACAAACCTGTCAAGCGGTAACTAAAAAGTAAAAAATGAATTAAAAGTAAAAGACTATTTAATAACAAGCTTTTATTGAAATGCACTAAAATAAAATAAACTTTTCCTTCAAAACATTTACTATCCCAGACAACATGGGATATTCATAGAATAATCTTTAAATACACCAAAAAGTATAAAAATATTCCGAATCAACTAAGAATATTCTTATAATATTAATATTATTTTTGAATATTCTATTAATATTCCTTAGTGGATATTCACAGAACAAGCCTGATGAATATTCTTAAAATATTCATTTTAGAATATTATCAAATTGAATATTCTTAAAATATTCATTTAAGAATATTACCAAACTGAATATTCATAGCATATTCTTTTAAGCATATTTACTTATGATTAAAGAAAATTAATATTATTTTTCACATGGGATGGAAGTTATAGTTCAAACATTTATACGGATATTCAACCCTACGCATAGGTGTAAATACTTAAAATAACCTTCATACAAATAATAAATAAAATTAAATTAAACCATGTATTAAACTCAATGAAGTTCAGATTGAGATTATAAGATAAGAAAAAGTTGTAAAAATATCCTCGATATGAACACTACATAAATGGTTGATACGGTGTGGATATAATGTTATTTGTCATATCGTCGTGTAATAAAAAGAGAACAAAGATATAAATGATAATTATAACATTCAGCGTAAAGCCAAATCAAGACAGGTACCCAATCGCGTCAACAAAAAGCCGCCAGCCAATTAAAATGCAACTGGCGTTCTCTGTACACACGTTTATTGGTTAATTTCTAATATCATGTGTGGTGGACTTAAGTCTGGCATGCTCAAAGTCAAGTGTCAATAGGTTCGTTTCTCTTCCGTTATATCTAATATCAACCTATGAACTGGAGTGGATTGACATCCACCCATACCTTAAATATATTATAAATAAAATATCCACCATTTTAATGTTTAGCCAAGAATACACCAACACAAACTGTCGAATCTTCGACTTTTAGACAGTTAATTTACCGAATGGGCTGGTGTGACGTATGATAGACGCCATGTTTCAACTTTCAAATAAGTTATATGCCAATGTCATATTTCATGTTTAACCAAAAAATATTCTTGTGCTTTAATTAAAGTTTATTTTGATTTTGTTTTCAATAATATCGTGACTAGTGGAACTCTTAGTGAGAAATTATTGTATTTGTTATGGGATGAATAACTTGTGCAGTTCGTAGATGTCACTCAAGAACAGGAGAAGGAATAATTATGTTTGGATTTCCCAAAGACCCTGTGAGGTAAGAGTTTGTTTCTGTATGCAATATATTATAGGTATATATTACTTTTTTAATATTTTACATGAATCTATGCATCGTAAGCGGTGTAATTCTCTATAATTTTGGTTTTTAACATTGATCTGTCCCTCAGCCTTTAATAACATGAAATAATAATATGTACTACAATAAGCTTTCTGCTGACGAGCCCTGTTCAGCTAAAAATATGTTGAATAACAAATTAGTAGTTAATATAGACATGTGAATAACTACATTTATTTACTTTTTAGGGCACACTTTTGAATGGAAGATTGTAACTGCAGATTTGTTTGGAAAGACTACAGATGCTTTACAATAGAATTATAGGTTGTGTGAACTTCACTGTCAGGAAAACTTTATTTCCAAAGGAGGATATCCCAAGCATTTTTTTCAGCTAGCTGTGCCTACCCTATTTCCATGGTTAAAATGCAAAGGTCATATTTTATTGAATGATCCACCAACAAAAATAGTTACTCAGTCTGGTAAATATTAAACTTAAGTAGACATTATAATCAGCTGTTTTTGATATTTATTTTTTGTCATCTGGCCCCATATAAATAAATTTGTATAAGGGAATATCCTGGTGTTGAGATAATGGAAACAAAAAAATTAAAACATTTATATTGGTTTATAAAACTAAGTCAACATTCATTTAAACAAGTAAATTATCTTAAGAACTTGAGGCTGGTAAAAACTTACATGAGAAGAGCATGCAATAATTAATCACCATATGCTTTGGTATTTAAGCGACAGTACAGAATACCAGTGTCAATGTAATGTATTCTGCATAGTGACAAATTTAAGAAAATATCGATATTTTTTATACTCATATTTGTAAAATTTCTACAAATGATTACTACAATTACTTTTATAATTGCAGATACCACACCATTACAGCAACCGGCACATTCATCTCAGGCCGTGCAATACATTCTAGTGACTGTGACGATATAACGCAAGTTTATGAATCCATACGCTGCCAGCTTTTAACACCGCCTTACCCGAACAGCCTTACCCGAACGGGTAAATTGATATATCTGATTGCAACACGTCAACAATAAGGATGTTTTTCAGTTATACCTCAGTTATGTAGCCTTAACCGGACAGTTTTATCCATTTGGGTATAGCTAAAAGCTCGCAGTGTGTGGGCCCTATAAATATTTATAAATTTTAAAAGATTAACTATATTTTTTGATAGAAACAAGTATTTGGTTAATTTTGTTTTTTCTTTATTTTTCATTCCTCACAAGAGAATGTAAGTATCTATAAATATTTAATTTTACGAAACTGATGTTCAACAAGTAGATTAATGCTTTATATATTTTGTGAAGCTCTGTCGTTTTGGTTTAAAAACGATAATTATAGTGGAATATTTATAAATTTTAAAAGTTTATAGAGAGTTATAAAGTTTATGTTTGTCTAATAAAAATTTGGACAATTTAATATTGAATTTTATTTTATTATGCTTAGGTAGTTGAAATATATTTTTTTCCTAGGTGTAACCAGAATTAAGCACTAATGTTATTGGACTCATGTTCAGAATCCAATTTGTGCTTGTGCCACTTTATTCACTTTAGACGCCACCATCCAGTGAATGGTCGAGTAGCGAATTCCATCAGTTATGAAAATTTATTGATTTACCGAAATTTGAAAAAAGTGCATTTACATGAATCCTATGTACTAACCCTCCCCTCTCCCCCCATTAAATGTATGGTTCTGAACATTCTGAGGATATTCCTGCAATATTCTGAATATACAAAGAATATCCCCTGAATATACAATTTGATATAATTCTACAAAATTCCAAATGAATCTACCATGAATATTCATAGTATATATTGAATATTCTGGAAACATTCATTGAAGAACATTCTTAGATAATGCTTTTCTGAATATTCTCAAAATAATCCTAGCTTATATATAATACGAAAAAGAATATTCATTTGGGAATATTCTCTGAATATTTAGGATATTCCCATTTTCACTTTCTAGGAATATTCCAAAAAGCATAAAGATATTCTTGGCATTTTTAGAGAATATTCCAATATGCCAAAATGAATATTCCACGGATATTTATAGAATATCTAATGTCTGGATCAAATGATAACGTCATTGCACAATTTATATAATATAAAAGCTTGTCGTGAGATTTACCTGTGTAGTTAAATAAGTTGATCTGATTGAGGATTGATCGATTGAGGAGTCGTCATTTATTTATTTATATAAATAAACCCAATCACATGAAAAATGCCATCAAGCCTATCAGTAAATTGGTTTTTAGACAAGAAAAAAGTTCAAACAAGAGCGAACAATATAATTACAGGTTAGGTTTTGAACTTTTAAATATAGAAATTAATAATTCTTATACAATTATTCACAATCTTGAGAACGATATTACTAAGTTAAAATCATCCATTATAAGTTCAAGTTCTGAATTAATTTTCAATGAATTTAGTCATATACAGAATATAAAATACAATAAATTATTTCCGACTCAATAAATTGTAAAAAAAGCCAGGTGTTTGGGTAGGAAGGGCAGGTCTGGAGGACAGAGCATTATAAAAAACATACTTTTTCTTCCATATTACAAGCAAAATGTATTGTAAGCAAAATTGATGACATAGGTATTTTTATTTTTCTAAAAACTAGGTATAATCCTTCTGAAGTTCTCATCGGATTTTTTAAAAGGGTCGTTAAACCAAGTCTATCGTTAAAATTTGAATCATTTTTATAATGCCGTTTTTATGGGTCTTAAGAGTAAATAAAATTATTGTAGGTACATCCAAACTGGCCGATTCAGATGTTTGGGTTAAGAAAGGGTTTCTCCGAAGGGCTGATGGTTGTAATAATATGTATTTCTAATAATATTACAAGCAACATAAACTATATAAGGAAAACTAATGATCTAACTATTTTCACGAGTGTAATTCGATAGAATATTTCTCGATTAGACGACATAAAACTGTATTAATGCGAAATTTATATTATTTAAACAAAATTACATGGTATTTAATTACCCTTTTGGTTCATTTTCAATCACTTATTTTTGGATTAAACTTGAAGAATCGTTTTCAAACCGTGACATTTTTATGATATTTTAAATTAACATTATGATAATAACAACAATTGTTACTTAGACGTTACTTAGATGCGGACTTAAAAGGTTTATTTAAGTTTGCGTAAATTAATGTTAACTTCAACTAAAACTATCTTTATTCCAGCAACTTTACCTGGAATGTGGGAGAGAACGATAACAATTGGTTCCGGTGGTAAAACCTTCAGTGTGACTGGATGGAAAGTTGGATGGGTTTACTGCCCCGAAAATTTAATGAAAAATTTACACATAGTCCATCAAAATAGCGTTTACACCGGCGTTTCACCTGTACAGGTATTAGATCCTTCCTGTTCATGTTATACTTGGTATTTGTTATATATCAGTTACTTTTTTACATTAGAAAGTTATTTTTTCTACGACTATTATAGAATTTCTATATTCCGACGTAGTTTTTGATTATGGAATAGCTTCATTCTAACTCTAGAGAAAGAATATGCATTCTCGCCCCTGGTATGGAATGAATACTTGTGGCGCTCTCTAAATGTGACGGTTCATTTGACAGCAAGAGGAAATAGGCGTGTTCCGTTTTCTAAATCAGCTGCATTACGCAGAGTAGAAGCAGTGCAGAAATATCAAAATGCATAAAAAATTCTCTGAAGTAAACGTAAAATGACTAATATGGTAGTCGAGTAATAATTTTTAGAGCTAGAAATGCAGCGTATGTGTATTTTGTGGAAATTTTCAAAAAGAAAATAGAGAACGCTATTTAGCCAGTCAACTGTCAAAAATGTCGATTGTCAAAGTTGTTTGATTGTCTATTTTTTAAAATTTAAAATTAAAATTGATTGATACTTCATAAAAAGTAAGTTAATTTGTATAATTTTATTCAAATCACAGCTATTACATGGCTTCATTCTTTTTTAGTGTTTGATACTGACAGCAGTGACGATTTCATCACAACTACTCCAGAAATTAAGGAGTTAGCAATTCATACGTTGTTTTGTTTTTTATTTGATAGTCGTAGAAAAAGTATAGTCTAAAACACAGGTGGAATATACTATTTCCCAATATGTCAAGTTAACTATAAGGTCATTTAGGTGAGCAACGAAATTTCAGTCCGTTCAAAAGCGGTTAAAATTTTATCAGGATATAAGTCATATTAAAAAGAAAATAAAAAAACATTCATTTATGAAACTTTTTGATTTATTATCATTGAACAGAACAATTTTCATTGCTCCTACTTACTTATTACTTTTCCGCCAACTCTTTCTACGATGCGAGAAAAGTATTGGTTTACCGCGAAAAGGTTGGAATTTTCGAATTTTTTTAGTTATTTCTACGGTTTTTAGTGAGAAAATCACGAAAAAAGGGTTTATAAAAAAACCCTGTGTGTGTAATTATGTCTTGTTAGCACGATACAGTCTCCGGAGTGCATAAAGTCGCCAATTTTATGATAATATATTATTAGGGCGTCTCGCAGATGCGAAAAAGTTAGTTTTAATCTTTAAAACCGTTTATTTTCATATATTTTTATATCTGAAATAAATTTAAATGTTGTAATGAGAAAAATTTGATTCATTTAGTCCAGCTTTCGCCAGAAGAGTTCCAAACGTTTCTGTGTCGTTTGCATAAGTCGATAATAGTTGAAAATTGCAGACAACCCGGAATGAACCTTTGGGATAATTTTCCAGATTTGCCTACCCCAAATAATCCTTACCAATTATCATCAAAAGGTAGACAAGAAAGTGTGTAACCACGACAGTAGCTTACCTCATATTCCAAAGAATTTTAACTTCATCACAAATTTGTTTGTGTGTCTTATATAACAATTTCTATATATAGTTTAATGATTGATGCAATGTAATTATCACATGACATATTATTTGAGTAGATTTGAAATTGTAGGTAGCCACAGCTATAGCTTTCGAAACCGAAATGGAAAGAATGGAAAGTGATGATTGTTATTTTGTTTCCTTAGCCAGAGAATTGGAAGCG
This sequence comes from Galeruca laticollis, assembly GCA_963921935.1. Taxonomy (NCBI): domain Eukaryota; kingdom Metazoa; phylum Arthropoda; class Insecta; order Coleoptera; family Chrysomelidae; genus Galeruca; species Galeruca laticollis. The sequence goes on along the minus strand of OY998176.1, from coordinate 146,055,405 downwards.
AAAAGGGATTACATGGTCAACTTTTTGGTTGATATTGGAATGAAGCCGACAATTCCTGACGCAGGATACTTTATGCTAGCCGATTGGTCAGCACTTGGTACGCTATTATCTATTATGGTGTAACTGATTGTATGATTATTATTATTATACATGATTTCACGAGTAAAATTTAAAGGAACGATCTACAAATTCGTGGTAGAGTTGGTAAAACGATGAAATTTGTTAATATGATTTAGACCTTTCAACTTCATTGTTTGGCGCATCTAAATTTGAGAATTTTTGATCTTAATCATCATTTCGTAGAAAAAGTCAAATATAAAAACAAGACTGATTATCAAACTGATTTATTACATGCAGTTAAACGAACTTTTTGGACAATAGCTCAGACAAACCAACTTGTTTTAAATACATTTGAGTTTGATGGATTCTGGGGATACTAAATACTCTTTTCTTACTTTTACAGCAACTGCTCGGAAATTTCAATCAGTATATTCTAGGAGGGTATTCTCTTTATTTTACGTAGATATTTTCACTATGCCTTGTCTAACTGGTCTTTATGATCTTTGTCATATAATTGGGTTGCCACTTCATTTGAAATAAAGTTTTACAATTTTGTTTGTTATTTATGATGTGGTAATTTTGAATCGTAGTGAACTAAAATATCGGATGAAGTCACAAAATGCTTGAGTCCTTGGAAAGGTTGTTCATCGTTAGCACTCCAGGAGAAGCTTTTCATAAAGTGGTATACAAATGACATGAAGTTTTTTAATACATCTACAATAAGTGAGAAATAATCGAAGTTCGGTAATGGTTTTCGGGGAAGGCTTTCCTTGAATTGCTTTTAAATCATCTGTAGTTGGTTATTATCCTTCAGTATCGATTGTATGTTCCAAGAATGTGATGAAGTTTTGCATACATATACATTTTGTTTCTTGGGTTTTCAATCCTGCCGTACACAGACGATCTAACAGCTGTTTTAATCGTTTTAAATGTGGTTTTTCAGTTGGTACTGCTCAGTATTTGCTTTTGTAAACAAAGATGGCTGCGATTTCAGTCCGCGCTTCAAAGCTTCAAATTTTTCCGTCCGCAATATTTCTGTATATTTAGAGTAATTTTGAAGATGTTTCGATTCATAGTGACGTTTAATGTGATATTCTTTAAGAACAGCTATGGTTTCATTACAAATTGAACATAGCGCCTTAGGGCATCCATAAAGTACGCCACACGAATTTTAGGACTTTTGAACCCCTCCCCCCGTCCTTGTCACAGGTTGTCACATTTTTATAACCACCCCCTCCTGATGTGACGTCACACATTTTTTAAATTTATGTATGTATTTAAAAATAATCGAGAGAAAACAGCTATTTTCATTTTTTACTTATTTTTATTAAATAATAATCTAATAAAATCAACATAAGGTCCAACATTTTATAAAACCGAAAAAACAAACGACTAGTTAGAAAATAATAAACGATTAATTATATTAATTAAAGATAAAAAACTTAATTATCGAGTGTCCATGGACTTTGGATCCATTCTTTTATATCAGCTATTACTGGTAAATCATCAGGCACTTCATTTTCGTTCTGAATTTGACCGTCAGGAACATCCTTAGTGTCGACATCATTCTCTTCCATCCATAAAGCATCGTCATCATTCATTAAACAGAGAATTTCTCGGGCACGTCTAGCCGCAATTCTTTGAGGACGAATTTTCGCTATAGGTATTATTTCTTGTTTTTTTATGCGATTGTTTGTGTTGATTAGCGGCTTTATATGAGGAAAAATATAAACCACATACGCTACACGATCTTTTAAATATGTATGACTCGACACTAGGGCAATAACTATCGTATGGAACTTGTTTCAGATGGGATGATGCTCGGAGATTTAATGACAATTGTTGTGACGTCACAAAAGTATTGACCCCCCCCCATGCCCCTTGTCACACGATGTCACACTTCGGTGATACCCTCCCTCCCCATTAACGTGTGACGTACTTTATGGATGGCCCCTTATTACTGCACTCAATCACAAAATACTGAAAGTTCCATTTACCTTGGAACGTTCTGCATTCTGTCTATTTTTCGCTTCTTATCCATACCAATAAATCGCACATTGAAACAAGTCTAATCAAAATACTCTTATTACTTTATTTCACAATAGGTAACTTCGCTTTCTTCGTTTTTTCCGCGCAAACTGACTCGCAATAGCGCCGCTAGCCTTTTATACCTATGCATATACTGCCATCTAGAAATAATCGGAAAAACTAGCCAGAACCAGAACTTTCTCGAACCAATACGGAAATTCCCAAATATGCCACCTGTTGGTGTTAGTGGGTAGCTGAAATAGATAGTACCTAGAACAGTACATAGTATCACTATTCGACACTAGATGTCGTTACGTGTCACAACACACAATCAATAGTACTTGAAATGCAATAAAAGCCTATGTTTGCTTATGTGGACAGAAAAATTAAGATTGTTATGGCCCTTGCAACATACCGAAAAAAGTATTATGGCCCCAAGGCTTCCAAGTTTGAAGACCTCTGGCCTAGAGCTTCGAATATTACACTAATTTCCATATAACTCGATAGAACAAAGTCCTCAAAAGCTATGAACTATTTCATTCCAGCTTTATACATATATGAAGTGAGGGAGCTTAGACAATAACTTATGACTTTTTTTCATTTTCATTTTATCCGTCTTACCTTATACAGGAATCCCTTATTCTTCGATTTCTTTCAGTTTTTTGCTGATTTCTCCATTTACTCTACGTTTCTTATTCTTTAATTCATTTTATTACCTCCAACCTACATGCACTTCTCTTTTATCTTCTATTAGTATTTTGCTGTCATTGCCTTTCTCATTTTTGTTGTGTGTCTGAGCCACAATTGTTTTATTGCAATGTTCTTGACAATGTCCTGTATTTTTTCTCATTTCTTTCCTAATCCTAAGAATGTATTTGAACTGAAATAGATTCCTAAATGAATACATCGTATTATTTTTTCAGAGAGTAAAGTTGATATGAATTCAGAAAAGGACAAATATAAAGACTTTCGATTCACAAAGTGGATGACAAAAAATGTTGGTCTGCAAGGAATACCTCCATCAGCATTTTTCAGCACTCCGAATAAACATTTGGCTGAACATTGTGTTAGATATTGTTATATGAAGGTAGGTTAATTGAAAATCATATGTTTCTATTTATAAGTTGACAGAAATATAATATCTGTCATGAAGATTGTTTTGGTCGAAGTCGATAATTCCATTTTATTTTGAGACTGATTCTATTCATTTCACAGAAAACTGAAACATTGGAACAAGTTGAAAACATTTTAAAACAATGGAAGACTAGTGAAAAATGAAGTGCTTGTATTAAAAAGTAATAAAAACTTATTTCAGAAAACCATGTTTCTTTAACCCTTCTCCGCTTAAAGGAATTTAAAAAACAATTTTTGTCGCCAAATTAGTTCAAGTGCCCTTTATAATTACACAGCGTGTGAGTGTCATCTGTCATTTTCATTATAATTAATTTTCCAGTTCATCTCAAGTGTGTTTCGCGATTTCTACAATAGATAAATATAAACCAAGAATCTTTACAATATAACAGGGATTTCGTGTGCCGAAGCGCTGAAAAAGTTACATTAAACAGATCTAATGTTTCGATCCTTACTACGTGGAATCTACTCATGTTACTTTTTAAATTAAACTATCTGTTTCTTAATAATTCCATAATATAACGAAGAACTTTTTTTTATTACTTTGACACTCGTCATTCGGCTAGTCACAACAGGAACAAACTATTAATATATGAAAAATATTCACCTCACTCACACCTTTCCAATTCTAAGTGAAGACAGAACCACGTACCTAAAAATACAACAAGGATATAACAGGGTCACTCGCTTCTTGTCTAGGGGCCCGTCAAGACATTATTATTTATCACAAACAAAACTAGGCTACGGAAAGGTAGGAATGACTACAATGGTTCATACATTCACAATCATACCTTTGATGCAAATATGAATTTCATCAGAACGTTATATACTTCCATTTTGTTTAAAGCTTAAAGATGGCAGATATTGAAAGGTGGGAAAAAACCGTTTCTTATTAGATCATTAATAGTTTCTTGGTGTTGACACAACTCTGTGTCAAGACTTTCTATTTTATTTAAATATGCTGGATAACATGCGTGTCCAAAGCGTAGTCTAACAATAGTTGTAATATATTTACGTAGGCAGGAATAAAAATTGAACCAACAGCAGTTCGGAATTTCTTCTTGAATATTGGGTATTTTATAATAAACGTTCCAAGACTTTTTCCATAGACAACTTTGTTTTTGTCTAGAATTAGTAAATGCGTCTGGTACAGTAAAAGAATAGATAGATAAGGCGCCATTTTCTACTGCATTTTTAGCTAAACGATCTACTTGTTCATTATGTTTAAGTCCTATATATGCTTTGATTCATATTCGCTGCTCATGTCTATTTTCTTTTTTTAATTGAAATAACATTTTTTTTATAGAATAGATAAAGATTATCTGATAAAGCAGGTATAGTAGGATTTTGTATGGCTGTTAACACAGACAGAGAATCAGTTAATATAATAGCTGAACTTTTTCCGGACGAAGAAAATTTTTTTATCGATTCATAGATGCCCACAGCTTCAGTACTAAAAACTGAGAAGTCTGATGGGAGCTTAAACAGTTTTTCAACGTTATTATCTGGAATGTAGAACGCACATCCAGTTCCATATAAAGTTTTGGAAGCGTCTATATATATATATATATATATATATATATATATATATATATATATATATATATATATTGAACCAGATATCATAGATATTAAAAGAATAAGTTCTATAAAACTATGTTGCTAGTATGAAAATGTATGAAAATAATATAATTTAAAGAAAACACAATTAAAAGGGAAACACTTTTCTTAATTCAAAAGCATATCAAGTAAAGATATATTAAATAATAGCCTATAACAATATAATAAATAAGGAAATTACCTCAATAATAACATAAAATATAGAGATTGCCTAACCAATGTAATGATGTAAATAAAGTTGCCTAAGACGAAGAATATCTTCTGTAACGTGATCAGCTGTTCACCTAAAAAGAAACAATTATATTATCAAGTCAAGCGAATTTTAGATATAAGTAGTTACATTAGAATACAAATATAAATGTTTATTAGAATAAGGAGTATAGTTTTTCATAGATAAACAATTAAACATAAAGAAAAATGTCTATAAAATGAACATAGGATTAAATAATAATTTATTAATTGCGTTAGTAGAAATAAGTTAATACAAGAATTAGATGGAGAATACATAAAGGGATTTATGATTTAAGTTATATAATTGTAATAGTAATAGATTGTTTATGACAATATTAGATAGAACTATTTAAACAACATCTATGTATATAACCAACTCTAATTTATTTGTATGATTAAATTTCAAAAGACTCTCTACAAGTGTATTAGAAATGTGAAATAGAATATTTATGAACTTTTCTATTAAGTAAACCCAAATCAAATAATTCAATTGCATAGGACAATATCTGATTGGTTAGAAACAAAATGACAGATAAAATTTGCAATCAACAAGTATTGAAACAAACTTTGATAGATAGTGACCTGAAAACAAACAAAAGACTTTGTTTGTTGAAAAAAAGTGAAAATCGAGAGGAAGCGTGGAGGAGGAGAAGTGGCGTCGAAAGGTGTGGACTGTGTGTGAGAGTGTTCCCGAAATTTTTATGAAATTCCCTAAATAACTTAATAAATTGTAACATAACTATGAAAAACAATCTTGTGTAGTACTCACTGATAATCATACACAGTTGTTCTGCAAAAAAACCAGCAGAATTTCTCCAGAAATTGGTATTGGAACTGCAGAGAAGTATTCCTGGGGTCCAGAAGAGTTATCCCATTTCCAGAGCATCAGGTCAGTGTTCTTTTAAACTATTATTGGCCAATAATAAGCAAAAAACTCAAATAAGTGCTTAGTTTCGTATTTTGATAAACATTCACAACAATGATCGATCTAAAATATAAAGAAAACGGACTTTATATAATTAGTTAATAAATTAAATCTTTAATAATAACAAAAAGGCCTAATTTCAATATATAAATAATTCAAAAGAACGTACACCATTTTATCATAAGATGATGCTTAACTTGTTTCCATGTAATCTGTCTATCTGTTTATAAATTGTATAATAATTCCATGTCTATATAAATATTTTAATACTTTTCTTCCACAGCATATTGATAACAGTTTCATGTATATTTTTCACATAAATTCTGGTATGTTTTATTCCATCTAAACGTTTCTTGATTGTTATATCTATGTCATACTAACGAGCCACAGAAGCTCCATCTCACGTTATTAAAATTATGTTCATTTTACGCATGACTGGATTTTGAGCATGCGCACCGTTAAAAATATAAAATAAATAATTTCTTTAGAGGTGACCATAGGCGTCTCAAATAATTATTATCACATATAAAATATTTAATTTAAAATTAAATGTTGTTATAAGTAAAGTGTTTCTTTTATTTAAATGAAGGTAATACGTTTGAATGCCAGGACTCGAAGAGTAGAAAGTGTTTCATGCTCCCGAATAATTAAAATAAATTAAATTACAAAACAATATAATAATAACCAACTGAGCTAGCCAAAATTTAAATAAAATTTTCTACATATAAAAATAATAATAAGTAAGTAATAACAATAAATAAATAGTAGTTCAATATATATATATATTATATATATATATATATATATATGTATATATATTTATATATATATATATATATATGTATATATATATATATATATGGAATCAGGATAATTTTCTAAAATGGTGTTTAAAATTGTGAGACTGATCATAGGATTTACATGATATCTGGGTTGAATAACATTAAAGATATGAAAGAGTAGTCAATATCATCTAAAATTATATTTTTTCTGATCCAATTATTCATAGATTGTTGTTGTCTCGGAAAGCATGACAGAGAGGCTGTGAATTTTTGCGGATCTAGTAGTTGTTAGTTAAATCAAATTCGTTTAATTTACATAACTTGTGATATAAAAATTCGTTAGAAGACATAATTTTTATGAGGAATTTATGGCTACAATAATTTCTTCTATACTTTAAGGGATGTTCTAAAGCTTCCACGTGAAGTGCCTCAATGGGAGTAGACCTCATAGTACCCATACAAACACGTAAGGCTTTATTTTAAAACGTGTCAATTTTTTGTAAATGTTGTTTACTTGCGGATCCATGAAGTGTACATCCATAATCTATTATGGATCTAATGTAAGATCTATAGAAAAGTAGCGAAGTAGACACATCAGCTCTCCACCAAGTTTTAGAAATGGATTTAAAAACATTCATACCTCTGTTGCATCTATTCAATATATGTTCGATGTGGGGTTTCCAGGTTAACTTCCTATCAACTATCATTCCCAAGTATTTTATTGATATACAAAAGGAAAACGCTTGTGTATTCAAGTTAATCGTATCGATGTCAGGGACATTATGTCTAGAAAAAATGCAAACTGATGATTTCGTGGGAGATACTTGAGAAACCCATTTTTAATAAACCATTTATAAGCCGATCCGTATATTTTATCTAACGTCTCCACACCATCTTCATATTTTTGGACCTCTGAATATGAGCAAAAATCATCCGAATACTGAATTATTTTCGGGGTGATATTATCAACGTAAATACTATGAAAATCAGCTGTATACAAATTAAAAAGCAGTGGACTCAATACTGAACCCTGGGGTAGTCCTAAATTATTATAACGAGGTCCTTCTTCTTCTTCTATCGTCATTCTCTCATTACTGAGAATCGTGATAACTGACAGCTTGTGACGTTATTTCTTTCCATTGACTCCGATCCCGTGCTATATTTACAGAGCCGCGGAACGAACTACCGGTGGCTTTTTGGATCTGATCAGCTCATCTGATTGGTGAACGTCCTCTGGACCTTTGCCATTCTGTGTTTCCCGACACTATCAGCCCCTCCAAGTTGTTTTGGTCTCTTCGCACGATGTGTCCAAAAAATCTCAATATGTTCGCCAGGCAGGCAGACGAGAGTCTAAGGCGGATGTTCAGTTCTCTAAGGATTGACTCGTTCGTCCTGTGTGCCGTCCACGGAATTCTGAGCATGCGTCTCCAGCACCACATCTCGAAGGCATTAAGTCTTTTTCTGTCTGCTGCTTTAATTGTCCACGTTTCAACTCCATATCAGAAGATGGAAAAAATCAACGATTGAACGAGTTTCATTTTAATGTTTTTAGAAATAGATCTATCTTGTGTAGTCGACTCATTGCACCTCAGCTAGTCCAATTCTCCTTCGGAAATCACTTTCACTTGAACCCGTGTTACTAATATATGAGCCCAGGTACATGATATGGTCAACGATTTGTAGAGCATCTGTCAATTGCAGAGTGTTTGAACGAACTACTATCATAATTTTGGTTTTCTCCGCGTTTATCATAATGCCACAGTTATTGCTCTCTGTCTCCACTCTGTTTAGGAGATCCAGAATTTCCTCTTCTGACGCAGCTTTTAATGTTGTATCGTCTGCATATCTCAGATTTGTGATCTTTTTACCCGCAATTGAGATTCCTCCATGCCATTCAGCCAATGCCTTTCTCATTATGTATTCTCCATGGATGTTAAGAGATATAGAGAGAGGATGCATCCCTGACGAACGCCCCTGCAGGTCTTAAATGGGTCAGATGTTCAGGCACTCCCATCTCTCGGAGAACTCTCCACAGCATATTCCCGTTGATACAGTCAAAGGCCTTTTGGTAGTTCAAAAAGCAGATGTTTATTGGGATATTGAATTATCTGCATTTCTCTATGAGTTGTCGTAGATTAAGCATCTGTTCTCTGGTATCCTTGCCCTTCACAAACCCTGCCTGTTCCTGGGGAGTCTGTCGATCCAGATATGTCTCTAAACGTCGCTTTATAATACGAAGTAGAATTTTACTCGGATGTGATATCAAATAAATGGTACGGTAGTCGCTACACTTTGTGGTTGCACCTTTTTTATGACGTGGAATGAATATAGAGGTAGACCAGTCCTTGGGCCAGAGACCATGCTTCCAAATTATATTACACAGATCGGTTAAGATTTTAATGCCCTGTTGATCCAAATTCTGCATCAGTTCTCCCATTATATTGACACCGCCTGGTGATTTTCCTCTTTTCAAATGTGCTATTGCTCCCTCTACCTCTGCACGCATGATGTCAGGTTTCTGCGTTATATTATTTATATTGAGAATTCCATCGTCTCCTTCTAGGGTCTGCTGTTCTTCGAACAAATCTGTGCAATATTTCTGCCAAACGTTTAATATTGCTTCGATGTCCCTAACGACAGCGCCATGTTCAGTTTGAATTGCATAATTGCGGAGTTTGAATTATCTTGCGAGAAGTTTTACCTTTTGAAACAGATCTTTGGTTAAATACTGTCTCTGAAAATATCCAATTCTTCTGGTGTTAACCTATTCTGCCTGGCCGAGGTTCTACGAATATTCTTGAATCTAAGTCTGAAATCCATAACTAGCAGTTGATGGTCACTACCACAGTCCGCACCTGGAAAAGTTTTAGCATTACTCACAGAAGTTTTCCATCTTGTATTGATTAAGATAAAATCTATTTGATTTCTATATCTTTCACAGTGCGATTTCCACGTGTAGAGTCTGCATGGATCATTCTTGAAATATATGTTCATTATGGAGAGTCTCCTTTGCAAGTAGAAATCCATCAGTTTTTTCCCCTTTTATTCCTATCACCCAGTCCAAACGACCTGTCTCATGTAGTGGTCCATGTTCGTGGCACCTATTTTAGAGTTAAAATCTCCCAATGTAATTGTAATATCTTTGTTGGGAATATTGACAAGTTCAGTATCTAGAGCAGTAGATCTGAATTATGTGCAGAATGCATGTTGAACTTTGGAAACGGAGGTGAATGATCCTGTCATTAATTGCATCATAACTACAAACAAAATTCTGCAATTTCTTGGGCACTATTATCGCGACACCGTCAAGACTTTCCTCTGCATGGCCTAAGAAATAAATAATATTGCCTAAAATACTCTGGAAGTGACCCTTCTCCTTCCAGTGAGTATCACTGATTCCTCGGATATCAATATTATCTGTCTTCTCCTTTTCGATTATTTGGAGCTTTCCTGGTTGTTGTACCAGTCCCCTCACATTCCAGGTAGCTAGTCTTTTGGGTTTTCGGAGAGTCAGTCTATTTTGACTATGTGTGTTCACTTTCAAATCAGTTCCACCCGGAGATCCGATTGAGGAACTATTTAGACTCCGGACTTGTTTTGAATTGAAAGTTGCCATGATTCTCTTGCGAATGAAACATTTTTTATATTCGAAAGTGGTTTCTTCTTGCCTTCCTTCAGTCTGTTACAGGTATTTTGTCCTGTTTGCTGAGAGTTATGGTTACACCGCCGATGTTCGGTCGTCAGAGCCTCGTTCGTTATCTAGTAGGGTGCACCGGGTGATCAAAAATCACTACTCTAGCAGGTGAGGTTGAAATTTGGGTAGTTTCGATGTTCTGATAATTAGTACTACCCCTTACACCCCAAAAAACGAGTTGATTATTATGAGTTCTTATATACAATTTTCTATGAAAATAAAAGTTAATGATTACAACAGTTAACCGAGTCGGTATTAGGGAGTTATGAATCATTTTTTTCTCTCAAAATAGGTGAGAAGACGCTATCATAAGCACCTTCAATATCTAGGCAAAGTGTAGGTAAATATCTATTGATGGAATAAGTATTTTGAATATCGATTACGAGAATTGTTAGAGCGTCAATTGTACCACAACCATTTCTGTAGCCAAACTGGGTTCTTGGAAGGGGATTTTTCTGAAATAACCACCATTCAAATCTGTGCTTAATGGTACGTTCTGAAGTTTTCAATAAACAAGACATAAGTGAGATAGGACGATAGGATTTAGCATGATTGGGATTTTTACCTGGCTTGAGAATAGGAATAATGATGACATCCTTCAACTCATTAATTATCGATAGATTATTCAGTATGTCATTAAATATATCAATTAACATGCATTTCGCAAAAACAGGAAGGTTATCAATCATAGAATCATAGGATATATAGGATATTTAATTTCATCAAGTCATGGACTAGTACTGATTCGATTTTTAAGAACATAGTTTAACTCGGTTAAAGTTATGGGTTTTGTAAGAAAATTATTCTGATTACTAGAGGATGTTACAACAGGACATGACATTGCAGCAAAGGGAGGAGAAATTTTGCCAAAAAATTCTTCGATCCAGATATCATCTAAAGCAGTGGTCGCCAACCTCTCAATGTGTTGAGCTACTTTGTTAATTTTGGAATAAACAGCGAGCTACCCACACGGAAGCCACGTAACTCAACGTAAATGGAATAATTCACAGTTAATTTATCATTATATGTATTTATTTTACTATTTAACTGGTAATACATAGGTACTAATAATAAACAACTAATAACAAAATAACTAATATTACTAGTACGTACTTGTTCATAGCTACATTCCTACCTACCAAACGAAGATGTTTGAAAAATGAACACAAACTTTTATCCAGCCACAACGGCATGTCACGTAAGATTTAAAAATAGCTAATAATAACAACAAAAAAGTAAGGCACTATCATAAACATAAACATTGAAAAATAAAAAAGTACGTTCAATGAGAAGGCTGACACTCAGACTCATCGATAGTTTTTTTAATGTTTACAGTATAATTTGATACATCCATTCGAATACAATTATCCAAATGTTCATCTGTGAGTCGATTGCAATATTTGTTCTTAATAAACTTCATATTGGAAAAAGAAGATTCACACAAATAGGTTGAACTGAATAATGCTTTCACTTTCAAGGCAACACGCCATATAACTGAATATTTGTCTTTACTTAAAATAGGCCAGATACATTTGGTACTTGAGACTAACGATTTCAAGGCTAAATCATTTCGAAACTCAATTACTTCCATTTCTGTTGCAGCGTTGTCTTCGCCAAAGTTCTGCATAACACAAGCTGCAAACTGTTGGATATTAATTTCCATAAAGGGTGAAACAACAAACTGCGCTACTAAAGACATTTCGTTGAAATACTTAAAACGATTTTTGAAGTTATTCTTCATGGTAGAAACTATTTCTACATGATATTTGCTGTCATAGGGTTCTAATGGATTTTGAGATATTTTTTCTGAAAGAATAGGAAAATGCTTGGCATCGCTGTTAATTAGGTTTTGTTCTCAAAACTCCAGATTTTTGATAAATTCTTTTATATCAGAAATCATTTCCGCTAGTTCTTTGTCTCTCCCCTGAAGCTGCAAATTAGGTTCGCTTAATTCAACTATAATGTCCACGAGAACACCAAAATCTCTAAGCCATATTGAATTTTCTAGTTCCGGAGTCGGTTCATCGCGTTGTTTGAAAAATTGAACTATGCCAGAGAGGACATCATTAAAACGTTTCAGCACCCGTCCTCTACTTAACCATCGGACTTCAGAGTGAAGGAGTAGGTCCCCGTATTGACAGTCAACTTCATCGGCCAAGGCTTTGAATAATCTTCTTTGTAACACTTGAGCTTTAATCTTGTTCACCATTTTTACCACCAGTTTCATAACGCTGTTTAGTTTCACGAAATTCCCACATAATGCTTGCTGATGGAAAATGCAGTGGCAATAGAGAAATTGCGGAAAAGTTTCATCTTTACGACATAACGCCACCAGACCCTTATCACAACCCACCATAGCTGGAGCGCCATCGGTTGTCAAGCCTACCATTTTCGATATTGGAATTTTTTCGGAAGAAATAATATTTTTTAAATGAGAAAACAACTCCTGTCCAGTAGTGTGTCTTTTCAGTGGAATAAACTTCAAAAGATCTTCTTTAATCGTAAAATAAATAAAAACCATCCTGACAAACACGGCCATCTGGGCAGTGTCAACGACATCTGTTGATTCATCCAGTTGAAGTGAAAAATAAACACAGTTACCTAAGTCAGTTCTTAACTGTAAAAAAGTATCATTGCTCATTACTTCTACGTCTCATCACTGTATTAGCACAAAGTTGTATAGATTTTCTAGCTGAAACTATCTCGTCTTTATTTCTAAAGTTGGCAAATAACGAATCACCAGCTTTTAAAAACGCCTGTTTTATCATTTCCCCGTCTTCATGAGGTTCCTTTTTTTGTGCAATTATCTGGGACACAGATAGTTGCAGCCTTATTTTTGTCGACTGTTCTTAAAAATATTGATTGTTGTCCAATTAACTGTTTTCTTAACTGTTTCAGTTTCTCCTTTCTGGCGGCAGAATGTAGTGGGAATGATTTTTCAAAATTAGATTGTACAGTTTTATGATGTCTCTCACAATTTCCTTTTTTAGCAACGGAGACCGAAGTATTACATAACAAACAGAATTTTTATCTTTAATTTCTGTAAAAAAGTATTGTTCTTCCCATTACGAATGAAAGTGGTATGTCTTTACCTTCTTACAACTGCTTGCCATAATATTATTAATTGTTGTTCTCTACTAACCCAACCGTTGGACGTTGGTTACGCGTTCAGTTTTAAACTAAGCGCAATGTCGCCGCGCCGTGCGTATTTATCTCGTTCAAAGCAATCCTGATCGTTCTCGAACACTAACGCGCTGGTCCGGCTGGTCGGTTCTAGCCGATTCTAGCTTGATGGCGTCAGCGGCAGATCGCTCACCGCAACGTTGCCGCTGTTTATGTTTAATATTATGACAATTAAATTTTTTTGTGGAATTTTCGGAAGCTTCTCTGATTTTTGCAGTTTGTATTTTTCAAATTAAAATCGTTGTGAGAGCTACCAGAATTGCCTCCGCGAGCTACCGGTAGCTCGAGATCGACAGGTTGGCGACCACTGATCTAAGGGCTCGACGTTGGAGATTGGTTTTCTATAAATCTTTCTAGCTTGTTTCCAAAGTGAAGAAGACGAAACAGATTTATTAAGAGAAGAAACATACCCAATCCAGTTTTGTTTAGCTATAGCTTTAAATTTTTCGTGTCGAAAAAGCAAAACGTCTATCTTTTAAAACCTTTTCACAATCTGAATTCTACCCAGGTGGGGGATAAAGTTTTATGTTTTTATTAGTTTTGAATTGTGGTATCGCAATGTGTGCAACATAATTTATACTGCTGATTAGGTTTTGATATTTATCTGATGTGAAAGATTAAAGAGAAACCTTCTTGAAGAATATTTTCAATTGTACCAGTATATAATGGCCAGTTAGCTTTTTTTATGTTCCATTTATTTTTTAAGGAGTATTTCGTTAATAACGTGGTCAATTGGAAGCTCCATAAGAATAACTAAGTGATTCGGTCCTAATGCAACATCTAATACTGGCCAATTAATTCTATTAGCAAGTTGAGGAAATCAAAAGGTGATATCTATCGCAGAAACATTTTGATTATGGCGAGTTAAAAATGTGGGTTGTCCGTTATTCATTACCGTTAGATTAAGATCATTTGCAACTTGGATTAGCTGTATACCAACTGTGTCATTATGATGTGCACCCCACAATGAATGATGTGCATTGAAATCACCGCCCACGATTATAGGATTTTTTGCTTGTGAAAAAAGTGTAAGCTAATCATTAACAGAACATTTAATTTTAGGTGGTTCGTAAACAAAAAGAAGGCTCAGTTCCAATTTACCGTATTCAATTTTTATGCCACAAATTTCCACGCTTCTACACACATTCATATTAATTATAAATTCACAAAAAATTATCGAATAATGAACTAAAATGGCAACACCACCATAACCATCATGTCGGTCTTTACGGATCATATTATAACCGTTATAAAAATATTGTATATTTTTTTTAAACCAAGTTTCACTAATAAGTGCCACATAGATTTTTCTAGAATATAAAAAGTGAGCAGCAGTTAGTCGATTATATCAAACATGCTGCTAATATTCACTACGGCCTAACTATGTCCCAGACTCAGAAATTAGATTATGGATATGCCTACGCCCTCACGAAGTAAGTACCTCTTAGAGAAGAAAAGAAAAAAGCTAGCCTTGAGAAAGCCTGAAGCAATGAGCATTTCTCGTTCAACAGCTTGTAGCAAATCAAATGCTATCGCAGTTTTTCCAATTATAAGAAGCTTCTTGCAAAGAGAAGCTTTGAACCACATGAATTATGGAATGACGTCGACAGTGGCTGCTCGACTGTACAAGCACATTTCTTACACCATTCTGTAACGTCTTGGCGACAGTTGACCCAGTAGAATCGTTCACGAACTCTAGCTAAGGTGTTCCCAACTCCGTAATGTTCACCTGAACGTCTGCTATGAAGTTCTTCCAACACTTTACGAACAAGTGATTTAGGCAAGACAAGTTGGTGGACCGTAGATACACCGTCAAAGCTCTCCCATGTCCGATGGAGTACACCATCGTGAAGAGTAAGGGAATCCCATTGATTCCAGTATCTTTTGATCGTTTAACCATACTTGGACACTTCTTGCCAATCGGGTCTAACTCTGTTTTGTAGCCATATCCGGACAACTTTTAAGTCTTCATCTTTCTTTTGAAATTTTCTTAGGTTTTCTACTGATCACATGTTTTCGTCCGAGCCACTTCTTATTGTTGTTGCATGCAGCAATTCTATCTTTTCATCTTTGTTTTTTTGGTTATTATTACTTTCTTTTTCCTCAATACTTTGGCAATATCTGCATTGTTGTTGAGTACATGGCCTTCAGGATAGGGTATCCGCATTTCCGCGATAGCGTTCTTTTCTATAAACTATTTCAAAATTGTACTGCTGAGGTCTTTCTAACCATCTTGCAATTTGTCCTTCCGCATTTTTAAATTTCGTCAGCCACTGTAGTGCTTTATGGTCGTTTCTGATGATGAAGGTTCTGCCATAAACGTATATATGAAAGTGTTCAATAGCCTTTACAATTGCTAACAGTTATTTTCTCGTAACGCAGTTTGTGTGAAGGTTTGGCTATATTTCTAAGGGTTTAAACTAATTTACGGTAATTTGTACAAAGACCCAAAAAAAGACGAACCTCATGTTTATCTCTTTGTTTTGGCCAGTCTTGAATCGCTGAAATTTTTGCCGGATCAGTTTTTATTCCATCTGCTCACACAACATGACCCAAATATAGAACCTTACGTTGAAATAAGGAGCATTTCTTGTAATTCACTTTAAGTTTGCAGTTTTCAGTCGGCTGAAAACTTCTTCAAGATTGTTTAGATGTTCGTCGAATGTTTTTCCCATTATAATGATGTCATCTGAATAACACGGACAGGTTTTCCACGTCATTCCTTTTAACACCATCTCCATAAGTCTTTCAAAAGTGGTTGGGGCATTGCATAGACTAAATGGAAGTACTTGGTATCGATAAAGGCCATTTCCAGCAGAGAAGGCTGTTTTATCTCTATCATCATGATAAACTTCAACTTGCCAGTATCAGCTCTTTAAGTCTAATGTGGTAAACCACTAAGAGCCGGATAGCATGTGCAGTGAATCGTGTGAACGTGGCAGGGAATGGCTGTCTTCTACAGTAACTTGATTTAATTTGCGATAGTCAACGCAGAATCTTGTACTTCACTTTTTCTTAGTCACATATGTTCTCCCCCGGCTTGAGACTCTTCCTCAGGTTGTGATATTCGACTCCAGTTAATGTATCTTTATAGCAATCACTGGGATGGGGTGAACAATCGATATTAAATTGGACGCCACCAGCTTTTTAAGCGATACTTAAATTAAACAAAATACTAAAAAGGTTAAAAGCTGGAAAACCTTATATTTACTTTAACTTAACAAACGAAATAGTAAAAATATTTTAACGCGATGGTCCAAGTTAATATAAATTGCTGAAAATCAAATATCAAATGTTCAGCAAATTATATTTATTAATAACTCAATAGATAATTCACATTAACTGCATATCTAAAATACAAGACGAATACGAACGTCGTTATACAATAAAAATCTCCAATTCTAGATTTCCATGAATTGAATATAAGACAAAGGACTTATCTTTGGAGAGGTTCTGGAATTATTCAGCTCTCAGCTAGGTCCTAGTCGATGGAGATATGGTCTTCAATCCATCCCGGTCGGTTATATGTGTCTCTAGGGTGGTGTTGTCATAGGACCTACCCAGGGGCTGCAGAGCTGAGGAAAGAAAATAGAGTAAAAATCAAGGAAAAATTCTGGGAAGGAAGGAATAAATAGAACAGATAGGAAGCTTATGCTTCAACACATAAAAAACTGAATCTAGTTTTTAAAATAAAACTAACAGAAGTCTGTTCTATCATATTCGCTTTGTTCCCTAAATAAACAGAAAATGCGGGATTATAAAAAAGCTAAAAAAATAATGAAAAGATATTATTAAAAATTTGCTTCAAAAAGAATATGAAATGTTTCTTTTTTACAATAAAAAAGAATTAAACATACAAAATTCATCAAACGCCAGCCGATATTATAATTTTAAATCAAACAGTAAAAACATCGGGAAAAATATTTCAAAAATCTAACTCACCAGCAAATATGTGAAACCACAACGATATAGGTACTAACTCATGAATTTTACTGATAGGAAGAGACTTTTCCAATGTACGATATCGTTTAAATACACGAATTTTGTTAAAGAAACAAGTTTTTTAATTTCGAAACATTAGTACGACGAAATTAAAATACCATAGTCCGATAGAAATCGTAACAAGCGATCGGCTTGTTACAACTAAAACACCTGGAGAACACCACGGTCCAGATGAGTTTTCAATATTGTTCTCATCCAACATGTCTTGTGTCATATTCGCTACAACTTTTTGTTTAGCGAATGGAAGTCTTCTTGGGTTTTGACGTATCGGTGGTGCATCACTTGTATTAATTCTATGGTGGACCAAGTTGGTTTGCCCTGTAGATTTTCCGGTTTCGAAAAGGCTAAGGTGATTCAAAACAAATTTCTTCGCCTTGCTCGCTTCTTCGGGTGTTAGTTTGTCAGCCTTTGATGAGTGACTCTATGAGTTGGTCGTCGACTTTATTTTGTGGCTCTTTTTCGGGTTTGGGTTATCTCGTAAATTCATTATGCTCTTCACTGGTTCACAATATCCCAACTCGTGATTTTTCTTTAGTTCAACTGGTCTCCTAGATGTATTGGCAACGCGAACATGAGTTTGCTGCTCTATTTTTACCTGATATTTGGCTACCATTACTCCATCTTCTGTCGGTTTACGTGGTTCAATAAACCCAATAGTCTGATCTTTAGATTTTTCTTCAAGATGAGCCATGACAATGCTTTCTGAATTTGCCGGAATTCTTATATTTTCATCAACTATAACATTCATTTTGTGCAATTGATCATTTTCACCACTGAGGATTATGGATAAAATTTTGTTTTTCACATCTATTATAAATTTGTCTTGCATAATGTCTAAACCGAAAATACATTCATCCATAATGTTTGCTACCATAAATGAGTGAACTATAGCCGTGTTGCCAATTCAAATGGATGCTGTTACTTGTCCCAAAATCGGAGTAGTTTGACCTGTTGCGGTTTCCAGCACAAGGCCTTTAGGTGTTGTTGCGTTTCTGTGTCAACATATCTGGGCATACAAATGATCTAGTTGCCACAGTGTCTACAATAAATTTGCAATCGTGAATTTCTAGTTATCCCCTAACAGTTGAATTTCGGCCATTATTAAACAAAGAATATGAGCGAATCGTGGGGCTTTGAATGGTTTTAGTTGACGACCGCCCCGAATAGTCGACTTTTAGTAGTTTTCCTGGTTACTAGTATTAGAGCGCCGATCAGGTGTTGGTGATCGACATTGGTATGGAGATGATTTTCTAGGGTTATTTCTTGTGCGACTATGAGCTCTGTTCCTAGCTGGGCTCTTCGAGGATGTACGTTATCTTTATATTGTCTGGTTATCTAAGTTCCTAACTTGGCTTCGAAATCTTGATGGAACTCTACATATTCTCTGCAGATGTCCAATTCTTCCGCAGTTGAAACATTACCGGCATTCTTGAATTGGTGTATGACTTTGTAGCGTGTCTTTCAGTAAGTTTCCTATTCTGGCCATAACTTCGGTTCAATTTTCCTCCTCGAAGTGATTGCGCGTAATTTTGGACGTCCGGTTTTGGAAATGGTTTTACCAGCTTCGAATTCTTGAGCAAAAGTTGATACTTCTTGTAGTGTCAGATGGTGGCGTAATCCAAGAGCTTGTTGCATTTCTGTATCTCTTAAACCATCAATGAATGCTTTAGCGCCAAATTATTCTAAAAATTCTTCAGGTGCCTGTGGATAGGCAAAACTTAATAGTCTTTCTATGTCACTTCCATATTCTTGCAGGCTCTCGTCTAATTTTTGCATGCGCACCTTCAATTGACTTTGAAAAACTTGTTTTAAATGTTGCTCTCCATACCTGTTCTCCAAAGCTTGGATAATGACGTCATAGCTAGGGTTGCCTTGGGGTAATAACTGCAGAGTGCTTGCGGCTTGTCCACGAAGAGCAATCATAAGGGAGGTGGCTTCCTATTGATCATTCCACCCATTGGCACTAGCTGCTGCTGCAAATTGGCGTCGAAATGTCTCCCAAGATGATTGGCCATCATATGTAGGTGGCTTGGTAACCTGGTTGTGTCACAAATTTTCTATTTCAGTTCTGGCACTATCGCTAATGAAACTGGTATCATTGGGATTTGCTTCTATTTTCTTTACTAATGCATCTAATTTTTGTCTTATGTCAAGCTGGTCCGATTCTAAATCTTTCTCTGTCGTTTTTATATCTTCCTCTACTGTTTTTAAATATTTTTATACTTACTAAATCTTCCTTCCTCTCTTTGTTTTTATATCTGTTTTTAAGACTTCTTCCATTGCATCTATTGTTTTATCTCAGGCCGCTATTTCATTTTTAAAGGTAGAACTAAAATCGAACAGTACCTTTAATATTCGCTTCCTTTCCTCCTTCTTCACGTTCCTCCTGTATTCCCCTTCTTCCTTTTCTTGTTTTCTACGGTTCTCCCTTTCTCGCTTTCTTTTCCGTTCCTCTTCCTCCTTTTCTTGATTTTTTGCCCCATCATCTGAAGAAACCATGCTGTTGCTCCTCTATTAGCTTCCATACCGGTGTCGTAATTTGTACTTCTAGTATTGACTATAAATTACTTTTACCGCTATCACAACTGTTATAACTTTCAACACTTGGCAAAATACAATACTACTTTTTAACAATTCAACTTATTAACACATCAAACTTTTGACTGACTGACTCTGCCACAACCGATCTCTATTTATATATAGAAAGAACTTCCCAGAAAGGACTAGAATATTCTATAACATATTAGTTCTTCAATATGGAACACAATAGAAAAATCTTGAAAATTCTAGACTGTCACCTTGACATGTGCCGGTGACTACTCCGCATATTCAGCTCTCTTCTTATTATCAGTCCAAGTTGTCATTCTGATATTCATAGAACAGGTGTAACAATACAATTTACCATATAATTACAATCATCCCATGTCACATACATTATCAGCATACAATTCAATCATACATAGAGCACTTTCAGTACCTATGAACGAATACAATTTTGACAGAGAAATCAACACAAATGAACAAATAGCAATATCCGTTACACATAATAAATATATTACTTAATAAAAAAGAGAAAAAAGTGGCATTGCAACTAATATTTCCTAAACAAACTGAAGAAATATGAAATTAGAAAAACCATCACATATGCTGTTAATATTTCTAATAAAATTTCAGATAGTAACTTTAGCAACAAATACAACAATATCTTTTTAAACAAAATGTATTGTGAGTACAAAATTGTTAATCGTAGAAACAAAAATGTCCCCATTAAAAAAGTCTAGTGTATATAAACTTAAATGTCCAGAATGTAATGCTGTTCTATTTGGGTCAAACCCTACAAATTAGACTCAGTGAGCACTTACGAGCATACAGATTAAAACAACCAGAGAAATCACAATAAGCAAACATCTACCTTGACACCAAACATTCATTAAATCCGAACACAGACCTGAAATACTACATATTTGTGACAAGAAACAAGAACTAGATTTCCTTAGGGATTAGAAGACACTTAAGAGACCTACAATATGAAGTCGTAAATGAACACTATTAAACAAAGTAATAATTGTAAAGATCAGCAGATATAGTTTTCCTGATTTCCTATGTCATTGCACAGTTCTACTGATCTTACATGGGAAAATATACCCAGATTATCCCCATAGGACAAATAATATCTAAGCTTCAATATTTGTAAAATCCTCTTCTCTTTTCTATTAATATATATTGAGTCAATCACGAGATAGGTCATTTCTTGGTCTAGCCAAAAATTATTATTAAACATGAAATTTAACCTCTGTTATTCAGACGATGAAATTTTTTATATCGAAACAATTATCAGTTTTCTCGTATTTTTAACATTTTTTTATCATATTGTGGAATTATTTAGAAAGTTTAAAAGTAAAGTTGAATTAAGTTTTTGTTTTGTATTTGATTCAGGTTAAATGGCGTCTGTTTTTAATTGGTAATATTGTACATATTTGGTGGACGAACTTTGAACTGGCTATAGTTAAAGTAAGCCTGTAGCAGAGTAAAGCAACAATTTCATACACAGTTTCGTAGTAGATATTTTGAACCCTTTAACAAAAATGTTATGTTACGTTAATGTCTAAAATATTATTTATAAACAAAACCGTCAGCTCCCTACCTCCTCCCACTATTACCTCTAAACAATCAGTTGTCCATAGTTAGCGACTGCAACTTGGAACTTATTTAAAAACCATCTCTTCTAATTAAAAGGTGAATTTCATAGGAGTCATGGCCCTTCTTCCTCATATAAAAATGACTAAAAATTTTCTGTGAGTATCTATTTTTTAAAAGTGTAGATTTTATAGTTTTTATCGTATATGCAGTAAGGAATATGGAGAATTATGCACGAAGTATGAAGGGACTGATGTGGCCCTGGGATGTCCAGATTATAAGCCTGCATCATTTATTGAAAATGCCCTTAATGAAATTGCTCGCAACCATCAAGTATGTGATCATCAATACACCGAACCAAATGTAAGTGAAATAAACAAGAACTTTATTTACTTCGTACATAATATAATTTAAGTAATTCATTTTTAGTTTGTTTATACTGTTGCTTATATCTAAAATATTTTTTTCTTTTATACAATTTTTTTCTATTCCGTTACTATTTTTTCTTTGCCAACCATCGTATCGGAATGAAGAAAATACAACTTTTTTTATTCAATTCCTCAACATAGGCGCATTCAAACGGGATACTATTATTTCAGCTTGATGTAGACGGTTTATCTTTGGCCTTTTTGACCTCAAAAATAGATTTTTTTTTCGGCGATCACCTACTTATCAAGCCGGTGATATATGTATAGGTCAGTGAACAGATAAAAGATTGAAGCTGTCAGAAACATAAGAAAAGACTTGTGATGAGTTAGGTAGAATTGTACTTAATACGAGGCCTACAACATAACCATCAGTCACTAAAGAAGTCAGAGTACATAATTAAGATTGAAAAACTGGACAGTTGAATATTGGATGCTAATATACACCTCATTATTATAGCAGTACCTACCCTAAATTATATAGATCGTTAATTTATAGATTAAAAGCAGAAAATAGATTTTCGCCCACATTTTAGGAATTAAATAAACAATCGGGATTTTGTAGTTGTAATCAAAATTCGAAAATCTTAATCACATATTTTCGGGTTGTTACAATTACTGCATCTAAAAGTCAAACACATTAATACTTTACCGAGTACTACGATGTGTTTCGCATTTAAAGTTCATCTATTATATTCAGTTGAACGTTAATCTACGAATACTCAATACATTTCGTATGTTCTTTGTACAATGTACTAATCTGTTTTAAATTTTGTTTCATATGTGATCTTGAGAAAAAATTAATGAAATTCGAAAGAAAACCACATTATGTTTATCAATACTGCAAAGTATTGTTTGAATATCTTCAAAGAACTAGAGACACTTAATAGTATATTGTGCAACTAGTGCGAAATATCCAGTTTCCGCACGAGTTGTATACACTATACTTTTCCGACCACCTACCTGAAAATATATCAGATTTTAAAAATATGTTTGAAACCACTAGTAATACAAGTTTTCACTCATAGACATTTTTCAAGTGAATTGCATTATTAATAAAGATATATTCGATCACGGAAAGATAACAAATTTTATTGAATATTCAATATACATATTTAGGTACATTTTGGTCTGTATTCAAGTACTATTAAAATACTAATTATTGATTGTTATATTGGAACAATCAATGGAATATGACCATTTTCTTCAATTACACTTTGAACTGCCTGAGCCTTAATTCCTGCCTTAATCAGCAGATTCAACTTATACAATTAAGTATCAATTTGATTACTAAATAAATCAAATCAACGCACTAATATGTCATGAATTTATTTAAATATATGTCATTGTCATAGCTGCCTACAATTGTCTGAACATCAGAGTATATGTACCTATTAGGTAAATAAGCACAACAATCCATCGGAACAGGTGACTGCGGAATATTTCGCACTAGTGCGAAATGAATATTTTGCACTTGTGTGAAACTGATAACTTTGTGCGCTAGATTAGAGTACGAAATGATACGTTTTTCATGCAGGTCGTCGGAAAATATATTTTTGGCAAACGAAAACAGCAGTTTCTAGTTTGGCTGCTAGACGGCATATTCTAATGAAAATGAGAACTAGATTTCCATGAAATATGTCTAATCATACTAGATATTGAATAAGTGAGCTAGAAAGGAGATTAACTTCCATACTAATTTAGTAGAAGATTTTTTCTAATATTGTTTACTATTTATTTCGATTCAATATTTATATTCTCAAAATGTACATATAAACTGACAAATATATTTATGATAACTATGGACAGGATTAATAGTATACAAACAATTATTGGTATGATACGAGTTTTGTTTTCGAAATTTATCATATAGTGTGAGTATCTTAAATATAATTGCATCGTTTTCTGATAAACCAGTGGTTTGTTTTGACATCACGATTTAAATTGAAAATTTAGGTTTCAAACTATTATAATTTTATTGAAGGTACTTATACTATGTGCCTTTTAAAAACTAAACTAATACAAATTAGAATCATGATGACAATAATTATGAATCACTGAAGTTATATATTCATTTAATGAAACTTGAGTTTTGGAATTGGAAATATGCCATTATTTTTTATTAAGGGCGAGATTGATAAATACTAGAACCAAACTACAAAATACGCAGGAAATATTTCTAATAATATTTCAAAGATAATATCTTTAGCAACGAATACAATAATTTCTTTTGAAACAGAAAGTAACGTAAATACAAAATTGTTAAATATTAAAACAAAAATACCAAAATTAAAGAAATCAGGTGTATATATAAACTCAAATGTCCAGAATGTAATGCTGTCTATTTGGGTCAGACCCTTAGAAATTTTGAAATCCGATACAATGAACACTTACAAGCATACTGTAACCCTGAGGGTCGTTAAAGACCTACTTACGTTATTTACGGGATACTGACAAAAGTAAATTTGAGGGAGATTTCACCCCTCTATCTGATTGCTTATTTGGTTATGCCTAGTGACTGTCACCACAAAAAATAAGATTATGAATTAAGTACATCCCCGTTTAAATTCCTTCGAACGGTCTCAGCTATTTTTCCGAAAGAGCTTAAAGCCCCACCTCGGTTTACAATACGAGGATTTATTTTTAGAAAAGGTTAGAGTGATTTAAATGAAAAACCTGAGTTTAACTAATCCTATATATATATATATATATATATATATATATATATATATATATATATATATATATATATATATATACTCCTTTATAAGATCGAATTTTATAATTAACATTGAAATAAAATGAGCAAAAAAAAATTAAAGAAAATATAGAAGGGTTAACTTAGCCTATTCTCTAATTGGCGCAAAAAGAATCAACTCAAAAAAATCGCTGAAGTTACAATCCCCTTAGTTTTTAGTAAAATTATAAACAATGTGAAATTTATGAGAGAACTTGAGATAACACTTTAAAATGTGATTTTTCTCATTCATAACCAAACAAAAAAAATTATTTAGCCTTTACGGCCGAAATCTAATGGAACTAGTCCACACGGTTACAGTGAAATTTTTTGTCCACAATATAATGAGCTACTGAGGATTAGTTCCTCCCTCTATTAAAAAAAAATATGTATCCGCGAAATGTCACTGTATACGTGTTTAAAATAATATGAAATGATTTAAACTGCCTGGGACCATTTGATCAAATAAAAAAATTAGTAATAACAAAAAAATATATAAAATAAAAAAATAGTTTCTTGTGAAGCCGTTACAAACTATCGCCTCTTACTGGCCCTCTTGATCCTTAGATCAGTTAATGACCTTTTATGATTCTCGGCGACAATATTTTGTAATACTTCCCTAAATACTACCCTGACAAATCTGATTAGTAGTTTAGACGTATTCGTTAGCGAGAAGCAATGTACCGACAGGTTCCTAGTTTGTACAATATGACAACTCTCAGTCAATCTCTACATTTCCTGATTCTGCATGTACACCCCTTAAAACTGGTTAGTCTGTTAAATAAACTTTCAAATTACTCACCGGAGACGAATCTCTTCTCCTCAGACGCCGAGACCCAGAATATATGCACACAACAAACAACGAAAAAAAAAGAATATCACTCATTTAGTGATTTTCGCAAAATTCACAGAAACTACCCGAGTTGTTCAAATCGCCGCGCCGGCTGAACAAGCTCTGCCCTCTTGCAATTTCCTTTTTTCCCCTCTTCCATAAATTTTTCAGTTACCTGTCGAACTGAACTCCATATGTGGGTTGCTGATTTTGCGATTTCATACATGAGTTCAGGTATTTCCCAATTTTTTGCTTTATATTATGCTTCTAAACTACGGTTGAAATAGCTTACGGTATAACTTCCGCTAACCTAGTTTTACGAAATTATCAACAATTTTTGTTTAATATAATTCCGTAACGAACTAGCTGAATGTATATTATTTCATTTTTTTATATGATACCGGTTGTCCCAATTCCAATGATTATTATTATATTAATAATTATAATTTATTTATACCCATCATTACATTACCCCCTTTGAAAATGTATTGGACTTGTTGTCCAATTCTTTTCATTACTTAAAGCTAGTTACAAAATTTATTTGCCCGATACAGTAGTTATCCGAGACTTGAGGGCGCAACACACGTTCCGCACTACCGCGCACTCGCGAATTTTTTCTTTCTTTCTATTCACTAGCACTGGTAGGTGAGCTGAGGTGTCAACTCTGATGAAGCCCCAACCGTGATCTACCGGTCCCTTATTATGTTAGCTCTAAAACCTTCTGCTTCTTCTGGAACACACACCTTACATTTCTCGCGATTGTGCCCGATTTTTTCTTGGTACACCGCCGATATGTTCACTTTAATTGTCTCTGGATTGTCCTTCGACCGAGAACTGAGACTCAGTCCAGTGACGATCACGCACACCTAGCTGCGAATTCAAGGGAAAAGTCTGTTCTAATTGCGCTTCACTATGATCTTGCCGTTTTTTTTGCTGGGTTTGTTTCATTTGTATTGTTTGACTTCATATATACCATAACATCTTAATATACTCATTCTGCTAGTTGTTTGACTTCAGATAAATAAAATATGTTGGCTTACGTTTTTACTCAAAAGTTCTGGTTCCATCTTGGAAATTTGTGAGTCCATACCTCCGTTAACTAAGGGAGGGTGGCTCTGCATTCGACAATAAAACATTAATCGCGATATCTCGATTAGACAAGCCCAAACTCTCAGACGTTCATTTCTTCCTGTACTGACACGTTATGACTCGCGTAAGCGGATTCCGGTAGCGGACATTTTTGTAAGTTTTTCAACGAAATTACGGAAATGTTTGTTTGGGGGTCAGCACAATCGTGAGCGATAAGCCCTGACACTCGTACAGTCTTTAATCTAACATAAGGGTGGTATTCAATGTTAAAGCATTGTAAACTCCCATGGTGGTCTTGTAGATACGGCCAACTTTAGCCATATGGTGTCTTCTTTTTCTACCAGTCGGAAAACTGTTAATCAACCATTTGTCTTTTAATTGCGCACTGACATTTGTCGTTAGTTTAATATATTTACAATAGAAATCCGATTACCTATACAATTTTAACCAATACAAAAAAACGCATTATAGGTATACATAAAGATATATATTTTTATAACTACCAATCAGATGTTCCATTAAGCTGTTAAATTTTCCCCTTATCAAATTATAATCCATTTATCATGGTAATAAAAAAAATAAAATAAAACTAAACACACACTGCATACCACTCTTGCTCCGGACTTACGCTCTTTCACTCACCATGCTTGTCGAGCATAATTAACACAACTATCGTACCTCATTCTCTTACGTGATCTATCTACTTACAATTGTACTTTCCAACTCTCGTTCATTTTCACTTCCATCTACCTACTAGCGGATTGTAAAACTATTTACAATTTTCAAGAAAGTGATTTAATATTTTCTGTTGCCGACTTGCCATGCTTAAAATTTTGGGATTCCAGACACATTCGCCCCTCGTTACAGAACAATTTCTTCTAGAACCATCTTCGGTTATGCGACCCACTCCCGTGTATCAAATATTGAAGTCATACAACAACAAAAAATCAGCATTGTGGGTCAAATAGACCCGTGTTGCGGACCTGTAAGTCTCCGTTTACCGTCTCCTCCCTTTCCATCCTATACGACTCCCCTTGAGCGTCGAAATATTCTTCCATTTCGGAGGCAAGTCCTTGCGACAAGACCTCCCTTTGGTCAGCGTTAGTTGCTGGGACCCCTATTCTGGCACGTTCTAGGCCGTGGCGAATGGTCTTTAACTCATTCCTTATAACACATACAAAGTCTGTTAAACTGGCTGGTCGTTGCCTTATTCTTTGGGAACGACGTAGGGGTTGAGGTGGTTCAGCATTACTCCTTATCCTTCTACGAGGCCTCTTGACAGAAGTTTTTGACAGCTCTCTTCTAGGGCTGTTCCAAATTGGTAGAGCCGCTACTTGGGCTGGAGATACTCCTCCCTCTTTGTATTCTTCATCCTCCTCTATTTCATCGTGGCTTTCTGTTACACCCGGTTCTTCGGCGTTCGCATTCACCTCTAGCGTCTCATCTTCTTTTCCTACATCCATGTCATGATATTTCTTTAATCTGTTAACATGAACGGTTTGTTTTTTCTTTCCCTTTGCTTCGGCATTCTCGGGATATATGTCCCCGATTTCCAAAGTTAAAACATTTTTTCTCATTGTTGAAGAAAGCAACTCTGCTTGTTGACCCTCTTCCTTGGACCATCATAGTAGTAGTCTCCTGCAGGGTAACGATGGATTCAGCTTTGTCTAAATCTAATTCTCTCTCTTTAAGCAACAGTACTCCAGTTTCTTAAATTAGATGCTTTCTCAAGCCCATTTTGAATTGATTTTGTAGCAACTTCCTATTCGTCTTCCTTATTTCAGGAACCTCATCCGCTGCTGCCCCTTTTAAATCATCTTCAAAAGCCTCAGCTCCCATCAGCCGCAGCCTAATACAAAACGTCGCCACATCTTCATCATGGCGTTGATTGCATTGGCTAAGCCGCAACAGACTTTCACCCGGTAACCGTCGTGGTGAAAATTTATCCAACAACCTATTTTTTAAGTCAAAAAACGTTAAATTGTCTAAATATGGATCCGCTTTAAAAAAATCATAAGCCGCGCCTGAAAGTTTGAATTTCAATAATTTTAATGCTTCTTCTTCGGTCCAACCGTCCAACCTTGAACGCTGCTCCAACTTCTCTATATATCTAGCGGCGTCTCTTCCATTAAAATCCGCTAGAGTAGCGGCAATAACTCCTAGGGGTTGCATGGCTGGCGTTACCACAAAATGTGGTACCCCTCCAATCGAGGGACTGGTGGTCGTCGTAGTGGGTGGTGTGTGAGTGGGGTTAGTACCTAGGTTAGTAGTAGATATTGTGTTCTGCAAAATCAGGTATACAATCCCAGAGCAGTTTTTATGAAATTGGAATAGAAAAAAAATAGTACGGTACCTTGTATGGCTTCCACGACGCCTGGAAAAGAGAGAGGTAAAGTAAGGATGGGGAGTTCAACCCGCTTGACTTCACCAACCTAGGACAAGCAACAATACCACAAAAGAAAATCTATAACTCCAAGTCCTTGCTGCGACCCCAATGTGTTGCTTCACCTAAGAATCACCCTGTACAAGAAAAACCAAGCATTTACACGACACAAGATAGAATACTAAAACAAAAAAAAGATCGGTTACTCGTTCCACCTTGTTTGTGCTAGAAGTCGCTTCTTGCGGCTATCGTTAAAATGGTCTACAATTTTTTCAATCTCTGTAACAGCTCCAGTTTTGAAATCTCTAATCAAAACGACACGTTAATCAAGACTCGGCTGGATCACCCTGTATAATTGAAAATGGTACCTCTTTACTCTAACAACCGGGTCGGCCCTGTATATGGTCGGCTGCACTATTGGCAATGAAACACAATTTCATGTAAGCCCAGATAATGGGACCACCCTGTATAAAACCGATAAAAATCGATAAAAAAAATCGACTTGTTTCGTGTAGTAACTGCTTCACCCTGTATAAGCATTGAAACAATTTATGAAACAATAAAACAATTTATACGAAGACACGCGCTCCTGGATCTCCCTGTATAGATATTATTCCAACTCCTGAATAGTGGACATAATTAAGCTATTCTGGGTCTCCCTGTATGTAGTCTGCTGCGATACTTTACCAGTGGAAAAAATATTTCCGGATTCAATCGGACCTTCCGGTAGGTAATATTTTTCTTTACCCAGAAGACAAAAAAAAGATAACTAATGAATACAACCCCGTTATTTTGGACTCTCCTGTATGTAATATGCTACGATCATTCACAAAAGTCAAGAACAGACAAAAAGAAATACGTTCGCTGAAATCATCAAATTTGGATCACCCTGTATATAATTTGTTGCGATACTGCGAACAAGATAAGACACAAAATTAGCAAATCTTCTTTAAGAACAAAAATCAAACGAAACCCGGATGGGTTATGATATGGGATTCTTCAGTTTTTCCCGGTTCTCAACGAATTCCTTGGTAAAGTGGGCCTACTACAACATTCGTGAAATCCCCAAAATTCTTGTTAACATACAAAATAAAAATCGACTTTTTCTTCACTCTGAAAATAGATATCCAACAAATAATTTTGCAAGCTCCGCGAATTCCTGACTTCGAATTCCGGCCAATATCCTCTCCTGAAGATGGGAACAGCTATTCACGGCGCCGTTACCAAATAACTATAATTGAAAGATGGAGTCCTTGAGAGGGTTGAACAGGGTAGGGTAGCTAATTATTTATAAAAAAAATACAAATAAAATATAAAATATACATGGATATTTCCAGTTGATTTGTTCATAAATTCCGCAATAAATTTTTAATCGGTTGTATTATTACGCTCTACTCAATCACCGAAAATTAAGTGTAGATCCCTTTGGGTCTATTTCAACCTACTTTGATATATCGAGTTTTTGTCAAAAAAAAATAGATCTCACCTACCTAACCTTTTCTTTTAAAAAGACATCCCACCGCTGTCACCAGATTTTAACCCTGAGGGGCGTTAAAGACCTACTTACGTTATTTACGGGTTACTGACGAAAGTAAATTTGAGGGAGATTCCACCCCTCTATCTGATTGCTTATTTGGTTATGCCTAGTGACTGTCACCACAAAAAATAAGATTATGAATTAAGTACATCCCTGTTTAAATTCCTTCGGTCTAAGCTATTTTTCCGAAAGAGATTGAAGCCCCACCTCGGTTTACAATACGAGGATTTATTTTTAGAAAAGGTTAGAGTGATTTAAAAGAAAAACTTGAGTTTAACTAATCCATATATATATATATATATATATATATATACACTCTTTTATAAGATCGTTAGAATTTTATAATTAACAAACAAATAAAATAAGCAAAAAAAAATTAAAGAAAATATAGAAGGGTTAACTTAGCCTATTCTCTAATTGGCGCAAAAAGAATCAAATCAAAAAAATCGCTGAAGTTACAATCCCCTTAGTTTTCAGTAAAATTATGAACAATGTGAAATTTATGAGAGAACTTGGAATAACACTTTAAAATGTGATTTTTCTCATTAATAACCAAACAAAAAAAATTATTTAGCCTTCACGGCCTAAATCTAATGGAACTAGTCCACACGGTTACAGTGAAATTTTGTCCACAATATAATGAACTACTGAGGATTAGTTCCTCCCTCTATTAAAAAAAAAATATGTATCCGCTAAATGTCACTGTATACGTGTTTAAAATAACATGAAATGATTTAAACTGCCTGGGACCATTTGATCAAATAAAAAATTAGTAATAACAAAAAAATATATAAAATAAAAAAACAGTTTCTTGTGAATCCGTTACAAACTATCGCCTCTTACTGACCCTCTTGATCCTTAGATCAGTTAATGACCTTTTATGATTCTCGGCGACAATATTTTGTAATACTTCCCTAAATACTACCCTGACAAATCTGATTAGTAGTTTAGACGTATTCGTTAGCGAGAAGCAATGTACCGACAGGTTCCTAGTTTGTACAATATGACAGCTCTCAGTCAATCTCTACATTTCCTGATTCTGCATGTACACCCCTTAAAACTGGTTAGTCTGTTAAATAAACTTTCAAATTACTCACCGGAGACGAATCTCTTCTCCTCAGACGCCGAGGCCCAGAATATATGCACACAACAAACAACGAAAAAAAAAGAATATCACTCATTTAGTGATTTTCGCAAAATTCACAGAAACTACCCGAGTTGTTCAAATCGCCGCGCCGGCTGAACAAGCTCTGCCCTCTTGCAATATCCTTTTTCCCCTCTTCCATACATTTTTCAGTTACCTGTCGAACTAAACTCCATATGTGGGTTGCTGATTTTGCGATTACATACATGAGTTCAGGTATTTCCCAATTTTTTGTTTTATATTATGCTTCTAAACTACGGTTGAAATAGCTTACGGTATAACTTCCGCTAACCTAGTTTTACGAAATTATCAACAATTTTTGTTTAATATAATTTCGTAACGAACTAGCTGAAGGTATATAATTTCATTTTTTTATATGATACCGGTTGTCTCAATTCCAATGATTATTATTATATTAATAATTATAATTTATTTATACCCATCATTACAATACAGATTAAAGCAACCAGATAAATCGCATTACGCAACATCTACTTGGCACCAACCATTCATTGAAACCTAACACAGAACTAGAACTACTTCATATTTGTGATTAGAAACAACTGGAACTGGATTTCCTTGAAGAGTTGGAAATTAGAAACCCTAACCCACAATATGAAGTTGTCAATGAACAGATAAATCTAGGGAGTTCTCCACCATTAAACTGTCTTCTTTAGTGATAATTGTAAAGATCAGCAGATATAGTTTTCCAGGTTATCACCATAGGGCTAATAATATCTAAGCTTCAATATTTGTAATATCACATCTTCTTGTTTTTTTTATTAACATATATTAAGTCAATCACAAGGTAGGTAGGTCACTTCTTGGTCTAGCCATGATATAATGAACACCAATCAGAGAAAATGACGTCACTTTTGATTAAACAAGTGAACAAATGACTGGTTCTCTATGATTCTATTTACGGTTCAATTTTGTTTATACCGAATATTAAATCTAAAGCGAAGTTCTTTCGTATGAATATTTTCTACATTTTTTAACCAATATATTTCTCCGCGATTGCATAGATGAGGCTTTTACTTGATGAAGATCCATACTGAACTATGAACTAAAACAATATATTTTTTATATTTTCATGGGTTACCACTATAAGTAAGTGATTTTATTTCTGACTGAAACCCATGAAAATATAAGAAATTGAGAATTTACGGTCATTAAAAATATATATGTAAAACAATATAATTGGTTTAAAACTTCATTTATTTGAACTAATGCTCAATTTAAACTGGTTGACGCGTTTCACTAACACAGTAGCTTTCTCAAAACGAATGAAGGTGTAATTTAAAAATGTTTTAATATATACAGTGCATAAATACAGAATTCTATTTATTAATGTTAACAAAGGCATTGAAACAAATCACCTGGAAATTCATTCACTACAAACATTCCTAAGCTATCTTCTAGGTAAAAAGGTTTAATAAAGGGGAGTGATTGAAATCAATTTAGTCGTTAAGAAGGTTACCTGAATATTTATTTTTGTTGATCACAAGAGCCTCTAATAAACTTAAACTAAAGGATTTACCGACTACACGTAAAATTTCAAAATTTGGGTCGAAAATGTGTTGGTTTTCTAATAAATGATTTGATTAGTTAGAATCTAATTTTTTGTTGTTATAGCTACGTTTATGTTCTGAAATTCTAGTTTTAAAATTTCTAAAAGTTGTACCGATATAAATTTTATTACAGTTGTAATTACAACATTTTAATTTATAAACTCCTGATTCGTTTAATTTTGAAGATTCAGATATGTTATTTTTAATGAGTTTGGATAAATTGTAATCAGATTTAAAGCAAATATTCATGTCTAAAATTTCTAAAAATGATTAAATTCTTAAGGATGGTGTTCCAAAATATGTTAAGCTTTTAAATTGTTTATTATTATTTTTATCAGAAGGGAATACTTGTTCTAAAGTCTGTTTTTTTTACATTTTTATTTATGATATTGTCAATTAAATTTGAATCGTAATTATTATTAACTGCTTTTTTGTTTCATGATATTTAAGTCTTTGTTATAATTATCATTATTTATTGGGACTGTTAAGAGCCTGTGTATCATACTATTGAAAGCTGCTAGTTTATGACTGAATGGGTGGACCGAACTATTATGAATTGTAATATCTGTATGTGATGGTTTATGAAATATAGAAAAATCATGTTTATTATTTATACTTGAAATTGTGAGGTCTAGAAAGTTTATAGACTTATTTTTCCAAGCTATACGGTAAATTTGATATTATTGTAAATTGAGTTTATGTAAGTAATGAGGCTGTCTAATTGTCTATTTGTACCGGTGAAGCTAGCTAAAATGTCGTCCATATATCGGTGACAATACATAAATTTTTTGATAAGGGGGTGTATGAATTATTTTTACTATATTATCCATGAAAATTTCTGCTAGTTGGGGGCTGAGGGGGTTGCCCATAATCAAACCATCTTTACTGCTATAAACCTCTCCATTGAATTGACAATAATTTTGATTCAAACAAACTTTTAATAAAGTAATGATATCAGAGTGAATTATAGGATTAACATTATTGTGTGTGAGCAAGTTATCAACAAGAGTTACAGTTTCTTTAGCTGGTATACTAAGGAATAGATTTGTTACATCGAACGATATGAATTTAGAATTATGGGGTAGTAATAATATTCAAGACAGACCGCCATTTTGAATGATGACGGCACGAAATACTATAAAAAACGTTGCATTTGTACCCTATTTCAGGCATCCAAACAATTATTGATTTAAGTTCTATGGTTCATGGAATAGATAGGGGGGGGGGAGAGACTTGAGACGGGCACTATATTATAATACTGATGCGCCGCGTGTATTTCATGCTGTTTTAATTCGAGTATCTCAGGAACATTTAAGAATATCGGAAGTCAATTCTTTTTATTCCAGAGTATGTCGTTCCGAGAAACACGATTATTCAATCAAATCGATCGAAAAACGAAGAGAAGAGCAAGAATTCCAGTTTCTTGGTTATATTTCGGGTATTGTAATGATTTTCTTAAATTGGGGAATAGGTAGCGTTTCGTTAAATAAATGCATATACAAGCAGCATAAATAGTTAAATGAAATATACATTGATATCAACGAGAACGACATTCATCGAATCAACTCGAACTCAGTTATGCTATCATGACCCATTGAAGAAGTATTTCGGTTTGACTTTCAGATGAAAACGCTTCTATAAATTTATATTTCACTTAACTATTTATACTGCGTGTATATGGATTTATTCAACGAAATGTTTCTCTCCATTCCCCAATTTGGAAAAAATTACATTACAATAAAAAGAAATATAACAAAGAAAGTGTAATTGTTGCTCTCCTCTTCGTTTTTCGAGCGATTTGATTGAAGATTCGCGTTTCTCGGAAAGAAACATCCTGGAAAAAAAAATTAGTTCCGATACTCTTATTTACTGCTGAGATATTCAAATGAAAAGATCATGGTATACGTACGGCTATATTCATCATTCTTCTTGCCTGCTGCTCTCCCCTACTCTTCAACTACTCTCGCGCGCTCGGCCGTTTCTCGTGATTTTTTTATGAGATTAAAAGCGGTCTTTATTTATCAATTTTTAAATTCCCTTTTTTACAATATTCTAAAAATAACAGTGTGCCGATGGATTGGCAATTTTTAGCAATATCGTGTATGTCGTGCTATCCTCATGGCTCCTTGCCCCGAGAACATTATCCATATGATCAAATAAATTTGTCCCTAACATTTAGTTTTGACTCCTAGAATCTTTCGAAATAGGTATCCCTGAAAACCGGCCGAAAAACAGGGTTTAAAAATTGAATCGGGGGTATTAGATTTCGAGAGGGCAACATGTCTGACGTTCGTTTGAACTATTATAGTATATTAAATATGTAGTTTATTAAGTATAAGGGGTATTACAGCACTGTTGTTTACCTAGGCTGAGGTTACCCCCTATGGAAGTTTGGGGTAAATTGTATTATGTTTTATTGCCATTCTGAGACACTTATTTTATATTACCTGCAGGGAGTTGAAGTTGTGTTGTGTACCTGTGTACTGTGTAATATATTGGGGCTGCGTAAGTGAGAATAGGTCGAATGATCTGTTTGGATATTAGTCTTTTGTTTTGACCTAAGAGTTAACTGTGTTTGCTAATGAGTGGATGAAGTTTATCCATTGCAATCTTGGCTTTTTGTATTTATTGTGCAATATGTGCACTTGCATTTGTATTACTTCACATCGTGAAGGCCCAACAATTTTGGGAATTTCTAGCAAACACTTTGAACGCTATGCCAGGGGCAAACAAAGATTGGAAAAAATGGTGTGAAGTAAGTCATACCTATATTTTTCATAATCTCATTATTTTGGTTGATTTACAAATATTTCAGACTTGGCATGATATCAAGACCAGAACAGAGAGCCAAAAAAGCTTGATTAAACAACACCGCAACAGAACTGGATGAGGACCACCAATAGATATACAAATATCAACAGAGGAAGATGAAGTACTGGGCATTATGGGCCCAGTAGTGGTTGATGGTCACCAAGATATTTTGGAATCCCAGGTAGAGTTTGATGAATCAACCATTACAAACCTACTCTCTCCAGTCCAAGTTGATATGGACCATGACTATTGCTTGGATTTACCAAATAATTGAGATACTGAACTCAATACCAGCAACGTCAATGCTCCTGTTCTTGAGGAAAATAATCCCCCACTGGAATTACCTTCCTCATCTAAAGTGGATATTAGTGAAAATAGGAGGGTTAGGCGGCCCAGAAGGCTAGAAAGGCTGGAAAAAACAATTTCCGCCACAGCAGAACTTTCCAAGCAGACAGAGAGGGATATAACAATGAGAAATAGCTATCATAATAAAAAAATTGAGCTATATGAAAAGGATGTCAATGCTAAATTGAGAATTGCATCTGCTCTAGAGAGGATAGCAAAATGCAAAGAGGACTCAAAAAATCATTATTGATGTACTATTTGGTTCAATTGGCTCCTAAAACTATTATACCTGTAATGAAAAATCGTGATCTCTTTTTTTACTATCTTTGATTAGATAGGTTTGTTGAGATGATACTCAAATATTTTATTTTCATTTTATGTTTTGTTTTATTCATTTTGTTTTATATGGTTGAACTTTTATTTAGTTGTAGAAATGATAAAAATACTCATTTCGTTTTTAAAATACTCAGTTGATTTTCATATAGTTTTGTGTTTTTTCATAGTTATAGAAATATATCTGTTCGTTGTACAACTTGTGTTCACATTCCACATTGGGTTGAGGAAATGAAAAAATAATTGTTTGTTGAATTTTATTCTGATATATTTTTAAGATTGATTAAAAAGATTTGATAATTTGTTTACTGGATTCAAACAATCTACCATAATTACAGATGCTCTGAAACTATAATTTCGAAAGTGGTCAGTAAAAACAAGTCAAGAAAAAGAGAGTTCATGAATTATATAACTTATTTGGTATTGATACAAAAACATTGAAACTTTATCAAAAAAATAATGGATTCACTACAATAAAATCTAATCATATCTTATATTGTAAAATTATTTCTTATAACTCTTTCTCTCAATAATCTTCCAGTTGCTAATTCAGGATTTCGCAAATTTGGAAACACCAAGACATCATTTTCAGGTTCATATAAACCTAAATCAACCTGGTCAAGATTATCATCCCCATGATCTTCTAACTCAACATGTGAAATATTATTATTTATGCATATATTATGCAGGACAACACAAGCATTTATGCTTTTAGAAGATTTCTCAGGACTGTAATGAAGAACTCTATGCTTAAGAAGACATCGAAATCTTAATTTTAGTACTCCATTACACCTTTCAATAAGGGACCTTGAACTCTTCTGCCTACCATTGTACCTTTCTACTGGTGAATTTTGTTCTGAATTTTCAACTGGTGTCATCAGCCAGAGTCTTAAAGCATATCCTAAATCACCTATAATGATGGTTGAGATTAACACATTAGTAAATGTACACTTAACTGATTCCATATTATTTATTGCATATCTGGAAAATTTCTTTGAACATTACTTACCCAGAAGAAAAACTTTGGTATTGTTTCTATGAAGGTTCTGCATGTATGGTAATACAGCACTATTATTCCATATAAAACTATCATGGGTGTTTCCTGGGTATCTTGCACAAACATTAATGATTCTTAAATCAGTATCACAAATCTGAAAAATATGTAGGTATATGTGTAATGTGAGGATTAATTTTTATCTCAAATATGTATTACCAGCGGTACATTTATTGAATGATACCCCTTTCGATTAACGTATACTGCCTCTGGATATATAGGATATGATCTATCTCTGGAGGATATATGGCAACATGTGTACAATCAACACAGCCTAGTACTCCAGGAAAATCATGATTGAGATGGAGCCTGCAAATCATTTTTTAGTTGATAAATCATTATAATAAATATGTGTTACAGACTTATTACGTATTTGAGAAATTTATTCTAAATTTCTAGGCATTTTCAAATAATGATTGAATATGTCAGGCATATTCAAAGCAGTGATAACTTTCTCAATACTCACTGAAAGCTGGCTCATACCATGATTAATATTACTGCCTATATCAAGCTGATAGCTCCCAGATGCAAAAAATCTGAGTGCTGTTAATACCTGAAAGCAAACAATACTCAAGTAGTTGTCATGGCATATATAATCTGAAGCATTACAGCTTTACTCACTTCTCTTTCAATACTCAGGGCTGATATTCGGCTGGGATGCCTCATATAACGAGTTAGCAAATCAATAAGGTAATAAGTGCTAGTTTTATTGAGTCTATATAGTTTAACAAAACCTAGCTGGATCTCTTCAAATGCATTATCGTATACCCGAAATCTTCTTCTATCATTATCAGCGAGGAGCACTGCATTTTACAGAGCTTCAATACGAGCTATTCTGATGAGCTGATTTAAATTAGCCATATTCAATAATTTCTTATCTGAGATATTTCTTATTCACATAAAATTGACTTGTCCATCCACCCACATCAAACAAAAACAAATCAATTTCAAATTTAATTTCAATCTTCACACAATCATAACAGAAACTAGAGGTTAACTCCTGCATTTGGATCATAAGATGCCATATGCGCATGCCCCTTATGAAAATTCGCATTCGCATAGAAGATTCGTATCCCTAGTACCCATACGTGTGAAGTTCCACGACTTGCGGATGCTTTATTTCGTATACTATGATTCGAGAATACCTATAACTACAAGTCATAGGCAAATTGTCGATGACCATCAACTTTCGTATACGCAATTGACTCGAGAATAGCAACCCTGAAACCGTATTGCTCGAGGGGAGTAATATTATTTTTGTCATTGAAGGATTGCAGTCTTTTTAAAATCATTTTATCCATCACCTTTGCTGTATTATTCAAGAGGGATATTGGTCTATAGCTATCTACATAACATGGTCCATTATTTGCTTTGACGATGGGTATAATGTGGGATATCTTGAGCATATCGGGGTATTGTCCAGTCTTAATTATGTAATTGATGATATAAGTAAGTTGAACAAAAGCTTTTTTGGGATGTTATTAATTAATATGTTGTATAAGCCATCCAAATCGGAAGCTTCTTTGTTTTTTAATTTTTGAATTGTGTTATATGTTTCTGTACCGGTTGTTAAGTTATGTGTGTTTACTGTGTTTAATTGGTGTGTTTTTGAACAATTTGTGTTACATTCTGATGGTGCTGTGTGTGACGTGAACTATTAATAAAGTTAACTTTTCCGCGATATTTGTCATGTCTGTTATTGTTGGCCCGTGTTCTACAATTTTTGTTATTTTCCAGAGCGAGTTGTCTTCTGACTTTAAGTTGTTTAGACATTTTTCCCAATAGTCTTTTTTATATATTTTTATTGAGTCGTTTATGAAATGTTGATAATGTTTTAGTAACGTATGGTCCTCTTATTTGTGTGATGTGGTCGGGTGTTGTGTTTTTGCCCGATTTAAGTATGGTTGTATGGTTTCTAGCGCCTCTATGATAGTGTTCTGGAGGGTTGTTTAATTGGTCGATATTTTCAATTTTATCATTTATTTTTAGGTGTTCGTTTATGTATTTTCTGTACTTTATCCAATTTTTGGTTTTGTTATCATATGTTTTATTTTCTGTTAGTACAGTGTTGTTTGTGAGTTTAAGGTGAATGAGTACTGGATCGTGGTAAGGTTATCAATATATTTCCCTATAGCAATATCCGGGGTACTGGGGGATTGATTTATGTAAGGGAAATAAGCGTGTCGGTTTGGAATATATTACAGTCGAAATTATCGCAGAAGTTCAGAAAAGTACTTTCGTTTTTGTTGGGGTAAGTGAAGTAGGGACCCCACTTTGGATGTTTACAGTTGAGATCGCCTACTATCAAAACCTTGTTATGAGTTTTACTTATGTTAAAAAACCTTTTGATTTGATATCAGGAGGGTTGTAAGTGCCTACTATTTTGAATTTGTTGTCAAAAAGTATTGCGATATGCTCAGTTGATGAATTATTTTGTTGCAAGAGTTTGAAATTGATACCTTATCTGATTAATAGGCCGATACCTCAACATTTGACATCGCCGGGACGGTCTTGTATGAAAAGACCATATTCTAGGTTTGTGAAATTAATTTATTTATTTGGCTTGAGGAACGTGTCGATTAGAAGGTTTGTGGATGTCTAGAGAGAATGTCTGATTAAGTGGAGTTTGTTAAATACTCCTTGTACATTGCAAAAATTTATTTTGAGGTTGAATATTTTTTCAGTCCCTGTTTTACCACCTACATGCCTAGATGTCATAGTTGTCGGTGTTAGTAACAAAGTTATTATATATGGTGAATTTCTCCATTTTGTTGGAAGCTTTTCTCATCTCTTGTAGTAGATCGTGTAGTGCTCTGGAAAGTTCGTCGAGATTAACAAGTGTTTTTAGTTCTTTGAACATGTTGTTGAATTCAGTGAATTGATAGATGTCGCTGCTTGAATTTGAAGGTTGATATATATAGTTTTCTTCGCTTGGGATGGGGGTGAGAATTTTCTGGGGTTGTGAGGTACTTTTGGTAGGAAGGCTAGGAAAATCTGCATTGTTATTTTTTTAGTCCAGGGATTTGTTGTCGGTAATTGGCGCATCTCGCTGGGGTTGTTCTTTCCTTCGTACATTCAGGTGTTAGGTGTTCTCCAGCACACTTGAGGCATCTGGGAGCTCGGCCACAATTTGAAGTAGCGTGGCCTCACAATTGACAAATGTGGCACTGAATAATTGGCTTACTTTGACGTCTGTGCTCCTATTGCACTTGGGTGTGTTCGGTTATTCTTACGTTTTTGTTGAGAAAATCTAACGTGATTTTTGAATTAGTTAC
Source organism: Galeruca laticollis (assembly GCA_963921935.1). Lineage (NCBI taxonomy): Eukaryota > Metazoa > Arthropoda > Insecta > Coleoptera > Chrysomelidae > Galeruca > Galeruca laticollis. The sequence continues at coordinate 146,014,076 of OY998176.1, read as the reverse complement.
TATTAAATACAGAGGTCGTCCCTTAGTTGTCATTCTGTCAATATCTTTTGTTTCTATCTTTCATGTGTTTTGTAATTCTTCTCGGATGTTAGTTATCTGAAGTCCCTCCGCGAGGCCGTGGAGAACGAGCCACTATGCAAATAAATATTACAGTTATGTTAATTCAACATCACATTGTCATAATGTTCTTCCTTTTTATCCTCTTGTTTTCATCACATGCACATCTATACAACCGCTTATGCCCAGCCTGTGGCTGGTTAACTTATGTGATGTTTCAACTTAACTTCTCAGCGATGTTAAAGCGCTGCCTTTTTACATTACTGTGATGTTACTAGAACTTCCTCAAAAGGAAGTATTTATATCGAACTAAAAACAACATTTCTGGTACATTCTGGAATGCCTTCTAACATCTTGTCGATATTAATGCAATCTCTAAAAAATAACATCTTATCAATTATCTAAATGCGACATTTCAAAAGTGATACTTAGATGTTGTATGGACATCACTTGAACCTCTAAATAATTTACCTCAAACATTCTAGATGACATCCTATAGATGTTTCTGTGCCTAATCAGCAAATACAGGGTGAACAACTAAGAACGCCGGCTGTCGGCCATTTTTCCAAAAAATAGTCATGGTACAACTTTAAAAAGTACCTTCAGGAAAATGACCCTAAAAAATCGCTGGAAGTATTTTTAAGTTCCTAAAATATCTGCTGTGGGTGGAATGAACACTTAAAAACATACTACTGTGATTATCTCCAAAAAAGGCATACTAAAGTCATCCAAGAAATATAATTTTTGATATATTGATGAGGTTATGAAAAAATGTAGTTAGGGACTTTTTGTCCTTATTATTCAAGTAAGGGGGGGGGAGGTTCAACCTAAAAAACAAATGTAACACTTTTTTGTTTTTTAATCGATATGTTTTTGGCGTCATATAAAAGAGTTTTTCCTCTTTAATAAGATATGCATAACAAAAATAACAAAATTGAACAATTTTGTCAACGCTATGTGAAAAACACGACAATTTTCCCATTTTTCTCGGAAATTTCAAATGTGATCAGGCATTTTTTAAATTCTGATGAAAAGAGGTTAAAAAATAGGAATCTATTCCAAGATATAAGATTTACGATATCAGATATAAAAATTAAAAAAAATACTTCAATTTACATTTGAAATTTCCGAGTGGATACAAAATTATCTAATTTTGTTATATCCATCTGATTAAACAGAAAAACTCTTTTAAATGCAGCTAAAATCATCAATATTGGTTAAAAAACGACAAAAGTTATACATTTGTTCATAAGTTTGAACCATCCCCACCCATTATTTGAAGAATAATGGCAAAAAATCTCCTTAATCAAATTTTTTCATTATCTCATCAAGATTTCAAAAAATGGTATCTTTAGTACACCTTTAGTATGTTTTTTTGGAGTATTATGTTTTCGAGTGTTAATTCCACCCCTAGCGGATATTTTAGAGACTGCAAAATATTTTCCACCAATTTTTCAGGATCACTTACCTAAAGGAAATTTTTTTGAAAGTTGTACCATGATTCTTTTCTGAGATGTGGCCTACAGTCGTTCTTAGTTGTTCACACTGTACATTTAAAATAAAATAGCAAAAAAAGTAATAAAGGATTTAAAACGTTTATTCACTATTAATGAACAGTACAGTGAATTTGAAAAAAAAACAGGTACAAAATTAGAAAAAAAAAATATCTTGTCCAGGAATCCAACCTAAAAAAATGAAATTGTATAAGCATATTACATAACAAGTGTGGAAAGTGGAAACTATTGAACGCATTCAGTGAAAGCAAAAAATAAAAAAGGGTATATTAATCTGTAGTTACCATAACGTAACATACTTTGAAACTGAATTAATAAAGTTTAACAGATACACGTACATTACAGCTAGTTTACAGAAAATTTATCAGAATATTTTTTTAATAAAATTTAAACTAATAAAAATTTTACACCATTAAAATTTTATGAAACATTACGTTAAATCAACAAAAATCTAATCTGATTAAAGAAAATTCTATCGTTTATTTACGGTTACTTTTTTCCACGCAAGAGTCGCTGGTTCGAGTGCCTCAACCATTCCCTAACGTACACTTCAAAATCATTATCTGTGAAACATTTAAAGGTGTTCTGAACATCAGCTAATAAAACAATTACCTTAGATCAAATTGTGCCCATGGAGACTTTTGATCGATCATCATAAACTACATCAAACTTGATTTTCAGCAAATTGACTGGGACCCCTTTTCCATAAGATACATGCGGGGTCCTTCAAAGGAATAATAACATATTTTATTTCGAGAGGAGACTTTTCATGATTTACCTTCTATTACATGCCTCACTCCATTTGGCAGCTAAATTCAGGTGTGCCATGAAAATTCATACTTCTTTTCTGTATAAAATAATATACTATTCTCATCTTGTTATTTTCATCCTGGAACATATTGTATATTAACATAGTGGAATTGTAACATAATGAAAACTAAGCATTATTAATACACTGTATACAAAAAAAAACTACTTATGAAGAAGAGATATAAACACATTATCAAGTTAAATGAGTTTTTAGTTAATTGTATCCAATTGAGTATCCAATATCTGTGTTTCTACAATAATAAATAATTGAATTATGTTTGTTGACTGGAGCATTCAGTGTCATTAGTTACATATTCTTCAACTAGATTAATATAGGTACCATTGTAAGGGACAACTACAGCTTATTTATTGTATTCAGTGCATTTTCAAATGGAAATGAGCTTTTTAACAGAAATTTCTGTTTTTAGAGTCTTAACAGTCTCTAAATGTTGACAAGAATTGTTAGTATTAACGTTAAAATTTTCTAAACCTGCAAAACTATATTGATGGCTATGACCACTACTACAAAAACTAGAACTAGAGATACTTGATTCAATATTTTTTGTACTGTTTAATACAATGTCTGTATCAGACTATCTGAAAAAGTTACTCCCTTTTCTTTTCATAATTACCAACTATTTGTTTTTTATTTTATTTATGTAAGTAGCTTCTGAAACATCTTGAACATTGAAAATATTTTCTTCTAGATTCAAATCTCTGCATATGATCATGTTTTATTATTAGTAATAATATCTACCCTATTGCAATATTGAGTTTTTTGTAACGTATAATGCATATCCAGGATTTTAAATATTGTGAATCGTTTTTAAAATATACTTACTAACTAAAATATTTTAAAAGTTGAAAAAACCCTTATTTTGTAAACTATATTATATAATGTTAGTGTACAATTCCGCCACCTGGAATTCAAGGAACAATATCCGATTGAAGTCTTGAATGAGTATTAAGTTTTAATAATTATGATTTTGAAATAGGTACTTACCGATAACAACTGTTGTTCTTCCATTATAACAAGAATTATAACCAGATATAGAAACTGTAGCTAAGTAGGAACTAACGAAAACGAAGTCCACATTATTCAAGTACATCTTGCAAAAAATGTGCTTCTTGCAAATAAAACATAACACAAAACTGAAAACCATCCGCCATTTCATGCTTGTCATTTGTTTCCACAGATAACTACTGTTTGTTTCGTTCGTCAGTTCCTCTTCTGTTTTCTTCTTTTTTTTATGTTACTGTGATGTTTAATATGAGATATTACTGAGAGTTTTATGAACTAACATCATACAGACGTAATCGAAGGAAGTTACTAAAATTATTTCAAAAGATGTAAAAGTAACTGCAACATGTGATCATCTTAGAAACACGTTAATCAGTAATATTATAGTAACGTTCTGTATGTGACATTAGTGAGAAGTATATAAATTAACATCGTATGAATGTTTCCTATAGGAAGTTGCTAAAAAGAAGTTCATAGAATGTGTATGTAACTGCAAATTTAAGTATTATTATGTACATCAAAAATATGTTTTATTTACATGACATGGATGTTAATAGAGTTGGTAATAAAATTAAGACATCTAGGAGATATCTTATTACCGTTTTAAATAAACATCACGAAAAGTCTCTAAAGAGAACATCACAAAAAAGACTTGTTATGTTTCTTGTTAAGTGGGGAATGCATGGGACTTCTTCTCCCGTCTGGAGTATGTATGTTATTGGATCGTTTCTCTTCTTAGAGCGATTTTCAATTTTTCAAAATCCTCTACGTCTTTCGTAAATACTACAGAAGTGTTATTTGTATACTCCAGTTTGAAGGGGCTTCGGATTTCTTCTTTTAGCATGGATACTACATCTTTGTGCGCAGAAACGTTGCCGTCGATTACAATTGGTAGGCACGTGGTATTGTCTTTTTTAGATGGTGTTGATTGAGTTCTTTTTAAATTAGGTTTGTAATTTCTTCGTCTGAGCGAAGGTCTGAAGCTTTTAGTTTTCTAAATTGTATTTTATGCGTGTTTTGTGTTTCGTCGTCTGAGAAGTCAGACAGTGAATCAAATCTGTTTTGTGTGACAATAACCTATGGTTTTTTTGATTTACTTAAGATTTTGTTGAAAGGGGTAAATCTTTTTGGCTTTTCGAATCCCGGTGGAGTAACTTCTCTGGTTTCCGTGTGCTCGGTTTGGGATTCTACTTGAATCGCATTTATATCCTCTGTTTACTACTTATTTCTCTCGTTGGAAACTGTTTTTAATTGTCTAGCGATTATAGATGCATTTTTAATTGATAATTTTGAGTTTTGGGAGATGAAATTAGCTGCGGATTGACTGTTCTTATTTTTCGCTTCTTCCATTTTCTGCGCCCATGACGTGTTTGCAGGAATATGAATTTGGACATTTGTTGTAGTTTCAGTTCTTTTTGATAAGTCCGTTGACAATCTTCGGATTCGTCAGATGTGTAACATTGATTTTGGATCTAATTGTGTCTTCCTCCATTTCATTATATTTTTTTGTCTGTTTGTACTTGATTTGTCAGGTGTCGAGGTATAATTGCTATTATTACCGCGACAAATAGGGATGGATAGCTCGGAGTGATTTATTTTTGAATTTGAAAAATCATTATCTAAAGTGTCGTTTTCTTCATTAATGTGCAACAGTTCTAGATTCTTGTCTGTAGTACTTTCTGTACACTTTGTTTTATCTTGTTCAATACACATTTTTCCGATTCTATATAGTTTTCTATTGATTCTATACACTTCTTAATGTTTTCTATACCCTCTTTTCAGGTCCTAGACACTTTTTGTTTTGTTCTAGACACTTTTTGATCGTACTTTGCTGATTAATTAGTTTTATACTTTTTGATATAGTGTCAACGTCTAGGATTTCTAGACACTTTTTTGGTGTACTTATTATAGAGTATGAAATGTTTGCTAGACTGTGTGTGATTGTAGTTATTTTATCATCAATCAGTGCTTCTTCGTACATATAAACAATTTTTAGCAAGTCTTTGTTCTTTGACATCAGTTCCTGGGTTTTATTTTTAATTCTAGTTATTTCGTTGGAGTATTTTTCTAGTAACTGTGTGTTTTTATTTACTGAAGAGGGGCATGCGTTGCCGTGAGCAATATTTTGTTTACTTTCCCTGTCACTTTTTGTAGTGATTTGATGTTTTGTTTTTCAATTTTGTTATTCTTTTTATTTTGTTTTTCGTATATAGTTTTTTTGACGTTCCTTTAATTTAGTTCTGTGGGAGGTTTTCACAGACACAGCGGGTTTTTGAATTTTCTCTCTTGATCTGCGGGTATATTCCATCGGATACGGAGTACCCGTGATTGGGGGAGAGGGTAGTGAGGAGAAATCAATGAGTTCAACTCTCCTGATTCGTTTTGAATAACACTTTCAATTCATCGATATTTGATAATTTAATAAATATTGTAATTCCAACTGGCAAAAATTCAACGGGTTCACTTCAATATTAGTATGGAAGTCTTGTTCAGCTCCATTTCTAACATATTTTTCAGTGTTTTAATGCAAAACCAAGATGAATGTTCTGATTGAAATCGCACCAAACCTGTCGCATTTAGGCCAGCTGGAAAATTGCATAGTAAAAAATTCAACTAGCCGCTGATGAAAAACTATGCATCGGACAGTACCTGCTTCCTGACATATAAAGTTTATGCTAGAAACTAATACTGGCCAGCGGATCTACGCTAGAACTCAAAAAATTACTGAGTTATGAATTTATGAAAAAACTGTACTTTGGCAGGTTTTTCCTAATTTTGTCCTAATTTAACGATCCGATCGAGTTGTTCGATCTTTCATTTTCTTTGTTTTTTATTTTCTACAATTTCATTTTTGACGCCATCATGACTACGCTGACAGTTTCAATTTTATAAGCAAAAAACTAGAAAAAGCAATTTTTTGCATGAAATTGTTAATTACAAAGTTATGAATAATAGAGTCGGGTGAAATGCATATCACTACATCATAATATACTATTCTCCAAACAATGAAGCAGCTAGTTTCCTTCTAACACTTTTATATTAAAAAAATCTCTGTGGCTTGTCCTATTAGCAGTATCCAAATAGTCGGCAGTTTTCAAGTGGGAAATTTTGATTATAAATTTGAATTGTAATATGGTGACAGCTTTTGGTAGTGAAAACTATATTGTTGGTCGCTCAATCCAATTCTACACTTTTTGCTTGATCTTATGTGTTGATCTTTGGAGTTTTCTTGTGATTCATCCAATTTTATCAACAACGAACTGAATAAAATTGCTTTATAAAAGATGTAATTGTCTCATCTATTCGTTGTCTTAAATTCGGTTGATCTAAATCAGCGATATTAATATTTACTACCCCATAGACATCGTAGAAGGAAAACAGCCATTGTGCCAATATCTAGTTTACTTATTTGACATCTACAAGTGGTTTTTAAATCTCTTTCTACATTGCAAGCCCTAAATCTGCCAGAAATTCGAAAATTATTTCCAGTGATTTTTTTGACCGCTTCTACTAAGCAAATTTCAGTCCTACAGTTCTGAGTCTAACAGTTTCAGACATAGAGCCTTCATATCATGTTGATGGTCCATGCGGTACAAGAGAAAGATGATACTAAAATTTGATATTGTAACAACAATTCTTTCAATTGTGCTGTTTACAGGGTTATCCACGACTTGTACAAAATTTCTCAGAAGTTTATTCTCAGCTGCTCAACAGAAAATTAAAGAAAGAAGAAATAGTGATAACTGCTGGATCTAGTGAGGCACTCTTTTGTGCTGTTCTGAGTTTGGTATCTCCTGGTGATGAAGTCATCATATTTGAACCATTCTTCATGATGTTCGAGATTCTCGTGAAAATGGCTCAAGGCGTTCCCAAATATTTAAAATTGAAGTGGGTAAGATTGATTTTGTTTTTATATGACCCTCTTATATATTAAATGAAAATTTCTAAGAAACTGAATATGAATTTATCTCATATTTGCTAGTTGTGCAGAATTCGCCTTTCTTAAACTATAAAAAGTTTCTGAACGAACTTAAATTTAGAATATCACTGATTCGTTGCTAACTTGACATTTGTCCCATTTTCTTCTTTAAAAATATCCAAATTATTATAGACGTAAAAATGTCGTGCTATCGAAGATATCTTTCAAGTCGTTATTCTAATCTAGGATTTCAAGGATTTATCTTTGAGCTCAAGAACCTAGTCCTTGGCTGGGGTTAGGTTTTTGGAAAATTATTAAAGCATAATTTGAAATTGCTGCTACGTTTAGTTTGTAACGATGTTCCGGTGAACACCGCTGATGATACGCCTATGGTTCGAACCAATCCAGTTTTTATCGACAACTGATGGATATATAAACCCACCAACAATTTCAATGAGACAGACCGATCGAGGCATTGACTCGAAAGGACTTACCCTCCAGTCTAGCGAGGTATTGACTCGTTAGACTCTACCCTTCCGTCGGCAAGGTATTGACTTGCCGAGCATCCTTCCTTCCATTTGGTAGGGTATTGACCTACCAAACTACGGCCACCCGTGTGAGAGGTATTGACTCTCACATATTCCTATACTTCCCGCCTCTAAGGTACTGACTTAGAGGCACTTCGTCTCGCCCGAGGTATTGACTCCGACGAGCATCCAGAACCCACATTAGCGCTTATACCCGTGTATTGAATTTTCAGCGTTCGCATCGTTCAAACTACTATTCCGTAGGCGTATCTCCCCGGTCTACGAGCAATAATTAGATACACAACCTTAGACGGACCGATATAATAAATATTTAATTTTAGGCCAGGTTTTGATCTTGTTTGTACATATGTAAATAGCGTCTGTAAATATTTTTATAAGAATAAACTTATTTTATTTTGGGATCCTGTCTCTGACTGTACAACCCTACCCGGCAATCCGTAACCACCCCACAGAGGGTTACAAGTTGTGTTTCGTCATAATCCAATAGTACTAATTATGTAAGTATTGGTATACAGTTGTTTAGGGAGTCGTATTCTGCTCAATAAACTCATATTTCTATAAATCACAAAAATTTGAACTGTAGGTGAATAATAATCCGAAAAATCAAACATCGGCTGATTGGAAGGTAGATAAAGAAGAACTGTCGCAGTTATTTAATGAAAAAACCAAAGTAATTATCGTAAACACTCCTCATAATCCTACAGGAAAAGTATTCACCAATGAAGAACTGACTATTATTGCTGATTTATGTAAAAAGTGGGATGTTATATGTATAGCCGATGAAGTGTACGAACATATGGTGTATAAACCCTGCAAACATATTAGAATTGGTAAGTTGATTATTTTTTCAAAGTATTCGAGATCTTATTATGAAATTCATACAAATATCCATTCATGTTTAGGTAGGTTTTAGGTAATTTAGTCTTACTAACGACAGGAAATTGTTATTTGGGATTTTTAGAATTGTAAAAAACATATTTTTCTGTAAAATGTTTCAAATTTATCGGATAATTTTTTTAATTATATTTCGTATTCGTTATTTTCTATTATCAAAATATAAAAGGAATCTATTAGTTTCGAAAGATTTATTAACATGAAAGACATATTAAAAGCAGAAGGATTTATTTAGTTTGAAAACCGTAAACAGACTGAATTATATGTTGCTGTAAATTTTAGTTACTCTCTTAAAAGTCGATATTGCAGGTTGAAGGGGTTCTGTTTAAACCGGAAGCTAGATAATAGGCATTCTGTTACCTTTGTGCCTTATGGATTTTTAAACTCTGGTAAATGAGAAATAAACATCACCACAAACTTTTAGGTTCATTACTCCTTATCTGAGATTTCAAGGGAATTTGTCTCAGAATCGCCACTATCACTATTTTCGGAAACAGAAGTGATAATAAGAGGTACAACCATAATTTCGACGTGAGTATCCAAGTACCACATTTTTTGCTCTTCTTTTGCAACATCTCCAATACACTTCTTTCAGTTATGTGCTGTCACGCCATTAATAGCTTCGTTTCACAATAGTTTAACGTCATTTAATCTGAATGTTGTGTTTTTCTCGCAACTTCATCTTTTATCTGAGCCCATATAATTTCTATCGGATTCAGCTGACAGTGATATGGAGGTAATTGCATAGTTATTCGTTATTCTATCGACAACATATTTAATATGTACACGGACAATATAAAGCAGTTGCACTTAAAGCATACTTTCTTCAAAGTGTATATCTTTTGATTTTATCCAGTCTATTATGTCAGATCTTCACCAAGCAGAAGTGAGTAATTTTTCTACTCGTCGACTGTGATAGGGCGCATTGTCTATAACTATTACCGAACCGGGCTTCACGCACACCAATACTGACGAAAACCATTTTTCAAAAACTTCAGCGTTCATATCTTCATTATAGTCGCCAGTCTTCTTAGATTTGAAAACGTTAAGACTACCATCCAAAAATCCAGAGCTACTACCTATGTGGGTAATAATCAGTCGATAACCTGTCAAGAAATGCTTGCCGTGAACCTCTTACATTTAAGTCCTGCAATATTTTTAAGCGCGTATGTCCCTCATTGAACCAAGTCTCGTCAGTATAATATATTTCTGTACCTTCAAGCCTATGGTCACGTATTGCTTTTAAAAACTTTCTTCGCCGCAACACAATCTTATCTTATTCGATTAAAAAGCTCTTGCGATTTCGCTTTAAATACCGAAAATTTAAATCTCGTAATGTTCGCTTTAAAACTCCAAAGGATATTTTTGGTGAAGAATTATCAGCATCTAATTCGGCCTTGATTTCCTTCCGGGTTGGCATTTTATTAAAAGAAAATGTGCACTTTCCTGCGAATTACATATTTTATATCATCATCTAAAATAATGTTCTTTCTACCTCTTGTTTCCTTTTTTTTTGTTTGTTGTTATCAACTTTGAGTACTCTGAAAACTGTCCGAGAACACGTTTTTGTTAAACTCCTGAACAATAATTATGCTGCGTCCTCCGCACACAAATCGGGATTTCGCGCACGAACCCTTTTATATACAGTTTTTAACATTGCTTGTTCGCCCACATTTACATTACTTTTCACTTTTTTTGCAAAAGGACCAAGGCTTGTCGAAGGTTCTCCCTGTTATATTATATCACAAATTAAGCTAATTTTATGGAATTGTCGATTTCTACCTTCACTAAATCAAATGCAACCACAAACCAAGATTCCCGCAAGCACGACTACGAACAACGAAAATGATGGAAATGAAATGAATCCATTCTTCAGTGTTGCAAACTACGCGGCGCCGTCGATAAATATCAATACAATTACGGACGTCGAACACTAACTTTCGTTGATTAAATTGCACGGGTCGAAGTAAATTTGGCGCCGGTGCGCGTTTTGTCTTGATAAGTCGTGTCGCCAGTTAGAAGCGCCGAGCATTTCGAGAGCACAAATTCGAAATACACATATTTTACTGTAGAATATTAAATATAATTTTGAGACGCTCTTATTGTACTGTTTCTGATTTAGTGCTGACGTCACTGACTATTATTTCCAATTCCTGGTATAGAAAGTTTTACTGGTGTTAACCACAAAAGTGCATTACATCACTGTTTATAATATCGCCACTCTAACTGGTCTGCAATTTCGTCATTGGCGATATTGCCAAACCAGTTATCGCTCTTGATAATTCAACTAACAATAATAAGTTGACAATAGATTATGAGAAATAATGATTTTTTTTCAAAATAATGATGCCATACAAATGCAATAAAGGTATTTTCATGCCGCCAGCCATTATCGACAGATTTGCGGTTTTACTTACAAAAGTGACATTTGTTAAAAATTCACTAGAAGTGGGGTGGTAGCATCAATTCTTAATTTTCTAAATGTAAACAAATTTGACAAATCCGACATAAATGAGAAATCTTTCGTTAATTTTAAAAAATGCGTTAAATTCGTTAGCATGAAAATTTTTGTGGATTACACGTTCAGAAAATCTTTTGCTAGCGCTCCTGTTGATCCGCCTCAGCTGAATGCCTCGGATATGCAATAGTATTCACACTCGGAAAATATAATTTCCTGGACTGGTGATCCAAATAACTATAGAGGAAAATGGAAGGTTAGGTTAGGTTTGTATTGAGTGGGTCAATAAGGCCATCCACTGCGACTCGTAGGAGTCTATTGTGGCTCGAAATGGAAGGAAGAGAATATGTGAAATGCAATATCAGCTGTTGGAAATGGACAATCCGTTAGTTCGGCAAGTAAGGAGCTTTAGGTTTCCTGAGGTACTCTGAGAGATTATTTGAAGGAAGGACTTACCTCAAAATGTTCTATGGGACGAAAAGCTGTTCTTACAAAGGAGCAAGAAGAATAATTGTGCATTAGAATAGTTCGATTGGCTAAACTAGGATATCTACTAACAGCCAAAGTTTTGCGGCATTGCGTTTTCAATTTTTATAACACCAACAATATTGAAAGCCCTTTTAACTAAGATGCTAAGATAGCTGAACGATTATGGCTTAGAGGATTCCTAATTAGACATCCAGAAATAAGAAATAGGCGCGCCCAGATCATGAACCCAACGAGGACACAAAAGCTTAACCAATTCATTGTAAATGAACATTTCCAAAAATTAGGAAATATGATGAATAGCTTGGATATTATGGACAAACCACAGTGTATTTATAATATGTACGAAAAAGACTGCAGATTGTATCTGCATCACCAGTAATCTGTTTTGGCAAAAACATGGGTCAAGAGGGTGCATCTGGTAATAATAATAATAATAATAATAATAATATCTGCTCCCGAAAACAACGCCAACAAGTAAAAGCCCGGACAAATACAGACCAATCACATGCCTACCAACCATGTACAAAATATTGACATCAATAATTTCGGATAAAATATATACACATCTAGACAGAAACAATATAATAGCAACGGAGCAGAAAGGATGCAGAAGAAAAACCAAAGGCTGCATAGAACAATTAATTATCGACACCATTATAACACAACACAAGAAAAAAGGAAGGACGCCACTATACACAGCATATATAGACTATAAAAAAGCCTTTGACAGCGTCCCACACTCATGGCTGAGGGAAGTTCTGGACATTTACAAAATAGACCCATACATTCAAAACACCTTAAGACAAATAATGAAGATATGGAAAACAACATTAAGCGTAAACAACAACGAAACAAAATTCACAATAGACAACATAGAAATAAAACGCGAGATCTTTCAAGGCGATTCACTCAGCGCGTTATGGTTTTGCATGGCAATAAACCCACTCTCACACATGCTGAACAAAACAACTGGAAAACAACATAATCAGCCACTCCCTCTACATGGATGACCTAAAGCTATACGCAGACAACAAAGAGAACATAGAAAATTTAATAAAAATAACAACAATGTTTAGCGACGACATTCACATGAAATTTGGACTAGACAAATGCCGAATAAACGCAATGGAGAGAGGAAAATGGGAAAGACATGAAGGATATGATATAGGTGCAGATGAAGGACAAATAGATGGAATGGAAATTGAAGGGCTGTACAAATATCTTGGATACCAACAAGCCAGAGGAATAGACCAAAAACAAAGCAAAAAAACACTAAAACACAAATTTACACAGATATTACGGAAGATACTAAGAACGAAACTAAACTCAAAAAACACAACAAAAGCCATAAATACTTATGTCATATCTATCCTTACATACAGCTTTGGAATAATCAATTGGACAGATACAGAGCTTGAAGAACTTAATCGCGAAATCCGCACCTTGAGCTCCAAATACCGCAAACATCACCCACGCAGCTCAATAGAAAGGGTTAATATACCACGAGAAAAAGGAGGACAAGGAATCCTGCACATACCATCACATAACCAAAAACAAATTACAACGCTTAGACAATACTTTATAGATGAAAGCACGAACAGTCAACTACATAAAACAATAAGGCAAATTGATAAAAAACTAACACCGCTTAACTTGGCACAAAATAACAACGATAAACAAAGAGAAAAAGATGACCTTGAAGATAAATGGAGAAGAAAGGAGCTGCACGGTCGGTATCCAACAACCTTAATGCAAGCCCACATAAACAGAGATGCCTCTCTCATGTGGTTGAAACTCGGATATCTGTTCCCCGAAACCGAGGAATTTTTGATAGCGATACAAGACCAGGTCATTGCAACGAGAAATTATAAAAAATATATAATGAAAGAACGTATCCCAACAGATAAATGTAGAATGTGCAAGGAACATACTGAATCACTGGACCATATTATAAGCGGATGTGAAGTACTAGCTCCAAAAGAATATATTAAAAGGCATGACAACGTTGGCAAGGTAATCCATCAAGAGCTACGGAAAATCCATGGCAACACAATTGTGGAAACAATCCCATACTACAAGTATAATCCAGAAAGTGTCCTCGAAACCGAAAATTATAAAATGTATTGGAATAGGGAAATTATAACAGACTTACCTCTACAACACAACAGGCCAGACTTGGTATTCACCGACAAAAAACTGAGACATACTTACTTAATTGACTTTTCCATCCCACTTGCCGCAAATCTGCAGAAAAAAGATAAAGAAAAAATTAGTAAGTATTTACCTCTTGCTAATGAAATTAAAGACATGTGGAACCAAGAAAAGTTGTCGTAATACCAATCATTATAGGTGCAACTGGAGAAATACCACATACACTCATCGGAAATCTAAAGAAATTAGGCATAAAGGAACAAATATACCACCTACTACAAAAAATAGTTATGATAGAAACCAGTGGAATTGTTAGACGCGTGCTAAACGACACTTAAGACCCAAAAAAGTATACTTACTTGTCTTCTTGCAGCATATGCCGAAGCAAGGAAAGAGCCATATCCAGACATAAGTCTGTGGAACACAAGAATAATAATAATAAACTTTATTGCTTATAGAATATATATTCATAGCAAGGGTTCGGTTGACAGTGCATGAATAATTAAATATTTATAGTTACATCTTTGATCTACATAATATAAGGCAAATATACAGAAAGAAAAAATAACAAAAAAAATCAAAATTTACATTCAAAGTATTAAAAAAGTAATAAAAATTAGCACATATAATGGACGCATGGAACTAACAAAATTATTTTTATGTCGGTTGGACTAATCCGACACTAACGAGAGAGCTCAAAAATCATCATTCGTTAATAACGAAAGCTCGAAGCTTTATACTATTCCATATGTAAGCAGCAATACATTTTGCATCATTAACATTGAGGTTATTTAGAGTTTCTATGAGAGATTCAATACTTCTGAAAGGGTCATAATTCGGTGATGACATAGAGGTGTATATGGGGTACTCAAAAAGCATATGGAATATAGTTTCCGGTTCTTCCATGTTACACACAGTGCAGCGTTCTGATGGGTCAATTATATACGAGCAGCCATTCAAGGTAAATTTTATACGCAGCTGGTTGGTGAAACGTAACTGGGAAATAGTGCGGGTAACCTGCATAGGCATTTTCTGGATTAAATAAGAACTGGGCAACGAACAGCTAGAAAGTGATTTATATAATGTTAGGAATGAGCTGTTTTCTTTTCGTGTAACGTCTAATAAATGTAGCTTTTGATAATACCGTGAGAGCAGCGACTTTCTATTAATTTTTAGTTCAGCAGCGCTGATATTATCCCAAATATCAGATGCGTCAATAAAATCAAAATACGAGTTTACTTGATTAGCCCAATTAAATTTCTCATCAAATACTGGCAATAATTTCAGCTGCCGTTTGAAACATAACTTAGGGTATCTGCAATCATCCATTAGAAGTATCTTAATCATCCGTTTTAATGTTATCTTGAACAAATTATGCGACAATTTTACCCGACCTGCATCAAGTCGTAGATCATAGTCAGGAGTATTTATGGGCACCATCAAAACTCTTTAGAAAAGATACCTGAACACGCTCTATATTATCTCCAAATAGGCAATGCATTGTACATGATACTAGGAATAAGAGATTCAAATAGTTTTATCCGCGGGGACGAATTATCTACTTTCATTTGTGCCATTAAATATAACACTGGTCCTATAGCTTGCTTTGCCTTATTTGCTATTATTTTTGACATCTCGCAAAATACGCCAGATGATGTGAATAGTACTCCTAGATAATTATAATTGTTTGTCATAGAGATTAAACATTTGTTAAAATAAAATTTATAAGACTTTTGTTGAAACCCACCTCTAGAAAAAGACATGATCTTAGTTTTTGTAGTGTTAACCGTTAAATTATTCTTATCGCAGTATTTTTCAAGGACTTGTAATTTTTTTCCTACATCAACTTCAGAAAATGCCAGTATCACAATATCGTCTCCATACAAAAGAGTTAATATTTCATTGCTATCATCAATGTTTACACCCCGAGCCCAATTCTTACAGAAAAAATCTTCAATATCGGCGATGAAGAATGAAAATAGTAGTGGACTCAAAGATTCGCCTTGTATTATTCCTGTAGTTACGTCGAATGCTTTGGTAAATCCAATAGCGGCTTTTATTTTAATAGTGGCATTATCATATAAGTGTTTTATGACACGCAACATTTTTGATGATAAACCTAGCTGAAAAATTTTGCCCATAGGATTTTCTGGTCAATGGAATCAAAAGCTCGTTTAAAGTCTACGAATTTCTGTCAAATGCAAAGGCATGAAAGCTGAAAAATATTGTTAAACAAAACATTTAGGTAAATTATCCAATTGTGAGGTCAAGAGGGTGCATCTGGTAGCTAACAAGTACGGGCCAAACGTTATAAGAGTTACATGTGGTAATGCTTTGAGTGCAGCCTTTTCTTCTGTGGTAATACTTAAAGTGAAGATAATGAAGACGGAATGGGCAGATTCGCCGCCAGCGGGTAATATGGCTTTCATGACAGAGAAGGCAAGTATGACAAAAGAAACCTTTAATAAATGATTACATTTTCCCAAATATCTAACACCTGGACCTTGCCTTTTGATATTCGATGGTGCTCAGTGTCATTTGGACTATTCCAATCAAGCTGTCGCCAGTGAACTTGGTGTCACGTTGTATTGCTTACCAAGTAATATAACGCGTAAATTGCATCGATGGATAAATCTGTATTTCGTAGGAACATTACTGTGACGAAGAAGTTTAAGCGAAACAAGGTTGCGGGATAATCTTTTCTACAGTTTGAACAAATTAACTAACATTAAGTTAGGTTTTTCGGCTACTAGCATTTATCCATTCAACTCTGACATTCTACCTCTAAAAGCATTTGCTCCAAGTACCTTGACAGGAATGCAGAATGTTGAAGTTCTAGGGTTACGTAATACTTCCCCAAATAATCAAATGTAATAAACTAGAGTCATCACTCCACCTCCAGAACCATTGAATGTTAATAAAAAACGTCGGATATTTGAGATAAGTGACGGTTATTCAGAAGACGATGATGAGGATGAACAAGGTGAGAATGATGAATCAGAAGGGTATGAAGATGTGCCAACTAAAGAAGTATCATTCAGTGATATGCTTGAATCACCTGAAACGGCAAATAAGAAATCTGATTTCGTGCCAGAAAAAACTTCAACACCAAAAATGTCTGTGAAAACTACTAAACCTACTGAAGCCAGTATTAAAAAAAGAAAAAAACTAGAGGCGAAACGTGGTATTGTAAGGCTTGCAAGGAAGATCGTATTGCCGACATGCGTCTTTTCGTCATGTGCAAATGAATGTTTGAAGCATACATACGGTTGAATTATTGGATCTTTACCCGTGCGTCATTAATATATGATAACGTAACCGACAAATGCCACTTACAAATTATGTCAGTTATGTTATCAGATATTAATGACGCAGGGGTAAAGATCCAATAATTCAACTGTATGTCCTTATTGTTCATGAATATCTCAAATAAAACATATTCGGTACAAAATGTGTTTAATTATGTATCTACTTAAATACCATATTAAAATGGAACAGGGGTTCACAATGACGCCAATTGACATTCTTTTTTAAAAAAACCTAATTAATTAGTAAAAGTCAGGATAATTTAATTGAAGGGTCATTATTTACTCGTGTATATTCACATTTTTTCTTAACATGGCGGTACTGTATACACCTACATCATAAATATTTCTTAAATAGGTAGTTAAATCTCTTTTTAGAGTTTCTAGTTCATTTTATTTTTGAGTCGTGGACAAAGTATATTAAATAGTTGTCTAGACAAAATATTTTTAATATAAATATATCAGGAATTCAAATCCTTAACATTTATCTCCCCATAAATATATTCACGTAATTCATAATTTTATTTTTATACTGTCTTATCGTATTATTCAATTGTTCATGAGAAAATTAATGATAAAAAATATTATTATTATTCTTGGTATGAATAACAAACAATGCATTTTTTGTACAGGGAATTTGTAAACAATCATGATAAATGCTTCAAGATAACGTTCAAAACATTGCATACTTATCAGCGAAAAACTGAGTTTCTGGGGAATGTTTTTGTGCACTTAACTTCAATAATTTGATGCATTCCAATTTTATGAATCAAAATGAAGGGATGTGTAAATAAAAGGCCTAACACTGAAGAAAGTTACGGCGGGATTATATTTTCTTTTCGCTGCCTCAATTATGTAATCCATAGTTGCTATAAACTTAATGATGAAGGGCAAAACTTGAATGCTATCAGGAAACAAATGAAAACTTAATTAGTTCTCAAAAAAGGATATGATAGCAGACAGCCCATATAACAATCTATCTGTTTTCACAATGGAAGTAGTTATTGGCAACCTACTAAATAATACCAATGTAAATTGGTAGATGGTATAGATGAAGGTATTGAAACATAATTACCATTAGATTCAAGGGCCAGTGAAAACCAAAAATGAATCAAATTGAAGAGTAAGAGCCAAAAGTACTAGTCATAAAACAATAATAAACTTGGAGAATAATGGTCTACTGAACCTACTATGGAATAAAAAAAGAAGTTAGAGGAGGGAGCGATTGAACTAGTGTGCACCATCAGCAAAGATAGACTATCCTGGTCATAAGAATTGTAGTGAAAGGAATATTCCAAAAGGTTTTATATACAGGGTTGGGATAAAGTATGGAACCAAGTAAATATCTTTTAAACGAAAAGAACGATATTTATGAAAATTTGCAGGTACATGCAATGGAACAGAATGCATCTGATGTATATTTTTATGTTCATAATATACTTCCGGTTTAACCGGAACTGCCATCAACTTCTTCAATTTAAATGGGACACCCTATATATTTTTACAGATTTTGAAAGAGCTTGTTATTTAGAATTCATACATACTGAGTTTAGTGTAAAATAATTTGTAAAAACCAGGAATAACTCACTGTTAGTTGTACAATAGGTGTACATTTCACTATTTTAGAATAATGAGAAACAAAATTACTTCAAATGTTCAAAATGCTCGCCGTTTACTTGCTGACAATATGCCATCCTATTAACAAATTCTTGAGTCATTCTTTCCAAGACTTTTCCACGTATTAGTTCACATTCATCAATAATTGTTTGTTTCAATTCCTGTAAGTTTGTTGGTCGTCTCACGTAAACACGTGATTTTAGATAACCCCAAAAAAAATCTAACGGGCTAAGATCCGGAGAACGATCAGGCCACTCCATGAATCCTCTACGTCCAATCCATCGATTTGGAAAATTCGCATCCAGAAAATCCCTAACCCGTCTATCATAGTGGGGAGGTGCTCCATCTTGTTGAAACCAAACATTTTGTGGTAATTCCCCAATCTGTTGAAGTGCAGGAATAATTTCGTTATTTAGTAGATCCAAATACTTGTCACCATTCAAGTTTCCGTCGATAAAAAATGGGTCTATAAGCCTATTTTCGACATTTCCCATCCAAACATTTAACTTCTGTGGATGCTGGGTATGTGCGTCACGAATCCAATGAGGATTCTCATTTGACCAATACCTCGGGTTTTGGCAATTAACTGTTCCATTTAAACAAAAAGTTGCCTCATCGGAAAAAACTTTGTTAGAAGCAAAATTTTCGTCGACATTACAGATGTTCATTAGCCGTTCGCAAAATACCAGCCGTCGGTCAAAATAATCGTCTGACAATTCTTGAACCAACTGTACCTTATACGGATGATACTTTTCACTTTTTAATACCTTTCCTACAGAACGTCGACTGATACCATGGGTTTGTGCCAAATTTGTGGTGGAAGTTTGAGGTGGATTTTTCTAAATCCATTGCAATATTTTGTTAAACACTTTCGTTCGTTTCAGTCCGCGGTGTTCCAGGTTTTAGCCAATTTTTTACCATCCCAGTTGTATTAAAACATTGTAATCTTTTAGTTACTGTTGAGCGTAAAATAAGATTTTTCTCCGAATGCAAATTATTAAAAATATGACACACTTCTTCATGAGTTCTAACACGATCACCAAAACCTATCATCATTAAAATGTCAACACGCTATTTTTCACTCAATTGAACCTTTCTAAATTATAAAATTTATTTCCGTCAATTTAGAATTTGACACTTGGAGAACAAAAGACGTACTAAACAGTACTCGTTTATTTATTACTATGCATACAAACAACATCAATTAGTTTATCTAAATAGTTTTTTGCTCTAATGCAAAAAACTCAAAGGAGGTTGAATAGAGTGCCATATTCCTCGTTTTTACAATTTTTTTTACACTTAACTCAGTATGTATGAATTCAAAATAACAAGCTCTTTTAAAGTCTGTAAAAATATATAGGGTATCCCGTTTAAATTAAAGAAGTTGATGGCATTTCCGGTTAAACCGGAAGTATATTATTAACAAAAGAATTTACATCAGTGCATTTTGTTCCATTGCACTTACCTGCAAATTTTCATAAATATCGTTCTTTTCGTTAAAAAGATATTTACTTGGTTCCATACTTTATCCCAACCCTGTTATAAAAACATACAGAAAAGAACAAGCAACGCATGAGTTGAGAATATCAGGAGATATAACTGGACCTACTAAAGGATGTAAAGTAAATTTTAAAGGCTAATGAAATCATCATAAATTAAGATGAGGAAACACTCAAAAAATATTTAAGACAATTATCAGCCATAAACCAGAATCAAATACATCAAATAAGGTAGAAGTAGATGCGCATTGGAATAATGAAGGCTAACAGGAGTCAATATAAAATCAAACAAGCAATGACTTCGGTACTATCCATAAAATGGAAAATGACGAAGTTACTGTGGAGACAGAAAATAATTGAAGGAGACAGAAAATAATTGATGGAGATATCGTGAAATGCTGCACTATCGGAAAAAGACCAAAGTGCGTGACTCTGACCACTGCTGGTCCTTTGATTATCAAGCTATGCAGTGAGATAGGATGGGAAGCAATAGTGTCTCCTGAGCATAGCGAATGGACACAAAACGCCAACAAATGGGTGTTCACAATTTAAGAAGGCCGTACAAAAAGTATGCAAACAGGAGTCAAAATGCTCCAAAGATCATGATAGTGAAAGTAGAGAAACTACAAATATCGATGGAACCCTAAACGAGAAATACACGTGTTTGATGAACACAATAGTCAGATTGGTGAGTACAGAGTTGAGCGAGCTATAATGCAGATAGATATTAGAAAGTGAAGCTGATGAGAATTTATTAGACTTGAAATTCACTTTGTAGCAGAAACCATATTTTTGCCGAACCTATAATACGACTCATGTAATTATATTAATGTTGGGATAAATGGTATGTGTTTGTCATGTTTATGGTCTCATACCATGTACACATTCTTACATTTCACTTAAAGTGGTTGGATTTTTATAACATTTTTTCTCATAAATTCGTAACTTTAATTTTAGCTACACTCCCTGACATGTTCGGAAGGACGGTCACTATTGGAGCTTGTGAAAAATCATTTGGAGTTACTGGCTGGCAGGTTGGCTTTGCATATGGAGATGAACATTTGATTGAGAAATTACAAACCCTGCATCAGTTTACAGTTTTTTCTGCTAGCACGCCAATACAAGTAAGAAGTTTTTATTGGATTTCCAACATTGATATACCATATTACTATACTGTCAGATAGATACCGTCATTTACTTTATTCCCTGTGCTCCATTTTGTACCTTAAAGAAAGAATATGTCTTAAGTTTCGCTTTGTAACTGGAATTTCTTGTGTGAGAGAAAAAATTTGACTTAAACGGAGGTGTACAGTAGAAAACCGAAATTTATCTTTCATATCGACACACCTCATATTTTATTATATATTAATTAATTTTATATGTTCATTTCAGGACTTCCCACCCTAATTTTCTCGAAATGTGTGTATTTTAAAAAAAATCCTGGGACACGTCAACAAATATATCGAAGGGGACAACTTTTTATCAAAAAGGCAACGCGCCCCCTTTCACCCCCCGCCAGGGGGAGTTGCCAACTTCAAAATCTTAAATGGGAAGGGGTATCGAGTTATACCTCATTTTAAAGGTCTTTTTAATCTCTACACGTCGGCTTTTGTTTTTTTCAATTGATCGATTTGTTGTCGAAATATTTAGGAAAATCTGTTTGCTGCTTCTTACCATTAAAATAAAAACCGCAATTGTTTGTTTTGTTATTCCTTTCAACTTTTTTGTATAAAAAAATGCAAAAAAATGTTTTTGATAGAGAAAATAAAAGACATGATACCTATTGAATTGTTTACCATACTTACCAGTTGTGTGAAAAAGCAATTTATTAAAAATGGTTTACACTTTAGCTGAAAAAGTTGAAATAGTGTTAATTTACGGCGCCGAAAACCAATGTGCTCGACCAACTGCTGCAATATTTAACGAAAGACACCCAGATAAGAACACCTCTCATAGGTATGTCCTAAATCTAATCGCCAAATTTACTCAAACATGATCTGTTGCAAATTTAAAACATGATCTGCCAAGAGTTTTGAATGAATCCACTCAAATTGAAGTGATAGGTTATTTTAGTATGAATCCTAATACTTCGTTACGTACCATTTCTGCTGCAACTGGAATTTCCTTAGGCTCTGTCCACAAAATTACAAAAATTAATAAATTCCATCCCTATAAAATGAAAGTATGTCAAGAGTTAAGTGAAGACGATTTTGACAGAAGAATTGAGTTTTGTGAACAAATGACTACAATTAATAATAACAATAACGAATTTTTAAAAAATTTCTGCTTCACTGATGAGTGTACTTTTTATTTGAATGGTTTTGTCAACAAACATAATTGCAGATATTGGAGCAATGAAAATGACCATGTATTTGTCGAAGGGCATACCCAGCATCCCCAAAAAACTAATGTATGAGCCGTTATACTAGGAAATCAAGTAACTGGTCCATTGTTTATAAATGGAAATCTAAATGGTGAGATGTACTTGAATATGCTAGAAAATACGATCAATCCGTTAATTACCGAAGCAATTGAAAATCAACTGTATAGAGATGGCAACAACTTTCTTGACGAAAATGAGTTATATTTTTAGCAAGATGGAGCTCCCCCCCATTATGTGCTTCCGGTCCGTCAATGGTTAAACAATGTATTTCTCGGTAAATGGATAGGGCGAAGAGGACCTATAGAGTAGCCAGCTAGGTCCCCAGATCTAGCACCATGTGATTTTTTTCTATGGGGACATTTAGAATCAATTGTTTACACACCCCAGCCACAAAATATGGGAGACCTTCGACAAAGGATTACTGCAGAATGTCGAGCAATTCGAACAGAAGTGTTTGAAAATGTGCGTCACGAATTTGAACAGCGGTTATACCATTGTTTGGCCAACAATGGGCAACATTTTGAGCAATTATTAAATTCAAAATCAGTGTACAATATTGTAATTTAGTTTTGATAAAAGGAATGAGAATAAACAGTTGCAGTTTTTATTTTAATGGTACGAAGCAGCAAATAGATTTTCCTAAATATCTCGACAACGAATCGATCAATTTAAAAAAAAAACAAAAACCGACGTGTAGAGATTAAAAAGACCTTTAAAATGAGGTATAACTCGATACCCCTTCCTATTTAAGATTTTGAAGTTGGCAACTCCCCCTGGCGGGGGGTGAAAGGGGGCACGTTGCCTTTATGATAAAAAGTTGTCCCCTTCGATAAATTTGTTGACGTGTCCCAGATTTTTTTTTTAAATACACACATTTCGAGAAAATTAAAGTGGGAAGTCCTGAAATGAACACCCTGTATATTAATACAGTTCTTTAATTTAAAATTTGGAAAAAATTATTTATTTATATATGTTGCAATACTTTTGGTATACCCATTATTGTATACGATATTAAAAATGTTTGATTTGCCCAGTATATGTCAAATTTGGCATGATTTAGTTTCAGATGACATTTACACAGAATATATTGAATAATAGACAAGTCATGTCATAATACAAAGAAATATTCCATATTAAAAGCAGATGCCACTGTAGATATTTATTAATAATAAAAGAAATCAAATGTAATTTTATATAGAAATTATAGAAGGTAAATCATAGGTCAGAAAAAAAGTTATTCGTAATCCGGAATGTGAAGATCCTGAATAATATTTAGAATTGTTCCAGACTGCAGTGCCATGATCCACACTATTGGTGAGTCTGTACCAAAGTATTAATAATCTTAAATAATGCATTATTTCTACGAAACACATCAGGGCTTAAAATATTAATCATAGATACATCTAAAAATATTCGATATATAAATTTTGAATTAAAAAAAGGGAAATTTAAGTATATATATTAAATAATCATAATAGGAAAGACTATATTGAACAAAATTAGGACTATGATCGGGTATTTGACATTTGTAAGTAAGTTATAAAATTTCATAAAGAAGGTTCTATTTCGTAATGTACTTAATTTCAATTTGAGTTAGTGTAGATAAGATGTTACAATTGTTAAAAAAGAAAAACTAAGGTTTATTTTGTGATTTGTTAATTTTACACATATATATAATTGAATTGAACATATTATTAAATATAGTAAATGTCAGAACGTTAATAAATAGCCCTGTATAATTGAGAGAATACAGTTATACGATACAACTGGGTAAATAATCCAGAATAAGAATAACAATTAACATTTAATTGGAACAGTACTTAAAAATTATTTTGATAACTAGCTGAACTCACCCTGAGAAAAAAGAATAATATTAATGATTAATTAAATAAATTCATCTTTCGATAAAAAAAATTATCGATAGCCGGAAAATATTTTGACAATAAATGTCAGTTTTAAATAATATTACATACGTGTGGTTAAGCCGCATGTATGTTATTCAATACTTTTAAAATACATAGTATATGTCAAATTTATATTGATTGTGTTTCGTATGACATTTCACACAGAATCTGAGAAATGATGGATAGGTCATGTAATACTTAAAAGAAATATTTCAAGATGAGGTCAGATCTCAATACGTATTCATTTAGTAATAAAAGAAAAACAAATCTCAATTTTTATATAGAATTTTTGGAATGTAAACAATACAGGTCAGCAAACAAGTTTAGTTTTTTTAAAAAAGCAAGATAATTTGTAACTAAGTTATAATGGATTGTTAATTGGGAAAGGGAAGTCAGTTTTATTTGATACCTTGAACGGAGAGGATCTAATTTTAAAAAACTCTCAATATATAAGGCAAGTTATACATGTCGTGTTGAATAATGTAATAAATCTTTTGTATTATTATTCGGGGGCAAACAATTTAAAGCATGTTTCGAGATTGCGCAAAACGAGTCGTAATATGCAAAGTGCAATGATCCTGAAATTCTGAATTGTACTTAGAGTTTGATACAGAATTGTACAATTTGAAGAACTATATCGCTGTACGCTAGATGCGTGATTAGATTTCGACATTTCGGGAAATTCATTGACATTTATCGGAATATTTAGTAATTACAATTAATTTTACGCGTTTTTTTTGGAAGAATGTACTTGGGGAATCAATTTGATTATTGTATATAATTTTAATTTGGTATTCTTATAGATAATATATTGTATTTTGTAAAAAACTAAGATTTGTTTGATGATTTGTAGGTTTGACACAAAATAAATTTGGATTGAATATGTTATTTGTTAATGATTTTGAATGTTTTTATATTCAAATAAATTTTCTTATTTTAATAGGAAAATTTCAATTTGTGACAGTGACATTTTTTGATTTTTGGTGACAGATATTTAATTGAAATATATTAGAAACGTCAGTGTGTTATTAGATATCCTTTATAATTAAACGTATACAGTCACAGCTAGAAATTGGGTAAATAATACGGAATAATAATGACAATAAAAAATTTTAATTCATATAATTCTTAAATTTTATTGAAATATTTCAGAATTAATGGAACTCACCTAAGATAAGAGATTTTTAATGCCGGTAAATATTTTAATCAAATGAAGGAACCTAAATAATACAAATTTTTTAACAAATATAATCTACCAATACAAAATTGTCGCAACCAACGTGGAGCTTATAAAATTTGGGAGGGTTCGTAGAATGTAAAATAAAATGGAGAGGAAAATAACATTAAGAGATTATCAAGTACAGTACATGGAACAAGGATGACAGCAACCAGGAGAAGGTTTGACAGGAGATAAAGTGGATGACAGGAGGATAGGAGACACAAGGAAGAACAAGTAAATAAGATCGGTTAATGGAATTTTTGATTAGTATAGAAGAGAAAATGAGGAGGGATATGAATAGAATATAGGGGAATATGAATAATATAAATGGGAAGATGGACACAATGAGGGGATATTTAAATGGTTTGAATGAATAGAAATATGAATGATATTAAGGGAAACATGAACATATGAAGAAGAACAGCCAGAAGGTGAAGCTGTTTCAGATTATTTAGGCGTCAAGAAAGATCAAGTATCACTTGTGTCTTCTCTTACATAAGATTCGAGGTCCTACATCATTTTCGGCTTTAAAAACTGTTGTTGGTGTAAATCAACCAACAATCTAAGCAGCATGTAGAGTACTTCCTCGATGCTAATTGGGATCGCACTCTGGAAGAAGCTTGCGTATCTGATTTTCTGTACAAGGTCCGTGAGCTGTTTGCCAGTATGTTATTTTTTTGTCATATTAGAGACCCACCAAAATTATGGTAGAAGAACCGAGACCATTTTTCGGATTGAAGATATTGTTATATCAATGCCGGGCAGAACACTTCTTCAGTTCGGTCTCCACTCTCCATCACGAGATGAACAATTTATTATTACTAATCGTTAATATCTTTGTCAATTGGCTTAAGATACCATCTATTTAACTAGAGTTGTAGCAGAAAATGTCCCTAAATTGAATCTAGAATAGGAAAAAGTCTACAATGAAATTTTTAATTCGATTATTTCTGATTCTGGACAGTTATATACCAATGTTTGGCAGTAAAGTTCACTTGAGAGATATAGTGCGAACTTTAAAGTTTCGGCTCATCCTTTGATTTGAATACTGTCATAGTTCAGTCAATATTATAATTTAAAATGCTTATTAGACGATATATTCATTTATCATTATAACTTCAACTAACAATCGTTAAAATGTATTCAATCATTTTATAATTATTGAATTCATCTTAAACATATTACCAGACAATTAATACTACCTTATTTCTCGTTTTATTAACGAGAATTAGTCATATAATTTCCAAATAACTCATTATATTTTCCATATTTTACTGAACTATAAGCATATTTTGAGATAGGAATTTTTCGAACATAGCAGGTGGCCACCGTCGATAAGCAACGGTCACTATTTAGTTGGTAGGCTAGCATCAAGATAGAGTGTAGTATGTAAGTGGTATTGGTAAAAGAAAACAAAATATACCTTTCAGAGTCTAGCTCCGCAACATAGCTTAGAGGGGATATATCATTACATTTCTGCATTATAAGTTTTGCGCGTACTATACAACGTCTCCCGGGGTTCAGCTAGTTATATTTATATCCATAACAGAGAATTAGGAAATTATATGTTTATCATGTTTGATTTTAGAAATCAACTTTTATCCCTGACCTAATAGGAACACTACTACTGAATAGCCATTCTGGACTCGTGGATACTTGAAGCAGAATTGGTAGTTTTATAGTATCTACTTGCTATATATGTGTTCGTACAGTCTTTGGTAGCGATTCTCTCCTCGTTCTTTGATGATTTCTTCTATGAACGGAATATAAAGATATTTGTGGAATGACTGAATTGACACATGCTATGATGCATATATGACTGATCTGCATATATTAGAGTAAAATCTTTCGAAAATTTAAGTGTTTCTCATTGACTGGAACAATGGCGGTAAATCCCATACTATGTGTAAAAATAATGTAAATGCTTTTAATTAACTTATTTATGGTGAACTATCAATGATGTAATAATCTCAATTCATTTCAGGCAGCTTTTGCGAACATTTTCGAAGATGTTTACATTAATATGATGGGTAATAACGCATATTTCAAGCTTTTTGGAGAAGAGTTGAGAGAAAAACGGGACTATTTTCTTCAAAATTTACATGGAACCGATTTCAATCCAATAATTCCAGAAGGAGGAATGTATGTGATGCTTGATGTATCAAAATATGGTAAGTCTTGAAATATTAAGAATTTGAAATATTTAGTTTAAATCGCTTGGCCTTTTAATACGTATGTATGAAGATATCGAGTTACTGATAATCAATGATTATTCAGAGCCGCGGTTAAGTGTGGTAACAAGCAACAGGGTATTTTCAGAATGATTCTGTGTCACTATCATACATTTTTTTAAATATCAGGATACAAGTAGGTTAGGTAAGGTTAGGTTTGTAATGAGTGGATCAATAAGGCCCTCCACTGCGAATCGTAAGATTCTATTGTGGCCCATACCTACTCGTATTCATATTTCACCAAACAAATTCAGCTTCTTAAATAAGCCGATTAGTTTGTTCGGTGAATGATATTTCAGGTCCGAGGGCGAGAGAGAGGCCAAACATCAGATACCTGACTCGAACCGCGGTGGCGCAGGCACAAATTATATGCTCTGCTCTTTCATCATCTTCCAAACAGAGACGCCAAATTCGGAGCGTCCGGCAGTCCAAGTTTCAGCATATGATGATTCAAACGACAGTGGCGTGTTTAAAGGCCTGTTAGGCACCGTAGATCATGTCTATTATGGCCTAACATTTGTTTGGATACATTATTAGAAAGATGTATGAAAGCCTTTGAATAAATCAATCCTGGAGTTAAATTTAATAAGTAAAAAATATGATTTAATTAAACTTAGTGATTAGTTACAGTTGATGTTACAATTATGACTGATTTCTTTTTTAGTTTACAAAAATAAGGAAAATGTAGTATAATGCTGAATTAAGAAGAAAAATATATGATAAGAAAGTTATAACAATTGTGTAAACAGGATGTCTCCACGTGTTTGCTGATTAAGGTTAAAATTATAAATCTAATAATGTGGGAAACGTCCTGTCAGCAATTTAACAATAATATTATATGAGTTTAACAGGATGTCTCCATATGACTCTGGTATATTATGCCAGAAGTCTAAAACTCTTCTTGCTGTCCAGGTATTTAGTGTTTGTTTGGCAATACTTGTTGCGATGCCAATTGTAGGTTTTGGTTCGATAAAGACACGAGCGGTACCCTCCCTTGCGGAAGAGTCCGCCTTCTAATTACCATCCATAACAGAGTGGCCAGGGATCCAGGCCAGCGATACCCTGTTGCATTCTCCTATTGAGGCGAGTCTTTTTTAACAGTCTAAACCCAATTTCGACATTACATGGTAAGAGCTAAGTGCTTTCGAAGCCGCTTGGCGATACGTGAAATTTTTTATTGATTTATGTGTGTGGTTGGATTGCCCCAAACCATCCACACATTAAGCAATGGCGTAAATTTCCGCCTGAAATACGGTTGCATTGGATCCTAAAGAGGTTAAAATGTCTGTCATAGGTCTACGCCCGCACCAGAGCTTGAGGGTGACTTTGAACCATCGATGTACCAACAGATGTATGCTTTTAAGAGTTAATCCTTGCGGAGGACCCATTCATGTCTATTCGGAAATAGGACGGTATAAGGCCGATTGTAGTTTACTGTTGGAGGCATTATATCAGAGGTCGTTCCCAGAACACTATGACTTTCAGTGTCCGCTAGCTTTCTGCTGTGCTCTGTATAAACCTGTTTTGTGCATTTAGAAATATGCTGTCCATCTGGCCTTCTTTTCCAGAAGTATATGGAGAGGTGGCAGGTCCAGGGGGATTTCCATGACTGCTGACGGAGCTATACAAGCCTGTCTCTGTATACTAGAGAGCTTTGCTTGCGACACATTCTGTAAAGCTTTTGACCACCAAGCAATAGCTCCATATGAGATCATTGGTGTAACAATCATCACATATATCCAATGGATTTGTTTGGGACCCATGCCCCAAGATCTTCCACAAATCCTGCTGTCCACACGGATAGACTGGCCTTATGGGTAACTTTTTTCAAGTGAGCGTTCCAAGTAAGTTTTTTATAGGATTATCTCCAAATATTTTACTTCCACTGCAAATGGAATAACCTCACCATTATAGGAAACTGGCGGAAGGTCCGCCAAATTCGTTCTCCTAGTGAACGGAACTATTACAGTTTAACAAGGGTTTACAGATATCTGCTCCCTCTGGCACCAACTGTAGACATCGTCCAAAGTCTTTTGGAGGATATTATGTGCAATCCGTCCTGACTTGGTCCTTGCCAGAATGACAAGGCCATCTGCATACGCTTGCAGTTCTACCCCTCTTCCTGCGAGAGTACCAACCAGGTCATCCATCAAGAGTGACCGCAGTGGGGAAGATAGTACTCTACACTGTGGGCAGCCCGTGGAAACCTTAAAGCTTATGACCCCATCTGGGAGAGATGTAATGACTGTTCTATTAGTTAGCATGGCATATATCCAGCCGGTAATCGTTGGTTGAATGCCCTTTTCAGCCAAAGCTGAACCAATGGAGGCCGGTAGTACATTGTCAAATGGAAACCAGTAACATCCTCCTGTGAATAATTCACACGTTGACGACTACGTTTGTCACTTGGTTGAGAAATATTAACTACAAAAAATGGGGCGAAAAATCGCTTCATCTCTCCCCACAAAAATATGATACCTAAAATTATCTCGGCAGTTCTGTTGGAGATCCTGATAGTTTACTTAACAGCTCTTTGAGAACCAGAAGTGCAGGAATTTGAATATCGCACTATTCATTGATTGATAATTCCTCCATAAAACTGTGTATACAGCTATAATGAAATATAATAATTTGATAATATACACACGATCAAAACGGTTGGTTAAACATTTATTAAAATGTCTGAAATTATCACAGGCTGTTCGGACATTGCTTCCAAAGTTTTCGCAATAACTTATTGAGTGACCTTGACCTAGCAATTGTGATGAACTGTGGATATTATCACTGTTTCTCCACATACCTTTTTAACGTTTGTTTTGCGATTCATAACTTTTTCTGCTATACATGGTGTTTGTTTTAGTATCATTCTTGAAAAATACTTGTGGTATCACGAATACTTAATACTCACTAAAGCATTACTAACAAGTCACAAATTTCCAATAGATAACTGCCAATTTCTATTGTAAAACTGGGTCGTTTCAATAGTTATCTAAATGATAGTCTATTATCTGAGTAAGAAAGAACTTATTCTCTTCATACATTTACCGTCACAATTATTAGCTAAACATCATTTTCATTTGTGGGCAGTCATAGAATTTTTCTAACAGTCAAGGTCACGATATTAGTTAAGTTAACTGTCTTTTGTTTTTTGGCACGTATATAGAAATCAAGCGAGTAAAGAGTTTTACCGGTCTGTTTTAGTTGCTGGAACTGATTTATCTGATGAGAAAGACGAATTTTTGGATGAAAAATTTGTTAAAAGGTTATTGAAAGAACATTCATTAAGAGTATTTCCTCTCACAATTTCATGCTCCGATGAGAACAAAAAAAACTTTGAAAAGTATATAAGAATTTGTTTTGTTAAGGTTAGTATCACTTAATAATTTTTAAATTGCAAAGTTAAGCGAAATTGCTTTTCTCACGAGATTTGTTTCCTACTACTTCCAAGAATTATGAATATAAGAGAATTTTGAAGTTTGGGGGAGACAACGTTTTCGTTTCTTTAATATATATGAATTGATGATGAACTTTAAGAAGTCTCCAATATATACTATGTTTGATATTTTTAAAAACTAACAATCCATCACAAATGTCTTAGACATTTTATAGCAGCTGAAATCTTGAATTCAACTTTTCGGAGATTAAGAGTTTTGAATTGATAAATATATTTTTGTTTAAAGGAACTTTCTACGTTGGATTCTTGCTTATTGATACTGAAAAGATTCGCAAGTGTGGAACGAGCGTTAACAGAAACGACAACAATCGAGATTAGCACCCTGAAGTTATCAGCATAAATCAATTTATCCATCTATGGAGGGTTAATTGAGAAAAAATATAACTTTAAATCACGTACTGTATTATTTTTGAAATATAAATTCAATTGAAACTAGTTTATTTGATACGCAACGGTGCGGGAAATAATAAAGTGTTTATAAAATTCGCCTGCATATATTTCGATATATCGGAAAGTGCAGCGAAAATTAATTAACTAGAATTTGAATTGTGTCAACAAAAGGTAAAGTACGTAGTGCTACAAAAAAAAATAAAGAAAAATGTTAGATTTTGTAAAAACAATTAAATACCTAGGTTAGTGTTAGGTTACTAAAATAAAAAGCAATTGATTTGAGGCGAGTCCAAAACGATATAATCTGCGACATTGTCAAATTAAAAAAAAATAACAGGACAAAATAAAGAAAGAAATTAGATATATATATAATAAGTGGTTGGATAGAACAAGTATCTCCGAAGAGTAGATCTGGGTATCTTGGTCTTACGCTACCACGAAAATAATATAATCAAATAGTAGTTGAAGACAAAATATAAACAAAATGGATAGTGATGATTATTCTACAGAAGATTAACAGAAAAGAAAAATGGATGGTGTATTTGAAGTTAGCTAGAGGACTAGCAGAACCCCACCTAAAAGTAAAAAAGATGAGAAGTTAGATCAAATCATAGTGTTAGTGAAGGAAATGTCTGCAGATCAAAAGGTTATGAAATGTCAACAACTGATTAACAGGTTCTGTTTAACGAGGAAATATTAAAGTTGAAAACGAAGTATTGAGAAAAGAAAACCAAGCAATTGAAAAAGAAAATGCAGAATTGAAAACACAAATGGAAGAGATTAAAAAAACAATGAAAATTATAGATAAGGACAGAAGAAAGAATAATGTTATGATAAATGGATTGAAACTTGATACTAATGAGCCGTCGAAATTGGTAGAAAATGCTAGAAACTTTTTGAGTCAACAACTAAAAATAAATATCGAGCCTAAAGCAGTAAACAAGATAGGGGAGAAAATGTGTATAGTGGAATGTCAAAAAGAAGCTGATAAAGAAAAAATTATGGCAAATAAAGCTAAATTTTTATAAATAATGATATGACCAAGAAGGAAAGAGAAAAATAAAAAGAGATAAGGATGTTTGCAAAATTAGAAAACCAAAAGGGAAAAGAAGTAAAAATGGGATACAATAAGGTAACAGTAAATGGGCAAGAATGTAAAACTAGCAACGGAAATGTGGAGAATTGGAACATGGAATGTTAGAAGTATTTCAGGAGAAGAAAAAGAATTAGAACAAGAGTTTGAAAATGCAAACTTGAGAATACTAGCTATATCAGAGACAAAAAAAGGACAGGGGATAGTGAAAATGGATAATGGTCATATACTCATATATAGTGGTATTGAGAATGAGAAAAGAGCGGCAGCAGGATTTGCATTCATAATACATAGAAACTAAGAAGAACAAATTACTGGATGGACAGGATGGTCGGAAAGATTACTGGTGATGCAAATAAAAAATAGAAATATGAACACAAAAACTATAATAATTGTATATGAACCAAATGAAGACGATACAGTAGGAAATAAAGATAGGTTTTGGGAAGATCTAACTATGGCTACAGAAAATGCAACAGGAAAAATAATTATACTTGGAGATTTGAATAGCAGAGTGGGAACAAAAGATGACATTTACCGAACAGTAATAGGAAAACATGGTGAAGCATTTAGGAATAATAATGGAAAACGGCTGTTGGATTTTTGCATATTACATAATTTTATTGTAAATAATACATTTTTCCAACATAAAGACATACATAAATATACACGTGTGATGGAAAGCAGAAATGAAAGGTCAATAATAGATTACATATTAGTGGGAAAGAGAAATAGAAAGGAAGTATTGGATACCAAAGTTAGAAAAGGACCAGAGATAGGAAATGACCACTATTTACTTGTAACAAAAATAAGAGAACAAGTACTCGTACAAATTACAAATCATAATAGACAAAAAGTAGAAAACAGAATACATTATAAGTCGGTCAGATAATACAAACTCCAAAACAAAGATATAGCAGAGAAATACAAAACAGCATTATCAGGAAAGTTCTTAAATAATTGTGATATAATGAAAAATGGTAATTTACAAAGAAGTTTGGGATGATTTCAAAAAAACCGTATTGGAAACCGCTAAAGAAATATGTGGTTGTAGCAAGAAAACTAATAAGAAAAAACAAACAGATTGGTGGACGGACGAAATTAAAATAAAAGTAAAATTAAAAAAAGAAGCGTGAAAATATATATAAATAACAAAACAACGGAAAACTATGGAGTGAACAAAGAGAAGAGGAAAAAGGTAAAAGAGATGGTAGCAGTAGCTAAAAGAAATCAGTGGCGAAAAAATGGAAAGCAATAGTAAATCAAATCAAAAACTGTTTTACAAAACATTGAAGTCGTTAAGAAAGGAAAAAACACACGAACTTACATGGATATAAAATAAAAAAGGAGATATACTAAGAAATGATGAAGTAATTGATAGATGGAAACAGTATTTTGAGGAATTACTAGGAGCATACAACCGAATTCAGGACATTAACAAAAAAAGGATGCAATAATAGAAAATAAAGACATTGTAACTCTAAAAGAATTAAAGGAAATAATAGATGAATTGAAAAATGGTAAATCTCCAAGAATTGATGAATTAACAGCAGAAATGTTCAAGAATTTAGGAGAAACAGGAACAAAAATATTATTGAAAATATACAACACGGCGAGGAGTGAAGAACAGATTCCTGAAGATTAGAAGACAGCCTTAATAGTTCCAATATATAAAAAGGGCCCGGGGATAGACAAGACTGCAATAATTATAGAGGAATAAATCTACTCAGTACAGCTATGAAAGTTTACGAGAAGCTTATAGACAGTAAGATAAGACCAAGGATAGAAAATAC
Organism: Galeruca laticollis; assembly: GCA_963921935.1. NCBI lineage: Eukaryota > Metazoa > Arthropoda > Insecta > Coleoptera > Chrysomelidae > Galeruca > Galeruca laticollis. The sequence continues at coordinate 145,979,327 of OY998176.1, read as the reverse complement.
TCTCGAAGAATCGCAAAGTGGATTTGGAAGAGGGCGAATCATCCAAGACCACATGTTAACAGTGAAACAGATAATTGATAAGTGTTGACAACAAGAAAAAGAGGTATATATGGGATTTATAGACATGGAAAAAGCTTTTGACAAAGTACCAAGGGAGAAGTTATGGAAAGTACTAGAAGGAAGGGGAGTAAACTACAAAATAATAGACATAATGAAAAACATTTATAATAGAAATTGTGTAATAAGCAGGAATAAAACATCAGAACCATTTTCAACACAAGACAAGGAGGGGGACTAAGTCCATTATTAGTTACAATTTTTATTGATGAAATAATTAAAAAATCGTCAACCAAAGTGGCAAAACTACACGTTGGATACAGACATTTAGGAAGAGTCAGAAGCAGCTTTTGCAGATGATTTAATAACTATGGCAGGGAAAGAGAAGGATTTACAAAATAATATGGAAATATGGAGCTCGGTATCGGAAGAATTTGGAATGACAGTGAATAAAAATAAAACCAAAGTTATGGTTATAGGACCGAAACAAAACTTGGGAGTAGAAATAGAAGAAAATGAAATACAGGAAGTCAAAATTACCAATAGAATACAAAAAACGATAAAACTTTATCACACGATGAACTCGACATTCATAAATAAAAAATAAATTTCCAAGAAAACGAAGTTAAATGTATTTTAAACAATTTATCGGCCAATATTAACATTCGGACGTGAATCTTGGGTACTAACAAAGGGACAAAGGAGCCGAATACAAGCAGTTGAGATGAAGTATCTTAGGCGAGTTAAAGGAGTCACAAAGAAAGACAAACTAAGAAATACGGAAATAAGAGAAGACCTTGAAATAGAATCAACACTTAAATTTATTGAAAACAGACAATTAAGCTGGTGGGGACATTTACAAAGAATGAACGATACAAGACCAGTTAAAAAAGTATGGCAATCAAAAATACAGAAAAGAAGGAAAAGGGAAGACCAAAGCAAACATGGTGTTATGGTAGGAATAATGCAAGAAAAAATAAAAACATGGACAGAGGCTAAAGCAATGGCAAGAGATAAAAAATAATTGGGTTTCTGATAATATATATAAATATATAAATATATATATATATATATATATATATATATATATATATAACAAAGAAGATGTAAGAATATCGCGTGATATGTTAACAACAACAACGAAGAGATTCATGGGTAATTCACGCAAAATAAGGGCTACTGAAATAGAGTGGTAACCGTGGACATGCATGTTTCTGGCTCATTTTGCCTCTTCAGCACGGCATAACCAAATAAGGATGTGAAATTTGGGAGGAAAGATGTTAATCGAAACATAGCAAAACACAAAATAACGGATTTCAGCAGGGAAACCAAACGCTCATTTGTGTCTTCAATTGGAAGATCCCGAGTTTTCAGGACAACAACCAACATCGACACGGAGGCGCATATAGTCCCTCCGCCACGAACCTTCCGACCCATAGTAAATAACAAAGAAGATGTAAGAATATCGCGTGATATGTTAACAACAACAACGAAGAGATTCGTGGGTAATTCACGCATAATAAGGGCTACTGAAATAGAGTGGTAACCGTGGACATGCATGTTTCTGGCTCATTTTGCCTCTTCAGCACGGCATAACCAAATAAGGATGTGAAATTTGGGAGCAAAGATGTTAATCGAAACATAGGAAAACACGAAATAACGGATTTCAGCAGGGAAACCAAACGCTCATTTGTGTCTTCAATTGGAAGATCCCGAGTTTTCAGGACAACAACCAACATCGACACGGAGGCGCATATAGTCCCCCCGCCTCGAACCTTCCGACCCATAGTAAATAACAAAGAAGATGTAAGAATATCGCGTGAAACATAGGAAAACACAAAATAACGGATTTCAGCAGGGAAACCAAACGCTCATTTGTGTCTTCAATTGGAAGATCCCGAGTTTTCAGGACAACAACCAACATCGACACGGAGGCGCATATAGTCCCCCCGCCACGAACCTTCCGACCCATAGTAAATAACAAAGAAGATGTAAGAATAACGCGTGAAACATAGGAAAACACAAAATAACGGATTTCAGCAGGGAAACCAAACGCTCATTTGTGTCTTCAATTGGAAGATCCCGAGTTTTCAGGACAACAACCAACATCTACACGGAGGCGCATATAGTCCCCCCGCCACGAACCTTCCGACCCATAGTAAATAACAAAGAAGATGTGAGAATATCGCGTGAAACATAGGAAAACACAAAATACCGGATTTCAGCAGGGAAACCAAACGCTCATTTGTGTCTTCAATTGGAAGATCCCGAGTTTTCAGGACAACAACCAACATCGACACGGAGGCGCATATAGTCCCCCCGCTACGAACCTTCCGACCCATAGTAAATAACAAAGAAGATGTAAGAATACCGCGTGAAACATAGGAAAACACAAAATAACGGATTTCAGCACCCAAATTTCACATCCTTATTTGGTTATGCCGTGCTGAAGAGGCAAAATGAGCCAGAAACATGCATGTCCACGGTTACCACTCTATTTCAGTAGCCCTTATTTTGCGTGAATTACCCATGAATCTCTTCGTTGTTGTTGTTAACATATCACGCGATATTCTTACATCTTCTTTGTTATTTACTATGGGTCGGAAGGTTCGATGATCCACCATCCATTGAAGAAACAACTCAAGCAATAAAACAACTAAAAAATAATAAACCAGCAGGAAGAGATTGCATTCCCGCGGAATGCCTAAAGGAAGGAATAGTGGAGACATCAGCTAATACAAAAAATATGGGAACAGGAATCGATGCCAGACGAATGGAAGGAAGGAGTTATTATACCAATACATAAGAAGGGAAATAGATTGGCATGCAACAACTACCGAGGTATCACACTCCTTATCACATCATATAAAGTGTTGTCTAATATAATTAAAAAGCGAATAACACCGTACTCAGAAGAAATAGTTGGAGAATACCAAAGTGGATTCAGAAGGAAACGGTCAACACCAGACCAACTTTTTACGTTAAGACAACTGTTAGAAAAATGCTGGGAATTTAATAGAGACCTACACAATTTATTCGTAGACTTTAAACAAGCGTATGATAGCATCATCAGAGCAAGCTTATGGACAGCACTAGAAGAACTTGGAATACCCGGCAAACTTATAAGAATGATAAAAGTATGTGTTGAAGGATCATACAGTTCAATTAAAATAGGTCACTACAGCGAAACCTTTGAAATAACAACTGGACTTAAACAAGGGGATGCACTGTCGCCGGCTCTATTTAACATAGCCTTGGAAAAGGTAGTAAGACGAACCGAACTAACTACGAACATATTCGGCCATAATGGACCCTGCCTGATTTTAGCTTATGCAGATGATCTAGATGTTGTAGGAAGAAGTACAGTTAACGTGAAGGAAGCCTTTATAAAACTAGAAAAAGAGGCAAAGAAAATGGGACTGAAAGTCAATGAGGAAAAAACTAAGTATATGCATATGACACGAAACGTAGGACGAGATCGCATACGTCAAAATGTTACTATGGACGAATACAACTTCGAACATGTACAGACTTTTCAATATCTAGGAGCTCTAATAACATCAGATAATAACGTTAAAGTAGAAATTAAACAGCGTATACTTCAAGGGAATAAATGCTATTATGCAACCCAACAATTATTAAGATCAAGGACTCTGACAAGGCAAACAAAAATAAACATATATAAAACTATTATAAGACCAGTTGTAACATACGGCAGCGAAACATGGACCATGACGGTACAAGACACGCTGCTACTCAATCGTTTCGAAAGAAAGATCCTTAGGAAAATATACGGAGGAGTCTGGGATCAACAAACAGTGCGGTATAGGAGGCGCACGAACAATGAGGTATATGAACTATATAATAGCCCAAGTATAGTACAAGAAATTAAATCCAACAGATTAAGATGGCTGGGACATGTCCAGAGGAGTAATGACTCAAGGCTAATTAAAATGGTCTGGGAAGAAGCCCCTAACAACAAAAGACCACTTGGGCGCCCAAAACTTCGATGGCGTGATAATATACACAAGGACCTGCAAACTTTGGGAGTCCTTAATTGGGAAGAAAGTACTCAGGATCGACATGAATGGAGGAGGATTGTTGAGGCGGCCAAGACCCACCCCGGGTTGTAGAGCCATGGATGGATGGAAGGTTCGTGGCGGGGGGACTATATGCGCCTCCGTGTCGATGTTGGTTGTTGTCCTGAAAACTCGGGATCTTCCAATTGAAGACACAAATGAGCGTTTGGTTTCCCTGCTGAAATCCGTTATTTTGTGTTTTCCTATGTTTCGATTAACATCTTTGCTCCCAAATTTCACATCCTTATTTGGTTATGCCGTGCTGAAGAGGCAAAATGAGCCAGAAACATGCATGTCCACGGTTACCACTCTATTTCAGTAGCCCTTATTTTGCGTGAATCACCCATGAATCTCTTTGTTATATATATATATATATATATATATATATATTGAACTATTTTGATAGACCTTAAAAGATATAATCCCAACAATTTTAAGAAAGTTAGATAACTTTCAATTGAATTGTATATTCTAAATTAATTTAGAAACACTCTACCCTGTATAAAAAGTTGAGTTTGGAAAAGGTTTTGAATATTTAGATAATTTCAAAAGACAAATAGAATTTGCACTAAGGAAAATAAAGATAAAGCTCCAATAAATTTAAACAAATGAGTATTATCGTAGCGACAAAGAACGATATGCATAGAATCCTATCCTGTATCAAGATACAATATATATATTGGGGAAAGAAACACTCAGTAGACGAAGAACAACGATATACTAGCTGTTACAATTTATTATTATGATGTATATTGTAAACATAATTTCAAAAATTTCATTTCAATGACAATACACACCAACAGTGTATGAATCTGTTCAATTATAAAGTGCATGATAGGAAACTCTTAACTGCAAACATTACTCTGTTTATTTGTAAAGTATTTATAAAATCTAAAGGAGAATCATATTTATTTTAATGAAACATGTATGTAACAATAGTAACAATCCAGCTTATATTGCAAATTAAACAGGATTTGTAAGAATAAATGCAATATTTGCAAATATATAGCTGTATAATATTTTTGTATTTAGTATAGGTATTATGAGGTTGAAGTTTCCTAAGAAAAATTAGTGTAAATCGATGTATCAAAACACAATAATATTAGTTAAGAAAGGTATTTGTAAAAATGCAAAGTGTTGTGTGGAAATAATAAGTTAGTGACGCGGAAACTCGGAAAATCGAAATTTTCAGTGCGGGAAAATTAGTGGAAAGAAACATGATGAATGGGACATCATTAAAAAGAGAATTTTACGCAGAATATGGCAAAAATAATGGTTTTACACATTCTCAACGAAAAACCATCATTTTTCTAGAAATGTCATTTTTACATAAAGTTGGCTATGAAATAAACCAATATTATAAATAGGAGTGACAAGTTCTAGAAAGGCATTATTTTTTTGATCGACGTAGAATCCACGTCAGGAGAAAAGTCAATTTTGGGACCTGGACGCTTTGTGATGCTGGGAGCGTGTGCTCTGATCGATACCGTCGATAATGCTAGAAAATTATCAAATGTGAGTAATTTTTTTTAAATACTAAATCGTACGTACCTTTTCAATGTGCTGCGAAAAAGACACTCCAAGGATTGTCTCATATCAGGTGATAAATAAATCACAAAAATTTGGAGAAGCCATTTTGGCAAACTCCATTTTTTCACAAGTTTTTGAACAGTCATTTCTATTTATTCACATAAACTTTTAACTTGAATACGTGCAATTATTTTAAAAGAAACGAACCATTTCAAATATAAACATTACAATCGTGTGTTGTTAGACTTTTGATAAGCGAATCAGCTGTGAAATAAGCTCCGTTCTTGTGTTGTAAATATTTAAGAACCATGAACCCAAACGTATATGATCGTTCGACATAGCGAAACGTAACAAAATTATGATCGTTTATGCGCCCACTATTTTTAAAGAAATTTCTATTTATCAATGTCTTTTCATAATTTATATCGTTCTGTTTTTTTATATTGTTTATATCATTCTCCAAGTTCTCTGACTATTCTTTTTTGTTAATAAAGTTTTATATTGTGTTATATTTTATTTCTGTTTGTTGATTTCACCAATAGATTACATTTCAACACATATCCACAGTAAAGGAAATAACCTACGTGAGTACCAGATGTCTCTATGCATTTACGAGGGAAGTTCAATATTGTTACCTTTTCTCGATTCAACTTTTGATTTATTATTTGAGCTGGCTAGGGAAATTTAATAAATGAATAATAGTTTTTCAAGATTTAAATATAAAATTTTAAATAATAAAATTTCTACTCTTTCTAACATTAAGCTAAAAGAAATAAAAATCTAAACTAATAATAAAACAGTAGCTATATTGTTATCTAAATATACTGTTGTTAATAATTGAAGGTAAAATTAAAATAACAGTATAATATATATATATATATATATATATATATATATATATATATATATATACTATTATATATTATAAATAGTGCCTCTACGTTGGGCTATTTATTGTATATTTTTATTAATTTTTATTAATTTAATAAGAGCCTACTTTGGAGTGCTATTTTACTATGTATTTTGCTACCTTGCTCTACATCATCTATCCTAGCATGGGTTTTCATGATGTTTCTCTCCATTCTGCCTATCTGTTCCTTTCCTTCTTCTCGTAGTTTATTTCCCATATCTTCTACCTCTTGTTTCCTGGTGGTGCCTTCTTGTATTAAATGTCCATATAGTTTATTCATTTTCTCTTCCTGTTCTTTCTTATGTTCTTTGAACTGTTTTTTCATTTCCACCATATGTTCTGAAAGTTTTTCCTCTTGTTTGTCTAGCCTTCTGTTAATTTCTTCTTGTGTACCTTTTATGTCTTCCTTTGTGTTTTTTATTATATCTTCTTTGGTACTTTTGATGTCAGCCATTATTATTTTCATCATGTCCAATAGTTGTTCATTTTCATTTGGTTTTGTGTAGTGGTGAACTTCTTCCACCATACTATCTCCTTTTTCCATTTCAGCTGCTTCTTCAGCTTGAATGGCCATCATCAATCGTTCCCTCAGTGTTTGTTTATTTCCCTTCGTGTCCATGTTCCTAGATTTCAAAAGTTCCTTCAAGTCTTCTACTGTCAGTTCGTCGATGTTTATAGTTTTGTCTGCCATTATAGTTAACAAAATTTCCTTTAGATATCTCAAAAATATTATAACCTGTTCCTGTTACTAGTTTGTTGAACGAGCGTTATTCCGGTCGTTTAACAATCGCCATACGTTGGGCTTGCCATTTTTTATATATTATAAATAGTGCCTCTACGTTGGGCTATTTATTGTATATTTTTATTAATTTATATTAATTTAATAAGAGCCTACTTTGGAGTGCTATTTTACTATGTATTTTGCTATTTGAGATATAGTAAATTATTTAATTGTATTTTAATTATTTGTTAATTTTAATTTATTATATGGATTGTATGGGTGCCAGAATTGGTTCGCTTTCTACGAATTCCCAATTCAAAAAAAATACTACACAAGTTAGAAAATATTATAAATTTGTTTAACTTTTCTACACTGTATCTCAGGGATGAGATTCGGCACTTGGCGATTGTCAGCAACAGGAAACTGTAGGTAAGATACCAAAGAAACGCAAAACGAACATAGACAAATGATTTTAATTGAACATAAATATGTAAATAATGAAATTATTATGAGTTAAAAGTTTATAATTCATATTAAACTCAATAGAATATTATTGACGAAAATCTTCGCACAAAAACGCTTTTAATAAATTATTAATATTATTGAATTCAAACGTATCAAGTAAGTTTCGCTTGATTACTTATTATTCTAAAAGTTCTGAATGCATTCACAACGATTCAACCTCTACCCTCGCTATTGTTAACCTTGTCGTTGTGTGTTGTGGTACTCTGTGATGATTATTATTTAGTTTACAAAATGAAGGAAAAAGCAAAGTGTTTGGGATGTATTATCATAATTTATTTTAAGAATTTGGTGAGTATTAATTTTTAACATGTGTTTAGTGTTCTGTGTCCGATATTTAGTAGAGATTGAATATCTAATACTAATATTTTTGCTAATTAATAGATACCAAACAATATAACCTAACACATAAATATATCAAAAATGTTTTATAGGAGAAATACAATATATACATGAGAAATAGAGTTTATGGTTGGTTCTTCTTGACCCTGAATGTGTTGCATCGGAGAAAAACGATCGCCTATGATCGAATAAGCGAAATTCAGATGTGGAAAATGGTGTGATGTGAATTATTTCATCAGTAGAAATATCTTATCCACAACAAGATATGTGAATAGTTATCGAAGATTATATTAATAAAGGTAATTGTTCATCTTACCATATCTAGACGCTATCACCATTTTTACACTTATTTATTTATATACGAGTGATAAATTTTTGTTAGTTTATTGTTCAAAACTTTACTAAACACTTTGGTTAACTTTTTACTTGATATATCTTAAATTATTACAGTTTTTATAAAAATTTGGAGGAAAGAAATTCAATACGTCCTCCATTTATTAAATTTACACCGCGTCTCTTAGCTCAAAATCAACAACCTTCCAATGTTTTTTACTTTTGTTTTCCATCGTTCATTTGTTGATAAATAAACATCGTTGTTATTGAATCAAAATATCCGTTTCTGCGTTATAGTAGACAAATTCACTTTCTTTTTATGCACTTCCACTGTCACTCCGAAATACTCTATTCGAACTATTAACAGAACGTTATTTCGCGTTGATATTTGACCTTGAAGTTTGATACAAATAATTGAATAGTTTACGCAATATACAGGGTTTCTGAAAGTGTCTACAAAATATTAAATTATAATAATTGAATTTTATTCCAAAATTCATGTGATACCATATACAGTGATGATCAAAATTAAATAGTGATCTTTTATATCATTTTATCAATTGTATTTTCTATTTGTAAATATTTCTTGTCATATTTAAGCTATGTTTTTTATGGATTATTTCCTTTTATCGAATATTCACTACTACTATTACTTAGATTCACATTTCTGATTGAAGGTAATGATTCAACATAACCTAGTAGATATATTTCACTTTAATACATACATATATATATATATATATATATATATATATATATATGTAGTTTATTTCGATCTACATTTTTTTTAAATTAGCTTATTTGTATGGTCGTAGTAAAAGTATAGTGTGAAACACTGCGTAGACACTTTTTGACATTCGCTTGGTTACTCCACTCGATTCGATCGTTTCGCAAACTCCACGTTTGTGTAAAAAGTCTACTTCACGCACTTGATAATATCTGCTTGCTAGAGATAAATGTTATTTGAATCAGCATTTGAAAAATGTTTAAAGCAACATGACTTTAATTTAGTTTCAAAGTATTTTGTACAACATTTTTTATCACGGTAAGTAATTTGTTTATGTAGAGTAGTCCCCTCTAAGCCACCTCTTTGCATCTCTTGAATCATTTCCATAAGTTCTTCCATACCTATAACAAAAAATTGGGCTTTCTCAATAAAATTGAAGTAGCACAAAAAATGATAACAAAAGGGAACAGTATAATATTCAAACAATATCGATGGTTATACAGGAATGAAAAAAAACTTTTAGAAATCTCACCGGTTCTTGTTTTGAAATTGTATGTTACTTATCTGACTAGTGGGCATTTTTATTAACCATCTCCAAGATTTTTCAATAATTATTGAATCTGTAATTATTCATGGAGATAGGTGGTATTGCATAATATTTGTCAAAGAAAGCAGATACTTGGTATTGCAATAAAACAATATGAATTTCACGAACAAGAACTTTATTTTGTTGCTTGATATTATAATTTCAAAATAATTGACAATATTCTAGTAGGTAGCTACCTTAAAGTGACAAAAATAATGAAAATGAAAAAATGGTTTTTCAACCATTTATGTAACAAATTCTCATATAATGCCCAATAATTTTTAAGAAGCTTGGTTTTTATTTCCAGTAGATGTGTGTACTTTTTTTGGGAAATTGGAAGTTATCCAGTATGTAGTTTTTGAAATTCTACAATTTTCTTGTTTGCTTTTTTGGGACGCAGCGGTAAAGATTCAAAAAATTTTCCTCAAAATTAAGTTTATACTGGATTTCTCCTCTCTCGTATTTTAGAGCTCGAATATCAGTTACAGTAGGTTCGTTCAGTTTCCTTCCAGGACGAATGGGTTCGTAGGTAAGGTCTTTATTAAAGTTATAAAATACTCAAAAGTCGGACACAAAACTTCAAATGGTTTAGGATTTGCTCGAGCTTCCGCTGTGATTCGGCGATAGTCATTAGGAATTGAAATGGTTTTATTCTTCAACTTTTTCTCGATGGTTGCGTGTACGCTATCGCATTACATATTGGTATGGCCTTTTATCAAGCATTTCTGAATAATCTTGACATCATACTGATAGGAAAGTGAAAGTAAAGCGTTCGCTAAAGCGACATTTCTATTTTGGTAGGTGCAGCCATCAGAGAAAATTATGATCGGTTTTTGTTGGTTCCTATTATTTTCTAAATATTTTCTTTTTAAATAATCCACGAATAAAGACGCAAATGTCGAAGCCTGTAGATCGGTATCAGTTTCGTCAAACCAATAACAAACAGCATCCTTGGTTTTTAGATAAAAACGGTATAATTATGACAGCAAAGCTTACTTTTGAAGTAAAGTGAGCTAGCTTGTAAACATGGACAAGTTTTCACGCCTTGTAAATCCGTACGAATGACGTGACATTCATCAAGTTTGGCGTGCTCTTTATCATTGTTTTTTTCTACTTGGGCTCTCTGCTTTTCATTTTTATGCTTCTCCCACACACTTTGGTCCAAATTCCCAACTTGATACTCCACACATAAGTCGCACTGATATTTTCTAGGACTAAATATGCCTGTTTTTGATTTTCACATGATTCGTGAGCGTGTTTCTTGATAATTTAAACAGATCTGCAAAACTTGTGTACAGTACAGCTTCTTGGTGTCCTTCCGATAGTAGTGACTTGGTAACTTGTGAAGCTTGTCTAGAAATGTTATCAGAAACTGAATTGAGTCTTCATTTTTACATCGAGGTTGGCTGGATCTACTGGGTGCAGGTGTGTCATACGCGGAACTTTAAACCCAGTTTTGAACTGTCCACTCTTTAAGGCCCAGGGTGCTTAAAACAGAAACATGTTGTTTGCTTTTTATGTTTAATTTATAAAACAGTGAACTGGATCTCCTCGAAGATTCATTGGGTATCCTTTTTCTCTCAGTTTCTTTCCTGTAAACTAAATTTAAGACATAAACTCCTTTTTGTCCCCAGCTATTTAATTTTCAGTAGTAATATAACAAGAGAGTGAGAATAAATTGAAAATAATTTGACAGATTTTTTGAAAACTTGTTGCCAGGCAATAGTCACGAGAGCCCGCAGGGCTCGAGTGGCTATTGCCAAATGGCAACAAGTTTGAACAAAATCTGTCAAATTATTTTCTAATTTATGGAACTCTCGAGTTATATTTGACTAGATTATTTTTTTATTCACAAATTGGTGAAGGTCTTAAATTGTCTCCATATAGACTGATTACTTATTAGAATATTTTTCGAAGTAGTTTCTATAATCTTATTCGTTATTTCTTCATCAGAAAAGGTACTAAACCGATGATGTTCACTCATTTTATATATAACGTTGACACAATTAGATAATTATTTTGACAACTACCTGACACTTGCTAGACAAATAAAAGCAACAGTGATTATTCCCGAGAATAATCACAAGAGCTTTATTCCCACTATAATAATGACATGATTGGTTGAAACTTACCCTTGTGTCAAATAAAGAAGCATTTCATTGGTTTTAAGAAACGTCAAAAAATAATCCCCAGAAATTTTTATTAATCTGCTGCCTCTGTATTTCAGTCAAATCTTGACAAAATCTTTTTTTTTATATCTTGCAGGCGTTAGATAGGCACGTAAGTCCCATTACTCTCGCATTTCTTTCCGTACCGTGGAATGTTCGTTTTTGGTTTTCTAGCCTTCGGTAGCCTAAATAGGTTTCTCCTAAAAGTCGTCGCTTTTGATGTCACTTCCGTTTTGTTCCTCGGCCACCATCAGATTGTTGTTCCGGTTCTTCGCTGGTTGAATTGTTATCTTCTTCGCTAGTTCCATTGTTAGTTTCTTCACTTGTATAGTGACGTAAATTGGATTCTTCACTATCAACACTACTATTTTCCTAATCACTTTCTGGTTGGTAAATGTCCACTAACTCTGATTTATCATGTTGTTCCTTAATTTCGTCGTCATCTGTTTTTGCTAGGTTATTTTCTTCTTCAAATACTTCAAGGCATTCAAACTCATTTTTCTCCTCAATTTCTTGCTGGTGAACTAATTCTTGGCATACATCTAAAACGCAGGCATTGGTTGTCACAGTTGGTAATAATTCCGTTTCAACATCATTTGAAGAGCAAATTATGTTAAAATCAGGATGTATATTATTATTTGCATTAATACTGATATTTACAATTTTGGGAGAGACATTTTCTTTTTCTAGAACATCTAGAAAAACAAACTCGGAATTTTCTAAGACATCTTCAAAATTTTCAACTGTCATAGGTGTCAAAAGCTCTCCAATAACATTTTTACTATCACAGCTTTCATTTTTGGTTTGGAACAACTTTGGGCTTCTAGCCTGGTATTGCACATACATAAAAAATTTTAGTTCTGCCGGACATGTTGAAGTTTTAACGTCTTATTTGAAAGAAGAAAACTCGCATAAAACCTTGTGGAAAAAGATAATCGCACAGTTGACATTTAATAATTATATGTCTTATTGCAAAAGCCAATTTTCATACCCAATTTAAAACAGAAAGACAGGTAAATTTTATATCATTAAAAACAACATTTTGGGAAAAACTTTAAAGTAATATAACCATTTCGGTAAAAAATATAAACACGTATCAACCGTAATGCTAGAAAAAATGTAATATTTAATAACACGTATCTCCAAAGGTCTCATTATTTTCCCAATTTTATCTTTAAAACAGTACAAATATATTTATATAATTATGTAAATTTGATGAACAAACGTGAATTGATATAACTGATATTATTTTACTGAAATAAATTCGATATAATAACAGGGAAACAGACAATCAAAACTTACCACATTTCACAAGTTACATCCGCCATATTTTGTTGGAGATACGAGGTATTGCATTTTTCCTTTGACAGATCACGGACCTATTTTTATATTATGGTCATGTTGGCGCCATCTATCGATTCATTAGCTATGGTTTAACCAAACGCCACAGAAACCTTTGTTTCCAAAAGTTGTGGAGATATGACGTATTGTATTGACACCATCGATATATTACAATAACACCAACAACAGAAGTGCTTTTTATCCGATTATTTATTGGATAAGGATTATCAAACAAAATTAAGTCTGTTCCTCTATTGAACAGAGATTTTATTTTAATATTCACACATCATCTACATTATTTCTATCTATATTAAAGTTTATTTTTTAATCTTGCAAATCTTTTTAGCAAGTTTGTTTCAATATTTTATTTATCGTCTCAAATACACATCATATTTTCTATTTGTTATGAGTTTTGCATCTAACTTTACAATCTTTCCATTCGCATAACACGATTTTCTACTTTATTGATGAGGAGCTCGGCAAAATTTATAATAAAAGAAACACATTTTCTTTGCATATATACTCCTAACAAACTCTCATTAATTATAAAAGTATGTTGAGTCGTACGTATCCTCATCCTACTACAATATGATCAACGAGAGGTGAGAACACTATCAGCAAATAATACATTACCTGAATATTGCCCCAGGAATGTGACCACCGTAATTTGGCAACTGTCCAATATGTTTGTGATAAATTTCCGTAGGTTGTATTAGCACCGGCGGATTTGGTCGATCTATTTGAACTGGAGCCCATTCATTACTCAATCTTTTCCTATAATTTGAAGTGAAGTCACACAGAGCGCTATTTGTCATTGCTTGATTGGGTTTCCCGAACGATGCATATCCAAATGGAACATGGCCAGTGAATCCTAAATTAGTAGAAGACTTCAATGAATATGTGATTTTATATTTCAATTATGAAATATATGAAACAAACATAACAGTTATAGAAACGTGAACAGTGTATTGCAACTGCTGTTTTATATTTTGTTGTGCAAAGTAGATTACCCACGTTACATGTCGCATTCAATATAAAAGGAGATTTAAATATACTTAGTGACATAGAACCCGAATGCCAAGTAAAAATAATTTTATTCGGTGATATTAGGCATACATATTAGGGAGTTCGTAATATTACAATGATTGAACATTCACTTCAATCGGGTGAGGATAATGTAAGTTTCTGCTCAATAGCTTTAATAATTGGTTGAAGCTCCACTATTTCTTACAGATCCCTTAATAATAAGGTGATCAATATCCTCCTGGAGTATCTCCTTTCAAGCCACCTCTATCTCATGTCGAATAGCCATTAGAGTCTGAGGAAGACGCTGTAAATTTCTCAACCATCTACCGATTATATCCCACACATGTTCAATTGGGGACAAATACGGGTATCTGGGGGCCAAGGTAGGAGATGAATTTGATCCTGGTGGAAGGTCCAAGGTTTGTCTGGCTATATGTGGCCAAACGTTACCTTGCTGAAAAATTGGATTTTGAAGAGTCATGAGGTGAGGAATTAGATGAGGTTCCAATATGTCTTGAATGTACTGAGCCATCTACGTTTTGTGGATGATATAATGCTCTTTAGCCAGAATAAAATGGAATTACAAGAGATGTTGGAAGAACTTCGAAGAGAATCCGCAAGAATAGGATTAACCATGAATTTAAATAGAACAAAAATCATGACACCTGAAAATATACAAGTGCATATAGGAGACCACATCGTTGACAACGTCGAAGAATATGTATATTTGGGACATTGCATCAAATTAGGCAAAGAACATCAAACCGCCGAAATAAACAAACGTGTTCGTTTGACATGGGCAGCCACGGGTAAACTGTCACACGTCTTGAGAAATCGAACGATTCCAATAAATTTGAAACGAAAGGTCTTTAATACCTGCTTATTATTCGTGATGACATACGGTATGGTAACCATGACGCTTACTGTTAAATCAGCGAACAAGCTTAGGACCCCTCAAAGAGCCATAGAACGGATGATGTTAGGAATGAGCCTTAAAAACCATATCACAAACTATAGTATTAGACAAATATCTAAAGTTGAGGACGTCATAACACGCATAGCCCACCTGAAATGGACCTGGGTAGGGCACGTTGCCCAACAGGACGACTTAAGCTGGTCAAGACGTATCATTCAATTGAGGCCACGCCTACATGAACGCAACGTTGGCAGACCACAGTTACGCTGGCTCGACGATATTAAAAACAAAGTGAACAACAGATGTCATCAAGTACCGATGTACATTCGTATTTGCCTTGATGAAGACTAAAGGTCACCTTGATCCATCAGCAATGACACTCCATTTTATAACTCCAATAGTGCGATGTACAGGGTGTCTCAAATTGGTGTGTTTTGAAGGGTATCTCGTAAGCTAGAAGAGATCGAAGAAAAGCAGTTAAGATGTTATTACTTCTTTTTTTGTTAAAGTAACGATAGCCTTATTTAATCTTTAGTAACTCCCTGCAGTTGGAAGATACTGGGCGATTATCGAAAACTGTCGAAAACTACAAGGTACTATAACTTCTTATTTAAGAAAAATATAAAAAAAACGTTATAAAAACTTTTGATAGATATAATATTAAAGAGTTCAGTGGCGCACAGAATTTTTTTGTTAGGGGGCTCACTAAGGAAATATAATGCAAACTTATGTTGTTTTAAATGGGACACCCTGTATATTTTGACGTTTTACGTTTCCTTTTTTAATTATCATTCACCTGATATGACATATTACTTATCCATTTTCAATGATTGAAGCTACAGTGCAAATGAACCATTTATGGATGTTATCAGGTGAAACACCCTTAAAAAATTGAACACTCAGTAACGAAATTAAACATTTTATTATAAGGATACTGATAGGTGACAATTTTATTCATCAAAATTAAAATTAATAAAAAATGAAACCAGATTGAAAAAAATAAAAACAATAAACTTATGAAACAACAAGAAATATTGTAACAACTAAACTACCTGTAACTAATTTTATTACAATGTAAAAATTACACTAAATGTTCAAAATGTTTTCGTTCAAATAATCTTCAACCAATTTAGCAAGACCAAGAATAAAATCAGTGAACTAAAAAAAAAGTTAGTAAATACAGCTGATTATTAATTTTAGGTACTTATATTATTATTATTTTGAAATTATAGAATCCGTTTTTTGTAAATAACATCACGAAATAAGACATCTGTATTTTCTTACCAATTTCACTTTTATTTCTAATTATGTTTAACCCGATATGTTATTATATTTTAGTTTGGTTACCTCAAATGACACCTTATAAGAATGTTCATTTCATCAAGTAGGCTTTGGTCCTCTTACCATGGAAAATGAAACAAAACCTGTGTTACCTGTCAGAATTAATTTTACGACGTGCAGTCTTGTCAACAACATGAATTTTGAATATCATGACAAATATGATATGCAATTGGCATATATTGAATGTGAAAAGAATGTTAGTGATACGTCTGAATTATATTTTCAACGATATCTAGAAAGGAGGCAACCTGACAAGAGAACTTATGTTATTTACCAAAAAACGGATTCTATAATTTCAAAATAATAATAATATAGTTACTTAAAATCAATAATCAGCTATATTTACTTACTTTTTTTTTAGTTCACTGATTTTATTTTTGGTATTGCTGAATTGGTTGAAGATTATTTAAGCGAAAACATTTTGAGCATTTAATGTAATTTTTACATTCTAATAAAATACAGGTTTTGTTTTATTTTCCATGGTAAGAGAACCAAAGTCTACTTGATGAAATGAACATTCTTATAAGATATAACAATCATGTCAATTGGGGTAAACAAACTAAAATATAACAACATATCGGATTAAACATAATTAGAAATAAAAGTCAAATCGGTGAGAAAATACAGACGTCTTATTTTGTGATGTTATTTACAAAAAACGGATTCTATAATTACAAAATCATAATAATATAGGTACATAAAATCAATAATCAGCTATATTTACTTTTTTTTTAGTTCACTGATTTTATTTTTGGTATTGCTGAATTGGTTGAAGATTATTTAAGCGAACACATTTTGACCATTTAATGTGATTTTTACATTCTAATAAAATTAGTTATAGGTAGATTAGTTGTTACAATATTTCTTGTTGTTTCACAAGTTTATTGTTTTTATTTTTTAATCTGGTTTGATTTTTTATTAATCATACTTTTGATAAATAGAATTGTCACCCATCAGTATCCTTATGATAAAATGTTAAATTTCGTTACTGTGTGTCAATTTTTTAAGGGTGTTTCACCTGATAACAACCATAAATGGTTTATTTGCACTGTAGCTCCAACCATTGGAAATGGATATATAATATGTCATATCAAATGAATGAGAATTAAAAAAGGAAACGAAAAACGTCAAAATATACAGGGTGTCTCATTTAAAACAACATAAGTTTGCATTATATTTCCTTAGTGAGCCCCCAAACAAAAAAAATTTGTGGGCCACTGAACTCTTTAATATTATCTCTATCAAAAGTTTATATAACGTTTTTTTATATTTTTCTTAATTAAGAAGTTATAGTACCTTGTACTTTACGACCGTTTCAATAATCGCTCTGTATCTTCCAAAAGCAGGGAGTTACTAAAGATTTGATTAGGCTATAGTTACTTTAACAAAAAAAGAAGTCATAACATCCTAACTGCTTTTCCTCTATCTCTTCTAGTTTACGGAATACCCTGCAAAACACGTTTGTCTCGTCTCCTTCTCACCCTCGCTCGACCATCATACATATCTAGGCAGAACCTAGAATTACGGCCGAAAGACGGGGTCTGTTTGTATCTGACCTTGGGTTCAACGCACTCCAAGGGTTTGATGACAAGCCAGGTATTGATTTTGATCCCAGGTTCAACACACTCCAGGATATAGTAAATCAACTCGGTTAAGCGTACTCCCGCTATATTAGTTGGAGCTACTTCCACTATCCACAATAATCTACAAACACATTGACAAATTTGAATTGATACCAACTTTTACCAGGTCCAGTAATATACCGTTGCTGTTGCATAAAAGAATTATAAAGTTTGTCATACATATTTGCTGTTTGGATAAAAAATATTAACGGAACTATCAGCTAAAAAAAATTCTGAAATTCACAATGACATTTAAAGATTCCATATGAAGTTAGCTACATATTTTGACAATATTCGTGATCGATGATTAAGTCCCTATGCACACGACGTCGTAACGTAAGCGTATAATACGCGTATAGTATGAAATGTGAGCAATGCGAGCACGTATTTACATGTTTATACGCAGACGAAGCGTTGTTGCAGAAATTATTCATAACAGATTTTTATTGTTATTACGATAAGCGTAGCGCACTGTCGTAAGAAGCAAGCATGGAAAATACTTTTATGAAGAAATAATTAGCCCCTTATTAACTTTAAATAATATTGATTCAAATAATTTGTCTATACTTTTCGATACAAAATACATAGCAGTTTTAATTTCGATATGACTGCAAAAATGATTGATTTCTTGAAACTGGTTGGAGCCTTCCCTTGTCGATACAATCAGTTATTAAGTGAATATTCAAGGATAGATGTTGTAGAGAAAAAGTTTGGGCAAAAATGGAGAAATAAGATATTTTTATAACGACAAATAGTGATTTTGTTCCAATCAATCGGTTGAAAATACTAACATTTTCATCATTCGTTTCCACTAGTATCCCTAACATTTGGAATATATCTTATTCATTTTGAATATACTGTTAATGAATTGAAGTGTATTCATTTGACTAGGATATTTCAAATCAACTCATGAAAATGAATTGATTTTCATAAAAGAAGATAGCAAATGTAGGCCACCCAGATAAAAGCATTGTACAAAATTAGAACATGAATTATGTCGTCACCTCACTTGGTTCCCATAAGAAGATGCTGACGCTGCGTATCCCACAGTCCGGAGTTTAATTTCCCCGAATCCGACTTTTGTGGGAATTCAGCAAGATTGCGAAGGTGTCTTGTGGACGATGCGCTCATCTTTTAGTTAGTTGTATTCTAGATTTCAAACTACAAACATATATTTTTCATAATTGTTATAATATCATTTAAATTGTAAAAATAAAGTTTTTAAAAAGTTACTTATAGATATCCGAATTAAAATTGGCGCAGTCAGTAGGATATCCGGGTTATCGCGTATCGAACGTGGTGATTTCGTTTTAACGATTAACTGGATACCGAACATAGTTGATTCGTTGTGAAGTGTTGAAGAGGACCGTATACCAGTTACCCGTCTGAAGCCCTTCGTCACCGAAACATCGAGAATTGGAACTTACATTGTCCATTTCTGCAAGGATCGATACTTCTGGAGGAGACATAAATCGCAAATCCAGGGCTCTTCCTTATATCTGTTAGGAAGGATATGCTTGAAGTAACTCTATTATTTCTGTAAGTACATTTGAATGTCTATCGAGAATTTATCTGATATACTTGAAAATTTAAATTTGGGTGACTCTCTAACTGACTCTCAAATTAATCGTAGAAAACCTGCTTACTCAAAAAATCAATCTATAATGGCTCAATTTAAATTGTATTCCCGAATTGTCCGGTCCTGGTACGAGACTGGAAAGTTGTGTTGATTTCTGCTCCGTAATAAACTTCGTTTTACACGGGAATAACGAGTAATATAATCAGCAAAACAGTGTATGAGGTTTTTAATATAAGGATAAAAGTGTCCAGTGAAAATTCGACAGTATTCAAGTAAGTGTAAGAATAGCTTTGTCACAAATATACCTAACATAAATAACAATTAGTCAAGCTAAATATCACTGATAAAAGTTCAAGGTCCGACGGGTTGACTGGCCTTAGGGTTTTTCTCGCGGTGTGTTTGGCGATAAGAACAAGTTTATTGATAAAATCCAATAACTTGTCGAACGATATACTTAAGACAGGGACGGACGTAAAATTTTATAATATTGAGGCGATTAAATTCAAAATAGAAATAAATGAGTGATAATGAATATGGCAAAAAGAGGAAGAGCGACAGAGAGGAAGAATATGATACGGATGAAGATAATTCCAAAAAAACTGAGAAAATAGGGAGATCGCCGACAAAAATAGGAAGTGATATGGAAAAAATTATGAATATGATGGAAAAAATAGGAGACAAAATGGAGGAAATGAGCATGGAGATTAAAAAAACACGAGAGGAGAAAAGAGAGTACAGAGAAGAAATGAAACAACTGAGGGAAGAAAATGAAAAACTGATGAAAGAAAATGAAAAAATGAAGAAAACAATAACCAATATGGACCACAGATTGGAACGACTGGAAAGCGAAAAAAGAAACAACAATATAGTGGTTCAGGGAGTAGGAATAATCCAGAAGAACTACGAAATAAAATGGAGAAATTCCTAGAAAAAGAATTACAAATAAAGACAGCGGTAGAAAGCTCAGTAAAGTTAGGAGAAAAAACATGCTTAGTAAGACTGGCAAACCAAGAAGAGAAAAGGAAGGTGATGCTCAATAAATAAAAATTGAGATTTAAAAGTGAAGAGAGATTGTTCATCCAGGATGACTTGTCGAAGAAGGATAGAGCAATTTAAAAAAAGATCAGAATGAAAGCTGTAGAAGAAAGAGATGAAGAAAAACGAGTGAAAATTGGGTTCAGAAAAATGTACATAGAAACAGAGGAATGGAGATGGAACACGGAGGAAGAGAAGTTGGAAAAAACAAAACAGAGCTTATCGACAAAAAACCAGTGGCGACAAGCATAAACTCAGAGGTAGAGGAAAATAAAGTAGACCAGGCAATGGAAATGGACAAGGAAATGCAAAAGATGAAGAATAGCATAAATAAGATTATTACAGAAAAGCAACAACTTAAGGTAAACTCCGGCCTTAAACGAAAACAAAAAGAGAAACAATATGGAATGAGAATAGGAACATAGAACGTGAGAGGTACATTTGAGGAGGGGGCCATGAAACACTTGATCAATGAAATGCGGAAATACAAATTGGATGTTTTAGCAATACAAAAAACTAAACAAAAAGGGAAAGTAATTACAGAGATAGACGATTATATGTTCTTTAATAGTGGAGTAGATAATAGAATGCTGGGTACAGAGTTTATAGTAAGCAGTCAACTTAAAGCAAATATTATAGATTTTGAGGGAGTATCAGATAGACTATGTAGAATAAGAATCAAAGAAAAACACAGGAAAACGACATTAGTTAATGCGCATGCCCCTTCTGAGGACAAAGATGAAGACACGAAAGCAAAGTTCTATGAAGAACTGGAACAAGCAGTCAATAAAATACCGAAATTTGATGTTAAATGTGTAATAGGGGATATGAATGCAAAGGTCGGACAAGAGGAAAAGTATATAAAAGTAACGGGAGGAAAAAGTAGACACGCACTCAGTAATGATAATGGCAAGCGACTCATAGAATTTGCTTTAGAAAATAAAATGAAAATCGTGAGTACGTCATTTGACCATAAGAACATCCACAAGGAAACCTGGTTATCACCAAATGGCAAAACAAAAAACCAAATAGATCACGTCTTAATAGAAACGAAGCACTTAAAAAAAAGGGTAACAGATGTACGAAGTTATAGAGGAGCTGATGCGGATAGTGACCACTTTTTAGTAATTACAAAACTGAATAAAGATAAGCCACCTAAAATTGAACAAGATAAAAAAAAACGGAAAAAATACGATTTAGAAAAATTGAAGGACGAGACCAAAGTAAATCACATCCAACAAGAAATTAATAGAGAATTAAATTTAAGACCTTGCGTCGAGCAACTAGAAGAAGAATGGTCACAGATAGAAACTGTAATGAGAGATGTAACAAATAGGATACTAGGGAGCCCCAAGGGGAGAAAAAAAAGATAAGTGGTTTGATGAACAATGTAAACAGGCGTTGGAAAAAAGAAATAAAATCAGACAAAGACTATTAAAAGAAAACAGTGAAGAAAATAGACTAGAGTATAAAAAAGCAAGGAAAGAAGTTAAACAAATATGCAGAAAGAACAAAAGAAATTACTTTGAAAGGGAATTAATAAAAATTGAAGAAGCTTATAAAAATAAAGAAGTGAGAAATTTTTATCATGAAATAAGAAAAGGGAAAGGCCACAACCGGAAAGCACCTTATTTTTTGAAAAGCAAAGAGGGATATCTAATAGGGGATAGGGAAGAAAAAATAAATAGATTTGCACAGTATTTTGAGGAATTACTAAATGATGGTGAGGAAGAACTAGGCGAAAATGATAATGAAATGGAGGAAAAAAATTGTGATGAGGAAGATCTAGCCATAACAGCCCCAAAAAAACTGGAGGTGACAGAATGCTTAAAACATATGAAGAATAATAAGAGCGCAGGAGAAGACAACATTCCAATAGAAATTTTAAAATATGGAGGCGAACAATTAACGGAGAGAATATGGCAGTTGTTGAAACAAGTATGGCGAGAAGAAAAAATCCCTAGAAATTGGAACGAGGCAATAATAATTCCAATCCACAAAAAAGGTCCCAAGGAAGAATGCGATAACTACCGCGGAATAGCAATTTTAGATGTAACATACAAAGTTCTGGCAAAAATACTAAAAAATCGATTAGACAAATACCACAATGAAAATGTAGGAGAATACCAAGGAGGTTTTAAAGCAGGTAGATCGACATTAGACCAAATTTTCATTATGAAACAACTTCAGGAGAAAGCTTACGAACAAAATCTAAGTCTGCATATGCTATTCATCGATTACAGACAGGCCTATGATACTATTAAAAGAAAAAAAATGTATGAGGCGATGAGAAAGTTAAAAATACCAGGTAAATTGAGAAGACTAGTGGAAATGACCATACAAAAAACCGAGAGCAAAGTAATTTTGGAGGGCAGTACTTCTAATGAATTCAAGATAGAGAAAGGTCTGAGACAAGGAGACCCATTATACACAACCCTCTTTAACCTCGATCAGGAAATTATACCAAGAGAAAGTGGTATAAAAACCCAAGGTTTAATTTATGGGAATAAACATCAGTGTCTAGCATATGCGGACGACATAGTACTTATGGCAAGATCCAGGAAAGAACTGCTAAGCGTATTTAAGCTACTAGAAGAGAAGGCAAGAGAATATGGTCTAGTGATCAACGAGAAAAAAACAAAATACATGGTAATGAAGGATAATGAAAAAACCGATATTATTATAAATTGTTATTGAAACAAAAGCTACAAAATAGAAAAAGTGGAACAAATCGAATATTTAGGAGTCACTATCACAAATAAAGGAGACGAAGAAACGGGAATAGAAAAAAGGTTAACAAAAGGCAGTAAAGCAGCAGGAATAGTATCACAGATGTTTAACTCAAAAGACATATCACGAACAGCTAAAATAAGAATGTACCAAACAATAATAAGACCGTCAGTTACATACGCTTGTGAAACCTGGACAATGAACAAAAAAGAGCAGAATAAACTAGAGATATGGAAA
Organism: Galeruca laticollis; assembly: GCA_963921935.1. Classification (NCBI taxonomy): domain Eukaryota; kingdom Metazoa; phylum Arthropoda; class Insecta; order Coleoptera; family Chrysomelidae; genus Galeruca; species Galeruca laticollis. The sequence continues at coordinate 145,955,525 of OY998176.1, read as the reverse complement.
CGTAAAATGCTCAGAAAGATTTATGGTGGAATAAAAGAAAATGGAATATACAGAAGAAGAACAAACAGAGAATTATCAGATTTGTATAATCACCCAAGTATAACCCATATAATAAAAGCACAGAGAGCGAGATGGTTAGGACATATAAGTAGAATGGCAGAAGATAGATGGGTAAAACGAGTGCTGAAAGGGGGAGAAGGTGGTAAAAAGAGAAGAGGAAGACCAAAGAAGAAATGGTTGGAGGTTAGGAGAGACCTGAGATCAGTGGGTCAGTGGGAGGAAGGGACTGGCAGAACGAGGCGAGGCATAGAAAAAAATGGAGAGAGAGAGTGAAAGATCTCGAAGTCGAGGGCCAGATAGGCCTGTAGTGCTGATATATATATGTATATATATATATATATATATATATATATATATATATATATATATTCCCGAATTCAATGGGAATCCAAATGAATTAAATCGGTATATTTCGATTTGTGACCAAATTATTCAAAATTTTTACGATTTTGCAAATCCACCTTATTTTCATAATGTTTACTTATTAAATTCGCTTATTTCTAAACTCACAGGCAACGCTAGACTAGTTGTAAATATTCAATTAGCAACTGGAAAGAACTAAAAGAAACGCTACAGAGAAACTTTTCTGACCAAAGAGACGAAGCTTGTCTTAACAGAGATTTACTAATGTTGAGACGAAATCAAAACGAAAGACCGCAACAGTTCTACGATCGATGCCTTAAAATTTTGAATCTAATTTGTAGCTATGTGGATATGCATGAAACAAGCCAATAAGCAAAAGTTCTGAAACGCAATTTGTACAATGAATTAACATTAAAAACATTCTTGTCAGGTCTCAAAGATCCTCTTGGTACTACGATACGTTGTATGATACCACAAACACTGAGTGAGGCCTTACAACTCGTTACCCAAGAAGAAAATACACATTATTTTCAAAATTCAAACCAAAATAGACAAATAGCCCGACAAAATAATTTTTCCATAAGGCAACAGCCACAACAAAGATTTTCAAATAACTATTCAAACGATAATTTTAGTAATTCATTTAATCAATATAGGAATCAAAATTCACAAGTGTCGTTTCCTTCTCAACCTATTAATATACAACCAAAACCGAATAATCGCCCACAAAAATTTTTCACAAATGCTCAAGTATTTGGTACAAACAATCAACAAAATAGGAATGTTTTCAAACCAAATTATACTAATAATAGTTTCGATAGGCCTACGCCAATGAGCGTAAGCACTAGAAATACATTTAGGCCCACACCAATGAATGTGAATACAAGAAACACTCAGAGGCCTCCACCAACGAACTTCCAAAATAACCAAAATTATTCAAATTCGCGATCATTTGATCAATCAATGCAACCCAGACGAACTTTTGTTTCTGAAGAATTGTATAATACAGAATTCAATGAAAATTACGATAATTTCGAGGAACAGTACGATATTGTAGAAACTGATGACTTGCATGAACAAGCACTCGATAGTGAGAACGTTGCCGGTACGAATTAAAATTTTCAGTAAACATTTTGCAACAGGGACCCGATTTAGTATCAAATATCATTCCATTTAATACTACAGATGCAAGTGAATTACCATATGTTATTTTACCTGAATATAATATAAAAGTTTTACTTGACTCTGGTTCGACAAAATCGTTTATCGACCCTGATATAGCTAATAAGTTTTTCCCTAATTTGATCAGGCATGACCCATTTGTTGTATCCACAGTGTTTCAAAAATCAGCGCATAAATTTAGTGCATGTATTCCAGCTTCAAAGTTATTTAAATTGCAAACAAATAAAACATTGAAATTCTATTTATTTAAGTTCCATAATGTCTTCAGAGGATTGATTGGACTCGATAGTTTGAAATCATTACAAGCTACTATTGATTTTGATAAGGGATATTTAATTACACCACACACAAAAATTAAACTTTTATTCCAAAAAACACAAACGGATTTAAACCTAATAAATGTGAATGCCAGATCAGAACAAGTTATTAAAGTAAAAACGTCCATAAACAATGGCGAAATAATTATTCCGCATCACAAATTTCATTACTGTGAAATACTGGAATGTCTTACAATTGCAAAGAACGGCCAAGCCTTGACAACTATTTTGAATAATACACAAAATAATGTAACATTAGACTTTTCCGAACCTTTAACTGTAGAAAAGTTTGACCGTAAACATGTACAAGAAATCGAACTAAATAATTTTGACGAGTTTCCTAACAAAAATTTAGATACAACAAAAATTAGAGTAAATCACCTAAATAATGAGGAACGTTATGAAGTACTTAAGTTGTGTAAAGAATTTTCGGACATATTTTATAACGAAGAGGATCGTTTAACTTTTACTAACCGCATTAAACATCAAATAAAAACAGTAGATGAATTACCAGTCTACACAAAATCCTATAGTTATCCATTTATTCACAAACAAAAAGTAGAAAAGCAAATTAAGGAAATGTTAGATCAAAATAACATAAGACCTAGTAGTTCTCCGTGGCTTCGCCAATTTGGGTTGTTCTAAAGAAATCCGACGCTTCCGGAAAACAAAAATAGAGTTTTGTGGTAGATTATCGGAAGCTGAACGAAAATACGATTGGAGATAGGTACACACTTCCTAACATAACCGACCTACTCGATAAACTCGGAAGATGTCAATACTTCACCACTCTTGACCTGGCTAGTGACTTTCACCAGATCGAGATGGATGAAAGAGATATAGAAAAAACAGCTTTCAATACGGAAAATGGGCATTACGAATATTTGCCATTTGGGTTAAAAAATGCTACCGCAACTTTTCAGCGAATTATGGATAACATACTACGTGGAATTCAAAATGAGAAATGTTTAGTGTACTTGGACGATATAATAATTTTCTCTACATCGTTACAAGAACACATAGAAAGGCTTAGATGCGTTTTCCAAAGACTTCGTGATTCTAAATTCAAGATACAACTTGATAAATCCGAGTTTTTGCGGAAAGAGGTCGCATACTTGGGTCACGTTGTAACCCCTGAGGGTGTGAAACCCAACTCTGATAAAATAAAAGCAATCAAGCAATTTCCTATACCAAATAGTACTAAATAGATGAAAGGTTTTTTAGGTTTACTAGGATATTATCGTAGGTTTAAAAATAACTTTGCAAAAATCACCAAACCTCTCACAGTGTTTAAAAAAAGGAGCGAAGATTGAACATAATCAAGAATTTTTATACTGTTTTAATACTTGTAAAAATCTTTTAATTAAGGAGCCGATACCACAGTATCCGGATTTCTCTAAACCTTTTGTTTTAACGACAGACGCTAGTAACGTTGCCTTGGGCGCCATCTTATCCCAAGGTCCGATTGGTAGCGATCGACCTATTGCTTATGCTTCTCGAACGTTGAATGATTCGGAAGAGAACTACTCAACTATCGTGAAAGAACTACTCGCAATAGTTTGGGCTACGAAATATTTTCGACCGTATTTGTTTAGTAGAAAATTCGATATTGTAACTGATCATAAACCCCTAGAATGGAAGAAGGCGCAATCCGCATCTTCACAGACGGGTCTAAATCCAATGTGGGCTCACGATGTGGTATTTTTTCAAGATCCCTGAATCTAAACATAAAATGGGCAATGGGCTGCAATGCAAGTGTTGCTCAAACAGAGCTCACTGCTATCTGCATCGCTGCTAAAGAGATTACCAAAAGGAAAACCACAGGTAATAATATATACATCCTTACGGACAGTAGACAAACACTACTAGCCCTGAACAGACCACGTATTACATCAGGCCTAGTACTAGAATGTCACATGGCCTTAATCGAAGCCTGTAACAACAACACGGTCACTGAACCTGAAATATTTCAGCCAGAACAAAAAGCTTTCGTGAAAAAACATATAAGGCAGAAACAAGCAAACAAATTTGACAAATACACTCAACTAACAACAGTAAATAAGGATTTAAAAACAGTTTCAACCCCAACACACGAAAAAATACATATGGATAATATAAAACGCCCACTTAAACAAACCTATACTTTCAAAAGATAAAATATTTCATTTCTGCTATTTCAGACTCCCGGGGATCCTCGGACTCCAGGAAAAAATTCTACTTCAAAAATTAGAAAACAATCCCGGCCTTGTTCCAGTTAAATTAGGAACTGCCAAAGTCGAACAATACACATATTCACTATTACGATATGAATCCAATCATTACAGAAATCTACAAATTAAGATTGAAATCTCATAATATAACCAGGCTAATGCTCACAAATAAAGATTACTCTTTTGATACATCAAACTATCTAAAAATCTTACAATTCACTGAAGACAAAGTTGAATCAAAAATGAAAAACATTCTCCCGCATCATATTATTCCGTAAACGAGGATTAATCGATGGCTTGGGCTCAATATTCAAATCCATTACCGGAAATTTAGACGCTTATGATGGTCAACGCTACGAAAAATTGATTTCTCAGTTAGAGTCAAACCAAAAGCAAATAGTGTCAAAAATGGGAAAACAATATTCGCTATCTCTGAATGTCATAGAACAATTCAATAAAACAATTCAAAAAATTAACCATAACGAACAATTGATTACTTCAAAAATAAACCAAATTTGTTTGATAGTTGAAAGCAATACATATAGAGAAAATGCAATGTTAATAAAAGATGTTCTCAATCAAATAATGAATATTTACGAAGTAATTAATTCAATTCTACAAGACATCGAGAATTCTATTACTTCTTCAAAATTGCAAATTATACACCCGAGCATTATTTCAATAAATGACCTATACATCGAACTTAAAAAATTAAGCAATCAAACTGAATCGAAACAACTACCATTTCCAGTGAATGTCAATAACACTGAACCTTATGAGAAACTCATTAAAATCGATAGCTACATACTAAATAATAAAATCACATATATTCTACATATTCCAATTACTTTTCCTTTTGATTTTGAATTATATCATTTTTATTCAGAACCAATATATTCTGAGAATCAGTTTAAGACAATTATTCCAAAAAATAAATTCTTGATAAAAAGCCAAATGTATTTTACATTTATGAGTAAGTCTTGCAAAGAAATTCTTCCTCAATGGTACATTTGCGACAAACAAGAGCTAAAAGAAATCGAAGATCGTCCCTGTGAAATTCAGCTCCTCGAGGCCAGAAACATCTCCAAATGCCGCCAGACTCAAGTCCATTTGACCCAGCCACTGCTAAATCAGCTCGACGCATCCAACCAATGGATCGGATTATTTCCATATGAATCAATAATAAAATTGAAATGCTCCAGACAGTAAGAAATCCGAAAATTAATGGGCACATTCCTCATCGAAATCCCTACTGGTTGCCAATTCACTACTGATCAATTGACTATAATCAATGAACAGCAATACACGAACCCGAAGCAGCCGATCCTCGATATAGACGCTGCCATTCCGACGCCCTCAAAGATTAATATTAGCATCGATTTAGAAGACCTCCGATTAGACGAACTTCAAGAAATCCGCAGCCAAGTGATCGAAAATCAGCCCAATCTTCATTTCGAAAGCCCTATCTACGTCCCCAGTGCCTGGACGATTCTCATTTATGGACTTCTGATTGTTACAAGTTGCTACTTAATCTACAAGAAGCTCACCAACAGATCTCGGACTTCAACACCCCCACAAATGGACCACCACGATGTTCGCCTTCCTCTTTAACCCTCGGAAGCCGAGACTATGGGGGGAGGAATTATGTCGTCACCTCGCTTGGTTTCCATAAGAAGATGCTTTCGCTGCGTATTCCACAGTACGGAGTTTAGTTTCCCCGAATCCGACTTTTGTGGGAATTCAGCAAGATTGCGAAGGTGTCTTGTGGACGATGCGCTCATCTTTTAGTTAGTTGTATTCTAGATTTCAAACTACAAACATATATTTTTCATAATTGTTATAATATTATTTAAATTGTAAAAATAAAGTTTTTAAAAAGTTACTTATAGATATCCGAATTAAAATTCATGGAATTGAATTTTGGGAGAGAACGCAATTGATTGTAGATGAATAAGAACATTTACGATTGAAAATATAAGGTGGAAGACCATATCAGTTGATGATGTTGTACCATTACGGTTTTTAGTTTTAGGTTATTAAAAGGTCAAACAACGTAGTTTGTTCCACAAAGCAGGAAACAATTTGAGAAATCACTAAGACACGAAAAAAAATTGTGTTGAAGTAAAAGACTTTGAGAGGAGGATCTGATTGACCCAATTATATTTAACACGTTGACGGACATATGTGAATAGGTGGAGATGTTTTGTGTGACACTATTGCAACTTCACAAAATTTTGCAATTTCATAGTAAAACTTATACATATATGTTAATCGACTTCTAAAAAATCTGAATAATATAAAAAATACAAAAACGGCTATAGACGTCGTTGTCACATACTAGACATTTTTCTATACCTACTATTTGTGACGTTGACGTCCATAGACGTTGTCGGTTTAAATAAAACACTAGAATTTCACAAATATATTTTTTATTTGAAAACTAATGAAACTTAGGAAAATGGATAATATGTTATCAAATACTAAATAAAAATGAAAAATAACAATATTGAAATGAAATAATGATTATAAAAAATGTACATGTGTTTTATAAAACGCATATATGTGTCATTCTTGATGCCACAATAGGGCGCAGGACAAAGTGAGGGCTTATCTTGACACACCTGTATCTTGTTTCTCACCTCACTTTGTTTTTCGTACATTCCCTACATTTTAGAAATAAATTAGGTTTTTTATAATCTTGAGGAACTGGAATATTTTCCTAAAAATGCTGATTTGGGCTAGGAGCAGTTCTTCTTCCTTTGGATTGGATTTTGTTTGACACATTCTCTGCCATCTGCAATATCTTCCGTTTGAAGTAGAGATCGAATAGCAGCTTCTCTGAATTCGATAAACTTAATTTTTTTCACACTTTTTACTTTTCCGCCCAACCTTTCTATATGCGAGAAAAGTATTGGTTTACCCCAAAAAAAGTTGGAATTTTGAAATTTTTTTTTGAGTTATTTTTACGTTTTCCATCAACAACAACACGAAAAAATGGTTTTTAGAAAAAAAATCCTGTGTGTATGTCGTCGTCGTCGTCGTCGTCGTCGTTGTCGTCGGCCACTTTTCGTTACATGTCTTGTTAGCACGATACAGCCTCCGGAGTGCAACAAGTCACCAATTTTTTTATTGAATATTGTTAAGGACATGTCACAGATAAACCCTATTGATATTCAGCTCACCAGAGCCAGTACAACGGGTGCTATGGTACTTGAAGTACGACATTTTGTCATTTTTTGAGAAATTTCAGTTTGTTAGCACGATACAGCCTCCGGAGTTCAACAAGTCATCAATTTTATGATTGAATATTATTCAGGATATCTCACTGATGAACCCTATTGATGTTCAGCTCACCAGAGCTAATACAACAGGTGCTACAGTACTTTAAGTACGATATTTTTGTCATTTTTGGAGAAGTTTCAGTTTGTTAGCACGATATAGCTTCCGGGGTATACACAAGTGACCAATTTTATGATTGGATATTATTCAGAGCATCTTAAAGATGAACCCTATCGATATTCAGCTCACTAAAGCTAGTACAACGGGTGCTATGGTACTTGGAGTACCAAATTTTTGTCATTTTTGGATATTTTTTAGTTTGTTAGCAGGATACAGCCTCCAGAGAGTATACGATTGATCAATTTTATGATTGAATATTGTTCGAGGTGTCTCACAGATGTATCCTATTGATTTTCAGTTGACTAGAACGAGTACAGCGGGTCCTATAAATCCAGATATACTAAATTTTTGGTTATTTTTGGGACAATTTCGGTTTGTTACCACGATACATCCCCCGAAGTGTATACAAGTAACAATTTTATGATAGAATATTGTTCAGGACCACACATGCGGAAAAGTCAGTTTTAATCTTTAAAACCGTTTATTGTATATAAGAAATAAGAATTCCACATTGCGATGTCCAAAAATCACCTTTTTGTACCAACGAATTGTTTTGTGTGGCCAACTATAATAACTTAGCATTTGGTCGCTTTTATTTTTATTTATTTATTTCATTATTTATTTTATTTATTTTTATTTCTATTGGCTTTTCCTTTTCGATACCATATTTGTTTCTCACTGTAACTATAACTGGCTTGTATCCAGTATTTATCGCATCAACTTCGCGTTTGTCTTTCCATTTGCTGACATAAACGCTCTCGGTCTTTTTTTTCGCCAAATATGTTCACCTTTACGCTTTTTTTTAACTATTGAAGAATTGCCTCGTCTGTTTGTTCTCAGAGTTCCCGTAGAATGAGTTTTATGCCGCAATAGCTTTGAAGACAAGGAGACGCTATTGTAGAAATTATCCATGTGAATGTGGTGACCTTTGTTGAGATACGGTCCCATAAGACTAAAAACAAATCCCTTGGTCTTAGAATTGTGTTCTGGATTCGGTTGTTCTTGATTTCTTCCTTGGTAAATCTCTAAATTTAATATGTAGCCATCGTGGGAAGTGAGCTCGTAGAATTTTAAACCGTATTTGGATTTTTTATTTTTGATGTATTGCCTAAACACAAGGCGGCCTCTAAATAGTAACATGGACTCGTCTAAGGATAAAGCTTCCAGAGGAGAAAATACCGAGTTACTATTTTTAACAAATAAATCCAAAAGACCTCTCATTTTTCTGAGCTCAAGCATCGAAGTATTTGTTCAAATCGACGCCCACCCATACAGTGTAAAAAATTGGATGATAGTATAAAGGATTGTGTGTGAATAATTGCCTGATCACAGATATTACTTTTCCGCCCAACCTATCTATAGGAGAGAAAAGTATTGGTTTACCCCGAAAAAAGTTGGAATTTTAAAATTTTTTTTTTAGTTATTTTTATGTTTTTTATCAACAACAACACGAAAAAACGGTTTTTAGAAAAAAAAATCCTGTGTCGTTGTCGTCGGCCACTTTTCGTTACATGTCTTGTTAGCACGATACAGCCTCCGGAGTGCAACAAGTCACCAATTTTATTATTGAATATTGTTAAGGACATGTCACAGATAAACCCTATTGATATTTAGCTCACCAGAGCCAGTACAACGGGTGCTATGGTACTTGAAGTACGACATTTTGTCATTTTTTAGAGTTTTTGAGAAATTTCAGTTTGTTAGCACGATACAGCCTCCGGAGTTCAACAAGTCACCAATATTATGATTGAATAATATTCAGAACATCTTACTGATGAACCCTATTGATTTTCATCTCACCAGACCCAATACAACAGGTGCTACAGTACTTTAAGTACGATATTTTTGTCATTTTTGGAGGAGTTTCAGTTTGGTAGCACGATACAGCCTCCGAAGTATATAAAAATTACCAATTTTGTGATTGGATATTATTTAGAGCGCCTCAAAGATTAACCCTATTGATATTCAGCTCACTAAAGCCAGTACAACGGGTGCTATGGTACTTGAAGTACCAAATTTTTGTCATTTTTGGAAAATTTTAAATTTGTTAGCACGATACATCATCCAGAGAGTATACGATTGATCAATTTTATGATTGAATATTGTTCAAGGTGTTTCACAGATGTACCCTATTGATTTTCAGTTAACTAGAGCGAGTACAGCGGGTACTATTAATCCAGATATACTAAATGTTTGATTATTTTTGGAAAAATTTCGGTTTGTTAGCACGATACATCCCCCGAAGTGTATACAAGTAACAATTTTATGATAGAATATTGTTCAGGGCGACAGATGCGGAAAAGTTAGTTTCAATCTTTGAAACCGTTTATTTTTGTAGATGTGCTTGGAGAAGACATAAACCAAAAAAATTCTAAGCCCTTTTTCTGAAATCGTTTTGAACTCGTATAATTATTAGTGCTTGTCAGCATAAAATCCATAATATTATGGTCTCATATCTGTTCAAAAACATTGATTGGCGACATATGTTCTATACCATCAATTTTTACACCAAATTGAGTTACATTAAATTGGAAATTGGGGATATTAGATTGTCATTCTCGATCATGTCTTGTTCTGGTATTTGATTTACCTCCAGAGCTAATTCCTCGTCGTTTTCGGGCACTTTTGCTTCGATGGTTTCATCTGGCAATAAATTAACTCTTTCGTCACTATCGTTACAAGATGACGCAGAAGGTACATAGTCAGCATCACCGCCAAACTCTCCATCATCGCTATAGGGGTCATGTTCAGACGCACTCATCAAATCATCATCGGTTGATTCTTCATACCACTCTAAAAGTTCACCTCAATAGATATTTAGCACGTCGAAACAATAATTGTTATTGATCAAAAATAAGGAAAAATACAAGAAAAATCATCTGACTACTAATTTTTATTACGCTAACGCCATACCACGTGTTGCATTCCAATTACCGACTGAAATAGTAAATGCAAGAGGTCTGCATCGGTGCCAGGCTAGGGACACTGCAGCCCGTGCCATCTATAGAGCCTGACGAGTAACTAAAATCGGTAGATAATTCCAAAAAATTTACGAAAACTGTAACGTCGTTAGTAATAATATTTTATTGATTTTTATTACTGCGTATGCGCGATGCCATATTGCGCTTTATCTGTTAGTTCTGTTATACTGTTATCGTTTCTTAGTTTAAGTGTTGAGGTAATTATAAGGTTTCGGTATTTTGGTGTATTTTTTAATTGCTATTGTGTAATATTTATTTATTGTTTCGTTGCTTTATTGTTATTAATTGAAAAGACAATTTCAAAGTGTATTCTGAAGGAGTCTAATAAGTGGTGAAGTCGGTAAGTTTTATTAAAAAAATTTCAGCATTTTTTCTTTCTCAATTAACAACCATTCTCTTTATTTCTACAAAACACAGAATTTTTATTAATTTAATCGACAACTTTAGAGATTATGGCTGTTTTTGCATTAGCTAAACTGAAAATTGTTGCATTACTAAAGTAAGTATTCCTTTTTACAGTTTTGTTCCTTCAACCCAGGAAGATAAAATTAATATGGCTGAAACTCAGTGGTAATAATAGAATAAATCATTAAATTTGTCGACGAGGAATCGATGGAGAATATGTTCCCTTTATTATTAAAAACAGTGTTTCTTAAGATTTGAGAAATACGAATTGAGGTTATAAAGACATTTTGATTTGCCTTCCCATATGAATGGAAATTAACAAAAATTGATTGTATTATTTGTATTCAATATAGCATGCTATAATTATGGACATTTTAAAATGTAAATTGACTGAATGAAAATACGAGTACTGGGTGTGTAATTTTTTTGAAATTCCAGCTGAGCGCTTTCAACAATTAAGCCATTCTCAAAGCTGTCATCAAGAAAAAAACATACAACAGGTGTCAAAAAACATCATACACTGTACTGATACAGACAATGAAATAAAATGTTTGATGTTACATCATTACATAAGTAAAATTTGTTAAAATTACCGTATAAAGAGGGTGTACAATTGTTATTCACATAACGAAACGTCTAATTTGAAATTATCAACTAAATTATAGGTATGTACACCCTCTTTATAGGGTAATTTTAACAAATTTCACTTAAGTAATGATGTAACAAAAAACATATTATTTCATTGTACTTTACAGGGTTTGATGTTTTTTGAGACCTGTTGTATGTTTTTCTCTTGTCGACAGCTTTGAGAATGGCCTAATGGATGAAAGCGCTTACATGGAATTTTAATAAAATGACACACTCAGTACTCGTCTCTGCATTCACTCAATTTATATCTAGTGTGTTCACCATACTCAGACAATTCAATTTTACAATTTACCCATTGGAAAAATAATAATCTGGGTTTTATTTTATGTTATAGCTATTCTCTCCACCAGCTGTGGGATGGAAGGTATTGACCTCTTGCCGATTTTCATATATAGCCCATGGTATGACAATTTATGGGAAATGAAAGTGAGTATTAACTTTTGTTGAGACATTACGTCTAAGTATTTGGTATAGCGGTAACCAAAAATCCAGTAAAGACAAACAAAAAAAAATATAAATCAGAAAATAGTTAAACCCAAAAAAATCAAGAATTTCTAAAAAAATCGAAAACTCCAAAAAAAGGAATTAAAAAAACCAAAAAAAATTAAGCATTAAAAAATTTTTTGATATTTTTTTGGCATAGTACAAAAACATAAGTTAACTTATTATTTCAATAGTAAGCGCATTTTGTTTTCTTTTGTTGATATAAATTTTCAAACATATTTGTGTATTTACTTATTTATTGTTGTTATTTTGTGTGTTTACTTGTAGAACCTCAACCAGAAACGAGAAAGGTTTTCCATGAGACAGTGGGATTTTCAAGAGCCCTCAAGAAATAAAGATGTATTTTAAGTGGAAATGAAATGTTAGATATATTATTTTAAATTTTGTACAGTAACAAGTGCTGTTTAGCACTCTTATATGTAATTACTTGGCACCTTGCATTTACAGAGCTGGGCAGTATTTAACAAATTTTCCTTTAAAAGTGTTTCAATTACTTTTGTTCTAACATTCACAATAATTATACTCAAATGTTTTCTTTCACAAGAAGTTGCCAAAAATAGTAGTTAACTACTCATTGCTAACACTTTTCTTGATTAAGTGAGTAGCAGTTATACTCCAGTAGTTTGCCCAGCTCTATGTGTTTTTGGAGTATAATAATAAATAAATAAATTGATATAAACGTATCATAAATAATTTTCTACATTTATCTTGACTTAACATCATTGAAAAATCTAATGGTACTCCAATCTAGAATGTATGTTACTCCAATTATTTTTTAATTATAGCATTGTTTTTACATTATAGTTTATTTATTGTCATTCTGTTTCTTAAGAAAAGTACTTTGTGAAAGAAATTATTTGTAATGTATTTTTATACCAAAATAAATAAACTGTTTACTGTTTTATTTTTTCCAGTTTTTAATTAACCGTTTATGGTCCTTCATTTGATATTTCATTTAATTTAACTCAACATCTAATCATTATAGAGTTAATGGAGTTAAATTGAATGAAATGTCAAATGGTGGACTATAAATGGTTATTTTGAAATAATATAATTAAAATACAGTAAATTTGTATATACCGCCAAAACCTAAAATTACAGAAACCTTTTAAACATCACTCAATTGTTTAGTCGACAGGCTCTTTAGATGGCGCCACAATCAGTGTCTCATCTATCTGTGGGTTATCTGTGATCGGTGCACCGCACGAACCGTTATGACGCCATGTTCTAACTATCCCCACCTCTCATATCAAATGCACAGAGTCAAATTAGTGTGCTTGACATATGACATATTACACTTTACCGATTTACCATTCAAATCCGGCGTCTGTAGAAGTAGTTGTCGAGCTATGGAGGTATTATAAAAGACGTCCATAGACGTCATTAAATTAAGGTGTCACAGAGCGCACATTGTCAATAACGTCTATAGACGTCGTTGTCCTTCAACGCGTTAACGTAATAATAAAAACGAATCGTACCTGTTTTCAGATACTTTTCTGGATCATCCATATCCGCAAAATAAGGGTTAACTGACTGACTAGGAGGGGTTAATGGTGGTTCATTTACAGGTAAATTTCTTAAAAGGCCACCGCATTCTGGTCTCACTTCCAACAACGGCAATTTGAATTGACTTTGAGCTAGCTGAAGAGAAAACAATAAATTTCAAATATTGAAAATGTTAATAGATTATATCAAAGACATCAATCTCATTACTTTTAATGCATTACTTTTGTTGTGAAATATAGAAAGTTTACCAAATTATTTTATTTTATTCAATTAACGTGCTCGGCAACTATGGCCATTTGCACAGGTGCGATTACAGAAAACAGTAGTTATTACAGATAGTTAAAAAACAGCGTTTAAAGTTTATGATAGAGTGATATATCTTTTAAGAATTTCAGTGTAGACTCGATTTGGTTTGGGTCCCCTAGGATGTCTTGCAGCTGAGATTTAAGATTATGTTGTCGTCTTCTTGTGCTAAATTGGCGACAATCAACCAAAATATGTTTAACAGTAAGTGGGCACTGGCAGCTTTGACAGGAAGGTCTGATGCTTGAGGTCATTAAGTAGATGTGTGTAAGTTTGGTGTGACCTATTCGAAGTCTACGTAGAATTGATAATTCTTGTCTAGAGTCCAGTGGGGTCAGTATACAGAGGTGTGTTGAGAACAGGCTGGATAGATAGTAGGAAAGTCTTGGTGGAGTTACAGTGAGTTTGTCATATATATCTGACGATTATTTTTGCTTCTGCCTTAACATCCTCGCAAATTTGGATATGAGAAGTAGGGTGGAATGAAGTAATAGGGCAAAATATTTTTTTACCGTAAAACATTTTTATAGCATTCAAAACTTGCGTCTTTGTATCATAAATAACACTATACATTTTAATTTTATTTTATATCTATATCTTGAGGTGCCGCGATAGCCCTAAAAATAAGTTTTCATTAAAGGAAATCAAAATTTTCTAATAAATTGAGAAAGAAATCTGCCCATTCTGTTCTTTCAATATATTTTTAAATAACAGTTTAAACAGTTTTCTTTGTAAGAAAAGTAAAGGCATGAGGATTAGTAGTGATATATTTATTATATTTGTAATTGCTATATTGATGATTTGTCCAAAAACGTCAAATGAGAATGAGAATTTAATAACAGAATAGAAAACTCACCTTAGAAAACTCAATGATATCAATAACTCTACCTAAGAAATGGTGCTCAATAATAGCTTTTAAATTACAATATTTAAAACTAAATTATGGAGGAATACTAATTGTGACGTAATATATTTAAAATAATTGTAGTTTTTCAGCTTTGTAGGGATTTTAGACAGGAATAAGAAGCGCATGCTACAAAACATTTCATAAACTCTTCTATATTTTATGGAAAGATACATGAAAATTGATGCTAAGATAAAATTCATTGAAAGAAATTAGACATGAAATATATCAAATTACTTTCATTTTATTTCAGTACTTTTAACTTTCTTCTGTTATAAACTTCTTCAATTCTTCGTAACCAAGAACTGGTTTTTGGTCTCAAATTTAGGCATCATCTCCTGTGATTCAATTCTTGCTTTAACAAAGCCGTCTCTTGCTTCAGGACCGCAGACAACAAGTTTTATTACTCTTTCCACGGCTTGAGTCTGGCAGGGAAAACGAGGAAAGTCTATCGACTGAATTCCGCAACAACGTTCTTTTGCCTCATTGATATACCCTTTTAAAGCCTCATCAGTTATGTGTTTGGTCATCGGAGGCTCTGTGATTGTCAAGTCCAACCAATTAATCATATCAATGAAGTCTTCAGCCTGAAAATTGATATTGAGGCTCACAAATTTTCTTACGCCATTTACGTTTTCTGATCTTGCCTTCAGAAGTCTGCGAAGACCTAGCTCTCTTACGTGCTTCCTTTCATCAGATAACATACAGAGAAGCAAATTTTCAGGATGAGCATAGTAACCATTTCTTTGAATGACAGGATCAATTATATTTCGATGCTGTTCACAAAGGTGACGAGAGAATTTGATCAGTCTCCATAAATGTTTGGAACCATTTACACATGATAGTTTGAGTTTATTATGGAACCAGATGGGGGCATACACCTTCACGACATACTCTGTTAAGGTTTTAAGGTTGTCGGAGGGATTCTCTGTTCCAACATATAACCGAAGTATGCGACTTGCTAACGTCAGCCATCGTGAATGGGCCAACTTTCCTGGTTTTCTTAAGGAGAGGTCTTGAGAACATTCACAACTTGAGATCGCAATGCACATTTCAAGTGAATATTTTATATTTTTGGTCTGTGCTTAAATCTTTTTTCATTTCAAGATCGGAAAGGTTGTGTTGTATTGGAGAAAAGCTAACCACTGGAAGCTCATGATATTTTTCAAGCTGCTTTCCTATTACACCTGCAAATTCATTAGGAACTGTTGTTTTCCCATCTAATCCACAAAAAAGATGGCGCAAAGGCAACTCATTACCTTGAAACAAACAAATCAGCCACTGTGGTGTCCTATTTAGGGTTTTTTCCATCAAAGCAAGTACACCATTATTAACTCCTGTGTTTGTTGCCGTTCCATCACATCCGATAGCAGTTAAGCTGGATAAATCCAAACTATTGTTACCATTAAAATACTCTATGATGCTATTTTTTATGGCTTCGCCTGTTCCAGAAAATGGAGTTACATGCCCGAGAAAGAATGAACCTGGCTCTTCTACTAATGAAATATGCTCTTCGACAATAGTTTTCTTGTAAAATTTGTTTCCTTTTTTTCTTGCAAAATTGTTCTATCTTTTCTACCATCAAAAAATAATCCTTTGTTTTCATTAATTTGGTTAAAACTATTTACAATAGTATCAATTACTTTACTTTTATCAACATCTGTAATCATTCCAACATCTTTAAGAACTGTACTTGCAATAGCAGCAGCAACCCTATCTGAAACTCCAGTTCTGTCACAGATAGACGCAACTGTTGGTAATTCCACACGCATTTGATCGCATGTGGTTGACTTCTGAACGGAAGTGGAGGGATGGTCTGGGTTGTTACTTGCTTCTTCATCAGAATCTGAGTCAGTATCAGACTTTTCGCTAATATCTGCAGCATCGCTATGAAACGCCTTACCAGCTGATTGTTGATTATACTGTAACTGTTGCTGCATTGATCTATGCTTTCTTTCTTCTCTTTTATTTAAAACTTTTGAGACAGCCTTATCAACACTACATATAGTCATATTTCTCGTAGTTCTCTGGTCGATTAAAAAGGTTTGTTCGATTTTCGGTACCCCTTTTTCTTTTTGACATTTACAATCTGAAAATATTTTGCACCTATGAGCCGCTACGTCAAAAAGACGATTACTTTCATTTAAAAAAGATGTTACGATAGAGTAATATCTTTCTGTACCTTTTAGGCCCTTGGATCTTAATATATTTCTATATTTATCGTGGTATGTTTTCCCCATTTGTAACATGTGGGTTTTCGAAACTACAGGTATTGAAGCCTTTAACCAAATAGTTTCTACTTTATTCATAACAATATCTAATATTTCACTTACAGTTGGTTCCTTTGAAGTTGCCTCTGGTTTTAGGTCATGTCCTACAAATAGTTAATATTTCATCACATCACAATAAGTTGGCAAACTTAACTCACTTAATTCTTTGGGATGTCTGAATATTGGACGTTCTAACTTAAGTCTAGTCTTAATTGGTTTTGACAATGCCATCGCACTAGTGATAATCAAAATATATTTATATAAAAAAATAGACTTTTATGTTACCCTTATAACATTAAAAAACTGACAGTTCGACACTTTAACCACGCACTTGCTACTCACTAAATCACTTCAGCAGTCAGCACTGAACTGAATGACAGGGGCTCCCCCACCGTGTACTCCTGCCTAATACTGTCACCATTGTGTTTATTTGTTATATATTTTAACAAAACACAACATTATTTTAATAGGTCGGTTTTCTCTAAAAATACCTAAGAAGTAAACTTTGTTACTGTTGCTTAATCATATTAGGAGGATTATATCTAAAAATATATATTATTTGTAGTGTTATTCAACCTATATCAGTTTCTTTTACTTATAAATTGTTTAAATTAAACAGTATAAAAAGACAATGCATAATTATAAAGTTAAAATATTTTTTAAGCTATAAGAAAAAAATGTTCAAATATGGTTAAATTTGCCTAAAAATACATATTTTCTACAGCTTTGCGGCACCTCAAAATATATTATTATTCCAACCACATTTTAACTGGGTCTCTTAAAAGGCATTATTTAACTTTTTATCACTATTACATTTAAAAATTACGACGAAAATAATTTTTCGGTATATAAAAAAAATCTTCAAAAATATAAAAAATTCCATATTTTTAACTGATTTGCGGCACCTCAAAAAATATTCATATTAAAACCAAATTTTAACAATTTCTTTTCAAAGGCAATAGGCAATTTTTTATCACTATTACATTTAAAAATTCAAAAATATCATTTTTCATTCCACCCTAATGAGAAGTTATTGTGGCTGTAGTTGACGCTGTTTTGGCATGCTGATCGGCAAGTTCATTTCCAGGTATACCAATGTGTGATAGTATCCATATAATGGTGACTGTGGTGTTTAGGGAATTAATGTGGTGATACGAGTGATGGATTTCTTGGACAATGGGATCTTCAGATAATAATACTTGGATAGATAGGATAGACGCTAGAGAGTCTGTACAAATGGCAAGTTTGTTATTGGAACGGTTGATGTGCTTAGAAGCTTGTAGAATACTATACAATTCTCCAGTATGAACACTGCATAAAGGAGGGATTAGGGAAGTGCTGATGAGATTGTTTGCTGTGGTAACTGAGCTGCCAACGCCAGTATCACTTTTGGAAGCATCGGAGTATAATACAAAGTCGTAGTGATTGTTATGAATGATTTCATAAAAAGATTTGATCATGAGCTTTTTAGGTGTTTCTTGTTTATTAAATTTGGATAAATAAGTATTGACCTGAGGAGGGTGCATAATCCAGGAAGGGGTTGGAGAAAAAGGAATGGGGTTAGTGAGTGAGAGGTTAATGTTATTTGTTAATGAGGATAATATAATAGCGATAGGTTTAATTATTGGTGAAGGGTTGTTAAGAGGGCTGGCAGTTGATGTGAACAGAGAATAGACAGGATTGAGAGGGTTAGATGAGACTGAGGCTGCGTAGGATAGACGCAGATATTGTCGTCTAATCCATAGTGGGGGTTCATCAGCTTCGCAGTAGAGACTTTCAGATGGGCTGCTACGGAAAGCGCCTAAGCAAAGTCGCAGAGCCGTATTATGAATAGGATTTAGGGATCCTAGATCTGTCGTAGAAGCTGACATGTAAACGATGCAGCCATAATCTTATTTGAAGCGAGTGAGTGCTTTATAAATTTTGAGAAGTGATCTCTCGTCTGCACCCCAGTGATAATGAGATAGGGGTTTAATTATATTTAATCGTTTGTAACAGATACCTTTTGTTTCAAGAATATGCTGTTTTCAAGAGAGGCGAGAATCAAATGTCATACCTAGTATTTTGCAGTGATTAACCACTGGGAGGGGGGAATCATTAATAAATATGTGGGAGATAGGAGATTGAAGTCGCCTGCCAAATTCAATGATTTTTGATTTTGTTGAAGATAAGGTTAATCCTATAGAAAGTGTCCGTGCAAGTAAGAGATTTACCGTGGTTTGTAGAATTTTCGAGCTAGTGGTTGTTGAACTACCATGACAGTATAGTATTAAATCGTCAGCGTAAGCTACATATTTGGTGGGAGAAGGTAAGTTATGGCACAGATCACTTATTGCTAAGTTGAATAGAGTTGGGCTTAAGACTGATCCTTGAGGAGCACCATCGGTCTGGGTGTACAAAGATGAAAAATGGCCGTTTACAGAAACCCTAAAGGACCTTTGAGTTAGAAAGTTTTGTATATAATAAAATATATTTCCGTTGATATGGTATTGATTTAATTGAGAGATCATGGCTTGACGACTAATTCTGTCAAAAGCTCCTTCGATATCAAAGATGGCGGCGATAACTTCATATTTATTATTTATTGAGTTGGCAATGTCATTTTGTAGCAGAACAAGATTATCGAGGGTAGATCTATGACGTCGAAAGCCTGATTGTTCTTTTGGTATAATGCTGTATTTGTCAAGGAACCAAACGAGGCGGTCGTTATTTATTTTCTCTAGTATTTTACACAAGGTACATGTGAGCGATATAGGTCTGTAAGAATTAGGAGAAGTAGCAGTTTGATCAGGTTTTTTTAATGGTATTATGAAGGAGGACCGCCATTCATTTGGGAATTTTTGGGATAGCCAGTTTTTTGATAAATATATGGGGGAGATCATCTGGGCCAGAAGCAGTGTTTCTACAGGATTTTCGTGCAAATTTTAATTCTGGAAACGTTAGTGGAGAGTTGAGCGTATCAATATCTTGAATAGAAGAGGATGAGCAAGTCAAAGTTGGTTGGGGAGCCGACTTCGATAAAATAGGACTAGGTTTACTGCAAAACTTCGCTGCATAGCTTTCAGCTAGGACCTTGGCAATATCTTGATTATCAGTGACATTGGTTTGGTTGTGAAATAGACTGGTGATTTTTATATTACTTTTCTTACCCTGGATTTGTCCGATTTTTTTCCACACTTGATTGGGGTTAGTGTTTTCATTTACGGAAGAGACGAAATTTCTCCAGGAAGATTTTTCACTTAGTTTTATAGTGTATCTGGCTTTTGCTCTTGCTCTTTTGAGATTGATGAGGTTTTCTTGAGTTTTGTTACTGCAGAATAATTTTAGTGCAGACTACATGTTTGCATGATTAGTTCCACCATGGAACAGTTTTTTTTGAAGGAGAGATGACTGATTTCCCAATGTGAGCCTCCGCAGCAAGTCGAATAGTATTTGCGAACAAGGTAACAGACTCATCAATATTGTTAGTAGAAGAGAGATTGGGTATGGATTCTTCAGTTTTAGTGATATATTCAGGCCAATTAGCATATTTTAGACGCCAGTAACTTTTTGTTAGAGCTCGCTCATTGGAATTATCGGTGTTAGTTATAGAGATGGGAAAATGATTACTGTCGTGAAGGTCATCTTCAGTAAACCATGTTAATGAGGGAGCTAGTTTGGGGTCTCTAAAACTAAGATCGATTTTAGAAAACGAGCCAGATGAAATGTTAAAGTGGGTGTTGGAACCAGTGTTCAAGATACAAATACCTATGCAATTTATAACGTTTTCAACAAATTTCTTTTACCAAATGTATGACTGGAACCCCATATTGTATTGTGAGCATTGAAATCTCCTACGAGAATGTAGGGTTGCGGAAGTTCGAATATGAGATTAACAAGCTCTTCCTCTTTGATAGGGTGATCTGGTGAAACATACAGACTACAAATAGTGAGTTTATCGGGACACCAACAGGTAATGGCTATGGCTTCTAATTCAGAGGAAAGCGGGAGGTGGATAGAAAAAAGTCAGAGGAGACAAATATTGAGGTACCACCACTAGCTCTTAGGCAATTGGTTCTGATATTATGATATCCCTCAAAATTTTTCAATAAGGGAGGTTTAGAGTATTTCGCATTGGTTTTCTGAAGACATAAAATGTCTGGTGTAGATTCTGATATTAAATGTTGGATTCTCTCTAATCGTGGAAAGAATCCATCACAGTTCCATTGTAATAATTTGAAAATAGAAGGGTTATAAAAGATGTAGGGATTAAAGAGTTAGTATTCGTTCTGTGAGCTGTGGTTAGATTCTGTATCTGTAAGGTTATCCGAAGAGATGCTTAGGTTGTCGGGGAAATCAATTGGGTTATGCTGGTGTTTTAATTTGTTTAAAAGTCTTGTGAGACGATTTTTTAGTGCTCTTTCCTTTGTAGCAGCGTAAAACTATGTTAAGTCCTTTTGTATACCATCTATATCAGAGGAGAATTTTTGTGCTTCCTGTAGCGGGTGAGGACATCCAAAATAATTTTCGAGAAAAGCGATTAGTTGGGTTGAGGTGAGAGTGAAGTTAGATGGGTTGTCTTTGTAGAGATTTTGGATAACAGAAGCACAGTTAAGTCATAATGAATGATCTGAGGGATTATTAGCATTCGTTTTGGACTTTTTCTTCATTGGTGTGGGTGGTACAGTGAAAGAAGGAGGTAATGTGGTGGTTGAGGCTGATAAAGTGATGGAGAAGTGTCAAGAGGGCTGTCGGTAGAAGAGTGGCCTCTTTTTTGGCCTGTGGCTATTGGAGAGAAGGTAGCAGAAGAGGTAGTTGGAGGTTCAGGATTCTTTGTAAGAGGTAGAGAGAAATCATCTGGAGAGGGCTCAGGTTCTATGTGTGTAGGGCTAATCAGTGTAGTTAAAGAGTCAACAGGGGAGGATGAAGAGGGGGAAGGATTGGTTGAGATTAAATTGGTATCAGGACCAGTAGGGACTTTAGGGCAGGAGTCTGCGGTATGTCCGGTGAGTTTACAGAGAAAACATTCAAGTCTGTCGGTGGCTATAAATATTCTAAAGGATGTATTTTCGTGATTAATTAGTAAGGAGGTTTGTAACTCAAAGTCATCTTTATCGGGGATGACGAAGGTTGCCCTGCGAAAACTCATGATATGAGCATATTGATCGTCTATTTCTTCAACATTTCACAAAAGTGATAGGAGCTGCAAGCTGCAAACCAAGATCTTTTAGAGATTTCTCAATTAGAGTATGTGGAATGGAAGGGCATACGTTTGAGATCAGAATTCTCTTAGAAGGTGAGATTAGTCTCGGAATGGGAGTGACAGTGGATTTAACCGTGATATATGATGTACTGTTCAGAAGTTGATCCACAATTTGAGTGGAAGAGAGGAAAATGCAAATTCTGTTATTAGAAACACGAGAAGCAAATGTGATATTTTTTGGAGTAACTATTTCACCAATGGATTTAATATATTCACTTAGTACAGCGTTTGGTATTGAGTGCATAACAATAGCTTGGTCTCTTTTGGGAAAAGTAGGAGGAGGTGGTTTGGTGAGTGCGGCAGCGACATATGATTTTGATTTGGTGATAGGGTTGTTGTTTGTTGAATGTAAGTTATTGTGGGTACTCATTGTTTGTGTGTGTGATCTTGGTTACCAAGAACACTACACAGAAGATAAAAGAAAGGTAGTACAGACTCTCATCCAGAGCGAAAGAGGTTAAGAAGGAACTCACCTAAGTCTAGTAGAGTTTTCTAACGGTACACCACTGGAATTCACTAATAAATACTAGGATAATAAAAATCCAATTATGATTGTAAAAATA
Organism: Galeruca laticollis; assembly: GCA_963921935.1. Lineage (NCBI taxonomy): Eukaryota > Metazoa > Arthropoda > Insecta > Coleoptera > Chrysomelidae > Galeruca > Galeruca laticollis. Next base: position 145,932,668 of record OY998176.1, on the reverse strand, counting down.
TTGCAACAGAATAAAAACTCATTTACTAATCACATATTGGGGTGATAACACTCGTAGTCTAATTAGCAAAAAATTTGTTGATGGCTTTAACGATGTTTACTCGATCAAGCTCAACACGATCATCTACCAAATTATTAAATATCACTGGCTTATTAAATACTAAAATATAATCAAAGTTATTACCACTAACAGCTCCACAAATGTCAGGTGTGAGTGGAAGTAGGGGAATTGTGCCTATAACGGCGCCTCTCTTTAGATGGCACCTTAGAAGTATTTTTAAATCTAGCGCGTATTTTATTGTCAACATGCCCGTCCAACTGGTCACGTCGCTATGCAGTTGTGAACGTGTGCCGCCATTGAAAGTGAAAATATAAATAAAAATTGGTGTGTTGATCCAAGAAATTACTTGAACAAGTTAGGGGAGGGTCGTACTAAGTGAGACGCCGTACCAAGTGAGACAATCAGAATAACTAATTAAATTTCCCTCCAAATTACGTTTACTGTCAGTGAGTTGTTGACATTCAGAAAGCAAAACGTTCTGCGACTTTATAGATTGTTTTAGATGATTTTTACAGTATTTTTATACAAAAACTAATTTTAAGGTAAGTTAGTTACTTTTTTATATCGATGTATTATACTGTATAACATTTGTTCCATAGAATTTTGTGAATGTGATGTGATATTTGTAATATTTGGTTACTAACCTTACTTTCTGTATGATCATAGACATTGATATTAACGAATATATTATTTTTGAGGGCGTTCGTGTTGTGGCATCAGAATGTACTAAGTGTGACAATATATCTGGTACTAAGTGAGACTGTCTCAGTTAGTACCATAATATAATTACGCAAATATCACTATATAATAATTCTCACTTTAGTACTAAATTTATAATTTCTTAAGAGATCGGTACATTTTTTACAGATGCCGCGGACACCTAAGCAAATAAAAATTGGCTATACAAGTGCTGAAACCATGGAACATGCAGTTAATTTAGTCTGCAATGAAAATTTATCGCTGAGAGTTGCTGCTGACCGCTGTAATATAAAATTTCAAGCGTTGGCGAGGTATGTAAAAAAAAAGAATAATGCAATAATGGAACCAAATTATTGGCATAGACAAGTATTTGAACCTGAACAAGAAAAACTACTTGCTGATGATCTTATAACTTGCAGTAAAATGGCTTGCGATTAAAAATAATTTTGATATCCCTGTGTCCTGAGAAAACAACAAAATGGCTGGTGAAGATTGGCGTAGGGCGTTCATGAAAAGAAATAATGATATTTCCATTCGGAAACCAGAAGTATATAGCTTATCACGTCTAACCTCGTTTAATGTACACAATGTTAAAATATTTTTTGATAATTTGGTCAAGATTTTGAAGAAATACCCTAGTTTGGCAGACGGTTCCCGTATTCACAATTTAGACGAAACTGGAACCCAAACAGTTCAAAGTCCAAAACGAATTGTTGCTCCAAAAGGAGTAAAACAGGTTTATCAATCTACAAGTGGTGAACGGGGGGAAACAGTCACAATGTGTGGAATAATTTCGGCATCTGGAACATTTTTACCACCGGTACTTATATTTCCCAGGAAAAATTTTGAAAATCATATGCTAAAAGATGGTCCAACAGGTGCTTTAGGCTTTGCAAACCCAAGTGGATGGATGAATTCAGAAATTTTCTTGGATGTTTTAAATCATTTTATTGCTCATAGCAATTCATCCAAAGAAAATGCTACCCTTCTTATATATGATAACCATGAAAGTCACATTTCTCTAAAGGTGGTAGAAAGAGATCGACAAGCAGGTCTTCAAATTTTGACGATTCCTCCTCATAGTAGTAACAAATTACAACCTTTAGATATTCCCATTTACGGACCTTTTAAAGCATATTATAATGCTGCATGCGACAAGTATATGCTTCAACATCCTGAAGCTCCTATGACCATATACGATTCAGCAGGAGGAATTTCAGAAGCACTCCAAAATTCTTTTACGCCTAGTATTATAGTCGCGGGATTCAGAAAATCAGGAATTCACTCGTTTGACCCAGATGTGTTTAAGGACGTCGACTTCTTAACTTCGTTTGTAACTGACTGACCATATTCTAATGATCAAGAAACTGAAAATAAGGAAAATCAACCTGGTCCATCAGAGGAAGAAGTAGAAAAACACAAGAAAAATGTTCCTCCTGCTGAAAAAACACCTCCAAAAAATACACAAATAGCTCAAACTAGCTTTATTTCACCCGAAGATATTCGAGGATTTTTCAAAGCATTACCCAGAAAACAAATTAGAAAGGGAAGAAGTAAAATAATAACGGAAACGTCTGAGAAGGATAAACTGTTAGAAAACGGAAAAACAGAAGAGTTAACTAAAAAAGTTAAGCGAAATATAAGTGAGTTACAGAAGGGGGGACCTAAGAAACCGCGTCAACATATTAAGAAGGCAAAGAAACGGGATTCGACAGACACTGATACCTCTGAAGATTCCGAATATGAAACGCTTTCTGAAACTGAATACTGGGTACCCGATGATGAAACTGCAGATACAGTTGTGACCAAGGCAGATGTATCAGTGAACAAATTTGTTTTAAAAAGGTTCCCAAAACAAATTTATTATGTATCAAAAGTTACAGGAGTGTCTAACGATGAGTTCGAAGTGTCTTTTCTTCGTAAGAGCCTTAATATTTCGAACTGCTTTGTGTTTCCAGATATACCCGATACATATTTTGTTGCGTTGAATGATATAACAATGGTACTTCCAGATCCTGTTCCAGGCACTACAAAGCGACAGTCTAATTTGTTAATATTCACTAAAAAAATTATTTGATTTTTCTAATTTTATACTGTAGGTATATAATATTGTATGTTTCAGTTGGTACTTTTGTTAGTCTCACCTGATACACTTTCAGGTACTAAATGAGACAAGATCGCACTTAAGAAAAATATATTTTATTTTGCTTATTTTTTTGGTTAATTTCTTCATTGTGTATAATTTAGAAAGCGGAGAGATTATACTATTACATGAAATGAAAAGAAAACGGATGTATAGAAAAATAAGTAAATTGGAGTAAAAAATGTTAATTTCGTCTCAGTACTACCCTCCGCATTAATAGGGCATATTGATATGGGGTGTAACACAACCTATAATATAACTGCATGAACACTCAAATTTAGGTTAGAAAAAACGACATACCATATTCTAATGATGGACCAAGGGTCCATCATAGAAAAGTCTAGTTTTTATTATATTGTTTGCAGTTTATAAACCATGGCAGAAAAAAGGGGGAGGCGGCAACTGTGGAATGAAAGCAATATTACAAGTACAAAATAAAACTATGGGTTTCAATCTAGCGGCCAAAACATTAAATATCCTTAAAACTATTCTAATATGAAGAGTGGCTAATGAGAAACGAAGTTCTAAGGGCGATCTAGGGTGGAGAAGAACAGCATTTTCAATATATGTAGAAAGTGATATTGCTCAGCATATCATCGACATGGAGTAGCGTTTTTTGGATTAACAACTAACGATTTAGGAAAGCTGGTATATGAGGTGGCCGAAAAAAACCATATTAAAATCGTTTCAACAGAGATACAAAAATGGCTGGATGGTAGGAAGCCCTGAAAACACATCCTTGGCTAGGGGTCAAACATTCAATAAGCCAAATATCTGCGCATACTTTAGAACTTGGGCTAAAGTTCTAGATAAGCACGAGTTCCTTCCGAAAAATATTTATAACATGAATGAGTCTGGATTAACAATAGTCCAAAAAAATCACAAAATATATATGCTTCCAAGGGTCGTAAGCAGGCTGGGGCACTCAGTAGCGCAGAACGTGGTCAACATGTAACAGTTGTCTGTTCAATAGATGCAATTGGTACATCTGTACCATCCGCTATAATTTTTCCACGACAGAGAATGAAGGATGAACTGATCAACGGAGCCCCTCCTATATGTACTTCTCTTGTTCAAAAAAAGGGATGGATGACAAGTGAGCTATTTTGTAAATGGTTGAAACATTTTGTTCGATATTCAAAGGTATCTTTAGATAAGGTTTTGCAACTGATAGATGGCCATGAGAGTCACAAAAATCTTGAAGCTATGGAATTTGTAAAAGAAAATTGTGTGGAAGTTTTTTGTTTTCCAGATCGTTGCTCATGCCATGTCCAGCCTTTTGACGTAGGCTTTTTTCGACCCTGACAATTATATTACGACCAGGAAGTCCCAGTGTGGCTGCGACAGAACCCAAGAAAAGCAGTAAGACAGTTCCATATAGCATATTTTAAAAGTACTATCTCGACCAATGCAATCAATTCTTTTGCAAAAGCTGGTTTATGTCCATTTAATGCAGATGTGTTTGAAGTCTGGCAGTACTCGCCGTGTTTGATAACAGATAAACCACTTCCAAATATTAGTGATAAAAGTGGTAATAATATTTATTTATTTATTCATTCATATTACAGTACATCGAGATTTGATTCTGTTCGCATCAAATGATAACTCTGCATCTAAGCCACCCGATATTTTGACATCCTCCATCCTAGAAATTTCGGTAAAAGAGATTTGCTTTCCCCCTTCAGTCGCAAATGTAGTTGCAATACAGAAAAAAGAAAGAGAACGTGGAAAAACTGACATCGAAGAGTTGCCAGACAGGTAAAAAGAAAAGTTGCTCTTGCTAGTGACAGTGACGACAATGATGATGAGCAACATATCCTCTCTCAGTATTTAGACAGGTACAAGGAAAAGTGGATTAGATGCCAAATTTGCACAATGGATGTAAAGGTGTCAGCAATCAGTGCTAAATTTCCATTTGTGAGTTGTGCAAACAAAGTTTTTTAACCTGATTTGTAAACTTATTCGTTTTTTTGGATATATAAATGTGAATACCAATTATATATATATATATATATATATATATATATATATATATATATATATATGGACCTTCAATTGTTTTTTTAAAAGCTTCCCAAAAAATACTTTGAAGGGTCTAAATGTTGTAAGCCATTTTTCTTAAGGGGTCCAACATAGGCATACTTCCCCTAATGCATCTTTAGTGTCATATTCCAACTCATTCTTAGTCACGATAACATCATATCACAACAAGAATAATGTATTTGTTAGCACTTTTATTTTCCAAGAAATTAGTGATTGTCGTTAAAGAGACCAAGTTTGAAATGCCGCAGTGGCCACAAAAAATTCGTCTAACACATTTTTCGTAACCTACATGTAGATGTAATGAAAATGGAGTGTCTCCATTTCACACAGAAAGCAGCAGAGCTAGGTTGAACCTAGCCGCCAATAAATACTTTGTGTTATTATCTGCTTCGCATTTTGAAAACTCGCCCTCAAAATTGTTTTCGTCACATTATCGCGTTGATTTATTGATAATTTAGTCCCCGATATGAAAATATATCACCTGTACTCTTGTGGTTGCAATATTATTATTAGAGACGCATAATACGTATCTCGAATACTTGAACAAATATTGGAAAATATGAGTTGAGATTCGGTTTTAGTACAATAAAAATGAAAATATTCAATCACTATTAGACCAGTACATACATCTTTAATTAAAAAATAATGATTTGAGTATAGTATACAGTGTGGAACAGCCAAATGGAATAAATTCGATAACAAATAAATGAGAGCGTGTTGGGAAAAACGCTTGGACACATCGATTTGTATTTTTAGATGTGCATTTTTTTCAAAAAAAAATAATTATATAGGGTGTGTCATGTGACAGTGGCCGATGCCAACTGTCTTATTTTAAATACAACCCCCTGTATATTATTAGTTTTTTGGATTCTTCAGAAAATTCTACACATAATTCATGTACAATGTCCCATACCTATCTTCAACTTTTTCGGAAATATTAAATGTTTTCAGATGTATTACAAAAATTAACATTAAAAAAGAAAATTATTTTATTTCACAAATTCGCTACATTACACTCAATACTTATTTCCCATTTAGCTCTTAATATTGAGAAAATAAGCAAAAACCATTAATGCGTTCCTTTTTACTGATATGAAATAAAAAAAAATACAAAAACAGTTTTGTTTATTTTCGTATAAAACTCATAGCCTTAGCAACTTGTCTGTCTGCATGACAGTAGTGATCAGTGTCTGTGCTATTGTCGTTTGAATTTCGTTAAGTGTACGTAATAATATCAGAAAAATGGTTCATTCAACAGAAATGCAAAAAATAACCGTTCCACAAATGATTGGTTATGGAGATAATACACGGACACAAATGGAAGTTTCTCGTATTATTTCACGAAAAATTTTCAAATTCGCCGCTTATATTCCAAGGAACAATGAGCAAAATAGAAAAACAGTTTCCCGAGTTTGGTAAGACAGACAAAAAAAGTAGTTGCCAATGAACTAAGCGATGATACGAAATTGGATGTTATGCCTGAGTTTCAAGAAAACCCACATAATTCTGGTCGGAAAGCAGCCTCCTGTTCAACATTAGCCACACATCAATTTTTCGAATATTAAAGGAAAGTAAAATGCATCCCTATAAAATGATGCCAACTCAGGAGCTAATGGAAGACGATTTCGACAGGAGAACGTATTTTTTTGAACAAATGATGGAAATGTTAGATAACAATATGATCCAATTAGAAGATGTTTTGTTTTCTGATGAGAGCACATTTACACTTTACGGTCATGTTAATCGTCCAAATTGCCGCTATTGGTCTAATGAGAATCCTCACTGGATAAGAGAGGATCATACGCAATATCCTGAAAAAGTTGATGTTTGGGCAGGAATTGTTGGAAATCATATCGTAGGTCCCTTTTTTATTGATGGCAACTTGAATGGAGATAAATATTTAGAACTGCTTCACAATAATGTCGTGCCAACTTTGACAAACTTATATCCTGATCCAGCAAACCCACAAGTCCCTGCCAATATACTATGGTTTCAGCGAGATGGAGCACCGCCCCATTACCAAATCAATGTCCGGCAGCACCTGAACCAAAATTTTCTAAATCGGTGGATAGGGAGGCGCGGATCGATAGAATGGCCAGCACGATCTCCTAATCTGACGCCATTAGACTTCTTTTTTGTGGGGATATGGTGAAAGTATTGTATACCAAACTAAACCACTCAACTTAAATGACTTAAAAAGACGAATCACGCTTGCGATTAGATCAGTGACGCCTGAGATGTTGAGTAACGTTAGAAGACATTTCTATACCAGATTAGCATGTTGCCAAGACGTTCGCGGCGTACATTTTGAAGATCTCTTACATTGAAATTAATGTTTTTTTGTTTTTTTACATTATTTGTGAAATAAAATAATTTTCTTTGTTTAATGTTAATTTTTGTGACACATCTGAAAACACTTAATATTTCCGAAACAGTTGAAGATAGGTATGGGACATTGTACATGAATTTTGTCTAGAATTTTCTGAAGAATCCATAAAACTAATAATATACAGGGGGTTGTATTTAGAATAAGAAAGTTGGCATCGGCCACTGTCACATGACATAACCTATATAATTATTTTTTTTTGAAAAAAATGCGCATCTAAAAATACAAATCGACGTGTCCAAGCGTTTTTCCCAACACGCTCTCATTTATTCGTTATATAATTTATTCCATTTGGCTGTTCCACACTGTAGAACAATTTACAAAACAAGTTGAACTTCCTCACCTCTTTTTCTTCCAAAGTTTTAGGATCCCATTTATTATCTTGTAGATATCCTATCTTTGTTATTTGATTAAATGCTTCTCGTTGTGCTGTTTGAGCTTTTTCAAAATCCGATAAGGCTTCTACTGCTTGTACTGTAAATCTTTGTCCGAATTTGCCATGTTCCTTTGGTACAAATCCTGTGTGGTAAATTTAATAAAATTTGTATATAATAAATATTTCCAAAAAAACTGACTATATCTTTAGATTTTTAACAAGCATATTTCTTATGAAATTCCAACAAAAATATTTTGAAACCCAACAGTAGTAAAGTTAGTAAATATTATAGATTGGGAATATATTATTATTATATTTCTTATATTACCTTCATAGCCAGGTACCATTGGGTGTTTATAAATGGTATCTCCATGCCTCTCGTTTACTATATCTATATCTCTTGTTGCAGGGCGATAGATCTGAAATTTTGAAAATTCTCAGTGGAGGTACTACATCAATTTTTATTAATTGTCAAACTTGATTACCTAAGTTTTTCATTACCACTATCGTCGCGAATCCGTGCAGAGATAATCCCAGAATGCCGGGATCCGAAAAAAAGAGCCGAGAAACTCTTCTCATGACTTGTATAGATACTCAAGTTTTGAAAAAAATTGGGTTTTATCCACAACATAAAGAAGATCGAAAAAATATGCATACACATAGACTAGTTTTCCGAAACTCTTTCAACTAAAGATAGTGCTTAAGGTGATTTACAATAATCAAAAAAATTATACGTTTAAGTTTGTTGCAAATTTGCTGAGAGTCAACTCTACTGTAAAACATGGTGCTAGATACTTCAATCATGATCCTTAATGAGAATAACATGAATACAATTAAATACATTATTATATAGAATTTAGAAAACAGAAATTGTTAAGGAATCCTTTGTATTTAAATTTTGCCGTTAAACACATCTTTGGCGCATGGTTGATAAAACGTCAACATACCCAGGCAGTAGTTACCTTGTAAACCCTCGCACGGTAAACATTGATTTTCGATACAAACCGGTAAAATTGTTCTGACGAAATTCTATCAAAATGTGTACCAAAAAACATATCTTCAACCTTCAGTCATGTTCAAGATCTCATTCCTCCATCTCTTTGGTATTATGTTCCCTCTTCTTAGAATCCAGCAGATTGTGCATGTCGAGTTCCAACTCCAGAACATCTATTAGAAACTCCTATTTGGTGGTCAGGTCCTGAATTTTCAGCTCAGTCTAGTAATACATGGCATACGCAAATTAATAACAAGTTAAATTTATCTGAAATATCTCAGAAAGAACAAAGGATTATAGTATCATCTTAACCCTTTTAAATAAATTTTCCTCTCTAATCAAGATTAGGCGAATTTTAGCATACTCTCTCTTTTTTATTCATAGCTTAAGGTTACAATCTCAGTCTCAAATAAGCTTGGATGTAGATAATGCCTTTTAAATTATTATGAAATGTGTACAGCGACATACATTTTCTGACATTTTTCTCAGAATTAAACAAAATCAACTATTACCTAAGCCTTTTAGAAAACTCGCCCCTTCCATTGACTCCTTTGGGTTGCTTAGAGTTGGTGGTAAAATCAGAAATTCGGAGGTTTCGTTTGATGTTATTTTTGTTACCCACTTGATAATTTAAGCAGTTCATCAGGAACACTTTCATCCAGGTTTAAAAACATTACACTATCTATTATTACACCAATTTTGGATTTTATCTCCACGTAGTGCAACATAAATGCCTTTCAAAGTGCATTCGTTGTTTTCGTTGCAAACCAAGATTTTACAACCCATATATGGCCGATTTGCCCTCTATAAGAGTTTCTCAAGTCAAGGCTTTTTCATCAGTTTGTTATGATTTTGATGGTCCAGTTTCACTTTCGATGAGTAAACATAGAGGTGCAAAAATCTACAAAGGTTATGTTTGTGTTTTTGTTCGCACATCCACAAAGGCTACTCATTTAGAAGCTACTTCAGATTTAAGTTCTGAAACTTTCTTAGACGCCTTTAGACGCTTTATCGCCCGGCGTGGAAAATATCTCAACATTACCAGCGACCAAGGCACACATTTTAAGGGTGCTAATAATGAACTCCTTGACATGGCTAAAACTATCGCGCAGAAATTGTCCATTTCTTCATTTTTATAGAGCCTTAGGTACTCAGATACTATCCTTTGAAGAATTCTACACCCTGTTGTCTCAGATCGAAGCACTTTTGAACTCACGCCCGTTGTGTCAGATTAGTAGCGATCCAAATAATTTACAACCTCTTACGCCGGGGCACTTTCTAATTCTTGAATCCCTCACTAGTCCTATTCAGGAGGTAGATCTAACGCATTTATCTTTAAATAGATTGAATCGATGACAATTGCTGCAACGTATGCGGAGTGACTTTTGGATGCGTTGGTCGCAAGAATATATTCATTCTCTCCAAGAGAGATATGAATGGACCCAACCTTCACCTCCTATTGTTAAAGGTGGCTTAGTTTTAATTAAAGATGAACAAACGCCTCCACTGAATTGGGAATTTGCCAGAGTTATTGATGTGCACCCTGGTCGGGACAATGTGATTCGTGTGGTTATATTGAAAACCAACCATGGCGTTAGCTCCTTGCCGGTTAATTAATTTATTATTACTTTAATTAGCTATAGTATTTTAGTCGTTTTGTAGATTTAATCGTGGGAATATTCTATTTTTTTTCTCTCACATTATATTTTTCTTATCTTTGTATTCCATTTTGTTAAAAAACATTCGTTTTGGTGGGGTGAATGTTAAGGAATCCCTTGCATTCAAAGTTTGTCGCTAAACACATCATTGGCGCATGGTTGATAAAACGTCGACATGCCCAGCCAGTAGTACCTCGTAAACTTTCGCACGGTAAACATTAATTTTCGATACAAATTGTTCGGACGAAATTCAATCAAAAGGTGTACCAAAAAACATATCTTCAACTTTCCCAGACACCTGGATACGGACGGCAAGACAGCTTAACCAGGTAGGAGCCTCATAAATTATTTTTCTTTATATGCGTTGATGATTTGCTATATTTTGTTTAACTACTATAAATACAGTCCAATAGTAGTTTTTTCATATTTTCAACTTTAACAGAAATGTTATGAAAATAGTGCGTCGTGTTTACATCAGAAAAAAGATAAGTAGCTTACATACACCAATACATGAGAATAATTAGACTAGAAGATGAAATACTGAGTAACAAAATAGAGCTCGTACTTGAACAAAAATAATACACTTCATAATTTGTGGAAATCTAGGCAAACTTACAACATATTTTCCCACTGGGCATTTTTTGTGAGACAATACTTACATAAAATGGTAAAAGAAGGTGATGAGATATTGAAATGAATCAAAAGCGGCAACTCAGCATTTACACTAAGAATAATCACAATCTGGTAAGAAATTAGTAGGGAACATTTGTGCCTCAAAAACTAAGCAGTTCATAAAGTTGTATGATAAGACTCACAGACAGTTCTCTTAGAAAGGATGTGCGACAGATTCTTGACATGGCTATTTTGTCTCATTAATTATGAATAAACTTACATGATAATCATCCGCACTCCTATCGGATAGCACTAACCTTTCGGCATGATGTACAGTTGGATCCAACAGAACTTTATGTGTTGTCGTACCATAAGTGTCGCCCAAGCGGTATTTGTACTGGGGACAAAATCCCGTATACCTGTTAAATACGAATTTCTATATTTTCAAATATACCTAATTGTATAATTCTACTGTCAGTTGGCGTTCTGTTTTCCTGTTCAGGAAATAGAGAATAACGAGAAAAATACTCATACAGTATTTAAATTTTCTAGGTTATCTCTAAAAATTAACATGTTTCCCACTTATGAGACGAGCTAAAAGGAATTTTTCCTACAGTATAGGGAAAATTTATTATGTGAAAGACTTGAATGATTAATTTAGTTTTTTTGTAAATAGAGTTGAATATTCACAAAATTTGTCCTTAATAATGACAGTGATCATATCTTCAAAACTAGTTATATGAATCTAGTTATTTTACGTTGAGCTACCTACTTACCCTGGTATGAAATGTGGATTAGGCGATGAAATCAGCTCCATTATTTTTCAGAAAACTAGAATTTATCGAAACCCGATATCTGAATTTCCTTCCCCCTTTGTGCGGATAACAATTTAAATGATAACCAGATAACCTCTATATTTAGTCATGTTGACAATATTTCTGATGACGTTATAGTTGCTATAGTAACAACTAACAACAGTCAATAGAGCCGTAAAGATCAGCGTTCATTCAATTTCAGTATAATTTCAATTGGCATTTGAAAATACTCTTGATAGTTGCTCGAACTCTCTTTTTGGAAAATTAGCTTGAATGTAGCTTGAAAGGTCTTACTCTCAACTACAACTATCAAATTACACAAAAAGCGTAAAATTGAAGATCTTATTTCTCAAAATTAATCAACAGTAAAAACACAAGAGCTCTTTGCAACGAAACAGTTTTGCCAATCACTAATTTTACGAGAAAAACTGACATGATAAAATCGCGACACCGAAGGTGGAGCGATTTTATCTAATGTCAGTTTTTCGAGCAAATTTAGTGATTGGCAAAACTTTGAGTCAAAGAGGAATTTATCTAATAAAAGAAAAGCTCGAGTGTTTTTTGGCAAGATAAATTAACGACAGAATATATGGATGAACAACAACAATAATTGCGACTCATTGTCATTGTGTAAAAGTGACGTCCGCTTACTAGATATTGAGGAAGAGAAGTTTTTATCGCGATAAAAAAGGATGCACCTTTTTTATCGATGGCAAAGTGACAATAACATTTCCAGGTATATGACATTTTAACATTGGAGTTAATTTATCATAAAATATTTAACACAAGCATAAACGAAACTGGTGATTATGTGAATTTTTCAATTTGTCTTTGTAGTCTGTGTTTTTTGTTCTATACTGTAACGCTTTTGCGTCCCTACTTATCGGATTGGCACCTTGACTACAGGTAATGGGTTGCCTCAGGCGCCAGATTATTATAGTGGTATGCTCTACTTGCTCCGGGCAGCGTTAGTGAAGGAGTAAAATACTCCAGGGGTCACTTATGGTGGTGACAAGAGTGTTGCGACCAGTCGGGAAGATTTTACTTGCCTTCCTGTGCTCTGAACCTGGGTATTTGCTGTTTAAAGTTCTTACTTCATGCGGAGGTCAGTGGTAATTAGAGTTGAAAATGAAAACCACACGTTACTTATTAACAAAGACCCCATATTCGGCTAAATGATAAAAAAAGAAAAACAATCGGAAAAGAAATTGAATGGGCAATCGGAATGATAAACAACTAAACTAAACCATCAGACCAATCATTCGGGTGAGCGAGGCAAAAGCACTAATAATAACTAAAATACTGGTTCAAACGGTATCTTTCGATTAACTACAACGGTGATGAGGGGTGCAATGAGCGGCAAACGAATTACTAGTTAAGCGGTGAGTAATAAAAGGAAATGCAAGCGTAAGTAGAACGAGGGATGCTGTCGTAAAATAATAACCCTTAGATATCGAAAGATAAAGGCTTTATTTAGCAAAACTGTGACATTGCAATTAAATACATAACGTCAATGGTTGTCAAGGCAATGTGAACATGCAATCACCTCATTCTCCCTCGCAGGAGAAGAGTCCATTGGAGATATAGTCTTTAAGATGCTTTGGAGGTCTTCTGTTTCTTCTAGGTCGATCTTCATGCGTTCCTTCTTGACCTGGGGTTGGAGGATCTTGAATATCTGACCTGGAAGGCCCACAGAAAGGTACAGGCGAACAAAGAGGAACAGGTGGCTGAAAGGCCTGTGCAAGGGGCGGAGAAGGTGGTATGTCTATTGGATCCGGGTGTTCCAAATTCAAGTCTCCACTAGGGGCCAGTTGTTTTAGAGAGACTGTAGATTCATGTCCGTCATCGAATCTGACATGGGCATATTGAGGATTACCCTCGATCAACTCGGCTTCATCCACAATGGGGTCATATTTACTGGTTCTGTTGTTTCGCCGAACAAGGACAGGTCCAGGTTGAAGTAACCAGGCTGGAAGAGTCGTGCCATTAGGGGAACGTCTCGGATGAATGAAGAACCTCTCGTGTGGAGTACAGTTTGTACTAGTGTTCAGCAACGATCTTATTGAGTGCAAAGCTTCCGGTAGAACGCTTCCCCAATGGCAAATCTGCTAGTTTTTGGTTTTCAGAGCAAGATTGATCGATTTCCAAATGATCCCGTTGTATCGTTCAACCAGACCATGTCTGGCTGGGTTATATGATGTGGTCATGCTGGTGGCAACGCCACGTTTATGGAAGAATGAAATCATTTCCTTTGAAACAAATGAAGTTCCCGATCTGAATGTATGTAGCTAGGCATTCCAAACATCGAAAATAGGTCATTCAGGGACCGTATTACAGTTTCAGAAGCCATGTCCTTGCAAGGGTACGAGAAAGGAAAACGAGAGTATTCGTCGACAATGTTGAGTAAATACCGATTATGGCTCTTTGAAGGTAAAAGGCCCTTGAAGTCAATATTAAGCCTTTCAAACGGCGATGTTGCTTTAATCAGATGCTGGTTGTTATTTATGTAGAACCTTGGCTCGACAGCAACGCAAGTAGGGAAGGCAGCGCTTATCTTTTTAATTTCATCTATTCCGTGAGGTAAATTTTTGCTTTTAACCCATTGGTACATCCTTGTAATACCAGTGTGGCACCGTACTTGATAAGGCTCATAAAGTTTGTCCTGAGTGTGTAAGAAACCGCAAACGCGTGAAAGAGCGTCGGCAGAATGATTTTCAACACCAGGCCTATACTGAATGTCGAAGGAGTAGGGAGATAATTCAAGACGCCAGCGGTGGATCTTGTCATTCTTTATTTTGCCTGTAAGTCGGAAGTTGAAGATATACGGCAGCGCTTCTTGGTCCGTGAGCAGCTGAAAGTGTCTACCTAGTAAGAAATGGCGCCACTTCCTCAACGATAGAACAATCGCTAAGGCCTCCCTCTTTGTAGCAGAATGCCGTTTTTCGTTATCGGATAAGGTTTTTGAAAAAAATGCAACGGGGCGCCCATTCTTACTAAGAAAAGCCGCTACAGCAATGCCCGATGCGTCAGTTAAAACTGTAAGTGGTAGATCATCTTGAATTGTCGTGAGTAATGACTTGGCTATGTCTTGTTTAATTAGCCGAACATTTCCAGCTACAGGTGAGTTCGGTAGAATAGGGAAATATTTGCAGAATATCTTGGGACCCATTTTGAGTAATGAGAGAACATCCCTAGTGCGCGTTTCATGGCGCAAGCGTCAGAAGGAAGAGGCAGCTCTTGTAATGGTTTAAGTCTACCTGGTTCTGGACGCATAGACTTGTTAGAAATTTGATACCCTATTGTATTTTGAGAGAATCTCCATTTATCTAGGTTCAACGTTAAATTATGTTTGTTTGCTACACTTAGAAATCATTCAAGGTTCCTATCGTGATCATCTTGCCTCCTTCCACCGATCGTAACGTCATCAAGATATGCATATACGCCATCAAGACATTCTTTTCTTATAATATTGTTAATGGTCTCCTGAAAACAGGCTACTCCATTTGTTACCCCGAAAGGAATGCGACGAAATTGGTTAAGAGTTCCATTGGCTTCAAAAGCCGTATACTGTTTTTCCGAGTCTTTTATGGGTATCTGATGGCATGCATTCTTCAAGTCAATCGTGCTGAAACCATCGTAATTTGCTATAGTTGAGACTAACTTTTCAATATTTGGTAAAGGGTAGGAGTTTAGTAAAGTGAATTTGTTAATAGTCTGAGAGTAATCTAGCGTTTCTTGTGATTTTCGTTTCTCGTTATTAAAACCTGAGCTCTCCAAGGTGATGAACTCTCCTCTAAGATCCCTTCACGAACTAGTTTATCGAATTCAAATTTAATGAATATTTCATCAGCTTCGGAAAAACGGCGAGATTTAGTAGCTACGGAGCGGCAGCCGTTAACTAGGTGTTCAAATAGTCGAGGCGGTTCAACTTCGGCTCAAGCGACGTTATAAAGAGAAAGAGGGATTTGGAACCACCGAATTGGTGTCGAACTGAAGAGTCGAGTTTCGTAATGTCGTGCCTTATAAGAACGTCATAACATAGACTGTGTATTACTAAAAGCTTAGTTTTGGAGTATGATTCGCTTTGAAGATGAAGGTTTACCAAAATGTACCCATAATTTTAGATTGGAGGGAAGTGGAATCCATCTTCAGCTCTCGGTTCTCAGAATGAATTTGGAATTTATTCCTCTTGGCATAGGAGTAGTCAACAAAACTGTCAGAACTACCAGTGTCTACAAGGATGCTGGATGGGATATCATTTACTCGTCCAAAAACGACTGCTCTGGAGAGCTCTCCTGAAGAAGCGGCTGATGTGATAGTAGCTAGCAACGTAGAAGCGGATATCGACTTACCCTTTGATCTGGATTGGCATACTTTCTGGAAGTGGCCCTTTTTATCACAAGATTTGAAAATCGCTTCTACAGCAGGACATTCATGTCTAGAACGATGTCTGGGTCCACTACAAAAGTAGCATTTTCCATGTCGAGATTGCTGAAAAGTGGAGGCTGAATTAAGTGTAGATTTACAATTATCTAATCCGTCAGAGGCTAGAAGAGATGAAGGAGTTTCCAAACTATTACAGTTGGAATCGGAAATATAGGTTGCTGTTTTGTAAGATACTGCGACTTTTTGGGCGGATTCTAGGGAACGCGCTATCTTTTCCACTTGCTCAAGATTCAGCGTGACGTTTTCCAAAATGCGTTGTCGGATTAGAGGAGAGTTAAGGCCGCGTATGAATGCTTCACGTAGATACTCATTACAGTACGTAAGCGCATCTACAGATTTGAAGTTGCAGTCTTTGCTTATTGCTCGGAGGGCCTGCAAGTATTGGTCAACCGACTCTTCATTTCGCTGTGTTCGATTTGCTAATAGGTGCCTAGCAAAGCGTTCATTGGGTTGGGGCGAAAATAGTCCTTTAAGAACGTCAATGGCCCCAGTATAAGTCTTACTCTCGGAAATGAATTCGTCATTTTCGAATGATAAGAAATTAACCAATACCTTGAGCTTCTTCTCTTCGGGTATCTTGGATTCCTCAATGAAACTTGTCAGTGTCTGAAAGAAGTATTTCGATTCCTTAGCGGAAGTTGGCGAATCAGGCGATCCATTGAATTTTTCTGGTTTCAAAATTCGGCTATCCATCACGAAGGTTTTATCAAATACAATTTTTGCTAAATGAATTGTCGTAAAATAATAACCCTTAGATATCAAAAGATAAAGTCTTTATTTAGCAAAACTATGACATTACAATTAAACACTCAACGTCAATGGTTGTCAAGGTAATGTGAACATGCAATCACCTCAGATGCGGTGCACGGTTAGCGGATTGATGAAAAGCGGGTATGTGCCAAGCAGGACTAATACGGCGTTCAAGCGACCTTCTAGGTCAATCAAAGCTCTACTTTCGGGGATACGGCTCTCTGATCTCGCGATATTACAATCCCGAACTCGCGACTGTCAATAGGACGTGAATAATCCGCCGGCTTCAGTTTAGGTTCATCTTCCTGTTCCATCCAGTATGCTCCCAGGTGTCTATCCCTGAGAATCTGTATTGTCTTGCAATCAACAATTATGTGAATGAATGTTTCTTCCTCTATTCCACAGAATCTGCAATAGTCTCTATCCTCCAATTTGAGTTTTTTGAGATAACCAATCAGGCGACAATGTCCTCCCTATTGAAACTCTTAATACAGACTTGCTCTGGTTAGTGGATTCTTCCGATCTCTTCCGATTATAGTTTCCCAATAGTATCTTTGCTAGTCTTTGTCCTACTATGTTATCCCAGTAGTCCAATCTTTCCCGGTCTATTTTTCTTTTCTTCCAATATTGTATTGGCGCTCATTCAACAAAAGAGATCTGGTCCCCAAACGGTGTTTGTGCCCTTTCTTTGCTAGTTCATCAGCTATATTGTTCCCTTCTATTCCAGTATACCCTGGTACCCACAGCAGGGTAACCGTGTTATTCCTGACTAGTTCATTGAGTGTGCCTTAGCTTTCCCAAACCATTTTAGACCTGATTACAGAAGATCTCAGCGCTTTTATAGCTGCCTGGCTATCCAACATGATGATTATTCTCTGCCCTTTTTATTTCTTATTGATATTGAACTAGGCGTATCTCTCAAAGACGTAAATTTCTGCTTGGAATTTGCTTGGGGTTGTTCAAAGCTTTCGGATTGTTTTGTTCCAGGCTCCATACATTCCTATTCCAGTTGCCCAGGCAGTAAGCGTACGTCATAATAACGTACCTTACAGGTCATGCAGATGTCATATTAACCCCAAAATTGACGTCTGTCGGACGTCTAAGTGACGGACAAATGGCGTTAGTATATGGCGTCCTTCTGGAGTAGGTATATGGCGCCATTGTGACGTCAGTATATGATTATTCTGACGTTGCATATAGCTTATAAGGTCACAGAGGAGACGTAGATATGACGTCACTTATACGTTTTAAACATCGTCATTAAGACGCACTTTTTTGGTTGATATGGATAATAATAAGAAACTACAAATTATGGAAAGAATTTCTATTTATTACAACACAAAACTTAGTTACAGCACATTACGCGCAAAAGTTGTTGAAGTTAGTAAAAATGTTTTTCAATTATAACGTAGTAAATATTTTTCTTGTGGATATATTGCTGTTCATATGGAAATTGAAGCAAAAAAAATTTAACATTTATGAATACTAAATAAGATAACTTATAAAACAACTTAGTTTGGCGGCCAAAATATTTCCCTTTTTGGTGGGGTGAACGGTAAACCAGTTAGACTTCACCACAGTAAAGCCACCTCCAGATTGTTCATTAAACTCCACAGCCGAAAACATTCTGAACACTATAATCACACGCACAACTATTTTTATGTAAAATAATAAAATTTCCTCCAACAACCAGAGCAAAATGAATTCGAAGTACATAAAACCATATACCTACGCCCACGCTGTACTAAAATGCACAGACATATTGACAGGAAACAGGAAAGAAGCTAAGCGCAGACGATGGCCACACCGCTTAATTCTAACCAATCCGATACCTGTACTTATTACCATGTACTTGGTCCTCTCAACATTGATCTTCAAATGATTAGCACAACACCAACTGTAAATATATTTTAAAGTTCTGTAGATAGTTTCTGTGAGTTTCAAATTACTAACTCGAAATACTCTTTTTAAAAACGTTTATTTTACAAAATGATAGTTCTACGAACTACGACAAACAACATGAAATCTAGTAACTGACTAACTTTATTTACAACAAGTAATTTTATATATATAATATTCGTGCTGGGCAACTCATCGGTTTCTATGGGAATCGTTGATATAATTCCTCCCCTCGTAAATTGAACTTACGCAGCTAGCGAGGAAGTTGAACGGTTGAGTGGTCCACCTGGGATGGTTTCTTTGCGGCTGTGCAGTACTTCGATGCCCATTCTTTATATATACAGAATACAAAAATAAAAACTAACAATAAATAAATTAATAAGGTCAATAAGCTTGGGGTTTTTGAGACTTGTCCGAATGTTAATTGAGGTTGATTTTCTACAAATTTACTTTTTAGTGGTTGAAGATCGTCTAGTTCTGCTTCCTCCAAATGAAAGTCGAGGTTTGATGTGGTTGGGCGAAAGGTACTGTTGTCTAGATTTAATAGTAGTATCGGCTGGCTGAAGCTACTATAGAGTTGTTGGTTATTTATGACTGTGTGATGAGCTACTACTTGGCATCTCAAAGGAATTTCTAAGAGATAAGTGCCCGCTGTAAGATACTTGGTTTCCTCCTGATTTAGACATTTGAAATTTGCTGTATCCTGGAATGGAATGATGTACAACCAGTGGAAATTGTTGCTTCAGAAATGGCTTCGACAATTGAAATTTGGTTTTCTCGCAGGTGAAAGTGCGTTTCATTTCAAGTAAGTTTATTTCACAAGGCCTTTCTTCTTGTATTTCCTGCAGGTGTATTCTCGGGCAGACATACTACTGAGGGAGAATCTCTTTGCATGGTTTGCTTGAATAAGCGAAGTTGACATCATTTGTAATTAAAAATTTATTCTGAGGTATAGTCACCTTAAACTGACTCCCTTCCAGTATTGGAGCCGAAAATAAATGGTAATAATCAAAAACTTTGGAATATGTTATAGGAATACTTAAAATCCATGTAACTTTATTATTGTATGAGTAGCAATCAATTTTAATTAATTTTTCATAGAGTAAAATTTTATCGAATTCAATTTCTAAGGGCAATTCGTTTTTTGTAAATATTTTCTCCAAATTCTTTAATTGTTTAAATAAATCAGAAGTTTTGATTATGCTTGGATGCATCACTTGAAGTTTAGCAAATGTAATTGAATTTTCAATATCGTTTAAAACCGAATTAATCAATTCATACAGATCTATGATTAGGCTAATAGCCATCTTAATATGTGCATAATATTCGGAATTTGCTTGTCTGTTGATTAAATTATGGATATATTTAATTTTTGTTTCCAAAATTTTTTCGTTATTGGTTATTTGTTCGATGGTTCTATTAAATTTATCAATGAGCGAGACTGATAATGAATTTTGATTTCTTATACTACTAGCTAAATTATTTTGGTTATTTTGTAATTCTTTGATGAGAGTTTCAAATCTTTCTCCATCGTTAGAATCTAAATATCCAGTGATAGATTTGAAGATTGATCCTATGCCGTTTATAAGGCCTCTTTTAGTTCTTTAAGGATGGGGTAATATTTCTGCTAGCTTATCGTTAATCTTGGTTTCTGTGAAGTCAAGCAATTTACAATAATTTGAGAGATCATTAGCGTATTGTATGTTTTGAACAGCGAAGGCCCTAATTTTTGTGGCTTGAATTTGTAATTTATTTATTTCTACAATAATTGGGTTCAAATCATAATAGTGTATAAGTCCATAACTGTACATTTCAATTTTTACGGTTCCTTACTTAAAGGGTAGCAACCCGGGATTGTTAACTAGATTTCTAATTGTTATTTTATCTTGGAGTTCCATTCCATAGTTCCAGAAAATCTGAAATAAAGCAAAATTCTTCATTCTAAATGATTGTCTTAATATTACGTGAGAAAGTTGTGTAAAAGTATCGTACATAATTTTCTATTTTTCACGTTTTTTCCGGGGACGTTTCAAGTTATCCATATGTCCTTATCTCTATTTTCAGTTGAAGCTGTTTTATTTCCAAGGTTAACGGTTTTTAATTTGATTGGTAAAGTGTACTTATTAGCGTGTTTTTGTCGTATGTGTTTTCTTACATATACTTTTTGATTAGGTTTAAATATTTCCGTTTTGTCTCGGTTTGTATTTAGTTTAGAAGTAATTTTTTCTTTTCGATTAATTAAGTCGGAATTAATTTTTGAGTACAATAATTTTGTTTTTTCATTGTGATTGTTGATGTAATCATTTAAGAGTATTTTATTTATGTCAATGTCATAAACATCATTATTATTAATATGTCCGTTGACTATATCTATCGGTTTCATTTTTGTACTGGAATGAGTCGAATGATTGTAAGCAAGTATAGCATATAACATTCCATTTTAACTGGGGTTTTTGAGAAACATCTTGTATTTAGGAGTCGTATATGTTCTATTAGAGTTGAATGGAGTCTTTCTATTTGTCCGTTGGATTGAGGATGATTGGGAGAGGTAAAATGAACTTGAATTTTATGAAGGCTCAGTAGTTCTGTTAATACGAAATTTTTGAATTATGTGCCATTGTCAACTATGATTTGTTTCGGTATGCCGTGATGAGAGAAGAATTTGATAAGATTGTCTACCACTTCTGTACCAGAGACAAAATTTATGTGATATGCTCGAGCGTATTTAGAATAGCTATCAACAATAGTTAAGAATTATGTTTGTTCGATCGTGAAAGAATCTAAATGAATAATTCCAAAAGGATTCGAGGCGGTTGGAGTGATATTTAATTGCATATGTACTGGATTTCGTTCATATTTACTTTGATGGCAAATTTGACATTCATTTATAAAGGTTTGTACGGAATCTTTTAGGTTAGACGAATAATATTTTTCTTTTAATCTTAAATAAGTTTCATCCATTCCTCAGTCATTTGTTTTTCCTTCGTGGTAGTTGTATATGATAGTTTTGATTACTTCTTGATCTGTTACATCTATTAATTTTGTGGTACAACGTTTCAATTGGATTGAATTTGATCTGAAATATTTTTGTAATATTGTCGAAAATGGTTCGTACAATTCGGGGCTTTCGAAATTAACGTTATATTGAATATTTTGTGAAAAAAATTCTTCAATAAAATTGATAATGTCTTGTTCTAGGTTATTTTTTGATACTTGCACAGTTATTTGTTTCTTTTTCTCAAATAATATTCTAAATTTAGGTTTCGCTGGAGCATGTAAAACGGAACTAATTATAATTTAATTTTATCCGACGTTAACTGCGCATTTTGCGATAGGAATACCTATTACCGGATTTTCTTCAGCATTAGAATGAATCGTAAGAGACTCGTTTTCGTCTACGTTGATTCTATCGTCGTTGGGTTCATTTTGACGGTCAGGTGTTATCTGCTGTAATGCAGAGTCAGGATTGTTGTCACTTGAGTTTGTTGTCGACAAATTTTCATTGTCTAGATCAGCGTCGGGATTTACTATCAGGGATATAGTATCTAGGTCAGGGTTATCGTCTTGAGTTACTTCTGTTGTTGGAATTTTTAGTTGATTTTCAACTGTAAATGGCGAAGGAGTGTTAATACTTCGTTGTGATTGAGACGGAATTGGTTCATTGCTAAAATTTATATCGCGGCTCAAAACATCGTCAACATTTTTCCAAAAATTTTCATCATTAAGAATTTCGTTCGTTTCTTTAGTATTTATTTCTATTCTAGATAATGCATCCGCATAAGTATTAAGGCTTCCACGTTTATATACAATTTTATAATGAAACTCATCTAATTTAATTTGCCATCAATTGAGTTTAGAATTTGGGTCTTTTAGAGAAAAAAGCCATTGAAGTGGTTTGTGGTCACAAACAATGGTAAATTTTTTGCCATATAAATAAGGTCGGAAATATTTGGTGGCCCATACAATGGTCAAAAGTTCTTTTTCTGTGGTATCATAATTGCATTCAGTATCGTTAAGGGTTCGAGATGCGTAAGCGATTGGAAGATCTTTTCCGATAGGACCTTGAGAAAGCACTGCACCGAGTGCTACATTACTGGCGTCTGTGGTCCAGTTGAAAGGTTTCGTGAAGTCGGGATAATGGAGAATTGGGTCATTGGTCAGAATATTTTTGCATGTTTCGAAGCATGATAAGAGTTCGTCATTGTGTTCGATTGTCGCGCCCTTTTTTAGGCATTTTGTCAGTGGTTTCGTCAAGTGAGCGAAGTTTTTTATAAAACGTCTATAATATCCCATCAGTCTCAAAAAGCCTTTGATTTATTTAGTAGTTTTGGGTATAGGGTAATCTTTGATGGCTTTAATTTTATCTGGGTTGCATTTCACTCCAGAAGGGGGGACTACATGTCCGAGATAAGCTACTTCTTTTCTCAGGAATTCCGATTTATCTAATTGAATCTTGAAATTAGATTCTCTAAGTCGATCAAATACACATTTTAGTCTCTCTATATGCTCCTGTAATGAAGTAGAAAAAACGATTATATCGTCAAGGTATACAAGGCATTTTTCATTTTGTATGCCTCGCAGTATATTGTCCATTGCCCGCTGGAAGGTAGCTGGGGCATTTTTCAAACCGAATGGCATCCGGAGGAACTCCCAGTGTCCGGAATCGGTGCTGAAAGCTGTTTTCTCTATATCTTTTTCAGCCATCTCTAGCTGATGAAAACCTGAAGCTAGATCCAAAGTTGTAAAGTATTGGCATCTACCTAACTTGTCTAATAAGTCCGTTATATTAGGAAGTGGGTACTTATCGTCAATAGTTTTTTCGTTAAGACGTCTATAGTCTATGACTACACGAAATTTGGCTTTCCCAGAAGCGTCTTGTTTCTTGGGTATGAACCAAATTGGCGCATTCCAGGCACTTGAGCTTGGTCGGATAATTTTATGTTCAAGAAATTTCTGAATTTGTTTATCTACTTCTTTTTTGTACACAAAAGGATATCGATAGGTTTTAGCGTAGACAGGAATCTCGTCGGTGGTTCGTATTTCATGTTTAATTTTGTTCGTAAAAGTAAGTGGTGTGTTTTCGTTATAAAATATGTCACAATATTCGGAACAAAGTTTAAGTATTTTGGATTTTTCCTCGTCGTTCAAGTGATCTGTTCTAATATTATTTAAATCTGAAGTTTGTGTAGAAGTGTCTTCTAGGTTATTCAAATCGAAATTTTTAAAAGCATTGTTATCAAAATTTTCTACAGGAAGCTCTGAAAAACTCAATTTAACTGGATTTGTTGTGATATTTAAAATTGTAGTAATGGCTTCTCCATTTCTTGCAATTGATAGCGACTCTGGTATTTCACAACCGTGAAATTTTTGGTGTGGAATGATGATTCCACCATTCTTTATACTTGTTTTTATTTTGATAACCTTTTCAGTTCTAGGTTCGATAGTAATAGAGTTTATGTATTTCTGAGTTTTATGAAAATTTAATTTAATTCTACTATGTGGAGTCATTAACCATCCATTACAAAAGTTTATGTTGGCTTACAATAATTTCAAGTTATCTAGGCCAATAAGTCCTTGGAATACACTATGGAATTTGAATACATAGAATTTGAGATTTAAATTATCAGATAAATTGAAAATTTTTGAAGAAGGGATTAGAGTGCTATATTTATGGGAAGATTCTTGAAAAACTGATTTCACAGTAAATGGGTCATGAGTTAGGTTATCTGAAAAATATTCAAATGCAATTTCGGGATCTATGAAGGATTTTGATGATCCAGAATCTATTAAAAGTTTGATATTATACTCGGGGAATATTATATAAGGCAATTCACTATTATTACTTAAATTTAATGGAATTGATTCGGGGGTTATGTTTTCTCTAAATTCTGAGGCGTTTCGTGAAAATTTGTAGAATCTTGATTTGAGGATTCGAAATAATTATTATTGTTTTGTTCTTCAAATTCATATTGTTCGTTTTCAGAATATGAGTTATCGGGATAATAATATTGTTCTGTTTCTTCGTCCTGAATATCAGCATTAAATAATTCTTCGGCTATAAAATTATTTTGTGGTCGAGAATTTCGGAAATGATTTTGATTTGAAGGACCTGGGTATGAATTTCTAATACGTGAGCTCATTGGGTGATTGTTCACTGTATTTCTTGTGGAAATACTCATGGGTGTGGGTTTTGGTAAATTTAAATTTTGATTTGCTTTGAATGCATTATGGTTCTGTTGAGGTTTGAAGACTTGAGAATTCGTAGGAAAATGTTGGGGTTGTCTTGGAGTTATAGCTAGGGCGAACAGGTATAGGTTGAGATGGAAATGATCTCTGTGCTCTAAAGAAATTATTAGGTGTATGAGTATTAAATTGAGTTGGATTACTGTTAAAATTCTGTCGTTGTACAAAAGGCTTACCAGAGTATTGCGGTTGCTTTATATTTGTTTTATGAGTAAAATTTTGGAAATAATGTAAATTGTCTTCTTTTAAAACATATTGTAAAGCTTCGGCTAAATTATTTGGTTTCATGCATCTAATAGTTGTACCTAACGGTTCTTTAAGTCCTGATAAAAATGTTGTTAAAGCTACATTATTATATAAATTTCTTTTCAAGATGTCTGAGTCATTTTCGATTTCATGAACACAAAATATTGAGAATGTTTAAAACTCTATCATAGAATTGCTGTGGTTTTTCATTTGATTGTTGTCTCATCATTACTAAATCCCTATTTAGACAAGTTTCGTCTCTCTGATCTGCGAAATTTCTCGTTAAAACATCTCTTAACTCGTTCCAAGTAGATACATTTTGTATATTTACGACTAATTTAGCATTACCAGTTGATTTAGATACTAGACAATTCAATAAATACACATTTTGGAAACAATTTGGTGTGTCTATTTTGTAAAATGAATCAATTAATGATTTACAGACACTTAGATATCTGTTCAAATCATTTGGATTGCCATCAAAATCGAACACACATTTTAGATATTCTGGTCTAAATTCGGCCATGATTAAATTATCATTAATTGAACTTTGATTTAAAATTAGTGAGTCAGTTAAAGGATCTAATTTTAAACTTTGAAGAATGTTGGCAATTGGTCAACTTCAGACATACAAATTTATTGTACTCACAGTAATAATAGAAGAAATATTTCAAGCATTCCTATAGAGATATACTCCGGTTCGGCAATTTTTGTCTTCCTCAGATGAATATCTCTGCAAAATTGGACTATTGTCGTTCCAATTCCCGTTGATGGACTTCTTCGTGCTTGGGATCGTTTCGGTGTGTGATACACTGGATTTACTGACGTTCTAGGAGCCACTCTAAACTTCCACTTGCACAAAACAACTAAGTCCGTAGATTCCGATACTCAGTCAATCGTTAACACGAAAATTAACGCGTTCAATACGTATTAATTCTGAATATCCTACTGACTGCGCCACTTTCAAATTACTAACTCGAAATACTCTTTTTAAAAACGTTTATTTTACAAAATGATAGTTCTACGAACTACGACAAACAACATGAAATCTAGTAACTGAATAACATTATTTACAACAAGTAATTTTATATATATAATATTTGTGCTGAGTACGGGGTCTTCATCTTATACCGTGGAACAGCAACTCATCGGTTTCTACGAGAATCGTTGATATAATTCATGAGAAATAAATCAATGTATCATCTGCAAAGAGATGAACTGAGCTCCCACTTACCACATCTTGCAAATCATTGATATTCATCAAAAATAAAAGGGGGCTCGACACACTACCCTGTGGTACTCCTTGAATTGTTTCATCTGATACTTATTATTTATCTTAAGCTTTTGCTTTCTGTTGTTTAAAAAACTTTTCAACCACTTCAAGATTATCCCATCTAGTCTTACTGCTAATAATTTTTGTAATAACCTATTTATATGTGTTGTCTCGAACAGTGTTTCACTAAGCCGAGTAGCTTGGCTTGGAAACCAAGCTTTCTTAGAAGAAAAAGCTTGGCTTGGCTTGGTTTTTGTTACTTTAGGCTTGGCTTGGTTACTAAGCTTTTTCAATGTTTACCAAGCTTTTTCAATATTTCAAGCTTTCACGCTTTTTCCCCCACCTGGCCGATCACGTGTTACGTCTACTAACCGTTCTCTCCTCCGCCCTCAGAATTCTCAGTCACAGTCACAGCTCACAGCTAACTTGTTGAAACAAGTTACAAAAAATATGAGTGACAACAATACCCTATCAGATATCGTCGATATCGAGGAACCCTTTGAAGACAGCGGATCCGAATATGTAGCAGAAGAGGGGGAAGAAAGTTTGTCTTTCAAGAGTTCTCGCGAACATATTCGAAAATGACGAAAAATAATTAAAATCATAAAGGTCTCTAGTTTTTTTAAAATTAGCCCAGGGCAGACTAAAACAGACAGAACAGCAGTATGCACTTTGTGTACAAGAAAACCAACTAAACTCAAAATGAAAAATGGGGCAAGTACGTCTTTAAAAAGACATTTACCAAGTAAACATAAGGATTCTTACGAAAAAGCCTTGCCGCAGGAGAAAAAAATGAATGAAAATTCAAATAGTTCTAGCTCAGTTTTAAATTGGCTGCAGAGCCGGACAACTCCAAGTGAATATTCGGTAAGTTTTTCATCTTATATAGGTATTCTTACGTTTTGAATCGAAATATCAACTTGTGAGTTGTTTTGCCAGACTCTCGAATTTACAAATTAATATGACTGTCCAGTAATTTAGAAAGTGATGTGAATTCATTTGTAAATAATGAAATAATAGTATTATAGTGCTGAGAAATAATTCTTTTAATTTGGTAGGTAGGAGTGGTCCGACTTATATTATTTGTTTTTTAAATTAATTATTAGGATTAGTTATTAGGATTAGGATCAGGATAAATGGTCGAATAAAATTGGTTTAATAAAATTAAATGGATCGTTTGAGGAGAAAAGGAAAATATTTAAAAAAAATTAGTATACTAGGTTTAAGGGGGAAAGAGTGCTTCATTCAAGAAACAAAAAAAATGGATATGTAGTTTTTTGGAAAGCCAAACTTTCATTGAAATTGTTATTCCTCAGAAATTCTAGAGCTTTTTATGAAGAATATTTTTTTAGTGGAATTTAAACTTTTCCTTTATCTGTATAAAGCTTTTTGTGACACATGTCTATAATAGGCACTTATATAGTTTTCAAGAAATAGATTAATTACTTCTTGTATATTGTACTTGATAAGATAATTTTGAATTTCAGGATTCAACTCTTGGCACGGAAACTGTAGAAGTTGAAAAACTCAATGATATATTAGTTCAATACATTTGTACGAAATATTTACCTTTCAATTTTTTTGAGGACGGGGCAACCCATAACTTATTTTCCTACATAAATGCAACCATACATTTGCCCGGTAGAAACCAAATGAGATCGCACTTACTCAGAGAAAATTTACTGAAACTCAATTTTCTGTTTCAAAAATTTTGCAGTTGCATAAATCCAGGATATCTTTTACAATTGACGGTTGGTCATCTAATTCAACTAGTGGATTTTATGGCATCACTACCCATTTTTTTGATGATAATTGGAAACTACATGCAATTTTATTAGATTTCGTTCCTGCCAAGGGATCACATACAAGCCACTCTATTGCTCAAATATTTGATAATTCTTTAAAATTTTATCATTTAGAAAAGAGTAATCAGGGTGTAACAACAGACAATACAAACAGTAACTTTACTTTTGCCTCAGATTTAGAAAAGTTTAATCAAAATTATCATTCACGAGATATGCATTTTGTCTGTTTCGCGCATATTTTAAATTTGGGGGCGCGTGAGTTCATGCAAATTCTTCAAGTTAATATTGATGATACGACCTAAGAAAATGATACTGAATCTGACGAGCAAACCTTGGAAGTAGAAATTCACTGTAATTCCCCTGTCAAGAAAATCAAAGCTATTGCAAAAAAAATCGGAAAAACTCAAAATAAATTTTGAAAAAGTTTGCAATACTTTAAGTCTATAGATGAAAATGCCAAAATTAGATGTGACTACAAGATGGAACTCCACGCTTCAAATGCTATCTTGGGAGCTAAATTTAAAAAATGCCAATAACGTGCTTTGCGACAATGTGCCTAAATAGTTTGGTAGGACAAGAACTTCTTCAGATGTTAGGAAAAACTGTCTTTGTTCCTTTGAGTAATTAGAATTAGAAAAAACTCTTTTTATCGTTAATTTATTCATTATATATGTTTTTAGAATTATTATTTATTTTCTTGTTTTATTTTTCTGCTTTTCTCTCTAAAGTCATGTTGTATATTTATAATAATATATTGTTTTTTATATTCATGTTCATTGAATAAGTTGTGTAAAAAGAACTTGTTCTTATTTTTGATTTCCTTTTTTCTTTACCGAATTAAGAAGACGCAATAACAATTTTATTATTATTTATTGCAAACCATGTAAGAAACCAGTTCAATACTTCGATAAAATAATGTTAGTCTTATTACGAAAAATGGGTGTTTCGAGTTAAGTAAATATTATTTATTGGAGTTATAATAATTTATTATAATTGATTTTTATAATTATCCTGAATGTAATATTTCTCATACATGCAAGTATATATAATTGAGCATGTTATGTATATTTCTTGTACTGATACAGATATATATGATAGGATAGAAATAAATATAGATCGATAATGATAAGATTTTATACCTAAATCAGTTCTCCTTTTTGATAGTTTCCTCTCCTTCTATTCAACGCATATCCTAAGAGTTTCCTTATAGAACTATTTTGGAAGATATTCGACAAGAAAATTGGTAATTGAAAATAAAACCTTTTTTTCAACGCACATCCTAAGAACTTCCGTAGAGAGCATTAAATAAATTATCTAGTTACTTCAAATTTTTTTATTACATTATTGTTAACAGTTAATACCTTCGGAAGCTTGACTTGAAGAAGCTTGGTATTTTTGAAAGCTTGGCTTGATCTCAAGTCAAGCTTTTTAGAACCAAGCCAAGCCTGTGTACCTTTCCAGTTCCCGGTGAGTTTTGCTCTATTAAGGAGGTCCTGGGTTTGACATCTTAGTTTTGACAGGTGTGTATTCCACCAAGATGCATCCTTCCTGCTCGGTTGATTCTGAAGGGGACTGCTCGATTCGAATGCTTTGGTTATTGCCCCATTCACATCTTCAGGATCCTGTTTCGTTTCGAGGTGGTGTCTAGCCCCTCCTCTGTTTTGGATATGTGCAAGATTTTCTTTTAGACTAGTGTTATATTTCTCCCAGTCCGTTTTATTCGGATTTCTTATCATGCTTATCTAAGGTCTGCACAGTTCTAACCTAAAAGTAATAATACGGTGATAGGAGAGGGAAGGTTCTCTCGATATTCTCCAATCTTTAACGATATGTAGTAGTACAAATTCGTTTGTACTACTTGTACTTAATGTGCAAGTATTTAACTTGATGTACCTATTTATGAACAATATGTTTCAGGCCTGACGTTAATGGTCCACGATACCGTTTTTCTAAGACAGTATTCAAATAAGGTTTTGTGTAATAAAAACTACGAAAAAAAATCTCATTTTTCAATTAATTAGTTCTTATTACAAGCCGCTTTTATTCACAAATATATTATATTTATGTACAAGGTATACACGTAAGCTATATTTTATACTAAACACATTGAGCCGCAGTTTCCTGTGTATCTTCATTAGTTTTTGCCATTACTGAAGCTTTTCTATCAGATACCCACTGGGAAGCTCTGCGACCCACAGCTCCTAGTCATACTTTTTCTCTGCCGTTTGTCGTGTAAGACGATTTGACATACTGTAAATAAAAATATATAGATTAAACCTCTTTTGAAAGTAATACTAGTAATTCATCGTATTTGTTTAAGAAAATTTTAAGTATTTGATAAAATACAGGAGCCGTGCAAAATAAACAAACCGTTACTCAAGAATATTAGTATCTAATAAAGCAAAAGATGTTGGTTAATGAGTTAACGACTGTACAAAACAGGCAGAAATAGACTGTGGTAATGATCCAACCTAACCTAAAATAAATTGAATACACCTGTAGATCATTGCTTTCCCCTTTTGAAGGATGCATAATATGTGAGTATTGAGGAAATTGACATGATTTTCATATTTGTTAGAATAAAGTATAATTTAAAAACTACAAAAGCCGTGCAAAGCATGAGAAAATTGAAACAATCAACCAAAGATATTAGAAATATTAGTATCTTGAAAACCCAGATATGTTAGCTTTATAATATGCTACAAAGGTGCAGTATTTGGAAAAAAGTGCTGAAACATTGTCCGAAATCATTTTTAACTTGAATATCTTTGTAAATCATTTGTATTTTTTCTCAGAAAGCGCATATATCAAGAACATGCTGAAGATTCATAAATTGGATAAAGTATTATTATTAAATTGATACAAAAAACTTTTTAGAATCAATTGACGTCTTGTAAAAATATCTTTAGTTGAATTCTATTAATAATCTCATGGTTATATGATTTTGCTGACTGATGTTCTGGCTCACTCTAATTTGAATACGTGTTCTTGGTGGCACCTTGCTAAAAAAGAAGACAATGTGATAATATCTTAAACGAAAACACATTTTCAAGTATGATAATCTGGACTACAGCTTTTTAGTCATTGTATATTTCTTGTATTGGATTTTACATTTGATGAAACCTAAATTTAGCCAAATGGTTTAACAATTTGTTATAGGTTATTCACAATTATGCGCTTAGGATAGCGTTTGAGCTTTTTTTGAATAAATCCAAGTTAATGTTTACTTTAAAAAGTAATCATAGGATTTATTACAAAACAGCATATAAAAATGTATTCCAAATTCGGCAGTGTCATCATATTACAACGAGTGCTATGACTGCTATGGTACTTGAAGTACCGCGTTTTGTCATTTCTGGAGAAATTTCGGTTTATTAGCACGATATAGCATCTGGAGTGTATACAAGTGACCAATTTTATCATTGGATATTATGTATTCTCAGAGTCTCACAGACGAACTTTATCAATTTTCAGCTCACTAGAGTGAGTACAACAAGTGCTATGTGACTTTGTTACTTGAAGTACCACATATTCGGTAATTTTTGGAGAAATTTAGATTTGTTAGAACGGTACAGGCTCCGGAGTGTACACAAGTGACTAATTTTATAAATGAATAGATAGATAGATAGATATTTATTAAATATTTTACAATAAAATGTTTGTAGCACGTCAAAAAGAAAATACATACAAAAGAAATATACAAAATATATCAAAAACAGAGTAAAATGTCACAGCAGAGATACGGTGTTGAGATTGCCTCTACAATGCACAATGTAATCATCAACAGAGTAGAAACAATATTTGAGGAAAAACTTTTCTAAATATTTTTTAAAAGCATTTCTTCAATTGATGGCAAAATACTAAAAAGCCTATAGTTCGTTGAATTTGATTGTGTCTTATTTAGCCGAAAGTAGCTGCATCTGATATGGTGAGCATTACGAGTGTTGTAGTCGTGGATATCTGAATTTCTAGACCACATTGACTGTTTCCCATGAATTTCAATTAGAGTATGAAATAAAAACAATGACTGTAATGGCATAATTTTATATTTTATGAAAAACTGTTGACAATGATCCCTGAAACCAAGATCAGCAAGCACCCTTATCGCGTTTTTTTGCATTCTAAATACTGTTAAAACATGGGAGGAATTACCCCACAGGGCGATGCCATAGCTAATATGCGAATGAAAGAGTGAGAAATACGTAGTTTTGAGTGTACTTGAATTAGTAATATTTTTCAACTGTCGTAAAATGAATAACGAACGAGTTTTTTGACTAAATGCTCAATATATGCCTGCCAACTCAGCCTGTGATCTAGGACTGATCCAAGTAATTTCACATTTTTTATTTTTTGGTGAAATGACAACTGATTACTTGCAGATATATGCATGATTTCAGTTTTATTATTATTTAATTTTAGTTTGTTCGATGAAAACCATTCATTTGCCTTGTTACTAACGCAATCTAGAGAGGCGGCTAAATCTATTATCTTTCTCCGAAATAATAAATGTTGAATCGTCTGCAAATAGAACCGACATATAGTGTAACATAAAACGGCTCAAATCATTAATATAAATGATAAACAAGAGGGGCCCTAGAACCGACCTCTGTGGGACTCCTTGACTTACCTCCAGAAAATCTGATGTTACACCACCTGTTTGACAGGTAAGAACCAATAAGCTTCAACGAAATTCCCCTAACTCCATAATAATTCAATTTTTCTAAGAGAATGTCGTGAGAAACGCAGTCAAATACCTTTGAAAGATCGCACAGCATTATGGCCGTACGGTTAAAGTGTTCAAGTTCTTCCACTACGCCACTCACAACATTAAGAACTGCCTGGGTGGTTGAGCGGGAATTTCTAAAGACAAATTGGGAGCTACTGAAGAATTCGTTTGAATCAAAATAGTCATACAACTGTTTTTTTATTAATTTTTCAATGACTTTACACTGAATATTGAAATAATACTGGTAGGGTAATAATTATCGATTACGGAAGCATCGCCTTTTTTAAAAAGGGGAAGCACTTTGGATAGTTTAAAAATATCGGGATAAATACCGGTGTTAAAAATACGATTTATGAGTTCCGTAAAAGGTTTTGAAGCAATAGAATTGGTCTCCTTTAAGATGCGGCTATTGAGTTCAAGAATATCAAGACAATCCGAATTTTTCAATGAATTAATGGCTGAAGAGACCTCAAAGTGAGTGACCGGGTATAAATAGAATGAACCGCAAGGAGCAGGAAATTTTTTAAAACATAAGAGCTCGGCATTAGAAATGTTAGGAAGAGATTGAATGATATTGACAGCAATTTCACAAAAGAAGGTATTTATCTCATTTGGTGACAAATCAGGAGTTATTAAGGAGTATTTCGATTTCCTTCTTTCATAGTTAATAACCTTCCAACAAGCCTTTGCTCTATTTTCAGACGACATGATAAAATTATCATAAGCTGATTTTTTAGCGGATTTCAGCCTGCTATTATACACTACCCTCAGAGTCCTATACTTTTTTAGATCTTCTGGCTGTTTTCTTGCATCGGCTATTAACTTCAAAGATGAAAGTTGATTTCTTAGGTACCTTAAATCATCTGTGAACTAAGATATTTCAGGGTGTCTCACAGATTAACCCTATTGATTATCAGCTCACCAGAACGAGTACAACGGGTTCTATAAATCCAGATATACTACATTTTTGGATTGTTAGCACGATACAGCCTCCAAAACGAACGCATGTGACCAATTTTATGATAAAATATTGTTCACGGTATCTCATAGATGTGGAAAAGTTAGTTTTAATCTTATGAACCGTTTATTACTTTTTCGCCCAACCTATCTAGGGTAAAACAGGCAGACATGACGCGGCGGGAGAGACGACGCAATCCTTTAATTCACGATTTCAGTGCACGCGGCGCCAGTTGCCCAAGATAGGTGCATGCAGACAGTTTACTCTTGCTGTTCGTGGAAAATCGTGTTGTAAGTGTGATATACTTACAAGATATTTTGTGATATATAGTTGGTAAGTACCGAAGAAGTTTGCAAGGTGTTTAGTTTGATCCACTGTTTATTAGAAATCCGCTAAAAGTCGACGTTCTGACAAATGTAGTTTGAAGTTGGGTTATTATAGAAACTATATTCACTAAGCTAACGCCATCTCCCTGAATTTGTTGTAACCTAAACAGGTGCGTCATCTATCCCATGGACTTGGGATAGATGACGCAGTTTTTTAATTTCCTACTCAAAATTCCGACTTTTTACACTAGCCGTAGGAGTACAATGGGGCAATGGACACAGGAGGACTTGATGTGAGCTGTGATTCATGATAAGATGACTATCACACAAGCCGCTCGCAATAACAAAATCCCTAATAGGACAGTACGTGCACGCTTAGACAAACGAAAATTCATCGAAGGTAGCAGTATGGGAGAGACATGCTTTTTGTGTGAAGATGCAGAAAGAAAGCTGTGTAACCATATTCTAAAACTACAGGCCTCAGGTTTTGGGGATAGCTTATAATATAGCACAATCTATGGGTCTACAAAATCAATTCAATAAAGATAAAAAGATGGCTAGTACTGAATGGTTTAAGCTATTTTTAAAACAGAACACTTTAAGCATTCGAAAGGCCAAAGGTGTGTCCATGTCCCGAGCCGAAGGTATGAACAAAGAAGAGGAGCGAAAATATTTTGAGCCCTTGACGAAAATACTCACAGGGAATGACCTTCTCGATAAACCTCTAAACATTTTCAATATGGACAAATCGGGGTTTCACTTCAACAATGTACCTTGTAAAGTTCTAGCTGTGAAAGGCAGTAAAGACGTCCATGTAGTAACATCGCAAGAACGAGGTGAGACCATAGGTGAGTAGTAGCATGTTTCAACGCGGAGGGAAATGTTATATCGCCGTACTGCATCTTCAAGGGGGTCGACTTGCAACAAATTTGGCAAGAGGGCATGTCACCAGGATCGGTGATCAAATTGAGACGAGAGTTAGCTAACATTTGCGAAGATCTATTTATGGACTGGTTTCTAGTCCATTTTTTACCAAGAAAGCGTGCTGGAAAATGCCTCTTAATCGTGACTGCGGTTCAAAATGACGTTATATTGCTCTGTTTGCCCAATCACACCACACATTTTCTTTAACCGTTAGACCTTGCGTTTTTAAGCCTCTCAAAACACATTCCAAAAATGCATGTGCTGAACTTATTAGAGCCAATTCCCAAAAGAAGGTTGAGCGTAGACATTTTGGTGCCCTGCTTGCTACAGTGTAGACTCGCGCAGCAACTAGGCAGACTGGAGCTTCCGGGTTTTCTGCATCTGGAATTTTTCCTTTGAAAGCCTCAGCAGTTCCAGAGCATGAATTTCTATCATCGAATAACCTTAACCAAAATCCAGAAAGCGTGGCAGAGATTTTCCGAGAATCAGAGGAGCAAGAATGCGCACCTTCACCAACTCGTTTTGCATCTGGACCTTCGACAAGCGCTTCTTCATTTGGCGTGGATGATTGGACACCCAGTAAAATTCTGGATGAAATTTCGCCAGTTCCAGTGCTCAGAACCAATAAGCAAATTAAACGAAGAAAACAGTCTACACAAAACTTACTGATTCATCATTAATTGCAAATAAGAAGGAAAAAAGATTTAAGAAGGAAAAACTAGAAAACCGTAAGAAAAATAAAATGTCAGAAAAAACAATTGGAAAATCATCACAGAAGACAGTCAAAAATATACCCAAGAAGTTGATGACAAACAACCTTGCTAGAATAAACTCTGCAAAACGACGTTTGGTAAGTTCCTCCTCTGCGTTTTCTACAAACGATTCTACAGATGACGAAACTTTTGAAATGAATGCGTAGGATATTTGGGGCACTACGAAAATAAGAAATCGACAGCGGAATTGATTCAGTGCGTGGATTGCCGCAGGTGGCTTCATAACACGTACACATCCCTTAAAAACTACTGTATGTCCAAAGGGAAGGAAACAATTGACGATAAGTAACTATGTTACGTTGAGCTCGTATTAGCAATCTCTCCTACACCCAATGCGTCGTCTCACCCATGGGATTCGGGAGAGATTGTCAAAATCAGAATTTTGTATTTCATTTTATTTTTGAAAAATGTTATGTCTATGTTATGCAATAAAAGTTTACTACCTAAAGAATTATTAATGATTTTATGACCATGTTCAGTTCAAAACAGCAGATTTCCGGCGCATTTTCGAAGAGGTGCGTCATCTCTCCCTGTTTTACCCTAATATGCGAGAAAAGTATTGATTTACCCCAAAAAGAGTTAAAATTTTGGATTTTTCTCAGCTATTTTTACGTTTTTCAGCAAGAATAATACAAAAAAATGGTTTTTAGAAGAAAATCCTGTGTGTATCTCGTCGTCGTCGTTGTCGTCGGCCATTTTTCGT
This sequence comes from Galeruca laticollis, assembly GCA_963921935.1. Taxonomy (NCBI): domain Eukaryota; kingdom Metazoa; phylum Arthropoda; class Insecta; order Coleoptera; family Chrysomelidae; genus Galeruca; species Galeruca laticollis. The sequence continues at coordinate 145,895,810 of OY998176.1, read as the reverse complement.
AACATGTTTGTTAGCACGATACCGCCTCCGAAGTGCAACAAGTCACCAACTTTATGATACAATATTTTTCAGGACATCTTACAGAAGAAGCCTATTGATTTTCAGCTCACCAGAGCTAGTACAACGGGTGCTATGGTACTTGAAGTACGACATATTTGTAATTGTTGGAGAAATTTCAGTTTGTTAGCACGATACAGCCTCCGGAGTGGAATAAGTCACCAAATTTATGTTTGAATATTGTTCAGGACATCTTACAGATTTTCAGCTCACCATAGCCAGTATAACGGTTACTATGGTACTTGATATACCATATTTTTGGCAATTGTGAAGAAATTTCAGTTTGTACCACGATACAGCCTCCGGAGTGTATAGAAGCGAGCAATTTTATGATTGGATATTGTTAAGGGTATTACACAGATGAATCCTATCGATTTTCAGATCACTAGGGCCAGAACAACGAGTGCTATGTTACTTGAAGTAGCACATTTTTGGTAATTTTTGGTGAAATTTCGATTTGTTAGTACGGTAGAGCCTCCGGAGTATACACAAGTGACAAATTTTATAATTGGATATTTTTCAGGGTGTCTCACGGATGAACCCTATTGGTTTTCAGCTCACTAGAGCGAGTACAACGGGTCTTATAAATACAGATATACTACATTTATGATAATTTTTGGAGAAATTTGGGTTGGTAAGCACGGTACAGCCTGAGAAGTGTATACAAGTGACCCATTTTATGATAGGATATTGTCTAGGGTGTCTCTCAGATACGGAAAAGTTAGTTTTAATCGTTATAACTGTTTCTATATACAATATACCTTATCATTCAGTTCATTTGGGTAAACCAGTTGAATTTCCAAATATGGGTGATACCAAGACAATTAAATACTCAGAATTCTCAGTTCAGACAAAAACTAGCAGTAGCTACTGTTCCAAAGTGGGAGCTGTGAACAGAGTTTGACTCTGGGCAGTTTAAATCCGCAACTCAGCAACGTGTCCAGTAGTTGTCCAGTCACTATGATGTTTTATGACCAAATCTCTTTGAATAAAGAATCTTTGATATTTTCCAATTATAACATCCAATCGGTAACGTGTTGTCTTCCCAGACTATTACCTCAATTTAGTGAAAAGATTTTTAAAGTTTTCAACGTGAAGTCTGAGTTGAAATATGTATTTTCAAATGTCTTCCTTTTTGCAATAAATAATATTTTTAAAAATGACGAAATATGGAGAACCCTGTAACTTATCGACTCATAACTCACTTTCCAAGTTTATAGCAATTTCTCATGAATTAGGGTCATGGTAAATGGATCGACGTCCTAAAAATTATAGCTACTCTTGTTCGCTTCTTTGGAAAAGTAACGTTTTCCTTTATGGACATATTTTTCAATCTGACAGGACTTCCTTATCCTGTAAGTATCCATTATTCTGCAACTGATTATGTCTGATACTGTCAAAGTAACTCAAATAGTCAATTTCCATTTTGTTTGCGATATCTAGGAAAACTGGAAATGAAACTTGATTTATTTTTTAGTCTTAATGAATTGAATTTTTAAAACATATTGATGAAAAGTGTATTTTGTTAGTTATGAATTATTTACCGACGTATTTTCTGAGTGGAACATTTCCTTAATATCCCTAACGCATATGTTGGATAGTGAATTGAATGAAGCGTCTCTGTCTGACCATTCCCATATACACATCGAAATAGATGTAGAAAAATTGGCTATTAGAACATACAGGGATCCTAAGAGTACCGATTCGAGATCTCACAAAGATCCGCCCACACTTGGGCAGACCTAAAACTGCTGAGAAGTTAGAAGGAACAGCTGCATGGTTGCAATAGACCGTAGTGACTTCCTATCACAATAACTGTCCGATAAGGAAGAATCGCTGTTTCGGACAAGCCGTTTGGTGGAATAAAGAGCTGACAACACTAAGCAACTAGACGCCCTTTTAACAAAGGGAAAAAACGGGAAACTGGGGAGCTTATAAGGCTAAACTAGGTGCATATAATGAGAAAATGAAAGAATCAAATAAAATATCCTGGAGAGAATTGTGTCAGGACATAGAAGGTGTCACTGACAGGATCAGAATTAACAGGATTCTTAAAAGGGACAATTCTAATAAACCAGTTGCCAAGCTGGGAGTTCACAAATACTGAGGAGTAAGTTTTAGAGCATCTCCTTAGTGTGAACTTTCCAGGCTCGGCAAAGAAAGATTCAAATTACGATAACGAGATCTTCAGAGCGCATCTTATTAGATTTGACCCTTACGAAAAAAACTTCAGAAGCAGATGGCACATTTCCCAAGCTCTTGCAAGAGGGAATCAACATCACAATGGGTCCTATATTTCTGATATTACGCAGTAGCTATGCTTTAGGGTATACAATTGCATGGAGAAACGTACACCCGGGCTAAATCCTACAGACCAATCAGTCTATCATTAATAGTGAAAACCATGGAAAAAGTGAGTGCTTAAGAAGCATCCCTCTACACAGACTATAATGGGTATATCAGGCAGGGAAATCTGGAGAAGCTGCCCTGCATAATTTGGTTTCGGGGCTCGAAAGGATTCTCAACCAAAAAGAAATAGCCCTTGCAGCATTTTAAGCATTGCTGATATAGCCTGTATTGATGAAAATATCAAGAGAGGTTATACTGGATAATGAATAAAAATATGTACTGACAGCCAGGCACTTCTGAAAGTTATCAGTAATCCAACCACGAAATATAGACTGCTTAAAAATTGCAAAGAGTCCCTTAACAAGCTGGCAAGAGACAACACAGTGTCTCTAGTAGGGTGCCGGTACATGAAGGGATTGCAAGTAATGAACTAGCAGACCAGCTAGCTAAGCAAGGCTCTAAAGGAGGCTTCATAGGTCCGGAACCGTTCTGCGGAATCACAAAGTAAGAAGAGGGAAAATCTGGAACTGGCTAGACAAGGAACACCAGATCAAGTGGACGTTGAAAGAAGCTCAATTTCACACAACACGCTCACTGAAAAATGTAAGCAAAAAACTCTCAATCAGGTTATTGAAACTGGGTAAGAGACATTTGAAGACAGTTACTGATTTGATTACTCGATACTGTCCCCTTAGGAAACATCTATACAAAATGGGAAAAGTCAGTGAACCTATCTGTTGTAAATGTGAACTATACTCTGCTTATGTAAGAACTTACAAGGACTTGTAATAAATGCGAGTATTGAAAAGGGAAAATCATATTAGTAACTTTCAAAACACACGGTAAAATATATATTTTATTTCAAATAGAAGGCAACTAGGACTCGACATATTTTTTGTTTAGCAAAAATGAGGCAGAACCATAACATTGCAACAAGGTAAATCACTAAACTAGATTAAATATGAACTATTGTTGTTTACACACACGGTTGAGTTAAAAAAATCGAAGGCCATTCTAAAAGAAAATACGCAACCTTTTGCAAATCAGCAGAAAATCACGTAAAATTTGGGGGAATGATAAAAAGTCAATTCAGAACAGCCAGAGGAGAGAGCCGGGAGGAAAACGCGGGAAAAGGTACTTCCTTATCACGGTGACGGGTGTCAGTTTATTTTGAGTGTTCGCGGGTTTACAAAGAGAGGAGAATTTCTCTCTCCGTTGTGTTCAGGGCATCAAAGTGATACTCGGATATCCTTGACAGTGAAAATTGTCCCCTAAAACAGCTCGGAGTGAACTCTCCCCAGCCGTTAACCAACATACTCGTAAACCGTGTGTTGGAAAACTAGCGTCCCCGCTGTTGTAGCTAATTTTCTCTAGAGCGTTATGTCGAAATCAGTTTCGCAGCAGCCAGAGACGGGAGAAAGGAAGTTTCTACGCCGTAAGTTTTTGAATACCTCTAATATCAATTGGGAGATTTAATTTTTTTCTGCGCTGCTATGTATATATATATATATATATATATATATATAGCGATATAGCGAGTGAAATTTTTCTTGAACCTTCCAGTTATATTGTACAAAAAAGTTTTTCTTGGTATTTGGTTCGGTTTAAATTAGTAAACAGACTTTAAATAGTCATGTTTTTTATTTAGAAATATATAAAAACGGGACGTTTCGACTGGTTCCCCAAGTCTTGTTCATACCATAATATTCCTGAAACGTAATGAGAATATCCAAATACATCAAGTTGTGTATTACAAACTGATAAAAACATGTGTGTACCTATCCATTTTATAGATATATATCTATTTTGGGTGATATTATAGTAAGATTTTACCAAAGATTAGCAGAAACGTTTTTTGTATATGGAATTTAATAGGATTCAGATATTTTTTTTTCACACAGTTCTCGCCCACCCCGTAGACAGGTTGTAGGTAAAATTTGAAGCGTGGCCAGTTGTAATTTATAGAGATCACAGGGAACGTATGATTCTGTCTTCGTATCCCGGTTATCGATTAATTTCCACAGCAGTAAGTAATTTTCTTGTAGTCACGGCCGTATCATTCAATCCTAGCTAATAAATAGAAATAAATTATTTTTTTTCGCGCTAAAGAAAAATTGCAATACGAAGTTTGTTAGTACGTACAGAACTGCTTATCGCGAAGATTATAAAATCAGCAGAATTTTTTTTCCTCATTTTTAATTAAGTAGAGTACAATTACCTTCGGCAATAAAAGAATTTAACACCGGTCGGCTAGTATTTCTGTAGATAGACACGTTTCCTTGCAGTGAATCAGGTTACACAAGTCGTAGACGTTATACGTTTCAGCACAGCTAAGGAGGAGATGGAATCATAGGAATCATAGGGTCCAAACAAATATTGTAAGTTTATTGATATAGGTGTATAGCGTTTTTCTTTTGTCATATATATATATATATATATATATATATATATATATATATATATATATATATATATTTGTAGCTTTTCTTAAACCATTATATGAATTTATCTTTTTTTGGATGTTTTTTGGATATAGGTTTCATGAAAGAAATACGAGAAACTTATGACGTTTCGCCTATCATAGTAGGCTTTTTCAAATATTGTTTTATTATGTTAAGAAGTACCTACGAGTAAAAGGATTTAAATTGAAACCGGATGGTTTACAATTAAGACAATAACAATTAAACATTAACAATTAAACATTAGACATTAAAAATTAAAAAAAAAAGTTTCACATGTACGAATAAAATTTCTAAATTTAGTCTCATTGTGGTACGTACGTTACGTTAAAATAATGAATGGACAGACAGAAGGTTCTACTATTGTTTTCGTTTTTTCTTTTTGAACTATGTGTTCCGCTTTTTGTTTGTTAGTTTTTAATTTGTTAAGAGTCAAGGTGCATATCAATTAATAAAATGGAAAAATACGAGGTGGTCATAAATAGAAATAATACTTATTAGTCGCTTACAGTATTAAATTGTGATAAATATGGCTTAACTGTATGCTGTTCCTTTTTTATGCATATCATTTCCTTCATCAGAAGTTTTTGGTAGTTGTTGTCCTGTGCTAGAATTTTAGTGTTTGAAAAGTTGAATTTGCGTTTTTCACTAGATTCATGCTTGTGTAAAGCTGTTGAGGCCCTTTTTGGGTATATTTGTGTCCGTTTAGCCTACTATTAAGGTATTGTGTAGTCCTGCCTATGTACTTTTTGGGGCAATTCAAGCAGGGTATTGAATAAACGACATTAGATTTCATTTTAGTTGGAACTTCACTTTTCAATGATGTGAACAAGGACGATAACAAATGTTGTGCTTTGTGACATACAATGATATAATGCTTACCTAAGATATATTTCATTTTTTCCGATGATTCTGCTGTGTAAGGCATAGCGATATATTTTTTTTATGCTTTTATTATTTATTTGTGTTTTATCAGGTATGTTACTATTATATATTTTGTGTGTACGTTGTTTTATAAGTCTATTTATTAATTTTGTAGGGAAACCATTTTCATAAAGAACTTTTTTTACTTTCTTTAAGGTTTCGAATCTATATTCAGGTGATGTTAGAGTTAGCGCTCTATCGGTTAAATTTATGATAACACTGTTTTTCTGCGAATTTGGGTGGTGGGAATTGTAATTTAAGTAGCGACCCGACCAAGTGTTTTTGGTATACCATTTTGTTTTAAGTTTTTCGCTGTCTTCTTGTCGTATGATTGTCATGTCTAAGAAATTAATTTTCAGTTCAATTTCTATTTCTGAAGTCCACTGAAGTTTGGGATGAAAATTATTAAACGCGTCTAGAATTTCGTCAATTTGATTTTCTGGTACGGCGGTGATGCAATCGTCGACGTATCTTTTAAAAAATAGTATATGGATATTAGTGTTACTCAAAACCTTCTCTTCCCAGTATTCCATGATAAGTTGTGCTACAGTTGAAGATATTGAAGAGCCCACTGCACAACCATCTAACTGCTGGTAAAATTTGTTCAGATGTGGAAAATAATTGCTATTCAGTGTTAGATTTAAAGCTTCAATAAACATGTCTTGATTATGAGTTCTATATTCTTTTAGGGCGTTCCATTTTTCTTTAATGATTTTTGTGAGTAATTGGTTCGGGATATTAGTATATAGGGATATCACGTCTAATGAAATTAGTTTGTATCTGTTCGGTATTTTTGTTGTATTGATAAACTCCTTGAAACTAAAAGAATCTTTTATGTAGTAGTTATTTTTACATGTTATTTCCGATAGACAGTTACTTAAATATTTAGATAATCTGTAAAACGGTGACTGAAGAGATGATACTATAGGTCTTAATGGAGTACCTGGTTTGTGAAGTTTCGGCAACCCCTAAATTTTTAATGTCTAATGTTTAATTGTTATTGTCTTCATTGTAAACCATCCGGTTTCAATTCAAATTCTTTTACTCGTAGGTACTTCTAAACATGATGAAACAATATTTGAAAAAGCCTACTATGATAGGCGAAACGTCATAAGTTTCTCGTATTTTTTTCATGAAACGTATACCCAAGAAAAATCCAAAAATATATATATATATATATCTATATATATATATATATATATATATATATATATATATATATATATATATATATATATATATATAAATTCACTTAGGTTCTTCAACCTTCCGATAATATTTAGAATTATATCTTCTTGGGTTCAAAGGTTGTGGAATGAAACATATATATTAGTTAAAATATATTTTCGAATAAAGACTTATCAAACTTGACGTTTCGCTCTTATTTTAGGAGCATTTTCAAAAGAATATGTATAAATATTAAAATTGAATTACATAAAATACAGTTATTGTAAAAATTATTTTGAAAAAGTCAATAAAATGTCATGAAGTGTCAATAGTAATAGAATACCTACCTTAGATATTTACGCAACGATATTATGTTTGGAGTGATGAAAATAAATTAATTAATTAATTTGTAATAAATTTGACTCAAGTTTTTTATGTCTTGTTTGTCATTTACTGATAATTTATCTTGTTTTATATATATCATTTCTTTGATTTTGAGTTTTTGATAATTTGTGTCTTGTGTTAAAATTTTTGTGTTTTTGAAATCGAACTCATGATTTTCGTTATGTTCATGTTTGTGTAGCGCTGTGGATGCATTTTTAGTGTATTTATGGCCGTTTATTCGGCTTTCTAGATATTGTGTAGTCATTCCTACATAATTTTTTGAACAGTTTAAGCATGGTATGGAGTATATAACATTTGATTTCTTATTATTTTTAGTTTTGCTTTTTAATTTAGTAAATAGTGATGATAGTGTATTATTTGGTTTATGGCATATTTTGATATTATGTTTAGATAATATATATTTTAGTTTTTCTGATAATTGATTCGTATAAGGTAGAGCTATATATATATTTTTTTCGTGGTTCAAAGTTGTTAGTGAATTTGGTTTTATATTGTTGTTGTAGTATTTGTACGTACGTTGTTGAATAATTTTATTTATTTGATTTGAAGGATAGTGATTATTTTCTAAAACAATCTTAAGTTTTTTAATTATTTCAGGACGATATTTAGGTGAAGTTAGTTTTATAGCTCTATCTATCAATCCTATAATAACACTATTTTTTTGTATTTTTGGATGGCATGAATTATAATTTAGATATCGTCCTGACCAAGTTTCTTTTGTATATAATTTAGTTTCAATTTTATTATCATTGGTTTTCATTAGTGTCATATCTAGAAAATGTATATTATTGTTTTTTTCAATTTCTATGGTAAATTGTATTTTAGAGTTAAAAGAATTAAAAATATTGAGGAATTCATTACATTTGTCTTCTGGAATAGCAGCTAAACAGTCGTCAACATAGCGTTTGAAGAATAATATATCAAATTTTATATGTTCTAATACTTTCTCTTCTACATATTCCATTACAATTTGTGCTAAACTAGAGGAAATTGGAGATCCCATTGTACAACCATTTAGTTGTTGAAAGAAAGTATCATTATATTGAAAATAATTATTGGTTTGAATAAGCATAATACCTTCTATAAATTCATCATAGGTAAGTGATGTGTGTTGTTTTATTTCATTCCATTTTTCTTTTAAAACATGTTTTATTAAGTCATTTGGGATATTTGTGTACATTGAGATAACATCTAAGGATATGATTTTATAATTATTAGGAATATGTATTGTATCTAAAAATTCTTTCAGCATAAATGAATCTTTTATATAAAAATTATTTTTAGTTAATTTTGATAAAATGTTTGTTAGATATTTAGATAGTTTGTAAAATGGTGATTGAATATATGATACTATTGGTCGCATTGGTAAATTTTGTTAGCATTCCTGAAGTCTTAATAAATACATTTTGGAATCTAGAAAAAATAAAATACGAGAAACAGTTTCAAAAAATAAAGGAAAATAATTTAAAAAAGTTTCATAAACTAGTAAATAACTCCACACAAGATACAATTAAAATAAATTCTGATCAATGGCTTGAAAATATCTCTAACACATATATACCAAATGATATAGTAGAAGTATTAGCATTAGGTAAAAATTTCGCACTTCCATATAAAAATGAAAATGAAGTACCATACACAGAATACATTGCAAGTATTGAATCTGCTATAATGCATAAATAGGAACAAATAAAAGATGATATTAGGGCTGATGTAGTCAATGTTATCACTAACCATAAAATAAAACTACGACATCATAAAACTCAGAAAATCAATAAAACTCAGAAAAACATCCAAAAAAAGTTGAAGAAAACTAAAGAATTCATCAAATGTAATCCTCAAATTACAATTTTACAACCAGATAAATGTAATAAAACATTAATAATGGACACAGATGAATATAATAATAAAATGATAGAGTTATTGAATGATAAACATGTTTATCAAAAAATAAAATCAGACAAAACCACTTCATTTCAAAACAAGAACAATACATTCATAAAAAAACTTTTAAATAATGGTTCCATTAATACAAACGAAGCTAAAAAACTACAAACACATAATGCAATACCTCCAAAAATATATGGACTACCCAAATTACACAAACAAAATTTACCAATGCGACCAATAGTATCATATATTCAATCACCATTTTACAAACTATCTAAATATCTAACAAACATTTTATCAAAATTAACTAAAAATAATTTTTATATAAAAGATTCATTTATGCTGAAAGAATTTTTAGATACAATACATATTCCTAATAATTATAAAATCATATCCTTAGATGTTATCTCAATGTACACAAATATCCCAAATGACTTAATAAAACATGTTTTAAAAGAAAAATGGAATGAAATAAAACAACACACATCACTTACCTATGATGAATTTATAGAAGGTATTATGCTTATTCAAACCAATAATTATTTTCAATATAATGATACTTTCTTTCAACAACTAAATGGTTGTACAATGGGATCTCCAATTTCCTCTAGTTTAGCACAAATTGTAATGGAATATGTAGAAGAGAAAGTATTAGAACATATAAAATTTGATATATTATTCTTCAAACGCTATGTTGACGACTGTTTAGCTGCTATTCCAGAAGACAAATGTAATGAATTCCTCAATATTTTTAATTCTTTTAACTCTAAAATACAATTTACCATAGAAATTGAAAAAAACAATAATATAAATTTTCTAGATATGACACTAATGAAAACCAATGATAATAAAATTGAAACTAAATTATATACAAAAGAAACTTGGTCAGGACGATATCTAAATTATAATTCATGCCATCCAAAAATACAAAAAAATAGTGTTATTATAGGATTGATAGATAGAGCTATAAAACTAACTTCACCTAAATATCGTCCTGAAATAATTAAAAAACTTAAGATTGTTTTAGAAAATAATCACTATCCTTCAAATCAAATAAATAAAATTATTCAACAACGTACGTACAAATACTACAACAACAATATAAAACCAAATTCACTAACAACTTTGAACCACGAAAAAAATATATATATAGCTCTACCTTATACGAATCAATTATCAGAAAAACTAAAATATATATTATCTAAACATAATATCAAAATATGCCATAAACCAAATAATACACTATCATCACTATTTACTAAATTAAAAAGCAAAACTAAAAATAATAAGAAATCAAATGTTATATACTCCATACCATGCTTAAACTGTTCAAAAAATTATGTAGGAATGACTACACAATATCTAGAAAGCCGAATAAACGGCCATAAATACACTAAAAATGCATCCACAGCGCTACACAAACATGAACATAACGAAAATCATGAGTTCGATTTCAAAAACACAAAAATTTTAACACAAGACACAAATTATCAAAAACTCAAAATCAAAGAAATGGTATATATAAAACAAGATAAATTATCAGTAAATGACAAACAAGACATAAAAAACTTGAGTCAAATTTATTACAAATCAATTAATTAATTTATTTTCATCACTCCAAACATAATATCGTTGCGTAAATATCTAAGGTAGGTATTCTATTACTATTGACACTTCATGACATTTTATTGACTTTTTCAAAATAATTTTTACAATAACTGTATTTTATGTAATTCAATTTTAATATTTATACATATTCTTTTGAAAATGCTCCTAAAATAAGAGCGAAACGTCAAGTTTGATAAGTCTTTATTCGAAAATATATTTTAACTAATATATATGTTTCATTCCACAACCTTTGAACCCAAGAAGATATAATTCTAAATATATATATATATATATATATATATATATATATATATATATAAATATATATGTATATATAGTGAAATATAGTTATTTTTTATCATTAGTTGGTACCGAGATTTATTTCGTTCCCTATCTCGACCACCCCTTTGGAGTGAGCAGTTCATTAGATACGAGGCTGGACAAAAAATCAACCCTCTCCTGGCAAAGGAATTACCCGTTTTAAGACTTGGAGATCCCCGCCCAAATCGAACTTTTCCACGCTCAGTTGTATAATTTTTTTCCTGGTGGCAAACTATACAGATAGAAGGAGAAGGGCCAGTACGTTCTCTAGTATTATTTCATTTGGTGATAGCGGACAGGAAATAAAAGGAGCAGTACTACACTGGTGACAGCGAATTTTTTTTAAGAAACAACTCGGTAAGTTCGTTTAGAATTATTACAGACTCACGTAGAAGCTCTTGGCGTGGAAGTAGATAATATTGGGAATATGATACAATGACTTAGGTGAAGTGCCCGGGCTGTTGAGCATAACCCAAATGAATGAATGATTGAATGGATAGTGAATGAAAAGTTTTCTTTAGAATAATAATGATTATTTCCATAACGTTTGAAAACCAACACCAAATTAAGTTTTGCTGTTAATACAACAGTTAGTTACCAGTAAGTATTACTGCAAAATATTTCTGAACATCCAATCAAATTCTGAGGGTTTTGCAGATTGTATATCATCTACCTGTATTAATAAAAACAACTTGCTTTTAATTAATGTGGAAATATTATCATATTTCTATTGAATGTGTGAATGCTGCTTTTAAATTAAGGGACAAAGAAGGATCCTTACGGAAATTGTCCCAGGAGTACATACGAAAAACTTGAAAGATGATAGAAAGACTAAAAATAATGATGGTATTTCATATTAAAATTTTTCTTTATGCCCTTCGTTAACGAACTATAGGAAACTGAAATTGGTTTTTCATTTATAATTATTAAGTGGTTGATTGGAAATTAGTAAAATTATGAACGTTAATAAACATCATAAATGCACACTTTTTGGAGTTACAAATAACTCTACACTTTACTTGTGAACTCATGTACGGACTAAGTTCAATGGAGAATGCGTCAATTTTTTGATAAATATAACTTTTTTCAGTTATAAATGCAACAATTGACTTTTTTGAATTTTTAGATATACTAAGTCCTCTAGTGACGTCTAGATAAAATTAACGGTTTAAGATATACGGGAAATTTTATGTCGCACTGCACACTTTTTGGTGCATTCACATTTTTTTAATGTAAGATTGCATGAAGCATCCTGTATTATTAGTAAATTATTAATAAATCGGTGCAGTGTACGTTTATAAAAATAAATTTACATTGTTAATGCTACTTTTATGATTTACTAATGATAATGTATAAAAAACTTCACTGAAAACGAACACAATTAATTTAACAAAAGTAAAAATACTAGAATAAAAACAACAACCAAAAAAAATACTCGATATAATGAAATGATACATTTTCAAATTATCAGTTATCAGTAATTTACAGCGAATCAGCATAAAACAACACGGTTTTAATGTGAATCGTTTTTGTACTATTTTCATTAAGAAATGCGGCTGTCCCCTCACTTTATAATCATTTCTAAATATTTGTCATCTGCCACACTTGTCAGGAAGAAATTGTCACATTATTTATTTTAAATTCAAAAATGTAAAAATTTAGTTTTAGTGATGATGCGGATATGCAAATGATGTTTAGAATGGCAGACGGAAACTCTAGACTAGCTAGAAGACTTTGTTCGGAACGATATACAAATCGAAGGTTTTCTAACAGGAAAACGTTTGAACGCATAGATCGGAGTTAAAGAGAAATAGGTACGTTTAGCAGGAAATTTATAAACTGGTTTTTACAATGGATAATTACCTTGTAGGATCATTTTTCCGAAGAAATGTGGCGAAAATTCACTTTTATGCACTATTAACAACTTTTACAATCAAAACCACACAGTAAAACTGGCAAAAACAATAAAATACAAATTGATCGATTAATTTGTACAAAAAATATTGCCGGCATCGGATGTTTCATCGAATGTTCTTTGGATTTTAGCAAAGTCAGCGTCCGGGTGTAATGTCTTCATATACAGGAAGTTAGCGTAATGAAATTCAATCCCCTGATATCTTTAGCTGTTTTAGGTGTTGGATAATTGACGATGGCTCTAATTTTAGTATGGTTCCGTTTCATAGCCTCTGAGGTGACGATATGTCCCAAGAAAACTAACTTCTTTTATCAGGAACTCACATTTGTGTAGTTGGATTTTCAGTTTGGTATCTCGGGAACGTTGGAATATTTTGGTGCGATTAACTATGTGTTCCTGTAGAGATGTGGAAAACACATCAATATCGTCCATATAAATCAAATATATTTCACCTTCGGATCCTTTCAAGACATTATCCATTACCCGTTGGAATGTTGCGAGTGCGTTTTCAAGCCCGAACGGTATTCTTACATACTCGTAGTGTCCGTTCTCGACACTAAAAGCAGTTTTAGGAATCTCTTTCTCGGACATTTCTATCTGGTAGAAACGCTCGCCAAATCTATGGTGCTGAAATATTGGCATCGGCCAAGTTTATCAAATATGTCTGTTATATTGGGTATTGGATACCGGTCGTCGATGTTTTTACATTTCCGACCAACCTATCTATATGCGAGAAAAGTATTGGTACCCACAAAAAAAGTGAAATTTTGAAAAAAAAAATTAGCGTTTTTAGGATTTAGCGTTTTTCATCAAGAACAACACGAAAAAATGGTTTTTAGAAAAAAACATCCTGTATGTATGTCGTCGTCGTCGTTGTCGTCGGCCACTTTTCGATACATGTCTTGTTAGCACGATGCAGCCTCCGGAGGGCAACAAATGAATAATTTTATAATTGAATATTGCTTAGGACATCTCACAGATGAACCCTATTGATTTTCAGCCCACAATAGCCAGTACAACGGGTGCTATGGTACGAGATTTTTGTCATTTTTGAGAAATTTCAGTTTGTTAGCACGATACAGCCTCTGGAGTGCAAAAAGTCACCAATTTTATGATTGAATATTATTCAGAACATCTCACAGATGAACCCTATTGATTTTCAGCTCACCACAGCCAGTAAAACAGGTGCTATAGTACTTTAAGTACGACATTTTTGTCATTTTTGGAGAAATTTCAGTTTGTTAGCACGATACAGCCTCCGGAGTATATACAAGTGACCAATTTTATAATTGGATATCATTCAGGGCGTCTTAAAGATGAACACTATTGAGATTTAGTTCAATAAAGCCAGTACAACGAGTGCTATGGTACTTGAGGAACCAAATTTTCGTCATTTTTGGAGAATTTTCAGTTTGTTAGCACGATACAGCCTCCAGCGTGTTTACAAGTGACCCATTTTATGATTGAGTATTGTTTAGGGCGTCTTATAGATGAACCTTATTGATTTTTAGCTCAACTGAGCTAGTACAACAGGTGATATGGTACCTGAAGTGCCACATTTTTGTTCTTTTTGGAGAAATTTCGGGTTTAGTACGATACAGCCTCCGGAGTCCTATAAATCCAGATATACTGCATTCTTGGTTACTTTTGGAGAAATTTCGGTTTGTTAACACGATACATCCCCCGAAGTGTATACAAGTAACAATTTTATGATAGAATGTTGATCAGGGCATCTCATATATGCGGAAAAGTTAGTTTAAATCTTTAAAACCGTTTATTTTCATTTACTTTGCGGTAGTCAACAACGATGCGCCATTTAATTTTTCCTGAGAAGTCGGGTTTTTTGCGACTAGCTAGATTGGTCAGGGTCATAGAAATTGGCTACGTCTAATTATACCTCAATCAAACATCGAGGCTATTAGACTTGTAACTTCTTCTTTGTGGATGTATGGACAGCGGTATGATTTAGTATACAGGGTGGACCGGACTTAATTGACGTATACAGAGATCTCGTAAACCGCAATAGATACAATATCCATTGAAGGGAGAAAAAGTTTGGTATATTTATGGGGAATTAGATGTTTCAAAAAAATTTGAAATATATCGACTAGTTCCGGAGATATTCGACAAAATCGGAAAATGGTCCTTTTCGTTTTTTAAATGTGCCGTTGTTATTATAAAAGATATCAAAAAAATTATTCTCAACTTTTTTTATTAAACGAGGTTTTCTATAAATTACTACACCAAAAATTTCTATACGACGTTTCGTAATTACAGGATCACCATCAACTTAATTTTTTTAAATACGGACCTGGATTTTTAATTGCCATATTTTTTACGTTTTGAATAGATACATACTTGACGATTCTAACACGTTTCTTCTACCAAAAATCAACATCTTTTTTAAGTCCGCTCTTCTTTACTAAAGTCAAATTGATGATTTTAAATACTGGGCATTAAATAAGAGTTTTGGAAGAAAATAAATGCACTAAACATGTGTCCAAAAATCTGTTAAATTGGTTAATGGGAAATGCATGAAAATCGGTTAACAAGAACTAGGTGTTATGTGCCGAACTAAATAAAATCGTTTCACAACTTCGTAGTAGTATATAACTTTTGAAAATAGTACCATTTCTTTTTTATCAAATCAAGCAGTCTGTGAATAATTTACTTAATCGAAATTTCCATGAAATATTTCCTAACGTAAAGTTGAATACACTCTATTTTCTTACACGTTTGTTTCTATCTTAAATATTTCTAGATTTACATTCACGATTTACTTCAAAAATAATGTTAGTCGTGGATGTCACAACCAAAACTTTTGTCAAACTGCTTATTTATCTGTCAATTGAAATAGGGGTTACTAGGTATTTTCTTTGATTTTTAAGTTTCAAATGATTTAAATAGTGAATAAATATTATGGCTCGTTACACTGACAAAGAAAAGAAAGATATTTACGATGTGTACATAAAATGTCGTCGAAATGAATTACAGGCAGCTCAGGCCTATTTCGAATTATATCCAGAAAGACAGCAGCCATCGTCAAGGATATTTTCACGTATATCAAAGAATATGAGTGAGTGTAGCAGTGTTAGAAAAAGGATAACCAAATATCAGGTACGAGATACGGTTAACTAAGTTAATGTTCTTGCTCAAATTCACATTAACCCTGAAAATTCCACTAGACGAATAAGTAAAGAATGTGCAGTAGATACTTCCACGTTTTTCGCAAAATATATGGTGTGGTCTAATCAATAATCAAATAATTGGACCAATATTTCTGGACGGTAATTTAAACCAGTTCCGATATTTAGAGCTACTGGAGGAAGTATTCGATGATATGTCCCTAGAAACAAGACGAAATCTTGATTACTTTATGCAGGATTGCTGTGGTGCGCATAATGCGAGAATAGTTGTACAGTATTTAAATGAATATTTTGGAGATAATTGGATTGAAATCAACGGGCCAACAAGATGGTCTCCTCGTCTCTTGATGGTTAACCCTAGAGCTTGTTTATTTGAAGATAGTGGACAAACGCTTGATAACGACGTGGATTACATAAGGACTATCCTACTGACTGCGTCAAATACGAATTGCCTTTCAAAACTTACTTTTTAAAAATACTTTTATTGAGCGTGATGAAATTCAATGTACTGTAACTGAGAGAAACTTGCGTAGGTACTCCAATAATTGAACACAACGTACTAGATGCGGTTGATAATGAACCTACAACCAGTTTAATGAAACTTTCGGCACATTTTAATATTTCAAAATAAAGCGTACATAGAATACTTCAGGAGAAAATATTGCATCCATATCATGTACAAAAAGTTCATGCAATGTCACCAGATTACTATCCTCCGGGAAAACCGACATTCCATTGAAAAGGTACTGTATACAAATAAATAAATAGGTTTTACCAGGATTAGCATTATTAATCTACAACTGTGGGATGATGAAAATCCTCACGGCCTAATTAAGACAAAACACCAACAAAGATTTATTGTCAACGTATGGGCAGGTATTATAGGAAACCGCTTAATTGGTCAGTATATCCTTAATGATCGTTTAAACGTACAGTCTTATTAAAATTTTTGCAGAATATTCTTTTACAAAAGCGCCAATGTACGTGGTTTATACACGATGGAGCATCCCATCACCTCAGTCGTGAGATACGTGCCCATTTAAACAATATTTTTCCAGATAGGTGGATTAGAAGGGATGGACCGTTTCTATGACCAGCACATTCGTCAGATATCAATCCATGCGATTTGGGGACACTTCTTGCCAATCGGGTCTAACTCCAATTTGTAGCCATGTCCGGACAACTTTTAAGTCTTCATCTTTATTTTGAAATTTTCTACTGACCACATGTTTTCGTCTGAGTCGCTTCTTATTGTTGTTGCATGCAGCAATTCTATCTTTTCATCTTTGGTTATTATTACTTTCCTTTTCCTCAATTCTTTGGCAACATCCGCATCTTTGTTGAGTACATGGCCTTCTGGATAGGGTATCCGCATTTCCGTGATAGCGACCTTTTCTATAAACTATTTCAAAATTGTACTGCTGAAGTCTTTCTAACCTAATTTGTCCCGCATTTTTGAAATTCATCAGCCACTGTAGTGCTTTATGGTCGTTTCAAATGATGCAGGTTCTGCCATAAACGTATGTGTGAAAGTGTTTAATAGCCTTTACAATTGCTAACAGTTCTTTTCTTGTAACGCAGTAATTTTTCTCCGCCCTTCCCAGGGTCTTAAGGAAATAAGCAATTACTTTTTCTGCGCCATCTTGTTGCTGTGAAAGGATAGCTCGTATGCCATGATGTGAAGCGTCGCAGTTGAGAATAAATTGACCTTCTTCTTTAGAGTACGCTAAAACCGGTGCAGTGGACAACCTCTTTTTCAATTCAGTATAGGCATTTTGGGATTCTGGATCCCAATCAAATGATGGGTTGTTTTCAGTAAGTCTGTGTAAAGGTTTGGCCATCTTTCCAAAATTTTAAACAAATTTTCGGTAATATGTACAAAGGCCCAAAAATTGACGAACCTCATGTTTATCTCTTGGCTTTGGCCCGTATTGAATAGCTGAAATTTTTGTCGTATCCGTTTTTATTCCCTCTGCTGACAAAACGTGACCCAAATATAAAACTTCACGTTGAAATAAGGAGAATTTCTTGGAATTCAATTTTAAGTTTGCATTTTTCAGTCGGCTAAAAACTTCTACTAGATTGTTTCGATGTTTGTCGGATGTTTTCCATTATAATGATGCCATCTAATTAACACAGACATATTTTCCTCGTCAGTCCTTTTAACACCATTTCCATAAGTCTTTCAAAAGTGGCTGGAGCATTGCATAGACCAAATGGAAGTACTTGGAATCGATAAAGGCCATTTCCAGTAGATAAGGCTGTTTCATCTCTATCATCGGGAAGAACTTCAACTTGCCAGTATCCGCTCTTTAAGTCTAGTGAGTTAAACCACTGAGAGCCGGATAGGGTGTCCAGTGAATCGTCTATACGTGGCAGGGGGAGGATGTCTTTTAGAGTAACTTGATTTAATTTGCGATAGTCAACGAAGAATCTTGTACTCTCATCTTTCTTAGTTACTAAAACAACTGGAGAACACCACAGTCCAGATGAGACTTCAGTAATGTTCTCATCCAACTTGTCTTGTATCATATTCGTTACATCTTTTTGTTTAGCGTAAGTCTTCTTGGATTTTGACGTATCGGTGGTGCATCTCTTGTAAGTAGGTTCGCCCTGAAGATTTTCCGATTTTGAAAAGGCTAAGGTGATTAAAGACAAATTTCTTTGCCTTGCTCGCTTCTTCGAGTGTTAGTTTCTCAAAGTCTGTGATGAGTGTTTCTATAAGTTGGTCGTCGACTTTATTTAGTGGGTCTTTTTCGAGTTTGAGATTATCTCGTAAATTCATTATGCTCTTCACTGATTCACAATATCCCAACTCGTGATTTTTCTTTAGTTCAACTGGTCTCCTGGATGTATTGGCAACTCGAACGAGAATTTGCTGTTCTACTTTTACCAGACATTTGGCTACCATTACTCCATCTTCTGTCGGTTCACGTGGTTCAATAAACCCAACAGTCATATCTTTAGATTTTTCTTCAAGATGAGCCTTGACAATGCTTTCTGAATTTGCCAGTAATAATTGTAGAATGGATGCGACTTGTCCACGGAGAGCAATCATAAGGGAGGTGGCTTTCTCTTGATCACTCCACCCATTGGCACTAGCTGCTGCTTCAAATTGGCGTCGATATATCTCCCAAGATGATTGGCCATCATATGTAGGTGGCTTCATAACCTGGTTGTGTCTCAAATTTACTACTTCAGTTCTGGCACTATCACTTATGAAACTGCTATCATTGTGATTAGCTTCCATTATCTTTACTAATGCATCTAATTTTTGTCTTAGGTCAAGCTGGCCTGGTTCTAAATCTTTCTCTACTGTTTTTATATCTTTTTCTACTGTTGTAAAATCTTTCTTAACGGTTTTCATGTCTATTTTTAGGCCATCTTCCATGTATCTATCTGGTTATCTAGGGCCGCTATTTTACTTTTAAAGGTAGAACTAAAATCGGACAGTACATCTAATATTTGCTTCCTTTCCTCCTTCTTCACGTTACTCCTGTGTTCCTCTTCTTCGTTTTCTTGTTTTGTACGGTTTTCCTCTTCCTCCTTTTCTTGCTTTCTTTTCCGTTCTTTTCCCTCCATTTCTTATTATTTTTCTTGTCTTTCCTGCTCCTTGATCCGAAGAAACGATGCTGGTGCTCCACTATTAGCTTCCATATCGGTATCGTAATTTGTACTTCTAGTATTGACCATAAATTACTTTTACCGCTGTTACCACTGTTATAACCTTCACAACTTTATTCAATAATTGGCAAAATACAATACTCTGCCACAACTGATCTCTATTTATATATAAAAAGAACTTCCCAGGAAAGACTACAATATTCTATAACATACTAGTACGTCTATATGGAACACAGTGAAAAAATTTGAAAATTCTAGAGTGTCACCCTGACAGGTGACTGTGACTACTCCGCCTATTAAGCCCTCCTCTCATTTACACTCCAAGCTGTCATTCTGACATTCATAGAACAGGTGTTCTTGAATAGTTGACCTATTCAATAATATTTAGATAAAAGCCGAAATTGAAACGAAATGCCAAGAAAAACACGTTATTCATTAAAATACACCAAAAATCATATATCTATACTTAATTTCAATTTCAAATGATGATTTGTAAGCCAGCAGGAATCGTTAAAGTACTGTTAACTTTTGATGAAATTTATAGAAGCTGCTCAAATGTTATTTAAATTAATGTATCCTGAAAAAATATCTACAATTCATCCGAATTCTCAGTTTTATATCCAATATATTTTAGTTTTCCCTAGCCATGCCAACGTTGAGTGAATAAATAAAATCCAATAAGGCGATATCCAACGAAAAGTTGACAAAAATCGTCCAGATATTCTCAATTTAGCTCCTCAACTCTACTGTTGGGGCAAAACCACGTATAAATTCAAGAAGGGAATTAAATAATTTAAGATTCGCGCCAAAATAAAGAACAAATAACGTGAACATGAACTGTTTCATCTGCTAGAAATATTATATTTTAATATAACTTCAAAATGAAAAGTATAAATTGTGTTCACGTTCTATAGGGAGTTTAATATATTCATTTTTCATTATTCACTATAATTTTCAGTCACCTGAGAACATTAACTAACTGCTTCCTTGTATACTCATTCATCAATCATATACGGTAAGCATGTTAACCAATTTACGCTTGGCTGCAATTGTCAAATTTGCCAAAAATATAGTAGTCCATTGAAATGTTACATTTTTTAGGCCTTACCTTGCGTTTTTTAGAGGACGCAATTTTATTTTTTTGATCTTGAAAATAGGGGTTGAAATGGTTTTTACGATATATCTCTTAAACTATTAATTTGATTTTTTGTTGAAAAGTATATTCTCTACAACTTTGGTCCAGCAACTTTTTGTAGTAGTATAAATAAAAAAGTTATAAGCGAAAATGTTCAGAAATTCGAGAAAATTTTTTATATTTTTCGATGTAACTTTTTTTTATCATTTTACGAAAAAATGATATCAGACCATTTTTGTAGATCCATTTTTGAGGAACAACTTTTAGAAACAACATTTTTTCATTAAGTCAATAGCTAAGGTTTTACATTGCTTCGTGTGAGTACTATTTTTCAGTATTCTTAATTATTCCATTACTCTTTTTTCAACGAATGTGCATTTCAAGGGAAACAGTCGGTGATGTCAAAGAATACTTAAGGTATGAATTAGCACCTTTCCCATTGTCATTATTCGCGGAGAATGGCATGAGAAAAGGTACTAAGTCATCTTTGTTTAATGTCTTTACACAGGTGGAACGATCCTCTAACATCAGCGCCAGGAGTCATTTTGTCATTGACGGTGGTTTTCTTTTACATAAAGTAGTTTGGGATCGAAATTCATCGTTTAATGATATAACTACTAAATATGTCAAAATATGTACAAGAACACTTCGGGCTCTCAGAAAGCATTGTCTTTGACGGTTACTCAGACGACCCTTAAGTCGTAGGAACAAAGTCTTGGGAGCGTTTGCGCCGCACGAAAAAACATCATTCGACAGAAGTAAAATTTGACAAGAACACCATACCAACATTATCACAAGAGAAATTTCTTGGTAATGAGAAGAACAAATCTAACTTTATTATACTTCTTAAAACTGTATTCTCGGAAATGGGTTTCACTGTTGACCAAGCAGAATCAGATGCAGACGCTCTTATCGTTCGGACTGCTCTTGCTGCATCTCCATTATTTAATACCGTTACTGTTGTAGCTGGAGATATTGACATACTGATATTGCTTACATCACTTGGTAAACAACAAGCAAATTTATATTTTTTAAAACCATCAAAAGGACGAACAGCAGAACAAAAAATTATATTGTGCGTCAGGTTTTATATACGGAGATGTCATTGCGGACAACTTGCTGTTTCTTCATGCTTTTTCCGGATGTGATACAACTTCAGCTCCTCACAATATCGGTAAAATGAAATTTGTGAGAACCATGGAAAAACATTTAGAGTTTGCAAGTGGAACGGCTTTGTTTCTCAGCAAGAGAGTTGACCCTACTTTGCTCACTGTAATTGGTGAACGTTTTATTATCTCTTTATACGGTGGTAATAAAGATAATAATTCTTTTGACAGCCTTAGATACAAACAATTCGCCAAGGCAGTGACAAAAAGTACATTTAACTTCACTTCCTCCGACACAAGACACAGCTCGCTTTCATACTTTCCGAGTCTACCATCAGGTCCAGTCGTGGCTTAGTAATTATAATGATCCTGAAGACTGGGGCTGGAAAAAATGTGGAAAATTATTGATGCCAGTGTAGAACTCTAAACCTCCAGCACCCCCTGAGCTTCTAAAATTGATCTTTTGCAAATGCAAAGGAAACTGTGGAGCAATGTGTGGATATCGAAAAGCAGGGCTGAAATGTTCTGCAGTGTGCTTCCATTGTTCTGGAGAGACTTGCAGCAACGTAATGGAACTCTCAGAATTAATAAATGATAATGACTTTGATGATGAACCGCCGACATTAACACCCCTTCCTTCTCCAGTTCTCCCACTGATATTTAATTCAGAAAGCCGATCAGATGCTGAGCCGCAGCCTGGTCCATCGAAAAGACTGAGGACGTAGTAGTTCTAATTTAGAATATCACCGTGGATGATGCCTATTGAGGATACCACGTAAAAAAACGCGCCTCCAGATTCTACCTCGTGGGTGGTGGGGAAAAGAGTCAATAATTAATTGTTAATAATATTGCAAAATTCATAATTAAAAAAATTATAACAACAAAATAAATAAAAAATAAATAAAAAATAACTGATAACACATTATTAGTACACACGTGTTATATTTGGTAACCCCGTATATGGTTCAACACTGTAGATGCTGACAGCGGACTTTATTATTTGTTTATTGTTGAATTATTATTGTTCATATTTTTATTGCTGATATAGATAGTTTTGCTAGTTAATAAATTCATTTTACATATTTAGTCTGATGTCAACTTTTAAATAATAAAGATCAATCCAATAAAATAATATTGTGTAATTAGTTTTTGAAAGTAGTTGTAATAAAGTAATAAAATTGTTTTTTAAAAATAAGTTCTCGATACGGAGACTTATAAGTGGCGCAGTTAGTAGGAAATCCATCGTGGACGATCCGTGAGTGTCAACTCTTTGACGAAAATCGAAACCAAACCAGTTCCAGTGGAATCCATCGTGGAAGCCAAGGGCACATCTTGAAGAAACCGTTGCTAGATACAGATAACGGATGTGGTAAGAATTTAGTTCATGTCAGACTCCTCTTCACCTATAGAATCCTTAAGTGAAATCGATAGCTCTGAAGAGTTCGATAACTTCGATAATTATTTTTCAAATTCAAACTTTATAGATAATAATATAATTAATAGTTTAAGCAATTTAACAATCAATATGCCGGTGCCAATTTTAGATATCAAAACTTTGTCTATTATTCCAAATTTTGATGGAAATGCAACTAAGTTACATAGATTTATAAGTGTTACCGAATCTATTCTAACTCATTATTTTGATAGAGAAAATTTACATGATTTCCAAAATATTCTTCTACTAAATGGTATTCTTAATAAATTAGAAGGTAGAGCGGAAGAAGTGGTAGCTATAAGTGGTTCAAATAGTAATTGGACAGATATAAAAAACACATTAATTTCAAACTTTGGGGATCAAAGAGATGAAAATTGTTTAAATCAGGACTTAGTAAATATGAGACAAAAAACCAATGAAACTACTTATCAATTTCACGAGAGAATTTTGCAGTTACTTAACACTATTTGTAATTATATTGATTTACATAGTCAAGGACTTGAAAGGGACTCAAAAAGATCATTCTTCACTAAACAAAGTTTAAAAACATTTCTCGCAGGTTCAAAGGAACCGCTAGGTCCTATAATTCGAGCTATGAGACCTAATAGTCTAGAACAAGCTATACAATTTATAAGAGAGGAAGATAATATTAATTATATTCAGAAAGGCCAACATTTTTCTAATAACACAAATTCTAATAATAGTGTGAGGAAATCTAATAATAATTCAAGGTATCATAATTCAATGCCTCAAAATTACAGACAAAATTATTGGCAGTATCCTAACCAACCTCCTGTAAGAAACCCATCATATCAACAACCCTCAACGTCCCAGAGGACCCATTTGAATACAACAGCATACAAATCCTCCTCATTCTCCTAAATATCCAAATAATAATCAAGTTTTCAGAAACCCCCAGAATGTATGGAAACCAAACCCGCAATACAAACCAAACTCCCTACACCTATGAGTACTTCGACTAGACAAACTTCAAATCATTTCAGATATCAAAACCATAATCATAACCGTAACCAAAAACCAAATTATATTGCCGAAGAAATATTTAATAGTAATACTTCAGATAATACTAGGGATGAAAGCGAAATAGCTCATTCTTCTAATCAAAATTACGAATACTATAGTGACGAAGTAGATGAAAATTATTCAGAAAATGGAAATTTTCAATTGGTTTACGAAATGGACGAAATGACATAATTGAATTAAATATTTCTACAAATAAACCAGAATTACCTTTTCTTAAAATTTCAAATCGTCCTCTAAAATTATTATTAGATACTGGTGCTACAAAATCATTTTTACGACCAGAAGTTGCGGAAAAATATTATAAAGAAATTTTTTTTACTTTTTTACTGTTACAGCAGTGTATCAGTCGTCAACTCATCAACACTATGCTAAAATACCTTTATTTTCAGAGTTTGAACAAAGTGGTAATATAAAATTTCATTTATTTGATTTTCATGAATATTTTGATGGTTTAATAGGGTCAGATGATTTAAAATTACTTAACGCCAAAGTTGATTTTGAAAAATCAAGTGTAGACACTCCATTTGCTTCTATACCTATAAATTATTTTTCAAGTAACCGTAAATGTAGCTTTAAGACAAAAATAGAACCATATAGTAGAATTCTAGTTAATATTCCTGTATCGACATATAATGGTGATATTTTAATACCAAAGCAAAATTTAAAAAATTGTGAAATTCCTTCTATTCTCACAACTGCAAAAAACGGATATGCAATTGTGGAAATTTTTAATAAAACGAGCGAAGACATTATTTTTAATTTAACAGAACCTATAAAATCAGCTGCTTTTGATAAAAATTGTTATGAGTTATTTCACGCAGATGTTAGAGACAGTGGTTACACTGAGAAACCTGACATTGAAGCACTTTTAAGAACCGATCATTTAAATTCGGAAGAGAGAAATCATATTTTGAAACTTTGCCGTAAATATAATGATATATTTTATAGAGAAGGAGAACCTTTAACTTTTACTAATCAAATTAAACATAGTATAAAAACTAAAGACGAACTCCCAATTTATTCAAAATCTTATAGATACCCTTTTGCACATAAACAAGAAATTCAACGTCAAATTAAATCTATGCTAGATCAAGGTATTATAAGGCCAAGTACAAGTGCCTGGTCTTCGAATATTTGGGTTGTCCCAAAAAAACCAGATGCGTCAGGGAAGAAAAAATATAGAATTGTAGTAGATTTTCGTAAGTTAAATGATAAAACTGTAGATGATAGATACCCTATTCCTTTAATAAGTGACGTAATGGATAAACTAGGTAAATGTAATTATTTCAGTACTTTAGATTTAGCTAGCGGATTTCATCAAATAGAGATGAGTCCCGAAGATATACCAAAAACAGCTTTTAGAGTTGAAAACGGTCATTACGAATATTGTCGCATGCCAATGGGTTTAAAAAATTCACCCGCAACTTTCCAAAGGGTTATGGATAATATTCTCAGAGAATTACAGAACGAAATTTGTTTAGTGTATCTCGATGACATAATAATATTTTCGACTTCATTACAGGAGCACGTAACTAATCTTGATAAAGTTTCTAAACGATTAAGAGAAACAAATTTTAAATTACAATTAGATAAGTGTGAATTTTTGAAAAAAGAAGTTGCTTATTTAGGTCATATAGTAACACCGGAAGGAGTTAAACCCAACCCGGATAAAATCTCAGCTATAAAAAAGTATCCAATTCCAAAGACTACCAGAGAAATAAAATCATTTTTAGGTTTGATTGGATATTATAGAAAATGTATTAAAGATTTCGCAAAAATTACTAAACCTCTTACTAAATGTTTAAAAAAGGATGCAAAAATTATACATGATGCTGAATTTAAATGTTGCTTTGAAACTTGTGAAAATCTTTTAGAAAACGAACCAATTTTACAGTATCCGGATTTTAATAAAGATTTCATTTTAACTACAGATGCTAGTAATATTGCTCTGGTTGCAATATTATCGCAGGGCACAGTTGGGAGAGATAGGTCCGTATCTTATGCTTCTAGGACTCTTAATGAGTCAGAACAAAATTATAGTACAATAGAAAAAGAATTGTTAGCTATTGTGTGGGCTACAAAGTATTTTAGACCCTACTTATACGGTAGAAAATTTAAAATTATTACTGATCATAAACCATTGAAGTGGCTTATGAATTTGAAGGAGCCAAACTCTAGGTTAGTGAGGTGGCGCCTCAAGCTGGAGGAATTCGATTATGAGATTGAATATAAACGTGGAGTAGCAAACAGTAATGCTGATGCTATTTCAAGCGTAGAAATCAATTCCAAAGAAATATTTGAATATATGGAAAATTTTAATAAAGCTCTTTCAGAAGATCCACGAGATAATGATGAAAATGAGTCTTTAATAGTAAACTTGGATGATAATAATGACGACAGGGAAGGAACAGACGATCTCACTGTTCATACCAGTAGAGAAGAGCCAATTTTAGGAATGACAATTACGGAAAAATGTGTAAATTCTTATGACCACCAAATCATAATAGATTTTGTTTTACATTCGGCAGCTAAACCTAAAATAGAACAAATTTTCAAATCAAAAAAACGATTACATGTTCAAATTGCATTAAATAATTTACAACAAGACATTATAAATTTATTTAAAAACTATGTAGATCCAAAATACACTTATGGTATATATTTCTTGAAAGAAGGACCCATATCACGTATGTTAGAGATATTAAGAGAAACGTTCAAAAATTCGGCTTATAAGTTGATACATTGTAAGTTAAAATTGACAGATATAGATGAAAAAGACGAACAGCATGAGATTATTCGACACACTCATGAAGGTGAAACTAATCACCGTGGCATAATTGAGACTGAGACAAGAATAAAAAGAACTTATTATTGGCCTAGTATGAAAAATGATGTAACAGATTTTATTAACAAATGTGAAATATGTCAAACTAATAAATATGATCGTAATCCTCCTAGACAAAAATTAATGATCACTCCGACGGCATCCAAACCGTTTGAAATTATTTATATTGATTGTTTTTCTGCACAAAATCAAAAGTTTTTAACATTAATAGACAGTTTTTCTAAATATGGGCAAGCTTATCCAATTATGTCTTTAACAGGAGTAGAAATTATTAAAGCATTATTAATTTTTATGACTCATCATGGTAAACCGACATTAGTAATTATGGATAATGGTAAAGAACTCAAAAATTCATTGTTACAAGAATTTTTTGATGTGCATAAAATTAAAAGTCATTATGTTTCTTCCAACAGTTCTCAATCGAAAGGTGCTATAGAACGTTTTCATTCCACAATAATCGAACATTTAAGAGTTATTAGAGCAAAAAATAAAGATAAAATTAATATATTAATGGATATGCCTTATGCAATTTTAGGTTACAATAATTCAATTCACTCTGTAACTAAACAGAAACCTATAGATATTATAAATGGACATTTCGATTCGGAAGAAATTTTCGATATAGATATTGACAAAAAATTAATTAATAATTATATACACGAACATCGCGAGACAACCGCAGAACTTTATAAAAAACTGAATGAACGACTTATAACAGAAAAAGAAAAAACAATAAATTACCATAATAAAGACAGGCACGAACCTTTAGAATACGAAGCGGATACAGACGTTTATCGAAAAAATACAACACTTATTAGAAATAAATTGAATCCAAAATTTAATAAAGATAAAATCAAAGAAAATAAAAACACTACGGTAACAACAACGAGAAATGCAATTTTACACAAACAAAATTTAAGACGACCAAAAACTAACACGACAAAACTTTTACAGGATGCCACTAATCCTTATGATCCTGGTCCTACAACCAGTAAAACCCCAGGAAATTCAAATGATGAACCTGAACAATAATCCTGGAATACTTCCTTATTTATTAGGTACCGCTAAAGTTAAATCTAGTATTCATACATTTCTTCATTATTATGATCTTTTACCAATTAGAAATGAAATTCAAATTTTAAAATTAGCTTTCAAAAATGTAACAGAGGCTATTCAAATTGGCCTTAGTTATCCATATCATATAGAATTAGAAAATTTTATTAAAGGTGTTTCTTATCAGTTAAATAGTGCAGAAAATAAATTAAATTCTTTAATGCCTTCTATTAGGGTCAAACGAGGTCTTTTCAACGGACTTGGCAATGTAATAAAAGTCATTTCCGGGAACTTAGACGCTGATGATGCATTACGATATGATGAAGCGATTTTAACACTACAAAATTCTCAACAGGAAATTGTAAACAATCTGAATCAGCAAATCTCACTTACAAGTGATATAATTCAAAACTTTAATGAAACAATGAACTTAATAAAACATAATCAGGATATAATTTTTTCAGGAATAGAAAAAATCAGAAATTCGCTTAATACGTTTATTTTTGAATTTGATGATTATTTACAAACGCGAAATATTTTAGATCAGTTAAATCTGAATATAAATATAATTTTACAAATATTAGGGGAAATAGAAAATGCTTTAGCATTTGCACGCCTTGGTATACTTCATACAAGTATAATTAAAATTGAAGAAATGGAATCAATGGTATATACAGTTTTAAAATTTCATACAGTAGATGAAATACTTTTTCAAAAGTTAGAAAATGACACTTATAAATATTATGGAGTATTAGATGTAGAATAATATTACTCAGGCACAAAGATTATTTTTGTTATTCACTTTCCTATAGTATTACCTGATATATATTCTTATTATCACCTTTATTCCATACCTACCCCAAATTCTACTACGATTATCCCTCCTAATACCTATCTGATAATGAATGACGATTTCTACCAATACATCCAACAACCCTGCATCAAGCTAGAAACCAGCCACTACTGTCCGGATGGAAGAATGTCCAGGGGAGTGGAGAGCGAAGATTGCGTATTCGAATTACTACAGTTACAGCATCCCAAACCCAAGAGTTGCCAAAGAACCCCAATCAAAATTTCAAGAAATCTAGTTCAACAAATTGATGACGCTCACTACATTGCTATTTTTATTAATCGAACCAAAATAGAAACACGATGTGGAAGAAATGACTTCACATTCCTAAAAGGAAATTTTCTCATCAATGTACCTTATAAATGTGAATTTATTTTAGAAAACGAAAATTTTATTAATGAAAAATTTATAACGAAAGGTCAACCTCTATTGCTGCCTGAAGTTACCATAGATTATTCAAAAAAAGAAGAGGAACTACCCGAAATACATTTAGAAAATATACCACTAGATGACATCCATTCACTTCAAGAAAAACAAAAACAAATGAAACCAATGGTCTTGAAACATCTCAACGTAAACCCAGTTTCACCCTGGAATATAATAGCGTATATTATAATAGCCATTTTAATATGTATCTACGTCGCAACAAAAATTAGAAAACTTTATGAATTAACCACAGAAGCTTCCATAGAAGAGGTAGAAGATGAAACAGTCCATCCTGAGCCACAACCAAGGGCATTTTTCACTCCTTGAAATATGCCAAACTCTAAGGGCGGAGGTGTTATATTTGGTAACCCCGTATATGGTTCAACACTGTAGATGCTGACAGCGGACTTTATTATTTGTTTATTGTTGAATTATTATTGTACATATTTTTATTGCTGATATAGATAGTTTTGCTAGTTAATAAATTCATTTTACATATTTAGTCTGATGTCAACTTTTAAATAATAAAGATCAATCCAATAAAATAATATTGTGTAATTAGTTTTTGAAAGTAGTTGTAATAAAGTAATAAAATTGTTTTTTAAAAATAAGTTCTCGATACGGAGACTTATAAGTCACGTATAATATAGGTATAGTTAAGAGTACTGAAAAATAGTACTCACTTCGGTGCGCTGTAAAACCTATTGACTTAATGAAAAAATGTTGTTTAAAAGTTATATCCAAAAATATAAATTGTTTTCTCGAATTTCTGAACATTTTCGCCTATAACTTTTTTATTTATAGTTCTACGATATAAAGTTACTGGACCAAAGTTGTAGAGAATTTAATTTGCAACTAAAAATGTTAACAAATTTTTTCTATCAAATTAATAGTTTGAAAGATATATCGTAAAAACCATTTCAACCCCTATTTTCAAGATGGCGGCCGTGGGACAAGGGTGGCGACCCCACAAACTTAGTTTTAGCTTTACACTGACCCCCCTATACATCAAAAAAATGAAATTGCGTCCTCTAAAAAACGCAACCCCAAATGTAACTTTTCAATGGACTATAGTGTTACAACAATTAGAGTATGTTTGTGTCTACCAGAGAGCTTTAGATACATTTTTGATTACAGATTAATGGAGTATTGGGTAAGCCCGCTGTTGATAATTCCAAAGGCATCGATTTCAATTCAAGCTGCAGGAACTTTTTTTAAACAGAAACCGCTGATAATTACCATTATAAAATAAAATTAGTGAAGAATAAAATTGAATTTGACATTGGTTAAACATAAAAATTATAATTTCAAGATACTTAAAAAATTCAAAAAACCAATACATTACAAATAATGACTAATTAATTAAAAACATTTCAAATAGACCCCGTTTTCGTCAAGAAAGTACCCCAAACAATTTTAAAATGATCGCTTTACTTCAGCCAACATATTGGGACTGATGAGTGCGACCGCATCTGCAATTTTTACCCTCAGATCTTCTAAGTTGTTAGCTCTTTCTTCCGCTAATCGATAAATTCGAGATTTTAAGTAATCCCATTAACAATCTAATTGGCCATAAAATTGTACCTCTTGCTGAAACCATATGTTATTAAATCGAATTCCTGACAATCGTCGTATTTTAGTGACAATTTTGGTAAATATAAATATTTGGTGACATTTAAATTACTCTCAATATCGAATAACCGACTACATGTTCACCAAATATCCTTATCCATACGTTTAACCCCTCATTGCATGATTTATTATTTTATGTTGAGTTTTTTTTGTTTGATTCTTTTTTCGGTGAGAAACGAAGGAAAATAGTAAATAAATATTGTAAAAAAAGATTTTATTTAGAAAAAAATATTGTGTGCCGTTATACACTAAAAATGCATACTTATACTCAGTATGAGCTACCAGAAAACCATTCATATCTTTGTTAATACATAAGTGCAATCGACATTTTCTACAATAAATGAATGTTTTCAGAGTACAATTAAGAAATTTGAACCTTTGCCTTGTTTCGGACCAAATGGGAAAAAGTTCCATTCTGTCTAAACGAGCGTCCGCAGAGGGAATGCTAGACATAGGACCTCATATTCTTTTACGTTCTAGCGGAATATTTTCCATACGTTTAGAAGTTCGACCACGTGGTACACATCTTCAGTCACTGCCAGTTTGAAGTCTACTAATGGCAAATTAAAGTTTTCGGTTTTTTGTTTCCACAAAATCCAGGCAGTGACACAACTCGAGTGTACTAGATGGAAGAAACATCTAAGATACCATTTTTTAGATCTTATCTGTATCTGTAACTCAAAACTAAACATGAATACTGTTTTAGCTTCAAGCAGTATGTGATCATCGGATGGCAATAAAGAGTCTTTTCGTGGGATTTCCAGGTTCTGTGCCTGATGCAAGAGTTTTTACAAGAAGTCCTCTCTCCCATAATTTAGCACAAAAGTGTGGACTTTTTTTCATTTTAGGTGATGAATTGAATGATATAGTTGAAAATGGAAATAATGTTGGCCCAGAAGACATAGATCTAGAAGAAAATTTAGATGATGAATTTATGGAGATGTTCCTGCAGGAAGTCAATATCGTCATTATTTATTAAGAACTTCAAATTTATAATTTGTATCATCTACTTTTTATTGAATACAAAATTAACTTTTCAAGGAGATTAAAGTTCTATTTTTCCAAGTGTACATTCAAATTATCCTATGTTATAGTCAGTTTGGACATTTCAAAGTAAAAAAATAAACTTTCTCAAAAAAATATAATTAAAAAATAAATTTTCTCAATAAACAACAGTATAAACATTCAAATTAACCTATATAAAGTTCAGCTTAAGTACCTACTTCAAAGTAGAAATTAAATCAACTTTCTTAAAAAATATATATCAAAATAAAAAATAAATATTCTTGAGAAACAACAGTATAAACATTCAAATTACCCTATATAAAGTCCAGTTCAGATACTTCAAAGTAAATAATAAATCAACTTTCTTCAAAAATATGTATCATAATATAGTATATTAAGTACCAAGTGTCAAAAAGGTTACTTTAGTCACGAGTTTTATTAGGCACGAGTGTAGCGAAGTGAAACGAGTGCCATGTAAAACGAGTGACTAAAGATTTTTTTGACACTAGGTGCTTACTATACTTTTTCTTCGCCCACAGGAATGGAAAAATTATATTGTAATGTTTTTCTTATTTATTAAAAGTTTTTATTACGGGTGGGATAAATTTCAAACACTCGGTATGGCTACTTACTAATTTATTTAAAACACTAAACTTATCACTAACACTTAATTTATATATACTCAGTATATTCACTTAAACTAATTTATATGAACACTTGACTAATTTATATTTACTGTTTGCTATTTCGGTGTATTTATTTCACGAGATCACTTTTATCAACTAACTCTTCCGCTGATCGGTCCTTATTTATATTAAAGCCATTTTTACTAGTAAATTCTGGGCTGCGGCTTATACACACAAATCATTTTTCTCGCCATTTCTAGATAAGTTTGTTTACATAAGATAGTCGTGGACTCGTAAACAGTTTTTTATAACTGCGTATCCGCCAAAATTTTAACTTCTATACCTGGCTTAGACAGAGTCGGTTTTAGGGACTATACCAGTGTGCTGTTTCGTAACAATATTATATTTTAATTATAATCATTACATGACGGACGACGGCTGACTGACAAATAAAGTGACACAGAACAACAACATTATCACGGAACATGAAATTTAACATACAAAAGGTAAACTTTGATTTGACGTTTAAAAAACAAAAGATAAACGAGATGTGACTTTTCGCATTTTAAACACTAGTGTTTAAAGAGTCGTTTTGTGCGTGTAAAACCCGTGTTCAAAATGCGGTTTTAATAACGGAAGTAGAAAAAAATATATTCTAGAACAGTTTAAACATAATGAACACTTTTAAACTTTATTCAAGTACTCCTTTATTAATTGGTTTCTTTCTTCCATCAAAATGTTTCTCCTTTCTCGTTCATTTAGTTTTTCCATGTCAAGTCTTTCCCGCTTTATTGCAAGTTGTTCTTTATTATATTTTAATCTATCTTGCCGTATTTGTTCCCGTACATCATTTCTATTTTTTTGTCTGATACTAGACCTGGAAGGTTTATCTTTAATTATTTCTTTATTATTATTCACTAAATTGGGTTTGGTATTTTCCTTTTCAGGCATTTATTTAATTTTTTTGTCTGTGAAAAATTTCATCAATTTATTTCTCATATTTAATATAGTTTTTTCCCCTTTCCATTTTATTATTGTTATTAACAACATTTTGTAGTTTCTTTCAAGGGTTTTCCACTTATTACTCACTGTTGACCCTGTCAAATTTGATCCATACTTTTCATTTAAAATTGCTGCAACAATTTCAAATAGTTTCTTTTGCGTTTTTATAGCCTTCCCTACTTTTACTTAATGTTCCTTATAAATATGGATTAGGGCCATAGTACTTGAATCTGTCCAATGCGTATATTGTTCAGTATCTGTCCAATATTGATTTTATTCTGACTGAATCTCAGTTGAATTTATGTCCACACACTAAAATTCTTCTAAATCTATAAACAACGTTGTTAAAATCTTTCAATATTCCTTTAATCTGTTTTAAAATAACCTCATCTTACGGTGTCATTCATATTTGAAAAAAAAGATTCTTCAATCTTAAAAATATCTTGTCAGTCAACAGTGGATATTTATAACATTACCTTATATCAGGGTAGTCTCTGCTTATATCTTCCTTTCTTTCTCATCAAGATAATCAGCCAAGAATACTTTTCAGAACTGTTCCAACACACATTTGTTTGGAATCTACTTTGTACACTATTCTGTTCACGTATGCGCATCAGGTGATAATAACATGTTTGGAACTCGCTTTGGGAACAAACTTTCTATGTATCTCCAGACGCATAATGTGCTATACAAGTCGCGTAAATATTTTTTAATGTAGTAACAATAAACTAAGACTTATCTTCAAAATATTTACGATGTAGCGGTCGAACATATACACAACGCCTGTACTCCAGTCTAGTAGCGACCAGCATTACATGGAGGATACTTAGGAGCCCCGCGCGTAGATGGCATACGAAGAATACTCTGAACGGAGACCTGACTGGATTCTATACGCCCCCAGTAGTTTTCAGCACCTGATGGACAGATTCAAATCTACCCTAAACGAAGTCACCGTCTCAGTTTAACTCAATGACCTCATTGTCAGGTCACCATCATTCGACCAACATCTCCGTGATTTGGGAAGAGTCTTTGAACATTTACGGACGTACCCACTGAGAGTAAAGGGAAAAAAATGCAATTTTGGTTGTTCCACAGTAAGGTATCTTGGACATATGTTAAGTGAGGATGGCATTACGACCGACTCGGAAATAACGTCGGCTATATCCAATATGCCAGCTCCAAAAAATATCAAACAGCTGTTGTCTTTCATACAGGGTTGCTCCTGGTACAGGCGATTCATACCTAGCTTCACGCAGATTGCTAGACCAATAACGAATCTAACCAAGAAGAAAGTAGT
Source organism: Galeruca laticollis (assembly GCA_963921935.1). Lineage (NCBI taxonomy): Eukaryota > Metazoa > Arthropoda > Insecta > Coleoptera > Chrysomelidae > Galeruca > Galeruca laticollis. The sequence continues at coordinate 145,860,489 of OY998176.1, read as the reverse complement.
ATGGAAGTGGGGATCAGAAGAAGAGCAGGCGTTCGGAAATCTGAAAGAGAAACTGGTATTCTCGCCCATACTAAAACAAGCCGACATCTCCAAACCATTTATTATCAGGACGGACGCCAGTGCATACGCAATAGGAGCGGTTTTGGTCCAAGGGGAGAGAAAACGAGCAACCAATAGAATACAGTAATAGCTTACTGACATCAGCGGAAAGGAATTACAGCAGTACAGAGCGAGAAGCGCTTGCGCTAGTGTTCGCAGTAGATAAATTTCGGGGATACATTGGAGGTTCAGAGGCAATACTGATAACAGACCACTAACCCCTCAAGTAGTTAATGAGCCTGAAAACGCCTAGCACGATGGGCCTTGAGATTACAGCCATACGACCCCCAAATCCAATATTCACCGGGGAGAACAAATGTAGTAGCAGATTTCCTATCTCGACCGCCATGCCAGAAACCTAACGATGAGTGTCAGATTTGCAATGTACAATTTGACATCCCCAAGCGAAGTGAAAAAGAGATGCGACACAAACAAACAGAGGACCATGAACTTGCTCCGATCATTGCGGCCCTCGACAACGCCGCAGACGACGAGAGAAACGCTAAATGGATCAAACGACGATATTTCATGCATATAGGAGTACTTTATCGGTATACCCAGGAACAGGGGATAAAAACGCAAGATTAGTGGTGCCAAAAGAGGAACGTCCAAAAATTTTGCGATCCTACCACGATGACCATACCGCCGGACATTACGGCGTAGATATAACGTTAAATCGAGTCTCTAGGCGTTACTTTTGGACAGGAATGCGCCAGGACGTCGTCAAGCATGTATCTACCTGCTTAGAATGCCAGAGGTATAAAGTCGATAACAGGAAGCCGGAAGCGGGATTATTACAAAAAGTAGTCTCCAACCAAAGATTTGAAGTTATCGCAGTCGATCTATTCGGACTACTACCGTCGAGTGAAAACGACAAAAGGTGAATTTATATAATTGAAAATACCACTAGCTGCTGGGTTGAACTATTTTCGCTAGCAGACGCTACGGCAGTTAATTGCGCACGAGTATCAATCGATGAAATATTTCTCCGTTATGGGTTACCACGGCGATTAATAAGCGACAACAGGACACAATTAGTGTCCGCCATAATGCAAAGACACACGTTTTGTTTAGGCATTAAACATGCCCTAATTCGTGTGTATCACGCTGAATAAAATATACTGGAACGTAAGAATCGTGACTTAAAAATACAATTAGGTATACTGGTTGGCAAAGAGCACCTCTCATGGTCCCGGCACTCAACTTATATAAGATTCGCCAGCAACACAGCCCGATGTGAAGGTACTACCCAAACGGCGGCATATCTGACCTTCGGGAGAGAGCTGCGAACTATACAAGACGTCACAGACGATCTTAGCACTATCGTACGTAACGAAAATTTTGTCGCGGAAATCACACCAATACTACAAAATTTATCTATGTCTCTCCGTTTGGCCAAGGAGCTTACCGAAGAACGACAATAGAAGAACCAAGCGTATACAAATAAACATAGGCGTCATGGGCCGGATTACGCACCTGGCGACAAAATGTTAGTCAAATCACATTTCCTCAGTAACGCCGCAAAAGAGTACTCAATGAAATTGGCCTCACGACGCGACGGACCCTACGTCATACTCTGAAAATACGGACCTACTAGTTACGAAGATGCCGAGCCGAATGAAGACTCCATTCCAATAGGAATTTATCATAATAGTGACCTAACTCCCTATCAGTCCTCTGAAAACTCAGGAGACGAACCTAAGCCCGTGCGGGAAATTAGAAGGAGAAGACGGCCCCGCGAATCAGATATAACTTCTCCCGCCACTATTTCTGACGCCTCGTCGAGACAACCTCGACGTCAGAGGGGGAGGCTGTAGCGGTCGAACATATACACAACGCCTGTACCCCAGTCTAGTCAGCGACTAGCATGACATGGAGTATACTTAGGCGCCCCGCGCGTAGTTGGCGTACGAAGAATACTCTGAACGGAGACCTGACTGGATTCTATACCATCCGGCCACAGTAGATGTACAGCAAGCAAACACATTTCAGCCTACGTGGACTCAGCGCCATGGCTAAGTGATTAAACGCTACATAATAATATTGGTACCATTTTCTTTTCTTTTAGGATTCTAATTATTTTTTTCTAATTGTAAATTTATAGTGTTGAATAATTATTTTAATAAATATATTTTCAAGACATTTACAACGATAAATTATTCCTCAAATATGTATTTATTATATAAAAAATTCGTCACCTGTTATTTCTTCAGCTACATAACAAATAGTCGAGGTAACCAACTAGAACAATTCGGAATTTAGGCCGCATAGACGGATCGGAATGCAGATTTCTGCATTCGCTTCCAAAAATGATTTGAAAAAAATGTGCAGATTTGTGCTCCCGATAAATTGAAAATTGCATTGCTTCAACAATAAATGCGTGCAAAAAAACGTATTTTTCACGACGCTCCTTGCAAGATTTCAAAAATTTGTATATAAGAGTCAGAACTGGCCCAAATCGGGTACTCGGGAAGTTTTAGAAGTCGCTGATCACGATTATGATGTTCAAGTTGACCCCCAGAATACCTGGAGCGCAGGAACGCCGATGAACGTCATCTCCGTGGGACCCTGACTAAAATCACGTGGGGAAGGAGATAAACTCGGCGCCCGGGGTTATTGGGCTTGCTGAATTCAAATATGACTTCGGTTAACACTCCCCAGACACCTGATGCGCCCCAACCTGGACGCGGACCCTATCCTTGAGATTTTTCTAGATAATCTTGACAAAAACTATCCAAAAATCATTGGTAGGGCATTTTTTGGGGCGCGCATTTCAGATTCCTCGGCAAAAACGACCCCCTGAATACCTGGTTCTCCGAAACCTGGCCCTGAACGTCATCTCCGTAGTGCTTTCCCAAAATTGAAGTGAAGAAGGAGAGAAACTCACTGCTAGGGGGTTTCTTGGCTCGCTGAATCCAAATATGACATCAGCGAACGCCCCCGTACACCTTGTGCGTCCCAACCTGGACGTGGACGTCACCTCCGAGAAGTTTCCTGACAAGATCGCCAAAAACCACCGAAAAATCATTGTGGGGACATTTTTTGAGGCGCTGAATCCAAATTTATCGGCGAAAACGACCCACCAAAAAAACCTGGTGCACCGTACTGGCAATGAACGTCATCTCCGTGGGTTTTCCTGACACAATCTAAAAAGACGACCAGTGAATCGTTATGCGGGGTTCTTGAGGGCGCTGAATTTGAATTCGCTGTCGAAAAGGACCCCCACGAACCGGTAGTGCACCGGAAATTGGCCCCGAACGTCGTCTCCAAGGGTTTACCAGACACGATCGCAAAATACTAACCAAAAATCGTCTCAAAATTTCACACATTCATTGATGTCTAACTCTCGCCCTGGGCTCGCGAAAATTGACTTTCTATTCATTCTATTTCCGTCCTCCTCACATAATTTAACCAGAATCAACAATTCCATGTTGGTCTCTAAGACATCAGGTTTAGTTGACATGAATGGCAATGAAATCGATGAAAAGATGCACCACGTGTTCAAGGGATTGTTGTTGATGTGGAATTCGGATTCAGCGCCCCCAAAAACCCCACATGACGATTTTCGGTCGATTTGGACATCATAATCGTGATCTTCGACCTCGAAAACTTCCCGACTATGCGATTTGGGCCAGTTCTGACTCTTATATACAAAGTTTTGAAATCTTGCAAGGAGCGTCGCGGAAAATACGTTTTTTTGCATGCATTTTTGGCTGCAGCAATGCAATTTACGATTTATCGGGAGCAAAAATCTACACATTTTTTACAAATAATTTTTGGAAGCGAATGCAAAAAACCGCATACCGATACGTCTATGCCGCCTAAATTCCGAACTTTTGCCTTTTTTAGTAGTTCATTGCCTGGACTAAAAACAAATACAAAGTTTCGGTTTATAGGAACTGAGTGCACAAGCTTAGTCATGCAGACAACTTACTGACCTCAAAAAAACGCGAAAATAGCGGAACCAAATTGACAGGTAAAGAAAGTTGTTTGAAATGAGTTTTTTAAATGTTATACCTCTGCCTAATAGAGAGCGATACATGTTTATTAAAATTTAATTTGTGCGATATATGTCCTACTACGCAGTAAGGGGTTAATTTTTGAGGGTATTATGTACGAACTGTTACAAATTTATAAAGATTTTCTCGAGACCAATAACGGACTTACGATGGATTATGCATGGCAAGTAATGGAAAAGTCGATTCATCGGTAAAAACCATAGATAAATACTTTTAATACAAGGAATAATGGAATCTCCTGTACTAAGTCCGAAGCCACAAAGTTTTGTCTAGTGCTGCGCCATCTATTGTGGTAGAAGGTTACTATTCACCAACAGGGAAAAATTAAAGGAAGAGACCTGCATCATTAGTCACAGTTTATTAGCTACTACTAGATGGCAAGCCAAGCAAATACTGAAGGTTTTTTAAATTATGCCTATATTGTTTTTTCTTAAATATTAAATAAAAACAGTCACACAAAGTTTAAACGCTTTTTGAAACAACCTGTTATTTTATTTTGGCTTAAAAGTAGGATAGGTTGTTTCAAAAAGTTGTTTATAGCTTTTATCCGTTTTTATTAAGCAAGATAGTTTAGTAAACGACGAATGTCGACAAATACAGTATCCGCCAAAATAAACAGTACCGAAAATAAAAATAAAAATTAATTTTTAATTTCTGTAATGTAAGTGTTCAAAATGTTCACCATTTCGACGCAAACAAGCTTCATATCGATTTTGTAAGTCAATAAACATATTTATAAAAAGTGGTTGATGTAACTGCCGAAAAATATTTTGTATTCTTTCCCGTAGTTCGGCAATATTTGCCGGCGGATTTTCCGAGTGAAATATTTTGTCTTTCATTATGCCCCAAATATATGCGTCAGGTGGCGTCAGATCAGGAGAATGAGAAGGATATTCGAAGTCTGTTCCCCGAGAAATTATTCTATTATCGAAATGCTGACGGAGTAAGTCTAACGTGCGCACAGCTGTATGGCTCGTTGCACCATCTTGTTGGAACCATTGTGTGCGAAACTGTAGATTTCGTGCACGGCAAGAGTTATTTAGATCTCTCACAAAAGGTATAATAATTTTCTCTTTATAACGCTCTTGGTTGACAGTAAGTGGATTCTGATTATCATCTTCAACGAAATAAGGACCAATCATTCCATGACCAGATACCGCGCGCCAAACGGTAACTCGAAGACTGTGGAGTGGTTTCTCTACAATGACATCAGGACGTTCAAATCCAAGGAATCTGGTTGTTTGTCGATTAATATAGCCGCTAAGATGCACGTGACTCTCGTCTGAAAACCATATGTTTTTCAAAAATTCGGGATCTTCGTAAATTGAACTCAACATGCGACCACAGTAAATTTCTCTTGCACGTTTGTCCGCAGCATTTAGTCGTTGTCCAACTTGAATACGGTATGGATAACCACCAATTGATTTGAACATGCGACGTAAAGACGTTTCACTATTGTTGAGTTTACATGCAGTTCTTACAAGACTTCTTTGAGGTGATTGCACAACTTGGTTAAAAACACGTCCTTCATTTTCGTTAGTGCATACTGTTTTTCGACGACCTGAAGAACCTTCACGTTGACACAATACACTACCAGTGCGACGAAATTTTTCAACAACAGCTAACATCACACTTTTACTAGGAGCTGCTTTATTAAATTTTTGTTGATATTTTATTGACACCTGTTCTAAGCTTGGACCATCATTACGACCTTTTCCGTATGAACGAAAATAATGCTCTATCAAAAAAACTTTTTCTTCCGTTGTGAGAACCATTTTTAAATCAAATTTAACTGCAGCGTACTATTAATATATCAACTAATAACAATTAAGTCAAATATGACAAATCCATGTTACATAAACAACTCCACAGCACTCTCTGTTTCGGTACTGTTTATTTTGGCGGATACGTAGTTTCAAAAATTTAATATAAAATTTTGTTTATAAAATAGTACAGATGATTTTCTTTATTTTCTTATCAAACTTAAGATAAGAATAATTCATTGATAATAGCATGTGCTCACATATGATACAATATAATGGATTCCAATGTTTTTCAAACACTAATTTTTTTCCGATATACATTGTATATTTTGTAATCAAAGTGGCGATCTTCGTGTTTTTCCTTTTACATTTTTTTGTATATGTACAGTCGTCTATACATTTTTGAAGTGTTTCAATGAAAGTATTTGTTGCATAGTTAGGATCTGGATTCAAGTATAAGAAATCCCAAGATTTTTGTCTGATTGTATTTTTAAGTTTTGTTTCATCTATGTATTCCACTATTCCTCGTTTGAAAACAGGATAAATGTTACGATTCAATGAGGGACTCTCGTCTGAATCAGAACTGGAGTGATGGGACATATACCTTGTATTTTTTTTACGTATCCTTGATCCCCGTCCTTTGTAAATATCGGAACTTGACGAAAGGTCTGTTGTAATTAAAGCCTTTTTGGCTTTTCTTTGTGCTACAGTAAAGTCATCTACAAGTTAAAAAATTATTTCTCTTTAAAAAATGACAAACACAATAATACTCTGTCAAAGTCTCTAATATACAGATCCATTTGTTATTGTTTTACTCCTCACATTTTGATGTCGTTAGTAACCTTCCAAGCGAATAGATGGCGTTAAAAATGCAGTTTAGCAGTGGCTATAATATATCGCAGGGCATGGTAAAAACAATATTGAAATGAAAATTGTTATTTTCAACTTTTTCCATAACTACCTCGCAAAATTCTATTCGTCTAATATTATCTGTTTCGTAAATTTCCTGACAAGAGCCGTATTTACATTTGACTGTATTTTCACTGGAACCTACAACTTCCGCAATCTCTCTCTCTCTCTCTCTCACTCTCTCTCTGATATCTCATGGGGTTTCCTTAGACAGTTGCGCAAACAATGATGTTCCTATTTTCTGGTTTATTCTGAGGCTGGGACTTATTATGTTCTTTGGATGAAACGCAACCGTGCACTTCAAAATTATGAACTATACGCTGTATAGTTGAGAGTGATGGTTAGGGCCTATTAAGAAATGCCGCCTCAAACAAACCATTTAATTGCCGAATTGTGTTGCCTTGAAAATCCCATTTCGCAATGTGTACTTTTCCAACAATCTCATAAACATTCATTTTAAATGAATAATATGATACCTATAACTTTTCGCGATTGACAAAAACACAAATTTTGTGACAGTTGCGGACAAGTGTAAATTGGTCTTCATGTTTACCTAGTACGGTTGATGTATCTGTAGAATAATTTTTTTATTGGTGCCTCAATTTATCTATTTAAAGCACGCCCCAGCTTATTAAAATCCAACTTTTAAACACGCGCGTTTTGTGAAGTTACCATGTTAACAACAACAACTCGAGAAACGTCTAAATGACAACTTTTTGATTATTGATCTGACAGCAGTACCTCGTAACGTCAAATAATAGTATAATATGCACCAAGCGACTAAAGTGACCCACTAAATCCCGCGGGTAGTGTTTGATTCCCAAGGACGGAGCGCAGCGGAGCCCGAGGGAAGCAATCCACGTAAGGGATTAATGTCACTTTCGTCGAGAGGAGTATACGCTGACTTTTACAAAATTTGGCTAGGCATCGAGGAGGACTTTTGTAAAACTGGGCTGGGCTTCGAGGATGGACTTCCATTTTTTTGTAGTAATAATATAATGATCATAGTTTATGATTTCAATGTGCACCAATAAAAAAAATAGCGAAAAGTATCCGTGGATAACTGGTCTTTCAAACACTTGCTCTATTTCGAGCACTCCGGCTGTCCCGTCGTGCTCGAAAAATCACGCGTGTTTGAAGGACCTTTTTATACACTTATACTTCAATATAATATGCTACTTAGATATACAATAGGGCTTTTCGGAAACGGCAATCTTAGATCAGTTAGACACTCATCAGCTGATTGCGGATTCTAGCCCAAAACGAGATTTTTATCAGAGTTTCCGAACGACGCGTTCTGTTTTGTGTGGAAATGTCAAATTTAATACATAACAAAACCTTTTCATTTTCATTACTTTAGTTTCGTGGGTTGATTTTTCATGTACTTTTCTCCATACTCATCTTGTAAAGCTTTAATTTGTTTACACTCATCGTTGACACTAAATTTTTATACAAACAGGCTATTTTTTATATCGAAAAGCCAAAAATTATAAAAACCGTAAGTCTGAGCAATCTGCTAACTACGTGGCTTGAAAGACTTTTCATTTAAAGAAGACAAAAACAAAATTTTAATGCCAATAAGCTATTTTTCATATTGAAAAGTCAATAACCGCAAGCCTCAGCAGCCTGCCCACTACTAGGCTTAAAGAATTAATAACATTTTAGCTTGAAGAAAACAAAAACAAACGAAACAATCCGTCAGCTGATTGCATTTACCCACCGGTATACTAGGGTAGAAAGGATCCAAACATATGATTATGATCCGCTCAGTTCGTTCAGTTTCCGAACGTGAGTGAACGTGATCCGGATTACTTTCCGAACGTTCAGATTATGAACGGGTTAACCCGATCATAGTTTCCGAAAAGCCTTATTATGTCCCCCTAAGTTGGAATCATATGGAAGATTTATTTTATTATTAATTTCAGGAAAAAAGTTATGCATTATCTAAAACCTAAAATACAGTCATCAAATATCAAATTTTTTAGTCGTATACGAGGTTTGTCAAAAAATATGAGCTCTACTCAAGAGTAAAGTACCTTTAAATTTGACAATATCGAAAAATGTTGCTAAAAAAGTTGATCAGAATTACAAACTACGTTGAAATATGGAAGTACATCCAATTAAATTAAATTTTCAGATCATTTTATTTTTTACTAATATTTCTATTTTGAATAACTTGATCTCTTGTGATTACGAAACACATGATAACCTTTTAGTTTTTCGATGTTTTCTAATAATTTTGCAATTAAAACGCGTAATAAGTTACAGTTAAATTTGCATTATTGTAGACATACGTTTTAAAAATAATTTTATGAATGTTAATGAACATAATTACATATTTATACGTAATTTTTGATTCTGATCAACTTTGTTTTGTCACATTTTTCGATATTGTAAAATTTAAAAGTACTTCATATATTTTGACCAATCTCGTATACGACTAAAAAATTTGATATTTGATGAATTTATTTTAGGTTTAAGATAATGCAGAACTTTTTATGGAGAATGACTTTTTTTCCTAAAATTAATAATAAAAAAGTTTTCCATTTGATTCTAACTTAGGGGGACATAATGTATACATATATAGAAGCCTAGCCCTTCATATATACCCGAGCAGAGACACATTCTCTGAAGAGGAAGGACATCCCTGACCGGGCGCCTCCCAGGTTGCGGATAGGGAACGCTCGCCAAAAATGGAGGGTACTAAACCATTTATCCCAAGATGAGCGATATCGAAAATCGGGAAGAATTACCCCAGGTGAGTTCCAATCTCACGATCGGTTCCGATCGAGTGGAAGCCTCGGTGGCCGATGCATGCTCCAATGATTCATGGTGAGGAGGGGGTATAGCAAAATATCGCTGAAACGGGAGACCAGGTGACCAATAGGAAGGGTTTCGTGCTTACAACACCTATGCTCATAGTATTAGGCCAGGGGTTGATACCACCCATCCACCCACATAAGAGCGGCAATGCAGAAGATCTTCCCAACATGGGACTTCACCTCGAAACACCGCAGAACATGAAGATGGGCTGTCTAATAACAAAGCTTATGGATCTCGTTGGTTCAAAACACAACGTGCATAAGTCGATCAAACAAATGGTAGCTAACATACAATCTGTGTATGATATACGTGGAGTGGAATTACACACGGTTGCCAACGAAACGCAAACCACTCCTACCGCACAAAGGAGCTGGCCGCAGGTGAGTGGAACACCAGACAACGCACAAGGGATCCAGAACAGATCCATCATAAAGAAGAGGAAGGCCTCTTCTCCCCTTAATAACCAACTCCGGAAGGTTAAACAAGTGTAGAGGCGCATGGAAATTCCTGGAGTGACTATGGTAGGGCTCACGAAGGCCTGCACTAAATTGCAGAATGATAAACCACCAGGACCAATCGGCATACCCAACATCGCACTGAAGAGAGCAATTGCCGCCAGGCCAGACATGTTCATAAGCATGTACGACGCCTGCCTGCGGCAAGGCGTATTTCCGACCTGGTGGAAGCAGCAAAGGTTGGTTTTCCTCCCAAAAGAGAAGAAACCACCGGACGACTCGGCATCCTAACATCATCATTCACTTTGCATGCAGGATTCGGACGCAAAGAACTTGCAGTGGATAGTGGCCAATAGATTGGAACAATACATCGATCCTCAATTTTCCGAATTCCAATTCGGACTCAGGGAGGGGACATGAAACCGAGGCAATCCTTGTGAATAGCCGGAAGAAAATAGAGACCGTCACCATTAGAGTAGGCGATCACGGCATTCAGTCGCTACCTTACATTAGGTATCTAGGAGTGGTCTTAGATGCCACACTGAACTACAAGGAACACATCTCCTGCATCAGCAGGAAGGCACCAGGAGTACAGGTCGCGCTTTCACGGATAATGAACAATATCGGAGGACCCAGGCAAATCCGGAGGCGACTACTGGCAACTGCGGTTACCTACATTCTGATATACAGAGCACCAGTGTGGACGAAATTGCTAGATCTAACAATATATCGCAATACAATGTCATCAGACCAGCGGCTCACAGCGGTCAGAGTGGCGTCATCATACGGTCAATGTTGTGGTATCATGCCCGCCCATTGACATCCTGGTAGTAGAACGGCAACGTCAACATAGTAAGAAGAAGGAAGAGCGGCGAAGGGTCCTCTGTGAAGACGAGATACCGTCTTCGTCTCTTGCAAGAGAGATTGGACAGTTAGACGAAAGGTCGATGGACACATCGGATGATCACAGATGTGTCCACATGGGTCACTCGCCTGCAGGGAGAGGTCGAGTACTATATCACCAAACTCTTGACTAGGCATGGTTGCTTTCGGGTATACTTGCACAGACTCAAGAGAACAAACTCCCCAAACTGTCATCATTGCCGCGATATAATCGAAGATGCAGAACACGTGTTTTTCCGTTACCCCTTCTACTAGAGGACACGCGCAGAGCTGGAGAGAAATCAGGACCATTCCATCAGTACAGAAAACATAGTGGAGTGCACGCTGAAGAGCCAATCGGCCTGGAGCAGAGTTGTAGGGTATGTGGAATACATCATCAAGACGTAATAACACGAGGACAGCAGTAACATCAAATAAGAAGGCTACGAAGTAGTGTTTACAAGTGCCGCCGGGGAACCATCGTTCCGGGAGCAAGGTTATTGGTACAGCCCTTCGTATATAGAAACGTATAGAATGAGAGGTATGTGCGGAGCATTTCCAACCTTCTCCGCATTGCTCCCCGATCAATAATTTTGGAGCTGATCATTCCATTTGATATATACTTCCCTCCTACAATCCTGATATCCTTATGCCATGTTTTTCGTGGACTACCTGATTTTATTTTATTGTTTTTGCCTCTATACTTTTTCAACTGTTTTATTTTCCAAACCATCTTAACTGCATTTCTTCTATATGTGTGATATGTTGTTTCTAATTATATACAGCCTAGTTTTATCTTCTATTTCTCTCGTGTAACTCTCGTATATCTCTTCACTATGTACCATACTTCTTTGAGGCAATTAAAAACATAACTTAGTTATTATGTTAATCTCGTGTTAGAGGCATTGTTATTGTTTTCCCAACGCTACCAATAAGTAGCAATGTTAGGTGATAAGAACCAATAGGGGATGAAAAAGTGGGGAGTCACACTTTGGTATTTGAAAATAATTTCTAACATAACAAAAATGTTTTCAACACAAGGGCCAATCAATCTGAAGTCCATTAGTCTGAGCCACTGAGTCACCAACCCTCATAGGCAAAACGTTTATCTCCACCTGTCCACTTCCTCCAGCTTCTCTAATTTATTTAGTATTGAACCATAGACACGGTTGAATTGGGAAACACAAAGATAGAAATATGTATAGAATATATTGAAGATAGTATATGAAATAATAAAGAATTTATTTCTATCAAACTACAGCAGAGACTTCTGAGAACCAATGGGTAATAGTTTGGAAGAATTCATGATTACTTCAAGTATGAAGATTACGACTTGTTTATACTATAATAATAAATATAGAGCACTTACTACGTGATCTAGAAAATAATTTGATTGTATGTAAGACTTGAATTCGATGTACACATGAAGATAAAAATTGGAAGATATAATGATATTTCTAGTATAAAATAATCAAAAAGTAACAAAAGACAACTGCTATTAGTCAAACTACGTACCTCGTGCAATGACGGTCGTCAAATACTTTGACAGGACTGGATGAAAATAAAGTTCAACAAATATGATTATTATAATCTAGGAAACACTTTAATATAACTATTAATAAACTAAAATTAAGCAGTAAGTAATATTAGTAAACGCTGTATTAGTACCTTACGTACCGACATTGTCGTTGCACTGCACGAATTAGCTCTCGGTCGGAAGGATCGGACTGTACGCCATTTTCTTTTGATCTGAGCTTGGACCTAAAAAAAGTAATTTGGATATACTGAAGTTCAACAAAAATCATTCTATTTTTATATCGTTTTAAACATGAAAAAATCACTAAAATCATCCGATGATAATAGGTTCTAAAAAACTCAATAAATAAAGTTAAGTTCTTGGTAATGTAAATAGCCATAAATTCAAAAGTGGATGTTAAAAATGCTCGCCACAAATTACTTGACAAATATATGTTGATAAATTGTAAAATATTCTGCTGCCAAAAAAATAAAAGCTTTAAATTACAGTTAGTCATTAATAAGGCTTGTATACGGCGTCCTTCCATTAACTTTTGAATAGCCAGAACGAGTCTCGAAAGATTTAGAGAAAACGCTGATTTCCATAATGACATTATTATTTTTGTTCAAAAATGAACATATTTTTGCATTACTTACGAAACATGTACATCGTACTGTAAATCAACTTATTGGAGTTACTGAATTATAGAAACCAAATTTGAAGGTTTTTCTCTAATTAAGTATATTGAACTATTCCATAATATGTTTTGGAAGCAAAAGATTATTTGTTGTCTTATATAAATCACATTTACTCTAATATTAAAGAAAATAGTATATTATACAACAAGGTGGTGAAGACTGTTATTATTGACCGAGCACCGAGATTATTCCGTGAGGGGCTTTGCTCCGAGCGGAATAAGGTGCGAGGCCTATAAATGTCTTCACCACCGTGGTGTTGATACAATTTTTTCCACTATTAGCCAAATTTAAGACAAAAATTTCTGGTAAAAATCGAGTAGCACAGGATTGTAAATTCGCCTCTCCACTAATAAAACTATAATCAAGTAGTCTTATACAGATTGACATATCCACTAGTAAAACTTCAACAGGTGCGTTCATAAAGCATAACTTTTGACTCAACCGTTTATGAGCGCTCACTGAGCAGCAAATAATAATCGTTGACGTGTGTCTGCTGAACGATAATTATTTTAGAAAACATTAATATTGAAATTATGTCTAGATAGGTACAATCTAATTCTTGCGTTATTAGATGAACCATTACTACATGATTATAATGTAAGAAGATGTGGCAGTCGTGAAAAAACAGGAATTATTATGAATAAACAATTCCAGCGTATAATATTATGTATCAAAGTGCATTCACAGAACATCCACGCAAACGTTATGTTTTCTGAACGCACCCAACGTTTGTAATTATCGCCATGTTGTAGTTACGGGATGTCATCAGTCACTATTGGTTGAACTAATGGCATTTTTATTCAAATAATTTTATCATGTTAGGTAATTTCAAAAAGCAAATACGTTAAAGAGAATCTCCTTGGTACACAAAATTATGTTGCACAAGTTAAACTACTATCCCTGGATTCTCAAAACATTTGAATTTGTCCATTATGGACCTATGTTAACAATACAAAAAATTATTAACCACTAATAGAGAAATCTTATTTCTCAGTTGGCTAGAAGACGCAATAACTGTCAACTTCAAAGCTAGTAGTGGAAAATAGTATATTATACACCTAGGTGGTGAAGACTATCATTATCGACCGAGCACAATAATTATTTCGCGAGGGGCTTTATAAATGTCTTCACCACCGTGGTGTATATACAGTTTTCCCACTACTAGCCAAATTTAAGATATCAAAAAACAAAAAATTTCTTATACAAATCATGTACAATTTAATCACTTAGCAATAGAATACCATTATTCCTATAGTTTATAATCACCAATGGTGAGTGCAACGTGTTCAAGGAGTAATCGACAACATGCTGAGAATATGAAACGCTTGGCTACACTGTGTTGTACAGGAAGTTAAAAAATTCTGTATCGTAGTAGTAAGTTGTCAGTTGTCAAATATATGTATGTACGCATATGCTTGTCCTATTAAAATAAAAACTAATTTTTACAGTATCGTGCAGTGCATTTGATAAAACATAAAACAACAGGTTATAGGCCCAGTATTCATCCCCATATACATATTTTACATCGGATTAAAACATTAAAAAGAGAACTCTAAAAAAAACCAGCGTACATAGTGAACACGCGGTTAATTAAAAACTAAAATCATAAAATAAATACTGTATAAAACAAATTAATAGACAGTGGTGATTATAAAAATGGCTACAAAAATGAGCTTTGAAACATTAGGTGAAATTACGAAAATAACAAACAAAGAAAATTTCCGGTTATGGAAGTTTCAAGTTGAAATAACTTTAAAAGCGTATGGACTACTGAATATAGTTACAAACAGAAACCGACTATTGTTGAAGATCGTGATACGAATACACAAAAGAATGCTAAAGCACAAAGAATAATAACCGCAACTATAGACATGAATTGCTTAACACACATTATGGATTGCACAAACAGTAAGGATATGTTTGAAAAATTAACAAAGCTGTATGAAGGAGATACAGAACAATTGAAAGGTAAGCTAATGCAAGAATTTGTAGCTATACCTATAAGAAAAATGACAACATATCTGTATTTATAAGTGATATTCAAAATCTGGTACATAAAATTAAGGGCCTAGAATGGTCATGGTCATGGTCATGTCTAAAGTCCAAACAGAATTACCAGAAAAATATAAATATTTTGTAAGTACCTGGGAATCAACAAGCAAAAAAGACAAAAATATAACAAACCTTTTCTCGAGACTACTAATTGAAGAAGGTAGAATGAGAGACACCTTTGAAGAAAAGGAAGTAGCATTTGTAACTAATGAAAAAAGATGTTACAACTGCAATAAAATAGGTCATCTAAAATTTCAGTGTGAAGTGAAACATAAAAATAATAATTCAAATAATGATGGTAATGCAAACAGACAAGGTGGCAAATCAATGTTCTGCAGTATATGTAAAAAAATAACCATGTTGAAAAGAACTGTTTTTTCAGAAATAAAAATCAACAAAGTTATATGCAAAATAACGCATATAATAACCACATTGAACGACGACGAGATATAGCTTTTATAGCAAATAGTTATGAACAAAATAATACAACAGAATGGGTAGTAGACTCTGGCTGCACTTCTCACCTAACAAACAATGCCAACATTTTTAATACATTTAAAAAACTAGAAGATCAAACCTTGATAAAATCCGCAAAACGTGATAGCAGCATGAGTATAAAAGGTATTGGAGACATACAGTTTAATGAATGCTATCTTCAGAATGTAAAGTTTGTACCTGAGTTAACAAATAATCTATTATCTGTTAAAAAAATAACCGAAAAAGGATATGAAGTAAGATTCACTAAAAACAATGTTGAGTTTATAAAAGGAGATGAGAAAGTTCTGGAAGGTATAGAAAATAATGGGTTGTATACAGTGAAACTAACACAAGATAATAAAGAAAACGCCTTAATATCAATAACAAAAAAACCAGAATAGAAGGTATGGCACTGAAGATTGGCACATTCAAGTGTTGAAAATATGAAAAAGCTACAAGGAATGTCCACAGATATGCACTTAACTAATGACATAAAACACTTAGAACAATTTTATGAAACGTTGACAGAATCTAAACAAGTAAGAAAACCATTTAACACTAAAGCTACTAGAAAACTATAAATCATACATTCTGATGTTTGTTCTTCAGATACAGAAACCTGGGATAATAAAAAGTATTTTTTAACGTTCCTAGATGACTATTCTCATTTTTGCATGATATTTTTATTGGAACATAAAAGTGAAGTACCAGACTTAATAATAGAATACATTAGTATGGTTGAAACTAAATTTAATATAAACGTTCATAAGTTTAGATTAGACAATGGCGGAAAATATATAAGTAAACGGCTAAAAGAGTACATGAAAAAACGAGGTACTGTCCTTGACTACACTCCAGCATATTTTCCACAACTTAATGGAAAAGCGGAGAGACTCAATCGTACCTTACTAGATAAAACCAGATCCTTAATAATTGAATCAGAACAAGATAAAGAAATGTGGGGTGAAGCCCTTCGATTAGCAGCATACCTACATTACAGATCTCCAACTGAATCATTGAATTGTACTCCTTATGAAAAGTGGGAGGGGAGACCACCAAAACTAAATAATCTACGGGTATTTGACTCAGATGCTTATGCCAAAAACTTACAAAAAACCTTAAAATTAGACAAGAAAAATAAGAAACTTCTGATGATAGGACACACAAACAATGGATATCTGCTCTGGAACAAAGAGGAAAGAAAAATCGAAATACATAGAGATGTGGAATTCAATGACGAATCTAAAAATAAAATAGAAATCCAGATATTTCAAGATTATGAAAATGATGTAATAAAAATCGAGAACAAGAAAAAAGTAACAAGGAGGAGGATATCGAAGAGGAAAATGATGTTGAAGATGAAGAACAAGGAATAAGAAAATCAAAAGGAAAAAATTTTGGTGCCAAACCAAGATATCTATCAGAAAACTACGAACTCGACTTGGATCAGGAACGTGCACTACTAACATATCAAGAAGCCACTACAGAAAAAGATAAAGAAAATTGGGTCCGAGCAATAAAAGAAGAAAAAGATGCACATGAAAAAAATGTAACATGGATTCTCATTGATAAAAATGAAATAGGCACACAAATAGTCCTGAGTACCAAATGGATATTTAAAATGAAAAGTGATAGTAGATTTAAAGCTCTCTTGGTCATAAGATGATGCGAACAAAAACATAGCGTCGACTATAACGAAATATTTAGTCCAGTTGTGAATATGACAACGTTGAGAATAATCTTAGCCATAACAACAATAAAAAACTGGGACTATATTGGGTTCGATGTAAAGATGGCATTTTTTCATGGAAAACTAGAAGAAAATATTTTGATGGAAGTACCTGAAGGTTACAATGAACAAAATAAAGTTTGTTAATTACGAAGATCCCTTTACCATCTCAAACAAGCCCCGATGATATGGAATCAAGTTTTCACTAATTTTTTAAAACAAAACGGACTAACTCAGTTAAACTCTGAACAGTGCATCTTTATCAACGACACTAAAGACTTAATATTAGCCTTATACGTAGATGATGGCTATATTACAAGCAGTGATTCTCCAAAAATTTAAAATCTAATTAAAAAATCAATAAGTGAATTTGACGTGACTGCTTATAGAAGCCTAAGTTCGTTTTTAGGTATTAAATTTGAAAAAGTGCGGGACGGCTTAAAATTAAATCAAGATAACTATTCTCAACAAATCCTTGAACGATTTAACATGTTAAATTCAAAAAGTGTAGTTACTCCACTATAAAACTATGAAACTCCGGACACCAATCAAAACTGTAACATAAAATATCCTTTTAGAGAAGCTGTGGGAAGCTTGCTCTATCTAAGCTACCGTACCCGTCCAGATTTATCGTTCGCAGTGAATTATTGCAGCAGATTTGTTGAAAACCCAAGTGACTCCTCGGTAAGAAACATTAAACGTTGTTCACGGTATTTAAGTGGAACAATTGAAACCGGTATAAAATTTAAAAGTGACTCTAACCTAAACACTATTGAAGCTTATTGTGATTCTGACTTTGCTGAAGATGTCGAAACGAGACGAAGCACAACAGGATATATTATCTTCTATGGTGGTGGACCAGTAGCATGGTGTTCTAGACGACAGTCACTGGTCACAACTTCCTCAACAGTAGCAGAATTTGTAGCGGCAGCAGAATGTACAAAGGAACTTTTGTACTTAAGTGAAGTGATACATGAACTAACTGGACAAAGAGTAAGAATTAATTTAAATATTTACAATCAAAGCGCTATGTCCCTAATAAAAACTGATGTATTCAATAAACGTAGCAAACACATAGACGTTAGATACAAATTTATTACGGAGAAAGTTGAAGATGGACTTCTGAACATAAATTATTGTCCTTCGGATAAACAAATTTCGGACGTTTTTACAAAACCTTTGAAACGTGTTAAATTTGAGTATTTTAAAAATAAAATCGTTTATTATTATGTAAAAAAGGCACCTGTCGGCATTTAAAAGTTCTAGAAGAAAAAATGTTTTGATTAGGAGGGTAAGTTGAAGGAGTAATCGACAACATGCTAAGAGTATGAAACGCTTGGCTACACTGTGTTGTACATGAAGTTAAAAAATTCTGAATCGTAGTAGTAAGTTGTCAGTTGTCAAATATATGTATGTACTCATATGCTTGTCTTATTAAAATAAAAACTAATTTTTACAGTATCGTGCAGTGCATTTAATGAAACGTAAAACAACACAACGAATTCACGAAAGCAATTATACGATCACATCCAAAAATTTCACAAAACTTGGTTTATGTTTTACTTCGAACTTTGTACAATTACAGCGATAATGCGTTCCCAACACTTGGGTACAAAGTGAGCGTTGATAAAACATTTAACATATACTTCACCATAGTGAAAGTAATATATTATTTGTCTATGTACTTTACACTCTACACCACAGAGTTCACAAACGAACCACGAGAATCGACGAGAGTGCACTCCTAGTTCCCCGCTTGCTATCGGGGAACTATTATGAGCAATTTGTATAATATGTACAATTCTTATAATATGTACAATGTACACATGTTCTTGTTTATAGAGCTTAAGGCACCGGTAATCGATATTCTGTAGGGCAAGGTTAGCTACCAGTTTCTATCAACATAAGATTTTCAAATTACACTGGTGATAATGTTGAAGGTAAAAACATTCCTCGATCCACCTTTCTTCTGCAATTAATGGAAAATCTTAAACACATTTCAATGTCAAAATCAAATTATGATGGTGTCGATCTACAAATAGTTCAAACTGATTTCTCCCTAGGCGTTTACTCCGTCGTCTGACTGACACTGACACTGTTCTCGCTCCTCACCTCACCCATATATTATGAACGCACTCCTTATGTCATCAGAAATTTTCAGTTGAGCGTGAATTTTAATCTAATGGCAGTTTTATTGAAATACTTTTATCTTGTTAGGTAATTTCAAGGAGTAAATCTATGGCCTCAGTGAATAAACATATAAGTCAAATTTGAGAAATTGTTCAGGAGAGCCAAAAAACATTTCGGAGAGTTGTGGTGAATCGCAATACCTATTTGTTGTATATTCAATAATATTTCCGCATTCTGGAGCATAAGATTTGTCATTGGAAACATATTTTTGAAATATTAGTTTTCAAATTACAATTTTAATCGGCTTATCCGGTTACTCACAACTGAGTTTTTAATGATAACTCAAAATATTTGAAATAAACATATTTATTTTCATACATAGTATGTTATTCACGAACATTATTTTTTATAATATAAGGTAATATACAACACTAAAACCTGAGACAAACAATAGTAATGAGCATGGAAATAATCAATTTACATTATTTCATCGGGATCAACCTCAATCAAATCTGGATCGGTATCTGGAACATCAGCCACCTTTAAGTTCTCATAGAATGGATGAAATTGTTTATCTATGAGATGTAAAACTGCCATGATATCCTTTTTTTTTCTTTGTTAATTGGAATAGGTCCATTGTGTATTTTCGAAATAGTTAATGCACCTGATAGTTGTTTACCACGACGTCTAAAATTTACTGATTTAAATTTCTCCTCACTTATTAGAGATGATTTTTTATAATAAAGTATACCAATGTTCTCCGAACAATAACGTGCCCATTGCAAGTCTTTCCAGAGAAATTTTTTACCACTTTCAGAAATCTTTTTATTTACAAAACAACTTTTTAATAAATCGGCAAAATTTAAGAAATCATCGCATTCAATTAATATTACTTTAAATGGTTTAGTGCTTTTACATCCCCTTATTAGCTGTACCCAGTCATAAGGGTGATTTATTTTCATTGTGGTCCTTTTTTTGCTTTTTCGATGACTGAGTGATCCACATCGCATTACATATGCGTATGGCCAGGAACCAGAAATTTGTTATCAATAGATTGTATTGAACTTTTTTCACGTAATACTGCCATGAACATAGCAGCTACGGGGGTGTTTTTATTCTGACCCCCGCATGTATCCGAGTAAAAGCACACTTTTCTCACATCACTAGGAAAATCCACAATATGACGATATAGACAAAACGCTACCTGATTCGCACCTTTTCCCGAAACAGATTCATCCCATAGATAGCAGGTTGCTTCATTATGGACGGTGAGATTATAGGTCCATAATTGCCTTTTGTGAAATGAAATTGATGTTTTAAGGTAAGGAGTGGGTAAGCATTGCTGCAGATCAAAAGCAAATACAGCTACTGATCTATCTTCTTTCGCAATTTTTTTGTCATTTGCTTTTGACTCATAAGCTTCTTTAGCCAAAATGTGGTGATTATTTTGTTCCAAAATCAAGTTGGCCTTTTCATCTTCATTTGCATATATAAGTTTCATTTTTAATGTGTCACATTTGTAACAGGTGACCTTTTGTGGTTTTTTGAATGCTAATCCAAGTTTATGAAAATTTCTTGCATAGATTGTTTGTGAAACGCAATTTTTTCTACTCTCTTTATAAAGAGAATACATTTTAGAAATAGTTAAATCTGACTGAAGATACTTTTTTGATGTCGTCTGTCGGCAGTAATGACTTTCATATGCAGGAAAGCTTTGAATGTGTTTCACCACATCAGCCAAAACATCCTCAGGACATTTATTCTTTGGCGCATCTCGTCACCTTTGATCATTTTCAATTATGGTGGATATGGAGAATTGCCTATTTAGTATTATCTGATTTATAAATGCGTTTGTTTCTCCGAAAACATCAATAAAGCATTTTTTGCAAATTGGCTCTCTTACTCCGTTTACTGAAAGTTCGTACTTACATGAATAGTTACGATCCCTATCAGAATAAGTTCTTACTCGAGTAGTCTTTTTTTCGAAAACGCAAATCAGGGAAGACAAGAAGTTGGTTCTTTTGTCATGATGACCGAGCTTCCAATATTCTTTGAAGAGGGTATGTCTAATTTCATCTGAAAATCTATTCTTGCATTTCACTCTGCAATCGTGGTGGTTTCATAATTCTAGCTTTAACAGTGTTTCCCTTCTCATCTACATACTCTTTACCAGTATTTCTTGAAAGTTTTGCCATTTCCCTTTGTTTCCTTGCTCGACCTTTCTTTTTTACAGTTAGACAAATTTCTGTTCCTATACCTTCATTATTCATTGTGGCATTCTTGTTCTTTCTCTTTTTGGCCACCGGTTGCAAAATTTCTTCTTCTGATGAAGAAACATCCGTATTTCCAGCAACGAAATTTGGATCTACTGAACTATCGTCGTCAGAAAAATCCTGTTCTTCGTGCTCTTTTTCGAGTATTTGTTCTTCAAGTGAGAACTCTTCAGTGGAAATATTAGTTTGTTCAACTAAGGATTTTACAGAATACACAGCAGCTTCAACCTGCTCTTTTTCAATGTGAGGAAAACCATCTGTCAAAGTAGTACTGTCAACACAGAAAGCAGAAAAATCAGTATTTTCAAGTACATTATTTTTTATATTGCCGTCAATGTTTGGAGCATAGTGTTCCATATTTGAAAGATCTTGTATAACTGGTATTTCAAAATTGTCAAACAAATTTGAATTGTTCACGTCTATGTTAGAGGTTGGCACCTGGTTGTCTGTAGAACTTTATTCCTTCTGGGCTACCGAATTATGTTCTACAACAGTTTCATTGCAGGGCTTGAGTGAGTTTTGTGCTGAAACCCATTCTCGACTTCGCTGATAGGTTGATATTTCCGAAGCTATTTCATTCTGGAATACGAACTGACGATTTCTGCTATCTTCTTCGACATCTGGTTGATCTGTAAAGAAACAACATGACAGTAACATGGGCGTCGCCAGCCAACAGGCAATTTTTTAGGAACTTACCTGTACCGCTTTGTTGTTTCTTGCACAGAGACAAAATATGTGATGTTCTTCTATGCATTGTTACAAAACTCTTTGTTTTATCACAAAAGTTATTAAATATGCACTTTAAAACACAGAATACCGACCGGTATTATCAAAACTCATCAGACTGCATGTGTCTGACACTACATACTTCAAAATACAAACTGAATTGAAAAGCGTGAATAAACGGACATGTACACACATGTACAAGTCATGCAAAAATCGGAAGGCGTCTATAATGAGATAAGTGTACTTGTGCGATTCAGATCTTACGTGTTCAGACGTGAATAACCCGATAAGTTGACTTATCGGCTTATTAACAAAATAAAAATTCTGCCTCAAATAAGACAAGTTAAGTTATATACTATAAAAGTCAAAATTTATTAAGATGTTTGAATATTCACATAGCTGTCTATGCCACAAAAATACACCTTTTGACTTATTTGCTTATTCACTTGCTGGGGATCAATATCAAATAAATAAACACGAAGATATCTCATTTTAGCCATTTTATGGACTTATCTGCTTATTCACGGAGGCCTGAGAAATATGTTAAAGACAATCTCCTGGGTATACAAAATTATGCTGCACTAGTTTTTGTCAAGCTATTATCCCTGAATTCTCAGAACATTTGAATTTGTCCATTATTGACCTACACAGGATAGCGCGTTTTAGACATTAGGCATATGGCACAAGTAAGTGTATTGAAACAAGTTGTACAAATCAGTAGGTGTAATATATTTACCAATGTCGAAAATTAGCATGTCTTTATGTCTCTTTCTTTTTTTTTTAGAAAATGTCGAGTTACGAAGCAGAACCAAAAGGTGTTGCACTTCGTTTTTAGTTGTAGGCAACTCAGTTCTCCGATAAACGAGTCTACTATTTAGGCAACTCTGTATACGGCTTGTTTTGACATTAGTAGTTGTATTTTCATAAAGCTCCTGACGCGCTATTGGCTCGTTACACGGAGTGGATTTTTGGAGTTCGTGATTTGGGAGCGCTGTCTATCGCGAGTTGAGTCTCATTTTTCCTTTTAGCGTTTGGTAGCAAGTAATGAACAGTGGTTCCTGGGTAAGTGTGGCGATTGTTGGAGTTGAATCGTAAAGAAATATTGAAGAAATAATAAGAATGATATGTTTGTGTATAATATATATGGAATGCGTCAATTTTGGTATACTGGGTGAGATGGAAGTAAGGATCGTATGAAGAATTTGAGTGTAAATTCAAATTCGTACAGTTAGTATTCGAGTCCAGTGTGTACTTAAAGCCGAACAAATCGTTCTTAGTCAGTATTCAGTTAACACCAAAGTAGAGATATACAGTCGCTACTATTGGTTACCTTATCAAGTTGAAACATAACGTTTTTACGAATTATTAGGTTCTTGTTCACCTTGCGATCCGAAAACCATTGAAGTTCGAACATTCATCAATTTGTACAATTCATTGTAAGTATGTATAAAGTAAACTATTAATTTCGACATTTACGTTGTCAGATTAAGATTATTAATAAAGTTGAATATCTACAACAGTCGACGAAATCCAATTAAATTATAATTGAAAACACCGGGAAAACTAATTATATTTGCTGATCTTTACAACTATCAGTTAAGAAGACAGTTTAAAAGTGAAGAACTCCCTAGATTTATCTGTTCATTGACGACTTGATATTGTAGGTTCCTTAATTGTCTTATAATTCACAATTCTTCAAGGAAATCCAGTGCTTGTTTCTTATCACAAATATGCAGTACTTCTAGTTCTGTGTTAGGTGTCAATGAATGTTTGGTGTCAAGTAGATGTTTTGCGAAATGGGATTTATCTAGTTGTTCTAATCTGTATGTTCGTAAGTGTTCACTGTATCTGATTTCAACATATCTGAGGGTTTGACCCAAATAGACAGTATTACATTCTGGACATTTAAGTTTATATATTCCAGACTTCTTTAATGGTAATAAGTTTGTTTTAACATTTAACAATTTTGTACTCACTTTACTTTCAGTTTTAAAAGAAATTGTTGTATTCGTTGCTAAAGATATTATCTTTGAAATATTTTTATTCATTTAGTGTGAGCAATATATGGTTTTGAAATTAAGTAAGCTATGAGAAATATGCTACTTTTCATAGCAGCTGTAGAAAAAGTACTTTTTCCACATGTTGCACTCTATACTCTTTCTACAACTGCACAAATTTAAAGAATGCAAGTAAATAGTTGTGTAAAAAAAGTCTAGGCATCGAGGAACCTCCACCTGCTGAAAAATCGTCTAGTCATCGAGGATATCACTACTGGATTCTCCATATAGATATATGTAGTGTAGGCAAAGTGCCGTGAGAAATGATATTTCTCACAGTGTGAGCAATATATGGTTTTGAAATTAAGTAAGCTATAAGAAATACGCAACTTTTCATAGCAATTGTAGAAAAACTTAGTTTTAATCTTCAAACCATTTTTTTAAATGGCAATAGTATTAGTTACAACGTGAGATACACACAATTTGAAGGAAAAGTGAAATGTTGCATACTTCAAAAATAGAACTGATATAATATTTAGAAGGAGAATATTATAGGGAACAAATATACCTACAAGAAGGAAGGAAGGAATTATAAGAGATAATTGTAGTAGACGTCATAAAAATGCATTATTGATTGACATGTACATACATCAAACTTTAAAAGTAGTGGACTTGAAATTTTGTTGACAATATTCTGTTTTGTAAGTTTTTCATTTTAGTTTTGTCGAAAGGGTTTTTTTGGTAATATTCTGAATTACAAAAAATGAACCATATAAGCCTCTTCGAATTTTAATAACCCCATTTTAAAAACAAATAATGAAATTAATTACTTTTCTTTTGTTACGAACTGCAATCACGGCGCAGGTGAGAAAACTTATAATTACTTTCACAGTTAGTCAATGGAAATTATCAAAACTTACCTCTCCATTACAGAAGCAGAAGAGTATCGCAACACAAAGGCCCTGAAATAATAGAAAATTCATTAGAATAGGTTTCAACGTCAATCAAAATTCATAATATCGATAGATTTCTGGGACAGCAATGGTATTTTTTCAAAATAAGCTGAATAAAAATTTGGAATAGGGGAGACTGTTGTATTGGGATGGGTTGCACACTGGGACATATCAAATTACCCATAAAAAACGTTATGGCAAAATCCGAATTAATTAGAATGACATTTAGCTGTACTGCCTTCCATTATCAGTTAAACATATTATCAGCAAATTGTTTAGTTTGTCTGAAACCGGCGAACATCTGATTTCTAAGAAGCAAAGTTTTTGTTTTCGCGTCGAAATTTAGTGAAGTTTCTGAGTTATTTACCATAAGATATATGGAAAAGTTTTTTTTTCGGATTTCATACAGTAATGCACTAGATTAATAAACTCTAAATCGTACAGTAATGGGTCACTTTAAAGCATAGCAACCATTACTGCATAAAACGTCAATGTCATTCAAAACGCAATTTAACAAGAGAATAATTAATTTATTTCAAATCTTTTTACAATAAATGTTGAAACAAAAATTATTTCAGTTAGAAAAGGATAAAATGTCTGACATCGCGCAATAACTAGTGGTTGCTAAACATTTTTTTTCATTCACCACAATCCCTATAGGGACTTCATGGGGTAGTCCCATTTGGACATTGTTGAATATCCTTTCAAAATTTTCCATTTTATTATCAATGCTTCCTTCCACATATACTTCAGCTACGCTAGTGGACTGCCATCGCCCATGCCATTTGAGATCCTGAATATCAGCGCCATTGTCAGCAAGAAAAGTTACAGATGTTCTTCTCAAACAATGACCGGTGTAGCTTGAAGTACCAGGTAGTTTTAGATATTCCGCAATTGTTTGTGGGATTTTTGCGAAAGTGTTGTTGCCAACTGGCTGTACTGAACATTTTCAATGGCTATAAAACCGGAAAAATCGATTGAGTTTTGGGTCTCAACAGTAAGTATTTGTAGTAAATTTTATACCCATTGCTGTCTGATCCTACTGAAATACAGGTTTTTGTTGTTTTGGTAACATGTAACGTTACTATCGGCATTGTTCCTGAATCCTCTAAATCTTCATTTGTTGAACTGCATAGTTCTGCAGCGCCATGCGCCATTCAACCCAAAAATTGATACCACTTCCATTAACAGAAACGTGTCGTTTGTAGCTTCATTCAAAAACTTAGTGACGTTTTCAATTGTCAAAACTTTTGATTTCTTAGATTCATATTTGTCGTTTTGACGTCCCAAAAAAGCTATGAACTTTTTATATTCTGAAATATCCGTATTTTTACTGATAACTATTGTGCTTTTGATTATAGAGTGCGTAGACCAAAAACTGGAAGCTTTGACGACTTTTGCCTAAAACAAATAACAAAATTAGTACTTATTTACCACACTTTAGCCATATAAAATAGCTTACCTTCTCGTGAAAGGAAGTCTGCCAGCATCAAATGTTTGTCAATGCCTTTGAAATTCTTGGTGTTTCTCCACTCGCAGAACATATTATATACAAGTTGGCAAATTAATTTTGGCAGTTGACGATGCGCGAGAAAGCCATACAACTTGACAACGCTGTAAACGCAGTTACCAGGAAGAGCAGGCGACAAAGTTTTAAAGGTTGTGAGGTTGCTAATACGTACGAGGGTAACACAATATTATTAATTTGGATTTAAAAATAATAAATTGTGGCACATGTATAATGCTATATAAAATCGAGTTTACAAAACCAAATAACATTAATTAGTTCATTATTGTTAATTAAATGAATAAGGAAATAAAAACCATTAGATTTTTCTACGAAAATTGTTTTTTTTTATACAGACATAAGTATTTATTGCTTCAAAAACCATCCGGGGAATTCTAAAATTACCCTTTATTATTTATTAAATAATAAATAGATTCCAAGAGACATAAACTTTCACGTTCACTTCAAATTAATGTCTTTTAAGTAGTCCCTTCATAATATTCGTCATTGAGGTTTATTTGTATATAAATTGGAAGTCAGGTAGATTTTGTAGATGAAGCGTACAATAAGATAAGGATTGTTAAACGACTTACATACTTACATACCTACCTGGTAAGAGTTCTAAAATTGTTATTCTTAATAATATGTAGTAGATAACAATGTAAAAATTCGGGTTTATACATAAAATTTGAAAAACAAATTGGGGAAATCGGATTAAGAGATGGTCTTATAAGTATATTAATAATGTAATTAAAATATTGAAGCATTTTTGTGGTAGATATGTCTACTTTCATATGTAAATTTTTGGGTTTTTTGCAAATAATTACTATGAAATTAGAATATCCCCTAACACTTCTGACAGAGGACTGGCAAAACAAAAAAATCTTGGTTCTGGGTGCCGTCAATTATTGTTTATTTAGAACTATGTACAGATGTGCTACAAATATTATATTACTCTAGTGGAATTCGTCTCTTATATCTACAATTTTTTAACACCTATTTACATTTTTATATTTGTTGCGTTTAATGTAGTCATACCTCATACAAACAAACACTAAAGTGACCAATATGTTTTAGAGGTACAGATATCATCAACAGTAAAATAATGATGTGCATCTACAAATGATTCTTCAAAATCACTTTCTATATCAACTTCATCATCCTCGCTATCTCCGTCTACGGCCAAATTAAAAATGATATTAGTGTTTTTAATTGAAACTCAAGGTCTCTAGTTAATTCCACAATATAATACAAGTTATTGAAAATTCTAAAAAATTGACAATTGTTTCGATGAATCAATATCATCGTCAGAATGACAAAAGTTACATTTCATTTTATGCCTACCTGATGTTTAGTAGTTATTTTTGGCTAGACCAAGAAGTAACCTAACTTGTGATTGGCTTAATATATGTTTATAGATAAAAGAAGAAGATGTGATATTACAAATATTGAAGCTTAGATATTATTAGCCCTATGGTGATATCCTGGATATCATTTTTCCAATTGAGATCAGTATAACTGTGCAATGATATAGAAAACCAGAAAAACTATATCTGCTGATCTTTACAATTATCACTTAAGAAGACAGTTTATTAGTGGAGAATTCCCTAGATTTAACTGTTCATTGACAACTTCATATTGTGGGTTTCTTAAATGTCTTCTAATTTCCAGTTCTTCAAGGAAATCCAGTTGTTGTTTCTTTTCACAAATATGCAGTACTTCTAGTTCTGTGTTAGGTGTCAACGAATGATTGGTGTCAAGTAGATGTTTTGCGTAGTGGGATTTATCTGGTTGTTTTAATCTGTATGCTCGTAAGTGCTCACTGTATCGTATTTCAAAATTCCTAAGGGTCTGACCCAAGTAGACAGCATTACATTCTGGACATTTGAGTTTATATATATTGTTGTATTCGTTGCTGAAGATATTATCTTTGAAATATTATTAGAAATATTTCCTGCATATGTGATGGTTTTATAAGTTTTAATTTCATCAGCTTGTTTAGGATATATTAGTTGTAATGCCACTTTTTCCTCTTTTTTACTAATTAGCTTATTTATCATATCTAATGGATAACCGTTAGATGTTGCTATTTGTCTAATTGTATTAATCTCTCTATCAAAATTACATTTGTTCATAGGAACTGAAAAAGCTCTATGTATCATTGAATTATATTCTGCTAGTCTGTGTGATACAGGGTGGTTAGAATTGAATGGAATTGTTACATAAGTTTTTGTTGGTTTTCGGTAAATTGAATAATCAAGTACATTATTAACTCTTTGAATTTTTAAATCAAGAAAATTGATTGAGCTATTTTCTTCAATTTCTAATGTAAATTTAATTTTCGGGTGTAAATTATTGATGTGGTTGAAAAATACATCTAATTGTCGTTCACTACCCATAAAACAAGCTAATATGTCATCTACATATCTATACCAAAATAAAATATTTTTCGAAATATTACTTTCAAAGATCTTTCTTTCTAAATTGTCCATAAAAATGTTTGCTAAAATAGGTGATATAGGGCTTCCCATTGGTAAACCTTCATTTTGAATATATATCTTATTGTCAAAAGTGAAATAATTCTGATTAATGCATACATCGAATAAATTAAGTATATCTGATATTCCTGGATTGATATTTTTATCTTCTAGTAATTTTCTTACAAGTATTAGACATTCTTTAGGAGGAATTTTAGTAAACATGTTAGTTACATCGAACGATATGAGTTTATAGTTATCTTGTAAGTGGATTGCTTTCAACTTTTTGATTAGTTCGATTGAATTTCTAATTGAGTACTGAGATTCATATTCGTAAGTATTGAGTATATTGTTGAGCTTCTTTGCCAATATATTATTAGAAGCATTAACATAAGAGACTACAGGTCTAATTGGTTTCGTTATTTTATGTAATTTAACTGTTCCATATAATTGTGGACAATGAGGATTCTTATGTATGATAGACCTCTTTTCGTAATCATTTAAAAGATAATTTGAATAATTAACAATATCCCTTACATTATTAGAAAACTTCTTTGTTGGGTCTGCTTTAAGAACTTTCACATCGCTGGATTCTATAAAGTTATATACTTTGGAATTGTAATTTTCAGTCGTCAAAATGACAGTAGCGTTCCCCTTATCAGATTTTGTAACTGTTAGGTTATTATTCTCTATCTTCTTTTTTATTGCGTTTAAAACTGAAATGTCATTTTTTGTTTGACGTTTAACTTTTGAAGGTTCAATATTTTTGATTAAATTGGCAATTTTTAATTTCTCATAAAGAAAATTATTTGAATTAGATTTTAAAGCTATTTCTGACTCGGTAGCTATAATTTGTTTAATATTATTCGTAAATTTAGGTGGTATGCTGTACTTTAAACCTTTATTTAAAAATTCTATTTCACTATTTGTAAAATTAGTGTCTGAAAGGTTTTCAAATCGTGGTGCAAAGTGTGTTGGTATGTAGGTACTTACAGTTTCATGATGTTTTGAGTATTGAATTTTATGTTGTGTGTGTTCAAGATTCTGTAGCTTCTTCTCTTGTTTCTTAAATTTCATATGCTTCATCGTGCTGACATTTTCTCTAATTTTGTCACCCAAACAGTCAAATTCTACTGGATGTAATTGGAATGTGAGTTTTGAATGTACAACTTTTATGTAGTTGTCTAAGGAGTCTCTAACTTTGAACCATTTCGTACATTCTGATTTTATCCAAACTCGTTGAGCACATTTTATAGTTTTTTGTGCCTGTGGTGTTTTAGTGTGACATTTTATATTCACATAATTTGGTATTACCTTTTTTCTAAGGCATTCTTGGTTAAACCAAATGTTTTGTGATGCTTTGTAACAACAGTATGTCAAAGTGGTTCATTGTTCATAAATTCATCTTCAATCTTTTCAAGGTGGTCACATCAAACTTTCCAATCATTTGCAGAAAATGTGTCAAAAAATTAATTACAGAACTCTTAAACCTTTGTAAAATTGAAGGTAACATTTCGTTTGACCACATAACCTAGCCTAACCAGGATAAGAAGGTGCAGCAAACCCCAGTGGCTGGATGACTCGAACACACTTTTTGGAAAAACTTGAAGCCCGTTGCAGATGCAGTACATTGTAATGCCGATAACATCATCATCTGTGATTCTACAATAAGTCGGGTCTTGGCCTCCTGCAGAGCCTGCCTCCATGACTGTTGGTGTTGTGCTGCGTTGCGCCAGTTTCGGATGCCGATGGAGCATGCATGCTTCCATCGAAGCTTTGGTCTTCCAATTTCCCTGTGCTATCTATAATTCGCTTTGCAATATCTCCTTCGCTAAATCTCTTGAGATGTCTGAGTCTTCCTTGGATGTATTAGGAGCCTAGTACAGCTCGTATAGCTCCTGGTTCTATCTGATATGCCATTCTCCATTGTCACATACTGGGCCGTAAATCCTTTGCAGTACTTTCCTTTCGAAAGTTTCTAGGGCCCTTTCATCAAACTTACTGACTGTCCAGCATTCCGAACCATACATGAGAGCAGGTCGCATGAGGGTCATGTAAATCAGGACTTTAGTTTTCCTAGTAAGGTGACGAGATTTCATGTGCTTCTGTTGCCCAAAGTAGCATCGATTTGCAGCAACTAATCTGTGTTTGCTCTCATTGGATACAATGTTGTCATTTGTCACCAGCGTACCGAGATATACAAACTCGCTGAGAGTTTCAAATTTATAATTTATCTATATGTATACTTGGTGGTTTCTGGCGTCCATATACAGGCATATATTTTGTCTTCCCCTCATTAACAACCAATCCCATGTTCCTTGCTGACGTGGCTAAAGCTCTAAAGACCAATTTTAGTTCGTTTTCTAAACGTGCGAAGTAGGTAAACACGTATGTTCTGTGACACTTTATCGGATGAACAGGCGGATGGCCAATGGGTGATTACCGATAGGAAGAAGTTTCCAGAGGGTTTACAAGAAGTAAAAGAAGTCTCTAGATGGTTAGCAAGTAATGACGGTAGCGTCTACCGGGGTTATGCAAAAAGTGTGTATGTTGTTACGTGTATAAGGTAGAGGGTGGTTTAGAAGAAGCGAAGGGGTTTTTAAGGGTAGCGTCTACGGGGATTACGCAAGTAAGGGTGTACGGGGGTTATGCAAAAAGTAAATGAGTGTGTATGTTGTTACGTGTATAAGGTAGAGGGTGGTTTAGAAGGAGCGAAGGGGTTTTTAAGGGTAGCGTCTACGGGGGTTATGCAAAAAGTTTTTTGGGGGTTTGGCCTGGGCCAATTGCCAAAATTTTTGGGATAATGACGGTAGCGGCTACGGGGGTTATGCAGAAAGTAAATAAGTGTGTATGTTGTTACGTGTATAAGATAGAGGGTGGTTTAGAAGAAGCGAAGGGGTTTTTAAGGGTAGCGCCTACGGGGATTACGCAAGGGTGTATACAAGAACGGGGGTTATGCAAAAAGTGTGTTTGTTTTTACGTGTATACGGTAGAGGGTGATTTAGAAGAAGCGAAGAGGGTTTTAAGGGTAGCGTCTACGGGGGAGGGGAGCGTCTACGGGGATTACGCAAGGGTGTATACAAGAACGGGGGTTATGCAAAAAGTGTGTTTGTTTTTACGTGTATAAGGTAGAGGGTGATTTAGAAGAAGCGAAGAGGGTTTTAAGGGTAGCGTCTACGGGGGAGGGGAGCGTCTACGGGGATTACGTAAATAAGGGTGTATACAAGAACGGGGGTTATGCAAAAAGTAAATAAGTGTGTATGTTTTTACGTGTATAAGGTAGAGGGTGATTTAGAAGAAGCGAAGAGGCTTTTAAGGGTAGCGTCTACGGGGGGTTGCGTAAAAAGTAAATAAGGATTTAGAAGAAA
Organism: Galeruca laticollis; assembly: GCA_963921935.1. Lineage (NCBI taxonomy): Eukaryota > Metazoa > Arthropoda > Insecta > Coleoptera > Chrysomelidae > Galeruca > Galeruca laticollis. The sequence continues at coordinate 145,827,636 of OY998176.1, read as the reverse complement.
GAAAATATATGGAGGATTGTGTGTGTGTAAGAGATGAGGGGTAGTGCTTACGAGGGGTAGGGGCTATGCAGTTAAGGGTTCTATATTTTGATATTCTCAAAGGAATGTTATTAGATTGATAACCAACATTTTTTTTTAAAACGGATATGTGTGTGAATTCATATCATTTTATAGAAGGTTTTTTATATTGTAATAAATGAAATCTCGCATTATTATGAATACATCTAAGACAAACAAACAGATTACAGCAACCACATTAGACGTTGCAACTTAGCAATAAGTGATGGGGATCTAACCATTGGTACAATATTTTGAAATTCTCAAAGGAATGTTATTAGATCGATAACCAACTTTTTTTAAAACGGATATGTGTGTGAATTCATATCATTTTATAGAAGGTTTTTTATATTGTAATAAATGAAATCTCGCATTATAATAAATTCGCTTAGTGGGTAATATTTGCAATAGCAAACACGTGCAAACCAAATCATTTATTCAGACAATAGCGAACTTGTTTCAAAATATGATAAGATTGGAATGTCATGATAAGGGAATATTACTTCATATTACGGAATATTACTTTAGTATCTTTTAAAAAATATATGATATCAACTTGATATTGTATTAGTCATTTACGATAAAATCTAAACTGAGTTTATTCATGAAACAGCAGAATCTAGTTTTCTATCGAATTAATAAAAATAGATTTTATGTTGCAGTTTTTTTAAAATCATATTTAACTGATGTCTTTTTTTTTATACGGGGTATTTTGAAAGTCTTGAAAGCATGTGCATGATTTCTTTTCTAATAAATGAATGAGAGAATTGAGTGTTTGTATCACAATGTCATCGGAAGAGTATAGACGCAAATTGGAGGAATTTTCTAAAAGCGTTCGAGAATTGAGTAAAGATATTTCAATTTATGAAAATAAGATTAAACTGATAAAGCAATTGGAGCGAATGTGCTTGGAGGATAACGTCTTCAAAAATCGCCGCCTACAAAAAAATATCCACAGAATTGAACCGGCTACAATATGATGAATAATACAATTCGGGAACAACAAGATGCCATCAAGGATGAAATTAATAATGTTTTTGCAATGACATGTATAATTTTAACATCAGTATTTATTTTAATATTGAAAATTATATTGAATATTGTAAAACGAAAGTTTAAGTCTTCATGTAATATAGACATAAATGAGTATACAATGTGTTTCAATAAAACAACTCATAAATTTTTTCTTAAGAAATTCAACAAGAACTTTTACGTTTTGGATACAGAAGGTTCGGGAACAACAGGATGCCATCAAGGATGAAATTAATAATGTTTTTGCAATGACATGTATAATTTTAAAATCAGTATTTATTTTAATATTGAAAATTATATTGAATATTGTAAAACGAAAGTTTAAGTCTTCATGTAGTATAGACATAAATGAGTATACAATGTGTTTCAATAAAACAACTCATCAATTTTTTCTATTTATTTGAGTAAAATTACAATGGTATTACATTTAAAAACCAACATCGTAATCGTTCTACATTAATTTGTGTACAATTGAAAGCCCCATCGGCATGACAGGCATTCGAATGTTTTTTTAAACTTTCCATGGCTGAGGACGTTCCATCAAACTTGCAGACATCAACAACAGTTGTCGTAGAAATTCCATATTCTTCACATTTCTTTTGTAAAAATTCATATTTCTGATTACCGCGAACGTAAATACAATCGACATTAGACATTGTACTTCCATTCCATGGATATGGTGTTCCAAAAAGTTGTTTGTTATTTTATCTTGATTGCTTAGCAAATGAAAGGGTTGTGGCGGCTTAAATATGTAGTGTCTATGTTTATATCCGATTTCGATGGACAATTCCCTAGGATGGAATGTACCCTCGATAATGAAGCCTTGAATGTCAATGAATGCTATTCTCATCGTGGTTTATTTGTAACTGTCTCGCTGTGTATTTCAACACTGGTATTATATGATCCTTTTGATAATTTCCGGTAGGGGGTAATACTCTAATGAACAGTCATGTATAATTATACAATATGCTCTAGTATTTGCAGGGAATCCTACACCTACTTCAATTTCCACTTTTATATCAACTGTCGATGCCCTCATACCCTCCTCCTGTTTGGAACAGTCTATGACAAAGAGAGCACGATCTTTGAATGCTTCATAGTCCAATGTTGGATGTACTATGCTGGAATTGGTATAGTTTCTATAGAATGAGGCGTAATTATGATAGGCAAGAGTATAGTCGTTTTTTCCGAAATCCATCTTTAATCGTTCGGTGGGCCAAAAATCTCCGTTCAAAGCCAATCTTACATTGTTGGTGTTCAAGTGATCGAATTGCGAAGGATCGTTTGTCTTCCTGTTGCGTCTATCTATTTGAAAGCATACGATAACATATCGAGGTCTCTCGACAGACGAGCTCGTTTTAACTGACCAAATCTCATTTTTAGCGTCTTTCGTTAACGTAGGCAATACACAAAGTTCCCATTTCCTGAACGGAATGAATATTGGTCGATCACTTTTTATTTGCTCCATCATACGTAATTTTATTTCATCGTTAGGATAGACGTGTTTAACTTTCAATGCCATGCTATCTATAACAAACTTTATTGTAGTGTTAGATGTCGTAGTACCTGTTGTTACTTCATTTACTATTACAGCATCGTTATCATGACGAGCACGTATGAATCGAAAAGTTTGTTTTCCATATGTGATTTTAGTATAGTCATTGAATACATTGAAAATGTGTTTCAGAGGAATCAACAAACTAAACGATTTATCAACATCATTCAATAGCGGTTTATTGGGATAATTCCAGCCAGCTAAAGCCATTTCTTTCGATTGTGGATTATAACACAACAAACTTCTTGCGGTAGTTACTATACCGGGATCTCGTACTATTTCTATTTCCTTTCCACTTTGAATGTAGGAACAAGAATCGAAGAGGAATGCACCGCAATTTGGCGTTAGATTAACATGTCCTCCTCCGCCACTAACTTCTAATTTTCCCTTAATTTCAAGTTGAGTTTCGTACATGAGAAAAAATGCGTCAGTTTGTTGTATGTCAAATTCCACAGAATCGCTGTTATTGAATGATTTCACATAAGGAACATAGGTGTGAAAATCTTCTTTTCTTATCGACTCTTCATATTGTGGATCTCGGTAAAGGTCAAATATCGAAGATATTTTCGTTGATGGTGGTGTCCTATCAGAACGCACGTACTTTCTTTTTAGTGTCATTCTTCTTCAACTTTAATCCGATTGCTTTGAGAAACGCCCGATTTGCAGGAGTTAGATGAAGCTTAGTTCTTTTGAACGATCTGCAAGAGACTAATTTTGTTGTAGATGATGAGGGACTCTTATAATAGTCGTTGTTGATAAGTAGACCCATTAACGTTCCAATAGATGTAAAAGTAACGTGCTTTTTTCTCCTCGAAAATTTACTGGTTCGAGATCTTGATTCAACACTCTTACGGTAATGTTGGTGATTTCGTTTGTGCTGCTCACAGCTAAGTAAATCGGATTGTTTGGTCGTTCGTTGATTGCATAACCAGGGTCCACTGTAATTGGGAAACTGAATATTGTATGAGCAGGCTTATCTCCGTCAAACGATCCTTCAGCAATATTGCAATCGAATAGTAAAGTTGATATTTTACAAATGTTAACATGTAGATCGGAACGGTGGACTTCACCAGGATCTAGTATCTTTGGAGAAAATCCTAGTATTTTACTCAAACTATCAGAGTATTGAAAATCGATGGCGTGCTGTCGACTGTAAATTTCACACTGAAGAGTGTTGTTGTTGGGCTTCAAAGATATATCGGCCACAGTTGTATCCGTCTTCAATTTGAATTGATCGATGAGATAAGCTTCAATATCTGTGATTTCGTAACATCCTGACGGGAAGTTAATGGTGATGAGTCCTTTCTTACGATCATTTTTATTGTATAAATAAAATTTCTCACCATCGATATTCGGTATAGAATGATACGAATGAAACCCCAACACACCAATAAAGTATTCTTTTTCAGGTTTCAATATTATCGGTGTGGGAGGAGTGAAGGAGAATTCATTCGATGTGGACGTTAAGTTCAACAGTTGAGACATGACTGTGATGTTTATGGGAGTGGTGTATTTAAATAATATTACTAGATTAGAAAAAACAATTTTATTTTTTCAAATAATAATTACATGCATGACAGTTGCGTTGTGAGCTAACCGGACCATCGACATGAGTACGTTGATCCGGTCGATTGTAATGCACAAAACAAGGCAAGCAAATTTGCAAGTTGAAATTCGATTGATATTCTTTTGGTAATTTATGCCAATTGTCTAATAAATCCCAAGGTTTAACTCGCTCTACCAAATACTTTAGAGGAATAGTTCTCAATTCGGCACTTGTAAAAGACGACAACAATTGTGTTTCGCCAACCAACCATGCTTCAAACATTATAGAGGAATTGCAAACACAAATGTCCACAGTTGATCTGATTGTAATTTTGGTATTGCTCGTAATTGTAAAATATTTTACTGCCAGCAAGATAAGTGACAAGTTCTCTCGGAGGCTTCAGATTACCAAATGAATCGAAATATTCGACGCAGTCATTCATCTTCCTATATGCTACCCAATGCGTGCCTGAGTTTTTAGACACATCCAAATTTAGTATTGCTGATTCACATCGTCGAGGTCCGTTTTTCGGTAGAGAATCGCGCATGTACACATCTCGAAAATATTTTATTTTCAATAATTTGGCAAACTTGATTAATTCATAGTCGAATAATGCTCTATTGGGTAGCTTCAATGGTAGTTTTTTTTCAAGAATAATCCATATCCACCTTTAGCGTTCTTTCGCAAATACAATCCTTTACCTATAGGCTCCATAGCTTTATTATAACGATGATCTTCTTCCAATTTCTTTTGAGCATTTTTTGCATCGATCACAGTTTTCGCAATTCCCGCAGCACCGCCTGATAATGCTCCCAAAGCTGAAAGTCCAGCGAAAAGAGGTATTAGAGGTAAAAATCCTCCAGATTTAGCTACAGGTATTATTCTAGGTATTGGAACATGTTTTCGGCCTCCGAATTTTTGAATAAGAGATTTTGCTGCTCGCAATGCAAACATCGCTGTATCTGACAGCGAAGATCCCTTTTTCATGGATTTCTTCACCTTCATAACAACATCACGATGAAAAGATCTACGACGCTTCGGCTTCATACCCATTCCCAACTTGCGTTTGACCTTCATTCCAGTGGTAACGAGCCAGGCGGCTGCCTTTTCACCTAATTTAGCGTCTTTTGACTTTACTCGCTCCCAAGCGGCGTTTTCTAGTACCAAATCAGCTTTATGACGATCTGTGAGTGACTTGTTAGATGCGTATACGATATCGTGATTTTTGCAAGCTGCGTAGAGAGCGTTGACACCTGTATCTCCTCGTAGTAGCCGTTTTTTCAGACGCGTTCCAGCTATATAAATAGAGGATTTAATATTGTGAAAAAATAAAAATAGTAAAACTTACGTCCACAGTATTGGTAGCCAGGAAAATGAAGCTCAAAAGGCAAATTGTTTATGAGTGAATTTAGCACACCTTCACCTTCGTTAATCAACATGAAGACTGACTATTTGTTCACGATGGAACCTATAATTATAGCTGCACTGTTTGAAAAGTATCATAAGATGGAGATTGTTAAACAAGAGCAGTCATTACCGATTGAGAATTTTGATAGCGTTTTGGAAGATAGACGTAGCCGAAAACATGGACTTTTATTACCTGATTCGTTTCGTGCTATTATTTGTGGCCCCAGCGGATGTGGGAAAACAAATATTGTGCTATCATTGCTGTTCAATCCAAATGGTGTAAAATTTAAAAATGTCTACGTTTATTCTAAATCTCTATATCAACCAAAATACCAACTGCTCGAAGAAGTATTGACTGGTGTAAAAGGTGTGGGATATTATCCGTTTAAAGAAAACGATGAAATTGTAAGTCCTACACAATCCAAACCGAATTCGATTTTCATTTTTGACGATGTGTCATGCGACAAACAACAAACAATTCAAGAATATTTTTCCATGTGTAGGCACAGAAGTATTGATGTCTTCTACCTATGTCAGACTTATTCGAAAATACCAAAGCAGCTAATACGTGATAACTGCAATATGATTGTAATATTTAAACAGGATGAAATTAACCTTAAACATGCCTTCAACGAACACGTTTCCCCCGACATGTCATTTGAACAATTCAAGAAAATGTGCTCTGAATGCTGGAATGATAAATATGGCGCTTTGGTTATTGTTAAAGACTTTGATTTACAAGATGGTAGATATCGTAAAGGATTCGATATGTACATAAAAATATAATAATTATTTAACCATTCATTTTTCATTATGATGTCATCTGATGCAGACGCTGTGCGAAAACGAAAAATTGCAGATCTGAAACGAATGATTAGAAAAAAGTATTTATCTTTTAAACTGAACAAAACTGAGCATGATGAGACACTAAATAGAATTTTCAAACCTATATCTAATCCACTCAAAGATATCGTAAATATTATGAATACATCTAAGACAAACAGGCAGATTACAGCAACCCTACCTCCACCACCACCACAGCCCACATCATCTAAAGAGAAAAAAGAACATGTCCCCAATTTTATCAGTGATGAAGAATTATACAGTTATGATCCGAAAAATGAATCAGTATTTACGGATGATGATGATGATGGTGAACCTCAAGTGAATACTAGTGAACATTTCTCACCACGAACAGTCAACGAGTACATCGAACAATATCCTACAATGGGTCGACAATGTGTCATCGATTTCTTTAACGGAGACTCACAAATCGATGATTTGTACGGTCCAAAGTATAATGCTGAAAACGATCAGTGGACTCTGGGGAATAAACGCATAAACTTTGACGCAAAAAACGGAGATATATTCGTAGAAGGAGATAAAGGATGGGATAGAATACCTGCTACTCCAGGTCTTTACCAATTACTTTTCTACCAACATCCCAAATATATCGAAGATGATTTACCTACATACAAAATATTATTGGAACGAACGGGGGTTCATTTGAAAAAAGATAGAACATTAAAAGGTTCTCAGCGGTGGAAATATATTAATATTATTAAAAAGCAATTTATTATAAGACGAAACACTACCACTAACATCGTAGGTAAAGGATTACCTGATCACATCATGACCTATAATGATAAAGATATAGAGCACGTTTACTGGGACGATGTAAACGAGATTGTTGAAAGACTTAGAGAGTTAATAGCTTCCAAGAATGCAGGTAACACTTCCAATGATAATGAGATTGTTGCCATTATACATGAACTTCGTGAAGCCGATTATATACATTAACCATCGATTGATTTATGTTCATTTTCAAAATGAGTCTCGACAAGTTTGGTCGACATTCTGACGCATATAAAAAGAAGTATGATACAAATCTCGAAGCACGATTTAAAAAAATCGAAATAGCTCAATTGTCGTTGAACACAAGTATTCAGCAAATAAATGATAAAATAAAATCCTTGATAAATAATGGATCAACTCAAAAGTATGTGGATAATGCAATAGAATCAAATAGAAAATTTATAGTAAACATACTTGACAAAAAAATGAAAGATACATTGGATGAAATACATAGAAACTATGATTCAAGGATTGCTACTCTCAATACAAACATTCCGATAAAAAAATATGTCGATAATCTCGTTTCATCGACAAATATCAGCAGACAGATACACCAATTCGCAGAAAAGTATCACACAAAGTGTCTAATCAGCTTTAGGGGCACGAAGAAATTCAACAAGAACTTTTACGTTTTGGATACGGAAGGTACGGCTTTTGTATTCCCTTTTGATTGTAAAATTGAAAATTGTAAACATTATGCTTCTGATGGCAGCGTTTCATTGAAGAATAATATGGAATATCAGTATCAACATTTAAACGGCCTTAGCATGAAGAAGAACGATAAAATAGAATTCAAATTGGGTAGTAGAGATTATTTTTGTATGGATTTTCTCGTACAGTGTAATTTAGAAGAAGAACAATAATTGACCTTTAGAAATATATATATATATATATATATATATATATATATATATATATATATATATATATATATATATATATATATAACAAAATAACCTTCTTTGTTCACTATACATCATGTCTGCAGACAGGATTCAACTTGTTAAAGAATTGCATAAACCGATTCGACGAAATTATCCACGTCGACGAACAATAATCAAAGGTCTTGATGACTTATGGCAAATGGATTTAGCCGAAATGAGACCTTATGCAAAGCATAATAAAGGATTTAAAATGATTTTGGTGGTTATCGATTGTTTCTCGAAATTCATGTGGACTCGTCCACTCAAGACGAAAACAGCCGAAGAAATAACACGAGCATTTTCGAGTATTATCAGGAGTCGAACACCAAAAAATCTACAATCAGATCAGGGAACGGAATTTTACAATAGTAAATTCAAATCGCTAATGAAAAACATAATATCAATCATTATAGTACATTTAGTACGAAGAAAGCTGCAATTGCAGAAAGAGTTATTAGAACGCTCAAAACGAAACTCTATAAACATTTCAGCTTAATTGGGAAATACCAATGGATCGATATTTTACCTCAAATCACAAAGGAATACAACGACACAAAACATAGTAAAACTGGATACAAACCATCAGAGGTGAATCGAAGTAACGAAAAATTGATTTTAAATAAGAAATTCAGTTATTTGAAAATCGCCGGACCCAGAAAATTAAATGTGGGAGATATTGTGCGAATAAGTGAAGCGAAACATGCTTTTGAAAAAGGTTACACTCCCAATTTTACAACTGAACTATTCAAAATTACGAAAGTCAAAATAACGAATCCTGTAACGTATTTGATAGAAGATATGACTGGATCGCCAATTAGAGGTTGTTTCTATGGAGAAGAATTACAAAAAACCAAAAATCCCCACATTTATCTCGTTGAAAAGGTGTTGAAGAGGAAACGTAACAAAATGTACGTTAAATGGTTAGGATTAGATGAAAAACATAACAGTTGGATTAACACTGATGACGTAGTAGTATAGATCACCAGCAACCAATCAACTTTAATTGAGTGGAGGACAGAGATAAACATATAAATTGATCGACATTAGTTTAGAAGTCATCATAATGAGTAGTCACGATTCTGGGTATTATAGTGTTACAATGTCATGTAGTGATAATAGTAGTTATGATGAAGAACCAAATTATGATCGTGATTTAGATCAAATTGTACTTAATTATGAAATTGCAATAAGAAAAGAAAGACATTATTTATTGCATACAGTTTTCAATGTTGGTCGTCGATTTGAAGTTGGATGTTGCCTGAGTCCTGTCAGAACTTTTGCACCTGCCATCATTTTATCATCGTTTATCGTGGAACCTCCAAAAATGACATTCAATACTTTAGAATGGGATGAGATCATAGAAGTGCTGCATAAAAGTAACGAGTTATTCTTCAATTCTCCAGATGATGATGTTGTAGATTCTAATCCCATCATGTTGTACCAAGATTTTTGTCAAATAACTAAAGTTATTTATGATAATCAAAAATTTTTGAAAATTCAGAAAGATGATGTAACAGTTTTCCTCGATGAAGAAGAAGTTGTAGAAATTCAACGTGTTCATGAGAATTTGCTTCAACATCACATTTCAATTTTAAATAAAGTGAACTTTTGCGATTTTTATTATAATATCATTAATTTATTAAAAACATTTATATCGAATCCAATATGTGGCTTTTCCAATTGTTTAGATTTAATGTATGCTGTTTGTGATATTTATTCTTATGACAACAGCAGTTTAATAGGAAGAGCACTTAGAGAATATCTGTACTATTACAAAGTCCATGTAATCAATGATTTAACATTATAAAATTATGAAAATATTCTTTGTTTCATTTCACCTCTAACACAAGTAATGCTGATGATGAAAACTTTTATGTTGATTTGGAATCAGTATTGAACATCGAAAGTGAAGGATGTTTCTTTTACTATTAATAATAATTCTACCTTTAGTGACATCTGAGAAAATTGATGTAAATTATCGAAAGATTTGGATATGTTAACAAGTCGGAACATGATATCACAAATATGTCATCGATTTTAAAAGCTTTCCAAGAGAAATTAAATTTTCCTGTAGATGGCACTCTAAATCCTGCAACTATTCAACTATTAGAGCGACCTCGATGTAGTGTAAATGAAAACGATCATGATGATGAACATTCGTATCGCGTTAGAACAAAATGGGAAAAAGACTAACCTAAATCGGTATTTTCCTCAAGCATCACCGTCATATGTTGCTGAAAAGGCATATTTGGCAACAAAATTCCAAATTTACAATTTAAACACCAGTCTAAAGGAACAGCATGTACTACTTATGAAACTTCAAATCGACTTAATAACGTTAAAAATTCTTGAAAACCTGTGGGAAGGAGCTAGGATAAAAAATCAAGTTTCAAGGTTATATGAATATTGTTTTATTAATTGTATTTATATACATATTACATCAAATAAAAAAACAGTACATATTACATTAAAGGCAAAATGAAAATTATACATTTGACAGTACATATTAAATATAGTTATACAGATAAAAGCAAAAACTGAGGAATTTGAGCTTGTACAAGAAAACTTGAAATTTTAGTAATACGATTACAAATTATCTTAGTACATAGATCTACCAAACTCTTCATCTGAAAATAAATTCCAATCAATTTATTATAACTCCATAATACTATAATGTCCCAACGGAAGAGTGTCATGTGAACCAGGTATCAAATATCTTTTATCATCTGATGGGTTTAAAGCAATTTTTGTCTGTTCAATGGTGTATACATCATGTAACTTTGATAGTATACAACGTTGAGTTGCATGCATGAAACACTCTTCTTGAGGATTTTCTATAAATTTCTGCAAACAGAGAATATAATCATCAAAAGTTATTTTTTTCTTTACCACATTAGACTTAATACCTTTAGCTTTTTTTACATCGTTTTCCTCACCTAACACTCTGAAGGCATACTGTTTAGAACGTAAACCTACAAAATGTGTCATAATTTTTGAGTTATTTTCATCCTTCATAATTCCGGGTACTTTCTTATTAGCTAGAGGAATATCCCACACATTATTTACAGGATAATCACTAGTATCAAAACGGTGAATATCCGCCTTTATTACTTCTTCATATATGTTATTATCTGAATTTCGTATACTAAACTATCAGTATCGGTATAAAGTAATTTACATTGTTCAGGTGAAAATTTGGTCAGCATATACTCATAATGAAATTCATAAACACATATTTTTGAAATATCTAAAATTGCTAATCCTATATAAAGAGGTTTGTCAAATACAATTTTAGTTTTCTTAAGCTCTATAGCCAATAAAGGATTCTCAACATCATCGTTAAATATAACACGACTATGGAATGTGGGACTTGCAATTAAATTTCTAGCTCCTCGTTTGCCATACCACGTTCGAACTAATTTCACTAACCGATGTTCACGCAAATTTTGCATCGTTTTCCCGAATACTGCATTATTCATAAGTTTATACAAATTTTTCTCAAAATTATTTTTTGCGTGGGATCTCATCAAAGTATTCAATTCTATATAAGGCTTCAACCAACAACTTTGCTGAAATTTTAATACCCTATGAACTTTCTTAAGCAATAATCCATGAGCTATAGCTTGCTTTAAATTTTTGTAATGTATAATATAATTTTTTTTATTATACAGAGTAGTCATTAATTTCTTTTGTTTAGAATTTGGTGGTGAAATATGTTCTGCACAGAATGGCAGATCTTTGTGTAGATCGTGTTTATTTTTTGGATACTCTAAATCAACCTCGAGCAGGTACCCTTCAGGGGAATCATCTGGAATTTGAGTTATATCAATATTATGATCTACCCATTTAAATCCTCCGTAGGGAAGCTCCTGACTCATAGCCCAACCATAAAGATTATTAATATCTGTATATAAAAGATACTTCACAGGTTTGTTTTCATTATACGTAGGCATATACTTGTTGTTGGCTTCGCCGTATCGATTACAACACTGGGATATTCCACCCCTTATACCTCTTTCAAAAAATAGCAGCATATCAATATCTTGCACTGTCTCTAATTTACAATGAGTATACTTGAGCATACAATCCCAAGTGTAGCCAGGAACTGTATAATAATGACCAGGATCCAAACCATATGTTTTCCAGCAAGTATCACGAAATGTTTCAAAAACAGACGCTAGAAGTAAAATATCTGTTTTCATATACAAGTCACTGTAATCAGCAAGGGTTTTCATATTAAATGCTGACCAAACTAATTTTGCATGCCTATAGTCAATATCTTTTATATGTTCATCGTTAAGTTTGTTGTAAAAATATTCTTTACTAGGTAATGCAGTTTCATCTAATCACTTTATATCATCTAAGTAATCATAAAAAAAACACCTTTTCTAGTTAATAAACTAAATTGTTCAGTATTTAGATTAGAAAATTCTTTTCTAAGTGGAATGAAATTTTCTGGTTCTAATGTTGATACCAATGAATCTAATGAACATCCCATAAATCTAAAAGAGTCTATAAATCTAAACCTAATATTTGTATTATTATCCCAGATTGTAAAACTTATGTATTTTTCTTTATTAACAGGTAAAAGTTGAACATAATTTCGGTTAGCTAAATCTCTAATCTTGAAATGTGAATCATAACCACTTAGGTTGTGAAAAACTACTGGAATGACAAATGATTTTTTATAATTAAGATTACAGTGGTTGTGAGCAAAACCTCGAAAATTACCTGTTAGGTGACAATGTTCCCTAACAATCTTATCACCTTCCTTAAATATCTCCTCACAAATATGACATTTATCTGAAGCATCTTTTAAATTCACTTCAACATTCATTGGTTTAACATTTTTTAATTTTGACATTACAAATTTTGCAATATTTTCAATTTTATCTACAAACCATAACATACAATCAGAACTTCGATTACTATCATAAAATGACCAGTTATCGTTAAAATTACATTTAAAATATAGTCCAGCACTATAAGCTTTATGTTTTTGATACCTAGCACTTCTCGTTACCGACTGCGAACCATATCCCTTTTGAGATTTTATTCTAGCATCTACATCAATATAAGGAATAAGTAGTGATTCAAAATCTGCATAAATAATAAAAGGTACTTTTTCTTTGTATACAAAATTTTTAAACTTGACATATGGATCTTTAGAAAACTCAATTTTACAATTATTATCAATTTTTTCACAATATTTGAAATGGTGATCCAATTTTTCTTGAGAAACAAAATAATTCAAATATCTATCACATATATATTTTTTCCTAGTATTTTTAGAGAGTTGCTTGGATAAAAGTCTTAACAAATCTTTTATCCAAATATAGTGATACTGTATATCATCATTAAAATCATAATCATCATTATCTGACTCTGGTTCGCAATCATTCTTTTTAGGAAAATATTTATTTTGAATAATCAGTAAATTGACATGCTTTTCTCTTTTTTGTTTTGTTAAACGTACTGGCACAACACTAAAATTTGATGGTCTGAAAATTTCCAATTCAAAAACATTAACCGAAATATTAACATTATTTCTTTCGAAAGTTGTAATCTGATTTGGGTGTACAGGAAATGTAAGACCGTTTATGTTCAAAACTTTGCTATAATGAGGATATGAACAAGTACGTGTAGGATTTTTATTAATAACGCAAGGGAACAAAGCTGAAACAATTGCCCAAGCAAAGCATGCATTATCGTCATTCTGAACGTTGATACACGCCTTTCTTTTAGCTATTATGTCTGGTAATTTAATATATGATGATATTCCACTAGCCACCTCGTATTTATTTATATTGATTTCCAGAGATATAATTTTACTTAAGGCCCACCCCGATCCTTCCTCAGAATATTCTGAAAGTTTTCTTAAAATGACATCTCTTACATTAACTGCAAACCATTTTTTAAAGTCAGTTGTCTTATCAATTATTTCATTTTTTGTAGAAAAATATTTTTTTTCTGTAATTTCAGTATCACCTGATTTTCTAATAAATTCTGCACAAAAACAAGTATTTACTTTCAACATATTGCATTTTTTTAATGCGTTTTTCATTCTAGTGCTGAAAAGAAACAACGAATCATCAAAAAACTGTAAGATACCTTTATGAGATTTATTTATAATAATCCCGGTTCGAACTCTACTTTCAAAAATTGAATTAATATCTTCCCATTTTACTCTATTACTTCTTTTTTTATTATTAATAGTAAGCCCCTTTCCAGATTTACTTAGATTCTGAATTATTGTTCTAAACCGCTTTAAGTGACCCAAGTTGGTTTGTAGTTTACGTAATGTACCAATGGTTAGATCCCCATCACGTATTGCTAAGTAGCAAAGTCTAATGTGGCATTTAGCTTGTTTTGACCATTTTTCTATATCATAAATAGTACAATTTTTTTTTTGAAATAAAATATTTTCAATTGCTTGAAACTTTTTAACAATATTATCAGTCAGGAGAGCTATTTCCTCATTTTCAAAAAATTATAAAAACTTACGATTTTGAAAACTGAAGCTGTTCACCTGTGTCCAGATTATTTTTCAAGGTGTTGAAATTCAATATGTACTGTTTTGTTATGTTTTTTATACATTCTCCTCTATTTTGAAGAGGGTCCTAGGGGAAACCCTTTGGAAAGTTTGAAGTCCTAGGAATGTAATGCTGAACTTCCCCGGCGTAAATTGATTTACATGCGACGCAAATGCATCCGTCACTCTTTTGGGGAGAAATACTATATTTTCGTCCAGCTCCAGAAGTATTTGGACTCCAAATTGCCCCTGGTGCACCTTTGCGCTGTTTATTCTATGTGGTGTATCCCTTGGTAAATCTTTCAGTTTTATAACGGGTTTTATTTCTGCAAAAGCAGTGCTTATTGTATTGATCTCATTTAAAAAATTCATCTGTAATAAAGAAAGACTTATTTGAAAAGATAACAGAATAATAATAATAATAATTTAACAATTAAGTTTTTTAAAATAGTTAAAGATGAATGAAAAAAAAATAGTAAACTTACTATGAATTGTGGAACCTTAAACGACAACTTTTTACTGGAACCCTAAGTACAGTCTATTGTCTAGTATTTACTGTGAGCACTATTTAAAAGAATATTTTATTATAGAGGGGATGCACAAGTCCAATGAGTTATTTTTGATATCATCATCCTATTTCCAGAAAACTATATTTTTCTACGATTTCGTACAATCTAATCTGTTACTAACAATTATAAACTAGAAATCATGACATTCCAATCTTATCATATTTTGAAACAAGTTCGCTATTGTCTGAATAAATGATTTGGTTTGCACGTGTTTGCTATTGCAAATATTACCCACTAAGCGAATTTAATATAATGCGAGATTTCATTTATTACAATATAAAAAACCTTCTATAAAATGATATGAATTCACACACATATCCGTTTTAAAAAAAGTTGGTTATCGATCTAATAACATTCCTTTGAGAATTTCAAAATATTGTACCAATGGTTAGATCCCCATCACTTATTGCTAAGTTGCAACGTCTAATGTGGTTGCTGTAATCTGTTTGTTTGTGTTAGATGTATTCATAATAATGCGAGATTTCATTTATTACAATATAAAAAACCTTCTATAAAATGATATGAATTCACACACATATCCGTTTTAAAAAAAAATGTTGGTTATCAATCTAATAACATTCCTTTGAGAATTTCAAAATATAGAACCCTTAACTGCATAGCCCCTCCCCCTCGTAAGCACTACCCCTCATCTCTTACACACACACAATCCTCCATATATTTTCTTTCTTCTAATTACTTCTTATATACATCCTTATTTACTTTTTACGCAACCCCCCGTAGACGCTACCCTTAAAAGCCTCTTCGCTTCTTCTAAATCACCCTCTACCTTATACACGTAAAAACATATACACTTATTTACTTTTTGCATAACCCCCGTTCTTGTATACACCCTTGCGTAATCCCCGTAGACGCTACCCTTAAAAACCCCTTCGCTTCTTCTAAACCACCCTCTACCTTATACACGTAACAACATACACACTTTCTGCATAACCCCCGTAGCCGCTACCGTCATTATCCCAAAAATTTTGGCAATTGGCCCAGGCCAAACCCCCAAAAAACTTTTTGCATAACCCCCGTAGACGCTACCCTTAAAAACCCCTTCGCTCCTTCTAAACCACCCTCTACCTTATACACGTAACAACATACACACTTATTTACTTTTTGCATAACCCCCGTACACCCTTACTTGCGTAATCCCCGTAGACGCTACCCTTAAAAATCCCTTCGCTTCTTCTAAACCACCCTCTACCTTATACACGTAACAACATACACACTTTTTGCATAACCCCCGTAGACGCTACCGTCATTACTTGCTAACCATCTAGAGACTTCTTTTACTTCTTGTAATCCCTCTGGAAACTTCTTATTATCGGTAACCACCCATAGGCCATCCGCCTGTTCATCCGATAAAGTGTCACAGAACATACGTGTATTACCTACTGTGCGATGACATCTATATCGTCAGCATAGGCAAGGATCTGAACGGACTTGTTAAAAATATGGCCTGTGGTTTGTATACCTGCATCTCGGATGGCCATTTCCAGCGCTAAAATTAATAGAATGCAGGCAAGTGCAGTGTCTTAGTCCATTGAAGGTCTTTAGGGGGTCTGACTCGGCATTCAACATGAGACATTGTGAGCCTTACTAAATTTACTAGTTTTCGTGGGATATTAAATTCATCCACGGCTCTATATAATCTTTCCCTATTTACCGTGTCATAACGCAGATAACAACATACTAATAATATTAGATAACCATATGCATGTTAGAGTTGCAAGATAAACGGTATTGTATTGGTTACGTTATCACCACATTGTAGCCACATACTCCAGCCACTCGACGTGACCTCTTTTGACCCGTCCAACGGATAATGGATAATATAATAAATCCATGGACAAATGGTTGCTTAATCATCCACAGGTATTCCAGTTACTTTTTACAATATAGTGGATATAATTGGAAAAAATTTTGCAACCGATTTCACACGAAACAACATATGTAAAGGATTCCTACACACATGGATCTGTCTTTTCAATTTCGAAATATTCCAAGAATCTGATTATTTGTGCTCGTTTATTACAAATCGTGCAGAGCCTGAAGTTAAGAATTCTACTAATCCTGACATTTCTAATACAGACGGTTTGCCTTTAGGTAAAGACACTACCAGAGAGAAAACGGAAAATAATTTGTATTTGCATCTAACTCTCAAAAATAATATTGTTACTACCGAATCAATAAGACCTCATTTAAAGGCAGAATTCAGAAAGTTGAATCATAAAATAAAGAAAGTTACATCAATGATCCTAACCGACACGCCAGTGATTCAAGATAAGAAGCAAAAAGAAGCCAAATGTACCAAACACAGACGGTAAAGATAAAGGCTATCGCAATAAATTTATTTGCAGGCTACAGTAAGAGTGACGTGTCAATTAAAGATTTGTGTTATAACAGCATTTGCAACGGAAACAGATTATGATATAAATATCTACACATGGTCTTGTTATTGTGAAATATCCATTGAAGAAGAGAATTAAATATTATGTTGGAGAAATTGATATAGCAGAATCTGTTATCAATTATCAAAAAAATACTGATAATGATACATTTTTTTCCCAGGAAAAAAGGACGAAGATTTCATTACGAGAGATGATATTGTTATTAAACTCACTGTTTTTTTTTATTTCTGGATGGACCGAACGAGCTTCCAAGCTTCGGTGTTTTAATTATGACTTTTCTCCTTATAATAAAGAATGATGTTCCTATTTGTTAAAATCCATTTCTTGTTTGTTCCCTTTCGTTTATATCATTGAATATTTTATATTTCAGTTACCAATGTTAGCAATGTATTGGAATAAAATATGAATTTGTATTTATTTCCTGGCTTATATTCATTTTATTTCAGCCTAACCCCATTATTATCAGGTTCTCCCAGTATGCAATGGTCCTAGTCCCACTATGAAACAGGGATTGTTTGTATAGTGGGATTTGTGCATATAGTGGGACAAGCATATTATAATCTTGCATTTCACCTTTTTCATTGTTTTAAATATTTTTTCATAATACTTTTTCGTTTCCAATATAATGACTCGCTGAGAATTGGTTTCAAGATTAAAATGAAGAATTTATGATCATTTGAATAATAGTGTCCCACTATACAACCTTCTCCCTTTAATAAAACCATGAGGATGTTATTAATGGACACGAAGCCTCGAAAGAAAATATTTCGCAAGGTGCTGTCCGAATCCTCTGGATACATCTAATTGCCGTTCACTACCCATAAAACAAGCTAATATGTCATCTACATATCTATACCAAAATAAAATATTTTTCGACAATTAGATGTATTTTTCAACCACATCAATAATTTACACCCGAAAATTAAATTTACATTAGAAATTGGAGAAAATAGCTCAATAAATTTTCTTGATTTAAAAATTCAAATAGTTAATAATGTACTTGATTATTCAATTTACCGAAAACCAACACAAACTGATGTAACAATTCCATTCAATTCTAACCACCCTGTGTCACACAGACTAGCAGCATATAATTCAATGATACATAGAGCTTTTTCAGTTCCTATGAACAAATGTAATTTTGATAGAGAGAATAATACAATTAGACAGATAGCAACATCTAACGGTTATCCATTAGATATGATAAATAAGCTAATTAGTAAAAAAGAGGAAAAAGTGGCATTACAACTAATATATCCTAAACAAGCTGATGAAATTAAAACTTATAAAACCATCACATATGCAGGAAATATTTCTAATAATATTTCAATGATAATATCTTCAGCAACGAATACAACAATTTCTTTTAAAACAGAAAGTAACGTTAGTACAAAATTGTTAAATGTAAAAACAAAAATACCACTATTAAAGAAGTCAGGTATATATATGAACTCAAATGTCCAGAATGTAATGCTGTCTATTTGGGTCAGACCCTTAGGAATTTTGAAATACGATATAGTGAGCACTTACGAGCATACAGATTAAAACAACCAGATAAATCCCACTACGCAAAACATCTACTTGACACCAATCATTCATTGACACCTAACACAAAACTAGAAGTACTACATATTTGTGAAAAGAAACAAGAACTGGATTTCCTTGAAGAACTGGAAATTAGAAGACATTTAAGAAACCCACAATATGAAGTTGTCAATGAACAGTTAAATCTAGGGAATTCTCCACTAATAAACTGTCTTCTTAAGTGATAATTGTAAAGATCAGCAGATATAGTTTTCCTGGTTTTCTATATCATTGCACAGTTAGACTGATCTTAATTGGAAAAATGATATCCAGGATATCACCATAGGGCTAATAATATCTAAGCTTCAATATTTGTAATATCACATCTTCTTCTTTTTTCTATAAACATATATTAAGCCAATCACAAGTTACTTCTTGGTCTAGCCAAATATAACTACTAAACATCAGGTAGGCATAAAATGAAATGTAACTTCTGTCATTCTGACGATGATATTGATTTATCGAAACAATTGTCAATTTTTTAGAATTTTCAATAACTTGTATTATATTGTGGAATTAACTAGAGACCTTGAGTTTCATTTAAAAACACTAATATGAGCATATTCCACGAAGTAAGGGTCGAGACAGTCAATTTCATTATAGTATATTTGAACAGAATATTTGAGTAAAATCAGCGCTCGGGTTAGTTTGGTAATTGTCGGAATGTTTATAATCCAAAATTTATTTTCAATTTGTTATAACTTTCTAATAACAAGAATAAGAAACAAAAATCAGTTTTGTCATAAAATTCATATATGATTATGATCTTTAGATTTATAACGAAAAACATTGTTTTCAAAAACCCAATTCAAATTTTTTCAATAATATGTATAAAATGTTACCATACTAATACGAAATACCAATGAATTAGATAAGTAGTTAAGTCGACAGGTAAACAGTGGATAAAAATATTATTGCAAATTCAATTCAATATTGGCAAAGCTCTCTGTCGGGGCTGAAGCTAAATTATAGACAAACATTCAAACGATCGAGCATATTTATTTAGACCGTACTGAAGTAGTGTATCGAACATTGAATTGTCAGAAAAAACATAACTCTTGCCTATTGAATGAAAATATAAATCAACTTCCATGATTAATTGCCGATAATACAGATAGACGATTGATTATTCTAGAATATTCTGATGTACGTTAGCTCGGGACAAATTTTAATTAATTACTTTGTCTACGAATGATAAAGTGCTATATTCTCCATTTTACTGTATAGATGTGAGAGATGCACGCTTGATCCAACCGTGGAAAGAGGACCGAAGAAGGTTACGTATGTACTTAGATAAGCGCTAATCAAAGAATAAGTACTATTAAAAAAATGTAATTCACAGAAAAAAAGAAAAATGATGATCATTCTGATATTACAAAAAATTAGGTGAGTACAATACAAGTTTAAGCTAATATATTATTTAACTATTATAAATATGATTGTATCATTAAATACTGTAAACAGATTCGAACAGGATTTTCAAATGATGAATAAAATAGATTCAATAGTTGTAAATAATTTTTTTTCATTTACATTAACGTGTCTCGACAACTGAGATCATTGACACATGGTACAGTTATTAACTATAAGAAATAAACGTTAACAAATAATTTAGTTTACAAACATGGTACAATTACAAAAACTGAACATTAACATTGAAGAACTGTTTAGATTACATGAGGCAAGTTAGATTTCATTGACATAACATTGAACATTAATTGTAACTACAAGAACTGAAAATTAAGAAACTGTTTAGATTTCATGAACCATTAAGATTTCATAATATAAATTAATGTCCTTCAAAAAATTGATTAGGCGAGGTAACTGGTTCGGAATATTTAAAATTTCTTGAAGTGAAGTTCGTAGCTGGTGGTTACGGCGTTTATCTGGATATTTCAGACAGCTTGTGAGTATGTGTTTAACTGTAAGTGGAATTTTGAGGTGCTGACATTTGGGTCGGTCGGAGCTGGACATTAGATATCCTTGAGTCAGTCGAGTATGCCCAATACGTACCCTGCGTACAACGACTGTATCTCTTCGAGACATAGGAGTAATGTCTTTGAAGTCGATAAACCGCTGAATTTCTTGTAGTTTTGTATTGCAATTTGTCCAGTGATTTGCCCATCGGTCACGTATGGAACGTCTTATCCTAGTGATCAGGTCATTGTGAGTTTGCATTGAATCGGTCAGGAGGTTAGCTGTCGAAGCTTCTTTTGTAGTTTGGTCCGCAAGTTTATTTCCGGGTATTCCGACATGAGATGGTACCCAGATGAATGTAACGGTAACACCAGAGCTCGCAAGACGGCCAATACAATCATGAATATCTTGGACAATAGGATGAACGGAATATAATTGTCCAATGGAGTTTATTGATACAAGAGAGGGTTCGTTGGATTCACAGTAAATACTTTCAGCAGGACTGGATCTGAAAGCTCCAAGACAAATTCTTAGAGCTGTATTATTGAACAGAATTGAGAGTTTTTAAATCAGATTTACTTGCTGACATGTAAATAAAGCTACCATAATCTAGTTTGGCACGAACAAGAGATTTGTACACCTGTAATAGGATTTTTTCATCAGCTCACCATTGTGTTTTTAGAATGTTTGTTCGTATCACACAGTTCTTTTTCATGTCTTTAATGTGCTCTCTCCAATTTAATCTACTATCAAAGGTAAGGCCCAAAATTCTTATTGAGTAACATACCTGCAGATATTCGTCATTTAACTGTATTTGTAGAAGTATGTTAGGTCTCGATGTTTGACTGAATTTAGTAATTTTTTATTTGGCTGCTGCATTTGGCTCCATAGTTGAGGAACTAAACCAAAATCTGCGTGCTCTCTGTTGAGAAATTAGTTCTTAACTGCATTAATGCCCTCATCAGGTTTGTCCAATATTTTAGGTACTATTTGTCTTCCATACATTTTCCTTGCCATGTTTATGGCAAGCATTTTAAAATAAGCTATATTGATCCTGACTAAGGTCTTCATTATTGTAAATCCCGGTTTTCTTCAATTTTTTCTTCGCTCTGTAGATTTCATTTCTTTTCATGTGTGTCGTTAGTTTCAAAATAATCGTTCTTGACTTTCCATCCTCAAATTTACTGAGTCAAAATAAATCGTTTATATCCATCTCTTCACATTTCACTGCCAGTATACTAGAAATGATTTAGTACAGATATTTTCATTTTCCTCTTCACTAACACCATCAATCCTTAATATGTTTTTTTAATAACAAATCAGCATTCTGAATTTTTTTACTTATTGTTGTTATTTTATTTTTTTGTATATCAAATAAATTTGTCATCTTATTTAACTTGCCTTTTATGTCTTGTAGGCTTAAATTTTTCTTCGAATAGCTCTACAAGTTCCTTGTTTTGATTCCTCATAATACTCTCCAACTCGTTTTGCTCCATTACTATTGAATCTGTCTGTGAAATTTTTTTAGTTCTCGAAGTCATAATATGAATGTTCATCGAAATAATTGTTTTATTGTTTATTTTTCACTACTTATGATTTCAGTTGACTAAAACGATGCCACTTTATACTTATACAAATTTTCAAATAACAATTTACCACTACATTCACCAATTTGTGGGAGCTAAATTTTTCACGTGCTTAACGACCACAATAAATTTAATCTTCCACATAATATAATAAAATTTTTGAATGTTTCACGGAGCATGAGCAAATCTAAACATTTAATTCAAGAATAAATGCGAATGAACAGCATAAAAATATTCATGATACGCGACGAAAATTTCAATAACATAATTATTATAGAACGACGTGCATTTATTGAAATCGGTATCGACGCGTACGTGGTATGCATTTATAAGTTTTTTGTTCCAACCAGAGTTTTCGATATGATATAGAACATAATATTACCTTGCGCTTTACCCCAATAGTAATTCAACTACGACTTAAAAAATTCATTGATATTCCAGCTAACAAGATTCACTTTATATCACCCGAAGCCAATCTGAATCTGTTCTGAACCTTTTGGGAATTGCTTCGATGCGATGGTTCTCCCATACACTATTTGGTATATAGCGATTTTATGGTTGCTTGTTATAGAGGAAACATTTATAATGACTTTTCATTTTTTATTTGTCTCGAAGGCGTTTTTGGAATAATGTACAATATAATTTTGGTTTTGAAACAGAGCTGGATAAGCCATTAGAGTTTTTGTTTGTTTCATAATTTAACAATAGAAATTGATTGAAAAAAGCGACATGTCATTGAAATTTAGTCACACATGATATCTGCAACACAATTTGATAATAATCGTGTATTCATTACTTCAGGTTTAACATTAATACAAAACAAACAACAATTGAATTAAAGAAGGGTCCAATTCATCTGGTATAGATAAAACAAATGAATGACCTGGCATATTTATCTCACCCATCTTTTATAAACAGATCAGGACGAATAATACTCATTTAGAAATTAGACGCCATTATTTGGGTCGAAGACATTCTTAAAATCAAATAGGAAAAATTTAAATGGAAAATACTACTGCATTATTTGGCAATTTCCCGCTCTCAATAAGAGATCAACCTTTTCTTCTTCTTCTTCGGAATTTTCTCATTATGAGTGTGTCGTTTTTTTTCTTCACAATTTCCTTATGTTCCAATCTCTTTCCCTTAGATCTTCATCTGCTATCGCTCGTCCGATATAGTTTTCCCATCTTGAAACTGGTTTTCCTCTTCGTCTCTTTCCCGGGGTTTAGTGGCCGTTGCATGCTGATCACTAAACTATAATTAGAACTCGTATTTTTATTTATTGAAGTTTATTTTAAAAGAAAATTCTTTAACAAATTACGTGGTCAAAAATCTGATGTCGTTGTTGGTTTGTATCTTGTACTGCTTTCTTGAAGCAACGGCAGTCGTATTAATCACTTCTCTATTCATTGCTCACTTGGATCTTTTTCACATATACAGAACTAACAGTAATTGTTATTGGACAAGAAGAGATCATATCGATGGTTAAGACGTGATACCTTGTATGTATATTTCGACCAATTTTACAAGAGGGATAAAAAACCATCCAAAATTTGAAAACGGTAAGATTTATTCGCAGGATTCATTCATTCTTCATCTCGATCAATCAGAATTCGAATTCCACTCGATAATAGTGTCACACAAAGTTTAACTGTATATACGGGGAACCTCATTCACTTGAATGAGCAAAAATGGTACTTAGGTGTTCTCACATATGAATGAAAGGGCATAAAACTCAATATTATTTCAAAAATATATATTTAAAAACAAAACAATTTCCATAATGACATGAATTTAGACTCAAAATACGAACAAACATACAAAAATAATTGTTTAGAATAAAATCTTTGGTGCAAAACTAAGCTATTTCTGATATTCAGTTTTCGACATGCGGCAAGTTGTCGTAAAATCCATGGCATCATCCTTTGGTATCACAGCCTTCAGTTACTGAAGATGTTCCCATTTCTGCTTCTTTATTCTTATTGATTGGTGTCTCAATTGCGGAAACGTTAACAAGTCAGGTACCGGTTTGTTTTTGTTCCTTCTCTGTGGAAGACTTTGAAATTCTTCTTTAAAGCTTAATTTTACTTCTATAGTACCATTTGGAGGGTACTCAATTACTTTGATATCGTTAACTGCTGGGTCGTTCGTTTTTTTGCCCAGTCTTATGAAGTCATATTTCTGATTAAGGGAATAATCTTTGACGAAGTCGTAAGTGACGTTTATCACCTTATAGGGCTCTTTTCGTCTAGCTTCTTCTGTTACTTTGATATAGTCGCTAGGAAGATAAATAGATCTATTCTTAAGTTTACGCTCGATGAGCGCATGAACGGAATCAGCTTCCATGTTGGTATGGCCTTTCTCCAGGAATTTTTGATAAATAGTTATATTCTTATGAACACTCAAACTTAGTAAGGCATTTGACAGTACTAAATTCTTATTTTGGTAACATCATCCATAACTCCAAATTATGACAGGCTTTGAAGAATTTTGTAATTTCGTAATATAGTCCACTAAGCAGGAGGCAAATGTGTTTACAGTTAAATCTGCTTTAGTCTCGGTAAACCAGTAGCAACAACACTGATGCGTGTTTATATCAAAAATGGTAAAATTATGACAAACCAGCTTTGTTTTATAATATAGTGCGGATGCATTCAAATAGGGACAAACTTTAAGAGCTTGCAC
Organism: Galeruca laticollis; assembly: GCA_963921935.1. Lineage (NCBI taxonomy): Eukaryota > Metazoa > Arthropoda > Insecta > Coleoptera > Chrysomelidae > Galeruca > Galeruca laticollis. Next base: position 145,802,191 of record OY998176.1, on the reverse strand, counting down.
ATCTTGAGTCAATACAATAGCCAAACACATTAATTTATCTTCAGATTTGGCTTCTCTTGCTAAATTTTGGTTTTCGATGGGCCGGTGATAGGATGATTCGTCTACATTTTGGGTTTCAAAAGCCCAACAAATATCGCATCTACCTTTTTTAGGTTGTCGAAATGATATATTTTTCTCTTTAATGATGTAGTCAAATGTATACTGTAACGAAGTTACATTTTCAAAAACCGGGCAAAAGCACAATCTCCCGTATAATAATAAATGAATCGTTCGAACACTGTATTTCTCCGTCCGTATAATCACATCAGTACAATGTAATATAATTTCTCTAACCTGCACCGACAGTCGGCGACACTTACTTCTTCGCAACGTATACAACACATACCGTATAGCAAAACGATTCTCAGAGTCGTCAGTCTATCCGTAGACTCGCTAGCTTGTCCGCATACGCAGGTGAGAATTAAATCTAAGAGCCATCATTGTTCTCACCAACCCCTTCTCTATCAGAAAGCAGATACCGTTAGATACCGATCAACCGTACCGTCAACCGAGGTGAGTGTTATTTCATTTTATACCTCAGGCTATATGGTTCTCACCCGTACAATCCGATCAGGGGAAGTAAAGGGAGACCGTGTCCGCTACTATAAAGTTGAGTACTCACATTCTAGTAGCGACCGTGCTTGGGCCTTCAACCATCCGATCATATGAAACCGTGTCCGCTACTAGAAAGTTGAGAAGTCACATCCTAGTAATGGCCGTCGCGACTCCGAGATTTCAATACCGCGGAAACCGAGAGCCGTATCCCCGAAAGTAGAGCTTTGACTAACCTAGGGGGTCGCTTGCAATCCGTATTAGTTCTGCACGCTTCCGCTGACCGTCCACCGCACCCCCCGGCTTCCGCTAACCGTCCACCGCACCCTCGCCCCATTTTTGCTTATACTTGCATAGCTTTGTTTTACTTACCGTAGTAGTTTACCGTAGGAGAGACCGTTTGAACCGGTAGTATAGTAGTTTGTACTAGTGCTTTTGCCCCGCCTACCCGAGTTAGAGGACATTTAGTTTAGTTGATTAACTTTTCCGTTCTTTGTGTAATAAAGACTCTTTGTAAATAAGTAACTTTTGGTTTCTCTCCTCTCCAACTCTAACTACCACTAAACCTACGCAAATAGGTAAGAACGTTTAGCAGCTAATACCCAGGTTACGAACCCGGGGAGGCAAGTAAAATCTGCCCGACCGGCCGCAACACTCTTGTCACCACCATAAGTGACCTCTGGAATATTTTAATTCTTCACTGACGCTGTCCGGAGCGAGTGGAGCATACCACTTTAATAAACTGGCGCCCGAGGCAATCCGTCACCTGTAGTTAAGGCGCCAAACCGATAAGTAACGACGCGAGAGCGTTACAATACCTACAGACTGGTTTTAGGTGAGAATATTTTTCATTACACATTATTGCGTATTCTCTGTAGACTGATGACATAGACTCTTCAAGGATTGGCTCAATATACATTTTACTCGTAGATTGTTCACAATAGTGGAAAGAAAGCTTTGGCAAGGAATCTAAGAACTCTATGAGATATTGCTTTGTGAGGTTCACATCTTTTGGTTTCTTATTCCTTGTTTCACGTCTAGATGTATTAACAACATCTTGAGATGTGTGCATTCCCGCAGAGGAATTGGAGGCCCAGTTATTGACGGTCCATTCTTTCAAAGCAAATGTTGATAGGATAAACTTCTTACAAACAGATAGAATTTGTCCATCAGGAGTTTTTATACAGTACTTAAAACTTCCAGTTCGCCTTGATGTTTCTTTAGATTTTGTAGACCTTGCTATAGGTGATTTCGTTACGAGAAATGAAATATATACCTTTTTTTGTTCCCAGTTCATATCAAACAGTTCTTGTCGAACTGACTCTGATATAGTGAAACATTTTCTAGTTTTTGATTTGGAACATAGTTTAGAAACACACCTTGGTCCCAATTTTCTGTCTTCTCTTTCGGTTCCACGTTTGGCACCTTCATTTTTTGGTCTACTCCATCCTCTATAGGCTGTACCTTCTTGTCTCAATTTCTTATTTTTGTTATCACTCCATTTTTATTGCATCGGTAAACGATTTCTTTTTTTTTTCTTAATTCTTGTCTGAACTAATTGAATTTTCAAAACCGCTATCAGAAGGGAGATATTCATTATTTTCCTTAGAGATACTGTTATCTTGATTGGAATCTGATTCGTCATTGGAGTGTAAATCAGGAAATAGATCTCCACTCTGATCAACTAGTGGCAGCTCTGTGGATAACTCGGGTAGAAATAAGTTATCATTCCGGATACATGTTAATAAAATTCCATCGGTTGCTTCTTCATGTTTATATTCATCAAATCTTTCGACCTCCTCTGGACTAGGCACTTGAACTGAAAAAATATTGTTCTCCAACAGAGTGCCATAACAGATACCTCCTTCTATTTTTTGGCCTGTTTCATCATAAAATTCACATTCCTCGATATCAATAGGTACACTGCGGGGTTCTCACTGAACACTTTGAGTAACATTAATGGATTCTCTGTTGATGATTTTTAAATTTTCAAATATCTTGCTGAGTAGATTTTTTCTTTCGAATCCATATTTCAATTGTGATTCATCTGTTAACAAAATTGTGATTGAACCATAAATTGCAAGCAAAATAATTAAGTATCAATAACACCAAGTGAAAGCATGTATCTACAGAAAATGAAATGTTATTTCCGAAAGTGAGAACACGTATCTCGCGTTGATGGAAATTAAGCTCCTAAATCAAATTGAAATGGATTAGAATGCTCAAATAATGCCTAAAAGACTCAAAAAGAGCTCTTGGTGTATTGTTTCATTGTGATAATTCATAAGTTCGAATAAACTACCATAAAAATTGTGTACTCACCAAACAACAACATCACCGTGAAACAAACACCGTGCAAATGCTGTAGATGCACACTTAACCTTAAAGTTGCAGTTGCTAGAAGTCACAAGAATTGCTTTTAGACCAATAAGATTACGAAATGAAATTTTTAGGTATCACATAGAAGACGTAGAGTTTTTTTCTGCAAATTTTGGTACTAATATCTCGATTTACGTGAAAAATGTAGATACAAGGTATCACGTCTTAAAAACGTCGATATGATTTTCACTCCAAAAAAAATTCCATAGATGCAATCACAAAATAGAAACATTGACATAAAGTGTCAAACACAAAAGATTAAAAGATTTTGTGGAATGGGTGGCTTTAGCGCGAGTACCACACGGGATTCCCATTTTAGTACTGTTTTTTGCTATATGTAATCCGGCATCATTTGAACGTGACCATACCCTTTTAATGCATTATTTTCTACCGTCCTTGACATATTCCTTCCGTTTTTATTATATTATCGTTCTATGTATATATTATGTCCCCGGATAGAGTTTACAAGAGGAATACATTTTTTTTATTTATTTCAAATGGCCAAATCTGTAATTAGAATATTAATACTGCGTATCTCTTTTCCAAAAAAAATTCATTTTCGTCATCGCATTACTGCGCTCCTTAGCCAAAATACCGTATCTGCGAAAATCTAAAAATATGAACTATTTACATAGTTGTGATACAAATATGATTATATACCTTACTTGCTTAGTATAAATGCCGCAGGTCAATTTAAAACACATAAAAAACGTCACATTTTATGGCGTATCTACTGAAATGTCCATCGATATTTAGGATAAATGCATTATGTGCATATTACTTGGGTAAAACGCTGTATCTGAATCTCACTTGCCGCCTTTTTCTCAAGCAGGCTGTGGATACGGCGTTCTGGGTAAGCATAATATTGTGTTTATTAGGCTGTGATAATATTATATTTTAATGAGATCTATAAGTAGTTTGTAAGTTTTCAACGCTAGCGGACGAATGGTTGATTGATTTCCATTGTAATTGAAAAATGATTTCGAACCGTACAAAATTAATATTGCAGAAAGCAATAATTGCTTCAATCGAACATTCGAATCACAATCGGGTCGATTCTGTTTGTACTAGCAATATGGTTGTTTAAAAGATATGGCTATTATAGCAAGATTTGCAAAATATCGTATTCTAATCGTCGATTTTAAGCAATGTGATCTGTCACTTATTAATAGATCTTGCTAAAAACCGTGCTATCTTTGCAAGGTAGTTTTTGTACTTGTTATTTCTTATAACAAGGTGGATAAATTGTTAAAATATCGTTTCCCTTATTTTTTATGTGAATTTTTTAAATAAGTACGAAAATATAGCAAACAGATAAGTAATTTAAGTTAAATACATACTTATATTTTATCGAAAATGCTATTTTTAGGGAAGTTATGAGACTAGAATTTAGGCACATCAGGGACACTAGTAATCCTTTTGAACTGCCCCAGAACAGATTTGTTGAACTCTTTCGATTAGATAAGAGAGATACTCTTGACTTAATAGAAGAGTTAACTCCATTTGTGGAAGAAGCGAGAAAGAGGGATACAATTCCTTTTCATTTATAAGTGTGAAAATTAAAAAAAGACATGTATGTTTTATAAATCCACTCCCTTTTAGGTTTTTGCTAGTCTTCTATTTTTTAGCCAAGGAAATTACCAAGCAATAATTGGAGATGATATAAATCTTAGGCTTAGTCAACCAGCTGTAAGCCAAATATTTAATAAAATAATTTATTACCCCGGTATTCAAAATTTCCAACTACAGATGAAGATGTAAGAAAAACTAAGCAAGGGTGAATATTCAACTAATTACATTAATAAATCTTTAATCTGATATTTGTAGATTTATGAATTATAATTTTCCAAATATAATTGGTGCGATTGATTGTACGCATCCAGCAACCCTGTTTAACCCGCGGCAGCATATAAATAGAAAAGGCTTCCATAGCATAAATGTTTAAGCTGTAAGTACAAACTACCTGTATAATAAATAGTTGTTCATAAAACATTTTATTATAGATTTTTAGTGCAAATCTAATTATATAAAATATTAATGCTCGTTATGCTGGAGCTACTCACGATGCAGCAATTTGGAATTCCTCAACAATATAGAGGCATTTAAGAAGACAATATCGAGAAGGAATAAGAAATTGTTACCATCTTGGAGACTCTGACTATCATACCATTCAATCCTTATTCCTGATGCTCTCCTTGATAACTAGAAGAGTATTACAATATATTATACAGAAGAACTATAACTATTGTTGAAACAGGTTTTGGAGTCTTAAAATCACGTTTCAGATGCCTCAAAAAGGATAGAGTTTTGCACTACAAACATGCAGTAGCAGCTTACATTATTTCTTCTTTGCAGTTTTGCATAATATATGCAAAAAATATAATGTTGAGGATATAATTGATGAAGATGAGGATGGTAATGATGACGATCCACATAGTCAGGATAATCATTTTAACCAGAACGTAGAAATTAATGGCAAATATAAAAAGAAATGAAATTGGAAATATTTTTCTTATCTTTTCTTTGTAGATCAAGATGAACTGTAAGATGGAAGGTATTATAGAAGAGAAATGATTCAATACATTTGTCAAAGAAGATAATTTTACAAAATAAATTACTGTTGAACAGTTTGATGTAAACAATTGTGTTAACGTTTTCTAAATTAGCAGAAGAAAATTGTATGCTGCTAGTTTGTAATGTATTATTTTTCACTCATGTCTAGAAAAGTCACAAGTTGAATAAATAACTATTTCCTTTTTATTTAATGAAAATCTAAAAACGGAGACAAGATTTTATTAAAAAACAAATAACACAGTATTCTTAAAAAATCACTTTTAAAAAAACTTAAAACTAAATTAAAAAAGAAAATATCAGATGAAAACTCTACAAACTAAATATAATTAGAAAATGCAAATACAACTTTTTCCAAAAATAAAAACATGAAAAATGACATTCTCAAAAAATAATTGTTAAAAATAAGAAAATCATAATTTTATAACCTCAAAACTCTATTTATTTAAAAATGGCATCACTCATCTTTATTAAATTTTATGGATATACATCTATGGTGTGAGACAGTTGTTAAAAGGCTGCTGCCATTTCCTTCATTGCATTAGCTATTTCCCTCATTGCACTAGCCATTTCATTAGAGCTTGTGCAATATGCTTCAGCGGACTTTTGAAATTCGGAGATATTCCCTTTTTTTTTCTTTTGTGGGACCGTTCCTTAAATATTTATTAAATCAAAATATTAATTTGTAATAAAATTATACCTATAGTCACATAGACTATTTATGTTATTTATCATATCTTATTTGAAATTACATGTTAAAAAACTTGTGGATTTACTTGTACTTGGAGTTACATTTTCATTTGGAGTAATTTCTTCATTTATTATAATTTAAATATTTTCTTTACTTATTTTATTATATGTTCCCATTTTGATATCTTCTATTACCAATGGCACTTCGTTAATGTTTTCAGTTTTGTCAGGATCTACTTCAGCGGGCGCTCCTGGGCACCCAACCACATGAACCCATCCATAAACTTTCAATAACATATTTTCAATGTTATTAACTTCATCACAAATGTATTCCCCGCCTCCAGTTTGCCTTATAGAATCAGTATTGTTTTTGGCTTTCTTTTTAGTCTTGCTTTTCCATTCATACATAAGAACTACAATTTATTTAGGTAAGCTATTTCCTCATGGATTGAATTTCAAATATATAGATATATTTACCGTTTTCCATTGTTTTTATCCTTTCGTGCACCATTGTCAATATTATATAATAAATGTGTAAGCTCACCCCACTTGTTTTCGATTTTTGAAATATTTTGGGAGTGCATTTTACATGTTGTCACGACGCAATTTTTTCTAAAAAAATTACTATCAGTTCCATTTGGTATTTTGTTGATTTTCATTTCTTGTTTTAATATCCATTACAAAAATATACCACCCGACATCCGGCTGGTTCATTCAAATGCTAAATTTAACCTCATTTTCTTCTTTTTGATCACAGAACTTGAATAATTACATTGTCAATTTTGAAATTCGAAATTTATCATATGGCAATAACAATATTGTTACGAACATAATTGATAACCAATATTGCTATTGTAGTCTAAGCAGAATATGATCTTACATTACCATATTGTTATTGGTTATAAGATGTAACAATATGGTTACTGTAACAAGATTTATAGCAATGTTAATCAGAATCGACCTGATTTTCAGTGATCAAGGAATAGTGTATTTGCCTGATGAGAATAATGAGGTAATACCGGATGAAACAAATAATAATAACGGCGTAACTGATCACTGTTTACATGAAATGGTGCCTCTTATCGATGAAAATGGTGCATGTATCAATAAAAATAATGATAGTGATTGTTCTTTGGTTTTATCATGCGATTACAATCATAATAATAACATGGCTGATGGAAATATGGTGTGTCCTTCAAATTGCATACCTAAGGACGAGATTGACGACCATATAGAATCCTTTCATCCGGTAATATCTCATTATCGTAGGGAGCATGGTCCAACTGTTCGATACTTGCCTAGCGACGTAACGATAAATTTCATGCACCAAGATTTTCTAGAGAAGAATCTAACGATGAAAGTATCATATAACGTTTATAGAGTTCGAGTACAGATAAAAAAATATCTTTTGCGAAACATGGAAATGAAGAGTGTGTGTTCAAGATTGTAAAATCTTGAATTTTATTGTTCACGATACTTTTAAAATATCTAAGATATTTGTATGATTCCTCTCGTCATTGTATATATTTAAGGCGTTAATTCATTCTAGTTGATAACGTTGTGAAAATATGTTTCAGAATTGATAAAATCTTTTATATTGTTGTGAATTTAAATGATAGTTTCATTTTATTTTCAACTTTTGTTAAATGCCTTTATAATATCACGTTTTGCAACAATAATTGTAAATAGTTTTATTTGGGCATTGAAATAGCACATTTTTGAGAGTCGACATCTTGTCGCGTTGTCCTATAGTTGAGAAGTTAGGAAAAGGTCACGTTTCACTCTATTATATATTGTATTGTAAAAACCCTAAATTTAGTGTCACTTCTGCATGAATTTTATGGTCGACGGTCGGATGATATGAAAGACATTTTTGAATAACCTTTCTGAGTAAAAAGGTTACAATTGCTATTGGTGTATTCAATAGAAATTTAACTATCTATTGGCGGCACCCAAAGTTGATTCTTATCTAGGAACCCGACACGTCAATAGGAAATATTTATTTCCCTTTGGTCAACCCAATCCACGTGTAAAACACGCCCCTCGCAGATTTTTATTTAACACATCCCACAACGTGAAGAAATCAGTTTCTCACTCATCAGTTCTACACTTATCGACGCGAGTTTTACACTCATCAAATCGAGCTCAACGCTCAACAACAAAGTAAGTTTTTATACTCATCGAAGCGAGTTCAATACTCTCGATAACAAAGTTTTACACTCATCGACGCGAGTTTTACACACTCATCGAATCGAGCTCAACGCTCAATAACAAAGCTAGTTTTAATATTCATCAAATCGAAACGTAAAGTGTCTTCCGATCCGAAACCACCGAAGTTGATAATTCACAACTTTGTACCATTTTGTAAATTTGTTTATAATAAATTATTAATTTCGACATTAATTTTGTCAAATTAAGATTATTTACCTAGTTGATTGTCTACGCCAGTTGACGAAGTTTAGCTAGAAATATAATCAAAAACATTGTGAGACATGTGCGTATTTTAATATCCACGAACATACCAAAGAAAATATGCGGGTTGATTGCGGCACATGCGTTGATTGGAAAAATCATATCGAGTAAGTATCAGAAAGTCGAAAGATTTGTATAGAAAAATGACCGAAAGAAAAGAAAACAGCCAGTACTATTCAACCGATTTAGAGAAGATAATCATGCTGCCACAAATTACTTTTAATTTTAAATTAAATATGTTACTTTGGTAAAAAGAACATTTTTTATTTAATTTCGGTTTTTACTTAGTCGATCACCATAATTAAAAATATATTTTGAATCAATGAAATACTTAGCAAAAATGCAGTAAGGTATTCTCCCTAAGTACGAGGAAATTAATTAAAATTCAATACGTAAGAAGAACGCATTATCCAGTATTTCTAGAGTAGGTAAGGCATTTTTCACCAATATAATGTGTCAATATAAATTCTGTGACCTCAGTTACATGTCCAAAGCATGAATCAAAATAAAATTCTGAATAGTTTACACCGGCTAGACATCTAAACAAAAACTAATCTTTCTCCATTTTGACTTCTCTGCAGATACGGCGTTTTGGCTAAGGAGGGCAGATTACATATATTACTTTTTGTCGTAGAACGCTTTGACGTCAAACACTAATTTATTTGTAAAAAATAACTACAAACTGTAACTCTGTGATTTTTGATGTTAACGTTATCAGAAAAAATATATTTAATACAATGTTATGGTATTGGGGAAAAAGCTCCCGTCGCATTGCCGAAGAATTTAATGAAAAATTTCCCTGAGCAACTGTTTCCCAAATAGATATAAGCTGGTTAACAATTTTTGGAAACTAGTTCTGTTCTGAATATCAAGAAAAAGAAACTACTACATGATGAAGATGATGCTTCTACAATTTTAATTTTGGATTCATTATGGAGAAGGGCGCTTCAGCGGAATATGAGCAAATACCATATTCAAAGAGTTTTGAAGAAATGTAAATTATACCCCTATAAATATTTTCTCAATTATTATCATTAATAGAATGGATTTAAATATTTTGTTTCTAGCCTAGGTCTTTTTTAATGTTGTGATTGAAAAAAAACATTTGTAATTCTAAGTAAAGGTTTGATAGCTTCGTAATTCTAATTATAGATTTGGTCATTTGAAATCAATCAAAACCCTTTATTCCTTCAGCTTTTTTTTGTAAAATCAAAAAAATTCCTCTTGTAAACTCATTCAGGGGACATACTGTATATTAAAAAGTATGAGTGATGAAATGAATCAACCTTTTCAATGATAAAAAGTATTACTCCGAGTTATGTCTAAATCCTTATCTGAGGAACATCTGCAAAACTGCAACATAAACACTTTATATAAGTTATATATACCGTGTGTAAATACTTTTAATTAATCTTTGTTAATTTTTATACTCTGTTATACGCTTTGTACAGTTCGAAATAAAACTTAAAATTATTTTTCTTTTTTATAAAAGATATTTTCCGAAAAGAAAATAAAAGTGGCGCAGTCGCAGTAGGATCCGGTACGACTTGTGATTAAAAGAAACTGTCCAGTTCGAGTGAGACTTTTCGCGAATTTTACAGCTTTTAATGTATTAACGTTTTAAGTGCGGATCGTACCTTAGTTATTCAGAACATTGTCACATCGCATCCAGCAGAGTTCCAGAGTGCCCGAAGATTCAGAGGAAGAGGACTTAACAAGACACAGTTCTCCAGAAACCGTGCCAAATAATTCCTTTTCTTGCCTTTCACGCCATTTATAGGTCTTGAAAGATATATTAAGTTAAAAGTAAATAAAACTATTTATGGTTGATATTGAAATCGACCATATTTTAGAAAGTTTAGAGAATATTAACCTGAGTGATACAAATAACGGAAACAATTTACCGAATGCTATTGATTGGGACCTCTTAAAACAAAAGGTCAACAATATTAAACCTTTCAATGGTGATTGTGATTATTTAAATAAGTTTATTTTGAAATGTGAAAATTTGATAACTACTTATAATGCATATAATGATCCTGAATTAGAAACACATATTTTTGAATGTGTACAAGAAAAACTAGATGGACGAGCGGAAGTTATGGTAGGAAATAGAAATGACATAAAGAATTGGGATAAATTGAAACAAGCTTTATTCCAATGTTTTGCCGATAGATGTAATTTAGATTACTTAGTACAGGAATTGACGAGAAGTAGACCTCTTAAAGAGGAACACTTAATAGATTTTGGGAGTAGGTTACAGGTAATTAGGAGTAGAGTATTACAAAGGATTAGTAATGATGTAAATATGAACCAACTAGAGAAAGAATGTCAAATAAACCACTATAGTAAAGTTGCTTCAAACACATTTATAGCGGGATGTAGTGGTATATTAAAAAATAAAATGCATTTGAAAAAACCGGAAAGCTTAGAAGACGCAATGGGTTATGTTACAGAATTCGAAAACTTTGAAAAAATGTACGGAAATCTAAACGACACATTTCACCAACCAAACAGAACAAATAATAATACGCAACCTTACAATCCTTGAAATAATTCCCACAATTCTCAAAATGCTCAGTCTCCAAATAACAATCCACAGAATCGAAATTTCAATAATAGGTCATATTCTAATAATTATCGTCCCCGTCAATCCTTTCAATAAAATAACAATAATGGCACGCAATTTCCCAGCCAACCAATCGATATACAACCCATTTCATAAAACAGAAAATTCTTAACAAATCGTCAAGTATTTGCTCCACCTAAAAATGTCTTCAGACCAAATCAAATTTCAGAAAACCAATTGCCAAACCCACAACCAATGTCTACAATGTCACGAAACCCTTCATTGCAAACGAGAAATCGTTTCCAAAATAATAATTATTTTAGAAATAATACGAATCAAAGACCAAATTTCATATCCGAAGAGTTACATTCTAATCAATATGATGATCCCAGTTTGCAAAATGAATATTACGAGCCAATGGAACCCGATAATAATCACGAAATAGAAAATGATAATGAGAATTTTTGTATACCATGCCCATCCAACGAGAGCAAGTAACAGAGATTAAGATTGTTTCCAACAATGCCTTGCCATACATAGAAATTAAAAATCCACCAAAATTAAAATTACAAATAGATACTGGTAGTACTAGATCTATGATAAAACCATCAATAATCGAACCATTTTATCCAAAAACGATTTATCAAAGTGATATTACTTTATCAACCACTTTAGGAAGTGAAAATATAAAATACCAAGCAAAGGTACCAGCATTTAATGAACTGAAATGTAATAAATATTTTATAGATTTTATCCTATATGGTTTTCACGATTTTTACGATGGAATCATTGGATTACAAGATCTAATTAATATGAATTTGAATATAGATCTTATTAATAAGAAATTGATAAATCAATACGTAGAGATACGTTTTAAATATAGAAAATTTGACGACGCCCAATTCTATTTTTCCGTAAATGCAAATGAAAGATAAAAGACTTCCAGTTTCTGTTGATAACAGTGAAATTTTAATAGACGCCCAGATTATAAATAATGTTGAAATCCCTCAAACACTTTCAGTTCCAAAAAATGGATTTGCTCCTGTAGAAGTCCAAAATTACACTGATAAAAGTATTTCTATTACTTTAACAAAACCAATAAATGCCAATCTATTCAACATAAATCATTATGAAACGGTTAAGTTCGAAAATTTTAATAACAATTTTGAAGAAAATAAACTAATTAATTCTGAAAATGACATTTCCAAATTTAGTCGCACCAGTCATATGAATAGCGAAGAAAAATAAAAAATTATTAATTTGTGCATCTGATTTATTTCTCAAACCCGGAGATAGATTAACCTTTACATCTAAAATTAACCATATAATTCGAACTAAAGACGAAATGGTAGTCCATTCAAAATCTTATCGATACCCTTATGTACATAGAAACGAAGTAAGACGTCAAGTCCAAGAAATGCTGGACAAAGGAATAATTAAACCATCAGTTTCACCATACAAATTGCCAATATGATCGTAGACAAAAATTAGACGCTTCTAACACACGTAAATGGAGACTAGTCGTTGATTATAGAAAACTAAATGAAAAAACTATTGATGATAGATACCCATTACCGAATATCTCTGACATTTTAGATAAATCAGGTCGTGCACAATACTTTAGCACTTTAGATTTAGTGAGCGGCTTTCACCAGATTCAAATGAGTGAATGCTCTATAGAAAAAACTGCATTTAATGATGATGGCGGTCATTGTGAGTTTCTCAGAATGCCGTTTGGACCTAAAAACGCCCCGCCTACGTTTCAAAGAGTAGTTAATGAAGTCCTAAAAGACTTACAAAATTAAATCTGTATGGTCTATATGGATGATATAATCATTTTCAGCACAAGCATACAAGAACACATACAAAATTTGAAATTAGTCTTTATCAAACTACGCGAAGTACAATTTAAGATACAATTAGATAAATGCGAATTTCTTCGCAAAGAAGTAGAATATTTAGGTCACGTTGTAACACCTGAAGGTATAAAACTAAACCCGAATAAAATCAAAGCGATACAAAATTTTCCTATACCTAAAACAACAAAAAATATAAAATTTTTCCTAGGTCTTCTAGGTTATTACCGAAAATTGACAAAACCACTAACCATGTGTTTAAAGAAAGATATGAAAGTTGAACATACAACCGAACTTCTTAAATGTTTCGACACTTGTAAAAATATTTTAATATCAGAACCAGTCTTACCGTACCCAGATTTAGAAAAATCATTTGAACTGACAACAGATGTATCAAACTATGCAATAGGTGCCGTTTTGACTCAAATTTATCATCCAATTCGTTATACCTCTAGAACCTTGAATTCTTCTGAAATTAACTTTTCTACAATCGAGAAAGAATTGCTAGCCATAGTATGGGCATGCAAGTACTTCCGACCCTATCTCGTTGGCAAATGTTTTACAATATTTACCGACCACAAACCATTACAATGGTTATTTTCCCTCAAAGAACCGAATTCCAGACTAGTACGCTGGCGTTTAAGACTCGAAGAATTTAATTACGAAATAAAGTATTTAAAAGGAATGAATAATCAAGTAGCAGATGTTCTTTCGCGAAATGTTCAAAATCTAAACGCATTCGAAACCGAATCAATAGCTGTAAATTATGACGAAACCGATTTCAATGACATTGACTAAGTTTTGGAAGTTAATGATAATCTCCCAAATTTAGACGATATAGATCTAACAGACGATTTAAAAAAAATTTGACACATATCGGGAAACCAAACAAAACAAACGTATAAGTATCATTTCTGACATAACAATATCTAGAGAACAAACTAATAAAGAAGAAACCAACCAAACTATAGATACAATTCCTACAGCTTCAGAAAACCCAATACTAAACATTCCCATTCCAGAGAAACCCTTAAATATGTATAAAAATCAAATTTACCTCACGCAAGGAGAAACAATGAATTCTCAAATTACGCGCGAGAAAATTTTTGAGAACTTTAGATTATACGTAACAGTACCAAAATTTAATACGGAACAAAACATAATTAAACTTATTAAAGAGTACATTGACCCCAAACAAAACTACGCTTTATACTTCCAAAACGAATCCCTAATGAAAATATTCGTAGTTACTGCTCAAAATACGTTCAAAAATTCAGCACTTAAATTTATTCATTGTCCGAAAGTTTTAAAAGACATAGAAACCACTGAAGAACAAAAAGCCAAAATTGAGTACATTCACATCTATAAATCAGGACACAGAGGAATCAATGAAGTGAAAAAATCACTTAGTTCGTTATATCATTGGCCAAAAATGAGCAACGATATTGAAAATTATATTAATAATTGTGAGACATGTTTGAAAAATAAATAAGATAGAAACCCACCCGTAATCAAATTTAATTTAACACCCACATCATCACATACATTTGGATGTATTTTATATATCAAACAAATCATATCCAACTATTATAGACTCGTTTTCACGTTATGGTCAAGCTTACCTCTTAGCTAGCGTAATAGGAATAGCAGTAGTCGATAAACTACTTGAATTCATTTCACACCACGGCCTACTCAATAGAATCACAACAGATCAAGGCACAGAATTTAAAAATTTCGACCTCCAAGATTTTTGTAAATTGCACAATATTCACTCACATTTTACCACTGCAAAAAATAGTAATTCTAACTCTGCAGTTTAGACTTTCATTGAACATTATAGATGCCTACAAGTGGAAAACAAAAATATGAAACTCGATCAATTAATAAAAAACGAAATATTTTGTTATAATAATTCAATCCATTTAGTTACAAAATACAACCCTTTTGAAATTATTAAAGGCCATATTAATAACCCTGATCGATTCGATTTAGATGATCACTTGATAATATCATCATATGTACAAGATCCGGGGAATTTGCGAGTGCCAGTTGCTTTTATCTGGTCTCTGTTTTTATTAGTGAAATCACCAAGTTACAAAGAGAAGTAATTGTTGGAATTCCACTTAGTGGACTCAAAACAATCGCCGGAGCTTATGAGAATAAAGGTACGTCTCTGCATTCCCTATTTACGTGAATAATCAGTCTTACCGAACGCGATTGTTTGCTGTTGACATTGTTATCATTCAAGTTCTTTTTTCCCAAATTGTCGTTTTGGATGTCAGTAAATTGGACTTATTTCGGCTGATTGATACCTTACCTCCAAACTAATTTATATCGTCATATTTCTTTGGTTACTGATTAGAAACTCGCTAAAATAGGCCATCCAATATATCTGTATGGTTAAATCAACAAAAGATATTGAAGACGGGTTTCTGAAAAATGCCAGAGGAAGATAGATCAAACAAGGAAATATATGATGAGATACTGAAAAATAGAAACGAAATAAAAAATTACATTGAAGCTAGTGAGACTCGGCTCTTACTAAAAGTTCAAGAACTGAAAAATTCAGTATCTGAGCTGGAAAAAGAGAACTCAATTCTCAAAGAAGAAGTAGAATATTTGAAGAGAGAGCAAAAGAAAAAGAATATAGTAATTTTTGGACTGAATCAAAAAAGGGAAGAAGTTACTCCAAGGAATATTTGTTTGTCATTGAACGGATTACTCGATGTGGAACTAGGAGAAACTGATTTAAGTGATTGTTACCCACTAGGGAGGGCTGATAATTGTCCCATAAAAGTAGAGTTTCAAACAAATCTCAAGAAGAAGCAAATCCTTCAAAATTGCAAAAAATTAAAGGGTAAAAATATATCGATTGCCCATGACCTTACGTACACACAAAGAAGAGAACAGAAACTTCTGAGAAGACATATTTCACTTGCCAAACAGGAAAACTACCAGGATTGTTACATAGCGGGGAACAAATTGTTTGTGAACGGAAAAGCTTACAAAGCAGAGGATCTGGAGGATTTCCCACCGGACAAATTCTTAGATAAGCCTAATAGTGCTCCTGCTACTCCAACAACATCTCAAATGAAAAAGCCGCCCGCTGCATTAGAAAAGCCGTTGTCCTTAGCTGAAAAACCTCCAAGTACCCCAAAATCTACAGTTAACAAAACGATAGTACCTAAACAAAATGAATTAACCAAACCAAGAACACGCTCTGTCAAATAAGTCTGAAACATTTTTTTTTTCTCTTTTATTGTACATTTTTATATTTAATGTCTTTAGGAAAAAATATCATTGTGTGTTTTTGTATTTTGTGGCATATTCTAAGTTTTGATGGACAAAAATACTAGACCTGTATTTTATTTTACTGTATTTTGAAATTGTTTGTGGTGATTTCACGGAAATATTATATCACATCTATTTTAATCACTGTTTCTTACCCTAATCGGAATACTTTT
Source organism: Galeruca laticollis (assembly GCA_963921935.1). Lineage (NCBI taxonomy): Eukaryota > Metazoa > Arthropoda > Insecta > Coleoptera > Chrysomelidae > Galeruca > Galeruca laticollis. Next base: position 145,785,599 of record OY998176.1, on the reverse strand, counting down.
TTTTATGATGGATCCGTACATCAGGGAATATAGAAACGACCTGATAGATGCGAAACATGTTAGTAACATTGGTGAATTCAGTGAATATCTTGGGAATCATATGAAAATCCTCCACATGAATATTCGCAGTATCATGAAAAATATTGATCAATTGTTTGTATTATTAAGTGAAATTCCCGAAGAACTTGATGTTATCATTTTGACGGAAACATACATGGTGGATGATCTTGAAGTTATTCGTATGAAAGGTTACCAAACATTATATAATGAGGGGAAATTAAATAAAAACGATGGAGTTGTAGTATTTATTAGGGAAACACTTGACTTTTCATATGATATAAAAGATATTTCAGAAATAAAAGCTTTACAGATAATCATTGAAGATCGTAATTATAACATATCAATCACAGCTCTCTATAGATCTCCTAATACTTGTCCTATTAAATTTAATATCGGGTTGGAAACGTATCTAGGAGAAGTGGGGAATAATGATATTCAGATATTTGCTGGTGATATAAATATTGATATATTGTCAGAATATGATTATGTAGAAGAATACAAGAATCTAATGAATGCACACGGATTCATATCTTATATAAACGATGTTACACGACCAAGTAGTGGATCTTGTATAGACCATTTCTTTATAAAATGTAAACACCAACTCAATTTCAAATCCTTTATTATACAGAGTTGTATAACGGATCATTTTCCTATTGCCGTAACATTCAAATCGGAAAACCAACAAACATATATTAAACCTGAAAATAAATACAAAAAATTTATAAATTATAATAAACTCAGAAATGAATTGCGAGAAGAACTATGGCGTGATATATATAATCAAGATGATACCGAAAAATTAACCAGTGACTTTGTTGAAAAAATAAAACTGAGCATTGAAAATAGTACTGTTGAAGTGAAAATTAAGAATAAAAATCGCGCTAGGACCAAATGGATCACACCTGAAATAATAGAAAGTGTTAATAGAAAAAATGATCTATATAAAAAAGTACAAATGCAACCTGAAAAAATAGAGCTACGTGAAGAATACAGGCAACTGAAGAACAATTTGAATAAATCCATAATTAATGCCAAGAAAAAATATGCTAATAAATTGATTAAAGAAAACAAGAATAGTACAAAAGGACTCTGGAAGACGGTAAATGAAATTTGTGGAGGAACTGAAAATAAAACAATAATCAATGAAATTGAACTGAATGAAGACGCAGTTATTTATAACAAACTCGAAATTTGTGAGGCATTCAATGAATACTATAGCAAACTGGGTGAAAACTATGCAATGAAGATTACCGATCCTCCAGATTATGTACACATGGAAACAACAATTGAAAGCACCATGTATGTATATCCAACAGATGAGAATGAAGTGACAGAAATTATAAAACAATTGAAACCTAAAAAATCACCAGGCGATGACGGTATACGCTCTGAAACACTAAAAGAGATAGTGAATGAAATAAAAACTCCGCTAACTTATCTCATAAATCGGTGTATGCATGCAGGATGTTTCCCAAAAATATTGAAATCCGGACTTATAATGCCACTCTACAAAAGTGGTGACAAAAGAGAAATGGTAAATTATAGACCGCTTTCTCTCATATCAAATATAGCAAAGGTTCTAGAAAAGATTTTAAAAAAAAGAATTTTGAGTTTCCTAGACAAATATAAAGTTATCTCAGATAATCAATACGGGTTCAGAACAGGGCGATCAACGGAAGATGCAATATTCGCTTTAACGGCATATATATATGATGCCTTAGATAAAAAAAAATCTACGTTAGGTATCTTCGTTGATTTATCAAAGGCTTTCGATACGGTCTGTCATGAAAAACTACTCAAAAAAATGTTTACCTGCGGACTTAGAGGAAATATTTACAATATTATGAAAAGCTATTTATCTGATAGAAAACAGAGGGTAATAATTGATGGTGTGATTAGTACCTATAAAACAGTTTCCTATGGAGTTCCACAGGGAACGGTGTTGGGCCCCTTACTGTTTACAATTTATATAAACGGGTTACTAGGAATAAAAACCCAGGGAAATATTTTGAGTTTTGCAGATGATACTGCCATTCTCTATAAAGCAGATACCTGGCGAGAATTAAAAATTCTTGTAGAAGAAGATTTTCTTGAAATAGAAAAATGGTTTAGGGGAAATAAACTCACACTGAATTTTACCAAAACAAAATACTTACCATTTTCTTCATACTCAAACGGACTTCCGAATATAGAACCACTTAAAATAGGAGAAAGATATGAAATACCGGGAGATAAGTCAATAAAATACCTTGGCATTGTGATAGACTGTCATCTAAGGTGGGACCTACAAATACAAAACGTGGTTAAAAAATTGAAGGGGTTATTATACAGATTCAAATACCTCAGAGATTTTCTAGATGCTGAACATTTAAGAATATTGTACTACTCTTTGATTGAATCACAACTACAGTACGGAATAGTGGGATGGGGTGGAGTAAATGATATACATCTGGAAAAATTGAATGTTGTACAGAAATACATAATTAAAATAATATATCGTAAGGTACGTATGTATCCAAGCGATCTGGTATTCAGAGAATCTGAATTCCTTGATATAAGACAATTGTTTTGCTTAAGTATCCTTAAAAATATAAAAAAAGAAAATATCATATTACGACCTACCAATCACAACCATGAAACAAGAAAACGGAATAACACTGTGGTATTACCTTGCTGTAAAAAAACTATAGGCCAACGAAATGCAACTTACCTAGGACCTCGGTTGTACAATATGGTACCAGATCATTTGAGGAATATCAATAAGAAGTATAGTTTCGGTAGGAGAATTAAGCAGTGGATTACAAAAACTGAAAGATCATTTTTCCATGATATTGTGAATCAAAATATTGATTCTTGAGTATAAAAAACTCATTCTTCCATCTTCACCAATACTTCTAAACTCTGTCGGGTATTACTTGGTTGTTGATTGATACACATTGTTCACTGTTTTTAGACTGTGTTTTCATTATTATCTTATACATTGAGACGTTACTTTAATTTTGTTGAGGCTTTATAATGGATGTATTAGGTTAGGTGTTAAGTGCTATTACTACTATATCTGCTTATTTGTATTTTAACTAAAAATTTTAATTACATTGAAAACTTTTATATATACTTAAGTTTTAATTGTCAAAATAATATGATTTTATCTACCTTGATTATTTAATAATCGAAGTCACGTACAAGAGTATATTGGTTTCTAACTGGTGTACGCTTCTGTGACTTATCCATGTTTATTTGTACGCAAATCTTATGTAATTTCATTGTAAACTATATTCATATAAATAAACTTATTATTATTATTATTATATTAGATCACAAAGAAAATAGCAAAACACTATATGAGAAAGGTAAACAAAATAATGAAAGTACGGAAGAAAAAATAATTCAAAAATTAAATGAAAAACGTGAAGATCCTCCAAGCTTCTTGAACAAAAAAACGTGTAATATTAAAACAAAACAAAGAAATAAAAAATTACCTAAATTCAAAAAGACTAAAGTTCTTGGTCAAAAAGGTGTTATCATTAAAACCAGTAAGTGTACATATCATAAAAATTTAACCAGAAAACCAAGATCAGTAAGTAGAAAATTATTACAGAAATCAAACGATGAACCTGCTGATATTGACGACATGCATCCTGATACTTCAGACACATTGTGTTGAAGAAGATGTATCGACTACGAGAATCGAAAACCTAATCCTCCCTATCCAGTTAGGAAATTCTCGAGTCATATATGATAAGCATACATTTTTACATTACGTAGATTTAGAAATAATTTTAAGGAGGTAATAAATTTAGTCAAACATTATTGAAGATAGCATTACGATAGTTAATAGTAGCAATCCTATATCATACCATAGCTTAGTGCAAAGTATTTTCTTTCTTCAAAAGAAAAATTAAATAATCCATATGTTAAGAATAAAAAAGGACTTGTAAATGTAGTCGGAAAAATCAACCTGCAAAACTGCAAACATAAACACTTTATATTTACCGTATGTAAATACTTTTTTCTACAACTGCTATGAAAAATAGCATATTTCTCATAGCTTACTCAATTTCAAAACCATATATTGCTCACACTGTGAGAAATATTATTTCTCACGGCACTTTGCCCACACTATATACATTTATATGGAGAATCCAGTAGGGGATCCTCGATGCCCAGCCAATTTCAGAAACTTATACTCGTTGCCCAGCCGTTTTCGGTGGGTGGTCCTCGATGCTTAGACTTTTTCTACAAAACTATTTATTTGTATTCTTTAAATTTGTGCAGTTGGAGAAAAAGTATAGTGCGCAACATGTGGGAAAAGTACTTCCACACTCGTGGGAAAAGTTGAACTTTTCCCACTTGTTGCACAATATACTATTAATCACTCTTTGTTAATTTTGATACTCTGTTATACGCTTTGTACAGTTCGAAATAAAACTTTAAATTATTTTTGTCTTTTTTAAGAAAGATATTTTCCGAAAAGAAAATAAAAGTTCTGTCACAAATACGCATATCAATCAACTTCTCAAAATAGTCATCCAAAACAGTTGGAATAAAACACTGCTGACTAATATTTGAATGTATTATATTTTCATATTCACTGTTCCATTTTTCATATTTGAATTATCCTGTTTATGAAGAATTTCATGGAAAACAAACCACATAAACCTAAATATAATTCAGTTGTTGTAACTTTTTATCTCCAGGGTTTTGGAGTCGCTCAGTTATTTACTAAGCGGTAGAGATTATCTTTGCTACGTGCACACTCTAAAAAATCAGATGTCTCTCTGTAACGTTGAAAGTACATTCCAGAATATTAAAGCAGAGCTTACGTAAAGCCAATAAAAGCTTCTTCCTCTAAATATAGCGATTTTATTCGGTATAAGAACTGCAAGAATTCTTTAAATTAGAAACTGTCATGGACATTACATAAATTTAAATAAATGACAAAATTTTACTAAGCTTCCACAAAAATGGCGTCTCTTAATTGTGAAGGTTCTGCTTATTCTTTGGGAAAATTGGAATAAATGGAACGGAATCGCTAAATATACTTTGGGTACTTTGACACAATCAACGCATTGTAAAGAGCACCAAATTGCGTATTGCTTCGAATTAACTAAAATTTTGACAACATAATAGTTATTTGTAAAACAAGCTTCGCGGTTCGTTGCGCAAACCACGAGTAATACAGAAAGTCATTGTAACAAGTTTTACACAATATTTTTTATAATTCGCATTTATTTAATTCCTTAAATAGAACAAAATTACATATGATCCCAGTTTTCAAACTAGGAGGAGTGGTTTGAATTTAAGTTGGCAATTTTGTAGATTCCTGATTGGTCAGATCACAGATGGTTTTATTCAGAACTTTTGACATATTATGACCGAATAAATGTGTAAATTGTAAACAAACTTTCATTTAAGCAAACAGAGGATGAATATTTGTTTAAAAAAGACCTTCTTCGTATATGCTTGCGATCTATTTATATTATATCATGAACAGAATTATTTCTATAATATCTCTTCACATAGATATCTGGTAATGTATCCCAATAATCGAACGTTGTGTATACCTATATATTGATCCTATGCAATATAAAAATAAACAATTGCCAAATCATTGATGAATAAACGTTAGCTTACTTTATTTACTAATAATTTTATTATATAGTTTATTCAAATTCATCTTTAAGACCATTTAATATAATAAATATCAAATAAAAATACATACAATAACCAACTGAATAACACTAAAAACTACTAAAAAAGTATTCAAAGAGACTTCATTGTGACACTGTAAACCATGTTATAATGAAGTTTCTTCTATACGCGAATTGTAAAAAATACGATGATAACATATGATGTTCTTAATTTTGTTATTTTGATTCAATTTTATATTATTAGTTAACAAATAACAACCCGATTAATTATTTTTTACGTTTACTTCAAAAGAATCAGAGATTAGGCTAGGCTGAGCGATTGGAGAAACAAAAACAAATATAAAAGGGACAGAGTCGTCCTTCAACCTCGATGGTATGCAGTTTGCTACTTCTGTCTGATCTAAAACTCTAAACTTGCACCACAGATGCCTTTATTCCTATATATTCTGACAACTTGTAAAACATTAAACGCCAGAAATAATTTGAGTAGCGAATTGAATCAATAAAATGAATTATTGCAGATCTGAATTGATTGTTTTCAGTGAACAGCATAAACATAAATTTTGCACTAACTGCTATTATAATAAATACTATATCAAACATTATAGCAGCCACAATATTCACGCAGGCCGTTATAGTAGCTGTTCTCAATATCTGTAATAATTTGACGATAATTGAAATTATTTATATAACTTACTTGAAACGAAGTGGTTACCGCTGACAACAAGTCATAATAGTACAACCAAGGCTCTCCAGTTTCTGGTCGAAACGGTGTCAGGAGAAAGTTCAATCCCAGAAGAGGCACCAGAAGTAGAGTTGCCCTGTAACCAATTTTTATATCGAAGTATTTTGATTCAATTATTAAAATGGAAATCTATTGAGTCCCCTTTTTGGCATAAATTGCATGATTCTGTTCTAATGCGTAATAGTAATTGAACGATTTTGTTATTATGTTGAAGCACATGATAAGCGCAAGTGCAGCCGCAATTTGAAAGAGTTGTTGTTCAAATGTTTTGCGCAATAATTGCTGGGAAAGTCAACAGACAAATCCATCTTTAGAACAAATTATTGATGTTGCTGTACTTGTTCAGCATATAATTGTAAACAATTAAAAAAGTTGGTTGAAGTACCTATCATGAGAGTTAGCAAAAAGGCAAGAGCTGGTTAAGAGGTTAGCTGTCTATATAATATTATTATCTAAATAAAATTGATAAAATAATTGTTGAATAACTTTAACCTAAATAACTATGATCATTTATTGTAGTTGCTTAATCCATCTTATTGACATGCGAACTCAAGAAGATCTGGGATACAAGCTTATAATGGTGTATTAGGACCATCAGACAAAATTTGTTTTGTTGCGTGCACTGAAAAGTGAGAGGGCCGTAGAGTTGGCGTATCAGTTGACTGATATATTTTTAACATTTGGTGCTCCTTGTATCTTAGACTCCGATAACGGCAGAGAAATTATGAATTCTGTCATTAATGAGCTCGTTTCATGTTAGCCCGAGTGTAAACTGGTCCATGGAAAGCCAAGACACATCCAAAGCGAATAATCTGTTGAAAGGACTAACCAAGACATTGAGAAAATGTTGCCTTCATGGATGCAGGACAACGATACTACAAATCGGTCAAATGGTATTCGGTTTGTACAGTTTATGAAAAATCGAGCACTTCATTCCGGTATTAAGCAGTCATCACACAAAGCAATGTTTGGTATAGAACCGCGAGTAAGGGCTTATGACTTCGACTTTGCCTCGATACGTTATTGAGGATATAAGAGATGAGGATGATCTCTAAAATGTGTTAAATAAAATAAATATGACGGATAGTATAGGTAATGCAGAAACTGAGCCTGTAGCTAGTTGCAGTGGACAGCATCAGATTATTACCGGAGCCAAACAAGAAGACACAGAAAGTTCATCCAAAAGAAGTGGAGAATCGTCAATTGCAGCACAAGCCAGTGAATCTGACATTGAAGCTGAAGCATCTACGACTGTAGAGCCACTTATATTACCACCAAATGACAAAGATTTCGAAGTTGTAACAGATGTTAATCGACAAATAATGGCATCCAGAGAAACAGCACATCGAAACTTTGAAAAACGGTCCAACAGAATGACATTAGCTTTAGATGCAATACATGTTCCAGTAGAAATTGGTGATAATGTAATTATACAAATCCCTGATGTCGACAGAGCAAAAGCAGATCTACGTAATATAGTCGGAGTGGTTCTTCAAAAGGATGATCAGGGTTTTCACAAGATTGGGACGAAATATGGAATGCTCGACAAATTATATTGCAGGTATGTATCTATGTATTGCTTAAAAGTCCAGCCGCGTCCGCTTGTATTGTCGTCGGGTGGGATGGCAGCGCGGCGCAGTGCTGATGCGATGTGACAGCTTCCCTTTTAACTACTGTATTACAATATTTCACGTGCTGTTGCGCCGCGCTTGGCAGTGTGGCGCTACCTTAATTTTTTTTCATCTAATTATATCGCTATTAGGTAAAAACTAACTATTTAAATGTGGGTATAGTGGCCACCCGAGGTAAAGTGGCCACAAGTAATTTTTCTTTGTCCTACCAGCGTCACCTGTGCGGTAAAGCACTGAACTGCCATGGGCGTCCTTACAGTAAACTGTAATACAAATACGGAACCATTAGATCTACAGATCAGATGGGATCTGCATAATTGTGTTTTTGCACGAGGTTGATGTAGTGTTGAGGTTGAGTTCAATTAGCTGTACAACAAAATTGATAAGTGTGAGAGTGTTTCGTTTTTGCAGAGCCTTAACATATGGTATACGATATGTATGCATGTAATATAATTGAAGAATATGCGAACTACAATTTGTAGGTTATCACATTTCTCATGAGGTGGAAGATGGGGTAAAGTGGCCACCAAGCGTCCACTATACCCCGTGTAAATTTTGGAGTGGCCACTTTAAACCATTTCATTTTGTATTGAGTGTGAATTTGAAAATTTATTTCCAGAAAATGCCAAGGAAGTACACAAAAACGTTACACCAAGGATCATGGGATCCTAAAGCCATGGCACAAGCAATCAAAGCCGTAAATGAACAGCATATGCCATTCCAAACAGCCAGTAAAACTTTGAATGTTCCGCGAAATACTCTCAAAAGAAGAGTCCTAAATAAAAATAGAGATGCTGAAGGGAATAATAAAGTCTTAGGCACTATCCGCCCAGTTTTTACTTTGGACCAAGAAGTAGAAATTGTCCAACATATCCAGGAACTGGATACTCGTTTTTATGGTCTCACTAAAAAAGACGTTAGATCCCTTGCATATCAATTAGCTGAAAAAAAACGGCTTGAAGCATAGTTTCAACAGACAAACCGAGCTTGCTGGGGAAGACTGGTTAAAGGGGTTTCGTGACAGACATCCGGAAATTAGCCTTCGCACACCTGATGCCACTAGTGCGGCCCGAGCTAGAGCCTTCAATAAGCTTAGCGTTGACAAGTTTTTTGGTCTCTTAGACAATTGCCTTAATCGGTTCCCAGACAATGCCATGATAATTTTTAATGTAGATGAGAGGGGGCTCACAACTGTGCAGTCTAAATCAAGTAAAATTTTCGCATGAAAAGGTCGGAAACAAGTAGGAACCCTCACATCTACTGAAAGAGGAGTTTTATCAACAATTGTCGTTTGCAGATCTGCTGGTGGTTCATTCATTCCCCCAATGATAATTTTTCCTAGAGTGAGAATGAAGGAAGAGTTAATGGACGGGGCTCCACCTGGGACTGGATGTGCGTGTCATAAATCAGGATGGATGCAACTGGAAATTTCCACTAAATGGTTTGAACATTTTCTGAAGCATGCAAAGCCTACAGCCGAATACCCTTGCTTGTTAATACTAGATGAGCATGTTACGCATACAAAAAACATAGATTTCATCAATAAGGCACATGATAATTTCGTGACTGTCTTGTGTCTACCGCCCCATCGCAGTTACAAATTACAGCCGCTTAATGTGGCATTTTTGGAGCCCTTGAATACGTTCTATGTTCAAGAGATTGACAAATATCTTAAGAATAACCCAGAAAGAACCGTATCACAATTTCAAGCTCGCAAATTGTTTGGTGCTGCATATCTTCGAGCAGCAGTGCCTACAGCAGCTATTAATGGGTTCAGACATTGTGGAATTGTTCCGTATAATCCACATGTGTTCAGTGATGCAGATTTTGCTGCGGCTGAAGTTACTGATAGAGATGTTGCAGTTAGAGCAGATCATGTGGAAAACGAAAATTTCAATGATGAAGGCAACAGAGCGAATGATGTAGCAGATCCAGTTCCTTCAACTTCTCAAACTAATAAACAACCTGTTGATGAAAGCATAATTAATATCCAAAATAGTGGATCAGCTGCTCAAGTTTACTCGTCAATCCGAAAGAGATCGTTTCGATTCCAAAATGTAAAAGGTTCAAGCGCAATAATCACAGACATTCCTTATAAAAATGAGCTAGAAATAGCAAAGGAATCTCAAAAACCAGCAGCTGTTGAGAAAAAAGTTTTTGGTGGTAATAAGGCTAAAAGCAAGGTTGCGACAAAGAAATCAAGAATTCCTGTTAAATATGACACAAGTAGGAGCGACGATGATGCGCAAGAAGATGCAGAGTGTCTCTACTGCTCAAGCCTCTTCTCAAAATCCAAAAAAGGGGAGGGTTGGATATGCTGCTCAAGATGCAAAACATGGGCCCATGAAGAATGTGGTGGCTGCGATGAAGACGACGATGTGTTTACATGTGAACTGTGTTTGTAAGCTGTATATTTATGTACTGTTGAACCACATGTGATGTTGTTTCACAATACATTTTATGGTGGTCACTATGCCCCAAAATGTGGGTGGCCACTTTGCCCTGCTGTGTGGGGTGAAGTGGTCATTAGCACATATTTTTCAAACTAATTTGTGAATAAAAAATATTAAATTTAGGCTGTAACTTTTTTAATATACTATTATAATAGTTGGGCTGTATTCAGTACTTGATTTCATCATCATAATGCTCTTTATTCCAAATCCAAGGATTTTTTAACCTTAGGATGGCCACTATTCCTACATTTCCCCTGCTTTTCAGGTCAGAATTCGACAAGTACAAAAAAAAAATTTTGCATGAAGAAGATGTTCCGGATACTAATTCACCTTTGAGAACTGTTGCTAAAGAAGCTGCCATAGGCCAAGGATTAATGCGCTGCGTATGCAAGAAAGGATGTATGTCAAAAAGCTTCTCTGCAAGAAAAATGGTTACTCAAAATGCCACGATAGTTGGTCTTCTCCTCATTCATTTTTAATTCCAATGTTTCATTGTATCTGTGTTACAATGTTCCTTTTTTAAATTTTATGATTGTGTCCTGTTGACTTGTTTGATTATTTTATTTACTTTTAATTAATATTGTCACCTTGGCAACTCCTGTACATCGATGTTCCTTTGGTGTGAGATTATTATTTTTTCTAGGTACATAACTCTGTGTCCTAGATCTTTTTAATCAATATTTTTAAAACTATATCTCATTTTCAATTCCAAATTAGTTTCTCTAGTACTAGTTTTAACTAAAGGTCGGAGTGACAACTAGTTTTATCTGAAAATCAAATACATCAGTGATATATTCTAGTTTTAACTAGGTATTTCTAGTTTTAACAAAGGCATTTAGTAAAAACTGGTTTTACCTAGAGAAAACTAGTTCGAACGAAAAACGGGTGCTAATTGTAGCATATACAAGTGACCAATGTTAAATCAGTACAACGTATCGTATAAATCCAGATATACTATATTTTTGGTGATTTCTGGAGAAATTTCGGTTCGTTAGCACGATACACCCTCCGAAATGTATACAAGTGATCAATTTCATGGTACGATATTGTTCAGAGCGAGTTACTTATGGGGAAAATTTGGTTTTAATCTTTAAAACCCATTATTTTTACAGAAATGCCATCTGTCCATAAGTGAAAGCTAGATCCAGAGGTTCATGGATATTAACTAGAGCTATAACTAGAGCTATAAATGCCGTAAGATAAGGAGATTTAGGTGTAAACGAAGCAGCCAGAACATTCCAAATACGGTATGCTATTCTGAAGAGGAGGATGAAAAATAACAATTCAACCAAAACAAACAGATTGGGGCCAGATTCCTCACTGGGGACAAAAGCTGAAGAAAAATTATCTTTTCATATTAAAAAACTCCAGCAGCATGGGTTTGCACCTACACGTGACGATGTAAGAATAATGGCGTACAAACTTGCTGTTCACTTAAAACGGCCACATAAATTTAATCACGATCAAGGTATACCTAAATAATTAATTGATTGTAGTCTAATGTGCCAATTTTCAATGTTTTAGGAAAAGTAAGCTACAAGTGGTTGCAGTCTTTTGTAAGAAAAGAAAAAGATCTCTCTGTTCACAAATCCGAAAACACTCCAATAGCACGGGCCAAAGGAACGTCGTAGGAAGTTGTAGCAAAATATTTTAATGAATTAGACATTTTTACAGTACACACTTTATTTGATAAGCCTGGATATGTGTAGATTACCGACGAAACAGGTCTTCAACTAAACACTAGAGCATCTGAAGTAATAGCTGCAAAAGGATCTAACTCTGTTGCGGCTATTAGTCCCGGAGAAAAGGGATAAACGATTATTGTTGTTTTCTACATTGATGGGGGAGGTGGTTACTTACCTCCTCATTGCATGGATGTAACAAAAAGGAAGAGTGGCATGATGGTATGCCACCGAGTTTACAAATAAATATGTCTGAAAAATCGGCCTTCTTCAATTCAATAATTTTTTATGATTTGTTAGAGAATCATTCCATTCCGAGAAAGGCGCCTGAATAAGTTTTCCTACTTTTGGATGGACATGGATGGACACGGCATTTACATTTATTAACACATTATTTTATTTTATTTAATTTATTTGGGATACAAACAGGACAAACCCATAAAGGTATCCACTAATAGTTACACATAATTTTACAAATTAGGTAAAAAAGAAAATATAAATCTAATAATATAACTACATTAAATAAAAGTAAATACAAGTATACAAAAAAAAGAGAAATAAGAGATAACGAGAGTGAAGGTAATAAAACATATATGAATTGACCACCGCACAAAATTAAATTTGCAAAAAATAGTCTTTCAGTAGTTTTTTAATCAAATCTGCACTGTGGTAAAAAATATCCATTCCAACAATACTGGACAATTTATTGTAAGTATTTGTTATACTGTGAGCAGGAGAATTTAGAAAATAATTGGTGAATGCCTGATGTGTGATAAAGATATAATGAGTGCCTGGGAATACGAAGTGTTATGAAGTTTGTAAGTTTAAGGCAATCTATATTGTTATTGAGGATTTTGTGAATAAACAGTACATCCGCAATTTGCCGACCATGCTCTAGTGAAATTATCTTCAAATTAGAACGAATACGTTGCCTATCCACATCGGGATAAATTTTTTTTCACAATATGAAATAAACTTGTTCTAGACTGTTTCTAATTTTGAAATATAGACCTAATAACGCGGGTTCCAAATAGTAGGACCAAACGTTAATATACTATTTACGTATGCCATATATAATGATCTAACGGTAAGAGGATTATGAAGTTGGAAACATGTACTGTATATGAAGCCCAACTGCTGATTAGCTTTTCTAGTTATATTACAAATATGCCGATCGAAACGTAATTTAGAGTCTAAAATAATACCAAGATCCCTAACCGTATCTAAAGCGTGTAATACGCTATTAGAAATTTCATATGTGTTGAAGTTCAAGTCTGAATTACAACGAGAAAATTGTATATAATTACTCTATGAGACATTTAACAACAAATTATTTCTCACACAGTAGTCGGATAAATTGTCTAAGTCTTCTTGCAATCGAACTCTGTCGTAAGCACATGAAATTAAGTGATTAATTTTTAAATCATCGGCATACATAACAAACTTAGCAAATTGAAAGCAACTAGAGATGTCATTTATATATCAATTAAAAAGTAAAGGACCTAAATGGGACCCCTGAGGTACTCCTGAAGTAGTTACCACAGCCTTAGATTTAAGAGCACCTAAAATTACTTGATGTGACCTATTTCTGACATATGAGTCGAACCATCTTAATAAATTACCATGTATACCGATTCCAGAAAGTTTTGAGACAAGGACGGAATGATCTATTTTGTCGAAGGCCTTACTGAAATCAGTATACACAGAATCAACGTTATGCCGTTATTTAGACTTTTAAGTATGTATTCAACGTATAGGAATAAATTTGTATCCACCGTACGTTTTTTCATGAAGCCATGCTGTTCAATGTTAAATAGGTTTTTTACGTCATGATAAAGAAAATTAAAAATTATACTTTCAAACACCTTACTAAAAATGTTTAATTTAGAAATAGGTCTATAATTTTCAACTGTATTCTTGTTTCCAGATTTATGAATTGGTGTAATAAAGGCTGTTTTCCATGTATCAGGAAATTGATCTGAACTGAGGGATTCATTAAATAGCAAAAATAATAGCTCTATTAGCGATTTATTACAATTTTTAATAAAATCAGCCCAGGACCTTTATGGGGTAAATTTTCAATTTTTTTATCAATAGTTTCACGAGTAACTGTGTAGTTAGAAATATTCAGTGGTGTGTTAGTATGGATATTACCAAAGTTACTAGCATCACTACTTACAAAAACAGAAGAGAAATAATCTGAAAATATATCACAAGTTTTCTGTAAGTCGGTAGTAGGGCCCTGAGCGGTGAGCAAGTTATTAGGGAAATTATCTGCTTTTCTTTTGCTTTTTACAAATTGCCAAAATAATTTAGAATTATGAATAATATTCGTTTCTACAGTAGTCAAGTATTTTTTATAATCTTCATTTATTGAAAATTTTGATCTGCCTCCTAAAATTTTGAATGTTAAGTAATCTAAATTATTATGGTATTTCTTCCATCGACAGTGAAATTCGATTTTTTCTTCAATCACTTTTATTGTAGAAGAATAGAACCAATTAGGGTATTTTTTATAGTAGCTGGGACATTGAGGTACATGTAAGTGAACGATCTGGTCAATAATAATATAAAACAGATTTATTGCTTTATTTATGTCAATTGAATGAAATTCAGCTGCCCAGTTAACACTACATAAGAGTCGGTTACTTTCGTGATAATTTGCCAAGTTAAAATTTCAGCGATATTGATTAACAACTCTAGTACAAATATTGAAAGGAATATCCATATCGAATCCCAAGGTACAGTGTTACTGATCCTCGGGAACTAATGGATTAGATGAAAGACGTACATTTTTTATTGAAAAACTACTGCTAAATATGAGGTCTAGAGTGTTGCCAGATATATTCACATTTGGGTTATACTGAACCATATCAACCAGAGACATAGTGTCGACTAATAAGCTAGATCTAGGATTAATATAATTATTTGGCTTACAATAATCTCCCACGTTCAATAACCATTTAATTTCAGGAATATTGAAATCTCCACATATGATAAAAGTATCGTTAATATTATTTAGGTAAATATCAATATGCTTAGTACAGAAAAAAATTAATGCAGCCATGTCTCGGGGAGTTATGTAAGCAAACCCTATATGCACCTTTCGAAGTCCACTAAGAGGGACGATGGTGACCCATACATCTTCTGCTTCGGACCGCCAAGAATTCTCAGTATAACTAGTTAACTCTTCGGAGACGGCTATGAGGACACAACCCCCTGTATGTTTTGTGGAAGGACTCGTTTCCCTATCTCGTCGATACACTTTGTATGATGAAAACATTTCTTCACTTAATATGGATGCATTTAGCCGCCACGTTTCCGTGAGACAGATGACATTTTGCTCACAATTTAGTATATTTTGAAATATAGTGGTAATTTTTAAATTTAGTCCACGGACATTTTGATATAAGAAAGACAGCGCAGAATCACCCGCCACGTTCAAGCTAATTGATCAATATCGCCATCACAAGATATTTTTATTATTCGAGACCTGTTATCTTTCATCTTTTTTTGGTCCAAATATATTTAAATTGTTTGGATTTAGCATCTATTTTGGTTTCTCGAAGTAGTTTTTTTATTGTTTGAGTGTTAATTGATATATAATTTTTCAGAGATATTTGCTACTTTCAATCCTGCAACGCTTCCATATTGACGCTGCTTAGATTTTGCTGCAGCTAAAAATGCATCTCTTTTCATTTTCTCAGAGAATTTGTGGGAAGATCTGTTCTAGGAGTAGAGAACGGTAATAAGAATCAATATCAACGTCAGAGATTGGAAGATCGATTGCCGAGCCTATCGTGGAAACGATATCTAAGATATTCTCATTATCTCTAAAAGGGACTCCACATATCGCAACCTCATTAGCCCTAAGCTGTTACTCCAATGTATCCACTCGAGAATTTAAAAATTTTACGTCGTTCTTTAAGTCTAGATTTTCTCTTGTCAATCTCTCGACTTCTTTATTCTTTGTAGTGGGAGACACATTTCATAAACTTAAGAACTTCTTTCTTGCCCGAACATTGCCCCTGTCACTTCGGATTCGAGTAGTTAAATGCTACGTCTGGCCTATCTTGCTCTATGGGGCAGAAATATGGTCTCTAAAAATCAAAACTCTGAATCGGATAGAGGCATTTGAAATATGGACAATATGTTGACTCCTACGCATCCCATTGATTGCACATAAAACTAATGAAGAGGTGCTGGAAATGGCCGGTATGCATAGAGAATTTCTGCAAATCGTGAAGAAGAGAAAGATATCCTATCTTGGACACATACTCAGAGGCGCCAGATACTCAATACCTAGGTTGATTTTGCAAGGAAAAATAGGAGGTAGAAGTGGCCCGGGAAGGAAACAACATTTATGGCTGCGAAAAATTAGGGACTGGTGTGGAATTAGAGATGCAGCCACAATCTTCCGAAAGGCAGAAAATGGCACCTTACATTTGACATGAAAGAAGTACAAAGGACCGCCAACGTGCGAGAAGCACAAGGCACAAGAAGAAGAAGAAGTGAGTGCCGATACAGTATTTTCAAAAGTTGTGATAGCATCACTACAAAAGTTGACAGACTGCAACAAATTTCTATATTTCGTATTCATTGATGCCATATCTTTCTGGATATCTTGTAAAATATCTAACGTTTGTGACGAAGAGGTTTCTTCTAATGGAAAGTCATCAGAATCCTCCTCAGTGACGATGACTGAACGCCTTTTAAGAAAATCAGTCGAACTTCTGCAATTAGTACAGGTCCAGGATAAACCCGGTGCCTGATATCGTGACACGTCCGCCTTAGTTAAATCTACACATTTAGCATGATAGAATTTCTGACAGCTACCACAACATATCAGACCAGGCGATTTACCGGTAATTCCTTGGGTGCAAAGTTCACCGACTGGCATCGTTTGACCAAAACAAATTAAAATCCCATTATCTATTCAACAAAAAATGTAAGAACTGTTTATAGTAATAAATATGTTCGAAATCTGAATTTAAGCCGAACTTTGAATAAGAATGTTTACAAAATTACTCACTTCAAGTCCCAGTCCAATTGAAAAAAGAAACAAAACAATATCACACACGAAATGACCAAGAATATTGCTATGAATCGAGAGCGAAGATAAACACGTCCACACCTTATTTGATTTAAATTTGAGAGTCAAGTTTACCTTATCACAAAATCATAGTGAACAAATATCCACCATATTTATACTACCAAATTAGGTTCCGTTGTGATGTACATAATATGCATACACGTTTCAGAGGATATATTTCACCTCCAATTCATCGAACCTTTAAATTTAAATTTCATTGTTCTTACATGATAATTAATCTTTATAACCAGGTCCCACAGTCTTCGAAAAATTTGAAATTGGAAGAGTCTAAATATGAATACAAGAGAGTACTGTATGAGATTGATTAGAAATCAGCGCATACTTAAATTGTGGAGAAATGTATATAAAATTTGGATTTTATCTATTTGTAAAGTATTATTTATTCATTTTAGGTATCTTTGGACAGTTTTTCTTTTCTTTTCAAGTATTTAGTAGAAGATGTTCGTTGTATTTCTGTAATTTTATTCAATATGTATATTTTCTGTCGTCTCTTTTTTGCGGAATGTTGCTTTATAACAATTTTTTGTAAATTATATTGATATTCTTTTTTCTGAAAATTAACTTTTTATTATTATTATTACATACATCTTATCTCTTTGATGATCAACTACTAAAACTTGCTTGAAAGGCAACCCATTACGTCGAATAAGTACATTGCAGTTCGGAAAACTGTTGGGAGAAGCATGCGGTAAGTCGGCATTCGTTCAAAATGCAACTTCTGCTTCTGAGTACACAGGAATTATGCCCTTCAATTCTCAAAGCATTCCTGAATACGCCTTTTTGACAAATAATGAGATGAATGATATTACCAACACTGTCCAAAGTCAGCACATGTAGCCTAACACCAAAGAAAGCCGCCGCCATTTACAGAAGCATCAAGTAATAAATGCTAATGTGATCCTACCCCACTTGCTGGACCTTCAGGTATTCAGCACCCACGTCAGATTAGTCCTCTTGCAGGACCATCAGGTAGAATACGACACCGACCACATTTAAGTCCACCACCAGGAACATCTAGTATGAATAATTAAACTGCTACAGCTAAAAGTCCCAGAGTTACCCCAGGAAAGGCGCTAGACGTTAATTACCCCGTACCAATTATTACAACTCCGGTGCAAGTAGCGAAGAAAAATTAAAGTAGAGTTGTAACGTCACCGGCGTACATGAGCTACCGAAAAGAAATAGCTTCAAAGAAAATGATTTCAGCGGAAAATAAAAAAAAACGTAAAGCAGAAAAAAACTAGAAACTTCAGTAAAACCAAAATCCATAACTAAGTCTCAAAGGTTTTTTTCTCCATCAGCATCCGAAGAGTTAAGTTCAATCTTTACATCCTCATATAGCGAAAATATTGAGGAATATGAGTGTATAGGATGTAAGAAAAATTATCGAAGTACTATTAGCAAAGATGGCTGGATACCGTGTATAACATGTAAAGGACGGATGCATGAAGGTTGCACCAGTTTCAAAAACTATTGTCAAATGTGCGGAAAAAATTACTGTACCAAGATTGGTCCATCTCTTCTACATGTTGGAGGAGAGACGAACCACGACACATTTTTTTATATTCTTTTTGGTTATTTTTTGGGAAGACATTTAATTACTTTGTATTGTCTATTTGGTAGATAATGATGTAATATTTCTCATTCAAGTGATTTCCTAATTAAAAAGTGTTTCAAAAAAAGGTTGTGATTTCTTTAACAGGTGGTCCATGTCTCCCCCAATAACCCTACATTTGCTGTCTTGATCGTGGCATTTTGTGCCAATTTGAGTTAACGGTTTACCTGGATCAGTATTTAAGCATGATACTATTACTTAGTATCATGGTATTTAACTAATAAGTGAGTGTATAACATGTAACAAATTGTTTGCCTGAGTACAGAATATTTATAAAAAAACGGAATGGTTCTGTATTCCTCAGTATCTAGTTAATTGATAAAAAATCAAACAGTTGATGTGAAATATGAAACAATATGCCCACATGTTTGCATGTAAAATGAGTATAGTTTTCGTGATTTTTCGATTTATGAATTTACGACTACTGTGTTGTGCAATTTCTCTGGAAACAATTGCCCATTGTAAATTCGATTTGCATTAAAACCAAAATAGATCAGAGCAGAAATGCTTCATGGATACAAATATCTGAATATTGGAAAATATAATGACTTTGCTATTAACTGACAGATACCCTATTCGCATACGAAACAATCACCGATAGCATGACTAGTTCTTTTGTTTGTCAAATACATTTAATAATAAAAATAAAATTGATAAGAACTTATTAGATTTGTTCCAGTAGTAGGTAAGAACATCATATTGCGAAACTGTACATTTATAATATGTCGTTGTTTCTATTAATATATTAGGGGCCATGCACACGGAGTACGCGACGACGCACGTTTGCACCACGTTTCGACTCTTTGTGAGAGGCATAAAGAAATAGCACAAAGAATGACACAAAATTTAACAAAAGCCAGAGCTTATGTTACTGAAACCGTTCTAAAAAATTGTTCGAAGATATTAAAGCTAAGTTTCCAGAAGATGTCTTAGAGGATCGATGTAGAACTTTTTGCGTAAAATTGTTAATAATAAAGTTATGACTAATAAAGTCGAGTGATAACATATCACGACGTCATATGAAATTACTTTCCAAACAATATCGCATCTGATTTTCTTCTAACACATTTTAGATGAAAAAATTTCTCTAGCTTGACCTATGATCGGGAGTATATTTTGGCCCGCTTATTGACACTGTGTTGCAGCAGTTAAAACCTGAAACCATTGTTAATGGTTCCCCGCGCTGTGATATCTTTCTATTTAATAAGGATGCTATCAATCATGAAAAATATAGTAGAAATAGAGACGTACAACAAAATTTTCAAGCATCGGTTTCGCAAGAAATGCTTCGTAATCATTTTAAATTTCTACAATCTAGAATAGCTTCAGGAAAATTAAAAAAGATCGAAAATGAGGATGTTGACAGCAATGATACACGTTTATTTATGATCTGAAGAACATTAAAAAAATAATCCGGTTTCAAATTACAAACTGTAGAAGAAGAACACGTTACAGAGGATAAAATACCCGAATTACAGGAAAATATAGAAATGATTGTACCTGAAGGGTTAAAGAATAATAAAAGTCTAGGTTAGAGTTCGAACTAGAAACAAACACATTAGAAGAAAATATTACTTTTGCGCCCAACCTATCTATATCTATATTGGTTTACCCCAAAAACAGTTGGAATTTTGAAAATTTTTTTTCGAGTTATTTTCACGTTATCCATCAACAACAACGCAAAAAAACGGTTTTTAGAGAAAAAATCCTGTGTGTACGTCGTCGTCGTTGTCGTCGGCCACTTTTCTTACATGACTTGTTAGCACGATACAGCATCCGGAGTGCAATAAGTAACCAATTTTAAGATTGAATATTGTTAAGGACAAGTCACAGATGAACCCTATTGATTTTCAGCTCACCAGAGCCAGTACACCGGGTGCTATGGTACTTGAAGTACGACATTTTGTCATTTTTTGAGAAATTTCAGTTTGTTAGCACGACACAGCCTCCGGGGTTCAACAAGTCACTAATTTTATGAATGAATATTATTCAAGACATGTTACTGATGAACCTTCTCGATTTTCAGCTCACCAGAGCCAATACAACAGGTACTACAGTACTTTAAGTACGATCTTTTTGTCATTTTTGGAGAAGTTTCAGTTGTTAGCACGATACAGCCTCCGGAGTATATACAAGTGACCAATTTCATGATTGGATATTATTCGGAGCATCTCAAAGATAAACCCTATTGATATTCAGCTCACTAAAGTCAGTTCAACGGGTGCTACAGTACTTGAGGTACCAAATTTTTGTCATTTTTGGAGAAGTTTCAGTTTGTTAGCACGATACAGCCTCCAGAGAGTATACGATTGATCAATTTTATGATTGAATATTGTTCAAGGTGTCTCACAGATGTACCCTATTGATTTTCAGTTGACTAGAGCGAGTACAGAGGGTCCTATAAATCCAGATATACTAAATTTTTGGTGATTTTTGTAGAAATTTCGGTTTGTTAGCACGATACATCCCCCGAAGTGTATAAAAGTAACAATTTTATCATAGAATATTGTTCGAGGCCACAGATGCGGAGAAGTTAGTTTTAATCTTTAAAACCGTTTATTTTTTTAAGCAGTGCGAATGGTTTGATTATATATTATCAAGAGAAGGAATAAAACCAACATAAAAAAAGTCGACAAAAGGAATAACTACTTTCTGTTATCTCAAGTGAAAAAGGTCAAAAAATCTGAAAAACAAAGAAGAAGAACAAGAAAGAAAAGGAGCGAACAAACAAAAAATCAATCTCAGTAAATAGTGAGGATGATGAAACAACGTCCTATGTAAAATTTAAAATAGGAGATTATGTTATTTACTGTTACGTAGGCACACATTACTTGACACTAGAAGCAACGGAGCGATCAATTTGACGGTTTTTCAATTTTAAATAACAATATCTCCGAGAAAAATGTTTCCAGATAAATGTGCTTTTATGACTTTTCCTAAATATTCATGACAATTCGACACTGAAACATTCAAATATAAAAAATCAAATTACGACGACTACTACCTTGAAGGACCAATACCGTCAGTTTGACTACAGTGTATGTTTACATTTTCGGAGAATTTACACGGACAGAATTCTGTGAAATGTGTTTGCGAGGAAAGTCAGGTACACTTGTTTTAGTGACTCTGATCCTCAGTCACTGCTTGTTTGTTGTAAGAACGATGTCTAGTCGTGGTTTGTCATACGAAGAATTGTTGGAGGAGTTGAATATTTTACCAGAGAATGCATCTGATTGTGAACTATCATTCAATGATAATAGCACTGATGATGATTAGGATTTTGTGATAGATGTGCCGGAATCTGAAAAATCGAGCAGTGAATCAGATGAAGAATCATCACCTTCGTCTACGTTGACCAGAGAAATTACAGTTACAGATACTGCAAGTACGTCTTCAGCTGGCCCACCAGTAAATGTTTCTCGTGGTATTGGCCGTGGTAGAAGCCGCGGTAGCAATCGTGGTAGAAGGCTTGATCGTGAAGAAGCTACACAAGTTGTTGAACAAGCACGTATTGAAGAAATTGGTTCCTACGGTACTATTTGGAAAAAACTGAATTCCAACCAAACATTTGCAGGTAATATTTATATCAATCCATTACAATTTTATATAACAAATAAACATTGGTTTTTAGGAAGATTTACTTATCGAAATATTCTAAGAGAAGCACCTGGTCCCACTACCTATGCCAAACGGCACATATCTGTAGATGAAGTTTCTAGTGCGTGGCGTCTAATTATTACCGAAAACATGCTTCGACATATAAAAAAGTTCACCGATGTTGAAGGAAAAAGACAATTGCAAAATGAATTATGGTCTATCACTCTCCATGAAAATGAAGCTTTTATTGCATTGTTATATGCTAGAGGCGCTTACGGTACTAGAAAAAATTCAGTAAAGAATATATGGTCAAATAAATGGGGACGACATTTTTTTCAAGATACTATGTCACGAAATAAATATTTAGAAATTATGAGACTTGGTCGCTTTGACATGCGAAACACTAGGTCTCAACGATTAGCGACTGATAAATTTGTTCTCGCGTCTGAAATTTGGAATCCGTTTATTGAAAATTGTATTTTATGTTACAAGCCCGGAGTAAATATAGCAATCGACGAGCAATTATTTCCCACTAGAGCAAGATGCTGGTTTCCGCAATATATGGCTAACAAGCATTTGGTATAAAATTTTGGCTGGCTGCCGATGTAAAGTCTAAATATTTGATAAATAGTTTTCCTCACCTTGGCAAAGATAATCAACGGCCGCAGAATATTTTACTCGGTGAACATGTAGTTCTAAAACTAATGGAACCGTTTTTGAATAAAGGAAGAAACGTGACCAAGGATAATTTGTTTACGTCCGTAAAATTAGCTAAATAATTAGAAAAAATGGGACCAGTTTATTAGGAACTCTGAACCGTTCAAAAAAAGAACTTCCGCATTCGCTAAAAAAATTACGAGAGGCTTTGTACAGCTTCAAAATATATAAACACGAAAGACTGACACTCACTGTTTATCAGGCTAAAGTAAATAAAAAAGCTGCCTGAAACAGTGAAATTTTACAATGAAATAAAGTTTGGAGTTGATGTTTTGGACAAAATTGCTCGACAGTATTCAACAAAATCAGCATCGCGAAGATTGCCACTTCGAGTTTTCTTCAATATCCTGGACGTGGCATCAATAAACGCATGGATACTATATAAAGAAGTTACAGGCAAAAACATTAGTCGACAAGATTTTATATTCAAACTGGCAGAAGAATTTAGTGAAGGCTATATCAAAAATGAAAAATCACCGGCAGAGCTCGTCTGCACGAATATACAGAATCCAACACCAAATAAGTGACGACAATGCCAAGTTGCAAAATGTAAAAAAAATGGAACTAAAGAAACATATGTGCTATGCAAAAAGGCAGTTTGTGGTACTTGCACAGGAAGAATTGAAACAAAATATTATTGTTTCGTTTGTTTAGAAAATATTAGTTAATTAATCAAATATATTTAATTATAATTAGTTTGTTCTGTCTTACTATTTTTCTCATAATAAGTGTTTTGCACAATGTGTTTTACTTAATAAAGTAAAAGCGAACATTTTGACTGCAACTGAGCTTTTAGGTTGATAAAAACTCTGGTGCTTCGAATGTTGAAGAAATTAGTACAAATGAGGAAATGTATTTGATGGCTTCCATGGAGTACAATGGGTGGAATTTAGATGGCCACAAAATGGAAATATTTTATAGGATCTCTTGGAGCAAATATTGCATAAAATTGGTAACCCAAACAAATAAACTCAAGAGGTCGTTACCATGTTCGAGAAATTGCTGTTTACATGTAATACCGCATCATTTCTATCAATGACCATAATGTAACCAGTTTGAATAAATATTATAATCCCATTTAGTAAAATGTCTGTATGTTGAGTGCATTTCTTCATTCTCTATGCAAGTCATGTATTGGTAGTTTTAAAATCATACTTGAGGCAAATTTAAAAACAGATAATTATTTTTAAACCAGGAATATAAATTTTTTTTATTGTAGTGTGTTTGACTCTCGAAATTTATACTCCAGTCGAAAAATGTTTTATTATTACACAGTGATTACGAGCCAAAGCAAAGCTTATACGGCTAAATTGCAAAATCAAATTACATACGTCCTAATAGGTTAGTAGAACTAATTTTACAAACTTAGCTTAAAATAAATTGAGATTTGAAAAGATAGTAGTAGGTTTGCCCAATACTAGATCCAAATGATTCTTTTTTCAATTCCTAATTGTGACCTCTTAACCTGTTATCTTCATTTAATGTAAGAAAGTTGGAAGTGTCCCAAAAGTCATCTCTTAGAATTGTAAACGTTGTAGTAGATATACTAAGCCGGTTCTGGGACGGAAGTCGGCCATGTTGGATTTCGTTGACTGTGCGCGCGCACCGGAAGTGGCATCCATCTTGTGTCAATGGCGGACGTGTTGGTGTGACGTGTGTCGTATCCATCTTGTGTCAATGGCGGGTCGTTGGCGAGTATTTCGAATGTCGCGACTGTGACGGCATCCATCTTCTGTGACGTCAATCATGGTCCATCCACATGTGTGACGTAGCACTTCCAATTTGGTGGGTTGTGTCGTTGGCGGGTGATTCGAATGTCGCGACGGCATCTTCTGTGACGTCAGTAAAATCCCTACGGCATCCATCTTCTGTGACGTCAATCGTGGTCCACCACAACACTTCCAATTTATAAAATTGAAAAAATGGTCGACCGTGAGATTCGAACTCACGACACACACAGCGACTTTCTCGTTCCTAACACAGTCCCTAACCGTTGCGCTATCGAGGTTATTTGTATAAATTTCTTATTTGGGTTTTACCTTCATCCGTTGGGTGTCAGTGACCCCAGATACTTTTGGCGCTCTTGTTAAAAAAGATAGTTGAGTGGGACGTCTAAATTTCATATGGTGTGTATGTAAAAAAAAAATCCGCTTGAAAAAAAAAATCATGCAATTTATAAAATTGAAAAAAAATGGATGTCTGTGAAATTCGAACTAAGAACACACAGCATCTTCTCGTTCCTAACACAGTCCGTAACCGTTGCGCTATCATGGTTTATTTATAAATGTCTTATTTGGGTTTTAACACTTTGCGTTGGGTGTCAGTGACCCCACGTAATTTTGAAAGTTGCACTTTACATTTTAATATTCCAAGATTGATGCCTTCACAGCATACGAGTGAAATCAAAAGTGTCTATGATTCTTTGTCATAAAATGTATACAGGGGTTGTTTCTTATACGTTTCTTGTTAAAAAAGATATTTAGTTTGTTGAGTGGGACGTCTAAATGGTGTGTGTAAAAAAAAATCCACTTTAAAAAAATCATTTATTATTGATATAATAATTACAAAGGTAACGCAATATTTAAAAACCATTGTCGGAGATATTGTACATTTCTGGAGGATCCTCCAGTGGCGTGACAGGAATCACGTTCAAAGTTTCCAGTTGCCAATGATGTACCATCAAACTTGCAGACGTCAATAATGATGGGAAAGACACTAAAAATGTGACATTTCTTTTGTAGAAATTCAGCCTTTTGCTGTCCGCGTACGTAAATGAAGTCTGCAGCATACAACAGCTTAGTTTCCAATATTACATTTATTTCGCTATACTCGATGTCACCTGAAGAGTATCGAATGCCATGCACATTTTTTTCCAGGTATTTCACAGTTTTCTTATCACGCTGACTTAATGTATCAAACGATTGAGGTGGCAAAAACATGTAGTGACTCTGCTTAAAACCAATCTCGATGGTGAGTTCTTTGGGAACAAAGCATCCATCAACGACGAATCCTTGGATGTCCACGAATGCAACTCTCATGATGATGATTGCTAGAATACTAACGTGCAGCAGCAGTAGCACATTCTAGTTTAAATTCTTAACAATTTCGGTGAGGGGGAAATACTCCATTACGCAATCGTGTATTATGATGCAATATACTTTGGTATTTTCGGGGAAACCAATGTTTGCTTCAATGTCAAGTTTTACATCAACTGTAGATGCCTTCATGCTTTCTTCTTGTTTCGAGCAATCGATAACAAACAATGCACGCCTCTTGAATGAGGAATAATCCAACAGAGGACGCTTCTGTGTCGAATTCATATAGCTAGGATAAAATTCAGTATAGTTGAAATATGCCTCATTGTAATCATTCTTGGTAAAATCCAACTGCATTCTTTCATTGGGATAATACTCTCCATTTAGCGATAACCTGATACTTTGAATGTCTGCATTGTCAAATAAAGTTGGATCAGTTGTGTTGTTGTCACGTTTGTTGGTTTGAAAGAAAACAATAACATAACGAGGTCGTTCCACTGAAGTTGTAGTTTTAACAGCCCAAACTTCACGTCTAGCATTTCTGGTGATGGATGGCAGTTCATGTATCTCCCACTTTCTAAATGGAATAACTATAGGCTGATCCTTTTGAATGGTCCTCATCAGTTCCAACTTAATATCATCATTAGGGTAGATATGCTTGATTTTCAATTCGATGTTGGTAATGTTTATGCTAACAGTTGTAGTGGAAGTCACACCGGCAACATTTTTTTCTGTGATATATACACAATCATTATCGTTTCGAGCTCGAACCAAACGTATTGTTTGCCGTCCACATGTAATCATGGGATAGTCATTGAAAATGTTGAAAATGTGCTTGAGAGGAATTTGTAGGTTGAATGATTTATCTGGAGCATTAAGGATGGGATCTTTGGGATAATTCCAGCCTGCTATAGCCATATGATTGGAATCTTCTTGATTGTAGCACGTCATGGCACGTACAGCACTCACGATTCCAGGATCTCGAACCGTTTCCATTTCTCTTGCGCTTTCACTGTATGTGCACGAATCGAAAAGGAAAGCACCAAAATTATTTGCCAGCTTTACATCACCGGCTCCATGTATATTGAGCGAACCTTTAATGCACAACAATGTTTCGTTCATTGCAAAAAACGAATCAACTTGATTGATGCTAAATTCCACAATGTCACTGCAACTGAACGATTTGATGAACGGAGCATATGTTCTGTATTCAGCTTTGCGAATCGATTCATCGAATCTCGGCTTGCGATAGATATCAAACATTGGAGGCATATCGTTCATACGAGAACGTTTTCCATACATGGTTGTCATCGTTTTTCTTTCAACAAAAAGCCTAAAGATTGCAAGAACAATTTGTTAGCAAACGTAAGATGCTGCTGCTGTTGCTTTGAAGGACGTCGTTTAACTAATGGAACTGAATGTGCAGCGGAACGTCTTTTATGATTAATTATCAATCCCATCTGTTGCTTCTCGCTCTAAGCTCCAACACCAAGGTACTCTTTTCACCACGAAAGTTGATAGGATGTCCGTCTTGGTCCAAAGCCAACACAGTAACGTTAGTAATTTCACGTTGTGGTATAACAGGTAAATAAAGTAAATTATGTGGAGTTTCGTCAATGGCGTACCCAGGATCTACTTTTATAACTAATTCGTAAATAGTATGAGCAGGTCTGTCTGCGTCAAAGGCTCCAGTGGTAATGTTACATTCGAAGCGTATGCTAGATACTTTTATAATTTTGACGGGTAGATCTGAAGAGTACCATTTTTTGGCTTCGAGTATCTGTCTAGAAAAACCCAATATGTCGCCAAGACAGTTGGGAGTATCCTGCTCGCCGAACGGAATTCTATATTTACTGTAAATCATACATTGTAACGTATTATTATTGGGTTTTAACGCAAATACAGTTTCAAATGGATTGCTGGTGCCACCACCACCACCACCTAACTTGTCTAGTATGAACGCTTCAATATCAGCGATTTCGTAACATCCCGTTGGTATATCAAAACTCTGCATCATGTTGTTGTCATCGTAGTAGTGAAATTTGCGATTTTCAATGTTTGGTATACTATGGTATGAGTGGAAGGAACGTAGTGCTAACTCATAGTCTTTCTCAGGATAGAGTACAATAGGCGTAGGAGGTTGGAATGTAAATACGTGATTTGTGCTATTTACTCTCAACAACTGCGACATGATGACTGATGCATGTCAAGGGATGAAGGTACTTTAAATAATACACAGAACTATGTTCAAGATTTATTTAATACACTTTGACATAGAAAACAAGATGCCTGAGAACTTGCAGGACCATCCCAATGCGTTGTCCAATCGGGACGGTTGTAGTGAACGAAGCACGGCAGACGAATTTGTAGCTCAAAATTTGTTTTGTAGTCATTAGGTAGTTTATGCCATATATCCAACAATTCAGACGGGCTGACAAACCCAATCAGATATTGAATGGGGACTTTTTTCAGCGCATCAACAGTAAAACTTCGTGGCTTTTGCATTAATAATGTTTTAATGTCATCCCACTCCTCTCCCATTGTTCCAAGGATGTTGAAGTAGAAATTTCAAACACAAATGTCCACAATTGATTTGATCGTAGTTTTGATACTGATTATTGTTATAAAAAATATTTTTTCCTCCTCCTCCTAGATACTTTACAAGTTCTTTGGGCGGTTTCAAATTACCAAATGAATCGAAATACTCGATGACATTGTTTTTCTTTATATATGCTACCCAATGTGTTCCACTGTTTTTGGATGAGTCCAAGTTAACCACTGCACACTCTTGTTGTCGTCGAGGACCGGATTTAGGTAGAGTGTCACGCATGAAAACACCACGAAAGTGTGAGATTTTATATAATTTTGCATAACGCGCAATATCGGTGTCGTACAGTGGACGATTGGGTAGCTTTATCGCGAGTTTTTTTTTAAATACAATCCAAATCCTCTGCCACTAGGATACTTTTTCAGATATAAACCATTTCCGACATGTTCCATAACCTTATTATGGCGGTGGTCTTCTTCCAATTTTTTTCGAGCATTATTTGCATCAATGACAGTCTTTGCAATCCCAGCAGCTCCACCCGATAGTGCTCCGAGTGCTGAGAGACCGGCAAACAGAGGTATAAGTGGTAGAAAACCTCCAGATTTTACTGGTATCACTCGAGGAACAACAATTTTCTTCGATCCACCAAATTGTTTAATAAGTGATTTGGCTGCTCGTAAGGCAAACAAGGCGCTTTCTTTTAGAGATGCTCCTCTCTTCATTGATTTTCCCACCTTTAGCACTACGTCTCGATTAAAGGAACGTCGTTGTTTCTTTGGACGACTTCCCATTCCCAACTTTCGTTTCACTTTCATGGTACCAGTAACAAGTAATGCAGCAGCTTTTTCACCAAAAGATCCCTCTTTTGATTTTACTCGAGCCCAAGCCTTATCTTCCAACTCCTTATCTGCTTTGTGACGTTCTTCAAGAGATTTATTTTGCGAATAAGCTATATCGTGTTGTTTGCAGGCGTCGTCTAAAGGATTAATGCCTGCGTCACCACGTGCAAGTCGCTTTTGTAGTTTTGTTCCAGCTATAAATGTACGTAATATATGTTTAACGAAAAAAAAAGACAAGTTATATTCACTTACGACCACAATAATTGTAGGTAGGCAAGTGAAGTTCGAATGGCAGTTTATTTATTAGAGAATTCAAAAGACCTTCTCCCTCAAACACCAACATTAAGACTGATGTATGATAATGCTGCGATATCCATATTTATAGAATAACACTCTAATAAAATTCTTCACAAGATGAAGATCGTTCAACAAGAGCAGACGCTACCCATTGAAAACTTGGACTTTACCTCTAATCCATCATCTGTTGGTAAACATGGTAAACTACTACCAAATTCTTTTCGTGCAATCATCTGTGGTCCTAGTGGGTGTGGAAAGACAAATGTTATGTTGTCGCTCCTATTCGATCCAAATGGTGCTAAATTCAAAAATGTTTACGTTTATTCCAAGTCGTTATTTCAACCAAAATATAAATTGTTGCAAGAAGTCTTAGGAGAAGTTAAAGGTGTTGGTTATTTTCCATTTAAAGACAATGAGGAAATTATTAGTCCAGATAAAGCGCAGTCAAACTCGATATTCATATTTGATGATGTTGCCTGCGATGGACAACAGAAAATTCGTGAATATTATTCAATGTGTAGGCACAAGCTCATTGACGCGGCCTACTTATGTCAAACATATTCGAAAATACCAAAACAGCTCATACGTGACAATTGTAATATGATTGTGTTATTCAAGCAGGATGAAATTAATCTAAAACATATATTTGAGGAACATGTGTCACCAGACATGACATTTGAAGAATTTAAAAAGATTTGCTCAGAATGCTGGTCGACTACTAACAACTATGGAACATTGGTGATTGTAAAAGATTTTGCTTTAAATAATGGTAGGTACCGTAAAGGATTCGATAAATTCATAAAGCACTAGACATTATCCTCAGTCATCGTCACCATGTCCAACGATAAGGTTGCTATTGCCATGCGTAAGAAAAAAATCAGTGAATTGGCGAGATCTATTCGCAAGAAATATTTAGCGTTAAAATTAGGAAAATCAGAACATGATACATCTCTAAATAAGCTATTTAAACCGATATCTGTACCGCTAAAAGAAATGGTCAAATCCTCAAAATCATTACAACAAGCCATAGTTTCAAAATTCATCCCTCCAAAAGAGGAAACAACGACAAAAAAAGAAAAAAATGCTGATGTATCATTTCTCGATACAAAACCCATAGCCGAGACGGATGAATCAGGAAATATACGTTATGATGATGAAGAAGGAGAAGACGATTATTATTATGATGATTATGATATAGGCACACATCCCAACGTTTCGCGTGATGTCATAGAAGATTATTTAGATCAATATCCAATAATTAGTCAACCATATCTTGAAGATTACTTTCGCAAAGATGATGAAATTGATAGAAGTTATGGTCCATTATATAATGATGAAATTGGTTGGATGTTGGGCAGACGTAGAATTGCATTCGATAAAAGAAACGGTAATATAAACATATTACGAGAGAAGGATGAGGGGGGTGGAGAAGGAAATATACCGGGGACTTCGGGATTGTATCAGCTTGTGTTTTACAATCATCCCAATGAATACTCTGATGATGATTTGAATAATTACAAAGCTCTGCTAACAATAACAAAAGCTCATCTCAATGCAGCAGATCGTCTGAAAAGTACTGCTACCGAAAAGTATCGCAACATAATTAGACCGTTGTTTAAAACTGACTCATCAAATATTAGTAGTAGTACTATAACCAAACCTCCATCAGCTCGAATATTAAAGAAACAACGACAACAACAACAACAACAATCCATTCAAACCGCTCCATATACTAATGTAGGAAAAGGTCTTGTTGTCGGCGGCGGCGGTGGTGGTGGCCCTCTTTTGTCATACAACGAAAAACCGATGGAATACATTTATTGGGACGATCCCAATGAGCTGTGTGACCGTTTAAGATTACTGATTGCATCCAAGGAAGCTGGCAACACCTCATTCTCACACAACAACGAGATAATTGCAATAATCAATGAGTTGAAAGAGGCCAATATAATTGAATAACAAACGGAAAACATAATCATTTCAATCATGTCTGTCGATAAGTTTGGACATCGCCGCAATCATGCTAATGAGCGGGTTAAGCCGTATATGCCGAAAGTATCGTATCCACATACTCTAGACGGTAATATTGATGCAGAAAACGTAAAAATTTGTAATGTAAAGATGCCGACTGCAAATAGCGATGTTGCTAACAAACTATATGTTGATGAACAATTACATGTGTACCATAATGAGCTCGAAACACTTCAAAAAACAATAATCCCCTCATTACAAACGCAATTGGTATCTCATCAAAATAAAATCAACGAAATTGCTGCATTTATTTCGAGAAATCCTCCCGTCAGAGCTCGAGATATGGCAACTAAAATATACGTCGACGAGGTAGTTGCTATGGGCAAGGAATTTTTGAGAAATGATTTGGAGAGTTTTAAACAAGAAATACAGGATAAATTGTCGAAAAGTAATACTCTAATCAGTGATAAGATCGATATGTATAATACATACATAGAACGTTCGTTTCAAGTTTTGGACAGGGACTTGAAGAAGAAGCATGAAATTGAACAAAAGAAGAAAATAGATGAGAAGAGTAATGGATCATCAGTTTAGAAAGTGCATGCGCTTACGAAACATGTCATCCAAAGTCCAGCTTGTTAACGAACTCCATAAACCTATACGTAAAAATTATCCACGCAGACGTACAATTGTCAAAGGCATAGATGATTTATGGCAAATGGATTTAGCTGAAATGCGACCTTACGCTAATCAAAATAAAAATCACAAAATGATACTAGTCGTCATCGATTGCTTTTCAAAGTTTTTATGGACACGTCCATTAAAGACAAAAACCGGTGAAGAGTTAACTCGTGCATTCTCAGACATTCTCACCAACACAAAACGAGTTCCTAAAAATCTCCAATCAGACCAAGGAACGGAATTTTACAACAGCAAGTTTCAACAACTAATGAAAAAACATGGGATTAATCATTATAGTGTATTTAGCACGAAAAAAGCTTCTATGGCAGAAAGAGTTATTAGAACATTGAAATTAAAGCTTTACAAACATTTCAGTTTAAATGGTACCTATAGATGGATTGACATTCTCCCTAAAATTACACGAGATTACAATAACACAAAACATTCAACAACCAAATATAAACCTTCCAATGTCAATAAATCCAACGAAAAAGATATTTTAAACAAAACCTATACACATCTAAAGATTGCCGGACTTCGTAAATTTAAAGTTGGTGATATTGTTCGTATAAGCAAGTCGAAACATGTCTTTGAAAAGGGATACACACCCAATTGGACGACTGAACTATTCAAAATCATTAAAGTTAAAATAACCAATCCCACCACATATTTGCTCGAAGACTTGCAAGGTATCCCAATCAGTGGAGGGTTTTACGAAGAAGAGCTACAGAAAACGTCAAATCCACACATTTACTTGGTGGAGAAAGTACTTAAAAGAAAAGGCAACAAGATGTTTGTTACATGGTTAGGTTTAGATAGAAAACACAACACCTGGATACAAAGCACAGATGTAGTCACGTAATTACATCGCTTCACTACTCATGAATATATTGTTTTGTAGTAGTAGGAGATGTGAATGAGTATAAATAGAGGAGAGAGTTGTAGGTTAGATTCTCAGTCGTCAATATGAGTTCTCAAGACAGCGGCTATTTTAGTGCTACACAAAGTCATGTTAATTATGACACACAATTAGATCATATTTTACAAGTGTATGAAATGGCAGCCAAACAGGAAAACCACTACTTATTGTACACAGAGTATTGTACAGATGGAGATTTTCGAATTGGTTGTGGTTTGAGCCCCGCAAGAACGTTCAGTACTGCGATCACTCTATCATACACCGATAAACATAAGAAAATCAACTTCAGCTCATACGAATGGTTCACATTTATCGACATTTTAAATAATAATTCATTTATAAGTGCATCATTTCACGAAGAAGAAAAAAAAGAAGAAGCTGTGTTATCTTGTGGAGACTACTGCACCATTCGACAAATGGTATTTGATCGTGTTAAATGGTTGGAGGTGACCAAACATGATATCAGTGTACCTTTAAGAAAAGAAGATGTTTATCAAATACTACAAGCGGATCGTTGCCTCATCTCCCCACGTCTCACTCATTTAGAATCCATAAATTTTGGTGAATACTATGAAAATTTGGTGGAAAACATTAGAAATTTCAGTCAAACTAATGAAAATTTGACTAAATTTGAACTGATTCAAGTAATGTGTGACATCAACAATAGCGAATTAGCCATTGCACTAAGAGAATATATGTTTTTTTGTAAAGTTAACATTGTCAGTGATTTAGAGAAGTATTAAAACTAATTAATTAAAATTATTGTGTTTTATTTCATGTTCCCATCGTATGTGAGTTGATAAATGAAACGAAAATTGTCAATGATTTTGTTTCATGTTTCCAAGTTGATAGAAGGAGATCACTAATTATTTTTTATGTATTGCTTTTGAAAATTACAATACTTTTTATATTGATGAAATATATTTGAGAATAATATTTCATATATATATGTGTGTGGGTCTTAGAATAAATAAAACATTTACATTTTAAATCAATATTTAACTTTAATGGATAGACATAATTATAACGGTATAGAGAAATTAGATTTTTCGTGGGAACACCGTTTATTAAATTGCTTTTTTCAGTGCGTAGGTTAAGAATAAATAAACCATTTCAAATCAACATTTAGATAGACGTAATTATAATGGTACAGAGTAGTTCGTTTTCTCGTGGGAACATCGTTTATTAAATTGCTTTTTTTTTAGTTTGTATGTTTGAGAATAAATAAAACATTTCAAATCAACATTTTAATAGATAGACGTAATTATAATGGTACAGAGTAGTTCGTTTTTTCGTGGGAACACCGTTTATTGCTTTTTTTCAATATTAGGAGAAGCTATTAAATTTTAATTTGTGTGGGTATCGTTGAGAGAACCACCTTGCAAATAGTGGGGGATATCGTTCCATATAAATTTGATATTTCACATCATACAAATCAGTTATCATTGAACAGTGATAGAATATTAAAATTAATCTGTGTGTTGTGTGAAGGCTACTCAGAAAAAAGTAAGTTTTTCATTTATTTCTTCAAATAACAAATCGTTCACTTTTGTTTTTTATGATATAAAGTTCCACTAAAAAGGTAGAGTTTATTAACACATATTTATTCTTTTGTAGATGGATCTACCTTCATTAAATTCAGTGTCGTTAATTACAGAGAAGAAGCCTATTATTAAACTTCAACATTTGACGCTTGGGGAAGCATACCCTATCTTAGGCGCAAAATTAGTTTCAAGCAAATTTGGTGGTGAAGTCATTTTGATAGAATTCGCAGACAATATCACATTCCTGCCCAAGAGAGTGACGGAACAGTACCGATGTCAACTTGATTATTTCAAAGCTCAAAAGCATTCTCTCATATTTAGAGGATTAATTGAAGTGGGCAGACCAAATCGTGCAATATCGTTTGAAATTGTTGAAAATTAGTTTTCGCTTGGTGAGTTTTTATTTATTATATATGTATATTATATATTTAAAGTGAAAAAATGGTGAATTTAATGAACAAAGCTGATCAAACGTTAACTTTCCTAAAAGAACATTATTCTAAACCGCTAGCTAATTCAATAATTAAATTAATAGACCGTCATGTTAGGAGATGTGTCTTGACTTTGGTTAAGTTCAAATTTTCCATTGGTGAGAAGAGAAAAATTCAATCAAAAATTGGGGAACTTAAGCGATTACGTCATCAAATTAATTCAATTACAAAAAAAAATATGGGTTATGGGTTGAGAAAACGAAGTGTAAAATGGTTAGATGTTGGGGTTATTTTTAATTGTAGAATTAGGACAGGGCTTATTGTAAATTTGAAACATAAAGTAATCGATGAATTTTTCAAAGATGCTTTTAATTTATTCAACGTTAAAATTTCACAAATATTGAAGGATCTAAAAATAATAAAAGTTAATACTACTCTCATTGGTGATTATATAAAGCAATCGAATGATCGGGAGGTGGTAAATCAAAAACATTTTAGTACACCCAATGCAATCATTGATGAGGGAACTGATTTAATAGAATGGTTTAAAAATAATGTCGTAGATCGTATTTTGAATAAAATGTCAGAGTTTCAAGAGAAACAGAGCGGTTGGGCATTAAGCAAAATCATTTCACTAGAGATAGCAATTAACAAATACGAAATGGGTAATGGTTCATCTTTCATTCGATTGCCTGAGCAGATACAGAAAAAACATGCATGCATCAACATCCAGAACAATGATGAAGCGTGTTTTTTCTGGAGCGTTGTTGCAGGTTTACACGCTCCCACAGGGCAGGTGAGCCGAACATCATCATATCCACACTATTCCACCGTTTTGAAAACTCGAGGCTTAGATATGCCAATGAAACTGCCTCAAATTAAGAAGTTTGAAACACTAAATGAAATTTCCATAAACGTTTATATGTTAGAGTACAATGAAACAGTGAACAAAACATTTTACACAGTATTGCCGGCAAGATTGACTAGGAAAAAATTAGACCGTCACGTCAACTTATTACTCATTCAAGATAAATACTTTCCGAAATTAAACGAATATGAAACAACGCCATCTCATAATGATTACAGTACTATTGTTGAGGTAAAATATCATTATTGTTGGGTTAAAGATTTATCGCGTTTAATTAGTTCACAGTTAAATAGAAACGATCATAAAAAATATGTTTGTGATAGATGTCTCAATTACTTTTCATTGCGTGAGAGACTGGATGATCATTCCGAACTTTGTGAGAATTTAAACAATGAAAAGATTTCATTTCCCAAATATGATTTTGTTGAGTTTAAGAATTATACATACAAGCAAAAATGTCCTTTTATTATTTATGCTGATTTTGAATCTCAATTGACACAATGTAATGAAATCATTTCTAAAACAACAAACAAATATCAACATCATAAAACTTACAGTGCAGGCTACTATATAAAATGTTCTTTTGACGATTCTCTATCGTTTTACAAAAGTTACAGAGGTGTGGATTGTATGGATTGGTTCGCTAACGAAATGACTGATATAGCTAAATTTGTAGATTCAAAAATTAAAATAATTGTACCAATGGTAGTCAAACCAAGAACTACTAATGATGCAACTGTTTGTCATATATGTGAAAAAAAGTTTAATAAAAAAGATATAGTTGTACGTGATCACAATCATTTTACGGGGGAGTTTCGAGGATTTGCGCACCAATCCTGCAATTTAAATTTTAGAAAACTGTTTGTTGTGCCGATTGTATTTCACAATTTGTCTGGTTATGATAGCCATTTTATCATAAGAGATATTGCCAAACGTGGTAGAGTCAGCCTTTTACCAATCAATAAGGAAAAATACATTTCATTCACACAATACGATTCGGAAACAAACATAAAATTCAGATTTATTGATTCGTTTCGTTTTTTGGGATCTAGTTTGGATGCTGTCGTTAAAACTTTGGACACCAATTATTTGAAAATTTTGAAAAAAGAAAACCATAATTTAACCAATATCCAATTTACATTATTGACACGTAAAGGTATCTTTCCTTATGACTATATTAATAACTTGGAAAAATTGAATGATGATAAATTACCACCGATTGAATGTTTTTATAATAAATTAAATGAAGCGAACGTAACTGATGATGATTATGCTCACGCTAAAAATGTTTGGCGGTCTTTCAATGTAAAAACACTTGGAGAATATAGCGATATATACATGCGCACCGATATTCTTCTTCTAGCAGATGTGTTTGAAAATTTTAGAGAGACAGCTTTAGCAACGTATGGTCTAGATCCTGGATGGTTCTACAGTATACCAGGATATGCGTGGAATGTGATGCTAAAGTTTACAAAATGTAAACTGCAAATTTTAAAAAATATTGATATGATAATGTTTATTGAAAAGGCTATTAGAGGAGGAATATCACAGTGTTGCAATAGGTACAGTGAAGCAAATAATAAATATATGTCTGAATATGATGTTGAGAAACCATCAATGTATATTCTCTATACAGATGTAAATAATTTGTATGGAAAAGCGATGTGTGAACATTTGCCCTTTGATGGCTTCGAGTGGATCGAAAATGATATGGAGAAATTTAACGACATCAATTTCATAAAATCCATCCCAGATGATAACCCCGAAGGCTATATTCTTCAAGTGGATTTGTTATATCCAGACAAGTTGCATAATCTACATAAAGACTTTCCTATGTGTCCCGAACACCACAAACCACCCGATTCAAAATTAACAAAATTAATGACTACCCTACACGATAAAAAAAGTTACACTTTACATTATAGAAATTTAAAGCAAGCCCTAGAACATGGACTAGTATTGGAAAAAGTTCACAAAGTTTTGAAATTCCAACAATCTGCATGGCTTCAACCCTACATCGAATTAAACAATCGATTGAGGACTTTAGCCACCAGCGACTTTGAGAAAGATTTGAGAAAACTAATGAATAATGCTGTGTTTGGGAAATGTATGGAATCCATCCGTAAACATAGAATTTGTAAATTGGTATCTACATATGAGGGTCGTTATGGTGCTAAAAATCTTATTGCTAGTCCGCGTTATCACAATAGAACAGTTTTCGATGATGGTGATCCACCTTTGATGGCAATCGAATTGAAAAAGTCTGAACTAATTTTCAATAAACCGATATACGTGGGTATGGTTATTCTTGACATCTCGAAAACTGTAATGTATGACTTCCATTACAATTTTATGCTTCCCACAATGGGAGTAGACAATTGTAAGTTGATGTACACCGACACTGATAGTTTTGTTTATCAACTTACTTGTGAAGATGCATACGAACAGTTAATTGACGCAAACATTGACAAATTTGATACATCAGATTATCCCATTAACAATATCTACAACATACCCCGAGTTAATAAAAAAATACTAGGTTTGATGAAAGATGAAGCTAATGGACAAATAATCACCCATTTTGTTGGTTTAAGGTCCAAAATGTATAGTTACAAAGTTCAGGGGGGCAAAGTTGTCAAAAAATCAAAGGGGATTAAAAAATGTGTTGTGAAAAATAAAATAATTTTCGATGATTATGTGGATTGTTTGAAAAATTGGAAACAGATGACAATTACTCAAAATACGATACGTTCCTTCGCTCATAATGTGTATAGCATTGAACAAACAAAAATCGCTTTGAGTCCTCACGATGATAAAAGGAAATTACTTCCCGATTCATTTGATACGCTTCCATGGGGACATTACAGTATTTTGGAATAATGTTTTTTGTTTTTAGATAAAAAATGTCTCCTACTCCCGAAACTGAAGATCGTGCCAAACGGCGTGTAAAATTTCTTAAGAAATCACGTAAATTAATCAGAGATTTTCGAAGTGCTGTTGCAATGATTAAAGTACCTCGATCACTATCTAAAAATGATTGTCGAAGAGTACTAAAACTCATATATACTGATTTTCCAATAGAAATTTTAAATGGATTAATTCTTCATTTCAATTTACCTACAGAACCTGAAGATTCTGACTATGATTCAGATGAAACTATTTTTGCTGACTTTTGAATACAACTTTGTAAAACCATTTTTCACTTTTCACATATATTTAAATATATAATAATATGAACTCAAATATAGTTTTATACTTTTATATTAAACTATTACATATTAAGTTATAGCATGTATTACTACTTTGTGAATTATGGCATTTGTTTGTAGTATTATTAATCTTTCATATTAATTTATAACATATATTACTATACTTTCATATTAAAATGTAACATATTGTTTTTTCCAATATAATTTTAGGATATTGCCTAAATATTTTTGTTAAATGAAACAATGTTTTTTTTTATGAGTAAAACATCAGGTTAATTTCCAAATAAAATCTTCTTCAATGTTCAATGATAGCTCAATTATATCAAGAATAAATAATTTTTCAAGTAAATGGATTAAGTTATAGCATATATTACTACTTTGTGAATTATGACATTCGTTTGTAGTATTATTACTCTTTCATATTAATTTATAACATATATTACTATACTTTCATATTAAAATGTAAAATATTGTTTTTTCCAATATAATTTTAGACTATTGCATAAATATTTCTGTTAATTGAAACAATGTTTTTTTTTTATGAGTAAAACATCAGGTTAATTTCCAAATGAAATCTTCTTCAATGTTCAATGATAACTCAATTATATCAAGAATAAATAATTTTTCAAGTAAATGGATTTTTTTTTATTACCTAGTATCTACTCATCAGCTGAAAAATTACAGCATGGCATTCGATACTCTTTTATGTGGCATCAAGTATTACAGAATAAAAATGATTGGAAACTATGCTGCAAACACACAGCAATAAGCTGAATTTCTACTAAAGAAATGCCTCGTGTGTTTCCCTTTAGTCTACTAGTTTGATGACACACACACACACACACACATCATGGGTAACTGGAAACTTTGAACCTACTACACCACTGGAGGACCCTACAGAAATATACAACGTCTCCAACAATGGTTTTTTAAATACTACATTACCTTTGTAATTATTATATCAATAATAAATTATTTTTTTAAAGTGGATTTTTTTTTTATTAAAACACCCAATCTACTCATCAGCGGATATATTACATGAAGATTTAAATTTACGTTTAACAATTTTTGGTAAAATTTTAAATAATAAAACGAATATGAATGCTAATAATATACATAGAGTCATTGAAAATATATTATTAAGTTCATTTTTCATACTATGGAACATGCTGCTAGTGTTGGTTATATTGATCATGGTGAAAGCTTTGTAGGTTGAATTCTGTTTAATGGATATGTTGTTGTTTGCGGACATCTAAAGATATAATCTACAGCACTTGAAATCTCCTGTCGTCGAGCTCCGTTTTGTAATTCGTCTGGCACCCAATTTATTGTAAGCTTCTCCCACTTCTTTTGATCTGAGTCGGTAGTATCAGCAGCAGAAAGGCACAGGTTTGCAATTTGCTTCATAACCCTTCGTTTTTCTTCATAAAATATTACATCCTTATTCAATCGATCTATTTTTATAATAAACTCCTCAAATAGACGTCTATACTCAACTAATGACATACTACAACTGATTCGTTTACAGATATATTAGTGTCCTATATTTTGTGTATCTCCACACACACACACACACACAATAATGTCTCAACCTCCTAGTCGGACGGAACGGTTTTTTCTCATAAAGACCTGTGAAGAAATTTGTTATAAAACCCCTCACACCTCCCCATTAATCCATTAAATACTGTCTTTGTAATTATTATTTTTCTCACCCCCT
This sequence comes from Galeruca laticollis, assembly GCA_963921935.1. NCBI lineage: Eukaryota > Metazoa > Arthropoda > Insecta > Coleoptera > Chrysomelidae > Galeruca > Galeruca laticollis. The sequence goes on along the minus strand of OY998176.1, from coordinate 145,744,273 downwards.
GCGATAGCGCAACGGTTAGGGACTGTGTTAGGAACGAGAAAGTCGCTGTGTGTGTCGTGAGTTCGAATCTCACGGTCGACCATTTTTTCAATTTTATAAATTGGAAGTGTTGTGGTGGACCACGATTGACGTCACAGAAGATGGATGCCGTAGGGATTTTACTGACGTCACAGAAGATGCCGTCGCGACATTCGAATCACCCGCCAACGACACAACCCACCAAATTGGAAGTGCTACGTCACACATGTGGACCATGATTGACGTCACAGAAGATGGATGCCGTCACAGTCGCGACATTCGAAATACTCGCCAACGACCCGCCATTGACACAAGATGGATACGACACACGTAACACGTCCGCCATTGACACAAGATGGATGCCACTTCCGGTGCGCGCGCACAGTCAACGAAATCCAACATGGCCGACTTCCGTCCCAGAACCGGCTTAGTATATCTACTCGTTGTAATGACATCACCCCTCTCTATTCTCTCATAAAGTGTTGTCAGCCCGAGCCTGCTTAGTCTTGTTTGATAGTTTAAGTGAGAAAAGTTAGTGGCAATTTTGTAGCTCTACGTTGAACTCCCTCTATAAGGTTTATATCACGTCTGAGGTACGGAGACCAAACGGAGATAGCAAATTCCAAGTAAGATCGGACGGAATTTTTGTATAGCCTCAAGAACAAGATGGACTCATACTTGGAAATGCCTTAGATATCAAGTACAGAGCTGAGTTTGGCCTGTTAACCGCTTTTGCAGTCTGCGAAGACCAACCCAGACCTGTATTAATTATGACATCCAAATCACTGACTTCCTGAACTGATTTTATAGGCTCTGATTCAAGATAATATGTGACACATGGATTGTTGTAACCGCACTGCCAAACACAACACACGTTAAAGTTTACTGGTATGTTCCACTCCTTGCACCATTTTAATAATTCATCCAGGTCGTGTTGAATTGAGTTTTGAATATCAGGACAATGGTAAAACTTCATGTCATCGACAAACGATTTGTTTTTGCATTTAAACTTAGCAGTTAAGTCAGAAGCGTATACCAGGAAAAGGATAGGAGCCAAAATGGAACCTTGAGGTACCCCACTGCGCACTTCACGGGAATTATCTCATATTTTACTTGCCAACAGCTCACCACGCACTCCGAAATGTTCCAATTTCATTTGTAGCTTTCTAATGGATACCTTATCGAGGGCTCGAGAAAAATCTATGTATACCACATTCACAGGTTCGTAATGATCTAAATATAATGTCCAGTCATTAAGAGCAGTTAGAAGATTACTGGTTACTGATCGATTAGGTAGAAAACCATGCTGGGAATCTGAAATGATTTTATTGTCTAATAAAAATGGAACAAGTGCGTTAACGATTAATCTCTCCATCATTTTATCTGAAGTTGGTGCAACCGTTATAGGCCGATAATTCTTCGAAAGCATTCTATTTCCATTTTTACGGATATGCGTACCTATTCCTGATTTCCATGAGGCCGGCATGGAATTTTCTTTCAGTGATCTGGACATAAGGTTGGATAGTGGGACTGCTAGACTGTCTGCGCAATTTTTATAGACTGTAGGGGATATTTTATCAATTCCAGGAGAAGCTGCGATTTTCAGATTCTCTAATTCTTCTTTAACTGTTTCCATTGTGATATTAACCGTATTTAGTGAGTTCATATTTCTAGTAGCTAATGGCATTACAGGAGTTGTTAAATCAGAGTCTACTGTAAATGCATTCCAAAAGTTTCGGCAAAAATTTCGAATACTTCTTCCTTGGTGCAAATGTCTCCGTTTGGTTTTTCTAATAATGATACACTAGTTTTAGAGGAGAACTTGGATCTAACATATTTATAAAAAACTTTTGGACTTCTTGTGGTTATTAGATTCTCGTAATTGCTTCGTACTAATCTCAACTCCTGTGTGAGTCTGTTTGAATACTGCCTGTGCAAGCGAATGTTTTCGCTGTATATGTTTTGGAACATTTTTCTCTCCCTTTATATATAATTTATTATATTTTTCCCACACAAATTTACATGTGTGACCATCTAGTACCGGCCAATCTGTTTGATTGAAATAGTTATTTAATTTTTGTTAATCGGTTTTAGTGAGGGATTTTTTACTTTTTCACTGATATTACTAGATATATCCAGAAGTACCTTAGTATGAAGAACAACATGATATGAGATACCAATTGGTGGCAGATAAAAAATGTCGGAAATCAGCTCCTCTTCATTAGAGATTACAAGGTTTAATACTGAAGGTTCATTACCTTGACGGAACCTTGTCGGCTCATCAATAAATTGTTTCAGATTAGTTTGAAAAAATAAGTTATAGAAAGGGACACGTGAAAGCCTTTTTGAAGCGTACTTATTGTACAAAATTAACTTTCAAGGTTCGGGCACTGGTACAATCACGTTATGTTACTAAAAGTGATACAAAATGTGCCAGGCAGGGTATTATAAGATTAAATACTTTTTAATATGAATTCATATAATACATTTTGTCCCAGTTTATGTAAAATTATAAATTTATGTACATATATTATTGAGTATATCAGGTACGGTGGTTTGTATAAATTGTCTTTCTTTTAAAAGTCAAGTTGCTTCTGCGACAGACGTTATATGCTTCCAAATTGATTTTATTAATCCAAGAGAAAAAGAATATCGTTATCGAGATATAATGAAGCTTTTTTTCAACGTTACCTCTATTTTAACTTTACGAAATGGGATATTACAATGTTATCGATATTTATAGGAAAATATTTACTTGATAAAATCTCAGCTTAAACATTAGAGATTTCATCAGTTCGCTTGAATGGTGATGAACGTTATCTCAAATTAGGCAATTAGGTACTTGATATATTTGGAATCAATTTATTACTCAGAATTGATTAAAAACGCATAACCCATATCTTGATGATCAACTGCAGAATAATTGGAAAATCTAATTAACCATTACTGGGGAAATTATGATGAGATACAATTGGATATGAATATGAAAGCTAATACTTTCGACGATTTTGTAATATGGTTATTTGATTGGAGCAAAGAACAATTTTATGGAAACCTTTTCCCAGTGATACCTGATTTATAAATATATGCGGGAACATAATGAACAAAATGTCATCAATCAAGACCAAGACCGAGATTCATGCCTATCTTAGTATTGGTATTGTTCTTGGTGATTATATCTTGCCTTTACTGTTCAGTCTCGGTCTTCTATATCACGATATACAATTTATTTTTTTGCGTTTAAAACTCATGAGAAGTGTTGAAATATTATACCGGTTCAGTCTTGTTCTGGATCTTGCATGGATTGATCTTGAACAAATGTCCAAGACTGCAAGACCAAGACAAAATTTGGGAATCGCTGTCTGATACCAAGCTGCGTCAAACCATTTATGAAATATTTCTAAGCTCATCAATATATCAGTTGTGGGATCGTCTATATTTTTAGAATTTCACGTGTAATATAATGATACACTATACAAATGATGCGGTACTAGTTTTTTATTCAAGAACAGTCAAAAGTATTCTGTCATAACAAACATGAAACAAAAGTAACATGCATATAAACAAAAGTTACAGAATTAGGTTAGAAAATCTTCTTATTTGTTCACGGGAATCTTGTTGTGCGTTTGGCTTATTTGACACTGGTTACGGAACGTATGATGTTAAAATCGCCTGAGTAGATTTCGAGGATTCCTCCAAGTTTCCATTTGAGTGGTAGGAGGCCGTCTTTTTTGATTATGACTAACGTGCCTACCTAAAGCAGTTGACGATGATTCTCCTTCCATTTGACCTTAGTCTGAAGGTGTAAAATATATTCTTTGGTCCACCTTGACCAGAAGTGTTCGACAATTGGTTGTGGTCTTTGAAAACGCGAAAGTCTGTTTTGTTTGATATTAAGAACACTTGATACAGGGATTGTCATCAATGATTCTCCTATTTGGAAGTGCGTAGGAATTAAGGGGTTCATATCCGGCTCGAAGAACCACATTAGTTGTGGGATCGTCTATATTTTTAGAATTTCACGTGTTGAATAATGATACACTATACAAATGATGTGGTACTATTTTTTACTCGAGAACAGTGAAAAGTATTCTGTCATAACAAACATAAAACAAGAGTAACATACATATAAACCAAAGATACAGAATTAGGTTAGAAAATCTTCTTATTTGTTCATGGAATCTTGTGGTGCGTTTGAATTATTTGACACTCTTTTTTAATTCTTTTTTTCTAGTTTACTTACTGTACGTACCTTAGAGTAATAATATACAATAGAGAAGGCTATGCATACATAAACACCAACAATCCTAAACAACAGTATTGAAATAATGAATGAATTACAAAAAGTAGGGATGGTATTGTGGATACAAGGCATTGGTAATTTCGGCCATTTTTCTGACAAACTTGACACTGACGAACTATTTACTACAAACACTACAGCATATTCGTAATTATCCTCGGGCACATTCTAACGTTATTTGCATATCTCTTTATACGGTAATTTAACAAAGACTAAACAACTAAATAGGTTACCCTAGACACATAAGGCAGGTACTAAAATTTTGAACGAAGTTGCCACTTTTAATTATAATAAATGCTTGTTGAAAATTTATATAAGTATATGCTTTTATTAAATAAAATTCAAGTAACATTAATTAATTTTAAATGCAGCGACTTAAATGCATAAATTAGTATTATTTGCATATATTTTTAACAAACTTCTAATTCAATGTCTAATTTCATTTTTCCAGCAACTAAAGAGACTTTGTAAATATGGCAAAGCGATGAAGTTGTCTGCAAGTAAGCTTAGAATGGGACTCGATGTTTGGGGCAAGAAAAAATCAAAACATACATATATATTTTATGGGTTAATCTGAGGTACATACCTTAACGCTTGTAAGGACGACCGTGATGCACCTGATCCTTGGCCTTCAGCGGGACCCTTTCTTAGCTTTATCACGACCACTCTTACTATGTTGATAAGGAAGAATAGATTGAGAATTATAGTTCCAGCTACAGGTATTTGATTGATGATTTCAAATTTCGTATCTTTTATCCAACACCTGAAACAGTAAGTATTTGTGATAATTAAAGTCAAACAAAGTTCGACTGTCTCATTAATAGTGAATTCCATTCTATTTTCTACAAACTATGTGGAAAAAATACGATTGTTGTCAAATTATTTGAATAAAACGATGTAAGTATATTTGCTGGATCAAAATTTGAATTATATTGATATTAAAAATGTGTTCGAAAATAAGAACAACAACAACTATGGAGATCATTACTTCGTTTTGGTAATTTTTTATTGGAATACTCTGCGCTTTACGATCTATATTTTTAAGGGTTAACATCATTTTATATATCAAAATATGAAGCTTAGATGGTTACACCAACGACTGATTAAATAATACAGGGGCGCTTAAAAAACGCACATCTATATAAATAACTATTTCAGCATATTTAGTAGCAGCAATACATTTCTCCCAGAGCAATAATGCGTTTTTATTATGTACATCAGTGTAATTTTTTTAACTGATGAGTATTATTTTACATACATTCAAACATTAAATTAATATATAGATGGAAAACAAAGGAAACATTATAATCACATAGTTACACTTCTTTGGTTTCCTTACTTCTTCTCTTCAAATTAAAAATAATATTTAAGCAATAATTGATAATATATCTCTGTATAACGCCAACGACTACTGATTGGTTAGATGTTTCCCAAGTCCCAATCGCCATCAATGGAATCTATGTCCTGTCAAGGAATAAACTACTTTCTTTATTACATTCAATCTATTCTAGAAATAATATAGGACCTAACTGGAGTTGCTTCCAGTGGTTGATATATAAATCTTAAACGTCCTACATTAAACGTAAAGATTTATCGTACTGTGCGTTGAACTACAAATCGTATAGAAATTCGTACGGTACAGCCATTTTCTGTACACACGATGCAACATAATATATCATAGTACAACAGTTTAATTATCGCAAATTCGGTTTCGAAGAGCTACGGTATAGTGGTTTAAAAATGTCTTCAAGAATTTGAAAAAGAAAAGCTGCCGTCCTTTTAACTGCAGTATTTCTGATAGATGAAAATATAAACAAAGAACAGCCAAAAAAAGAAAATGGTGTAAAAAGTGGTATTCAAAGTACTTGGTGGGTAAAATTGGTACTTGGAGAGTAAGAAATTCACATTTTGAGATTGTTAAATAAGAATATCCTCTCGATTTTGAAAAATATTTAAGAATGGATTCTGATACCTGTATATCTCTAGTGGATTTAGTTTGTAATCAAATTACTAAACAAGATACAGTTCTGAGAAGCGTAATATCTCCTGAAAAAATATTGGATGCTACACTAACATGTTTGGTAACAGTATGTTCTTATGAATATCTTAAATTCAGAACTGGTATTTCACCTTAATCGCTAAGTACAATTATACCTGAGATATGTAATAGTATATTACGTAACTTGTGTTGTAAGAAGCATTTTACGCACGAACGGAAAAGTTACGCACGAAGCCACGTAGCGGCGAGTGCGTAAAATGCGTTACAACACGAGTTACGTACTACACTTTACCTACGACCCTCTTGTACTTGTGTTTAAATCTTTTTAAGGTATTTAAAGTACAAGTAAAAACGTACATCCTCGATGCCCAGCCAAGTTTTATAAAAGTCGCTCCTCGATGCCCAGCCAAGCATCTTAGAAGTTCACCCTCGATGCCCAGCCAAGTTTCGTAAAAGTCCGCTCTAAGTAGTATTTATTTTTATTAGAAATGTATGTAGAATTACCGGAATTGCATAAAATAGCGTATACACCTCTCGACTAAAGTGACATTAATTCCTTAGGTGGATTACTTCCCTCAGGAATCAAACACACGCGGGATTAAATGGGCCACTTTAGTCGCTTGGTGTATAATATACTACTGTTTACTAATATGAGATACATTCAGACAGCTAAAAGATGCGGATTGAATGAAACGGAACCAATTATCATATAACTCCAAATAACTCTTAGTATTAAATGCAATCTCATATCTAATAAATGTTATCTACTGTTTGTATATAGAATAAAATTCAACGTCAAATATCTAAGTAATACATTTTGAATAAAATGGCTACGTCTATTGACAGTTGCTAAGTGGTTGCTATGGAAGCCGTGCGATTTACTTTACAGCCGTGCGTTTTGTTTAACCGTGCGTAATAGACGTCTTACAATGATTGCCGACTGTGTATTTTTGTCTACTTACAGAGGTGGTCGTAGGTAAAGCTATATACAGTATTGGAAATATTATATCTTGGTTATGGCGTTCTAATGAGCGCGTAAAGATCGAGATAGCATTAGAACTTCCACGTCACTATACCGAGACTCGTCACCAAGACAGATCACAAATCACCCACACTCTATAGACACATCTCACAACACTAAAATGTCAAACTAAAATGTTTAGCGCCGCGTACAGTTAGGAATGGAACTAATTATTAGTGGCAAATTGAAAATGAAGGATTTGGCGGTTAATTTAAATTCTCTTAAGCAATTATTTCAGTATTTCAATTCGGCTATATTCTGGTTGCACTGTAACCAGAAAATAACGTCGATTGAAACAATGTATACTTTCTGTTTACTCATAGTCTCAGTAAGATTAGTTTCTTCCAATTATTATCAAATTATAGGACCCAAAAGTAAGTATAATTTAGTAAAATGTATACTGTCACCTGTAAGATGATACTTGTAGCTACAGGGGAAGATAATATGGTCAGGAAAAACATTTCCATATCATATGGCATATTGCCATAGAAATCTCTTCCAATGAAAAAAAGAAAATAAAAATCATTTATTTACCCTAAAAGCACGTCCATAATATAATAAATGCCACTTATCAGGCTAGTGAAAAACATTACATCATTAGATAATGAGAAAAACTTTGTGAAATACAGAAAAACAAAGGATATATAATGATAATTTATTGATTGATTCACGGGCAACCCCTTTAATATTATATAAAATGCAACAGTGAGCAGAATATATAATGTAGACAAATCTTAACATATATATACTACAATGAATACAGTTATTAAAACAAGATACACAAAAATCATGGATTGACAAAATATAAATTACTGAACATTCAAATCTCGAATAAAGCATTTAAATTTAGTAATTGAGGCATCAAAAAGTGAAAGGTCTTACAGTGAGTTTGCGAGTCTCATAGATCTAGGAAGAAATGTATAGTATGCCTAATTATATCTGTGAAAAGGTATGTGAAATGTTCGACTTTTCCTCGTCGTCCATAATGTAACAAATAAACTAATTCTATTTAGAAGTTGAGGACAGTTATATGTACACTTCGCGTCATATAAAACTGGTACAGTTTTTTTTCCAATGTAAACCTTACTAATCAAAATGACAATGAGTACCATGTGTCAAATTTGTCAAGGCGCATTATTCACGATACCAGCCCATTTTTGAATAATTATTTTCAATGCAGTTGTTACTGGAGCAATGAAATTTACTGCTACTTTTGCATGTCTTGCCGTATTATAGGGATTTTCGTATAAATAATCAGTTAAAGCTTTGTCTAGCTCTATTCTAGTTAAAACTGGTCTTCCATCTCCTATTTTTCTAACAACAATTTGATCCTTGTTCCACCTATTTTTAAGTGAGTTATCTAATAAACCTTATATTTAAAAAAATACTCGAACCAGTAACGATGTAACATTTTTATATTTATTAAAATATCACACAGGGTTAGAAACTTATTAGTTAATTTTTGTAATATTGACATTCTTGTCCTACGCCTACTCGGCCTGTAGAGCACACTAATATATTTAACACCCCTCAAGCATACCTGAAACTTTGTGTTGTCTAACCAAAAGATCAGTATCAAAAATTTCATATTTTTCAAGTAATTTTTTTTCCAATCGGTGATTAAGGTAGAGGGTAGAATTTTGATATCCCACTATATAATAGTTGAAAATCGCCATCCTTTCAATAGCCGCGAACGTATATATAAAATCCTTTCTGAGAACAATAGAACCGTTTTTCAGAGCAAACATCTTCTCTTGTTCATTTTTCTCTGAATACAATCTTTATTACACTACATGTATTATTAATTCCATCTCCACGTTTCTCCACGTTACCATGGCTCGTATTATTATTTTGCATATTACATCCTTGAAGCAGCTGAAGTTTAACGGATATAGTTTCGTATAATTACCATCATGCTAAATACTCATCAAGTCAAGTCGTAAGTGGATAATTGGTGTTATGGTCTTAAGTTAAAGCCGAAATTACGGTTTAAAATACTAATAGAGTATCAGTGGTAGAACGAATGAAGCAGGTGAAAATTTAACTGAAATTAGTAAATTTTTGTATATTATTCCAGTCAATATTGAATCAAGCGTTTGATTTTGTATCTGTCACTTTTGAACGACTGATTAATGTCGACGTAATTTGTTGGGTCCATAGCACGATCCTAGCAGCTCACATTTTCATCAAATATATAGAAATATGATAACCCACATTGATATCCATAACAACACCAACATTATATCTCAAAATTGAACTTCCAACTTTGAGTGTGGGTTCAGAGCTAGAATGAATTTATAAAAAATGTAGTGGCTACCTAGCTGGATTTTTCATAATATTGTTACGAAACAGCACACTGGTATAGTCCCTAAAACCGACTCTGTCTAACATGAACGAGAAGATTTTTACTATGAAGAATGCTATTTCGGCTAACATGGATGAGAAGATTTCGGCTATAAAGAACGATATTTCTACTTTGGAGAACGATATATCTGCGGATATCTTATTAATCAAAAACGACATTGCCGCTGACATTGAAAATGAAATTTCGTCTCTAAAATCTGAAATCGAGGATAAAATATCAACGATGGACTAGAAAATCGAGAATAAAATGTCAACGATGGACGAGAAAATCGAGAATAAGATTACGACGGTAAACGAGAAAATCAAGGAGTTAGAGGAAAAGATTGTCGATTCAAGAACGCGAGGCACGCCAGAGGAAGAAGAGAAGACCAAGCAAACGAAACCTTGCAAGCTAGAAACACTACCTAAGTTAGAAGACATTGGCAGTTTCACCCGAGTGAAGGCCCCAACGTTCGATGGAAAAATGTCGTGGACCAATTATGTGAAACAGTTTGAAGCAGCCGCTAGAGTGAATAATTGGTCCGATAGGGAGAAAGCAGTGAACTTAACCATCGCGCTTCGCGGAGATGCCTTAGATGTACTCCAGACGATACCTTTGGAAGAAACGGATGACTTCGAGCAGCTGAAGAAGAGGTTGGAAATGCGTTATGGTCATGAACATCTAGAACATTTGTACCAATCCCAGCTGAAGAACCGAAGGCAGAAACGTGATGAATCCCTTCAATAATATGAAGTGGACATTGCCCGACTAGTTCGATTTGATTATCCGTCAGCACCAGAGAACATGATGGAATGTCTGGGCATACAGGCCTTTATTGATGGCTTACGTGACCCCGATATGCAGAGGACGCTTCGTTTAGCCCATCCGAAAACATTAGTCGACGCATTGACAGCTGCCCTTGAATACGAAGCAGCAACGAAGGCTTCAAGATATAACAAAATCAGGACCATCCAAGAAGAAGGTGACGAAGACAGATTTGACCAGTTTGTCAGTTTAATGGAAAATATGATGGACAAGAAGCAGAGAAAGATCAGATGCTCGAATTGTGGCGAGCTAGGGAATGTACGTAGTTCATGTAAGCGCCCCAAGACTCCTGCAAACCAAGAACCCCAGCCACAGGGAAACTAGAATGGGTCGGCTACGAGGGGGCAGCACCGACCCATGATTGTTCCAAAGACCCTCTCATACTGATAGCTTCTTTCAGATGTCGCAATGACAGTGTATATGTGGATGGCGAACTAAATGGCAAGAAATATGCTCTGCTGGTTGACACTGGAGCAACTAGGACCATTATACGACCAGAAATAATAAACTCCAAAAAGAAGCTTTTACCAACGAGACTGCGACTGCGGACCGCCACAGGCGAGAGTGCCAACGTTCACGGGGAAACACAAATCCAATTGGGAATTGGAGCAGAAAAGTTCACGCATACGGTAATCGTAGCTGACATTGAAGAAGACGTGATTCAGGGAATGGACGTAATGAATGTACATGGTTTCCAATTAGACTTTAGAAACAGAACCATTAAAGTGGGCTCCGAGGAGGTATTCCTTCATCCACATGAAGGCAGCGCGGTGTTGGCAGCTGTACAGGAAGATACCGTTCTACCTGCACGAAGCGAAACCATGATAGTAGCACGGCTACAGGGAATCATGGAGGAAGGTACACCGGTGATGATGGAGCCAAGGAACCAGGACGAAGAAGTTGGCAAAGGAGTACTAATTGGAAAAGGATTGGTCACGTCGGCGAAAGAGATCCCAGTACGTGTGATAAACGTGAACGATTACCCAATTACAATCAAGAAGGAAACCAAGATTGGATCCTGCCTACTAGTGACGTCAATAGTTCGTCAAACAACGACCACTGACAATTCTAATGCCAGATTCGAACAAATTTTATCAGTAGCTGGTCAATCTTTGGATCGAGCTGAAAAAAAGAGAATGAGAGAATTTCTCTTGCAGTATAGAGACTTATTCGTACCAAAAGGAGGAAAGACTGGCAGAACATCAGCCGTCAAACACAAAATCGATACTGGTAATGCTAAGCCAATTAGACAATCAGCTCGAAGACTTCCACGAGCGAAGAGAGAGGAAGCTGAAAAAATAATTCAAGAGATGGCAGAAGAAAAAGTAATAGAACCATCTACTAGTCCATGGGTGTCTCCAGTAGTGCTCGTCAAGAAAAAAGATGGAACTACGAGATTCTGCGTGGATTATTGTCAGCTAAACAACGTGGCGAAGAAAGACAGCTATTCTCTGCCTCGAATTGACGGTACGCTAGACTCTTTGGCCGGCAGCAAACTGTTTTCCACCGTAGACCTGAAGTCTGGTTATTGGCAAGTGGAAATGGACCCAGAAGATAAAGAGAAGACTGCTTTTACCACCGGATCTGGATTATGGCAATTCAACGTCATGCCATTCGGGCTCTGTAATGCGCCTGCGACATTTGACTCATGGAAAATGTCTTGAGAGGGTTGTCTTGGAAGACATGCCTGGTCTATTTGGACGACATCGTAGTACTGGGGAAAACATTTGACGAACATCTGAAGAATTTGGAAGACGTATTCAAATGACTCCAAACTGCCCAGCTCATGCTTAACCCGAAGAAATGTCAGCTGTTCCAAAACCGAGTCAACTATCTAGGTCATATAGTGAGCAATGAAGGAGTGGCGGTGGATCCAGAGAAAATTGTTCCCATTCAGCAATGGCCGTAACCAACCGACAAACACCAAATTAGGAGTTTCCTTGGACTCTGCACATATTATAGAAGATTTATCAGGAAGTTTGGAGATATTGCCAAGCCTCTACATCTACTTACAGAAGAAGCAAGACCTTTCCAATGGGACGAAGATTGTCAAACGGCTTTTGATACCTTGAAGAAGCATTTTACCACGGTGCCGATATTAGAATACTCATTACCAGAGGGAGACTTTATTCTAGACACTGACGCAAGCAACGTAGGAATTGGTGGAGTGCTCTCACAGATCCAAGGAGGGCAAGAAAGAGTGCTGGGATATTTCAGTCCTCTCCAAATCAGAACGAAACTACTGCGTCACAAGAAGAGAACTTTTGGCGGTAGTAAATTCCGTGGAACATTTTTACCAGTATCTCTATGGTAGGAAGTTTTTAATCCGGACTGATCATGCAGCACTCAAGTGGTTGATACAGTTCAAGAATCCCGAGGGCCAGATCGCTAGATGGATTGAACGACTTCAAGAGTACGATTTCAACATCGAACATCGAGCTGGTGTGAGTCACCGAAATGCCGACTCCCTGTCCAGACGGCCGTGCCCAACAGACTGCTCCCACTGCAACAAGGCGGAATCTAGTGAAGCTGCATTTTTAAGAACTACTGTAGTCAATGAGGAATGGTCACCCACCAGGATCAGATAAGATCAGGAGAATGATCCTCACCTGAAGATGATCCGGCAATGGAAGAAAGAACATCAGCGACCTACCTGGCAAGAAGTGTCAAAGTTTTCACCGAAACTCAAGGCGTATTGGGCTCAGTGGGACTCCCTTGTCCTGGAAGAAGGGCTGTTGAAAAGAGTCCTTGAAAACGATGATGGTTCTGAGATGAGGAGACAGCTAGTTATCCCGAGAACAAGAGTAGCTGAGGTACTGAAGAATTTACAAGACAGTCCATCGGGAGGTCATCTGGGAGTGAAGAAAACCCTTCAGCGAGTCCGTGAAAGGTTTTATTGGATGAACAGCTCCGACGATGTGAAGGACTGGTGTAAGAAATGTGCGACTTGTGCTACAAGTAATGGTCCACATCGCAAGAGAAAGGCACCCATGAAACAGTACAATGTTGGAAGTCCTTTCGAAAGGATTGCTTCAGACATCGCTGGACCATTTCCGACAACAGAAAATGGTAGCAAATATATACTGGTTATAATGGATTATTTCGCAAAATGGGTGGAAATTTACGCAATTCCCAACCAAAAGGCCACAACTGTAGCAGATGTATTGGTGAAAGAATTCATCAGCCGATATGGAGTGCTCTTGGAAGTCCACAGTGACCAGGGAAGACATTTTGAAAGTCGTCTATTCCAGGAGATTTGCGAGAAGCTGGGAAAGAAGAAGACCAGGACAACAGCATTACATCCACAGTCAGATGGAATGGTCGAGAGAATTAACAGGACTATTGGAAAATACCTGTCCAAAGTAGTATCCAGCCATCAGAGAGATTGGGACCAGTATCTTTCCCTATTCGCATTGGCTTATCGATCTGCCGTCAATGAGTCCACGGGTGAAACACCGGCGAAAATTCTGTTTGGACGTGAAATGAGGCTTCTTCGTGACCTGGAATTTGGCTGTCGGCCTGGAGAAGATATAGCAGACGAAGAATACGTGATTCAATTGAGAAGAAGGCTGGACGATATTCATGAAATAGTTCGAATAAATCTTCAAGTTGCCAGCGACCGAATGAAAAGTCGGTACGACACGCAGGCCACAGGAGGCGGTTTTAAAGAAGGGGACAAAGTATGGTTACACAACCCGGCGAGGAGAAAAGGATTTTCTCGAAAATTACAAAAATCCTAGGAAGGTCCATACTTAATCAAGAAAAGGATCAATGATGTTATATATCGCATAAGCAAGATCCCCAACGGAAAACCAAAAGTAGTTCACCGAAACCGACTAGCGCCATTCGAAGGAGACCATGACATAGAGGAAGTAGTAAACCTTATTCGAGATGTGTCTGACCCCACCTTCGATGATTTTATGGGCGCGTATAGAGGTACCGGAAAAGCTAGATATGGAGCCACTTCGGAACAACAACAGGATTTGTTCACTCTCCCGGAAGATTATTCACTGGCATACAACATCCCCGCCCGTATCAAGAACGCACGAGGGTTGGCAACCGTCTTTCGAAAGAAGTTCGGGCAATTAGAAAAACTTGAAGTCCAGATTCCAGCCCCTGGCAAGACACTGAAACTGATACATAATTCGCGGTACGTCTTCTACGTGGTAACTAAAAATGAGTTCCAAGATCGATCTACCTACCGCGATGTTTGGGAAGCACTTCGAAACCTCCGAGACCATGTGTTGGAATCAACTGTAAAGAAACTGGTTATGCCTAAGATAGCGAGTAACCAGTTGGATTGGTGAATCATCAGGAACATGGTAGAGATTATCTTTCAAGATACCGGTGTCCAGATATTAATTTGCAGATACGACCCCCGTTATCAGTATCCGATGAAGACGGTGCCCTGCTATTTCCATAATATCGGAAAGTGTAGAAATGGGGCCAAATGCCGATCCAAACATCCAGTCTCGGCTACACAAAAGTTCCAGGAGAAACTTCAATTTAAGGAGGGGGTAATGTTACGAAACAGCACACTGGTATAGTCCCTAAAACCGACTCTGTCTAAGCCAGGTATAAAAGTTAAAATTATGGCGGATACGCACTGTTTACGACTCTACGACTAACTTATGTGAACATTGTTTTTGTGACCAGAGTTATCTAGAAAAGGCCAGAATCAATTGTCCGGAATTTACTAGTAAAAATGGCTTTAATATATAAGGAGACTGATCAGGAAGAGTTAGTTATTTGATAAAGTGAAGTAAAGTGCTAATTAATAATCAAGTTTTTGTGCATATAAATTAAATTTAAGTGAAAAGTTAAGTATATATAAATTAAGTGTCAGTGAGTTAGTGTTTAAATAAATTAGTAGGTAGCCATACTGTGTGTTTAAAATTTATCCCACCCGTAATAGAAACTTTTAATAAATGAGAAAAACATTACAATAGCAATTATGAAAAGACTATCTTGCGATGTTTGTTGTTAAGTACTTGGATCATCGGGGTATGAAGATGATATCTTTTAAATTAATTTACAGGAAATCTAGATGCGGTCCATTATTTCCTTCTCAAAGTGGAAAAAAACATGTGTAACGAACAAATATTCAAAACTAATATTGGATAAAAATCAATGGAAATCTTACCTATACAATCTTTGGTATTTTCCTATTGCAGATAAATGTATTAGAATTAAGTTAAGATTGTTATATATTCTGTAAGTTGCTTTGAAATATCAACATATGTATTTTTTTACTCAAAGCAAGTTTCAATTTTTATTATTTCAGATTCCTACTATACAGTTGTAAATAAAAGGCAAGGAAAAGAGAATATAAACATATAACTATGTAATTTATTTATCTAAAGTGTCTCAAACATTCTTTTATATATCCAGTAGATAGAAAGTACCCCTGCTCTCAAACTCAATTATTCAGAGCTGTTTTGAAATGCAGCAAGCATATAAATGAAATTAACTGTCTCGACCCTTAATTCGTGGAATCTGCTCATATTAGTGTTTTAAATGAAACTCACGGTTTCTAGTTAATTCCACAATATAATAAAAGTTATTGAAAATTCTAAAGAAATGACAATTGTTTCGATAAATCAATATCATCGTCAGAATGACAGGAGTTACATTTTATTTGATGCCTACCTGATGTTTAGTAGTTATTTTTGGGTAGACCAAGAAGTGACCTAACTTGTGATTGACTTAATATATGTTTATAGAAAAAAGAAGAAGATGTGATATTACAAATATTGAAGCTTAGATATTATTAGCCCTATGGTGATATCCTGGATATCATTTTTCCAATTAAGATCAGTATAACTGTGCAATGATATAGAAAACCAGGAAAACTATATCTGCTGATCTTTACAATTATCACTTAAGAAGACAGTTTATTAGTGGAGAACTCCCTAGATTTAACTGTTCATTGACAACTTCATATTGTGGATTTCTTAAATGTCTTCTAATTTCCAATTCTTCAAGGAAATTCAGTTCTTGTTTTTTTTCACAAATATGCAGCACTTCTAGTTTTGTGTTAGGTGTCAATGAATGATTGGTGTCAAGTAGATGTTTTGCGTAGTGGTATTTATCTGGTTGTTCAACCTGTATGCTCGTAAGTGTTCGCTGTATCGGATTTCAAAATTCCTAAGGGTCTGACCCAAATAGACAGCATTACATTCTGGACATTTGAGTTTATATATACCTGACTTCTTTAATAGTGGTATTTTTGTTTTTACATTTAACAATTTTGTACTAACGTTACTTTCTGTTTTAAAAGAAATTGTTGTATTCGTTGCTGAAGATATTATCATTGAAATATTATTAGAAATACTTCCTGCATATGTGATGGTTTTATAAGTTTTTATTTCATCAGCTTGTTTAGGAAATATTAGTTAAAATGCCAATTTTTCCTCTTCCTTATTAATTAGCTTATTTATCATATTTAATGGATAACCGTTGGATCTTGCTATTTGTCTAATTGTATTAATCTCTCTATCAAAATTACATTTGTTCATACGAACTGAAAAAGCTCTATGTATCATTGAACTATATGCCGCCAGTCTGTGTGACATAGGGTGATTGGAATTGAATGGAATTGTCAGATCAGTCTGTGTTGGTTTTCGGTTATTTGAATAATCAAGTACATTATTAACTCTTTGAATTTTTTAATCAAGAAAATTGATTGAGCTATTTTCTTGAACTTCTAATGTAAATTTAATTTTTGGGTGTAAATTATTGATGTGGTTGAAAAATACATCTAATTGTTGTTCACTACCCATAAAACAAGCTAATATGTCATCTACATATCTATACCAAAATAAAATATTTTTCGAAATTTTACTTTCAAAGAACTTTCTTTCTAAATTGTCCAAAAAAATGTTAGCTAAAATAGGTGAAATAGGGCTTCCCATTTGTAAACCTTCATCTTGAATATATATCTTATTGTCAAAAGTGAAATAATTCTGATTAATGCATACATCAAATTAATTAAGTATATCTGATATTATGCCTGGGTAAATATTTTTATCTTCTAGTAATTTTCTTACAAGTATTAGGCATTCTTTAGGAGGAATTTTAGTGAACATATTAGTTACATTGAACGAAATGAGTTTATAGTTATCTTGCAAGTGGATTGTTTTCAACTTTTTGATTAGTTCTATTGAGTACTGAGATTCATATCCGTAACTATTAAGTATATTGTTGAGTCTCTTTGCCAATATATTATTAGGAGCATTAACATAAGAAACTACAGGTCTAATTGGTTTCGTTATTTTGTGTAATTTAACGGTTCCATATAATTGTGGACAATGAGAATTCTTATGTATGAAAGACCTCTTTTCGTAATCACTTAAAAGATAATTTGAATTATTAACTATATCCCTTAGATTATTAGAAAACTTTTTTGTTGGGTCTGCTTTAGGAACTTTTACATCGCTAGATTCTATAAAGTTATATATTTTGGAATTGTAATTTTCAGTCGTCAAAATGACAGTTCTCTTCCCCTTGTCAGATTTGGTAACTGTTAGGTTATTATCTTCTATCTTCTTTTTTATTGCATTTAAATCTGTAATGTCATTTTTTGTTTGACATTTACCTTTTGAAGGTTCAATATTTTTGATCAGATTGGCAATTTTTAATTTCTCATAAAGAAAATTATTTGAATTAGATTTTAAAGCTATTTCTGACTCTGTAGCTATAATTTGTTTTATATTATTCGTAAATTTTGGTGGTATGCTGTACTTTGAACCTTTATTTAAAAATTCTATTTCACTATCTGTAAAATCAGTGTCTGAAAGGTTTTCAAATCGTGGTGCAAAGTGTGTTGGTATGTAGGTACTTACAGTTTCATGATGTTTTGAGTATTGAATTTTATGTTGTGTGTGTTCAAGATTATGTAGCTTCTTTTCTTGTTTCTTAAATTTCTTATGCTTTATCGTGCTGACACTTTCTCTAATTTTGTTATCCAAACAGTCAAATTCTACTGGATGTAATTGGAATGTGAGTTCTGAATGTACAACTTTTATGTAGTTGTCTAAGGAGTCTCTAACTTTGAACCATTTCTTACATTCTCCCTTTATCCAAACTCGTTTAGCACATTTTATAGCTTTTTGTGCTCGTGGTGTTTTATTGTGACATTTTATATTCACATAATTTGGTATTACCTTTTTGCTAAGGCATTCTTGGTTAAACCAAATGTTTCGTGACGTTTTGTAACGTTTTTGTAGTAACTGCTGTTACAGTCGGGTCAAATCTTCTCAAACTTTGCGCCATTTACACGTCTCAAGTTACTCTAGAAAGAATAAAATTTCCATTTAATAAACAATTGAATTACCTAATCAAATTTAAATCACAAAAAATTTTTAAATCACGTAAAATACCATGTCGTATATTAAATTTATCCACCTTGCTACTTACAAAGAAACATTCTTCCAAATAATTCTCAAGTTATTGACTGAAATATATTCAGATAAAATTTTTATATATACATAGTTATTTTCTAACTAATTTTAAGCTGATCTAAAAGATAATTTGGCAATAAAAAAAAGTTTATAAGACATGACCCAATTTTTCGTATAAGGCAGAAAAAATTGGGCCAAGTCTTATACATTTTTTTATTGCCAAATGCTTTTTTAGATCAGCTCAAAATTAGTTGGAAAATAACTATGTATATATAAAAATTTTATCTGAATAAATTCCACTCAATAAATTGAGAATAATTTGGAAGCATGTTTCTTTATAAGTATCAATTGAAAATAGAGAAAGGTGGATGAATTTAATATACGACATGGCATTTTAAATGATTTCTAAAATTTTTGTGATTTAAATTTGATTAGGTAATTTAATCGTCTATTAAATGTAAATTTTATTGAAATTGACTGTCTAGACCCTTACTTCGTGGAATATACTCATATTAGTGTTTTTAAATGAAACTCAAGGTCTATAGTTAATTCCACAATATAATACAAGTTACTGAAAATTCTAAAAAATTGTCAATTCTTTCGATAAATCAATATCATCGTCAGATGATATTGATTTATCTTTCTAGAGTAACTTGAAACGTGTAAATGGCGCAAAGTTTTACTAACATCCATAGATGGCAGTTTTGGTAGTATTTCAATTATTTTTGTAGTTTAATCTTTTAATTCGTTCTATTGTTCATTTTTCCTACACTATCTTCAATATATATATATATATATATATATATATATATATATATATATATATATATATATATATATATATATATATATATATATCTATTTGGTAATTTCTTGGGATTCGGTCCTTATTATAAACTTTCATCAAACTACATAATATAATTCATCTAATATACTTTATTTAACATTTCGGCTGATTTTTTAGCCTTTTTCAAAAAAGAAGTTATCGGGAACAAAAACTTTTTTTATCCTCATAGTGGGAACGTCACATTTAAAATTAATTTATACAATTTTAAATGTGACGTTCCCACTATGTGGATAAAAAAGTTGTTGTTCCCGATAACTTGTTTTTTGAAAAAGGGTAAAATATCATCCGAAACGTTAAATAAAGTATATTAGATGAATTATATTATGTAGTTTGATGAAAGTTTATAATAATGTCCGAATCCCAAGAAATTACCAAATAGAAATATATATAAAATGGACCAAGAAAAATCCAAATCCAAATATATAATGTATGGAAAATCGTTCGAGCTCGTGGGAGATTCGGTAAGAAAATTTAATAGCAACATTGTATTTGAAATAGTTTCATTTTTTACTATATGCGAGAAAAGTATTGGTTTACCCCAAAAAAAGATGGAAATTTGAAAAAAAATTTTGAGTTATTTTTACGTTTTCCATCAACAACAACACGAAAAAACGGTTTTTAGAAAAATAATCTTATATGTATGTCGTCGTCGTCGTCGTTGTCGTCGGCCATTTTTCCTTACATGTTTTGTTAGCACGATACAGCCTCCGGAGTGCAAAAAGTCACCAATTTTATGATTGAATGTTGTTGCGGACATATCACAGATGAACCCTATTGATTTTCAGATCTCCAGAGCCAGTACAACGGGTGCTATGGTACTTGAAGTACGACATTTTAGTCATTTCTTGAGAAATTTCAGTTTGTTAGCACGATACAGCCTCCGGAGTTCAACCAGTCACCAATTTTATGATTGAATATTATTCAGGACATCTCACTGATGAACCCTATCGATATTTAGTTCACCAGAGCCAGTACAACAGGTGCTATAGTACTTTAAGTACGATATTTTTGTTATTTTTGGGGAAATTTCAGTTTGTTAGCACGATACAGCCTCCGGAGTATTTACAAGTGAACAATTTTATGATTGGATATAATTCATAGCTTCTCAAAGATAAGCCCTATTGATATTCAGCTCAATAGCGGCTGTACAACGGGTGCTATGGTACTAGAAGTACCAAATTTTTGTAATTGTTGGAGAATTTTCAGTTTGTTAGCACGATGCAGCGCCCAGAGTGTACAAAAGTGATCAATTTTATGATTGAATATTGTTAAAGGTGTCTTACAGATGTACCCTATTAATTTTCAGTTGACGAGCGAGTACAGCGGGTCCTATAAATCCAGATATACTAAATTTTTGCTTATTTTTGAGGAAAATGTCGGTTTCTTAGCACGATACATACCCCGAAGTGTATACCAGTAACAATTTTATGATAAAATATTGTTCAGGGCCACAGATGCGGAAAAGTTAGTTTTAATCTTCAAAACCGTTCATTTTACTTTCTCTTTGCCCTAGTAAAAAAAGTAGGAATCGCTCTTAAATAAATGTATTACTTCTTACTATAGATATTAGACCTAGAGTCACAAAAAAACATCATAAAATGAATCGTTCAATTTTTGTTCCTTCCGAGCATACTCAAATTTATCATAAAAATATAAAATATTTTTTCTACGACCATAAAGAAAAATGTATATTTCCAGTGCGTCTTCGATTAAGGAACCTACCACATTGTAATACAGATTTCCCATGGGCTAACTGTATCGAAATACCTATTTCATTTCCCACGACTATCATGCGCTACTAGAATGTCATTATATTAACGAATTTTTGGGTCCTATATATTATAATATATGATCGAGTCATGTTTGTTAATGTCTATCTAATAATTTGACATTTCACATCGGTGTTTACAAAATTCGTTTGTAAAAGAAATTATAATCGAAAATGGGT
The DNA here is from genome assembly GCA_963921935.1 of Galeruca laticollis. NCBI lineage: Eukaryota > Metazoa > Arthropoda > Insecta > Coleoptera > Chrysomelidae > Galeruca > Galeruca laticollis. The sequence goes on along the minus strand of OY998176.1, from coordinate 145,722,569 downwards.
CGCGATAGTGAGGATGATTTGACATTGACTTGCTGATCCAGATATGTAAACTAGCCATTGCTTCAGAAGAACATCGGTCACTATCCTGGTAGATGCAGGAGGTGATATAACTCCTTTAAAGCGACACGATAATTGATAACTTTTTCCGCAGGTGAATTATAATTTTTTCTGCATAAAGTACTTTTTTTCAGAGTTGTCAAAATTTTGAAATTTTAAACGTTATTTGTTTCAGGACGAAGGTAGATACATGTACAAAAAGAAAAAAAATATGGGTCATTCAAAGGGCTAGGAGCCTGACTTAATAATATCAGAGAAAAAATTCTCTAAACCATGCAACAATGACGGCAGGAAAGTTTATGATTTATGATGGTCGTAGAAAGAGTATAGTGCACAATTGGCATGAAATGACCCATTTCCAACTCGTAGGTAGATGAAATTTTGTATTTCTCGCTAAGCTCGTACTACAAAATTTCATATACTGTGGGAAATGTATGTCATTTCGTGCTCATTGTACAATATACTATAACGTATTTGGTTAATAATTTTGGTTTCAATCCCGAACAAGAAGATTTATTCAAATATATTATCAATATTTTTCATGAAATTTTTTACTATTTAAGGCGTGAACAATGGCCCGTATATAAATTCGCATCTAGTAATTTTAAAAATTCAGCAATTATTTTTGTCTGATCACCAATTTTGTTAATTCCGACTACTTTCTTCGAACATTTTCCTTTTTGGTAATTAACAAAAAATTGTTCTATATCTGGTGGTCTAAGCAGAATATATTTTTTGAAGACTTCGTAAAACATACAAGAAATTACAAAGGATCTGGGTTTGTTTATAAATTAAATTAATTAGAAATTCATTTTATAAATCTTTACATAATTTATCTTTAAAATTATCAATTTTTGACAAAGACGTCCTCCATAAATTCCAAAAATGAACACTAACTAAAATTTAATGAAAATTACTATTTATAATACAAATATCAGCAAGAAAAATAACCGCATGAAGCGGGGATTGAACCAACTATATTCTCTTCTGAATACAGTTAGAGACGTACGTTAACAGACTGATGCATCACAAACTTATATAAAATCAACGCAATTTAAGGTAACTTGAAATGTCAATGTTACTTTTAATATTTATCATTGTTTTTTACATAGAATATGTTGTCCAAAGGGTTGAGAGCTTGTTTTTATTCGATATTTCATTCATATAAGCAGTGATAATATGTTCTGATAATATTTTTAACTCCGTTTAACAGAGTTCAATCTATGAACTTTTTGTAACAAAATGCATATTTACTTTATGATTTTTGGGGTAATGATGTGTGTTATACGTCTCCTTTGCGGTTAAACGAATATCTGATGAGTAATATTTATTGATTTTTGATTCATCACTGGAATCACTCATTTTACTAAAATATTTTTCTTGATAAATGAAGAAATATTTTGACAAGTTGTTTCGACCTTACATTGAAATTGGAAAAAAGAAGAGTTGACGGGTACTAAATGCAAATGCTGATTTGGTGAACTTCATATACATTCTAGGATGTAAATGAAATCATATGTGTTCAGTTAACCGAAATGGCCTACATTTCCATTCTGTAAATTGTGCAGAAAATGGATAATATACATGTGGGTGTTGAAAAAAATGTAAAAAGTCTCGTTGAATATTAATTTATTATTTGTAATTTTGTAAACATAACCCAAACTTCTCAATCATGCATTATAAAATGTAAAGCGCATGCGGGTCAATTTCTACCGATGTGTCGACTGGGTTAAATGGTTGGATGATTGGTAAAATTTACCACTAGCATCTGAACGACCCGACTATTTACCCGATCTAAGCATCTGATCGCATAAAATGCGCCCGACGTAACATCTGAATGCACCCTTACATTTGACATAACCAAATGACATTTGTATTGTAACGTCAACTGACGCTGTTGTGAGGACGATACAATTCGATGATTTTAGTAACGATGCTCGAGAACATCATTTTAGGAACTATTCGCAAATAAAGCATTCACAGGCTTGCGTATGCATCACGTTGGGAATGACGTCAATAATAACGCCCCGATTCGAGATTCAGGGCATCAGTGCCGATGAAACTCAATCATCGATCACCACACCTGCAAGAAATGAATCACCGGAGGCAACATTGATTCTCTTTCCGATATATCGAAACCACACATGACCAACTTTCAACTTTAGAAATATTTTTACAAAAGTTACAACTTTTTTTTTTAGAACTGAATATCTTTTTAATAAATACATGGAAAATTATCATTGATGCTTCAACTGGAAGATTATATATGAATTCTATGGCAAATGTATGCATGATTTGCCCGTAGATAATATACTTCTCAATTAATCAAAAAATATAGAATTGCGGGTAGAGGAAAAAGACGAAATTTTCGGTATAAGAGTGTCTGTCGTCTAGCGCAAAAATATATGAAATAGGGCGGAGTCGAGACGTGACATTGCGCGAGTGACGAGCAGTCACTCTTGATGTAGCCAACGTAAATAGTCACGCGATGGCGACTTGCATGCCACGGTCATTTTATATGTAAAAGTTTTCAATAAGAGCTGGCAATCCATTTTGTTTTCTTATATCCATGGTCCAGAGTGGAATAATATGGAAAATAGTCAACCAGTTTACTATTTTGACATCGCCGAACAGAGATTAAGAAAAGTTTTCTCTTCATTTGCAAAATGTGGAATTCACAATGGATGATTCGTTAAAAGCTATTTAGCAGAAAACAACTAATACTCTATACTATAATTATCAAAATATATCAATAGATTATAAGAACAATGCTTTTCCGATATTTGCTAGAAGATATTTCTTATTAGAAATTCAGCAAATGCGATAATAGTATATTACGTAACGTGTGTTGTAAGAAGCATTTTACGCACGAACAGAAAAGTTACGCACGAAGTCGCGTAGCGGCCAGTGCGTAATTCCGTGAGTGCGTAAAATGCGTTACAACACGAGTTACGTACTATACTTTACCTATGACCCACTTGTACTTGTGTTTATAATCTTATAAAGGTATTTAAAGTACAAGTAGAAATGTACATCCTCGATGCCCAGCCAAGTTTTATAAAAGTCGCTTCTCGATGCCCATCCAAGCATCTTAGAAGTTCACCCTCGATGCCCAGCCAGTTTCGTAAAAGTCCGTCCTAAGTAGTATTTATTTTTATTGAAAATGTATGTAGAATTACTGGAAATGCAGGAAATAGCGTATACATCTCTCGACTAAAGTGACATTAATCCCTTAAGTGGATTACTTACCTCAGGAATCAAACACCACCCGCGGAATTAAATGGGCCACTTTAGTCGTTTGGTGTATAATATACTATTGTTTACTAATATGAGATACATTCAGACAGCTGAAAGATGCGGATTGAATGAAACGGAACCAATTATCATATAATTCCAAATAACTCTTAGTATTAAATGCAATCTCATATCTAATAAATGTTATCTACCATTTATATATATATATATATATATATATATATATATATATATATATATAATAAAATTCAACAACAAATATCTAAGTGATACATTTTGAATTAAATCGCTACGTCTATTGACCACTGACCTATAGGTATAGGTTTATAGGTCAGTGCTATTGGCAGTTGCTAAGTGGTTGTTATGGAAGCCGTGCGATTTACTTTACAGCCGTGCGATTTACTTTACAGCCGTGCGTTTTGTTTTACCGTGCGTAATAGACGTCTTACATTGATTGCCAACTGTGTGTTTTTGACTACTTACAGAGGTGGTCATAGGTAAAGTATTTTTTATTATTCGCGTATAAAAGAGACTTCATTGTTTACAGTGTCTCAATGAAGTCTCTTTGAACATCTTTTTAGTAATTTTTAGTATCGTACAGTTGGTTATTGCATAAAGTATATATTTTTATTTGACATTTGGCTTTAACCTTGAAACAAATTATGAAAAACTCTAGGTTGTTCTAGCTAGCAAATTATTATATTAAATGGTCTTAAAGGTAAATTTGAATAAATTATATATCAAAAATATTAATAAATAAAGTACGCTAACGTTTATTCATCAATGATTTGGCAATGGTTTCGTTTATATCTTATAGGATCAATATATAGGCATACATAACGTTCGATTTTTGGAATAAATTACCAGATATCTATGTAAATATGTATTATAGAAATAATTCTGTTCATGATATTATATAAATAGATCGCAAGCATATACGAAGAAGGTCTTTTTAAAACAAATATTCATCCTCTGTTTGCTTAAATGAAAGTTTGTTTACAATTTACACAATCATTCGGTTATAATATGTCAGAAGTGCTGAATAAAACCAACTGTCAACTGACCAATCAGGAATCTACAGAATTGCCAACTTAAATTCAAACCACTCCTCCTACTTTAAAAACTGGGATTATATGAAATTCTATTTTATTTAAATAAATAAATAAATGCGAATTATAAAAAATATTGTGTAAAATTTGTGTCAAAATGACTTTCTGTATTACTCTCGTGATTTGCGCAACTCACCGCTTCGCGGTTCGTTGCGCAAACTTCACTCGTACTACAAAACGAGTCATTGTGACATTTGTTTTACAAATAACTATTGAGAGAAGTGGAATATTGCTTCTTCAACAAATTTCATTTGTAGGTCACTAGCGATAGTGATTATGAAACGCAAATTTACTATGTTCCCTAGCATTTTGGATTGAAATCTTTCTAGATTTCCTTTGTTCAATTCGATAATTGTCAAAACATATATGTATTCCATTAGATTATAATATTATTAACAAGGTTTCATTCCATTATTCGATATTTGAGTTAATGCTAATTTGAAGTGGACCAGCTTGTTATTAAATCATAGTATCGATCCACGACCTATTATTTATATAATACAGCTGCTACGTTGTAAGCCCAGTTGTTTTCTCTTGATAAGCTTATAAAGTCTTCAGTATATATTCTTCACTTATTAACCATACATATTTAAACAGTATCAACATTTGTCTATACTTTCGGAAGCTGCAGAAAGACCTACATAATAGCGGATTGATAAATAATTCATTTTTAATACAACGACACCAGGAACAAGAAAATAAACGTGCTTATAATTCTCATTATTCAAGAAAAAAGGACAGAATAACGATCTGTATGCAGCCAGAAAGAGGAGAATTAATTTCATTTGGGGTCATCAAATATATAAATTATTTTGGATACTGAAATCAACCAAGCAGTTGGTCCATTCAATTATTGATTTCGATAGTAATATCACGTAAACATAATAGGGCATTCATCACGTGAAGAACTTCATCAACTACGTCAATCCCCCCATATACTCACTTTCAAGGATACTAATCCTTTCGTTATCCTTCATACATGCACAATAGAGCTCCTCGTCGTAGTTAATAATAGGGATTAATGTTTCAGAAAAAAATATGATGTAGTGTGTTGTAGAGATCTCAAGTTTTCGATTTGATAGGATCGTATTACTAAATATGTTGTAGTCGGGATTAGGTGCTTTCTTCTTGTGTAATGGATAAGGTGTGATGCTGGATATATCCGGAGAAATATTATAATGAGAACGAGCATTGTGATACCGTTTTAGTTGTGAATGAAATGACGCCGACACAAAAACGGATAAATATGACAACTGCAAAAATTTAACAAATAATTGTTGGGCGAAATCTCGTTTTATTCTATCAAGTAATGGAGAAATTAATCTCTAGGTTGTAGGTTTCAATAAAAAACGTGAAGGAGATAAATTAGAAAAATTATTTGTTTAATTGTTCACTTATGGGTTTAACCTTCCAGGGTGCCTATTCTTGAATTTCAGGGTGTAGAACTTTGCGAGAAAAGTAGGCGCGGTTCTCTTAAAACGATAGAACACGTATTCTTGAAATACATTTGAGGGAGCGAGTATTTCCCAAGAGAACTCGAAGTTCCCTACTAGCTAATGAGAGAATTGCAAAAGGGAGTGTTTGACACTTGACCTAATCTCTAATTGTTTTGTTTTGGTTTACTGTGGTTCAAAATTTGGAAGAGATTTTAAATATCATTTTTATTTAATATCATTTTTATACTAAAATGGATGTTGAGGATTTTAATATAATTCTGTGGAATAATATAATTAACGAGAATGTGGAGGAGGTGTAAGAAGAATTAGGTATTGGTAGGGATGTTTTGCACCAGACAAATCCGTTCCAGCTATGCAGTTATTTAGAGTCGATAAAGACCTCTGTGATAATATAATTGACACATTTTCTACCACAGCCCACAAGAACCTATGTTCCATCCACACAAACCATGGTAAGCAAATATAGTATTTAGACAAGGCATGCTATGTATATAAGTAAGTACTGATACCTACTTCTCAAAAATAATTTGCGTGGTTTTTAGGTACTTGCTGCCCTGATTTTTTAGGCTTCAGGCAGCTACCAGGAAATTACTGACTCCAACAGTTTTGTAGTCATTAACCAACCTTCAACCAGCTGAGCTATTAATGAGGTGACAAATGCATTGAACCAACCTGATATTTTGAATAATTTGATAAGGTTTCTTTAAAATACTGTAGAGTTGGAAAGTCTTCGCACTAGGTAAGTTGATATTAACAACAGAAAGAACAATTATTACATTTTTTATTCTGTATAATTCTATTCGTTCTATTGCTCTTCTAGCACTAAGTATAATTTTAGTAAGTTTTATGGAAAACACCAGTTTCCCGGAATAATTGGATGCATTGACTGTATCCACGTAAGCATTGTGGCTCCTCTGGTTAACGATGAGAATTTTCCAGAGCATGTTTATGTGAACAGAAAGAATTATCATCCACTTAATGTACAACTAGTAAGTCAATTTAAAAAAAAAACCTTTGCTAAGGTACCTCTTCATACATACATTGTTTTTCAGAATTGTGATAACTATAGATTCCCAGGGTAAACTCATGATGCACACATTTGGAGAGAATCTGCAGTATCCAGTTTAATGGAACAAGTATACAGGAGGAATCCCGCGAATATATTTTTTTTATTGGGCGATTCGGGTAAGGATTATAGATGTTAAAAAATTAAATTTATTTATTTTCTTGTTTTTTTCTACTTATTTTGTGAATAATTCGCTAAAAGATTTCGGTAAAATTAATTTAGGCGATACTACTCGTCCTTGGTTATTAACTCCAATTGTGAATCCTCAAAATGATGGACAACAGCTTTATAATGAAATATTATTGTATGATTTCAAGACAAGCTTGAATACTTCCTGTAAATCATACATTGAACATTTATATTCCATCCCCTGTACAATAATAATTACACATTTCTATACCTACACACATAATTCCTGCCTAAAATTCGTTCATAATATCTATTTAACACTTCAAAATCCCCAAACATCAATTTTAGCCTTATCTCCCCATACAAAAAACTAGCTTGAAAAACCTTTCTTATCTATAACGAAAACAACATTTTCATGACAAATCAGGTGCAACTTTAAAACGAATAGAAATTATGTGAGGAAAGAAAATGCGCAATCTGCACAATTTGTAACAAATGAGGGTCTAAGACAAGGGAGAGTATTGCGTGATATGCTATTTATCGTGGCAATGGACGATATACTGGAGGAGCTAGTTTGTAAATGAAAGGATAAGTGCCGCAGTAACAGTATAGTAAAGTTTAAATAAAAATTTCCTGGGTAGAAAGTTAAAAGTTTAGTTTTTCTTTCTTACGTATGGTTGTGAAAGCTGGGTTCTTACAAAATTACTCTTGAGCAAACTAAAGGCAGCGGAAATGAAGTACTAACGTGAAGTGAAAGGAGTAACTAGAAGGGATACAATAAGAAGCGAAACCATGAGGGAAGAGTTGAATGACGAACCAATAATAAAGAAGATGGAGAGGCAACAGTTGAAGTGTTTTGGACATGTCACTAGAATGGATAATAATATACCTGTTAATATGATATGGCACTCCAGAACAACAAAGATAAGACGGCCATGGCAAATATGGAACAATGCAGTTGCAGGAATATTTCGTGGACTGAAGCAACTGCAAAGGCTTGAAACAGGAAGGAATAGACTAAATTTGTATATGAACAGTAAAAAAGCCACTCTGGCACCCGTAGGGTAAACAGGGGTTAAGATTATTTATGTATGTAAAATTATCTACATATATTGTCTCCATACATTTTTTTCTAAGAATCACAATTTCCGAGATATCGCGATTCTAAATGTTGAAGGAGTTACATTTTTATATGCACACGTTTCCATATACCACAAGTCAGGTAGTGTATTTGGCGCATTTTATTACGTGGTTTTCCCAAAAGGTTATGACAGAGTTTTATGGGATGATATTCTATATACTTCATATTGATCATATATTTTAATACTTATTTTTTATTTTTTCATCTGTTTCACACTCTTCAAATTCAACTTCAATAGTTTTATCTTCTTCGATTTCTTCTTCTTGATGAATGTTTATAATTTGTTCAGAAAACTCAGCTGTTTCATCACATGAATACTCGTCTGTTGTATTCAATTCCACATTCGAGCGCAACTTTTTTACACCCACAATTAGTACTACAATCCTTTTTTCAATTGCATAAAATATTGTTAAGGAGTTTTTTCGGAACAGGTGGGAGTGAAGTTGGAATCGGTTCCAAAAAACTATCTGTTAATTTCCATCACCATTCTTCTGGGTTCAGTTGTATGCATAGCCTTCAAGGTTATACGGGTAGACTGAATAACGGACTGAGTTTCGTTTGAGTGTATATCCTCAGAATTGTATGGTTTATACGTATACTTTATATTTGTGGTATATGCCTGCGTACTATATTGAATGTAACTCCTTCAACTATTATAATCACGGTATCTCAGAAAAGACGATTCTTAGGCAATTTTTATTGGTAATTGTATGGTCTACAATTTTTGTTCATTGTATTTTTTTGATATAATTTACAGTTTATATGGAAAATTAAAAAACTCGTAAACTGTTGACCTTTCAACTTGAATAAGTCTTTTAGCAGACATGTGATCGATTGGGACTTTTGGTATTTTATTTAAAATTGTGTACCCTATCAATATCAGCACTGTGAGCATTTTTGCTATTAGAAATGTCTGTTTTGACTGGACTACTTGTACGTTTATTAATAAAATTTTATTGGCCCATGGTGGCATGGAAAGTCAAGTTCATTGTCAGATATGAATAATTATTGTCAACTATATGTGGTATATTGACAATTGTTAATACTATTTTCCTTATTGTAATCTGTAGAGACACTATTCTGATAATGAGAAAAACTATAATCAAGCTCCAGTTCCATATCACCCATGCTAAATGTTTCTCAACGCAAACTTACACAACAACATGTAACTAGATGCCGTAAGTTTTCAACTTTTCAAGTCTTATCGTTCCACCATAACCCTTTTAGAGCTCTCCGTCTACTTTGTTCTCTCTTGTTTACCTCTTCAGTGTCTCCAAAATCCTAGTTATTACAAAAGATGAGCGTTTTTTGATGTCATCTATGCAGCAAAGCTTTACTTCATTGTGGCAGTCTCGTACGAAATATCTTCTCCAAAAACCAATTTATTTTTGTATGTTTAAGAAATCAGGCTTCAACCATTATAAACCAATTATTCTTCAGAATAAATCCACATTTGATATTCAAGCGATATCATCAACCGGTAATTTCTAATAGACGTTACTGAAATAATTATTCTGTCGCATCTCCTGAAATAAATCCTTTCCTAATCCTTGAGTTCGAACGAAATTCAGTGAATATGAATGGGAGAAAAGGAGTACTACTTTACCAATTATGACTTTTACAGGATGATATATTGATTATAAAATTATAAGGAAGTGATGAACCGATAAAAAAATATTGGATTAAAAGTTATATAAACATATACTACTAGAGGAATAAGTGAAACTTAACCTATATTTTCATTTATGATATACTTTTCACTTTACCTCACAAGCTGACTTATTAATTTTGAACAATCATATGAAGTTCAGTTGTAAACGCTCAGTTCAAGCTATAAGCTTTGATAAAAGGGAATCAGAACTTTTCTGTTGTTAAAATAAAATAGAATTTACTAATCCCAAATATTCGATTGATATCAGGATCATGAATAAACTCCTAATAGGTACACGTAACAAGCAACAGGCAAACACCTATATGTAAGTTTTGCCAAGAGGAACTTTCATTTTAATCGCGAGGTATATTACCACAACAATAATTGACCATAATGATGTTTGTAGGGTTAGGTATTTCAAACACTTCCGGTCCGTAAGATAGTGGAAGAAAAGTTATCATAACATAGCTAAAAATGTCGCGGCCGTGGTATACACACTATTTTTCGTGCAATCGTCAAAACTATTAAATTAGATAATTATAAATAAATGTATTATTACTTTAAAATCAACAGCAGCTTAACATAATTGAATCAGTCACAGCATTGCTATGAGCATTGTGTAAATATATACACAATATTTTGACTGTTTATGAAAAAATACAAATATGTCTGGCGCCGTAGTATCCAGAATAGTAAAATCTCATAAATTTCTCAAATGAGACTGACAATGAAATTGAATAAAAAACTCAAAGTCGATATGTCACAAATTTTACTTTATAAAATGTAGCTACGAGTTTCGACCTTCAATGACCATCTTCAGGTTAAGTGAACATAAAACCTAGTTAGGCAAAAAACGTTCCAGTTGAAACGCTGTTGGAAAGGAGAAGTGTGACAATTTGAAAATTGAAATTATATATGTGTGATAATAAGGTTGTGACATATGCAAAAAGTATAAATTGAAAAATAGATGTAGAGTGAAAGAGGATCGATAAATAATGTTGGCGTTTTAAAGTTCATAATAATAGTATAAAGTGAGAATTGGAAAAATAATTGTTGCATACGAACTCCTTGTTATAGGTGTGGAGTTGTAACATATGTTAGAAAGAAATATTAAAGATCGCCAGATTTGTAGATGTGATCTCTCTGTTTGATATTTTTTGTTTTTAAGTTGTTATTGTTGTCTGTCAAGTTTTGACAATAAAATTAATTTTGCAGTTTACGTTTCCGAATAGTATTTCATTAGTGAAATTAGGCTGTTCCCCCATTTAAAAACCATTAGGTTATGGGCCCAGAAGATGTTTACGACAGACTGTGTAAAAAGTGAAGCGGAAACATAAGGCTGCAGTAAAACCATACAGTAATGGAATCGTCCTCTGACAATTCAAGATTTGGAATTGTCAAATTGTATAACAGTAATGATCAACCATGGAAATTCAAAATTAAGATGATGTTGATTAGAGAGAGAACATGGAAGGTTGTCGACAAACCAAAACCAGATACTTCAGATAAAAATTGGTCAAGTTTGGATGAGAAAGCACAGAGTTCCATATCCTTATCAGTAGAAAATAACCAAATAATCCACATCTGTAATTATACATCAGCTAAGGATATGTGGGATATTCTACAAAAGGTTCACGAAAGAGCGAATTTATCCAATAAGCTTTATTTACTGAGAAAATTAGACCAAGCCAAACTTGAACCTGAACAAAATATGTCGGAATACATAAAGAACAACTTTGGAAATGGTCGAAATGTTAAGAGGTATCGGTGAAGAGATGAAAGACTTTCACGTAGCAGCACTTTTATTGGGTGGTCTCCCAGAAAAATTCGAAACTTTAGTTACAGCACTAGATGCTAGACCCGACAATGAACTCACTCTAGAATATGCGAAAGAAAAATTGATGGATGAGTTCAATAGAAAGCGAGGAAAAGACATTGAGAAAGGTAGAGAAACTGTATTGAAGACATATAACAAGCAGAAGGAAGATACAGCAAGTAGATTCGATAAAGAATGTTTCATCTCTAAAAAGAAGGGTCATATTCAGAAAGACTGTTATTTCCGTAAAAAGAATATTCCAAGAAGCAATGAAAAGACTCAGAAAAATAATAAAATTGCAGAGTGCAGTAGAAGAATTCTGTTTTTGTGAAGGTAACCGGAATTCTGGAACTTCTAATCATATGACAAGCAATAAGAATTTCTTCGTCAACCTCCGATGTGCCGATGGAAATTTCTTTTCTGTTGCAAATGGCTAAGAAATGGTATGTTCAGGAATTGGGGATGGATACCTTAAATGTTTAGTCGATGAAAAATGTCAAAATGTACATGTCACAGACGTTTTATATGTACCTCAATTACGAAGTAATCTATTATCAGTGTAGAGACTAACAGAAAAAGGATTCAACGTTGCTATTGGTCAACAACATTGTTTAGTAAAAATGGGAGGGAAAAATATTGCTATGGGAATAATTGAGAATGGTATTTACAGATTATGTTTGAGGTCAGATGAGCGAGCAAATATAACAACGCAAAGTCGGCATGAAAATTGTATTCACGCATGCCATAAACGACTAGGTCATAAATCCGTTCGATATCAAAAGACTTGTGTCACATGATCTAACCTCAGAAATAAAAATCGAAAATTGCAATGAAATTATGAATTGTGTGAGTTGCATAAAAGGAAAAGTAACAAAGAAACCATTTTTGAAGATTTGTGACAAACGATCAAATCAGTGTCTAGATTTGATACATTTTGATGTTTGTGGTCCGATGAAAACAGAAACCCCAGGAAAGAAACGCTTTTTTGACTTTTATTGATGACTACTTCCGTTATACCATATTATACCTCAAACATTCCAAAGATGAAGTATTTAATAAATTTGAAGAATTCGTCGTTCTTGTTGAAAATAAATTCGGAGTGTTACCCAGAATGTTCAGATTTGAGAATGGAGGAGAGTATTGTGAATCAGCAGTTCAAGGTTTTCTGAAGAAGAAAAGTATTTCCTTTCGAACTACAGTTCCGTATTCGCCCGAACAAAATGGCATAGCAGAACGTAAAAATCGAACCTTATGCGAAGCAGCAAGGTGTATGTTGTTTGATGCAGGATTGCCGAATAAATATTGGGGTGAAGCAATTACCACAGCGAATTTTCTTCAAAATCTCCTTCCTACAAAAGCTATAGAATATACTCAACATGAACTGTGAAATTCAGAAAAGCCAAGATTGGATCATCTCAGAGCTTTCGGCAGTGTGGCCTATACCTGTCCCTAAAGAAACAAAAACAAAATGGGATGCTCGAGCACAAGCAGGGATTTTGGTAGGATACAATGAAACTTCCAATGGTTATAGAGTTTTGAATCCAGAGACCAATAAAATAATAATAATAAGTAGAACTATAAAATTCTTCGAAGATAAAAATTACACTAATATGAAAACTGAATCTATCAAAATCTTGGATGAAAATAGTGAAATAGTTTTTGAAAACGAAGAGGAAGAAAGTATCGAGGAAAAGTTTATTGCCGAAAATACACGTTTGGATGATGAAGGGTTGGAGTATTTAAGACGATCTTCAAGAAATAATAATGGGAAACCTCCTGATAAACTGCCCTACTCTACTTCAAGTGAAACAAATTATGATACTGAGACTTGGTACGAAATAATTAAATTACCAGAAAATGGAAAATTGAAATAGTTAAATGCTATAGAAGATGAAATGGAATCATTCAGGAAGTAAGGCGTATGGACGCTGACCGAGCTACCTCCGAACAAAAGAGTTATACAATGTAAGTGGATTTTCAAGACAAAAATGAATTCAAATGGTGGAATAATGAAATATAAGGCTCGTTTAGTCGCAAAATGTTACACATAAAAATATGGGGAGGACTATGATAGTATTTTCACTCCGCTGATGAGACTAACGACTTTTCGAATACTGTTGTCAATAACAGCTGTTCGTTAATTAAAAATCAGGCATTATGATATAAAAACGCATATTTGAATGGTCTGTTGAATGAAGAGATTTATATGTATCAACCAGAAGATTATATAAATGAAAATGATTCCCACCTTGTATATGAACTCCACAAGGCAGTATACGGTTTGAAGCAATCCGCGAAAGCATAGAATGATACTATGAGCGGAAAACTTCTAGAATGTGGATTTGAACGGAGTAAAAATGATCAGTGCCTGTATATAAAAATGAAGAAAGGGACTATACTATATGTATTGTTATATGTTGATGATTTGTGTATATGTCATAAAAATGATGGAGTGATACAATGGATTGGAGATAAACTTAATGAGAGTTTCGAAACGGTCAACTTAGGAAATATTTCATCATTTTTGGGGATCAGGGTTCAAAGAACTGAAAATTGGTATCCTTCTCAAAGAGAATGGATTGGAAAATGCCTCATGTGTAGCTACTCCAATGGATACAGAGTACCCCAAATTCAATACAAATTCCCCAATAATGAAAAATATAGAAAAGCAGTGGGGGCACTGCTGTATCTTTTAACTACAACCCGTCCGGATATATCTCTTGCTGTAGGATATTTGTGCAGGCGAGTAAGTCAACCAAGTCAGAAGGATTGGGATGCAGTCAAGAGAGTGCTCAAACACCTGGAGGTTACAAGTAAAGATAAACGGAAATTTAGTTCGAATACTGAATTGACTCTGAACGGATATGTAGATTCCGATTGGAAAGCGATGTCTCTGATAGGAAATCTACAGCCGGTTTTATATTATTTGTTGGGAACAATCCTATATTATGGGCAAGCAAGAAGCAATCTTCAGTAGCCCTATCATCTACGGAGGCTAAAAATATATCAGCGGCCTTAGCAAGCCAGGAAATAGTTTGGTCAAGAAGACTTTTAGAAGATTTCGGAATACCTTGTGAAAATGCAACTGTCCTTTATGAAGATAATCAAGGTTGTATCAAGCTAGCAACCAATGAAAAGTCTAGTTGCAGAACAAATCATATTGATGTCAGATTCCATCATCTACGTGATTTAGTAGACAGTGATATAATTCAATTCACGTATTGTGAAACTTCAAATATGATTGCTGATGCTTTCACAAAGCCTCTCCCCAAATAAAAGTTTCAACGTCTCAAAACATCAATGGGACTCATCGAAGAATAATCTGTCGAGTGGGGGTGTTAGAAAGAAATATTCAAGATCGCCAGATTTGTAGATGTGATCTCTCTGTGTCATATTTTTTGTTTTTATGTTGTTGTCTGTCAAGTTTTGACTATAGAATTAATTTTGCTGTTTACGTTTCCGAATAGTATTTCAATAGTGAAATTTGGCTGTTCTTCCATTTAAAAACCATTAATATATATTTGAAGAGGTACAGGGATTGAACAAAGGAAGTAGCTTCACAGTGTTGGAGCATCGAAGATTCAATGTACCAAGGAAAATATTATTATTATGGAACAACTCCTTGATACAAGAGTGGAGACTGACTATATTTGGGGAGGTGCAATGATTTAACAAAGGAAGTCGCTTCACAGTGTTAGAACATGCAAGATTACATGTACGATGGAAAATTCCAAAATCATGGCGAAAATCAGGAAAACCATATTTGGATTCATCATGTGGCCAATGAAAGTCCATGCCACAGTAAAAAACATAATTTTTTTTTGTTCACTTCACTTGTTTATGTGCAACACATGTTTTTTAGGTTTTGCGCTGCTCGATTAAAACCTAAAATATTTCCTAATTATTATACTCTTTATCGTTTAGTGACATTTCCTGAAAATACAATTTTAATTTTCCCTCCGTTTCATTTTATATGGCTGATCCGATCTTTGTAAATTGTGATATTTGACATCCTTCCTATCTTTACTTATTTTCTTGCCAAATATATCCTCACTTACAATTAAAGTTCTGTCAGAATGGTGTTGCGGTTGAACAAAGATTATTTAAATACATATGTAAATAAATGAATTTAGTCAGTATTCATAGCGAAATATATTAATTATAATAGGATTTTAAATAGAATGTTCACATTTATTCACTGAGAGGTTTGTACATGAAAATATACCCTCGAAATCGGGAACTCCACGATCTCTCTCACTCCTACTAGGAATGCCTTGTTTGACGATGTCTCCTTCTCTCTTCCAACGATGGTTGAAATTTTCAAATGTAAGCGTGGCTTGTTGGTGGTAGACTCTCCTTGCGTTTTTGTCAGATGTAATTTATAACTCCGCAACTTAGGTATAAAACAAAGCGATTCAATAGAGTTAGCGGTGGCAAAATAATAAATTCAAAAATAGGTTGTGCCTCTAAATAATTGAAGCGGGTGTATATGCATTCTAGATAGTCAGAATTGATTAAAATCCGGCTCGAAGAACCAAAAATGGGAGAGTAAGGTTGAGGTGTAGCATCCCTAATTCTCCTATTGCGTATAGATAGTCAAGCGTGAAGAACCACTAGGGAAACCCGAGAATAGAAAAAAGATGTTGATTAACTAAGGATTCATGCAAGAAAATGAGAACTCAAATTATTATTAAAAGATGACTTAGTAATAGTGTTAGTTGTTGATATCAAAGAAAATTGTAAAACAGGACGACTAAAAAATTTATTTTGTCTACCTACTCTATTATAGGCAATAACGCTTCTAAATAGAATAGTGCCCATTATACTCGCTCTAGTGAGGTGAAAATTAGTAGGGTTCAACTGTGAGACACTCTGAAAAAGATCCAATTATAAAATTGGTCACTTGTGTACACTCCAGAAGCTGTATCGTGCTAACAACCAGACATTTCTCCAAAAATGTGGGACTTCAGGGACCATGAAACCCGTTGTACTAGCTCTACTGAGATGAAAATTAATAAGGTTCATCTATAAAGAGCTCTGAATAATATCCAATTATAAAGTTGGTCTTTGGTAAACACTCCGGAGGCTGTATCGTGCTAATAAACTGAAATTTATCCAAAAATGTCATACTTGAAGTACCATAGCACCCGTTCTACTGGCTCTGGTGAGCTGAAACTAAAAAAGGGTTAATCTGTGAGATGTCCTGAACAATATTCAATAATGAAATTGGTGACTTGTGGCACTTCGGGGGCTGCATCGAGTTATACAGACAGGATTTGTTTCTAAAAACCATTTTTTTTGTGTTGTTTTTGGTGAAAAACGTTAAAACAACTCAAAAGAATCCAAAATTCCAATTAGACCAGTTTTTAATTTCTTCACAGAACCTTCATTTCTAAGTATTGTTCATTTTTACCTCCATTTTCAGTTAAACACTCAACGGAATTCATTAATAATATTCCTGATATCAAACTACCTCATAATTCTAAATTCATATCGTTCGATGTAACAAATCTATCCCCTAGTATGGCTCCTAAAGAAACTATAACTAACGATATGTGGACGACATTTTAAATATATAGACAGCTTCATTACTTACATTAACTCAATTCATACTAATATCAAATTGACAGTAGAACTTGAACAAAATAAGTCTATAAACTCTTTAGACCTTACAATTTCCAATATAAATGATAAACACGATTTTTCTATATTTCATAAATCATCACACACAGACATTACAATTCATGATAGTTCGGTCCACCCATTCAGTTATAAATTAGCAGCTTTCAATAGTATGTTACACAGACTTTTAACAGTCCCATTAAATATAAATATTTACAACAAAGAAGTAAATATCACAAAACAAATAGCAGATAATAATAATTGCGATCCAAATTTAATTGACAATATCATAAATAAAAAGATAATGAAACATACTTTAGAAGAAATATTTCCTTCTGATAAAAATAAAAAATTTAAAATCTTAATATATTTTGGAGCACCATCCTTAAAAATCAAATCATTTTTTGAAACTTAAGACATGCATATTTACTTTAAGTCTGATTACAATTTATTCAAACTCATTAAAAATAACAAATATAAATCTGCAAAATGAGGCAAATAAGGAGTTCATAAATTAAATTGTGGTATTGACAAATGTGATAAAATTGATATCGGTAAAACTTTTCCAAATTTTAAAACTAGAATTTCGAAACACAAACAACTACAAAAAATTAGGTTCCAACTATTCAAATTATTTATTAGAAAACCAACACATTTTCCACCCAAATTTTGAAATTTTACATGTAGAACCTAAATCCTTTAAATTGAATCTTTTAGAAGCTCTTGAGGTAAATAAAAACAAATATTGAGGTATACTTGCAAATTTGAAATACCGTGTTTATGACAGGGAGCATTGTGTAAATGTTAAATACAACAAGAATGCATAAAGACCACAGATACTGCCTCTTCATAAATTATAAATTATCCTTTTTACCTGCGTCCTAACAGGGTCGGAGTCATCATCAACCAGGTAAAGCAAGGGTGCAGTCTATCAGTCTGTGACTTTTCATCGTTGTGCATTGTGCAAATAAAAATGGCAGTGTTTCGTCCATGGGAAAACATTGTGTCGAATGAAATAAAAATAGAGAATGAAGTGATTGAAATTAGTGACAACAGTGATAATGAAGATGATGTTTCGGACAACAGGAAGGTTAAAAGAAAACATTTGTCAAGTGACGCAAAAACGATAATAAAAATAGTTTACCAAACTCTAATGGAAAAAGGGTGTTCAACTTATTTCACCGTGACAAGCGAATTAACAAAAGTCCCTGTATCTACGGTAAGGGACATTATAAACAAGGGAGAGACAGAAACGAAAATGGAAAAAAATTCTAGAATCGATGAAGCGGCGGGAACTGAAATAAAACAAACGAATTTACTGTTTTTACAAAGAAAATAGGGTGCCAACAACGTCTATTATTTTGGAAACACTGAAAGTTTCGGGAATTGAAGTAACCTATTCGGAACAATGGTTTCGGAAATATTTGAAATCTATAGATTTTGAGTGTAAAACCCTCAACGGAAGGATGAGCATCATGGAAAGTGGACGATTAAAAAAATTGCGTTGGGAGTACGTTACAGAAATAAGAAGATTTCGCCAAGAAGGTCGATACATAGTTTGGTTGGATGAAACATGGTACGATAGCTATGACGTTATGAAGAAAGGATGGACTGATGGCACAAAAAGTTGTTGTCTAGAGGCCCATCCGTCTAGGGGAAAAAGAATAGTAATTTTACATGCCGGTGGCAGCGATGGATGGGTGTCCAATGCGTTGCTGTTGTCCGCAAAAATTATAAGAAATTGTTCAGCCGACTATCACGGAGACATGAATTCACTTTCTGAGACCTGGTTTCTAGACCAACTGTTGACTAATTTGACCAATAATTCTCTCATTGTGATGGACAACGCCAGTTATCATTTAAAACAAATTAACAAGAAACCCAACAAAAGCACGAAAAAAACAGAAATCTACAATATATGGCTGAAAATGAGATAGAAGTACCTAAATCAAAATGCTCCAAAAAAGATCTAACCATTATAAAAGACCGGAATATTCCTGATAAATATCGGATCGGCACAAGCAATAGGACATACGGTACTGCGTCTTCCGCCCTACTACTGTTCCCATTGAACTTATCTGAAGTACTCTAGAACGGGAAATTCGGCGTAAAAATACAGCTCCAAGGCTAAGTTCTGCTGTAGTAGATTTAATTAGAAGTGAGGTAGAAAATATAGACAGTATTTTATGGAAAAATTGCATCGCACACGTAGTTGAAGTGGAAGATTCATATGTGTCTCATATATACGGTATATTGTATATATCATTTTCAAGAAGTCAGTTAAACAGTTTCTAGTTGAGAAGGTTGTTTATGATGTAGATGACTTTTCACTTTACTGACTGTTCTCGTATACTGTGTCTTTTTTTGTGTATACGTAGATATATATTTATGTATAATATATACTTTTGTTTTGTTGACGTGTCCCGCGTAAATCTAATATTTTTCTATGTATGTTTCACGGAATGAATAAATGTATTCTTATAAAAAAAGTATTACATCATATTTTAATAATGAAATAATTTTCAATTACTTAATATGGTTGTGTATAATCATAATGTAATAATTATATGAGTCGTTTTTGTTTGTAAATCCATAAAATCCTTGTCAAGAAGCAATTGTTTTCTACTTTGCTCAAATTTTTAAAGACGTCCCTGCGTAGGGTCGGACTGTGTACTTGGTCTTGATTTACAACTATGCTATTAACGGTCCATAAATTGATCCCCACTGGGTAAAGTTAACAACGGTCGAAGATAATAAACACGGTATTTCAAATTCACAACTATAACCTTTTTAATGACCATATAGATATCAACCAGTCTCCCTTATTAAACCTATTTACCTAGAAGATAGTTTAGAACTGATTGCGGTGAATGAATTTTCAGGTAAAATTGTTCAATACTTTTATTAATATTCCCAGAATTCACTATTCATGTACTGTATAAAATTACATTAATTGTCTATTAAACAACTTCAGTTACGTTCTTTCTTCTTTTACAATTACTGTCATTTCACTGATTCTTCTTTTTGAATTGATAATTACCTACTTCATATTTCAGACAGTCAGAATTATTGTGTACTTATGATGTATTTCTGTTATTGATTTTAATAAAGCTATCTTTAAATTATTTTCTTTCAAAGCTTTCGTTTCGTAAATTTTATCTTAGGTATGTCACGACTTATTTGAATACTTTGACCTTTCATGTTTATTCTTCTTTTTGTTAAACGCCATGGCTTAATTTCTAGTTTTGACGATTACTTATTGGATATCGTTAAAAGACTTTGTGCCCTTACTTTATACTGTGTTTTAGATAATTTCTTCACATGATTGTTAACATGTCTCATTCACCTCTGTTTTGAAAGATTTTAATTTTTTACTGAAGGCTGTCATTGGTCCTTGTCATTTGTCAGTTCTCCGACCATCTTGTCTTATTTGGGATTTCCTGAGTCAATGCGCACAAACTACAATAATAGACTTTCAGCTTCGGACATATTTTGTCGTAAGACAAAAGTTTTGTTTTATTTTCTTTCGTTCTTTTTATTTTAAACATTGACCTTATTTTATGACTTTTCTTAATGTTGTCCTGTTTTGTTAAATTTTATATTGCTTGACGCTTACATAGTTATGAGAATTTTTCCTTTCCATTTTTATTAATAATTTTCCCTACATTCCCTACTTTCATTATGTTGGATTCTGCTGGATGCCACGGACATGTGACGGCATTCCTTTATAATATTTTACATGTGGATTGATGTATACATTACGGTAATTCGATATAGGGGAAAGTGACCTGTGACGGTCCTGGGCGAGTGTTGGTCCTGTCACTTTATTTCCTGTTATGTATCTTTGGTTGCCTATTTTATTTACTAGAGACCTTCAATATTGGCTGGTTAGTGTACCATCGAGTTGCTAGTTATAACTGCGTTTAATGTGGCTCCTATAAAAAAATGAATCCGGTAAGTAACTGATGTAGAAAATTACTATTCTAAAATGCATTTTGCGTTCGTATCTGTAGGGGTTATTAAATACAGTTCAGAGAGAGTATTTTTAGTAGGGTCTTCGTTATATATTCTATAGTAGTTTAGAGGTTATGTTTTCATATGAAAAGTTTTTTGTGTTTTTGTATCACATGCCATTTTGCCTATGATGGCCCCAGGCGAGTATTTCTATGATGGCCCCGGGGCCATCATAAAATTATCACTTGTATACACTTCGGGGGGTGTATCGTGTTGACAAACCAAAATTTCTCCAAAAGTAACCAAAAATGCAGTATATCTGGATTTATAGAACCCGCTGTACTCGCTATAGTCAGCTGAAAATCAATAGGGTACATATGTGAGATACCTTAAAAACTATTCAATCATGAAATTGATCAATCGTATACGCTCTGGAGGCTGTATTGTGCTAACAAACTGAAAATTATCCTAAAATGACAGAAATTTGGTACTTCAAGTACCATACCACCCGTTGTACTGGCTTTAGTGAGCTGGATATCAATAGGGTTCATGGTTGAGACGCTCTGAATAATATCCAATAATAAAATTGGTCACTTGTATCTACTCTGGAGGCTGTATCGTGCTAACAAACTGAAACTTCTCCAAAATGACAAAAAAATCGTACTTAAAGTACTGTAGCACTTGCTGTATTGGCTCTGGTGAGCTGAAAATAAATAGGATTCATCTGTAAGATGTCCTGAATAAAATTCAATCATAAAATTTGTAATTTATTGAACTCCAGAGGCTGTATCGTGCTAACAAACTGACATTTCCCAAAAAATGACAAAATGTCGTACTTCAAGTACCATAGCACCCGTTGTACTGGCTCTGGTGAGCTGAAAATCAATATGGTTCATTTGTGACATGTCCTTAACAATATTCAATCATGAAATTGGTGACTCATTGCACTCCGGAGGCTGTATCGTGCTAACAAGACATGTAAGAAAAAGTGGCCGACGACTACGACGACGACGACATACACACAGGATTTTTTTCAAAAAAAACATTTTTTTCAAAATGTTTCTTTTTTTGTGGGTAAACCAATACTTTTCTCGCATATGGATATGTTGGGCGGAAAAGTAACAATGGACTATACAACTGCCGTAAAAATGTTCAAAGTACCACGAACGACACTACGTAGGAGGTTCTAGAATGAACAGGGCAGTAGCAAAGGATATTTAGGTGGACATAAGCCTACTTTTGATATTGATACTGAAGCTAAAACTGCAAAGTACGTGATAAATCTAAAAACCATGCTGTTTGAACTTACCAGTACTGAGGTGAGAAAGCTTGTTTTTCAACCAGCCGAGAAGACTTAAAATGAACCACCGATTTAACAGAGAAAAGGGTATGGCTGGTAGGAAGTGGTTGAAAAGATTTGTCGCAAGGACAGGAACCGAACGATAACTGTAATAACTCCAGAGCATACATCTATCGCAAGAGCACATGCATTCAATAAAGAAAACATTAAGTTGTTTTTCCGTTCCATTGGAGAAGTTATGGATAAATATAAATTCCTAAGTTCCTACGAATTCTACCAAAATTCTTGCGACCAAAGGACGGAAACAAATTGGAATTATAAGCAGTGCTGAGCGTGGGCAAAAGTATACCGCTGGGTGTGGTATGAACGCCATAGGAACCTTTGTTCCACCCGCTTTCATTTTTCCGCGGAAGCGATTTAAAGCAGAGTTAATGGATGGAGCCCTAGTACGCAGTGTGGCATTTTGCCAAGACAATGGTTGGATGAACACTGAAACATTTGTTAAGTGGCTAAAGCACTTTGTATTGCACGTTAAAGCATCACATGAAAATAAAGTGCTTTTAATCCTTGATGGGCATAGTAGTCACAAGGGGTTATAAGTGCTGGAATATAGTAAGGAAAATGGAATAATACTATTTTGTCTTCCAACCCATTGTTCCCATCGCGTCCAACTCCTTTATGTTGACTTTTTTGTACCGCTTCAAACTTTTTATAACGTAGAAAATAAAAAATGGACGAGAGACCACCCAGGACGGACTGTGACTCACTTCCAAGTAACAAAACTTTTCAATAATGCATACCTCAAGGCTGCGACTCCATCAAATACAATACATTCTTTCGAAAAAACAGGTATACGTCCATTTAATCCAGATGTTTTTGAGGACTGGGGATTTGCAGCTGCTTCAACAACACATAGGGAGTGGACACCACGCAAGACGAATCACAGACTATAAATACAAATACCGAAGAACAATCGCAGAGTGAAATTGATAACATCTTAAACGAAACTGACCATGTTAACGATACTCCAGTTAAAAAGATCTTACAGACTTCTCAGAGAAATACGAGTGACCAAGTCGAAAAGATCTTACAGACTTCTCAGAGAAATACGAGTGACCAAGTTGCAAGCACGTCGAAATATTGTATAAGCAGAGAACAAATTGAAGAATTATCTCCTCTCCCAAAGGCAACAATGAAATTAACTACAAGGAAAAGGAAACGTGGAAAGACTGCTGTACTTAACAGCACTCCAGATATCGAAGAAATTAAGGAGTCCAGAAAGGAAGTATTAGATAAAGAGAGAAGGAAACCAGCAAACGTTGCCAGAAGAAAAATTGGAAAACAAATAAAAGTAGATAGTGACGAGGAAGTCGAGCCTGAACAGAGCGATAGTGATCAATCATATGCAGCGTGTCTATATTGCAACGAGCTCTTTTCTCGTTCTCGTCCTAAATAATTCTGGCTAAAGTGCCAGAGTTGCAATGGCTGGTGTCACTGCGAGCGTGCTGTTGCTCCTAGGTCAACAAAGACTTCTATTTGTGATGTTTGTCAACCAGCAAAGCATTTTTAATTTTGGGATTACAAAAAAATCCATTTCCCTTTTTCTTGTAAAAAGTTTGGGTATAAATTTTTGTGTGAAATGTATTCTTATATTTTTTATTGCTTCTAAGAAATGTAGTTCTTCTCCTTTTTAAGTATAATTGAAATACATAAATCTTTTTAATACAAATTTTTCAGTTTTAAATGCCTTTTAGTTGAAAAATACTGAGAATTTTTTTATAATAATCGACTTTTTACAATTTTTATAAAGAGGGCCATCATAAGATAACATATGCCTATGATGACGCATCGTTTTTTTTTAAACTTTATGTTTTACTCCAAATGGGACGTGAATACAAAAATTTATTCCGTACAGATGAAGATATCTGGCTAAATCTTGTAATTATATTACAATTAGTTCTAAAGTTATAATAAGAAAGAGTAAGGGGGGCCATCACAGGTTACTTTCCCCTATTGTGAATTTAGACCTTTTTCTATCTTGATACCTTTTACAGGCCTGATGACGGCTCAGTGAGCCGAATTTAGTTGCCCCCTTCATTTTTAATTAATATATGCTATAGTATGGTAACTCATGAAATAAAGCCATGCTGTCTCATTATGTTTGTAAATTCTTTACTATCTCGGTCATATTCCATTATATCCAATTAAAAAAACGTATTATTTGATCTTGTTGATGCATCAAGAAAATTATATAATATAATATTGGACTGTATATCGTGTGTACAGAAAAATAACGTTTAGGTCTCATCATCCTTTGTGATAAGAGAAACTGTATTCTCTTTAATACAATAGATCTATCCGTTTATCTACTTCCATTCATTACAACAAACTCCTTCCATTTATAATACACTCCTTGGAGATTAGGTAACTCATTCGCATTCTATTCGTAGCGATCCAATGAGATCTCAGCGTTAACGGAAAACAAAATTCTCGTATATTAATCATGCTTCTTTGAGAATTTGTTGTATTTCCTTTATTATCAAATTCCGTGTCTTTCCTATCATGCGATATTCCTGAGAGACGCTATTCGGATTTCAAAGTTATTGTTCTATCTGGTTCTGGTAAAAGAGATGAATTCTCACCTCTACTTTTTTACTTTTGTAGTATCGATTTTACTCACGCAGAAAAAAACAAAGCTGTTCTAATACAACAAATCAAAAGATCCATTTTAATTTAAGTCGTAGCCTCTGGGTTCTGCGTTATATGTAATTAAAGAACGATATACCATAATACCTAGGGTGATGAATGATCTAAGTCCCTTTTAAAGGTGAATGATTTTTTAAGGATACTTGAATGCGCGTGATGGATAGAGATTAAAATCAAATTATCTTCAAGATGTTGCGATAAATGATACTGAGGCACGAAGTTTAATGAAAAATAAATCATGTAATAGTTTTCTAGTATTTGTCAAATTCGAATTTTAGAAAATCGCATTAACAAGAAGGTGTGATGACATACTATTAAGAATTTATATTTTATTTATAAAAATAGTTTTTATATTTCAATAAAAGTTATATTCATAAGGTACGCGACCCGAGTACCATGTGGCTCATGTTGGTATTAAGAAATATTATTTGCAATTAAAATATTATTTTGTAATGTGTGTATCAATACGTCTGTGCTGAATATCGTAGAATAGGTAATAAAAATGCAGAGTAAGCAGCATGTGCCGAATTACAAATAGGATATATGTTTTGCTACGTATTCTCGAAATTCAAATGATATATCATGCATTAATAAAGTTAAGTTGTTAGAGTTAACTGACTTTTCAATTATATGCCCTCGATAGCCTAACCTTGGATAAACCTACAACATGCAACCGCATATTATAATCATTACATGGCGATCCTTAGCCAGTGCTGGGTGTGTTGAGGGTTAAAATGGAAAAAATATATTTTTTTTTATTAAATAAGTGATAAATACCAGTTAAGTTAGAAGAACATTTAAGAACAATCAATTTTCTTCGTTTAAGTAATAATAGTGAGATGAAGCCGCAATGAATGGGTGGACAGGAGTCAAAAGAGAAGGAAGAGATTATAATTGCTCAAGCAGGAAACAGTGGAGGACAAACGAACAGTCTAGAGCAGAAAGGAAAATTTGCTTACTCGTGACTCTAGATGTAAAAAACGCCTCCAACTGGGCACCCTGACAACACATAGTGAAAGAAGTAGAAAGAAATATAGCGTCATATCTTATACGAATGGTAAAAAGCTATTTCTGAAGTACGAAAATACTAATTGGCGACAAAAATACCATGGAAGTGACAAGTGGAGTGCCATAAGGATCTGTGCTTGGACCCATTTTGTGGAACATCTATTATGATTACGTACTACCGTTGAGTGAAAAATATAAGAAGAGACTCAACGCAATGTAAAATTTTGTGCCTTATGGAGATTCCCGCGTACCCCCCATTATTCATTGAAATTGGTACTGTATTTAGGCGACGCCGTGTATAGACATCAAATTATTCACTGCTCTTGTCCCCACCTCACCTCGAATCCACCCGAAGGGGTTGTTTCGGACATTCAGACGGCTCTACTGTTGGTTTGTGAAATTTATTTTCAAGTTCATTTGTTTTAGAAGCGGGCAGTTTTTTTCGTTCAATACATAAAATATTCACAAATTTATATATCGTTCGATAGAAAGAACAAAGCTAGGAATGGGAAAATATAAGTACACGCATACATAAAAATATTTAATTTTATAAATTAACATAAAGTATATTTCACAATATTTCCTTCACCAGGTATCCGGAATTAAGGATTTTATTATGAAATTTTTGTACAGTGAACAGTAACAGATCCGTAGTCGGTAAAATTTGGATACTAAAACTAAATAATGTTTTACCACTCAAACATTCCAGATGTAAAATAACTATTTCATCAGGCATTGTTATCGGATTAAGGTTAAAACGACATATGTTGCAATGAAGTATGAATGAAAATTGAAAGAGAGAACGTCACACAGACTAATTTTTTTTCGAGTGTTGAATATTAATTTAAAAATTATGGTATGTTATATTTTTCTCATGGAATTTGTTATTTATTGATTTTATTTAGTACTTATGGAAAGATTCCAGGTAGTAAGGGTTGACACAATTAATTTGGTTGAATAAAACTTGGTAGAAACAAACGATACCTCTTATTAGTTTTCCAATATCATAACTTTCCTATGGTTTTTATTTGTTTTGGTCTTTTGAAGCTTTTCAGATCACCATCTGAAGGATCTGTAAATTATCATTTTCATAAAAATGTCCAAAAATTTTTTTATGATCTGTACAAATTTGAGAATTATTTAAATATGGATTTAAATGCAAACATATATTTTTTTTATAAGTTGTTTTCAACTTTGAACTTTTCAAAGCAAATAAAAAATTGTTTCAACAATAAAGTAAACACTTTAAAGTACGGAATAGAAGGTTTTTTCAGAAACTTGGCTGACTCCGACTTAGAAAAGTCCTTGTTAATTATGAATAAATAATATTGGTCATTTAAATCATCTTCTTGAATTAAATATTTGCGACAACTAGAACACTCCGAAAGCTTCAGCATTTTATGAGCAACAAAGGCAGCAACATATGCTTCTGTTGTGCTTTCTAAAGAAATCGGTCTAGCTTCTTCTTCCACTATGGGCTCTAATTGTTCATATTCTTCTAATATTAACGGTTCTGCAAAATCTGTAGTTGGGGCAATATCTATTACACAAATTTGATCTGAGCTCCTATGCAATTCTTCAGCATGTTCTTCGTCATTAGAAATATTTAAAAATTCTCCATAATCGGTGTCACAATTTTGAGTATCAACTGCAATTTGCAAGCGAATATTTGCATAATGCTGTAGAGCAATTATGAATTGACGCACACTTGGCATCGGATTGTATCCTCCTCTTGTTCGAATTACGGAGAAAAAATTTTCAAGTGCGTCTTGATTTAAAAATGATGTAATTAAATATTTAATTGAATAGTTAACTTTTAAATCCTCCCATAAGAATAAAATTGATGTAATAGACAACTGAAACCGTTCAATACAATAAATATTATTTCTCAATTTTTGATTTCCGTAAACTTTTATGGATCTAAATAAATTAAGACCCTCTAGTGAAATTTTTTCGGCATTTAATTTAAATACTGATAGAGGTCTCTTATTACTCTTACAATCACCTAGATACCGACTATTCAACGCATCAAACATTTCATCAATTTTGCTTACAAAATCTGTAGTATTCGATGCTGTTGTTGTAACCAATTGTTTGGTATCTATTAAGGTTTTTATCGCTGCCGAAACGGAGTGAGAAAATATTTGGGCAGCATATAAAACCCTCATTTTTCGAAAACTGTTAGGCCGAATATATTTTTCTGTAAGCTTAATTAAAGCTCGAGTTGTTGTACTGTTTTTATCAATACCATATGCTTCTCTAATATCTCTCCATGAAATTGGGTTTCCTTTGTCACCATATATAAAATTTAGTTTCTCGTTCATCAAATTATTCCTCAGACTTTTCAACAGGTGTGGACAATCATAAATAATAAATACTTTTGATCCATCAAAATCGAGAGTTGGATTATTAATGTTGGCCCCTAATAGAGACACAGCTTTACGATTATTGGATCCTTGATCACACACAATTGCCGTGGGGTTGAGACTACAATCTTTCAAGGTTTTCAAAACATCTAAAATTAATTGTTTCAATATTTCTCCCTTAACAGGACCCGCAGATGTTACGTAGCAAAGGGAAAGTCTCCAGTTGTGTAAAATACCACGTATATAAAACATTAGTGCTGTATTAGCTGGTACACCTCTTCTTCCAAGATGACCGAGATCCTCATAATCTACCTCTTTTTTGAGAGTAATCTTATCCACCAATACTGCACATATTTTTTCGTTGTCATCCAGTACATTAGCTTTTGTTTTGAATTTTTCAATTATTGACGATTTAATTCCGGGATGAATATTAACCACTGTCATCCATTCTTGAATGGTTCGAATCGATGGTATAATAAAGTGTAGCTTGTCGCGCATGAATTTTAACAAAGAATGGGATTTATAATTTAGTGATAACGCCAACTGTTTCTCCGCTTTTGTCCATTTTGACCTGGTTTTATGATAAATTTGCATCAAAATTAAAGTTCTCACAGCAGAACTGTTGTGTTTCAAAAGATTCTCTAAAATGTTGAGGGACGCTAATTTGGATTTATTCTTAATCCGGTTTACACGATAAGTTTTGGCCCTTAATTTTTTATTTGAAACATCTACTTTATATGATAGAGACTTAATTGT
Source organism: Galeruca laticollis (assembly GCA_963921935.1). NCBI lineage: Eukaryota > Metazoa > Arthropoda > Insecta > Coleoptera > Chrysomelidae > Galeruca > Galeruca laticollis. The sequence continues at coordinate 145,693,176 of OY998176.1, read as the reverse complement.
CTGCTGTAAAAAAACCCTAGTTGGAGAAGGCATGTTGATAACTCTCTCGCTAAGACTCGATGCAGAAGAACTTACTGTTAATGGAGATATTCCTAATTTAACAGGAGAGGATGGATAGTTTGTTTTGAGATTTTTTTCGTATGTTTTCGTAGAAGGTAGAACTACCAATTCTTCGGAAGATGTATCTGAAGTACAATAAAAAACTAATTAGTTCAAATATGTCGAAATCTCCAAAAAGTCTATACCAACCAGATAATATGTCCTCAGTTTCAAGATACTTCCCAGATTTATATTTCTTTTCATTTTGTAACATCCTAGTTCTCAATAGTCTAGCGTTGTTTTCTATAAAAAATAGGTGTAGGTATGTTAAGAATATCAAAGTGTAATTTAATGAACTCACCATCTAAGTCTGAAAAACGTCTTTTACAAACACCACTTGTTGAAGCTTTATCTATATTTTCCATATGGCTTTCTACAATAGAATTAACATTTATTTGATATTTATTTTCTTGTAATTAGATGCCTGCTTGTAATTCCTGATTTATGCTGCTCTGATATTTTCATATTGCACAATAAAATACTTTGTGAAATAGATTAAAACTGTATACATAAAAAAACTTATCAACCATGTATACGATCTATTTAAATGTTTTTAAATTTGCCATAAATGAAAATAATGGTGCACATTACAAATTATAGACGTTAAAATCAGTCATTCGAATAAACCTTGAAATTATAAAAATACATACCTACCTATACAATAACTTTTTGGTACAGCATTTTTCCTTAGAATCTTTCGTTTTTGTTGTACAATAATGCAGTCAGAACTAAAATGTTTTTCACATAAAACTTTATTCGCTAACTCGTTCTTTTCCTAATTCCAAATAGTTATATTGCCACAATTATTTTTCCACTCATTAAGAATGTTTTCATTTTTAGTCGGAAATTTAAAGAAACTTAAATGTGTATCTTTTTTCGAATTTTGTTCACATTCATGAAAACAACAAATATGGCTTTTGGGGTTCATATTTAAAAATATGTTTCACTACGTAACACACAACAAAGTCTTTTAATGCCTAAATTGACTAAACAATTCTTGGTTAATGAACAATAATCGTTTGTACAAACAAAACACTCGAGACAGAGACAAGAGCTAGAAATTCCGTTTGCCGTTCTTAACTCTACTACGGTCAGTAGACAACTGCTAATTCCTAGAGAAAGTGGCGATGATGGCGACATCTCTCCGCCAACAACATTTTGCGGCACATAATCATTTACGAGGTTGCGTCTCTTCTTATATTTTTCACTCAATGGTACTACGCCTAGACATGCAGCCAGGAATTCTACTTCTAGGATTCGCCAGCGACTTGGTAGTTATTGTAAGAGGCAAAACGGAAAACGAAACAGTAACCATAGCAAACATAGCGGTGCACAGGATCGTAGAATGGATGACAGCTAGATGTTTGGAACTCGCCCCAGAAAAGACAGAAGCAACGCTGCTGGTGAATAAAAGAATAGATACACAGGTTACTATCGATATTAAAGACACACAAAGTAATACTAAACCGAAACTAAGTACTTAGGTGTCTTCTTTGACCAGGGCGCCAAAATTAAAAGCGGTATTGTAAACACATGCAGAAAGGCTGAAGCGACGGTAATGTCTCTTAGCCGACTGATGCCAAATAGAGAGAGACCATCATCAAGTAAGCGGAAACTACTGTCTGCGTTGGCTCATTCAGTTATTATGTACGCTGCGCCGGTATGGCAAGAAACTCTAAGCTATCAAAAGTATAAACACATATTCCTCAAAATACAAAGAAAACTGGCTGTCCGCATATGCAGTGTGTTTCGCACTGTATAGAGTGAAGCAATACTGGTATTGGCAGATATAATACCCATAGACCTGTTAGTGTACGAGAGAACAACTACACATGGAAAAGAGCAAGCAGCTAAAGAGGCAGAAAGAAAAAACACGCTAACAAACTGGCAAAGAAGACGGGAAACAACATATGATGTGAGACAAAAAGACATGGGAGATGACATACGCATTGTGACAGCTGTTATGTAGACACGGGTGGTTTGCAGCCTATCTCTACAGATTCAAACTAAAAGACGATCCACTCTGCCAGTACTGTGGAGATGAACAAGATGACGTCTACCATGCCTTCTTTGAGTGTTCTTTGTGGCAAAACGAAAGAAGAAGAGCGGAAACAGATACGAATAGCAACTTAAATCCATAAAACATAGTAGGAACCATGCTTCGGTCCCTAAAAATGGGGAATGTAAGCTCTATTGTGGCAACAAACATCGTAAATAATAAAAAAGAAGACGAAAGGAGAAGAGCTACAAGAAACAACTAGAGAAGATAGAAAAAAAGAGGACGTTCCGATGAAGTAATATCGTTAGGTGGTTCCATCGAGACTCCGGATCAGGGGGAGGTTTTTTTAGTGTGTGAAAATCCCACACTACCTCCTGCTAGAGAGCACCGAGGAGGTGTCTTCTTCAAGATTTTTCTTCTTCCTGCAACCCCCCACCCCCCAAAAAAAAGATAAATGTAATTTCTTCTAAGTTTTAGCTCGACATTCATTGTACAACTGCATCTCAAATTGTAACAAATTTCTTGTAAATAAATTTTAAAAAAGGAGTATTTTCTTGAGTAAAATACGTAATTCCCTAGAACATTTTTTAAATTGAAGAATAAAATCGGGCGTTACTGGGTTAATTCCACCGATTCATGTTTTGCATATATTTATATTCAAAGATGATTTTGAAATCATAGAAATCACGTTAAAATTGCAACCCTGTATACTGCCGTCCTAAGAAAAAACGCAGTAAGTGCAAAAAAGTCGAAAATCAGTTTTTTATCTACACCTATGTATTCGAACGCGCTGAATTAGAATATGCAAGAAAAAATGCAGTATATACAATGATTGCTGAGATATCGTCGTGGAAATGATCACATTAAGTGCAGGAATCGTTCCTTTTGTACCTTAAAATATAGTATCTGCATCTGAGTAAGAAAGAAAGCAGTATCTGAAAGTAGACACTGTGTTTTAACTCACAATTCGTAGATACTACATTTTAACTTACTGTCTTAAGTGTACGAACAAGAATCAACAAGTAGATTATTTCAACTCATTGCGCTCAGCTCAGTTGTCTCCGTCGATTCCAGAGAGTTAGTAGGTACATTTATACGCGGAAATGTTTGTAAGTAGATCAACAAAAATAATGGCGATGTTGCGCGATAAAGAATTACAGAAAGTGTTGCAGCAGCAAGCAGAGGTATTACCAGAAGTAGAAATGGCTAATCAGGAAATAGATTGTTTGCAGAGAACTGAAAATATTGAAAGTGGGAATGTTCTTATTTCTAAAACTAGTGTAGGACGGAGTGAACTGGTAGAAATGCCATTTGTTATTCAAGAACATGTTCAATTAGATGCCCATGAAAGTATTCTCATTATGTCAGAACTAGCGATTGAGAGTTACAAAGAAATAGACGACATACCAATTATATTTCAAGAAGATCTTGAAAACGAGAATAGTACTGTTATAGACTTTGTCAGCCTAGCAGAAGGTTGGTAATCTTCTTCACATATTACCAAGGTAATTAATTAATGAAATATTACCATTTCCAGACCCAACCCAGCAGTTATCACAATTGGAAGAAGTATTGCTCGAAGACGAATCAAGAGAAGAACTAATCCAGATATTACAAACAGGAATACAAGAAACAACTGTCCAGTCAAATGAAAGAGGTTAGTATAAGTTGCAATATTCAGAGTATTAATTAGCTCATATTATAATAATGTTCCAGAGTATACAAATAAAGGAACAGTGAGAAAAAAAATTACAGGAAAAACGATTGAAATTGCAAGAAAATCATAGAGTTTTAAAAGGATGTAATGTCGATAAGTGTAAATTGAAATGTGGGGACAAGTTTGATGATGAGCAAAGGTATAAAATCGATAGAGAGTACTGGAAGTTAAATTAGGAACAACAGAAATCTTTCATTCTACATCAGTGTTCGAGAAATACTGTTAAACGCAGAACGCTCAAAATAGAATCATATCAACGAAATGTAACTATACAATATCATCTCCATTGTAAAGAAGGAACAAAGCGGCACGTTTGTAAACTATTTTTTTTTGACGACTCTCGGTTACAAACCCAGGAACGACGGCATTGTTTTCAGTGCTTTATCAACAGTTACGAGGTCTTCAAGCACCCCTGCACCCGATCGGCGTGGGCATCATCCCAATAAAACTAAAAATGACAGAGATCGAATACATTTGCACATTGAGTCCTTCCATCCGCAAACCTCTCATTATAGGAGGAAACACGCTCCCAACGTGAGATACCTACCGGATGATGTCACAATTAACTTCATGTTCAGCGATTTTTGTCGTAAGTACACGAATACATTAATTTCATATGAACTATACCGAAAAGTAGTGGGCGAAATTAACATTCATTTCAAAAAACTTGGTCACGAACATTGTGAACATTGTGAGACGTTTCGTTTACACACTTCAGAATATACCAAGAACAATTTAGACAGAAAATGTGAAATATGCAGTAAATGGTCCGCACATAATTCCAAAGTTGTAGAAAGTAGGAAACGTTACAAAAAACATGCAAATACGATATTTGATGAAAACACCCTGTGCTTATCAGCTGACTTACAGAAGATAATTATGTTACCTCGTATGGATATGTTCAAGGCAGTTATTTTTATCAGACGCCTCACATCTTACAACGAAAGTTTCGTACCGGTGGGAAGAGTGGAGAAATCTCGACGAACATTCGCAGTTTTGTGGCACGAAGCAATGACTTCTCGAAAAAAGGAGGATATTATAAGCACCTTTTACCAATTCTTCTTACATAATAGGGATACCAAGAATATAATCATTTGGCTAGATAATTGTTCCGCTCAGAACAAAAACTGGTGTATACTCAGTTTTTTTGTGCATATTGTGAATTCTAGCATGGTGTCACCTGAACGTTTGGAAGTTGATTATTTCGAACCAGGACACACTTTCATGAGTGCCGACAGCTTTCACCACCATGTCGAATTAAGTTTAAAATGAAAAAAATGATTTCCTGCACTTTGTAGATTCAGTTTCAAAGTCAAATTCAGGAAAAGTTGATGTAAAATCCATGCAGATCAACGATTGTTTCCAATGGAAAGACCCTCATTCCGTGGCAAAGACTAATAATACAAAACTCAATAATCCTAAGCCATATTTGAGTGATATTGTACAGATCCGCGCAGAGCGAGGAAAGTTCACATTGATGTACAAAACAGATTACAGTTCCGAAACAGAACTTGAGCTGAATTTCTACAAAAACGCTTCAATGAAAACGATTGGTGCTGAACCCACTGCTCTGAGTGTGGAAGACGGCATCGAGAAAACCAAAAAGGAGGCTTTATTGAAAGTAGTGGGACCATCGATGGACAAAACTCGTTAACAGTTCTGGAAAAACCTCCCAGTCAAAAAAGAAAATTAATTCTACTTAAAATATTCATTTATTTGTTCTTACAGTTGATATTTCGTATCCATTATTATTTTATATGTTACCTATTGATAATTCGTTTCGTTTGTTTTTATTTACCAATGCGGCATTGCAGTTGAGATCTCAGTTTGAAAATAGTGAGAAAAGTTGAATAAAAAAATTATTAAAAACACATACTGTTTCATGATTATCAAGATATGAATTTTTTTCATAAATTAAAATACAGTAAGTAGTTACTTACTACGTTTTATTTTATGGAAACGGCTCAACCTCGTGTTCATAATCACAGTAATTGATATATTTTTTGAAATATTCTTCGAATTATTTCAAAACTCATAAAACATGAAACTGGAACAATAATAATCAGTTGAACTGAATTTCATGAATATATCTTGAAGTGAACGACCTCAAATGATCTTTCAATTTGTGTATGTGTTTAACTGCCATTTCACTGTTTTGTACTTACTGCGTTTTTCCTTGGCACGGCAGTATATCAGTAACAATATCGTTAGACCGATCTAAATACTTACCTATCACAAAATGAATGAATAGTAATATTTGAGGAGATTTCATGAAAGTCCTATCCTCATGTGATAATATTTATCTGATATTTTCCAAAAGTAAATTCCTCTCGATTTTACTCTGCCAGCCGTTACACAGAATTTGAATGAAAACCGAACATTTTTTGTAGCCACTATATAGTGACATATGCTGTATATCCCGTTTTTCTATATTCTGGACATTGGCGATTTCTCACTAAACTGAATTTCTACGTTATACCTTCCGATAAAAATACGGATAGAAATAGACATCGATCGGCTTAAAAACTTTCATAAAAGACCACAATCCGCTTACTGGTCGACTTACACTAAAATGTGATAATATATAAAATATCTGAAGACATTCACATTATCAACTTTTTATGGGAAATACATTTTCTGGCCGAGAAGTTAGCAACGTATGTGTGAAAGTTAACCGAACGAAATATTTCAGTTTCTTGGTATTGTAAAAACTTTATTTGATTTTAAAATATTTTAGAACGCAATGTCCACAGTCGACAGTAGATTTATAATGTGTAAGTTTTAATAGCTCATTGTTTTAAATTAATTTTGTCTTGTCTCTTATTGTTAAATGTATTATAATTAAATAACACATTATTCATTGTAGAGGAAAAAAAAGAAATACTTGAAAATGGCAATACGCCGAAACGTAGTGGAGAAAATAAAATGAATGAGAAGAGAATGTGAACAATACAAAAAATATTTTTGTTTTCAACCTTACCCATTGGCCGATTACCGGGAATAAGCTTAAACGAAAATTTAAATTATATGGTCAGGAAATACACACTGGAAAAAATTGTAAAAAGTGTAAGGTACACCGGGGTAAGTGGAGCCCACGGCCAAAAATATTAGCTTTGTTCGCGGGTCTGATTCCGAACCAGTTTAGGGACTGGCCGCATGCGCACTTTGAAATTTTCGTTCGCGGTTCACTCAGTTCTGAATTTTTAGTTACAGTTCTGTGTTCGCGAGTCACCTTGATTCTGTTCATTATTCATTCCAAATCGGTTATTGCAGTTCTCGGGTTTTTGTTAGGACTAAAAGTTCGGTTCGGTTGCTCATGCGTAATACCAAAAAGTCGGCATCAACGTGAACTGTGAAACTGGCATCAATCATATGTTATTTGATGGTTCGTTTGTTTTGGTTATTTCAGTAAGTTTAAAGTATAAATTTTCAGTTTTTAGTAAAATCAAGTTATACAAAGCTCCCGTTTAGAACTGTAACGTGTATAGAAAACATTAACCAGTGGTTGGAGTATAGTAAGGTAATTAATTTTCTAATTTGACGCCACGTCGCTAAAATTTCCGATTTTTTAGGATAAATTTATTTCGGGGCGAAGATTTTTGTTAATGTAAATACTCTGATCGTTTTTTATGCGTGTTGGGTTATTTACCCATGATATTATTTTGTTAAATCCAAACTTTAAGAGAGAATATCTGAAGAATCGATTGTATTTTAGTATTATTTGCCCGAAAATACATATCTCCTAAGAAAATATTTTTGGTTCAACTAAACATTTGCCAAATATGTAGCTAAATATATTATTTTATTCCATATGTTTTTTTCTTAATTTTTTAGTGGGTTCTTGACATCCGCCATGTCAGACCATTTATCGTCCAGCGACGAGGACATGGAAGAATTTTTAGCACTTGCTCTTGTTCCTAAAAGTAATGCCTATTTTGAAGACGTGTTGCCACAGTTAAGTAACGAACAATATATGGAACATTTCAGATTACCTTGAGAAATACTGGATGACTTAGCACACCAATTTTCCGAGTCTGAATATTATAAGGGGCAGCAAGGGGATTCAGAGAAGGTTACACCACTTAAATATATAACCGTTTTTTTGTGGTTTGCTGTGAATGAAGCTGCTTTATTTAGAGATGTTTCTGACAGGTTCAATGTATCAAAGAGCACCTTATTCAAAATTGTTAGAAGAGTGACTTATTTTCTGAGCAATCTCTTATTAGATGGGCAGATGATATAGAAAAACAGGAAATTGAGGCACATTTTAGAAATAAAAACTTTCCTGGAGTTATTGGGATAATTGATGGCACCCATGTTAGAATAGACAAACCTGCAGAAGATCCCGAGTCCTATTTAAATAGAAAACATTTTTATTCTATTCAGGTGATATTTCATTTCAAAATTTGGATTTCTAGTTAACAGAATATTTTTTCTATTTTCATTAAAGGCCCAAGTTGTGTGTGACCACAAACGAAGAATTCGTGATATCTTTGTGGGATTTCCTGGGTCTGTCCACGACAGCAGAGTATTCTCCAGTTTTCCTCTTTATGTGACATTACGTGCAAAATGTGGAGATTTTTACCTTCTGGGTGACAGTGGTTATTTCTGTTTAAAAAATTTGTTAACTCCATTTAGGGACAATGGACATTTGACCAGGCGTCAAACCAATTACAATTATATACTTTCCACAAATAGGTACATAATTGAGCACTGTTTTGTAATTTTGAAACAAAAATTCCGTCAGCTTTACCATGTGAAAATGAGAAATATTGAATGCTTGTGCTGTTCTGCATAATTTGACAATAGATGTCATTCTAGATGAACTACCAATATAGATCCTCCTTCTCCTCAAAACGACATAGATGAAAATGCAGTTGACCAACCAGGCAGAGATCACAGAGACGGTATAGCAGTTCGAGAAGATGTTATCAATAATCTACCATTTTTAATTTAATAAATATTTTAATAACATTTTGTTTTTATTTTACAATGAGTAGGGACCTGAAATTTAGATATTCACTGTTGTATACTCCAATTTTAACTACCATAACTTTGTAGTTTCGGAAAGTTAGGAAGTAAAAAGTATATTCTTACAATCAGTATGAATATGTTGTGTATAATTATTCATTAAAAAAACATTTTAGGTGGATGGCACTTATACTCTATAATACAAACAAAATATCATTCTGAGCTTTTATATTTTGGTTAGTAAGTAAAAATATATTCTCACAATCAGTATGAATATGTGTATAGGTACATCGGTTCCTAATCACGCATGCGTATTACAACGATCCTGAATTGGTTCGTAATCGATTCTATTTTTGACCCGCGAACACAGCTATTACTTTAAATAGTATAACGAGCGCCATCTGTAGGAAACAGTATTCAATGGCTTCCCCGCTCCCATTCATTTATTTGCTGCCTGCGTGGAGATTCTGAATGTGTTATTGCAAGGTGAATCACTTCCTCGATGTTGAGCTGTTCGCGCGGATATTGTTTTGACTGTTTATGTCGTTTAAAGTGGAGTTACATTATTTTTTCTGCTGGTAGGTATTGATTCTATGCGTATTAATGTTACTTATTTTGTAGAAGTAATCAATTTGAAAAAATTTAATTAAAAAAATTGATAGGTTCCACTTGCCTCAGTTCTTTGTTGTGGTTGGGGCAAGTCGAAACCAATACCACAGGGGTAAGTGGAGACTATGTTCCACTTGCCCCGCTGATAATTCCTAAATTTTTATTGGGCTTTTTTTTACAAAATGCGTTATCTTAATTATTGTTACAGGTAAAATGATGCGAAATTATACTAAAAAAAGAGCACTTGCACCGTATTCCAAAGAACAACTGGAAGAAGCAGTGGAAGGTGTTCGAAGTAGAGTGATGACTCTATACAGAGCTTTTAAACATCATCGTATATCAAAAGCAACCTTGTTTAAAAGAATCAAAAGGCAGAGAGGCGTAAAGAGCACTTCAATGGGAAGACCTACAGCTATACCCTTTGACGTTGAAACTAAGATGGCAGAGTGTATTAAGACCATGGAAAAAGAGAGGTTTGGAATCTATAAAAAAGAAATTATTTTTCCATTGGACAGTACGTAAAAGAGAATGGGTTGAAAACTTGTTTTAAGAATTCGCTTCCTGGGGACGACTACTTTATAAATTTTAAAAAACGGCACCGCCTCTCTCAGAAAAAACCACAAGCTGTTGAAGTAGCTAGAAAGAAAATCGTGGATCCTTTAGTCATTGCTGAAGCCCTAGTCGAATTAAAGTCGTTGGAGAAAAAAGCAAAGCTGCTCATGGAGTTACCGCTAAACCAGGCAGGTAAATTTTTCTATTAATGGGTGCTAATGCAGCTGGAGAAAAATTATCCCCACTTATCACATTTAAGGGGAAAAATGTATGGGATACGTGATTAAGAAGCAGTGAAGATGGATATCCTGGTATTTCTTATTCAGCAACATTAAATGGGTGGATGGAAACACAAACATTCGCTAATAATTTTCACCGAACCTTCTTAAATCACATTCCAAAAGAGAGACCGGTTGTTCTCGTTTATGACAGTCATTCTTCCCACACTTGAACAGGTCTTATAGAAAAAGCTTTGCAGAAAAATGTAGTAATATTAAAATTACCCCCACATACAAGCAACCAATGGACCCTTAAAACAAAAGTGCAACGAGGCCATTATTAAGTGTCAGACAAAAAATTATGGTAAAAAATTACCCAAGTCTGTGTTTTTTGCGATAATTTCCGAAGTATGGAAAGAATCATATTCTGATATCGCAAGTCAGGAATTTATCCATTTTGCAATTCGGTTATTTCAGAAGATAAATTTGAAATCGAAGCTTTAATAAAGATTTAATCATTGTCATATCTCTGCATCCACCTCATCACTTGACGAACAATCCTTAAATACCTGACGTTTAGATAATATTGCTCGATAATGTGAAAATAACAACGAAGAAGGAATACAAAATAAAAATGGCGTACAACAAGAAGGAGGGACATCTGGCTTAGTCGAAATATCTTTTGAAAATATTCTTCTTGAACACGTTAAGCAAAATCCGTTAAATACTAATCAGAAACGAAAAAATATATGGCCTGGAGCTGAGATTATAACATTTCTCGACTATGTGCAAAAAATTAAAGAACAAAAAATACAACTAGACGCAAAATTATCTGGAAAAGACAAACAGGCCATTATTAAGTGGCAGAGAAAAAATTATGGTACAAAATTATCTAAGTCTGTGTTTTCTGCGATAATTTCCGAAGTATGGAAAGAATTAAATTTCGATATTATCAAGAGTGGGTTTCGTAAGTCAGGAATTTATCCATTTTTCAATTCGGTTATTTCATGAGATAAATTTTAAATCGAAGCTTTAAATAGATTCAATCATTGTGATACCTCTGCATACACCTCATCACTTGACGAACAATCCTTAAATACCTGCGGTTTAGATAATATTACTCAAAAATGTGAAAATTAAAACGAAGGAGGAATACAAAATAAAAATGGCGTAAAAAAAAGGAGGGACATCTGGCTTAGTCGAAATATCTTTGGAAAATATTCTTCTTGAACACGTTAAGCAAAATCCGTTAAATACTAATCAGAAACGAAAAAAGATATGTCCTGGAGCTGAGATTATAACGTTTCTCGACTATGTGCAAAAAATGAAAGAACAAAAAATACAACTAGACGCAAAATTACCTGGAAAAGACAAACAGGCCATTATTAAGTGGCAGAGAAGAAATTATAGTACACAATTATCTAAGTCTGTGTTTTCTGCGATAATTTCCGAAGTATGGAAAGAATTAAATTCCGATATTATCAATAGTGGGTTTCGCAAGTCAGGATATCTTCCATTTTGCAACTAGGTTATTCCAGAAGAAAACTTTGAAATCGAAGCTTTAAATAGATTTAATCATTGTCATACCTCTGCATCCACATCATCACTTGACGAACAATACTTAAATACCTGTGGTTTAGATAAGAGTAACTCAAGAATGTGAAAATTAAAACGAAGAAGGAATACAAAACAAAAATGGCGTACAAAAAAAAGGAGGGACATCTGGCTCAGTCGAAAGATCTTTGGAAAATATTCTTCGTGAACACGTTAAGCAAAATCCGTTAAATACTAATCAGAAACGAAAAAAGATATGTCCTGGAGCTGAGATTATAACGTTTCTCGACTATGTGCAAAAAATGAAAGAACAAAAAATACAACTAGACGCAAAATTATCTGGAAAAGACAAACAGGCCATTATTAAGTGGCAGAGAAAAAATTATGGTACAAAATTATCTTAGTCTGTGTTTTCTGCGATAATTTCCGAAGTATGGAAAGAATTAAATTCCGATATTATCAATAGTGGGTTTCGCAAGTCAGGAATTCATCGATTTTGCAATTCGCTTATCTCAGAAGAAAAATTTGAAATCGAAGCTTTAAATAGATTTAATCATTGTCATACCTCTGCATCCACCTCATCACTTGACGAACAATCCTTAAATATCTGCAGTTTAGATAATATTGCTCAAGAATGTGCAAATAAAAACGAAGAAGGAATACAAAATGAAAAGGGCGTACAACAAGAAAGAGGGACATCTGGCTTAGTCGAAATATCTTTGGAAAATATTCTTCTTGAACACGTTAAGCAAAATCCGTTAAATACTAATCAGAAACGAAAAAAGATATGTCCTGGAGCTGAGATTATAACGTTTCTCGACTATGTGCAAAAAATGAAAGAACAAAAAATACAACTAGACGCAAAATTACCTGGAAAAGACAAACAGGCCATTATTAAGTGGCAGAGAAGAAATTATGGTACAAAATTATCTAAGTCTGTGCTTCCTGCGATAATTTCCGAAGTATGGAAAGAATTGAATTCCGATATTATCAATAGTGGGTTCCGCAAGTCAGGATATCTTCCATTTTGCAACTAGGTTATTCCAGAAGAAAAATTTGAAATCGAAGCTTTAAATAGATTTAATCATCGTCATACCTCTGCATCCACATCATCACTTGACGAACAATACTTAAATACCTGTGGTTTAGATAATATTACTCAAGAATGTGAAAATTAAAACGAATAAGAAATACAAAATAAAAATGGCGTACAAAAAAAAGGAGGGACATCTGGCTTAGTCGAAATATCTTTGGAAAATATTCTTCTTGAACACGTTAAGCAAAATCCGTTAAATACTAATCAGAAACGAAAAAAGATATGTCCTGGAGGTGAGATTATAACGTTTCTCGACTATGTGCAAAAAACGAAAGAACAAAAAATACAACTAGACGCAAAATTATCTGGAAAAGACAAACAGGCCATTATTAAGTGGCAGAGAGAAAATTATGGTACAAAATTATCTAAGTCTGTGTTTTCTGCGATGATTTCCGAAGTATGGAAAGAATTAAATTCCGATATTATCAATAGTAGGTTTCGCAAGTCAGGAATTCATCCATTTTGCAATTCGGTTATTTCAGAAGAAAAATTTGAAATCGAAGCTTTAAATAGATTTAATCATTGTCATACCTCTGCATCCACCTCATCACTTGACGAACAATCCTTAAATACCTGCGGTTTAGATAATATTGCTCAAGAATGTGCAAATAAAAACGAAGAAGGAATACAAAATGGAAAGGGCGTACAACAAGAAGGAGGGACATCTGGCTTAGTCGAAATATCTTTTGAAAATATTCTTCTTGAACACGTTAAGCAAAATCCGTTAAATACTAATCAGAAACGAAAAAAGATATTTCCTGGAGCTGAGATTATAACATTTCTCGACTATGTGCAGAAAATGAAAGAACAAAACATACAAATAGACGCAAAATTATCTGGAAAAGACAAACGGGCCATTATTAAGTGGCAGAGAAAAAACTATGGTACAAAATTATCTAAGTCTGTGTTTTCTGCGATAATTTCCGAAGTATGGGAAGAATTAAATTCCGATATTATCAATAGTGGATTTCGCAAGTCAGGAATTCATCCATTTTGCAATTCGGTTATTCCAGAAGAAGAATTTGAAATCGAAGCTTTAAATAAATTTAATCATTGTCATATCTCTGCATCCGCCTCATCACTTGACGAACAATCCCTAAATACCTGCGGTTTAGATAATATTGCTCAAGAATGTGGAAATAAGAATGAAGAAGGGATACAAAATTAAAAGGGCGTACAACAAGAAGGAGAAACATCTGGCTAAGTCGAAATATCTTTTGAAAATATTCTTCTTGAACACGTTAACCAAATCCGGTAATTACTAATCAGAAACGAAAAAAGATATGTCCTGAAGCTGAGATTATAACATTTCTCGACTATTTGCAAAAAATTAAAAAACAAAAAATACAACTAGACGCAAAATTATCTGGAAAAGACAATCGAGCCATTATTAAGTGGCAGAGAAAAAATTATGGTACAAAATTATCTAAGTCTGTGTTTTTTGCGATAATTTCCGAAGTATGGAAAGAATTAAATTCCGATATTATCAATAGTGGATTTCGCAAGTCAGGAATTCATCCATTTTGCAATTCGGTTATTCCAGAAGAAGAATTTGAAATCGAAGCTTTAAATAAATTTAATCATTGTCATATCTCTGCATCCGCCTCATCACTTGACGAACAATCCCTAAATACCTGCGGTTTAGATAATATTGCTCAAGAATGTGGAAATAAAAATGAAGAAGGGAGACAAAATGAAAAGGGCGTACAACAAGAAGGAGGGACATCTGGCTTAGTCGAAATATCTTATGAAAATATTCTTCTTGAACACGTTAAGCAAAATCCGTTAAATACTAATCAGAAACGAAAAAAGATATGTCCTGGAGCTGAGATTATAACATTTCTCGACTATGTGCAAAGAATTAAAGAACAAAAAATACAACTAGACGCAAAATTATCTGGAAAAGACAATCGGGTCATTATTAAGTGGCAGAGAAAAAATTATGGTACAAAATTATCTAAGTCCGTGTTTTCTGCGATAATTTCCGAAGTATGGAAAGAATTATATTCCGATAGTATCAATAGTGGATTTCGCAAGTCAGGAATTCATCCATTTTGCAATTCGGTTATTCCAGAAGAAGAATTTGAAATCGAAGCTTTAAATAAATTTAATCATTGTCATATCTCTGCATCCGCTTCATCACTTGACGAACAATCCCTAAATACCTGCGGTTTAGATAATATTGCTC
The DNA here is from genome assembly GCA_963921935.1 of Galeruca laticollis. Taxonomy (NCBI): domain Eukaryota; kingdom Metazoa; phylum Arthropoda; class Insecta; order Coleoptera; family Chrysomelidae; genus Galeruca; species Galeruca laticollis. The sequence goes on along the minus strand of OY998176.1, from coordinate 145,678,173 downwards.
AAGAATGTGGAAATAAAAATGAAGAAGGGATACAAATGAAAAGGGCGCACAACAAGAAGGAGGGACATCTGGCTTAGTCGAAATATCTTTTGAAAATATTCTTCTTGAACACGTTAAGCAAAATCCGGTAAATACTAATCAGAAACGAAAAAAGATATGTCCTGGAGCTGAGATTATAACATTTCTCGACTATGTGCAAAAAATTAAAGAACAAAAAATACAACTAGACGCAAAATTATCTGGAAAAGACAAACGGGCCATTATTAAGTGGCAGAGAAAAAATTATGGTACAAAATTATCTAAGTCTGTGTTTTCTGCGATAATTTCCGAAGTATGGAAAGAATTAAATTCCGATATGGTCAATAGTGGATTTCACAAGTCAGGAATTCATCCATTTTGCAATTCGGTTATTCCAGAAGAAGAATTTGAAATCGAAGCTTTAAATAAATTTAATCATTGTCATATCTCTGCATCCGCCTCATCACTTGACGAACAATCCCTAAATACCTGCGGTTTAGATAATATTGCTCAAGAATGTGCAAATAAAAATGAAAAAGGGATACAAAATGAAAAGGGCGTACAACAAGAAGGAGGGACATCTGGCTTAGTCGAAATATCTTTTGAAAATATTCTTCTTGAACACGTTAAGCAAAATCCGGTAAATACTAATCAGAAACGAAAAAAGAAATGTCCTGGAGCTGAGATTATAACATTTCTCGACTATGTGCAAAAAATCAAAGAACAAAAAATACAACTAGACGCAAAATTATCTGGAAAAGACAAACGGGCCATTATTAAGTGGCAGAGAAAAAATTATGATACAAATTTATCTAAGTCTGTGTTTTCTGCGATAATTTCCGAAGTATGGAAATAATTAAATTCCGATGTGGTCAATAGTGGATTTCACAAGTCAGGAATTCATCCATTTTGCAATTCGGTTATTCCAGAAGAAGAATTTGAAATCGAAGCTTTAAATAAATTTAATCATTGTCATATCTCTGCATCCGCCTCATCACTTGACGAACAATCCCTAAATACCTGCGGTTTAGATAATATTGCTCAAGAATGTGCAAATAAAAATGAAGAAGGGATACAAAATGAAAAGGGCGTACAACAAGAAAGAGGGACATCTGGCTTAGTCGAAATATCTTTTGAAAATATTCTTCTTGAATACGTTAAGCAAAATCCGTTAAATACTAATCAGAAACGAAAAAAGATATTTCCTGGAGCTGAGATTATAACATTCCTGGACTATGTGCAAAAAATGGAAGAACAAAAAATACAACTAGACGAAAAATTATCTGGAAAAGACAAACAGGCCATTATCAAGTGGCAGAGAAAAAATTATGTTACAAAATTATCTAAGTCTGTGTTTTCTGCGATAATTTCCGAAGTATGGAAAGAATTAAATTCCGATATTATCAATAGTGGGTTTCGCAAGTCAGGAATTCATCCATTTTGCAATTTGGTTATTTCAGAAGATAAATTTGAAATCGACGCTTGAAATAGATTTAATCATTGTCATACCTCTGCATCCACCTTATCACTCGACGAACAATCGTTAAATACCTGCGGTTTAGGTAATATTGCTCAAGAATGTGAAAATAAAAACGAAGAAGGAATACAAAATAAAAAGGGAGTACAACAAGAAGGAGGGACATCTGGCTTAGTCGAAATATATTTTTAAAAGGTTCTTTTTGAACACGTTAAGCAAAATTCGTTAAACACTTATCATAAACGAAAAAATATATATCCTGGAGCTGAGATTATAACATTCCTCGACTATGTGCAAAAAATGAAAGAACTAAAAATACAACTAGACGCAAAATTATTTGGGAAAGACAAACGAAATGAAAAAGCAAAAAAAGTTCTCTTGCAAGAAAATGAAGATTGTAGTGATGATGAACACCGAGATGTAATACTATCTGGGAAAGGCAAACAAAAGCAAAAAATAGAAAACGTTTTGTTGCATGTAAGTGAAGATAGTAGTGATGATGAACATAACAATTTATTTTCAAAACATTTAAGCTCTAACGATGATAGTGAGTGGGCAAAGTCATCATCCGCTCCTATTGGTGAAGATATACACCGAGAACCAAAACAAGAAGACTTGGTTTTGATAAAGTTTCCCATTAAAGGAAGGATTGATCATATTTATTTTGTGGCTAAGATTTTGAAAGTCTTTGATCTAGAGATTGAAAGTAGTTGCATACGAAAGAGCGCTAGAAACGATGGAAGGTTTTATTTTCCCAACGTGGAAGATATATCTATTGCTTTGAGGGAGCAAATAGAATTTGTTTTGCCAAATCTAAATAATTTGAAACATCTAACAAAAAGACAAAAGTCTCTCGTTTCATTTTTGATGTCCTTAAATCAGTATAATGTTCTTTAAATAACTACTAATAAGTATTTTTCAATAAAATTTCGTTTGAAAAACTGTGTATTTCTTATTTCCATTTGCCCCAGTATTATTTGTGTATAGTTTAATGGTAATTTGACGCTAGTTTACACTTGCCCCATATCACGGAGCAAGTGGAACCTAACGCACTAAATTTTATCTTTTTACATTTTTTTAAACTTTTTTGCATTAATATTTTTATACATTTATACACTTATTCCGCATACATCTGGCCAACAATTAATGGAACTTTATCCATTTCTACCCCAAAAACAATTTTTTACACAAGTTTCAAGTCGAACTAGTGATTTCTTAGGTTGCATTTACCCCGGTGTACCTTAATTGAAATTGGTACTTTAAAATTTTATAAGAAAAATTTATATCAGTCCAAAAACCTCTAGACCTCAAGTAGGTCAATGTTTTGAAATATGTTTTGGTAATTACTTACAAAGGAAAACGTATTGTTTCTTGGGTAAGAGAAAACGAAAAAACAACTTAGTATTTTTCAAGAGAGCACTTTCTTGGGTCGAAAAATATAGTTTTGCGGTGGGTTGATCTTCGGACCAGCGTGGCGAACGCAGTGGGTTCTTGGAACCAGCAAAACGAAGAGTTGGGTTTGAGACGAAACAGTTAATCCAGTAAAGCCTACCCGAGGGGTATTTGGCGCGACAAAATTCAAAGTGCCAATTCAAGCGGAGAAGGCGTGCCCTGGGTGAATGTTAATGTAAGAGAATAGTTTATTATAGTCCTTTAAGTTTTTTAACAAGTGATTACTTAATTGATCCCAGACCCAAATAGCGTGTCCAGTAGCTACATCGTCAGGGGTGGCGGGCGGATAGGGATCAAACACTAAGCCCCAGCGTAGGGATAAAACCCTATATAATTGCAGTATCTGAGTAACACCAAAGTAGGGATATATATATATACGCTACCATTGGTTACCTTACTCGTATCAAGCCGAAACATAAAGTTTTTCCAAAATCATTAAGTTCGTGATTATCTTCCGATCTTAAAACCGTTGAAGTTCAAATATTAATCCATTTGTCATTCAACGGAGTCAGCCAACGAGTGAACATCGTTAACTGCTACTCTGACAACTTTTCACGTTATTTACGTGTTTTTCTTTAATATTATCAATAGTTCTTTGTGATAATACTGTGCAAATAATAATCAACATGTGATAATTACCAGTCAATTAGCGTTTTTGTTTTACAAACTACGAATCCTTACTATTAGCCAGTTGGACAATTAAATTCTCCAGTGGCGTAGCATTAGAATCAATAGGTAACTGATATATTCCTTTTATATTACCCACAGAGTCCTTCTGGGACGTCTGTCGCAATAATAAAATTTTTTGTGAAGTGATTTTGGTAACCAGGACCGCTCACAAAAATGAGCTCCATTAGCAACCAAGTCGTCATCACAACCTATCACAACTAACCGCACAAGATCTTATGTTGCTGCAACCCTAACTAAACCTCCTCCTCCGACTTTTCCAAATAGGGATCAAGACATTATCTTACATGCAATTTCCAGCACCGTTCTCTTTGAATATGTAAAAGCTGTAGGGGACATTGTTACCCCTAAAAATATTACCTTTGCGTCACGAATCTCAAATAACCGTATTTGTATTTATCTATCTTCGAGTAATATCGTCAATGATCTTCTCAGTGCCCATCAGAGCATTTCCATTAACTCCACAACTATCCCTATACGAAGACTTATTACGCCGGCAAAACGTATTCTCATATCCAACGTATCTCCCACCATTCCTCACGCCATAATTGAAAAAGCTCTAAAAGATATTGGACTACAGTTAGCCTCCCCTGTTTCGTTTGTAAAATGTGGCGTACTAGGTGATGAATACGCTCACATAATGAGTTTCCGTAGAGTTTCTTACGGTATCCCTGAAAATGATAACTTCTCCGTACAAACATCTCTCCTAATTACTCATGAAAATACTCAATATAGAATATTTGTGTCATCTGATAAGCTTGAGTCTTTCCTATGCAAACAAGCAGGACATACTGCTGACTCCTGCACAAATACTACTACTTCCCAAACACAAGACAACATCCCACCCCCGCCAACTGTATATCACAATCTACGGTTAATATTTCTCTCGATAGTGCTCCCAGACAACTCACATTACCAAATACCTCGAATGAAACTAAGATAACCCAATTACTAACTCCCCTAACTCACGGACAAAAAAGGCCATATCAACTGATAGCAATGTTGATACTCCTCTCCAACTCACACCAGAAATCACATCTGAACCAAAAACAAATCAAATGCTCCCCCTTCATTTTCTAACCCTAATACCTCCTCTAAACATCTAAAGAAAAAATCCAAAACAATAATCTCTGATCATCATAATTTATCACCCTCCACTCAGAAGGCAATACACGCTATTTATGAAAAAAATCCCAATTCACAGCTTCCTTAGAAAATACACATGGGAATATAGACCCTCTCAAGGAAGCTCTAATCTTCACCTCAAACACTCAAGGATTACTAAATGACATATCACTCCTGTATACCGAAACGAAGGAAAGGTCCCTCAAAAACCGCCTTTCAAGAATTAGGAAAAAAATTTAACAACAAATAAATCCTGAAGACTCTGATAATATAAGCGTTTCCTCCGAATATCAAACTGATGAAGAATGCCTGCAAAAATCCTCACAGCCACCCTTATCACCTCCAAGTCAAGAGCCACATTCAAATTAATTCAATGGAACTGTGATGAATTCTTTCCTCGATGAGAAAGAATCCAGCAACTAGTTGTCGATGAACAGCCTGAAATAATATGCCTTCAAGAAACCAACACCAAATTATCCTAACTCCCTAAGCTAAAAAACTTTGAAGGATATCACTTTATCCGCACCGACTGTATTCGTGCCAGTGGCGGCATTTCAATCTTAATTTCAAGCGAACTGTTTTCGTCTCACCTCCCACTCACAACAGATATTGAGGCCATTGCCATAACCACTTGGTGTCCTAATAAGCTTACTATTTGCAACATATATATTTCACCTAACTACCCACTTAAAGATACAGAGCTATTAAACCTTATCTACCAACTTCCTACACCATATATTCTTGTAGGTGATTTTAACGCCCACAACACAAATTGGGGATCCTACTATACATTCGGTAAAGGGAAAACTATTGAAAGAGTAATCAATTGCACAGGATCCTGCCTATTGAATACAGGCTCCAGTACACATTTCAACTTTTCATCCGGAACTCTCTCCTCTATAGATCTGAGCTTCAGTGACCCTAAATCAGCTACTCTACTAACTTGGCAAATTGCCGATGACCTTTACGACAGCAATCACTATCCCATCTTCATATCATCCAATGAACCAAATATTCAACAAAGTTTAACTAGGAGCTACTGGCGCCTAAACAATGCTGACTGGCCCAGTTACACAACTCATACAGATACCACCTTATCCACCCTCTCGTTCTCCGAAAAAACAGACAATAACATGACGTTAATTACAAACGCCTTACTTTAAGCTGCCAATGCACACATAGACAAAAATATTATCTCAAACAAACGAAAAACAGTTTCCTGGTGGAATACCTCTTGTCAAATTGCTGTAGATGAACAAAAATTTGCACTAAAAATTACCGAATAAACAAGAGCCAACATAATTTCTTAAAACTGAAAAAAGCCAGAGCCAAGACTCGATATATCATAAAACAAAGTAAAAAATATTCTTGGAGAAACTATGTGTCCTCAATCAACGAAAATACTAATCCCACTGTTCTATGGAAAAAAATTAGACAAATTCAAGGAAACAATACCAGTCTTAAAGTATCCAATCCTATCTATCACAACACTGTAATTAGTGAGAATCAAGAAATTGGTGAAACTCTACCAAATACTTTTTGAGAAACTCAGAAGCAAAATCAACACCACCCCACATGAAGCATTGACTGCCACACCTCCTATATCTTCTACCATAACAACTCAAGACATCACTCATCTAAATTCTTCTTTCTCTCCCACAGAACTAACTTCGGCCATTCAATCCCCCAAGAACACTGCTTCCGGTCTTGACGATATCCCCTATATCTTTAACAAAAAACTATCCTTTTAATGCCAACGTAAACATCATGAAATGTACAACTTAATTTGGACTTCCAACACAATCCCCAACCAGTGGCGAACCTCAGTCATAATTCCCATTAGAAAACCAAATCAAGCGGTTACCTCACCCAGTGCTTTCAGAACAATATCATTAACATGTACCATGTGCAAGATCTTTGAAAATATGATTAACAAAAGGCTGTTATGGTACTTTGACAAACATAATATGATTGCTAAAGAGCAGTCAGGCTTCCGACGAAATCGCTCAGTCCATGACAACCTAGTACTTCTTCAAAGCCATATTTCCGAGGCATTGAATAAGAAACAAGAATGTATTGCCGCTGTTTTTGATATTGAAGGTGCCTTTGATACCATTAGTAGACACTCTATACTGAACAAACTCACCCTTCATAACATCAATGGCAACATATTTTAGTTTACCCAAAATTTTCTATCGTCACGATCGTACAGAGTCTCAGTTAATGGCATTTTCTCATCAGCTTACATCCAATCGGATGGGGTTCCACAGGGCTCGGTTTTAAGTCCGACACTATTCAATTTAGCGATAAAAGATTTATGGTCTAATCTTTCTTCACCAATTAGACACGTCCTTCATGCAGATGATCTAATAATATACTGCCACGGACGTTCTGTCTCTACCACATCGAAACTAATTCAATCTGCTGTCGATACCCTTGGTTACAGAACTAACCTCCTAGGTGTATTTTTACCCTTACAAAAAATCTAAAATCATAAAATTCAGCCGACGCCTTCCCTCCCCATTCCCACGTATTATGATCAACAACATTTGTATCCCTCTAGTTGGCCACTGCAAAATACTTGGTCATACTTATGACTCACGACTTACCTGGAAACAACATCTACTAGAATTAAAAGGTGAATGTATTAAGAGGATCAACATAATTAAAACCCTCTCACATTTTCATTGAGGTGCCGACGAAAATTCCCTTCTTAAAGTATATAGATCGCTTATACGCTCCAAGCTGAATTATGGTTGCTACATATATATATCAGCTTCCAAAACATACACTGACCTCTTAAACCCCATACACAATACAGCTCTACGTCTCTGCCTAGGAGCCTTCCGATCTACCCCTGCTGAAAACCCTTATTGTGAAGCCAATGAACCACCCCTTTGGTCAAGACGACAACAGCTACTCCTCTCTTACGCAGGCTCCGTTTCCGCGAACCCCCATAATCCAGTATACCCCATTTTTATCTCACCGACATCTACCTCACACAACGCACACCCAATATCATCAATTAAACCCATTCCATCAGTGCTAGCACAGCTACTTAATGACAAATCTACGGCAAACAACTCCTCTCCCACTACCCCAGACTTCCCCTTGGGTCATTATCAGTCCTCAGCTCAATACATCACTTGCAAGATACGACAAACATATATCACCAAGTGAACTCATAATGAAAGCTTTTAATAACATCATACTAACAAATAAATATGATCTAGTTGTATATACTGATGCCTCAAAACATGAAACAGGAGTAGACTGCTCTGTTACAACGTCCCATTCTCATATTAACTCCTCCCTTATCCCTCTTTTATGCAGCGTCCATACTGGCGAATTGTTTAGCATACTTCAAGCCCTCAAACATATCACTTTAACAAATGAGCATGTAGCTATATGCACAGACTCACTAGCCTCTATCCAGACTATCCAAAATATATTTACCAAACATCCAATTGCCCAAAATATCCAAGATACTCACCACCAGCTTATCACTCCCCAAGATATATCAGTTACTATAATTGGACTACCATCCCACATTGGTATAGCAGGCAATGAACTCGCTGATCATTACGCGAAAATTGCCTCCACTCACATTACTGACAATATCCAAATATGTAATGACTTGAAGGCACACATCAAAAAACGAACGGAAATTATATGGCAACAGCACTGGGATACAAACCGCTCTTTTTTACACGAAATACAGCCGTCAATCAATAGCTCTCTCCTTGCTCCTACAGAACGTACAAGGCGAGATCTAGCCATAATAAGGAGACTACGCATCGGACATTCTTAGTTAACGCATGGATACCTAATGACATCCAGCAACCGAACCTATTGTCAAATTTGTCAATGGCATTTGACAATGAAACACATTTTAACTGAGTGTTACCAGTTCTCAGCCAGGAGACAACATTGCCACCTCTCATGAAGCCTACGATATATGCTAAATAATCCAGAGCAAATTAACAGCCTACTGCAATTCCTCAAAGATGTGCAGCTTTACAACAAAATTTAACCAAACCTACATATGATATTATTGTCTTATTGTATTTTATATAGCAATGTAATCGTTTTGTGCAACTGGCCATAGTCACCGAGCACGTTAATTTTAATAAAAAAAAATCCATTTGTACAATTCAGTTGTAAATTTGTATATAATAAACTATAATTTCGACATTAAAGTTGTCAGATTAAGATTATTAATATAGTCGATACATCTACTGCAGTCGACAAAGTTCAATTAATTAATAATCAAAAACAATTCTGGTTATGGCTGACAGTATCGAATGCCTTCTTCCAGTCCACGAATACACATAGTGATGGTAACTTTTCGCCTACATATTTACCGATTTTATTGGTAAGCAGTATTATTGCATCTTCAGTTGACTTAGCCTTTTGAAATCCGAATTGATTTTTTGATAAAATGTTATATTTTATTAGATTAATTTCAATGCGTGACTTCAAAATGGTTTCGAATGTTTTTGCAAAATTTGTAATTTCAGATATTGGGCGGGAGTTATCTACTTTGAGTTTATTACCAGACTTGAATATTAGTGACATGATAGCACATTTGAATGTCCAAATCCCACTACTGAATGACCAGTTTATTAGATATGTCAATAGAATTGCCAGTTCTTTTGCTACCAGTATAATAGTTTCAATTCCGAGAGGTTTTTTGTTCTTTAAGTTCAGCTCAGTTTTTTCTATGCAAAAGGAATTCATAAGTTTGGTTTTCGTTTTTTTTTGTAGTTTGGGCTTTCTCGTATTTCATTCGCCAGAATTTTACCAATTTCACTATATTGTTCAATAAACTTCTTGGCATTTTTTTGGTCAGTAATCAGTGAGCCGTCATTACATTGAACATCTTTGACTGTATAGTCGTAAGTTCCTTCATTTGTCATTTCCGAAGTTTAGGGGATTCTCTTTTATGTTTTCCTATTTTGTTTCTATAAAAATCTATTTTTGCTCCTTCCATTATTTTTTTAGTCTATTTTTATATTGTTTATATTTTGTTTCATTTGTTTCTGTTAGTTTCCCTTTAATTGCTTTATAAATATTGTGTTTTTTATGAGTGGACTTAAGTATACCATTAGTAATGCCCGGATTTCTTTTTATGTTTTTCCTACCAACCATAATTTTGTTTGTACTTTTTTCCACAATTTGCTTGGTTTCTCTTCACATATATTAAATTTTCAATTTTTGGTATGAATGGATGTTTTATACTTAATCATTCTGATATTTTTTCTGTATTTCAGGTGAATTAATTTCTTGTGCAATACAGAAGTGATCAGTTATATCTGTTTATACGACGAATGAATTGTATTTGAAGGTATACTTCATGAAACAATGATCTATACCTGTACCAGAGTTGATCGTTGTTACAGAATTTATATAAAATATGTACCGACCAGCACTAAGTGTAACCGAATAGTTATTTGTGATATCATCATTCTCCATTAAGTTATTGTTGATATCTCCTATCAGAATGTTGTCTTCACAAGATTCTAGAAATTATGATAAACTTTCAGTTAAATTGTTGGTAGATGTAGATTATGATCAGTAAATAGATGTTAAATGTATACTTTTATAGTGAAGTTTGACTTTCAGCTGTATACTTTCAATTCCATTTGATAGATATATTTTATCATGAGTGAAATATAGTTTATTTTTTATAAAAACTATTACTCCATCATTTTGTTTCACGTTACATAATTACAGATTAATTTCATCTATAATTATACCCGTTCGTATTATATGAGTCTATTTTGGATTGTTACCTATGATATGTGTACATAGATGCAGTAAAATATTTCATAATTAAAAAATTTCCTGAAGTCATAAGTTTGTACATTTTAATTACACAATTCAAATAATTAGAGTAAATTTAAATGGCGCAATTGAACCCTACCTTTTGATAGAGTTTGTTATACATGCTTAACGTTTATTCAATCACAAATAATTAAATAATAAATAGATATAGAATACATAATAAATATATTATATCATAACAAATTGTCACAAAAAACGTTGGGCAATTATAATATTATATATAATTATATAACAATATATATATATATATATATATATATATATATATATATATATATATATATGTATATAAATTATTTGTTTTTCTTTAACATTATGTATAATTTTTTTCAACGTGGCAACGTGGCATTTTATTAGTGACAACCTTCGAAATTTGATCTGCGAAATAACCCAAATTTTGGGAGTTGCAATCAAAATAAAATTGTTAAAAATACATAGTGTGTCTCAGAAAAGTGTTGGTTCAGATAACCGGACAAAGAAAGACCTTCAAGAAAGACCTTCATTACGAGCAGTAAGTGAAATATCAAGTTATAAAAATATTTATTTCGATTCATAACAAATAAAATCTGGCAAAAACACGAAACGATGAGAACTAAATTACAAGTAATTAGCAACAAGTACTTTCGTTTTGCATTAAAGTGTTGCCGATTCAAATTAGAATCAAGAAAAATAGGGAAATATCTAAAAACTGTAACTCCTGTCTTTATTTCTAAATTTAGTGTCCGGATTGTGGTTGCACATATATCTCCGATACAAAGTTTGGTATCCGAAGGGTTGACCTGTACCGGCTTTTTTGCGCGGTGGAAGACAGTAGTGGCGATGAACATACCACAGATGATGGCAAAAAAAGAAAAATATAAAAGGGCTGGAGGAGTTCCTTGGAAGATCGTCAAAAACGCTTAGAACGCCAGATAGAAGGGAAAAAACGGATGATAAACTCAACGAAATAATAAAAATGATACAGAACTTCCAAAAAGATGTTAAAAGAGATTTGAAAGAGATTAGAGAAGAGCAAATGATGTATAGAGAGGAACTAAAGAAAATTAAAGAAGAGAACAAGTTACTACATACTGTAGCAATAAGACAATTTTTGAATGAATCATTCAATGGAAAATGGATAGGACGTTACTCAGAGTATCCAATGCCAGCGCGCTCACCAGTTTTAACCCCAATGGATTTCTTCTTATGGGGTTTATTGAAGAACAAAGTTTACAAACATCATCCATTTAGAGATAGAGAACATTTAAAAAATGTAATTACTAATTGTGTCAGGGCCAATCAACCGGAGCAAATTACGAATACAGGATTGTGTAAGAAGAACCGAACTGTGCATGTTGCGGGATGGACATCATACTGAAATGTAAAATACTTCTTTCGGAAACATGCTTTTGTTTTTAAAGCGAATATAAGAATTATTTTGGACATGAAAATCTCCAGAAAATCAATGAGTTTGTTGCGAAATACCTATTTTATTTAGATGTTTTGTGATTTGATATTATTGAATATTAAGTTCTTGTTACTAAACTGTATAATTTTGAGTAATTTTCGGTGTTAACAAAAAACGAAAATAACTTTGCACCAAAAAATTTGAAAATTATTTTACTCCTCAGAAAAATTGACCGTGGTTAACACATTTGTTATGTCATTTGAAATACTATAAACTTTTTTAATAAACCGTCGTATACAGGATGTTGTTTATTTATCGTTTTAGCAAATAATTTTTTTCGTAGTCCCCATTTAAAAAAAATGGGTAAAAAAATGAAACTTCACTAAGATGGCCATGACTTCAAAACTAGATGTATTTTTTGATGCTGAACAACTTTTCTGAATAACATATCCCTAGATTTTTTAAAATAAGAGTACTTTACTCTTGTCTTAAAATCAAATATTTGAAGGCTCCTCGTATATTACGTGTGTTTTACTGTATTTTGTTGGTGCATGTTTAGTTTTAGGGGATGCACAAACTTTTATCAAGAATAACTTTTCGTCGAAAAACCCTTAATAAATAAGTTTCCCATATGGTGCATACTTTGGGGATGACATTGTATATGGCTTAACACCTCATGTGAGGCTTCGCCGCTTTCGCTACCTAAATCCATTTATCGGAGTGGATCAGTCACCATCATCATTGTATTTGTTCACTGATGTGTCTCCGCTTCTCCCTGTCTTTTACTTTTTCCTTCCACTTTATAATTTCTGCCCTGCTTATGTCCTCTTCTACCTCTGCCAACCATTCCGATCCAGGTCTTCCATGTCTTCTTTTTCCCCCTGCTTGCCATTGTAACATTGCTTTTGTTACTGATTCTGGTCTTTGTCTCCAAATATGTCCCAGCCAGTTTATTTTTTGGACCTTAATTTTCTTTACTACCTCTTCTCCATCCAGCTCTTCTAGAATCGCTTGGTTTATTTTTCTTCTGTATTCTTGCTTCCCTATCTTCACTGGACCCAATATTGTTCGTATTATCTTTCTCTCATTCATTCTCAACTTGTCTTCCTCTTTCTTTGTCATTGTAACCGTTTCTGCTGCATTCATTAATATGGGTCTTATTATGGTTTTATATGTGTTCATTTCTGTTTTCTTGGTTAATATTTTACTTTCCAACAGACTCTTATTTGCTTGGTACGCTCTGTTTATGGCTATTATTTTTTCGTCGGTTTTCGTCTCTCTTTCCCCTGTATTGTCTATCATTACTCCTAAGAATTTAAAGTTTTGTACATCTTCGAACTTTTTGTTTCTTATTTTCATTTCTTCATTTTGTTCTGTTCCCAAATCTCAATATTTTAGATTTCTTCTCATTAATTTTTAATCCTATGTTCATCCCTTGTTCTTCAATCTCTTTCAGCAGTTCTTCCATGCTTTTCTTTCTTTTTGCCACTAGAACATTGTCATCTGCATATCCAATTATTGGTCTTCCTGTTGTTCTCAGATTTTCTTTTTGTATCTTTCTTAAAACGAATTGTAGATCTAGATTGAATAGCGTAGATGATAGTGAATCACCTTGTCTTACACCTTTGGTTTTTTCGAATTCTTCCGTTCCCCCTTTTTGTGTCAAAATACTAACTTTTGATTGTTTCATTGTCATCTCTATAAAGTTTCCTATTTTTTCACTTACGCCTTGTTCTTTTAAAGCTTTCTTAATTTCGTTCCTCTTTACTGAAACAAAGGCTTACTCGAAGTCTAAAAATAACATTTCTATTTCACATTTCTATTTCATATTGATATTCCTCTGCTTTTCCATAATTTCCTTAATATTATGTATTGCATCTGTTATTGCTCTGCCTCTCACGAATCCGCATTAATATTGTCCTACGATATTATTAGCTTCAGCTATTAGTCGTCTTTGTATTATCGATAATAATATTTTATAGGCCAGACTTAATAGTGAGATACTTCTATAATTCTTGCATTCTTGCTGATCTACTTTTTTGTGTATTGTTATGATTTGTCTAATTTCCCTCTCCTTAGGCATTTTTTCCTCTTTTCATATTTTTTCAATCAGTATATGTATTCTTTCGTGCAGCATTTCTCCTCCTTATTTAATTAATTTCAAATTTATTCCATCCTTTCCAGCTGCCTTTCAGTTGTTACCTCTCATTATAATCTCTTTTACTTCCTCTAGTGTTGGTTCTTGTACCATAATGCTTTCTTCTTCTTCTCTTTCATTTTCTGTCATTCGTTCAGTTAGTAATTCTTTAAAGTATGCCGTGCATATTTCCTTGTATTGTTTTCCCTGTTCCAGAATTTTTCCTTTATGCCTTTTAATTTTTGTTTTAAAAACCCTATTATTTTTTGTGTACCTATTCCATTTCTCGTTCTCTATTTCCTGTATTTTCAAGTCCATCCATAGCCTTTTTCTCTTTGTGATTATTTTATTACTCTCCTTCCTTATTGTTGTATATTTTTCTCTATTTTCTGGTTTGCTTGTTCTTATCCATTTCAATCTAGCTTCCGTTTTTGTCTCCACTATTTCTTGACATTCATTATTATATCATTCTTTATTCTTCCCCATTTTCTTTCCAACCATTATTTCTTTTGCTGCCTCTTGTATGCCTTTTTTATAATAATCCATTCTTCCTTCGCATCATCATATTTTTTACTCTGCTGTTAGGTACTTTTTTAATTGTCCTACATCATTTTTGTTTGATTATCTGCTAATTTTTCAATGTCCCATTTTATTTGTTTTATTTTGGACATAACCATATAAATGGTCTGTGTGTGTCTTTATTTATGAGTAAGTGATCTATTTGAGAACGTACTTGCTGATCTGGTGTTGTCCATGTTATTTTGTGTTTGTCGTGATGTGGAAATTTTGTGCTGTTCGTTCATGTTCGTTCTGGTTGTTAAGCTGCATAATCGCTGTCCGTTGTCATTGGTTCTATCATGTATTGCATGTTTTCCTGCTACTAGCTCGATGTGTTGCTCTTATCCTATTTTCCCTAGTACCATGATCGTGTCCTCCTTAGGAATCTTTTGTATCTCATCCTCTATTTATTCGTACCATCTATCTTTTTCTTCCATGCTTGCCGTTTCCATCGGTGCATATAAGTTTAGTAATGATAGACTGGACGGTTTTGCTTCTATCCTCAACTATGCAAGTCTTTCGTTTATTGGTAGGAATTCTAGTATATTTTGCTTTATGTCTCCAAATATCATGGAAGCTACTCCATATCGTTCTTACCTCTCGCTCCCGAGTATTTAAGACTAAAGTTTTTGCTTTCTATTTTCCCTTTTCCCTTCCATCGGATTTCTTGCAAAGCTGCTACGCTTATTCCATATCTTTCCAATTCCGATCCTATCTCTTGCATTTTTCCTGCCGATAACATTGTCCTAACATTCCATGTGCTTATTTTTATTGTTTTGTATTTTGAAATTTGTTTTCTTTTTTTAGTCTTACGGTTTTGATCTCTTTTTATTCTAGTTATTTCCTTTTCATGTTCTTGTTCGTGCACAGCCGTCATTTCTTTCATTTCATCTTCGTTTGCTAGTTTTTGGATTGATTTTCTTAATTTCACTTTCCTTGTAGTCCCATCTCCATTGTTCTTCGTTTATAGTTATTTTGTTATATCCGATTTTAACCATATTTTCTCTTTGCCTCTTTGCCATTGCTATGTCTCTCATTCGCTTTTGTTTCAATCTCTCCATTTCCGTTAAGTCGTTATTGATGTATACTCTGACGTCTTTGCTGCTCTTCAGTTTATTTTGATTCTGCATTATTTTTTCTTCCACTTAACTACACTTAACTTCTGTTTAGCAAAACACTCAATCGCATTTTTCAATATAACAGGTTCTTCCTCACCTATTGGTAGCCCACTTATCACCACGTTGTTTTTCTTTTTGTCTTTCTCCATCCATTCTATTGTTTTTTTATTTCATTTAATTCTTCTTTCGTTTTCGTTTTCCTTTTATACTGCTTCGTTTTCTCTTAGCCCTTGTTGTTCTACTCTGATTTGCTTTATTTCATTCTTTAGTTCTCTCTGCTCATAATTGATTCCTTCTATCCTTGTATTTATTGCTTTTATTTCACCCTGAATGTCTTCCTTGAATGTAATATTTTTACTATTTCCCCCATTTCTTAGTTTTTATCTGGCGAGCACTCCTACACCTCACTATTTCTAAATATTGAAATATTTTCTCCTCCTCTAGCGATCCGTCGTGCTCTGGTTCATTTCTTTTTCTGCTCATTCATCCTATTTGGTGTTTTGTGCGTAATTTGTTACAGTGTGGGTCTACTTCGTTCATCCCCTACCCTATAACATAAACTGACCAAACACGTCTAGAGATTTCCGCTTGTCTTTTTAATGGACTCTCCCTGTTATACAATGATAAAATCTACTTATTTCAGTTTTCAGTCATAAAATCGAGCTAACCAAAATCTGATTATACTCATAAAATTTAATTAAATTAAAATTCTTGATCTGGCCCTGCTATATTTTAGGTAGACTTCAAGAATCTATGTGAGGTAAAGCTTTGATGGCTTATGTTTTCTGTTCCCTTTCTATTTTTATTTGGGAATTCATATTAGATATTATTATTATATGTAGATTATATCCCAATTTAAATTGAAATCGTAATATAAATGTAAGTTTTTTAATATGTATTCGGTATTTACAGTCTTAGTGGTTGTTATTACTTATATCACTACCTAAATTTTATTTCAATTTGTCTTACGCAAAAATAGTTAAAATTAGCTCACACATAAATTTCCGTTTACACCATTTCTACCATGTTTTGTAATAATGGAATAATTTGTTATTGTTTACTTCTTTATGTGAATTAATAGGTTTAACCTAGTAGATTTGAAACCTCAATTGATTCAGGAATTAATTTGATTTTATTTAATTTATTACTGTTTTTACGTTCCAAATCGATTCTGGTGGGTCGAATTAGGTACACTTACAGACAATTTGGAAGAGTTTCGAAGCGTATAAACTTAAATTACAGGCACTGCTAATTTTCTTTCCCGTGTAGTTAATTGAAGAATCAATACAAAAATTTATCCTGACTCTTCATGTATTGATAAATTTATTCCCTCCAACACGTCGTCAAATAATATGTTATTTCTGATTCCAAAACAAATAAATTATTGGAAAATGGTCGTGACCTGGATAATAACACAAAATAAATGTTGCACCTAGCTTTAACGGTACAATCAAATTCAATTATTCCCAATCCCTAATTTATCAGAAGTTATATGCTAAATGACATTAAAAGTGTTACAATCAGAAGAAATAATATCTTGACATCGATATTTTGGCTGTATCATTACCATATTTTTTAGAACAGGCTATGATAACAATATCAATGTTTTATCTTCGACCATGCTAACAAAAAAAAATTATCTTCCAGTTTTTTCCTGAAGATACCTGTTTACGAAAGCCAAATAGTATAGATATTAGATACTTTTAACTTGTCATAAGTTTTTATACGTATCCGTAAGTTATGTTGACGTAAAGAAGTTGTCAAGAAAACCATGTTAGCAGATAACTTATCGTATCGTGCTAAAACCAGGTTGGTCAAAGCACTATTCATTAGCAAAAGTAAGAAAATGAAACTAAAAATGAACTTTGTGGTTATAATCAAACCAAACCAATATCAAAGAAGACCTGTAAAATAGCACTAACTCCACTAATAACACAGAATACTGATTTAGGTCGGGATACGGATTCGTTTACGAATGCGGAGAAGGGACGTAACAATCCGTTCAACGAATCGTATCGGCTGAGCCGTAACGGGTCTACACATGCGCAGTTCGTTACGGATACGGAAACATGAGAAATTTAATACAAGCTAATACTACTTAAAGTTAGTTATTGCGAGTTCGTCTACTTATGTTAAGCGTAACAAAATGCCTCAAGCTCGAAGACATCAACATTATTACCATGTTAGTGATTTCGACAGAATTAGAATTGTGGTCTATCGAGATGTTAGTTTATCTTATCGTGAAATTGCCTGTCGTGTCAACTGTACTGCGATGACGGTCATGCGTGTGTATCTTGTGTGGGCAGAAGGAGGTAGAGGAACACGAAGAAAACCAACTGATCTCCGTGGCGTACCAACGCGCGTTTAGATAGACGCTTCAGGCAACTAGCTCCGCGAGATCGTTTTGCTACTACCTCTTAAATTGATGACCTGTTACTATGCGTACATTATATCGCCGCATTCGAGATTTTGTTCTCTTTTCAAACCGTCCATGGTTAGTAATTTCTTTGACTGATGGCAATTGTCGTCAAGTTTTGAGCTGGTGCAGAGAACGGCAGCACTGGGAGGCAGAATGAAGTGATATCGTAATTACTTTAAGTGCAATAGTACAAAAGAATTCGTAATATGCTGTTCAGCAACGAATCGCGATTCTGTTTGGGTGCGCATGATGGTCGTAGAAGGGTAAGACGCTGCCATGGTAAGCGAAGTTATATTGAGTTTGCTGTTGAAAGGCACGTGCACAGGACTATTGGAGTAATGGTTTGGGGGCTACTGCTTATGGCAGGCGATCGGGTAGGGATGTCGGAAATGAAAATAAATATCGATATATCGATGTATCGATATTCATTTAAATATTGATGTATCGATATTTACTAAAATATCGATATTAGCATCAATATCTCAAGGGAAAAATATCGATATATCGGTTACATTTAAAAACAATGTTTTAAAATTCTTATGTATTTAATACAGGCTAGCTCAATAAATTCAACAGTAGTTTTCGTAAAAATTTAGATTACTTTTATGTTCAAAAATCTCAATAAATACGAAGGTATTTTATAAGTATTCTTTTTTATTAGACAAAATTACAAAAATATCAAAAAGTGAAAGGCTATCTTCTAACTCCAAGATATTCTATCATATCAAGCAAACCAGTATTTGTCCGGTAGTGAAAGTAGAAAAACTAGTCTTCACATGCTTCGCTGTCAGCCAGCTCCTATTGTTAGAAACCGCTAGATTTACGGCAGAAGCTACTCTCTCTCTCTCTCTGAAGGTACCAAGGAAGCCGTAGATGTCAAGTATTTAAGTGCCAAATTCGAAAGAACTGAGGTGAAATGTCTTGTGTCGAGCCAACATTTTATCGGGTTTTCCTTACAGGATAGATTTAGAGCATCTAGGTACTGCTTTAACTCGTCCGGCATTCTGTTACTTCCAGAGGCTACATTAGCTGCATTGCTGCTGACTACAGCAACTAGAAGCTTTTCGTGTCGAGACCACAGTAACTCTGATTCTGACGATAAAGAATTTTGTGTTTCAGAAGTTATGCCAGAATCAGCAATCAAATTGGACGCAAGCTGTCCTCGTCGCCTGTGTTCTCGCGTATTTCCTCTGATAGCTCAGTTATTGCCTTTGAAACGGCCAGTGGGGAACTGAAGTGCATACGCTTGAAACAAGGATCTAATATCTTAGCTTTTTTCCAAGTATGAATTTTCTTCCAGGGGCCTTAGTCGTGTAGTAACCTCTAGCAACAACTTATTTTTTACGGCAATACTTAATAGTGTTGACAGTTTTTCGTGTTCCAGTCCTTGTGCCAGCAAATTAGTAATTGGTATTGCTAAACTAGCACTTACATAATGATGGTCACTAATGTCTTTAGTGGCCTGCTTAAATGGTGTAAGCAATGTTATTAGCTCTCGGAAGCCATTCAGCTGCGATGATAGCATATCTGGCGCATTTCTCCTACCAGATAAAATTTTAGCCACTATAGCTGCCAGCTTATTAAATCTTTCTAACATATCTAGGCACGAATTCCATCAAGTACTGACCGACTGAAAGAGTGTGAGCAATTCCCGTCTCTGTTGCTCTGCTCTTAATTCATCCATAGCATTGACAGATTGCTTAAAATATGTCACAATAGATTTCACCTGATTTGCCAGCTCCAGAACAGATGCATTATCTTTCGTCAATGCGGCATCTACTATCAAATTGTTCAAATGTGCCATACAAGGGATTCTCTTGTCCCCCAAGATTTTCTTCACTGCTGATACCATGTTACTACCACTACCTGTTGTCATTGAATGGATACTTGTCTTTTCTATTGAAAACTCCTTTAAAATATCTTCGAAACATTCTCGTATGTAATCAGCTGTGTGTGTCTATAAAAAAAAATATTAATTTCAGCACAAAAAATTGAACACACGATGTTTTGTAGATACGGCTGTTTTTTGATATTCTTCAAAATGAATTCTACATATAAAACATACATACTTACTTAATACATCCTCTGTGCTGTCAGCGTCACTGTCTCTAGCTCCGGAACAGAGTTTTCTGAGGCATTCAAAAAATGCGCTGTCATAACTAGAAAACTCCTTGTGGAGTTAGTGGGTGTTAATATATCACTTGTCAATGTTATATTTTCAGTCTCACTTAGTTTATTTTTTAAGATAGCTTTCGTAGTAGTATATCGCGGTTCAACTAAGCTGGTTACCTACAATGAATATGAACAAAGATGATAATGAAAATACAAAAAGACAAAATAGAACATAAATAAAATATTTTTGTTTGATTACTGTAGCTTGTAGCGTGGACAAATAACGCTCGTGAATTTTTGCAATCTAGGTTTTTCTACGCAGGAAAAAGGCATGTTGTCTTTGCAGAAGTAAAATGTTCCTGCAATTTTAGAGAAAAACTTATTCTGACATCACACACGATAACCCATATCTTATATAGCGAGCAGTGCCCAAATTGTGAGCCTGGATCTGCAGTACCTAATTGAAACCTGCCAACTTGTCAAATCCCCGTGAAAGAATAAATAATGATATAGGTCTGCTGTTATAGCTTCTACCTATGTATATAGTTACGCTATAGATACCAAGTTTAGAACCAGCGTACAATAATAAAACGAGTGAATTTCCCCTAAAAAAAACCTAAATCTCAACTTGTTTAAAAACTTACCGCGTGGTAAAACTTCCTTTCTCCGGTCTTCGAATTACTGCCTGCTTTCACTATCTTTCGAAAAACGGCGGGTAACGCTAGTAACCGGTATCGAACTATGTAGAACTTCGCGTAGAGAGCGAGTTTTCCCGTTTTATGTTACCGACGGGGGACAGTGTTCACCATCAAGGATATCTAAGTATCCCTATTACACCCTGACACAACGGAGAAAAACTTCTCCTCTGAAGCCGCTAACACCAAGAAAACTGATACCCGTTACCGTGACAGGGAAATGATTTTTCCCTTCGCGTTTGTCTCCCCGATACTGTCTGTCTCCCTGAGTGCTCTGTACTTGGTTTTTCCTATACCCCCGAATTAGGTTTGGGTTTTTTTTGTTGAATTGCAAAAATCCATTTTTTGTTTTGAAGCGGCCTCAATTTTTCGATATTAACTAGTAGTATACAAAACAATTATTTAATTTTGACCTAGTAAAATGTTTTATTTGATTCAAATCTGTTATGGTTTTGTATCATTTTTATAAACAAAAAGTGGGTCGCATTCCACTTTTTAATTATATTTGAAATAAAATATGTCTTACCGTGTGTTCTGAAAGTTACTAATTCAAATTTGTCTATTTGGTATTCGCATTTATTACAGAACTTGCTGTTGAAGAAGTAGGTGAACAAGTTCCGAATGACAGTCTTCGTTGTTGTTACAATGCGAGCTTTTTAGTTTTTTGTTCTGAATCCAAGATTGACTTACTACCAGCATTTGTAAACTTTGAGAATGCATGGTAATGCTTGTTTCGTAAATGTGCTGCTGAATTTGTTGTATTGCCACTAGTTTTATAATTTTTACCACACAAATTACAAGTAACATTATCTTTATTGGTCTTTTTAAAAAAATTCCACACAGCACTACTGCTAGACGACGACATAATTAACGTTGCAAAACACAAATTCCGAATTCGAAAAAAGTAAACGGTAAACAATTCACGAGATTGAGGTTATTCAGCTGCCGAGATCACTCGCAAAATGACGGATGACAGACGACTGTTACATCTACATACACATAACATAATACTCAACAGTCAACAGTCATAGACAATCTGTTTTACGGTTTTGGACCAAAGTCCAAGGTTACTAAAACTTTAGTAACTTTGCATAGAAAAAAATTATATCGTTTTCGATATTGGACATTTTGTGGCGATGTATTGATACATCGGATCAACACATATCGGTATGCGGTATGCGATATATTGAATTAAAAAATATCTTTATATCGATACTTTTTCTGCAAGCATTTGATTACCACTAGTGTTCTTTCGAGGCAGTATGACAGCTGGGCGTTATGTTAATGATGTCCTACAAACCCTTTACTACCTTGTCAAGACAACGCACGTCCACATATTGCACGTCGAACTATGGACTTCCTATAAGAAGCTGGCGTAAATGTTCTGCCGTGGCCACCCCGGTCACCAGATTTAGATTCCATCGAACATGTGTGGCATATGGTGGTGAGGAGATTGTTCAATATGAACCACACTCCACAGACTCTGGCGCAGTTAATCCACGACGTTCAAGTTGCTTGGAACGAGGTGACACAAGCCGACATCATCCTTTTGTTGATGACAAGACGTGTACAGGAGTGTATTCAGCTACAGGGCACATTATTAATTTTTTTCTGAGTACATGTCAATAAAATTTCTTGTTAATATTATTATTTCATTCTTGATGTAAGGCACATAACCAAAAAATCAAGGTCGATAAATTATTCCTATTTGGTGTAACACTTCTAATGCCACTGAGTATATATAAAGGATTGAGTTTGTTTTGTGTTCAACCGTAGTCTTTCAACGTTTCATTTTAATTTTAAGTGATCCCTTTTCATTTTGATCGGAAGTTTACTGTCTTTCCCAGTGTTCTTATACAAAATTATATCGTCAGCGAATTGCCATTATTTGTTTTTCATTCTGAATTTCATCTAAATCGATTTTTAAATAGAAGAGGAAGGTAGGTACATAACAAATAATATTCAATTAGCTGTTCAAACAACATCGACCTCGGTTTTGTTCCATGGCTGAGTTATGGAATTATATGAATTCATAATTCCATTTTACGTATCTCCCAACTAAAATGTCATTATCTTAAAAGTTATGATTGCAAATAATGTAAATTATCACAGCCAATTTGTTATCAATTTTCTCATCCAATGGAGGAGATTTAATGAAAATATACTTTATTTTGAATTTTGTCGCGCTCCATATAGTAGTGACATATGGAATATATTTTATTTCATCTACTATGACTGTCTGATACGACGTACGTCAGAAGGCAGGTGTCTATAAGAAAATAAAGTCACAGATAATCCGCCAATCACTTATTTGAGTTCTTAAAGTAAAATCCAAATTCATAAAAAATAGTTCAGATACGAATTTAGCAATAATTTATTTTGTTTCATTTAATTCTTCTCGTTATTGCCTACGCTTGTGAATGCTGCTTTTGCGCCACACTGTATATCACCGGAGTCAGTTATTCGTTGAAAGTTAGTTAGTTCCGCTACAATTCCGAATTCGCTTAGACCGCATGTGTTCCCATGTGTTCCCAGTACTGGTTAGCAAGAGGAATCGCACCTTATCACAGGTTAGTGGGCAAAGTTTAAGGCAATAATTAATTACAGTTCATTTGTTATTGCCATTTGTATATTTTTTTGAGCTATTCGTGACAAGTTGTGTTAAAAGGAATTGACGTTTAGAATAAACTTTGAATGTCGTTTTTTTGTTTTCAAGTACGAGTTTTGTATTTGTAAAAAAATGTCGAAGAAATAATAATATAATAAATCTTTGTTTTCAGAGCAACACATAGTTTATTTAGTCAATCCAAAGAAAAAGAATGAACAATTTTATATACACGGGGCGATTCATTACTAATTGGATTTATTCACTAGCCAAATGGACCAATGACAGGGAATAATACCGCCGCAGC
The DNA here is from genome assembly GCA_963921935.1 of Galeruca laticollis. Taxonomy (NCBI): domain Eukaryota; kingdom Metazoa; phylum Arthropoda; class Insecta; order Coleoptera; family Chrysomelidae; genus Galeruca; species Galeruca laticollis. The sequence goes on along the minus strand of OY998176.1, from coordinate 145,654,229 downwards.
TGTACTCGCTTGAATTTGCTTGATCGTCAATCCAAAGAAAGATAATGAATAATGTTATATATACAGGGTGATTCATTACTAATTGGATTTATTCACTAACCAATTGGTCGGATGACAGGGAATAATACAACAGCAGCTGCACCACCCGCTTCCCTTTGCTTGATCGTTTTTATTGTTATTCAACGCCGAACCGGGCTGAAAATATCAAGTCACTGCAAGCTCGTCTTCTCAGACATGAGCAAGTCCACCGCCATCATCTAAGATCCATTTCTATACACTAAAATGTCCTTCTTTTCAAGAAAAATTCCAAAAATTCTAACAAATCATAAACTCTTATCAATCCCTCTCCCAAGGGCAAAGTATCGAGGAATCCGGTTAGATGACAAGCTAACCTGAAATAGCCATCTAGCGAGCATCACAAGCCGTTCTCAGATTACGCTAATGACGATTAGACGAGCAATTGGGTGCACCTGGGGACTAACTCCGACAATGGTAAACTGGTTGTACACCAGAGTAATCAGACCAATGCTGGTGTATGGTGCGATCGCATGGTGGCCTAAAGTTCAGCAAAGCACAGCCGCCAAAACGCGTTCGAAAGTGCAGCGAGCTGCGTTTATGAGCATTACAGGCGCCATGAAGGGCACCCCAACCACTGCATTAGAAATACTGCTAAACATCCCACCATTAGATCTCTATATACAGGGGGAGGCTAAAATGGCTGCATACAGAATGCAGTGCGATGGCAACTGGTGCAAGAACCATGCTATGAAACATACTAAAATACACGACAACATGAAGTGTGACATAATCGAAATGCCACCTGACAGAATGCCCAAGGTCGTGGAAACTGAGATACCATATCGTGTCAACTTGACTGGCAGATCCAAATGGGCCCAGGGAGAACCTCAACGGATGTTGAACAGTATCACCAGGTACACTGACGGGTCAAAGACCCTAACGGGTGCAGGAGCAGGCGTTTACGGCGTCAGACCCAGGCAAAGGATAAGTGTTTGCCTTGGCAAAATGACGACTGTATTTCAAGCAGAAATAGCTGCACTAATCGAATGCGGCAGAACATGCATAGACAGGAAATATAACAAAGAGACTATCTATGTGAACACGGACAGTCGAGCGGCCCTTTTGGCCCTAGTAAGCCACAGCTATACGTCGAAGATAGTGTGGGACTGTCACAATACCTTGAAAACCTTGGCAAAAGACAATAGAGTAATTCTTACTTGGGTGCCAAGCCATACAGGGGTAGCTGGAAATGAGGCAGCTGATAAGTGTGCCGCAAAAGGATCTCATCTCACCCTCATGGGACCAGAACCAGCATACGGCGTTCCATACAGCGCCGTACGAAAAACTGTTTCCAGCTGGGGGTGGCTTGAATACCAAAAGCGCCGGAACAGAATAACGGGACATGCTCAGACCAAAAGAATGCTAAAAGGACCATCGAGTTCCAACGCAGCAAATGCTTTTAGACTGGGTAGGAAAGAACTGCGAAAGGTGGTAGGATTCATAACTGACCACTGGATATTCAACGCACACGTAGTGAAAATGGGGATGGGGATTGAAATAACAAATCCAATTTACAGGATGTGTGGAGAAGTAGAAGAAACCGCAAAGCACGTGGTCTTCGATTGCCCTGCCCCGTGCAGAAGGCGAGCCTCCTGTCTAGATATCTTGCTAGGCACAAATCAGGAGGGAATGCAGGAAAACATAGTCCGACGAATCTCAATGTTCGGTAAGAATTTAGGATGGGACTCTGCTTAATACCTGTGAGTGGGGGTGCACAATAAGCCAATCAATGGCTGAGCGGCAAGAATTAGGGCACCTGAACCCTAACCCCCTCGTGACTAACAAAAACCCCTCTCCCAAGACGCCGGAGATACACCAAATCCCCGAAAGTAACATCGAATTCTCTACTTCTTAAAATTTGGGCACCTAGCCAGCCCTATATCTAAGTATCCGCAATATAGCGTCGTCTCTCACGAGATGGCAAAACCGAATTCTAGAAACTTTTTGTTACCACTTTCCATACACATTTAAAACCACGCTACTGTAAGATGGGGTGAAATTGATAGTTTTCTCAAGTTTTCGAATAATATAATTGAACCTATAAAGATTTTCAGGAGAATAAAAATTCTACACGATTTCTATATCCATATATTCTTGCGTAGTATTTATATTATATCATGAACAGAATTATTTCTATAATACATCTTCACATAGATAACTGGTAATTTATCCCAAAAATCAAACGTTATGTATACCTATATACTGATCCTATGCAATATAGAAATAAACAATTGACAAATCATTGATGAATAAACGTTAGCGTACTTTATTTATTAATATTTTTAATATACAGTTTATTCAAATGTACCTTTAAGACCATTTAATATAATAATTTGCTAGTTAGAACAACGCTAAATTATTTTATAATTTTTTTCAAGGTTAAAGTCAAATGTCAAATAAAAATACTCACAATAACCAACTGTATGATACTAAAAATTACTAAAAGGGTGTTCAAAGATATTTGACTGTAAACAATGTTATAATGAAGTCTCTTTTATATACGAATTATAATAGTAATTTGTGTCACAATTAGTCGTTTTGTACTAATAATGAAGTTTGCGCAACGAACCGCAAAGCGGTGAGTTGTGCAAATCACAAGTACTACAGAAAGTCATTGTGGCACAAGTCTTACACAATATTTTTTTATAATTTGCAATTATTCAGTTTTTTAATTCAAAATGAATTACATATAATCTCTGTTTTTAAACTAAGAGGAGAGGTTTGAATTTAAGTTGGCAATTATGTAGATTCCTGATTGGCCAGATCACAGATGGTTTTATTCTGCACTTTTGACATATTATGACCGAATAATTGTGTGAATTGTGAACAAACTTCCACTTAGGCAAACAGAGGATAATTATTTATTTAAAAAAGAGCTCCTTCCTATATTCTAACGTTCTATTTATATTATATCATGAACAGAATTATTTCTATAATACATCTTCACATAGATAACTGGTAATTTATCCCAAAAATCGAACGTTATGTAAACCTATATACTGATCCTATGCAATATAAAAATAAACAATTGACAAATCATTGATAAATAAACGTTAGCGTACTTTATTTATTAATATATAATTCATTCAAATTCACCTTTGAGACCATTTAATAAAATAATTTGATACCTTGAATAACGTTAGACCATTTTATATGTTCCAAGGTTAAAGTCAAATGTCAAATAAAAATATATACTACATACAATAGGGTAAAGTGGGGGAATACCGGCCCTGGGGGTAATAGCGGCCGCCAGGTCTCTCCCACCCCGATCAGAATTTTACAGCGCCTTAGCACGCCGACCACGTGATTGATCATATTATTCAATCAGTTTTACTTTAGACAGTGGAAGAGTACACCGCGTCGTTGCTAAAATGAGACATCGAAAAATTTACGTTTTATAGTAAGGGACGCTGATTTTCCGGCTTGTATATTTTAAAAACGGTAAGTTTTGAAAATATCCAGAATGTATTCGGTTAGGCTAAATCATGTTGGCTTTCATCCTATTTATTGAGAAATTACGCATGTTTCTCTGTTTTAAAAATGTTTATTGATTTTTAAACTTATTACGTTGGGGGTAATTACGGCCACCGGCCCTTTCAATATAATATGTTTTATCTTTTCAGATGGCACGGATATATCAACGCAAAGCAGCAAAATCATCATGGACTTCTGAGGCACTCCAAGCAGCTCTTTTGGCAATAGAAATGGGCGTGCTGTTCGGGAGGTTTCAAGAAGTTTTGGCATTGCAAGAGCGACACTTCAAGATCGACGTAGAACCGGCAATATGTCCAAGCCTCAACTAGGAAGACGTCCATTATTTACTGCGGAACAGGAGAACGGGAGAGAACTGGAGAAGCCAAATAATAACTCTTTCGAAGTTCTTTTATGGGATTTCGCTATCTCAGATCAAGCAAACCGCCTACACCTTTGCCAGATTTAATAATATAAAAAATCCATTTTAGGATGAATAGGAGACGGTAGGTCGAGATGGGCTAGAAGAATTTTTACGTGGAAATTCTAAGATTAGGTTAAGATAACCAGAATAAGCAAGCGTGAATCGTGTGACAGCATTCAACAGAGCAGAAATGGAAATTTTCTTCGCAAATCTTGGCAGTTTAATGGACAAATATAAATTTCCTGCGGGACGAATTTTCAACGCTGATGAAACTGGCATCACTACGGTGCAACGACCAAATAAAATTTACGCTAAAAGAGGTCAAAAAAGAGTAGGTTATTTAACTAGTTGGGAAAGAGGAAAAACTACCACGGTTATGTGCGCATTTAGCGCAAATGGAGTGTACGTGCCTCCCATGTTTATTTATGCAAGAAAGCGAATGGCCGAGCACTTAAAAAAATGGACCTCCACTTTATTACTGCTTAGATACCGTATGGATTACCGAAGACATGTTCCTTCAATAGTTGCAACACTTTAAGGTCTCTGTTCTGGTATTACTAGATAACCACTTTAGTCATTGCTCACTAAGTGCCTTCTGCAAGGAACAAGGAATTATTATGCTCACGATACCGCCGCATACGTCCCATCGAGTTCAACCACTAAATATAACTTTTTATGGACCTTTGAAGACGGCGTATAACTCAGAAGGTGATAAATTCATAATCACTCCTAACATCGTCGCAGATTTGTTTAACAAGGCGTTTGGAAGAGTTGCAACCATTGAAAGATCCACCAAAGGTTTCGAAGTAACAGGGATATTCCCTGTCAATCCAGATGTTTTTGATGAAGAAAATTTTGCGTCCGCTGAAAATCTAAACCCTACAAAATCAGATGAACCAATTGTTTCAAGAGAACGAACAGCTGAAAATAAAACAGTGGAGAAAGGGGAAGATTAAAAAGCAGAAGGAACAGAGATAACAAAACAAAATATTTCATTTGGAGAAATAATACCCATTCCAGGATGCTCTGGAACTAATACTGTTAAACGTAAGAAAGAAGGGAAGAAGCAACACTCTCTGATATTCACCTCTACCCCAATGAAAAACATTTTGGAGGCAAAAGAAAGAGCGAAGCGAACGAAACGTGAGATTGTGGAAGATTCAAAGGTTAAGAGAGTGGAAAAACGAGTTTTTGATACATTTGAGGACACCGAGACGAGACACATGTAAAAGAGAAACCAATCCTTAGAAATAAAACTGCGTTAGCCTACCATGACTGTCAGGTGAAAGAAGTGAAATCAGATTTCGAAATTTCTTCGGACCTTTGTATCATCTGCGGAGAGTTTGGTAAAAATCGGGAGCTATGGTTGAGATGTGTGAACTGCGCTGAAAGGGTTCACAAAGCTTGAACAGACGGAGAAACATAGAAAACATTCGTTTGTGATTTCTGTCAGTGATTCCTACCAATTTCGGGTAACGGCGGCCCCGGCTGCCATTACCTCCAAACTTCAGGGTAATATTTTGTTACAATTCCACTTAACATATCTTTGGTTCCTAATCGTCTTGTCTTTCATTTGGACCTCCTACCTATTTTTTCTAACAAAACAGAACTGAGTTGAAGTTTTTGCTCAGAGGGCCGCCATTCCCCCAGTTTCCCCTAACCCTATCTCCCCTATGACACTAAAAACTACTAAAAAAGTGTTCAAACTGACTTCATTGTGACAATGTAAACATTGTTATAATGAAGTCTCTTTTATACGCGAATTATAATAAAAAGATTTTTTAACGATTTCAACCCAGAAGTTTAATACTCACTCTCTTGTCATAATAAAAATATGTCAGAGTTGAAGTGTACAATAAGAGTGTTTTATACATATTTAGTTTATATACAGTGCTATTCAAAAGTCCCCTCCCCCCTCGTATCTTTTGAACGGCTACACTTACATTAATAAAATTTGGGGGGTGAAAATAAAGCGTTGTCAACTTCTCTACGAATGGTAACATGTGCCGTAATAGTAATAAATGACGTCACAGTGCCACTCTGGCCAATAATTTTAAATAGGACCTTATGGCAAGTGATATCTCGTTTGAAAGGCATTGACATTGGCTACATAGCCATATTAATTTTGTTTGGGTTTAAATGAATTTTGACGGATAAATTAAATAAATACCAAAATTATTATTTCACATTTGAATATTGAAGATTTTTCAGTCCGTCCCTGGTTAGTTGTCAAAAAAATTGACGTTTTCAATTTAATAGTATTTGTTGCTTTCTAAATAGCTTAAATATTTAATTTTATCATTGTTTAACGAGACGTTCAAGAGTTCACATAGACAAAATGGTATGTACTCATGCCGACAAAGTAGCAGCTATCTTAATAATTGGCGAATTTAGGAAGAATCTCCATGAAGCGGAACGTTTATTTAATGAGAGATACCCAGATCGCCATATCTCGAGAACTTATTTGAGGGAGCTTCTTCACAAGTTTGAAGCAACAGGTAGTGTTCAAGATGCCAAACGATCTGGTCGACCAACATTTAGTGATGATAAAAAATTGATATAGTTGCTGAAATGGTAGTAAACCCTACTTCCTCTTCAACTAAAGTTGCGTAAGTAAAAGTACAGTACAGAGAGGGTTGGCTAAAAATAAATTTCATCCATACAAGTTAAAAATGGTGCACCACCTTTCGGATGATGACGCCGACAGAAGACTCGAATTCTGTGAATGTATGACAAATAAAATTAGTCAAAACCCACATTACACAAAAACAATTGGTTTTAGTGACGAAAGTACTTTTTGCTTCAATGGAAATGTGAATACACAAAATGTATGGTATTGGAGTGACACAAATCCTCGCACCTTTCGTGAACAACATACCCAATTTCCAGAAAAAGTCAATGCTTGGGCAGGTACTTTGGGAAACCACATAGTTGGTCCTGTTTTCCTAAATTCAAATTTAAGCGGTGAAGTGTATCTGGAGATGTTACAAAATGGAATTGAGCCGTTAATTCTTGAAGTTCTGGAAGATAATCAAGATTAATTGGGCCATCTGGAAATAAGATTTCAAGAAGATGGTGCTCCTCCACATTATTATGGTGCAGTAAGACGTTACCTGGATAAAGAATATCGAGGTAGAAAGGCCACCTCGGTCAGCAGATCTGACACCATTAGATTTTTTTCTGTGGGGGTACTTGAAATCCGAGGTTTATACTACGGCACCAGATAGCATTGGCGTTTTGAAAGAAAGAAGTACTGAAGAATGCAATGCTATTTCAGCTGACACATTCGAACGAGTACGACAAGAGTTTACTAATAGGATGTATTACTGTCAGGAAGTAGACGGAGCACATTTCGAACGCTTGCTATAAGAATCTGAAACACAAACTGTGCTCTCAGGGTAAAAAAATATAAAAGAAAAGGAATAAAATAAAAAGAGAGTAGGTTTTTTCCAAACTGATAATGTGAATGGAAATAACAAAGCCAGTTCTCAGGGCTCTGTTATCAGAAAGAAGTTAGATAAACTAAGGAAAGAAAAGGAAGAGAAAAGAAATAAGGTGAAGATAAAATGAAATTTAATTAAGGACGCCACTAATTTTTGTTCCTAAACAAAATTAGAAAAAAATCATTCACATATATCAGCCAACTCTTAACTGCTGTTACCTGCTAGTTTTAATAAATGTTCACAAAAAATGTGCTGAAGGCAACTTTTTAGGTATTACCTGTATAATGAATAAAACTCCTGGATCAAAATATGTATAAATATAATGAAAGTAGAATAAACGAGTTATAAAATTTTATAAAAAGTGGTTAGTAGGTGTCAGTATGAGTGAACAAAAATAAATGTTGACCTTAAACGAACAGATAAAAATGATAGTGGTGAAGCCATTCAAAATAAAATTACTTAACTTAAGAGTTGTTGTTCGAAGGTTGTATTCCGGAAAATCTTCTTTAATTTTATAATTGTCTGTACTCTATACAGGTGAACAGCTGCGTCCTCGATAATCTCGTACAGTACAACCATTACTTGTAATGCCATGCTATTTGGAATTAATACAATAGCACACTTCTTATGTCAGGTACTTAGGTAGAATTTACTCACAAAAGTAGATTATTCCTGGAGTTTCCGCTACAATAACACAAAGTATGTTACAAAAAGACTTTACAATATAAAACGTATTCAGATATCTGTCCAGATAGATACATAAAACTTTCTTTATACTTTTTTTTACAATTATACATACTAGCTTAAGGATTAGTACTGGACAAAAACCTTTATCAGTTCTAGTAAATTTTGAACAGGAACAAAAAAAAGTGAAACATACCAGTAATCCCAGCGAATTTGTTCTTAGAGAACAAGTTTTATATTGGATAAAACTATTATCAGAATTTCTGCGTCAACTAACCTCTCGAAATATGTATCGTATAGTCGCGCATTCCGAATTACTATTGAGGATTTTTTTTTGGAACGAGTTAACCTTAACGTTAATTCCACCAACACTCAATTAGTTGAATTTAAAATATAGACTAGGAAGACGTGTGGTCTATTCCACCAATAAATTTAACATTCGTAGCAAAATTATTTAGTTAAATCAATATTCGAAATGTTTACTGCTAAGTTAACGTTTCAAATCCATTGTCGATATTTGAATAATTAAATTTAAAAAAATAAGGTCCTATTTAAAATTATTGGCCAGAGTGGCTCTGTGACGTCATCTATTACTATTACGTCACCTGTTACCATTCGTAGAGAAGTTTAGAACACTTTATTTCCACCCTCCAAATTTTATTAATGTAAGTGTAGCCGTTCAAAGGATACGAGGGGGGGAGGGGACTTTTGAATAGCACTGTATACGTTCGTCAAGTCTGTGTATGGAGAGATTTCCAACGCCAAGATATAAGAACGGTTTCACTATATAAAAGTCAAGTTTTGATCCCAAACATCCAATATTATCAGAATATAAACTCTGAATAGTTATTATATTGTTGATAATGCAATTTCCATGGTTTTTTATTAGAAAAGTAATTGCATATACTTTATATATTGAATCCAATACTAAACACTATTCTTTATTGCCTCAAATTAACAGTGTAATCCCCTGTGCGTGTTTAAAAAGTAACATAACGACTCAATAAATCGTTTCTTGGGACTTCACAAAAAAGTAAAATGCAGAAGCTACAGTTAATAAAAATAGGTAAAAAAACTTTTTAAGTTAAACGGTTTTATGTTAAACATACATTGCAATGTTTAAGATAAATGTACTAAAAACCAAAAAATAATAAAATAGATACAGTCGTGGGAATTATAAACATATGCATAGACTAGACTAAAATAAAACCGTGAGGCACGTTTTGTCGATTAAAGACAAACTACGAGCAGTGAAACGATTCCTCGCCAGCCAGCAGTGTGAATGTCCAACGATAAATTAGTTGAAACATCTCTTTTATTTACATGGAGTGTATAACTATTGGAATTTCCATGGGCAAGAAAATAGTAAGTAATTTCCTCACCGTCTGCGGGCCAACTGCCTAACGACGAATTAAACGATTCTTCTATCGCACATTAAGTCGATAATTTGTAGACAATTGACGTGCCCCACGGTTTTATTTTAGTCTAGTCTATGCATATGTTTATAATTCCCACGACTGTATCTATTTTATTATTTTTTTGGTTTTTAGTACATTTATCTTAAACATTGCAATGTATGTTTAACATAAAACCGTTTAACTTAAAAAGTTTTTTTACCTATTTTTATTTTTTGGTTTTTAGTTTTTATTTCGCATTCTGTTTAATTCATTTTGTGCTTCATTATTGCAAGGTTTCTTGCCCGTTAGTTTATTGCAGTCCAACTCTTTGGTAGCGGCGGCCATCTTAGATTTCAATTTTGCATAGTAAATTGTATTCTACTTGTTGAGACCTTTCATTTGATACCCATGTTGATGGGATTGATAAAACCTACTTTATCCGCCCTTTTGTAGAGGCCGTTATCTTGGATTTTAATTTTATATAGTATATTGTATTCTACTGGTTGAGCACTTTCATTTGATATCCATATTGATGGGATTGATAAAACCTACGTTATCCGCCATTTTGTAACGGCCGCCATCTTGGATTTAAATTTTTTATAGTATATTGTATTCTGCTTGTTGAACCCTTTCATTTGATACCCATGTTGATGGGATTGATAAAACCTACGTTATCCGCCATTTTGTAGCGGCCGCCATCTTGGATTTAATTTTTTTATAGTATATTGTATTCTGCTTGTTGGGCCCTTTCATTTGATACCCATATTGATGGGATTAATAAAACATAAATTATCCGCCATTTTGTAGCGGCGGCCATCTTGAATTTATAATGATAATGAATAAACATAATTGTATTGTCACCAAAATCCAAAGTGTATACAAAATTTCAGATTCATCGGTTGACAGGAAGAGGGTGAAATTTGAATTACTAAATTTGACCCAAGAATAAATAATAAAACAAACGGGGTGAGCTAAATAAAACCGTTTAAAAATGTGTTCTACTAGTTCACACCAATATTATCCACACAGCGTGATCCGTTTCGTTGATGTTAGATTATTTTTAAATAGCGGATTTGTTGATTTCCTAATTTTTTGATACGCCATTAAATCAAACATACAACAGTGAACACCGCGTGTCGCAGTTTTTATTAGTTTGAAAGTTATCGAAACATTAAACAAATAAAAATTTGATGTGAAGAAATTGTTTTTATGATTTATTACTAATATTTTATCTGGCAATCTTTTGTATCATGCTGTTATGACTTCACGCTATTGTTATTTGTTCCATAAATCCTATTATTCTACTCCTAATATCATTTAAACTGTCGGGATTTGTTTTAATGTTGGTGACGATCATTCGCTATTCTCTGTTTCATTTATATATTTATAGTTTTTTTTCTCTCACGCTCATAACCTACACGATATTATTCATTTTCGAGGCATTGAATTCATCCCCTTTTTGATGTGACTTGGCGTTAACAAAAAACAATCATAAATAATGGACAACAAAAACGAATGTATCTCCTTCGTCTGCAGTGAATATAGACGGAAAATCGATCAGTCTCTAGACACTAAATTTTCAGAAAAACCAATTTGACCTTAAACACTATAAATTACGAAAGATAAATAACAAACAATACAATAAGATTACTTACATAGTTAGATCGTCTCCTTCTCCAAAGAAGCTTCTGACAGGTACATAAATAAGTGTGGTAAGCAGCGGGATGCCCCATCCTATTAATATCATGCCCTTCAAGAGGTTCCTCTGGGAAATGAACGCCCAGACAAGGACAGTATGTAAGTAGAGGCCCTCACACAACATCCAAGAATAATTTGATATGAGACAGGCATAAAGAACGGTGTGGAGAGATTTACAAACCGCCTGAAACAAGTAATGATAACACAATTATAGGTATCTATACTAAATATAAAAATATATTAATATTTATGGACGTTTGAAAGAAAATAAGTTTTGTTAGAATTCTTTAGAAAATTTCAACACACATACTTGAAGGTGTCCTATAAATGTACTAATGTTTTTATACCTAGCGGCACCAAATTTTGAAAAATGTACTGTTAAAGATTATATATTTATTACGCGGACCCTATTCTGACCGACATTGAAGCGATAGTTTTATTAGACAACAACATGAATTTTTTTATAATAGAAGATATAACAGTTATATATCTATAAAAAAAACAGTGACAACCAGTATTCGTTTAATAAAAAAATTGATTGTACGATGAAATGGAACAATTTAATTTGTTTAAAACTTCATTATATTTAAAAAAATTAAATTGTTTTGCTTCATCGTTCAGTATGGATCTTCATCAAGTAAAAGTCGCATCTGTTCAACTTTTGATTGTTCTCAATATTTTTCTCGTGACCTGAGAAAACGAAAACGATGTAGCAACGTTGTACTGTGCGGATAATTTGAAAGATCGTAAAAGTAGGATATGATATAATTTGAAGAATGTCATCAGGTTATTAAAATACGTTGAGTATGAATATGTGTAATCAGTAGATACTAATCCAATTTCGTAAGAAGTTTTTATTTTTAACTTAAATTTTCTTTGTTAGACATTATTTTTTTTATTTATTTATATTTTCATACCGTTTTATCTTTGGCAAATTTGCATATCGTTATAATATTTTTTTCGTAATGCGCACTTTGGCATTATCTACTTTTTTACTAAACGTACCCAGTTTCAAACCTAAGATGGCAAGTAAAATCTGCCCTACTGGCTGCAACTCTTTTGTCAACACCATAGTGACCCGTGGAGTATTTCTTATTACTGACGCTAACCAGAACAAATGAAAGGATACATTACAAGTAACGAATGCACAGCTGTGACGATAGTTGAACCAGAAGCTCGTTAATAAATTTAGTATGGTTAATCAGTTTACGAGTGAGCCACGATCCACTAGAAAGACGTTTATTTGATTAATTATTGAAACACGCTCAAAATAATACGTTAATAAATTGTAAAGAAATCAAGTCAATCAAGGTTAATTTTTTCAATGTTAGTGATGTTGATGTACTAGGTAGGGGAGCGCCGGGAGGGTTTGGACAATTTTCAAATAAATAAATATGACGTGGACACGAATGAGAAATGACCTAAATTTTGAACCGTTTGATGTGGATGTCGTAGGGTGAGGGATACAGTTATTGGCCTCTTAAGCACTTTTTTTAGTTGCATTAATAATAAAATAATTTTGTGAACAAATGTTAAAATCTATTTTTTTTCTTCATACAAAATCATGTTTGTTGACTAACTTTTTAATTTTGTTTTTAGTATATAATAACAGTATTAATTACAAAAAGCAATTATTTGAGATAATGACAAAAATGATAGTAATTGACCGCTATCGGATAGTAATTGACCACCAGTAAGATAGTTATTGGCCGCGTGTTTTTATTATGGGTTCTTTCGGGATTTGAAATAGAAAATTTACAATAAACAATACAAATTTATTGAAATCAAGAAATGTAAGTACCAAACATGAACAGGAAGATATAAAAATCACAACAAAATACATTTAATCAATATCTTTTAAAAGTTTCGGTTTTCAAACATGTTTGACATGTAAAAATGTTTGAATTTGACTTGTGCATATTGTGTTTGTCAATGCAAGATAAATGATATGTTCTACTGCAATCATGGCATTGCATTCCACATCATGATTTATTTATATTTAAAATGCAACAGAAACAAAGACCAGTAAATAATTTCTGATTTTTAAACATTGAAGATACACTATCAATTTCATTTTTATTTGGCGAAACGTCTGCTAAAATGTTTTTTTTTACTCTGCCCCTCAACGTCTATTTTCCTTATAATATTTTTTAATCGTTCTTCTACTGCAGCTGGCTGCATTATTTGCTGAGATATAATATTAATTTTGGCACCTTTGGGATTTTTAGAACTTGTAGTCTGTTTAGCTTTTCTTTTAAACTGCTTTTCAAAAACATCCTTCTGTTTAGCAGACTTCTTTAACTCCCTTTCTTTCTTTCTTTTTATTTTCCTTTTCAGCAAACAGCTTCTGTTTATTTTCATCTTGGTCTTTTTTCCAAGTGGAAGATGTTAGTATAAAATATACTCTCTCAGTTGTTCTTGTGGTGTCGAAGGAAAATAAAGATATTGATCTAAGTTTTTTTTTCAAACTCAACTTCATTGTCTACAGTTTTTTAACAGCTATTTAATGGAACTTCATCTTAAATTTCATGCCAAATACCATTTTCTTCTATCATTATAGGCTCCAAATATCCACATGGTCAAGATTAACAATATCCTCATTGCAAGGCTCAGCAAGAGAAAAAACATTATTTGATATAAATCTTCCAGTCTCTGTGTTGTCACAAGTATCTTTACTATTATCAACTGAATAATCTGCAGCTTCTAAAACTTTAATTTTTTCCTCATGCGGCGTTTGTTTAGGATTATTTTCATTTGGTTCCAAATTTCTCTTATCCGTATTGTCGTAATTATCAACGGTATTGTTCGGATCTGCAGCTTCCAGAACTTCAATTTTTTCCTCATGCGGCGTTTGTTCAGGATTAATTTCGTTTGGTACAAAATTTGTCTTATCCGTATTGTCGTAATTATCATTGGTATTATTCGAATCTGCAGCTTCCAAAACTTCCATTTCTTCCCCATGCGGCGTTTCTTCAGAATTAATTTCATTAGGTACAAAAATTTTCTTCTACTTTTTGTCATAATTATTGTCATTGCTATTATTCGAATCTGCGGCCTCCAAAACCTCTATCTCTCTGTCATGATAAGTATTATCAGGATTTCCAATAATTCTCTGTCCCATCTCAGTTTTTTGTTCGAATTCTTTCCATAATTGATACAAAATTTATAAGTCTTCATTTGTTTTAAATGTTTCCTGATTATTTTTATTTTTAAATAAGTCCACTCTTCCAGGACCGATTATTTCTTCAAATTTTCTGAAATTGATAGTGAATTCATCTTTATTTACGAAATCAGTTTTATCATCTAGTTTCTTAAAAAATTTTCCTAAACATTGCTGACATCTATAGCATTAACATTCCATGGGTACAAACCGCATGCTTTAAAACCATTTGTAATTATTTCGGGACAAATTGTTTTTGTAATTACACAATTTAATAACGAGGCAAATTCTTTTTTAGTCAGCTGTTCTGTTGGATTATTCCTACGCCATTCCTACGCCCCTTCCTCCAACCTTCTTTTAATGGTTTAAATGTGGATACATCAGCAGGTTGCAGGTTGTAGAATTCTGGTGGCATTTGGATAGAGTGATATAAGAATAATCTGCAAATTTGTACACAGATCACTAAATTTTTTGTCTAAATGTGTTTTATGCCCGTCAACAAATATAATTACTGGAAAATCTATATTTAATTTTTTCAAGTGAGGATAAAAACTATTAGCAATAAATTCATAGAATATCTCAGTTTTCATCCAGCCGGAATCACTAGTTGTAAATGTAAATCCTTCAGGCACAGATTCACCGATTTCCTTTCTAAGTCTCTTACCAGGATATATGATGAGAGGAGGTGTATAACTTCTTGATGCATTAAATTTAGATAAGACCGTGAGATTTGGTTTCGCTTTGCCAGAGTCTACTTTGTATACGTTTTTGGCACCTTTAGGGGCAATAACTTTTTATTTTGGGGACACAATGAAAAATAAGTTTTATCGGCATTAAAAACGCGCTCTGGGTATTGCAGTATCTCGTCATATTTTTTTTGTTGTAGATATAAAAATATGTTTTCAAACCATTTTTTAATATCAATCTCGCTAATTTTGGATGAGGCTGCCGATACCGACTCAGACTTTCTTTTGCTTAAATTGGGATGTCTTTTCATGAAAAAATTGTACCATCCATCACCTGGCAAGTTTTCCTTAAATTGATTATCACGAGGGGCTGCATCCAAAAACTGTTTTACTGCTACTTGGATATCTTCTTTTCTACGTGTAAATCATTTTCTCTGGCAATCTTCAGTCTATTTCACCAGTATTATTTCTTCTTCAGTCAATATTGGAGAAGGTTGATGAGAAATTTTAGTAAATTTATCTGATAGTGTAAACTGCAATGTGGCCCTAGGAATTTTGTATTTGCTGCATGCCTCCCTCTTTGGCATGCCACCAAGAACATCTTGGATGGCTTTTATCAATGTATCTTCGGAATACTTTTTGCAGTATTTTTCTTGTGCAGCTGTTTTGGGCATTCTGAAGTAATGAAATATTGAGGTCATGACAGGAAGACATGAAAAATTAATCATATTGTAATAATTGTTTACATCATCATTAATTATTATTATTATTATTATTATTCTCCTCCTTCTCACGTTTACACGGATTGAAAGTATGAGGGCTCACGCAAAACTCATACCTTGTTGACTTATTTGATAATATTCCTCATTATCCTACACGTTTCTAATATAGTTGATTTTTGCATTTCTAGTATTGTATGTTGTGGTAAGTTGTGTTTTTTGAATTCATTAAGTAACTCTGGGGGTATATGTTTTCTGTATGTTGTGATCCAGGGGATGAGCGATGTCTATTAGTGTTGTTATTCTATTTATTTTAACTATAATTATAATATCTGGTCTATTATTTGTTATTGTTTTATCTGTTACAATTGTTCGGTCCCAGTAAACTTTGAAATTTTGGTTTTCATTCACTGCATCAGGTTTGTACTTATAGTAAGGATCTTCTATTGTTTTTATTTGGTATTTTTGAAGTAGATGTTTGTGTAAGATTTTTGCTGTAAGATTGTGTCTATTTAAATACTCTGTTTGAGCTAGACCGGAGCATCCTGATGTTATGTGTTGAATTGTTTCTGACGTTGCTTTACATATTCTACATTTGTCATCCTCTATGTTCATGTTGGTTATATACTTTTGATAATTCTTCGTAGCTATTACCTGATCCTGTATAGCACACATGAATCCTTCTGTTTCTGTATATAGTTCTCCAATTTCATGCCATTTAGTCGATAGTTGGTGTTGCCTACTGAGATCATGTTTATATCTGCTGTGTAGTTTTTTACCTTCCCATGTCTGTGTTAGATTTCTCATGAATGTTTTCTTGTCTGTATATTGTAATTGGGTATGCGTACTCAGTGGTGTGTATTTTTTGTCTGCTTGCTTGATAGCAACGTGCAGTTGTGAGTGTGCTTCCTTGTTATTGAAGTAGGTTTGTAGACTATGTACTTGAATATTGTGTGTAGCTTCTATATTCACCAAACCTCGACCTCCTTGTCCTCTTGGTAGGTATAATCTCTCGATGGATGAGTTTGGATGTAATGATCTATTATTTGTAAGTATTTTCCTTGTTATCCTATCTAGTGCCTGTACGTCTGTTTAAGTCCACTGTATGACTCCGAAGGAATAGGTCAATATAGGTACTGCCCAGGTCTTTATTGCTTTGATTTTGTTCTTTGCGTTTAGTTGTGTGTGCATGATTTTCGTTAGCCTATCTTTGTACTTTTTCTCCATGAGTTCTTTCATTTCCTTGGTTTTGTGTGTTACCGTTTCCTTTACTCCCAGTTATTTGTATGTTTCGTCCTCGGTTAATGCAGGGAATGTTATATTATTTATGGGTAGGTCTATGTTGTTTCTTTCGGTTATTTTCCCTTTTTTCACTATAAGTGACGCACATTTATCTAGTCCGAAATTCATGTTTATGTCTTTAGAGAAAGTTGCAGTGGTTTCTAATAATGATGATAGCTTGTATTCATCTGGGGCATAGAGCTTCATGTCATCGACGTAGAATAGATGTGATAGGTTATAGTCTTTGGTGACCTTGTATCCGCTGTTGGTTGCTTTCAGTAGGCTGCTTAGTGGGTTCAGTGCTAGGATGAACCACTTCGGGCTCCATGTGTCTCCTTGGAAAATTCCTCTCTTGATCTGTATATTGTTTGTTTCTATGTATTTGTTAGGTAGGTTAAGTATTAATTTTGTTTCCCAGTTCTTCATTGTATGTTCAAGGAATGTTATGACAGTTGGCTCGATTTTGTAGATTTGTAGAATGTGCAGGAGCCATGAATGAGGGATTGAATCGTATGCTTCCATTTCCATGCAGTCTATCCATGCGACTGCGATATTTCTATTATTGGTTTCTGCTTTTTTGTTATTACTCTGTCTATTATAAGTTCTTCCTTACAACCTCTAGCTCCTTTTGTGCAACCCTTCTGTTTTTCATGTTCTATGTTTTTTTCTGTTATGTGTTTTGTTATCTTTTCGGCGATTGTTTTTGTTATTATTTTGTATAAAGTGTTCAGACAAGTGATGGGTCTATAGTTTTTGGGATCTTATGTTTTTTCGTTTTTTGGTTTATGATATGTTATGCCGTGGGATAGTGAGGGGGTATATCTGCTGGATGGGTTATTACATGTTGTATAATTTGTAGCATTTTCTCGCGTAATGTTGGTAAATGCTTCCAGAAATAGTTGTAAATTTTATCTGGTCCTGGGGCCTTCCAGTTCGGCAGTTTCTTAAGGATGACAGTTAGTTCTTCCTTGGTTATTCCATATGGTTCCATGTGTTCTGCTGTTTTTGTTCTTCCCCTTTCTTCTTCTGTCCATTCATTTCTTTTATGTTGCACTGGGTTTGACCATAATTTTTCCCAATATTCTCCTACATCTTCTTTTTTGGGTGGTGTTTTGTTTTCTGTTACTATATTTTGTTGGTCTATTTTTTGGTAGAACAATTTTTCGTGCTTTGTAAAGTTTCTGTTATCTTCTTTCCGCTTAAGTGACGTATTGTATCTTTTTAACCTTTTACTAGCTGCCATTAGTTTTTGTTTCAATAAGTCTATTGTTTCTGTTATTTCTGACGTTATTATCCCTGGTCTTGTTTTTATATTGTATTTTTTATATATTTTGTTGTGTTTTTGTTTTGGTGTTACTAGTGAGTTGTTTATTTGTGTTAGGTCACTACGTATACTGCTCATTTCATTTTCTAATCTTTGTTGCCAACGTGGTTTTTCAGTTGAGTTTCTTTTGGTTTTCTTGGTGTTTGGTTTGTGTTTAGTAATACCCAGACTGTCTGCAATTGATATAGCTGTCACATATGTTATTGCTCTAAGGTCTTCTATATTCTCAATGTTGTTGACATGTTTTTTTAAGTAGTTGTTGTAGGTTTGCACAACAGTTTTTGTTTTCCAGTTATATTTCAGCTTGGGTATATTTTCTCTTAGGTTGGGATTACTTCCCTCAAACAGCAGCTTATTTTTGTTGAATATTTGTTCTATATTAGCATGAATTTCCTTGTTATCTATTTCTGTATTTTCTTCTGTTACTTGACGATTCGTTTGTGAATGTGATTGCTTTGTATAATCATCTGTTTTTACTTCGGTTGTTTCTTGGGTAGGTTGTGTGTCTGTATCATTGAGGTTTTCTTTTTCTGTTTCTTATATATCTGTTTCCTGGACTTCTTATTTGTTCCTTGATAGTGTTGATTTCTGTTGAAGTTAAATATCAATTTTTCTCTATCGCTCTTTTCCTGTCACAGATGTTTTGTTCGGTGAATTCAGAATGAGGATATATTTTCTTAAATTCTTTGAAAAAGTTCTTTCTATGACCCTGTGTTTCGTAGTATGTTGCTCTAAAAAAGGCTTTGAAAATATCTATATTATTTTGTTTCGTCCATTTTAGCCTTTGTGACTTTCTCTTGGGAGGAACAGATTGCGACTGTCCTAAACCCCAAGCAGTTAGAGCTTGATCGTTGTCCTTTGTTCTGTTACCTGTGTCGTCAACTGAAGTGGTCGGCTGTGTAATCCCGCGTCGTTCCCGACCTTTACGACGCTCGTCCGAGGCTTTGTTTTCTTCTCTGTCGAAAACCAGCTTTTCACACCGTTAAGGGGGTTAGCCCTAAGGGCGGGTGGCTCGGTGCCAACGGGGTCGCCGCTCCCCGAGTAATAGATGTCCCCATTACCCCTGCAGGTGGTTGATCTCCCTCTCGCGTTTGCCCATCTGCTGTAGATCCGCCACCGGGGGTTGGTTAACCGATCTTGAATCTCCAGAGTTGGTTTAGCAGGGTCTACCGACGTGGAGGTGCAAGCAGGAATTGATAGGAGATGCTTCACTACCTTTTAGACCCTCTATTATTATTATTATTATAATATTATTATTATTATTATTATTATTTTAATCTTTTTCAGCTTTATGTGAGGGCGGTTTCATCATTTATTATTATTACTATTATTATTATTATTATTATAATTATTTATTTTTATTATTATTAATTGGTTTTTCCTTTTGTGTGAATTGGTTAATAAACGTGTGAGTTATTGGCCGCATAGTAATTGGCCGTGGCCAACAACTAAAAACTATTGAAATATGTGTCTGTTATTCATTTCTAAATGCATTGTTTTATTATTTATATTTTAAAACAGCGTTTACTTAAATATTTCATTTTGATGTCTCAAAGTATAGTTATTGACCGGGAGGCCAACGACTATACAACTCATGATTTTTATTCATTTAGTAATTGGTCCCCTGAATTTGTAGAAAAAATTAATATTATTTATAGGTTAAGTGGTCGAAAAGTTTAATTTAAGCTAATATGAACGTCACATTTCAAAAAAACAGCAGATTATGCATAGTTACTTTTAATTTCATATTTATAAAATCACGTTTCTTACCTGTTCACAATAGAATCACAGTTTTTGACACTCTTTTTGACTTTTTCACAAAATTCACTGTATTTGCAGCACCCACTAATTCCGAATCTCTTTCTGCTGCTTCCATGTTTACTGCTATTTCCACAGCTTTGTAATAGGTGAGCGTTTTTTCTTAACAGGCGTTGTCGTATGATTTCATTTTTTAATCCAAAAACTACTTGATCTCGTAGTTGAGTTTCCAAGTTATTACCAAACTTACAACAGTATTTTGATAGCTGTGTTAATGATGCTAAATACATTGAGTTTTTCTCTGCTATTTCTTGTTTCCGCTGTCGGAATTTATAACATTCGGCAATTTCTGATGGTGTCGGCTGTAAATGCTCTTGTAATACTTTTGTAATGCAACAAACGTTTTATCTGCCGGCTTTTCTGGACTGCACAGATCTTTCATTAGTTCGTATGTCTCATCTCCTACTGCGGTGATCAGCAAGGCAGTTTTCATGTTTTCCTCAATTTCATTTACTTTGAAATACTGCTCCATACGAGTGATGTAGGAACGACCATTTTTTTAACACAGGCAATTTTATTTTTCGTTACCAAAAACACTACTACACTAGTTTTTATCAAGTTTTCTCTTTTCTGACTGCGCCAGTGTTTTAGATCTACTTGGTTATTTGATAATTATTATTTATAATTACTTAATATCTCAATATTTAATTTATTGGGTAATTTATAAGGAGTATAGGTATTAATAATTTAACTGCTGTATTCGAAACTGGCTTTATATTTCACAATATCTACAAGCTCAACTTGAAGGTGAAATAAAAACCTGTATTGATAATATTTCGTTAGGTATAGAGGATGTACCAATGAATTAAATATGATACAGTGCCCTTCTGGCATTACTTTTTCACCTATTGCCTATACCACGCCGCCCTCATAATGCCGTTTGTTCCACTTCAATTCGATCAATAATAACAGAGATAGATGCTAGTACCCTTATGCTTTACTTCTTTACCTCTTGTCCATGCCCCCTCTCCTTAATAATGTTTTTTCTTCCACTTCATTCGGATCAATGATAAAGATATATGCTAGTACCCTTGTGGTTTTAGTTTTTTACCTCTTGTCTATACTCCGTCTTCTTCAAAATGTCGTTTATTCCACATCAATCCGACCAATAATAACAAACACACATGCTTATGCTTTTTTGCCCTCGTGGATCATGATTGCAGATATGCGAGGGATGCTCGAGGACAGTAAGCTCCAATTTGACACATGCACATAGCAGGAGCGGGGTTGATAACCTCACAGCTGGAATGACCTTGGTTTTGGTCAAAAAAGTGCATTTTACATGAGGAATGGCCCCTATCCGGCATAGCTCCTCTACTTAGACTAATTTGATATTTTTACGATTTTGTTGTCTTGGGAATATTATGATTTTTAATGTAGGTCACTTCTTGGCCTAGCCAAAAATAATTATTAAACATCATGTAGGTATCACATGAAATGTAACTTCTGTCATTCTGTCAATGATAGTAGGTAATATCAAAACAATTGTCAATTTTTTAGTATTTTTATCATTTTTTCATTATTTTGTGGAATTATTTGGAAACAATTATTTTCATTTATAAAATTAATCTTTTAAAGTGTCAGTAATTCAGCTCACGATGAAATATAAATAATAGTTTAAGGATTAACGACATTTTGCAGTTTATTTTCGTAATTGAAAACCATAAACAACGTAAACTGTATTACGCTTGATTAACAAAATTCGTGATATTTCACGTCAAATACACCTAAAGGTAGGAGATTAATACCAACATCATTAATATCCTTATAGAGTCGTGATTGTGGCTTTGATCAACCAAAATGTTAATGCTGGTATATTGTTAATATATCATTACTACACGATTCTACAATTCAATAAATCGTGCAAATAAATTTGCAGAGGGAATGAATTGATATTGAAGTTGGTGATGAAATATTACACATTTTTGAATAGCAGACATTGTGAGTATCTATTACTCATGTGAATTTTAACGAACATTAACAGTGCAAACCCATGAATCAATCAAAGATATCTTCGTATTTGAATCGTGCTATATATCATCTAATATCCATTCACCGTTTCATAGTTAAATTTGAATAAAACCAAATAACATACGGTTAACGTGACCTTTTTATAGTCAAATATGGAATGATTGATGGCGGATGTGATCAAATTGGTAGGAATTTGATCTAAAAACGAAAAATATCCGGCGAACATTTCAAAAAGAGATTATATAAATGTTATATGTCTTCGCTAATATGACGACGAGGAGGATTTTTGTAGAAATGCGGTATTTTTATTATATGTTTTATTTTGGCTTACTACGAATGTATTATGCTTTCTTGATAGGAAATTTGTAGTACCAGAATTAGAGACAAAATGAAGCTAATCTAATCAAGTCACAATACAAAAAAAAATACAAAGTCAAGGTATGTTATATCCAACGCAAAATAACATAATAATGAGGAATAAATAGAAACATAAAAAATTAAAATAGAAAATGAAGTTTCTGAGGAGTACCATATAACAAAAGGAGTGCGACAGGGAAGTATGATCCCTATGCTTTTCAAAATATGTCTAGATTGGGTCCTGAACCAAGCTTTCGTAAGCGTTTCCTTCGATTTTCAAGGCTATTAAAACCAAAAAAAGAAATTTATCAACAAAATACCATAATAACAATTGAAAAAGTAGAAAAAATTGCTGTGAAAGTTTTAACTTACTTGTACGTTAGATTTGCATGTTTAAAAGCCACATTACACAAAATTTCAAGAACAATACATCATGGAACAACGGATCATGGATGATCTGATTGCAGAGTATGTTGACAAGCGTAGATATATAAAGCGGGCTCTGGGACACTACTTCGTAAAATGTCCACTAGGGCGCGACGGTGGCGCTGGTGTCGTTGGCGGGTGATTCAAATGTGGCACGCGACTGTGACGTTATCCGTTCTACGCATCCATCTTCTGTGACGTCAATCGCGTGGTCGTGTGTGGTCCAGCTACCACGCTGTGACGTAGCACAACACTTTTATCCAATTTTTAAAATTGAAAAAATGTTCGAGTGTGGGATTCGAACCCACGTCTCTCTCGTTCCTAGCACAAGCCCTAACCGTTATGCCTTCAGAGCTGGTAATTATTATTATCTTATTTGGGGTTCAGCTTCGTCCGTTGGGTGTCAATGACCCCACGTAATTTTGAGTAGATATGATGTGTTACAAATATCTGCCCACTTTTATGTATATACGTAGGTTCCACGTTAAAAAAAGATATTTGTGTTGTTATTACAAATTATAAAAATATTTTGTTCGAGGATTCGAGCCCACGTCAGTCGACCAACATTCTGAGCAAATCTTTTTAAATTCTTCAAATGTTATGTCTGGTGACACATGTTCCTCAAATATATGTTTTAGATTAACTTCTTCCTGCTTGAATAATACAATCATATTACAATTGTCACGTATGAGCTGTTTCGGTATTTTCGAATATGTTTTGACATAAGTAGGCTGCGTTAATATCTTTATGCCTGCACATTGAATAATATTCAACAACTTATATTTCGGTTGAAATAACGACTTGGAATAAACGTAAACATTTTTGTATTTAGTACCATTTGGATTGAATAAAAGCGACAACATAACATTTGTCTTTTCACACCCACTAGGACCACAGATAGTGGCACGAAAAGAATTTGGCAGTAGTTTATCATGTTCACCAACAGATGAGTGATTATAGGAAAAGTCCAAGTTTTCAATGGGTAGCGTCTGCTCTTATTGAATGATCTTCATCTTGTGAGGATTTTTATTAAAGTGTTATCCTATAAATAAATATGGATGTCACCACATCCATATATCAGACATAAAGTTGATGTTTGAGGGAGAAGGTCTTTTGAATTCTCTAATAAATAAACTACCATTCGAACTTCACTTACCTACCTACAATTATTGTGGACGTAAGTGATTGAATATAACTTTTTTTTCCTATACTTACTAAATTTTTAGCTGGAACAAAACTACAAAAGCGACTTGCACGTGGCGACGCGGGCATTAATCCATTGAACGACGCGGGCATTAATCCATTGGACGACGCTTGCAAACAATATGATATAGCTTATTCGCAAAATAAATCTCTTGAAGAACGTCACAAAGCAGATAAGGAGTTGGAAGATGAAGCTTGGTCTCGAGTAAAATCAAAAGAGGGATCTTTTGGTGAAAAGGCTGCCGCGTTACTTGTTACTGGTAATATGAAAGTGAAACGAAAGTTGGGAATGGGAAGTCATCCAAAGAAATAACAACGTTGTTCCTTCCATCGAGACGTAGTGCTAAAGGTAGGAAAATCAATGAAGAGAGGAGCATCTCTAGAAGAAAGTGCCTTATTTGCCTTACGAGCGGCCAAATCACTTATTAAACAATTTGGAGGATCGAAGAAAATAGTTGTTCCTCGAGTGATCCCAGTAAAATCTGGAGGTTTTCTACCACTTATATCTTTGTTTGCTGGACTCTCAGTACTTGGAGCACTATCGGGTGGAGCTGCTGGGATCGCTAAGACTGTCATTGATGGTAATAAATTGGAAGAAGATCACCGTCATAAGATCCCAGTGGCAGAGGATTTGGATTGTATACTGATATTGTACATGATGCAAGCCTATATAAAATAACACATTTTCGAGGTGTTTTCATGCGTGACACTCTACCTAAATCCGGTCCTCGACAGCAACAAGAGTGTACGGTGGTTAACTTGGACTCGTCCAAAAACGGTGGAACACATTGGGTAGCATATATAAAAAAACAATGTCGTAGATTATTTCGATTCATTTGGTAATTTGAAACCACTCAAAGAACTTATAAAGTATCTAGAAGGAGGAAAAACATTGACATTTTTTATAACAATAATCAGTATCAAAACGTCGATCACATCAATTGTGGACATTTGTGTTTGAAATTTCTACTTCAACATCCTTGGAACAATGGGAGAGGAGGTATTATTAATGCATCACCAAAAACCGCATCTAAGAAGTTTTACTGTCGATGAACTGAAAAAAGTTCCCATTCGATATCTGATAGGATTTTTCAGTCCGTCTGAATTGTTGGATATATAGCATAAACTACCTAATGAATACAAATCAAATTGTGAGCTACAAATTCGTCTACCATGCTTCGTTCACTACAACCGTCCCGATTGGACAACGCATTGGGATGGTCCTGCATATTCTCAAGCATCCTGTTTCCTATGTCAGCGTGTATTAAATAAATCTCAACATGTTCAGAATTCTGTGTATTATTTAAAGCACCTTCATCCCTTGACTTGCATCAGTCATCATGTCGCAGTTGTTGAAAGTAAATAGCACAAATCACGTATTTACTTTCCAACCTCCTACTCCTATTGTACTCTATCCGGAGGAAGACTATGAGTTAGCAATACGTTCCTTTCACTCATACAATAGTATACCAAACATTGAAAATCGCAAATTTTGGTACTACGATGATAACAACGTGATGCATAGTTTTGATATACCTACAGGATGTTACGAAATCGCTGATATTGAAACGTTTATACTAGACAAGCGAGAAAGTGACAGTAGCAGCAGCAGCAGTAGCAATCCATTTGGATCAGAAACTGTATTTGCGTTAAAACCCAATAGTAATACGTTACAATGTATGATTTTGAGTAGATATAGAATTTCGTTCGCGGAGCCTGACACTCCCAACAGTCTTGGTAACATATTAGTATTTCCTAGAATGATACTCGAATCCAAACAATGGCAATCTTCAGATCTATCCGTCAAAATTATAAAAGTATCTAGCATACGCTTCGAATGTAACATTACCACTGGAGCCTTCGACGCAGACAGACCTTCTCATACTATTTACGAATTGGTTATAAAAGTAGATCCTGGGTACGCCATTGACGAAACTCCACATAATTTACTTTATTTACCTGTTTTACCACAACGTGAAATTACCAAAGTTTCTGTGTTGGCTTTGGATCAAGACGGACATCCTATAAACTTTCGTGGTGAAAAGAACACCTTAGTGTTGGAGCTTACAGCGAGAAGTAACAGATGGGATTGATAATTAATGATAAAAGACGTTCCGCTGCCCATTCAGCACCATTAGTTAACAGCGTTCTTCAAAGCAACAGCAGCTTACATTTGCCAATAAATTGTTCTTGCAATCTTTAGGTTTTTTGTTGAGAGAGAAACGATAGCAACAACAACGATGACGACCATGTATGGAAAACGTTCTCGTATGAACGATATGTCTCCCATGTTTGATATCTATCGCAAGCCGAGATTTGATTAATCGATTCGAAAAACTGAATACAGAACATATGCTCCGTTCATAAGATCGTTCTGTTGCAGTGACATTGTGGAATTTAGCATCAATCAAGTCGACTCGTTTTTTGCGATGAATGAAACTTTGTTGTTCATTACAGGGTCACTCAATATACATGGAGCTGGTGATGTAAAGCTGGCAAATAATTTTGGTGCTTTCCTTTTCAATTCATGCACATACAGTGAAAGTGCAAGAGAAATAGAAACGGTTCGAGATCCTGGAATCGTGAGCGCTGTACGTGCCATAACGTGCTACAATCAAAGAGATTCCAATCATATGGCTATAGCAGGCTGGAATTATCCCAAAGATCCCATCCTCAATGCCACCGATAAATCATTCAACCTACAAATTCCTCTCAAGCACGTTTTCAACATTTTTAATGACTATCCTATGATTACATGTGGACGGCAAACAATACGTTTGGTTCGAGCTCGAAACGATAATGATTGTGTATATATCACAGAAGAAAACGTTGCTGGTGTGACTTCCACTACAACTGTTAGAATAAACATTACCAATATCGAATTGAGAATCAAGCATATCTATCCTAATGATAATATTAGGTTGGAACTTATGAAGACTATTCAAAAGGATCAACCTATAGTTATTCCATTTAGAAAGTGGGAGATACATGAACTAACACCTATCACCAGAGATGCTAGACGTGAAGTTTGGACGGTTAAAACTGCAACTTCAGTCGAACGACCTCGTAATGTTTTGGTTTTCTTTCAAACCAACAAACGTGACAACAACACAACTGACCCAACTTTATTCGACAACGCCGACATTCAAAGTATCCGGCCATCGTTAAATGGCGAATATTATCCTAATGATAGAATGCAGTTGGACTTTACTAATACTAAGAATGATTACAATGAGGTCTATTTCAACTATACTGAATTTTATCCTAGCTACATGAATTCGACACAGAAGCATCATCTGATGGATTATTCCTCTTTCAAGAGGCGTGCATTGTTTGTTATCGATTGCTCGAAACAAGAAGAAAGCGTGAAGGCACCTACAGTTGATGTAAAACTTGACATTGAAGCAAACATTGGTTTCGCCGACAATACCAAAGTATATTGCGTCATAATACACGACTGCGTAATGAAGTATTTCCTCCTCACTGAAATTGTCAAGAATTTAAAATAGAATGTCTGCAAGTTTGATGATACTGGAATAGCTTTTAAAAATACTATATTAACATTTATAAACATTATGTATATATAATGATAAATTGACTTTCAAAAGTGTGTGGAGATTTTTATTAAAACACCTCATACCTATCTACTCAGCTGATATATGTTACAAGACGATTTAAATCTACGCTTAACAATTAAATTACTTAGAAAACACCCTGTATATATCACATTTTATGACTAATAAAGAATAATAGACTCTTTTGATTTCACTCGTATGCCGGAATTAAGTTCTAAGGTGAATGCCTTTATCATTTAATGTCGATTTTCTGTTGGAACAAAATATTTTTTTAATTTGTAATAACAACACAAATATCTTTTTCTAACGTGGAACCTACTATTCGCGTATACACTTAAAAGTGGACAGATATTTTCAACACATCATATCTACTCAAAATTACGTGGGATCATTGACATGAATAATTTACCAGCCCTGATGGCATAACGGTTAGGGCTTGTGCTAGGAACGAGAGAGACGTGGGTTCGAATCCCACACTCAAACATTTTTTCAATTTTATAAATTGGATAAAAGTATTGTGCTACGTCACACCGTGGTAGGTCGACCACACACGACCACGCGATTGACGTCACAAAAGATGGATGCCGTAGAACGGATGACGTCACAGTCACGCGCTACATTCGAATCACCCGCCAACGACACCAGCGCCACCGTCGCGCCCTAGCGGACATTTTACGAAGTTGTGTCCCAGAACCCGCCTTCTATATCTACTGACAAGTTTTCTTTTGATATTCCATTTCTGAAAAAATATGTAGATGATATTGACAGCTGTTCCTGAAGATGGGGTAGAAACCACCTCAATGTTTTTAACAGTTACAACAGATTCATACAATTTACAGTTGAAAAAGAAGTGAACAGATGTGTACCATTCCTAGACACAAAACTAATTAGGACCATTGAAGGTACGATAGTCCTGGACTGGTACATGAAACCTACCAGCTCTGGGAGATATCTTAATTTCAAGTCCAATCACCCCTATAAAATAAAGGTCAACCTAGTGTGATGATAAGAGGTAAGCGTACCATATACTAAACCATTTTATCAGGAAAGCACTTACCTCCAATCTGTGGGAACGAAATATTACCATATGTTCAAAAGCTCACTGGGATATATTATACTAACACATTAATTACAAATAACCATGACCTAATAAATAAATAACTTTTTAATAAATCTAGGGCCCTACCCCTAATTCCTGTATCTTCAAAAGCCTCCAATAACTTCTGATGATCAACCGTATCAAAAACCTTTGCAAGATCAAGGAATACCACTAACGCTGGATTACTCTTACCTACAGCTATGTACATTTCTTTGATCAAATCGGCTATCACATCCTTTGTTGAGTTGTTCTTTTGAAATCCAAATTTATTAGGTGAAGTAATATCATTGTACAAAAAGAAGGATTCCTTTCTACTTTTTTTCAAAACTTTTTGCGAATATTGAAGTTAACGAATTTGGCCTGTAGTTAGAGGGTTGACACTTATCACTTTGTTTATATATTGATATTATAACGCAAAATTTGAATTGATGTGGACACTTGCCCTGGAGAATTGCCAAATTAATCAGGTATGTTAGTGGATGTAGAATTTCTTCTTTAATTTTTTGTATTTCAGCTGTTATGCCATCCATGCCCGGTGTTTTATAATTTTTTAAATTTCTTATAATTTTTACTATTTCACTTGTATCTGCGGGGTCAATAAAAATTGACTTTGGACAGGAATTTTGTTGTCGTGGTTGAGGTGTATTTGGTTTCTTTATTTCACTAGCTAGGTCTGCTCCAACATTTGAGAAATAATCATGGAATGTTTCGGCCATTTCCAATGTATTTGTAACTTTGACATTATTTTCCTTGAATTATTGTTTTTTCAAATCTTTACCACTGAATGGATTGATTATCTTCCATAGATTACTCGGAGAATTTTTATTGTCTTGTATTATTTTCTATTTTTTAATAAGCTTATTGAGATTATTTCTATAGTTAATACATAGTTGTTTAGAATTCTCGTCCATTTTCATTTTCAAGGCCTTGAGTTATCCATTCTTTTTTTTGTATTACGTTTATTCATTTTAATTTCATTATTAGAACCGGAAAAACAATCTAGAAAAGTATTTAGAAAAAAATCCCAAGCATTTTATGCTTCATTTATTCTATACAATACATTCCAATCTATATTTCTTAGTTTATTTTTTAGATGTTTGTAATTATTAACGTTTTTAGAGCTAACATATTTGGGTACGTTATATGTTTTAGTTGATAAAGAAAAACTGAGAAGTATAATATGATGATCAGTGATATTGGTGTCTAATACACAGGCGTCACAAATGTTTTCGAGATTTTTATCTTTAAATTTTACGATCTATACAAAATCCTGATGGAACTCTCGTATACTAATTTATCGTCGAGATAAATCCGTACTCGCTCATAACATTCAGATAGTTTACTATTATTCTGTCTTTTGAAAAAATAATTATGTTGATATCCCCAACGATAACATTTAAGTCGTAAACATCTTTTGAATCATGTAAAAAATGCAGGAGTTTGCTTATGAACTCTTCTTTACTTGTAGAAGGAGATATGTGAATGCATCATAATAGTATGTTGCAATTATAAGCACTAATCTCTATAACTATAATTTTACTGCAAGCAATTTGTATGAGTTCATAATCATATTGAAATGCATTATTTGTATACACAAGAGTACCATCAACCTGGTTAAGATCAGCATTATTGTATATTATATACTACCAAAACTGCCATCTATGGATGTCAGTAAAACTTTGCGCCATGTACACGTCTCAAGCTAATCTAGAAAGAATAAAATTTCCATTTAATTAATTAAAGTACCTAATCAAGTTTAAATCACAAAAATTTTTGGAAACACGTAAAATACCATGTCGCATATTAAATTTATCCACCTTTTTCTATTTTCAATTGATACTCACAAAGAGAAACATTCTTCCAAATAATTCTCAATTTATTCACTGAAATTTATTCAGATAAAATTTTTTATATACATAGTTACTTTCCAACTAATTTTAAGCTGATCTAAAAAATCATTTGGCAAGAAATAAAAATTATAAGACTTGCCCCAATTTTTGGTATAAGGCTGCAAAGTGAGTAATTTTAGTTCATGTAAAATATGGGAATAGTCATGATCCATGAGATTCAAGTTAAATCTATAATTACAATATCTGAAGAATTTGTTTTGTTATCTTTCGAGTAATAACTTATAAACATTATAAATACTGAGGCGTCCAAATAACTGATCCATATTCCAGTTGAGATCTGACCAACCCAACATAAACATACCTCACAGCTTCCAAAGAGAGACCATTACAATTCCTCAAAGTAAATCCCAACATCCTTTGAGACCCAACCACCAATTGATTGATATGCAAAACTTAAGCGAGAGTCAAAAAGTATTACCAAATCCTTAGCCAATTCTTTATTTATCAGAAATTGATCATATATTGAATAAGATAATGGGATCATAGTTTTCTTTTCACTAAAAGAGATCTTGAAGCATTTTTCAACATTCAAATCCAACAAGTTTACCCTACACAAATCAGACAGATTATCTAACTCCCTTTGGAGTAAACCAATATCGATGTCATTCCGAACCACTGAGAATAATTTTAGATCATCAGCGAACATTAAAAATTCACACTCCTTTTTATAATCTTTGAGGTCATTAACAAACAGACTAAACAACAACGGAGAACAGTGACCCCTCGCGAGGGACCATATAGTTTACACCAATCACTCTTGACAAAAAATTCCCAATTTTCACATTGAAACTTCTCCCACTAAGAAAACTAAACACCCAATTTGCTAATTTGTCTGAAAAACCTGAAATTTTCAATTCCTCAAGCAACAAGTGATTAACTCTGTCGAAAGATTAGGAAAAATCAGTATATATGGCATCAACCTGATCCTCTCTCTCTCTAAGGTAGCAGACAGCTTACCATTGTATATAAGCAGATTGGTTACCGTAGATCGACCCCCCCCCCTAAAGCCAAGCTGCTCATCAATTATAATCTCTTTACTCTGCCAATTCAAACAGTTATACATCAAACTATCAAAAACTTTTAGGATTGAAGACTGTATAGATACAGTGCGATAATTTTTAATATCACTTCTTGAACCTGATTTAAATATCGGAGAAACAAAACTTTCCTTCCAACTATCAGGAAATACACCTGAAGACAAAGATAAATTAAATAGCTGACACAAAGGCAGCATTAAGGAATATCTACACTGTTTCAAGACCAAATTTGGAATACTGTCAGGACCAATCATTCAACGAAGAGATGCTTTGTTTCAATAAGATGTTAATATAGTTTATTAGATTGTAATACTAGTAATTGTTACATCCCTCATTCTAAAACAAATGTTACTACTCTAACCTTACCTAAATTTTGTATCGGTAATGGACCAAATTTTAGAGGCCTATTCTCTAATCAGTAACAATGTCGTTCATGGACGATTATCGTTACTGAACGACTTTGTATATTCAGTATCATAACGAATGCTGTAAGATAACGACAAAATAGCTGATATTACGTCGTTGAAACGTTACCTCTCCAGCAGTCGTTATCGGGTTAGCAAGTTGTTGATTAAGTTGTTCCTTCTACAAACATCACATTTTATTCAAGATGATTCAACTGTTACGTATTGTTTTGGATGAATTGAATATGAGGTAAGTTCATATAAGGGTTGAAAAATAATTAAAACTATATACAAATGCAATATTTTTGGACAGACACGAAGGACTACCTTTGATGTCTTAAGAGACCGAAGTAACCCCTTTGAGTTACCAGTGGAAGTGTTCCGGCAGATGTATCGAGTAAACAGTGAAGCTGCTAATGAATTATTTCAGGACTTACCATTTGTGAATCGTGGTAATCGAAATACCAGAACACCTCCCATAGTTACCCACTTTCGTCGTATTTACTGACACCTGTAGTTGGAGCAGCACCAAATACACCGCAGGGGAGATACACCCATCGACATCAATAAATTCTGAACTGCATTGAAAGAACCAATGGAATACTCAAAGGTGTGCAATATAAAACTGCATTTGTGTCAAGAATTGTATATGCTTGTGTCATGCCCCATAACATTATTATAAAAAGCAATATATCTTCTTCGGCATTTTCCTATATTATTAGTTCGCTGTTATTTCCATCCACAATTCCCTTGAGTTAAAATCTCCTTCTTTCGGAATATACAAATTTATGAATATCTAATTCTATCAGAAGATGACAACAATTTTGTCGATGAAGATGATATTGGCATGGACGATGCTCATTTATTACACAGGGTTAATAATATAGTTTGGAATCGAATTATAAATAATCTCTTTAATTGAGATTGTATATTTTAATACAATAATTGAAGAACAATTTTCCTAAGTTTCTTGTGTTATGGCTCTTACATGGTACCATTTATAAGAATAAAAATTAAAAAAATCAATTATTAAAATAATAATTCCAGAAAATTTACAATTCCCGTTTTAATACGATAATGTACTATAAATTCAAATTAACTCTTTTATAGTAAGAAAATTGAAATTGTTTTAGTGAATTATTTTTTTTATGTTATTTTACTAAACATAACGACAATGCAAGTTTTTTAAAACCTTACGTAGGACAACTTTTTATTTGAAGTTATAGAGTAGTACTCTCCAAGGCAAAGTAGTAGAAAATAATTAAACTACTTAGGACGTACTACTCTGTCACTTCGAATAAAAAAATTGGTCTGTCGGGTTTTAAAGAACTTGCACTGTATATGACTTTTTCCAATAACACTGATTAAAGTATAGGTAACTCAGGAACCTGGTCCAAGCAAAATTCCTACATTAAATGTATTGTACTAAACATAACATCACAATCCAACAAATATCTAAAAATATAGATATTTTTTAATAAACTGATTATTCAGTGTATCCCGTTAAATTAACACTATATAAAAAACTATTGATTTTAGAAAAAAGTTATTATTTGTAAAATCTCTGCATGGTCTGAAACATGAAATGAAATTACCTAACATAAAATTTTACTAGTAACTTTTTCCGTAAAATTATTAATAAAAAAGTTTTAAATAAAATTTGAAACAAAGAGTAAAATAATACTAGACTCAGGTGGCTGTAACTCTGCAAGTGAGTAAGTATTAAATTCAATCTCAAACTTTTTAAAGTGCACTCTTTTGATATTTTCAAAAATAAATAAAAGTACTTTTCTCATGAGCTATATTGATATTTTTTGACAAATCTTGTTAACAACTAATAAATCTTGTTATTAGGTTACTGCGTTTTAGGATTTAGAAATGAAGAATAACTTGATAACTAAAATCAATAACAAAAAAGTTGAAGCCAACTTATGGACAAGGGGGCACACTGTGGGCAATTTGAGAATATGAATCCAAGACCAACACAAAATCATAATCACGATACTTGACTCGAAGATTGAATTAACGCAGGTTTACCATTTTTTCCTCTATTACCCTCATTCCTTTGACATTTTCTGCAATTTCTTTCAGGATTGTTATTTTTTCACGTTCATTGTTACAATTACTTTCTTTTAAATTCTTGCACCCAAGTACTTGACGTTTTTTTTCTTTGATGGTCTTTTAAGTGACTCTTCAACCTAGTGTTCAACTGGTTGATCCTTAGGAATCTTACTTTGATTTGGGGACTCTTTCTCTGACTCATCTATAATTTCTTCATTATTTAGTATGTCAGCAATTTTAAAATTCAAGTGGATATAACGAAATTCAAAGAACCACGTAATTCATACCTATTCATATTTCAGGAATATGGGATATGCCGTTGACTACCACCCAACCTGTAACATCTGGTAATCGTTCTTCGGTATCTGATTAAGGTTTAATAGGATACCCTATAGTTCTTGTTTCTTTTGTGATCATTTTATTCCTTTTTGCCTTACACTTCCAGTTAGTAAATGTCTGAAATTGGTAAAAATTATAACAAAAAACATATTTAATTACTGCTTTTATAGATAATACTAATAAAAAAGAAAATAAAGTATTATACATACCCTTTTCCATTCTGCTGGATCCTTAATAGAACCACCTAAACTATTTAATTTGTCTGAAAGCTGTTTCCCTATGATTTAATAATACCAGGGCTCATAGCATCAAATTTGTTATTCCTAAACGCTTCATTTTTGTATTCCATTCATCCAAATACATTATACATTGTACCTAGATTGTCTTTACGTTTTAACTTTGTATTTATCCATAATAACAGTTACGTGAATAAGTGAATAAAAATCTTATTTAACATAACCTCTATAAACAAATAAATAGGTAAATCTTTTCAGTACAGCACAATATGTGAAAAAATATACCAACCTTTATAAAATTCTAAAAATATTATCGTTATATTTTGTCTTTAGATTTTAACGCAACGATATTTATACAGAATATACTCTGACAAATTATCTATACCATAACCACAAGTTACAGAATAGACTCCTTAAACTTCTTTTGCTGTTGGACTAACTACACCCTTCACGCAAATGTTCCAAATGAGTAAACTATTATTATTTGTGTGCCTCTTCAATTTGGGTTTGTAGAATTCAGTTTTATACAAGAAATTGATAAACATATTTCAAAGAAGCTTCTTTATATTTATATTTGACATAACAAAATGACAAATGACATTTGTATTGTAACGTCAACTGACGCTGTTGTGAGGGAAAAACAATTCGATGATTTTAGGAACGGTGCTCGAGAATATCATTTTTAGGAACTATTCGCAAATAGAGCATTCACTGGCTTGCGTATACATCACGTTGTGAACGATGTTAAGAATAGCGCCCCAGTTTTAGATTCAGAGCGGATGAAACTTAATCATCGACCACCATACCAGCAAGAAATAAATCATCGGCGGCGACAGTGATATTTTTAACGAAATATTGACACCACACATGACCAACGTTCAACTTTAGAAATATTTTTACATAAGTTACAACTTTTATTTTTTAGAACTGAATATCTTTCTAATAAATACATGGAAAATTAGCATTGATGCTGCAAATGGAAGATCATACATGAATTATATGGCAAATGTATGCATTATTTGCCAGTACATAATATACTTTTTAATTAATTGAAAAGAAAATAGAATTGCGGAGAGAGGAAAAAGACGTCTGGTGCAAAAATATTTAAAAGAGGGCGGAGTCGAGACGTGACATGGCGCAAGTGACGAGCAGTCACTCTTGATTGTATATTTCTTTTGTACATATTGACCTCAAAATTATCCCATGTCTCAGTCAGAATTGAAATATCAAATGGTTTTTCGAATAACTTTAGGTAAAAATCAAATGTATCTTTATTACAATTTAAACTTCTTATATTTTGGTGTATTATATTGAGACCAGTTTTGCTTTGTATTAATTTATTGTACTCCTCAGCCGTCTGCGACACGACCGTTGGAAATGTGACATAACTATAGTCCCTTATGAAAGGGTCCATTGACTTATACGGTAATGAATGAATGAATGAATGAATGTTTATTTATTTATAAATACATACATGTTTACATACAAAAAGAAAAAAAAATACATATCATCGAATAATAATTTAACCTAACATAATAACTATAAAAAAATAATCTGAGGTATAGTGTTCATGAACAGATGTGATGTACATAAAATAAACAAGAGTAGTGGGTTACCCGACTAAGTTCATCAAAGAACTTGTCTTCGGGTATTGATTCTTTATAGAAGATATATCTTAAATGAGTCTGAGAAATGTTGAAACTTAAAAAAGAACATAAATAGTAATAACCAGTATTTACATTTATTATTAATTATGACACTAATAACTAATAACTTTTACAGGTGAGAGACATATATTTAGGACAATTAACATTTTTATAAACTAGGAATATACACTCATATACACACACATAAACACAAGGTGCAAAACAACAAACAACATTTATATAACTAAAAGCGGATCAATTACATTAGCGAAATACTTTCTGCCTTTTGAAAATATCCATTCCTTTAATTTGTTTTTGAAAAGACAAACTGAATTATATTTCTTCAAAGTGTGGGGTAAATTGTTCCATAATTTTGATCCAATAAAGCAGAAGCTTCTCTGGCCAAGTGATTTATGTGTAACAGCGGCATATATAGCGGATTGTGTATTCTGTCTCGCTCCGTATGTATGTTAGTACTTCTGTTAGAGTACAAGAAACAAAGGGTTTTGAAGCAAAAAAGTTGCCGAATGTCCAATACCTTTGAATTAATATATACTTGATTGGAGGAGAATCTGCGAGGTTTTTTTAGAATAATTTTCAGAATGAGTTTCTGAACGGTATTGATCGAGTTTAGATAATTATTCCTAATTCCTCCCCAACCAATGATCCCATATAGTAATATGTATTCAACAAAAGCGGAGTATATAGTTTTCAGTTGTTCATGAGATAAAAATTCTACTAGTTGTTTGAATCTGTAGATTAGGCCTCTAAGCTTATTGGTGATGTTGCGAGCATGAACGTCCCATTTCAAAAAGGAGTCAATATGTAAGCCTAGATATTTGACCGTGTGCACGAGCTCAAGAGTACAATTTCCTAC
This sequence comes from Galeruca laticollis, assembly GCA_963921935.1. NCBI lineage: Eukaryota > Metazoa > Arthropoda > Insecta > Coleoptera > Chrysomelidae > Galeruca > Galeruca laticollis. The sequence continues at coordinate 145,616,905 of OY998176.1, read as the reverse complement.
AGAGATAGTATTATAATCCGGCAAAAATGGTCTATATGAAGTAAATGGTATTATTCTAGTTTTAGTGGCGTTAACAGTCAATTTGTTCGATACAAACCACTTAAGTATATTCTGCATATCGTCAGAAGCATTTTTTTGGATTTCTGACCAGCTTTGCACTTCGTAAATAATAGCTGTGTCATCAGTAAATGACAAGATTACTCCAGTTGAGTCCAACTGTAGCAAATCGTTCAAGTAAATTATAAATAGTATCGGCCCAAGAACGGTTCCTTGGGGAAACCCGAATTGATGAGAAGAGATTATTTTATTCTTGTGAATAAAACTAACCAAGCGGTTTTTTACTGCTCTTTCAAATAATTTTGATACTGAAGAAATCAAAGATATAGGTCTATAGTTGCTTACAAGATGTCTGTCTCCTGATTTGTGAATTGGTTTTATTACTGCCTTTTTAAAGTGATTTGGGACTTTTCCAGTATCTAAAGATAAGTTAATAATATACGATATCGGTTTACACACAAAATTACTTGTTATTTTAAGGATTTCGTTTGATATACCATCGAGGCCACTAGCTTTTTTATTCTTCAATTCCCTAATAAGCTCTTCTATTTCGGTGTGGTCTGTTGGCTTCAGAAATATTGAGGCACAGACGCGTTTCGTTTTGATTTTGATTTCTGGACTTCGAGGAATAGCATTAGCCATTTTTTCACCAATACTAGAGAAATATTGATTGAAGTATTTTACAATCTGCAGTTTGTCAGTTATATCAGCACCATTATCAGATTTAATTTTCTTTATTGTCTTGTTTGTATTTGGTTTATTGCAGAACTCCTTATTGACGTTCCACAGATTTGTTGTAGATGATTTGTTTTCATAAATCTTTCTTTTGAGGTATTCATATTTGGTTTTTTTCAATAATGCAGTAAGTTTATTTTTGTAATTATCATAAGCAGCTTTTTTCTCTAAACTGAAGGGATCTCTCATGGAGAGTTGGTGTAATTTGTCTCTTTTATCAATAGAAGTTATAAGGCCGTTGGTGATCCACGGTTTCTTCTTTTTGAAAGTTTTATTTTTCTTGGAATAAGTAGATTTTTTTATTATTTCATTCAGGGTTTTAATGAAGTTATCAGTTGTAAAATTAACTTCCCTTTCTCTATAAACAGTTATCCATCTTTCAGTGCTGATTATATCTAACAATTTTCTTTCCTTCAGATAATTTTGGGTCACATTGCTGTCATTACTTTCATGCTCATTCTTTAAGTTAACCATTTTTACAGCTATGGAGAAGTGATCGGTGATATTTGCAAAAATTACGGCTGGGTAGATATTTTCAATAATGTCAGTATTATATTTTAAAAATATGTGGTCCAGACAGGCTCTCGAGACAGTAGTTATTTTAGTAGGGTTATTTATCAGGGATTTGAATCCTTCAGCTGACAAGACATTTAGGTAATCATCCACATCTCCATTATCTTGCTCTAATATATTTATATGTAAATTTCCCAAAAAAGGTGTAATCGTTGACAGGAATTTTTTTTTCCTCAAAAAAAGTATTTAAATTCAAGTTGAAATCCTCGATCTTAGTGCAAGGAGGTCTGTACAAAACAATCGCGTTTATTTTAACATTCTCACACTTCATATTGACTATAACTCCATTAACTTCACCAATTTTGATGAATTCATGATATTCATAATAATCATCACGGACGTATATCACAACACCATCATTTTCATTAATTCTATTTCTGTTACATATCATTCTATATCCACTTAAGGTTAGTGAGTCTGCATATTTTACTTCCCAAGTTTCTGTAAGAGCTATTAGGCTAAATGAGTTCAGAACTTCAGATATATAGAGCTGCAACTCGTCGAAATGTTTATTTAAGCATCGTATGTTATTATGGAAGATTGAGAAACAGTCAGAAGTGCCAAAGACTTGTTTAAAACAGTTAATGCTATTCATTTCATTTGTAATTATTGGTTAATTGTCGTATCAATTGATCCATTTTTTAAAATAATATAAAAAAAATATGAAAAGAATATAAATATAAAGAAAAAAAACAATACAGTTGAAGAATGGTGAGTGGTAAAGTTTATCAAATGGTATAATATTAAGTGTGGTGTAGTAGGTATCCTTTTTTATCTTCCTACCATTTGCGGAGCAAAATGTGAAAAAGGAATGATTTACCTATTGTTGTGTACCGATCCTGAACCAGTTTTTATATTTGGTTTGTCAATAGTATCCTTTAGTAAAGGACGTTCTTGTTTGTTTCCTGAGGTTGATTGAGTAGATTTAGTTGTTAGGTCCTTTTTTTCAGTGATTTTTTTATTGTTTTTTGCCTTTGGTTTACTGGGGGTCGGGGTATTAGGTTCGCTGTTTGCTTTTGTAGAGTTTTCATCAGTGGTTTCAGTTCCCTCTAACTCATCTGCTGTGTAAAACTTACCATCCACAAATAGTCTGTTTCTTCTGATGTAGCAGGTATTGCAATTATCAGCTTTTGCGAGGATCAAATGTTTTTTCAGGATCCTGTACTCTTCTCACTGTGACAGTGTCAAATCATTGGTAATCGTTATATGAGTACCTTTGAGGTTTTTCACGTTTTTGGATACCGATGATTTCTTCAAATAAGATAAGAATTCAACTTTGACTGGTGCGTTATCCTTCTTGCCCAATGCATAAATATTGTTGAGGTCGGATTCAGATAAATTGACGTTAACTAATCTTCCCAGTTCCGAGCAGATAAATGCGGGCGTTATATCATCAGGCTTCCTGTGAAGTCCGAATATGACGATGTTATTCTCTTTCGTTTTTCTTTCTATCTTCTCAATTTTATTCAAAATGTATTCGTTTTCAGCCTGAACTTTGCTTAATTGCTTATATAGTTCTTCAATTTTCAAGGACAGTCTGACCTCGACGGCTTCTACAAGTGAAATCAATTCCTTTTTACTGCTTTTAATCTCTTCTAATAATATTTCACTAGTTATCGTCATTATCAGTTCAGCTACAAGTGTAAGCCGCGCCTTACAATGGTTAGTATTTCGTTTTGGTGATAAGATAAGATTCCGTTTGGTTATTTTGTAGGAGTATTAAACAAACTCTGTTATAACTCCGAAACGATTTATTGTTCAATTTTCAGGTATCGTTAATTCGAGGTCACTAATAACCATTTAACGCAATAATTATTTTGGTGGAATGAGCTAGGACAAAGTCGCAAAAACTTAATAAACAGAATTTGTATCAGAGTGAATGTATCGCTTTAAAATGATTTTTAGTGCAGATTTCCACTCACCAACACTTCCAGCCAGTTATCAATGCATTTAGGTTCATAGGAAACACTCGCAATTAATTAAAGCGGCCAAAATACCACATAATATCTTGAAAATAACAGAAACCAAAGTGACACAGGTTCTAATCATTAAAATAATTTGACATGCATACGTGCAATTATACCGTTACTGAAAATAGAATAGAAAGACAAAACAAATAATCTCAAAACTAAAATTCTAAAATTGGAAGGTAAAATAAAAATTTAAAGCTATTTATTTTGGGAATTCGCACGAAATGTTGGTTTTTATTTGAACCCTGAGCTTTGTTTTGTCCTTCCAATAGTTCGCATTCTTCCTCCTTCTTGTATCTTAAGTCTTCTTTTTTCTTAACTGCCTGTTCTTGTTGATCTAATAAGTCTTCTGTTAATTCCTCCACTCTGTAACCTTTACCAATTACAAATAGTTTTTCTCCTCTTATATAGCTTTTCCTTGTTTCGTCTTTTCTAGCTTCGGATAGGCTCTTTCTGAGTATCTTCTTGTTGCTTGGTTAAATCGTGTTGTATAAAAACATTATTTCCTTTCTGGAGTTTTGTAGAACAGCTATTTTAGTGAATTGGGAGATAAACTCAACCTTAATCCCTTTAGGTTCGAAGCTACCAATATAATTGAAATTACCAATTTGGTTTGATTGAATTTCTATTTGAAAAAGTGTTTGACATTTTTCACAAATAAATTCTAGTGATAGTTCTTCTCTTGAGGGTGCTAATCCAAATATAATCACATTTTTCTTTTATTCTCTCTATGTAAATGTTCAATGCTCCAGTAGCTTCAGTTGTTTTTTAATTCTTCTTTTGCTTTCATTGCTTCTTCAACAATCTTCTATTCTATTTCTACTTTTATATTATGTATTTCCGTTAACATTTTATCTAATTGGTTGGCATCTGGTGTTCCCATATTAGAAATAAATTTTTAGTGTTTGGCCATCTCCAATTTTTTACTTTGTACTGATAGCCGGAATCAATTACTTAGCAATTATCGATTTTGTGTCTGATGTACAAACTTTAGTATATTCAATTGTAGTGTCTTAAACGAATCTTACTGTTTCTAGCTAACTCTACAATATACCGGGTGGCCCACCACATTCGCCTCGGTATTTCTACGTGAAATGAAGAGAGTTAGGGGAAAACTTTTGGCACAGTCATATGTGAGTCCATGAGGAGCATATTCCAAAATTATTTTGAAATATATAGGGTGATCCCCAAAAAAATAACATACCAAACTTATATTTTTTCTTATGGAACACCCTATATTTTTTTATATTTTTAGATACTATAGACCAAATAAAGGTGAAATACTATTATATTTCCCATACTTAAAACTGACTGTTTCTGAGAAATTTTGAGAAATTTAAAAATACTGACAATAATTTGAAAATTGTTTTCACCCTGTAATGTATAACGAGCTGTTTGTGATCAAATGTTATGCTTACCTCGAAGGTTGAAGTTAACTACTACATGAAATTTTTATTGCAATATTATACAGAGTGGCGAAAAAAATGGCCTCAAAATTTGGACACACATTTAATCAAATAACTTCTTAAAGTTGAAGGGAACACCCCGTATTTAGTGGCACAAATTAACGCAGAATTAGATTCCCTTCAAAACTATATTAGGATTTCCTATACATATCTCTTCCACTTTTTACAAAAAAGGCGTTTTTATATATTACTTTAGGTATTTTATTTATCCTCATAATGAAACACACTGTATTGTAATGAAAAACAAAAAAGCATTGTCGAAGTCATTTTATCGAAAAATTAAGAATCTTAAATAGTTTATTATTTCAATGAATGCTGAAAATGGTGTCCATTATTCTCGATGCATAGGCGAACTCTTTCTTGAAATGAGTGCTGAACTCTGGATAACATATTTTGCGGTATGGAATGAAACGCATTTCTTATTCGTACTTTCATATCCCGAGGTGTCGTTGTAAGGTCCGGAGACCTGGCTGGCCAGTTCTGTGGACCTCCTCGTCCTATCCATCTATTTGGATATTGTCGATCTCATTCGTTTCTAACACGTCTATCAAAGTGTGCAGGAGCAGCATCTAGCTGCATCCACATCCGTTGACGAATATTAATAGGTATACTTCCCAACAGCACAGGCAAATTATCCCTAATAAATCCGAGGAACATTTCGCCGTTTAAGTGACCATCAAAAAAGTAAGGACCTACTACTTGCGTTCCAATAATTACACCCCATGTAGTGAGTTATAAAAGACAATAAGGACAAAAGGTCTTTAATTAAGTATCAAAATAGAATCTAATAATAATATCTAATTTCAATATTCAAGAGATAATGAACTCATAACATTGAACTCATAACACGTTTGTTTATCAGTCATGACCGAAGGGTAAACAACATTCTTTCATAGTTTGAACTTGAACGTGAAATTGAAGTCATCGACTTGAAGTATTGTCAAATATTTCCTATAAATAATTAAGCATTGAGAAATGGCGAGAACTCAGTATTTATATTCGATATAGTTCTAATGTAGATTAATGTGTAAATTGTATTTAGATTAATATACTAACCCAGTGAATTAAATCAAAGTGTTTCTTATTCAACCCCAACACATGGTTACGAGGTAAGTGTTTCTCAACAATAAATGGTGTTATGGTTTAATAGAGGTATCTACGAGGGCACTTGCTAAGTAACCACTACATGGCGATCCTGCGAAGTAAATGGTAAAATGGAAATAAATGTTTATTGTATAATGGAAATGGTAAAATTGATAGTTAAATGGTAATCGCCACTACATGGCGATCCTGCAAATTAAATGGTAATGCTATTGGTATAATGGTATCGCCACTACATGGCGATCCTTCAAACTAATGGGACATGGTAATTATAAAATGGTTATGGTCTAATTAATGGTAAAATAGATATCGCCACTACATGATCCTGAGAACGAAATGGTAATGGTAAAATTAATTGTATAATGGTTATCGCCACTACTACATGTACTAGTTAATGGTAATGGAAAAATACGGTAATATGGACCCTAAGAACTAATGGTAACTGCAAATAAATGGTAATTAATGGTAACCGAGATCCTGAAAATCAAATGGTAATTAATGGTAACCGAGATCCCGCCATAAGGACACGTGAAAATATATGGTTTTTTATCTAAATTTGGGACCTTGGAGAAAACAAACAATGGGAGGTTCAGCCACAAAACAAGAGGCAAAAGAAACGGGTACAGTCAACAATACATTCATGGTACAACAAGACAGTTTCACGACGCATGTAATGGTTCTACTATACATCATAACTGTAGCTTTCATTCTAAAATTTATCTGGTCGGTGTGGAAAACTCACAGGAGGGCACTGAAAAGAGATATCAACAGAGGCATTGCAGCGAAGCAGGCAACAGGAACCCTCACCGTGTAAAATAAAACTGTAAGTACCTAAACATTCTATTCTTGTGTACGAATCTTTAAATGTCAATAACGTGGGAAGATTTTGATGATAAGTTACGAATAATTGTGGACGAAGTTAATAAACAGGGAAAAAGAGTTTTGAAAAAAGAAACTCCTAAAAATCCTGATATACATATAGAAGTAATTAATACCATAGTAGGTCTTTATAATAATTTTGTTAGATTAATAGGTAAAAATTGGAAAAAATTAAGTTTATTACAACAAGAAAGTTGTAGAAATTATTCAGATAAAATTAGAGATAAGGCTGCTAGGGCATTTCAAGCGTTAAATTGTATTATTAAAATACCTAACTCTATTTTGGAGGAAATCGATACGGAGGTATTACAAGCAATAAGCAAACAATTGAAAATGGCGACTAGTATGAATGATTTTTTTAATTTTGCGAGTAAAGTGTTACCGAACGAATTTAACGGTGAAGCAAACAAATTACAGTCATTCTTAGATTCATTAGATTTACTACAAATAAATGTGACGGGTAACGAAGAAAATGCTATTTTATTAATAAAAACGAGGTTAACGGGAAAAGCCAGAAGCTTGATCACGACGGAAAACTCCATTGCTGACATCAAGAATAAACTGAAAACAGGGATAAGAGGAGACAATCCAAGCCTTCTCTTAGCGAAACTGGGTAAAGTAAAACAAAATGGAAAAGATGTTACACAGTATGCAACAGAGGTAGAGAAATTAGCGGAAAGATTACAGGCAGCATACATATCGGAAGGGATGCCAGAACGACTAGCCGAAAAATATACGAAGGAGGCGACGATTAAGGCAGTAACTATGAACGCCGCAACGGACGCAACCAAAACAATAAATGCAGCGGGAAGTTTCGAAACGACACAAGAGGTACTATCGAAATTGGTTTCAGTGGAAGGCGTAATAGGACAACAACAAGCTTTACACATGAAAGATAACAGGAATTTCTTCAGGAAGTCAAACTTCGACGTTAGGAATAATCACAGGCGTGGAAACAGCAGAGGATTTTATAACGGTAATCATCCAGGAAGAACGTTTCGACAGTATAATCAAAGGAACAACTATGGCAGATACGAAAATTATAATACGAAATTCAATAGGAATAATAATTACAATAACCACAGTAAAAATAACGTAAGAATATGTGAGATAGAAAATGAAGAAGCAAGAGAGACTCAGAAACAATTGGGGTTTTGAATGAAAAATCAGATAACGAAAACAAAATTTCAGGAACATATTCAGCATACTATTTAGATTTATCACTTTCTAACTTTATAGAAATTCACACAAGCGTATCAGACAACATCTGTAATTTTATATTAGAAACAGGAGCAGACATTTCTTTAATCAAAATTTCTAAAGATTTTCCACATCATCTAATTGAGACCAGGAATAAAATAAGCATTAAGGGGGTAACGGAAGGCTCAGCAAAAACTCTAGGTCAAATATGCATAAACCTTTATATCAATAACATAACTTTAAGTCATTGTTTTCACGTAGTGGAAGAAAATTTTCCAATACCTACGAATGGACTAATAGGAAGAGACTTCATGACAAAAAATAATTGTATATTAGACTATTCACAATCAGAATTGCACATAAATTACAAGCCTAACAGGCGAGAAACCATACGAATTTTTGGTAATCCAGAATATGATACCTTAGCAATACCACCTAGATGTGAGGTATACAGGATAATAGAAAATTTCAAGAATTTGAGAAAGGATACAGTAATAGAGCAACAAGAAATAGCACCAGGAGTATTTATAGCCAGATCCATAGTATCAAGGACAACACCTTACGTCAGAATTTTAAATACAAATTATGAAAGTATTACAGTAAAAACTAGGAACATTGAGACCTTAGATTTAGATTTATTCGATATATATATACAATTAAGACTGATAATAGTAACAGACTGAAAGAATTAAGGAAAGCACTAAACTTAGAAGTACCGGAATATGTAAGAAATGATTTAACAAAACTTTGTGAAAATTACGAAGATATATTTGCTTTAAAGAATGATATACTAACGCACAATAACTTTTACGAACAAAAGATATCAGTAAAAGATGATACACCGATATACATAAAAAATTATCGTACACCACATTCGCAAACGACGGAATTAAATAATCAAGTAGAAAACCTTATAACACAGGGAATAATTGAACCCTCAGTATCAGATTATAACAGTCCAGTACTACTCGTACCAAAGAAATCGACGAATCAAGATAAGGCATGGAGACTGTATAGATTTTAGACAGTTAAATAAGAAAATAGTCACAGATAAATTTCCTTTACCTCGTATAGACGCAATTTTGGATCAATTAGGGAGAGCAAAATGGTTCTCAGTTTTAGATCTTATGTCAGGTTTTCATCAAATACCTCTAGAACAGTCTTCTAGAAAATACACTTCGTTTAGTACAGAAAAAGGCTCATTTCAATTCACAAGACTACCCTTTGGGCTAAATATAAGTCCTAATAGTTTTTCAAGGATGATGTCAATCGCATTTTCAGGGTTAACTCCAGAAAGAGCTTGTCGTGTTTGTCGTGTTTGACGCATGTCGAAAATACAATTTAAAATTAAATCCACAAAAATGCCAATTCTTCAGGCGAGAAGTCACATATTTAGGTCATAATTTATCAAAGGATGGTGTTTCACCAGATAAAGCGAAATATTCGGTCATTCAGCATTATCCAGTGCCGAAGAATGCCAACGAGGTCAAAAGATTTGTTGCATTTTGCAATTACTATCGAAGATTCATTCAGAATTTTGCCGAGATATGTATTCCTATAAATAGGTTAGCTAGGAAAAACGTGAAATTTGAATGGTCACAAGAGTGCGAAAACTCATTTCAGGTCTTAAAAAATACACTAATGAACCCACCAATTTTAAGATATCCAGACTTCAATAGACAATTCATATTAACCACAGACGCTTCAAAAAGCGCATGTTCAGCAATCTTAAGTCAAAATTACGAAGGGATTGACCTACCCATCGCATTCGCATCACGCAGCTTCAAGAAAAGCGAACTTAACAAACCCACCATCATAAAAGAGTTATTAGCAATCCATTGGGGAATCAATCATTTTAAGTGTTATTCATATGGTTCACCACACTTCATAGTAAAAACGGATCACAAGCCACTAACACATCTATTCGCAATGAAAGATCCGACCTCGAAACTCACGAGAATACGAATTGATTTGGAAGAATACGATTTTGAAATACAATATGTTAAAGGTACATCGAATTACGCAGATAGCATATCGAGAATATCCATAGATGAACTTAAGGATTTATACATACATAATTCACATGTCTTAGCAATCACAAGAGCACAAGCGCAAAAAGAAAACGCCCAAACAGGAAAGGATCAAAAGAATAACGTGGAAACAAAGGAAGTAAGAATACAAAAACCAGCAGTAATAAAAGTTTTAAACAATCTTGAGGCACATAAATTACCAATTTTACATTTTGAAAATAACCGTATCTCGCTAAGGATGAGCATTCGGATCAAAAATAAGTTGAAATTTAGTGAAGCCGTAAATACCGGATTAAACAACTTCGACCTAGGACGAACGTTGGAAAAGCTTGAAGAGCTATCGGTAAGAAATGAAGTAAAAAGAATGAAAATATATACAAATGATGATATATTTCAAAAGTGCACAGTAAAAGAATTTACAGAAGTAGGAAATCAAAGGTTAAAAAGTATTCAAATATGTATATGTGAAGTACCAAGAACGGTACAGCAAAAAGAAGAGATCAAAAAGATATTAGAAAGATACCACAACGATCCAATGTTTGGAGGACATGTAGGAAATAATAGATTATTAAAGAAACTAAGAGCAAATTTCAAATGGAAAAACATGGAGAGAGACGTAAGAAAGTACGTAAAGAATTGTCATAAATGTCAAGTAAACAAAGCAAAGATTACTCATAAAGAAAAATTTGTCATCACAGATACAGGGATAAAACCGTTTGATATTATTTACATAGACACAATAGGTCCGTTTGTAGAAAGTAACAACGGGAATCGTTATTGCATTACAATACTATGCGAACTAACTAAATACGCAGTCATGATACCAGTTCAGAATAAAGAAGCACACACTATAGCAAAAGCAATAATCGACAATTTTATACCGAATTACGGGCTGATGAAGGAGATAAGAACAGATCAGGGAACAGAATACAAGAATGAGATAATGAAGAATTTAGCGGAACTTTTAAATATACAACATAATTTTTCAACGGCTTACCATCACGAAGCAATAGGCAGTTGTGAAAGGTTACACCGAACATTTAATGAGTATGTAAGACACTTTATCGCAGACTCCAGGAATAACTGGTGTGAGTTTGTTAAAACGTTTGCTTACTGTTATAATACTACCCCGAGTACATATCATGGATACACTCCTTTTGAGTTATTATTCGGAAGAAAGCCCAATTTGCCAGAATTCTTAGGTGAAAAAATCGAACCATGTTATAATTTTGAAAGATATGATAAGGAATTGAAGTACAAATTACAATACGCTAATGAAAGAGCCAGACAGTTTCTAATAAATAATAAGCTAAATAGAGTCAGTAGTAGTGAAAAGGATTCCTCACCTGTAAATTTTAGAATGGGGGAATTAGTAATTTTAAAAAATGAAGGTAGAAATAAATTTGATTCACATTATTTAGGTCCGTTTAAAATATCGGGAATAACAGGTGTAAACTGCGAGATCACATCTCCAGACAATAAGACGCAAATCGTACACAAAAATCGTATGTTCAGATACGTTGATCGGAAACAAATGTAAATAAGTGAAGAGTGTTTATAAACGAACAAAGTAGTGTTAGTAAACAAAAAACATTTAATAAACAAACTATTTTTATGTATAAGTGATATCGAAAAATTAAGACAGTAATTTTTCTCTCCCAAGAGGGGATGATGTAGTGAGTTATAAAAGACAATAAGGACAAAAGGTCTTTAATTAAGTATAAAAATAGAATCTAATAATAATATCTAATTTTAATATTCAAGAGATAATGAACTCATAACATTGAACTCATAACACGTTTGTTTATCAGTCATGACCGAAGGGTAAACAACATTCTTTCATAGTTTGAACTTGAACGTGAAATTGAAGTCATCGACTTGAAGTATTGTCAAATATTTCCTATAAATAATTAAGCATTGAGAAATGGCGAGAACTCAGTATTTATATTCGATATAGTTCTAATGTAGATTAATGTGTAAATTGTATTTAGATTAATATACTAACCCAGTGAATTAAATCAAAGTGTTTCTTATTCAACCCCAACACATGCTTACGAGGTAAGTGTTTCTCAACAATAAATGGTGTTATGGTTTAATCGAGGTATCTACGAGGGCACTTGCTAAGTAACCACTACACCCACACATTAACAGACCATATGTGCTGGTGATCAAGGGTTCTAAAAATATTAGGGTTTTCGTCACTGTAATAATGGAAGTTATGTCTGTTAACTAATCCGTTGTTATGAAAAGTTGACTCATCGGAAAGAAGCACATAATCAAACAAATTTTCTTCATCACCAAACTTCTCTAAAACCCATTAACAAAAATTCAGTCGTCGATCTTCTTCAAAAAGCTGTTGATGTAGTTGAATGCGATACGGGTGGAATTTGTACTTTTTAATTATTCTTTGGATACTCTGTCTGCTTATTCCAGTTGTTTCACATATTTTTCGCTGACTTGTTTGAGGGCATTTAACTGGAGATAACATCACCAAATATTCTTTTTCCTCATTTCCAGTAACCGGTTGTTGCATATTATAAGATACACTGCCTGTTCTTCGGAAAAGCTGCAACAACGGTTCCAATGAACGCTTGTTAGGATGACTCCTGTTAGGATACCTTTGGGCATATACTCTTGACGCTAATAAACAGTCTTCTTCACACTCAGCGATTATCAAAATCATATCAATTCGTTCTTCCTGGGGATAAGTTCTCATTTTACCATATTTTAAAAAGACAATAATTTTAAATTGGTTAAAACAATGATAATGGTTTTATTAACAAGTTGTGACTGTCAAATACTTTTTGTTTCATATAAATAATTAACGTCATCTAGGCCAGAACCTACTATTATTGAAAAAATAGTATAATATGTTTCATAGGAAATCGTAAATGTATGTTTTAATTGACCCCATATTGTAATTTTGGTATTTATTTCAATATAAAGCGAATTCAACATATTTCGCCTCAATAATTAAGACACGTGCAGCTTCTTATTTTGAAGAATGCTTTAATATTTCAGAAAGGCAATAAATTTGAGTTTTTACATTTGTCTGCATTTCACTTTAGATGGACCGTATTTCCAAAAATTTAAACTTGTGCTTCTAGCGAATCTACGCATTCCTTAATAAAAAAAAGGTTTTCATAATGCTTTTTTCATTTCATTATAATACAGTGTGTTTCATTTTTAAAATAAAAAAATTACTCGTTAGTAAAATATCCCTAATATAGTTTTGAAGGGAATCTAATTCTGCGTCAAATTACGCCATTAAATACGGGGTGTTCCATTCAACCTTAATAAGTTATTTGATTAAATGTGTGTCCAAATTTTGAGACAATTTTTCTCGCCTCTTTGTGTAATATTGCATTAAAAATTTCATGTAGTAGTTAACTTTAGCCTCTAAGCTAAGCAGTACATTCAATCACGAGCAGCTCATTATACGTTACAGGGTAAAAACAATTTTCAAATTATGGTCTTTATTTTTAAATTTCTCAGAAACGGTCAGTTTTCAGTATGGGAAATATAATAGTATTTCACCCTTATTTTTTCTATAGTATCTAAAAATATGAAAAAATATAGGGTGTTCATAAGATAAAATATAACTTTGATATGCTATTTTTTGGGGATCACCATATATATTTCAATATAATTTTGGAATATGCTCCTCATGAACCCACATATGACTGTGCTAAATGTTTTCCCCTAACTCTCTTCATTTCTCGTAGAAATACCAAGGCGAATGTGGTGGGCCACCCGGTATAGCTAGAAACAGTAAGTTTCATTTAAAACACTAATATGAGTAGATTTCACAAAGTAAAGCGGCTTATAGACGGGGAAAGTAGAGACGGAGAGTTACTGGCGGCCAGCACTTGTCATTAGGTCATTTTCCATGTACACATGGAAAGTACTGGCTGCAAGTATTATTGGTTATACTGGCGGCCAGTAGTCCAGTCTATTGTGAGTGAGCATCATGTCGGATTGTGATGAAGAATATTGCGAAGCTTCTAATGAAGCAATTCAAGATTGCGTTGTGCTTTTGAGCGAAGAATTGCAATCAGTTTTGGATAAGAAATGAGTATGGGTGAAAAAGTCGGTCGACAGGAGAGATTAGCTTGGTGCATCTGCAATTCTTTTCCGTAAACTTGCAGTTGAATGGTCTTGATTTTAAAAGACATTCACGTATGAGTGTCGAAAAGTTTGAGGAGCTGCTACATATGGTAGAACCCATAATTCGTAAACAAAGTACTCCAATGCGTAAACCATTGACGCCCAGACAAAAGCTTGAAACAAATCTGCGTTCTATGGCTACAGGTGACAGTTTTCAGTCGTTATCTTTGCTGTTCCGTATACCAGCACCTACAATTTCGTTTTTTTTTACTTGCTGTTATGACAGCTATTGTGACCTGCTTGAAGAGCTTTATGGAGGTAAGCAGATTCAACAGATTCTTTAAATTGCTTAGTGTTTAATAAAGCATAAAATGTTCAGTTAAAAATGTACAAATTTGACACAACGTAGGCCTACGTATAACTCTAAATTCTAAGGTTTATTAACAGTAGTATGAACTCACTTTGCACAAGTTTGTTAGGTGAACTTAAAAGAAAGACAATGTTGCATGGATTTTTAAATAATATTTATTGAAAGATTGATTAACGTACAAGAAATGTGAATAGAGCGAAAAAAAAATTTGAATGAATATACAACATTTTCAGTTTAAGTCTGTATAAAATCTACTATCATCTTGAAAAATACTTTGAGAGTACGGCTCGAGTTCAATGTCATCATTGTCATCGTAGCTGCTGCCTGTCCGACAAAACTGGAGAAGGGGGTGCGTTCACGGTCTTGAGGCTTTCTTTAGTTATTAAGCTTTGGAACTGTTCTTGCAGGATAATGAAGCTTCTGACCGGAAGGGTCCTTAACTGGGAAGCCATGCGTTGAGTAAAAGTCTCATATTCATAGGAAGTTCTTTACTTTTAAACTGTCTTATTATGTGATAATTGTTAAGATCAGCAGATATAGTTTTCCTGGTTTTCTCTATCATTGAACAGTTATACAGATTTTAAATGTGAAAGAAGATATCCAGGATATACCCATAGGGCTAATATTATCTGAGATATGATATTTGTAATATCATATCTTCTTCTTTATATATTAATATATAATAATGGTGATTCTGTAATGAATGTGTTAAATTTTAACGGACGTTAAAAAAATAACGTACGGTAAAATAGAAAATTTATTCTGTACTGTTACTGGTGAATATTAAACTGATGTTATTAACAGTAGTTCAAATAATCCAATATTTCCCATTCCGTAATATTTTTCACGTTCAAAAATACCGGAAAGAAAATCGTACGTTAGAATGATATTTTTAACACGTACCTACACAGTACCCTTTAAAAATTAAGCAGTCAGTTTAAATAGTTCAATATCGTAGAAAATGGCATTAGATGGATTAACACATCTCTTCATTGAGGATTTAAATTATAATTGGCAAAGAATGCCAGTAATCCTTTTGAAATGCCAGACCGGCTCTTTTTAAAGCAGTTTAGGCTGAATAAAGAAACATGCCTATACCTAATTGATACATTATCTCCGCAATTTTATTCAGCATCAGCATGCAAGAATTACCAGGATACCTTTACACTTACGAGTATTACTAGTCCTCAATTTCTTTGGACAAGGAAGTTACCAGACAGGAATTGGTATGGGGTGGTGTTTCGCAGTGTACTAACCAATAGTTAGTAGATGTTTGGAGGAAGTAACAAGAATAATAAATCAACAACTTGCCAATCAGTGTACCAGATTTCCATCGACTTATGAAGAAACGCGAATAATAAAACAGGACCTAAGAGAACTTGCTGCTTGTTTTGAAAACTGCATAGGAATCGTAGATGGCAGCCTGATTAGAATAGTATCACCTCCTGCACACAATCCAGTTTTTCCAGGGCTAATATTTTACTGCCGAAAACACTTTTATACCCTTTTAATATAAAAGTCATTTGTGACCACAATAACAAATTTCTGGCAGTAAATGCCCGTTTTCCTGGATAAGTCCATGATTCAGCAATTTGGATGATGTCTAGAGTTAGGGAAGGATTGGAAAGAGAATATGTAAACAATAATTCAGAAAACTACTTAATAGGAGATAGTGGATATCCGCTAGATCCATGGTTACTAGTTCCAGTGAATTGTTCTCTTCCGAACTCTCCTCACTCAAGGTTCAACACGAGAATGTCAAGTTTAGGGGTTAAAATTTAACATTCAATACGGCTACTAAAAAATAGGTTTTGCTGCATATATGGACAAAGGGCGTTGTATTACAGCCCTAATATAGTGACTGAAATTATACACAGTTGTGTCATTATACACAACATTGCAAGAGCAAGGGCAGTAGAAATGCACGATGAAGATATATTAGATGAAGATCCAGAAAATGAAAATCCAGGGCTTATTGAAAATAATGATTGGTATATAATCCAGGTGAAGCTCGAAGAGAGGAAATAATTCATAGGTATTTTATGTAGGTAACATTTTTGATTTGAACTTTATTTTTAAATTCATTTAGTATACTCAAAAGGGGTTGCCCGCTGCGAAAACAAAAGAGCTTTTCTAATTTCGAACATTTTGTTTTGATTCCTAAGTGCACAATTATATTTATATATTTTAATAATTTTTTACAGGATGGGATTGAAACGAACTTCAATAATATATAATTTTACACTAAAAAATTGTATTGATTGAAGCAGGAAAGAATGTAAAGCTAGGTGTTTTAACGATCTTATCAAAAAATTCCAATTTTTTTCTGATCAAACTATTCAGTTTTTTTATCAAAAACATTTTTCAAAGTGTAGTTCATTCTGCTTGATCTTTTTATATTTTTCATATTTTTTTATGAAAATAACATACGAACCACAAAAATTTACTGTAACTTTACATAAAGTTAACAAAGTGAAAATAGATTCGAAAAATTAACCTCACTTAATCTTCATTTTTACTAGAGACACGAATTTGAACTAATTTTTAACGTATCTGTTAAAATTATTAAAATTTACAGGTAGCTTATTTCTTAGAATTACAGAATTGCTTCTTAGGTTAAAACTGTGAAAATTAATGTAGGGTTAAAATTTAACATATTCGTTACAGAATTACCACTATTATGAGTAGATTCCATAAAGTCAGGGTCTAGACAGTGAATTTCATTCTGTTCAATCTCTGAGACAGTATAGATAGACCTGGTTTCACTCCTTGATTTGCTCTAACATTTGAGGGCGTTAAATGCCTTTTAAATGTTTTAAAGATTGGCTTTAGAGCGTAGAGGAAAAATATTAATTATTTTTTGCTTACAGGCTTTTGCACTCCTGATGTAGTAGCCATCCAAGTGTCCCTACCGGAGAATAATGGTATGACTAACATAGTCGCCTGCTCAGCATACTTCCCAGGGGACATGGCTACTGTACCTCCTCTCGCTATATGTCGGCTAGTCGACTATAGCAAGAAGAACAGACTCCAGTTAGTCATGGGCTGTGACGCCAATTCACACCATACATCGTGGGGTAGCACGGATATAAATCAAAGAGGTGAGTTACTTTTTGATTATATACTAGGGGAAGGGCTATCTGTTATTA
Source organism: Galeruca laticollis (assembly GCA_963921935.1). Classification (NCBI taxonomy): domain Eukaryota; kingdom Metazoa; phylum Arthropoda; class Insecta; order Coleoptera; family Chrysomelidae; genus Galeruca; species Galeruca laticollis. Next base: position 145,599,268 of record OY998176.1, on the reverse strand, counting down.
ATAAGGGCTCCGAACCAACTTTTGTAACTAGAAATAGATCAGAGGTGTTAGATTTAACAATCAGCTCAAACTTTTTGAGCAATAAGATACGGCATTGGGCAGTATCTACTGAACCTTCGTGTTCAGATCACAGACACATTCAATTCAACATTGAAATAGGTCCACGGCCAGTAGTGGAATATCGCGACTCAAAAGCTACTGACTGGAGAGGATACAGAAATTCCCTTCAACGGTACATTGAGGAAGGCTTCACTACAATAAACAGTTGTGATGGGATAGATAATGCGGCGGACAAGCTTCGGGAAGCAGTGATCTTCTCCTATCATGAAAACTGTCCACTCAAGACAAAAAGAGACAATCGCAACTCTACTTGGTGGAACAAAAGCCTAGACAAGCGAAGAAAAGAAGTTCGACGACTATTCAATCGATCTAAAGAGTCAGGCAACTGGGAACATTATAGAACTGCTCTAACAACTTATAACAAAGAAATTAGAAAGGCGAAACGGGAGTCTTGGAAGAAGTTCTGTGAGAGTATATCCGACATACCTCGCAGTACTAGAATACACAAGATTCTCTCTAAAGAGCCGATTGCCGAGATAGGGTCGATGAAACGACCAGATGGCACTTTTACGACCTCTAGAAAAGAAACGTTAGAGCTTTTGATTAAAAACCACTTTCCTGGAAGTTTGACTCTGGATAACAACCGACCTCCCCACTTTGAGGGCGCAAGGCGGCCCAAAAAGAATGATTGGGAGGTCGCCAAGAACGTTATCACAGCACCGGCAATTGAATGGGCAATAAAATCATTTCAGCCCTTCAAATCTCCCGGTGAGGATGGCATCTTTCCAGCTCTGCTACAAAACGGACTGGAATTACTTATACCCATCCTCATTAAATTGTATAGAGCTAGTCTGGCGTGGAATTATATACCACCCAGTTGGTTGGCAGCTAGGGTAGTATATATACCGAAAGTGGGCCGCACTGACCCACACCCTAAATCTGTCAGACCAATCAGCCTAACATCTTTCCTGCTTAAAGGACTTGAAAGAGTACTGGACTGCCATATCAGGCAGGTAGCTTTATACAGCTCCCCCCTGAGCATCCACCAGTACGCTTATCAAACAGGCAAATCAACAGATTTAGCATTACATAACCTTGTTGAGAAAATCACACAATCCCTTAACAATAAGGAGATTGCGGTGGCCATTTTTCTCGACATCGAAGGAGCATTCGACAATGCACTACCAGCTTCCATTGGTTAAGCTTTGACTGAAAAGGGCATTAAACCAACGATTACCAGCTGGATATATGCCATGCTCACTAATAGAACAGCCACTACATCTATTCAGGACGAGGCCATCAGCTTTAAGGTTTCCAGGGGCTGCCCGCAGGGTGGAGTTTTATCTCCCCTTTTGTGGTCACTCCTGATGGATGACCTGCTTGGTACTCTCGTGGGTAGAGGGGTAGAACTGCAAGCGTATGCAGACGACCTTGTCATTTTGGCAAGAACCAAGTCAGGACGGGTTGCACATAATACCCTCCAAAGGACTTTGGACGATGTCTACAGTTGGTGCCAGAGGGAACAGATGTCTGTTAACCCTGGCAAAACTGTAATAGTTCCCTTCACCAGGAGAAGGAATTTGGCGGACCTTCCGCCACTTTCCTATAATGGTGAGGTTATTCCATTTGCAGCGGAAGTAAAATATTTGGGGATCATCCTAGATAAAAAACTTACTTGGAACGCTCACTTGGAAAAAGTCATCCATAAGGCCAGACTTTCCTTGTGGACATGTCGCAGGATCTGCGGAAAATCTAGGGGCTTGGGTCCCAAACAAATCCATTGGATATATGTGATGATTGTTAGACCAATGATCACATACGGAGCCATTGCTTGGTGGTCAAAATCTTTACAGAAAACGGCCCAAGCAAAGCTCTCTGGCATACAGAGACAGGCTAGTTTGGCTATAACTGGTGCTATCAGCACCACACCGTCAGCAGCCATGGAAGTCCTCCTGGACCTTCCTCCTCTCCACATACTTCTGGAAAAGGAGGCCAGATGGACAACATATAGAATTGTGCATATTTCTAAATGCACGAAACAGGCTTATACAGAGCAAAGTAGAATGCTAGCGGCTACCGAAAGTCATAGTATTCTAGGAATGACCTCTGATATAATGCCCCCAACAGTAAACCATAATCTGCCTTATACCGTCCTATTTCCAAATAGAGATGAATGGGTCCTCCGCAAGGATGAACTCTCAAGAGCAGATATCTGTTCGTACACTGATGGATCAAAGATACCCTCAGGCTCTGGTGCGGGTGTATACGGTCGAAGACCTAGGACAGAAATCTCAACATCTCTGGGATCCTATGCAACCGTATTTCAGGCAGAAATTTATGCCATTGCTTCATGTGTGGAGAGTTTGGGGCAATCCAACCTGACACACAGATCAATAAAAATTTTCACGGACAGCCAAGCGGCCTTGAAAGCACTTAGCTCGTACCGTGTAACGTCGAAATTGGTTTTAGACTGCCAAAAAAGACTCGCCTCAATAGGAGAACGCAACAGGGTATCGCTGGTTTGGATTCCTGGCCACTCTGGTATGGATGGTAATGAGAAGGCTGACTCTCTTGCAAGAGAGGGTGCCGCTCATGACTTTATCGGACCAGAACCTACAATTGGCATCGCAACAAGTGTTGTCAAACATACACTAAATACTTGGACTGCAAGAAGAGTTTTAGACTTCTGGCATAATATACCAGGATTGGTTCATTCAAAGGCCTTCATACATCCTTCGAATAATGTATCCAAACAAATGTTAGGCTATAAAAGACACGATCTACGGTGCCTAACAGGCCTCTTAACAGGCCACTGTCGATTGAATCATCATATGCTGAAACTTGGACTGTCGGACGATCCGATTTGCCGTCTTTGTTTGGAAGATGATGAAACAGCAGAGCATATAATTTGTGCCTGCCCCGCCGCGGCGCAAATCAGGTATCGGATGTTTGGCAGGGCCACTCTCTTGCCCTCGGACCTGAAATATCATTCACTGAACAAATTAATCGGCTTCGTCAAGAAGCTGAATTTGTTTGGTGAAATTTGAATAGGTATGAGCCACAATAGATTCTCGCGAGTCGCAGTGGAGGGCCTCATTGACCCACTCATTATAAACCTAACCTAACCTAACCTAGAGCGTTATTCATTTCACATGTGTCATTAGCACCGTATATTCCTGTCCCGTATTTCCTATATTTTTTTATGGCCCTTTTCATGTCTATTTCTGACCATTGGCCATATTTCAGGCCTTTTCCGCTTATTCTGCAAAAACGTTGAGATAAAAATCCTATAAAGATTTTTTCCCATCTTTCAACATCTGCCATCTTTTAGCTTAAAACAAAATTAAAGTATATTACTGTATAATGAAATTCATATCTGAATCAAAGGTGTGTTTGTGGATGTATGAACTAGATATTTTAACTCTGCTTATCCCAATTGTTGTTATTCCTACCTTTCCGCGGCAAATTATAATGTCTTGACGGGCTCCTGGACAAGAAGCATGTAATCCTGTTGAATCTTTGTTGTAGTCTTAGGTATCGTAGTGTGGTTTTTTCTTGTAGGACCGGTGTGAGTGAGATGAATGTCTTTTTTTATATACTATTAGTTTGTTCCTGTTGTGAATGGCCGAATGACGAGTATCAAAGCCACAAAAATCCTTAGGGTTACCCTTAGTGTAATAATATACATAGAGAGGGCTATTCATTCATAAACACGTTTATTTTTGCGGCCAACAATTCTAAACGCCAGTAGTAAAATCATGAATGAATTACAAAAAGTGGGGATTGTATAGTGGATACATCGCCTTGGCGTCATCGTCAAAGCATGGGCGTACCAAATCTATTTAAAAACAACAAATATAAAATTATATTATTGGAATTTTGGTGTTTATAAATCTTTCATTTGATGAAATTAAAGTTGGTTGATTTTAATTAATCTAATGTAATTAATCTACATATCTAATCTATATATATATATATATATATATATATATATATATATACAAAAATGAATGTTTGTATATATATGTTCGCTCTTCATTCCAACACCGTTCAACCGATCATCATGAAACTTGGCATGTATATGTATTTTTTCACGAAGAAGGTTTTCACACTATTCTCAATGTTGTAATTTCTCACCAAGTAGCGCTGCAGCATATCAAATTCTACACCGTTCAACCGATCACCCTCAAAATGGTATTTTTCTATGCAGAATTTGTATTTCCTATCCTTTTTGTTGTAACTTCCCACCAGGGGGCGCTGCAGCATATCAACTTCTATATCGTTTACGTTTTCCAGGAGCACAAATGTTTGTACCACGAGCCGTAAGGCGAGTGCTGCAGATGAAGGGAGTGCGAAAAGTGCCTTGCATACGAATTGTACACAATATTTTGTCTACGACCAAGATTCTTAATGAAAGCAAAAAAGTAACTTATATAGATATTTTATTTAAACGTTGAACTGCAAGAATTTAAAAAATGAAAAACAGTTAAACCCAGGTATAGTTAATTGTGAAATTTTAACAATTTTGAATTGTTATACCTGGTCTATCTTTTTTTAATAATAAGTTATAATTACTTCTAATATTAATATCTGTCACCGAAATTCATTATAAATATAATATTAGATTGTCAAAAGGGGTTTTGACATTGAGATTTCCTTCCCACCAGGTAGGCATATCAATATCTATATCGTTTACTTTTTCCACGAGCGCAGAAGTTTGTGGCACGACCCGCAAGGCGAGAGCTGAAAACCAATGGAGCGAGAGAAGAGCTTTGCGTACGAGTTGTGCACAATACTTTTTCAACGATCACGTTTATTAATCAAAGATAAAATTAACTTATATAGGCGTTTTATAAAAATTTTGAACAGAAATAATTTAAAAAATGAATATTGAAAAATTAGTTAAACGTAGGTACAGTTAATAATGGAATTTGAATTGTTTAGCCTGGTCTACCTTTTTTGATAATAAGTTATAATTAATTGTAATATTAGTGTTTGTCAACGAAATTCATTACAAAGATAAGTTTAGATTGTCAAAATAAAATTTGTCATTGACATTTCCATTCCAAAAGGTAGCGCTGCAGCTTATCAACTTCTATAACGTTCACTTTTTCCACTAGTGCTGAAGTTTGTGGCACGAGCCGTAAGGCGAGTGCCTCAAATCAAGCGAGCGGCAAATATAATTTGCGTATGAGTTGTACACGATATTTATTCTACGACCACGTTTATCAATGAAAGCAAAAAGTAACTTTTATAGGAATTTTATTTAAACTTTCAACAGAAAGAATTTGAAAAATGAATATTATATATAAAAAGTCCTGAAGGACCATCAGGTTCCGTAAACCTAAAACACATAAATCAGAATAGGTTGTTAATTCTAGTCCCTGGAACAAACTTTAAATACATTTTATTGCCTATTACAAAAACCCTTAAACATTTAGGAGAAAATATATACTACAACAAACCTAACTAAAAAACTAACCTATATGCAAATATACGAGAATCTGAAGTAAGCAATGATACACCACTCATAAATGAATAATTCTCAGTTACTGTTACTAGATCATCAACAACTTCTACTGGTAAACTAAAAATAAAACACAATTAACAATTTTTTTGTTTTAATAATAAACTTTGAAAAGCATTACTTTTTTAAATGAAACTAATTGTCAATTTCTTAGAATTTTTAGCACATTATCAATATATTGTGGATTTATCTAGGAACAGTTAGTTTCATTTAAAAAAGTAATATGAGTTTATTCCACAGAGTAAAGATCGAAACAGTAAATTTTATTAAAAAGCAGTTTAAAAAAATATACTCCCTAATAGATTACTTAAATATTTACCTTTCGACATCACTTAGAGTAGCACTAGAAGCTTGCTCAGATACATTTTGTGCTTGTAAATCTTTTTGAAGACAATCTGAGTTATTTGTTGAAGGCCTAAAATAGACATATTCTTATAACAAATTAATGTAAGTCAACTAACTCAGTCATCATTGCTAACTGAATAAAATGGATCATATGTGGCCAAATGACCTCTTAAAAAAATTAAAATAATAATTTAATTTTTAAATACAGTTCAGTTCTAAAATAGTAGGCACTAAATTCTCAGAAATATTGCATTAAACCAAGAATAATTGTAGTTTAGTTTAGTTTGGTGCCTACTATATTGGAACTGAACTATAGTTATCTGGACAGCCCAGAATGTCACCAGTCGTCCAATGAAGTAATGACTTATAATTAATAATCTGTTTAAAATTTGTCCTTTATGGCCGCTTTATCAGCTGTAATAAAAAGAACTTATTATATTGAAAGGAAATTTTGTTTATCAGGACAGTGACTTTTTTATTTTGGGCATTACTTTAAGGGCCCATTGTACTAAGAAAATGTTTAGGTACTCACATTACATATTGTGGATCAAATTCAAAAACTGACATGGGAAGAGCATCTTTGTTTAGAAACTTACGGCCACTACTCCTATATATAAAATCAGATTGTTTAAAATGCTCCGAACAAATTTCAGGTCGTTTTGGTAGATCATGAGTGTCGCTTAGACCCAGTAAAGCAAACCAAATTCTTCTTGTTTCCAAATTGGTGGGAAAACTAGAATAAAACAACGCCAAATACAAATTTGCTTTTCTTAATTGAAGAACTTTTAAGTATTTTAAATATTATTGAAATGAATAATAAAAGTCGCCGCCAGGATAGCCGTTCAAATATTTACATACCTGTGTGAGAGTTCGGGGTAATTTCGGCCGTTTTCCGACAGACTTGGCACTGACGAACCATGATAATAAAAAACACTAAATTAATAACCTTAAAACCAAATTATGTCACTAAAAGTCTTGAAAAACACACATAACATCGAAAGAACTCAATTTTCACTTGCTAGTCCTAATGGCGCTCGTAATAAACCAATAATCTTTGATCTTTGTAATAAACAAACCAAGTTTGACAGTATTTACTATAATACTACAATCCAATAGAAATGTTAGTCGAGAGCGCTCTGACCGTATTTGCATCTCTCTTTATATCGTAACTAAACAAAGACAAAACTAGTAAATAGTTTATACTAGACAAACAAAGCAGGTACTGAAATTTTCAGCAATGTTGCCCCTTTAAGTTACAACAAATACTTGTTTAAAATTCATATAAGAATATGCCTTTATTATATAAAATTCAACTATTAATAATTAATTTTAAAAGCAGCGACTCAAATGCATAAATTATTATGACTTTTAATTGCATAACGTTGCATGACGTTTTAATTGTATAACTTTTTAACAAATTTTCAATAAAATTTCTAATTTCATTTTTCCTGCATCTAACGAGGATTTGTATATTTGGCAAAGCAGTGGAAGTGTCCCGCAAGTGAGCTTAGAATGTGACTCAATGTTTGGGGCAGGAAAAAGTCAAAACAAACATATCTATTTTATTTGTTAATCTGAGGGGTTACCAAACAAATATCCAAAATATTATTTGATTTATTAGTTAATGAAGTTAACTTAATCTTACGTTTTTGAAAATATTCGTGTATAATCACGATGAAAAGGTAATGAAACAAATTGCTCTTGCTTTTCACTTCGATTTTGGAGAAGAGTAAGTAAGTAAACTTATGAGAATCAATTATTTCATCTAATTTTTTTTATCGTAGCCGTAAATTCTTTTTATTGTTGTATCTTTCAATATCAACTGGAAAGTTAATCAACCGGCATACTAGCAAATGGAAACCAGCCTCATAGTCCAGTTCATTCGATTGAAATGAAATGTAAATTTTTCCTGTAAAAAAATTACCACTGCAACAAATTCTCTACCATGGTCCAAAAAATCACTAAACTACGCAAAAGAGATACTTATAATGTAACTCTGAACAGTATGATTTCTAAAGATTGTAATTAATTAGAAACGAATAAGTAAGGAGAATCGTGGTATGAAAAACAACTATAATAGACAATTACATACTTGGCATGGACATATACAGAGGATGTCAGACTAACTAATTCCTAAATAGATTGGATTTCATCTCAAAGGCTTGAGGAAGGTAGACTAAAACGAAATATCGAAAACAGTAGCTTGTGAGTAATGTGAAATATTAAACATCTTGATATATATAATTGGACCAATGAATGAAGTCGTTGCTAATGTGAACATGATGTATCACTGTACCTAGATGGAATCGCCTCACCGAAATAAAAAAGTAATCCCATTCCAGATTACGTTGGAGTTGTAAAAAATGTTATTGCACCTGAAGCCATGTAATTTCTAGCTTTAATTACAAATTAAATCAACTCCAAATAGTCTTTGATATAAAATCGTGATTACCGTTTTTATGGATGTTCTTGAAAGAAACTTTTTCTACTCATACTTGAACTATTATTCATGAAGTCACTCGCATCTCAATTTCAATCCAAATTTGAAATTATAACTTGACGCATAATTTTTCTCTTAATAGGTATTTATTTAACGTTCCCTATATTTCGAGTATTCGTCGTGTCGTTGAGTGGCTCGGAGGTATAGATTACGTATTGATTGGACAGATTCCCATGTTGGTTAATTTCATAAGGGCACAAAGCGAAGTCCCAATTCAACTGTGCCCATACTGTCTAATTAACAACCAAGAGCGTTAATATTCATATTGTTCGGTTCTTATATGATGTGAAGTTTCTCTCTTTCAAAAATTAACCTTTCCATATGACTGAGAGCAACATTAGAAATGAATTACTATTATTTGATCCGACCTAATGGAAAGGATAATATGAAAACAGAATTTTTATCTCTAGGAGCAGTGGTAAATGGTGAGAAAGAGACCATTTTGTATTAGCGCTACAGAATGTATGCTCATTGCAATACATTAACAATAACAAAACTACACTAAAACCAAAGAGTTTGAAAAGTGCATTGGCCTGGTAACGTACACATACTCATTTCTAAACTTTCTTCATCTTTCTGAATAATTCGGAAATATTTCTAAAAACTCAAGAACTAATAATTTTTAACATGTATTCTTGAATTTTTCAAAATTGAGTTATGTATATAATACTATGATTTATGAGTCACACAGAAATGAAATAAACTTTGTACACTATTTCTAATGTTTAAAAACTACTACTCCGATTTATAAGTCACATAGCAAAATATTATTTTTATGAAATGAACTTTGTACTTTGAGTCCGGTTCTAGCAAATAATATAACAAGTTGTTTTAACCTCGCTCTTATATTTTGTTAATTTTCTAGTAAAAACATAGTGTAGTTTAATTTCGCTTTATTGCCATAGTGATTTTAATTAGTTACTTCCTATTGTTCAACTGTAAGTACCCAAAATTAAAGACTTTTCTCGAAGAAAATGAGAAATTTACCATTAGTATAAACTTCAAATACGTAGTAAATAACAAGTCAAGGTTTTTTCTGTGCCTAGATACTGGAATGCACAGGGTCAAACCTGCCCAATACGACCTAGTATAATTAATTAAACATATTCTGATATGCCACTGTTAATTCCCACGCAGACCCCTTCTGACTACAGGAGCTCTGAAACTGATCAACTACCAACACATTTCAACACCAACAACACAATGATCAATAACACACCATTATATTCCACTTCTCAAATCCTATCCAACCAAACAAAAACTTATTCTAACGTTGCGAAACAACCAAAATATCCTAATAAAGAACAAGCTATTATGTCTAACGCATTAGAAGGAATTCCTATTTAAGACTATTTGATTCCCTTGAAAACTGTTATACAACCAAAACATATCACACATATCTCTAAAATAACTAATAACAGAATCTGCGTATATTTAGCCGACAAAAATATAGTCAATAAATTCCTCGATGATATTGGAGAAATAACGGTAAATGGTGACATACTTAAGGCCAGAAAACTTGTTACACCATCAGAAAGACTTGTATTATCGAATGTATGTCCTACCATACCGATTGAACTTATAATAAATAAATTACAAAATATAGGTCTAAATCCAATTTCACCTATGTCTGTACTAAGAATCAGTACAGCTTTTCCGGAATTCAGTCATATTCTTAGTTTTAGAAGACAAATTTTCGGTACGCCTCACAGTATCCAAATTCCTGATTCTATATTGATCAATCACGATAATACATCATACAAAGTATTTGTAGCACAAGACGGAATGACTTGTTTCAAATGTCGCCAGACAGGACATCGTGCAGCACACTTCTCAGTTTCTATCTCAACTAATTTATTTCAATAACAGACTGACACAACTCCCGCACCTAGTACATTATCAACCAATAACGCCACAACCTGTACACTTACTCCTATTATCGACATAATAAAATCCTCCACTATTGGAGCGATCAACAATCCCAACACACCAATTCCATCAGCAACCAATACTCCAAAAAGGCCCACATCTGAGAGCCCCACTATAGAAGAAGCAAGCTCAGAATCAATTTTCCAAAAACCTAATCCTATTAAAAAAACAATAAAAAAAGTTAAGACAACTTCAACAGTGGTACCAGCAATTCCTGTGAAAATTTTACTTCAACCAGCCAAAGCATATATAACAGACAATTCTGAAGGACTGCCATTAAACTACGACCAACTTGTAGACCTATTTGAAAATACCCTTGGCTCTCATAATGCCCAGGAAGTTGTTGAGGACTACACAACTGACTATGGATCTCTAGTGATCAGGTCAAACAAAATTCACCCTCTGCTTACAGAAAGACGAATTAAAAACCGTATTACTAAACTTAAACAAAAAAACACACAGACACCTAGGAGACGAAATCAATTATGAATCGATGCATATAGAAAGTGACTCGTCCTCTCATGAATAGAACTCCACTTTCATTTATTTGTTATTATTTACTTTCAATTCAATGCTATTTGAATCAAGTATTCAGTGGAACCTGAATGGATACTACGAGCGTCTACCTATGCTACAAATAATTTTATCAGAACACCTTTCTGACATTTTATGCCTTCAAGAGACACATTTCAAACTAGATCATTATCATCAACTAAAAAGTTATCAGTGCTTCTCTAGGAACAGAACAAATCGTCAACATGCCAGTGGCGAAGTTGCGATTTATGTATCGAACACATTAGAAGCAGACATTATTCCGATTAATTCCAACCTGGAAGTCATTGCCGCTAAAATTAAGAGCTCGCACCCAATACACATATGTAATAAGGTCACTGTTCAGTTACTTACGATCCTTTTTGGAATTTATCCCTTTCGATACCACAAAGAACAGGTCAATTACGACTTTCACAATGTTTAGATTCGTTTACAAGAGAAGAAACACTCGACGGTGATGAGAAACCAACTTGTTCGAAATGTAAGGAACGAAGACGATGCATTTAATCATTCTCAATTCATGCATTACCGAAAATATTGGTTATTCACCTGAAGCGCTTTTCGTAAACCGAAAGATTTAGTGGAAAACTTAATGTTTCAATAGATTTTCCAATAGAAGGGCTTGATATGAGACATGACGCGGCTGATAATGTGGCACCTTGTATGTACAACCTCTACGCTATATCAAATCACTGTAGAAACACTTATAATGGTCACTACACAGCATTTTGCCGACATCCCTACACAGAACAGTGGCACGAACATAACGATTCAAGAGTGCTATTAATATCGTGGAAATCTCTAGTCAGTGGAGAAGCATATGTTCTCTTCTATGAACAAGATGACACAAAATCCCACCTTTAAGTTTAATGATCTTTTTATTTGTTTTTAAATTGTATATTTTCATTGTGAATCAGTGTCTTATTTGTTTTTTGTCTTCAAAATTTATTTATATATTCATATATACGTTGTATCCTTTTAAATATGAATAAAATGTGCTTGCTATATTGAAAAAAAGTAATATGTACCTACCGGCAGGTCCATTGGACATGCAAGATATGTGTGATGTTATTAATCAAATACCAACACCAAGATTAATTTTAGGTGATTTTAACGGTCACCATATATTTTGGGGCTTCGAATCTAATGATAATCGAGGTCGAACAACTGCGAATGTTATTGACCATTTTTATTTTAATATATTAAATGATGTTACTAAAACTCGCTTCAATTCTGCAACAGGAGAATCATCCACAATAGATCTATCCTTTTGTGATCCTACGGTCTCGTTATCGGTATCTTGGTGAGTAGATCCTTACTTATATGATAGTGATCATTACCCGATTATTATACGAAATACCAACTTCGAAACTAAAACTACTTCCCCATCTTACATTTGCAGATTAAAGAATGCAAACTGGGATGCCTTTTTTGAAAATATCCAAAAGATAATAGAAAATCTCACTATGACCAAGAATATCGATAAGGATTTAAGAAATCTTGAAAATATTATCATATCTGCCGCAGAATCTAGTATTGGTAGAACAAAGCTTGTTACAGGTAGAATTCCAGTTCCATGGTGGCGTAGAACATGCGAAGACGCCATACAAACTAGTAAGCATGCCTTCAACGTTTACAAAAGACACAAAACCACACAAAAACTCGTTGAATTCGAACGACTAAGAGCAATTTCTAGACACATAATAAAAACTGGAAAAAAGGAATCATGGAGAAAATTTGTATCTTCAATTAATAGATCCACTCCAATACCAGATGTATGGGAAAACGTCAAGAAGATTTCTGGTACAAGCTCCATTCAAAAAATAACATCTCTAGATCTCAATGGAATAACGGTTACAGACGACAAACATATTGCAGATATACTCTCTTATACATATGCTAGTCACTCCAACGACAACAATTATGATAACGCCTTTATTACCAAGAAAGCCACACAGGAAGCAATTGATATTGAAATTTTTGACATACACGATCCAATCAATCCTAATATAACTGAAAATGAACTAAATGAAGCACTAGAAGACTTAAAAGATACATGCGGAGGGCCAGATGACATTCCTGTAGTATTCTTGAAGCACTTACGTCAAAATTCCAAATATTACTTGTTACACCTATACAATAAAATCTGGACTAAACACCTCTTTCCAGAAAAATGGGGCGAAGCTATTGTCATACCAATACTAAAGCCTAGAAAACCTAAAAAAATCGCTGCATCTCATAGACTTATCTTATTAAATTGTTCAATGTGCAAGCTACTCGAGAAAATAATTATTAACAAACGACTTTTACGGACACTTGAAAGCAGAAACCTTTTGATCCCGGAACAAAGTGACTTCAGAAAACATAGATCAACTTTAGATTACATTGTTGAATTGGAAAGCTTTATTCATGAGGGTTTCGCATTAAAGCGTGCATGGTCATATTTTTCGATATTAACCGGGCTTTTGACACGGTGTGGCGATATCGTATATTGAGAACGTTTAGTGAATGGAACATACAAGGCCACAGCTTAGCTTTTATCAAACCTTCCTCCAAAAAAGAACTTTTGTTGTCAGAACAAATACACAGATATCTAAAATTAAATTACAAGAGAATGGGACACCGCAAGGCTCCGTAATAAGCCCAACATTATTTAATGTAGTCTTAAATAGCATCTTGGAGAATATAAAAGCACCCCTTAGAGCAAAAATATATGCTGACGATTTAGTTGTTTTCTTAATAGGTACAAATATGACCACAATGAATAATTTGCTCCAAGATTTTCTTTCAAACCTGGAGATTTGGTGTTCGCAAACAGGAGTTCGTTTTTCAACCTCCAAAACTCACTACATGTTTTTTAGCAAAACAAATGAACTATTCCAACCTAACCTGATACTACATAGCGAAAATCCAAAGATCCTTCCTTCTGTAAAATTTTCAGGAATGCACTTAGAGAGCAAATTAAATTGGAAAATACACATCAACAATCCAGCCTTAGAATTCCAAAAGAGATTGAACATTTTAGAAGTGGAAGTTAACCAGAAATGGGGTGCTGACGAACCAACTTTATTGATACTGTATAAATCTCGCATCAAATCAGTATTAGACTATGATTCTATAGCATATGAAACAGCAAACAAAACTGACACCGACCAACTAGGAATAATCCAGAATTCCGCTTTCTGGATTATACTTGGAGCTTTTAGAACTACGCCGGTAAAAAGTCTGCAGTGGGAATTAGGAGAACCAGCCTTAAACCTAAGGCGAAAATTTATGAGCAGCAATTATGGAGTTACTATTCTTGCCAATATGTCAAATCCAACATATCAGTACACAGACAGAGATATAAATTAGAAGGATTTTTTACTGGGGAATCGAGGACACCAAAACCGTCTTACGAAGGATTTAGAACATACTTTCAAGAAATTGACTTCTGTCTACCAAAGGTTTACCCAATTGCCACTTATTATAACATAGAACCCTGGATTGTGAAGATACCAAATTGCGACAAAAGCTTAACTAAATATGATAAACAAAATACAAACCCAACTGTTATAAAAGCCAAGCGGTTCGACACTTTGAGAAAGTATCCAAATCACCAAAAGATATATACAGATGCCTCGAAATCGACCATAGGCGTAGAAGTAGCTGTAGTAACTGATTCGCAGAAACTCCTATATAAACTTCCATCCTACACAAATATCCTCTCGGCAGAACTATTCGCTATATATCAAGCTTTAACTAATATTAACGAAAGCAGTCCTTACAGACTCCCTTAGTTCCTTACACACTCTATACAAACGATTTATTCTTAACATCCTTTGGTTGATCTCATTAAGAAAGAACTCTACGTTGCCAGAGAACGGAACAATGATATCATCTTCATATGGATTCCATCCCATATTGGTATTAGTGGAAATGCAGAAGCGGACAGATGTGCTCGTGATTCTATTACAGATGAAAGTGCGGTATCGATTTCAAAAATGGTTAGTTTGGATCTAAAGTGCGTATTAAATAGGAAAATGATCGCTTTGTGGCAATCTCAGTGGACTGAAAGTGACTCAAAACATCGTGAAATTAAACCTCTATAAAAAAAGAGGTTTCCCTTTTCTGACAACAGACAACCAACTGATTATTTCACGTCTACGGTTGGGGCATACCAGACTAACTCACACGTTCCTTTCAATAAGATAGTGCCCCTTTCATTGCGTATGCAAAATACTGAATGAAATATGTCGAATGTAATTATTTTTTTATTTCCATTACAGTTCAGAATTAAAGCATGAAAACACAAAAGAAGACAGTTAAAAGAATTAGAAAAACGTCCCACGAAATTGAGGAAGCGGTAAAGGAAGTAATACAACAAAATATGTCCATACGATCGGTGGCAAAAGCTTTTAATATAGGAAAGTCATATTTGGCCAGACTGGTGCAAGAGGCTAGAACACTTCCTACCGTTGACACATTTAAACACGAACCAAATATAGGCAACAGAAGGGTATTTTCTGAAGCAGAAGAACAACTACTTAGTAATTATCTAAAAAAAGCGTCAAAAATGGCTTATGGTTTAACAACTACTCAAACAAGGCAATTGGCATTTCAGTACGCAAATAAGTTATCAAACAAAATGCCAGATATATGGAATGACAAAAAGCAAGCAGGACGGGATTGGCTTCGTGGTTTCATGGCCCGTCACCCTGAATTGTCTCTGAGACAACCAGAAGCAACGAGTTTATCACGAGCCACCTGATTTAATGCCACCAATGTCAAAATGTTTTATGATAACCTTGAATCTGCTTTGAAGAGATACAATTTTACACCAGATCGAATTTATAATGCTGACGAAACTGGTCTCCCAACAGTAAGCAATCTCCCCAAAGTTATTACCGAAAAAGGTCTTAAACAGGTGGCTTAAGCTACTTCAGCCGAACGAGGGCAGTTGGTTACAATGTTTTTGTTTATATCGTCTACAGGAAATACAGTTCCTCTGGTCTTGGTTTCCTCTCGACAAAAATTTAAAGAAATAATGATTCAAGACGCTCCACCAAGCAGCTTCGGATATGTTTACCCAAGTGGTTGGATGACGGAAGATAATTTCACGCTCGCTTCAGATCATTCTATTAAACACACCAAACAATCTAAGCAGTCCACATTCTTGTTAATTCTTGACAACCACGGAATCCATGTTAACTGGGATGTTGTATGTCGAGCAGTAGATAACGGTGTAATCATTGTCACGTTCCCTCCACACTGCAGCCACAGGCTTCAGCCTTTAGATGTGGCTGTATATGACCATTTAAAAGTTATTTTGAAGTAGCCCTTAACAACTGGATGGTGTCGAATCACCTTCCAAGATTGGCGACGGTCGCATTTAATAATGCTGTGACGATTATTAATATTAAAAAAGGATTTGAGAAAACCGGCATTTATCCTTTTAATTCAAGTAATTCCACAGAAGTGGATTTTTTATCATCTTACGTTACTGATCGCCCACGTCAGACTGAAAATACCGATGAAACAGTTACTACTAACATACTAAGTCCTTCCCAAGCCAGTGAGGTATCAACCGAGCCTATTCCAAATCTACCATCCACCACTTCTGCTTCAAAAAATACGGTTACACCAGAATCAAAAACTTTGGTTGATAATCTTCAAGTAGATCAGGTATCATTAGAGCCAATTCAAAACTAACCATCAACTTCACGTTCCTCTGTAAATATTGTTACTCCAGAATCAGTAAGGCACAGCCACGAACACAGTCAACTAAAGGCCGTAAAAAAGAATACTCATGAATATTGACGGATACGCCCGAGAAAACCAAATTAGAGCAGGAAAATTTGGAGAAGCAGATGAAGAAAGAGAAGAAAGAACAAATATCAGAGCGGCAAAAAGAAGCTGTAAAAATGAAAATAACGGACGAGTGTGATGGAAAAATGAAAGAACGCAAAAAGACAGGTACCAACACAAAGGCTGTAGATGAGTATAGTACAAAAAAAGAAGATAGTGAAAGAAAGTCGAATATAAACGAATCCAGTGATAGTGACGTTTCTGGATCATGCGCAGACAGTGAAAGTGATAACGACGAAGAGTTTCAAGACGACCACCTAAACAATGTATTACCTAGCATTGGAAGTTAGGTATTAGTGAAGTTTGCGACGAAAAAAATCTGAAATGCGCAGTAGCAGCAATAATTGAAATGTTATCAAGTGATGATGTTAAAGTTAAATTTATGTAAAAGAAAAGCGCTCCGTTCCATTTTGTTTATCCGGAAGTAGACGACATCGCTAATGTTCATATTAATGATATACACCTGATCTTTCCAGAACCTCGATTACAAACAGGATCAGAACGTATAAAAAGCTTTTATTCTTTCGCTGTTGATCTTACAGGAGTACAGTTTTGTTGAAATAAATGTAATTTCATTTAAGAATAGTCAATATATTGCATACTTGTACTAATATCTAGACTCCAACGTTTTGTATTTCATCCCAAGTTCAAACTCGCGGTGACGCGTTATTCAATAAAATATTAGATAATGAATGCCGTTGAATATACTAAAAATAGTGTTCATTATCTAGTTTTTTATCCAAAACCGCGTCTCCGCAAATTCGAACTTGAGGTGTAATAAAAAACGCCGGAGTCTACTAATGTCCCTTTCATTACTACACCTGTCCCTTTCAAAACAACCTATGTTTTGAGAGGGACATTTGCACGAACTACTAGATTTTGATTTTTGTGACAATACATAATAATTTATGTTTATTTTCCATATTAGAATTATAGCTCATTATGTTTCCCACAAACTTTGTTAAATAGAATACTTCACCAACTATTTGTTCCTAAGTTATTTTATATTTGCTGAAAATGTCCCTTTCATTACCACATTCCCCTATATATAAACTTGAATGTCCAGAATGTAAGGCTGTATCTTTGGGTCAGACCCTTAGGAATTTTGAAATCCGATACAGTGAATACTTACGGGCATGCAGATTAAAACAACCAGATAAATCGCACTACGCAAAACATCTATTTGACACCAAACATTCATTGACACCTAACACAAAACTAGAAGTACTACATATTTGTGATAAAAACAAGAACTGCCTTTCCTTGAAGAATTGGAACTCAGAAGACACTTAGAAACCCAGAATATGAAGTCGTCAATGAACATATAAATCTAGGGCGATCTCCACTTTTAAACTGTGTTCTTAAGTGATAGTTGTAAAGATCAGCAGATATAGTTTTCCTGGTTTTCTATATCATTGCACAGTTATGCTGATCTCAATTGGGAAAAAGACATACAGGATATCCCCATAGGGCTAATAATATATATGCTTTAATATTTTTAATATCAAATCTTCTTTTTTTTTCTGTTAACATATATTAAGTCAATGACGAAGTAGGTCACTTTTTGGTCTAGCCAAAAATAATTATTAAACATCAGGCAGGCATCAAATGAAATGCAACTCCTGTCATTCTGACGATGATATTTAGTATGGAAACAATTGAAGAGTGGAAGTAACAAAGGTGACAAGTGCCAAAATTTATATTTTGAGATAATTAGGAAAATTATAATAAAACAACAAATAAGTGATTCATTTTTTATTTGTTAAAAATTTAGCTTAAGAGCAACACGGAAAAGTAGTTTACAACAAAAAAACAGTTATATAAGAACATTTTCAACAAATAGTAACTTTTTCCAAAAAAAAAAATAGAAACGTGATAAGTGCCAATACCAAATAACATACGAAAATACTAAGAAAGCGTCTTATTTACTACTTCCAGCACCATTTTGAGCCACTTCTTTTACTCCCAGTGGGTTATTACAAAAGTTTTTGTGCAATGGATTTGTTAAATAAGGTCTCATAGACATAAGACTTTTTCTTTTGTTTTCTGTCGAAACTACATGTATCTCGGCTTTTCTAATGTCATTCAGAGTTTTTCCTTTTTTTAAAACATTGACTTCGTTCCATGGAATAAAATCTGCAAAGGAGGTCTTTGTTTTAAAAAATCGCCGGGTTTGTTTTATCAATGCGTATTGCTGTTGCTTGGCTCATTTGCAGTTTAGTAGTATTAATATAAAAATCAGCTGCTTCCTTAATATTCCAAAAACAAAATTGGGTCATATCTATTACCTCGAACGGTGTGTTGTACCTTGCTGAATGAATAACTTCAAACATATCTTCTGGTATGTATGCTTTCATTGATCTTTTTCTCTTCTCGATTAAGACAAAATCACTATCGCAAGGCATAAAGCTATGACCGTTCACAAGCAATCGCTGTTCTATTGAGTCAAACAATCCAATGGAAACCAAAAGTATCAATGTAAACAGAACCAATTTATTTTCATTTTGGCCGCCACAGTTGTCGCATCAAAGAATTAACGACTTTTTGTTTGTGAAACCGCTATTTAAAAAACGGAGAAGGCAAGAAGCGATCTCGCTTGCCCCTCTTCCAGAAAATCCTTCGTGCCAGAGAAACATGCTGGCATGATTTGTATTCCCGACGTGAATCCCAAAGTTAATACAGGAAAGTTGAGATAGATAGAACATGTCATCACTACCTGGTTGTTGAGAGCTAATGGTATTTTCATTCAAAATAGCTCTAGCATTCTCAGCTTTAGTATGGTGGACATCTAATTTAATTTGAGCTTCTTTACTTGTCGCAGTATTCGCACGAATTTCACATTGAAGCCTATCGCAGGTATGACATTTGTCCATTCTGGGCCTTCGAAATGAAAGTTTAGGAAAGTCTTTTTTGAAAACTGATGAATAAAACTTATAGGTTACCTCACGTTCTGGATAGCGTGTTTTAAATGCTTTGAGAAGTCTGTTTATATTTAGGTCGGGGCTCAGATATTCCTTATACGCGAGTATAATGTCCAATATCTCGAGGTATTAAGTTAATGTGAGCTCTTATAGCTTTGTGATCATTTTCAGAAAATTTAGATATTTTATGGCATGTTCTCTTATCAATAAAAAAGTATAACCAGCTTTCTTTTTAGAAATTAAGCCATCGATTTTTTTTCTTGATACAGCAAAAGTGTCCATGATAGTTTTTTTGCACACTTGAACGAAATTTCCTCTTTCGTCTGGAATAGTGTAGCTCACTGTTGTTTGACGCTTGCTGTCTTGAGGATTTTCATAACTACCATGTCGACGTCTTTTAACAGGTGTTAGATGTATAAGATTTAATAGATACGTACCCTGAACTTTTAAAGTTTGTTTATAAAATTTTTCGTATAAGGACTTCCGCCAGAAGAGACAGGCTTTTACAGGAAAACTAGCATTTACAACAAACCTAATAACACACATTTTATTTAATAAAGATTTTAATAAACAGTTTATTCTAACCTAACCTGTTGACTTGGCGCCACTTTCTCCTGAATTTGCGTAAGTTTTTTTGATTTGTAGGCTTTGCCAGATTCTTTCAGTGCCCTCTGTTCTTTACCAAAACGTCCACTACCTCTACTTCTTCGAGTTTTTACACTAAGGTCGCTCATTATTATATTTTAAAAAACAACAAACAACAATAATAACACTAAAGCGCGAATTATTGTGACCTGACAGCAGAAAGGCGAATGGCACTTGACTCCATTGTTAGGAAATAGATCATGTACTTAACGGTGGCTCCATCTTTGAATGAATATATAAAGTGTATTATGAAAATTGGCACCTATCACCTTTGTGAAAACATAAACAGTGGCATATAACATTGTTCTATGGGTCTAACGCAAAACGAAAATTTTTGGCACTCACCCCCATTGTTACTTCCACTCTTCAATTGTCAAATTTCTTAGAATTTTTAACATTTTATTCAATATATTGAGTAATTATCTGGAAACAGTAAGTTTCATTTAAAACAGTAATGAGTAGATTCCACGAAGTAAGGGTCGAGACAGTTAATTTCATTGCAGTTATTTTATCTATCTCGAGAAGTTATGGACCAAACAACATATTATAGACTAAGTGACTACACCAAGAAAAAGCCGCCAACAAATGCAAACTTGCTTTTATTTCTATATCCATGTTGACACCGAATGAAAGCAGAACAGAGATTTGGACCATGCTGCACATAAGCCCATGATATTTTATGATCTAAGCCCCAAAATTAAAGTTAGGTTGACATTTTAAAATTAAGAAGATAAATTTCAAGATTATAGACGCAAGCGCATTATTATTTGCATCAACAGAAAAGGATAGTGGATATCAATTGTTTCCAATAGGAAGAAAGACGGAAGAAATGTTTTAGTAGTTAAGCCTACTGTATGAATCTAATTATATCTGTGTGGAAAAACAGCAATCCTTCGATAACACAGCTGGCCTCTGATTCCAATCGATGTAAGGAAAGGTGCTTCAATAAATACCACTTTTTGATAAAAATAACGAATATATTTCTTATTTTAAAACTGCGAAGGACCGGAGACTCAGTGGTTTACACACTGAGCAACAAATAGTCTGTGGTGGTGTTGTAATTCTATTCTCATCCATTAATTATAAGATAAAGATAAATGTTACCTTAAATTCCATCAAAAGAATGCACAATTTTAATTTAAAAATGACTTTATTAGCAATAGTTTATGATTATACATTTACATAGTTGGACTGAAATACAAAATAATTGTAAAACCGATGTCCTGGCCTTTCAGATCCCTCTATGTGTTGCCATCTCGAAATATATGGTTCCTTGTTGGAAACATTACCCATTTGTTATGGTTAGTTGAATAACTCTGTCCCGAATATATAAGTATGACACCCCAGATGTTTCGACTGTTTTGTCCCTGAAAACCGGCTGAAAAACAGGGTTTCAAAAGAATGCACAAAAACACTGCAATTCGTACTTAATCACATTCACTACAAGCGATATTATAGCTTTCTGTTGGAAACATGAATAAAGGTACTACAGGACAGGAAGTTTTAACCACCTCGTGGTTTGGAAAAATATATTAACAGCCCTTACAGAATGAAGCAGAACACGTGAGGAAAAGGGACTTGTTAATTCATCACTCTCGGAAGGGTACGGTACTTCTCCCATTGCGTGCGGCATTTTCTCTCGCAAAACGGGTGCTTGCATGCGCAGTCGTTAACTGGGGATGAGCCGGCCATGTTAGAAGGTTCTGAAAGACTTCAAAATAAGTGGCGTGCTTGCATAATCAAAAAAGAGGGGTTGAATTACACAACGGCCTAACAATTCTAACTTGGTGTCGAATTAGGAAAAATATTTCGAATACTTAGTATTTAGAGCAACAATATACAATAATTTATCGGCCTTCCTGCGATGTGACATAATTTGAGCATAAAGCTTCGTAAAAAGTTGAAATAGAGTCTGTACGTGACCAATTTATGAATTGAGTCCTTCTTTATGTCTAACAAATACAGTAAATTAATCACATTATTCTCCGTGTAACAACTTTTTGCTTCTCAATGAAATACATTGGCGAAAGTTTCTTTCCACATTATCATTATATTTGTGTGAATGAGCAAAAAACTCGATCTCAACTCCTCAGGTAGTATGCATAAATCATGGAAGTGTGTGAAATGGGACCTGTCGGTCATTGGACGGCAGATGTACAACAAAAAGCGTAACAAAAGAATTGCTCCGCACTTTTATAAAGTATTTGCGAAAGAGGCAACAGAGGAGCAAGAAATGTTACTTTTGCGGAAAAAGCTTCTTTTAAGATAGAAGTATTTTTATTAGATTCGGATAAAATACTGAGGTGGCAAAATAAAACCAAACAGAACCGTTATCACGAACAATAACAAACTATATATTCCAATAATTAAATCTGGAATATCAATATTGAAATAACAAGAATTGATATCGACTAGATTTTAATTACTAATAAATTCTAGAAGTGCAATTCTAACCACAATGCCTCGATAGATATTGAATGAATTTCTCCAAGAAACAATAATAGATATCGACCTTTTTGTCGACTAACATCATCCCTTAGGCAATCGAAACTAGAAATATCTAAAAGCCAGTGCGGAAGAGATTTACTGGAAACAATGTTTTTTGAAGTTATGAGGGAACTGAGAACGTTCTGGAATGGATAATTTTTGTTTAAAATAATTGTTTCTCAGTTTAAACAGAAATACATTTTGAAAGTTAAAAATAACATTAAAATACATTGAAATGTACGATTCGACCCTTACCACTGTGGAATCTACTCATATTACATTTTTAACTGAAACCCCAAATAATTCCAAAATTTATTGAAAAAATGGTGGAAATTCTAAAAAAATGACAATTGCTTCTATATTAGTAACATCGTCATAATGACAGAAGTTACATTCCATGTGCTTATTGGTAACATCAATTAAAATTCGTTTAGAGTTAAATGTTTTTAGTTTTTTGATTAGTTCTATTTAGTTTTCAATTGATTATTTAGATATATATCCCTAATTAATAAGTGTATTCTTAAAGTTTTTGATAATTCAATATTAGGAGTATTAACATAAGAAAGTACAGGTCTAATTGGTTTCGATATTGTATGTAATTTAACGGTTCTATATAATTGTGGAGATTGAGGATTTTTAGTTATGATGTATTTCTTTTCATAATCACTTGAAAGATAATTTGAATAATTAACAATCTCTCTTACATTATTAGAACAGGGAGAGTGTACCACCTGCACGTAGCCAGCGTACCAGCTTTCCAAAAGGGAAAGCTGGTTTCCCCAAAAAGAAGACGTCTTTTGAAAAGAACTTGAAACATGGACTGGACTTGCTGTCATAAAATCGAAGATCAGTATGGCCTCGACAAAGGGATCAAAACAACCAGCTGGGTCAGTCGTGACGAAAGGTGATCAAACCTCGTCAATGGCAACAACCACAACCTCATCTATAGGAGGAGCAGATGGTAGCGTCTCATTTGACCCACCATCTGATCTCTCCTCAGAATCTGAGAAAACATAAGTTTGTCTGCTGCTCTCCATATTCGCCACAGTTAACTGTTTACAGGCAAACTTACAGCATACCAAGGCCGTTTCTTACATCCTTGGTGAAAGGTTCAAGGACAAATTAATCGACTTTACCTTCCTGCAAGAACCATGGACATGAAACACATACCGAGTACCAGGTCTCGGAATTTTTCCTGGTGGGATAATTCTTTTTTGCTTACAGGCTTCTGCACTCCTGACGTAGTAGCCATCCAAGTGTCCCTACCGGCAAAAATTGTATGACTAACATAGTCGCCCGCTCTGCACACTTCCCAGGGGACATGGATACTATACCTCCCCTCGCTATAGGGCGGCTAATCGACTATAGTAAGAAGAACAGACTCCAGCTAGTCATGGGGTCATGGGCTGTGACGCCACTTCACACCATATATCGTGGGGTAGCTCAAATACAAATCATAGAGGTGAGTTACATTTCGATTATATACTAGGGGAGATGATTAATAAGGGCTCTGAATCAACCTTTGTACCCAGAAACATGTCAGACGTGCTAGATTTAACTATCAGCTCAAACTTTCTGAGCAATAAGATACGGCACTGGGCAGTATCTACTGAGCCTCAGTGTTCAGATCACAGACATATTTAATTCAACATTAAAATAGGTCCAAGGCAAGTAGTGGAATATCGCAACTCAAAAGCTACTGACGAGTGGATACAAAAATTGCCTGCAACAGTATATTGAGGACGGCTTCACTACAATATAACAGTTATGATGGGATAAATACTGCGGCGGAAGAGCTTCGTGAAGCAGTGATGCCCTATCATCAAAACTGTCCACTCAAGACAAAAAGAAATAATCGCAACTCTACTTGGTGGAACAAAAGCCTAGAAAAACGCAGAAAAGAAGTTCGATGACTATTCAACCGAGCTAAAGAGTCAGGCAACTGGGAGCCTTATCGAACTGCTCTAACAATCTACATCAAAGAAATTAGAAAGCGAGAGTTGGAAGAAGTTCTGTGAGAGTATATCTAATATACCTCGCAGTACCAGAATAGACAAGATTCTCTCTGAAGAGTCGATTACCGAGATAGGGGATGAAGCGACCAGATGGCACTTTCACGACCTCTAAAAAAGAAACGTTAGAGCTTTTGATTGAAAACCACTTTTCAGGAAGTTCAACTATGGATAACAATCGACCTCCCCACTTTGAGGGCGCAAGGCAGCCCTTGAAGAACGATTCGGTGGTCGCCAAAGAAGTTATCACAGCACCGGCGATTGAATGGACAGTAAACTAATTTCAGCCCTTCGAATCTCCCGGTGAGGTGGCATTTTTCCAGCTCTGCTGCAAAACGGACTTGAATTTCTTTTCCTCATTCTCGTTAAACTGTATAGAGCTAGTCTGGCTTAGAATTATATACCACCCAGTTGGTTGGCGGCTAGTGTAGTGTATATACCGAAAGTGGGCCACACAGACCCACATCCTAAATTGGTCAGACCAATTAGCCTAACATATTTCCTACTTAAAGGACTTGGAACAGTAATGGATTGCTACATCATGCATTATACAACTCCCACCTGAGCATCCACCAGGGAAGGAAATTGGTGGACCTTCCACCACTTTCCTATAATGGTGAGGTTATTCCATTTGCAGCAGAAGTAAAATATCTGGGGAATATCCTAGATAAAAAACTTACTTGGAACGTTCACTTGGAACAAGTTATCCATAAGACTAGACTATCCTTGTCGACATGTATCTGTGGAAAATCTTGGGGCTTGGGCCCCAAACAAATATAATGGATATATGTGATGACTGTTAGACCAATGATTACATATGGAGCCTTTGCTTGGTGTTCAAAAGCCTTTCAGAAAACGGCCCAAGCAAAGCTCTCTCGTATACAGAGACAGGCTCGTATGGCTATTACTGGTGCCATCAGTACCACATCATCAGCAGCCATGGAAATCCTCCTGGACCTACCTCCTCTCCATATATTTCTGGAATAGGAGGCCAGATGGACAGCATATAGAATTGTGCATATTTCTAAATGCACATAACAGGCTTACACGGAGCGAAGTAGAATGCTAGCGGACACTGAAAGTCATAGTGTTCTGGGAATGACCTCTGATATAATGCCTCCAACAGTAAACTACAATCTCCCTTATACCGTCCTATTTCCAAATAGAGATGAAAGGGTCCTCCGTAAGGATGAACTTTTAAGAGCAGACATCTGTTGGTACACGATGGTTCAATGACGCCCTCAGGTTCTGCTGCGTATGTATACGGAAGCAGACCTAGAACAGAAATTTCAACCGATAGCCGAGCGGCTTTGAAAGCACTTAGCTCCAACCGTGTAACGTCAAAATTGGTTTTAGACTGTCAAAAAAGACTCGCCTCAATAGGAGAACGCATCAGGGTATCGCTGGTCCGGATCCCTGACCACTCCGGTATGAATGGAAATGTGAAGGCAGACTCTCTTGCAAGGGAGGGTGCAGCTCGTGTCTCTATCGGACCAGAACCTACAATTGCCATCGCCACAAGTATTGCCAAACAAACACTAAATACCTGGACAGCAAGAAGAGCTTTAGACTTCTGGTATATTATACCAGTATTGGTTCATTCAAAGGCTTTCATACATCCTTCGAAAAACGTATCTAAACAATTGTTAGACTATAATACGCATAACCTACGGTGCCTAACAGGCAACTCTCCTTTGAATCATCGTATGCTGAGACTTGTACTGTCAGAGGATACGATTTGCCGTCAATGTTTGGAATATGATGAAATAGCCGAGCCTATAATTTGTGCCTCTCACGCCGCGGCTCGAATCAAGAATCTGATGTTTGGCAGGGTCTCTTTCTCGCCCTTGGACCTGAAATATCATTCACGGAACAAATTAATCGGCTTCGTTAAGAAGCTGAATTTGTTTGGTGAAATATGAATAGGTGACCCACAATAGACTCTAACGAGTCGCAGTAGAGGGCCTTACACACTCACTACAAACCTAACTGAACCTACCTTATATTATTACACAACTTTTTTGTTGGGTATGATCTAAGAATTTGAACATCGCTAGACTCAATTATTTATTTTTGACATATAAGTTATTTACGGAAACTTGATCGGGTTAGTGATCTATAACAGACTTCCATAATTTTGCGTTCGTTCATTTGATCTGATGGAACTTATCTCTTTCGAAAAGTTGAATAGGCTATGGCACGAGTTAATTCCATTTAACCCTACTAGAGCGGTGGGGTAACTTGGGTCATTGCGTGATTACTATAAACTAAAATTGAAATATTGTTATATACATAACCTCTCACGTAATAAAATGGAAGGTTTGGAAAATATGGTGCACTTCGCTATAGAGCGATAGCTCAGGAATGATTTCTAGAACAAGTAATAAAATGCTTTCGGACACCTCCAAATTCGAGTAACAATCCAGTACTTAATCTAGGTTAGGTTTCCATCATAGATAAATACTTTTAATACGGGGAAGAATGAAATCTCCTGTACTAAGTCCGAAGCCACAAAATTTTGTCGAGTGCTACGCCATCTATTGTGGTGGAAGGTCACTATTCACCAACAGGGAAAAAATGAAGGAAGAGACCTGCATGATTAGTCACAGTTTACTAGCTACTACTAGATGGTAAGCCAAGCAAATACTGAAGGTTTTTTAAATTATGCCTACACTGTTTTTTCTTAAATAAACAAATAAAAACAGTCACACAAAGTTTAAACACTTTTTGAAACAACCTGTTATTTTATTTTGGCTTAAAAGTACGATAGTTTGTTTCAAAAAGCTGTTTAAAGCTTTTATCCGTTTTCATTAACCAGGATAGTTTATTAAAAGCCTAATGTCGACAAATAGTTTAGAAAATTTAATATAAAAGTTTGTTCATAAAATAGTACAGGTGATTTTCTTTATTTTCTTCTCAAACTTAAGATAAGAATAATTTATTGATAATAGCATGTGCTAACAAATATTACACATTTGATACAATATAATAGATACATATTTTTCAAAAAGTTCAGAGTTTTTAAAGGTTTCAGCAGCATACATTTTTAACAGTAACTGACGACTTCTTCTAAACTGGGTAGCTCTTTTTTCAAATTGAGTGGTTATTTTATAGAGACGTCTGGCTTTTGGTGATAGGTCTTTAACCCTAGAGACATTCACCACAGCAAGTAAATCAGATCTTTCTAAATTAAAAAATAATATCATTAGCAATAAAAAATTATATAAATATATATAGCATTTAGATAACATTTTTGTTGAAATAATAAATTTTAAACCCTATTTTCGACCATATTCTAATATAAGTATACAGTCAAAACTTGATGTAACTAAATAATATGAAATTATAAATGCATATCTAAGTACCTAATAATTTTTCATGTTTTGTAATAAATCAAAATATTGACCCCTACCTAATATCTACTATTTCTGTGAAAATTTCTTTGTTAAACACCTATATATTAATAAATCAATTAATTATTCACTCACTTCTCTTTGGAGTAACTGTGACATTCAAGTGTGGCAGAAGTAAAATCTTGAACAGCATGTGTTGATAATTTCAGCTCGGGTTCAACTGAATAGCTACAACTAGCCTCATCAAATAGCAAAGGATTCTTGTGCTTTTTTAGCTCTCAGTTTTACAAACTGAGCATTTAGAGCTTCCTGTAACTTCAAAGTCCTAGGACACTCAGTTACACATACAGTGCCAATTTGTGATACAGCTAAAGATGTTGATGGTTCAGCTTCAATTATTGATGAAGGAACACCATCAGTTACGGTTTCTAAAGATTCTAGAAAATAAAAACAATTATTGAATAAATGTATCCTAGTTAGTTGTTAGTTTTTTTTTAATTATTATAGATTTACCTGGTAAATTGACTGATGGGAAAACTCCTCTTTTCAGAACTTTATTGGGACCAAAATCTTTACGTAAAAAGTGTAAGGCACACACACTACAATTGTTGTAAATATTTTTTCTCCTTCAACCTTCTGTTTCCACATAAATTTACCCATTTGTCAAAAATTACTTTATTTGTTAAAATTGACATCCAAACTGCTTGGTTTGGTAAATTCACAGTTGACGGTATTACAGCAATCAATAACATAAAGCATTTATGCATTTATCCAGATCATCCCATTGTAACAAAAATAAAACAAGAACTCTACTCTGCCGAACAAAGCCATAAGAATGTCATCTTCATATGGATACCATCCCATATAGGAATTCATGGTAATGAAGAAGCAGATAAATGCGCCAAAGAAGCCGCAGACAGTGACACAACCGAAACTATTAGACTATCAGTGAGTGCGGATATAAAATATACAATAAGATCTAAAATAAACAGTGCGTGGGAAAATCGGTGGAAAAGTGCTACATCCAAGTTGAATGAAGTAAAAAAGTCAATAAAGCCCTGGTCTGCGTTACCTAAAAATCGTCGAGACCAAGTCCTACTGACTCGACTACGCCTAGGCCACACTAGGCTAACACACAGTCATCTTTTCAGTCAAGAACCTAAACCTAAATGCAACTACTGCAATGAACTACTTTCCGTGAAACATTTACTCACTCAGTGTCCGCAATTAGCAGCGAAACGACAACAGGCCCAACTTCCTTCTGGTGAACTTGCAGACTTACTAGGATCATCATATAATGTGCACAATTTAAAAATATTTCTCAAATCTGTAGATGTTCTGAGACTCATATAGACATTATTTTATGTATAACTTGCTTCTTTTGTAAACCTTAATGACGCTAATGACCCACGCGGTTGATGCGTATTATTAAAAAAAAAAAAAAAAAAAAAAAAAAAAAAAAAAAAAAAAAAAAAAAGTTCGTTAGTAACCTTCCAAGCGAATAGATGGCGTTAAAAATGCAGTTTAGCAGTGGCTATAAAAGATCGCAGGGAATGGTTTCCATAAATACCTATAATCCTCAGTTTTTTTCTGCTAAATTTATTTATACATTTATATATACATTGTATCCGTTTAAATATAAATGAAATAAAAATATAAATTTTGAAAAAAAAAATATGACAGTGACATTACCTTTCTCAGGTTTTGAATTTAAAACTGAAATGTCATTTTCTGTTTAACATTTAACCTTTGACGGTTCAATATTTTTGATTAAATTGGCAATTTGTAATTTATCGTGAAGAAAATTATTTGAATTAGATTTGAAATATATTTCTGATTCTGTAGCTAATATTTGTTCAATATTATTTGTAAATTTTGGTGGTATGCGGTACTTCAAACCTTTATTTAAAAATTCCATTTCACTATTTGTGAAATTAGTGTCTGAAAGGTTTTCAAATCGTGGTGCAAAGTGAGTTGGTATGTAAATTCTCTTAGTTTCATGGTGTTTAGAGTATTGAATTCTATGTTGTGTGTGTTCAAGTTTTTTTAGTTTATGTTTTGTTTGGGTTCCAGTTTTTTGTGCTATTTGCCCTTCCATTCTGGGTCTGACTTTTCGGTGTATTCGGATGTAACGAGGGTAGATGATCTTCTACTGGATTTTTTTGGTGTCCCCTAATCGGCATTGGTGACCCCATCAGTACCCCACCGACTTTTTCGAGCTGTTCCTTAGCTTTACTCCTTCACCTCGCCCGTCCGGTCAGGTTCGAGGCACAGGGGCTACAGAGCTCCCCGATTACGGCAAGGTCTAACAGCTCCTACGGGGTATGCCAAATATGAAATGGATACGTGAAATAGGTTTAAAGTACTGAGCACAAATAGTTTTGAAATTTTTAAACAAAACGCCCTGTAACTCAGTATGCAGCTACATTTTATTTTTGGATAGAATTTTCATAATTTGATATCAGGATTCTACTGTTGAATTATTTCCATTTAATAATGAATTAGACTGTATAAAATTGTTTTCACTTACAGTCGCTAAATGTATATCATGAGTCTGGCAGACTGTTGTTGGTTTTGACGGTTCTGTACTATTTATATCGGCAACTATGTATGTATTTATTCCAATGCGCATGTGCAATTTACACCTGATTTTTTTCATTCGTTTTGGTTTGTTCAGTTAGCTTTGTTCTTTTCTAGAAGTAAACCTAAAATAAAAGTGCTCACGTTTTCCAAAGACTTTTATATGTAATTTTAATGTGCAATACTGGTAAGTTATATTTGTAAGAGTTTAGGTTAGGTTATTATTTACAAAATTTCGATATTTATTAGTTTTTTTTGTTTTTTACATAGTGTAAATTATGGCTTCAATAAGTACATCTAGAAAACGATCAATACGACCTAGTGACTCTAATTTTGAGAAAACTTGGATGACATGGTATGAAGAAGATGATAAGAATATTGTTGTTAGCGAAAGTGATACATCAGATACTGACGAACAATATCAACCACCTGAAGGATCTAGTGACACTGGAGAAAGCTCTTCAGTTAGCGAAACTAAGCTTCAGACGTCTCAAGTGGTACGTTTAATGAAAGAAACAATTTTGTGTGGAATTTTACTCAGCGCTCTCAAGGAAGGGTAAAATTACACAATATAGTAAGATTTATATCAGGACATCAAAGAAGAAATCAAGTTTGGTGTATCAAAGATGCATGGGATAAATTTATTACGCCTGAAATTGTGTATGAAATAATACTTTGTACTAATCGAGAAGCAAAACGCGAATTAGAAAAAAAAAGGTAAGATTTGGACACAAATCGAAATAGATGAGATGGATGCTTTTTTCGGTTTGGTATTATTGGATGGTGTTGAAAAAAACTGGGATACTCCTGTAAGAGAATTATTTCTTGACAAGATGTCGAATCCAATGTACAAAGCTACTATGGCAGTAAATCGTTTTGAAAATATAAAAACGTATCTTCGTTTCGATGACAAAAGAAGTCGTTCGGTTACACTTGAAACTGATAAATTTGCTCATAATCGTCATATATGGGAATTATTTTTAGTTCAGTGCCGAACACAAATGGTTCCAAAAGTGTACGTTACCATATATGAACAATTGCTTGCTTTTTGAAGGTCGTTGTAGTATCATACAGTACATACCCTCAAAGCCAGCAAAATATGGAAAAAAGTTTTTTTAGCTTTGTGAAAGTGAAACAGTATATGCCATTGATGGACAAGTATATTTGGGGCGCCAACCTGGAGAACCAGTACAGCACAACGTAACAGAAAATGTTGTAAAATCTCTGTTTCCATAGAAAACTCAGGACAGGACTTAACAGTTGACAATTTTTTTACGAGTATTTCACTAACACAACATCTGCTGCTTATTGGAATAGCTTGTGTGGGAACTCTGCGCAAAAACAAGAAGGAAATTCCTAATGAGTTTGAAGCCTCTAATGAAAGAAGTGTTTATTCCTCTATTTTTGGTTTCAATAAAGATTTGACGCTAGGGGGCTATGTACCAAAAAATAATAAATCTGTGCTACTTCTTAGCTCGATGCATCACGACGATTCAGTAGATAATGAGAGTACTAGAAAAAAAACAGAAATAATTAAATTTGATAATAAAACTAAAGGAGGTGTTGATCATATGGATCAAATGATAGGCAACTATATCACAAAGCTACATACAAGACGATGGCCTGTCCCAGTTTGGTACAACATAATGGATTTAGCAGCTCTATATATGCTTACATTATGTACACCCATGAGAATAAAAAAATTCACGATGGAAAAACTAACAAGAAAAGAATGTTCATCAATGACTTAGCAACCGAATTAGTATTACCATTTATAAGAAGAAGATCACAATACTCAAATGCTGTAAGAATTAGTATGAAACTTTTTATCGCGCTTTCGAAAGAAGAGAATATCTTAGCCGGCTCAGTTATGAAAAAGACAAGAAGATGTCCGCAATGTCCTACACGAATTGGAAGAATGAATACACTGACTTGTACTAAGTGTAGTAAACTAACATGCAAATAACACAGTGTTTCAGTATGCACAATATCCTTGAATTAAAAATTTTAATATGTATTTCAATTTCTAACGCTTGTTTTTAACCTATTATTATGATAAATAAACGTAAAATATAAATTGGTGTTTTTTTTAAATAAAAGTCTTGGGACTCATGCTATGCATTATTGTTGATAATTTCATTTATGCATCCTAGGGTTAAAAAAATAATGTTTTAGCGCGTTTTACCAAATAACTAGAAAAGTTTAGAAAGAAACATTGATAGTTATTAAAGAAGGAAAATATTTATGTATTTTATTTATTTATTAGCATGAGTGTAGATTTTTACCCCCTAAAAATAAAAAAGTCACATATCACATTTGATCTAGAGGGTGAAAGACACTTAATCCCAACTTTTCATAAAAATCGGTTCACCAACCGAAAAATTTTAGGTCATATCAAATGTTTGTCCTCATTTGCTGAATTGATATTCATCAAGGCGTCCTTTTCTTGACCCTTTCTGATAAAATTGAGTGTAATGAGTATCTTTTCTCAACATTTTTTAAACACAATTGTGCTAAAATCTGTACAAATACGTTTTCTGTTCCCGTATTTATTCTCTTGTAACTCGTGGGAGTATTCCCTCACTCAGACTTACCAGATTTTGTTTGAACTGTTAGGAAATGATAGATGTAAACGATCAATTTAGCAATTCCGGAATGATTGAATATAAATTGGAGCTCCTTTGATGCAAAATAATTTATATTGAAGCGCCGCGTTTCATTTATCCAAAATAATGTCGAGATTTATCCATGAATTAGTACAATCGATTCGTTAAAGTAACGGTCGTATTTTAATAATTTGCTTTTGTCTAACGAGCTTTGTTAACAGAAATATCAATTTCAAAACAATTGCTAATTGTCGTGTTGTAAAACTAAGTACTATTTAATTAAAATAAGTACGAGCAAATATAACTGACACCATTTATTTGATCTGTCAAAAATATGCCAATAAATCAGAAGCGCTGTCAGCTGAATTTTTGTCATTCAATAAACACAAAAGATGAAATAACACAATCATATCAACTCTACCCTCTAATTTGCTAGGACTGGAACACTTCACATTTCAGAAGCTGGTCAATATGTCTTCGCCAAATACTGCCATCGTCCATTCTAATCTTGTAAATTGGAGTTTTCTCTTTCTCTACAATGTTCCCAAAGTCCCATTTATGTTTTGGATTTGTGTATTTCCGTGTTTGAACTCTGTCCCCGACATCAAAGTGCTTTTTTACCTCCTCTTGATCGATTTTGGGATGCATTAAGCTCGAGTGAGTTCGAATCATCCTTCCGTATTAAGTTGTATGCATTTGATCCGGTGTTATATGGGATTTGTCGCAACTGCATGAGGAGTCTAAAAAGTTTGATGTCTAGCTTTCCTCCCTCCTCTCTCATTGCTGTAAGCGACTTTTTCACTGTCTCGTTCCACTTGTCCGTTCGATGACCGGTGGTATGGTGCTGTAGTTTTCTGTGCTACACCATTTACACATAAAAACTGTCGAGACGTGCCCGATCTAAATTGGCTTCCATTGTCTGAAACTAAAACCAATGGAAGGCCAAATGTAGCAAACAGTTTTCAGAGTTCTCTCACGCACTAACCCCATTATTTTGGTTTCGTCGTGGTAGTAGATTCCAACTGTATTGTTTATGGGTTCGATTTTATATTGACATGTTGCTGTTCCGATCAGCAGCAGAAACCTGAAAATGAGTTAATTTTCAACATAAGGTTTCATAAGATGGAAATTTATTTTTGATTCATTCGCTTCTAAATTTAATACTATTGCGGAATTTCTGTGCATCTCTAGTATTTCAAAAGGGCCATTAAACTTATTTTCTAATTTGTTTTTCATTTGAGTTTCTTTTACGTAAACTTTGTCACCTACTTCATAATTTGGTTTGTTTTCGGAGACATGTTTGTCAAATCGGTCTTTAGCTCTTTCTTTTTGCTTTATGGTTTTTTCTCTCGCTATTTAATAATAATAAGATATGCGGTTATTTAGATCTAATATATTTAGTAATTAATTCTTGTTCGTTGTATAATTTTTCGGGAGGTCTACTGGACGTGTGTCCAAATACAAGTTCGTATGGTGTGAATCCGTGTGTTTTGATTATAGAGTTATTATAAGCAATAATCGCAAATGGTAAAATACTGAAGGGGTGTTCATTGGGGTGGTCTGCTAAATTTATTCGAATCATTTCTAACAGAGTAGCATGTAATATTTCTAAAGATCCGTTACTTTGCGGATGACCGACACTTGAATATGTTAACTTAATATCGAACATATTACAAAGGTCTTTCATTAACGCATTATTGAATTCGCGACCGGCATC
This sequence comes from Galeruca laticollis, assembly GCA_963921935.1. Lineage (NCBI taxonomy): Eukaryota > Metazoa > Arthropoda > Insecta > Coleoptera > Chrysomelidae > Galeruca > Galeruca laticollis. Next base: position 145,564,187 of record OY998176.1, on the reverse strand, counting down.
GCAATGAATGCGAAGTGGTGCACCAAAATGGTGAAAAAAAGCTAATAATGAAGTAACAACAGATTTGGCAGTTTTATCTTCAAGCGGATATGCTTGAGAAAATTTTGTTAGTTCGTCTCTTATCGTAAGAGCATAATTTCTTTGAGGTACCTCTAAAATATCAATAATAATACGTTCAAAAGGTGTTTTAGGCTTTTCAGTTATAACGAGGGGACTGTCCAAATTTTTGCGACATATTTTTGTCTCTTGGCATGCCCGGCATGACTTAATATAATTTTCGACATCTCGATTGAGGCCGGCCCAATTATATTTTTGTCGTATTCGCCTAATAATTTCATTAATTCCGCGGTGAAGGTGGCTTTTGTCATTATGGAATTGATCTAAGATAATAGGTATTTGATTTTGTTCTGGCTCTTTAGTAATATTTTGACAAATAGTGAATTTTACGTCAACTTCCGAAAGTAGAAATGATAGTGTTTCTAGTATTGGTAGGTCAGGATTATTTTCGATAAAATATTTTTCTGAAGGTTTAAATAAATCTCGATTTCTGTAAATTGCTGCAAATAAGTATTCACTAATACTGTCTGGATCCCATGGTATAGCAATAATAAGGTATTTTCTATTTTTGACAGTTTTACCGGTAAGTACATTAATTTTTGCATAAGAAAAGTCGGGGTTTTCCTCAAATATATCCTCAATTATTTTTTCATGAAAATCTTGTGAACTGTTTTGTTGAAAAAAGGTTAAAATATTTTTATTTTGTTTGTCTAGTAGATGATTATTGGAATATTCTATTTTAGAATAGTGAATCAGTGATTTTGTTTTATAAAATTCCTCAAAAGACAAAAATTTTGCTGCAGCGGCATCCCAATCAATTTCAGGTTTATTTTCAGTTTGTTGGAATGGCCCTGCATCTTCAAGAGCGGAATAAATTGGGTAAGGTAAATATTTAAAGTTTCCTAATTTTGAACGAAATGAATCGGTCATTTATGTGGTTAATTTTTATTCGAGAAAGGACATTAGCATTTTTATCGGATTTGCCAGATTTGAATTCAATTTGATAGTCGTATTCTTCTAATTTGAGGCGCCATCGTGCTAGACGACTACCTTTTATAGAGAATAACCAAGTAAGTGGACGGTGGTCAGTTATAAAGGTAAATTTTTGACCATATAAATAGGGTCTAAAGTGTTTAACTGCCCACACAATTGCCAAAAGTTCTCACTCTATCGTAGAGTATTTTGTTTCTGCTTTGCATAATGTCCTAGACGCATAGGCTATCGGTAAATCCTCACCTATTGGGCCTTGTGACAAAACCGCACCGATTGCAAATGCGCTAGTATCGGTAGTTAAGAGAAATCGTTGTTCAAAGTTCGGGTATATCAATATTGGAGTAGAGGTAAGAGCATTTTTTAATTCTTGGAATGACTTTTGACATTCGGAGTCAAAATCAAATGGGACATCTTTTTGTAAAAGTTTTGTAATTGGTTTGGAAATTTTTGTGAAGTTCGGTATAAACCTTATGTAGTAACCAGCGAGTCCCAAAAAGGATTTTATTTCCTTTTGATTCGTAGGTTGAGGGAATTTTTAGACGCATTCAATTTTTGCCGGAAACAGCTTAACGCCATCTTCCGTGATTAAATGTCCAAGGTAGGCGACTTTATTTCTCAAGAATTCGCACTTGTCTGGCTGAAGTTTTAAGTTAGCTTTTTGAAGTCTCTTGAATACTTCTGTTAAGCGGGTAATATGTTCTTGAATTGTCGGTGAATAGACGATGATGTCGTCCATATAGACAAGACATCGCTCGTTTTGAATTCCAGCAAGGACATTGTCCATGACCCTCTGGAATGTTGAAGCTGCATTTTTTAGACTGTACGTCATTCTGAGGAATTCGAAATGTCCGATTTCAACTGTCAAGGCGGTCTTTGGTATATCTTCAGGCATTATTTCAATTTGATGAAAGCCTGATGCAAGATCTAGTGTCGTGAAATATTGACACTTACCAAGCTGGTCCAATAAATCTCCAATGTTTGGTAACGGGTATTTGTCGTCTACAGTAACCTCATTCATTTTTCTGTAGTCTACGACAACACGCCATTTTTGTTTACCTGATGCGTCGAGCTTCTTGGGCACAATCACACGGTAGACGTCCATGGAGAATTGCTGGGTTGTATAATGTTTTGTGAGAGCATTTTATTGATCTGATCTTTCACCTCTTGTTTATGAATTTGGGGATAGCGATATGATTTTACATAAGTGGACCTAGAATTTTGCAAATCTATAGAATGTTTTATTTCGTTGGTGAAAGTGTGTCTCCTCCTAAATAAAAAATGTCAGAAAAATCATGACAAAGTTGGGCAATTAAGTCTCGTTCTTCTTCATTAAGATGATTAGTTGATTTTTTAATTCCGATGATCTATCGGTGCACATTTCTTGGGTAGTTAGTTGAATATTATTTACAGTATTCATTTCATATGGTTCTAGGTTAAGTGTTGAAAATGTTACGGTTTTAGGTATATAATTAACATTTAATACTGAAACAAAAAATTCTCCTTTTTCATTTATTTTAACTAATGCGTTTGGTATTTTAACTTTCTCCACTTCTGGACCTACCAGTATAGCATCAGTATTAACTAAATTGCATTTTAGTTTAAAGATTTTTTCAGTCCTAGGTTCAATGGAAATTGTATTTTTGTAAATTTGTGGAAATTGGTTTTCGATTGAAATATTGGTAGTTTCATTATCTGTTACTTTAAATAATGGTACAATTTTGAAATCAGTAATAAGTTGTCTATTTTTTAGATCAACTATACAATTATAATGTTCTAAAAAATCCATGCTTAATAATCGATCAAAATCAATATCTGAATTAAAAATAAATACTCTGTGTGGATCGTTCGGTTTAAATGGAATAAGCGTTGATTCGTTAACTCTTATTTTTTGGTTCGTTATACCTTGAATAATTACATTTTCAGGGGATCGATTTCTATAATTTTCGCATGTTTTGGGTTTGAAAATTGATAATCCAGCACCTGTATCAATCAGAATTTTATAAGTGCTTGTTCTGTCTTTAATATAGTATAAGTTTTTAGAATTTACCGGTAAGGTATTTTTTACATGAACATCTGTTCGAGGCAGTCCGAGTCTGGACTGTTCAAACTCATGGTTTGAATTTGTGAACTGAGGTCTGGGATCGACAAATTTGAAGTTTGATCGTTTAGCGGATCTGGGGGTTTCCTTTGTAAAGGGCCTTGTCGAAAATCCTGATAATAATCATGATTTGGATTTAGGAGGTTATCAGAATCAAAATTATAAACATTTTCATTATTATAATTAAAATTGTCTTCTTCGATATGGCTGTAATCGAAAGTTTCGTCTTCATTCGTATTGCAAACTGGTACACCATTATCAAAGTTAGAATCACTATCAGCAGTATAATAGTTTTTCTCTATTTCACTATTAACAGTATAATAGTCAGGAGCACTGGGGTTAATTTCTTGGTAATATTCTTGATAATTAAGTTAATTATCGGAGTGTTGTTCTTGATTTTCATAATAATTTTGACTATCATCTGTATAATAGTCATAACTGTTATGAGACTGTTTGTTAAAATCATGATTTCGATTGAAATGAAAAGTTCTTTGTTGATTAAAATTTGTGTTGGGTCGATTTCCCGGTAGTCCTTGAGGTCTAATACTTGTATTTGGTCTAATTACAGATGGGCAATTTTGATTTTGTTGGTAATTTTGATTTTGTTGGTTATTTTTAAATTGAGGCCTTTGTTGAAAATTTTGGCCTGTTTGGTTATGTGAATTAGGGGTTTGATTTGGTCTAAAGGAACCCTGAGCTAAATTTTGAGATTGTCTTTGACGTGTGAGACACTCATTTATAGTATGTCCTATTCTATGACAAAAATTACATTGTTTTGGTGAATTTTAGCTAAATCTACAAGTAGGTATATTATTTGTATTACGATTAGTCTGAGGTTTTCATAGTAAGTTAATTGAAGTTCTCTTCTGATTCGTGAAATAGCTGATAAAACACTTATTGGATTACTAGCTCTAACAGTTTGACCAATTTTTGGATCTTGACCGGTTAATAAAGTATTTAATGTTAATGATTCTATAAGACGTGTTTGTGCTACTTTTTGATCTGTCGTTAAATGCTGTTGTTTACTTATAGCTGAATACATTTTTGTTTGTAATCTCGAAACAAAAATTAAAGGCGATTCGTTTGGTAGTTGTTTCATTCTTTGAAGGTCTTGAATTGATGAATTTAAGTCGCGAGAATCTCCAAAGTGAGTATTTAATAATGTTTTAATTTCTTACCAATTTGAGGGGTCGCGTGAATTAACTAATTCAGCGGCTCTTCCTTTAAGTTTGTTTTTTATATGAAGAGTTAAAAGTACTTTTTGGTCGTTGCCGGCCATTCTGTAAGCTGTTTTACAAGCATTTATAAAAGTATTCAAGAGAATTTGATTACCGTCATATTCCGGAATTATTGAAAATATTTCGGATAATCTATAAGGTTCTAAATTTGACGCTTGATCGGTTTGAGCAACTGGAGTTCTTTCGATAGATTAGCATTGGCATTATTGTTTGTTGCACTACGTGTTTCAGGGATTTTGCTTTATATTAAAATGATTGTATTTGAAATAGAAGTAAATTATGACAATAGAACTTGGTGAAATAAAAAATAAATTGCAAAATATTATATAAAAATAAAAGGAGATTTTTCTTACGTAAATATTTTCATTCCTTCCTTGGCAGCTGAAATCCTTATCTGTGAGCTTTGCTACACCTGGTTAGCAGTTTGCGTGTTCCTGGTGCCGGAGAGACCGTCTGCTTCTTGAAGATCTGGAGCTGGTACTTGAAAATTCCTTGAAGGTTTAGGAACCACCACACTTAGTTAGGCAATCCTTGTTTCAAATGTGTTTATGAATCCTACTAACTGCACCACTGTTATATTCACAAATTTGCATTAAACTTTTTAAAAACAATTTTTATTGAGTTACACAGTTTTATGTTATATAAAAAGGAATTAATAGTTTGAAATTATAATTGTAACTGACTATTTTATGTAAAGTCAAAGAATTTATAGATTTAGTTAAAACAACGTCAGCGTTTATTTTCATGGAGAACTCGATGTAGCGTCGGTCCCATGAAAGTGCAGAAATCATTATTCTTCTGTAACATGATATTTGTGTTACTTAATGTGTTTATTTTATAAAAACGCAACGTAGCATCGTTCCCATGAAAATACGGAAATCGTAACCTGATGTTTGACATTGCGTAACATTACTTAAACATAAACATTTATATATATATATATATATATATATATATATATATATATATATATATATATATATTGTTTCACTTTTTTTGGTTCTTGTTTTTTTTATTTAATTATATACTGTTTATTTTGTATTCTTGGGATTGAGGACCATTTTTAAAGACATGTACCTGGTAGTTAATACATTTTACATTTTTATTTAACGTTTCGGTCTTTCCATGACCTTCATCAGAAATAAAATTTTTGTTAAAACTAAAAGAAATGGTACAAGTTACAAAAAGAATTTTAAAAGCAAAACAAATAAATCTTACCTTCGACAGAACGTTCATTTGATTATTCAATATACTTTATAGATGTTTAGGACGTATCACATAACAGAATATAACTCACACCCAAACAAAACGAACATTTTAAAAATATGAAAGTCATTGATGAAAATTTGTATTTGAATATACGAGTATTTGTTCTATACAATGAAAGCAGGCGTAACGAGGTTTTAATGTGTCGTTTTTGTATTGACTGGTATTGGAATGGATTTTATATTTATATAGGGTGTGGTAATAAATTTATAATATTTGGAATGTGCCACGTGTTTCTCTATATTCCTAAGTTTTTATATTATTATAAATTTTACTAAGATTTTTTCTGTCAGTCTTTAAATTCACGGAACTGGCTTTTCTTTGTATTTCTATCTTTCTAGTAGAACTTCGCGTTTTTTGTGTGGTTTTCACTTCGAAGAATTTTTGTATTTTAGAAATCAAATTCGTGTTGGTTTTCCGAAACATGGATAGTGAGTGCCGTTTTGTTTCGTTTGTCATATTTGTGACTATTTATTCTGTTTTTTAAATACTGACTTGTTTGTCCGATATACATATATATATATATATATATATATATATATATATATATATATATATATATTTATATATAATGTGCATACATGTATACACTGTGTTCATTTTAAAATTTACCACCCCTGTAACTCAAAAACCCCAATACATTGCAATATTCGCCGAGACAGGTCAATTTTTGTTTTTCGGGGGAACTTTTTTGATTTTGAAGTGGTATTAATATTTTCATCCCTGTCACCCCTAGCAACCCCAACTTTAAAATCTCAAATACCCCACTTGTTATACATAGTTTAAAAGCCCCTTTCATTGTCAATACAGCGATGCATTCGTTTTAAAAATTGGGTGAGATTTGATAAAATTATGGGTCAAAAATCACTCAGTTGAAAAAAAAATTATTTACTTTCTGTAACAGTTATTGTATCATTTAAATAAAAAAATTGAGAGAAGCATTCAAAGAAAAACAGTAAACATTAGTGGTTGTAGAAAAACATTTTTTGAATGCCAACTGAGGCAAAGACTACTCAGTTGAGAACCACAGAATGGGCTGTGGTTCCTTTACGGATCTAATAAACGTCAAAATTGAAATAACTTATTGTTTGTTATAGTTTGAACGTTGTAAAACCAAAATTCATAATATTCTTACACATAGTAAAGTGCATGTACAATACGAGACTAATAGCGAACAAATATTGGCAGACTTTTAGCGATACCTCTGTTAATTTTAACGCTAATTTCCACAACTATGACTTCAGAAATTTCCATTTTTTTTAGTAGCGTAGTTTTCAAAATTTTTGAGGTTAAAGGGCTCAAGACACTTCACCTTCGTCCTCGATTTTTTTTACATTTATTTTACAAAAATAAATATAAAGAAAACAAAATATTCCTCTAAAAGGAACCTACATTTTATATTGTTACACATTATTCGTAACATTCTGATTTTTTTTAGTTATTTAAGAGAAAAGGCAATTTTTTCGAAAATTGTTAAAAAATTTTTTTCAAATATACATACTCTAAATCACTGAAACGACTTTAACATATTACTGGTACCTAAATAAAGTTAATTGACTAAGGGTATACTTTAATTTGAATTTGGTCCAATCTCAGTGCATATCTTTCGGGCCTGCTTGGCAAGCAGATATCTTCCTGAGCAATGGAGACAAGTATAAGTTGTCTTTATACCCAAGCACGGTCGTACTACTTACACCATGGCTAAGTCTTTTAGACCTATCGGCCTAACATCTTTCGTGTTGAAAACGCTGCAGAGGTTGGTTGATCGGTATGTGAGGGGAAGTGTTGGGCTGAGGCATCCTTTGCACAACGAGCAGCATGCGCTCCGGTGTGGCAAGTCACCAGAAAGTGCTTTACATCAACCTAGGTGAAGAAGGCGCTGGGAAATGGCATGTTCGCTCTGGGCGCTTTCCTGGACATACAGGGAGCTTCCAACACTACTCTTGTAGAATCAATGTGTAGAGCTGCAATAAATGATGGGATAGAGCCAATGATAACTCACCTAATGCAAAAGGCCCTGAATAAGGTACAGGGGTGGTGCAACGATCACGGACTTGTAGTGAATCCTGCCAAGGCTGAAGTAGTTGACAAGAAGAGAAGTATAAGACCTTAGGGTCTACACCTTGGCGGTAGTTGAACAAGTGAAATATCTGGGAGTGATGCTGGATAAGACACTGACATGGAAGAAAGATAACTAACACGCACTGGGCCTGTAGGTTTTAAAAAGATACGTTGATGATTGCTTAGCTGCCGTTCCATACAATGAAATAAATCATATATTGACTGCTTTCAATAACTTTCATCCAAAGCTTCAATTCACAATAGAAACAGAACAAAACAATACCAGAAATTTTCTGGACATGACACTAATTAAAACTAGAGAAAATAAAATTACAACAAAACATTTTATTAAAGAATCATCATCCGGTCGTTACTTGAATTACCACTCCCACCATCCTAATTCTCAAAAGAAAACAGCGTAATCATAGGATTAGTAGATAGAGCCATCACACTTACATCACCTGAATATCGTCCAGAAATTTTATATCAAACAGAAACAATATTACAGAACAATCACTATCCATCCAAACATATCGACAGAATTATTAAACAACACAATTAAAAAGTCAAATAAATGCTTCAAAAAATCTTACGTCATATATTCTAAACTATGTTCAGACTGTCCCAAAAAATAAAAAAATATATAGGTATGACAACCCAACATCTTGAAAATAGACTTGATAGCCATAAATATACAGAAAACGACTCCACTGCGCTTCATGAACATGAGAAAAATGAAAAACATAAATTTGACTTTATTGATACTAAAATAATAAACCAAGATTCTAATTACAAAAAACTAACAATAAAAGAAATGATACATATAAAAAACGAGAACAATGCAGTAAATGATAAACAAGATATCAAAAATCTGAGCCAGATATATTATAATTTATTATAATAATAACATCAACTTATTCAAACATCAACTTATTCAATGTCCCTTGTATATTGTAAAGAGTTGTTTCTAAGGCAGGTACTTCCGATTTTATTATTTTTGAAATTATTTTATTAGTTACCAGTTTTTGTCGTCTGTGTGTGTACATACCATTTTAATCTTTCAATCGTTTTCAATTTATTGCTAAACATCAATGTATTAAATTTTTGAAAATGCTCCGAATTAGAGAGCGAAACGTCAATAACAACATAAATTGATACAGAATTTACGTTTATAACCTGATGCCCAAGAAAAATGGAAATAAAAGTATATATAAGGTTAAAGAAAAAAAGAAAAACAAATAATTATATATATATATATATATATATATATATATATATATATATATTAACTACTAGTTAAATGTCTTTAAAAATGGTCCTCAATCCCAAGAATATAAAATAACTATATATATATATATATATATATATATATATATATATATATATATATATATATATATATATATATATATATATATATTATACTATATTTGAGAGTGTATATAATTTTAATTTGAATATTTTAAATGTAGATGTTTATTATTTAGAATTTTTGTTTAGTTTGGCTAGCTCAGTTATTGTTTTTTTTAAATAGTTGTTATATTTATTATATATTTAATAATTCGGGAGCATGAAATCCTTTTTCTCTTTGAGTCCTGGCTTTTTATAATGTTGTATTTGTTTAAATAAAAAGAAAACACTTTATTTTTGAATAGATTTAATTTTAAATTCAATATTTTATATTTGATAACAATAATTTGAGACGCCTATGGTTATATTATACCTACTTATTTAATTTTATAATTTCTTCAGTGCGCGTGCATGAAAAAACTAGTCATGCGCTTTAGCATAAAACGAACAATTCTTACACGAAAGAAGCATCTATACATGTACCAACATAGTTTGTTTACGATGCAGACAAGTGAATGGTTCAAACACATGAAAGAATTTATATATATATATATATATATATATATATATATATATATACATATATATCATACATATATATGATACAAATTGCAGTGGAAAGAAAATAGTTATCTACATAGACAGAAATATAGGAATTATATACAGATGGACATAGTTATTACATTAATAAAATTTCAAGCACCATATTTATGCTATTACAACATGGCGTTAGTACATATTTTAATTTATTTAAGATCGGCCTTTTTATTAATATTAACGATTTATGCAATTAATTAACTATATAAAGTATGTTCTCTTTCTTTTTCAGATCGATCATATTCGCGAATGTTTATCAATTTATGAAATTAAGCACTTATTTGAGTATTTTGAGTTTTTACTCTGATTATTGGCCAATAATATTTTAAACACACTGACCTGTTGTTCTTGAATTGGGATGAATGTCTCTGGACCCCAGGAATACTCCTCTGAAGCTCCAAAAAACCAAAAATGATGAGAAATTTCGAAGATTCTTGTCGAAAAACTTGATAAAATCAACTGTGAGTATTAATAAGCTTGTTTTTTATAGTACTCTATAGTTTCAATTATGTTAAACTGGGAATTTCTTGAAATTTCTGGAACATTATCACACACACTCCTCGCTTCTTGACACCCGCTTCCCTATTCTCTTAAGCGTCCCCTCGATTCTCTACTTTTTCCAACAAAACAGTCTTTTGTTTTCTTTTAGGTCACTATTTCAAAGTTTACTTGTTGATTCACAATTTGTTCTGTCATATCTTATAACCAATAAAATATTGTCCTTTGCAATCAAATTAATTAAAACTTCTTTCACTTATTAGAAAAGTTTCATACATACACTCTTTTACATTATCAGTTCATTTATAGAGTTCCTATGAGTTTTTTTATCATACAAATAAATTAAAGTTGGTTATACATAGATACATTTAAATGGTACAACATCCAATGTTGTTATAGACAGTCTATCACTGTTACACTCATATTATTTATAAATATAAATTCTCTTATGTTATTTGTCTCTACTCTTTGCATTATATTATTTATAATAAACTTTAACAAATTATTATTTATTGATTCTACGTTTATTTTATTTACCATATATCATTTGTATATATGTCTTTATTTGTTTATCTATGAAACTCTATTGAATTATATTCTATTCAATATTTGTATTTGTTTTTATTCTTAAATTAATGATTATAATGAATTAACTATAATAATATTTGTTTTCATTTAAGATGAACAGCTGATTATGTTATGGAAAATAATCTTCGTCTTAGGCAACTTTATTTACATCATTACATTGGTTAGGCAATCTCTATATTTTATATTATTATTGAGTTAATTTCATTATTTATTATATTGTTATAGGCTATTATTCAATATATCTTTACTTGATATGTTGTTTAAATTAAGAAAAGTGTTTCCTTTTTACTTGTTTTCTTAAATTATATTATTTTCATATATTTTCATACTAGCAACATATTTTTATAGAACTAATTCTCTTACTATCTATGATATCTGGTTCAATTCCCCTCAAATTTAAATTTAAATGATATCCATACCCTGGATATTTATTTAAATTTCAATTTTCTTATTATAAATGATTGATTTTATTTTATTCAAAAAAATTTAACAATTTTATGGCATAATCTTAATTTCTTTAACTTTGTTTCTCAAATATTTGTTCACATATTTCCTACTACAAAACCTATTTCTTTCAAAAACTGTCTCCTAATTCTTTCCTTAAAATACACTTGATTAAGATCAATGTCAATTTATATTTCTAATATTACTTCATATAATACTTCTCTATTATCATTTCTTACTAACATCCACTTATCAACTTATTTCTTTGTAATTACATTATACTTCTATATACTCCTCATATCATATTTCTTTTCAATATTCATAATTCAATATAATTAATTATTTCTTAAATTCATATATATCAATATCAATTTCCTTATTCCTTCCTGTATTTTTAAGTAATCTATAAGATTCTAATTGACATTAAACATTACCTCCTATATTTTTAATCCATATGATTCATTATTATTTTTTCCTATCCTTTATTACTTGCATCTTATTTCCTTATTTAAAAAAAATGAATTTCTATTTGATTCTTGAGTTATTCTTATTTTATCCCCTCTATCCTATATTTTCATATTTTCCTTGTTTTTAAAGCCAGTATTTCTTATAAATTGTTTTCTTCATTTGTTATATATTGATTTGCCATATTCACAAATTTTTAAAATGTTTTAATTATAAGTTTTATCTAATAAATTTTTCTTTATATTACGTTATATGATAATTATTCATTCATTTGTGTTTTTTTTTAGGTTCTGAAGAAACAAACATGATGAATTTACTTGGATCATCAGCTGCCAAATGGAAAACAAAACTCTATCTACTATCTAATTATCTTTGTACATTACCTAATATTAAATTTTAAATCTATCCTTATGACTATTATTTCCTTTTTTCAAGTATTTTTCGTAACATAACATCATCTATTCATAATATCTATACACATCTTCTACATTGAACACTCCCCTTTCTAATTGTGTACCTGGATATAATAAGCGATAACTATTTTGAGCATCACTATTGTCGACTACATGTGGCCCTTCAAATGGTGATAATAACTTTTTACATTGATTTTCACCTTTCTTTGGTGTTCTCAAAGATCTTACTAGGACTAAATCTCCTTTTTCAAATCTAATCTTCTTATTATTTTTGTCTCCTTTTCTTTTAATAAATCTTATAGCACTTCTCTCCAAATTCTTGCTTACTTTATTCAAAACTTGAGACATATCCCATTCTCTCTGTATTATCCATTCACGTTTTGGAGGTATTCCTTTCAAAATAAATTGTGGACATTCTTCAGTAACTCCATTAGGTAATTGATTTAAAAATTTCTCGACTTGATTTAGAGTTTCTTCCCATAAATTGTGTCAATTATTACAAAAAATCCTTAAATACTTAACAACTTCTTTGATATACCTCTAAGCTGGATTAGATGAAGGTCTTCTTATGCTTATGAAATTCATTTTAATATTATGATTTCTACACAAGCGTTTAACTTTTTCACTCACAAAGTAAGTAGCATGATCCAATATTAAGTTTTCCGGAGTTCCTATTTCTTCTATAAAATTTTTCAGACAAGATATTACTGTGTTTGCATTGGTACGTTGACAAGGAAAAGTTCTCACAAATTTTGAAAATATATCTACCATAATTAAAATATGTTTATTGCCTTGCTTGCTAGGTATTAATTGTGATATGAAATCAATAGCTACTATATGTAAAGGCTTGAGTGCTATTATAGGTTTTGGTCCACTAATATGATGATAGTTCCGTTTCTTCGACAACTGACAAATTTTACAGATTTCTTTAACCAATAATATGTCCTTCTTTGCAGTGTAATTTTCTCTAAACAACATCCATAGTTTTCGAGATCCTATATGTCCATACTCCTCATGTAATTGTTTGAGAATTTCCTTAGCATATTCAGGTGTTAATAAATAAATTTCCCTATCTTCCATCTTCTTATACCAAATTCCCTCGTTTTGAAATGCTCCTCTTTTACAAGATTCTTTATAATTTCTCTGATCCTCCATTATTTTTTCCAAAGTAAACAAACCTTCAGTTTTTTGCAACCTATTTATGCCAATTTGAAATTGTTGATCCTTCTTCTTCATTTCTGTTTCACGGCTAAGAGCATCCGCTACTATATTAGTTTTCCCAGGAATAAATTTTATTTCAAATTCATATTCCTGTAATAGAAGTATCCATCGATGTATCCTATTGTTTGCATAACGATTTTTAAACATTGCTGTTAAAGCTGAATGGTCTGTTTCCAAGTAAAATTTTGCTCCTAATAGATAAAAACGTAATTTAGTTATGCAAAATACTATGCTTGCCATCTCCAATTCAGTAACTGAGTATTTTCTTTCATAGTTTTTCGTTACTCGGGAAATAAAACTGATTGGTACTTCTCCTTCCTCTTGTTCTTGCAATAAAACTCCTGCGAATCTATCTATGGATGCATCTGTTCTTACAATAAATGGCTTGTCATATTGAGGATGATAAACCTGCAAATTTTGTAAAAATATTTCCTTGAGTTCTTGGAAAGCTTGTTCTCTTCTATCATCCCATTTCCATTTTGTTTCCTTCTTGAGTAATTCAATTAATGGAATTTCCTTATTACTGAGGTCTGGTATTAGTCGTTTGAAGTAGTTGAGAATTCCCAAAAATCCTCGAAGAGTTTTCAGATTAGTCGGTGTTTTATATTCCCTTATGGTTCTAATTCGTTCAGGGTTCATTCTCACTCCAGTAGAATTCAAAATATATCCCCCAAATACTGCACTTCTTCTTGGTAAAATTGACATTTTTCCATGTTCAATTTTAATCCTGCTTTTTCCAATTCTGCCAATATAGTCTTCAAATGTTCGTGATGTTGTTCTTCATTTTCTGAATATATTAATATATCATCGATATAGTGCAACGTAAAATGTTCATATTGGTTCAGAACAGTGTGAAGTGTTCTTACCAATGCTGCACACGAACTCTGTAAACCAAATGGAACAACACAAAATTGGTATACTACACCATCAATCATAAATGCTGTATATGGACGACTTCTTTTATCTAATGGAATCAACCAGAAACTATGCTTCAAATCCAGTTTCATGAATATGTTAGCTCTTGTAATCCTACCAAATATCCCCTCTACATTCAAAGGACTCTCATATTGTTTTTTAGTATACGAGTTGATATTTCTGGCATCCAGACATAATCTAATCTCACCTGAATTTTTTCGGACACATGTTATCGCACTTATATATGGAGAGTTGGATCTTTCTATAATACCATCTTGTATCATATTTTCTAACTCCTGGTATACTTTATTTTTTAGCTTATAAGGAATGGGATAGGTTTTTATTTTGAAATTACTAATATCCTTGTTCATTTCCAACTTATGTATATACTTTGCTGCTATGCATACTTCTTTGTTGAAGAGTCTTCTATATTTTGTTAATAACTCATCAATCTCCTTTCTATATTGTATGGGACAAAATTGTTCTTGTAGATCTTCCACAATTTCTATTTCATTTATTTGACATTGTCTTTCCTCTACCTCTTGTTCTTCCTTTTTGTCAAAAGTTATTATATTACCTTCACATACCATGTACCCCTGTTTATAATCAATAATCATCTTGTGATTGCTCAATTCATCATTTCTCAAAATTACATCATATTTTAAATTCTTAACTACTAATAATTGTATTTTATAAACTATATTCCCCAAATAAAAATATGTGATTATGGTACTATTTGTATAATATAAATTTTTATCATTCGCCCCTACTAATGATAGTTTCTTTGTATTTATCATCATAATATCATCTTTATTTAAATTGTCTACTATATCCTGTTTAATTAATGTTACCTCTGAACCCGTATCTATTAAAATTCTACAAATAATATTTTGTAATCTACCCTGGATAAATATTAAATTAGGTTTTTCTACTTTTTTACTATTATTTTCATAATCTATAATAAATTCTCGAGGATGTTCATATCGCGATGAATAGGTGATATTATGCACGTAAGGACGGTTTAAGCAAAATTCGCTATGTTATCCTGTCCAAGAATACACTCTTCTACCTGTATCTCCTGTCTAACCATGTTTACCTGTCTCCTATTATCATCCTCCCTATTCTTGTTTTGTTATGGATTGTTTTGGTTTTCTCTGCCATTTTGCCAATTTCTTCCTCTATTGTTATTATTATTACTATATTGATTTTTTCTCTCGAAATTGTTATGATTCCTATAGTTCTCCGGATATCTGTTTCCATTATTCCTCTCTCGATTTCTATTTTGTTCCCCTTTTCCTTGGTATCGTCTATCATCAAAGTTCCTGTTTCCATAACTTCTATTTCCATTATATTCATTATAATCTCTTCCTATATTTCCATTATCCCTTCGGGTATCATTTCTGATATGTCCATTTCCATTCTCTCTTCGTGCATCATTTCTATTATTTCCGTTTCCATTTTGATATCTAAGAAAACCATTTCCATTTTGGACACTTCTTTCAACTCTCTGCAAATACCTAGATAAATTGTCCATTGTTTTTATGTTATGTAAGGCTATCGTTTCTGAGACTTCGGAATTGAAATGTCTCCCGACATATAAAACTAATTCCTCCTCCTTCATAACAGGTTCCAAATATTGTGCCATGTTATAGAGTTGCATAGCATATGCATTTAAATTTTTATTCCGATAGTAATCGAATTTCCCGAAGTACAATCTTTCCCTAAAATTAGCTTGATGAATTTCACCCCAAAAATAATTCATGAATTGGTTCTCAAATTCTTCCAGATTATTTATGCTTTCTTCCTTATTACAGAACCATAATAGGGCATGTCCAGATAACATCCCTCTAATACAAATCTTCTTCTCCATCATATCTCTCATTCCTTTGAGTTTACTTTTAATTATTTTAATAAACACCTTCGGATGAATGGTATTTATATTCCCATCAAACTTTACTCCGATATCCATGTTTCCCGTATAGATTACTCCACCTCCATTTCTCCTAATGTTAAATTCAATTTCTTCCATGCTTTCCTGTAATTTTCTGTTCATTTCTTCCAGTTCTCTATGAAATATTTGTCCAATGTGCTCGTTCCTCTCCTCACATGTTCCTGTTTGTTTTTGAAACTTTACATCTAATTCCTTAAATTTATGTTCCGCGTTTTGCTGATAATTTTGCATAATTTCTTCGATTGTTTGTTCCCTGAATTTAATATACTCCATTTCTTTCGTTATATCTTCTGTTTGTTTTATAACTTCAGCTTGGATCGTTCCCGGTAATTTTTCTTCTATACCTCTCTCTATTTCTTGAATTTGTTCTACTACTTGATTTTCTATCTGCTTTCTAATTTTCATACCGTTTTCTTGAATTTTAATCCGTATATGTTGGTTTTGCTCCACCATATCTTCTTTCACCTTATTTATCTGCTGCCTACATTCTTCATTTTCTTCCCTAAGTTTTCTGAATTCTTGGATACTTTCATTTTTCACCTCTTCTATCTTCTTTTCCAATCTATTCATGTTTCCATTCAAATCTTCCCTAATATTCTCCTCCATTTTGTTCATATCTCCCCTCATTGTATTCATATTTCCATTTAAATTATTAATATTTCCTTTTAATTCCTCCTTCATTCTGATCAAAAATTGCATCATGTCCATCTGATCATCTCTACTTCTTCTTCTTTGCATTTCCTGTGTCCTATCTTCTTGTTCTACAGCTTCCCCATCTCCTGTCATTCTTTCTTCCTGTACATCACCTTCCACTTGTTGTCCCTGTTCCAAATATACCGCTTGGTAATCTCCCATACCATGACTTCGTTCTTCCCTTTCTTCTTCTGATCCACTGTATGCTCCTACCTGCCTTCC
This sequence comes from Galeruca laticollis, assembly GCA_963921935.1. Lineage (NCBI taxonomy): Eukaryota > Metazoa > Arthropoda > Insecta > Coleoptera > Chrysomelidae > Galeruca > Galeruca laticollis. The sequence goes on along the minus strand of OY998176.1, from coordinate 145,547,117 downwards.
ATCTCTCAACATCATTTGTTTTGCCATTTTAATTAAGTATTAAATTTTACAAATATAACCAAAATTTTTACAACGCCCCACGTTTTGGGCGCCAATTATACTATATTTGAGAGTGTATATAATTTTAATTTTAATATTTTAAATGTAGATGTTTATTATTTAGAATTTTTGTTAAGTTTGGCTAGCACAGTTATTGTTTTTTTTATAAAGTTGTTATATTTATTATATATTTATTAATTCGGGAGCATGAAATCCTTTTCCTCTTTGAGTCCTGGCTTTTTATAATGTTGTATTTGTTCAAATAAAAAGAAAACACTTTATTTTTAAATAGATTTAATTTTAAATTCTATATTTTATATTTGATAACAATAATTTGAGACGCCTATGGTTATATTATACCTACTTATTTAATTTGATAATTTCTTCAGTGCGCGTGCATGAAAAAACTAGTCATGCGCTTTAGCATAAAACGAACAATTCTTACACGAAAGAAGCATCTATACATGTACCAACATAGTTTGTTTACGATGCAGACAAGTGAATGGTTCAAACACATAAAAGAATTTATATATATATATATATATATATATATATATATATATATATATCATACATATATATGATACAAATTCCTGTGGAAAGAAAATAGTTATCTACATAGACAGAAATATAGGAATTATATACTGATGGGCATAGTTATTACATTAATAGAATTTCAAGCACCATATTTATGCGATTACAACATGGCGTAAGTACATATTTTAATTTATTTAAATTCGGCCTTTTATTAATATTAACGATTTATGCAATTAATTAACTATATAAAGTCTGTTCTCTTTCTTTTTCAGATCGATCATATTCGCAAATGTTTATCAATTTATGAAATTAAGCACTTATTTGAGTGTTTTGAGTTTTTACTCTGATTATTGGCCAATAATATTTTAAACACACTGACCTGTTGTTCTTGAATTGGGATGAATGTCTCTGGACCCCAGGAATACTCCTCTGAAGCTCCAAAAAACCAAAAATGATGAGAAATTTCGAAGATTCTTGTCGAAAAACTTGATAAAACCAACTGTGAGTATTAATAAGCTTGTTTTTTATAGTACTTTATAGTTTTAATTATGTTAAACTGGGAATTTCTTGGAATTTCTGGAACATTATCACACACACTCCTCGCTTCTTGACACCTGCTTCCCTATTCTCTTAAGCGTCCCCTCGATTCTCTACTTTTTTCAACAAAACAGTATTTTGTTTTCTTTTAGGTCACTATTTCAAAGTTTACTTGTTGATTCACAATTTGTTCTGTCATATCTTATAACCAATAAAATATTGTCCTTTGCAATCAAATTAATTAAAACTTCTTTCACTTATTAGAAAAGTTTCATACATACACTCTTTTACATTATCAGTTCATTTATAGAGTTCCTATGAGTTTTTTTTATCATACAAATAAATTAAAGTTGGTTATACATAGATACATTTAAATGGTACAACATCCAATATTGTTATTGACAGTCTATCACTGTTACACTCATATTATTTATAAATATAAATTCTCTTATGTTATTTGTCTCTACTCTTTGCATTATATTATTTATAATAAACTTTAACAAATTATTATTTATTGATTCTACGTTTATTTTATTTACCATATATCATTTGTATATATGTCTTTATTTGTTTATCTATGAAAATCTATTGAATTATATTCTATTCAATATTTGTATTTGTTTTTATTCTTAAATTAATGATTATAATGAATTAACTATAATAATATTTGTTTTCATTTCAGATGAACAGCTGATTATGTTATGGAAAATAATCTTCGTCTTAGGCAACTTTATTTACATCATTACATTGGTTAGGCAATCTCTATATTTTATATTATTATTGAGGTAATTTCATTATTTATTATATTGGTATAGGCTATTATTTAATATATCTTCACTTGATATGTTGTTTAAATTAAGAAAAGTGTTTCCTTTTTACTTGTTTTCTTAAATTATATTATTTTCATATATTTTCATACTAGCAACATATTTTTATAGAACTAATTCTCTTACTATCTATGATATCTGGTTCAATATATATATATATATATATATATATATATATATATATATATATATATATATATATATATATATATATATATATATATATATATATATATATAATATATATATATTTATAAAATAAGCAACGAATATATTAGTGGGTATTGCAAATTGTTCATATGTCACGCACTATTCGTACATCTTTTTATATATATATATATATATATATATATATATATATATCTTTTTTGGATTGTTCTTGGGTATAGGTTTCTTGTGAATAATACGAAAATTTTATAACGTTTCGCCCATCATGGTAGGCTTTATCAAAATCTGTTTTATTTTGTGGAACAGTACCTACGAGTGGAAAGAATTAAAATGAAATTTGGTAGCTTACAATGAAGACATTCACAATTAACAATTAAAAATTAAAAGTCAAAAATTAAAAGGTTTTCCAGCTCACATGCAGGAATAAAATTTTGAAATTAAGTTTTATTATGGTACGTACCTCGATGTTTACATTCTAATGGTAACATTAGGAATGGAATGAATGAAGGTTCTATTATTGTTTTCGTTTTTTACTTTTTGAGTAAGTATTCTGGTTTATGTTTCTTAGTTTTTCAATTGCAGAGAGATAAGGTGTATATCAATTATTAAAATGAAATATACGAGGTGGTCATAAAAATTGAAATAATATTCATTGTTTATTTATAGTATTAAGTTGTGATAAATATGGCTTAAATGATTTGTGTCTTGTTTATCATTGACAGTATGCTGTTCCTTTTTTATGTAAATCATTTCTTTCATCAAAAGTTTTTGGTAGTTGTTATCTTGTGCTAGAATTTTAGTATTTGAAAAGTTAAATTCGTGTTTTTGGCTAGATTCATGTTTATGTAAAGCTGTTGAGGCATTTTTAGTGTATTTGTGTCCGTTTAGCCTGTTATTAAGGTATTGTGTAGTCATTCCTATTTACTTATTGGGGCAATTTAAGCAGGGTATTGAGTAGACGACATTCGATTCCATTTTAGTTGGAACTTTACTTTTCAATGATGTGAACAAAGATGATAATAGATGTTGTGCTTTGTGACATACAATGATATCATGCTTACCTAAGATATATTTCATTTTTTCTGATAATTCTGCTGTGTATGGCATAGCTATATAATTTCTTATGCTTTTATCATTTATCTGTTTTTTATCAGGTATGTTACTATTATATAATTTGTGTGTACGTTGATTTATGATTCTGTTTATGAACTTTGTAGGGAAATTATTTTCATAAAGAACCTTTTTTACTTTCTTCAAGATCTCGAATCTATATTCGGGTGATGTTAGAGTTAGCGCTCTATCGGTTAAATTTATGATAACACTGTTTTTCTGTGAATTTGGGTGGTGGGAATTATAGTTTAGAAGTGTGGTCAGTAGCTGAACAATCTTTGAATCGAGCTGAGAAACGGAAAATGAGAGGAGAATGCCTCTTGCTGTATGGATGCCTAGTAGTGCTCGTCAAGAAAAAGGATGGACTACAAGATTCTGAGTGGACTATCGCCAGCTGAACAACGTAAGAAAGAAATAGCGCTATAATCTGCTTGGAATCTATGATACGCTTGATACTATGGCCGGCATCAAATTGTTCTCCATCTTGGACAAGAAATCTGGTTATTGGCAAGTAGAAATGAACCCAGAAGACAAAGATAAAACTGCTTTTACCACCGGATTTGGATGATGGCAATTCAACCTCATACCATTCGCGCTTTGTAACGTGCCCAGGACATTTGAAAGATTCATGGAAAATGACTTGACAGGGTTATCTTGAAAAACATACTTTGGCGACATCGTAGTACTGTTGAAGACATTTAAGGAACGCCTTAAGAATTTGTAAGATCTATTTATATGACTTCAAACTGCCCAGCTCACGTTAAGCCCGAAGATATGTCAGCTATTCCAGAACTGAGTCAACTATCTGGGTTATATCCTGAGCAATGATGGAGTGGCGGTGGATCCAGAGAAAGCTACTTTCATCCAGCAATGGCCGCAATAAACCGACAAACATCAAATTGGGAGTTTCCTTGTGCTTGGCACAAACTATCGAGGGTTTATAAGGAAGTTTGGAGACATTTTGAAGCTACTAACTCGACTCACAGAAGAAACAAGACATTGGGATGAAGGCTGTCAAAAGGCTCTTGAAAATCTGAAGAGACATTTAACCACAGCGCTGATACTAGGATATCCATTACCATAGGGAGACTTCATTCTTGATACCGTTTTTACAGAATCGAAGGACAGAAAAGAGTGCTGGAATATTTTAGTAAAGTTCACTCCAAACCACATCGAAACTACTGCGTCACGTGAAGAGAACTTTAGGCGATAGTGTATGGTACACTTTTACCAGTATCTCTATGGAAGTAGGTTCTCAATCCGCACTGATTTTGCAGCACTCTAGTGGTTGATGGAGGCCGTATAGACAGGATTTTTGTAACTCACACCAGCTCGATGTTCGATTTTGAAATAGTATTTTCAAGTCTTGTGATCCATATAGCTATCTGGCCATCGGGATTCTTGAACTGCATCAACTACTTGAGTCCTGCATGATCAGTGCGGATTAAGAACTTCCTACTTGGAAATTCTTTGGCCTTCGCCAAAATTTCAACCTTCGATAATGTTCTGTAAGGCTATATATTTCGTGACTATATTATTATTTATTTCGTTATATGTAACAACAATTCGTATGTATATACAAGTAACTCGTTTCAGATGGAATTACAAACGTATATTATTCGATAACGCTTCCAGTTAAATAAGTCCTATCTTAAGGAATTTTTGCTCTCCTCGTTGTTGAAGCTTTTTAAAACATACTTTCACTCTCTCATTCCAAAAATTCAAGTTTGTTCATCCGTGAATACATTTTATTAATAAAGAAAATATTTCGACATAACGAAGTAGAGTTTTTGTATATTTCAAATTCCAAAACGGAGGTTTAAATACAAATATAATGAGAAAACTTCACGTAAAATGGGGAAAACATCATGTTTGTTTCTTGTTTCAATCTGCTTGAGACGTTTTTGAAGAGAAATAAATTCATAAGTACTTAGAGATTTGCATAAAATATCGATTGAAGAGTAACTGATAAAACAGACTTGATTGACTATAATAAAAAATGAATATTACAAAAAAAACATTGCAAAAATATAACAAAAGCCAGATCATTAACCATTGAAATTATTAATCTCATCAAAACGGTAGAGTTTTTCTGGTTTATTTTAATACAACGGGTGGGATACACTTTTACACATGGTATATCTACTTACTTGTTATTTTTACACTATTCACTTATGTTTAATTTATGTACACGCTTAATTATAATTTAGCTTAAATACACTATTCACTTTTGTTCAGCTCCGTTGGCTATGAAATCAAACTGTAGATTGCTTCCCCGCTCGTGAGTAGTCTCTTATATATTAAAACCACAGCGAACATTCGGATTCCTGAAAGTTCTCGATTGCGGCTCCCAACAAATAATCGACTTTCTTAGAATGTCTTTATAAACAATAAAAAAAATACCTAGTCCTTCCCAGAAAACCGTACGCTCCCGGCAGAATTTTGACTAGAATAGAGTCGGCTTCAGGGACTACTACAATGTGCAGTTTCGTGACATCACCCCCTCCTTAAAAGGAAGTTTCTCTAGGGACCTCTATGTATCTGCGATTGGATGTTAAAATCGGCAAATGGACCCATTTCTACACTTTCCGGTCGTATAGAAATAACAGAGCACCGTCTTCATCGCGTACCGATAACGAGGGGTATAGCTGCAGATTAATATGTGGACACCGGTATCTGGGAAGATCACCTCTATCTTGTTCCTGATGACTCGCTAATCCAACTGGTTCCTCTCTATCCTGGGCATTGCTAGTTTCTCCACATGGTATTCCGGCGTCGTAGTGCTTCCTACACGTTCCGATAGGTGGATCGATCTTGAAATTCGTTTATAGTTACCTGGTAGCAGACGTACCGCGAATTGTGTATGAGTCTCAGTGACTCCCAGATGACCTCCTGATGGACTGACTTCTAAATTCCTCAGTACCTTTGCAACGGGATGCACCCACTCACAGGAAATCTCAAAGTTATACGATGCTTATAAACAGTAGTCATTAAATATCGAAAAAAGTCATATAAATCACACAACTAAACACGGAGACATTAAATTCTTAAGTAGTGCTAGACATGGATAGAAAAAAGTTTAAAAGAGCATCGTAAAAATACTAATTAATTATAGATGACCTCATCATAAATCACACCATCGATATAATGTCTTTAATATTGTAAATAGAGAAAAAACACACAACTAAGCACTAAAACAGTAAATTATTAAGTTGTCTTACATAAGTAAAAAAAAGTTTAAGATAGTTACATCTGCAGCGCTATCAAGTGGGCACCTGTAAAACCGCATAATAGATATTTTTATACGATATTATATAATCTGTCTGAACATAATTTTAAATCATTCTTTGTATAACTCTCAGTACAGTCTATATACATTTTTTGTATTATTTCTGCTCTTTGCTAAAATATATTATTGTTATAGTTAATTTAAGTTCTTTTTAAAAAAGACATTTTTTCTAATGAAAAATAAATTTGGCGCAGTCAGTAGGATCGCGCGAGTTGTGAAAACGCGAATTATATAGTGTACCGATTTCTACGGTGTTCGTATGAACTTTCATGACTTTAACGTTTTAACGTTTTGAGCGCGAGTTCTATCCATGCTTCCTGTGGGATCAACAACTGAGAGCAGGCCTCCTGTGGACGTAGCGAGAGGAACCAAAGAGTCGGGGAAGAAGATTTTCTAAACGTAAGTGCCAAATTTCCTCTTCTCGCCTTCCTATACCATTCTTTGGAATTAGTGAAGATATAAATTGAGATATTATTTATTATATGAATTGAATATATATGAACGATTTGAATAATAGAAACGTTGATAATATTGTAGAAGATTCTAATAATATTTCATTAAACAAAATTAATAGTAACGAAATGGTTACACCTAAAATTAATTGGGATCTTTTCAGATCTAAATTAGCAAATATCAAACCATTTAACGGTGATAGTGAATATTTAAAAAAATTTATCACTAAATGTGAGAGTTTAATCGAATCCTATAGAAATTTAAATAATGCCGAATTAAATTCACATTAAATAGAATGTATTCAAGAAAAGTTTGAAGGCCGAGCAGCATTCATGGACGGTAGTAGAGTAGAGTTAAATACTTGGCAAACATTGAAAACTGCTTCATTACAGTGTTTTGCTGATAGGCGTGATATATATTGTCCAGTACAAGAATTAATTAGAGCCAAACCGTTTAAAAATCAGCACCTTATCGATTTTGGTAGTAGGCTTCAGTTAATTCGTAATAGTGTAATTCAGAGAATAAGTAAATATAAATGCTGTTGAGAGAAATTGTCAAATTATTCAATACGATAAAACTGCACTAAATACTTTCATAGCGGGTTGCAATGGGACGCTAAGAAATAATATGCATTTAAGAAAAACCACTTCCTTAGAAGATGTTATGGCATATGTCGCAGAATTTGAAAATTTCGGAAGACTTTATGATAAAAATTTTCGGCAAAATAAATCTAATTATAATAACAATGGTATGCAATATTCGCGATTCCAAAATGTTCAAAGGTCAAATTGAGACCGAAATCAAAATAGTAACGACTATCGAAATTTCGTACCAAATAACAGAGCGATTAATAATCATCAACATTCATATAATAACTATCGATATAATCAAGCCAATGTCCCAAATAATGTAGTACAAAACAGAGAATATTGGCCTAATCAACCGATACCTGTTCAACCTATGCCACAAAATAATAGGTATTACACGAATCGACAAGTATTTGGTCCAGCAAAAAATGTTTTTAGACCTAATCAAATACCACAAAATCAGTTACCAAAACCTGCACCAATGTCGACAACGTCGCGCAATTTCACAGAAAGAAGTCGAATGCCGGTTGATAATACTAACAGTAATAATATATTCTTCCAAACAAATCCACGTGCTGAACCAAATTTTATTTCCGAAGAATTATATTAAATCAATGTGATAATCTAGAAATGTCAATGTAGCATCACAATCAAACACATTCTCACTGAATGTCAACAATACCTAATAGAAAGACAGCAGCTCCACCTTGATTCCAACATAGAAGAATTATTGAGTAACCCCAACGAAGCAATTACAGTACTGCAGTTCCTAAAAAATGTACAACTTTACCACAAAATTTAACTCAATGTACTTTATATTTATATATTAACATTAATATGTTCTCCTATTATTAATTAACTGTACCTGTGTGAGTGGCCATTGTAGCCGAACACGTTAAATAAAGAAAAAAAAAATTCTAGAATATGATCCTAGCCATTTTATTGAATATGAAAAAATAGAATTTGATCGACCCGATACGAATGATGCAATTCCATTTAAGGAAAATTTTTGGATAACCCGGCCTTCCAAAATAAAGAGGTAGTTGAAATAAACGTTATTTCCTCTAATCTCCTACCGTACATAGAAATTAAAAATCCCAAAGCTAGATTATTAATCGATACCGGTAGTTTTAGATAGTTCTTCCATTATAGAAAAATATTTTCCAGGTACAATTTACCATTCCAATACTGTATTATCTACTAGTCTTGGAAGTAAAGATATTAGATTTCAAGCACTTGTCTGTAGCTGATTGAATAGTTTTATAGTTTTTTAGCATTGAAGGTGATGGATTTTTTTACCAGATCATAGGTGGGTATTGTTAAGTAAATATCGAAATTTTTTCTTATAGTAGGGCAACTATGAATTGGCCTCTCATTTAAATTGTGAAAGTGTTTGCGAACCAAACACACGGATTCCAAAATGAATAGGGCAGGAAGAGTTAAAATTTTGTATTTTTGAAAATAGAATTCGCAATGCGTCCTACGACTCAAACCATAAATGTAACGAATAGCTCTTTTTGTAGTTTGAAAATAGATGTGAAGAGGTGCAAACTACAAGACCCCCAGAAAGGCAAGCCATAGCGAAGGTGCGATTCGAACAAAGAGTAGTAAGTTGTTAAAGCAGTACAATAATCAAGTTGTTTAGACACAGATTTAATGGCAAAACAAGCCGAGGATAAGTTTTTCGCTAAAATGTCTACATGTACAGACCATTTAAGGGCACTGTCAATATGGTGACCAAGAAACTTAATCGAATTTGAAAATCTTATTACGTCATTGTTAAGTTTGAGAGGCTGCAAAACTCCTTTGTAACATAAAACTAAAGTTTTCTCAGTGTTAAAACAGAGGCCGGTCGAGTCAGACCAGGACTATTTAATAGTAATGATATCTTTGCCTATGGTAGAATGTAAAGTTCGTATATCTGAACTGCTCTAGGTTACACTAGTGTCATCTGCAAATAAAGTGAATTTACCATTAATTCGTAAGTCTGTGACATCGGTAATGAAAACCAACAAAATAATTGGACCTAAAACTGAACCCTGGGGTACACCACTGGTAACTGGTAAATTTTTCGAAACTTTGCAATTTGCTCGTAAGTACCAGTTGATTTCTACATTCCAGGTGAGATTCAAACCATTTTAAAGGAATACCATGGATGCCATGATATTCTAGTTTGTTTATCATAATTTCATGATCCACACAATCGAAGGCCTTTGCGAAGTCACAAAAAACCGAAGCCGTGAAAATTTTCTTATTAAGAGAGGTATATATTTCATTAAGAACAGAAAATATTGCGTCATTAGTACATTTATTAGGTAGGAAACGGAATTGTTGGAATTTCAAGATTTTATATTTGAAAATAAAAGGCTGTAGACGGTTTTGCATTAGTCTCTCAATTATCTTCAATAAGATTGGTAATAAGGCAATAGGACGATAGTTACTAGTATTCTGTTTCTCTCTACCCTTGTGGAGGGAAACAATTATATCTATTTTTAGACAGTTAGTAAAGAGACCTTCTTCACAGGATTCGTTGATTAGAGAACATAAAACGTTAATCACCGCATCTGGAATAATCAAAAACAACTTAGCTGATAACCCATCCATGCCACAGGAAGTTTTGTTTTGAATGCTGAGTTTGTACTAGCTCCAATTTATCTATTGGTTTAAGAGAGAAACTATCGGTGATTCTTTCGGAAGGAACGAGGAAAGAAAGAGCATCACGACTTGGAGATATTTTAGAGCTAATAGTCTTACTAAGGTTTCTGAAATAATTGTTAAGTTCGTCTGGGTCGAGTTCAATAAAGTTCGAGGAACCAGTTTTGTTCCTTAAATCATTGATAACAGACCAAGTTTCACTCGTGGAATTTTTAGCTCTTGAGATGCGATTGTTATAATAATTTTGTTTAATAGCTTTAATAGTTTCCCGGTACAATATTCTATAGTTATTGATATAATTGGGTATGTGAAGATTATCTGTGAATTTTTTAATGTACATGAGTGATCTCATATTCTTAGATGAAGTACGTGTTCCATCCGTAGACCATGATTTGTGATGTAATGATTGTAATTATTACATATTATAGGTTCTTCCAAGGTTGGGCCATTGAGGAAATATAATTAAAAAGGCAGTTAACTCTAACAACTTAACTTTATTAATAATTAAAAATCTATTCGATTTTTTAGAATACCTCGCAATATGTATATTCTAATTGCATTTCCACACATGGTGCTTACACTGCAACTTACTGCAAAAATACGATATTCAGCATAGACATATTCATACATACACATGACAAAATTATATACAAATAATATTTCCTAATATAAACATGAGCCACATGGTACTCAGGTCGCATACCTCACAAATACAACATTTTATTGAAATATAGAATCTATCATTATAAATAAAATATAAATTTTCAATACTATGTGTGATGATACCTCCCGGGGGTAAAGGAAAGAATTTTTATTGTGGTGGCCAAAATAAAAATTCTTTTTTCATATTAACTATAGAAAAATACAATTGCATAAATAACCCAAGACATAACTGAAATATAAACTGGAATACAATAGTTATATTAGTTTACATATACAAACAAAAGTGACCTAAGACAATTAGATAAGGTCAATCTTAACCAAACATAATAAACACTCAACGTCACTTTTAAATGCGAATTTTGTTCTATTTTTATGAATTGTGCATTCCTTACTATTTTTGATTATTTTTACATTAGAACCTAGATCCTCTACGACCTCGTAAGGACCTTTGAATAATTGTTGTAATTTATCACCTGTCTCATTTTTTATGTATAATTTATCTTGCGGCTGATGATGTATACGGTTTGCATTTTTATCGTAACGAGTCTTTCTTTTGATTTTCGACATTTGGAGGTTGTTCCTTGCGTCTGCAGCTGCCCTCTGCAGTCTATATTTTAGTTCAAGAGGATAATTGTCGAATTTATACAGACGATCTATTGTATTTGTCAAATTTGATGGTAAAACTGCCGATTTCCCGAAAATTAGCTCGTATGGCGTATATTTAGTCTCTGTATGAACTGTATTGTTGAACGAGAAACACCAATATTGCAGCCACGAGCTCCACGTCTCTGAATATTTAGCTACTTGCATTCTTAAATAGACCCCTAAATTTTTGTGAGTATTTTCGAGTGCTCTTAATGTTTGATGGTGATTTGCTGTTGAATTTAATTGATTAATCTTTAGAAAATTACATGTCTCCTCGAATATACTCGACATAAATTCAGTACCCTTATCAGTGAGGATTTCTTGGGGTATACCATACCTCAAAATAAAATTTTCTACAATTGACTTTGCAACCGTAGTGGCTTCTTTATTTTTCAAAGGGTAGCATTCAACAAATATACTTAGATAACGTTGTAAGGTTAGGATGTATCGGTAGCTTTCCGAATCCTCTTCCAATGGACCAACGAGATCTGAATGAATTTTTTGAAATCCGTACCTTGCTGTGGTTGTGAGTTCCATGGGCTGTTTATGAGGTTTACTGATTTTTAGTCCCATCGGTAGACGCTTCATTTGAAATTGACCTTTGTCGGCACTAAAAGCTGTAAATGGCCACTAGAAGGGTCTAGTTCGATTTGGTAATACCCTTGTGACAAATCAAGGTGAGAAAAATACATTGCGCCTGAAACCGAATCTAAAATATCTGTTATACAAGGCAAGGGAAATTTATCATCTACTATTTGTTTATTTGATAATATATACTATATAACTACTCGCCATTTCTTATTTCCTGGATTATCAACTTTTTTTGGAACTAGAAGTAAGGGAGACGAAAACGCCGATCTCGCCTCTTCTATAATATCATTCTGTAACATTTTTTCAATTTCTTTGTCTAAAATTTCTTTTTGAGCATGTGGTATTCTGTAGCGCTTCACATATACTTGTTTAGCATTATTTTGTAAATGAAATTTTTCTTTATATATATTGGTTACCGTGAATTTATCATTTTGTGAATGAAACGTATCAGAGAACTTTGTGCAAATTTTTTGAATTGTGAACTTTTCTTCTTGATTTGAATGATCTAAGTGCAGTAAACTTATTAATTCATCAGCTCGTTCAACTAGTATATTGTTATTGTCTCCAAAGTTACATAGTTTAAAATCACTCAACAACTCAACTTTGGGTTTGAAGTTTTTTATTTTTACCTCCTGGTCCCTAACATTTAATATTTTTACTGGTACCGTGTTATTAATTGGCCTAGCTAACATTCCTCCTACAAAAACGCTTTCACATATTTCTTCCTGTTTGACAACGCAATCTTGTGTTATATTATCAACTTTACAATTTAAAATAATTTCACACCTTGCAGGTATTGATAAGTACAATTCAAAATTTGAACCCATAGGCAAAATGACTTTTTTTGTTATAAGGAAAAGAAGACTCAAACGTTTCGTAATTTATGATTGCTTGGTATCTGCAGAAAAAATCTGAACCTAAAATACCATTCAATTCTGTATTAAATTCTTCAACTACCTGGAAATTATGGTAGAACTCTAACTTATCAGTACTTACCGATATATTTGCGAAACCTATTGAAAAAATTGAACCTGCAATTCCTTTTATTTTAATGTTATCTCGAGTATTCATAATAACATCCTTTCTTATACAATTTTTAAATATAGTACTTGTTTACAACCCACTGTCTACCAAGAACTTAAAGTATCTGCCTTTATTTAATAATTCTATGAAATTATGTATTGAAGAAAATATTTTCAACTTGATTCTTAGATCTATTGGGAACGAAAAAATGTTGACTCCTCGTTAGTAGTACTTGTATGACTCATACGATTGGTATTTTCAGACTGAGTTTGCATGGTGTTATACAATTCTGCACTATTTTGATATGCATCGCGACGTCTATGAAAATTTGAACTTGAACCCGTTCGCATGTTTCTCTGACCTTTGTTGTTATGTTTATTAGAATAATAATTCTGGTTATAGGCACCTCTGGCTGTACGGTTTACAAAAGGATTATTTTTGTTATTATTTCTTTGAAATCTTGCGTTGAAGTTAGAGCGATGACCTCTATAATGAAATGATTGAGGATCTTTGGTGTGCAGTTCTGCGTCTTTTGGACCTTGAGTTGAATCGGATAATTTTGAAAAATTTCTAGCTTTAATTATTGTCCGCAATTCTGGATTTTGAAGTCCATTTGCGAATGCGTCAATAGCCGTTTTTTCATTTACTTCTCGTAAGATAGCGAGATTGTCAACTTTATTTTCAGATTGAGTGAAAGTATGGTTAACCAACAAATCTTCCACAAATTTGGCAAATTGATCCACTGTTTTATTATTTTGCTCTGCATTAATAAGTTTGAAAGATAACATTGATGCTGATTTTTTCGCAACAAAATGTGCCTTAAGATCGGAAATTAACTCAGCGTTAGTATTATACGCGGCTTTTAATCGCATTTTAGCATTTTGTGACAATCTAGTTTTTAATACGTATGTCGTTAATAACTTTTTTCCTCCGTTATTTAATAATTCATCGTATAGTTCAATGGCATCTATAAGCTGCTTTGTGCCATTTTCAGATCCCTCCATGACGGGTAACAGACCTGCTGCAGTTTTCAGATCAAATTTTTCGGACATTATTAAATTTTAATTTAAAGCTCATTAAAATGTGCATCATGTTTATCTACTTTTTTGATTTATTCTCAGTTTTAAGAAAACTTTTTCTAACTGGATTATTATCTTTATTTAAATTTCTGTGAAAAACTCGAAACTCCTCCAATAAACATCGAAAATCATTTAAAGACATTACCTATTTTCGTGTTAATCCTTTATCACTCACACTTAACACTTACACTTAACACTATTGTTTAATATTTTTTCTCATTGTAGATCATACATGGACATTTTCTTATCCGACGCTGTTTTAGACTAACTCTTGACTCCTTGTAACTTCTCGCCTTATTTTACTCTCTAATATATTTTTCCATTTAATGTAGATATATATGATAATGAATCCTAGTACAATTGCCACAAAAATGAGCTCAGCAATATTTTTCATTGACCATTCCATATTTTCCTTTAGACTGTTCGTTTGTCCTACACTGTTTCCTGCTTGAGCAATTATAATATCTTCCTTCTCTTTTGACTGCTGTCCGCCCATTGCGGCTTTATCTCTCTTTTTTTGTTTTTTTACTTAAACGACGAAAATTAATCTTCTTCTAACTTAAACGGTATCTATCATTATTTTTATAAAAAAAACTTTTTACTTTTTCATTATAACCCTCAACAGACCCAACACTGGCTAAGGATCGCCATGTAATGATTGTAATTATTACATATTATAGGTTCTTCCGAGGTTAGGCCATTGAGGGAATATAATTAAAAAGCCAGTTAACTCTAACAACTTAACTTTATTAATAATTAAAAATCGATTCGATTTTTTAGAATACCTCGCAATATGTATATTCTAATTGCATTTCGGCACATGGTGCTTACACTGCAACTTACTGCAAAAATACGATATTCATCATAGACATATTCATACATACACATGACAAAATTATATACAAATAATATTTCCTAGTATAAACATGAGCCACATGGTACTCAGGTCGCTTACCTCACAAATACAACATTTTATTGAAATATAAAATCTATCATTATAAATAAAATATAAATTTTTAATACTATATCATCACAGTGATGTTTAGTTTTACGAGAGCGAAGAAGAAATGATGTATTGAAGCACCTGATAATTTTATTAATAAAGTCCAAAAATTTAGAGTCAATATCTTCAGAAAGATCAATCCAATCAATTGCTAAACATAAATTATGAAATTTGGTGAAATTTTGTTGAGAGAAAATCCTCACCAACTTAGTGTTTTTCTTTAGAGATTTACGAGGTAATACAAATTCGGCGAAAACTGCTTCATGGTCAGAGTGACCTGATCCTTTTAACTATAATTCCTAATTTGACTATTTATTAATACTTAGTTTCATTCAAAGGGTTGATATTCCTGATTCCACTATTTATCTACACTTTGTTTCATTTAATTGTTTTATGGCGAAGGCGCTAAATTTATTTTGCTTAAATTTGTTAATCCTTCTGACCTCACTATTTATCTGCACTTAGTGTCCTTTAAATTGTTTTATGGCGAAGGCGTTCAATTTATTTCACTTAAATTTGTTAATCCTTCTGACCTCACTATTTATCTGCACTTAGTGTCCTTTAAATCCTTTTATGGTGAAGGCGCTTTGGCGAAGGCGTTCAATTTGTTTCACTTAAATTTGTTAATCCTTCGGACCTCACTATTTAGCCTCACTTAGTTTCGTTTAAATGCGTATTATCATTATTCCTGATTGGCCGAGCAATGTAATAAGGCGCACTTTCAAAGGTTATTAGACATGCGCAGTTCGGTTTTGGAAAAGTATCGAGCGACCAGGCGTGACGTGGCGATAGGGTGGGGGAAGACGAGTGGTTTTGCGGAAACGCGAGGCTTCGTTCAGGAGGCAAGCTCAGATCAAAGTCGTGTTCGTTGCTGGTATGAGCTATCTGCCTAGTCGGCGGGTTTCGGGCTCTATGACTGTGTGGAGATACTATGCTGTACCTTATGCCTGATCGACTAATGAGATCAGCTTACTGCTCCTTCACTACTGTTCACTTCCACTTTTCACTTGTTGACTTCTCGGCTGGCTGGACAACTCTTCTCTGTCAATCTAACTTGAATCGGTCTTCTATTTATACTAACTCACCAATTAGTACTGCGTCATTAAAGCGTATTCGAAACATCTAGAACCTTCTTGAACGACGATACGCTCTCGGCCTGGTGATGATAGAAAGCGATATTTTTCGATAAATGTTCAAGTAGTATGTGGACCAAACTTAAAAATTTTCGATATTGTTGCACGATGGCCAGGAACAGAACACTATTCAACAATTTTTAACATTAGCTCTGTTCGCACAAAATTTGAACGTGAATTGTTGAGAGGATATCTTTTAGGCGACAGTGGTTACACTTGTTTAGCATACTTAATGACGCCCTTAGCTAACCCTGTTACTGCTCCACGAAATAGATAGAATCGTAGTCATATAAGAACTCGAAATACAGTCGAAATGCTGTTTGGCGTTTGGAAACGACGATTCCCTTATCAGTCAAGAGGATTACAATGCAATGCTGTAGAATTATAGTCGCATGCGCTGTGTTAAACAATATTGAAAAAGCCGCAATTGATAATTATTTGGTTGACTTTTATGACAATCGTCTCCATGAAAATCATCAAATTCCTCATGGACAACTTCAAAATGTTGGTTTAGGATTTGGTATTAGGCGAGCTTTAATTCAACGACACTTTCAGAACTAACAATTTTAAATAAGGACAGAATAATAATCATTTAGTTTAGTCAATTATCTTGTTCTATTGAACTTGATATAGGTCTTTACAATCTTCTACCACATGTTTCTTAGACAAAAATAAGTCAATTTAAGTAAACATACCTTAGTATACAAAATAACTTAAGTTTAGGTCCTATATAGCACTGGAGATGCAATTTTAACATCATATTTTTTTGGTCTAAGGTATATATTGTTAAGAAACAGCACATTGGTATAGTCCCTGAATCTAACTCTGTCTAAGCCATGTATGAAAGTTTAAATTATGGCGGATGCGCATGGATTTCTTAGAACTGTTTACGATTGTGACTATCTTATCTAGACATTGTTTTTGTGACCAGTCTTATCTAGGAAATGCTAGAGAGCCAATTGTTTTTGTATAAGTCGCAATCTAGAATTATCTAGTAAAAGAAGGCACTAATATATAAAGAGCCGACCAGCGAGAGAAATAGTATATAATTTGACATCGTGAGATAAACAGTAAAGTAAAGTGAATATAAATTAGTGAAGTGTTTATATAAATTGGCTTAAGTGAATATACTGTGTATATAATTAGTAAATAGTGTAGTGAATAAATAAATTAGTAAGTGAACCTACGTGTTTATGAATTAATCCCACCCGTAATAAAAACGTTTTAATAAGTAAGAAAAACATTACATTGGTGTCAGAAGTGGGATAATATAAATAAATTGCTACGTAAAAATGGCCAAGAGACTATGTGACTTGAAAGTGACTGAGTTAAGAGCATAATCGGATGATCGTGAGTTGGAAACGTCCGGTAAGAAGAGTGAGTTAGTAGAAAGACTTAAAGTGGCACTGGTAAGTAACGGCATGGATCCAGAAACATTTCTATTCAATGACGAGGCTTCCACCTTAATATCGTCAATTTCTGCTAATATGAAGAACGATTATTCTGCCATGTAAGAAAAGATTTCAACCAATGCGAAAAACAATATTTCTGCTATAAGGAACGATTTTTCTGCCATGGACGAGAAGATTTCAACCTTGAAGAACGATATTTCTGCTAACATGGACAAGCTTTCTACCGATATCTTATTAATGAAAAATGACATTGCCGCATTGCCGCTTACGTGGAAAATGAAATTTCGTCTCCTATAATCGGATAATGACCATAAAATCACAACGATGGACGAGAAAATGGAGGATAAAATGACAAAGATGGATAAAAAAATCAAGGAGTTAGAGAGTAAGATAACAGATTTAAGAACACAAGACACAAAAGCAGAACAAAACAAGATCGAGATATGCAAGCCAGCAACACAACCCTAGAAAGGAGATATTAGCAGTTTTGCCCGAGTCAAGGCTCCAACGTTCGACGTAAAGACACCTTAGACCAATTATGTGAAACAATTTGAAGCAGCCGCTAGAGTAAATAATTGGTCCGATAGGGAGAAGGCAGTAAACTTAACCATCGCGCTTCATGGAGATGCCTTAGATGTACGTCAGGAGATACTACTTGAAGAAACGGATGACTTAGAGCATTTGAAGAAGAGGTTGGCCATTCGATATGGTCACAAACACCTAGAAGATTTGTACAAATCCCAGCATGAAGAACCGAACGCAGAAACGTGACGAAGCACTTCAAGAATATGGAGTGGATACTGCTCGACTCGTTCGATTTGCTTATCCATCAGCAGCAGAAAACAGGATGGATTGTCTGGGCATCCAGGCCTTTATTGATGGCTTACGTGACCCCGATATGCAGAGGACGCTCCGTTTAGCCCATCCCAAAACATTAGTTGACGCATTGACAGCTGCTCTCAAATATGAAGCAGCAACGAAGCCTTCGGGTTATAACAAAGTTAGGTCCATCCGAGAAGAAGGCGACGAGGACAAGATCGTCAGCTTGATCAAAAGTAGGGTAGACAAGAAGCTGAATAAAATCAGGTGCTGTAGTTGTGGCGAGCTAGAGCATGCACGCTGTTCGTGTAAGCGTTCTACGACTCCTGCAAAACAAGAATCTCTTAAATGCAAAGCAGCCACAAAGGGCTCGCGGTACAACAAAGGTAGGACCATGCAGGAAGAAGATGACGATGACAGACTTGACCAGATCGTCAACTTGTTGAAAGGTATGGCAGAAAAGAAGCCAAAGAAGATCAAATGCCGGAAGTGTGGCGAACTAGAGCACGTACGCAGTCTGTCTAAGCGCCCTAGACTCCTGTTACCCAAGAACTCCAGTCACAGGGGAAATCAGACAGGGGTGAACATCCAGCTGATGTGAATCACCGAAAAGCCAACTATTTGCCTAGACGGTCATGCCCTGTAGACTATTTACAATACAACAAAAGGAAATCTAAAGAAGTTGCAGTTTGAAGAATTACAGTAGTCATTGAAGAATGGTCACCCACCAGGATCAGAGAAGATCAGGAGAATGATCCTAACCTGAAGATGATCCGGCAATAGAAGGAAGAAAATCAGCGACCTACATGGCAAGAGGTGTCAAGATTTTCACCGACACTCAAGGCATATTGGGCTCAGTGGGACTCGCTTGTCCAGGAAGAAAGGCTGTTGAAAAGAGTCCTTGAAAACGATGATGGTTCCGAGATGAGGAGACAGCCAGAACAAGAATAGCTGAGGTACTAAAGAAGTTACACGACAGTCCATAGGGAAGTCATGTGGGAGTGAAGAAAACCCTCCAGGGAATCCGTGAGAGGTTTTATTGAATGAACAGCCCCAACGATGTGAAGGACTGGTGTAAGAAATGTACGACTTGTGCTACGTGTGAAGGACTACATCGCAAGAGAAAGGCACCTATGAAACAGTATATTGTTGGAAGCCCTTTCGAAAGGATTGCTTTAGATATCGCTGGACCAAAAAACATCACAAATTTATATTGTTGCAATTAGAAATTGGAGCAGAATTCATAATTAATATAAAACAAAAAGTGTAAGCTATAACTTTAATTAAGAAATTAAGTTATCGGACATCCTGCAAATTGCTAAAATTTTGTTTTGATAGTTATATGGACTACCACATACTGGTCTTTATTGCATTAATGATTCACTCATTATTCAATATATATTTATATAATGAGCTGTACAAATAATTATTGGGTGGTGATTTCAATGGAGCTATTAAATTAGTGCCCAAAATATTATTAATACAAATAATCAGTATTCGTATATTTCATGATTTGGAAACCAATTGCAATCAAAACTTGATGATCAGTGACACATGGCCAGTTTATTGGCGATAATTAGTCTCCGATCGAGTTCAACGAAATTTTTGATATGAAAAAATTACCTCACATGCTCCTGAACAAACGTTTTTGTAGGTAATATTATTACTGATAATAAATTTCTATATAAATATACAGAATGATCAACAATAAAATTTATAATACAATTGTACGTACTAGAAGAAGTTTTAGTTATTCAGAGGGCTTCTCTAACAAAAGCAAAAGCAGTCATATTGCATCATTCCAAATTTTCAGTGGAAACAGTAGCATTGTGTAACAAGTACTAATTTGTATAAAAAATTTCTCAGACTCACCTGGTTAGCAAATAGTGATTCAGTCTCATCGAACATAAGATAGTACCATAGCAGCCACAGGAAATTGTTGATAGCAAACGATGCAAATAAATTCATGTGTATAAGAATGCGAGCACATCTCAATGTTCTGAAATAAAAATTTCATGGTTAATATAATTTAGAGTTTCATAAAAGTTTGTGAAACAATTTAAAACCACTTTTCTAAGAAGTTTTGTACACTATCTATGTATATTGTTCTGGACGAATATGAGTTTTATGTACCGAGAGAATGGAGATTGATTGAATGAATATCTTCTACTTAGATTGAGAAACTTAATAGTCAGACTGCAGTACAATCTGAAACTTATTCTGTAACGTTGTTTTTCAAATAGCTTTACATGAAAATGCTCAGAAAACTTACATGAGAAACAGAACTGTTAGAGAGATTTGTTGCGGGTCATAAACTTGTTAAACGGTAGGAAAATCCGACAAGCATGTAATGAAGAGAAATAATCGCGTATATAATCCCAGAATAGCTGCTCGTGCATTTTAACAAATGTATTGTATTTGCACACATTTTAGATAACAGTATAATTTTTTAACATTTATTTTTATTTCTTCACTGCTTTTCATATGACGTATAACAGGCTTAAGGTCATAGTCCAAGAGCTGGCGACAAATTTCACGGAAGAATTTTATCGCTGAAAGCTTTATAAATAGATAATTCACATACCACTGATGAGGGAATCAACCGTCAACTGGTCCAACACCCTTGCGTTGGGCTGCGCATCTTGTCGATATAAGCGCACAAATCGGACCATTTTATAGCTACTGGAAATTTTCTCTCGCGTAATTTCTATGAGAATAAGTATGAAAAGTAATCAGCTGCATCGCTAATGTTGCGATCACCGTCAGCTACTCGTATGACCGCGTAAAAAAAATAAACGGTTTCAAAGATTAAAACTAACTTTTCCGCATCTGTGGCCCTGAACAATATTCTATCATATAATTGTTACTTGCATACACTTCGGGGGATGTATCGTGCAAACAAACCAAAATTTCTCCAAAAATGATCAAAAATTCAGTATATCTGGATTTATAGGACCCGCTGTACTCGATCTAGTCAACTGAAAACCAATAGGGCACATCTATGAGAGACCTTGAATAATACTTAATCATAAAATTGATCAATC
Source organism: Galeruca laticollis (assembly GCA_963921935.1). NCBI lineage: Eukaryota > Metazoa > Arthropoda > Insecta > Coleoptera > Chrysomelidae > Galeruca > Galeruca laticollis. Next base: position 145,525,503 of record OY998176.1, on the reverse strand, counting down.
GTATACTCTCTGGAGACTGTATCGTGCTAACAATCTGAAAATTCTCCAAAAATGACAAAATTTGGTACTTTAAGTACCATAGCACCCGTGGCACTGGCTTTTGTGAGCTGAATATCAATAGCTTTTATCTTTGAGACGCCCTGAACAATATCCAATCATAAAATTGGTTACTTGTATATACTCCGGAGGCTGTATCGTGCTAACAAACTGTAACTTCTCCAAAAACGACAAAAATATCGTACTTAAAGTACTGTAGCACCCGTTGTATTAGCTCTGGTGAGCTGAAAATCGATAGGGTTCATCAGTGAGATGTCCTGAATAATATTCAATCATAAAATTGGTGGCTTGTTGAACTCCGGAGGCGGTATCGTGCTATAAAACTGAAATTTATCAAAAAATTACAAAATGTCGTATTTCAAGTACCATATCTCCCGTTGTACCGGCTCTGGTGAGCCAACGACGACGACGACGACGACGACATACACACAGGATTTTTTTTCTAAAAACCATTTTTCCGTGTTGTTCTTGATGGAAAACGTAAAAATAACCAATACTTTTCTCGCATATGGATAGGTTGGGCGGAAAAGTAATACAGTATATTGGAGTATTTTATGGCTCTTGAAACTTTTTCCAATGATAATTTATGATCCAAAAGCGAGAAACATCAACATCAGCTGACGATATCCTGTTGCGAGTATCTTCAGTTGGACCGCTGATGCGCAACATTGGAGTTTATACTACGCGGGCTATTATCCATCTATTGGGCTCCGCACAGCTCGTTTATCAATTAACTACATCTTTTAACTTTCTGTTTTACCGCATCTTTTGAAGGATCCACGATGAAATGTCATGAAATTTTTGTCTCATGCGTAAAATATTTCATGTTTCACAGTGGAAACACTTTTGAGATATACGAAATATTGTTAAAAATGTCACGTCACAATATTTCCCGAGATAATTGTTTCATAAACAAGTTTCAACGTGTATACATGATATGCGTCGTGTTTCATTTGAAATATCGGTTTCACTTGCTGTATGTCAGTTTTGGTTGTAACATGTCATCGCGACATGTTTCAATTTTTCGTTAGTTATTTAGGAGTGTTACTTATACTTCAGCTACTCCCACCTCTAATTCAAAATTATTTACTTCGATATGTTAATAACGCGTCGAAGGACCGTTTTTACATTCGCAAAGTTCCTATTTAAACGACAAATCCTAATCGAACGGTCTCTTTTTCGTTAAACACCATTCACTAAGAAGTTAAATTTTCCTACGACCATATAGGAAAGTGACATATATCGCACTGTCTAGTTCTATGGAAAGTGGCCTTTATTCATACGCGTACGGAAAAAATACGTACCCATACGTATACGGATAAAAAAACTGTCAAATTGAATATTGAAATGCTAGTCTATTTACCCCGCAAATTTATGTATATGTCAAATGCGTATTTCCTAAGTTGATTTGTCCATATAATAATTTTACAGTGATTCAAATAAATAATTAATTCTGAATCGCAATATTTATGTAACAAAAACAGCTTTATTTCTGATGTTCTGTTTCCAATTGTTATTAGTTGTTAAAATAAATGTTCGTAATACTTTGTGTACCAATATTTATTCTGACTTTTTTATGAACGCACTCTTTTTCATCGCATAAAAATCACAATTTTCTCGGCCACTTTCAAAGGTAAGTAATCAAAACTATATAAAGTAATTACCAATACACATATATAAAACCTCTCACATCTACATAAAAACGCAAGATTGTACATGCCTGATTCGGTAAAAGTATATCGCGTGGTCGTAGGAAAAATAGTGTACATAACTTGTGAGAAAGTGATTTATCACACTCGTGAGATTATCTCACTCGGCTTGCGCCTCGTGAGACAATACTTCCCACTCGTGTGAAAAATGTCACTTTCCGCACTCGTTATGTAATATACTATTGTTCCTTACATTTTGTGAGCGGAGATATCCTGTTTCGCTGGTAAGTCATTTATATTTCTTTTTAAATTGTAGATGTGTGCTTACAAATCAAATTATCCCATTTTTCTATGGTGATAATATATTTCGATCATTTGCAAACGTATTTTTTGGTGTTTCCAATTTTTCACCTATATTATGTTTCTTAAAAATCTAGGTGGCGTCCAATTTTATTTTGTGGAGCTAATTTTTAACAGATTCTATCTGATTATTTTTCTCTGATTCAAATTTGCATTTTCTAATTATTTTGAGAACAGGACGGATAGGAATGAACATATTTCTGTGGTTTTATTTTAAAAATCATATTCAATTTTCGTATGTATTGGAGTATAAGCTCCTAAACTGTTAATCTTATTCCTTCTTTTCAATTTTCAATTTTTTTCCTGCTGTTTCTACTTTCCTTTTTTCCTACAGCTCTGAAGTGGACCTCTGAATCCGATCCAGAACTCTGCAACCACCCAGAGTCCAGAGACCAGACCAGTCTACTCAAGACCCCGCTGCCATCGCTGAGAGCTGTACATCCCGAGTTTCTCCAAGATAAGTCGCTAAACTTGTTTCGACAGATATAAAATCTTGAGTTGGACACTTTTATTGTTACACTGATTTTTATTTGTGTTGTATTGTGAATACATGCTTGATGTGAATTTATTGTTGTGTTAAAATAAATCCATTTTCCCCGAAATGTTTATTATTGATTCACCTTATCTCAATTGAGGTGATAAAAATAGTGTAACTAAGGCCGAATTCATAACCTGGGCCGAGTCCCAAGGCCGGGGGAAGTTCACGTGACATGGTTTTATCTCTGAAATATAATCGGTATGCTAGTGGTATTTGAACGAGTTTCAATTGGTTGTTACGAAAATGAGTAAGGTAAATGAGAAAAAAGTGATAAATGAAAAGCATGTCGTGTAAATTTGTCGCGATATTAAATGATATTAAAATTAGAGCAATATAAAAATCGAAATGCTAGAAAAGCATCCAGTGATCCTATTTCAAATGCTATGGGAATATCCACTCAAGAGGTTAGTAATAAAATGCATGGTCTTCGATGTCAATTTCAGAGTATAAATAGAAATCGGCAGCAGACATCCTGAGAAAATTCTTATAATATTCCTGATCGTCTTGTTCTAATTTTGCAAAGATTATTCATCAAATTGATTTTTTTTATTGCATCATCCAATCGCGTACACAAATTTCATGAGTTCTTTTTTCTTCTCCTTATTGTTACGAAACAGCACACTGCACTGCACACCTAAATCCGACTCTGTCTAAGCCAGGTATAAAAATTGAAAATATTACGGATACGCAGAGTTTTTTTTATAACTGTTTACGACTATCTTATCTTAACATTGTTTTTGTGACCAGACTTATCTAGAAAATGCCAGATCCAATTACTTTTGTGTGTGTAAGCCGCAGTCCGGAATTTTCTAGTAAAAAAGGCTTTAATATGAATAAAGGACCGATCAGCGGATAAGTGGAGTTGATAAAGTGATCTTGAGAAATAAACAAAATACACCGAACAGTAGAGTGCTAATAGAAATTAATAATCAAGTTTGTGTGCTTATAAATTAAATTTAAGTGATTAGTTAAGTATATATAAATTAAGTGTTAGTAAGTTAGTGTTTAAATAAATTAGTAAGTAGCCATACCGTGTGTTTAACATTTATCCCACCCGTTTATTGTTTGAATAAATAACAAAAACATTACATTGGTGTCAGGTGTGGGGTAATATGAATAAATAGCTACATCAAAATGGCCAGTGATCTCAAAGTGACGAAATTAAGAGCTGAATTGGAAGATCGTGAGTTGGAAACGTCCGGTAAGAAAAGTGAATTAGTAGAAAGACTTGAAGTGGCACTTGAAAATGACGGCTTTGATCCAGAAACAGTTTTATTCAATGTCGAGGGTTCCAACCTAATCTCGTCAATTTCTGCCATGGAAGAGAAGATTTCAACGAATGTGAGAAACGATATTTCATCTATGAAGAACGAATATGAAAAGCGATATTCTGCTATAATGAACGATATTTCTGCGATGGAAGAGAAGATTTCAACTGATGTGAAAAACGATATATCTGCAATAAAAAACGATTTTTATGATATGAAGAATGATATTTCTGCAGATATCTTATCATTAAAAAGTGACATTGCTGCTGAAGTCGAGAATAAAATTTCGTCTCTAAAATCAGACATTGAGAATAAGATAACAATGATGGAAAATCAGATGGACGAGAAAATCAAGGAGTTAGAGACAAAGATTGCCGATTTGAGAACACAAGATACTTCAGCAGAAGAAAAGAAGATCGAGATCTTCAAGCCAGAAACACAACCCAAGACAGATCATATTGGCAGTTTTATCTCCGAGATAAGGCCCCAACGTTCGATGGAAAGATGTCGTGGACCAATTACGTAAAACAGTTCTAAGCAGCCGCTAGAGTGAATAATTGGTCCGATAAGGAGAAAGCAGTGAACCTAACGATAGCGCTTCGGGGAGATGCCTTAGATGTACTTCAGACGATACCGCTTGAAGAAACGGATGACTTCGAGCTGTTAAAGAAGAGGTTGGACATGCGATATGGTCACGAATATTTGGAACAGTTATACAGAGTCCAGCTGAAGAACCGAAGGCGGAAACGTGACGAAACCCTTCAAGAGTATGAAATGGATATTGCACGACTAGTTCGATTTGCTTATCCATCAGCACCAGAGAACATGATGGAATGTTTAGGCATCCAGGCCTTTATTGACGGCTCATGTGACCACGATATGGAGAAGACGCTTCGATTAGCCCATCCTAAAACATTGGTCGATGCATTTACTGCTGCTCTTGAATATGAAGCAGCCACGATGATTTCAGGATACAGCAAAGGTAGGAGCATGCAGGAAAAAGGTGACGATGACAGACTTGACCAGATCGTCAACCTGTTGAAAGGTATGGTAGACGTGAAGCTGAAGAAGATTAGGTGCTGTGATTGTGGCGAGCTAGAGCATGCACGCCGTTCGTGTAAGCGCCCTACGACTCCTTCAAACCAAGAACCTCTTAAATGCAAAGCAGCCACGAAGGGTTCGCGGTACAACAAAGATAGAACCATGCAGGAAGAATATGACGATGACAAACTTGACCAGAGCGTCAACTTGTTGAAAGGTATGGCAGACAAGAAGCCGAAGAAGATCAAATGCCGGAAGTGTGGCAAGCTACAGCACGTACGCAGTCCGTCTAAGCGCCCCAAGACTCCTGTAACCCAAGTACGCCAGTCACAGTGGAAATCCGACAGGGGTGAACGTCCAGCTGATGTGAATCACCGAGAAGCCAACTCTTTGTCTAGATGGTCATGCCCTGTAGACTATTCACAATGCAATAAGTCGAAATCTAAGGAAGTTGCAGTTTTAAGAATTACAGTAGTCAACGAGGAATGGTCACCCACCAGCATCAGAGAAGATCAGGAGAATGATCCTCGCCTAAAGATGATCCGACAATGAAAGGAAGAAAATCGGCGACCTACCTGGCAAGAAGTGTCAAAATTTTCAACAAAACTCAAGGCGTATTGGACTCAGTGGGACTCCCTTGTCCTGGAAAGAGGGCTGTTGAATAGAGTCCTTGAAAACGATGATGGTTTTGAGATGAGGAGACAGCTAGTTATCACGAGAACACGACAGTCCATTGGGAGGTCATCTGGGAATGAAGAAAACCCTTCGGCGAGTCCGTGGAAGGTTTTATTGGATGCACAGCTCCGACAATATGAAGGACTGGTGTAGGAAATGTACTACTTGTGCAACAAGTAATGGATCACATCGCAAGAGAAAGGCACCTATGAAACGGTATAACGTTGGAAGCCCTTTCGAAAGGACTGCTTTAGATATCGCTAGATCATTTCCGACGACAGAATATGGTAGCAAGTATGTACTGGTAGTGATGGATTATTCCACAAAGTGGGTGGAAATTTACGCTATCCCGAAGCAAGAGGCCACAACTGTCGCGGATGTATTGGTGAAGGAATTTATCAGCCGATATGGAGTGCCCTTGTCCACAGCGACCAGGGAAGAAATTTCGAAAGTTATCTATTCCAGGAGATTTGCGAGAAGCTGGGAATGAAGAAGACCAGGACAACAGCATTACATCCACAGTCAGATGGAATGGTCGAGAGAATGAACAGTACTATTGGAAAATACCTGTCCAAAGTAGTATCCAGCCATCAGAGAGATTGGGACCAGCATCTTTCCCTATTCACATTGGCTTATCGATCCGCCGTCAATGAGTCCACGTGTGAATCACTGGCGAAAATCTTGTTTGGACGTGAATTGAGGCTTCCTTGTGACCAGGAATTGGGCTGTCGGCCTGGAGAAGATCTAGCAGGCGAGGACTACGTAATCCAATTGAGAAGAAGGCTGGACGATACTCATGAATTAGTTCGAACAAATCTTTCCAGCGACAGAATGAAAAGTCGATAGGATAGGCCACAGAAAGCGGTTTTAAAGAAGGGGACAAAGTATGGTTACACAACCCGACGAGGAGAAAAGGATTTTCTCCTAAATTACAAAAATCCTGGGAAGGTCCATACTTGATCAAGAAAAGGATCAATGATGTTATATATCGCATAAGCAAGATCCCCAACAAAAAACTAAAAGTAGTTCACCAAAACCGACTAGCGCCATTCGAAGGAGACCATGACCTTATTCGAGATGTGAATGACCCTACCTGCGATGAATTTATGGGCACGTATGGAGGTACCGGGAAAGCTAGATATGGAGTCACTTCGGAACAACAACAATATTTGTTCACTCTTCCGGAAGATTATTCACTGGCATACAACATCCCCGCCCGTATCAAGAATGCACGACGGTTGGCAACCGTCTTTCGAAAGAAGTTTGGGCAATTAGAAAAACTTGAAGACCAGATTCCAGTCCCTGGAAAGACAATGAAACTGAAACATAATTCGCGGTACGTCTCCTACGTGGTAACTAAAAATGAATTTTAAGATCGATCTACCTACCGCGATGTGTGGGAAGTACTTCGACACCTCCGAGACCATGTGTTAGAATCCAGCGTGAAGAAACTGACTATGCCTAAGATAGCGAGTAACCAGTTGGATTGGCGAGTTATCAGGAACATGGTAGAGGTTATCTTTAGAGATACTGGTGTCCAGATATTGATTTGCAGCTACAACTCCCGTTATCAATATCCAATGAAGACGGTGCCTTGCTATTTCCATAAGATCGGAAAGTGTAGAAATGGGGCCAGTTGCCGATTCAAACATCCAGTCTCGGATACACAAAAGTTCCAGGAAAAACTTCCATTTAAGGAGGGAGTAATGTTACGAAACAGCACACTGGTATAGCCCCTTAATCCGACTCTGTCTAAGCCAGGTATGAAAATTAGAATTATGGCGGATACGCAGGTATTTTTTTATAACTGTTTACGACTATCTTATCTAAACATTGTTTTTGTGACCGGACTTATCTATAAAATGCCAGAACTAATTGGTTTTGTGTGTGTGTAATCCGCAGTCCGGAATTTTCTAGTAAAAAAGGCTTTAATATAAATAAAGGACCGATCAGCGGATAGGCGGAGTTGATAAAGTTATCTTGAGAAATACACAAAAATACAACGAACAGTAAAGTGCTAACATAAATTAATAATCAAGTTTGTGTGCATATAAATTAAATTTAGGTGATTAGTTAAGTATATATAAATCAAGTGTTAGTGAGTTAGTGTTTAAATAAATTAGTAAGTAGCCATACCGCGTGTTTAAAATTTATCCCACCCGTTTATTGTTTAAATAAATAACAAAAACATTACATTATAATATAATTTTTCGCGACCAATTGATAAAACAGGCTGGTCTTTTATCACTTTTTTTTCACATTTTTGGCACAACCAAATAAGCTCGTCGTAAAGACACTAGCATACCGATTTTATTTCAGAGACAACACGAAAACTCACATACTGCGAGTGTAACAAATATTTCAAATGAAACACCACGCATGAAATATTGTGTCATGACATTTTTAAGAATATTTCGTATATCTCAAAATTGTTTCCACTATAGAACATGTAATATTTTACTCATCACAAAAAAATTTCATCACAATATTTCATCGTGCATCCTTACCTTTATAATTACATAGAGAAGCTTCAGTTTCATTGATATCAAAATTAAATAATTTGAACGCATAAATAACTTTTTAAAAACAATTTTTTAAATGAAATACAAGACTATCAATGAATAATATATTATTTATGTATTTGTACAGAACAACGTTCTGTCCAAGATGAAAATTAAGTCTGCGTTCTTTATCGTCTGGTAGTGGTATTTATTTATAATGGCGTTTTATCTTAATGGGCTTGTCATTGTGAATCAAGGTACAAGTTTCTTAACTCTTTTCCCCTTAAGACTGAAGCTAGGGACCTCATTGATGGGACGTGGCTTCAGTAACAGACCTCGAAGACGTCTCCTCTTGTAAATACAGGAACTGAAGGTAGCTAGAATAATTAAACACAACAGCACAAGCGAACTCCAAGAAACATAATAGTTGATTGTCATATTATTGTCTTCTTGTAGAGCTGTGTCCTTCTTGAATTGGCATATCTTGTAGTTTCAGCTTGTATTTGGCTTCTACTTTCACGTCCTTCAATTGGGGAATGGTAAATTCATGCGTTTGAAGGCAATTGACAGGCATGATATAGGTCTGGCACATCTTTTGAACAGGGCCTTGGTCTGCTTGAGGAGATTTGGTTATTATGGTGGTCTGTTCCAGGGACGTGTAAACATAATCTTTTACATTGGGTTTAGCAAAAACACAAGTGTCGAAGTGTATTAGATTACATCGATCGAACTTAACATCGCGACATACATATCTTTTGTCTTCTAGGTGCCAACAGTATAATTACCATTTCTCGTTTGAGTTGTAGTTTGTAGGTGCTGAGAGCAGTGTTGCATTTTCATTTGAGATAGGAAATATCTTATATAATTTGTATTGAATTTAGCCTAATATTGGAACTTTTAAAATCATTTTTAATTCTGAATGTTGGACATATGTAACTAAAAACTTATAAGGTATTTTTGAGAATCAATAATTTGTCTTTCATTGTATTTGCCCGACAGTATCTCTCTAAGAGAGTTTATTTGGTAATTATCAAATAGTTCAATGTTCACTACATTAGCTTCAGATAAGGTAATTATCATAACTATTTTCTCAATAAAATCTAGAATTAACTCTAATTGATTATTTAGTATCTGATAGTGGATAATAGAAGTCTCAATATTTGTAATGTTACTGAGTACACCTTTTATCTTGTAGACATTATGATTAAATTCACAAACCGTTTAATGTAATAATGTAATTGATTTTCTAAGTCTTGTGCAATGGTAATAGTTTTCTTATTAAATTGTTTACTATTATTAATACTATCCCTAATTATATTCCATCTGGATTTCCAAGTCTATTAATTGTACCATGTTTATTGCGGCTATAGTTAAGAATTTAAAATTGATTTTTGATATCCTTTAAATAATTAGAATATTGCGCTTGTAGCATAGGGTGATTAATTTTAATATCTAACTCATTTATTAAATCTTTTATACATGTTAATTGAGAGGAAGCAGAAATCTGTGTCTTTGAATTATTTCAGATTGTATTCCTGTTTCTTCTTGAACGAATCCGTTTGGGTTATTGAAACATTGTATTTGTGCTTGGGCAACGTATAGCAGGAATAGTCTGAAAAGTAAAAAGAGAATTTACTGTTTTCTTATTCTTTTGATATTCTTAATATCTGTGGTTATTTTTTCTATTAGTAGTGGTTAAGCCCGTTTTTTGAGCTTCGTTTTTCTCGGTAACTATAATATTTTCGTACGGAACGTTTTTATTTATTTGCTTCTTGTTTCTATGAATCGTTGTTTCAGGCTTAATTTCGGGAATTGATTCTTGCCTATTTCGATTTGCGTTAGTTAGATTTCGAGTCATTTTATCTTTGGTATTTTTATATACGTATTCTAGAAAAGGTTGTACCCCATTCTTCTTCTCTTCAGTACTTCATCTTCATAAGGACCATACAAGAGGGTAAAAGGTGTAAAATTAGTTGGAGAGTGGATACTTTGATTATAGATTGTAATTGCGGTAGTCATTAAATTATCGATTCATTCTTTGGGATTTTGTATTAGTAAAATTCCTTATTTTTCTAATAAAGTAGAGAGTAATATTTTAATTGAAGAATTGCTAGTAGAATTTGTGGTACTAGTGATATGCTTTTCAATTTTATATAAGTTTAAATATTCGGTAATTACTTTCGAGCCAAAGTTCGTTGCGCTATCGAATATTATTCTCTTTGGGAAGTTATGATGTGAAAAGAAATATCTCAATTTATTCAAAATTATAATTGAAGTTTGATCTTCGATTAGATAAGCTTGCGCATATTCAGAAAGAGGGTCAATTATAATTAAAAATTGATTTGCTTTAATATGAAATACATCTGCATGTAGGGTATGTAAAGGCTTCATCGGTAACATGGGGCCTTGTAAGATTGTCTCCCGTATTTAGCTTGCAAGCATATATCGCATGAATTGATATATTTTGTAATCACTTCCTTTATATTGTGAAAATATACATATTTCTTTAGATGATTAATTATTTGATCTTCCAAGTTGTCTTTATTCAAATAAATTAGGTGTATGTCTTTATAAAATCGCTTTATGAATTCGCATCGAGAAGTTTGCGTTATATTTTATATTTTATTCTTGAGAGTGAATTGTATCACAGTTTGAATATCTTGGTAATTTAAATTTCAAAAATTCAGCTAGGAATTGATCGGAGTAACAAGAGGAACTTTGATGGCCTTTCAAGGCCTAGAATGTTTTACGTAGTCTATAACAGACAACAAATCTTTCTCGGTAGTCGAGTAGTTTTGTTCTGCTGAGTTCAGAGTTCTAGAGAAAAAGGCAAATAAACTAATTGCCTTTAGTGCAGCCAGGGCATCATGAAGTTATTTCTTGTACTTACGAAAATCAAATTCCAGAGGATCCAGCCCGTTCTAAAGATTTGTCTGATTCTCCAATGAATAATCCGGAGTATTTGACCATAAATCAGGTCCCGAATTTATGAACATGGAAGGTTAGTTTTCGATTGCTTTGGTTTGATAAACAAATCACACTAGTTAAAAATGTTAAAATGTTGAGCTTTTTGTGTTCGGCTTACTTATAGTAATTTACTGCTCATAATTTATTTCTTATTGGTTTCAGTTACTACAAGCTTTTTGACACAATTACCAAAAGAATATACTGAAAATAATGCTGTTAATGATTTGGAACCGCACGAAATTAAAAATTTGAATCCTGAAATTCTCCCATCTAATTCCGAAACTCAACTGTTGGAAGATTTATATTACTCCGCTTCATCATCTGACAAATATCAACCCTCATCAAGTCCTTCAGACAGTATTACATGGGATGGAAATTCAGATGACGAAAATCAAGACCATTTCAACCAGATGACTGAAGAGATCAACCAAAAGAAAGCTAAAACATCCGGCTCAATTTAAAAAAATATCCAAAAAGTTGAAAAGGTTAAAGGAGAATCATCACTGGGTATAGTGGAATTAAAAACCTCCGCGGCCTCTTTTAGCACCTCCAAGTGTGGCAAAACCAAAACATAAATGTAAGCATGTGGTTAATGAACAGGATCGAGAAAAAATATATAGAGGATTGCGTAGTTTAAGTTGCTCTGATGATCAGAGACAATTTCTATACCATCACATAGAACATAATCCAAAGAAACGCACCACAGGAAATCTAGAAAACTCGCGAAATCTTATACCTGTAATTACTACTTTACAGTCAATAGAAGAAAGTTCACTGTGTGTAGAGAATTTCTCATGTCTACACTGAATGTGACTGATGCTTTTATGAGAAGTTCCATTAAAAAACGATCTTACAGCGGAATACTTGAAAAATGTAGACACGGGATGCATTCGTCTGAAATCAAGTTACATGAAAAATTTATACTTGACCACATTTTGTCTTTTCCGGTAGTCGAATCACACTACGGCTGTAGGAAAAGTACAAACCAATACTTGGATACATCTTTGAATACTTATATAATGTATAGAATGTACAAAGATATTTGCAATGCAGAAAGTTGAAGACCAGTTACGATGGAGAAGTATAGACAAATATTCAAATAATATAACTTAGGTTTTTTTAGACCCAAAAAAGACCAGTGCAAAAGATGCCTGGCACAACAACATTTATCGGAAGAAGAAAAAATGCAAATGACATTAGAATAAATAAAGCATTTGGAAAGGAAGGAGACCGCCAGAGGAGATCGCGACTATGACAAATCTTTAGCAAAGGAAAATCGGAACATTTTAGCTTTCAACTTTGATCTTCAGGTAGTGCTGACTACACCAAAAGAGTCTGCAATGTATAATTTGACAGTATATAAGGTGTTATTTTTGGAATGGGACACTAGGTAGAAGGGGTGCGAATGAGATTGCATCATGCATATACGATTTTAATATGTCACACAATGAAATCAGTGCGGTTCACATGATGTCCGATGGATGCGGTGGGCAGCAAAAAAAAACTCTTTCTTTGCAAGTATGTGTCTCCAACTTTGCCTTAATCGTTCAACTTTAAAAACAATCGACCATCAGTCCTTTAAGACTGGGCATACAGAAATGGAGCGGGACTCTATACCCTTCAAAATCGAATCACGTACCAGCTTATACGCCTGAGGTATAGGCACAAATTATTAGGGATCGCGAATAACGCCTCAAACTTTTAACGTAAGTACCATGATATTCGACCATTTTTTTGACTTCAAAGCCTTTTCGGCAGGTTCATTTAATTTTAACCAGATTCCCTTGAAAAGAGTTTGGTGTCTCCGTTACATTAAGGAACAGCAGTGAAAAGCATTCTATGAGACAGACTGTGCAGATGAGTTTATTGAAGTAGATTGTTCTTACACAAAAAGTCGGGGTCGTGGTCGTCAAAAACAGGAGAATATAGTATTAAGCAACGCCTATACAGGTCCACACTAGCCATTAGTAAGGCTAAATTGGAAGATTTATAAAAAATTTGTAGAGATCTAACCATACCCAAAGCATACCATGATTTCCTTCAATCTTCGAAATCAAACTAAAATGTTGGAGCAAATTTACCAGAACCAGATGCCGATGAAAGCGACACTGATACAGCACAAATGTGAAGTTAATTATGTTATTTTATTTCTTGTGTTATTTTCTCTTTTGTGATATTTCATTTTTGTTTTTCTCATCTGAATTTTTGTTTGATTAGAAACTAGTTTCTGTAAGCTATTTAGAAGGACATCTAGTTTTTTTTACAAGTTTATAGGTTTCTCAGTCAATTTTTAATTTAAAAAAGTCAAAAATAATGTCAAAACAGTTGTTGATGAAATTTCGTTTGTTCTAACACGAAAAATACATATTTTTACTATTTTGCAAAAACAAAACAACGAATGTGCTCTTTTTTCAAAAAAAAACTCTTTAAATGAAAATTCAATTTGCAACTCGTACAGTGAAAAATAATAATTATACGTCAGCACTCTAAAAAAGGCGTATTTTAAGTGCTCAATCAAACATTAAATTGGTGTTTTCTCAAAACTACAAATTTGCCCATTCGCGGTTTTGGCGTTGGAGGGAACAAGAGAGGATGTTAGCATTCCATCTCTCTCGATTATGTGGTAATATAATATAACTGCATTCGTTGTTACTCTTCCAGATTTCTGTCTATACCAAAGATATATTTTTTCCGATAATGTATATATCATGCACTAAAATGTACTTATTCAATGGTAAGTCAAAAAAGGAATTTTAAACTTGTAAATTTATTGCATATTCTATACATAACACAGTATAACATAATATTATTTAATTCGAAATCCTTAAAGATACATATCTTTAATGACCGTAAATTCTCAATTTCTTTTATTTTCATGGGCTTCATAAGTACCATTGCAATCAGAACAATTTATTTCATATATGGGGTTTATTGTGCTCTTATTATCTGATTTAGGTCCAGAAAAACTAATAATATTAATAATTTAAATCCAAGGTATTTTTGATTTTTTCAATATTATTAGGCCTGTTTTTTTAATGTGATAATTGTACCGCTCTATCAGTTAGGCCAGTGACAACACTCTTCTTGTATTTTATGGGAGCGTATGAATTATAGTTTAGATATCGTTGAGACCATATCTCTTTTGTGAACCAATTTGTAACATAGTAACGAATTATAATCACAAATATAAAAAAGTAAGAAAAACTACTAAAAACAGAATCAATTATTACATTAAACAAACTGAATATTTCTTGAAATCCAATTTAAACTTATTGATTCTAAATGCGGATAAATGTAATAAGACAGTTTTAATGTTGACAGATGAATATATTACGAAAATGGCTAATCTTTAAAATGACAATCTAACACAAAAAAATTGGTAATTACCCAACAAGTGCTATTCAGGTTAAAATCAATAACTTGGCTAATATGTGAGTGCCGTAGGTACTCAGGAGGTAGCTCATAAAGGGCTTTTTGATCAGAATTGTTTTTATTCAGCATTAGTTACAGTTATGCTGGTAATAGAATTAAATAAACTCTTTCATGAAAATTATAAAATTTTGTACAATAAAATTTCCTATACAACTATGTACAAAGCGTCTCGCTTTTGGTCCATGCTGTTCCCGGGATTTTAATCTTGGCCAGCGGTCGTCAATTGGGTGGTCGGCTTCTATAAACCTCACGTACTTCACCCCTAAAGTGCTCTGCGGTGTGTTCTGGGTTTAATAACGGTCGTTCTTCCGATATTTCCGACTTCTGAGATATACCCGCGTCTTCTCTGGATTATCTACAACATATGAGGTCTAGGTGCCTCCCCCCGCCATCAATACTCAGCGGGGTTTGGTAGGGTGGGAGCTCGTCACTATCTCCGAGTCGATATTCGACGGAGATTTCGTACCAGCGACGAATTTTTCTGTCCCGGGATCAATTCTCACCGGTAGTTTAGCGTCAGATAGGGTTGGTCTGTGCTCTACCCTTCGGATCAATACTCGAAGGAGGGGTAGGACACGTACCTTGGATCAACCGTTATCTCCGGATCAATACCCAACAGAAATTTGACGGCTGACGCTGACGTCGCCTCCTATCGTCTTACAACGAGAGGCGTTGACTTTTATTACGAAACTTCCTTGCAACTGCGGTGCCAGGATTAAGTTTCCGGTATCCGGTTTCCTTTTCGCTTTTACGCATAAAGATCTAACCTTTAATGTGAAGCTACCTATCACTCCTGATGTCAGGTTCGAGCTTGTTTGGTGTTCGAATTACCTCGAAGGTATGTCCATGATTCATTTTTATCGGATTACGGCCAAAGTACCGCCATCTCGGTGTGGGACGTCCAAACTGGTTATAGTATCGCTCTGGTCTGGTATTGCGACGTCGGTAACTCTTGTAGGATCTACTCGACGTGGTGTTGGAGTACTGGTTTGAGGCCAGTGTCGTTACAAATAAATAGTTTAAAAGTAACTCAATAAATTTCAAAACCAAATCGGACGTTATTTGTCATAATAGTCTTCCACCTTTCATATATGGGTTACCGAAATTACATGAACCAGGTATTCCGTTGCGACCAATTGTTATTAACATTAATGCTCCTACATATAAATTATCGAAAATTTTATCTAATACACTATCATCTGTAATTGTACTAACAGAATATCATATAAAAGATTCGTGAGAATTTTGTAGTTTTATTGAAAAGCAAATCATTCCTCCAAATCACCAGATAATTTCACTAGACATTGTATCTTTATACACAAACATATACCAACGGATCTTGCAATCAAATGTATTAAAAATAAATGGAATATAATCAAGAACTTCAAACCATAAGACTTAGATGTGTTTTGTGAGGCGGTTGATTTGTGTTTAAATTCCACCTATTCTCAATTTGGTAACGGTTTCTATGAACAAATTTCTGGAGCAGCAATGGTATCTCCAATTTCTGCACCGATTGTAAATTTAGTACTTGAATATTTAGAAATTACTGTTTTAGCAGAGTTACCAGAAAAACCAATTTTTTTCAAAAGATACGTCGACGACTGTATCCTTTGTGTACCAATTGACCAGACTGAAAATATTCTAAAACGTTCTAAAAATTTCATAAAAAAATTACAATTCACCATAGAAATGGACAAAAATCGTTCTATTAATTTTTTAGATGTCAATATAGAATATGACAACAACGGTCGAATATCAACAATTTGGTTCGAAGAAGAGGTATGGTCTCAACGATATCTAAACTATAATTCATACGCTCCCATAAAATACAAGAAGAATGTTGTCACTGGCCTCACTGATAGAGCGGTACAATTATCACATCCAAAATACAGGTCTAATAATATTTAAAAAATCAAAAATACCTTGGATTTAAATAATTATCCTAAACATTTTCATGAGCCCATTATTAAACAGAGAATTAACAACTATTACAACTAATTAAAATTTAATAGCCAAAATAATCCATTAAAATATATTTCACTCCCGTACATTCCCGATATAAATAAACCATTACAAAAATGCCTAACACCATTCAATATTAAAATTGCTTAAAACCCAAATAATATTACAGGAAATAAACTTTTTTCTGGACTCAAACCAGATAATGAGATTACAATAAACTCAATATATAGAATAAATTGTTCTGATTGCAATGGTACTTACATTGGTCAATCTAGCCAATATTTACATAAGAGAATTCAACAACACCAGCAAACAGTTCGAAATAACAATGACAGTACTGCATTATCAAAACATTCACTCGTTTAATTTCAACAACGTAGAAATAATAACAACAGAAAAAAATAATGGTAAAAGATGAATCAAAGAAATAGTAAATATTAAGAAGAGCTCTGACTCAATCAATTTCAGAACTGACATAGACAACTTAAGTTGTATATATACGATCTTACTATCATAAACGAATATATACACCTTACCTAGTTATTAAATATTAGAAAATAGGTCTCTAATTCTAATCTTAATTTAATTAGAACACTCTGTAAATACATTTAAACCATCTTTAACATAGTTCATAGTTTGTATTAATTGTTTTTATGTACATTAATCGTCTTTTTTCAATTTAAGAAATACTACTGCACAGTAGTGGACAAGCCTCTACGGAGGCATAATCAAAAAGTAAGTTTTAGAGAAATATATTTTAACTATATGTATTTAAATAAATGTATTGTGTTTTCAAAATTTTTAGAAAGGTTTGAAAATGGTTTAAATAAAATAAACCGAAGCGTTACCACTATCAAGCAAGTGATTTTATTTCTGACCGAAGCCCATGAAAATATAAGAACAAAAAATCCAGTTTTTAAATTGGGAACTTGAACACAAAGGAATATATTTAACAGTCCTTATTTCAATTTGCTCCATTTGATGGAAGTAAAATGTGGTTTGATAGATTTAATTTTAAAAAATGGATGATAAGATATCAAACTGCAAGAAAAGAAGTAAAAACATTGATTAATATTTACAAGAATTATTTTGATTTTTTTTAATATGACAATCACACTCATGTGTAATAATTCCCATTTGTGAGTACAAAAATCGTAGTTTGCTAACGGCTAGATAGGAAGGAACAGAAATGCAAGTGGATAAAAATATCGGATAAAGTACGTTACCGTAGCAACGCTAGCTAGAGCATTTACTCTTTGTTATCAGTTTGACAATTGTAAACATCAATCGAGATTTGGAAATATTTGCGAGGCAGAAATAGTAAGGGAAATTGAAAAATCAATTCCTGAAAATACAAAAAAAGTCGTTTCTCCATTTGGAATCAATTCAGCAAATTTTGTAAACAACGAAACTTAAATTTGAAAATGTTGCAAAGCATGTATTTCGAAAAATGTAATGTTACTTTCAACCCTTTCACTGATTTGGCATTCAAGAAATCCCGTTATGCACGTACTTCTAAGCGAAAGAACTTACAAGCTAATTTAGAAAAACGTAAAAAACATGAAGTTGTTGAAATGGCATTAATATGGGATGCAAATAGCCCCATAGGTCTTTTAAAGAGGTTTTTTCATTTCGCTGCGTATGAATTAGCATGGCGAGGAGGTGAAGCTGCAAATTGTAAAGTATGGGAGACCAGGGCGAGTTGTAACAAAAAATATTTGACTTCTTTTTTTTCGTTCAATTGTTTCAAATAATCAGAATTTTTTGCTCGAACTTCTACTACCATATGTCGTGTAGAAATTCATCAAATATATATGAGAAAATCTTTATAAAGTAAACGGCGGAATTTAAAAAGAAATGGAACCTTAGTTACAATGTGCCCCGCCTCGGGGTAAAATGTAACAATATGCGGAGTTAGTTGTAACGCATACTTTTCAATGCTTTATTTTTTCAAATAGAAACGTAAAACATACAAACTTACCAAAAAATATATCAATGAATATTATCCAACATTTAGTAATTCAAATTTTAATACTACTGAGGTCTGAATATCAGTTTTAACCTATCTATTCAGGATCAGAATCGCAATTATGGCAGATATATGGAAAATGTCCATGAAGCATGTACAATGCTTCATGTGACCACAGTTTGGATTCCTGGCAGCTAATCCACTTTTCTTTGGGTTTACTATTTCCAAATGATTCAGTGCAAACTGAGGAAAAATATTCTTCTTCTGAGCAATCGTCTGATTCAACTAAAAATGTTTTCTTCGCTTACAACAGCTACGATAAGAACAGCAAGAAAATGGAAAGGAATTTATACAAATGAACGAAGAGATGAATTGGCTGTCCAAAATGTACAAGATGCTACAAAAGAAAATCAAGAAATCAAAAAAGAACTACAATTCACTAGAAATAGAATTGAGCGGCTAGAAAAAGAATACAAAGTTAACAATATTGTTAAACAGGGACTACCCTTAGATACAAACGATGCAGATGCACTTAAAGCTTTATAAAACAAAATTTAGAAACAGACGTGAGTATAGAATCTGCCCGTAAATTAGGATTTAAAACTTGCCTAGTTAAATTTGGAAATAGTGCCGAAAAATTAAAAGTAGTGAAAAATAAATATAAGTTGAGAAATATGGAAGAAAATAAGATTTATATAAATAATGACAACACAAAAGGAGAAATGGAAATTGGAAAAAAAAGTAAAAGCCAAAGCAAAAGAAGAAAGGAACAATGGAAAATCAGTTAGAATTGGATATCAAAAA
This sequence comes from Galeruca laticollis, assembly GCA_963921935.1. Classification (NCBI taxonomy): domain Eukaryota; kingdom Metazoa; phylum Arthropoda; class Insecta; order Coleoptera; family Chrysomelidae; genus Galeruca; species Galeruca laticollis. The sequence goes on along the minus strand of OY998176.1, from coordinate 145,506,277 downwards.
CTAAAGATTGAGGATATTCAGTGGAAATGGAACAAGAACACAAATATGCTAGAGGAATCAACAACTCAAAACATCCAAAACAATGACTAAAAAAACTCTAGGAATTAAATTGCAACGACTTCGACGGACCACCGAAAACGGTAAAGAAAACAAGTAGTGAACCAAAAAAAGGAAGTAACAAAAAATGTAGCGGTAAATTGAATAACCTTCAGTTACTATTCTGGAATCAATCTTGAAATTTTGAGAAATGTTAGTACTGTCTTTACGTACGTTTTGCACCTTGTACCTGTAAATTCGTCGTCAGACCAAGAAAGCAGATATGCTCACAATCAAATTTTATACTAACACTACTGTATCGGATATATTGAATTTGTGAGTAAATGGGTCACGTCTGGGGGCATTGAGATCATGCTATTATATTGTGGACAATTGGGAACAAAGGGACGTTGATTTTTCGAGTTGAAATAGAGAACTGTTAAGTACACAGTGTTCTCTGTATCTGTAGAGTTGGATTCACAGCACTTATGCCACAGCTGGCTTACTGTGCATCCTCCCATTTAGCTCATCATCAATCCTGCTAATTCTAGGAAGGTGGACAAGTCGCCTCGTAATGTGGGCAGATGTAGGCCAAGACTCGCCGAACGCGAACTCTCCTATAGACGATAGCTCCGGACATTCACATATGACATATTGGTGTGTCTATTAGTCTGTTAGTATGGAGTTGTTTCCTTGGTTGTCAGTGACCAGTCACGAATCGCACAACCAAACGTTGGTTCGACCTGGACATCGCCAAGTATTTCTCTGACGTTGACTCGTCAAGGTTACCAAGGGTTTCCTTGGGAAGTCTGCATATTTGCATTTCTTTCCATTGTTTCACCAATTGGAAACGGGAGTGTCGTTTGACTATTTCCACGATTGCTGTTGTCAACAGGCCGGAAAAGTCACCGGGTCCCAATATTTTCAAGCCGACAAACCCTCCAAGCCAGATTGCGCGTTGTCTTTGCTTTTACTGTGTCCTTTAACCCACCTTAGTAATATTTTATTTTTACCCGAAGCGTAGGTCAATGATTTATGGCAGTCCAAGTCCAGCTTTGATGTGACGCGTGGTCTACTCGTAGTGAGCAGGGTCTAATAAATGCGAATATTGAATAGGGAAAACTGAAATCAGTAACATTCATAACACACGGTAAAATATGTATCTTATTTCAAATATAATAAAAGTAGAATTCGACTTACTTTTTGTTTATCAAAAATGAGACAGGACCATAACATTTTGCAACAATATAACAATGAACTAGGGCAAATTAAAATTATTGTTTTGTATACAAACGGTTAGTTAATAAAAATGAAGGCCACTCTAAAATAAAAAATGCAACCTTTGCAATTCAGCACAAAACCGCGAACAAAATTGGATGGAATGATAAAAAGTAAGTTCACAGCAGACAGGACACAGAGGCGGGCGAAAACCTTCCCTGTCACGGTGACGGGTGTCAGTTTTTTTAGTGTTCGCGGGTTTATAGGGAGAAGTTCTCTCTCCGTTGTGTCAGAGCGTCAAAGCGATATTCAGATATCCTTGACAGTGAAAGCCGTCCCCCTGGGAACAAAAACGGAGTAAACTCTCTCTCAGACCGTTATCCAACATATCTCGACACCGTGTGCTAGAAATTTAGCGTCATCCGCCGTTATAGATAAATATCGACATCAGTCAGTAAGCAGAGACAAAAGAAGGGAAGCTTCCGCACCGTAAGTTTTTGAACAAGTCTAACATTTTATTTATTTTTTTTGGGGTGCGCTGATCTAAACTTGATATTGATAACATAAATGTTTGCATAGATAGAATATATAACATTTTTTTTTTCTGTGTTATTGGACAAATTCATAGGTTCAGTTAAACCTGTAAGTCCTGGCTCATAATTTGTGCATCGCTCGTTTTATAGATATAATTTTGTTGTGTTGGATATCATAGTAAGATTTTACACACGATTTGTAGGTACGATTTTTTTTGTGTATATGTAACTTACCAGAGTTTATATATTACTTTTTGTCACATAGTTCTCGCCCACCCCGTAGATAGGTGGTAGGTTAAACTTGAAACGAGGCTAATTCTAATTTATATCGTTTGCCCGGAGCGTATGATTTTGTCTTCGTAAAACCAGGTTTTCGTGAAATTTTCGCAGCAAATAAGTATTTTTTTTTAGATGCGGTCATATCTTTTAATCATCTCTGATCGAATTAAAAAAATTATATTTTTTTCGCGCGGAAGCAAAATTTGCAACACTGAATTTTGTTAGTAAATACTGAATTGTTTACCGCTAAGATTTATCAAACCAGCAGAATTGATTTCTTTTCTTTCCTATTTTATTTACGTAAAGTACAATGACATTAGACTCTCAGAAACTAGCGGCGGTCGGTTACTATTTTTGTATAGTATATAATTATTCTCGCAGTGAGGCAGGTAAATCACGCAGTAGAGACGAAATCATAAGGTCCATTCACATAGTGGAAATTTTGTATATATGTGTATAGCACTTTTTTTGGGGTTATATTCATATAGTGAAATATATAATATATTTTTTTATAATTTGTTGGTACCGAAAATTTATTCAGATCCCTACCTCGACTTTCCCGTTGAAGTGAGCAGTGCATTTGAATACGAGGCTGAACAAAATTATCAACACTGTCCTGGCAAAGGTAATTAGTGCTTTAAGCCCAGGAGATCCCCGCATAATTTAGACTGGATTATTTTTTTCTCACGCTCGGCTGCTTTATTTCATTTGGTGACAGAAGTTATTACATCTTAGGAAGAGATTTTATTAGAAGGGCTTGTCTGATTTTTGTGTAGATTATTATGGTTTTACCAGAGATATCTTTCCTGGTTAGTTCTTCAGCGGCTATTGATATGCCAGCCAGTTCTATTTGAACGACGCTGACTAACCCACTTTTTGCTCTCATGTTCAGCTTCCTGGAATCTACGCATCCTGAGCCTTCTTTCGTTTTGAAGCTGTCTGTGTATATGCAAGTTGCATCTGTCACATTTTGCTCCGTATTTTGTTTCATTTCTATTTTGTAGGGTTTTCCAAAAACAAATGTGGGTCCAATTGAGTCGTTATTTGCCTGTAACATATGTAGCGCATTAGGCGCTTTCCGCCACAGGCGTTGCCTCTGTTGCCCCATTTCTACTTTGGGATTTATACCAAACGTGCGAAGTCGTAACATTGACAATATCGCATTCTACAATTTACCGTTAAGGGTTGTATTCTCTTTGAAAAATACGTTCTTCGTTGGCTGGCAGACGATGAGTAAGTTTGAGATTGAATAGGAAATTTTTTCGAAAAGTTTGAATTATTTTGATAGAAAGCGTTAAACATTTTGATTGAAATGATTGGAATTCATCATTTATATGTTGATGTTTGTTCAGTTGAAACCAGAAAAATTGCCTACTTTTGATTCACATTCACAATGTGATATGTTGATTGATATTTACATTTCTAACGAAATAATCATTCAACTGATACGCTGAAAACTCCCAACAGGAAATTTATAATTATAAAAATTATCCGAATGAATATATCATTGATTGCAATCTCTGATCCGCCCCTAGGTATATAATTCATCAACAGCTGCTAAATCGTTGGTTGTAAAAAATCATTTGAAAATTGTGTGAGTTTGTTGCTTGTCTTGCTCAAATATATGCACATCCAGTTTGAATTTTATTAGGACATAAAGTACTCAAAAGATATATATTCGATACACTCTCATCAACTTTATTTACGTTTTATATAGTCCTTACGTTCGCATTTTATGGGAAATGTCAATTTTATCTCCGCTTGAGAGATTAAACGACACTAGTTGAATTGGGTATACAGGACGATGATCATATTTGAAGAAATAATGATGGGTATCCTACTCCAACCTAGTATAGTAATTTTATTCAGTATTGTAAAGTGAATTTACGTAGACTTCTGACTTCTGGCAGAACTAATCTTTAAATATTTCCATTGTTTTCTGTTAAATTAAGTTGTGAACGGTGACCTATCCTACCAGTGGTTATAAATTTGACGTGAAAATTTAATAAATTCTGGCTGTCTTCTAGAAACGAACTAAATTGCTTAAGATGCAAAAATCTAGTAACTACTGGCATCAATCAAATCAAATTTGATAATTGGAAAAAAAATTGTAACAAATCATAATTGAAACAATGTCACTAAGATTGACAAGATCCCAGAATATATTTCAGAATTCTTCTCAAACTATAATCAAATCATTGTTAAGTGTTGTCAACATGGCCTCTGACGAAGCTGTTACCAAAGAATTAGATCGCCTGAAAAAGTCTGATTTATTGGAAATTATATTATCAAAAAAGGTGTCTGATATAATAAAAATTAATGATAATGCCAGAAAATTATTGGAAAGTGAAGAGAAAGGTGGCGTTCGTGAAGTAATCGAAAATGAAAGTGATTTGAGGTTATAAATAACTCAACTTCAATGTGATTTAAAATGTGCAAAGTTAGAAGTTGTATATCTAAAACGGTTAAACACAGAGCTGGTAAGTGGAAATTAACAGCAATATCTAATAATTTCCCTTTTACAACAGAAAGAGGGCAATGAAAACAGTACAGATGTTGCCAAATGTTGCTTAAAAATCAAGATCAGTGTAATTTACAATTTGTTAATGTTGCCAAACCTTGTGAAACAGATAATGCTGTCCAGAATTGTGAAGGTAACGATAACCAAACTAAATTTCAAACCCACTCAGCGACTGAAAGAGCAAGTCAGTAGCAAGTTATTTGTCCTATTAGTCTTCATCTAAGGTTGATCCTAATGAGCTGGTGCAAGCTCAGTTGAATGCTAAGTCTTCTATAGTGAATTTAAACCTAGACAATTCACCAAACAATTACTCCTGGCAAATCGTATCGCGCAAGAATAGTAAAAGAAGACAATTAATTGTGGGCACAAACACAGAAGGAGTCGCTGGAACCATCAAGGGAGTGCCTAAATTTGTGGACTTACACGTTTATCGATTTGATCCGGACACCAATGTCACTGCAATGGAAGATTCATTAAAACCACATTTTCCTGAAGTAATCTGTGAAAACATATCATCACGTTATCCAAATTTGTATTCTTCATTAAAAGTAAGAATTTATCCAGAAATCTTCGGGAAGGCCATGGAACCAAATATCTGGCCATAAAAACCTGTGTCAATAATTTTTTATACCTTCGGAAGCCAGTACAGCCTCCAAAATAGATTTTAACCCTAGGTTATTGCTGATAAATATGCAAATTCTGAATGAAAATCAAATATGTTACTTAATATTAGCCACTGATGAATACAAGGGCATCGACGAAGTTTGTTTGACGAAGTTGTGAGAAACTAGTGACTCTGTGGAGCAAATTCATGTTGCGGGTTTTAATTTAGCTAGTAGTTATTGTCGTGATGCCAATATTAAGGGTGGTGGTTTCGGATTTGGGTGAGAAAGGGTATAACTTTTAAAAATAATTTTAATTTGAATGAGTTTTGTACCGCTAAAGATGCTGAGTTTTGTTGCTTTTCTTTTAAGGACAAAAATAAAACTGAATTTTTTGTAATAAATTGTTACCGGTCCCCATCAGGTAACGTTGACATTTTTTTGGAATATTTTAAATCATTATTTTAAATCTAATGATTCCTTTATTATTTGCGGTGACTTTAATATTGATACTAGAACAAAAAATAGTAATCACAGTGAACTTTTAAATGTGTTATCACCTTCTAATATACACAATAATATTGTCAAATGGCCGACTAGGGTGTCGGATACCAGCATTACAACTATTGATAATGTTAGTGTTTTTAAATGAAATTCACGGTCTCTAGTTAATTCCACAATATAATAAAAGTTATTGAAAATTCTAAAAAATTGACAATTGTTTCGATAAATCAATATCATATCTTGATTTATATATCATATATTGATTTATCGAAACAATTGTCAATTTTTTAGAATTTTCAATAACTTTTATTATATTGTGGAGTTAACTAGAGACCGTGAGTTTCATTTAAAAACACTAATATGAGCATATTCCACGAAGTAAGGGTCGAGACAGTTAATTTCATTGCTAATGTATTTGTCAACTTTCTGAATATTCCCTTAGCCTGTGTCTTTGACAACACTGTATCGGATCACCGTACAGTATTTGTGGAACTCGCTTATGAATCGGTTGCCTTACCATGTTTTTGCTATAGGAGAGTTTTTGCTGAGAGTGCGACGAGTCATTTTGTTGATAGTCTTATTCTTGAGAACTGGAATACTGTATATGGAATTTTGGATACCAATCTAGGTTTTGATAATTTTATGAGTATTTTTATGCATCATTTCAATATCCATTTTCCACCGTTGAAAAGGAAACTAATTAAGAATAATAGAAGGTGGATAGACAAAGATGTACAATGTTCTAGCAATAATTTAAAAAATCTGCATGCATTGTCTAGACAATTTCCTCAACTACGGCCATACTATAATTTCCAAAAAATGAACATGTAAAACCTTTACAAACAACTAGGAAAATACATTATCAAACCATAATTTCAAGTTCGGATAATCCAAGAAAAAGTGCATGGAAACTAATAAATGATTTTACTACAAATAATGAGCGTAAAAAAGTTATTTCATTGTATAATATCGATTATTTTTTGACGTTTCTCGAAACCAATAGAAATTTTTAATTTCAGTAATTCATATACATTCTGGCCAATCAAAACAATATAGTGGGAATAATCTACTTACATCATTCCAGCGAGAATAATTCAATGTACATTCTTTTTATTGAATGACAACCACATGACAACGGATTTTCTTGATTTGACGCGTCTGTCATGAATTTTCAAGAAACTCGTAGAATGAATCCCAAACGTTTTAGCGAGTCATCAGTCGATGATATAAATAATATAATTAGTAGTAATATCACAAAACTTCAATGCATCCTAATTTGATTAACTCATTCTGTTTATATTGAGTAGAGTGATATAAATTTGTTGAAATAAAAATATAAAATCTTAAAAATCGTTTTGATTGTAACGTCAAAAAATAATCTATCAAATACCACACGAGAGTTCGATAAATTAGATAATAATTCTCCAGGCATTTTCTCAATCTTGTTGCCATTGGGCAGTAGCCACTCAACCGCTTCGGCCTCTCGTGTCTATTGTCTGGCAACAAGTTTTCTAAATTCTGTCGAATGATTTTCAATTTATTCTTACTCTCTTGTGATATTACTACTGATAATATAATAATAGATAATCCTACTCACGTAGCTAATATGTTTAACAATTTTCATAACAATGCGCCACAGGAAATGGTGTCGAAAATTTCACGTACGGGAGCGATTAGAGAACAACTCAATTTTAATTTTAATGAATCAAAAATACCCAATGATACCTTTCGCTTCTGTCCTTTTGATCAGGAAAAATTATATGAACTCTTACATGCCAAACTTAAAAATATAACATCTTATGGTTTCGATGAAATACCAGCATTCTTAATTAAAAAAATATTGCCATTCATGATATCTCCACTGACATATCTTGTCAATCTTTCCTTTTCGAATGGAGCTTTTCCGGATTTGATCAAAACTGGAGAAATAATTCCAATATTTAAGAAAGGTGATTCTAAACAGGTTAGGAATTACCGTCCTATAACTATTCCTTTTATATTTCCAAAAATTTTTGAGTATAGCTATCTGAAAAGGCTTAACGCATACCTACGGCTCAATAATACGATTGTGCAAAACCAACACGTTTTTCCAACTGCAAAATCAATTAACACCGCAAAACATTTTTTTTATCAAGAACTTACAAATATAATGGAGTCGGGTGAGTGTCCTGTTGGGATCTTTTGTGACTTCAGCAGGGCATTTGACTGTGTCGATCATAACATCTTAACTATGAAATTGTATAATATAGAAATCCAAAATCACTCACTAAATTGGATTACATACTACTTAAATGCACGTCAATAATACGGGAGCTTACCAAAAATAACAAAAAACAGTATTGAAACCTGTACATCACATTATCACTATCATCAACAGTAGTAGTGCCCCAAGGATCAATTATGGGTTCAATTCTGTTTTTAATTTATATAAATGACATTGTGTCAGTTAACTTATCAACTCACTTTACATTATATGCTGATGACACCTCGTTATTGGTTTCTGATAAATGTCAATCAGTAGTTGAAGATAATTGTAATAGTCTCTTGGCGGGTCTTTATAATTGGTTTTGCATAAATTCACTCTATCTTAATGCAGAAAAACGCAAGCAATACAATTTCATCATAAACAAAAACAACTGCAGTTTTTTGATCTAAAAATTAATGATGAATTGATAAAGTGTGTCTCTTATGTCAAATTTCTGGGCTTCCTGATCGAAGAATGTCTCAATCGGAGTAAGCAATGTGAAGCAATTATTTCAAAGTTAAATTCCACTAATTACTTATTTAGAAATGTAAGATCCGGTCTTACACAAAAAAATGATTATGCTGTATCAGGTACAAGTGGAATCCCGTTTGAGGTATGGCATATCTTTCTGGGGAATGCTTACCAATTCTAAAGACGTCTTTGTGTCTCAAAAAAGAGTAATTCGTTGTATTGCAGGTGTCTTTCGTCTAACTGGTTGTAGAGAACACTTTAAAAAATTGGAAATATTAACGTTGCCTTGTTTGTATATTTTAGATGTTTGTGTTTTCATATATAACAACATATGTGATTTCAAAACTAACTACCAGAAGCATAATATCAATACAAGACGCTGTAATAATCTGTCTTTGACTTTTCCTAAAAGTAATATTACTTTCAAATCCCCTCCTATAATGGGACAACGACTTTTTGATAAATTGCCATTATATATTAAATCAAGTGAAACAATAGAATCATTCAAAATTTTACTCAAATCGTTTTTAGTAGATTTGTGTGTTTATTCAGTCGATGAGTTTTTAAATATCTAAGAACTTTGTGTATATTATCCTATATTCTTCACCATGCGTTATTTTCACTTTACTTTTAGGCTGTACTAGTTAGTTAGTTAGTTAGGTAGTTAGATTAGTTTTTAAGAAAACTTTTGACGGATTATATACAAACTTTGTTTGTCATTCAAAAAATAAAGGATTTTATTTCATTATTTTTTTTTATTGGTGCCTCATTTTCCCTATTTTAAGCACACCTCAGCGTGTTTGAATCGAACATTCAAACACGCGCTTTTTTAAAGTTACCATGGTAACAACAACTCGAGAAACGTAAGTATCAATGACAACTTTTTGATTATTTATCTAACAGCAGTACCTCGTAACGTCAAATAAAAATATATACTATTTAGGATGGACTTTCATGAAACTTGGCTGGGCATCGAGGGCGGACTTCCATGGAATGAAACTTGGCTGGGCATCGAGGACGAACTTCTATTTTTTTGTAGAAAAATCGCGCGTGTTCGAAAGACCTCTTTATCCACTTATACTTTAATATACCAATTTTTAAAGTTTCGAAAAATATCTTACAAACTAAAAAATGTCCGAATAACGACGAAGATACATTTCTTAAACATGAAATAGAACATCTGCGGAATGCACTCGAATTGAAAGAAAATGAGGAATGTAATAGGACAGAACATTACGAAAGAGAAATTGAAATTCTAATAATAGAAAATAACGACAAGGTAACTATATTGAAGAACTCAAGAGAAAAAGTGAAGATTTTGAAGACGAAGTCTGTGAAACAGAATAAAGTTTTGTACTAGAAACCCCTAAAACGCCCACATATAATAAATGAACTTAAGTTATGAAGCTATAAGCAAAATGAGAGAAAACACCAATTTACTACAAGTCATAAATGAGGACTATGAATCAAAAGTGAAATAACTAGAAGAGGGCATTATAGAACTAACCGAAATGCGAAAAAGTATGTTGGCTTCAATCGAAGTTCTTACCAAGGAAAATGACTTATATTCTAATGAAATGAAAAAACTAGGAATGAATTTCATATTGTTACGAAATCGCACACTGGTGTAGTACCTGAATTCGACTCTGTTATATACTTGATATCAAAGTTAACATTTTGGAGAAGGCGCAGGGATTTCTTCGAACTGTTTACCATTAATTTGTGTGACCAGTCTCATCTAGACAATCCCAGGGAGTCGATTGTTTCTATGAGCCGCAATATAGAAGGATCCAGAAAAAAGGCACTTATATAAGAGAGGCTACCTCCCAACGGAGTTAGTTTATAATTTGATCTCGTGACATAAACAGTGTTTATATAAATTAGTGTAAGTGAATATACTGTCTATATGATGTGAATTAGTAAATATTTGAGTGAATAAATAAATTAAGAGAGTTGACATACCGTGTGTATAAATTTATCCCACCCATCGTAATAAAAACTTATAAATAAATAAGGAGAACATTACATTAGTGTCAGGTGTGAGGAAATATGAATAAATAGCTACGTAAAAATGGCCAAGAGACTAAGTGGCCTGAAAGAAACAGAGCTAAAGGCAGAATTAGAAAACCGTGAGTTGGAAAAACTCGGTAAGAAGAATGAATTAATAGAAAGACGTAAAATGGGACTGGTAAGTGACGGCTTAGATCCCGAAACATTGTTATTTAAAGACGAGACTTCCACCTTAATCTCGACAATTTCTGCCGATATTTCTACCATGAAGAATGCTATTTCTGCTAAGATGGACAAGAAGATTTCAAACATAAAGAACGATATGTCTGCTAACATGGATAAGATTTATGCTGATATCTTATTAATGAAAAGTGACATTGTTGCTGACGTTGAAAATGAAATTTCGTCTCTAAAATCGGATATTGATGATAAGATGAGAACGATGAACAAGAAAATAAAAACAGACATTAAAAATAAGATGACAAAGATAGACGAGAAAATCAAGGAGTTAGAGAGGCAGTTTTACCCGAGTCAAGGCTCCAATGTTCGACGGAAGGACATCGTGGACCAATTATGTGAAACAGTTTGAAGCAGCCGCTGGAGTGAATAATTGGTCCGACAGGGAGAAGGCAGTAAACTCAACCATCGCACTCCGGGAAGATACCTTAGATGTACTTCATAAGATACCACTTAAAGGAACGGATGACTTCGAGCAGTTGAAGAAGAGGTTGGACATGCGATATGGTCACGAACATCTAGAACATTTGTACTAATCCCAGCTGAAGAACCGAAGGCAGAAACGTGACGAAACCCTTCAAGAGTGTGAAGTGGATATTGCCCGATTAGTTAGATTCGTTTATCCATCAGCACCTGAGAACATAAAGGAATGTCTGGGTATCCAGGGTTTTATTAATGGCTTACGTGATCCCGATATACAGAGGACGCTTCGTTTAGCCCATCCCAAAACATTGGTCGATGCATTGACTGATGCTCTTGAATATGAAGCAGCAACGAAGGCTTCGGGTTATATCAAAGTTAGGACTATCCGAGAGGAAGGCGACGAAAACAGATTTGATCAGATCGTCAGTTTGATAAAAATATGTAGATGACGAAGTGAATTGCGAGAAATATACTCTGCTGGTAGACACAGGAGTAACTAGAACCATTATACGGCCAGAGATGAGATAATAATCCCAAAAGAAGAAGCTTCTACCAACGAGACTGCGACTACGCACCGCCACAGGTGAGAGTGCCAACATTTACAGGGAGACACAAATCTAATTGGGAATTGGCGCTGAAAAGTTCACGCATGCGATAATCGTAGCTGACATTGAAGGAGACGTGATTCTGGGAATTGACGTAATGAATCTACGTGATTTCTGATTGAACTTTAGAAACAGAACAATTAAAGTGGGATCCGATGAGGTATTCCTTCAACCATATTGAGGCAATACGGTATTGGCAGCTATACAGGAAGATACCGTTCACTCTGCACAAAGCGAAACCATAACAGTAGCGCGGCTACAGAAAATCATGGATGAAGGTACACGGGTAATGTTGAGAAGGATTGGTTACGTCGGCGAAGGAGATATCAGTACGTGTGATAAACGTAAACGATTACCCAATTACCATCAAGAAAGAAACCAAGATTGTATCCTGCGTATCAGTATCGTCTATAGTTCGCCAAACCAATGCAAATGACTCCAATGCTCGATTCGAGCAGATGCTGCTCAATTCTTGAATAGATCTGAGAAAAGAATGAGAGAATTTCTCTTGCAGTATTGAGATCTATTCGTAGCAAAAGGAGGCAAGACTGGTAGAACATCAGCCGTCAAACACAAAATTGATACTGGTAATGCCAAGCCAATTAGGCAATCGGCTCGAAGACTACCACGAGCGAAGAGGAAGCATAATTCGAGAGATGGTTGAAGAAAAAGTAATAGGACCATCTACTAGTGCATCAGTGTCTCCAGTAGTGCTCGTCAAAAGAAAGGGTGGAACTACGACATCCTGCGTGGACTACCGCTAGCTAAACAACGTGACGAAGAAAGACAGCTATCCTCTGCCTCGAATCGACAAAACGCTAGACACTTTTTCCGGCAGCAAACTGTTCTCTACCTTGGACCTGGAGTCTGGTTACTGGCAAGTAGAAATGAACCCAGAATTCAAAGAGAAGACAGGTTTTACCATCTGGATTATGGCAATCCAATGTCATGCTATTCGGGCTCTGTAATGCGCCCGCGACATTTGAAAAAATCATGCAAAATGTCTGAGAGGATTGTCTTGGAAGACATGTCTGGTCTATTTGGACGACATCGTAGTACTGGGGAAGACATTTGACGAACACCTGAAAAATTTGGATGATGTAGGTATTCAAATGACTCCAAGCTGCCTAGCTCATATTAAATGCAAACAAATGTCAGCTATTTCAAAACCAAGTCAACTATCTAGCTCATATAGTGAGCAATGAAGGAGTGGCGGTGGATCCAGATAAAATTGCTTCCATACAGCAATGGCCGCAACCAACCGACAAACGTCAAATTAGGAGTTTCCTTGGACTTTGCACATGCTATAGAAGATTTATAAGGAATATATTGCAAAGCTTCTAACTCGACTCATAGAAGAAACAAGAGGTTTTCCACTGGGACGAAAACTGTCAAACGGCTTTTGAAACCTTGAAGAGGCATTTAACCACGGCGTCAATATTAGGATATCCATTACCAGAAGAAGACTTTATTCTTGACACTGAAGCAAGCAACGTAGGAATTGGATGAGTACTCTCACAGATCCCAGCAGGACAAGAAAGAGTGTTGGGATAGTTCAGTAAAGTCCTCTCCAAATCAGAACGAACTTTTGGCAGTAGTGAAGTCCGTGGAACACTTTAACCAGTATCTTTATGGAAAGGAAGAAAGTTGTTAATCGGGCCTGATCCCGCAGCACTCAAGTGGTTAGTGCAGTCAAGAATCCCTAGGGCCAGATCACTAGATGGATTGAACAACTTCAAGTGAACGATTTCAACATATAACATCGAGCTGGTGTGAGTCACCGAAATGCCGACTCCCTGTTCAGACGGCCGTGCCCAACAGACTGTTCCCACTGCAACAAGCAGAATCTAGGGAATCTACCGTTTTAAAAACTACATTTGTCAATGTCGACCTACCTGGCAAGAATTGTCAAGATTTTCACCCACACTCAAGGCATATTGGGCTCAGTGGGACGATGGTTCTGAGATGAAGAGACATATAGTATCTCGAGAACAAAAGTAGCAGCGATACTAAGAAAGTTACACGACTGTTCATCAGGAGGTCATCCGGGAGTGAAGAAAATCCTTCAGTGAGTCCGTGAAAGGTTTAATTGGATGAACAGCTCTGACGATGTGAAGGACGGGTGTAAGAAATGCCCTTTCGAAAGAATTGCTTAGACATCGCTGGTTCATTTCCAAGGACAGAAAATGGTGGTAAATACATCCTGGCTGCAATGGATAATTTCACAAAGTGGGTGAAAATTTACGCGTTCTCGAATCAATAGACCACAATTGTCACGGATGTACTGATGAAAGAATGTGGAGTACCCTTGGAAATCCACAGCAATAGAGGAGGAAATTTCGAGAGTCAGGTATTCCAGGAAATTTGTGACAAGCTGAGAATGAAGAAGACTAGGACAATAGCGTTGCATCCACAGTCAAATTGAACGGTCGAAAGAATGAACAGGATCATTGGAAAACACATGTCCAAAGTAGTTTCCAGTCACCAGAGAGATTGGGACAAGTACCTTTCCCTATTCGCGTTGCCTTATCGATCGGACATAAATGAGTCCACGGGTGACACACCCGCGAAAATTATATTTGGACATGAAATGAAGCTTCCTTGTGTCCTGGAGTTTGGCTGCCAACCTAGCGAATATCTAACAGGAGACGTGAAGATTGAGAAGAAGGATGGACGATGTGCACGATTTGGTTCGAACGAATCTTCAAGTTGCCAGTGACCGAATGAGAAAACAATATGATACGCAGGTCACAGAAGGCTGATTCAAAGAAGGGGTAAAGTATGGTTACAGAACACGACAAGAAGAAAATAATTTTCTCCAAAATTACAGGAATCATGGGAAGGTCTATACTCAATCAAGAAGATGATCAACGACATCATCTATCACGTAAGCAAGATCCCCAATGGAAAACCGAGAGTAGTTCACCAGAACCGACAAGCGCCATTCGAAGGAAACCCTGCCAAATCAGAAGGGGTCCACCATCTACAACAATTCTTGAGAAAAAAACCCTTCCCTTGTTTGTCTATCTGAGTCTCATGTTAAAATATTCACAAAACAGAAGAGATAAAATTAAAAAAATCTAAATTACGAAATTTATATTTGAGTGAAATATAAGAAAAATATAATCTGGGTTCAATAGGTAAATCTCCACGTACCCGTCGGCATACGAGTGTTAAAGTTTTAAAAAAAATTGTTGTATTCGTTGCTGAAGATATTGTCTTTGAAATATTATTAGAAATATTTCCTGCATATCTGATGGTTTCATAAGTTTTCATTTCTACCGTTTGTTTAGGAAATATTAGTTGTAATACTCCTCTTTTTTATTGATTAGCTTATTTATCATATGTAATGGATAACCTACATATCTATACCAAAATAAAATATTTTTTGAAATATTACTTTCAAAGATTTCTCTTTCTAAATTGTCCATAAAAATGTTTGCCAAAATATAATCAATGTTCTTGATTTCAAAATTCAAAGAGTTAATATTGTACTTGATTATTCAATTTACCGAAAACCAACACACACTGATGTGACAATTCCATATAGTTCCAATCACCCCATGACACATAAACTAGCGGCATATAATTCAATGATACATAGAGCATTTTCAGTTCCTAAGAACAAATGTAATTTTGATAGAGAGATTAATACAATTAGACAAATAGCAACATCCAACGGTTATCAATTACATATGATAAATAAGCTAATTAATAAAAAAGGGGAAAAGTGGCATTACAACTAATATTTGCTGAATGAACTGAAGAAATGAAAACTCATAGAACCATCACATATGTAGGAAATATTTCTAATAATATTTCAAAGATAATATATTTAGCAACGAATACAACAATTTCTTTTTAAACAGAAAGTACATAATTGATAAATGTAAAAACAAAAATACCACCTTCAAAGGAATCAGGTATATATAAACTCAAATGTCGAGAATGTAGTGCTGTGTATTTGGGTCAGAAGTGAATTGCGAGAAATATACTCTGCTGGTAGACACAGGAGTAACTAGAACCATTATACGGCCAGAGATGAGATAATAATCCCAAAAGAAGAAGCTTCTACCAACGAGACTGCGACTACGCACCGCCACAGGTGAGAGTGCCAACATTTACAGGGAGACACAAATCTAATTGGGAATTGGCGCTGAAAAGTTCACGCATGCGATAATCGTAGCTGACATTGAAGGAGACGTGATTCTGGGAATTGACGTAATGAATCTACGTGATTTCTGATTGAACTTTAGAAACAGAACAATTAAAGTGGGATCCGATGAGGTATTCCTTCAACCATATTGAGGCAATACGGTATTGGCAGCTATACAGGAAGATACCGTTCACTCTGCACAAAGCGAAACCATAACAGTAGCGCGGCTACAGAAAATCATGGATGAAGGTACACGGGTAATGTTGAGAAGGATTGGTTACGTCGGCGAAGGAGATATCAGTACGTGTGATAAACGTAAACGATTACCCAATTACCATCAAGAAAGAAACCAAGATTGTATCCTGCGTATCAGTATCGTCTATAGTTCGCCAAACCAATGCAAATGACTCCAATGCTCGATTCGAGCAGATGCTGCTCAATTCTTGAATAGATCTGAGAAAAGAATGAGAGAATTTCTCTTGCAGTATTGAGATCTATTCGTAGCAAAAGGAGGCAAGACTGGTAGAACATCAGCCGTCAAACACAAAATTGATACTGGTAATGCCAAGCCAATTAGGCAATCGGCTCGAAGACTACCACGAGCGAAGAGGAAGCATAATTCGAGAGATGGTTGAAGAAAAAGTAATAGGACCATCTACTAGTGCATCAGTGTCTCCAGTAGTGCTCGTCAAAAGAAAGGGTGGAACTACGACATCCTGCGTGGACTACCGCTAGCTAAACAACGTGACGAAGAAAGACAGCTATCCTCTGCCTCGAATCGACAAAACGCTAGACACTTTTTCCGGCAGCAAACTGTTCTCTACCTTGGACCTGGAGTCTGGTTACTGGCAAGTAGAAATGAACCCAGAATTCAAAGAGAAGACAGGTTTTACCATCTGGATTATGGCAATCCAATGTCATGCTATTCGGGCTCTGTAATGCGCCCGCGACATTTGAAAAAATCATGCAAAATGTCTGAGAGGATTGTCTTGGAAGACATGTCTGGTCTATTTGGACGACATCGTAGTACTGGGGAAGACATTTGACGAACACCTGAAAAATTTGGATGATGTAGGTATTCAAATGACTCCAAGCTGCCTAGCTCATATTAAATGCAAACAAATGTCAGCTATTTCAAAACCAAGTCAACTATCTAGCTCATATAGTGAGCAATGAAGGAGTGGCGGTGGATCCAGATAAAATTGCTTCCATACAGCAATGGCCGCAACCAACCGACAAACGTCAAATTAGGAGTTTCCTTGGACTTTGCACATGCTATAGAAGATTTATAAGGAATATATTGCAAAGCTTCTAACTCGACTCATAGAAGAAACAAGAGGTTTTCCACTGGGACGAAAACTGTCAAACGGCTTTTGAAACCTTGAAGAGGCATTTAACCACGGCGTCAATATTAGGATATCCATTACCAGAAGAAGACTTTATTCTTGACACTGAAGCAAGCAACGTAGGAATTGGATGAGTACTCTCACAGATCCCAGCAGGACAAGAAAGAGTGTTGGGATAGTTCAGTAAAGTCCTCTCCAAATCAGAACGAACTTTTGGCAGTAGTGAAGTCCGTGGAACACTTTAACCAGTATCTTTATGGAAAGGAAGAAAGTTGTTAATCGGGCCTGATCCCGCAGCACTCAAGTGGTTAGTGCAGTCAAGAATCCCTAGGGCCAGATCACTAGATGGATTGAACAACTTCAAGTGAACGATTTCAACATATAACATCGAGCTGGTGTGAGTCACCGAAATGCCGACTCCCTGTTCAGACGGCCGTGCCCAACAGACTGTTCCCACTGCAACAAGCAGAATCTAGGGAATCTACCGTTTTAAAAACTACATTTGTCAATGTCGACCTACCTGGCAAGAATTGTCAAGATTTTCACCCACACTCAAGGCATATTGGGCTCAGTGGGACGATGGTTCTGAGATGAAGAGACATATAGTATCTCGAGAACAAAAGTAGCAGCGATACTAAGAAAGTTACACGACTGTTCATCAGGAGGTCATCCGGGAGTGAAGAAAATCCTTCAGTGAGTCCGTGAAAGGTTTAATTGGATGAACAGCTCTGACGATGTGAAGGACGGGTGTAAGAAATGCCCTTTCGAAAGAATTGCTTAGACATCGCTGGTTCATTTCCAAGGACAGAAAATGGTGGTAAATACATCCTGGCTGCAATGGATAATTTCACAAAGTGGGTGAAAATTTACGCGTTCTCGAATCAATAGACCACAATTGTCACGGATGTACTGATGAAAGAATGTGGAGTACCCTTGGAAATCCACAGCAATAGAGGAGGAAATTTCGAGAGTCAGGTATTCCAGGAAATTTGTGACAAGCTGAGAATGAAGAAGACTAGGACAATAGCGTTGCATCCACAGTCAAATTGAACGGTCGAAAGAATGAACAGGATCATTGGAAAACACATGTCCAAAGTAGTTTCCAGTCACCAGAGAGATTGGGACAAGTACCTTTCCCTATTCGCGTTGCCTTATCGATCGGACATAAATGAGTCCACGGGTGACACACCCGCGAAAATTATATTTGGACATGAAATGAAGCTTCCTTGTGTCCTGGAGTTTGGCTGCCAACCTAGCGAATATCTAACAGGAGACGTGAAGATTGAGAAGAAGGATGGACGATGTGCACGATTTGGTTCGAACGAATCTTCAAGTTGCCAGTGACCGAATGAGAAAACAATATGATACGCAGGTCACAGAAGGCTGATTCAAAGAAGGGGTAAAGTATGGTTACAGAACACGACAAGAAGAAAATAATTTTCTCCAAAATTACAGGAATCATGGGAAGGTCTATACTCAATCAAGAAGATGATCAACGACATCATCTATCACGTAAGCAAGATCCCCAATGGAAAACCGAGAGTAGTTCACCAGAACCGACAAGCGCCATTCGAAGGAAACCCTGCCAAATCAGAAGGGGTCCACCATCTACAACAATTCTTGAGAAAAAAACCCTTCCCTTGTTTGTCTATCTGAGTCTCATGTTAAAATATTCACAAAACAGAAGAGATAAAATTAAAAAAATCTAAATTACGAAATTTATATTTGAGTGAAATATAAGAAAAATATAATCTGGGTTCAATAGGTAAATCTCCACGTACCCGTCGGCATACGAGTGTTAAAGTTTTAAAAAAAATTGTTGTATTCGTTGCTGAAGATATTGTCTTTGAAATATTATTAGAAATATTTCCTGCATATCTGATGGTTTCATAAGTTTTCATTTCTACCGTTTGTTTAGGAAATATTAGTTGTAATACTCCTCTTTTTTATTGATTAGCTTATTTATCATATGTAATGGATAACCTACATATCTATACCAAAATAAAATATTTTTTGAAATATTACTTTCAAAGATTTCTCTTTCTAAATTGTCCATAAAAATGTTTGCCAAAATATAATCAATGTTCTTGATTTCAAAATTCAAAGAGTTAATATTGTACTTGATTATTCAATTTACCGAAAACCAACACACACTGATGTGACAATTCCATATAGTTCCAATCACCCCATGACACATAAACTAGCGGCATATAATTCAATGATACATAGAGCATTTTCAGTTCCTAAGAACAAATGTAATTTTGATAGAGAGATTAATACAATTAGACAAATAGCAACATCCAACGGTTATCAATTACATATGATAAATAAGCTAATTAATAAAAAAGGGGAAAAGTGGCATTACAACTAATATTTGCTGAATGAACTGAAGAAATGAAAACTCATAGAACCATCACATATGTAGGAAATATTTCTAATAATATTTCAAAGATAATATATTTAGCAACGAATACAACAATTTCTTTTTAAACAGAAAGTACATAATTGATAAATGTAAAAACAAAAATACCACCTTCAAAGGAATCAGGTATATATAAACTCAAATGTCGAGAATGTAGTGCTGTGTATTTGGGTCAGACCCTTAAAAATTTTGAAATCCGATACAGTGAACACTTACGAGCATACAGATTAAAACAACCAGATAAATCCCATTACGCAAAACATCTACTTGACACCAATCATGCATTGACACATAACACAGAACTAGAAGTAATATATATTTGTGATAAGAAGCAAGAACTGGATTTCCTTGAAGAGTTGGAAATTAGAAGACACTTAAGAAACCTACAATATGAAGTCGTCAATAAACAGATAAATCTAGGGAGTTCTCCATTATTAAACTGTCTCCTTAAGTGATAATTGTAAAGATCAGCAGATATGTTTTTCCTGGTTTTCTATAGCATTGCACAGTTATACTGATCTTAATTGGAAAAATGATATCCAGGATGTCAGCATAGGGCTAATAATATCTAAGCTTCAATATTTGTAATATCACATCTTCTTTTTCTATTAACATATATTAAGTCAATCACAAGGTAGGTCACTTCTTGGTCTAGACAAAAATAACTACTAAACATCAAGTAGGCATTAAATGAAATGTAACTTCTGTCATTCTGACGATGATATTCATAATTGTTTCAATTATGATTTTTTTAGAATTTTCAACATTTTCCATTATATTACGGAATTAGCTAGAAACATTGAGTTTCATTTAAAACAGTAATAAAATGCCATTTGTTGTTCAATATGTTATAAAGCCCAAATCAAACTAAATATTAGAAGATTGAGATTGCGCATTCAAGATTGAAAATTTACCAATCTTTAGAAGAAATCTTATAATTTTCGTATTGGATTAGTCAAATTACATTCTCCATTTCGCAATCTCAAGAACAATAATAACTGCGCATTAGCAAGCGTTCCAACTGTTCCCCTCTTTTTAAAATCCCTAATAATTTCGTCACTGCGTTAAAAAATCCCCAATTTGAGGAAAAATCGCCACCTTTGGCAACACTGGCTTGAACTGTGTTATTCCATAGACAAATCGAATAAGTATTACTTTCTCAATGGTTTATTAACGTGTTAAAAAAGAGTATATAAATATTGAGTAAAATGAATAGAGAATTAAAATCTATAATTTATATTTAATCCTTTCACTTGTGCTAAATAATGTATATACCGATTATACCATTCAGTATATATCGGATGATATTCGGCAACATATTTTCCATTTCGATCGTAATTAAACATTTTCATACTCGTTTATCAATATAATTATTGACAGGTTACTTTTTCATTTACGTAGCGTGTACTCAATTAAATGTAGGTTGTATATATGCATTTTATTTGCAAGAAGCTCCAATTTTGACGCTGGAACACCTTTCTCATGGACGCTACAAATCTGAACGTTCCATTAGTCACGTGACAGCTTTTGACGCTTGTTTTTTGAGCTTCTGGCTCTGGACGCTGGAATCTCAAGAATGAGCTTCAAGAGCTGTCACGTGGCTAAAATTTATAGCTTCCATGAAAAAGGTATTCCAGCGTCAAAATTAGAGCGTCTTGCAAATAAAATACATATACAACCTAAATTTAATTGGTCCTGTTAATAATTATGTTGATAGGCAAGTGTAAAAATGTCAAATGACGATCGATATGGAAAATATGTTGCCGAATAGCATCAAAAATATACTGAATGGTATAATCGGAATATACAATATTTAGCAAAAGTGTAAGGATTGAATATAAATTATAGATTCCAATTCTTCATTGATTTTACTCAATATTTATATACTCTTTGTTAACACTTTAATATACCATAGAGCAAATAATACTTATTGGAGTTGTCTATGGAGTAACACAGTTCAAGCCACTGTTACCAAGGCGAAATTATTAGGGATTTCAAATTTTATTGGCAGAAAGTGAAAACCTAGTGAATTTGCCTACTTTTCATTAAGTAAGGTACCAAGTTATATTCTGTTTATTTGTGATAAAATATAGAAGACTGTTTTAATTTTGAAGTTGTTATGTGGATTGAAAAAATTGTATCTCGATTATATATAATAAAAATTTCATTTGTACAAGTTTTGTTACATTTAATTTAATATGTTGGGAATTATCAAATCACGGTTGAGGATGTAAATATTTTTCGCCTGGCAACTCTGGTTGAAGCTGAAAATCGACGCTGAAAGTTAGTTTAAAACGAACTTCCTAAAGCGACGCTAAAACTGCACATTTCGTCATGTGATCGCCGATTTAAGCGTCAAAATCTGAGCTTCGAGCGTCACGTGAAATTGTACATTAACACATGTATCACGCGGCGCAAGATCGGATCAGAGGTAAAACTATTTCCCAAGAAATTATTATGTTAAATATTCAAGCTCATTGAAGTACATCTCCAATTCCATTGTCGCTTATGAATACTCAACACTATCGACAGTTGCCAATCCATGGCGTCTAATCGTCCTCTACTACTACAGCGAAAGTCAGTGTGATACAAGATATAATGCCAACTTGAGCAGAAGGGTCCAGCTGAAAATTGGTCCAGATGTATTATTAAAATTCTTTAGTCAAATAATAATAATATGGTTGAGATACTTATTCTAATTGATTGATGACCTATGTGATAAAACCAGATGTATTCGACTAATAAAAGTGGGGCTAAATTCATTATTATTGTCATACAATTTTCATATTACTTCGAGCACAAATATTCCGTAAAAATATCCCTATAAATTGAGAGATAGCTGCCATATTATCAGAATGGCGATATTAAACGTTTATAAGCTATACATAAAAGTATGATTGAAATATGTTTAGAAAGTAATATCCGTGTTTACATATATGAAGTGAAATGTGACCTTCAGAACGTAAGTACTGATAATAAAATAATTCTTTTATTGACTAACAAGCCAGTATTTCACGTTTATTAAACATCTATTAAATTGAATAGTAGTAGACAGCTTAATCGAATTACTAATTACTCCAACTTCCCACTAGTAATAACATCGGTAAATAAATAAATAAGAGAATTATGAGGTTTATAAGTGATAGCTTTTCGTCTGCTATGAAATAATAATTCCAAATGAATATCCTTCGATGACAAAAATATATCAAATTAGTATTTGTTGAACTAATTGCATTGATCTGAAGAATATAACAATATATATTTGATCTAATGGAAATTAAGAGCTATGTGTAAAGAATAATTGATTGAATCATGAGTGATTAAAATACCGAATGCAGGCAAGTGTTACAATTTTCCTCCTTCCATGAAGCTTTACTAGGGAAAGGGTTTAGTTTTACAAAAGAAAATAATATTTGACAGCATGCAGTGAAGACGGGTGTGGTTCACTTTTTTATAATTATTTAAGATACTAATATGTAGGGCGCCATCCGATTATTCCCAAGCCTAATCGGTACACTTCTTCCCGAAAAATTGGAAAAATCGGGAAGTGAAAGTAGACTTGTCTTCAGAAAAATACAGTGTTTTAATGAGATTAAATCACAGTTTTAACATAAAAATTGTGTAAGGGATTTACCTCTGGCGATTAACAAAAATTTTAATGGGGAAATATAATAGTTCTTACAAAAAAAAGGTAAGAGTCTGAAATAAAACAAGTTATCTAAAAAAAATTGGCAAGGAACATTTACTTCTTGGGATAGCTGCAACTCCATACGAAAATTATATGTCTAGTTATAACAGCATACATAAAATACATTAATAACCATACAAATAATATGATCCTAGTTACAAGAATACATTTAATAAAAAAATTACTTTCTCAAGAAACCTGTCTTCCGGGTTCTTCCAACGGCTTCCTTAAGAAACCTGTTTTCTGGCTTCTTCCGACGTTTCCAAGCGATAGCACAAGCCGGTGAAAGCTGTCACCCTGACAGGAAGAACTGAGTCTTCCGGTAGGAGGACTCCAGCCAGCAAAAAAAACGTCTCACAGCGAAATCCAGTGAGGAAAAGACACCCCAAATTCCATCCACACAGCGAGAGCTTCGCACTAGCAACAAAGAAAATTCGATATGGGCATAAGCCCCTCGACTATAACACAACTCGTCAAAAATAATAATTTGAAATTGTTAGATTTAAACCAAGGAAATAATTACCTCTAGTTATTAGGAGGGCCAAACTACACGTGGCGTCCACGATGTCCCCAAGATGGCGGAATAGAGTCTTGAAATAATCCGTGGGTTTCGAGTCAATCCTACTTAAAACTCATCCAAATCGACCCGATCGCACTCGAAAATTACATCAAGTCTTCCTGGTATAATCCCTTAACGGATGGCTTACAACGATCCAACTCCAACAATCGCCACACTTACCCAGGAGCAACTTCTCAAAAATTGCTACTATTCCAAACGCCAAAGGAAAAAATGAGACTGAACGCGCCATATATAGCGCATATTTCTCCCAAACCACGAACTTCAAAAATCCACTCCGTGGAACGAGCCAATAGCGCCTCAGGAGCTTTATGAAAATACAAGTAATAATGTCAAAACAAGCAGTATACAGAGTTGCCTAAATAGTAGACTCGTTTATCGGAGAACGGAGTTCAGAGTTGCCTACAACTGGAAACGAATTGAAAAATCTCCCCCTTCCCCACAGAAAAATGTACAGAAAAAATTCCCCTCAAATTTTCTTTTGCGCTAGCCATAACAACCCTATCTTTACCAAAAAACTCAAAATAAGCTAAAAATCACCCCTATAGCATCAAATCCCTTAAAAAGGATCACGTTTTTTTCAAGCTCTCACCCACCACTCGAAAATACCAGAACCAATGGCCGCCCGAGACAATTTTAGGGGAGACCTCGCGAGGGATGGAAAATCGCGTCGTGGTCCGATCCCTAAACCACACACTATACCTTGTAACGGGTAGTCAATGACACCCGAACCAATGATTGGTAGGCTTCACCTATTATCGGTCACCCGCGTTCGATAATTAAGCCAAAAACGTAAAAATACAACAAATTTTCATTTTAGGACGCACCACGGAGGCTCGAGCAACCACCCACCGAACTGTAGCATCGTCACCACTAAAACGGATATACTAATACTAAGGGACATTTATCTGACTGGTAGCCTCGACACAGTACTGCTGCGGAATCTCTAGAGAAACAGACGAAAACATTTTGGTACAAATGCAGTAGCAAACCCGCCGCCTACAGAGCAATCTGACCCCCCCCCTCCCCACGTCATACCCTGAAAACATATTTACCACTAAAGGTCGATTCTCTCATCCACTAGACTATACATCTATGACGAAACTTTCTTTTTTACCATGAAAGGACCTAACTATCAAGGAGCCAATATTTTTGTGAAATACTTCGCAGCATCTGACAAAGCAAAGTTGCGCCTCCAAACTAACTGACCAGTAAGAAACTCCTCCTTACGCCGACGCAAATTTTAAGTCTTCTCGCACTTCCGAGAAGCTTTTTCTAAACGAATCCTAACATCAGTAAACAAATCTTGCAAGCCCTGTGAACGATCTTTCATTGACTTCCCAGATATCTCAGTCCCAGAATCCCTAAGATTGTCTTTCCTCTCAAACTCCTCACCATTCACAATCATACTTCTGCCAAAATTCACGAAATATGGATTTTAATCTGTTGACTCGTGGTAGGCGATGGGGGTGGCATCCCACTTTCTGCGATTATCCGTTATATAAGTTGCCAACATAGTCTTAAGTGTACGATTATACATTTCCGATGGGTTAGCTTGTGGATGATATAAGGCGTTATACCTCACTGTTACTCCATAGGTTCGTAATAAATTCGTAAATTCACGGGAGGTGTACTGAACCCCATTATCGTAAAAAAGTAAACGTGGGACACCAAAAACAAGAAAAATCTCTTCTTCAATTTTCCAAACGACATGAATAGCTTTAGATTAACGCAATGGAAACACCAACGTAAACTTACTAAACAAATCCATGACTACTAGAATGAACTTAAAACCCTGAGTCGATCTTGGGAAAGGTCCCATAATATCGGTAGCTATAATCTCCCAAGGTTGTGTAGCTTTAGGTTGAGGAGTCATCAACCCTTTTGGTTTCCCTGATTCTACTTTATGAGAAGCGCACAATGAACAATTTCTGACATATCTGGCCACATCACACTTCAATTTGGGCCAAAAGTATCTCACTAATACGTTTGAAGGTTTTCAGAACACCCATATGACCTGCTAAAGGACTATCGTGACATTCTCAGAGTACACCTATACAAAGACCTTACAGAACTACCTCTTTCCAGTTTTCTACATTCGTTGGACGGACATACTTTCCACAACTTTCCACCTGTAATCTTCCATTGGGAATATTTCAGAGGATTCGCCATTACATTGCGACAGAGCTTATACCAGCGATCACCACTACGAGGAGGTTCGACTTCCTCTAAGGCATTCAACGCAGGAACGGACCGAAACAGCAGATCTAGAACAACATGTTCTTTACCTTTTCGATGGACAATTTTAAAATTATACTGTCAAAGTCTTACAGCCCAACGGCCAACCTACCGGTAGGATCCTTCAAATTCTGTAGCCATACCAAGGATGCGTGATCGGTAACAATTGTAAATGGGACACCTTCCAGATAGGGACGCAGTTTCTCCACAGCCCACAACACAGCTGACATTCCCTTTCTGTCGTAGAATAATTTCTCTTCGTCGACTCAGAGATCTACTCAAGAAACTAATCACCCTATCACCATCCGGGGACGTTTGTAGTAATACGGCTCCCAATCCATAACATGAACTATCACATTGGACAACGAACGGCAAAGAATATTCCGGACAAATAAATACCGGAGCGGAAACTAGACATTCCCTAATCCGCTCAAAGGACTCTTCACACTCCTTAGTCCAAATGAATTTCCTTCCCTTCTTCAGTAGAGCCGTAATTGGCGATAACAGTGTCGCAAAATCTGGTATAAAACGGCGGTTCCATGAAAACGTACCTAAAATACCACGTACTTCTTTGACTGATGTTGGTGTGGGTATATTCAGCATAGCCGTAACCTTGTCACCATCCACATGTAACCCATTCCTATCGACAACGTGACCTAAATACTTCAGCTCTGGCCTACAAAACTGACATTTTTCCCAGCTAACCGTTAATTTGGTTTCCCGAAGTCGCTCAAACACTTCCTCCAGGATTCTAAGATGTTCCTCGAATGTTTCAGATATAATAACAACATCATCTAAGTACGTGAACACATGAGGTTCTAACTCAGGACCATGAACACGATCAATTAACCTTTGCCATGTAGCAGGAGCGTTCTGCAATCCGAACGGCAATCTACGAAACTGGAAAATTCCCCGACCGGGAACAGTAAACGCCGTGAACTGTCTGTATGATTCTGCAACTGGAACCTGCCAATAAGCCGACTTCATATCTATCGTGGACAGATAATGAGCATTCCTAAGTTTGTCGAGAATGCTTGAGATAAAAGGTAGAGGAAAACTATATCTTTCTGTCACTGCGTTTAACTTTCTAAAATCGACACAAAACCTATACTTCACTGGTTCTCCTTCCGTAATTTTTTTTTCAACCAAAAGAATAGGCGAGTACCAAGCACTATTCGACTTCTCTACCACCCCTTGTTCTAACATCTCATCTAATTCTCGATTAATATGAGCCTGGATCACAAGAGATACTGGATAGTACCTCTGTTTAATAAGAACTGCCCTACAAACAATAACGTGTTCCGCGATATCTGTACAACCCAAGTGAGTACCCATAAGACTACGATTCCGACTCACGACAGTGTCTAGACGCTCCTTCTGCATCTCTGATAGAATGGTCTCACCACAACGCTGTTCTATAGCGCTAACTCGAACTGGAGTATCCGAAAAATACCATTCATTATTCCTAAGATCTGGGACCATGACCATAATCCGCCAAAAATCGGATCCCAGTATCCAACTATGACATACATCTAAAACAACCAACACAGGCCAGACACGTAATCGTTTTCTAACTACGAAAGACTCTAAACATTCACTCTAAACTTGACACATTTGTACATTGGCTACTCTGCAACTAGACCTCTTCGAAGTATCCAACTTAAGCCCTAAGCTATGTAGACATTTCCAACCTACACTACCTACAATAGTTTTCGAAGCTCCAGAATCCAACAGCCCCAAAATCACTCTACCAAAAACTTGAACTCTCAAATAAGGACGTTCATAAGCATGATCTAAAATAAAATCTAAAATTGGACGTACATCGGTCGAATCTACAGCAGCAACACCTTTTCGACCAGTTAATCGCGCTGACTTCCATTTCCCTGTTGATTACATTATGAACGAGTCCAAACAGTAAAGCCCTCTTTCTTACATTTGAAACAGTAGCACTTATTGTTCCTTGCTAGGCACCCAATGGCTTTATGTCCTGGCTGTTGACAACGATAACAAACCAATTTTGGAGGAACCACTGGAAGTGATTTTGAACCTGACGAGAAACGCTCAACACTAGCACCGCTACAACTCGCAGCATCAACCTCAACAAACGCCAAGTCCCTTTCCAATATATTCGACCTTCTAGCATTCGGCTCTACATAATTTCGAATGTTATCCCTACGATCCTCCATAAGTCTGCAAGAAATTCGAAGCTCTTCCAATGTTGTAGGTGATGGATCCCTTAACCGATCCTAATAGAAAGGATGTAAATTTCTCAATATAATCGAGACAACGTAACCTACTAAAGTAGCTATTAATTATAGCCAAATATACACCAATCGTTTCTGAAGGATGTTGTGTTCGCCTCCTCAATTCTTCAAAAAGAGACTCTCCATGGTAAGCAGACAAGTATTCCCTACGAAATTCTTCTACCAAAGCACTCGAACTATTTACCCTACCATGAACGTCTTTATAAAACTGGTAAGCAGCACCACTAAACAAATCAATACCAGACTTCTTCCTGAATGCGGCGAGCTATACGAAGTTGTTCCACCATTTCGAAGAAGGCAGACACTGACATGGACTTTAAACTTCCCGAAAATTTTTCAAGTCCCCACTTATAAGGGGGTATCATCGCCGACGATGAAGAATTTGAAACACGCACTGATGGATCTGGAGCAGCCGATCGTACCGGAGATGAAGTGGTAGCTTGATTTACCCCAACCTGAAAAGATTTACTTAAAGCACCACAAACTACCATCGCTGTAGGTATGTGTTCAGTAGGAGTAGGATTCAGTTTTCCATGCAGTTGTTCTGGAAGAGCCAATGGCTTAGCAAAAAGAGAAGGCTTTCCGGCTATATTTGCATCATTTCCATTAGGGTCCATCTTATCTATCCTCCCCAGGATATGGTTCAACTGAGTCTGCAACCTCGCCGCCTTTGCACTTCCTGCCGTACCTTGGAAATCCGCAATACTAGTAGCAATATCATTACACTTCTCACTAACCGCGGTTTGACAATCCTGAAACGAAAAAGGATTCGACGGATACCTAAAACTCTCATTCAAACTTTCCCTCCTGAGGGTAGCAGCCAAAACAGACCTCATCTCCTCGACTATGCCCGTATCCACTCCACGAACCACGTATTCCAGTTCATCTGTCCTTAAATATTTCACTATCAGTTTACCACTACTAGCCATAATGAACGTGCAAGAGAGACAATCAATATGATAAAAGTATATAATAAACGTATAGGAGAGATACCCCGTATATTGTAGATGTTGAATATGCCAAACGTATGAAAGCGAAAAAATTAATATATCCTAAATTTCACATGCATATATGAGAGACAATCAGTATGTATAATAAAGAAATATCGAATCTAATGTACGTATAGTAAATAGGGCCAGTAGATTCTAAATGAACGTATAAAAGAGAAAACTAGTATACTTTATAATATAAGAGAGATAATCAGTATAATACACTTAATACAAATGGTGAATACATAAAAGAGACAATCAGTATAGTATAAATATGATCGGCGCATAGCATGAGAAAATCGGCATAATACAAATTCCAAATACACTTACATAAGACAATCGGTATAATATAAATTCCAAATACACGTAAATAAGACAATCGGTAAATATAAATTCCAAATAAGATATTCAATTGTTATTTATGAATTTTATACCTACTGCTGTTTAAAAGAAACAATTTATTGATGCCTCATATTACCTATTTAAAGCACACCTCAGCGTGTTTAAATCGAACTTTCAAACACGCGCGTTCTTTAAAGTCCCTATGGTAACAACAACAACTCGAGAAACGTAAGTATCAATGACAACTTTTTTTATTATTTTTTAAATTGTATATTTTCATTGTGAACCAATGTCTCATTTGGGTTTTTCTGCAAAATTTATTTATATATTCATATATACATTGTATCCTTTTAAATATAAATAAAGAGACTTTTTGATTATTGATCTGACAGCAGTACCTCGTAACGTCAAATAAAAATAAATACTATTTGGGATGGACTTTCACGAAACTTGACTGGGTATCGAGGACGGACTTTTATGAAATGAAACTTAGCTGGGCATCGAGGACGGACTTCCATTTTTTTGTAGTTATATTATAATAATAGTATTTTATGATTTAAAAGTGCACCAATAAAAAAATAGCGTAAAGTATTCGTGGATAACAGATCTTCCAAACACTTGCTCTATTTCAACCACTCCGGCGGCGCCGTCGTGCTTAAAAAATCGCGCGTGTTTGAAAGACCTCTTTATCCACTTGAACTTTAATATACTATTTTTTAACTGATGCCTCATATTACCTATTTAAAACATGAATTATATCAACGATTCATATGGAAACCGATGAGTTGCTCTTCCACGGTGTAAGATGCAGATCCCGTAATCAGCATAAAAATTATATATATATATATATATATATATATATATATATATATATATATATATATATACATATATATATATATATATATATATATTTATATAAATATATATATATATATATATATATATATATATATATATATATAAAATTACTTGTTGTAGATAAAGTTAGTCAGTTACTAGATTTCATTTTGTAAAATAAACGTTTTTAAAAAGAGTATTTCGAGTTAGTAATTTGAAAGTGGCGCAGTCAGTAGGATATTCAGAATTAATACGTATCGAACGCGTTAATTTTCGTTTTAACGATTGACTGAATATCGGAATCTACGAACTTAGTTGTTTTGTGCAAGTGGAAGTTTAGAGTGGCTCCTAGAACGTCAGGAAGCCCAGTGTATCACACACCGAAACGATCCCAAGCACGAAGAAGTCCATCAACGGGAATTGGAACGACAATAGTCCAATTTTGCAGAGATATTCATCTGAGGAAGACAAAAATTGCCGAACCGGAGTATATCTCTATAGGAAAGCTTGAAATATTTCTTCACTTATTACTGTAAGTACAATAAATTTTTATGTCTGAAGTTGACCAATTATCAAACATACTTCAAAGTTTAAAATTAGATTCTTCAACTGACTCACTTATTTTAAATCAAAGTTCAATTAATAATAATTTAATCATGGCCGAATTTAGACCAGAATATCTAAAATGTGTGCCAGATTTCGATTGCAATCCAAATGATTTGAACAGATATCTAAGTGTCTGTAAATCATTAATTGATTCATTTTACAAAATGGACACACCAAATTGTTTCCAAAATGTGTATTTATTGAATTGTCTAATATCTAAATTAACTGGTAATGCTAAATTAGTCGTAAGTATACAAAATGTATCTACTTGGAACGAGTTAAGAGATATTTTAACGAGAAATTTCGCAGATCAGAGAGACGAAACTTGTCTAAATAGGGATTTAGTAATGATGAGACAACAATCAAATGAAAAACCACAGCAATTCTATGATAGAGTTTTAAACATTCTCAATCTTTTGTGTAGTTATGTAGACGTTCATGAAATCGAAAATTACTCAAAAATTTTAAATAGAAATTTATATAATAATGTAGCTTTAACAACATTTTTATCAGGACTCAAAGAACCGTTAGGTACAACTATTAGATGCATGAAACCAAATAATTTAGCCGAAGCTTTACAATATGTTTTAAAAGAAGACAATGTACATTATTTCCAAAATTTCACTCATAAAACAAATATAAAGCAACCGCAATAGTAGGGTATGGGGGACCCTAGACCAAGGTCATATGACGTCACGACCACGCCCCATGACGTCACGTGACCACGCCCCATGACGTCACGTGACCACGCCCCATGACGTCACGTGACCACGCCCCATGACGTCACGTGACCATGCCCTATGACGTAACTGTCCTCTGTCATCTGTCACATGTGTCATCTGTCACACGTGTCATCTGTCACACGTGTCATCTGTCACGTCAACCCCGCCACGTGTGCCAACTGTCAAATGTATGCCCCCCATATGTTCTGTGATATCATATTCTTTATTATATGTCTATGTGCCCGTATGTACGTTCCGTCGTATGTGTCATCCGTTTGTCTATGTGCCGTACGTTCCGTCGTATGTGCCATCCGTCAAATGTCTCATCTGTCATACGTGACGTACGTGCCGTATGGCCATCCGTCAAATGTCTCATATGTCATACGTGACGTGCGTGCCGTATACGTTCCTCCTTGCCATCTATCGTCGTCAACCAACATTATCCAATAACAGTTACCTTGTCCTGCCATCTATCGTCGTAGTCGTAAACCTACATTATCCATTAGGTGTCGGTAATACAGTTACCTTATCCTGCCATCTATCGTCGTCGTTGTAACCTACATTATCCAATATGTGTCGGAAATACAGTTACCTTGCCATCTATTGTCGTCATTGCCAAAGCGGCACAAACAAATATCTACTTGTTATTCAGAGTGCCAAAACGGCCGTGGGTAGCTGGGGTAGCGAAGCTACTTTTTCCGTATACTGCGCATATTTTCCGTTACATATAGGCCTAAAAAGACACATTTCGATATTCTGCGCAGGTCCCAAAGGCGTTTCCCCCATATCTTTGTTATTATTTGTCGGATTGGAGTCTACTAAACGGCAATATGATTTTTAGAATATTAGCGTACACATAATGTACAGAAACAGATGCCATTAGGGCACTAACGTATATCTTTGGTATTATTGGTCGGATTGGAGACAAATAAACGTTATTATATTTGTTAGATTATTATCGTATACAGGATGTGCAAAAGAGATGCCATTAGGGCACTAGCACATATCTCTGCTATTATTGGTAAGATTGAAGTCGATCAAATGCGCGCTGGAAGATGGACTTATACCAATAACAGAACCAATTTCGTAACAACATAATGATTGTAAAGTTATGCGGCTTAGAGGACTGCGATGGAAATTCTTAACTTGTTAAAAAAGAAATATGTGGTTCTTTTAATAGTTATATACGTGGAAAGTTTGGCGAATTGGTTTCTGTAAAACACGGTGTTAAGGCTAAGTTGTCTTTCCTCTTACTAACTAATAACAAAGTAGAATTGACGGCCGTTAAACTCGATAGGCTACTTAAAGAAATACCAAATTTCCGACAAACAACTTTTTTTAACTTTTGCATCAAAGAAGAGTACAAGGAAAGGTGCAACGTTATTGTAAACAACGATAAAACAGTTGACAAAGATTTCCTCACTTGACTCACATCTAATGCAAGATTAAAAATATACAAAAAATAACCAGTCCTGGATTTAACAAGAGCATTGGAAACCAAATTATAGATATCGTCAACAGCATTACCAGTTAACAATATACGGTGGAGTGAAAAAGATAGAAGAAAAAATATTATTGAATTTTAAACAGCATACCTACGTACAAATAAGTCGTTAGGTAAGAAAACCACAATACTTTGCTTTATAAGGGGCCACTTTGTTATTATTAATCAGATTAATGTTGAAAGAACGACGATGTGTAGTCGTAAAATATTATACAGGGTGTAGTCGTAAAACTATTAGAGTGTAAAGGTATACAGGGTTGTGTAAAAGAAGCAAACTCCACGAGGATGAGTCAAGTCGGGGCATTCTCGTCTCTGTTTGATCAGCGTCCTGGTGTATGATTGGACTCGTTCTCTGGTTGGTTAGCGTCCTCGTGTCTGATTGACCAAACTACACCACCAGATGTCGACAATGCAGTTACCATGCCATCTATCGTCGTCAACCTACATTATCCACCAGGTGTCGGTGTGTCTTGCCATCTGTTGTCGTCGTCGTCAATCTACATGGTCCACCACGTGTTCTTAATACAGTCAACCTTGTATCATCTTCTATCTAGCCGTGACGTTGATCAGCGTCCTGGTGTATGATTGGACTCGTTCACTGGTTTGTTAGCGTCCTCGTGTCTGATTGACCAAACTACACCACCAGATGTCGACCTTGCCATCTATCGTCGTCAACCTACATTATCCACCAGGTGTCGGTAATACAGTTACCTTGTCTTGCCATCTGTTGTCGTCGTCGTCAATCTACATGGTCCACCACGTGTTCTTAATACAGTCAACCTTGTATCATCTTCTATCTAGCCGTGACGTTGATCAGCGTCCTGATGTATGATTGGACTCGTTCTCTGGTTGGTTAGCGTCTTCGTGTCTGATTGACCAAACTACACCACCAGATGTCGACAATGCAGTTACCATGCGATCTATCGTCGTCAACCTACATTATCCACCAGGTGTCGGTGTGTCTTGCCATCTGTTGTCGTCGTCGTCAATCTACATGGTCCACCACGTGTTCTTAATACAGTCAACCTTGTATCATCTTCTATCTAGCCGTGACGTTGATCAGCGTCCTGGTGTATGATTGGACTCGTTCACTGGTTGGTTAGCGTCCTCGTGTCTGATTGACCAAACTACACCACCAGATGTCGACCTTGCCATCTATCGTCGTCAACCTACATTATCCACCAGGTGTCGGTAATACAGTTACCTTGTCTTGCCATCTGTTGTCGTCGTCGTCAATCTACATGGTCCACCACGTGTTCTTAATACAGTCAACCTTGTATCATCTTCTATCTAGCCGTGACGTTGATCAGCGTCCTGATGTATGATTGGACTCGTTCTCTGGTTGGTTAGCGTCTTCGTGTCTGATTGACCAAACTACAACAACAGATGTCGACCTTGCCATCTATCGTCGTCAACCTACATTATCCACCAGGTGTCGGTAATACAGTTACCTTTACTTGCCATCTGTTGTCGTCGTCGTTAATCTACATGGTCCACCACGTGTCCTTAATACAGTTAACCTTGTATCATCTTCTATCTAGCCATGACGTTGATCAGCGTCCTGGTGTATGATTGGACTCGTTCTCTGGTTGGTTAACGTACTCGTGTCCGATTGGACAAACTAATTATCCACCAGATGTCGACTATGCAGTTACCTTGCCATCTATCGTCGTCAACCTACATCATCCACTAGGTGTCGGTAATACAGTTACCTTGTCTTGCCATCTGTTAATGTCGTCGTCAATCTACATGGTCCACCACGTGTCCTCAATACAGTTAACCTTGTGTCATCTTCTATCTAGCCGTGACGTTGATCCGCGTCCTGGTATATGATTGGACTCGTTCTCTGGTTGGTCAACGTCCTCGTGTCTGATTGGCCAAACTACATAATCCACCAGATGTCGACATTGCCATCTTTCGTCGTCAACCTACTTTATCCACCAGGTGTCGGTAATACAGTTACCTTGTCTTGCTATCTATCGTCGTCAGCCTACATTATCCACCCGATATACAACTATTGGAAATTTCCATGTAGAAGGCTATACTTCTTCTTTAGAAGATTGCATAACTCTGCTACAAGATAGTAAATTGTACTTCCAGAATTCTCCGTTATACTCTGTGTCGATTGCAAAAATGTAGGCAAATTTGTCAAAAGTCTGCAAAACAGTTGCTGTCTTGTGTTTAACAATCCTTATCTTGCCATCTGTTGTCGTCGTCGTCAATCTACATGGTCCACCACGTGTTTTTAATACAGTTAACCTTGTGTCATCTTCTATCTAGTCGTGACGTCGATAACCTAACATAGCAAACCCACACGAAATCTTGTGTAGGGGAAGTAAACCCAAATTATTATCGGATTGGACTCGTTCTCTGGTTGGTTAGCGTCATCGTGTCTGATTGGCCAAACTACACCACCAGATGTCTACAATGGAGTTACGTTGCCAGCTATCGTCTTCAACCTACATTATCCACCAGGTGTCGGTATTACAGTTTCCGTGTCTAGCTATCTATCGTCGTCAGCCTACATTATCCACCCAATATACAACTACTCTATTGGAAATTTCCATGTAGAAGGTTATACTCATTTAGAAGATTGTATAACTCTGCTACAAGATAGTAAATATTGTACTTCCAGAATTCTCCGTTATACTTTGTGTCGATAGCAAAAATGTGGGCAAAGTTGTCAAAAGTCTGCAAAACAGTTGCTGTCTTGTGTTTAACAATATGTTGCAATATGTTTATAGGTGTAACAACAATACAAGAAATCGACGCGAGGAAGAAGGTTTCGATCGATATACAGGGTGTCGACATAGAGATGTCATAAGGGAACTCTGCTACAGATGGTCGGATTTAAGTTGAACAAACGGTATTATGTTAGATACGTCACTACGACGTTCGTAGCTTCCAATCTGGTAATGCCGTGCTTCTTGGCTAATGCAGAAGAGAAAGTTTCCTTTAATCTCGCGTCTGGAGTAATTAACGATATCTATAATATGGCTTCCAATGTTCTTGTTAACTCCAAGACTGATTATTTGACAAATAAATTTGTTATATATTTTAAGCCTTACATTAGATGTGAGTCAAATAAGGTAATCTATACTAACTGTTTTATCGTTGTTTACGATAACGTTGCACTTTTCCTTGTACTCTTCTTGGATGCAAAAGTTGAAGTTGTTTGTTAAATAGGTAATCATTTCTTTTTTTTGTTAAAACTTCTTGCAAAAATCTTGCGTTATGTCCATGTCCATTAGGTAGTAGTAGTAATCTTCCTTCCGGAGTTGCTCCAATAAATTTGCTATTTCTTTAAGTAGCCTGTCGAATTTAACGTTCGCCAATTCTACTTTTGTATGGAATGCACACACAGGTTCTTTATGTTTCCTTTTAATAATTTCCAAATCTTCTACGACTACTTCTCTTGTTCCAATGGTAAGCGGGTGGTTACTTAGTAAGAGGAAAAATTTGTAAAACAACGATATCTTTAAAAGTTTTATTAGAATATTTATACAGGTTTAACAAAACGTGCAAATTCTTTTATTCGATGACGATACCTAAATTTAATGCTATCCACAATGTCTTGCATTGTAACGACGTTAACCCTCTCCACATCCACTTGGACCGGTCTATATTTTTCCATTCGTCTGTGTAAAATTGCAAGTTTTCGATTTTGGAAAATGTGTTATCGTTAAAACTCGTATATCTAGTTGTAGTTAAGGTAGCAAATGGTTTTTCGGTTACTAAATATATTAAATCCATTCCATTGTTGCAAGTTTTCGATTTTGGAAAATGTGTTATCGGTTAAACTCGTATATCTATTTCTAGTTAAGGTAGCAAATGGTTTTTCGGTTACTAAATATATTAAATTCATTCCATTGTTATATGGTAAATATAACCGTATGCAACAAGAGCTTCTAAATTATTTTAAACGCGAAAAAGCGTATTTTTGTGGTAACCCTTTAAGTAGTAGTCATGTGTTCTGTACCATATGTCATAAGTGTCGTGTCATCTGGCAACAGTCATATCCATCTCATGTTCTGTGTCGACTCTCATGTGTTCCGTGTGTCATCTGTCAACCCCCGCCACGTGTGCCAACTGTCAAATGTATCGTATGCCTGTTTCATGATTTCATATTCTCCATGATTTGTCTATGTGCCGTATGTGCGTTCCGTCGTATGTGTCATCCGTCAAATGTCTCATCTGTCATATGTGACGTATGTGCCGTATGGCCATCCTTCAAATGTCCCATCTGTCATATGTGACGTATGTGCGTTCCGTCATATGTGACGTATATGTGGTATGTGCGTTCCGTCGTATGTATCATCCGTCAAATGTCTCATCTGTCCTATGTGACGTGTATATTGATCGAAACCTTCTTCCTCGCGTCGATTTCTTGTATTGTTGTTACACCTATAAACATATTGCAACATATTGTTAAACACAAGACAGCAACTGTTTTGCAGACTTTTGACAACTTTGCCCACATTTTTGCTATCGACACAAAGTATAACGGAGAATTCTCGAAGTACAATTTTTACTATCTTGTAGCAGAGTTATACAATCTTCTAAAGGAGTATAATCTTCTACATGGAAATTTCCAATAGAGTAGTTGTATATTGGGTGGATAATGTAGGCTGACGACGATAGATAGCTAGACACGGAAACTGTAATACCGACACCTGGTGGATAATATAGGTTGAAGACGATAGCTGGCAACGTAACTGCATTGTAGACATCTGGTGGTGTAGTTTGGCCAATCAGACACGATGACGCTTACCAACCAGAGAACGAGTCCAATCATACACCAGGACGCTGATCAACGTCACGGCTAGATAGAAGATGACACAAGGTTAACTGTATTAAGGACACGTGGTGGACCATGTAGATTGACGACGACAACAACAGATGGCAAGACAAGGTAACTGTATTACCGACACCTAGTGGATAATGTAGGTTGACGACGATAGATAGCAAGGTAACTGTATAGTCGACATCTGGTGGATTATTTAGTTTGTCCAATCGGACAAGAGTACGTTAACCAACCAGAGAACGAGTCCAATCATACACCAGGACGCTGATCAACGTCACGGCTAGATAGAAGATGATACAAGGTTAACTGTATTAAGGACACGTGGTGGACCATGTAGATTGACGACGACGACAACAGATGGCAAGAAAAGGTAACTGTATTACCGACACCTGGTGGATAATGTAGGTTGACGACGATAGATGGCAAGGTCGACATCTATTGGTGTAGTTTGGTTAATCAGACACGAGGACGCTAACCAACCAGAGAACGAGTCCAATCATACACCAGGACGCTGATCAACGTCACGGCTAGATAGAAGATGATACAAGGTTGACTGTATTAAGAACACGTGGTGGACCATGTAGATTGACGACGACGGCAACAGATAGCAAGACAAGGTAAATGTATTACCGACACCTGGTGGATGACGTAGGTTGACGACGATAGATGGCATGGTAACTGCATTATCGACATCTGGTGGTGTAGTTTGGTCAATCAGACACGAGGACGCTAACCAACCAGAGAACGAGTCCAATCATACACCAGGACGCTGATCAAACAAAGACGAGAATGCCCCGACTTGACTCATCCTCGTTGAGTTTGCTTCTTTCACACAACCTTGTATACTTTTACGCCCTAATATTTTACGACTACACCCTGTATAACATTTTACGACTACACATCGTCGTAGTAACGTACCTATCATAATACCGTTTATTCAACATTAATCTGATTAATAATAACAAAGTACTCTTATAAAGCAAAGTAATGTGGTTTTCTTACCTATACGATTTATTTGTACGAAGTTGACGACGATAGATGGCAAAAGGTAACTGCATTGTCGACATCTGGTGGTGTGGTTTGGCCAATCAGACACGAGGACGCTAACCAACCAGAGAACGAGTCCAATTATACACCAGGACGCTGACCAACCAGAGACGAGGATGCCCCGACTTCTCTCATCCTCGTGGAGTTTGCTTCTTTTACACAACCCTGTATACCTTTACACTCTAATAGTTTTACGACTACACCCTGTATATTATTTTACGACTACACATCGTCGTAGTGACGTACCTAACATAATACCGTTCATTCAACATTAATCTGATTAATAATAACAAAGTGGCCCCTTAGAAAGCAAAGTATTGTGGTTTTCTTACCTAACGACTTATTTGTACGGAAGTATGCTGTTTAAAATTCAATAATATTCTTTCTTCTATCTTTTTAACTCCACCGTATATTGTTAACTGGTAATGCTGTTGACGATATCTATAATTTGGTTTCCAATGCTCTTGTTAAATCCAGGACTGGTTATTTTTTGTATATTTTCAATCTTGCATTAGATGTGAGTCAAGTGAGAAATCTTTGCCAACTGTTTTATCGTTGTTTACAATAACGTTGCACCTTTCCTTGTACTCTTCTTTGATGCAAAAGTTGAAAAAAGTTGTTTGTCGGAAATTTGATATTTCTTTAAGTAGCCTATCGAGTTTAACGGCCGTCAATTCTACTTTGTTGTTAGTTAGTAAGAGGAAAGACAACTTAGCCTTAACACCGTGTTTTACAGAAACCAATTCGCCAAACATCCCATGTATATAACTATTAAAAGAACCACATATTTCTTTTTTAACAAGTTAAGAATTTCCATCGCAGTCCTCTAA
This sequence comes from Galeruca laticollis, assembly GCA_963921935.1. Classification (NCBI taxonomy): domain Eukaryota; kingdom Metazoa; phylum Arthropoda; class Insecta; order Coleoptera; family Chrysomelidae; genus Galeruca; species Galeruca laticollis. Next base: position 145,466,218 of record OY998176.1, on the reverse strand, counting down.
GCCGCATAACTTTACAATCATTATGTTGTTACGAAATTGGTTCTGTTATTGGTATAAGTCCATCTTCCAGCGCGCGTTTGATCGACTTCAATCTGACCAATAATAGCAGAGATATGTGCTAGTGCCCTAATGGCATCTCTTTTGTACATCCTGTATACGATAATAATCTAACAAATATAATAACGTTTATTTGACTCCAATCCGACCAATAATACCAAAGATATACGTTAGTGCCCTAATGGCATCTGTTTCTGTACATTCTGTATACGCTAATATTCTAAAAATCATATTGCCGTTTATTAGACTCCAATCCGACAAATAATAACAGAGATATGGGGGAAACGCCTTTGGGACCTGCGCAGAATATCGAAATGTGTCTTTTTAGGCCTATATGTAACGGAAAACATGCGTAGTATACGGAAAAAAAAAGCTTTGCTACCCCAGCTACCCACGCCCGTTTTGGCACTCTGAATAACAATTAGATATTTGTTTGTGCCGTTTTGGCAATGACGACAATAGATGGCAAGGTAACTGTATTTCCGACACATATTGGATAATGTAGGTTACGACGACGACGATAGATGGCAGGATAAGGTAACTGTATTACCGACACCTAATGGATAATGTAGGTTTACGACTACGACGATAGATGGCAGGACAAGGTAACTGTTATTGGATAATGTTGGTTGACGACGATAGATGGCAAGGAGGAACGTATACGGCACGCACGTCACGTATGACAGATGAGACATTTGACGGATGGCCATACGGCACGTACGTCACGTATGACATATGAGGCATTTGACGGATGACACATACGACGGAACGTACGGCACATAGACAAACGGATGACACATACGACGGAACGTACATACGGGCACATAGACATATAATAAAGAATATGATATCACAGAACATATGGGGGGCATACATTTGACAGTTGGCACACGTGGCGGGGTTGACGTGACAGATGACACGTGTGACAGATGACACATGTGACAGATGACAGATGACAGTTACGTCATAGGGCATGGTCACGTGACGTCATGGGGCGTGGTCACGTGACGTCATGGGGCGTGGTCACGTGACGTCATGGGGCGTCGTCGTGACGTCATATGACCTTGGTCTAGGGTCCCTCATACCCTCCGGTATGCCTTTTGTACAACGACAGAATTTTACCAGTAATCCAACTCAATTTAATACTCATACACCTAATAATTTCTTTAGAGCACAGAGATCATTTCCATCTCAACCTATACCTGTTCGCCCTATAACTCCAAGACAACCCCAACGTTTTCCTACGAATTCTCAAGTCTTCAAACCTCAACAGAACCATAATGCATTCAAAGCAAATCAAAATTTAAATTTACCAAAACCCACACCCATGAGTATTTCCACAAGAAATACAGTAAACAATCACCCAATGAGTTCACATATCAGAAACTCATACCCAGGTCCTTCAAATCAAAATCATTTCCGAAATTGTCGACCACAAAATAATTTTATAGCCGAGGAATTATTTAATGCTGATATTCAGGACGAGGAAACCGAACAATATTATTATTCTGATAACTCATATTCTGAAAACGAACAATATCAATTTGAAGAACAAAACAATAATGATTATTTCGATTCCTCAAATCAAGATTCTACAAATTTTCACGGAACGCCTCAGAATTTAGGGAAAACATAGCCCCCGAATCAATTCCATTGAATTTAAGTAATAATAGTGAATTGCCCTATATAATATTCCCCGAGTATAATATCAAACTTTTAATAGATTCTGGATCATCAAAATACTTCATAGATCCCGAAATTGCATTTGAATATTTTTCACATAACCTCACTCATGACCCATTTACTGTGAAATCAGTTTTTCAAGAATCTTCCCATAATTATAGCACTCTAATCCCCTCCTCAAAAATTTTCAATTTATCTGATAATTTAAATCTCAAATTCTATGTATTCAAATTCCATTGTGTATTCCAAGGACTTATTGGCCTAGATAACTTGAAATTATTGAAAGTCAACATAAACTTTTCTAGTGGATGGTTAATGACCCCACATAGTAGAATTAAATTAAATTTTCATAAAACTCAGAAAGACATAAACTCTATTACTATCGAACTTAGAACTGAAAAGGTTATCAAAATAAAAACAAGTATAAAGAATGGTGAAATCATGATTCCATACCAAAAATTTCACGGTTGTGAAATACCAGAGTCGCTATCAATTGCAAGAAATGGAGAAGCCATTACTACAATTCTAAATATCACAACAAATCCAGTTAAATTGAGTTTTTCAGAACCACTTCCTGTAGAAAAATTTGATAGCAATGCTTTTAAAAATTTCGAATTGAATAACCTAGAAGACACTTCTACACAAACTTTAGATTTAAATAATATTAGAACAGATCACTTGAACGACGAGGAAAAATCCAAAATACTTAAACTTTGTTCCGAATATTCTGACATATTTTATAACGAAAACACACCACTTACTTTTACGAACAAAATTAAACATGAAATACGAACTACCCACGAGATTCCTGTTCACGCTAAAACCTATCGATATCCTTTTGTGTACAAAAAAGAAGTAGATAAACAAATTCAGAAATTTCTTGAACATAAAATTATCCGACCAAGCTCAAGTGCTTGGTATGCGCCAATTTGGGTCATACCCAAGAAACAAGACGCTTCTGGGAAAGCCAAATTTCGTGTAGTCATAGACTATAGACGTCTTAACGAAAAAACGATTGATGACATGTACCCACTTCCTAATATAACGGACTTATTAGACAAGTTAGGTAGATGCCAATACTTTACAACCTTGGATCTAGCTTCAGGTTTTCACCAGCTAGAGATGGCCGAAAAAGATATAGAGAAAACAGCTTTCAGCACCGAATCCGGACACTGGGAGTTCCACCGGATGCCATTGGGTTTGAAAAATGCCCCAGCTACCTTCCAGCGGGCAATGGACAATATACTACGAGGCATACAAAATGGAAAATGCCTTGTATACCTTGACGATATAATCGTTTTTTCCACTTCATTACAGGAGCATATAGAGAGACTAAAATGTGTATTCGATCGACTTAGAGAATCTAATTTCAAGATTCAATTAGATAAATCGGAATTCCTGAGAAAAGAAGTAGCTTATCTCGGACATGTAGTCACCCCTTCTGGAGTGAAATGCAACCCAGATAAAATTAAAGCCATCAGAGATTACCCTATACCCAAAACTACTAAACAAATCAAAGGATTTTTGGGACTGATGGGATATTATAGACGTTGTTTATAAAAAACTTCGCCCACTTGACGAAACCACTGTTAAAATGCCTAAAAAAGGGCGCGACAATCGAACACAATGACGAATTCTTATCATGCTTCGAAACATGCAAAAATATTCTGACCAATGACCCAATTCTCTAGTATCCCTACTTCACGAAACCTTTCAACTTGACCACAGACGCCAGTAATGTGGCACTCGGTGCAGTGCTTTCTCAAGGTCCTATCGGAAAAGATCTTCCAATCGCTTACACATCTCGAACTTTTAACGATTCTGAACGCAATTATGATACCACAGAAAAAGAACTTTTGGCCATTGTATGGGCTACCAAATATTTCCGACCTTATTCATATGTCAAAAAATTTACCATTGTTTGTGACCACAAACCACTTCAATGGCTTCTTTCTCTAAAAGACCCAAATTCTAAACTCATGAGATGGCGAATTAAATTAGATGAATTTGATTATAAAATTGTATATAAACGTGGAAGCCTTAATACTAATGCGGATGCATTATCCAGAATAGAAATAAATACTAAAGAAACGAACGAAATTCTTAATGATGAAAATTTTTGGAAAAATTTTGACGATGTTCAGAGCCGCGATATAAATTTTAGCAATGAACCAATTCCGTCTCAATCACAACGAAGTATCAATACACCTTCGCCATTTACAGTTGAAAATCAACTAAAAATTCCAACAACAGAAGTAACTCAAGACGATAACCCTGACCTAGATACTATATCCCTGATAGTAAATCCCGACGCTGACCTAGACAATGAAAATTTGTCGACAACAAACTCAAGTGACAACAATCCTGACTCTACATTACAGCAGATAACACCTGACCGTCAAAATGAACCCAACGACCATAGGATCAACGTAGACGAAAACGAGTCTCTTACGATTCATTCTAATGCTGAAGAAAATCCGGTAATAGGTATCCCTATCGCAAGATGTGCAGCTAATGTCGGACAAAATCAAATTATAATTAGTTCCGTTTTACATTCTCCAGCGAAACCTAAAGTTGGGATATTATTTGAGAAAAAGAAACAAATAACTGTGCAAATATCAAAAAATAACCTAGGACAAGACATTATCAATTTTATTAAAGAATTTATTTCACCAAATATTCAATATCACGTTTATTTCGAAAGCCCCGAATTGTATGAACCATTTTCGACAATATTACAAAAATATTTCAGATCAAATTCAATCCAATTAAAACGTTGTACCACGAAATTAATAGATGTAACAGATCAAGAAGAGATCAAAACTATCATACAAAGCTATCACGAAGGAAAATCAAATCACCGAGGAATAGATGAAACTTATTTAAGATTAAAAGAAAAATAATATTCGCCTAACCTAAAAGAATCCGTACAATCATTTATAAACGAATGTCAAATTTGCCATCAAAGTAAATATGAACGAAATCCAGTACATATGCAATTAAATATCACCCCAACCGCCTCGAATCCCTTCGAAACTATTCATTTAGATTCTTTCACGATCGAACAAACAAATTTTTAACTATTATTGATAGCTTTTCTAAATACGCTCAATCATATCACATAAATTCTGCCACTGGTACAGAAGTGGTAGACAATCTCATCAAATTCTTCTCTCATCACGGCATACCGAAACAAATCATAGTTGACAATGGCACAGAATTCAAAAATTTCGTATTAACATAACTACTGAGCCTTCATAAAATTCAAGTTCATTTTATCTCTCCGAATCATCCTCAATCCAACGAAAAAATAGAAAGACTCCATTCAACTCTAATAGAACATATACGACTAAATACTAAAGGTTTCTCAAGAACCCCAGTTAAAATGAAAATGTTATATGCTATACTTGCTTACAATCATTCGATTCATTCCAGTACAAAAATGAAACCGATAGATATAGTCAACGGACATATTAATAATAATGATGTTTATGACATCGACATAAATAAAATACTCTTAAATGATTACATCAACAATCACAGAGAAAAAACAAAATTATTGTACTCAAAAATTAATTCCGACTTAATTAATCGCAAAGAAAAAATTACTTCTAAACTAAATACAAACCGAGACAAACCGGAAATATTTAAACCTAATCAAAAAGTATATGTAAGAAAACACATACGACAAAAACACGCTAATAAGTACACTTTATCAATCAAATTAAAAACCGTCAACCATGCAAATAAAACAGCTTCAACTGAAAATAGAGATAAGGTACATATGGACAACTTGAAATGTCCCCGGAAAAAACGTGAAAAATAGAAAATTATGTACGATACTTTTACACAACTTTCACACGTAATATTAAGACAATGATTTAGAATGTAGAATTTTGCTTTATTCCAGATTTTCTGGAACTATGGAACTCCAAGATAAAATAACAATTAGAAATCTAGTTAACAATCCCGGGTTGCTACCCTTTAAGTTAGGAACCGTAAAAATTGAAATGTACAGTTATGGACTTATACACTATTATGATTTGAACCCAATTATTTTAAAAATAAATAAATTACAAATTCAAGCCACAAAAATTAGGGCCTTTGCTGTTCAAAACAATACGCTTATGATCTCTCAAATTATTGTAAATTGCTTGACTTCACAGAAACCAAGATTAACGATAAGCTAGCAGAAATATTACCCCATCCTTCAAGAACTAAAAGAGGCCTTATAAACGGCATAGGATCAATCTTTAAATATATCACTGGAAATTTAGATTTTAACGATGGAGAAAGATTTGAAACTCTCATCATAGAATTACAAAATAACCAAAATAATTTAGCTAGTAGTATAAGAAATCAAAATTCATTATCAGTCTCGTTCATTGATAAATTTAATAAAACCATCGAACAAATAACCAATAACGAACAAATTTTGGAAATAAAAATTAAATTTATCCATAATTTAATCAACAGACAAGCAAATTTCGAATATTATGCACATATTAAGATGGCTAGTAGTAAATACACGTATGTTCTGTGACACTTTATCGGATGAACAGGCGGATGGCCTATGGGTGGTTACCGATAGGAAGAAGTTTCCAGAGGGTTCACAAGAAGTAGAAGAAGTCTCTAGATGGTTAGCAAGTAATGACGGTAGCGTCTACGGGGGTTATGCAAAAAGTAAATAAGTGTGTATGTTGTTACGTGTATAAGGTAGAGGGTGGTTTAGAAGATGCGAAGGGGTTTTCAAGGGTAGCGTCTACGGGGATTACGCAAAAAGTAAGAGTGTATACAAGAACGGGGGTTATGCAAAAAGTAAATAAGTGTGTATATTGTTACGTGTATAAGGTAGAGGGTGGTTTAGAAGAAGCGAAGGGGTTTTTAAGGGTAGCGTCTACGGGGATTACGCAAGTAAGGGTGTATACAAGAACGGGGGTTATGCAAAAATTGAATAAGTGTGTATGTTTTTACGTGTATGAGGTATCTAGGGGGGTGATTTAGAAGAAGAGAAGAGGGTTTTAAGGGTAGCGTCTACGGGGGAGGGGAGCGTCTACGGGGATTACGTAAATAAGGGTGTATACAAGAACGGGGAGTTATGCAAAAAGTAAATACGTGTGTATATTTTTACGTGTATAAGGTATCTAGGGGGTGATTTAGAAGAAGCGAAGAGGCTTTTAAGGGTAGCGTCTACGGGGGGGGGGGGTGAGTTGCGTAAAAAGTAAATAAGGATGTATACAAGAAGTAATTAGAAGAAAGAAAATATATGGAGGATTGTGTGTGTGTGTGTTTAAGAGATGAGGGGTAATGCTCACGAGGGGGAGGAGCTATGCAGTTAGCTGATTTTTTAAGGGTTCTATATTTTCAAATTCTCAAAGGAATGTTATTAGATTGATAACCAACATTTTTTTTTAAAACGGATATGTGTGTGAATTCATATCATTTTATAGAAGGTTTTTTATATTGTAATAAATGAAATCTCGCATTATTATGGATACATCTAAGACAAACAAGCAGATTACAGCAACCACATTAGACTTTGCAACTTAGCAATAAGTGATGGGGATCTAACCATTGGTACAATATTTTGAAATTCTTAAAGGAATGTTATTAGATTGATAACCAACATTTTTTTTTAAAACGGATATGTGTGTGAATTCATATCATTTTATAGAGTCATGATTTCTGGTTTATAATTGTTAGTAACAGATTAGATTGTACGAAATCGTAGAAAAATATAGTTTTCTGGAAATATGATGATGATATCAAAAATAACTCATTGGACTTGTGCATCCCCTCTATAATAAAATATTCTTTTAAATAGTGCTCACAGTAAATACTAGACAATAGACTGTACTTAGTGTTCCAGTGAAAAGTTGTCGTTTGAGGTTCCACAATACATAGTAAGTTATTTATAAGTTTACTATTTTTTTTTCATTAATCTTTAACTATTTTAAAAAACTTAATTGTTAAATTATTATTATTATTCTGTTATCTTTTCAAATAATTCTTTATTTATTACAGATGAATTTTTTAAATGAGATTAATACAATAAGCACTGCTTTTGCAGAAATAAAACCCGTTATAAAACTGAAAGATTTACCAAGGGATACACCACATAGAATAAACAGCGCAAAGGTGCACCAGGGGCAATTTGGAGCCCAAATACTTCTGGAGCTGGACGAAAATATAGTATTTCTCCCCAAAAGAGTGACGGATGCATTTGCGTCGTATGTAAATCAATTTACGCCGGGGAAGTTTAGCATTACATTCCTAGGACTTCAAACTTCCCAAAGGGTTTCCCCTAGGACCCTCTTCAAAATAGAGGAGAATGTATAAAAAAACATAACAAAACAGTACATATTGAATTTCAACACCTTGAAAAATAATCTGGACACAGGTGAAGAGCTTCAGTTTTCAAAATCGTAAGTTTTTATAATTTTTTGAAAATGAATTCTGAGGAAATAGCTCTCCTAACTGATAATATTGTTAAAAAGTTTCAAGCAATTGAAAATATTTTATTTCAAAAAAAAATTGTACTATTTATGATATAGAAAAATGGTCAAAACAACCTAAATGCCACATTAGACTTTGCAACTTAGCAATAAGTGATGGGGATCTAACCATTGGTACATTACGTAAACTACAAACCAACTTGGGTCACTTGAAGCGGTTTAGAACAATAATTCAGAATCTAAGTAAATCTGGAAAGGGGCTCACTATTAATAAAAAAAGAAGTAATAGAGTAAAATGGGAAGATATTAATTCAATTTTTGAAAGTAGAGTTCGAACCGGGATTATTATAAATAAATCTCATAAAGATATCTTACAGTTTTTTGATGATTCGTTGTTTCTTTTCAGCACTAGAATGAAAAACGCATTAAAAAAATGCAATATGTTGAAAGTAAATACTTGTTTTTGTGCAGAATTTATTATAAAATCAGGTTATACTGAAATTACAGAGAATAAATATTTTTCTACAAAAAATGAAATAATTGATAAGACAACTGACTTTAAAAAATGGTTTGCAGTTAATGTAAGAGATGTCATTTTAAGAAAACTTTCAGAATATTCTGAGGAAGGATCGGGGTGGGCCTTAAGTAAAATTATATCTCTGGAAATCAATATAAATAAATACGAGGTAGCTAGTGGAATATCATCATATATTAAATTACCAGACATAATAGCTAAAAGAAAGGCGTGTATCAACGTTCAGAATGACGATAATGCATGCTTTGCTTGGGCAATTGTTTCAGCTTTGTTCCCTTGCGTTATTAATAAAAATCCTACACGTACTTGTTCATATCCTCATTATAGCAAAGTTTTGAACATAAACGGTCTCACATTTCCTGTACACCCAAATCAGATTACAACTTTCGAAAAAAATAATGTTAATATTTCGGTTAATGTTTTTGAATTGGTAATTTTCAGACCATCAAATTTTAGTGTTGTGCCAGTACGTTTAACAAAACAAAAAAGAGAAAAGCATGTCAATTTACTGATTATTCAAAATAAATATTTTCCTAAAAAGAATGATTGCGAACCAGAGTCAGATAATGATGATTATGATTTTAGTGATGATATACAGTATCACTACATTTGGATAAAAGACTTGTCAAGACTTTTATCCAAGCAACTCTCTAAAAATACTAGAAAAAAATATATATGTGATAGATGTTTGAATTATTTTGTTTCTCAAGAAAAATTGGATGGCCATTTCAAATATTGTGAAAAAATTGATAATAATTGTAAAATTGAGTTTTCTAAAGATCCATATGTTAAGTTTAAAAATTTTGTATACAAAGAAAAAGTACCTTTTATTATTTATGCAGATTTTGAATCACTACTTATTCCTTATATTGATGTATATGCTAGAATAATATCTCAAAAGGGATATGGTTCACAGTCGGTACCGAGAAGTGCTAGGTATCAAAAACATAAAGCTTATAGTGCTGGACTATATTTTAAATGTAATTTTAACGATAACTGGTCATTTTATGATAGTAATCGAAGTTCTGATTGTATGTTATGGTTTGTAGATAAAATTGAAAATATTGCAAAATTTGTAATGTCAAAATTAAAAAATGTTGAACCAATGAATGTTGAAGTGAATTCAAAAGATGCTTCAGATAAATGTCATATTTGTGAGGAGATATTTAAGGAAGGTGATAAGATTGTAAGCGAACATTGTCACCTAACAGGTAATTTTCGAGGTTTTGCTCACAAGCACTGTAATCTTAATTATAAAAAATCATTTGTCATTCCAGTAGTTTTTCACAACCTAAGTGGTTATGATTCACATTTCATAATTAGAGATTTAGCTAACCGAAATTATGTTCAACTTTTACCTGTTAATAAAGAAAAATACATAAGTTTTACAATCTGGGATAATAATACAAATATTAGGTTTAGATTTATAGACTCTTTTATATGTATGGGATGTTCATTAGATTCATTGGTATCAACATTAGAACCAGAAAATTTCATTCCACTTAGAAAAGAACTTTCTAATGTAAATACTGAACAATTTAGTTTATTAACTAGAAAAGGTGTTTTCTTTTATGATTATTTAGATGATATAAAGCGATTAGATGAAACTGCATTACCTAGTAAAGAATATTTTTACAACAAACTTAACGATGAACATATAAAAGATATTGACTATAGGCATGCAAAATTAGTTTGGTCAGCATTTAATATGAAAACCTTTGCTGATTACAGTGACTTGTATATGAAAACAGATATTTTATTTCTAGCGTCTGTTTTTGAAACATTTCGTGATACTTGCTGGAAAACATATTGTTTGGATCCTGGTCATTATTATACAGTTCCTGGTTACACTTGGGATTGTATGCTCAAGTATACTCATTGTAAATTAGAGACAGTGCAAGATATTGACATGCTGCTATTTTTTGAAAGAGGTATAAGGGGTGGAATATCTCAGTGTTGTAATCGATACGGTGAAGCCAACAACAAGTATATGCCTACGTATAATGAAAACAAACCTGTGAAGTATCTTTTATATACAGATATTAATAATCTTTATGGTTGGGCTATGAGTCAGGAGCTTCCCTACGGAGGATTCAAATGGGTAGATCATAATATTGATATAACTCAAATTCCAGATGATTCCCCTGAAGGATACCTGCTCGAGGTTGTTTTAGAGTATCCAAAAAATAAACACGATCTACACAAAGATCTGCCATTCTGTGCAGAACATATTTCATCACCAAATTCTAAACAAAAGAAATTAATGACTACTCTGTATAATAAAGAAAATTATATTATACATTACAAAAATTTAAAGCAAGCTATAGCTCATGGATTATTGCTTAAGAAAGTTCATAGGGTATTAAAATTTCAGCAAAGTTGTTGGTTGAAGCCTTATATAGAATTGAATACTTTGATGAGATCCCACGCAAAAAATAATTTTGAAAAAAATTTGTATAAACTTATGAATAATGCAGTATTCGGGAAAACGATGCAAAATTTGCGTAAACATCGGTTAGTGAAATTAGTTCGAACGTGGTATGGCAAACGAGGAGCTAGAAATTTAATTGCAAGTCCCACATTTCATAGTCGTGTTATATTTAACGATGATGTTGAGAATCCTTTATTGGCTATAGAGCTTAAGAAAACTAAAATTGTATTTGACAAACCTCTTTATATAGGATTAGCAATTTTAGATATTTCAAAAATATGTGTTTATGAATTTCATTATGATTATATGCTGACCAAATTTTCACCTGAACAATGTAAATTACTTTATACCGATACTGATAGTTTAGTATACGAAATTCAATGTAATAACATATATGAAGAAGTAATAAAGGCGGATATTCACCGTTTTGATACTAGTGATTATCCTGTGAATAATGTGTGGGATTTTCCTCTAGCAAATAAGAAAGTACCCGGAATTATGAAGGATGAAAATAACTCAAAAATTATGACACATTTTGCAGGTTTACGTTCTAAACAGTATGCCTTCAGAGTGTTAGGTGAGGAAAACGATGTAAAAAAAGCTAAAGGTATTAAGTCTAATGTGGTAAAGAAAAAAATAACTTTTGATGATTATATTCTCTGTTTGCAGAAATTTATAGAAAATCCTCAAGAAGAGTGTTTCATGCATGCAACTCAACGTTGTATACTATCAAAGTTACATGATGTATACACCATTGAACAGACAAAAATTGCTTTAAACCCATCAGATGATAAAAGATATTTGGTACCTGGTTCACATGACACTCTTCCGTGGGGACATTATAGTATATGGAGTTATAATAAATTGATTGGAATTTATTTTCAGATGAAGAGTTTGGTAGATCTATGTACTAAGATAATTTGTAATCGTATTACTAGAATTTCAAGTTTTCTTGTAGAAGCTCAAATTCCTCAGTTTTTGAAAATAAAAATTTCTCGAGAATTTCGTACCTATAAATGGTTGCAGATCAAAGAAGAAAGTGAGAAATCTGATCACTGTGATGCTATATTGCTTGATTTTGAATATGAAACTAAAATTTCACCAGAGCTTCGAGATACCTTATTAAATTTCACTTATTTAGATGTGTTTACTGAACACGATCTCTACTGCCTAATTAGTAAATATTACCACATTTCTCCTTTGGGGCTAAAAGTTTGCGAAGAGTGTTTTCAGAAATATTTTAAACTTATGCCTAATATAAATTACACATTTCACGAAGAAATTAGTGTGAGCACTTCAGAAAATTTAACAGGATTTCATAATTCTGAACACTATCGGTGTCAAAATGATTTTGAGGCAGTTGTTTTCATATTATGCGAATATTTTGAGTGTCTAAAGGCTGCAGCAGATTTACCCTACTGATTTCACTGTATCTTTTATCTGTATAACTATATTTAATATGTACTGTCAAATGTATAATTTTCATTTTGTCTGTAATGTAATATGAACTGTTTTTTATTTGATGTAATATGTATATAAATACAATTAATAAAACAATATTCATATAACCTTGAAACTTGATTTTTTATCCTAGCTCCTTCCCCACAGGTTTTCAAGAATTTTTAACGTTATTACGTCGATTTGAAGTTTCATGAGTAGTACATGAGTAAGAAGTGCTGTTCCTTTAGACTGTTGTTTAAATTGTAAATTTGGAATTTTGTTGCCAAATATGCTTTTTCAGCAACATATGACGGTGATGCTTGAGGAAAATACCGATTTAGGTTAGTCTTTTTCCCATTTTTTTCTAACGCGATACGAATGTTCACCATCATGATCGTTTTCATTTACACTACATCGAGGTCGCTCTAATAGTTGAATAGTTGCAGGATTTAGAGTGCCATCTACAGGAAAATGTAATTTCTCTTGGAAATCTTTTAAAATCGATGACATATTTGTGATATCATGTTCCGACTTGTTAACATATCCAAATCTTTCGATAATTTACATCAATTTTCTCAGATGCCACTAAAGGTAGAATTATTATTAATAGTAAAAGAAACATCCTTCACTTTCGATGTTCAATACTGATTCCAAATCAACATAAAAGTTTTCATCATCAGCATTACTTGTGTTAGAGGTGAAATGAAACAAAGAATATTTTCATAATTTTATAATGTTAAATCATTGATTACATGGACTTTGTGATAGTACAGATATTCTCTAAGTGCTCTTCCTATTAAACTGCTGTTGTCATAAGAATAAATATCACAAACAGCATACATTAAATCTAAACAATTGGAAAAGCCACATATTGGATTCGATATAAATGTTTTCAATAAATTAATGATATTATAATAAAAATCGCAAAAGTTCACTTTATTTAAAATTGAAATGTGATGTTGAAGCAAATTCTCATGAACACGTTGAATTTCTACAACTTCTTCTTCACCGAGGAAAACTGTTACATCATCTTTCTGAATTTTCACAAATTTTTGATTATCATAAATAACTTTAGTTATTTGACAAAAATCTTGGTACAACATGATGGGATTAGAATGTACAACATCATCATCTGGAGAATTGAAGAATAACTCGTTACTTTTATGCAGCACTTCTATGATCTCATCCCATTCTAAAGTATTGAATGACATTTTTGAAGGTTCCACGATAAACGATGATAAAATGATGGCAGGTGCAAAAGTTCTGGCAGGACTCAGGCAACATCCAACTTCAAATCGATGACCAACATTGAAAACTGTATGCAATAAATAATGTCTTTCTTTTCTTATTGCAATTTCATAATTAAGTACAATTTGATCTGAATCACGATCATAATTTGGTTCTTCATCATAACTACTGTTATCACTACATGACATAATACCCAGAATCGTGACTACTCATTATGATGACTTCTAAACTAATGTCGATCAATTTATATGTTTATCTCTGTCCTCCACTCAATTAAAGTTGATTGGTTGCTGGTGATCTATACTACTACATCATCAGTGTTAATCCAACTGTTATGTTTTTCATCTAATCCTAACCATTTAACGTACATTTTGTTACGTTTCCTCTACAACACCTTTTCAACGAGATAAATGTGGGGATTTTTGGTTTTTTGTAATTCTTCTTCATAGAAACAACCTCTAATAGGCGATCCAGTCATATCTTCTATCAAATACGTTACAGGATTCGTTATTTTGACTTTCGTAATTTTGAATAGTTCAGTTGTAAAATTGGGAGTGTAACCTTTTTCAAAAGCATGTTTCGCTTTACTTATTCGCACAATATCTCCCACATTTAATTTTCTGGGTCCGGCGATTTTCAATTAACTGAATTTCTTATTTAAAATTAATTTTTCGTTACTTCGATCCACCTCTGATGGTTTGTATCCAGTTTTACTATGTTTTGTGTCGTTGTATTCCTTTGTGATTTGAGGTAAAATATCGATCCATTGGTATTTCCCAATTAAGCTGAAATGTTTATAGAGTTTCGTTTTGAGCGTTCTAATAACTCTTTCTGCAATTGCAGCTTTCTTCGTACTAAATATACTATAATGATTAGAGATTTGAATTTACTATTGTAAAATTCCGTTCCCTGATCTGATTGTAGATTTTTTGGTGTTTGACTCCTGATAATACTCGAAAATGCTCGTGTTATTTCTTCGGCTGTTTTCGTCTTGAGTGGACGAGAGTCCACATGAATTTCGAGAAACAATCGATAACCACCAAAATCATTTTAAATCCTTTATTATGCTTTGCATAAGGTCTTATTTCGGCTAAATCCATTTGCCATAAATCATCAAGACCTTTGATTATTGTTCGTCGACGTGGATAATTTCGTCGAATCGGTTTATGCAATTCTTTAACAAGTTGAATCCTGTCTGCAGACATGATGTATAGTGAACAAAGAAGGTTATTTTGTTATATATATATATATATATATATATATATATATATATATATTTTTTAAAGGTCAATTATTGTTCTTCTTCTAAATTTCACTGTACGAGAAGATCCATACAAAAATAATCTCTACTACCCAATTTGAACTCTATTTTATCGTTCTTCTTTATGCTAAGGTCGTTTAACTGTTGATACTGATATTCCATATTATTCTTCAATAAAACGCTGCCATCAGAAGCATAATGTTTACAATTTTCAATTTTACAATCAAAAGGGAATACAAAAGCCGTACCTTCCGTATCCAAAACGTAAAAGTTCTTGTTGAATTTCTTCGTGCCCCTAAAGCTGATTAGACACTTTGTGTGATACTTTTCTGCGAATTGGTGTATCTGTCTGCTGATATTTGTCGATGAAACGAGATTATCGACATATTTTTTTATCGGAATGTTTGTATTGAGAGTAGCAATCCTTGAATCATAGTTTCTATGTATTTCATCCAATGTATCTTTCATTTTTTTGTCAAGTATGTTTACTATAAATTTTCTTTTTGATTCTATTGCATTATCTACATACTTTTGAGTTGATCCCTTATTTATCAAGGATTTTATTTTATCATTTATTTGCTGAATACTTGTGTTCAACGACAATTGAGCTATTTCGATTTTTTTAAATCGTGCTTCGAGATTTGTATCATACTTCTTTTTATATGCGTCAGAATGTCGACCAAACTTGTCGAGACTCATTTTGAAAATGAACATAAATCAATCGATGGTTAATGTATATAATCGGCTTCACGAAGTTCATGTATAATGGCAACAATCTCATTATCATTGGAAGTGTTACCTGCATCCTTGGAAGCTATTAACTCTCTAAGTCTTTCAACAATCTCGTTTACATCGTCCCAGTAAACGTACTCTATATCTTTATCATTATAGGTCATGATGTGATCAGGTAATCCTTTACCTACGATGTTAGTGGTAGTGTTTCGTCTTATAATAAATTGCTTTTTAATAATATTGATATACTTCCACCGCTGAGAACCTTTTAGTGTTCTATCTTTTTTTTAAATGAACCCCCGTTCGTTCCAATAATATTTTGTATGTAGTTAAATCATCTTCGGTATATTTGGGATGTTGGTAGAAAAGCAATTGGTAGAGACCTGGAGTAGCAGGTATTCTATCCCATCCTTTATCTCCTTCTACGAATATATCTCCGTTTTTTGCGTCAAAGTTTATGCGTTTATTCCCCAGAGTCCACGGATCGTTTTCAGCACTATACTTTGGACCATACAAATCATCGATTTGTGAGTCTTCGTTAAAGAAATCGATGACACATTGTCGACCCATTGTAGGATATTGTTCGATGTACTCGTTGACTGTTCGTGGTGAGAAATGTTCACTAGTATTCACTTGAGGTTCACCATCATCATCATCATCATCATCCGTAAATACTGATTCATTTTTCGGATCATAACTGTATAATTCTTCATCACTGATAAAATTGGGAATATGTTCTTTTTCCTCTTTAGATGATGTGGGCTGTGGTGGTGGTGGAGGTAGGGTTGCTGTAATCTGCTTGTTTGTCTTAGATGTATTCATAATATTTACGATATCTTTGAGTGGATTAGATATAGGTTTGAAAATTCTATTTAGTGTCTCATCATGCTCAGTTTTGTTCAGTTTGAAAGATAAATACTTTTTTCTAATAATTCGTTTCAGATCTGCAATTTTTCGTTTTCGCACAGCGTCTGCATCAGATGACATCATAATGAAAAATGAATGGTTAAATAATTATTATATTTTTATATACATATCGAATCCTTTACGATATCTACCATCTTGTAAATCAAAGTCTTTAACAATAACCAAAGCGCCATATTTATCATTCCAGCATTCAGAGCACATTTTCTTGAATTGCTCAAATGACATGTCGGGGGAAACGTGTTCGTTGAAGGCATGTTTAAGGTTAATTTCATCCTTTTTAAACATTACAATCATATTGCAGTTATAACGTATTAGCTGCTTTAGTATTTTCGAATAAGTCTGACATAGGTAGAAGACATCAATACTTCTGTGCCTACACATGGAAAAATATTCTTGAATTGTTTGTTGGTGGTCGCATGACACATCGTCAAAAATGAAAATCGAATTCGGTTTGGATTGTGTAGGACTTACAATTTCATCGTTTTCTTTAAACGGATAATATCCCACACCTTTTACACCAGTCAATACTTCTTCGAGCAGTTGGTATTTTGGTTGATATAGAGATTTAGAATAAACGTAGACATTTTTAAATTTTACACCATTTGGATTGAACAGCAATGATAGCACAATATTTGTTTTCCCACATCCGCTGGGGCCACAAATAATAGCACGAAACGAATCAGGTAATAAAAGTCCATGTTTTCGGCTACGTCTTTCTTCCAAAACGCTATCGAAATTTTCAATCGGTAATGACTGCTCTTGTTTAACAATCTCCATCTTATGATACTTTTTCAAACAGTGCAGCTATAATTATAGGTTCCATCGTGAGCAAATAGTCAGTCTTAATGTTGATTCACGAAGGTGAAGGTGTGCTAAATTCACTCATAAACAATTTGCCTTTTGAGCTTCATTTTCCTGGCTACCAATACTATGGACGTAAGTTTTACAATTTTTATTTTTTCACAATATTAAATCCTCTATTTATATAGCTGGAACGCGTCTGAGAAAACGGCTACTACGAGGAGATACAGGTGTCAACGCTCTCGACGCAGCTTGCAAAAATCACGATATCGCATACGCATCTAACAAGTCACTCACAGATCGTCATAAAGCTGATTTGGTACTAGAAAACGCCGCTTGGGAGCGAGTAAAGTCAAAAGACTCTAAATTAGGTGAAAAGGCAGCCGCCTGGCTCGTTACCACTGGAATGAAGGTCAATCGCAAGTTGGGAATGGGTATGAAGCCGAAGCGTCGTAGATCTTTTCATCGTGATGTTGTTATGAAGGTGAAGAAATCCATGAAAAAAGGATCTTCGCTGTCAGATACAGCGATGTTTGCGTTGCGAGCAGCAAAATCTCTTATTAAAAAATTCGGAGGCCGAAAACATGTTCCAATACCTAGAATAATACCTGTAGCTAAATCTGGAGGATTTGTACCTCTAATACCTCTTTTCGCTGGACTTTCAGCTTTGGGAGCATTATCAGGCGGTGCTGCGGGAATTGCGAAAACTGTGATCGATGCAAAAAATGCTCAAAAGAAATTGGAAGAAGATCATCGTCATAATAAAGCTATGGAGCCTATAGGTAAAGGATTGTATTTGCGAAAGAACGCTAAAGGTGGATATGGATTATTCTTGAAAAAAAACTACCATTGAAGCTACCCAATAGAGCATTATTAGACTATGAATTAATCAAGTTTGCCAAATTATTGAAAATAAAATATTCTAGAGATGTGTACATGCGCGATTCTCTACCGAAAAACGGACCTCGACGATGTGAATCAGCAATACTAAATTTGGATGTGTCTAAAAACTCAGGCACGCATTGGGTAGCATATAGGAAGATGAATGACGGTGTCGAATATTTCGATTCATTTGGTAATCTGAAGCCTCCGAGAGAACTTGTCACTTATCTTGCTGGCAGTAAAATATTTTACAATTACGAGCAATACCAAAATTACAATCAGATCAACTGTGGACATTTGTGTTTGCAATTCCTCTATAATGTCTAAAGCATGGTTGGTTGGCGAAACACAATTGTTGTCGTCTTTTACAATTGCCGAATTGAAAACTATTTCTCTAAAATATTTGGTAGAGCATTTTAAACCTTGGGATTTATTAGACAATTGGCATAAATTACCAAAAGAATATCAATCGAACTTCAACTTGCAAATTTGCTTGCCTTGTTTTGTGCATTACAATCGGCCGGATCAACGTACTCATGTCGATGGTCCGGTTAGCTCACAATGCAACTGTCATGCATGTAATTATTATTTGAAAAAATAAAATTGTTTTTTCTAATCTAGTAATATTATTTAAATACACCACTCCCATAAACATCACAGTCATGTCTCAACTGTTGAACTTAACGTCCACATCGAATGAATTCTCCTTCACTCCTCCCACACCGATAATATTGAAACCTGAAAAAGAATACTGTATTGGTGTGTTGGGGTTTCATTCGTATCATTCTATACCGAATATCGATGGTGAGAAATTTTATTTCTACAATAAAAATGATCGTAAGAAAGAACTCATCACCATTAACTTCCCGTCAGGATGTTACGCAATCACAGATATTGAAGCTTATCTCATCGATCAATTCAAATTGAAGACGGATACAACTGTGGCCGATATATCTTTGAAGCCCACAACAACACTCTTCAGTGTGAAATTTACAGTCGACAGCACGCCATCGATTTTGAATACTCTGATAGTTTGAGTAAAATACTAGGATTTTCTCCAAAGATACTAGATCCTGGTAAAGTCCACCGTTCCGATCTACCTGTTAACATTTGTAAAATATCAACTTTACTATTCGATTACAATATTGCTGAAGGGTCGTTTGACGGAGATAAGCCTGCTCATACAATATTCAGTTTCCCAATTACAGTGGACCCTGGTTATGCAATCCGATTTACTTAGCTGTGAGCATCACAAACGAAATCACCAACATTACCGTAAGAGTGTTGAATCGAGATCTCGAACCAGTAAATTTTCGAGGAGAAAAAAGCACGTTACTTTTACATCTATTGGAACGTTAATGGGTCCACTTATCAACAACGACTATTATAAAAGTCCCTCATCATCTACAACAAAATTAGTCTCTTGCAGATCGTTCAAAAGAACGCAGCTTCATCTAACTCCTGCAAATCGGGCGTTTCTCAAAGCAATCGGATTAAAGTTGAAGAAGAATGACACTAAAAAGAAAGTACGTGCGTTCTGATAGGACACCACCATCAACGAAAATATCTTCGATATTTGACCTTTACCGAGATCCACAATATGAAGAGTCGATAAGAAAAGAAGATTTTCACACCTATGTTCTTTATGTGAAATCATTCAATAACAGCGATTCTGTGGAATTTGACATCCAACAAACTGACGCATTCTTTCTCATGTACGAAACTCAACTTGAAATTAAGGGAAAATTAGAAGTTAGTGGCGGAGGAGGACATGTTAATCTAACGCCAAATTGCGGTGCATTCCTCTTCGATTCTTGTTCCTACATTCAAAGTGGAAAGGAAATAGAAATAGTACGAGATCCCGGTATAGTAACTACCGCAAGAAGTTTGTTGTGTTATAATCCACAATCGAAAGAAATGGCTTTAGCTGGCTGGAATTATCCCAATAAACCGCTATTGAATGATGTTGATAAATCGTTTAGTTTGTTGCTTCCTCTAAAACACATTTTCAATGTATTCAATGACTATACTAAAATCACATATGGAAAACAAACTTTTCGATTCATACGTGCTCGTCATGATAACGATGCTGTAATAGTAAATGAAGTAACAACAGGTACTACGACATCTAACACTACAATAAAGTTTGTTATAGATAGCATGGCATTGAAAGTTAAACACGTCTATCCTAACGATGAAATAAAATTACGTATGATGGAGCAAATAAAAAGTGATCGACCAATATTCATTCCGTTCAGAAAATGGGAACTTTGTATATTGCCTACGTTAACGAAAGACGCTAAAAATGAGATTTGGTCAGTTAAAACGAGCTCGTCTGTCGAGAGACCTCGATATGTTATCGTATGCTTTCAAATAGATAGACGCAACAAGAAGACAAACGATCCTTCGCAATTCGATCACTTGAACACCAACAATGTAAGATTGGCTTTGAACGGAGATTTTTGGCCCACCGAACGATTAAAGATGGATTTCGGAAAAAACGACTATACTCTTGCCTATTATAATTACGCCTCATTATATAGAAGCTATACCAATTCCAGCATAGTACATCCAACATTGGACTATGAAGCATTCAAAGATCGTGCTCTCTTTGTCATAGACTATTCCAAACAGGAGGAGGGTATGAGGGCATCGACAGTTGATATAAAAGTGGAAATTGAAGTAGGTGCAGGATTTCCTGCAAATACTAGAGCATATTGTATAATTATACATGACTGTTTATTGGAGTATTACCCCCTGACGGAAATTATCAAAACGATCATATAATACCAGTGTTGAAATACACAGCGAGACAGTTACAAAAAAACCACGATGAGAATAGCATTCATTGACATTCAAGGCTTCATTATCGAGGGTACATTCCATCCTCAGGAATTGTCCATCGAAATCGGATATAAACATAGACACTACATATTTAAGCCGCCACAACCCTTTCATTTGCTAAGCAATCAAGATAAAAAACAAACAACTTTTTGGAACACCATATCCATGGAATCAAGTATTCTTCTGGCGATGTTGATTATTCAAAATTGGACGAGATTTTGAAAAGTACAATGTCTACTGTCGATTGTATTTACGTTCGTGGTAATCAGAAATATGAATTTTTACAAAAGAAATGTGAAGAATATGGAATTTCTACGACAACTGTTGTTGATGTCTGCAAGTTTGATGGAACGTCCTCAGGCATGGAAAGTTTAAAAAAACATTCGAATGCTTGTCATGCCGATGGGGCTTTCAATTGTACACAAATTAATGTAGAACGATTACGATGTTGGTTTTTAAATGTAATACCATTGTAATTTTATTCAAATAAATAGAAAAAATTGATGAGTTGTTTTATTGAAACACATTGTATACTCATTTATGTCTATACTACATGAAGACTTAAACTTTCGTTTTACAATATTCAATATAATTTTCAATATTAAAGTAAATACTGATGTTAAAATTATACATGTCATTGCAAAAACGTTATTAATTTCATCCTTGATGGCATCCTGTTGTTCCCGAACCTTCTGTATCCAAAACGTAAAAGTTCTTGTTGAATTTCTTAAGAAAAAATTGATGAGTTGTTTTATTGAAACACATTGTATACTCATTCATGTCTATATTACATGAAGACTTAAACTTTCGTTTCACAATATTCAATATAATTTTCAATATTAAAATAAATACTGATGTTAAAATTATACATGTCATTGCAAAAACATTATTAATTTCATCCTTGATGGCATATTGTTGTTCCCGAATTGTATTATTCATCATATTGTAGCCGGTTCAATTCTGTGGATATTTTTTGTAGGCGACGATTTTTGAAGACGTTATCCTCCAAGCACATTCGCTCCAATTGCTTTATCAGTTTAATCTTATTTTCATAAATTGAAATATGTTTACTCAATTCTCGAACGCTTTTAGAAAATTCCTCCAATTTGCGTCTATACTCTTCCGATGACATTGTGATACAAACACTCAATTCTCTCATTCATTTATTATAAAAGAAATCATGCACATGCTTTCAAGACTTTCAAAATACCCCGTATAAGAAAAATACATCAGTTAAATATGATTTTTAAAAAAAACTGCAACATAAAATCTATTTTTATTAATTTCATAGAAAACTAAATTCTGCTGTTTCATGAATAAACTCAGTTTAGATTTTATCGTAAATGACTAATACAATATCAAGTTGATATCATATATTTTTTAAAAGATACTAAAGTAATATTCCGTAATATAAAGTAATATTCCCTTATCATGACATTCCAATCTTATCATATTTGAAACAAGTTCGCTATTGTCTGAATAAATGATTCGGTCTGCACGTGGTTGCTAACTATAGAAATAACACATAAATATTACCTACTAAGCGAATTTAATATAATGCGAGATTTCATTTATTACAATATAAAAAACCTTCTATAAAATGATATGAATTCACACACATATCCGTTTTAAAAAAAATGTTGGTTATCAATCTAATAACATTCCTTTGAGAATTTCAAAATATTGTACCAATGGTTAGATCCCCATCACTTATTGCTAAGTTGCAAAGTCTAATGTGGTTGCTGTAATCTGCTTGTTTGTCTTAGATGTATTCATAATAATGCGAGATTTCATTTATTACAATATAAAAAACCTTCTATAAAATGATATGAATTCACACACATATCCGTTTTAAAAAAAATGTTGGTTATCAATCTAATAACATTCCTTTGAGAATTTCAAAATATAGACCCTTTAAAAAATCAGCTAACTGCATAGCCCCTCCCCCTCGTGAGCACTACCCCTCATTTCTTACACACACACACACAATCCTCCATATATTTTCTTTCTTCTAATTACTTCTTGTATACATCCTTATCTACTTTTTACGCAACCCCCCCGTAGACGCTACCCTTAAAACCCTCTTCGCTTCTTCTAAATCACCCCCTAGATACCTTATACACGTAAAAACATACACACTTATTTACTTTTTGCATAACCCCCCGTTCTTGTATACACCCTTATTTACGTAATCCCCGTAGACGCTCCCCTCCCCCCGTAGACGCTACCCTTAAAACCCTCTTCGCTTCTTCTAAATCACCCCTCTAGATACCTTATACACGTAAAAACATACACACTTATTTAATTTTTGCATAACCCCCGTTCTTGAATACACCCTTACTTTTTGCGTAATCCCCGTAGACGCTACCCTTAAAAAACCTTTCGCTCCTTCTAAACCACCCTCTAGATACCTTATACACGTAACAACATACACACTTATTTACTTTTTGCATAACCCCCGTTCTTGTATACACCCTTACTTTTTGCGTAATCCCCGTAGACGCTACCCTTAAAAACCCCTTCGCTTCTTCTAAACCACCCTCTACCTTATACACGTAACAACATACACACTTATTTACTTTTTGCATAACCCCCGTAGACGCTACCGTCATTACTTGCTAACCATCTAGAGACTTCTTCTACTTCTTGCAAACCCTCTGGAAACTTCTTCCTATCGGTAACCACCCATAGGCCATCCGCCTGTTCATCCGATAAAGTGTCACAGAACATACGTGTATTTACTACTATGGCTATTAGCCTAATCATAGATCTGTATGAATTGATTAATTCGGTTTTAAACCATATTGAAAATTCAATTACATTTGCATCCAAGCATAATTAAAACTTCTGATTTATTTAAACAATTAAAGAATTTGGAGAAAATATTTACAAAAGACGAATTGCCCTTAGAAATTGAATTCGATAAAATTTTACTCTATGAAAAATTAATTAAAATTGATTGCTACTCATATAATAATAAAATTACATATATTTTAAATATTCCTATAACATATCTCAAAGTTTTTGATTACTACCATTTATTTTTGGCTCCAATACTAAAAGGGAGTCAGTTTAAGGTGATAATACCTCAGAATAAATTTTTAATTACGAATGGTGTCAACTTCGCTTATTCAAGCAAACCTTGCAAAGAGATTCTCCCTCAGCAGTATGTCTGCCCGAGAATAGACCTGCAGGAAATTCAAGAAGAGAGGCCTTGTGAAATAAACTTTTTTGAAATGAAACGCACTTCCATCTGCGAGAAAACCAAATTTCAATTGTCGAAGCCATTTCTGAAACAACTAAACAGTTTCCACTGGTTGTACATCATTTCATTCCAAGATACAGCAAATTTCAAATGTCCAAATCAGGAGGAAACCAAGTATCTTACAGCGGGTACCTACCTCTTAGAAATTCCTTTGAGATGCCAAGTAGTAGCTCATCACACAGTCATAAATAACCAACAACTCTATAGTAGCTTTAGCCAGCCGATACCACTATTAAATCTAGACAACAGTACCTTTCGCCCAACCAAATCAAACCTCGACTTTCATTTGGAGGAAGCAGAACTAGACGATCTTCAACCGCTAAAAAGTAAATTTGTAGAAAATCAACCTCAATTAACATTCGGACAAGTCTCAAAAACCCCCAGCATATGGACCTTATTAATTTATTTATTGTTAATTTTCATTTTTGTATTCTGTATATATAAAAAATGGGCATCGAAGTACTGCAAAGTTGCAAAGAAACCATCCCAGGTGGACCACTCAACCGTTCAACTTCCTCGCTAGCTGCGTAAGTTGAATTTACGAGGGGAGGAATTATATAAACGATTCATATGGAAACCGATGAGTTGCTGTGTAAGATGCAGATCCCGTAATCAGCATAAATATTATATATATATATATATATATATATATATATATATATATATAAAATTACTTGTTGTAGATAAAGTTTGTCAGTTACTAGATTTCATATTTTTTGTCGTAGTTCGTAGAACTATCATTTTGTAAAATAAACGTTTTTAAAAAGAGTATTTCGAGTTAGTAATTTGAAAGTCACGCCTCAGCGTGTTTAAATCGAATTTTCAAGCACGTGCGTTTTTTAAAGTCCCTATGGTAACAACAACAACTCGAGAAACGTAAGTATCAATGACAACTTTTTTTATTAGATTTTAAATTGTATATTTTCATTGTGAACCAATGTCCTATTTGGTTCTTTCTGAAAAATTTATTTATATATTCATATATACATTGTATCTTTTCAAATATGAATAAT
Source organism: Galeruca laticollis (assembly GCA_963921935.1). Taxonomy (NCBI): domain Eukaryota; kingdom Metazoa; phylum Arthropoda; class Insecta; order Coleoptera; family Chrysomelidae; genus Galeruca; species Galeruca laticollis. Next base: position 145,440,644 of record OY998176.1, on the reverse strand, counting down.
CTTCTTGATTATTGATCTGACAGCAGTACCTCGTAACGTCACAAAAAAATAAATACTATTTAGGATGGACTTTCACGAAACTTTGCTGGGCATCGAGGACGGACTTCCATTTTTTTGTGGTAATAATATGATAATAATATTTCATGATTTCAAAGTGAACCAATGAAAAAAATAGGCTAAAGTATTCGTGGATAACTGGTCTTTCAAAGACTTGCTCTATTTCACGCGTGTTTGAAAGCTAAACGTTCACTAATTACCTGAGTTATCTATAAACAAATTACACCAAAAACGTTATGTGAAATAAATTTTAAAAATTTATGGTCGGTGAGCAATGGATTAATTCAATCCATCTATTGTTTCAATGATATCTTTATTCTTTTTTAGATATTTTTATAGGATATCATCATCGTTATTAGCAATGGTGATGAGTACAATGATAAGTGAATTAATTCTAGAGCTTCCATCTAATTTCTTAAGTATTTACGGCACTTAGTAATTAATAATTATAAATTGGAATTTCCAGTTCCACCTGTTACTTACTAACTAACTTTCGAACCATCAATGTTGATAGATATGACTTCAAAGTTTCTACCACTTCCATTAAATCGACTCACACGAAACTTTCCGTGAAATATTTGTTTTGATTGCTTTCTGTCATCACAAACTCGCCGAGAAATTCCGAGGAAAGTTTCCGATTTTAAACTAAAAGTAATTTAGACTTGAGGTGAAACAGTAGGGTATATCATTTTGACATGTGTTTCATTCGATATGTATGGGACATATTTCTTTCTGGAGAATATATTAAACAAGGAACTGGCTACATATTCAACGAATAAAAGTCATTCACTGAACTATATTCCTGCGGTATTGTGAGCATAACCCAATTCAACTGTAACTGTCAAATCAATAATTCACTTTGCTGAAAATATATAAAAAAATGACTTCAACTTGACAGTATTTTTTAAACTACAAATTCCTTTTGGGATTATACATATTTTTTATGAGGAAATCGGAACATTAATTGTTATCTCATTCTCTTGAGTTAATCTTCAGCTGTTTTTTCATTGAGATATTTTTCAACTATTTATGTATGTGTCTCAGATTCGAATCATTTCATTGGGATCTCGAAAACGGTGAGAGATTGAAAAACGGTTATATTGTGGCAAAGCTGTGCGTTTAACTCGTTCAATGTCGGCCGCTGGCTCTCATAAGAGTCAACGCTGCTCATGCGCCCATGAGTTAATTGCTATTTGATTTGTGGTACAGTTCTATATATGCGGTGGAGAGGACATCTTACATTTATGAAAAACTAAAAAGGAAAAGTGAAAGTTCATTTTTTGGAACTGTAACTGTAAATAAAAAGTGTAGCTGAAGTTATTAAAGGAGAAGAATACGATTCATATTTTAATTCTGGAGGTAATAAGTTATTTTCAAAAGTATATTCACCTAAAGACTTTCCCAATGAAAAACCTTCGTTGAAAGTAGTACCTATAATAATACATCCTTTGATGACGAGCGATGGTGATATTACTTCAGCTCCAGGTTTGCTTATTTGGATAGTACGACAGCAAAGAAATTGAAAGTGAAGATTGGTTTCAAGTGGATACAAACTTAGTGAATGAAAGGTACCGTTTTGTTTTAAAATATTATATTAGAGATCTCTAAAACTAAATGGGCCTTTATTCAAAAACTGAAAAAGGAATGCAATCATAATTAGTAGTTAATCTAGTATATTTATTGTTTCAAAGTGATTATAGTTTATTATTTTTGTAGTGTATACAGGTTTCCTGTTTATAAACTGCTATGTTTTAAGAAAATTTCTGAAATCATAAGTTTATTCATTTTTATTTCACAATCCAATAATTATAGTAAATTTGAATGGCGCTATTGAACCCTACCCTTTGATAGAGTTAACCATGTTCAACGATTATTAACAATAATTCAATTTAAAATGATAAATACTCGTAATATTTATATCCAATACAAATTTGTCGGCTCAATGTGAGGCAAATTAAAAATTTAATTGATCGGAAGTTTTAAAACCATTAAAATTTAAACAATTGAAATTCCTCACATAATATAATAGTATAAGAATATATATATATACATATATATATATATATATATATATATATATATATATATATATAGTTATTACATGGCTCCATTCATTTTTAGTGTTTGATACTGACAGAAGTAATAATTTCACCACAACTCCTCCAGAAATGAAGGAGTTAGCAATTCAATACATATTTTTTGCTTCTATTTGATAGTCGTAGAAAAAGTATAGTCTATGACACGGGTGGAATTCAAAATTCTACACTCGTAGAACCGTTTCTTCTACTCGTGTAGAATTTTGCTTATTCCACCCTTCATATAGAATATACTATTTCATAAGTGTAGGTGTGGTTCGTGTTTCAAATAAATGGTGAGAGACATGATAAATATGGGTAGGTACTTGTCCCATGTGGGAATGGTAATGTTAACTATAAAACTATATCGTGTAGTAGAGGAATAATAGGCTGAGGAAAATAATTATTGAATTCGCACGTAAGCGTGAATATATTCTACCAATTCTGGATAATAAATATTTCCACAACTAATTTCATTTTATATTTATTCCATTTTTTTTTCGAATCCTCGGAACGAGATCGGAATTTTCAAGTATTTTCAAACCCTATATTCAGTTGGACCATTTCTTGAATTAATTTATATGAAATTTACTGATACGTTAAATTTCAAACACGTTTAAACTCGATGAGATTCAAAGGATATCAGTGCATGTGTATTTACTCTTCTACTGAATGGAAATCGTGTAACTTGAATTCTCCGCAGCACATGATACTTTAGAATGCATGCCGCCACACGTACGAACAACCCAATTCACATTTATCAGAGTTACACGTTTCCAGTAGGTAAGTCAATAAGTATGTGCCAGTAACTTGAGGAAGAAAGAAATATTAATAGAAGTGATGAACATCACATGATTAGAACAATATTATAGCAATAATATATTTGTGAATGTATGTGAAATTTCCTCAAAACTTTGGTAGTATTCCAAAAATAGATAAATTGGTGTGAAATAAACCCCGCAGTTCTTCAATGGGCGGCTAGACGTTGCGGAACTTTCAATAAATGTTCATTATGTGTACTGGGTGGTCAGATAAGAATGCAAAGTGCTGTATCTCGGATACTATTCATCGAGTCATGAGGTGAAAAAATATATTAGTAAGGTGGCTAAAAAAAGACCTTGGAAAATAATTTCAGATTCCCAGCATGTAAATGTACCAAAAAATATATGTTTTTGAAAGCTAAGGTTTATTCGAGTGATTTCTGTACAACACCTTTTAATGTATCTATTACAATAAAGTGGTGGGGGGTGATTCAATGTTTTTTAAATAAACAGCTGTAACTCCTAAACGGATTTTAAGAAACTTGGTCTTGTCGGAAAAAGCAATTATTGTTCCATCAAACACATCTTACCTGGGTTATGTCTAATTCTTAGTGATGGCGCTAGAGTGCGTTTTTTGATATAATAGCAAAAAATTGCAAAATTCTCTGAAAAATTGAATGCAATAATATTACTTCTTTTTCATGAAAATGTAGTGAAATGACACCTGAATAGGCTAGTGACAACCATATCTCGATATTTTATTCTTAGGCTTAAATATCGAAGAAAGGAAATTTAGTTATCATAAAATTTGAAAAAGTCGCTATTACACCGGTAATTATCATTAATTATTTGTCTTTTTCAAGATTCACTGAAGTTTCATAATTTTATGATTTTTAAATAAAACTGTTCTTAGTTCTTCTTCTCCGCTCCAGTGGAGGATGGGATACTTGAGCATGGGAACTTTTTGTGACGTCACCCGTGACCTTGACCTATTTTTGGGGGTTTGGCCCGGGCCAATTGCCAAAATTTTTTGGCGGTTTGGCCCGGGCCAATAGCCAAAATTTGGAAGGTCAAAGGTCAATGACCTTCCGTGACCTTTACCTTTTGGCCAGGGTTAAAGGTCTATGACCTAACATGACCACACCCTTTGACGTAACATGACCACGCCCTATGACGTAACATGACCACGCCCTATGACGTAACATGACCACGCCCTATGACGTCACATTATATATGTGCCGTATGTGCGTTCCGTCGTATGTGTCATCCGTCAAATGTCTCATCTGTCATATGTGACGTATGTGCCGTATGTGCGTTCCGTCGTATGTGTCATCCGTCAAATCATTGCCATCTATCGTCGTCAACCTACATTATCCAACAGGTGTCGGTAATACAGTTACCTTGTCTTGCCATCTATCGTCGTCGTCGTCAAACTACATTATCCAACAGGTGTCGGTAATACAGTTACCTTGTCTTACCATCTGTCGTCGTCGTCGTCAACCTACATTATCCAACAGGTGTCGGTAATACAGTTACCTTGTCTTGCCATCTGTCGTCGTCGTCGTCATCGCCATAACGGCACTAACATATATCTATTTGTTTTTCACCAGGGTGCCAAAACGGCCGTGGGTAGCTGGGGTAGCAAAGCTACTTTTTCCGTATACTGTGCATGTTTTCCGTTACAGATAGGCCGAAAAAGACACATTCCAACGTTCTGCGCACGTACTAAAGGCATTTCCCCCATATCTCTATTATTATTTATCGGATTGGAGTCTAATAAACGGCATTATGATTGTTAGAATATTATCGTATACAAGATGTACAAAAAAAAGATGCCATTAGGGCACTAACGTATATCTCTGCTATTATTGGTCGGATTGAAGTCAAATAAACACCATCATATTTGTTAGATTATTATCGTATACAGGATGTGCAAAAAAAAAGCCATTAGGGCACTACAACATATCTCTGCTATTATTGGTCAGATTTTATTGAACAAAAGACATTATGATTGTTAGAATATTATCGTATACAGGATGTGCAAAAGAGATGCCATTAGGGCACTAGCACATATCTCTGCTATTATGTCCGATTGAAGTCGATCAAACGCGCTGGAAAATGGACTTATACCAATAACAGAACCAATTTCGTGACAACATATTGATTGTAAAGGTATGCGGCTTAGAGGACTGTGATGGAAATTCTTAACTTGTTAAAAAAGAAATATGTGGTTCTTTTAATAGTTATATACGTGGAAAGTTTGGTGAATTGGTATTTGTGAAACACGGTGTTAAGGCTAGGCTGTATTTTCTCTTACTAACTAACAAAAACCGCTTGCCCTTGGAACAAGAGAGGTAGTCGGAGAAGATTTGGAAATTATTAAAAGGAAACATAAAGAACATGTAGGCGTTCCATACAAAGTAGAATTGACGGCCGTTAAATTCGATAGGCTACTTAAAGAAATACCAAATTTTCCGACAAACAACTTTTAACTTTTGCATCCAAGAAGAGTACAAGGAAAGGTGCAACGTTATTGTAAACAACGATAAAACAGTTGGCAAACATTTCCTCACATCTAATGCAAAGTTTAAAATATACAACAAATTTATTTGTCAAATAACCAGTCCTGGATTTAACAAGAGCATTAGAAACCATATTATAGATATCGTCAACAGCATTACCAGATTGGAGTAAAAGTGAACAATATACGGTGGAGTGAAAAAGATAGACGAAAAAATATCATTTAATTTTAAACAGCATGCCTTCGTATGAATAAAACATATAGGTAAGAAAACCACATTACTTTGCTTTATAAGGACACTTTGTTATTATTAATCAGATTAATGTTGAATAAACGGTATTATGTTAGGTACGTCACTACGACGATGTGTAGTCGTCAAGTATTATACAGGGTGTAGTCGTAAAAATATTAAGGTGTGAAGGTATACAGGGTTGTGTAAAAGGAGCAAACCCCGCGAGGATGAGTCAAGTCGGGGCATCCTCGTCTCTGGTTGGTCAGCGTCCTGGTGTCTAATTGGACTCGTTCTCTGGTTGGTTAGCGTCCTCGTGTCTGATTGTCCAAACTACATAATCCACCAGATGTCGACAATTCAGTTACCTTGCCATCTATTGTCGTCAACCTACATTATCCACCAGGTGTCGGTAATACAGTTGCCTTGTCTTGCTATCTATCGTCGTCAGCCTACATTATCCACCCGATATACAACTACTCTATTGGAAATTTCCATGTAGAAGGCTATACTCCTTTAGAAGATCGCATACCTCTGCTACAAGATAGTAAATTGTACTTCCAGAATTCTACGTTATACTCTGTGTCGATTGCAAAAATGTCGGCAAAGTTGTCAAAAAAGTCTGCAAAACTGTTGCTGTCTTGTGTTTGACAATATGCTGCAATATGTTTATAGGGGTAACAACAATACAAGGAAGTTGACGGGAATACGAATAAATTTACTACTAAAAGAAATCGACGCAAGGAAGAAGGTTATAAATTACATTCTCTCTGCATGCACCTTTAATAGCCTCTCCTATGAACCACATAGAAATTGTAGAAGAAGAAAGGAGAGCAGAGACAATGTTTGAATTATACAAAAGTGTTACATTATAGCTGGAGAGACTTACTTGTCTAGAGCCAGCGCCCCATTACCATAAACAATAAAAAACAAATATATATTTTTTAAGTGTTCACAACAACACTTATTGCAGATGGTTATGTTACAATACTTTATAATAAATGTATGGAGATAATATGTTTGCCTACAGAAGAAACGTTTTTTAACATTTACTACAAATGTTATTACGTCTTACCAAAGGCAACACATTCGCTAAGATAGAAAATATTCATAATTTTGTGTAACAGAATAAGATGGAATGTATCGGGAGAATTGTAACGTAATTGTAAATGATAATAATAAAACAGTTGGCATAGATTGCCTTACTTGGCTCACCTCTAATACAAGGATTAAAATATACAACAAATTTATTTGTCAAATAACCAGTCCTGGTGTTAACAAGAGCATCAACTACCCCAGATAAGAGATTAAAAGACACATTTTCCAACACTTTAACCAGAGAACAGGGGATTACAAGACTAGAAGTAACCATATATAATTATTCCATAGCCGATAACAAAACAGAGGGAATACTTTTGCTTAGAAGACCGTCTATCCTTACTGGAGGTAAGCAAACTTTATTTCCAAAATGTACCATTATACTCTATCTCGTTTGCTAAAATGTGGACAAAGTTGTCAAAAAGTCTGCAAAACAGTTTACTGTCTTGTATTCAACAATATACTGCAATATGTATACTGATGGTGGAACAGTAATACAAGGAAATTAACTGGTCTACAGATAAGTTTACCAATGGAACCCAACGCAAGAAAAAAGTTGTAAATTATTGTCTTTCTGCATTTAGTTTTAACTTCTCACCTATTAATTTTATAAAGAGCGTAGAAGATACGAATACGATACACCACCAGATGTCGTCAATTCAGTTACCTTGCCATCTATCGTCGTCAACCTACATTATCCACCAGGTGTCGGTAATACAGTTACCTTGTCTTGCCATCTGTTGTCGTCGTCGTCAATCTACATGGTCCACCACGTCTCCTTAATACAGTTAACCTTGTGTCATCTTCTATCTAGCCGTGACGTCGATAACCTAACATAGCAAACCCACGAAATCTTGTGTAGCGGAAGTATACCCAAATTATTATCGGATTGGACTCGTTCTCTGGTTGGTTAGCGTCATCGTGTCTGATTGGCCAAACTACACCACCAGATGTCGACAATGCAGTTACCTTGCCATCTATCGTCGTCAACCTACATTATCCACCTGGTGTCGGTATTACAGTTACCTTGTCTTGCTATCTATCGTCGTCAGCCTACATTATCCACCCAATATACAACTACTCTATTGGAAATTTATATGTAGAAGGTTATACTCCTTTAGAAGATTGTATAACTCTGCTACAAGATAGTAAAAATTGTACTTCCAGAATTCTCCGTTATACTCTGTGTCGATTGCAAAAATGTGGGCAAAGTTGTCAAAAAATAAAAGTCTGCAAAACAGTTGCTGTCTTGTGTTTAACAATATGTTGCAATATGTTTATTGGGGTAACAACAATACAAGAAAGTTGACGGGCTTACAAATAAATTTACTACTAAAAAAAAGAAATCGACGCAAGGAAGAAGGTTATAAATTACATTCTCTCTCTGCATGCACCTCTAAGAAAGGAGAACAGAGACAATGTTCGAATTATACAACAGTGTTACATTATAGCTGGAGAGACTTACTTGTCTAGAGCCAGCACCCATTACCATAAACAATAAAAAACAAATATATATTTTCTAAGTGTTCACAACAACAATAGAGCAGTTATTATTGCATATGTTTATGTTACAATACTTTATAATAATAAATGTATGGAGATAATATGTTTGCCTACAGAAGAAGAAACGTTTTTTTAACATTTACTACAAATGGTATTACGTCTTACCTAAGACAACACATTCGCTAAGATAGAAAATATTTATAATTTTGTATAACAGAGTAAGATGGAATGTATCGGGAGAATTGTAACGTAATTGTAAATAATAGTAATAAAACAGTTGGCATAAGACTTCTTACCTATTAATTATATAGAGATTGAATAATAATAATAAGGAGAACAATGTTCGAACCTCTGAAAAATGCTATATTGAGGTTGGGGATACATTCTTTACATACAGGAGCTCGGACGGGTATATACATGTAATATTATACCCAAAGTTCTTAGAAAGAGAGAGTGGACAAAAATAGTAGGCTAATGCCTTTTGTGCTAAAAGAAGTATTACCAATTTCCCATATTTCTTCATTATCTGTAAAGAAACGGAAATTAGAAATGGAGGAGGAGGAGGAGGAAACAGAATTAAAGAAAAGGAAGATGGAGTATTTAGAAAATACAGCTACCGTTAAAAAGGAATATAGACCGTCCAAGTGGATGTGGAGAGGGTTAACGTCGTTACAATGCAAGAAATTGCGGATAGCATTAAATTAAGGTATTGTCATCGACTAGAAGAATTTGCAGAAGGTACAGAAGTGGTAATATCTGGAATTGAAGAAGTTGTGCATAGAGGTAGAATCCGATACATATTAAAACTAGACAATATATGAATGTTTTTTACCTTTCGAATTACTGGTTAGAACGAGAATAAGAAGGAATAGACTTAGATTAAAGGATTAAAATAAAAATTGATGTGTTAAAATATACACTCGATAGAAACAAAGAAAGAGTTGTATTTTGTGTATACGTTTTGTTAAACCTGTATAAATATTCTAATAAAAACTTTTTAGGATATCGTTGTTTTACAAAATTATTTCCAGTTTTGTTCTTATTTAATTTTAAACAAATATAATGAATCCCCATATTGAAATTGAGAAAATACAGCTACGTTTAAAGAGGAATATAAACATTTTTTTTTGAGAAAGAACAGAAGATAGCAGAATTCAAGACGAGACTAGAACATTATTTCTGCACCAGGTGGAAAAACTTAGGGCCCTCTGGATACCATAACGTTTCCGCGTTCACCGTTAACAACAAAAATAAATATATTTATGTAGGAGTTTTGGTGGATAAGGAAGGGCGAAATACGTCTACTACTACTTAAAGGGTTACCACAAAAATACGTTTTTTCGCGTTCACAATAATAGGGAAGCTCTTGTTGCATACGGTTATATCACATTACCATATAACAATGGAATGGAATTAATAGGTTTAGCAACCGAAAAACCATTTGCTACCTTAACTACAAATAGATATACGAGTTTTAACGATAACACATTTTCCAAAATCGAAAACTTGCAATTTTACACAGACGCATGGAAAAATATAGACCGTCCAAGTGGATATGGAGAGAGTTACCGTCGTTACAATGCAAGAAACTGCGGATAGCATAAAATTTAGGTATTGTCATCGAATAAAAGAACTTGCACGTTTTGTTCAACCTGTATAAATATTCTTATAAAACTTTTAAAGATATCGTTGTTTTACAAATTTTTTCCTCTTACTGAGTAACAACCCACTTACAAGAGAAGTAGTCGTAAAAGATTTGGAAATTATTAAAAGGAAACATAAAGAATCTGTGTGCATTCCATACAAAGTAGAATTGGAGAACGTTAAACTCGACAGGCTACTTAAAGAAATGTCATATTTATTGGAGCAACTCCGGAAGGAAGATTACTACCTAATGGACTTGGACATAACGCAAAATATTTGCAAGAAGTTTTAACAAAGAAGAAATTATTAAATATTTAACAAACAGTTTTAACTTTTGCATCCAAGAAGAGTGCAAGGAAAGGTGCAACGTTATTGTAAACAACGATAAAACAGTTGGTATAGATTGCCTTATTTGACTCACATCTAATGCAAGGCTTAAAATATATAACAAATGTATTTGTCAAATAATCAGTCTTGGAGTTAACAAGAACATTGGAAGCCATATTATAGATATCGCTAATTACTCCAGACGCAATATTAAAGGAAACTTTCTCTTCTGCATTAGCCAAGAAGCACAGCATTACCAGATTGGAAGCTACGATATATAACTACTCTATTGAAAATTTCCATGTAGAATGCTAGTGCCCTAATGGCATCTTGATGTCGACATCCTGTATATTGATCGAACGTCGTAGTGACGTATCTAACATAATACCGTTTGTTCAACTTAAATCCGACCAACTGTAGCAGAGCTCCCTTATGACATCTTTATGTCGACACCCCGTATATTGATCGAACGTCGTAATGACGTATTGTTTTCGTTATGAAACCAATAATAGCAGAGTGTCTTTTTTTTACATCTTTATGTCGACACCCTGTATATTGACCGATCGATGTATTGACTTATTGTTTTTGTTCGATAAAAAATGCATCTTATTGGTATATATATAGACACATATGTTGAATTTTTATAGAAAATTAAATACATACAAATTTCCACTATTGCGTAAAACTCACGCTTCGAGTGCCTCGGGGCGGACTGGTTTTTTTATAACAGGAAGGTCACTGCAAAGTACTACTGCAACATTGAATAAGAACAAAAGTTGTTTCTGTCGAGTGTATATTTTACCACGTCAATTTTTATTTTAATCCTTTAATCTAAGTCTATTTCTTCTAATTCTCGTTCTAACCAGTAATTCGAAAGGTAAAAAACATTTATATATTGTCTAGTTTTAATATGTACCGGATTCTACCTCTATGCATAACTTCTTTAATTCCAAATATTACCACTTCTGTACCTTCTGCAAATTCTTCTAGTCGATGACAATACCTAAATTCAATGCTATCCGCAATTCCTTGCATTGTAACGACGTTAACCCTCTCCACATCCACTTGGACGGTCTATATTCCTTTTTAACGGTAGCTGTATTTTCTGAATACTCCATCTTCCTTTTCTTTAATACAGAAATATGGGAAATTGGTGTTACTTCTTTTAGCACAAAAGGCATTAGCTTACTATTTTTGTTCACTCTCTCTTTCTTAGAACTTTGGGTATAATATTACATATATATACCCGTCCGAGCTCCTGTATGTAAAGAATGTATCTCCAACCTCAATATAGCATTTTTGAGAGGTTCGAACATTTTTCTCCTCATTATTCGTATCTTCTACGATCTCTATATAATTAATAGGTAAGAAGTATTATCTGGGGTAGTTGACGGAATCTATTATATAGTTACCAATGCTCTTGTTAACACCAGGACTGGTTATTTGACAAATAAATTTGTTGTATATTTTAATCCTTGTATTATAGATGAGCCAAGTAAGGCAATCTATGCCAACTGTTTTATTATTATTATTATTTACAATTACGTTACAATTCTCCCGATACATTCCATCTTACTCTGTTACACAAAATTATGAATATTTTCTATCTTAGCGAATGTGTTGCCTTAGGTAAGACGTAATACCATTTGTAGTAAATGTTAAAAAACGTTTCTTCTGTAGGCAAACATATTATCTCCATACATTTATCATAAAGTATTGTAACATAACCATCTGCAATAAGAACTGCTCTATTGTTGTTGTAAACACTTAAAAAATATATGGTGTTTATTTGACTTCAATCCGACCAATAATAGCAGAGATATACGTTAGTGCCCTAATGGCATCTTTTTTCTGTACGATATGTATACGATAATATTCTAACAATCATAATGCCGTTTATTAGACTCCAATCCGATAAATAATGATAGAGATATGGGGAAATTCATTTAGTACGTGCGCAGAACGTTGAAATGTGTCTTTTTCGGCCTATCTGTAACGGAAAACATGCGCAGAATACGGAAAAAGTAGCCCCGCTACCCCAGCTACCCACGGCCGTTTTGGCACCCTGGTGAATAACAAATAGATATATGTTAGTGCCGTTATAGCGATGACGACGACGACAGATGGCAAGACAAGGTAACTGTATTACCGACACCTGTTGGATAATGTAGGTTGACGACGACGACGATAGATGGCAAGACAAGGTAACTGTATTACCGACAACTGTTGAATAATGTAGGTTGACGACGACGACGACAGATGGCAAAACAAGGTAACTGTATTATCGACACCTCTTGGATAATGTAGGTTGACGACGACGACGATAGATGGCAAGACAAGGTAACTGTATTACCGACACCTGTTGGATAATGTAGGTTGACGACGATAGATGGCAATGATTTGACGGGTGACACATACGACGGAACGCACATACGGCACATACGTCACATATGACAGATGAGACATTCGACGGATGGCCATACGGCACATACGTCACATATGACAGATGAGACATTTGACGGATGGCACATACGACGGAACGCACAAACGGCACATAGACAATGTGACGTCATAGGGCGTGGTCATGTTATGTCATTGACCTTTGACCCGGGCCAAAAACTAGGTCAAAGTCACGAAAGGTCATTGACCTTTGACCTTCCAAATTTTGGGCTTTGGGGTCATTGACCTTTGACCTTGTAAATGTTGGCAATTGGCCCGGGCCAAACCCCCAAAAAATTTTGGCAATTGGCCCGGGCCAAACCCCCAAAAATAGGTCTAGGTCACGAGTGACGTCACAAAAAGTTCCCATTTGAGAAGGACTGGAGAGGAAAGGTGAAAGTTCACTTCTTGGAACTGTGGTTGTAGATAAAAAGTGTAGCTGAGGTTATCGAGGAGAAGAGTACGATTCGTATTTTAATTCTGGAATAGTACCTGCAGTAGTGCATCCGTGGATAATGGGCGATGGGGATACTTCTTCAGCTCCAGGTTTGCTTATTTGAATGGTACGACAATAAAGAAATTGTGAGTGAAGATTAGTTTGAAGTGGATACAAACTTAGTAAATAAAAGGTACCGTTTTAAATTATTATATTAGAGATCTCTAAATCAAAATAGGCCTTTATTTAAAAAAACATTTTAATTGTTCCATAGTAATAGTAGTTTATTTTTTTGTAGTATATCTGTACACATTTTCTGTTTATAAATTTCTTTGTTTAAAAAATTCCTGAAATAATAAGTTTGTTCATTTTAATTTCACAATCCAATAATTAGAGTAAATTTGGATGGCGCAATTGAACCCTACCCTTTGATAGAGTTGTTATACATGCTTAATGATTTTTCGAGTTCCAAATAATAAATAATAAAGAAATATAGAAACCAATACAATATATATATATATATATATATATATATATATATATATATATATATATATATATATATATATATTGAACCAGATATCATAAATAATAAGAGAATTAGTATTTTAAAAATATGTTGCTAGTATTAAAATATATGAAAATAATATAATTTAAGAAAACAAGTAAAAAGGAAACACTTTTCTTAATTTAAACAACATATCAAATAAAGATATATTAAATAATAGCCTAAAACAATATAATAAATAAGGAATTACCTCAATAATAACATAAAATATAGATATTGCCTAACCAATGTAATGATGTAAATAAAGTTGCCTAAGACGAAGAATAATTTCCATATCAAAATCAGCTGTTCATCTGAAATGAAAACAAATATTATTATAGTTAATTCATTATAATCATTAATTTAAGAATGAAGAACAAACACAAATATTGAATAGAATATAATTCAATAGATTTCATAGATAAACAAATAATGACATATAGACAAATGATATATGGCAAATAAAATAAACATAGAATCAATAAATAGTAATTTGTCAAAGTTTATTATAAATAATATAATGCAAAGAGTTTAGACAAATAACATAAGAGAATTTATATTTATAATTAATATGAGTGTAACAATAATATACTATCAATAATAATATTGAATGTTGTACCATGTAAGTGTATCTAAGTATAACCAATTTTAATGTATTTGTATGTATGAAATTTTTTTGATAAGTGATAGAAGTTTCAATTATCTGATTACAAAAGACAATATCTTATTGGTTATAAAAGATGTCAGAACAAATTGTGAATCAATAAATGAACTTTGGAATAGTGACCTGAAAAAGAACAAAAGACTGTTTGTTGAAAAAAGTAGAGAATCGAGGGGACGCTTAAGAAGAAGGGAAGCTGGTCTCAAGAAGCGAGGAGTGTGTGTGATGGTGTTCCTGAAAATTCAAGATATTCCCGGTTTAAGACATTTAAATCTATAAAGTACTATTAAATACAATATTAGTAATACTCACAGTCAATTGTATCAAGTTTTTCGGCAAGAATCTGTGAAATTTTCATCAATTTTGGTTTTTTTGGAGCTTCAGTGGAGTGTTCCTGGGATCCAGAGACTTTCATCCCAATTCAAGAGCAACAGGTCAGTGTTTTAAAATCATTATTGGCCAATAATCAGTGTAAAAAACTCAAAATACTCAATTAAGTACTTAATTTCATAAATTGATAAACTTTTGCAAATATGATCGATCTAAAAAAGAAAGAAACAGACTTTGTATAGTGTATTCATTGCATAAATCGTTAAATTTAATAAAAGGCCGAATTTTAAATAAATTAAAATATGTACTTACGCCACTTACGCCATCTTGTAATCGCATAAATCTGGTGATTGAAATTTCATAATGTAATAACTATGTCCATCTGTATATAATTCCTATATTTCTATCTATGTATATATAACTACTTTCTTTCCACAGCAATTTGTATGATATATAACTATGATTTATATATATAAATTCTTTTATGTGTTTGAACCATTCATTTGTTTGCATCGTCAACAAACGTTGTATAATATGAACAGATGCTTCTTACGTATCAGAATTGTTCGTTTTATGTTAAAGCGCATGACTAGTTTTTTCACGCATGCGCATTGATAAAATTATTAAAATAAATAAGTAGATACAATATAACCATTGGCGTCGCATATTATTTTTATCAAATATAAAATATTGCATTGAAAATTAAATCTATTTCAAATAATGTGTTTTCTTTTTATTTAAACAATTATAACAATACAATAAGCCAGGACTCAAAGAGAAAAAGGATTTCATGCTCCCGAAATAATTAATATATAATTAGAATAACAAAATAATAATAACTAACTGAGCTAGCCAAACTAAACAAAAAAAAATCTAAATTATAAACATTTACATTCTAAATATAAATAAAAGTAAATAAATAATTCAGCATATTTATAATAATATATATACATATACCGATAACCCATCAGTCAAAAAGTATAGACACAGCATCAAACATATCTCAAACGGAATGTGTACGATAAGGACACTGCAGACCGTGCCATCTATAGAGCCGGTCGAGTAACTAAAATAGGTAGATATAAATAAATTCCAAAAAGTTAACGAAAACTGTAACGTCGTTGGTAATCAAATTTTATTGATTTTAATAACTGCGTATGCGCGATGTCATATTGCTCGTCTAATAATTTTCGTTTATCCTGTTATGACCGTTTCGGGTTATCTGTTATCGTTTCTTAGTTCGAGTGTTGAGGTTATTGTGTGGTTTCTGTATTTTGGTGTATTTTTCAATCGCTATAGTGTAACATTTATTTGTTGTTTCGTTCCTTTATTATTATTTTAATGTTATTAATTGAGAATACAATGTCAACGTGTATTGTGAAGGAGTGTAATAAGTGGTGTACTCGGTAAGTTTTATTAATAAAATAAGAGCATTTTTCTTTCCTAATTAACAACAATTTTCTTTATTTTTATAAAGTCCAAAATTTTTACTAGTTTAATCGACAACTTTACAGATCCTGGTTGTCGTTTACAGTAGCTAAACTGAAAATTGTTGCATTACTAGAGTAAATTCTCCTCCAACCCAGGAAGATATAAGTTTGATGTGGCTGGAACGCAGTGGTAATAAATCATTAAATTTGTCGACGAGGAAACAATGAAGGATATGTCCCCTCCATTTTCAAAAACAGTGTTTCTTTAGATTTGAGAAAGACGAAGGGAGACTATTAAGACAGTTTGATTTGCCTTCCCATATGAGAGGAAATTAACAAACATTGATGGTAAGTTTTATCGAATTCAATATAGCATGTTATAATTTTGGCCATTTTCAAATATACCCATTGAAAAAATAGTAATCTGAGTTTTATTTTATGTTATAGCTATTCTTCCACCAGTAAAGGTGTTGAGCCATTGCCACCTTCACCACATGTGGAAGATATTCCCTCCACCAACTGTAGGATGGAAGGTATTGAGCCCTTGCCGATTGCCATATATAGCTCATGATATGGCAATTTATGGTAAATGAAAGTGAGTATTAACTTTTGTTGAGCCATTACGTCTAAGTATTTGATCTAGTGGTAACCAAAAATTCAAAATATCCAATAAAGACAAAAAATAAAAACAATAAAGCGAAAAATAGTTCAGATGTCCAAAATATATTTGAAAACCTAAAAAAATCAAGAATTTAAAAAAAATCGAAAACTCTGAAAAAAGGAATTGATAAAAGCCAAAAATTGTAAACATTTTTTGATATTTTTTAGGCTTAGTACAAGACCATTTGTAAACTCATTATTTCAATAGTAAGTGCATTTTTCATTCTTTTATTGATATAACTTTTCAAACATATTTGTATGTTTACTTATTTCTTGTTGTCATTTTACTTGTAGAAGCTCAACCAGAATCGAGAAAGGACTTCCACAGGTCGGTGGGATTTTTAAGTGGAAATAAAATGTTAGGTAGGTATATTATTTTGGATTTTGTACAGTCACAAGTTCTGTTTAGCACTCTTATATGTAATTACTTGGCACCTACTATTTAGAGAGCTGGGCAGTAGTTAACTACTTTTCCTTTAAAAATATTTTAATCACTTTTGTTCCACCAGTCACAGTAATTATATTCAAATATTTCCTTTCACAGAGAGTTGCCAAAAATAGTTGTTAACTACTAATTGCTAACACTTTTTTTTATTAAATAGTTAGCAGTTCTACACCAGTAATTTGTCCAGCGCTGTGTGTTTATAGGAGTATAATAATAGATAAATAAATTATTATGACGTATCATAAATAATTTTCTACTTTTATCTTGATTTAACATCATTTAAAAATCTAATGATACTCCAATCTAGAATATATGTTACTCAAATTATTTTTTAATTATTGCTTTGTTTTTACATTATAGTTTATTTATTGTCATTCTGTTTGTTAAGAAACTTACTTTGCGAAAGAAATTATTTGTTGTGTATTTTTGTACCAAAATAAAATAAACTGTTTTTATGATTGTTGTTTTATTTTTTTCCAATTTAACCATTTATGGTCCATCATTTGATATTTTATTTAATTTAACTCAACATCTAATCATTATTGAGTTAATGGAGTTAAATGAAATGAAATGTGAAATGACGGACTATACATGATTATTTTGAAATTAAATAATTAGAATACAGTAAATGTGAATATACTGCCAAAACCTTAAATTACAGAAATCTTTTCAACATCACTCAATTGTTTGGTCGACAGGCTCTTTAGATGGCGCCCCAATCAGTGTCTCATCTATCTGTGATGTGTACCTGTGCTTGAATATACTGGAAATAAGAAAGGGCGATTAAACAGCTAAAAAGCTTACAATACAAAGAAAACTGAGCTATATTGTAGAACAAACATTTTCCTTTTTCTGAAATAACTGCGAATAAACAATTTCGATAGGTACAGATTGCAGCTTTCTACTATCTCTACTATCACTTCTTAATTAGAAAATAATAAATTCGAAATAATAGTGTGACCGTTCATCCAAGGACTACCTTCCTGGCTAATAAGCTCGACGAATATTCAATTACATCCCCTTCGATAAATGTGTCGTCCATCGACCCTAGGTCGATACAGATATCTCTGATGATCCGAAATTGCAACGGGAAGAGCATAGTCCATTCACCGGCTTCGACTTTATTATGTCTGTTCAGAATAGCGTAATGCCCTTTCGTCCGAAGTCTCTAATCCGAACTGAAGACATCACCATTTAGCTCTGCTATTTGGTTCGTGGAAATATCCATTTACCAGAAAGCGTTAACTGGCGCCATCTCCACTTCCAATTGAGAAACCACTCCAGAATATTCGACAGTAGTTGTCGATTCTCTGATATAAAATTTCACCAAATATGAGGTGTGTGTATACTACGACAGACACACCGCGTATTTATATATATATATATATATATATATATATATATATATATATATATATATATATATGTATGTATATATAATATATATATATATATATATATATATATATATATATTATAGTAAATTTTTTTAATTCATAATAAGCATACACTTGTCATAAGCATGCGTTTATAAAAAGAACATCCTGTATGTCAAAATAGAAATTATATCAGTCAAAATGAAAGAATATCCTATGACAGTTCAGGGATTTGTTAATATTGTTGCGAATAAAAATTCTTTTATAGTTATGTACAATGATTTCCGAATATAATAACAAAATTTAAATTTATTATTCATATTGTAACATAGTTATTTTCATCTTTTTTACTTATGTACAAAGTTTTATAAAAACCCAACCAATGAAATGTCATATTGATTGATGACACCAATTTAGAAATTGAAATGAATTGTTTGAGTAGATCCTGTTTAAGATTTGAACCAATCAGAGAAGAAAAACTGTGGTATCCAGGAAGTCAGATTTTGGTTGCTAAGAGGGAGGACTATCAATAAATTTTGAAAAAAAAGAAAGGGTTGGTTGTTCAGAGCTGAATGGAAGAGATCTCCATATTGAATTTGGTGAGAGATTTTATGAATTATTGACAAAATCCTAAGCAATATAATTTAAAACAAAAGATAAACATACCTTACGAATGTAAATTATCCATTTGTATATATTGCTTGTTCACAACAAAACATATTTTAAATTAACTACATCAAAAAACTTTGTTCCTGGTTCCCGAATCTGTAACTACTCAATTACATCCTGCAGTTAACAATCATAATATCAACAGTGTTTCCTGTATCCTGTGCGTAGCAGTTTTTGATTAATAAATAAACCTTGTTGGAGTTTTAAGGTTTAAATATCTTAACGACTATATTGCAGTCCTGACCTGACTACATCAGTTTCAACCCCGAACATTATTTATTCTTTGCTGAAACAGTGAAGAAAATTATTGAACTGTGGTAAGACACTACTCCTTTGTAAATTAGATAGTATTCAAGTGTTTATTTGGATTTAAGGATTACTTAAATGTTTGTTCATTGTTTATTCATTACTATTTTTAAATCAGCTTCATTTACTCATCCATAATTGGCTTCGAAATTACATAACTTCTTCAGATTTTAAATTAAAATAACATAACCTAAATTTGCGTTACAACAACACGTAATTGTTATCTTTGCACAGTCACAGATATTCTGGTATTTTCAAGCCAAAATCAGGATTTAAATTCATCATATGTAAATTCACCCATTTTATGTCACTAATTTGAGTTCGACGCTTATTTAAATTGTCCTTAAAATATTCTGCGGAAAAACAAAAGCCTTACTCACAACCCTGTCTGTTTACAAATTAATAATAAAAAGAATTATCATTTTCAATTGAGTATAACAGTCCATGCCATCTATTGAGCTATAGCCGAGGTAAGTACAAAAGCAAGATCTAGAGTAATATACGAGGTAAATTGAATTAGCATATAATAAAAAATTTATTAAATATAATTATCAAATACACAGAATAATAAAAATATTAATATAATATATATATATATATATATATATATATATATATATATATATATTCCGTTATAGATCAGTCAGGTAATTCTGATAAATTTTAAGGTATCTGAAACATCTCATTGATCTACAACGAGAATATATATACCCATAACTAATCAGTCAAAAAATATCAAAGCATCAATCTTTCGCGGCGAATGAATATTGGTTTTATATGTTTATTGTATTCTCATTTTTATGTATACCATTATTGCATGTAATCTAGTTGTTTCACATTCTGTTGAAAGTGTGACGAATCTCTAACAATAATATCATCAACTTAATTCAATGTTAAGCTACATCAGGAGCAAATTTAAGTGTTTTGAAGGATTTATATTGGAAAGCAGAAAAAAGGAGAAATTGGTTTGTTAGTGTAGCTTTGATCTTCCAATTCCTTCAATTCTCACAACATTTTTTTATTTGCTCTTGATTAAGTAATCCTCCTTCTTCCATTTTTATTATAACCAAAAGTTACTAAGAGTGATTGAAGAAGTCGTAGTAATTAAATAAAATAAAATTTAGAAATGAACTTATTTCTATTATTTTATAATAAATACAATACTTGATGGTATATGAAAATCTTAATTTCAAATGATTATAATAGTTCATGATGTTTTTAGAGATAACAGTTTGGAGCGTTTTTAAAGTCTGAGTAACAGAAACATTTAATTTGTTGTCGGTTTTCTGTACCAACTACAATTATATAAAATAATACTTACTTGAAGTAGACAAGGAGAGCCAACGAAATCAACAGAGCCACTAATGAGATGCTGTAGCCTACCGAGTGAATTATTATGACGACGGTGCGAAACTGGAAAATTAAAAAATTATTAGCCATTCTACTGATAAAAATTCGGCTGACATTTTACAAACTTATATTCCACAAATTTTTGTTCTCCATCTTTTTAATTAAGAATAAGTGATTCATATATTTCAATTTTGAACAAAATTTTGGTTTGAAGAAGAAACTTCAAGTTATTTATCTACACTGGTCGACATTGTACCAAGAAATTAAGCGGCGTATTGTAATAGAATGAAAATTTCTTGATATAGTCATGTCGTAGAGAAGGTTAACTCTCGAAAGTTTTTTAGTACATTGAACAAAAGACACATACATATAATTTTACTTATCCATTCAACCTATCAAATATGCGAGAAAAGTAAAATTAATTGTAACTTCCAAAGGAAACGAGAAGCCAAGTCAGTATTTGGAAGGTAGAAGTATTACATTGTTGAAAACATATTGTTCAAAGGGAATTTGCTTACGATGGGAACCAGGTGAAACGTCATCCCGAAAACAAAAATAAATTGTAACTTCCAACGGAAACGAGAAGCTAAGTTAATATTTGGAGGGTAGAAGGATCAAAATGTGATAAACGAACTCGTTAACGTAAATTTGCTCACGATGGGGAACAAGGATTGAAACGTCACCCCTAAAACTAAAATAAGTTGTAACTTCCGAAGGAAACGATAATCTAAGTTGATATTTGATGGGTGGAATGACTGTAATGTAATAAACGCTTTGTTCAGAAAATATTGGCTTACGATGGGGAACAAGGTTTGAAACATGACCCCAAAAACTGAAATAAATAGTAACTTCCAAAGGAAACGAGAAGCCAAGTTAATATATGGAGTGTAGAAGGATTATAATGCTGAAATCACACTATTCCAATCAGAGTATTTATAATTCACTCAGAAATTTTTTTCATTTATTTAACGGCTAATTATTTGTACCTCCACTAAATTTAATATTCCCTATATATTTCGCACATATCCTCTAGTGTTTAGTACTGATATCATGATCTATCGTAATTTAATCCACTGTGAGTAGACATTGTTAGTGAATAGATCTCAAATAAATTCTGCACTGGAATAATTGACTGTGCCCATACTTTTAAAGCAAAATAGACATTTTGTTGCAACACTTTCACCATTCTGTAATAGCAATTGTTTCAACTCAATTCGTTAACGTCTACAAAACCGTTCAAATAATTTTTATAGCAAATCCTTGTTCCCCATAGTAAGCAAATTTCCTTTGAATATTGTGTTTATTACATTATCCTTCTACCCTCCAAATAGGCACATGTCTTAATAAGTAGATATTGTAATATTATACCTAAGAATAACGTATTACAAATGGGTAGTAAATTTTACGTATTCCCTTTCTTTTTTTTAAGTTCAACTGTTTTGTGTTTATCTAATATAGTTTATTTACGATAAAATGGCGATTATGTCATTTTTAGTTACTTTTCTGCTTATCAGAATAAATATTAATTTACCAACCGTGAATACAATTTATCCTCAACAGCCAGGGCAATTTACAGCTAACAGGTTGGTAAAACTTCAAGACGTTGTCAAATTAACTGGTAAAATTCCCCAGTTAGTTTTGACGTATATTAACATTCGATTGTCGTCTAATATTTACAAGTTTTATTAATGCTTTTAAATTTATTGCCTCTTTAAGATTAAAAAACAGTTATCTTCATAACTAATTATTTAGACAAATCTGGAGTGTGTGGTTAATAAAATGCCGAAGCAGCTGAACAGAAAATGTCAAGAGATGGTAATATCTTTATTGAGCTATTTTGAACGAGAATGCCGAAATGGGGGCCCGCTTACTGCTGTAAGAGACGTAAGTAATAGTATTCGCTATTTGTATTCATCATTAATAATATTATTGTTACATATTCAAATGTAAATGATTAAATGTTTTTAATGTTGGGTTAGGTTAATTAAACTTGATAATACATTATTCTTTCATAAATTGAAGTAATTATATTGTGGAGAGTTGCAGAAGTTTTACAACTTAGCGTTACTACTGTTAACCGTACAGTGGCGGCGCTAGCCGCCGCGGGGCCCTGTGCGAGGTGATATTAGGGGGGGCCCTTCCCCGGAAAATTTTGGTGCTAAATTATACATTTTAAGCCTCTCTAGAGTACTTTTTGTCAGTGTTATATCTCTATATTCCCTAGAAAAAATTGTCTAAAATAAGAACCTATGTGGTTTACTTATGGTCATCCACAACACTAAATAAAAATGTATTTAAATAATTGGATAAACACTAGTGAAAGGCTGAAATCTAAGTACATTTTGTTTTTAAACGGCGATCATCTGTAGGTCTAATTAAAGCGACGCCCATCCTTGTCTTTCAACATGATTTTTCAGAGCGTAGCTGTAGTTATTATTTATGGATTTCCCTTTACTCATCTAATTAGTTATCTACTTATTGTACTGGAAGATTGTTAATTTTTTTATATCCTTGGCTACTTAGTGAACGACTCGTTACGTTAGGCCGTGAAGACACCTCATTTTAAATGAGTTAATATTAACATAATATGCACATATTGCTTTTGAACTGAAGATCTGTTTTTATAGTTAATATTTATGGTAGTTAAAACAGAGTATTGCATATTTTAAAATATTTATTTTATTTTACGAGTATTTACATATTACATATTACAATACCTATTTTGAAATAAGTAACGAGGGATGGGTAGTGTACAAATAAGACAGCAAATAATCAGATGTCAGAAATTATAATATCATAAAAAAACTAACAGATGTTAATATTATATTTACAGTTGAATAGTAAAACTTATGTTTACATTTTAAAACTTAAAACTACGGAAAAAAGTAGCGAAATTTATGGAAACATATTACTACATACACATATAAACATATTACTTTATTTTTTTATACTTTATTACTCTCCTGCTCTTTTTATGAGCAAAATCATCAAGCAAAGCTTTAAAATCTAAACTATGTGATACTTCATTTTCAATTGACAATATTGCTAGTGAAGAAAGACGGTGTTGTGTAATGGTGTTGCGGAGGTAAGTTTTGATAAGCTTCAATCTTGAAAAACTCCTTTCCACAGCCGCAACAGTGACAGGAATGGTAAACACAATTCTTATGGCGATGAACATATTGGGATATATCACTCAGGTTGTTAATCGTGATGAACTTCAGTGCCCTAAGTATACCGCTTTGGTTGAGTTGGCCTTTTTCCTTGCTTTTCTTGTCTGCTTCCTCCACAACATTTGGAAATATTTTTAGTTCCTCAAACAATTCCAGTCCGTCTATGTCACGTTGGTTCCCGTCGGTAAGAGCAGTTTGAATGATTTCAAAGTTCTTTGTCTGGCATTGACGACACATTCAATACGTTGTACAAAAACCCAAAAATGTTTTCGTGTTGCTTCAAGGCTTCAAATCGTGAGTCACAGCTGACATGTATTATGTCCACGATTACATTGAAGTAGCTTACTCTGAATGCCTCTTTCGGCGCTAGTTCATGAGCCTCGTCAGTTGCTTCATAGTCAAACAGTTTCTTCTTTCATCTAATTATTGGAGACTTAAAAGTCGTTTCTGTAAATCCGGTTTCTTCTGCCACTTCTCTAGCTGCTACCAATGCAGAGTCAAAACCATTTTCTCTGTACTGATCCAACCAGTTTAAAAATACCTTCAAATGGTGTATTGCTGCCTCTAAATTCATACTTGGACTTTGCCACATTTTACTGATGGCGTGAATTTGGATTAGAATGTCATACCAAATCACCAATGAAACGATGAACTCAAACGTGGACATTTGATTCTCCAAGGACTGGCATTCGCTGATCAGGGCACAATCAGTACTTTTCTCTCTTAAACTACACAAAGCATCACATACTTGGTCTAGTTGGAACCTTACTGCTTTCACCGATTCAACCCTACACTTCCACCTCGTTTCTGAAAGAGGCTTAAGTGAGATGTTTACATGTTCTTTTAGAATGGACCGACCATCTCTGACTTGAACTAGAAAAAATCGTGTATAATCTTTGTAAAGTGCCAAAAAATGTTTGTGCTTGTACACTGGATGATGCAGCGTCACCTAAAACCAAGTTCCAACTGTGGCTTCCACAGGGTACAAAAAATGCCAATGTGTTGAGGTTCAAAATCTTTTGTTGCATACCATTATGAACCCCTCGCATATTTGAACCATTATCATAGCTCTGTCCCCTGTAATTGGCTAAATTCAGACCTAGCTTTTCAAGTTCCTTTAGTAAGTAGTCGGTCAAACCCTCGGCGGTGGTTGTGTCAACTGTAACAAACCCAACAAAGTGTTCTTCAATTTCAGCAGTTTCTAGGTCAGTAGTTCTCAAAACTACGGACAGTTGCTCAACCCTTGCTATATCACGTGTACAATCAAGAATGATGGCATAGTATTTGTTTTTCAATATCTTTTCTCTTATTTTTGATACTACGTGGTTTGCCATAAGTTGGATAAACTCATTTTGAGTATCTTTACCAAAGTAATGGTTCCTGATATTTTCTTTCTTGGAGATGCTATTCAAATGTTCTTTTAAAATATGGTCGAACTTAGCAATAAGCTTAATTAAATCTATGAAATTACCACTTCTCTCTGTATCATCTGGGGAAATTGTTTCTTTGTGACCCCTAAACGCTAAATTGTGGGAGGTTAGAAATTGTACAACTGCGAGTAGTCTTTCCATAATATCTCTCCAACGTTGAGCTTCTGACCTTATTTGAGCTTCTGTTTCACAGTCAATGGTCCTCTGATTTTTCAATCCATTCTCCAAATCAAACCATTTAATCATGCATTGTCTATGGACTTTGTTCATTTCGTGACTTTTCAAAATCACGTTCAAGTGTTGCCAATCATCAGTTCCTCGTTTAGAGGTTAAAGCACTTACGGATGCATTGTCGCTGTTCAAAAATATTCTGCATGCAAAACACAGTCATTAGATTTTTAGTAGACAAGCCACCGTCTTCTCTGTTTCTCGCCGTTTGTTAAACTCCTATTGTAATGAACTTCACTAAAGTGTCGTCCACTTTCATTTTTCAGAAAATTTTCGCCTGTGACGGATACAGGACCCTTCTCAATAATTCTAGTCCGCTCTGATTGGGTTAGGCTGCTTGGCCATAAATAAGGGTCGCTTACATCGTGGTCTTCGATTTCATAATTTTTTTCAGAGTTGAGACTGCTCAGTTCTGTTTTGTTCCTGTTCCAAAGGCAAATCTTCTGAAAGAGGGGAAGATAGTGCTTCTGGCGACGGTTCCAGTTGAGAAGATGAAGAAGCCTGAAGCAGATAAACGGGGGCAGACGATACGGGCTGCGAAGCCGAATCAGATGAACAATCAAATTGAGAATGATGTGGTGCCTGGAGACTTTCCTGACTTGAATTATCCAATACGCATTTCTTTTTGGTGTCAGTATTTCTAACATTCTTCTTGTCCCACTTTAGTTTTTAAAAACTTTGTTAAAGAGTTACGAAGCTGTCCTTCAAATTGATAGCGCCCTGCGGGGCCCCGGGAGGCGCGGGGCCCTGTGCGATCGCACGGCTCGCACATACCTGGCGCCGCCACTGTAACCGTATTGCTGCCAAGCATAATAGAGGTGAACAGCCTAAAAGCCCACCTAAAAAGAGACAACGCATAAAACCTACTATTGAAATTGATAACTTTGATCAAAATGCTTTCCGAAATGTTATATATGGAATGTATGGAAACAGTCAGTATATTGAATTTACTGTTTCATTTTATGCACAATTAAATATCACAAGATGCTTTCAGAGGAAGACATAACCTTGAAAACTCTAAGAAACAAATTCCAGGAGCGTGAACTCTTAAAAGGTTGTTTAACATCACTCTGGAAGATAGTGAAAAATATTGGACTCAAATACCAAAAAGATGGTCCTCGTCGTGGTTTAATGGAGTTGCCACATATTGCATTAAAACGTGTACATTTTCTACATGAATATGTCAAAATAGAAAGGGAAGGTTTGTATCAATTTGTATTTTTGGATGAGACCTGGATATTTAAAGACAGTACTGTTGGACGTTCTTGGCAAGATTCTAATCGTAGAAGCGTGAAAAAAACCAAAATTGGTGGTCCGTGGTAATTGAATAATAAAATTTAGCAATTAATTCATGATGTACTAACATTCCTGCCATTTTAAGACCTTTTAAAATATTTACTTGTCACACTATTTTATTTAAATCTATATAATTATTATTAGTTGTTTTGAGCTATGCAGTCTATCTAGGAAACCTAGTAGTAATTTGTTATTTCCTCATAGTAGGTATATAGTATTGCATGCTGGTTCCTCTTCTGGATTTATTCCTGGAGCAGGGCTGGTTTTTTCTTCCAAAAAACAAGATGGTGGGTACCACGGTGAAATGAACTGAGAAATTTTTTTGCATTGGTTTGAATACCAGCTTTTAGTGAACTTGGAAGAACCTGCCACAATTGTAATGGATAATGCAAGTTATCACAGTACAGTCATCAGTAAAGTACCAACAACAGCTACCAAAAACGCTGATATACAGAACTGGTTGGTTGATACAAAATGATAATCCTTTTGAAAATACTTTCCTCAAAACCCAATAATTGAATTTAGTACAACGGTAAGTTGATATAATAGTATATTATATTATAAGGATTAAAAGTGCATATTTTTCTACGAGCCGAGCGAATGCAAATATTGCGAGTAAAAATAGGCACTTTTAGTCCGTATGATATATACTATTTTTTCTCCAACCAAGTCAACATTGAAAAAAATTTGAACACCTATTAATTATTATAACAGCGATAGCAAGTCGGTAGTCATAGATATCTGGTATTGTTGGTAAATATTGATTGTCAAGTAGACGTACTAATCATATAATTTTTGTAGTAGTTTTTACGCTGCTTTCAAAATGAATCCCGAACACGATGAAAATATACCTGCGGATATATTGGAAAGTGCCGAAGCAGTATATATAAATCTTTTGCCACCCAAATCTCGCCAAGTTTATGAACTTGCATATCAGCGATTCATGGATTGGTGTAAAGAAAAAAATGTGCAAAACTATGCGGAGAGTGTTCTTATGGTGTATTTCTCAAATTTAACGAAGACCGTCAAGCCATCCACTCTTTGGTCGCAGTATTCAATGTTGCGATCCACACTGGATATCAAAAATGGTGTGGATATTAGTAAATATTCAAAATTACGAGCATTGTTGAAAAGGCAAAGTGATGGATATATACCTAAAAAGTCTAGGGTTTTTACAAAGGAGGAAGTGGATCGGTTCCTGGATATGGCACCTGATAATGTATATTTGATAATAAAGGTTGTTCTAGTATTAGGAATTGGAGGTGCTATGCGTTGTGACGAACTAGTTCATTTGAAAATTGATGACATTGAAGATATGGACTCGGCCTGGTCGTAAAAATTTTGCAGACAAAAAACAAGAAACCGCGTTTGTTTACCATTATAGGCGATAATTATTTGCGTTTATTTCGAAAATATGTTGCACTACGGCCATCAAATATACAGGAACGTCGTTTATTTTTGAAGTATGTTAATGATAAGTGTCAAAGAATGGTTGTTGGTATTCACAAAATTATTGCCGTGCCGTGAGAAATAACAAAATTTTTGGAGTTAGAAAACTGGAAGGAGTATACTGGACATTCGCTAAGAAGAACATCTGCTACACTTCTTATTGATGATGGCGGTGACCTCACTTGTCTTAAAAGACATGGAGGTTGGAAATCGAGTACGGTAGCAGAAGGATATATTGAAGAATCACGTATCAATAAAGAGAATACTGCCAGAAAAATATTGCAACCTGACAAAGAAGATACAAGTACCTGTTCAGATATTTCCTCGAATGTTTCATCAACAGTTACGGAGAATATTGTGAGTTGTTCTAACATCAATAAAAATCTTTTGAATAGTTCGAAAATTGTTAGTGATAATTTCAGCGGTGCTTTGAATTTTGGTAATAATTGTTCCAATTGTACATTCAATATCACTATATAAAACAAATAAATACCTATATATAGTTGCCCAATTAGTTTGTTTTACTAAGTTTGTAAGAGACAATGTTTTTTTCTTCAAATTT
Organism: Galeruca laticollis; assembly: GCA_963921935.1. Classification (NCBI taxonomy): domain Eukaryota; kingdom Metazoa; phylum Arthropoda; class Insecta; order Coleoptera; family Chrysomelidae; genus Galeruca; species Galeruca laticollis. Next base: position 145,411,645 of record OY998176.1, on the reverse strand, counting down.
CAATTAGAGAGCTCAAATGCAATTACTTTTAGTCCTGGAATTGAAAGTAGCATTTTCAATCCTAGGATTAAAAGTGTTGCTAAGCAACGAGAGCAAATTTTTGTACGGTAAGGGAATTGATGACTTTTGCACCTGAAAATAGTACAAAAATGTCAACATTTTTTGATGGTTGGAGAAAAACATTTTCCAATATATTACGGTGATATTTAGATAACTTATTTTGTTTAAATATATGCATTTTTGTAGAAATAAACCACCAACAGTATATGAAGCTGACATATTATCTGAAAAATATGGTCACAAAGTGCTTCGCCTTCCCCCTTATCACTGTATGTTCAACCTAATTGAACATATTTGGGGCAATTTTTATAGAGATCATGTGGGAACTGATGGTTCTTCAACAAAACAAGCAATAGGTGTATGGAAAAAGTCTTTAAAAAAAGTGACTCCTAATATTTGGTCAAAGACATTAGAGCACACTAAAAAAATTATACAAGATGGGTGGGATACAGAAGTAGTATTTGATAGACAGGATGTGCCTCCAATTATTATTAATTTTGACAGTGACGATGAAGATAGTGATGATTTTGTAGTGGAAATCTTGTGTTTTATTTTTAGTATATTTTTATCCAATTTGCTTAATTTCCACCTTTTCAAAGTCACAAATAACTATTATTAAATTAATTAGGTACAGTTATTTTATATGTATATATATATATATATATATATATATATATATATATATATATATAATAATACACAAATTAAAACAACGACCACAGTATCTCTACATAAATAATACTGATGAAATGGGAGATTTTTTATTTTTATATCTTGTAACAAAATTTTATTTTGTGTATCTATATTTTTCTTTTCCATTATATTTTTATGATAATAAATATAATAGATATTGTATAAAGAAACAATATTTAAATTTGCATGAAGATGATTACATCTTGTAGTGATTCCTTTTAGTGTAAACCCTTGCAGTGCTCTTGAAGATGGTTCTATAGAGCATATAATAAGGTATAAGGACCTACAGTTTGTCATTTAACCCTGTCCTATATAAAATAATAAAATGTGAATTCGAATATACTGTTTCTTGTATCTTATCCATAGTTTTTCATGAATAAATATTTATATTGAATTAATCAAGTCTATCATACAAGCCTTTTATTTTTAAATAAATATTTTTGACTCATCCCTACGAGGCACGAAACAATGAAAAAGAAGAACTGTCAATCTAACATCAGAATGACTTTTCTAGTTTTCGTTAAGTAAAGGAAAAAACTACAGCTTGGCAACATCACAATATTTCGTTTTGCAACGTCATCGTCTTTTTATCGTAAATAAACTATATATTTTTTTATTATTAATAAACAAATGAGTTTAATATTTTTGTTATATTTCATTATCATCCAAATTAATCGAAGTTGTTAATAAGTACAGTTTAAAAAGAATGCGCAGATACTTCAGAAAACGCCGACTTCTGGAATGAGGCAGATCGTGTATAGATTACTTATTCACAATATGATGGTGAGTCTTTGGTATTTTGTAAAAAGCCGCGGTAGATATTATTTCTTGACACTATATGCCGGCATTTCATGAAATGCCTAGGATTTTCACGAAAAAATGGACTTCATCATGAGACTACGACATATATACCGACCAACTATCTAAAACGAGGGTACCTGTATCTCAGCTGTGAGTGCAGCTATGAGGCTGCACATTTTACTGTAGGATCACACCAGCGCCCCATGTCAACTGACAGAATTTCAGCCATTCGAATATTGACATTATATATGGAAAAAAATTACTAAAAATATTACTGTTTATATAGAGTGAGTTTTCATGGTTTGACATTTACATGCCGTAGACAGTTTGTATTGGACTTGTTCGGGGTGATGGTTTTTTTGGGGTGTACTTGCGTCACTCGGCAACTGCCGTTGTCTGTGATTATGTATTAAGTGTGCTTAGTCGGATTTCATACACGAGTTTGCCACATGAATTACTGATATGATTGTGTCATTTTATCTTTTGTGTTTATTGAATGACAAAAACTCAGCTGACAGCGCTTCTGATTTATTAGCATATTTTTGACAGATAAAGAAATTTTGTCAGTTATATTTGTTCGTACTTATTTTAATTAAATAGTAGTATTACATCACAATAGTGGCGACGAGGAAAAGAAATGTCGGTAGAGGGAGATTTACAGAAACTTAAGAAGACACGGGTTGTAATTAAAGGCCAATTCGCAAAGACCAAAAGACATACCTAAGGTAACTCTACATTGAATGAGTTTAGTGTCAAGCTAAATGCTATTGCAGAATACCGGGATCATTATAAACGAATTCAGGATAGTATCGACTCTCTAACTGATGAAAACGAGTTAGAGAACGAAATAGAATATAGATGCAAAGTTGAAGATGAATACTTACAGCTTACAGCTAAATTACAGGACTTAATACAGAATCTAAAACCTGCTAGTTCAAATACTATACCTTACTCATCTTACCATCAAACTGTTTGTACCCCACATGGTTTTACATCAGGCAGCATCAATTTTACTTCTTATAATCCTGATGAAACGATTACAAATTTTATTAGAAGACTAGAGGTATTTCTACATCTGAAAGGTCAACTCATTGATGATAAAAGTAAGGTTTATACATTACTCCACGCCCTTACTCCCCAGTTGCACCAGCAGCTTTATGATATCTGTGTTCCTGAAAATACATTGCCAAAAACCTATAATGAGTTATTACATCTACTACAGGATTTTGTTGACTCACAGCCAAGCCAATTTGCTCTACAACACAAATTTTTTTCTAGAACACAACACAAACATGAATCTGTAAACGATTTTTCAGTAGCTCTCAAGAAAATGACGATTAACTGCGACTTATATTGTGGATGTGCAAAGTTCGTGGCCGAAATGTTTCTCAAATTACAGTTTATTCGTGGGATTAATGACATGAACACTCGAACGAGACTGCTTCAATATCGAGAGAAATGCACATACCAAGATATAGTTAACATAGTTTCGGCTATAGAGTTGGCCAAGTCAGAAAGTATGAGTTTACATAATAAAACTACAGAACCAGTTGGTTTAAATAAAATCGACACCAGAAATGTCAGTGACAGTAGGAATAACAAAACAAGGGACGACACTAATACACAAACGCCTCTTAGCCCACAATCTTCAAGGTCAGGAATCGACAAACTTAGAGGCAAATGTTACCTATAGATGTGGTTCATCTTCACACAGGGCTAATAAATGTCGATTCATAGATACAGAATGTCGAAAGTGTAGAAAAGTTGAACACATTGCAAGTGTATGTTTACAGAAAAAATCTCAACTATTGGTACCCAAAAATATAAGACACCATCAAACTGAAAATGGACCAGAAAAAAGTGAAAACGAATATGAAATCAACGTTCTTAGTGACAAGTGCAATGACAAATTTATGGTTGAGATTAGCATAGAAAGAAAGCCTGTACCCATGGAATTAGATACGGGAGCAGCCCTTAGTACAATGTCTTACAGTGAGTTTAAAAAACTGAATATACCTTTGAAAATGTTTCAACAAATATTGAACTTCGCACTTATACTGGAGAAGCTATCAAACCAAGAGCGATCACATTCGCTAAATGCATGTACAAGACACAGACATTTGTGGGAAAACTGTATCTTATTGATCAAAATGTAGATCCAATATTCGGTAGGGACTGGCTACGAGAGCTCAGGTTAGACTGGGGTGAAATCGAAAGTCTGAAACCAACTCAACCTTCAAATCTGACAAACACTTTAAGTGAATTTAGTGATATCTTTGATAATAAAATCGGTAAAATACCTGAGTATTTGGGACAGTTTAGGCTTATCGATGATGCTACACGAAATTTTTATGAGGACAAGACAGATACCATTTTCTCTCAAAACTAAAGTAGAAAATGAACTTAAAAGACTTGAAGAAAGTGGCATAATAACAAAAGTTAAACACTCTGACTGGGGTACCCCTATTGTTCCCGTTGTCAAGCCAAATGGCCAAGTGAGGATTTGTGCTGACTATAAAGTTACAGTCAACAAAGTCATAAAGGACGAAAAGTATCCGATACCTAAAATAGAAGATATTTACTCACAAATGAATGGAGGAAAACTATTTTGCATCTTGGATATTAGCAACGCGTACCTTCCCATGAAAATGACTGAAGAAAGTGCACTCATGCAAAAATTAAGTACACACAAAGGACTTTACAAAGTGATCCGCCTTATGTTTTGGGTAAAAGTAACACATTTTCTTTGGCAACAGTTTATGGACAAGACCTCACAAGGAATAGAGGGAATACAATGCTTCTGTGATGACATTATATTACAGGGTAAAACGTCTGACGATGTAATGACAAACTTACGTATCGTCCCACAACGCTTAAGAAACGCCAACCTAAGACTGAACCAGGATAAGTGCAAATTCTTTCAAACCAGTATACAGTATCTTGGACACGTTATTGACGCTCAGGGCCTCCACAAAACAAAAGATAAAGTAGCATCCATCATGAAACCAGAGAATATTAATGAACTTCGGAAATTCCTTGGTCTAGCAAACTATTATAATAAATTCGTAAAAAACATAGCCACGATCCTTCACCCACTCAACAATCTACTTCAAAAAGACAAACCGTATATATGAACATCCAAATGTAAAGAAATTTTCCAAAGGGTGAAATCAGAGATAGCAAGTGATAATGTTCTCGTTCACTACAACCCAGATTTGCCCTTAGTACTTGCAACCGACGCATCCCCGGTAGATCTTGATGCTATAATTTTTCATCGTTACAGTGATGGAAGTGAAAGACCAATTAGTTTCGCCTCACGCAGTTTAACAAATTGTGAGCTGAACTACAGTCAAATTGACAAGGAAGCAACGGGCATCTATTGGGGACTAAAAAAATTTTTCCCCTACTGCTATGGTCGTAAATTTACCTTGATTACAGACCATAGACCGTTAGTGTCTATATTTAACCCTACAAAGACACTTCCATCGATATCTGCCACCAGACTATTCAACTACGCACACTTTCTGTCTGGTTTTGATTATAACATCGAATACAGAAGAACCTCTGATCATGCTAACGTTGATTTTTTATCTCGTTTTCCTACAGAACACACTTCTCGTAACATGATGGATAGCTGCAGCTTGTTTCAACTTAGTCAGCTTGATTCACTGCAAGTTGATAGTAAAGTGATTTGCAGAACAACTGCTCAGGACAAGAATCTACAACAAGTTTTACATGCACTCAAAAAGGGAGACTCAATAGAACAGTTTGGTTTTCACGACAACGAACTTACCCTGCAAGATGGATGTATATTGTTAAAGACAGTAGAGTAGTAATTCCAGAAGATCTTCATCAGACTGTGCTTAAGGAATTACATGTCGGACATCTAGGCATAGAGAAAATGAGAGCACTAGCTAGAAGCTATTGTACACGGAAAAATATCGATTGAGAAATTGAAAATATGGTGAAAACATGCAAACAATGTCGACTAAAGCAAATTCCGTGGGAGGGAATCCTTATTGACTGTGCAGGACCAATGCAAGGACAATGGTACTTTATTGTTGTTGACGCATTTACGAAATGGGTTGAAGTAATTCCCACCAAAAACACTTCTTCAGATTGGCGCGTGAGAGAACTCAGAAAAATGTTTGCTACATTTGGCCTTCCATTGGTTTTAGTTTCAGACAATGGAAGCCAATTTACATCGGGCACGTTTCGACAGTTTTTATGTGCAAATGGTGTAGCACAGAAAACTACAGCACCATACCACCCGTCATCGAACGGACAAGCGGAACGATTCGTTCCGACAGTGAAAAAGTCACTTACAGCAATGAGAGAGGAGGAAGGAAAGCTGGACATCAAACTTTTTAGGCTCCTCATGCAGTTGCGACCAATCCCAAATACCACCGGATCAAATGCATACCACGTAATATATGGAAGGAAGGTTCGAACTCATTTGAGCTTAATGCATCCCAAAGTCGATCAAGAAACAACTACTACAAAGGAGGTAAAAGGGCACTTTGATGTCGGGGACAGAGTTCAAGCACGGAATTACACAAATCCAAAAGATAAATGGGACTTCGGGAACATTGTAGAGAAAGAGAGTACTTTAATTTACGAGACTAGAATGAACGATGGCAGTATTTGGCGAAGACATATTAACCAGCTTCTGAAATGTGAAGTGTTCCAGTCCTAACAAATTAGAGGGGAGAGTTGATATGATTGTGTTCATTTATCTTTTGTGTTTTTTGTATGACAAAAAGTCAGCTGACTGCGATTCTGATTTATTGGCATATTTTTACAGATAAATAAATGGTGTCAGTTATATTTGCTCGTACTTATTTTAATTAAATAGTGGTTTCAGAACACAATAATTGGGTACATATTATTTTCATCTAATTTTTCATACAACTGCAGTCATCTAAGTCTACATTGTAGAAATTTTGTCCGGAAAAAACGTATCCTCGTATTGTCCACAATAAGAATTAATGCATTTTTCCTTCTTTTAGAAGCGGAATTTCAGGGTGATTATTTATCAGTTTTATATGATTGCACTTAGAATAATTGCGGGAAGTATATGAAGTCATTATTTATTTATATAAATAACGATGCATGACTAGAGTGGAAATCGAAGTATATTAAAGTAGATTTTCAAAACTATTTCAAAAATAGTTCTATCAGCAATAAGAGTTAACTTAAATCGTACCGATGATGAGAGCCAATACAAAAATGAATTGAAGGTTTTTAAAATACAACATATTGTCAAATTATTTGACTTATTAGTACATACATAGTACATCTTAATATCCAAAGAAACTTTGAAGACATGTAATATTTCATTTCAATTCATTCTTTTTGTTTTCTTTTACCAGAAAATTACGTACTTATTTCAATTTTAACAATTACTTGGACGTTTTCAATTTTTGTTTTTCTGGATCTATTTTTATATTTTCATAATAAACATTCTCGTTTTTGGATCAATTATATCCAGTGAATGTTTTTTTCTGCCACAGTTATTCTAGTAGCATTTTATCACTAATATACGTTACAAGGTAACACTCACATATAAAAACCACTCAATTGATTGAATTTTATGTGATTACGTTTGTGTATCATATATATTTGTTTACTTCGCAACCAATTAATTGATGTCCACACCTGTTTCTGCAGTATATTTTTGATTAGATATACGTATAAAACATAAGAACCTTACCGACAAATCATCTGTATTTACACATGTAGTATAATTCACCCACGTTCGATTATAGGGTTCATGAAAGTACCATGTGCCATCTTCCATACATTTGTAATAAACGGTATCTGAAAAACAAAAAAGTTAGAATCACCACAGTATACTCGTCGATTTGTGCACTGAAACATATATTTGCAAATAATTGATTACACATCAGTATAAACTCCGAAATGGTAGACTCATCAAAACAATAAGTTTCAATCAGAGTCGGACTGGGAACATTTGGCCCACTCCTTCCCCATTAAAAAAATATTATTTATAAGATTTTTGGACCTCCATCATTTCCAACTTTTATTAATAAAACTACTAAATGGAAGAAATACATTATTAAATTGAAAAGTAAAATAACAAACACGATATCAAAGAAGTTAATTAAATTACCACAAAACTAAAAGCTTTTTAGGATTCCAACCAAAATGTAAATATAATATAAAAATAAACTAGTAAGTAGGAACAGGAAATGACAAAAGTTTCCTTTGTTATGATGCATGAAAAGTACAGAAACATAAATCTTTCGCTCCATAGTAAAACCTAGTAACTTGTTAGAAACTGAAAGTAGAAGTTGAATAAAAAATATTGCATGTGACTTTAACGTCATGGAATCGGTCAAAATCCTAAATACCTGAGAGCTTCATGAACATTTCACAAATTAAATAGAATCCAGAACCTAATATCTCCAGTTAGTATGTTTTACCAAGGGACGGCAGAAATATGTCATATGTCTACACATTAAAATATTGCTTACTTCAAAAGTCGAATTGAGAGATATTAGATACTACTAAGTAAGTAGTTGTTATGGCTATATTAGGATATCAAGAGATTGTAATAGGTTTTGCTACTTGTAGCGAGTTCAGTTATCATTCTCTTTTAAGCAAAGCTCTTTCAATGTTTATTATTAACAATGATATTTCAACACCCTGTACCCCAATCTAGTTAGCAACCAACATTACGTGGAGGATACTTCGGAGCTCCGCGGGTAGTTGGCGTACGAAGATTACACTGAACAGAGATCTGACTTAATATATATTAATAGAAGACAGAAGAGTACATGATATCGTAGTAGCGCCAGTCCATCGCCTGTGGAAGGTGATACAAGCCCGAATTGGTCACTGATCCAAACCAATTCACCGCAACTTCACCGACACCGTGGACGCCTCCACCAGACGACCAACCAACCCCATGTTCTGTCGAACTTTTCAGTTCGACAGTTCACTCAACTACATAAGGAAGCGTATATCCAATTGTTTCTTTGGAAACAAAATCATATTTATGAAAATAAATTAATCGTGTTTTTTGGAATATATTTTCAAACAGATGACATCTTTCATTGGTAATTTATATATATATATATATATATATATATATATATATATATATATTGAACTATATTTATATTTATTTTAATTAGATATATATTTATTTATATTTAATTAGATTTGTTTGTATGGCTAGCTCAGTTATTGATTATTTGATATATATTATTATTTTATATTGGTTCGGGAGCATGAGACTTCCTCTACTCATTGAGTCCTGGCTTTGTTTAGAGATATTTCGCTCATTCTGAATAAAAAGAAACACAAAACACAATATTTTCAATCATTTAATTTTATATTGAAATTTTTTATTTAAATATATTTTAATCAAAACGGTTACGCCTATGGAATTTACCAACACAGAATTATCAAGAATATACACTATATTATGCGCATGCCCAACTAATAACGAACAAAATCGAAACTGAACGAACGTTTCTTAACAACGCTCTACACCTGCGTAAATATTAAATACATAGCATCATTTCTGTTATAATAATGCTGATGGATTCGCATAAAAGAATTTACGTTGAGAATTATATACATTCACTAAATTAGTTGTTGTAAGAAATATGTTACAAAATTTATATATACAAGTGGAACATTATGTGAATGAAATAAGATGCATCTTTCTTATTTGAAAATACGTAAGTACAAGCATTATTATATCATAGAATAGGCCTTTTCAATTAATATTTAGAAATTTGTCTAGTGAATGAAATACATAAAGTCTTTTTTCTTTTTTATAGATCGATCATAAAGACGCAAGAATTCTTATATATACATGAAAATAGTCACTTAATTTTATACTCAAGAGTTATTATTCTTATTATTGGCCAATAATATCTAAAGAAGCACTGACCTGATGCCTGAATTCTGGAGATATATCCCGTCTGGATACAGGAATACGCCGAAGTTCTAGCTGCTCGATTTTTTGAGAAATTTGGATATTCTCACGGGAAAAACTTGTTATAAATACATGTAAGTTTTCTAGGTTTTATCTTTGTTAAGAATTTGTGGCTTTTATTATGAAAATTTGTAATTTAACTTGAAATTTCGGGAAAAGTTTCTTATCACATCCTCTCCATTTCGACGCCAAGAACCAACTTTTTAACGCTTCTATTTGATCGTCAATTTTTTAATCAACAACCAATATATTGTTTCTAAGCACTCTGATTATCAATAAGTTTTTTGTGAAATTTTATTTAATCGAGATTTGTCATATCACTTTCCACCAATCACATTGTTTCTGTAGCTGTCGAACTATTTTCACAATTGCTACACTTTAGGAGTTTTTTGAAAACATATATAAATGTAAATTCCACCCGAAAAGTATATGTTTTCTTTTACTGTTCAACCAATTTCAATAGAACAAATCTTCTACTGATAGTGAAATTCCTTTTATATGTCGACATGGCAATGTCTAATTTTGTTTTGACATATACATATGATAATTTGAAAATAACATTTATTTTTATGAACATACATTCTTTTATAATATCTTTTGCTCTGATTATTTACACTATTTAAGTTCTCTAGTAGCAAATATTTCTTTGAATCATCATTTAATATTCATTAATTTCATAAAATTCTATATACATTATGACATATAAATTATCTTTATGTATAACGGCGAAGGTGCTGCCCTCTCGGTGCTGGTTGCTTAACTCCGTCTAGTTTGGTTCGTGCAGAGTTCTGTTTTCTGATTATTTATTGGGGTTATTTTATGTTCAGAACGACTGTGTCGTTACACCCCTCCCAGGTCGTAAAAATTTTGGGACAAAATTTTGGCTTCGCGTCAGTGGTGTGGGACGCTATGGCGCTTGATTTTCTCTGCTTGGCTTAGTTCCGTACTGTATGCTAATACTCTCTCCGTTGGCTAGCCTGTATCGATACCTTTTCCTTCCTGTCTCTGGCTTATTTCTTATTTGCTCCGGCACGAGTTGGATTAGTGGTCCTTCATCGGTAGGGACTGGTTTATCCTTTCTATCAACTGGTTCTATTTCTGCTCTACTGATTTTCCTGGTGTTGGGGGCTGGTCCAATTCTCCCTCTTCGATTTGCCATATGGCTTCGTCGTACAGGTCGAATGCGTCTTTCATCTCTGCGGTTTGGTTTATTGCCTTTCAATTTCTCGTCTATGATTGTGAAATCCGAATGCTTTTGCGGTTGTGTTACTAGTTCTGTTTTTTTTTTCTCGTACCCATATGCTTTACTTTTATTCGGTGCTACGTTAATGTAGTCTATCGGATTCCTCGGTCTATACCGCTGTTTGATAGGTGTGTTGTGTTTACGTTTTATTGTGTGTTCTGCCAATGGTGTTACTCCCCGGCTGTTGTTAAATCTTTTCATTTCTGTTCCTAATAAACTTTCTAGTCTTTTCTTCTCTAATGCTGGTAGTTCCGGATTAATATTAAACTTCGGGTTGGCTTCTGTTTGATTTAATTCTTTCATGTTAACTACTGCCTGTTGTCTTTTGTTATTGTATCTTATACTCTGTAATCTTTCTATGATTGCTTCGTCTTCGCGTATCCTTTCTTCCTGTTCTATTTTTTGTATTTTTCTGTTGCCCGTTTTCTTGTGATTTTCCTGTTGTTCCGTTGGGCTTTGTACGGTGTGATCTATCTGTGTTAGTTTGTTATAAATTTCTTGCTCTTCTGGGGTTAAGTCGGTTTCTTCTTTTAACAGGTCTACACAATGTATTTTTCTCTCTGCAATAACTGCTACTCCTAGAATTGTTTCGTCTTCTAGGTTCGGTATATAGAGGAATTTTGTCTCGCCCTCTCGTTTAGCTATTGTACACGGAATAACAAAGCTCTTTGTAATTATCATTTTATGTCCGTTTGCTATTAGTAACTGCCGTATTTTCTAGGTTAGTTCTATATTTGGAGTGTTTAATTTTGTTCATGCCTTTTGTCCCTATCTATGATTTCTGTGATCCTGTGTCGATTAACGCGTTTAATTGTTGTTGGTTTTGGGTAAAAATTGTTATGTGCGGTCTTTTATCTTCTAATATATCGTAACTGTTCGTAGTGGATGATTTTATTATGCTCATCTTGCCTCTCGAAGAATCGGCCCTTGTTACGTTTCCTGAATTCCGGCAACTGCATTTATTCGACGGTGTTCCTATTGTTCCGCAATGGCTGCAGAATAATATTTGTCTCCCATAGCAAGTTTCTTTTCTATGTCCTCTTTTACCGCATCTCCAGCAACAATCTTGTCGGTTGTAATTCGGTAATTTGCTCTTATTTTGCGGACTTTGTCCCGTGCCGTTGTCGTAATTGGTCTTACTCTCGGATTTGCCTGCTTTCTCGATCTCTTTTCAGATACTTTCTAGTTCGTCTATTTGCCGTGTAAGGTCTCTCATTGATGCGATTTCATTTCTTCGGACGTGAAGTTTGTATTTCGGATTCATATTTCTATATATTCTTTATAGTTGTTGGCTATTGTTGAAGCCCGTGTGTCTCCGCATTAATGTCTGAATTTCTGTGATATATTGTTTAATCGGTTCGTTTTCTCCTTGTTTTCTCTCTATTATCTTTTCTTCTAAGTATGTTGATAAATCTAATGATACATAAAATGTTTCGAAATCATCTATGAAATCTTGCCAAGTTTCCCAGAGATGTTGATTATTCCGGTACCAAAGAATTGCTTTACCTTTAAGCACTTCTGGCAGAGCTCTAAGTATAACTTCGTCGTTCAGCTGGTAACATGTTTTGAGTTCTTGCAACCTTTCAGTGAACTCTATCGGGTCTTTTGAACCATCAAAGTATAATCCCCATCTCCTTATTTGTCCAGTTCTGTGAAATCTATGTGTTTGTGATCGTACCTACTATGTCTATCTTCGGACTCGCTGTCTTCGGCAGTATACATTCTTTCTCTAGGTTCTTCAGATTCTTGTATGCTGCTTTCTTGTTGTATGATATTATGTCCTATCTGTTTCCTTATAAAATGTACCATTCTGGCCCGTAGTGTGTCCATATTACCGCTTGTGTCTTATTCGAATTTTTGTAGTTCTGTCACTAGCTCTTCCTTCTTGAGCTTGTATATCCATCCTACTTTTGTGTCCGCTATCTCTAATCCCACGTCGGCGTATTCTCCTTGTTCGCTCATGATTTGTTCCTGTCTGATTTTTCTGCTTTTATATGCTTAGTTTCTCTCTGGCTGTTCTGGTGTGTCTAACCTTTTGCAATTTTTGTATCCCTTATCTTAATTTTGTAATCGTTTTTTCCTTGGATGCTCTGTTATATTTGTTATCTTTGTTTCCCTTATCTAACCTTTTGCTCGGGCGCCACTTGTGACACCTACTCGGGTGTAATTTGTATCAACTAAATTTCTGCTCGGGCGCATACGTCAGTATGGTAGAGCATAAAAGGGGTTGGATGGTTAGAAATATTTCTTTATTCAATCTACAATAATTATCAACAATTAAAACCTGAAATTCTGTACAATAAATATATACACAAAATTTATTGGTCCTGGAGGCTGGCAATCCCTCTAGGGTGGACGTCGGATTATTCTTCTCGGTTGTCCAGCTTCCTCACTGAGACGTCAGGTTCCTATGACCAAAGGGGTGTGTGTGTCAGGGTCGAGATCCCGCGTTCAACGCACAGCGTGATCTCGGAGGTCGGGAGTTTGCTTCCGTCCCGGGCTCAACGCGCTCCGGAATTTCGGCTGATCGGAAAGGCCTCGGTCCTGCGCTCAACACGCTGCAGGGCTTGACCTAGGGTAGCTGGCGTCCGCCCTAAGCTCAACACGCTTTAGGACTTCGTCCGATATACAGGTTCGCTTAGCGTCTAGCCTCGAGTTCAACGCACATCGAGGGGTCAACGAGAAGCGGGATATTTATGTGTTCACGATTCCTAAGCTCAACACGCTCCGAAATATAATGCAACACTTCGGTTATTTTCAGTTGAAGCTTCCTATCGTTATTCTACGTAAGGTAGAGCTTGCCTGGTATATCGCAGAATGTATGCTTTGGTAGTATCGGTCAAGTTATTAGCAGAAAGGCGAAGGTGCTGCCCTCTCGGTGCTGGGTGCTTAACTACGTCTAGTTTGGTTCGTGTAGAGTTCTGTTTTCTGATTATTTATTGGGGTTATTTTATGTTCAGAACGACTGTGTCGTTACAATGTCCTCTTATAACTCAAGAAAAGTAACAGAAAAAAGTTAAATAAAGTTGAAGAAGTAAGTTGAGAAGATTTAGAAGCTAATTGAGGGTACAAAAGATAAATGATTAAAATAGATAGAAATCAAAGGCATTAGAATAATAAAATAAACTGGAAGTATCATTGACAAATATTTATAATGAAACCAGAATGTGAATTAATAAGGAAATATAGGATATTTCAAAAGATAACAAGAAATATAATTTCAAAGCTTACTTGGAGGAGTTGTGTCAAGTATACAGAGGGAGTAGATGCAGTAGACACATTATTAGAAGAGTTGTGTTGTTGGAGACTGTTAATTGTTGGTTCCAGAAGAAGACATCGGTAGTGCCAGGTTAGTGTTGAGTACTTTATTGGTTAACCAATTAAGTAACAAAAATAATTTTGATTTGTCCATTTAAATTCAATTTTCTAGCATAAGGGTATTTCAATTCAAAATTTATTAGGTTATAGTTAATTTTTCATTTCATTGTATAAGATTAAAATTTTGTTTGTTTTGATATATATACTTCTTTTCATATTTTCATTTCTTAGTTCTTATAAAATATATAATTAGAGTGTATGTCATTGTAGTTTCATTCTGATGAAAGACATTAAATTAAGAAAAATAGGTTCCATAACTTAGGCGTACCAACGTATTTAAAATCCAGAACTCAAAGGGAGTAAATAGTCTCATGCCCGACTATATATATTTGAGCTAGCCGAACAACGTTTATTGAAACTAAAATAAAAGTATTAATTATAATAAAAATAATAATTATTTACATAATATATAATAACATTTATATATATATATATATATAAACAAAGACAGAATTAGCGGGCATAGAACGAAAAAGAGGTTACAGAGAATGAGTGGCAACCGTAGACATGCATGTTTCTGGCTCATTAGCCTTCATCGGTACGGCATATATATATATATATATATATATATATATATATACATATATATATTAATACATATCCTCTATCTAAACTCTATAGAAAACATTGAAATAGAGAAAATATGCATATGTACATGTAATACTATTGATACACACTGTATTATCAATAATTTGAAAGGTTCAATATACTAATAAAATTTGACATTTCAATTTCATATGTCATTACTGCAGAATAGACTTAATAACAGATAGATTTTAAAACGATTTGAAAAAACAGAATACAGATGTCTCTATTAGCAAATGGCACTTATAAATAAAATAATGAAAATCTCTCTTGGTATATAAAAACGTAAATTTGTATGTTTAAAAAAAAAGAATTCTTGGTAACCAAAGGAGAGGAGAATTATTTATTTGAACATTTTAGTGAGTTGAATTTGAAATCCCCATGAGACAACATCATAATAAGAGTTGTCTCAAATTTAATTTTTGAATCTTAGGGAATTTATATAATCGTTATCAGTTCAACATATCTTGCCTTTTGTAAAGCCAGTGCGTGTACTATTCACAAATAATTACCGCTAAAGTGCAAGTGTTTTTCGCGTTTTCTAAATCATTGATTTGCAAACGTTTGTTCCGGAAATTCTAAAAATACGTTTTAGAATACGTACGAGATCTTCTAGTATCCAGTTTGGTGAGTCCAGTCCATATTATATATTATTCTCGAGAATTAATAGGCCTTTGATCAACATTATTTCGAAAATAGATGCATCTTATGATTAAATTATAGTAACGTTACTTATATAAAATTCTACGTCAAGTGCAGACAATTTTGGGAACAGACAACTTACAAGAAAATTTACGTATTTTACATTGACAGATATCAAGTATAAATTTAGACATTTTGAATTTTCGGTTAAATCTATTTAGATAGGAAATTTCTAACATAGATTGTTTTCAATATTAAGAAAATTCTATCTTTGTTTATGCGTTTATGATATTTTTTGAAGAGTTTTAATTTTTGTGAATGTTATTTTGATAATATATTATATAAATTTGAATTCCAAATCTCTTTGGCTCTCTTCTCATATTCATTTTCATTATATTCGATAATTTTCATACTATAGAAAATTTAGTATAATAAGTGACATTTAGTTAATCTCCTGACAGTGAAGTCATATATGTCATAAGATAATTTAAATTGTCTTATAACGTATTGGATAAACAGTTACTGTAGATTTGTATAGTGTGATACGTAATTCAGAAAATTATTTGGAAATTTACAAATTTGAATTATTAGTTGAAATCTCTGATCCCTCCCTAAGAAAAGAGTGAGTTGATTGGTGTTGTATAGATTTATCTTTCATAATATAAAATTTAATATTTATTTAGCCGAGCATAATAATTTGACAACTGCTGTCATTAAAAATTTATAGGTTATATTTAGAGGTAAAGGTATTTTCACAATAGTGTAGTTATTATCACAAATTGTGATGACAGCTACAAATTAAATTCAGCATCAGATAAATTCATATTCATATATAAAATATAATATAATATTATTTTATTATTAACTATTTTAATATTTAGATAGATATTTGATTTATAATTCATTTTTTGTTGTGTGTCTAGCTCAGTTATTAAGTAATTATTTTTATGTTATAATTATGTTTGTACCATATTATTATATTCGTTCAGGAGCATGAGACTTTTTCTACTCTTTGAGTTCAGGCTTTGTTTGGATATTCTTTGCTCATTTAAAATAAAAAGAAACTCAAAACACAATACTTTCAATAATCTAATTTTATAATGAAATTTTTATCTAAATATTTATAAATAGTTACGCCTATGGAAATTACCAACATAGAATCATAAAAGATATACACCATCTTATGCGCATGTCCCACTAAAATCGAACAGAAACGAGACGGAACGAACGTTTCTTATCGACGCTCTGCATCTGCGTGATTATTAGATACATAGCATCGTTGTCGTTATAACAATGTTGCTGGATTCGCATAAAAGAATTTACGTTAGAAACTATATACATACACTAAATAAATTATTGGGAGAAATAGGTTACAGAATTATATATACAAATGGAAATATTATATGAATGGATTAAGATGCATTTTTCTTATATGATTTGAAAATACGTAAGTACAAGCATTATTATATTACAGAATAGGCCTTTTTAAATAATATTTAGATTTTGTCTAGTGAATAAACTACATAAAGTCATTTTTCTTCTTTATAGATCGATCATATAGACGCAAGAATTCTTATATATACATGGAAATAGTCACTGAATTTATACTCAAGAGTTATTATTCTTATTATTGGCCAATAATATTTAAAGAAGCACTGACCTGACGTCTGGATTCTGGATCTATCCCGTCTGGAAACAGGACTACGCCTTTCTAAGTTCTAGCTGCGTAATTTGTTGAGAAATTTGGATATTCTCACGGGAAAACTAGATACAAATACATGTGAGTGTTCTAAGTTTTATATTTGTTAAGAATCTATAGCTTTGATCATGAAAATTTGTGATTTTACTTAAAATTTCTGGAAAAATTCTTCATCACCTTCTCGCTATTTCGACGCCAAGAACCAACTACCAACGCTTCTATTTGATCGTAATTTTTTTTTATCAACAACGAATATATTGTTTCTAAGCTCACTAATTATCAATAAAGTTTTTGTTTAATTTTAGTTGATCAAAATTTGTCCTGTCATTACAAGAACCTTTCAACTAAACTATCACTTGATACCGAAGGGTGCGCCATTAGGATCAGAAACGGACATCTACTTAAATTACTTCAATGTACTGAGGAAAAAATTCAAACTTTCTAATTTCAAAATTACACTTTGTAATTTCAGTATTTTATTGTCCTTTGAAAGTAATTTCTGTACTTGTAATTTCAAACTTTTTGTAATATCGAAAATAATTTTGGTATTTTTTGTGCTCTCAAATAATTTTGGTAATTTATGGGCTTTTAAACTAATTTAAAAGTAATTTTTCACCAAAGGTACACCAAAATGTACCAGTGCCATACCCATGCCCCCCGCTTGATAACGTGACACCAAACAAGATTTTTGAGGTGGTGCTCCCTGAGGGCAACTAGGGTGAATTGGAGAGATATTTGACATATTTCAGCGATTTCTCTTAAAGTTTCACATTTTAAGAAATTTGAGGTGGGAAGTCTTGAATTGAACACCCATGTTTACATATAATAATGTGACTGTCGTAATTTTATCTAAAACCGCTAGAATTACGAGTGTCGTAACTTATCTAAAACCGCTAGAATCACGACTCTGTCCACGGCATTTTTTTAAATACATATTGCTTCCCTGAAAGAACAAAAAACTTGACTACGTTTTTTATATGTTTTTTTAAGAAATCGTGGTTTCAGAATGTGTGTATCATTTTTAGTACACACGGGTTGTAACTATTAGAACATGTATATTTTGATTCACATGTACCGTGTCTTTCAAATCCGAACACACATTTGAAATGTTAAAAAAATTTAAAACAGACTAATTTCCAAATTTTTTATGTGAATAAATATAGTATATTAAAGTATAAGTGGATAAAGAGGTCTTTCAAACACACGCGATTCGAAATAGAGCAAGTGTTTGAAAGACCAGTTATCCACGAATACTTTACGCTATTTTTTTTATTGGTGCACTTTGAAATCATAAAATATTATTATTATATTATTACTACAAAAAAATGGAAGTCCGTCCTCGATGCCCAGCCAAGTTTCATTTCATAAATTTCCGCCCTCGATGCCCAGCCAAGTTTCGTGAAAGTCCATCCTAAATAGTATTTATTTTCATTTGACGTTACGAGGTACTGCTGTCAGATCAATAATCAAAAAGTTTCTTTATTTATATTTAAAAGGATACAATGTATATATGAATATATAAATAAATTTTGCAGAAAAACCAAAGAAGACATAGTTTCACAATGAAAATATACAATTTAAAAACTAATAAAAAAAGTTGTCATTGATACTTACGTTTCTCGAGTTGTTGTTGTTACCATAGGGACTTTCAAAAACGCGCGTGTTTGAAAGTTCGATTTAAACATGCTGAGGCGAGCTTTAAATAGGTAATATGAGGCATCAATAAAAAAAATTGTTTATGTTATTCAGACGAAAATGCAAAAAAAAATTTGGAGTTAAAGTGTTCACCTTATTTCACGATAAATAAATGAAAAATGTTTCCTTATAATATACTTTTAATCTTCTTAGTTGTTCATTTCATATTGACAATTTAGGATCAACTTCTAATCTTGTAACTTGTGATATAAATACTTCAATAAATAATTTGAAAAATCTTTTATCGGGTGTGAAAATTTAATTGGCGCAGTCAGTAGGATATGGTAAACGTGGGTTCGTGAATATAACTATCAGTTCTTTTCAACAAACATACCTTAAGAAGTGAAATATTGGGACTTTTCGTTGAGTGAACTGAGTAACTCAACTCAACAGTTGAGCTGGCAATGAAGAAGATTTTCGAGAGAACATTTGCAGATACAGCTACTAGATGTCGAAAGCAGTCCTGTTTTTGATGTGAGTTCTTTATTTGTCAATTTGACTCAGAGAGCCCTAACAATTCCGATTCTGAATTAGATTCTCGCTCACTCATCGGAATGAAAAAATAAATTTCAGTTTATCGAAGACGCAATTCAAAATCTAAGATTAATTCTACAAAATGCAAAGGAAAGGGAGATATTCGGAAAACGGAAATAATCAAAACCCTTCAGCCAACTTCTTCTTGTATACTTTTAATTTTACTTTCGCCTTCAAAGAAACACTTCAATTTATGAATACTTTGAATCAGCTATTCTTCTTTAGTTACAGTTGAACGATGATTACTTCAATATAGAACTTTATGTTCACTTTATTCGAAATTCCCATACTACGTGTATGAATTTTTTTTAATTCGGTACGATAAAAATGGATGGCGATCATTTTCAGTGTAGTGCTTGGTCAAGGTTTCACCGAAAGGAATGCTAACGAATAATTTAATGAGAAATATATGCTATTTGTCACGATTGTTTCCATGAATTGTACCATTAAATTATTACACATTAGAGTAACAATTAGATTTATGGTCCCATATATCATAATGACTGGTTCATATCTACTACTCGCAACACCGTGATTGACGATAATATACATGAGCTAATATGTAATTCATATTATACTATAAGAATTTCATATTATGGTGAGTCAAGGAGACAATACAATACCACTTCTATTATTTGTGTTCATGATGTTATTTTATCAACTAACAGTGAAATGGAGTTAAAATTTTGAAATAACTTCAACTAGAAAGTAACAAATGAACTTCGCTTAATATTTTTTTGTTAATTTCGATTAAACCACTTACAAATGTCTAGAAATGGCTGATTTTTGTTAAGTTGGTAATATTGATGGCAACACTGAGTATCTTCTTTTGTTTTAGTTTTATGGTATGACGAAAGGGATATGTGTCAAAAATATAACGCTAGATGTTTTAATCTTAAGCTGTAGTTAAAAAAAGTAGATCTTGTTGAGATAAAATTTAATAAGTTGCTGAGGCTTTGTATTTATCAGGTTATAAGTCCAGACGAACGCAAGTTTTGTCTATAATTCGTGAACTGTGAACATTCGTATCGTAACGAATACATTTCACGTATGCACAAAATAAAAATGAGCTCAACACAAAGCTGCAGCAATCCAGTTCGAACTGTGAAACCATTCGATGGTCAAAATTTATCTGATTGGAAGCTGCGTATGGAATTATATTTGGATAAACAAAGAGTTCTTGAACGTACTACAATTAAAACCGATGAAAGTAATACCAAGGCAGTTGAAGCTGATAAAAAGTGCAAAACGCTATTAGAACAACATTTTGAAGATTCGTATCTGGGATATATACGAAATAAGGACACAAGCTATGCTATTTGGAATTCTCTTTGTCAAACCTATGAGAAGAAAGGCCCTTGCAGTAAAAGGCTACTACTCAAGAAAGTAATGGACGTGAGATACAACATACATAAATCTGATCATTTTATAGTATTCAACAGCATAATGCGTGAATTGAAAAATGTGGGAGTCAAACTGGACGAACCTGATTATTGTTATATTTTAATAAATAGTCTTCCACATCAATTTGAATCCATTGTAACCGCATTAGAGACATTTCATGAGGGCGATATGAAACTTGAAGATGTGAAAAGGATATTAGCTGGGTGTGGCATGAAACTGAGAAGCAGTGGCTTACCAAAGGATGCAAAATTTGAAAAAGTCAAACTGCATCATGCATTCGCAGTGTCAAAAGGCTGAAATTTACCAAGTTCAGAAATTAAAAATCATTCATCAAAATCGATTCTCAAGTGCAACTTTCGCCGACGCAAAGATCACAAAGAATTACAATGTTTCTATATCCAGAAGAACTCAAGTCGGAAATAAAAGTTCCGAAAATTATGAAAATGACAATGATACATTTGCTTTCTTAACTATAAAAGACGGCAACGCGTCGGGCAGTAAACTTCTGTCATTCTGAAGATGATATTCAGTTATCGAAACAATTGTCATTTTTGTAGAATTTTCAACATTTTTCATTATCTTGTGGAATTATCTAGAAACATTGAGTTTCATTTAAAACACTAATATGAGTAGATTCCACGAAGTGAGGGTCGAGACAGTTAATTTCGTGTGCAAAATTGTCAGAGTATTGAAAAACTCACAAACTATTTTGTTTTGTTTCGGTAAATACATGGGTAGAGATAGTTTATGGCGATCTTAAGATGTTTACATTTTAGTCCACCGACAGAAAATACTCCAGATAATAGGAAATATAAAATTCGATCAGTACTTAACTATTTTAACGAAAAGAATAACACAATATATTATCCTGGAAAAAGCTTGTCTTTGGACTAGTCCATGGTCCTTTGGCGTGGCAGGCTCGTGTTCAGACAATATATAAAAAAGTAACTGTCTCGACCCTAACTTTGTGGAATCTACTCATATTAGTGTTTTAAATGAAACCTACTGTTTCTAGATAAGTCTACAATATATTTAAAAAATGTTGAAAATTCTAATAAATTGACAATTGTTTCGATATTAAATATCATCGTCAAAATGACAGAAGTTACATTTCATTTGATGCCTACCTGATGTTTAATAATTATTCTTGGTTAGACCATGAAATGACCTACCTTGTGATTGACTTAATATATGCCCATAGGGCTAATAATATCTAAGCTTGAATATTTGTAATATCATATCTTCTTCTATTTTCCATTAATATATATATATATATATATATATATATATATATATATACACCGTTAGGAAAATTATGAGGACACATATGTTTTATCATCAATGTGTTAGAAAGAGACAAAATACATATAAATTCAATGTATCATTCTTTTTCGCTAACAGGATATCATAAAGTGGAAATCGTGCAATTACTGTATATCTGTAAAGGCGTGATGGAAGTATACTCCCACCACGTGTGAAGGTATGTATGGTAGGCACCGCTTTCGAGAGACGTGTAAATACAGACGTATAATGTGGACAGTTTAGTTTATTAATTGAGAAATAATGAAATTGACTGTCTCGACCCTTACTTCGTGGAATATGCTCATATTAGTGTTTTTAAATGAAACTCAAGGTCTCTAGTTAATTCCACAATATAATACAAGTTATTGAAAATTCTAAAAAATTGACAACTGTTTCGATAAATCAATATCATCGTCAGAATGACAGAAGTTACATTTCATTTTATGCCTACCTGATGTTTAGTAGTTATATTTTTGGCTAGACCAAGAAGTAACCTAACTTGTGATTGGCTTAATATATGTTTATAGAAAAAGAAGAAGATGTGATATTACAAATATTGAAGCTTAGATATTATTAGCCCTATGGTGATATCCTGGATATCATTTTTCCAATTAAGATCAGTATAACTGTGCAATGATATAGAAAACCAGGAAAACTATATCTGCTGATCTTTACAATTATCACTTAAGAAGACAGTTTATTAGTGGAGAATTCCCTAGATTTAACTGTTCATTGACAACTTCATATTGTGGGTTTCTTAAATGTCTTCTAATTTCCAGTTCTTCAAGGAAATCCAGTTCTTGTTTCTTTTCACAAATATGCAGTACTTCTAGTTCTGTGTTAGGTGTCAATGAATGATTGGTGTCAAGTAGATGTTTTGCGTAGTGGGATTTATCTGGTTGTTTTAATCTGTAAGCTCGTAAGTGCTCACTGTATCGTATTTCAAAATTCCTAAGGGTCTGACCCAAATAGACAGCATTACATTCTGGACATTTGAGTTTATATATACCTGACTTCTTTAATAGTGGTATTTTTGTTTTTACATTTAACAATTTTGTACTAACGTTACTTTCTGTTTTAAAAGAAATTGTTGCATTCGTTGCTGAAGATATTATCTTTGAAATATTATTAGAAATATTTCCTGCATATGTGATGGTTTTATAAGTTTTAATTTCATCAGCTTGTTTAGGATATATTAGTTATAATGCCACTTTTTTCTCTTTTTTACTAATTAGTTTATTTATCATATCTAATGGATAACCGTTAGATGTTGCTATTTGTCTAATTGTATTAATCTCTCTATCAAAATTACACTTGTTCATAGGAACTAAAACATATTTTATTTTGGTATAGATATGTGGATGACATATTAGCTTGTTTTATGGGTAGTGAGCGACAATTAGATGTGTTTTTCAACCACATCAATAATTTACACCCGAAAATTAAATTTACATTAGAAATTGAAGAAAATAGCTCAATCAATTTTCTTGATTTAAAAATTCAAAGAGTTAATAATGTACTTGATTATTCAATTTACCGAAAACCAACACAGACTGATGTGACAATTCCATTCAATTCTAACCACCCTGTCTCACACAGACTAGCAGCATATAATTCAATGATACATAGAGCTTTTTCAGTTCCTATGAATAAGTGTAATTTTGATGAAGAGATTAATACAATTAGACAAATAGCAACATCTAACGGTTATCCATTAGATATGATAAATAAACTAATTAGTAAAAAAGAGAAAAAAGTGGCATTACAACTAATATATCCTAAACAAGCTGATGAAATTAAAACTTATAAAACCATCACATATGCAGGAAATATTTCTAATAATATTTCAAAGATAATGTCTTCAGCAACGAATGCAACAATTTCTTTTAAAACAGAAAGTAACGTTAGTACAAAATTGTTAAATGTAAAAACAAAAATACCACTATTGAAGAAGTCAGGTATATATAAACTCAAATGTCCAGAATGTAATGCTGTCTATTTGGGTCAGACCCTTAGGAATTTTGAAATACGATACAGTGAGCACTTACGAGCTTACAGATTAAAACAACCAGATAAATCCCACTACGCAAAACATCTACTTGACACCAATCATTCATTGACACCTAACACAGAACTAGAAGTACTGCATATTTGTGAAAAGAAACAAGAACTGGATTTCCTTGAAGAACTGGAAATTAGAAGACATTTAAGAAACCCACAATATGAAGTTGTCAATGAACAGTTAAATCTAGGGAATTCTCCACTAATAAACTGTCTTCTTAAGTGATAATTGTAAAGATCAGCAGATATAGTTTTCCTGGTTTTCTATATCATTGCACAGTTATACTGATCTTAATTGGAAAAATGATATCCAGGATATCACCATAGGGCTAATAATATCTAAGCTTCAATATTTGTAATATCACATCTCCTTCTTTTTTCTATAAACATATATTAAGCCAATCACAAGTTAGGTCACTTCTTGGTCTAGCCAAAATTAACTACTAAACATCAGGTAGGCATAAAATGAAATGTAACTTCTGTCATTCTGACGATGATATTGATTTATCGAAACAATTGTCAATTTTTTAGAATTTTCAATAACTTGTATTATATTGTGGAATTAACTAGAGACCTTGAGTTTCATTTAAAAACACCAATTGAGAAATAATCAGATTGTACTAAACTGATAGCTTAATGCAATGAATAATAAAAAAAATCAACAGTACTTTCGTTTATCCCTTCATGATTAATTTACAAAGAAATAATTCAGCAGTAATAATCTAATTCACTATATTAGTTCGGTTAGTATTGGAATAAATACCATAACATGCGAAATAAAATTTGTATTAATAATAATATATGTGCTTCCAAATATCTCAATTCTCATTTTTCACTAACAGGATCTCATAAGTGGAAAAACCACAACGCTGGCCTCTTACAAATTCTTTGTAGCTACTAACAGTATTATCAATTTTCATTGTATATCTATATTAATTGTAACATGGATTGTTCTAACAGGAGAACAAGTTATAAGAAGATTTTAATTATGATAATCCAAGAGGTTGTAACAGATCAAGATATAATTATTTCCATCTATTCGTTGAATATTTTATTGTAATGCTGAAAATGGTTCTAGTTTTCAGTTTGAAAGCTATTAAAATCTTTATTTTTTTTCAGATTTGGCAACGTGAAATTGGTCTCGCAACATCTGCTGTGTTTCGAATGTGTTAATAAAAAAAAATAGGTATCTTTATCGTTTGTATGCAAATGTGAACGAATTCTCTGTACACACACACACTACAAATTAAAAAAACGGAAATAAAAATTAAATCGTATTCTAATGAAAATGCCTAGAATTTTTAAATAAAGTTAATATTATGATATGTAATAAATTAAAAAATAAAACTTCTTAATTCTTCAATGAGCTTAAACCAAATGTTCGAGTAAACCCCCGTTTTGAGCTAAGCAGTAACCGAGACGGTTATATAATTCTTGACGAACACGTATGAGCATTTCGAATGTTATTTGCATACAAATTTGTGAAATTTGTTCCCTTCGTTCATTTAGAGAATTGGCTTTGTTTTCTTGGAACCCATAAATTCTCGATTTTATATAACTCCAGAAAAATGAATCGTTGGGAGCCAGATCTACAGATCTCGCAGGCCATCTTATGTTACCATTCGTGGAGATTATCCGATTGGGAAATTGTGTATTTAAAAAATGTATTGCTAGTCGATAATTATGTGATGCACAACCGTCATGTGGGTACCAGATATCATTGAAGTTGGCTTCTAATTGTATAAGGACAGGAGTAATTTTATTTTCCAGCATGTCCAAATATTTTTTGTCCGGTTAAATTGGCGTCAATAAAAAATAGTCCAATTAAATGTTCACCTAATATTCCAGCCTAAACATTTAACTTTTGGGGATATTGAGTTCTATTATTCTAATATTGTAATGTTTGTGTAGATTTGTCCTTGACCAATATCGAATAACGGATGAATTATGTGCACCGTGTATGGGAAAAGTCGATTCATCTGTGAAAAAAATATTTTTCGAAAAGTTTGCGTCCAACTGTATTCTTTCTTCAACTATTTCACAAAATTCCATTCTACGAAATTGATCGCCTGGAAAAATTTGATAACTCTTTTTCAGTTTGAAACTACGATTACCATTTTTTTCTAATACTGTCCGAATCGTTTTCGGATCAACATCAAAATCCTTTGCTAAATAAGTGGACGATTGTAGGGGATTATTTTACACACTGGCACAAATTAAAATATCTCTTTCTTCTTTTTCGGGTGGGTTTGACGATTTTGTGTACGCGGTCCATGTTTAGTAGGATTGACACATCCAACCCTTCAAAAATATTTATAACCGTTCTCATTTGTTTTTTGATAATTGGTTGGGCATTTTCGAATGCCACAATAAACAAATTTTCTGCTATTTCTCGATATGAATGACCCTGGTAGTACCATTTTACAATTTGCACTCTATGGTGTACTCGCATACTCATTTTAATCAGATTTGCAAAAGATCGTTACTCATTCGCAAACAAACGTTTAGTGAAGTACCCAGAGTGTACAGTTAAACATCTTCAAGAGGCGCACGCGCGATTCGTATTCGTCTGGTATGATAATGTATGCTGGCTTTTAATTCTCTATCTCATGATTGTCCTTCTCTAACACACTGGTAACGCCACGTGACAGTTATAATTTCCCTTTGGTCGTGAGAGGTTATCGTTTCACGTTGAAATTAAATGTGACTGATTTCTCTCACAAATAAGAAGGAAATTTTCAAAGGTTGTTCTAACGCGTGGATTGAAAATGAAGAGAGGGGACAGATAAAAATAGAATAATTAGAGATTCAAACGGAATCGTTTCATCAGGGGCGTAGGAAACAGGCGGTTTACATTGAGATATTTTTAAAACCAGAATACAGTTGAACAAATATTAGCATACAACTTATTTCTCATTTTATGATATCCTGTTAAAGAAAATTGTGATACACTGAATACACTTGTTTTATTACAACATATTGTCGTTTTTGGACTCTATTGTTGCCATAGATTATTCCTTATGATGTTAATGAAAATTATTATGCTTATATTCATTAATTGTACCCTCAATATCGACGAATGTAATTTTTTTAGCTATCTTTCAGTGATTTTTTAGTGGTACTTATTTCAAATACCTACTAGGTAGGTTTTAATTTATTGTTCAAATCATACCAGCGTGTACTGCCCAAACTGATATAGTGAATTAGTTTATTACTACTGAATTATTTCTTTGTAAATTAATCATGAAAGGATAAACGAAAGTAATGTTGATTTTTCCATTGTTCATTGCATTAAGCTATCAGTATAGTACAATCTTATTATTTCTCGATTAATGAACTAAACTGTTCACATTACACATCTGTATTTCTTACATTAACTTCTTTCATTGCGATCTTTAACATAATGAGTTGTTCATACAACATTTTGCTGTGGTAGATTGACTAGCAATAGCCTGAATGCATTTTTAATTTGTTTATTTAAAACTGTAAGTAAAAGCCAGACATAAGAGCTACTGTACGTTTCTCGAAGGCGGTGCCTACCAGACATCCCATTACACAGTTATTTCGTTTCTCACTTTATGATACCCTGTTAGCGAAGAGGAGTAATACACTGAATTCATATGTATTTTTTCTCTTCCTAACACATTGACGGTATAACGTATGTTCCCTCGTTCACTGTATATCTTTTTGTGCATTGTAGAATTCAAAGGTGTTTGTATTTACCTCATCAATTTTGAACTTGAATTTTTAATGTATCTGTGGTTGCTCTAACAAGTATATTAAGAATGGCATATTGTTTTTATCATCGCTATTCAATTTTTTATAGAAAGTGTTCATTTGAAACGAGAATGCTTTTTCTGCATAACAAAAATGAACTCACCAAATAAAAACCACTGTTCTGAAACTTTTACCTCAACCACCCTGATAACAAATGAAGTTGAAACGGTAACAAATCCTATTTGGTTTAATTATAAAAGATGGTATTGTGGTTGCTGGAATACTAATGGGGGTTTTATAGCACTTCCGACGAATTCCAGAGTTTCTATAGACAAAAACAGAACTAGAGTAAAGTTTTACGTGAACATAAAAAAGGTCGTTATTGTTGATGCACGCTTAATATAACGCTATTAAGGATAACGACAGAGAAATGTATCATCGACTTAATGACTTTTGTCGGAAAAGAATCAAAATCTTCATTTTCTTTTGCTATATAGAATAAAAATTTACTCTATTTATTGTGACGTCTATAATTATGATAACAACTAATGGGATTATTCAAAATTAGCCTATACAATCATCCAAAATAAGTATTTTTCATGTAAACTAGATGTCGATCCGTTTACTTCATTATATTGCAGATTAATTTGTTGTGAAATGTCCCAACAGCTAACTGGATGCAAAAGTAACGATCTTTTCTCATGGTAATCCTCAAATATTGTGTTTCATGGTAAAACAATAATATTTAATTATATTTAGGCCTCAAATAAATAGAGGATGGAATCCCCTCCGTCAAAATGCTAAATTTTGAATTTACCCAGAAAACAGAAAATCAACATCTGACTGTAATGTATCAAGCTTATATTCCTTACTGAGATCCCTTCACCCTCCTTTCAGGTCCTAAATCTCTAATACATTAACTTTTGAATTGCTGGAAAGAATCCGCTATATTCGTGATTTCAAACCTACTACAATATTATCAGTAATAAACAGGCAAATCAAGTAAACAAATAAGTAACACAAACTCAAATGGAACCTATTATTTCACTCAACGACTTGGGAATAGCAATCAATAAATAGTAGATTGTTGTATAAGTTGAGAGTTTTCCAGTGAGTGTGAAATTTTGATTCACGAGCTAACGAAGTGAAGCGGATGAATCAAATTTATATGAGCCTGGAACAATCACTTTTCTTACGAGTTGATTAGGCATTTTTGTCATGTACTCCTAAGTAGCAATTTTAGTTCTAAATAAGTCATAAATTGGTTCTAGAACCTTTTTTTGGGAAATGCTTCTTAGTACAAATAACTCCCTCTAACTGGCTACACAACCTCCTGATGACAAATAGGGCCCACTCCGCAAAACTTCCTACTTACCTTAAGGTTGTGAGCTATTTAGAGTTCAAAGGTTAAATTTTACAGCTAATTAGAACCCAAAAATAACTTTTGTAGAACCTTAATACCGTTAATATGACTTAAATAGAATTCACTACAGTGGCTGTGTAGTTCTGAACTAGTCACAAAAAGGTATTACTTAACTCCCAAGTAAAGCCAATATCTGTTTTTTTGTTTTATTCAGTCGTACTAAAAACCCAATTATATACTATTGGGTTTGATTTTGGCAGGGAAAATGCTCATTTTCAGATCACTTTTAGTTAATATGAAAAGTCTTTCGCAACAAACTTCACAATATTTAAAAGTTAATATGGCTTCCATATTTATCATAACATAATATATTATTTTGAATATCGAGTGAAGTAGTACTTGAAGGGTTCAATTTTATTGCGACCACTAGTTTATTGTTAAATTATAAGATAAAAATAACGTATAATAAGCGCGGCATATCAATTGTACAAATTGTTAAAATTTTATATCTATGAACTAGGTAAATCAAAATTCAAAACTTTAAAAAAAATTGCACTATATTAGAATATAATCATTTGTCAGTTGATAATTAGTGTTTCACACACATTCAAACTCAACAATTTCGTATAAAAATTCGAAAATAGTAATAATGAAATAAGTCAAACACATTAAAAATATGGCTGACAACAAAAAAAAACTCTTTTCAGGAACTAAATTAAAACAAAAAATAATAATTGGTCGCGAAATTTACCGACAAATAACCTTGTGCGGCTTTGTAGTTACGAAATTGTCTAATTGGTAGTCAGGGTGACTTGTTTTTGGCAATAGATATTTCACACTAACCTGTTAGTTCTTTTCGGTTCTCAGAGTATCACACAGGAACGGCTACGCGCATGCGCATCATCAGGAAGCAATAAGAGAAACGCCGATCAGTTTACCAGCCCCTATTAATATACCATCTACATCCACCTTACTAGTAACGAACAAACCACAAGCATCTTCTGCCACGAACGATAATTGTTTAGTGGTTAGTTTCAAAAGTTCTTCTCTTTAAATCGTTTTGCAATTTTTATTTTTTACTGTTTTTATTTGCTGTACTATTAATATGATTCTCATTATTTCAGGGTCAGAATATTTCAATGAGCGATTGTACCATTGATGATACATTCTTAATGTCAACAAGTCTTAGTAATTATGAAATTGTGGAAAATCAAAATAAAATTCTAAATCGATTGGAGAGCATACTTGAAAATGAAAATAAGATTTTAAGGTAAATGGCTAAACAGTCTCATGCTTCGACGGAATATATAAAAAGTTAAATTTTGGAGCAAGAAATATAGAAAGTCATAGCCAATTAAATTCTGATGAAAGATTCAAGCCAGTTGCAACATTAGAAGAGTTAAACAGTTTAGAATAATAATTAAAAGAACCAGCCTTTGAAACTAAATATATAAAATCAATGTCAATGTTGTGTTCTTTTGGTCCGGGAGTTAAGGGATCCACGGTTTGTTACAAGGTAGTAGATGAATTTTTCTCTAGAAAGTTATTGACGGAATGCTCGTGGAGTGGAAACTCCAGATGCAAGGATGAGAAAATTCCTTTTAAATTCTTTACAAAAATACGATATGCGTTTCTCTTGGTGATACGTAGCGCTGCTAATTTAATCAGCCAGATAGAGACTGATAATTTCTTAAATAAAATAATTAAAAATTCTAAACAACGATATGAAGCCATTCAAAAGCCCTCATCGAATTCAGGAATCGTTCAAAAGCCGGAGCCCAAAAAACGAAGAATCGATTCAATTATGTCGGATATAACTCAAAAATTATCGAAACCAGCAATGATTCAATGATTGTACCGTCATCGAGAAGGGAAAATCACAGACGAATAAAAATAATGCCGAGGAAAAGTTTAATAATGAAGCAAAAGAAAGCCCTGCAGAATAATTATTTTTGCTTTTACCAAAGTTAGTTTAGTTTGTTTATGTAATGTTAGTCATCTAAGTAGTTCTATAATCAATCATGTTACACGAAAACAGAAAAAAAACGAATTTTCATAGTTAGATCGGAAGATGGAATACATGGAATTGAGCTCTACACCAATTATTTGAATTTGAGACCCAAACATGTGGACCATCGCAGATTATTTATATTTTATTAACAAGGAAAGTGCACGGTGCAACCTATTGGAATAAAAACTTTGTACAGTGTACTAAAAAAAATTGATGTGTACTTAAAGCTACCAGATTCAAACAGCTACACTGGCCAATGTTTTCGACGAACACCAGCAACTTTCTTGGATAACAATGGAGCAAGTGTTGAAGAGACACGGCGGCTGTCGGTCAAGTGGAGTCGCGAAAGGCTATGTGAAAGATAGCATTGAAAACAAAGTACATATTTCGAAAACCATATTTAGTAGTTCAACTGAACAGCAACCGTCATTATCTTAATCTTCCTCTAATGTAATGTTCAGTAATTTGAACAATTGTACATTTAATATTTATTCGAATATATGGCGTGAATGAAAAGTGTTGCTAATAATAAAAGTAATATGTTACTTCACGATTCTTAATTGAACACCATGCTTCATTTCTATATACTGAACGGGAAAATATGTATCTCAAGTCATCATAGATTGACTAATTTTTGAAACAAAAATAGAGAACAGTGTGTGGTGATTAGATAACAAATTGGATATACAAACCTCACTCATCATCACCCGGTTCAGATTATATCTATGTATAGCTATATATTGGAAGCGTTAACTATAATATGCTGCTAGAAAGTACTAGTTACAAGCAGCTGATGCATTCAAATCATTCAAGATCATTATGATATGCCAATCACCAGATGACTACACAACCAATAGCACAATAGTCGTCGCCCTATAATTATAAAGATTTTTTTTACTTATTGTCCCCATTTCTAATATGGTCCAGTCCGCACATGTGTATATTTTGATTGATCGGGAATTTAATCGAGCTCCGCCTCGAGATATGTAGTAATAAGTTATCACAATTGGCAGCGACAAGATTTATATATCTTACTCGCTTTATATATTGTACAATGTATTGGATTGGCTCCTTCTACCGAATTTCGCATGCTTTGCTTTTCCATAACACATATGACATTTTTGTAATTGGATTGGAAACCACAATTTGAGTTCCAATTTGTGATACCACCGTTAATAGCCTTCTGAAATTACCTAATCATTCAAAAGCGACATTTTATATTCTCGTATTTTCACTTATTGATGCTATCAGGCTGTTTTACCCAAAACATAGTTGGCAGTTAATCATGAATATGCTCACATAATAGCAAATAATGCTGATTCATACATGTACACTGAAAAATAACAAATATGCTCTCAATGTTGAAGTTGTGATTTAAGTAGGCTTTTTCTCAAATCAAATAGTTTTCAACAAACGAAATCAAATACTATATTCCAATGTATCAACCTCAAATTATCTGAAACTTGGATTCAGATGAAATCAATTTGCTTGTTTTCTACTTGAGCCACGGTTAGGTCTCATCGCAAGTTACACAGAGACATGATTAAGTAACTGCATATCTATGTAAGAAAACTGTCACTTGTAAAAAGACTGCCCAATCGTGGTATAGATTGACTGTGATCCTGACAATTTCATTATTTTTATCAAGGAAAAGTATTTTAACATGATTATTCCAAATGCTTAGTGATGTAACATTATTCAGAAAACGCTAATTATATGCGAAAACAAAGATGTCTATGGAAAAAATATGGAACGATTATTATAAAATCTCTAATACACAATATTGGACAAGAAATTCTGAATAGCTGTTGGTTCAAATTTTATTCCTTCCCACGTAAACACATCCCAACTATTGTTATACTACGTTTTAGACACCCATGTTATCCAGCTATTCAGCACATTTCCCAATTAAAATAAACGGTTTTAAAGATTAAAGCTAACTTTTCCGCATCTGTGGTCCCGAACAATATTCTATCATAAAATTGATACTTGTATACACTTCGGGGGATGTATCGTGCTAACAAACCGAAATTTCTCCAAATATAACCAAAATTTTAGTATATCTGGACTTATAGGACCCGCTGTACTCGCCCTAGTCAACTGAAAATCACAACTTCTGTGAGACACATACAGACAAACAATATTCAATCAAAAATTGATCAATTGTTCACTCTCTGGAGGCTGTATCGTGCTAACAAACTGAAAATTCTCCAAAAATTACAAAAATTTGGTACTTCAAGTCCATAGCACCCGTTGTACTGGCTTTAGTGAGCTGAATATTAATAGGGTTTATCTTTGAGACGCTCTGAATAATATACAATCATAAAATTGATCACTTGTATATATTCCGGAGGCTGTATCGTGCTAACAAACTGAAACTTCTCCTAAAATGATAGAAATATCGTAATTAAAGTACTGTAGCACCTGTTGTATTGGCTCTGGTGCGCTCAAAATCAATAGGGTTCATCAGTTAGATGTCCTGAATAATATTCAATCATAAAATTGGTGACTTGTTGAACTCCCGAGGCTGTATCGTGCTAACAAACTGAAATTTATCAAAAAATGGCAAAACGTCGTACTTCAAGTACCATAGCACCCGTTGTACTAGCTCTGGTGAGTTGAAAATCAATAGGATTAATCTGTGACATGTCCTTAATAATATTCCATTATAAAATTGGTGACTTATCGCACTCTGGAGGTTGTATCGTGCTAACAAGACATGTAAGGAAAAGTGGCCGACGACAACGACGACGACGAAATACACACAGGATTTTTTTTCTAAAAACCGTTTTTTCGCATTGTTGTTGATGGAAAACGTAACAATAACTCAGTTTTCAAAATTCCAAATTTTTTTGGTGTAAACCAATACTTTTCTCGCATATGGATAGGTTGGGCGGAAAAGTTGACACACCTGGGTCAACACTGTCATGTTAAAAGTGATTTAATAGTATAGGGACCGAGAACGATGACGCTGCCGTGAGAAAACACAAACAATGTGATGTAAACACTACTTAGTTTTGTATAATCAGAGTTTTTAAAAGTTCATTTTTTAAAACTGATATTAAATGTTTGTGATGTCTTCATCAAAAGTATCTCTCTGTATTCATGGCTGTTCACATATGCCGTATGAAAATACTACGTAGTTGAAATTTTATAGTTTCTCCGAAAGTTCATTGAACACTGCGTGGATAACCTCTTAAAACGTCAAAAATGGATAAATGCAGTAAAAACCCATATGTAAGTAAAATGTTCTAATTAAAAATTTTTATTACCTATTATTTTGTGTATAATCATTATGATACTACAATTGGCAGCCATTAGAAAGATTCTAAATTTTTTTACATAAATAATAGATTATTATCCTGAGAATGAAATGTGGTTTTCTGTACGATTTTATTGATTATATAAAATAGAAAACTAGTTATGTGTTTGCTGACTTTAATATTATATATTAAGTTTAAATAATTAAATACTATTAAGAGAAAGAAAGTAAACATTTGTACAAGACGAATCACTTCAAGTTTTTTAATTACATTCCAGAAAACATCGGAAGGATTGGGAACCGAATAAAACTACTAGAATTTGCAGTGCTCATTTTGTCAATAATCAAAAATCAGATAATTCCCTACATCCATCTTACCTACCAACAATTTTTCCTGGTAAAGAAAGTAAAAAGATCTATTCATTTTTAGCATTTTGTAGGTAGTTTATTACAATGTTTATATCACAATGTTCTTCTTATTTAACACCAGAGCGCTCTACTATCGACAGAAGTGCTGCCTCTATAGTTCGGTCTCGATCCCTATATTCTGTAGTAGTAGATTATAATGAAAATTCGATGCGAGAGGAAAGTTCCGATCGCGAGCCGTAGACAAGCGTGAGAAACCACGACCATCACGAATTTTCCTTCTAACCGAGTAGCAGACTATACTTTCTCCACGATCAAAGATTTTAAATATATTTTACTTTTCCGCCAACCTATCTAATATGCGAGAGAAGTATTGGATTACCCACAAAAAAGTTGGAAATTTTTTTTGAGTTATTTTTACGTTATCCAGCAACAACAACACGAAAAAACGGTTTTTAGAAAAAATAAAAAATAAATGGTTTTAAAGATTGAAACTAACTTTTCCGCGTCTGTGGCCCTGAACAATATTATATCATAAATTTTTTACTTGTATACACTTCGGGGGATGTATCGTGCTAACAAACCGAAATTTCTCTAAAAATAACCAAAAATGTAGTATATCTGTATTTATAGGACCCGCTGTACTCGCTCTAGTCCACTGAAAATGAATAGGGTACATCTGTAAGACTCCTTGAACAATATTCGATCATATAATTGATCGTATACTCTCTGGAGGCTGTATCGTGCTAAGAAACTGAAAATTCTCCTAAAATGACAAACATTTGGTACTCCAAGTACATGACCCGTTTTACTAGCTTTAGTGAGCTGAATATAAATAGGGCTCATTTTTGAGACGCTCTGAACAATATCCAATCATAAAATTGGTCACTCGTATTTACTCCGGAGGCTGTATCGTGCTAAAAAACTGATAATTCTCCAAAAATTACAAAAATATCGTACTTAAAGTACTGTAGCACATGTTGTATTGGCTCTGAAGAGCTGAAAATCAATAGGGTTCATCAGTGAGATGTCCTGAATAATATTCAATCATAAAATGGGTGACTTCTTGAACTCCGGAGGCTGTATCGTGCTAACAAACTGAAATTTCTCAAAAAATGACAAATTGTCGTCCTTCAAGTACCATAGCACCCGTTGTACTGGCTCTGTTGAGCTGAAAATCAATAGGGTTCATCTGTGACATGTCATTAACAATATTCAATCATAAAATTGGTGAATTATTGTATTCCGGAGGCTGTATCGTGCTAACAAGACATGTAAGAAGAAGTGGCCGACGACGACGACGACGACATACACACAGGATTTTTTTTCTAAAAACCATTTTTTCGTGTTGTTGTTGATGGAAAACTAAAAATAACTCAAAAAATATTTTCAAAATTTCAACTTTTTTTGGGGTGAACCAATACTTCTCTCGCATATTAGATAGGTTGTGTGGAAAAGTAAAATCCTGTGTGTATGTCGTCGTCGTCGTCGTCGATGTCGTCGTCGTCGATGTCGTCGTTGTCGTCGGCCACTTTTCCTTGCAAGTCTTGTTAGCACGATACAGCCTCCGGAGTGCAATAAGTCACCAATTTTAAGATGGAATATTGTTGAGGACATTTCACAGATGAACCCTATTGATTTTCAGCTCACCAGAGCCAGTACAACGGGTGCTATGGTACTTGAAGTACGACATTTTGTCGTTTTTCGAGAAATTTCAGTTTGTTAGCACGATACAGCCTACGGAGTTCAACAAGTCACCAATTTTATGATTGAATATTATTCAGGGCATCTCACTGATGAACCCTATTGATTTTCAGCTCACCAGAGCTAATACAACCGGTGCTACAGTACTTTAAGTACGATATTTTCGTCATTTTTGGAGAAGTATCAGTTTGTTAGCACGATACAGCCTCCGGAGTATATACAAGTGATGAATTTCATGATTGGATATTATTCAGAGCATCTTAAAGATGAACCCTATTGATATTGAGCTCACTAAAGCCAGTACAACGGGTGCTGTGATACTTGAAGTACCAAATTTTTGTCATTTTTGGAGAATTTTCAGTTTGTTAGCACGATACAGCCTCCAGAGAGTATACGATTGATCAACTTTATGAATAAGTATTGTTCAAGGTGTCTCACAGATGTACCCTATTGATTTTCAGTTGACTAGAGCGAGTACAGCGGGTCCTATAAAACTAGATATACTAAATTTTTGGTTATTTTTGGAGAAATTTCGGTTTGTTAGGACGAAGTGTATACAAGTAACAATTTTATGATATATTTTTCAGGGCCACAGATGCGGAAAAGTTAGTTTTAATCTTTAAAACCGTTTATTTTATTTTTAAATGGAAATAATCAAAAGATAATTCATATTACAGAGCTTCGATTTTTTGTCTGAGTGCGTAACTGAACAACGTTTTGAAAATGCCTCAAGTTTTTTTATATCTTGAAATGTCTATATCATGTTTTACGTTTATCGTTGCTTTTAAAATTGAATATATTTTCCAAATTGTTGAAGATTTCCATTTTTCCGATAATTTACCAAAAAACGCGATCAAAATATTTTCTAAAGAGGAATCAGTTTCCAATCCATAAACAGTTAGTAATATGTTCCATATTCATTTTTTGGTAGTAACCTTTCCAGTATATTATTTGCACTCTTTGTAATTTCAGGTGTATTTTCACACTCTGCTTCCTAATCACTGGATAAATTCATGACAATTTTTATATTTTCGAATGGATACGTGAGAGCTATAATTTTGACACTTACTCAAATTTTGCCACTACGATGACAATCAACTGCGTCAATGCTAATGTTAAAATTACTAACTAGTGTGACAATATTATTCTATCACAAGAGAGACAATGTAATAGTATATTACGTAACGTGTGTTGTAAGAAGTATTTTACGCACGAAGTCGCGTAGCGGCGAGTGCGTAATTCCGTGAGTGCGTAAAATACGTTACAGCACGAGTTACGTACTATACTTTACCTACGATCCACTTGTACTTGTGTTTATAATCTCATTAAAGTATTTGAGATACAAGTAAAAACGTACATCCTCGATGCCCAGCCAAGTTTTATAAAAGTCGCTCCTCGATGAAGGGGCGGCTCCAAGGAGAGGCAGTAGGGGCACTCGCCCTCCACCCCCCCCCTCGAGAATCTGGGGAATATTTTGTAACAGGAATATTTCGAACATACAAGTTATAAAAAGATAAAAATAATTACAAACAGAATCTCGCATGATTTCATGCATTATGAACATCAACTTTATATTGGCTTTATATTTCTGTGAATTGCTAAAAAAATTCACGCGGTGTTGTTGGTAGTTCCTTCAGAACCGGTGGTATGGTTAGTCTAGCTGTAGTAGTTAGTTTGGAGGTTAGGTGGTTAAGAGAAATTGCCATACGGTACTCCACGATTACCTACTTTGACTAACCAATAAGAATCTAGCCCGCGAATACGTCACGAGAGTACATAATTTGAATCTTTGGCCGTTCAATACGTAGAGCAAATTATTTTGTTGGGATTATATCTCTCTAATAACTTAGTTTTTCTTTTTCTTCGGTATGTTATTCATCTATATCCTAATATACTGAAGAAAAAAAGAAACTGAGCAAATTATTTATAATTATTATAAAGTAAAAATGTGATTTTTGCATTGAAATCAGTAATTAAAAAAAGGTTAAAACTGACGATACATTTTTCCGAAGACAAAGTCATTGTAAAACAATTCGTAAAACTTCGTTATCAAGAATATTCTACAACTACAGTTATCAGGACTTTGTGAGACAAGATTGGCTGAGAGGCATGATGTTGTACTACAATTCAAAATTCAAGATGTACTTCACAGAAATTGTTGAGGCTCTCACCCGCATTTCCACTTGGAAAGACACACAAACATCATCTTAAACTACATCTCTACTTCATGCGATGTGTTCACCCGAATTCATCGTCTCGGCCTGTAGTTTAGTGGGTATCTTTCAGGTAACTCTTCCAATCAGCAGATTGCTACAGTCGCCTTCTCTAGATCTCAATCGTACATCCAGTGCAATTCACAACACTCTTTCTACTTTAGAAAATAAGAGACGTGATTGCAATGAAGTGTTTGCCAAAGTGTCACGGAAGCCATAGAAATAGTTGATTCAGTTGGCGTAGAAATGAAATTGCCACGAATTGTTGGTAGGCAAACTCATAGGGAAAATTATGCAAGTAGCACTCCAGAAGAATACTTTCGACGATCCATTTACATCCCCTTACTTGAAAACATCTGTGAAGATATCAAAGGAAGATTTGGGCAATCTACACTTCAATGCTTTGGGCTGAGAAATTTATTCCCAAAAGCTCTACTATCTAAAGATGGAGAAAGCTTCCAAAAAAACAAAATCAGCTCGAAAAAGCCCTGGAACAGTTTTCACCAGTCTTTAATAAAGAAGTGAAAATGTTATTATTCCAGTTTAGAGGTGAACTGCAACTTTGGGCCAACAAATGGAGACATAAAAACGACAAAGAAATCCCAGAAAATGCTGTTGATCTCGTAAACTGCTGTGACGAGGATTTATATCCTACAATGAAAGAACTTTTAAAAATCCTTGCCACTCTGCCAGTCAGTGTCGCTTCTGCTGAACGGTCGTTCGATTGACTGGATTGTGTTTGTTACATGTTCACAAAGACATTGAATTGGACATTGAGAAAATCATTGACCGCTTTTCAAAAACCAAATCTAGGCGACTAAGTATTGACACTGATACAAACATCTCATCAAGGAAATCGCACTACGATATCGCTGGCATGGAGCTCTTTAACTATCTCTAACACTTTACGCAGTAGCTATGTTCTTTGAATTATTATAACTTTATATACTTACCTACATGTAAGTATAGCAACTGCATATATTTCTGTCGCTCAGAACAATTTTTTGATATTGATTAAGGTAAGGTGAAAGCAAAAATTGTTCACTGGAATCTATTTGTTTAGACACTCTGAAACAAAATACCCAACAATTTTCTTCCAATGGGTCTGCCTCCGGAACCCACTTAAATTGCTACCCTTCCCCATTGTGCGTGCCCCCTCCGAGAATAAATACTGAAGCCGCCTTTGCCTCGATGCCCAGCCAAGCATCTTAGAAGTTCACCCTCGATGCCCAGCCAAGTTTTGTAAAAGTCCGTCCTAAGTAGTATTTATTTTTATTAAAAATGTTTGTAGAATTACCGAAATTGCATAAAATAGCGTATACACATCTCTACTAAAGTGACATTAATCACTTAGGTGGATTACATCCCTCGAGAATCAAACACCACCCGCGGAATTAAATAGGCCACTTTAGTCGCTTGGTGTATAATATACTATTGTTTACTAATATGAGATACATTCGGACAGCTAAGAGATGCGGATTGAATGAAACGGAACCAATTATCATATAAATCCAAATAACTCTTAGTATTAAATGCAATCTCGTATCTAATAAATGTTATCTACCATTTATATATAAAATAAAATTCAACGTCAAATATCTAAGTAATATATTTTGAATAAAATGGCTACGTCTATTGACAGTTGCTAAGTGGTTGCTATGGAAGCCGTGCGATTTACTTTACAGCCGTGCGTTTTGTTCTACCGTGCGTAAAAGACGTCTTACATTGATTGCCGACTGTCTGTTTTTGACTATTTACAGGGGTGGTCGTAGGTAAATACATTTAAATTGCATGAGGGCAGAGGTGTTGCAGAATATTTCTTCAATCTCAAGAGAGAGAATTCCAGCATTCTGTTATCAAATTTGATTTCAGAGTTGTCAAATTTTGTGATGATCTTGAAGAAAATATTTTCTTTAACTGTATATATTCCCAAGAATCTCAAAGCCTTATTAAAGATATAACAATAGTATATTGTACAATGAGCATCAAATGACATACATTTCTCACGAGTAGGTATATGAAATTTCCTATACCTGCGAGTCGGAAATGGGTCATTTCATGCAAATTGTACACTATACTTTTTCTACGACCATCTGAATCATAAACAAAACTGTAATATTTTTATAACACTTATTATTATACACTTTCCTGCCGCCATTGTCGCATGGTATAGAGCATTTTTTCTCTGAAATTATTAAGACGGTTTCTTAACTCGTTGAATGAACCATATATTTTTTTTCTTTTTGTACATGTTGACCTATGTCGTGAAACAAATAACATTCATAATTTTCAAATTTTGACAACTCGGAAATAAAAATATTTTATACAGAAAAAATCGTTATAATTCACCTGCGGAAAAAGTTGTAACGATAGATTGTCTATAGTTATTTTCTAGTATTGAATTCCAGATAATTTATTTTCATTACCCTTTTTCTACGCCCTTTTCAACAAACATTATTTGAAAAGATCTCTTTTCTGCGTTCATATAATACAACCATTCATATTTTCAACTTTTTCTCGTTCCAGTTAGGAAGAGAGTCGGTATTTTTTGTCGATACAAAATTTATGAAGGTGTTCAGAAGTAAACATTTTTTGCGCCCGTCACCAACTGAATATTCTAGAAAATTGTAACGGTCAAGGCTTAAGCCCCTCCCCTATTTTCAAAATAAACCAATAATCATCAATTATTTTAGCGTCGTTCGACAAGCCGGGAATTTTTCCCACAAAAATAGGAGAGTCTGGCAGTAGACGTATATCTGGCAGAAAAACAGTTTTTTAAACAGTCCTATGATATGTTTAGTTATGATACCGTATGAAATAAGTGATTTGTACAAATAAATCTGTGGGGTTTTCGGGCAGTTTTGCTATCGTTGTACATTAGTTGAGAGGCCTTATTAATAATCTGCTAAAAAGTGTATATCTACACTCTGTTTACTTATTCAGAGGCTAATAAAAAATAAGTTGGCGCCCAGAAGTTATTTTCTTTACCTTTCTTCCCGAAGATGATGGTATTTTCTTATTCCAATTAAGGTGAAGATTCACTCCTGAGAAGCTTTAAAGTTCCGGCTATAGCTCTTATAAGTCGAGCTACCTACCGAAAGAGAGCTATCCCGAATGGATCCTACGTTCCGGTTATGACCAGAGATATACATGAGGTCAGCCTAACAGGGAGCAGTAGGGAGATTATAGGTTGGCATACAAACCATGGACTGGCCAAGCTGTAGCCCTGATCAAAATCTTATAGAGAATTTGTGGAATAATATTGATCGTGAACTTAAGAGTTGACAATCTCCACCTGTCTCTCTTGACGACATACATGTTATGGTGAGAGAAGTATGGGATGCAATTGAGCAAGACCAAATACGATGCTTGATTTTAAGTATGCCTAGTCGCCGTGAAGAAGTAATTAGAAATAGAGGCGGAAATATTCGTTATTAAGTGTTTTTGAGAGAGGGAACTTGTTAAAGATTATTGATGTTATATTTTATTAGGTTTTAGTTATTTTAAATGTCAATAAAGTTTATGCCTATTACAATTCAATAAAATCACGTTATGCTTTGAACGTACTTTTCCGCTTTGATAACAGAGATATTGAGATCGTTTTCTTACGAAAATATTGAGAAAAGATTAAGCTATCAAGCAATATTAATAATATGTGGTGTTTCTTTCTAATACATTCCACAGGGTGTTGCAAAATAAGATGAAAAAATTCAACTTCAAATTTACACCCCGTATATGGGTAAAACGTTGATGTTTCTCAGAAAACATTGGTAGAGTAATACTTCAGAAGTAGACCTGTAATGTGAAAAAGAATTATCGAAATTAAATCAAAATTTTAGTAGAAAAATAGCTTCTAACTTTTAGTACATTTAAGGTTGTGCGTTAATTTTGGACAATAGTGGAATAAGCACAAATATGACATGCGAATTTGGAGACACCTCATATATATATATATATATATATATATATATATATATATATATAAAATTTAAATCAAACATTATTTTGATCAAAATACGATACAAAAGTCTAAAAAAGCGACCTAGTTTTCTGTTACTGTAGGCAGTAAAAATTAAATAAGCAATTATGGAAAATCAACAAATTAGCTACAAGGTTGTCACGCATAAATGTCGAACACCAAAACACCGTTGTTTATGAACGCCGTAAAATATAGACGAATTATGCAATTAGTATAGAGACATTTAGAACAGCAATTAAAGATAATCTTCAACAATCAAAACACAAAACATATATAAGCAAGGACCACAGTTTGTCCCCAAACAAGTGGTCAAGAAAAAACCAGAGGATAGTCGGCGTACGAAGTCAAAGACGGAGACCAACCAGCGACGAACATAAACGACAAGAAAGAGAATAAGAAAGTAAAGTCAGAAACAATGTATCATAACGCAACAATGATCAGCAAAAACGAAGAAGCCCCGTATATAGTACTCTTTAGAATAAACGGAATGAAAAGACCATATATGATAGACAGAGGTGGAGTATACTCACTAGTAAATAAATCCCTAATCGCAGACCGGGAATTAGACACGCGGATCACGGAACAATTAACCTTGAAAGGAATAATGGGACATGCAATCCATCTTCACAGTTCGACAAAAATAGTCATAGCGACAACAGAGATGAACTATAACATTTATACCGAAGTAATCGCAGCCGAGGACGGTATGATGGGAGACAGAGCTGTACTATTAGGAAGAGATTTTCTGGAAGAGCAATAGGCGATAATCTCATACAGAGGAGAGTCATCATTGGAAATATGAGGAAGAAGAATACCATCAATGAACACGAGACAAATCAGAGGCTTACTCGACAGTGAGAGACAATTACAGGCAAAAGTATACGAGCAAGTAGCAGCAACAAGGACGAAAGAAAACTCCAGAGAAACAGACACTTGGCAGAAATGGCTAAAAACAGTGGACTCGATGTAGAAAAGGAATGATATAGGAGAACGCAGAACAAACATTCCGCAACAAGGAATAACAAGCCAAGGACAAAAGGAAAATAACCCGCATATAAAAACAAAGGAAACTACAGGTATAGAGAAACCATCATAAAGAAAAATGACAAACACAAGTCAAAAAGCCACAATCTACGGAGCAGGACGCACAGACACAGAACGCAAGGAGGAAAACGGAAAAAATAAAACAGAAGAAACAAGAAAAACCCACGATGACGGGAGAAGCAAAGCAGAAACAAAAGGCACCAGCACCTGCACAGATATATATACAGAGGAGAGTCTAATCATACCAGCACTAACCGAGGTTCACACAATTGGGACTCTGAAACATATCAAAAACGGAAACACAGTCGTATGCGAAACCCAAAAAGACGGACAACTTGCAATAAGATTGGCAAACATCATAGCAAGGAACCAAAAAACAATCTCCATCAGGATAATGAATACATCGACACAGGAAAACAACCTCACAAAAGGCACTAAGATAGGGAGAGCTTACGAATGCTCAGAAGAAGAGCGACCAAATACCAACACATAAGGTACCATCGGAAAATTCGACATTAAAACAGACGCTGGGATCAGAAACAATTTCGAACTGGACCACATAGATACACACAGTAAAGAAGAACTAGTCAAGCTAATACAAAAGTATCACCATATGTTTACGGATGACGACGAAACCTTGACCAGCACCACAAAAGTCAAACGCCACATAACTCTTGTACCAGGCACTCAACCAATATTCAAAGCTCCCTATAGGAT
This sequence comes from Galeruca laticollis, assembly GCA_963921935.1. Classification (NCBI taxonomy): domain Eukaryota; kingdom Metazoa; phylum Arthropoda; class Insecta; order Coleoptera; family Chrysomelidae; genus Galeruca; species Galeruca laticollis. The sequence continues at coordinate 145,367,200 of OY998176.1, read as the reverse complement.
ACCCTATCATCTACGGGAGACACTTCAAAAGAAAATCGATAGGCTACTAGCAGCCAAAGTAATCAGAACATCTTCCAGTACCAGTAGTTTTAGTAATAGAGCAGACTCCGGAAGGAGAAGAAAAAAAAGTAAGTAACTAAGAAAGAGTACTGTCCACTACCTAACGTATCACGCCTATTACAAGGATACAAAGCGGGAGGCGAAACTCGATTTTCAGTGATCGACTTAGCTGAAGCATCATACCACCAGGTAGACATGAACGAAGAGGACATCCCTCTAACATGATTTAGCACATACCAAGGACACTACGAATACACCAAAATGCCTTTCGGGTTAGTAAACGAACCAGCAACATTCAAGAGGTTCATGAATGCAACCCTAAGAGGCTTAACAAGAATAAAATGTATGGTATACTTGGATGACATCATCATATTCAATTATACAGGAAACCAGGATCATTCAGAAAAACTAGAAGAGGTGTTCGAAATATTATCAGAAGCCAACATTAAATTGAAACCCAAAAATGCAACTTTATTCTAGAAAAAGTAAAATACCTGGAACACATAATCTCACAAGAAGGAATAGCTCCAGATCCGCAGAAACTGGAGGTGGTACACAAATACCCCCTACCGAAAAATGTAGAAGGAGTAAGAGGCTTTCTAGGATTAGTAAACTGATACAGACGCTTTATACCTAACATAACGGAATTAGCAGCAGCATTAGTAAACCTAACCAAAAGGATACACGATTTGAAATCTATGTAGACGTAATATCAGCAATGAATTAATTGAAAACATCACTCAGTTTAAGTTCTAATATTCACAGACTTCTCCAAACCCTGCATACTGTCAACAGACGCGTCAAAAATAGGCACAGGAGCCATACTGAATCAGAGAAGAGACGGCAAAGAAAGACCAAGAGCATACGCAAGCAGAACACTAAATAGGGCAGAAGCAAACTACTCAACAACCGAAAAATAAATACTAGGCGTTATTTCTGGAATTAAAACCATCAGATGCTATAAACAGATACAATACATAGTTGATGCATAATACAGAGAGACATACTCAAGAATAGACTATTAGTGGCTCACACACTACCTAATGCAGTCAGTCAATTAATGGAAAACGAACCTGGTCATCTAGACAGAGTTCTAGTCGAAGTACTATACATCATGAAGTGTACGCCAGCTACAGTCAATCTACGAAGAACCGAGAAATGCTACGAGTTACCGATCGAAGTTAACAATGAAACGAAATTCAGGGCTCCACTTAGCAGAATAATCCAAAATCATGCAGAAGAAGTAGACCGTAATAATATGATACTACCACTTCTCTTCATAGAAGACCAATGGATAGGTCTAAACCCGCACCCAACAATAGCTAACGAACCGAAAGTACTGAAACCAGACGAAGAAATGGACCTCCACTTTGGCCCCATTCAACCATTGTGAGCAAAAGGACTGTACACGTTGGAAACAGAAAGGAAAGCTGTAGAAAACATTATCACCCGCAGAGCAGCTGGACTGAACGCCAACAGTCAAGGATACACAGTATCAAATATCTTTGACGCAGAAGAAATCAAAAACCTAGCTGAATCAACCCTGAAACACGCTTGGGAATGGTTCACGGAGATAGGTTCAGTAATAAGTGAAATAATTGGTATATACTGCACACTTCACATACTTAAATATGGAATGCGCATCCAACAGACAGTAGGATGTGGCATCGCACTATTATGCAGCATATGGGACTCCGTAACAGCATGGGTGATACACTCTCACCACAGAACCCAGAAGCCAGACGATGCAGCTATTGAAATGGAACAGATAGCACAGCCGGAGACGAGCCGCCCAAGATCGCAACATTGGACAGAAAGACGCCACCCCATGAATGATCTACTGAGCAGCAGTGTCGCGAGTGTCAATAATCGAGACCTAGGTCAGGGACAAAACATCAGTGGTTTAGAATCAAGTGCCGGTTCAAAACGAACACGCGAGTGAGGTCAAGTTCGCGTCGCGTGAAAATGCAAGTCACAGTCAACGATGTCGCAATACCGAAGTGCTCAAAACAGAAACAATATAAACTTCTTTCAATTCACTCATAGATAGACACTTGTTAGTAATATAGTTTAGAAAAAATTAGAAAAAATGGGGAAGTGATGTAATAAGCACAAATATGGCTAGGGAATTTAGGCACACTCTATATATATATATATATATATATATATATATATATATTTCTCCCAGATGGCGGAGTGCGTTAGAGCGCCGGAAATTGGGTTTTCTTGACCTGAAGGAGAGAGGTTCGAATCTCACTCTAGTGAGGGCTTTTTCATAAATAAAAAGTTCCACTAAAAATCTGGGGGTACAGGGTACGTCAGTAAATGGCGAAAACTGGCGGATGACATCCCTCGCCCCTTGCCAACCCGCATTGAGGCAGCGTGGTAAGGTACGCCTCACAACCCCAGCATGACAGACAAGGACAAGTTACGGCCCTCGTTCTCCGTAAGCCCGAAGGGCCCTAGCAGGGGTAGATCCTGGGAACCAGCCACAAGGGCAGAGGGTGCTAAGAATCTGCGGAGTCTAAACCACTACCCATTAACTACATTACACCTAGCAACTTATAACTGCCGTACACTCTCTAATCAAGCTAGGATTATGGAACTGGAAACAGAGGCAGCAAAAATAAAGTGGGATATCATGAGCATTAGCAAAGTAAGACGAAAAATGAAGAACTCATAGAACTTGAATCAGGGAATCTTCTATACCACCAAGGAACACCAACAGGAAGAACAAGCGGAGTAGGATTCCTAATTAAGAAAACCTGGTAAATAGAATCATAAGGATAACAAGCACCTCAGACAGAGTAGCCAGCATAACACTAAGACTCTCCAAAAGATATACTATCCAGATTATTCAGGTATACGCCCCAACAATCAGCCATAGTGACGACGAAATAGAAGAATTCTATAATGAAATAACCCAAGCGCTCAGCAACGACAATAGTCACTTCAAATACATAATGGGAGACTTTAATGCCAAAGTAGGACACAGGAAAGACCAAGAAAAAGGAATGGGGAAATATGGATTTGGAGAAAGGAATGAAAGAGGAGAGAGATTAATACAGTTCGCACACTTTCAGAACATGTATGTGGCAAACTCCTTCTTCAAGAAGAACCCTAACAGGAAATGGACGTGGGAAGGCCCCGGTGCAACTATCAGAAACGAAATAGACTTTATCCTCACCAATAAAATTAACACAGTAAAAGATCTAAGCACGCTCAACAAGTTCACTACAGGAAGCGACCATCGACTAATTAGAGCTCGACTGGTCTCAGATATAAAACTAGAAAGGTCAAGACTAATCAAAACCAACACAACGAAAAATATAAACAACGAAAGGCTGAAAGAGAACTCTCACCAATATGATGCACTACTAGAAGAAAGACTACAAAAAGTGGAATATAACAACCCTGAACTGATAGACATAATTCGAAACTGCGCCGTAGAAGTGGGAGGTCTGCAACAACGAGGTGAACACAAAAAACTAACACCGGAAACAAAAGCACTATTACAAAAAAGAAGAGAAATGAAAAAGAGAACAAACATTCAAAGAATTGAATACACCGAACTGTGCAAGACGATACGAAAGAAAATCGCAGAAGATATCAGAAATTACAACGAGAAACTTGTACAAACAACATTAGAAAACCGTAAAAGCAACAAAAATGCAAAAAGGGCACTAATAATAGGGAAAAGACAGATAGTTGAAATAACTGATGGAAACACAAGAACCACAGACAGGAATCAAATAATAGACCTAGTAGCCAAATTCTATGGAGACCTATACAAGGCCCCTGAAAATTTGGAAGAAATAATAGAACACTCAGAAGATGCCATACCAGAAGTATTGGTGGAGGAAGTAGAAATGGCACTGAAAAGCATGAGAAATGGCAAAGCAGCGGGAAATGACGGCATCACGACCGAAATACTCAAATATGCAGGAGCTAAAACATGGAAGTACCTTGCCAAACTATACACCAACTGTCTGATGTCCAGGAGCATACCTAAAGAGTGGAACAGCGCCCTTATATTGTTGATCCACAAGAAAGGCAGCAAAGAAGACATTAAGAACTACAGACCAATAAGTCTACTACCAGTGACGTACAAGATATTCATAAAGATCATTCACAACAGAATACAAAATACACTAGACTCGGCCCAACCACGAGAACAGGCTGGATTCCGCAAAGGCTTCAGTACAATAGATCACATCCATACCCTCAAAGAGGTTATCAGTCGAACCAAAGAATACGACCAACCACTAGCACTAGCCTTCATCGACTTTGAGAAAGCATTCGACTCTATATATCCCAGAGCAGTAATAAATGCCCTAACAGAACAAGGGGTCGACAAGCCATATATTGAGACCCTAGCGAATATATATAGGGAAGTCAAAGCGAGAGTTAGGATATATGAGGGCACACCAGAATTCCCCACCAGCAGAGGAGTTAGACAAGGAGACGCAATATCACCAAAGTTATTTGCAGCAACACTAGGAAGCATCTTAAGAAAACTGGGCTGGAACAACACAGGTCTGAATATAGATGGAGAATACTTGAACCATCTAAGATTCGCTGATGACATCATCCTGATAGCGAGTAACCCTGGCGAAATGCAACAACAAATAAATGAATTGAATGCAGCAAGCAACGTAGTAGGCCTCAAAATAAATCTGAGTAAGACCAAGATAATGTATAACGAACTGATAAACGCACAAGAAATAACAATTAATGACACTGCCCTGGAAATAGTAGAGGAATACATATACCTGGGTCAACTAATACACATATCAGGCTCTCTACTTCCAGAAATAAACAGAATAATCAAATTAGCATGGAGAACATTTGGACAGAACTCTATCATCTTCAAGTCTAGAATGTCACTCCGTTTGAAAAAGAAAGCGTTTGATCAGTGCGTACTACCAGTATTAACATACGGATGTGAAAGCTGGACCCTGAAAACTGATATCATTAGAATAACAAGGAGAGATAGAAAAAGGCTTGATTGGATCAGACAAAAGACCCAAGTGATAGATGTTATAAATAGAATCAGATCCCTAAAGTGGCAATGGGCGGGGCATCTCGATAGAAGGACAGACGATAGATGGACCACAAAGATAACGCAATGGTATCCCCGAGGCGTGAAAAGACCAAGAAGACGCCCCAACTTGAGATGGGACTACGACATAAAGAAACTCGCAGGATGAACTTGGGGCCGCATAGCTAGCAATAGACAACAATGGGCCCACATGGAAATGGAATATATAAATATATAAAGGGAGGCTACACCATAACAAAATGGTATTTTGATTAAAATTATATTTGATTTAATTATATATATATATATATATATATATATATATATATATATATATATAATTAAATCAAATATAATTTTAATCAAAATACGATACAAAAGTCTAAAAAAGCGACCTAGTTTTCTATTATTGTAGACAGTAAAAATTGAATTAGCAATTATGAAAAATCAACAAATTAGCCCCAAGGTTGTCACTCATAAATGTCGAACACCAAAACACCGTTGTTTAGGAAGGCCATAAAATACAGACGAATTATGCTATTAGTATAGAGAAATTTAGAACAGCAATCAAAGATAACCTTCAACAATCAAAACACAAAACATATAGAAGCAAGGACGAGTAGGTGACGCTTCGAAAACAGCAACGTTTGCTGAGATGGCAAAACTAACTCCTCCCAAAAAACTCGAAATAAATAGAAAGAAAATGACGGCGACAGACAGTTCAGTACAGCGACGGTACCGTACAGTACAGTGCGGTTTTTTCCAGTGGTGGTCGAGATACGACAGTGCGCGTTCAGTAGAGAGTGCTGGAATCAGAGATAAGCGATCAGAGCTCATCTCCTGTCGACCGATCGGAAAAAATCCAGACGCCAATTTTTTTTTGTGTGGGGTGAGACGTTTGACCCAGTTTCTCCAAACCGTAAGTTTTTGAATTTGAAAACCCTTTTTTTAATTTTTTTTCGGAGTTAAAGCAAAACCATATTATTTTTTTTGTCAGTCCCGCCATATAGTGTTATAATGAACTTGAGCCGTATATTACTTTGATGAGATATATATTTATAATACCGTAGTCATACATTATAAAGATTTTTTTTCCATTTTGGTTGTTATACAATTGTATACAGGGACGTTCACGAATGGTACACCCATTTGACTTATATAGATATATTACCGTAGTCATACATTATGAGGTTGTTTATCATGTTAGATGTTATACAGTTTTGAACGGGGACATTTACGAGGGGGTACACCCATATAACCCGAGCTACACAGATTACTTTAATCATACATTGTAAAATATTTTCGTTATAATTATTATACAAGGGCAACGTCACTCAAAATTGAGATACACATTATATTACTTTCAATTTGCTTTCATGTACGTTGTTTCCAAGAATAGGGTTCAGGCATAGTATACCGTAATTAGGGGAGAGTTCTACTCAATACTTGTATGTACCTCTGGTATACAGGAAGCGCCAACGACCTTATATTTGTCGATTTATTCGTGTTCACTTCAAGAAAACTAAGATACCACTAGTGAATAAAAATTTGTTCGGATATCGAAGGTCACCCGTGTCAGCAGAACACGTCCGGTTACGAATTCACTTTTCTGCAGTGTAGACGAAACTGCTAATAGGTAACTTCATATCAAGGGAGCCAATATAGTAACGATTAGCTAGGTCACGGTCTCGTGTTTATATTCTAGTAAAGGGGCCATTCCATATGTTGATTTAAAGTAAAAAACCTGGACGCTTTTCGCTGATCCGATACTAACTGAGACGTAAATCAAAAACACTTAAAGAAACCGGAGTTAAAGGAAAACTCGGCGATTAGTTAAAATAGTAAATAAATACATAAAGAAATCCTAGCGATATCTATTGCACGATACGAATTTCCTTTTGCTATTATTGCGCCATCATTGTATACCATAGGTAGTAAAAGTGTAGCTCAAGTCATTTTTCCATTTCAGAGATTGTTTTTTATTGTGTTGTTATTTACCTGATTGTAATATAGGCCTTAGTTATTTGTTATCTACCTAGTCTGTTTTCCTTATACCCGACATTTATCCCCCTAGATACAAGTGGACTGGACCCGGAAGCGTACGGGCCCGGACGACACGGCGAACCTCAGATCTCAAGCTTGGCACATCGTTTAAGCCCAAGGGGATCCACAACACCCTTCCGCTCGAGCCGGGAAACTACCCTCGCTAGAGGTTCGGAAAAAGGAGGAAGAATCCTGCTCTCTCGTGCTCTACGGCATTGGTAACAGCAAGCGTTGCAAAAATAAAATTAGACAATAAACAAACGATTCAGAGTTGTTACAATAGTTTTAGTTTCTCCCTGTTATGACTGGCCAAATGACGAATATCAAACCAGACAAAAGGAGTGAATTCAGTATTTTCTCATTGTTTCAAAATAAATATACACATAATGACACGGAAGAGAAGTCCTTGATCTCATTTATCACTTCTCTAAAAAGCAAGATAAAAGCTGATATTTATTGAATAAGCGGTTGAAACCTACTTGACGAAACTAATTCTTTGATAAACTTGATTGATAATTGAAGACAAATTATGTAATTTATGAAGTATCATGTTCACTTGGAACCTGGAACTAACTTCTGGCGGCTATGCATTTTCGAACAATCTGCGTATCTGTTTATTTCTCAGAAATTTTATATTGATATCTCATAGAACTGAAAATCGTTAAAACTGATAAAGTTTACTTCAAGGTCGGTCTTCAATAATCAAAAATTGTTATATGCTCCAATAAATTTTTTGCAGTTGGCGTCATTCCAATCAGTTATTTTTTTCAATTGTGATCTGTGAATGCTTTACGTGATATTTAAATGAAATCCGTATTTTGACTTAATACGTATAGAATTTGACACGCTTTTTAGTGTAAATACTCATAATCGAACAGGACATAAAATCGTGTAATTAGTTTCCATGCAATTGCTAGGGCAACACCACAACCATCCATAAATAGAGATTGCGGGGAACCCGTTCATTGTTTCTCTTTAATGAAAGTCTAAAACGAGTATCATAACACTATTTCGTGTGAATTATTCAGATGTTGAAAAATCATTTACGACCGGAGTTATTAGAGAAATATTAATGTCGATTTCATTACAAAGTTGCAGTTGCAAGTTTTTAATTAAAATGAGAATTACTATTTTTAATGAAAGGACTGCGCGTTTGATGATTATACCTGACATAAAGTTGCTTTTATACTTTAATGTATTGGGACTAGGGTATTCGATAAACTGGGAATCATGCGAATGAAAAAGCATCTAGTTAGCGGAAATGAATTTAATTTTTCCACATAGACTTTCTTTTAGGAGACTCAAATATTCATTTCCCCATAGCTGCTATCAAGCTGTCTATAAAAGTTTTAAGTATATTTTGAATTAATAAATTGTTTTATATTCAAACTAGTTGAACGCAGCAGACGTTGTCCTGCCAAACATTGATGAACGTTTGTTATATTTAAAGCTACTCAGTAATAACTACAGGTTGTCAAATTAATTTTGGCAGTTGACGATGCGCGCGAAAGCCATACAACTTGACAACTTGCAGGCGACGTACATTCCGCATGCAAAGTTTTAAAAGTTGTGAGGTTGCTAATACGTAACACAATATTTTGAATTTAGATTTAAAAATAATAAATTGTGGCACATATATAATGCTATATAAAATCGAGTTTACAAAAGAAAAGAAAATTAATGTGTTCTTTTTAATTAATTAAATAAATAAGGAAATAAAAGCCATCAGATTTTTCTACGAAAATTGTTTTTTTTGTACAGACATAATTATATATTGCTTTCGAAAACATACGGGGAATTCAATATTATCAAATAATAACTACATTCCAAGAGACATGAACTTTCACCGCCACTTCAAATTGATATCTTTTAAGTGGTCCCTTCATAATATTTGTCATTTAGGTTTAATCGTATATAAATTGGAAGTCAGGTAGATTTTGTAGATAAAGCGTACAATATGATAAGGATCATTAAACGACTTTCTAAATCTAACAATGGCCAACAATTTTTACTATCTGTTCGTTGTAATAGTTAATAACATACCTACCTGTTAAGCTTTCTAAAATTGTTATTCTTAATAATATGTAGTAGATAATAATGTAAAAATTCGGGTATTCCCATAAAATTTGAAGTATATTAATAATATAAAAAAATAATAAAGCTTTTTTGTGGTAGATATTTCTACTCACAAATGTGAATTTTTGGGTTTTTTGCAAATATTTACTATGAAATTAGAACATTCCTGCACACTTTTTACAGAGTTAGGACTGGAAAAACAAAAAAAATCTTGGTTCTGGGTGCCGTCAATTATTGTTTATTTAGAACTATGTACAGATGTGCTATAAATTTTATATTACTCTAGTGGAATTATATAACACCTATTTACATTTTTACATTTGTTACGTTTAATCTACTCAGTAATACCACATACAAACATACACTTAAGTGAAAAATATGTTTTATATGTACAGGTATCATCAACAGTAAAATAATGATGTGCATCTACAAATGATTCTTCAAAATCACTTTCTATATCAACTTCATCATCCTCGCTATCTCCGTCTACGGCCAAATTAATAATAATATTATCTACAACAGTATGTAAAAGTGGTGCATTATTCATAAATTCATCTTCAATCTTTTCAACATGGTAACATCTAACTTTCCATCATTCCATCATTCGCAGGAAATGTGTCAAAAAATCATTACAGAATTCTTTAACCTTTGTAAAATTGAAGGTAACATTTTGTTTGGCCACATATTCTTCAAGTGCCGCTCAAACACTTTCGATCGGATTCAAGTCCGGGCGATTCCATGTGGAATAAATAATTCATCAATTTTATATTGCGGTTTGAACATTTTTGCAACGTTATTAAGATCCGGTATTAACATTAGTTCATTGTAATATATGTTTCATTCAGAAAGCCAGTTTTTTAATTTTTGTTTAGTCCAAGCACTCGTAGGTAATTTTTCATTTAGAACATTGTGATATGCGGCGTAATCAGTTACCATAACAGCGCTTTTTGGTAAGTTTGGAATACGTTTTTCTTGTACCCACTTCTAATAATTTTCGTACGTCATTTTATTATGATAATCTTCTGTTTTTGACTGGAAGTTCCACATAATACCAGCATTAGGTACTAAACCATTTCCACTTCCAGCATGCACACTAATGAGCCTATTACCTTTTGAAACGGGTTTCCTTAATCCTTCGTCACTCTTGTCGCACTATCCTTTAAGGTGCATGTGACATGAATGAATGTATGTTTCATCCATATAAATGTTCTGTTCTGTTCTCTGAACTTTTTTATGTTTCTTAAATATAGTAGGCGTAAATGTCTGATTTCGTGACGTTTAATTAACGAACTTCTGTTGTTTTTCATGTTGGTCCAACGAAAACCCAAAGAATGTGTTCGTTTCCGCCGAGATTTTCGACTTCCTGCGAAGTCATAACTATCTGCAAAGTTTTTGTGTACATTTCTTACCGTGGGTACTTTTTTCTCGGATATGTGATAATTTATTATGCACCTTCTATGCACAGTTTTGTCGAATTGATCCATACGGATGCTGGACGTTCTTTGTTTTTTAGTAGGCATATCAGTGTCAGCATTACTTCCTGCCAGAGCTTCTTTTTTAATACGAGAAAGCGTTCTTTGACTAACTTTCGTAGCAGCAGAAACTCGTTCAATGACCTCACAATAAAATAAATCGATATAAATGTTGTATTAAAAGTTTTAGTCATGTGTATTTTTATACAAATAAAATGAACAAGTAGTTAAATTTGTTTTCAGTGACCGTTCTTTGAAATAAAAACCTTTGTCGTGGTTTTTGACCATTTAAAAGAAGTATTAAATTCAAAAATACTATATTACGTTTCAGTTCTTTAGTTGTTTTAAACGATTTTTAGATTTTAGTTCAAACATATTTTAATATGACCAAACTGCAATCGTAACTGAAATCGGATGATGGTTCAAAACAAATAATAAAACCGAAACGTAATAGAGTATGAAATTAGTATAATAATTATAATTATAAGCTATTTCATTTGAATAGGTATCTTACACAAAATAAACATGTGCCCTTTTATATACTCCTGTAGACAGAAACAGATGCAATGCAACAAATGCATAAAGTGGTGCTTTCTCAGGAATGGAAAAATTTACACGTGAGCCGCAGGCATGCAAAAATCAGAAAATATCTCATCCAGGTTGCTCTAAATGGACTAAAAATGGCGTCGCTTTATTTGTCATGATGATATAACGGTGCATAAAATTGACACCTGTGTGCATATAATTGACACGAGTGCATAAAATACTTTGTCTCACCCTAATGTCACTTTTTTAAATCGTTTAAGTAATAAATATTTTATGTACGAAACTCGATTTAGGAAATTTACTATCGAGTGTAAATTTGTTAAATAATTATTTTGGTTTAAAAATTTTATTTCAATAATTAAAAATTATCTTTGTTAATGGAATTGTTGACTTGCCATTGTTTGCCTCATCGGTCATGAAATTTAAAACGTTCATAATTATTTCACGGCGCTGCTCACTCAACTTTTCATGAAAAACATTACTTTCTGAAGTCGCCATAACAAGTTAGTATTGCACAACCCCAGTAATCACACGTTTCTCTGAACTGTACTGTCGAAACGAAGCTTACGAATTCTGCCAGCGAAGTGAGTTCTTGCAATCCGCATACGTCTTTGCTACGGCGCATCGGACGTTGCCAAATTTCCGACTGCCAAAATTAATTTGCCAACCTGTAAGAATTTTTTCTTGAAACTTCCCCCTCTATCGGTGCCCATACCAGTTCAAACGGGTTTAGTTCGCAATGATATGGTCGTGATATAACCACCGTCATCCCACGATTTTCACAATTTTCTCTATTTCATATTTTTTAATTTCTCTTCATAAATAGAACACAAAGATTACAGTTTTTTTCTCACCGAACCGGGATGAAACTTGATATTCTTTGGATTTAGCTAATTCTGTAAATCTTTCTTCAACCACTTGGTTGTGGCCAATTTTTCTAAAAGTCTCGAGTGATAACTTGCATTATCCATTACTATTATACAGTTCTGAGAAAGAAGATCTATCGTTTGTTCGAGCCATTCTTTGAAGACATCAGCATTCATGTCCTCATGGTAGTCACCGGTACGAGTAGATTCAAAAGTCAATAAACCACCCTTAACAAAACCGTTTGAATTACCGATGTGTACTATTATCAGACTGCGCCCTTTCCTGATGATAGTTTCAAACCAGTGTCTTCGAGATGTAACAGTTTCATCTTGTCAAAATTCAATTGGTGTATGTCCTTCATTGATCCATGTTTCATCTAAATAAAATATAGTCCTTCTTTGGTTTCTCATTTCTTTTATAGTTCTCAGGTAATTTCTTCTCCGTTCTATAATATCCCTTCTTTCTATAAAAATAGACTCTCTGGAATGCTTTTTCCAACGAGTTTTCATAGTGTGCTTCGACTAATTTCAGGGTAAGCCTTATCATCTCGAACTGTAGCAAGAACTTTGTCTACTGGCGGAACTTCTTTTCTCAAGAAGAACGCATGCTTTCCTTCGAAGTCTTCCTTTCAAATGATTTTATATTTGAAATTTTTGTTCTCCTGGAAATTCACGTGCTGTATTAAACTCGCCACATCTCTTTTCTTTAATAACGCTGTAAATCGTAGATTTCCCAACACCAAGCGTAGCTAGTACTAACTCACTCCACTATGTCATCTACACTTATACATAAATGTTTGTCTGTAAATGATTTAAAACAATTGAATATTAATGTTTTTTTATTAACTGTTAAAGTACCGATTTTTCGGAGTATACGCGCCCCTTCCAAATTTTCCAAAATCAGACTAGAATTCACAATAGACTGCTCACTGCACCTTACAAGTTGCAACTAAACTGTTAACAATACACAACTTCGACTTCCTTACTAAATGGAAAAACCTATAATCGCATTTTCGGTGAAAATTGTTGAGAACGTATTTATCTATTTATAATTCGATTACTGTAAGAGATTAATGGAAACAAATTAAAATTTCTAACCTTTATTGGTAAATAGGTACTTAATGAAAATAATCCTATGATATGGCTATGTAATATTTAATACACAGGGTTTTTGGCCTGTCCAAACCTTTTTCTATTGTTCTGTACAGCTTAATAAAAAACTGATAAAAGACCGGAAACATGTATTACCTCAGGTACATTCATATAAATTTTAGCATATTATATTTAGATTATTTTGTAATAATATTTGAAATGACCGTAGTAATGTGATACCAGATTATTCAAGACCCCTCTCATTTATCTGAAATGTATGTATTCTCTTCTCAATACTACTAAGGAATTGTTGTTACCGCATCTACTTTAATTTTTCTAGTAATACTTACTTGCAGGTTCAAATCCTGGAATAAAATCAGGACATGATTGGTTGGCAACTTGCCCTGCTGGAGTTTCAGGCCAACAAGACCAACCATCAAAGTGTATAGGACATGTTAAGACTGAAACAAAAAAAATTATAGGAAATTGATGGAATTTTAAAAACACATCTATCTAACTATTGATATCAAGTTATGTTCAATAGTTCATCATTCTGAATTTTTTTCTAGACTACAAATAATCAAATATATTCAATCGATATGAAGGTTCCTGTATGCAACTACAGTTAAATGGAGTTAACTAGAAACAGTACGTTTTATTCAAAAAACTATTATTTATCAATATTTCTTGGTCTAATACTATTTGGATGAAGACCAAAATTGTGCCGAAACGTCAGCGAGTCTAAAAAACCTATATTTAATTAATTTTTCCCACTGACAACCTCTTTCAGTTTGGAAATAAAAAAATTATAAAACGTAATGTCAACTTTTCTCTGATGCAGAAACAACTACTTCTCGGAATATACTTTCTAATAAATATTGAATTACTTTTAACCCCCAAAAAGTGGATATACTCAATATACATTCACTCCTCCTGTTTTGCCGTTAAAAAGAGAAATACATAACTCACAGCTTTCTCGGTACTTTATATTTCAGAATCAGTTAAATATTAACAACCACATGCCGCTAACATATGACCGATTTCCAACACAAAAATTCAATTTCAAGTACGAGAGAAAAACTTGCAGTCCACACGATTGGAATAAAATTCCTCGGGCATACATTTAAATTGTACTTAGTAGCATTCCGAGATGAATTTAGTAGTTAAAATTCAAGAAGTATATACTCATCTCACTATTGACTCTCAGAATATTTAGTGAGCATAATTTTTGTTTAAAATGTTCTCAATTGAGTTAAAATGGGCTATTTATATAAAGTTACTGAAATATATTTTTTCGAACAGATTTCAGATAAATTTCTGAATATCGGATATTTTCATCAATGAGTATTTATTTTCCTTTCAAAAATTTATTATTGACTTATGCCACTTACTCTTTAAGAAAGCCTCCTTCTTTTACTCCACCTATAACTTATTTACTATCCCTGTGCGAAATCTCATGATATACGAGTAATAAACATATTTGAGAACCTTTCAAGAGCAAATATAACTTAATGTGACATGGAGGGCTATGGATCAACTTCTCTTCTCTTTGCCTTTATTAAATTTAACGATCTATCTCTAAAAATCAATGTTGTCTCCAGTGATGATATATTTTGTTTTCTAGATATTTTCGCGCAGCATTTGATGCTGTGTAAAAATTACATAACATCTTTTAAGATAATCTCACCAATATACCAATACTTTTGAAGCGGAGTGTGTTCGCTTAGATAGGAATGAAGATATTGTGAAGGTTGAAGCTCTTAGAATGTTTCTAGATACTTCATGTCAAGACTGGTATAGCTCCATGCTCATGCCCAATAAATTCCGAATGGCCAATTTGGAAAAACAGTTTTTGTGAAACGAATGCTGTAAAAATCTTGGTCACCGGTCAGGTATGCTTTTTTGTTCAAATATAGACAAGGCTCATTATTAGAGTATGCCTTAAAAAAAGAAAGACTTCTGTTAGAAATAAATAAATCAATGGATAAATCGACATTGTTTAATCTCATCGCTATAGGGCTACCAAATTTTATTATAGATAAAATAAATAGGGATGATTTAAAAGAAACTGAAGATTCATTCAATAATATTAGCGGTCTGGAACATTTGGTCAACCAAAAAAATTTAGAGAAAAAATATTTATTTGAGAGTGAGATAAAAGAAAAGGAACAAAAACGTCCATGTAAAATTTGTGAAAAAGAAATCGCTATCACCCTGAATCCTTATGCTGGTATAAAAATACCAATAATGAAAAATTGAAGCGAGATCAGGTTAGAAGTGTTAATAGTTCGAAATTAGAAACTGAATCAAATAATATTGATCCAAAAAACTTGTAATTCCGTCATTCATCAAAATTAAAGTAGTCATTAATGATACTATGAAAACTGAAGGAATTTATGATTCAGGTTCGAATGTATCCTTAATTATTTCAAATTACTTTCCTTGAAGAAAACTACAGTTACTGATTCTGAGAATAACGCAAGATTAAAAACGATTAATGGCGTAAAGAAATCATTGGGAATAGTCGCCATGAAGATACAAAATTTTGGAATGGAGGAATTTACAAATTTTTTTGGTATCGATGAGGAAAATTTTGACTTTGTTAATAGGATTGGATTTCATAAAAGAATGTCATTTGATTCAAAATGACAAATTACAAATAACAAAAAATCTTCATATTTCTAATGAAAGAGAAGAAATCGAAGAAATAAATACAAACTATATTCCTAGCTTTTTAGATAATGGAATAGAAAAAGGAAATTAACCTCATAAAAAAAATACTGATAATGAACGAGATGTTATTATAAATGGTGATGATTGTGAATATACAATTAACTTTAATGAGAACATTGAAGTAGAAAACTTCAATATTACAGTAGATCATTTAGATGAGCGAAAACAATTGTTGATAGATAGATTGATTTAACAAATATAAATCAATTTTTGCAAAATATAAATATGATAAAGGGATTGTAAAGGGCTATGAAGCTCATATTGATTTGTCTATAGATAAATACTGTTGTGAAAGACCACATAGATGTACTATTGATGACATGAAAATAATCAAACATCAAGTATCAAAATTATTAGAGAATAAATTGATAGAGGAGTGGCTTTGTTTTCTTGGAATTCATGAATTCTCGATTTTACATAACCCCAGAAAAAGAAATCGTTGGCAGCCAGATCGCAGGCCATCTAATGTTACCATTCGTGGAGATTATCCGATTGGGAAATTGTGTATTTGAAAAATTTATTGCTAGTCGATGTGATGCACAACCGTCATGTTGGTACCAGATATCATTGAAGTTGACACCCAATTGTATAAGAGCAGGAGTAATTTTATTTTCCAGCATGTCCAAATATTTTTGTCCGGTTAAATTGCCGTCAATAAAAAATGGCCCAACTAAATGTTAACCTAATGTTCCAGCCCAAACATTTAACTTTTCGGGACATTGAGTTCTGCTATTGTAATGTTTGTGTAGATTTGTCCTTGACCAATATCGAATAACGGATGAATTATGTGCACCGTGTATAGGAAAAGTCGATTCATCTGTGAACAAAATATTTTTCGAAAAGTTTGCGTCTAATTGTATTCTTTCCATAACTACTTCACTAATTTCAGTCTACGAAATTGATCGTCTGGAAAAATTTCATGGCTCTTTCTTAGTTTGAAACTACCATAAGCATTGTTTTTTAATACAGTCCGAAGCGTTTTTAGATCAACATCAAAATCCTTTGCTAAATGAATGGACGATTGTAGGGGATTATTTTCCACACTGACACAAATTAAAATATCTCTTTCTTCTTTTTCGGGTTGGGTTTGACGATTTCGTGTACGCCGTCCATGTTAAGTAAGATTGACACATCCATGCTCTTCAAAATTTTTCATAACCGTTCTCACTTGTTTTTTGCTAATTGGTTGGGCATTTTCGAATGCCACAATAAACAAATTTTCTGCTATTTCTCGATATGAATGACCCTGATAATACCATTTTACAATTTGCACTTTATGGTGTACTTGCATACTCATTTTATAAGATTTGCTAAAGATCGTTACTCATTCGCAAACAAACGTTTAGTGAAGTAGCCAGATTGTACAGTTAAACATCTTCAAGAGGCGCATGCGCGATTCGTATTCGTCTGGTATAATAATCTACGCTGACTTTTTATTGTCTGTCTCACTATTGTCTTTCTCTAACACACTGGTAACGCCATGTTACTATTATAATTTCCCGTTGGTCGTGAGAGGACGATCGTTTTACGTTAAAATTAAATGTGACTGATTTCTCTCACAAATAGAAAGGAAATTTTTAAAGGCACTCACGTGTGTATTGAAAATGAAGAGAGGGGATAGACAAAAATAGAATAATTAGAGCTGTAAACGAAATCGCTTTATCAGGAGCGTAGGAAACAGGCGGTTTATATTGAGAAATTTTTGTAACTAGCAGACGGTTATTAACAAATATTACCATACGACTTATTTCTCATGGTATTATACTCTGTTAAAGAAAACGGTGATACACTGAATATATTTGTTTTCATACAACATATTATCCCTTTGGACTCTGTATTTGTTGCCATAAAATAATCCTTATGATGTTAATGACAATCATTATGCTTATATTCATTAATTGTACCCTCAATATCGACGAAAGTATTTTTTTTAGCTTTTCGCCGTTGATTGATATAAGTCATCAATCAACGTTATCCTCCAGTGATTTTTTAGTGGCACTTATTCCAAATACTTACTGGGTAGGTTTCAATTTATGGTTCAAATCATATATGCGTATACTAACCGAACTAATATAGTGAATTAGATTATTACTACTGAATTATTTCTTTGTAAATTAATCATGAAGAGATAATCGAAAGTAATGTTGCTTTTTTTATTGTTCATTGTACTAAGCTATCAGTTTAGTACAATCTTATTATTTCTCAATCAATAAACTGAACTGTCCACATCACACATCTGTATTTGCACGGCTCTCGAAGGCGGTGCCTACCAGACATACCTTTACACGTGGTGGGAGTATACTCCCACCACGCCTTTACACATACAGTTGTTGCAGGTTTTCGACTTTATGATATCCTGTTAGCGAAAAAGAATAATACACTGAATTTATATGTATTTGTCTCTTTCTAACACATTGACGGTAAAATGTATGTTCCCTCGTAATGTTCCTAATATTGTATACTTTACATACTTCCGGTGTAATTTTCACCCATACTTCTCTTTTTTCATGTCTTCGCCGTAACGTATCTTTCACTTTCTGATAAGTTTGAGTTGTCTGAATCACATCATGTATAGTCTATTTCTTAATGTCTGACAGCACAGTAGCCTCATTAAATATTCAAATAGAAAATTATCTCTTACAGAATGATCCTAAGAATTTTACAAGTAAATACTAAAATTCTAATGCAAAACAAGTAGGTGTCTGTATTGGTCATCTGTACATCCCTGTTTCAGCCCAAAATAAAATATGGTAATAAAACTAAACAATGCCAGCAAAAGGATAAACAGTGCGGCAGTGGCGGAGATTACGATATTAGTTAATTTTGCTTATTTAATTAGATTCGGTCAACATTACAGTTAGAATAAAATTCATTCGTTCAGGCCTATTAACAAGTTACATTTTCTTTCTTATTAAATTGAATAAATTAAAGAAAATATAGTCAAATTTTCATAATTCAAGTTCATTGACAATGAATGAATTAATGTATATCAAGTAAAGTATACATACCATTTATAGGAAATATAAAATTCAATCTATAGTATCATCCTCTTCGCTGGCCATAGTATGTTCTATGAGGTTATATAAAACCCACATATTCTCTTCCTCTTTAGTTACATGATTCACAGCATCTCTCCAGTTCTCTTCAGTTATTGTTGTCAATGAGAACCTTATGAGTCCACGAACATCTTTCATTTTAAATGTTTTATTATGTCTAGCTACATAACCTTTGGGCCCATATTAACTCTATCGCATTTAATTCACAATGGTATGGCGGCAAACGAAGCACTGTTATCCCACGATTCTTGGCTATTTCATCAATAACAAACTTTTTAAATTGTAGCTTGTGATCTGAAGCAACCTTTAAAAGTTCTTTTTTCAACATATCATCTTCAAATGGTATATCTTTTACGATTAACCAGTTTCTAATATCAGCTTTTCTCCAAGAGGTAGATGGAAGATTTTCTGTTAATCGCGAATGATAAGTGGCATTGTCCATAACGATTACAGCATTATTTGGAATTAATTCGACCATTTGTGTAAAATACATCTGCAGTTATTTCTTCATGATAGTCTTTGGTTGATGTTGACTGAAACTCCAGTAAACCACCTTCAACGAACCCTTGATTGCATCAAATATGAGTTATTATTAGTGGGCGACGTTTATCGATAGGAGTTTTCAGTCCAGTAGATAAACCTTCTATGAAAGCTTGACGACTGGTTTGAATACTTTTGTCCTGCCATATTTTTTTCACTGAATGTCCTTCATTGAGCCATGTATCATCTATATAATGGATTTGTCTTCCCTCATGTCTGTGTTTTCGGATATCTCGTAAATACTGGCGTCTCCAACATATAATTTCTTCATGAAATTAACTGTATCGACCCTTACTTCGTGGAATCTGCTCATAATAGTGTTTAAATGAAGCTCTCGGTTTCTAGTTAATTCCACAATATAATAAAAGTTATTGAAAATTCTAAAAAATTGACAATTGTTTCGATAAATCAATATCATCATAAGAATGACAGAAGTTACATTTCATTTGATGCCTACCTGATGTTAGTAGTTATTTTTGGCTAGACCAAGAAGTGACCTAACTTGTGATCGACTTAATATATGTTTATAGAAAAAAGAAGAAGATGTGATATTACAAATATTGAAGCTTAGGTCACTTCTTGGTCTAGCCAAAAATAACTACTAACATCAGGTAGGCATCAAATGAAATGTAACTTCTGTCATTCTGACGATGATATTGATTTATCAAAACAATTGTCAATTTTTTAGTATTTTCAATAACTTTTATTATATTGTGGAATTAACTAGAAACCGTGAGTTTCATTTAAAACACTATTATGAGCAGATTCCACGAAGTGAGGGTCGATACAGTTAATTTCATTAAAAAATCTTCGAGAGAAGATTTGACCCGACTGTACCAGAAGTTACTACAAAAACGTTACAAAACATCACAAAACATTTGGTTCAACCAAGAATGCCTTAGGAAAAAGGTAATCCCAATTTATGTGAATATAAAATGTCACACTAAAACACCACAAGCACAAAAAGCTATAAAATGTGCTCAACGAGTTTGGATGAAAGCAGACTGTAAGAAATGGTTCAAAGTTAGAGACTCCTTAGGAAACTACATAAAAGTTGTACATTCAGAACTCACATTCCAATTACATACAGTAGAATTTGACTGTTTGGATGACAAAAATAGAGAAAGTGTCAGCACGATGAAGCATAAGAAATTTAAGAAACAAGAAAAGAAGCTACAGAATCTTGAACACACACAACATAAGATTCAATACTCAAAACATCATGAAACTGTGAGTACCTACATACCAACACACTTTGCACCACGATTTGAAAACCTTTCAGACACTAATTTTACAGATAGTGAAATCGAATTTTTAAATAAAGGTTTAAAGTACAGCATACCACCAAAATTTACGAATAATTTTAAACAAATTATAGCTACAGAGTCAGAAATAGCTTTAGAATCTAATTCAAATAATTTTCTTAATGAGAAATTAAAAATTGCCAATTTAATCAAAAAAAATTTGAACCTTCAAAAGCTAAACGTCAAACAAAAAATGACATTACAGTTTTAAATGCAATAAAAAAGAAGATAGAAGATAATAACCTAATAGTTACAAAATCTGACAAGGGGAACGCTACTGTCATTTTGACGACTGAAAATTACAATTCCAAAATATATAACTTTATAGAATCTAGCGATGTAAAAGTTCTTAAAGCAGACCCAACAAAAAAGTTTTCTAATAATGTAAGGGATATTGTTAATAATTCATATTATCTTCTAAGTGATTACGAAAAGAGGTCTATCATACATAAGAATCCTCATTGTCCACAATTATATGGAACCGTTAAATTACATAAAATAACGAAACCAATTAGACCTGTAGTTTCTCATGTTAATGCTCCTAATAATATATTGGCAAAGAAGCTCAACAATATACTCAATAGTTACGGATATGGATCTCAGTACTCAATTAGAAATTCAATAGAACTAATCAAAAAGTTGAAAGCAATCCACTTGCAAGATAACTATAAACTCATTTCGTTCGATGTAACTAATATGTTTACTAAAATTCCTCCTAAAGAATGTCTAATACTTGTAAGAAAATTACGAGAAGATAAAAATATTTATCCCGGAATAATATCAGATATACTTAATTTATTTGATGTATGCATTAATCAGAATTATTTCACTTTTGACAATGAGATATATATTCAAAATGAAGGTTTACCAATGGGAAGCCCTATATCACCTATTTTAGCAAACATTTTTATGGACAATTTAGAAAGAAAGATCTTTGAAAGTAATATTTCGAAAAATATTTTATTTTGGTATAGATATGTAGATGACATAATAGCTTGTTTTATGGGTAGTGAACGACAATTAGATGTATTTTTCAACCACATCAATAATTTACTCCCACAAATTAAATTTACATTAGAAATTGGAGAAAATAGCTCAATCAATTTTCTTGATTTGAAAATTCAAAGAGTTAATAATGTACTTGATTATTCAATTTACCGAAAACCAACACAGACTTATGTGACAATTCCATTCAATTCCAATCACCCTATGTCACACAGACTGGCGGCATATAATTCAATGATACATAGAGCTTTTTCAGTTCCTATGAACAAATCTAATTTTGATAGAGAGATTAATACAATTAGACAAATAGCAACATCCAACGGTTATCCTCCATTAGATATAATAAATAAACTAATCAGTAAAAAAGAGGGAAAAGTGGCATTACAACTAATATTTCCTAAACAAGCTGATAAAATAAAAACTTATAAAACCATCACATATGCAGGAAATATTTCTAATAATATTTCAAAGATAATATCTTCAGCAACGAATACAACAGTTTCTTTTAAAACGGAAAGTAACGTTAGTACCAAATTGTTAATTGTAAAAACAAAAATACCACTATTAAAGAAGTCAGGTATATATAAACTCAAATGTCCAGAATCTAATGCTGTCTATTTGGGTCAGACCCTTAGGAATTTTGAAATCCGATACAGTGAACACTTACCAGCATACAGATTAAAACAACCAGATAAATCCCACTACTTGATACAAATCATTCATTGACACCTAACACAAAACTAGAAGTGCTGCATATTTGTGAAAAGAAACAAGAACTGGATTTCCTTGAAGAGTTGGAAATTAGAAGACATTTAAGAAGCCCACAATATGAAGTTGTTAATGAACAGTTAAATCTAGGGAGTTCTCCACTAATAAACTGTCTTCTTAAGTGATAATTGTAAAGATCAGCAGATATAGTTTTCCTGGTTTTCTATATCATTGCACAGTTATACTGATCTTAATTGGAAAAATGATATCCAGGATATCACCATAGGGCTAATAATATCTAAGCTTCAATATTTGTAATATCACATCTTCTTCTTTTTTCTATAAACATATATTAAGTCAATCACAAGTTAGGTCACTTCTTGGTCTAGCCGAAAATAACTACTAACATCAGGTAGGCATCAAATGAAATGTAACTTCTGTCATTCTGACGATGATATTGATTTATCGAAACAATTGTCAATTTTTTAGAATTTTCAATAACTTTTATTATATTGTGGAATTAACTAGAAACCGTGTGTTTCATTTAAAACACTATTATTTCTTCGTTGTCGATTAGCACTGATTTGTGACTTCGCTTCTCCCAAGTAAAATTTGATTTGTGTAATATTTTCCACAAAGCTTTTCGCCCTATGTCAGGCAAATTCTCGTCCTCCTCCACCATTCTTAGAATTCTGTCAAGGGTTGGGATCTCTTTCATACAATATAATTCATGTAGTTTTTGTCTTATTGTATTTTGCATATGTTCATCAAGGTCAAATGGTTTTCTTCCAGTTGACTTTTTAGGTGAAGACATATTTCCATATTTCCTCTCTCTTAGAAGCCTGTGAATAGTAGATTCACTAACTCCTGTCATATTGGAACATGTCGAAACTATATTTCTAACATTTCGAAAATCAGAAAGTTATTGTCTGGAGAATGAATGGAGAAATGGTTTGTTAATATGTCTCCCAAGAATTGACCTGCTCCAAATTCTCAAGATAATTAATGAAATATTCAGTCAGAATAGTTGCGTTACAAGATTATTTCAAAAATAATTTATTGTTTTAACTCTATGTACTCTACAAATATATGAAGGTCAGTTAGTTGTTTTAACTGACCGAATTTACATTTATATTACATATTAAATAGTAAATAAATTCCTTAGATGAACTGTGACGCTTATGCTTTACTACCTGACTAGCATCTGTGATCTTTTCGCTTGCTGTCAGTCAATAAGGAACAGGCTATAGTTTAATAGGTTGATACTGTTCTGGTATCAAAAATATATGTTCATCAATATCTGTGATAGAGGTTATGCAGATTATATTACTTTTTGGTTCCTCAGGATTTGCTTTTACCACAAAATGAAATCGTAATTTCCCCATTATGCTTATTTTATTAGCTATAGTAATGTTGTTTTATAATGTGGTATTATAAGGGTGACGAAAAAAAATCTCATGTGTTGTTCTGAAATTAATAGAAAAACAACATTTATAGCTAATATTTCATAAAACTAAATGACACAATCTTTCAAAATATTTCACAATGACATAATATATCTGAATGACGTTCAAGCCATCTAAAAACGAGATCAACCTAAATAAAACTTAATAGGTTTATTTACGAGTATGTGTCAATCAGAGTGCTGCTTTTGATCGAGATCACAGTAGATATGTAAAATGAAAAGCACTGCTTCGAATAAATATTATTGTAGCTAATTGAATAAACCTTTTGTGTCTAGTTTCATCTAAGTTCTATGCGTTGTTGGGGAATCGTATATATTTTAAGAATTTAACGTCTTAAATAATGATACAAAAAATGATTGGATATTGTTTTTTATTCAGGAACAGTATAAAAGTATTCTGTTACAATATACATAAAAGAAAAGTAATAGAGTTAGGTTAGAAAATATTGTCTTTCTCTCTGTTCTAAGTATCAACTTTTGGTGCGTTTGAAGTAATTGGCACTAACATCTATTAAGCAACTTGTTCCAAGAATGAGATGTAATAGAATGAAATTGAGTGTGGGCTCATTTCCAAATTGGCACCAATGGCAAGCTTAACGTAAAAAAAATCCTGAAATTAAGTCTCGCACGGATTCGTTCGTTCTAATACGAAACAAAAACTTTGCTCCCGGGCTCCCTCACTACTTTTTTCAGTTTGCTCACATCAGAAACTCTCAAGTGATATTTCTCATTGGAAATATTGTTTCTCTCGTAATAAATGAAATTTCTGAAGTATAACTGCCATTTTTAGAGGACTCTTCATATTGATTAATTTATTTGTTGAACATCCCTATTACGTATTAATATTAACAGGATACCGTGAAGCGGGAAACATTTCCTTCTTTATTTCTTTGTTCAAAAGAAAAATATTCAAGTAAGTGGCTTTCCGCATTTTTTATAAAAAAAACTCATATCGTTGTTAATTTCTGTCTCATAATATAGAACAATGGGGTTGTTCAAATATATATTGAAAGACTATTTATTCTCATAACCTCATATACGTATATTACTGTCAGTCATATGATGGTTAGCATAAAACGTGAAATTATCTGTCAAGTATCCGAATATTATACTCAAAGAAGTTCTTTAATAACTTACTAATCCTTTCATTATAAAAGTGCTCGTTCAGAATGTCTTCTGAAATTAAATCTTCCCATGTGTGTGGTTTGCTTTAGTTGTAACCCATAGTTATCACAGCTCTTGGAAACTTTTCAAATTTAGTTAGAATAAAAGTGAATAATAGTTTTTAATGTTTATATCTGGTGAGAAATTTAGTGATATTACCTCATGCTACATTAAAAACGTACGCATACTACACCAGAGACTAGTTTTTAATACTACAAACAGCCCACAAAATAATATAGGCAACAGAAAAAACGTCAACAAAAACTATCGCTGCTAAATTGCAGTCGATTCGTAAAGGAGAACATACACTACAACTAGCGACACAGGATAAAATGGTAGATTTGGATGCGGCGGTCAAAAATATTAGAGAAGAAATATTTAGAACTCGCACTGACATAAAAAATTGTATAGAAGCTAGTGAAGTTAGCCTCGTTTTAACAATAGAACAATTCAAAAGCACAGTAACAAAACTTGAAACAGAAATCTCGAACTTGAAGGAGAAGTAGAACTCCTGTAAAGAGTACGAAAGAAGAAAAACATTGTGATATTTGGGTTAAAAAAAAACGAGAAGAGGTCACGGCGGAAAACCTGTGTAAAGATCTAAGGGACTTGCTTGGTATTGAGCTAAAAGATAGCGATTTTGGGGACGTCTATACATTGTGTAAAACGGAGAAATGTCCAAATAAAATTGAATTCAACTTACACCCCAAGAAGATAGAAGTCTTGAAAAACAGTAATAAGATGAAAGGGAAAAATACATCAATAGCCAACGTCTTAACTCTCAAGCAAAGAAAGGAATTTAAAATATTGAGGTAGCATCTCCTCCTCGTTGGGCAAGAACAGATAAATGAGGAATGTTATATAAAAGGTAACAAACTCTTTGTTAATGGAACTGCTTACGGAATTGAAGACCTCGAAAGACAAGAGCACTTGGAACCTAAACACAACAGTGCACCTCCCACTCCTACAGCCGTGAGACAACCCGAAGTCCCCAACACCCCGGTAAGTTCCACAACAAGGAAACCAGTGATTTCAGCACAGAAACTAATACAGGGAAAGCAAAGAACACGGTCAGTCAACAAAATTTAGACGCAGTAACGACATCTCGACAGTAGTAAGACTTTTATCTTTGATTAATTTGATTATTAAATGCCCCTAACAGAATCAAATTTTTAATGTTATGTCTATCCAAATTGTTGTTGAAATCTTTTATGAAATAATAAAAAAGTAAACACTATTGTTGCTCGGTGGAACTAAAATGGATCAATAATGAAATTCGGAAAATGGATACATATATACCTTTGCGATTTTGATAGCAATAATGTAGAAACCTTGACATTGACTAGTGTGAAAGGGTGTGAAGACTTGCTAATGATAAATGAAGGTAATCATAATTTCAAGTTCTTGAATCAAAATATACGTTCAATTAGTGCGAATCTTGATGAGTTCAAAATATTTCTTAGTCTTTTGGATAAAAATGTAGATTCTATAGTTCTAACAGAAACTTGGCAGATTGCTGATACAAGCATATTTGAGATCGATGGATATAATCTGATATACAATAAAGGTGATCTAAATCAAAATGACGGTGTTGTTGTGTACCTGAAATCTCATTTCTCATATGAACACTCAGTTGTACTAATTAATAATATTAAAGCGCTGAATATGAAAATATATTTAGATCAACAAAATAATATACTTGTCACAGCCATGTACAGATCGCCATCCACTGATCCTAAAGAATTTATTGTTTGTCTGTGAAATTACTTGGAAGAGAATGAGAATAATACCGAAAACTTCAATATTTTCACGGGAGACATTAATTTAGATCTATTAAAGAATAACGATACTATTTCTGAATACGTAAATACGCTAAATGAGTTTGGCTACAACTCAACAATTAATAGTATCACTAGAATTCGGAACAATTTGAAAACTTGTATAGACCACATATTCATTAAGGCAAAATTCAATGGACTTGAAAACACTTTGCCTATGGTTCTAGAAACGAATATCACTGATCATTATTCGACACTACTACAAATAGTTTCCGATATACCTAAACAATACAAAAAAAAGATGTCAACTAGCACACAATATGTTGATCAGGGTGAACTGAAATCTCTTCTTGAGAGAGCATCTTGGGCTGCCATTTACTCTGCTGAAAATCATGAACATATTCGTCGCTTCGCCAATCAAATTTGATTGGCGAAGCGACGATATCCAAAAGCAGTAGGAGAAAATATACAAAAATTGAACCTTGGGTGACAAAAAATGCTCTATTGAAATCAATAGATACAAAAATTAGATGTTCAAAAATACCCTCAAGTATATGGGAAACGTAGAACTAAACAGTGAATACAAACAGTACAGAAATGAATTGAATTCGTTCATACCAAGAACAAAGTTTGATTACTATAATAATATTATAATGAAAAATGGCACCAACACGAAAAAATTATGGGAGGTGGTAAGCGACTTGAGTAGAGGTAAAAAATCTAGAACTCCAATACGCTCCATCGAAACTGACTCAGGTTTGATGATAACCAACAAAAATATTATCGCCGACGAATTTATTAAAAAATTTGTAAGTACCGGAAAAACCCTTGCTGATAAAATTACTAGAGACCAGAGTTATACTCCGAATAGGCATCTTACTGCAAACTATGAAACTATTATGTCACAGAATCAATAATTGCATAGACGGTGGCATATGGCCATCAGCCTTCGAGAATTCCATTGTAATACCACTTCATAAAAAGGGGGATAAAACAAAAATGAATAATTTCAGGCAGTTTGGCTTCAAAGAAAACACGTCAATAGAGGATGCAATTCTGGCCTTAATGATGAAACTAAATAATGCCTTGAATGAGAGCAAGCCTTGTCTGTGTATTTTCATAGACCTATCGAAAGCTTTCGATACTGTGAGTCACGACCTGCTTCTGCAAGCATTAGAGGACATTGGTATAAGGAATGTAAACCTTAACTTATTTAAAAGCTATATTACCAATAAACGGCAGATAGTAAAGGTGGACAATGTCTTCAGTCAGGAAGAAACTGTTGAGTATGATGTACCTCAAGGTAGTGTCCTGGGACCACATTCATTAAATATTGACATAAACGGAATGTTCTCGTTGAAAAGCAGAGGTGAAATAATTGGATTTGCCGATGACACAGCAATAGTATACGATGCTGAAAATTGGGAGGCACTTCGAGATAAAGCTCAGGCTGATTTTTCAAACGTAAAGAATTGGCTTGAGCATAAACTATTGACGGTTATCCTTGAGAAAACTTATTATCTGCCTATCAGTTGCAATAATGTATGCAGACCGGATTTTGATCATCTTGAAATCATTACTCTACGAAATCGGAGTATGTCTATATTGCTTGTAGATAAAATCAAATACTAAGGTGTAATGATTGATAGTAGTCTGAAATGGGATGTTCACATCAGGTACGTCATCAAGAAATTACAGAGCATCCTCTATAAATTCAGGTACCTCAACAAAATATTAACATTCAAGCATATGAAAATATTATATTTTGCCTTAGTGGAAAGTCACTTACGTTATGGCTTGATAGGTTGGGGTGGAGCCCTAAAAACACACATAAAACCACTGGAGATTGTCCAAAAAAGGTTCCTGAAATTGATTTTAAGAAAACCCCATCGATATCCTACAGATCGATTATACAAGGAATGCGGGATACTGGATTTGAGACAACTATATTGTTTGTATGTTATATTGAAATATAAAAAAAATATGCTCGTTTACCTTCGCATAATTACGATACCCTACACAGACACCACTATGTTATTCCCCAAATGAGCAGGTCGGTTTGTCAGCAATCATTCTTCTAATTAGCACCCAAGGTGTTCAATTCTATTCCTGACCAAATAAAAAACATGAATAACTTCAAGATTTTTAAAAGTAAAGTAGAAATATTCATTCACAAAACACCAAGTGCTGGGTGGAATGGGATTGTTCGACTGGATATGTCCATCTGATTCATTTCATACATCATTATGCACTGGTTGTGTTCCTCTTATAAGTTTTATTTATACAGTGTGTTGCTTGTAACAGTATATCTGTGAAACGAACGTGCTTTGATAACTTTTACATTTCAAAACGGTTGCAAGTGCTCTCTAAATGTTTTTATTGTAGTTTTGTTTTTAAAATGGTTAATTGTTGTTATGGTCATAACTATTTTTATTTGTACGATGTGTTGTTTGTGGCAGCGCTTTGATGGCTTATGTGTTTCAAATTGATTGTACTCTTAAAGTTTTTTTTGTCATTGTATTGTTTTGTAACGCACAATTAATGTTATTTATCTTTTTAAAGTGTGCTACATTTATCGTTATTCTGATATTGTGTTGAATATTTTTTATACTTAAGTAATACTGTATTTATATTTATATCTTGAAACAAGTGTTCACTCGCTTATCGAGTATGTATCATTTATACACTTTTCATTATTGTATATGTTTCAAATTTTTTATTCGTCAATAAATGATATTATTATTATTATTATTCTTATAGGAAAACATATAAAATTTGAACAATTGATTTAAGATTCTCCTGAAATATATAATGACTTTCTGTAAAAAAATTGACAAGATTATATTTATGAAAAAGTCCATATCTGTAGAATTATTGATTTTTGAACTGAATGAGAATCCCAAAAATGAATGAAGAATAATTGCGTTATCATGATTAAGTACTTAGTTATTCAGCCTGTATGAGCTTTGTTACTAGTTACTATGGAGCAGCACTCTTAATATTAGAACCTAACAGTGGACGATGGAACAGACACTCACAATTAGTTACAATTTCTTCCTGGCAGGAAATTGAGCCACTAATCCTCGTAAACTTCAGAAACCAAAAAGTTTTTCATTGATCAAATCTCATTGTGTACCTATTTTCAATATTAAAAGGATTTTGGAACAATCATATCGTCTCTAAAATTGATACAGTGAACGTCAGTTTGTGTTACAATTGAATAATATTTTCCATTCGAGTCTGTCTAAGAATAAATTATCAGAGAAACAACCACAAATGAAACTGTCATTGTTTATTGAAATGAGTATTCGAGGTTTCTCTACTTTCCCCCAATTACTTTATATATTTAGCCACGCTTTTAAATGGAATGAAGGAGTGGTTTTTGTTAAAATGAGAATCAACCTTTATAATAAGAATAAGCCTAGAAATAATTTCGAGAGTGAAACTTAGGAACCCTTTGATAAGAAGGTTTCCGTTTTCATTGATTGTGGAGTTAGGTGCCTGTAAAATTATTTTCCATAGAATCGTTTTAATTGCTACCTGCTCTATAAAGGTTTTGAATGTTTTAATCAAATTGTTATATTTTTAGTCTTCCATGCTGGGATTATTCATTGTAGAATATGATTTTATATTGATAATTTTGTATTTTATGAATAACTGAAATTATTCGATTATAAATATTTAATCAATAGGTAGCATAGGTGCTTTATTGTCTAAAATAGTAAAATGGTTTCCTTGTAGTGGTACATGATAATTTTCTGTTGTTGAAGATATCATTGTGTCATTGTGGGATCTAAAGTCACGGTTACGAAACTTGATAATGTTCTGTAAAAAAAAATTGAAACCATCCCAGCAAACATGTTACACGTGGGCCTCTGTTTGCAAGGGGGTGTATCG
The DNA here is from genome assembly GCA_963921935.1 of Galeruca laticollis. NCBI lineage: Eukaryota > Metazoa > Arthropoda > Insecta > Coleoptera > Chrysomelidae > Galeruca > Galeruca laticollis. Next base: position 145,336,354 of record OY998176.1, on the reverse strand, counting down.
GTGCGTATCCCATTTTGATTGGAGACCGCTACGTCCGACGATTCGCTGAGACTGTCCGTAATTAGAAATTCGTTGCTAAAAGACATTGCGTTATGTTGTCTTAGCGGTATAATGAATATCTGTAAAATTACGCTTCCGCACTTCCTAGCTACTGTGCTACACTCCCTGCTGTTTTGACTATTTATTAAACTTCCGGAACACGCACCCTTTTTTCGTACACGGGCACACGCACTGTATCTGTCAGATCATTATAGATAGTAATTATTATAAATACAAAATATGAAACAGAAATAGGCTACAATGTATTTTCACATGAATGTCAGTATAAAACAATACTTCTTCCTTATTCTAGAAGGTTTTAATATTAAAAAATAGGTATATTCTAAAGTTGTCAAACTAATAATAGGAGCTTCTCTAAAGTTTATATGAAAATCAAAATTGAAAACAGTAACATTAAACCTAGTCTTTATAAAACTGTACATTGTTTTTCATTGGGAACAGTTTTTGCACACAACGAGATAGTGTTCCAAACACAAATAACTCCTACATTTATAGCAAGAATACCGTGACAATTTACGTTTACTGCATTCTGTACAGCTCCCCCTTTTATTATTTTCTCTTCCCACTGCATGGTCACGTTCAGGATCTTCAATTTTCAATATTTCTTTTATTCGTTCCCGTATTTGTTCTGGTACATTAACGTTCTTGGCTCTTAGTTGTAGATGGTAGAAGTTGAAATGAGAGTTTTTCTAAAAATAATCTTCGCCGCATGTACTGGTCCTCCTCACAGTTTCCTTCAAATATTATTTGACTATTAATGCCAGCTACATTCATCATGCTGTAAAAAATGACCATGGGTCACCTTTTGGTATTCCGGGCACAGTTGTAAGATGCACACATCTTATCAACGACATCTACCCCTCCCTTAGTTTCATTATAAAACGTTACAAGTTCAGGTTTCTTTTTTTCCCCTGTTTCCGTATCAATTGTATCATCGTGATGCATACTAGATAGCAAAAGGACAGTTTTGCGTTCTTTTGGAATGTAGGATACTAATGTGGTATCTTTTGTAAAACCAAACATGGAGCTCTATTTTGGTCTAATTTTACCATCTACAAAGATTGGTGGAATTCCTATCCTATTTTTTTTTAGTGTTCAGACTACAGTAATTTTATGGTTGTGTAACATATCAGAAACAAGCTACACGCTTGTAAACCAATTATCTATGGTTATGTTTCTTGCAGAGCCATGGATAGATATAGAATGACGTTTTACTATATCACTAGAAGAATTAGAAACACGATATGGTCCTTCGGGCTGCTTTCCAAAATATACTTCTAATATTTTCGTATAAAACATTTTGGCGTCAACCAATGCAAATATTTTGATTCCATATTTGTTAGGTTTTGATGGCATATATTGTAACGAAGTTTTCGTTACTACAAGGTTATTTTGTGTAACTGAGTGTATTTGTATTTTGTATTTTCTGCCGCTGAGTATAATTGTTTTATATTACATATCACCCGTCACGTATTCGTTTCTTTGTTATATTTTCATTTGATAATTTATGTCACCGAGTATATATTTAATTCAAACTATTTTTTTTAGTTTATGTTGCCGAGTATATATTTATTATATCATCCGTTAGGTATTATGAACTCTGTACAAAAATCACTTTTTAGTTTATGTCGCCGAGTATATATTTATTATATCATCCGCTAGGTATTATGACCTCTGTATAAAAATCACTTTTTAGTTTATGTCGCCGAGTATATACCTATTATACCACTCGTTATGTATTTTGGCCTCTGTATAAATATCCCTTTATAGTTTATGTCGCCGAGTATATGTTCAAAACATTTCAGCTAGAAGTTTTATAATTATTTTAAGTGTCAAAAGGGCAATATTGTTTACTCTCTAGCTTTTGGGTGAAATAGTTTTGTACATAAGAGATATAGTTATTTTAAGTTCCAATGATATTTTTATTTTACTGTCTAGTTTCCGTGGGAAAGTAATTATTACAATTTAAATGTTTATTCCGGCTAAGACGACTAAAATTACAGATATTGATTTTACCCCGCCCTACCATAGGCAGTGAGTAGCGCGCCGGTCGGACTGATCGAGGGAAAGGGAAATAAGGGAGAGATTAAAAATTAGTCGAGTCAGGTGTAGGTAGTCAGCTGTGCAGATTCCTAGACGACAGTCCAGTCACCGAAAGTACCGTTCCGCCGAACCATATGTTCTGGGTCTTTCTTTTACTTGTTTTGTTGAAGTTTTTAATAATTTATTTCGAGTTTCTTTTGGTGTATAAATACCACAAGAATTTGGTTGTTGGCAAAGGTAAGAAGTTTTTAATTATAACAATTCGAAATTAGGTGGTCTTTTCAATTGCAAATCTAATGTATGGATTTTATTTATTTTCGTGCTTTAAGAATAAGTTGGTTTTCTCTTTAAATTTCCCGTGAATAGGTTTTCGTAATTAGGTGGTCCTTTCAATTGCAAATCTAATGTATGGATTTTTATTTATTTTCGTGCTGTAAGAATGAGTTGGTTTTCTCTCTAAATTTCCCGTGAATAGGTTCAGATTGAACTATTAAATTTTCCCGTGAGACGGTTTAGATTGAAATATCAGATAGCACCAGGCATACATATCCGCTCGGGCTTTCTAATATTTTAAATCGACAACCCCAATAATTTAATAATTTACAACCCCGGTTTTTCTTGATCTTTTCATTCAATTTTTCCGTGAGACGGTTTAGATTGAAATATCAGATAGCACCAGGCATACATATCCGCTCGGGCTTTCTAATATTTTAAATCGACAACCCCAATAATTTAATAATTTACAACCCCGGTTTTTCTTGATCTTTTCTTTCAATTTTTCCGTGAGAAGGTTTAGATTGAAATATCAGATAGCGCCAGGCATACATATCCGCTCGGGCTTTCTAATATTTTAAATCGACAACCCCAATAATTTAATAATTAACAACCCCGGTTTTTCTTGATCTTTTCTTTCAATTTTTCCGTGAGACGGTTTAGATTGAAATATCAGATAGCGCCAGGCATACATATCCGCTCGGGCTTTCTAATATTTTAAATCGACAACCCCAATAATTTAATAATTTACAACCCCGGTTTTTCTTGATCTTTTCTTTCAATTTTTCCGTGAGAAGGTTTAGATTGAAATATCAGATAGCACCAGGCATACATATCCGCTCGGGCTTTCTAATATTTTAAATCGACAACCCCAATAATTTAATAATTTACAACCCCGGTTTTTCTTGATCTTTTCTTTCAATTTTTCCGTGAGACGGTTTAGATTGAAATATCAGATAGCACCAGGCATACATATCCGCTCGGGCTTTCTAATATTTTAAATCGACAACCCCAATAATTTAATAATTTACAACCCCGGTTTTTCTTGATCTTTTCATTCAATTTTTCCGTGAGACGGTTTAGATTGAAATATCAGATAGCACCAGGCATACATATCCGCTCGGGCTTTCTAATATTTTAAATCGACAACCCCAATAATTTAATAATTTACAACCCCGGTTTTTCTTGATCTTTTCTTTCAATTTTTCCGTGAGAAGGTTTAGATTGAAATATCAGATAGCGCCAGGCATACATATCCGCTCGGGCTTTCTAATATTTTAAATCGACAACCCCAATAATTTAATAATTAACAACCCCGGTTTTTCTTGATCTTTTCTTTCAATTTTTCCGTGAGACGGTTTAGATTGAAATATCAGATAGCGCCAGGCATACATATCCGCTCGGGCTTTCTAATATTTTAAATCGACAACCCCAATACTTTAATAATTTACAACCCCGGTTTTCTTGATCTTTTCTTTCAATTTTTCCGTGAGAAGGTTTAGATTGAAATATCAGATAGCACCAGGCATACATATCCGCTCGGGCTTTCTAATATTTTAAATCGACAACCCCAATAATTTAATAATTTACAACCCCGGTTTTTCTTGATCTTTTCTTTCAAATTTTCCGTGAGACGGTTTAGATTGAAATATCAGATAGCACCAGGCATACATATCCGCTCGGGCTTTCTAATATTTTAAATCGACAACCCCAATAATTTAATAATTTACAACCCCGGTTTTTCTTGATCTTTTCATTCAATTTTTCCGTGAGACGGTTTAGATTGAAATATCAGATAGCACCAGGCATACATATCCGCTCGGGCTTTCTAATATTTTAAATCGACAACCCCAATAATTTAATAATTTACAACCCCGGTTTTTCTTGATCTTTTCTTTCAATTTTTCCGTGAGAAGGTTTAGATTGAAATATCAGATAGCGCCAGGCATACATATCCGCTCGGGCTTTCTAATATTTTAAATCGACAACCCCAATAATTTAATAATTAACAACCCCGGTTTTTCTTGATCTTCTCTTTCAATTTTTCCGTGAGACGGTTAAGATTGAAATATCAGATAGCGCCAGGCATACATATCCGCTCGGGCTTTCTAATATTTTAAATCGACAACCCCAATACTTTAATAATTTACAACCCCGGTTTTCTTGATCTTTTCTTTCAATTTTTCCGTGAGACGGTTTAGATTGAAATATCAGATAGCGCCAGGCATACACATCCGCTCGGGCTTTCTAATATTTTAAATCGACAACCCCAATAATTCAATAATTTACAACCCCGGTTTTTCTTGATCTTTTCTTTCAATTTTTCCGTGAGACGGTTTAGATTGAAATATCAGATAGCGCCAGGCATACATATCCGCTCGGGCTTTCTAATATTTTAAATCGACAACCCCAATAATTCAATAATTTACAACCCCGGTTTTTCTTGATCTTTCTTTCAATTTTTCCGTGAGACGGTTTAGATTGAAATATCAGATAGCGCCAGGCATACATATCCGCTCGGGCTTTCTAATATTTTGAATCAACAACCCCAACCATTTTTGTAACTCACCCCGTTATTCAAAAGGCTACTACACGTACCGAGTATACCAAGAATAATTTACGTTTAGGTATGTATCTTAAATTGACATGCAACCCGTGTAATTTATAAAAGCTTTGGTGAAACCTATTGCACGAAAAGGCCACCGAATTCGGAAGATTTTATCGTTGCTTTTACCGTTTCTTTCTTGCATACACTGTTTCATATTTTACGAAACACTCTCGCTTATGTCCTGTCTGCTTCGTCGCTACTAACCGCCTATCAATTGTATATATAATCTGTTGATATATCTGTTTCGTGGAGACTAGAATATGGCCTCCCATTAACTGTAGAAATCTTCATTGTATATAGCGTCTCCGTTGACTGTATAATTAAAATATAACCTTAACGAGCTTTGTGTTTCATTTACCACCCATAGAATCAGTACCTGTCCATATTAGAGTAGATTTTTGGCTGCACGAATTTTGAGCTTCTCGTAGAGTGGATCAGGTACATAACTTTTATTTCAGGACTAGCGAGAACATTTGTTTTATATATTTAGCAACATCCCGAATTTTGACGACAATAGACCCCTGGAATTTACCGTACCTCCATCTGAGGTTACCTGGAACTCTCGACGAGGGAAGTCGAGGGGCCGTGGAGACAACCACGTTAAAAATCTGGCGCCCGAGAAAGTGTAAGGTTTCAAAGGTGTCAGGAGTGACGTTTCCGAGGCGTTCCACGCGCAACGCAGCGCGCAGGCATCGCCTCTTGGGGAGGAAAACGCGTCACAATATTGTTCAAAATTGCAGCGACCTCTAAAGGCGTCCAATTTTTCATAAATATTCATGTATGCCGAAGTACAATAGGACCTGATGCAATTGTCGTTGAATATGTCAAATATTTCCCTAATGGGAGCTAATTTATCAATAAGTAGTCTCTCTGTTCTTGTATTTTTGTTATCAAATCTTAGACAATTTAGTAAAAAATGAAAACGGTTTATACCCATCGTAAGTCTGAATATTTCAATGCCAGTACCGTTGCGACTCCATAATTGTCTAGTATTCAATCTGCCACTTTTATTTACTGCTGCAAGGTATAATAGCCCCATAAGAGCCAATATTTCAGATGTATTGGTCTTTCTTGAATCTCTCCCCTTGGAGTAATTTTCAGACTTTGTTTCGATAATTGTATTAGTATTCTCCACAATTTTTTCAATAATTTCATTGCTAAATATACAACTCCAGCAATCTAACGGATTAGTCTTACCCTTTGAAACGGCAGTAGTACTAGGTGCATGAAATATAATGTTACATGATCTCATTCTCACATTTTGATTCGGAGGGTGTTTGAACCTTCTTATAGCATCATTTGTTTTAGTTTTTGAGGGCTTTCCCAGATAATAAGGTTTATTTGAATCTTCTTCAGTCAATACCTCTCTATCGCTAAGATCTTGCTCGGATTCGGAATCGTCTTCCCTAGTTTCGAAAACATCCAACTCTTCGTTTATAAATACTTCATCCGTATCATCAAGCCCTTCTTCATCAAATGTTTCGTCCATAAGACATTCCAGACGAGCCTGTTCTGCTTCATAAGTACCCATTAGAATTATAAAGAAAGTGAATTGTAAATCACACAAAATATTCGAAATTATTCAAAAAGTAAACTTACAGACTGTTTACACCTTGCGTCAGTCAGAATAATTTTACATACACCAGCACACGCACTGTATCTCTCAGATCACTTTGTCACCTAGCTTTCACCAAGCACAACGCATTGTTCACTCCAGCTACCGAGAATGAGCGATCGTAACCGAAGTTCAATTCCGAGGTATCACCATAGACATGAATGGTTGATCTCTCAGATCAGGTGCGTGTTCGTGAAGGTTAACATATAGTTTCATTTAAATTGTTAATATTCCTGATTCCACTATTTATTCACACTTAGTTTCATTTATATCCTTTTTTGGTGAAGGCGCTTTGGCGAAGGCGCTGAATTCAGTTCGCTTGAATTTATTAATCCTTCCGACTTTACTATTTATAAACACTTAGTGTCATTTAAATCCTTTTATGGCGAAGGCGCTTTGGCGAAGGCGTTCAATTTATTTCACTTGAAATTTATTAATCCTTTTGGCTATTTAGAAGCACTTAGTGCCCTTCAAATCCTTTTATGGCGAAGGCGCTTTGGCAAAGGCGTTCAATTTATTTCACTTAAAATTTATTAATCCTATTCACTTCACTATTTATCCTCACTAAGTTTCGTTTAAAATGCGTATTATTGTTCCTGATCCTTTCACTATTACTACTCACTTAGTTTCGTTTAAATGCGTATTATTGTTATTCCTGATCCTTTTCACTATTTATTCTCACTTAGTTTTGTTTAAAAACTATTACTGTTCCTATTCCTTTCACTATTTATCCTCACTTAGTTTCGTTTAAAAATGCGTATTATTGTTTCCTGATCCTTTCACTCATTTATTCTCACTTAGTTTTGTTTAAAAACTATTATTCCTGATTGGCCGGGCATGTATGCAATTAAATGCACTTTCGAAAGTTATTGGACATACGCAGTTCGGTCTTAGAAGAGTTCTGAGCGACCAGGCGTGGCGTGGCGATAGGGTGGGGAAATAGGAGTGGTTTTCCGGGAACGCGAGACTTCGTTCAGGAAGCACTCTGATCAAAGTCGTGTCGTTGCTAGTACCAGCTATCTGCCTAGTCGGCGGGTTTCGGGCCCTATAGCTGTGTGGAGATACTTTGATGTACCTTATGCCTGATCGACTTATGAGATCAGCTTACTGCTCCTTCACTACTGTTCACTTCCACTTTTCACTTGTTGACTTCTCGGCTGGATGGACGACTCTTCTCTGTCAATTTATCTTGAATAGGTCTTCTATTTATAGTAATTTATCTTTAATTACTGCGTTATTAAAGTGTAATCGAACTATCTCGAACATTCTTGAATGACGACACGCTCTCGACCTGGTGATACCTCTAGAGGCACTTTAAAAACAACCGACGGACTACAGAAGTGGGCCACAATCATGAAGCCTCCAGACTACTACCCGCTTCGTAACATAGCGGGACTTGAGCGGATTGACTAAGTTGGGGTGAACTGATATTGCATTGTACAGATTATGGCGCGATTGCGGGTAGCCTACTAATCAATCGCCGGCATCCCACTGTTGGGGCTTAATCAATGATTTATGCAAATCTACAGGCTATATATATATATATATATATATATACTTATAGGTTCAACAATGAAACATGATGACTAAAACAAACAAAAAATGAAAAATAAAAAAATATTCCACGTAAAATATATATATATATATATATATATATATATATATATATATACATATATATACATATATATATATATATATATATATATATATATATATATATAAATAATCAATGAAAAGATGAAAGAATAACGCGTGAAATATAAAACAAAAACAGAATTAGCGGGCATATGACGCAAAAGAGGTTACAGAGAATGAATGGTAACCGTAGACATGCATGTTTCTGGCTCATTAGCCTTCATCGGTACGGCATAACCAAGAAAAGGTGTTCAACTTGGGAGCAAGGATGTTAATTGAAACATGAGAAAACACAAACAACGGATTTCAACATGATAACCAAATGGCACAAATGTGCGTTTGGTTATTTTGTTGAAATCCGTTGTTTGTGTTTTCTCATGTTTCAATTAACATCCTTGCTCCCAAGTTGAACACCTTTTCTTGGTTATGCCGTACCGATGAAGGCTAATGAGCCAGAAACATGCATGTCTACGGTTACCACTCATTCTCTGTAACCTCTTTTGCGTGATATGCCCGCTAATTCTGTTTTTGTTATATATATATATATATATATATATATATATATATATATATATATATAAATTATTTGATTTTCTTTAACCTTTATATATAAATTTTTTTCCATTTTTCGTGGGCATCAGGTTAATAGTAAACACAGTATCAGTTTATGTTTTAATTTGACGTTTCGCTCCTTCAATTTGGAGCATTTTCAAAAACTTCACATATCGATGTTTTACAATAAAATGAACAAGTTTAAACGATTAAAATTGAATGTAGACATACAGGCGATAAAAACTGGTAGTTAATAAAATAATTTCAAAAACAAATAAAATCGAAAGTACATGCTTCAGAAACAATTCATTTACAGTATACAGGGGACAGTCAAATGGTTGATGTTATTATTATAATAAATTATAATATATCTGGCTTAGATTTTTGATATCTTGTTTATCGTTTACAACGAACAATGTAGTAAACGATAAACAAGATATCAAAAATCTAAGCCAGATATATTATAATTTATTATAATAATAACATCAACCATTTGACTGTCCCCTGTATACTGTAAATGAATTGTTTCTGAAGCATGTACTTTCGATTTTATTTGTTTTTGAAATTATTTTATTAACTACCAGTTTTTATCGCCTGTATGTCTACATTCAATTTTAATCGTTTAAACTTGTTCATTTTATTGTAAAACATCGATATGTGAAGTTTTTGAAAATGCTCCAAATTGAAGGAGCGAAACGTCAAATTAAAACATAAACTGATACTGTGTTTACTATTAACCTGATGCCCACGAAAAATGGAAAAAAATTTATATATATATATATATATATATATATATATATATATATATATAATATATATATATATATATATATATATATATATATATATATATATATATATATATATATATATTGTTGTAAATAGAACATATACAGAACCCATATAGAATCCTGATAAAGGATATAAAATTAAAATTTTGTCAATAAAAATAATTTATAAGATGATGTATCAAAATAATAAAATACCTCGTATAACAATATAACTAAGAACGACCAATGGTTATAATCAAAAAGATAGTAAATAAATATAAAAAGAAATCATAAACAAACATCAGAAAAACAGTTGTAAAAATTAATTCTTCAACTTAATAAAAACAACCTTAGACAGAACCTCACAAGTAAACGCAGATCAAGAAATAATATAACGCTGCATGGAATCTTAGACACCCAGAGCATCTGTTTATATTTTAAAAATAAATAGAAACTTCTAACAAATGTAACTAAAACTATAATGATTAAACAATAAAAAGACATTTAGAAGTATTAAAATATATAGAATAAGATATTTAGTTAATAATTAATCATAAAAGTAGGTATAGGAAATATTATAATAAGTAGGAATCTGTAATATGGGCAAGGTCAAGTTTATACCAAAATAAAACAGTTGAGACAAATTATACCAACATAAATTATTTTGAATGTGAAAAACAATAATGAAATAAATGATTACCGACATAGTTTATGTATATAGGTGTAATAATATCAAACATAATGAGAAATGAATTGTATATATGTATAATAAGTAAATATGTAGATTGTAGAAAACGTAGAATTAATGAAATTGCATTGACCAATCAAAACAGCGCAAATAAACAGTGATATGGAAAAAGACAATAATAATAAGGTGTGAGTGAATAAGTCAATGACAATAAGTATATTAGGTATAAAAACTATAGTTTACAATAAGTTTAAGTCAGAAAAACAATAAAAACAACAATAAACAAAGTGACAGGTGAAATTTTCAATCGAACTTTCGAGAACAAAAACCACTTCCGGTGACAGACGATAAAAAGGGTTATGTTCGATGTAAAATGCGGGAAATTGGTAGTTGAGAGTCAGTGGTCAGATAGGTAACACTAATAAAGTTATCCTAGTTTTATTTAATGTAACAAATTTATAATTAGTCAAAGGAAAAGTATATAAATTAACATAAAATCTAATCAATTTTAAAATAAATCAAGTGTAACAAACGTTTGTGAGACTACAAGTAGCAGAGGAAGAAAATTATCACCCAGATAATGAAAAGCAAAGGTATTCAACATCAAAGGCGGGAAGATATATGGGAAGCGTCCCCTCCGATGTAGCATCATTTCAAGAAAAAGGAATAAAAGGTCGGTTGTGTGTTTATTAAATATATTTGGTACCAAATAAATGAAACTTTCAAACAAGAACGTATAAATAATAATTTTAAAATAATAATTTCAAGTGATATAAAAATTTTAAGAGCTCATATACCTGGTTTAAAGTTCTGTTATCTTTACATGAATATAATATACCAGAGAAAAGTAATATTAAAACTTACCATTATAAAGTGTAGATAAATGTATAATTTCTCTCATGTCGAACTTCACCAAAAATATATATAAAAATTTCCACTAGTAACAGACCACAACTAATTCCAGTTTATATCAATACACAATTATTACCATACAGTAAAATAATATTTAAAACGTAGATTTTGAATCGATAAAATATCAAATATGTTTCCAAGTTCACGTCCCGAAGAAAACTAAAATTTAACATTTTAAAATCATTTCATAAATCCTCTTAGTTAAAAGAAAAGGAAACACTTTAAAGGTTTTTTTTGTTTAACATAGAAGCAAAGTTAGAAAGAGCAGGTGTTTGCAAATTTCTAAGAATTTCAACGCTCACAAGATTTCGACCAAGTTATGCAAATGAGCCAGAAAAAAGTCGTGGTTAAAATAAAGGTATAATTTTTTTGGAATATAAAGAAAGTCATATTCAAAGTGGAAATTTAGATATATATAAAATAACTCATTATTTATGTATAACGTAAGAATTGGTAGAACAAAAAAGGTTAATCATTTATTTTATTAACAAATAGTTTCATCAGTCTAACTGTATAATAAGCTGTAACAAATAGTTTGTATATGAATCAATTCTATATGTGTTTTCAAAAGTTTTATTTTCACAAAATTTTTTTATCAGTCACATAAATATATCACATTAATAAGCAAGGTTGATTTTATTATCATAATATGCCCAGAACCCTACTGATTTTAAGAGTCGTAAACGAATAAGAGCAGCCGAGGTAAGAAAACATAAGAATTAAATAAACTACATGTTCATAAATAGCATAATAAATAAAAGGAAGCATTGAATAAAAAAATATGTAATTTGGCGAACCCAACAATAGTATAAAAGGTTTAAAATTTGCAATAAATATAATATCATTTAATATTCACATATCCATATATTCAAATCATACATTGATATATATTAATACTTAAAGTCCAATCATATTTCACTTGTATAAAGTATATTAATAAATATAGAGTACAAAAAAAAAATCAAATCATTACACACATATTTAACTGTACCACAACGTAAAAGACATATATATAGAACGTAAAGGTAAAAGTTAAATCACATATAATTGCTCAACCCAAAAAGTGGGGCATTATTTAAAATAAAGTATTCAATTCCTAAATAACTGCAACCCCAAACGTGGGGCATTATATAAAGTATAGTCAAACATAATTAATATATATATATATATATATATATATATATATATATATATAAATATAAAAAAATATGTGAAATAGTTTTTTTGACCAAGCCAATGTGTGTAAGTTCAGGTTATGGGATTATGGTCAATAAAACAATGAAAATCTATTATTTTTTCAGCCTACGTTTCGACCTTTATTGGGTCATCTTCAGGGCGTCTACAAGAACATACAAAGAATGTATTTTTTTTTGTGTGATACACTAAACACAAAAGTCATAAAAATTTGTTAAAATCAAATAAAATCTGTACAATAGTATATGTAAGAAACGACAAAAAACTATAGTTAAAAAATATTAAAAGTTAATTTTTTAAAAGGTTAATTTTTGAAATAACAGTCATGATAACCACAGGAAAACCGGTGAGATCCTTTGATGTCATTAATTGCGACAAGCAGCTAGAGTTTACTAATGAATTATATGATGTTTATTATCCTTCAACGCTCAATATCCGCTAGTTTAAGGTTGTATATTGTTGCTATTATTTGTGTCAGTGGAATCCCCAGTATAGTTCTAAAGGAAGAAGAAGGCCAGAGAAAAAAAATATAATAAAATCAAATGAAGAAAAGAACTCTTTCCTTCTCCCCACCCCCCAATTCATTGAGAGAACCAAAACCCTTACAGGAAAATTAATATTACGGTACAATTTCTGATCATGTATGTTCTTGTATGTATGTTCATGTATGTTCTTGTAGACGCCCTGCAGATGACCCAATAAAGGTCGAAACATAGGCTGAAAAAATAATAGATTTTCATTGTTTTATTGACCATAATCCCATAACCTGAACTTACATAAAAAAATATGTTCACCAATAGCTTCACTGGGTCCGGGCTCACTATCAACACAAAGATTATTACTTCTACGAGATATATTGTCTATTATAACCTCAGCCTCTGCAGTGGAGACTATATCCTTAACAGCATTTTTCGCAAGACGATGTTTTTGACGAGAGCTCTTTGAGATATTATGCAGGGGTTTTCTAGAGGAAACATATATTATGATGGTATATGATGCAACAAATGATGTATGTACTTACTTTTCTGTGTTTCCGGGCATATCTGCTCGTTCCTTTGCTCCGAATAGATTGGATACAACAAACAAATCTAATAAAATTGTCGCTACAGTGATTAATTATTAATTACCACAACACAACTAGGTTAGGTTAATTTTCAACACGTGTTCCACACAACGGCTAGCAAATCAGCAGTAGTGACAACTGCAAAGGTGATATTCAGTAATACCAAGGTTTTATTTTCATTACAGGTCGCATGCCGGTATGCATACACTGTGTCAAAACGACATCGGCGCGACTATCGCAAATTTTCAACGGGTAATTTGTGGCTAAATTACAAACATCCACCATAAATATGCGTATGTTCAGCCAAGGCGGCAAAACTGATATCATTCCAATTATTTATCGACATCGCTGTACCGCTGCCGACATCTAACCGCAGTTAACAGCTATGGACCGTCTATTTACCGCTCATTCATGTTTGCTGGGATGTACATCATTCTTTTGTCTGCGCACGTACGTTTATTTTTATAGATTACAACTTGCTATATTTTTTCAAATTTAATTTTTTCTAAGTTTCAAAAATGCATACAAGATTCTATTTGCTTACCCTGCCGTCGTGTCAGAAAAGAAACTGCGCAAGACGTGTGCGTGAGATGATGTTGAAAAATCCGTTCAACTAGAACGACACAATTTCGGTTAACAATAAAATTTTCCGAGTGATTTAGCACTGGATTTTCATAACAAAATCAAAACCATTTACATGAACAGTTAAAATTAGTTTGGTGGGGTGTAGAAGACGTACATCCCAGAGAACGTCACTATAGAATCTGAACCAGCAAATAAAGTAAGCGCTATTAGACTTTCATATGTAGAAATTTTATTTTCGTAGTAAGTTACCTCTCCTTTTAATGAGCACGTAATTCTATTCTTTGAGCCGGATCCTTTCAAATTAAAATAAAAAAAATTTAATTTGTTTTTTTTTAAATTATTTTCAGTTTAACTAGCCATTTCTTTAGTATCGTTGCTTGTATGTGATCGTATAGTTGGCAGAGCAAATTACCGGTCCGAAAGTATTTCGCAATCCCCAGTTCTGCAAAATTTGAATTTAAGCGGTTTCATTTGTCGATCAACCAAATTACAACTGTCGTTGACCTTGTTTGGCCCATCAGCTGTTGTTTGCGTTTTTCCTGAATTTTCTTACTGTGGTTGAATTTTATTACAGTTTTTCTGTAACAGGAAAAATTTTGACATTTTATCTCTGTTGACAGGTAACCAAATACAACTTTTCACAAAATTACTTTTTTTCCCCGGGAAAAAAATGAGTACTTTTTTCCCGGATATATTATTATATACATATAGATAGAAGATATCTGATTTTAGAATATTTCATTGAACATAAGTTACATTTCCTTTATATCAAAAGTACAATTATCAAATGTGTATTGCATGAATGACATGTTCCTTGAACTATTCGGTACAATAGATGAATTTTCTTGTGTTGAAATAATATTTTTCTCTGACATGGATACAACTGCTGTTGATGTACCTGGTCGCAAATCGGGTGTTATTTCAGAACTGCCACACGTTCTGAACACTTTATTAGCAATTTTTGTTCTGTGTGCTACCAATTCATCAACATACCCTTCAGCGACCGTTGATGACTTCCAACCGCCATGTTTCTTTAGTGTCATCAAGTCTGCCCCAGATTCAACTAAAAGTATAGCGGACGATCTTCGAAATGAATGACCCGTATATGAGTTAGCATTTTCAAGTTGAAGAAAATTAGCTAATGTTTCATGTACCTTATAAAACTTATTTTTACCCACAACCTGATTGATACATTTTCCATTGCGATATGCATAAAACAGGCGGCGATCCTTTGCTGCTGCTGGGCGAAGGGCTATGTACATTCGGTAGTATTTATATATAAATTTCTCGAATCTTCAATATGATCTAATGTTACCTGGCTGATTTCACAAATTCGTACTACATGTACCATAGCATCTGTTGTACGGACTCTGGTCAGCTGAAAATCGATAGGGTTCATCTGTGAGATATCCTGAACAATATTCAATCATAAAATTGGTGACTTATTGCACTCCGTAGGCAGTATCGTGCTAACAAGACATGTAAGGAAATGTGGCCGACGACAACGACGACGACGACGACGACGACATACACACAGGATTTTTTCTAAAAACCGTTTTTTTGTGTTGTCGTTGATGGAAAACGTTAAAATAACTCAAAAAAAATTTCCAAATTCCAACTTTTTTTGGGGTAAACCAATACTTTTCTCGCATATAAATAGGTTGACGGAAAAGTAAAAATAATCTGTCTACTGAAAACAATCAAATATACACCTAATTCTATCCAATTTTGGCTACGATTATCAAACATTTGACTAAATCAATAAAAATCTTCTAGAATCAAGCATTTATTTTGACAAAATCTGTAATATAAGGATTAAATTGAGCAAATAATTTTCTTCTTAACGGTTTTGGCTATTTGTGTGCGTGAATTTGGAAATGTTTATCATTTAGTATGTCCAGACCCTTCGTCTTCGTCAGCTCGCTGGTCGCATACACAACACAACCCTTGTGTTGTGGTCGCATACTTTACTCATCAATTTTAACGGGCACGCGGGCGGTTGGTGAGTTGTGAACGTGTCTCACGTTGTGCGCGCCGGAGGAAGAAACAAATCTAGTTTTTGGTTGGGTGAGAATATACCAATAACTGATCCCATTCTGTTCTGAGCGTTGTCTTGATTTTATCCCTGGTAGTTTTTCTAGGTAAATACAAAATAAACAATTTTTTCATGTAGACACTAATGAGTAGTGCAAAAAGGATGCAATTATTAATACTACACTACGTACAGTTTGTTGAAGTGAATACATACCTAACTTTTGTTGATCTTATTGAAGTGAAAACTTCTTATAGGAGTTCGGACGCTACATTTTTACCTACATGATCAATAGGTCACAAATAAATGTTTATTGATTATAATCCTAAATATAACCAGTTTGATGACCAGCTAGTTACAGTGGAGAAAGGGGTGGGTAAATCAATATTATACACATTTAATTACCCTGAAAGGTACTGTGTAACAGTTTTTAACGTTTCATTTTGCAATAGAATAGTGGAGGACACATGATGTTTAAGGAAAGTTGAAATTGTTTACGGTTTCACACTATACGCAATTCCCCTATTAGTACTGATAGGTTCACAAGGTAAGTAGATATTAAATGTTATTTTATGAACACATATAAAATCTTAGTTTGGCGGAGTCCTCTACTATGGTGGAGTGGAAGTCAGTTTCTCAATAGTCGATAGGCGAATGATGCTATACAAAATATTAACTATTTTCTTACTTGTGGTCGGTAGTCTGGCTATATTAAAAAGGGGCTATCCGGAAGTCTAGCTGTGGTGAACCATGCAGATGGTCAGAGCAATGGTATTACTGTCAGTAAATGATCCAAAGTATAACCAAAGAAAAAAAAAGCCTAAAAGAGTTAAAAGAATATGGTGGTTAGTTGAAACGTGGTTAAGTTAGGTTAGGTAGACTTACCGAAGGTGGAGTGGCTTTAAATAGAATAGTTCATAAAATATCCCCTTGCGGGATTTTCAATACATGAAAATATTATAAAATGTCTCGGAAAGTGTTTCCCTTTTTCCTTTATGGCCTCAAAAATCCGGAAAAGTTCGGTTCACCTCATTCAGGTAAAATTCAGCCATAAAAGACAAAAAGTGGAGTGGAAAATAAAAGCATAATGACAGTAGATCAATTTGATAGATAAGTGAAAGAACCAACCTTAATTACTTACTGGTCTTCCACTAGCCAGCTTGACTCTTTGGTAGGGATAGCCCTTTATGTTTAGACCGTTTAAAGTGAGGGAACAATAAAAGAAGAATTTCTTATATTATTTAGTGAACAAACAATGTGATGACTAAGTGATTGAAATTGAAATTTTTAATTTAGTTTTAACTAACTTCAATCAGTTTGAACCCGTAACAACATATTACATAATACAATAGATTCCAAGGACTTTACCAAGACTTTAACTACAAGTTGTTTTTATGTTACGAGTTTTAATTCTTACACACGTAATTGTTGTCGGCACTCCCGGAGTGCCACTGTTAGTTTTTTTGTCTAATAAGTATTTAGTACATATTTTAATTTAATTGCTATAGAATTTAGAATCTTCAAAGTGATTGAGAAATTGCTACCAAGCAAGCTGGAAAATACATTTTAGCAGTTATTTAAATTATTTTAGGGATTCTTCAATTTTGCTTTTGATGGTACCTAAAAAATTCAAATGGATAATATATATCAGGATCCATATTCAGGGTATACGCACTACGGCAGTATTACATTGACTGAAAATCAAGAACAAAACGTATCATCAGACACAGATAATAACGAGAGTTGAAACACTTACCGATTTGTCATTTTCCAATTTTGATCACAGCCTGAATAAAAATGGAATTATTTGTTTATTAGAAGAATAGGGTATGCCCCACCTTTTTGATACACTTACAAGTAAGCTTCTTTTTAATTTTTTTTTCTTCACATTATGCAAAAATGTGCAATATACAAGGTTTTTCTCAGCCTTTTTGGCCTCAAAAATCCGGAAAAGTTCGGTTCACCTCATTCAGGTAAAATTCAGCCATAAAAGACAAAAAGTGGAGTGGAAAATAAAAGCATAATGACAGTAGATCAATTTGATAGATAAGTCAAAGTACCAACCTTAATTACTTACTGGTCTTCCACTAGCCAGCTTGACTCTTTGGTAGGGATAGCCCTTTATGTTTAGACCGTTCAAAGTGAGGGAACAATAAAAGAAGAACTTATTATATTATTTAGTAAACAAACAATGTGATGACTAAGTGATTGAAATTGAAATTTTTAATTTAGTTTCAACTAACTTCAATCAGTTTGAACCCGTAACATCCCCCCTCTTTCCTGGAAAAAGTTTCTTTTCCCAAAAAAACTTGACAATCCAAAACAATTTTATCTTCAATCTTATTTAATCTATATCAGAGTCCGAGTCAGAATTTGAATCTTTCGGCGTGCCAGACACCTTCGGAATTTCCCTTTTCGTCCTTCAGCTCATAGGACCAGGGTGAACAAATTTTTGAAATAATAAATAGACCTTCAAATTTTGGAACAAATTTGGCTGTTATGGACCTTGCCTTATCAGAAAGAGCGTATCGGCGTTTCCATACTTTCTGTGCTAGACTAAACTTCTCGTCTCGTCGACGTAAATTATACCTCTGCTTGGTGTTTTCATACGCTATTTTGATACGACGTCGAATGTCCTGGAAAGCTTCCAATAAAGCTTCAGAACGAGTAAGAAGATCGGAATGAGGCTTTGGCGATGTGGCTAGCGGGTGAATATCCTTTCCAGATAACTGGATTTCGCGACCAAAGACAACAAAGTTTGGACTTAGTTGGGTTACCTCATGACAAGGTGTGCGTATAGCGCAGGCAATCTTCTGAAGGAACTTATCCCAGCTCCGATGGTTTTTATCCACATAAGATGTCAATGACGTCTTTATTACTCTATGAGAACGTTCTACTGGGTTGCTCTGAGGATGGTAGTTTGCAACGTGAAAAGAGGTAATGTCGTATTGTCTAAGAATATCCTGAAATACCGAGCTAATGAATGATCGACCATTATCCATTATTGCCTTCTGGGGAGCACCATAGACAAGAATTACGTTATCTTCGAATATTTCCGAGATGCGTTTTCTAGTAGCTTGCCTTGAAGGGAATAAAAGTATATATTTACTAAATATATCCTGTATGGAAAAAATGAAAGAATATCCAGATGCCGAACGAGGTAGAGGTCCAATTATGTCTAAGCTAACTATTTGAAATTGTCTTACGGCAGTTGGGCCTTGACTAAGCATGAGTCCAGCGGGATCTTTATGAAGAGGCTTAGTTTGGAGGCAGATTGGACATTTTGCAATGTAGCGAGCGACATCTTGCTTTTGTTTAGGCCAGTAATACTTTCTACCAATCTTAGTTCGTGTTTTATATACTCCAAGATGACCTGATGTAGGAGGATCATGATGTGAAGATATTATTTCCGTTCGTTTCTCCTTTGGGACCACCATTAACCAACCATCGCCATCTTCAGCTATTTCTGGATAGGCAACATCGACTTTTTTAAATAGTTGTCCATTTTCCAACCGCCACAGCGGATACTTGTCTGGTGTATCTTGTATTCTCTGGCACATTTTGAGATACCATTTATCTTTGGACTCCAAGTCGATACTTTCAATACGAGGTACAGCTCTTGAGAGTGCGTCAGGAACAGTATGGTTACTACCTTTACGATGGACTACTTCAAACTCAAATTGTTGTAATCGGACTGCCCATATAGCGATTCGTCCTACGGGGTCCTTAATGTTAATAATCCACTTAAGAGCGAAATGATCTGTTATGACAGTGAATTTAACGGCTTCGAGATAAGGACGCAAGCGCTCTATGGCAAACAACACAGCCAGACACTCCTTCTCGGTAGTGCTGTATTTTCTTTCTGATTTCGAAAGAGATCTGCCCAAATAACAAATGACTCTCTCATTGCCTTCATCATCCATCTGTGACAAAACAGCACCCAACCCGTAGTCAGAAGCGTCAATTTGCAAAATGAACCGTCGTTCAAAATCTGGACAGGAAAGCAATGGAGCGGACACTAAGTATTCCTTAAGAGCCTTAAAAGAATTATCACATTCAACACTCCAAACAAAAGGCTGGTTCTTTCGAAGCAGAGTACATAGCGGGGCGATCAAGGACGAGTAGTTGGGTACGAATCGTCGATACCAAGATGCAACACCGATAAGTCGACGAACTTCGGTAACAGACTTGGGTCGAGGGATTTGCAGGATAGCTTCCACCTTAGTTGGATCTACCATTAGTCCACCAGCGCCTATAATGTAGCCAAGGTATTTTAGTTCGGACTTGCAGAAGTGGCATTTATCTCTATTAAGAGTCAGTCCCGCTTTGGTGATTCGAGATAAAACTTCCCGTAGAATATCAAGATGTTTCTCGTAAGTATCCGTACAGATGATAATGTCATCCAAGTAGACAAATACATATTTTTCTAGATCTACACCTATGACCTGGTCTATGAATCTTTGCCACGTTGCTGGGGCATTGTGGAGTCCCATCGGCATTCGCCGAAATTGATATAGACCACGATTAGGTACAACGAAAGCTGTCATTGGCTTAGATTCTTCCGAAAGCGGTATTTGCCAGTATGCACTTTTGATGTCCAATGTCGTCAGATAGTGAGCATCACGAAGTTTGTCCAACGTAACGCTTACGAAGGACCGATGACGTCTATCAGGCTTCTTAATGAGGATTATCGGAGAGGCCCAAGGAGAGTTAGAAGGCTCCACCACTCCATCTTCGAGCATCTTAGTAAGTTCTTCATTTACTTGCTTCAAAATCGGCGGCGACAAAGGATAATGCCGTTGTTTTAGTGGGGCGAAGAGGTTCGGATGACATGCTCAACGTAGTTAGTGCATCCTAATTTGGAATTCATCCCTTGAATGGTATCATCAATAAGTTTGTTCAGTCGAGATTGCTGCTCAGGATCCAGATGGTCGGATGAAATTGAGGCTAATTGCATTGTTGGTTCACTTTGGGAGGAATCTCTAAACTGCCACTCACCCGGGAACATATTCGGGATTATCTCCATTTCCTTCCAAAAGTCCATTCCCAAAATAAGAGTATGAGGGAGTTCAGGAACAATAAGAACATCGATAATCTTTACTTTCTCACACAACGCAATTGGTAAAGATACCTTACCCAAAATACCACAAGTTTGGCCTGAAGCCACAACACAAGACTTTTGTTCAGTGTTTTGGATCTTGCAGGAAGATTTTAACTTGTTCCAACCAGATCCACCCAAAACGGTGTTTGTAGCTCCGGAATCCAACAAACCAAGCAATTGACAACCATATATTTTCACCTGAAGATAGGGTCGCGTATCTCCTTTCGCATAAGCAAGAACATAATCTAGTAAAACTTGACGTTGTGAATCGGCCATGGAAAACGATGCGTCAGACAGCTGGCCTACTGTTGACTTCGGTTCCAGTTTTTTCGACAGTTAGGGCAATTATAAATCGAACAGTTGTTCTCTCCACATTTATAACAAAATCGTTTGCGAGGCTGATCGCACTTCTTAAAACGGTGACCAGTCATGCCACAGTTCCAACAATATGATGCAAGTGAAGCGTTAGATTGAGGTTCAGCTGGTGCAGGAGTTAATGCCGAAGACGCGGCCATTGTTCCAGATTCTCGATCTAGACAATTAGAAGTGTTTCTGATAGCGGCGACATAAGGCTGACCTGAAGGTTTTTGGTATGCCAATTCCGGCTCGAGTAGAGATCGATTTGAAGAAGGTGGGGGAAGGAATCTTTGTATCCTCGCCTCAGTCTCTTCTACAGCCTGACCTAATCGAATAAGCTGATCAATCGTTGATACTTTATGTAGGGCAAGTTGAGACTGGATGTTCGGTAGGAGGTTTCGCTGTATTAGAGCTACCCGATCCTTTTCACGTAAGAACTTTTTCTTGGCCACCTTGAGTCCTTCTTCGAATCTCATCCATTAGGCTTACTTCATAATCGTACGGCAAGTATGCTTCCCGAAATTGAGAGACAAAATCTTGCTAGAAAGAAAATCTTCTGGTCCGGTACCAAAGCAAAGCATCTTGGGTCAGAACTTCAGGAGCACAGCGCAGCAATTGTTGTGTAGAGACACCTCTAGACCTACGGAGCTTTTCGATTCTCTCTAAAAATTAATTGACGCTCGTGCGGCCATTGAACTTCACATTCCATCTAGCAATATCTGGAATTCGGGAATCATGGCTCCAACTATTAAAACTGTGCTGTAGATGATAAGGAGAGTATTCATCCATATGACCTGTCATGAATTCAGGTCTATCCCAAAGTACATTAGTACTATTCAACGTAGCTCTTCTAGAAGAAACATTGGTTGGATTAGGCTGATGTTCGGTAACTGTGGGAAAAAAATTCACACGGTGTCTAGGATCAGTCATATAATTGTTACATTGCGCATGATGGAACATTGGGTAAGACTGATGGGTAGCTGCAGCAGTGACATGTTCCTCAGGCATATCTACGAAGTCACCAACTATATTTAAGTTTCGACTACCTGGAGGCTGACGAGAGCATATTGGTTCATCCAATAAGAATAATTGTTGAACCGTATCTGCAATGTTTACTGATGTGGCATTCTCCGATGTTGTATTTCCTGATGCAGAAGGTAATGAAACGTCTTGG
Organism: Galeruca laticollis; assembly: GCA_963921935.1. NCBI lineage: Eukaryota > Metazoa > Arthropoda > Insecta > Coleoptera > Chrysomelidae > Galeruca > Galeruca laticollis. The sequence goes on along the minus strand of OY998176.1, from coordinate 145,313,689 downwards.
TTCGGCGACAGTTGAGTTTCAGATTCGTTAGGGGATTGTTCGTAAATTATTGACAGTTTTTGTTTCAACTGATAACAATGTTGCATTAACGCTGTTCGTTTATGTTCTTCTAGTTCTCCATCTCTTTTAAATCGTGATAACAGAGCAGAGACATGTTAAAGCCTAGTAGAAATTCTTTTGAAATCATTTTCAGCATTTTCGTTATCAAAACTTTCCAAAGCTTCGTCTAATTCCCGTATTTTCTTCTCGCATATATCCATTTCACTGACACAATCTAGAGACACGTCCATCTTAATCAGCGATTCTCCCTTCTCTTTTTCCAGCTTCAGAGCTTCTCTTAATTTATGTCTGAGTTCCGCCACCGTATTTACTGTAGGTAGTTTGCGAATATATAACTCGTAGATTAATTGATCTTTAAGGAGCCTATTAATCTCCATATTGAATTATAAATCTGTTTAAGTTAAATGTATGAATAAATTTTTATTTTACAAAAAAAATAACTGTACCTAAATGTTTGAATTACTACAAGTATCCCCACTCCTTCCAAAAAGGAAAAAACCCACACGTTTTCAATAAAGAAGCCTGTAAAATAAATTCCACAAAAAAAATTTTGAAGAGAAAACTACAAACCCAAAATCTATTAATTAATCTAGGATAGTTGCACACAATCAAAGTTTTTACCTTAACTACCTTTTACTAATATAGTAATAGTAAAAACTTATATAAACCTTATTTAATTTACTCAGATTAAACTTAAAACTCTCTTAAATGGTTATTCTTCTTTTATTGTATACCGCCCATACTATTAGAATAATACGGATAGAAATGTTTTATTTTATCATATTAACTAAAATGTAAAAGACCAGTTCCAAACTATATTAACCGAAGTTAAAGAAAAGAAGAATAAATTGACAGTCGTTATGTTATTGTATTTCCGAAAATTACTTGCAAGAGATTTTAAATTACCGAAAAACTAACTAATAAAATGAAATATAAGTTTTTCTTGTGTTGTTACGTTGTGTGACGTTTTGATTTGACCTGTTGTGAAGTTTTATGTTGTACCTTCCTTCCAAGTTGTTCAAAAGGTCAAGACAAGGATACAAAAGTTGACTTTAATATCTACTATCTGTACCAAAATACTACAGTTACTGGGTATAAATGCGTATCAAAGCAACCTAAAATTGTGAAATAGCTTACAAAAGTAGAATTACACACGATAAGGGCGCCAAATTTTGTTACCTACATGATCAATAGGTAACAAATAAATGTTTGTTGATTATAATCCTAAATATAACCAGTTTGATGACCAGCTAGTTACAGTGGAGAAAGGGGTGGGTAAATCAATATTATTCACATTTAATTACCCTGAAAGGTACTGTGTAACAGTTCTTAACGTTTTATTTTGCAATAGAATAGTGGAGGAGACATGATGTTTAAGGAAAGTTGAAATTGTTTACGGTTTCACACTATACGCAATTCCCCTATTAGTACTGATAGGTTCACAAGGTAAGTAGATATTAAATGTTATTTTATGAACACATATAAAATCTTAGTTCGGCGGAGTCCTCTACTATGGTGGAGTGGAAGTCAGTTTCTCAATAGTCGATAGGCGAATGATGCTATACAAAATAATAACTATATTATTACTTGTGGTTGGTAGTCTGGCTATATTAAAAAGGGGCTATCCGGACGTCTAGCTGTGGTGAACCATGCAGATGATCACAGCAATGGTATTACTGTCAGTAAATGATCCAAAGTATAACCAAAGAAAAAAAAGCCTAAAAGTGTTAAAAGAATATGGTGGTCAGTTGAAACGTGGTTAAGTTAGGTTAGGTAGACTTACCGAAGGTGGAGTGGCTTTAAATAGACTAGTTTATAAAATATCCCCTTGCGGGCTTTTCAATACATGAAAATATTATAAAATGTCTCGGAAAGTGTTTCCCTTTTTCCTTTTTGGCCTCAAAAATCCGGAAAAGTTCGGTTCACCTCATTCAGGTAAAATTCGGCCATAAAAGACAAAAAGTGGAGTGGAAAATAAAAGCATAATGACAGTAGATCAATTTGATAGATAAGTCAAAGTACCAACCTTAATTACTTACTGGTCTTCCACTAGCCAGCTTGACTCTTTGGTAGGGATAGCCCTTTATGTTTAGTGAACAAACAATGTGATGACTAAGTGATTGAAATTGAAATTTTTAATTGAGTTTTAACTAACTTCAATCAGTTTGAGCCCGTAACAACATATTACATAATACAATAGATTCCAAGGACTTTACCAAGACTTTAACTACAAGTTGTTTTTATGTTACGAGTTTTAATTCTTACACACGTAATTGTTGTCGGCACTCCCGGAGTGCCACTGTTAGTTTTTTGTCTAATAAGTATTTAGTACATATTTTAATTTAATTGCTATAGAATTTAGAATCTTCAAAATGATTGAGAAATTGCTACCAAGCAAGCTGGAAAATAAATTTTAGCAGTTATTCAAATTATTTTAGGGATTCTTCAATTTTGCTTTTGATGGTACCTAAAAAATTCAAATGGATAATATATATCAGGATCCATATTCAGGGTATACGCACTACGGCAGTATTACATTGACTGAAAATCAAGAACAAAACGTATCATCAGACACAGATAATAACGGGAGTTGAAACACTTACCGATTTGTCATTTTCCAATTTTGATCACAGCCTGAATAAAAATGGAATTATTTGTTTATTAGATGAATAGGGTATGCCCCACCTTCTTGATACACTTACAAGTAAGCTTCTTTTTAATTTTTTTTTCTTCGCATTATGCAAAAATGTGCAATATACAAGGTTTTTCTCAGAAATGGAATATTTTTCATTTAAATTTAAAAAACAATAACAGAGACAAATTGAATATTAGTAAATCGAGATCCAAAACAAAATGGTTATTTTATATTATTTTCAGGTGCATTTCAACCTGCAATTAATCGACAAAGTGTAGTTTGTCGATTGTCTCCCATTACATTTCATTTTCAATCAGAAAACGATAATTTCAAATCCCAAAATGTCACTTTCCATGCATGTTCTAGAAAAATGTTATTCAGTTGCTATGTAGTTGCCATGGATTTCTTTTTCAAATTATTTCTCATATCGTAGTATATATAGTATGAATGCTATTCTCAGTTATCATGGATTGAATGAAACTATGAGGATTTAAAAACTTCTTGCAAAATTCTGGGACCCATCACCGCCTGTATCATGCACATTTTTTGGTAAGTTTTATTTTAGGGTAATTTTAATGTATCATTACTGGTGTGTGTTGATATTTAGTAAAAATATGAAATTGTTTTTGCAGAGGCCGGAATTTCCACTTCAAACTCATTTAAATATATGACGGAACGGGACCTGGACAGGTTATTACTAGTAGCTAGAATATAATAATTTAGTTTTCATTTCATTTTACTCCAGATTTGTACAATTATTCCAAATAAATATTAATTAAACAGAAACTTCGTTTTTTTCTGGTAATACTTCCCCACCATCACCACGGCTAATAATGAAAATCAATATTACAGCCTGCAATCAAATATTGAATACAAATAATCAAAAGATTAGAAAAGTTCAACTTAATTATCAGATAAAAACATTCGAGATTTACATAAATCCGATTCATTTATTACTTAAAATCTAGACATATTACATCAAATTAGTGCAAAAAGTAATAAAATTATTTGATAAATTTAATCCTAATTATTCGTAAATTTACTATCTTTCGTCACTCTTTCTTCTATAATCAATCATACATTTAGCAAATATTGTCTACAATTAACTTAAACTGATCTAAAAATTGCTTAATACAATTCAAGACCTAGCTAGATTTAAGAAGATATAAATTATATTCAAGAAAATTATAGGCAAATTAAATTTTATTTTTGCTATATTACATCAAATTATTGCAAAAAGTAATAAAATCATTTGATAAATTAAATCCTGATTATTCTTAAATTTGCTATCTTTGGTCATATCTTTTTTCTAAAATCAAACATGTATTTAGCAAATATTGTCTACAATTAACTTAAACTGATCTAAAAATTGCTTAATACAATTCAACACTTACCTCAATTTAAGAAATATAGGAATATTATAGGCTAATTAAATTTTATTTTTGCTAATATTAATCAAATTTTGGTTGTTATTTAATGCAACTCGTTTACTGCTACTTATCATGGTTTGATAAATTTTAGCTTGAAAAATAAATCAATCGAAGCGTTTATCGATATTAATCTAAATTTGGATTGGCGCTATATTGATCAAAAATTTGATTGTAATACTATTTTACTGGAATAATAGTATCCAAAATTTCTTTCCGTGCTGTTGATGGCTTTTCTTGTTGTGCCAGTTCCGAAAAATAAGCCAATAACACTGTCTCCGAGAAAGAACTGCATGGCTTTTCCATTTTCCATTCCTTAAATCTTGAATACGCGGTTTCGTAAATTATCCGCGATTTAGCTGGCATTAATTTTCGTGACGCTACTTGCGCTGCTTCTATCAACTCCGGTGGAGTCAGAGAAAACTCGGAATCAGACATTTTTTAACTTTATATTTTCCAAAATAACTACTAAAATATCACTGAGTTCGCAATTTTTGGATCAAATCACAGAATTAAATTGACATATATTTGATTACTTTGAAGTTTTCCTTAGCAACGCAGGTCTGATTGTCGCTATAACTACAACAGCTTACTAGTTTAAAAACTCAAATTTCATATCGATAACATTCTGACTTCAATATATTGTAATAATATGTTCTTTCACTATTAAATCGTCGTTTTTCCTATCACAGAAAAAAATAGTGTATTATACACGGGGAAAATATTAGATTTTAGCTCTCGGTTTATTGTCTCCTTCCGCTTCGCGTCGGGAGACAACATAACCTCGAGCTAAAATCTAATACTTTTTCCCTTCTATAATGAATAACTATTGTATTACATTTGTTCAATAACATGGCTGCATTAAAAAGATTAGAAGCATTATGTACAGGTTACTGCAATACCGTTCGAAAGCATATCCATACGCACTTTTAGCAAAAAATTATATGGCACATCATGCTCATTTTTTTGCAAGATATTAGTCTTTATAAAAAAGTTACAAAGAATTTATAAACTCTCATAATGACGTCATAAAATATATGGGTGTCGAGGATAATTTTGAAGCGGAGGATGAAGTTGGAAAATCATGTTCTAATTTTTACAGTGGATCAAAAGCTATTTCTTTCAACCAGATTCATCATTGCCACAAAAACCGGATACTAATTCTATAGTGCAATTTTAGAGTGGTTAAAAATTTCAAGGTTAAGTGGTAACTTACGTGAATGCCCAACATTCTATGATTTATTCAAAAGCTTGATTCATAAATAAACATATGTCAAATATTGAAAGAAATCAACATTTAATTACTTATCCTGAAAGAGATGCCAAAAATTAAATAAAATCGTTACCATTGGTAGCGGATAACTAATCTGTTTTAAATACATTTTCAGAATCAATTTCATACCTTGAAACTTTAGGTTTTCCTGTTGAACATTGGTCGTTCATTTTATTCCATTTACTTTTGCTCAAAATCCCAGATTCCTTTAGAACGGAATTTCAAACAAAATTTAGTTCCGTTGAAATTCCCACTTACAAGGAATTATTTAACTTTTTACAGGACCATTGCAAGGCACTTGAATCTGTACAGTTTTTGTCCACAGTTAAATTAAAAGTTATTAGCCAGACGCAGAAGCAAAAATCCAATTCCTTCATTACACAAAGCAATTCTCCAGGTACACAGAATTAAAATTCTAGTAATTCAAAATTTAAGTATTTTCTGTGCAAGCAATCTCACACGCTTGTAAAATGTTCTACTTTCCAGTCAAAAAATGTTACGGATCGTTATAATTTTGTTGAAGATAGCAAATTGTGTTTTAGCTGTTTTTTTCTACATTTATAACAAAATTGCCATTTTACTTATCGTTGCAGAGCTGTATCCTGCGGTCAAGCTCACCATACAATTATTTATATGGATAATTTTCCTTCTTTTAACACACCTTTAATTTCTACCTTGGCCCTAGTGTTAGAGGTATGATTACTACGTTAAATACACTGGTTAACCAAAAAATGACTTTACTAGGTACCGCGATGGTAGAAATTCAAGATTGCAGAGGTAATTTTCAGCTTATTCGAGCAGTAATTGATAGCGTCAGTGAGGCCAATTTTATTTCAGAAAAATGATTCAGGTTCTTTGTATTCGTAGATCAAATTTTTCTGTTTCTATTTCTGGACTAAATCAAATGTCTACTACTGTGTCAAAGGGAATTTCGAGGTGTACAATAAAACCTCGAAATTCAAGCGTTCAGAATATTTCTTTTGGTGCAATCGTAATTCCTAACGTTTGCTCAATTTTGCCTTCTTTCGATCTTTAGGTAAATACTTGGATCATATTACAAAGCTACCGTCATTTAGGGTGAAATTGATCATCCGGGGCGGAATTGTTCACTAAATCATCCGTTTATATATTTGAATTTAGCGCCAAAATCAACCGAGAGAACACGCTACTTTCGACCAATATTGACAGTACAAAGATGGCATATGGCAATATGTGCAAGTGAACTATAACGGCTGCCTGTATAGTGAGAAAACTGCAAGTCATTAATAGTTATTGTTTTTCTGTGAAAGTGAACGTTCAGAAATTTGTCCGGTAAGTCAGAATTCCACTAGTTTTTGTTAATTTCCAATAAATATACATGTGTCTTCATGCTTTGTAACCTTCGTGTGTTTTGATGTTAACAGTCGGCTCAATCAATTTTACGTCGTGCGTGTTCATTAGATTTGTTATAAGTTGCTGCGGTAGTACTTTTCAGATATACGTCAGAACTCCAATCCATTTTAAAACTCTCGTTCAATATTGGCCAAGATGTCAGGCGTTATTTGTGCAGATTCCTTGCAAATCCACATAATTCATCTAAATCTAGAAAGTAGGTAAAATTGGTCCTCCTCATAACGCATTCCCCACCAATTACATCATTAATGGATTTATGATTGAGAAATTTCCTAAACTCCAAGACATTCAGCGCAAAGTACCTACCTATTCATTAGAAACTGAACTCCTCTGTTATCTGTTATGTCTTTTTCTGCAGAAAATTCAAAAACCGGTCTGCTTAAAAATTTTATCTATAAGAGAATCTTGGTGTCTCAATATTAACTTTGACTGTTAACAATATATTCTTGTTCTTTCTCTGACATTTGGAATACGGAATTGTGAATATTCAATTCGTTATCATAATATTATTATCGTAATCATTATATTATTTATACAGGGTGTCTCAAATAAGAGTGACTGATTTTACACATAAGTGCCCAGCTTATTAATTGCTCCAAAGAGATAGGGTTTTCACTAGTTTCACTAGTTTATCAAAGAGATTTTCTTAGGTTTGGCTGGCATTTCATCTCATCAACACAGGGTGTTTTACTAATGTTGGTCAAATTCAAAGAAGAAAATATGTATTATTTTAAATAGAACACCCTATAATTTTTGATCTCATTCGAAAGAGCAATCATTCTCCTTTCCAAAAATGTAAAGTTTTTTACCTTTTGTTTCATTAACCACAAAGATATTCGAGTTTTCATGTAGTAGTACATTTTACTTTTCCGCCCAACCTATCTATAGTCTATTTCTTAATGTAGCCTCATTAAATAATCAAATAGAAAATTATCTCTTACAGAGTGATCCTAAGAATTTTACAAGTAAATACTAAAATTCTAATGCAAAACAAGTAGGTGTCTGTATTGTTTATCTGTACATTCCTGTTTCAGTTCAAAATACAATATGGTAATAAAACTGAACAATGCCAGCAAAAGGATAAACAGTGCGGCAGTGGCGGAGAATACGATATTGGTTCATTTTGCTTATTAAATTAGATTCGGTCAACATTACAGTTGAAATAAAATTCATTCGTTTAGGCCTATTAACGAGTTACATTTTCATTTCTATTAAATCAAATTAATTAAAGGAAATATAATTTAATTCTCATAATTCAAGTTTATTGACAATCAATTAATGTATATTAAGTGAAGTTAACATACCATTTATAAGAAAATATAAAATTCAATCTAAAGTATCATCCTCTTAGCTGGCCATACAAGAATCATCCTAAGACTCGTCGAGAGAGATCACTATCGGTTCTAAAGTTTGTTCTATGAGATTATCTAAAACCCACATTTTCTCTTCCTCTTTAATTACATTATTCACAGCATCTCTCCAGTTCTCTTCAGTTATTGTTGTCAATGAGTACTTCATGAGTTCACGAACATCTTTCATTCTAAATGTTTCAGTACGTCTAGCTACATAACCTTTCATTTGGTCCCATATTAACTCTATCGCATTTAATTCACAATGGTATGGCGGCAAACGAAGCACTGTTATCCCACGATTCTTTGCTATTTCATCAATAACAATCTTTTTAAATTGTAGATTGTGATATGAAGCAACCTTTAAAAATTCTTTTTTCAACATATCATCTTCAAATGGCATATCTTTTACGATTAACCAGTTTTTAATATCAGCTTTTCTCCAAGAGGTAGATGGAAGATTTTCTGTTAATCGCGAATGATAAGTGGCATTGTCCATAACGATTACAGCATTATTTGGAATTAATTCGACCATGTGTGTAAAATACATCTACAGTCATTTCTTCATGATAGTCTTTGGTTGCGGTTGACTGAAACTCCAGTAAACCACCTTCAAAGAACCCTTGATTGCATCCAATATGCGTTATTATTAGTGGGCGACCTTTATCAAGAGGAGTTTTCAGTCCAGTAGATAAACCTTCTATGAAAGCTTGACGACTGGTTTGAATACTTTTGTCCTGCCATATTTTTTTCACCGAATGCCCTTCATTGAGCCATATCTCATCTAGATAATAGATTTGTCTTCCCTCCTGTCTGTATTTTCGGATATCTCGTAAATACTGGCGTCTCCAACATTTTATTCCTTCTCGTCCTCCTTCACCATTCTTAGAATTATTTCAAGGGTTGGGATCTCTTTTTTAAAATATAATTCATGTAGTTTTCTTCTTATCCTATTTTGCATATGTTCATCAAGTTGACTTTTTAGGTGGAGATATATTTCCATTTTTCCTCTCTCTTAGAAGCCTGTAAATAGTGGATTCACTAACTCCTGTCATATTGGAACATGTCGAAACTATATTTCTAACATTAGCAGCCGGCATTTGATGTACAATAGCATCATGCACATTTAACACTACAGTCTTCGTTTGTAAGCTAATCACGCTCTTACATTTTACTGGGGTAAAACTTGAAGACATTTTTCACAACACAGTTAACACTTATGGAACATAAGCGACTCTAAGCAAAACAAATTATACAAATTTGGGCGAGACTTAGTTTCACCGTATATACCTGCAAAATTTCTAAGTAGTCATTGGGACAATCCTATTGTAATGTTTCTTGGAAATGTTATTATCAACATTTCGAAAATCAGAAAGTAATTATCTGGAGAATGAATTGATAAATGGTTTGTTAATATGTCTCCCAAGAATTGACCTGCTTCAAATTCTCAATATAATTAATGAAATATTCAGTCAGAATAGTTGCGTTACAAGATTATTTCCAAAATAATTTATTGTTTTAACTATATGTACTCTACAAATGTATGAAGGTCAATTAGTTGTTTTAACTAACCGAATTCACATTTATATTACCTTTATATATCAGATCGGGTATAAAATTAAATAGTAAATAATATACATTATTCACAGCATCTCTCCAGTTCTCTTCAGTTATTGTTGTCAATGAGTACTTCATGAGTTCACGAACATTTTCCATTTTAAATGTTTTAGTACGTCTAGCTACATAACCTTTCATTTGGTCCCATATTAACTCTATCGCATTCAATTCACAATGGTATGGCGGCAAACGAAGCACTGTTATACCACGATTCTTTGCTATTTCATCAATAACAATCTTTTTAAATTGTAGCTTGTGATCTGAAGCAACCTTTAAAAATTCTTTTTTCAACATATCATCTTCAAATGGCATATCTTTTACGATTAACCAGTTTTTAATATCAACCTTTCTCCAAGAGGTAGATGGAAGATTTTCTGTTAATCGCGAATGATAAGTGGCATTGTCCATAACGATTACAGCATTATTTGGAATTAATTCGACCATGTGTGTAAAATACATCTACAGTCATTTCTTCATGATAGTCTTTGGTTGCTGTTGACTGAAACTCCAGTAAACCACCTTCAAAGAACCCTTGATTGCATCCAATATGCGTTATTATTAGTGGGCGACCTTTATCGATAGGAGTTTTCAGTCCAGTAGATAAACCTTCTATGAAAGCTTGACGACTGGTTTGAATACTTTTGTCCTGCCATATTTTGTTCACCGAATGCCCTTCATTGAGCCATATCTCATCTAGATAATAGATTTGTCTTCCCTCCTGTCTGTATTTCCGGATATCTCGTAAATACTGGCGTCTCCAACATATTATTCCTTCTCGTCCTCCTTCACCATTCTTAGAAGTATTTCAAGGGTTGGGATCTCTTTTTTAAAATATGATTCATGTAGTTTTCGTCTTATCCTATTTTGCATATGTTCATCAAGGTCAAATGGTTTTCTTCCAGTTGACTTTTTAAGTGGAGATATATTTCCATTTTCCTCTCTCTTAGAAGCCTGTAAATAGTGGATTCACTAACTCCTGTCATATTGGAACATGTCGAAACTATATTTCTAACATTAGCAGCCGGCATTTGATGTACAATAGCATCATGCACATTTAACACTACAGTCTTCGTTTGTAAGCTAATTACGCTCTTACATTTTACTGGGGTAAAACTTGAAGACATTTTTCACAACACAGTTAACACTTATGGAACATAAGCGACTCTAAGCAAAACAAATTATACAAATTTGGGCGAGACCAAGTTTCACCGTATATACCTGCAAAATTTCTAAGTAGTCATTGGGACAATCCTATTGTAATGTTTCTTGGAAATGTTATTATCAACATTTCCAAAATCAGAAAGTAATTATCTGGAGAATGAATTGATAAATGGTTTGTTAATATGTCTCCCAAGAATTGACCTGCTTCAAATTCTAAAGATAATTTATGAAATATTCAGTCAGAATAGTTGCGTTACAAGATTATTTCAAAAATAATTTATTGTTTTAACTATATGTACTCTACAAATGTATGAAGGTCAATTAGTTGTTTTAACTAACCGAATTCACATTTATATTACCTTTATATATCAGATCGGGTATAAAATTAAATAGTAAATAAATTCCTTAGATGAACTGTGACGCTTATGCTTCACTACCTGACTAGCATCTGTGACCTTTTCGCGTGCTGTCAGTCAATAAGAAACAGACTATAATATGCGATAGAAGTATTTGTTTACTCACAAAAAAGTTGGAATTTTGGAAAAAATGTTATTTTTACGTTTTTCATAAAGAACAACACGAAAAAACAGTTTTTAGAAAAAAATCCTGTGTGTATGTCGTCGTCGTCGTTGTCGTCGGCCACTTTTCGTTACATGTCTTGTCAGTTTATTAGCACGATACAGCCTCCGGAGTGCAACAAGTTACCAATTTTATGATTGAATACTGCTCAGGACATCCCACAGATGAACCCTATTGATTTTTAGCTCACAATAGCCAGTACAACGGGTGCTATGGTACTTGAACTACGACATTTTTGTAATTTTTTGAGAATTTTCAGTTTGTTAGCAGGATAAAGGCTCCGGAGTTCAAAAAGTCCCCAATTTCATGATTGAATATGATTCAGAACATCTCATAGATGAACCCTATTGCTTTTCAGCTCACATAAGCAAGAACAACAGGTGCTATAGTACTTTAAGTAAGACATTATTGTCATTTTTGGAGAAATTTGAGATTGTTAGCACGATACAGCTTCCGGAGTATATACGAGTGACCAATTTTATGATTGGATATTTTTCATAGCGTTTCACAGATAAACCCTATTGATATTCAGCTCAATGAAGTCAGTACAACAGGCGCTATGGTACTTAAGTAGCAAATTTTTGTCATTTTTGGAGAATTTTCAGTTTTTTAGCACGATACAGCCTCCAGCGTGCATACAAGTGACCAATTTTATGATTGAATATTATTCAGGGCGTCTAATAGAGGAACCTCATTGATTTTTAGCTCACCAGACCTAGTATAACGGGTGCTAATGTACCTGAAGTGTCACATTTTTGGTCCTTTTTGTAAAAATTTCGGGTTGTTAGCACGATACAGCCTCCGAAGTGTACACATGTGATCAATTTTTTAATTGGGTATTTTTCAAGTGTCTCACAGATGTACCCTTATGATTTTCAGATGACTAGAGCGAGTACAGCGGGTCCTATAAATCCAGGTATACTACATTTTTGGTTATTTTGGAGAAATTTCGGTTAGTTAGCACGACTCATCCCCCGAATTGTATACAAGTGACAATTTTATGATAGAATATTATTCAGGGCCTGTTACATATGCGGAAAAGTTAGTTTTAATCTTTGAAACCGTTTATTTGATTAGTAGTTTTATATGAACGTATTCTGATGCCTAATCAAATTATGCTGTGACCGTTTGACGCATAACAAAATCATTTAAGTCGGTTTCATGTACTATGCATTTTTAATTACGTAAATAATTGCCAACAAATCTGACAAACAGTTTATTTAGTAAGAAAACATAATAACATTATTCAATACATATAAAGAATGAACAACAAAAAAGTTGAAATAAATGCTGCATATGCCTACCCTCTTCGTTTATGCATAACTGTAAGCGAAATTTTAAATTTTCAAATGAATTTCCTAATATTTCTTGCGGAATGTTTTTAATAATGTTCCTAATATTATTTTTCAGTTCTGCTAAATTGTTAGGCTTAGGATTGTAGCACCGATCCTTCACATATCCCCAGAGAAAAAAATCTTGGACAGTTAATTCAGGAGACCGCAGTGCCCATTCAATCGGTCCAAGACGACCTATCCACTTATCATTAAAAAACGTTCTCAGTGAATCTCGTGCTATTAACGAATAATGTGGTGGTGCACCGTCTTGTTGAAAGTTAACGTCGTCGCTAATTCTATCTTGAACTAGTTGCGGATAAAAAAAATTTCCAACATATCCGTATAATTAGTACCCGTCACTGTTGGTTCCGAAAAAAAAAAAGGACCATAGATTTTTCGCCGAGATAATGCACACCAAACGTTTACTTTTGGACTATCTCTTTGAAACTCATTACGGGAAATTGGTTTTTGAGAACCCCATATTCTACAATAATGTTTGTTACACATGCCATTAATGTGAAACGTTGCTTCTTCAGACATAATTAATAATTAATTGGGTTCGTTTCTTAATAAGTCAAGTAAAGTCTCACATACCATTACTCGTTTTGCACAATCTGACTCGTACAATTTTTGATAAGTATGAATTTTGTATGGAGTTAGTTCTATAATTTTTAGACATCTTTGAACGTTACTCTTGCTAAGCTATAAAATTCCAGCAATTTTTCTAATTGAAATTTTATGATCGTTATCATGTAGCACTACAATAATTGACATCAACTTGTTCAAAAGATCATCGTTATTTCTTGGTTTTTTTAAGTGTGCAATGCAACCAGTTTGGATAAATTGTAGGGGAGATCGGGGCTAAATGACACAAAATTAGGTTGTTAATTTTCTATGAAACCATTTTTAATCCTAGCAAAGTTATTTCTGGTGCACTTTGTCTCTCTGTTATGTGACTATACAAAGTGACTTAAAATGTATTTATAAATAACGCGAATTTATTATTTTTTTTGCAAAACGTAAACTGTTACAAGTGTGACATCTTGCCCCCATTATGGGGCACGTTGTCTCACGGAAAGGGGTGAAAAGTCACGCAGATATCAGGTTAGATTTTATTTAAAAAAGCTCAAAAATACAGATAAAAAGAAACAAATAATACATTATATTATGCTTTATTCCAATTTTGTTATTCAGTGTCGTCATCTTCACAGTTCTGATAGACGTACCACGGTGTATCGGGAGTGCACAGTTCATGGGCCCATAGCTTACATACTGTAAATTGAACCCAAACTTCTTTTGGTGAACTATTGGAAAATTGTTCCAAGCAGACAAGACAAAAACTTTCTTCATCCTCGTCCTCTGATTCTTCAGGGGACTTCTCTTTAACATTTTCATAGTTTTTTCCCTTTTTATTTTTATTATTTGACACTCTTATATTTCCTGTTAAATTTTTCTTTACACTTTTTATCTTAGCAAACTCCGCCTCAAGAGCCTCTTTCTCTGGCGTATCAGTTAGTACAGCCGACTTCCTTTTCTTTCTATTCGACCCTTTGTTTCTTGCAGCTGAAATGTAAGGTAACTGTTATTTAAAATGTGTCCTCTCCTGATTTAGGTAAAAGTCTTACCTGCTTTGGGCAAGGGCCTTATATCTGAGACACTAAATATACTTTCCTTAGGCCCAGAATGCTGAGTATGGTTTGGGATTTTTTCTAAGGATGAGCCACTAGGACCAGGCTGCTGAGTGTCGTGAAGTTCTGTGTTTGCAGGTTCTGACACAGTTGTTTCAAGAAAAACAAATTATTGCAGAATAATTTTAAGATACTCAGACAACTAACTTACTTGTTTACATTTCGTCAACTGTTGGTTCATCAGTTTGGAATGAAATTCCACTGGTCCCGGGCTTTGGATTTTCGAGATCTGGTTCCTGATTTTCTTGGTGCAAGTTTCTGTCTGTTACTTTACATGGGCTAAATTCTGTTTCATCAAATACATTTTGGTTGGAGGGAAATATCCCTGATACACGAAATCCGGATTGTATATTTTTTGGTGTTGCTGCTAGGAGATAGCTTTGAGCAACTAAAACTGGAATATCATATGTCGTCATCGTTTGACCGGGATGGTTCATCATCCACGCATCGCAAGCATTATTGTACTGTTTTTCAAACGGACCATAAACTGACCTATCAAGAGGCTGCAACTTGTGCGAGCAGTGGGGAGGAAAAGATAACATAACTATACCACTTTCCTTAGCCCACTCAAGTCCCTCCATAGAAAGATGCGACTGATGATTATCAAGAAGTAACAGAGAGGGGTGCTTTTTGGAACAGTTTGAAAATTTAATGAAATATCTCAAAAATAGCACAAAATTTTCTTCTATCATCCAGCCACTTCGATTAGCTGTTCCCGCACATCCTGTTGGTCCAGATGTTAGCCAGAATTCTCTAAAATGCACTCTTGGAAATATAAAGAATGGCGGGATGCTATTTCCCAAAGCAGATACGGCACAGGCCGCTGTGACGAGGGTTCCACGTTCCCCAGAAGTTATGGATCCGACTTGTTTAAATCCTTTTCTAGCCACTACTTTACAAGGCTTCTGAACAGTGGTCACCCCCGTCTCGTCCATATTCCAGATTGAGGATGGATCAAAGTTATATTTTTTCATAACCTTTTCCAGATTTGTGAAAAAGCTGTTCACATTTGCTTGGTTAAAATTTGTTGCGCGTGCGAAACTTGTTGGTTCTGGAGTGCGAAGAAATAAATCATTGTTTCTCTTTAAAAGTTATGTAAACCATTCAGGTCCAGCCATTTGATCCTTTTTCCAAAGCTCGGGAACAGTTATTTTATTGGCAATGGCAAACTGGAATGCAAGCTTTCTAATTTCCTTAGGACAAAGTCCGAAATAAATATTTGCTGATACCATGCGAGGTTTGCCATATCCCACGTCTATATTTAACTGATATTGATTAAGGTCCTCCGCTGAAAGCTTTTTGCAATAGCGCCCCACTGTTTTATAATTTAAATCAAAACTTTTTGCTGCTTGCCTAATAGAAATATTTTCATTTTTTACTTGTAACACCGCTTTCCTTATTGTTTCCTTATCAAAACTCCTTCGATCTGTTCCTTTTCTGTATTCGCGCACCATCTAAAAATTAAATCCGATTCAGAGCTTCACTTCTTTTAATATCGGGGTAAAAAGTCACACATGACAACTTGCCCCACAACGTGTGAGACAAGTTACCCCAAACGGTCGTGCCATTTTCTTTCTAAAATAACTACCTTACCTAATTTTAGAAATTAATGAATTTATAGTGACTTTTTGGAGAACACCTAGGGGTATCATAAATATAACACGGCATTTTTAAGTTCTGGCACTGAGATAAAATATATGGTTTGTATTATTAATCCAAAAAATTACTTACATTGGCTTTTTCCCTAAATTCACTTATAAACATATACACATGCGACTTATACGAATTGCGAATACGGCGGAACTAACTAGCATTGACATAGTTCCTGGCGTATGAATATGACGACGTTGCCATATTTACTTTGCGCAGGAAAGGGTTTGTGACTTTAAACCAGTGAGACCTTATGCCCCGGTCTCCCCTACATACCATTTTTTAATTATATTCACTGACGGCGGATTTTTCATAAATTTCCTTCTTAATATCCTCCTTGTTTGAATTATTGACTTTGTTTCTGCATAAATTATTACAGTTTGAGCTTTTTCACTCACTGTATAGATCATTTCGAAACCGACTTATGATTTAACAAAATTACTATATCAAAATTGCTGATTTTGTCAAACGGTCACAGCTTGAGTTGATTTTAGGCATCAAAATACGTTCATATAAAACTACTAATTAAAAATGTACTACTACATGAAACATCGAATATCTTTGTTGTTAGTGTTTTAAATGAAACTCACGGTTCCTAGTTAATTCCACAGTATAATAAAAGTTATTGAAAATTCTAAAATGTTGACAATTATTTTGATAAATCAATATCATCGAAACAATTGTCAATTTTTCAGAATTTTCAATAACTTTTATTATATTGTGGAATTAACTAGAAACCGTGAGTTTCATTTAAAACACTAATATGGGCAGATTCCACGAAGTAAGTGTCGAGACAGTTAATATCTTTGTTGTTAAAGAAACAAAAGATAGAAAACTATACATTTTTGGAAAGGAGAACGATTGCTCTTTCGAATGAGATCAAAAATTATAGGGTGTTCTATTTAAAATAATACATATTTTCCCCTTTGAATTCGACCTACATTAGTAAAACACCCTGTGTTGATGAGATGAAATGCCAGCCAAGACTAAAAAAATCTCTTTGATAAACTAGTGAAAACCCCATCTCTTTGAACCAATTAATAATCTAAAATCAGTCACTCTTATTTGGGACACCCTGTATAATATACACCCATTGGTGAAAAATGCTCACCTTATCATATATTTTTACGGGAAATTAAGTAGCAAATGACGGTAATGAAAATACGCATACGTTATCTTGGCAAAATAAATTGAATTTTTGATACAATACCAAAGATGTATGGGATTTTTACTACTAATTTCAAATTTTTTTGTTGATGCATCGATGATTGTATGACATCAGGACTCACACACAGTGACGGGTACATATTATGACTATATGTAGCACAAGAAGCAAACCTAAATTTATATTCCAGTTAATTCCGTACCTATAAGAGGATAACTTAAATGTATAGGCTACAAACGGTGAATTGAAAATAGTGGTTGTGTTGTCAAATTTAAAATTGGTTGAAAATGTATCCAGCTCAAACTCATAAAGTCGTAGGTGAATGGTTTTATAGAATTGATAATGTGGAATCAGCCAAACCAAAACTTTATCTATTCTCAAAACGTTAACATAACAGTTCAAACAGATAAAAAATATTTTGTGACTTTGCTCAATTACCGCTCCATAGATTTCATGAGTCCCAGGTTTACATCACTTTTAAATCATAACCTCAACAGTATTCATTTCTTCTTTCAGCATTTTATAGCCATATTACGGAATTTTATTTTTCATACGCCAATAACGATTCTAGCTTTTTACTTTGTAGCGACCATCCAACTGAAATTGGAACATAAATTTTTGCTATGAGCAAAAGTTGAAAGGAATTTAATTTTTATTGTGAGCACTTTTATTGGTATCACGTGACCCAGATAGTTACAGATTATCTAACTTTCTCCCATATTTCCTCTAAGGTTTATCGAGAGAGAATTTTTGTTATTTTTAGCAGAACTGGGGACGAACAGAACAAATGGCTGATTGTGCTAATGAAAAATAACAAAGATGAACACAATACGGAATATACAGAGTATTCGAGTTTGGATTGATAACTTATTTTTTATAAATATTTATTAGTTAATATTAACTTCTCCAAGTTAATAATGCTTTACTAGGCACCCCAAATTCGAGGCATATCATTGGGATCCCGCAAACAGCAAGATATACCGAAACGGTTAATTTGTGGCAAAGTTGCGTATTTAAGGGAAGAATAATTAGACGAGATTATATTTCTTTTTTATTGTGACAACTGAAAACAAGTCTCATGTCATGTACTAGTTGGAATTAAACGAGGAAAATAATGGAGTGAAAAATAATAGAATTTGTTAGTAATAAAATTACTGAGTAATTGCCAACAACAAGGAAGGCGTGAGAAAATAAAGAATGTGCCAGACATAAATACGATGTATCTTCGTTGTTCAGAGATGGAAAATAACTATTATCGAATGGGCTTACAATATGATTGTTTTAAGTAAAATAGAGGTTAAACTACAGAAAATATATAAACAATAATATTACCGTCACAAATTAAATAGAGAACAAAGAACACCTCACCAAAACAATCAAAAACCTCCAGGACATAATTATTACAGCCAGAAAAAACACAACCACCCTAAAACCTAAACCATCCCCTGAAAACACCTTTCCCGACTACATGATTACCCTAATTCATGACAAAAACTGGATAAGAAAAAGATGGTAACAAACCAGGAGTGAAGAAGATCGATCCCTACTATATTACCAGAACACAATAAACTCCCTTATTAAGGACTATAAAAACTACAACTGGACGATCTTCTTTACTAAACTGAGACCAGGGGACAACTCTCTCTGGAGAATTGCCAAATATTTCAAAAATCCACACAAGGAAATATCCGAAATAGAAAATAATGGCCACACATTTACTGATATGATAGACATAGCGCAGAATTTCGGGGAGTACTTTCAGAACAATTTCATAAACAGCTCACCACACACAGATAATCACCAACACATTTCTCAAAAAGTTAAACAACACTTACCGTCACTACAAACAATGAACACACAAAATTTAGCCTCGTACACAGAAATAGACAACACCATTCCACAATTGAAAAATAAAACAGCCCCAGGACACGATGGCATCCTCAATATCTTGATTAAGAACCTACCAAAAAAAGCTATTGTGCAACTGACATACATTATAAACTTTATAATCAAAACTGGTATCTACCCCGATATGCTAAAGATCGTCAACATCATACCCATTATTAAAGCAAGCAAACAGCCTTGATAGCTATCGACCAATTACATTATTAAACAATATTGCAAAGGTGATTGACAAAAACATTCTTAAACGAATGCAATCGTTCACTGACAAACAAAAACTATTACCCCCCCCCCCCGAGCAATACGGTTTCCGAAGTGGTCACAGTACCATAGCGCAAACTATTAGAGTGATAAATTTCATAAGGGAAGGTTTTCGGAAGAAAAACAAAGCCATAATGGTCGCGATCGATGTACAAATGGCCTTCGATTCCGTATGGCTCGAGGGACTAATATATAAACTGATACAACTAAAAATTCCCAACTATTTAATAAGATCAATCAATTCTTATGTTACAAATAGGCAATTTTCCATAAAAATAAACGGGCATCTTGCTGGACCCTACCATATCCAGGCGGGAGTCTCGCAAGGTTTAGTGCTAACACCTTTGCTCTATTCCCTATTTATCCAGGATCTCCCAACTTCCGCGAATCTATTAACTGCTATGTACGCCGACGACACGTGTTTTGTAGCAACTGCAAAGAACCCAGACACCGCACTTAATATCATAATAACACATATAAATACACAAATACTACCCTATTTTAACAATCAGAAACTAAACATAAATGCCTCCAAAACAGAGTATTAATTACTCAGGATGATCGCTAGGAAAGACAGCTCATTGCAATCCCTACTTTGTGTAAACGGACACGTTATTTCCCCGAGCAACACCTGAAATTATCTAGGTTATACAATTCAAGGTAACACTAATGCTAACGCTCATATAAACAACCAGATACACAAGGCAAAGATTGCAATGAGCAAACTTTATCCTCTCATTTGTAAACAGCGTCAACTTACCACTTATAATAAACTACTTATTTACAAACAAATCATTAGACCCATATTAATATATTCAGCCCCAGTTTATTACACGGGAACAAAACACAACTTTCATTATTTGCAGATGATACAAAACAAGTGTCTAAGAATGGCAATAAAACATAATACAACCTACCCAAACCTTCCCAGAAATGCCTGGTTGCATGACAATGCCGAAACGCCCACTATTAAAGACCTCATCACTATAATTTCTACGAATTTTTACAACAATTGTCTGCAAATTGATCTTCGAAATGCTCTCAAAGCCGCAAATCGGGCAGGAGACATCCGTGATAGTGGGTGTAGACTTCTGCATGGATCGCTAATTACATAACAATGTTGTTAATCATAAACCCATACTTAAACAAACTAACCAAACTAACTACCTCCCACTTCCCCAAACATATAAATAATTAAAATCAACGTCTGACATGTTGCCTCCCCAAATATAATCAAACCAAAATGCTAGCACACATAAAGGGCACCTAGCACCACAATTTTTATAGCTAGCACACCAACAGCTCAAAATAAGAATGCTTTTGAATTCGGGTGGGGCCAGGTTAACGCTAGCCCCCCCGGTTGGAATTTTTTCGCCAAAATGATAGCACAGATAAAGGATACCTAGCACAATTCAGCACATAATTTTTTATAGCTAGCACACCAACAGCTCACAATAAAAATGCTTTGGAATTCGGGTAGGTCCAGGTTAACGCTAGCCCCCTCCGGTTGGAATTTTTTCGCCAAAATGCTAGCACAATGCTTTTGAATTCAGGGGGTGGGGGGCGTCTGCAAAATAATGCTATGGTTACACGAATGAATGAAAATGTTGGATGTTTTTGTCCCTAAACATCATTTTCCTATAAAAAATGGCCCCTAAAAAGATATTGCCAGATTGTGCGTGATATCTATATTTTCCCATCTAGCAGGGTATTTGATTAATTAATAATTAACTATTATTTAATTGATAATTATCTATTTATTTTCATGACATTAACTGTCTCGACCCTTACTTCGTGAAATCTGCTCATATTAAACATATATTAAGTCAATCGCAAGTTAGGTCACTTCTTGGTCTAGCCAAAAGTAACTACTAAACATCAGGTAGGCATCGAATGAAATGTAAATTCTGTCATTCTGACGATGATATTGATTTATCGAAACAATTGTCAATTTTTTAGAATTTTCAATAACTTTTATTATATTGTGGAATTAACTAGAAACCGTGAGTTTCATTTAAAACACTATTTATTTTCAATTATTGCTAAAAAACGAAAGAATACAAAAAACCTTGACTGTTAAAAATAATTTTGTTAAAATCATAGTAATTTTAATAAAACAAAATAATTAAATTCAACCATTTAGTCACGGAATCAGAAGCAATCCGTGCACGAATAAGTTGCAAATTACGTCACACTATAAAAAAGGCAACGACAAATGTTTGCGTACAGACATGTTGGATAAATAAATATCCAAAAAGGCGAAGCCGTATTGGATATGTCCTTTGGACAAAGTTGTGCAATCTGGGAAGGGGCCGCTGAGATCCCTAAAAATGTTCCAATATATTGAGAATACATGTTTTATACTGATGGTGGTTCACTGTAGTCCTTATTTGGAAGAAACACTCAAACTTTATATTTAAATTTCGCAGAATATTTATTGCCGACGTTGATGTTTAATTAACCATTGTAATGATAACACAAATTTTGCATTTCACTATCAGATTTTTTTTAAATTCCCAAGTTAACTTACAGCTTTCAATTCTTAGAGCCGGTTAATCAGAGCTTCAAATATTCCTGTGGCAGATCATAAGACACCAACACTACTATGTATTTTTCAAAGTTTTTAGTATGTAACTGGCAATGTATGTTTGTTCGGTTGCAATCTTGCAACTCCGTTTTGAAGCAGATATCTTCAACCGATTGATTTGAAATTCTATATATATACGTCTAGTTTGCATGCCAATCCATGAATAGGTATGTGACGTCATTCTAAATTTAACTTGGCGGATCACCAAAGTAGCCGGACTAAAGGAAGTGGACTATTTTTTTTGCTTTCTTACAATATGGGTATTGAATGGAAGGCAGCAAAATTGATGACATAGGTATTTTTATTTTTCTAAGAACTAGGTATAATCCATCTGAAGTTCTCATCGGACTTTTTAAAAGAGTCGTTGAACCAAGTCTATCGTTAAAATTTGAATCATTTTTATAATGCCGTTTTTATGGGTCTTAAGAGTAAATAAAATTCTTGTAGGTACATCCAAACTGGCCGAATCAGATGTTTGGGTTAAGAAACGGTTTCCCCGAAGGGTTGATGGTTTTATTAATATGTATTCTTCCTAATAATATTACAAGCAACATGGACTATATAAGTAAAACTAATGATCTAACTATTTTCATGAGTGTAATTCGATAGAATATTTCTCGATTAGACGACATAAAACGGTATTAATGCGAAATTTAAATACTTTAAACAACATTACATGGTATTCAATGACCCCTTTTTGGTTCATTTTCAATCACTTATTTTTAGATTAAACTTGAAGAATCGTTTTCAAACCGTGACATTTTTATGATATTTTTAATTAAAATTATGATAATAACAACAATTGTTACTTAGACGTTACTTAGATACGGACTTAAAAGGGAAATTATCGGCACTGCCGGAGAGTTATCTCCGAAAAGAAGTTACCTCCGAAAAGATCCTGCTTCGTTTGTGCTAGCATTTTGGCGAAAAAATTCCGACCGGAGGAAGCTAGCGTTAACCTGGCCCCACCCGCATTCGAAAGCATTTTTATTGTAAGCTGTTGGTGTGCTAGCTATAAAAAATGGTGTGTGCTAGGTTGTGCTAGGTGTCCTCTATCTGTGCTAGCATTTTGGCGAGAAAATTCCAACCGGGGGGGGGCTAGCGTTAAACTGGCCCCACCCGAATTCAAAGGCATTTTTATTGTAAGCTGTTGGTGTGCTAGCTATAAAAAATGGTGTGCCAGGTGGTGCAAGGTGTCCTTTATTAGTGCTAGCATTTTGGCGACAAAATTCCAACCGGGGGGGCTAGCGTTAACCTGGCCCCACCCGAATTCAAAAGCATTTTTATTGTGAGCTGTAGGTGTGCTAGCTATAAAAATTGTTGTGCTAGGTTGTGCTAGGTGCCCTTTAGGTGTGCTAGCATTTTGGTAGGAAAAATCTAACCGGGGGGGCAGCTTGACGGACCTCTTGAAACTTCATTCATGACGTACGCCGACAGCATGAAGAAAGCCAGACCACCGGCACTTACATTTCTCTATGCTCTCTGTAATTGTTGGGAAACAAAATATATTAATAAACACCTTTTTAATAATAATAAGTAAAATAGCAGAAGTCAAGACAAGAAATTAGATGTGGCGAAAAAGAAATATGGGAATCAATTTAGAACTATACTCAGGAACATAGGGGTCTAGTACAACTCGGCCGATTCGGCGCGAGGATAATTCGATTTAAAAACCAGTAGTTTATTATATTTACAAACTAATTCAAATATTCCACATACTCAACACAATTCCTTCATTTGTTCACTAAGAAAATTGATCTATTGAACTGATGGAAATTTTATATTTATTTAGCCAGAAAGATATAACATGATTAGTAGTTATAAAAAATTGTTGAACTTTTTACTTCAAATGATTGCGATATAATACAAGTTACAGCTGAAACACCTATTTATAACAAAATACAAAAATACCGGCAGTAATAGGATTAAGAATTTTTAGTAAATTCCGAGAAAAAATTTTGATAATGATCTGCTTAAATACCTGCAGCAATACTCCACCGTTACCTGGTCCCATGTCTATGATTTGAATGGAGGAGGGTTCCTCAGCAAGGTTAGCAACCTGCCAGGGTGAAACAAAACATGCTCAAAGCACAAGAAATGTAGCCTCGGGAATAGGACTGATCATACGGAAAGACCACGAAATAATTCCCGAACTCAATTAACACGAAATAGATATATGCGCACTCTCTGAAACAAAGAAAAGGGAAAAGGCATAACAAAAATAGGTAACTATGTTCTTGTCTTTTCTAGAGTTACAAAAGAGGCAGTATCAGGAGTAGTGTTGTTAACACATGATAAATAAGAACGAAATATAGAGAACATCGAATATAGAGGAGAGTTGCCATGATCGTACCTTCATCCTTCATCGTACCAGCTCCTATTTTCCCAGTAACAGTGATGCTAGAGCACTCAAGCGGCGACATTACGTACTTGCTACTGCGGAAAGCCAGTAGCAAAAGTTGCACGTGTTTGTTTGTACTGGTTTATGTTTCATATCAGTTTATGTATTTGTGACTGGTTCCATGTAATGTTTCACCACCTTCCGTAAGCTCACAGATCCTTTTACGGTGAGAGTAACTCACTTTAGTACATATACTTATTTATAACATTCAATTTAGTAATGAAAAATCAGCCAGTTTCTGCCGTAGTTTTATTTGTGGGTTATGATTCCTATATTCCCCGCTACGACGACGAGTTGCCTTCGTCGTACAACTTTTAGGTTCCTTCATCGTACCGCTATTTTAAGATTCCCTTGATCGTACCAGTAACTTTTAAACGACACTTAATTTCTAATACACATGTATGTATGTGTTCTAGACGGCAAATAGGAAATGTGGAGCGTGGATTGAAGATGATATGCATCGCGCTCTTATTTCTTTTCGGAACGCTGCCGCACATATAACATTCCTAAACCTACTTTCAACCGCCATCTGAAGGAGACAAATATTTCTGCTAATGGAGAAGTCAAGATCATCGGGAAGCAAACCACATTACCGGAAGATGTAGAAAAAGCATCGCTTGACCATATGTTACGTCTTGAAAGTCTAATGTTTGGATTGGCAATAATTGATGTGAGGAAATTAGCATTCCAGATAGTTGAACAAAACCACATATCCCATAATTTTGATAAACAAACCCAATAAGCGGGGAAAAATGGTCTGATGGATTCAAGGCTCGCCATCCAGAATTCAGTTTGCGAGAACCCGTTGCAACGTCTCTGGCACGTGTTAAGAGATTCAGTAAGAGAATGTTCATGGTTTTTTTGACATCCTTGAGAACCTCGTGGATGATAATCAGATTGACGCGACAATAATTTTAAATGTAGATGAACCAGGTCAATGTATTGTCCAAAATAAATGTCAAAAGGTAATTGGTCTGAAAGGGAAAAAACAAGGTTCAGTGTCCAGTTGCGAGCGTGGAGTGAACACTACGTTTATCACTTGCACCTGTGCATCTGGGAACTTTGTATCGCCCATGTTAATATTTAAACAAATGCGAATGGCTAATGAGATAAAAGTGGACGCTCCCGCTGGAAGTTTAATCGAAATTTCTGAAACTAGCTACATAACAAGTGATCTATTTCAAAAGTGGATTAGGAATTTCATTGATATAGTATAACTAACAATTGACAAAAAAATAATTCTAGATTTGGATGGGCATACTACACATTCGAAGAATCTAGAGGCAATTGAAATGGCCAGGGAATATGGCGTAATAATGTTACAGCTGCCTGGTCATACTACTCATCGACTACAACCTCTCGATAAAAGTTTCGTCAGTCCACTGAAAAGTAACTTTAACAAAGCTATACAAAAATGGCTAAGATCAAATCCCGGACTGTGTGTTACGCAGTACCAGGTGGCTGGCTTGTGTACAGAGGCTTACTCGAAAGCGGCTACAATTGAGAACGCAATCAATGGATTTAGAGTTACTGGAGTTTCGCCGGTTGATCGTTCGGTATTTAAAGACTGCGACTTTGCGGCAGCAAAACATTTAATCCAACTGTGTATGCCTGAGTGCACAAAGAAGGAAGGCAATAAGTTAATTTCGCAGCTAGGAATTTCAAACCTTGATCACTCAGCAACTGAAATGATGGCATATAATAATAGCAAGTAAAAAGCTTTCAGTTTCAATTGAGACACTGTCTCCAATACCTAAACCTAAATCAATCCAAGTCTGGGGATGTAGGACAAAAAGCATCTATTTTGACTAGCAGCCCATACAGAAAAAAATTGGAGCTACAAAAGGAGCTTGAGTTAAACTAAGAGAAGGTTAAACCGTTGAAAGAAAAATTGGGTTCTGCATCAAAGAAAATTTGTATAAAAAAAGAAAAATCTATTGGAAACAAGACACACAACGTGAAGAAAAACCTTGGATTCCTTGAAAAATCAGCAAAAGTTTTCTCTGGGTCCATGGTTAACTTCGCATATTTTTTGAATCAATCTGCCGTTGTGGTAGAAGTACAACCTGAAGAATGGTATTGTTTCTTGTGTGGAACTACCCTTGTAGAAGATATGATTCAATGTCAGATTTATAATTTGTGGTTGCATGATTCTTGTGCAGGAATCGCAAACAAAGACAGGCCTCAACATTTTACATGTGTCAAATGTAGATAATTAGTAGGCCTTTATCTTAATTTCATCATAACTCAAGTTTTCATTATAACTCCTTATATCTACAGTATTTGTATATTAATTGTTCGTGTTATGAAAAATAAAAATTAACTCTTCATAAGTCTATTTTTTGTAATTTATTTCATACGCTATTAACCACATATGAATTGTACAGGGTACGATCAAGGAGCCACCTGGTACGATAAAGGCAACTAGTTTCTTTCATTGAACCACTTGCAGGGCCTTAGTAATTCATTGTTTTCAAGTACTAAATGAACTTGTATCACATTGATAAAAATATATAAGGTGGGGAAAGAATGGATTTAACTATACAATAA
The DNA here is from genome assembly GCA_963921935.1 of Galeruca laticollis. NCBI lineage: Eukaryota > Metazoa > Arthropoda > Insecta > Coleoptera > Chrysomelidae > Galeruca > Galeruca laticollis. Next base: position 145,286,658 of record OY998176.1, on the reverse strand, counting down.
TTATGGGCTTAACAACTAGCAGTATGAAATTGAAAGACGAGAATTGGTACGATCAAGGCAACTCACCTCTACCAATGATAGAATTCTCAAACTAATGTAAAAATATAATGAAAGAGTAACAAGGATAACCGGGACAACAAATCCCTTATTGATTATATTATCACCAACCGTAGTTTCTTGCCCCAACACATTATAGATGTAAGAGTTTTGACCTCGGGTAATATAGGCACAGATCACAGAATTGTTTTAGGTAAATTGAGAGTGGCAACTCCGCTAAGAGAAAATCGACCATGCATGAAAAAGCGAAAAATTCAATGTAGAATCAGACCATTTTAAAAACATGAAAATTAATATAAACGGAATAATAATAAAAGTTATGAGCCCATTTAAAGACAACATTTTTTTCAAATATTATGCCACATTACACCACTTCATTGCAAAACCATAATATCCTTTTATAAAGCGCTTCCTTAATTTTTTGAAACATTAGATTTAGTCTTATTTGTATAAATATTATTAGTGCAGATTGTATTGGGAATGCAACAACAAAATGAATTATATTTAAAAGACAAGAAACTTTATATTCTGAATTCTGTCACTTTTTTATGTAGTGATTTTGGCAGTCTTTCATTTTAATCTTAATTTTTCATTCTCTAAAAAATAATTTTGATATAGCACGCCTATAGTAGAACGAATATTGCCGTCCGCCTTATGCATCAATCATCATGGCCGCCCAAACATTTGTTTACTGCTCCTTTCTTTATTACTTTTCCGACCTACATATCTAATATGCGAGAAAGCTAATGGTTTACCCCAGAAAAACTTGGAATTTTGGATTTTGCATGTTTTTCAGCAAGAGCAACACGAAAAAATGGGTTTTCGTCGTCGTCGTCGTCGTTGTAGTCGGCCACTTTGCGTAACATGTCTTGTTAGCACGATATAGCTTACGAAGTGCAACAAGTCACCAATTTTATGACTGAATATTGTTCAGGACATCTCATAGAAGAACCCTATTGATTTTCAGCCCTCTAACCAGTACAACGGTTGCTATGGTACGTGAAGTACGACATTTTTATAATTTTTGCAAAAATTTCAGATTGTTAGCACGACACAGCCTCCGGAGTGCAACAAGTTACCAATTTCATGATTAAATATAGTTCAGGACATCTCATAGAAGAACCCTATCGATTTTCATCTCACTAGTACTAGTACAATGGATGCTATGGTACTTGAAGAACTAAATTTTTGCAGAATTTTCAGTTTATTAGCACGATACAGCCACTGGAGTGTCTTTCTTCTTCTTCCTCAACCCATAGTTGTCCAGTCCTGGATATAGGTCTCTCTCATTTGTTTCCATGTCTCCCTGTTCCTAGCTGTACTTAACCAGTTCTTGCCTGCCACCTTCTTAATGTCATCGACTCACCTCTTCTGTGGGCGTCCGATGCTTCGCTTGGTCTGTCTAGGCTTCCAAACTGTTATTTTATGTGCCCATCTATCTTTATCCAGTCTAGCTAGGTGACGGGCCCACTGCCACTTCAGCTTAGCCGCCTCTTGTATTATATCGGTAACTCTAGTTTGTCCTCTGATATCTTAATTTCTAATTTTTATGCGGAGTGATATCCCCAGCATGCTCCGTTCCATTACTCTTTCGGTTGTTAAAAGCTTGTTTGCAGATGCTTTTGTTAGGCAAATATATTTAGTTGAAATTCTGAAATCTGGGATTTTGTATGTTGAACCGTTTAAGCACTATAGCTTTCGTTCCATCTTTAACAGCTACCCTGTATCTAAGTAGTCAATCTCCTTAATTGTACACGAAGTATGTGCAGCCATCATATTTTCAAAGAACTTGTGATCTGCAAATATATGCAATTTAAATCATTTTTAACTAATAGTAATATTGAGTGAATGAAAAGACGAGTACTCAGTGTGTATTTTATTATCAAAATTCAGCTAAGCGCTTTCGGTCATTTGGCCATTCTCAAAGCTGTCCTATACAATTATAATATTCGTAAAATTTGGAAGAACAATTTAAAAAAGTTGAACTTACGTCAATAAAAAATCCTACAACGGTAGCCAAAAAACATCAAATGCATACAATATGATGAAATGATTGATGTTACATCATTATTGGAATAAAATGATTAAAAAGATTAAACATACTCTATCAAGAGGGTGAACAATTATATTTCACATAATGGAACGTCCTATTTAAAATAGTAATATTACTTTTCCGCCAATCCTATCTTCGACGCGAGAAAAGTATTGGTTTACCCCAAAAAAGTTGGAGTTTTTTTATTTTTTGGAGTTATTTTTACGTTTTTCAGTGAGAAAAACACTAAAACGGGTTTTTAAAAAGAAATCATGTGTTTATGTCGTCATTGGCCACTTTTTGTAACATATCATGACACGCCTCCGCAGTTAAATTTACCAAGTTACCGTGAAGAAATGCCAATATTTTTGTATGAATTTATTCTTATTAATATACCTGCCAGCTGTAGAAAATAACGAAATTAAATACTGAATAACCACCTCACTGCTTTGGTCATTCAAAATACGGATACACGCAACACTTAACAAAATTCTTTAATGTCTTGTCGCATAACATCGACACTAAGTTGCCTAGTATATATCAAGTTGTTGGGAGTTGATGGGATACATGTTGACAACATGTAGGGTAAAACGCCAGTAATTAACCATCAGCAAGTGATTGACCGTTTTCGTGAAAAACTGTTAAAAATAAGAATCTCAGGAATATTTCAACAAATATAAAACTATCAATGAATAGCCTTAAGTCCTTTTTCCACCTCCTGCTACTCAAAACGTCCGCTTATAATACCGTTCCAGTTTTTTTGTTGTTTAGATCGGGTCTAACCGCGGGCTGTGCACATTGTGTTAGGAATGGTATTTTTTTTGTTTAGAAGCTCTCCAAAATCAGATAATATTATTCAGCCGTTCTTGCATATTTTTCATTTTTCTTCGTTTCTCAGTGTTCTGATATATGTTTTATTGTTTATGTCAAAAAAATTCCGATTTAATTTATTTTCCGCCAAAATATAACCACTCAAAAACTGATTGGAAATGGATTTATCAATAGAATAAAGTTTAATACCTTTGTAAAAGTTATACATTCCCCTCTAAATGGTTTAGTTTTCGACCAAACTTTTGAGCTCTATAAATGAGATACTAGCAGTTTAAATATGCTGTCAATATTTGGTTCTTTTTTTGGTCATTTACGAAGCACAAACAGGTCAAACACTGAGATTCGTAGCTTGTTTCTGATTTGATAAAGATTTTATCACAATGTTATTTCAAATCTTTATAACTATTCTATTTTACTAAACATCGTTTATAAATATAATTGACCGTAATTAGGTAGGAATAATCACTGTAAAATATAAATAATAAATATTTGGTCAAAGAATAGCCCCGATAGTGATCATTTAATAATAAATTGGAAACATATGTGAAAAATTTCGGAAATATGAATCTGGATACTATTTTTTATTCAGTCAATTGCTATGTCAACGAAGCATAATTATAAATATAGTGAAGGGAGTTGAGAAAATCAAGAAGTTGGGGTTTATCTTATGAAAAAGCAGCCACGTTGTTTAATGTACCAAAGTCAACCCTTACTCTTAAAGAAAAACGTAAAACACCGATGGAGAGGAAAATGGGCCCACCGCCATTATTGAATCCTGTTGACGAGAAACTTTTGGTTGAATGGTTGTTCCATTTAGCAGTTAAAGGTTCTACCGTTACAAAAACCCAGTTATTGGACGGTGTTCAGCTTCTGGCAAAAGGGTTAAAACGGGATAATATCTATGAATTTATGGCTCGAAGGCCAGGGGATACTTGGTTTAAGAAATTTTTATCGCGTCATCCTAAAGTATTTATTCGGTTATCTGAAAATCTAGCTGCATCCATAGCTCGTGTCTCAGAATCCTCGTTGAAACGTTGGTTTTCAGAAGAAAAATCCTATTTGGCCACCAACAATTTATTGCATATATTGAATGATTCTAAAAAAGTTTTCAACTGCGATGAAAGCGCTTTTTTGGACTCCAAAGAGGACAAAGTACTTGCAAGAAAAGGAGAACGAAATATATATAATTTTGTTGGCAACGATGAAAAATAATATTTTACGGCATTCATTACATGCAATGTTGCGTAGTCTGTGCCTATAAACGATTGGCTAAGAAAATTGTCGATGAAGTACACGAAGAGTGGGAATAGGCAGAACGGATAGTGGTTGGATGACAGTGTCGTCTTTTTTGAATATATCGCAAATATAGAACTGTCCATAATTTTATTTGTAGATACGCATGTGTCACATCTTACATTAGCTCTAAGCCAACTGTGCATAAGTCAAGATACAGTGCGTCGGAGGCTAGCAGAAATCAGGTCCACTTCTGACCGTAAACCATCACAAACAGCGTCTTCATTTTGCCCTAGAACATCAAAACTGGGGCAATCGTGAATGGACCCATGTACTGTTTATGGACAAGTCACGTTTCCGTTTATTTTATAATGATCGTCGTAGGAGATGGTATATGCGCCCTGGCGAGGGATATGCGCAATGTAATATTGCAGAAAATGTCGGCTATGGCGGTGTCTCTGTTGTATTATGGGGTAGCATCAGTTTTGGAGGCTCATACAGACCTAATTGTGATTTGGGACGGTCGTTTGACAGCCGACCGCTACATAACAGACATTTTGGAATCTCATGTAATGCCATAAAAGGCTGATTTATAGGAAACGAAATGCTATTAATGTATTATAATACACGCCCACGCGTAACTAGGACAGTGCAAAATTACCTCCTAAAAGTAGATATCCATACTTTGGATTGGCCAGCGCGAAGTCCTGATCTTAACCCGATTGCACACTAATGAAACAATTTGACCCAAGAGGTTAGAGCTTTGCAGCATCCTCCTACAGGTCTAGATGAACTGTCATTCAGACTAACGGAAATACGGGGTCAAATGAATCAAGTTGTAATCAGTGCGTCAAGAAGATATGCAGCAATAATCTTAGCAAGTGGAAGTAACACGCTTTATTAATTTTAAGTTTGTTAACAAATTATGCAATAAAATTTTGGCTTTCCTTCTCGTCCGTCAATTTTTTTATTTTTATGCTTTATTTTGTGCATAAAAACTTTCTTTGACACTGTTAGCCATCATGTTAGACCACTAACGACCCTTCTAATTCTTTTTCTCATGTTGATTGTTTCATTTTCCAAATATGCATTAATTTTGCGGCGTACTGTAGTTTTTAAATCTAAAATAATTGTTTTATGCATCTGGATAAGTCGAAGGGATTTCTTGTTCGAAAATTTTAATGGCCTAAATATTTAGTGGACTATGCACTTCCAACTTCTTTAAATGGCAGTCCAGGTCACTGTGCATGGCATCTAATTCTTGAACACAGCTATGACCTAGATCTTGAAATTTTTGAACAGTGCTCTGTATATCAGAATGCATTTTCAAGAAAAAGATTAGAGCTCCGGACATGTGTGAGTTTTTATTTCGTGCTACACATGCATCTGACCACAAAATCAGTCTGATTACGTTAGGCATTCCTAATAAAAACTTTATTAGAAGAACATACAGCACAATTGCAATATCGCCCAAAAGTTAATGCCATAAAACGCAGAAACCAGTCTTTTTATTGACATCATTTCTAGTTAAATTATAAACAGTAAATTTCTTCTTATAATAGGCCTTTAAAATTGGTGTTTGTGGGGAAGTTAGAATACTTTGAATTCCAAACAAATTAGAGTTGTAGACAGGTAATTTTCACAGACAGAAATATCCCTTAGCTTCCCTTCACGAGCTTCTAGTTTAGCGTTTAGATGCGCCCTATATTTTTCATCAAAATTTTGATGAAATGTTCCTTCCACTTTCTTTATGAATACACATCGCATAAATCCTTTTTTGGAATAAATAACCCAATATTAAATTTATAGTTAAAAATATGGGAGAAGAACTACTTTTTTCTGGTACTACTCTTTTTTCTTGGCACCAGCTATCGTATCGGTAGTACATTTTTGTTTGTGACAACGTCCTCAATAATTATTTTTGCAAAATTATTCTATTATATTGTTTACATAGACTAACTCGGTTCAAACATTGAAAGATTAAAAGGACAAAGTATGTTATCGCCTCACCGTAATATTACTAAACGAATCAGCGTAGGTTTACTTGGTATAGATTGTGTTTCGGACATAGAATATTTAGTTAAAAAACCCATGTAGGAACAAAAAGTGGACATAGAAAACCTGGTTCTAAGGCGACAGAACACCGTTTTCTTTTTTATTGTTGAAAAATACTACTTTATAATGGTATATTTAATATGTGCGGTTAGTAACTTTAAAAGAAATGGCTTGGTCAAACACTGGCAGTAAAATAGTATATTACGTAACATGTGTTTTAAGAAGCATTTTACGCACGAACGGAAAAGTTACGCACAAAGCCGCCTAGCGGCGAGTGCGTAATTCCGTGAGTGCGTAAAACGCGTTACAACACGAAATACGTACTATACTTTACCTACGACCCACTTGTACTTGTATTTATAATATTATTAAGGTATTCAAATTACAAGTAAAAACGTACATCCTCGATGCCCAGCCAAGTTTTATAAAAGTCGCTCCTCAATGCCCAGCCAAACAGCTTAGAAGTTCACCCTCGATGCCCAGCCAAGTTTCGTAAAAATCCGTCCTAAGTAGTATTTACTTTTTATTCAAAATGTATGTAGAATTACCGGAATTGCATAAAATGGCGTATACACCTCTCGACTAAAGTGACATTAATCCCTTAGGTGGATTACTTCCCTCAGAAATCAAACACCACCCGTGGCATTAAATGGGCCACTTTAGTCGCTTGGTATATAATATACTATTGTTTACTAATATGAGATACATTCAGACAGCTGAAAGATGCGGATTGAATGAAACGGAACCAATTATCATATAACTCCAAATAACTCTTAGTATTAAATGCAATCTCATATCTAATAAATGTTATCTACCATTTATATATAGAATAAAATTCAACGTCAAATATCTAAGTAATACATTTTGAATAAAATGATTACGTCTAATGACAGTTGCTAAGTGGTTGCTATGGAAGCCGTGCGATTTACTTTACAGCCGTGCGTTTTGTTGTACCGTGCGTAATAGACGTCTTACATTGATTGCCGACTGTGTGTTTTTGACTACTTACAGAGGTGGTCGTAGGTAAAATCCTTCACAGGTCAATTACTGGCGTTTTGCCCTATCCGGGCGATTGTTAGCATGTCTGTACTAACAGTTGAATTATTGGATCTTTACCCGTGCGTCAATAATATCTGATAACATATTCGTAAAAAAATTGATTTATATTATAAATGGCGACCAGACCTTCAGTATTTTCGTGATGCCTACCTGATGTTTAATAATTATTTTTGACTAGACCAAGAAGTGACTTACCTTGTGATTGACTTAACTGATTTTAATAGAAAAAAGAAAAAGATATGATATAAAAAATATTAAAGCTCAGATGTTATTGAATAAAAACAATCAGGTTATGTACACGTCTCAATATAATCTGAATAAAACTTTTTTTAATTTCGTGTAAAATCAAATAAAAAATTTCAAATCGTAGCAAAGTGCTTTCAACTATCAAGTCACCATCGGTGCTTACCTACAAAGAAGTAAGCCAATAAATTTAATGAAAAGAAAATTAGAATAAAGAAGTAAGATTACTTACTCGTCAAGCAATACTAAGATGAATCCATAAAAATATCCATACAAAGATAAACAGTTGAACATGTTAAAATTTAATTAAAATTTGTTTATATAAAATTAATCCCTTCGAGGTATTGAAAATTAAGATTCCAATATGATGTGGAATTTTCATATTTAATACTTACCAGATAACTCCAAACTCATTTCATTTGATGTAATCAATATGTTCACTAAAATTTCTCCTAAAGAATGTATAACAATTGTAAGAAAATTAGTAGAAGATAAAAATAATAATCCAGGAATAATATCAGATTTCCTTAAGTTATTTGATGTACGTATCAATGAGAATTAATTCATTTTTGACAATACGGTATATGTTCAAAATAAAGGTTTACTAATGGAAAGGCCTATATCACTAATTTTGGCAAACATTCTTATGGACAACTTAGAAAGAATCATTTCTGAATGTAACATTTCAAAAAATATCTTTATATAAGTAGTGAACGATAATTAGGTGTATTTTTTAACAATATTAATAATTCACTCCCAAAAATCAAATTTACATTAAAAGTTGAAGGAAATAAATCAATCTATCTTCTTGATTTTAAAATTCCATGAGTTAATAATGTACTTCATTATTCAATTTACACAAAACCAATACACACTGAATTGACTATTCCAAATAATTCCAATCATCCCATGTTACGTAAATAAGCAGCATATAATTCAATGATACATAGAGTATTTTCAATTCCTATGAAGATAATTTTAATAGAAAAATTAATACAATTAAACAAAGAGCAATATCCAACGGTTATCCATTACATATGATAAATAAATTACTCAATAAAAAAAAGGAAAAACTGGCATTACAACTAATATTTCCTAAACAAGCTAAATAAATAAAAAATTATAAAACTTTCACATATGCAGGTAATATTTGCAATAATATTTCAAAGATAATATCTTTAGCAACAAATACATCAATTTCTTTTAAGACATACAGTAATTTGAGTATAAAATTGTTGAATGTATAAAGAAAAATATCCCCGTTAAAAGAAGTCTGGTATATATAAACTTAAAAGACCAGAATGTAATGCTGTCTATTTGAGTCAAATCCTTAGATTTTTTGAAATCAGATACAGTGAACATTTACGAGCATACAGATTGAAACAACCAGAGAAATCCCACTGCACAAAACATCCACTTGACACCAAATTTTCATTGACACCTAACACAGAACTAGAAGTACTATATTTGTGACAAGAAACAAGACATAGATTTCCTTGAAGAAATTAGAAGACACTCAAGAGACCCACAATATGCAGTCGTCAATGAATATATAAATCTAGGGAATTCTTCACTTTTAAACTGTCTTCTTAAGTAATAATTGCAGAGGTAAGCAGATAGAGCTTTCCTGGTTGTCTATATCATGTCACAGTTATACTGATCTTAAGTGGAAAAAAGATATATAAATATATATATATATATATATATATATATATATATATATTTCTATCAATATATATTAAGTAAATCACAAGGTAGGTCACTTCTTGGTCTAGCCAAAAATAATTATTAAACATTAGATAGGCATCACATGAAATGTAACTTCTGTCATTCTGACGATTGTAGCAATATCGAAAAAATTGTCAACTTCTTAGAATTTTTAAAGTTTCTTCAATATATTGTGGAATTATTTAGAAACAGTCAGTTTCATTTAAAACAGAAATATGAAGTTATTACTTTCTATAATTATTTTATACTTTATACAGTAGGCCTATTTTAGAGTTGTTTTGTTCCAAACTAAAATAGAATTGTAATATGTGTGCTTGGAGGTTTTACATATTCATAGCGACTATTTGTGTGTTTGTAGAAAAAGAGAGAAGTCTGTACGGGCTCAGCGAAGCGGATAAAACCTTAATGTATTAAAGCAGAGCCAATTTGGAATAGAATAATGTAGATCGTATCTCTTAAAACTATTCCATTTATTAGTTTATTGAGTCCGGGTTCGCATCGGTTAAAGCGTCTCTGCTGGAACTTTCTCGCTTTGTAATTTTAAGGATAAACTCACTGATTAAACTGAATTCGTTAATGAAATTAACCTTTCTAAAAATCGTATAATCTCAGAAACTAATTTGAAACTAGTATTTCCATTCACGATTTATTCCTAACTAATTGGTATTTTCTACAGAAATCTAATTAAATTCGTTTTAAATAAACACGTTTGCGATTGCAATGAAGATTGATAAGTATTAGATAACAATTGTTGAGAAGATTAAATGTAATTAAGAAATTGAATGACGTGATCAAATAAGGGAATACGATATTTTGTCTAGAACAGTTTGATAAATTATATTGCTTTCAAAATATATTTCTCAAGAAAAACGTTCAAATTAGATGGTTAAATAAGGGGAATTTGACACCTTTATTTCGTAAAGCTGCAGTTTAAAAACCTTTAAACAAATAAAATCGCATATATTTTACTACTATAAACCGACGCAAATAGTCGCTATATGGAAAAAGCGGAATAGCTTAATTATAGCTTACATTTCCAAAGTTTGGTAAAATGAATGATGTTATGTTTTTTTAGAGTTACGTTCATCCATTCTGAGGTAAGATTTGTTGAAAGAAATAAGTATATGAGAAAAATATTGATGAATGGAAGCTTTCTCGACCAGTGTCACTTTTAGTTTAGAAACTTTCTGATTGAAATGTCGAGTTTACAATTCAAAAAGACGCGGTCTTAATGCGGAAGTTTCTCTTTTCAAGGATAGGGATTTTCACAAAACTGATGTCAAAATTGTGTGTGTGTAAGGAAATATTTGGTTGTGATATTAAATTCAAGTCATTACTGGAAAGGTCCTGAAAAATTGTTAAGAAAAAGCTTCATGTTCATATGGTAGATACCTTCGCTTTAGTTTCATTAAGGTTCGATACTAGGCAGTGCCGGATTAACCACGTAGCAAGAGTAGCAATTGCTACGGACCCCGCGCGAGAGGGGGCCCCGCACTTATATCTGCCTGAGCGTAATTTTTTGAGTGAAACTTATTAAGATGTGGTATGTTGAATATTTTTGATGTCACAAAATGTGAAACGTTACAGCTTTTCCTACTAAGATAATCCACGTCAGACACTCGGTACCCGACTATTTCCTTGGCGTAAATAAAACGCCGTATTTCATACGCTAAACGCACAAGTTCTACAAAAAGTTGCTTTAGTCGCATCAACACCTGCGAACTGTTGGGAAAGTGGTACGACAGGACGGATCGGGATGCGGTTTCCTGCATTCTCTTCCAAAAACGATTATCACGAAATGTGGGGCGGTAGATTTTCCCTCCCACCGAAAATTGCATTGCTGCAGGCCAAAGTGCACGCGAAAAATGCATTATCTGGGAGGCCTTTTGGAAGATTTTCAAATTTGATAAATAAGGGTCAGAACTGGCCCGCATCGGGTACTCGGGGGTTTTCGAGGCCGCTGATCACGAATATAATGTTCAAATTGACCTCCGAACACCTGGTGCACCAGAACCTGACCACAAACGTCATCTCCGGGGGTTTTCCTGACACAATCAAAGAAGGTCAACCAAAATCTTTTTGGGTTTTTTTTTGGCACGCTGAATCCAAATCTGCTATCGGCGAACACCCCACTGGCACCTGGTGCACCGAAACCCGGGCTAGAACGTCATCTCCCAGAGTTTTCTTGAGAAGAGTGCCAAAAACCACCCGAAAATCATAAGAGGGCAGTTGCGTGGAGCGGTGGTCCCGAATTTCACGTCGGAAACAACCCCCCGAACACCCGGTGCGCCACAACCTGACTCTAAACGTCATCTCCGGGGGTTTTCCTAACACAATCAAAGAAGGTCAACCAAAAGTCATTTTGGGTTTTTTTTTGGCCCGCTCAATCCAAATCTGGCATCGGCAAGCACCCCACCGGCACCTGGTGCACCGAAACCTGGGCTTGAACGTCATCTCCGAGAGTTGTACAGATACGACCCCAACAAACTCACATTTATTAATGTGTAACTCTCGCTTAGGGCCCTCGAAAAAGTTGTTCCAGTGCTGCAGGAACAACGAGAATAATTTCCCCCCAGATCTCCAAAGCATGCTGAGCGGGCCTTTCACTTTCTCACGAAGCGCAGATCGAGCAGCTGCCGGCATGCACAGTCAGGAGAAACATGTGTTCATTTTTGGAGCATTTATGTTGCCACGAGATATATTTAATAATAACAAATAGTTCTGTGAGTGATATTTTTTGGGCATATCAGTCAGGGACATTTCTCATGCATATCTGTGAATGTTTATTTATTTATCATCTATATCTCAGTCAACGATAACTCACAGTTTTGCATATCTCTTCATTGGAGAGGTAATTCATCAGTGGAGGTCTCATCATAGAAACATATCCATAATCAGGGTGAGTTCCCCATAACTTTTACAATTTACTGGAAATTTGGTTTAATTAATTGGATATAATTGGTTTGGACGTGAAATTCGGAACCACCGCCCCGCAAAACTGCCCTATTATGATTTTTGGGTTGTTTTTGGCACTCTTATCAAGGAAACTCTCGGAGATGAGGTTCTAGCCCGCGTTTCGGTGCACCAGGTGCCAGTGGGGTGTTCGCCGATGCCAGATTTGGATTCAGCGGGCCAAAAACCCCCCAAAATGATTTTTGGTTGACCTTCTTTGATTGTGTCAGGAAAACCCCTGGAGATGACGTTTAGGATCAGGTTGTGGTCCACCAGGTGTTCGGGGGGGTTCTTTCGGACGTGAAATTCAGGACCACCGCCCCACATAACTGCCCTCTTATGATTTTCGGGTGGTTTTTGGCACTCTTCCCAAGAAAACTCCCGGAGATGAGGTTCTAGCCCGCGTTTCGGTGCACCAGGTACCGGTGGGGTGCTCGCCGATGCCAGATTTGGATTCAGCGGGCCAAAAAAAAACCCAAAATGATTTTTGGTTGACCTTCTTTGATTGTGTCAGGAAAACCCCCGGAGATGACGTTTAGGGTCAGGTTCTGGTGCACCAGGTGTTAGGAGGTCAATTTGAACATCATATTCGTGATCAGCGGCCTCGAAAACCCCCGAGTACCCGATCCGGGCCAGTTCTGACCGTTATTTATCAAATTTGAAAATCTTCCAAAAGGCCTCCCAGATAAAGCATTTTTCGCGTGCACTTTGGACTACAGCAATGCAATTTTCGGTGGGAGGGAAAATCTACCGCCCCACATTTCGTGATAATTGTTTTTGGAAGAGAATGCAGAAAACCTATTCCGGTCCGTCCTGTCGCACCACTTTCCCAGGTTCATCCCTATTTCCGCAGGCGTTGACGCGACTACTTGTATGAACGTGTAGCATTTCAGTCGGCCTGATAATCAGCTCTACAAAAAGTCTGACTTATGCAAGCACTCTTACCCGACACTTAGTGTGGATGTGTAACAGAATTGTAATGGCTCGATTTAAATTGTGAAAATTATCTATTTATTTGTGAGAATAACAGTTTACATTATTTTTAGTATACTTTAGTAACCATATACCAAAAATCTATTTTCTAGAATATTAGTATATCGAGTTATAGAAGTTATGACTAATAAAATAATTTATTACTTCAAGAGAGATTTCCTCCACTTTTTTCGTAACCATTTCGTAATCCTGATATAGTATTGAAAAAAATAATTTGTGTCGTATCACCAGTTTTCGATTGTTAGTTTCCTATCAAAATTATTCTAAATTGCCAGAAAATCTTATCTCAGGCTTTTTGTACTTGTTCGGGCCTGACAGCGCCTATAGTATTTAACTACACTATTAAGTAACCACAAAATTGTAACCTATAGATAGCAAATAAACGTATTGAGTATTGAATTATTTTTTTACCACTTTATACTTTAGAACCTATAGCAGATCAAGGGCTCTTTGCAGGAATTTGCTACGGGCCCCGCACTTGCTTAATCCGGCACTGATACTAGGAGTCGTAGACAGTTGACCTAAAGAAACTAAAGTGACAGAAAGCTCATAAACATATTCTAAAACCAAAAATTTATTCTAACTAACAATCGTACAGATCTGTAAGCAATAATATTTTTTGTATAGAAAGTAGTATTACACCTGGTCGAAATCAACCAACCAGCAATTTTGTCTTATCCTAAAGTATACATATAATCAAATTAACTGTATCGACCCTTACTTCGTGGAATCTGCTCATATTAGTGTTTCAAATGAAACTCACGGTTTCTAGTTAATTTCACAATATAATAAAAGTTATTGAAAATTCTAAAAAATTGACAATTGTTTCGATAAATCAATATCATCGTCAGAATGACAGAAGTTACATTTAATTTGCTGCCCACCTGATGTTTTTTAGTTATTTTTGGCTAGAACAAGAAGGGACCTACCTTGTGATTGACTTAATATATGTTAATAGAAAAAAGAAGAAGATGTGATATTACAAATATTGAAGCTTAGATATTATTAGCCCTATGGTGATATCCTGGATATCATTTTTCCAATTAAGATCAGTACAACTGTGGAATGATATAGAAAGCCAGGAAAACTATATCTGCTGATCTTTGCAATGATCACTTAAGAAGACAGTTTATTAGTGGAGAACTCCCTAGATTTAACTGTTCATTGACAATTTCATATTGTGTGTTTCTTAAATGTCTTCTAATTTCCAATTCTTCAAGGAAATCCAGTTTTTATTTCTTCTCACAAATATGCAGCACGTCTAGTTTTGTGTTAGGTGTCAATGAATGATTGGTGTCAAGTAGATGTTTTGCGTAGTGGGATTTATCTGGTTGTTTTAATCTGTATGCTCGTAAGTGTTCATGAAACTAGAAGTGCTGCATATTTGTGAAAAGAAACAAGAACTGGATTTCCTTGAAGAATTGGAAATTAGAAGACATTTAAGAAACCCACAATATGAAGTTGTCAGTGAACAGTTAAATCTAGGGAGTTCTCCACTAATGAACTGTCTTCTTAAGTGATAATTGTAAAGATCAGCAGATATAGTTTTCCTGGTTTTCTACATCCTGCACAAATATACTGATCTTAATTGGAAAAATGATATCCAGGATATCACCATAGGGCTAATAATATCTAAGCTTCAATATTTGTAGTATCACATCTTCTTTTTTCTATCAACATATATTAAGTCAATCACAAGTTAGGTCACTTCTTGGTCTAGCCAAAAGTAACTATTAAGCATCAGGTAGGCATCAAATGTAATGTAACTTCTGTCATTCTGACGATGATATTGATTTATCGAAACAATTGTCAATTTTTTAGAATTTTCAATAACTTTTATTATATTGTGGAATTAACTAGATAACGTGAGTTTCATTTAGATCACTAATATGAGCAGATTCCACGAAGTAAGGGTCGAGACAGTTAATTTCCTACAATTTATGTCAAAACCTTTCTTTTCCTAAAATCAATAGTTTCGGCGTACGAGCGTCGTAAACTATTATAAATCCTAGCTAACGCGTAATATTTAATTTAAACTGCTCATATTTGTGAATTGTAAAATATAAAAATTATACTAAGGTTAAATATTGTACTGTAGATTGAAAACCCGACTGACTGTGGTCTGTCTCCGCGGGTATAAAGGAATGCGTCCCTTCTGTGTCAGGCCCCTCCTTCCCCTTCTAAGAAACATCTGACCCTAGCGGAGCTCAATCTAAAGATTTAGTCGTCATCAGTATGTTTATGATTTCAAAATGTCGGTTGCATTTATAGAGCCACGGCTTCTGATGAATTAAACTGTTTTATTTGTGGTGATACATTACAAGAAAGTGATTTTATTGAAGTGAAGGAAAAAGTATTTGAAACTTTTCGTAAGTCAAATGTTAAAAGAAAAGACAATAAATACAAACTTTTGGTGGGATTATTATCGATAATGGTTCACGATGTGTGTCGAAAACGATATAATAATGAGAAGCTAATCGCTGCAGCTTTGAGTAGGGGAAGCAATGGTACGACTTCTCAAGTACAACTGCGATCTACGCGTCCAACGTTCTCATTGAAGAATCATTTTTTTTGTGTGCTGCTGAGATAACAGCAGAGTTTATATCTAAGCAAAAGCAGACTCGTTTAATTGACCGTAATATTGTGTAGAGTGTGCGTAAATTATCGATGAAAAACAGTATTTCCCAACTTGTTCAAGCTCGTAATGATGATTGTGACCAAGCAATCGATGAACGTCTTAGCAGGTTGATGATTTAGTCGCAGCCGGTGCACAATATCACAATTCTTGCATGAAGAAATTGTACGAAACTTCCCCGATTGAAGAAATAAAAAAAAAGATCTGTAGGCAAGCCAGATTGATCCTGCGATGCAGTAAATTTATTCATATCTCGAAGAAAATTCCGAAGAATGTCATTTTTCTATGGACGAACTGATGACCAAAATTGAAGGTTATTACTGTCCACACTTCAAAACAGTGAAAGGACAACTGTTAAATAAATCTGGTGATGATATTTTAATTGCTATCACTGTCAATAAGGCGCCCGTGGTTTGCTTTCGAAGTACAGGGTTTACATTATTGACAGTCTGGTACAATAAAAAAAGTGACAACAAGATAGAATACCGTAAGCGTATTGTAAAGGCAGCAGCAGTAATTGTTACAGAGGATATTCGGTCTAGGGTGTACGAGAAAAAACATTATCCTCCATCAGACATCTTTTTGCGAATTTCCTGGATGGTATAATTTAAAAAAATAACGCGCCTTGCTTGACAAATGGAAGAAAAATAGGGTTGCTCTTGCCCTTTATATTATTAACAAGGATAAATGAATTTGTACAGACGTGTGTAATATTTTTTATTAAATTCACCCAAGCGCTTTCGACATTACGTCATCATCAGGGCTTTCGTCAATCGGTCCAGAGACGTATTAAAATTGTAAACCAACAACAAATTACAAATATTTACACATATATCAAATTAAAATCGATACTACACAAACCATGTCGACCAACTGTTGTTTTGTTGTTTGTTTACAATTTTAATACGTCTCTGGACCGATTGACGAAAGCCCTGATGATGACGTAATGTCGAAAGCGCTTGGCTGAATTTAATTAAAAATATTACACACGTCTGTACAAATTCATTTATCCTTGTTAAAACAAGAGTGTGTACACTCCATTTTTTTGATTTTTAACATTAAATTATTGCTGCAGCAAGGCCGAAATCTTTTATATCATGGGTTTAGGTCGGAGTAGCAGTATTTTTATCTCAAAAATATGGATCTCGACGATTGATTGATACTTTATCTTCTCTTGGATTTTGCTCTTCGTACACCGAAGCAATGCTGTTCGAAGTGTCATCTATAATGCGCTTACCAATGAATATCGATGATCAGTCGTTTTCAGAGTTTGTTTTCGACAACGCCGATTTCAACACGCAGACGTTAGATGGACACTTTTCATGCTATGGGTGGTATCCATTGTATAATACCCAAAAGTGCTATTGCTCCCGACCAAAGTATTGAACGAATAAACTAGATGCCGTCTGCAAAAGTCGTCGGTAATTTGATGCCATTGAATTAAAAACATTTACGAAGATAAACCATTTAGGTATGAAAACAATAACGATTCAAAACCTTGGTAGCATTCGTGCGGTATTCGTGCAGTTTCTAACTTATTGTGGCTGTATGGAAAATGGATTGACCTGCCTAACATACCTGGATGGAGTGGGTTCATGGAACAAGCGACAGCAGAGCTGCCGAAAAATCATTTATTGTGTGCTTGTCCTTCATTAATGTTCCACCGAGTGATTATGACACAATTTTGACTGCTCTCTTATTTGCTTCTGAGAAATGTGAGTTATAACATCAGCATACTTGTTACATCACTTTATACCAGACCTTATATTTTAAAGCGCGAAAATCATTTCTTCGTCTGATGAGAATTCAAAATTGAATAATATTGTCGTAAGACTCGGTGTATTCCATTTGTTAATGTCGTTCATGGGATCTATCAGATACACAATGACTGGAAGTAGATTAAAAGAGCTCTTTAACACTATTTACGCACTGAATTCAATTGAAAAAGTTATGGCAGGACATGTGAATTCACGTGCAGTAAGAACGCGAATGCTGACTCATCTTTCAATTGCTAAAATAGTCCTGCAATGGATCGATTTGACATCTGATCTCAGTGCAGAATTAGATAGAATTTCATATAATTTCGACATGTTAGGGATACTTGAAGCGGACTAGGAAGAATGCTGCAAAGAATTTGCTGATAAATTGGAGAATGAATTGATTAAACTTGAACAACGTGGCGCTACAGCGAAATTATGGGTTCAATATTTTCGGATTACACTTTTTAAAAAATTCATTGAGGCAGAAAGGATGGGAAACTGAAATTTACATCTTGACCGTCCAGAAAATGATACCTTACTTTTATGCCAGTGGTAATTTCTTATATGCAAACTATTGTCATTTATATTTGTAAGACATGCTCAATTTGAACGAAAGAATGACAGCTGAAGAATATGAACTATTTACAAGTAAAGGGTATTTCACAATTAGACGTTCTGATAAATTTTGGTGTGGTACGGGGTCAGATATGACAATTGAGTAATCGTTAATGAGGACGATGAAATATCTTGGTGGGCTTACTCATGGTCGAGGAGTCAAGGAAGGCGTGCTATTCAAGTGGAGTTTAGGAATGGCATTTCTGTACCATGTTTGTGACGAAGTTTGAGAAATTTTTCGACTTAGATTTTTCCAGTTCCGAGCCGCAACTCGAAATAAGAAGCTCACGGGTTAAACGTTACAATGATGATGTGAAAAATTGATAGATTGGTTGCCAATCATCCACCTTTTCCAGAGTTGAAGGAAATTATGTCAATAAGCACTGGAATTATTGGAGATGAAAAAGTAAACTGTCACATATCTCAAGAAATTGGTAGTGCTGGAATTTCTAAAATCATTGGCAGTGATTTCTATACCGTAAAATTTAAACGGAATGACAGATTAAAATCAGTTTGTGTTATGAATACAGGTATTTGTATAGAAAACGACATTTTCCCGATTAATCCTTTGTTAATCTTCCAAACACGAACTAGCTCCATTTCCGTTGTCCCTTTCAATGATGAAGGTATGCGCGAATGTATCAAATCCAATATGTATCAGGCAATTGAGCAACATTCTGGTGATATAAATTTTTAAAATACGATGTACTCATCGATGGAGGATAATTATTACACCGAGTCGTTTGGCAACAGGGCAAATCGTTTTCATCTATTTGCAATAAATACATTAACTACGTCTGATCGCATTATACCTCCAATGCCACTATCGTATTTGACGGATATCCAGAAGATGTAGCAACCCGTAGTACCAAATATGTAGGATGATCCCGACAATCACGAAACTTCATAGACATTCTTTTTGGCGAAACAATGATGCGAACTGTGTCACAAAGTAAATTCCTAGGTAATGATGCGAACAAGAATCGCCTCATTGGAATCTTGAAGACAAAATTTAAAGCCGACTACTTCATGGTTAAACAAGCCACCGAAGATGCAGATAGGTTAATAATGAATACCGCAATAAGCGTTTCATCGGTGTTTGATTTTGTAGTAGTTGTCGGTGAAGATGTACATCTCCTCGTTCTTTTGACGGCGCAATCAACGCATCCAAACATATACATCCTCAAACCAAGAGAAGGAATAATTTCTCGACAAATATACTCCATAAATAGAATAAAAGATAAAACAGCCGCAAATCATATTTTATTTTTGCATGCCTTTAATGGTTGTGATACCACATCAGCATTATTTTATCAAGGAAAAATGAAATTTTTTGAAGTACTCCAAAAAAAACCCTGATTTAAACGAGATTATCGAGGTATTTAAAATTCCAAATGCTGATCTAGAAGTCATTGCTAAAGCTGGAGAACGTTTCCTCATCGAATTATACAGTTACAGTGATGTGAAAAGTCGTGAAAGTATATCTTTAAATAATTATAGATATACATGCTTCAGAGCATCAGCATATAAATGTGAATCTTATATTGCGTCGCTACCACCAACAGAAGCAGCAGCACGACAACATTTGTTTCGAACTTATCACCAAGTGCAGCAGTGGTATGAGAACGAACAAAATGTTGAACAATGGGGATGGAAAAAGAAACAAGACCGGGCTCATTCCTGTTATTACATTTGAGCCTCTTGCTCCGGAAAACTTGCTGGAACTTATTTCTTGCAACTGCAAGAAAGGTAGTCAAAAAACTTGCGGATGCAGAAGGCAGGGCTAAAGTGCTCCGTTTTGTGCACGAACTATGGTGGTTATTGCGATAATTCGCAATTTCCATCACAATATAGCAAGGAAGAAGGAGAAACGGACACTATTCTCGAGCAAATAAACGACAAAATCGAGAATGAAGGTGACATTGATGAAACTGATGATCCCATCGCCAATGATGCAGAAGAAACTTCTGTCTTTGATATTTCTATCAGTACTGAAGACGATGAAAGCACAACACCTGCTCCGTCAACAACAATGAAGCGACGAAGATTGAACTAAATTTGGAACTAGTGAGTCAGATGTAGATTACGCCTACTGGGGATACCACGATAAAAAACGCGCCGCTTTCTCTACCTCATGGTGGTGTGGAAATGAGTATTTCTGCCGAAACGTGTGTTGAACTACATTTTACGGCGTTCGTACGACGAAACTATTGATTTAAAAAAAAAGTTATGACATACATTGTAGGAAATTTTCTCTAGAATTATTTTGTAGGGATATATGTTTCCTATAAAATGAGTCGGAAAGGAGTTAAATAAAAAAACTTCTTTTAGGCGCCGTTTTTCCAATATGACGGCGCGAGCGGCAAATATACGTGGTGACAAAGTTACAATTCGGTAAGAGCACGTCAAATCCATAGAATTGCTAATTTGAAAAGCTCCCGGAAGACTTTCCAAGTAAAAATACCCAATGACTGTACTATGATTCGAAATGTGAAATTATATGTTCAATAGAATTCACAAAACATTTGTTCTGAATGAAAGAAATTACTACCTTTTTTGTATTCCGAAAACGATAGTCCGCGCTGAATAACTTTTGTTATGCATTTAAAATTCATCTGAACTTTTCAACTTTTATGGTCGAAAAATATCCTTAGTAATAAGAATTTCATTAAACCATTTGTAAAAATATCTATTTGATTTTATTGATGGCATTATCTGAAAAGGGTTTTGGGTAGCAAATATCTATTGAATATTTTCTCTATATTTTGTACGCATGGCCGACTTGATGAATTCCAGAAAAAGTGGATTCCCGTATTTCTAGTTTGAGGGGGGGCTTACGAATCTTCTTCTGAAAAATATCCTATTTCAAACGACAGTATTGAATGTTTCTTGTAGTGAATCGGTTCAGCTTAGTTGTATCTCAGTACCTTACTAAAGTAAAGCAAGTGTTTTATTGCCGCTCAAGTATCTCTCGGCAACTAAATTTGTAGACACGTATGTTAGTAAGTCATTGGTAGCAAATTTTCGCAACAAAAAGAACCAGTGAAAAATTATATTAAGTGTATAAAAAGTACTTTGTGTATATATTAATAATGTCCGAATTCGATTTTATTTTATAAACAATCTAACAACTGGAAATACCGTGCATTAATTATCAATGCACGTGCAATACTTAACAGGGGTTCTCATTATCTTACTTTTCTGCTACAACCTATATAAAAAAATATGATACTGGAATTAAGAAGCAAATTGATGGTAAAATGTCAATTATATTTACCACAAAGTTGAGAAGTTTATTAATTAGAAAGCTCATTATTCACGAGCCTGATACAAATTAGTTTTAACCAAGTTCAAAGTAGTTTTAAATGTGGACCCTTTTATGCTTGGAAGCTTCACAAGTTTCCACTACTCATTTTAATTATTGAAAAGATATTTACCTGAAAATACATTAGAACTAATCTCTTAGCGAAATTAGGCTTCTCAAACTCAAAAATTTGCAGTCGGCAATTGTTCTCCAACCAATTCATTTATTTGAAAAAGTATTCATTATTCATTCATTAACAATGTAAAAGAGACCTTTCAAATTTGGCTTAAATAATGTATAGAAGTTCAAACAATTTGATTATTGATTTATTTCCCTCAGTTTTATTATTTCTAGAGTGATGAAATTATTCTGTCATTTATAAGAAAACATAAATTCTTGTCAATTCAGTCATCTACTCTTCTTCTCATTCCTTCGTATAATGGCATTTGCAACCTATTTCTCTATTCAAAATTGTTATTTTGAATTTATTATAAGAATATACAGCGTACGTCTAAATTGAGGAGAAGTGAGTCCATCCCTAAAAGGCAGTGAGAAAAATTGAGCTTAGTAGCATGATCAAACTACAATGCTTTTGTATTGTATTATAACTCACGGAGGTAGGATAATTCGGTTAATCCACCCACTGAGTATGCAACTTTATACACACTTCTGTATAGTTGGTTGCATAAGGGAATTAACTACGGGTTTCAAAATTACTTAAGCATATTCTGGAATAATGGGATTTGAATAATTAAATGGGTGTCAAGAGTAATATTTGTATTTATCTTTTTCATGTAATTCAACTAATACACGAGTATTTTATCGTTTTATGTGGAGATTTTATTTGATTGTCAGTGGTAACACTGATCGCATATGTCAAAAGTAACGGGAAAGTAAATTGGAATCACTTGTCTGATACTTTTCGAGTTGTGAGGTCGAGTGTCAAGTATGACAAGTCGGAAGTATAGAAAATGGCCGGTGGCACATGGTTTATACCATCTATTTTCGGGACTATTGTGGTGAAAAGCTCTTGGTAACAAGGTAAGATTTCGTCTTGCACGTATAATTTCACACAATAGACAACTTATTTTTAGGGTTTTTCTGTAGAGCATAGATTTTTTACATACATTTTTTACACATGCTTTTTGCCAAATGAATATGGTTTAAACAGTTTTTTATGGGTGATGGTAATCTATGATAGATATGATGATCATGTCAAGATTTTAAGAAGACTCATGTTTCGGATGTTTCCTTTATGGGATATATTTTCGTAGAGATAGCTGATAGACTATAGTACTACGTTCATGGTATTAGAGACGTGTCGTATCTCGGATGGCGTTAGCGTTACAGAGCGACAAGAGCTCGTGATGGCGTTTCACTCCATGGGACGATGCTGGACTCATGTTTGTTGGTGACAATTGCGGGACGATTCCATTATGGACAACGATTCTTAACTTAACGATAACATTAGAAACTATTGAAAATTTCAAATTTAACCAACTATTGATAACTGATTATCAGTTTGTAATTAGTGTCGGTTACCTTGTATTTATTGGAACAGGTTATTACACCGTCTGTTCAAGGTACCCTTAAATTTCATTAAACAGATTCATTGGCAATATAACGTGTTATTTCATTCACAAACGTAAAGGCGAAACAATGTAAATAACATATTTGAAAAGTCATAATTGCTAATTTATTCACTATTGGTTACTTGATTAATCAGTAAGAGTTTCTTGAATGTCCTACTAATCAAGTGGCGCCTAAAAAAATACAGGACCAGTTTTCAAATATTCCTAACTAAACTCACGACCTTATGCTCTCTGGTGAATAGCGAACCATCGGCATTGTAACCTCACCTCATGTAGTAGCAACAACAAGGTAAGGTTACAGCTTTAATTTTTTTTCTCAAATTTAAGTGAAGCTAGACACATAGTAGCTTGAAATTTTTTAATTACCATGCACTCTCGAATGACTAACCTATGTTAGTTTTTGAACATTCCTGTCACATTATACGGGGGAGAAATTAGCATTCATTACCTTATTTAACCCTTAATTACTCGCGCTGGTGTATTTCATACACTTCTGCTTTACCCAGAAAAGTCCACCTCATGCTCCACTGCAGCTTGAGGTTGAACGTGGAATATCACCTCAGAAACACAAACTAAAGCCAACGCGCAAGCGAAGATATTTCGCCTCCTAAAGAGGCCAAGAATCATGGGACCTTGCGGGAAAACACCTTCACCCAAGCACCGCCACGGAGGCTACACCAAAAAGAAGGCCAGAAAGGCCCGTGCCCATAGTAACGCAGCCGCGCATTTAGACCCTTCGCTGATGAAGATGCCTTGAGGCATCTCAAGGTAGTGATAATAGATAAGGCTAACACATACGGTAAAGTTAGCGCCGAACGGGTCATTATTTTCAAAAAGAGGGCAATGGAGGAGCTGGATAAGCTGATATTGACCACCTCCAGCAGCCTAAGCAAGGCAGCAACATTTAAGTCGTGGACTCACTCTGGTGAGATAATCAGGGTAGTAGGCGATGACTCTCGGGAGCTAAACTGGCTTACAGTGGCAACTAAAAATCTCAAGCCAGTGGAGGATGCAGCGCTGGCTGTCGTCAGTCTTGACAAGCTGTCGAAGCTCACCAAAGCCTCTCTTTGCATTCTAGAGGATAGTGCTACAGCCACCTCTAATAATTCGGAGAGAGTGCTGCGGAAGCTAAAAACGCAAATTCGGAGGCGGGTGGTGCGCATTCCATCACGGGACTAAGGAGATCCCCCTGGTACACCTGTTCGTCTTCGGCACAGGAAATGAGGACATGGCTATCCTAAAGAAGAGGTCGATGAGGCTACGCTCCCGCATTCGCCTCATTGGTAAACATAAAGGCCGTCTCCGGAGCCATAAAGGTCATGTCCCCTCTGACAGACGAGGAGGTGGAGACCAATTAAGTAAAAAAACATTTATTGCAACCTCTAACACAGAAAAGAGGCAACGGCAATAGTATGTCGCTGCCTTGACGTACAGGAGGATGCAATAGAATTAATCCAAGAACATTGGATAATTAAGACCAAAATAGTAAGACTCAGTTCTCTATACGGCTCACTCACTAGCTTACCAAGCAACAAACAACCTAGGACTGCAATATACGTTTCCAGGAAAATCAAAGCCATCACGATGACAGAATTCTGCACCTCATATTTAACTGCGGTTGAAGTGGAATACCTATTGGGACGAGACAACATCAGGGCACTGATCCTAGGCATCTATCTACCGTCCCTCCAACGCAGCCACAATACCACCCACACAATAAGACAAAATAGGATCTAGTTATCCACTGCCTCAACCAGAAAGTGAGGCTTAGGTGATTTTTGAGCATCTTAAATAAATGCACGGAGCAAACTTCCATTAACGCCGATAGGCAAGCAGTTATAGACATCACGATCGCAACAGCAGATAAAGATCTTTGCACTAGACTCTTAGAAGGAGCCTTGCGTGACGAGGAGGTTTTGAACCCGTGCACTAATGAAGAATTGGGATGATACGCAGTATCCTTGCAAAATATGTAATTTGTGCGTATAAAAAATACTGCCTGATAAAGATGGTCCAGGATGGTGGCACAGCTTAACAAAGCAAAACGTACCAAACTCAGAAAGGACTAGGATCTATACCAATCAGACCTCACAGAGTTCAAGAAAGGCTGCAGACAAAAGCTGGGGGCGGCATATTGCTTATAAAAAAATTTGTGTAAGAACTCAAGTTACTCTATCAAATCTTTACAAACGTGGTGCTTGAAACGAACAAAATTGAGTGAAATTTCAATATTTTCACAAAAAATTTGTTTTTCTCACATTTTGTCCATGAAATGAATGAAATTGAGCGACATTTTGATTATTACATAAAAAATTAATGTTGTTCATGGTCGCATTCATAAAAAGTTCAGCCATAAAGCGCTGCATCGCAGTTACTCTGTTACTGAATGGTCATGTCAGAAAATGATAGAAAGTTTCATGCTTTTTGCTATAACATTGAATACTTTATTTATTTACTGAGTAATAGCTAAGGAAAAATGAGTATGTTGGTTGAAGTACTACGCTATGAAGCTGGTCATCAATTTATATAGGAATTATAGGATCGGCCACCTCGAAATGATCCAAATCTATTTTTTACTATATCCCGATTTATTCACAGCGTTGACGCATTAAAAATGTATGCTCAGCCATTGCAGCAAAATACGCTCAATTTCGTAGGTTCGGTCAATCGTTTCAGGACAGTGCTGCTCCGTGAATGCAGCTCATGAAACGAACAAAATCAGGAATTTTGATATTTACACAAAAATTCGATTTTTCTCACATTTTGTACATGAAAACTAATTTCGATATTTTCACAAAAATCATCATCTGTAAATTTAATGAAATATTTTGTTAAATGGATTAATATTTGTTGGCGTATATTATTTCATTCTTCACCTACTTCGAAGGCGATGCAAATATTTTGCAGCATTTATACCTAAATATTTTGAGTTTCAGCGTCAGATTCACACCCATTTTCGATAAATAGTTAGTTCTACATCCTATTAGGGCACGGAGGAAATGAAAACAATACTGACATGAGTTTCCTTAAAGACTTTTTATAGGATTAACTGTTTCTATTCTTTTGGAATAGAGTTTAAATAATCCAAATCCTAAATATTTTGAACAAACAGACGTTTTGTAATAATGTCACTTTGGATATTTGGCAAATTTATAAAAATACGTATCTCATATTTAATTTTGCAATTTACTGTAGATGTACTCACCATCATAGTAATCCGAATGATTGGATTTAATGGTTGAACACTCTCTTGCCTTTTGGTCGAGCACGTCCAACACATCGCTTAAGAAAGAGGGTTGTGACATTTCATTCAATCATTTACTCTGTCCAGTTTGAGATAATTCACTAAATATGTCACACCAACTATACTTTGAGTACAACAATTTTGAATATTGTGATAAATAATAAAAAACGAATTTTCATTTATCAGGAAATTTATAGTTGATACTAACAATAACATTGCAAGAAAAATGAAGCCGCATATTTTTCGTGAAAATAATATATCATCAAGTCAAGCTATAACATTTTTTTAAACTGTATCCTTCCATCGCCACAAAAATATCTACATATTAGTGAACTGAAATTTTTTTATCCACTTTGATAAAAACATTATTCCAATGGCAGAACACGAAACTAAACTACGAATGAACAATTACGACTGTTTATATCAAGCCAATTAACTGAAACAAAAACATACATTCTAATTAAAACGACTTGTTTTGTTTTGTGAACGGAACTAATACTATTGATCAAGTTAATTTATTTTTTTTGATAGAATGTTTTTAAAAATGAGCTGATAAGTCCCAGTGATGTAACTGGAGAATAATCCTAGAAGGATATTTACTCTGTTGATATCGATGTTAAATTCCTTTGGTTAGTAACTGAAAACTCAAATTACTATAATACTGTAGTCTATTTAATATTTTTATGGGGGAAATCAGTTCATACATGTAATGAAGTAACTAATTGATTTTGGTTAAGAAGTTATTCTGTGGAACTGGAATAAATTAGTATATATTATTTGCAATCTTATTTCTCAGCTTCACACCATTCCTGGATGTAAGCCTCATCTATGCTTTTCCTATTTTTCCTGTTGTCTGACTCGCTTTTCTCAGTTTCTACTCGCCGTTTTTCTAATATCGTCCACCTAGCTGCGTTGGGATCTATCTTGACATCTCTTTGTTTCTCGTTGTCTCCATTGGAGTATCCGTACTGTCCATCCTTCTGGGAAAACTACAGATCCCTCACAAAGATATATAGGGCATTTTGGTTTAGGCGCCAGAAACTATAGAGATACACTATATGCCAATTTCATAGAAAGGGAAAAGCTCTACCTGATGAACACCTTCTTTCGGAAGAACGAAAAGCGAAAATGGACTTGGAGAAGTCCAGAAGGAAAAACCAAGAACGAGATTGATTTTATCATCTCAAAACATATAATCCAGGACGTAGACGTGATAAATCAATTTACTACTGGAACCGACCATAGAATGATCAGATGCAAGGTGTTCATAAATGTCAAAAAGGAAAGAGCTAGAAAAATGGAACAAAGAATACCTAGAATAAATATAGAATCACTAAAGGAAGAAAATGGAGGATATAAAAGACAACTTAACGAAAAATCTCTAAAAACCCAGGACAACCAAATGAAACTATAAACGAAGCTAACAAAAGCAATAAAAGAAGCTGCAGAACTCATAGCAAAACCTGATAATAAATTGACCGACTAAAAACTATTAGAAAAAAGAAGAGAACTCATAAGAAGTGGAAAGAGAGACACAATAGAATATGTAGAAACCAATAAAACAGCAAGAAAAATGGCATCGCAGGACATCCTGAGCCACAAAACAAAACAGGTACAATCCTCTCTAGAGAACAATAAAGGTCTGAAGATTTTTAGAAGACAAAATACGAAATGGAAATAACGAGAATAAAAGACAAAGCGAATAATATAATAGAATATAGAACACAAATACTGAGAGAAGTTGAATTGTATTACACAGACTTATTTGAATCAGAAATACTAAACGAGGCAGTGAAGGAAGAGAATGAGAACGCAAACAATAAAATTATTAATGTTAATTCAGAGGAAATGCCAGAAATACATATCGAAGAACTAGAAAAGGCTCTGTTGCAAATGAAAAATGGACGGGCGGCAGGAGAAGATAGTAAACTACCGGAAATGCTGAAGGAAAGCGATAGAAAAACTGAAGAAGAACTAGTAAAACTATTT
The DNA here is from genome assembly GCA_963921935.1 of Galeruca laticollis. Lineage (NCBI taxonomy): Eukaryota > Metazoa > Arthropoda > Insecta > Coleoptera > Chrysomelidae > Galeruca > Galeruca laticollis. The sequence goes on along the minus strand of OY998176.1, from coordinate 145,258,336 downwards.
AATACCTGCTTGACGGAAGAATGCATCCTTCTGGGTTATGTCTGGTTAAATAGCCTACCAACTATATTTGAGGCCGGCTACCTCCTTCATTAAGTCCTTCAATCCAGTACGTCTTCTAACCTCTACATTTCGGATCGTACGGTGATGTTGAGCATTGCACGTAAGTGGCAACATGTAGAATGCAAGAGTGGTAAGGTCGACTTTTTGAATTTGTAGGATTTCTAAAGCTTTTCAAAGGCCAGCTCTATTATTCTCGTTATTTTTACCTTTTGGTTTTCTTCCCCAGGTTGATGTTGTGTCCCAGATAAATAGAGTCAGGGAAAATGTCTTACCGTTCATTGTCTATTGTAACATCGTTGTTGTCGCAGCACATTATTTCATATTTTTATATAATCATATTCAGGCTTGCTTTTTCCGATGTCTGTTGTAGTTCTGTCACTGTTTCAGCCAGTCCATTTGGGTCACTTGAAATGAGAACGATATCGTCAGTGAAACCCAGGTGACCAAGTGACGAAATGTCTATTTTGATATCCTAATTTTGCCTCCAGGGCTAATGCTAATATATTGTTACACCTGTTCTTTGAATGTCAAAATGCAGTACCGTTCGAACCTTCGAATAGAATAGTTGGTTTGTATGGTATGTCTTATCTTTAAATAGTACAGTGAATTATCTTTTACTAGTTGTTAAGTTAATTACTTCATATTAGTATGACTGAACATTCTGATAGGGGAGGGCATCTCAACACGACCCTCCCGATAAAATGGACATTGAAATAAATAAAAAGTACAATTTAAATAATAAATATACTTCAACTGATATCGGACCGTTCTATGTTATCGTTGAAACAAGTATTCGTATTTCGGCAGTTGAGGTAGGTCATTATCTTTTTAATGAAAGGAATTTAAAAAATGATAAGTTAGTCGGTAGAAATAAAGTGAAAATTATTTTTAAAAACTATCATACTGCAAATTCAATTATAGGACATCAGATAAAGAAATATAACGAATTGATAGCGTATATTCCGACCTTTTTCAATCTTAAAAAAGGCGTAATTAGGGAGTTGATACATTTTTAAATGAAAAATATGTATTGGAAAATATTGAAAGCGATAAAAAAGTCGTAGACGTTAAAAGAATGAAGCGCAAAATTATTGATTCCGATAAAGAGATACAGTACGTACCTAGACACAAATGTTATATGTTACATTTTTAGGAAATTATTTTCCTAGTTCAGTTAAAATTGATTTAGTTCGGTTCGTAGTAGAACCTTATGTTTATCCAGTAGTGCAGTGCTACAAACGTCTTCGATATGGACATACTAGACAATATTCCAGAAGTACCACTGACAAATGTATAAAATGTGGACAAATTAATGATGTTAAAGACGGCGTAGAATGTGAAGTGAGGAATTTTGTATATATTGCGAACAAAACGGTCATGAGTCTGCCTCAAAAGAATGTCCCAAATACCAACACCAATTAAAGGTTAAAAAAACCATGTCTGAACAAAATATATCATTTGAAGAAGCTGAATCAATGGTTAATAACCCAAGCTACTCCAAAGCTACCTCGAAAAATAGGTACAATTTATTAGACCACCTCACCAACTTCTCACATCTGAATGATGACAAAGATAGTGAGAATCCTTCAGGTGGTAAAAACTGGGTACCACGTCCACGGTCCCAATCTCCTAAAAAACGCAAGGCTATTTCTCCTCTTATAGTTAAAAAACCCTACCTTCAAATCTAAGGCCCCAACTAGTAATTCTGTTTTGCCTAATCCCCATAAGGATTATTTCCAGTCATACAGGGAAAAGCTATAAATCGAAATTTTATATAAAATTCCATATATTTTCGAACTTCTAATTAAAAAATTTAATTAAGTTGTGCCAGACTGGGATATTTTTCAAGAAATACAAAACGAAATTAGAAACAATTATAAATTCTCTACTTGATTCTAACGATGATGAATTCTATCAGAACCTTAAATATAATTCAATGGAATTGTAATTCAATAATGAAAAATAAATCTAACCTTTTAAACTATTTAGCTGGTTCAACTACTAGATTCGAACTAATTGCTCTAAATGAGATTTTTTATTTAAACGGGTACAATTTTGTACGCGTTGAAAGGACTGACGGATTTGGTGGTGTCTCAGAATTAGTTCTCCGTAAAAATCTCAATTGCAAAATAGAGATTTGTGGAGTTTATCTGGATGACCTTAATATATCTATACTTTGTGTATATAAGCCTCCTAACATACAAGCGACTAGGAAAGACTGGGAACATATTTTCTTGCAGACTCAGGGTGTTGTTATGTGGTGATTTGAACTGTCATCACAGTCCTTGGGGATCTACACACGATAGTACACAAGGTAACAGCTTAATAGACGCTATAGATGAAACAAACTCAATTATTTTAAATTATGGCAATCCAACAAAAGTTGGTAGGCCTAACAAACGACCTTCGCCAATAGATCTTACCCTAGTTTCACCTAGTTTGATGAGTAATAAATAATACATTAGGATCTGATCATTTTCCTATACACATCTCTATATCCCATCTACTGTATTACCATCACGAAAATGGATAGTCTTCTGCCGATTGTTAGCTTTTTCAGGAGTGCATAGTAAACGACCTCCTAATTAAAGATATAAACTCATTAGAATCTTTTCTTGAAATAATAAATAAAGCAGCATTCAATTCGATGAAATCTCGTACTGGCGGATCTAAAAAAGTGTCAAACCCCTTATGGTGGGACAATGATTGTGTTCAAATTATAAATAAACGGAAGAACGCTTATAAAATGTACAAAAAAGAATTATCTACAATTCAAAAATATTCAAGCTAGAAGCAAACTATTATACAAAGAAAAACAACAGGAATGCTGGAAAAAATTTGTTAGCAGTTTAAACAACGCAAAAATTTGGGCATGTGTTAAATAATATGAAACAAAAATTCTACGATGAAAAAACAACCAATATCTGGAAGCCTCATAAATCAAATTTTTGACAACATTTCCCAAGCTTTGTTCCAAATATAATAGGAGAATCAACAGAAAATCCCAGCAATCACAATGTCGACAAATCTTTTGAAATCATAGAACTGGAAACTGCAATCAAATCCACAAGATGTACACCTCCTGGTAAAGATAATATAACATATGATATTATTAGAAATATGTCATAACCTGCGCAAACAATTTTACTACAAATATTCAACGATTGGTGGGTAAAAGGTAAGTACATTGAACAACTGAAACAAGTAACTATTTGTCCAATATTGAAACCACAAAAAGACAGAAATTTATTTACGTCTTACCGACCTATATCACTGATGTCCTGTATAATGAAAACTTTTGAAAGGATGATTAAAACAAGACTGGAATGGCACTTGAAACAAAACTCGATTTCATCCTGCACATAGTATGGATTTAGAAGAGGCTACGGTACATTAGATGCAATAACTCATTTAGTTAATGATGCTCAAATTACATTCTCTAAAAACAGATATTTAGTTTGCTTATTTCTTGATATAAAAGGTGCTTATGATTGTGTGGATATCAATTTACTAAAAAACAAAATAGTAGAGGTTGGTTTTAGAGAAAGGACTTCTCAGAGTATATCACAATTATATTATTCGTGTACAATTTATATTAGGGATCATAAAAATCAATTGCACGGTCCCAGAATTGTTTATCGTGGATTGCCTCAGGGATCTATATTGAGTCCTTTATTATTCAATATATATCCTGCCTATTTATATACACGGTTTCCTAATACAATACAATGCATTCAGTATGCAGATGATACCTGTATACAGGATGTCCCGGGACTAATGGGAAAGAAGTCAGGAGCGTATAATCTGAGCCAAAATAATGTTAGTACTCCATATAAACTTTTTCTATGCAGGCCCTCGTTTTCGAGTTATAGGCCTCCAAAGTTTTAAGTTCCAATTTGGTTTTTATTTTTATTCTTTGTACTAGTTATTTGATCTTCATAAAATTTACGGCGAAGTTATAATGTACATGTATATTTATTTTGGAAAGGTGAACAGATTTATAGTGGTGCCTTGAAGCCAGGGACGGACTACTCGCAATGGTTAGTGATAAAAAAAATTAGCAGGGATGGCACACCCTATATGAAATTATCGAAATTGACTTCCCCACACATTGAGCTAACGAAAAGGTACTCTTGTTGGAATTCCATAAAAAAACCGTTTGGCTACTATTTACAGTTTTATTAATGCACTACGTACCAATTTACCTAACTAACTTATTAATACGATGTCCAAGATTTACCTACAGTACTACAAAACATTAATTTGATGCTAGCAGATGATAGAAACATTAAGAACTCATTTAATGGGAAGTAAATAGGTCGGAAAACAACATAATTAGTTGCTTTTAATATAAATTACGAACACAACATTATTAAGTCATTAAGAAAACCTCAAAAAACACAAGTTATAAAACATTAGACTAAAACTAATTCCTAAACAACAACAAAAACTAACGTTATTCTAATAAATGTTCAATATGAGCTCCTCCCACTTTCACGCACATTCTAAGTCTACGAAGGTTGTTTCTTTGCACTTGAAAGAGCAGTCCCATATTATTTCTAATAACATTGCAGTGTAATACAATTTGTGTATTAAATCTTGCCTTGTTTGCACAGGTGTTGCGTATACCTTACTTTTGAGATAACTTCAGAGAATGAAATCCATAGGATAACTGTCTCTTGATCGCGGTGGCCATTGAAAAGGGCCTCCGCGACGAATCCATATATTAGGAAACCTTGTGTGTAAATGCTTTCGTACATCTAAACTGAAATGAGGAGGGGCCCATCATGCATGAACCATAATCACCTACGAGTTTGTAGTGGCACATCATCAAACAGGTTCCATAACTCATTTTGCAAAAACTCCAAATATCTCTGACCGGTCAAAGTACCGTCAATAAAGTATGGCCCTATCAAATGATTGCCAACTATTCCTGCCCAAACATTAACCATGAGTCTATGCTGGTTCCCAGTTTGAATAATACCATGTGGATTCATATCATCCCATTAATGCATATTATGAGAATTAATGACTCTCTGGTGAAACCGGATTCGTCCGTAAAGGGAACGTTACTAATAAATGTATTGTCTGTTTGTTGTTGTCGCAGAAACCACTGGCTGTACTCAAGTCGCGCAGGATAATCAGCCACTGTCATACTGTGTACTTTTATCATGTGAAAAGGATATAACAGCTGTTCTTCCAGGACGCGATAAACAACTGATTTCGAGACGTTATGCTCTCTAGATAATTTTCGTAAAATCGTTGATGGTTCATTATCAACTACATTTAACAAGTCTTATTCAACTGCCACAGTACGTACGCTTCGTACTGGACCTTCTCCACCTTTTTTTGGCAAAAAATTTCCTGAAATTTATTATTTTGTTTTGTATACATGGAAAATTACATTTACTTATTCATACCTGTTTCTCGTAACCTGAGATCAATACGCTCAAACATTCGTCTGTCTGGCAATGCTCTGCTTGCAAAAAGTTCTGCATAAAATCTTCTGGCCTCTTAAACAGTTTCGAGAAGCCAGTCCATACATTAAATGCATATCTGCGTACTCAATAAAAGTGAATCGTAACTGTTAAATTAAGAACTTATGAATTATTGACAAGTACTGACTACGAACTATTCTACACAACGTTTGACAACTAATCCTACGGTTACTTGATAAACGGTAAAAACAGTTATAAAAAGTTTTTAACAGCTTTCGAATTAATAAGTCGTTAATGTTTTTTATCTTCTTCTATCGTTAAATTATTTTTTTGTAGTACTGTAGGTAAATCTTGGACATCGTATTAATAAGTTAGTTTTACTTGGTTGTGTACTTATAACAATGGTGAATGCGTAAATTGGCACGTAGTGCATTAATAAAACTGTAAATATTAGCCAAACGGCTTATTTTATCGAATTCCAACAGGATTACCTTTTCGTTAGCTTAATGTGTGGGAAAGTCAATTTCGATAATTTCATATAGGGTGTTCCATCCCTGCAAAATTTTTGGATCACTAACCATTACGAGTAGTCCGTCCCTGGCTTCAAGGCACTACTGCAAATCTGTTTATCTTTCCAAAATAAACATACACGTACAATATAGCTTTGACGTAAATTTTATAAAGATCAAATAACTAGTACAAAAAATAAAAATAAAAACTAAATTCAAAATTAAAACTTTGGAGGCCTATAACTCGGAAACTAGGGCCTGCATAAAAAAGTTTATATGAAGTACCAACATGATTTTGGCTCAGATTATACACTCCTGACTTTTTTCCCATTAATCCCGGGACACCCTGTATACTCCATCCAGGATACATACGCTGATTGTCTTAAGGCCTTGGAAAATATTATGAAAGTTGTAGTTAAATGGACGGAAGAAACATGTATGACCCTCTCAACTGAAAAATGCTCAATTATGTTTTTACTAGACATAGGCTTCGCACACCGGAGAGCCTAACTCTGTGTGGGCGAGCGTTGTCAGTAGTAAACGAGTACAAATACTTGGGTATTATACTAGATACTAAATTATTATGGTCCAAACTCATCATATATATGTAAAACAAATATGAAAAAGGGTATAATCTCTTAAAATGTGTCACAGACCGGAGATAGGGCGCAGCCCCTGCTATTGCTATAATGTTTTACAGGTCTTACGTCAGATCAATTATAGATTATGGATGTTGTTTATATGGATCAACTTGTAATTCCAACTTATTGAAAATATATCGTATTCAGTATAAATGCCTTAGAACCTGTGTCGAGGCAATGAAATCGACACCCGTGAATCCATTATTGGCAGAAGGTAACGAACCACCTCTATTTTTACGACGCCATTTATTGTCTCAAAAATATTAAATTAAACTTAAAACCCTCAGGTCTGACATGATGAATAATTTATATAGTATTTCAATAGAAGATCTCACAAATCGATATTGGAGAGATAAAAACACACACCCACTTGCGGAAGCCTTCATTCAAACCAATGACTTCCAAATTATATTTCAAGTGCACCGGTTGAATTGTAATTTATTGGAAAATTGTTATTAAATATTTTAATTTATTTATAATAGTGAAAGAGTTTGTTCACAGGAATTCTATAGAGTTATCCTCATAGACTTCCAAACGCTACCCTCACCCTCAATAACGGGTACACCGTACCCTACGGAGTACACCCGACGGCTAAGGGAAAAAATTCAAACACTTGCCAGTGTTAAACCTGATATCTTTATCAATGAAAACTTAAACAGTGATAAAACAGTGACAGTTAAAAATAAACCAAAAACAAAACATTTAATAAAAGTGAAAACATCCCCCAGGAAAATGATATCAAAAGGTACGTTTAAAAATAAGATCACAAATAGACCTAAACTAACATAGACTCATAAAAACTCGAATCAAAAAACTGACACAAAAAAAATTGAATGGAAAAATACTGGGGAGTCCAAATCACAAAACGAGGACGACGAACCACGTACCAGCGCTGACTCTAATAGCTCAAATTACTCAAAAGAACTAGAGAGAATCAAAATTAGAACACAAGAACTAAAAATCAAAAATCAAAATTATCACCAAATCGCTTTTATAAATGAGATAGAAAATAACACAGATAAAACAATACCAAACTTAGACACAATAATAATTCCTAAAACTTGCTTTGACTCTATTAACATATCCGAATTAAACAAGTGTATAGAACTTTCTAACACCGTAGAAAAGTGTATAGGACAAACTAACAAAGAAAAGAGTATAGAAAGTCCAAACTTAGAAAAGTGTCTAGGAAACACTCAAAATAAAAAGTGTCTAGGAAACTGCCAAGACAAAAAGTGTATAGAAAACGCTCAAATCAAAAAGTGTATAGAAAACGATCAAATTAAAAAGTGTATAGAAAACTCAGAGTTGACAACAGATCATACATTAGACCTATCAATCCCTACGTGTAGAGGTAAAACTATAAATAGCACATCCACCCCGGACAAAACTAAAAAATTACAAAATTCAAAAAATAAAATTCCAATGGAAGAAGACACAATAGGGTACAGCATTAGCGCATCGGAGGATGAGAAAAACTCAACAATATCCGAAACCAAAACCAAGACGACACAAGCCCTTATACATAATTTAGCTAGCCAATCATGGGCACAACAAGTAGAAAACGAGGAAAACACACCTACTACCGACCAATTTGTTTCCCAATATGAAAACCTAAATAAAAAAAAGATAGTACCTAGGACGATGAACATGACAAAAAACAAAAATCAAAACGAAGACATGAATGCCATAATTACTATCCCCACTGAAGAGCAAATGGAAGTTACATCGCAACAAGATGAATTCACTGTCCCAAAAAAGGTTACCTCATTCAACACTCTCATAAGAAAAAAGAAAAAAGAAACAGAAACGAAAACAAGTAATAGATACGAAACGTTATCTGAAGAATCCGAGGATGACGCGCCCACGATGCCACAAAAAAAAGGAAAAAAACCAAATTCCGAAAATTAAATATTTCAGACGAGAGCTCAGATGATACAAATAAAAATAGAAATATAAAACGTTCTAAACCAAAAGAAACTATTGTATCAAAAAACGTTAAAAAAACCGCAATCTCATGCCCGCCCATCATAATTGACGGGAACGTTTCAGCACACAAAGATATGGTGCTGAAACTAAAAGAATACGTCACAAAATCATTCGAAATGAAGTACACCACGAATTCAACAATAATATTCACTAAAGAAGTCGAAGATTTTAACAAGCTAAAACAAATTCTTAGAGTGGAAAAAGTCCCATTCCACACGTATACTAGGAAAGACGATAAAACTCATGCTTTTGTACTGAGAGGACTTGCAGAAGGGATGCAAATAGATGAAATCAAAGAAGAACTTGTCAACACCTATAAAATCAATATAAAAGACATATACCGAATGACTACGAAAGCAAGGCCATTATATCTTGTTATCACTGAACCGAAAATTACTTTAGATTACCTTAACAAAAATGTTAGGGTAATTGAACACACCCGAATACTATGGGAATATAGACGACAAGCAAAACCTATCATCCAGTGCCACATATGTCAGCTCTGGGGCCATGCAACATCAAATTGTGGACGTGCTCCTAGATGTTTGAAATGTGCTGCACCCCATCTGACCCCAGAGTGCCCCAAAGACCGCTCTAAACCGGCTAAATGTGCTAACTGCAAAGGCGACCACCCTGCGAACGCAGAAATATGTCCAGATTACATAAAAAGACGGGAATGACTGGAATCCAGAAGAACGCAAACAACAAAGATGGCAACACCCAAATTTATTCCTGCTCCTATCCCAACGATAAATCCCTGGAACAACAAAACCACACTTTCCCAACAAGAATTTCCCATTTTACCAACAAAGGACTCAAATCCTGTCCCTCAACAAAACACTCCTAAAATTGTAAATAACCCACAAACAACTACTGCCCCAACGACTGACTTAAATAAATTCACGCAATTAAACCAAATGTTTCAAGAACTCCAAAGCATAGTAAATCTTGACGAACTTACAAGAGCTGTATCTGATCTACTCCAAGAGATGAAGAATGCCTCAACCAAATTAGACAAGTTTACAATATATAACAACTTTGTAGCCGGGATTGACAAATATGACATCTAGGCAGGTAGGTGGTAAAACAGGAATTCAAAAACGTAATCATCTTAAAATAATTTTCTATAATACCAATGGAGTTATAAATAAACTCCAAATTCTCAGACATTTTCTCGCCTTCCATAAACCAGATATCTTCTTTCTGTTCGAGACACTTCTCAAACCAAACAAAACCGTGAGATTTAGAAATCCCGAATATAGTCTATATAGACAAGACCGCCCCGCAAATGTCGGCGGAGGCGGTATCACAGTATTAATTAAAAAAGACATAAAATTCCAAATCCTGCAACCAAATAATTCATCGATTGAGCATATCTCATTACTAATAGATAACAAATTAAAAATAGTGGGGGCATACAATTCACCAATTAAAAAATTGTATGAATCAGACTTTTTTAATATCATAAATACTCATAGTAGGGTTCTCATGGTTGGTGACTTAAATTGTAAGCACCCGCTATGGGACTCCTATGCCTCACATGCCAATCCAAATGGAAGTACTCTCTTAAGGTTTTGTGACAATTCGGACTGTAACATATACAGTACCGACGATCCTACACATTTCCCATACTCTGGTTTCTCCCCTAGCACCATAGACATTGCTATAGGGAGAAACATAAATACAATAACAAAAATGAAAACCATTCCGGATTTGAACTCTGACCACGACCCCATCCTCCTAGAATTAAAAATGACCCACTCTATACACTCTCCCCCGATTAAAAAATACGATTATACAACAACAAATTGGAAATTATTTAAAAAATATATTAATGAAAAACTTATCATCGTAGACAAAATAGAAAATATAAATCAATTAACTAACACTATTCAAAATCTTCAAAATATCATAATCACTGCTCGAAACACATCAACATCCTTAAAACATAAATTAAACCTCCAAAATTCTCTTCCCGATTACATTTTAAACAGAAATAATGACGACAGACAATCATTCAAATATTATCAAAACTTAATAAACACATTAATAAATGAATATAGAAACTACAACTGGAAAGTGTTTCTAGAAAAACTAACCACAAAAGATAATTCACTATGGAAAATAACTAAACAATTAAAAAGTAAACGAGAAGAATTAACAAAAATAGTAGTAAATGGCAACACAATAACCCAAAAATCCCATATTGCACAAGCCTTTGGAGAGTACTTTCAGGACAATTTTATCAATAATACATCAAACACACAATATCACCTAAATATAAATCAAACAGTCACAGATTACTTAAAAAATGTACGAACAACACACAACACAAATTTAGTAACCACATCAGAAATAACAAGCACCATTGGCACACTCAAAAACAAGACTGCGCCGGGGCTGGATGGGATTACAAATGTATTACTAAAAAGTCTTCCAAAAAAAGCAATAGTGCAAGTTACACATATTGTAAACTTTATAATTAAAAATTGTATCTATCCCGATATGCTCAAGATTGCCAATGTTATACCGATTATCAAAGCCAACAAACAACCCTGTTATGTGGACAGTTATAGACCTATCTCCTTACTTAACAATATAGCAAAGGTGATAGACAAAGTTATTCTCACTAGAATTCAAAAATATGTTGATAAACATAATATTATACCCCAAGAGCAATACGGTTTCAGAGGCGGTCACAGTACAGTCGCGCAAATTATAAGAGTATTTAATCACATTAGAGAAGAGTTCTACAAAAAAAATAAATCAATAATGACCACTATTGACATTCAAAAAGCCTTTGATACCGTATGGCACGAGGGGCTAATATATAAACTTATTAAACTCAAATTTCCAGAATACCTAATTAAAATTATTGAATCTTATATTACTAATAGAAAATTTTATTCTTGTGTGAACGAAGGTGTAGCAGGGCCATACTCCATACTCGCCGGAGTTCCACAAGGGTCGGTACTTTCACCCTTGCTGTATTCCCTATTTACTAACGAGTTACCCTCCTCACCGCAAATTCTAACCGCCATGTACGCAGACGACACATGTTTTGTATCATCTGCAACGACTCCAGACTTTGCACTACAAAACATTCAAACACACATAAATACACAAATACATGACGGACAACAAACTTACTATCAACCCCTCCAAAACAGAGTACTTGTTACTCAGGAGGATGTGGAGGAACAAGTGCTCATTGCAATCTCAGCTATGTGTAGATGGACAAATTATATCACCCAGTAACACACTAAAATACTTGGGATATACAGTGCAGGGCAACACTAATGCCAATGCACACATTATGAAACAAGTACAAAAAGCGAAGATGGCAATGAGCAAATTGTACCCACTGATTTGTAAGAAAAGCTGTCTCTCACCACATAACAAATTGATCATATACAGGCAAGTTATTAGACCAATACTAACATACGCCGCTCCGGCCTACTACACAGCCACTAAACACGATTTTCATACACTGCAGGTGGTGCAAAACAAGTGCTTACGTATGGCAATACCACACAAAACAGTTTACCCTAAACTTCCAAAAAATACATGGTTACATGATCAAGCAGACTTACCCACTATTAAGGACTTTATAACAAAAATATCCAAAAATTTTTATAAACATTGCTTACCCAAAAATCTTCGAGAAACTTTCAAAGCCGCCAGTCGCGCAGAAGACACCCGTGATAGTGGGTGTAGGCTTCTGCATGGTAACTTGTTCACATAACTAGTTGTTTTATTTCAACAACCAAAGACATCGAATCAAAGGTACTAGTTACCTCTGATCACCCTTAAAAATTTTCTAGCACACATATTCTATAATACACAATAAAAACATCTGTCATGTTGCCTCTACTCATAACTTAATCTCTCATTCCGTTTTGAAACCCTGTTTTTCAGCTGCTTTTCAGGGATTTACTAGTCGAAATAGCCATGGAATCATATTTGTGAATACGGGACAAAGGAAGTTATAAAATCATAGTAAATGGATTATACAGAAACGCAAGGCGCCATATACACAAACAACAAGAAGAACGATTGTACCAAGATTGCCAGAACATCGGCCTCACTATCTTGTATACAATTGTATATAATCAATGTAAAATTATTGTTAATAAAGACGTTTTAAAACAAACAAACAAGTTCAATCAAATATACAGAACATTACCTATATATAACATTCCTTATCAAGCTATATTTAAAGTCCACAAAGTCATAATCCCGAATTATACGGAATCTAGCCGCATTAACACAATCTTGTTTAAATCCATACTAGCAGATTTTGCTGACGAGACAATAATATACACTGGTGGATCTTAGACGAGGGATGAAGTTGGATGTGCTGCGTACATTCACAATACAAATCAATCGTTACGAATCAGATTACCCGATATATGTAGTATATATACTGCCGAGCTATATGCTATCTTACAGGGCCTTTCCTGGCTGAAATCAAGTAAAAAAGATGACGGTGTGATTATATCTGATTCTAGATCAGCATTATGTGCTATAAAAGCGACTCATCTCGAAAGTATGGAATGTCCTATTTTATGTGACAAAAGAATATTGTTGAATTTGAGTATGACATTAGCGATTAGCTCAATAAAAAATAAAATGTATGTATCCTGGCGAAAACACTGGAAAAACGCTTCACATTACTCAAATAACACCTATTTTCAAATTCACCCTCACCTTCAAACTATATTTTTGATTATATAACTCCTGATTTTTATTCAGCAAGTATATTTACAATGACGACTAGCCATGGAAGATATCTTGCCCATCTTGCCAAGTTGGGTATTATACAGTCATCATCCTGTACCTGCAATGATAATTTTTATGCTGATCTTAATCAGATTTTCTTTGGATGCAGGAATTACATTAACAAAACAAACAGTTTACTAAAATCACTTGTTGAACAAAACTACTCCCTACCTTTAAACCTCACTCACCTTTTTAAGCTCAGATAACTGTCATATTTTAGGTCTTCTGGTAAATTTCATCAAAGATGTAAACATTAGTATTTAGGTGGACTAGTTGAAAAATTCTGTGTCAATGGACTTGCTTCCTAGCCATTTTCTTTCACACACACACACAATGTCAGAATGATAGCTTGGACTGAAAATAACCAGCGAAAACGTGAAGGCACGGTTGGATAAAAAACTTGAAGAAGAGATATTTAAGCCCGGTGATGCAGTTTGGTTGTACCAGCCCAGAAAGGGTTAACTCCTAAATTTCAACGAAATTGGAAATGTCCCTACCTGGTGGTCAAGAAAATCAAAGACAATTTATACGGGGCTCAATGGGATTCCCTCACTCTTCGCGATGGTGTACTCCATCAGACCTGGGAAATCTCTGATGGTGTATCTACGATCCACCAACTTGTCTTGCCTAAATCACTTGTTTGTAAAGTGATAGAAGAGCTTAATAGCAATCATTCAGGAGCACATTACGGAGTTGGGAAAACCTTAGCCAGAGTTCGTGAACGATTCTACTGGGTCAACTGTCGTCAAAACGTTACAGAATGGTGTAAAAAATGTGACTGATGCAATGGAAAGAAAGGACCAAAAACTAGAAATCGTGGAAAATGGCGCAATATCTGTGCGGTGAACCATTTGAGAGAGTAGGTGTAGACATCCTCGGGCCACTACCAAAAACAGAAAAAGGTAACAAATACTTAATGGTAGCTATGAATTACTTTTCCAAGTGGCCAGAAGTGGTACCAATTCCTAACCAAGAGACTGCAACCGTCGCTGAAGCATTTATGAATAATGTCATCGCATTGAAAATACAGTCCGATCAAAGAAGAAAACTTGGAACATAATTGTGGACAGAACTAATGAAAATTCTCGAGATTAATAAAGCTCGAGCTACACCAAGGCATCCACATTCTGATGGTTTAGTGGCACGTTATAACAAGGACAACCAGCAAGATTGGGATGAACTAATTCCTCTTTTATTATCGGAGTGCACAGAAGGAATCAACAGGCTATACACCGTCAATGTTTGTCACTGGTCGAGCAATGACGCTTCTCTTTGGAAAACCATCTCCTTAGTCCCGAAAGAAGACCAAAGCCTGCCTCAATATGTTAAAGGCCTTCAACAAAAAATATTCACGAGTTTGCAAGGACGCGACTGAAACTAACCAGCGAAAAGTTGAAGAGACGGTTGGATAAAAACCTTAAAGTAGAGATATTTAAGCTCGGTGATGCAGTTTGGTTGTACTAGCCCAGAAGCAAGGAAGGGTTAACTCCGGAACTTCAACGAAATTGGGACCTGGTGGTCAAGAAATTTACTATTTCAGTTCAGGCACTATCACTAATGGAACTGCTATCATTGGGATTAGTTTCTATTTTCGTTACTAATGCATCTAATTTTTATCTTAGGTCAAGCAGGTCTGTTTTTAAAACTTTCTCTGTCGTTCTTAAATCTTTCTCCATAGTTTTTAAATCTTTTTCTATTGTTGCCAAATTTTCCTTAACTGTTTTCTACGGTTATCCTCTTCATCATTTTCTTGCATTCTTTTCCGATTCTCTTTTTCATTCTCTTGTTTTCTTTTTTGTTTTTCTTGCTCCATCCTCTGAAGAAACCATGCTGGTGCTCCGCTATTAACTTCCATATCGGTGTCGTAATTTGTACTTCTAGTATTGACCATAAATTACTTTTACCGCTGTCACAATTTTATTCAATACTTGGCAAAATACAATACTACTTCTTAACAATTCAACTTATGAACTCATCAAACTTTTGACTGACTGACTCTGCCACAACTGATCTGTATTTATATATATATATATATATATATATATATATATATATATATATATATATATAAAAAGAACTTCCCAGAAAGGACTGGAATATTCTATAACATACTAGTACGTCAATATGAAACACAATAGAAGAATCTTGAAAATTCTAGACGGTCACCTTCACAGGTGACTGTGACTACTCCGCCTATTCAGTCCTCTTCTTATTTTCAGTCCAAGCTGTCATTCTGACATTCATAGATCAAGTGTAACAATATATTTATATTATTTGCTCTAAGATTGTCATTAACCTTTACATGCATATGCATTGTCATAAATACCTTTCATGACAGCTGTGTATCTACTATCCATTCTGGCATTGGCCATGGCTTCAAGAATATACCTGCTGTGTTTCAATGGAGTCAAAAGCCTTGTTGAAATCTATCCATGTCAGATGAATTGTGATGTTGTTTCCTGTCGTTTTTTCAATTAATATGCGTAGGGATTGTAGATGGTTGATGGTACTATAGCCATTTCGAAAGCCCGCTTGTTCTACAGGTTGGTAGAAGTCAAATTTATTGGTTTGTGAGAATCTTCTCACACAGTTTGTATAGAAGAGGCAACAGATTTATCGGACAATGTTTCTTATGTCCGCTATGTCTCCTTTCTTAGAGAGAATCCCCACTTCTGATTTATAACATATTGCAATATGGATGCAGACATTTTTGATCCTCTTGATGTATAGAACGCGGACGATATTAAAAATTCTATATTATGAATTTCAGTTCATGAGAATGAATAATAGCATGAGAAATATTAATACAATAAAAATTTCATACATTTATTTCCAACCAATTAGAAGGCTCCCTTTTGTTTACGTTACTTACAGCAACGGGAAATTATTGGAATAGTTTTGTTAGTTCCTATAAGGATCGTGTCCGATTTATAGAGGCAGTACTACTGTCGAAAGTAGAGCGCCCTGGTGTTGAATAAGAAAAACAGTGATGTAAACAGTGTAATAAACAACCTAAAAATTGCGAAATATAATGGACAAGATGGTGAAACTAAATTTCGTCACTACTTTGTTTCGAATTCATTATTCTCATACTTTAATCAACATTAAATATTTTCATAGCTAATATAAGCACTTCTGTCGAAAGTAGAGCGCGAGTGTTAAATTCAACAATGTATATCTCAGAAGGAAAGCAGGAAAGAAAAGCTAAAACATTCATTATAGTTTAAGTTTTTATTGGCTCTTTAGTATAACAATTCTTATTAAAGTGATATAACGTAAAACTTTAAAATTCTGAACAATTTTTTGTATTAATAATAAACACACAGTTGTTGTAAACAACTCTGGAAAATGTGTCGTGAATACTGACATTACTCGATTACTATACAAAAGCAGACGTTGTAGTTTCACTTGCCCGTATTTTCCGCACTCAAAAATATTTTGACGGTGAGAACTATTCACTCATAGGTAAGGCTTAATAGATTGACTACTGGAATGCCTTGTTATGTTAATGAATTGTTCTATGTCAACTCCAGACTGTGCTAGGCTAGTGACTGCTGTGGCTCTGGCTGAATTATTTGTCACTTTTGTTCTTTTAGCGTCGATTTGAATATTTGCTGTTGACTGTTCGAACCATGCAGACATTGTGCTTTTGCCTATTGGAGAATTTGTGTACCATCTGTTGGACACCTTCCATTCTAAATTTGGTGTTAAAAAGAGACGGTCTGTTGTTATTAAACACATACTACGTTTTGCCATTAATTTCTTAAATAACTTTTCGGGGCACATTTCAGGATTACCAACATTTTTTATAAGGAACTTGCTATCTACAAGTTTTTAGACCCTCCTTGAGTGGTTTGCCAAAAATTAGGGTTTTATTCAATCTGGCCAGTAGAGTATCCTCTATCCATTTCTTCAATAGAGTAATGCATGCGACAGTTTACTCCTTCACCGCCTCTCCATGCGAGCGCATTAGGAACAATGAAGAAAAACTTTTTTTGAAGATCCGTAATATTCAGAGTTCCGATTTATCATGTTGGAAGACCAATATTTTAATATTGATGCTAAATTTGCTATGGATGTTGAAGGATCGCTCAAGTTATAATACTTTTTACCACAGAATTGCATAAATTTTTTCCACACACTAACATTACCAATTATCATAATTTTTTACAGAATACTATCGTAACAATAAATATCACGAATACGACTAAAAAACGAATTGTTAGTTGATGCTTTGTTTCACCTATCACTTCAAAGTGACTTGACATTCGAATTAAAATTAAGTCGTAGTACCTAGAATACCTAAGTGTCAAATTTTACCCAGAAAAAGATTGACATCTACGCACAATAGGTCGTACGGGTCATCTTCTTATCATATTAAAAGAAACTCCAATTGATTAAATTTCTTACCGAACCTTCCACGCAGCAGAGTTAATTCCCGATAATTTTTTTCTCTGTTTCACTTATGTTTTTGTTGATAGAAAACTTCTCTCTTTTTCGACTCTGTATAATTTCCTATCAACAAAAACATTCCTAACGTTGCATAAAATTATCGTTAATAATTCTGCTGCTATAAGTGATTATTTCTGCAATTGAGTCTTCTCGGATTTCCTGAAATCTATTCTCAGATATCACAGTGTAGGTGCTCAGATTTTGCTTTTGATACGATTATTTAGAAAGCAACTTCCAAATCGATAGTTCTGGACACATACTATTTTTGTGTTATTCAGAAAGTTTGGAATTGATCTAGTGTCCGATTTCACAAGGTAAGGTAACCACTGATGTTAAAAGAATTGCAAGGAAATCATGGAATAGTAGGATCAATAAACAAATTCAGTAATACATTTGAATGAAAAACTAATTCTAATAACGAACTATTAATCAAAGAATGAACATGCTTAGTGTCTGGATTTTGTTTTAAGTATTGATTTGCCACCCGCTATATCAACAAATATCATTTATATCCTAATTTTGACACTATAGATTTCTGGTTGAACTTCTGATTTGTTCGAATACCATTTAAGATTTGTCGTAAATTATTTTAACAATAAAAAACTTGTTGACATTTTTTTAAACGACCTTCACCTACGCCTCTGCTATATAACAATTTGTTTCCCATTCAAATAATCTAATGTTTAACATTAATCTACAGAGAAGAACCGACAGATAATTATATACAATACTGCTTTTAAACATTATCAAACATTTTTTCATGCGTACAATATACATACTCAATTATAAATCAACAAGAGATATTAATTGAGGATGAACTAGTTGATTCATTTTTGTATAAACAAATTGCTTGTGATTGAATACTGTATAGTTTTTCATAAAAATGTCGTCGTTAGTAATTTCAGCAACAGAATAAAAGAAATTCAGTTATAGTTCCTGTTTGCGCCCATATTTAAATTCTTTTTGTAGGCCTAGTAATCTTTAAGAATAGATGGTTAGTTGATTTTCCAGTAATAGGCAACACACCCTGCTCATTTATATATAAATAAAAAACAGGTGTACTGGTCCGATATAGATAATTAGTGTTGTTAGAAAAACGTCAGTTAAGAATATAGTTTTAGACAGTGAGTTAGAATAAAACGCTTGAATAAGCCATCTTCATATAAAAATATCGTGATTAAATCATATTAAAACCATTTTCAATCTTAAATAACAGTGAATTCAAGTAAACAGTTGAATAAACTACGAGTTTGTCAATTTCCTTGATTTATCCGTACCTTGATGCCTAGTCTTATTTGGAAAAACTTGGACAGGACAGCCGGAATTGGGGTCCCTTTTTTTCATCCCGAAAATTGGTAAGATTTCTATTACGAATTAAATTAGAATCTACAGTCCCCTAATAGTCTTTAGAATCATACCGTACAAATCTTATTCTTTTTCCTAATCTAATAATATTAATATCAATTAGAGCGTTGGTTATTAAACTGTTTATGTTAAAATCCATGTTTTTCTTAATAGCGTATCTCAAGTTATTTCCTCCTAGTTAAAATATCGAGAAGACGATGCCCCTTCCATTTTTCAAAAAAATCTCTTAAAATTATCTACAGCGACAGTTCCTTGAACAAAATGATCATTGGGCTTCATCTTAAAAACTTTGATCTTCTCGGTTTATATCCATCTGCTCATGAAGATGGCTAACACTGTTTTTGGTCTGGGTCTATATATTTGCTGATTCCAAGAAAGTAAACAGAATAAAATGATAGAAAATTGAGAAAATTATCATACACTCTGTTAAAATCATGATTATACTGATTCAGGATGCCAAAATCATCTTGGCAATTGCAGAAACTACAGGAGTTAATCATTTGTAATGATGAATAATTGTTATTATGAGAATATAAGAGATTATTTATTCTCAGTCAAAGTCATTCAGAAAGATGAACGCTAGGCTTGAGTTTAATAATCTGAAGTTAACATGTTTTCGGATTTTTTTCTATAAATGGAAGGAAGCAGTCAAAATGTTGATGCAATGAAATTAACAAAATCCCAGTTTTCACAGATTATAATCATTGATAATGAACCAATTTTTTCAGGTATTTGTTCTAATTTTCACCACATAAACTCAACAATTATTATTGCAAATATACTAATGATCATGGAAGCTATAAATATACCTTGTTATCCATAATTATATCAAGTAACTTCACAAAATTTTTAAAACAGTATTCCACTAAATTCTCATTCATATATTGAATTATTGACAATTTTTCATGAAACCTCAACCCCTCTTGAACATTTTCCATGTGTTTATCTAGATTTCAATTCAATTTGTCCGCATATCCCAATATACAAAATATTAATTATCCTAGAACATATTTCTGTAGAAATTAATCAGTACATTCTCTAAACTCTATTGACATCTTGTTACTTACCATTACTGTATGTGGTCTTAGTTTCCATTAACGATGTACAATTTGATTCCTTCTCCTCCGTTATCCCATTAAGGCGTAGAATCTCCTCCTCGTTCATTGTTATCACCTATCAAACCACTTGTGTCGTTGCCGTTGAGTATCTCTTATTTGAAAAGTTATTTGCCAAAAGTCCTTAAAGACATTAAAAACTTTCTTTTGAAACCACGATCGATCGAAAAATAAAAAGGTTTCTGCTTCTTTAAATAGCTGAGGGGTAAACAATTCCTTTAGACAATGGAAGCATTCTTTTTTGACTTTCAGGAAGTTTCTCGGAGAAGTTTTTTCATATTATCAAGATGAATCTGGAACAAAAAGATCTTGTTGAATTCAGGAAATAATCAAATTAGTTCTGTCAGTTTTTAATTTCATTTTATAAATAAAAAGTATGATAGGAAGTAAAATATGTTACAATAACATAAATATTTAATTGTATCGACAGATAATACTAGAAATGCTATGGAATAACAATACTAGTTTCACAATGACAAGAAAAGTGTAAAATGAATGGAATAAAAAACCAAAATCGACAGAGTTGTCACGAATCATCATCATTTTTAGATTTAAATCATTTGATTTTGAATCTTTTTTCATGTAATGAAGTATGATTTTAGATTTAAAATCATTTGTAAAATGATTTATAATTTTTGATTTAAATCTTTAAACAAAAATTATTTAGATGATTTATAAAAGATTAAAATCGTTGAAAATGGTTTAAATCATTCCAAAAGATTTGAATCATTCTTAATATACCTTGATCGACTCAACATGATGTCTAAAAACTGAACACTGAACACTACCGTAGTGCGGCTGACGAGATTTTGGGGGAAACCCAGACTTTAAGTGTCCACTAGGCTAGAGGCACTGCAGACTAAAATCGGTAGATTTCTAAAAATTCCAAAACATTTAAGAAAACTGTAACGTCGTTATTAATAAAATTTTATTGATTTTTATAACTGCGTATGTGCGATGTCATATTGCTCGTCGCAGAAAACTGACACGTATTTTGTGTTGCTCGTCCACTCATTTTCGCTTATCCTGTTTGTGATTGCTTCGGATTATCTATCAATACAATTAATATGGCTGGAAGGCAGTGGGAATAAATCATCCAATTTGATGACGTTGAAACAATAGAGGATATATCCCCTTTATTTTCAAAAACTTTATTTTCAAAAACAGTGTTTCTCAAAATTTGAAAAAGACGAAGGCAACTTATTGAGAAAGTTTGCTTTTTGCAGTATTAACTTTTGTTGAGCTATTACTCCTAAGTATTTGGTCTAGCGGTAACCAAAAACTCAAAAAATCCAATAAAAACAAAAAAACCTATAAGTCAAGAAATAATTCAGAAATCAAAAAAACTCATTAATTCAAAAAAAAAATCAAAAACTCCAAAATTTAAACATTCAAACATTTTTCTATTATTATTTCAATAGTAAGCACGTTTTATTCATTTGATTTAAATTTTCAAGCATATTTGTGTGTTTACTTATTTATTGTTGTTATTTTGTGCGTTTACTTATATAACTGTTGTTAATTGTAGAAGCTCATCCAGAAACGAGAAAGGATTTCCAAAAGGCGATGGGATTTTTAAGAGCCATGAAGACCTATTTAATACTTCAATGAAATAAAGATGTGTTTCAAATGAAACTCACGGTTTCTAGTTAATACCACAATATAATAAAAATTGTTGAGAATTCTAAAAAAAATGACAATTGTTTCGATAAATCAATATCATTGTCAGAATGACCGAAGTTACATTTGATTTGATGCCTACCTGATGTTTAGTAGTTATTTTTGGCTAGACCAAGAAGTGACCTAACTTGTGATTGACTTAATATGTCTTAATAGAGTTTTTTCAGGTCCTATGAACAAATGTAATTTTGATAGAGAGATTAATACAATTAGACAAATAGCAACAACCAACGGTTTTCCATTAGATATGATAAATAAGCTAATTAATAAAAAAGAGGAAAAAGTGGCATTACAAATAATATTTCCTGAACAAACTGATGAAATAAAAACTTATAAAACCATCACATATGCAGGAAATATTCCTAATAATATTTCAAAGATAATATCTTCAGCAACGAATACAACAATTTCTTTTGAAACAGAAAGTAACGTTAGTACAAAATTGTTAAATGTAAAAACAGAAATACCACCATTGAAGAAGTCAGGTATATATAAACTCAAATGTCCAGAATATAATGCTGTCTATTTGGGTCAGACCCTTAGGAATTTTGAAATCCGATACAGTGAACACTTACGAGCATACAGATTAAAACAACCAGATAAATCCCACTACGCAAAACATCTACTTGACACCAATCATTCATTGACACCTAACACAGAACTAGAAGTGCTGCATATTTGTGAAAAGAAACAAGAACTGGATTTCTTCGAAGAATTAGAAATTAGAAGACATTTAAGAAACCCACAATATGAAGTTGTCAATGAACAGTTAAATCTAGGGAGTTCTCCACTAATAAACTGTCTTCTTAAGTGATAATTGTAAAGATCAGCAGATATAGTTTTCCTGGTTTTCTATATCATTGCACAGTTATACTGATCTTAATTGGAAACATGATATCCAGGATATCACCATAGGGCTAATAATATCTAAGCTTCAATATTTGTAATATCACATCTCCTTCTTTTTTCTATAAACATATATTAAGTCAATCACAAGTTAGGTCACTTCTTGGTCTAGCCAAAAATAACTACTAAGCATCAGGTAGGCATCAAATGAAATGTAACTTCTGTCATTCTGACGATGATATTGATTTATCGAAACATTTGTCAATTTTTTAGAATTTTCATCAAATTTATTATATTGTGGTATTGACTGGAAACCGTGAGTCTCATTTAAAACACTAATATGAGTAGATTCCACGAAGTAAAGGTCGAGACAGTTAATTTCATTAAATAAAGATGTATTTTAAGTGGAAATGAAATGTTGGATATATTATTTTATATTTTGCATTGGACACTTATACTGATCTGGAAAACGATATCCAGGATATCGTCATAGGGCTAATAATATATAAGCTTTAATATTTGTAATATCATATCTTCTTCTTTCTCTATTCACATATATTAAGTCAATCACAAACTAGGTCACTTCTTGGTCTGGCCAAAAATAATTATTAAACTTCAGGTAGGCATCAAATGAAATGTAACTTATATCATTCTGACAATGGTATTTTATATCGAAACAATTGTCAAGTTTCTTAGAATATTTAATATTTCTTCAATATATTGTGGAATTATCTAGAAACAGCGAGTTTTATTCAAAACAGTGAAATGAGTAGATTCCACGAAGTGAGGGTCCAGACAGTTACTTTAGTTACATGTTCCTAATCTTAAAACAACAAGATCCTTGACAAAAAACCCAAATTCACCCTCTTATCTAAATTAATAAGAAAAGCATTACATTGGTGTCAGGTTTGGGGTAATATAAACAAATAGTTACGTAAAAATAGCTAAGAGACTAATGCCCGATTTCACCAACCATTTTCTAAAGTTAGGTAATACCTAAATTAGATTTTGGAATTACTAAATCCAGTTTACGTTTTACCACGGGCTACGTAATACCTAAAAGTGAAAATATTAGGTATTTCCTATCATTCTTAGGTGTTTCTTAGCGCGTGGTGAAACTTTTGGAACTGGTTGGTGAAATCGGACATTAGTGTACTGAAAGTAACGGAACTAAAAGAAGAATTGAAAAATCGCGATTTGGACACTTTCAAGAAGGAGAGTGAAATAGTAGAAAGACTTAAAATGACACTGATAAGTGACGGCTTAGATCTAGAAACATTTTCATTCCATGACGAGGCTTCCACCTTTATCTTGTCAATTTCTGCTGATATGGACGAGAAGATTGATTTTTCTGATATAAATAACGATATGTCTGATATGAAGTATGATATTTCTGCCGATATCTGATCATTGAAAAATGACAAACAGCTGACGTTGAAAATAAAATTCCGTCTTTAAAATGACCACGAATTAAAGAGTTATAGATATAGATGACAGATTTGAGAACACATGACCCGCCAGCAGAAGAAAATAATATCGTACAATCGAAACCCTGCAAGCTAGAAACAGAACCCAAAATAGAGGATATTGGCAATTTTGCCCGAGTCACGGCCCCAACGTTCGACGGAAAAACATTGTGGTCCAATTATGTAAAACAGTTAGAAGCAACTGCTAAAGTAAATAAGTGGTCCGATAAGGAAAAGGCAGTGAACTTAACTATCGCGCTTCGGGGAGATGACTTAGATGTATTTCAGTCGATACCACTTGAAGAAACGGATGAATTCGAACAGCTTAAGAAGAGATTGGACATACGATATGGTGACGAACATCCGAAAGCAGAAACGTGACGAAACCCTTCAAGAGGATGACGGCTTATGTGACAACGCTATGGAAGTGAATGCTTCGATTAGCTCATTTTAAAACCACGGTAGATAAATTGACCCCTATTCTTGAATATTAAGCAGCTAGGAAGGCTTCGATGATAGACTTGACCAGATCGTCAATATGATAAAAGGGATAGTGACTAATAAGCCGAAGAAGATCAGATACTGAAATTGTGGAGAGGAAGAGCATGTACGTAGTTCGCGTAAGCCCCCTATGACTCCTGCAAATCAAGAACCTCTTGAACGTAAAGCAGCTACGAATGCTTCGGGGTACAACAAAGTTAGGATCATGCAAGAAGTAGGTAACGAAGACAACTGAACCAGAGCGTCAACTTGATAAAGAGTATGTTAGACAAGAAGCCGAAGAAGATCAAATGCCGGAAATGTGGCGAGCTAGAGCATGTACGCAGGTAATGTTAGCGTCCCAGGACTCCAATAAACTCAGTCACAGGGAAAACTAGAGAGGGGTGAATATGGTCATACCCAGTAGACTATTTTTGCTGCAAAAAGGCGGAATCTAAGAAAATTGCAGTTTCAAGAATGGTCACCCACCACAATCAGAGAATATCATGTGAATGATCCTCACCTCACCTAAATAGTATTCGTCAGTGCAAGGAAGTGGCAAGAAGTGTCAGGATTTTTACCGACACCCAAGGCGTATTGGGCTTAGTAGGACACCCTTGTCCTGGAAGAAGAGCTGTTGGAAAGAGTCCTTGAAAACGATGATGGTTCCGAGCTAGTTATCCCGGGAACGAGAGTAGTAGAGGTACTGAAGTCCATCGGGATATCATCTGGGAGTGAGAAAAACCCTTTATCGTTTCCGTGAAAAGTTTTATTGGATGAACGGTTCTGGCAATGTGAAGGACTGGTGTACGAAATGTACTACTTGTGCTACGAGTGATGGACTACATCGCAAGAGAAAGGAACCCGTGAAACAATATAATTTTGGGAGCCCTTTCGAAAGGATTGCTTTAGATATCGCTGAACCATTTCCGATGACAGAAAATCGTAGTGAATACACCCAGGTTGTAATTGATTATTTCACAAAGTGGGTGGACATTTATGCGATCTCGAAACAAGAGGCCACAACTGTTGCGGATGTATTGGTGAAATAATTTGTCAGGCGATATGGAGTGAGTTTGGAAGTCTACAGCGATGAGGGGATAAATTTCGAGAGCCACGTATTCTAGGAAATTTGTGAAAAGCAGGGAATTAAGACTAGCAGGACAACAACCTGGCATCCACAATCAGATGGAATGGTCGAGTGAATGAACAAGGCTATTGGAAAAAACCTGTCCCAAGTAGTTTCTAGCCACCAGAAAGACTGAGACCAGTATCTCTCCCAATTTGCATTGGCTTATCGATCCGCCATCAATGAGACCACGTGTGAAACACCTGCGAAAATTCTGTTTAGATGGGAAATAAGGCTTTTTTGTGACCTGAAATTTGGCTGTCGCCCTGACAAAGATCTGTCGGGATAAGAATATGTGATCCAATTGATAAGAAGGATCGAATATGTGCACGAATCAGTTCGAATGGATCTTCAAGTTGCCAGCGACAGAATGTACGACAGTACGACACAGAAAGCAATTTCAAAGAAAGGGACAAAGTATAGCTGCACAATCCAACAAGGAAAGAAGGATTTTCTCCAAAATTACAGAAATTTTGGGAAAGTCCGTACTTAATAAAAAAGAAGATCAATTACGTAATCTATCGCATAAGCAAGATTTCCAATTGAAAACGGAAAGTAGTGTACCAAAACCTACTAGCGCCATTCGAAAGAGACCATGATAAAGAGAAAGGAGTGAACTATATACAACAAGAGTCTAACTCAGCCTACAATTAATTTATGGGCGCATATGGAGGTACAGGGAAAGGTAGATACGTGGTCACTACAGAACTAAGACAAGATTTGTCCATGCTCCCGGAAGACTCTTCACTGGCTCACAACAGCTCCGCTAGTAACAAACACGCACGAGGGTTGGCTACCGTCTTTCGAAAAAAGATTGGGCAATTAGAAAAACTTGAAGATCAGATTCCAGCCCCTGGCAAGACACTGAGACCCAAACACGGTACGTCTGCTACCTGGTAACCAAAAACTAATTTCAAGATCGATCCATTTACCGGGGTGTGTGGGAAGCGCTACGAAGTCTTCGAGTTCATGTGCTGGAATCCAGCGTGCAGAAACTAGCAATGCTTAGGATAGAGAGCAACTAGTTGGATTTACGAGTCATCAGGAACATGGTAAAGGTGATCTTCCAAGATAGCGGTGTCCAGGGTCCAGTTGCCGATTTAAACATTTAGTCCCCGGTACACTAAAGTCCCAGGAGGATATTCCTTTTGAGTTACGAAATTGCACATTGAAGCCACCCCTGTTCTATTTCTATATCAAAGTTGAAATTTTGGCGGGAGCGTTCAGTTTTCTGGGATGGGCTACGCATTTTTTTATTTGCTTTTATAAAGTCATTCTAAGAAACTCAATTGTTTGTTCGGAGCTGCAATCGAGAACTTTCAGGAATCCGAAGGCTCGAGAAAATGGTTTTAATATATTTGAGACTATCTACGAGCGGCGAGTCAGTCTACAGTTTGATTCCATAGCCAAAGGAGGAGAACAAGTATAAATAAATGAGAAAAACATTACAATAAATATTATCAGAAGTGTACAAGCACGGAAGCTCTTGGGGAGCAATTGGCGATAATAATCTGTTTAATTTGCTATAACACACAAAGCTTTTGTTGTATACAGCTGATCAGGAATCAGCAAAGAAATTATTTGATTGGGGAAAACTTTCTACATTATTTTCTAAGACTACTTCACGAGTTTGTCCAATGAACCAATCAGAAGCTGTAGTCAAGTTCTGATTATCGATATTACCAAACTTGACTCTTAACGTCAAATATAAGTAATAACGTTGTGCACGCATTCAAAAATTATAAACAACTTAGGAAACAGCATCACGAAAAACGTATTGGAAATGTGAGAAACAATAGCAATCAAGATATAACAACTATTGCAAGTACAAGCGGGTGTTCATATCATCAAGCTCAAAGCATGGTATATAACAACTGTACCATTTATTATTAAGATGATTAGTATATTGTGCAACTAGTGCGGAAAATAGGATATTTCGTACTCGTGTGACAAGATCGTCAGTTTCCGCACGAGTTGTACACCATACTTTTCCGACGACCTACCTGAAAAACAGAATATATCGGATTTTCAAAATATGTTTGAACCAATAATAATACAAGTTTTCACTCATAGACATTTTTCAAGTGAATTGCATTATTAAGAAAGATATATTTGAACAAGGAAAAAGGTCAAGTTTTATTAAACATTCAACATACATATTTAGGTACTATTAGAATAGTAATTATTAATTGTTAAATTGGAACAATGGTTTAACACCAATGGAATATGACCATTTTCTTCAATTATACTTTGAACTGCCTGAGCCATAATTCCTGTCACTTTATTAGTTTCAAATACTGTACTCGAAGTTGATGGTCTCACAGTGAGTGATTGTATTTCCGAACTGGTTGTGAATGTTGTTGATGGTAGATCCTCTGTGAAGGTTGTTGCATGTTCTATAGACTGGGTTATACGATTGAATATTTCCATGGAAATAAAATCTACTGTTTCATCGTCTGACGAATATTCCATGTTTTCGTAACAGATATCAGCAGACTCTACTTATACAAATAACTATCAATTTGACTACTAAATAAATCAAATCAACGCACTGACAGTAGGTATTAATATGTCATGAATTTATTTAAATATATGTCATTGTCACAGCTGCCTACAATTGTGCGAATATCAGAGTATATGTACCTATTAGGTGAATAAGCACAGCAATCCATCAGAACACGTGACTGCGGAATATTGCGCACTAATGCGAAATGAATATTTCGCACTAGTGCGAAATAGATAACTTTGTGCGCTAGTTTAGAGTGCGAAATGATACGTTTTTCATGCAGGTCGTCGGAAAAAAATATTTGAGTACGTTATGTTATTACTGGTTTAATAAAATATGTATTTCGATGTTAATGTTTTCTATTTATTAAACTTTATTAATTTCTGAGATAAACTTCTTAATTTTTTTGCTAATTTCCTCCAATTCTGCCGAATTTCAGACTCTTTACTTTTCACTTTATTTGTGAAATAGTCTAATAAAAATCCAGTCGTAATTGAATTTATCTCATAAGTCTCTCTTTTATTTCTGTACTCAACTGAATTGTTTCAAGAAAACACCACTCGTCCTGCGTTCAGAAATTAATCGACAGACATCGCGAAAATTCAATCACTTGTGGTATTACTACTGACAGTCCATATTTTGCCGTCTCTTGTATTTTTTATTTTGTTTTCGTTAGAATTTTTCCAAGCTTTACAAGATTATTTGATTAACGGAATTATCAGAGAAATTTTATCATTGGAAAAAAACTTTTCAAGCAATATAAACTTCAAACTGGACGATAATTATAAACTACTCAGTAAATTTACTTCTCGTCTCTAATTTACCTATAACTAAATGAAGAAAAAACAAACTAATCAAAAAATATTGCATTTATACCAAGCGCTTGTATAAATTCCTCATTCAATGCTCGTGCTTTGGAAAGAATTTGCATATTTATGACATTATGACCACTTGTAATTCGTCTAACAGAGTTGTAACTTGATGATTTTATCCAATTTGCATTGCGGGGATCATAAAATACGTCTTTTCCACTTTCCACTTTTGTAATTTATTCTAATCTATATAATGGCCACCGGTTTGGATTTTTCTTCTATATGACTCCAAGGAGAATACAAATTTTAAATATTATCTTTGATTATCGCGAAACGTGCTTTGAGGTACACTAATAAAATCATTTTCAAATTACGTGAAGTGTATTTACTATACAGCTAGACACAATCACCTTCCATTTGGTTGAAAATCGTTTCCTGGCCATTATAGTATTTTTGACTGAATAAAGTAGTTATAACGTTTGTGTATCTTCATGGATTTTGACAAACTTAGTATCACATGAGAGATAGTTTAGTGCCCAGCAATCGCTAGGGGCGTCGTTTGAATAATTGTTATTTTTCCAACTTTTTATTAGAATTATCTAATGTGATGCTACATGTTTCAACCATCCACTTGAAAGAATATTAGGCCAGGAGCACTACAGTTTGACATGGCTGTGTCGTGACGTAGATTATATATTGGTTGGAATTGCTCAGAAATCATGTAAGAAAAGAAAATATGAAGGTCCGCCAGCTAAAAAAGTTGTATTAGTGTTTTAAATAAAACTCACGGTTTCTAGTTAATTCCACAATATAATAAAAATTGTTAAAAATTCTAAAAATTGACAATTAACTATACGAATTTGCAATTTACAACACAATCCTAGCATGTACATCAACATAAAAAATGCCAAATTATAAGTAGTTACTGTAGATGCTTAAATTGTCATAATTGGTAGACGCCATTCTGAAAAATGAGTTTCTTTCACTTTGCTACATCGATTTAAAAAAATCATCAAAATCGGCCCAATAGAAGCCGAGATACAGCAACTTTTTGCGCCGCGCTCGATTTGAAGCATCGATTTAAACTTTTCAAAATCGCGTAAAAAAATTATAAAAAATTAAAACTTGTTCATTATAACTATTGTGTATTATAGTTTAGAGGTCTAAGAAGTTGTAAAAAAATCGGCGCGTATTACAACTCAAAAATGTAAGCCTGGCATGAACGCAAAAGTGACGTTGATTTTTTCGCAATTAACTAACAATTAATTCATGTAAAAACTATCAGGCCAATTTAGTCGGCCTTTGGAATATTGTTTTATACTATAATAAGGCTCTCAAAACTCGAGGCTTACCAACCAAAGGAACAGGCTGGGTTCCGAAGCCATTATAGTACGACAGAACATCTACACACCGTAAGGCAGATGATCGACAAAGCTACAGAATATAACATAAGCCTATGGATGGCTTTCGTCGATTTCCGAAAAGCTTTCGACACAGTAGAAATCTGGGCGATAATAAAATCATTGAGAAATGCTAGAGTAGATCAACGTTATATAAACCTCATCGAAAACATCCATAGAAATTCTTCAATGTCGATAAGACTTCACGAATCATCTGACAAATTAAACGTGAGAAGAGGAGTTCGGCAAGGAGACGTTATATCTCCAAAGCTATTCACTTTAGTTCTCGAGGATATTTTTAAGAAGCTACAGTGGGGAAACAAAGGATTGAACGTACATGATGAACGCTTACACAATCTGAGATTTGCTGACGATGTTGTACTGTTTGCAAAAGATAAACAGGAATTGATAGACATGTTGGAAGAACTACAAAATGAGGCTGCAAACGTAGGATTACACATGAACAACACAAAGACCAAGTTCATGACAAATATAGCAGATGCAGACGATACAATACCGATTTATGACAGCACAATAAAAAGGACGGAAACATACATATACCTGGGCCAAGCTATAACACCAGGCAAACAAACTCAAGAGATGGAGATTGATAGAAGAATTAGACTGGGATGGGCAGCCTACGGCAAATTAAAGTACATCTTCAGCATGAATATTCCAATGATTTGGAAAACAAAAGCCTATAACGAGTGTATACTGCCTATTGTCACGTATGGTTGTGAGACCTGGGTAATAACCAAGAAGGTAAAACATAAATTGGAAGTACATCAGAAAGCCATAGAAAGACGTATTTTGGGAATTTCCCTGAGAGACCATAAAACAAATCCTTGGATACGAGATAACAAAAGAAATTGGTTCCCTAAAATGACAATGGGCAGGGCACGTGGCCAGGCATACGGAAAACTGGAGCTGGTATGTCACCAGATGGAGACCTTGGGCAGAGAGGAGGAGTGTTGGAAGACCCCAGCAAAGATGGTACGACGAGATAAAGAAGGTCGCTGGCCTGAACTGGTATCGAGTTGCGCAAGATCGAAGCCGATGGACGAATTTGAAAGAAGCCTATATCCTAAGGATAGAAAACGGCTAAAAATAGAAAATAGAAATAGAAGGTTCTCAAATCCCAATTAATCGCGTGATTGGATGATTTCTTATCTGCGAAAGAAATGCTTCAAATAACCTCGTTTTTTAGCTACTTTTTTTGCATTCATCGCCATTTCTCAACGAAAAAATTGAATATATCAATTTTAAGCCAATTATATGTTGTAGAGAATTTCAGAAAGAACAAATTCGTGAGTATACTTTTTTTCTATCTTGCATATTTGAAGAGTTATATTAAGAAATATTGTAAGAATTGAGCGATTTTTGCGTTTTTTTGCAGTTTATGATTTTTCCTGCAAATAGCACAACTTTTTCAGCTGGCGGACCTTCATATTTTCTTTTCTTAGATGATTTCCGAGCCATTCCAACCAATATCTAATTTACGTCACGACACAGCCATATTTCAAAGGTTTGGGGTCTAATTCTCCTATAGATATATAGATTTTTAAAAAAATGGTAAATACCGCATCTCAATATCTAGTTTCTAAGCGAAGATACGAGAAAAATAGGTATACTAGGGGATAAAACTTTATACTAAAGAAAATTGAGAATTTTATATAATCTAGTAGGCGTCCAAATGTTATAAATTGTTAGATGTAAAATAACTTGATTGATTTGTTGGTAATTGCGCCCTCAAATCAAAAAATCTGGTAGATTTATAGTCATTTCATGTCACAGCTCTGTTAGCATAATATAATGAATATTTGTTTCATTTTTTTTCTCTATAACAAAGTCATATCACAATATAAGAAGTATGCAAAAATGACAAAAATTTTATTTTAACTTCGTTTTTACTTTAAATAGTATTACAATTACTATGAATCTAAATACAGGTGAATAATCATACTAAAAGTAAACATCAATTGATTATGTGACAAAAACAGCATACATGAAATTGAAAATTCCAAGAAATTAACATATACAAACAACGCCCCCTAGCGATCCTTACAAAGAAGTAATGTATAACGATGATACAATATTTCAGAGAGCGTTGAATTCATTTGTATTCGAATGGTACTAAGCGGCCAAAAAACTATTTTATTGAGTCAACTTTCCAACTCAATAATAATAATAGTTTATTCAATAAAATGTTTACATAGGTTATGGTAACAATTTCGTAAATATTATGAAGAAACTTCACGTAGTGATTCACAATAAAAAAAATTACCATCGTATTACAAATACAGTACATTTGTACATTTATATAAAAACTTAAATGGGTGAAAACGCTCCCCTTATAAACTAAAAATTAAAATAAAGATTAGGACTAAAATTTGACTTCAATCGAGTACTACTTATATTTCTATAATTTAGACAATTAATTTTTTATATCTATTAATTTAATTAACTGTCTTGACCCTTACTTCGTGGAATCTGCTCATATTAGTGTTTTTAAATGAAACTCACGGTTTCTACTTAATTCCACAATATAATAAAAGTTATTGAATATTCTAAAAAATTGACAATTGTTTTGATAAATCAATATCATCGTCAGAATAACAGAAGTAACATTTCATGTGGTGCCTACCTGATGTTTAGTAGTTATTTTTGACTAGACCAAGAAGTGACCTAACTTGTGATTGACTTAATTTATCTCAATAGAAAAAGAAGAAGATGTGATATTACAAATATTGAAGCTTAGATGTTCTTAGCCCTATGGTGATATCCTGGATATCATTTTTCAATTGAGATCAATATAACTGTGCAATGATATAGAAAACCAGGAAAACTGTATCTGCTGATCTTTACAATTATCACTTAAGAAGACAGTTTATTAGTGGAGAACTCCCTACATTTAACTGTTCATTGACAACTTCATATTGTGGGTTTCTTAAACGTTTCCTAATTTCCAATTCTTCAAGGAAATCCTGTTCTTGTTTCTTCTCACGAATATGCAGCACTTCTAGTTTTGTGTTAGGTGTGTCAATGAATGATTGGTGTCAAGTAGATGTTTTGCGTAGTGTGATTTATATGGTTGTTTTAACCTGTATGCTCGTAAGTGTTCACTGTATCGGATTTCGAAATTCCTAAGGGTCTGACCCAAATAGACAGCATTACATTCTGAACATTTGAGTTTATATATACCTGACTTCTTTAATAGTGGTATTTTGGTTTTTACATTTAACAATTTTATACTAACGTTACTTTCTGTTTTAAAAGAAATTGTTGTATTCGTTGCTGAAGATATTATCTTTGAAATATTATTAGAAATACTTCCTGCATATGTGATGATTTTATAAGTTTTTATTCCATCAGCTAATTAGTAAAAAAGAGGAAAAAGTGGCATTACAACTAATATTTCCTAAACAAACTGATGAAATAAAAACTTATAAAACCTTTACATATGCAGGAAATATTTCTAATAATATTTCAAAGATAATATCTTCAGCAACGAATACAACAATTGCTTTTGAAACAGAAAGTAACGTTAGTACAAAATTGTTAAATGTAAAAACGAAAATAGCACAATCAAAGAAGTCAGGTATATATAAACTCAAATGTCCAGAATGTAATGCTGTCTATTTGGGTCAGACCCTTAGGAATTTTGAAATACTGTGAACACTTACCAGCATACAGGTTAAAACAACCAGATAAATCCCACTACGCAAAACATCTACTTGACACCAATCATTCATTGACACCTAACACAAAACTAGAACTGCTGCATATTTGTGAAAAGAAACAAAAACTGGATTTCCTTGAAGAATTGGAAATTAAAAGACATTTAAGAAACCCACAATATGAAGTCGTCAATGAACAGATAAATCTAGGGAGTTCTCCCTGTCTTCTTAAGTGATAATTGTGAAGATCAGCAGATATAGTTTTCCTGGTTTTCTATATCATTGCACAGTTATACTGATCTTAATTGGAAAAATGATATCCAGGATATCACCATAGGGCTAATAATATCTAAGCTTCAATATTTGTAATATCACATCTCCTTCGTTTTTCTATAAACATATATTAAGTCAGTCACAAGTTAGGTCACTTCTTGGCCTAGCCAAAAATAACTACTAAACATCAGGTAGGCATCAAATAAAATGTAACTTCTGTCATTCTGACGATGATATTGATTTATCGAAACAATTGTCAATTTTTTAACATTTTCAATAACTTTTATTATATTGTGGAATTAACTAGAAACCGTGAGTTTCATTTAAAAACACTAATCAATTAATTTATTTACGGCTTCCTGCTCTAAACCTTTAACAAAAAAAATTAAATCTATTTTTTATCGTCTCTTCCGAATTCAATGTAGTTAAATATGTTTTATATATATATATATATATATATATATATATATATATATATATATATTAACATAGAGTAAAAACAACACCCTGTATACCGAACATAAATTAAAAAAAAACTACTTATTTCAAGAAATAAAAATTTTTGAAATTTCATTTTTTTTAAAAGATTATCTAAAAAAGGAGACAATCTGTCCATGTACTATTCAATAGAGAAAGCATCTAACTGTATAATTTAAAATAAGATTTGAAAAAACATTTGTGAAATGAATTAACAAAATCTCTATAAACCTACAAGACGGAATATTAGAACGTTGTTACATATACAAATGGAAATGATAATCCTTTATTTTATTGTCAAGGTAAATAAATAGTGAGATTTTTTTTAAAATGAATATTAGGGTTTGAAGGACATGTAAATAAGATTTTATAAATATTTAAAAACATTTCGATATAAGAAGTAAACTGAAAAACATTAATTCTATGGAATGTGACATTTATTGAACGGTTTGACATTATGAACACATATTTTGTAAATTTGAAAATGTCATTTTGTAAACTAAATGAAATATAATTTAAGAGACACAATATGAGTTAAAATCATTAAAGAACCTTAAAACAAAGCGTTTTCAAATGATAGATGGACAATTCACTATTTGAAATGAAATCTATAAAGAAAAGTTTTGATAACCAAATCTGATTGGTGGAATGTATTCAACAAACTTTTAATCTGCGACGAGTAGTTGTTAATAATAAAAAAATTGAAGGAGAAAAGTTTGTTGATTATACAGACTATTGACTAGGTAAAATTTCTTTTTGGGTGGTAGAAAATTTGAGAAGCAGCAAAATTTTGGGAATTAAGAAAACTTTTCGAAAAACAAGATATTTGGCATCAAAATTCAGAAAAGAGAGATACATTGTACTTATGATATGGTAGATTATATATTTAAACAAGCAGATGTAGAAACTAAGAAACAATTTGGTAATTATGTTTGAATACTAACCGTATAATTGATATATAATACTTGATTAATATTTGTATGGTGGAATGGATATATCCACCATACCTTTTAGAAAGCTTTTGATTATGTAATTGGACTGAAATGTATTGATATGGACGGGACATAGCATTGATTCCTGATTTTGTGTAAGCTGGACCAGTGATGTGACAATTTCCAGAAGGTAACCTAAAATAAAGTAAAGGATAATTGAAGTGAATTACTATACAGGAATAAGGTATTTAGACTATTTTCATTATACATAAAAAAGGTTGAATAAAACTTACCAATTTAGTGAAAAAAATTGAACTTTGGTATTAAACAAACATTTACAACCATTGTGTTTCGCCATTTTGATATAATAATCGTTTATATAGAAGTTTCAGTATTATAAGATTTGTATTAAATGTTGCCTATTTTAGATTTGTATATAGAGATAATTTTTTCATGTGAGAACGTGATTTTGTTTGAATGAGTGGTCATAATAGATAGTAGGTTTTTTATTAATTTGTGTCTTGTAAAAGAACAATGTATTTGTCTATACAAAATATTAAATAACGTTCTTTCTAGTTTGAAGAACATTGTAAAATTGTTTTTGATACATTTTATTTCTTTGTGGTGATGGCTCCATCTAGTTTGAACCGTTGGTAGTTTAAACTGACATCTGTGAATAATAAAAAGGTTCAACTTGAAACACAGGACCGTCTTAAGAATTTATTACGTATTATTAAACAAGCAAGTACATTTTTATTAACAAAATTTTTAAGAAGACAGAGATATTTAATCAAATCTAGGCGCTCATATTATAAATTGAATTTTTGTTTCTCTATACCTGAACCCTACTCTGAGGTTAAAGAGTTTCTCATGTTTTAAGTATAACCATTTTAGTAATAAAATTTTAAATTTTTACAATATACCGGGCAAATCAAAACTAAATGTAAATTAAAAGAATAATAACTATAAATCATTATTTCTCTCCCCGTTCTATCCAGTTTAATATATATATATATATATATATATATATATATATATATATTAGGTAGATAGTTAAACTTAATTTATTTACGGCTTCCTGCTCTAAACCTTTACCAAAAAAAATTAAATCTATTTTTTATCATCTCTTCCGAATTCAATGTAGTTAAATATGTTTTATATATATATATATATATATATATATATATATATATATATATAGATATATATATGTATATATATATATATATATATATATATATATATATATTAGGTAGAAAGTTAAACACCCTACCGGCAAAGTAAGTAAGACATCGTTGCCCTATGGTCTTCTTACTTGTTTCAATTAAAACACCACTGTTTTCTCGATGTCGCGTTTGATATTGATTGCTTGGCCAATTTATTATATTTTCATTTTTGTAAATGTATAATATATTTGAATACATCTGTATTTTTCTGGGGTCCATCACGTTGCTAACTTGGTAAAGAGTTTTAGAAGGGTAAGTGCGAGGTTTATTATACATAATTTTAAAAATTCTTTTTTGTAACACATAAATTTTGTTTAAATAGGTTTGGTGAACACTACCCCATCCAAGTATTCCATATCTTGTACGCGATTCGACAAGAGCATAGTAGATAATTCTTAGGTAATGTACATTTAGAATGGTATTAAGGTACCTAAATTTGGAAAGGAGATATCCTAAGTTATTTGCTATACTATCTATATGATTGTTCCATTTTAAATGAGAGTCCACTGTGATTCCAAGATATTTTATTTTGTTCGCTAGCTTTATCAGGGTCTGGGGATTAGTAATTTTTATTTCGGTGTACGATGGTAAGTAACTCTTATAGCTAGTGAGGGGAACAAAAAAGTTTTTTTTGTAATTCACTGTAAACGTTTATAATTAAACCATTCTATAATATTTTGTAAATCCGCTTCTACTTTCAACTTTAGATCCTCCCAACTCTCCCCATGATATATTATTGCAAAGCTAATTTCTTGTCCCTCACTATCCATTTCTAGTAAATCGTTAATATAGATATCAAATAGAATAGGACCCAACACCGTTCTTTGTGGAACACCATACTAAATGGTTCTAGGTTCACTAGTCACGTTATTAACTTGTGCCATTTGTTTTCTTTCAGACAAATAATCTTTAAATAGGTCGTGTGCCACTCCGCGTACGCCCACATTTGCCAAAGTATCCAACAGCTGTGTGTGTGATATGGTATCGAAAACCTTGGCAAGATCTAGGAATACACATGTAGTACGTTTTTTGGAACCGACAAGTCTATAGATTTCGTTTGTAAGTTTTATAATAACATCATTTGTTGAAAGATTCTTACGAAACCCAAATTGACAATTTGATAATACATTATTTCTATCAAGAAAACTTGTTAAACGAACTTTTAAGGCTTTCTCAAAAAGTTTGGCTATTGTGTATATTGATGATATTGGTCAATAATTATTCATATTCTGTTTGTCACTTTTTTTATGAACAGGTACAATTAATCCGACTTTAAAGTGATAGGAGCGTTTTCCAATTTTGAAAATTATGTTAATAAGATCTAGCACAGGTTCAGCTGTTTTAGCTGCTATTTTTTTACTACATCAGACTTAATACCATCAACACCAGTCGGTTTTTTAATTTTAAGAGTATTAATAATGTTAAAGTTTTCTATTTCAGTGACTGAAGAGAGAAAGATGGAATTTTGTATAATTTTATTTTTTGCACGAATATTAGAAGGGGGAACTTTACTTGCTAATATTTCACCAATTTCTGTATAATGCTGGATAAAAGAATTAGCAATTCTATTGGAATCAGAAGTGACGGTATTATCTTGAGTAATTATTTTGTTTAAATGTTTTTAGTTTTCGTTTTGTTTAGAATTTTTAACAATATTCCAAAGAGTTTTTGCGCTACTTTGACTATTTATTATTGCCGTTCTAAAGTAACCTTTTTTTGCTTTTCTAATCAATTTATTGAGTGTATCCCGGTATTCAACATAGCTATTTAATTTATTTATATCATTGGGGTGTTTTAAGCACTCACGGTAGAATTTATTTTTATGATTAACAGATTTGACCAAACCCTCTGTTATCCACTTTTGTCTATCAATTTCTTTTTTCTTGAGTTTAAGTACCACCGTATTTTTATCAATGTGGGCCTGTAACACTTTTATTAATAAATCTGTTTTATGGTCGCCATCCTGAATTTCATAATAATAATCCCAGTTGTATTTATCGAGATCAGTATTCAGTCTATCATAATTTATAATACTTTTTGTATATCCGACATATTTTTTAGTCCATTTCTTTGTAACTGGTATATTTAAAAAAAAGTTGCCCGGTGATCGGTTACATTAGTTTCGACAACGGCGGAAATAATATCTTTTTGTAAATTATCAAATATTCCACTTCTTAGAAAAATATGGTCTATACAACTTTTTGAATTTCCCTGAATTCTCGTATATTTATTAATCATTGATTAGAACTTATACTCATATAATAAGTTCAAATAATCAAATGCAGTTCGATCATCACTATTTTTTATATTTATATTGATATCTCCCAGGAATATGTGGTGCATCACTGAATTATAATTGTTTATTTGTTTTAGATATAAACCAAAGGCTTCAACAAATGATTCATCATTCCTAGAAGGAGAGCGATACATACACGTGACAGTAATTTGTTTTTTATGTTTTAATTCAATGGTAATCTGTAATGCAGTAAACTGACCTATTTTTATTGTTTGTTTTGAACAATTAAAAGTTTTTTTACGTATGCTAATATTCCATCGGTTTTGTTTAGGTTGCCTTCATTATAGAATAGGTCATAATCAGTATTTTCAAAGAAGTGTATATCTTCAATGATAAACGTTTCAGTGAGAAATATGATGTCAAAATCAATTCCGGCTTTACTTAGGACTACATTGAATTAATCAAGATTTTTCCTTATCCTTCGTATATTTTGATGGATAATATTAAAAGTATCCGTTAGTATAGAGTTTCTCAAATCTCCTATGTCAAATACCTCGAGAGAGTCATGCGGTTCATAATCTAAATCTCTTATAAACTGATCCATATTTTATTATGAATAAACTATCTAAGAATAGATTGAGATTGAAAATTCCAGATTTAATTAAGAGTATTGTGGTCCATTAAAATATGCTAAAAATAATAATACATCTACTCCTGAAATAAACTTAAATGTTAAAAATTAACTCAATAAAGAAAAATGACGAGTGAATCACAGTTATAAATATTTTCACAATTCAACATAATAGCCCTTACTAGATTTAAAAAACGTATGCCACAATTTATGAGTCACTCTTACTGTTTTTTCGATTGATTTCCTTTGAAGGAATGTCTTAGGATTCACTAGGTTCCAGTACTTTTCTTTTTGCCGTGGATTTAGTTGGAGAATTAGGATCAGGATCTTGTTCAGAATCTTTGATTGATTTGAGGTTTTGATATGTTGTTGGGTGTTCCAGTTGGTCCATAGTGTATGTGCAATTATTTACGATGAGAGTGTTATGTCTTATTTTAGGTTGCAGTTCCAATTCTTAATTTGTTTGTAGTGATTATAAATTATCTTCCTTTCTTTAAAATCCTTGTGAGTTAAATATTTAGAAACGAAAACCCCGGTACCTTTTAAGTTTTTGGAATTTTGTAGGATTGACGTAACTGTCTTTTTATATATGAATTCTATTAGGAATGGCCTAGGTTTCTCTTCATTGTCTTTCGTTTCTATTTTACCAATACGATAAAAATATCTGAAGTCATGAAGTCATGAAAAGTACAGGGTATTTCACATTTATTTTTTATCAGATAAATCACATTTTGGATTCCGTTTTCAGCATATTTCACACCATAGAACACTAAGTTATATTTTTTTATGTTTCTGTCTGATAGAATTATACGG
Source organism: Galeruca laticollis (assembly GCA_963921935.1). Lineage (NCBI taxonomy): Eukaryota > Metazoa > Arthropoda > Insecta > Coleoptera > Chrysomelidae > Galeruca > Galeruca laticollis. The sequence goes on along the minus strand of OY998176.1, from coordinate 145,217,401 downwards.
TTTTTGAGTTCTTTCACTTCTTCTTTAAGCGCTGCGTTTTCGTATTTCAGTTCTTGTATTTCTTTATTAATTCCTGCTTGGAGACAACTAATTTCTTTTTTTAAACATTAATTTGTTCTTTAATATCCGCAGTAACATTTTTTATTAAGTTATATAGATCATGATTAGTAATATTTATTTCCAAAACCAAAGTTAAAATTATAAAATTGAGTCCAATTGATACACGTTCCTACACTCAATTCACAACTAGTTGGTACTTAGGTTTTTTTATCATACAGAAAAACTTGCTTTATTGATTGAAAATATTAGAATACACGTAAGATTATCTCAATTATCTATTTATCTACCTAATATATTGTAGAAATTATTTCAAATCCAGAGCAATCTAGAGCAATAAATAGACGTGTATACACTTGGCTTGATCAATCCTTCCAGTTATATTGCAAGATAGAGAAAAAAGTGCTTGAGCAAACCTACGTAATATGCTTGGAAGATTACAAATATTTAAATTTTGTGGTACTATCACTGTGCATTTATTATAGAAACAGGATGTTTTTGTTATTATGAACGGCGCCTTCTAGCGGTGGAGTAGTGAAATTGAGAATAATTTCCAGCAGTTTCTTTTGCGCGACTTTGTTATACATTTTTTTTCCTAAGCTGTACGATCAAATATTCTAAGACACAACGGGTTACCTCTTTTAATCAGACTCTGAGTGGTTTCTCGATAAGATTGTAACAGAGGAATGTAACTCGAAACGATTTTAGATGATATTTTCAAATCCTTTTTGATTTCCTTTTAAACGAATAAGTGTTGGTTCGAACAAAACGCGAAGTCATAACTCTGTGGGACATTCGCTTTTATATTAAACTTGATTAGGAAAAATCGAGCTTCTGAGTAAAATTATTATTCTCCTTGACTTGATTCTTTCTCTGGTAACATTCAGTGAAATAGAAACAATTAGTCTTGTAGATGTAACATTCTATCTCGCCATAATAGCGGCAACTGAAGTAGACCTCAACAGCAATCAAGACAAGCATCTGATAGTCATTATTTCACTTTGAGATTGGTAAGAAAGAGATCAGCATATCTAAGACAATTCTCGTAACTGGAATATATACGAACAACGTATTAATCAGCAGACCACTGCAAACACATACATACCTGAAAAAATTAGAAATAGATTATAGAATATTGCTGTTACCAAATCCTTTGGATACTTACACCCGATTTCACCAACGAATTCCTAAAGTTAGGTAATACCTAAACTAGATTTAGGAATTCCTAAATGAAGTATGCGTTTCACCTATAAGTTTTTTCAAGGAAGTTCTATCTGAGACAAGCTGAAAAATTACTGTTTTAAATGAAAATAACTTTTTCCAGATAATTCAACAATATATTTCAAACATGTTAAAAAATTCTAAGAAATTGACAATGGCTTCGATATTGAATATCATCGTCAGAATGACAGAAGTTACATTTCATTGGATGCCTACCTAATGGTTATCAATTATTATTGGCTAGACCAGGAAGTGACTATATATTAATAGAAAAAAGAAGATGATATGATATTACAAATATATTTATTATACCTTAGAGAGTTTAGAAAGAAAAATCTTTGAAAATAGTATTCAAAAAACATCTTATTTTGATATATATGTATATATATTGAACCAGATATCTTAGATAATAAGAGAAGTAGTATTATAAAATTAAGTTTGCTAGTATGAAATATATATGAAAATAACTTAATTTAAGAAAGCTAGTATGAAATATATATGAAAATAACTTAATTTAAGAAAACAAGTAAAAAGGAAACACTTTGCTTAATTTAAACAACATATCAAATAAAGATATATTAAATAATAACCTATAACAATATTAAAAATAAGGAATTACCTCAATGATAACATAAAATATAGATATTGCCTAACCAATGTAATGATGTAAATAAAGTTGCCTAAGACGAAGAATAATTTCCATATCATAACAGCTGTTTATCTGAAATGAAAACAAATATTACTATAGTTAATTCATTATAATCATTAATTTAAGAATAAGAACAAATATAAATATTGAATAGAATATAATCCAATAGATTTCATAGATAAACAAATAATGACATATAGACAAATAACATAAGAGAATTTATATTTATAATTGATATGAATGTAACAAGAATATACTATCAATAATAATATTGAATGTTGTACTATGTAAGTGTATCTAAGTATAACCAATTTTAATGTATTTGTATGTATGAAATTGTTTTGATAAGTGATTGAAGTTTCAATTATCTGATTACAAAAGACAATATCTTATTGGTTGTAAAAGATGACATAACAAACTGTGAATCAATAAATAAACTTTTGAATAGTGATCTGGAAAAGAACAAAAGACTGTTTTGTTTAAAAAAGTTGAGAATCGAGGGGACGCTGGGGAGAACGGTAGCGAGTGTTAAGAAGCGAGGAGTGTGTGGGATAGTGTTCCTAAAAATTTAAAGATATTCCCGGTTTTAAGACATTTAAACTTCTAAAGTATTATGAAATACAATATTAATAATACTCACAGTGAATTGTAACAAAGTTTTCGACAAGAATCTGCGAAATTTTCGTTAATTTCGGTTTTTTTGGAGATTTAGTGGAGTGTTCCTGGGATCCAGAGACTTTCTTCCAAATTCAAGATCAACAGGTCAGTGTATTTAAATCATTTATTGGCCAATAAATAGTGTAAAAACTCAAAATCCCAAATAAGTACTTAATTTCATAAATTGACAAACTTTTGCAAATATATGATCGATCTAAAAAAGAAAGAAACAGACTTTATATAGTATATTCATTGCATAAATCGTTAAATTTAATAAAAGGCCGAACTTTATCTAAATTAAAATATGTACTTACGCTAATCACTCCATTTTGTAATCGCATAAATATGGTGATTGAAATTTTATAATGTTATAACCATGTCCATCTGTATATAATTTCTATTTTTCTATCCATTTATATAACTCATTTCTTCCCACAGCTATTTGTATCATATATTACTATGATCTATATATATAAATTCTTTTATGTTTATTGTTGAACCATTCAATTGTTTTCCATCGTCAACAAACTGTGTTGTATAATATAGATGTTTCGTACGTATCATAATTGTTCGTTTTGTGTTAAAGCGCATGACTAGTTTCCACGCATGCGCATTTATGATATTATTAAAATCAATAAATAGGTACATATAACCATTGGCGTCGCATATTATTTTATCAAATAAATATTGCATTGATAATTAAATTGATTTCAAATAATGTGTTTTCTTTTTATTTCAACTTTTTCAACAGTATAAATTGCCAAGACTCAAAGGGAAAAAGGATTTCATGCTCCCGAATAATCTAATTAAAATAAATTATTAAACAAATATTTAAAACAAACTGAGCTAGCCAAACTAAAACAAAAATTCTAAATTATAAACATATACATTTAAATCATCTACTATAAAAGTAAGTATTTTATCAAATATATATAGTATAATTTGGCGCCCAACGTGGGGCACGTTATTAAAAATATAGGAAACATTTGTAAATTTTAAACTCAATTAAAAATGGCAAAACGAATGACGTTGAGAGATGGAAGGCAGGTAGGAGCAGACAGTGGTTCGGAAGAGGAAAGGGAAGAAAGAAGTCATGGTATGGGAGATTACCAAGCGGTATATCTGGAACAGGGACAACAAGCGGAAGGTGATGCACAGGAAGAAGGTTTGACAGGAGACGAGGAAACTATAGAACAAGTAGAACAACAAGAGAGAAGGGAATCACAAGGAGGAATGAATATCAGCGAACAACGGATGCAGCAAATGTTGAAGAGCATAAATGAAAATATGATGCAACAATTAATTGCTAACATGAACAGTATGAAGGATGAATTGAAAGGAGATATCAACACAGTAAGTGAAAACATAAAAGAAATGAGAGAAGATATGAGAAAGTGGGATGACAAAAGAAAAAAAGATAGGAAAACTATGGTAAAAGATTTTAACCGAGTAGAGGGGAACATTGATGGTAAGATGGATAGTAACAAGGATAACATAAATGTGGAAACGATTGGTAAGGAGGACAAGATTAATGAAAATATGAACAATATTAAGGAAGATTTGAAAGCGACTATAAATAAAAATACTGATATGATGGAACCGAAAACAAGTAATAATTTGGAAAATAAAATTGATGATATGAAACCAGAAAATATTAAGGAACTCAAGGAGAACCAGGAAGAATTTGAGAATGAACAATTTAGAAGGCAAATAGATGAAGTTAACTTAGATATGGAGGATCAAAATAAAAACTTGAAAATAGAACCAAAAGAAAGCGGAATCAAAATGGAAGAAAATTTACCAGGAACTATACAAACGGAAATATCAAAACAAACTAGTAATATAACAGATAACTATGAACGGAATGAAATTAGAAATGATGGAAATGGGAATTTTGAAAAAGAAGAAATTTCAATGGAAATTAAGAATATTGAGAAGAATAATCAGGAATTAACCAATATAACTGAGGGTACAGAAGAAAAGGAAACTGGAGAAATGGAATACATAAGATTACAGGAACAAGCGATTGACGAGGAAAATCAACATTTCCAAGAAAAAGTAAATAAAGAAATCACAAATTTAAATGGTATAATAGAAAGATCAACAGGCATATGTACTAGAAGAAGTGGAATAATGGATAGACAAATTAACAGAGAAATAGAAGAAATGAACCGGAGATTAAAGGACACAGTAGAAGAAATAGAAGATAGTATAAGAAGAAATGAAGGAGGTATAGGATGTTCAGGAAATTTTTATAATAATGTAGTAACAGGAATAAAATGGGACAACATAATGACTATGATTCATACAAAAGCTTTCTCTAACATAATAATAAGTGCAATGAATTCATGGGAAGAAATTTATGAGATATGGGACAACAGAGTTAAAAAGGATACCGTAGAGAATAGACAGATGCTTCAGAAATTTATCGAGCATCAAACAACAAGAGAAGAAAGCAAGAAAAAGGTTAGAAAAAGAAAAGCAAATTAAATAATAGAACAAGAGAGAATAGGAATGAAATATGGAGACGAAAATGCAATTCAATGAAAAAGGGAAAGGATACAGAAATGAAGTTGAAATTAAAATTTATTATTAATGAGTAACACAAGTATAAATAATGTACATAGAATTTATTATTAATGAGTAACCCAATTCTAAAGAATGTATATATGTTATGTTACGAATAATATTTAAAGAAGGAAATGATAGTCATAAGGATAGATTTAAAATTTAATATTAAGTAGTGTACAAAGTTAAAGTAGATATTAGACAGAGTTTTGTTTTCCATTTGGCAGCTGGTGATCCAATTAAATTCATCACGTTTGTTTCTTCAGAACCTAAAAAAATAAATATAATATTATATAAAGAAAATTTTATTAGGTAAAACTTATAATTAAAACAATTTAAAAATTTGTGAGTATGGCAAATCAATATATATAGCAAATAAAGGAAACAATTTATAAGAGATACTGGTTTTACATAGAATGAAACTATTAAAGAATATAGGATAGAGGGGATAAAATAAGAATAACTCAAGTATCAAATAGAAGTTCACATTTTTAAATAGGGAAATAAGATGTAAGTAATAAAGGATAGGAAAGGATAATAATGAATGATATTGATTAAAAATATAGGAGGTAATGTTTAATGTCAATTAGAATCTTATAGATTACTTGAAAATACAGGAAGGAATAAGGAAGTTGATATTGATATATATATGAATTTAAGAAATAATTAATTATATTGAATAATGAATATTGAAAAGGAATATGATAGGAGGAGTATATAGAAGTATAATGTAATTACAAAGAAATAAGTTGATATATAAGTGGATGTTAGGAAGAAATGATAATAATGAAGTATTATATGAAGTAATATTAAAAATATAAATTGACATTGATCTTAATCAAGTGTATTTTAAGGAAAGAATTAGGAGACAGTTATAGAAAGAAATAGATTTTGTAGTAGGAAAAATGTGAACAAATATTTGAGAAACAAAGTTAAAGAAAGTAAGATTATGCCATAAAATGGTTAAATTTTTTTGAATAAAATAAAATCAATCATTTATAATAAGAAAATTGAAATTTAAATAAATATCCAGGGTATGGATATCATTTAAATTTAAATTTGAGGGGAATTGAACCAGATATCTTAGATAATAAGAGAAGTAGTATTATAAAATTAAGTTTGCTAGTATGAAATATATATGAAAATAACTTAATTTAAGAAAGCTAGTATGAAATATATATGAAAATAACTTAATTTAAGAAAACAAGTAAAAAGGAAACACTTTGCTTAATTTAAACAACATATCAAATAAAGATATATTAAATAATAACCTATAACAATATTAAAAATAAGGAATTACCTCAATGATAACATAAAATATAGATATTGCCTAACCAATGTAATGATGTAAATAAAGTTGCCTAAGACGAAGAATAATTTCCATATCATAACAGCTGTTTATCTGAAATGAAAACAAATATTACTATAGTTAATTCATTATAATCATTAATTTAAGAATAAGAACAAATATAAATATTGAATAGAATATAATCCAATAGATTTCATAGATAAACAAATAATGACATATAGACAAATAACATAAGAGAATTTATATTTATAATTGATATGAATGTAACAAGAATATACTATCAATAATAATATTGAATGTTGTACTATGTAAGTGTATCTAAGTATAACCAATTTTAATGTATTTGTATGTATGAAATTGTTTTGATAAGTGATTGAAGTTTCAATTATCTGATTACAAAAGACAATATCTTATTGGTTGTAAAAGATGACATAACAAACTGTGAATCAATAAATAAACTTTTGAATAGTGATCTGGAAAAGAACAAAAGACTGTTTTGTTTAAAAAAGTTGAGAATCGAGGGGACGCTGGGGAGAACGGTAGCGAGTGTTAAGAAGCGAGGAGTGTGTGGGATAGTGTTCCTAAAAATTTAAAGATATTCCCGGTTTTAAGACATTTAAACTTCTAAAGTATTATGAAATACAATATTAATAATACTCACAGTGAATTGTAACAAAGTTTTCGACAAGAATCTGCGAAATTTTCGTTAATTTCGGTTTTTTTGGAGATTTAGTGGAGTGTTCCTGGGATCCAGAGACTTTCTTCCAAATTCAAGATCAACAGGTCAGTGTATTTAAATCATTTATTGGCCAATAAATAGTGTAAAAACTCAAAATCCCAAATAAGTACTTAATTTCATAAATTGACAAACTTTTGCAAATATATGATCGATCTAAAAAAGAAAGAAACAGACTTTATATAGTATATTCATTGCATAAATCGTTAAATTTAATAAAAGGCCGAACTTTATCTAAATTAAAATATGTACTTACGCTAATCACGCCATTTTGTAATCGCATAAATATGGTGATTGAAATTTTATAATGTTATAACCATGTCCATCTGTATATAATTTCTATTTTTCTATCCATGTATATAACTCATTTCTTCCCACAGCTATTTGTATCATATATTACTATGATCTATATATATAAATTCTTTTATGTTTATTGTTGAACCATTCAATTGTTTTCCATCGTCAACAAACTGTGTTGTATAATATAGATGTTTCGTACGTATCATAATTGTTCGTTTTGTGTTAAAGCGCATGACTAGTTTCCACGCATGCGCATTTATGATATTATTAAAATCAATAAATAGGTACATATATAACCATTGGCGTCGCATATTAGTTTATCAAATAAATATTGCATTGATAATTAAATTGATTTCAAATAATGTGTTTTCTTTTTATTTCAACTTTTTCAACAGTATAAATTGCCAGGACTCAAAGGGAAAAAGGATTTCATGCTCCCGAATAATCTAATTAAAATAAATTATTAAACAAATATTTAAAACAAACTGAGCTAGCCAAACTAAAACAAAAATTCTAAATTATAAACATATACATTTAAATCATCTACTATAAAAGTAAGTATTTTATCAAATATATATAGTATAATATATATATATATATATATATATATATATATATATATATATATATATATATATATATATTCAAAGAATAAGTAAAACATAAGGAAATTTATTTAATTTAGGCTGCCATACTTTCGATACACACTATACTATATGTAAATAATTAAATTTTGAAATATCCAGTAGAAATATCAAACATGACATTTCATAATTTCGATGACATTTGAGTAGAATATATCTAATGATAGATAGAACATAATAGGATTTGGAGAAAATATTTGAAACTACAAAATATAGAAGTCTCTGCTAGCAACATAACAAATGTAATAAAAGAATTTGAAAGTCTCACTTGGTTATTGAAAATTATAGATTAGTAATTTTTTTAAATACAGAAAAAATCGATAACTAACGGAAAGGAGGATTATTTATTTTATAAAAATTTAGACAGTAGTTTTTATTCATATAGCAAGTGTTCGAAATGTGCTCCGTCTACTTCCTGACAGTGATACGTCCTATTAGTAAAGTCTTGTCGTACTCGTTCGAATGTGTCAGTTGAAATAGCATTGCAATCTTCAGTAATTCTTGCTTTCAAAACGCCAATGCCATCCTGTGCCGTAGTATAAACCTTGGATTTCAAGTACCCACATAGAAAAAAATCTAATGGTGTCAGATCTGGTGACCGAGGTGGCCATTCTATAGGACCTCGCCGGCCGATCCATCTAACTCGATATTCTTCATCCAAGTAACGTCTTACTGCACCATAATAATGTGCAGGAGCACCATCTTGTTGGAATGTTATTTCCTGATGGCCGAATTCATCTTGATTAACTTCCAGAATTTCAAGAATTAACGGCTCAATTGCATTTTGTAACATCTCCAGATACACTTCACCGCTTAAATTTGAATTTAGGAAAACAGGACCATCTATGTGGTTTCCCAAAATACCTGCCCAAACATTGACTTTTTCTGGAAATTGGGTATGTTGTTCACGAAAAGTGTGAGGATTTGTGTCACTCCAATACCTTACATTTTGTGTATTCACATTTACATTGAGGCACAAAGTACTTTCGTCACTAAAACAAATTGTTTTGTGTAATGTGGGTTTTGACTAATTTTATTGGTAATAAATACATTCACAGAATTCGAGTCTTCTGTCGGGGTCGTCATCCGGAAGGTGGTGCACCATTTTTAACTTGTATCGATGAAATTTATTTTTAGCCAACACTCTCTGTACTGTACTTTCACTTACTTCACAGATAGACGCAACTTAAGTTGAAGAGGAAGTAGGATTTACTACCATTACAGCAACGATATCAATTTTTTTATCATCACTAAATTTTGGTCGACCAGATCGTTTGGCATCTTGAACACGACCTGTTGCTTCAAACTTGTGAAGAAGCTCCCTCAAATAAGTTCTCGAGATATGGCGATCTGGGTATCTCTCATTAAATAAACGTTCCGCTTCATGGAGATTCTTTCTAGATTCACCAATTATTAAGATAGCTGCTACTTTGTCGGCTTGAGTACGTAACATTTTGCCTATGTATACTCTTAAACGTCTCGTTAATCAATAATAAAATTAAATATTCAAGATACTTAGAAAAACTTTGCAAAGCAACAAATACTATTAAATTAAAAATGTCAATTTTTTTGACAACTAACCAGAGGCGGACTGAAAAATCTGCAATATTTAAATGTGAAATAATAATTTTGGTATTTATTTGATTTATCCGTCAAAATTAATGTAATCCCAAACAAAATCAATAAGGCTATGTAGCCAATGTCAATGCCTGTCAAACGAGATATCACTTGCCATAAGGTCCTATTTAAAATTATTGGCCAGAGTGGCACTGTGACGTCATCTATTACTATTACGTCACATGTTACCATTCGTAAAGAAGTTTACAACACTTTATTTTCACCCTCCAAATTTTATTAATGTAAGTGTAGCCGTTCAAAAGATACGAGGGGGGTAGGGTACCTTTGAATAGCACTATGTATATTGTATATATATATATATATATATATATATATATATATATATATATATATATATATATATATATATATATATGTATATATATATATATGTATATATATGTATATATATATATATGTATATATATATATATATATATATATATACAGGGTATTCATTTCAGGACTTCTCACCCTAATTTTCTCGAAATGTGTGTATTTAAAAAAAAATCCTGGGACACGTCAACAATTATATCGAAGGGGACAACTTTTCATCATAAAGGCAACGCGCCCTCTCTTTCACTCCCCGCCAGGTGAAGTTGCCAACTTCAAAATCTTAAATGGGAAGGGGTATCGAGTTATACCTCATTTCAAAGGTCTTTTCAATCTCTACACGTCGGCTTTCGTTTTTTTCAATTGATCGATTCGTTGTCGAAATATTTAGGAAAATCTGTTTGCTGCTTCGTATCATTAAAATAAAAACTGCAATTGTTTGTTTTGTTATTCCTTTCAACTTTTTTGTATAAAAAAATGCAAAAAAATATTTTTGATAGAGAAAATAAAAGACATGATACCTATTGAATTGTTTACCATACTTACCAGTTGTGTGAAAAAGCAATTTATTAAAAATGGTTTACACTTTAGCTGAAACAGCTGAAATAGTGTTAATTGAGGGCATATAAAACCAATGTGCTCGACGAACTGCTGCAATATTTAACGAAAGGCACCCAGATAAGAACACCTCTCACAGATATGTCCTAAATCTCATCGCCAAATTTACTTAAACAGGATCTGTTGCAAATTTAAAAGCCAAGAGTTTTGAATGAAGCCACTCAAATTGAAGTGATAGGTTATTTTGGTATGAATCCGAATACTTCGTTACGTACCATTTCTGCTGCAACTGGAATTTCCTTAGGCTCTGTCCACAAAATTAGAAAAATTAATAAATTCCATCCCTATAAAATGAAAGTATGTCAAGAGTTAAGTGAAGAGGATTTTGACAGAAGAATTGAGTTTTGTGAACAAATGACTACAATTATTAATAACAATAACGAATTTTCAAAAAATATCTGCTTCACTGATTGCAGATATTGGAGCAATGAAAATGACCATGTATTTGTCCTGCATCCCCAAAAAATTAATGTATGAGCCGGTATACTAGGAAATCAAGTAATTGGTCCATTGTTTATAAATGGAAATCTAAATGGTGAGATGTACTTGAATATGCTAGAAAATACGATCAATCCGTTAATTACCGAAGCAATTGAAAATCAACTGGATAGAGATGGCAACAACTTTCTTGGCGGAAATGAGTTATATTTTCAGCAAGATGGAGCTCCCCCCCCCATTATGTGCTTTCGGTCCGTCAATGGTTAAACAATGTATTTACCGGTAAATGGATAGGGCGAAGAGGACCCCCAGATCTAACAACATGTTATTTTTTCCTATGAGGACATTTAAAATCAGTTGTTTACACACCCCCGCCAAAAATATAGGAGACCTTCGACAAAGGATTACTGCAGAATGTCGAGCAATTCGAACAGAAGTGTTTGAAATGGTCGTCACGAATTTGAACAGCGGTTATATCATTGTTTGGCCAGCAATGGGCAACATTTTGAGCAATTATTAAATTGAAAATCTGTGTACAATATTGTAATTTAGTTTCGATAAAAGGAATGAGAATAAACAGTTGCAGTTTTTATTTTAATGGTACGAAGCAGCGAATAGATTTTCCTAAATATCTCGACAACGAATCGATCAATTTAAAAAAAAAACCGACGTGTAGAGATTAAAAAGACCTTTAAATGTATAACTCGATACCCCTTCCTATTTAAGATTTTGAAGTTGGCAACTCCCCCTGGCGGGGGCTGAAAGGGGGCGCGTTTTCTTTGTGATAAAAAGTTGTCCCCTTCGATATATTTGTTGACATGTCCCAGGATTTTTTTTAAAATACACACATTTCGAGAAAATTAGGGTGGGAAGTCCCGAAATGAACACTCTGTATATGTATATATATATATATATATATATATATATATATATATATATACAAAAGTATTGGTACGTTTGACTGATGAATATTAACAAAATATGTTCATCCAGAACTGGGTGTAGCAGTCAACAGTGGGGCTGGTGTGAAATCAAACAATTTTATTATTCATCAAGCTTTCAACCCTTGTTTGGGGTCTTCCTCAGGATGACTACAAATATTATATATTTAAAAACAATACGTTACAAAACATAGTCGTACTTACTAAAATGGATTGTCAGATCGACTATACCATAAAAGTTGGAAACAATAAAAACTCCATAAACAATATATACATTTAAAAAACATTTAAAAATAACATAAAAATCGTTACAAACAATAACATTGTACTACTGATTTAGAAATTATTATCGGATCAAACACACAATGAATATTACATTTTAAGATGTTAGAAATTAACTGATAAAACTCCAAATGATAACAAATGGTAAAAGTGACAATTAGCATGGAACAACACGGTGAGCACGGAACAACACAAAATGGCCTTTAACTAAAATGCAAACCAGCGAACACTACATTAACGAAGATGTTATGCATTGTTAGTGTGCAGTGTTAGGGGAAATATTTTAGGAATTTTGTTCTTATTATTGCTCCAAAATGTAATTATAGATGAGACTCAGATTTTGAGTATCTGATCTAGTGTTGAGGGGTCTTTCATTTTTATTAATAAACACCATCTCCAAGAAAATCCTTTTATAGTAGTTATTTTCTCCAATTAAAACTTCAACTCCTTCGAAATCCGACTTGCTAGGTTGGAAACTAAGAAAGCTTTTCTTCTGCAATGTAGGCGTTTTCAGTGTTTTCCAAAACACATTAAGAATGGAATCAGCGGAGTTTATTTGATATTAAATCACACCAATGGTAGAACAGGTAACAAGATTCACACATTCAACAAAAAGATCAGGAGAAGTATTCTTAACTTAGAAATTAAAGTAGCGTTTTCTGAAATTGAACATAACAATAAGCGATTAGAAACATTGGTGATTGAACTTCAAAATGTGCTTCCAAATGCAGTAATTAAAGAGTTTCGCATGAGACAAAAAGTCAATTATAATTCCATTTATCGTTCAAACAGTTCACATTTGAAGGAGAAATTTGATAAATTGAAAAATGATAATATTTCTAAAATTGCATATAAAGACCATTGGGTAAAAAACTTAAGTGATGTGTCGATACCACCTGATGTTCTCAAACTCATCTCTCTTGGTCCTAATTTTGGTTTGTTCTCTACAATTCATGATTATAGAGTTTCTTCTATGTTAACTGATTTGGAGTTGATTTTGCTGGATCTCAGTGAGTGTCGCAAAAATGTTATTAGAGCTAAATTTACCAATATTATAACTAATCACATACATAAGAATAATGATAATAAACATTTTCTATCTGACCTTTTTAAGAAATGTCAAACTTTTTATAAGCAAAATCCTAATTTGTATTTGGTTAAAAGTGACAAAGGTAACGTATCCGTAATTATGTATAAAGAGGATTACTTGCAATTGAGTTCTCAACTTCTAGATGATCAAAGATACTATAGGAGACTGAGCAGAAATCCTGGCACCACCTATCAACAAAAAATCCAATAAATTGGTTACAACATTGAAGAACAAGAAGAGCATTCCAGAGGAACATGCTAAATCACTAACAATTTATAATTGCATAACACCGAGATTTTATGCCTTACCCAAGATCCATAAACCAATCCTCAGTATGAGACCAATTGTTTCTTCACTTAATCCACCTAACGGCCCAATTGCTTCGTACCTTACTGGAATTCTAAATGAATCTTATGATTCCAACAATTCTTTCAACATCACAGATTCTTTTATGTTCAGCGAATTTGTTAATGACATTAAGCTTCCAGAAGACTATGTTTTGGTCAGTTTCGACGTAGTCTCACTTTATACTAATCTTTCACTTCCCACCACAATCGAAGTTATTCGCAGAAGATGGGATATCATTAGTTCGAGATGTCAAATCACTCTAGAAACGTTTATTATTTTGCTAAGTTTCGTTTTCGATTCGAATATACTAGTGTTTAATGATACTTACTATAAACAAGAATTTGGCACTCCTATGGGCTCTAAGATTTCGCCTATACTTTGTAATTTTGTTTTGGATTTATTGATTGAGATAGTGCTGGATGTTATTCCTTTTCATATTCCTTTCGTAAAGAGGTACGTTGATGATTTGATACTCACCGTACCTCATAACAATATACAAATTGCACTGGATGTTTTCAATAGTTTAGATAAAGACATCCAGTTCACGGTTGAAACAGAAACAGATCACTACATTCCTTTTCTTGACATGAAGGTCCATAGAGACAATCAAGGAGTATTACGCACATCTTGGTACCGTAAACCCATGGCAAGTAATAGATTTCTTAATTACCATTCCAATCACACCATGCAAATGAAAGTTAATTTAATTCATACCATGAAAAGCCGCGTATGCCAATTGTCTCATCCTCAATACAGAAATCGTGATTTGAAAATGCTTTACAATATATTTATTGATAATTCTTATCCTTCTAAACTTCTCAACAACATTATTTTCAGTTCTTCTTTTCCAATCCAACGTCGGTTGGCTATAGTTAAGAGTTCTAATGTTGATGATATACGTGAAACAGATATGAAATTTGTTTCCTTACCTTATATCAATGATCTGACTCCCAAACTTATTTCTGTTTTGAAACATATTCCACATGTTAAGATTTCAACGAGGAATGTGAAAACTGTAGGTTCCCTGTTTACCCGCACTAAAACTAAATTCAAACCGTTAGAAAGTTCCAATGTTGTGTATAAGATCAATTGCAAGGATTGTCATAAAGCATACATTGGACAAACCTCAAGGCTTTTGCAGGGTAGAATAACATCTCACAAAAGCGATTGCAGATTGGGAAAGCCGTCTTGCGCTCTGTCGACCCATGTTATTGAATCACAACATGATATGGATTTCGAAGGAGTTGAAGTTTTAATTGGAGAAAATAACTACTATAAAAGAATTTTCTTGGAGATGGTGTTTATTAATAAAATTGAAAGACCCCTCAACACTAGATCAGATACTCAAAATCTGAGTCTCATCTATAATTACATTTTGGAGTATGAGAATAATAAGAACAAAATTCCTAAAATATTTCCCCTAACACAGCACACTAACAATGCATAACATCTTCGTTAATGTAGTGTTCGCTGGTTTGCATTTTAGTTAAAGGCCATTTTGTGTTGTTCCGTGCTCACCGTGTTGTTCCATGCTAATTGTCACTTTTACCATTTGTTATCATTTGCTCACAACATCGATGTTTCTACTGATGTTTACCATATTTTGTGCTAATTCTTTTAGGTTGTTCAAGTGTGAATTCTCTATATCGAAATATAAATTAATTGTTGACAGAGTACTTCAATGTAGAAAATTTCTTTTCTCTCTAGCTCGGTTTATTTGTAGTTGGGATATTATGTGTGGTGCCCTCGATGGATTTTGAAAATTGAAAAACAGCTATCCGATCAAAAATCTAAAGGCTGTCACAAAAAAGTTCATCTGGCTGCGTGCTTAAGATAATTATGAAATTTGAGAAAAGTGAAACAATTTGTAAATTATTATATGGTAATTATGGAACAACTTTGTTGTCAAAACATCGAGACGTGGGATTTTCGGTTAATACTCCTTCAAATCATAGCAATTAATTATTATTCCTAGTGTGTATATTCTTTTCTGTAGTAGCAGATCGTTTTTTCTAGTTATTTTCAAGGTACAAGTGAACAAGGAAACCAGAACACTAGCAACAAACACATCTTTGAATTTACTTTCATTTGCATGTTGCTTTGCTCTATTGTCACATTTAACACAAAGGCGAGCTGTTTCTGTTTATGACCGTTGTTTTACCCTTAAAACGCTAAATTATGGGATAATTTGAATTTGATTTGTTCATGCTCCCGTAAATTTACAAACGTATCAAAAAGGAATACAAAGCTTTGGCAAATGACAAGATAGGAGCATGTCGGAGTCATTTATGTAATAAACATCCTATGTAAATCACATAATATCATTTTTTTGGTTGCACTCATTTGATTATACTGTACTTTCAAGTCGAAACAAGAAATATTGCCACTATTGGAATCAGAGAGGTGTACACTTGATTAGGAGTTCAGTAACTTTTCTACTAATACAAAAAAGGTAATAGTCAATAGTCACATATATATATATATATATATATATATATATATATATATATATATATATATATATAAAATGAATATAATTTCATAAAATACTAGGTGTCTATATGAAACATGAATTTCGATTTTCTACTACACCAGCCTTCAGTCGAAATTTAACTAATTTCGACGTATTGGCCTGACCGTTCTTCGAAGGAAAAAACAAGTACATTCCTGGCAAATACCATGCAGAATATTGAATTACATCCTCTTCGAAAACCGTGACGTCGATCGGACATCTGTGGTGATTCGCAACTGATAGCGGAATGGCATAGTACACTGACGCGTTTCGACCTTCTTCGGTCTCTTCAAGAGTGCCGTTATGCCTTCCAGTTCAGAATCTCTAATCCAAACTGAAAATACCGCCCTCCGACAACTTCACTTGGCTCGTGTAGTTATACACCAGCGAGAAGCAGTCAGCTGGCGTCATCTTCACTTTCAGTTGCGAACCAACACCTCAGATAAATGCGACCGTATTAGTCGTATGAAATAAAATGAATATAATTTCATAAAATACTAGGTGTCTATATGAAACATAAATTTCGATTTTCTACTACACCTGCCTTTAGTCGAAATTTCAATAACTTCGACGTATTAGGCCTGACCGTTCTTCGAAGGAAAAAACAACTACATTCCTGGCAAATACCACGCAGAATATTGAATTACACACACACACACACACACACACATATATATATATATATATATATATATATATATATATATATATATATATATATTTAATATACATATATATATATATATATATATATATATATATATATATATTATTTTCACTGTAGGTTGATGGTAGAAATCCCTAATGAAAAGGGAGGGGGAATCGGATTTATAATCATCATCGCTGTTAACTTCACGCTGCCTGGGAGTTTCTATTGATTCTCTGATGTTCCATTGGTGTTGATGTGGATATCTGGACAAAATCATAATTTTGTCGTGCTTCAGCTGATTTTGAATTGAACTTGACACTAAGTACCTCTGTTTGCTCTTTATTCTAGATTTAATTGAGCGCCTAGTTTAAATCACATAGAATTTCTTTTGCATGAAGAAATCGGTAATTCTGAACTTTGTGCTCAGATTTTATTCAAATTCAGTATTTCCAAATCTTTATCTGTTGAGCTTATACAATGCCTTATGATGATATATACACTTCGCGCTTAAGAGAAAGTTTGCGAATTATAACTTATTCTCACCTTTTAATGTAATAGCTAACTTTCGAACTATAAAGCGAATTGATGAAGGTAAGAATTACACTTGGATATTTAGAAACTAGTGTTAGTTTATTTGAATGATCGAGCTGATGGGGAAATGCAAATTTCCATAAAATAACTTCCTAATTAATTCCATTGTAACTTGACTTGAGTTTAATGGAATTTTACAAGGATAGGGTTTTAATCATCTTACGATGTCAAAACTAATTGAATAAGAACATTTCACAAGAGAGAACCCGGAGTAATGGGTCTTAAAGTATCCATTAACAGATAATTATAATGATTCGATAATAATTTGTCAAATTCAAACGCTTTGAAGGAATACACCACACCCCAATCCACAGCCTAATCTAATCTCTCCATGTTCCGTAATTGAGTAATTTATTACAAGATAATATATGTATGGATCATGTGTTTGACAGACAACAGAATGGAATAAGGATAAATAAAAGTCTCTGGGGAACTGTACATTTGAAACAGTATTCATGCAACAATTTACTGTGAAGCTCTATAGCATTTCAAGTGACCGGCATATGTCACATTTCCAATGGATGGATGAAACTAACCACAGAAATTATGCTAATAATGGTTTTTGGAAGTTTGTATGAACGGCCTTGTTGAGAGAAACATTAAATTAATCGACTTGAGACTCATTTATGACAAGCTGCAAAGCATTAATCTAAATTTATTGTTAATGAACATGACAGTCTAGCGGGATATGGTAATTTGTCACATATTTGAATATACAGTGCGAGTTTCTAACATGGAATAAACTTAGTTAATCACAGATGGTTTTTGCTGGAAATATCCTTGGACAAGTCTATTAGTATTTTGAATTACGCTCTTTTTGATGTAAATAAATATTAAACAGGGTGTCTCAAATTTGAGATATCATTCATCGACTATTTTTTCAAATGGCACTCCTAATTTTTAATGCCTACTCTTGAAGGGTTTAACAAGTTACACATGCATACCAAATATCAAATTTTCATTACTTGTCGCTTGAAAGATATTCAACATAAACTAATTCGACAAATGAAGGAATCTAATTCAACTCAATAAAATATATGGTAATCGTTTTGCTCGAGTGTCAATATGTAATTCTCTGCTCGGGCGTCAATTTCTTATTGCCGTGAGGCCCGTGAGTAGAACATAAAAAGGGATTGATGGTTAGATGTGTTTATTTGATAGTAACACGTACAGCCCTTTTTAAGTTTCCCGATTTCCAGCAACTGAATTTATTCGAAGGTGTTCCTATGGTTCCGCAATAACTACAAAATAATATTTGTCTCCCGTAGCAAGTTTCTTTTCTGTATCCTCTTTTACCGCATCCAAGTAGCAATCTTGTTAGTTATAATTTAATAACTGTTTTGTGGACCTTGACCTGGGGGGCGATCGTATCGGGTTTTATCTTCCGGTAAGCCGGATTTCTCGATTTGTTTCCGGATATTTTCTAACTCGTCTATTCGTCGTGTGAGGTCCCTTATTGATGTAATTTCGTTTCTTTGGACGTGAAATTTGTCTTTCGGGTTCATATTTCTATATATCCTTTCTCGCTGTTGGCTATTGTTGAAACCCATGTGTCTCCGCATTAATGTTTGAATTTCCGTGATGTATTGTTTAAATGGTTTATTTTCTCTTTGTTTCCTCTCCATTATCTTTTCTTCTAAATATGGTGATACATTCTACGATACATAGAATGCCTCTAAATAATCTATGGAATCTTGCCAGGTTTCCCAGAGATGTCTAGTATTCCGGTACCAAAGGATTACTTTGCCCTTTAGCACTTCTGGCAGGGCTCTAAGTATAATTTCGTCGTTTATTTGGCAACATGTTCTGAGTTCTTGCAACCTTTCAATGGATTCTATCGGGCCTTTTAGGCCATCGAAATATATTCCCCATTTCCTTATTTTGTCCAGTTCTGTGCAATCTTCGTGTTTGTAGTTATACCTCCTATCTCTATCTTCAGATTCGTTGTCTTCCGCAGTGTTCACCCTTTCTTTAGGTTTTTCAGATTCTTGTATACTGCTTTCTCGTTGGTTCATGGTATTATACCCTATCTGTTTTCTTAAGAAGTGTACTATTTTGTCCCGTAGTGTTTAAACAGTATCGGTTGTGTCTAATTCTAATTTTTGCAGCTCTGTTATTAGATCTTCCTTTTTGAGCTTGAATATCAATCCTACTTTTGCGTCCGCTACTTCCGAACCTACGCTGGCTTATTCTTCTTGTTCATTCATCTTTAGAGAGTCTTGTTTTATTACTCTTTTACCATTTTGATTCTAACCTTTTTTATCGGGTGGCGATTTGTAATTTCACCTCTTACTTACTAAAAATTCATTAAAACACTAATTCTATATACAGTTCTTATATGTACAATTTTTGGTCCTTGATTCTGTGGGGCTTCCCTGGATGTAGTCGCCTGGTCGGGTTGTCTACAGATCCTCTCTTATTATACGGTTTTTCGTAGTAAATGGTCTGGATCGGACATACCTCGTCCCTTTGACTTCACGGCAAAGATTTATTGATGAATCAGTAATATTATATAAACTTACTCAATTTTGTCGACCTGGGATACTCCTTTTACCCCCTCGTTCAGGTTGCCTGAAATAAACGGCGTGTAATCGGTACCGGATCCCGCGTTCCACACACAGCGTGATCTGGGTGAGGTGGGAATTCGCTTCCGTTTCAAACTCAACACGCTCCGGGGTTTCAGCTAGACGGGAAGGCTTCTATCCTGCGCTCAATATGCTCCAGGACTTGGCTATGACAAAACTCAAAGTCAATATGTCACAGCATTTTTTATTATTTTCAAATAGCCAATAGTTTCAGCCTCCATAAGGGCCATCTTCAGGCTACCGAAAATTATTCTGGTATAAGTAAAAGGAACAATTACAAAGTCTCCAACTTTACCTGATAAGAAACTTTCCAATGGGCAACACACATGAATCTTTAAAAATATTAAGTTTGTAAGTTAGGAGAAATAGATGTGAGAGGTAAGAATATTGAAACTTGGAAATTGAAAAAAAAATTTTTTTTCAAAATTTCAAACTTTCTAGGAATTGATGATTATGCTTTTGTACTCTTCCTTCTGGGGATTGAGGCCAATAATGTTCCTATAAATAAGAAATGTCCTCCAGACCAGCTTGACCTAAGACAAGAATTAGATGCATTAGTAGAGGAAAGAGAAGGTTATCCCCATGATACCAGTTCCATTAGTAATAGTGCCAGATCTGAAATAGTAGATTTGAAACAGAACCAGGTTATGAAGCCACCTACATATGATGGCCAATCATCTTAGGAGACATATCGACGCCAATTTGAAGCAGCAGCTAGTGCCAATGGGTGGAATGATCAAGAGAAAGCCACCTCCCTTATGATTGCTCTTCGTGGACACGCCGCATGCATTCTGGAATTATTACCCCAGGGCAACCCTAGCTATGACGTCATTATCCAACTTCGGAAAACAGGAATGGATAGCAACATTTAAAACAAGTCTTCCAAAGTCAATTGAAGGTGCGCATGCATAAATTAGACGAGAGCCTCCAAGAATATGGAAGTGACATAAAAAGATTATTGAGTTCAGCCTATCCACAGGCACCTAAAAATATTTTAGAACAATTTGACATTCAAGCATTCATTGATGATTTAAGAGATACAGAAATGCAACAAACCCTTCGATTACGCCAACATCTGAGACTACAAGAAGTATTAACTTTTGCTCAAGAATTTGAAGCTGATCAAACCATTTCCAAAACCGGACGTCCAAAATTACGAGCAATACACTTCGAGAAGGAGAATTTAACCAAAGTTATATCAAGAATCGAAAACCTACTACAAAGTCATACACCAATTCAAGAATCCCAGAAATGTTTCAACTGCGGAAGAATTGGACATCTGCATAGAACATGTAGACTTCCATCAAGATCTCGAAGCCAAGTTCGGAACTCGGATAACCAGACAAGGTATATCCTCGCGAAGCCCAATTAGTAACAGAGCTCATAGCCCACAAGAATCAGCCCTAGAAGATAATATTCATACCAAAGTCGCTCACCAAGACCTGATCGACGCTCTAATACCAGCAACCAGGAAAACTACTAAAATTTGATTATTCGGGGCGGTCGTCGCCTAAAACCATTCAAAGCCCTACGATTCGCACATATACTTTGTTTAAAATGGCCGAAATTTAACTGTTAGGTGACAACAAGAAAATTACGATTTCAAATTAATTGTCGATACTGGGGCAACTAGATCATTTATACGCTCAGATATGTTGACACGGCTGTATGCTGGAAACCGCAACTAGTGATACTATTCCGATTTTGCGACAAGTAACAGCATCAATTCGAAATGGAAACACGGCCATAGTTCACTCATTTTTGGTAGCAAACATTATGGGTGAATGTGTTTTGGATTTAGACATTATGAAAGACAAATTTGTAATAGATTTCAAATACAAAATTTTATCCATCGACAACGAAGAAGTAATCCTCAGTGGTGAAAATGATCAATTGTACAAAATGAAAGTAATATTCCATGAAGATATAAGAATTTCGGCAAATTCAGAAATCATTGTCATGGCTCATCTAAAGAGGTCGAACTATTGGGTTTATTGAACGACATGAACCGACAGAAGATATAGTAATGGTAGCCAGATGTCTGGTAAAAATAGAACAGAAAATTCCCGTTTGCGTTGCCAATACATCTAGGAGACCAGTTGAACTGAAGAAAAATCACGAGTTGGGATATTGTGAACCAGTGAAGAGCATAGTGAATTTACGAGATGATGGCAAACCCGAAAAAGAGCCACAAAATAAAGTTGACGACCAACTTATAAAGACACTCATCAAAGACTTAGACAAACTAACACACGAAAAAGCGAGCAAGGCAAAGAAATTTGTTCTGAATCACCTCAGCGTTTTCGACACCGGAAAATCTACAGGGGGAACAAACTTGGTTCAGCATAGAATTAATACAAGAGATGCGCCACCGATACGTTAACCCAAGAAGACTTCCATTCGCTAAACAAGAAGATGTAGCGAATATGATACAAGACATATTGGATGAAAACATTATAGGAGATTCATCTGGACGGTGGTGTTCTCCAGTTGTTTTAGTAACTAAGAAATATGGAAGTATAATATTCTGCGTTGACTATCGCAAATTAAATCAAGTTACTGTAAAAGATAGCCATCTCCTGCCACGTATAGCCGATTCACTGGACACCATATCCGGCTCTCAGTGGTTTACCACATTAGACTTAAAGAGCGGATACTGGCAAATCGAATTTCATCCCGATGATAGAGATAAAATAGCCTTCTCTGCTGAAATGGCCTTTATCGATTCCAAGTACTTCCATTTGGTGTAATCAATGATCCAGCCACCTTTGAAAGACTTATTGAAATGTCGATAAAACGACTGACGTGGTAAACCTGTCTGTGTTTTAGATGACATCGTTATAGTCGGAAAAACTTTCAACGAACATCTAAACAATCTAGAAGAAGTTTTTAGGCGACTGAAAAATGCAAACTTAAAATTGAATTCCAAGAAATGCCCCTTATTTCAACGTGAAGTTTTATCTTTGAGCCACGTTGTGTCAGCAGAGGGAATGAATACTGATCCAGCAAAAATGTCTGCGATTCAAAACTGGCTAAAACCAAGAGATAGACATGAGGATCGTCAATTTTTGGGTCTTCGTACATATTACCGGAAATTTGTTAAAAATTTTGGAAAGATAACCAAACCTTTACACAGACGGACTGAAAACAACACATCGTTCGATTGGGATTCAGGATGCCAAAATATCTTTACTGAATTGAAAAAGAGGTTGTCCACTGCACCGGTTTTAGCGTTCCCTAAAATAGAAGGTTAATTGATTCTCGACTGCGACGCTTCACAACATGGCATAGGAGCTATTCTTTCACAGTAACAAGATGGTGAAGAACAAGTAATTGTTTATTCTAGTTAGACCCTGTGAAGGGTGGAGAAAAATTACTGCGTTACAAGAAAAGAGCTGTTAGCGATTGTAAAGGTTATTGAACACTTTCACCCATATTTACGTTTATGGCAGAACTTTCATCATCAGAAGCGACCATAAAGCACTATAGTGGCTGATGAATTGTAAAAATGCGAAAGGACAAATTGAAAGACTTCAGCAGTACTATTTTGAAATAGTTTATAGAAAAGGTTGCTATCACGGAAATGCGGATACCCTATCCAGAACGCCATGTACTCCACAAAAATGCGGATGTTGCCAAAGAATTGAAGAAAGGGAAAGTAATAATAACCAAATAAACAAAGATGAAAAGATAGAATTGCTTCATGCAACAATAATAAGAAGCGACTCGGACAAAAACATGTGGTCAGTAGAAAACCTAAAAACATTTCAGAAGAAAGATGAAGACTTAAAACATGTCCGGACATGGCTAGAAAATGGAGCTAGACCCGATTGGCAAGAAGTGTCCAAGTATAGTTGAACGATCAAAAGATACTGGGCTCAATGGGATTCCCTTACTCTTTGCGATGGTGTACTCCATCAGACGTGGAAGAACTCTGACGGTGGATCTACGATCCACCAACTTGTCTTGCCTATATCACGTGTTCGTGAAGAGATGGAAGAACTTCACAGCAGTAGTTCAGGAGGACATTACGGAGTTAGGAAAACCTTAGCCAGAGTTCGTGAATGATTCTACTGTCGCCAATACGTTACAGAATGGTGTAAGAAATATGACTTATGCAGACCAAAAACTACAACAAGTCCTTAATAGTAGCTATGGATTACTTTCCCAAGTGGCCAGAAGTAGTACCAATTCCTACCCAAGAGGCTGCAACCGTCGCTGAAGCATTTATGATTGATGTCATCGCAAGACACGGAGTACCATTTGAAGTACATTCCGATCAAGGAAGAAATTTTTACTCCGAATTGTGGACAGAATTAGTGAAAAACCTTAAAGAAGAGATATTTAGGCTCGGTGATGCAGTTTGGTTGTACCAGCCCAGAAGAAAGGAAGGTGTAACTCCGAAACTTCAACGAAATTGGGACGGTCTCTATCCGTTGGTCAAGAAAATCAACGACCTAATTTATCGCATTCGTCTGACACCAAAAAGTAAACCTAAGGTCGTTCATATCGAGAGATTGACTCGCTATTACGGTGATGACCCACTCAATTGGTTTCAAGAAGACGTCGAAGTCCCTGTTATTCGAGGCGAATAACTTGAAGATGGGAAGCGATGTCACATCTTTTTTATGATTGTCAGAATGACAGCTTGGACTGAAAATAAGAAGAGGACTGAATAGGCGGAGTACAGTCTAAAATTTTCAAGATTTTTCTATTGTTTTCCATATAGACGTACTAGTATGTTATAGAATATTCTAATCGTTTCTGGAAATTTCTTTTTCTATATTAATAGAGGTAAGTTGTGGTATAGTCAATCAATCAATAGTTTGATGTGTTATTAAGTTGAATTGTTAAAAAGTAGTATTGTATTTTGCCAAGTATTGAATAAAGTTGTGAGAGTTATAACAATATATACCCTCGGGCCACTTACGAATCATCGGGCCAGAGGCCTCGGATTTGTAAGACTGTCGCCTTCAGGGCATAATCATCTACTTAGTACCCTTGATAAATAAATAACCATTAACCGATAGGGAATGAAAATTTGATATTTGATACGCAAGTGTAACTTGATATAAATTGGGTTGTACTGTTACTCTAGGATAAAGTTTAATTTTGTTATTTTCCTACGAGCATAATAAGTGACATAATAAATTATTATCATACTATGAAAAGTATATTTATTTCATTATGACATCCACTATCAGTTTATAGGCTATATTGTTACAAACCTAATTTGATATCTCAACTTGTTTATAATATGGTATCATCTCAAATATATTATTGTCTCAGTCCAGTAAAATAATGTCTAAAATGAAAAAAAATTCACACAACGTTCCATTTTTGATACAATATAGTTACAAAGATACAATAACAATCTGTAAAGGTTTTAGTATCTGCATCCCCTTGCAAGGATTTTAAAAAAAATATATTTTCGCAATTACTCAAAAACCGACCAATGTCGACAAAAAAATTCTTATTAAAAATTGTTGAAGAGCTAAAAATTTCACGTAAAAAATATCTCTTGACTTTTTTTCTTCCTCTCAAAATCAAATGAACTTCTTCTAAGATTGTCTGAACGGAAGATTAGTAAGATCAGATGATAAATAATCAGCGCCAGTGAAAATATCAGGATTAAACGGCATAATACCAGTACCTGCGAAATCAGATACAATAATGTGTTGGCTTAAAGCTTTTGGAAGAGCAACATTGACAATCTCAGGAATGTTATGAATGGATAAAGTCTTCCCAGGATTACTCAGCATCCAGTTATCAACTGCTGCAATAGATATTTGAAAAACAAGTGTCACAATGACTCGTTTTTTAGTACGAGTGAAGTTTGCGCAACGAACTGCAAAGCGTTGAATTTTGCAAATCACAAGTACTACAGAAAGTCATTGTGACACAAATTTTACACAATATTTTTTATAATTCGCATTCATTCAATTTTTTAAATAAAATAGAATTTCATAATCCCTGTTTTTAAACTAGGAGTAGTGGTTTGAATTTAAGTTGGTAATTGTAAACAAACTTTCATTTAAGCAAAAAGAGGATGATAATTTGTTTAAAAAAGAGCTTCTTCGTATATGCTCTTGCGATCTATTTATATTATATCATGAACAGAATTATTTCTGTAATACATCTTCACATAGATATCTGGTAATTTATCCCAAAAATCGTACGTTTTGTATACCTATATATTGATCCTATACAATATAAAAATAAACAGTTGACAAATGATTGAGGAATAGAAGTTAGGGTAATTACCTGATTTTGCTGGTGACTTAAATATTGATTTTTTAAACGTTGTCTCTAATTCTTACAACTTAACTAGCAACGTCTTGGAAGTCTTTAATTTGAACCAAGTTATTGATCAACCCACGCATATAACAGCTAATTCAAGTACACTCTTGGATGTAATAATTTGTTCAAGTAACTTAAAATGTGATAATATTCTTGCTGTTGACTGTCCAACCGTTATCAATCATCACTTAGTTACCTGCTCCTTTGGCTCCAAAAAAACTCAAGACGGCCGTAAGTTTTACACTTATAGAGATTTTTCGCATTTTGTGCTCAATGATTTTTGTGCTGATCTGATTGCTACCAACTTCAATGATATCTTTCGAAGCAGTACAGTGGATAACAAGATTGAGTGTTTTTCTAAATTATTTTCAGACGTCTTCAACCGTCATGCTATTATAAAAACAGTTAAAATAACAAAACCTAAATCACCGTGGCTCACTTCAAATCTTAAGCTAATGATGTTAAGAAATAAAGCTTTACAAAGATTTAAAAAGACTAAAAACTTGGCCCATTTTAATTATTATAAAGATCTCAGAAATTTGACAAATAGGACAGTCAACTAGAGAAAAAAGATTATTTAGAGTTCAAACTAACTACACAAACGAAATCAAACATCTGGAAAGAGTTAAAATCCGTTGACATTTATTATAAAAAATCTAATTGTGTAATCCCTCCCCACTTGTCTGACATTAATAAAATTAATGATTATTTTGTTAAAATAACTAATACCGTTCAAATACCCGATAATAATCTATTAAACTATTTTAATGGTAATATTAAAACTAATGCAGTTATTTTCGCATTTTGTGAAGTAACTGAAGATATATATCACAAATTATTGTCTATTAAGTCTGAAGCTGTTGGTGCTGATGATATCAGCTGTAAAATGTTATTATACGTTTTTCCTTTCTTGTTAATTTATTTGAAGCACATTTTTAATTTTATTATTTCTACAAATACTTACCCAACAGTTTGGGAAAAGGCTTTTGTGGTTCCGTTACCTAAGATCTCTTCACCTATGGACTTATCCGATTTACGTCCAATTAGTATTCTCCGTTGTCTATCAAAAGTTTTTGAAAATCTCCTTGACAAGCAAATACGTGACTATTTAAACGCATTTTCGTTACTCCCGTCATGTCAGTCCGGGTTTAGGCCAGGTTTTAGTTGTACTACTGCCCTATTAAAGATCACAGACGATGTCCATAGAGCAACTGATAACAATTTGTTAACTGTTTTAATTCTTTTAGATTATTCCAAGGCCTTTGAACTAAATTAATCATAATCTCCTTTTAGCTCTTTTAAAGTACATTGGGTTCTCACCTGAAGCAGTGTCGTTCCTTGAAAACTACTTACACAACAGATGCCAAGCTGTTGTGCTAAATAATACTGTCTCAGCATTTCGTTATATTCAAACTGGAGTACCTCAAGGGTCAATCTTGGGCCCACTCCTATTTGTAATATATACTTCGCTATTCTCCTTATCTCTAAAGTCTTGCACAGTACATACCTACGCAGATGACACTCAATTCTATCTTTCTTTTCCAGAATAAGACATTGAGGTTTCCTGCAATAGCATTAACAAAGATATTGAATCGTTAATAAATATATCCAGAATGTATTGCTTAACTGTTAATCCCACTAAATCCAAAATGCTTCTATTTGACGCACCGCTACAATCACATTGAAATAAAAATTGGCAGTGAAGATCTCTGGCTAGAAAGTTGTGCCAAAAATTTAGGCATTCTTATTGACGAGTCGTTCAAATTCAGCTCTCATGTGTCCGATATTGCTAGAAAAGCTTATAGTAGCTTAAAATTATTATATGCAAATAAAGATCTGTTAAACAAAAAAACTAAAAAAATACTTTATGAGTAAATTGTTTTATCACATACTAATAATTTTGAAGACACAGTTTATGGGCCATGTTTATTTAAATATGAAGAGACAAGATTACAAAGAATTCAGAATTTTTGCATTCGATTTATTTATGGATTGCGCAGAAGGGATCACATTTCTTCACATTTAAAAACACTTGGATGGCTAAATATGAATCAGAGACGTGCCTTACATGCTTGCACTTTATTTATGGAAATTATTAAAACCTATACACCTGCATATTTATATAACAAAATAACTTTTAGAACTGACGTTCATGACATTAATATTAGACATAAGTATAAACTGACCTCACCTATCCACAAAACCAATTTGTTTCAGGGCTCTTTTTGTTTTATATAACCAGACTACTGAATAGGATACCCAATTACTACTTAACATTTTCATTCAATAAATTTAAGTATACGGTTAAAATGGATTTAATTAATGGCAGGCTTGAACTAGACTAATGTTTTTGTTGTTTATTACTTTTCCGCCCAACCTTTCTATATGCGAGAAAAGTATTGGTTTACACCAAAAAAAATTGAAATTTTGAATTTTTTTTTTAATTATTTTAACGTTTTCCATCAACAACAACACGAAAAAACGGTTTTCAGAAAAAAAATCCTGTGTGTATGTCGTCGTCGTCGTCGTCGTGTTGTCGTCGGCCACTTTTCCTTACATGTCTTGTTAGCACGATACAGTCTCCGGAGTGCGAAAGTCAGCAATTTTATGATTGAATATTGTTAAGGACATGTCACAGATAATCCCTATTGATTTTCAGTTCACCAGAGTCAGTACAACGGTTGTTATGGTACTTGAAGTACGACATTTTGTAATTTTTTGAGAAATTTCAGTTTGTTAGCACGATACAGCCTGCGCAGTTCAACAAGTCACCAATTTCATGATCGAATATTTTTCAGGGCTTCTCACTGATGAACCCTATTGATTTTCAGCTCACCGGAGCCAATACAACTAGTGATACAGTACTTTAAGTACGATATTTTTGAAGAAGTTTCAGTTTGTTAGCACGATACAGCCTCCGGAGTATATACAAGTGACTAATTTTATGATTGGATATTATTCAGAGCGTCTCAAAGATGAATTCTATTGATACTCAACTCAGTAAAGCCAGTACAACGGGTGCTATGGTACTTGAAGTACCAAATTTTCGTCAGTTTTGGAGAATTTTCAGTTTGTTAGCACGATACAGCCTCCAGAGAGTATACGATTGATCAATTTTAGGATTGAATATTGTTCAACGTGTCTCACAGATGTACCTTATTGATTTTTAGTTGACTAGAGCGAGTACAGCGGGTCCTCTAAATCCAGATATACAAAATTTTTTGGAGAAATTTCGGTTTGTTAGCACGATACATCCCTCGAAGTGTATACAAGTAACAATTTTATGATAGAACATTGTTCAGGGCCACAGATGCGGAAAAGTTAGTTTTAATCCGTAAAACCGTTTATTTTTGAACTATTTCGTGGATCTTGTCTTGATGTGCTTGAGCTTATTCGTTAATTTACATAGTTGTGTACTTTTTTATATTTATATTTTTGTATTTGTAATTCACATAGTTGTGTACATTTAAAAGGTTGAGTGGAAGAGCAGAACTTGGCTAATTGTTACAGATTAGGAAAGCTCTGAACTCTGCCTTTTGACCAAGTTTTGTAATGTAATTTTTAGTTGCTGTAAAACTTGTGTGGTCAATAAAAGCGTGTTATTATTATTATTATTACTTCATTCATTAATATTTTTAATATATATTTTATTCAAATTTACCTTTATAATCATAATATAATTATTTGTTAGCTAGATCAACGCCAGACCATTTTATAATTTGTTTAAAGACTAAAGTCAAATGTCAAATAAAAATACATACTACATACAATAACCAACTGTATGACACTAAAAATAACTAAAAGTGTGTTCTAAAAGACTTCATTGTGAAAATGCAAACAATATTTTAATGACGTCCCTTTTATATGCGAATTATACAATAGTTATTTGTAAAACAAATGTCACAATGGGTGCGTTCAGCCACGCTGGCGCAAAGATGGCGCTAGCAGCGGCGCTCTGTGAAAGCGCTTGGAGGTGGCTGAACGTCTATGCTTTGATGCTCTGGGATACATAGATAAACACATCACTATCACATAACCTTTGAATCCTTATAAATTACCTAATCATGTAAGAACTTGCGGATGAAAATAATATTGATTCCACCCGTAATTGAAAGACATTAAGAATATGTATAAATATTAGCATTAGAAGAAGTATAAAATCCGGTAAGAAATTTAAATTATTTCGAGGAATTAACGCCAAGATACGCAAGACTAATAATTATAGCTTACAACAATTCTACCATATTCGTTGGTATTTCAACGCAATATATTTCCATCAACATTAAATTCTACATTTGTATACGTTTCAATATTTTCCGCCATAATTATTATACCTTATAAACACTAATAAGAACTAATTAAAACAGAAATGTTAACTTAGATGATAGAATTGTAGTTTGTTGTTGTTGACATAACGAACCACTGACCAACATAGCGGAAAATAAATTCGCTGGAAAAAATGGCGATCGCTAGAGCATAGCGCTGTCACTTAGCGGTCAAATTCGCCCTCCGCGTACTCAGCGCTTGCCTAGCGCTAGCGTGGCTGAACGCGACCGACCAATCACTCATTTTGTAGTACGAGTGCAGTTGGCGCAAAAAACGAGTACTACAAAAAGTAATTGCGACAAAAGTTTTACACAATATTTTTTAAAATTCGCATTTATTTACCTTTTTAAATTAAATATAATTAAATTGACTGTCTCGACCCTGACCTCGTGGAATATGCTCATATTAGTGTTTTTAAATGAAACTCACGGTCTCTAGTTGATTCCACAATATAATACAAGTTATTGAAAATTCTGAAAAATTGACAATTGTTTCGATAAATCAATGATATTGATTTATCGAAACAATTGTCAATTTTTTAGAATTTTCAATAACTTGTATTATATTGTGGAATTAACTAGAGACCGTGAGTTTCATTTAAAAACACTAAATATAATTACATTATCCCTGATTTTAAACTAGGAGGAATAATTTGAATTTAATTTTGCAATTCTGTAAATTTCTGATTGGTCAGATCACAGCCGGATTTTCTCTGCACTTTTGACATATTATGATAGAAAAATTGTTTAAATCGTAAACAAAATTTCATTTAAGCAAATAGAGGATGATTATTCATTTACAAAAGAGCTTCTTCATATATTCTTGCGTTCTATAACATAAACAGAATCATTTCTGTACTATATCTTCACATAGGTATCTCGTATTTTATCCCAGAACGTTATATATACCTATCTATGTATTGATCACATACAATGAGTAGGAGTAGTGTAGTAGTAGTGAGTCAGGCTGTTTAGAGAAGAGAAGCAATTGTACAAGCGAGGCGGAGTCTTGAGAAACCGATCAGGCGGAGGTTGATTTCTATCAACCGAACCAGCGAAAGCTTATCAGGAACCAAAAACAGCTTTAAAAATGCAAAAAGTATTTTTTCACACTTTTTCCGTTCATGAAAATTTTTAAAAGTTTTCTTAATTTTTAGAATTTGTAATTAACGAAAGCGAAGATGAAACCCAAGAAGAATACGCAGATATGATGAAGGAGAGATGTGGCAACAGAGAGCTGTAGAAAACAAAAGACAAGCGGAAGAGCTGAAAAAATCCATCCAGCGCATGGAAGCGGAAATGATGGGATTAATGATTGCCATGGAGAACATAGCAAAAATAATGAAGGACATACGAGGGGAAAAGAGAAGCTGAAGCCGATCAGAAAGCGTCCAAAGGTAGGCACAGAGGACGGACTCCCCAAAACCTACGAAAACGAGGCTGAGGAGAGAGACTTCACGGAAGTGGTGTCTATCAAGAAAATCCAGAAGGAGCAGAGGAAGAAAGCCGCTGCAAGTAAGGAAAAAGTAGACAAAGAAATGATGGACGAAGCCATCCGCCAAAACATGACGACGACAAGCAGGCCAACACCAGTCATCCGACTGAGCAGCCACCACTGGGGATCAGTCAGTAGAGAAATCCAGTGAAGAGTGATAAAAACGAGGTTCATCACCATCCAAGGAAAATTCGGAGTGAAGATCCCATGCGAAGAACTGGAGGACTACCTGACAAGGTACTTGAAAGAAGAGAGAAAAGACGTGGAATGGTACACTAACACACCACGGGATAAGGAAAAAAGAAAAATCGTTATCAAGGGATTTACGAGCAGCGAGGACATCGAAGAACTCGAGGAAGAGATAGAAAAGGAAGGAGTCCATTTATGAAGAATAAGCCAAATGCGCTCCAGATTCGGCGAAAGAAAACCACTGCCTATCTACATGGTAGAGCTAGACGTGGAAGAAAAGAACAAAATAAGAAAAATCAAGCACATTCAGCAAGTGAGGATAATATGCAAAGAACTCAAGAGAGGAAAAGGACCAACGCTGTGCTACAACTGCCACGGACAGACGATGTACAGAGTAAACACCAAGTGTGTCAAATGCGGAGGACCACACCGATCCAGTGAATGCACAAGACCTAGGGGCAAGCCAGCCACCTACGCAAACTACCTGGGAGAACACCCAGTGAACTACAAGGGATGCCGACAAGCCCCAAACAACAGGACGACGAAGAAACCACCCCCAGCAGGTACGAAGCCAGGAGTCAGTTACGCCCAAGCGACATCCAAGAAGACGACGACGAAGGACACCCCGAAGAAACAAGAGATTCCCGAACAAGTGACAAGGATATTAGCCCAGCTAATACCCTAAAGTCACCTTTGAGAATCTCGAGACGATCCGCCTACGAGAAGGCCCGGCACATCCATAAAAAGATGAGCCGGGGTTTCAAGTAGGTCATCAACAACAATTGGATCCACTCTATAACGTCATATTTAGTCATAATAAGTCGGCAAAGGATTTGCCCTTTATAGAGACAGCGGAAAAGCACATACAACAGAATTCAATCAAAGCGAGAAGATCGCCGAAGATATTACCAACAAGGTTACACGACGCAAAGAAGACGGCCCGACCCCAGCCAACAGCCATTTCGGCACGCGAAAAACGTAAACGACGACCGAGGACCCATCGGATGAGATGGGGGGTTGACGGAAGGTTCCTCCCAGGATGCAACGCTCTTGAGGGTTGCATTCCGGGAGGGACGGGCTCAGTAACGGGCGTGTGTGGGCATATTAATATTTTTAATATATAATTCATTGAAATTCATCTTTAAGTTCATTTGATACAATAATTTGCTAGCTAGAACAACGCTAGACTATTTTATAATGTGTTTCAAGGTTAAAGTCAAATACATACTACATACAATACCCAACTGTATGACACTAAAAATTACTAAAAAGGTGTTTAAGAAGACTTCATTCTGATACTGTAAACAATGGTAAACAATTTTATAATGAAGTCTTATACGCGAATTATAAAAAATTATATTTTTAAATGGTCCGAAAACCAATGTATCTATCGGTTGAAGGTGGTGTGCCGTATGTGGTGGATATAACAATAAAATTAGTTTTGAAAAAATTCAACTCAGTAGTAGTTAAATATTGTTGCGTTGTTCACAAGTTTTTTATAATTTTCATATTTTTGTAAAATTAATTTGTTTGTTTGTAAGTTTTTTATTCCAGTTTTTTTTTAGTTGATTAATTCTATTTTTGGCAAATAAAACTGTCAAAAATGTTAAATTGCGTTACTGGATGTTCCATTTTCAAGTGTCATTAACACGATGTCAGGTGAAAGAGAATTGAAAATAGAAAGCAAATATGTCAAAATATATAGGGTGTCCCATACAAAAAAACGTAGGTTGGTATTATATTTGCTTAGTGCTGCGCTGCACAGGGTCGATAATTTTTAAACTAAAAAAAATAATAGTAGGATGAAACCCATTAGAAAAGGAGGGGAATATTATGAAAATGAGAGGAAACATAATTTACGGGCGATCTGAGGTCGGGAAGGGGATGGGGGTGAGTTTTTAAGGCTAAAAAACGGATTTTCTAGATTTTCGGAAAAACTAAAAGTCCTATCGAAAAAAGTCAAATGGCAAAGTTGTAGGTAATCTAAAACTTTTATATTCACACTTTTTTCACATAACCTCAAAATGTATGTGAAAAATTCAAAAAACCAGGTTTTTGGTTTTTTATTTTTATCTTTTACAAAATTTTTTTTAACGAAATTTCGTTTCAGAACCCTGTCGTTTTCGACACTTTTTCACAATCGCCCTGTGTCTCTCTAATGAAGAGAACTATTGATGATTTGATTGAGCAATCAGTTCATAACATTTAAACTACTTTTTTTCCATTTCTTTTAGTTTGCGGTATTCTCGGCAAAACATACCAATTTGGGACTCACTGTACAAAATCTACACTAATCTATACCGATTACAAGGTACTTCTAAGGCCGTAACTTCAACAAACTTAACAAAACCAAACATTCTTCGCCCTCTACGAATTGCTGGTGGTAGCCAGCTGCAAAACAGATTCATTGTAGATTTTTTCAATGCAAATATTCAACACGATCTACGTTTTCATATGAATCCCAATAAGGAGTGTATCGCTGTATGAATATTCGAACCCTTCTTGTTTAATTAGTGTAGATTTGTATATAGTTATTTCACGATCCATGGCAGTATACATTCAATACTACTTCACGGTGTTTTTTACAGGAATTCCTCGTTACCCGTCATCCCTAATTTTTTCTCACTAACATTAGAGGATTTGTTACCTTGTGCGTTGTGTAGGTGTAAGTTGATAAGTGCGTTAATTAAAATTATAAGCGTGGGACGTGGATTACAATGTTTTTCAGAACTGGAAGAACGTGACCTGGGAGGCCGCGAGAAGAATGAATAAATTGTGGGTTATAAGAAGTTGGTAATGGAAATTCCAAAAAATATAAGTTTTTAAAATAAAAAAAAAATTGTGCAACTAAAGTGTTCACTTTGTTACTACAATTTTTTCTCTTCATGAATGCAAACGCTTCGTTTGAATGAATTTTTCAATCCACGGTCTCAATCGATGAAAGGAGTGGTATATTATGCCTCGTTCACTTTTCTTCCATTTTCTTTATTTTTTTCAAGGGAAACTTAAAAACTAGATTTCTAAAAAATGTAACAGGTAAAATTGCAAAATTAGTAATCATAATCATTGATCTTTCTGTTCTTCTTATACTTTTTATAATGTTCTGTATTTTTTCTTGTCCTTGGCAGTTTGATGTTCATGTTATATCTTAATTCCTGTACTATCCAGTCTTCTGTTCTATCCTGCTGTTCCTTCCTGTTGGTCTTGCTTTCCACACCTTTTTCAATTCTCAATTGTCTTAGCTGTTTTTAAAATAAATTCTTTATCCTTCCTACCACTGCTCTGTCAATAAAATTGAGCTAATATGAATTGAAAGTTTTTGAGTCATTGCTGAAGAAAATCACTGACATTTCCACTATTTCCTCTCACAATGGTCAATTTTATTTGGTACTGATTATAGTTATAATTATGATCAAAAATTGGTATATATCACATTTATGATCAACAATTGTAAATGTTCTTAAATTATTGTTACACATTATCAGGCGCATGGTAAACTAATACAAAATTGTCTACAGTAAATAATCCGGATTTCTTACACATGCAATATGTAAATACCTTTGTAGATGTTCTAAGCCTATATTCGTTTACGATGATATTATCGATTTACTGTTTAATGTGGTTAACATTATTCACAGTATATTCCTTTCTATGACAATACTACGCTTTCAAGTGGAAACGGAAATTTTATTTTGTAGTATTTCCCTTGAAACGCATAAAATCGTCTCCTATTTTCCTTTCGTTAAGAGCATAAAAAGGTGAAAGACCTTAACGACACCCGAATGTTATTGGAAAATTTTCTCGGTATGTTCCACGAGACAAACGATTATGATAATCATCACATAAAACAAAGAGATGAAGCTTTTTAGAGTAAACAGTAAAACAGTAGAAATTGATGTCAACGCTCTTCTTATTATTTGGTAAATGCAAGATTTATATCAACAAGATTTTAGTACATCCACTTTTATGACATAATTTTATAAACCTGTCCTAATCATAGTCATTATTATGTGTTGGACCGTTAGCAAGTAGACGTGTTTAAGTGCTCCTTAAATATTAGTTGCTAAAAGTGGTAAAAAATTGAGATTTTTTTATTATATGTAACATTTCCAGTAGAATCTTAGTAGAGCAAAGTGGAAGGTTGATGAAAAGCTGAATTGAAATCTTGATTGAAACTTGAGTATTTTGTAAATTGGATGCCGGTTTAATATACCTGCACCTAGATAGCGGGCCACACACGTTGATTTCCTGGTATAAATGACACATAGAACAAGAGGTGGGAGTCAATCGGTAGACGATACTACAATGGAGAACTTGCTGTCTAAAAAATTGGTAAGAGACTAGACGTAATGAAAGACAGTATGAACAGCTTGTCATCCAATTTAGACGAGAAATTTAAGGAACTGTCAATGAAGATTTCAGAAACCAACAGTTCTATATATTCACAAGGGGAGGAAATGAAAAGATTGAGGATATGGAGGCGGTCCGGATAAAAAACGTATAACGATTTGAAGGCGTAGGTGAACATGAAAATGTGTTATCGGTTATGCTGAAAAATGCATAATGATATTGATTATGTAGAAATTACAACGAGAAAAATTAAACTTATGAGCTATGAGGAAAAGAAAAGAAGTCGAATGAGATTATCATTGCCCTCACTCACATTAGCTTGTGAAAGAACCCGAGTATCTGACAGAAGTGCTGCTATAATCGCCAGTGCAGTCCTTGAAGCAAAGCAAAGGTAATAGACAGAATGAAAGTACGAAGAGAGAGAAAGAAACTACGAAAAGAAATAATTAAGAAGGAAAAAGACAACATGGTACCACTGAATGGGTTATATTTTGATGGGCGAAAAAATGAAACTTTAGTTCTAGAAGCTAAAGGAAACATTTTTCATCATAAAATGATCATGGAAGAACATTAGGTATGTACTAGTACAAGAGCCAGGGTCAAAATATATTGGACATGTAATCCCACTAATTGGATCTACAGGAAATATCAAATAAAGTTTAATTGTTATCTAGAAAGTAATCTAATTGATACTACAGATATTCTGGCAATGGGCTGTGATGGAGCAGCAGACCTGAAAGAGGAGTTCTAAGGTTACTTGAATTACATTTTCGGAGACCATTACAATCTCACTATGCAAATAAATATTACAGTTATATTAATTCAACATCACATTGTGATAATGCTCTTCCTTTTTCTCCTCTTGTTTTCATCACATGCACATATATAAAACCGCTTATACCCTTGTGGCTGTTAACTTTTGTGATGTTTCAACTTAACTTTTTACATTACTGTGATGTTACTAGACCTTCCTTAAAAGGAAGTCTTTATAACGAACTAAAAACATTATTTCTGTTACATTCTGAAATGCCTTTCAACATATTGTCGATGTTAATGCAATATCTAAAAAATAACATCTTATCAATG
Organism: Galeruca laticollis; assembly: GCA_963921935.1. Classification (NCBI taxonomy): domain Eukaryota; kingdom Metazoa; phylum Arthropoda; class Insecta; order Coleoptera; family Chrysomelidae; genus Galeruca; species Galeruca laticollis. The sequence continues at coordinate 145,179,511 of OY998176.1, read as the reverse complement.
ATCTAAATGCGATATTTCAAAAACAATACGGTGTATTCTTTTAGATGTTGTATGGACATTACTTAAACCTCTAAATGATATACCTCAAACATTCTAGATGACATCCTATAGATGTTTCTGTGCCTAATCAGCAAATACAGGGTGAACAACTAACAAACGCCGGCTGTCGGCCATATTTCAAAAAATAGTCAAAGTACAACTTTAAAAAAATTTCTTCGGGAAAATGACCCCGAAAAATCGCTGGAAAATATTTTTGAGTTCCTAAAATATCTACTATGGGGTGGAATGAACACTTAAAAACATAATACTGTGATTATCTCCAAAAAAGGCATACTAAAGGTATCCTAGAAATACAAATTTTTATTTATTGTTGAGATTATGAAATGAGATATGCTTAACAAAAATAAGAAAATTGGACAATTTTGTCAACGCTATGTGAAAACCTCGACAATTTTCCCATTTTTCTCGGAAATTTTAAATGTAATGAGGCATTTTTTAAATTCTGTTGAGAAGGAGTTGAAAAAATAGGAATCTATTCCAAGATATAAGATTTACAATATCATATATAAAAATTTAAAGAAATGGTTGAATTTACATTTGAAATTTCTGAGTGGATACAAAATTATATAATTTTGTTATCAATCTTATTAAACCGAAAAACTCTTTCAAATGCAGCTAAAATCATTTTATCGGTTAAAACACGAAAAAGTCATACATTTGTTCATAAGTTTGAACCTTCCCCACCCATTATTTGAAGAATAATGGCAAAAAATCTTCTCAATTAAATTTATTCATAATATCATCAAGATTTCAAAAATTGTATTTTTAGGACACCTTTAGTATGTTTTTTTGGAGTATTATGTTTTTCCAGTGTTCATCCCCTAGCGGATATTTTAGAGACTGCAAAATATTTTCCAGCAAATTTTCAGCATCACTTACCTAAAGGTAATTTGTTTGAAAGTTGTACCATGATTCTTTTCTGAGATGTGGCATACAGTCGTTCTTAGTTGTTCATCCTGTACATTTAAAATAAAATAGCAAAAAAGTAATAAAGGATTTAAAACGTTTATTCACTATTAATGAACAGTACAGTAAATTTGAAATCTCATCTTGTTTTTCATCCTGGAACAAATTGTATATTAACATCGTGGAATTGTAACTTAATGAAAACTAAGCACTGTATAAAAAAAAACTACTTATGAAGAAGAGATATGAACACATTATCAAGTTAACTGAGTTCAAAATTAATTGTATCCAATTGAGTATCCAATAGCTGTGTTTCTACAATAATAAATAATTGAATGTTGTTTGTTGACTGGAGCATTCAGTACCATAAGTTACATATCCTTCAACTAGATTAATATAGGTACCATTGTAAGCGACAGCTACAGCTCATTTATTGTATTCAGTGAAATTTCAAATGGAAATGAGCTTTTTAACTGCTTTTAAAGTCTTCAACAGTCTCTTATTGTTCACAAGAATTGTTAGTAATAATGTTAAAATTTTTTAAACCGGCAAAACTATATTGATGGCTAAGACTACTACTACAAAAACTTGAACTACAGATACTTGATTCAATATTTTTTGTACTCTTTAATACAATGCTTGTATCAGACTATCTGAAATAGTTACTCCCCTTTCATTACATAATTACCAACTATTTGTTTTTTATTTTATTTGTGTAAGTAGCTTCTGAAATATCTTGAACATTGAGAATATTTTCGTTTGGATTCAAATATCTGCCAACATATGAGCATGTTTTATTATAATTAATAATATCTACCCTATTGCAATATTAGGTTTTTTGAAGGGTATAATGCATATTCAGGATTTGAAATATTGTGAATCTTTTTTAAAATATACTTACTACCTTGAATATTTTAAAAATTGAAAAAACCCTATTTTGTAAACTCTATTATATAATGTTAGTGTACAAATCCACCACCTGGAATTTCAATGTATAATAGCCGATTAAAGTATTGAATGAGTATTAAGTTTTAATAATTATGATTTTGGAATAGGTACTTACCGATAACAATTGTTGTTCGTCCATTATAACAAGAATTATAACTAAGTATAGAAACTGTAGCTAAGTAGGAACTAACGAAAACGAAGATCACTTTATTCAAGTACTACTTGCAAAATATGCGCATCCTGCAAATAAAAAATAACACAAAACTGAAAACCATTCGCCATTTCATGCTTGTCATAAATGTCCACAGATAACTACTGTTTGTTTCGTTCGTTAGTTCCTCTTCTGTTTTTTATGTTACTGTGATGATTATTATGAGATATTACTGAGACTTTTATGAACAAACATCGTACAGACGTAATAGTAGGATGTTACTAAAAATTATTTCGAAAGATGTAAAAGTAACTGCAACATGGGATCATCTTAGAAACATGTTAATTTGTAATATCACAGTAACGTTCTGTATGTGACATTAGTGAGAAGTATACAAATTAACATAGTATGAATGTTTCCTATAGGAAGTTACTCAAAAGAAGTGATTAGGATGTGTATGTAACTGCGAATTCAAGTATTATTGTGTACATCAAAAATATGTTCTAATTACATGACATGGATGTTAATAGAGTTGGTAATAAAATTAAGACATCTAGGAGAACTCTTATTAACGTTTTAAATAAACATCACGAAATGTCTCTAAAAAGAACTTCACAAAAAAGACTTGTTATGTTTCTTGTTTAGTGGGATGGCTTGTTTGCCAATTACACGGCAACGAATTTCCTCTACGCCATCTCTTTCAGCATTTAGATGGACCCCCAACTGGCTAAAGAAGTTTCTTCGGACCCATCGGTAAACAAATATGCGAATGCGAAAAGTTACAAATCTCTGATTTTATTTCGGTTGAAACTGATTTTCCTGACGTAGATGACAAGGACTTAAGTACAGATCAAAAATATTTGCTGGAAATATGCCATGCCGTTATTTCTGGAAATTGTAGTGAAAGTTTGGCTCGAAGGGATCCTGGCAAAGTACCCCATTCCAGATGGTTGACATTAGCGGATAGGCTGATCCGATTGTATGTTGGAACACCGGCTCCAACATAGACTCTACCAAATATTGGTGACGGCGTTTGTTGTTGAGTTTACGCTCCACTTTGGTTTACCATAAAATTGAATTTTGCGTGTACGGATGGTTCTCAAAATCTACTTCAACTAATAAAACGATCTCGATATCTAAATTCAACTCTTTGAGGAGTCATTGATCCGGTGATTCAAAGAAACAGCTTTTTTGGACATCCTGAAAATATTATTTTAACTATGTTATCTGACAATAGGCAGCATATAAGAAAACGGGCTTTAAGAAGGATACTGAAAGCTAGATCGAATGAAGAAGGCAAGACAATAAGAACTTTCCAAATTCCTGCTCGCAACTTTGGCGTTCAAGACTACATAGACTTGATAGACTGGCAAAACTGCAAAATTACGGAACTTCCACTAACTACGCTATATGTAGGAAACGATTTAAATCGTATTATCGCTCCGGGATGTGTGACAGAAGATGGAATTATTTCACCGATGAGTTGCTGTTCCACGGTGTAAGACGAAGACTCCGCAATCAGCATAAATATTATATATATAAAATTACTTGTTGTAGATAAAAGTAGTCAGTTACTATATTTCACATTGCTCTATCGTATTTGTAAAAGTATCATTTTCGTGAAATAAACCTTTTTTAAAAACTGTATTTCAAGGTAATAATTTGAAAGTGGCGCAGCCCGTAGGATATTCAGAATTGATACGTATCGAAGGCATTAATTTTCGTTTTAACGATTGACTGAGTATCGGAATCTACGGACTTAGTTGGTTTGTGCAAGTGGAAGTTTAGAGTGGCTCCTAGAACGTCAGGCAACCCAGTTTATCATACACCGAAACGATCCCGAGCACGAAGAAGTCCATCAACGGGAATTGGAACGACAATAGTCCAATTTTGCAGAGATATTCATCTGAGGAAGACAAAAATTGCCGAACCGGAGTATATCTCGATAGGAATGCTTGAAACATTTCTTCTACTATTACTGCCAAGTACAATAAATTTGATGTCTGAAGTTGACCATTTATCAAACATTTTTCAAAGTTAATAATTAGAACCTTCAATTGACTCATTTTAAATCAAAGTTCAATTATTATTAATAATAATTTAATCATGGCCGAATTTAGACCAGAATATCTAAAATATGTGCCAGATTTCGATGGCAATCCAAATGATTTGAACAGATATCTAAGTGTCTGTAAATCATTAATTGATTCATTTTACAAAATCGACACACCAAATTGTTTCCAAAATGTGTATTTATTGAATTGTTTAACACCTAAATTAACTGGTAATGCTAAGTTGGTTGTAAATATACAAAATATATCTACTTGGAACGAGTTAAGAGATGTTTTAACGAGAAATTTCGCAGATCAGAGAGACGAAACTTGTCTAAATAGAAATTTAGTAATGATGAGACAACAATCAAATGAAAAACCACAGACAGTCTATGATAGAGTTTTAAACATTCTCAATCTCTTGTGTAGTTATGTAGACGTTCATGAAATCGAAAATGACTTAGAAATTTTAAAAAGAAATTTATATAATAATGTAGCTTTAACGTCATTTTTATCAGGGCCTAAAGAACCGTTAGGTATAACTATTAGATGCATGAAACCAATTATTCAATATCACGTTTATTTCGAAAGCCCCGAATTGTACGAACCATTTTCGACAATATTACAAAAATATTTCAGAACAAATTCAATCCAATTGAAACGTTGTACCACAAAATTAATAGATGTAAGAGATCAAGAAGAAATCAAAACTATCATACAAAACTATCACGAAGGAAAAACGAATCACCGAGGAATAGATGAAACTTATTTAAGATTGAAAGAAAAATATTATTAGCCTAACTTAAAAGAATCCGTACAATCATTTATAAACGAATGTCAAATTTGCCATCAAAGTAAATATGAACGAAATCCAGTACATAAGCAATTAAATTTCACCCCAACCGCCTCGAATCATCTTGAAATCATTCATTTAGATTCTTTCACGATGAAACAAACAAATTTTTTAACTATTATTGATAGCTTTTTTAAATACGCCCAAGCATATCATATAAATTCTGCCTCTGGTACAGAAGTGGTATACAATCTTATCAAATTCTTCTCTCATCACGGCGTACCGAAACAAATCATAGTAGGCAATGGCATAGAGTCCAAAAATTTCGTATTAACAGAACTACTGAGCCTTCATAAAATTCAAGTTCATTTTATCTCTCCCAATCATCCTCAATCCAATGACAAATAGAAAGACTCCACTCAACTCCAATACAACATATACGTCTTCTGAATACTAAAGGTTCCTCAAAAACCCCAGTAAAAATGAAAATGTTATATGATATACTCGCTTACAATCATTCGATTCATTCCAGTACAAAAAAGAAACCGATAGATATAGTCAACGGACATATTAATAATAATGATGTTAATGATATTGGCATAAATAAAATACTCTTAAATGATCTCATCAACAATCACAAAGAAAAAACAAAATTATTGTACTCAAAAATTGACTCGGACTTAATTAATCGAAAAGAAAAAATTACTTCTAAACTAAATACAAATCGAGACAAACCGGAAATATTTAAACCTAATCAAAAAGTATATGTAAGAAAACACATACGACATAAACACGCTAATAAATACACTTCGCCAATCAAATTAAAAACCGTCAACCTTGCACATGAAACAGCTTCAACTGAAAATAGAGATAAGGTACATATGGACAACTTGAAACGTCCTCGGAAAAAAACCTGAAAAATAGAAACTTATGTACGATACTAGAGTTTTGCTTTATTTCATATTTTTTGGAACTATGGAACTCCAGCATGAAATAACAATTAGAAATCTAGTTAACAATCCCGGGTTGCTACCCTTTAAGTTAGCAACCGTAAAAATTGAAATGTATAGTTATGGACTTATACACTATTATGACTTGAGCCCAATTATTTTAGAAATGAATAAATTACAAATTCAAGCCGCAAAAATTAGGGCCTTTGCTGATCAAAACATCCAATACGCTAATGATCTCTCAAATTATTGTAAATTGCTTGACTTCACAGAAACCAAGATTAACGATAAGCTAGCAGAAATATTACCCCATTCTTCAAGAACGAAACGAGCCCTTATAAACGGCATAGGATCAATCTTTAAATCTATCACTGGAAATTAAGATTCTAACGATGGAGAAAGATTTGAAACTCTCATTGAAGAATTACAAAATAACCAAACTTAGCTAGTAGAATAAGAAATCAAAATTCATTATCAGTCTCACTCAATGATAAATTGATTAGAACGATTGAACAAATAACCAGTAACGAACAAATTTTGGAAACAAAAATGGAATTTATCCATAATTTAATCAACAGACAAGCAGATTAGGAATATTATGCTCATATTAAGATGGATATTAGCTTAATTATAGATCTGTATGAATTGATTAATTCGGTTGTAAACGATATTGAAAATTCGATTACATTTGCTAAACTTCAAGTGATGCATCCAAGCATAATTAAAACTTCTGATTCATTTAAACAATTAAATAATTTGGGAAAAATATTTACAAAAAACGAATTGCCCTTAGAAATTGAATTCGATAAAGTTTTACTCGATGAAAAATTAATTAAAATTGATTGCTACTCATACAATAATAAAGTTACATGGATTTTAAGTATTCCTATAACATATTCCAAAGTTTTTGATTATTACCATTTATTTTCGGCTCCAATACTGGAAGGGAGTCAGTTTAAGGTGACTATACCTCAGAATAAATTTTTAATTACAAATGATGTCAACTTCGCTTATTCAAGCAAACCATGCAAAGAGATTCTCCCTCAGTAGTATGTCTGCCCGAGAATACACCTGCAGGAAATACAAGAAGAAAGGCCTTGTGAAATAAACTTACTTGAAATGAAACGCACTTCCACCTGCGAGAAAACCAAATTTCATTTGTCGAAGCCATTTCTGAAACAACTGAACAATTTCCACTGGTTGTACATCATTCCATTCCAGGATACAGCAAATTTCAAATTGTAATGATATAAATTCATTACTAGAAATATCGATCCAAGTAACCAGTTAATGCAGCGATGACGAGGTACCCCACCAGAACAACAAAGTTCCCCACGCCAAGATGCGCACGAAAAATCGACAGCAGAAGGGAAGGAGACTTCCACCACCACCGCTAAAATGTATATAAAAATGCAAGCCAACAGACAAGACGACAACGTGGTTCACGGACTCCAGCTCCTACAAGTTCAGCCACCTCCAGTGCGAAGCGTAGGTCGAAGGTACTGACTTTAACCTTATACGCTTTACACAATTCACCGTGGAGTGTTGTACTAAGTCGAAGTATTGATTCGACTTTTATACATCATTCACTCGAACGGCCGTTGGTTTCTGGTATTGACGGAAACGAAAACGATTGTTCAAACTGTTAGAATAATTTCGGTGCGGTATTGACGCATCGAAAACTCTGCAGTTTCTCTATAGGGTTTGCAAACGTTGAGATAGGTATTGACCATATGTAAACGATAGCACCAAATGTTAGTATAATTCTGGTGTGGTATTGACGCGTCAGAATAACTACATCCCTATAAAACCGAGAGAGTCGTTAAGTTGGGAATTGACTAACTATAAACGATATACTCACATCTAGAGACTATAACCGAAAGAGTATTGATCTATCGGCTGTTCTCAACTTTGGCTGTCTGAACGATTCATAGGACAGAGAGAATCCCGTGTACCACAGTGGAAATTTCGCATCGTTATACCTACCTACCTACAGTTCGTCAGCGTCAGTACACATCGATCGACAGAAGAGTACGGACCGTCGGATCGTGATTTTCAACATAATTACGCATCACAGTAATATATATATATATATATATATATATATATATTTATATATATATATATATATATATATATATATATATATTTATATATATAAATATATATATATATATATATATATATATATATATATATATATATATATATATATAAAACTTCAAAGAGTGGTCTTTGTTAAAAAACCCTCAAAATCGTGGGGATAGCAGCCAAAAAAACTTTACAGGTTAGAGATAAAGTGAATCAAATAGTACATTACCTAAGCTTTCGAGGAGCATTGTCTTCATTCTCAAAGGCTATAATAAACCAGAAAGAAAAAATCGGTTAACTTAATAAAGAAAACAACTTCTGAAATCATTACGACTTACTTGTAGTGTTGATTTAAAATAAGTCGTAATGATTTCAGAAGTTGTTTTCTTTATTAAGTTAACCGATTTTTTCTTTCTGGTTTATTATAGCCTTTGAGAATGAAGACAATGCTCTTCGAAAGCTTAGGTAATGTACTATTTGATTCACTTTATCTCTAACCTGTAAAGTTTTTTTGGCTGCTATCCCCACGATTTTGAGGGTTTTTTAACAAAGACCACTCTTTGAAGTTTTATTTTTTAACTAGTCAGCCGTGACTAACTGCCAACTTTTGGTTTTTGGTTATATATATATATATATATATATATATGTATGTATATAGAATATTGTATTTTAGTTTGATTTTATCTTTGTAAATAATATTTTTTATAGCAATAAATCAGTTAATTTAATCGAACTTTGTCTCCTTTGGGCTTACCTGGGCAATACGCATTACAAAATGTCCAAATCAGGCGGAAACCAAGTATCTTATAGCGGGTACCTATCTCTTAGAAATTCTTTTGAGATGCCAAGTAGTAGCTCATCACTCAGTCATAAATAACCAATAACTATATAGTAGCTTCAGCCCGCCGATACTACTATTAAATCTAGACAACAGTACCTTTCGCCCAACCACATCAAACCTGAACTTTCATTTGGAAGAAGCTGAACTAGACGATCTTCAACCGCTAAAAAGTAAATCTGTAGAAAATCAACCTCAATTAACATTCGGACAAGTCTCAAAAACCTCCAGCTTATGGACCTTATTAATTTATTTATTGTTAATTTTCATTTTTCTATTTTGTATATATAAAAATGGGCATCGAAGTACTGCAAAGCTGCAAAGAAACCATCCCAGGTGGACCACTCAACCGTTCAACTTCCTCGCTATCTGCATAAATTGAATTTACGAGGGTAGGAATTATATCAACGATTCCCATGGAAACCGATGAGTTGCTATTCCACGGTGTACGACGAAGATAAAAGTAGTCAGTTACTATATTCCACATTGTTCTATCGTATTTGTAATAGTATCATTTTTGTAAAATAAACATTTTTCAAAAACTGTATTTCAAGTTAATAATTTGAAAGTCGTGTCACACCCAGGCTGTTGAACGCTGAGTCAAGTCGGTAACGGAAGCGTCATTAGCAGTTTGCTTTCCAAATTCCAGAGATGGTTTCATCCGCTTTAGGTTAAAATCTCGTGAACTAATGCCAAAATTCGAGACAAAGTCAAATTACGCTACTAATGTCGAATAAGTACATAATATATTTTAAGGGTAGGTTAGGGAGGTTGGAGCTCGATACGACACTACCTCCTCGCGGTGAGCTCTGAGATATTTTGTATTTAAAAAATCATTCTGGTGATTATACAAACAAAATATGCGAAAAGTTGCGTTATTTAGATTATATACCATTTAAAGCAATTTCCACCCCTCTGGGACAGTGGACGTTATTATATTATGATGTGTAGTTTTGAAGGGATAAACAAGTAGCACCAACGGCACCTTTTGAGCACTATTACAAAAAAAAATTGATTTCGTTTCAATTCCCTATTTTCGTTCCACCGTAGTATACACATTGCTATACGAATATAAAAAAATAGATCTGCTATTCCACATATCTGCTCTTCTACATATATAATACAACAAAATAAAATTGCGTTGAGTACATGCAGTCTGAAATTAATCATGATCATACATCGATATCTTTTTGAATTCACTTTTATTAGAATGTGCAATTTTCTGAGGTAAGATGTTTATTTGATCGGAAATACAAAATGAAATAGAACGTATAAAATCTTTATCTGTTTGCGTGGATACTTTTATACCTAAGATTTACTGAACGTATCGGTTCCATATTTATTTTATTGTATAGATATGGTGATGTTTACTCGTATATAATTTTATATAAATAAAATATGGATTTGCGAAGTTTTTTCGTATTTAACCAATTTATTATTTTTAAGGTATACATATCCATTCAAATTTACGTATACCAAAAAGTAAACAGAAAAGAGTATTTTATAGACTCTATATTTTCCTGGAATCAAAGCTATCCAAAATACGACTTTGATACAGAAGCTTCGAAGCTCATAGAAAAAACCGGCACAATATGTAACTTTCCAAAATACCTCTTATTGTACGGTGCAATTAGACCTAAACTCCAACCTCCAAAGTAAAAGTTTCCCTCCAGCCCCAAATTGTTGTATACAGTCCACATATGAAATGAATGAATGAATATGGCTTGACACCCCATGTGGGGTTATGTCGCGTGTGCTTTCTAGATCCGCTTAATTGGGGTGGATCAGTCCCCGTTATGCCTTTAAATTCTTTCACTTATGTCTCTCCATAGTTTCCTATTTCTTGCTTTCTCCTTCCAGTTTGTTACTCCTGCCTCCACCTCATTTTGCTATTTTGACCTGGGTCTACCGCGTCTCCTCTTTCCCCCTGGATTCCACTGCAAAATATTGTAGGTTGCTGATTTAGCTCCTTCTCTCCATTCATGTCTTAGCCATTTAACTCGTTGTGCTTTTAATCTCTTAAAAATGTCTTCGCCTTTTATTTCATCCAAAATTTCACGATTCGTTCTTATTCTGTATTCATTTTCATCTATTTTTACAGGACCCAGTATTGCTCTCAATATCTTCCTTTCGGTTATTCTTAGTTTTTCCTCTTCCTCTTTGTTAACGTCATTGTTTCTGCCGAGTACATCATGATTGGCCTTATCATTGTTTTCTGGATATTTAATTATGTTTGCTTCGTTAAAATTTTACTCTTAAGTAGCTTTTTATTTGCATGATATGCTCTGTCTGTAGCGAGTATATTTTCTTCAATTTCAGTAGTTCTATCTCCAGTATTGCTAATCATAACTCCCAAATATTTATTTTTTTTAACTTCTTCAAATTCATAGTCGCTGATTTTTATTTTTCCTTTTTGGTTTGGGTTCCCAAATCTCATTAGCTTGGTTTTACTTTCGTTCATTTTTAGCCCCATTTTTCCTCCCTCTGTGACTATCTCCTTCATCATATTTTCCATGATTCTTCTTCTTTTGGATACAAGCACGATATCGTCCGCATAGGCTATTATTTGGCTGCCACTTGACCTTAAGCTACCCTTGTGTAATTTTCTCATTGTGTGTTCTAATGATAGATTCAATAGCGTTGTGGACAAAGAGTCACCTTGTTTCACCCCTTTATTAATCCTGAATTGATCTGTTTCTCCTTTTTGCGTTATTACACTGATCCTTGACTCATTCATGGTCATTTTGATTAGTCTTCTCAGTTCTGCGCTTACACCTTGTTCTTTCAATGCCTTCATGAGTTTACTTCTTTTGATTGAGTCGAAGGCTTGTTGAAAGTCAATGAATAGCATTTCTATGTCTAATCTGTATTCATGTGCTTTTTCCATCATTTGTTACAATTTACGAATAGCATCATTTGTTGATCTGCCTTTTGTAAACGTTGTCAGTTGATGCTGTATAATTTAAATATGCTTTCTTCTTTCTATGTTCTCCAAATCTCTTTTATAAACTTGAAGTCTGTTTCTTCCTGTAATTGAATTAATAATACCCTTGGTTACTCATTGTTGCCTCTTGATAAATTGCTTTTCTTTAACAATTGTGGTATTTTTATTTATATATTTGTTTACTACGTTGATTAAATAACTAATTTTTTCATTTCAATTATTCATGCCATAAAAGGCTTCCCATCTATGACTCTGAATATGTTCTTGTAGCATTTCATTATCGATATTTTTGAAAAATTACTTTTTTACGGTTGTCTGAGCTTGTATAAGGATATATGGCGTTATAGCTTTGTGATCTGTAATATTGGTATCACATGTAGCTGCCATATATTCATCTATCGTATTAGAACTATAAAATATATGATATATGCAACTTTTAGGAGTTCCACAAACTCTTGTATATTTGTTCATTAGCTATAAGAAGTTATATTTACTTAATATATATAAATATGTAGAAATTGGATCAGTTTGATGTTCAATATATATAATATATTTATTTTAATATATATTAAAATCAAGTGCTTAGAAACGTTGAATTATTTTTTTGTATCTTTAAGATATGTTCACGAATCATCAACACATTCTTCTTCAATTACCGGTGGTGATTATACAGAGATGTAATTAAAAGTTTATTTTTACTAGATAACATAATTATAGTTTGTATCGCTTTGCACAATCCTATTTGTACTATATTATATTCATTTTAATAAAAATAAATGATATCAGAATCAGGTAATTGGAACAAACTTGAATCAGGAATATTCAGCATTTCTGTAAGAACAATAAATTCAAATGTGTGATTCAACTGTGATAAAAATATTTTTAATGTTTCATGGTTTCTATTTAAACTACGTACATTTTGATGAAATATTTTCAAATGACTATTTTTCATGCTTTTGTAGTCTTAATTGATATCTCTTCTAGTTCTGTAAATTCAAGTGTCGAATTAGGCTCATAGTTAATATACCTAATATATGGATCCATTTATAAACATGTCTTTTACATCTATTGAAAAAGTGAAATATAAATTACTAAGAAAATGTTGAAATTTACTTCTTGTTTCCTAGTCTCGCTTTAAATGGACCTTCATTGTTTTCTTCTATTTTTCTGCTTGGTGTTTCATTGGTTCTAGTTTGTTTGGTTCATTTTCTTCCTTATTTGCGATTCCTTCTGTGACGTTGTTAGGTTTTGCTAGACTGCGAAATAGTCGCCTGCGATATTTTGTTCTTTAAAAATTTTGAATTTCATCAAAAATGAAAGGCCCTATTGTTTGAAAAGTTGGTATAGATGGTGTTTCCGGATGGCTATTGTTTTTTGTTTATCTACTTTTTCCTAGTTAGTGCTGCGTAGGTCACTTGCTTCATAAGAATGATTGTTAACGAATAGTTTATTACCCTTGATGTAAGATTTATCATCTGTATTGATACTAGCTGGTTTTAAACGTTCTGTTAATATTTTATTGCCTTCCCATACTTTTGCTGTTAAGTCGTTTACTATACGTATGTTTGAACCTTTGAGTTTTTTACAATTTTTATTATTTCAAATTTTTTGGGCTAGTTCTACGTTTTCCTAGCTCTTAGTAATTATTCATATCTCTATAACCAATTAGCGGGGAGCGGTTAATAGAATACTGCGAAGAAAAAGATCTTGTGGTCACAAATACATGGTATAAACTACACCCTCGACGACTATACACATGGAAGTCACCACAAGACAACGACAACCATATAGTTCGCAATCAAATAGATTACATATTAATAAACCGGAGATTCAGAAATACGATAACGAAAACCACCACACTACCCGGAGCCGACATAGAATCAGATCATAATCCGTTATGCGCTAACGTCAAACTGCGATTGTCAAAAGGCAAGAAAAGGAAAGTCACCAAAAGAATCGACCCACAATTACTTAAGGATGCTGATACGAAATTCAGCTTTGAGCAGCATTTAAATCACCAACTGATTAATTCCTCAAACTCAGAAGACGTTGAAGAAATGTGGTCGAGCATCAAAAAATCATTCGAAACGGCAAATAATACATTTCTTCTGCAACCAAGAGTCACAGCAAAGAAGGAATGGATGACGGAGAGTATCTTACAACTAATGGAGAGTCGCAGGAAATGCAAAGTCAATAAGGACCATGATGGTTATACTTCTTATCAAAGAAGAATTCGAAACGAGATAAGATTGGCAAAAGAGAAATGGCTAACGGAGCGTTGCGAGGAGGCTGAAAACTTTGTTCGTATGGGAGACAGTTTTCAACTACACAAAAAAGTGAAAGAAGTTGCTGGCATCTACAACAAAAGACCTACAACCACTCTTAGAAGTGATCAAAACGAACCGATCATAGACCCAGACGAGTTAAAGGAAACCTGGAAATCATACGTGGCCAGCCTTTTCAATGACGACAGAGCTCAGAATACACCCGAAGTTATTAACAGTGCACCAGAGGGGCCGAGCATACTGGAAAGTGAGGTAAGATATGCCATAAAACTAATGAAGAACAACAAAGCTCCCGGACCAGACGATATGTATGCAGAGACTATACACATGCTAAACGCAAATAACATGAAAAAATTAGTCAAGTTTTTCAACATCATATATGACACCGGACAACTCCCTAAAGACTGGCTGAGATCCACGTTCATCACTCTTCCAAAGACGGCCAATGCAAAATTGTGTAAGGACTACCGACTGATAAGCCTCATGAGCCATTTTTTAAAACTCTTTTTACGCATCCTACATACTAGGCTATATAAAAAATGTGAAGCAGCCAGTGGGTCCAGTCAGTTTGGATTTAAGAGTGGGTTTGGCACGAGAGAGGCTATATTTAGTTTACAAACACTGGTTCAGAACTGCCTCGACCAGAGGAAGGATATATTCATGGTGTTCATTGACTACGAGAAAGCGTTCGACAATGTGAAACACGACCTGTTGATAAGATACTTACAGGAATTAGGACTAGACAATGAGGATATCAGAATAATAGCTAGCTTGTACTGGAACCAATCTGCCGAAGTAAGGTTTCAAAATTTTAGAACCACCGAAGACATTGTAATAAAGAAAGGGGTAAGGCAAGGATGTATTCTCTCACCTATGCTATTTAACCTGTACGTAGAAAGAGCGTTTGCCGAGGTAATGTCAATGTGTACAATTGGTATAAAAGTAAATGGCATCCCAATTCATAATATTAGATACGCGGACGACACAGTAATCTTAGCGGACAACGCAAACGACCTTCAAGCACTTCTGCATATGGTTCAAGAGAAAAGTGAGCACCTGGGCCTAAAAATTAACATAAAGAAAACCAAGTTTATGGTGATTAGCAAAAATAACATCCCCGCCACCCCTTTATACATAAACGGCATTCTAATAGAGGAAGTCACTAAATTTAAATACCTGGGCTACCTCGTTACCAACAAATGGGATCCAGAAGTCGAGATCAGAAGCAGAATTGAACAAGCCCGATCAACTTTCCTTAAACTTAAAATATTCCTAACAAATAATGATCTCAGCTTTCAACTCAGATACAGAATGGTTAAGTGCTATGTCTGGTCCGTCCTGTTGTATGGTGTCGAAGCCTGGACTCTTAAAGCAACTTCGATAAACAGGTTGGAGGCATTTGAAATGTGGACTCTTAGAAGAATGTTTAGGATCCCTTGGACAGATCTGGTGAGAAATGAAGAAGTCCTTAGAAGAGCCGATCTGACCAGCCGTGAACTATTCGACGCCATTAAGGAGAGAAAGACTTCCTATCTGGGTCACATCCTGCGTGGTCCTCGTTACGAATTCCAACGTCTTATCCTCCAAGGAAAAATCGAAGGAAGAAGGGGAATAGGAAGAAAAAAACTTTCATGGCTCAGGAACATTCGACAATGGACAGGAATACACGACTTTATGTCTCTCCAAAATGCTGCTCTAAATAGCGAAATCTGACAGGATGTAAATAGACGGTCGCCTACGCAGGAATCTGCTTGGCACTTTAAGAAGAAGAATAACCAATTTTCACCTATAGTAGATTTTTATGGTTTTGTAGGATACTATCAAGTTCAGGAAAATCAATATTAAGTCCAAATATTAAAATATTATTTTTTTGTCGTTCTCTCTATATACTACAGCTTTTCTAAAACTCTTGCATTGGTTTCTTCTGTTACTTTCGACCTTTTAGTAAAATTTTCTATCCTTACTAATATATTAGTCTCACTTGCCGCTATATAATTTCTAATATCGCTTTATATGTTTTCAGCATTCTGCTTTACGTTTTTCTCCTACTTTGTTAATAGTTTGTCGAATATCTATTGACTCCGAATCAACTGGAGATACTATATATAAAATAAATTTTCGTATGAACTGCTTTTATATATAATTTTGCGGTAATCTTACATAAACTTTACCATATATTATAAATCTTAATTTACTCACTGTGCAGTTGTCTTTGCCCTAGTATTCGAGGTGATAAAGAGTCTCCAAAATAAATTGAATTTTTACGTTATCTAAAATCTTATTAACGACTATTGAATTACAATTATAACAGTAGGATTTTCAACTTAGTAGGTACTTGCCAACAACTGTATGTGATATATTCCCTTATGTAAAAGTAATCTTTCATTTGAAATAATTTGGAATCACTTAATTTTAATCAACTGTACTGATTTGTGAGGAAACTCAGGACTGTATGTGTGTATTAAGGTGCGTGAGTTATGAAGTTATTCTCGCTGTGCTCATTTGTATTCAAAAGCTATGATTTTTCAGCGAAACTTCGCTTTTCTGAAATGTTCTGAATACTCTCCAATTTCTAAACTGATCCAAATTTGACAATTTAATTCAGTTTTTTACGAACATTTTTCAGACATTACCAATTTCATATTTTCATTAATCAAAGGCTTATCAACTGACACCAATGAGGGTGAAGTAATTTTATTTCTGGTTTGTTATGTCGACCTTTCGGTTTAGCTTATACTCTAAACAAGCAGTTCCCTCAGGAAGTGCCCTACTATCTCACAGCAGCAATAATATCAAATCTGAGAGTTGAAATCTAGTTAGTTAAGGCCATTTACTTTTGTCATGTAAGCGCTTGTTCGGATAACAGAATTCTGATGATAAACACTGAAAGATGGAAAAAGCTACGGTGAATTAGGTTTAAAACTGTGAATCCGAGCTTCTTTTTAAAAGTTATAATTGGTTCAGTTTTAATTTCAAGTAAGTTATGCAAGACAAGATAGATGAGGATATTTTAGGTTTAATACAAGAGGATATAAAATTTCATTACGAAACGTTTCGAAACAAGAGGGAAAAATGTATTTCAAGTAACCAAACATGACAACTTCCACGGGAATCCATCCTAAGATCGCTATTTTCTCTTGAGTAATATTTGAATAACGTTAAAATTAAATCAATTTGTAGATGAAATTAAGCCATCAATGACAGCGTAATATGTTGATTGGAATAAAATATATAGGGTGTTTCATTAATAATTTAAAATAATTTGACTGTTGAATCTTCTGCTCAAAATATTGAGAGTTATCCTAAATCAATTAGATAAAACGTAGATCTACTGACTCATATCTTTCATACTTTATCTAAGTGATTTAGGTTAAATATTTTGAGCTCGATATTCAACAATTAAAATTATTAACCCAGATATTACTGAAACTATTTTTTATTTTTTTGTAATAATATAATTTTGACCTACTGAAGTCTAAAAAAATCATAAGCAGTTCGTGCTTACATTAGATCTTAATACGTCATGATCTTTTAAAAGTAAAGTACCTAGTATTAGAAACACATTCAAAACATTGTATATCGATATCGTTTAATATTTAAATTTACATTGTGTCAGCGACTTTGGTAAGGAAACAGCGACTAAGAATAAGCACACCTATGAAATATCTTATTACATTTGTTGTGATGTCACTTCATAGGTTTTTCTATACCGCATATCTGTATGTGAATTCAGTTATCATATTAATTAAGTCAACGCCGGGTTAACCACAGGCAAAATGAGCAACTGCCCAGGAACGAAATTTGTTCTACGATATGCAATACTTAGAATTTTCGTTGTGATGGGATTTTTATGTTTTGTTTAAATGACTCAAAATGATCAGGCATGTCGTGAAAAACAGTATTAATCAAAAAATAATTTTTCCGTCTACCTCTATCCAAAGTATACATTTCCTGGCCTCATTGTAGGGAGCAAAGTCGTACTTTTCCTCCCAAAGATCCGATTAGATGTAAACTAGCTGTCGACAACAACATAATACAACAAACAATGAAATCCAATTAACTTGGAGTAACAATATCAAGCAAGAGAGATTCAATAGAGGAAACACGAACTCAAGCATCAAGGGTCAGCGGATAATTGAGAGAAATAATATGGAAAAACAATATGATAAGTACACAAAGCAAGATAAGAATCTACAAAACATGCGTAAGACTTATTATCACTTATGCAACCGAAACAGGGCCGAAACATCAACAACTAAAAGAATAATGAGGACGGCTGAAATAAAAAGGCTAAAAACAATTGAGGGAGTGAGCCTCAGAGATAGAATGAGAAGTCAGGACATTAGAGAAGAATTAGGAATTCAGGATGTGGTGAGATGGGTTAGAGAACGTAAACGAGTTTGGAGAGATCATGTCGAACGCCAGAAAACAAATGGGCGAAAACCCAGAAACCAAACACACGGAGACCACTAGCCAGACCATCAAAAAATGGTATGAGAGCTGGAGCTCAGCGTCTCAAGA
This sequence comes from Galeruca laticollis, assembly GCA_963921935.1. NCBI lineage: Eukaryota > Metazoa > Arthropoda > Insecta > Coleoptera > Chrysomelidae > Galeruca > Galeruca laticollis. The sequence continues at coordinate 145,160,973 of OY998176.1, read as the reverse complement.
AGAGCTCAGGAGGAGGCTAAATATTCGGAATAAAACAGGACAGGGTCCTACTAAAAGGAAAAGAAGAAGAAGAAGACATTCCCACAACTTGTTCTACACATCTACTTTTTATGAAACGTAGAAATAAACATTGGGGAGAGTTATTATTCTGACACTGCATATTTTACAAATTGATAGATAATCAACTGAATTTTCTTCATTATTACTAATAATTGTGAAAACACTGCTTTATCTTGTGTTTAAAACCGGAATTCGTACTATCAAAATAGAATATTTATCTCCTATATAACTGACCTGTATTGTCACCAATTCATTGCACCAGTAATACCCATTAAAATTACCTTGAAAAAAATTAATAGTCAATAGCTGCTCTGAATGTATGAGATATTGAAATTGCTCTTATCCATTAATCCATATTTTCAACGAAAGAGACATTGAAAATAATTGAGAAGTCAGAAAAAATTATACTGGCCCGACCCAGAATTGCATCTGGACCAGCCGTGTGGTAACCAGCGCATCAGACCTCTAAGTATAATATATGCACTCAAATTGAACAATCCTTATCGAAACAACTAAATGAAGATTCACTATTTTTTGATGATAACAAAGAGTATAATTTACCTCTTAACAAATACTCCTCATCGGGAGCTTCTTGAAGGAATTTGTTGATATCTCCAGCAGTAAATGCTTTTTGGATTTTTTGGCTTTATACTCAACATACTGTAATAAAACCTCCTTCAACTGAGCTGTTTATTAATAAGAAAAAAAAATACTGTCACCAGTGTAACAACTTCTATCACCACTTCAACAAATTCAACTTTCTACGGTATATAATCCTGACCTTAGGGTCACCAATTCCTTTCTCAAATGTGCAGCCGAGCGTGTAAGGTAGATCCAGGTCCGATTTGAGCTGGGAACGCCTGGTCTTAAAACGGTTTGATCTTCTTCGCCAGGACAGGATTGTTCTCCCTGTTCGGTCTCGTATCAAAGGTAGATACACACTCTAGGGGGAAATTCGGGGTAGGGATGATAAATAAAAATATGGTGGAACCACAAATTTGTATATAAAAAAATATAATAAAACTTTCTCTGTATATATATATATATATATATATATATATATATATATATATATATATATATATATATATATTGAAAATAATTCAAGAACACAGAAACTAAAATGATATAACTCATATCAGCATACTACACAGAATTATATAAACCAGTATCGGTTAATGAAAATATTTCCAATATACAGAAGATTTTAATGCAGTATATATATATATATATATAGAAGAGATAGTTCTTCACTACTTAGATGGAGGTATAACTGAAATTCTCACTCTCACAAATATATTGAAGTTTGGAACATTTGATTGAATATCTTTAATATGATACCAAAAGAATTTATTGATGAAGTAATCTATTCATAATGGAATACAATATATGAGCAATAGTAATAAGAAATTTGGATAAAAAGGATAAGACTTACCTTTGAACACAGTAGTTCATTTGAGAAGCATATCGACAATCCATTGTAAGTAATAAATAACAAGTTATAAATCAAAATTCCTTAATTAAAAGAAACATGTAATCCATATTCGAAAAATATTCATTGAACATTAATAATAGTTACAATAAATAAACATGTAATAAATTAATTATTTAACATTTAGAGACTTTTGTTTATATATATAAAACAATGTCAGAAATGTCAAAAAAACATTTTATCAATGGACTGGAATAAGGTTATAAATTGAAAAAGAAGCAGAACCATAGAAATCTATATTTATTGAGTCAAGAAATATGTGAATTTTATGGATTGTAATTATATATTAGGAATTAGAAAATGAATCTGAAATCAACATATTTATGATTTCGGATAGCAACGAAAAATAAGAAAGGCGTTAGGAGGTTGTTGATTTTTGAATAATGAAGGAAGGTGGAGATTTAAAAAACTTAAATGGTTGAAGAATTTAAAAAGAGAAAATTAAGTTATTGTACAAAGAAGTGAGTTATTTGATCTACATATTAAAAATACACACTTAAAAAAATTATGAAAATTGAAGAAAATTCGAAGGTATTAAATTATATTACTAAGAAGAGAATTGTAGATGAGGATATGTAGCGGGAGATGAACAAGGGTTGACATTAAAAAAAGAATATAAGAAATTTGGATAAAAATAATAACAAAATAGGATAATAAGACCTCAATAAATTCGAAATAGCTAGTATAAGGCTAGTAAAACAATAATTTCTACGAAGATATATACAATATATATAAAATACATGTTATTGGAGGCTATGGTACAAATGAAAGAGTCATTTCAAATTGAATAATCAGTTGATGTGGTACGTAATCGTAATGTAAAGTTCCTGAATAAGACATTAAGCATTGATTGGGAATCCGAAGTTGGAGAATAATAGAAATTACAAACACGTGTTACCTGTAACAAGAAATCTAGTAAAAAACATCTCCATCTGGATGACATATGTATGCATGACATGGTTTTTTTGCAGACAGAATTTCAAGAAAGGAATATTAGTGGTTGAGAGGTTAGTATTTCTTTTTATTTTTGTTGGTACCAACATTCGGATTAGAGATGTACATTTATAATAAAAGTGATAAGAATTAGTATCTGAAACTATTAAACATATTTAAAGCATAAAAAAAGGTAATAACATAGACTTGAGTACTTACCATTTATATTTAACAAATATTTTATAGTTTGACATTTCAATATTATATTAGTATTTAAGATAGTTGATGACTTTGTTTAAATTTATAATACATAGTTCTTGAACAATATAATATAGTTGTTGTATTAAAGGTATCCTTGTAACTATTGTTTATGTTCATATAAATATTACTTCAACTGATACGAGTGACAGTTGGAATCGATTATTCTACTGATAATTCCTATCTATTTTAATTGTGAGACAAAATCGATTGCTATATTGAAAGTTTCTATACACAGGCGCACCAATTAATAAAAAAATATGATATCAGTTATTTGAATGATTCATATATGTAAAATATTGTAGATATAGAGTTAAAATCACTTCCGGATCCCAAAGAGTAGTAAGAGTTTCTCATGCTCTCCACATAAATAAATAAATACATAAAAAATGTTTTCTTTACTTCATTACTGAGCTAGCTATACTAGAGTTGAATATATTAAATTGATAATATAACAATTATAGTGGTATTGTCGGCAAAGTATACAACCATAACAATCCATCATAATTTTGGCCCCGCAACGTGGGACGAATGAATATTTTTTTCTTGATAAAAAGGTTTGAAAACAGAATTAAACAATATAAATGGCAAAGAGGATGACCTTAAGAGATGGTTAACTAGTAGGAATAGAAAGTGGATCTGATGAAGAAAGGAGTAATGCAAGAGGAGATTTTCAGGTGCAGTACTTGGAACAAGGAAGGGACCAATCAGAAGGGGATATGACAGTAGGAGATGAGGAAGAACAAGAGAATAGGAGACAAGAGAGAAGAGAAAATACAAGTAGCAATGACCAATTAATGCAATTTTTGATTAGTATGGAAAATAATTTGAGGGGAGATCTGAATACAATGAGGGAAGATTTTAATGGGAAGATAGATAATATGAGGGGAGATTTGAATGGGAAAATGGACAAACAAAATGAGAATATGAATTGTATGGATAAGAATATGAGGGGAGATATGAATACAATGAGGGGAGAGATTAAGTAATATATCAATAATATTACTGGAAACATGAACAGGTTGGAAAAGAAAATAGAAGAAGGAAAAATTGAAAATTTGAAGGAGATTAAAAAAATTAGGGAGGAGAATGAGGAATATAGAAAACAGATAGATAGAATTAAAATTGGTATAAAAGAAGAAAATACGAATTTGAGAGTAGAACTTCAGGAACATAGAATTAAAATAAGAGAAACAATTGAAAAACAAGTAGAAGAAGAAGTTCAAGAACTAGGAAGATGTCTAGAAAAAAATTTATCAGGCGCAATTCAAGTAGAAGTGAAGAAACAAAATGAGAATATAATTGAAGAAATACAGTCTATAAAAGTACAAGAACAAACAAATGAGGAAATAATGCAAATTTATGAACAGAATTTGAATAAGAAATTTAATGACTTAGATGGAAGGATAGAAGAACAAACGAGAACGTGTAAAAAAAGGAGGGAAAGTATAGAGAAATTAGTTAACAAGGAGTTAAAGGAAATGAATAAGATACTACAAGAAACTAAGGAAGAAATAGATGAAACCATAAGACAAAATATAGAAAGGAGAATTTATGCAGAAAATTTCAAAATCAGAGTGAAACTTAAGAGAAATATGAAAATAATTGATCCAAGAATATTTATTAAGAGAATTGGAAATGAAAGAAATCGAATTGAGATTATGGTGGATATGAAAATAATAAGAAGCAACTTCAATGAGATGGAAGAATTTGAGATGCAAATTTCAATGCATTTATGGGAAAAAATTGATGAGATATGGGACTTCAAAATTAAAAAAAATATGGTGGTGAACAGAAAGAAGTTACAGAAACTCATAGAGAATCAAACAATAAGAGAAGAGAATAAGACGAAGTTCAGGAAAAGAAAATAAAATTGAATTATATGACAGGATTATAGGAATGAAATCTAGAAAACGGAAAGGAATTGTACATGGTAAAGAATGGATATAAAAACCATATGTAAATAAAATATTTATGATTAACAAGTAATATTTAAAAACATATTTAAATAGAAATTATATAAATATGGATTGATAATAGAAGAAATGATAGACATGTTGATATGAATTATGGAAATGAAAATCCTTGTAACTATTGTTTATGTTCATATAAATATTACTTCAACTGATACGAGTGACAGTTGGAATCGATTATTCTACTGATAATTTCTATCTATTTTAATTGTGAGACAAAATCGATTGCTATATTGAAAGTTTCTATACATAGGCGCACCAATTAATAAAAAAAAATATAATATCAGTTATTTGAATGATTCATATATGTAACATATTGTAGATATAGAGTTAAAATCACTTCCGGATCCCAAAGAGTAGTAAGAGTTTTTCATGCTCTCCACATAAATAAACAAAAGAATAAAAATTTTTTTCTTCACTTCATTACTGAGCTAGCTATACTGGAGTTGAATATATTAAATTGATAATATAACAATTATAGTGGTATTGTCGGCAAAGTATACAACCATAACAATCCATCATAATATATATATATATATATATATAAATATATCAAATAAAAATCATAATATCAAACAAATTATTAATGTCCCCCGGTATAAAACTACCTATACACTTATCCATAAATTGTACATCCTAAACCTACCCCTGTATAACATATAACTATCCCCAAAAAAGATTAATATATAACCCTCGCCCTGAGCTAGAACGAAGAAATTAACCTCTTATCGCTTTAGTATTTCAAAGTGCATGAGAGGCGTATGTTTTAATTCATAGTTCGATATTCACCTATCTCGAGGCGCAAAAGAAAAAAACTATATTTATTTACTCTCAACCGAAATGTTATACTAGACTACGGTGGTTTTGCGTCATTGACCTTGATAAAATATAAAGTAAAATCGTAACAAAATTCTGCTGATCTAAGAACAATAAAGTATTTGTCAACACTCGCGTTTCAAGGTGTAAGTTTTGTGTTGCAAAAATTGCAGGTCTTTGAATCACCTACAATGTTTATTTATTTTACTAAATCTGAAAGAAATTCCTGATCACGTCTGAACAAAACAAAACAATTTAAGATTATTTATCGGAACACAAGTTCGCTGAAACATAAGGAAAAGGAAAACCATACGCTCCGGCCCTTTGGATACCAACTACAAATTAACCTTGCATTGACTCTTATTTATATCCTACCTACGAGATGGAAGTGAATTATGTGGCGCAACAAAATTATACCTAACTAATTAGAAAAACCTAACTCTTGTCAGGTTGGCGATACCCTGCGAAATATGATTATATCATCACACACGGTAAATTATATATACTACAGAACGAGCTGTGCTCCAAAATTGTGAGCCTGGACATTCAATATATAACTGAAAGCGGCCAAGTTTGTCCAGTCCCCTTGAAAGAACAGACAATAAAATAAATATATTTGTTATCGCTACTCCCTATGTATAACAGTGAATTTACAAATACCAAGTTCAGAACCAGCGCAAAATAATAAACGAATGAATGTCTCATAAAGAAAAAAAACAAAGTTTAAATCTCGATTTGTTCAAAACCTTACGGCGTTGGAAAACTTCCCTCCTCTGGCCTTGCTGGTGCTTATTCTTCGCTATCTTTTTAGCCACCGCGGGTAGTGCCAGTAACCGGTATCGTGCTATGCTGAAAAACTTAGCGTAGAGGGCGAGTCTACCCGTTTTGTGTCACGAAGGGAGACAGTGTTTACCGTCAAAGATATCTATTACACCCTGACACAACGGAGAGAACTTTTCCTCTGAAACCGCTAACACTAAAGAGAACTGCTACCCGTTACCGTGACAGGGAAAGGACTCTTCCCTTCGCGTCTTCGCCCCGACACTGTCTGTCGCTCTTACCGCTCTTCACTTGGCTTTTACTATCCCCCCGAATTAGGTTTGGGTTTTTTTTGTTGAATTGCAAAATAAACTTTTTTGTTTTGAAGCGGCCTAAATTTTACGTTATTGAATAGTTGTATACAAAACAATTATTTCATTTTGACCTAGTAAAATGTTTTATTTGTTTCAAAGCTGTTATGGTTTCGTATCATTTTTCTAAACAAAATGTGGGTCGCATTCCACTTTTTAATTATTTTTGAAATAAAATATGTTTTACTGTGTGTTCTGAAATTTACTACATTAAATTTTTCTCTTTGGTATTCGTATTTATTACAATACTGTTTCTTAAGAAATACGATAAGTTAAGGATACTTATTGATTTCGATATTGTTGTTAACATTCAAGCATGTACGTAGTATCGAATATATCGACCAAAGATTTGATAACTTCAAAGTCTTTGATTTTTCGACAAAATAAGCCAATAAAACGTTTTCTGAATACTGATTCACTTTCTTGGAGTGGCACCAATTTATAACTGTATTATATTGTAATTCATATTTCTTCCATGATTTCTCCGGTAAGAGATTCAAAGTTACAACTTTTACACCTTCTGCTATATCAAGGGGTGTGATTAATAGTTCACTGACACTATATTCCATCACGAAAGAATTGGGTTTTCACGAATAGGTAAGGTATACGATGCATCGATATGCGAGCATTTTTTCAATCTTTCCGATCACGAGCGCAAATGCTGCCAAAGAATGACATTTCTCGGAAAAATTCAACATTGTGTTGGGATTGCACGTTAATCTGAAACAAAAAATAGCTTCCTTCCATTTGGCACCATTTTAAATAACAATATGCGAAAAATCTATCTTCATTGGAACGTAGACAATTGTGTGTCAAGAAGAACTGCTTAAATTCACTAAGAAATGTATTGTAAAAGTAATATTCCTAGCGCCACATGCAAACAAAAAGCTAAAGTTTGTAAAATGTTGGAATTATTGAAATGCTTTTGAAAGGACAGTAGTATGATGTGGGTTAAGGAAACGCTGTATATAATGTATGTTACTGTTACTTGAGAGAAATAAGCTCCAACTATTTCTTCGAAAGATTTCCATATCGTAATTATACAGTTCCCTGTGACTTTTCCTCTAAAGCTTGTGCAGAGGCACCTAAGTCTAGAATCATTAGTTGAAATCATTGAAAATACGCAATCAAACTTATCATTTGATGCCCTGAACGACGATATCGACGTTCCATTGCCTAAAAGTAGGAAGTTTGTCCATTTTTTCGTGGAGAATCAGGACCTATCCACTTGTCACTGGTTATATCGTCTTTGCACACAGAGGTTTCCATGGTCACTTCTTTCAAATATGGAATGGAAAACTAAAATTGGAATACTCAGTATCGAAGCATGAATCCACAAACCAGTAGCACATACTCCAAACTCACAAACTTCAAGTAAGATCAATAAAATATCCAACCAACAGTTTTGAGAGAAGGGTTTTGAACGATCCTGCTACTTTGTAATGGCAAAAGAATTTAAAAACCATGTTTTTTGCATTGGTCAGAAACTTAACATGATATAGAAATTCTTAGGCCAGATTCGGATTTTACAAAAAAAATTACTTCACGAATCCCTTTCCTTTTTTTGAAACGTTTATTCTTGGCAAAGGTGTACCAAACTCGAAATGGCTTGCTTATCAAGGGAAAATATAAATTTCAAAAACTATTGATGGAAGCAATGGTCAAGAAAACATTTTGTTCCAATTTTGAAGATCTCAAAACGTATATACATAATTTCCCAGTTGATATTTCCATTGTAATTCTCAGTATCGGGCCTCCTGCATTTTAATTGAAATTGTTCAACAGACGTTTCCAAATACTATTTCAACGTCAATGTTACTTATCGTTTAACAAGAAACCGTGTGAAAAATAGAGGCAATTCGTTTGTGATTGAAATAAATGAGGAAACATTAAGAAACACCAAACGTAACACAGTATGAGAATGTATTGTATGCGGAAATTTTCACCAAAGACTTGATAAATATATTTCATAAAGAAAACAACGGTTGTTACCAGTACATTCAATATGTATACTTGAATACTTCGTGTGCAAAATATTTCAATACCAGCGTTGTGAAGAAATGGAAAGATGAATGGAAATCAATATTTGGTAACACACAGATTACTTAACCAGACAACAATAAACTTCTCCACTTATTCTGATTCCTTCAAAGTTTTGAAGTGAATCGTGTACTCATCTCTATTATTTTTGAAAAATATAATGCTAGTGGATTCTTAGAGACTTGTACAGAATATTTCATGAGGTTGGGAGCATGTCCAATTAACTCTTCCTTGCCGTTCATATACCTCACAAAAATTTCTAGTAAAAATGCTTTTATTGCGAATTTCACATTCACCATGAGTAACAATGGTTACACCATATGAATGCAGAACTCGCAGTTGCCAGTTTGTTGTAGTGAAGCAAATTTATTTCTAAAAAGTTTCAAATAGAAGCAGAGAAAATTGTTTGGCATATATCCATTATCCAAGATATTGAGAACATAAATATGGAAGAATTTTTTTTATTTAAAACATACATTTTTTATTTAAAACATACATAACCCCCCATCAATTACTAAGAGTTATTAGCAGGGGAGACATTTACAAAATAGTGTGCTACATTTATAATAACAAAAATTAAATTTCAGATGTTATGTTTATGGCTTTGAGATAAGATAGCACTTTGTTTCCAGTTGAAGAGAGAATTCCTTTTAAAGTGTTTCCTAAATGGTGGCATCTTTTCTGTTCTTCATTTTCTGGACATGTAACAAATGCCTTGCTGTGAGTTGAGGCTTACTAGTTTGACGTAAAGATATGGTTTCTTTTGTTAAGTGATATTGGTATGTTAGGCGTATATGTCCAATTCTTAAACGATTTATTATAACTTGTTCCCTTCTTTTATTGGGTAGTGAGAGTTTGATTTCAATTTCGGACATTATTTGTCTCAGATTATGAAATTATGACAGTTCAGATGAATATGCACATTAATAATAACTCTTCATTAGCAGATACCCAATCCGGTTTTAGACAAAAGCACAGTTGTACAACTGCCCTTTTGGATATCACAGATACCTTGCTGAGGAATATTGATAATGGCAAAACTTCAGCACTCATACTGCTTGACTATTCAAACACCTTCGACCCCATAAATCATGAATTCTTATTGGCTATTCTCCTCTTTTGTGGCTTTTCAAATGGTGCCATCAAAATTCTTAGAAATTACCTTGAAAGTAGAAAGCAATATGTAGGAACATACTCCGGTATATCATCAACAATTTTTATAACTCGTGGAGTTCCACAAGGCTCTATTCTAGAACCAGTTCCTTTTTCATTGTATTCAGCAAATATCACTAATTGTTTGAAACATTATGAACGTTACTTATACGCAGACGACGCTCAATTAATTTATTCTTTTGACCATTTTTATTATAAACAGGCTTAATATGAGACAAACTCTGACTTAGATCTATTGGCAACCGAATCTAGACGACATTACTTATCCTTAAATCCCTCTAAATCGGAAGTACTTTTCTTTGGCAATTACCGTCATGTAATGGAGAATAGAATTGCAGTCTCTTTAGCGGGTGATGATATTATCCGTTCTGCTAGTCCCAGGTATCTCGGACTTGAGCTAGACACGAACTTCAGTTTTAAAAACCATCTGAACAAATGTCTTAAGAAAGCTTTTATGAATCTTAAAAGTGTCATTTTCACATAGGCATATTTTACCTCAGAAAACTAAAATTTTACTTTCTGATTCGTTAGACATTTTACTTACTGTGATGTTGTTTATTTAACTCGTGAATTGATTTCCCCCCTGTTCATCGCACTACTATATTTGAGAGATCTTTTTTGTTCCAGATTTACCACTTAAACATTAAAATTCCTGATTAACTTAAATCTCTTGAAATATCTAATTTTAAAAGGATTTATAAAGAAACAATTCTCTGAGTCAACGGTTGCATAAGTACCTGCTTGTAATAATTTTTTAACTACCTGTCATTTTTGATATTTGTAGTTTTTGGTTTTTGCCAATACAATTGGATCTGTAATACTTTATAGAATGATTGAGAAATTAAGGAATTCGAAGAAGAGTGAATATACGACAAACTATAATAGACGACATAGAAAAGAACATATTGTTGTGGTATGGACATTTGAGAAGAAGACCAAATGTGGATCCCAAAAGAACGACGAAGAAAAAGGGAAAGACCTGTAAGTAAAAAGCTGAAACGAAGAAGTGAAAGGAGCAATGGGAAGAAGAATTGAATACTGTGGATGGCGGAATAGAGTACGATGTCGCTAGGAGTGCGAGAAACGCCCTGAGTAGCCGTTATCAACTCTCTATAAATAAAGACCAGACAAAGTTCATAGCCGTCTTTCTCAATATTTAACAACGGCTTTCAAGTTTCATTAACTCATTTCTTCATCACTATATCATATAAATCTGTTTTTCCTAGACCTTTCTCTTCTTCTTTTTCTTCTTCTTCTTCTTCTTCTTGTACCCTGTACATGCACGCACGTTGGCGATCCTTTCTACTTCTCTCACATCTCATGCAAGTTATCGTTCTGTGCGTATCGAAAAATTATAGCGACATCCACACCAGTCCCATATATTTCGGAGCCAAGAATATTGCTTTCGCCCTGCGTCTCTACGACATGCTATCTTACCCTGATGGACGCGACACCTGATCCACTACCTGACCGTCAATCCTAATTGGTACAGTAATATGTTGGCGTGCTATTGCTATTACTTTTGTTTTGTTGGTATTGATCTATAGCCCAAATCGTTTACCAATTTGGTTAACGTTGCCTACAGTGTTTTGAGGTTTCTCGGGAAAATTCGCCAATATAGCGATGTCACCCGCATACCTAATATTGTCGATTGGAATTCCGTTAATCTTGATTATTCTGTTTTCTTCTTCCAAAGGCAACTGAAAAATATTTTTTCTACGCCCTATCTTTAAAGTACCTTGTATTTCATCGGTTTGTAGCGCCTAAAGTGGTTGTTTATGGTTAGAGTGAAAAAATATAAAAAAGCGTTAAAAAAAGTGCCATAACGTTAACTTTATTTCACGCTTTCCATAAGATAACACAATGAAACTAGGCATCGAGGATGGACTTTCAAGATACTTAGCTGGGCATCGAGGATGGACTTCCAAGATACTTGGCTGGGCATCGAGGGTGAACTTTTATGAAACTTGGAATACATATAATTGTAATTTACCAAATGAACTTAATTAAAAGATCTCAAATTTCTATTTGAATTTTATTTTTTTATATAGGGTTGTAGAAAAAATAATGTATGCAACATGTGCATAAAGTGTCTTTTTTCACTCATGGAATTGCCGCACTCGCCTGTTTCCATTCGTGAAAAAAAGTACCACTTTATGCACTTGTTACATACTATTCTACGTATATGTTGAATAAGATTGGCGACAATATACATCCCTGACGAACTCCTTTGGACTCTAAGTTAGTTATTTGTTAATTTTCACCTCCGTAGTGCTGTTAATCAATTAATCTGATGTCTTTAGAATCTATGCCCATCTCATGTAACCTCTCAAGGAGAAGATTGTGCTTAATAGTATCAAAAGCTTTGTGATAATCTATAAAACATATAAATACATCTCGCCGTTGATCGTAGTACTTCTATATGATCAGTATCATAGAAAAAAAAACTCTCTCTTGTACCCAGACCCTTGATAAAATCGAATTGGGCTTCGCCGCTCATTGCTTCGCTTTTGGCATATATTCGGATGTGCATAATTCGAAAAAAGACCTTCAGCGCATGGCTCATATGATTTGTGATTCTGTAATCACCAGAGTTTCTAGAGTTACCTTTTTAGAAAGAGGTATAAATGTAGACTAACCAATCCGATGGAATTTCACCTGCCTCGTATATTCTATTGCACAGGTATGTTAGATGTTCAATACTTCAGCATGTACGTTGTCATGTCCTGGACTTTTCCGATTTTTTATGCGTTCGATAGCTTGTTTCATTTCAGTTTCTAAAATTTCACGCCCAGTTAGCTCTTCCTTAATTGCGTTGGTCTTTAAGGAGTGATTCCGCGCACTGCTTCATTGATGAGATCATCTACATCCAAAATATGTTTTTCATTTCATACAAAGAGATGGAATTTGTGCTTTTCTGAGAGAACCAGTAACCTGCTTTACATTCCTATGGAAGTTGAACGAGTCATGAAACTATTGCAGTCTCCGACCCGTTCTTGTTGGCCCAGAACCATCTCTCAAGAATTTTAGACATTTTCCTTGATGTCTTATTTCATATGTCATCTAGTTCATCTTTGTTTCTAAGATCTTTTTCCAATCTCATATTTTCCTTGTTGTTGGACTGATTAGGCTTCTGAATATCATATTTTATGTGAGCAGCTTCTAAAAATAACATCATATGCTTCTGAAGGAACTAAATCTATGTTCGAAGTCGGAGGTGTTGATTTTCGAAAGGGGTAATAAAATTATTTTTGCTATAAAGTTGAGAATAACCCCCACACTTTTACAGGATTATGACTATTAACTGTGAAGTTAATCTCACACTTATCAAATATCTTACGTCGGAATATTATAATTTCTGAATACCAAAGTATTACCTTCGAACTTCAAACAAATCGATATGTCTACGATAAAGAAACCACACCATAACTACTTAGCCGTCTGAGATAAAATGATATTGGAAAAACGATCCAAGCTCTGACTGAGGAAGATGTGTATATTTTATTGCCTCTCCATTTTAGGAAATATTCAATCGGAAATTTTATGTTTGTTATTATTTGATAACTGTAAAAACCAGACAAAGTTGATAGCCGTCTTTCTGAAAGTTTAAAAACGACTTTGAAGCTTAAGTAACACATTTCTTTGTCACTCTATCATATATTTTTGTTTTTATTTGGTATGCTTCTAAAAATAACATCATGCGATTCTGAAGGAACTAAATCTATGTTCGAAGTTGTGCGTATTGATTTTTGAGAGGGATAAGTAAATTATTTTTAGTATAAATTTGACTAATTCCGTCGTCTCAATTTCCACCAATCAGAAACGCGCAATTTTGAATCACCAATGGTTTATCGAAGGGAAAACTGTATGACAGCACCTGTCAGCAGTTTTTTCGAGTTCACATGCGGCAAAACTTGACAGTTGTTGTCATGAAAAAATACGATACCTTTGATAACAAGTAATTATTATTATATTATTAAGTTTGTAGTATTTTGTGATTAAATAAATTATTTGATGTGTTTCAGTTTTCGATTTAATATCTACATATTTATTATGTATGCATGTAAGGGTAGTATGTTTTGTAAGCAATACACATATAATAATAATCTCTTACTCGTGAAATAGTCTTGTCTAATACCATTGGGGCATCTTATTTTTCCTGTGAAAAAAATCGAAAAAACACAATGCAGAGTAATACAAAATGCATTCGAGCAGCTGCAAAAATCCTCGTCTTCGACTCGGATTTTCGTTACTTTGTGAAATAATCCATTACAACCAGTATGTACTTGCTACTATTTTCTGTCGTCGCAAATGGCCCAGTGATATCTAAAGCAATCCTTTCGAAAGGGCTTCCAACATTATACTGTTTCATAGGTGCATTTCTCTTGCGATGTGGTCCATTACTCGTAGCACAAGTCGTACATTTCTTACACCAGTCCTTCAACATCATCAGAGCTGTTCATCCAATAAAACCTCTCACGGATTCGCTGGAGGGCTTTCTTCACTCCCAGATGACCTCCCGATGGACTGTCGTGTAATTTCTTTAGTACCTCAGCTACTCTTGTTCTCGGGATAACTAGCTGTCTCCTCATCTCGGAACCATTATCGTTATCGGGGACAATTTTTAGCAGCCCTTCTTCCAGGACAAGTGAGTCTCACTGAGCCCAATACGCCTTGAGTTTCGGTGGAAATCTTGACACTTCTTTCCATGTAGGTCGCCGATTTTCTTCCTTCCTTTATCGAATCTTCTTTAGGCAAGGATCATTCTCCTGATCTTCTCTGATCCTGGTGGGTGACCATTCTTCATCGACTACAGTAGATCTTGAAACTGCAGCTTCCCTATATTCCGCCTTATTGCAGTGGAAGCAGTCTGTTGGACGCGGCCGTCTGGACAGGGAGTCGGCATTTCGGTGACTCACACCAGCTCGATGTTCGATGTTGAAATCGTATTCTTGAAGTCGTTCAATCAATCTAGCGATCTGGCTCTCCAGATTCTTGAACTGCGTCAACCACTTGAGTGCTGCATGATCAGCCCGGATTAAAAACTTCCTACCATAAAGATACTGGTAAAAGTGTTCCGCGGACTTCACTACCGGCAAAAGTTCTCTTCTTGTGACGCAGTAGTTTCATTCTGGTTTGGAGAGGGCTTCACTGAAATATCCCAGCACTCCTTTCGCCCTCCTTGGATCTGTGAGAGCACTCCACCAATTCCTACGTTGCTTGCGTCAGTCTCAAGAAAAAAGTCTTTCTCCGGTAATGGATATTCTAATATCGGCGCCGAGGTTAAACGCCTCTTCAAGGTTTCAAAAGCCGTTTGACAGTCTTCGACTCATCGGAAAGCTCTTGATTCTTATGTAAGTCGAGTTAGAGGCTTGGCAATATCACCAAACTTCCTGTTAAATCTTCTATAATACGTGCAAAGGCCAAGGAAACTCCTAATTTGATGTTTGTCGGTTGGTTGCGGCAATTGCTGAATGGAAGCAATTTTCTCTGGATCCGCCGCCACTCATTCATTGCTCACTATATGACCTAGATAGTTGACAGCTGACATTTCTTCGGGTTTAATATGAGCTGAGCAGCTTGGAGTCGTTTGAATACGTCTTCCAAATTCTTCAAGTGTTCGTCAAATATCTTACCCAGTACTACGATATCGTCCAAATAGAACAGGCATGTCTTCCAAGACAACCCTCTCAAGACATTTTCCATGAGTCTTTCAAATGTCGCAGGCGCATTACAGGGCCCGAATGGCATGACGTTGAAATTGCCATAATCTAGATCCGATGGTAAAAGCAGTCTTCTCTTTATCTTCTGGGGCCATTTCCACTTGCCAATAACCAGACTTCAGATCCAAGGTGGAAAACCGTTTGATGCCGGCTAGAGTATCTAGCGTATAGTCAATTCGAGGAAGAGGATAGCTGTCTTTCTTTGTCACGTTGTTAAGCTGGCGATACTCCATGCAAAATCTCGTAGTTCCATCCTTTTTCTTCACGAGCATTACTGGAGACACCTATGGACTAGTAGATGGTTCTATCACTTCTTCTTCTGCCATCTCTCGAATTATTCTTTCAGCTTCCTCTCTCTTCGCTCGTGGAAGTCTTCTAGCTGATTGCCTAATTGGTTTAGTATTACCTGTGTTCGGCTGATGTTCTACCAGTCTTCTTTTTTTCAGCTCGATCCAAAGATTGACCAGTTACTGATAACATCTGTTCGAATCTGGTATTAGAATTGTCAGTGGTCGTTGTTTGGCGAAATATAGACGTCACTGATACGCAGGATCCAATCTTGGTTTCCTTCTTGATGGTAATTGGGTAATCGTTCACGTTTATCAATCGTACAGGGATCTCCTTCGCCGACGTAACCAATCCTTTTCCAATAAGTACTCCTCCTTGTCGTGGTTCCTTGGCTCCATCATAATCGGAGTACCTTCCTCCATGTTTCTCTGTAGCCGTGCTACTATCATGGTTTCGCTTCGTGCAGGTAGAACGGTATCTCCCTGTACAGCAGCCAACACCGCGCTGCCTTCAGGTGGATGAAGGAATACCTCATCAGAGCCCACTTTATTGGTTCTGTTTCTAAAGTCTAATTGGCAACCATGTACATTAATCACGTCCATTCCCAGAATCACGTCTTCTTCAATGTCAGCTACGATTACCGTATGCGTGCACTTTTCTGCGCCAATTCCCAATTGGATTTGTGTTTCCCCGTGAACGTTGGCACTATCGCCTGTGGCGGTCTGCAGCCGAATTATCGTTGGTAGAAGCTTCTTATTGGAGTTTATTATCTCTGGTCGTATATTGGTTCTAGTTGCTCCAGTGTCAACCAGCAGAGCATATTCCTTGCCATTTACTTCGCCATCCACATATACACTGTCGTTGCGACATCTGAGCGAGGCTATAAGTATGAGAGGGCCTTTGGAACGATCATGGATCGGTGCTGCCACATCGTAGCCGACCCGTTGTAGTTTTCCTCTGAGTGGGGTAAAACTGCCAATGTCTTCAAACTCAGGTAGTGTTTCTGGCTTGCAAGGTTTCGTTTGCTCGGTCTTCTTTTCTTCCTCTGGCGTGCCCCGTGTTCTTGAATCGGGAATCTTTTCCTCTAACTCATTGATTTTCTCGTCTATCGTTGTAATCTTATTCTCGATTTCAACGTCAACGGCAATGTCGTTTTTCATTAATTAGATATCGGCAGATATATCGTTCTTAAAAGTAGAAATCTTCTTGTTCATATAAACAGAAATGTCGTTCTTCATAGCAGAAATCTGCTCGTCCATGTTAGCAGAAATATTAGCAGAAATGTCGTTCTTCATAGCAGAAATGTTCTCGTCCATGTTCTGTTCCGTGGCATAAATCTTCTCGTCCATATTAGCAGAAATATTAGCAGAAATTGACGAGATTAAGGTGGAAGCCTCGTCATTAGATAAAACTGTTTCTGGATCAAAGCCGTCATTTTCCAGTGCCAATTTAAGTCTTCCTACTAATTAAGTTTAAATAGACGGTAGTTTCACTTACTTAATTTATTTATTCACAACACTATTCACGAATTATATACACAGTATATTCACTCAAACTAATTTATATAAACACTGAACTAATTTATATTCACCTATTTACTGTTTGCTATTTCGGTGTATTCTTGTTTATTTCACGAGATCACTTTATCAACTAAACTAAACTCTTCTTGGTCGGTCCCTTATATATTAGTGCCTTTTTCACTAGATAATTCTAGATTGCGGTTTACACAGAAACAATTATTTTTCTGGCATTCTCTAGATAAGACTGGTCACAAAAACAATTTCTAGATAAGATAGTGACAATCGTAAACAATTCTATAGAAATCGCTGCGCGTGCGCCATAACTTTAACTTTCATACCTGGCTCAGACAGAGTCGGATTTAGGGACTATACCAGTGTGCTGCTCGTAACATTAAGAAAGGGATTAACTTGGTTGAATCTTAGCAACAGGAACCCCAATTTCTTCATAAGATAATTGATATGCTTGGCCCATCTTGTGTGTGGATCTATTACAATGCCAATCAATACTCAACATTTCTAATTCTTCTAGTAAATCTAGTTCTTGCTTCTTATCAAAAACATGTAGTACTTCTAGTTTTGTGTCAGGTGTCAATGAATGTTTGGTGTCAAGTAGATGTTTTGTGTAGTGGGATTTATCTGGTTGTTTTAATCCGTATGCTCGTGAGTATTCACTGTATCTGATTTCAAAATTTCTAAGGGTTTGACCCAAATAGACAGCATTACATTATGGAAATTTAAGTTTTTATATAACATACTTCTTTAATGGTGATACTTTTGTTTTTACATTTAACAATTTTGTACTTACATTACTTTCTGTTTTAAAAGAAGTTGTTGTATTTGCATCTCTAAAGATATTATATTTGAAATATTATTAGAAATATTACCTGCATATGTGATGGTTTTATAATTTTTTATTTCGTTAGTTTGTTCAGAAAATAATAGTTGTAATCTCACTTTTTCCTCATTTTTATTGCAATATTATTTTCAGTGTTTCTTCCTTCAAGTAATCATAACCTGGAGCTTTTTTATTTCGCAATGTCAATATTAGGTATATTTTTTATTTCTGCTGGATTTTTTGCATCCAAAAATATTGAATTTGTATTAGTTTCAAGCTTTTCAATATATATCAATACTTTCTGGTTAATAACCACCGATATCCACAAAAAAAAATCATTAAAAATTCCAGACATCTCATAATTTCCAATATTCTCTATTTCCGTGTCCCATGATAATTGTAACAACCAGTAGTGTAGATGATTATAGAGTTTGTGATAATGTTCTTTTAGATGTGTTGATTCATAACCAATATATTAAATGGATGCTGAGCTTCAATCAATTCAAACCCGATTGTTTTCTACTTATCAAATCCACGAAATTAAACCATTTTGTTTGTGACAAGGATATTTTCAATTTAACACACATTCAGTCAAATTATAGAGTAAGCATTTAATTTGACTAACGTGACATTGTATAAAAAATATAAGCATTACTCGCTATGTTACTACTTGTTCTTCTAACAATATACCCCACTCTTCCCTATAACAATTGTCTTCCTTTTTCCATCAAACGCGCTCTCGCCAATATTTGCATTAATATTTTGTGATAATACGAAGCACCTTCACCGTAATTTACAATTCAAACTGACTAACAATTAAATAAACTTTATAAATTATGATTATTCAAGGTGTCATTTTAAATAACTGTTAGTAGCAATTAGATAGTACGCTGTCAGATAGAATGTCACATATCGCTACCATCAACAAAGTTGATTGAACAATCGTAGATTAGCTTTTGGATCTGTCTATTTTACACATGAGAGCTTGATTTCTGTTATTACTCACCATCACTGTAAAGTGTTATAGCTCAAAGGGAGTTACTGTAATTTTGGGACATTAAAGAAACTTCCAGACTTGCAGAGTTAGCAAACTTCACAATACGTTTTTGATGATCGGTATATACGTCTACAACTTAAAGCTAAATGCATAATATGGTAATGTAAAGAGCACACCAATTTATACAAGCAATGTAACTTTCGTCTCATCATTTACAATTATAAACAAGGGCATCGAACTAATTTACATTCCTTTAGGAATTGTCAGAGATGTGAATTTTCAGAGTACAGTGGAAATTTCACATCGATGGCCTTATTCCAATATCCCGTAGCATCCGTTAGACCATAATATAACTTGAGTGAATGAAAACGACGAATACTCAGTGTGTATTTATTTATTAATTTCCAGCTAAGCGCTTTCGGCTATTAAGCCATTCTCAAAGCTGTCCTATGAAAATTACAAAGTTTGTGAAATTTTGAAAAAACATTTTAAAAAAGTTGAACTTACGTCACTTAAAAAATAGGTGTCGAAACCATCCAGTTGATAAAGAACAATGTTCAAAGTTGAATCATTGTTATGATTAAGTCATTGAATTAAAAAACACTAAAATAACCCTATTGGAAGGGTGTAAAATTATAATTTACATGATGTAAATTCATTCAAAAATAAAAACAGAATGAAAACCGGTGACAAGTTTGACATTAAAATTACGGTGGCTAATAAGCCAGCGTGCCGTGAAAACAAGTGCATGACAATACAACATATTTATACGACGAACATTGAATCAAAAGCATGATTGAAAAGATGAAAAAAAAATTTCTATAGTGAACTGAAAATTGTAGGGAACCCTGTATATTACATTTATTTTTAAATTTGAAAATGAAGTTAAAGATGTGATAAAAGCAAAAAATTTAAAAAACTCTATTCAAATTCAATTTCCAACATTCATCCAATTTAGATGAAAAGCAAAATCCCCCTCATTCCTTAGTTGTATACTGAAATTGAATTAAGAGGTTGGATCCATTCCCCAGCCAGGCAGGAACAAGCGTAGTAACCTAAACGTGTGAAATGCTAGATAACATAAATTAAATAATACTTAGTTGTAAATGTATCCATGGAGGAGTTTACATAATCTATTGACGAAGGTGGAAGAAATAAGCTGGCAAGGTGAACCCAACAACTGACGGCCTCACATATGAATTAGATGTAATGGCATAGTGATTGTGACCTAATGACCCAAACTATGTCCCATACATAGCCCGACGTCAAGAACACAATGTGATTATGAATTTAAGTTAGTTGTAACAAACCTAGACCCACACTAGGCATGTACAAGAAGAGAAGAAATCATAGAAGTATGTCAAGAGTGAAAGGGGTAGGACAGAATTACAAAAGAGCTGCAAGATAAAGAAGTTGATGAACTCAACTATGACCCATACATACCTAGGTTACACGGGAACAATGTGGTTAAGAAATTTTGGTAAGTATGACAAACCTAGATCCATACTAGGCATGTACAGGAGGAAACGGGGTGGGGTGTAAGGAGAAGACAGAGAAGGCGTGTAGTTATAACAAACCTAGATCCATACTAGGCATGTATAGAAGAGAAGAAACAAAGTTTATAAAGAGAAGAAAGGATGGCAGCCATCCCATGGATGTGACAAACTTAGATCCATACTAAGACCGTCAAGAACCAGGCATGCGCAAGAGAAGAAGAAAATAAGGAAAAGTGAAAAGGAGGATGATTTGCTCAAATTAATACGTAGCTTAATGCTTAACCAAACTATGACCCATACATAGCCTGGTGTCTGATGTACACTGTGGTAATCTGGAACCAGTTCCAAGAACAACCCCAGATAATACTAGGCATGTCTCAAATAAGATCCATGTGGGGGAGGGGGAGTTTGTATTCATATTATTATAAATTTGGTTATTTAATAGTTTGCCGCATTTTAGGATCAAGGATATTGGGTATCTACTTAATTAATTTTGAGATTTTAGAGAAATTGAATGAAATAAAAGCTACCTTTAAAAATGAACCTAACTGTTTCTAGATAATTCCAAAATATATTGATTTTTTTTAAATTCTAAGAAATTGACAATTGAAACTCAAATTTACGAATTACAAATTATGAAATACGTACATCAATAAGAATAAATAAAGTTAAAAACAGTAAAGGAGGATATTCGCCAACGAAAGTAAGATTTAAGAGCAATTTCAGTATAACGTATCTGCAGCAATATTAAGTTTAACAATAACACTGTTCATTCTCTTTCATTTTGAAAAGTAAATTATATCAAAATGATAAGTCGTTACAAGGAAAAACAAAAAATCAGCAGAATAAATTCCAAAACAGTTTAAAATTAATAAATCTTAGATGGATAACCCACCTGAATTATGTAAATCCAGCACATTGTATTTTACTAGATACTATAGTATTGTTTTTATTTAGCTTTAGAAGCGGTTGCAAGGATAAGCACAAATAGTCATAGTCAAGGACCATCTGTTTCATCAGAAAATATATGTCGAGAGCAAGGTAAATCTTAATAAATAGATTTATTGTACTTAAATGTTACACTATGATAAATGTTTTAGGCATCAAGTTACTAATAACTGCGGTGAACCAAATAAAGGAGCAAAACAAATTAATTTTTGCTCGACTTGACAATATCGAAAAGAATTTGAAAGGAAGCGAGAGACTGTGCACCTCAGTAAAAGATGTAAAAGAAAATTTTCCGGTAAACCTTCCTCTAATAACCAAGGACCATCTGGAGCTATTGGAAGAATTTCTTAATAACGAAGAGAACTTGCAGATTCTGGTAATTTTTCAGTTTTCTATCTTTACAGTCAATAAATAAAAAATAATTAAGGTTGTTGATATACATAAAAGCATTTTGTAACATATTTTTTTGAAATATATCACAAAAATCAGTTACTCGTTTATTGAATAAAAGTGTTTTTCTACCTAACAATATATTTAATTTTAGGTCTCATATCTTGGATCACTGGGAGGAAAGAACTTGAAATCTAAGACTCATAATATACTAAGGGCATTGGTAAAAGATGAATTGGCTTCAATGTTTAGTTATTATGGGAAGAGAAAAAAAGACGCATTTCACGAGTTAAATTTGAATAAAGCAGTACTTAGTAAGTAAAACGATAACAATACTTTGTCAGTAGTGCCTATTTATTAAAGTTAACGATATTGTTACAACTTTTTTTCTCTTTATAAAAATATTCAATTTTTAGGAGCAGTTCAGTTGACTACGACGATGTCACTGACAGATATAGAAGAAACGACAAAACTTTGGATTAAGCATGCTCCTGACAGAGTCAAATCAAGAAGAAGAACTCCTCAAGTGGTAATTGGTTAGATATATGAGTTAGTATTGATTATATATTTTCTTTGACAGGGAATGCAAATGTTTTTTGCCAAACTGATATCATAATATTTATTATTAACAAAGATCAGTAAGCGGCTAAACCGGCATTGGCATACACTCGTTTTTCTGAATTTTAATTTTTTTTTTAAATGTATGGAAGAAAACATTTAGAGCAAGATGTAGGTAAACGACAGTATTATCGCAGAGTAGCAAAGGAAAATGAAATAGCTTTCAATCAGTTAAAAAACATTCATAAGGCTGAAAATGTTCATGTTCAAACTAATTCAGATACTCATCAGATTAGTAATAGCAATAAATTTGATATGATAAATCAATATAATCATGTTGAGGAAAATAACTGTGGGTTTTATACTTCTCATAACTCTAATACTTATTCTAATGGTAGTGATAATCTAACATATGCACTAAGGCAGTGGGCTGTTGAATCGAAGGTTTCGCATCTATCTGTTACTAGTCTTTTAAAAATTTTGGTTACACTACATCCAGAACTTCCATTAGACAGTAGATCTTTACTAAAAACACCCAGGAAAGCAAAAATGAAACAAATTGACGATGGCGAATATTGCCAATTTGGTGTTGAACATTGCCTAAAACAAATTATTCCATCACAATGTTTTGATAAAATATTAAAACTTAGTATCAATATTGATGGTACTCCACTGTTTTCCAGTAGCAAGTTACAGTTTTGGCCAATACTAGGTTTATTTAAAAATTTTGAATCCTTTCCATTTGCTATTGGTATATTTTGTGGGAAGTCCAAGCCCTCCTCCCTCAACATATTCTTAGAAGATTTTATAGATGATATTAAGATATTAAATCAAACAGGTTTTTTTTACATAATAGAGTATACTTTGTTGAAATACTAAATTTTATTTGCGATGCTCCTGCTAAAGCTTACTTAAAAGGTATAAAATCTCACGGTGGTTAGATCTTGTGAGAAATGTTGGGAATATGGTGTTTACAATGATAAAGCTAGAACAGTAATTTTCAAAGACACAAACAGTTCACTGAGAACAGATGAGCAATTTAAGTTGGGAACTGATGAAGAACATCACAAAACTAAATCCCCATTACTTGATTTAAACATAGGACTTGTTTCATCATTTACAATCGATTATATGCATGCAGTGTGTTTAGGTGTCATCTTGGGTTTGTGGTAATCTAAATGTTCGATTAAGAAGTTCAGATATTAAAATTCTAAGTGAAAACATGTTGTTCCTAAAGCAATATGTCGTTGTGAGTTTAATCGGAAACCCAGAAGCTTGAATGAACTGTCATATTGGAAAGCCACAGAATTTCGAAATTTCCTACTGTATTATGGACCCTTTATTCTTAAAGATAATATAGATATTTCAATTTATGAACATTTTCTATTGTTGCATGTTGGCATTTCCATACTAATTTCTTCAAGTCACTTATCAGTCTTTGGTACAAACAGTGCGGATAAGTTACTAAACACTTTTATAAAACATTGCCAATATATATATACGGTCCAGAGTTTTATGTATATAATATACATACTTTGTGTCATTTAGCTCATGAAGCTAAACTGTATGGAACTTTGGATTCTTTTTCGGCCTTCGCATTTGAAAATTTTCTAGGACTCACTAAGAGTTTCATTAGGTCTCCCGTGGAACCTTTACAACAAATTTATAATAGATTGAGTGAAAAGAATTTTTACTTAAAGCCACTTGTTTACAAAAAAATCTGTTATTTAATGAACATGAAAATTCAGCAGCCATTTTAAATATTGTTATAACTAAACAATATAAGAAAATTTTCTATAATAATTTTACTCTGAGTGTGAAAAGTTACTCCATGAAAGATGCTTATTGTATGACAAAAAAGGGTTTGGTTATTGAAATACATCATATTTGTACAGATATAAATGATGAAATGCATATAATTGGTAAACAATTTTTAAATTATAAATCATTATATAACTATCCCATTAATTCTAAAGATATAAATACTCGTATATATGTAATCAGTGATGTGTCGGATTTACAAGTATGGAAAATATCTGAAGTTCTGGCAAAATGCATGGTATTTCCAAATGGTATGAATAGTTTGAACTTTGTGTCCATTCCTTCATTACACACTACATAAGTTACCTAGCTTAGTTATGTTTAATACATACACATAGGTTTATAAATTAACAGGTTCATAGCGACCTTCAAAAGTCAGAATTTTTTATTTTGTAAAATGTCTATGAATCCTGTTAGAATTAGAAAAATTGTTTTTTTTTTGGTTTTTGTACATTTTAGGGTACCTAAGTATTTTTATTATATATTTTTATTAAATATATTTATTTATATACAGGGTGATTCAAACGATGTGTTATATAGCTTAGTTAAGTTTACGTAAATTTTCGCGTAGGTTTATAAATTGAAAGGTTCATAGCGATCTTCGAGTCAGAATTTTTTATTTTGTTAAATGTCTATGAACCCTGTTAGAATTAGAAAAATTTGAGATTTTTTGTACATTTTTGGAAACCTATGTATTTTTAGATACAATATATGTCCTCCTAAGTTGGAATCATATGGAAAACTTTTTTATTATTAATTTTAGGGATAAAAGTTATCCTTCCTAAAAAGTTCTGCGTTATCTAAAAACTAAAATCCAGTCATCTAATATCAATTTTTTTAGTCGTATACGAGGTTTGGTCAAAACATATATTTGATATTTGATGACTGTATTTTAGGTTTTAGATAAAGCAGAACTTTTTATGACGAATAACTTTTTTTCCTATAATTAATAATAAAAAAGTTTTACGTATTATTCAAACTTAATAGGGGGACATATTGTATATATTTATTTATAAACATGGTGATTGACATGATGTGTTACCTAGATTAGTTAAGTTTAATATGTAAATTTACGCACGTTTATAAATTAATAGGTTCATAGTGTCCTTCAATATTCATAATGTTTTATTTTGTAAAATGGCTATGAATGCACATACAATTAGAAAAATGGGACTTTTTGTGTTCTTCTATATTTGAGGGTACCTATGTGCTTTTATTATATATATATATATATATATATATACAGGGTGATTCACACGATGTTTTCCTATTATTTGCCGTTTGAGGAAACAAGCTGGAGTTGAAATCTGAAAATTTCATTGAATGATTTTCTAGAGCACTTCTTTTGCTAGAAAATATTTTGGATAACCCATCTAGTTTCGTCTAAAACGAATACAGTGAATCACGCTGTATACATATACACCATGTACGAGACGGTCCATAACAGTCCAATTTATGAACATTTCATAAGAGTACCTTTTAGTGTGCATGTAAAAATAATCATAACTTAAAATTACTTCCAATTATACAGGTTGTCCCAAAAGAAAGTTACACATATCAAAGTTATGTTTCTTAGGACCCCTGTATATTTTAACATTTTTTTAATCCTCGACGAGCTGAGTTCAACGAAGTATCATACTTTGATGTCTGTTATGTAGTATTTAAAGGAGGTACAGCCAAACAAATCATATATTTTTTGTTTTGGTGGCTGTTGTAGCCACGTGGTTGAAAATGGAAAAAACGGCTTTATACCTATTCTTACTTTTATAGTTCTATGCTACGCAAAAAATTATTTGATACAGTGTGATCAAAAATCCAAACAGAATTCAATTTTATACTATTTGGCTACTACTGCCACCGAAATTAAAAAAAAATATGATTTTCAGTTGGCTGTAAATCCATTAATTACTATACATCACAAACATCAAGTATGATGCATAACTGAAATCAACTCACCGAGAGGATTATGAAAATTTACAGGATGTCCAATTTAAAAAACAACTTTAATATGTAACTTTTTTGGAACAAGCTGTGTAATTGAAAATCATTTTAAATAATGGCTTTTAAGAATATACACAAAAAAGTTCTCTTGTGATCGCCTCGTATATGGTGAGACATCCTGTATTTTTTTGTATTAGATGTAAATAAAAAGTCATTTATGAAAGTGTGTTTTTATAATTCCTGTGCATATGAGCGTAAATTATGGATATCAAGCAGACGTCATTTTAACGTCTAGAAGAGGTCAGATTAAGGTATATCTATAGATCATATTGACGACAAAAAGACGTCAATACGACGTCTAAAATAGGTCCATTAAAGTATAGCTAAAGACCAGGTGAACGACTAATTGATCAGTAAAAATGACGTCACCGTGACGTCTAAAACTCGTCGGATTAATGTCTATCTAAGGACCATAAAGACGTTAAAAAGACGTCATTCAGCTCAATATAATGCTGTCGTTTAGACGTCATTTAGACGACAATGGTTACCTGGGATTTCACACGTTTAGGTTACTACGCTTGTTCCTGACTGGCTGGGGAATGGATCCAACCTCTTAATTCAATTTCAGTATACAACTAAGAAATGAGGGGGATTTTGCTATTCATCTAAATTGGATGAATGTTGGAAATTGAATTTGAATAGAGTTTTTTCAATTTTTTGCTTTTATCACATCTCTAACTTCATTTTCAAATTTAAAAATAAATGTAATATTCAGGGTTCCCTACAATTTTCAGTTCACTATAGGAATTTTTTTTTCATCTTTCCAATCATGCTTTTGATTCAATGTTCGTCGTATAAATATGTTATTGTCATGCACTTGTTTTCACGGCACGCTGGCTTATTAGCCACCGTAATTTTAATGTCAAACTTGTCACCGGTTTTCATTCTGTTTTTATTTTTGAATGAATTTACATCATGTAAATTATAATTTTACACCCTTCCAATAGGGTTATTTTAGTGTTTTTTAATTCAATGACTTAATCATAACAATGATTCAACTTTGAACATTGTTCTTTATCAACTGGATGGTTTCGACACCTATTTTTTAAATGACGTAAGTTCAACTTTTTTAAAATGTTTTTTCAAAATTTCACAAACTTTGTAATTTTCATAGGACAGCTTTGAGAATGGCTTAATAGCCGAAAGCGCTTAGCTGGAAATTAATAAATAAATACATACTGAGTATTCGTCGTTTTCATTCACTCAATTTACATCTAGTGTGTACACCATATCAACAGACAGTTCATAATATAACTGGCAAATTAGTATTTGGTCAATTTTCTTCTATACGTTCGACTATCAACGATGTGAATGTAGTGGCACTTAAGTCGCCCTCTGTTTCACCCCACCAATTATATGCCCTATCATGAGATTCCAAGTTATAAACTGTAAAATTGTGCACGGCTAGCTTCTTCTTATCATTCCAATTCGAACTATTGTAATTATTTATTGTTTCAAAAACTATACGGGGAGTTCTATAATTACCCTTTATTTATTTATTTTATGTGATGTAAATAATGAACAATAAATAGATTCCAATAGACATAAACTTTCGATTATACTTCAAATTAATGTCTTTTAAGTGGTCCCATCATAATATTAGGTTTATTTGTATATAAATTGGAAGTCAGGTAGATTTTGTAGATAAGGGATTGTTAAATGACTGTAAATTCAACAATTGCCAACAATTTTTACTATCTGTTCGTTGTAATAGTTAATAACATACCTACCTGTTAAGCTTTCTAAAATTGTTATTCTTAATAATATGTAGTAGATAATAATGTAAAAATTCGGGTTTAAACATAAAATTTGAAAAACAAATTGGGGAAATCGACTTTAGAGATGGTCTAATAAGTATACTAATAATATAAATAAAATACTGAAGCTTTTTTGTGGTAGATATCTCTACTTTCAAATGTAAATTTTTTGGTTTTTTGCAAATATTTACTATGAAGTTAGAACATCCCTTCACACTTCTTACAGAGTAAGGACTGGCAAAACAAAGAAATCTTTGTTCTGGGTGCCATCAATTATTGTTATTTAGAACTATGTACAGATGTGCTACAAATATTATATTTGTGGAATTCGTCTCTAATATCTACAATTTTATGACACCTATTTACATTTTTACATTTGTTTCGTTTGATGTATTCAGTCATACCACCTACAAACAAACACTATAATGAAAAATGTGTTTTAGATGTACAGGGATCATCAAGACTAAAATAATGATGTGCATCTACAAATGATTCTTCAAAATTACTTTCTATATCAACTTCATCATCCTCGCTATCTCCGTCTTCCGCCAAATCAATAATAATATTATCTACAACAGTATCTAAAAGTGGTCCATTGTTCATAAATTCATCATCAATCTTTTTAACATGGTCACATGTAACTTTTCAATCATTTGCTGAGAATGTC
Organism: Galeruca laticollis; assembly: GCA_963921935.1. Taxonomy (NCBI): domain Eukaryota; kingdom Metazoa; phylum Arthropoda; class Insecta; order Coleoptera; family Chrysomelidae; genus Galeruca; species Galeruca laticollis. The sequence goes on along the minus strand of OY998176.1, from coordinate 145,132,097 downwards.
TTAAAAAATTCATTACAGAATTCTTTAACCTATACAAAATTTAAAGTAACATTTCGTTTGGCCACATATTTTTTTAGTGCCGCCCAAACACTTTCGATCGGATCCATGTCGAATAAACAATTCATCAATTATATAAGTTTTATATTACGGTTTGTTAATGTTTGCAACCTTATAAAGATCCAGTTTTAACATTTGTTCACTGTAATATATGTTTCTTCCAGAAAGCCAGTTTTTTAATTGTTGTTTAGTCTAAGCAGCCGTAGGGAATTTTTCATTCAGAATGAATGGGGCGATATCAATTACCACAACAGCGTTTTTTGGTAGGTTTGAAATAAGTTTTACTTGTACCCACTTCTCATAATTTTCGTACGCCATTTCATTATGAAAATCTCCTGTTTTTGACTGGGAATCACACATAATACAGCATTACGTACAAACCCATTTTCACTTCCTGCATGCACAATGATGAGCCTATTACCTTTTGAAACGGGTCTTCTTAATCCTTCGTTACTATAGTCGCACTATCCTTTAAGGTGCGTGGGACATGAATGAATGTATGTTTTATCCATATAAATGATATGTTTATTCTGTTCTCGGCACTTTTTTATGTTTCTGAAATATAGTAGGCGTAAATGTCTGATTTCGTGACGTTCCATCAACAAAACTGCTGTTGTTTGTCATGTTGGTCCAACGAAAACCTAAAGAATGTATTTGTTTCCGTAGGTATCTTACACAAAATAAACATGTGCCCTTTTATATACTCCTGTAGACAGAAACAGAATAGTTATTTATGCAACAAGTACATAAAGTGGTGCTTTTTTCATGAATGGAAAAATTGACGCATGAGCCGCAGGGCATGCAAAAACTAAAAAGTATTTCATTTATGTGGCTCTAAATGGACTAATAATGGCGTCGATTTGTTTGTTATGATGACATAACGGTGCATAAAATTTACACATGAATGCATAAAATACTTTGTCTCACCCTCATGCCACTTTCTTAAATCGTTTAACAAATATATATTTTATGTACGAAAAGCGATATAAAAATTTATTATCGATTGTAAATTTGTTAAATAATTACTTTGGTTTAAACATTTTATTGCAACAATTAAAACTTTGTTATTGGAATTGTCAACTTGCCATTGTTTGCATCTTCGGTTATGAAATTCAAAACGTTCATAATTATTTCACAACACTGCTCACTCAACTTTTTATGAACAACTTTACTTTCTAGAGTCGCCATAACAAGTTAGTATTGCACAACCCCGGTAATCACACTTTACTCTGAACTGTACTGTCGAAACGAAGCTTACGAATTCTGCCAGCGATTTGAGTTCTTGCAATCCGCATACGTCTTTGCTACGGCGCATCGGACGTTGCCACACTTCCGACTCCCAAAATTAATTTGCCAACCTGTATATATCTTGTAAAATATTAAAACACATTAAGCATGGTGAAGACAACTAATATTAGGACTAATGACGACGATCCTGTTAATATGACATGCCCCTTCTCCTACGTCCTCATCTGGTATTTAAATGACGTAATGACTCGATTATTATCACATCACTATAATGTCTCTGTTACACTGGAAATTACGTCTTTAGGTTGTGACACTACGACGTGATTTATTCGTCATTCTCACGTAATTCTCTTGGTGATAATGACGTTTATAATGACCAAAAATGTACGTCATAATCACGTAACCATATTTACTGGATGGCTATCAACATATAAATTAGATTTCAATGAGCATTTACTCAGGTAACTGGGTTTAAGGAATAATAATTTGACGCAGAATTATTTTCCAATTGCTCCCTATGAATAATATTACTGGCGCTGGTAATATTGCAGTAGCTACGTAACAAAACATCTGCATATATTGCTGTGCGCAGCCGTTGTTACAGTTCCAACAAACTTTTCAAATGGTCTAACAAGCAACATCTATACACCACCGATGATTTTTTTTCTTATTTCTCAAGTTCCACAGTTCAGTCCATTTTTCGAGCTAAAACGCTGAATATAAAAGCGATCTATCACTTTATTTAATATTATTATTTTTTAGTTCATAATCATATTACCCTCAAAACATTCATCAATTTTAATAACTTTATATCTTAATGTAAAATTTTATTTTGCAATTTTTATCGGCAATGGACTTTTTTATTGAAGTTTGATGTTACCTACACCGATGACTTATCATTGGAAAGCAGCAATTAGTTCGTATTCACCAAAACAAATAAGTTTTAACCGATTTTATCATCGAAAACCTTCGGATATCGTCATGTGATTGAATTGTAACAAAATTCTAAATGCAGTGTCCAAACCAGGACGTTTGATGAATTTGAGTGTTTACAAACACCTAAAAATAAACGTGGAATCCTTGTAGAAATTTTATAGATATTCAAATTTTATTACTCGAGTAAAATACAGGTTTATTTTTAGACGAGTAATGACATTCTCCCACAATAGTTGTGGAAATGCAATTAAAATATATTTTTGCAAAATTTTTCAAATATTTAAACGGAACAATTTGATCCACACCAGTGCAATACGTTTGTCTAGAAGAACACATATTCGCGTATTTCTTTTTTCCGTTCATAAAATTATGCCAGTTTAATATCATTAATGTGCATATTTTGCGTCGGGAAACTCTAGAAAAATTAGAAATATATGAATCAAGAAAATTTGAGGTATTATTTGATCAGAACTTGTTGTTTTACGAATATAATTATTCGCATTATCTTAAGTTGAAAATAATTTTCATTAAGTTTATTGCTAGGAAGTGTTTTCTAAGAAGTGATGACAGGAAAACTGTTATAGAGATTCTTGATATTCTTAATACAGAAAAAAGGTGAATAGTTGCCAATGCAAAACTTATATTCAAATGATTGCCTCGTCATTATTACCTAAAGTTGATTAAGAATACTGTAATTAGCAACGTAAGCTTGAAGTACACAAAATATTCTTTTCGCTTTTTGGTGCCCACATTAGGTACTCAATGTTCATAATATGGCCACATTTTGTTCCAAATATGGGCACTTGATTCTAGTATGACCAAGTCCCTTACAACAATAGTTCTGTAGTAATACTCAAAGAGAATTGAAATGAGGCATTGAGAAAAATACACTTTATTCTAAAGTTTGCATGAACATGAAACAATAAAACTTCATTCTTGAATATCAAAACTTAACGATTCAATAAAAAAATGAAAACGTCATAACAAATAATGACATAAGCAAGTAATCAGTCACAAAGTGGACATTTAAAGATGTGCAGTTCATCCTCTCCAGTCAGTCCCACGCATTCCTCGTGAACCCACCTTTTGCAGTAAGAGCACTGTCACATGGACAGATTTCGGTTAGGTTTTGCACAGGGGACACTACCAATTTTCTGTTGCTTTAGTGCGAACTTTCTTGGCTGTGACTAACGACTCTTTGATTTTTGCGGATTTTGATGCTGCGCTTCTCGCCACAACATTTTGAGTGAACATTGAAGTGTCCTATTTAATGACTCTGTAGTTCAAAGCCTTCTGTCGTGTTTGGATAACAAACAAAACAAAACAAAATTATACAAAATATAGAAAGTTGACAGTTTAGCTTCTTAGCAATTGACTCATAAAATAAACGGTTTTAAAGATTGAAACTAACTTTTCCGCATCTGCGAGATGGCCTGAACAAGATTCGATCATAAAATTGGTGACTTGTTGCACTCCGGAGGCTGTATCGTGCTAACAAGACATGTAATGAAAAGTGGCCGACGACAACGACGACGATGACGACGACGACATACACACAGGATTTTTTTTCTAAAAACCATTTTTACTTTTCCGCCCAACCTTTCTATATGCGAGAAAAGTATTGGTTTACCCCAAAAAAAGTTGGAATTTTGAAAAAAAATTATTTTTACGTTTTACATCAACAACACGATAAAACGGTTTTTAGAAAAAAAATCCTGTGTGTATGTCGTCGTCGTTGTCGTCGGCCATTTTTCCATACATGTCTTGTTAGCACGATACAGCCTCCGGAGTGCAATAAGTCAGCAATTTTATGATTGAATATTGTTGAGGACATGTCACAGATGAACCCTATTGATTTTCAGTTTCCCAGAGCCAGTACAACGGGTGCTATGATACTTGAAGTAGGACATTTTGTCATTTTTTGAGAAATTTCAGTTTGTTAGTACGATACAGCCTCCGGAGTTCAACAAGTCACCAATATTATGATTGAATATTATTCAGGCCATCTCACTGATGAACCCTATTGATTTTCAGCTCCCCAGAGCCAATTCATCAGGTACTACAGTACTTTAAGTAAGATGTTTTTGTCATTTTTGGAGAAGTTTCAGTTTGTTAGCACGATACAGCCTCCGGAGTATATACAAGTGACCAATTTTATGATTGGATATTACTCAGAGCGTCTCAAAGATGAACCCTATTGATATTCAGCTCACTAAAACTAGTACAACGGGTGCTATGGTACTTGAAGTATCAAATTTTTGTCATTTTTGGAGAATTATCAGATTGTGAGCACGATACAGCCTCCAGAGAGTATACGATTGATCAATTTTATGATTGAATATTGTTCAAGGTGTCTCACAGATGTACCCTATTTATTTTCAGTTGACTAGAACGAGTACAGTCGAAGGTTGGTGGCTCCAATCTTGCCTTGGTCTCTCCTGCTATGTTGGACTCCTGACGCAGTTCACCCCTTGACGGCTGGTCGGAAAATCGTTCTTCCATCGCCTGGAACTTGATTTCGAGGGTCGACAAGCTACTCTCTAACCTCTCTACCTGTGGATTGGGCTCTCCCTCTCTGCATACGGGTCCTGATGGATGGTAGACAATATATTGCAGCTTTTTCATATCTTTTTCAATGTCGGCTATTCTCCCTTCTTGTTGAGACACCTTCCGAGAGATCTCGTCACGCTGGCTGAACATCTCGGCGGACAGGCTGGATATCTCCATGGACAAACTGAACACCTTCTGGATAGTTCGTCGCGCTCGCTGGACATCTTTTGGGAGATTTCTGTGGACAGGTTGGACATCTGCGAGATTTCATCTCGGATCATCAGAGTCATAGTCTTCATGGAGGGATCTTCAAACTCCACAGTCTCAGGATCAATACCCTGGCTTTCATAATGCCCTTTCAATCGTGCCAGTAATACTGCCTTGGGGCCTGTCGTGTTCAAATCAAGTTCTTCCAGCTCTCTTCTCAATTCTGTAACTAACAACTGGCTTACTTTCTTCCCGGTCATCTTGAAATCTTCACCCCACACCTGACACCAATTGTAGTACGAGTGAGGGTTAAAACAATTAATTTCTACTAAATTACAAACAATTCTACGAACTAAACAACAACTAAAAAGGATATTTACATTCATAAATATTTTTTTTGAAATCTTTCCAAACGTAACCTTTTTCTGACTTATTCAAATTCCCCAGCCGTCTTCTCCCTTTTTCTTGTCAGTCCTCCTCTTTCTGTCCCCATTTGTCAGCTTCTCTATTCTAGGTTATGTCGCTGTCATATGTCCGAGGCCTGTTACTATGCAGCTATTCCGTTACAATATTTTTCTAATGTCTTCGGCGGAATCTTCGTTGTAGCAAATTACATCTTTCCAATCGTTTTTCTCTTACATCAACTTTTTTGAATATTGTAAGATGGCAGTCTTCTTTAATGATTCTTCGAACTGACGTACGGGAAATCCTAGTTATTTTTGCGATTTCCCTTGTTCCAAGAGATTGGCCAGGTTGCAAATTTCCTAAAACAACCCTTACTCTACCAATATTTTCTTCAGTTCTCGAGCTTCGCTTCCTTTCTCTTCCACGTTATGTTCAATAGACCCATCGGTTTCCTTTAGATGTCTTAAGAACTTTCCTAGCATGCCAATTTTTCTCAGGAAATTCATTTACAATTTTTCTTGCACCATAATTATATTTTTCACGGAAATATTTAATTAATATTCTGTCATCTTTGCTCGAAAGTGGCATTATGAACTGACTAATTTACTTATTTATCTGTGAATGTCAAACAACCTGAGCAGTCATGGCCTGTTTTCATAAATGTGTTATTTGTTAAAATGTTATTTAATAAAAAAATGTTATTTCGCGAATCCAGTAATTCCGGAAAATTTCCTTTCTACTGAAGTGTTCTGGATAGTTTATCTACCGAAAAAAGCATATTAGTACAATTTTTACAAAGACAGTTTTCATTTGCAACGAGCTCAAATGCACTGTTATATCATTTTTTTATAAGTCCGACCCTGTACATTATTTTTGCTTTCAAATTCACAGTCATGTTGAGGACATGTTAGGTTATTAGCCCTGCAAAAAGAAATTGAATCGCCCGAAAAACAAAAAAAATATTTTCAATTAAAAAATGTGCTCCTTTGTTATTAGTAAATTTTGATATCATGGTGGCACCTTACGTGTTAAATACAATTGAATTATTGGATCTTTACCCGTGCGTCATTAATATCTGATAACATAACCGACAATTGTCAAACTATTTTGTTCTGTTCTTCACTATTAATTGAAAGAGATGCCACTTAATAATTATGTTGGTTATGTTATCAGATATTAATGACGCACGGGTAAAGATCCAATAATTCAACTGTATAAATAATTTATTCTTGTGATCCTAATGATGATATTATTTTAGATTGTTACACACTCTGAAACCGTTTGTAAATTGTATATATATTAAAAATAATTAGCCCTCTTCGAAAAGAAGAAGAAAAGAGATGAAGCTTTATTTAGAGTATTTTGTATTATGTTATAATTGTTTACAAATTATGATAAGACTATTTGGTTATAATAATTATTCTAATGTGTGTAAATACTATTTTAATTGTAACCAATATTTGGGGATTTTGGGATTTTGAATTATTATTGGTCAAACATTGCATGTTTTCAGAAGTTTACAGTTCGCTCATCCAGTTGTATATAAAACTTGGAAAATTTCAGTTGTAGTTTGATTAATAGTTACAAAATCTCCATTTTAGAACAATGAAGACATTTCTGTTTTTTATATCGCTTTGTATAACAAGCGCAAGTAGTAAGTCCAACATACATAATACATAATACAAACAATAATGTGTTAACCAATATACACAGTGTGGCAAAAAGGTAGGTCATCAATAAAACAACATATTCTGGGGCGAAATATAACACAATTGAATTCCAAATGTAAATTGATTTTTTCAAATATATTGAGAGTTGTTTGGCATATTATAATGAGATAATCTGTGTGAACAAAAATGACGGAAACATTTAGAGCAGTTGAGATCCAGTAACACCCACAAAATGTTTGTGTACGTTACAGTTCAATAATTATGACGCACAGCTGAAGATCCAATAATTCAACGGTATAGTCCTTGAGAAACATTTGAATAATACAAAAATTACGAGACGAAAATTGCCAACGCCTGCATGAGCACACGGTGGGAACAAGATATCCATTTTAGGAATTTTTAGTGAATTACGTTCAATTGTATGAACGGGAGAGAGTAGATTTTCTGAAAACGGCACATTTTAGATGCGATCATAAATAACGTTGACGGCAAGCACATGCTCTCGTAAAAAAACAAGTTATGTATTATTTACAGACATGAAGTCACTTAGTCACTTAGGTGTGAGACGATGAGAAATTATGGTTGTTGAGTTTTCCTTTGTTGTCGCATGGTTATGAAACGAAGGTCTGCAAGTTAAAGTCGTAAACAAGAAATAAAATGAAATGAACGTCATTTTTTAGTGTCTGTATAGTAAAGTTGAAATAATCCAATCTGACCCTTTTTGCAGGTTTAGACTCGTTAAGTTATTGATGAAATGGTGGGGCTGTCTAAATTGTCAATGTTACCAGTGTCTAGCTGATTTGCTCACACATAGTGTGAAAATATCTCGCAAATCTAGAATCAAAATTGTAATACAACTTGAGAAACCAGAAATCAGTTACCCATATAGAATTTTGTAGTATTGTGGTTAGGAGTTATGAACATTCTTGAAATTTTCCATTCAAACATTTTGAAGCATGAATATGAAAGTGTCAAGATAGAGGATATTCCCATGTGTGAAGTACACCAGAGGTTCTGAAAAAACAGATCGTCAACAAACGACGTCTTCTAATGAAGATCATGCACAACTAAAATGATAGACAATGGATGTTACAGTACATGGGTAGGAGTCTTTGTTTTGGTAAATTAAACTTATTATTTCCTGCTTGTATATACTTTAATTATTAAAAATAAACTTATTACAGATCACACTCTCTTGCCGCCATAACCTTTCACGTCTAAATTAGCTCTTCATCTTTTTATAATAATTTTGTGACTAAGTTGTAACACTCCTCCTCGATTTGAAATGTTTACATGAAAATCGCAAATAGAAACTTAAACAATATAATACACTTACTCACAAAATACATATTTAATTTCTAAGGTTAATAAATATCTCTTTGCCTAAAGATTTTGTTAAAATATCTGCCAGATTTTGATCTTTTGAAACATATTCTATACTAAACTATAACTAAACTATACTTTTCTTCGAATTTTCATTACATTTTGATATCATAATTGAACTTTTGTTGTCACAGAATAAAACAGTCTCATTTCCTAGTTGAAATTCGTTTAAAATCCAAATGTATAAAGTCTTGAGGAGAAGTAGCCACTGCCACATTCTCCGCTTCAGCTGAAGACAATGCGACTCAGCTCTGTTCCTTTGAGAACCATAGAATGAGATTATATCCATATAGTATCATGCAGCCACTAACGCTCTTCCTTTTTTCCCTATCGGTTCCCCATTCTGCAACTAAGTATCCTATTAACTTTATATCTATTCCAGTCTTATTCTAATGATAAGGTAAATATTTATCTTTTGTACGTTGCAGGTACCGCAGTATCCACTTTCCTGCATTCCATCTCTCATTAGTCGGTCGATATAAAAATCTACTAAGGTAGGAAACAGCGTATCCAATGTCTGGTCTGCTTGTTGTGGTAAAATACAATAAACCTCCAATCAGTTGTCGATATGGCACTTCTGTGAGTATTTCACTTTTTTTATTAATTAGAAACTTTTTTTCCAATGGTGTTGCTTTTGGTTTACTATTTTCCATGTTGAGATTACTCAATAATTTTTCTATAAATTTAGTCTGATCAACTTTTGATATTACCCAAGTCTTGTGCTCGAAAGTAGTTTTGTTAAAGTTTTACAATTTCTTCTATGTCTCTTTGCTCTCCAACTAATAATATGTCATCAACGTAGATCAGTATCCAGACATTTTCATTGTAGTACAGACAGCAATCATATTTTGATCTATCAAAATTATTCTTTGAAGCGAAATCTGTGAAAGTATCATTCCACACTTTATGTGATTAATTGAAAAATAACAATTCCTTGCATATGTTTAAACAATTTCAGTTTAAACAATATGACACCGGGTTGCCCCATGGCAACATGCATTTATATCATCAGTAGGGTAATTTGAAGAGGATCGCATAAAAAAATTGAGGTGGAATAGTTTTCGGTACTCATGCGCCGGTTCCTCCTGGACTAATTGACGGGCTACGAAATATGAAACAAAGAATATTAAATGCTACGCAAATTATGCGGTTTGTTGTCCAATATCAATAACATTTCCTTTTCTGGTCCAAGGGCCGGCCCGTGTTGGGGGTGCAAGAAGTGCATAGCTCCCTGGCGGCACTCTACAGAGGGACCGCAAAAATAATAAAAGTTATTTATAAACCCATCCACAATGATGCCGATCGCTATGAAAGTATTACTTTTTCCACAATCGTGAGCCAATTTCATAATCATTCAACTGAAAATTGTATGCAAAGTAGCATATTAAATCAGAAATGAGCAAAGTAAACAACTTTCTTCACAAGTGAGCCATATAATTGAAGGGACGGGTGAATGTCACGAAGATATCCGACGTTGTCGGATTTATAAAATAATTAGAACCGCTAAAATCTAAGAGGTTCGAATTTAGAGTTTCTGATATTTGTGGGAAATAAAAGTAGATAGTTTTTTTATACTTTTGTGAGGTATGTTTTATTTTCCACTGTGAAAAGGTTCTTAATTCGCAAAACAAGAGAGAACGAGAAAAACATTAGAATCAACTTGTCACAAGAATGGGAGAGCATAGTAAAATGAATATTTCAAGAGACAGGATACCAGCAAAAAAAAATAACTAAAAACGGCAGAGTTAACCGGATTATCGAAGAAAACCTAATATTACACAGTCAATAATGATCGTGGACCGAAGATATAAATAATAAGAAGAAACAATACTGTTACGAAAACGCACATGCCATAGCTCGCCACAATTCCAGCATATGATCTTCTTCGGCTTCTTATCTAACATACTTTTTATCAAGTTGACAATCTTGTCAAGTCTGTCTTCGTCACCTTCTTTTTGGATAGTTCCAACTTTGTTATATCCCAAAGCAGTAGTGGCTGCTTCATATTCCAGAGCAGCAGTCAATTCATCGCCCAATATTTTGGGATGAACTACACAAAGCGTCTTGTACTTATCGTGGTCACGTAAGCCCTCAATAAAGGCATGGATGCTCAAACATTTCATAATTTTCTCTGGTGCTGATGGATGAGCAAATCCAACTAGTCGGGCAATATCCACTTTATACTCTTGAAGGGTTTCATTATGTTTTTGTCTTCGGTTCTTCATGGGATTGGTACGAGTGTTCCAGACATTCGTGACCGTATCGCATATTCAGGCTCTTTTCGAGCTGCTTGAAGTCATATGTTTCTTCAAGAGGTATCCTCTGACGTACATTAAAGGCATCTCCCTGAAGCGGGATGGTTTATTTCACTGACTTTTCCCTACTGAACCAATTATTCTCTCTATCGGCTGTTTCAAATTGTTTTACAAAATTTGTATACGGCGTCTTTTCGTCGAACGTTGTGGCCTTCATTCGGTCAAAATTGCCAGTATCTTCTATCTTGTGTTATGTTTCTGGCTTGCAGGGTTTCATTTGTTCGATCTTTATTTCTTCTGCTGTCGTGTCTTGTGTTATTAAACCTGACATATTTATGTCGAACTATAATAAAGAAGCTCGGACTTGGTTGGCAAACCAAAGAGTCCCAGTAAGACACATTACGCATTATCAGATCTTAAGTTTGATCAGAAAAGCTTTTGCGAATGCTGTGACTATGGAGAATACTATCAGAGGCTTCCGTGAAACTTGGATATATCCGATTAATACCAATTTTTTCATGGATAAAGATTTCGCAGAAGAGTAATTCAGTGAAGAAACGGAAATTATAAATGGAGCCAATAACTCTAACTCTATAGCAAGCTCAGCTGTTTTGCAAGACATATGCCCTCTTCCAGTATTTAAAACGATAGGAAATGTTCCAATGGTTGATCGGTGGAAGGGAAAAGCCAAAATTTTAACTTCTACCTCCAACAAAGAAGAGCTTGAAGCATCAATCAGTGCCAAAGTTACAACTACGGTTACCCAAGTGAAGAGACAGGTTTTCAATAAGAAAAGAAAGAGGAGTTCGTCTTCCAGTTCTTCCTACGATGAACTTGTATTGTCCTCTGATTCAAAAGATTCAGATGCTCAGTTTCTATATTGCAATAAATTATGGTCAGAGAGTGCCGGTTTAGGCGAATAGGTAAAGTGCCAAGGATGCCACACATGGGCCCATGTAAACTGTGCAGGAATCCCTAAAAAACAGTTCCGATGCTTTGAGTGCACCGGACTGAACGACCTTAAAAAAACAAAAGATCTCAGTGAAAAGAGCTAATTAATTGATAACTGATTAGTTGATTAATGAGTGATTTTTTGTTTAGTTAATAATAGGAACATATGCGTTTCATAATAGAAACATACGCATTCCTTATTGGGATCACCATGTTCCTAATATGAAATTTTGGGCATTGATATTTAAGTTGATATTACAGTTTGATTTTTTAAGTTATAAGTTTAATTCATTACTGCATTAATAAAAAATACATTTTCGTTCATAAGTTCACTGATTATTAATATAAGTTATTTAATTTGAAAAAAAATACATGAAGTCGCTTAAGTATTCCATAATGGGTACAGTTCCCCTTCTCAGAACCAATAGTTATTGAGAATTTGTATTGTAATTGATTACCTGGTTCAAAAATTTATAGTCATATTCCTATTCTCAAATAAATGAACAACGCTCACAAGTTTAAAAATTGAAAACGCTTACAGTTCTTCAGTTATCCTATAGATCATCTGAAAAATATTTATTATACATCATCTCAAACCATTTTCACCTGTAAAAATATTTGTCTGGGTTTAAACTCCTTTCTACAGAGGATAATCACCAAATAAGACATTCAAAGAAAAAGCGTCATAACATCAGCATCCACAATACATTGTAAAGAAACACAGTGAATGAAATTTCTGAAATTCGTTTCTACAATTAATTTGAGCATTCCAGAGCTTGGTTTCGAAAGAATGTAATCAATCGTGCTTCTCTACTTTGATATTTTCGGGAATAAGCGACTAACGGAAACAACGGAACAATTACCTACTAAGTGGCATTTCTTGGTCATCAGCGATGAAAGAACAATCAGGATATTCACAGACTGTCAAATTAATGTAATCGTTAATATCATTCATATCAATAATTTGAATGAATTTACAAAGCGTACCTTCGAGTGTCTGACTTTGAACAGATATCCGTAATTTTGTCTTCTACAGTATTCTAAACTGAAAATTTAAATGCTTGTCTGGTAACGTGAAATTATATAAAGAAATATTTTATTCCCAAATTGCCTTTTTACTAATCACTATGAGAAAATCTGATTTATGAAACTGTTTAAAAGACCTTGTCATCCTGATTTGGATTAGCGCTCAGAATTTTAAATTTTACTTCAATCCAATTATCTCCCATCGTCGATACTAACGATGTTTCTGATAAAATTTCAGATTAAATGTTAACTGAATTAGAATTCCACTATATATTTCGTTTAGTATTCATGAACATAGCTAACATGATTAGTAGGAATATTTTTTTTATTTATTCAGTGTCTCGACATCTGATGGTCATTGACACATTTACATTACAACCGTAATATATCAATATAAATTTACATTAAATGAAACAATTGAATGTCTTTTAAGAAATCAATCACTGAGGTGCTATTGTCCGGACACAGAATATTCTTAAGATCGTCGTTCAGATGATGGCGTTGTCTTGCTGTGACATGGTGAGGGCAGTCTATCAAGATGTGTTTCACCGTAAGAAAGGTATTATGACAGTGAGCACAGTATGGTCGTTGCTTATCAGATTCCATTAAGTATCCATGCGTTGCGCGAGTATGTCCAATTCTCAATCTTCTAAAAACGAGTTTTTCTTCCCTCTTGACTAATGGCAATATGCTGGAGCTAGGTGTTTGTTGAACTTCTGACAATTTACTAGTGGATGTGTTTAACATATTTGCCCATTTATTTCTGATGATCCTTTTAAATAAAGTTTTAAGATCACTGTAGAGCTGGAGACGTTGTTTGGGTAACTCTGACGATGCCGCAGCTTTAGGGGACTTATCAGCAGTTTCATTTCCGGTAATACCAACATGTGAAGGGACCCAGATAAGGAAGACGTGAACTCCTTCCAAGTGAAGGCATTGGATGCTTTCTTGAATTTGTTGGGCTAAATAATTTTTGGAGTATATGTCCCTTATTGAGAGGATGGATGACAGAGAATCGGTGCATATTGCAACTTTTTTATGGGTGTCCTCAATACATTTGACAGCTGAGAGTATACTTAAAAGTTCGCCTGTGTGTACACTACAGTAGGTAGGGAGTTGATGTGCGATGATTGAATAATTTATTGTAGTAGCGGAGCAGCCTACTCCATTCTCCTGCTTTGATGTGTCGGTGTAGAAAATTTCGTCAGGATTTTCCAGATCTATCAGTTCTAGGAAGGCTTGGTGAAGAAAAGAGCTCGATACTTCATGTTTATTGTATTCACTTGAAGTTATGTTCGCATATGGAGCTATTCTAATCCAGGGTGGTGAGTCCGATAGAAAACTGTTGGCCGTTTGTTTGAGGTCTATATTTTCGAGTAAAGGTTGTAAAAGGTGTTGTATTGTATGATAGCTAGTTACGGTGTTTTGGGTTTCGGTTTGGTTTGAGTATATGATATGATATACTGGATTTGTAGGGTTAGATGATACCCGTGCTGAGTATGACAGTAGAAGCTGTTGTCTACGGAGATATAGGGGTGTTTCATTCGGTTCGCAGCAGAGTGATTCCGCAGGACTGAATCTGAAGGCTCCTAAACAGATGCGAAGTGAAGTATTCTGTATTGAGTAGAGTAGATCTGCTTGCATTACCATACACAATACTGCCATATTCTAGATTTGGTCTGAAAAAAGCTCCATAGATTGTTAGTAGTTGTTCATCAGCTCCCCATGTGCGATGTGATAGTGTCTTGATCAGATTTATGCGTTTTAAACAATTACCATTGACATCGTCTATGTGGCGCTTCCACGTGAGTTTACTATCGAAGGTTATTCCCAGGAATTTATAGTGGTCTACTACATCTAAACTTTCTTGGTCAGTTTAATATCAGGCAGCATTTGTTCGTTCCATTTCCTGCTGAATTTGATTACTTTCGATTTTGTTGGAGAGAAATTGAATCCTACTGTAACAGCCCAGTCGGAGATTTTGTCTACGGCATTTTGGAGTAATGTTGATGTGGTTAATGAGGATTTACCGGGAAAGTACAAGAAAAGATCGTCGGCAAAAATAGAATATTTTATTGGGGGTCTAATAGAGGAGCATACGTCATTTAAGACTAAAATGAATAAGGTTGGGCTTAATACCAAGCCTTGGGGGACCCCATTTTCTAGGTTAAATGGTTTGGAAAAATGACCGTTGACGGATACTTTGGAAGATCGATTACTCAGAAAATGTGTTAAAAAGTTAAGGATATTACCTTCTATATTGATTGGTAAAAGCGGGTCTCCATACTTTATCAAACGCACTTTGTATAGCAATCGTCACTGCTACCACTTCTTGTTTCTTTGCAAAAGCGTTGGAAATCTCCGCATACATAGATACCAAACTATCAGTCGTACATCTTTGGGACTGGACGCCAGATTGGGTTGGATTCAGCAGTTTATTAGTTCCGAGGTACCAGAGTAGCCGTTTGTTCACCATTTTTTCTGGGAGCTTACACAGTGTACATGTTAATGAGATGGGTCTAAAGGATTCTGGTTTTTGGAAATCGGCATCATTTTTCATGAATGGTAGTATAACAGACTCTCTCCATATTTTCGGAAATTTATGGTTGATCCAAATTTTATTATACAGTTCCAGTAGTTTGTTCAGACTGGATGTAGAAAGGTGTTTTAGGAAGATGAAAGGGACGCCATCTGGTCCGGCAGCGGAGTTTTTGGGAAGAGAAATAGCTTGTGTGAGTTCTTGGAATATGAAAGGGGCATTGAGTGAGTTGGAATGTAAAGTATCTAGGGGACTTTGGACTAGGGGAGTTTGAGATGTGCTCATATTCTTCGATTTTTCTTGAAGGAAGTCTGCTAGGATATTGGCAATGTCTTCGCTGTTGGTAAAAAGTTGGTCGTCTTTAATTATTGCTGGTATAGTGTTTAAAGTACTACGACCTTGCATTTGTCTTACTTTTTTCCAAACTTCCCCTGGAGTAGTTGTTATGCTGCTCACATAGTTATTCCAGGATGCCGTTTTGCTTTCTTTGATGATACGTTTTGACTTGGCTTTTAATTTCTTGAGGTGTATAAGATCCACTTGAGAACGGGTTTTCCTATATCTATTTAAAGCCTTGTCACATTCTTTTACAGCTGTTTTGCAGGACTCATTCCCCATGGTACGATTTTTTTGGAGGCATCTATCTCGTACTTTCCAATATACTTTTCTGCAGAGGTGATTATACATTTTACGAATTGTACAGTTGTTTCATCTATGTTTTCGTCAACCTCGAGTGTGTCAGTAAACAACTTGAACATATTCCAATCTGCGCATTTTGTTCTCCATTTCGTCAAGGTATTTGGTGGTTTGATAGTGTTGTCGGTGATTAGTATTGGGAAGTGGTCACTATCGTATAGGCTCTCTAGTGCTCGCCAGTTCGTTAAGGATGCTGTTCTGGGGTCGCTGAAACTGAGACTATAGCTGAAAAAATTCCTGATGCTATGCTGAAGTGGGTGTTGCTACCAGTATTTAGTAGACATAAACTGGTATTATTGTTCAATATCTTTTCTATTGTTTTACCTCTACCGAAGGTGCGTTCTGTGCTCCACATTACGTTGTGGGCATTGAAGTCGCCAGCAAGAATGAACGACTTGGGTAATTGTGAAGTGAGATCTGCAATATCGGATTCTCGTAAGTCATAATTTGGAGGTATGTAAATGCTGCATATTGTAATCTTGTGTGGACACCAGACATTTACAGCAACGGCTTCAAGGTTGGTGGTAAGTGGTAGTGTGGAAGAGAAAAGATCATTAGAAATAAATATTAAAGCCCCTCCACTGGCCCTTGTGAATGTTGTTCTGATAAAGTGGTAGCATACAAAGCATAATGGATGATTCACTTAAAATTACCGGAGATACATCTCCAGAAACATCGTTATCGGTGGGTGTTGTATCTGAATGAACTCTCTTCAATACTGTTTGAAGAACCGGTAGTTTATTTTCTTGGTCATTCACTTTGGTGCTTGTGTCTATTTGGCAAGGGGGTGGCTGTTGATTTTCGTTTTCTGTAATAGTCTGGGAAGAATTATGTGTGGGCGGGTTTGGACAGTTTGTTGCAATATGACCTGTTTCTTTGCATATGAAGCATTCCATTCGGTCAGTGGAAAGAAATATTCGGTGATCGTTGTTGTCGAAGTGGATTGTTGTAGATGTTTGCAGTTCAAAATTGTCATATGGTAGGAAAACAAAAATTTGTCGCCTGAAGCTGAGAACATGACTATACTCATTCCCAGGGATGCCGGCCTTTAGAAAAGAGATGGGAGAGGCTAGATTCAGTGCTAGATTTTTAAGAGCGATTTCAGCTAGATCATGTGGAATGCATGGACTAATATTAGAAATTGATATTCGTTTGGTCGGTGAAATGAGTCTGCCGATGTTGAACGATTCGTTCCCTATGGATATGATAGAGTGGGAGTTAACAATAAGATCAACTAATTCAGTTTTGGAAAGGTATATGCATATTCTATTATTAGAAATTCGGGAAGCAAATATAATGTTCTTGGTACCAATGATGTCACCTATGGCTTTAACGTAGTCAAACAATTTTAGGTTTTCTTCCGCATGTAAGACAATTGCTTGATCTTTTCTTGGGAAATACAGGTTTGGGAACCGATTTAGCTACTGATGAATACGAAGTGCTAGGAGAAAGATTTTGAGTACCACTGTTTTCTTGAGACATTATGTTTTTGAACGCGGTTTGAGTTTTATCTTGATTGGTGCTGCTCTCGTAGTCAAAAGCGGCACCCTGTATATTATCATTATTATTTGCCATTAATTTGTCGAAGGTATACCAGCAAACAAGTTTCCATTATTTGAAAAACTGGTTACTTATCAGTTCCGATACTGAATATAATAAATGCGTCTCTTGTCGACAAGAAACAGCTATTTTGATACTATTAACAAGTATCGCAAAAAGTGTTATTATTTATAGTTGAAAGTCTAATTACCTCGATGTTATTATATACAACGGGAACCACACGTTATTCACTTTTAAGTTTTACTTATTTACATATATTCGACAGCCTAAGCACAGCGATGTTAACTCGTCAAGTTCACAAGCTCGAATCCTAGTAGGAATATTGACAACATCTTAAAGTAGTGATTACAGTTTTTGAATTATTTTATTTTTATTCGGCTTAAGGTGTATATGGGACAGCTATAGTCATTAGCACGGGTTACAGTTATTGATTCAATAGATAATTAAATAATAAAAGGCTACATTATATGAGGTTAATAAGAGGTTACATTATATGAGGTACGCAGGAAGGTAACATTATATTTTATGTATTAGTTGTACATATTTAAGGAAGCGGATAACTCGGTTTACTTGATCCATACAATTCAGCATTTCTCTCTTGGTGGATTTTAGGCTAAATACATTGGGTAGTAAAGAGTGAGCATTCCTCAAGTATGTGTTTAACGTGATGTTGAGTATTCCATTGTTGACATTTAAGTTGACGAGTAGCGGACATGAGCTGACTATGAGTTAAACGGGTGTGGCCGACCCTCAATCTTCGTATTCTAACCATTTCATATCTGGAGAGTCAGTATATGTTGAATGGTCCTATGCTGAGTTGGCTGATGTGAAGTTTTGAATTACTAAGGTCCCATTGTTCTTACCATAAGCTTCTGATTAGTTTTTATTCTGGATTCAAGGTATTTATAAATTTGGATGTTCTTTTGCGATCAGCCTTTTCAATGCCAGTGATCCCTAAGTAAGAAGGATTGTATTATATGTAATTGATGGTGACCTTTGAGTTTTGAGCAATGAGTTGTTCATAGGTATCATGTATGTCTTGAACTAACGGGAAATTGGTAAATAATTTTTTATATGAGATGCTCAGAAGGAAAGTAGCCTAAGTGTGAAATTGAAGTTTTGAGATAATAGTCAATAAAAAAATGGAGCAAAAATAGAAACTAATTTTTCTGGTTTATATTATCAGCTAATTCATAAGTGAACATTTGGATAGGAACGTACACAATATATATAAGTATAACGATGAAAGAAGAAGCCAAAGAAAGTTTCATTTTTATAAGAAAAAGTCAGTTGGACCACTTTGCCAAATAAAAATTTTTAACAAAAAAACATGAACAGTCCACTTGGGTCCCCTATTCATCCGTTTCTGGTCCGATGTCATCAACTTCTGCTTGTTCATTTGTCTCTAAACTGGTGTAGAAATCGTGACACATCGGCGGAATATATAGAAAAAGACTTTGAAGAACTTTGTATTTTAATTTCTTCACAGGTCTTTCAGTAGGATAGAAAATGTCCAAGTTAGAATCTTGGTTTTTCATTTGGGTAACCTCTGTTTTTTTACAAACAATAACAATATAAAAAAGTACAAAACGGAAGCTCCAATAATAAAACTGAAGATAGTGGTAGATATATAACAAGTAAACTGTTCGATTGGTTTAAACAGAGCAAAAACATAGTAACTCAACATACTATATTTTTCGATTGCACGGCAGACTTTGGAATAGTTAACCGTGCACCTTATCTGGCATCCAGATCTGGCCTCTAGCGCCTTTTCCCTGTTTCCTCACCTGAAGATTTGGCTTGCAGGATGAGATATTCGTCGAACGGGAAAGTGATATCTTCACCTAAAAATACGAATTTCACAGAATCATATAGTTCTTAATATAAATAAGTCTTTGAGATACACTGAGTAATAAATAATGACTTCAATGCAGTCGCAAATTTTCCTGATCGTTCAGTATTATTTGACCAGGAGTTAGTGACATATTATCAGAGGTGATTTCTCTGCTCATAGATATAGTACCTTAATACCTATGTCAAAAATATTTAAGCTACCAAAACCTTCATATCAAAAATTCTTTTTGTCTAAATTTCATAGTATATTAGACGGCTTAATAGAAATGGACATCCTTAAAATTTCACAAGCCAACATAGATATTAATAAACTTGTCAACTCCTTATACAAATATACAGTTACTTTATCATCCCACTAACAACGAAGTGAATTTATTAAGCATAGCGCCTCGTTGTGTACAAATAATAACAGGTAAAACTAATATTTCTAATGGAGAAATAATAATCCCCTATCAAAAACTTGAAAATTATAAAATACCAGAATCTCTATCTATAGCGAAAAATGGCACTGCCTTAACCACAATTTCTGACAGTTCCACAGATTCAATCGCCCTAGATTTTTCTGAACCCATCATTGTAGAAAAATTTGATAGACAAACTATCCAACAATTTGAATTAAATCATTTTGATGAAACTTATAAACCGAATTCAGTTTTTTTCGAAATTTAAAACTAATCATTTAAATACAGAAGAGAAAACTGAAATAATTAAGGAATACACGGACATATTTCATCAAGATGATCTACCACTAACCCGTACAAATAAAATAAAACATAAAATTAATATAATTGACGAAATACATGTATGAAATTAACTGTCACGACTCTTACTTAGTGGAATCTACTCATATTAGTGTTTTAAATGAAACTTAAAGTGGAGTTAACTAGGTACAGTGACTTTAAAACACCAAATACCTGTATATACACGACCATATAGATACCCTTTTATTTATAAAGACGAAGTCAAAAACAAATCAAAAAGATATTAGATAATAAAATAAGTTCACCATGTCAGGTGCCCATATAACTTGTTCCAAAGAAAATGGAGTCCTCGAGGGAACGAAAATGGAGAGTAGTAATCGATTATAGGCAATTAAATTCTAAAACTATTGATGATAAATATCCTCTCCCTAATATCACTAATTTGTTAGACAAACTCGGTAAATGTCAGTATTTCACCACTCTCGATCTGGCCAGTGAGTTTCACCAGATCGAAATGGATGAAAATGATATTGATAAAACGGCATTTACGACCGAAAATGATCACTGGGAGTTCCTAAGAATGCTATTTGGCCTTAAAGGAGCACCAGCGACATTTCAGCGTGTTATGGACAACATACTGCGAGGTATTCAGAATGAGCAATGTCTGGTTTATCTAGATGATATTATTATATTTTCTACGTCATTGCAAGAACACATTAACCGCTTAAAAAATGTTTTTCAGCGACTTAGAGAGTCGAATTTTAAAATTCAACTCGACAAGTCAGAATTTTTATGAAAAGAGGTGGCCTACCTAGGTCACCTTGTGACACCACAGGGGGTAAAATCTAACCCCCTGATAAGGTAAAAGCCATAAACAATTATCCAGCACCGTCTTACTACCAAACAAATTCAGGGATTTTTAGGATTGTTAGGCTTCTACCGCCAATTTATCCAAAATTTCGCTAAAATAACGAAGCTTGACTAAATGCTTAAAAAAGGAGCAAAGTGCGTACATGATCAAGAATTCATTAAGTGCTTTGGAACATGCAAGAATTTATTAATTAATGAACCAATTCTATAATATCCTGATTTTTCTAAAACTGTCAACCTAACAACTGATGCAAGTAATGTCGCTCTTGGAGCAGTCCTTTCTCAAGGACCAATAGGCAAGAACCTACCAATTACCTATGCATCTCGCACCCTCAACGATACGGAACAAAATTATTTGGTTATCGAAAAGGAACTTTAGGCCATTGTTTGGGCCACAAAATACTTTCGGTCATACTTGTACGGACGAATGTTTAACATTTTAACTGACCATAAACCACTAAAATGGCTGTTCTCCCTAAAAGAAGAAAATGCCAAATTCACTAGGTGGAAATTAAAACTTTCTGAATTTAATTTTAATGTAATATATAAAAAAAGGTAGTTTAAATTAAAATGCAGACGCTCTATCAAGGATTGAACGCCATGCTAAGGAGACGAGTCCGTTTTGGCAACAATTAGATGGTATTTTAAAAGATATAGACCCACCTAACGAACAAAACACAGGACTTTTTAATTATGATCAACCACAACCAAGTACTAATGACAATGATCTTATTGACCTATACACAGAAAATATACCAATTCCCGATACGTCATTAAGAAACGACAACACAGACAATATATCCCTAGAACTACAGGTAGACAGAAATACAAATATCGAACCTGAACAACAAACCGAAATACCAGATAATGAAGTACTTGAAATTGTTGAAAACGATAATAATGATAATTATACTATATATTCCAATAAAACACACAACCCAACTTTTGAAATACCTACAGTAAATACAGCAGTAAATTACGGACAGAACCAGATAATTATTAATGATGTACTCCATTCACCAGCTACACCTAAAATAAAAATTTTGTTTGGAAATCAAAGACGTATAATTGCTCTAATAACAATTTCGAATCAGATCATTCACCTCATAAAAAACTATATTGATCCAGATAGTTCTTATTATATTTATTTCGAAAATCTTAACATATTTGAAAATTTTATTTAGTAACCTTGCAAAAATATTTTAAACATTCTTCTATAAAATTTAAAAGGTGTACCCAAAAACTAATAGATATTATGAACGAAAACGAAATAAAAGAAATTATACAAGCTTACCATGACGGTAAGACGAACTACAGAGGGATAGATGAAACATACATGGGACTTAAAGACAAATAATTTTGGCCTTGTATGAAAAATTCAATACAAACTTATATAAACGATTGCGATACTTGCCAACAAAGCAAATATGAAAGGAACCCCGTAGCAATTAAAATAAACCAAACCCCAACAGCAACGAAATCATTTCAATTTTTATATTTAGATACGTTTACTCTTGAAGGAAATAAATTCCTCACAATCATTGACACATTTTCAAAATATGCTCAAGTATATCCGTTAATTAGTTTATCTAGCACCGAAGTTGTTAATAATCTAATAACCTTTTTCTCGCATCATGGAATTCCCGAACAAATATTCACAGACAATGGAACCGAATTCAAAAACTCGGTAATTCTAGATTAAATTTGCATAAAATTAAAATTCATTTTTCTTGTCCAGAGCATCCCCAATCTCAAGGCTCAATTGAAAGACTATATTCAACAATCCTAGAACATATTAGATTATTATCTACATCAACGACCACAAAGAAAGAACTAAAATACTATACTCAAAAATTAATGAAGACTTACTAAACGAAAAACAAAGACGAATAGAAAAAATTAATAAAAACCGTGATGACCCAGAGATCTTTCAACAGAAGATATATGTTAAAACTCACAAAAGACAGAAACAAACAAACAAATAATAAAGGAAGTACACGTACAAATCAAAACAATTTCAACCAACTCTAAAACTAATATTCACATGGACAATTTAAAACGGCCTTTACAAGCTACTTACAATTTTCCTAATTAACATTTATTCTTTTGATTTCTTTCAGATCGCTTGGAATCCTCGGATCCTCGCTAAATAAAATCACCCTAAAAACCCTAGATAACAATTTTAAACTTATACCACTAAAATTAGGAACTGTAAAAAAGACTCATTATTATTATAATTTAATACATTATTACGACCTTAACCCGCTTATCAACGAAGTCGACAAACTACATTATCATTTAAAATATTACGTTTCAAGAAACAATAATTATACTGGTGAATTGAAAAATTATGGAAAAAATCTATTTTTCTTAGAAGGCAAAGCCGAAAACAAATTACGAGAAATTTTGCCCCTACCTCATAGGACAAAAATAGGACTTATCGATGAATTAGGATCTATATCTGTTAAAGGTCTAACTGGTAACCTAGATGCTGAGGACGGTAAAAGATATGATCAACTTGTTAAAAATCTCCAAGAAAATCAAAACCAATTAGCTGACAAAATTAAAACAAAAAATTCACTGTCAATATCTTCAATAAATACATTCAATACCACAATAAGTCAAATAAGCCACAACGAAAAACTTTTAGAGGCAAAATTAACCCAAATTGCCGTAATTGTTGATGGATCTGTATACCGAGGAAACGGTATGTTTATTAAAGATAACATTAGTCAAATTATTAACATGTTTGAAATAATTATTTCTATATTACAAGATATAGAAACTACCATACTGTTCTCAAGGCTAAAAATTATGCATCCTAGTATAATAAAGACTAGCGAAATTTACAACGAGTTAATTGCACCACAAAGAAATTTAGTAAAAGGTAAATTACCAATAGAAATAATTTCATGAAATATTTTGTCATTTGAAAAATTTATAAAAATTGATAGCTATATTTCTAATAATTGAATCACTTACATATTACGAATATCTATAACTTTAACCGAAAACTTTGATCACTATCATTTGTATCCAATACCAATTGGTAAGCAAGGTCGATTAGAAGCAGTAATTCCTAGAAAGATATTTTTGTTAAGAACCAATAATCAATACGTATTTATGAGCGAATCCTGTCCTAAATTCTATCCGACCATTCAGTACTTCTGCGAGAACGTCGAACTATAAGACATTAAATAAGATAATCCTTGTGAAATCGAATTAATAAATATTAAAAACACTTCCACTTGCCACGAAACACGAATCGTCATCAATCAGCCATTCTTCGAGCGACTAGAAGAAACAAACGATTGGATTACTATTTTTTCTTTTAAAGAAACAATTACTGTAAACTGCCAAAACCAAGAAGAAGTAATTGAAGTTACCGGCACCTACCTAATCAATATCCCACTGGATTGTTGGTGGAAATCAAGCCAAATTAAAATTCTAAATAAAAACGACACCGAAATTTCTAGGCAACCCATGTTATTTCCAGAATTAAAATTTGACACATCATATGCACCTACGAGTACTACCAATATCAAATTACAATAAATCAACCTAGACGATCAAATCGAAACTCGCCGATAACGATCCTGAATTAAATTTTCAAGAAATCTACTCAAGGCCCAGTGTATGGACAATAATCATTCATTGTCTTCTTATTCTAATTGGAGGAACCATAGTTGACAACTGGAATCTCCTTGTGTCGAACGATATACTCAAGACAGGGAAGGACGTAAAATTTTCAAATATTCAGGCGATTAAATTCAAAATAGAAAGAAATGAGTGATAATGAATATGGCAAAAAGAGGAAGAGCGACAGAGAGAAAGACTATGATACGGATGAAGATATTTCCAAAAAAAAAGTAAGAAAATAGGGAGATCGCCGACAAAAATAGGAAGTGATATAGAGAAAATGATGTATATAATGGAGAAAATAGGAGACAAAATGGAGGAAATGAGCATGGAGATTAAAAAAACACGAGAGGAGCAAAAGTAGTACAGAGAAGAAATGAAACAACTGAGGGAAGAAAATTAAAAACTGATGAAAGAAAATGAAAAAATGAAGAAAACAATAACCAGTATGGACCACAGACTGGAACGACTGGAAAGCGAAAAAAGAAAAAACAATATAGTGGTTCAGGGAGTAGGAATAGAGACAAATAATCCAGAAGAACTACGAAATAAAATGGACAAATTCCTAGAAAAAGAATTACAAATAAAGATAGCGGTAGAAAGCTCAGTAAAGTTAGGTGAAAAAACATGCTTAATAAGACTGGCAAACCAAAAAGAGAAATGGAAGGTGCTGCGCAATAAACAAAAATTGAGATTAAAAACTGAAGAGAGATTGTTCATCCAGGATGACTTGTCGAAGAAGGATAGAGAAATTAAAAAAAAAAGATCAGAATGAAAGCTATAGAAGAAAGGGATAAAGGAAAACGAGTGAAAATTAGGCTCAGAAAAATGTACGTAGAAACAGAGGAATGGAGAAGGAACACGGAGGAAGAGAAGTTGGAAAAATAAAACAGAACATATCGACAAAAAACCAGTGGCGACAAGCATAAGCTCAGAGGCAGAGGAAAATGAAGTAGACCAGGCAATGGAAATGGACAATGAAATACAAAAGATGAAGAAAAGTACAATTAAAATGATTACAGAAAAGCAACAACTCAAGGTAAACTGCGGCGTTAAACGAAAACAAAAAGAAAAACAATATGGCATGAGAATAGGAACATGGAACGTGAGGGGTACATTTGAGGAGGGGGCCATAAAACACTTGATCAATGAAATGCGAAAATACAAATTTGATGTGTTAGCAATACAAGAAACTAAACAAAAAGGGAAACTAATTACAGAGATAGACGATTATATGTTCTTTACTAGTGGAGTAGATAATAGAATGCTGAGTACAGGGTTTATAGTAAGGAGTCAACTTAAAGCAAATATTATAGATTCTAAGGGCGTATCAGATAGACTATGTAGAATGAGAATCAAAAGAAAACACAGGAAAACGACATTAGTTAATGCGTATGCCCCTTCTGAGGACAAAGATGAAGACACGAAAGCAAAGTTATATGAAGAACTGGAACAAGCAGTCAATGAAATACCGAAATTTGATGTTGAATGTGTAATAGGGGATATGAATGCAAAAGTCGGACAAGAAGAAGAGTATATAAAAGTAACGGGAGGAAAAAGTAGACACGCACTCAGTAATGATAATGGCAATCGACTCATAGAATTTGCTTTAGAAAATAAAATGAAATTCGTAAGCACGTCATTTGACCATAAGAACATCCACAAGGAAACCTGATTATCACCAAATGGCATAACAAAAAACCAAATATATCACGTCTTAATAGAAATGAAGCACTTAAAAAGGGTAACAGATGTACGAAGTTATAGCTGATGCGGATAGTGACCACTTTTTAGTAATTACAAAACTGAAACGAGATAAGCCACCTAGAATTGAACAAGATAATAAAAAACGGAAAAAATACGATTTAGAAAAATGGAAGGACGAGACCAAAATGAATCACTTCCAACAAGAAATCAATAGAGATTTAAATTTAAGACCTTGCGTCGAGCAACTAGAAGAGAAACGGTCACAGATAGAAACTGTACTGAGAGATGTAACAAATAGGATACTAGGGAGCCCCAAGGGCAGAAAAAAAGATAAGTGGTTTGATGAACAATGTAAACAGGCGTTGGAAAAAAGAAATGAAATCAGACAAAGACTATTAAAAGAAAACAGTGAAGAAAATAGACTAGTGTGTGAAAAAGCAAGGAAAGGAAAACAAACATGCAGAAAGAACGAAAGAAATTACTTTGAAAGGCAATTATTAAAAATTGGAGAAGCTATAAAAATGAAGAATAAAGATAAATTTTTATCATTAAATAAGAGAAGAGAAAGGTCACAACCGGAAATCACCTTATTTTTTGAAAAGCAAAGAGGGATATCTAATAGGGGATAGGGAAGAAAAAATAAATAGATTTGCACAGTTTTTTGAGGAATTACTAAATGATGGTTAGGAAGAACTAGATGAAAATGATAATGAATCGGAGGAAGAAAATTGTGATGAGGAAGATCTAGCCATAACGGTCCCAAAAAAACTGGAGGTGACAGAATGCTTAAAACATGTGAAGAATAATAAGAGTGTAGGAGAAAACAATATTCCAATAGAAATTTTGAAATATGGAGGCGAACAATCAACGGAGAGAATATGGCAGTTGTTAAAACAAGTATGCCGAGAACAAAAATCCCTAAAAATTGGAACAAGGCACTAATAATTCCAATCCACAAAAAAGGTCCCAAGAAACAATGCGATAACTACCGCGGAATAGAATAGCACTTTTAGATGTAACATACAAAGTTCTGGCAAAAATTCTTAAAAATGGATCAGACAAATACCACAATGAAAATGTAGAAGAATTCCAAGGAGGTTTTAAAGCAGGTAGATCGACAATAGAACAAATTTTCTTTATGAAACAACTTTAGGAGAATGCTTCCGAACAAAATTAAGGTCTGCATATGCTATTCATCGATTACAGACAGGCCTATGATACTATCAAAAGAAAAAAAATGTATGAGGCAATGGGAAATTTGAAAATACCAGTTAAATTGAGACGACTAGTGGATATGACCATATGAAAAACCAAGAGCAAAGTAACTTTGGAGGGCAGTACTTCTAACGAATTCAAGATATAGAAAGGTCTGAGATAAGGAGACCCATTATCCACAAACCTCTTTAACCTAGTTCAGGAAATTATACTAAGAGAAAGTTGTATAAAAACACGAGGTTCAATTTGTGGGAATGAACATCAGTGTCTAGCATATGCGGACGACATAGTACTTATTGCAAGATCCGGGAATGAACTGCTAAGCGTATTTTAGCTACTGGAAGAAGAGGCAAGAAAATATTGTCTAGTGATTAACGAGAAAAATACAAAATACATGGTAATGAAGGATAATGAAAAAACCGACATTATTATAAATTGTAATGGAAACAAAAGCTACAAAATAGAAAAAGATGAACAAATCGAATATTTGGGAGTCACTATCACAAATAAAGGAGACGATGAAAGGGAAATAGAAAAAAGGTTAACAAAAGGCAGTAAAGCAGCAGGAATGGTATCACAGATGTTTAACTCAAAAGACATATCACGAACAGCTAAAATAAGAATGTACCAAACAATAATAAGACCGTCAGTTACCAACGCTTGTGATACCTGGACACTAAACAAAAAAGAGCAGAATAAACTAGAGATATGGGAACGTAAAATGCTCAGAAAGATTTATGGTGGAATGAAAGAAAATGGATTATACAGAAGAAGAACAAACAGAGAATTATCAGATTTGTATAATCACCCAAGTATAACCCATATAATTAAAGCACAGAGAGCGAGATGGTTAGGACATATAGGTAGAATGGCAGAAGATAGATGGTTGAAAAGAGTGCTGAAAGGGGTAGATGGTGGTAAAAAGAGAAGAGGAAGACCAAGGTAGAAATTGTTGGAAGAGGTTAGGAGAGACCTGAGATCAGTGGGAGTAAGGGACTGGCAAAACGAGGCGAGGAATAGAGAAAAATGAAGAGAGAGAATATATATTCTCGCTAGCCCTCGAAGTTGAATTTTCGAAGGGAGGAATTATCTCACCACTTCTTATGGGATTTGCTAATCATATCATATTTCATTTTAACTGTTTTAATATTTGAATTGTTCATTTTAAGTCAAGCTTTGTAGATATCAGATGCAATAATAAAATAATTTTTGAAAAAATAACTTTGAGACTTCGAATCATTTGTCACGTATAACGTAAGCCCTCAACGACACTTTACAAAATCTGGAACATCAGACTGGCCCAACTGTCACTTAGGCCACATTTCCGTATCAAAAAGTATTAAAATCCCGATGCGGCCCATGTGTTTATGCTGCGCCATTTAGTTGGTAATAGAGATAGGTTGTTTTGGCTACAATGATAATAAAATATAGGCAAATGCTACTGATTGATGAGTCTATCTCACACACGCAAAATTTTCAGTTGGACCACTCTGCTTCTGAGCGACTCATGTTGTATCCGGAATACTCAATAAACAAGGAGAAAACCGGAAAGATGCAAAGGACTTAGCTCAGCATACAAATGAATGGAGAAATGTTGCATAAACATAACTATTGATACCCTACACAACTAATAACTAACTTAAAATGAACGTTTGATGAAGACAAAGCATTTTATTTATTTCAAGTTGAGGTTTCAACTTCATTTCATTAAATAACATAAAAACTAGAATGCCTTGAAAGAACTTTGTACTAAGATTGTTAATCTCGGTAAAGTTTTTCCTACCGAATTCTATTACAGCGTGTGATGAGACCTGTGAAAATTTATTGTGACATTTTATAAGAGAAAAATTACTGTGGGAAATTGCATTTTCGCTTTAGAGAGTTTTCTTGAAACATCTTTGACACTTTTTAAGCATTTAATAAATAAAATTCTAACAATAGAAATAGGTTATAAGACGATATATAATATTCTGAATGATTACAGAACCTACAGAGAAGCGGGTAGATAACTCTTGTTTAACTTTCAACGTTTTTTACCCCAGTGATGCCAATCATTCAAACTAATTACCAGAAAAACCAGCTTAAAGAGAGGAAGCGATAATTATTAGAAAAAGTGGAATGTTTTCGTTGAACCGAGTTGTTGATTTAGGAAAAATCATAGAAAAACTAATTTATTAAACTATATTAATAGACATCTTAATGAATATGATGTAAGATGACACATCTATGATTCCGTTGTCTCTTCGTAAACAGTGATAAATTGAAGCATAATTAATAAATCGGATGTTAGAGATGGAGTATCAATCTCACATCTTCAAATTTGGATATCCAGCAAGAAAGTCTTTATTGTGAAATAGTTTTGTGCAAACTCAATCATTCTTTCGCGTTTAGAGTAGAGCCTCTATTAGGAACATCTGTTCTCCTTTCTAAAAGCCATAAAATACACGTGGTACATGACGGCGAAAGGAAACCGTATAAAATTGTTCGTTGGTTGTTTGATAAATATTTCCGAGTTTTTTCTTGACTTTCTCTCTCCTTAACATATTTTTCATAACAATCTTATAGTACTTTCGAATTGATCCAATTGAAATAATGAAAGGTGGATACTTCATCATAAGAAACTTCTAGGGCGATGAAATATCGAAGTGGCGAAGCAATATCAGTAGCCAAAAAATTTCTAATATAAATTAAGAGAATAAAAGTATTCAGATTTTTTTTTATTTTTTTTTAATTGAAACATGTCGCATCTACCAAAAGGTTATTAGCGACAATAGAATAATAGAATACCATTAGATCTTATACAATAAGTTTATAGATTTTAAGTAGTTTATGATTCGCCGAGGTTATTGACAGTCTTTTCCGAGGAGAATTGTTTGGAAAATTATTTGTTGCTCGTTTGACTGTGTATTTTGGACATGGAATAACGACATGTTTCATGCTATCTACGACATTACACGTTGTACACATCGGGGGTTCACTATTTGTGAATAAAAAGGAATGGGTATATCTTGAGTGACCTAGTCGAAGCCGCGTTAATATAACTTATATTTTCCTATTTTTAGTAGTATGTTGCCTTGGAGATATATTACTCTTTACTTCCCTTAGCTTTGATCTGGAATTCGACCACTCTCACACTGTGAAAAATGTTTAAAATTGTAAAAAATTGACAATTGTTTCGATAACTGAATTTCATCGTCAGAATGACAGAAGTTACATTTCATTTGATGCCTACCTGATGTTTAGTAGTTATTTTTGGCTAGACCAAAAAATGACTTTCCTTGTGATTGACTTAATATATGTTAATAGAAAAAAGAAGAAGATGTGATATTACAAATATTGAAGCTTAGATATTATTAGCCCTATGGTGATATCCTGGATATCATTTTTCCAATTAAGATCAGTATAACTGTGCAATGATATAGGAAACCAGGGAAACTATATCTGAATAATTTTAACTCTCCCTTTCCCCACAAAAACACTGACTACCAGACCGAAGTCATTCCAGACATATTTTTCCAATCATGTAAAATTGGTTTTGTTTCATAATATTCCAAAAATAAAGTTCAAAAAAAGTGTATTCTTTTTTTCCAATACGTTTGGAAACCGCACTAATTTCTGTAAAGTGCCTCACCAAAATGTTTCGTTCATTTGTGGCATTCTGGCTTCAGTACTGGACCTGTCTTTGGTTATAAAGTGGCTAATTACACAAAATACATCAAAAATTATTGTAGCTTAGCTGCAACATAAGTAAAAATATAACAATCTTCAAGTCGTCACAGATATTCCAACCATATTCATAGTTATGCCTTTGAGTCTATTGCATTATATTTTTCGGCAGTTAATAGGTACATATCATGACATGAGGTACATCAAAAACTTGAATAGATTAAATTAACTGTCTTGACCATTACTTCGTGGAATCTACTCATATTACTTTTTTAAATACAACTGTTTCTAGATAATTCCACAATATATTGAAAAAATGTTAAAAATTCTAAGATATTGACACTTGTTTCGATTTTAAATATCATCGTCAGAATGGCAGATGTTACATTTCATTTGATGCATACCTGATGTTTAATCATTATTTTTGGCTAGACCAAGAAGTGACCTACCTTGTGATGTTAATAGAAAAAAAATAAAGTATGATATTACAAATATTAACGCTTAGATATTATTAGCACTATGGGATATCCTGGATATCTTTTTTCCAAATTAAGATCAGTATAACTATGCAATGATGTAGAAAACCAGGAAAACTGTATCTGCCGATCTTCACAATTATCACTTGAGAAGACAGTTTAATAGTGGAGAACTCTCTAGATTTATCTGTTCACTGTATCGAATTTCAAAATTTCTAAGGGTCTGACCCAAATACACAGCATTACATTCTGGACATTTGAGTTTATACATACCTGATTTCTTTAATGGTGGTATATTTGTTTTTACATCTAACAATTTTGTACGTACGTTACTTCCTGTTTTAAAAGAAATTGTTGTATTCGTTTCTGGAGATATTATCTTTGAAATATTATTAGAAATATTTCCTGCATGTGATGGTTTTATAAGTTTTCATTTCTTCAGATTGTTTACGAAATATTAGTTGTAATGCCACGTTTTCCTCTTTTTTATTAATTAGCTTATTTATCATATGTAATGGATAACCGTTGGATGTTGCTATTTGTCTAAATGTAAAAGAGGTCCATCATAAATAAGAATCCTCATTGTCAACAATTATATGGAACCGTTAAATTACATAAAATAACGAAACCAAATAGACCTGTAGTTTCTTATGTTAATACTCCTAATAATATTTTGGCAAAGAAGCTTAACAATATACTTAATAATTACGGATATGCATCTAAATACTCAATTTATTTGATGTATGTACCAATCAGAATTATTTCACTTTTGACAATAACATAAATATTCAAAATGAAGGTTTACCAAAGGGAAGCCCTATATCACCTATTTTGGCAAACATTTTTATGGACAGTTTAGAAAGAAAAATCTTTGAAAGTAATATTTCAAAAAATGTTTTATTTTGGTATAGATATGTAGATGACATATTAGCTTGTTTTATAGATAGTGAACGACAATTAGATATATTTTTCAACCACAATAATAATTTAAACCCAAAAATTAAATTTACATTAGAAGTTGAAGAAAATAACTCAATCAATTTTCTTGATTTAAAAATTCAAATTGTTAATATTGTACTTGATTATTCAATTTACCGAAAACCAACAAACACTCATGTGACAATTCCATATAGTTCCAATCACCCATATCACATAAGATAGCGGCATATAATTCAATGATACATAGAGCATTTTCAGTTTCTATGAACAAATGTAATTTTGATAGAGAGATCAATACAATTACACAAATAGCAACATCCAACGGTTATCCATTACATATGATAAATGAACTAATGATTAAAAAAGGAAAAAGTGGCATTACAACTAATAATAACTAAACAAACTGAAGAAATAATAACTTATTAAACCATCACACATATGCAGGAAATATTTCTAATAATATCTCAAAGATAATATTTTTAGCAACGAATACAACAATTTCTTTTGAAACAGAAAGTAACGTTAGTACAAAATTGTTAAATGTAAAAACAAAAATACCACTATTAAAGAA
Organism: Galeruca laticollis; assembly: GCA_963921935.1. Taxonomy (NCBI): domain Eukaryota; kingdom Metazoa; phylum Arthropoda; class Insecta; order Coleoptera; family Chrysomelidae; genus Galeruca; species Galeruca laticollis. The sequence continues at coordinate 145,098,976 of OY998176.1, read as the reverse complement.
GTCAGGTATATAAAAACTCAAATGTCCAGAATGTAATGCTGTCTATTTGGGTCAGACCCTTAGGAATTTTGAAATACGATACAGTGAGCACTTACGAGCATACAGATTAAAACAACCAGATAAATCCCACTGCGCAAATCATCTACTAGACACCAATCATTCATTGACACCTAACACAGAACTAGAAGTACTGCATATTTGTGAAAAGAAACAAGAACTGGATTTCCTTGAAGAACTGGAAATTAGAAGACATTTAAGAAGCCCACAATATGAAGTTGTCAATGAACAGTTAAATCTAGGAAATTCTCCACTAATAAACTGTCTTCTTAAGTGATAATTGTAAAGATCAGCAGATATAGTTTTCCTGGTTTTCTATATCATTGCACAGTTATACTGATCTTAATTGGAAAAATGATATCCAGGATATCACCACAGGGCTAATAATATCCAAGCTTCAATATTTGTAATTCCACATCTGCTTCTTTTTTCTATTAACATATATTAAGTCAATCACAAGGTAGGTCATTTTTTGGTCTAGCCAAAAATAACTACTAAACATCAGGTAGGCATCAAATGAAATGTAACTTCTGTCATCCTGAAGATGATATTCACTTATCGAAACAATTGTCAATTTTTTAGAATTTTCAACATTTTTCATTATATTGTGGAATTAGCTACATTGAGTTCCATTTTAAACACTTATATAGTGGATATTTAGAACCATTAGGAGGTATGACACCGATAGTGAGAACACAACTGGGTTTCTGCAATAAGAGAAATATATTTTTCGTTATTTACAAATCTTGAAATTATTGTTTACAAAACCTTACCTGCAATAAGAGAAACGATATTTCATGTTCATGAATCATAATGTTAGTTCCTAATTACAAAAAGTAACTAAATTAATGAAATGTTAATTAAGTTCGTGTCCGTAGGTAAAATATTGACACATTTCTTTTTGTCAGATCATCCCGTTATATCGAGTATGACGCTGACTACTATGCCGACGCTTTACAATTATCACTCAAGAAGACAGTTTAAAAGTGGAGAAGTCCCTAGATTTATCTGTTCATTGACAATTTGATATTGTTGGTTTCTTAAGTGTCTTCTAATTTCTAATTCTTCGGAGAAATCTAGTTCTTGTTTCCCATCACAAACATGCAGTACTTCTAGTTCTGTGTCAAGTGTCAATGAATGTTTGGTGCCAAGTACATATTTTGCGTAGTGGGATTTATCAGGTTGTTTTAATGTGTATGCTCGTAACTTAACAATATACTTAGTAGTTACGGATATACATCTGAATACTCAATAAAAAATGCAATAGAACTAATCAAAGAAATAAGAGCATTTATCTTAGAAGATAACTCTAAACTTATTTCATTTGATGTTACCAATATGTTCAGTAAAATTCCTCCTAAAGATTGTCTGACACTTGTAAGAAAATTAATAGAAGATAAAAATATTAATCCAAGAATAATATCAGGTATACTGATGTATGTATTATTCAGACTGATTTCACTTTTGACAATAAGGTATATATTAAAAATGAAGGTTTACCAATAGGAAGCCCTATATCACCAATTTTGCCAAACATTATTATTGACAGTTTGGAATACATGATCTTTGTAAGTAATATTTCAAAAATGTTTTATTTTGGTATAGCATATTAGCTTGTTTTATAGGTAGTGAACGACAATTAGATGCATAGTCCGTCTAGAAAGTATCCGGAAAGCAGAAAGCACAATTATAATTCTTCGGTATATACAATTAATACAATTAAAACCAATAATTCATCTTATTTACTTATACAACCTCTATTTAACTCGTAACACTTGATTAAACTTTCAAGTAAACCCGAAACTAGGTCAACGCTATAATGTTCGATAATGGTGGTCCAGGTCTGTAAAACTGACCGAATTAAATCTTTTTTATTTCATGGCGCTGCTCGTTCCACATCGATCTTCATTAGTTCCCATATATTTTCGATGGGACTAAGATTGGATGAAGCTGCTGGCCATGTAATTGTTGTCAAGTTTTGTTCTTGCATCCAAGCTGCAGTATATGCAGAAGTGCGGCATCTTGCATTATCCTGCTGTAACTGCCAGCCCTCTGGATATAAAGCATGAGCCGTTTCAAGCAGAAAACCATTTAAAATTCCACAATAATTTTTACTATTACCTGTACCATCAACTATACAAAGAGGTGTAGCACCACGCACATATATTGCTCCCCAAACCATTATTTTAGTGAGAAATTTGAACTGTTACTTGTTCTCTTGATAGGATTTTTGAGTGTTTTGCACCAAGCTGGAAACGACTTTCGCCGGATATAAAAACATTACCAAAGTTTTCTTCTCGAAAAGAGTGACAAAGATCTATTCTTCATCGCAGGGACTTTCTTTGGTTGCCTTGTTTATACAGTAACTTGCAGACAGTTTCTGGACACACTTTTATTCTTCGTTGATTTTTAAATCTGTTAGCCAATTTTCGAAACCCTAGGCGGATATTTTGTCTTCCCGTAACTGGTCCATGTCTCACACTTCTCCCATTTTTTGTCCTCTTCATTGTTTCATATCGCACTTTTTCCGAGATCCGTCAATTCCACTAATTCCTTAACGTTTTGAATACATTTTCTATACAAATATTCCACCAATTTCCTTTTTTTTAGTTGTAAGATTATTTTACAAAACTTAGCCTGCTTGCAATCAACAATATTTGACAGATGGTATTGCTATGTAGTTTTGGCCATGGTGTAACGTGAATTTCGTTCACCACTCGTAATATTTCTCGTCGATGAAAGAGTAACGTAAATTTCGTTTACCCCTCGTAACATCGAATAATACTTCTAGTCGATGGCTGTCGAGTTTTAAGTATTCGGAAGAGTTCGTTTCATTTGGATATTTGGGCCAATGCACGCTGAGGTTCGTCCCTTAATTCATTTACATTGTTGAGTTCGTTATCTTATCGTATCGAAGTGCATTTCTATGAAATGGTAAGTGGTTTCGCTTAAAATGTATAATATTTCTCCGTTAATTTTTTCTTACATGGTACTCAATAGACTCAAATTAAATTTTCTTTAAAACATTCAGTACCAGAGATATATTATATCGATTTCGTTTTTGTTATATATATTTTGTTCTGGTTCTTCATTCATTTTTTATACCAATGGAATTCCACGTTGAAAACCATTGAAATAAAATTAAATGAATTCGTAACTTTTCTTATTATTTTTATTGTACTTTTAGGTCTAAAATGAATGAATCTTCTTAAAATATTGTAAAATACAGGATATATGAACCACGTTGTTTGATATCATTTCATAATTTTGTACGTATGTTACTTGTACCTACTGTAATTTCAATCTCCAGATATCCTACATTTTACTGAATTCGAGATTTAAATCTGATTCAAGTGTCTTTTCTAGCACTTTTTCTTACCGACCTAAACCTTTTTCCGTACCGGCCTAAAGTTATTTCACTGGCCTAAGCCTTCGTATCGACCAAAGACTTTTCCGTTGATGAAGTCTACCTGATGGGACCACGGCTCTATTTAGAACCGACTGGACTTATCTTGACGCAGTCAGCTGATTGGTTCCCGATTCCTCTGGACGTTATCCAAATCATCATTGGAATAGAAAACAAGGAAAGTACTAACGTCGACAATCTTTGAAAATTAAAGATTCTTTCCAACTAACGTTCATCGACTAAGTAACTGAATAGTTTGTACCATATGTAAATTACATCTTTGTAAAATATTTAACTCTTGTTTAACTTTAGTTTCCTTCAGAATCTATTTTTTTTAATGTCAATTTACTTTCAGTTTTAGTTTTAAATTCATAAATTAAGTTGTAAAATTTAATAACATTTTTATTTTCAATTTTTCATCCAACATATAATTGTTATTTAATAAACTACTTGTAAATAACTTTTTCAATTTTCATACAACATATAACTTTACTTAATAAAACTACTTGTAAATTTTAAATAATGTTGTTCATATTTTTTTATATAACCTTCCAACTTCTTGTTTTGTTGACTGGGATTAGTCCATGTTAGGTAACTTATAGACTAGTAGGACTCAGAGTGGCGCCCACTTATCTTTCCGTCTCGTTACGTAAAAGTAAGTAGGATTACCCGAGAACCGGTAAGACCTACTCCTTGGGTCTCTACTAGTATATAACCCACGCCTGAGTAGCTCTTCGACGAAGTGGCCGTTGCAATGGCCTAAAACAGGCACAATTTACTTGATGCATTACTTTCGTCTTAGGATATTACAAAAAAGAAATATGATAACATTAGGAGAAACATTAAACTCCGGATACTTTCTAGACGGACTATATTTTTCAACCATATTAATAATTTACACCTAAAAATTAAATTTATATTAGAAGTGGAAGAAAATACCACAATCAATTTTCTCGATTCAAGAATTTGAAGAGTTAATAATGTACTTGATTATTACATTTACAAAAAACCAACACACACTGATGTCATAATCCCAATCATCACATGTCACATCAATTAGCAGCATATAATTCAATGATACATAGATCTTTTTCAGTTCCTATGAACAAATGTCATTTTAGTAGAGAAATTATTACATTTAAACAAATAGCAACATCCAACGGTTATCCATTACATATTATAAATAAATTAATTGATAAGAAAGTAGAAAAAGTGGTATTACAACTAATATTTCCGGAACAAACTAACGAAATAAAAAACTATTAAATCCTCACATGTGCAGGTAATATTTCTAATAATATTTCAAAGATAATATCTTCAACTATGAATACAACAATTACTTTCAAAGCAGAAAGTAATGTGGATAAAAATTGTTAAATGTAACAACAAAATTGTCCCCATTATGTTATATAAACTTAAACGTCCAGCATGTAATGGTGTCCATTTAGGTCAAACCCAAATTTTGAAATCAGATACAGTTAACACTTACGAGCATACAGATAAAAACAACCATATTTGTGATAAGATACAAGAACTAGATTTTCTTGAAAAATAAGAAATTAGAAGACACTTAAGAAACCAACAATATCAAGTTGTCAATGAACATATAAATCTAGAGAGTGCTCTACTTTCAAACTGTCTTCTTAAGTGATACTTGTAAATATCAGCAGATATAGTTTCCCTGGTTTCCTACATCATTGCATAGTTATAATGATCTTAATTGGGAAAAAGATATCCCCATAGTGCTAATAATATCTCAACTTTAATATTTGTAATATCATACTTCTTCTTTTTTCTATTAACATATTTTAAGTCAATCACAAGGTGGGTCACTTCTTGGTCTAGCCAAAAATAACTACTAAACATCAGGTAGGCATCAAATGAAATGTAACTTCTGTCAATCTTCCGATGATATTTAGTATCGAAACAACTGTCAATATCTTAGAATTTTTAACATTTTTTCAATATATTGGGGAATTATCTAGAAACAGAAAGTTTCATTCATCTTAGACATATTTCATTACTGCTGTTGATCGTTCAATGTCCATTTTTTGGTAATATTGCAAATTTCATATAAATGAACAAACCATACACATTTTTCAGTGTAGAGAAAATGTTCGATAATTATGAACTCAAATCTAGATTTATTGATTGATACAAAACCCATTCTCAACATTCAATGTCTGAAACAACGATTCCATGATAATTCGTCATAGAATATCTATCAAATTCTCATCGACAAAGAAATCCCATCCAACCTTGCATCCATTATTCGGTCCCAAATTTTATATCTTCGGGGTCGTATTAATGATGAGAGATTTTTGGGAATTTAGACCTTTGCTTTTTGTATATAGGAAAGCCTAATGTACCAAGAAATAAGTCATTTATCAAGTGTAAATTCCAGATAAGTTAGAAAATTATCATATTTCACTAAAGTAATCGTTTATTAAATGTAGTTTTCCAAGCTTCCCATTCAAAATCACTAATTTATGCATGGAATGATATTGGAAATTCAAATATTTTACTACATGTAAATGCCTTCGACAATATAAAAAGAAAAAAAAATATTAAGGATAAGAAATGTCAGCAACAACTGATAAATATAAAAACCTATACGAGGATAGAGAATGTAGAACAGAATAGCGGTAAATCAACAAATAGTTTCATAAACTACAGAGGAGTATTGAGCCTGTTACTATTCATAGTAATCATGGACGACACAGCTAAACAAGGGAGTAACGACGATAGAAAAACGCTCATAGGTTACAATAGACTAAGACCAATTTACATGAACGAATTATTGTATGCGGATGACCTGTTAATATTTGCTTATACATAGGAAGAGTTGAAAAATAGAATAGAAAAGTGGTGCAATGAAATGAGAAAATGTAGATAAACAGATAACTACACTAAGTACTGAAATAATAAGAATACCGATATAACCGAACAAATACCAGTACAGCAGAAAAAAAACCTTAACACACTAATATATCTAGGGACAACGGTAAGACCAGATGGGAGTATTGATAATGCGGGATAAATAAAACAATATCCACATATAGAATCTTGTACAAAGTAGACGTCAAGAAAAAATAAATGAAAAATAAAACGTCCAAAAATTAAAATTTACGAGTCTGTATTATTACCAACGCTGTTGTAAGGGTACTTACCAACAAAATGAAACCGAAAATAACTTCCTGTAAGATGAAGATATTGAGGAATAGAGAGGGCGTAACGAGGTTGTACAAAATATTGAATGTCAAAAAGAGAAATTAGTTAAAAATAGTTAGTGTGGTACAAAAAATATAACAACAACAGCCGAGATGGATTGGGCACATAGTGAGAATGGAGGAGAACAGAAACCGTACCAAATAAATAGAGGAGAAGACCAAGATACAAATGGAATGCAGAAACAGGGAATGACTTGAAAAAAAGGAACTGAATTGGAGCCAAACTAAGCAAGAAGCAAATGCTCGGATTAAATGGAGATTTTTTACCCCTGCATATTTGTTAGAAGAGGTTGCGGATAAGTAAGCGAATGTGAGTTTTACAGAAATTATGGTTGTGTTATACAATTTTCACATGGCTTATCCATTTAATGAACGATTCTATTCATCTCTTTAATTTGGAACGGTTAATTATTAATTAGATCTACTCTTCCAGATAACTCTGTCTTATTTCGTTCCTTAATCAACATATATTCGATTATCAACATGATTTTGAGAAGTTTACCGAAATAATATATATCTATTCAGATAGAATGAGCGAAAAGATTGATTCCATGCGGAGGCATTTTGACATGCCTGTGTACAAGAGTTCCAATGAATGTGCTTTGTGAATCACACCTTAAAAAATTTGCAGTTATAATTTAAATGCCGGTATTTATTATATGAATATTAAAATAAATAACACATATCAAACAATGCAATTAACTGAATATCCATATTTCAATTCAATTCAATAAATAAATAACAATATAAATAAACAACAAAACGGCAAAACAACAATAGACTTAATTCTCCTAATAATGAATGAGCATTGCCTGGGCGCGGGTGTTCTTTCATCGTGTATGCTTGTTGAATAAATATAATAACGAAAAAGCGTATTATACACTCAATAGTGTTTTTGACTAGTATACATAATAGTCACATCCCTGCACAGACAAACAAATACATATACAAATATTACATTATAAATACACATATATTCACGTATACACATTAACGTACATAACGTAATCAAGATTGAAGAATGACACAGAGTACTGCCAATAACTGATGGCAATGATAATAGTCAACAATGCTTAAGTAATAAATGAGGTTAAAGGAACATAGAAACAAAATAAGGAATATGAATATGGACTTATTTTCTCTATGTACGTATAGTAAACAACTTAATAAGGTTATCTCTATTACAGAGTATATTTCATGAGATCGTGGGGTCAATTAATCGATGTATAGAGACTCTATCTGTCTCTGAAATGAAATATTCGACATCTTAATTGAATGAAAAAATTGTCGTTGCAAGCTGATTGTGCATTGGCTTTAAATCATGTATTATGTTTATGAAATTGACTGTCTCGACCCTTACTTCGTGGAATATGCTCATATTAGTGTTTTTAAATGAAACTCGAGGTCTCTAGTTAATTCCACAATATAATACAACTTATTGAAAATTCTAGAAAATTGACAATTGTTTGGATAAATCAATATCATCGTCAAAATGACAGAAGTTACATTTCATTTTATGCCTACCTGATGTTTAGTAGTTATTTTTGGCTAGACCAAGAAGTAACCTAACTTGTGATTGGCTTAATATATGTTTATAGAAAAAAGAAGAAGATGTGATATTACAAATATTGAAGCTTACATATTATTAGCCCTATGGTGATATCCTGGATATCATTTTTCCAATTAAGATCAGTATAACTGTGCAATGATATAGAAAACCAGGAAAACTATATCTGCTGATCTTTACAATTATCACTTAAGAAGACAGTTTATTAGTGGAGAATTTCCTAGATTTAACTGTCCATTGACAACTTCATATTGTGGGTTTCTTAAATGTCTTCTAATTTCCAGTTCTTCAAGGAAATCCAGTTCTTGTTTCTTTTCACAAATATGCAGTACTTCTAGTTCTGTGTTAGGTGTCAATGAATGATTGGTGTCAAGTAGATGTTTTGCGTAGTGGGATTTATCTGGTTGCTTTAATCTGTATGCTCGTAAGTGTTCACTGTATCGTATTTCAAAATTCCTAAGGGTCTGACCCAAATAGACAGCATTACATTCTGGACATTTGAGTTTATATATACCTGACTTCTTTAATAGTGGTATTTTTATTTTTACATTTAACAATTTTGTACTAACGTTACTTTCTGTTTTAAAAGAAATTGTTGTATTCGTTGCTGAAGATATTATATTTGAAATATTATTAGAAATATTTCCTGCATATGTGATGGTTTTATAAGTTTTAATTTCATCAGCTTGTTTAGGATATATTAGTTGTAATGCCACTTTTTCCTCTTTTTCACTAATTAGCTTATTTATCATATCTAATGGATAACCGTTAGATGTTGCTATTTGTCTAATTGTATTAATCTCTCTATCAAAATTACATTTGTTCATAGGAACTGAAAAAGCTCTATGTATCATTGAATCATATGCTGCTAGTCTGTGTGACACAGGGTGGTTAGAATTGAATGGAATTGTTACATCAGTTTGTGTTGGTTTTCGGTAAATTGAATAATGAATTACATTATTAACTCTTTGAATTTTTAAATCAAGAAAATTGATTGAACTATTTTCTTCAATTTCTAATGTAAATCTAATTTTCGGGTGTAAATTATTGATGTGGTTGAATAATACATCTAATTGTCGTTCACTACCCATAAAACAAGCTAATATGTCATCTACATATCTATACCAAAATAAAATATTTTTCGAAATATTACTCTCAAAGATCTTTCCTTCTAAATTGTCCATAAAAATGTTTGCTTAAATAGGTGATATAGGGCTTCCCATTGGTAAACCTTCATTTTGAATATATATCTTATTGTCAAAAGTGAAATAATTCTGATTAATGCATACATCAAATTAATTAAGTATATCTGATATTATTCCTGGATCAATATTTTTATCTTCTAGTAATTTTCTTACAAGTATTAGACATTCTTTAGGTGGAATTTTAGTAAACATGTTAGTTACATCGAACGATATGAGTTTATAGTTATCTTGTAAGTGGATTGCTTTCAACTTTTTGATTAGTTCTATTGAATTTCTAATTGAGTACTGAGATTCATATCCGTAAGTATTGAGTATATTGTTGAGCTTCTTTGCCAATATATTATTAGGAGCATTAACATAAGAGACTACAGGTCTAATTGGTTTCGTTATTTTATGTAATTTAACTGTTCCATATAATTGTGGACAATGAGGATTCTTATGTATGATAGACCTCTTTTCGTAATCATTTAAAAGATAATTTGAATTATTAACAATATCCCTTACATTATTAGAAAACTTCTTTGTTGGGTCTGCTTTAAGAACTTTTACATCGCTGGATTCTATAAAGTTATATACTTTGGAATTGTAATTTTCAGTCGTCAAAATGACAGTAGCGTTCCCCTTATCAGATTTTGTAACTGTTAGGCTATTATTCTCTATCTTCTCTTTTATTGCGTTTGAAACTGAAATGTCATTTTTTGTTTGACGTTTAACCTTTGAAGGTTCAATATTTTTGATTAAATTGGCAATTTTTAATTTATCATAAAGAAAATTATTTGAATTAGATTTTAAAGCTATTTCTGACTCTGTAGCTATAATTTGTTTAATATTATTCGTAAATTTAAGTGGTATGCTGTACTTTAAACCTTTATTTAAAAATTCTATTTCACTATTTGTAAAATTAGTGTCTGAAAGGTTTTCAAATCGTGGTGCAAAGTGTGTTGGTATGTAGGTACTTACAGTTTCATGATGTTTTGAGTATTGAATTTTATGTTGTGTGTGTTCAACATTCTGTAGCTTCTTTTCTTGTTTCTTAAATTTCATATGCTTCATCGTGCTGACATTTTCTCTAATTTTGTCATCCAAACAGTCAAATTCTACTGGATGTAATTGGAATGTGAGTTCTGAATGTACAACTTTTATGTAGTTGTCTAAGGAGTCTCTAACTTTGAACCATTTCTTACATTCTGATTTTATCCAAACTCGTTGAGCACATTTTATAGATTTTTGTGCTTGTGGTGTTTTAGTGTGACATTTTATATTCACATAATTTGGTATTACCTTTTTTCTGAGGCATTCTTTGTTAAACCAAATGTTTTGTGATGCTTTGTAACGTTTTTGTAGTAACTTCTGGTACAGTCGGGTCAAATCTTCTCTCGAAGATTTTTTAATGAAATTGACTGCCTCGACCCTTACTTCGTGGAATATGCTCATATTAGTGTTTTTAAATGAAACTCAAGGTTAAAACAACCAGATAAATCCCACTACGCAAAACATCTACTTGACACCAATCATTCATTGACACCTAACACAGAACTAGAAGTACTGAATATTTGTGAAAAGAAATAAGAACTGGATTTCCTTGAAGAACTGGAAATTAGAAGACATTTAAGAAACCCACAATATGAAGTTGTCAATGAACAGTTAAATCTAGGAAATTCTCCACTGATAAACTGTCTTCTTAAGTGATAATTGTAAAGATCAGCAGATATAGTTTTCCTGGTTTTCTATATCATTGCACAGTTATACTGATCTTAATTGGAAAAATGATATCCAGGATATCACCATAGGGCTAATAATATCTAAGCTTCAATATTTGTAATATCACATCTTCTTCTTTTTTCTATAAACATATATTAAGCCAATCACAAGTTAGGTTACTTCTTGGTCTAGCCAAAAATAACTACTAAACATCTGGTAGGCATAAAATGAAATGTAACTTCTGTCATTCTGACGATAATATTGATTTATCGCAACAATTGTCAATTTTTTAGAATTTTCAATAAGTTGTATTATATTGTGGAATTAACTAGAGACCTTGAGTTTCATTTAAAAACACTATTATGTTTATGATTTACATAGTTCAATTTTGTTCGGTTTTTATGTTGTTCCACAACAGTTCAACGGTACTAAAGTTGCCTGAGGTCTAGCAATTTTGATTCTTTGAAAAGTGTTGCCGATGAGTATTGTGATGGTTTTCCAGGGAGAATTTTTAGAAATTTTTTCTGTAATACGTCTAATTTTGTTAAATGCGATATTGCTACTCCACCCCGGCCCACTATCCCATATGCAAGACGAGACTCCACAATTGCACAATAGATTGTTTTCATTCGCTAGATATCGAATATATTTCGTAAATACCTCAATATATAAAGAATGCTCCTCAATGTTCTAGTCACTTGGTCAACATGATAGTTCCGTCTTAGGTGTCTATCTATCACTACTCCTAAACACTTGATTTTTTCTACTGATTGCATTAATATATTGTTCCCGATACTCAATGTATCATATTGGGGTAGTCAGTTGGCATAGCAAGAGAATGGTAAAAAGAATGTTTTTTCGTAATTAATTGATAGTATTTCATCTGCGAAACATTCAAAGAGTTTACCCATGTCATCCTCTGCTTTAGTTTTGAGGTCATTGCAGCTATCAGCACTGTAAAATACTGCTGTATCGTCAGCGGAGCAAACAATACTGCCACAAGTATCGTGACGCAATATATCATTGATATCTATTGTAAAGAGAATTGGCCCCAAAAATTGTTCCTTGCGGTACTCCGCACTCCACAATCCTTTTTTCACTAACGAAGTTATCAATTTTCACGTATTGTGTGAGTGGTTCATGGTATCGAAGGCCTTAGCAAGATCTAAGAAAACGCATATAGTTGGTTTACTCTTTTCTAGATTTTCTGATATTTTGGAGGTGAGAAAAAGAATAGCATCTTGGGTAGAAATTCCTTCTTTGAATCCATACTATTTGAAATGAAATTATGCTTGTTAAGGTGAGTGGTTAAGGTCTTTTTTTGATTATTTTTTCTAGTATTTTAGCTATGTTTGAAATGAGCGTAATTGGTCCGTAGTTTAGAATTTCATGTTTGTATCCTTTTATGAAAATTGGTTTAATAACCCCTGTTTTAAGTTTTTTGGGAAATTTTCCTGTTTCTATTATTCTATTAAAAATGTTGTTCAGAGGAAAATCTATCTCTGTTTCCTTCTCTTTCGAGGTTTTAGCACTAATTTCATCGATACCGGGATTTTTGTTCATTTTGAGAGATGATATGCTTTCAATATTCTCCCCTTCTCTTGTATGTTCCAAAAATATAGAATGCACAGAAAATGCTTTCCTCAGGGGAGAATTCACAGGTGTTTGAATTTTTTTTGCAAGTTTTCGCCCAATAGAGAAATAGTGATTATTGAAACCCTCTGCAATCTCTTCTTTATCATAGGGGAGACCTCCTGTTTCACTTTTTATTGTTTGAATTTTGATAGTTTTATTTGCTGGTACTAGTTGTTTTCTACATTCTAGGTAATATTCAAACCATTTTAAAGAAATACCACGGATGGCGGGTTAATTTGTCATAACTGTGTGATTAATGAATACATTTTTGGGAAATTTTGGTGACAGCTATTTGGAAGCATTCGGAATCCAGTGGCGTAGATATTTTTTATGGACGTATCGTTAACAATTCTCTATTTTCGACTACGAAAAAGTAGTATGCACTGAAAATTGGAATAGTAGATGTTTTTGACACTGACATTAAATAAAATGGTTAAAATCAGTGAATACTTACAGGTTTTACATGTGTTTTCAATCTAAATAAGTCCACTGTATGTTATTAAAAACTTATTCATGCTGACTAATAATGGATGCAATATACAAGATACTAAATATCCAAAAATTTGCTAAATCGTCTAATATTATTGTAGTTTACTTCTCCAGGTACAAAATTATATTGGAAAGAAAATTATAGTTATTTGGAGCAGCTTCTCAAAAAATATCGTTAATTATAAATTTGAAAAATATGTTTTCCTTCTTATCGCGTTTATCTACTTCTCTCATTCTTCAAACGAAACCAGTTATTTTCCTTCCAAAACATTTCAGTAATGAAGTAAAATAGAACCCTACGGCTGAAACGTTTTCCTTTTTTAAATCGAGTTTATTTTTTAACCACTAAACAAACCATTCTGCCGTATCAATTATATTGAAAAAGTGAAAAGTACATTTTTTGATAGGCAAGATTGAACAAAGTGAAAATATAATTAGACTTCCATTTTAAATGTAATAATATAAATTATCGAATACCATGCAAATGATGTTATCGTTTCGTCTTGAGATTTCATTAATTGTAGCACATCGGTAAATGTTTCGTAAAAGTTAAGTAGATATAGTTGTTGTAACGATATTAGAAGTATACGTTTGTTCCAATATATAATTATACAGAAATAGTTCTCGCAATGAATGGTTACATATAATTCTGAGTTATTGTGCTGGACCTCTCAGTATTCAATTTTTCCTAATTTTTGATTTCATCACACTTCTTCTTGGAAAAAGGCGGTATTTCCTATTGAATTTCCGTTTTGTATAGGAGTTTCACTATGCCATGCAAATAAAACGACAATATGTTAATCCACGTTCCAAAACATGCCCATTAACATGCAATTCGGTGATTCTAGCTCAAGTACCGTAAACTCACGGATGTTTGTTTTGAATGGAGGTTGACTTGGTATTGATTGAACAGTTTTTCTCTCAGGGTTAATTAAAACGCCGCGGAAAGGTGTTCTTAACATAAAGTTATTAGAATTTCAATCAGTCAACTATAATATTTTCAATCCAAATTCGTTTCACCACATCATTTTACAAAACGTGTTTCTACAGCTATTGATAACGTATATGTTTATAATAGAATATTTGAAACTTTAATTGATACAATTGATACAAAGCGAAAGTTGATAGGCTTGACATGTGATCCTCTATGTGACCAATCAATTGGTATACTATCAGCTAATGGGGTTACAATTATTTGACAATAAGATTTACTAGAATTGTCTAAGTATGGTGTACACTCTAGAAATGAATTTAATGACTGAAAAGATGAGTACTGAGTGTGTAGTTTATTAAAAAATCCAGCTAAGCGCTTTCAGCCGCTAGGCCATTCTCAAAGGTGTCGTCAAAAAACATACAACTGGTGTCTAAAAAACATAAAACCCTACACAAAGTGCATTTATTAATGAAGAAAGTCACGAAAAAATAGTGAAAGAAAATGAGTGAGTACTCTATATACATACATTTTATTATTATTATCACAACTGCAGTATTATTTTTTGTTTTGTTAATTTACATATAATGCTGCTATAAAGATTACCAAAATTTTTGATATTAAAATGAGCGATATCAAAAGTAGCCCTTTTTATATACACACACAAACACACTTTTTATGTATAGGTAATACACATTAATGCCGCGCAGAGAAAGTATATAGGATATTATGTCTATATAAATGTACATCGCGCGAAATTCGATGATCAAACACTTGATAGCGTTATTTTTGTTCAAATTTTTTGAATGGATTATTGTTTTGGTGTGTAATTACACTATTAATACCTAATTATTTATACCTAGATAATTTCTTTTTATAAAGAAGAAAAGCATAAAGAGCCAAAAAAAGAGCTAAAAAGAAAAAGAAATTGTGAACGTCAAAGTGTAAAGCTCTATGCAATAGCTTTACCGCGGCAGTCTCCGAGTGCCACACGTCTTTTTTTATTAATTGCGTTTATGTAAGTAATAAAGCTCTCTAATTGTCTATTTGTACCGATGAAGCTAGCTATAATGTCATCCACATATCGGTGCCAGTACATAAATTTCTACTAAGGGGGTGTCATGAATTATTTTTCTATATTATCCATGAAAATCTCTGCCAGTAGCGGACTGAGAGGGTTACCCATAATCAAACCGCCTTTACTGCTATAAACCTCTCTATTGAAATGAAAATAATTTTGATTCAAACACACATTTAATAAAGTAATGATATCAGAGTGAATTATAGGATTAACATAATTGTATGTGAGAAAGTTAAAACAAGAGTTATAGTTTCTTTAGGAGGTATACCAGAGAATAGATTTATTACATCGAACTATATGAATTTAGAATTATGAGGTAGTATTATATCTTCAATATTATTAATTAATTCGGTTGAGTTTTAAACTGGAAATCGAGGTTTGAATGAATAATATTTAGAAATGAAATCTATGAAAATCTTTGAAATTGTGAATGGAGGTGCTGTGAAATAAGAAACAACTGGTCTGATTACGTACCCCTCTCTATGGAGTTTAATTGATGAATAGAGTTCAGGGTGTTGCGGATTAGGTACCTAAACATAATTTATATTTTTCTTTATCGGTTATTACTACGGTTATTACAACTAATAGTTTTCAGAAAAAAATAAAATTAGCAGTAGATAACGCTAAATCAGGAATAACCGATAAAGAAAAATATAAATTATTTTTACCCAATCCACAAAACCCTGAACTTTATTTTGTAATTAAACTCCATAGAGAGGGGTACCCAATCAGACCAATTGTTTCTTATTTCACAGCACCTTTATTCAATATTCAAGATTCCTATATATGTCATTTCTAAATATTGTTTGTTCAAACCTCGATTTCCAGTTAAAAACTCAACGGAATTAATTAATAATATTCAAGATATAATACTACCCCATAATTCCAAATTCATATCGTTCGATGTAACAAATCTATTCCCTAGTATACTTCCTGAGGAAACTATAACTCTTGTTGATAACTTGCTCACATAAAATAATGTTAATTCTATAATTCACTTTGATATAATTACTTTTTTAAAAGTGTGTTTGAATCGAAATTATTTAGATTTCAATGGAGAGGTTTATAGCAGTAAAGACGGTTTGATTATGGGCAACCCCCTCAGCCCCTACTAGCAGAAATTTTCATGAATATTATAGAAAAATTATTCATTAACACCCCCTTAGCAAAAAAATATATGTACTGGCACCGATATGTGGACGACATTTTAGCTAGCTTCATCGGTACAAATAGACAATTAAAGAGCTTCATTACTTACATAAACTCAATTCACAATAATATCAAATTTACCCTAGAGCTTAACTCTATAAACTTTTTAGACCTTACAATTTCAAATATAAGTAATTCTATATTTCATGAACCATCACATACAGATATTACAATTCATAATAGTTCGGTCCACCCATTCAGTCATAAACTAGCAGCTTTCAATAGTATGATACACAGACTCTTAACAGTTCCATTAAATATTAATAATTATAACAAATAATTAAATATCATAAAACAAATAGCACTTAATAATAATTAGGATCCAAATTTTATTGACAATATCATAAATAAAAAGATAAAAAAACAGAATTTAGAACAAGTATTCCCTTCTGATAAAAATAATAATAAACAATTTAAAAGCTTAACATACTTTGGAACACCATCCTTAAAATTAAAGCAGTTTTAGAAATTTTAGACATGAATATTCCCTCTAAAACTAATTACAATTTATCCAAACTCATTGAAGATAATAAATCTAAATCTTCAAAATTAAACAAATCAGGAGTTTACAAATTGAAATGTGGTAATGACAACTGTGACAAACGTAGCTATGACAACAAAAAATAGATTCTAACTATTCAAATCATTTATTAGAAAACCAACACATTTTCGACCTAAATTTTGAAATTCTCCATGCAATCTATAAATCTTTCAGTTTAAATTTATTAGAGGCCTTTGAGATTAACAAAAATAAATATTCAGGTAATCTTCTTAACGACCAAAAAGATATCAATCACTCTCCTTTATTAAACCTTTTTACCTAGAAGATAGCTTAGGAATGTTTGTAGTGAATGAATTTCCAGGTAATTTCTGTCAATATCTTAGTTAACATTAGTAAATAGAATTCTGTAGTTATTCACTGTATATATTAAAAAAAATTTGTATTATACTTTCATTCGTTTTGAAAAAGCTACTGTATTAGTGAAACGCGTCAACCAGTTTAAATTGAACATTAGTTCAAATAAATGAAGTTTTAAACAAACTATATTGTTTTATTTCATCGTTCAGTATGGATCTTCATCAACTAAAACCCTCATCTATTCAATCTTTCGAAACTAAAGAAAAGACATTTTCGAGTGAAACATCATAATTCATAATATATGAACATAACAGTATATGTAAATTATTTTGTCCTTGTTATATCTAATGATTACCAATAAAACAATATATCTTACCTAAAGACAATGGCTTCTTATCTGAATATCATTTAAAATTATACGAACCAGTTGGAAGGACTAAAATCTACAAATGGAAACTGAAACAACGGAAACTGACTTGAACGGCGGGAGATGTGCATACTTAACAAAATTTTCAGAATCAAAGTTGATTCAATTTGAAAAGAAGATCTGAAATGCATTGAAAACTACTTATCGAACATTGTTTGTACCTATTGGAAGCACAGTTGGTTAATATGATAAAATATGGATGATAGCCATAGATGAAGAGTCTCATAATATATAGCTGGTTATATGTACTACATGAATTTGTAGCTGGTTTATGTTTTTTTATTCTCAACTTCGACGAACTCTCTAAAACCAGGCCTCTGTTATTAGGATTTGGTAGATCGTCGACAATAAAACTTAATACTTACTGCCAAGAAGCAGAACAGCAACTGGTAGCCGCTATAGAAGAATGGCGGAAGCAAATGTAATTAGAAAGATTTATTCTTTTCGGGCACAGTCTTGGTTGTTATTTAGCTACAAATTATGCAATAAGGTGAAACATTTAATACTTGCAGATCCTTGGAGATTCCTAGAAAACGACCAGAAAAATTTAATCTTCCTTGGAAATTATTGACCGTAGTATTCTATCCTCTTACGGTTCAATACATTAGCTAGTATTAGATGAGACCATGGCTAGATCATAAAGTTCGAAATTATATATCGGCGAAATAAAGTGACGCAGCTAACAACATCGACCTGATTACTGACGATATTTATCACTGCAATACGCAAAAGCCATCAGGTCATGCAACTCTCCATTCAATGAAGCAAGGCTTAGCTTGGGTGAAAAATTCTGAATTCCAAATTGTGCGAAGGTATCATAGTTTGAATAAAACTGTTCCTGTAACCGTGATTTATGTGGAAAAGTTGGGATGTGCAAGAACTCCAGAGACAACGCGAATTGGAAGCTGAAAATTCCCAATTATCCGACTAATGCGAAAGCGGATAAGATTGTGAAATATGGATCGAATATCGACGGAATTAGCACCTGTGATCCCGAACAGTACGTCAGAAGGTTTACCTATTGATTTCATAACGAAAGCCATTGAGTTATGATCGCATTTTGCACAAGTTTTTTATTTTTTATTTTATATAAACTCATGGATTGGGGGAATAAACCTTAATCTAGATTTATTGAATTTCTTTACAAGTTAGATTGTGAAAATTATTTGTCCTAATATATGTACAATATGCTAAATTCGGTAGTTTAGTTTCAATAAGTAAATTAATTATTCCTGCCTTTTTAAACTTAATATTTACCTAAATATATATCTGGGAAGGGAACATAGAGTTTCAAATGACATTTGGGATAAATAATATGATTTTAATTGTAATCGAGTAGGATATATGGTTGTAAAGACGATATAAAAATTGTGAGGAAGATCTATTGGTTTTGGAATAAGCAAATCGAAAAATGAGAAGAGTAGAGAAATAAAACCATATTAGAAATATTATTTGAAATTTCTACAAGACTGGTTTATGAAGAAGGTTTTTAAGAAGATAGAGGATAAATTAAAAGTGAAGATTGGTTTGGAGTGAATGGAAATTTTCAATTTTTATATCTCTCGAAGAAATAGGAAAGAAAATCCGAATAGCAAAAGAAAAGTGGATGAAGGAAAGATACGAGTTACTTCAAGTCAGAATAAACAGGACAGCCAAGGAGTTCATAAGAAAATAAAAGAGGTAACGCATTCCAACAAAAACCAACCCGTATTCGGTATACTAAATGAAAACAACAAAATGAAACAGAAGAGCAAGAATTATTAAAGGTAAGGCAAACATATATACGGAAAATATTCGTTAGCGAAACGCCACGAATATACGACAGGAATAATGAATGTGAGCAGGCTCCCAAAATTCTAAAATCAGAGTTAGTGAAAGCACTTAAACTGAGTAAAAACGGAAAAGCAACGGGTCCGGACGAAATCCACATAGAAATGATAAAATTTTTAGAAGAAGAAAATTTGTTTCCACTGTTACAGTTACTACAGAAATTGCACGCAACTGGTAATATTTCAAAAGACCGGCTCACCTCCATATTCATTCCCCTCCCTAAAAAACCAAAAGCCAAGAAATGTGATGAGCTCAGACTGATAAGCTTGATGAGCCAAGTGCTTAAAACCCTACTTAAAATTATACATGCTAGAATCTATCACAAATGTGAAGCCGATCAAAGCGATACTCAATTTGGATTTCCTGAAGGTCTAGGAACAAGGAAAGCGCTAGCCCGCTTAATAATGCTCCTCCAGAAATGTCATGATATGAGGAAAGATGTCTATGCCTGTTTCATAGGCTACAGAAAAAAGTGTTAGACACACAAGGCATCGAGTTTATTGGAAATCTTTATTGGAAATCTTCATTGGAACCAAAAAGCAAAAATTAGATATGGACAAACGACATCGGAACCAGTGTGTATAGAGAATGGGATACGACAGGGTTGTGTTTTGTTGCCATAACTGTATAATATGTACTCTCAGCACATACTTAACCAAGCAATAGGCGATGACAAGGATGGAATTGAAATTAACGGCAGGACGTTAAACAACATACGTTATGCAGATGATACGGTTATCATTGCAGAAAATCCAGAAGCCCTTCAACGCGTAATAAACAAAGTTGTAGAAATGGGGGATCAACTAGGCATGAAAATTAATGTAACAAAAACAAAAGTAATGGCCATAACCAGATTACTGAACCCACAACTGAACATAAACATCTATGATACCGCAATAGAGGAAGTTGAGAAATTTAAATATCTTGGTAGCAGCATAACAACAAATGTAGACCCTGACGTCGAAGTAAGATCACATATAGAGGCAAGCCAGATCCATATTCCTGAAGTTGAAGAACCTATTGTGCAACGCAACCTCAAACTTAAGATACCGTTTTGTAAAAGCATACGTGCACTCAGTTCTCCTGTATGGAGCAGAAACATGTACATTAAAAGTGGTTACCATGAACAGACTGGAGTCTTTTGAAATGTGGATTTTCCATAGACTACTAAAAATATCATGGACTCAACATATACCTAACGATGAAGTGCTTAGACGTATGGGAAGGGAAAGATAGTTACTTACAACAATGAAACGAAGAAAGGCCGCTTATCTGGGCCACATATACCGTAACGACAAGTATGATATACTGAAAGTAATATTAGAAGGAAAAATCGACGGAAATCGTGGTGCTAGTCGCAGACAACATTAGTGGTAAAAAAACATATGCGACTGGACTGGTATGAACACATCATCTTTAATTCGTACCACTCAGAACCGAAATAAGTATGCCGAAATTGTCGCCAAACTTCATTGGATGGAGATGACACCTGAAAAAGAAGATATCTCTCGAGAGCGGTTGAGATACTCCAGAAATTTTTTCTAAAAATTCTGGTGTATTTGAGCACCATTTGTGTAAGTAGAAATCTGAGCTTTCTAATAGCTCAGTGAATTCGTGATATGCATTTTCAAACTATACTAAAGTGTCTATTCCATATGATATGTCATCGACATATGTCTGGGGCAACGGGGCATTAGATGCGTAAGCGAAATTTTTTTCAGCGCGTTCATTAAGCGTGCGGGTACTTAAAAAAAGGGCAGACTTTGTGCCATATGTAACTGTTGTGAGTTCTACAAGATAGAGGCTAAGACGGACTGTCCCTCCAAAGAATGTTTTCAAATAAGTTTTGGTCCGGATTGACCTTAATTTGCCTAAACATCTTTTCTATATCTGAAGTGAATGCATAGGTCCATTGTCTAAAACGACAGAGAATATCAAATAAATTAAGTTGAACCTGATATCCCTTTAAAGTGGTATCATTAAGAGAGATTCCAATTGAACTCTTACAACTGGCATGAAAAACAACTGTTAATCGAGTTCTAGTGTTATTATCTTTAGTAACACAGTGACGAGGAAGAGAGGCACATAGTGTGCGTGACCAAGAGAAACATATTCGTGATAGATTTTTTTTATATTCAATAAAAACAGAGGAGTTATTTTTGAATCTATTTTCGAGGTTTAAAATACGCCTTGGCGCTATGTGAAATGAATCACCTAGCTTGCTAGGTTTATCAGATGAGCGTAGATGAATGTTTACCTGGAAAGAACAATATTTCAAATTTTGGAGATTTTGTTTGAAATCTTATTCAGTCAGTACTTCATCAGAAGTAAACATTTTCTGTTTGGGGATATCCTCGATTTCCCAAAACTTTACGAGGAGAGAGTCTTGTGAGGGTGACTCACTGTGTTAGTAAAAAATGGGACCGTTTGTCTCGAACGAGGCTATTGTGCATCATTTTCCACAATTATCCAACCTAACATTGTGTTTTGTAGTATAAGATAATTTCAATCAAGAGTTATACCGTTTACTCTTCAACTCGCAGAATTCGTGGATGGCCTCTAGCTCTATTCTTTAGGATATTGGATATAGCTTCTATTAACTCATATATTGCTCACCAAGCTTACAGAGATAATAAGAATATGGAACGCTTCGAGTTTGGTAAACAATTAGACATGATATTGGTGACTCCTCATATGCGACGTAGATTTTATAATAATATGCATCTTCGCCGTGAACTACGGCTATCCATAACACGAATTCTTAAACTGTGTACGATATTGATTAATAACTGTTAACCAATATCAACATAATTGTGATTGTTGGTTCTCCTTCTCCAAATAAAACTAGTGTGAAAACTTAACACTTATATTAATTATTCACAGGAAGTAATATTTCACATTACTTAATACAAAATTATATCTATTCAGTGACACTTAGTTAGGATATATAAAAACCGTTAACTTTATTTAAAAATGATATTGAACTGTTTATAGAGAACCGTATTATCAGTAACCCGATGCTTACAAAGAGAATATCGCAATTACTTAAATTTATTGAACGTAGGTGGAGGCAAGGTAAAATCGAGTACCTAGTCCTCAAATTTATACAGAGAAGTCAACGGTACTTCGTCTCCCGAGGTTCTCGCTCTACTGCCCTCTGTTAGACAAGCGGGGTGGTCAGGGGAGAAAAAAATTGCTTTTCGTTCACTATGTACTAATGACAAATACCAGATTTTCTTTCTTTTTGAAATTCTGTATATCACTTAAGGTTAAGGGAATTAAATATCCTTTCAAAACGCCTAACATATGCTGATGCAGCCATCATAAGCGGCGCAGTTATTTTTTTTAAAAGGGGATGCAATCTGTAAAATAAACATTGTTTATTGAACAAACTGGACGAGGACTATCCGTTTGAAAGAGGTCAGCCTCTTAAAAGAACTAATTGCAGAAAGTGCTCAGCGTAAAAAGAGAGGAAAACCGCCTATATATGTATCATATGCAAAATATCTATATGTTTGCAGTGTACCGAAAGGATATGTAAAGAGTGCTCGTCGTAGAAAATTACCGATACTTTACTGCTTGTTGAAATTTTTGCATACGCACTTTTTTGTTCAAATCCATTTTTTTTTCTGTATTACACTATATTTTATCATGTTCTGGAAAACCACCTATATATGTATCATATGCAAAATATCTATATGTTTGCAGTGTACCGAAAGGATATGTAAAAAGTGCTCGTCGTAGAAAATTACCGATACTTTACTGCTTGTTGAAATTTTTGCATACGCACTTTTTTGTTCAAATCCATTTTTTTTCCTGTATTACACTATATTTTATCATGTTCTCTTATAAAAAAAAGTTTAGTTTTGTGTGTTTTTTTTATTATGCAATTTTATAGTTCCATGTCAAAATTCGATGAAAAATATATTTTTTATACAAAACAGCTTCTCATCGGTTTAAAAATAATTAAAACAATATTATATATCCAAAGTGACAATTCAGAATCACCATTATATTTATTTTAGAAATTTCGTAATATAAATAGCTTTTTTTCTAAATTTATTGTCCCTTTAGAAAAACCTGTAAAAATTACCGGGCGTCTGTGTGGTAGTGTCCCGTCAAAATGGGGTCTATGGTTAAGAGTTAATCGTGAAGATGTTTAAATACTTATATTTACCAGAATATACAAGTATTAACCATAATATACATATATTTATGTGAATAAGTTGAAAACTGGAGATATATTTTACAAAATTGTAACTGACATTACTAAAATAAACTAATATTGACTTTTGACATACACACGATAGTCCGATTTTTCCACTTCCTAATAGAACGCACTAACTGCATTAATAACAAGTTTTTCCTATGCCTAAACTTCATCACTTAGCATTTATGACAACCTGCATATATGTCAAATGATCATCCCAAAAAGGTTGCATGCTGTGTTGTCATTTAACGTCTTGTGAAAATATTATATTAAAGAGATTTGAACAGCTGCTGCTAAGCCCTGCTGGCGCGGCGAAAATAAAACGAACATTTCCTTGTTGGGGGCTCCACCTTACAAATATCGTGACTAGGGCCATGAGGCAAGCGGCGTAAGGGGAATGGAAAACATCCATGGTTACAGTTAAATGTATAGGGTTTGCGTATCTTCCCAAACTTATCAATTACCTACCGATAGCATGTTATTGAAAGCTCTTATTTCAGATCAATTGAAACTATTTAAGCACTTGAAAGGTATATTTCCATGAAGAAAGAAGAATTGCGATTACATCTTGGCTCCTTTTGATATCAGAATAATATAAGAGATGCATGCAATTTCCTATCAAAATAATCCTCTGAAATATTTTTGAAGCAATGCAGGAATAGGATATGGAACTAGAGAATACAGTCGTCAATTTAGACCAGTCAAAACAAAAAATGGGGTTTAAGGGAGCGAAGTCAACATTACAATCAATCCAAATATCAACCTCTCCTGCATAAGTGATGACCTCAGTCATGCTAGAAAACTAACTAGGCGCTGCCGACCGAGTATCAGCGGTATAACCGAAAGAATTAGAATCAAGGAAATGTAATTCTACAATATGCTGAAAGGAAAGGGAAACTACGACATCACTATAGAAGTATTTATTCCCCTGGAAATTCATTCCACTAATCATTCCAGTTTATTTATTATGTCAGGAAAATGGAAAAAACGGCCCTCAGTCCCGGGCAGGTGTAAAATCACCAGAGCGTGCAAAGAATCCCCCGTCTTGACATAGTAAAAACTAAATATACAGTGCCATTCAAAAGTCCCCTCCCCCCCTCGTATCTTTTGAACGGCTACACTTACATTAATAAAATTCGGAGGGTGAAAATAAAGTGTTGTAAACTTCTCTACGAATGGTAACAGGTGACGTAATAGTAAAAGATGACGTTACAGTGCCACTCTGGCCAATAATTTTAAATAGGACCTTATGGCTAAAGATATCTCGTTTGAAAGGCATTGACATTGGCTACATAGCCATATTAATTTTGTTTGGTTTTAAATTAATTTTGACGGATAAATTAAATAAATACCAAACTTATTGAATTTTTTTTTAAATTTAATCAATCAAATACCAACAATGGATTCTTATAGCAAGTGTTCGAAATGTGCTCCGTCTACTTCCTGACAGTAATACATCCGCCGGCGAGGTCCTATAGAATGGTCACCTCGGTCACCAGATATGACACTATTAGATTTTTTTCTATGGGGGTACTTGAAATCCAAGGTTTATACTACGGCACCAGATAGCATTGGCGTTTTGATAGAAAGAATAACTGAAGAATGCAATGCTATTTCAACTGACACATTCGAACGAGTACGACAAGAGTTTACTAATAGGATGTATTACTGTCAGAAAGTACACGGAGCACATTTCGAACACTTGCTATAAGAATCCATTGTTGATATTTGATTGATTAAATTTAAAAAAATAATTTCAATAATTTTGTTATTTATTTAATTTATCCGTCAAAATTAATTTAAACCCAAACAAAATAAATATGGCTATGTAGCCAATGTCAATGTCTTTCAAACGAGATATCACTTGCCATAAGGTCCTATTTAAAATTATTGGCCAGAGTGGCACTGTGACGTCATCTATTACTATAACGTCACCTGTTACCATTCGTAGAGAAGTTTACAACACTTTATTTTCACCCTCCAAATTTTAATAATGTAAGTGTAGCCGTTCAAAAGATACGAGGGAGGGAGGGGACTTTTGAATAGCACTGTAGAATTAGTACATGGAATGTACGCACTTTGTTTGATACTGGGAAATTGGATCATGCAGTAAAAGAGATGTTAAGACTTGATATTGACATACGAGGCATCGCGAAAACTAGATGGTATGTAAGTGGAATATGGCAAAAATACAATGCAACAATGTATTACTCAGAAATAGCAGCTGATGGCCCCCATCACAGGCGTGGAGTAGACATACTAATGAGAAACTATTCAAAGAACTCAGTTAGAAATATAATAACCTACTCCGAAAGAATCATGGTAATACAGTTGACAGCTAAACCACTCAACATAAACACTGTACGTGTATATGCTCCAACAGCAGACAAACCCGATCAAGAAGCTGAATTTGTTCACGACAATTATACGAAATCCTCACATCACTCAAATTCCAAGAGATAACAATAGTACTAAGGGGTTTCAATGCAAAGGAGGGAAGAAGGGAAACGATCGAGGGCGTCATAGGTCAATTTGGACTGGGTGTAAGAAATTAACACGGAGAGAGACTAATTCAGTTCTGTGAAGAGGAGAACTTGACAATTAAAAACACATACTATGACTTACACCCCAGACGCTTATACACGTGGAAATCTTCTCAAGAAAATCCTGTTAGAATAGTAAGGAGTCTCTTGATCAAAAAACGTTTTCAAAACAACAAACAAGAGTAGCTGCTTATCCGAGAGCAGTTATTGGATCAGATCACAATCCCATAATAGGCGAATTCAGGTTTAAGGGTAAAATAACAAAGCATCCAACGATATAACATTGGAGCTTTAAAAGAACCTACTAAACGAGTTAATCTTAGAGAAATTTTGAAGGAAAGTTTTCAAACCAATAAAACAACTGATGAACAATCTGAAGAAAACTACTGTAAAACGATAGAATACAACATTAAGGAATCAACTGAAAATGTGGTCGGATATAATAAACACGAACCCAGGAAACCTTGGATGACAAAAGAAATTTTTGATAGAATGGAAGACAGACGAATAGCAAAGAGCGAAAATAACATTACCAAGTACAAAAGAATACATATAGATATGCGTAACAAAATAAGACAAGTGAATGAACAATGGCTGACAGAACAATGCCAAGAAGCTGAAAGGCTGAATAAAATAAATGATTATATAAACTTCCAAAGAAAATTCACAGAAATTGTAGGTTGTTACAAGAAAATAAATACAAGCTCTATCAGGCACTATAACAAAATAATAACAGACAACAATAAGTTACATACGACTTGAGAAAAGTACATGAAAAGTTTATATCAAAATTACAGCCCAACAACACCAGTTCCAACACATTATGAACATATGAATGATCCATCAATCCTTGTCTCAGAAGTGGAATATGCTATCATAAACTTGGAAAATTGAAAACCACCTGTGGAGGATAAGATACATGCCGAAGTCCTAAAACTAATAGAAGTAAAAATATTATCTCGCTTATTCAATAAAATCTATGACTCCGCTAATATTCCTAATGGATGGCTTAGATCCATATTTGTTACATTTCTAAAAAAAAGATGGGGCTTATAATTGTGAAGACCTCAGACTCATAAGCCCAATGAGCCATGCGCTAAAGGCATTTCAAAAAAAATCCTGCATTCTAGAATATATCGGAAATGTGCACAGCGGTAATACACAGTTTGGATTTAAGAGCGCGATGGGTATTAGAGAGGCTATGTACTGTATGCACCTATTGACCTAAAAATGTTACGACCAGCGAAAAGATCTTTTTAGAGAGGTTTTGACAGCATAAAACACTAAAACATGATAGAAGCACTGCAAAAAATTGGTCTCAGCACAAGAGATCTCAGAATTATCCAAAATCTATACTGGAACCATACAGCAGTAATACGCACCTTTAACAACGCAGGAATTGTAAATAACAAATGGAGTACGACAAGATTGCATCCTATCCCCACTCCTATTCAACGTATGCAATGAGAATATTTTCTAGGAAACCTTGAAGGAACAACAAACGGGTATAAAAATAAATGGGATCCTCCTAAATAACATACGTTATGCTGATGACACCGCTCTATTAGCAACCGATTTGAATGAACTACAATATATGAGAAACAACATCAACATGGTAGATAAGAGATATGGACTCAAAATAAACATCGATGGTTATCCGTAGGAAACAACATGATCAGGCAAAAATACTGATTGACGATAAACCCATAGAAAGAGTCAATCAATTCAAATAACTAGGTTGCAATATAAATGACAAATTAGACAGCGATATGGACATAAAAATATCTATGCCGAATGCAAATATCCATGAACTTACGGATACGAATGGTGAAATGCTATATATGGCCAATAATAACATATGGAGCTGACACATATAGTCCCTAAAACTGAAATCAATGAATCGTATAGAGGCCTTTGAGATGTGGACACTGCGTAGATTATTGAGGATGCCCTGGGTGGATAGTGTAACCAACGAGGAAGTTCTGAGAAGAGCCAACGTTGACAACGAACTTCTCAGAAATATAAAACAACTAAAAATCTCCCACTTGGGCCATATATTCCGAGGCAAAAAATATGACATCTTGATTCTTTCACTAATGGATAAAATAGAAGGTAGAAGACGTGCACGGTGAAAGCAGCACTCATGGTTGCGGGACATCAGAAATTGGTGCGGAGTAAACACGTGGGAGATATATTCGTAATTGTTTGGGAAACGACCCAAACAAAGGAAAAAATATAACATATTTTTTACTAAATAAAATTAAGTACGGCACTGTCTTTTCTTACAATACATTAACGTCAAACATATACCACCAACCGTACAACATACAGTTAATCCTAGTTGGCTGATACGTCAAATCAATACATTTTATTATTTGATTGGTCAAACAAGGAAAATGGCAGCTGTCAGTTTTTCGTCACTTCCGCCTTCTTGCTTGATATGAGATTCTCTCGTAGCGACACATCGTTTTTTTGTTGTAAGGTATAGAAATCAAGCAAGGCACAGCCCTTTGTTTTAACGCCAGGCAGTGGGCCACATGGTATTATATTAGTCCACAGCGACATATTTATAGAATAAATTTAAGTGTTAGTTCAACAAGAACTAAACTTTTACTGGACTCAAGGATGTTTTTTGCATAAACAGAGTAAGTTTTTAAGGTAGTTTACTTCAACCTAGATGTTTCATGTTCGAGAAAAGCGCACAGAGGCACATCTTTAGCTTTTAAGTACTCAGTAAAAAGTACTGAAGAAGCAGTTATACATAAATTTGAGGAAGTTAAAGTGTTGCCAGAGAATCGGGTAATACCTGCAAACGGTGGAATACGGTTCTCAATTGTATGACGTCTATTTTGTATAACTGCAAGTTGTTGTTATCATTAGACAATTGGAAATTGAATAGCTGATCGGCCAAGTTGGGAGATTGGTATAGTGTATCTCTGCCAAATTGCATAAAACAGGTGAATTCTTTTCAATTTTTTTGACATACAAGTTAACCTCAAATTTAAACAATCAACATTAAAATAAAAGACTTAGGAATAAGTCTCACACAACAAGTGTTTTACGTTTTCATCTTTCAACGCAGTAATTGTTAAGTAAAATAAGTGAATTAATTTACCCATACTAATACAACTTCTATATGTATCATGTAGATGGCACTTTGAGTTAATTAGTTATAAGTTAACCTAGAAATTGTTCATTTTTATTTACATTTGTTTAGATTTGAATAAATTTAGATGATTAAGTTAGCTTATTCGTATTATTTACAAGTACTATAGTTTTAATACCTACAATTTAAATCCAATTACCTATGGAGTTCCCTAAATAGAGCTTTTTCAGTTTTATTCAGTTAGTCCACTAGCCAGGTTTATTAGTTAAACCTACTGAAAGTGGGAAAAAGAGGAAAAGCGAACCCCCTTTTGATCCACGTAATAGTGCCGAAGAGTCAATTGCATATGGTAACCTGATTGGTGGAAAATCGCCTACACGCTGTAAGCGTTTGGCACTGGAAGAAGAAGAGAAAACGAAAAATATTATCAAGATAATTGAATATAACAAGAGGAAAATTTTGTACTTAGTTGGCACATGCCACGGCGACAAAATTAATTTGGATGATATTTTTGCAAGGGCTCATTCAACTTTTTCTTGGTATACCTTTGAATAAGGATAAACTTAATTCTCCTTCTGGAGAAGACGTTGACAAAATGAATTAGAACCCCAAGTATCTGGCTGCGAAAGCCATTTTAAAAACCTTGAAAAGTAAGTAATTCCAAGTATTTTCAATCTACGGAGATTATTCTACAAAAAATTAAGGATATAATTGGTACAGTGAATAATTCTGTTGCTTGCGAAGAGTTGAGTAACGTACGTTTATCTTGACTTTAATATTTATGCGATGCCTCAGACCTGCATGCTAATTCTACTCCTAATAATTCACGTTAGAATATCGCTATAAAATACCTTATAAAAGCGTTTCTACCTCACTAGAAAACAGTCTATTTAAACTGTCTGTTTGTGGTATCCCAGTCGATATTTATAGGCATTCGACTATTCACCTTTCGACCTACCTACATAATGCATCGGGTATTTTGTTTTCTACAGATACTGTCTAATCAATTCTGTTTTGTTAGAATAGATCTTGATATAACCAGTCTCCACCAGATACATTAAAAATCGTACTGTAGGATATTCATGACATGGAAAACGTGAAAAATTACATTTGGAGTGAGAACAGCGAGTAAATTTGATGTTATCTGCACAGTTTGTATACGATGTGTGCGCACGAATATGCCTCTAGGGAAGAATAATATTTATTTTCATCTTTCACATTTGTTGCTGCGATTGATTTGCGGAAATGATATTCCAAAAACAAAGGACTACTACTACAATAAAATGGAATTTTGCAAAGCTCATATTATTCAATGGCATATAGTGTAGTGAAAATTGAGCTCTATAAACTTTGTTGAACCTACAACCTTGTTATTATTTAAAATATGAATTGAATTAAAGTTATTGTAAGAATACAATGTCATCGATGATTAATTTGTTAACTAGAGTGTTTATGTGATACGTGTTATATTGATGATTGCGTGGGTCAGTTTGAAGTATTTAATGTTGATACACGGCGTTCGAGATCATTGCACTGGTAGTATCAACGTACTCACTGTATCTAGTACTCTTTTACACTTAAAATTATTAACCTTTACCCTGACGTCATTAATATCTGATAACATAACCGAAAAATGTCAAATTATTTTGTTTTGTTCTTCACTATTAATAGAAAGAGATGCCACTTAATAATTATGTCGGTATCAGATATTAATGACGTCAGGGTAAAGGTCAATAATTTCGAAGGTATATTCGAATCATATTGTAACTCATATAGTGTTATCTGTAAGTGTTAACTAGTATGTATTTAATATGATATAATGAAGTCCCAGTGATGTATTTAATACAGTGAATTGATTTCTTCTCGAGTCTCTACTTTGGTAAGTCGCAAACCATCATAAGGTAACTGCAGGTATTACGGCCACTCTAAGGACTTATCCTTTCAAATTGCAGAAGACGAAAAAAATATCAAATTCTGGACTATGCGTTAGATAAACTTAAGCCTTTATGGTTTTATTAAAAAAAAGTTACAAATAGCAATATTGTCAATCCGGGGTAGGAAATATGGCCACATAGTTAGATATGATCATTTTATGCTTGAAATAACAAAAAATAAAAAAATAATTACTTTCGATCATAATATGGACAGAGAAACACTTTTGTTTTGACCTTTGCGGTAAGCCCCATGCATTTTTCATGGACATACTCCCTACAGGAAAAGCATTAACGCATACGAGCTACTCTATCTTCTTCTCACAATTTACAATACCAAGATTCTGTTTTGTTTTTAGATTTCCCTATGGAAGAAGAAACTTTTTTTCTTTTGCTCGCTGTTTCGTCTTCTGGTTTGAAAGTGCTCGTGAATAAATCTTTCGTAACTAATTGTGGCCTACTGTTAATGGCAAGTTTTTGGGGTTTTTTATCCTTTATTGCTGCCCGTTCCAAAGTATCAAGCATGTCGGTGAATGAGACGTTGCTGGTTTTGTAGAAGCCATTTAGCATATTCTCAGATCAATAATATTCATCTTAATCTTCATCAATGCTGGAATCGTGTAGACTAAAATGAGAATTAGATTAACTAGATTCCGGGGAAGTATATCTAGTTCAGAGAGGCTTTGTTGTGTGCCCGATGTTGAAAGTACACTGTCATCTTCCACAGTGGAAACTCCACTATGTGGTTCTGGTGGTTTTGTGGCATCTTGTGTTTTTGATACTTTATTCGTGACGGTGGCTGGGAGCAAATGCTATCTTCGTAATTGCATCAGGGTTAAAATGATAAATTTCCGTACAGAGAAGCCAGATTTTATATTTAGAGGAGTCATAGATTTGCCCCTGTTAATACACAGAGTCTATATGTCTTTCAGACTAACTTTTATTTCATTGATAGTTGTGAGTATTGCTCTACGAAGACGACAGATGTAAATATTGAATTAATCAGGGAATGGTCAAAAAGATTAAAGAGAAAAGATAATAAAAACTGCTCACAATTTGAAGTTGTTATTTGTAAACACAATAGTTCCAGACAGTGGAAAATATTGTTCCAAATAGTTGTTTGGTAATAACTCGATCCTGGTAATTCGAATAATATTTCATCACTTCGTCGTCCCAGTAATATTCGAATGATCTGGATACTGCCTTTTCGATAGGCTGAAGTTCGTGTGTGGTGTTAGTGAGAAGACAGTAGAAGGTGTATTCTTCAGCTATCTGGACTATTATGTAGCCCAAATGACTTTTTGCTCCGTCAAAAATAATTAGACATCCACGAACCTTAAGTTTTGCAAAATGATGAATCCAATCAGAAAAAGTTTCGTTGTTCATACTTCCTCTTGGTATCATGCGCACAGCTGTTCCTGGAGGTACAGAGTCAACCAATTCTGGCTTCATACGTTTTTCTTTGAAAAGTACCATTGGAGGTATTACTGTACAAAGAGCGTTACCACAGGAAACAATTGTTACATTGTGTCCATGCTCATTGGCCACAATATGTACCCATCTTGCCACTTTTTCGCCAGAACTTTTTATTGGTGATGAAGGCTTAATTTACAGCCCTTCTCATCAATATGTTTCGGTTTCAATTTTGGCTCAAAATTGATGACATCATTCGTTTCCATTAGGAATTGTGACAAACTCGCAGTGGTCTTACATTTTGCGGCATATGCGCTTGTTTAAATTAAATTATCATTTATTGTAGAAATTATTCCGTTATAAGTTGATCGGATAAATTACAGTGCTTGTCTAGTTGAAGCCTTTCATAATAAAATGATATGAAATGCTGACCCGGATTGCGTTCAATAATTACCGTTTCTTTTAATTTGGCAGCTATACCCTTTTGAGCAGGAAATGCAGCTTTTAATCCATTTTCCCACTCTATACAAGTAGGAAAAGTTCATATTTGGCAATCATACCATGATTTGGCATGGCCAGTGAGACGGGAAATCATAACGAATATTTTAGCATGGTGATATAAATTACCAACAGAGTTAATTTTCTCTATCCACCTATCAACAGTCATGGCTTCAGTTCAACCATCCTATCGAGATATTAATTCAGTTCTGCCAATATATTGTGGAACATTTTTATCAAAAACTTTATTTGAATTTAATGGTTTTACTCGTTGAGAGTGTGACATTTCAGGCTCTATTTGAAATGTTGAAACGCAGCGATGTAAATGAACAATAAGTTGAAGGAACCGCTAAAGAACAATGAATTTCACGTGAGCCCGAAATGGCACTAGAATGAGACTTAAAATTACGCACCTCATTTTCTAACAATTGGAGTCTTTGTGTTAAAATATCATAATCAGAATCTGATTCTCGCGTTCGTAATTCTTTACGACGTCGAGACCGGGATCGCCGAATTTGATTTGTCCTGTCACTCATTGTTCTCAAAATTATTTTTAACCCTTCTCAAACAATTACAAATATAATTTTCTAAGTATAGTGTACACACTAGATATAAATTTCCGTTAATGAAAGACGAGTACTAAGTGTGTATTTTTATTAAAATTCCAGCTAAGCGCTTTCGGCCATTAGGACATTTTCAAATCTGTCCTATAAAAATTAGAATAGTTGTAAAGAAGTACAACTAGTCTTAAAAAACATGAAAACCTGCCACTGCTGCGTACAATCATATGAAATATTGGATGTTACGTCATTAATTTCTTAAAATTTGTTATGAGGGTGTATCAAGTGAATTATAATTGTTCACCCTCACCACAAGGTTATTGTAACAAATTCCGAAAAATTAATGATTTGACATCAAATACTTCATGAATGTACGCAGCAGTGGCAGGTTTTCATGTTTTTTTAAGTAGAAAACAGAAATCAATGTTTCACATAGAAAAGAAAAATGGAGAGACTTTTATCAACCAACTTTGTGGTGTTGCTTTTTGACAAATCGGTTTCTGACTTTAAAACAGATTTTATTCACATAAAGCCGTATCCGGACGCGATTTTACAAAGTCTATATCAATATAGTTAAGATGGTGACTGAACTCGAGTAGTATTTGTTAGCAAAAAAACAGTTACACATTCGCAAATTCTATGTGTGTCATATAGCAAAGAAGAATAAACGTGTATCCAAGAAAAAAGGTTGTACAAGAAATTGCGAGTGTTTGGAAAGTTTAAACATAAAATTCCTAAAAATTACTGAAGTCCCTTTGAGAAGGTCTAACCTATTGAAAAAAGGTTTGAATGTAGTTATCAATATAAACTATGAACATTCTCACCGAATAGAGATTGCTCAAGCATTTAGCTTATTACGATGCAATGAAGATACAAAAGAAACTTTTCGCCGATATTTTGAACCTGGTATGACAGCTTTAGCAGCCAAAACTTATCATGAATTATTTTTATCTGAAAATTGTGATGATGAATGTAATGTGCTTCTAGCAAATGCGCAAGGTAATCCAACAGAAAGACAAGTGACCTACTTCTATCAACAATGGAGGTCTGAAAAATATGGAGGAAGGCATGACCAAAGTGCTATTGAAAAAATCAAGATTAAAATGGAAGACTTACAAAAACAGGATATCCTTTTGTGTCTTAACGAAAATCCATTTCTTGTTGTTCTGATAACTGCCGTTATGAAAAGAGCTCTCAAAGCAGGTTATGCAGAGGAGATTACCTTAATTGACACCAGTGGTTCTTGTGATCAGAGTAGCACCTCAGACACTTTTATTTTTGCAGCTACAAAAATTGGAGCATTGCCAATAGCTGTTATTCTTCATAAAAATAAATCGGAAAATGACTATTTATACGTTCTAAAAATGGCTAAGCACCACTTAGGAGCCACTTGTAATAAATCATTTGAACCACAAGTTATTATGACCGACGATTACACTGCAGAAAGAAATACACTTAAAGTAGCATTTCCAAAATCTCGTCGGCTACTCTGTATTTTTCATGTAACGCAAGGTTTTTGGCTCTGGCTATGGGATTCGTACAAGAAGATTCAGAAAGATAACCGAAAGACCATAATGACGTTATTTCGTCATGTTTTGTTCGCTAAAACTACTTCAGGTACAGAGAACTTCTTGTTTCAATTATTCAACGATCCAACTTTCAACAACTACAAGAATGCCAAGGCATACCTAGAACATACCTGGAGCCGTCGAGAAGATTGGTGTTTACTTTTTCGTAGTGACGTTTTGCACAGGGGTAACAATACTAACAACTACTGTGAAGCTTCTATCAGGTCTTCAAGGACATTATATTGCAGCGATGCAAAGCATTCAACATATGTGCCCTTATCGACTTCATCGCCGGGATTTTCGAAAACTATCACAAAAATAGACTTCTAAAACTTGTAAACGCAAGAGGACGAAATTTAATTCTAGCTTATGATAAGTTTTCTCGTAAAATAAGCGATATTGAAGAAATAACACATATCAGCCAACTTAATTACCGTGTTAAACACAAAAGTGACTATTTCGAAGTAAATATAGAAACTTAGTGTTGTAATTGTTATTTTGATCAAGGAGGACAATATTGTAAGCATTTATGTGCAGTTGAACAAAATTACGGACTTTCTTTGAAAAATTGCTTGTTTTTGAATAAAACTGATCGGCAAGATTTTGCTAAAATTGCCTTAGGGGATACATATTTACCTGCTTTCTATGATGACATAATTGATCTCGAGGAGACCAGTGAAACATGTTACACAGAAAAGATCAACCTGAAACTGTTGACACCTCCTTCGATTTGCCAATTACCGAAACAATCAGTCAAGACTATAACGCAGCCATTGATAGAATCCAAGCCGAATTTACACGAGTTGCAGAGATATTGATGAAAAACCAATGCCCTTCCTATATCGCAGTATTAAGAAAAATGGTGACTACATTGGAAAAATTTCAAACGACGCGACGTCTCAAATTGCCTCCATTTTTTCCCACACAACTCGATTTAACAGGAGCCGAACAATTCATGTACAACCAACCGCTGTATCCCAAAGAAAAGATAGGGGACTTAGAAGTAATAATCGCATACAGTCTGGAAGGCCATCCAAACTCGAAAAAAAAACGAAAATCTCACAATATTAGCCTAAACATAGGAAGAAACGAATCCAGTGCAAAAAAACATTAACTCAACAGCGCGTGACAACGTCCAATGAAATCTGAAAAGATAAGTTTTTAGTTAAATTATTATGTACTCATTTGGTTTAAGTTTTATGCAAATACGTGGCTTTTGATTTTGTTAACAATAAACAACTTTTTTTCTTACTTATTGAGTTTCATTTTTATGAAAATATGGGTGTTTAGATTTTTTATGCAAGAATTCTATAAAAAAACAATTTAAACCATATTTCAGATATCCAGGGATATTCGTGGATTCACTGCGATTTATTTTATAATCTTTAGAGCTTGATATTTCAAAACTGGCTGAATTAACTGTAGACATATTATTTAATATTTTTAACTCAGCAAAATACTTATGCTTTCCGAAATATTGAGTTGCATAAAGACTTTTCTATTTAAAAATAAATACCCACCCACCTAGTCAGTTATTTTCGTTCCAGTGTTCAAATGTTCTGTTTAACTATTGATTATAAAAAACTGCAAGAAAACGTACTTTATTATGAAACATCATTCAATAACTCTAAATAAAGGATATAGAGGAAAGTCAATATTATAAGTACTCAAATGACTGAAACAATGTAGACATTTATTCATTATTTGATCTTAAATTTGTCTCATAGATTCTATACCAATATGGTTCATTTTTGAACCGTAATAGAATAGGTTATGCTGCTGATATTCTGCAAACAAAAACTATACGAGTTCAGTCGCCCCCCTGACCACATCAGTATAGGAATTTTATAATCGCTATCCTGACGACATGACCAAAGTAAACAACGTTGGCCATAGGGTAATTTGCCATGCCGTGTACACAACATACACATAACCAATGTGCACCAATTCATCGCCAAGGTTGAGAATGGAATACATTCGCTTTGAAGGCGAATCCCTGTCCAACTTAGACTGAACTTTGGACTATGTTGATGCCTACGTTGGTTATGTCGTCTGGATGCGGCTTAACGGGCACACATCAAAAGGATCTACCAATGACGACCTTGGCATGTAATGTATTGGGCGTTTAAATCCAGACGATTTGGGCAGTATATTGGGATTTAACAAAAAATAAGTTACAGTTAAACGTTCCTGTATAGGAATACATTTTCTCATATTTGTATTCTTTTTAACTATTTTAGTATTCGAAATATGTGGAAAATATTCTACAGAAATTTTCCAGATAAATCTCTTCATAAATCGCTATACCTAAAAAACTGGTAATTTATTTTTATTATTGGAAGTTTTTTCCAATTTAAAAATCACGTGCCTATACTTCTGTTTACCGTATTGCACTCTTCGGAATCCATATTTCCAATGTTGGTAGATATTTAGAACACATTGGTCATACATCTAGTAAAAACGAAGCCAACCGTATGGATACCCAAATGTACAAATGCCCACATATACCCGACGTTGGTTGAACTTTGGTTTCCAATGTTGCTGCCAACGTTGGCTTACGTTTGCCATGTCGTCCGGATTAAAACATTTCTAACTATGTTCCATATCCCTTAACGAAAAAGAAAAATGTATGCGCTCTTAAACATAAATTCGAATTCGTAAACATGCACACTGACTAGATTCTACATGAGTCCGTGCTTTAAAAAAATTTAGAATCTCATTATCCAGTAATACTACCAAGTTTCTGTCGTATCAGCTTAGCACTGGTATGGCGTTTAAATAACACCAACATATTTTATTTATTTTGCACAATTTGAATAACAGTACACTCACCTAACGGCATTATCGCGACATCGGTAAGACTACACAACCCAGTTGAATTTCTACTATGTCACTGGCCCAAAGTAATTTCATCTATCAGTACTATCCACTCACCTGTAACAAAAGTTATTCATTATACTTCAAATAATAACAATGACATGCACATTTTTTTTTGTTTCTAATTAGGATCATATTGAAAATGACATGAAGAGAAAACACATATCATAACAGGTAAAAAAGTTAAAAGTAAAGAACATGGAGCAGAAGCTCGTTTCCTGAGACGAGCGATCGAATATTTGAAAATCAGATTATAATACCAATTAATTCGACGTTACACAAGATTGTTTCCCTAATCCTTCTGAACTTCTGAGATTGATATTAATAACGACAGCTTCATCCGCTGGTTCAGAGGTAGATTCTGGAACTTATTCCAGCAATAAACTGCATATTATCATGGTGATCCTAAAATTTATCAGGACATAAGTACAATAGATATGCTTTTCCATCACGTGACTGATACGACATCAACCATATGCATCCTAATCAAAACAATACGACAAACGCTTGTATTGAGTTTCGCTCTTTTTCTGTTATTAGAAGAAGACAGTACCAACATAGTATGTGTTGAATAATATCGTCAACTAAGCCACGTGATGGAAAAGCTCCACTGTTTCTACTGTAGTCAAAGTACATGATTTCAAAGTACAATAATAAAAAATTGCGGATTTATTAGGCACTAATGCGTTTTAAGACAATTTCACAAAAATAGTCAACTTCCCTATTCATGTAAATCATGACGTTTCTCAAAATTTTTGGCAAACTTAATTTCACCTTTGTTAGAGAATGCTATTGTCGTATCGTAAAAAAATAATAGTGCTATAAGGATATGCATTGGAGCCTTAAAATCATCGCCCACTCCAGCCATTCTTGCAGAGGCAAGAGAGCCCCCTTTAGGTATCAGACGAAATTATTTAGCATTTAAAAAACTATGTTACTCAAAGTTTTTCAATTATAACAATACCCTTAATCAATTAGTCCTTCAACTGTCTATAGAAAATTTAACAAATAAATATTGGAACAAAAAAAATAGTCCATCCTTGGCGGATGCATACGTTATATTCAATAAATGCATTGATCTGTTCACACCTCATAAGAAACTTCACATATTTGAACTTGAATTTTCAGATATCACCTTCGGACCAAGAGTCATATTCCCGACTTACAGCGAAATCCACATTGTTAACCAATCTCGCCTCAACGAAATAATCAATAAATATGATAGCTTCTTTAAAATCTTCACAGACGGTTCAAAATCAACAGGCGGTACTGGTTTGGCCGTTTATATCTCCGATACCAGTACTAAACTTCAATATAAAATCTCAGACACTTGTTCCATTTTCACTGCCGAAATCTTTGCAATCGAAGAAGCACTACAGTGGTTAATTAAACAAAAACTTACGCAAAATGCATTAATAATGTCCGATTCCAAATCTGTACTTGAAGCTATTAGCAATCTATCCTACAAAAGGTTATCTACATCTCTAAACATTTGGAACATTAAGAAACTTCTCCACAAGCTGTCCACACAGGGAATCAAAGTTATTTTCATCTGGGTGAAAGGTCATGCAGGTATTTTGGGGAATGTCAAAGTTGACACTTTAGCCAAGGAAGCCACTAAATTACCGAACGTCATAGGTAAATACGATTTTAGTGACATAATTAACAAAGGAAAAATTGAATCACGTAAAAGTTGGGAAAAGAGTTGGATAGAATTTACCAATAAATCTAACAGTCATTACACTTTAATACATCCAACCTTACCGAATCGTGTCCCACACATTGATGACTATGCTGTAAGCCGAGCGTACTCGGTCACTATTACCAGGTTAAAATTGAATCATGCTAAATTTCCAGCACATCTTCACAGAATTGGTGTAGCAGAAACGAACATCTGTTCATGCGACAACGAATCCATTACTGACTTGAACCACATATTTTTTTCACGTGGAAAATATAGCAATAGTCGTCCTAACTTTCTACGTTTCATCACCAACAGTAATATAGCTCAACCTTTTAATTTAACCACTCTGCTAAGTATGAATAATAAAAATGTCCTAGATCAGTTAATCACTTTTCTCAGAGAAAGCAAACTTGATATCTAAATTAATTTAAACCGAAAATATATTAGGACATAATTTAACACCATTTCTGTGGCAAACGGATTCTGTCCAATGCCAACCCTCCATTTCACACACACACATAATTGTCGATACGATTTCTAAACATTTCGAAGGAAATATTTCTTGTTTGGAATTTGTCTCGGGATGGTTTTAGCAAATATATTTCACGATCCTCATTCACTAATGCTATTGTAATGTTTTTCTAATTTATTTAAACGGTAAACGGGTGGGATAAATTTCCAAACACTCGGTAGGTTCACTTACTTAATTTATTTATTCACTACACAATTCACTAATTATATACATAGTATATTCACATAAACTAATTCATACAAACACTTCACTTATTTACTTGTTTATCTCACGATGTCAAATTATCAACTAAACTCTCCCGCTGGTCGGTCCTTATATATAAGTGGCCTTTTTTCTGGATAATTCTAGTTTGCTGCTTACTCAAAAACAATCGCCTTTCGGGATATTTCTCGAATGCCGGCTCAATCCTTAAAAGATCTTCGGAGAACATGTCTATAAAAACGGTCACAAAAAATCTCAATAGACCTTCTCAGAATTCGGCGCGCTCGCTGCGTTAACGTAAGGTTACAGGACCGTACTTAGTATCTACTTCGGTGTGCGAGTTCGTAACACTATTGATATAACCAGGACGTCAATATATTCTGAAACTTATTTAATTTTTGATTTCTAAATTAATTGCTGTATCAACAATTAATTTGTCTGTGTTGCTATTCGCACAGCACGTAATAATATTTAATATTGTTTCAGCTAATTTAATTTTCAACATTTATATGAAGCTTTTTCCACCCATAAAATACTACATTCGTATTGCTATTATAAATATTTTTCAAATATCTTATACAGTGATTTTCAAAAAGTGTGTACCATATGTAAAACTGGCATATGTGTTGTCGAAATTCTAAATCCTCGAACGTTGTACAAAGTTGAACAAAAAATACGAATTTTGATCGAGAGTGAACTATCCTTATTTTCGACATTATTAAAAAAGTTTATTTACAAAAGAAGTTTAGAGTTAAAAACAATTTTTAGATTTGAGATCACAACCACCTACCCAAGAAAAAATTTTTTCACCCTTTTTAATGGTTCTCTAGCCTCATAAGATTACTAGTATTTCATATACACCTTAGGCGTCTCCTACATATTACTACTATATTAATATTTAAATGGAAAATTTGGTCTAATTTATTATTTGTACTATGATATCGACGTTTGTTGAAAATGATTTATTATGCAAACTTGATTGTTCATGAGTGTGAATTCTTGATTTTGTATATACTACTGTATTTTATAGAAGGCTTGAGAGAGTTTGTTTGTATTCTTCGATGGTAATGGGTAGATTCATAGGGTTATTTCGGTCGAATTGGATTATTACCTCTTTCTATTCTTCTTGCGCCTTATAAGCAACAAAGGTGTTATCGTAATTAACTGTGCTGTAACAATTTTTGTAGGTGTTAGCTAGTATTGAAACTATTCTAGAATTATCAGAGGTCATCTGTCCATCTTTCTCTAGCATTAGTATATTATGATGTATGTAAAGTCCAGATATTTTTCGTATCTTTTCCTACACGTCAGTCATGGGTGTTTCAGAATTTAATTTAGATGCGTATTCTGTCCAGGACTTGCGTTTAGCGTTTTTTATGGTTAGTCTAGCTTTGGCTCGCGTTTTTGAGAATTCAATTTTGTTTCCTGTAGTACTGTGTCTTTCATATCTGTTAAAAGCAATTTTGTTACTCTTGATTGCTGATTCACAGTCGCTACTCCACCATGGTA
Source organism: Galeruca laticollis (assembly GCA_963921935.1). Taxonomy (NCBI): domain Eukaryota; kingdom Metazoa; phylum Arthropoda; class Insecta; order Coleoptera; family Chrysomelidae; genus Galeruca; species Galeruca laticollis. The sequence continues at coordinate 145,056,717 of OY998176.1, read as the reverse complement.
CTAGATTGCGTCGTTTCAGACACGAGGTTCTTCCGATCGATAGGTCCGCTGCTCGTTGAATGATGGTGACAAAATTTTCTAAAACGTCGTCTATGTCTGCTGATGTGTAAGTTATTATATTATTCGCAATTATGGTTTCGTAAAGAGTCCAGTTTGCTTTTTTAAGTTCCATTTTGGATAGACGTCGTGTTTGTTATTAGGTTTTCTGTTGTTTTGAATAACAATTGGATAGTGGTCACTGTTGTATGTGTAATCCAACTTATCTCAAGAAAGTGTCAGGGTAGGATAACAAATAGTGGTTGATCATCCATCATTTAGAATAGATAGATGAGCATTTTCGATAACATCTTAGACGACCTCTGTAGTTTATGGATGTTGATCCCCACATAAAATTGTGGGCGTTGAAGTCGCCAAGTATTATCCTAGGTTGGGGAATTTGTTCCAATAACTCAGTCAGCTCTTCAGCATCTACTTGGGTTGCTGGAGGAATATATACGTTACAAATATTTATTTTTGGGTTAGTGTGGAGTTTAATAGTTACGGCTTCTAAGTTCGTGCGGATTGTGATTTCTTTAGCATGTAGAGAATTTTTTAAAAATATTACTACTCCTCCGCTAGTTATTTCTGCATTAGTTCGATTTTTGCAAAAATTCTAAAATTTCCTAAGGGGTTCGTTATTATTATTACGTCACAGGTATATTTGGATAGGATAATTTGCAGCATTGGTAAATTGTCATAAAAGCCGTTGATATTCCATTGCAAAATTGATCTACAAACCATGGAGATTGGTAAAAAATTAGAATCAGAAGGTAGATTTTAGGATCAGTAGGTGAATGTTTGTGATGATTCATTTTCTGTTTCTGAGACATCTGTTTCTGGTATGTTCTTTTGCAGTTGGGATAAAAGTTTCTTTTTAAGTTCAGTACATCTACTTTTGTTTGACCTGTACTCCAAAAATGGGTGAATTGTTGTTAACAAGTCTGTTAATGCCGCAAAATTACTTGTCTAGTTTCTTATTATGCTGATTGGGTCAGGTAAACCGTAGACGTTTTCGAACAGATCAGATATCTGATTGTAGTCCAAGACGAACGGAGGATTTTGTACAGAAATACCTTCTCTAGCTGGTTCCATGAGAGTTTCTGTAAGGATATCCTGTTGTTTTTTGGCTTTTTTTCGGTCTGTTTGGTTTGGCAAAAGGAGATTCATTAGAGTTCGCCAGTTCGTTTTCATCAGTTTGAGGAGGGGGTGTAATTATTTCTTTATAAATACGTTTGTTGCATTTCTTCCATGTTCATGGAAGAAATATTCTGGAAATGAGATGTTATAGGGAACACTGATAAGACCTTAGCGTTTGTTTGGGAAGAATTGATTTTGGTGTTCGTCGGTTGGTAGGAAAGTTGGGTAGAAATTTGAAACTGTTCATTTAACTGAGGTTGGGAGGTTTTACAGTTTGCTGCTGTGTGTCCTGGCTTCTTGCTAGAAAAATATACCTAGTAGAGAGTCTTGAGATGAGTAGATTCTATAAGTAGTGGTCTCATGTGTAATCAGGAGACATTCAGCTGTAGGTGGTGAAATAAAGATTTGTCGTCTGAAGCTGTAGATATGCTTGTATTCGGAAATGGTAGAGCTAATTTTTAGGAAGGACATCGGTGAGGCTGGATTGAGATCGTTCTTATTAAGCTCTTCAATTAATAGTGAATGAGGAATAGTGGGACATACGTTTGAGAGAACTGATCTTTCGGAGAGCGTCACGAGTTTACTTGCTTGAATTAAACTACTATTGATATTCATTACCCCTCCATGATGGGTCATGAAGTGATCCACAATATTTTATTTGAAAGGTACATGCAGATTCTGTTGTTTGACAGTCTTGATGTGAATAGAATATTTTTCAGATTAATTAGCTCTCCTAGTGATATCAGATACTCTTGAATTTTTATATTATCAATGGCTGGAGAATCAATTGCTTGATCTTTTGCAGGAATTTGTGGCTGTGTAAGCGCAGAGGAGTGTGTTTTGGTGGAGTATGCATTCTGAGAGCTTCTGTAGTCAGAAGTCCCAACATTTGTACTAGACATAAATAATTTTGAATTTCTGCTCGCTTTTGTTTGAAAGTACGGATCTGTTTTGGCACAGGCCATCTCATATCAGTGCGATAATAGTAGGTTTTTATATGTTCTTTCTTCAAACCGGTATGAAATTGATAGCAATATGACTAATAAAAATCACTATTTTGATATGAAACTATGAAATTTTACTTACAGTACTTTCTCTATTATGTGAGAACACCTCTAAAGTTAGTATGGAATGTTTTGTACAATTTTTGAACTACGATGACTATCGAAAAAAATCTGTTTTCAGTAGTAATAACCCAAGGACATTGATAATTGTTAGAAAAATTTTTATAACAGATTTCCAAAGCTTGTTGCTTGGAAACAGACCGACGCCTATAAGCAACAAGCTTCAGAAAGTTGTTATAAAATTTTTGAGCATTTATCAATGTTCGAGGGTTATTCGGATAGAAAATTTTTTGATAAATATAGAAAAGAAGTACAGAGCTTCTATAATTTCATTAATATTCTCGTCAGTATTATGACCAAATCGTGACATTTTGGAATATTAAATATTTGAAACGTCGAAATCGAAATAAATAACCAAATTGTATCCATAGCAACGTGATAGAGTGAAAATAGCCCATGGGATCTGTTTTCAGTATAATGTTATTCTGTTGGTTGTGTTCAATCAAATGACCTCAAATTAACTGATTTCATTGGATTTTTACTAGAGCAAAAAATTTTCACAAGAACTGATAGCTTCAATGACACTAACTTTAATCTCAACAATTCAAACGACTTCCCAAATTCTATTCTTGTATATACTCACGTACATGGCTCGTACATTCGGTGATCCATGAAAAAATAAAATATTTTATTTTCATCCACCTACACGGATACAGCCCTTCCAAATAAAAATGTCATAATCGGATGCAAATGTCCTCTTTAAATCGAGATGAAAATATGAAAACGTGTTCTTGTAAAGTGTAAGTTTTATTAAAATTTTTTCCCAAAATCTTCATGTTAATAATAATGTCGACATATATTAGATTTGTGGTTTCATTTAATGTACATTTTGTAGTAGAAGTACGAACAGATAGGGTTTCAATATCCTTGAGTTCTCTTGTCAAATCCAATAAGCTTCTTTAAATTTAACTGAATGAAATGCATAGTGAAATGGAATCCAAAAACGCTACTTTTATATTATTTTTTTAATAATTTGTGGTGGTAGGTAGATGCAAATATAATTCTCAATAAACATATTATAATCAAAATTCAGGTTTGTTACAGGCCAAGTTATTTAACTAGTAGATCCTACTCTGCCGAAAGTTTAGGCAGTTTTAATTTACGAGCCAAAATGTATTAAGGGTATCATTTCCGGAATAACGGCATTAAGGCTGAGCACACGTTAAGTATTGAAATATGGAGATATTTTCAACACCACAAAATATAAGGTGAGAAAATATTGTGCTTGCGTTTTGAATTAATCATTTGTTTTTGTAATATACAGTAAGACTCAATTTTGAAGGTAGTTTTATTAAGGAACCAATAATAATCACTGTCAATACATGGTATTTAACAATATTGTTTCATTCCATTGCTATTTTAACGGATAATGTTTGTAAAAATATTTTTGGAACACAAAGTATGAAATATTTCAAATCGCAGCGATTATATCAGTAGATACCCTGAACTTTAATGCTATTCTTGAAAAGCCATTCTTCATGAGATTCATATGAGATATTTAGAACATATTTCAATATTTATAATTTTATAGCGAGATATATGAAATCCTACACACTTATAACATATTAAAGTATGCATTATATGAAGAAAACTAACCATATAATAATATTAAGTCTTTGTATAGATTATTTTTATCCAGATCTCAGGATTCAGTATTAAACTTCCATACCCTCTTAGTTCAGTTCACGGTGGTCGAAGTGACCGTTGCTCGTGCGTTACGTAGTTGAAAAAAATATTGGGAAACAACTGTTTCAATGCTAAGTTTCTGTTTAATGTTGTTAGATCTACTATAAACTTTTGATATAGGAGGTATCTGAATAGTGATGAGCGAAACTGGTCTTGGTCTTGGTCTTGCAAGAAATGCAAGACCAAGACCGAGTCTGCAAGACCAAGACCGAGTTGTGCAAGACTTATGCAAGATCAAGACCTGCCTGCAAGACCCTTGCAGTGTTGCTTTTTTTTCATTTATTCAATAATTTTCCTAATTAGTTCTTACAAATTGTGTATTTTTAGAAAATAAAAAATAGGATGAAAGCACGAACTGTATTCGACCAATAGTATAAGAAAAGCCAAAATATGTACCATATGTTGAACTAACAATAAGTACCGTATCTATTTTGAGGTTAAAAAATATCGGCGACTTCACATCCTGATGCAATACCAAATACATCAAACGATCTCAATTATGGGAAATTAATTAAAATGTTTATAGCAGTTAATATGAATCATTCGTTCGTTTCATTTCAATTGTTTTGCGTCACTATTGACGTGAATTTTATTCATAATCAAGGGCGCATCGAGCGCGAAAAGTCACTTGGGATTGAAAATAGAAGTGTTTGACGTCGCCGAACATCTCATAAAATACAAGTCTGGTATTTATAAACTCCTGGGAGTTTTTTTATCGTAACTCCACCTTGTTGACACTGGAGGATAACATAAGATGGCATAACAAAAATGTTGCTCAACCAGCGAGTATATTTGGACTTATCAGATACTTGAAAATATGCATGGGCAGATATAATACGAGAGTTTAAGTGAGGGGCGAGAGAAAGAATCATTTTCACGAGTTTTTCCTACATTATATGACAATGTTAATTTAGTAGGATTTTTCATTTCGCGTAGTGAGTATGTGAGTTTACAAATTTTCAAAAATAATGGTTATCACGGTTAAAGAAGGAAGGAATGCATGAAAAAAAAGACGGAAGTATTGAATTTTGTGATAACTTGAATATCAACAATGAGATTGTAGTGTCGAATATTCTCTCCAATAATAAACCGCTCAATAGTTCTACTAAATTTGGTGATAAAACCAGTGACACATTTAGGTTCGAAGGCGGCCTAAGCCCAAGTTATTTTGACGCCCTTATATACTATATTAATAATATTATTTTCTCTGAATGAAACGCACAGTCAATGTGACAGCTTTTTTTAATAATTGACAACGGCACAGCTACTAGTTGCGGCCTACATAAGGGCCAACTTCAGGCTACAACATTTTTGATATAAGTAAAGGGAACAATTACAAAAGTCTCCAACATTACCTGATCCAAATAACTGTTCAATGGGCAACACACGTGAATCCTCAGAAATGTTAAACTTAAAGTTGGAGGAAATAGGTGTGAGAAGTTGGATGATTAAAAATTTGAAAATTGAAAAATTTGAAAAAATCTTTCTCTCATCATATTGCAGTTAAAATTGAGAATTTAAACAACTTTAAACGCTTTAACTATTGTTCTCCTTGACAGTACACATCAACAGGGCTCTTCATTTCTTCGATTCATTAACACATTATACTCCAGAATTAAATTTACTTTGGAGTTACAAGTGAAAAACCGTATCCCCTTTTTGGATTTGTTGATTGTTAGGAATTGCGTCACCAGGAGACTGGAATTTGAGATTAATCTAATGTTTTTGTAGTATACCTTTGTAACCCCTCTTTATTGCTAACCATGAACTTGTTATCTTTGTATTATTTACTTACTACTAATTATCAGTTTATTGTTATATAGTAATTGTTTTTGGTTTATTTTTGACATGTTAACCTAACAACAACTCTTCTTCTTTTTTAAGAAGATTTGTACTAATGTTGACATTTACAACTATCCCTTTTCTTTTCAACTTATGTTTCAATAACTTCCATGAACTATTTTGATTATATTGTTATTATCTATTTTTTCAGTGAATTTGTATTGATGTTGTTCATGTAGGGGAGAATGCCCTACAGTGGCCACCTTTTTACTTTGTTGGACATAACTTTTTTCCCATTAGAAATTTTGGAAAAATAATTAAACCACACAAAACTTTCATTATTTGACTACAAATTGCCATAGCCAACTTTGCAAAAAAAATCAAAAAAACAACCTAGTTCAAAGCAACTTACTTTTTTTCAAAAATGTGGCCACTGTAGGAATATAGCGCCTACAGTGGCCACCAATACGTCTAACAGTGGTCACTACTTTTCAAAAGAATAAAATATTAATGCATAACGAGTATTGAGGAACAATTTTTCAAGAAAACATAAAAGTGATATTTTAAAGAAGATAAATAATAAAAAGGTATAAAAATAAAATTTTCAGTCTTCATTTTGGTTGATTAGTTGATATTATAAAGGTCCAGATCAATATCGAAGGAAAAGCATCTAGCTGTTCTTAATGTCCCTCCAGTATTTCTCGGTTCAGGTAGATGCAGAACAGTGTCTGCCCTTTGTATCACAGAAACATCATCAATATTTGGAGAAACGAATTTCTTCTCCCTATATTTTCTTAAAAACGACACATTATATTCTTCATCAGGCAGCACCTCTTTGATTTGTCCAACAAAATATTCTATCGTTTTTTTGGTAGCAAACCTCACAAGAACAAAACTGCTCATATCCAAAGGTCTATCGTCATCCTCTTCTTCATAGAAATTCTCAGTAAGTGTGGACGATGCAAACGAAATGTTCTGCTAACTCTCATCTTAATTTTCTGATGAGCTAGGGGCAGCGATTTCTGCTAATGGAAGCTTTTTCGTAACCTTGGACTTCAGCTTTTCATCAAGTTCATCTTTAAGCTTCTGAATATTGGGAGTACTTGTTAAAATTTCGGTTGCCCTCTTCTTTCGTCTACGCTTAGATTGGATTTGTCTTTCTGCTTTCGGGAAAACTCTCACCAATTCGAGTGAAAAGTAAAGAGCACCCTCTTCATCACCTTGATTGATAATCGGATCCTATTCGGTTGAGATCTCATCATCTTGAACAAACGTTGGAACTGTTTCAGAAGTAGAGACAACCGGACTTGTTTTGTTGGTTGATTGTGAAGTAGATGGCTGGGGTTCAAATGGTATATCGATGGCTGCTGGCTGGGGCTCAAGTGGTATATCGGTCACTGAGGCTGGCAGAAATTCATGTTCCTTGAAACAATTCTTATAAAGTGGATATATACCAGTACTTTTGTAGGCGGAAACTATATTTTGTGTGCAAAAGGCCTGGCCATAACTTTGGCCCAAAATCTCGGCAATGTTATAGATACCAATTTGTTTTCCCGGATGATTGGCAATCCAGACTCCACAATCTTATTGTAGTATTTTTTAAGTGGGACGAAAACACAAACATCCAATGGCTGGAGCTTATGGCTTGTGTGCGTGGCAATCTAAGCAAGATCACATCATTGGACTTAGCGGTCTCTATTACCTCCAAACTAATATGTGAGTCATTATTATCCATGGTGAGCAGGACTGGTCGATTTTCAGTAGGACCTGAATGTTTGATAAAGTGGTTTAGCCATTGTAAAAAAATCTCTTTCGAGCTCCATCCTGAAGGATTTGCTGCTCTTACACTTCTAGGTGGGGATTCAGCTAACATATGCTGTTTAAATAATTTTCTTGGAAATATCAACAGAGTTTCCAATTGCGTTTATTGCTCCTATCATAGTGACTAGAGTTCCTCGCTCTGCCGAAATAATCTGGCCGACTTGCTTTTGGCCTAAAGTAGCAACCACCTCATTTGTACTCTGCACCGTAGTTAAAGCCGTTTCATCTACATTGTAGATCTGATCAGGGCCAAGTTTACGAAATAAATAAATATCACTCAAATTTTTGAAGAATTTGTCAACTACATGCTTATTGAATACCATGGCCCGAGCTAATGACGTTGCTTCAGAGACCCTTAATGATGAACTTGGGTTTCTCTTCATAAACCCGTTGAACCATTTGAAGCCAGCAGATTTGTTTGCTTCCTAGCATTCGGGTACCTTATTTCTTGTAGAAAGTAGCCAACTCATATGCAAAACTTTTTACTTAGGTTGGCGTGAAGCCATGATGGAGATTTGCCAAAAGTTTGATGTCCGAGCTCAATTCTTTTTCTTCTGCAGAAGTGAAGATCTGATGACAGGCATAATTTGGAGTCAATCTGGGATGCTTGGCCTCATTAAAGTCTATGTTCTTCATTTGTCCCCTGCATTTATTGACATATCTTGTCAATGTCGTACGGGGAATATTAAAGTATTTTGCCGCTCTTTATGTAGACCAGCAGCCTTCTAGTACGTTTTGTACTGCTTCCCGCATTACATGCTCTGGAATAATTGTCAGTTTCTCACCTTTCGGCATCTATAAAAAAATTAAAGCATTAACACCGAATTCATTCGCACAGTGGCCACCCCTCAATGACTCCCAAAAAGCTGTGGCCACTGTTGGCTACATCTACCATGGCCACTGTAGGAATTGTCACTTTTTTTTAAAAAAATGGTAGCTATGGTATTCTATACGATTTTTAGCAGATGAAAGTAGGAAAAATATGTCGCCACTAGATACACAATTAATGCTATGGATGTTACTTGGAATAAAATATAAATGATAATGTACAATTTTACCCAAACTTTCGATGAAAACGTAACTTTTTGCGTCGCAAATCACACAACTTCTAACTGGTCGAACTTCACGCGACTGACAGACCCATCGAAACAGTGCAACGTGGCTGATGCTAATGCGCACCTAACAAGGTTGGTGGCATCACGCACCAGGGTATAGATTCGCAGTAATTTAACAGTGTTCACTGTAGGAGCATGGCCACTGTAGGTCACTCTCCCCTGCTATTCGTTGTTCGTGGGCGACACATGTCCCTCTCATAGTTCTTTATTTGTTTCTAATCATTTAAATCCTTCAATTAAATTTCAATCTTTGTCCATTTTCCCCTTCTAAGGAGAAAATTCAGTTTCTTCCAATTCGATTATACTTCAATTCTTTCTCTTGTCATATTGAAGTATAACGAAGAAAAAATATATTTGTATCACGTGTGAAATTTAATTTATTTTTGCATAGCGCGCTTTCAGCTCTCTAGACATAGAGCCATCATCAGTGCTTAATCTAAAAATACATATTCGAATCACAACCCATAGTGTTAAATTACTAAATAAAATTCAAGTTGAGAAAGTTAACAATAGTAATATATGAATTTAATTTAAAGGTAATACAAAAAGGTTTTAATATTAGAAATTTAATAATAAAAATGGTCCTAATTGCATTGAAGTTACTATTATTTAAATTTAGTATATGTGTCATAATGAGGTTTTTTGAAACTAAAAAAGAGAGATGAAACCAGATGTTAAACTTATTAGGTAGGTATAAAAAGTTTTATATTATTAATTGATTTTTAACGAAGAAAAGAAAACTAGATATGAAATTTAATTGCATACTAAATTATTTTTAATATTATTTATGATTATTAAAACTGAAAATATCGAATTGCTAGTTAAGTGAAAGTTTGACAAAATTTTTTATGAAAGTTTTTTTTTTTAATTTAATGATAAAAAGGTTGATAAAAAATACGTACTGTCAGATTCTATACAATAAAACTTCCTGGCTTCATCGCCTCCATTAATAATTAAACAGGTAAATAAGATTTTTTACATTATACAAACTTGGACATCACATTTAAAATTTTCTAAAATCGAATTTTACTCCCAAAAAATTATTTTCTTAAACACCTGTCATGTTAGAACCTCTACAGGTGGTTGTGTCGGTTTGACTGACAAATATGAGAACTTCAACTGTCAACTGGGTTTGTTCGATTGTTTGTGAATACTCTGTTCAATTTGAGAGATCGAATGCAGAAATGATTATTTACTTAAATTCAGAAAAGTAATTTTAAACAACAATGAAATTAATTATGTGTAATATTCTATTTAATTTAGTAATTGTAATGAATGATTAGCAATTTAATTAGGATATATAAAATTATTTAGAAGGTTAGGTTGAGAAAACAAACAAATTAGAATTAAAAATAAATCAATGTGAAAACATCTGAAATCACACTTATCCCACATTTTCGGGATGCCATTACGAGTCTTAACTTGAAGAAAAGACACAGTATGGAATCCCGAATGCCTCTATAGAGGTGTGAAGATAGTTTCTATCCAGCCATAGAAGTACTCTTATTTTAAAATATACTAATCATAATTTTAGCCCCACAGAAAATTCAAAGATTTTAGTTAACATCAACTCTAAAAACTTTACTTTACTAGATTTTTATGAAGACCTTGAAATCAGTAGAGAGCTTAAAATTAATGATAAATGTCTAAGCAAACAAGAGAGCCTAAATAAGAACTATATACCCCTACATCGTCAACTCATTTAACCCTCAATGATGATAATGTCCTAACCTGCTTGTCACCAAATCAATAACGCTTGCTAAAATAAGTTAGTTTCGAGATAATACATTAGAACCTGCTTCAGGACCATGATATTAAACCATGAGCATGTTTTTTGTGTTGCCTTAAAGTATAGTGTTAATACATCATTAGATCCCACCCTTCCAACATGAAGAAAATTAGAGTACTTCTATGGCTGGATAGAAACTATCTTCACACCTCTATAGAGGCATTCGGGATTCCATCCTGTGTCTTTTCTGTAAGTTAAGGCCCAGAATGGCATCTCGAAAATGTGAGATAAGTGCGATTGCTGACGTTTTCACATTAAAATTTATTTTTGTGTGTTTTCTCAATTTAACCTTCTAAATAATTTCAAATATCCTAATTAAACTGTTAATCATTCACTACCATTACTAACCTAATTAAATTGCTAATCATTCATTACAATTACTAATTTGAATAGAATTTTACACATAATTGATTTCATTGCTTTTTAAAATTACTTTTCTGAATTCAAATAAATAATCATTTTTGTATTCGATCTCTCAAATTGAACAGAGTATTCACAAATAATCGAACAAACCCAATTGACAGTTGAAGTTCTCATATTTGTCACTCAAACCGACACAACCACCTGTAGAGGTTCGAACATGACAGGTGTTTAAGAAAATGATTTTTTGGAAGTAAAATTCGATTTTAAAAAATTTTAGATGTGATGTCCAAGTTTGTATAATGTAAAAAATCTTATTTACCTGTTTAATTATTAATGGAGGCGATGAAGCCAGGAAGTTTTATTGTATAGAATCTGACAGTACGTATTTTTTATCAACCTTTTTATCATTAAATTAAAAAAAAACTTTCATAAAAAATTTTGTCAAACTTTCACTTAACTAGCAATTCGATATTTTCAGTTTTAATAATCATAAATAATATTAAAAATAATTTTGTATGCAATTAAATTGCATATCTAGTTTTCCTTTCTTCGTTAAAAATCAATTAAGAATATAAAACTATTTATACCTACCTAATAAGTTTAACATCTGGTTTCATTTCTCTTTTTTAGTTTCAAAAAACCTCATTATGACACATATACTAAATTTAAATAATAGTAACTTCAATGCAATTAGGATCATTTTTATTATTAAATTTCTAATATTAAAACCTTTTTGTATTACCTTTAAATTAAATTCATATATTACTATTGTTAACTTTCTCAACTTGAATTTTATTTAGTAATTTAACACTATTGGTTGTGATTTGAATATGTATTTTTAGATTAAGCACTGATGATATGGCTCTATGTCTAGAGACCTGAAAGCGCGCTATGCAAAAATAAATTAAATTTTACACGTGATACAAATATATTTTTTCTTCGTTACCCTATACGTGTACACAGCCACCAGCATCATTTGATGTCCTTCATTCATATATTGAAGTATGACATTTCTCCCATTAACAATTTTCGCTATGATATACCTTCCATATTGTTCTTTACTAAGACGCGTCGGGGCAAGATCGTATCCGGAGCAAGACCAAACGAACCTCGTAGTTCTCTTAAACGCCATTGAAGTGGTGCTGCCGGTAGTGCAATATCCCGTCAAGCTCCTCTGCTTGGCGATAAAACAGTTGATACGCAGCATTGTGTAAGCGCCGTTACGTCATTGGTACGACCTTCAATAAGTGCATTTTTAAGACTAAATTGAGAGTTCTGGTGTTACCCCGTAAAATTTAATTTGAAAATTAAGGTAAGTACATATATTTTACGCGCTGCAGTTAATATTTTGTTAATCATTTGCTGTATAACATTTACGAGAAAACATAACTTCATAATAGACCACGCATTTCACAAGTGTCCGATCTTACCCCACACAGGGAAAGATCGATCCTGTTTTAAAGATATGAAAATATTATAGGTTCGATCTTGCCCCATGGATGTTTGTTTCAAATAGTGTTAAAGCAGGAAGTATAATAATCATGTTCTTTTAATTTAAAAGTATCCAGAATAGTTAGAAATTATAGTAGAAAAACGGAAAGGTCTAAAAATTACACCTAGGACGATCTAAATGCAGCAATTGATGAAGTGAAGAGAGGTGTGATTACTGTTCATAGCGCTTCACGGAAATCTAACCTAACCTAACCTAACCTAACCTCATCATTATTTTAGTTCATCTCACGTGTATTTCACACTTTTCACAAGTTCATTTAGTTTAATCACGTTTAATTTTATAGAAGCTGTTCTGTTAAATAAAAATGTAATATACAATTGCAAAATATCACTCACATCACATAAGCCATAGACAAACGGTAGCTTATTTAAATTTTTCGACCAATCACATGCTTCCGATTTACGATTGTTTTCGATAACATCATAATTTTAGACCGCTTATAATCAGAGTGATCGATTGATATCGAAAACGTATTGTTGATCATGTTGTTTTTTAAATGACTGGAAATGATTGTAATCGATTGTCGCGTTGAATAGCACTAATGTTCTGTTTCAAAAATTTTGCAGTTGAATAAATCTTATACAATTGACGGTTGGTCATCTGATTCAACAAGTGGATTTTATGTCATCACTGTCCATTTTATTTTAACAGTAACTTTACTTTTGCCTCAGAGTTAGAAAAGTTTAATGAAAATTTTCATTCAAGACATATGCATTTTGTCTGTTTCGCGCATATGTTAAATTTTGGAGTGCGTGAGTTCATGCAAATTTTTCAAGTTAATATTGATGATACGACCGAAGAAAATGATACTGAATCTGACGAGGAAACCTTGGAAGTCAAAATTCACTATGATTCCCCTGTCAAGAAAATCAAAGCTATTGCAAAAAAAATTAAAAAATCGGAAAAATTTTGCAATACTTTAAATCTAAAAATGAAAATGGCAAAATTAGATATGACTACAAGATGGAACTCCACGTTTCAAATGCTGTCTTGGGCCCTAAATTTAAAAAAATGCCACTAACGTGCTTTGCGACAATGTGGACGAATTAAAGACATTTCGAGTCACAAATAATGAGTGGTCTCTTATTCAAAATGTTTGCAATTATCTAACAGGTTTCAGTATATTTTCAAGAAATTTGGAATCAGAAAAAATGTACTTTACAAATGGTTATGATAGGAATTGATCTATTATTAGATAAATTAGAAAAGTGGGCATTAGATTTAGATCAAAAAGTTGACGAAGCGTTAACATTAGCTTTGTTCGCACAGGCAAATCTTGGACTAGTTAGAAATTTTTTTCTGCGCAAGTGCGGTTTGAAACAATTCCGTGACTGATTTCTGACTCTTGTGATCTGCGAACGGATTATGGGTTACATCTGTCAATTAAAAAAACCAGGAAACGATCAAACTATAAACACAACCTCTCTGATTTTGGTATTTTCCATTTATCCATCAAATTGCTTCACTTACACTTATCTGTTATTTGGTGATATAAAACTAACATATTGTATTCATCATCATCATCACCCAGCTCCTTCAGTCCACTGCTGGACGTAGGCCTCCCTTGATTGCTTCCATATCTTCCTATCCTGTGCTGCTTGTATCCAGTTTTTATGGATATGTCTCAAGTCGTCATGCCAACGTGTTAGCGGTCTTCCCCTATTTCGAAATGCTTCATCTCTCGGTCTCTACTCCATAATCTTTTTAGTCCATCTATTGTCTGTTAATCTAGCTATATGACCCGCCCAGTTCCATTTTATGGATGCGATTCTCTCTATGGCATCAACTAGTCTCGTTCTTCTTCGAATTTCTGCGTTCGGTATTCTGTCTCTTAGGGATAAACCCAGCAATTGTCTTCCCATGGCACGTTGAGCTACTCTTATTTGTAATATCACATCTTCTTGTTTTTTCTATAAACATATATTAAGCCAATCACAAGTTAGGTTACTTCTTGGTCTAGCCAAATATAACTACTAAACATCAGGTAGGCATGAAATAAAATGTAACTTCTGTCATTCTGACGATGATATTGATTTATCGAAACAATTGTCAATTTTTTAGAATTTTCAATAACTTGTATTATATTGTGGAATTAACTAGAGACCTTGAGTTTCATTTAAAAACACTAATATGAGCATATTTCACGAAGTAAGGGTCGAGACAGTCAATTTCATTTACTCTTATTTTAGTTGCTTGTTTTTTGGTTAGAGTTAGGGTCTCTGCACCGTATGTTAACACAAGTAAAACACACTGGTCGAAAACTTTTCTTTTTAGACATATGGGCAGTGAGGATTTTAGGATATGTCTTAGCTTTCCGAAAGTAGACCGTGCTAATCCTATTCTTCTTCCCAGTTCTCTTACCTGATTATCTCTGGTTATGCTTACCTCGTGACCCAAGTACTTATTGGACGTTGTTTTTTGGACTTGATTTCCTTCCAAATATATACCTCCTGCCAATACGAGATTTGTCATCACTTGCGTTTTTGAGATGTTTATTTTGAGACCCATTTTCTTTGAAATATTCTGTAACAGTCTCAACATGGTTTCCGCCTTGCGAATATCATCCGCTATCAAGACTATATCATCTGCGAATCTTAAGTGACATAGGTTTTCACCGTCTATGTTTATTCCTAACCCATCCCAATCTATTTGCTTACACATGTATTGCAGTAGTGTGGTGAATAACTTTGGCGAGATTGTGTCGCCTTGTCGAACACCTCTCTTTATTTTAAACTTTTTGGTATGTTCATGAAGACTTACGCAGGCAGTGTCTTTTTCATATATGTGTTCTATCTATTCGACAATCAGCTAATGCTCGAAGCATTTCTTTTTGATATATTACATACTACATATTGTATTAGTTGAATCTTAATCGAAAAATATGGAAAGTAAGTACTTTCATACTAGCCAATTATCAAGTCATTTATCTATGAACATTTTGTTTCAGATAGAGAAATGTCCGAATTTATTATAATCAACAACACCGACAATTTCCTTTCCATTTAAAGCCTACGGAGACTATAGCAACAGCATCACAGATTTCAAGGTAATGTAGAGAAAACACATATGCAACAGATATCGGTGGCATAACCTATGTGTGAACCAGGGAAAATACTCTAAAACTATTAGATTTATATAGGAAATACAGAAGTCAAGTTGGTACATTCCAAATTAGAAATTTCAAGAAAATGAGGGAAATAATCTCTTTAGAACTAAAAAAATATAATCTTATTGTATCCCTGTCCAATTGTGAGGATAAGTGGAGAGTCCTCAAAAGAAATTACAAAAAATACATTGATAAAAAAATCAAACTAGTGGTGGCAGGCCATATTTTGAATTTGTAGATGAGATGGAGGATATTTTGGGAAAGAAAAAAAAATATTAAGCCCACTGTGGTTCTCTTCACTCATACTATAAGTCAGCTACCAACTAAAGAAGCCGAGATAGAAGCTGAATGCTAAACATTGAAGGGACTACAAAAGAATCAATAGGGCCAGTATTTAAAAATGAAAAAAATAAGCCTTTAGCCAAAAAGCCAAGAATGAGAAATTCCCATGGAATCATGGAAAAAATTAGAAAATACACAGAAGATAGACACAAAGAGAAGAAGAATTTTGAAACAATAAAATTTGAGAAGTTGTATCACCTAGAAGTAGATAAGCATAAACTAAAAAGAGAAAATAATGATATACTGAGAGAAAACAATGATCTCCTGAGGGACAGAAATGATTTAATTAAAAAAACTTTGGGAGGAAAAATTAACAATAAGACTTTTTTTTAAATTGTATAAATTCTTGATATTTAAGCTAATGAAATGCATTTCTGAATAATTGAATTACAAATTGGTTACTGAATATAGCTGGATATTCTACAGATAGGTACTTAACATTTTTCATTTAATATGCCAAAGAATTTGTTTTTAGTTTTAGCCACCATACCCGATTTAAAAAAATAAGCTATACTACCTGACCTGTCATATATCTCCTGAAACTACATGAAAATGAATATTTCAATTTGTCCAAACTATAGAAAAACAAATTCAAAATTTGTCACTTTATTTGTCAAAAAAATACTTGTTGAATACAATATTTACTAAGTAATGAGTAATTTATGAGCACATAATAAAGTGAGTTTATTACAAGGAAGTCATGCGATTCAATAAAAAACATAATTAATTCATTTGTTAATTATCAGCTGCTTCAGTTCGCATTTGAAGCCCGTCACGATCATCTTCAGCTGGCAGATTATAGTTGTATTCTTGAAGAACAACATGCTCTATTGAAATTGGCAATATCTTCATTTTTTCTAAGCTGTACATGGTGGAGATGCAGAATTTTTTGTTTAAGCAAAATCAAATCAATGCTCCACGATATAAGGAGTCTTTGCCAATCTTACATTATAATTTTGTTGTATTCTAGTTAGAGCTCTTTGTCTTTGTATGGGGTTAATAAGTGCCCTAAACGAGGGTATCCACTATCACCCAGAAAATAATTTTTGTGGCATTTTTGTGAAAGGGGTTCAGAAAGTGGAGAAACTTGAAAAATACTGCTGTCATGGACAGATCCAGGAAATCCAACTACAACATCCCATATTTAACTTTGGTGATCACATACAACCTGTAACTACAGTGCAAATATAGATACCAAATAAAAATATCAATAACGTATGATTAAGGAAACAAATACCTACCTTGAATAAAATCTTTTTCCGTTAATATAAGAATCGGGATCTTTCTGAAGTTTGTCGATTCTAATATGGCTTCCATCTATTGCGCCTATAACTCTTGAAAATCCATTGGCTGAAAACTGTTTCCTTATGTGCAATTGCTATTCAGCTGTTGGCCAGGTTATGATATTAGGAGACAGATTGCTCAAAAAGTAAGTTGTTCTCTTCACAACCTTCCTCTATGTGCAATGCCAAATTGGTTAGCAACATCTCTATGGGATGCCGATTCATGTCCAGCAAACAACTCAATTCACCAAACTCATTACTCTGGTAAAATAAATACTCTAACTGCTCTAATATTTCTGCTATTTTATTTGCAATTCGTCGACTTACTCGAAAGTGTTCAATGAACTACATTTCATTATACTGCGGTACAGTTACCTCTAAATAGTCCTCATTTTTATGTTTCAGCTCGTTAAATCTTCCGAATAACTCTTCGTCACTGGACTAAAAATAAAAATCTTACATTAACACAAATAATGCTTACTAAGAAACACAGATCAATAAAGAGATGTGATAGACTGAGGCATACAAACTGCTTCTAAACTATCATATTTGTTTCTATTTATTTTGTATCTATAGTTAAGAGAAAACTTGTTGGTTTTGAACCATAAACATAATAGATATTTTCAACTCACCATTTTCCACGGAAACCTCATATCAAACAACAAAATTATACATAATTCAAATCACCAATAACCATAAATTTAGACTAGTACAAGTTCCAAATAAAACAAATATACATACAAAACCTTCCACAAAATCAAAATACTAATTTAGGTTAGCTTGAAACAAAACAAAACATTTCGAACTACTGCAACTAATGCAAATGCGCAGGTCTCCAATTCAAAATTTCTTAAGAGTCCCCGGATTTTTCTGACTGTCAGAAATTGGTTTCCAACTACAATATTTTGCTCTGCGAACGCCTGATTGTTTGTCAGCAGTTAGGAATTTTCATTCTGCGAACGCCAAAAGACGAGTGCTCAGGCGTCGGACAGTTTCTGATAGTTTCTGACTGCTCTGCGAACAAAGCTATTATCATTTCAAGCAGCTGGCGATAAAATCTTAAAGCATTATAATAAAACAACTGAATATATTGTGTAGTTTTAATATTGGATCCGTGAACAATTTGAGCAAATATATAAAAGTGCTTACTACTGTGTAAATAACGAAGAATTGGATAACAATGAATTTAATAGTTGTACTGACACTGACGGCATTGACGCCGAAATCAATGAATTCGATATAGATTTTTTGAGTTTGCACAAAATATCGCCAACTAGGGATATTAATAATATTATAACTTGACGATATGAAATTGATAAATACACACCACGGATTGAAGGCTCTGAAGAGATTCTTAATTGGTGGCGATGTCACGAGAATGCTTTCCCGAATTAGCTAAAATGGCAAACTATTTTTGGTCCATTCCTGCAACCTCTGCACCTATCGAAAAATATTTTTCGCGAGCCTCCCTTACTGTTACCAAATTACGTAACAGATTAATAGGCGAGCGGGACGCACCCCCAAATTGACCTTACAGTGACCATGTAAGTACTAATCGCTAAGACCACTTTTACTTTATGTTTTCGGGGTCGCTGAATACGAATATGAAATTATTTTTACGATAAAATTGGGGGAACATGGAAAAAAACGGCAATTTCGGGTAGAATTGAGACAATTGAATTTGGCGTTTTTCTGTATTCATCTCGCTATATCTTCCACATTTATCAATGTATCATTATGAAATTCTTTATGACTATTGCGTATCTAAAGATCCAAACAACAAGCCTACTCCGAAAATTCTGCGACAATTAATACTTGAACAGTAAATTTACAATTGTTTACTTTTACGTGTTCCGAGTTTTGTCGTACAAATGCAAAAGTTGTATTACGAAATTACGAATTTCTAAAAACTAGTTATTCAGTATTAAAATGTAATACCTAAAGAAGTTTTTGGGAAAGTTTCAGATCTACATATTAAAAAGAAAAAAATATATGCTATTTCAAAGTCGAGCGTCGTGTGCGGCTGCACGGCGTGCTATAGCACGAGCAGCGACTATCCGAGTCGGAACTTAACATGCGTCCGAAATACGGTTTTAATATATGAATTAAAATAAAAACCATTAAAATATCTTAAAAATCTTCATTTATTTCATCTGTATTTACCATCACTTCTTTATTTACACATATATCATTACAACTACAAACATCACAGCATTTCAAATTAGATTGTCTACAAGGGCAAACGTCAGTTTCGCAAGCATTTTTGCCAGTGCACGAACAAAAGTACTGTTGTAGTATTTCCATAGCAGTGGGTCCATCGTAATAATCGAAACTAATTCTACCTGTTTCTACCACCCAGCCAAACTTTGTCACATCTTTGGAAATGATTAGAGGTTCGATTGCTTGTTTCCACTCATTGATTTGCCAAAGATCTCTTAAAATGTGTTTATGCATCGCGGGTTCAGATGGAGGAAGTCTTGCGATTTCAGAGTTCTTTTCGATAGTTAAATGATATCTTAATGAATTTATATCGTTACGTGTACCTTTTGACTTTTTCTTTGGATCGTACAAATAAGATGAATGTACTGACGACTTCTTGAGCAACATGTATGTCTAAGTCGGTTATTGTAGCTAAATTAGTCAATTATTCGTAATGCTGCATTCACCTTGATCTTGCCTATGTAATTTAACGATGAATTAGTATCACAGCCTATTAGAGCGTGTGCAGCTAACAACGACGAACAGATATTTTTTCCTAATTTTTGTGCTAAACTATGAATAGGTATATACCTTCTGAAATCAGTGCGTACGGATATTTTTCCCGTGAAAAACCATAGCTGAGGTCTCTTCTCGAAACTTGCAAAATGAAATAGTAGTAATAAAAAAACGTCTGTATCGTGAAATTCTACAATTGTTAACTGGTTTTCACTCATTCTGCGTTGAATACGTTGTACATGAAATATTAAGCGAGTATCAGCATCTATGTGCTATAGCGCGCCGTGCGGCCGCACGCTACGCTCGACTTTGAAATAGCATATCTTTTTTTCTTTTCAATATTTAGATCTGAAACTTCACCAAAAACTTCTTTAGGTATTGCATCATAATACTGGATAATTAGTTTTTGGAAATTCGAAACTTCGTAACACAACTTTTGCATTTGTACGACAAAACTCGGAACACGTAAAAGTAAACAATTGTAAATTTACTGTTCAAGTAATCATTGTCGCAAAATTCTCGGAGTAGGCTTGTTGTTTATATCTTTAGATACGTAATAGTCATAAAAAATTTCATTATGATACATTGATAAATGTGGAAGATATAGCGAGATGAACACAGAAAAACGCCAAATTCAATTGTCTCAATTTTACCCGAAATTGCCGTTTTTTTTCATGTTCCCCCAATTTCATCGTAAAAATAATTTCATATTCGTATTCAGCGACCCCGAAAACATAAAGTATAAAGTGGTCTTGGCGATTAGTACTGCGTGGTCACATACTGCTATTTCTAAGCGACTTTCTGGGGGTGTCCCGCTCGCCTATAAATGACAAATCCATAAGGTGCTTGATGTGCCTAAATAGTTGGGTAGGACAAGAACTATTTTAGATGTCGGGAAAGACTGTCTTTGTTCCTTTGAGTAATTAGAATTAGAAAAAACTCTTTTCTATCTTTAAGTTATTCATTATATATGCTTCGTTTGGTTTTTAGAATTATTATTTATTTTCTTGTTTTATTTATTGTTGTTTTATTTTTCTGCGTTTCATTCTAAAGTCATGTTGTATTTTTATAATAATATATTGTTTTTTATATTCATGTTCATTATATAAGTTGTGTAAAAAAACTTGTTCTTATTCTTGACTTCCTTTTTCCTTTACCGAATTATCGAATTATGAAGACGCAATAACGATTTCATTATTATTCATTTAATATATCATTGCAAACCATGTGAGAAACCAGTTCAATATTCAGATAAAATAATGTTTGTTAAATAAATATTATTTATTGGAGTTATAATAATTTGGTATAATTAATTTTTATAATAATCGTGAATGTAATATTTCTCATACATGCAAGTATACGAGTATATATTTGAGCATGTTATGTATATTTCTTGTACTGATATAGAAATAAATCATAGGATAGAAATAAATGTAGATCGATAATGATAAGGTTTTATACCTAAATCTGTACTCCTTTTTGAGAGTTTCCTCTCCTATTCAACGCATATCCTAAGACTTGCCTTATAGAAATTTTTTGGAAGATATTCGACAAGAAAACTGGTAATTAAGCATAAAACCTTTTTTTCAACGCACTTTCTAAGAACTTCCGTAGAGAACATTAAATAGATTATCTAGTTACTTTAAAAAATGTGATTACATTGTTAACAGTTATTACCTTCAAAAGCTTGGCTTGAAAAAGCTTGGTGGTTCAAGCTTTTTTCAAAAAAAAAGCTTGACTTGGCTTGAGAAAAAATGGCTAGGCTTGGCTTGGTTTTTTTAAAAGCTTGGCTTGATTTCAAGCCAAGCTCAAGCCAAGCTTTCTAAAACTAAGCCAAGCCTGTGAATCTCTAATGAATTCCCTTTTTCAATCTCGTATTCATTGAAAGAAACCCCATTACATTAAAAATGAACCAAACCCCTACTGCTAACAAACCCTTCCAAATATTATAAATAGATACATTCACGATGGAACTGAATAAATGTTTCATAATTATCGACACTTTTTGTAAATATGCCCAGGCATACCACCTGCCCTCCTTGTCCAGTACTGATATGGTTAACAACCTTGTAACCTTCTTTTTCCACCATGGTGTACCCGAACAAATTTTCAGTGACTATGGCACTGAATTTAAAAATTCCGGTATTTCAGAACTCTTAAGTCTTCATAAAATGAAAATTCATTTCTGCCGTCCAGACCACCCTCAATCACAAGGTTCTATCGAAAGGTTTCATCCAAACATTATCGAACACATTTGGCTATTAAATACGAGAGGTTTCCTTAAAACACCCATCACAGTAAAAATGGTCTATGCCGTTCTCGCATATAATAATTCCATACATTCCATCACAAAGCTAAAACCTATTGATGTTATTAATGGCCACCTAAATACTAATGATCCATTAAACCTAGAAATAGATAAAATACTCCTAAATGACTATATAAATGATCACAAAGAAAGGTCCAAAATAGTTTTCTCAAAATTAAATGAAAACTTGATAAAAGAAAAAGAAAAATGAATCGAAAAAATTAATAACTGCGATGAATCCCAAATATTTAAAGAGGATCAAAATGTTTATTAAATATATAAGAGACAAAAACAAGCAAATAAGTTTAAAAAGTCAACAAAAATTAAAAAGTTAAATCGACAGAAAAAAAAACAATTATCGCTGATTCTCAAAATGAAATTCATGTGGATAATCTTAAACGCCCATTAAAAACTACATATGAATTCTAAAACTAAAATAATTTAAACTATTTCAGATCTATGGGACTTTCCCAAAGAAAAATAACCATGAAAAATATAAGGAACAATTTTGGACTTATCCCATTGAAATTAGGGCCCGCAAAAATTAAAGAAAGTAATTTCAATCTTATTCATTATTTTGATCTGAATCCAATCGTTAATGAAGTCAGAAAATTAAATTCCCATTCGAAAGCTCTAAAATATCAAATTTCTAAAAACTTAAATTAATCACATGAAGTTTCAAACTACCTGCGTTTCTCAGAAGAAAAAGTTCAAAATAAATTACTCGAAATAATACCGTTGTCTCATAGATCAAAAAGGGGAGTTATTAATGATTTAGGATCTATTTTTAAGAGTATAACTGGAAATTTAGACGCAAGTAACGGAGAAAGATACGAACAAATAATCAGAAAACTTCAAGAAAACCACAATCAATCAACCAATAATAGAAAAATACAAAATTCTCTTTCTATAACATTATTAAGTAAATTTAACTTCACAATAAATAAGTCATAAGAAAACATTTTTGGAATCAAAATTAAAACAAATTGCATCAATTGTTGAAGGAAGCGTCTATCGAGAAAATGCGATGTTCATCAAGATACTATTAACCAAATTATTAATATGCTGGAAATAATAATCTTAATATTACAAGGTATTGAAACATCAATTACATTTTCGAAGCTAGGAGTATGTATCCAAGTATAATAAAAACAAATGACTTTTATAATGAATTATATCAACTACAAAAAAGTTTATAAGATGGTCAGTTACCTATAGAAGTAACTTTGCAAAACATATTGCTATTTGAAAAATTCATAAAAATTAACTGTTATATATTAAATACTTATATATTACAGATTCCAATAACGAATTCTCAGAATTTTAATTATTATCATTTGTACCCTATCCCCATTAGAAAAGAAGGTCAATTTAAAGCAATTATCCCAAATAAAATATATCTAACAAAAAATAACGTTGAATATGCATCCATGAGCAAACCTTGTCTGGGACTGTATCCGTCTACACTACATCTCTGCGATTACACCGACCTCCAAAATGTTAAAGATGAAAATCCGTGCGAAGTGGAACTACTAAATATAAAAAAACACCTCCACTTGCCAACAATCACCATCACCAAAACGTTTTTTCAACGTCTGGACAACACCAACCAATGGATTGCAGCTTTTCCATTTCAAGAAACCATTATACTGACATGTCACGATCAAGCCGAACAAATAACAGTCAAAGATACATATCTTATACAAATACCATATGGATGTCACCAAAACCGTAAACCGAAAGGACATCCAAATCTCAAGCCAACCCAACTTGTTTCCTGAACTAGAAGTCAAAGCTATGGAAATACAAAACATTCCTACCAGTATTCAACTGCAAGATATCAACCTGGATAACCCGAACCAAATTACAACCAAAATTATCGAAAACGATCCAGAGTTAAAAATTCAGAAAATACACCACACTCCCAGCATAAGTACAATTATAATTCATTGTCTATTGGTTATACTAGGAGGATTGTTAGAAAACTATCGACCCAATTCAAATTTAACCCCATGGAACCTCCAACGTTAGCAGAGTCTCATATCATCATAGTCATGCAAACTGTTATTTCTGCATTTTTATACTTATTAGAATTATATATTTTGTTGCTCAGTTCTTTGTCAATCATTCACTTGTAAACTTAAAAATATCTAATAAAATTAGTTAGTTGTGTGAATATAGTTTATAAAAAAGCAATTTCGAGTATCGATTATATTTCTCGCGGTTTGAAATTTACTGTCAACTTTTCCTTCTATCAACAAATTATTTGTTTGTCAGTGATTCATAAATTACATGTAACTACAGTTAAATTTGCATTATTGTAGACATACGATTTAAAAATAATTTTATTAATGTGAATCAATGTAAATACATATTTAAACGTAATTTTCAATTCTTATAAACTAAACATTTTTCGATATTGTCAAATTTAAATGTACTTTACTCTTGAGTTACACTCATATTTTTTGACAAACCTCGTATACGACTAAAAAATGTATGACTGCATTTTATGTTTTAGATAATGCAGAACTTTTTATAAAGAATAACTTTTTTTCCTAAAATTAATAATGAAAATGTTTTCCATATGATTCCAACTTAGGTGGACATATTGTAAAAATTGAATAGATGAGGCTTTTACTTGATGAAGATCCATACTGAACGATGAAATAAAACAATATAGTTTGTTTAAATCTTCATATATTTGAACTAATGTTCAATTTAAACTTGTTGACGCGTTTCACTAACACAGTAGCTTTGTCAAAACGAATGAAGGTAAAATATAAAAATGTCTTAATATATACAGTGTATATATTAAGACATTTTTATATTTTACCTTCATTCGTTTTGACAAAGCTACTGTGTTAGTGAAACGCGTCAACAAGTTTAAATTGAACATTAGTTCAAATATATGAAGATTTAAACAAACTATATTGTTTTATTTCATCGGACATATTGTATATTTCAACAATTTGGACTAGTGTTTTAAATAAATGAGATGGACACTCATTATAGACGATTATCAATCATTTTTATTAGTTAGTAAGGTGAAAATTATAAAAATTCTGAAAACACCTGGAACCACTTTCTTTACAAATTACATGCTAAACATGTCGATAATATATCCCAATCTAGAGTCGTCAAGAGCAAGTATAAGAAAAAATATCCTATTTTGGTGGAATCGTGGAAAAAAATCACCTCTCTATTCTAAAATTTTTTTTCAACAACGCCAATAAACACGAACCCTACCAAGAAAATGGGAAAGAATTACTACCAGCGTGTCATAAACGCTGAAAGGTGTTTCTCTATCACAAAAGCCACATTGGTGTTTATGTCTTGTGCTAAAGTTCTTTTTGCGATTATTTGCAATTGGGTATATATCGATTCTCCATAAATCACAGGGTAAAGTGTCAAATGAGAAGAGAAAGAGAAATTTAATTACGACACCTAACAAAATAAGTAATTTATAATGTTGGAAGTATTACAGGTTACATAATAACGGTGATACTCATAAGTAAAACAAACGCCTTAACATGATTAATGGTTTCATACATACATCAAAATACATCCTGATAATAATATTCACTCTATGTAAAGAATAGATTGATTAGTCTGGAGAATTTATTGTATTATGTTGAATGCATGACAGTTAGGAAATGCGTCAAGTTTTGGAATTTAATCTTGCTAATTTGGATTTAAAAATTATGGAAGCCTCATTATCGAATTGTACAAGTGACTCCAATTTAGTGATACTCGATATTTGTTTTCAATTGAATTACTGCAATAATTTCCATTCAAAATTCCAGAAAAGAGAGTTTAATTTGTAATGACAAGTACAAGGGGAGTTAGTATCAAGATTTATCTTCAAGGGCTCAAATATTCGATTGAAAAATCGACGATAAGGTCAGCCTCAGTAGAATGGCTAAGTATTTCACATACGAGGTGTGGCTAACAATTTCTGTTCATCACCAATTGAAGTTAGTTTTATCGTCTTTGATACACTCCTTTCAGCTTCTGTTAGCTGGTTGAAAACCTCCATCGATTCATCACAAGCAATTACCTTATCTTAAAAATCTGGATCTGTGGTGATGTTGATAAGGACGTCAGTACAAATGTTCTGTGAAGAATTTCGGCACCACTTTTGCGCAAACCTTTCCGCAGAATATGTCGAACACTAACTTTGTCAACTTCTGTCATTTCAGCAAGCCCTGAGATGCTCAAAAGAAGATAAATGCGGATTAATGTACCAATTTTTTTGCAATGAAATTTACTGTCTCTACCCTTAATTCGTGGAATCTACTGATATTATTGAAAAATTAACTGTTTCTAGATAATTCCACAGTATATTGTAAAAATTTTAGAAAATTCTAAGAAATTGACAACTGTTTCGATATTGAATATCATCGTCAGAATGACAGAAGTTACATTTCATTTGATACCTAACTGATGTTTATTAATTATTTTTGGCTAGACCAAGAAATAACCTACCTTGTAATTGAACGGCAGCACTTACCAATGAAGTGAAATTATATTTGAATTTTAGAGATATCTAGACATTGTTATGAAAAAATAAAGCATATTTTTTGTGCAGGAACTTCAAAATTATTTTATAACCATCTATTTCAAAAAATATGTCATTATGACATACTAGCTACCTACATATGTTTGAAGTTCCTACACGCGGAATTATAAATTAGTCTAGCCACTAAAAGGACTAGAACCAATTTCGTTTATTAAAGTAAGGAATCGTATTCCCATATTTTCCAAAATAGCGGTGGTATTCAGCCCTCTTAATTGAAAAACGCAGAAGATGTTTTCCGTAGTTGGATTTATCTTGTTGTTTTAATCTGTATGCCCGTAAATGTTCACTGTATCTGATTTCAAAATTTCTAAGGGTTTGACCCAAATAGACAGCATTACATTCTGGACATTTAAGTTTATATATACTAGACTTCTTTAATGGGGATATTTTGGTTTTTACATTTAATAATTTTGTACTCACATCACTTCTCTTTTAAAATCAATTGTTATCTTTGTTGCTCAAGATATTATCTTTAAAATTTCATTAGAAATATTATCTGATATGTGATGGTTTTATAAATTTTCATTTCTTCAGTTTGTTTAGAAAATATTAGTTGTAATGTCACGTTTTCTTCCTTCTTATTAATTAATTTATTTATCATATGTAATGGATAATCATTGGATGTTGTTATTTATTTTATTGTATTAATCTCTCCATCAAAATTATATTTGTTCATAGGAATTGAAAATGCTCTATGTATCATTGAATTATATGCTGCTAATTTATGTGACATGGGATGATTGGAATTATATGGTATAGTGTGTGTTGGTTTCCAATAAAATGAATAATCAAGTACATTATTAACTCTTTGTATTTTTATATCAAGAAAATTGATTGAGTTATAATGTAAATTCAATTTTTAGGCCTCAAAGGCCCAAGCCTAAAAAGGAATTACAATGCATTTAAAAATTTTCTTCCTCTATATGTTTTACTAGCAGTCTCCATTTTTGTCTGTCATCCGCCATCTCCCTCCATCTTTCCACTCCCCTTTTCTTCAGATCCGTCGTGACTGCCTGTAACCATTTCTTCTTCGGTCTGCCCTTTCGCCGTTTACCCCCTCTCGCTTCGAAAATAACTCTACTGGGATGTCTTTCTCCTGCCATTCTGCTGACATACCCCAGCCATCTTATCCTCTGTGCCTTTATATGATGAACTATGTCCGGATATCCATAAGTTTCCGCCACATCCTTATTTGTTAGTCTTCTCCAAGCTCCATCTTCTAGCTTTTTGGCTCCAAATATTTTTCTGAGTATTCTTCTTTCCCATATTCCAATTTTATTTTAATTCTTTTGTGTAAGTATCCAGGATTCGCCACCGTATAGTACTGTTGGCCTAATTATCGTTCTGTATATTCTTATCTTCGCTTTTTTGGAGAGTACTTTTGATTTCAATATATTACTGAGGGCTCCCACTGTTCTGCTTCCTTTAGAAAGCCTCTTATCTATTTCGTCGTTTTTATTATCAATTGTTACCCCTAGGTAATCAAAACTGTCAAATTTCTCGAAGTTATATACCTGGTTGTCTGTTCTGGAGGTTACCTCTTTTATTCCATCAATTGTATGATTTTTCATCTCCATATATTTAGTTTTAGCTGTGTTTATTATTAGGCCATACGTCTTCGCTGTATCTACAAATTTATTCAGTACTACTTGCAGCTCCCTTTTCGATCTAGTTATCAAAGTCACATCATCGGCATATGCAATTACCTGATGTCTGCAATGGTATATCATTCCTTTAGTATTCAGGCCAGCTTTCTTCAAAATATCTCCCTGTTTCAGTTCTTGTCTTGAAGTAAAGCTTTTCGATAAACTTCCTTCTACCAAAACTTTCGATGCTGTTCTATGCAGAGTTAGTCTTATCAAATTCACCAGTTTTAGTGGAACTCCGAGATTTCCTAAAGATTCCTACAATTTTGATCTTATGATGGAGTCATAAGCCTGCTTGAAGTCGATAAAAAGTAAGTGTAGTCCTAATTTTTGTTCATAGCTATTATTTTGTATAATTTTTAGCGTGAAAATCTGGTCTGCTGTTCCTCTTCCTTGTCTGAAACCTCCTTGGTATTCTCTAATTTCCTTGTTATATATTTCTGTGAGTCTAGTGTGAATAACTCTGGCTAATACCTTATAAGTCACGTCTAATAAAAATCGTCCACTATAATTCTCACAATACGTTTTCTCTCCCTTTTTCAAAATCGGGCAGTAATTCCATTGTTCCAAGCATTCGGTATCTGTTCATTTCTCCAAATGATTCTTATTAAGTTGCATGTCCTCTACTGTAATATAGCTCCACCTGTTTTTAGTACTTCAGCTGTTATTCCATTTTCCCCTCTACTTCTATTATTCTTTTGATTGTTTATTTCTTCCAGTATTCCGTCGCCTAATGGTTCTTCTACTTCTCCGGGTTCACCATACTCTACATTGTCATCTTCCAGTTCAGTCTGTACCCTTCCACTATTCAGCAACTTTTCGAAATGTTCGGCCCATCTGTCTAATTGTCCTTGTGGATCTGTTAAAATTTGTCCTTGTTTATTACTACAGGAATCAATAGCTTTATATCCTTTTCCATGCGTTTTCTTTACCTACTGATAGAAATTTCTGATTTCTTTGTTTTTATAATGCTCCTTGATTATCTCTAACTTTTGTTCCATATTCATCCTCTTTTTATGCCGGCACACTTTTTTGGCTTTTCTTCTTGTTTCCTCAGTACGTTCAACCGTGCTCTGTTTCTGTGATCTAATATCTTTTTACAATCATCATCAAACCAATCCTTGTTATTTCTATGTGTTGGTTGTCCTACGCTACTTTGCAAGGATTTATTGATTGATATATATTCGAACTATCTACAAAAACTAGCCTTTAATTTTGTGGTTTATCAAGCAATTGAGGTTCCATTTATAGTTATTTCAGATGGGTACAGGGCCGAATTAAGATTTTCCAAATATCAGAAATAATGGAAGCCGATACCAAAAACCACACCAATTCACAAACTACCATGCAGAATCAAACCAGAAACTACTCATCTGTCGTAAGCCAACCAGCCACGCCGATATTTCCGTCTGAATCTCAAGTAATCGTATTTAGCTCCATCAATGGCATAAAACTTCATGAATATATATTAGTCACAGGACATTTAGTCAAACCATAAAATATTTTCTTCTGTTCTCGAATATCACACAAAAGAATATGTATGTATTTGAGCAATGCAAATATAGTCGATGAATTTCTTCGTCAACATGGAGCAATTACTATTAATAATAAAATCATCAGTGCAGGACGCCTTATTACTCCTTCGGAGCATATAATCCTGTCCAACGCTTCTCCTTCAATACCAAATTCAATTCTGG
The DNA here is from genome assembly GCA_963921935.1 of Galeruca laticollis. Classification (NCBI taxonomy): domain Eukaryota; kingdom Metazoa; phylum Arthropoda; class Insecta; order Coleoptera; family Chrysomelidae; genus Galeruca; species Galeruca laticollis. The sequence goes on along the minus strand of OY998176.1, from coordinate 145,026,672 downwards.
AAAAGAGTGTAATCGATAACAACATAACTTTAGGGTCCCCTATATTCTTTTTGAGAGTCAATATCCCAAATCCCGAATATTCCTATATTTGAGTTTTCGCAGACAAATCAACATATCTGTATTTGACAACCTGATTATCCCTGAATCTATGCTTATCACTTATGAAAATACCCAATACCGGATATATATATATATATATATATATATATATATATATATATATATATATATGAGATTGCCACACCTCCATTAGAAGAGCAGACTGTCTCAACTCGTTTTATTGACAAAGAGGTATCTAAAAAACACTAACCCGAACAAGACGAGATCAATTCAGCAACGATTACTGAAGAAAATCTATAATCTACAAAAATATTTACTAAAGAACCCTCGACTAGCGTAATCACAACAGAAGATGAACCGCAAGCACAATTTGTAGAACCAATTGCTCCAAGTAAAACTCATCAACACCTCGATAAAAACCGCTATCATTAGAAACCTCTCTTGAAGAACACCTATTACCTGCCAAGAATTTTATCGAAAAGCACTCTAGCATGTATTGCTTAAATTATCCTCAGTTCAACGATTTTATAGAAAATGTCCAAGGTAACAAAGACTCGTTAAGTGTAGCTCACCTATATACATCTGATATCGACACACAAGCTATTTTAATGATTAAAGTTTATCCATTTCTTACTGACACAATATATAAATCTCATTTCACAAAAATATGAAAAAGAATAATGAATCTCCTCATAGCACAAGAAAACAGAGGTCACACCCCTATATCGGATACTGATAGTGACATATAATCACAATAAACTTATTAATATCATTTTCAACGCTATAAACAAAATTTTCTCACTTTTACAGTGGAATTCAAACGGAGTCATAGCTAGATTAGAAAGGTTAAAACTTCTTTTGTCTGAACAACATACAAAAATCATGTGCTTAAAAGAAACAAATTTTAAAGACGTATATAAATTACGCAATTTTCCTGCCTTCCATAAAAATAGAACTAATGCGCTTATAGCAAGTGGGGGAATAGTAACAAACATTGCAAATTCAATTGTTGCAAACGAATTTAATATTGTTTCTGAATTGGAAGTTGTTGTTGTTGTCGAAATTCAACTGCCGATGAAAATATATGGCTGTAACATATATGTTCCTACAAATTTCAACCTAATTTATAAACAAATAAACGATCTATTAAATCAAATACCCAAACCTAGACTCATAGTAGGTGATTTCAACAGCCATCATGTAATTTGGGGCTACGATTATACACAATCACGAGGACATATTATCGAAAATGTAATTGATGATAATAACTCAACTCTTCTCAATAATGGTAAGAAAACATGATTTAATGTTGAGTCTGGAACGTCCATCGCAATTGATGTATCAATATGTGATCCAAAACTAACAAGTCGTATAACATTTGAAGTTCTTCCTGATCTCTATGACAGCGATTATTTTCCAATAGTATTAGACAGCAACGATACACAAATCAATGCTAAGACAACGCCCAGGTGTAAATTGGAAAAAGCTAATTGGAATCTATATTCAACTTTGAACCAATAAAGAATTAAATTAAATGAGAACCTGGAATCACTTAATGAAATAGTTATTATCAATCGGCAAAACAGAACCAATGAGACACAAATTACCTGTTCCATGATGGAGTTCAGACTATCAGATAGCCATAAGAGATTCAAAAAGTGCTTTATACAGATACAAAAGACACAAAACTAAAGAAAACCTTCTAAACTTTAAGCGATTGAAAGTGAGAGCCAGATGGACTGTTTAAAAAACAAAAAGAGAGTCCTGGAAGGAGTATTTATCCACAATTAACAGCTCCAACCCACTGACTAATCTCTTGAATAAAATCAAAAGGATTATCGAATCAAATATAAATCCTAGATTCCGTACATAACATATGAGATGTCAAACACGATGGCATTATACTATGAAGAATAGACCAAAGATTCAATGTATTCTGAATAATTTAGAGCCATAAAATCGGTGGAAGAGAGCAGATGCCTTGAAATTAATGATGAATGTGATGATCCAATTAATAACCCAATAACCTTAAAAGACCCGGAGTACACACTAACGGGGATTAAAAATTAATCCCCTGGCACTGATGACATTCCTGGAACTTTTTTGAAAAATCTACCAATTAGTGGCAAAGACACATTACTCAAGATCTTTAACAAAGTTTTTATTAGTGGTCTTTTTTCTACTCTCTGAAAGGAAGCAACTGTGATCCCAGTCATAAAAGTCTCAAAACCAAAATATGAGCCACAGTCATATCGTCCCATCTCCCGGACTTGCACGGTGTGCAAGGTTTTGGGAAAAATTCTCAACAATCGACTTCTATAGTTCCTGGAAATGCATAATACGATTTCTCCAAATCAAAGTGGTTTCAGAAAAAATCGTTCAACTGCAGACAATCTAGTAGATTTAGAAAAAACAGTACATGAAAGTTTTGCAAATGGTTAAGTAACTGTAGCTGCTGGATTTGATATAGATAAAGCTTACGATACTGTTTGGAAATACAATATTTTAAAGAAGCCTCTCTCCTGGTGGCCTGTTGGAAGAATTTTGAAATTTGTATTAGGTAGAACTTTTAGAATAAAAGTAAACGCAGCTATATCCAATAGATATTGCCAAAATAACGAAATCCCTCAAGGATCCGTAATTAGCGCCACATTTTTTCTTGCAGCAATTGATAACATTTTTGGAACGGTTTCGTTACCAGTACATGCAATACTGTATGCAGATGACTTAATTTTATTCACAAGTGGAAGAAACATACAATCCATAGAAAGAAATATGCAAGAATCTATCAACAAAGTAGGGACATGGATGAATCAAACTGGCGTTTTCTCCACGAAAGTCAAAGTTCATGGTTTTTTTCCAATAAAAAAGAAACCTAGTGCCATATCTTCAATGCTTTTCAACATTCCTCTTCAAATGGAATCGTAAATAAAATATTTGGGAATGCTTTTCGATAAAAGGCTGAATTGGAACGCCAACATAAAGCAATTAAGGAAATCACGTCTTAGTATAATAAATTTAATAAAAGTTTTGGGAAACCATCAATGGGGATCAGATGCACATACACTTATCCTGCTATATCGCACATTAGTAAGGTCTCGCTTAAACTATGGATCTATAGTATACGCATCTGCAACTAAATCATCCTTAAAGTTACTAGATACTGTCCACAATAAATGTGTTCGAATTTCTTTAGGAGCTTAACCCACCAGTCCAGTTGAAAGCTTACTATGTGAAGCTGGAGATCCACCACTTAAAATAAGAAGAGAATATCTATGCGTCTAAAGTACTTTTTAACCCAAAAACCCAGTCTATCACGATGTATTTTCCAATCACTTCAGAAGTGCATTTCTTCTAAAACCACATTTGACTCTCTCTTTCCACCAACGCATGAATATGATCAGCAGTGAAATAGATTAAACTGTCCAAAGGTTGAGGTGCGCTCTCTTGAATACCCTCCCTGGCTACTAAAACCGCATAACTATAATTTCTCGCTAACTTCCTACAACAAACGAGAATCTTCTCATGTACTGATAAGAAAAGAATTTCTAGGAATATCCTCACAATTTGAAGAATTTACACCCATTTACACTGATGCCTCTCAAGATGCGACATCGGCTGATTTGGTTACTGCACACGAGACGCAATATTTTGTTTTACCGCATACGTGGAGCGTTTACGTAGGAGAGCTGTATGCAGTTCTTGAGCAAGCACTCCCATCAAAAGAAATTCAATTCTCATAATAAGAGACTCGTTGAGTGTCCTTCAAAGCATAACTCAAATCTACCCAGATTCGGCGATAGTAACGAACATCAAAGAAAATATTCATTCAATGAAATGCAAAATTATCACCATTTTGTGGGTCCCTTCACATACACAAATTAGAGGTAATGAAACAGCCGACCAAGCAGCCAAAGAAGCTAACCTAAATAATTCCACTATAGTGAATAAACAACTGATTAGTTACAGTGACCTAAAGGATATGTTTAAAATCAACAAGTAATTTGTGGCAAAAATTGTGGAAAAGATCCGAAGCTAAGTTGAAACAAATAAAGCCAGTTATTTCTCCGTGGAAGAACCTCAGTATTACGCGTAGGCACCAAGTAATATTATCACGTCTTAGGATAGAACATACGAGATATACACATCAATATCTGCTGAAGAAAGAAGATGCCCCAATATGTAGTGTGTGTCAAGTGCAAATAAGTGTTAAACATGTTCTTATTCTTCTTCTTATCACGCCCTCTCCTGCCGAAGGTTGGCGATCCAAATGGCAATTGTAGCACTGGAGACTGCAGCACGAAATATTTCTGCAGACGAGCGGTCGAACCATCTCCTTAAGTCCTTTAGCCATGTTCTTATTGAGTGCCCTAAATACAGTAATGAGATAAATGTATGTATGCTGTAAATAATACCTATTTAAATTATAATTATCGTATCAATTTATGCACATTTGCTAATTACCTCAGTTGTTGAAGCAAATAGCACAAATATTTTCTCCATTGAATAAAAAAAAGGTGAATGATTTGGAGACCCTCTATCAAACGCGCTTGAGAAAATATGTGTTTGTTCATTTTTTCGCAGTATACTATCTGATATCTATCGAGTCTACGTAATACAATCTTCATTTTACTTTATTTCCGCCACCTTAGATAATAGAGGTCAAGCTTGGAACAAAAAGCAATATCACATTGTGTTTGATTAGTTATCTATCTCTCCTTTTTCAATAGTATGTACTTTCTCCTCTACCGAATAACGCAAACACTGAAATCACTTCATTTGAAATCATCTATTGTAACGCAATTTCGCAATTTTTCTTATCTTAATTTAAAAGCGGAAGTCTGTGTCAATATAATATATCGTGACTTGCAGCTGATAAGAATAGCGAAGAAAACTACGTTTCAATGCACTCCTGAAGCGATTGAAAACCCTAAAAGCTCTGAATTTGACTGAAAAGTATAGTAGTAGAGATCTGAAAAGTAGAACGAATATTATGTAGGTGAAAATAAACACTTTTTGTTCGTAGGGTGGGTGGATAACGTGCAATATCTGCTCGTTCTATTCAAATACCACAAAAAGAAATTGAGTGATAAGGTAACGACTTTTTAATACCAAAGGAAATTTAGGGAAAGGTGAGAACAATTAAAATGTTCGAGACTCTTGACGCAAATAAGGTCTTTAGTTAGTTTCATCATTCTGTTTGTTGAAAGACGAAGCAGCTAATAGTATATTCTGTGGTATTAAGGACTTGACACTCTATTATAACTTCGAGAGAAATATGACTGAACGTGCTTCCTTGATAGGGCACATTCATCCCTCAGGACAAATATATATATATATATATATATATATATATATATATATATAAAGCATCACGTTAATGGAAAGTATATTATATTCATTGCAAGTGTGTAGTACGAATATATAGGAAGTAATTGTGGAAGCATTTCTTTCCCAATATTCTTGAAAAAAAGAAAAAAAAATACGATAAATCTGATATAAACTCACACTCAATGCTGTAAGTTATTTCTAAAACGATTCAGGATCCTGATTTAAGGAAATTCAATAGCATCTGTGATCCATAAATATGTCTGCAAACGTTTTACAGCTCTAAAATCGATTTACAAAGAATACTCTCTGCGAAATAACAAACCATTTCTGAACTGGATGGCACATGGGATTTAAGCAAAAGTGTCGATGGAAGAATGTGGTAAAACGGCAGTGAAATGGCTGGGAAAGAATAAGTTACGTCGTTGTTTATACGGAACAATATATTATGGAATAAAATAGTAAAAAAAGAGCCGCATTTTCACCAGCAAAAAAATAATTAGTAGGACATGCAAGGAGAATATCGAACCAATAGGGTCAGTGTCAAAAAATTTGGCACAAAATGTCTTTTCGAAGAGTGAAAGTATCGATCAAGAGGTTATTGGTTATTTAAAACTATTAAAATCGTTGACTTTGATCTCCTGAATACTAACTTTAATGATCATCAATTCCTTCAACGAATTTATGAAAACTATGTAAATATTATCACATAAAAACAGCGTACCAGCAATGTGAATTTTTACGAACTATATTATGGAAATTAATGAATATTTGTAATTTTTCATCGCCACTGTATTTGTGGAATGTCAAATTACTTCATCAGTACCCTAAGAGTAATGGATTTGATGTTAGTCGTCTGATACGATACGCTTAAAAGCATTCAACTAAAGAGAATGAAAAAGTTGAATTTTTTGGGATACGCTCCTAACCTAATTTTATTCTCTGCTCAAGAAGCTGCTTAAGTTACATAACTCAAACAATTAGTGAAATTTACTAGTTCTACCCTCACTTTGTGGATTCTACTCATATTACTTTTTCAAATGAAACTAATTGTTTCTAGATAATTCCACAATATATTGAAAAAATTGTAAAAATTCAGTTTCATTTGTGAGACGCCCTCAACAATATCCCATCATAAAATTGGTCACTTGTATACAGTTCGGAGGCTGTATCGTGCTATCCAGCCGCAATTTCTCCAATAATTACCAAAAATGTTGTATATCTGGATTTGTAGGACCCGTTGTACTGGCTCCGGTGAGCTGTATCATGCTAACAAGACATGTTTCACAAAGTACCCGACGACACCAATACGACGACGACAACATACACAAGGGCCGCGATTATTGAAAATCAGGGAGTAGAACAAATGAGAGAAAGCAAGCGTGTCCACGGACTTGGCATGAAAACCGTATTCTTCAACCGAATGACAGTAGAACAGCGCTCCCCAGGGAATAATTTTTACATCTCTTAGGAGTTGTGATAGAATGAGACAGTGAACGCTGTTTCTTGGATTATGTTTTCCTTTATGCTTATGTTTTGGGTGTATGGTTAAGATATTTTAGTCTATTTTCCTACTTGTTCTTCACTTATTTAGATTCGATTGGATTGAGGAGTGTTTATTTGGTAAGGTATATACTTGTATAACATAAGAGCTATTATAACTTAAATTTTTTAACTTCGAACAGATTTTTTGCTCCGGTTTCAGGTAACCTATCGTGTGATATTGATTTGATCTGTTTGGCATTCAGTTTCTGGACATCTTCGATAACCCTTCACTGCAAGATTATATTTTTTTAAATTAACCATGGATATGGCGAATGCTATAATATGGGACCAAATAAATGAGGATGCTGAGGATGCCGGAATACAAAACCAAATAGGTATGGATATGATTCCCAAACAAAACCATTTAGAGCTGTCTGATGAAAAATCCATAGAAATGTTTCGACTAACGAGAGCTTTAACAAGGCAACTGATTGATATTGTTTGACATCAAGTGCAAGTACCTTCAAGAGCATCGGCTCTCACTGTTGAGACTAAGGTAAGTCAAAACAAAATTCTTACTAGGAAAGGAATAAATAAACATTTTCCCAGTTATATATTAGCTAAAAAGTGGCAATATTAAGATACAGTTCATTTTTCTTTATTTATATACAATAATAATTGCATTAAACAATAATAAAGGAAACATTGGAGAACTGGAGAATATAAGACAGATGTAGTTTAATTCAGTTTAAAATGGAGCTAAAGTGAAATATTGATGAATTCGAGAATTCTTTTTTCAGTTTTTATGAAAATTATCAATTTCCTGGAATAGTTGGAATTATATATTATACGCATGTGGCGATTGTATCACCCAATGTACATAATGAAGGGAGCCTGCGTGAATAAAAAAAGTTATCATTCTTTTAATGTTCAGTTGGTAATAATTTTTGTTTTTCCAGCTCAGATAATTTCAGAAATAGTAATTCATAACTATTTATATTTTTTAGATATGCGACAGTACATTGAGGATATTGAATGTAAATGCTAGATTTCCAGGTAGTACACATGATACCTTCATTTGGTCCTAGTCTATAGTTTCTGAGACATTGGAAATAATTTATCGTCGAAATCCTGCTAATACTGTTTTCGTAATAGGCGATTCAGGTAATTGTTACTCCTTACTATCGAGATTTCACTGGAAACACATGATTTTTGCAATATGCAGGTTATCTCACAAGACCATGGATATTGACACATACCTGATCCAGAAACCGAAGAAGACGAAAGATTCATTAAAAGATTCCGTAGTATGAAAAGTGGTATTGAACGCTACATTGATGTTATTTTCGGTGTATTGAATCACCGTGTCCTGCACTATTCTCCATCTGTAGCAGCTACTACAGTAAATGCATGTGTGGTGTTACACAGCATGTGTATAGAAGCCGTTGTACCTGAGCTTCAAGAAGAGGATGGAGATATTGCCATAATTGACAGTGGCAAATATGCACCAATTCCATTAGCTGGGGAGCAAATTAATAATGCAAGCGTAAATCGCGATTTGCTTGCAGCAAGAGAGTTGACAATTAATATTATTATCAACTATTTCCTTGTTTGAATATTATGAACATATTATTGTGTACATTGATGAAATATTTTCGAATTACATTTGTTGCGACAACAACATTCGAAAAGTAGTTTTATTGTCTCATTGATTACCCAAAGCTAGATCCCACAAAATGTATTTATAGAATATTCGACTACAGATGTTCAAGTATTTTTTATATGATCAGATGCTTTTTGTAGAATAAGATTATTGACAACAAATAACAATTTCTGAATATTTTGCACTCTGTTTATTATAAAAAATAAATCATGAGTTCTGATGACAAAAATAAAGAAGACTATAATATCAATAAACTAAATAGTCAAAGATTCGAAGTAGACGACACTTTTGCCCATCTGATTACTGGATGAAATGTATTTTTTATTATATTTAATATCTTAATAAATATATCACACATGGATTGCTTGAAAAAATTGCTCCAGGCTAATAAATTAATGTTTTTTAATGCTGACTCGCTTTCAAAAGAATTGTGTGCTAATTTGTGTATAAGGAATATCCGACCGTTGAGCTGCTCACCTCGTTCTAATACCAATTACCAGGATGTCAAGTAGAAATCAGGTAATAGGGGACAGAAAGAGGTGTACAACTCAGCTGTGGTATATTCCTAATGCTTTAGATTAAAATATAATTCGTTTGATAACTCAGCGAAATTTTAAGAAAATACACTATGTTTCCTCAGTCTGGACAGAATTGTTACAGGTAACCCATGTGTGATATATTTGTCAACATATTATATTTAATGAAAAATACATTTCATCCGGTAAGCAGATGGGTGAAAGTCGCTTCTACTTTGTATCTTAGACTAAGACTAGAAAACTAATAACAATAAAACAAACCAAAACACAATAAACCAAATTAGAAAACAATATATCAAACTGAAAAACTCAATTAACAATAAATCAAACTTTAAAACTCTGTAATAATACTAATAGAGCAAACTCTTTGGAAGAACAATAAATTTTTAAAATGGGAACTGCAAATATGAAAAATACACTTGGGCACACCAGTACCTAATCAAGTTTTTGATATCCCTGAGGTAATATTCCCTAAACTTTCTGCCATACTTTCCAAGGCAGATGCTACCCTCTCTTCAAATTTTTCCCTGTTCTTCAAATTTGTTTCCATCACAGAGATTTTTTTATCTCGATAATTTTTGTCATTTGAAAACTTCTCATTGATGTCAATGAATGAATGATTCTGCCAATCTACTTATTTTGTTGATTCTCTTTTCCTTTTTTGTGGAAGTGGAATATGTTTGACTGGAACACGATGGAGCAGTTTGACTGGATCATGGAGCAGAGTTTGTAGAATGTGTTGGGGCGTTCTCAACTTCATAGTCAGAGGAGTACGGGTGATCGTAATTATTCTGATTCTGATCAGTAGTGACAATGTTGGTCTGCTCATTTTCTTTGTTTGCATTTTCATTCCCTTCCTAAAATAACTGTTTCAATATCTCAATGTTCTTGTTATATTGAATTTATTAATTGTTCTTAATTTTTTCAACAGTCATCTAGCATTCTTATTTGAAATAAATAACAAAATATATTCAATGAGCATTTGTATTCCTTTTTTTCATATAATATAGCATCATTATCCAAGAATGTAACAAGTGATTCGTGTATATTATCGTCACCCTTGGTGGAAACCATGGATCCCAACTTCTTTCAAAATTTGGTGGTAGTGGAGGGCCACCTCCAGTACCCCTTGCATATTTCTTCTCTTTCTCAAACCTCGTTTTGGTATTCTTTTTTATGTCAACCCATGTCTGAAACAAAAAAGAAACTGAATTCTCTTCTGTAGGGGAACCAGTGGTAAATATTTCTGAAATAAGTACTGTAAACATACAGCAGGTTCCCATAGCTAGTGTAATTGATCATCATCAAATTGTGTTAAATGATTTGTTTAATATGAGCCTAACATAAATAAATAGATTTAAATCAATTTAAACATAAAATATTCATAAGAACAAAAATAATCCTATACTATACTTCTAGGTTTTTAAATAAAACCATTCATTATAAATCGGGTAAACCATCTTCCTCTAGTAAAAATTATATTATATATTATGTACTTACTTTCCTCCACTGTATCCATTCTTTTGCTAGACCATTCGGAACACTATTCAACATATATGCTAATCAAATCCAGTTTTTTTCTTGTTTTCTCAGGTATAATCACATGTTAACCGTTAACCGACCTATATACATTTCAGGCCATTGTGTTATGTAATCGGTTAAAATTTCTTTTTGTTTTATTGATAGGAGAGGATCTTCTCTTAGCACTATCCATTTTCAATTTCCTAAACAAATACTACAAGCTACAAAATAAAACTGTAATATGTCTGTAACGATGTTCCAGTGAACACCGCTGATGATACGCCTATGGTTCGAACCAATCCAGTTTTTATCGACAGCTGATGAATATATAAACCGACCAACAATTTCAATGAGACAGTTCGGTCGAGGCATTGACTCGAAAGGACTCCTCCCCCAGTCTGGCGAGGTAGTGACTCGTTAGACTCTACCCTTCCGTCGGCAAGGTATTGACTTGCCGAGCATACTTCTTTCCATTTGGTAGAGTATTGACCTACCAAACGACGACCACTCGTGTGAGAGGTATTGACTCTCGCATATTCCTGTACTTTCCGCCTCTAAGGTACTGACTTAGAGGTACTTCGTCTCGCCCGAGGTATTGACTCTGACGAGCGTCCAGAACCCGTATCACCGCTTACACCCGTGTACCAAAGTTTCAGCGTTTGCATCGTCCAAACCACTATTCCGTAGGTATATCTCCCCGGTCGACGAGAAATAATTAGATACGCAACCTTATACGGACCGATATAATAAATATATAATTTTAGGCCAGGTATTGATCTTGTTGTACATATGTAAATAGCATCTGTAAATATCTTTATAAGAATAAACTTATTTTATTTTGGAATCCTGTCTCTGACTGTACAATCCTACCCGGCAATTCGTAACCACCCCCTTACAGAGGGTTACATGTCTGTCAAAAAATAGTTGTTTCTGCTTGGTTAATACCTTTGGCAACATTGCTCGTCGGGGAACTCTTATTCGGATACCTCCCTGACGGCCAAGAATACTGACTATCTCGTTTTCAAACACGAGAGTAGAAACAAGGATCGCTCCCTAGGGATCGTTCTATTCTATCGCCGTCAATAATCGCCGCCCAGGGTGGCTATTGTTGACGGCAATAGAATAGAACACTCCCCAGGGAGTACTCCCTACTTTGTTTCTATCATCCTTCTACTGGCCATCTAAAACCGTATTCTTGAAATCGCCTTCGAGAGAAGGAAGTAATTTGGTAGAATGTATAAGCCATGTTGCCAAATGTTCAAACCAATCAGAATTATTAATTTTTGACGATTGAGCATACTATCAGCCTTCAAGTAGCGAGTGTTATTTGTGGTTTGTGGTATTCATTATCTTTCTCGTCTCACGTTTAACTTAGTTTTGAAAATTAATAAGTTGCCAATTGTCTCAGTTCATAGATACCTATTGTGTTGCATAGAGGAAAAAAGACAAAAACTTGATTTGTCTATGTTGTGTTGATAATATACACAATAGTCGAAGCAAAATCTGTTTACTTCATGTCACGCTTCCTTATTCACAAATAGCAAATACAATCGACATTTTTGAGTACCAAATAGAAATCCCTAACACAGTTCTTTTACTATTTTGTCGGTTCAATCAAAAATAGTGTTTAATTTCTAACGCAATAATTTAAATATTTAACCTTGAAAGATGTTTCTGCCGGCGACAATAAATAATCAATTGTATGATCCTTCTAAACCGTAGCTTAAGTTATCGATATAAAAAAATGTCAGTTGTTGTCAGTTAATGTCAAAAAAATAAAATATAACTGTCATCGTGTTTTGAAAAACTATTGATGCATTTTATTGAATCACCTTCCAAGTCAGTGAAATAAAGAGTCATCGAAGCTTTTATGTAAGTAAGGGATAATCGTTCGATTAATCTCAAACAAATAGTAATAGAAGTAAGTTTTCTCTCGGAGAGCAATACTTCAGTAGAACCACGCTCACTATCTTTCAGTTGTTCTATCCTATTGCCGTCAAGAATAGAGGCCCGCGTCTCTTCTTGACGGCAATAGAATAGAACAATCTCCAGGGAGTACTCCCTTCTTTGTTTCTATCACCTTTCTACTGGCAACCTAAAACCATATTCATGAGTTCGACTTCGAGAGAAAGAAGCAAATTGGTAGAATGTATATGCTGTGTTGCCAAATGTTCAAACCAATCAGAATTAGGAATTTCTGACATTTGGGCGACTGTGAGCTATCTGTGATTGAGCGTACTAATAGCCGTCAGTAGCAAGTGTTATTTGTGGTTTGTGGTATTCGTTTTCATTCTTTTCTCAAAGTGTAACGTTTTTATGTTTCTTACGTTTTGTCGCACTAAATCAAGTAATTATTTTCGAATAATCCCTATCACAGTACAGTCCTGGCGTAAGATATTTTCGCCGAAGTGTAGGACGTCGTTCTCTATGACCAATGAACATTAAAAATCAATAACCAATATTCCTTGACACCAGAACGGTTCGATACGCTCTAACCTTAATTTTCTACTGAAAAATGTGCGATGTGTTTACGATAACTTTGATATCACCTCTGACAAAAGAGTACTTTGTCAGAGATTCTAATTAAAGGTCGAAATTGGTGAATTTATGGCATTATGGCAAGAAAGTTACTTGTAATTTTCTTAGGGTGTCAATTCTAATTATCGTGTCGTACCTATCGCTACCGGAGTATAGATATTTTCTGTGTTCATTACCGCAATAGTTCCGAATCAGCGAGTTCAAGTTACTAAAGTTATTAGTCATAACGTTACGAGTTCCGTTTGTCGTCCTATCGAGAAATACCGAGTGATTGTGATCTGTTTCCATCACGTAGTGAGAATAAATTACTTATTGCAAGTAGTTTCTTGCGAAATTAAATCTATCGATTCGCCAAACCACACCCTCGGGCGTTGATAGTAAGTGTCATCATCGAAGCTGGTTACCTGAGTAGGACCGTCGTGATTGGCTTGTGACTTCTGGATTCAGGTATATTTTAACGTTATTTTGAATCTCGTTTACTTGGGGTGAATAGCACCTTCTACTTATTGATTGTGGAAGACTAATCGAGTGTCACGCCATTTCTATAACCGAATGGTAACAATAAACTGTAAGCACTATTCGATTATGCTAACTAGTTTGTTGATTAGTAATATTATCTTTGCTATAGAGAATATTTATGTTCTATGCTATTTCTATGTAGTAATAATTCAAGAAATTCGGCGTGCACGCTTATCATAAAGAAAATTATTTCCCGTCCCGTTATATTGGTGTAACTTTCACAACAGAAATGCATTAACGTAGTTTCTATCATACATATTTTCTTAGAAACATACACGGAAAATAATGTCACTGCTAAACTAATATTTTTTTTGTTCGCAACCTCAGCGACATTCATTGTATATGTATATACGATCTCAATTTTTATGTTTGTGCCTAAACTGCGTTAGATTAGTTTGCTCATTGTAGACTATTTCCCGAACAATTACCGAATAACTCCGCGTTTGTAGTGTTGAGTAATAATTTTTTTATTGTTTATGTATATAACATATTCGAGATGTGCACGTATTTATAATATTGATTGTGGAAAACTAACCTAGTGTCACGCCATTTCTATAGCCGAATGATAACAATATAGTGTAAGAACTATTCGATTATGCTAACTAATTTGTTGATTAGTAATATTATCTTTGCTATAGAGAATATTTATGTTCTATACTGTTTTTATGTAGTAATAATTCAGGAAATTCGGCGTGCACGCTTATCATAGGGAACATAATTTTCTGTCCCGTTATCTCGGTGTCACCTTCACAACACCGATGTTTTTTTGATTTAGAGAAATTCATCAAAGTAGTTTTTATCATAAATATTTTCTTATAAACATAAACGGAAAATAATGTCACTGGTAAACACATATTTTTTTTGTTCGCAGACTCAGCGACATTCACTGTGTATATATATATATATATATATATATATATATATATATATATTTTAAATCAGAAAATCAAAACAAATGATTATTCTGTGGTAATTATCGACCGTACTATTTATATAAGCAAAAGGTGATGATTGTCAGGTATGCGGTCAGTATAAGAAATAAAACTATATTCTCATTCTCAATATTTCGCTATTGTTCAATAGCATCATCAGGAGACACTACAATAATTAAAATATAAATACAATGACAAAGATAGGAACACAAATACTTACAGATGTTAAGAGTCAGTAAAAGTTGATGTACACCACATTAAGGTACTAACTAGACTAATTGCCAATGATTAATTTGTAAAAATGGTTGTGGTGTGAATTGATAAAAACAAGAAACAATTTGAGTTAAAAACAAAACAACAAAATGAATAATCTGAAACGTATGAATAAATGGGGTGACAAAACAACAATATTAAAATGAATTTAAAAGGTGACAATAAATATCACTAAGTTTATTAGTATCAGATTTGAGGTTGATAGCATCCTTTTGTTTGTTGATGTGATACATTTCGAAAAATAAACGATTCCTGTATTGGTCAACTTTCTGGAGAATCTCTGTATCGTCATAACTAAACGTATGGCCCGTCTTTTAAAATGATCCACCACTACACAGTTATTCTTGCCTACTCGACAATCACTTCTATGTTGGGTAATACGGTTTTTTAACCATTGAGAAGTTTGACCAACGTAACATCCCGGACACTGCGAGCAATTTATTTTGTAAATCACGTTGGTTTGTAATAATAAAGGTGTTTTATCTTTAACTTTCGAAAAAAGGAGAGAAATAGTTGTCAAATTGTATTTAGCAACTCTGAAATTGGTGAACTGTTTAAACAGTGGTAAAATCAGTTGAGTTAAATTATTGATGTAAGGAAGTCTTTTGTACAGAGTAGCCTGTTGATTGAAATTGTCAACCTGACCATCGTAGAAGTCTGTGTTATAAATTAATTTTTTTAAAATGTGTTTGGGATAACCGTTGTTAACGAAAATATCAAATAAAGATCTTAAGTTCTTATTAACAAATTTTTCATCACTGACGTGTAGAATTCTATTTTTCATTGTTAATACTAAGTTGTACTTCTGACTCTTAGGATGATCAGAGTAGAAATTTAAAAACCTTCCAGATGATGTTGGCTTTTGATACCAATCTAACAAGATAATGTTATTGTCGGATCTCATTACTCTGGTGTCCAAGAATGGTAAGCCGGCCTAAATTTAGTATTTCTCCTGATTCGTCCAATATTAGATTGGATGTTTTTATGGCCGATTTGGAAAATATTATTGATGATGTACCTACGGATTCCAAAGATATATTAAGAGCCCGTGCTACTAATATTATAACTAACTTCCTACATAAATCCAAACGTAATAAATTCTCCATCCACACTAAAATGTTTAATAAAACTAAATGGTTTTTGAAATCTCAACCGGAACTTCATATTTTACAAGCAGACAAAGGAGGTTGTACGGTTGCAATGAATAGATCAGATTATGTTGAGAGAACTAAATTGTTATTACGAGATGAGTCAACTTATATTGAACTAAATAAGGATCCTACCACCTCTGTACAAAGAAATTATAATTTGTTAATTAAAAAGTTAAAAACCAAACAGGAACTTTCCGATGATATCGCTAAGTTATTATTCATTTATAATTCCAATTTTCCCAAGTTGTATTGTTTACCGAAAATACATAAATTGGAGATACCCCTTCGCCCGATAGTTAGTTCCATCAATTCTACTACTTACAAGCTATCAAAATTTTTATCTGATATTCTACAAAATGCGTTTTAGGATCACACAAATTATAATATTAACGACACTTTCTCTTTTGTCAATGCTATCAGAGGCTGTAGATTACCAAAGGATTACATACTTATTTCTTTAGATGTAGTATCTTTATTTACCAACATCCCATTAAACTTAATTACCAATATTATTGATGAAAAATGGTTTCTGTTGGAACCCTTCACTACATTATCCAAGGATAGTTTTTTATCATTGGTTACATTTATTTTTGATAACACTTTTTTCAGTTTCAACAACGTATTTTATCGCCAAATTTTTGGCACACCGATGGGATCCCCCATCAGTCCTGTTCTAGCCACTCTTGTCCTTGACGAGCTACTTGACAATGTAATCCCTAAATTGCCCTTCAAATTATCTTTTTTGTATAAATATGTCGATGACATAATTTGTGCTGTTCCCTTTGATAAGACTGATTTTACACTTAATGTTTTCAATTCATTTGATAATCATTTACAATTCACTATGGAATTGGAGAGTGGGGCCGGCTTACCTTTCTTGGACACCAGAGTAATGAGATCCGACAATAACATTATCTTGTTAGATTGGTATCAAAAGCCAACATCATCTGGAAGGTTTTTAAATTTCTACTCTGATCATCCTAAGAGTCAGAAGTACAACTTAGTATTAACAATGAAAAATAGAATTCTACACGTCAGTGATGAAAAATTTGTTAATAAGAACTTAAGATCGTTATTTGATATTTTCGTTAACAACGGTTATCCCAAACACATTTTAAAAAAAATAATTTTTAACACAGACTTCTACGATGGTCAGGTTGACAATTTCAATCAACAGGCTACTCTGTACAAAAGACTTCCTTACATCAATAATTTAACTCAACTGATTTTACCACTGTTTAAACAGTTCACCAATTTCAGAGTTGCTAAATACAATTTGACAACTATTTCTCTCCTTTTTTCGAAAGTTAAAGATAAAACACCTTTATTATTACAAACCAACGTGATTTACAAAATAAATTGCTCGCAGTGTCCGGGATGTTACGTTGGTCAAACTTCTCAATGGTTAAAAAACCGTATTACCCAACATAGAAGTGATTGTCGAGTAGGCAAGAATAACTGTGTAGTGGTGGATCATTTTATAAAGACGGGCCATACGTTTAGTTATGACGATACAGAGATTCTCCAGAAAAATGACCAATACAGGAATCGTTTATTTTTCGAAATGTATCACATCAACAAACAAAAGGATGCTATCAACCTCAAATCTGATACTAATAAACTTAGTGATATTTATTGTCACCTTTTAAATTCATTTTAATATTGTTGTTTTGTCACCCCATTTATTCATACGTTTCAGATTATTTATTTTGTTGTTTTGTTTTTAACCCAAATTGTTTCTTGTTTTTATCAATTCACACCACAACCATTTTTACAAATTAATCATTGGCAATTAGTCTAGTTAGTACCTTAATGTGGTGTACATCAACTTTTACTGACTCTTAACATCTGTAAGTATTTGTGTTCCTATCTTTGTCATTGTATTTATATTTTGATTATTGTAGTGTCTCCTGATGATGCTATTAAACAATAGCGAAGTATTGAGAATGAGAATATAGTTTTATTTCTTATACTGACCGCATACCTGACAATCATCACCTTTTGCTTATATATATATATATATATATATATATATATATATATATATATATATATATATATATATATATATACGATTTTAATTTTTATGTTTATGCCTAAACTACGTTGGATTAGTTTGTTCATTGTAGACTGTTCTTCGAACAATTACCGAATGACTCCGCGTTTGTAGTGTTGAGTAATAATTTGCTTTGTTATTGTTTATGTATATATCGATAACATCGTCGAGGTGTGCACGTATATATAATATACAGGGCATACGTACACCCCAAGGCATTTTAGTTTTTTTTGTACAAGATTGTTTGTAAGATTTTGTATCTTATTTTTTCTGTCTGCTGTTGGTACCTTGTAATTCGTATAACCGTAGTATGAGTTTTTAATTGTTTTGATTCCTGACGCTAGTCAAAAGATAATAATAAACTGGTTACCACAATAAACGCGTTTCAGTGAGTACATCCTTACTTTCCATAGACACCTTGCCTCTAAAAATACCTCATTTATAATTTCTCTCGTATTACTGTTTTTGAAATTTTTTCTGTAGATTCAAATTTCTGGCATCTTACAATTAATTTCCCGTTTGATTAACCTCCATTTTATATACCTACGACCCTTAGCTCTCCAATTAAACCCTAGAGCACCGTTCGCATATATTTTAACTGTTTATCGCCCACTACCGTTCCGAATAATAGTATTTCGCTAGGTCATATTTGTCTCATTCAAGAAAACTTTAGAAAACTTGTACCGAACAGTAAAGACACTTCCAAAATTTAACTTAGTTTTGAAAATTAAAAATATGCCAATTATCTCAGTTCATAGATACCCTATTGTGTTGCATAGAGGACAAAAAACAAAAACCTAATTTGTTTATGTTGTGTTGATAGCATAGACAATACTCAAAGCAAAATCTAAAATCTACATTATCTGTTTACGTCACGTCACGCTTCCATATTCACAAACAGCAAATACAAACGACATTTTTGAGTACAAAATGAACATCTCTAACACAGTTCTGTTACTATTGTGTCGGTTCACACAAAAATAGTAATAGGGGCCCAAAGCGATCATCAATCCTGACGTAGCGGTAAATGTACTGCTCATTGCCAAAGTTAGTTTAAAGTTATTATTGTTTTCTTTCAGTTTTTCCACTAAATTTACACAAATAAATTATTGTGAAATGAACATGAATAAGAAGTGAACTAATAACAAGAAACATATAAAACAGTATTTTTATTATGTATTGTTATGTTAAGTTGCAATCAAAATTAGCCAAATATTCTCTTGTTTTTCAAATATTAAATAAATAAAGTTAAAACAAACCCGTAAAGCAGGAATGCAGTAGCAAATATCGCGAGTTCAGTTAAATTTATAATTCATATTCATTGATACATGCGATCGTGCGATATTTTCACACGTGTTATATTTTTTCACTAGGGTGATATGATGAAAACAGTGTGCTCAGGATACTTGTTCAACCAACTTATGGTAATATTCTCATTGTTCAGATAGGAATTGAAGTATAGGTAGATATAAACTTGATGTGAGTTGACGTATAAACAAACTTTTCTGTATAAGCAATTTTGCGATTAGCATTTTACATCCTGGCTGAAAATGCAACATCACGCTTCGTGTATATAACATAAACAAAGTTCAAACTTGTACCTTGTTTCCAATGTTTTCATGAAACGCTCTCCAATTTCAGAAATATCTAGACGTTTATCGGGAATACTCAATCATATATCGATGGTGTCAAATCGATACGCAGTAACTCCAAAATCCAACAAATTTTGTTTACGATATAACATAACGGACCGTTCAGAACAACCACCCAGCGTGTATGATTAAAAGAATTGACAGCGCATTTCAACATATCGTAAGTCAATGGTTAAAGTTCCAAGCGTAAATTTGTCGTAACTCCTTAGTCATAGACAAATAATAATATAAGAGACAGTTTGATGCATAGGCGGTATATGGCACAACGTTTCTGCGCAAGTTCCTCACGCATGAAGTCTCTACTGTCGCGAACTACAAGACTGTTTTACATAAACAAAATATTATAAATTTCAATACATTTCAAAACATCGCCTTTAATGTGGATAAATATTATCAAATATCCTAGTATATTAACGTTTACGTCATTAAAAAGGAAAATATACAAAACAAATCTTACATTGGTTGGTGTGAAGATGGTTTCTGTTTGTCAAATGCAAGTGACAGTGTCAAAAGTAACAATTCCGAAGAAGAAGACAATACAAGAGTGAGTATTTTTCTAATTTATTTAGGATTTAGTTTTTTCAATAAAGTAAATAAAATTAAGTAAACTTTAAAATGTCACCACCAGGTAAAATTCGTCGTAGTTGTATAGCAAAAAATTGTAATAATACATATTTTTGGTTGTTTCGCAATTTGGAGTTTAAGTACAAAACATTTTTCAAATTTCCATCTGACATTAGTCAAAGGGAACAGTGGTACAAAATTTTAGAAATTCCTCATACATCCAAAGATCAAAGGTTAGGTGTGAAGATCATTTTGATGATGAGGCACTTACAAATTCATTACGCAAAAGACTTAATAAATTTGCTTTACCTTTGCAACCCTTCCATCATACACCACCAAAAGTAATTGAAGATAATGATGACAAAACTCAAGCTTTTGAAAATACAGTATTGCCCGTAAAAAGAAAGCTTATTTCAAAATTTTAATTCAAAATTAGATCCATCAGGCATGGTGTTTTTAAAAAGTAGTACTGCTAACTCTAAGAAACATAAACCTTCATGGTCAATAACGGATAAGGCCCTTTCATTAGCCATTCATAAGAAGGGACCACGAGCATATAATTTTTTAAAACGTTTTATAGCTTTGCCCAGTAAATCTACTTTACAGTCACTTCTAAGATCAGTGCCATTTGAAACTGGAATTATTAAAACAATTTTTGATAGGCGTATAGAAAGGGTTGTCAAAATGAAGCAGATAGATGAAAATTGTGTCCTCTTATTTGATGAAATAGCTTTAAAAGAACAATTGACTTTGGATGTGGCTAATGACAAACAAACTCTTTGCAAAAAGTCATATAAATTTTGATTGGTTTACTTGTCGAAAACATAAATCATACGTATTTTCTCAACTCATAAAAGTTTGTGTCCCCTTATTGATTAAAAAATATTATAATGATAGTAAGAGGACTAACAAACAAAAATAACTATTATTTTTTGGTAACAATGTACTGCGTTAATTTTTTTTTTGTTTCAGACCTGTTCCTGTCTACTTTTTAAATGCTTTTTATTAAAATATTTGATGTAATATTGGATAAACTTTCTTAAGTATAATGCTGTAATTTGAGTAGAAATATGTAATTTTGTGATTAATAATAATATATAACTGTATGGTAAATTAATGATATAGATAATAATAGTTTTTTCATGTTTTGTGTTACCAATTTAAAACATTATTTAATATTCAAGCTAGTGTGCCATTTTTACTATTAGTTTTCGCTAAGTATATGTTCATGTTGTGTATTTATACAACTGTAGGTTTCCTCTGATTTACATGTTTTCTCTTTTTAATTATTTCAAAGAAAGTAAATGTGAGGTTTCTTGTTTTCTGAAATAAAAAAGTTGAAAAAAGGTGAGAGCTGGGCAGCTATGGGGATGGCGGAGGCTGCAATAGAATTTTTTTGAAAAATGTACAGTCATATAAATGCCTATTTATAGTGCGTGTGGTAGGAAAGATAAGTTTGAAAATAAAATTGTGTGGAAACACTGTTAAGTGATATTAGAATAATTGTTTTAATAATAGGAGATATTATTGACAATTTAAATTCTTTGATTATTGTAACTGATAATTTAATCAGATGTTTTTGTACTTTAATATTATCGTTAACTATTAGAATTAGAATTTTAAAGTGATCAATTTAATAACATGTATAAATAACAGACCTGTATAGTAAACAAATATTTTATCAATTTGTTTTTATATTATGTACAGGTGAATAAAAATTTTAAATGTGTGCTGTTTTATTATTTATTACCTAAATTATTTGTTTCAATTTGTCTCAAAATTGTTTATTATTATTATTTCATTACAATGAAATAATTATATAATAAACGATTTTAAGACAAACTGTAAAATTTACCTACCCATAATCAAAACTACCAAATTTAAATATCCCGCCTGTAAGAATTAGTTCTCTTAATATGTTTATTTCACTATGTTGTTAGTTTAGTATGATTTTCTGTCAAGTGTGTATCGCAGGTGAGTAAAATATAATTATTTCTAAGTAATCGGGCAGTTTTTTTGTTAAAATTTGTGTATTAATCTGAAATATAGAATCATGTTATTTGTTGAATGTAGATTTATTGCTTTGAAAAAAAATATCGATATTCAGGGAACTTTATTAATGATGTTGAGTTACGCATTATTGACGTTGACTAAATTTTGTACAAGTTTCGAGTTACGACATATTGTCGAAGGTTGAACACAATCATTCCTAAACAATAATTATAACAATAACATTAGAGTTAGCTGTTTTAAGTAAATAATTTCGGTTTATTTTCTAAATAATGGTGGGTCAAAATGTATCAGTTTTTATACTGCAAGGCAATGCGATTGGGGTTTTACTTAGTGCAAGGTAAATAAATCTAATATTCTCTACTTCTTGTCTCCTTCTATTTTCAATTTCAGTTCTCTAAGATGGATGCGTTTAGTTTAAGAACTAAGAAAATGGTTGGAATGTGTAAACAAAATGATGAAAATTGCAGGCACTCTGAGCTGAACTCAGAAACTAACATTAATAAGTAATGTAATTATTTTCATATAATGGATCTGCCTATGGATATTGTTGAGTATGATATGGATTGTATTATGTCAGAGAGTAATAATTTGAATAGTAGCCAGGAGAGTTCAATCACTATTGATACCAATGTAACACCTATAGATAAAAATATACATATTGAAGACGGTAATATGTTTATCAATAACGATATCACAATAATTAACTACGAAAGATTTACTGCATCAAACCAAGAGATTGAAAATGAAGTATATCAGCAACAAGGGGTTAATAATATAAAGTCCATCGGAAAAAATATGGTCCATACTTCGGAAGAACACGATGGGATTGAAAAAAATCATCACAAAAGTGAAGATGTTTTGGTGCTACTCAATCAGGATGGTTTAATTAAACAAGAACAGCAAACTGACTCTCCCATTGATGATGGTCGTGAACGTAAAGACTCTGAAGAAGAAAATGAGAACGTTTCATCAGAGGAGGGTGAGGTGCATCCGAATGAAAATACACCTTTATCGAGACCCCCACAGGGTAATAAAAAGAAGATAAACAAAAAATTACGTAAAGAAGGAAAAGTCTACTTAGGTTACAGAAGACCCCGGGGTCAAACCAAAACATTTCAAGATACTCTACTCTTGCCGACTTATATTCTGTTTACAAATCTAAATGCAAAGAATCCAACATAGAGTGTTTATCAAGAAATTCTCTAATAGGCATGATGAAAAACTTGAATATGTCCCTCTACACACCAAAAAAGGACAAGTGTGACATTTGCTGTGAGTACGAAGTAAAAAACATAGAAGATAGCAAATGTGTAATTCACAATCAAGACAAACAAAAGGCCAGAGCAGAAAAGGGAAATGCAAATGAAGAAGACATTCAGGGCAACTGTCATACATTGACTATGGACATGCAAGCCGTCAAAATATGTCCATCAATCAATGGCAGCTCGACATACTACAAAACTAAATTAAGCGTACATAATTTCACAATATACATTTTGGTTAAAAAACAGTGTATATGTTATTGGTTTAACGAAACTGAGGCCGATTTGCAGTCGTCAACATTTGCTTCATGCCTCGTGGATTTCATCAGACGACATCTGAATGACGTAAAGCCCATTATTATTTTTTCAGACGGATGTTGTTACCAAAACAAAAATGCCGCTTGGGCAAATTGTTTTCTACATCTATCAAAAGAATTGGGAGTAACTATAGAACAAAAGTATCTAACGAAGCGACATACGCAGATGGAATGCGACAGCGTCCATGCTGTAATAGAGAGAAAAATAAGAAAAAATTCAATATACTTGCCTAGTGACTATACAAGATTATGCCAGGAATCTAGATTAAATCTCTATGAAACTTTGAACGTTGATCACATTTTTTTCGTCAGTTATAATAAGAACATGCCTTAACATTCTATAAGACCTGGCCGAAAAGTGGGCGATTCCACTGTTAATAACATTAAACTCTAAAATATTTACCGGAAGGAATCATTAAATATAAAATTGATTCTGAAAACGACTACATGGATCTTCCCTATCGGCCTAAGGCCCTATCGGCTAAACCTTTTCCGCAGTTATTTACAGGTCGCTTACCTATAAAAGAAAGTAAATTCAAACACTTACAGGAAGTAAAATATGTAATTCCTAAGAAGTGTTGGCAATTCTATGATAACCTACCTCATTGTTAATAACTGAGAATGAATCATTATCTATCGTATTATATTGTTTGTTTTAAGTATATTAAGCAGCTAGTTAGGTTTTGTAAGGTGACTGTAAGATAAGCAGTTTTTACGTTTTCAGAATATATTATGTAAGCACTCATGATAAATCGTTGTTTTTTCTTCCACTAGTAGATTTTAAAGCTCTAAAAGCCATTTATTTCGTTCAAGTTTTTCTCATCTAGGTACTGCATCAAAGCAGAACGGGTTCAACATGTCGTATGTCAAGGAATTCTTACGACAATTTGTCTATTTCTATTAGAATTGAAGTTTTCTTATTTTGATGAATATATTAGTTAAATTTTGTTGAGTTGATATCTATAAAAATTCACAAGATACTTATTTCGTTGTTTCTTTTCAAAATAAACACTTTTTTGGCCTCCTGAAAACTTGTTCTCTTTGAGTTACGACATATAGATTTGACACCATCGATATATTGAAACGGGGGAACTAACATTGATAGGATAGTGCAGAATGTAATCAATACAAGTTTTGAAGGTAAGGAGCCAGAATGATATATCATGAATATATATTGAATTAGCAGTTTGTTATTTCTGCTAGTCTCACAGATCACAAAGCAGTCAATGTTATTAATCCTCTACATCCCAAAAAAACATGCAAAACAGGAAGGGCACAGTCAACTAGCTTTTCTAAATGTTTGGAGCTCGTTTGCATATCTATTTCCAATAATCCCACACTCAAATGAAGGACTTCATTTATAAAATCATTGAATATGTAATATCCTTCCTTTCTTCTTCTTCTTCTTCTTCTTTATCAGTCTTTCAACATCCACCCCTGGATATAGGCCAGCTCTTATTTTCCATTGTTCTCTGTCTCTAGTTATTTGATACCAGTTACGACAGGTTGCCTTTCTAATGTCGTTCATCCATTTTCAAGGGGGTCGCCCGATGCCTCTTTTATGCATCTGTATATCCTCTGGTCTTTATCAAGCTAATGCATAAACCATGAACTACGAAAGCCATATGTGCCACAATGATTTTGATACATAAAAAATTACACAGTTACCCCATTATCATATTCTACATCAGCAAATATAGACGAGTGTACGGTAAAGTTTTGGAGTTTGCCTAGGAAACCAAAACTAATGCTAGGGGAGAGTCCACTGTTACGTTTCCGCCCAACCCTTTCTAATATGCGAGAAAAGTATTGTTTCGCCCCAAAATAAAATGGAATTTTGGATTTTTTCCAATTATTTTTTCGTTTTTCAGTAGTAAAAACACTAAAAAACACACAGTACAGAAAACACATAAATGAACATTTAACAATCATAGATAAAATTAAAGATGCAGAACATTTAACAAATATAATTCAAAACTTGCAAGATATCATAATCACAGCAAGAGATAAAACCACTATTCTTAAACCTAAACCACAAAATTTTAACAACCTTCCTGATATTTTAAAAACAATAAAAGACAAAAGCAAGATTCGCTGTAGATGGCAAGTGACCAGAGCTGACAGTGACAGAAAAATACTAAAATATTATCAAAATACAATCAATTACCTGATAAAAGAATACCGTAATTTTACTTGGAAAACGTTTTTAGAGAAACTGTCACCCGGAGACTACCCATTGTGGTGAGTCACAAAAAACTTGAGAGGAAACAGACGGGAAATTTTGAAAATAATTAGTAACGGCATAACATTTACTCAGAAATCTGACATCGCAGAGGCCTTTGGAGAGTATTTCCAAAACAGTTTCACAAACAATATACCAAATACACTACACCACATTAATATCACACAATCAGTTCAAAATCACTTACACAACACACACACCCTACACACGAAAAACTTAGTCACAACACAGGAAATATATAATATAATAAACACACTTAAAAATAAAACAGCTCCGGGGAAGGACGGCATTCCGAACATCCTTCTCAAGAGTCTTCCCAAAAAAGCTATAGTACAGCTTATGTACATAGCCAATTTCATTATCAAAACGGGAATATACCCAGATATGCTCAAAATTGCCAATGTAATTCCCATCGTCAAAACTAATAAACAACTTTGCTATGTGGATAGTAACAGACCCATTTCCTTGTTAAACAATATAGCAAAGGTGATGGATAAAATCATTCTTAATAGAATACAAATATTTGTAGATATAAAGAATATAATACCTCTTGCGCAATACGGATTCAGATGTGGACATAGCACAGTAGCGCAGATAGTTCGTGTATTTAATTTTATCAGCGAAGGCTTTTCTGCGAAGGAAAAAGCTGTCATGGTAACTTTGGATATACAGAAAGCCTTTGACTCCGTATGGCACGAGGGGTTGTTATATAAACTTATCAAACTAAAGGTACCAGATTACTTAATAAAAATAATATATTGGTACATAAATAACAAACAATTATATTCGAAAGTGAATGATGGCCTGGCGGGACCATTCCGGATACAAGCCGGCGTGCCCCAACATCAGAGACTGCACTACACAATGTTCAAACACATATTAACACACACATACTACCGTACATGAGAGACAACAATCTCACAATCAACACCACCAAAACAGAGTACCTGTTACTCCGGAGGAGACCAAGGAAAAACTTGTTGCAACTTCAGCTGTGTATTAATGGGCAGTATATTACGCCCAGTATTACACTGAAATACCTGGGCTATACTGTGCATGGCACCACCAATGCTAATGCACATATTGCTCAACAGGTTTCAAAAGCGAAAGTTGCAATGAGCAAACTTTATATGTTGATCTGTAAGAACAGTTGTCTCTCACCCACAAATAAAATAACAATATACAAATACATAATACGACCTATCCTTACATACGCTGCACCGGTATACTCTACAGCAACAAGACACAACTTCCACACACTGCAGGTGGTACAGAATAAGTGTCTTCGCATGGCAATTAAACACAGAACAGTTTACCCAAGACTTCCCAAAACTTCTTGGTTACATGAACAAGCAGACTTACCCACTATCAAAGACTTCATATTTAAAATATCCAAAAACTACAGTGTCCCTGAAAATCTTCGTATTACTCTCAAAGCCGCCAGTCGCGCAGGAAACACTCTTGATAGTGGGTGTAGACTTCTGCATGGTAACTTACTCGTATACACATAACAAGTTGTTTAAACACAAATAACCAAATACTTCGAAATAAGGGACTACCTTACCCCTTATTCAAATTATAAACTATTCTTTTACAAAACACACAACTAACCATAAATAATGCCTGTCATGTTGCCTTTCCTCATAAACTAACTTTTAGTTCGCTTTTGAAACCCTGTTTTTCAGCCGGTTTTCAGGGAAAAAGCAGTCGAAACATCTGGGGTGTCATACTTATATATTCGGGACAGAGCTATTTAACTAACCATAACAAATGGGTAATGTTTCCAACAAGGAAACCATATATTTCGAGATGGCAACAGATAGAGGGATCTGAAAGGCCAGGACATCGGTTTTACAATTATTTAGTATTACAGTCCAACTATGTAAATGTATAATCATAAACTATTGTTAATAAAGTCATTTCTAAATTAAATATTAGTTATAACCAACAACGGATTGAAAGCAGTATTATGGCCAAATCTAGCATTTGAATGTAGTTACCAAGTAAATACAGAGCAGCCAGAAAATAAGATCCAAACGGTAAAGGAAATCACGAGATAAGCCAATACAGAAAGGTAAAAGAAATACCAAAGAAAACTATGGTCATTTACCAAAACAAATTTGTCAGCAAGTTGTTAAGAAATGGTTACCAAAAATTATCGTTCACTTTTGAGAGAGATAGCAACTGGAATTTCTATGTCTATTGATTGTCTCTGATTATTTTCAAACATCTGATCTTGACAGTTCACCAATTCTCCTGCAGGACATACATAGGTTATTGGGTTATCGACCTTGTTAACTTAATTGGGATATTCAATGTTTTTCCTGTGGATTAACGAAAGTTGAAAGTAATTATGGGATAATTGTATAAATATAATATAAATAATTTACCTTCAGTGTGCCACATTTAGATTTAAAGTAGTTTTCGGGATATTTATCTTTCGATTGTACCCATATTTATAGTTAAAAAATTTTTGTAAAAACAGACGTAAAAGTACTTTTAGTGAAAACGCTTTTAGTATTCATTATGGAAAGAAGTGAATATTATCAGTCATTAAGTCCAGAAATAAAAACCAAATAGGAAGTTAAATTTGAAATAATTGAGGGTAAAGATCCCTACATCTTGCAAGATGTACTTATCAAGGTTTGAATATTTTATGTGAAGTTACCTACTATGATGGATATGGTAAAATAATCCAAAAGTCTTCAAGGTTACAAATTTCATGATTCTGTCTTCGTACACCGAGAGAATAGTTATTTATAATCAAATAAACTGTTCTGTTTTACCCCCCTTTGTTTATTAGTGACATTGTTTATTCATTATTATTTATTCATATTAACGTGAAAATATTGGAAAATTTTAATATGTAAAAATCATTCATTCGAGTGTAATTTCTTTATTGTAAAGAAATTTGTTCTTCTTGAAAAAACGGACGACTTCGAGCAGCTGAAGAAGAGGTTGGACATGCGATATGGCCATGAACATCTAGAACATTTGTACCAATCCCAGCTGAAAACCGAAGGCGGAATCATGACGAAACCCTTTAAAAGTATGAAGTCGATATTGCCCGACTAGTTCGATTTGCATATCCATGAGCACCAGAGAATATGATGGAATGTTTGGGCATCTAGGCCTTTATTGATAGCGATATGGAGAAGACCCTTCGATTAGCCCTTCCCAAAACATTGGTCGATGCGTCGGCTACTGCTCTTGAATATGAAGCAGCCACGATGTGATCGGGATACAGCAAAGGACCATGAAGGAAGAAGGTGACGATAACTGACTTGACCAGATCGTCAATTTGTAAAAAGGTAAGGTAGACAGGAAGCCGAAGAAAATCAGGTGCTGTAATTGTGGCGAGCTAGAGCATATACGCCGTTCGTGTAAGCGTCCTACGACTCCTGCAAACCAAGAACCTGTTAAATATAAATTAACGAAGGATTCGCGATACAAGTTAGAACCATGCGAGAAGAAGGTAACGAAGACAGACTGGACCAGATCGTTAACTAGATAAAGAGTATGGTAGACAAGAAGCCAAAGAAGATCAAATGCCGAAAGTGAGGTGAGCTAGAGCACGGACGCAGTCCGTCTAAGCGCACCAGGACTCTGTAACCTCACCTTGCTGTTGTTACTACCAGAAGTGAGGTAACATTGCTAAAAGTTCGCTTTTCGCTGAAGAGCATAAGGCCGTGAGTTAGTGAGGAATGTTTGGAAGGTGGTTCTGTATTATTTTTTAAGGCGCCACTTGATTAGTAGGACATTCAAGAAACGCTTACTGATTAATCAAGAAACCAATAGTGAATAAATTGAATACATCAACTTTTAAAATATGTTATTTATATTGTTTTGCCCTTACGTTTGTGAATCAAATAAAAACATTTTATTGCCAATGAAACAGTTTAATTGAATGTAATGGTACCTTGAACAGATGGTGTAATAACCTGTCTCAATAAATATGAGGTAACCGACTCTAATTATGAACTGACAATCAGTTATCAATGGTTGGTTAATTTAAAGAGTTTATGTACAATACACTAAATCTTTAGTAACATGTGAATGGTGTACCAGTTACAGCCTTACAAACTGTAATAATTAACAAGATGTCACCAAATAGATAAAGGGTGTCTCTTATGTAGTAAGATAAAGCTGAAATATAATTTCAGGGCGATATGTAATAATAAAGTTAATACTTCAACTTTGCAAAGTTGAAAGAATGTAATAATAAAATTGTGAATTAATAATTGATAGACGTCTATATAAGAATGTGAAGTTACTAAATTTTGAAATATAAAAGTTATTGAGTCGTTAAACGTTAAAACATGAAATTAGAAAATGAATAAATTGCTTAAAGTTCAGATGAAAACGAATAAAACTTTGAATGTTACTTGCGGTTAGTGTCCAAACTATTAAACGCCAATCGGCTTAATTGTCAAGCCACATCTGACTTGTGGAACAAGATTCAGCCATCCGGTTAAGAATTGTTGTCCGTAATGGAATCATTCCGCAATTGTCACCAACAAACATGAGTCCAGCTTCGTCCTTTGAAGTGGAAACGCCGTCACGAGCTATTCTCGCTCTGTAACGCTAGCGCCATCCGACACGTCTCTATTACTATGAACGGAGTACTACAGTCTATCAGCTATTTCTACGAAAATATATCCCATACAGGAAACATCCGAAATTTGAGGCTTCTTAAAACCTTGACATGGTCATCCTATCAACGCCTACCATCACCCTAGCGTGAAAATATATGTGTGAGACGAAAGCTTACCTTGTTACCAAGGGCTTTTGACCAAGATAGTCCCGAAAATAGATGGAATAAACTATGTGCCACCGGTCATTTTCTATACTCACGACTTATCATACTCGACACTCAACTTCACAACTCTAAAAGTATCAGACAAGTGATTCTCCTGTTCATTTTGACATCTGCGATCAGTGTTACCACTGGCAATCAAATAAAATCCCCACATAAAATGATAAAATACTCGTGGATTGGTTGAATCACATGAAGAATATTAATAAAAATATTACTCTAGACACCCATTTAATTATTTAAATTCTATTATTCCAGGATATGCTTGAATAATTTTAAAACCCATAGTTAATTCACTTACAGAAGTGTGTATAAAGTTACATACTCAGTGGGTGGCCTAACCGAATTATCGCACCTCCGTGAGTTATAATACAATACAAAAGTATTGTATTTTTATCATGCTACAACTCCTGCAACCAAAGAACTCCAGTCACAGGGGAAACTCTACTGGTACCAACATCGGTCTGATGTCAATCACCGAAAATCCGACTCTCTGCCTAGATGGTCATACCCTGTAGACTATTATATCACTGCGATAAGTTGGAATCTAAAGAAAATGCAGTTTCAAGAATTACGGTAGTCGACGAAGAAGTATGGTCACCCTCTAGGATCAGAGAAGATCGGGAGAACCATCCTCACCTAAAGAAGATTCGGCAATGGAAGGAAGAAAATCGACGACCTACCTAGCAAGAAGTGTCAAGATTTTCACCGACACTCAAGACATATTGTGCTCAGTGGGTCTCCCTTGTCCTGAAAGAAGGGCTGTTGAAAATAGTCCTTGAAAACGATGATGTTTCCGAGAAGAGAAGATAGATAGTTATCCCGAGAACGAGAGTAGCAGAAGTACTCACAAAGTTACACTACAGTCCATCGGTAGATATCTGGAAGTGAAGAATACCCTTCAGCGAGTCTGTGAAATGTTTTATTGGATAAACAGCTCCGACGATGTGAAGGACTGGTGTAAGAAATGTACGACTTGTGCTACGAGTAATAAATGCACCAATGAAACAATAAAATGTTGGAAGCCCTTTCGAAACAATTGCTTAGACATCGTTGGACCATTTCCGATGACAGAAAAGTGTGGTAAATACGTCCTGGTAGTAATGGATTATTTCACAAAGTGGGTGGAAATTTATGCGATCCCGTATCAAGAGGCCACAACTGTGGCGGATGTACTGGTGAAAGAATTTATAAGCTCTTAAGGAGGATGCTTGGGATCACTTATTTTACCGGCGCTGTGTTGTAAATTTCAAAGTAAGTTGCTAAATATTTGGTGTTGAGTGTATGAATGTTTTGTAAGTAGTTTTGAACTGTGTGTGACATATTAGAATGAAGTTGTATGTTTATCGTGTTGTTTGTGAAATGGTTTTAGAAATACTCTCCAAAGGCTTCTGCCATTTTGGAATTTTGACTAAACGTTTTAACGCTTGCAACGATTTTTGTTATTTCATTGTCCTTACTTTTCAGTTTCCTGGTTATTTTCCAGTGACTGGTCCTCAGGCTTGAGATTTTCAGGGAATACTTTACAATTGTAGTTTCTATACTCGCGTATTAGATTGGTAACTAAGTTTTGGTAGTGTTTGAGGATTTATCTGTCATCTTCGCTTTCTGTTATTTATCATCGGCGGCGTATTTTGCTTTTATCTTTAATAATTTATCTATTGAAATTGAGTTCATTTCGTACTTAACCAAAAAAATATCCTACAAAATGTAAAGAAATTGAAAGGTTCTGGTATTTTCATCCTACACGATCTCACAAAAAAGGAACAAGAAGTATACAGAATTTTGAGAAGGCACCTATCAGCAGAAAGGGAGAAAAGAGAAAGGAATTGCTTCATCAGAAGGAACAAGTTGGTGGTGAATGGCAATGAGTTTACAGTTGAGGAGTTACAAAGAATCGAAGAAGACGAAGTCTTGCCGAAAGCAAATAGTACCCCTGCCACAACTACGCAAAAACTGCTCCTACACCCTGACAGTCCAGAAAAACAACCACAAACTTCATTAGTGACTTCGAGAGAGAATGCATCAAACGAACTCAAGAAAAACTAAAAAAAACTAGAAAAAATTATGAAACTTCGCTCTGATTCGTCTTCATCATATACTGGAAAAAAATAAATAAATATTATATTATCAATATCTTAACTATAAGTCTTTACTAATTTTTTCTACGCCCATTTCTGTAAACGTCAAAAATCGCACTGTCAACATTCCTTGTAAATGGCACTTAACAATAACATGCACGTAATGAGATCTCATAACATACACGTGCGTTTTGAGTAGAAAACTTAATCTTCTTGGTTTAATTAAATTACAATCAAATTTTTATTTACGTAAGACTTTATTTGGTCTATTTACACAAATTTAGTCAATTAAAAAACATAAAGACTTTTAGCATTAGCGAGATATATTTAGGATTGAAAGAGTGATGCCCCTAAATGTAGGCAGCACATTATGCAATTTCGTTAAAAATAGGACACGTTTTCGTAAGTAGCATGCTATGAAACTAAATGTCATGTCATTTATATTGTCAATTTCTTGAACAAAATATAATACAATTATAAATAACCGTTCATCACCATTAAATAATAAGGCACAATCGATTTACAATAATTGTTCAGCTGATATTAACAACTATTATAATAAAATTTAAATGATTGCGATGTTTTTTATTTAACAGAAGAAAATGAATGGGCGTAGAAAAAGTATAGTACGTTACACGAGTTGTAAGCCCATTACGCAATCATGAAATTTATGCACTCGCCGCTGCGCGGCTTCGTGCATAAACTTTTTCATTTCGTGCGTAATGGGTTACTTAACAACTCTTGTTACGTAATATACTATTAACCTATCTATTTATATAAATACTGCTTTATTCTGGATTACTCTCTAATACATCGTCATTTTATATATTGTATAATCGTTATGGATCAGTACATTCGAGATTACGAGTTCAAACCAGTCAATGCAATCGAACTCGAGCAATTGTGCAGCATATCAAATCACCCTGTTGATACTTGCAATAACAACTTTTCTTTGGTACATCAAAATATTAGAAGCATAGCGAAAAATATTGATGAAGTTGATTTATATTTAAGAGAAACAGATACAGTATTCGATTGTATCATTCTAACAGAAACTTGGTTGATTCAGGATATTAATTTTTTTAGTAAAAGTGGATACGATACTATTTACAGCGAGGGGAATATCAATAAAAACGATGGTGTTGTTGTGTATATGAGGGAGAATTCAAATTACGCGATTAACATATCAGCATTGATGAATGCAAAGCAATAGAAATTCAAATCAATACTCTTAACAAAAAGAAATTATTAATCACAGCTCTTTATAGACCTCCTTCCACGAACGTTATAATATTTCTGGATCAGCTCAAACTTTACTTGGAACAGTCAAAACGAAAAACATCAGATTACCAAATTATTGTCGGTGATATAAACATAAATATCAAACTTGAGGATGACGACATTGTTTCAGAGTATTTAAATATACTGAGTGAAAACAATTTTGAATCGATGATAAATAAAGATACTAGAGTTCAGGGTAAGTCTGCTTCATGTATTGATCATACTTTTTTGAAATCTAAAACACCTGAGTTCAAGGAAAAATGTATACCAATAATTGTACGCTCAAATATCACAGACCATTACACTCAAATCCTGAAAATGCCGATTGAGTCGGAACCTCTCAGGGCTTTAACAGACTTATATATAGATTACACAGATTACAAGAACTTAAGAAGGGAATTATGCTAATATGATTGGCATTCATTTTATGAGATGATATATATAGATATAGCTACTGTATTCTTCATTGGACTTATATGTGAACTTACAGGAAAGCATACAAAAAGAATCAAAAAGAAAAAGGAGGATAAAAAAAGGAAAGATTGGGTCACAAAAGCACTAATCAAATCAATAAATACAAAAAATCAACTGTACAAAAAATATCGAGAGAACCCAGAAGCTTACGGACAGGAAATTAGAAATTACTGCAATCATCTAAACCGTGTAATGGAAATTTCCAAATTAAACTATTATAGAGCGGAGATTGAAAAAAAAGAAAAAAAGCTCAAAGCATCTTTGGAACACAATAAACAGTATGGAATATAAGAAAAAAAATCAACCATCAAAGAAATTATCACTGATAATGATGTATTGACCGATGACCTAAAAATTGCAAACGCCTTCAATAAATATTATGCGGAAGTGGGGAAAAAACTGGCTTCATTAATTCAAAAACCTATTACTGATCGAATGCCAAGAAAATCTCTGCCTCACTCAATGTTTCTTAAACCTGTAGATGAGGATGAAATATGCCAGATCATAAATTCATTGAAACCAAATAAATCGCCAGGAATTGATAAAATTAAGGCTGAAACTCTCAAAGAAATTCAAATAGAAATCGCCAAACCCATGGCATACCTCATTAACAAAATAATGAAATCTGGTGTATGTCCCTCTATACTCAAAGTAGCTGTTATAAAACCACTTCACATAAAAGAAAAAAAAATGTGTGATTGAAAATTATAGACCAGTTTCACTTATATCCAACATCGCGAAAATGGTTGAAAAAGCTCTCAAGAATAGACTCAATGATTATATAAAGAAAAACAACTTGCTATCAGAAAAACAGTTTGGGTTCAGAGAAGGCAAATCTACCCAAGATGCTATAATAAGCTGAACATCCCAAATTTATAGAGCGATAGATAACGTTAAACCTAGTCTGTGTGTATTTTTAGACCTATCCAAGGCTTTCGATACTGTAAGCCATACACAGCTTCTCGAAACCTTGGAAGATATTGGAGTTCGGGGAACAACTTATAACCTTCTAGAAAGCTATATGTACCAGAGAAAACAATTTGTACAAATTCAAAATAAAGTTCGTTCAGAAGAGTTAGTTCAATTTAGTGTGCCACAAGGCACTGTCCTTGGGCCACTATTATTCTCAATATATCTTAACAACTTACTCACCTTGAATAGTACAGGATCTATAATCACCTTCGCAGATGATACAGTGATTTTCTATGAGGATAAAAATTGGAATTACCTGAAAGAAAAAGTGGAAGCTGATATGCCACAAATTATCAATTGGTTTAATCATCAACTATTGACAATTAACTATGAAAAAACTAAATTTATGACTTTCACGGCTTACAGGAATCATTTGCCAGATTTCAACACTCTCGATATACGGAACGGCGAGTTGATTGTTGATGTTTCCAGAACAGATACCATTAAATATTTGGGTGTAACGATAGATAGTCATATGAGATGGGACGTTCACACTAAGAATGTGACAAAAACCTTAAGAAGTATGCTGTTCAAATTCAAATATTTGAACAAATTACTTGACACTTATCACTTGAGGATCATTTACTTCGCTCTGGTGGAATCTCGTATTCAATATGCTGTACTGAGCTGGGGAGGGGTTGCTGCTACTCACTTGAAAAAGTTGGAAACGGTGCAGAAACGAATTCTGAAAATTATGTATCGAAAAGAACCAACCTTCTCAAGCAATTTGCTTTTTTTACAAGCAAGAATCTTCGATGTAAGACAAATATTTCTTAATAACATTTTTACTCATATACACAAAAACAAAAATCTATTAAATAATATCGATCATGAACATTTCACTAGGAAAAAAAAAGAATATCAGGTTAAAACATCTCTGAGTAGTACAAAAATTGGACAACGAAACATATATTATCTCATTCCAAAAATTTTTAATTTTCTACCCCCTGAACAAAAAAATGAATATAATGAATATAAATTCTCGTCACATGCTAAAAAAATAAGAAAATATGTTCTTAACTTAAATCGAGATCTGGTTCGATCTCTTTTTGACTGAGAGACTTTCATGTTACTATTAACTGTGTTATATGATTCAATGTCGTTTGTCAATTGGAATACTCCACAAAGTGTTTGTTTTCTATATTTTATTGTAAATGTTTTCTATTTTTATTGTTAATTTTCTCGAATTTATGAACGAAATATGTTGAATGCCTAAGATGGAAATCAACAACGTGATAGTAAACCTGTTTTACATTCTGAATATCTGATGTGCTTGGGAAATATTGTAAATATTTTGTATTTTATTGTGAATGTTTTATATTCTTTATTGTTAATTTTCTCTCATTTATATATGAAATGTGCTGAATGTCCAAATATTAGAAATCAATATATTAATATAAAAAAGGCGAATTCAAACCTACTTTACATTGTCAATATCTATGCAGAAAGACTATTAGAAATTTAAATGTGTAAAACCCACGCGCAACTTTAGTTTTAGTGGGAATTCCATGTTTATTCACATGTAAACAACAATTTTTATGTAAACCATGTAATAACATTTTGATAAATAAACTTATTATTATTATTATTCTGGCTGTGATGATAATGTGTAAAGTTCAGTATATCAAACAGTGTGTGGGTAACTTTCATACACGATTCCACAAATAATTAGGTTTCTTAGGAAAATATTTTTTACCACAAAGCGATATATTTTTGTCAAAAATTATTGTTTATTCGTGACAAATACGTTTAATCTTATTAAAAATTAATAGTTTTTTTGAAGAAGAGATATTACTGTCTAACAAAGAAATATATAATTTGTGTAATTATTATACTTTTTCATTCGGTAAATATAAAAAAAGAAATATATTTTATCGCGACAATAATTGTTTTAGGATAAATGAATGTAATTTGGCAATAGAATACATTTTTGTATACTTAAAAAGTATAGTTATCCTGCAAAAATAGATATTTGTTATTGGAACACTATTTTAATTTCAAAGATTAATATAAATATTTTGTCTTTATAATTTAATAAATAATGTAACACATTTGTACAAGAATAAATATTTGTTCGATAAATAATATATACATAAACAATATTACTTTCCGAACTTGAAATAAATCAATTCATAACGTCAAATTAAATATTAGGTAGGCCATATGGGAAATCATATTTATTTGACATAATAAAAATTCCTTTGCCACAAATAAATCTTTTTCTCGGTGTACATGTTCAGGCAAAACAGATGAATGAAAATGCATTTGTTGTTACAAGAAGGGTAAGATTATTTGTTTAATACTAATGTTATTTCAGCTCCTTTGTGTATGCTTCAGCAAATATGGCCGCTGACGAATGACGATGTTGTTTTTATTAATGTGAATAATTGCTGAATACTGGTAAATATTTATTACATTTTGAGATTATTAGCTTAGTTAGGGTAGGTAGTACATGTTATGACGTGAGAGCAATGTCATTAATGACATACAACGTTACTTGTATTAAAATTTTTGTACAACTGCCCTTTGAATGTAAAGTTAATATAAATCTCTATTTACTCTCACAGTGATTTAGCTAGACTTTATTGTATACCTACTTAGTATTGCATAAAGTAGTATATTTAAAACGTCTCTGAATTTACTCTATAATCAAATTGTTACCAATCTGTACGGAAAGTGAACCCCTGACTACATTTCAACTTCGTAAAACAATTTTTGATTGAATTACAAACTTCGGCAAAGGCTTTGAGTCTATTCACTTAAATGTCCCTCTTTCAGAGTCTCTATTATCTTGTTTATAAAATATGTTTTTATTTTTCATACTCCGGCAATAGAATTAACTCATAGCGGCTACTGCATTTTATAGCTTTGTAATAATGTTTATATGATTTGTGTTTATTTGATTATTAATTCTTATATAATTCCAATAAACTTCATAAAATGTTATAGGTATTATTGGAACAATGTTTATCTATCTATCTCTCACAATGCTAATAAATGCAATTATCATACTGAATTATATTTTATGATCATTATTGTATGAAAACAATAGGGAAGCATAAAATGAACAGCAGCTACGAACAAGAATAAAAACCGAATAAAGATGAATATTAACAAAATTGAATACAATTCGAGAGCATAATGGGTTTTGTTGCAAAAGATATAAAATTATCCAACGTTATATATATTTGAATATCATTTCGTTATTTCGCCTCAGAATTAATGTCCCATAGGTTATGTAGTCTCAGACCCGCAAATAGTTGTGGTTTTGTTATTAATTTAATTAGAATTTTTCATCGGATGCAACATTAAGTACGCCGCTGTAATTATGTGAGTATGTTGTTGTCTTCTTGCTTCGTGTAAGACACGAGAAAGATTCCATTTGTTCTACTCGTTGTAAACTGAATTGATTGATCGCTTTTCTAATGAAATCTCCTGTCCATCCTACGTTCAAAGATTTTTCAAAATTTTGAACGGGATCTTTCAGTTAATTTGCTGCTGGTACCATGTAACGTAAAGATATCACTTTTATAAAATACAATACGATTTCTAAGTTTATTAACAAATTAAATAGTTTTCTCAGGGAATCGTCTCACGAGGCACGATAAAAACCTATAATTGTTGGAATACCTGAAATTTAAATTTCAAAAATTAATAATTTTATGATAAGCATACGCATAACTGTCGGTATAACCAGTGTGTATAAGGTGACTGGATTTGATTGCTGTCTTTTTGGTGTGAAAAGAGAGAACCAATGGTTGTCATCGCTTCCGCGGTGCATACTCTACTTTTTGTTATGAAGGACGCTATAAATGACATGGTTATAAATTGTAGAATTGAAAAGAAATATTTTTATTGTAATTTATTCATAAGAACAATTTAACGAACAGGAGTAGGATAATGGAAAACTATACATTTTACTGCCTGAATTATGCTAATATTTGACATAAAACTATTATTTATTTAATTTATCCGAACAAACAAACAACCTATCTAATATGTGAGAAATATATTGGTTCACCCCAAAAAAAGTTGTATTTAGTATTGGTCGGAGTTGTAGCAAAGTGATGTTTAATTTTTCAGAATTTTTTTTATATAAAAATCAGAAAAAGATGAAATATTCCAAACTTTTGAAGATATGTGTATGTGTAATATGGATTTGCTATAGGTAGCGTGGTATTGTGTGTGGTTTAGCGAAAGCATCGACATGACGCGGGCGCCACTGCTTACTATTGCCGTCGTCTTCCTACACTAGGTATACGAAAACGCGAGAAACTAACTATATGTCTTCCGTGCTCTAGGAACAGAAACGCTTATTTCGCGCAAAATGGGCGTTTTGCGACCTGAGTGACAAAAAATTTCCTTTTTAAATGATATTGACTAACGATTAAATTTCTATTATGATGATAACTACAGTTCTGGACAAATGGGAGAGTTATTATTTCATTGTGTACTGTGTATTGTTTGCTGTTTATTATTCTGCTCACGACACTATAATTGATTCCACTCAGTAATTATACCGCTCATATTACGAAGTTTATAATAAACCATATCAGTCTATAAGAGAACTTTGTCACGAGTAACAATTTGTCACCTCCTAAAGAAAAAATGGCCTTTCATCTGAAAACTCATTTTAGAACAGAACATTCACTACAAAATATCCAAATACTCCAATAAAGTTAATGACGGCAACTCACATTATGGAAGTGCTTCCTATTGATTTAAAAAGCTTTTATAATATTCGATACTAACAACATTGCTAATAAATTTCTCAAAAAATTTGAATGACGTAAAAATCACACTTTTGTTAGTCTATTTCTTTTTAAGTTCAGAAAATTCCGTCATTTTGAAATATTATAGGTTATAGGTATTACAGGTTTTACAATGTTATTATCTTTTTTTCTAAGATGTTCAATATTCTCAATACCAGGAAGTAGCTGAAGATGACTTTTTTTAATTGCAATTAACGTGCTCGGCTACAAAGGCCATTGGCACAGGAACAGTAAAAGTATACAATAAATATATTATATTTTGTGGTATAGCTGTACATCTTTCAGGAACTGGAGAACGGAGGGGACATTATCTGGATTTCCGAGTATCTCTTGGAGACTTCCTTTGAGCTTGAGCTGTTGTCTTCTAGCTGTGAACTGTTGGCATTCTAGAAAAATGTGTTCAACGGTAAAGATGCAGTTACAGATTGAACAGAATGGCCGATTGTTGGATGACATAAGCTAGCCATGAGTGAATCTAGTGTGACCGAGTCTTAGTCTTCTCAGCACCGCTAGGTCTTGTCTTAAGAGATATGAAACTCCAATATAGTAAGGGTGGCTTAATGAGGGTTGAATTTTTCGCAATTTTGTCGGAATGGAGTTCCAATAATTTTGCCATAGAGATTTGATCTTATGCTTGATGACTTGCTTGAGATCGGATGCAATTTCGATGTTATCTGCATAATATTTTAAAGTTGTGGCCCTTTTAGCTAGTTGATCAGCTAGTTCGTTTCCCATTATACCAATGTGAGATGGTGTCCATAGAATGGTAACTGTTATATTTTGGGAAAAGGAGATTTGGTAGGAGTCATGGATATTCTGTACAAGAGGATGGTCACTGTATATATCATTAATGGAGTGTATAGAGTCAAGTGAGTCTGTACATATGCAGACATTTTTATTAGGAGCGGAAATATGTTTGAAGGCCTAAAGTATACTATAGAGTTCGCCGGTATGTACAGTACAAGTTGATGATATTGTGGAAAAGAAGATTGAAGAATCTAATGTTGTTACGGCACAACCGACTCCTGTTTCTTTTTACGAGGCGTTGTGAGAGATGTGTTGATATGAGGAATGTTTTCCGTGCATGGGGGCATTAAGGGAAGAGGTAGAGGAAATGGTTGAGAAATATCAATTTTGATTGGCATTGTTTTTAGTAGTGAAGGTAAGGGTCTTATTGTTGAGGATGTTGAGATATTCTGTAAGCTATCATTGGTGAACAAGCTGTATACTGGGTTAAGGGGATTGGAAGATACCGAGATAATATAGTTAAGTAATAAATGTTGACGACTTATCCATAGAGGAGGTTCATTTGCTTCGCAGTAGAGACTTTCTACCGGGCTAGACCTAAACGCCCCCAGACACAGGCGAAGAGCTTTATTGTGTACCGAGTTCAAGGCATTGATATGTGATTTAGATGCAGATATATATACGAAGCAGCTATAGTCTAATTAAGATCGAATAAGGGATCTGTATATTTTCAAGAGAGAAGTTTCGTCAGCGTCCCAATGGAAGTGAGAAAGGGTTTTTATGATGTTTAGTCGTCTGTATCCTCCGCTCTTTGTATCTAAAATATGTTATTACCAATTGAGACGGGAGTCAAATAGCATACCCAATATTTTGCAGTGATTTACAACCTGAAGGGGGACGTTGTTGATTAAAATATTAGGGGTAGAGTTTATTGAAGACTTACTAAACTTGATGACTTTGTATTTTGTTGGGGATAGAGAGAGTCCCAATAATTTTATCTTGTTGGACAGGGAATTTACCGCGGATTGAATTATAGAGGAGGTAGTAGACACTGACTGACCGTGGCAATATAATACTAAGTCATCGGCATACATCGTGCATCTAGTAGGAGCAGAGAAATTAGAACATAGATCATTTGTTACGAGGGTGAAGAGTGTGGGACTGAGTACAGAGCCTTGGGGTAATCCGTCGGTTTAATTGAATGTTGAGGATAAGATACCATTAACAGCTACTTTGAAGGATCTAAGCGATAAAAAGTTTTTGATTTGAAAAATATATTTCCATTGATGTTGTGATGGGATAATTTCTCAAGTATGACATTTCTGTGTATTATATCGAATGCACCTTCTATATCAAATGTAGCAAGTATAGTTCGTTGTTTTTTGTTTAGAGCGATGGAGATATGAGTTTGCAACATTATCAAATTGTCCTTGCCGCCGAAATCCAGATTGGTCTTCTGATAAAATGTTGTATTTATCTAAATACCATATCAATCTTTTATTGATCATTTTTCCATGACTTTGCACATTGTACAGGTTAATGAAATGGGCCTATACGACTTGGGGGAGGTTGTCGGCTGATTAGGTTTTTTCAGGGGAATTAGAATGGATAGTCGCCAGAGGCTTGGAAACATGTTAGAGGTCCAAATTAAGTTGAACAGTTCTAAGAGTTTGAGTTGACCTAAGATATCAAGTTTTTTAAGGAAAATATATGGCAGGTCATCAGGACTAGCAGCGGAATTTTTGCACGATTTTAACGCAGTAATGAGTTCCTGGTGAGAGAAATGTAGGTTGAGTGAGTCTATATCTTGATTTGATGGAATTGGGCATGATAAAGAGGTATTAGTATAAGTATTTGCAATGTTTGGGTGTAGGCCACTTCGGACTTTGGCTTCGAAATTTTCAGCAATGATCTTCGCTATTTCATGGTCATTATTTATTACCCTATCATTTGAAACAAGATGGGGAATTCCATTATTGGCTTTGTTTCCCTGTATACCTCTGACCTTTTTCCATATTTGACTGGGATTTGTGTTTTCGCTTATTGACGAAACATAGTTTTTCCAGGAGGATTTTTTGCTTTGTATGATAATGAATTTAGATTTTGCTCTGGTTTTTTGAGATTAATGGGGTTTTCAGGGGTATTGTTTTGTTGGAACAGTTTTAATGCTATGTTTTGTTGTTGTACAGCGTGTTTGCAAGAGGAATTCCACCAAGGAACACTTTTCTTGGGCTGGGATATATTAGTTTTACCTACATGTAAT
This sequence comes from Galeruca laticollis, assembly GCA_963921935.1. Taxonomy (NCBI): domain Eukaryota; kingdom Metazoa; phylum Arthropoda; class Insecta; order Coleoptera; family Chrysomelidae; genus Galeruca; species Galeruca laticollis. Next base: position 144,983,154 of record OY998176.1, on the reverse strand, counting down.
TCAGCAGCTGACAAAATAGAATTTGAGAATGTTGCGATATTATCATCAAACGCTTTCGGAAAACTTAACAGAATGTAGGACATCTTCTGTTTGTGATGTAAAACTTTTTCAGTTAGCATTGTTTAGTCGCCAGAAAGTCCTGGTTGAGATTTTTGGGTTTAGAGAGGCAATGGAAGATATAACTATAGGGAAATGATTACTATAATGTAAATCATCAACAGTACGCCAAGTTAATGTGGGAGCTAATTTAGAATCGCATAGACTGAGATCTATGGCGGAGATTTGGCATTTGTACAGTTTATTACATTTTCCACTGTTTTACCCTTACCATATGTTGAGTTGGATCCCCATAAGTTATTGTGCGGATTTAAATCTCCTACTAGAATGTTGGGATGAGGTAGTTGAAAAATGACGTTTGCTAATTGTTCCTCTTAAACAATGGTTTGGGGGAATGTATATACTGCACACATTTATTTTATTCGGGAGCCATATATTTGCAGCAACAGCTTAAAGGTCGGCATTAAGGGGAAGAAGGGATGAAAATATGTCATTAGAAACGAAAATCGAAGTACCACCACTGGCTCTATTGCAATTATTGCGTATGTAATGGTAGCCTTCAAAGTTTTTTAGGTGGGGAAATTTCGAGATTGTGGCATTTTTTCCTTGGAGACACAGGATTTGAGTGTTTTCATTGGATATGAGCTGTTGGATTTTTCCCCGCCATCTCAATTCCATTGGATTAGCTTGAAGATTATTATTGTATATAGTGATATTGTCAATATGGACTGATGGTTCTAACGAGTTTTGTGCTAATTAAGAGGTGGGATTATTTGACTCTTCGTCAGTTTGGGTTTCTGATGTGTAGCTCTCATCGTCAGACGAATCTTCAGGGTTTAGTTGATGCTTTATTTTCTTCCGTAATCCATTCAACCGATTTTTAAGAGACCGTTCTTTGGTTATGTTGTACATAGGAGTTAAGTCATTTAGTAGACCTTGTATATTTGCTGTGAAAGAGAGAGCTTCGTTCAATGGGTCTGACAAGCCCAATGAGTTTTCTAGGGTTCAGTTGATGGTTTATTTTCTCCTGTAATCTAGTCAACCGATTTTTAAGAGACGGTTCTTTGGTTATGGTGTACATAGGAGTTAAGTCATTTAGTAGAACTTGTATATTTGCTGTGAAAGAGAGAGCTTCGTTCAATGGGTCTGACAAGTCCAATGAGTTTTCTAGGAAGGCGGTGAGTTGTGTTTCAGTCATTGTTAGGTGAGTAGAATTGTTTTTGCATAGCTCTTGTATAGTAGAGTAAGTAGTGGGTGTGAGTTTAAAGTCCTCTTTTCCGGTCGTTTTAGGTTTTTTCTTATGCTGTTTGATTGAGTTTTGGGGTATTGTGTATAAAGGGGGGAACATCTGGTTGTCGATCGGAGTATCTATCGGTGAGAGCTGAGAGGGAGTTTCGAGGTTAACATCCGTAGATAGACCTCTCTTTTGTCCTTGAGTTACAAGTAAATTTACTTGCTCGATAAGTGTCAGATTGGGTTGGTCATCTTCGATAGGTATACTCTGAGTGTTAGATACAGGAAGATTTTCAGAGTGTGTAGTAGTTGTTTGCACTATTGGAGATGGAGGTGGTGGATTTTGAATTTCAGTGTTAGGTGGATTGGTGCAAGAATCGGCGGTGTGTCCAGAGAGTTTACATAAGAAACATTCCAGTTTATCCGTGGACACGAAAATTCCGTAAGGAGTATTTTCGAAAGTAACTAAAAGGGATGTTTGGAGAGTGAAGTTGTCGTTTTCTGGTATAATATATGTTATTCTGCGAAAACTCATGATATGAGAATATTTATCATCCGGTACGCCACATTTCACGAATAAAACAGGAGAGGCTAGCTATAGGCCGATGTCTTTTAGAGCTTTTTCTATACGAGATTGAGGGATAGTGGGAGAAACGTTGGAAATCAGAATTCGTTTGGCGGTGTGATAAGCCTTCCAATAGGTATATTGTTAGATTTAATATATATACTATCGTGTTCATTAAGAAGTCTATCGACAACAGCAGTAGAGCTTAAATAGATGCATATGCGTTTGTTTAAGATTCTAGAGGCAAATGTTACGTTTTTGGGGGTTAAAATTTCTCCTACGGCTTTTATATACTCAAAGAGGTATTTGTTATGGCGTGCATGATGATTGCTTGTTCTCTTTTAGGGAAGGTTGGTGAGGAAGGTTTTGTTTGTGCAGCAGCAACATACGACTTTGTAGCATTAGGTGAATTATGGGGAAGAGAGTTTGAAGTTGATTGGGATTGATAATTATTCATTTTTTAAGTGGCCCTGGATACCAAAGCCAATACAAATGAAAAGGAAAGACAAGGGTCCCTAATGGATCCCTGAAAATATTTTGTAGGAAATAACAGTTACCTGACTTGATGTTACGCCACTGATGAAAATAAAATGTCTTCACTTGTTAAAACTTTTGGAAATAATTACGTTCAATTTTTCATAGCATCACAAGTATTGAAAAAATCACATAATGATTAGTGTTTTTAAATGAAACTCACGGTCTCTAGTTAATTCCACAATATAATACAAGTTATTGAAAATTCTAAAAAATTGACAATTGTTTCGATAAATCAATATCATCGTCAGAATGACAGAAGTTACATTTCATTTTATGCCTACCTGATGTTTAGTAGTTATTTTTGGCTAGACCAAGAAGTAACCTAACTTGTGATTGGCTTAATATATGTTTATAGAAAAAAGAAGAAGATGTGATATTACAAATATTGAAGCTTAGATATTATTAGCCCTATGATGATATCCTGGATATAATTTTTTCAATTAAGATCAGTATAACTGTGCAATGATATAGAAAACCAGGAAAACTATATCTGCTGATCTTTACAATTATCACTTAAGAAGACAGTTTATTAGTGGAGAATTCCCTAGATTTAACTGTTCATCGACAACTTCATATTGTCGGTTTCTTGAATGTCTTCTAATCTCCAGTTCTTCAAGGAAATACAGTTCTTGTTTCTTTTCACAAATATGCAGCACTTCTAGTTCTGTGTTAGGTGTCAATGAATGATTGGTGTCAAGTAGATGTTTTGCGTAGTGGGATTTATCTGGTTGTTTTAATCTGTATGCTCGTAAGTGCTCACTGTATCGTATTTCAAAATTCCTAAGGGTCTGACCCAAATAGACAGCATTACATTCTGGACATTTGAGTTTATATATACCTGACTTCTTTAATAGTGGTATTTAAAGAAGATTTCAACAATCTAGAGACTCAGGTTGATAATTTGCAGACTCAAAGATGGACTTGGACGAGTTTCTACTTTGAGAGAGATCTTTGATAACAAACATCCAAATCAAATAACTGCGGCTGTCAGATCTTTGAATCCAAAAACGGTTCACGCAGATAATGCTACGCAACCTCCGACGGTTGATAATAATAATAGAGTCTCTTTTCCTGCTCAAATATCTTCCACAACTAATTGGGAAAGACAAGATTACCCCAATTCCGTGCAATATCATCCGGCTATTCCAAATTTAAGTACAATAGGTCAGTATCCAGCATACGATAGATCAGTCAATAATCATGCAAATGTTACCAGTGGTAATGAACAATTCTGTGATGTAACGCGTTGGCGTGTACAGTTCAATGGAGTTTCTAGTGTAACGGGATTTTTGGAGAGGATCGAAGAACTGCGAATGTCCCGCGGGGTATCAAAAGATAGGTTACTCCGTTCTGCTGCCGAACTTTTCACTGGTGATGCCTTGTTGTGGTTTCATATGAATTACTTCTCCGCCTGGGATGAATTAGTGGAAAAATTGAGGTCTGATATTCAACCTCATGATTATGAACATTTCTTATGAGAGGAAATACGGCATCGTACTTAAGGTTCCCAAGAGAGGGTGATAAATTATTTATCAGTTATGGAAAATTTGTTTCATAAATTATCTTCATTGCCTTCGGAATCCTTTCGTCTACAAATAATTAAGCGTAATCTTCTTCCTTATATACAGAAACAAATTTCTACACATTCAATTAATTCCTTTTCTGAGCTACTCAATCTGGCACGGTCAATCGAAGTTTCTGAGTGTAGAATACAACAGTTCTGTCCTCCTTCAACAAATACACGTTATATGGTTGAACCAGAATTATCTTATAAAAAACCGATCAACCCTCTTTTTGCTATTGAGACTGAAGAATCGAAGTCTTCTACTTTAGCGTCAATAAAGGTATCAAGCAATGGAGTATTGTGTTGGAATTGTAATGGTAGCGGTCATAGATTTAGGAAATGTGACAAACCGGCACAATTATTCTGTTACAAATGTGGACATCCAGGGGTAGCTGTGAGATCCTGTCCAAAGTATATAAAAAGTGATCGTCTTAGTTAAAAGTATAAACTACCATTGTTCCTCTGTCTCTAAGACATTTTGGTATGGCTTCCATTCCACGTTCGTATCGTCTACTCCTTCTTCTACTTTAAATTTCATTGTTACTTCAATATTCGTATTTGTTCTTATTGTTTAGTTGCTCAGTTAATTCATATTGAACCTTGTTATAATAATGATATAGATTTATAGTTCTATGTTCGTGCAATGTCACTTCCAGAGTAGACAGCACTAACTTTCAAATATATATTGTTGTTGTCATGGTGTGTGTTGTAGACCATTTTTTAATAAACATGTGCCTTTACTATATAATGTAATTTAGTTAATAAATACTTGGTACAAATTATACAATCCTTCTTGATGATTCATCTTTTGGCTTTCTGAAATTTAACACTTGGTGTTTCATGTTCGTTATAACTAGAATATGATCAATGTCACATCTGGCTCTCTCCAGACGTTCTTTGTTAAATGATCTCTCGAAACACAGGCATAATTTTTCTTCTGCTTTTTATACTGCTATATTCGTGTTATTTTGTATATGTTTTTATTATACCTACTTTTAATAATTTCCTATTTATATTTCTTAGTCAGAATGATTACTATTGCCCATTTTCATATATCTCCTGATGCCCTCTTCTACGTCACATGCATTATTTTCTGTCCATTTTTGTATTCATGTCGTTTTTATCATTTTGATAGCAAAGTCCTAAGTTCTTTCAACTGATATATCTTGGAGTAATTTTTTCTCTATCCAATTTTCAGAAATCATGAAAATACTCATTCGTTTTATATTTATTTTTAAGTTTCGAGGCCAGAATATATTAGTTGTTAGAGAATGGGGTGAATAATGTCAGTATATGACAAATAATTGATATTCTTTATCAACAAAAGATGCATACCTTTTTCTCTAAGGAATTTTGTTCGCTTTATCGGAAATTCGATTGCAGATTGCTGGAATGCACAAGGTAAACTAGAATGTTTATTCTTCCATTTTCCTTGTTTTAGAAAGTATTCAATTCTGAATTTATTTATGTTCGAAAAATATTGCCTTTTGAAATAGTTTTAAAGTTTTATCTGGAAATATTTTCGAATCTTTATTGAGTGTTAATGTCGTTTAAATATCTATACTAAAATAAATATGGATATTAAAACAGATTATATATGCAAATTCAAGTTAATTCAAATCAAATTTTAATATCTTTTTCACTTTGATATTAAACGAAAAATAAAATATCTTGCCGCTATTTACATTCAAGACTGAGATTTACGTTTATAAAACTGCTGGTATTGAATAAATGTTTATTTTTTCTTATTTCAATAGAATGTGTCTGATGATATAAAAATAGATATTTAAACATAATTATCACAAATGCTGATGTGAAACCAAACGACGTCAATAAACATTGTTATGCGAAATGCCAGACGCGTCTAAAGTGAAAATAATTAGAATAATAAAATCATAATCTGAGTTGAAAGTAGGCTCAACCAAAGACTAAAGAATAAATATAACACCCGTCACCCGGCACTAAAAACTCAAAAAGTAAAGCCGATGGCGTGTTCTGGTAAGTAACCGATAATGAATCATATACAGTTTGTCGGTCTTTAGCGTGAGTTGTTTGTGGATCTATTACTGATTGTCTCCAGAATTTCATGTCGCCTACATATCTATACCATAATAAGATATTTTTTGAAATATTACATCAATATAATTAAACAAATAGCAACATCTAACGGTTATCCATTACATATAAAGAATAAATAACTTAATAAAAAAGAGGAAAAAGAGACATTACAACTTGTGCGGATTTGTATGGACTTAATATATTCCTGTCGCTTCCATCAGGGTGACTATTTTACTAGTAAACCAAACGAGCTGTGTTTCCTTTTTTGTGGGCTGGTTTTCTTCGTCGACGTTAATTTCAAATAAAACTCAGAAATTGTAGCTTCCAGTTTTCTTTACATGATATACGACACTCCGTAACAACTGTATAATCACTTAAATTTACTTTAGTTTTCAATACGCACTTGCTAACAAAAAATATTTTTATTTAAACATGAGGAACTAGAAGCCTCGATGGGACTTGAAGGTATCAGTGAACCGAAAAAGAATGAGGGTGATTTAAGGTAGATTTTGCCTTCTATATGTTCCCTTGTCCTATTCCGGGTTTTTTCCCAAAAGGTGAATTGGTTATTTATATGAGAATTTGAATTTGTATAAGCTAATTATTTTATTCTGAATATTATCTAGCCGAAAAGGGTATTTTTGAACTTTTATGAATGGTTTATGACATTGAAACATGGGTATGTTGTGGCGTATCGGCCAAACATGTATCTCCAATATTCTTGAAGTGTACGTTATGGAATGGTTAAGACACTCGAAACAGTGACTCTTGCGTAAGAAAAAGTAACCGTAAGTAAACGATAGAATTTTCTTTAATCAGATTGGATTTCTGTTAATTTACCGTAATGTTTCATAAAATCTTTATGGTGTAAAAAATTTATTAGTTTTTTTACATATTATTAAAAAACTATTCTTTCACATTTTCTGTAAAGGAGCTGTAATGTATGTGTATCCGTTAAACTTTATCAATTCAGTTTCAACTATGTTACGTTATGGCAACTACAGATTAATATACCCTTTTCTATTTCCTGCTTTCACTGAATGCGTTCAATAGTTTTCACAATCCACACTTGTTATGTATTATGCTTAGACAATTTTTTTTTAGGTTGGATTCCTGTACAAGATATTTTTTTCCTAATTTTGTACCTGTTTTTTTCCAATTTACTGTACTGTTTATTAATAGTGAATAAACTATTTATATCCTTTGTTGCTCTTTTTGCTATTTTATTTAAAATGTACAGGGTGAACAACTAAGAACGGCTATAGGCCATATCTCAGAGAAGAATCATGGTACAACTATCAAAAAAAATACATTTAGGTAAGTGATCCTGAAAAATCGCTGGAAAATATTTTGTAGTCTCTAAAATATCCGCTAGGGGTGGAACGAATTCTCGAAAACATAATACTGTGATTATCTCCAAAAAAAACATAGAAAAGGTGTCCTGAAAATACAATTTTTGAAATTTTAATGAGATTATGAAAAAATTTAATTAATGGCGTTTTTTTTAATATCCAAATCTGATATCGTAAATGTTATATCTTGGAATAGACTTAAGATTTAGACTTGAGGTTTTCACCAAATTCCTATTTTTTTAACCCCTTTTCATCATAATTTAAAAAATGCCTCATTACATTTGAAATTTCCGAGAAAAATGGGAAAATTGTAGGCTTTTTGACATAGCGTGAACAAAATTGCTCAATTTTGTTATTTTTGTTAAGCACATCTTATTAAAGAGGAAAAACTCTTTTAAATGACGCCAAAAACATTGAATAGAAAACCGGTTGAAAAACAAAAAAGTGTTATGACATTAGTTTTTAACAAGTTTGAACCTTACTTGAAGAATACGGACAAAAAGGCCTTACCAAATTTTTTCATAATCTCATCAATATATCAAAAATTGTACTTTTAGGATACCTTTAGTATGTTTCTTTTGCAGATGATCACAGTATTATGTTTTTAAGTGTTCATTCCACCCTCTAGCAGATATTGTAGTAACTCAAAAATATTGTTTAGGGATTTTTCAGGGTCATTTTTCTGAAGGTATATTTTCAAAGTTGTACCATAACTATTTTTTCAAATATGGCTGTCAGCCGGCGTTCTTAGTTGCTGATTAGACACAGAAACATCTATAGGATGTCATCTAGAATGTTTGGGGTGTATTATTTAGAGGTTTAAGTATGGACATACAACATCTAACAGAATGCACTGTATTGTTTGTGAAATATTGCATTTAGATCATTGGTAAGATGTTATTTTTTAGACATTGCATTAACATCTACAATATGTTAAAAGGCATTTTAGAATGTAACAGTAATGTTGTTTTTATTTCGTTATAAAGACTTCCTTTTGAGGAAGTACTAGTAACATCACAGTTATGTGAAAAGACAACGCTTTAACATCGCTGAGAATTTAAGTTGAAACATAACAAAAGTTCACAGCCTTAAGCTGGGCATAAGCGGTTATATAGATGTGCATGTCATGAAAACAAGAGGAAAAAAAGGAAGAACATTATCACAATGTGATGTTGAGTTAACATATCTGTAACATTTATTTGCATAGTGGGAAGCATCACATCATTATTAATTATTATGTTCTATATTTATTAATATTTGTATCGTACACTGAAACTGGTTATATGTAATATCGAGTATCACATTGAAGTTGAGCCATTTTATAGGTATTGAAACCTATATTTCCTTCAAATACGTAATGAGAATATTATATTTCTGTTGGGATAAGTATTAATAATGAAGTTATACGATCATGATATTCACTATACTACACTAGAAATGTCCAAATTCCTAACTTAAATGTTACATTATCAGTTGACGTTTCTTGAAACTGTTCGTAACCTAGAATGATGTTCTAATCAAGTTCATTTATCTATTTATATCATTTTACTAAATAAAAATAATTAGTTTACGTTAATTATCATGAATGTGGAGCTTATCATGTTAAGATAGAACTGGAATCATATTAAGGGAATACAAAATTATACAGAGTAATGATTCTTAGTATACTTTCATAAGGCTGGTCAGATCTCAACTTCAGAAGTATGTAATAACAATGGAACACTATTTTCCGTGTCAGTCTTTTTTCATCCCCAGCTGTACTATAAAATTTTTTTAAGATTAAATATTCAAATTTAGGTCACTGTGAGTGAAAGTTCGAATTACATTAATTTCTATTCAAATTTTCAGCATCTTCATTCTGTGGAAACGTGAAATATATTACCACATATGCTTTTATATCAATAGACGGAAGGTGGTTTATAAGATGAGGGAAAAATTCCAGCCCTTACATAATATAAAACATAAGACCATTCTTGTACGTAAAGAAATCGACATTGTATATTTTTCTTATAACGAGATTCCAAAAGATTTCCCTACTCCAATTAATATGATCAAGATATATTCAAGTAAATTTCGGAAGAACAGAAAAGTGGAACGAAAATTTAATTTAGGATTAAAAAATGTTGATGGACAAAACATTTTTTGCATAAGTATATAGACTTAAGGCTGGATATTTAGATTAGTATTTACTCAGAATCATCATATCCTACAATGCTTAATACGATATAGACGTGTTTCACGTGATGCTGCTAATAAATCGATTTAAGTCGTGTAAAGGTGCTTTAAATTCTTGGAAACTGTCATTACTGTAAGAACTGAGTACATACTAAGTACTTTCACTCTATTTCACACAAAATTGTTAAGCCGTATCCTGTAAAGTGAAATTATTTTTTCACTATGTCCCGGAACCGAGGAACCAAAACAGAAAATAAAGGTGACGATGAACTGCACTCAACTGTGAAAGCATTAGTGGCAAAGCTTCGTACTTCTGATGGTTTTATGAATCAACTCTCAAAAGCTATAGCAGATATGAAGCAGATGGACAAAAAAATTGAAGACCTGAAAGCAAAAACTAAAAAGTTGGAGAATGAACCAAGAAGTCAGAGAGTTACTGTAGATTATCTTGTAAAGCGGCAGAACATATAAGAACGTTTGGATAAGCGTAAAAATATTAGGTTTTATGGAGTAGATGAGAATTTTGGGGAAAAGTGTATGGAAACAGTGCTGGATATCTGTAATACTAAAATGAATCTAGAAATACATAAAAAGTGCATAGATTTTTGTTATAGAATTGGAAAGACAGAAAATTAGACCAATTTTAGTTACTTTCACGTGTATGTTCTATAAAAATATGGTTTATATAAATAAGAAGCTACTTAAAACCTTAAATACTATAATAAGAGAAGATTTAACATCTGAACAAATGAAGCTTCTAAGATCAGTCCGCGAAAAAGTCGGCAATAATTGAACAATATGGACAAAAGGTTGGAACATATTATTGAAAATGGCCGATAGAAATGAAACAATGATCGTTAAAAATATTGAGCAGTTTGAATCCCAGCTGGTAACCGACGGTGATTAAATAAAAAGTAGCATTTCTCCAATTCCAATCTTATTTTTGTCACTATTATAGTATAATTATTAGGTTCTTCGTCTTTCTTATATTATATTCTGCAATATACATTCTATTATCATTTTTATTATTTTTTTTCACTTTGTGGTATTAACAATGAAATTAACTTATATCTGTTATCTCTATTCAATTGTTTTTTAACAAATTTTCCGTTTATCATTTTTTAAATTTTATAAGATTATCTGTAACACCACGTGCAATTGGATGTACCTGGTGTTAAACTTTTTTGTTAACAACCATTTATTACTTATTGTTTTTATTATTATAATTTTTATTCGGTTTTGAATAGTTGGTGTCTGGATGGGTTAGGTATTATGAACTCCTTAAATATTGCATGTTTGAATGCGAGGGCATTAGTTCCTTCATTACATAAGGTTAAAAGAGTTATCACAGATAATAACATCGATATACTTTTAATTTGTGAAAAATAGTCAAAAAATTCAATTAACAGTGATAAGATACATATAGATGGTTTTGATATATATAGGATTGATCGTAATATGAACGGTAAAGGCTTATGCATGTATATTAGGAATCATATTAAATGGGAAATACTTAATTGATGTTTATAATTTGATATGGGAACAGTGTTGGATTGAAGTTACAATAAATAAAAAAACGATTGTTGTAGGCCTCATATACAAACCTCATAAACGAAATACTAGTATTTTTTGGACGAATTTAAAGGGAGTTTAGGATCAATATCTGTTACTGTTGATGAAATTGTTTGTGTGGGAGAATTTAATTTAGATTTATTCGAATTAGACAGTAATACTGTTAAAAAATTTTTAATCTTCATTAGATTCTTCAAATTTAAAACAGCTGATAGATGTACCTACAAGGGTAACAGCAACTTCCGCAACTCTGTTGGATTATGTTATAGTGCGGGATGAAGCTTTAGTTGAGAAGGGTATAATACACAATGATATTGCATACCACGCTAATTCTGTCTACAGCCTTATCTGAAGACCACCTGCAAAACAAACTGCAACTTCAACACTTTTATAATATATATATATATATATATATATATATATATATATATATATATATATATATATTAGAATATATTATTCAATTAATATGAGTACTCCTTAATCTCTTGAGTTCAGGGCTAAAGATTTTTATGTAATTTATTATTTTGTTTTATATATTTTCATAAAGAATTATTTGTTTTGGTCTTTTATTTAAAATAAAAAAATTATACCTCGTCTAAATTTATGTTGAGACGCCTATGATATCAAACCTATTCCTGTATTTAGAATTGACACTTGAAACGAACTGAATAACTATTTACTGTTTCTGATATTGGGTATTGAAACGACAATGAAGAACACTGTAATTATATATTATCAAAAATGCAATGGAAATTGGGAGAGAACTACATACATCAATACAAACAAATTCGAAATAGTGGAACAAACAACTAAAATCTAATATGTCAAAAAAATAGGTACCTTTGCGCAAATTTATATTGTTCAAAATGGCCAAATCAGAAAATTTTAAATTGGTTAATTAATAAAATTAGGCTACACTAACCTTCACTGAACAATGTTTTCTGCTTGGCACCAACAATCTCCTATAACACAACGTTTGTATTATTGTGTCTACTGCCTTTACCTTTACTCTCGGTGGACTCCAACTAGACACAACTCCTCCAGGTAAGTTTTGAATTTCTCTCTCTTGATATACTTTATACTATTTTATTTATCTTCTTTTCTTCCACAATCTGGTTTCTTTCGTTTAAATATCTTTTTAAATAATGCTTTCAGGTATATTTTATTATTCTATAGCCTTTGATTTTTTATCTATTTTAATTAGTTATCTTCTGTTTCTTTACTTATCTTTCAAATCCTCTTAAACTACTTCTTTAACTTTATTTAACTTCTTTTTATGCTTTTCTTTTAATTATATGAGGACTATCTTTATATTTTCTTAAATTTTTCTTTGCATATATCCTCCCTCAACAATATCACACCACATACTCTATTTTTCCAAATCAACAACCATCCTTTTTCCTGTCCGTTGCTATGGACAAAACTCATCATCTCACAATAATTTACAAATCAGAGGTTTTCATTTAATTTCATATTTTTCTTAACTATTTGATGATATTTAATGCTTCTATTAGTGTTTTTAAATGAAACTCAAGGTCTCTAGTTAATTCCACAATATAATACAAGTTATTGAAAATTCTAAAAAATTGACAATTGTTTCGATAAATCAATATCATCGTCAGAATGACAGATGATGATATCAATAAATTTTTTATTGAGTCTGTTCCTAATACTACCCCAGGTGAAAATGTCTTTCAGTATTATAGGAGCAATAGATTAGTTCAGCCAGTTTTTGTTCTTGAGGAAGTTAGTCATTTTTTTGTATATCAAATAATTTGTGGAATTAAAACAAATGCCACTAGCTGTGATGAGTTAAATATCACTATGTTAAAATTATGTTGTCCTCATATGGTACCATATATCACACATATAGTAATTTTGGTCTTACTGAAAGTGTGTATCCTTCTGTATGGAAGAGACCGGTTGTGCGGATATTACCAAAAGTAAACAATCTCAAAGAGTTCAAAGATATTCACCCAATCAGCATATTACCCATATTGTCAAAAATTATAGAGAGAGCCATGGAGACTCAAATAAAAAAGCACTTAGTTTCGTTTTCAATATTACCATCAGTTCAGTCGGGTTTTCCTAAGGGATATAGTTGTACAACTGCTCTTCTTCACATAGTAAATGATATTGTTAAGGCTACTGATGGAGGTAAGTGTATACTACTTATACTGCTCGATTTTAGCAGAGCATTCGACACTATAAATCATGACTTATTAATCAATATATTACAGTATATAGGTTTTTCAGAAAATGCTCGCTCATTAGTTAGTAATTATTTAAGAAATAGACAGCAACGTGTCTCACTAAATGTTAAAAACTTTCGTCGGGTATACTACAGGGCTCAATATTGGGTCCGTTATTTTTCTCAATTTATACGTCTCAACTATTGCAACACATATCTAATTGTAGAACACATTTATACGCAGATGACACCCAACTCTACTATAGCTTTTTCCCGCAGGCAATAGAACGTTCTTGTAATGCTATTAATGCTGACCTTAATGCATTTGTAGAGGCCGCTAAAAATCATTGCCTTTTAATCAACCCTAATAAATCAAAAACTCTCCGATTTGGCTCCAAACTAAATCGTCAAAAGATTTTTAATGAGATTGATGTTAAGATAAATAATGAAAAATTAGCTACGGTCTCGGAAGACAAAAGCTTAGGTTTGATGTTGGATACTGATTTGAGGTTTGAGAAACATATTAACGCGGTACTTCAAAATGCGTACATGTCTTTGAAAACAGTTTATGGCATCATAATTTTGTGCCATATGGCGTAAAAAACACTATGTGGGACTTTATCGGTGTTTAATTGTGATGACGCTCTATATGGTCCATATTTAACTGCTGAATATAAAAAGAAAATGCAGAATTGTTGTCTTAGATTAATATTTGGTATTCGAAGACGTCTAAGCATTTCAAATAAACTTGAAGAAATTGGGTGGTTAAACATGAATAATAGGAGGATATTACATTCGGCGTGTCTCTATCATAAAATAAAACTTACAAGAAAGCCGTCTTACTTACATCGTAAAATAACATATAGGACAGATATTCACAATCGTAACATTAGAAATAGAGGTTTAATTACAGTTCCATTCTTTAAGTTAGAACTTTTTAGATCATCTTTCAGATATTAAGTTGGCCATGTCTATAACGGACTTCCTACAGATCCTCAAAGTTAAAAAATTAGTAAGTTTAAAGTAAGTGTTGCTAAATATCTTTTCACTACTCAAACCTGAACACTCTAGAAATTTTAAGATGCTATGTCAATATTTGGCCTAGAAGAATCAGAAAAAGCTAGAGTGTTCGAATTAAGTCTAGAACGTCACATTGCCAATATAAATAGCGCAACGTTATCAATATAGTTCAGTTGTCTAGTACAGTAGTGTAAAATAGTACACAACACTACACCATTTTTATATAAAATACTTATAAATTAATCTACATCAACATTTATCTTGTCTATTTGACACTACTGGACTTAATTCGAACACTCTAGATTTTCCCGATTCTTCTATACCAAGCATAAAAATCGCATCTTGGATTTCTATAGAATGTCACTTGACAGGTTCGCTCGGCAATGTGAGTAAACAGCGGGATCGGACTGGCTCGGATGCTTCTTAAGACAGTTTATTAAATAGTTTTCCACTTACTACATCGGAAGCCTATTTATAGTTTTGCAAGTATACCATCTGGCTCAGGTGATTCATTCTTCCAGTAAATAATCAGCCTCTGCGAATAATGAAGTTAAAATACGAGGTGTGAGAGAGAATTGGCAATAAATATTTACAAAATCTGAAACCTTACGGAACAACTATTAATTATAATGTTGTTCAATGAAATATTTTGGTTGCTATAAGCTTTGTTCATTGTTATTCCAAATAAGTTTTTTATGAAGTAATTAAACCAAACTCTAATTATCAATTCTACGGTACTTCATAGCTGCACTCAAAAATCTGTCAGCTACTTAAATTTGGCCACTTTAGATATTAGCAACACAAAGTTTGATTTCAGAACAATGTAAATAAACGGTTTTAAATACTAATGCTAACTTTGCCGTACTTATTCACTGTATCATGCGAAATTTCTCCAAAAATGAGCAAAAGTGTAGTATATCTGGATTTATACCCGTTATACTAGCTTTTGGTGAGCTGAAAATTAATAGGGGTCATTTGTGAGACGCCCTAAACAATTTATAATCTTGAAATTGGTCACTTATATACACTCAGGAGGCTGTATCGTGCTAACAAACTGAAATTTTTCCAAAAATGGTTAGAAACGTGATACTTCAGGTACCATAGCGCTGGTGAGCTGAATATCAATAGAGTTCATCTGTGAGATGCCTTGAACAATACATAATCATCAAATTGGTGACCTGAGACTGTATCGTGCTAACAAGGCATAATTACTAAAAGTGGCTAACGACATACACACAGGATTTTTCATCTAAAACGATTATTTCGTATTTTTCTCACTGAAAAACTTAAAGATAACTCATAAAAAAATTGGAGATTCCAACTTTTTTTGAGGTAAACCAATACTTTTCTCACATCCTACATTGGGTTGGCAGAAAAGTGATAATTATATCTCTTAACTGTATTATTTTAACTTCGATCCCAACGATTTTATTGCATTCAAGGTTAACATACTAACCAGACCTAACAAACATCGATTTTCAATTATCATCCAGATACAAAACATATACGTATACTAGTTTCCACCTAAATTCATTTGTTCTGGTGACTAAGTTAATTACCAGAAAAGAAATTTTGTTTTCTAAAAATAAAACCCGATTCGAGCTATACTATACAATCTATGCAAATGGATATTTCAATGTGTGTGTGTGGATCATCAAACTGTATTTTATCATCAAATTGTATGAACATCGCTGAGAGTAGGTTAGCTCGATTTTGTTGATGTGTCTACAGAATCGTCAGTCAAAATAGACTGAGAAAAATAGTTATAAGTTCGTTTAAAAAAGAAAATTGGTGAATGTCTCAATTCGACAATTAAAAATTGGATTATCAAGATTTCTACCGATTCTACATCTTAAAAAAGAATCATTTTAGGTCAAATATTTGAAATAAATATTTTCTTATGAACCAGAAGCGTCATTTTCAGAAATTGGTAAGACAAGAACATTGCTTGCGATTATCTGAAAAAGTTACTCTTGTACCTACTTTATTCCTACTTTCCAGTCTATGGCAAATATGGAAAATACAAATATGTACTGAGCACATATGATTTACAGCTGATGTCTACAATTTGATAGAATTGGTACAGCTATTATTTTTCTACCAATACGCTGATCAGTTAATGTAATTAATGAAATTCAACAATATTATTCAAATTCTTCTCAAATACTGGGAACTTGCAAGCGAAAACAATAACATATTTATCAGAATGTTTAGGTCATGACTCATTTTCATATACAATAACACATCAATATTGGTAAAACAAGTATTTTTATATTATTTGGAAAACATTTGTGTTAATTGTATGCCCAGATGTATTCAAGAAGATTAACTGTTCAGTCAGGATCGCAAAATGGATCTGCTTTTTTCTTGTTGGTTATGGATCTTAAGAATAATTAATTGAATAATCAAATACGAGTATATATCTATTTTAATTTTGTGAAAGATGCACGAAATCATCAAACTATTTCGATCTGCTTCTTCTAATCAATTTTTTATCATGTATCTATAGTACAGTCAACGAAGACTATCACCCCCGATTTCGTTGAACCTCCATCGATTTCTATGAAAATTGATGAGTAGGTGGGGGATACCTCAAGCAACAAAAGTAACATAGTGCCAACTTGCGCAATTGCCCTGAGGGTGGATGCCACCCCTTCTCCGGGGTGAAAATTATTTTAATAGTTTACGGAACAGCACACTGGTATAGCCCTAAATCCGACTCTGTCTAAGCCAGGTATGAAAGTTAAAATTATGGCGGATACGCAGTTTTTTTTTATAACTGTTGTGACTATCTTATCTAAACATTGTTTTTGTCACCAGTATTAACTAGAAAATACGAGCCAATTGTTTTTGTGTGCGTAAGCCGTAATCTAGAATTCTGTAGTAAAAAAGGCACAAGTAAATAAGTGAATATAAATTAGTGACCTGTTTATATAAATTAATTTGAGTGAAAATACTGTGTATATAATTAGTAAATAGTGTAGTTTTTAAATAAATTAGTGGGTAGCCATACCGTGTGTTTGAAATGTATCCCACCCATTTTCTGTTTAAATAAATTAGAAAAACCTTACATTGGTGTCAGAAGTGGGATAATATAAATAAATTGCTACGTAAAAATGGCCAAGAGACTACGTGACTTAAAAGTGACTGAGTAAAAAACAGAATTGGTAAGAAAAGTGAATTAGTAGAGAGACTTAAAGTGGCACTGGAAAATGACGGCTTCGATACAGAAACAGTTTTATTTAATGACGAGGCTTCCACCTTAATCCCGTCAATTTCTGCCATGGAAGAGAAGATTTCAACGAATGTGAAAAACTATATTTCTGCTATAAAGTACTATATTTCTACTATGAAGAATGATATTTCTACTGATATGGACGAGAGGATTTCCACTATGAAGAATGACATTTCTGCCGATATCTTATCGTTAAAAAATGACATTGCAGCTGACGTTGAGAATAAAAGTTCGTCTCTAAAATCAGACATTGAAAACAAGATGACAACTATAGATGAGAAAATCAAGGAATTGGAGAGAAATATGGCAGATTTAAGAACCCAATACACGCCAGCAGAAGAAAAGAAGATTGAACATATAAAACCCTGCAAGCCAGAAATAAACTCCAGGATAGAGGACATTGGCAGTTTTGCACGAGTGAAGACCCCAACATTCGACGGAAAGACATCGTGGACCAATTATGTGAGACAGTTTGAAGCAGCCGAATAATTGGTCCGATGAGGAGAAAGCAGTGAACCTAACTATAGCGCTTCGGGGAGATGCCTTTGATGTACTTCAGACGATACCGCTTGAAGAAACGGGTGACTTCGAGCTGCTGAAGAAGAGGTTGGACATGCGAAACGGTCACGAACATCTAGAATATTTGTACCAATCTCAACTGAAGAACCGAAGGCAGAAACGTGACGAACCCCTTCAAGAATATGAAGTGGATATTGCCCGACTCGTTCGATTTGCTTATCCATCAGCAGCAGAGAACATGATGGAATGCCTGGGCATACAGGCCTTTATTGATAGCTTACTTGACCGCGATATGCAGAGGACGCTACGTTTAGCCCATCCCAAAACATTAGTTGACGCATTGGCAGCTGCTCTTGAATATGAAGCAGCAACGAAGGCTTCGGGTTACAACAAAGTTAGGGCCATCCAAGAGAAGGCGACGAAGACAAGTTTGACCAGATCGTCAGCTTGATCGAAAGTATGATGCACAAGGAGCCGAGAAAGATCATATGCTGGAATTGTGGCGAGCTAAGGCATGTACGCAGTCCATGTAAGCGCCCCAGGACTCCTGCAAACCTAGAACCCCAGTCACAGGAAAACTAGAACAGGTCGGCTACGAGGGGGCAGCACCGACCCATGATCGTTCCAAAGACCCTCTCATACTAATAGCTTCTCTCAGATGTCGCAACGATAGTGTATATGTGGATGGTGAAGTAAATGGCAAGAAATATGTTCTGCTGGTTGACACTGGAACAACTAGAAACATTATACGACCGGAACTAATAAACTCCAAGAAGAAGCTGTTACCAACGAGACTGCGACTGCGGACCGCCACAGGTGAGAATGCCAACGTTCACGGTGAGACACAAATCCAATTGAGAATTGGCGCAGAAAAGTTCACGCCTACGGTAATCGTAGCTGACATTGAAAAAGACGTGATTCTGGGAATGGACGTGATGAATGTACATGGTTTCCAATTAGACTCTAGAAACAGAACCATTAAAGTGGGTTCCGAGGAGGTATTCCTTCATCCATATGAAGGCATCGCGGTGTTGGCAGCTGTACAGGAAGATACCGTTCTACCTGCACGAAGCGAAACCATAATAGTAGCACGGCTACAGGGAATCATGGAGGAAGGTACGACGGTGATGATGGAGCCAAGGAACCACGACGAAGAAGTTGGCAAAGGAGTACTAATTGGAAAAAGATTGGTTACGTCGGTGAAAGAGATCCCAGTACGTGTGATAAACGTGAATGATTACCCAATTACCATCAAGAAGGAAACCAATATTGGATCCTGCGTACCAGCGACGTCTATAGTTTGTCAAATAACGACCACCGACAATTCTAATGCCAGATTCGAACAAATGTTATCAGAAGCTAGTCAATCTTTGGATCGAGCTGAAAAAAGGGAATGAGAGAATTTCTCTTGCAGTATCGAGACTTATTCGTACCAAAAGGAGGAAAAACTGGTAGAACATCAGCCGTCAAACACAAAATCGATACTGTCAATGCTAAGCCAACTAGGCAATCAGCTCGAAGACTTCCACGAGCGAAAAGGGAGAAAGCTGAAAGAATAATTCGAGAGATGGCAGAAGAAAAAGTAATAGAACCATCTACTAGTTCATGGGTGTCACTAGTAGTGCTCGTCAAGAAAAAGGATGGAACTACGAGATAGATTCTGCGTGGATTATCGCTAGCTCAACAATGTGACGGAAAAAGACAGCTATCCTCTTCCTCGAATTGAAGATACGCTAGATACTTTGGCCGGCAGCAAACTGTTTTCTACCTTGGACCTGAAGTCTGGTTATTGGCAAGTGGAAATGGCCCCAGAAGACAAAGAGAAGACTACTTTTACCACCGGATCTGGTTTATGGCAATCCAATGCCATGCCATTCGGGCTCTGTAATGCGCCTGCGACATTTGGAAGACTCATGGAAAATGTCTTGAGAGGGTTGTCTTGGAAGACATGCATGGTCTATTTGGACGACATCGTAGTACTGGGGAAGACATTTGACGAACACGAAGAATTTGGAAGACGTATTCAAACGACTCCAAGCTGCCCAGCTCGTGTTAAATCCGAAGAAATGTCAGCTGTACCAAAACCGAGTCAAGTATCTAGGTGCAATGAAGGAGTGGCGGTGGATCCAGAGAAAATTGCTTCCATTCAGCAATGGCCGCAATCAACCGACAAACATCAAATTAGAAGTTTCCTTGGACTTTGCACGTATTATAGAAGATTTATCAGGAAGTTCGGAGATATTGCCAAGCCTCTAACTCGACTTACAGGAGAATCAAGAGCTTTCCAATGGGACGAAGACTGTCAAATGGCTTTTGAAACCTTGAAGAGGCATTTAACCTCGGCGCCGTTATTAGGATATCCATTACCAGAGGCGGAATCTAGGGAAGCTGCAGTTTCAAGAACTACAGTAGTCAATGAGGAATGGTCACCCACCAGGATCAGAGAAGATCAGGAGAATAATCCTTGCCTAAAGAAGATTCGGCAGTGGAAAGAAGATAATCGGCGACCTACCTGGCAAGAAATGTCAAGATTTTCACCGAAACTCAAGCCGTATTGGGCTCAGTGGGACTCCCTTGTCCTGGAAGAAGGGCTGTTGAAAAGAGTCTTTGAAAATAATGATAGTTCCGAGATGAAGGGACAGCTGGTTATCCCTAGACGAGGGTAGCTGAGGTACTGAAGAAGTAACACGACAGTCCATCGGGAGGTCATCTGGGAGTGAAGAAAACCCTTCAGCGAGTCCGTGAAAGGTTTTATTGGATGAACAGCTCCGATTATGTGAAGGACTGGTGTAAGAAATGTACAACTTGTGCTACGAGTAATGGACCACATCGCAAGAGAAAGGCACCCAGGACACAGTACAATATTGGAAGCCCTTTCGAAAGGATTGCTTTAGATATCGCTGTTGCGGATGTATTGGTGAAAGAACTTATCAGCCGATATGGAGTGCCCTTGGAAGTCCACAGCGACCAGGGAAGAAATTTTGAAATCTATTCCAGGAGATTTGCGAGAAGCTGGGAATGAAGAAGACCAGGACAACAGCATTACATCCACAGTCAGATGGAATTGTCGAGAGAATGAACACGACTATTGGAAAATACCTGTCCAAAGTAGTTTTTAGCCATCAGAGAGATTGGGACCAGTATCTTTCCCTATTCGCATTGGCTTATCGGTCTGCCGTCAATGAGTCCACGGGTAAAACACCTGCGAAAATCCTGTTTGGACGTGAAATGAGGTTCCCTTGTGACCTGGAATTTGGCTGTCGGCCTGGAGAATATCTAGCAGGCGGAGACTACGTAATCCAATTGAGAAGAAGATTGGACGATATTCATGAATAAGTTCGAACAAATCTTCAAGTTGCCAGCGACAGAATGAAAAGTCGGTACGACACGCAGGCCGCAGAAGGCGGTTTTAAAGAAGGGGACAAAGTATGGTTACACAACCCGACGAGGGAAAAAGGATTTTCTCCAAAATTACAAAAATCGTGAAAAGGTCCATACTTAATCAAGAGAAGGATCAATGATGTTTGTTATATATTGCATAATCAAGATCCCCAACGGAAAACCAAAAGTAGTTCACCAAAACCGACTAGCGCCATTCGAAAGAGACCATGACCTAAATAAATAAGTAATCCATATTCGAGATGTATCTGACCCTACCTTCGATGAATTTATGGGCGCGTATAGAGGTACCAGGAAAGCTAGATATGGAGTTACTTCAGAACAACAACAAGATTTGTTCACTCTCCCGGAAGATTATTCACTGGGATACAACATCCCCGCCCGTCTCAAGAACGCACGAGAGCTGGCATCCGTCTTTCGAAAGAAGTTCGGGCAATTAGAAAAACTTAAAGACCAGATTCCAGCCTCTGGCAGGACATTGAAACTCTTTACCTCTCTGGTTTATTTGTGGATATCTAGATATTCAGAAAATGTGTTTGTGATTACTATATTGTTTGTTATACAGAATTCTATTAGCCAAATTTTGTTGTTATTTCTAGTAACTTCTCCATGAATCCCTATTGTTTCTTCGGTTTCATCATCTTTCTTCCCTACTCTACTATTTAGATCTCCTATTATTATCATTCTCCCCTCAGTATCATCAATTTCCTCGGCCATTTGATCCCATAATAGTATTGTGTTTACTCTTTCTTCCATTTTTATTTCAATTTTTGATATTCTTCCATTGACAGCTGTCCACTGTCAAATATATTTTATATTCTTATGATGTACGATACAACTTATTCCTTCTTTGGCTCCATCTTTATGTTTCACTCCGCTATATAACATAATCTGTCCATTGTCCAATTCTACTTCCCCCTTTCTTTTCTGTTTCAGTTACACCTATGATATGCAAATCATTCTTTTCAAACTACTCAATTAATTATTTTCCTTTTCCTATTATGCTTCTAACATTCCACGTTGCTGTTTTATATAATTTTTTTTGGTTATTCGTCTCTCCTCCTGTATCAATGTTTTTTGTCCATATTTATGATTCGTTTTTTTTCTCCTTTCTACCCAATTCCTTAAAATTTTGTCTCATATCCGTTTTCATAGCCTGGTTTCTTTTCCCTGCCTTGACATTATTACTCATAATTATGTCTGCTAGTTTTTTGATGCCGTATCTTTAATTTTTTTCAGTTTCTCCTCTTCGTTATCCCACCTCCATTCTTCCGTCCCTATATGAAGTTTTCTATATCTTTTTAAAGTTGTTTTTCTATTTTGATTTTCTTCGTTTGCTCTATACTTCTTTGACAGATCTTCCTGAAATGGTTCCCCAGTTTTCATTTTTAGTTTACTTTCACTTTGCATTACTTTCTTTTTCTCTTGGCTTTTATCGATGTTTTGTGCTGATACTTTCATAATATGCTACTTTATTATATTGCTGTTTAAAACTTAAATTACTTATTTTAAAGGACTGTTCTCACTTTACTACTTTGATATTTTGAATATGTGCACTCAAAACCTTTAACTTCACATTACCACTTAATAGATTTAAATGCTCGTAATACTCCTTAAATTAGATTAGAAGTTGATTAAGGACCCGAAATCAATCACAACTTTCTCACTAATTACCAGGGCCGGAATCTTGGGAGTAAAGTTCATAAATCCCTCAGCTAAATGATGCCCTCGCTCGCTCGTGCATAAATAACTATTTTTCCTTTATTATCTCAAATACGAAATTTCTTCTAAAAGTTTGAACCTACCCATGTGGTTCAAAAGGCAGCCATTTCAAAGAAAATGCGAGGTACATGTCAAGGTATCTACAGCAGATTATGTACATTTTAATTATTAAGCTAGGTAAGGCTAATTAACACAAGGTTGGGTGCTATTTTGCTTAATAATCACAGATCAACAAATAATTAAATGAAGAATATGAAGAAAATCAGATTGTAAACAATTAAGGTTATTCTTAACTTTAAAAGAAACACACTGTAATATTTGTGATTTTGTTTTACCAAGTTTAAATAAATATGTAAGCACCTAAATTTATAAATTTTTTTCTTCTCAGTGGTAAGCTTTTGGTTATTTATAGAAAAATTTTCTCATAACTGATTTCTAGACCGTAACAAGCATTAACATGTTAATAATACTGAAGATAATAATAGTAATAATTATTATTATTTAACATGTGCGTCACGAAAAAAGCCAGAATGAAGGTAGGTCCCCAAAAAAAAAAGTTTGGGAACCGCTCCCATAGTGCATTTGTGGGACCTCGGAAAAAACTTTGAATTATATTTCCTGTTGTCAATAATAACCAATGTGTAGGATTTTCCAGAAAATATTTCACGAGGTCCTGTTGAGCATCTCATAACAAACAACAACAAAGTATGAATAAAGTGGTTAGAATAAATTAGAGAACGGCCTAAATATTATCCTTAGATGCGTTTATAATGTTTCAATGATATTTTTCAAAATTAAAATTTCGATGCTTGCTTTATTATCCTCGCAGGTCTAGTAAACACATATTTAAAGATTTGTTTATCTAATTTAATTTATTTTTATTCATTCCAGTGATGACTTATGAACTGAAACGACTTTTTGGATATTCATCTATATGTAAAAACAAAATGTAGGCTTGAGTTATTATTAGAAAGAGCTCAAACACTTGAAAAATGCCATTCGAAATTTTCGGAATTTCTCACGTTTTGATACAACAGATTTATTTAATGATTTCGCGTGTAACTCAGTCAGAAGATAGATATTGTGGAAGAAAATATCCATTAATTTCTCTAACAGTATACATCTTTATAAAAATAACTGGAAGTTGTTTATTGGTAGATATTGACATGATATATTTTCACCAGACACATCATTGTTTTTATAGAAATAAGCTTGATGTTAAGCAGGAATATTTTGTAGTAAACTGCATTGCAATACATTATTCAAACTTAAATAAATATTCACCAATTATTTTTTTTTAAAATCGTTCAAGAATGTTTGCTATTTCGTCGCCACTGCAGGCCCCAAAATACGCTCTTCTAGCCTGTTTTCCGAAATATACATCAGTATCCTAGCCAGTGATAATGACGTTATGAATTGACGCCATACTGATGATTTATTCCGAAATATATTGGTCAGTGCGTCGATTTCATATTGAAACTATAGTCTATTTGTTAATGTTTGGCAGCACAGTAGCCTCATTAAATTTTCAAATAGAAAATTATCTCTTACAGAGTGATCCTAAGTAAACACTAAAATTCTAATGCAAAACAAGTAGGTGTCTGTATTGGTTTATCTGTACATCCCTGTTTCAGCTCAAAATATAATATGGTAATAAAACTGAACAATGCCAGCTAAACGATGAACAGTGCGGCAGTGGCGGAGATCAAAATATTAGTTCATTTTGCTTATTTAATTAGATTCGGTCAACATTACATTAACATACATTCTCATTTTTATTAAATTAAATTAATTAAAGAAAATATAGTTTAATTTTCATAATTCAAATTTATTGACAATGAATTAATGTATATTAAGTGAAAGAAACATACCATTTATAGAAAATATAAAATTCAATCTATAGTATCATTCTCTTCGCTGGCCAAACAAGAATCATCCGAAGACTCGTCGAAAGAGATCACTATCGGTTCTATAGTTTGTTCTATGGGGTTATCTAAAACCCACATTTTCTCTTCCGCTTTAATTACATGATTCACAGAATCTCTCCAGTTCTCTTCAGTTATTGTTGTGAATGAGTACTTCATGAGTTCACGAACATCTTTCATTTTAAACGTTTATTATGTATAGCTACATAACCTTTCATTTGGGCCCATATTAACTCTATCGCATTTAATTCACAATGGTATGACGGCAAGCGAAGCACTGTTATCCCACGATTCTTGGGTATTTCATCAATAACAAACTTTTTAAATTGTAGCTTGTGATCTGAAGCAACCTTAAAAAGTTATTTTTTCAACAAGTCATCGTCAAATGGTGTATCTTTTACGATTAACCAGTTTCTGATATCAGCTTTTCTCCAAGAGGTAGATGGAAGATTTTCTGTTAATCGCGAATAATAAGTAGCATTGTCCATAACAATTACAGCATTATTCGGAATTCATTCGACCATTTGTGTAAAATACTCTTCAAAAACATCTGCAGTCATTTCTTCATGATAGCCTTCGGTTGATGTTGACTGAAACTCCAGTAAACCACCTTCAACGAACCCTTGATTGCACCCAATATGCGTTATTATTAGTAGGCGACCTTTACCGATAGGAGTTTTTAGTCCAGTAGATAAACCTTCTATGAAAGCTTGACGACTGGTTTGAATACTTTTGTCCTGCCATATTTTTTTAACTGAATGTCCTTCATTGAGCCATGTCTCATCTAGATAATAGATTTGTCTCCCTCCTGTCTGTATTTTCGGATATCTCGTAAATACTGGCGTCTCCAACATATTATTTTTTCGTTGTCGATTAGCACTGATTTGCGACTTTTCTTCTCCCAAGTAAAAATTAATTTGTGTAATGTTTTCCACAAAGTTTTTCTCCCTATGTCAGGCAAATTTTCGTCCTCCTTTCCCATTCTTGGAATTATGTCTAGGGTTGGGATCTCTTTTTTAAAATATAATTCATGTACTTTTCGTCTTATTGTATTTTGCATATGTTCATCAAGGTCAAATGGTTTTCTTCCAGTTGACTTTTTAGGTGGAGATATATTTCCATGTTTCCTCTCTCTTAGAAGCCTGTAAATAGTAGATTCACTAACTCCTGTCATATTGGAACATGTCGAAACTATATTTCTAACAGTAGCAGCCGGCATTTGATGTACAACAGCATCATGCACATTCAACACTACAGTCTTCGTTTGTAAGCTAAACACGCTCTTACACTTTACTGGGGCAAAACTTGAAGACATTTTTCACAACACAGTTAACACTTATGAAACATAAGCGACTCTAAGCAAAACAAATTATACAAATTTAGGCGAGACCAAGTTTCACCGTATATACCTGCAAAATTAAGTAGTCATTAGGACAATCCCTAGTAGGACTCTATTGTAATGTGTCTTTAAAATATTATTATCAACATTTCGAAAATCAGAAAGTAATTATCTGGAGAATGAATTGATTAATGTTTTGTTAATATGTCTCCCAAGAATTGACCTGTTTCAAATTCTCAAGATAATTAATGAAATATTCAGTCAGAATAGTTGCGTTACAAGATTATTTCAAAAATGATTTATTGTTTTAACTGTATGTTCTCTACAAATATATGAAGGTCAGTTAGTTGTTTTAACTAACCGAATTTAAATTTATATTACCTTTATATATCATATCAGGTATAAAATTAAGTAGTAAATAAATTTCTCAGATGAACGTGACGCCTATGGTTTAGTACCTGACTAGCATCTGTGACCTTTTCGCGTGCTGTCAGACAATAAGAAACAGACTATAGTAATCGTGCAACAGGAGTCGTGTTTATTAACAACGTTTATGCTTCCAAAGTTATTATAAATGTAATAACACAAAATTTTCACTAAAATCTAATCAAAATGGATATTTTAGCTATTTCAACAATAAGTGTCAATATTGAAACACAATTTCACTCATTTAGCGATTCTGATGAGATGCTGCTTGTTTGTTAAGAAAATGACAGAGAATACGACTTCTTATTTCCTTCATCAATCAAAATTAATTGTTAAATTTTTGAGAGTATTATTATCTGAAATAATTGACACACCCGGCGAAATCGCCACAACGTCACACATTCCTCACCAATACAATATGGCGTCGGATTTATGACATTAGCACTGGACAGGATACTAATATATATTTCGGAA
Organism: Galeruca laticollis; assembly: GCA_963921935.1. Classification (NCBI taxonomy): domain Eukaryota; kingdom Metazoa; phylum Arthropoda; class Insecta; order Coleoptera; family Chrysomelidae; genus Galeruca; species Galeruca laticollis. The sequence goes on along the minus strand of OY998176.1, from coordinate 144,955,788 downwards.
TACAGACGTAAAGAGAGTGAAGAAATACACGCATACAATCAACTTACAAACGCGGACCATCTGCTGAATTGTGGCTTCAATACTTCAACCTCGTTGTGCTAGCAATACGGTACATTGAAGCTGAAAAGCTTGGTAATTGGCATCTACATTTGTACTGCGTACAACAAATGTTACCGGTATACCACGCAGCTAGCCACAGTAACTACGTTAAAGCGATCGAAATAAATTTGCAACAAATGAGTGAATTACAAGAGTTCATGGATCCAGCGGAATATCGATTGTTTACTGTTTACGGAAGGACACTTTACTGTACGTAGGACTGAGAAAGCTTGGGCAGGAATATGGACAGACACATGACTATTGAGCAGATGTTGATGCATACCATCCATACAGGAGCTCAAGGTTTATCACATGGTCGTGGTATGCCTTATGCGATTGAAATCATGAATCGGTTAGAAGAATACGTAAGCATTGAGTGGGAATCTTCAGATCATCACATATATGTTACACCAGCATGGCAAAAACGGGACTCAAGTGATCGGAACGCATTCAAAGCATGGTTACAAACACATCCAGTCACCAAAGTTACAATCGCTGTCGACAGGATTAGTGGGAGATGTAAATACTGATTGCCATAGAGCAATTCCAAAAGGGTTAGCAAATATGGCCAGTATGGTGGGGTTTAATGGTAAAAATTACAAATATTCGAAGTCGAACACGGTTCAAACTCTGATATCAACTGTACCTACTGTGGAGTTGGATGGAGAAAAAGCCAGTAACACATCTCCAATATTTCAACGAATAGCAGCAGTGATGATGAATGACCCAAAAATAATAGAAACGGCCCTTATGTATGAACTAGTTTCATCTCCTATGGCATTATTCGACGATGATGGTATCATGAGAGAATAAAAAAAATCCGAACTGCACGATGTTTTGAAATCTTCACCATTTTATTTATCTGATTTGACTAGCTGCTTGTTTGTTGTTGATGGAGGTTTTCTTTTACACAAAGTCTTATAGAAAGACAAGAAAACTTTCGGTGAAATAATTGCCGATTATAAAGCTTATATTTCCAATCAGTACACCAATACCACTTCGATAATTTTTGACGGTTACGAAGAAAACTTTCACAGTGTGAAATCTTACGAAAGGCACAGAAGAGTTTAAAAGAAAGTTGCACCTTAAATTACTTTTGAGTTAGATATGAATCTGACAGAAAAAAAAGATTTGTTCTTAGCCAATGAAAAAAGCAGGTCCCGTTTTATAACTAAATTAAAAAGTACACTTATAGCAGTTAAAAACTTAACTATTAAGCAAGCAAAGAAGATGCCGATACTCTAATTATTCTAACAGCTATAGACATTGCAAAAAAGAATTCATATAAGAAAGTTGTTGTTATTGGGACTTATGTCGACCTTGCTGCTTTAATGATAGCATTGACACCAGAAAACTTGAACATTACAATGTGGGAACCTCGAGCTTCTTTGAAACTGCCAGACGTCATTTATGCAACTCAACAAAATCAACATGTAAAAAGAATATAATTCTGTTCACGCATGCCTTTACGGGATGCGATAAAATATTCGATATTATTAATAAAAATGACCAACTTCTGAAATACGTGGAAATCTTCTACAATCCTGATGCATCGATTGATGATATTAGAGTAGCTGGAGAAAAAATCATGTTGACAATATATGGCCAGTTAAGTACTGATGTAACCACAAGCCAGTATCGTGTTAGCCGATTTTTAAGCACCATTGGGAAATTAAAAACTTTAATAAATTTAGTAAATCCACCTCCAACATTAGCAGCAGCATACTTACATTCTTGCAAGACCTATTACCAATTACAATATTGGCTATGTAATTATAATTTAAATCCAGAAGATTGGGGTTGGATCAAAACCGAAACCATGTATCTGTCAAAGAGAACAACTGAAAAATTGGCTCCCGATGAATTGCTTAAACTGCTTCACTTCAACTGTGTGAAAGACTGTACCAACAGATGAGGGTGCTAAAGAGCAGGACTTCCTTGCTCGGCTTTATGCAAAAATGGTAGAGGTGAAACATGTTCAAACAGTATAAGGCAAACGGTTGATGACGATAATGATGACACTGATGTTCTGATCGGCAGATTACAGCCAACAGTTCACAATTCCGAAAACGATGAGGATGACATCAATAATTATCCAGACTAATAATAATAATAATAATTTATTGCTTCAGAAACATGAGTTTACAGCAAGGGTGTATGTGTACAAATTAAACAATACGCTATACACTAACAAACAATAATAATCTACGACATTGAAAGACATGTTAAAAAACAATTACTCATTGATAATAAATGACCGTAATCTTATAATATTCAACATATATTCACAAATTTGCCTGGCTTCAGCAAGTGTGACACTTTGCAGAGTTTTGATTAATGCTTCCAAACTCTGCAAACAAGAAATATTTTAGTGTTTTTAAATGAAACTCAAGGTCTCTAGTTAATTCCACAATATAATACAAGTCATTGAAAATTCTAAGAAATTGACAATTGTTTCGATAAATGATTTATCGAAACAATTGTCAATTTCTTAGAATTTTCAATAACTTGTATTATATTGTGGAATTAACTAGAGACCTTGAGTTTCATTTAAAAACACTAATATGAGCATATTCCACGAAGTAAGGGTCGAGACAGTCAATTTCAAGAAATATTTTGTATTGGACAATCAAAAAGAAGATGCTGCAATGTTTCCTTTTCATTCCGATTACATGCGGAGCATTCAATATCGGGATCTATATAACGCGTAGTTCCATTTAAGGTGAACTTGATTTTAAAAGCAGTTGCCGTACGTAACTGAGCAAGTGTGCGGGTGAACTGAATGGGCAATTTAACAAGTAAATACAAACTTGGTCTCCTGGCAACAGTAAACAAACTATATAGATAAAAATAGGAATACCTAGAAACCAAAGACTAGTCAGATTCATACAACTGTGTTTAATACGTCTCAAGTAATTTTTTTTCTATTTCTAATTAATGTATAATAGCTCAAGCTGTTCCACATTTCTATCTGATTTGTTTTAATGAAAAAATGTTTCATGTGTACCGCCCCGTTAAATTTGGAATCAGTACTACCGGATGTACGAATTTGTTGTCTAAAGCAAAGACCAGGATATCTAGTATCATCCATAGCTAGAATCTTGAGCAACCAATTGAGAGATAATTTGAAGATTGTATATTCAAGTTTTACTCTTGCCACCTCTAAAAGTACTATGGCGTCAGGTGTGTTGATAGAAACAACGAGAACTCTTTTGATAAAATGTACGTGGACACTCTCTAGTACAGTCAAATACCTGAAATCCCAAACAGGCACCGAGTTGAACATAGCACTCAAAGCCAATGTCTCAAACAACTTAATTCTTGGATACTAGGAGTCCGTCTTCGCTTTAACCCTAATTGGCAATATAGTTCCAGCGGCTTGCTTTCCTTTGTTTGCAGTAACTACTGACATTTCATGAAATACACCAGAAGATGACATTGTTACCCCTAGGTAATTATATTTATTCACAACTTCAATGGGTTGATTGTTATAGTGAAATTTAAAATTAGTTTTTTGAAATCCCCCTTTTAAAAATTGCATTACTTTGGTATTTTGTATATTGAGTGTTAGGTTATTCCTCTAATACTCGTATTTTCAATTTTATAACAACATCAATTTCAGAATGTGCAAGAATAACAATATTATCCGCATATAGTAATGCCGCAACTTCGTTCACATGATCATTATTTACACCCCGAGCTCCACTTTCGTAGAAAAATGATTCAATATCACCAATGAATAAAGTAAATAAAAGTGGACTTAGCAGTTCACCCTGTAGAACACCCATTGTTACATTATATTTTCTAGTAAAGCCATCGGAGGCTTTTATTTGAATTGTTGCTTAAGGGTATAATATTATTATAACGCGAAGTATTTTTGCTGATATTCCAATAATTTAGTCCATAATAACTTATGGTCCGTTGAGTCGAATGCTCTCTTAAAATCCACAAAAATAGCAAATAGCTTGCGTTTTGGATGTCCGATATGTAGCTGAATCACAGAACTCAAAGTGTAAACACTATCAATACAGCCACGACCTTCCCGAAAACCGGATTGGGATTCAGGCAATAGTCTACATTAATTAACCCAGGAGGAAAACCTATTTAGAATAATGCTGGTGAATCATTTGAGTCCACAGTTCACCAAAGTTAAGCCTCTGTAGTTTTCGGGGTTATTAACCGGCCCACCATTATGCAGCATGGTGAGTAGAATATTAACCCAGTTTTCAGGAATAAGAGAAGTGTCAAATATGGTATTAAATAATGACGTCAAGTATATAGCCCAATTATATGGTAGATTCTTGTGAAACTCTCAGCAAATGCCATTTGATCCTGAAGACTTATTATTTATAGTTTTACTAATTACAGCATACACTTCCTCTTGAGAAATAGTTGAGTCAAGATATGGATGATTATCATCTTGAAAACCATTCAAGAGAACTAATTTAGGCGGATATAAATATTCATAAACATTCTCACAGCTTTCAACAGATACAGATTTGGATGTGAAACTGCCTCTAATCTGCCTAACTGTTGCCAGAATTCCCTGGTATTACTTATATTTGAGAATTTTTCAATAATATCATTCTCATATCCTCTTTTCTTCAACTTAATTAGATTTTTATAACTACATTCTAGTTTTATGTATATATTTTAATTCATCCTCAAACTCATCATATCATTATATTTCTCCTCTTTTTCTGTCAACAGAATCTGGGAAGCATCAAGTATGTGACTTAGTTCTAGAGACGGTTTAAAGTAAACACCACAAACAATAAACATAAAATAATGAACAGAAAACAAACAAATAAGAATCGAGTTAGATTTATGAAGTACAGTTCATTAGTTGCAAATTAAGTTATATACTTATAATCACATAAACAATTAGGTATGGATATGGTATTATCCAGACTATCCCATGTGTGTACAAGAATATTGCGAACCGACACTAGAAGATACGAATGAGGAGATTGAAGAACCAGCTACACAAGAAACAACTAAAAAAGTCGGTAATGACGATTCACCGCCAGTAAAACAGTCAAAAAGATTACAAAGAAGTAAATAAATATTTAAAAATTTTTAAGCAATAAAATAAAATTTTTAGATAAATATGATTACGTTTTTGACTCCCAACTTTAGAATATCCATTTCATTAAATTTCAATAAAGATTTCGTTATAATAGCTAATATAGAAAAGTATGATTAAACCCTAGGTAATTTTGAATAATAATGATAGATAATATAGAGGTTATAAACTTTTAGAATAGAAAAGTATGAAAAAAAAATTTTGTATGAATAATAATTAATAATTGAATAAACAATAGAGCTAGAGCTTCAATTAAAACCTTCAATTGTCACTTAATTGATGGTTAATAAAAAAGACTTGAAGTATTGTTGGCGTATCTGCTATATTTCCAAAGTTATTTCAATTATAAAAGCAAAAAAACTTACGAAAATAGAAATTTTCAAGACACAAAAATAGTAAGTTATTTGGAAAATAGAAAAAATACTTTTTTCGGAAAAAACAGCACATGGCTGTTTTCATAACAAAGTATTTAAAAATAAAACGGAAAAAAATATTTTGTTCATAATAAATTGTTCATTAAATAAACAAATAAAAAATGAATCAAGATTTTTTTTCATAATCCGAAAGAACAATAGAATTTATGATTTTTAGAGAAAAAATGGTTTCTTAATTTTAATATTTATTCGCAAAAATAGATTGTTAATTAACAAACGCATTTTTTAGCAACAAATACATTTTTTTAAGCAATCGTTTTTTCTATAAATATCATAAATTGTGTCAACCAATAGATAACGAAATTTTTTTTTGATTAGCTCATAAACAGTGCATTTGTTTATAACAATTTTTTAAGCAATGGTGATCAAAAGTAAAAAAATATTTTAAGTATCTTTTAACATTTAAAAATCGAAACCTTCAAAATATATGGAAAAAAGTATCAATCACTTTTTTGTATTTTCAATAGTTAATAAAAAAGCGGAAAATCAAAATTTTGGAATTTTTCCAACTGTGATCCATTTGTTAGCCTATTAAGAATAACTCCACAAAGTAAAAAAAATCTTAAGGGTTTAGTTCAATAATTGTCGCGGTTTTTCTGTTAACATTTAATATAGAAAAAGTTGTTAATTAACAAATGGATAAATAATAGAAAAATTGGGATACACATTTTTTAACCGCGGATTATTGTTGATTTATGTATCCCAATAGTACTTGAATTTTATTATTCCTCAATATACATATTCAATATGTTTAAATAATTTTTTTCTACATTCATGCAAAAAACAACACTTTTGTGAAACACATTTAATGGAAAAAGTGGTTCTTTTTTGCACTAGTGCAACAAAATGTTTGTTGCACTCATCTGTCATTCTTGTCAGTTTTGTGATGATTTATGACAAACATAAACATTGAAATAAAATAAAAATCCCGAGCAAGTGTCTGATCCTGCTCCAATACAGCAATAATATATGTATAACTTACTACTTAGTCTCAACGAGTTACAATTATTGCAAAAATCTTTGATTATTTAAAATTTAAATGGTCAAAGCGAAAACCAGCTATGAGTAAGTACTGACAAGGTGGAGGCCATAAAGATACAAAAAAAAGGAGAACGGTTAAAATACATTCTGAGTTCTGACATGGTAAATGATATTTATTAAATATCAGAGTAATATTATGAAGTCACATCTTTTAAGTAGTATTGAATATTATTAAGAAAATATTATATTAATAATTAATAAGAAAATGAGTTTGAGTTCCTAACATATTATATTCTAATTTTCCAGTTTTTGCATGAATGTAGAAAAAATATTGTATGCAACTCGTGCAAAACTGGTTTTTTGCACTCGACGTGTTGTCCAACTCGGCCTAAAGGCTTCGTTGGACAATTTCACGTCGCGTGCAAAAAACACTCACTTTTTGCACTTGTTGCATAAATAAATATTTAAGTTACTGTGTCATAGCGCGCGTGAAAGTCAGACTACCCGTTTTTGGCTCTATTTTCAGGGATCTGTAGAAATTATAAATATTGGAGATACAGTTCCGGAAGTCCAATCTTTTTTTTAGTAAATTCAATGATCTTTTTAGATCTTTTTTTTTAATTTCGAAAATCTTTAATAATTTTCGAGATATTCAAAAAAAACTAAACCCCCACAGTTTTTTTACTATATTGATTATAACTTTTGCAATTTCTATCGGCCCCTTTCGGAACCGTTCCTTAAACTATCTACATAAAAATCCGAATCGAATGACACTGATCGTAATTTTTGGTGAATATCCTACAAAAATTTTGAGTAAAATCGTACATGTGAACCAGACAAATGTTACGAAACCGACGACGGCGATATACACAGGATGATTTCTCTAAAAACCTTTTTTTCGTATGGTTCTTGCTAAAAAAGGAAAAAATAACTCAACTTTTTTTGGGTTAAACGTAGAACTAGGCTATATTAGATGTTTCAAACTCACAACGTTAGAATAAGTACGGAAGAAATTTGGCAAATAATTGACTTTAAATCCTCTATGACAAGAACGCTAGAAAATAGAGCATTACAATGAAAAATCCCGAGGAATAAGAAAATACAGTATAACGTCAGCTTGTACTTCTGAGTAGTTGACTTTGATTTACAACAGTATCTAACTGCTTAATAATAAACAAAATATTTCACTTATTTAATATAAATACAACAAAATCCTGGAGAGAAAAATATTTGACACATTTCTTGAAAAATCAGAGGAATTTTAGATCAACATTGTATAATAGAGTTTCTCAAATTGTTTTCTGTCAATGTCTTCAATGATTATGTTGAAAACGGGTACTTCAAATCAGCGAATGTTTACTTGAAATACCTTCAAAAATAATATACATCCAATTTCAATAGCGGAAATGATGTATATTAATCTCCATTCCAGAGATGTGAAAACTGATTCATGAATTTATCATCTTGTGAGAAAATCTGTCAGATTTTATTTGAATGATTTTAAATTACCTCCGGATGGTAAAAATAACTCTATATTACCGCATTTTAAATGTTCGAGAGTTGCAACTATGTTTATCACTATCCAGTAAACAGCAGTATTTATAGAAGGTACACATCAAACAAGAATTTATATTAATGTTTCAATAATTAAAAATAACCTTGCAAATCATAATTGATATAAACAAAACCTCGAATTTTTATCAGTTTTCTACATTTCGGTTGCTTTTATCATTGTTTTACACATTAATGTTTGCTACTTCTCACTTATTTGCTCAACTTTTTGGGATTTTCCCTTATACCATATATTTTCTGTTAAGCTTTGCTCTGTCTTCTTTTCTCTAAATTCTTTTTCATTTATTTATATTCTTATTCTGTTAATAATTTTGTTATAAGCATTCGCTGATTGAATTGAAAGACAAAATGAGCTGATAATAATGACTATCTATCTTAAGACTTCAGCTTCTAGATTTTAATAGAAAAATATTGATTGTTTATCTCAGTGTTATGATAGGGACAAATACAAAAAAGGCCGAATATAAATTTTTTTTTCGATAAAATTCTATTTTGTAACATTTCATCTAGGTACCATCTAAGTTAAATAAACATTCTAGCAAAAGTCTACCAAGTCACACTTGATCAATTATATTTCAGGAAATGGATGTTAGTTATTTTTCAATATATTTGTTACTGTGAAAGACAGAAATCTGGCAAATGGCGATATACTCTGGAGAGTGTAAACATTTATCAATTCGCTTGGTATATGTCCGAAATATTTGCCAAATATCATAAATTGCCATAAATTATATGAGTTATTATATGAACGTTAAAAACAAGGTTTTAATTAAAACAAAAAATATTTTACATCGTTTTATCATTAAAACATATTATGATATAAATCAAAATAATAGAACGTTTAATTAATTTCAAAAATCAACCAAAATTTTACAGTTAAAACTAACAATATGTTGGTGGAATTATACAAATAACAGACAAAGGAACTGTGAAATATAAGAATGAATACATGCCCAAATGTGACTCTTGCTTAAAATTTTATATAGGACAAACAGTAAGAACTTTCGGTATATGTATAAAAGATTACGAAAATTGTTACATGAATAACAAATGACCAGTTTTAAATGAATTTTTGAATTATCTTCTCAATACTTATACACTCCGAAGGCTGTATCGTGCGAAGTAACCGAATTTTCTACAAAAATCACCAAAAATGCGGTATATCTGGATTTATATGACCCGTTTTGGATCTGGTGAGCTGAAAATCAATAGAAATTATTTGTGAGACGCCCTGAACTATATTCAATCAATAAATTGCTCATTTATATTCACTCGGGAGGCTGTATCGTGCTACAAACCGAAATTTCTTCAAAAATGTATTTTATCTGGATTCACATGATCCGTTGTACTGGTTCTGGTGAGCTGAAAATCAATAGAGTTCTTTTGTAAGACGCCCTGAATAATATCTTATCATAAAATTGCTCACTTTTAACACTTCGGAGGCTGTATCTTGCTAACAAACCGAAATTTCTCCAAAAATTACCAATTATGTGGTACTTCAAGTACCATAGTACCGATTGTACTGGTTATGCTATGCTTAAAATCAATAGGGTTCATCTGTGAGTTGCCCTGAACAATAGTCAATCAAAAATTTGGTGATTTGTTGCACTTCGGAGGCTGTATCGTGCTAACAAAACATGTTACAAAAAATGGCTGATGACGAAGACATACACAAAGAATTTTTTTCTCAAACCTCTTTTCGTCTTATTCTCACGGAAAAACGAGAAAAGTACAAAATTTCAGGGGAAACCAATTGTTTTCCCGCATATCAGATATGGTTGAGCGGAAAAAAAATGATTCACATACGTTTAACCCTCCACAGGTGACGTGGTAAAAAATCACATAGTCGGTGACGTCGGTCCGACATTCCGACTTAGGAGTACTCCAGCATAATCATAAAAAAATTTAAAAAATTGTACGTGTAAAAACTTGTATTGATCATAAACCAACAACTATACTAAATATACGAGGATATATTGAAAAATTCTTAGCCTACTATAGAACCAAACAAAATTTCAATGTCAAAATATTTTATTACTCAACATATTCTCCTCTTCATCGGATACATTTATTACAGCGAACCTGCAACGTCTCTAGACCTTTCAAAAAAAATGTTTCTTCTTGCTCTGCTAACCAGACCTCCACAGCTTTTATTACCTCCTCGTTGGAAGAAAATTTATGACCTTTTAAACTTTTTTTCAGTTGAGGAAAGAGATGATAGTCGGACGGAGCCAAATCTGGTGAATAAGGGGGGTGTTCTAGTAATTCAAATCCCAAATCACGAATTTTTTGCATGGCAACATGAGATTTGTGTGCAGGGGCGTTGTTCTGCAAAAACAAAACACCTTTGGATAGCTTTCCGCGTCTTTTCTCTTTCATTTTTTCCCGTAGAGTGGTCAGTAATATCTGATAGTAATCTTCTGTTATTATTCTACCCTTATCTAAAAAATCAATCATGATTACTCCATGGCTATCCCAAAAAACTGAAGCAAGAACTTTTCCAGCAGATTTTTGGACACGAAACTTCTTAGGTCTTGTAGAACCAGAGTGTCGCTATTCCATCGATTGTTGCTTTCTTTCTGGATCGTAGAAATGTGCCCAAGTCTCATCCATAGTAACAATTCGGTTTAAGAAGTCTACATCGTTTTCGAATCGAGAACAGATCGAACGCGATGCTTCTACCCTTGCACGCGTTTGGTCAACATTCAAACATTTGGGAATCCATTTTGCAGCAATTTTTCTAATCTCCAAATTGACGTGAACTATATGATGAACGGGTTCGTATGAAATATTCTGTGCTTCAGATATCCGTTTTTGCCCAATTCGACGGTCTGATAAAGTCATGTCATGGACTGCATCGATATTTTCGGGGACTGGCACAGAAACTGGCCTTCCCGATCAGTAATCATCTTCAATGGAAAATTCACCTCTTTTGAAGCTTGCAGTCCAATTTCTCACGGTCGCATACGAAGGACATTGATTTCCAAGGGTATTAAGCATATCTTCGTAAATCTGCTTACTTCTCAACCCTTTTAAATACAGGTACTTACTGACACTTCTAATAAGTTATTGTTCGTTGCTATGGTAACGCAATATTTTCTTTATGCATGGAACTGGTCTAGGCTAACTAGATATCATTACATCCTCGTACGTCAATCGATAAAACAACTAAAAATATCTATGCATTGTATAAAAAAAATTACAATAGTTATTTGTAAAACAAGTGTCACAATGACTCGTTTTGTAGTACGAGTGGAGTGAATCACGAGTACGACAGAAAGTCATGGTGACACAAGTTTTACACAATATTTTTTATAATTCGCATGTATTTAATTTTTTAAATAAAATAGAATTATATATAATTCCTGTTTTTAAACTAGGAGGAGTGGTTTGAATTTAAATTGTCAATTCTGTAGATTCCTCATTGGTCAGATCACAGAAGGTTTAATTCAGCACTTTTGACATATTATGACCGCATAAATTTGTAAATTGTAATGAAACTTTCATTGAAGCAAACAGAGGATGATTATTTGTTTAATAAAGAGCTTATTCGTATATGCTCACGATCTATTCACGTAATTATATCATGAACAGAATTATTTCTATAATACATCTTCACATACATATCTGGTAATTTATCCCAAAAATCGAACGTTATGTATACCTATATATTGATCCTATACAATATAAAAATAAACAAAAAGAATTGACAAATCATTGATGAATAAACGTTAGCGTACTTTATTTATTATTATTTTTAATATATAATTTATTCAAATTCACCTTTAAGACATTTTAATATAATAATTTGCTAGCTTATACAACGCTAGACCATTTTATAATGTGTTGTAAAGTTAATGTCAAAAAATGTCAAATAAAAATACATACTACATACAATAACCAACTAAAAATTCCACCACTTCTAATAGTAATCTTTAAAATGATAAATTTTAAAAATGTATGCCGACGATACTCATTAATTTAAGATATTCTATAGCGTACACCTACTGGTTTAAAAGTAAAAAAATTAAAGTGATAATAACATTAAAAATTATAAAGAAGTCGGTATTATATTATTGATAATTTAATATTGTGGTATTATTTAGGTATAATTCTCATGGCTTTGTACCTTAATTTAATTTTTTTGTTTTTATCTACTTACTTTTGTAGATGATACCAGTGAGGAAATTATGAGAGGACGTAAACATTAAAAAAAGTAACAATCCGTAGATGCACTATCGCACGGAAAAATATCATACATGCTGTTCAACACATAACACCTAAGTGACATAAACTCCATTTATTCTTTTGGTTAGCCCGATAATATATAATAAAAATCTTCATTTTAATTCATCTCGAAAACGTGATAGTTACATGATGGATCAAAACTGTCAAGCTTTAACAGTAGATATGTTACCGTGAAAGACCGAAAGTAGTGAATGTCGACATTCGCCGGTGGATGTCGACAAATGTCAAATGCCTTGGTGAAAGTCCGGACATTTATTAATTCTATTATACATTCGGACTTTCACAGATATATGTCGACAAACACAAATGAGGTCCGGTGAATCTCGGACACTGCAGGTCGCGACAAGTTTCTAGACGGCTCCAGCCCCTTGTTTTCGTTAGCTTTGTCTTCGTCAGTCTTACGCAACGTTTGACAGCACTCCCTAACCTAATTTAATTTTCTTATTATAAATTATAATTTGTATTCAATGGCTACTACAGTGAATCGTGATAAGTTTTTTGAAAAGTTACATGCCTTAATTGGAAGTAAACGAGAAGACAATTGTTTTTATTCTTCACAAGAAAAGTACTCTAAAATCGTTTCTGAAGTCATTTCTGCTAAAAGTAAGTGTAGTACACCTTTGGGCTACAGACGTTTAAAACGTTTTGACATTTCAAAAGTTAGTGATGAAGAAAAGTTAATTGTGCCATTAAAACCAGGAGAAACAAATATCCAGTAGTATGTCACTAGTGATGAGTTGTTTACAATACTTTCTGAAACTCACATAAGAACAGGCCATGGAGGAAGAACACGAATGATTAAAGAATTGCAAGTTAGATACAAAAATATTACTTATGAAGTTGTAATGTTGTATTTAAATTTGTGTAAACAATCCCAAATGAAACATAGTGCGGTTAAAAAAGGTATTGTTGTGAAACCAATGGTCAGTTCCGAATTGAACTCTAGATGTCAAGTTGACTTGATAGACTTGCAATCACACAGGGATGGCGATTACAAGTTTATAATGGTATATCAAGATCATTTAACCAAATGTGTCCAGTTACGACCTTTAAAAAGCAAGAGAGCGGAAGAAGTAGCATATCACCTCCTTCAAATTTTTTTTTTAAATTTGGTGCTCCCGCTATATTGCATTCGGATAATGGCAGAGAGTTTAGTAATCGAGTCATATCAGAATCATGCGCTATGTGGAAAGATGTTAAAATAGTGCACGTAAAGCCTCGTCACAGTCAAACACAAGGCTCCGTTGAAAGAGCCAATCAGGACATACAAAATATGTTAACTATTTGGATGCAAGACAATGATTCAAACAAGTGGTCAGAAGGTTTGCCGTTTGTCCAATTCGCCAAAAGCACAACTTATCACAAAGGAATACGCCAGAATCCTTATGAAGCCCTGTTTGGCGTTAAACCAAAAAGGGGTATAACATGGTCATCACTCCCTCGCGGGCAAATTTCAAACATTGAGACCGAAGAACAGCTAGAAGCTTATGTTGAGGAAATTTTGGGTAGTGACCATATTGAAACAGACATAGATAATGAAAATACCATTGGAGCTGATCCGCAACCTGGCACATCTCAAGCACTGACTGATCCGCCACTGATGTCGACCGTGGTCGTACAGACCCTCGAAATGTGTTAGCGGTTGTTGTTGGAATAGAGGATTCAGACGTTTATAGATTAGCTAACAAAAATGGTACCTTGAAGCAGCTTTTCACCCGTAATCAGTTCGTAATTTGTAAAGAAAAGCTACTTTTCATGGACGAAGTTTTAACAAAATAAATGTCGCTAAGAGAAGCAGCTTCTGCTAATTTAAAAAGTGGAGGGCAAGGCTATACACGTTGTAACTGCAAAAGGAAGTGTTCCACGACTAAATGCAGCTGTAAAAGCAAGGAACTTCTGTGCAATTCGAAGTGTCACGGTAGTTTAAGTTGTTGCAATAGATAAGATATTGTTTTTATTTTTATATTTCATCTTATATTTTTATGTTCTACTGTTTGTTTTGAGTTCAACAAAGTCCTTTTCCTATATTATTTTAATAAATAAAGACCTATGGATTTTTTTTGTTTTTATTTCAGAAGATATAAATAGACGGTTTTAAATATTAAAGCTAACTTTTCCGCATCTGTGGCCCTGAATATTATTCTATCATAAAATCGGTTACTTGTATACACTCTGGAGGCTGTATCTTGCTAACAAACTGAAAATTCTCCAAAAATGACAAAAATTTGGTTCTTCAGGTACCATTGAACCCGTTGTACTGGCTTTAGTGAGCTGAATATCATTAGGATTCGTCTTTGAGACGCTCTGGATAATATCCAATCATAAAATTGGTCATTTTTATATACTCCGGAGGCTGTATCGTGCTAGCAAACTTAAATTTCTAAAAAAATGACAAAAATATCGTACTTAAAGCACCTGTTGTACTGGCTCTGGTGAGCTGAAAATCAATGGGATTCATCTGTTAAGTGTCCTGAATAATATTCAATCATAAAATTGGTGACTTGCTGAAGTCCGGAGGCTGTATCGTGCTAACAAACTGAAATTTCTTAAAAAATATCTAAAATGTCGTACTTCTAGTACCATAGCACCTGGTGTGCTGGTTCTGGTGAGCTGAAGATCAATAGGGTTCATCTGTGATATGTCCTTAACAATACTCAATCATAAAATTGGTGACTTGTTGTAATCCGGATGCCATATCGTGCTAACAAGACATGTAACGAAAAGTGGCCGACGACATACACACAGGATTTTCTTTCTAAAAACCATTTTTTCGCGTTGTTGTTGATGGAAAACGTAAAAATAAATCAAAATAAATTTCAAATTTGCAACTATTTTTGGGGTAAATCAATACTTTTCTCTCATATTAGATAGGTTGGGCGGAAAAGTAAAAATTCTTTTTAACGTACACTATGCGTGGATCCTGAATGTCGACCATTTTCGGTGTAAGTTAGAAATAATGAAATTTCAACAATATTTCGGACATACGTCAAGCAACATTGAGAATGTTGACATTCACCGGTGTATCTCGACATTCACCAGATTTCGGTCTTTCAAGGTAACAGATACATTCCTCAATGCTAGGTGTTTGGTTTCAGTTTCATGGGAATATCATGTATAATTTTTTATATGTAATCAAATCCATTGTTTACTTTATATTTTTTTGGAAATTTATTGTACACTTCAATTATTGAATCGAAATATTTTCTTTCTGTTGTTGTTTACCTGTATACTGCCGTCCTAACGAAAAACATCGTATCTGTCAATTTGATCGAAATTGAGATTTTTGCATTTTTGGATGCTCTAGGTGTAAATCAATCTATGATTTTTTTTGGAATTATGTCTGGTAAAGTTCGTGATTTAATGCTCCCGCCAATAGTAAATTAGCGTATGTGTAATATAGAGTCTTTTTGCCTAGGAATTATACTAATTTTTAAATTGACGTGTGCCCACAAGTTTAGTGTTCAGTGTAGTTATTATAATCCAGAAGAATTAGACAAAAATCTACGAGATATGGTTGTGTCGTTACGTAACTTGTTCTCAAGATTGATAGAAAATGATGTATACAATCATATTATAAGTATGCGGTAGCAAAAATGCACGAAACGCCGTTTTTTCTATCACTATTTTCAATATAACTCTGTACGTATGCAGATTATAGAAAAAATCATTACTTGTGAGCTTGTTCGTTATGGAATTTTCTACAAGATAGTATTGCTTTAAAGGTCGAACTTATTATATTTTCGTTGCTAGATAGCAATAAATCGAAAAAAAAAATTACGAAAATCGTGGTAATTTTGAGGCGTGTAACAACCAGGTAAGAAATTGCACAATTGTACTATGAATAGAGATTTAAGTACTTTAGAGTATTACAAAATGAAATACCAAAACCCGATATCCAAATTTAATTGTTGGTTTTAACGTGGTTGATTTGTTGATTTTACCGAGCAAAAAAAACACTGTTTTTCTGCGTAACTGCTGAGAACAAAATTTTGCATTTTGATTACTGTCGATTTTTTTACACATTGTTGGGCCCGTTAGCTATTATATAGAATCGATATAAGGTCGATTTTCTTTTTTTTAACAACTTTTGGCGCGATTTAGAAAATTTGTAAAATTTTACTTAAATAACAAATTATTTCGGGAAGCGGTTTTACGCGTTCAAAAAAATCTTAAGGAACTGAAAGAAAGTTCTCGGAAAGACGCTGAATTTAAAAAAAAACTCTTTCAGATTGGTCGAATAAGTTCTGAGGTATTAACTGCCAAAGTTGACAAAAGTTATCTGCAAAACTACGCATAGTGGAACAAAAAAAAAAGAATCGAGGCCGGTCCTGGTAACAGTACCGATACCAGCTTTTGTAAGCAGCTCTTACATGTTCCAAGCTCAAAGTGGAATAAACAAAGAGTTTAAAGTGAAAACAGTATACTATTGTGCAGTCTATAGGCAGTTCTAAATATACCTGTAAGTCAATAAATTACATCTGGTAATATAAGAGATATTTGGTCTTAGAAATATCAATATATAAATAAGTCGCAGTCGGTTGTTTATAATACCAGTTTCTATTGTTCGCTTGATATCGGTCAGGTTTTGCCGGACCACATTAGGACAGGACTGTAGTTGGAAACTTTCTGCGAGTATCAATGTAAATCGTTTCAATCATGACAGAAAATTTGGCGGAAACCCCTGATCACAGGGGTCATTCTTCGAACCAACCTCAACTGAGAAGTTTAGGGAGTGCTTCTGACCACAGAAGTCCCTCTCTTACCCAATCACAAATAAGTTCTTCTCGATCTTATTCAAATGTTGCAGCTAACTCACTCTTTCCCTCTAAAGATCAAGGTATCCTATTTCCTTCCATTGATGAAGTTAAATTAGAGGAGTACATTTTTGCCGTAGGAGCTGAAATTCTTCATAAAAACATCACTTTTGCTTCAAGAATTTCAAACAACAGTATGTATTTACCTATCAAACAAGTCAGTGGTTGATCACTTTATGGACACATATTCTAGCATCACAAACAACAATCAAGACATCCAGGCAAGACAACTCATTACACCACCAAGCAGAATTACGTTATCCAACGTCTGCCCTAGTATACCACACGGGAATTTAGAGATTGAATTGAAGAAGTTGGGTTTAAACCTTGTATCACCAGTAACTTTCATAAAAATAGGAGTTTCCAACCCAGAATACGGACATATTTTTAGTTTTCGGCGCAAGGTATTCACCTCTCCTCTATCTCCTGAAAGTAACATTCCTGAATCATTCACATTAACCTATGAAAATACACTGTATCGAATTTTCGTATTAGTTGATGGCCTGACCTGCTTCAAGTGCAAACAGCCAGGTCATATTGCTGTCAACTGCTGTAATGCACCCACCGCTCCCAACACTTCCGAAAATAACTCAGAAAGTCCACCTAAACCATCTGATAAGTCAAGTAGTTCTAAGAAAACTTCCAGTACAAAAGATCCCGTAGAAGCATCTCAATCTATTGTGAATTCACAAAGCCAATTTTTGACCAATTTGGGATATGCGGGTAGCAATGATATAATTTTGCGAGTTATAGGAAGCCCATTAGAAGACCATCGTGGTTCTTATATGAGAAAAAAGTCGATCGGGATATTGTTAAAAACCATATTACAAAATACTCACCATGTGTGAGAACACGCTCCAAACAAATTGTATTTGTCAAGCGATATAACTATAACACATATGTCTTAAGATTTTAAAAAATGCTATCCCAATTTTGAAATATCCTATGAATTATACAGTGCTATTCAAAAGTCCCCTCCCCCCCTCGTATCTTTTGAACGTCTACACTGTGACGTCCTTTTTTCCTCCAGCTCCTTACGCGGCTCTTGCCACCTCAGCACATCACTTTGGACACCCTCGATGCAATACGTTCGGAATTAGTGCTCGGGCGCCAGATTTTTATCGTGATTATCTCCACGGCCCCCTGACTTCACTCGTCAGGAGTTCCAGGTAGCCTCAGATGGAGGTACGGACGGTTCCAGGGGTCTAATTGTATCTCATCCGGCAAGATTGTATCCAGAAACTTTCTCACTGGTCCTAAAATGAAAGTTATTCTCCTGGCCTACACTACGGAGAATCTAAATTCGTGCAGTAAAACAAATACTCTACCATAGGATTATTTTCGTCTATAGTAGGTCAGTAAAACACAGAGGTTCGGTTAGGTTATATTACAATAATGTTTTTATTTAATAAATACAGGCTTTGGAGCTATTCAAATCGTTATCGATTTACAAAAAAAACTTATCACACATGAAGGTAACCCATACTCTGGTATCCCCAGAAAAGCAGAGAAATGTTAGCGAACTATATACATTTAACATGCGGTCATTAGAGACGAAGCGGGCAGGACATAAGCGAGAGAGTTTTTATCGGCAAATGCAATGTTTACTATAAAAGCGTTAAAAGCAAGCTCTTATTTCACGGGTCTTTTCAATATACAGGTTAATAAATTAAAATTAATAAAACGGAGTCTACATTGATGCTAGCAAAGTGTTCAATCACTTTCGATGCACCCGGTATGTAGAATAAATGTGAGTATTGAGTACACGATGCTCCTAGAGATCGGGCAAGGAAATATGAAAAAGGGTTCGGTTCTTGAATAAAACTGTCGAAAGCTCGGGTTAAGTGGTGGGACAACTTTCGGGAATTTTGGGGGATCGGGACTAGATATTAATGGTTGAAATCCGGGAATTAAAATATCAAGGAGCCCTGGCTAGACACCTGGAAGTCCTTAAGATTTCAATTTAAACGGAATATACGTCTTCTACTTAAAATATCAGAAAATCCCTCCCAAGCAGCAAGGGTTGGTCGAATATACGTCGATGATAAGTCATTTCAAGACTTTGACGTCGATCGACCATAAAACGATATCGATTAGACGTTAATTTGTAGCCGTCGTTTCGACCTCATAATGAAGACGTCGATTTGACGTCGTTTTTAGGTTGGCAGGTTCCCAATAATTGATCGACTACGAATTAACGTCGAAAAGACGTTATCAAAGTGACTTTATCGTAACGAATAACAAGTATAAATTATATACATACTTATTTGTACGAATAAGTTCCATACAAATCAAAACAGTACTATTTTAATCAATATAGACTTATTAAAGTTAATAACAGTATTATTAATAAATAGTTCATTGTATAAATCGAATGACAAAAATGTTTTTATTAATAAATATGTCGATAATTGTATGTAAAATCCGCAAAAGATTTGAATTAAAAGTTTTACCCGTCGATTTTCAAAAATTGTATTATAAAACACATTCAAAACTCGCGCAAAACGTTCTGTAATATCCAGTTCAGTTTTTTGACCAATCACAAATTAATAATTTGGCTCCCTACCACGGACTTGTCTGTGCTCCCTACACGAATACTATTGTGTGATTGGTTAGAGAATAAATCATTCCAGAGTCTGACATTTGACATCAACGTCACACTAAATGGTCTCTTCTATGGTGCTTCTGGGTTGTAATTAATTAATGATTTATTCCTTTGTATCTTGAGTTTCCTTTGCATATTTACGAACTACGACCTTACTTGCTTCACTAGCGGTGGTGTGTTGTGTGTTAAATAATTTTGGAATCAGATCACAGCAACAAGTTGTCTTTATATTTCGCATAGGTATTTGTCGATATATGCCCGCAATACAGGTAAGTACATTTTATCTATATGGGATGGGAAAGTACAATCTTTGGAAACGAAATATAGCCTAAAAAGTATATAACCCTTTTTCTTACGTACTTTGCCACTCTGGAGGTTATGTGGGATAAAAAAAAACTTTTTACAGGAAGATGCATCCAAGAATTTAGTTAGAGAGTGACACATTTTTATCTTCAAAAAATTGAATTAACCTGTAATTTTTTTAAATAGTCTCATATTTCTTGTTTATTTAATTTAATAACAAGGTAAAAGAAAGTAGTAGAGAAAAACTGAAATACAGTTTTTTTAGATACTTACATAATGTATTCTGTAATAGAATTCAAACAAGGAGCAGATGGTGGTGGACTCTCTATAGTTAATATTGCTTGGTTAATTCCTACAAAAACTGAAGTGTATTGGCCACCCATAAAAGATAACCTACAATTTAATAAAGTTCTGAGGAAACTTGAACCAGAAATAAATGATGAGAACTGGAAATTATATGAGGTGCAGAGAATTTTCTACTCAACAGGTAATACTAATAGTATAGCTCATTAAAACTCAAAGTTATTTCAAACCATACTATGTACCCCATTCTAAATTGTTGCTGTACATTTTTAGATGATTTCGAAACAGCTACGAGGAAATTAAAAACAGCAGAAATAACATCTGATCTCCAAACAGACCTTGATGAGAATCCTGATGTCAGACCTAGAAGAAGAATACTGAAAAGAAAATTTAGTTATGATGAGAGTGATAGTGACGAACAAATTCCATTATTTAGGAAAGAAGGCAAAAAGTCTAAGCAAATTTTACCGCGGCCTCCACCTGTGAAGATTAATACTCAATCAAAAGCAAGAGGTATATCCTTCAAAGATTTACAGTAATAGTATTGTTTTGAACAAAAACACTGATTTATTTTGTTTGCTTGTGAAATTTCCAAACGTATTATTATTAACATAATTAAATAATTGAGGGAGTAATGAATAAAATTGTAGGATCGTCTCAAAAATTGGAATCTATGACAGATGAGTCCAGCGTAGGGGGATATGGCTCAAAATTACTGAATAACATATCTACACCAAGAAGTAATACATTGTGTCACATATCTACACCAAAACCGTCATCTTTTGGATCTAAAGGAGCAACTACAGGGCAAACACCAACTCTGAATGAGTTTGTACAGTACATTCTTCAGGATAAAAATGGTAAGTTGTTTCATGTGAAGATGATTCACAAAAAAACATTGTTGGTTTAAAGCACACATGATGTAGTTCCACATTTAGAATTGACATGAATTTTGGAATAAGCTCCACTTACCATTTATTTTATCATGGCTAAAAGCTTCCAATAGTGTAACAAATCAGTTAATTTTTACACAGCTCTTCAAAACTAACATTTTTAATGGACGTACATGTGTGCTTTAAACCAACCATATACATAATGTTAGCATGCATTCATCATTTTTGAGATTTGAAGGAACCAAATCTGCAAAATTGCAAAATAATTAATGGAAAAGCAACTGAATTGTAAATATGCATTATTGTTTCCAGGATTAAAGGTTCTACTCAATAATATCCTTATAATTAAGGAACAGAATACAAAAATACTTGACATTTTACAGAAATCAAACATTCCAATTCATAATGCAGATTTGCCTGAAGATCTAAAAATAAAATTACCAGTAGAAACCTTAGAAGACCTGGAAGAACTAGAGGCGTACTTGACACATGAAGAGAACTTCAACCATTTTGTAAGTGTTATATTATCTTAAAATTGTGGAAATTACGCAAGCAACATTTAGTTTTTGCTAATGTTTTTTGTTTAACGGAAATTAATTGCCTCATTTTACTTTCTATGTATAGATTAAAAGAAATTGGTCAAACCTAAGGATAAGAGATTTATGTTTTTTTTTCTAATCTTTTAGAAATCATACTGCGCCTCAGTTTCAAATTCAAAAGAGGTTACCCAGAAGAATAACAGAATTTTAAGATCCCTATTGACAGATGGTATTGCGAAATTTTTTAATTATTTTGGTAACAACCGGCAGAACAAAGAATCCAATAAGAGACCCTTCAATCAACTACGCCTAAACAAGGTGGTACTAGGTAAGATTTGTACTTTTAACATATGTTGATGTTGGTGCTAGGATTTTACTCACATTTATAGATTGCGAAGTAGAATCAGAAAAAGTGTGTGTTATATTGTATTTTTTGTCATACACTGAATATCATTTTTATTATAGATGCGGTGAAACAAGGAGCCAACTTTACAACTCAGGAAGTTGAGAACGCTATCAAGCGTTGGCTGAAACATGCTCCCAATCGTAATAAGAAAAGTGAATAATTTAGGATTGTTTTAATTTTGGTTAGTTTATTTATTATGTGAAAATAATATGCCAAAATTTTATAAAGAAACTGTAGGTGAACGCCAGATGTTTAGGAGGGTGGCTAAGGAACTTAAAAATACAATTGAAAGTCTTGAAAATGAAACCCTTAATAGCAATTTAAATGAACCATCCTCTTCACTTCTTAGTGAAACAGTGATACATAGTAATACCATTAATATAATTTCTAGTACTGATGTCACCAACTCTAGTGCTAGTTCTAGAATTTTAATTAATATTAGTGAAACTGAAAATGGCGAAAGCATAGAGTGTAACTCTGAAGTGGAGTTAGACTCAATAAGTCATTTAGTGACTCCAATAAATTTGAAAAAAACTCTCACGACTTAAACAGTGAACTAAAAAAATGGGCAATTCGTAATAAAGTAACTCATAGTACGCTGACTGATATACTTCATGTGTTAGTTCCAGTTCATCCAGAATTACCCCTGAGTTCCAAAACTCTTTTGAACACACCAACTACTATTACCTTAAAAAAAGAACTAACTTCAGACAATTATGTTCATTTTAGATTGGAAAATTTTCTTAAATTATATATTTCTAAAAATGCTTAAATGGTTTCAAATGATATTCTAATATCTTTTAATATTGATGGTTTACCTCTATTTAAAAGCTCTTCATTGCAGTTTTGGCCTATCTTGGGTTTAATTGTAAATAGCAGTGTGACAGTGAAACCATTTGCTATAGGTGTTTTTTGTGGAAATTCAAAACCTAGCCCACTAGCCGATTATTTGCATGACTTTATTAAAGACCTTAAATTCCTAATGAAGAAAGGATTAATGTTTAAAGATAAAAAATATAGGATACACGTACATAGTTTCATTTGTGATGCCCCAGCTCGGGCTTTTATAAAATGTATAAAATCACACAACGGTTATTCAAGGTGTGATAAATGTACTGAAGAAGGAGACTACTTTAAACACAGGATGGTATTTAATAACATCTCGGCGCCAAGGAGATCGGATCAGTCATTTTTGTTAAAATTTGATCAGAACCATCACACTGGATTTTCACCTTTGGAAGACTTAAATATTGGAATGATTTCAAAATTTCCAATCGACTCTATGCATTGTTTATACTTAGGTGTTATGAAAAAACTTCTTCTCACATGGACAGGTGGTGACTTGCGAGTTCGATTATGTAGTAGGGATGTTACAAAAATATCAGAGAACCTATTTTTCTATGGAAAATTTGTTGTCTCAGAGTTCAATAGAAAACCTCGAAGTCTGTCATAGGTCGCTCGCTTCAAAGCAACGAAATTTAGAACTCTTTTAGTTCACTTAGGAGTCCTAGTTTTAAAAGATATTGGTAGGCCATGTACGAGCACTTTCTTTTATTGCATTCTTCTGTTACTATTCTGTTATCTAAAAGGCACTTGGCAAATTTTGGTTGTGATGTTACTAGAAAATTACTAGACTGCTTTATATCTCATTCCAAAGACTTATATGGATTAGAGTTTTTAGTTTATAATGTTCATGTGCTGTGTCATTTGAGTGAGGAAGCTCGATTGTTTGGTCCTTTGGACCAGATTTTAGCTTTTCCTTTTGAAAACTACTTAAATGAAATAAAAAAGTGGGTTAAATCGCCTAATAAACCTCTAGAACAACTGTTTCGTCGCCTGACAGAAGCTAATAATGCATTACTTATTAATGATAGCGACACAAAGATATATGAAATGCAACATTTCAATGGACCACTATTAGATGTATCTTCTAATTCTATCAAACAATATAATAGGGTGAAACATAATAATTTTGGGTATACTGTAGCAGCATATTCCATTGTCAACTGTTATTGTCTAAATAATCAGTATTGTGTAATGAAAATCAATAACATTATAGTTGATGCTGAGAATGAAATTTTTTTAATAGGCCAAAAGTTTACATCTTATGAATTTTTCTATACTTACCCGTTTGAATCAAAATCTGTTGATATTTGCATTGTAAGTGAACTTCTACCAAATATGGAACTTTTTAATTTCAATAGTATAATTACAAAATGTATGTTATTCCCTCTTCACCCACCCCACAACAATAAATGGTTATCATTTCCTTTATCATAAGGTAAACATTTGAGCATTACTATGAGAAAACCCAAATTTTGCATTTCGTGTAAACAATTTTAATTAATATGTTTCTAATTTCAACTTCTTCAGATGTGATTTTGAAAAGAATTTGTAATTCGGAACATGTCATGTTAATCTAAGATTAATACAATTATTTTCCTGAAAATCCACCAAAATTCGTTTTCTTATCTAGTAATCATTACGGGTTTTCAACAAGAAAAGGCCAAAGCAATGAAAAGAAATATTTTGGCAGCTATATCTTTGCCACGCCCTACCTACCATCTGTGTTATCCAGATAAATATATTTGTTTTGTATTTATATATAATAAAAAAACAGTTTTGACAGGGTCATTTTGGTTTTTTTATTTAATCATCAAAAATTTAATTATAGGTTTGTGCGAACTGAAGTTCGCAACCGTTGCCAAATGCATGTGCGTCGTCCAGTTGACAACGATTTCAAACTGTTGTTCGAACGAACTGTATACCTGTCGTAGGTAATTCTGAACGTATACAGTACGTCGTCGTTGTACGTCGATTGAACATCCCAGGTGGACGTCTTTTCGACTATGACATTGTGTCGTCCAATTCACGTCGGATCGACCGTTGTTTCGACGTATTTCTACGTCGAGTGATGACATACATTCGACTAACCCTTGCTGCTTGGGCTGGCTAGACACCTGGAAGTCTTTGATATTTCAACCGAAACGCAAAACAGGGAATCGGGACGGGATACTGATGGTTGAAATCCGGGAGTTAAAATATCAAGGAGCCCTTGCTAGACACCTGGAAGTCCTTAAGATTTCAATTTAAATGGAATATACGTCTTCTAATTAAAATATCAGAAGAGCCCTGGCTAGACACCTGGAAGTCTTTGATATTTCAACCGAAACGCAAAACAGGGAATCGGGATGGGATACTGACGGTTGAAATCCGGGAATTAAAATATCAAGGAGCCCTGGCTAGACACCTGGAAGTTCTTAAGATTTCAATTTAACGGAATATACACCTTCTAATTGAAATATCAGAAGAGCCCTGGCTAGGCACCTGGAAGTCTTTGATATTTCAACCGAAACGCAAAACAGGGAATCGGGACAGGATACTGGCGGTTGAAATCCGGGAATTAAAATATCAAGGAGCCCTGGCTAGACACCTGGAAGTCCTTAAGATTTCAATTTAAACGGAATATACGTCTTCTAATTAAAATATCAGAAGAGCCCTGGCTTGACACCTGGAAGTCTTTGATATTTCAACCGAAACGCAAAACAGGGAATCGGGACGGGATACTGATGGTTGAGATCCGGGAATTAAAATATCAAGGAGCCCTGGTTAGACACCTGGAAGTCCTTAAGATTTCAATTTAAACGGAATATACGTCTTCTAATTAAAATATCAGAAGAGCCCTGGCTAGACACCTGGAAGTCTTTGATATTTCAACCGAAACGCGAAACAGGGAATCGGGACGGGATACTGACGGTTGAAATCTGGGAATTAAAATATCAAGAAGCCCTGGCTAGACACCTGGAAGTCCTTAAGATTTCAATTTAACGGAATATACGTCTTCTAATTAAAATATCAGAAGAGCCCTGGCTAGATACCTGGAAGTCTTTGATATTTCAACCGAAACACAAATCAGGGAATCGGGTTAGCACTCAATAAAATATTGTCGAGATTTTAAATGTACTGTTTCTCGTTATATTTTTGGTATATCACAAAACCATTAACGCTTGCAGTAAAATGAAGTATCTAATATTTTATAAATTCAAATATCTATTTAAAGACCACTTTTATTATAATTTTCAAATATTCTTACCTTCACAGTTATCGCTTCAACATTTTTATTTTAAAAAGAAAAACGGGAAAAATTACTCAAAACATTCAAAAGAAACGGATAACAGTTCGATTTCTGCTATATCACAAAACCACTAATGTTTATAGTAAAATCAAATATCTAATATTTTTTAAATTCAAATATCTATTGAAAAGACCATTTATGTTATCATTTCAAATATTCTTCAAAATTCAAAAAAACTACTTAAAAACAACTACAAGAACGGTAAATAAATTGATTTATTTGCTTACATTCGGAGCGTTGTTCTACTGGCGGCGGTCTGAGCTCGGGACTTGATACTACTCTTCTCTACTATCTCACCTACCAGGTTTCAAACTGCTTTCCCCTCTCTTCCTCTAGTTCTACCTGCGCGCTCCTTGCTCTGTATTCCGCGGTAGGGGTAAACATAAATTTTACCATCGGATCGCGGTCAAAATTTGAAATTTTTAAATAAAAATCCGGAATGAATATTTTATCAAAGTGATCTCTACACATATTACGGGTTATAAGCAATATTAAATAACAGTAGGTTCGGAAACTTAAAATCAATAAGAACAAGAAAGAAACTTCGTTACATCAAGAATGAATATTTCTATCTAAGTAATTTCTACATATTTAACGGGTTAAACAATATTAAATAAAATTAAATTCGGAAACTTAAAATGATTAGTAAGAAAAAACACTTCGTTACATCTTGAATGAATATTTCATATCGAAGTAATTTCTACATATATAACGGTTAAATAATATTAAATAAAAGTGAATTCGGAAACCTTGAAATTATTAGTAATGAAAAAAAAACTTCCATTAATAAAATTTGGAGGGTGAAAATAAAGTGTTGTAAACTTCTCTACGAATGGTAACAGGTGACGTAATAGTAACAGATGACGTCACAGTGCCACTCTGGCCAATAATTTTAAATAGGATCTTATGGCAAGTGATATCTTGTTTGAAAGGCATTGACATTGGCTACATATCTATATTAATTTTGTTTGGGTTCAAATTAATTTTGACGGATAAATTAAGTAAATACCAAAATTATTGAAATTATTTTTTTAAATTTAATTAATCAAATATCAACAATGGATTCTTATAGCAAGTGTTCGAAATGTGCTCCGTCTACATCCTGACAGTAATACATCCTATTAGTAAACTCTTGTCGTACTCGTTCGAATGTGTCAGCTGAAATAGCATTGCATTCTTCAGTAATTCTTTCTTTCAAAACGCCAATGCTATCTGGTGCCGTAGTACAAACCTTGGATTTCAAGTAACCCCATAGAAAAAAATCGAATGGTGTCAGATCTGGTGACCGAGGTGGCCATTCTATAGGACCTCGCCGGCCGATCCATCTACCTCGATATGCTTCATCCAGGTAACGTCTTACTGCACCATAATAATGTGCAGGAGCACCATCTTGTTGAAATGTTATTCCCAGATGGCCGAATTAATCTTGATCATCTTCCAGAATTTCAAGAATTAACGGCTCAATTGCATTTTGTAACATCTCCAGATACACTTCACCGCTTATATTTGAATTCAGGAAAACAGGACTAACTATGTGGTTTCCCAAAATACGTGCCCAAACATTGACTTTTTCTGGAAATTGGGTATGTTGTTCACGAAAGGTGCGAGGATTTGTGTCACCCCAATACCTTACATTTTGTGTATTCACATTTGCATTGAGGCAAAAAGTACTTTCGTCAGTGAAACAAATTCTTTTTGTGTAATGTGGGTTTTGACTAATTTTATTTGTCATACATTCACAGAATTCGAGTCTTCTGTCGGGGTCGTCACCCGAAAGGTGGTGCACCATTTTTAACTTGTATGGATGGAATTTATTTTCAGCTTATACTCTCTGTACTGTATTTTTACTTACTTCACAGATAGACGCAAATTTAGTTGAAGAGGAAGTAGGGTTTACTACCATTTCAGCAACTATATCAATTTTTTTATCATCACTAAATGTTGGTCGACCTGATCGTTTGGCATCTTGAACACTACTTGTTGCTTCAAACTTGTGAAGAAGCTTCCTCAAATAAGTTCTCGAGATATGGCGATCTGGGTATCTCTCATTAAATAAACGTTCCGCTTCATGGAGATTCTTTCTAGATTCTCCAAATATTAAGATAGCTGCTACTTTGTCGGCAAAACAACAAATACTATTAAATTAAAAACGTCAATTTTTTTGACAACTAACCAGAGGCGGACTGAAAAATTACCTTCATGTACAAAAAGATAGTTGGCTAATTTTCTTTTTTTCATCTATAAAATGACAGCTACACAAAAAGTTGCGGGATCTAGTACTATTGTTCTACAAATATAAACATACGATATAAAATGTTATATTTATCATTATCTAGGTACCTTGTTAGCTTCTTACTTTTGGATCCTTTGGAAAATCTATGAAACGTACACTCCTCTCTCTTACATTATAATGCTAACAGCCTGGTGGCCAGAACAGTACCATTATTCTTTATGTGAGGAAACCTAAAATTAAATAATACAGATAGAAAAAGAATTAAAACAATTGTATGTCATAACATGCTTAGGTTAGATAACTGTTTTATTCAAAATATATTGTTATACATACCTATTTTGGCTGGAATCAAATATATCTCTTTGTAAAAGTTTTAGTGTATATCTAAAGGCCTAAATTAGCAGTTATATTCAAAATATAAGGGAATAATCTCTGGTCCAAAATTACACCAATTGTATCTAAATGGCTAGTTATGTTTGTTTGGATACAAAATTGACATAACCTAAGATTATGACGTCACCACGAATACCGCGTATTCTATCACTGGTGTCAGAAACTGACTTTTTCGGCTGAAGTGAAACGTGACGATAGTTGTTTATTTTTAAATGGTTATAGAAAGAAGATTTAGTTTTACCATTTTCATGGTTAATATTATTCCTAGTACCATGATTGGAATTCAATTAGCTGAAACCACTCCTTTATAAGAAATGCTAGAAAAGTAACTGGAAATTTATTATTGGTTATAATTTGAAAATAAACTTTGTTATGATTAATTATTCCGCTGTTTATACTTCTACACGTTTTATTTTCACATGTAATTTTTTTGTATTGCGTGTCAGAAAATTGCACTTTACAATAATGTGGCGTGCAAGTGTAACGCCATTTCTACAAAACAAGTAATTTCGTATTATACTTATCTCAAAGTTAAACTAAGTTAATTGCAATTTATATCAATTCAGTATTCTATTCCCTTGACATATCACGTCATTTTCTAAATAAACACAGCAAGCATTGAATGTTAAATACTTCCAATTGGATATTATTAAATTCATTAAACATCAATTGAAATGTATCTTCTGTCATTCTGACGATCATATTTAAGTGGGGCCTCTTCACAGGTATATAAACCTAAAAACCTACACAATACTGGTTACTTATCTAGTAATTATTTGGTTCAAAATATTTACGATACATGTCGATAGTAGTACAGAATCGGCTTTTAGTTATTCAACATATTTTCTCTTTCTGTCTTTCCACTCTTGACGGTTCAAAGAAACGCATATCTGAATCAGCTGTTCGGATGTTTTGGTTTCAAATATTTTAACTTTTTGTGAGCACAGAAACATTATCTCTTTTTTTATGTTGCACAGCTGTGATTCAAATAAAACTTGCTGACATAAGTATTTCCATTTGAGTGTAGACTTTTGATATTTAAAGCGTTTCATAAATGTTTTTGAAATGAATAAATTGTTAAAAAGTAAGTAATCGTATCTACCCGATGTCAAACATTATAATTATGATAATGTAATATATCGTGCAATCCGTATTTTTTATTTTTAAAAGCTATGTTTGTGATTATGTTTACACTGGATTATTTGATAAATGTGAAAATATGAGATAAATATACTGATTGTTTGTTTTAGTATTATCAAAACATCTTTCAACATTCTCTTGAAACACTGTTTTAATGATAATATGGGTTTGTTAGCGAAAAATGCCTAATTGATATGAAGTGACCTTTCAAGTACCTGAATGAAATAACATTAAAACCGGTCTCAAAAAAAAAGAATTACAAATTATACAAGGTGTATTACATATTGCATGAAAGGACATGTGCTATTTAAGGTTGCTTGTCATGAAGCAATACAATCAGTAAGTAATTGCAATCGCAATTCATTGCAAGGTCAAAATATTGCATGTGATGAATCTTACACGTTGTTTGACATTATGCAAGGCAAATAAAAAATTGAAAGGAATGGCATTAACCCTTAAGTGGTCGCTTTGGCGTAAAAAGTACGCCAAAAACCAACCTGAAATCACTAGTAATCGTCAAAACTTTACGAACGCCCATGTAACCTCCCACCTATAAGGTAAAAGTCCCAATCATCGACACTGTCCCAATCATCGACATTTGTGCACTAAAAATCAAAATAATAAGAATCGGATGGTCGCTACATCTATTGTCGTATCATTATAAGTAATAAGTAGGTTTTTCCTACTTTACCTAAAAAGCTTTGGCCGGTAATGCAGAAAATGTTAATTCTGCAAATATTTCAATTCCGTCATTCTGTCGCCACATGTGAACTGATGCAGATCCTTGTTGAAAGTGCTAAGAAACAAGTAAGTTGATTATGGTAGTTTCAGTTTAACATATTTCAGTTACTCAATGGATATAATTGTTAATATATATATATATGTCTAAAATTTGTGTATTTTGTCAGTTTTTTGGCATAAAATGTGTAAAAATTTATTATTCTGTACTGTCGATAACTGGTACATCCATTTTTAGACTTTGTATCATTTATCGACATAGGTGTCGATAAATGGGACAATGTAGCTTTCTAACTCACCATGAATATTTAAATGTAGATAGAAATTAGTCTTATTCTGTCTGCAGAATTTAAAAGAAATTATATTGAATTACCACTGTACCAGTTATCGACACCCAATTTTCCGCTTATAGTAAAAACGCGCAGTTGATGTATATGTGTGTCGGTGTTTGGTACCAAGTATGTCAATAACTGGTACTTTTTTTCAGTAGAAATATAAGATGAGCATTGCTAAGAGATTCCAATATTCGGTTTAAGATATGGAACAAGCTGTCAATGCTGTTAAAAATGGAATGCCTACTGCTCAGGCTAGTAAAGTTTTCAAAGTTCCAAGAACTACCATAATAGAAAAAGTACAAGGAAAAGGATACAACCCTAACTAGTGGTGAAGAACAGTTATTGGTGAAATGGATGTTTCTCATTGCCAGTTGTGTTTTTCCTGCAACAAAACTGCAGCTTATAGACAGTGTACAATTACTGTTGAAAAACCTAAATAGAGCAAATAATTTCACTAACGGAAGACCAGGTCGCCACTGGTACGAAGCTTTTATGAAAAGGCATCCAGAACTTTCACAAAGAGTTTCCCAAAAAATAACCAATGCTCGGGCCAGTGTAACTGAAAACAAAATCCGCCGTTGGTTCGAAGAAGTCAGAAAATATTTATCTGATACTGCCAATTTTTATATAACATCTCACCCCTCTCGGATATACAACTGCGATGAAAGTGCCTTTTTTCTAAGCCCCAAGAATGATAAGGTTTTAGTTAAGAAGGGCGAAAAAGCTGTCTATTCATTTATTACCAATGACGAAAAGGAATGCCTCACAACGTTAATCATATGCAGCGCATCAGGAGAAATTCCTCCACTTATGATTGTATATAGCTATAAAAGGGTACCAAAAGCTGTCATCGACAAGATTCCATAACAATGGGGTGTAGGGCGGTCTGAGAATGGATGGACGACAGGTGAAACCTTTTATGAATATATCGCCAATGTTTTTCATCCATGGTTGATCGCTAATAACATAGAATTGCCTGTCATCCTTTTCGTCGATGGACATACATCTCATTCAACCATGGTCGTTAGCGATTTTTGCAGCAAGAATGGAATAATATTAATCTCCTTTATAGCCAATGCCACCCATATCTTACAGCCACTTGATGTAGCAGTTTTCCGACCACTCAAAATGGAGTGGAAATAGTCTATTCACAATTGGCGAATGCAAAATAACGGGAAAAAATTAGCTAGGGATGATTCTGCTCCTATTTTGAAAATAACAATGAATAAAATGGAAAAACTTTCTGGATATAATTAAAAATGGATTTAGAACATGTGGTCTAGTGACATTTATGCCTGACAATATTAATTTTCAAAAATACACCCAAAAGTAACGAAATAATTGATGAAGAACCTGACCATAGGCTGTTTTTAGATTTATTGGAAAAAAACATTCCAGAAAAATTAGATTTGTTCCAGGATTCCTGAGAAACCTGGAAAGGCGCGATTGAAGATACAAGCCTGTACTATTTGTGGCGTTCTATAAATAACAAACAATCAACAACAAACATGTCTGCTGATCCTTAATTGCCAGAATATCAAGATGTACAACTATTTTGTGGTGACAACTTGGCAGTAGATGATGATCATTATACAATTAATGAATCACATATACAGTTAGATGGAAATGTTACAGGTGATGAACTTGAAATTACAGGACTACTAGATGGTGAAAATTTGCAATTGCCAATAGTTATAAATGTGCCAGAAATAAATGGTAACGACTTTCAGATGCAGAAGGAGATAGACAGCGATAATATTAAAACAATTATTGACATTCCTTTAAACCATGTAAATAATAATGAGACTGATGATTTACCAAATAATGTAGATAGCACTGAATTACACCTTCTAATGAATGTGATGAGTCCCCGAACGATGTAAATATGAAGCAGAGAGACGAATCGTTGACTAATACAATCATTGTAGATACATATTTGTCCTCAAATAATATTGAAAATGCCGAAAAAATGATACATGAGTCTCTTAATGAAAATAAAGACTTAGAAGACATAAATATACTAGATAATGAACCACCACAAGTAAAATTAATTGAAAATGAAACAAGAAACAAGGAACTCGAATCTGAAAAAGAGAGTTCAAAATTAAATAATCAGGATAATATATCTCCCAATGTATCTGCAAATGTTGAAGACAATGTACCACTCGATATACCATCACCATTTAAAAAAACTCTATTCTGGCCGACACCGGCAGTGGCATCTTCTAAAGAATGGCAGGAATATTTTCAACGAAAAGAAACGAAAAAAAAACATTGAACTACAGAAAAAAGGAGAAAACAAAAAAAGCGGAAGGAGAAAAGAGCTGAAAAGGAAGAGTTGCAGAATAAAAAAATGAAAAAAGCCTCAAGTAGAGATAAAAATAAATTAGTTACAGATAAGACTAAAGAAAAAAATGATAACATAGACAATATACCTTCGTCCAGCCAAAATATCATTAAAAATAGTGAAGAATTAAAAAAAGCATTAGAATGTAAGAATACAGAAGAGTTACATATTATTGACTATGTTATAGTAAATTGTAACGGCCAAGCACTACCAGGGAAAATTATCGGGAAACGTGGTTATGAAGAAAATGAAGAGTTCCAATACGAAGTCTCACACATGGGGAAGAATGGACTCAATTGGAAATGGCCCCGAAGGGTTGACATTCTTTGGTATACTGTGGACGAGGTTCTTAAAAAAATTACGGAAGCAAAAATAAATAATAAACGCGGGCTTTACTGTGTACTGGAGATTTCTGATTCAGTGGTTATTTGAGTTCCTATATTCTAACTACTTATCATTCTACTGTTTCGTTTATTGTGTTATGTTCTTTTAACAAACATGTTGTAACTATGAGATTCTTATTTTGTGTTTGTAAGTAACTCATTATTACTTATTTAAGTCAATTGCAAGTTACTTACTTACTTGAGTAAGTACTTAAAAACAACTTTCGTAAGTGTCAGTATTACGTACTCACGTGTGTCGATATTTGTTACAAGACAAATTTCCCCATGTCGGTAATTGGGTCAAATGGAACTTCTCAACTATTTTTTTTTTTATAAAAATGTATGTATTGCTACTTGAAATATAAACATTGTACAGTATTAATCAACATTATAACAACACACAGTCAGCTTCTTAAAGTCATAACTCTAATATTAAAACTTTTATTACCATGTGATTTAGCAAAAACCTCTTAAGGTGTCGATAACAAAATATTGGAGTCACCTGATGACGAAGAAATTGTTGGAGGCTCTGATGAAGACGATTCTGACGAAGAAATTCAAAGAAGTGACCACGATTACTGTTCAGAATTAGAAGCTGATAAAAATGACTTGCAGGAACGCGATGATACTGTTTCAGAAGGCTCAGAAGAGGAAGTGAGTCGTAGCATCTTCAAAAGTAAGGACAAAGGCCTAAATTGGAGTGAGACACATCTAAGAAGTAAGTTTGCCAAGCAAGATGCAAAGAATATTGTAAAAATATTTCCTCGACCATTACTAAAGCGTGAAAGCGTCACAGATGAACTAAGTGTCTTCTTCCAACTCATAACATCTGAGCAAATCGAAAAAATAGTAAAATATACAAATATATTTATAACATCTGTTCAGGATAACTTTAAAAGGGAAAGAGATGCAAAAGAAACTTGCAAAGAATATTAACTCTTTTCGGCTTGTTAGACTTATCAGGGCTAAAGAAATTGAATCACACAAATTTTCGCGAAATATGGATAACTGATGGTACTGGGTTGATCATTTTTCAGGCCTGCATGGGTTAAAAAAGATTTCTGTTTCTCTTGAGAGCTTTGAGATTTGATGATAAAAATGACAGGCCACAAAGAAGATCGCTCGACAAGCTGGCTCCGATAAGGGAGATTTATGATGATTTTGTGGAAAAGTGCAAAAAAAAAACTATTGTCCTGGTGACAGATTGACAATTGAAGAAATGCTTATTCCATTTCGTGGCCGGTGCAGTTTCATACAGTATATACCAAACAAACCAGCTAAATATGGTATGAAGGTTTTTGTACTTTGTGACTCCAAGATGTTCTACGTTTCCAATTTCGAAATATATTGCGGAAAGAAACCGGAAGGATTATATCAAGTTTCGAATTCTCCCACTGATGTCGTGCTCAGATTGGTTGAACCATTAAAAAATAAAAACAGAAATCTAACCACAGACAACACCAGTTACCCATTGACTCAAACGTTGCTTGAAAAGAAAATTACACTTGTGGGGACTTTGAAGAAAAACAAAAGAGAAATTCCATTGGAGCTTCTTCCTTCAAAATCTCGAAGCATAAATTCGTCTGTATTTGCATCCACTAAAGAAACTTCTTTGGTGTCATACTGTCCGAAAAAAAATAAGGTTGTACTTCTCCTCTCGACTATGTACAACGGCGATTCCATTGACCCCGATACTCTGAAACCACGGATAGTTTTATTTTACAACTCAACCAAAGGTGGGGTGGACACCGTGGACCAGATGTGCGTAAATTACACTGTTCAAAAACGAAACAGACGATGGCCGTTAGTCGCCTTTTATCAAATTATGAATATAGCAGGAATTAACTCGAACATCATTTTCAACGCATTTCAGTCGGAAGGAGAAGAAAGAAGGGAAGGTGTGTCCAATGTGAAAGGAAAAAGAACAGAACACCTACATAAAATGCAACACCTGCAAAAAGCCCGCATGCAAAGAGCATGTCATTACTACACACCTCTGCTTGATTTGTAACTCTGCTCAAAATGAAAATACCCCATATAATAATACTATCAATATATTTTGATAATTTTGAACATTTTTTTTATAGTTAAACGCTCTACTCTTCGAGTTTTACTTATATATACTCATGTATGAAAAGATCTGCTTTGTACATTAAATATTAAACAAAATAATGTTTTTCTTTTTTTTGTCAGCATTTGACTGTTATAAACAGGCTAAGGTGCTCTTTCCCTTGGTGGCGTACAAAATACACCAGGCGCCTAATTATGTTAAAATAATTATAGCGACCACCTAAGGGTTAATAAAAATCACGAATCAGCAAGAAGGTTAGTTCTAGAAAAAAAAGTGCTATACTCGATAGTCGAAATTCTGTAAAGTGACTCATCGCTCTTACTGTCCATAAAATCAGTTGCAGAAGCGAACTTCATGAGCGCATCATTTTTGAAGGGTTCTTAATAGTCCTAAATAAAAAATAAATAGAAAATGTTCTTGTACGCTCTGGCGTTTAAATTTGAGAGAACAGAAATACGAAATTATTATGGTAGGTATTATTATGTATATACAGGGTGTTACCAAGAATAATACACATTTTTAAGGATGAGCTATAATAAGATGTATATAAAAAAGTCGATAGTCGAAATTCTGTAAAGTGACGTCATCGGTTATCTACCGATTTAAAGTGAACTCCATGAGCGTATCATAGTTTAAGGGTGCGAATACTGAAATATCTGGAATTTCAATTTTTAACATTTGAAATAATAACTTATCACAAGTTGTTCATAGGTAAGTTAAAACAAAATAAAAAAATGTTTAAAAGTCAATTCCAACTTACTACTACTAAAACTAAAAAAAAGTTGTTTGTCAAGACCAAAATAAATTACCAATAAGTATAGGTATGTTGCGAGGTCACTTGTAAAATGTCTGACTAACTGGAAGCGGTATCACTCCCTGACGACTCCTCAGAATCATCGCTTTCTCCTCCTATATCGATAATGAGTGGTTCCGTCATTACTTCTACACGTATGTCTAAATCCCAAAACTTTATTTCTTCTTTTAATACGTGTTGAATACATTTACGCCAACTCTCAGCAGTAACGGTAGGCAGCGCCTCGTCAAACAGTTTCTCAACGTCAGCCATTTTGAATGTACTGTTTTTTCTCGCAACATAATTTTTCACTTGGGCCCAAACCAGCTCGATGGGGTTTAACTCACAGTGGTAGGGAGGAAGTCTAACAACTGAGACGTTGAAATCTTTCGCCATTTCATCGACAACGTACTTAATATAACTGCTTTTATGTTTCCGTACGAGAGATAATAATTCAACTTTTAGCATTGCCTCGTTGTGCGGAATGCTTTTACTCTCTAACCAATCAATTATAACCCTCTTGCGGCTAGCTGAAGTAGGTATTTGCTCCAGTCGACGAGAGTGGTATGAAGCATTATCCATAACTATCACTGAACCAGGAGTTACCTTTGTTAAAATTGATCTAAACCATGTTTCAAATCGGTTACCATCCATCTCTTCATGGTAATCGACAGTTTTTTTGGACTGAAAACTTAGTAATCCACCTTCTACAAATCCTTCCTCGCTGCCAATGTGAGTGATAATCAGTCGACGTCCTTTCCCAGAGGGAGCTTTTAAACCGGAAGAGAAACCCTCCATAAAGGCTTGTCGATTGCTTCGTATATTCATGTCTTGCCACACTTTTGACACAGTGTGGCCTTCATTTAACCATGTTTCGTCAAGATAATATATGTGCCGTCCTTCGTTACGAAACTGTCGTATCTGTTTTAAATAATTTCTCCTCCATTCCACAATGTCATTTCGTTCAATTAAGGCACTGTTTCTACTTCTTGTTTGGTAACGAAAATTCATTAATTTTAAAGTTCGTCTCAAAACTTTATCACTGATGTTTGGTAAAGTATCATCAGCTTCTTTTACCTTGCTCAATTTAGCTACCGAGGGGATTTCATTCCTAAAATAAAAAGAATGTATTTCCCTACGTATAGCATTCCGTGTTTGGTCGTCCAAAACAATTTTCTTTCTTCCCCTACTTTCCGGTTTACAGTTTTCACCTCGTTCTCTTGTCAAAGATCCGTCCCGCGATTTCTTTAGAATATTGTATATAGTACTCTCAGAAACTTTAGTTAAATAACTGCACTTAATCACAGCGTCACTAACACCCAACTGTTTGTCCATGGCACGCAGTCCTTCGTACACATTTAATATGAGGACTTTTTCTTCCCGAATTAAATTGTTACGACGCCGTTTTTTATCGCCAACACCGCTACACTCCGCCATTATTGTCACTAAATATACCGATATAAATATTACAATAAATACCAATAATAACCGATTTATCACACAAAACCACAACACAAATACTGATGTTACGCTCATGAAGAGAATAAACACCTCACATAACTGTTTACTATCACTGTCTCATTCGCGTAGCTCGATCTATCTATCTCGTTCTCAAAGCCGGAACATTGAAGCGACTCTCCAACATTGTCAAATCGGCGAGTTTTTCACAACAAACTTTGCGTTCAAGAAATATTCATAAACACTTTATTTCACATTTCAAGTAAACTAATTATTATTAGTCTGCTTGAAATTTGAAATAAATATATTAAATTGGTATTGACTTAATTACATTGCATCTTTTGTACCTGAAATATTGACACAATGGATTTGAAGTGTATTTATAAAATACAGCATTTCTCTCTAGAATACATATGGCAACTGCGCTTTAACCAAAGTGTTGATTAGATAGCTCTGACTCACTTTACACAATTTCGACTATCGAGTATACAGTCAATCAAGTGCACAGAAAACGGACCCGTCGTCCGTATTTTGTGATCAAGTGATTTGACTGACATTTGATTGGTTGTGAAACCAAAAGTAACTCGATTTCTCCATAGAATTGCAACTTGCATGCAATAGAAATGGCACCAAACCGATAAAGTTGCAATTCCGAGATCTATCAGTTGAGCTTCATCTGCGCATCATATTGCGTCTGGCGGCATTGCATTGCAGGTAGTATTGCTCCATGTCAAGCTGCCTTTAATAATATGGATACCAAGTGACAGCATTGTGAGAATTGCAAGAAATCAAGAATGGAAGAAAATATTCACAATTTAAAAACATTCTACCTTTCAAAATTTGTACCATTTATATTAACATAAAAAAATGTTTTTATAATTATAAATTTTTGTTTGTTCCATGCTGAGAAAATTAAATTGCGGAAAAGTTGCAAATTTACATCATGATTGAAAATAGGTCATTTAGTCTAAAAGCACAGAGTACGTCGTGTATCAACTTTGCCTCAATTTAATCAGTTTCAGAATTTCTGTTGGCTACTTTCAAATTTTATTTGACTAGTAGGCTTTTTTTCAACTACATTTGTAAATATATTCAATTGTATCTAAAAACAAATAATATAAACAAAAAGTTTCCAAATTTCTTTATTATACAAAGAAATATTTACTTGTAATACAATGCTTTACATTTAACAGAATGAAGAAAGTAAGGTACAGTGAGGAAATTTAATATAAAATAGCAAACTTCAAAAAAACGTACAAAGCAATTATAACAACTAATAAAAATGTAAAGCGAAAGATCTATAATGACAAATAATAATGTATAAATTGTGGGAAGATCCATATATACAGTACAAAAGCAAACATACAATTAACATGTACAAGTTTGCTTCTCCCTTGTTTGCAAAGATTGATCATGTGTTTTGTGGAGATTAGAACTGAAACATTTTTCCTTCATTGTACAAAAAAATAGTTGGCTCATTCTCTTTTCTCCATCTATAAAATGAGATATACACATGTGTTTGATCACCTAAATGGTAAACAATTGTTTGTTTTTATATAATACATTATTGGTATCATTACTTTCCATCCAACCCATCTAATATGCGAGAAAAGTATTGGTTCACCCAAAAAAAGTTGTTGTTTTGTATTATTTTTGAGTTGTTTTTACGTTTTTCAGCAAAAAATTCACAAAAAAATGACTTTTTGGAAAAAAAACCTGCCTGTATAACTCGATACATCCCCCGAAGTACAACAAGTCACAAATTTTATGATTGACTGTTGTTCAGGATATCTCACAGATGAACCCTTTTGATTTTCAGCTCACCAAAGCCAGTAAAACGGGTGCTATGAAACTTGAAGTATGACATTTTTGGAGAAATTTCAGTTTGTTAGCACGATACAGCCTACGGAGTGTACACAAGTGAACAATTTTATAATTGGATATTTTTCAGAGTGTCTCACAGTTGAATCCTATTGATTTTCCCCTCACTAGAACGTGTATAACGGGTCCTATTTGATTTAGAAGCGCTATTGCTATTTCTAGAGTAGGTAGGCAAAATAAAACTTTTAGTCATCCTTTGTTTTACAATTTTTTTAATATCAACCTAACACTATTACTCAGTCATCTTTTAATAATAATTTGGGTTCTTATTTTCTTTGATTTTCTTAAATGCTTATATAATTTAATAATTTGGAAGGTAATTTCGACTATTGACTACACAAAGCTCATTAATTACATCCAACTACTGTTACCTATAGGCTATTGCAAGCTAAAAAGTAGATAACCATCCTCATATTTTATAAAATCCAACATCGAACTGTTTATTGTCGTGCACAGTGCGCCTCTCCTTATTGATTGCCAAACTTACGCCATTACAAATATTTTTATGTAGGAAGAAACTTAAAACATTGTTTATAATTACTGTTCAAATCGTTTTCTGTATAATTTTAATAAAGAAAACGTAATGGCAGTCTCTTAGGTCAACTTAAACATATCTTTTTAAGTTTGTAATGTAGTTTGGGGTTCCGAAAACGAATTATTTTCTTCTATAACTTAAAAACAGCCGAAGTGCGGCAACCCAGCAATAAACGATAACACGCAATGATCTAATAAACCAATAATTTCTCTTATAGCAAAGATTATGTCTTATAGTAAATACAATGCAGTCCTCACTCAGTGCCCCACTCGACTCTTCCTCACGTCTCACCTATAAACAATGTTGGCTACAAATTTAATAATAATCATTTACAAATGCAATACATACTAAATTATAAATTTGTGATATTTTTATGTACACAAAATATATGACAACATTAGAGAAAGTAATAATATTATTTGTCTATGATTTGACCGTCGTCATCTGTCATTGAAGTTCTATACAGCGCCATCAATCACGACGATGGAACGGTTGAACTAAAGTAAAAAGTTGTTGGTTGCAAAAATTTACGTGCAACAAATCTCAAAAAAAAACAATGATTTGAGATTTCATATTTTCAGAATCGAATTCTCTGGGCTTCCTTTTGAGGATCAGGTTTTGGCGTCCAAATTGGTGGCCACAAATTGTCAAAACTGTCAAAATCACACCATCGCCTAATGGCTTATATCTTTTTTATAACAATATGAAACTTAACCAAAATACCTGATCCACAAGACAAAGGTCCAAGTTATATTGTGTTGAAATTTCAATACTTAATTTCACTGAGTTCTTCAGATTCGTTGTTTACAAAATTACCTAAATTTTGTTGCAAGTCAGGGGAGCCAACTGTTTTCAGGTTCCTAAAACGTGAGGTTCTCTTAATATCGAAAGAATTGTCAATTTATTAGAATGTTTTACCATTTTTTCAATATATATCTAGAAACAGTGAATTTTATTCGAAACATTAATATGAGTAGATTCCTTGAAGTAAGGGTTGTGACAGTAAATTTCATTAAAAAATCTTCGAGAGACCTGACTGTAACAGAAGTATACTACAAAAACGTTGTAAAGCATCACAGAACATTTGGTTTATCAAGAATACCTTAGAAAAAAGTAATACCAAATTATGTAAATATAAAATGCCATATTAAATCCCCTCCAACACAAAAAGCTATGAAATGTGCTCAACGATTATGGCTTAAAGAAGAATGTAGAAAATGGTTTGAAATAAGAGACTCCTTAGACAACTACATAAAAGATGTATAATATTCTGAACTCTTGTTCCAACTACATACAGTAGAATTTCACTGTTTAAATGACAAAATCCGAGAAAGTGCCAGCACGATGAACTAATCAAAATATTAAAAACATTCAACTGACAAGATAACTGTATACTCATTTCACTTGATGTTACCAATATGTTCACTAAAATTCCTCCTAAAGAATATTTAACTTGTAAGAAATTTACTAGAAGATAAAAATATTAATCCGGGAATAATATCAGACATACTTAATTTATTTGATGTATGTATCAATCAGAATTATTTCACTTTTGACAATAAGATATATATCCAAAATGAAGGTTTACCAATGGGAAGCCCTATATCACCAATTATAGCAAACATTTTTATGGACAACTTAGAAAAAAAAATCTTTAAAAGTATTAGTTCAAAAATTGTCTTATTTTGGTAGAGATATGTAGATGTTTTATATGCAGTGAACGACAATTAGATATATTTTTCAACCATATTAATAATTTACACCCAAAAATTAAATTAACATTAGAAGCCGAAGAAAGAAACTCAATCAATTTTCTTGATTTAAATATTCGAAGAGTTAATAATGTACTTGATTATTCAATTTACAGAAAGCCAACTCACACTAATGTAACTATTCCACATAATTCCAATCATCCCATGTCACAAAAATTAGCAGCATATACTTCAATGATATATAGAACATTTTCAGTTCTCATGAACAATAGTAATTTTGATAGAGAAATTAATAGGGGATAATGGGGTAATTGAAAACGGCGGGTAATTAGGAACAGCTAGAAAAGTCATACTTGCCTTCGCACTATACCGCCCTGCATCCATTCGACGGAAGCATCCAGCGACCCACAGCACAGATAACCCTCAGATAGATGAGACACTGATTGTGGCGCCATCTGAAGAGCCAGTCGAGTAAACAACTGAGTGATGTTGGAAAGTTTTCTGTAATTTTAGGTTTTGGCGGTATATTCAAATATGCTGTATTTTAATTATTTTATTTCAAAATAGCCATTCATAGTCCATCATTTGACATTTCATTCAATTTAACTCCATTAACTAAATAATGATTAGATGTTGAGTTAAATTAAATGAAATATCAAATAATGGACCATAAATGGTTAATTAAATTGGAAAAAATAAAACGATAATCATATAAACAATTCATTTATTTTGGTATAAAATACACAACAAATAATTTCATTCATAAAGTACTTTTCTTAACAAACATAATGACAACAAATAAATTATAGTGTAAAAACCATGCAATAATTAAAAAATAATTTGAGTAGCATACATTCTAGATTGGAGTATCATAAGGTTTTCAAATTATGTTAAATCAAGATAAAAGTAGAAAATTATGTATGATAAGTTTATATTAATTTATTATTACACTCGTATAAATACACAGGGCTGGACAAACTGCAGGAGTATAACTGCTACTTACCTGATCAAAAAAAGTGTTAGCAATAAGTTGTTAACTACTATTTTTGGCAACTTTCTGTGAAAGAAAACATTTGAGTATAATTACTGTGAATGTTAAAACAAAAGTAATTAAAATATTTATATAGGAAAAGTTGTTAAATACTGCCCAGCTCTGTAAATACAAGGTGCCAAGTAATTACATATAAGAGTGCTAAACATTACTTGTGACTGTACAACATTTAAAATAATATATCTAACATTTCATTTCCATTTAAAACACATCTTTATTCCTTTACTGGAAGTATTAAATAGGTTTATAACTCAAGCTTAAACCTATTATATTGCATATTTATATATGTCTACATTTAAAAGCATTCCGTTTTTATGAAACCATTGCATAAGGCAGTTTAAGTTACTCTGCAGCTCCTGGCAGTCTATGATTGTTAAAATGTTTCTTAAAGGCTCTTAAAAATTTCACCGTCTCATGAAGTCCTTTCTCGTTTCTGGTTGAGGTTCTACAAGTAAACACACAAAATAACAACAATAAATAAGTAAACACACAAATATGTTTGAAAATTTATGTCAACAAAAGAAAACAAAACGCGCTTACTATCGAAATAATAAGTTTACACATGTTTTTGTACTAAGCCAAAAAAATATCCAAAATTTTTGAATGTATACATTTGTTTGATTTTTTTTATTCCCTTTTTTGAAGCTTTCGATTTTTTCAGGAATTCTTGATTTTTAACTATTTTTTGTCTTTATTGGATATTTTGGATTTTTGGTTACCGCTAGACCAAATACTTTTAGACGTAATGCCTCAACAAAAGTTAATACTCACTTTCATTTCCCATAAATTGTCACACCATGGTCTATATATGAAAATCGGCAAGGGATCAATACCTTCCATCCCATAGCTGGTAGAGGGAATATAGCTATAACATAAAATAAAACCCAGATTATCATTTTTTTAATGGATACATTTTAAAATGGAATTGCGTGAGTATGGTGTACACACTAGATATAAATTGAGTGAATGAAAAGACGAGTACTGAGTATGTCATTTGATTAAAATTCCAGCTAAGCGCTTTCAGCCATTAGGTCATTCTCAAAGCTGTCGACAAGAGCAAAACATACAACAGGTACAATGTACACACAATGAAATAAAATGTTTGATGTTACATCATTATTAAAGTAAAATTTGTTCAAATTACCCTATAAAGAGGGTGTGCACACATATCATTTAGTTGGTAATCAAATTAGACGTTTCGTTATGTGAATTAAAATTGTACACACTCTATATAGAGTAATTTTGAG
Source organism: Galeruca laticollis (assembly GCA_963921935.1). Classification (NCBI taxonomy): domain Eukaryota; kingdom Metazoa; phylum Arthropoda; class Insecta; order Coleoptera; family Chrysomelidae; genus Galeruca; species Galeruca laticollis. Next base: position 144,911,053 of record OY998176.1, on the reverse strand, counting down.
AAATTTTAGTTAAATAATGATGTAACATCAAACATTTTATTTCATTGTATGTAGCAGTTACATGGTTTGATGTTTTTTGACACCTTCTGTATATTTTTTTCTTGACGAGAGCTTTCAGAATGGTCTAATGGACCAAAGCGCTTACCTGGAATTTTGTTAAAATTACACACTCAGTACTCGTCTTTTCGTTCACTCAATTTACATTTTAAAATGTCCAAAATTATAGCATGCTATATTGAATACCATAAAACTTACCATCAATTTTTGTTAGTTTCCACTCATATGGGAAGGCAAATCAAACTGTCTTAATAACCTCACTTCGTCTTTCTCAAATCTAAACAAACACCGTTTTTGAAAAAGGGATCATATCCTCCATCGTTCGTTCGTCGACAAATTTAATGATTTATTACCACTGCTTTTCAGCCATATTAATTTCATCTTCCTGAGTTGGAGGAACAAAACTGTAAAAAGAAATATTTATTTTATTTATGTAGCAATTTTCAGTTTAGCTAATGTGAAGAACAACCATGATCTCTAAAGTTGTCGATTAAATTGGTAAAAATTCTGTGTTTTATAAAAATGAAGATAATGGTTGTTAATCGTGAAAGAAAAAATGCTCTAATTTTTTTAATTAAACTTACCGAGTACACCACTTATCACTCCTTCAGAATACACTTTGACATTGTCCTTTCAATTAATAATAATAAAGCAACGAAACAACAGATAAATATTACACTATAGCAATTAAAAAATACACCAAAATACCGTAACCTTAAAATAACCTCTGTTTAGTTTTTAGGATATATTTTAATGTAAATATATATATATATATATATATATATATATATATTTCTCTTTTTTTTTAATATAAGTTTTCCATGCTTCTAAATTGACCGATGTTCATAATGTCAAATGATTATTGTCTTTCCTTATTCAAGGACACCCGGTATACCACACTGTTCTTCGAATCAGGCGAAAATAGTTAACTACTAGCAGTCACTTCGATATACGGGTTCGAAGAGAATACATATCTCTATTGTGCGCGAGTGCCGATCGTCAGTATTTCCCGATACCAACCCTAAAACAACATGATACAGTCCATTTTATTAGAAGGGGAAGGTTGCAACCTTTTGGAAGAAGTCAGGAAAAAAAAGGTAAGAAGTAATCCTTTGACTATTAATTCCCAATCGGTCAGCTTTTCTACCCAAATCAAACATCTTTTTTGGTCCTTCGGGCCGGATTAAATGTTTTTCTCATTTCAAATTTCATAAGTTAAAATATTAATATTTCTATCATTTCAAAATAAATGATAATTCTCGTAATTTTTAAACACGTAAATTTATTAATACTAAAGGTCAATTGGCATTGGCACTCTTAATTTTTTGCTCTGAAACAATTAACTTTTTGCTAATTACAGTAAATTTATCGATTAGTTTGGAACTTAAAGGCAATCTTTATTTATTCTGAGCAACGGTAACACTGTATACAGTTTGTCTCACACTTATTTAATTTAATAATATTTAAAAATAAAAAGAGATATTGTTAATTGTGTATTAGTATACGTATTGAAATAACGTTGCGCTCTTTAATGTGACATATTTCTCGTTTATAGTGGATATTTCATGTCAATATTATTTGTTTTATTTAATAAAACATCTCTTGATAATTCAACTCCTCCTTTAACGTTCTAGTTTTAATAACTGACGTTTACCTCTCGATGTAATAAATAGTTGATTAAATACAAAAAGGATAATTTCACCGAAATTTTAGTTGAATTTTTATTCAAGGATTATTTTTGTGATTTAATTTGAACTCTTCCAATACATATATCGTTATCAGTAAGAATAAACATTTCTAAAAGGTTACTTTGGGATTGTTTATCAGAAATAGAGCAATTTTTCTTCTTTTGCTTAATTGTTCGATTAGTTTTGCATTCATTCTCCTTCACAAATAAATAAAAAAATGGCTGCTAGGTTGCGTCAAGCAAAAACACTGAGGGAATCTGCGGTGGATAGAATTTCAATTCTTTATAATCTGGCAGAACAAGCTAAAACTGACAAAGGTGTCCATAGTCATTCTAAAGCTCGATCATCAGAATTAAAGTCTGTTTACAGTGAATTCAATATTCAACACACTGCTATTATTACAATGTTGTCTGCAAGTGAAGACGCCGATATAGGTGCGGAAACACTTCTTCGTCAACAAGTGGATGACCAATATTATAATATATTAACGATTCAATCTGAATTATTTGATACCGCTTCTACTCCTGATAACAAGAACCAAACCTCCACAATCAAGTTACCTAAACTCAATATTCCAGTATTTTCTGGAGACATGAAATTGTGGCCTACCTTCTTTGATTTATATAAATCTCTAATTCATAATAATACATCTCTCTCTAGCGTCGAAAAATTTAGATATTTAATTTCATCACTCTCTGGTGAAGCTCTCATTCTCGTTAAAAATATCAATCTTACGGAAGACAATTATGAGGTAGAATACAAAAAATTAGTAAAACACTTCCAAAATATCCGTGCATTAGCTACGTTCTACTGGGAACAAATGTATAATACTCAGAAAATAAATTTAGAATCTCCAAAAGCGCTGAGGCAAGTGTTGGCACTATTTTTCGATAATTTAGAAGCTCTTAAAAATTTGGGATTGCCGGTGAACGATTGGGATTTTATACTTTTTCACATGTTAAGCAAAAAAATTGACTCTGAAACGCTTCATCGTTTCGAACAAGAAAATCCCTGTCCATCCTCAGATATTCCAAAATACCATGATTTGTATAAGTTTCTTGAGAAACAGTGTGATGCATATGACTCGGTGGTATTGGTACACGCCCCAAAGAAAAGTATTTCTTCAAGTAATAAATCTGCATTCATAAAAACTGCAAAACCGCAAAGTTCTACCTTTCTTACTAATACAGAACAAACTAAATGTGCTCTATGTAAGTCGGATCACTCAATATATAAGTGCTCTACTTTCTCTTCTAAAACGCCTAAAGAGAGATTTGAGTTATCTAAACAGTATAAATGGTGTACTAATTGCTTAGGTAGTGAACATTCTACCAACAATCGTAGTTCCAGTAGTGGATGCAAAATCTGTCAGAAAAGGCATCATACCCTGTTACATTTTGATGAGCTAGGTGCTAAACCTGTCGGTGTTGTAGGCACTACCTTTCCCTCAATTTTCACTAAAGAATCCAGTTGCCATGACTCAATACCGGGGGTAGTTCTGCTACTGTCTTACATACCTCAGTTTCTTCTTGTAACTTGTTGCGTACTGCTGAGGTGGAGGTGCTTGATTCTCGTGGACATTTTCAAAAGGTTAAAGTATTAATTGATGGGTGCAGTCAAGTGTCTCTTATTACTGAAAAATGTGCTAAAAGATTAGGTTTACCTCGATTTGATACTCCTATGCAAATTGGTGGAGTAGAGGATAGTGGAACCTTTTCCCGCAAGTCCATCCATTGTACCTTAAAACCCCTTGGAAAGACAGTCCCATCCTTTAATATAGATGCTCAAATATTATCCAAAATTTGCAATAATATGCCAGTTCATTCCTTTTCTACTGATTCATTCTCTCACACTGCTAATTTAGATCTGGCCGATAAAACGTTCAACATCTCGTCTTCTATAGACATGTTACTCGAAGTTGACGTATTCTCAAAAATATTAAAACCTGATAAAATTCAAGGAGCAGAAGGTGAACCGACTGCTGTGAATACGAGTTTTGGATGGATTTTAATGGGTAAAATGAATGTTCCTCACAAAATACTCGTTCATTCCTTCCTATCGTCATGCCTCACTTCTCTAGATTCAACTCTACAAAAATTATGGGAACTCGAGGGCATCCCTCCATCTTATCAAATATCGGACGAAGATAAGAAATGTGAAACTATCTTCCAAGAGTCTTACATAAGGTTAGCTACTGGTCGTTTCGGTGTTTCTCTTCCCTTCAAAAGTCCTGATCCATTTTTTGGGGATACAAGAACACTTGCTCTCAAGAGATTAAAAGCCATGGAACTGCGTCTTCTAGAAGATTCTCAGCTGTATTCTGAATATAATAACTTTATGAAAGACTACTTGTCTACAGGCCATATGGTCCGGGTAGAACCTCCCTCGTCATTTGAAAGGGTTTACTATATTCCTCATCATTGTGTAAAAAATCCCAATAGTAATACAACTAGACTCAGGGTTGTTTTTGATGCTTCTTTTAAATCTCCTATGGGGATATCTCTAAATGATTCTCTCCTTGTCGGTCAAAAGTTGCAAAAGGATATCGTAGGAATTTTACTACGATTCAGATTGCATCCCTTTGTTTTTATCGCCGATATCAAACAAATGTACAGGCAAATCTTAATAACGGAAGAGGATCAGAATTATCAAAGGATTCTCTGGCGATTTTCTCCTCAAGATCCTGTTCAAGATTTCAAGCTTACCACTGTAACTTATGGTGTATCATCGGCTCCTTTTCTTGCTCTTCGCACTATTAATCAATTAGCTCACGAAGAAAGAAAATATTTTCCTCGAGCTGCAACCTCACTTTCCTCAGATATTTATATTGATGATGTCATAACCGGTGCTTTTACTATAGAAGAAGCGAGGCTTTTGCAGTCTGAATTAATTTCCATGTTAGCAAAAGGGGGTTTTGTCTTAAAAAAATGGGCATGTAATCATCCCGACTTAATGCAAAATTTACCTCCTGACGATTGTCAACACTCTCTTTCCTCTTTTGACTCTCATGATTTTGTAATTAAAGTCTTAGGTCTAAGGTGGAATAATTCTTTAGATACGTTCTCTTATGAAGTTCAGCCTCTCTCTAGGTCTTGTTCTAAACGTATAATTCTCTCGAAAGTGGCTAGGATGTACGACCCAGTTGGTTTCCTAGCTCCACTTTCCTTTTTTGCTAAGTATATGCTCCAATACCTCTGGAGTTTAGGCTTGGATTGGGACGAAATTCCTCCCCAAGATCTAATTGATAAATGGGCGCAATACAAGTCTGAACTTCCGCTCCTCTCACAGATCAGTATACCTCGTTGTTTACCCACGAAGTTTATTTCGTGCGAATTGCATGGCTTTTCTGATAGTTCAGAAAAGAGCTACTCTGCGGTGACTTATTTTAGGTTTACTGGTACAGATAACACCTCTCAGATTTACTTAATTAGTGCCAAAACTAGAGTTGCTCCACTTAAAGTCCTTTCAATACCGCGGTTAGAACTGTGTGCAGCAGTTTTGTTAGCTGATTTAATAGACTTTATACTTGGTTCTTTCCAGGGTAAAATCAAAATTGATGAAGTTTTTGCATGGTCTGATGCCATGGTAACCTTATCATGGATTAAATCACCCGCATGGCGTTGGAAAACCTTTGTAAGCCACCGTGTGGCTCACATACAAGAAAGGGTTGCTGCGTATCGTTGGCATTTTGTTCAGACGACTTGTAATCCAGCAGATTGTGCCTCCTGAGGCCTACTGCCGGGACAAATTATCAATCATTCTTTGTGGTTTTTTGGCCCTCCATGGTCGATCAACCCAAGGAAGCAGTGGCCAGAATCTTCAATTTCTGTTGTATCTTGTCCCGAAGAAGAACCATTAGTTCTTACTACTGCTACACTGCGCTTTTAAAACTTACAGATGACATTGTGAAAGCAAGTGATGAAGGAAAACTCACGCTTTTGGTTTTATTAGACTACAGTAAAGCTTTCGATTCCATTAACCATAAATTAATGGAATCACTATTTAAATACATTAATATTTCAAGAGATGCTTTATTACTATTAAAAGACTACTTAAGTTACAGGCTACAAGCCGTTAGTTACAATAACAAATTATCTACGTTTCTGTATAATACAGGAGGCGTTCCACAGGGTTCAATCCTTGGGCCGCTATTCTTTAATATATACATTTCTAGATTTCCACACTTTTTTACATCTTGTAGGCAGCATTATTATGCTGATGACATTCAAATGTATGTATCGTTTTATGCAGACGAAATTAAGCAAGCTATTACGGCGGTAAATTATGATTTGAATACATTATATACACAATCTCTGCAAACGTGTTTAACTCTTAACCCAACTAAATCTAACTTTGTGCTGTTTGGTAGAAAATCCAGTCGCTTTAAAATTTCTGACATTTTGAGTAGCAACGAAATAGTTGTTAATAACCAAGTTATTGAGCGTCGACAGGTTGTTAAGAACTTGGGAGTGTTTATGGATGAGGATTTACGTTTTACTAAGCATGTATCTTTTTGTTTGCAGAGATCTTATACAAAATTAAGGTTTCTTTACCTGAATCGTCATCTACTTACAAGAAAAACTAAAATTATTTTATGTGAAGCATTGATACTTTCTAACTTAAACTACTGTGATGTTGTTTATGGTACTTTCCTAAGTAAATCCGATGAGACAAGGCTTCAAAAGTTGCAAAATGCTTGTATATGATATATATTTGGTGTTAGAAAATATAGTCATATCAGTCATCATTACACGACACTGCAATGGCTCAGATTAAAACAAAGGAGAATATTACATGCTGCTTGCTTGTACTCCAAAATTTTGCAGTATAAAACACCCGCTTATTTGTATGAAAAAATTACGTATCGATCAGACGTACATAACTTGAATGTTCGTTTTAGGGGGACACTTACTCCGCCATTATTCAACTGTATATTTTTCAAATGTTGTTTCAGCTATTCAATTGTCAGTATATACAATAACTTGCCAGCTAATATTCGTCATACCCTTTCGAGTAATGCATTTAAAAATAAATTGCTTGTTCATTTACTCTCTCAACAAGAATGAAATTGTAATGTAGTTGTATGGATATATGTATTCTCCCCTGTATAGGTTTTATATGAACATTTTTCATTACGTTGCTAAGCTTTTGCTGTGAATTAACTATGCTAAGGTTAGTTGAAAGAGCAGACATCCGTTTCACTCGGGACGGATGAATTGAACCTCGCCTTAATTGTATATCTCTTTTGTTATTATTTGTGTTTCCCTTTCTAAAAGTTAATAAAGGCATTATTATTATTATTATTATTACTTTTGTGTCACTAGATACACTCGACTATCTCCTGAACAAATTCTCGTTACTAAATAAAATAAAGCGTGTTATTGGTCATGCCTTTCGTTTCATTCATAATATAAAATACTCCACCAATAAAATATTTGGCCCCTTTACTGATTCCGAACTTCAAGGTGCTCTTTTGATCTTGGTTAAAAGAGTACAACACTTATGTTTCTCATCTGAGATTGAAAATTTGATAGCCGGTCCGGCTTTATCCAAACCTTTCAGGAAACTAAATCCTTTTATCGATAAGGGTGGAATTCTGAGGGTGGGGGGACGTTCACAGTTTTCAGGATTAGCATATGATCAAAAATATCCGGCTATTTTACCTCGTCAGCACCGGTTGACTGATTTAATCGTAGAAAGTATTCACAAGGAACACTGTCATCCGGGGCTTCAGCATGTACACTTTCTCATTTCTCAAAATTTTTGGATTCCCTCCGCTAAACGAGCAATTCGTCGAGTTTTGAACCAATGTCATCGATGTTTCCGACTAAAACCAATGTCACATACCCCTTTTATGGGAAATTTATCTCCTCGTCGCATCAACCAAATTAAACCCTTTGCTTGTGTTGGGGTGGATTATGGTGGACCTTTTTTGGTTACACCTCTTAAGGGACGCGGTATCAAGTCTCAAAAGGCATATATCTGCCTTTTTGTATGTTTTGCAACAAAGGCACTTCATCTAGAGTTAGTCTCCAGTCTCTCTTCTGATGCATTCGTAGCAGCATTACGTCGCTTTGTAGCACGGCGTGGTAGGTGCTCACAGATTTTTTGCGACAATGGTACTAATTTTATTGGGGCTTCTCGAATGCTCAATGAATATATGCAATTGGCTTCGGAGTCAGAGAGAATTGAGTTTTCATTTTCTCCTCCTTCCGCTCCACATTTTAATGGACTGAGTGAAGCTGGCATAAAGTCTGTAAAATCTCATATTTTCCGTGTCGTAGGATCACAAGTTTTGACTTTTGAGGAGTTTTACACACTCCTAACTCAAATAGAAGCCATACTGAACTCTAGGCCTTTATATCCCCTAAGTTCGGATCCAAATGATCTTTCGGTACTTACTCCGGGTCATTTTCTCATGTTAGAACCACCCACTGCGGTGCCTGATCCCGATCTCACACATCTAAAATTGAATCAACTGGATCGTTGGCAAGTTTTGCAACGGCTGCAACAAGATGTGTGGAAAAGGTGGCACACAGAATACTTAAATACTCTCCAGCAAAGAAATAAATGGTTAAATAAAGAAAATCCACTGAAACCTGACGATTTAGTCATCATTAAAGAGGATAATTCTCCATCCTTACATTGGAAGTTGGGTAGAATTGTGAAAGCGTTTCCCGGTTCAGAAGGTATCGCTAGAGTGGCCAATGTGAAGACCGCTCAGGGTCTCCTTCAGAGACCTATGGTAAAGTTATGCCCTTTACCATCTTTTTCAGTTTAATTTAGTTAAAATACTATGCATTTTTAGTTTTTAGGATATATTTCAATGTAAATATATATATATATATATATATATATATATATATATATAGATATATATTTTTCTCTTTTTTTTAATATAAGTTTTCCATGCTTCTAAATTGACCGATGTTCATAATGTCAAATGATTATTGTCTTGCCTTATTCGAGGACACCCGGTATACCACACTGTTCTTCGAATCAGGCGAAAATAGTTAACTACTAGCAGTCACTTCGATATACGGGTTCGAAGAGAATACATATCTCTATTGTGCGCGAGTGCCGATCGTCAGTATTTCCCGATACCAACCCTAAAACAACAAAATACAGTCCATTTTATTAGAAGGGGAAGGTTGCAACCTTTTGGAAGAAGTCAGGAGAAAAAAGGTAAGAAGTAATCCTTTGACTATTCATTCCCAATCGGTCAGCTTTTCTACCCAAATCAAACAACCTCTACACTTGAACTAAGAAATGATAACAGTATAACATATAACATGTGGGGATGGGGACGAGCAATATGATATCGCGCATACGCAGTTATAAAAATCAATAAAATTTGATTACTAACGACGTTACAGTTTTCGTTAATTTTTTGGAATAATCTACCGATTTTAGTTACTCGACGGGCTCTATAGATGGCACGGTCTGCAGTATCCCTAGCCTGACCCACAGTACGTACCGGACAGTGGGAGTGAAATGCTGCACGCATGCTGTCACGGTAAATCGAACCATTTTTTTTTGAATATTTGTTATAATATTAGTCGCGTCTTGTAATAGATCTAGATATCATATTTTTTAGTTTCAAAACACCATATTGCGTTACTATTATGTACGTACTATATGTTTTTAAACCCCACGTGATTTGAAGCTCCATTTTGATTTATATTGACTACTGCGGGCAATTGGTAACGGCGTTGGGCGGGTGATTGGGAACCTTCCCATTTTCTCCTTGTGTTCCGAATTACCCCTACTGCTAATGGTTGATTGTTGTACAAAAATGTTTTAACGATATAAATTGTTTTATATGCCTTCAAATTACATACGAAAGACTGAACCAAAATATTGAATTGAAGATCTTCTCTATGCAATCGAAGATGTCAAAAGTATACAACTCACTATGGGCCAAGCTGCTACCAAAAACAACATTATTCAATCAACTAAAACCAAACGAATTTAATATACCAAAAAAAGGTCGGCAAACTGTATTTACTAAAGAACAAGAAGACCAGCTAGAAAAATATATACTTGATTGCTGCACATCTTTTTATGGCATAAAACCAAATCAATTGAGGAGAATGGCTTTTCGATTTGCTGAAGCTAACAAACTGAAACACAATTTTAACAAAAAAAATCAGCTGGCAGACAAAGACTTGTACTAGGGTTTTATGTCTCGACATCCATCCATCAGCTTACGGGTACCAGAAGCTACTTCACTTAATAGAATAACAGCTTTTAACACCACTGTTCTTTGATCAACTTATAGCGATTCCAACAAAATATCTGGTCATCGTATTTTTAATACTGGTGAAACCGGCATAAGCAACGTTCAAAAAAATTACAAGATTCTGGCTCCAAAAGGTTTAGAGCAGATACAAAAGTGACATGCATGTAACAACAACAGTAGTTTGTGCTGACAGCGCAACTGGCATATATGTACCTCACATGTTCATTTTCAAAGGGAAGAGAATCAACGAACTCTTAATTAAAGGCTGTAACAGAGATATGATTGCCACGGTTTCTGATTCTGGTTGGATAAATGAGTCCATATTTCTTGAATAGTTGCGACAATTCATTTATTTTGTGAAACCCACCAAAACAGAACCAGTATCAGTAATACTCGACAATCACGAGAGTCATATAAGCCTGGGAGCATACGAGTAAGGGTCGAGACAGTAAATTGTTCTAGTTTTGGTTCTGTGCCCTACTGATACTTTTTTGTGGATTTTATAATACAGAACACTATTTTACATTCATCCATTTCCATTTAATCATTTTTTTTTGTTTTCTTCAACTCAAGCCAAGTCAAGCAAAGCGTTTGACATTCTTCGATAATTGTTAAATAGAGTTCTATACGCCTATTAAGTAATTCATTTTACCTAACGATTGTAACTTGGACCTACTCAGAGACGTACAATTAGCCAATTTAGGCACCCACTCTCCGCAGTCGAGTAGCCCGGAGCACAATTACCAGATAAAACTTAGAACCACTTCTTTCAGCAACCCTCTCTTCACAATTTATATAGATGCAGTTAACACTACATAATAAATACTTCATACTGAGTCTAAAAGAATATTTGGTCGTTTGTCTTTGTACATTCGTAATTTGGAAACTTTAGCTTCAAATCTTATAAAGTTGCGGTTTTTTAAAAAGGGATGTTCAAATTCAAATTTTTTGGGAATCAAGTGGTTCTCTCCGAGTTGGCTGGGAGTTGTACAAAAAAATGTGTATAGTACTAACTATATCGGTTCTAAAAATTTAAAAGCAAGTATCGCATTCCAATGGAAAAAGTTAAGTTAAATCATTTGTCTAGCTTACTAATGGACCACCCTGTATACATGAACATAATTTCAAAATATTGGATACCAGTTATCCTTAACGTATACCTTTTGAATAAATATGTAAGTTATACACATATAAGAGTTATAGAACTACGACAGTGGTTTTCTGAACCCTGTACCTATATTATCAATAAGGTAAAGCGATGAAGTAAAAATAGTTCTCAATAATTGATAATTAAACTGAAGAAATTGACAATTCCTCAAGTTATTACAAGGAAAATCTGTATTATATTTTTCTTATAAACAAGACGTAATATTAGAAATTTAATTTAAAAAGTTATTTTAAGATTTGACGATATATCATTTGCCAATTAAATTTTACATCTGTATCAATTATTGAACTGGCATTAATGAGTTTAAAATATGATATACTCGTACACCAATTATCTCAAGTTTTGTACTAAATTAATAATAAGTATGTAAACACATAACTTATTGAACATTATTAATTCCACCTCTTCATTGTAGATGATTTATTGTACGGAATATTTACGAAATTTGTCCCACATATGCACCCAAACAATAAACTTCGTATCTATATATTGACACATTTATTTTTTACAATAATTTACTTTTGGACAGCCATTATATAGGGGATGCTCGTGCAATAACGATCAGTAAAATATTTTTAACATAGAGGGAAATGAGATCTTGCAACATTGTTAGTTCAAAACTGGTGCTCTCAAACCGTTAAACGCAGATAAATTCTTCCCGTAACGGTAAGTTATACGAGTTTATTTATTTAAATATATATATCCATAATGTAAAATACCTGGAAGGCTTCCACGTTAATGAAGAATTTTTGTCACAATATTTTATTTTGTATACAAATTATCATCATACTTATAACCTCAAAATATGTCCAGTCCAAAACCATGTTCATACCCTGGAAACTTAAATGAGAATGACAGGTCTTTCTAAAATAGTTGATCCTGCAGCTATAAGTGGCGCTGTTAACTCAAATTGGTAAGTGACAAGTTTGTGTATTTGTCATAATGTTTCTCTTATCTATGATATTTGTTTACATCGACCGACTTCCAATATATTTTTATTTTTGTTATTTTTATTGAATAAATTTCCAATAAAAATGGCATTTGTGTGTTGCGTTAAAGACTGTTCTAACTCTACTAAAAATTTTCCCTAATGTTAATTGTTATATTTTGAATATAAAAATACACATATTTCAAACTAAATTTGTATATCTCTAGCTAAAAACGTTGGTTTTATAGAAAAGGTTTACATTGTGTACTGTTTTTGAGGATATTTTGTTACAATACTTCAATAAAAGTAAATGAATAAGCTTGAGCAAACAGCATTTATTTTATAATTTTGAGATGTGCAATATTTGGTTGTCTGCAATTGAACGTTTGGATATGAAGGACAAACCTCTTGAAAGAATTCGTGCATCCTATAGAGTTTGTGGCATACATTTTGGACCAGAAGCTGTTTATGTTGGTAGCAGATATGGATAAACAATAAAAGCTGATGCTGTGCCCACTCTATTGGGCAATTCCATTGAAATATGTAAGTTTTTTTAATGAAAGAGCAAAGTTGAATTATTAACTAATTTTTGTATTATTTTGTGGAAATGAAGGAAAGGCAATCATACATATATTTTTTAGTTCAAGAATACAATTTAACCCAAGTTGATGAGCAACATAATATAAATGCTGTTCCTACTGAAAATCCTGACTTTGTGGGAGATCAATCGACATCATAAGAAGGGGAAAGGTCCATGACACCTTCAATAACTGAGAGACCTCCTAATCAGCATATGTCAACTCCAGCTAAAATATCAAGTAGGTGCTATTCTATTAAAATTACATGTTAGTATACAGGGCTTTTCGCTATAACCGGCTATTAGAATTTTTTCAGAAAATACATAAGATAGAATTATACACTAATGAATGTATCGTTATTTATTGAAACAATATCCTAAGAATCTAAATATGTCGAAAGCGATAAGTTATTGAGATAGGAATTGTCGTAGATAACTGCCCTAATATTAAGCGCAGTATCAAAAAATGAAAAAATACACAGGGTGTTCCATTCATAATAACAAAGTTGATGTCAATTTCCAATGTAACCGGAAGTGCTGTCAAAACCATAGTATTTTAGATAGATTCGTAGTGTCATAAAAGCACCTAATACAAAATTTCATAATTCTAGTTGTTATGAAAAGCTTTGTATACACTGAGATTTACCTGAGCCTATCTTAACTGCCTTACAACAATCAAATAATTATCAAATTGCTTAGATTTTTAAATATGTAGTATTATTTTATAGTTTATTATTTTTAATGTTTAATGAAAATAGTTTTCTAATTTTTGTATTTTTTCAGGTTTGAGCAAACGCATTAGCTTGTTATCTTATACTCAGACTAAAACATCTTCAAGTCTCACACCTAAAGCAAGAAAATATTATAAAATAGCTACCAACTAGAGAAAGACGGCAAGGAAGCTTTTGTCGATCAAATATACAAAGCAAAATAAATAAGATGGAGGAATGTTTGAACTCATCCAGTTTCTTAAAAGCTGAGCTTAACAAGCCTACTTACGATTTTGTTATGTCCCAATTAAGATGTCAAAAACAACATCCCAAGGGTAGACGTTTCTCATTAGATGAAAAGATACTGTTTTTATCTTTCCTAAAACAAAGCCCCAAAGGATATAAGCTTTCTCGTAAAGTGCCTTTCCGTACCGGCATAAATCAGCAAATCATGGATTCATTAAATTCCAAAGTAGCCAAGTTGGAAGAGAATGACAAGTTTTGTAGCATTGTTTTTGATGGAATGAGTAAAGATCCTACATTGCAATTTCATGGAGGGAAAGATTTGATTGAGGGTTTTCAAGACAATGGAGAGTCTACCAGAAGTTCTCGTTTAGCTGATAAGGTCATGAGTTTTATGACATGTGGAATTTGTGATAAATGGAAGCAGCCTATTTGCTATTACTTTAATGAAGGAGATATGAAAACTGACATTTTAGTGAAAACAATGAAGGAAGTGGTTACAGCATGTCAAGATGTAGGAATGAATGTAAAAAGCATTATCTGTGATCAAGGTTCATCTAATGTTGCAGCAATACATAGATTATATAATGAAACACGAGAATTTTTTCTCCGCAGAGATGAGGAAAACAGATTGTTTGGGGTGTTCATTCGTGGAGAAGAAATAGTACCTCTTTATAAACCTTCGCATTCACTAAAATGCATTAGAAATCGTTTTTTCAAGTACAATGTGCAATTCTGTTGGAGGGAAAAACAAAAGGAAGTTGCTAAATGGCAACATATTGTCAAGCTCTTTGAAATCGAAGAAAATGAAGAGGATGCAAAAACTTGACAAATACTTCTTTTAAAAATAAAAAATAAATGAAAGTTTCTGTGGCCGCCCAAGTTTTTAGTAACACTGTTGCAGCTGTTATTAAGTGGATGGCATTACATTCTATTCAGCCAGATGGCATTCCAAAAAAAACTGAAAGCACTGCAGAATTTCTACTTTTTATGGACAAATGTTTGACAGTGTGAATGGGGCATCTTTATCCATAAGAAGTGGAAAGACATTAAGGTGTGCATTCACGGAAAACTCATGGCATAAACAGTTCTGTACTGAGGCAATTGAAATTTTTAATGAGATATATTTTTTAAACAGTGAAAATAAAAAAATTAGGTCTCCTCCTACTATACCAAATTGGATTCGCACGTTAAAGGGCTTTTTATATTTATGGGGGAAATTGTCTAATGAAGGTATACATTTTTCATGTCCAAGACACTTGAAGCAGGACCCCTTGGAAAGTTTTTTTGCAAAAATTAGGAGTCATGGAGTAACAAACATAAATCCTAATGCAGCATCGTTTATCAATTCATTCGAATCTTTAATTCTGAATAACTTTATGTCCAATTATACTAACTCTTCCAATTGTGAGTCAGATAAACTTGAATGTTTAGACGATCTGAAGTTGATTTCAACTTCTGAATCGCTTCCAAATAAAAGTAATATCCAATTTACAAAAGTTTCAGTAATTTTTACATGTGATATTCATAATCTCCAAGATTTGCTCTTGGATTACACTACAAAATTTCATATGTTGGTGTGGATAAAAAACTCCATTTTTAAAGGGAAACAGAATATTGGTGCAAGTAAGGACCCAATCAAAATTTATGCATTCAAAAAATTTGAAACGCATAAAAGATATCATTCAAACTCAGGAACCAGAAAAATTTAACAACATGATCAGAACTTCCTTCCCTTCCTTATCCATTCAATTGATTTCAAGACATATTGCCCAAATACATTTGTTCATATCTTTTACTTTTCTGCCCAACCTATCTGATATGCGAGAAAAGTATTGGTTTACCCCAAAAAAAGTTGGAATTTTGGAAAAAAATGTTGAGTTATTTTTACGTTTTTCATTAATTACACGAAAGTATGTCGTCGTTTTTAGAAAAAAAATCTGTGTGTATGTCGTCGTTGTCGTCGGCCACTTTTCCTTACATGTCTTGTTAGCACGATACAGCCTCCGGAGTGCAATAAGTCACCAATTTTATGATTGAATATTGTTAAGAACATTTCACAGATGAACCCTATTGATTTTCAGCGCACCAGAGCCAGTACAACGGGTGCTATGGTACTTGAAGTACGACATTTTGTCATTTTTTGAGAAATTTCAGTTTGTTAGCACGATACAGCCTCCGGAGTGCTATAAGTCACCAATTTCATGATTGAATATTAATGAGAACATTTCACAGATGAACCCTATTGATTTTAAGCACACCAGAGCCAGTACAACGGGTGATATGGTACTCGAAGTACGACATTTTGTCATTTTTTAGAAATTTCAGTTTGTTAGCACGATACAGCCTCCGGAGTGCTATAAGTCACCAATTTCATGATTGAATATTAATAAGAACATTTCACAGATGAACCCTATTGATTTTCAGCACACCATAGCCAGTACAACGGGTGCTATGGTACTTGAAGTACGACATTTTGTCATTTTTTGAGAAATTTAAGTTTGTTAGCACGATACAGCCTCCGGAGTGCAATAAGTCACCAATTTCATGATTGAATATTAATAAGAACATTTCACAGATGAACCCTATTGATTTTCAGCGCACCAGAGCCAGTACAACGGGTGCTATGGTACTTGAAGTACGACATTTCGTCATTTTTTGAGAAATTTCAGTTTGTTAGCACGATACAGCCTCCGGAGTGCAATAAGTCACCAATTTCATGATTGAATATTGATAAGAACATTTCACAGATGAACCCTATTGATTTTCAGCACACCAGAGCCAGTACAACGGGTGCTATGGTACTTGAAGTACGACATTTTGTCATTTTTTGAGAAATTTAAGTTTGTTAGCACGATACAGCCTCCAGAGTGCAATAAGTCACCAATTTTATGTTTGAATATTGTTAACAAAATTTCACAGATGAACCCTATTGATTTTCAGCGCACCAGAGCCAGTACAACGGGTGCTATGGTACTTGATGTACGACATTTCGTCATTTTTTGAGGAATTTCAGTTTGTTAGCACGATACAGCCTCCGGAGTTCATCAAGTCACCAATTTTATGATTGAATATTATTCAGGACACTTCACATATCAACCTTATCGATTTTCAGCTCAACAGAGCCAACACAACGGGTGCTACAGTACTTTAAGTACGATATTTTTGTCATTTTTCGAGAAGCTTCAGTTTAATAGCACGATACAGCCTGAGTATATACAAGGGAGCAATTTTGTAACTGGATATTATTCAGCAGAGCGTCTCAAAGATGAACGCTATTGGTATTCAGCTCACTGAATCCACTACAACGGTACTTGAAATACGAAATTTTTGTCATTTTGGGATAATTTTCAGTTTGTTAGCACGATGCAGCCTTCAGAGAGTATACGATTGATCAATTTTATGATTTAATATAGTTCAAGTTGTCTCACAGATGTACCCTATTGGTTTTCAGTTCACTAGAGCGAGTTCAACGGGTCCTATAAATCCAGATATACTAAAATTTTGGTTATTTTTGGATAAATTTCGGTTTGTTAGCACGATACATCCCCCGAAGTGTATACAAGTAACAATTTTATGATAGAATATTGTTCAGAGCCACAGATGCGGAAAAGTTAGTTTTAATCTTTAAAATCGTTTATTTTTAATGTGATAATATGTAGTATACTTGTTATTGTGTTCAAATTTTGTTTTATTCCAGTTGATTGATATTGACGAGTGAACTCAAATATGGGTAAATTTGATTCGACAATATTCGAGGTCACTCGATAATTTCATTCGATTTATACCCAATCTAGATTCAAGAATCGGGGCTCTTATTAACTAATTCAAATCGAAAAATTATACATTCAAAAGAACCGCCGCGCAAAATTTAATTGATCCTCCAGTCGTAAGTGGCGCTACTGGTTCTCTGGGATCTCGAGTTTTAACGAAAGATTCCGATCTATCCGTGTATAATATTCTCTTATCTCTGACCGTGTTAAACTTCGTTTCACGAACGTTGAAGAGGTACACCTGAAGTTGGAACATTGACAATCGTAGAAACCAAATTAGCTATTTTCGCGGAGCTGATCCTGAACACATTCAGAGCATTCTCTCACTCACTCCAGATTATAAATTCTGTGTTCGTGGAACACGCTTGTTCTCTTTCGTTATACGTAATACGTTCGACAGATTCTTGAATCGAAGCTGGGTTATTTAATTCGGACGAATCCTAACCTTAAATTCCTTTATTTATTATATATTTTTTGTTTTCGATTATCTGGCAGGCTAAAAATATAGTTAATTTTAAATTTGAAAAGAATATTCGAATTTAAGCAAGTAAAGAGAAATAAGTAGTAATCAGTAGGCATGTTGTGAAATAAGGATACATATATTTTTTGCTTGGGAATAAAAATACACAAAATACCCAATTCTCACAATGTCATGGAAGTACCAAAAAATGCAAACTTTTTTGAAGAAACTGTGCCTTAACTTGACAATAAACAATTTACAGAACATTTTAGAATTAGTAGGGACCTAGCAATGCAGCTTTCAAATAGGTATGAAGCATCCCAGTACTACCACTAGCAACAAGGAGACTCTGAAAAAAGAAGTCCTTCAAAAACAATCTTAGCCTTTTAATGATATTCAAGCAATGAAGCTGCTTCGTTCAGAGATGTATCTGACCGATTTGGCATAACTATCAGTTCTTTATACAAAATTGTCAACAGAGTTACATATTCTTTATCTAATATGTCTGTAGAAATTATAAAGTGGCCAACTATTCAGGAACAAATTGGAATTGAAAATCATTTTTGGCAACAGGAATTTTCTGGAATAATTGGAATTATTGACGGTACACAATTTAGAATAGATAAACCACAGGAGTATCCGGACCTGAACAGGAAACATTTCTTTTCTATCCAGGTTTGTACGTATTCTTTCAATTTTCATTATACGAAAGTTTTTTTGAAGTGGGCGTATTATTAGGAACAACAGCAGCAAAAATTCAGCAGGTTTGAAAATTAATATTCATACTTGAATATTCAAGCTGTTTTTAGTTCGTTTGTTACTAAGTTTATTGTTTTCAGGCACAAGTTGTATGCGACCATAAAACAAGAATAAGGGATATTTTTGTTGGATATTCAGGATCTCTCCATGATAGTCGAGTGTTCCGATCATCACCTTTGTTTGCAATACTGCAAAAAAAATGTGGTGACTATTTTATTACTGGGGACTGTGGCTAACCTTGCTTAAGGCATTGTCTAACACCGTTCCAAGACAGACGTAATTTGATTCGGTGTTAAGTAACTACAATTATTTACTTTCGAAAAATAGATATTTAGTTGAGCACTGCTTTCGTCTGATGAAGCAAAAATTGAGACAGCTCTATCACCTAAAGCTAAGGAATACACTTCATTCGAGCTATTGCAGTATTGCATAATTTATCAATTGAAGAAAATTTTGTTGTACCAGAAGACATACAACCGGAAAATGAAGAGTTCGTTGTACAAATGAACACCTGGATGAAAAAAATGGTATAATGAAAAGATTAGAAGTCAGGAATGTTTCACCTTTTCGAATCTAGTACTTGAAATGTATTTATTAATAATCTGATGTACCTATTAAAATTAATTTAAAAAAGTGATCCAGTTTTATTTTCATTGTCTCGGATGAGTAAATTAAATTTGATATTCAAATATAGTCCGGTTTTATAATTAAAAAAAACTATTGATTAGACAAAGCAGTCAAAATATACATTAATAATTGCCTATTCTGTTCAAAATCAAAAACTCTCAAATATTAAAAATATTTTTGCAGGTCACCTTTAACTTAAATTATAGACTAGGAATCTAAGAAAACGATGATTACAATAAACAAATAACAACTCTGTAAATTAACAAAAAACAAGAAATAAATAACTATTCTAAGACTTGTGAAATCAAATAACTCAAAAACAATGTCTTCAAAAAATGTATCTAAAACAATAGAGGAACGTATTAACATCACGAAAATACTTCTTTGAGCACAAGTCTCAGTTTAAAAATAGGTATATGACTCATTTTATATGTCATTTAATATATATCACTGGCTCTGGTGAGCTGAAAATCATCATCTGAGATCCCCTGAACAATATCCAATCATAAATTTGGTGACTTTATGCACTACGGAGGCCGTATCATGCTAACAAGATATGTTACCAAAAGTGGCCGACGGCATACACACGGGATTTTTCTCTAAAAACCAGTTTTCCGTGTTTTTCTCACTAAAAAACGTAAACAGAATAGAACAAGATAAAAAATTCCAACTTTTTTTTGAGTAACCCAAGTTACAGAATGTGTCTTTGAACCTTTGTGTAAAGGTATTTTGTTTATAAAATTTTTGTTTGCTTTATGTTAAATTGGAATTTTTCTTCTCTATTTTTCATAAATGAAAATACACAATTTTATAACTTCTTATTTTGTGTTTTTGTTACCTTTATTACTTACGATTTCAAGTAAGTTTGCAAATGATTTTGTTTTTAATTCAAATATTACACTTCACTATACTTTTAGTATTGTTTGTTTTCCGTAACCATAACTTATAAGCAACATAGCGATACAAATTTAAATACACCATCAATCTTCAAATGAATTGTCATATATCATGATAAATAAACTATTAATAATAATATTCTAATTTGATGTTAACCTACGAAATGTGAAATCGTTATGCTACTTATTTTCAATTTTACAATATGGCGGTGGTTTTGACAACATGTTGGCGCATATGACTGCAACTTCAGATGTATTCAACTTTCGTGAAACGGACTCTACCATGTATTAACTGAATATGAAATTCAGTGTATTGTGGGCAAAACCGGCCAGGCAAAACAGACCCTGACTACAAAAATGTGAATTGTAGGTTTTAGCAACCTATTATATCACCTGTTGTAACGCAAAAATAGCCCGCCTGCCGAAAATATAATTTGGCAAGCCTGCCTGCCAGCGGACTACGACAGACCGTTTCGAGTAATACCAGGCAGTCCCCCATGGGTTGTCGAAGCGAACGCTAACTAGATCAAATATATTCCTGTGTGCTCTGGTAGACATCACGATAGAGTTAATCAACATTTTTCACTATCTGACTGACGATCAGGCCAGTAGGACTCGTTATCAAGGTAAACGTTTGAATATTTTCTCGCCGTTAACAATTTTGTAGGCATTTCAGGTGGTAATTTAACGTTTTGAATCGTAGTTTGTGGACGTATGTAACCTATTGTGTGTGAAATAGTTTGATACAGTTCATAAATTTTACCAAGGCAATCCTGATATTGTTTCGTACATTTTTGGAAGTAGAATATATCACAGGGGCTGAATAATATTCAGGGATGTGTACAGTAACGTGGTTTTTTTATAGTTTCTTAGATATCGTAGTTTTTTAGCTAATCGAAAAAAAACCAGTCATGCAGTTTTTTCATTAATAGTGTTATACTGTTAAAAGTCAGGTCAGGAATACGACTATCAAATTGAATTCAAATCTGGCAAATCCAATAAAAATGCTGATGCCCTTTCTCGAATAAAAATTAACCACATAAATGACTTTGATTCATTTCGTTTAAAGTTAGGAAACTTTAAATCTTTACCTTACCCAATTTATCCCGCTCTTGAAGATGCAGGCTCATCCCAACAAACTGAAAATAAACCTGAAATTGACTGGGATGCTGCCGCAGAAGAATTTTTGTCTTTTGAGGAACTTTATAAAACAAAATCACTGATTGACTATTCTAAAATAGAATATTCCAATAATCATCTACTAGACAAACAAAATAAAAACTTTTTAATCTTTTTTCAACAAAACAATTTACAAGATTTTCATGAAAAAATAATTGAAAATATATTTGAGGATAACCCCGACTTTTCTTATGCAAAAATCAATGTACTTAGCAGTAAAACTGTCAAAAATAGAAAATAACCTTATTATTGCTATACCATGGGATCCAGATAGTATTAGTGAATACTTATTTGCAGCAATTTACAGAAATCGAGATTTATTTAAACCTTCAGAAAAATATTTCATCGAAAATAATCCTGACTTACCAATATTAGAAACACTATCATTTCTACTTTCGGAAGTTGACGTAAAATTCACTATTTGTCAAAATGTTACTAAAGAGCCAGAACAAAATCAAATACATATTATCTTAGATCAATTCCATAATGGCAAAAGCCACCTCCACCGCGGGAATAGTGAAACTATTAAGCGAATACGACAAAAATATAATTGGGCCGGCCTCAATCGAGATGTCGAAAATTATATTAAGCCGGGCATGCCAAGAGACAAAGATATGTCGCAAAAATTGGGACAGTCCCCTCGTTATAACTGTAACGCCTAAAACATTTTTTGAACGTATTAATATTGATATTTTAGAGGTACCTCAAAGAAATTACGCTCTTACGATAAGAGACGAACTAACAAAATTTTCTCAAGCATATCCGCTTGAAGATAAAAGTGCCAAATCCGTTGTTACTTCATTATTAGCCTATTTTCAGCATATTGGTGCACCACTTCGCATTAATTGCGATGCAGGTCGCGAATTCAATAATGCGTTAATGAAAGACCTTTGTAATATGTTCGATATTAAGTTAACATATTCAAGTGTCGGTCATCCGCAAAGTAACGGATCTATAGAAATATGCTACTCTGTTAGAAATGATTCGAATAAATTTAGCAGACCACCCCAATAAACACCCCTTCAGTATTTTACCATTTGCAATTATTGCTTATAATAACTATAAACAAAACACACGGATTCACACCATACGACCTTGTATTTGGACACACGTCCAGTAGACCTCCCGAAAAATTATACAACGAACAAGAAGTAATTACTTAATATATTAGAGACCTAAATAACCGCATATCTTACTATTATGAAATAGCAAGAGGAAAAACCATAAAGCAAAAAGAGCTGAAGACCTATTTGATAAACATGTCTCCGAAAACAAACCAAAATATGAAGTAGGTGACAAATTTTAAGTAAAAGAAACTCAAATAAAAAACAAATTAGAAAATAAGTTCAATGGCCCTTTTGAAAAACTAGAGATACACAAAAATTCCGCAACAGTATTAAATTTAGAAACAAATAACAAATCAAAAATAAATTTTGGTCTTATGAAACCTTATGTTCAAAATTTACTTATTTTCAGGTTTCTGCTGCTGATCGGAACAGCAACATGTCAATATAAAATCGAACCCATAAACAATACAGTTGGAATCTACTACCACGACGAAACCAAAATAATGGTTTCGAACGACGAATCGACTTTATTAGTGCATGAAAATATATCAGCTTTAAAACAAACTTTTGAAAGAAATAATAGAATTCTTGACACAATTCAAAATACCTTTACTTCGAACTACTCCAGTATGAAGTCCTTCCGATCCGAAGTAAAATCACATTTGGCATTATTGCAACAAATTACAAAATCTGGTCTTTCAAACACTTGCTCTATTTCGAGCACTCCGGCTGCGCCGTCGTGCTTGAAAAATCGCGCGTGTTTGAAAGACCTCTTTATCCACTTATACTTTAATATACTAAAAAAATCAATTGTCAATCACACGCTCAGTCATAACAAATCTCAACAGTACTATAGGACAATTAAAATTAAATGAGAAAATATTTAATTCATATATAGAAAAAATTCAAACCACTATTCGACAATCAACAAACGAAATTGCACTTATCGAAGCCAAATTAAATTTCTTTGAAATTTGCGAACAACTAATGGAGAGTTATTCGTATCTTGAAAATACTATTAATGATATTCTAAACTCTATCACTTTTGCACAGCTTCAAATAATTCATACTTCTATTATTGAACCAGAAAATTTGATCACTGCTCTTAAGAAAATATCGGAAAATACAGTAAGGTAAAGTTTACCACTACCAATAAAATATTCTGAAAGTATTTGGAAATAATCGATCTCTAAGCATATCAAACAAACTCAGATCTTGTTTTCGTTCTTAAAATACCTTTGATTGAACCACAACTCTATTCCACCTATACCCAAAACCAATTTATAATAATAGGACTGGATTTCACCACATTTTATCATTTTCACAAAAATATTTAGCGCGAGATGATGATTCTTTATCCTACATTCCAATCCACGATTTACAAAAATGTAAACAGTTATCTACGCATCAAAAGTTGTGTCGCGATGTTGATGCGTACCCTATAGACGATAACGCTATATGTGAAGCCCGTTTGTTAAGACAATATACCTGCGAATTGTGAAAGTGCGGTAGTCAACGGACAAGGTTATAATGTGCAAAAACTCGAAGAAAACGTGTGGCTAGTGTCGATTGCCAAACCGGTACACGTGACCATAAGTCTTCCAGACACAAAAACGAAAACATTAACCGTAAATGAAAATTCTATTTTGCAGCTATATTGAGGCTGTTCCGCTTTTTTTGGCATTACTAAAATACAAGATAGTACCAGAAAAACTATAAACATTCCTCATGTACTCCATCCCGTAATGGTTGATTACAATTGTTGTCCGGACATTCCCAACAAAGTAGAAGTACCCAAAATAGAACCACTAGATCTTAATAACATTAACTTGTATGATCTGCAAGTGACAAAACACAAACTGGACCAATAGTCAAAAAATTTAAATGAACTTATAAACAAACCGTTTGTTGAGAAAAATATTTCTTGGTTCACATATACTACGATCTCACTCATCGTTGCCTTGATCGTTCTCTACACCTGTTATAAGTGTAGAAATATTAAATTCAACAAATCGCCAAGAAAGCCTGTTCCGGACCAACCAAATGATGTTTTTATCAAACTTCATAACATTCTGCCAAAAAGAAGACCCAAACTTGATACCGAAGCCTCTGAGGAAGTGGAAATCGAAAATTGACAATTTTATGGTTTAATGTATACCTTTATATCTTTATTTTTTGTATTTTGCGTATTTTCCTTTTAATCTTGAAATCTCTGTATATATTATATTGTCTATTTTATGTATTTTGGTTTTTATTCTCAAAATTGTTGTTTATTAAACCACAATTTTAATTAAGGGGGGAGTTGTTATATAGGAAAAAACGCTTATGTTAACGTAATGTTACGCAATGTCAAACATCAGATTACGATTTCCGTATTTTCATGAGAACGATGCTACGTTGCGTTTTTATAAAATAAACACATTAAGTAACACAAATATTATGTTACAGAAAAATAATGATTTCTGCACTTTCATGGGAGCGACGCTACATCGAATTCTCCATGAAAATAGACGCTGACATTGATTTAACAAATTCTATAAATTCTTTGACTTTATGTAAAATAGTTAGTTACAATTATAATTTCAACCTATTAATTCTTTTTTATATAACATAAAACTGTGTAACTCAATAAAAATTGTTTTTAAAAAGTTTAACGTGAATTTTTGAATATAACATATATATATATATATATATATATATATATATATATATATATTCGTGTTTTTAATATATATATATATATATATAAGTAAATCAATATCATCGTCAGAATGACAGAAGTTACATTTCATTTTATGCCTACCTGATGTTTAGTAGTTATATTTTTGGCTAGACCAAGAAGTAACCTAACTTGTGATTGGCTTAATATATGTTTATAGAAAAAGAAGAAGATGTGATATTACAAATATTGGAGCTTAGATATTATTAGCCCTATGGTGATATCCTGGATATCATTTTTCCAATTAAGATCAGTATAACTGTGCAATGATATAGAAAACCAGGAAAACTATATCTGCTGATCTTTACAATTATCACTTAAGAAGACAGTTTATTAGTGGAGAATTCCCTAGATTTAACTGTTCATTGACAACTTCATATTGTGGGTTTCTTAAATGTCTTCTAATTTCCAGTTCTTCAAGGAAATCCAGTTCTTGTTTCTTTTCACAAATATGCAGCACTTCTAGTTCTGTGTTAGGTGTCAATGAATGATTGGTGTCAAGTAGATGTTTTGCGTAGTGGGATTTATCTGGTTGTTTTAATCTGTAAGCTCGTAATATGAGCATATTCCACGAAGTAAGGGTCGAGACAGTCAATTTCATATATATATTCATTTATTTATTTCGGAGCCTAACTTTTTAGTTTAAATTCAACCATAAATGTAAGCTATAAATTTCTCTAAAAAATAACAGATTAATGTAATATTTGTGATCACCACCAATTCATCGATTATTCAACAAGGCGGCTAATATAAATGCAGGGAATTTAACCACCACTGAGACCGAATTGCAAAAATTTTCATTTAAATTCATTCTGAATTCTAAATAGGAAGCTGTAGCAGTTTGATATTCAAATCAAAAGTAACATTCATA
This sequence comes from Galeruca laticollis, assembly GCA_963921935.1. Lineage (NCBI taxonomy): Eukaryota > Metazoa > Arthropoda > Insecta > Coleoptera > Chrysomelidae > Galeruca > Galeruca laticollis. The sequence continues at coordinate 144,885,089 of OY998176.1, read as the reverse complement.
TTTTCTCTCGTTATGCACTCTGTAACTGAAATGACACTGGAAATAAGTATATGAGATTATAGCGGCTCCTATATCAAAACTACTTTCTTCTTATGGGAGATTAATTTGATTTCAAGTAAATTCAAAATTTAAACTTATATTTGCCAAAAATGTCATACTTATTCTAATCTGTATAAAAAGCAGCATATCAATTTATTTTTCAGATCCGTCTCTTGAGAATAAAAACGTCTTGGAGTATTACAATAATCGAGTGTTGGGAAAATACAGTAATTGGTTTTTAAAACTGTCAACTCCCATTAATTGGTCGGAAAATTATTCGCTGAGCCAAGAAGAAAAGCAGACAAAGTATTATGGATGTAAATTGCTATATTAACGGATAATTAAATGGATAGAATGAAAACGAAAATCAAATTGGAATATTCTCTTGAACGTTTCACCAAGAGCTTCCAATAACCTTCTTGAATGATTATGTCTAATTTGATGGAAAAGTTGTTTTTATAACCAAGCTTCAAATTTTTCTCTAAAAACATTCTACATTAAGGATGAAAATTGAAGAATTTGTTGGTGGTAATTTTAACAAGTTTGTACTCAAGCGTACCTAGATGTCATGAATGACGTATACGTTTTTCACATTGAAGTTGAATGAATATAAAAGAAAATAATCCAATTTTCCATGTGTTGTGGCTTTTGACTGGAATTTAAAAAAACAGACAGTGCTGAATTTGAGAAGGAATACACAGGAACTACACATTACTTAATTTTTTTTTGTATTAGATCTTATTAATTTTCCCAAATAGCCTAACCAGTTTTAATAAGATCTAGCAGTATCTGGAGCTGATTTGAAGAACACGCAATAATGTTCTTCAAGACGAGAAAACTCAAGAGTAGAAAACCATTTAAGTAGTTCAAAGTAAAATAGGGAAAAAACTACAGATTTATCCAATAATATATTAATTTTTGTTTGGTTCTAGTTTCAATAATCGAAACCCTTTTTGTGTAATTCAAACTATGTATTACAAATTGGTAATTCATATACTTTGTCTGAATTGCGATTACAAAACATAATACAAATTCAACTAAAATTCTTTTAAATAATAAAGCTCGAAATTTTGTCAATATGTAAAACAAAGTTGAGCAGGAAATATCCAGATTTAACCCAATATGAAGATTGAACATTTCAAGAGACTGACAGACACAATATTTCATGTAAAAATATTCATCACGTTTATTTTTATAGGACAGAGACATATTGTTTACTCATGAATGTGGTTCACATATTATATGAGAAATATTCATGTCACAATATTCCAAGAATGTTGCATGCTTTTATATTAAATCTGTTTGAATTTCGTTGAGGAAATGTGAATAATGTAAAAGAAACAGGTACGAAATCGTTTTGTAGGTGGATGGTATCGAAGAATAAGATATGCTACAAAATTGAAATAAAATCCTTTTTAGGGTAGAAAACGTCGCTTGTTTTAGTGGTATAATTATTTCTAAGCTTTGTGCTCAATTACAGTATGAAATTTGAAATTTAATAAGCATAATTACAAATGAATATGATAAAATAGTATAGTAACTTTAGATTCTACATTTGGAGAGTAGTTTTTCATATGTATGACAATAAAACGTTTTTATTAGGCTGCAAAATACAAAAATAGATAATATAATAAAATCGTAACAGAAATTTATACGAAAAAATGGGGCACAAAAATCTACATTCATTGAATGATTTTGAAATCGTTTATTAATTATATATCGGCACTGGTTGCATATAAGTCTTTAGAAGATTCGTTGGTTGGCAGACACAGTTTCTGGCTGGTATATAAGGATACATCACTTCTTCAATTTTCGTCTTTTTTGCTACGTTAACCCTCTGTTACCAGATAGTTTTGAAGAAAGGGTCAAAGGAAACTTCTATTACAAAAACGGAGATTCCAAAAAACTTTCTTGGCGGAAAGACGTTTTGTAAAATAAACACTTGCTATTTTCTCTAATTTCCGCTATTTTCACATCTTCTAAAAAAGGAAAAACATTGATTCCGAAGTCTGTCTTCATGCTGCGCTATCTACAACCATCTTCAAAACTTCTGAAATATTCATAATGTTAGTGGTATAGCCACTGCCTGACTAGACGATTTCTTTATTAGATTTAATAATTCCTGAAAGTCTAGAATTTCTTTTTGTTTTTCTAATTGTGTACCAATTTGTCCATCTTACCGAATCAGCTTTCATAAAAGAATGTCCTGGTTCAAAATACTTAATTGTGATGATATTGGGACCCCATTTCTGGTTGAACTAGCAAAAGAAAAGTTGAATATAACACCCAATTCTTATTTTGGGATGAAGAGTTATCAGACCTAAATAAAAATTCATTTGCACTAGTGTCAGAGGTGTTTATGACCAAGAAAAACGACGATGCAGCATTCCACCCGTAATGTCCTCGTACCACATCAAACACTGATTTCTTTCTTTATGTAGGGGCGAGAATGTTTTATTGATGGCGACTAACCTAGACAAAAGAATAAGTTTTTCTCTGCCATTTCGGTAATAATAAGTACTTTTTGCATATCAACAGTATACATTTATCATGGGTGTACTCTTCTCTTAAAAACAGTATATTTTTCATGGTGAAGTTTAAAACTTTTACAAGAATCACAGTTTTCAATATCGTGTTCAGCCTCATGCGTGGTGGAAAAGTGACTTTTCTCTCCTGTTGGATGATGAACATTCAACGTTTCTGGTATATCATATTCTTATTTGTGTTGTTTATATTTGAAACACGTCCCACATTCTTCTTACCCTGGCATTGCAAGAGATATATTGAGAATTTCAAACATTTTTGTGCATTTTTCATATGACACAGTTTCATGTGTCTAAGAAAAATCTTACCAAAGTGCCATTATAGATAAGTCGCAAGATAAGTGATGGAGCTTGGGAGTATGCAGTAAATTGTAGTGAAAGACGACTGGTTTGTATTTTTCTAGGGTGCTATGATTTCTTCATAAAGTTGTTGTTTTTTCTCAAGTCTGGTTTTTCTTACCTTCTCCCCTCGTCGATCTACCAAACTTGCCTGCCCATCGTTACTTTTTTTAGAAAGAATAAATGACGTTATACTTCCATCTGTTTTCATGCCAAGTGTTTTCACAAACAGTAATCTTCTCACCATTTTGAGGCAAAAAATATTCTAGCTTGGTATTTTTTAATATTTATTGCAGCTCCAGCTGTTCAAATTTTGACACCTTTTTGGTTATTAATATGTGCATCATTAAAGAGTTGGCGTTCCGAAAAATTTAATGCAGAATATTGCTTAAAAACTTTCTCTCTTGTAAGCGGAATTATATTCACAAAACAGCGTTTACGGCATGTCTTTTTGGATGGTGACAGTAAAGCATTTTTATCAAGATTTCTTCTCGTTTTTTTTTCATCGGTTTCAATTGATTTTTGTTTGTTTGCCACCTTTTTCCTTTTTATTCGAATTCGCTTCTTGAACTAATCTTTCCACAAGAGATGTTACCATTTCTTTAACAATCATATCTTCTGAAGTGCGAGAAGTTAGGTTGTCTTGACACATTTCGTAGTTTTCTTGGAGTTATTTATATATATATATATATATATATATATATATACGGATTTATTTTACACTCTAGGCCGCCTTTCCGTTCCCAGTTTCCAATTTTTTCGGTCGAAGCACAAGTCTTCTTCCAAATCCCTCAATTCCATGGCTTCATCTATCTCGTTGCTCCAGCTTCTTCTCGGTCGTCCTCTTTTCTTTTTTTCTCGTGGCACCCATTCCAGTATTCGTCGTGGCCATCTATGTTCTCCCATTCTCTTTGTGTGTCCAAACCATGTGAGCTGTTTTTTTTGAATTTTTTCTATCAGATTTGTGTCTGTTTTTGTCATATTTCTAATTGCTTCGTTCCTAATTCTATCTACTCTAGATTTTTTGCAGCTCCGCCTTAGGAAATCCATTTCAGCTGATAGAAGTTTACTACGGTTTCTAGTACTAATGTCCCATACTTCTACTCCATATGTTATTACAGTTTCAAAAATGGTTTTGTATATTCTTTTCTTCGTTTTTATAGTGATGTTCTTGTCCCAAAGTATTGAGTTTAGAGATCGTGTGACTTGTTTCTCCTCATTAATTCTTCCTTTAATTTCATCTTAGCTGTTTCCTTGTTCGGTAAATATAACTCCCAAATACTTACAAGTTCCCACTCCTTTTATAAGGTCCTGGTCCAGTTCTAGGTTATTTGTGTCATCGTTCCCGATAATTAAGTATTCGGATTTGTTCGTATTGATGGTCAGTCCTGCCTCCTGGTAACATTCTTTTATCTTGATTCTCAGCTACAACTACTTGGTCGTCGGCGAAATAGCGACTATATAGATTGTTTTCATCAATTTGCAGCCCCATATATTCGCTTTTTTTAGTCCAATTCTGTAGAGCTTTGTCTAGGTATATTTTAAAAAGCGTAGGTGATAGACACCATCCCTGCCGTAGACCTTTGGAGGTGGAAAACGCTGATGTGAAGTATTGTCCGTTTCTTATTCTCGTCGAGTTATTTTTATAGAGGTTTTGAATTGCCCTGATGAGACTTTTATTAATATCGAGTCCTTTTAGAGCGTTCCACATCTCCGATACCGGCAAGCTATCATAAGCCTTCTCTAAGTCGATCAACGCAATATGAACTTCTTCATTTCTCTGTATTCTTTTTTCGAAGGCTATTTGAAGACAGAATATATTGTCCATTGTAGATCGTCCTGCTCTAAATCCTGCTTGTTCCTCCGGTTGCTTATGTTCTATTTCTTTTTCCATTAGGTCTCGTAGTATGCGGGAGTAGAGCCTTCCAATGGTACAAATAACGGCAATACCCCTATAGTTTTGTGGGTTGTCTCTCGGTCCTTTTTTGTGTATAGGTGTTATATAAGATGTTAACCATTCTTTTGGAAGAGGTTCACCGTTAATACATCTTTCAAACAGCTCTCGAAGTTTCTCGAACAGTTCTTTGGATCCATACTTGATTAGTTCTGGGTAAATTCCTCCAATACCAGGTGCTTTTTTAATCTTTATTTGTTGTATGGCTCCTTCAATACTCGAGATCGCGATGGATATTCTGTTCATTAACTGTTCTTCTTCGGCTGGATGTGTTGGTAAAAATCGTTCTCTATTCTCCTGTAGTAGTTTTTGGAAGTGTTCCTATAGGTCGTTATTTGATATTTCTAGTTGGAAATAAAATATCTCCTTCTGTAAAATATGAGACAGGTTTCTTAGAGCGCTCTTGAACCAATGCGTCGAACTTCGGATGTGCATCGGTGTTATCGGATGAATAATACTTTTCTGGCTCCGAATCAGAAATTAATGTTTCCACATATATAAAATTTGAAAATAAACAAAACCACATAAAGCTGCTTAATACGATTACTAACTTGTCACTATTCAGGAAGAAATTGAATATGTCATGTAATGAAACTCTATAAATAAATGTGACATTCCAATACTAATAGACCGAAACAGTGTGACGTCAGAACATGGCCTCTGAGGGAAAACAAATCAATTATTTAACTTATGTCTTGTCTTGATCGTTGTAATATTTTAAAAGTTTATTCGTTTTTTCATTTGTAAAGTGACACTGCAGTGACCATCAAGTAATTATGCCTTATTGCTTCGCTCCTAAACTTCCATCATATACTCAATATATACGACATATCCACTGTTTAAACTGTCTCCCACATTTCTTTAACGCTTTAATTTCATTACAAAACTGCTCCGCAATGCTCGATAAATTAACAATAGCCATGTTTAAGCATATTACAAACGTAAAATGAACGTTAATAAATATTTGTTTTCCCTCAGTAACTGTCAGCGGTTATATTTATGACGTCATAGCTTTTTCGGTCTATAAGCGCTTCGTTATGAACTATAAGGGTGCATCTCAGTTACCAGTATATTTTTTGAATATCGACTATTTTCCCTCTAAACCAATGAGGTATTATCAATTTTTCTAATAAAAGTGTATATGCATCATAATTTTGATATTCAATATTCGTAGCACGTAAGTTTTTAATGGAAGGATCTGATTTTTTTATGATACGATGAAGGTCATACGAGGCATTTCTAGGAAAAATTGTCATGACTTCTGGTTTAACTGGAAGTTGGGACATATTTTTATTTTAAATAAAAAACCCCAATTTTTTCGTTATCCTGCTTCAGCATTGAACTCTCTTTAATTTGATGAATCATTAGTGGGTATTCATTTTAAAATAGGCTGTCAAAATCAGTTTTTGGAAAAATCGCAAGTTTTCCTTGATTCCTGCGAAAAACTACTTTTTGTGGAAAGTAGGGCTTGTAAACAAAAGAAATACGTATGAAATAATATTTTTATCAAGGTGAAAACTAGACTAATCTTATTTTTTTCTAATTTTCTGAAATTTTTCCAGTTTCTCCAATTCATTAAAAAATGCTCCGTATGACCATCAGCGCATAATAAAAAACCAGATTCTTCTATTAAAAACTGTAAAAAATTGGTGGGGGACCTACTTCACGTGTCACCCGGTATATAGTTTTGTAGATAAATAATATTATTTTGTATATATATATATATATATATATATATATATATTCAGCTAATCAAAATCTCGCAAAAAAAATTTAATTTTGCTCCAGGTGTATTTTGTTAATCATAAAGATAATTTAACGGAATTTTATGTATATGTATTTTTGTAATAAAATAACAGCAGTTCTGGAAAAATATATATTTTGCATTGTACATTCCGCAGTTTTCGAGTTCCAAAAAGTATTTTCTCACAAAAAAACACTTATCAAACTCACAGAAGTAGAAACACCCGTTATATGATTGGAGTTTAGGTTATGTTTACAGTTGATGCAAACCGGAGACAATAACAGCGCTTAAACCTAGTAACTACAACTTATTAGCTTTTAAAAAAGAATTGAATCAGTTGGTAGCGGGCTCATTTTAGAATATAGTATTTTGATTTACTGTATTTTGTTACAGTAATAGTTGAAAAATGTTGAAGTTACTGAACATTTGGGTTTTATATTTATGGTAGTATAGCTGATAAAGAGAATTTTTATGTACCATATGATAGAGCAGGAAATTTTGAATGGATTTTTGCATACATTTCAAAATCCACCCTGCTGTACCCGTTGGATTGTAACTTCTCCTGTGTATGTAATTTCTATTTTATATGTATGACATGAACGCCAAATTTGTTTGTTTGTAATGGAAAACCCTTTTAAATTAACCATTTTCTCATTTTTACTCACTGTTTCCATTAACGAACAATATTATCAGATAACTTTGTATATTTCTAATACTTTTAGATTCAATCTGATATACATTATTATCAATAGTTAGAAAATCGATATTTATTGTTGTTATTTCCTTCCATACACCCATTTATAATTCAAGCAAAATAATCATTAGTGCTGTAAATCTAAATCCATTGATTATTTTTATAAATCATATGAAAGTTTATTATACTATAAAAGGGTATAGGAATTGAAGCAAGAGATTGTAGTATTGATAAAGTAATATTATATCATTATACACCTGAACTATGAAAAATCTATACATTCAGGAATCACATGATTTGAAGTTACAACATAATACAATAATCGCAATAATCATCATACTCAGATACATTTTAATTGACATCAATATGTAGGTTATTCGTCTTTGACTTACAATCTGGAGTGATTATTAAAATAAATTGCTTGTGTGTCCTGAAGGATTTGTCAACATAATTTGGGAAGTTAAACACATATCTATAACCTTAGACTTAGCTAATGGACTGGGCGTTTCGTATTCAAAAAGCCCCTTGCATACATTTTTATTTTTACCTAAAATATTCTTAAAGACCTCTTAAAATATAATAAATATCCATTCCCAATATTGTTTCCCAAGAAAAACTTCTAATTATCCCATAATTTGTGTGAGGAAGTTCAGCGAAGCCCTTTAAATTTGACGTCACAGAAGAACGCAATGCCATAAGCCGTGATGTCACGAGGAACTTAAATAATTTATACATCACTTTAAACTTTCAGCCTTATCTATACTCGTAAAAAGCTGATAGCTTGTTTATTTCACAGCTAAGTTGGACCAACTCTATAGATTCTCAAATAAATATATTGTGTATTTTTACATAATAGAAAGTGACCTGCAATTTTCTTTTTCTTTCCTTCATTCAATGTCTGAGTTGCCAGGGCTAGTCGACCTGTTTCAGTTTATCTTTCTTCAGGTTAACATCCGTTGCGATTTCTGTCGTTTGGAACTTCCTCTGGAATGTCGGGAGCTGATGTTCATGTTATGTTTATGTTGTGTTTTCTATATGGGAAGCGAACTGTAAAGAATGAAGTGATGTACCGCCAACGGAGGTAACTTTGGCCCAAGGTGTTGTGTACTTACCAGTTGAAAATTATGTACAGTTCAGGCTGTAACAACAAAAGTTGGAAGCTGTCAAAAGATGAGCAGCTTGTTAATATGGAGATGGAGCACCACTGTAGCGGTGGCAAACTAAGGAACTGCATCGATTTTGGCATACCAGTCTAGGCAGTGCTGCTACCTGTCGTTTCACACAAGATATAAGTCGATAAATGTATTGGTTGGCTCGTAGTAAGCAAAAACATCCTTTTTCAAGGCTTGTGTCAAAGTTACCTTTAAGGGCCAAAGTTACCACAGTTGACGGTATTGAGTATGTATTGATTATATGCGTTAATCCATGTGGTTTTGCGTTGTCGTTGCTAACTTCTTTTCTAAGCGGTAGTTCAATTAAGCTAGCAACACGGTTATGATATAGGCACTACATACTGCGAATGCACTACAGTTTATATTTAGTGCGATTAATTCAACTTCTAGATTTGTTAGGTCAATATTATGAAGGGGAAATAGTTGGTGAAATGATGAAATTAGTAGTTTGAAAGAAGGGGATATGAGATTGATTAACCGTTAATCGTCCGTGGGTACGTCCCCCATATTTATTACAAAACCCCTTTACGGGGCTTGAAAATTAAAGGTCACTTACCGAAATATCCTGTTTTTTACCTTGAAGCACTAAATAAAGACACAAAACTGAGCTGAGTTTCAATTAACCTTTAGATACCCAAGCGGGGTCTTTGAGGGACCCCAGAGACATAATTTCTGCAATATCTAGATTTGTACAAACATCTGGCAATATTGGCGTCAGCTATGCGTTCGTCAATATCTCCTTCACGTTCAGTGAGTTGGCTGTTGCTATTTGATGTGCGTACGTCGAGATATTACGTAATTAGTTGTTTGGGGTCTTTCAACGACCCCGTTTGGTCATTTAGAGGTAACGTTTTTTATGTGCAATTTTGTAAATAATATCTGTACTTTATGGTGAAAATGAACCGCAAAAATAAAAATAAGCCTTTGACTGCAGAAGAACTTCAGGATATATTACAACATATCAGTTCAGACTCAGAGAATGAATATAAGGGTCAAAATTTGCAAGATGAAGAAGATAATTTTCACGTGGAAACTACTTCCGAAATGGAAGATAATATTGAAATACAAAGCGAGCAGGAGTCAGACGCAGAATTATCTGAAGCTAAAACTATAACTGAATTGAGAGGTCCTCAATATACTGCGAAATCTGGTTTGGAGTGGAGTAGCCATCCTTCCAATAAAACCAAACGACTGAAAAGAAATATTTTAGATAAACGACCTGGTACAACGCAATATAGTAAAAGTGCTAAATCTATTTTGGAAGTTTTCAATTTATTTCTTACGCCAGAGTTCAAAACAATCATTCGTATGCATACAAATGAAGAAGCTTCTAGATATTTTGATGTATGGAATGAAAAAAACCCAACAAAAATAAAGAATCGGGAGCCCCTTGATTTAGATAAACTGGACTGCTTTTTAGGAGTTCTCGTGAAAGGCGGTGCACTGAGATGCGGAAGAGAACCTACCAGAGAAATGCGGACTACAGACTCTTCTATACGACGATCATTTTTTACTGCTGCAATGTCTCGGAACAGATTTGAGCAACTATCCGAATTCCTGCGATTTGACGATAAAACCAGTAGACTTCAACGACAACACAACAAGACAAGTTAGCAGCAATTAGTCAGATTTGGACATATTTGTGCAGAACTGCCGTCGGGCGTTTGAACCTTACGAATATATTACCATTGATGAACAGTTAGTGTGTTTCCGGGAAAAATGTCCATTAAGACAATTTATAAAACCAAAACCTGGGAGATATGGTATAAAAATTTGGGCAGCTGCAGATGTAAAAACGTCACATTTGTGTAATCTACAAGTCTACACTGGAAAAGGCACTGAAGCGAAAGCAGAGGTAAATCAAGGATTCCGTATTGTGTCGGACTTGGTTCAACCATTTCATGGAACTGGGAGAGGTATAACGACTGACAACTTTTTTACTAGCGTTCCATTAGCTAATTATCTGTTGACCAAAAACCTCACGCTACTGGGCACTGTTCGAAAAAATTGAACGGATACACCACCACAATTGAATATAAAAAATAGACCTGTAGAATCATCAATATTTGCTTTTACAAAAGATATATCAATGGTTTCATATATACCCAAGAAAAATAGAATGGTGCATTTGTTATCGAGTCAACATAATGATGTTCAAGTTTGCCCAGAGCACAATAATAAACCGCAAATGATTCTAAGGTACAATAACACAAAAGGAGGTGTTGACAACGCTGACAAACTCATTAGGGAATATTCTTGTACAAGAAGAACAGCTCGATGGCCATACAGGTTGTTTTTAAATATAATAGATATATGTGCGTTGAATGCCTTTGTTGTGTTCATAGAAAATAATCCTGACTGGAAGAAAAATAGCAGTTCACGTCGACGATCTTTTTTGCTTCAACTAGGAGATGATCTTGCATTTCGAAACATGGAAAGACGTGCAAACTACAAGTATCATCATTCAGATATCAGGTTAGCCTTATCAGATTGTGGAATAAATATGCATCTCAATGATCAAATTGCTACTCTGCCCCAACATAGGAAACGAGCTAGATGTTCCGATTGTCCCCGAAAGAGCGATAGAAAAGTGAACATTATATGTTCAAATTGCAAAAAATACGTATGCGAAGATCACAGAAGAAAGACAGAGACTATATGTTGCTTAAAATGTTTGTCAAATTGAATTTTTTATTATTTTATATGTGTAAGAATTTCATAAGTTTAATTTTTTTAAAGTTTTCAAATAATTTTCAGTATAACGTTTTTTAAAATTATCATGATTTTCTGCAATGTTGATTATTACGAAAATTATATTAATTTCTAATAAAAATTTAGGTTTGAATTATTCTAAAAAATGTATGGGGTCCTTCAAAGGCCCCGCTTGGGCATCTAAGTCGATTTGATAAGCATGGGTATCTAATGGTTAAAGGATTATTTCTTATATCAGTTGCAGGTACCACGTGGAGAAAGCTCTGTCAGGCGCGTACCGCATGTCATACTGCTTCAGAGATTAAACGGAAAGTCCGACCTGCTAATTTATTCAAATTTGCTTGTTAAAAGTTTTGCCACGTTTTACAATCTAAATATGTTTGTGGTTCCATCTGCATGTCATCCCAATCCCGCGTAAATAATGTCGCTTTCAAACAACTTACCTAAAGTCTAAAATGTAAACAATGCGCGTCTTCATTAGTAAATGCGGTCGAATACCTTTCATAAACTAGTATGGCGTTTTTTTAGAACTTCTTATTATTAATTCAGAATATTGTTCTCTTGTTTTTTTTGCTTGATTCAGTTTCAGAAGTTAAATGTCTGACTAGAGGCATTGTATAAACTTTATTTTATGCCACAACCGAAACAACGACAATACAAAAAAAGTTGTCATCGGAAAAATGAAATTATCATAAACTTTGATGTGACTCAACAAAAAGGCGAAAAGTATCATGGGAAATCGCTAGCTATGAAAAAGATCATAAATTGAGGTAACGTTTATGTTCCGGGACTTATAAGAAAAACTTTTCTTCCAAATAATAGCTGTAGACTTAACTATTCATACATTTTTGTAGTGTTTGCTAATTTGTTCTTCACGTTTTGAATAATAAAATATACAGTCATGTTAAATTGATATTGTATTAACAGGTCAAATAGATGAGAAGAAAACAAAGGGAAGATTTTTTAATGATTCGAACCTATAATAAACTTGTTACTTGAGTATGAATAAAACGCTAAAAAATATTTTAATACCTAATAATACATAGTTTCAGGGGTCCAGAGGATATATTTGGTCTGAGTAACATCTAAAACTGAACCAAAAACGGGTGAAAACGATGGAAGTGAGCATAGAGAACAAATAATGTATGTGCCAACTACAGCGCCGGTATAACCAATTCCAGCACTGGAAATATTTTCCCTTAGGTCGGGAGAAAAATGAGAGCAATGGAAATCCAGGTTCATGCGATATAGAAGTGCTTCGAGGTTGGTAAATATGTCCCAAGTAGAACAAATTGACTCACTAGTATATTTATTGGGACATAAGGCAGAAAAAACATACTTCAATATTTTCAACTAAACCGGGATGAAGTTAACATCTTTGAGACTGTGCTACATAAGTTTACTAGCCATTTAATATTAGCAAAGAATGAAAGATTTTTATTTAATACTCGAAAATAAACGGAGGGAGAACCAGTTGAAGATTTTGTCACTTCTCTGTATACTGTAGTCCAAAACTATGATTTCCCTAGTACCTTTGTGAATGTAGCCATAAGAGATAAGTTGATGGTTGGATTACTACACAAAAAGTTGTCCGAAAAACTGCAGCTACATCCGAAACTAACATTGGAATCGGCCACAACTAGTGTCAGGTAGTCCGAGACTGTTAGAAAACAACAAGCAAACTTAAGTAATGTGTGTTAGGTATCTGCAGATACGGTACCGGATTCCAAAATTCACGAGCATGGAAATGGGCAAACTAATCAAACTATAAGGAGCAACTTCAAGTGGTGTGGTGTGGTCATGCACTAAATGTCCTGCAAGAAATTCTGTGTGTACAAACAGGAATATGTTTAGAAACTATGCAAGTTTAAAATTGTTGATTCAGTTGATGAGAACGTTGTTGATCCTAATAGCGAGAGAAATAGTGCGTTTATAGTGCCAACCAAAGACGAACTATACTATCTAGAAATGGTAAGTGGCTTATAAAAGTTAAACTAAGCAAAAAGCAGATAAATCTGTTGTCTTAGACAACATTGAAAAGCAAATTTTCAGATCAAAAACTAGGCCCTTTAGATGAAATAATTATAGACACAGGAGATGACCACTTGTCTGCTCTGGGCGCATCAACAGGAGAAATAGAATACAAATTTATGAATAGTTTGGAACGTTTTTATGTTGTCACAGGTGCAGAACGTGGCTTACTAAGTGATGCGGCTAGTATTCGGCTAGAAATAATTAAACAGGTTTCCGGAATTGAAACAACTAGACCAAATCCAGTGGTCGACTTTCCTACTGTCTGTTTGGGACTGGGTAAAACTAAAGTGGCTTAAGATATTGTTCTAGATTGGGAATTCTTGATTTGTATATATTACGGTATTTTTAGAAATGTGTAAAATATTTGCAGATATGAAACTCTCTTTGTGTCCGTTCGCTATTGTTTGTACATTCAAAATGTAAGCTTATTTTTATGTATGTAACCTTGTTGAAAACTTAGAAAAATATCACGTTTCACACTATCATTTCATTGTGTTAATAAAAATGTAGCGCCGTAAAGTGGGATTGTTTAGACCAAACGAAATATCTCATTGTAAAGTTTGTGAGATTTATCATCATTTTATAATTGAATTTCTATAATTAAAAGAGACGTGGTCTTTGAATAATGGATCGGTATCGGAAGGCCTGTAATAATCATTTGAATAACATTTAAGAGTAAAAGGTTTCAACATAACGGTCTCACCTTTGAACGTCGTTCAATAGTAATTGGAATATCTATTGTATGTGTCCATTGTTGATTCTTGTCAATGGTTCCGGCCGGGTAAATAATATTGACCAATAGGTAAGGTTTATTTTCTTTTTAGTTCCACCAACCCACGTGTAGATTGCTATTTAACACGTCTTACAGTATGAAGAAGTGAGTCATTACGGAGCAATTACACTTAGTTAAGCCGTTATCACGTAGTTATCGGTTAGTAAGTTATCAGTTACATTATTAACGAGTTAGTTGGTTGAATAGTGAACCGGTTTCTGTAATTGTGCAACAAAGTCGGAATTCAAGTTTTAAGTGTAATTCAAGTCGAAACAGATCATTTCAAAGATACTTAAGTTCAAACATATCGTTTCTTAGTTGTTATTCGACTCACGTGCGTACTCATAAGTCGAAACTCGTTTTCCTGCTATTAAGTCGAACATATCGTTTCTTAATTAATTTTGAAGTCATCACTAAATTATCAACTTGAAACACATCGTTTCTAAGATATTGAATCAAACATATCGTTTCTTAGTTGTTATTCGAGTCATGTGCATACTCATAAGTGTGTACTCAAAGTCAAACAAATCGTTATTAGTCAGTATTCAGTTAACACCAAAGTAGAGATATACACTTGCTACTATTGGTCACCTAATCAAGTCCAAGCATAACGTTTTTCCGATTAATTAAGTCTTGTTTACCTTTTGATGTGAAAAGCATCGAAGTTCAAACATTCATCAAATTGTACAATTCATTGTAAATATGTACATAATAAACTATTAATTTCAACATTAACGTTGTCAGTTGAATGTCTACGACAGTCGACAAAGTTCAATTAAATTAGAATCAAAAACAGATATTGAATTTAAACCGAACTCTATACCATCCACTTTATGTGTACAAAGGTGCGTTCCACTGCGACTAAAATCTTCGTTAAAAGATGAGTTTGTTAGAATGGAATTAAACGGGGTAATTGAAAAAGTATGTGAACCTACATATTGGTGTGCACCAATAGTGTTCGTGACTAAAATAAAATCTAAATCTATCCGAGTGTGCGTGGGCCTAACTAAACTCAATGAATTAGTACATCGTGAGCTATATCCTATTCCTGCAGAAGATTATACTTTTGGCCAGTTGCAAGGGGCAAAGCTATTCACAAAAGTAAATGCAAACTCTGGATTCTGGCAAATATCTTTGACAAGTGAGTCATCAAAATATACTACTTTCATAACACAATTTGAGACATATGAATTTTTGAGACTTATTATTGGTATCTCATCAACTGAAGGCCTCTCAGGGGTAATTTGCGACTTTGATGCCATAGTAGTCTTCGGTTTCAACTAAACTTAAATATGATGGTTGGAGATTGAATTTGTGTATGTTTTTAAACCACAATGTATTTATCCATTAGGCTACCTGGTTACCAGCAAGGGCATTTTCCCAGTACAATACTACTCATGTAACTATTTTAACTACTCGTCATATGGAACAGGTGGATCAAAATTACAGCGCTAAGAAAATTGATCCTTTCGTCCTGTCTCCTTTGCATCCAGGTCTCCAAGTTATGCTGAGAAAAACTATCCCCAGATATAGGAGGACGTGATAGACCTAGCATGTTGTTGTGGTAGGTTTTCTGACTATACAGTGTGTCCGTAAAATATGGAATAAATTCGATATTTCCAAAACCAAAGGTCTTTTTACAATAACATGAAACACGTCGATTTTTAATTTTAATATTCTACATTTTACAATAAAATTTCATTACACAGGCGCCTAGTTTGTTGAAATTAATAAGAAAGGATTTCTACTCTTATTAGATATCAATAAAATTTATTTTCTAAGCGCATATCTTTCATATTCTGTCCGTTAGACCCCAAGTATCATACCTTTCCTGAATCAGTTCGTTACAAATTATCTAAAACTGACACCAAATATGGGGTGTTGCATTTAAAAAATTACCGATGACGTCATCACATTAATGTGGATAATGAAATTTTGTTGTTAAATGTAGAATATTAAAATTAAAAATCGACGTGTTTCAGGTTTTTGTAAAAAGACCTTTGGTTTTGGAAATATCGAATTTATTCCATACCTTACGGACACACTGTATAACGGGGCTTCATATAACATTGGAAACTGATAATCATCCATTGGTTGCCATATTAAATAAGGAACCACTAGATTGGATAACTCCTAGATTACAGCGCATACAGTTGAGACTTATGAAGTACTTAGTACTTATATACTATCAAATATTCATCGGGGAAGCAACTTATTTTGGCAGATTTACTATCCCACAGTCCTCCACAAGAAGTCGATGTTGTGCTAGCTAAATAAATCACTGCATATGTTCAAAATGTGACCTCAGGATTGCCAGCATCGTATGCCAGATTAAAAGAAATATCTAATCGAATTCAAGAAAACTTTACCTGTTTAAAACTAATAAGGTATGCGAAGAAGGATGGCCTACGTCGAGTACGCAACTATCAGAGTTATGCTCCCCGTATTGGCAATACAGGTACGACATATTCTCACAAAATGGACTACTATTCAGAGGATCGATACTAATTATACCTTTGGCTCTAAGACATGAAATAATCACTAAAATACGACACCAAGCGATTACAAAGTGTCGAGAACTAGCTAAACAATCTATTTGGTGGTCTTGTATCTCAAAACATATGGAGAACTTAGTAACGACGTGTAATAAATGCATAATGCATAGAAACAATAAATCAGATCCTCTCATAAAAACAGAATTTCCAAAGAGACATTGGCAAGTTCATGGAATGGACTTGTTTAAATGTGATTTATGGTACCTAATTGTAGCTGACTGCTATTCCAGATTCCCAGAAAGTGCAGAGTTACAGTCGCTATCTACTGATTCTGTTGTAACTCATCTTAAATCTATACATGCAGTACACGGAATTCCAGGAACTATTAGTGCAGATAACGGAAGTAAATTTATGAACACTAAATTCAAACTTTTTACTAAAGTATATGATTTTGATTCATTACATCTAGCTCATTATATAGCCAAAGTAATTGATTCATTAAATCTCAGGTAGAGAACATTAACATTAAGATGCACCTGAAGAAAGCAGCCAATCCGTATAAAATGTTATTAATATTACGTTCAACTCCACTAGAAAATGGATTCAGTCAGAGTTTGTTATTGGGGAGAAAGTTGAGTAAATTTATACCAATTTCGCCAAAACGCTTGGCAGCCATGTACACCAAATATGAGTGAATTGGAAAAAAGAGAGTAGGGGAGTAGAACAAGGCAGAAAGAAAATTATGATGCTGCTCATGGAGCCAAAATACTACCCACACTAGGAAAAAGAGAGATAGTTTATATAATAAATAGGTGTAATAACTGAACAATGTAAAACCGAAAATCTTTACATCCTATTAGGAATGTGATACTGGAAGAATCTGAACCTACTAATAACAATGCTATGTTCGAAGAACCAGGAACCCAAAGAAACATCAAAGCCGAAACTAGACCACACATCTCTAGTTCCTGTTACCAGTTGCCTATATCACAAGAATCTAATTCAACTATAAGAAGTACTAGAATAAGGAAACCAATAGAGCGACTATATCTTTAGAGAAGTTGTGAGGGTACGTCAGTTTGGTAGAGCATAAAAAGGGTTGTTACATATATTTCTTTATTAACCTATAATAATTATCTACAATTAAAACCTAAAATTCTGTACACTAAAGATATATACACAAAGTTTATTGGTCCTGGAGGCTGGCAATCCCTCTAGGGTGGTCGTCGGAATATATTTCTCGGCCGTCCAACTTCCTCACGGGGACGTCAGGTTCCTATAACCAGAAGGGGTGTAAGTGTCAGGGTCGAGATCCCGCGTGATCTCGGAGGTCGGGAGTTTGCTTTCGTCCCGGGCTCAACGCGCTCCGGAATTTCGGCTAATCGGGAAAGGCCTCGGTCATGCGCTCACCACGCTGCAGGGCTTGACCTAGGGTAGTTGGCGTCCGTCCTAAGCTTAACACGCTTTAGGACTTCGTCCGATATGCAGGTTCGCTCAGCGTCTAGCCTCGAGTTCAACGCACATCGAGGGGCCAACGAGAAGCGGGATATTTATGTGTTCACAATTCCGAGCTCAACACGCTCCGGAATATAGTGCCTCTTTGGTTATTTTTAGTTGAAGCTTCCTATCGTTATACTACGTAAGGTAGAGCTTGCCTGGTATATCGCAGAACGTATGCTTTGGTAGTATCGGTCAAGTTATTAGCAGAAAGGCGAAGGTGCTGCCCTGTCGGTGCCGGGTGTTGAACTCCGTCTAGTTTGCTTCGCGTAGAGTTCTGTTTTCTGATTATTTATTGGGGTTATTTCATGTTCAGAACAACTGTGTCGTTACAAAGTAATGTAGTGACAGGTCATGTAGGTGAGAGGAAGAAGGCGAAGGGAATATGTTTCTAATTATAGAAGCTTTATTTATAATAAACTTGTTATTTGAATGAATAAAACACTGAAAAACTATCAACTATTTTAAAACCTAATAATACAGATATGATGAAACAAATCAGTAAATATATAATGCATTTGTTATATCTATTCATGTGTGTTTGACCTGAATAAATTTAATTTTGTTGACATTTATAATATAAACGAAATAATTCCGTTTAACTTCAAATGTATCCATTATATAAATAGATTAAAGGCATACAAAAAAAAACATTGAACAATAAAATTACTCACAATAAGTCAACCTTTCAATCACTCGTTTATTTTAATAATTAATTGTTAAAAACAAAATTGATACGTCACTTTGTTACAGTCTCTTTTAATAGGCATTAAAGCATGTAACATGGCGTAGGCAGGAGAAACTAATAAAAGGGAGATTTCTGTGATACAAACACGAAAGGCTTAAAGTTAAATTGTAAAAAAAAACCACAAGAAAAATTAATGTGAGGCTGCAGAGGCAACAGAATTATCTCCAGCACTCGAGATGGAAAAAAACAAGACTAAAGGAATTAAAAGTGCGGTTATTAATGCCATTAAACTAATATTCGATGTCGGAAATAAGTAATCATAATTTTTACATCCAACCAAAACCACGTCGCAGGTACTTAATATAGTTCATGCGGACACGATTTAATGCTTCTAAATACAGGGCGTTCTTCGTGACTTTGAGGAAAGTGGACATGTACGAGAACTCCCAAAAAGTTGCCGCTCTGCTATTCCGCAGCAAGCAAAAAATTATATTTTTTGTCGATTGTTGAAAACCATCATAAAGCAGAGCTTTAAAGAATCTCTCAATTGAAACGCTAGTAAACAATTTTATTATAAAATGGGAACAAAAAACATATTTTATTATGAAAATATAACACAGATAAAAAAAACAAAAGAAACATAACATATTTATATATGAAGAGCAGCTTCTTCATCTAAACACTCGCATGGCACATCCTGTTCACCCTCATCTGCTTCCATTACGCTAGTTACTGTATCTGCGTTACCAGACATACGTAAGTAAATTTTTATAACATTTTAGATCTGCTAGTCAAATCCAATTTTCACCGAACATCTCTTTCAAAAGCTTCCTAAGAATAGGTTTCTTCTTATCTGGTAAATAGTTTCTGGGCTTTATTATGTTATGAACCAGGTTGTGATAGTCTTTTCCTTCCTTCAGCATCATCTGACGAGATTTATTTCCAGATGCAAACCGAAAATACAAATGTCTATTCGCTTCAATCTTAGGATTTGGTTGAGTTTTGTTACTTTTTGTGATAAAAATTATTTTTATTCCAGCAATGCGCCTAACCTTAATGTACACTTTCTCTAGTTCTTTTACATTATAAATTTTCCAGTCAGTTCCTAAAATTTTCAATTGTCCGAATTCTGAATAAAATTTCATGTATTCCTTATATCAGTATTTTTCCTAAGCAACTTTGCCACTCTCTCAAAACAACGATTTGCAGCCATGAAGCTATGTCCGCGGACTGGAAAAGTGATTCAGATTTCGGACAGACCTTCTGGAGACTTATTTTTAAGCAAAGACATTAGTGCGTGAACTATGTAGGAATTTTTCTTCTGGCCTGTACAGCGATCATAGAAAGGTATTATATTCTCAATTCCATCGTAGTCAAGAGAATCTAGATGGTTAAGAAGTGCTGAGGCAATTTCTTTTGAGCCGCACCCAGCATATTCCTCAGTCCACACATAGAAAGTTGGATTACGTGAAGACAGCTCGACATAACAAAAAGCGTAGAAACTTATCTGATGTGAGTAAAAAGCATCGCAAATAACGGTCCAAGATAGCTGATCGTCAAGTGTATCGTTACAGATCTTACAGTATTCCCAGATGCACTAATATGTTGCCGTATTACTGAATATAACGAATTATTGGATATAACCATCTTGGATCGCAAAAAGAGGATATAACCAGAGACTAGTCGACTATATATGCGTTGTTAAAATACAAATAGCTCGTTTTGAACCCAAATGATCGGGCCAGTAGATAGATCTTGTGATAATTAGACGAAAATCGCATAAAAAGTATATCGGGGATTTAGCCGCTTTTCAACACAAGCTCCTAAAATGTTTAATGACAACTAACTGACATAATCTGCTAACATCTAACTTGATTGATAATTAATTGATCTTCTCTGTGGATACAACACGTATACAACCCCGATGTCATAATGATTATCATCATTAATTTTATGTCTTTAGGTATTGCTTTTGTTCATACCATAGGTTAAAAATAAAATATGAATAGATGGGCCACTCTCCATGAATAATTAATCACAATTATTTTAGTTATTCAACCTGTCGCTCCAGCGTTGCAGCTAGAAGTAGCGGACTTTTTAAAATATATTGTAATTACTGATTTTAAATTAAACTTACTGTTAAATATCATCGAAACAATTGTCAAATTTCTTAGAATTGTTAACTTTTTATTCAATATACTGCGGAATTATTTAGAAACAGTAAGTTTCATTTAACATTTTGGCGACTATCGGGACATATATAACCCAAACAAATTTCTTAAGTGTCTGCTGGTTAAAATAGAACCCATTTTGTACAGAATATTTCGAATTCAGTCTTATTACGGCTCTGTTATTTACTCAGTGTTTACCGTTTGTTCAACGTGGTAACTGTGATTTATTGTTAGTTGCTGGTTGTTTATCTACATATTCATTGAAATTGTGAATTTATTTGGAAAAAATACGTGATAATAAAATTAATAACATATTTATATAGTATATTAAAGTATAAGTGGATAAAGAGGTCTTTCAAACACGCGCGAATTTTCGAGCACGACGGCGCAGCCGAGTGCTCGAAATAGAGCAAGTGTTTGAAAGACCAGTTATCCACGAATACTTTACGCTATTTTTTTTATTGGTGCACTTTGGAATCATAAAATATTATTATTATATTATTACTACAAAAAAATGGAAGTCCCTCCTCGATGCCCAGCCAAGTTTCGTGAACGTCAAATAGTATTTATTTTTAGTTGACGTTACGGGCTGTCAGATCCATAATCAAAAAGTTTCTTTATTTATATTTGAAGGGAAACAATGTATATATGAATATATAAATACATTTTGCAGAAAAAACCAAATAAGACATTGGTTCCCAATGATAATATACAATTTAAAAACTAATAAAAAAAGTTGTCATTGATACTTACGTTTCTCAAGTTGTTGTTGTTACCATGGGGAGTTTAAAAAACGCGCGTGTTTGAAAGTTCGATTTAAACACGCTGACGCGTGCTTTGAAAAGGTAATATGCGGCATCTTTAAAAAAAATATATTAATTGTAAGTATATAGCCAAAATAATAGTGAATATTTTATTGGTTTTCATATGCCCCAACAGTCTTTTATTTAGGGTTATATAGGCATTTTTATTCCAGATGAGCCGAAAGTCGCTTAGTGCAAAAGAACTGGAGGAGGCAGCACAAGCATTGTTTGACAGTGACGGCGAATCGGAAATTGATCCTTTCCTTTCCAGTGGCTCAGCAGACTCCGATTATGAACCTTCTGATATCGAGATTGAAGAAAATGAACTGAAAACGACATCCGATGGAGCCAAAGAGTCATGTTCAGATGGAGATGAGTTGGGAAGAAGAACAAGAGGTTCAGCATGGTGTAGATGAACTAGATCAAGGGGCTAACGGAGAACAGGTGCAAGCAGACAATCTATGGTTTGTCAATGATGGAAGTTTCCTTCCTCGCCTTCAGGTTTCTCAACAACAACAAGTAAATTGTAATCTGAATAGAAATTTGAGTGAAGTAGAAATATTCCTAAAAGTTTTTCCAAAAAGCATTATAATGTATATTGCTCATTGTACAAATTTACGTTTACAACAGCTTGAAAAGGACTCCAGGAAAAAAATAAATTTCACCGATTATCATGAGATTATGGTAGTATTAGGGGTCACAATTATAATGTCTTACAACCGTGTTCCTACATTCAACGACTATTGGTCTCAAAATGAATCTCTGGGAAATGCTGCAATCAAAAAAGCTATTTCCAGAGATCGTTGTAAACTTCTGTTATCCAAGATGTATTTCAATGACCCCCTGAAACCTACAAATGCTGGAAAATTGTATTATATTGAAGATACAGGAAAGGATGGTTCTAAATCTAAAAAAGATATACATAGTCCTGAAATGCTGGAGTTATATAACAGATTATTGGTTTGTATGATTTCGATCGAACGTCGGCTAAGTGGTGGAAGAAAGTTTCCTTCAGACTTTTGATGACATCTCTTCTAAATGCACACATCTTGTTCAATGACTTACATAGGAAAGAAAAATCACGGTTTTTGCGTTTCTTATTACAGTAGCGGAAGGGTTAATATCATTAGGCAGAAAAAACGCTACAGTTAAAAGAAAATCATCTGTATTTTTGGGTCGCCCAACAATCAAGAAACGAAAGATGTTTAACGTTGGTGATCATTTACCATTGAAAGGGAAAACAACAAGAAAATGCGAAAGATGTTCTGTACAGTTCAAAGAAGAAAAACGAACGACGACTATGTGCCAGAGTTGCAACATACCTTTGTGTAAAACTTGCTTCACACCGTTTCATATGAAATAAATTATTATGAGTTCCTACTTTATTTAGTTTTTTAAAAGCATTTTTTTGGTTTTTGTTGATATTCTGATTTTACATTTTTATAATAAAATGCTTGACTAGGCCTGTTGGGTTAATTCTGTCCCATTATAAATGTCTAACCGGGACATATATATCCCATTGAAAATTGCATTTTTTTGAGTCAAAAGTTTTTTTTGCACAAATACTATCCCTACTAACTATAATAATCCTGAAAATACTTTACCAATTTGATAAAAAAAATCCGACTTCAAAGGGTTAAAAACAGGAATATGAGTAGATTCCACGAAGTAAGGGTCGAGGAAGTTAATTTCATATATTGAAATGATTATTTTTGCTATTTTTAATTCTCAACTCATAGGAATATTGCGCACTAGCGCATGTTCATGCATCTTTTTAAACGGCTTCGTGACCTGTACCCATTTCTTCCATGCCTTCTGTCTCTTGCTAGATTTTTCATTTCTGCTATGTTCTTTTCTCTTTCTAAACCTATGTCTTGTATTTGGTCCACCCCTTTGTTTCTTGATTGGTTTTCCAATCTCCATTATTTTCCTAGTTACTCCATTTGGTTCCATTTTTACTATATGACCTAACCTGCTAAATTGTCTCTTTTTTATTTTACTAGTTATCGGTTCCTGTTTAGTTGTCTCTCTAATCATATCCCATTTAGTATTCCCCGCGATTCTTCTTAGATGCTTCATTTCTATGGCATATATTTTAGTTTCGTCCAATTTTCACTTCCATATATCAATGTAGGAACTGTTATCATATTATGAATTTTCATTTTTCCTTCTAAGTCTATATCTTTATTTACAAGAATTGTTTTATTTAGAGAGTAGTATATTTTTGTTGATTTATTTGCTCTGTTTGTTATTTCTGCATCTATTTTTCCATATTCTGTTACTATTCTTCCAAAATATTCAAATGTTACTCTTTCTACCGTCTGGTTGTTTTTCATTTATTCTCATCACTTTTGTTTTATTTATGTTCACCTCCATATTTATGTTCTCTACTTCTTTAGTCCAAATATTCACTAGTTTTTGTATTTTGTTCTTTGTATTCGCCACTAAAACCACATCATCTGCACATAGTAGACTACTCATTTTTATCGGTTCTAAATTTCTGTGTCCAATTATAGTATTCAGCTGCTCAAAGGCTGCTTTTAGATCTAGGGTACATTCCTTCTTCCTCTTCTATTTTTCGGTTAATAAGGAGTAGTTTTAAAGAATTACAGTGATATGGTGAACACTGAATAATTAAAAATGTTTGTCGTTAGGGGTGGTTTTTAAGGGTTAAAACAATGCGATAACTTATGATATAGTGTATGAATTATTAAATCATTTCAATTTATCAAAAACTATTTTTTTTCTAAATTGGATTAAGGAGGGGTTTTCAAATGGTTGAATTATTGTAATTATATATTTATTATGCTGTAAACAAAATTATTTTTATCTACAATACATGCATCATTAAAAAATGGATGAGATAAAAAGAGCTATTTTCTTGTAATTTTGTTATTAATGGTGATTTTTAGGGGTTGAAACGTTACAAATATAATGTAATTTGTAACTCACAATAGAAAAATATATCTGTTCTACATATTATTCAGATATGATTTTAATCTACATAACTTCTATTTTTATGGTTTCATACTTTTTTAGCATAAGGGGTGGTTTTTATCCCTTAAAAATAAAAACCACACGTCAAGCATATTTGAACTTTGATCTAGTGGGTAAAAGGAACTCAATTCTAAATTTCCATAAAAATCAGAGTCGTAGTATGAAATTCTGACACAACCTTTGATCATTGAACTTATATGGAAATTCAAAATTTTTGTACCACTGTTCCCTTTGATTGACGTCAGATGGAAATGTTTTGTTCTCAAAATCCAAATTGCGAAGTGGCCAAAAATATTTCCTAATACAATTTTTCGCAATATAACTACGATTTAATATACCTGGTAATGACATTTTAAAGGTTCGCTTGTCAGACCGTAACCATATTTTTAGCAATTTTCATTTTGGACACTTTCATTTTGACTTTGATAAACACACGCCAAATTCACACCAACTAATGTAAGATTTGTTAACATGTCTTTGTGACGAATCCCGGTGAAGTGAGGTCGAAGGTCGAGAGTATCTCCTCTTTAAACTGTTCACGGGAAGCTTCTAATGTTATCTCGATCGTTAAGTAGGCCGTCATCTACGCACTCATTAAAGGGGCCCACTCACTAGGAAGGAAGAATGCGCAGTTAAGTATCTGCATGTTGGCTGTAAAGTAAACGTATACTACCTTTGTTCCAGCAGAATGTATCGAACAAGTACCGAACAGCTTTCTATACGCGTATAACTAGTTACGAACTTGTTCCGCACACTATTGCTGGAACGCTAAAAATTTCCTTTCTTCTTTTCCTTAGTTTAACATAACCTATTTGACAAGGATATGGTTGGGTCGTCTCATTGGAATAGTTGCTTTACTCGATAAATATTTTAGTATTAGTAGAATGGAAATTGACGCAGGTGAGTATAGAAATAAAACAAGTAATATATAATTTTACATTTGATAAATCCTATTACAGAGTTAGGAGAATATTTGCTGTTGCCCGGTACACAAACTCCAGAATATACGCAAACTACAGAATATACCCACT
Organism: Galeruca laticollis; assembly: GCA_963921935.1. Lineage (NCBI taxonomy): Eukaryota > Metazoa > Arthropoda > Insecta > Coleoptera > Chrysomelidae > Galeruca > Galeruca laticollis. The sequence goes on along the minus strand of OY998176.1, from coordinate 144,859,404 downwards.
GGCCTAGAAATGTTACATTGCGACTAATAGCTGAGTATAAAAATAATAGAAAAAAATTGGGAATAACCATAAGAAATTTAAAGAGAATGTTCGAAATTATTGCAGCTTCCTTAAATGAAAGTTTTGGCTCAAATTTGACTGGTATTCAAGTGAATAATAAATTTAAAACACTCGAGAGAAGCTATAAACGCGTCATTGACAATAATAATAAATCCGGAAGAGGTCACAAACATTTTGAATTCGAAAAAGAGATGGATGAAATATTTGTAAAACAAAAAAAAAATTTATCCTGAAATATTATTATCTGAAAATACTTATGTAGAAATTCCAGAGTCTGTAAAGGTGAAAGAATGTATCCCAACAGAGCAAGAGAATGAATGTATAAATGATTTGGTGAATCCATGCTCATCAAATAATCCTACACAAGAATCTAATGTTAAACCAAATGAAAAAGACAGATTGAAAAAAAAGAAATAAACAAGAAATGACGTTTTGGAGATGATAAGAAAGGATAGGTTAAACTACCAAAAAGAACAAATTTCAATTGCTAATAAAAAGTTGGAGTTGGATAATAAAAAATTACTAGAAGCAAAGTAGAAAAATGATTTACTGCAAGAAAGGAACAATATATTAAAAGAGTATTTAAAAAAACTAAGTGATTAAATGAATATGTATTGAAGTATATTAATTTTAGATGGTTTATTTGAGTTTTATTTCAACAGTTTATTTTTTGGTTTGATAATACATTGAAAATCTATTAAAATAATAGTGATTAAATGTAGATAGTATAGGTTTAAGACATATTTTTTTATTTAACATGTTTTGAGATCAAATCTTATTATATAGCATATAAATATTGTTGAGAAAGTAGTTCAAAATATATAAATATATCAACTAGGTTAATATCTTAATAAAAGTTATATATTTAACAAACCGTCACTAGAAAGCACATACATATTTCAATGTAATACCTCCATAATCTATCACATAATACTTAAAATATATAAATTGATCTTTGTAACAATCATATTTACAAATTTAATGTAGTAAGAAGGTAATTTCTAAATGCAACCCCTTCTGGAGCATATCTATCAAAATATTCATCTTCATTGTCCACAGGATTGTGTTCATGTAACTCTTCTTCTGGCTGCTCATACACATAATGATCATCAATTGCTAAATTGTGTAATACACAACATGCTCGTATAAAATTAACAACATCTGGGATTTTCCGAAATTTGCAGTGGTATAACTGTCGAAATTTTTGTTTAAGTATCCCAAAACAATTTTCAATAATGCATCTAGATTTGGCCAGCTTTTGATTAAAAAGTCGTTGGCGTGGACTTAAGTTGCCATTATCTTTAAATGGCACAACCAGGTGACGAGAGCAAGGGTAGGCACTGTCCCCTAATAAAAAATGTTGTCCACATTTTTCTTTCAAATCCTGAGAGAGAGGAGACCTTCTGTATACCCTTGCATCATGGACAGAACCAGGAAAACCAACAAACAAACTTCTAATTTTTCTGGCATCATCACACACAGCTTGCAACTGAAATAAGTTACTTTATTTTCAAATTTACACTTCAAATATTACAAACATACCTGAATAGAGTAGTATTTCTTCCGATTATAATACGAATCTGGATCTGTTTTAGGCTTATCAATGCGTACATGTGAGCCATCTATGGCGCCAATAACTCCAGGGAAGCCTTTATCTCGAAATCCTCTTTCAATGTGTTGCTTTTCAAATTCATTAGGCCATCGTATAATCGTAGGTGCTAAATTGCTCAAAAAGTAGATTAATCTACGAATTATTCGAAATAAACTACTAATTGTAATATCAAATCGGTCCGCTACATCTCTAAATGATGCCGTCTGGTGCCCAGCAAACCATAAAAAAATATAAACATGGTCAGTAGCACTTATTTTATCATTGCCTCCACTTTGGTGCTTAAATATGTTACTTTGTTTAAATCGTTCAGCAATGTCATTTGCTAGTATTTTATTTATTCGAAAATGTTCAACAAACTCAACGTCACTGAATATATTAACAGTCTCTTCAATATAATTTTTATTTTTTGGCCTCTGCCTGTCTTCAAATAATTCTTCGTCAATTGAATCATCAGACAACTGAATTTCACTTATGGAAGAGTCGCTGTCGCTGACATCATTATTTATAATCATGTCTAGTATTACTGCTTCTGCCATATTAGAAATATGTGGAGTATATAACCTGTGTTATATAGAAATTTAGAATATTAATCGAAAATTTGACACAACTCGCAACGAAATTTGAGGTTAATTTTATAAAATGTTCAAAAAGTCCCATCTATTACACAGAACATTTTTGCACGATCGGTACAAGTTCCATACATGTTCTGTAAGTTGCTGGAACGCTAAACATTTTGTGACATGAAAATTTTGTATCTGCTGGAACACGAAATTCATATTTACGCATGCTCAGAATGTTCAATACTCACTGCTGGAACAAACCTACTTTCATATTTCCCACACACATACACTTCTGCTTGTTGAGTGAGGATGTGTGACAAGCGTGACATGACGTCGAAAAGAGATCGTATGATAATGGCAGTGGCGTGTGTAGTTTTAAAGAAAAGTGTATTATTAAACGAAAACCTCGGTCAAAATGGGTGAAGATTTGGTTACAAAAACGGGCTATGTATTCTCGTATTAATCTATTAGAGGAATTGCGACTGGATCCTTCAGATTGGCATAATTACTTGAGAATGAATCAAGACACGTACTTTGAATTATTATCTCTAGTAGCTCCTCTAATACAAAAAGAAAACACTGGTATGCGGCAAGCTATAACGCCACATGAACTAAAAGCTGTGAAGAAGACAACAAAGAAAGACCGTTATGACATGCGAAAATTAAAAAAACCCGGACACGAAGGAAAAAGTAAGACATCACTTAGCAGAACAACTGCAAGAAACAAATATCAATAATGATGTGAAATTTGAATTAGACAGAATAAAAAACATTGCTACAAGCGTCAGTGAAAAATATTTAAAATCAGATCAAAACATCAAAAGAAAAACATGGATGACAGACGAAATTCTACATATGATGGAACAAAGACGACTTATGAAAGATACACCCGCATATTCAGCAATTCACAAGCAAATACAAAGAAAAATCAAGGATGCCAAAGAAAAGAAATTACAAGAAGATTGCCAGGAAATAGAAGCCCTACAGGAATAGTATGATAGTTTTAACATGTATAAAAAGGTTAAAGAAACGGCTGGGTTGATCAAGCCCAGAACAATATGTAAACTGACCGACAAACAAGGAAATCTAGTAATAGACAAACAAGACAAGATAAAGGTTTGGAGCAACTACATCTCAGAACTATTTAAAGATGCAAGACCGCAGCGGCCACAGATAATAGATAAATCAGGTCCTGCCATCACCGTCGATGAAGTGCAATCAGCGGTGCAACAAATGAAAGATGGAAGAGCTCCTGGACCAGACAACTTTAGATCTGAAATTCTCAAACTTTTCGACGAATCTGGAATCACACAACTAACAGAGATGTTCAATCTCATCTATGAAAAAGGCGAACTACCGAAAGATTGGCTACTGTCGGAATTTGTTATAATACCAAAGAAACCAGGAGCAAAGAGATGCGAAGATCATAGAACTATCAGTCTCATGAGTCATCTATTGAAACTATTCCTGAAAATTATTCACAGAAGAATATACAAAAAGTGTGAAGATTATATGTCGGAAACTCAATTCGGTTTCCGAGATGCGGTAGGTACTAGAGAGGCACTATTCAGTGTACAGGTATTATTCCAGAGATGTAGAGACGTCAACTGCGACGTATATGCTTGTTTTGTAGACTACAGTAAAGCTTTTGATCGAGTACAACATCACAAACTAGTGGAAATATTAAATACTGTTGGGATCGATCGAAGAGACTTGGAAATAATATCGAGACTATATTGGGATCAGTCAGCATATGTGTCCGTAGAAGGAGAAAAATCAGATGCCATAAAGATCGCACGAGGTGTAAGGCAAGGATGCGTATTGTCCCCTCTATTATTTAATGTTTATTCAGAATACATATTTAGAGAGGCTCTCGAGGACGTAGATGAAGGAATATTACTAAATGGTAAAAGATTAAACAACATCAGATACGCTGACGATACAGTGATTATGGCTGGAGACCTCAATGGATTACAACAACTAATGAACAGAGTGTATTCAGTTAGTCTAGAATACGGTCTCGATATAAATGTCAACAAAACGAAGTACATGGTAATCAGCAAAAGTCAGATTCCACAGGAGCACCTCACCCTAAATCAGCTACAAATTGAGAGGGCCGGTAAATACACAAAATGGCATCAGTTTTTAAAAGTCGATCTCTGACGTTAACTACCAAAATAAGACTCCTTCGCTGCTACGTTTTCTCTGTCTTACTGTACGGGGTCGAATCATGGACCTTGACCGACGCAACAACAAAAAAACTCGAAAGCTTTGAAATGTGGCTCTATCGTAGAATATTAAGAATCTCATGGACAGACCATGTGTCCAACGTAGAGGTCTGCAGAAAAATGCAGAAAGACACCGAATTAATAAAAACGATAAAGATCCGCAAGCTAGAATATTTCGGTCATATAATGAGAAATGAGAAAAGGTTCACTCTATTACAAAATATCTTGCAAGGGAAGATCCCTAGTAAACGTGGCCCAGGACGACGGAGAAATTCATGGCTCAAAAATCTCAGGACATGGTTTTCAACAACTACTACAGGACTATTCCGTGCAGCAGCAAATAAAATCATAATAGCCAGAATGATCGCCAACATCCGGACCGGATAGGCACTAGAAGAAGATAACGCCACATGAAAGACTCACTGCTACATTACGATTTTTGGCAACTGGAAGGAGCGACGAAGATCAGAAATTCTCAACAATAATTTCACTTCAAGCATTAGGTCGGGTTATTCCAGAAACTTGTGAAGCAATATTTCACGCACTGCATCAGGAATTAATGAAGGTAAGTTATTTAGTACAAATAAAAATTGTATTTTGACAAACATTTTTATCGATAAATTATACTTAAAAAACCAGAACTAAACTTATTTTGACATTTTTATCAATAATAATTTATACAAAAAGAAAAAGGAACGAGAAATTAATATTTATGTTTAAAATAAAAAAAATTGTTGGTTATAAATCAGTGGAGAAGGAAGAATTTTCGCCAGAATTTTGAAAATAACTTGCAACAGATGAATCATGTATTGGAGTTGATGTTCGACTTTCACCAGAAGCATGTGGTGCAGTCATAAGTGGCTAATTTACCAAAATAATAGAATTCTCATCAAGTCTTCCTAACTGTGGATTGTAAAGGAGATCGTTTAATAATTTTTCAGCAACAATCCTGGTGTTCTCAGAAAATCTTCGAAATTTGCAGGCTACATTCTTTTCAATTATATCAAATTCGTCGTCGGATGAAGATTCCTTCTGTAATTTGTCAGAAATAATATCGAGCAACTGATCTCATTTGGCTACAGTTGCTGATCTTGATCGTTTGTTCCGTATATACGAAGAATCCGTTTTGCAAGGTGTTTCTACACAAGAAGAGTATGCCGATTACCAGATCGATCTTGAGTATCATTTCCACTTCTTGTGGACTGCATCTCTTCAGAACCGTCTATTTTATTATCAGTCCCGAATGTGTTTGATGTTTTCGTCTTCATCTGAATGTGCCTGGAAACGCAAATACTCAATTCAAATCATAAAGTATGGGTTTTATTTATGTACATAATAAAATATTAATTTCTGTTTCAGTTTCCGGCTGATGTTGAGGAATGGAAATCGATAGCAGCTGACTTTGGGAGAAAATGGAATAATCCGAACTCCCTAGGAGCAGTAGATGGCAAGCATTTTGCCATAACTGTTCCTTCATAAAACGGATCTTATTTTTGGAACTACAAAAGGTACCAGGGTACCACAGCATTGTACTAATGGCGATATGTGATGCTAATTATCAATTTATTCTTTGTGATGTTGGCACAAACGGCCGCATATCGAATGGCGGTGTCATTGACAATACAAAATTTCACCAAAATCTTAAAGGTGGAAAATTACCACTACCTTCTCCAAAGGCTCCTTCTGAATTGTAAAAAGGCGTTACCTTTTGTTTTTATCGGCGATGAAGCATTTGCGTCACGTTCAGATTTCCTGAAGCTATAGATACAGTCAGAAGCAACTGAATCGTGATCGAAGAATTTTCAATTACCGCCTTTCTCGAGCAAGGCACATTGTAGAAAATGCCTATTGAATACTGGTTGTTAGATTTCGTATATTCCACACATCTATTGCAGTTAATTTACAGCACATTGATAATATTGTTATGACATGCTGTGTTTTACATAATTTCTTAAGGAAAAAATGCTCACAGACGTATATCACGGTTGATTGTCTAGATAATGAAGATATTTTACAAGGAAATTTAAATTTAGGACTGAGATCTGATCATCTAGCAGGACTTCAACGTGGTAGGTCCACGTTGAACAGACACGCTTGCAAAATTACTGAAGCTGTTTGGGACGACTTTCTGCATTATTTCAATCAAGAAGGTTCTGTTTCATGGCAAGAAGTTATGATTAGCTGATAATATTTATTTATTTAGCGTATGGCATACATGGATTTAGTTATAATTAGTTAAAATTGTACACATTCACATTACGTCATAAAAAACATATAAGTGTATATCTAAAAGTAGAAAAGTAGAAATAAAATATGAACATAAACATAAATATAGCACGGTTTGAAGTTAAATTTTAAAATCTAGACCATCGATCCAGTCCAGCACAGAGTTAGTGGCCTTATAGGAGTCGCTCATTTCTCCTCCGTATGCAGTAAGGGGGCACTCCATTGTAATATGGTGGACAGTCTGGCGAGGCTTTCCGCAATCACAGGTTGGTGTTTCGGTGAGTCCCCACTTATAGAATGAGTCACGGCAAATACCGTGAGACGTTCTTATCCTGTTAAGTGTCTTCCACTCGTGGCGAGGCAGCTCCATACCTGGTAAGGGCACTGTAGGATCAGTTATATGTACAGCCTGGACTGGTTTCGAGGCTTCCCAGTATTCTCTCCATTTATTGGTCAAATTAAAATTATCTCTCACAAGTATTTCTGCTAGCAATATTGGGGGAGATCTAGACTCAATCTCTGCAGGCCGGCTTCGGGAAGGTCACTATGTATTGGAAGTAGGGGATTTGTTATTATTTTATTATATTTCCTAACTAGGCTCTCTTGTCTGCGGATGGAGGGAGGTGCAATGTGGCTTAGAACAGGGAGCCAGGGCAGAGGTGTGCTTTTTAGACAGCCACTAATTAGTCTCATTGTCTCGTTGAGTTTGGTATCGATGTTCTTTACGTGGCAGCTGTTTATCCAGACTGGGGCGCAGTACTCAGCTACTGAGTAGACAAGGCTGAGCGCTGAGGTTCTAGAAGTGGATGCGTTCGCGCCCCAAGTAGTGCCGCAGAGTTTGCGGATTATGTTGTTCCTGGTATTAATTTTAGCAGCGGTGTTCTTTAAATGTGTTTTGTATGGAAGTGTTCGATCCATTGTTACCCCTAGATATTTTGGGCAAGGATAATAGCGTAGTAGATTATTATTGAAATACACTTGGGGCTCCACTCGTGCTTGTTCATTGTTTAGGTGGAAGCACATCGCTTTAGTCTTGTTCATATTTAGAATTAGCCTCCAGTCGGCAAAGTATTTTCCCAGCATGTTCACGTCTTCTGACAGTACGTTACTAGCTTCTTCGATGGTTTTACTTTAGGATGCAAGGGCCAGGTCATCGGCATATCCGAACTTTCTTGACGATGTCTGTGGGGTGTCGGAAATATATAGATTAAACAGGACAGGTGCAAGTACAGAGCCCTGGGGCAGCCCATTATTGAGATGTCTCATCTTGCTTCTGCTTCCTCACGTTATTATTTGGAAGGGTCTATCGCAGAGCATGTTGTTCAGTAGAGATGCTGTTCGGCTGCATGGTATCACGTTGAGAAACTTGTAGAGGAGCCCCCTCTCTCCAGACCGTGTCGTATGCTGCTGTCAGGTCGACATACACTACAGTTGTCTTCAGCTGTTTTCGAAACCCTGCTTCGATGTGTGTTGTTAAGCTGAGCACCTGGTCGACACAGCTACGGTGGGGCCTGAACCCAGCCTGTTCAACAGGAATATGCTCCATTATCAGAGGACTCAGTCGGTTTAATAACATCCTTTCTAGGAGCTTATAGCATGAGCTTAACAAGGCTATTGGGCGAAAGCTTTCAGGTAGGTTCTTGGGTTAGCTAATAATAATAGATATGTTACAAGTGTTTGGTGTGTTTACATCTACCGATAATCAAATGTAACTTTGGTAAATAAATGTTTTGTTAACGTTAGCAGCTTAATATTATGTACAGTATATATATTTCTAATATTAAAAATTAATTATACAACTTATTCACTTGAAAAAAGGTACTTACATCTGTTGAAACGTCGTACTAATTACCCATATTTGACAAGATGGTCCGAGGTGTCTCTTGATCTTGGACAAACAGCAGCAACCTGCAATACCACAAATTAGGAATATACACATCTTCCGTACCCATACCAGAATTTTTTTGGTTGACATTTTTCCTTTCTTTACGGAAACATCCTCGGATTGTGTTTATTTTTCTCACCACAATTTCCTTGGTAGTAAAAGGGTCGACTTATCTCATTTCTTTAACAAGTTGCACATATGCTGCAGTTTTTGTTGTTGCGATCACTGTATTCTTTATTTGCCATAAACGGGGATAACATCTGTAAAGTTCTAGGAATTCAGTTATGAAATATTTAGACATTACTCTTAGATCACTCATTTTTCGGAAAAAATGTCCAATATAAAAATACTGAACCCGACAATGTACTGGTAAAAATATGAAACGTGCACAGACTTGTTGCACATACACTGTCGTTCTTCCCCGTACGATGAGCACTGCACACGCTATGAATCAAAACTATCCTAATTCCGACCAAGCGGATTGCGCATTCCAAATTTCGAACGGCGGAACGCCATACACACACCATTTTCACTGTACTCCGTACCACGCGCATTGAAGCCTTCTCGCTTCCTTCCTAGTGAGTGGGCCTCTTAAAACTCAATATCCAAAATATACTCTTTCCAATACTGTATAGAAGTTTTAAAGTACATTTGGTCTTAAGTTTGTTCTATTATGATATACAAGAAACATCATTTCTTCGGAAAAGTGTATAGTGTATTCGAGAATGTTGTCTCTTTGTTATGGGAATGTGGACATTACACCAATTAGCAATTATTTGCTAACCGTTCATCAATAAACAATTAAATTAATTAAGGTCGTTGATATCAGATTCGCCATTATTTTCGCTTATTAATTGGAAGTTTTTATTAACTTTTGATATTTAACATTCTTTGACGGTATAATATTCTAGAGAAAATAATGGACTTACTTTGAACATGATTCTAATTATTGAAATAAAGAATAAATCAATCAATACAGTAACTTTTTGTTCTGTTTTGAATTACATAATATGTATCTACGACATTTTCACGAAGCTGGGATGTTATGTCCTAAGTATTATTACACCAACCAATTTTCAATGTTTCTTTTTTAGCGAAGTAATAGTTTTGATTAAATTTAAATGAAACGATACAATAAATTTTGATAAACAATCCATGTTTTACCCTCAATTACTGACAAGGAATCTATTAAACTCCACAAGTTATATTTCAGACACAGTATGCAACTACAAACAGTAGTGCATATTGGACAGGCGGCAAAAGTTGCGCAGATTTGACAACGCAGACTAGACGCCGTCTTCTGAGGATAAAACCAACGGTTTTACAGATTAAAACTAACTTTTCCGCATCTATGAGATGCCCTGAACAATAATCTATCATGAAATACACTTCGGGAAATGTATCGTGCTAACAAACCGAAATTTCTGCCAAAATAACCAAAAATGTAGTATATCTGGATTTATAGGACCTGCTGTACTCGCTTTAGTCATCTGAAAATCAATAGGGTACATCTGTGAGACACCTTGGAAAATATCCAATTATAAAATTGGTCACTTGTGTACACTCCGGAGGCTGTATCGTGCTAACAACCCGAAATTTCTCCAAAAAGGACCAAAAATGTTGCACTTCAGGTACCATAGCACCCGTTGTACTAGCTTTGGTGAGCTAAAAATGAATAAGGTTCATCTATAATACGCCCTGAACAAAATTCAATCATAAAATTTGTCACTTGTATAAACTCTTGAGGCTGTATCGTATCGTGGTAACAAACTGAAAATTTTCCAAAAATGACAAAAATTTGGTACTATAAGTACATAGCACTCGTTGTACTGATTTTAGTGAGCTGAATATCAATAGGGTTCAACTTTGAGACGCTCTGAATAATATCCAACCATAAAATTGGTAACTTTGTATATACTCCGGAGGCTGTATCGTGCTAACAAACTGAAATTTCTCCCAAAATGACAAAAATGTCGTACTTAAAGTACTATAGCACCTGTTGTAGGGGCACTGGTGAGCTGAAAATCAATAGAGTTCATATGTGAGATGTCTTGAATAATATTCAATAATAAAATTTCTGACTTGTTGCACTCCGTGGGCTGTATTGTGCTAACAAACTGAAATTTATCCAAAAAGGACAAAAATGTCGTACTTAAAGTACCATAGCATCCGTTGTACTGGCTGTTATGAGCTGAAAATCAATAGGGTTCATCTGTGAAATGCCCTGAACAATATTTAATCATAAAATTTGTGATTTGTTGCACTCCGGAGGCTGTATCGTGCTAACAAGACATGTAACGAAAAGTGGCCGACGACAACGACGACGACATACACACAGGATTTTTTTTCTAAAAACTATTTTCACTTTTCCGCCCAACCTATCTATATGCGAGAAAAGTATTGGTTTACCCCAAAAAAAGTTGGAATTTTGAAAAAAATTTTCGAGTTATTTTTACGTTTTCCATCAACAACAACACGAAAAAATGGTTTTCAGAAAAAAATCCTGTGTGTATGTCGTCGTCGTTGTCGTCGGCCACTTTTCCCTACATGTCTTGTTAGCACGATACAGCCTCCGGAGTGCAATAAATCGCCAATTTTATGATTGGATATTGCTAAGGACATGTCACAGATGAACCATATTGATTTTCAGCTCACCAGAGCCTGTACAACGGTTGCTATGGTACTTGAAATACAACATTTTGTCATTGTCAAAAAAATTCAGTTTGTTAGCAAGATACAGCCTCCGGAGTTCAATAAGTCACCAATTTCATGACTGAATATTATTCTGGACATCTCACTGATGAACCCTATTGATTTTCATCGCACCAGAGCCAATACAACAGGTGCTACAGTACTTTAAGTACGATATTTTTATCATTTTTGGAGAAGTTCAGTTTGTTAGCACGATACAGCCTCCGGAGTACATACAAGTGACCAATTTTATGATTGGATATTATTCAGAGCGTCTCAAAGATGAACCCTACTATTCAGCTCACTAAAGCCAGTACAACGGGTGCTATGGTACTTGAAGTACCAAATTTTTCTCATTTTTGGAAAATTTTCAGTTTGTTAGCACGATACACCCTCCAGAGAGTATACGATTGATCGATTTCATGATTGAATATTGTTCAAGGTGTCTCACAGATGTACCCTATTTCCAGTTGACTAGAGCGAGTACAGCGGGTCCTATAAATCCAAATATACTAAATTTTTGGTTATTTTTGGAGAAATTTTGGTTTGTTAGCACGATACACCCCCCGAAGAGTATACAAGTAACACTTCTATAATAGAATATTGTTCAGGGCCACAGATGCGAAAAAGTTTGTTTTAATCTTTAAAACCGTTTGTTTCTTGTTGTTTTTGATGAAAAACGTAAAAATAACTCAAAACATTTTTTCAAATTTTCAACTTTTTTGTGGGTAAACCAATACTTTTCTCGCATATTAGATAGGTGGGGAGGAAAAGTAATATTTAAACCAATCAAGAAGGAAAAGTGTGGTGCATTCTGGTCACTGTCACTGCCTGAATCCAACCAATGGAATAACGACATTCCAGTTATTTGACAGTCTGTGCGTCTGACATTACTCGGCACAATGAACAGAAGAACAAGAAAACGTCACGAACGGCATTTCCGTCTGTGATTTTCATTATTTCATTTTATGTTAATTGCATCTTTTGTGTAAAGGTGTGTTGTAAATTGTTTTTGTGAGTATAAACTTAAATAAGATCACAATATATCAATATTTAACAAACGGAAATTGAGAAAATATCTTCATTTGTCGCTTTATTACAATAAAGAAATTTCTCATGTACGATTCTGTCATTCCCATAAAGCTGGCTTCTGACCTGACGTTTTCAGCGGGCGATAAATGGTCGCAAAATGGTATATCATTTTCACACATAACCATAATTTGATACCATCGAATTTTGTACCCTAAAGTTGTTATTAAACAGTTGCCAAGATTAGTAAGTTAGAAACTGTTATGGATAGAAGACGTGTGTTGCTAGCGCTACTTCTCAAACGGAGAAAAGCAAGGAAACAAAGGGAGGCTCGATGAAAAAATCGACGGTACTGGGTTCATCCTTTGTTACAAAGTAGATATTTGGAAGGCGCGTTTTATATACTATTTGAAAAATTAATTGAACACGAAGAAAAATTTTTCAATTATTTTCGTATGACATACAATACCTTCAGGATGTTACTAGAACGTCTTTCAGACTCTATAAAGAAAACAGACACAACGATGAGATTAAGTGTTCCTCCAATTACTTTAAGGTAAGTTTTTATTACATAATGAATTAGTACAAAATAAATTTATTATAAGTTTTGAAAACAGGTATAATCTTCCCGATATTCATCTGACGCTGGAGTCGAATAAGCAGATGTTGATGGATATGACGGATAAACTTCATTACTGGACGAAGATCTTTTGCTTTTAATGCCCTTTATTAATTTTAGTACACCCATGCGGAATTCTATTTTTTCGTCCTCCGTGAAATTTTTTTACAGCAGGTGTAACTGACATGAAAAAGGCAGTATCTTCGTCCGTTCGTGTTGGTGGTGGTTGATTAGTGGCTTCTTAAGCTTTTAAAATTGCTTTGTCTGTTTCATCGATGGAAGATACTTTTCTTCGTTTTGGGGCACAAGAAGCTCTAGGTGTCTGCTCAGTTACTGCATCTTCATCACTTACTTGTTCTTTTTCAGTAGTATTTTCAGAAATACTGGATTCTGTGTCATCTTTTTCGAGTACTTTCAACAAAAATTGCATTTGTTCAAAGTATATGTACTTCTTTGTGCGTTTGTCACCACTTCTCTTTTTTCTCGAATTTGCAAATGCATCCCTAATATGTTTCCATTTGTTATGAATAACTTTTCCTGCAAATAATAATCTTTTTGAAATATAAATATGCAAGTTAATTTTTAGCTTAAAAAAAGTAAAATATTTTATTATTTACAGATACCTCGCTAGTGGAAACTCATTTACAGATCTTCACTATACTTATAAAATAGGTATCTCAACTATAAGTGAAATTGTTCGCACGGTTTGTCAGCAGCTATGGATTCATTTTAGAGAAGAATACCTGCCTATACCTTCAGAGCAAGATTGGCTCAATATTGCACAAAATTTTCAGAGAATGTCACATTTTCCACATTGCATTGGCGCTGTGGACGGTTAACATATTAGGGTACAAAAATTTTGGGAAAGTGGTTCGATGAACTTAAATTATAAACATTACTTTTCTATAGTTCTAATGGCTGTGGCAGACTCTGATTATAAATTTATATACGTTGACATAGGGGCATACGGAAACGATTCATCGGTTTTTCAAGAAACTGTGTTTTGGAAGAAAATGAAAAATAACTCCCTAAATATTCCTAATGAAACTCTTTTAGCAGGAACAAATACTAGTTTTCCATTTGTTTTAGTCGGAGATGAGGCATTTCCGTTAAATGAAAATTTGTTAAGACCATTTGGAGGTCATAATCTAACTGTAATTAAAAGAATATTTAATTATCGTTTAACACGAGCACGAAGATTTGTAGAATGTACATTCGGTATAATGAGCAACAAATGGAGAATTTTTCATCGACCACTAAATGTTTCTAAAACATTTGCAAAGGACATTGTAAAAGCTGCAGTAATTTTACATAACATAGTCCGTCAAAAAGATGGCTTTCGTACGACTGACTTCTACGTTTCTACAAGTACAAATGGTTTGCAAAATCTACAACGGGTAAGGGCTGTAGGAGGTGGAAGACAGGCAAACGACATACGGGACGACGAATTTGCCAATTATTTTGTGAGTCCCGCGTGCACTTTACCTTGGCAAATGGACAAAATTTGATGTATTATTATTGTGAAATTTATTAAACTAACATTTTATTAACCTACTTGGTTTTTGAAGAAATCAAATTTATTACTCATTAATCTGTATATTTGTTTCTTTTGAGTCAATAAACATATTTAATTAAACTTACCTGCTTCTATTTTTTCTTCGTTTGAGAAGTTTTCGAAATCTTCTATCAAAAAATTATAAATTTCAGCCTATGCATTATTTTTCTTTATCTTATCTTTATAATCGTCCTGGGTTTTATCCCAAAGGCAGAGCCTTTGTTCTATTAACTCTATAAGAGTTAAAGGATCAAATAGAATTTTAGATTAGTGTTTTTAAATGAAACTCAAGGTCTCTAGTTTTTTCCACAATATAATACAAGTTATTGAAAATTCTAAAAAATTGACAATTGTTTCGATAAATCAATATCATCGTCAGAATGACAGAAGTTACATTTCATTTTATGCCTACCTGATGTTTAGTAGTTATATTTTTGGCTAGACCAAGAAGTAACCTAACTTGTGATTGGCTTAATATATGTTTATAGAAAAAGGAGAAGATGTGATATTACAAATATTGAAGCTTAGATATTATTAGCCCTATGGTGATATCCTGGATATCATTTTTCCAATTAAGATCAGTATAACTGTGCAATGATATAGAAAACCAGGAAAACTATATCTGCTGATCTTTACAATTATCACTTAAAAAGACAGTTTATTAGTGGAGAATTCCCTAGATTTAACTGTTCATTGACAACTTCATATTGTGGGTTTCTTAAATTTCTTCTAATTTCCAGTTCTTCAAGGAAATCCAGTTCTTGTTTCTTTTCACAAATATGCAGCACTTCTAGTTCTGTGTTAGGTGTCAATGAATGATTGGTGTCAAGTAGATGTTTTGCGTAGTGGGATTTATCTGGTTGTTTTAATCTGTAAGCTCGTAAGTGCTCACTGTATCGTATTTCAAAATTCCTAAGGGTCTGACCCAAATAGACAGCATTACATTCTGGACATTTGAGTTTATATATACCTGACTTCTTTAATAGAATTTTAGATGTTTTCTTCGACATCACAACACTGGAACTGACACAAAAGCTGCGATTTGCGATTTCTAGCTACACGTGTGAAAACATGCATATACTTGCATTGCGTAGAGAACTGGTAGCGGAAAAAAATCTCACCGATCGCGCGATTTTAGAAGAACAAATCGCGTGTTTATGCGATATCGCTTCGGCGCTACCATGGAAAATATGGTATCGTCTATGTGTGAAAACGACCAATTTAAATGCACGTAGATTTGATGTACGCAATATTGCGACCATTTATCGCACGCTGAAAATGGTATGGTAATGGTATCGTCTGAAAACGCTCTTACTTTTAAACTTCAATGGTACCGCCTTGAAGATGCAATACTGTTTGTGAGGTATACTGTGCATATGAACTTAGCTGCCATCTAACGTTATTGGCTGAGCTGCCGCTTTCAGTATCTTCCAAGATTTCAGTATTCTTCTAGCACCCGATTGGGCCGCGTCACGCCGTTTTTTATTTTTGACTGGTGAACTTTCCGAAGGCTGTGAGAGTCGAGTCCATGTCATGGTAAACGTTATATAAGTGATTTTAGTTGTCATTATGCCCTGCGATCTTTTATAGCCACTGCTAAACTGCATTTTAACGCCATCTATTCGCTTGGAAGGTTACTAACGAACTTTATTTTACTGATTGCTGTAATACCGTCATCTGTGAATTTACTCAAATCAAGCTGTTTGGATGTCAATTTTAGAAATTAAAGTAATGTTTGACAAATGGGTAATATAAATTGATTTGGAAACAGAAGGTTGAAGGAGAAAATGACATCTGAGAATATTTACAACAATTGTAGAGTGTGTGCCTCACACTTTTAACCTAAAGATTTTGGTTGAAATAAGTTCTGAAAAGAGGAGTTTTCCCATCAGTCAATTCACCAGGTAAATCTATAATAATTAAAGAAAAAAAAACTTACAACTAACTAGGATACATTTATTCAATAATTGTTTTTATTTTCTAGAATCTGTAGAAACAGTAACTGATGATGTTCTTTCCTCAATAATTGTAGCTGAACCATCAACCTGTTTAGCTGTACCACAAATTGGCACTGCATCTGTAACTGAGAGTCCTAGGACTTTAAAGTTATAGGAAGCTTTAAATGCTCAGTTTGTAAAACTGACAGCTAAAAAAGCACAATAATCCTGCGCTTTTAATGAGGCTAGTTGTAGCTATTCAGTTGAACCCGAGCTGAAATTATCAACACATGCTGTTCAAGATTCTACTTCTGTCACGCCAGCAGACTTGAATGCCACAGTTACTCCAATAAGAAGGGAGTGAATAATTAATTGATTTATCAATACATAGGTGTTTAACAAAGAAATTTTCACATAGTAGATATTAGGTATAGGTCAATATTTTAATTTATTAAAAAACATGAAAAATTATTAGGTACTTAGAAATGCATTCATAATTTCATATTATTTAGTGTTATGTATTTGTTACCCTTTAAGTAGATTAGATATACCAAACCATATTATTGTTAGACACTGTATATAAGACAAAGAGGTATTACTTATATTCATTCACATAATCCATAAGTTGAATTATTATAATCCTCTTTAGTTAATTAGACAATTAATTTCAGTAGCAAATAATATGAATTCATATTATATTTTGTTAAGTAAATAAGTTAGTGGAAAATATTTAGAATGTAATAAATGAGTTTCATTCTATTGAGTTACGGCGAGAGGAACAGTCGTAGAATTATTAAATAGTGATTTTGAAGAAATAGTGTAATTATTCCAACACCCGTGTAACAATTCAGAAGTGGAATAGACAGTACAGTTTTCTTTGTATTTTTTTTGCTTAAAAGTAACTTTCAACAACAAAAAAAATGAGTGAAATTGGAGAAATTGACGAAGAAGTGCAACGAAATCAAGTATATGATGATTTAATTGAAAGATATACAAAAACAAATCACAGCTGCGTTGAAAAGAAAATTCGACACAAATCCGAGACTACCAACTGCAGGTTTGGGAGATTTAAACTTGGAACAAAATGAGATTGCTGCTATGGATGTTAATGCTGGAAAATTAACTGTCAAAGGAGACATAGTTCCACCTTTCGATCCCGATGATCGTCATCATACAGTGGTTTCGTGGCTGAATAAAATAGACCAACTATTTCAGATTCACGGATGGACTGATTACGAAAAATCGGGATACATGCAAATGAAATTAAAGGGAGCCGCTCGTGAGTGGTTCTTTCGTTTAGACAACTACGATAAGACTTGGACAGAATGGAAAACGGCCCTATCCAGAGCGTTTCCCAGATGTGTGGATTATGCCGCACTTTTGGAAGAATTAGTGGAACGAAAGAAGAAACCCGACGAAAGCATGACGCATTATTACCATGCCAAATTTAATTTAACCCAACAATGCAGGATCGACAACGGAGCCGCGATTTCCTGCATCATTCGGGGGCTCCCTCAGGAATTGCAACCCAATGCCCGTGTCTTTCAGTGTTCCACGCCGGATGAGTTAAATGCTGGGTTTATTGCTCCTATGGACAATTACCAAAGCCCCTCAAAAAGCGCAGTGCAGTCCCAGTTGGGAAAACGAACAAAGATTGAGTGCTACGTCTGTGGAAAGTTAGGACACTTTGCTAAGGACTGTTGGAGCCGCGGTAAATCAAGCACTTCAAGACAGGGAGGATCATCAGGTCTATCACGATGTGCAATATGTCGCCTTACAAAGCATGCCACCAACGATTGTTTCAAACGGCAAAGTGGATCAAACCAAAGAAAAGACCAACAGCGATGCGATGTGTGCAAAAAAACGGGACACCGTACAGAAGATTGTTGGCATACAAACAAAAATGTCGAAGAAGTCAATACTCTAGGGCAAGTACAGAATAATTTATATAAAATATGCATTAATATAAATAATATTCCGTTTAGAGGGTATTCAGATACAGGAAGTTCAGTAAATGTGGCAAAAATGAAAGTTTTAAATAAAACGAAACTACAATTAATACCCTCTAATACGGTTATTAAAGGTTTTGGTGGGTCTTTAAATATGCCAAAAGGCACGATAAAAACTGAGGTAGTAATTAATGATGACACGATTTTTTTCAGAAATAATAATAGTAAATACACATATGAATGACATTGATATTATTATAGGACAACCTATATTAAGTCAACCAAATTTAATGCTAGAAATAAAGCCAAATCAGGTAACTATATCAAAATACGAAAATAAAAATAATTGTTTAATCAAAGAACTAAATAATATTGAGTCATCTCTGATAAAACATGGTGATCTTACTACCGAAAATTATGATGAATTATTTAAACTACTAAACCTAAAACAATCATGCCTTGCTCAATCTCCTGCCGAACTAGGTACCATAAATAACATTAAATTTTCTATAACTTTAAATTCAAAACAAACAATATACTATAAACCGTATAGATTATCAGAAAAAAAAACAATATTGCGAAACCAAGTAAATGAATTATTAACTGCGGGTATTATACAAAATTCCAGTTCATCATATGCTAGCCCCGCGATTTTAGTAAAAAAACCAAATGGAGATTACGGGCTTTGTGTTGACTATAGAAAAATAAATGCAATTACTGTAAAAGACAGCTATCCATTGCCAAATATTGAAGATCTTATAAACAAATTAGGCGGAAATAAATATTTTTGTAGTCTAGATATGAAGCAGGGTTATTATCAAATTCCATTGACAAAAGATTCTATTGATAAAACCGCATTTATAACTCCGGATGGACATTACGAATTCCTTCGTCTACCATTTGGTTTATGTAACGCACCCGCAGCTTTTCAAAGGTGAATATAAAAAGACCCCAAAGATGCCAGCCGTAAGACAGGGGTAAAATATGGAGGGCCTCACAAAATATCCAAAGTTTTTGAAAACGATCGATATGAAATTGTCGCCCTCAATAGAATGAAAGGCTACCGACGATACTCGGCAGTAGTGGCTGCAGATACAATAAGAAAATTTAAATCCGGCGCTATTATCGAATCTGATACGTCTTCAGATTCTGATGTGAATAGCACGGATGAATTAAATGATTTATTAGAGTCGTAATAAATTTAAACAAAAATAAAAAAAAATGGAACACCATGTAAAACAAGAGATCGTTTTGAAAAATATGGAACACCATACCGAAACATGTTCACAAGATATAACCCTAGAGTGAATAATCACTTGTGATTAATGTGTTTAAAAAAAATGTATATATGTGTATGTGTATATATGGATATTCAACAATTATTTGATATATATATTATACTAGTTGATAATGGATCACCTTATCAATGAAGTTGAATAATAATAACAATGGAAAAAGTTGATTTATATATTTTGTGTGAATTTTTATACCTACAAATTCTTCTATATTTCAGAAACAAGAAGAAACAATAAAAATATTATAAAAACCTACCCACCCAGTCGACTCGCGTGGACGCTCAGTGAATAGGATGGCCGAATGTTATGTATTTGTTACCCTTTAAGTAGATTAGATATACCAAACCATATTTTTGTTAGACACTGTATATAAGACAAAGAGGTATTACTTATATTCATTCACATAATCCATAAGTTGAATTATTAATAATCCTCTTTAGTTAATTAGACAATTAATTTCAGTAGCAAATAATATGAATTCATATTATATTTTGTTAAGTCAATAAGTCAGTGGAAAATATTTAGAATGTAATAAATGAGTTGTACCTTTATAAAAACAAGTATGACTAAGCGCATATAAGTTCGATAACAGAAAGAAATAATGTATTGGATATTTTTAAGCATTCATTCTATTGAGTTACGGCGAGAGGAACAGTGGTAGAATTAATAAATAGTGATTTTGAAGAAATAGTGTAAATATTTCAACCCCCGTGTAACATTGGTTACATCAAGTTTTCACTGTATACTTCCATTAGAATATTGTCTAAAATAGGGTTACTAATTTAACATTTCAACAAAAATGTTATCTAAATGCAATGTATATTGCATATTCATATTATTTTTTATTGCTAATGATATTATTTTTTAATTTAGAAAGATCTGATTTACTTGCTGAGGTGAATGTCTCTAGGGTTAAAGACCTATCACCAAAAGACCTCTCTATCAAATAGCCACTCAATTTAAAAAAAGAGCGACCCAGTTTAGAAGAAGTCGTCAGTTGCTGTTAAAACGGTATGCTGCTGAAACCTTTAAAAAATCTGAACTTTTTGAAAAATGTGTATCCATTATATTGTATCATATGTGTAATATTTGTTAGCACATGCTGTTATCAATAAATTATTCTTATCTTAAGTCTGAGAAGAAAATAAAGAAAATCACCTATACTATTTTATAAACAAAATCTTATATTAAATTTTTGAAACTATTGGTCGACATTCGTCTTTTAATAAACTATCCTGGTTAATAAAAACGGATAAAATCTTTAAACAGCTTTTTGAAACAACCTATCCTACTTTTAAGCCAAAATAAAATAACAGGTTGTTTCAAAAAGTGTTTAAACTTTGCGTGACTGTTTTTATTTGTTTATTTAAGAAAAAACAATATAGGCATATTAGAGATTTAATTACACTATCTATAAAATTAGTATCTGAAAGGTTTCCAAATTGTGGTGCAAAGTGTTGGTATGTAAGTAATTACAATTTCATGATGTTTAGAGTATTGAATTCTATGTTGTGTGTGTTCGAGTTTCTGTAGTTCTTATTCTTGTTTCTTAAATTTCTTGTGCTTCATCATGCTGACACTTTCTCTGATTTTATCATTTTAAATTTAATGTTAACTTCCATGCTACATACTTTCATACTATTCAATGTAATGTCATTTCATCACCTCGCATAATGTGATATTTTATTATTAATTACCTATTCCTTCAATTGTATCAATAACTGTAACTCGTACTAATGACCATATCTGTTCCATGCACGTTAAGCTGAATAAAAAAGGTTTGTAAAGTTCTGACATAATAAATGTATGTTAAGAACAATACAATTTGTTTCTTTTGAACAAGGAAAGAATATTTAAACACCAATTTTTTCAAAAAATCATTTTCATTTTGGAGACTGCCTAACTCCATTTCATCATAAATGATCGAAATTTAGATCTCAGCAGTATTTATTTACACTGTAACAATGTAGAATATATCGTCAATTTCTTTACAGAACACATTCTTCAATGTTGCAGACTATTCTGAAGTTTCAAAATAACTCTATTATTCAAACATAAAATGTTATTGTTTTACATTTTAATTCGTCCTATGAGTTTCTAATAATTAACTACACCCGCAATATTCTCACAAAAACGCGTGGTTGTTTATTTTGAGCTATTAATAGTTAGTTTTAACGTGAACAACGGCTTGGAGGACAATACGTTGTTTTAAATTGGAATTCTATTTGAATAATATTGTAAAAGCGGTATTACGAAACTAAACTGTTCTGATAGCTTTGAAATTACATAATCACGTATAACTTCATTTCGATGGGTAAGTTTGAGAACAAAAAGACACCGGACGCAGATGGAATGCATAATGAACTCATAAATTACGAGAGAATAAATCTACATAAATAACAAGAGTATTTACACAGCTTAAGAGCCGGACCATAGCATAAACAAATAAAGACATATATGTCCAGGGCCCGGATTTTTACAGCCAAGTCGAACCATCTAGATTGAAAAAAAATGTTAAAATAAAATATTTATTGAAATATTGAACACAAAGATGTTCGTGTCAGAAGAGGAGGCCGCCAAATATTTTTCAATTTTAATTGACTCTACCCCTGATATTAACACACGAAGGCCAGTAAATTGCATAATGTATGGGTAGATGGAAGACTAATAGAGATTTTTTGGATTTTTACTAATTCATTGGCGCACAGAAGAATCATTAGAAATGGAAGTTTTGAAAATCGTTAAAATATTACGTCTAGATATTTGCAACTGTAGAGGACAAAGCTGCGATAATACGGCAAATATGTCTGGAAAATAAAATGGACTCCAAAACCGCATTGAAAAACATAGTCAAACAGCCCTTAGTGCTTCGTTTTTATTGAATCTTATAGTAAATAGTACTAGTGAATCATGTGAAACGTGATAAACTGCGTTTCTATTAAAATACCTAGCACCGGTTAGGTAGACACATCCGAAATGGTTCTCCGAAACATTTTTACATAGCGCAGTTGATTTTGAAACTATGAATTGAAAAGTAATTCAGGGAGTTGGCTCATAGAGGGGGTTTTGGTTTTGAGGTGCCCATTCATAAAATCAATTCAAATTTTACTATAAATACGTTTCGCGCTAATCAAGAAAGACAACGTTTGTCTTTCTTGATTCGCGCGAAACGTACTTATAGTAAAATTTGAATTGATTTTATGAATGGGCACCTCAAAACCAAAACCCCCTCTATGAGCCAACTCCCTGAATTACTCTTCATTGAACAACTATAGCATAGCGTTATATATAAACAAGGCTGGAAATTAAGCAAATGTCACTGATTAGATAAAAATTTCTATAGCATGCAAAATGTTAAATACGATGAAAATAGATACTGAATGAATACCACAGTGAGTTGGAATCAAAATTATATATTATACGATCAGATAACAAAAATACAAAAGTATTTATTGTTTCCCAAAAATATTATAAACGAAGAAAAGATAATACTATCTATCAACCTTATTATTAGTACAACCTATTCTATAAATCAACTAATTAAAATTTTTAATCAAAAGTTCAACTCGTCTAATATACACTTGACGTGTATCAATGTCAAATAACGCAATTTTTCGTTCAAATTGTCTATTCAAAAATTTTCACTTGAAGTAAAATCTTATATGTGTAACGTTAATATGGTTTAGCTCAGATTATGATATAGATGCATCTATTTTCGAAATGTATTTAAAAAGGCCTGTTAACTCTCGAGAAATAAATTTAAACTGGAGTGGACTCACCAAATAGGACAGGAAAACTCGTACGTATTCTAAATGTATTTAGAATTCTGCAAAACTTTCTAAATCTATGATTTAGAAACTTGAACCACTTACACTTGATACAATGCAATTCTTCTACGAATTATGCACGCACTGGCTTTATAATGTATGGCTTTATGATCTGATTGTATAGTTATACAATTTCTGTTAAATTCTCAAAAAATTTGAGACAACTCTTATTACGTTGTTGTCTCGTGGGGGTTACAAATTCAACTGCCTAAACTTTGTTCATATAAATAAATCTCTTCTTCTGTGGTTACCAAAAATTCCTTTTTTTTAAAAAAAATACTAATTTATGTTTCCCTATAACAAAGAGAGATTTGAATTCTTTTATTACCATTGTAATTCTGATAGCAGAGACATCTGTATTTCAAAATTTCAAATATATTTTCCAAATCATAATATAATTCATCCATCATTAGATATATTCTGCAAAAATGTCATCAGAAATTAAATATCAAATTTGATTTGTATACCGAATCTTTCAAAATTATTGATTATACATATAATACAGTGTGTATCGAAAGTATTGCATGCACATATAAATAATTTTCGTTATTTTAATGTTTCTTTTAAGTTTTAAATAGAGCAACTGTATTAATATATACAGATATATATATATATATATATATATATATATACATATATATATATTTATATATATATATATATTTATATATGTTATATTCACAAAATCACATTAAACTTTTTAAAAACAATTTTTATTGAGTTACACAGTTTTATGTTATATAAAAAAGAATCAATAGGTTGAAATTATAATTGTAACTAACTATTTTACATAAAGTCAAAGAAATTATAGAATTTGTTAAATCAACGTCAGCGTTTATTTTCATGGAGAACTCGATGTAGCGTCGCTCCCATGAAAGTGCAGAAATCATTATTTTTCTGTAACATAATATTTGTGTTACTTAATGTGTTCATTTTATGAAAACGCAACGTAGCATCGTTCTCATGAAAATACGGAAATCGTAATCTGATGTTTGACATTGCGTAACATTACTTAAACATAAGCATTTTTTCCTATATAACAGCTCCCCCCTTAATTAAAATTGTTGTTTAATAAACAACAATTTTGAGAATAAAAACCAAAATACATAAAATATAAAATAGACGATACAATATATACAGAGATTTCAAGATTAAAATGAAAACACGCAAAATACAAAAAAATAAAAATATAAAGGTATACATTAAACCATGAAATTGTCAATTTTCGATTTCCACTTCCTCAGAGGCTTCGGTGTCGAGTTTGGGTCTTCTTTTTGGCAGAATGTTATGAATTTTCATAGAAACATCATTTGGTTGGTCCGGAACAGGCTTTCCTGGCGATTTGTTGAATTTAATATTTCTACACTTATAACAGGTGTAGAGGACGATCAAGGCAACGATGAGTGAGATCGTAGTATATGTGAACCAAGAAATATTTTTCTCAACAAACGGTTTGTTTATGAGTTCATCTAAACTTTTTGAGTATTGGTCCAGTTTGTGTTTTGTCACTTGCAGATCATTCAAGTTAATGTTATTAAGATCTAGTGGTTCTATTTTGGGTACTTCTACTTTGTTTGGAATGTCTAGACAACAGTTGTAATCAACCATTACGGGATGAAGTACATGAGGAATGTTTATAGTTTTTCTGGTACTAGCTTGTATTTTAGTAATGCCAACAAAAGCGGAACATCCTGAGTATAGCTGTAAAATAGAATTTTCATTTACGGTTAATGTTTTCGTTTTTGTGTCTGGAAAACTTATGGTCACGTGTACCGGTTCGGCAATCGACACTAGCCACACGTTTTCTTCGAATTTTTGCACATCATAACCTTGTCCGTTGACAACCGCACTTTTACAATTCGCAGAAAATGTCTTATATTGTCTTAACAAACGGGCTTCACATATCGCGTTATCGTCTATAGGGTACGCGTAAACATCGCGACACAACTTTTGATGCATAGATAACTGTTTACACTTTTGTAAATCGTGGATTGGAATGTAGGATGAAGAATCATCATCTCGCGCTAAATATTTTTGTGAAAATGATAAAATGTGGTGAAATCCAGTTCTATTATCGTAAATTGGTATTGGGTATAGGTGGAATAAAGTAAATACTTGTGGTTCAATCAAAGGTATTTTAAGAACGAAAACAAGATCTGAATTTGTTTGATATGCTTCGAGATCGATTATTTCCAAATACTGTGAAATTTCAGAATATTTTATTGGTAGCGGTAAACCTTTCCTTACTGTATTTTCTGATATTTTCTTAAGAGCAGTGATCAAATTTTCTGGTTCAATAATAGAAGTATGAATTATTTGAAGCTGTGCAAAAGTGATAGAGTTTAGAATATCATTAATAATATTTTCAAGATACGAATAACTCTCCATTAGTTGTTCGCAAATTTCAAAGGAATTTAATTTGGCTTCGATAAGCGCAATTTCGTTTGTTGATTGTTGAATGGTGGTTTCAATTTTTTCTATATCTGAATTAAATATTTTCTCATTTAATTTTAATTGTCCTATGGTACTGTTGAGATTTGTTATGACTGAGCTTGTGATTGACATTTGATTTTTTAATAAGTTTTCTATCTGGTTTTGATCAGTTTTTAATTTATTAACGCATCGAGATTTCCGGTTATTGATTTAAATATGGTGCTAATACCATTGATTAACCCTCGTTTTTGTATTTTAACATCGAAAGATATTTCACTAAATTTATCGCCAATAGATTATGTAATTTGTTGCAATAATGCCAAATGTGATTTTACTTCGGATCGGAAGGACTTCATACTGGAGTAGTTTGAAGTAAAGGTATTTTGAATTGTGTCAAGAATTCAATTATTTCTTTCAAAAGTTTGTTTAAAAGCTGATATATTTTTATGCACTAATAAAGTCCATTCGTCGTTCGAAACCATTATTTTGGTTTCGTCGTGGTAGTAGATTCCAACTATATTGTTTATGGGTTCGATTTTATATTGACATGTTGCTGTTCCGATCAGCAGCAGATACCTGAAAATAAGTTAATTTTCAACATGAGGTTTCATAAGATCGAAATTTATTTTTGATTTGTTATTTGTTTCTAAATGTAATACTGTTGCGGAATTTCTGTGTATCTCTAGTATTTCAAAAGGGCCATTAAACTTATTTTCTAACTTGTTTTTTATTTGAGTTTCTTTTACGTAAACTTTGTCACCTACTTCATAATTTGGTTTGTTTTCGGAGACATGTTTGTCAAATCGGTCTTTAGCTCTTTCTCTTTGCTTTATGGTTTTTTCTCTCGCTTTTTTATAATAATAGGATATGCGGTTATTTAGATCTCTAATATATTTAGTAATTAATTCTTGTTCATTGTATAATTTTTCGGGAGGTCTACTGGACGTGTGTCCAAATACAAGTTCGTATGGTGTGAATCCGTGTGTTTTGTTTATAGAGTTATTATAAGTGATAATAGCAAATGGTAAGAGACTGAAGGGGTGTTCATTGGGGTGGTCTGCTAAATTTATTCGAATCATTTCTAACAGAGTAGCATGTAATCTTTCTAGAGATCCGTTACTTTGCGGATGACCGACACTTGAATATGTTAACTTAATATCGAACATATTACAAAGGTCTTTCATTAACGCATTATTGAATTCGCGACCGGCATCGCAATGAATGCGGAGTGGTGCACCAAAATGCTGAAAATGAGCTAATAATGAAGTAACAACGGATTTGGCACTTTTATCTTCAAGCGGATATGCTTGAGAAAATTTTGTTAGTTCGTCTCTTATCGTAAGAGCGTAATTTCTTTGAGGTACCTCTAAAATATCAATATTAATACGTTCAAAAGGTGTTTTAGGCGTTTCAGTTATAACGAGGGGACTGTCCAAATTTTTGCGACATATTTTTGTCTCTTGGCATGCCCGGCACGACAATATAATTTTCGACATCTCGATTGAGGCCGGCCCAATTATATTTTTGTCGTATTCGCCTAATAGTTTCATTAATTCCGCGGTGAAGGTGGCTTTTGCCATTATGGAATTGATCTAAGATAATAGGTATTTGATTTTGTTCTGGCGCTTTAGTAATATTTTGATAAATAGTGAATTTTACGTCAACTTCCGAAAGTAGAAATGATAGTGTTTCTAATATTGGTAGGTCAGGATTATTTTCGATAAAATATTTTTCTGAAGGTTTAAATGAATCTCGATTTCTGTAAATTGCTGCAAACAAATATTCACTAATACTGTCTGGATCCCATGGTATAGCAATAATAAGGTATTTTCTATTTTTAACAGTTTTACGCCAAGTACATTAATTTTTGCGTAAGAAAAGTCGGGATTTTCCTCAAATATATCCTCAATTATTTTTTCATGAAAATCTTGTAGATTATTTTGTTTAAAAAAGGTTGAAATGTTTTTATTTTGTTTGTCTAGTAGATGGATATTGGAATATTCTATTTTAGAATAGTCGATCAGTGATTTTGTTTTGTAAAGTTCCTCAAAAGACAAAAATTCTTCTGCAGCAGCATCCCTGTCAATTTCAGGTTTATTTTCAGTTTGTTGGGATGACCCTGCTTCTTCAATAGCGGGACAAATTGGGTAAGGTGAATATTTGAAGTTCCCTAATTTTGAACGCAATGAATCAAAGTCATTTATGTGGTTAATTTTTATTCGAGAAAGGGCATCGGCATTTTTATTAGATTTGCCAGATTTGAATTCAATTTGATAGTCGTATTCCTCTAATTTGAGGCGCCATCGTGCTAGACGACTACCGGGGTCTTTTATAGAGAATAACCAAGTAAGTGGACGGTGGTCAGTTATAAGGGTAAATTTTCGACCATATAATTGGGGTCTAAAGTGTTTAACTGTCCACACAATTGCCAAAAGTTCTCTCTCTATTGTAGAGTATTTTGGTTCTGCTTTGCACAATGTCCTAGACGCATAGGCTATCGGTAAATCCTTACATATTGGGCCTTGTGACAAAACCGCACCGATTGCAAATGCGCTAGCATCGGTAGTTAAAAGAAATCGTTCTTCAAAGTTTGGGTATATCAATATCGGAGTAGAGGTAAGAGCATTTTTTAATTCTTGGAATGACTTTTGACATTCGGAGTCAAAATTAAATGGGACAACTTTTTGTAAAAGTTTTGTCATTGGTTTGGTTATTTTAGCGAAGTTCGGTATAAATCTTCTGTAGTAACCAGCGAGTCCCAAAAAGGATTTTATTTCCTTTTGGTTCGTAGGTTGAGGGAATTTTTGGACGCTTTCAATTTTTGCCGGAAACGGCTTAACGCCATCTTCCGTGATTAAATGTCCAAGGTAGGCGACTTCTTTTCTCAAGAATTCGCACTTGTCTGGCTGAAGTTTTAAGTTAGCTTTTTGAAGTCTCTTGAATACTTCTGTTAAGCGGGTAATATGTTCTTGAATTGTCGGTGAATAGACGATGATGTCGTCTATATAGACAAGACATCGCTCGTTTTGAATTCCAGCAAGGACATTGTCCATGACCCTATGGAAAGTTGAAGGTGCATTTTTTAGACCGTACGGCATTCTGAGGAATTCGAAATGTCCGTTTTCAACTGTGAAGGCGGTCTTTGGTATATCTTCAGGCATTATTTCAATTTGATGAAAGCCCGATGCAAGATCTAGTGTCGTGAAATATTGATACTTACCAAGCTGGTCCAATAAATCTCCAATGTTTGGTAACGGGTATTTGTCGTCTACAGTAACCTCATTCAGTTCTCTGTAGTCTACGACAACCCGCCATTTTTGTTTACCTGATGCGTCGAGCTTCTTGGGCACAACCACACGGGAGACGGGCATGGAGAATTGCTGGGTTGTATACTGTTTTGTGAAAGCATTTTATTGATCTGATCTTTCACCTCTTGTTTATGAATTTGGGGATAGCGATATGATTTTACATAAGTGGGCTTAGAATTTTGCGTATCTATAGAATGTTTTATTCCGTTGGTGAAAGTAAGTATGTCTCCTTCTTAATAAAAAATGTCAGAGAAATCGTGACAAAGTTGGGAAATTAAGTCTCGTTCTTCTTCATTAAGATGATCAAGTCTTAGTTGATTTTTTAATTCCGAAGTTCTATCGGTGCACATTTCTTGGGTAGTTAGTTGAATATTATTTACAGTATTTATTTCATATGGTTCTAGGTTATGTTTTGAAAATGTTACGGTTTTAGGTATACAATTAACATTTAATACTGAAACAAAAAATTCTCCTTTTTCATTTATTTTAACTAATGCGTTTGGTAGTTTAACATTCTCTACTTCTTGACCTACCAGTATAGCATCAGTATTAACTAAATCGCATTTTAGTTTAAGGATTTGCTCAGTCCTAGGTTCAATGGAAATTGTATTTTTGTAAATGTGTGGGAATTAGTTTTCAATTGAAATATTGGTAGTTTCGTTATCTGTAACTTTAAATAATGGTACAATTTTGAAATCAGTAATAAGTTGTTTATTTTTTAGATCAACTATGCAATTATAATGTTCTAAAAAAATCCATGCCTAATAATCCATCAAAATCAATATCTAAATTACAAATAAATACTCTGTGTGGATCGTTAGGTTTAAATGGAATAAGGGTTGATTCGTTAACTCTTATTTTTTGGTTCGTTATACCTTGAATAATTACATTTTTAGGGGATCGATTTCTATAATTTTCGCATGCTTTGGGCTTGAAAATTGATAATCCAGCACCTGTATCAATTAGAATTTTAGAAGTGTTTGTTCTGTCGTTAATATAATATAAGTTTTTAGAATTTACCGGTAAGGTATTTTTTACATGAACATCTGTTCGAGGCAGTCCGATTCTGGACTGTTCAAACTCATGGTTTGGATTTGTGAACTGAGGTCTGGGATCGACAAATTTGAAATTAGATTGTTTAGCGGAACTGGGGGTTTCGTTTGAAAAGGGCCTCGTCGAAAATCCTGATAATAATCATGATTTGGATTTAGGAGGTTATCAGAATCAAAATTATAAACATTTTCATTATCATAATTAAAATTGTCTTGTTCGATATAGTTATAATCGAAAGTTTCGTCTTCATTCGTATTGCAAACTGGTACACCATTATCAGAGTTAGGATCACTATCAGCAGTATAATAGTTTTCCTCTATTCCACTATTAACAGTATAATAGTCAGGAGCACTGGGGTTAATTTCTTGGTAATATTCTTGATAATCAAGTTAATTATCGGAATATTGTTCTTGATTTTCATAATAATTTTGACTATCATCTGTATAATAGTCATAACTGTTATGAGAGTGTTTGTTAAAATCATGATTTCGATTGAAATGAAAAGTTCTTTGTTGATTAAAATTTGTGCTGGGTCGATTTCCCGGTGGTCCTTGAGGTCTGAAACTTGGATTTGGTCTAATTACAGATGGGCGATTTTGATTTTGTTGGTTATTTTGAAATTGTGGCCTTTGTTGAAAATTTTGGCCTGTTTGATTATGTGAATTAGGGGTTTGGTATGGTCTAAAGGAACCCTGAGCTAAATTTTGAGGTTGTCTTTGACGTGTGAGACACTCATTTATAGTATGTCCTATTCTATGACAAAAATTACATTGTTTTGGTGAATTTTGGTTAAATCTACGAGTAGGTATATTATTCGTATTACGATTAGTCTGAGGTTTGTGGTTTTCATAGTAAGTTAATTGAAGTTCCCTTCTGATTCGTGAAATAGCTGATAAAATACTTATTGGGTTACTAGCTCTAACAATTTGACCAATTTTTGGATCTAGACCGGTTAATAAAGTATTTAAAGTTAATGGTTCTATAAGACGTGTTTGTGCTACTTTTTGATCTGTTGTTAAATGCTGTTGTTTACTTATAGCTGAATACATTTTTGCTTCCAGAGTTTGTAATCTCGAAACAAAAATTAAAGGCGATTCGTTTGGTAGTTGCTTCATTCTTTGAAGGTCTTGAATTAATGAATTTAAGTCGCGAGAATCTCCAAAGTGAGTATTTAATAATGTTTTAATTTCTTCCCAATTTGAAGGGTCGCGTGAATTAACTAATTCAGCGGCACTCCTTTAAGTTTGTTTTTTATATGAAGAGTTAAAAGTACTTTTTGGTGGTTGCCGGCCATTCTGTAAACTGTTTTACAAGCATTTATAAAAGTATTTAAGAAAATTTGATTACCGTCATATTCCGGAATTATTGAAAATATTTCGGATAATCTGTAAGGTTCAAGATTTGACGCTTGATCGGTTTGAGCACCTGGAGTATTAGCATTGGCATTAGTGTTTGCTGCACTACGTGTTTCAGGCATTTTGCTTTATATCAAAATGATTGTATTCAAAATAAAAGTGAATTATGACAATAGAACTTGGTAAAAATAAAAAATAAATTGCAAAATATTAAATAAGACTAAAACGAGATGATTCTTACGTAAATGTTTTCATTCCTTCCTTGGCAGCTGAAATCCTTATCCGTGAGCTTTGCTACACCTGGTTAGCAGTTTGCGTGTTCCTGGTGCCGGACAGACCGTCTGCTTCTTGAAGATCTGGAGCTGGTACTTGAAAATTCCTTAAAGGTTTAGGAACCACCACACTTAGTTAGGCAATCCTTGTTCTAAATGTGTTTAGGAATCCTACTGACTGCGCCACTGTTATATTCACAAAATCACATTAAACTTTTTAAAAACAATTTTTATTGAGTTACACAGTTTTATGTTATATAAAAAAGAATTAATAGGTTGAAATTATAATTGTAACTAACTATTTTACATAAAGTCAAAGAATTTATAGAATTTGTTAAATCAACGTCAGCGTTTATTTTCATGGAGAACTCGATCTAGCGTCGCTCCCATGAAAGTGCAGAAATCATTATTTTTCTGTAACATAATATTTGTGTTACTTAATGTGTTTATTTTATAAAAACGCAACGTAGCATCGTTCTCATGAAAATACGGAAATCGTAATCTGATGTTTGACATTGCGTAACATTACTTAAACATAAGCATTTTTTCCTATATAACATATATATATATATATATATATATATATATAACCTTTGGAGCGGGAGGTGATTTTGGAATCAGGGAACACCAAAACGAAAAAGTGCTACATTGAAATTTTTCCGATGTAGCGTCACGCTACTCTCTACAATAGCCCTATTTAATTCTGAAATAAGCCTAAAATTCAAATATAGGAAGACGTATTTCCACTTTTGATGCATCTCTTTCGAAAATTTAATATTACAACGAAGCTCAAAACGCTCACTTCCATCGAGCATAATACGGCCTAACAAAAGGTTTTAAAGGAGGATTGATCATAAGTATAGTAAGAAGACTCGAAAACATTTGGGTGATAGAAAGATAGCGAGAAACATGCTGATAAAATTCCACTGAGAATTATCTGTTAAGTGTATTACATTTTTATATTGAATCATCCAATAGCATTATTAATAATTTGGTTGATATTTGAGCTTCAATTAATATAAATTTCAAACGAATTACTAAAATTGTATGGAAGTATAATCTACCAATATTGTATACTGAATATTTCCGAAATGAGATTATAAATCTCAATTATTTTCAACCCTTTTTGGGTCATAATCTTTGTAATTACCCCTTTTAATGTTACTCTAATTTATATAGCGTTGCTGTGTACTGTCGACTTTTACCGTTATAAATGATAATTTTGCCAGTCATTGTGCTTCGGAAGCTATAAATTCGCGGGAAAAAGGGAAAATATATTTTGGACTGGGATATTTTGCAGTTCATTGTTATCAGATAGAGTATATCCCTCTACGTATTGAATTTCATTAGCGCTCTATCAGGAAAGTGAGCAGGTGAACGAAAATAATATTTATTAAAATCAAAATACACAACACAATCGTTCAATTGACATTGAAGTCACTGATTTATTCAGTTTTCAGTGCCCTCAAAATATTGATAACTCCAAACAAATTATTACCTACCATTTTATTTGTTTTAATTTTATGAATTGGTAAACAATACAAGGTTTCCACGCTATAATCAATAAACATTTCATGAAACTATAAATACATTAATACACTTCTTGGAATACAGTTTATGTGTTAACACCCCATTAATAATTACAAAATGAAAATAAAACTGAGCCAAACTATTTAGTCCTAGAAGAGAATAATCAGTGATAAATTCACTAAAAAATGGTTTCATTTATACATATCTAACAAGTGTATACGAAGCAATTATTAAAAACAGAATTAGACAAGGAACATAATCAAACTTATGAGACTATCAAAGCGAATTTATAGATAACTAAAACTTAGACACATCATAGGGTAAAAGAGCCTATTATAAGGTAGTGCCTAATATGAGATATGCTGCTTTTTTCAAATTCTCACGCGTTTTTGTAAGTTGGCTGCCGTTATACGCTCAACGCTTACTGTTGATGACCAAAGTAGTATGCATCAGAGGCTAGGGACACTGCAGACTGTGCCATCTATAGAGTCTGTCGAGTAACTAAAATCGGTATGGAGGTATCGATAGAGACATCGTCATTGCCTCTGCCTACTTCGCTGGAGACGGACGGATGACACCGCCAGAAGAAGTACAAGAGCTAGTGAGACACTGCAATAGCAGACGGCTGTCAATTATAATTGATTGTTATGCCAACGCACACAATACCGTCTGGGAAAGCAATAACAACAACGCAAAATGTGAGTGTTTATTAAAATATCTCTTAGCAAATAACCTTAAACGTGGGGACAACCCAAACTTTCGTCACAAGAGCAAGAGAAGAGGTCCTGGACGTAACAATTGTTAATATTGCTGCTAGCAAAAATGTAAAAGATTGGAGGGTGATGAGCGAGCCATCACTTTCCGACCATAGGATCATCGAATATAAGATAGAGGGAGAGAGTACCTACATCGATTCCTACAATCTGAAATCCTAGAAATACTGATTAGTCTCTTTACAAGACCAATCTAAAGGACAATTTGGAACATGTCGAAGTGAATGGAGTAAATCACCCGCACTACGACATGGAACAGATCAGTGAGGCAGTAATGGAAGCTTTCCGTTCCAGTTGCTCACTCTTAAAAGATCGTTCAGAAAAGGATGCTCCTTGGTGGAATAAGAACCTGTCAAACCTCAGAAAAGAGGTCCGTCGGCTCTTTAATAGAGCCAAACGTGATGGTAATTGGCAGAGGTACACTGAGAAGCTTACTCAGTACAATAAAGAGATTAGGAAGGCCAAAAGGCATAATTTTCAAGCAATTTGCGAAAATATCACTTCCACTCACACAGCGGCCAGACTACAAAAGGTCATGGCAAATGGGGGAACTAACCCCATAATGTCGCTGAAAAAGCCAGACGGATCATACCTGGAAGGTGAAGAGGAGCGATCGATTCTTCTTCACTATTAATATGAGATAATATCTCATATTGAGAATCCTCATTGTCTCAAACTAGGATACCTTTTACTGAAACGTCAAAAATGGCCTCCACGAAACAAATTGTCACAACAATTTAAATTTTAAATTTAGCCATACTCAATTGTTACCATTGAAACTGTAATTCATTTCCTATGAATCAATGAAAATATTTCGGTTTACACCGGGGGGGGGGTCGGGGTGTATTTGTGTATTTGTGATGGGGGGTATGCATCCTAGAACACGTAATCCTCCCCTACCAATATTATTTATTATTATTATTATTACACAGTGATTACGAGCCAAACCAAAGCTTATACGGCACAATTACAAAATCAAATTACATATGTACTAATAGGTTATCAGAACT
This sequence comes from Galeruca laticollis, assembly GCA_963921935.1. NCBI lineage: Eukaryota > Metazoa > Arthropoda > Insecta > Coleoptera > Chrysomelidae > Galeruca > Galeruca laticollis. The sequence goes on along the minus strand of OY998176.1, from coordinate 144,824,197 downwards.
AATTTTAAAAACTTAGCTTGAGATAAATTGAGATTTAAAGAGATAGTAGCACTATAGAACTATAAAACGCTCATCAAGTACAACACCAGATCAAGAACGCCTGTCCAGCCCATTCTTGAAGCTATTCAGAGAAGAAGCTGATACGATGTCACTACTTAAATTGTTCCATTTATCGAATACTCTATTTACTAGAAAGTTTTGTCCAACACTAGATCTAAAAGATTCTTTTTTCAATTTACAATTGTGACCTCTTAACCTGTTAGCTTCATTTAATGTTAAACAGTTAGAAGTGTCCCCAAAGTTATCTCTTAGAATCCTAAACGTTGTAATGACATCACCCCTCTCTTCTCTTAGATAGTGTTGTCAGCCCGAGCCTGCTTAGTCTTATTTCATAGTTTAAGTGAGAGAAATTTAGTGGCAATTTTGTAGCTCTACGTTGAACTCCCTCTATACGGTTTATATCACGTCTGAGGTGCGGAGACCAAACGGAGATAGCAAATTCTGAGGTCGGACGTAATTTTTGTATAGCGTCAAGAACAAGTCTAGACTCATTCTTGGAAATGCCTTAGATCTCAAGTCCAGAGCTGAGTTTGCACTGTTAACCGCTTTTGCAGTCTGCGAGGATCAACCCAGATCTGTATTAACTATGACACCCAAATCACTGTCTTTCGGAACTGAGTTTATAGGCTCAGATTCAAGATAATATGTGACACATGAATTGTTGTAACCGCCCTGCAAAACACAACACTTGTTAAAGTTTACTAGTATGATCCACTCCTTGCACCATTTTAATAATTCATCCAGGTCTTGTTGAATAGTTTTGAATATCAGGACAATGGTAAAACGTCATGTCATCGACAAACGATTTGTTTTTGCATTTAAACTTAGCAGTTAAGACAGAAGCGTATACCAGGCAAAGGATAGGACCCAAAATGGAACCTTGAGTTACCCCACTGCGCACTTCACGGGATTTACTTAAGTTTTCCTCATATTGTACTTGGAAAATTCGACCTAATGAAAAAATGTTCAGCCATGCCGACAGCTCACCAAGCACTCCGAAATATTCCAATTTCGCTAGTAGTTTTGTAATGGATATCTTATCGAAGGCTCGAGACAAATCTATGTATACCACATCCACAGGTTCGTAATGATATAAATATAATGTCCAGTCGTTAAGAGCAGTTAGAAGATTACTGGTTACTGATCAATTAAGTATAAAACCATGCTGGGAATCTGGAATGATTTTATTGTCTAACAAAAATGGAACAAGTTCGTTAACGATTCATCTCTCCATAATTTTAACTGAGGTTGGTGGAACCATTATAGGCCGATAATTCGTCGAAAGCATTTTATTTCCATTTTTATAGATGGGCGTAACTATTCCTGATTTCCATGAGGCTGAAATGGAATTTTCTTTTAGTGATCTGGGGACATAAGGTTGGATAGTGGGACTGCTAGATTGTCTGCGGAATTTTTATACAATGTAGAGGATATTTTCTCAATTCCAGGAGTAGCTGCGATTTTCAGATTCTTTAATACTTCTTTATCTGTTTCCACTGTGATATTAACCGTATTTAGTGAGCTCATATTTCTAGTAGCTAGTGGCATTACAGTAGTTGTTAATGCATTTGCAAAAGTTTCGGCAAAAATTTCGCATACTTCTTCCTTGTTGCAAATGTCTCCGTTTGGTTTTTCTAATAACGGTACACCAGTTTTAGAGGAGAACTTGGATCTAACATATTTATAAAAAACTTTTGGACCTCTGTGGTTATTCGATTCTCGTAATTGCTTCGTGCTAATCTCAACTTCTGTGTGGGTCTGTTTGCATAATGCCTGTGCAAACAAATGTCTTCTTCGGATGGATTTTTCCTAACTCTTGTCCACAAGCATTGTTTTTCTTTACTCATTTGCGTTAAGTGATTATCAATCCATGAACATCTAGGGTTAGTTTTCACTGTATAAGTTTTGGAACATTCTTCTATCCCCTTATATATAATTTCTTTATATTTTTCCCACACAAATCCACAGGTGTGACCATCTAGTACCAGCCAATCTGTTTGATTGAAATAGTTATTTAATTTTTGATAATCGGTTTTAGTGAAGAATTTTTCTATTTTTTCACTGATATTACTAGATATATCCAGCTGGACTTTAGTATGAAGAACAACATAATCTGAGATACCAATTAGTGGCAGATAGAAAATGTCGGAAATCAGCTCCTCTTCATTAGAGGTTACATGGTCTAATACTGAGGATTCATTACCTTGACGAAACCTTGTCGGCTCATTTATAAATTGTTTCAGATTAGTTTGAAAAAATAAGTTATAAAAAGGGACACGAGGATTATTGCCATCAAGTGGTGAAAGAATAGACCATAGCATATCTTTAAAATTAAAATCGCCAAGAATGATAAGATTTTCTTTATTTTTACTACATTCTTCAATATACTCACACATGGAGATTGTAAGATCATATGACAGAAGATGTCTATATATAATAAATATATGCAGAATGACTAAGTTAGGAAAGACAATTTTAAACAAAAGAGATTCGATTCCCTCCAGATCATGTGGAATCGACTTAATTAAACAATTTTGAAAGAACTCTTTATGGAAGAAAACGCAAACACCTTCTCCAATTTTATGTGATCTATCCTTACGGTATAAGTTACACCCATTGGGGTTAATAAGAGAGCTAGGTATTCTAGGGGATAACAAGGATTCTGGTTATCCCCTACTATGTCAAGATATTAAAATAGTGAAAATATTAACGCACACAATAAATTAACAGTAACCACTTCATTTTGACTTGATGTTTTGATGCTTTTCTTATGGTTGTTGGATATGGCGTAGGGCAAAGGTGAATTTGATGGAGAGCTATAGTTTGCATGGGATAATGCCGCAAAATCACCTAACACTTTAAAAGAAATTCATCAATTCTAGAACTGATTATGACATATATATTTTCTAAACAAAATGGTAACCGTGTTCCTTGAGAACAACCAACCACTTTCATGGCTATAGGATTTATTGATCTTATTTTTGATTCACACCATTCCCTCAGACATTCAATTAAGAAGAGTAATATGTAGGATGTGGACGGGTTTTGGTCTTCTTGGGCCTCGTCAGCAACACTGTATTATGCTATCTTGTTCAAAGTCTCTGAACTGAATAAAAGACGTTATGTTTTAGTGCCTATCACTACTATAGAACCAAAAATATACTAACCACCCTCTCTTTTTTAACTTACGGTTTTATGAAATTACATTGAAAATGGGAGCAAAATCATGTGTCATACTTATAAATTACAAACGAAACATTAAATATGACAATGAAATCCCAAAACAATGGAAGATAAATTTTTTTCAGATTATTGCTCCAATTCAGCTATTAGGAATTCGAATCAATAGAATATAAAAATAAATATCTTATAATAGATGAAAAATAAAAAATGTATAAATATTCCCTGAACAATAATTACTTGTCTCATCCATAAAAATAACACTGAAAATCCATTCCAATCCATTAAGCTTATCATCCATCTTATATAGACACCGTTGTAACAGAAGTTTCGCATTAATGCCAAAAAAATATGATATTCCTTATGTTAAACTTTCCATTCACACGAGTTTATATTTCAAATGAAACGATACAAAAAAATATCTTTTTATCTCATTCTCTTCCATCTTCCAAATTGCTGTATTTGGCTGAATGAGATTTAAACAAGAAATCTCATCCAATCATATTAAAAGCCGAAAAGTACCCTGTAACAGACATTCGTTTTTCGCAGCCGATACACACTTGAGCCTCAGCTTAGCACCCGCAAAAGTAATTGTCACACAATCTCCTACACTGTAATAAATCAGTCCAATGATTAACTCCATTTATTTCATATTCAGACATTCATGCTTTGAAAATGTATCAAATTATTATAATATCCGGTAGTTGAAGCACAAACCTTCTAAATTATATTTCAATATGTTCTAAGATAAATCATGGAGAAACAAGTTTAGAAGCTCGACAGTTTGGCGTATACGAAGACTTCTAAACAGTAATTTCAGTTTAATGAACAATAAAATTACGATTTTTATCTAATAATTAGTACACTAACAAAGCAATGAAACATAAACACTTTCTATCTAAGATAAATTTGGCCTGAAAATGCTAGTTACAAGATTTTTTTAAACATCAACTTTATGTAGAGAACTCAATTAATGTTGTTTGTCGATGTCTCTTTTTAACATTTGACTGGTATGGTAGGGTCTCGAGCACGGACTTAGGATCCATGGACTTCCAATAGTATATGTTTCCCATACATCCGAAATGACCCCTCTTTTTGCCTACACATGGCCGCCATGTTGTGCTAATTTTAAGTTGGTATTACGAAGCTACAGTTCATATGCGTTTTCTTCATATTGAGGTTTGAACGTTAGTTGGTTGCAAGAAATAATTGACAGCATAATAGAATTAATTAACCAATTAGAATTTAGCTGGATGAACTGACGCGACATTTTCGTTCTGTCAATTTCTGTTTCCTTTGTTCCATTGTTGCAATGCGATTTGACTGATTTTTGACAGCGTCAGGAGTGGCATCAGGTCACATTTCGCAATTTTCGCATTGTATTTTATTGAGTTAAGCGCAAGTTTGATATTTGTGTGTTAACTTTTGGAATATATTCGTGTTTATTAGAAATTAATAGTGGTTAATTACATTTTATAAGTAGTGTTATTTTAGTAAGGTACTTAATAGTATAGTGTTATTTGTAAGATCTAGAACTCTAGGAGACTAGCTACAAACTGATAAAATGCGTTCCTGTTTTGTACGAGGTTGCTCTAACGCTACTTACATTTCTCGTTTGAAAGAGGGTGTAACATTCCATAAGTAAGTTATTTGATTTTTTTTGTATGTAAGTTAATTTACATTTTCCTTTTTCTCCAATTTGTAGATTTCCCAGTGACAATACGCTTAAAAGGTCCTGGTTGGTAGCACTTGGAAAATATGCAGCTTATAATATTGCCTATGAAAGGGTGTGCTCCGAACATTTTGGACAAACCAATTTTGAAGTGGCAGGCGAACGGAAACGTTTAAGAATAGGGTCAATTAAAACCCTAAAACTTCCTCAATGTTTTGAAGTAGATCACATGGAGAAAAGTTTATTACCTAGCTCACCTCCACCTACATGGTATGTTAATTTTCACTTAGTACTCACAAAGAATCAAAAAATATTTTTTAATCGTAGCAGTAAGCTGGAAAGTGTTGATTCACCTCAAAGTAGTTCACCAAAATCGCCGACAAAACTTTCTCCAATAAAACGGAGTGATTCAGACTCGTCTCCATCTGCTCATTCTTCTGATATAGTACGGATGATACAATTCTTTCATCCGTATAGGTAAGTTTAATATCAAATTTTCTGTAAAATCGAAATGTAATATGTATTCTATTTATATAAATTTTACGTAGCATTTATATAATACCTTATTACCAAAGTTCAACTAGTCTAAAGAAATGTTCTATTTTCAGCAAACCTTCCACAGAAGATACCAATGTAAAATTGAGAGAGAAGATTCGCTTTTTGAAGAGACAATCAAGAGTATGCAGAAACAAACTAAAAATTTGCAGAAAAACAAGCAGGAGGCGAAAATTACGATTTTAATCGTACAAATTATGAAGCAGTGTGCCTTTCCTTGGAATCAATTGACTGAGATGGTGTCCATATTTTACGATATAATGAACACTATAATAAATTGCTTTGTTACGCTGAAAAAGGTTTGCAAGAAGAGGTTTCCATGTTGGTATACTCCGGAGTTGAAGAGGCGTTTGTGCGAGAAAGAAGTGGCTCACAAAATTACTAGGTGTCCTGTAAACTAAATGGAATTTAGTAGATTAAGGGCTCAGTGTAAACTTTTATCACGAGAGTGCTACCGAAATTATGTAAAATATACTGAAATTGTGTTACAGATAATGTTAAGTATTTTGGAAGTGTGTAAACAGTAGGAGGGTGAATAACACTATACCTTCTGTAATGACTCTTGGGGACCTTACTGCTGGTAACGGGAATAATATTGCAAATCTATTTGCTAAACATTTCTCATCAGTTTATTCAAATCAACCTCTGGCTTCGAACATCTATGCAAAGTTATCTAAACTTGATATTAAAAAACGCCCCGGTCCTAAAGGAATACCTTCCATTCTTAGGGAATTTAGCTTCCTTTTATCTCGTCCGCTCTTTCATATATAAGTCTCTTGTTACAGGCGAATTTGCAGATCATTGGAAAACTACGTCACTTCAGTGTATAAATTGGGTAGAAAATCAGACATCTCAAACTATCATCCTATATCAATCCTAAGCATAATTCCCAAAGTCTTTGATAGTATTATTTTAGATTATCTCACCTATGACTGTTCGAGTATTATGACATCACAACAATTTGGCTTCACTCCTAAAAGGTCTGCAGAATTGGGATTACTCACATATGTTGACTTTTTGTCTGATGGTTTGGAAGGGGGTCTGCAGATTGATTCTGTGTACACTGATTTCTCTAAAGCTTTTGACAGGGTTAATCATGAGCTCTTGCTACATAAACTTTTTCTTTATTGTGTTGAAAGTCTTGTATTACAATGGCTAAGTGATTATCTTACGAATAGTTTACAAATGGTCAGAGTTACTCATGAATATTCTCATACTTTTCCAGTAACCTCTGGAGTTCCCCAAGGGTCTCATTTAGGACCATTATTATTTAACATATTTATTAATGATATAATGCATTGTTTTCAAGGTAGCAAAGCCTTGTAATTTATTGATGACCACCTGACATGTTTTAGTGTGATTACTGGCACGGATGATGCTCTAATATCACAATCTGATTTAGATACTCTATCAAATGGGTGTACACTTAATGGTGTGAATCTAAACGCATCCAAATGTCATGTAATGCGTTTTCATGGAATACACCATCCAATAGCTTTTGATTACAATATTACTAATGAAACTCTAAAATGTGCTTCTTAAACTAAAGGCTTGGGTGTTATATTAGACTCCACACTTAATTATAAGTCTCATGTTACCGCTTTTGTTCAAAAATCTATGATGATGTTGGGTTTTATGAAGATAACCACTTCTGATTTCACTAACATCACTGCTATTAGATCTCTATACCAGTATGGTCTCCTCATTATATTACATGAAGCTGTTCAGCACAATTTTTTAGGATACATTGCTTTTAAGATGCACATTTACCTTTGTTGTGATTTCTTAGAACGTTTTTAAACATTCCTACTCTGGAGGTTCGCTGAAGGCAGAGGGATCTGATACAGCTGTTCAACATAGTAAATGGTGTTTTTAAATGAAACTCACGGTCTCCAGTTAATTCCACAATATAATAAAAGTTATTGAAAATTCTAAAAACTTGACAATTGTTTCGATAAATCAATATCATCGTCAGAATGACAGAAGTAACATTTCATTTTATGCCTACCTGATGTTTAGTAGTTATTTTTGGCTAGACAAAGAAGTAACCTAACTTGTGATTGGCTTAATATATGTTTATAGAAGAAAGAAGAAGATGTGATATTACAAATATTGAAGCTTAGATATTATTAGCCCTATGGTGATATCCTGGATATCATTTTTCCAATTAAGATCAGTATAACTGTGCAATGATATAGAAAACCAGGAAAACTATATCTGCTGATCATTACAATTATCACTTAAGAAGACAGTTTATTAGTGGAGAACTCCCTAGATTTAACTGTTCATTGACAACTTCATATTGTGGGTTTCTTAAATGTCTTCTAATTTCCAGTTCTTCAAGGAAATCCAGTTCTTGTTTCTTTTTACAAATATGCAGCACTTCTAGTTCTGTGTCAGGTGTCAATGAATTATTGGTGTCAAGTAGATGTTTTGCGTAGTGGGATTTATCTGGTTGTTTTAATGTGTATGCTCGTAAGTGCTCACTGTATCGTATTTCAAAACTCCTAAGGGTCTGACCCAAATAGACAGCATTACATTCTGGACATTTGAGTTTATATATACCTGACTTCTTTAATAGTGGTATTTTTGTTTTTACATTTAACAATTTTGTACTAACGTTACTTTCTGTTTTAAAAGAAATTGTTGTATTCGTTGCTGAAGATATTACCTTTCAAATATTATTAGAAATATTTCCTGCACATGTGATGGTTTTATAAGTTTTAATTTCATCAGCTTGTTTAGGATATATTAGTTGTAATGCCACTTTTTCTTCTTTTTTACTAATTATCTTATTTATCATATCTAATGGATAACCGTTGGATGTTGCTATTTGTCTAATTGTATTAATCTCTCTATCAAAATTACATTTGTTCATAGGAACTGAAAAAGCTGTATGTATCATTGAATTATATGCTGCTAGTCTGTGTGAAATAGGGTGGTTAGAATTGAATGGAATCGTCACATCAGTCTGTGTTGGTTTTCGGTAAATTGAATAATCAAGTACATTATTGTCTTTGAATTTTTAAATCAAGAAAATTGATGTGTAAATTATTGATGTGGTTGGAAAATACATCTAATTGTCGTTCACTACCCATAAAACAAGCTAATATGTCATCTACATATCTATACCAAAATAAAATATTTTTCGAAATATTACTTTCAAAGATCTTTCTTTCTAAATTGTCCATAAAACTGTTTGCTAAAATAGGTGATATAGGGCTTCCCATTGGTAAACCTTCATTTTGAATGTATATCTTATTGTCAAAAGTGAAATAATCCTGATTAATGCATACATCAAATAAATTAAGTATATCTGATATTATTCCTGGATTAATATTTTTATCTTCTAGTAATTTTCTTACAAGTATTAGACATTCTTTAGGAGGAATTTTAGTAAACATATTAGTTACATCGAACTAAATGAGTTTATAGTTACCTTGCAAGTGGATTGCTTTCAACTTTTTGATTAGTTCTATTGAATTTCTAATTGAGTACTGAGATTCATATCCGTAAGTATTGAGTATATTGTTGAGCTTCTTTGCCAATATATTATTAGGAGCATTAACATAAGAGACTACAGGTCTAATTGGTTTCGTTATTTTATGTAATTTAGCGGTTCCATATAATTGTGAACAATGAGGATTCTTATGTATGATATACCTTTTTTCGTAATCACTTAAAATATAATTTGAATTATCAACAATATCCCTTACATTATTAGAAAACTTTTTTGTTGGGTCTGTTTTAAGAACTTTTACATCGCTGGATTCTATAAAGTTATATACTTTGGAATTGTAATTTTCTGTCGTCAAAATGACAGTTGTGTTCCCCTTATCAGATTTTGTAACTGTTAGGTTATTATCCTGTATCTTCTTTTTCATTGCATTTGAAACTGTAATGTCATTTTTTGTTTGACGTTTAGCTTTTGAAGGTTCAATATTTTTGATTAAATTGGCAATTGTTAATTTCTCATAAAGAAAATTATTTGAATTAGATTTTAAAGCTATTTCTGACTCTGTAGCTATAATTTGTTTAATATTATTCGTAAATTTTGGTGGTATGCTGTACTTTAAACCTTTATTTAAAAATTCGATTTCACTATCTGTAAAATTAGTGTCTGAAAGGATTTCAAATCGTGGTGCAAAATGTGTTGGTATGTAGGTACTTACAGCATCATGATGTTTTGAGTATTGAATTGTATGTTGTGTGTGTTCAAGATTCTGTAGCTTCTTTTCTTGAAATTTCATATGCCTCATCGTGCTGACATTTTCTCTAATTTAGTCATCCAAACAGTTAAATTCTACTGGATGTAATTGGAATGTGAGTTCTGAATGTACAACTTTTATGTAGTTGTCTAAGGAGTCTCTAACTTTGAACCATTTCTTACATTCTGATTTTATCCAAACTCGTTAAGCATATTTTATAGCCTTTTGTGCTTGTGGTGTTTTATTGTGACATTTTATATTCACATAATTTGGTATTAACTTTTTCCTAAGGCATTCTTGGTTAAACCAAATGTTTTGTGATGCTTTGTAACGTTTTTGTAGTAACAACGAATACAACAATTTCTTTTAAAACAGAAAGTAACGTTAGTACAAAATTGTTAAATGTAAAATCAGAAATACCACTATTAAAGAAGTCAGGTATATATAAACTCAAATGTCCAGAATGTAATGCTGTCTATTTGGGTCAGACCCTTAGGAATTTTGCAATACGATACAGTGAGCACTTACGAGCATACAGATTTAAACATCCAGATAAATCCCACTACGCAAAACATCTACTTGACACCGATCATTCATTGACACCTAACACAGAACTAGAAGTGCTGCATATTTGTGAAAAGAAACAAGAACTGGATTTCTTGAAGAACTGGAAATTAGAAGACATTTAAGAAACCCACAATATGAAGTTGTCAATGAACAGTTAAATCTAGGAAGTTCTCCGCTAATAAACTGTCTTCTTAAGTGATAATTGTGAAGATCAGCAGATATAGTTTTCCTGGTTTTCTATATCATTGCATAGTTATACTGATCTTAATTGGAAAAATGATATCCAGGATATCACCATAGGGCTAATAATATCTAAGCTTCAATATTTGTAATATCACATCTTCTTCTTTTTTCTATAAACATATATTAAGCCAATCACAAGTTAGGTTACTTCTTGGTCTAGCCAAAAATAACTACTAAACATCAGGTAGGCATAAAATGAAATGTAACTTCTGTCATTCTGACGATGATATTGATTTATCGAAACAATTGTCAATTTTTTAGAATTTTCAATAACTTTTATTATATTGTGGAATTAACTAGAGACCGTGAGTTTCATTTAAAAACACTAATATGAGCATATTCCACGAAGTAAGGGTCGAGACAGTCAATTTCATAGTAAATAGTATTTGTGATACTCCCAAGCTTATCTCTAAAATATATTTAGTTATCCCTTCTCGTCTTTCTAGGCAGGTACAATTTTTTCATGTCGCATTTCATAGGTACAACTATGCAATGAATAGTTTTCTACCTAGGACACTTAGATTAGCAAATTCTGTCGATGGAATTTTAATTTTTGATGTGTCCACTTTCAAGTTTAAAAAACATTTGCTGGAGCTTCCACTTTAGAGCGTACATCTTTTATTGCTGGTTTGATATGTTATCACTCCTCTTACTTTATTTGCTTTTTTCTTGTGATTTATACTATACTTTAGGTTTTTCCTTTTGTTTTATAGATAAGTTTAATGCATGTGCCTATTGTTCTATCTTGTTCTAGTTATATATATTTTTCTTTTTTTGTTATTGTAGCATTTTTTTATATTTCCATATTGTATTAATGTGAATTGGGCTTGGCCGTGATTAAATTAATTATTTCCTGATTAATTGAATTTGAATAAGAATATATAATAATATAATTTATAGATAAACATTTCTTAAAATTCATGAAAATGTTTTCCATAATCGCATCTACACAATACGCAGTAGCTAGTATAAATAATAAAGTAGGTATACTTTTTTCTCTCACCGTTTCGTATTTTCCTATCTTATAAATGGTTTCTGATTTATTGTCTAAACCGGTCCTGAACGAATCACGTGACTCAGGCCGGCCAACTTAAAATTAGTCCAACATGGCGACCACCGTAGAGGAGTCAAACCGAATATACAATTAGTAGTCCATGGATCCTAAGTCCGTGGTCTCGAGTAACCCCAAGCATTTAGAATCGTTAATTTTTCACTCTTTGGTAACATCGTCTTGCGCGTTTCAGTAGCCGCCATCAGTAACTTGCTTTATTTGATGCTTGAGAGCGGTACCGGTCGCATTTCAGGAACACCCTCTGCACAAAACCGTACCAAAGAATTTCCAAAGGTACTTGAAATAATACTAATAACAAGGAATCAGAAACAAACATCCACCGAATCTCCAGTTCTACCACCCAACGAAACAGTGAACAAAAACCAAACGAAAAAATACTCAGAAGACAAAGCTAAAATTGAAATCCGCACATCAAAGAAACATGAAACCTGAAACCTGAAACGTGAAACACGTTTCATGAAAATAGAACACGGCCAAAGAAATAGAAGTCCGCCCACTAATGAAACAAGTGTGATGCATGTGCCTAAAACATTTTTATCGTGTTGAAACGTGTTTCATGAAATAGGTCGCATTCTATATTTCTGTTTCAGTTGCATTGTTTTGGTCAATTAAATACATGCGTGAAATGAATAACGACCAAGAATTTGATATTGAGTTTGTTGCTGTGGTGGAGAAGTACGAAGAATTGTATAATTATAACCTGGAGAAGTACTCAAATAGACAATGAAGCAAGAAATATATATCAAACAGACAGTCTTTCATCGTATGCTTCTCTTGTGTCTGATGCTATTATTAGTGATAGTATTTACCTACATACCAACACACTTTGCACAACGATTTGAAAACCTTTCAGACACTAATTTTACAGGTAGTGAAATAAATTTTTTAAACAAAGGTTTAAAGTACAGCATACCACCAAACTTTACGAATAATATTAAACAAATTATTGCTACAGAGTCAGAAATAGCTTTAAAATCTAATTCAAATAATTTTCTTTATGAGAAATTAAAAATTGCCAATTTAATCAAAAATATTGAACCTTCAAAAGTTAAACGTCAAACAAAAAATGACATTACAGTTTTAAATGCAATAAAAAAGGAGAATGAAGATAATAGCCTAACAGTTACAAAATCTGATAAGGGGAACACAACTGTCATTTTGACGACTGAAAATTACAATTCCAAAATATATAACTCTATAGAGTCTAGCGATGTAAAAGTTCTTGAAGCAGACCCAACAAAAAAGTTTTCTAATAATGTAAGGGATATTGTTAATAATTCAAATTATCTTTTGAGTGATTACGAAAAGAGGTCTATCATACATAAGAATCCTCATTGTCCACAATTATATGGAACGGTTAAATTACATAAAATAACGAAACCAATTAGACCTGTAGTTTCTTATGTTAATGCTCCTAATAATATATTGGCAAAGAGGCTCAACAATATACTCAATAGTTACGGATATGAATCTCAGTACTCAATTAAAAATTCAATAGAACTAATCAAAAAGTTGAAAGCAACCCACTTGCAAGATAACTATAAACTCATTTCGTTCGATGTAACTAATATGTTCACTAAAATTCCTCCTAAAGAATGCCTAATACTTGTAAGAAAAATACTAGAAGATAAAAATATTAATCCAGGAATAATATCAGATATACTTAATTTATTTGATGTATGCATTAATCAGAATTATTTCACTTTTGACAATAAGATATATATTCAAAATGAAGGTTTACCAATGGGAAGCCCTATATCACCTATTTTAGCAATCATTTTTATGGACAATTTAGAAAGAAAGATCTTTGAAAGTAATATTTCGAAAAATATCTTATTTTGGTATAGATATGTAGATGACATATTAGCTTGTTTTACGGGTAGTGAACGACAATTACATGTATTTTTCAACCACATCAATAATTTACACCCAAAAATTAAATTTACATTAGAGATTGAAGAAAATAGCTCAATCAATTTTCTTTTTTTAGAAATTCGAAGAGTTAATAATGTAATTGATTATTCAATTTACCGAAAACCAACACAGACTGATGTGACAATTCCATTCAATTCCAATCACCCTATGTCACACAGACTAGCGGCATATAATTCAATGATACATAAAGCTTTTTCAGTTCCTATGAACAAATGTAATTTTGATAGAGAGAATAATACAATTAGACAAATAGCAACATCCAACGGTTATCCATTAGATATGATAAATAAGCTAATTAGTGAAAAAGAAGAAAAAGAGGCATTACAACTAATATTTCCTAAACAAGCTGATGAAATAAAACTTATAAAACCATCAGATATGCAGGTAATATTTCTAATAATATTTCAAAGATAATATCTTCAGCAACGAATACAACAATTTCTTTTAAAACAGAAAGTAACGTTAGTACAAAATTGTTAAATGTAAAAACAAAAATACCACTATTAAAGAAGTCAGGTATGTATAAACTCAAATGTCCAGAATGTAATGCTGTCTATTTGGGTCAGACCCTTAGGAATTTTGAAATCCGATACAGTGAACACTTACGAGCATATAGGTTAAAACAACCAGATAAATTCCACTACGCAAAACATCTACTTGACACCAATCATTCCTTGACGCCTAACACAAAACTAGAAGTGCTGCATATTTGTGAAAAGAAACAAGAACTGGATTTCCTTGAAGAATTGGAAATTAGAAGACATTTAAGAAACCCACAATATGAAGTTGTCAATGAACAGTTAAATCTAGGGAGTTCTCCACTAATAAACTGTCTTCTTAAGTGATAATTGTGAAGATCAGCAGATATAGTTTTCCTGGTTTTCTATATCATTGCACAGCTATACTGATCTTAATTGGAAAAATGATATCCAGGATATCACCATAGGGCTAATAATATCTAAGCTTCAATATTTGTAATATCACATCTTCTTCTTTTTTCTATAAACATATATTAAGTCAATCACAAGTTAGGTCACTTCTTGGTCTAGCCAAAAATAACTACTATACATCAGGTAGGCATCAAATAAAATGTAACTTCTGTCATTCTGACGATGATATTGATTTATCGAAACAATTGTCAATATTTTAGAATTTTCAATAACTTTTATTATATTGTGGAATTAGAAACCGTGAGTTTCATTTAAAACACTAATTAAAATATCATGCTATTGTTAATACTAAAGTTTATTATGATAAAGATAAAATCATATTTTCACTAGAATTTCCACTGGTCCATCCATATGTATTTACCTACTACCACTTATATTCCGTACCTAATATAAATAACTCTGTCCTTATTCCTCCTTCTACTTACCTAATTATGAGCAACAACCCATATCAGTATCAAGAAGAAGAATGCATCGATCTCCAATCCGTCTACTACTGTAAAACCAACAGGCTACAAGTAACCAGAGGAATAAAAGACTGCATCACATCTCTCCTTTCAGTCACATCATCCCCAGAAAATTGACAACAAATCGCTGTAAAAGTCTCCGAACCAATAATAGAAAAAATTTACGAAAGCCATTACATTGTAATATTCCCAGACTCACAGAAAATACAAACAGATTGTGAAGAGTCAGGAGTTTCAGTCTTACAAGGAAGCTACTTATTAACAATCCCGCCAAGATGTTCTATAGCTACTACAAAATACACATACAAAAACGAAAAAGATATCATCGAAGGACATCCTATAGCTCTTGAAGGAATCCAAGAAGTACCAATTCCAATTTTGAATATCCAAGAAATTCAGCTAAAGAAAATCAACTCAGACAAACTTCATAAACTGCAACTTCAAGAAAACAATGCAAATCCGCTTGATGAACTAAAGATGCATGTGACCTTTTCTCGAATTGCTATCAGCTCAAGTACCATAATCTGCATACCTCTAATCTGTTATTTCCTATTTAAATATAGAAACCTTCTGAGAAAGGTTTTTCAGCATAAAAAAAAGCCTACCAACATCGATCCAACTCAAGTGGTTCCACCCTCGCTTCACCCTTGAGTTTTCTTTGGGGATGGAGGAGTTATGAAATGATAGATGTCCCGTCAGCTGAATTCGTGACCTTATATGGTATTGTTACATCGAACCATCATCGGACGGTCGACTACGTCATAATGCTGAATTGCACTATGGACACCGCATAGCTTCACTATACATATTTTATTTTCAGAATGATATTAGACTTCATATTGTCACTTTCAATAAATGTTAATAACGTGTAATTATTGTAATTAAATAATTTTTTTAAAAAGTTTTAACTTGAAAACATAAAGGTTCTCTTCTCTTCTTCCTCCACCCCGTTGCACTCACAGCAGCAATCAACGCAATATTGTCTTCTGTCGACTACATATTGACAACTATTTTATCATTTGACAACGGAGGTCTGATGATAAAAAAGTAGCTCTGCTATGAAAGTAAATCGTTTAGACGCCAGTTACGACGTGATTGCTGCTTTCTGGTAACAAGTACCACGTTGCATACTAACAGAATAACAAGAATGCAATATAAAATTATAAGTGTATTAGGCATAGCATTTAATTTCTCTTTACTCCTAATATATTATGTTGAAATGAAAAATTGTCGTTTCCTATATTTAATCTACTTGACAAACACACCAACGTGTAAGAATGAATACTATAATTTTATTCAATGGTACATGTGACGCTGAAATAGAAAAACATCATATATCAATATTTGCTACGTGAAAAATTAGATCCTGATGATAACATTAGAACGTTTTTTTTTCTCGAATATCATCAAACAATGCTCAACAATTATTGTAGATTGGGGGGAAATAATAAACATTGATCATAACACAGACATAATTTATAACCAAAAAAAGTCTCTATAGTAACTAGAATAATTTAAAACCGGAGCATAAGCGACTTTTTGTAAATGTGAAGAATGAAAAATAGCTGTTGATAATTTATTATCTGTCAATATGATTTATTTCACTTAATGAATAAATTAACATGATGATTTTGTAGCTACCCATTTATTACAAGAGAGAACGAAATTAATAATATTTGCTAGCATTGTTTTCATACAAATAAAAACAGGGTAACTAGGGCATTATCACTTATACGAGGTTGTCTGAAAAGTTTTTTCGGCTTAACAAATACACCAGGCAATTGTTTTAAGATTCAATTTCATCTTTCAACATAGTCTCTATTCAAGCCAATACATTTTTTCATGCGATATTCTCTCTTTTTAACCCTTCCAAATAACATTTTCTGTCTTTCTATGCAAAATAGGCGTTTAAGTATGCTGCCATTCACTCACTCGATGAAAATCTCTGTCCTCCAAGCTAAATTTTTAGGCTCAAAAACAAGAAAAAGTCACTGGCAGTCAGATCTATAGAATCCGAACTATTTACCTTTATTTTTTGTGACCAGTCTTATTTAGACAATTCCAGGAAGGGAATTGTGTTTGTGAGCCTCAATTTGAAATATTGCCATTTTCTTCGATATAAAGATAAGCTGAGTTATATAAAAGAGAATTCTGAGAATTTTTACACTGACCCCTCGTAAATAAAAATTTTCCCAGACAACGCTGTAATCTAAGGAATCAAAGTCTTTTCTAAAATCAACAAATGGAGCGAAGAGTTTTCTTGAGGGTAAATATTAATAATTGTATGTAATACAAAAACGTTGTCATCACAGCTGCGAAATTTACGGAATCTTGTTTGGCATTCTGGGAGTATTTCAACATTTTCAGTATAATTTGCGAGACTTACATTAATCAGCAGCGTAAACAATTTTATTTAATGATTTAGTAGAGCTATGCTGCGATAATTATTTGGCTCGATTAATGGGCCTTTTCCATGAAAGGGGATCATTTTAGTTATTAACCATGTAGGGGGCAGTCTCTCTTCAGTTATAATTTTATGAAAAATATTTTTCAAGCAGTATATCCATTCCTTGAGTAAATTTTTCAAAAAGGGAGTATTTTAATATGGTTGTAGAACATCCGTGAATTAATAGTCTAAGGGTGAGATGGGTTTATAAAAATCTTGATAATATATTACAAATTGATCCATCTCTATAGAATTGATTAGTTTTTGTTCATTTTTATTTATTTCCCAAACTAAATTGGGTTTTTTATTTTTGCGAATTTTGTTAACCGGTTTTTTTTAAAAGCACTTTTCCTATTTTTTGTAATTTTTTTGTATTATTTTTTGATTGCGTTATAAGATTTGACACTGTTGATGTAGATTATTTGTTTTTTAATTTCTTCTAGCCGAGTTAACCTGCTTTCTTGCGAGAATTCAAGTTTTGTCAGATCATAGTAAAATGTAGAGACTTCTTTTGAGTATCTAATTATTTTTCCATGCCAAGAAATCTACAGGATCTCGTGCATCATTTAATTGATTATCGACCTCCTCCATGTCAGCAAAATTTGAGTTTAAACTATATTGTGACATGATAATTTTATATGTTTGAGATTTTGTAATATCCTCTTTGTATCTTACAGTTACAAACTCAGATTCCTTTGGTTTTCTAAATTATGCTCAATATCTAATGTTGTTACACAGCTTACATGATCGGAAATGAAATTTGTATTAATATAAAAATTTGATATATTGTCAATAATATTTAATCACCTTATTGGTATAGAGAAAATATCTAGAGTTGTTTCCATTGTCAGCATTAGAATCTTTTTCTGAGTAAACAATGCCTGATGAAACAGAACTGTTAGTTTCAGTTTCAGCCTCTGCTTCAAGCGTATTTCCAGCAGTTCCTGATGAAGGAGGTTCGTCTTCTGTTTCATCGCTTCGATGTTACCCAACGATGTCTCACAGATGTACCCTATTGATTTTCAGTTGACTAGAGCGAGTACAGCGGGTCCTATAAAACTAGATATACTAAATTATTGGTTATTTTTGGAGAAATTTCGGTTTGTTAGCACGATACATCCCCCGAAGTGTATACAAGTAACAATTTTATGATAGAATATTGTCCAGGGCCACAGATGATACTACCATCTTTTAACCCCATAAAATACAACCGTGTTCCAAATGTAACTCAACCTGTTTTGAGAAATATGCCTCTTATTCCTTCGTAATTTTAGACTTTTCTGGCCCACCGTGTAAACAAAACCTATAAATTGAATTCTAAATTCTATCTTTCCTAGTAAATATTGCCACTCTTTTGTAATCAATAGGAAAGTTTTTTCTCTTGGTGTTTTTAAGAGATAAACGTGACAATGCATCAGCGTGATTTTTTTCTGTTGGAATATATTTTATTTCATAATTATACGTAGTCAAAATGATACTCCAACGTTGCAATCGGGCTGCTGCATATTCTGGCATGCCCTTTTCTCAATCTAAAATATGTATCAAAGCCTTATTATTACACAATAGGGTAAAACATATACCAAACAGGAAATCGTTGGGTACGTAAGGCGAATGCAATTGCACATACGTCTCCATTTGGATACGCGAAATTGCAACCACTACCGCAAATATGACCGCTAATTTACTATCGTAATGTGCTAAAAGTTATGGGGATGCTAGCAAACGTTTTATGTGCCGGCTTTTCTGCACTGTACAGATCTCCCATTAGTTCATATGTCTCATAACTCCGAAGAAAATGGACATATATATCGTTACAAGGGTATTATTTGGAAGACTACATCATTAGCCCTGAGAACAAAAGATCTCAGAATCAATTAATGAGAAAAAGTATTACCTGAAGCACTACATTCAATATGATTATTATTCTGTACTGCAACCAATTTCAACCCACATGAAAGATTATTCAATTATACTAGAATATCATCATTTAAAAGTTCACTGCCTAGTTGGCTTGCGGAATCAGAAAGTTTTAGTAAGAAAATATACAACCAAAACTGCCATCTGCGGATGTCAGTAAAACTTTGCGCCATGTACACGTCTTAAGTTACTCTAGAAAGAATAAAATTTCCATTTAATAAACAATAAAAGTACCTAATCAAATTTAAATCAAAAAAATTCTTGAAATCACGTGAAATTCCATGTCGTATATTAAATTTATCCACCTTTTTCTATTTTCAATTGATACTCACAAAGAAACATTCTTCCAAATATTTCTCAATTTATTGACTGAAATTTATTCAGATAAAATTTTTATATATACATAGTTATTTTCCAACTAATTTTAAGCTGATCTAAAAAATCATTTGGCAAGAAAAAAAATTGATAAGACTTGGCCAAATTATTGGTATAAGGCTGCAAAAATTGGGCCAAGTCTTATAAATGTTTTCCTTGCCAAATGATTTTTTAGATCAGCTTAAAATTAGTTGGAAAATAACTATGTATATATAAAAAATTCATCTGAATAAATTTCAGTCAATAAATTGAGAATTATTTGGAAGAATGTTTCTTTGTAAGTATCAATTGAAAATAGAAAACGGTGGATAAATTTAATATACGACAAGGAATTTCACGTGATTTCAAGAATTTTTTTGATTTAAATTTGATAAGGTACTTTAATTGTTTATTAAATGGAAATTTTAGTTTTTCTAGAGTAACTTGAGACGTGTACATGGCGCAAAGTTTCACTGACATCCGCAGATGGCAGTTTTGGTAGTATTTCAATTATTTTTGTAGTTAAATCTTTTAATTCGTTCTATTGTTCATTTAGTGATTCGTTTTTTCTACTTGTGACAAGAAAATAATCCTTAATCGAACATATTTTTATTTAAGACTACAAAAAATGTTCTTCAATTTTTCGAATATTGTTTAAGCCAACTAGATAAAGTGTGGCCAGCCTTCTTTTGGTAGTATATACATATATACATATATATATATATATATATATATATATATATATATATGAAGCAAAATGGTATTCTTGACGGTAGATAAATTAAAAATCTCTCAATATCTTAGGGATTCCGTCGTAAGTAGGGCTGAATTAAACTCTTATTTACTACCCAACGTTTCGAAAAATTTTATTTTCTTTTTCAAGGCTGAAATATGGACATGTTGGTACATTTCATTAATTAACAATTTTTTTTATACTTACGTGTAAAGTGAGTTAATAAATATTAAAATAGTTCATACTCGGAACAAAAAAAAAATTATATTTTATGTATAGATACTTTTTAAGTACTAATTCAAAAGGATCTTTTTGATTTGAAGGAACATTATATGTCACAGTTTGAGTGACAGTTTTTTGATTGAGACATAACCTAGTTGATGTGTTCAACTTTATGACTTAAGAGACAGTCTTCATTATTAGTAGCATGACTTGTCACTTAATCATGATCCTATGAACAAAGGAAGTCCTATATATCATATATTCTCCCTTGTCAACGAGCGAAAGTTGTAAGGTATATTACTCTCACTAACTACCCAACTCAATCTCACGATAACAAGAGTGAATGTAGTATATACACAACAACTCCGTTATAACTCATTAGTTATATAGATGTTTATATTTATAAGTTAGAAAAATCTACAATTTGATTGTTCTTATGTTGTTGGTTAAATGAAAGAAGAAACGCATAAGTGTGATTAACATGGTTGCTTTCTCTCTTTTTATTCAGTGACTTTTCATCTAAGGCAGTCTCAAACATTTCTAGGCAGGATCTTTTGTGATAGTGGGATTCCGAATGTATAACCATGATGTTATTAAAATTTGGATGATGCCCAGTTCCTATGCTATGTTCAGCCAAAGCGCATGATTGTTTATTAAGTTTTATGTCACTTTTATGTTGGGTCACGCTGTCTTTTAATACTCTAGATGTCTGTCCATAATACACTTTGTCACAATTGTTACAAGAGATCTTATATACTACATTAGACTTTTTTTATTACCTCATCCTTATATTTTGTTTTCGTTAAAATATTATTAATTGTGAATCTATACTTATAAGTTAGTTTGATGTGATTTTCATGCTTAAAAACGTTTAAAATATTCGTTGAGATATCCTGTATATATGGAATCCCTATATATTTTTTAGGTTCAGTTTCTTGGTTATTCTCATTATTATTATTTGTGATTCTTTCTTCTTGTGTTCTGGTGTTGAAAATTAATTTTTTTTTAATAGTTGAGGTGGATAAGAGTTATTTATGAAAATTTCATACAATTTTTTTAAGTTTTTTTGTTGTAATGTTGGATGGCAGATTTTTTGAATTCTATTTTTCATAGTCAGTACTGAATTGATCTTAATCTTTTCTGTGTGGTTTGAAAAATAATTGATGTACCTCTCAGAACTCATTGGTTTTTTATACCAGTCTAACTGTATTATATTATTTTCATTTCTTATCAATCTGGTGTCTAAAAAAGGAATGCTATTTTCTGCCTCATGTTCAATAGTAAATTGTATGAATTCATTGTATGCATTAAAAATGTTTAAAATATGATCATGTTTGTTATTAGGTATTGCACAGATAATGTCATCAACAAATTTTTTTAAAAAAGGAAGTTGGAAGTTGAGTTTCGTTATGCAAGAATCAAGTAGATCATCCATAACATACTGTGCAGCTATTGGACTTATAAATTGTCACATTGGTGTACCTAAAATTTGCTTAAAATATTTTCCTTCAAAGTTACAATAAGTGGAATCAAAAATAAAGTCTAATAAATTAACAAAGACATTTTTTGGAATATTGGTGTAATTTTTTATGCGATCCCATCTTTTTTCAACGCTATGTTTAAAAAGTTGTATTGAAAAAATTTATGGAAAATCATTCGAACTCGCGGGAGATTCGGTAAGAAAATTTTATAGCTACATTGTATTTGAAACAGTTCCATTTTTTTACTTTCCCTTTGCCCTAGTAAAAAAAGTAGGAATCAGTCTTAAATTAATGTATTACTTTTTTACTTTTTGCCATAGATATTTGAACTAGAGTCACAAAGAAAACTTCATAAAATTAATGGAAAATCATACAGCTTTTGTTCCTTTTGAGCAAATTCAAATTTATCATAAAAACATAAAATATTCAACGTATTTGATTTCGGCTGAAATCTCGAACAAAAAGATCTATTCAATTGTATGATCAATATTTTCCATGAAATTATACCTTATTCCACCCATAAATCCATTGTTGAGATGAACAAAACCATATCATAGTATTCGTTATTATTTCATGAAACAGAGACAATTAGTGAAAAAAACCTTCATCTCATCACTTCTTCCACCATTAACAAAAAAAAAGTGGAAAATTAATTTCAAAATCACGGAAAATGTATATTATCGTCATAGCAACCTGTCAAAATTAAGGCATTTGATGGGCTTAAACAACGGGTAAAAAATTTTCTCTGTAATTATGAAAATTAAGTTAGAAATGAAAGCACTTAAAAAAATATATGAATACACAAGAATAACTAAGACACATTGTATTGAAGAACCACATAAGTATTATATCTTTAAAAGTAAGTGGTCAATACCTATTTATTCAGAATCACTACTACTTCTTTTTCTTTTGTTGTTCATAATAAATTCCAAATATCTATTGAAAGATTTGATTGCCCTTTCCGTTTGTTCATAGTTATCCTTTTGCTTCCTCTCCCTTTCTTTGTCTCTTTCATTTAATTTTGAAGATTACTCAAGATAAACCAATGGAACCAGTTTTATTTTTTCTCTTCCTTAAAATTATTTTGTTTAGAATTCAGATTACAGTCGCTATTTTTTTCATCCTCAGAGACATCTTTTGATGAATTAGTAATTGCTATAGGTATAACATTGGGGTCATCTCCAAACAACTCTTAAAGTTCATCAAAATACTCAAAATGTATTTTTTTACTGCCTGTATTTCTATCAATTTTTAAACTTATTTTTACATTGTTCTGTAGAAAAGTTCTTGATTTCCATTGATATGAATTCCTCAATGTTTTTTTATATACATCAATCAATCTTAATATATCATTTCTCGACCATATACTACATCTTTCATTCTCTGCTTGAGTGGAATCCTACAATAATACGGATTCAAAATGCTCGTAATCAATGCAACATTTCGAAAAAAATATTTTGTGGATGTTTACTTACATTTAAATGATTTGAAGGAGATTCTATATCACATGATATAAGAGAATCTGCATCATTATGTAAAATGCCAAATAAAGATTAAATAATTAAGCTAATTTCACAATGTACTAAAATGTTTTTTTCTACGATCGTGCAAAAAGTGACTATTATTTAAACTATGTACTGTGCCAAAAGTTTAACTTTTTGCACTAGAAATTCCAAAACTGAATACTACCTAAAATTTTATGAAAATTACTATTTATAATACAAATATCAACAATAAAAAAACGCATGCAGCGGGGATTGAACCAACTACCATCCCTTCCATATACAGGTATATACATACGTTAACAGACTGATCCATCTCAACCTTATAGAAATAATATTAAGATAATATACAGCATTATATAGACGCCTACTACTTTTAAATGACTTCTTTTTAATATGTATTGATTATTTTATTCAAACTTACTTTTGTGAATAAATAGTCTTGATCCGATGCTTCTAGAAGAAACTTTGTACCTAATTTGAGAAAACAGCGCAATTTAGGGTAACTTGAAATGTCAATGTTACTTTTAATATTTATCATTGTTCTTAACATAAAATATGTTGTCCAAAGAGTTGAGAGCTTGTTTTTACTCGATATTTTATTCATATAAGCAGTGATAACATGTTCTGATATATTTTAACTCCGTTTACCAGAGTTCAATCCATGAACTTTTTGTAACAAAATTCATATTTACTTTTTGATGTAATGATATGTTAGACGTCCCCTTTGCGGCTACCTAAACGAATATCTGGTGTAGTAATATTTCATCACTGGAATCATTAATTTTACTAATATATTTCTTGACAACTAAAGAAATATTTTGACAAGTTATCTTGACGTTACTTTGAAATTAAAAAAAAGAAATGTTCACGGGTACTAAATGCAAATGCTGATTGATGGGTTTCATATACATTCTAGGATGTAAATGAAATCATATCCGTTCAGTTAACCGAAATGGCCAACATTTCCATTCTGTAAATTGTGCAGAAAATGGATAATATACATGTGGTTGTAGAAAAAAATGTAAACAGTCTCGTTGAATATCAATTTATTACTTGCAATTTTGTAAACATAACCCAAACTTATCAATCATGCATTATAAAATGCAAAGAACATGCGGGTCAATTTCTACCCATGTTTCGACTGGGTTAAATGGTTGGACGATTGGTAAAATTTACCGTTCACATCTGAACGACCTGACTATTTACCAAATGTAAGCATCTGATCGCATAAAACGCGCCCGACGTAGCATCTGAATGCACCCTTCCATTTGACATAACCAAATGACATTTGTATTGTAACGTCAACTGGCGCTGTTGTGAGGGACGATACAATTCGATGATTTTAGGAACGGTGCTCGAGAATATCATTTTTAGGAACTATTCGCAAATAGAGCATTCACAGCCTTGCGTATGCATGACGTTGGAAACTACGTCAAGAATAACGAAATTCAGGGCATCAGGACCACCACAGCTGCAAGAAATGAATCACCGGCCGCGACGTTGATTTTTTTACCGAAATATCGAAACCACACAAGGCCAACGTTCAACTTTAGAAATATTTTTACAAAAGTTACAACTTTTATTTTTTAGAACAAAATATCTTTTTAATAAATATATGGAAAATTATCATTGATGCTGCAAATGGAAGATCATACATGAATTATATGGCAAATGTATGCATAAGTTGCCCGTAGATAATATACTTTCTAACTAATTAAAAAAAATAGAATTGCGGGGAGAGGGAAAATACGAAATTTTCGGTATAAGAGTGTCTGTCGTCTAGCGCAAAATATTTGAAAGAGGGCGGAGTCGAGACGTGACATGGCGTGAGTGACGAGCAGTCACTCTTCATGTTGGAAATAGCAAATATGAACCACTCATGTAGGAGGCAGAACTAATCAAAGCAAACCCTGAATATGCATTAGTAAGATCTAATGGTAGAGAAACTAACGTCTCCATAAAATATTTGGCTCCATGTGGAGATCTTAAAATTTTGAGACTCTTCAACAGACGGCAGAAGTAAGAGCTAATATCCAAATCGAGAGTCCAGAAAAGCATTTTGACATCGAGAATGTTCCAGAGGAACGAAGTCTGATGAATCAATATATATCAACTTAAAGCTCTATGAATGATAATCAAATGACTGGAGATCTAGCCGAAGAAATAGATTCAGGGGAAGGGAGACCTGTTAAAATTCATCGTAGAACCAGAAATTTGAAGGACTATGTCTCGAAATGATATAGGGGGAGAATGTAGTGAAGTCACTCTGTACTGTTTATATAATATGAGTAGATTCTACAAAGTGAGGGTCGAGACAGTAAATTTAATAAATCACCATGTGTTCTAAGATTCAATATTGTTTTATTATCGTGGATATTCAAAATGCCATGAGTATGAACTCATGTAATGTATATGTCAAATTCTTTTTGCTTGATAAAATCTAGCTTCGTGAGGTAATCATTAAAGGGAAGCAGAAGGGATATGATCTGTAGAGTTGAGAAATGTATCAAAGAAGTGTATTTCATATTTTATTGATTAAAATTTCCTTCTTACTAATGAGCGAAACATTAACTTGAATGTTATACTTATATAACAGAAGAGTTCACACACCCTATTGAAAAATACATTACACAGGAAGTGACTATTGACATTATATCAATTGATATGGAACACAGAATATGAACTGGTGTGAGGTGACAAACTAATTTGATTGTCTTAACACCCTCCCTCGATCAAATGTTTTTATAAAATAAATACCAAATATTCTATAAAGTTACAAAATGTAAAACATTTGGTTTAATGTTGATAATACACAAGAACATCATTAATTATAGTAAAACATAAACTGTAATCTAGTAAAACAAATACAATTTTGATGCTTCATCTCCTAATCCTAAATTATACCTATGTGTTATAAACGGTTCTCCACCCAAACTTTTTGTAAGTATATCTGCTGTTTGATCGTTAGTAGAAATATATTGAACCGACACAACCTTATTACCAACCAAATCTTTCAAAAATTTATATTTAACATCAACATGTTTCAAGCGTTCATATTTATGATCATTTTTACCAGTTAATTTAATGCAGAACTGATTGTCTTCAAAACCAGTAGAACAAGTTTTTGTATAGCCAAAATCCATTTACAAGTTTCGTAGTCTCTGCTAAAGCAACATATTCTGCTTCAATTGATGAAACAGCAACGCAGTCTTGTTCCTTAGAATTCCAGCATAATACAGTACAGCTAAATATATTAAATAAGTAGCCAGACGTTGACTTTCTGTCTATGTGATCTCCGGCTCAAGCTGAGTCAGCAAAGCCGATTAATTTCGAAGAGCAATTCTTATCATGAAATAGTTCACTTCTAGTTGTGCGTTAGGTGTCAATGAATGATTGGTGTCAAGTAAATGTTTTGCGTAGTGGAATTTATCTGGCTGTTTTAATATGTAAGCTAGAATGTGTTCACTGTATCGGATTTCAGAATTTCTAAGTGTTTGACCCAAATATACAGCATTACATTTAGGAGGAATTTTAGTGATCATATTGGTAACATCAAATGACATGAGTTCAAAGTTATCTTGCAAGTTGAATGTCTTTAACTTATTTATTAGTTCTATTGAATTTGTAATTGAGTATTTAGCTGTATATCCGTAACTATTAAGTATATTATTCAGTTTTTTTGCTAATATATCATTAGAAGTATTAACTTAAGAAACTACATGTCTAATTGGTTTCGTTATTTTATGTAATTCAACGGTTCTATATAATTGTGGAGAATGAGAATTTTTATTATTGATGGACTTCTTACCGTAATTACTTAAAATATAACTTAAATTATTAACAATATCTCTTACATTATTGAAACATTTTTTTGTTGAATCTGCCCTAACAACTTGTACATCGTTAGATTCTATAAAGTTATATATTTTTGAATTATAATCTTTAGTTGTCAATATGACAGTGGCGTTCCCCTTATCAGATTTTGTAATTGTTAGGTTATTATTTTCTTTTTGATTGAATTTAAAATTGTAATGTCATGTTTTGTTCGACGTTTAACCTTTGACGGTTCAATATTTTTGATTAAATTGGCAACTTGTAATCTCTCATAAAAAAGTTAATTGAATTAGATTTTAAAGCGGTTTCTGATTCTGTAGCAATTATTTGTTTAATATTATTCGTAAATTTTGGTGCTATGCTGTACTTGAAACCTTTATTTAAAAATTCTATTTCACTATTTGTAAAATTAGTGTCTGAAAAGTTTTCAAATCGTGGTGCAAAGTGTGTTGGTATGTGAGTACTTATACTTTCATAATGTTTGGAGCATTGAAGTTTATGTTGTGTGTGTTCAAGTTTCTGTAGTTTTTGTTCATGTTTCTTAAATTTCTTATGCTCCCTCGTGCTGACACTTTCTCTGATTTTGTCCTCTAAACAGTCAAATTCTACTGCATATAGTTGGAACGTGAGTTCAGAATGTTCAACTTTTATGTAGTTGTCTAAAGAGTCTCTTATTTCATATTTTCTTGATTTATAGGTAGTGACCGACAACTAGATATATTTTTCAACCATATTAATTATTTACACCCAAAAATTAAATTCACATTAGAAATTGAAGAAAATAAGTCAATCAATTTACTTGATTCAAAAATTCAAAGAGTTAATAATGTACTTGATTATTCACTTTACAGAAAACCAACACACACTGATGTGACTATTCCATATAGTTCCAATCATCCCATGTCACATAAATTAGCAGCATATAATTCAATTATATATAGAGCATTTTGAGTTCCTATGAACAAATGTAATTTTTAATAGAAAAATTATTACACTTAAACAAATAGCAACATCCAACGGTTATCCATTACATATGATAAATAAACTAATATAAATATAAAAAAAGGGAAAAGTGGCATTACAACTATATTTCCTAAGCAAAATAAAGAAGTAAAATGTTTTAAAACCATCTCATATGCAGGAAATATTTCTAATAATATTTCAAAGATTATATCTTTAGCAACATATACAACAATTTCTTTTAAAACAGAAAGTAACGTGAGTACAAAATTGTTAAATGTAAAAACCAAAATATCCCATTAAAGAAGTCTGGTATACATAAACTTAAATGTCCAGAATGTAATGCTGTACATTTTGGTCAAACTCTTAGAAATTTTGAAATCCGATACAGTGAACTACGCAAAACATCTACTTGATACCAAACATTCGCTGACAACTAACACAGAACTAGAAGTACTACATATTTGTGATAAGAAACAAGGACTGGATTTCCTTGAAGAATTGGAAATTAGAAGACACTGAAGAAACCCACAATATGAAGTGGTCAATGAACAGATAAATCTCCAGTTCTCCAATTTTTAAACTGTCTTCTTAAGTAATAATTGTAAAGATCAGCAGATATAGTTTTCCTGGTTTTCTATATCATTGCAGAGTTATACTGATCCTTTGGGAAAAAAATATCCAGGATATCTTCATAGGGCTAATGATATCTAAGCTTTAATATTTGTAATATCATATCTTCTTCTTTTTTCTATTAACATATATTAAGTCAGTCACAAGGTAGGTCACTTCTTGGTATAACCAAAAATAATTATCAAACCTCAGGTAGGCATCAAATGAAATGTAACTTCTGTCATTCTGACGGTAATATTTAGTATCGAAACAATTATCAAATTTCAATATATTGTGGAATTATCTAGAAACAGTAAGTTCCATTTGAAACGGTAATATGAATAGATTCCACGAAATAAGGGTCGAGATAGTTTTTTGTTAAATTCCTGTGCAAGCTGACCTCTTCTCTGAGTGTATTTTGTTTATAATTGCTTGTATAAGCTACTGGCATTTATATAAATTGTTGTTTCTGTATGTGTTAGGTTTCTTTATTTCATGATCTATTAACTTGGCTTTAACAAAATCTAATTCAAGCTTTGAAGAGTCCGCAGTTGCATTATAATTCCTTGGTAACGTTTGGAGTAGGTGGCGATCAACATCCATCTCCTCAAGATTAGCACCTACATACTTGAGTTCTCTAATGGTTTCTTCAAATTTTATGAAACGGGATTCAAGATCTCCCACTGCTAGTTTCATAAAGAACAGTTTTCTCAGAAATATAGTTGCCTACCTATGCCTGTTCTTTGAAAAACTTATTCTTATGCTTTACACATCTGAGACGCCGTTTTTGTCCTTCGCGTATTCAATAAGCATGTTTGAAATGCAATACACAATAATTAATTAGCATTGTTTGTCCAATTTATTAAATGCTTTATCGGATTGTTCATTTTCTTTTTTAATACAGATTTTCACATTATTTTCATCTAGTATACACAGAATATGGACTGATGTGATATAATAAATTAATTTTAATGCCTTAGCATGGTCTGCTTCAGCTGATACTTCATGAGAAGGTCTTAGTCGCAGAATCTCCTGTTTGAATAACTTTAGAACTTAGTTTTTCCTGTCCACATTAGGATTATGTAGAGCAGCAGTCAGTAAAGTTCTAAATAACTTTGCTTATCGCCAACATCCGGTACGAATAGGCGCACTAAGAAGCAGAATGTGTATCAGTTAGTATACAATAATCCTAACGTAGTAAATTGTAAATCACCAGTAGCTCTCACATTAATTTCTAGGATTCAAAGGAGAGCAGATGTATAACCATTCTGAACATAATATGTCTGGATATGTGCTGATATAAATTAAACTTGTAAGATAATCCTTCATTTGTATTCTAGGGAGATACATCTCACATCAAGCAGAAATAGATATTTATGTGGGAAGCTTAATTAATCGTGTGTTTAATTAATCACAACTTTTATTCATTCATGTCCTATATAGTTCTGTAGATAAAGGAATCACTTCAGAAAATTAATTTGATACAAACGCAATTAATCTGATAATAAAAAAATATTGATAAAATTATTTTCTCGATAGATCAGAAAAAGTCTCATTTTAATATGATACAAACAAATTTAAATTAATTTCACAGATCTTGAAGAAAATTAAGACACTTTTTCGTCGTAGTTTGAAAACGTTTTATTCTTAGTGGTTTCGTTAGGAATTATCTCTAGTGAAATATCCTGGAAAATATTCGAGCAGACATTTGTTGACAAAATAAGCAGTGAAATTAGGATTTAATGAATTTTTTCGTCTTTTGCAATAAGGAAACTATATTACGAAACTGTTTAACGCCGGACATTTATGCACAATGCTGATTTTGTTAATTCCAAAAAATGCAATATTATCACGTCTGTTGACATTTGATTTTGTCGTTTTAGTGGTTTTAAAAACACTATTGCATAATTGAATCACCCTTTCAAACACTTCGTACGGTTAGAAGATAACATGATTTCAATGTTCTCAATCCCCTTTTCTCTAAATATTGGCTTGTTTCTTGCGATGTGTGTGAGCTCAAATTGTCCCGTTGAAAAATAATTCGTTGTTTTTGATAGCCTTATCAAAGTCTACAGAAAATTTCTGGCAAACAAATGGTGGCATATCACAATGAATTAACGGTCTTTTTGATTATCGACGGGCACAGTTGCCTCATGACCGGTAATCGTCAAAAAAATTAGCCATCATGTTTCTTAATGCTTCAAGGACGAGAAACTTTTATTGGCTTGTCTTCACATTGAAGCTTGTGTTTAACCTTTTCTTCTTGTCTAATATGCATAAATCTACGACTCATCAGTGTCGTTGTTTTGTATGCACAGTTGTATGTTTGGAAACATATTGAAAAAACAGTAATTGCCGAAAGTTTTTATGTAACGAAACATTTAGGCAGTTACGGAATCGTTGTTCTCTCAAAAATGGTAAGATACAATTAAATATAATTTTCTACTATTTTAATTGAATAAACTCCATATTGAGACCAAAAATAAATTATAATGGGTATGTAAATTGTGCTTCAGCACAACTAAAATCAATAAATAGAAGGTTAACTCTAGCCTCAATGATGAATATTATAAATTTATTTTCCTTGAAACTTCATAACAAATGCAACTCAAGTTAAAGTTATACCAAAAAACTTGAAATTATTTTTAAGATATATGTGCATTTCGAAAGATTATATTTCAACCTTAACATCGAATTTATTCTCAATAATACCATTGGTTATCTCGGTAACTTCATTCCTAATTTTTTATAAATAATATGTCCTATTTTAATTTGTTTTTCTAAAAATTCCAAAGTTTTCACAACAGGATACCATAAAAAGACTTTACCTCTAGAATCATTCAGCAATAACTAATCTAAAGATGAAGTCGAACACCATGAGCGCGAAGTTCTCGAGTTGTCACTATTAGAGAATCGGCGACTTAAACGCTAACTGTACAACGCGAAAACACGCGGTAAACTAAACTTTACGGAGTTTTCCATCCCGGTTCAGTGAAAAGCGCGCGCAGAATTTTCGTAAATTAAAGGAAATTGTATGGATAAATGAGCCGTCCACGTGGAAACAGTTTATGTCTAATATTTTAACTGATTTTTTCTGTTTTATTGAAATGTCTGTTTGAAGGAAAAAAATTTCTTGGAGATGACAGCTCTCAAAAATCTTTATTTTTTCCTTTGAATTGTATTTTGTATTCTTTCAAATGAATCTTATACAAATTGTGTAAGTATCAAAATGGATCTGCATGAACACTAGATGTGAATTATATCTAAAATGAAGAGTTATTCATATAACATATTTTTTTGTACATCAAACAACTTTCCTACAAAATAGTTTCTGATCAGGGAGTTAAACAGTAGTTTAGTAGTGTCTTCTTTCAAACAGAGTTATAATTTAAAGTTTAATTTATTTTTACAGGTAGTTACGAATTTACGAAATTAATATATACATTTGCGAGGCCTATAAGCTTGTTTACAGAGATTAAATAATAAAATAAATCAACAAGAAAGAGATTCTTGGGTGATCCGCACAAAACGAAGAAGGGCTACTGAAACAGAGTGGTAACCGCAGACATGCATGTTTCTGGCTCGTTAACCCTCCTCAGTACGGTATAACCAAATAACGAATTTCAACAGGAAGACCAAACGCAAATTTGTGCCTTCAATTGGAAGATCCCGAGTTTTCGGGACAACAAACAACATGGACACGGAAGCGCATATAACCCCCCTTATGATGATCCCAAAAGACATTATTAGATTTAATTAGATATTAATTTCAAATATTGCTAGCGGCCAGTGAACTTGAAGGTCACTGACAAGGCGTAGTAAGGTTAGTAGCATATTACGGAATCACGACTGTTTTATAGATAATGCGTCAACAAGATCGCGGATTAGATCGTTGACTGTGTTTGTTGGTTTAATAATATCTTTATAGAATTTCCTATATATATATATATATATATATATATATATATATATATATATATATATATAGAAAGCAAAAACATGCTTCAAATGTTTATGGACCGTACTTGAGTAAATGTTGAGAGGGAATTATCGGGCATGCGGTCAGTGAAATTAAATGAAACTATTATCCTATACTCAATATTTCGCCACCGTTTGGTAACTTCATCAGGAGATACTACAAAATTGATGTAATAAACAATTGCACACAATAACAAATAGTGAACTTACAGATTTTTAGAGTCTGGAATTCAGTGACGTCTAGACATTAAAATGTTTAGGACAAGACTAATTAAAATAATTTTTAAAAACCAATAAGGTATAGATATAAAAATGATTACAAAAAACTGACAAGAAACACACTAAAACAAATTACAGGGTGATAAGACAAATTAATTTCTAAAACGGTTTTAAAAGTTGACAATAAATATTACTGAGTCCATTAGTGTCTGATTTTAGGTTTATCGCGTTAGGGTTCCTAGCAATATGATACATCTCAAAAAACAATCGATGTTTGTATCGGTCCGCATGTTGCAGTATCTTAGCACTATTGTAGTCGAACGTATGTCCTGTTTTCAAAAAATGGTCCATAACTGCACAATTATTTTTGCCAGTACGACAATCACTCTTGTGTTGTGTAATGCGCTGCTTAAGCCATTGTGAGGTTTGACCAACATAACATCCCTGACACTGTGAGCAATCCATTTTGTAAATAACATTTTTGTTCTATAAAGTAGGTGTTGGGTCTTTTACTTTAGAAGAAAGGTTAACATTGGTAATTAAATTATATTTAACAATCTTAATATTGGTTAAATTTTTAAACAGAGGTAAAATTAAATTAGTTAGATTAGTAATGTACGGAAGTTTATAATATTTTATGGTTTGCTCACATATTCTGCTAATTAAAACAAAACTGACTGGAAAAGCTAAAATCAGGAATAAGAGGAGATAACCCAAGCCTTCTCTTACCGAAACTTAATAAAATAAGGCAAAATCGGAAGATCATAACGTAATACGCAACAGAAATAGAGAAATTGGCCGAGAAGCTACAGGAAGCATACGTGTCAGAAGGGATGCCAGAACGTCTAGCTGAAAAATACACCAAAGAAGCAACGATTAAAACAGTAACGATGAATGCCACAGCGGACGCAACGAAAACGATCATAGCAGCGGGAAGCTTGGAAAACACGCAAGAAGTACTATCTAATCTGGTATCAGCAGAAGGCATAGTAAGTCAACAACAAGTATTACACATGAAGGACACTAGGAATTCGTTCAGGAAATCAGATTTTAACTTCAGAAATAATCATAGGAGAGGACGCAATAGCGGAGCGTACAACGGCAACCCAGGAAGGACATTCAGACAATACAACCAAGGAAATGGTTACGGCAGATACGCAGATTTCAATAAGGAGAGGAAATTCAACAGGAATGGCAAATACAATAATCGGATTAACAATGATGTGAGAATATGTGAGATAGAAAATGAGAAAGCAAGAGTGAATCAGAAACAATTGGGGTTTTGAATAATAAAACAAATGTCGAATGCAAGATTTCAGAAACTTATTCAGCATATTATTTAGATTTATCGCTTTCTAACTTCATAGAGATTCAGACAAACATATCACTTGATTAAAACTGAAAATGAAATAAGCATTAAGGGGATAACTGAAGGCTTAGCTAAAACTTTAGGTCAAATAAGCCATAACCTTTAAATCAATAGCATAACCTTAAATCATTGCTTTCCCGTAGTGGCAGAAAATTTTCTGATACCAACGAGTGGGTTAATAGGCAGAGATTTCATGACTAAAAATAATTGCGTATTGGATTATTCACAATCAGAATTACTCATAAATTGCAAGTCTAGGAATCCAGTAAACATACAAATTTTTGGTAATCCAGAATACGATACATTAGCAATACCGCCTAGATGCGAGGTGTACAGGCTAATAGAAGGAGCTAGCACCGGGAGTATTTATAGATAGATCCATAATATCGGAGAAAAATCCATACGTAAGAATTTTGAATACATATTACGAGAGTGTTCCAGTAAAAACTAAGAATATTGAAATATTGGATTTAGATTTGTTCGAGGTATATACGATTACGAATGATAGTAACAATAGAATGAAAGAATTGAGAAAGTCATTGAATTTAGAATTACCAGAGTATGTGAGGAATGATTTAACAAAACTTTGTGAGAATTATGCAGACATATTCGCTTTAAAGAATGATATTCTAACGCACAATAATTTTTATGAGCAAAGGATATTATTGAAGGACAATACACCGATATACATAAAAAATTATCGCACACCACATTCGCAAACAACAGAATTAAACAATCAAGTAGAGAAACTGATAACGCAAGGAATAATCGAACCCTCAGTATCAGGAAAGGCATGGAGACTTTGTATAGATTTTAGGCAGTTAAATAAGAAAATAGTTACAAACCAATTCCCTTTACCCCGTATAGACGCGATTTTAGATCAATTAGGCAGAGTAAAATGGTTTTCAGTCTTAGATCTTATGTCAGGTTTTCATCAAATACCTCTATAACAGTCTTCTAGGAAATACACTTCGTTCAGTACAGAAAAAGGTTTATCTCAATTTACAAGATCACCTTTTGGGCTAAATATAAGTCCTAATAGTTTTTAGAGAATGACGTCAATAGAATTTTCAGGCCTCACTCCAGAAAAAGCATTTCTCCATATGGATGACATAGTTGTCATTGGAATTTCAGATAATCATCACTCAACCAATCTTAGAAAGGTGTTTTACGCATGTCGTAAATTCAATTTAAAGCTAAATCCACAAAAGTGCCAATTCTTGCGAGACGTCACATATTTAGGTCACAATTTATCAAGGGATGGTGTTTCACCAGACAAAGGAAAATATTCAGTCATTCAGCATTATCCAGTACCCAAAAATGCTAGTGAAGTCAAAAGATTTGTTGCAATCTGCAGTTTTTATAGACGGTTCGTTCAAAATTTTGCCGCAATATGTATTCCTCTAAATAAACTAGCTAGGAAAAATGTGAAATTTGTTTGGTCGGAAGAATGCGAAAACTCATTTCAGGTCTTAAAAAATGCGTTAATCAACCCGCCAATTTTAAAATACCCAGATTTCAATAGACAATTCATCTTAACTACAGACGCTTCAAATAGCGCATGTTCAGCAATACTAAGTCAGAACTACAAAGGGATTGACCTACCCATCGCATTTGCATCTCGAAGCTTTAAGTAAAGTGAGCTGAATACACCCACCATCATAAAAGAGTTATTAGCGATTCATTGTGGAATCAATAATTTTAAGTGTTACTTATATGGCTCACCACATTTCATAGTAAAAACAGATCATAAGCCACTAACTCATTTATTTGCAATGGAAGACCAGACGTCGAAACTTACGAGAATAAGACTTGATTTGGAAGAATACGATTTTGAAATGCAGAACGTCAAAAGTGTAGCGAACTACGCAGATAGTATATCAAGAATATCCATAGAAGAACTCAAGGATATATACATAAATAATTCACATGTCTTGGCAGACAGATGGTGTCCCAAAGCACCCAAAGAAAAGACGACAGCGCCAGAACCCCGAACAACACCAAAGACGACCACATCTCAGGAAACAGCCAGAAGCCAACCAACCGCCACCAGAACCTCCTGAATATGTCCCAATTTGGAAATGTTCTGTACATAATAGGAAAAATATGTCGATACAAAAGTCTTGTATGTGCTATGATGATTATTATAACTGAAAATTAAACAGAAATGAAAATAAGCATCTACTGCACACAAGTTTCTAAAGTTAAGAATTTTTGTTTAATTTTCATACATTTTGTCAAATTAATATTGTAAGTCTAATAAATGGAAAACAACAAAGCTACTTGTTTTAATTTATTCAATATTTTTTACCGCATTTTTTGAACACAAATAATAACAAAACTTTCATCCTATAATAATCTCCATGTCCTCTAATCCTTTACCGCTATCGAGTTGTTCAGCATTTTCAATAATCATCTCCTCAACATTCACTTGATTGAGAACTTCCTGAATTTTGAATATAACCGGCTTCTCTATGGCGTCCATTATCTGATACCTTAACAGATTTGGAATAACGTTTACTCCGAATTCAATGAGATAATCTACAGTACCCAGTCCATCGAATCTAATTTGGATGTTACCTAATTCCAATTGGATATCATCTAACGATGGGGGATGAGAAATATCCATGCTTTGACTCGCGTTAATTAGGACCTATAAAAAAATTAAAGAATTCTTATATTAGATAATTATTAGAATTTTGCAATTTCATTTGACACCATAAATTCAAAATTTGATATTTAAA
This sequence comes from Galeruca laticollis, assembly GCA_963921935.1. Lineage (NCBI taxonomy): Eukaryota > Metazoa > Arthropoda > Insecta > Coleoptera > Chrysomelidae > Galeruca > Galeruca laticollis. The sequence goes on along the minus strand of OY998176.1, from coordinate 144,786,917 downwards.
TAACTGTAGCTTGTACTATATGTATACCAACGCACATCGTTTTTTCATTGTCTCTAGACGACATTGCAAAACTATTGAAGTAGTTTTTGTCTGCAGTGAATATTGATCCTCCATTCTCTCAAAATCATTGACATGCGAGGCAGAAAACAAACTCTTTCTAGCTATTTTGGTAACTTCTAACTTCTAACCACAGAAAATGACATGCAGTGGATCAAGTTAACTGTAGGAATATAATAATACCTAACAGAAGCTGAGCACAAGTTCTGGGGGCATCAAGCTAATGTAAATGTAGCTATCAGATATCAAATTGTAATGGTTATTAACCCCGAAGGTTAGAAACAATTGATAATTATATAATAATCAGGTCATATCGAGGTTGATAAAACTCAAACAATTGCTTAACTAAATATAATAATAAACACATGTTAGCAAGAGATATTTTAAACTAAGTATAAACATAAATATGAACATTATACAAATTAATTACTACAAGAAGATAAATTATAAGCATCTAGGAATTAATTATGATTCTGGTCTATTTATCGATAACAATGAATGAATATTATTGGTACGAGTTGAACTTGACCGTTCTAGTGAATTATTGGTCATAGATAGTTAATTTAAGTGTTGTTTAGTGTGTGAATATATTCCAGTGATACTTGTCGAGATGTATGGCTATACTGCCATATCCTGCTCCACCGCTATAGATACAACACATGGCGACCCTGCCATGTTCCACTATACAGTGTTAGGAATATTCTATGGCAACATAGGGTTTTTAATACCAAAAGCGACAATATGTTATAAAGAAACCCACCGTATCCAAACATGAACACACACAATAAACTGAAATGTTATTTCCTTTTTTGATAAAAAATGGTTTTTGGAAGGCTTGATATGATAGGGAATTTTTACAAGAAGAAAATCAATTTTGACGCCCTGAAGATGACCCAATAAAGGTCGAAACGTAGGCTGAAAAAATAATAAATATTCATTGTTTTATTGACCATAATCCCATAACCTGAACTTACACACATCGACTTGGTCAAAAAAACTGTTTCACAAATAAATAAATTACTTCCAAGATTTTCTCCTAAAACCGTTACAAAAGATAAAGAAGTCACTGTCGATACCAAAAATACAACTATACGGAAGAAAAATGTCACACCGGCAAAGCAAATCTGATATGAGTCCTATAGTACAGATGCACCTATATAATGGTTCAAGAAGTCCTGATTCAAGATCTCAAAGATAACCCAGGAATTCCCCCACTCAAGCTAGGATTAACAAGAATTTCAACTGGTAAACGCGACTTTATCCACATTTCCACCTGAGACCATTAGCTGAAGAAATAAATGCACTTGAAACACAATAACGAACAGTTATATCGGAAATTCAAGAAGGACTAACAGCCCTACTTCAACCAGCTACAAAATTTCGACCAAAGTTTGCAATACCTACTAATCGCTGCCAAGAAGAAACTTCACAGCATTCATCCCAAATATAAACTGAAACAACATTATATCAGAATTTGACAGGCATAGGAGTCTAAACAAACTAAGCATGGCAAACTATAATACCACAATGATAATTATTACACACAACCAAGATAACATTGCTTTTGACATAAACAAAATCAGCACTGATATGAACAAATTTGCATTTGACTTCAATCACTACATGGAAGTACGGAACATATTAGACCAGCTTAATCAAACTCTTCAAACTATATTACAGCTTCTCGAGGACTAAGAAACGGCCTTTACCTTTGCAAGATTGAATATCATTCATAGCAGACTAATCAATCCAGAAGAATTAAAATGGGCAGTTGAGAAAATGCACGAACATCAAACGTCCGAACAATTGCCATACGTTCAGGAAGATTCCACAAAATACTTCAACATTTTAAGAGTTGACGGTTATTACACCAATCACACATTGGTATTTGTCATCCACTTTCTAGTCTTCTACCCCGACACATTCTCGTATTTTCATCTGTTTTCAACCTCCACACATAATCAAACTATAATCATCCCACTAATTCCTTACCTAGCCTCTAATGAAAACATGTACTAATATATGGGAACACCCTGTGAACCAATTGGCATGGAATACTTATGTGTATAACAGCTACTCCAGGAAATCTATGCTTGTGTTAACGAAATCCTGAAGCTCACCAACAAAGAAGCGCGTTGCGAACATCTACCCATCTCAATTAACTCCATATTCATTCGAGAGATGTCAGAAGCCCATTATATAGCCGTTTTTCCCCATGCTACGAAAATTTCTACACAGTGTTCTACTTCAAAAATTATGGTACTTCAAGGAACATACATTATCGAATTTCCTCCAGAATGTCGCTTCATAACAAATACGGAAGCATTTGGAAACACAAAATTCATAATACGAGAAGAAGCTCTAAACCTGCCAAAAATCAAAACCACCTACAGACACAGTTAGCCAAAACCAAACCGTTGACGATTAAGGAAATACCGTTGGATCAACTCCACCTTCTTACCAGAGAAGAAGAACGACTACAATCAATACCTACCAATCAGCAAAAGACGGACCCTACCATCGTAACCAATTGTACAATATTGAGATTGTATAAACTCCGAAGATGTCTAGGCAAAACTACGGAAGAACCAGAAATCCAACAAGATGTGCCATAATAACCAACCGTTTTGTTCGTCCTCCAAAAAACTTCTTCAGAGCATTGAATAATTGCAGTTCGCTGACCTACGGTTCATGCATGGTATTGAACTTTGAGTTTCAGTTAAAATTCGCAGACGCTGATCGAAGTTTCAATAAATGCATGCAACAACTGATAATTCTGTAGAATTGTATATTTTTAATCTATAGTTGCATTTATTTTTGTATATAAGTTCCATTGATAGAATATATTAGATATCGTTAATAAGAAGTGTAGTTATTGTCAATAAAATATATTTTTTAAAAGTGACTTTTCGGGCAGTAACCTTTGATTAACGTTTCGAAAAATCAAAAGCCTTCCTCTTGACTACAATATACCTATCATTGAACTTTTGCTTCTGTAGGGTAAAACACCCAGTAATTGGCCTTTTCCCATTTAGCTTCCAGTTATTGGCCGATCCACTAAAATACAAATTATTAGGAATTTGTCGATATTTATCTCGTATCAGTGATAATCCGCACAATCCGGCAACACTCTACTTACATCTGGTGTCAAACGGTCTAAGAATTATCCCGCCAGTTTCACAAATAGGTATAACGGTGTGAGAGGTAGTATCCGCAAGCTGCGTTTTCTGGAAATATTGTGTGTTCCGACAAGAGTCTGTTGCCACTGGTAAGTTATTTATTCAAATATTCACAAGTTTATTATTGGGGAAATGAATTTGGTACCTTTCTAATAATATATTTGATGAAATTCTGATATAATTTTTCATCATAACCTAAAATTCTCCATAAACTCTGAAGGCCAATCACTGAACAGTATGTTGAACGTTTCATTTAGTGATTGGCCGCATGACCAATCTCTAAATATTTTAACTGATCGGACTAAATCAATTTTATAGTTTGCGTACTATAGCCTAATGTTGGATAATGCTATTTGTTAAAAAAACTGAAAAATAAGTGCCTCGAATTTAGTGACTGGCCGGGGCCAATAACTAAATTTAATTACAGGACAATCACTATAACTTACGTATTTTTAGGTGGAGACAATGCCAAGAATGGTTTAGGATGAAAAATATTATAAGAAATACACAGAAAATGATATACAAAAAGCTCTTGAAGAAATTAAAATTGGAAAGCCCTTAATAATGGTTTCAACACAATACAAAATTCCAAGAGCTACTTTGCAGTTCAGAAAAAGTCAAAATTATGGTAAACCAACTTTTGGCCCTAACCCAATTATCTCCAATGATGAGGAGCAAATTTTGGTCAACTGAATCTTTGAAAATCACAAACGTGGATTTTCTCGACGTAAAGAAGATGTTCAGGAATCGGTAAAGAAATTTCTGGACCAAAGGCCAAGAGAAAACCCATTTGTTAACAATCGCCCTGGCGAGACATGGTATCGAGCTTTTCAACGAGGAATCCAGAAGTTACGGAACTTACGTCAGAAGCTGTGACATCAGCAAGTGCAAACGTATCAGAGTCAAATATTAAAAAATGGTTTGCAGAAATAAAAGATTCCTTAACATCATAAGGATTTAGAGAAATTTTGGACGATTCAACTAGAGTAATGAACGCGGATGAAACGTGTTTCCATCTATGCCCTAAGAACAACAAAGTACTCGCTCCAAGAGGAGCACGAAATGTTTATGAGGTGGAGCATGCTTCTTCTAAGACCACATTAACAGTAATGTTCACTTTTACGACTTCTGGTCAGGTAACGCCACCAATGATCGTAAATCCATATAAAAGGCTCCCCACAAATATCGCAAAGTCTGTGTCTCCAGGATGGGGAATCGGTCTTTCAGATACAGGCTGGATGAAAATTGACGTTATGAATGACTATATAGAAAATATCTTACATCCTTATTTAAAGAATATGAGTACGATTTTCCCTGTAATTCGCTTCGTAGACGGTCACTGTACACATACAAACTTAGTTCTTTATGTGTAAAGCTTCAGATAATTTTAGTATGTCTATACCCCAATGCTATGCGAATCATGCAACCCGCGGATGTTGCAGCGTTCAAGCCGATAATGAATGGGTGCAAAAAAGCAGTTATCGAGTGGAGAAGAACTCATCCGCTGGAAACTTTGACCAAGGAGCATTTCGCTCCTGTTCTCAAACTGGCTGTGGAACGTTCTGCTAAAATTGAAACAATTAAAAACGGATTTCGAGCTTCTGGACTTCACCCTTGGAATCCAGACGCCTTAGATTTTTCTTAATGTCTCGGTGGTCAAAATAAAGCGCCTCATTCAACTAGTAAAAACCGTGATAGTACATAATTGAGCTAAAAATATTTCGCAAATATTGTTGGATCTGAGTTAATGGATGAATTCACTTACAGGAGTATGAGAATGATCCAAACGAGCAATGTCTTCTTTATAAGCTGTGGAAAAATTTAGCCCCACTAAAAAAGAATCATAATGAGGTTGTTAAATATTGGAAATCGACACAACCGTTAACAGAAAATGTTATAATTGAAGAGTTAAGAGAATTTCCCACTAACGAAAGAAGTAACTGGAATTCTATTAATATAAATGATATTCACATTCGGTTTCTGACAGATGAAACTACTGTAAATCAGCCTGATACTGTAGACCCTCCAATAAGTCAAACCGATACACAAGTCACGATGCCGAGAGCAGAAAATCAAGAAAGTTTAAAAAAGGATTCTGACATTATGGTACGCTAAAACACCTATTAGAAAAGGTAAAAGAGCAAGTGAAAAAATGCCTTTTGCGATTACGTCTACTCAATGGCTTAAGAGAAAAGCAGAAGAAGGGAAAACAAAAAAACGAAAACTGCTTGAGAAGGAAGAGAGAAAAATGTTAAGACTTGAAAAACAAAATGAGAAAAAGAAGGCTGAATATACTAAAAAACCAAGAATATCAAAAAGAAGGCAACTTCTAATGTCTGCCCAAAAAAACTTAAAATACAGACAGAGGTCTCTAAATACACATGTGAAAAAACGATGGAACAAAAGAGTACTGAGAAAATAAGAACAAAAAAGTTGAAGCGGAAATTATTCAAAACAATTTGGACAAGAGTTTAACAGACTGCGTGATATATGATAATCAAAACGATGTGTCAAACGTCTGTGAAGAAAATAACAGAGTAGAAGATCATATGAGGATCCTAGCAGAGGTTGATGAACAAATGGCGGAGAAAAACTCTGCACATTGTGAAAAAGAAAATCAAAATAGCTTCCCAGACTACACGAACAGTTATGAAAAAAAAGTGAGATTTTATCAGAAGCTCACAGGGCATCTGAAAAGATTGTAGGTAATTATGAAAATGAAGCACACCAAAATGGGGTAGTCGCGGAGAAAAAAAAATATTGAAAAGGTGAAGAAATGGTTCTTCTGCGAGAACAATAATTCAGAAGTCAAATCTGCTTTCAATTTCACAAACTAGAGATTATTCGGCGGGTTATGTTTCTCTTGCATTAGAAATTTGAGTAATCAAAAGTTTGGAGTAAAATGTAATTTATGCAGGCGTGTTTACCATGGCTCATGCATTGAACAGTTAAACTTGCACAAATCGAATTCTACTATGTTTACGTATCAAAATTGTTCAAAGAGTAAAAAATGTAGGTAGGTACGCACCTACGTTCAAATATTACGAATGAAAAAAGCTTTGTTTCTAAACTACGCAGGTATTTTTGAAAATTTAGTTAAGTTGCGTTTTATTTGGAAGTACCTAATATATATATACCTACCTACCCATATGTTATTTTCGTATTTTAGGAAAATAAAGTTTATTCTATATGAATAACAACACCAATTTATTTTTCCTTACTTGCATTCTGTGGCCAATAATTGAAATTGCGGAGGCCAATCGTTGAGTAAATGTGACCAATGACTAGCTTGTGGTATACACAGAACTGATTAATTAATTTTGCACAATTTACTAACAAATAAGTAAAAGTAACATATTTTTAAACAATTTGGATCCATTACCTATCAAAAGCGTAAGGTGCCGTTTATATTATGTGGGTTGGTGAAATAAAATGGGCTTTTAAATCCACTTAATGGAATGGGAGGCCAATCACTGGGTGGTTTACCCTATCTAGTGACATTAAATAAAGCTCTCAGGACATATATCCCATTTTCTGTGACCGTCGAATCAACATACTTACCAGCTTCAAAGATATTTCAGCTGTGGTGCTGTAACCAACTATAAATTATGATAACACACATACTATTGGTTGGATGCCTAATTCAGCAAATATCATTGTAGCAGAGAAGCATGATAAAACTAAGAACTTACCTTAACATATTCAATAGAAAATGATACAGTTCCTTCTTTCGATAGCAGTCCAGTCACCAAAGAAAGTTCCCAATTGCTAGTACCTAGTAGTCGACCAGTTCCTACTTCTAAAAGGACGTGTATAGTTTTATTTTTCATTTCAAAAGTGATATCTCTTTCCCTGTGGAAAGATGCCAATCCATATAACCAAGTGTTGGTAAGGTATATATCGAGAATACCAACGCTATTATTGTAATCGGGCACTAAATATGGATCGAAACCTCCGTCTCTAACTTTTCTTCTCAGCTCGTAAACCAAATGATCTAATGGTGAGATCGAATTGGGGAATGTTTTCCCTAATTTTTTTATTTCTTTGTTCATATCATTTCTCATATTAGTATTGGCTTCCCGCAAGACGAATGGTTTTATTGAATCAAAGACAAATGTTCCTACTGAATTTACCACACCTGAAACCATTCATATTATAAAAGTAATTTTGACAGAAAAAAAAGTTTTATAAGTATAAAATGGAAAACTTTTACTGGTCGTGTCCTAATCAATTACCTTGAAGTAGTCCCATTCCTTTGAAATCTAGTTCTATACCTCCTATCTTCAAGTCCATTTCCATATCTTGAGCTTCTAACGTTCCATCCTTTTGTATTTCCATTGTAGCCACTGCTGTTACAACAATCTGAAATTTATAGTAACATAAAACAAGGAATACGCAAAAATAACTGGAAGTGAACAATATCGAAGCTCTCAATTTCCAGATGTTTCCTCCTGTCTACCCAAAGTAGTATCACCTACATAAATAGAATGCATTGGAGAAGAAAACCTCCGGAAATCACTACAAAATACAAAATATTATAAATACAAGATTCACTTGAAAACCTAAGACCAACTAGGGAGTACTAAATAAATAATAAAATATTTAAGACAAGAAAAAATGTTCATATAGTTTTTGATGTGATGGCTTGTGCATTGTATAACCAATTTATAGTATTTAAACGAATAATTGGTATAATAAATGGATTTCTAAAAATTTTACAACACAAATTTCAAAATTCCCAGATTTTTCACATAACCAGGCATATAATCAGAATGACATTGTCAACAAACACATTATAGAAATTCCTTTTCTGACCAATTTTCGTAAAAAAATTGAATGTTATAGCATGAGCAAACTTCAGAATTCTGTACCCAGAGAAAAATATCAGTTTAATTGAAGCTCTTGTGACGTATTTTGTGATTACAAGTTATAAAAATAATTACTTTCCAAATCTAGAAACTAATCGTTCAAAATTAGCTGTAAAATTCTAAAAATAATGAGAATTTTATAAAAAGAAAAAAAAATGGTGACATGAATGTCGAAACTGCTATTGATAGTATTTTGAATCCACTGAATTAATAATTATAACTTACTTTGGTTAGTTTTACCGAAAACGGTCCAGCTCCTCTTTTGAATAACGAACGAAGGGTATAATTTCCCTTTGTTACTAAAATGTCTATAGACAACGTAGCGTTTACCTTCATTCTTGTAATATCGGCAAGAACATGTTCTATTCTAAATTTTTTAAGACCGTAGAGTTGCATATCCTTAAAATACATTGTTCCTACTGAAAATGACTTTCTCATGTCAGGTATAGGCATTGGATCTGGAATTGGAGCTCCTGGAATACCCAAAGGATCGGGTTGCTTGTAGTGATTTATAACAGTCATGATAGTGTCGCTGAGCTTCTTTTCCGTTTTAAGCGTTTGATTTGGATATAATTCATTGTTGACTGCTACCAAAAACAAAGAAAGGTTAGGATTAATTCATATAATTAGAAAAAAAAAACTGAGAGTAATTGTTTATTTTTCAAAAGTAACTGGTCTCCTCAGTTTCATTTGTCAACCTAACAACTTATTGTTGCTAGGCAAACCTGAATATTATGCTTTCATAGTTTTAGTTAAACGCGAAACATGTTTGGTAGATTTTATGTGGATTGCTTAGGAATTGTCCTAAATTTATATATGTTACGGTAAAAGTAGATATTGCGGCAAATGTACACATTTTCCGGTAAATGTGCACATTTGCCTCCTCGTTTGGGTAATGTACATTCATCTAACATTTATAATATCAAAGAAGGGAAATGTACATTGAATTCACAATGACCATGTAGTTTTGGTAAATGTGAGCATACAAAATACGAGTGCTAGTAATGTGGTGCGCATGCGCACTTGTAGTGGTACGCGAATTAACGTTTCGGCTAGTTTAGTAGGCGCTGCTATAATGTTAATGTTATCATGTTTATGTGCTTTACAATAACTACATTACAAATTAATGTAATGCCATAGTACTCAAGATTTCTGGATATAATGTAAGATACTAAGAGAAATAAGATTCAGGTATGATGAAATTATCGTAATTATAGATTTAAAATTTTAATTTTTCTAAAAAAAAATATTTTTCAAGCTAGAATTTTTGAAAAACAATGGAACAAAAAGAAAAATTTAAAAACCTATTAGAAAAAAACAAAAATAATATTTTTTTAAACCAACATCAGTATGAAAAAATATTATTGGAAGTAAAGGCAACAAAATTAAAAGAAAATAATAAAACTGATGTAGATTACCGCCGGCTGAAAAGATACGATATAATAATGGTAGGGAAGGAAGGAAGGAAGAAGAGAAAGAAAAATTAATAAATAAAAGAAGAAACTTATGGAATTATACACGAATTATACACGATACTCATGTGGCAACTGGCCACGGTGACCGAAAAAGATTAGTGAAAAAAATTAATAACAAATACAACAACATTACTACTGAAGCAGTTATGTTGTATTTATCTTTATGTGACGCATGTCAAAAAAAAGCCAAAGGGCTAGAATAAAAGAATTGTGATAAAACCAATTTTGACGAGTGAAATGAATTCTAGGTGTCAAGTGGATCTAATAGATTTCCAGACACAACCAGATAATGAATTTAAATTTATTTTAAATTATCAAGATCATTTGACCAAATTTGTTGTACTGCGCCCACTAAAAACAAAAACCGTGTCAGAAGTAGCAAAACAACTTATGGATATTTTTACTCTTTTGGGAGCCCCATCCACTCTCCAATGTGATAATGGTAGGGAGTTTGCAAATAAAATTATCTAAGAATTAGCAAATATGTGGGAGGGTGTGAAAATAATACACGGGAAGCCTTGCCATTCCCAAAACCAGAGCTCGATAGAGCGAGCTAATCAAGATGTTCAAAATGTGCTTACAACCTGGCTTATCACAAACCAAACAACCAAGTGGTCAGAAGGTTTGAAATATGTTCAACTGATGAAAAATAGAGCTTTTTATGAGGGTATAAAGCAAACTCCCTATGAAGCTTTATTCGGAACAAGAATGACATTGGGTTTATAAACATCAAATTTACCTATGGAATCTGTTGAACAGCTGGAAACAGAAGAAGAGTTAGAGCAATTACTAGAAGGAGTACTCACAGCCAATTCACCACATAGCAAAGTCGCAGAAAACGATGAATTTTCCGTTGAAACGTTAGACATAATTGTGGATGATGGTTTATTATGCAACCAAATTGAAGATAAAGATGGAAGTTTTGAGTTAAATTCTGTTTTAAACGAGAAGAAAATTTTAATTGATAATGCTGGAAAGAAAGCAAAGGAAAATTTAGAAAATCAAGTTATCAAAATGTGTAATCTTTCGAAAGAAAACTTTCCTACTGCTGTGATTGGTGACAATGTTAGAGTTTCCATTCCAGACGTTGATTGTGGTAAAACGGATCCAAAAAAATTTATTTGCGTTGTTTTGTCTAGAGATGACGATAACAAACAGAGAGTTTTCGAACAATCTTATTCTAGGCATGAATTCTCTATTTGCGATTAAAAGTTTATATCATACGAAGATGTTCGAATTTGATAAAAAAGTTATAAATTCCTGCAATATAAAAAAATGAACGTGACATAAGTGTTTAATTTCTTCATACATTTCATCATACATCCTACATCATTGAATACAATCGTTTGGTCCTTCGAGTACATCAGCTAAAAACAAAGAACTTTTCATTCCATCTATTAGCCCACGTAAAAAAGGGTTAATTAGAATAGAAGATGTTCCTCAAGACGTTAAGAAATCGGTAAGAGAAAACATAGGAAGGCAGTCTCTTACTGGTGGACAAGGTTTTAAAAGATGCATCTGTAGAGGAACATGTTCCTCAAAAAATACAGTTGTAAAATGCTGGAATATTATATAATTTCAAGTGCTACAATAGCAATTCTTGCTCAAATAAATAACTTTTTTCAATATGATTTTTCTATAAGTATGTTAGTTCATAGTTTTATAAAATTAAACTGTTATAATAAAGAAAAGTATGTTATTATTATTATTTGTTTGATTCCCATCGTCCCATCGTCCTGAAAAACCAGGACGATAATTGTATTTATGAATATTGGAATCATAACCTACGACTTATTATATAATATGCAAAGAAAAGTATGTTTTGTTTGTCATTTACATTTTTTAATCAAAATAATTTTCGTTATTAAAGCCTTTTGTATTATGTTAATTTAAATAAATATTTTTTTACTGCAACGACATTTTTAATTAATTTGTATTCCAACTTTTCTTGAAACATGAAGGTAAGAGTATACATTTACCAAAACGTGAAAGCAAGAGTACACATTTGCCTGGAAATGTACATATACATTGTATACAGTTCACATATACCTAACTTTTTGGGAAATGTACACATTTTACGGTAAAAGTGTACATTTCCCAAGAGTGTACATTTACCGTAACATATATAAATATCAATATACACTACTGTTCAGACATTTGCGACAACATCTGCTTTTAAGAAAAATAACAGATTAACGACTATATGAAGTACAATAACATTAAGGTCCCCGATTTTCAACAAATTCCTTGGTATTTTAATGTTTTTCTTATTTATTTAAATAGTTTTTAACACAACGAATGGGATCATTTATACACATGGTATATCTATTTATGTAATTTATTTATACACTGTACATTCACTTACATTTAATACTTCACTAATATTTATATTCACGTCTATTCACGACGAGACTAAATTGTTGACTGCCTCCTCGTTGGCAGGTAGTTGCTTATATATTAAAGGTTTCTCTAATACTTTTGGACTCCGGAAAGCTCTCGATTGCGGCTCGCAACAGACAATTAACTTTCTTAGAATGTCTCTATAAAAACAATAAAAAAAACCTAGTCCGTCCCAGAAAATCATGCGCTCCCGCCAAATTTCTAACTTTATATGTCGTACTAAAACAGAGTCGGCTTCAGGAACTGCTACGGTGTGCAGTTTCGTAACATTACCCACTACCTAAAAGGAAGTTCCTCCTGGGACTTCTATGTAGCCAGTACTGGATGTTTAAATCGGCAACTGGAACTATTTTTGTACTTTCAGGTAGTATGGAAGTTATGGTATCTTGGAAGATCCCTCTATCATGTTGATGATAACTCGCCAATCCAGCTGGCTGCTCTCTATCCTGCGCATTGCTAGTTTCTTCACGTGGCATTCCAACACCTGATCTCGAAGACTTCGTAGCGCTTCCGACACATTCCGGAAGGTGGATCGATCTTCAAATTCGGTTCTAGTTACCAGATAGAAGACTTACCGCGAATTGTGTTTGAGTCTGAGTGTCTTGGCAGACACTGGAATCTGATCTTCAAGGTTTTCTAACTGTTCAAACTTCTTTCGAAAGACGGTTGGCAACACTCGTGTATGTTTGTTAGTGGCGGATATGTTGTGTACCTGTGAATACTCTTCCGGGAGCGTGAACAAATATTTTCGTTGTTCGGTAGTGACTCCATATCTAGCTTTCCCTGTACCTCCATATGCGGCCATGAATTCTTCGAAGGCAGGGTCAGGATATTCTCGGATATGATTCACTCCTTCCTCTAGGTCATGGTCTCCTTCGAATGGCGCTAGTCGGTTTGGTGCACTACTTTCCGTTTTCCATTGGGGATCTTGCTTATGTGATACATGACGCCATTGATAATTTTCTTAATTTAGTACGGACCATCCCAAGATTTCTGTAATTTTGGAGAAAACCTTCTTTCCTCGAAGGTTTGCGCAGCCATACTTTGCCCACTACTTTGAAACTGCCTTATGTGGTCTGCGTGTCGTACCGTTTTTAAATATGTCGCTGGCAACTTGAGGATTTGTTCGAACCAACTCGTACACATCGTCCAACATTCTTCTCAATTGGATCACGTAATCTTCTCCCGCTAGATCTTCTCCCATTCGACAACCAAATTCAAGATCACAAGGTAGCCTCATTTCGCGTCCAAATAGGATTTTCGCAGGTGTTTCACCCGTGGACCCATTCATGCTGGATCGATAAGCCAATGCAAATAGGAAGATATACTGGTCCCAGTCTTTCTGGTAAATGGAAACTACTTTGGATGGGTATTTTCCAATGGTCCTGTTCATTCTCTCGACCATTCCGTCGGACTGTGGATGCAACGCTGTTGTTCTAGTCTTCTTCATTCCCAGCTTGTCACAAATTTCCTGGAATACCTCGCTCTCCAAATTTCTTCCTTGATCGCTGTGGACCAAGGGCACTCCATATCAGCTGACAAATTATTTCACCAGTACATTTGCAACAGTTGTGGCCGCTTGATTCGAGATGGCTTGAATATCTACCCATTTTGTGACATAATCCATTACAACCAGAATGTATTCACGACCATTTTCCAGCGATATCTAAAGAAATCCTTTCGAAAGGACTTCCAACATTATATTGTTTCGTGGGTGCCTTTCTCTTCCGATGTGGTCCATTACTTGTAGCACAAGTAGTACATTTCTTACACTAGTCCTTCACATCGTCGGAGCTGTTCATCCAGTGAAACCTTTCAGGGACTCGCTGGACGGTTTTCTTTACTTCTAGATAACCTTCCGATGGACTGTCGTGTAACTTCCTCAGAGACTCAACTACTCTCGTTCTCGGGATAACTAGGTCGCTTCTTATCTCGGGACCATCTTCGTTTTCCAGGACTCTTTTCAACAGCTCTTCTTCCAGATCAAGGGAGTCCCATTTAGCCCAATATGCAAAATGTGGACACTTCTTTCCAGGAAGGTCGCCTATTTTCTTCCTTCCATTACCTAATCATCTTTAGGAGAGAATCATTCTCCTGGTGTGTGACCATTCTTCCTAGACTACTGTAGTTCTTGAAACCGCAGCTTCGTTAGATTCCTCCTTGTTACAGTAGAAACAGTCTGCTAGACAGAGAGTCGGCATTTTGGTGACTCACACTTGCTCGATGTTCGTCTCTGTATAGTTTTCCTTGTGATCTTCATCGGCTTTTTGTTTCTCATACTCTTTATTGAGTTGACGATCTGGTTCAATCTGTCTTCGTCACCTTCTTTTTGCACGGTCCTAACTTTGTTGTACCCCGAAGCTTTCGTGGCTGCTTCATATTCAAGAGGCTCTTGAACTCCCCACAATTACAGCATCTGATCTTATTCAGCTTCTTGTTCGCCATACCTTTTATCATTTTGACGATCTGATCAAGTTTATCATCGTCACCTTCTTCATGCATGGTCCTAACTTTGTTGTATTCCGAAGCCTTGGCGGCTGCTTCATATTCAAGACCAGCGGTCAATACGTCTACCATGGTTTTGGGATATGCTAATCGAAGCATCCTCTCTATATCGTGGTCATATAAGCCGTCAATAAAGAGATGGATTCCCAAACATTCCATTATGTACTCTAATGCTAATGGATGAGCAAATCGAACTAGTCGGGCAATATCCAGTTCATACTCTTGAAGTGTTTCATCATCCTCCCGCTTTCGGTTCATTAGATGGGATTGATACATCTGTTCTAGACGTCCGTGACCATATCGCATGTCCAACCTCTTCTTCCACCAAAAAGAGAATTGACATAAACAGTCTAAAAAACTCTGAGGAGCGCAACAGGGAGCAAGCCAAACTTAATGCTGAAATGCCAAACGTAGTACATATCATTGAAACAGCGGACATAGAGAACAGCTGGCATAACTTCAAAGACATCATCGTAGACACGGAGAACATCATGTCAAAAATGGATAACTGATGAAATTCTACTGTTAATCGAACAGAAGCGAATTGATAAAAACAAAGATAAAAGTTAACACAAAGAATTACAGAAACAAACAATAAAAAAGATACGAGAAACAAAAGAGAACTGCTTCAAAAAGAAGTGCGAAGAAATTGAATATCTGGAGAAAAACACGTCCATTTTAACATTCATAAGCTAATAAAAGAAACTATGGGACTTCAAAGAACCTCACATATAACACGACTTATCCATGAAAATAACAAATCAATAACAAATGAAATTAACTGACTCGACTCTTACTTTGTGGAATCTACTCATATTAGTGTTTTAAATGAAACTCTCTGTTTGTAACTAACTCCACAATATATTGAAAACATGTTAAAATTCTAAAAAATTAACAATTGTTTCGATGTTACCTAAATATTATTCTGACGATGATATTTAACAACGAGAAACTGCTCGACGTCTGGAAAAGTTATATCGAACAATTGTTTGGAGAGGGCGGTCCCAGATTACTCGACAATCAATGTGTGAGCGGAACATCTCCTAAAGTAATGAAATCTGAAGTCTTGAATGCAGTCAGACAATGTAAAACCGGCAAAGCTCCTGGGCCAGATGATGTAAGTATATAATGAGATCATTAAACTTTTAGACGATGACGGCATTACTATCCTGACGAAATTATTCAATATGATATTCGAAACTGGCCAAATACTGGCTGCATTCAGTTTTTATTACCATCCCGAAAAAAGCAAATGCCAATAAATGAAATCAATTCCGCCTGATATTCCTAACGAGTCATATCCCTAAACATTTCTGAAACACAATCCGCCTGAAACGTGAGGAGGACATCAATCCTTGTCAGTTCGGATTAAGACAAGGATTTGGCACTAGAGAGGCTCTTTTTAATTTAGTCTTACGGTGCTACATTATTCACTATCAAAAGGCATTTGATTGTGTTAATAATTCAAAGCTTTCAGGACTCCTTCATCTCAAAGGATAAAAATTATCTTAACATCTAACCTTTACAGAGACCAGATCCAATCCGTTAGGCTTGAGGGCGGCAATACTGATAAAATCCCGATAGAGCGTGGTGTCCGAGAGGGTTGTGTGCTGTCCCCTCTCCTATTCAATATGTATTAATAACTGGTTTTCTCTCAGGCATTACACAACACACAAAATGGTATTAAAAGCAATGGCCAAGTTGTCAATAATCTCAGATACGCTGACGACCCAGTCATTATCGCAGATAGTCCAGAAGCACTACAGTGACTATTAAATGAAATATCTGCCGAAGGAGACCAGCTTTCCCTAAGAATTAACATTGATAAGACAAAAGTAATGGTAATAAGCAGAACACCAAACATTCGTGCCCACATCCTTGTTTACGATAAACCCATCCAACAGGTTTCCAAATTCAGATATCTGGGAAGATGGATAACCGAAGATTTTAACCCAGATATAGAAGTCGGCAGTAGAATCGAACAGGCAAGAACGATACTCCTCAATATGCGAAATCTATTATACAATCAAAGCCTCAGTTTGAAACTACAGTATCGCTTTGTAAAAGGGTACGTCTTTTCTATGCTGTTGTGTGGTGTAGAAACATGGACACTCAAAGCAGACATAATTAATAAACTGGAAACTCTAGAGATGTGGGTAAAAAAAAGACTTCTTAAAATACCATGGACAAATCACATCACCAACAATGAAGTATTTATACTCATGGGTAGAGACATAGAACTTCTTCTAATCATCAAGCGTAGGAAAACCTTGGGCATATTTTTCGCAATGTCAAGTACCAATTCTGAAAATTATTATGAAAGGCAAAATAGAGGGAAAACGAGGGTTAGGTAGAAAAAGTATTCTTGACACAAGAATATTAGAGATTGGACTGATCTAGATGCGCACACACTGTTTCGAGCCGCCTAAAAGCGAGATGAGTTCGCCAGGATTGTTACCGACATCCATTGAATGGATATGGCATCTTAGGAGGAAGTACCTCTTCTTGAGCTTCTAGAATTCATCAGTTAAGTTCACCGCTTTCTCCTTATTCCAATTGTTCACTCTAGTGGCTGCTTCAAACTGTTTTACATAATTGGTTCATGACGACTTACCGACAAATTTTGAGGCCTTAACTCGTGCAAAACAGCCAATATCTTCTACCTATGGAAGTATTTCTGGCTTGTAAGGTTTTATTTGCTCGATCTTCTTTTCTTCTGCTGGCGTGTCTTGATTTTCCATAGTTGTCATCTTGTTCTCCGATTTTAGAGACAAAATTTTATTTTCGACGTCAGGGGCAATGCCGTTTTTCATTGATAAGATATCGGCAGAAATGTCGTTCTTCATAGCAGAAATATCGTTTCTCATATTTGACATCATCTCTACCATAACAGATATTGACGAAATTAAGGTGGAAGTCTCGTCTATAAAAAATGTTTCTATATCCAAGCCGTCACTTCCAAGTGCTATTTTGACTCTTTCTATGAATTAACTCTTCTTTCCGGACATTTCCAACTCGCGATTTCCCAATTCTGCTTTCGGTTCTGTCACTTTCAGGTCACTTAGTTTGTTAGCCATTTTTACGAAACTACCAAAAAATTGACAAAATGGTTGCCGAA
The DNA here is from genome assembly GCA_963921935.1 of Galeruca laticollis. Lineage (NCBI taxonomy): Eukaryota > Metazoa > Arthropoda > Insecta > Coleoptera > Chrysomelidae > Galeruca > Galeruca laticollis. Next base: position 144,769,315 of record OY998176.1, on the reverse strand, counting down.
AAAATCATAGTCCCCTGTGAATGAACCAACCGATTGGGTTCACCCCATTGTAATTGCACCAAAATCCAATAGGGACATGATTATGTATGAATCCTATATTACTAAAAGAGAAAGTTTTCAAATACCCACTTAAGAAACGTTATTTTTATTATACTTATCTGAAAAAACCGTGTTTTTATCTGTTTTTACAAAGACTTAAGGGTGGCATTTTCAGAACAGCGCATGGAAAAATTTTCCCGATCTGCGATTTTTTTCCGTGCGCTCAGTAAAAACATACAATTGAAAAAACTATTATTTATTTATAATACTTTTCTGAAAACAACACCAACATAATTAGAATATTTAGGAATCGTTGGTATTATTAGTAACATTTATTATACAATCTGTAATTATGCAGAAGTTTTGTCCCTTCGGTATTTCATTCTTTAGAAATAAAGATGTTAAAAAAAGACGGTCCGCAGAAGTTTTGATTTTCCTGATGGAATGTCGCGAGTGAGAAGGAGTAAACAATTGTTGTGATACTTCTATACTTCTTTGTATGGATTCTTCTATGTATCCTTCTGCTACGTTGGAAGGACGCTATCTCCGTGTCTTTTCAGAGTAAGCAAATCAGTTCCGCTTTCACCAACATGGTTGTCGAAGAACGCCTTAGCCCATGTCCGGTATATTCTTCAGTTTCTGGGTATTTTGCAACAAGTTTTGAGACATCGCTGATGGTATGGCATCCAACATGTTGGGCATAACAGCTACGATCTTGGTATGCAACAAATAATCTTGTGCTGGTAATATTTTTAGGCCGTTGATCTGCATGTTTACGGTAAATTGCACAGGGCGCGAATGTACATCCCTCATTGGTAATGGTAAAATTTCTTGACATATAATTTTTTCCATCTCGCAAAAATACAACAATAAAGCGCCCATTATCTTCCACATCGTCTAAACTCAAACGTATTAAATCATCTCTACGACATGCGCCAAAGATCCCAAACAATAAAATCACTTTCGCCAGTAGATATTGTTCATTTGAAACTTCGCATAAAAATGTGGTTACTTGTTTCGCCGTTAGAATCCTGGACTTTTTTGGTATATAGCCCACAGCCCGACGCTTCAAAAAAGCAAGCAATAGTTTTATGATATTTTGTATTGTCAGCATTTTCTTTTATAGCTAAACGACTCTTTAACATTGAGAACTGACTTCGTAACGTGGAAGATTTCATATTCTTGACTTTTTCGACAAAATAAACTAGAAGAATATCATCACTTACAGTTTTAACTTTTTTGAGATCTCGTCAGTCCATAAGAAGTTGTTCATATCTCGACCTGGATTTTGTTGGTAACAAATCAGCTTATGCCACTAGCTCCAATATGTATTTTGGAATACCTGGATTATCTTCCGACTACATTTTTTAAAACTAACATGAATTAAACTGACAGAAAATAAAACAATGCCTATAAAAAATATATCGTTGCTATGGAAATGTTAATCATGTTTGGTACTATTACGATGTATTATGATTACTTTGAAAATAACATGTTCTAAATTTACCTCTTATCCTTTTTTGCGTTGTTTTCAGATAAGTACAATAAAAATTATCGTTCATCACACGTCCAGAACTGGATTTTTCTGGGCTTGTATGACTTTGTCTCGCGCGCACGGAAAAATCCTTATTTCTAGACTCCTAATGAAATATACTATTTCTGAACTGGCTGATGCGCATTCTTAGATGCTTCTTCTGTATTCTTACAGATTCCAATTGATTATAGTAGTTCATTATTGTGCACCATATCGAATTCATTCCACAAACCCCGTATTCTAAAGATGGTTAACGCAGGTGACTCAAGGTCAAATCAATTTTTTAATATCGGTTTAGAGCCCTATATGGTTCTGTCAACATAAATAGAAATTAGGTTGGTAAATGATACGGAAAGAATAATTAGATGTTGGTACTGCATTGGTGATTGGTTTTGGTTGATGCTTCATTACATCATAGATAACCTTTATTCATTATCATCGTAATTTATTGACTGACCACATTATTAATTCGTTCTATTTGTTTGTTGAAGTTTTGAGAATACCTTTTAATAAATGTTTGTATTTGACACTGCGAGTCCTTTAATGTAATGCATTTGTTCCCAAATCCTTATAAAGATTTGGAAGGTTTTAAAAGATGGCTCCTGGCTATAAACAATGCTGAAATAAATGCAATGTACCCTTTATTAGTGTACCATGCAAAAAGAATTTGCCATAAATATTTTAAATCCATCTACATTTCAACTAGATCCAACAGACTACATCCTAACGTTATCCCAACATTATATTTTAATGGTAATATCATTATTTAAGTTTGATATACGAGGATATATTGAAAAATTCTTAGCCTACTATAGAACCAAACAAAATTTCATTGTCAAAATATTTTATTACTCATCATATTCTCCTCCTAATTGGATACATTTATTATAGTGAACCTGCAACGTCTCTAGACCTTTCAAAAAAATGTTTCTGCTTGCTCTGCAAACCAGACCTCCACATCTTTTATTACCTCCTCGTTGGAAGAAAATTTACGACATTTTAAGGGGGGTGTTCTAGTAATTCAAACCCTAAATCACGAATTTTTTGCATGGCAACATGAGATTTGCGTGCAGGGGCGTTGTCCTGCAAAAACAAAACATCTTTGGATAGCTTTCCGCATCTTTTCTCTTTAATTTTTTCCCGTAGAGTGGTTAGTAATGTCGAATAGTAACCTCCAGTTATTGTTCTACCGTTATCCATAAAATAAATCATGATTACTCCATGGCAATCCCAAAAAACTGAAGCAAGAACTTTTCCAGCAGATTTTTGGACACGAAACTTCTTAGGTCTTGGAGAACCAGAGTGTCGTCATTCCATCGATTGTTGCTTTGTTTCTGGATCGTAGAAATGTATCCAAGTCTCATCCATAGTAACAATCCGGTTTAAGAAGTCTACATCGTTTTCAAATCGAGCACAGATCGAACGCGATGCTTCTACCCTTGCACGCTTTTGGTCAACATTCAAACATTTGGGCATCCATTTTGCAGCATATATATATATATATATATATATATATATATATCCATATATATATATATATATATATATATATATATATATATATATATATATATATTATATAATAATGTCCAAATTGACGTGAACTATATGATGAACGCGTTCGTATGAAATATTCAGTGCTTCAGATATCCGTTTAAGCCGAATTCGACGGTCTGATAAAATCATGTCATGAACTGCATTGATATTTTCGGGGACTGACACAGAAACTGGCCTTCCCGATCGGTCATCATCTTCAATGGAAAATTTACCTCTTTTGAGGCTTGCAGTCCAATTTTTCACGGTCGCATACGAAGTTCATTGATCACCAAGGATATTAAGCATATCTTCGTAAATATGCTTACCTATTAACCCTTTTAAATACAGGTACTTGAGGATGGCTCGATACTCCAATTTTTCGATTTTCACAATTTCGGTGGACATCTTTTTTCTTTCAATTTATTGTTTACTTTTTTGACGTCAAACTTTACACTGACACTTCTAATAAGTTATTGTTCGTTGGTATGGTAACGCAATATTTTGTTTATGCATGGAACTGGTCTAGGCTAACTAGATATCAATACATCCTCGTACATAAACGTTATAGTTTGTACTATTTTTTAAATGAGATTAATTTAGTACCCATTATGGAAGTTTCCTCAAGTGTGACATAATTTTCATCATCAATGTGGAACGGTATGTATTAAATGTAATTGTGATACTGACTTTCTCTTTGGTTTCAAGAACATAATTATGCGAAAGCGTATGAGCCAAATAGTTCTTCAGAAATAGTCTCAAAGTAGGTATAAGTTTAATATCACTACCGAATCTTTCCTCGGAAATGACCACATCAAGAAAACTCTCAACAAACAGTGTTCAATAGCATAAGACAGAAAACGAGCAAAACGTTTTAAAGTAGAGGACAAAGTATACAGCAGAAATCGTAGATTTCTAATGCCTTTGAAAGAGAATCTTTCAAAAACTGATGGAGGAGTAAGCTACATCTATACAAAATCCTGAAGAATGTCAAAAGCACGCACCCAGACCGAAAATGGTTCAACAAGAATTGCTCTGGTCACCAAAGTGTTTGCAAAAATAGTGATTCTAGTGACTTTGGCACTAGTTAGCGGTCAGGTATAACAGTAATCAGAAGTGGTCGCCTCAAAAAATCTCCAAGCAGATTGGACTTGAAAAACGTTATTTTGTACTTACTTGACGTTATATTGATATTCCTTACAGTTTTTTAGTTACTTTTTAGATGAATTTATGATCACCTCTCAGATTATGTTTGTGTAAACGTATCATCAATCAAAAAATAAATCTGTCAGGGAGACGTAACGGAGAACCTAGAGAGTATCATGTTCTTCTGATGATAAATAAGTTGTTTAACTGAAATCGTTTGAATAAATACATAAGTTTCGACATTAGGAAAAAAGATTAAAATGAGCAAAGGGCATGAAAACTGAACAATAAATAATTGGGAAAATGTCTTTTAGAGTGTCCAATCAAATTTCCAAGTTTTTTTATCCAATAAGAAGTAACCCGAAGAAAAATAGATTTCAGAAGTATGTACAAGAGATACAATCAAACCTGATTGTGGTAATTGTCAGGTTTTGGTAACTAACTCAACCAGAAGATTAAACAAGAAAAATTCGACAAGATACAATTATACCCGTTGATCCTTCATCTATTTCTCAACAGAATGATGCACCTAACCAGTGTATCAAAACTTTTAGAAATGAGAATAGTATGTGGGAGACAAATTTGATGAATTTTATTTAAGAAAAGTAATTGTTGAAATGTCTAGGATATGCAAGAATATATAAAAGGAAGAGATGAACACCTGGATCAATCTAAAACTCAATCTTAATCTCACATTGTATGTTGAATTTTCTTATAGTTTTCAATTTCATATAATTTTATTCAATTGTTCTTGGTGCTTCCAAACATTTGGACATTATATCGATTAATATGGTAGACGTAGAATAAACCAAAAAAATTTTCACGTATCAATCTCATTTGATTTTTTGCTACTTTTAGTTCAAATTCGCACTTCTTTCTTGTTGTTATTATCATTTAAACAAGCAGAAACAGCAAAAACAAGATATATCATATTTTCACTGTGTTTGAGATACTAAAATTCATTCTTTGCTGGAACACTGAGTACAAAACATGAAAAAATTAAAATTCGAGCTATTAATAACTTCAAAATATAACGTGAATAAATACATAATTTTACCATCAACATAATCAACAAATTTCCTTTGCATTTATGCCAAAACAACATAAACATAGATATAAAAGAGATTGGAAACTTTATATTTGACAGTTTTTCATTACATATTAACAAAAAGTGAGGCAGGGAACGAGACAAATAATAATAGAAAAAGGCGTCTAATATCTTGCTACTAAATCTTGTCGTAATACTACTTCGAGCTAGCCAATAATTGAAAATACACTTTAGAAAATTCTAAAATATCACATTTGAAAAGAACTCTATAAAACAGTAAACAAAATAAAATGTCTAAATAAGAGATCTAACAATTTCTCGACAATATCAAACTAAAGTGCTTTCGAAAATTAGTTAACTTTCCAGTAAAACAATTGTATTATCCTGATGCATTTTGTGACATTTTCAGACTCGTTCAAACTTTTGTGATTATTCTAGAGTCAGCGAAGTTTCTGAATTATACATAATTGTAATATGCTTTCAATTCAATGGTCAAAACATTATGCAACTATTAGTAGTAATATCACAAGAGAGTGAGAATAAATTGAAAATAATTCGACAGATTTTAGAAAACTTGTTGCCAGGCAATAGACACGAGAGCCCGAAGGCTCGAGTGGCTATTGCCCAATGGCAACAAGTTTGAGAAAATGCCTGGAGAATTATTATCCAATTTATCGAACTCTCGTGTGGTATTCGATAGATTCTTTTTTGACGTTACAATCAAAATCATTTTTAAGATTTTATATTTTTATTTCAACAAATTTATATCACTCGACTCAATATAAACAGAATGAGTTATTCAAATTAGGATGCATTGATTATATTATATTATTTATATCATCGACTGATGATTCACTAAAACGTTAGGGATTCATTTTACGAATTTCTTGAAAATTTATGACAGACGCGTCAAATCAAGAAAATCCGTTGTCATGTGGTTGCCATCCAATAAAAACAATGTACATCGAATTATTCTCGCTGGAATAATGTAAGTAGATTATTCCCACTATAATAAAGTTTTGATTGGCTAGAACGTATATGAATTACTGAAATTGAAAATTTCTATTGGTTTCGAGAAACGTCAAAAAATAATCATCGTATTATATCGTATCAACTAATTTTTGATAACAATTTTTTCACTACAGAATCCGATGGTTATCATACAAAGTAATCAATAACTAAAAGAGCCTAAATAAATCAATGAACAGTGTAAATATATTATTATATTACATCTGGTGACAGCGGTTTGCGTACCATCCCCTATTGGAACAACCTCACCCAGCGAAGGTGACGGCGGTTGTCCAAAACCATTTCTCTCCGAGAGGTAAATCCGGTTGTCTGGAACCACACCCCACGAGCGGTGACAAGCGGTTCAGCTACCATACCTAGGAGGGAGAAAAATTGATGGTCGCAACCAGGATCTAGTATAGCGCAACATAGAGCCTACGGGACCAGAGCTTCCGCTAGATCAAGACCAGTGTGCGTGGTGAAGAGCCACAACTTACACGAGGTGTCACTGCGGGGCAGAACACACTGGATCTAGACCAGAGAAAGTCAAGAAAAAATCCATACATCAGATAAAAGGCGAAATACCGATCTGAGGTGAACATGCCAAACGGCGTAAGGTGGAATACTTCGGTCAACTAAGTATTGACAACGGAGTTTTTCTAACCAGGGTCTAGTAATTGCGCAAAACATAGCTTCCACTAGACCAAGATCAGTGTGCGTGATGAAAAATCAAACACTGCCAAACGGGTAGCACAGCTCCTGCAAATCACACTGGATCTAGACCAGTCAAGGTCGAAAAATAATCCTACTCAGCAATCATCGACTGAGTTGATAGCGGCTTCACCATAAAAGTAAAAATAAGGTCCAGAAATTATTACATCTGGTATATATATATTAATCTTTCAAATGTAATATATTCTATTCCATGCAAAAATTGTGATAAAAAATATGTTGGTCACACTGGTCAGAAATTAAAGAACCGTATAAGTCTCCATAAGAGCGATTGTAAGTTACATCCTGAAAGATGTGCTTTATCTGAACATGTAATTGATAATGATCACTTTATGGATTTTGAATCTGTTAATATTTTGGACAACCAAATACCAAAAAAAGACTTTTCTTAGAAATGGCTCATATATTTCAAGAACCTAATACTATCAACAAAAAAAGTGGTCATAATAATCTGAGTGATATTTATTATTATCTACTAACAATTGATAATAAAAATAACTAAATTTCAAATTCTTATTTGATGATTTTTAGAAATAATTTTATTTTAGGTAAATGATTTTAAAAATGTTTTCAATACTTTTAAATTATTAAGATGACATTATGACATCTATAATAATTTGAGGTTGAATTTTATATAATAAAAGAAGAATATTTGAATAACTAATAACCTATATTACAAATATAACCAATTTTCTTCTTTTGTTTTCTAAAACATTTTAGCATATAAAGAAAATGTTTACATTCATGAATCTGTCAAAATGTCAAAATGATTTATGATTGAAAAAATTTTTTTAAAAAAATTCAAATATTTACCAATTTATAACAATCTCAATTTACTTATCCTTGATAATGGAAATAAACGTTTCCGAAAGCTTGGAAGAAAAACAGTAACAAGAGTTTTCTTTAAATTAACTTGCCGTTACCCCAATATTCGTGGTTTTATACCTAATTAGTCGGCAAAGACTATCTCCTATATATATATATATATATATATATATATATATATATATATATATATATATATATATATTGATATTTCGGAATGATAGAAGAAGTGTACGTTGCAGGAGTTTATATATAAATGTTAAACACATTTAGAAGATTTAATAATGAAGAGAATAGTTTAAAGGAAGTTCTGGTTAAATTTTCATCAAAATTCAGAAGAAATGTACGTTGCTGGAGTTCATATAAATATAAAATGCGTGTAGAAGATTTGGAAGAGAAAAGACAACAATTTAAAAAAGGTTTGGTTAAATTGTTTTATCAAATTCTGAAGTGGTGTACGTCGCAGAAGTTTTTTTTTATTATTTAACATTGAATGTATTTTGTACATCGTAATTTAATATATATTTTCTTATAAGGTAATCTTAACATAGGAAAGGATAATAAAAAAAAATAAAGATGTTTGTTTGGGGAGTATAAGAGAAACAGTTCCTGTATTATTTGAAAGGTAAGATATTTTATTTTAAATTTGAATTGAATAATTTTGGTTACACAAGAAATAATTATAGACAATAGACAATAGAATTTGCATTTATAGTTTTAAAAAGGAAAGACTTTATCAATTGTTCAATACATGTATTAAAATTTAAAATAACATAACATAACATATTTTCAAAAAAATATTAAAAAAAGAGATATAGATTAATATTACAATTCTTTCAACAATCGACTCCCTGTAGAAGAGTCATATTGTATAGAGCCGGAGTAAATACATTTCCACTTATTTGAGACAACTACAACAAATTCTGAATCATATTATTAAATTTTACTTACCTTTTGAATGGTAAGTTGGCGTCCTAAAACTTTTTTAACATAATAGTAATACACTTTATTTATCTAATTTATCTATTTATTTATTTATCTAAATTGAATTTAAAAATGAAGAGTGTACTGTTGAGTTTGTCGTTCACTACTGCACCTAAGTAGATGTGTTGTTTGTTAGCTTCGATAAGGTTGCGGAAGGAAGGGCCAGTCGTAATTTTAAGTAACGTTTAATAAACACTTAAATACGACAATTTAAACACGTAAATCATTTTACAACAAAATAGTAACAAGATAGAGCAACAAGAATATCCACAGAGAATTGATAGTTGGTTACTGTTTTCTTAAAGATACTGAATGCTCGTGAGGTAATTATGTATATTGTTCCAATAATTCTCGAACGACGTCACAGAGAATTACACGTTTTTATATTGCATCGTAACGCGAGAGATTTTAATACTTCAGGTAAATCGTAACTTTTCCCGTTTTTAAGTTTAAAATTGATATGATTCGTTGATCTAGATATACTTTTAACACGCACTGTATGTTTTCGAATACTTTTTTATGTCGACCTTTTAAGAGTGATTTTTAGTTCTGTACTGTTTGAGATTGAGACACTAAATTGGTTAATTTCTGTAGATATAAGTTTTTTGGGGGTAGGACTTTCTCTTTCAGACTAGGTATAACTCTGTTAGTTGAATCGTGATATTTTTTGACATAAAGTTAATTACCCACTTTACCGTGAAGCGATAAATAGTGTCCTGTTAGTTAATTTATGTCAATCCATAAAACATTCATTTCGAATACTTGATTCCCTATTCATTTGTGAAAGGATATGAAATATTGTTCGCGGTGCTAATTGAAGTTATTTGTTGCAACATTCTAATAGTTTTAGAAAGTTCCATAATCTCTATTTTATAAAAAAAACTTTTGATAAACAGGTACTTAAAGGTAAAAATTATTTTACTAATGGGCGTTTAAGACCATTAAAGTGGGTTTGACGTTACAATAGACATTCAAACTTTTCCTAGAATTCACAGTAAAGTGAAATTTCTAACTAAGAAAGTCGCGACTGCTAATTGAGGTTAATTAGGCGAGTCGCTGACCGATTAACGTATTGTAATGGTTAATTATGTTCTTCACAAGATATGGTGTCTTGTTTTGGAAGTGGGCACAGTTTTCTTATAGCCCTAGTAGTTTCACCTGCTTTAGTTTTTAGGCGTACGACCCCGACTTTTACTTCAGGTCCGCTTATGGTTTCTATGACTCTTGCCATAGGCCAATTAAGAGGAGGGACGTTTCCTTCCGTTTATTGGTAAATTCTCATATGTTTTTAGCCATTTTGGTCTATTCTGCAGTCTAATCAGGTAGTCTATTGACCACCTTTTCCAAAACAGCTGCTGAGTTTTTGCGCATTGTTGCCAAAATTTAATTTTGTTTTCTGGTACTTGAGATAAATCTTTCTCCGGATAAGCCGTCAGACTGCATCCGATTAGGAAATGCCCAGGAGTGAGATATTGAAAATCAGAGGGATCGTTAGATAAAGTACACAAAGGTCGTGAGTTTAATATTGCTTCGATTTGAGTAAGAATAGTTGAGAATTGTTCGAAGGTTAATTTTGATGAGCTGATGAGTCTTGAGATATGATACTTAGCGCTTTTAATAGCAGCCTCCCAAATTCCTCCCCAATGTGGGAATCTAGGCGGAATAAATTTCCACTGTGTCTCGTTTTGAGTCAGATAATATTGTATACTGTCCGTAAATTCGTTCTTCTGAAAGTGATTATAAAGTTTGTAGCTCCAAGAAAGTTTGTCGCATTTTCTGAGTAAATGACAGTGGGGTTACTCCGTCTCGCTACGAAACGTTTTAAGGCGGCTATAAATGCGTCCGTAGTGAGGTCGAATATTTAGTTCTATATGCGCGGCTTTGGTCACCATGCATACGAAAATTGATATGTAACATTTTGTTACGGGAGCTTTGCGTACGGTGGGAGATTTTATGAAAAAATGGCCTCCGAAATCGACACCAACTTTTTGGAATGGATGCGAGTATGTGACCCTGTCTTTCGGAAGGTCGGCCATTATCTGTTGAGTCGTCTGTGCATTTAATCGATAACAAATCTTAAATTTCTGTTTATTTGTTTGATTTGCCTTAAACCATTGAGAGGCCAGTAGCGCAATCGTACTTTTGATAGAACATTTTGTCCGCCAGCATGGCCTAAACGCACATATTGTTGCTTGAGGATAAGAGAAGTTATATGATTTTTTGAAGGTAATAAGATTGGGTGCTTTTGATCAAAGGATATTTCGGCGATTTCCAGCCTATCTCCGACACAGAGATAGCCGGATGTATCTAGAAATGGTTTTAAAGATATTATTTGCTTGTTTGACAATTTTTTATTTTTTGAAAGTTCCGCTATTTCTGTTGAAAAGGACTGATTTTGAACTTGTTTAATAATGAACTTTAATGATGAATTCAATTCACTGACTGACAGAGGTCCTTTGAATCGATTCTTTTTGTTTCTCGAATTGTGAGTAAATCTTAGAGCGTACGCCACTGTGCGTTGTAGTTTGGAAAACGAAGAGAAGTTTGAGAAATTGTTTTGCCAAAAATTGTGTTGGTCCGAAATGATTGTTAGGGCTACCTTTCTTTCCTCAGGTAGGTTGACAAGATTTGTATTAATCTCGTGTTGGGAGAAATCCGAACTCAATTCACTGAGAAATTTGGGTCCGTTAAACCACATGGGTTGAATTTCAGGAGTGAATTTTCCGCGTGACAGCATGTCAGCTGGATTTATCATTTGATCGCACGTGCCACCAGTGGAAATTTTGTGTTAGCGTTTGTATTTTAATATTTGATACAAATACCGACCATCGACTTGGGTGGCTTTTGCACCAACAGAGTGCAATTTGAGAGTATGTCCACAAGTTAACAGAATTAATGTTGATTTTGGTTTCCTAAACGTTTTTGCCTCTTTAAATCAGATTTGAGGATAATAGCATACCACAGAGCTCAAGTCTGGGAATTGTGATAGTTTTCAGTGGTGCAACACGCGATTTTGCTGATATCAGAATACATGAAACTATTTTATCGGTGTAGATAGTTCTGATGTAGACACAGGCGCCGTACGCTTCGGTACTCGCATCTGAAAATGAGTGAAGCTCAATTTTGCTTATTTCTTTGTGATTGAAGATAAGACGTGGAATTTTTAGATGCTTGATTTGACAGATAGTAATTAGGAATTCCTCCCATTTTTGTAAAATTTCCTTATCGGTGATTTTATCATCCCAGTTACACTTTAATTTCCAGATTTTCTGCATTAGCATCTTCCCTTTAACGACCGCGGGGTTTACAAAACCCAGTGGCTCATAATACTGTGAAATATGTGACAGAATATTTCTCTTTGTTTACTTTGTCCTCAATGACGAGTTCAGTTGGTACGGATATTTGGATTATGGGATTCCATTTTTCGCCTTAAACTTTAGACGGAGTTTGATCTAGGTTTATGTCAAATTCAGTTATTTGTATCTGTGATATCTTTTTTAGAAAAGTTTGAGGGTTAGAACCCCATTTATGCAAATTGAAACCAGCCGGTTCAAGCAGTGACTTTAGTTCAAAATAGAGTTTTTCGAGTGATTCGATTGAATCGCACCCTGTCAAAATATCGCCTACATACGTCTGTGTGAGAATAGCGTCCGAGGCTAGAGGAAGACTTTTATTGGTACTTGCAATCTCGTTCAAAACTCTAGTCGATAGGAATGGACTACAATTCATACCATAAGTTATTGTTTGTAATTCAATACATTTAAGCGGTTCGTGAGATGAGTCTCTCCATAAAAGGTTTTGAAGGAAGACGTCCTTGGGGTTAATTCTAATTTGTCTAAACATTTTCTCCAAATCAACAATTAACGCGTATTTGAAGGCTCTGAACCTGCACAAGATATCGTATTCGTCAGGCTGAATTTGATGACCTTTAAGACAAATGTCGTTTAATGAAAAACCGGAGTTGGTTTTACAAAAAGCATCAAATACGACTAGCAGCTTGGTCGTAATTCGATTTTGTCGATAAACTGGCAAATGAGGGATAAAATATTTGTTTTCTGAACGTGAGTTTTGGGACGATAGCGGTACATATTTCGCATGTTCTAGAGATATGTATTCGTGAATAAATTTCTGATATTCCGTATAGAGATTTTATTGCAATCGTTTTTCCAAAGAGAAAAATCTATTTTTAGCAACTGTGAGGGAGTCATGTACTCTTAAAAGATATTAAAGACAAAAGGACACTAACTTAGAAATAATATTTAAATTCAGGTTAATATTAATTATAGTATTTAGGGAGCATCGGCCGGCCATAGTCAATGTCATTTATCAAGGAAAGATTGTTTTCGTTATTTTATAAACAGACATGTATAGTTTACAGACGGAGGTTGGATGTGTAGAAAAACACAACTATGTTTCCTATATAATGGGTGTGAACGAACCAGGATGATATATATATGATTGTTATTAATACTTTGAATAAGTCGTTTTCATATTTATAGTAGTGTATTTTTAAATGTATTAAACTTGAACCCAGTGATTTTATAAATGTGTTATTGTTTATTCTGTTCCCGAACACAGGTTGCTAGGTAAGTGGTTTCCCCCATAATAATATGCCTTTATGGTAAACGTGGAGTATACGAGGGACCCATACTAAGTAACCACCACAGTCATTGTGTTCTGTGACAGACTTTAAGGGAATATCAACTTGGAAATGTCCATTTTGGAGAATTCTAGTTGTGGTTTTGAAGATGAATTCTGCTTGTTCATCTTCGGTTGAGAGAGATTTGAGATTTGGGAGTTCTTCGATTTCCCAGAATTTATAGAGAGTGCTTCGTATTTCAGTGTCCGGATTGGAGTCATCGGTTTCACTGGCTACATGATACGAGATAGCGGGTGTGTTTTTTTATTTTTGTTAGGAGTTCAGTTTTCCCGAGATAATGTAACCCAAATGGGTATTAAAAAGAGTAGGTAGGCCGTCCCCTAGTTTGATGAGGCCATAGGTCAACAGATCATAATAAACATCTGCTCCCACCAATAAATCGATTTTACCGGGTGTGGCAAAAGTTTCGTTTGCTAACTTGTTTACAATTCGTGATGGTGTTGTTACGTGATCTACATTCAACTTCACTTGGGGGATATTTGTAGTAATTTTTCCAAGCACAGCGCAAGATATTTCGAACTTCTTCGAGGGGTCAACATCTGAGTGTAGCACTATGTCCAACTTTCCGTTGGACAGAGTATCAGTTTCAGATATGCCTGAAATGTTCAAGATTTTCTTGTACGGTGTATAGTTGAGTTTTTGTACAAGTTGTTTGCTGATGAAAGAATTTTGACTTCCGTTATCCATAAGAATTCTTACCTTAACAGGTTGATTTTGTCGATTGTAAATTGTTGCTTGCGCAGTTGCTAACAACACTAAGTTATTTTTTCTAGATAGAGCGGATAGACTGGACGAATTTGGAGGTGTTTGATTTTCTTGGTTGCTTTGAGATGTGGACGGTCTGTCCTGAGTTTGAGTAGGGTTCTCTGAATGATTGTTGAAAGTTTGAGTGTTATGTTGGAAACTTGAATTTTGGGACCAATAATTGTCAGAGTTGTAATTTGGATTGAAATTGTTGTTGTTTGAAGGCCCTCGTCCGTTATTACGTGGATTTTGAAAATGTAAAAGAAAATGATGTCTTTTGTGATAATGGGAGCATGACCTTCGCGACAAACAGGTATCAGCACTGTGTCTAGTGCCTAAACAATTTACACACAGTTTTTTGTTCTTAGCAAATTCATTTCGCTTAGTTAACGGTAATGATGCGAAAGATTCGCAGGTATATATTTTATGGGCAGTGTCTGAACACATAACGCACTCGTCAATGTTTTGATTGAGGATATGCGAATTGTCTTTAAGATCAGATGATTGATTGTTCAAGTTTTGTTGAATTTTTGTTGGGACTGCGAGTGGAAGGTTACTTTATTTTGAGGCCTTTTGAGCGAAAATGAGTTTTGCAATGATTGTGATTGGCTAGTTTTACTAACGGCATTGTCGAGAATTTTGATTTCCTCTTTAAGAAATTATAAAAATTCATCGACTGTTGGTAAGACGTCCCTGTTCCTGCATTTTTCAAATTCTTTTTTGAAGCAAGAATCTAATTTTTGTTGATAAAGATAAGTTATTAATGCCTCTAATAAGACTTTCTGATCAAGTTCAAGATTCTGTAAGAGTGTCCAGTTACGCCTACAATTAGTAGCAAAATTTGAAAGTTCGGTAGGATTTTGCTTATTTAACTGTGGTATGTTCAATAATTCGGAGAAATATACATGTACAATTTTTGTTTAGTTTTCATAAGATTCTCTTAACAAGTTTATAGCTACATGCAGATTTCTGTCGTTCACTTGTAATACATCTACAACACGTAAGGCATCACTTTCAAGATAACTTTTTAAATAATAAAATTTCTCAGCATCTGATCTTAGTTGTGGATTTTCGAGGACAATAGTTTTGAACAGGTTATAAAAACTTTCACATTCAGTGTGATTTCCTGAAAACTTTTTGATTTTGATTTCAGGTAATCTAGTACCTGAGTTGTAGTTTGATTCTATTCGGGTTTCCCTAACTGACTAATTACGGTTACTTTCAGATATAGTTAATTTTTTAATCGCTCTAGCTAATTGACTCCTAGTTTTACGATAATCAATTTCAATTTTGCCCCTATCTTCCTGATCTGGAATTCCTCTTTCATTCTTCTCTTAGGTGGGTAAATTTCTATTTTATTTTGTGTATGTTCATATTGGTTAAAGTTTCTGATAATTTCTTTTTGTAGAATTTCCAGATCAAATATATCTAAGTTGTTTAATTCTGATTCTAATTGGATATTTATTCTAGTGAATTTACTTTTGATTGACTCGCGTTCATTAATTAAACTTTATAGATCCATTGTTATGGTTTGTTTGTTTTAAGTTTAAGAGCAAAAATGTGAATGATATATTCATCACATAAAATCAGATGCTGGGAATTTTGGAGATGTTTTATACGAGCTACTGTAATTAAACTGAATATTTGATTTTACATAGAACTTAAAATATGTTAATCAATTTATAGAGTTCAAAATTAAATGTCTTTTTTCAATTTTTCTTCAGTGAGATAGTGATGTACAATAAATTGGAATAAACTGACCTTTTCCAATTCAGCGAAGAGTTACCTGCAGTTTCTTGCTTGCAAGTGTGAGTTTATTGATGATTCGATCGGTTGAATTTTTCTGATGGTACACTTGCTATCTGTTCTTATCACTTTTTTTGCTTGCACTTTGTTTAGCGAGAGAGTTCACTTCGATTTACGTGTATGAGATTACGTTTAGTTTAGAGTTGCACTGGTTTATATCCGGCTCAAAGGATCAATCTTAGGGGTTTGTAATGAACTAGATTGCTGGAGTGGACTGTTCAGTTTGTCGTTCACTACTGCACCTAAGTAGATGTGTTGTTTGTTAGCTTCGATAAGGTTGCGGAAGGAAGGACTAGTCGTAATTTTAAGTAACGTTTAATAAACACGACAATTTAAACACGTAAATCTACAATTTTCTTAAAGATACTGAATTCTCGTGAGGTAATTATGTATATTGTACCGATAATTCTCGAACGACGTCACAGAAAATTGCACGTTTTCATATTGCGTCGTAACGCGAGAGATATTTTAATACTTCAGGTAAATCGTAACTTTTCCCGTTTTTAAGTTTAAAATTGATATGATTCATTGATCTAGATATAGTTTAAATGCGCACTGTATGTTTTCGAATACTCTTTTATGTCGACCGTTCAAGAGTGGTCTTTAGTTCTGTACTGTTTGAGATTGAGAAACTAAATTGGTTAATTTCTGTAGATATAAGTTTTTTGGGGGTAGGACTTTCTCTTTCAGACTAGGTATAACTCTGTTAGTTGAATGGTGATATTTTTTGACATAAAGTTAATTACCCACTCTACCGGGAAGCGATAAATAGTGTCCTGTTAGTTAATTTATGTGAATCCATAAAACATTCATTTCGAATACTTGATTCCCTATTCATTTGTGAAAGGGTTTGAAATATTGTTCACGGTGCTATTTGAAGTTATTTGTAGTAACAGTTTAATAGTTTTAGAAAGTTCCATAATCTCTATTTTATAAAAAAAACTTTTGTTAAACAGGTACTTAAAGCTAAACATTATTTTACTAATGGGCGTTTAAGACCATTAAAGTGGGTTTGACGTTACAATAGACATTCAAACTTGTCCTAGAATTCACAGTAAAGTGAAATTTCTAACGATTGATTTGTCATCGTGATATATATATATATATATATCTTTTTTGAACTGCATTTCCTTGAAGAGTTAGAAATTGGAAAACACTCAAGACACCCACAATATGAAGTCTTCAATTAACGGATAAATCTAGGGAGTTCTTCACTTTTAAACTGTCTTGTTAAGTAGTAATTGTAAAGATCAGCAGTTGTAGTTTTCCTGGTTTATTATATTATTGCACAGTTACACTGATCTTAAATGGGAAAAAGATATCCAGGATATCCCCATAGGGCTAATAATATTAAGGCTTCAATATTTGTAATGTCATATCATTTCTTCTTCTTTTTTCTATTCATATATATTAGGTCAATCACAAGGTCTAGCCAAAGTATAATTATTAAACATCAGAAATGTAACTACTTTCATTCTGATGATGATAGTTATATCGAAACTATTGTAATTTTTTTAGAATTTCTACCATTTTATCAATAAATTGTGGAGGTATTAAGTAACAGTAACATTTGAAAAAGTAATACTTAGAAATTGAATTACTTCCATAAAATATGTTTAGTGATTTCAGCACAATCAGCAACGTTGTTTCAAGCGTATACTCAAAAATTCAGTCATTATCTAAATCCAGTCCAAAATGTGCAATTAATTAGATTGTGAAATTCAAAAAGTGATTGAAGATGACTGTAGGCACTGCAATAATTGAATTCGCAATTGCAAAATTTTTTTAAATAATAAATAAAACTGCAAAAGTAACGGAAAAAAAATGAATCGTCTCCATATCTTATCTCGTCCATTTCGTTTTGATACTGTACAATTCACCAAATTGGATGTTAAATTTATTTTTTGGTTGAATGAATGATTCTTGCTTTATCCCTTCTATAAATTCTTCAATATGAGTGGAATTGTTATTGACCCATATGAATTTGTTATCAAATGTTCCTTCTGGGAAATATAACTTAGCTGCCTCCAATTTTTGAAATATTAAGTAACGGAACTTTATCAAATCCCCAAGAGTTTTTGCCATGATGGATTTTCCAGACCAGGATTAATTATAACGTTTAAAAAAACTCTTCGACGTATCATCCAGATTGAAAGTATATTGATTAGCATATACCTAAAATTGATATCTTACAAGGAAATTGAGAATTAATTATTTAGTAATATTATACGTTGATTTCATTAGGCAAAATAGCAGAATTATTATTTTTACTATCGTAGTAGTATGGTCTATGACACTATCAGGGGCTACCAAAAGATTAGTTTTCATCAGGCGTCAACCTTTGTGCACACAATAGGACTGTCTAAGAACACGAAAATTACTGCTCTTTTGAATGTAGCTGTACGTACCATCAATAAATATAATTGTTCGGAGTTCTTGTGGCTCTGGATTGTACATAATATTAGCAAAGTCCGTGGCATGTCTTTATATAATTTTCTTAAGCGATAGCACCAAATCAATATTAGTGGTCACAAAGCGTTGCATCAAATATTTTCTACGAATAGCAACTACTATATTTATCGCCTCCCTACTTGAATATCCAAACATCAAAAACAAAAATGGATTAAAAAGTCAATGGCGCATTTTGCATAAAAACATCGAGACAACTGTCGTAGTGACAAATCTGTAACCATTCTCACAAGGCACTCTATCGCAGTAAGTAAATAATTAGGAAAACTGCTGTTTAAGGGGGCATTCATATTCATCGACAGTTAAATTATCCTCGTCGTATTTTCTCGTTTGATTGTTTGACACATAACGCATTCCTTGTAAAAATGACTGAAGATCAGCTCCTCTAATTACATATGGCCAATTAACGTGACACAATCCAAGTAATAATATTTGTAAAATAAACCCATTGTCTTCTAAATTATAAGCACAGAGTTTAACACTTTCTGGAATGAAGATGTATTGAGAAATAAAAACATGAGATAACCTAACAGATAACCTAAATTTTCATCTCCTTTACATATCAGATACGTACTATTTCTGTTTGTATTAATATGTCCAGTGTTAAGCAGATATTTCATTGCGGATTTATTGATTACAGTTTGTGCATATTTTTGTTACATGAAGAGGAGGTCTGAGAAATGCGTCCCTTCTGCGAATAGCTATTTCACATTTTGCTGCATTATCGTTTCCATATATTCCAGTCATTAAACGACGTTGAAATCATGGCTCCCACAATGGTGGGGCTGGTGCAACTCTGGTAACAGGGCCTGGGCACAGAGGGGGCCCTGGTTTTTTATTCAAGAAGTATTTTCAGTAGATCATAGCTTTACTATCAAAATATTTGAACATAATAACAGTTTAGAGTGAAATAGATACTAATTAGTATACAACAGCATGCATGGGCCCACCTATTCCATCTACCCCTCTTCCACTCTAACTCTCCCAACATTCTTGCCCGAAGACGCGTCGCATCAGTTCAGTAAGTTCAGTTCATCTGTTGAACTATAACATTGAGTGAAAAGTGCTTTCACAATAGTTTTTTATATGTGAATTATTCTTGAACAAAAAGGTAAGAGTAATAACCTTTAATATTTAGAATAGTGGCTTTTCTTATTTAATTAGATATAGTATTTAACAAATACCAAATCAACTCAAGTATTAAGAATATTCTTCTTTATTTGGAGGAAATACCGTACAAAAGTACCTACCTAGATTAAAAAAAGAATGCGACAAAAGTAATTTTTATAAGCTTATGCTTAGTTTTTGTTCCAGAGTATATCATAAAAAATTGAATAGATGAAGCTTTTACTTGATGAAAATCCATACCGAACGATGGAATAAAACAATATAATTTGTTTAAAACTTCATTTATTTGAACTAATGTTCAATTTAAACTGGTTGACGCGTTTCACTAACACAGTAGCTTTATCAAAACGAATGAAGGTATCATATAAAAATGTTTTAATATATACAGTGCATATATACAGAATTCTATTTACTAATGTTAACAAAGATATTGAAAGAAATTACCTGGAAATTCATTCACTACAAACATTCCTAAGCTATCTTCTAGGTAAAAAGGTTTAATTAAGGAGAGTGATTGATATCTATTTGGTCGTTAAGAAGATTACCGGCATATTTATTTTTGTTAATCTCAAAGGCCTTTAATAAATTTAAACTGAAGGATTTACCGACTACATGGAGGATTTCAAAATGTGGGTCGAAATTGTGTTGGTCTTCTAATAAATGATTTGAATAGTTAGAATCTAATTTTTTGTTGTATTAGCTACGTTTGTGTTCCGAAATTCTAGTTTTAAAATTTCTAAAAGTTCTACCGATAATAATTTTATCACAGTTGTCATTACCACATTTTAATTTATAAACCCCTGATTTGTTTAATTTTGAAGAGTCTGTGTATCATACTATTGAAAGCTGCTAGTTTATGACTGAATGGGTGGACCGAACAATTATGAATTGTAATATCTGTATGTGATGGTTCATGAAATATAGAATTATTTATATTTGAAATTGTAAGGTCTAAAAAGTTTATAGAGTTCAAGCTCTAGGGTAAATTTGATATTATTGTGAATTGAGTTTATGTAAGTAATGAAGCTCTCTAATTGTCTATTTGTACCGATGAAGCTAGCTAAAATGTCGTCCACATATCGGTGCCAGTACATATATTTTTTACTAAGGGGGTGTTAATGGATAATATTTCTATAATATCGATGAAAATTTCTGCTAGTAGGGGCTGAGGGGGTTGCCCATAATCAAACCGTCTTTACTGCTATAAACCTCTCCATTGAAATGAAAATAATTTTGATTCAGACACACTTTTAATAAAGTAATGATATCAGAGTGAATTATAGGATTAATATTATTGTATGTGAGCAAGTTATCAACAAGAGTTATAGTTTTTTTGGGAGGTGTACTAGGGAATAGATTTGTTACATCGAACAATATGAATTTAGAATTATGGGGTAGTATTATATCTTGAATATTATTAATTAATTCCGTTGAGTTTTCAACTGAAAATCGAAATTTGAATGAGCAATATTTAGAAATGACATCTATGAGAATTTTTGAAATTTTGAATGAAGGTGCTGTGAAATAAGAAACAACTGGTCTGATTGGGTACCCCTCTCTATGGAGTTTAATTAATGAATAAGGTTCAGGGTGTTGCGGATTGGGTGAAAATAATTTAAATTTTTCTTTATCGTTAATTATTGATTTCGAGTTATCTACTGCTAATTTTATTTCTTTCTGAAATTTATTAGTTGGGTCTTTTTTAAGGGTATAAAAATTGCTTGCCTCAATAAAATTGTTAGTTTTTAATATATAATGTTCTTTAGGTAATGCTACTGATAATTCAAAGTTTAGTTTGTTAAACTCGACAAATTCTTTTTTAATAATTTCTGAAGCTTCATGTTTCAGATTAGGATAATGTGGAAAATTATACAAACTAATTTCTGTTTTATACCTAGTTTGTTGAAGTTATCAAATGAACATGCGGGTTGAATATTATGTTTAAAACCTTTTTGTAATAATTGAACTCCTTTATCTGAAAAAATTGTATTTGAAAGATTGACGAATCTATTAAAAAATTTATGTTCTGGGAATTTGGTTTGTGGGTTTTTTTATACTGATTTGTTGGTTAATAATGACATCAATTTACGTTTTTGTTCTTGGTACTTTTTGTGAATTATTACTTTAATTTTATCTCAAATGTCAAACTCTATGGGGTGTAGTATAGGTGATAGTTGTGAATGAATTACCTTAACATAAATACTAAAAATATCTCTCTTACTATACTGAATGTTTTTTTTATTCTTTTAACCATTTTTCTTTGCCATAGATACTGGATTTGTTGGCTGGACCGCTCTTAAAGTCTGCCTTTAATTTAATGTATCTAGGGAATACATGATTTCTGGAACACTGCCCGAAGAACCACAAATTTTGCGTACACACTGCACTTTTTACAAGTAATTTGAAATACCATATAGCCAAATATCTGATATCAGCTTTCTCCAAAAATTGAATAGATGAGGCTTTTACTTGATGAAGACCCATACTGAACGATGAAATTAAACAATATAATTTGTTTAAAACTTCATTTATTTGAACTAATTTGACGCGTTTCACTAACACAGTAGCTTTGTCAAAACGAATGAAGGTATAATATAAAAATGTTTTAATATATACAGTGCATAAATACAGAATTCTATTTACTAATGTTAACAAAGGTATTGAAAGAAATTACCTGGAAATTTATTCACTACAAACATTCCTAAGCTATCTTCTAGGTAAAAAGGTTCAATAAAGGAGAGTGATTGATATCTATTTGGTCGTTAAGAAGATTAACAGAATATTTATTTTTGTTGATCTCAAGGGCCTCTAATAAATTTAAACTAAAGGATATACCGACTACATGGAGAATTTCAAAATGTGGGTCGAAAATGTGTTGCTTTTCAAATATTTCCATTAAAGCTGCTTACAATTTATCAAAACTCAATAAAAATATTAAATCTAAATCTTCAAAATTAAACAAATAAGGCGTTTATAAATTAAAATGTGGTAGTGACAACTGTGATAAAATTTATATCGGTAGAACTTTTAGAAATTTTAAAACTAGAATTTCGGAACACAAACGTAGCTGTGACAACAACAAAAATTAGAGCCTAACTATTCAAATCATTTATTAGAAAACCAACACATTTTCGACCCAAATTTTGAAATTCTCCATGTATTCGGTAATTTCTTTAGTTTAAATTTATTAGAGGCCCTTGAGATTAACAAAAATAAATATTCAGGTAATCTTCTTAACGACCAAATAGATATCAATCACTCTCCTTTATTAAACCTTTTTACCTAGAAGATAGCTTAGGAATGTTTGTAGTGAATGAATTTCCAGGTAGTATCTTTCAATACCTTTGTTAACATTAGTAAATAGTATTCTGTATTTATGCACTGTATATATTAAAACAATTTTATATTATACCTTCATTCGTTTTGACAAAGCTACTGTGTCAGTGAAACGCCTCATCCAGTATAAATTGTTGAACATTATTTCAAATAAATGAAGTTTCAAACAAATTATATTGTTTTATGTCATAAAACCAAAATAAGATGTCGTCAAGCTATAAACATAAGTCTGGAGCTTTGAAAATAAAGCTCCAGAAAGAAAAAATAGGAAAATCAGATAAAGGTCGCCAGGATATTAAAAAAAATTTGAAGAGTAAAGAAAAAGAAAAGTTTCAAAAAGTTCAACTGGATATTAAGACAGAACCTACACCATCCTCACATATCCAACCTTCTTGCTTTGGTGTTTAGCTGGTTTCAAAGCAAACAGATAAGGAAATCTCAGAAAATAATTTGGCTACTCTTTATAGTAGATATAATGAAATACTGCAGAAGATATTCTTCTACTGTATGTCAAGGAAATAATGAGGAATGTGCTGATCCAGATCTTACTAAGGATATTAATAATGACAGTAAAATAGGTATTTTTGATGATCCTAATACCTGGCCTGCAGTGATGAGTGATAAAATAGGACATAAAATTGTATCATCTTACGCTGGTTTTTCAGCTTTTCAAACCAGATCTAAATCCTTCCCAACTGACATCTCAGGAAAACTTTTCTATGAAACATTGTTGTACATGAAAATAGCCAACAACAGAACATGTAAACAAATTCCACGTGAGTGGCTAATATGGAGCGAGTCAAAAAGCAGTATTCATTGTTTACCTTGCAGTATTTTCTAGTCAAATGAATCAATTCCAGTTCAGAGTTAACTCGCAAAAGACTGATTTTTCTCTGACTATTTCCCTCGTCTTAATTTCCACCAATCACAAACGCGCAATTTTGAATTGCAAATTGTTTCTCGATGGAAAAACTGTATGACAGCACCTGTAAGCAGTTTTTTCGAGTTCACCTGCGGCAAAACTTGACAGCACTTGTCATCAAAAATTACAATACCTTTGATAACAAGTAATTATTATTATATTATATTGTACAATTTTGTGATTGAATAAATTACCTGATGTTTTTGAGTTTTCAAATTAATACCTACATATTTATTATGTATGCATGTAAAATAGTATGTTTTGTGAGCTATGTGTATCCAGAATAATCTATTAATCGTGAAATAGTCTTGGAAAATACCATTCGGACAACAAATTTTTTTGAAAAAAATCGAAAAAACGCAATAGAAAGTAATATTTTTTTTCCAAGAAGCATTCGTGCAGGTGCAACCAGCACTCATGCTTCTTATAAAAATATTACTTAGTAACGTGTTCTTTCGATTTTTTCGGAAAAATTACATGCCCTTATGATATAACTTACAAAAAACAACCATACAAAAGACTTTACAGGATATTTCAATGTACGAAAGAAGCTCTGAGCACATAAAACACTAACTAGTATGGAGAAGCCTTGAGATATCATTGAAAGGACATGGAGTTGACAGTAATCTTCAACAAATTATTAACTGTGAATCAACAAGATGGAAAGCTATACTACAACGAATTTTGGACACAACATTATTTTCAATTAGTGGAGGCTTAGCCTTCCAAGGAAAAAATACGCAGATCGGTGATGTTCACAATGGAAACTTGATAGGAGTATTGCAATTGATAGCAAAATATGACGAAGTAACTTGTCAATATCTAGCCAAAGTAAAGGCAAACCAATTGAATAAAAACAGTATAATAGGTCAATCCCTCTATCTCTCATGGTACTCTTAAAAATGAATGTATTGCTCTATGTGGTAAAAATGTTTTCAAAACTATTATGCATCAAAGGGAAGAGTCTGTTGATGCAACCCCTGATATTTCCTACCAGGAGCAGAATGTACTCGTTCTGCATTACGTTTATTAAAATGAAGAAAAAGGGCATTCGAAGTGTGTGAAAGATTCATTGAATTAATGAATTTTGGCAGGAAAACAGATGAGCTTGTAATAAATACCAAAATAAGAAACATGTATAACAAATTACTTTTTACATTGTAACGTTTAAACTATAGAAAGCGGTCGTTCACATTGATACAATGCCAAAAACACTTATCTAAGCATGTGTCTGGCTGCAAGAAGGTAAAAAAATAATATTTCAACCGGAAATAATAATTGCGTCGAAATAACGAAATTTTGCGGAATCAAGTAGAAATTCAATTGTTAATCGAGGTAAAAAAACCTATTACACAATTACGTCGAACGATAAGTTCCACCAATCAAAAGCTAACAGGTACAAAAAAAAAAGATTGCTGACTAAGGAAAAATGCCAAAACTTCGAAAAGGTAAGAATTGAAGTGGCAGTTGGTAAAAACTCGCGGTCGGGAACGGTCCAGTTTCTTTGGGGTTCGCGGATAGCGGTTTTTTTTAGGAGTCCTGAGTTATAGTAGTTTATAATTAAAGTAGTGTTTTAGCAATCAGGTATAATTATTTTTTTTGAAAGGGGAAAATAAGATTACAAGGGAGCGTCTACTGTACGCGCTCTGAAAGGGTTTCTTTTTTTGTTCGAAACGCGAATCGTGTCCGTCGGCGTTTTGTGAACACCCAGTCCGGGAATTGGTAAGTCTGATTTCAAAATTATACTAACTGTGTATTATGATTTTTTTTTGTAGTTTGGTCAGATTATTTACATTGCCAGCCCGCATTCTATGATATTATATCTATATAATTTAATTCGTGTTATGAGAGTACATATCGCATACGAGTATTTAATGGTGATATATCTCACCGTATGAATTAGGAATAGGGAGCACATTTGAGGTTGAATATTAAATTGTTATTATCAAAGTTTCATATATAGGGTACGCTAAAAATATGCAGGTTCTGGCGATTATTTTTTTAAATTACAAATTTCTTTTTATTCTGCGAGTCATTCGCGTTGATTTAAAAGGGCATCTCAAGTTTTCTCTCGATCCTATCACTGGTTTCATTTAATTACAGTCACAAGACTCTATATACGATTATTCCTGACGCTTTGTAAATTTGGTGTAATTATTTTTATTTTTTTTATATTTTTTTATTAAACTCGTTTAAGAAATCATTGTCGGTTATTTTATTTTCTCAACCAGGAGAGCAGGAACACCTAACATATACACATAAGAGCTACACCTAAAAATTTTCCTCAACACACCCCTCTAACTGACGTAACCCCATAACACAAGACCTCTCATTACCAACGACAACTGGTAGCAGCGGAGGCCGAAGCCAGCTCTTTCGGATATTTCTTACAGGAGCCGTCGACTCCTGTTTCCCACGGAATCGTGGGTGGTGACAGCCAGCTACGCTGCCTTCTCGGTCCATTAGGGACATTTTGACAGCAGAGTTTTTGGGTCATTACAACTGGTGATAGAATTTTCTTATTTAGGATCATAGTGGAATCCATTGATTATTACAAGCTCATAACTGAAGAAATACTGTTCACTTTAGAAAATATTAGAGTACCACTTGCAGAGTGTCGAGCTCGGGGATATGACAACGGCTCTAGCATGCAGGGACACATTAAAGGTGTTCAATCAAGAATACATGAAAAAAACTAGTTTGCTATTTTGTCTATCTGCGGTGCACAATCTCTCAACAGAGTTGGTGTCAATGCTGCAAAACTGACATTTTTTGGAAATATGGAAAGTTTTTATTCATTGTTTTACAGCAGCCCTAATCATTGGGAATCGTTAAAGCAGCACGTCAATTTGTCCTTACAAAGGCTTTCCGAAACTCGCTGGAGTGAAAGACTTCAAGCTGTATGCCCGATTTTTAAACATTTCCCTTCGATCCTCAAGGTTCTGAACCTGCGCCTGCTAGATAATTTACCTACATTGACTCCTGCTGTCAGAAATACTATTTTGGCTCTCAACAGGTACTTTTGATCTTTCAAAGGCCTCTTGATATCATCGGTTTGGAACAAGATCTTGGCATCCATTGATCAAAGAAATGTGATCATACAAAATAAAGGAATTTCTCTGAATATAGAAACTCATTTGATTAAATACTTATTAAATTTATTGCAGGTCCTGAGAAATTCATAGGAAATCATCCCCAGCGAAGTAAAAACTGTTGCCGAAGCAGTTGGAATTATACCAAAATTGTCTATCAGAAGAAAACTCAATGTCGTTGAAAAGACGCCCGAGCAACTTCAGCAGGAAGCTTTACAGGATTTAAAATCTTCTGTTCTCTTTCCTGTTTTGGATTTGGTCATGGCTGATTTGGAAACCAGATTTGTGAACTGTGAAGAAATTTGTAACTTGTTTGCTCCAGTTTCAGTTTTCATGGATCTCGACAAGGAAGAACTGAAACTTAAAAGCACCTTACTCCTTTCATATTACCTTTCAGACTTTTCAGATTCAGAAGGCACGTATAACCGTTCTCGAGTTATGCGAACTACAGGCACACATACGTACAGACGTCATGACGAAACTAATCAAAATGGATTCAGGGGTGGTCAAAACGTGTATTTCCATTAAAATCTATTTTTTCACGATTTCTATTCTTCCTTCACTAGTGTAGAAAAAGTAGAATGGTTATTTTCTCACCCTCATAATTTTTTTAGGAATGGTTCGAAGTTAAAAAACAAAACATGGATGTAAGGTTGCAAAAAAACCTTTAAATTATTATGTGTCCAGACGCTATAGTTAAGACGACGGGGTTTTATGTAGTTTTTTTGACATCGTTTCACCCTGTCTTGGTCGTACTTCGTTAACGCATCTCAAACGTTAATAGGTAGAATGAATTTTGTAATAAATGACATCATAAGTATGCGTCAAAATAAAATACCTCTAAAGTGGTAGAATTCAATCCTACTGACTAAAGTTTTGAGTGTCTTGTTTTAATTTTATTGAAGAACAATGTGCGTGCAATTACTCACAAAGACTGACAAACTTATTGCCCATATTATTTATTCTCACAACTGATCAAACAAAAAGCTTGACATATCTTCGAAGAAAAGAATGACCCTGTATGAATATTATTAACAGTTTTTATTCGAACCTGTTATATTATTATAACGATTATCCTTAACTCTTGGAAATATTATAATAGTCATATTGCTCATTATCTCAATAACTATCTGTTAGATCTTTTTCGACCAAAGAAGACTTTACATCATAGACTACATCATACTAAATTTTCAGAAAATTCGACTGGGACCCATTTTGCATAAGATTTGTACGGGGTCCTATATTCCACCCAAAGGTCCACCCTGGGGCGGAATTTGGGAAGCCGCAATTTGTTCATATAAAGTATATATTTGTTTATGTTTTATAACTTAAGTAAATGTACGCGTTTCTATCGCTTCTTTACATACAAAAAGTTTTGATATCGCAACATGCTATAATATAGGACGATACAAGTTAAACGCCACTAGTTTAACCCAACCCGCGTTTTACGCAATAAATAGAACCCAAGCAAACGAAATTAATTTTGCTCGGCATTTGGTACTATTCATTCATCAAATGCTACAGGATTTAAAGTGGGAAGGGTTGTAATAGAACATACATTTTATGATTTTAATCCTTTTGATAGTTTTAAATTCATCTAGTTCTGTAAAAGTTATCAAATTAGAAATATTGTTACTTCACACTTAATGCATTGTATATTATTCATTATTATTACTAAGTCAGCTACAAATTCCCACAAGATTACGAATTCCTCGATTTATAACATAATATTAACTACCACGTAGGTATTATTAATACATTTCTTGATATTAGACTGTATGTACATATAGATAAAACAAACTTACCATCTGCATTTACCATATAAAACAGTAATGTAAAAGCACAAATAATACTTTTCATTTCACTCCGATAACAAATAAATACTTATACAGTTTTTTGTGCCCCTAGCATCAATTTTAATTCAGGATAAGTTATTTTTTAAAAGGGAAGCACGATTTGATAGCGTACCAGCATGTCGAGACTAATAAGAACCAAATCAATTGAGTCAGTTTCACAAAGGCAGTGTCAGAGTTCATCTGCTTCAACGATAATAATTGATAATGATTTAGATTGTTTGTATTTTCACATTAACGGAGTAGGAAATCTACAGCGTTGCTATTAACGATACATATTTATAATTATCATTAACTTCAACGTAATCTCGAACGATTTATATTTGCAATATAACCATATAACGCTATTAAATTCGATAATAAAGGTTGATTTGATTGTCAGGATTATTGAGAAAGTAACTAATTTTGAACTATAGGTTGTTCAGAAGTTTTGCGGAGTTCTCTAACGTACCGGGAGTCTGATTCAGAGGGGCAACCCGCTGTATCTAAGAAACCAGAGAAAGAACTAGAGAAAACTGCTGGAAATATTTTTCTACTCCACTGCTAGAGGGTGTAGTTTACAATGATAAGACAAAACCATCATTTTTCTATAATAAATTTACCGTTATAGTACTACAAAATTCAAATATCCGTAATCATTAGATCACTTTACGTAAGTTTGCTCCAGAACTTTTCCCCTATCTTGTAAAATAACTGGTAGGGGTGAGAGGGGAAGCTTACTGAATAAAACTGTTATAACTTTTGTTCCGCTTTATAGATTTTGACTTAGTATCATTTGAATTCAATGTCTAATAAAATATTATATCATCGTGGGGTGTAAGGGTTGTGCTGAAAAAGTAGCACCTTTAATCAAATACGGTCGCACTTAACGACATAGTCGGAGAGTGGTCGGCGATGACTGGTCCTTACAGGACACCCAATTCTCACTTATGGCTCCTCGTGCCACACCCCGGGCAACTGCATCGACCTGCAGGCTACACTAAGTTGATGATATAGCGAATACCGATCCAGAGTAGGCGGCTGTGAACAGCGATTGAACTCCATGTTAGGAGCGGCTGAAATAAAAGCAGTGGAGGCAGCGGGAAACCACGTTGCGTAATTTCTTCCCAGGAAATTGCTATCGTGAGAAAACCAGATACAACGGCCCCCAGTCCCGGGCAGCCCTTAGATGGGCAAGGGATGCGAAGAATCTCCCGGCTCAAAATAGCAAAGTCGAAAGTAAGAATCGAAACGTGGAATGTCCGTTCACTCTATGCAGCTGGAGGGAATCTCGTTCAGGAAATTAACCTGATGAAACTGCAAATAACGGGTGTAAGTGAACTAAGATAGCCTGGCGCAAGAACACGCAAAAAAGGGGTCGAGGGGTCTGTTCCCTCTCGCAATCGACGTAAAGTTGAAAGGGAGAGAAAGGCAGAGCCCAGGGGATAGGTTTTGCACGGAGAGTTCTAGAACATTGCACCTCCTTAAACTGTCCCAGGACCGCTGGGTACTCCCAAGATGATTGGGAGTGTGTGATCATAGATTACACCCTTCACGTGGTGGCCCTTTTGCAACTGAACTCAGCGGATCTAGACCGGGAGGTCGATAAACATCCCCCAACCCAAGGTGTCAAGCGACCCGTGCCAATGGGCGCATGGCGGTGGAGGAGCACCGTCGAAAACGGAGCCTCTGGGAAACCGGGCGACCTCCCAGAGTATTAGCCTTATTCTCCCAAACGGGTCACTGGGGGAATGGACCGCACTAACCCGGCACTCGTGGGAACAGATGGATGACCCGATAACAAAACAAAAAACTCCTGAATTGGAATGTGGCCAAGAGACCGCAGGCATTCCTATTCAGTCAAAAACAAGCAACAATTCTCCTACAGCGATGGAGGAGGACAAGTTGCTAAGTTCTGGGGAGGAGGGCAACACCTCAAAGAACCCAGGTAGGCAGTCAGGCAGTCGCCAAAGGGAGAACAAAAGAAGAGGCTCTCTAGAGGCGAACTGAGACGTCTAAGGAGAGAAGAAGCCCTTGCTAAAGGCGAGAGGATTCTCTCCAGAAAAAAAAGACAGTTGGCGTGGAAGGAGAAGCATGGTGCTCCGGCTGAACCACCCCTTAGCAAATCCGGTTCCTCTCGAACCCTGGGCGCGGGGGTGAAGCGAGTCAAGGTGCGAAACCAGAAGCCCAACCGTCATCATCCAAAACACGTAGCTCCAGGAGGGAAAAGGTTGCACTCGCAGCGAACTCCGGAGGAATCTGCAAGGATGACAAAAAGATCTAAGGCAGAGGGAAGCTCAGCGAGAACCTTAAAGGCACCTGAGTCCTTCGCCGATAAACTGATGGTTGAAAAGATGGCAATTGTCCATGTGAACCATCCAGAAACAAGGCTGGACAAATAGACAGCCTCAAAAATCAAAATGGAGCTGGAGAGACGTGCCCTACGGGGCGAAGACGTCAGAATATCCAGCTGCCACCCTGAGAACGGTGCAGTAGTTGTAGGCTGCGCAAATTCTATCACAAAGGTATGGTTAGAAGCCCAGTTCAAGCAGCTGAATCCGTTTGGCGAGACTCAGCTGAGACTGGGCCCGGCCAACAACCTTGTGAAGATGTGCAAAGTCACAACTTTTGTAACACGATCCACGGGAGCGGAGACCAAGGAAGACGTGATGCTTGGTCTAAAGAGCCAGAGTGGATTAAACACTGAGCACTGGGCTGTTGTGGGTGGTAATAACGCGCCAGAAGGACATTTCCTAGTCATCCACATTGACGACGAATCCCTGCAGAAGCTGAGGAAACTTGGTATGCGCCCATTCGTGGGAGCAGGAATGTTTCTCTTCAAGTTGCAGGGGGGATCTCATAAGGGTAGCAATGATGACCGCAGTGCTGCAAATCAACCTGCATCACAATAGAGCGGCAACGGCGACGCTCTGCCAGAAGATCCTGGCTGATGACATAGGAGTGGTTCTTATGCAAGAACCATGGACCGTCAAAGGCAGAGTAATGGGAATGAGCGCTGCGAAGGGTAAGTTAATCTACGACACTGATAATGCAAACCAAAGGGGATGTATTTTTATCAGGAATAATATCAAAATGTTGAAAATAACGGATTTATGTTCTTGGGACACTGCCGTGACTGAGGTACACCTGCAGGCAGGTGATGGAAGCATCAGAATCCTGCTTGCATCAGTGTATTTGCCATACGATTCCACAGAAGCACCTCCGTCCATGGAAATAAGGTGGATAGTGGAACACGGATCAGAGACGGGGAAGCACCTCATCTTGGGAATGGACGCCAATGCCCACCATCTGGCCTGGGGGAGCTCCAATACCAATAAACGGGGTGAGTACGTTATCGATTACCTAATAGAGTCGAATCTAGCTTTATTTAATCAGGGCCGCAAGCCAACTTTCCAACAAAGAAGGGGGAATTTGCATGGGGAAGAGGTTCTGGATATAACTTTGGCCAGCCACTTTGTGGCTAGCAAAATTAAGGGCTGGGAAGTATTAGACGAAGCCTCAGCGTCGGATCATAATCACATATCTTTTACTATTAAGTCGACCTATGAAAAAGAGACTTATAGAAACCCAAGGAATACAGATTGGGAAGCATTTCGGAAGAAATTGGAAGCCAATCTAGCCTCACTTGACCCAGTCTCAGGGCAAGGGGTTGAGAGACTGACTTGTGACATTCACAATGCCATAATGAACTCATATACCGAGACCTGCCCTGAGACGGTCAGAACGACCAACCGATATGCACGTTGGTGGAACAGGAAGCTCGAATCGATGAGAAGGAACGTTCGAAGGTTGTACAATCAGTGCAAACGCACAGGAAATTTGGACAGTCACAGGAAGGCGCTCACTGAATTCAATAAAGCAGTGAGGAAAGCCAAGAGAATCTCATGGAGAAATTTCTGTCAGGACATTGAAAATGTCTCTGACTGTGCAAAACTCCACAGAGTCATGGCTCAAGATCCAGTTAACACTCCAGAGACCGTACTCAAAGAAGACGGCTCACTCACGGATGGACCGGAGGAGACACTGGCAGTAATGCTCAGTACGCACTTCCTGGGATCCACCGAAATACAAGTCGAAGCAACGAGCGAAATCAGAGAAGAACGGCAAGTTGCCCGCGGTCTAGCAACTCGTGATAGCTGGACTTGTGCAAAGTCCATAGTCACATATGGGTCTGTGACATGGCTATTCAATCTTTCAATCCCTTCAAGGCGTCTGGAATGGTCGGAATTTACCGTGTACTACTCCAAAAAAGCGACATCATAATATCCAAGACTTGTGAATCTGTTCAGACTAAGCCTAGCCCTAGACCCTCTTACGATACTCCAAAGGCTTATCGTCCGATAAGTCTCTTGTAATTTCTTCCTAAGGCACTAGAGAAGATGATAGATAGGCATTTGAGGGTCAAGGTGCTGGGCGACAAGCCACTGCACCCCAATCAACATGCCTACCAAAGTGGCAAATCTTGCGAAACAGCCTTGCATAGCTTGGTGAGCAAGATAGAGCAAGCCATTACTTACAAAGAAGTCGCACTGGCTGTGTTCCTGGATATCGAAGGAGGATTTGACTCTACCAGCACTCGCTTAATATTGTCAAAGCTGGAATCCAGAGGCACAGACAGGACAATCGCCCGATGGATAGAGAACATGCTAAGCAGCAGGAGAGCACAACCATCCCTGTGTGGTGTCACGAGAGAGGTGAAGACAGAAAGAGGATGTCCACAGGGAGGCGTTCTGTCACCAAAGCTGTGGAATCTGGTAGTCGACGACCGTCTTGTCTCACTAAACGAGCAGGGGTGGTATGCTCAAGGATACGCTGACGACATAATCATTCTAAACCGGGGAAAACACGTGGGCATCTGCCTGGAACTAATGCAGAGGGCAATGTCCGTAGTGGAGAGATGGTGTGATGCGGAGGGATTGTCTGTCAATCCCTCGAAAACCATCATGGTACCATTTACAAAACAGCGAATCGCAGAGATTACTAGTGTGTCAAAACTCTTCGGCAATCAGATAAAGGTTGCCTGGGAGGCAAAATATCTAGGAATCTGATTAGACGACAAGCTAACCTGGAACAGCCATCTAGCGAGCATCACAAGCCGTTCTCAGATTACGCTAATGACGATGAGACGAGCAATTGGGTGCACCTGGGGACTAACTCTGACAATGGTAAACTGGTTGTACACCAGAGTAATCAGACCAATGATGGTGTCGACCGTATTTCAAGCAGAAATAGCTGCACTAATCGAATGCGGCAGAACATGCATAGACAGGAAATATAACAAAAACACTATCTATGTGAACACGGACAGTCGGGCGGCCCTTTTGGCCTTAGCAAGCCACAGCTATACGTCGAAGATAGTGTGGGACTGTCACAATACCTTGAAAACCTTGGCAAAAGACAATAGAATAATTCTTACTTGGGTGCCAAGCCATACAGGGGTAGCTGGAAATGAGGGAGCTGATAAGTTTGACAAGAAAGGAGCTCATCTCACCCTCATGGGACCAGAACCAGCATACAGCGTTTCATACAGCGCCGTACGAAAAACTGTTTCCAACTGGGTGTCGCTTGAACATCAAAAGCGCCGGAACAGAATCACGGGACATGCTCAGTCCAAAAGAATGCTAAAAGGAATATCGAGTTCTTACGCAGCAAATGCTGGGTAGGAAAGACCTGCGAAAAATGGTAGGATTCATAACTGGCCACTGGATATTCAACACACACCTAGTGAAAATGGGGATTGAAATAATAATAATAATCCCATTTGCAGGATGTGTGGAGAAGTAGAAGAATCCGCAAAGCACGTGGTCTTCGATTGCCCTGCCCTGTGCAGAAGGCGAGCCTCCTGTCTAGATATCTTCCTATGCACACACCAGGAGGAAATGCAGGAAAACATAGTCCGATGAATATCAATGTTCGCTAAGAATTTAGGATGGGACTCTGCTTAATACATGTGAGTGGGGGTGCACAATAAGCCAATCAATGGCTGAGCGGGAACAATTAGGGCGCCTGAACCCTAACCCCCTCGTGACTAAAAAAACACGCAATTACGAGAAGGGCACCTTTTATTACTCTGGAGGAGTTGATTACGATCCAAATCACAGGAATGGGTAGGAATTTTTGCTATGGCAGAACTGACAAATACGTACTAAACTTTGTCCCCGTAGACGGCAGAATATTACTACTACGATTGGGAGCAAGCCCTTTCAACATTAATATAATCCAAATGTATGCCCCGACTGCAGAGAGAAGGTACGACGACGAAGTTTAATCTCTGTATAGTCAATTAGACACAATAACGAAAACACAGTGAAATTACATATATCCTGGGAGACTTTACCGTGAAAATAGGCCAGAGTAAGATCTAACTCGGTGGGGGAATATGGCGTGGGTGAAGGAAATGAGCGGGGTGACAGACTCTTCGAATTTTGCCGGGATCGCAATATGGTAGTATCAAGCCCATAAACGGAGACTATATGCCTGTAGAGGTCCAGGCAATAACCCAGCACATATTATAAGAAAGCAGATTGATTTAAATTAATTAACAAAAGATATAGGAACTGTGTAAACGGAGTTACAACTAATCGTGGAGCAGACGTTGGATACCATGATCCGCTGGTAGCCGGCACTAAAGTCAAACTTAAAAAAACTAAAGAATAGCAGCCAACACAATGAATTCAAAATGGCAGAAAGCAATAGGGAAATAATCGCGAAAGACCTGAAGAATTGCATAAAGGAAATAAGAACCGACAACAGCGTGGATGCAGTTAATATTGTACTTTATGGAGCAAAGGCGGCAATATAAAACAAACACAGATGAATATAAGAAGAGGCAAAATGAAATAAAACAAAAAATTGGTCTCGCCAAAGAAAATTGGATGAAAGAAAAGTGTAAGAAAATGGAAGACCTGGAAATAAACATGATACTCTTAACGTGTATAAAAAGGACAGAGCAGTAGCAGGTTTATACAATAAAAATACCACCAATATGCTAATAGACAACGATGGCAAAAATATCTTAAATGAAAACGAAATCCTTGGTACATGATTCAAATACATAAATGAGCTGTTTGATGATGATAAACCAAATGAATCCAACTTCGATGAGCACGCTGATATAAACTAAGGATCAGAAATTCTCAAGTGTTAGGTTCTATTTGCAGTAAAATCTGCAAAAACCAAAAAAGCCACCGGACCTAATAACATACCAACGGAGTGTTACAAATGATCGAAAAGGAAAACATTGAAATCTTTGTCGAACTGTTCAATGCGGTGTACACGACTGGAGACATACCGGAAGACTGGCTGAAATCCGTATTCATTCCAATACCAAAAAAACAGCGAGCAAAACGATGCAGTGCGTATAAACTAATAAGCCTTACGCGCCACACCATGAAGATCTTCCTCAAAATTATTCACGGAAGGATAAGATCCAAATATGAAGCAGATTTGTGTAATGATCGCTATCACCAGATGTATATAATCGACCCCAGTAACACTGTCACCACTGTAATACTTTTAGACTCTTTTATCTCGGGTCCGCTGTCACCATTTGAAATAATTACAACCGAGCGTGAAATCACAAAATAAAGTCCGATTTAGGCGGATATCTCCTGGTCTTAAAACGGATAATTACCTTTGCCAGGACAGAGTTGATATTATTTTTCAGCCTCTTATTCAAATGGTACTGCTCACTCTAAAGGGAAAGTCGAGGTAGGGAACTGAATAAATTTCGGTACCAACAAATTATTAAAAAAATATAATCTAAATTTCACTATATAAATATGACCAAGAAAAAATGTTATACACTTATATACATAATTGTCAATATGTGAATGGACCCATACGATTCTATCTCGTACTAGTTTCGCTGAAACGTATAAGGTCTAGGTTGTGAGTGACCTACCATAATACAAGAAAACGTATCTATTTACAGAAACACTAGTCGAACGGTGCTAATTTCTTTTATGGCCAAATGTCAATGTACTCTAATTAATAAAAATGAAAAAAATAAATTATGCTGATTTGATAATCTTAGCGATAAACAGTTCTGTGCATACTAATAAGTTTCGTGTTGCAATTTTGCTTCTAGTACGAGATACCACTGCAGAATTAGTGTACTTATCGAGTATATGCTAAAAACCTAATTTTTACGCATATTTATCATCAAGAGAATAAATATCTGCTAGGGTGCCTATTAAAATGTGGCCGCTAGTATTTTTAATTAAATTATTTTTAAATAATTTTTCGCAAAAAATTTCATTGTTTTGTTTTTAAAATAAAATATCACCCACTTCACAGCAATATATATATATATATATATATATATATATATATATATATATATATATAAGACTTTGGAAATTCACGGTTACCGTTGCGCACTTGGCCGCAACCTCTTCGCAGCCAGGTGTAAACAGGTATGATTTTGATATCTTTTTACGTTTATAACGTACATTTATGATTTATATATCAAATTAAAGCTAATTTTTTTCTCATTATTATAATATATGGGTGTCTAATTAAATCTGCCCGCAAATGAGGGTTGCTGGTGCTAAAGATGGTAAATATTAAAAGTAGAGTGAAAGAGAGCTAGCGCATAACGTCACCAGTCAGACAGTACAGCGATTGCCAGCTGTACGACATTTTAAAGCCATTCCGCATGCGTCGGGTGCTAGTGTTCTCAACTGACCAGCTGCCGCATATTTATTCTAGCTTAGAAACCACGCTGTTTTGGAGTTCGTACTATACAACGTTATTTATATTGTTATTGTATTTGTGCATCTAAAATTATCAAATTAATTTACGTAAAATATAATTGATAAAGATGAAGGCGTGTTTTCTGTGTAACAAAAAAAAATGTACTTGACTTTAATGATGCATCATTTAAAAAGTGTTCGCTCATGTTATTATTTCGTCGTATGAAAAAATATAAATATCACGACGCTTTATTAACAATTGAATCAACTGATGATTTTGGATATCATACAGAGTGCCTTAAAATAATTACAGTTTTAAAGCAAAAAGACAAAGAAGAATTCGAAAATTTCTGCAAAACACAAACAGTAAGTAAAATTTCAATTGAACTTAAAAATATTATAGGTTATACGATATTATAGATACGATATAAATAATACAGTGCTAACTTTGCGGTTTTTTTGTTAAATTTTTTTTTTATTTTTTATTTTTGTGGAAATAGTTTGTAGCACCATTTACTAATTCCTGAGATATTTCATTTCTTAGACAGGTAGAATTTATCAGGTAGTCGGACCTTTTTGAAACATATTTTAAGCACACAATAAAATCATTCAGCAATATAATGTGGAGAAATAATTACTATTACTGGTTTTTTCTATTAACTGTGCGTTAGGTTTTTCTGAAAAAAATATATAACTGTCAACATTTGGAAAATTGAAAAAAAAACAAAGATTATATAATTATATTTTTGTAGATCGACTTAATATGATTAAGATTTTTAAATGAGTCACTGAAATATAATATATATTTTTTATTTTAATGTTTAATTTACTTCAATGTTCAATTTATATGTAACAAACGATTAAATACTTGAATAAAATCTAATATTTTTTCAACCTACTTGCACAATAAAATTTTCTTGTACGTAAGTAACCTTGCTTTTATTTTTCAATATAAATTTTTAATGTAATTTTTAAATTTGTAATTTTGAAAGAAAGACATTTCTTTTGGAGTATTTATTAAGTCGTCTCTACTATTGTTTGAAACAGTGGTTGAGAACACTAGCACCCGACGCATGCGCAATGGCTTTAAAATGTCGTACAGCTGGCAATCGCTGTCTTCGTCTGACTGGTGACGTTATGCACTAGCTCTCTTTCACTCTACTTTTAATATTTACCATCTTTAGCAGCCAGCAACCCTTATTTGCGGCCAGATTTAATTAGGCACCCATATGTTATAATAATGACAAAAAAATTAGCTTTAATTTGATATATAAATCATAAATGTACGTTATAAACGTAAAAAGATATCAAAATCATACCTGTTTGCACCTGGCTGCGAAGAGGTTGCGGCCAAGTGCGCAACGGCAACCGTGAAGTCTTTATATATATTGCCGTGAAGTGGGCGATATTTTATTTTAAAAACAAATCAATGAAATTTTTTGCGAAAAATTAATTAAAAATAATTTAATTAAAAATACTAGCGGCCACATTTTAATAGGCACCCTAGCAGATATTTATTCTCTTGATGATAAATATGCGTAAAAATTAGGTTTTTAGCATATACTCGATAAGTACACTAAATCTGCAGTGGGATCCTAGACTATTCCACGCGAAACAAAATAAATTCTTTCTATTTGTTATTCGAGGATTAAATGATATGACCGAGTCTAGAAGAAAAATGTATTTAACTGTTTAACTGCTGTAAAAAAAATTATACGATAGCTGGATGACGGAGACTGAATCATACGTCCGGTGCCATCTATAAAATTTCAATTTGGCCTCACTCCAATTTTTTTTACCGACCACCTATCTACGGGGTGGGCGAGAAGTGTGTGACGCAAAAAATATCGGAATCCTGTCAAGTTACCTATACAAAAAAAATAGTCGTTCCTACTAATCGTGTGTATAAATCTTACTATAATATCCCACACAATGAATATATATATATATCTATAAAACGATCGGTGCACAAAATTATGAGCCAGGACCTACAGATTTAACTGAACCTATGAACTTGTCCAATATCAAAAAAAGGTTCTATCTATGCAAACATCTATGTTATCAATATCAAGGTTAGATCAGCGCACACAAAAAAAACTTTCTCAATTAATCTTAGACGTGTTCAAAAACTTACGGTGTGGAAACCTCCTTTCTCCCGTCTCTGCTTGCTGACTGATTTCGATATTTATCTATAACGGCGGAGACGCTAAATTTCTAACACACGGTGTCGGGCTTTGTTGGATAACGGTCGAAGAGAGAGTTTACTCCGTATTTGTTCCCAGGGGGACAGCTTTCACTGTCAAGGATATCTGAGTATCGCTTTGACGCCCTGACACAACGGAGAGAGAACTTCTCCTTATAAACCCGCGAACACTCCAAATAAAACTGACACCCGTCACCGTGACAGGGAAGCACTTTTTCCCTTTGCATTTTTCGCACGACTCTGTGCTCTGTCTGCTCTGAACTCACTTTTTATCATTCCCCCAATTTTTTTCGGGATTTTGTGCTTAATTGCAAAGGTTGCCTATTTCGTTCTAGAGTGGCCTCGATTTTTATTAACTAACCGTTTGTATACACAACAATAATTTTTATTTGACCTAGTTTAATTGTCACATTGTTGCAAAATGTTATGGTCCTGTCTCATTTTTCTTGAACAAAAAGTCGAATTCTTCTTTTATTATATTTGAAATAAAACATATATTTTACCGTGTGTTGTGAAAGTTACTGATTTAATTTTTCCCTATTTAGTATTCGCATTTATTACATTTGCATGAAACCCAATTTGGATTTAGGAACGCTTTAGGAACTAGAGAGGTACTGTTTGCTCTGAACATATTACTACAGAAATGTCGCGACCAGCGCAAAGACGATTTTGTGTGTTTCGTTGATTACGAGAAATCCTTCGACAAAGTACAACACAGAAAACGCATAGACATCTTAAAAAACATGAAGGTGGACAGCAGGGACGTTAGAATTATCGAAAATTCATACTAGAGACAGAAAGCAACAGTACGAATAAACGGAAAGCTCACAGAAAAAAGTCAAATTTTACGAGATGTCAGGTAGGGCTGCATATTGTCACCACTGCTTTGTAACATATACTCAGATAAGATCTTTAAACGGGCTACTCAAGTACAAGAAATGGGAGTACAAATCAATGGAGAGTACATAAATACGATACGATATGCTGTCGACACTATCATCCTAAGTGACAAACTAGAGGACCTGCAACATCTACTAAACTGTGTAAACGCAGCAGAACAAGAAATGGGACTCAACATAAATATTAAGTAGACAAAATTTATGGTCAGTAGAAAATCACATCCTGATGCTGCACTACAGATCGATACGAAAAATGTAGACAGAGTAACCCAATTTAAGTACCTAAATTCAGATAGGAAAATAAGGTGTAGAATAGAGAACGCCCGATCAACATTCCAAAAAATGGAACCACTATTCTGCAATGATAACCTGAACCTAAAATTACGGCAGAGAATGGTAAAATTTTACATATGGTTAGTGTTACTGTACGGGGCAGAGATCTGGACAATTAAGGCCGCTACAGATAATCGGTTAGAGGCGTTCGAGATGTGGTTATACCGGCATATGCTGAGAATACCCTGGACCTGGACAGCTATGCAGTTCAACGAAATGGTACTGAACAGGTACGACGCAACGCGTTCGCTACTAAATTCGGTCAAGTGCAGGGAAGTATCATATCTCGGACATATCTTCCGAGAAGAGCGATACAGGATACGACAACTGATCATGATGGGAAAGATGCATGGACGTAGAGGAGTGGGAAGAAAGCAAGCTTCCTGGATGAGGAACATCCGCAAATGGATCGGTATACGCAGCGCAGAGGAACTTTTCCGATTGGTGCAGAATCAGGAAGGACGCGCCCAAGTAATTGCCAACATAAGCGGGACCTGATATGGCACTTTGAGAAGAATCATCGTTTCATTCCAGTGGTTTTAACGGTCGCTAGGTGGGGTGATTGGACAATTGATTTGTTTTCAACTTTTACTGGAAATCTACAAATGGGATGCTATATTTTTTAATCATTCACTTGAAAGTGGACAGAATTTTATAATATGGTGAAAACCACATTTCAACGTCTACATTCTAAGCAAAGATACTATAAATAATAGATATACTAGGAAATTGAGTTTTATACTTAAGGTAAATTGAAAATTTTACATAACGTAGTAGGCGTCCAGACGTCATAAATTGTTGACAACTTCAATAGAAAATTAATGTAGAGTTAATTTATAAACCTGTAACGGTTAGTAATTTGAAAATACGTAATGCCTTGAATAAATAGCGAATCTTATGATATGTTAAAAGTGTATTTTGAATGTATTGAGAATGCTCCGACTGCATCATCATATGCATTAAGATATGACTTGCGACAACATTTTTGCAGAAAAGCATTTGAAATTTTGGCTAAACCTTTAAATCAAACCGGATCTGTTCATCCTAAAAGAAATTCTACACGACGGCGAAGAAATAATACAGAAATAAGCGACATAAATGTTTTAGGATACATTTAGTTAATGTAAGAAAACTAGCTTGCGAACTAGGAATTTCTAGGTATTGAACTCTATTTTGAAAATAAATCGTTTTCATTTGTATCGTGGATCTATTCATGAAGGATTAAAAGCTACATATTACGATAAAATACTGGATCATTGTAATTGGCTTGAGAAGATGCTGAATGACAATACATATTTTTTATCAAATATAATGTGGTCCGATAAAGCTACGTTTTCCAGTAATGGATCTATAAATAGACGTAATCCACAGTATTGGTCTGATCAAAATCCACACTGGATTCGACAAGATTTCAACCAGGGTCGCTGATCAGTTAACGTATAGAGTGGAATTTTAGACGATAAAATAATAGGCCCTTGTGTTTTTGATGAACATTTAAATGGCGAGTGTTACTTAAGACTCTTAAGAAATGAATATTGCATATTTGAAAATACCCAAAAAAAGTTGAAAATAAAACAATTGTCCAATCCTCGCCCCCTAGTGACCGTTAAAACTACTGAAATCAAATGATGATATAATACTTTATTAGGCATTGAATTCCCTTTCAAACGGTACTAAGTATGTTAAAATCCATAATGCGGAACAAAAGTTATAACAGTTTTATTGAGACAACTTTCCCACTCACCCCTACCATTTATTTTACAAGATAGAAAAAAAAGTCTGTAGCAAACTTACGTATGTAAAATAATCTAACGATTATGAATATTTAAATTTTGTGGTATTGTAACGGTACATTTATTTTAGAAAAAGAGTGTTTTTGTATTATTGTGAACCACGCTCTCTAGGGGTGGAGTAGAAAACACTTGAAAATAATTTCCAGCAGATTCTTGTAAGCGAGTTTGTGGTACAGATTTTTTTTATCAAAGCTGTACGATACCTCTTTTAATCAGACATCCGGTACAATTCATACTAAATTATTGATTGTATTTGTCCAGTGATGTTTTTTTATTTGTTGCCTCAACCTCTAGGGTTATGAGCGGAGTCAAATAACATAAAATAAATAGGTACTTATATTTTAAAATAGAAATTGGAGCACTTTTTCACTGTTATCACTTAATACGCGAGTTAAATTTATAAAGTAAAAAATATACTTTTTAAGAAGATTTCATTAAACTTAGTGATCAGTTCCGTTTGAAGTTACAATTATGACTATTTTCTTTTTTAGTTTACAAAAATGAGGAAATGTATTATAATGCTGAATAGAAGAAAAATATATGATAACAAAATTATAATAATTGTAAACAGGATGTCTCCACGTGTTTGATGATTAAGAATTATGAATACAATAATATGGGAAACGTCCTGTCAGCAATTTAATAATAATATTAACAGGATGACTCATCCCTTCTTTGTTAAGGGCACGACCTCGTGGATTTGGCTCCAATAGGGATTGGGGTAGCTCCATTGGTTCACCTTGGGGTTGTTCTGGATTTTTGATTTTTCTAAAATATTTTCTATACAGATACAAAAATAGTAGAATTAATAAAATGAAAATTATTATTGTTGTTATTCCTAAATGGCTTTGATGAAGTTCAATAGGTAGCAAATTTGGTTCTTGAAACTGTGGTAGTAGCTTGGTTAGATCGTCCAGATGTAAATTGTTGATGCTGATTTTGTGATGAATTTCTGTGGGTTCTTTGAGGCTGGGCCATTCTTGAGTAAATGTTTAATTGGATCCCATCCAAGTATGTTTTTGAAAAGAATAAATACAATCATTGTTTCCTAGTACGATGTTACATTTTGATATTATCAATGATTTAAAATTTTGTTTGCAGTCTTCATTGATGGTAGTTATCTTCTTTGAGCAAATTATTGTATTTC
Organism: Galeruca laticollis; assembly: GCA_963921935.1. NCBI lineage: Eukaryota > Metazoa > Arthropoda > Insecta > Coleoptera > Chrysomelidae > Galeruca > Galeruca laticollis. Next base: position 144,725,385 of record OY998176.1, on the reverse strand, counting down.
CATCAGTTAATTGTGTGAAAAGTCGTTTTTTACTTGAGCGTAGTTGCAGAGTGAAAGGTCTTCCAAGCTGCAAGGGTCTTCGTGTGGTTCCTTTTCGCAATACCAGAACGAAAAGGTCTTCTTGCATTCGTCGTTTGTCCATTTTGTTGATTCTTTGGAATTTAATGTGAAGGCGTATGGGGGTAGAAGGATATAATTTTTTTATTGGGAATAGGTATAAATTTGGAAATATAAAGTAATTCATCGGCTAATATGGGTATTTTAAGAGTAATATATAAAGTTTTTGAAGTAAACATAAGATTGACTTTGATTATTTCTAATAAAGTAGGAATTTCGGAAGCGATTTCATTGTGAGAATGAATAGTATGTGAATAATTAGGAATATCTTCTAATTCCTTTTGTTTGATTAATTCTACATTTAAAATTTCTTGGTTACTAAATGATATAGTTCTTAGTAAAATTTGAATATAATTTCTTAGATCTCTAATTTGTTCTAGTTGAATATGAATAATAATTTCGTTATTCAATCTATCGTTTAAGGTATTTAATTCTCTTAGAACGTTTTCAGCATAATTTTGTATTTTACGTAGGCCTGTTTGCCAGCGTTGAGTAATCTGCCCTGCAAATGAATGCAACTTCGAAATTTCAGTCATTAGTTCCTTTTCATTTAAATTGATTTTTTCAAATGTGTTTTGAATTTCGATTAGGTCTTTTTGATCAAGATTTCCTGAAATATATTTTACTACTGTACCTAGGCCGTCTATTAGACCTCTTTTAATTACTTTATTTGATCGAGCATACATTCTAAGTTTATTTATATCATCTGAGAGTAAGTCGATCTCTCTGTTATAAATTTTTGCTAAAGTTATTGTTGAATCGTAAAGTCTACTAGCTAAATAAACTTAATTTAACACTAATTTACTATATGAGTTTTCAATTTCTTCAATACTTATACTAAAATAAATCTTATGATAATTAGTCTTATATTTAGCTAATCCTAAACTATTTAATATATAACCTGGGGGTTCAATTGTTTTGACTTGAAGTTCCTAGGTATCTATCTTCATGGTTAACCTGCAAAGATTTACTATTTTTAATCATGTGTTTGCTAACCTTTTTAGATTTTTGAGAAACTAACTTATCGTTGGATTGATTTGTGTCTACTAATATTTTCTTATATTTAGGTTTGATTTTATTTCGTGGTTCCATATCTAAATATACGACATCTGTTTTTGGGATATGTCTGTTCGTTTACTATTAATTTTATTCAATTGTTCGGTTCTTTTTGTTAATTGTTTTTGATAGAGATCGTCGAAAAATGGCATAATTTCTGTTTTTCGATATTCGTTGTAATTTTGGAATACTTGTTTATGGGGATCTATTTCATGAAGATTAAGATTTTCGTATGGTCCATAAAGAAGTGAAAATGGGGTAAATTGATTGATTATATATAAGAATAGCAGTTGTAACTGAATCGGTAATATTTTCTTTTGATATTTGTCTTAGGATTCTTAATTGTTCGATTAAAGTTGAATGTGTTCTTTCTATCGGAGAATTGCCGGTATGAGATTGTGGTGTTGTGTAATTAATTTTTATATGGAAGAGAGACATGAATTCTTTAACGGTTTCGCTAGTGAATTCTCTGGCATTGTCGCAAGTTATTTGCGAAGGGTAGTTATGATGATAGAAATAATGACGGAGTTTACTAAGTATAGTTATAGAATTTGAGTCACTAATTTCGTAAGCTTGAAGGTACTTAGAGAATAAATCGAGTATTGTAAGAAATTGTTTATTTTCTATAGAGAATACGTCTATGTGAATATTTTCGAAAGGTCTTTTAGAAATGAGTGGGCCGGAAAATGGAATTTTTCGAGGGTGTCTATCATATTTTGAGGTGAGACGTAATTCGCAATTATTAACGTGATTCATTACTAATTCTTGGATTTTTGGAAAATAATACAGGGATTTTATATGTTTCGTAGTTTCTCTGATACCGTTATGAGTTTCTGAATGATAGTCTGAGATTAATCGGACTTGTTCTTCCTTATTAATTATGTCTTTCAGAAAAGTATTTGGTTTAATGATTTTTACGTTTGGTTCCAAGATTTTTGAACATTCTGTAGAAGCAATATTAAGTAATGAATCATTGGGGCAGAATATATAGTATGTTTTGTTGGATCAACTATTTCTAAAAACATATTACCTATAACATTATGGTCGGATCCTTTTCTAAATGTAAGAATATAGCGATTTTTGCCAAATGGCTTAGAGTAATCTATGTCGTTTTTGTCTCCGTATTTTAGGATTATTTGAAAATGTGCGAAATTTAAGGTTTTTCTGAAATTGGGAAACCAAAAATTGGATTTTCTTGTGCGGAGTGTCTAGTATCGCCTGAAGCGGTACTTTTGTTATCGTCGGATATTTTACTTGAAATTTCGTTAGCATCACTTAATGCTAGATTTAGATCGGAATTTGCTCTTGCCATAGTTGAAATGGCATCGATATCATCAGGGTTTTGTCTGAATTCTTTAGTATTTGTTTTTGAGTTTGGGGGAGTAATAACTATATCACTAATTATATTAATTTTTAGATCACGTTTAGGAAGTTTTTTATCGATTGCATTGAGTTCAATTCTCGATAATGCATCAGCGACGTAATTTTATTTGCCTTTTTTATAATTAATTTCAAAATCGAATTCTTTCAACTTTAGTTTCCATCTTATTAGACGTTGATTGGGTTCTTTAAGAGAATGTAGCCAGACGAGTGGCTTATGATCAGTTTCAATAATAAATTTTTTGGAATATAAATATGGTCGGAAATGCTTACAGCTATCGATTATAGCTAAGAGTTCTTTTTCGATAGTGCCATAATTTCTTTCAGCTGAATTAAGTGTTCGAGAGTAAAAAGCTATTGGATGGGAATCTTGAGAAATTACGCTTCCTATAGCGATATTTGAAGCGTCGGTTGTTAAGGTAAATGTTTTTGTGAAATCGGGGTATGCTAAAATAGGAGAATTACAAAGAAGTTTGCATTTTCAGAAAGCATTGAGGTATTCTGGTTCATTTAAATCTAATTTAGTTCCTTTTTTAAGATATTTATTTATTGGATAGGTTATTTTGGAAAAATTTTGAATGAATTTACGATAGTAGGAGAGCATGCCGAAAAATGATTTTATTTGTTTTTCATTTTTGGGCAAAGGAAAGTTTTGGATGGACTTGATTTTATCTGGATTTGGTTTATTACCATCAGGGGTTATGACATGGCCTAAGGAGGCAACTTCTTTTCTGAGGAATTCTGATTTGTCTATTAGGACTTTCAAATTATATTTTTCTAATTCACTGAATATTTGTTTTACATGAAGAATATGGTCTTGGAGAGACTTTGAAAATATTACTATGTCATCCATGTACACGAAATAGTGTTTATAGAGAAAAGGACGGAGAATTGTGTCCATGACACGTTGAAAAGTGGCAAGAGCGTTTTTTTAGGCCAAATGGCATACGAGTATATTCGAAGTGGCCATTATCTACGGTAAATGCAGTTTTTTCTGCCGAATCTGGGTGTATTTCAATTTGGTGGAAACCTTGTTCCAAATCTAAAGTGTAAAAGTAAGTACTTCGACCAAGATTGTCGAGAATTTCATCGATACGAGGAAGGGGATATTTATCTTCGATAGTTTTTTCATTTAGTTTTCGGTAAACGATAACTAATCGAAATTTTTTCTTTCCACTGGCGTCCATTCGTTTGGGGACGAGAAAGGTAGGGAAACTGTACGGAGATATACTTGGTCTAATTATTTTATTGTCTAGGAGCTTTTGTATCTGAACTTGAATTTCTTGTTTTAAATGGTAAGGGTATCTATATGATTTTTGATAAATTGGTACATCGTCGACTGTTCTAATGTGATGTTTAACTACATGAGTGAAAGTTAAATCGGAGTTTTCGTTATAAAATATATGTTTAAATTTTTTACAAAGAGAAATTATTGCATCTTTTTCTTCGGGATTCAGATGATCTGTTCGAAGAAGTTTGGTAATATCAATATTATTATTATAAGATGATAAAGGAATTGTTTCATTAAATTTCGATAAGGGTTGGACTTGGAGAGGTTCATGTAAATTTATAGAAATATTATTTAAAGAGATTTCTTGTTCTATAGGTATTTTACAGTTACCATCTTTCGCTAGAGCTATACATTCAGGTATTATTATGTTGTTCAATTTTAATTCTGGAAGAATTACTTGTCCATTATCGATATTCACAGGAATGTTTAAAATTCTTTTATCTAGAGATTCAGAATAAGGGGTAAATGAGATGGGGTTGACTTACAAATAGAATGGTATTTTAATAGAATTAATTTGTAATAAATGATTTTCGAAATTAATAAGTGCTTTTAATTTATCAAAATCCTGACCACCTATTAATGCATCGAATCTATCGTGCCAAGGTACGATAAACATATGCAACATGTATTTAATGCCCAATTCTTTCAAAAGAGGGTATTTGCAGCTTAGATTGCCATTGTAAGTTGTTTTAATTGATTTAACGGAAAATTTTCATTCATAAATGGAATCTGAAAATAATCTATAGGCTGGTTCTGGGTTTATAATGGAATTACTTGCACCTGGGTCAATCAATATTTTTAAGTATAAATTTGAGAGGTATATAAATGGAAGTTTAGGGGCTGAATTTATATTATTTATATCAATTCCGAGGCTCGTATTGTTCGTTTTGGGAGTTAGCATATGATGATTCATCAGAATTTTCGTCAGTATCTTCAATATTGAACAATTCTTCGACAACTACGTTCGGAGGTCCTGTTAGTCTAAAAGAATTTTGTTGTGGAGGTCTATAAGTATTTGCTGTAGATATACTAGTAGCGTTCGGTATTTGCATCGCAGACGCGACGGATTTTTGGTCACATGATCATAGATTAATCTGAGCAAATTTCATTAACGAACGGCTCGAGCAAATAAACGACAGTGTAAAGCTCACAGAAGCCATAGATATATACCTTAGACAATGAAACCACCACTTGCACCAAACCATGGAACACGAAAACAATTGTTTTTTATTCCGTGCTCAAAGTGAGTAGCGCGCTGGGCGTATCAATTAGGAACGAAAATATTACAAGTTAATTATGTTTTTAGTGTGAAACATTACAATTTTTTACAAAATATTTTCATTAACTGTTTTTACATATTATATGCAACTTAAGGCCATTATAGTTATGAAAAAGTTTTACATTGCTTGAGAAGCACTAAATTCAAATAAAGTTGGTCAATTTATTAGGACTACTAGGTGTAAGAAATATGAATGCATTAGATAGGACTTTTATTTAATTTCAAATTTGTAGAATATGAATATTATTACACGGGTGTTGAAATAATTACAATATTCTTCAAAAACCACTATTTAATAATTTTACAACTGTTCTCGCTGTAACTCAATAGAATGCCTGCTTAAAAATATCCAATACCTTATTTCTTTCTGTTATCGAATTGATATGCGCTTAGTCATACTTGTTTTTATAAAAATACAACACATCTTATACATTTTAAATATTTTCCACTAACTTATTTACTTAACAAAATATAATATGGATTCATATTATTTGATACTATTTAACTAAAGAGTATGATTAATAATTCAACTTATGGATTATGTGAATGAATATAAGTAATGTCTTATATACATCAGTGTCTAACAATAATATGGTTTGGTATATCTAATCTACTTAAAAGAGTAACAAATACATGACAATATACAAAAATAAAACGATGTATTAATGGAAAAAATATATTGAAATCAGTACAATTTTACTGTGATGCCAGTATAAATACAATAGTTATTTCCTATATCAAACGTTATTTGATAGTATGCTAAAAATTAACCCATACATATTAACTTATACTATATAACTATAAGATAATACAAAAAAGGACTCTCTAAACCTATTTTATTTAATTAACGAAATTCATTTATATCGAGAACAGTATGTTTTCACTGTCCTCGAAATAATTTCGTTAGTTGGCTTTGAACCCCATCTTCTTGTTGGGATTCAATTTTAGTTACCTATAAAATATATTCTGACATTTAAAAACTTTTCACATATTGTTTTCATCAAATAATATTTATGATTGATTGGGTTTTTTATTAAAAATATATCATTTTCCACAGGTAATGTGGATAACTTCTTCCATTTAAATTGTGATATATAATTTCATCTGGTTTTTTTTAATTCTACTGGAAGCAAATAACACTGGAACCTGTTCCAAAGGAATGCAGTTTCCTACACCGCCGGCTATAACTTCACCCCTTACGAGGGGTCTTTTGTATGCCCCTATGAATTGGCGAGTAGTGGAGTTATTATATAAATTTAACGAAGATGTCTTTCTAACTTCTTAATTTACATTTTCTCTAAAGTGTCTTAATGGACATTGGCCCTTTTTCTACCAAGCTCCAGATATGTCGTGATATGTGTCATACATTTTGCAGAGATGGGCTTTCTCAGACAAATTCTAAGTAAATTGGATACACCTACGTGATAAACATTGCATAAACACAAATAATGTACCTCCAGCAATAATGTCATTATAATTTTCTTGTGATACAGGAAATTTATATACTTTGTCTTCCTCAATTTCGGTCTCTTTTGCCAAACACATGGAGAATGGACAAATAAAATCTAAAAATTAAATGTTTGTACACAAAACGTTTTCTAAGAGACACAACATAACCTCACAGCATGACAGGTAAACAAATTAATTTTTCTCGTCGGTTAAAATATTCCGAGCCAACAGATTTAAATCGGACTGGTCCGATCGGAATTACCGAACGGTTCAGATTTATCTCCCTACCTCTAGATGTAATAAACGAACGGTTCAGACTAGAAAGATTGATCAGACGCAAATAACGAGCAAAAAGATTTACATCGGACTGATCCGAGCGGAATTACCGAACGGTTCAGATTTATCTGCCTACCTCTAGATGTAATAAACGAACGATTCGGACAAAAAAGATTGATCAGACGCAAATAACGAACGCAGCTACTCATTTGGGTTGGTTTGTAATCACTTGTGGAAGGTTGAGAGGGACGATTAAAATTCTGATTATTAGGAGATTGTGTTTGTCTATTAATTGATTGATTATTTGGTCTTTGATAGTTATTTTGGTAATGGAATCTTTGATTGTTATCATTATATCTGTTAAACGGTCTATAATTAGGGTTTTGAGGAACTTGTGGTCTTTGAGACGAATTATAATTATTTAATGAAGGTTGTTTTCTTGATGATTGATTATATGAAGTATTATGTTCTGGAGGTGGGCGATTTCTTTGACCTTTTTGAGATCTAAGAAAGTTAGCAAATTCAATTTGGGATCTTTCGTTGTCTAATTTTCTACATTCGTACAATGCTTGTTCTAGAGATGAAACTGATATATGAAGTAAATGATCTCTGTAGGGATTCAAGAGACCTGCTTTAAATACCATAAGGGCTTGATCAGTATACATAGTTTCCTTAGAAATTCTAACTTCTCTGTCATTAGAATTTATAGCTAGGTGTTCTTTAAGGACTTGTAATTTTTGAGAAATTTCGTCATGAAAGTCGGAGAATGAGTTTGAATAGAAGTATTTAAATCGTGTGCTCATATTTCTTCAGATCTAGGATCGCCAAAACGAGTGATAAGAGCGGTTTTTAAATCGGACCATTTATCAAAAGATCTATTTATGATTACGTCTCCAGCTGGATCTAATAATTTAGATTTGACTTGCTCTAACAGAGGATTGTTGAATATATCATTATTTTCGGTTTTTAAAAGAGTTAAATATTTTTCAGATTGTCTTAAATAATATGCTAAATCTTTTGAACCACCGTTATATGTTGGGACAATATTGTTTGCTAAAGATAATTCGATTTGTGAAATTGCAGTAGACATCTCGGTATTAGTATTTAAGTTACGACTTAGAGGTATGGAGATCTAGATCGACGTACAGATATTGGAGATCTGGAACGATCACGATTTTGTGACATTAAGAGATTGACTTTACTAATATATTAATTTTATATAACCATTAAAATTGGAATGTTTAAATTGCAATTCAAATAACACTCATATTATAGTAAAAAAAATATTATAATATTCAAAACAATTATTAGCCGATAAATAAAAAATTAAAGGCAAAACTTATAGGAGGATGCACTGAAGGATCATCTGCGAGCTTGTTCCTTGTCTCTAATTCTCTGAAGGAACGTGAGCCATCTTCTTGAACAACCGTCTTCTTTACTGGAGGAATTGTCGGGTTGGAGTCAGCCTTTTCACACACCGTAACTTCTTTCACACAGTTTATTGGTTCGGATACTATCTTAATTTCTTGATAGAAAACGTAGACGTTTTACCACACAGAAAGGGTATTTTCTACTGACAGTATCCTGTTCGCAGCGCCAGTTAAATTTATTAAGTAAAAAATATACTTTTTAAAAAGATTTTATCAAACATAGTGATCAGCTACGTTTGAAGTTACAATTATGACTATTTTCTTTTTTAGTTCACAAAAATGAGGAAATGTATTATAATGCTGAATAGAAGAAAAATATATGATAACAAAATTATAATAATTGTAAACAGGATGTCTCCACGTGTTTGCTAATTAAGAATTATGAATACAATAATGTGGAAAACATCCTGTCAGCAATTTAATAATAATATTAACAGGATGTCTCCATATGGCTCGCGGTTCATATTAGGCGGAATGTTGTTAACTGTTCACACTCAAACTTGTATCATCCAATAGTATATTATTTATGGTTAGAGACACGTCACGCGTAAAATTCTGGTTTGGTGGTTCTTGGTTTAACAAATATAATTTGTGAGGGCTGAATGTCCTATTCTTAACCTGTCTTAGAGTTTATAATGAACTAGAAAAGTGAAAGTTCTTGTGGTTGATTTAACATCGTAATATATACAGCATGTCATATCACAACAACCTGTTTAAAACATCCTGGTCTTTTCGGTTCTGTGGAAGTGTTAGTCTGGATTTCTTGTGGCGAATTGGTTGCTTCCCATCTTTTTTTGCGAGATATCCCATACAAAATATTTTATAACTGGGCTAGAATCGGCAGCTGGAATTTTTTTAAAATATGGTACATTTTCGTTGCTTAAAAATTGTCGTGCAACGTCAACAAATTTTTCATTGGATGGTGCAGCGCCGCTCAAAAGTGTTGTTTCATAGGTGCCTGTCTCTTGCGATATGGTCCATTACTCGTAGCACAATTCGTACATTTCTTTCACCATTCCTTCACATCCAATAAAACCTTTCACGGACATGCTGGAGGGTTTTATTCACTCCCAGGAGACCTCCCGATGGATTGTCGTGTAACTTCTTCAGTACCTGAGCTACTCTCGTTCTCGGGATAACTATCTGCCTCCTCATCTCGGAATCATCATCGTTTTCAATTACTCTTTTCAACAGCCCTTCTTCCAGGACAAGGGAGTCCCACTGAGCTCAATATGCCCAATATGTCGGTGAAAATCTTGACATTTTTCGCCATGTAGGTCGCCGATTTTCTTCCTTCCATTGCCGAATCATCTTTAGGTGACGATAATTCTCCTGATCTTCTCTGATCCTGGTGGGTGACCATTCTTCGTTGACTACAGTAGATCTTGAAACTGTAGCTTCCCTAGATTCCGCCTTGTTGAAGTAGGAGCAGTCTCTTGGGCACGGCCGTCTGGACAGGGAATCGGCATTTCAGTGACTCACACCCCCTCGATGTTCGATATTGAAATCGTACTCTTGAAGTCGTTCAATCCATCTAGCGATCTGGCCCTCGAGATTCTTGAACTGCAATAACCACTTGAGTGCTGCATGATCAGTCCGGATTAAGAACTTCCTTCCATAGAGATACTGGTTAAAGATTTCTAAGGACTTCACTACCGCCAAAAGTTCTCTTTTAGTGACGCAGTAGTTTAGTTCTGGTTTGGAGAGGACTTTACTAAAATATCCCAGCACACTTTCTTGCCCTCCTTGGATCTGTGAGAGCACTCCTGCAATTCCTACGTTGCTTGCGTCAGTGTCAAGAATAAAGTCTCCCTCCGGTTTCTTCAGTGAGTCGAGTAAGGGGCTTGGCAAAATTTCCAAACTTCCTGATAAATCTTCTATAATATGTGCAAAGTTCAAAGAAGCTCCTGATTTGATGTTTTTTGGTTGGTTGCGGCCATTGCTGGATGGAAGCAATTTTCTCTGGATCCACCGCCAATCCTTTATTGGTCACTACATGATCTAGATAGTTGACTCGGTTTTGAAATAGCTGACATTTCTTCGGGTTTACCATGCGCTGGGCAGCTTGGAGTTGTTTGAATACATCTTTCAAACTCTTCAAATGTTCGTCAAACGTTATCCCCAGTACTACGATATCGTCCAAATAGACCAGGAATGTCTACCAAGACAACCCTCTCAAGACATTTTCCAAGAGTCTTTCAAATGTCGCGGGCGCATTACAGAGCCCAAATGGCACAACGTTGAATTGCCATAATCCAGATCTGGTGGTAAAAGCAGTATTCTCTTTGTCTTCTGGGTCCATTTCCACTTGCCAATAATCAGACTCCGTGTCCAAGGTGGAAAACCTTTACTATCTAGTATCTAGCGTATCGTCGATTCGAGGCAGGGGACAGCTGCCTTTCTCCGTCACGTTGTTTATCTGGCGATAGTCCACGCAGTTCGTAGTTCCATCCTTTTTTTGACGAGCACTACTGGAGACATCCATGGACTAGTAGATAGTTCTATTACTTTTTCTTCTGCCATCTCTCGAATTATTCTTTCAGCTTCCTCTGTCTTCGCTCGTGGTAGTCTTCGAGCTGATTGCCTTATTGGCTCGGCATGTATTGATTTTGTGTTTGACGGCTGATGTTCTACCAGTCTTCCCTCCTTTTGGTACGAATAGGTCTCGATACTGTAAGAGAACCTCTCTCATTCTCTTTTTTCTGCTCAATTTAAGGATTGACCAGCTACTGATAACATCTGTTCCAATTTGGCATTAAAATTGTCAGTGGTCGTTGTTTGACGAACTATAGGCGTCACTGGTTTGCAGTATCCAATCCAGGTTTCTTTCTTGATGGTAATTGGGCAATCGTTCACGTTTATCACACGTACTGGGATTTTCTTCACCGACGTAACCAATGCTTTTCCAATTAGTACTCCTTTGCCAACTTTTTCGTCGTGGTTCCTTGGCTCCATCATAACCGGTGCACCTTCCACTATGATTCCTTGTAGCCACGCTACTATCATGGTTTCGCTTCGTGCAGGTAAAATGGTATCTTCCTGTACAGCTGCCAACACCCTTTCTGTCTTCATATGGATGAAGGAATACCTCCTCGGAACCCACTTTAATTGTTCTGTTTCTGAAGTCCAACTGGAAACCATGTAGATTCGTTACGTTCATTCCCAGAATCTTCTTCAATGTCAACTGCGATTACCGTATGCGTGAACTTTTCTGCGACAATTCCCAATGGGATTTGTGTCTCGCCGTGAACGGACTGTGGCGGTCCGCAGTCGCAGTCTTGTTGGTAAAAGCTTATTCTTGGAGTTTATTATCTCTGGTCGTATAATGGTTCTATTCGCTCCAGTGTCTACCAGCGGAATATATATCTTGCCATTCACTTCGCCATCTACATACACACTGTCGTTGCGACATCTGAGGGAAGCTATCAGTATGAGAGGGTCTTTGGAACGATCATGCGTCGGTGCTGTCCCTTCGTAGCCGACCCCTTCCAGTTTTCCTGTGACGGGGTTCTTGGTTTGTAGGGGTTCTGGAGCGCTTACACGAACTGCGTACATGCCCTAGCTCGCCACAATTCCAGAATCTGATCTTTATTGGCTTTTTGTCCATCATACTTTTCATCAAACTGACGTTCTGGTTAAATCTGTCCTCGTCACCTTCTTCTCGAATGGTCCTAACTTTGTTATAATCCGAAGCCTTCGTAGCTGCTTCATATTCAGAAGCAGCTGTCAATGCGTCGACTAATGTTTTGGTATGGGCTAAACGAAGCGTCCTCAGCATATCGGAGTCACGTAAGCCATCAATAATAGCCTGGATTCCCAGACATTCCATCATGTACTCTGGTGCTGATGGATAAGCAAATCGAACTAGTCGGGCAATATCCACTTCGTACTCTTGAAGGGTTTCATCCCGTTTCTGCCTTCGGTTCTTCATCAGGGATTGAAACAAATGTTCGTGACCGTATCGCATGTCCAGCCTCTTCTTCAGCTGCTCAAAGTCATCCGCTTCTTCCAGATGTATCGTCTGAAGTACATCTCCTCGAAGTGCGATGGTCAAGTTTACTACCTTATCCCTGTCGGACAAATTATTCACTATAGCGGCTGCTTCAAACTGTTTCACATAATTGGTCCACAATATCTTTCCATCGAACGTTCGAGCCTTTACTCGGGCAAAACTGCCACTGTCTTCTAACTTAGGGTGTGTTTCTGGCTTGCAAGGTTTTGTTTGTTCGTTCTTCTTTTCTTCTGCTGGCGTGTCTTGTACTCTTGAATCTGTTACATTTCTCTCTAATTCCTCGATTTTCTCGGCCATCGTTATCATTTTATTCTCAATGTCTGATTTTATTTTCTCGTCCATCGTTGTAATCTTATTCTCGATATCCAATTTTAGAGAAGAAATTTTATTTTTGACGTAAGCGGAAATGTCATTTGTCATTGACAAGATATCAGTAGATATATCGTTCTCATAACAGATATCTTCTCGTCCATATTAGCAGAAATATAATTCTTCATGGCAGAAATATCGTTTTTCATGTTAGCAGAAATTTGCGAGATTAAGGTGGAAGATCGACATTGAATAACAATATTTCTGGATGCAAGCTGTCAGTTTCCAGTGCCATTTTTAGTCTTTCTATTAATTCATTTTTCTTATCGAACGTTATCAACTCACGATTTTCCAATTCTGCCTTTAGCTCTGCCACTTTCTGGTCACTAAGTCTCTTGGCCATGTTTACGTCTTATTTATTTATATTATCCCACTTCTTACAGCAATGAAATGTTTTTCTTATTTATTTAAACGTTTTGATACGACAGGTGGGATAAATATACACATACGTTATGTCTACTCACTTAATTTATTTATTCACTTAACTATTCACTAATTTATATAAACACATCACTACTGTTTATTTACTTAAACTTAATTCATATATTTACTTGTTTATCTCACGAGATCACTTTATAAACTGCTTCCTGTCGCTGGTCGGAATTCTTTATATATCAAGTGCCCTTTTATCTGGATAATTCTAGATTGCGGCTCACACAAAAACAATCGCATCTCTGGAATTGTCTAAAGATAAGACCGTAAATGTCTAGATAAGAATAGTCACAAAAAATAATGGTAAACAATTCGAAGAAATCCTGGCGCATTCGCCAGCATTTTAACTTTCATACATGTCTTAGACAGAGTCGGATTGGGGGATTACACCAGTGTACTATTTCGTAACAATACGTTCCAAAATGGATAAGGTATACAAGAGCAATACAACTCATTTTTTTCACGAATTCAATTAAAAAGTCATGAATTAAAGTTAATCAAGTATTATCAACCATTGCCTCATAGAATCTAGGAAACCAAAACAATTTTCTCTTATTCATTGATATTTTTCCACTTTTAACTTAACCCCATGTTTTATTCTAGAGACAGGGGATAATATAACTAATTATGGCTTTATTTAAAAGGAATATGACATTTTTTTGGATTAAGACCATCCACTCATGGTAAAGAACAGGAACCTTAGTAGTTTCCTTACATTAGATCCGTCAGCATAACAAATTTGTGTCAGGGTAAGTTCATTTAAAATACGAACATATTCTTCAAAGTTGAATTTTAACGCATATTCTAAAATCTTTCTATAACGGAGAATTAGTCAAAGGAGATCTGAAATAAGGGCACTTATCTCGATAACATAAACAAACCAATATTCGTGCCGATAAAATTTTGTAAAATAGCATCTGGCAACTCATAAATATTCTGTGGTTGTTATATCATCTTACGCTGTATACCTTATAAGAAATAGAGACCAAAATTGCTTATACCATAATTTTTATACCCACTCGAACTACTGTTCAAGCTCAGTTTCTTGATGAGAAGGCATATATATATATATATATATATATATATATATATATATATATATATATATATATATATATATATATATATATATATATATATGAAACCACGAATATTGGGGTAACGGCAAGTTAATTAAAGAAAACTCTTGTTACTGTTTTTCTTCCAAGCTTTCGGAAACGTTTATTTCCATTATCAAGGATAAGTAAATTGAGATTGTTATAAATTGGTAAATATAATTATATTTGAATTTTTTAAAAAAAATTTTTTCAATCATAAATCATTTTGACATTTTGGCAGATTCATGAATGTAAACATTTTCTTTATATAAATATAAACATATATATATATATATATATATATATATATATATATATATATTCATATATTTATATACATATATATAGGGTAACTTTTTTATTGGGGAATGCGGCAATGTGAGAAAGAAAACTCTGTTGAGATAATCCTAAGCTTTCGATAATTTATTATTATCATTATCAAAGAATCTACAAAATAAATATTATATAAATTTAAACTATGTTTTAAAGTAAAAATATTTTTTACTTACTCTAATTGAGGTTCTTCACAATAATATAATATCTATTTATATGAAGAAACATCATTGTACAATTTTAGCGTAAAAATATTTAAATGATGTTTCTTCATATAAATAGATATTATATTATTGTGAACAACCTCAATTAGAGTAAGTGAAAAATATTTTCACTTTAAAACATATTTTAAATTTATATAATATCTATTAATAAAAAAAGTTACCCTAACTAGTTTCGGCAACGAACTACTTTCGTCTATATACGTTAAATCTAACAGAGTAGAGCTGAGTTTAAGCAAAGTGTTGTGTTGTTATTGTAAAAGCTGAATAAGTATCACCTTCAGTACAATAGTTGAGTTTTTCACATAGTAACCTCTTCATTTTTTGTAACAATAATTATTTGTGTGTTTTTCACAGAGTAACCTTTTCCATAGATTGTAATAATTATTATTATTTTGATATGTTTTGATAAGCTATTATAACCTAAACTAATTCATATTTGACTTTTTATGTTGACAAATCTATATATGTATCCATATATTTACATAAAATAACTGTTTGACAATTTATTAATTTGATATCTGAGATTACAAACAATACATTAATTTGAGGCACGTCGCGAGTTTGCTCTTCGTACTTCGCTAGCAGAAAGGAGTGGATACTTTGCGAGTTTTCCCTAGTATCTTAGTGAAGGCCTATTACACTGTTTATCATGATAAATACTCCGGACTAGCAAATTATGTGCTCTTGGAGAGGTATTTCGCGAGTTTGCCCTTAATACCTATGACCCGAGAGACGTTTGAAGTGTTTTATGTATTATTTGTACATTTCTTTTAAATAAATTATTCTGATTGGGTTCTGGTTTTAAATATGGACCATAAATATTCGGGATTGATATATTAAACTATTGTGATAGTTAAAATTGTTGTTGTAGCCTAATTTTCCAAATCTCTTAAGAACTGGTTACTCAGCATTTTGTTTCCTCTTCAGATGTGTTATCTCGAGAGAGCGCTTTTTCTGACAAACGCTCAACCTTTATTTTCCATTATGATCATTTATGAAGTGGTTATAGTTAATTGACTGTTTTAATTTTTTTATATTTTGTTGTTATTATATCTTGTTTACTTTAGTATATATTATTTTAATTTTAGTCGGTCAAATTATTTTTACATACATATACCTCACATTTGTAACTGTCACCTAACTTCAGTTCGTTTCTATGTTCACTGCCAATTAGGATGCCTGAGATATCCCAGAATAACTTTTAAGTTACCCATTATATTTCATATCCTTCAAAATACTACTCAAGCTATTCCCTGCATCAAAAACTGAATCTATAACTTCGTTTCAATGGCTGTTTTAAAGATTGTTTTATTGCAACTGTTATTTTTAGATAAATTGTTGACTCCTGTCATTAGACAATAATGTGCATGTGCATTGCAGGTTCAACTACACAGGAATAAAGCTGATACATCATGCGTAGCCCCAAGTCTATTTTCTCCATTATTAACTTTCCTAGGTATCATTCCAGGTAAGTTTTGAGTCAATATATATCTCAAAATATTCTCCTTACTAAAAAATAAAATTTTCCCTAGCAGTTTTCGAGATTCCTAAAGATCTCTACATGTGAGTAAATATAATGATCTAACAAGACTAATCTGTGAGACCTCCTTGGCAGTCTATTCTGATGGGTTTTCTAGATTGTCCATACAATAGTTATTCAGATAATTTTGTTATTTTATATTCTTTCATATCTATCGTTTCGAAATTTTTCTAAAAGCTAACCAAAAAAACTATCAAAAGAATTTATTTATTTAAAAAATTATAATACAAAAAAGCACTCATAAAATTGTCGCAGGAGCAGCTACAAATATTAGAAACCTATTCCATTATCCAACTGATCGGCATTATCTATAACAAGCCTTTCTACATTGACTAGATTAAGCACCTCTTGAATTTTATATTTGAGAGGTCCTTCGAGGGCATCCATTATTTGAGTTCTCAATAAATTCGGAATGATATTCACTCCGATTTCAATGAGCTTGTCTATTCTTCCTAATCCGTTGAACTTCACGTGAATATCACCCAACTCTAATTGAATATCGTCTAGTGACGGGGGATGAGATATATTCATGCTTTGACTGGCATCGATTCGAACCTGAAATTATGATTAAAGTTAATTAAAAAATGATAGAGGTGGAATTCGAGACAAAAACATTGATTTACATTCTAACGCGAATTTGTTTCATAATTTAAAAAAAGTTATTCCTAATTTGTACCGAAATGATTGATATTTTTAACAACCACTTTACAGGGTTTGTGATGAATCCTACAGATTATTAGTAGTTAATGATACTCCTTAGTTGAATGCATTTCAAGGTTCTCTGAATTTTCCTAGCCTGCCTAAGGGATTTCCGAAATAATTCGTTTTCCAAGATCAAAGATCCTAGCACTTATTGTCCGAAAGTCGACTCTTTCTTTACGCTGCCAAGAACATGCTTGTGAAAAAACAACACGTTTTTGCGGTATCCAGAGATAAAGAACAAATTCTTATATTTTTAGCTCAAATATTCTGCAGTAGAACGTTTTTAAGAGGTCGAGCTCACTTCATTACCTGTACAGGATGATTATGTTTTAAGGGTAATGGAAACCAATTTTTTTTCTCGCTAGGTGACGCAACTCATCATTAAGATTGATAGAAAGTATCAACATAGAGCTTTCATTCTATAAGTTTGGTTGGAGTCGTTTTTTTGTTTCGCCTATTTTTATGATGGAGAAAGTACACTTATGTTGATTTAAAAAGCACTGTTACATCAAAATGTGGAATATTTTAAAAGATCTATGATTGTTATATGTTTACTGTTCGGGAAAACTACTCTTTTGTTATTGTTCACTTTTTAGTTACCGTAGCTGTCAAATTGATTTTAATCGTGTGCAAACTAATGCTTTTATGATGCTTAACGTTTTAATAAAGAGGATTATGAAAAATGCAGTAACTGTAGAGGGGAAATACGATATTAGGACATTCTATTCATGTTTTTGATATAGATGAAACTATTTCTGAATAATTCAACTATATAATGAAAAAATCGTAAAAATCCTAAAAATTTATCAAATTTTTCGATATGTCAATGTATCATCCTCAAAATGACCGAAATAACATTCGATTTGATTCCTACAAATAGCCACATCCAACGGTTATCCATTGTATATAATAAATAAATTACTTGATAAGAAAGAGAAAAAAGTGGGATTACAACTAATGTTTCCTAATCAAACTAAAAAAATACAAATTTACAAAAATATGACATATGCTGATAATGTTTCTAATAGTATTTCAAATATAATATCTTTAGCAACGAATACGACAATTTCTTTCAAAATAGAAAATAATGTAAGTACAAAATCAGTCCAAAAACCTGACGAGGTACAAATCATACGATGTATAGGGTGACAAGTACTATATCTACTTATAAGCTTTTTTTAAAAAAGGTAATCTATGGCTACATATTCACACTTTATTCCTTATCAATTTGAAAGTTTCAAATAATTGATGTACTTGCGCTCTGCATTGTTCAAGTAATGTTTGGGTTTATGTTTTTTCAGTTACATTTTCATGCATAATGTTTTTCATCCGGTCTTATTGTAGTACAGATAAAAACAGCTTATTGATTTTTTTGATTGTTTTGTAGTTCTGACAACTCAAGCGAAATAAATATCACCCTTCTTTGTAATGCGTTTCTGATGAGACCCTTACTTTCTAATGTGTTTTATTAGTATAAATCGGATGTGGCCCTTTCTTTGTTATGTGTATTGATAGTACCCATAAATCGGATGGAGCCTTTATTTGTATTGCATTTTGGAAGTTCTGATTAGATGAAGCATTTTATATACATTGTAATCGTACATATTTTTGGTAGTACGAACCGAAAAGATCCTAATTTGCACGTTCGTCTAAAATATATACAGAAATTTTAATGATTTGTGGTAAAATTTATAGAAAGAAAAAAAGTCAGCTTCAAAGAAACACTAACAATATTTGAACAGGGCTGAACGCAAGTACATCAATGATTTGAAACTTTCAAATTAATAAGGAATATAGTGTGAATATATAGCTTTATTTTAAAAAGATTATACGGTAGATATAATACTTGTGTCATCCTATACGTCGTATGATTTGATATCACATATTTTATATGGAGTGTACTTGCGTCACCTTTTTTTCCTCGTCAAGAGTTTTTGGGCTGATATTAGTACTTTTTGTAGGGTGATTCAATAAGGATAACGAAGTACCATATCTCATTACTATGGAAATCGACATTTGGTGTTAACATTTTTTCTTGCAAATTCAATCTACTTTCCGAAACTGATAAAATAATTATACGTTACATTTAAAATGTTAGAGCAAAATCAAATAAATGGTAAACTTCTTCAAATTATATTCTACAATATTTCCTTTTCCAAATTCCGTTAAGTAAAACCAAGTCTATAGGTACTTTAGTCAGTAAATGTTCACCTTCCCCTCCAGCCGTTATTTTTCGTCTTACAGTAAAAAGTGTTGAACCAAAAAGATGTAACATTTTAGTGAGATTCTTAATATTATATTTTTCAATAATGGATGGATATTATCGAGAAAAATGCCTTTGTATATGTAACCATAGTGATTAAGCCCCCTAGCGATAGAGTTGTGAACTTAAACATTATTTCCAGCAACTTTTCTTAGTCACTTTCCTTGACTAGATTTTTCTAAAACTCCAGGACTATTAGTTCCTGACATATGATACCTCTTTGCCCTTATTCAATCACGCGGTACAGCTTTTACATTCTATTCTCATATACCTACATAAGAAAAGTAATATAGATTTTTTCAATAATTTGTTAGAGTTATGCAGTATTTAAAGAAATTTTTTTTCGTAAAAAAAGTTTGATCAGGGGTCAAAAACAATATAAATTGGAAACAACTAGAGCAATCCCATTAAGCAAAACATCTCCTTGACACCAAACATTCATTGACACCTAACACAGAACTAAATTTACCACATATTTGTGATAAGAAACAAGAATTAGATTACCTTGAGGAATTAGAAATTAGAAGACACATAATAGTATATTATACACCAAGCGACTACAGTGGCCTATTTAATTCCGCGGGTGGTGTTTGATTCCTGAGGGAAGTAATCCACCTAAGGGATTAATGTCACTTTAGTCGAGAGGTGTATACGCTATTTTATGCAATTCCGGTAATTCTACATACATTTTGAATAAGAATAAATACTACTTAGGACAGACTTTTATGAAACGTGGCTGGGCATCGAGAGTGAACTTCTAAGATGCTTGGCTGGGCATCGAGGAGCGACTTTTATAAAACTTGGCTGGGCATCGAGGATGTACGTTTTTACTTGTACTTTAAATACATTAATAAGATTATAAACACAATTACAAGTGGGTCGTACGTAAAGTATTGTACGTAACTCGTGTTTTAAAGCATTTTACGCACTCACGGAATTACGCACTCGCCGCTACGCGGCTTCCTGCGTAACTTTTCCGTTCGTGCGTAAAATGCTTCTTACAACACACGTCACGTAATATACTATTGTTTACTAATAAGAGATACATTCAGACAACTAAAAAATGCGAAATTGAATGAAACGGAACCAATTTTCAAATAATTCCAAATAACTCTTACTGTTAAATGCAATCTCATATCTAATAAATGTTATCTACCGTTTATATATAGAATAAAATTCAACGTCAAATATCTAAGTAATACATTTTGAATAAAATGGCTACGTCTATTGACAGTTGCTAAGTGGTTGCTATGGAAGCCGTGCGTTTACTTTGCAGCCGTGCGTTTTGTTTTACCGTGCGTAATAGACGTCTTACACTGATTGGCGACTGTGTGCTTTTGACTACTTACAGGGGTGGTCGTAGGTAAAAGACTTTTTATAATTCGCGTATAAAAGAGACTTCATTATAACATTGTTTACAGTGTCACAATGAAGCTCTTTGAACACTGTTATAGTAATTTTTAGTGTACAGTTGGTTATTGTGTTTACTTATATTTTTATTTGACATTTGACTTTAACCTTGACACACATTATAAATAAAATGTTCTAGCGTTGTTCTAGCTAGCAAATTATTATATTGAAGGTGAATTAGAATGATTTATGTATTTAAAATATTGATGAATAAAGTACGCTAACGTTTATTTATCAATGATTTGTCAATTGTTTACTTTTATATTGTATAGGATCAATATATAGGTATTGAAAACGTTCGATTTTTGGGATAAATTACCAGATATCTATGTGAAGATGTATTACAGAAATAATTCTGTTCATGATATAATATAAATAGATCGCAAGAGCATATACGAAGAAGCTCTTTTTTAAACAAAATCATCCTCTTTTTGCTTAAATGAAAGTTTGTTTACAATTTACACAATTAGTCGGTTATAATATGTCAAACGTCAGAAGTGCTGAATAAAACCATCTGTGATCGGACCAATTAGGGATCTACAGAATTGCCAACTGAACTCAAACCACTCCTTCTAGTTTAAAAACAGGGATTATATGAAATTCTATTTTATTTAAATAAATGCGAATTATAAAAAATATTGTGAAAAACTTGTGCCACAATGACTTTCTGTAGTACTCGTGATTTGCACAACGAACCGCGACGACTTTCATTTCTCACGGGCTAGCTGTATCGAAATATTTCATTTCCCACGACTTTCATGAGCTACTAGACCGTCATTATATTAACGAATATTATGAATTATGATCATATACAGGGTGTTTTCAAATGACACTTACAACGTTTGCATGTAGATACCTCTCGTAAAATTGGACAAGATGATATAGGGATTGAGGGGTCCAACCCATTTACTTTTCGAAATACAGGGTGTTAAAGTTATGAAAAATATAATGTTTTAATTTGATAACTTTAAAATGGATGAATATATTGATCTGACACTTGGCAGGTTGTTTTTAAATGTGAAAGGGCATATTTTGATGGAAAAACTTATTTCAATTCTTGATTTGGAAGAATATGTCACCTTTCCCCTCCCATTTTTTACGCCACTGGCATTTGAAGCTATTTTTATTTGATTTTGTATTCCTCAATATTTTTCACGTGAAAATCGCATAACGTTTACATATCTAAAAATGGGCCATTTCATTGAAATAAATATTAAGGTAAACAGTTGCCTACATTTTTGTTGTTTCTGGGTAAATCATTAATTAACAGGGGTCATTAGTGAACGATTTTGAGTGCGTTAAAATACACCATAAATGGAGGGTCGACGGAAAATAACTATAAAAGACCCAAAAGATAAATCTGGGAAGTTCCCCACTGTTAAACTGCCTTCTTAAATAATAATTGTGAATATAAGCAGATAATAGTTTTCCTTGGGTTTCCATATCATTCATAGTTAGTTCTACTGATCTTAAATGGAAAAAGATATCTCTATAGTGCTCAAAATATATAAGCTCTAATAATTGTAATATCACATTTTCTTTTTTCTAATCATATATATTAAGTTAATCACAAGATAGATTACTTTTTGGTCTAGCCAACAATAATTATAACATCAGATCTGCATCACAGCAAATGTAACTTATGGCAATTTGAGGATGATATTTCAACATATCGAAACAATTGTCAAATAGTGAGTTTGATTTATAATAATAACCACGATGGTATTCGTTTAATTACAGATTATTAAATGATGATCGAATGCATGCTTACCATGTTTTGTTTCACCATGAATTGAAATAAAGAAATTTTGGACGTTATTTGGACCATAGCATTTATAATAAGATTGTGAATTGTGAATAAAAATGTTTGCAACCTTAACTATTTCCAAGGAAAAAATAATATTATAAAACGAATTAAGAGGTGAACGAAAGCTTGTTTGCATCTTTTTAAGTAGAAAATTAGATGGGTTTCACGAAAACCTTGTAATTACACACATATTCGTTTTATTTTTGGACACTGGAGTTTTATAACCCTCTTGTAGACCTAGTCTGAAATATTCATGTTCGTATTTCCGCAATTTTGAAAGTGATTAAACATATATACATGGCAGGCCTTTTCCTCGTATTCCTCAGGGAAAATATGTGTAATATTTAGTTAGTGAGGTATAAGTAACATATAAATTGAATTTCAACATTGTTGTTAATTTTTAAGACGAATTCTAGGACATGTCATTAATTTTTAATTCGAAAATTTTTCTTTTAACAATTCATTGTAAGAAAATCTCATAATGTATTCGATAGTGCATCCCCAATATTAAATTTGGAGTTTATTTAATGAATTAAAAATTTGTTGTATTGTCTTGAAAAAAATTGAATTTTTCATAAAGTTAAGAGGAATATTTTAAATTAAAAGTGTCAATTGACCGGTTATTCCTCACAAAAATAGTATTATTTAGAATTATATTGAATAATACGATTTGTTTAACAGAGCTCAATAAAAAAAATTCCAAGATTTTTGTATCCATAAAAATTTGTAATTACAGTGTTTTCATTCAGAAATATTATGAAGAGTGCACAAGCCAATCATTATCATCATTGTCACAATGTCTTGTCAGACATGTTATGTACTAGGTCGCAATTGGAGGATTGTGAGCCCGAAGGCTGTCAATTTCTTTGAAAATGGTATTTCTCCATCGTACGAAATATTTTGTCAGTTCGGTTGCTTTTGTGACACCAATATCTAATTGTTTTGTCGTATCCACCCAACGTGTAGGAGAGCGCCGGCGACGTCTTCCATTTGTAGCATGGCCCATGATAACACGTTTTTCCATATTATCACCTCTTTGAATATGGCCGAAGAACGTCAGGATGTGCGTCTTAACAAAGCAGGATAGTCGCTTTGGATTGCCGAGTTCAGTTATAGAGACGTTAGTTCGGTGGGCTGTATAAGGAACTCTTAGCATTCTTCTCCAGGTCCACATTTCAAAAGCATCTATGCGGTGGCGATCTACCTTTCCAACGGTCCAAGTTTCAGAGCCATAGAAAAATATTGAAAAGACAAGATACCGGACCAGCGACATTTTGGTGGCTCTGATAATATTATTGACGCGCAATATTTTAGTGAGTTTTGTCGTGGCTGACCGTGCTTGTTGGATGCACTAACGAATTTTAGCCTCGCAACCGCCTGAATTGTCGATTAGGGAGCTGAGGTATACAAAATTTTGGATCACCTGACAACGACCTAGTGATGCAATTTCAGGATGATTATTATATTCCCTATCTATGATCATGACTTTGGTCTTGTTGTAATTGAAACTAAGACTCCTCGCTGGGCTGTGTAGTTCAAAGATGTTGAGTAAATTTAACAATTCATCCTGAGAAGCAGTTATAAGGGTAGTATCATCGGCAAACCTTAAATTAGGTATCTTGATTCCACCAATAGTTACACCACCATCTCAACCGTCCAGTAACTGTCTCATCACAAACTCGGAATATATGTTAGACAACATCGGCGACAATACACAACCCTGACGAACCTCTTTCTTTGTTGTAATTTGACCAGACATGTTACCCTGAACTCCTATTTGAGCTGTGTTGGACTCATAGAACTGTTTTATGAGAAGTATCAGGTAGTAAGGAACTCTCGTAGTCCACGAAACAGATATAGACTGAGAAATAATGTTGTCTAGCTTTCTCAAAAATTTGCCTCAAGTTCAAGATCAAGGTCTGAAATTTCGGAAAGTTTAGGGAGTTCTGACCTTAACTGCTGCCAGGAATCTGAGATAGGAGGGGGCAAGGGCGTGTCCCAATCAATTTGAGCCTTCAATATTTGTTGCAAAATGTATTTTGCAGAAAGCATGATAGGACAAAGCAATCCTAGAGGGTTAAAATGTTTACTAATATCAGAAAGGACAGTTCTTTTTGTAAAACTTGGATTTTCACTTGCCCTACTCTGATATGAAAAGCAATCAGAATAAGGGTGCTATTGTGGCCCTAAAACCCTCAGAAAATGAGGCTCTGTTTTATCGAAGGACAAGGGTATTTTTCTGTCCAAACCTGGGACTTCTGCTAACAGTTCCGGAGAATTACTCGCCCATTTGCGTAACTCGAAACCTCCAAGTTTGAGTAAATCTATTAATTGCCTTTGAAGAAAAAGGGCTTAAGTCAATGAAGGGCTTGTACCGAGGATATCGTCTACGAAAGTATGTGTCTTAATTATTTTGCTAGCTAACGGAAAACGATCTTTTTCGAGATCTGTTAACTCATTAAGAACTCTCATAGCCAGAAACAAGCTGGAACTGAGACCAAATGTAACTGTATTTAGCGTTCATTCTGACAAGGGCTCGTTAGGCGAGAATATCCACAAATTTTTTTGAAAATGCCTATGATCAGGGGTGACTAGAATTTGTCGAAACATGCCAACTATATCAGTAATAAATACAACAGGATATAAACAAAAGATAAGTAAAAGAGAACTTATAACTTGTTGAAGTTTGGGTCCTGCTAGTAATGTGGAATTTAAGCTTATGCCTTTGTGCCATTTCGAGCTTCCATCCCACACAACTCTTAGCTTCAAGCGTATGCTATCTGGCTTAAGCAAGCAATCATGTGGTAAATAGCAGGATAAAGGTAGTTTTTGAGAGTTTGCAGATACTAAAGACATATGATTGCTATCCAAATAGTCCTGCATGAAATTTCGATAGGCATTGTAAAGTTCTTGATTTTTTGTGAGCCGATGCTCTAACATAGAAAATCTACGAAGTGCCTGTTCATAGGTGTCACCCAAATAATAAAAATTGATGAAACAAAAAATAATGTAAGTACGTTAAATTTTACAAAAAGTACGTAAGACTTAGCCCACCAACAGCAAAAGATCGTCGAATTTTCTATGATAACGCAATGGAAATTGTGTTAATCAAGTTCTGGGAAAAAATCAGTTTTATAAGATTCCTGAAATAATCATTACTTTCAGTCATCTTGAAAATTCCAAATTATATGCAGGGCATTCTTTTCGAAGATCGTCTATTACATGGAATCCAAAGTTTTGGTGAAATGTGGAAGCTCATCAGATAAACCTGATTTTCAAGCCAGTGCTTCAAAAACAGTTTTGTCGACTTTAAAAAATGTTGCTAACATTGAAAAAGTGGAAGATATCATTGGTTTAAAAGAAACTTCAGTGAATGTGTCTTCAAGTCTTGATAGGCAAATGAAATTTATACCATGTACATTCAACAATTGTTAATAAAATGTGAAATTAAGCGTTTTTTCTCTTTTCACAAGATTTTTCCCTAGGGGAACAAGAAATCATTTTTTCCCTGCGGAAAAAAAGAAAGAACTTTTTTACTACGGTATCAAAAGTTTTATTTTTATAACTGTCAAGAGAAGAAAAATCAAACATTTTTCCGTCACAGAAAAAAATGTATTAATGGCAACTAAAATTACGGTTATCTTCAAACTTGCCATATATAGTCTCTTACTTTACAATAATATGTAAGTATTTTATAGAGTATGCTGTAAAAATCAAAAACGTGTAGTTCTTAAAACATTATATGATTTGCCTTCAAATCAATAATATTTATTCTCATGATGATACTTACTTTAAAGTAACTAACAGTGAAGGCAAGTCCCCCATTTCTATATAATCTGCCTGGAATCAAAACTACTGACCAATTACTACTACCAATAAGCTTTCCAGTACTAACTTCAAACGATACATGTAAAGTCTTCTTTCTCAATTCAAATATAAGGTCTTTGGTCCTGTAGAAATTGGATAATCCAGACAGCCAAGTATTGTAGAGGCGAACGTCAAAAATAGCTAGAGTAACGTTGTAATCTGGGATGGAGAAAGGTTCGTAGCCACTATATCTAATAGTTTTTCTCACTTCGTAAATTAGTTGGTCAATTGGTGAAATTGTTGTTAGGAAGGTTCTATTGATCCTTTTAATTTCATCGTTGACGTTGAGTCTTATGTTTGAATTGACTTCATTTAGAATATATGGTTTTGTGGAATCGAACAAGAAAGACCCAACTGACTTCACGATGCCTGAAAATAATTAAACAAAGTTAAAAGAATCATGCATTATATAGAAGGTATACTGTATATAAGCACCGTGAATGGTGGAAATGGTTAAATCGTTGAAAAATATTTGAAATACATACAGACAGTTGTGAGATGCAGGTTGATAAAAAGCGTAAAATGAATAAGGGAGAGTGGGTGGTAACAATGTCATGGGTAGCATTGTACTCACAGAAACATGGAATATCCCATACATAAATATGCTTGAGCTAGATGGTTACGACATATTGTATAACGAGGGTAACATTAATAAATGCGATGATGTTGTTATCTACGTAAGAGAAAATATATGCTATAATTAAGATATCATTGATAGAGGTGTATGCAAATCGATTCAAATCACACTAAAAGTAGACGAAAAAACCATACATCTAATGGGTTTATATCGTCCGCCTTCAACAGATGGGCACATATTCGTCAAAAATCTTCGGGAATACCTCTCTAATGTTTCGAAAGTCAATGGTGACTATCACGTATTTTTAGGAGACATCAACTTGAATATTCTAGATGAAGATGACATAATTACTGAATATCTAAATAGCTTTTATGAGTTTGATTATCATTCCGTCATAAATACTGTAACTAGACAGCAAAGTAATACATGCATTGATCACATTTTTGTTCAGAAGAAATCGATCGAAATTTTACCTATTGTACTAAAAAGTGCAATTACAGATCATTACACTACAATCGTTAAACTCCCCTCCAAAAATGACGAGGAATATGAGATTTCAGATACAAAATACTCTAAATACACTGATTATTCATCCTTGAAAACAGAATTAACCCACTATGATTGGTCTAATATTATCTCACTAAATATCAACGAAAGTTTCGCACGTTTCCTAGAATTGCTGAAGAATCTCACCGCACAACAAACAAAAACATCAACGGTCAAACACAGAAACATCAAACGAAAACAATGGATCACACGAGGATTGGTAAACTCCATAAATACCAGAGATAGTTTATTCAAAAAAGTTCGAAAAAAGCCAAATAATCTAATTTTGACAACACAATACAGAAATTATCGAAACACATTGAATCAAGAAATCAAAAATCAATTTCTAGAAGAGTTGTCTGGATAGATCACAAACTGACACCAAGGCGATATGGGAAACGTTGAAAGATATTTCTGGGAAAAATAAAACTAACAAAATTCAAACAATAAAAAGTGAAACAGGTGGTCTTACCTATGATAAAAAAGAGATTGCAGATTGTTTCAATAATCACTATTTCTCTATTGGGGAAAAACTTTTAAAACAAATTCAAAAACCTGTGAATTCTTCCCTGAGGAAAGCATCTTCTGTCCACTCTATATTTTTGGAACCTACAACAGAGGAGTAGATAATTGAAACAATATCATCTCTCAAAATGAACAAAACTCCCGGTATCGATGAAATTAGAGCTGAAACCTTGAAAGAGATAAAAACAGAGATAGCTTTTCCCCTGAACAACATTTTTAATAGAATAATAGAAACAGGAAAATTAAAACAGGGGCTATTAAACCAATTTTCAAAAAAGGAGACGGACATGAAATTCTAATCTGCAGACCAATTACGCTCATTTCAAACATAGCTAAAACACTAGAAAAAATAATCGAAAAAAGAATGGTCTCTTACCTTAACAAGCACAATTTCATTTCAAATAATCAAAATGGATTCAAAGAAGGGATATCTACCCAAGATGCTATCATTTTTCTCACCTCCAAAATATCAGAAAATCTAGAAAAGAGTAAACCAAGTCTATGTGTTTTCTCAGATCTTGCTAAGGCATTCGACGCCGTGAACCACTCACAGCTGTTGATGACTTTGCAAAATATGGGTTTCAGGGGAAGCACATTGAATCTCATGGAGAGTTACCTTAAAAACAGAGGGTAATACGTGAAAATTGATAACGTCGTTAGTGAAAAAAGGATTGTGGACTGCGGAGTACCGCAAGGAACAGTTTTGGGGCCAATTCTCTTTACAATATATCAATGATATATTGCGTCACGATACTTGTGGCAGCAATGATTGCTTCGCTGACTAGACAGCAGTAATGTACATTCTCTTGCTATGCCAACTCAGTACCCCAATATGATACATTGAGTATCGGGAACAATATAATAATTCGATCAGTAGAAAAAATCAAGTATTTAGGAGTAGTGATAGACAGACACCTGAGATGGAACTATCATGTTGACTAAGTGACTAGAACATTGAGGAGTATTCTTTATAGATTCAGGTATTTACGAAATATATTAGATACCTAGCGAATGAAAACAATCTATTGTGCAATTGTGGAGTCTCGTCTTGCATATGGGATAGTTGGCTGGGGTGTAGTAGCAATATCGCATTTGAAAAGGTTAGACGTATTACAAAAAAAATTTCTAAAAATTCTCCTTGGAATACCATTACAAAACTCATTGGAAGCACTTTTCAAAGAATCATAATTGCTAGACCTCAGGCAACTTTACTTCCTAAGAACTGTTGTGGAACAACATATAAACCGAGCAAAATTGAACTATGTAAATCAAACGCATAATACAAGACTTAAAGCCAATGCACAACTGAGCACAATGTGCTCAACCAAAACAATCGTTCAGAGAGCATATAATCATTTTGCAAACCGGCTCTACAACTGCTCACCTCTGGAAATCCGACTTGCAACGACAATTTTTTCATTCAAAAAAGATGTTTCATTTCAGCGACAGATAGAGTCTCTATACATCGATTAGTTGACCCCTCGATCTCATGAAACATACTACGTAATAGAGATAACAGAGATTGGTTGTTTACTATACTGACATAGAGAAAACGAGTTCATGTTCATATCCCTTATATTGTTTTTCTGTTCCATTAACCTTATTTATTACTCAAGCACTGTTGACTATTATAATTGTCATCAATTATTATTGGCACTACACTGTGTCATTCTTCAATATTGATTGTATTATGTACGTTAGTGTGTATACGTGTATATAGATGTATATTTAATGTATTATGTGTATATGTATTTGTTTGTCTGTGCAGTGATGTGACTATTATGTATACTAGTCAAAAACATTATTGAGTGTATAATCTTACTGTTCCACTCTTTTCATTATAATATTTATTCAATGAACATACACGATGAACGCCCAGGCAATGCCTTAGTGGGTGTTTATTCAGTATTAGGAGAATTAAGTCTATTGTTGTTTTGACGTTTTGTTGTTTATTTATATTGTTATTTATTTATTAAAATTAAATTAAAATCTTCCATAAGAAATTGAAGATACAAACAGCGTATTTCCATTTAAAAAGAGAGTTAATAATTTTATTTGGTTTCAAGAAAGATTTGCATTTATAGTCTTATTGACTGACAGCACGCGAAAAGGTCATAGATGCTAGTCAGGTAGTAAAGCATAAGAGTCACAGTTCATCTAAGGAATTTATTTACTATTTAATTTTATAAGCGATCTGATATATAAAGGTAATATAAATGTAAATTCGGTCAGTTAAAACAACTAACTGACCTTGATACATTTGTAGAGTACATACAGTTAAAACAATAAATTATTTTTGAAATAATCTTGTAACGAAACTATTCTGACTGCATATTTCATTAATTATCTTGAGAATTTGGAGCAGGTCAATTCTTGGGAGACACATTAACAAACCATTTATCAATTCATTCTCCAGATAATTACTTTCTGATTTTCGAAATGTTGATAATAACATTTCCAAGAAACATTACAATAGGATTGTCCCAATGACTACTTAGAAATTTTGCAGGTATATACGGTGAAACTTGGTCTCGCCCAAATTTGTATAATTTGTTTTGCTTAGAGTCGCTTATGTTCCATAAGTGTTAACTGTGTTGTGAAAAATGTCTTCAAGTTTCACCCCAGTAAAGTGTAAGAGCGTGATTAGCTTACAGACGAAGACTGTAGTGTTAAATGTGCATGATGCTGTTGTACATCAAATGCCGGCTGCTACTGTTAGAAATATAGTTTCGGCATGTTCCAATATGACAGGAGTTAGTGAATCTACTATTTACAGGCTTCTAAGAGAGAGGAAAAATGGAAATATATCTCCACCTAAAAAGTCAACTGGAAGAAAACCATTTGACCTTGATGAACATATGCAAAATACAATAAGGCGAAAACTACATGAATTATATTTTAAAAAAGAGATCCCAACCCTTGACAGAATTCTAAGAATGGTGAAGGAGGACAAGAATTTGCCTGACATAGGGCGAATAACTTTGTGGAAAATATTACACAAATTAAATTTTACTTGGGAGAAGCAAAGTCGCAAATCAGTGCTAATCGACAACGAAGAAATAATATGTTGGAGACGCCAGTATTTACGAGATATCCGAAAATACAGATAGGAGGGAAGACAAATCTATTATCTAGATGAGACATGGCTGAATGAAGGACATTCAGTGAAAAAAATATGGCAGGATAAAAGTATTCAAACCAGTCGTCAAGCTTTCATAGAAAGTTTATCTACTGGACTGAAAACTTCTATCGGTAAAGGTCGCCGACTAATAATAACGCATATTGGATGCAATCAAAGGTTCGTTGAAGGTGGTTTACTGGAGTTTCAGTCAACATCAACCAAAGACTATCATGAAGAAATGACTGCAGATGTATTTTACACAAATCATCGAATTAATTCCAAACAATGCTGTAATCGTTATGGACAATGCCACTTATCATTCGCGGTTAACAGAAAATCTTCCATCTACCTCTTGGAGAAAAGCTGATATTAGAAACTGGTTAATCGTAAAAGATATACCATTTGAAGATGATACATTGAAAATAGTACTTTTAAAGGTTGCTTCAGATCACAAGCTACAATTTAAAAAGTTTGTTATTGATGAAATAGCCAAGAATCGTGGGATACCAATGCTTCGTTTGCCGCCATACCATTGTGAATTAAATGCGATAGAGTTAATATGGACCCAAATGAACGGTTATGTAGCTAGACATAATAAAGCATTTAAAATGAAAGATGTTCGTGAACACATGAAGTACTCATTGACAACAATAACTGAAGAGAACTGGAGAGATGCTGTGAATCATGTGATTAAAGAGGAAGAGAAAATGTGGGTTTTAGATAACCTCATAGAACAAACTATAGAACCGATAGTGATCTCTCTCGACGAGTGTTCAGATGATTCTTGTATGGCCAGCGAAGAGGATGATACTATATATTGAATTTTATATTTCCTATAAATGGTATGTTTACTTTACTTAATATACATTAAATCATTGTCAACAAATTTGAATTATGAGAATTAAACCATATTTTCTTTAATTAATTTAATAAAAATGAAGATGTAACTTGTTAATAGGCCTAAACGAATCAATTTTATTTCAACTGTAATGTTGACCGAATCTAATTAAATAAGCAAAATGAACTAATATCGTAATCTCCGCCACTGCCGCACTGTTTATCCTTTTGCTGGCTTTGTTCAGTTTTATTACCATATTGTATTTTGAGCTAAAACAGGGATGTACAGATAACCAATACAGACACCTACTTGTTTTGCATTAGAATTTTAGTATTTACTTGTAAAATTCTTAGGATCACTTTGTAAGAGATAATTTTCTATTTGAAAATTTAATGAGGCTACTGTTCTGTCAGACATCAAGAAATAGACTATATAGATCTAATTGAGCGTGTCACTGGCATATAAAAAAAAAGAAAATTGCTTTGTGTGGTTACTGTCTCTGTTAGTAAGTATTTAATATTTTAGTCGATTTATTAATGTACCCTTTTATTTAATGTACTTATGATCCATATAATTTAAGATTTTTTATAAAACGTTGTTATTTGTCTAATATAGGTATGTAGTAATGTTGTCAATACTGTAGGTGCTCAGCTAACTATAGTTTCCCCACGTCCAGCCGTTTGTCTTAGTGGGTAAATCGGTTTATTTGTCTTTGTTTAGTTGTAAAATGTATTACCTTACTGTGAATTTTTTTTGTTGTTCTAAGAACAATGAAGACACTGAATAAAATTGAGGTTGGCTTTTAGCAATTTTTTTCTCTTAACGTCAAATGAGTAACAATGAGACACTTCCTTATCGTTAGCCATACAAGCAATATTCACTTTTAATTATTTATTTTGTTTTTCAGAAGGCCCAATAATGCCTAAAAACCCAAGAAGATAACAATATTATAAGTGCTTCAGGGAATTATCTGTCGCCTGCTGTGCTATTTCCACGAGTACATTGTAAAGAGCACATGATCTCTGGAGCACCAACTGGAACTCTAGGTCTCGCAGCAGCATCTGAATGGATGTATTCAACTTTATTTGTTAAAGTAACGGAGCATTTTATCCATCATACTTGCAGCTGCAAGGACAATCTTTCTTTACGTCTCTATGATAATCATGAGAGTTACTTATCAATGGATGTTTCAATTCTCGCAAGAGAAAACGGAATCACAAAAGTAATATTTCCATCTCTCACAACAAACAAATTACAACCTCTGGACGTCGGCGTCTTCAATCCGTTTCATTCTGGCTTAGAATGCTGCTCTAGATGATTGGCTTATGCATCACCCAGGAAAACAATTTTTAATATATGACGTGCTTTAAAAAAACCTATGTTATTAGGGACAATTACATCGGCCTTCAGAAAATGTGGAATGTTTCGTTTTGATAGGTTAATATTTACGAAAGTATCTGATAGACCTATTTCTGATGTGAAAGTAATTAACACGAGTCCAACACGTGACCAAGTGAACTCAGAAATTGCATCAGGATCTGGTCAATGTATCTCACTAGAAGATTTCTGTGCTTTTCCTAACCTCAATCAAGCAACCCGAAAAGGAAGAAAAAAAGGAAGGAACATGATCTCAACCGATACAACGGATAGAGCAGAGTTAGAAGAAAGATATAGTAATACGAAACCACAGCAACAAAGGAAAGAACACCATAAAACGAAAAATTAATGACAGCGATAATGAAAACGAAGACTGACAATTGGACGATTCTTCAGACTATAATATTGAGATGGAACCAGATCCAATGAATTTTAAGGAGTTAGAATGGAACCCAGAGGTAGGAGATTATGTTCTCGTAGAATTTAAAGCAGAACAACAAAAATCTAAAATTATTTACTATGTTGGAAAGCTGTCCTTTACCGCGGATACAAATGCATTTTTTATTACCTTTTCAAGAAGAAGTAAGAAAGTTCAAAATAAATTTTATTTTCCACCAGTTCCTGATACATTTCACATTTCCAAAAATGACAAGAATGATTTTACCTCCACCGAGAAACTATGGTCAGACGAAGAGGCAAAATTCTTATTTTTCCTATGAAATCAATTATGCTACAATTGACATTCTATAACAAGTGTTACAATGACTCGTTCTGTAGTACGAGTGAAGTTTGCGCTACGATCAGATGATTAACACTGCCACCTAACGGAGAGTAGTAGTCTCACGCCGGTAATATTGGATACGCTTGCTTCGATTGTATTGGAGCGTTTCATTGATACCCAAACTTATCAATCAACGATTGGAGTCGATCTCGATTTACTGTTTTGGTTAGTTTCTCAAATACACCACTGTCCGAAATTAGGCGACTTTCCTTTATTCAAATATTTCTCAACGGCCGACCATGTCTCTAATTTTCAGTACTTTTTTATGAGACAACCTGCATAATCAAGTATTTCATCAAGTTGGTGAAATTTGTATGAAATGTTCACTTTTGTGTGGGGTGGTAGTGCTTGTATATCTCAATATAGAAAGGAATACTAGACCCGAAAATTCACTCCCCTAACTTATCTGTTCATCCTTGAATCCTACCTTAAGGATCAGCCTATTAAGATTAAATGTCAAGAAGAATACTCAACACCCCATCCTATAAATTCAGGGGCTCCTCAGGGTAGTATTTTGGGTAACTTCTGTATACACCTGCTTTATAGTCTCACACTCGTATTTCTTGAACTGCATGTCAAGTATTGCAAAAAAATTATGGCAGAATACGTCACTAGATGGAAGTTAACGAAATTAAATTTAATCATGTCTTTCCGACATCTTAAACTCTTAAAGAAGTATGGTATTGGTACTCTAGAGTGAGCCATATGGTACCAAAAACTATACCCCAACTACATGATAGATGTGAATAGCTTTCCCAAGAAAACTGGAAGGGAGGAAAAAACTGGCAACATTCAACGACTGAATGAAAATTTAAATGATAAATGAAAAAATGTTGGAGTTGGACAAAACTCTTAACAGTTGAC
The DNA here is from genome assembly GCA_963921935.1 of Galeruca laticollis. NCBI lineage: Eukaryota > Metazoa > Arthropoda > Insecta > Coleoptera > Chrysomelidae > Galeruca > Galeruca laticollis. Next base: position 144,690,422 of record OY998176.1, on the reverse strand, counting down.
AGTCGAACCCAAACAAACAAATCCATATAACGAATATTTACTAAAAACTCATAAAAAAATTGTCAAAATCATTCCAGTTATGTCCTCACTTCTAGCTTCTCTGTCAAAAGAAAAATATGCAGACGTTAAAAAGTATACGCCAGCTGTCTATATTTTGATTTGTTCAAACTCAATTGTAGTATTGTAGCATCTTATGATTCAATAAATTGAGATAATAAAAAACTATTTTCACCTTGGAACACATTAGCAACGAATCCTAATCCTTGAAAGTCCAGGTCAATGCTGCTATAAGTTACATCTGTATGCAGTTTTGGAGCTTCCAACAAACCGTCTCCGCCTACTTCCAATGATGTTGTAATTAGCATTGTGATCTAAAAAATAGTTTTAAATAGAACTTTTAATTATTCAACGTATCAAGAAAATCGTAATGTCAATGTATTTGTACAAATTTGAGAATTAATCTTAAATTCTTCCCCTGATTTAAATTCCGATCTAATAATTATTACGCATTCCATATATATTACTAACAATTTCTGAATATAAATCAATCATCATATCTACTCGTATTCATTATTCCATTCTCTACACAAATATCAATTTCAACCTCCCTTTATAAAAAAGTTATCATATAACTTTCTAATCGAGAATAAATAATAACTTATCTCTTCTTCTGTCTTAAAATAACCGTTATATGCTACGAATGGTGTAATTCGGCACGTACACATTTCGCAAACCCACCACTCTATGTCCCCTCCCTAACGACACTCTAGAATGTTCTACCACCCAATAAATAGCCGAAAACCTACGAATCTTCCTCTTTTCATCACTAATCGTCGAATGAGCACGTCGAAGTAATCTCAAAAGTATCGGTAAATACCGGCTTTTATGAAAGCAATAAAAATGCTAATAACATTTCAACTCCATAAATTAAAAGTATAAAATTGTAAACCAGAAAATTCTTGATAGCTACGCAACAATAAAAATTATATTGAAGAAATGAATAAAGTAAACAACTGAAAAGTGCAAACATATTTAATTAACCATACCCACCAAACTCTAATGAAATAAAACAAATATCGTCACATCATATACATGGCTAATCCTTCGATAAAAACAATTTAATTAAACTCTTTACACAAATCAAACCCAATGGAATGTTTGATTCTGTGAACAGTATTTGTCTTGAGTTTCTCATTGGTTTCATCAAATTTGGTCAGCGATGTTTGTAGATTATAAGGAAATGATAACCTTTTTTCGCTTGACAGTCTACCTTTAACTTTATCAGTCTTTTGGTTTGACATTTGACATGCATTGTAGTTTGGCCTAATCAAATATGTTGATCTATGAAATAGATAGAATTATATAAACTTATATGCTACTACCATGTTACTACTACCTACAATTTTTATTGATTGTCGTTTCAATCTCATTTCAAATTGATTCAAATTATACAATGATATTATCATAACTCCAAAATTATTAATCAGGCTGTTTAACACATGGAACAAATAGAAATTTTATGACATGATATCCACAAAAAAACTATTGGCAGCCTTTTTTCAACTCCCGGTATCTGAAAGAATAATATCTTTTCAAAGAGAGAATAGAATACCTAACCTACGTTATGGAAGGCGGTGAAGTAATTGAGAATGGACAGTATAAAGCAAATGCCGTGTAATGAGGAAACTTTTAAAATAATTTTTGTTGCCAAATCGAAGAAGAGGACTATCAAGAATAACATAAATGTGAAAAATAGCAGAGATGGGTACCAGAAAGAGGAGGATTGTAGCAGTGTAATTTTCGGTCGAAAAATAGCTAAAAACTAACACAGCTAAAAATCTGATCTTAAATATGTTGTTTTGGAAACTTTTGTGCAACAGTAACAGAAATTTCCCAAAAAGAATTTGTTGGTGATAGTGGTACGACAGATACAAAAACTAACAGCACTCCTCAGATCCTGTGAGCCAGTATTAGAATATTAGCATGTCAAATATCCAAGTTCATTTTGGAATTGATTAAGTGGCACAATAATCGAAGGGTTGCCGAGTAGCTGATAACTGTAGAAGATGGTGTCCAATAAAGTAATCCCTAAGCTTGATATTTCCATACGGATATTAAATTCAACTAGTACACTCCTAATGGAAGAATATTTCTATCAGAGAAGGACTAGGAAGTAGCTAGAAAAAAATCTTACACCCCATCCCAATAAGGAAATATGCCCATAGAATGTAGATGGCTAACCTACTCCTTTGTACAGGTTGAGTAATAGGAAGATGGCTGAGATGACTTCGGGAATGTTCGGCTCCTTTACCAATAAAAATACATTTTCGAGTAGTAGCCAACATCGGTTAAATTGATGCCAAAATTTTTGGCGATTGTAAGAGTCCATTAAAATTGTTTACAGTCAATGAAATAGCCGGCTTCTCCAGAAATTGGTACAAAAAATAGCACGGCACAAAAAAGTATATTGTTTTGTCAATACTATCAAAAAATAAGGCCAGTTTTTAACTATTATGAAATCGCTTCACCAAAAAGTAATTTTATTTGAGGAATGGAAAGATGGCTATTTCCAAACCTAATAATAGTAGTGATCTAAATATCGATAATCCCCAATATGAATAAACAAAATGAGAATAATCAATAATGATAATGTAGAATCATATCCCCTAGAATTGCGTTTGACAAAAGGATTCCTTTTGGTAATGAAGGGGATAAATTTTCATAGGTTCATTAACATTTTATTATAATACTCTAATTCCAATAAACTCCCTAAAAGCTTGTAACAACAACAGAAGTAAACTTACGTTTTTAAGAGTCACAGTAAATGGTCCAGCTGCAGTAGAAAGAAAGGCTTTGAGTGTATAATTGCCTGTCATTGTTAATACATCAACTGATAAACACACTTCAACGATCATCGCAGTCACATTTGCAACAACATACTCTACTTCGTATTTACTCAGACCATGTAACTGAACATTCTCGAAATACATAGTGCCAACTGAGAAAGATCGTGTCATATCAGGTAAATACATAGGATCTGGTACAGGTAGTCCTGGAAGTCCTACAGCATCAGGTTGCTTGTAATGATTTAGGATGGAAAGTATTGTCTCACTGATTTTTCGTCGGATAGGTATTGTTTCGTTGCTAGATAGATCTGATTCGCTTTGCTCCGATCCTTTTTTCGAGACGTTTCGTATATCTTCAAATAAATCTTTATGATCTGTTGTTGGTGAAGGGATTGGACTTATAGTTGTTTCTGCTTTATTTATATGTTGGTGGACGTTTGAAGATATTTTGCTTACAATATCAGATCCTTGCGTTACGTTTTTAACCAACTCACTGCTTTTCATAAGATTTAATAAGTTTCCCAGTGAACTATTGATTGGATTATCTGAAATTCAGAAAAATTATGTACACAAAAGTTTGTCACGTGTATTGTTAAAAAAACTAACAAGTTTTTGTAAGGAATAATTTCTTATATCTAGACAGATTTGTTCAACATGAAATCCGCTGCAACTTACAAAAATATGCCTAAAAAATCGTCATTTGTACACGAACAATACAATATAATAAGACGAAAGATTGCAACAAAGTTACAATAAATCGGAAATCTTGCTAGACAGCTCTCAAAAGTTGTTGAAGTAAGTATATATGTGCACTTGGACTCGAGCAACAAGGACAAAGTTAATAGTGTGGAATAACGATTCATAAAAGGAGCAAAATTTAATAGTTTGTTAAGAGAAAGTTTTACGGCAATGAGATTCAAAATACTCACTGGTTATAAAACCATTGTTTTAATTAGATGAATAAAATTGACAAAATATGTACATTATAATATAAGAAAAACAGATTAATAATAAAGATATGCGAGCTATTTTAGCCATTGTAGGTATAGGCAAGGTTAGATCTGTTCATTTAGTCAAATTAGGACCCTAAGTCTAACAAGGATTCCATATAAAACAACAAATCACTAAACGAGCAGGGGTGGTATGCTCAAGGATATGCTGACGACATCATCATTCTAATACGGGGAAAACACGTGGGCATCTGCCTGGAACTAATGCAGAGGGCAATGTCCGTAGTGGAGAGATGGTGTGATGCGGAGTGATTGTCTGTCAATCCCTCGAAAACCATCATGGTACCATTTACAAAACAGCGAATCGCAGAGATTACTGGTGTGCCAAAACTCTTCGGCAATCAGATAAAGGTTGCCAGGGAGGCAAAATATCTAGGAATTCGGTTAGATGACAAGCTAACCTGGAACAGCCATCTAGCGAGCATCACAAGCCGTTCTCAGATTACGCTAATGACGATGAGACGAGCAATTGGGTGCACCTGGGGACTAACTCCGACAATGGTAAACTGGTTGTACACCAGAGTAATCAGACCAATGATAGTGTATGATGCGATCGCATGGTGGCCTAAAGTTCAGCAAAGCACAGCCGCCAAAACGCTTTCAAAAGTGCAGCGAGCTGCGTGTCTGAGCATTACCGGCGCCATGAAGGGCACCCCAACCGCAGCATTGGAAATACTGCTAAACATCCCATCATTAGATCTCTATATACAGGGGGAGGCTAAAATGGCTGCATACAGAATGCAGTGCAATGGCAACTGGTGCAAGCACCATGCTATTAAATATACTAAAATACACGACAACATGAGGTGCGACATCATCGAAATGCCACCTGACAGAATGCCCAAGGTCGTGGCAGATCCGAATGGACCCAGAGAGAACCTCAACGCATGTTGAACAGTATCACCTGATACACCGACGGGTCAAAGACCCTAACGGGTACAGGAGCAGGCATTTACGGCGTCAGACCCAGGCAAAGCATAAGTGTTTGCCTAGGCAAAATGACGACCGTATTTCAAGCAGAAATAGCTGTACTAATCGAATGCGGCAGAACATGCATAGACAGGAAATTTAACAAAAATACCATCTATGTGAACACGGACAGTCGGGCGGCCTTTTTGGCCTTATTAAGCCACAGCTATACGTCGAAGATAGTGTGGGAGTGTCACAATACCTTGAAAACCTTGGCAAATGACAATAGAGTAATTCTTACTTGGGTGCCAAGCCAAGGAAATGAGGGAGCTGATAAGTATGCCAAGAAAGGAGCTCATCTCACCCTCATGGGACCAGAACCAGCATACGGCGTTTCATACAGCGCCGTGCGAAAATCTGTTTCTAACTGGGTATCGCTTGAACACCAGAAGCGCTGAAACAGAATCACGGGATATGCTCAGTCCAAAAGAATGCTAAAAGGACCATCGAGTTTCTACGCAGCAAATGCTTTTAGACTGGGTAGGAAAGAACTGCGAAAAGTGGTAGGATTCATAACTGGCCACTGGATATTCAACGCACACCTAGTGAAAATGGGGATTGCAATAACAAATCCCATTTGCACGATGTGTGGAGAAGTAGAAGAAACCGCAAAGCACGTGGTCTTCGATTGCCCTGCCCTGTGCAGAAGGCGAGCCTCCTGTCTAGATATCTTCCTAGGCGCAAATCAGGAGGGAATGCAGGAAAACATACTCCGACGAACCTCAATGTTCCAATATTCGCTAAGAATTTAGGATGGGACTCTCCTTAATACCTGTGAGTGGGGGTGCACAATAAGCCCATCAATGGCTGAGCGGCAACAATTAGGGCACCAGAACCCTCACCCCCTCGTGACTAAAAAAAAAGAAACAAAAATTACTGAGACAAGGATATCCTTGTCGCATACGCCCTTGATAATATAACATTCTAGCAAGCGAAAAATGTAGAAAGATGATTATTTCATACAGAGAGCTAGTGGAAGAGTATAGGAAATAGCTTTGTCACATAATCTTCCCAGCCTTTTGTTCTTACTCAATTATTGGTCTATTGTGGCATCTACTAAGACTGTACAGTAGAAACGGTGAAGCTTTTCCATCACGTGACTTAGTTGACGATATTATTCAACAGATACTATGTTGGTACTGTCTTCTTCTAATAACAGAAAAAGAGCGAAACTCAATACAAGCGTTTGTCGTATTGTTTTGATTAAGATGCATATGGTTGATGTCGCATCAGTCACGTGATGGAAAAAATCGAAAATGTTTCTACTGTAGGTGATTTCCTGCTACTTCCTTTAGTTTGCGATGCATGTTAAAGTAATTATGTCGTAGGTTCGTGACCTCCATTTCTTCACACATATCTCTCATCCATCTTCCGTTGGCATGCCTGATATCCTTTTTTATGTACCGGTGTAAGGCGTTATACCAGGTTTATTATTTTTACCTTTTCTTCTTTCCACCATCAAGGCAAGAATTTCGTCTGTCATCCAGCGCTTCCTTTTAATATTATGTGTCAGTTATGTCATGTTATTTAAAACGTTTTGTAGATTCATCCAACATCCATTTACGTCGACCTCTGGATTGTTAATAAGGTTACCTAATGCTATGTTTGGTTCAGCCGAGATTGATAGTTTAATATCGATATTTTGTAATTTGGATATTTATGGCGCACTGCTAGATTGGCTATCAGTGGATTATGATCCGAACCTATGTCCGCACCTGGGAAGATTATTGTTCTTTTCACGCAGTTTCTAAATCTACTTTCGTACGACCACAAAGTATCTGAAATTTTCTTATTTTTGTTAATGCATCTTAGCATTCTAATTTTAGATCGATTAAGAGAACTAATATAGTAGTAGGCTTTGACCGACAGGATTTTGACATTTCTAAATATCATTACATTCAATATAATAATTGTTTTGCCAGAATTTGAAAACACGAAATAGTAGTTTGTACAACAAGTGTTCAAAATGTCACTTTTCCCACGAACGCAGAAGTGGAAGTGGGAAAAGTGCTTTGCGTACAAGTTGTACACAGTATTGTTTCTACAACCACGTTTATTAATGAGAGAAAAAAGTGAATTATATTTTATTTAAACTTTGAACAGAGAGAATTGAATATAGAAAGTAGTATTGAATATACAAAGTAGTAGTAATGACATGGTAATGTGAACATCGCGCCGATGAGCTCAGACTTATTAACAAGTTTTTAAGTGATATTTTTATGTAGAAAGCTCTGTGTTTTGGTTTCAGAAGGTACGATTATTTGATTAGAATAATTATAAATAGAAAGTTTTCGTGTTACTTATCTATTACAAGAAGATTTAGAATTTTCCAAGGTAAATTCGATTATTTCTTAAGTACATTGTTGCCAGCTGGTATTGTAAAATGAATAAAACCAGAAGTAGTTCCGTTTCATTTGATGATAATTTGATAGAATCTATAATTAACAAATTGTTGCCGAAATTTACTGCCTGAATTGATGAACATTTTGAGAAAATGTGTAAAAATATTGATTCTTTGGAAGAGAAAATAAATGGGGCAATTCTGCAAGTTTCATCGTTGGAAACGGTTGTCCAATCCAATAATAAGGAGGTAAATCCAATTAACAACAAATTGGAAGTCTCCGATCAAAAGTTTAAGGTAAATACAATAAGTTTGATGTGAGTGAAGGATGAGCGGGATGAAAATTTGGTTGCCAAGTTTCTCACTGTTTTTAACGACGCCGTGAAAATAAAGTGTTCTCAATGGGAGATTCACAATACATTTAGAATTGGAAAATTTGATGAAGGAAGTACTAAGACTAGGACTATATTGTCGACTTTACTGCAATTCTAAAAAGAACTGAAATTATAATGGGTCGAAAGTCACTAATAAGTTCAAATATTTATATAAACGAGAATTTGACTACTACATCGTATCAACTTTTGCGAGCTGCTAAACTAAAGTTTGGCAAACAGGCGGCATGGCCATGAAATGGTAGAATGTTTGTCAAACGTGACAACATCGTATCCTCAATCCTAACCAACCTAACCAAATTAGCGTACCTAAACTAGCAAGTAATATTGTTTTATACAAATAGATTTTGCTTTGACTCCTTTTGTTTCAATTTCGATATTTTTGGGTAAAGGCGAGTAAACACTGGTGAAATATTGTTAATTTATTGTGATATATCTAATTAAATTTGTTTGATTGATATTATTATATGGTATCGGATATCTATGTTGTTTATTTTTGTCTAGCAATAATTAATATATTTTCTAATAGTTATATATAATTATAACATTGTTTAAATGAAAGTACTATAATTTGTTGACTTTTCTTCTAATTCCAAATACTTTCTGGTCGTACTGTATTTATCAAAATATGGTTGATTTCGCACGAGATTACCTGCCGGTTCAGTAGGCGAAGTCCATGTGTACAGTCTTCTTTCCAATAGCATGAACTAAGTGTTGTATACCACCAGTGAGTTAGTCTGACAGAATTCGTAAAATCTGTCATTGCGTTCTTTTGCCTTACCTAAGCCAAAATTTTGCACGAAATTACCTTTTCTGCCTTCGCTGATTTTAACACCCAACGCCAGGTTGATATCAAAGTCACAAAATAATGAAGTAAGAACGGTTAGTTAACCATGAAAATTAATTTCTACATCCCTTTTACATCCTCGAGATAGACGAAGACGGAAAAATAATGATATTAAGATATAAGCTTATAAAGCTGTAAGTATATGTTTTAATTGTTAATGAAGTGATAATGATAAAAAACATTCACTTTTAACACTGTATTGAAATCTACTTAAATATGCAGGGTCCTGTAAACCTCTGTTGTAGTTCTATAACACTTATTGTATATATCTTACATATTTATTTGTAGGGTATATCTTAAGGGTAATTAAAATCAAACATTTTAGAGTTATGTTCATGTAAACTAGGCAAATGTCTGAATTTTTTTCAAATTAAATGCCATACTTTTTTTACATTTTTAGAACCGAAATAGTTAGGAATATATACTTCCAAATTTAATTTGTAAAACTCCAGGCCAACTCGGAGAAAACCAACTTTTCCCCAAAATATTTGAATTTGTACATCCCTTCATAAAAAACCGCAACTTTATAACATTTAAACTACAGATTTGAAATTACCAAGTACAAAGACAATAGAATGCCATAAGGATGTGGTAGGCAAATGGGAACCCAACACATTGAAGACTCATTAGAGTTTTTCCTAGTATTATCACGATGGCTATGGTCAAGACAAAAGTTAAAATGTCCAGAGTTAGTTCCTCATTCGGATCTCTGGGAGGGAACGTTTGTGCCAATATCAGAGAAGATAGCTCTTCTACAAATTAATGCAAGGCCCGTGAATGTTAATCTCATCCAAATTTATGTTCATACTACAGACTACAGCAACGAGGACGTAGACCAGTTCTACAAGCAAATATCAGATATAATCAAAACCTTACCACAGCATGATATAAACATCATTATGGGAGATTTCAATGCCAAGCTTGGGGAATGTAGAACTATGGAACACATTGGAGACTTTGGACTAGGCGCGAGAAACGAACGTGGCGACACTTTAAGTGCTTTCGTAGCGGAACATGATCTGATTGTTACCCATACATTCTTCCAACACCATTCTTGAAGATTGTACACGTGGAAATCGAATGCTGGGAAAACTAGGAATCAGATAGACTTTGTACTCATTAATAAGAGATTTAGAAACAGCATAAAAACATAGAAACCTATCCAGGAGCAGATGTACAGTCGTATCTTAACCCGCTGATAGGAAGGATGAGAATCAGGTTGAAAAAGATAGAGATAAAACATGTAGGGAGATACGACTACAGAAAACTGAAAGACACAACCACAAGCAATTTGGTCGAAACAGAACTGTTTACAGATACGGAAGATCAGGAAAACGATGGAGATGTAGAAAAAGACCTTAAGATGCTTCAAGAAAGTGTACATATAGTCAAAGAAAAGTACTTAAAGCCTAACAAACAGATGAAATCTTGGATGACGGATGAGATCTTGGAACTGATGGAAAAGAGGAGACTGTATAAAAATAATAAAAGAGAATACATGAACATACAAAAAGAAATAAGGGCGAAAATAAGGAACAGCCAAAGAAGAAGAGAAATTGGAGAAATGTATGGAAATCGAAAAATGTCAAGCTAAATGTGATAACTTTAATATGCACAAGAAGGTAAATAAAATGGCCGGAACAGTGAAGAGAAGAAAAGTTAATGTACTTAAGGATAACCAAGGCCGAGTTATATTGGAGAAGTCGGAAATTAAGCAAACCTGGGAAGAATACATTAAACAACTGTTTGATGACATGAGAACGATGCCACCCAATATCGAAGAAATAAATGGTCCTCCAATCTTAGAGGTAGAAGTGCAGGCAGCCTTGAAAAATGCAAAAGATCAAAAGGCCTTGGGCCCAGACGGTATTCCTGCCAAAATATTAAAACTCATCAAAGGGAAAAATCTAAAGTGGCTTACAAAAGTGTTCAATGTGATCTATGATACGGGCGCCATACCCACGGAATGGCTGACGTCTGAATTCATTACTCTCCCCAAGAAGCCTAATGCTAGAAAATATAGCAAGTTTCGAACAATAAGCTTGACGGGTCATCTGCTAAAGATTTGGATTTAGAAATGCTGTGGGGACTAGGGAAGCTCTATTTTCGGTCCAGGTGCTGTTTCAGTGATGCAGGGATGTCAATTGTGATGTCTACGCATGTTTTGTAGACTATAGGAAGTCGTTTGGTCAAGTACGGCACACGAAAATGATGGAAGTTCTGCAAAAAGCTGGACTGAACGAGAAGGGCCTAAAAATCAACAGAAATCTCTATTGGAATCAGAGGGCTTGTGTCAGGGTAGACAAAGAGACAACAGAAGAGATACAAATATTACGTGGCGTAAGACAGGGATTCACACGATCTCCTGTAATTTTCAACCTGTACTCGGAATGCATTTTCAGGAAAGTCCTGTAAGACATTGAATCTGGAATCCTGCTAAGCGGAGAACGACTGAATAATATAAGGTATGCAGATGATACCTTTATTTTTGCGGACAACCTACCTTCCTTACAACTCCTAATGGACAGTGACAATATGGTTTGGAAATAAACACCAACACGACAAAGTTCATGATAATCAGTAAGAACTACATCAGCGGTATTTTGTTGGTAGACGAAACTCCTTTAGAAAGAGTCAACAAATAAACATACTTGGGCACGAACATAAATGATGACTGGGACCATTCTGTGGAGATCAGAACGAGTATTTAAAAAGCCAGAACAACATTCATCAGGATGAAGAAAGTCTTTACCAGTCACGACTTACAGCTGTCAACGAAAATTCGCCTACTGCGATGTTACGTGTTTTCGATCCTTTTCTATGGGGTCGAATCATGGACGCTTACGGAGGCCTGCTCTAAAAAACTTGAGGCATTTAAAATGTGGCTGTACCGAAAAATCCAACGAATACCTTGGACAGAGAAAATAACTAACCTGGAACTAATGAGAATGGTGGGAAATTAAAAAGAAGTCCTAAACACAGTCAAGACCCGAAAACTACAATATCTTGGACATATAATGCGTAATGAGAACCGATACACCCTTTTACAGAAGATTCTCCAAGGCAAGGTGTGGGGAGCTAAAGGAGTGGGAAGAAGGGGAATATCGTGGTTGAAAAATTTAAGAACGAGGTTTAACAAATTAACCACTCAACTATTCCGAGTTGCTGTTAACAAAGTTTGAATAGCCAACATCCGGAGCGGATAGGCACTTTATGAAGAAGAAGGTGGTTTATACGCCACATTTCCATTTTCGTTAAATCGGGTAAGCAATTTTTCAAAGCTCTTTTTATCTGGAACGCGTCGCTCAGGATATCGTTGATTATAAATTCTTTTTGCTAATACACAGTTTCTGTTGGATTCTTCCAAAACAAAAATCATGTCAATTTATTCATTTACAGTAAAATTCATTGTTACTTAACGCACAAAGCTTAAAAAACGGAATAAACCAGCAAAAATGAATCTGAACTGTCACTATGGAAACAATAAACATTCTGACATTTCATTAAGCGAGAACAGCCTACTCAGATTTTTAACAGAAGTGTGTTTTTTTAAAATAACTTTTAAACAATGAAAAATGGGTACGTATAGTAAACAGCAAAGTTGAAGGGTATAAAACTCAGTATCTTTTGATGAATACTTATACCCATTTGAAAAAACTCCATGCAAGTTTTTGAAATGTAAAATTTATTTAACACCATCCTGTACAAATAAAAAATTTCAAACTGAGTATAAACAAATCTTCAATCATTTGTCTTTGTACATTGGAAATTTTAAAGCTTTAGCTTTAAATCTTATAAAGTAGCGGTTTTTTAAAAACGGTTATGCAAATTCAATTTTTTTGGGAAAATTGTGGTTTTCCCCGAGTTGGCTAGAAGTTTTTCAAAAAAAAAATGAGAGTGTATAGTACTAAATATTTCTGTTCTAAAAGTGTAAAAAAGTGTGGCATTCCATTTGAAAAAATTTAGTCATTTGCCTAGTTTACTAATAGACCACTCTGTATACATGAACATAAATTTAAAATGTTTGATTTTAATTACCCTTTACGTATAGCTTTCAACTATATATGTTAGTTTTTTTTTAATTCCATTTTTATTGTCGCATCAATCATGTCGGTTATTAGCGACAAAGATTATTTTACAAGGTTTTGAATACATTAATTTCAGTAAGATATCGAACTAATACATTTATGTCACCGTTTTTGTCCTAATACCGATTTCAATGTGCTTGGTATATTGTTTTTCACTCGCGCGTCCTCATATCTGGGACACTCAACCAGAATATGTTTTACTGTTATCTGCTTGGAACATGTAGTACACTGAAGCATTTTGGTCCTGGCAAGTAAATGTTGATGCGTCAGTTTAGTGTGTCCTATCCTTAGTCTTGTCAGTAGTACTTGGTTGGGCCGCCTGTTTGGTATTGTATTCCAGGGTTTTACACTGGGTTTCACCTCGCGTAATTTTGCTTTCAAATCAAACCACTGATTTTGCCACGCACTCATCGCTTTTTCTTTCACGGTATGCTTCAAATCACTGATGGTCGTCGCGTTTACAACTACCGCACTATCACTTTCCGCTGCTTGTTTTGCCAGTTGGTCTGCTTCTTCATTACCCTGGATTCCTATGTGGGAGGGGATCCACATAAATTTTACATTTATTTGGGATTCTTGTAGTTGGAAGAGTTCCTTCTTTATTTCCATAGCAATGGGATGACTACTATAAACTTGCTGGATGGATTTTAATGAACTGAGGGAATCTGTGATTATGAGGATGTTGGAAGCATTCGCATTTCTGGACAGTTTAAGTGCTTGTAGCAATGCATATATTTCTCCAGTGAAGACTGTACTGCAGGTAGGTAATTTAGAAGATAAGTTATGATTTGCCGTAACAACCGCGACTCCGACGCCAGCTGTAGTTTTCGAGGCATCCGTATATATTTTGAAATGGTCATTATATTCAATGAGTTTTGTTTGGAAGATGTTTTTCATCAGCAAACTGGGTAGTTCATATTTTTTAAAAGAGGTAAGAGTGGTGTCAATTATTGGTTTGGAATTTTGCCAAGGAGGATATGTTTCTTCAAACTTGAATATAGGAACATGTTTGATTTGAAGATCTGCTTTGTATTGTCTAAAGCGATTACAGAGAGTTGGACTCGGTTGTTGATGTGCGATATTGTCAATTTCATCTGTATGAATTTTTGGGTACATTGGATGCTCAGTGTTATCTAATATAGAGGTAGCATATGACAATGTCAATATTTTTCTTCTCGTAGATAAAGATGGTTCCCCTAATTCTGAATAAAGGCTTTCCGCCGGTGATGTACGATATGCACCAGATATTATTCGTAAGGCATTATTGTGAACTGTATCAAGTTTCTTTAAAATATAGCTTTTGGTGGATGCATAGACAATAGATCCATAATCGAGTTTGGAACGTATAAGATTTTTATATATAATTTGTAGTGTTTTTTGGTCTGATCCCCAGTTACGGTTAGAAATTATTCTTAGAAGATTGATACCTTTCTGACAAGATAATATCAACTTTTTTATATGATCATTCCAGCTCAGTTTCTGGTCAAATATCATACCTAAAAATGTCGTGGAAGTTACATATTGCAGTTTTTCTTCATATAGTGTAAGCGGGGGTCTCTTTTCACAATGTTTTTTCGAAAATAATAAACATTTGGTTTTGAATGCAGAGAAGTTAAAGCCCGACTGTTTTGACCATTGCTGCAGTTTATTAAGTTGTCTCTGTAGTATATGTTGCATTGTATCGATGTTTTTACTTTTCATGTATACCACTAAGTCATCGCCATATAGTCTTATTTTAATTGGTTCAAGTACATTTCAGTAATGTTATTAATAGCGATTAGAAATATTGTGGGACTAATAACAGAGCCTTGGGGAGTACCATTTTCTTGACATTGTTTGGTCGATAGATTACCATTTACTCTTACTCTAAAAGTCCTATAGCTTAGAAAATTTTTAATGAATGCCAACATATGTCCATCTATATTCCATTGCTTTAACAATTTCAGTATATTTATTCTACATGCAGTATCGAATGCTTTGTTGATATCAATAAATATGGATAAGCATTTCTGTTTATTTGCGAAGGCTTCGTGTATGTCACTTTCTAGATCAATAATATTGTCAATAGTATTTCTCTTCTTCCTAAATCCACTTTGTTCTGGTTTAATTAGTTTGCGACTTTCAAGTTCCCACCTAAGACGATTATTAATAATTTTTTCTAAGAGCTTACACATCGTGCTAGTCAGTGCAATAGGTCTGTATGATTCTATACTTGTTGCTTTCTTAACAGTCTTTAGAATTGGTATGATTGTTGCTTCAGTCCACTGAATTGGAAAAGTTTGTTGTATCCAAATGGTGTTGTAAATATTTAAGAGTACTTCTCTGTTGCTCTCCGATAGATATAGCAGGAATGAAATCGGTATATTATCAGGACCTGGACTCGAGTTTTTAAAGTCTTTTATCGCTTCATCTAGTTCTGATAGTGTGAGTGGTTGGTTGAGGTGCGATGTATTGTTTTCATTATTGATTGGGATTTCTTCGATTGATACTCTATTTTTTAGAAAATCTTCCTTTAATTTGGCATCGCTCGAGTTCTCTTGGAATGCTTCCGCCAATGCTTCAGCTATATCTTTTGATTTTGTTATTAAGATTTCGTCTTGTTTTATACCAGTGATTTTATTGTATGATTTATTGCCGGATATGGTATTCACTTTTTTCCATACAGATGTTAAGCTAGTAGAGCTGCTAATATTTTGCACATATTTCATCCATGAGTCTTTTTTACTTTTTCTAAAAATATACCTAGTTTTGGCCCTTAGTGCTTTGAATCGTAATTGATTATCAATCGTGTTATGCTTTTTATAGATATGAAATGCATGTTTACTTTCTTTAAGCGCCTCTTCACATTCTTTATTCCACCATGGTACAGCCGTACGGTGTGTTACGTTTTAGTTAGCCCTATTGTTATGTCTGCAGCTGTTATTAATATGTCATTGAAATTGTTTCATTTATGTCCTCACTTATTGAAAATTTTGATAAAGGTGCGTCAGTTAGAATGGTATATTGTTCCCAGTCTGCTTCATGTAGCTTCCACTTTTGTATAGGCGTTGAATCGTCAGCACTTCTACGTTTATCTACTACAAGGATTGGGGAATGATCACTGTCATATGAAAAAGGTAAAACTTCCCATGTTAGGTGTTGATGTAATGAAGGATTACACAAAGTTAAATCTATAGCCGAAGAAGTTCCATTATAGGTATTAAATCTAGTTTTACTTCCATCATTAAGAATGTTTAAGTTTAAGTCTGTCATAACCTCTTCTATTGTGTTTCCTCGAGTATCTTGTTTCTCACACCCCCACATGAAGTTGTGTCCGTTGAAGTCGCCCATGATGATTTAAGGATCAGGAACCTGGGAGATTAGATCAGTCAGTTCCATTTTACTTAGGTTTCGGTCGGATGGAATATATATGTTACATATATTTATTTTTGTAGGAAAATAAACGCATACAGCTATTGCTTCAATATTGGTATCTAAATCAATTTGACTTGAATGAAGGTTTTTATTTACATATGTTGCAACTCCCCCCCCCCCACTTTTTATACCAATTCTGTTCTTGTAATATACATTAAATTTTTTTAGTTTGTGTGTATTCTGATTATTAAAGTGTGTTTCTTGTAAACAGATAACGTTCGGGTTGTATTTAGATATAATAGTTTTTAACATTTCCAGATGGAGGTAATATCCATTAAGATTCCACTGTAGAATACTCATTATTTTATTTTAAATTTATTGAAGTAGAATTTATGTCGTTGCTGTCTGATGAGTCACTGATTGGCTCTTGTTCTATGGGTCCTTCAGCAATATATCTTTCAAGTCTCTTCCTAATTTTTGTAAAGCGCGTCTTCGTTGCTTTGCTCTGTAGTGATGGGTGAATTTTTTTAATAGTATCTACTAAGTCTTCAAATTCCGACGTGTAGGTTATAATCACGCTTATTGGATCTAGGTTTCCTTTTATATTTGACAGTAAGTCGGTCAATTGTTCGAAGGTAAGAGCATAGTTTTTAGGATCTTTTTCCATTAGCTGTTTTACAGGTTGCATTTGTTCGGATGTAAATTCATCACTTTTATATTTTTTCAGTGTATCAGGTATTTTGAATGCCGAGTCTGATTCTGCTATGGGACTAGTAGTTTCGGATAAAGGTCGTTTATTACAGTTTTCTGTATAATCCATTCGCTTTTCTAAGTCATCTTCAGTTGATCTTATGGGGTTTTTTAACAAAGATAGGAAGATGTTAGCAGTTTTACTTGTGGATTCTGTTGGGTTTACTTGGGATGGGTTTACTTGTGGATTTTTCTCTCCATCAAATATATTTTGGGAATTATTGATTTCCGGAAGATTTTGTAACGAAGTGTTTTGTTCAGCGTTTGGACATTTTGATGCAATGTGACCAGTTTGTTTACATTTGTGACAATTCTGATTATCAAATGTGAGGAAGATCCGATAGGAAGTGTTGTCATCTTGGATGATAATACTATCTGGAATATCTAAGTTGTTGGAGGGGGTTACATATACGTCGGAAACTGAGGATGTGGTTGTATTCTCGTATTGTCGTTCCAACTCTTAGGGGCATTATTGGGGATATGTTGTTTATGCCTAGACTCCGCAATTCTGATAGTAGTACATCATTAGGAATCGAGGGACAGACATTTGATAGTACCAGCCGTTCAGAAGGTGTTTGTAATCTACGGGTTCTAATAGAGTTTCCATTGATAGAGAATTCTCCTCCCTGTTCACTGAAGAATACGTCTACTGCTTGTTTGGATGATAGATATATGCATATTCTGTTGTTTGACATTCGAGAGGCGTAAAGGATATTTCGAGGGCCTACAATGTCTCCGATTTGATATAAATAATCTTCAAGCTTAGGACCATTTAATGAGGTAAAAATAATAGCTTGATCTTTGGAAGGGAGTGTGGGTTGAGATGGTTTTGATAAGGCAGTTGAATAAGACATTGTGGTAGCTTGAGATTGGTTCATTTTTCTATTTATTAGGTGTTCTGAATGCGGTCCTGTATTTCGAGGTAAGGTGCGTAAGGAACTGGTTCCCTTATCGCTCGCCTCGATTGTGATTTATATGTTTTGATTTATTTTCAGACGATATTTTATCAGTTGATTATTATTTACTGGTAAACTTTTTACTTACAGTTATTTGCGTGAAGCACTTTGTATTAATGTAAACGATGTAATTCACAGTCTTGAAATTATCATTCACTTTTTCCACTAAATTTGTTATTTATTCGGGACCGATCACACAAAGGTGTTTAAACCATAGTTGCCAGGTCCGAACTCCAAAATATGTTAGTTATACACAATAAGAGTTATAGAACTAGGAGAGCGATTTGCCGAACCCTGTATGCGTGGACATACAGTGTTAATAAATGGAATAAACTTACTTCTGCAACTGAGTACATTATTTGAAAAAGAAATCTCATTCACTCGTCCAGTAGATACTAAACTATGTCATTAAACCGTTACGGAATTGGATGAAGGAGTTTTTCATATTGACCATTATCAAGTTCCTGGGGAATTTCGTCCAAATAGATAGAAGAGGAAAGAATAAATAAGACAACATCGCAAGTTCATAAGGGTTGGAATTAATGACGGAAGTGAACAGCAAAAACGTGAATAAACAACAAAAATAATCTAATCATTTCATGGAATGTTTGGTAGCTGAAATACGGCAGTTAAATCTGTCTTCTGAATTAGCTTGATTTATTTTCAGAAGAGTTCACAGTTCATTTCGTAAATTGGTTTGGTCGCCCAAGGTTGGCAGTTAAATACAAAAGGGTGTATCTCAAATTTTTATTTTTCTCGATTTCATTTTCTCTTATTTCCTGTATTTATTGTAGATACTAAAACATATAATTTTATAGTTCAATGCAATTAGAATCTTATTAAAATGTTAATAAAATCGGTGCATGAAGGTTTACATCTTGAATTATCATGAATATTAAAATAGAGAGAGAACAAAGTGAATCAAATGATGAAATATTAAAAAATAATTAAGACAATGAAAAAATGGGCAAAGCTTATACCGTTTCCCTTATGATTTTATTTGAAGTGAGGATAATAATAGAAGCGAATGCATGTATAATTTAAATATCACGGGGTTGCTGAATGTTTATTACAGAAACTTAGAAGCAGCAGAATTGATAATTGGGACGGTATGTGAGGTTTCGCCAGTTGAGTGATCTCGTTGGTGATTTAAAATACAACACAGAAAGTGGGAAACGCGTTGTCAGTGCCGGATTAACCACGTAGCAAGAGTATCAATTGCTATTGCTATGGGCCCCGCGCGAAAGGAGGCTACGCATATTCAAACCCACTCGTCTCACTCATCTCTGCCTGAGCTCACAAGCCAAAGAGCTGACAGGCAGTCATGAATGTCAGCAACAGCGTTGCCAGAGCTGGTACAATTGTATCAATTTGGTACATTTTTACACTTCTTGTACAAAAAGACAATTTCACTATTTTTGGTACATTTTTTGATCAATTACATTTTCAGATGATAAATACATACCCGAAATATTTTTTGTAATACAGGAATTATATATTTAAATAAATAAAAAACAGTAACTCATTATTAATGCCCCAGCGGTTATTCGGTTGCCTATGCTTGATCATTTGATTCACGTGGGTCCATGTGTCGGTTAGGATTCCCCGGTCGTCGGAAAAGTTCCTTTTAAACGACGTTCGGCAGTCCGGTGTCATATTTCCGACCCATCGAATGTTTATGTTGTCTGTGTTTACTAAATAAATTTGTGTAAATATGGATAGGTAAGTCTAATTCACCACCTTGTATTAAGTATGCCTATATTCAGAAAGAGCTATTAAAATTTCTTATTGCCCGACTGCGAACGCACCGAGGGTTCATCTGTATGACAATCGGTAATAATTTAACAACGATAAATAATTTTTCTAATAGGCGGAACTTGTTTTTATCCTTTTAGTTGTATTACGCAGCCGAGTATATTGTTTTTTAATATTTTTTTTGTACACACAGATTTGTGGTAAGAAAAAGAAAGCTTAACACTTCGCCCGACACAAATCTGGAAATACGCTCATCTACGTCTTCGGCTGCTTCCAATGAAAATGAAAATTTGGCATCAATTACTCCAATAAATCATGATTACTCGTCATCTGATAACTCTGACAGTGGAAGTGAACCATCTAATATTATAGTTCAGGTAATAGCATTTCATATAAGTAAAATTCTGTTGTTTACTTTAAAAATAATTTTTAGAAGAAAAATAAGATATATGTTCGAAAATTTAGAAATGTTTGGTTAAGTGAATTTTCTTGGCTCAAAGTGATAGAATCTAGAGGAAAGATCTGCATATTATGCAATACATCCATTGAAGGTGGAAAAACTCACTTAAAGCGACACGAAAAAAATACGCAACATAAAAAGCTGAAAAGACAGATAGATAATACTCAAAATGTATCTAATCTATTACAAAAAGGCTCAGAAAGCGAGATATTTCAAAATTCGGTTAAAGAGGCAGAGTACACGCTAGTAATGGGCGTGGTTGTCGAACATAATAGTCCTATGCTCCTTATGGAGCACATACCAGAGCTTCTAACTTCAGCCGCTCCAGACTCGGAAATGTTGAAAAGTATAAACTGTGCCCGAACTAAAAGTACACAAATGAATCATATGTTAAAAGCAGACGCAGAGGCTGCACTTGTACAACAATTAAGGATATCAAATTTTTCGACAATCATAGATGAAACGACGGATATCTCGGCTAAAAATGTTTGGCAGTATTAGCAAGATACATTGATAAAAATATTTGTGCCTTGCTGGCTTTGGTAGAGGTGGAGAACTGCAATGCTGAAGGACTTACCAAGGCGATTTTGGATTTGCTTCGTAAATTTGAAATTGATCACCAGAATGTTATAGGTTTGCCCCGGACAATGCATCTGTAATGATGGGAGATATTGGGGTTGTCCAAGCAAAACTTAAAGACCAAGTAAATCTAAATATATTTGTTATCGGCTGCACATGCCATTCCCTCCATTTATGTGCATCCGAAGCTTGCAAGAAAACTCCTTCAAAAATAGGAGAGTTTGTTCAAGATGTATACAACTACATATCTAGAAGTCCAAAGTGCCTCAGAGTATATAAAGAGTTTCAGCCATTTTTACAGCTTAAGCCGCACAAGCTACTTAGGCTGTCTTGCTGGTAAGTTTTAGATTACTACTTTAGCTCTTCATCATTTGTATTTATGTAAAAGATAGGTTTTAGGCGGTGGTGAAACGAGTTTTGGAGCAGTGGCAGGGGCTTAAGCTATATTTTATTTCTGAAGTATCCGAGGAAAAGGATTTTGCAAGACCCAGCAATATTTTAGAAAAATTCAACGATCATGAATATGCACTCTATCTCAATTTTTTAGCACATATACTTCCAGTAGTAAACAAAATATATATTGAATTTCAGTTGAAGAAACCAAAAATTCACAAACTATTTGAAAGAAAAACTTCCATGTACAAAACAATTTTAAAATATTACTTGGAACATCAATGCGTTGATAGTAACAATAATATTTTAAAACTGAATCCAATGAATGTGTACGAATATTTACCAAATGATGACGTATAGTTAGGAGCAAACGTCGAATTGCTTATAAAAAAATACAATTTTTAAAAAGAAAACTTAATTCAGTTTTATAACAACTCTCTTAATTTTTATATTGAATTATGTCTCCCAATTCGCAATAGGTTTCATAATTTAACACAATATGAAAATTTTAAACTGCTCAATCCGGCTCAACTTTTTGAAAAGCCTATCTCTTTTTTGCCATTGTTGGAGCAGTTTCCTCATCTACTCGAAAACAATATGGAGGAAATTTCAAATGATGCAAGAGAAATATCTAGTTTGCCTACCGACGTTAAGAATACTCTCAAAGAGCTTGAATTTACCGAATTTTGGTTTGGGTTAAGTCGCTTCAAAAATTCTGCAGACGAATTTGTTTTTGAGAATATAACCAAATTTGTTTTTAATTTATTGTCTTTACCGCACAGCAATGCTGCGACAGAGA
This sequence comes from Galeruca laticollis, assembly GCA_963921935.1. NCBI lineage: Eukaryota > Metazoa > Arthropoda > Insecta > Coleoptera > Chrysomelidae > Galeruca > Galeruca laticollis. The sequence continues at coordinate 144,668,883 of OY998176.1, read as the reverse complement.
GAATATTTTCTCATTTTCATATAATTGAAAGCAAAGTACGTAATCGCCTGTCACCGAAAACGTGCAATTCCTTATTAATGGCATAAAACTTTGTTTGGAAACAGAAAAACAATTGTTTATCAATAAGAATCTATAAAAGGTTTTGTTAATTTTTTCAAGATTTAAAAATTTTTTTCGCATTAGTTTTCTGCTTTAAATATTTGTATGTTTTGTTTTTTAAGGAAATATATTTTGATTTTGTAAAAAATATAAAAATGCTTGTAAAAGTCATATAATGTTGGTTTTTAGTTTTCAGTACAAAATACTAAACTCTGGTACATTTTCCAATAATATTAGGTACATTTTAATAAATGATACTGGCAACATTGATCAGCAACAGACTTCAGGACGACGCAAGCGGAACACAAAGTACGACGATTTTAGCGGTTTTAGTACACTTGACGAATTTGTTGAGAAAGAAACACCTGGTAAACAGTTTGAAATTGAGGTGTTTGTTGCCATTATTGATAACACACTATCTGCTTTAGACAAACACATTAAAGCATATCAAAAACTAACTAGTGTTTTTGAAATAATTAAACAGTTAAAATCGATTACAGCAGAAGAGTTTAAAAAAAAACACCAATTATAGTCAGTGTTTATGAAAATGATTTGGAAAACAGCCTAGACAACGAATTAGTGCAGTTTGCCGAGCTGCTCAAAACGGATGTGGCTGGTGCGATTGACAGTACGAAAAACGAACCTATGGAAATTCAATATTATAAATTCCTAATGGACAATTCATTAGAATCATGTTTCCCCAATTTAGAAATTGCTTTGCCCACTTATTTATCTCTCGTGATCACTAACTGCAGTGGCGAACGTTCATTTTCGACATAAAAAATGTGTTAAGGAACACTATGAGTCAAGAACGTCTGAATTATCTCGCTTTGGTGAATATAGAATATGATTTGCACAGAGAAATTGATACGAATAGTATTATTTCTAAATTTGCTCACAAGAAATCTAGAAAAGTTACTTTGTAAAATTTGAAAAATAACAAGGAAACAGATAAATAAATATAAAATATAAAAATTATTTAAAATACACTATTGATAAAATATAACATTAGCAATTCCTAAAAATATAATATACTTTGTATTAAATATAAACTTTGAAATATGTATTGAAAAAAATTATTTGTGTAGTATCATCAGTTTTCGGTTGTTAGTTTCCTATCAAAATTATTCTAAATTGCCAGAAAATCTCATCTCAGGCTTTTTGTACTTGTCAGAGTCTAACAGCGCCTATAGTAATTCACTACACTATTAATTAACCACAAAATTGTAACCTATAGATAGCAAATAAACGTATTGAGTATTGAATTGTTTTTTTACCACTTCCTACTTAAGAACCCATAGCAGATCAAGGGCTCTTTGAAAGAATTTGGTACGGGCCCCGCGCTTGCTTAATCCGGCACTGCGCGTTGTGTATGTAGAAACTGATTCTGAATATAAAAAAGAGATTTGGGCACTGTCAAATGTACCAATAAAATTTCATATTTTAACTTACGACGAAGACATAGTCTTACACCAAGTTAATGAAAATAATAGCATTTACCTAAACTTATAAGAAGAGTCGGAAAATATGTTCTATTTTTGATTTTATATAAGACGTTCTGTTCTGAACCAATTTATTGTGAAAATTAAAAAATACTAAATTTTACATTCACTGTAAGCTGTGAGAGAATATTCATTACTTAGGACTAACACTGTATTGTAGTTCAGAGAATATTTCCAAAATTAAATATATTAGGAACATATTACAGATTGTTATTTGTCGAATTGTTGAATTACTGTTATTATGTGTTTACTAATGGGCTAGACATGTAATGAGAAGATGTTTACATAATTATCAAATAATTCCATTGGTAAATATGTTTTCATAAGAATGTAATAACCATCAATTCAAGTTATAAAGCAGCAATAAGATGAACAATATGATAAACAATATAGACAATGCATTTTACAAGCCAAAAAGAGAAATACTAATTATCCCCGAAAAATATTTATATTGGCAATTAAAAGTTGATAAATCATAGGATTAAACAAAAAATAAACGGTTTTAAAGATTAAAACTATTAATAATCTCTAATAATATTTTCGATTTTTTTAATTCTAAAAATTTTTTTGCCAAATATAAATATAAGCAACCAGCATCTGAAAAAAATTGGCAGGATATTTGTAAATATACTTACAAGCTACATCAAAATATTTACAAATATCCTGCCAATTTTTTTCAGATGCTGGTTGCTTATATTTATATTTGGCAAAAATTTTTTTAATTCTAAAAATTTTTTTGCCAAATATAAATATAAGCAACCAGCATCTGAAAAAAATTGGCAGGATATTTGTAAATATTTTGATGTAGCTTGTAAGTATATTTTAGAATTAAAATTAAATTATGATCCTGTAGTTGCTAGTGGTAGAAAGACTGGCTTTTTAGGGTTTCTGATTTGTATAGAAAGTATGAAATGTTTATTTTGGGATTTGGTAGTTATAAATCCTAATTTAAATTTTATTCTCACATACAAATTATCACAGGACCATTTGGAACTATTGTTCAGTGCAGTTCGTAACAGATGTGGTTCAAATAATAATCATACATGCAGGTTATTTGAAAGTTGCTACAAAAATTAATAATTCATAATGAAGTTAAATCAAACGACACCGCCAATACAATTGCTTTGAACGGAACCAGCATATTGGATTGCAGTAGTAGTAGCAAAATAGCGGTGAATATAAGTAGTGATCAATCAGAAACTTCTGAAGAATACTTAGAAATGTCAAAAGAGCTTCATGATCATGATTATCTCTCAGTTTATTTTTTGAGTGAATATACTAAGAATGTGGTTGCTTATATTTGTCTTGAACAAAAAAATACACTGCAAACAGTGCTCTACTTTTAGAAGGTGAATGCAGTTTGCCTAAACTACAAATAAAACTTCTAAATTTGTAGTGACGCTGAAAAATGTTTAAAGACACTTACCATGAATTTAGATGTTAGCAATATTAATAATATTGAAAATATATATAAAAAAGATTATAAACACCTCAATAAGATATTTACCTCCAAATATCTTTGATGTATTTTCAAATCACATATTTCATTTTGAACCACTCCATGATCACTGCATCACTGTAACCAAACTAATTTTGGAGAAATATATAAACGTTCGACTACACCATGAATTCAATAAATTGAAAAATTGTAATAAAGTCAAAGTAGGAAGTATGGTTACAAAGTCTATTTTATTTCAAAACCAGTAATTTTAATTTTAATTTTTTTATACAATTTTGTGTGCTAGTTATTTTAATTTGTAATATGATTGTAAATAATTCTTAAGAACAATAAATATTAATATTTTGATTTTTGTTATAATTATTATATTCTATTGTTCACCATTCTAATACCTTTATTTATTTCTTGGTTTTGTAAAATCCATATAAAAAAATAAATAACCTTTCCATATCATATTAACATATTCATAATCTGTAGTGCAAAACTTGTTTTAACTTCAAAATCCTCTATAGGTATCTTGTTATTTTTGTTAAGCATATCTTATTAAAGAGGGAAAACTCTTTTAAATGACGCCAAAAACATTGAATAAAAAACCGGTTAAAAAACAAAAAAATGTTATGACATTTGTTTTTAACAAGTTTGAACCTTACTTGGAGAATAAGGACACTAAGTCCCTAACCAAATTTTTTCATAATCTAATCAATAAATCAAAAATTGTATTTTTAAGATACCTTCAGTATGTCTTTTTTGAGATAATCACAGTATTATGTTTTTAAGTGTTCATTCCACCCTCTAGCAGATATTGTAGTAACTCTAAAATATTGTCCAGGGATTTTTCAGGGTCATTTTCCTGAAGGTATTTTTTTAAAGTTGTACCATAACTATTTTTTTAAATATGACCGACAGCCGGCGTTCTTACTTGCTGATTAGCCACAGAAATATCTATAGGATGTCATCTAGAATGTTTGAGGTATATTATTTAGAGGTTTAAGCAATGTCCATATAAGATCTAAGAGAATATACTGTATTGTTTTTGAAATGTTGCATTTAATTCATTGGTAAAATGGTATTTAATAGATATTGCATTGACATCTTCAAGATTTCTGAATGTAACATAAATGTTGCTTTAAGTTTATTATAAAGACTTCCTTTTGAGGAAGTTTCAGTAAAATCACAGTAATGTAAATAGACAGCGCTTTAACATCGCTGACAAGTTAAGTTGTAACATCGCTAAAGTTAACAGCTCTAAGTTGGGCATAAGCGGTTGTATAAATGTGCATGTGATGAAAACAAGAGGAATAAAATGAAGAACATTATTACAATGTGATGGTGAATTAACATGACTGTAAAATTTATTTGCATATTGGGTTATCTCTTCGAACAAGACCAAACATATCTTATGCTGTGAGTTACTGCAGCAGAAATATGGGAAATCCAACGAAGAAAGATATTAAAAACGGTAAAAGAATTATGCGATATCTAATACGCACATAATCAGAAGAAGTGGTTTATAGAAAAAGCGAAGAAAAACAGATGATACAAGTTTACAGTGACAGTGATTTTGTAAGAAACAAGAACACAAGAAAGCACACAACATGTTATGTTATATTTGTTGGTAAAGGGCCGGTGAGCACAGAAGCTGAATTTATAGCCGCTGCAGAAACAGTGAAGGAAGTTTTATACGTAAAGACATCGTTAGAAAATTTGTTAATGAAAACTATGGATGTTAAGTTAATAACAGACCATCAGAGTGCTATAAGCATTATTAAAATTTAATAACAGTAGTAAACATCTGTGGATGTTAGATATCATTCTATTAACGAGAAAGTTAGGGATGGTTTGATATAAGTAGAATACCTGTGTTCTGGAAATAATACAGCAGATATTTTTACTAAGACATTGAATACTGTAAACTTTCAAAAACATAAAATTAAGTTAGTAATAAAGTTGAGATCTTTTAGATTCTTGTAATAATTTTAAAAATAAAAAAGATACTAAGATGGATTAGGCCTTTGTGCTTAGGCAGTTTTTAGAAAAGAAAATGAAGAGTGAGAAATACAAAAAAATGTAGTCACGGTTTTTGTAAAATTAGTTTCAGAGTAAACAAATAAAATAAAAACGTTCACTGCTTAATCAATTTGCGATTATAAAACCATAAAATAAAATATAAAATCTATCATTGCAAAATCTGCAAATTTTTAGAGCAGATTTATAATTTTTTTCTTAAAGTTATGGGGAGTATGGGCTGCTGCCACCCTTAAAACTTCACCCTATTTAATATCGTCAACTTTTAATTTCTACTATCAAAATTTGAAGAAATTTTCGTGAAATTAGTGGAAGTAAAATATTATTTTTCCATAGCTTTCAATCAAAATTGTTTACCAAAAACTCTATTTACTAGTGATATTTACTTATCAACAAAGTACTGAACTAATATTATAATTGAGGGTTAAACAAACAACACTCGCTAGTTATTACACAAGAAAATAAACAAAACTGACACATCCCAATCGAGTCTATCGAATATTCCATTGAAATAAGAAACGATGATGATAATTAAGCGTTAAACTAATTATAAATTAGCGGAGCGTGTACAGGGTATAATAAAAATAAAGATCATAAACTAAACCACATATTCTGGGACAAAAATAAATCGACTGAACCTCATTTTGTACTAATGTGCTTATTAAAAAGTTACATTCTTTCAGGATAATCTTAATTCAGCATCTCTTGGACGATTGTTAAAAGATAAGAATGAAAGTTTTTTTTTCAAAATTTTCCAAGCTTACTACAAAGTTTTTGTGGCATAATAAAAAAGACCGTATCTGATAAAAACTGTTATTCCTGAAAAAAACTAAGATGCAAAAAAGTTTCAAATATAATGTGATTAATTAATGAGGCCACAATAATTATTGAACTGTAACGTACACAAACATTTTGAGAGTGTTACGGGATCTCAACTTTAAATGTTTCCGTCATTTTTGTTCACACAGATTATCTCATTAGAATATGTCAAACAACTCTCAATATATTTGAAAAAATCAATTTAAATTTGGAGTTCAATCGAGTTATATTTCGCCCCAGAATATGTTGTTTTATTGATGACCTACCTTTTTGCTACACTGTGTATATTGGTTAACACATTATTATTTGTATTATGTATGTTGGACTTACCGCTTGCGCTTGTTATACAAAGCGATATGAAAAACAGAAATGTCTTCATTGTTCTAAAATGGATATTTTGTAACTATTAATCAAACTACAACTGAAATTTTTTCAAGTTTTATATACAACTGAATGAGCGAACTGTAAACTTCTGAAGACATTCAATGTTTGACCAATAATAATCCAAAATCCCAAAATCCCCAAATATTGGTTACAATTATAATAGTATTTACACACATTAGAATAATTATTATAACCAAATAGTCTTATCATAATTTGTAAACAATTATAACATAATACAGAATACTCTAAATAAAGATTCATCTCTTTTCTTCTTCTTTTCGAAGAGGGCTAATTATTTTTAATATATATACAATTTACAAACGGTTTCAGAGTGTGTAACAATATAAAACAATATTATCATTAGGATCACAAGAATAAATTATTTATACAGTTGAATTATGGGATCTTTACCCGTGCGTCATTAATATCTGATAACATAACCGACATAATTATTAAGTGTCCATCTCTTTCTATTAATAGTGAAGAACAGAACTAAATCATTTGACATTTGTCGGTTATGTTATCAGATAATAATAACGCACGGGTAAAGATCCAATAAATCCACTGTAGGTACTGTAACAAATCAAAGCTGTCTATCCACCCGAGTCATTGATAAGAAAAAATCTCTATAGAAATCTAATATGTTTGTTAGGTATTCCAGCTTAGTCTCGGAATTACAGAATATCCGCGAGCCGAAAGTACGGTCTTTCCGGTCCCATTTTGCTCCAGGAACAGCGGTTTTTGCGATCTACTCGTTTCCGACTAGCAAAAACCTAAGATTCGACTCATTATTGCAAAAATTACTTTCGGTTGGGGGTAAATGTTTCTCGTTGGCTAATGTTTCATGTGTGAGATTTTTAAAATTTCATTCGAATTTTAGTTGGATTAATTAATTAGAAATATAATGTCAATTATTCTGCATTTGTAACTAGTTATTAATACTATGGTAAAGGTATTAGTATGCAAAGTTTGTCATAAAAGCGGATTTTCTCATGGTATTCATCCTTAAACATTTACACATGGCCGGTTGCACCAACCTCGGTTAAAGTCTTTTAAATTTGTTGCACCACCCTCTTTATGACGATTAAAACTACGACTAATCGATCAAATATGCCCGATTAAGAACTTAATCAGGATTAAATCTGACAATTATCACATCATAACCTTACAAATAATATTTCAAACATTAGTTTTTTTCAATTTATATATTAATGGTTCTTCGCCAACTTCTTTTATATGAAATAAAACTTCTAAAGTTTTTATTTTTTTCTTTTTCCAACGTTTCGAATCCTTTATTTAGGTTCATCATCAGGGCTATTGGTACAATACATATAATAACGTTCTATCACTGAATTCGTTATATGACAATCTGCAATAATACCTTACAATAATAAAAACTTTTCTTATTTTTATTTAAAAATGATATTAATATTACTTAATCAAGATTGAAAATATAAAATTGAGAGTTTACAACTAACATCAGTTAAATAAATATTAGTTTTTTTGGTTAGTAGATTTATCAAAAATTTTATTAGTGAGAATTTTGAAGCTGGTGAAAAATGTATGATTATTTTGATTTTGATGATGTTGACGATATTGAAGTGTTAGGTTTCCTTGAAAATGGTTTACCTCGACAAATATACCAATCTCGATTCTCTTGATGAAAGAACGTTTCGAAGAACATTTCGTTTAACAAAAGGTTATGTGTATGAACTACTTACTTTAATAGAAAACCAATTAGAAAATCCTTGAGACAAGTAAGTAAAGCACTACTAATTATATGAGTTTACTTTGGAACTAGTATGGCATATGAATTATTTTGTAGAAACAATAGCCTTCCTCCCATGAACCCGTTGTTGACTTGTCTGCGCCTATATTCAACGGGTGGATTTAACTGGGGTTTAGGGGAAAGTGGGGTAAAAGCGCTAGCTTTTTTCATTTTCAATGTAGAATCTACGATTATTTGAATTTTTAGTTTAGATTTGGCACACATACTTCAGTAACTGCAACGTATTTGAAATGATGGCAAAGCCTGCCATTCACAGTGGATTCTATTGAATATATTGATTCAAATTTTTTCACCGAAAAAGCTGTTGCCCCAGGTGGCTGGGGCAATAGCATATAGTTTAAACGCATTTGCCTCATATCTACCAGTATGTCATTTAAATGGCAAAGGGAAATAATTAGACATCAAAATCCGAATGTTTATTCCAAACAAATGAAATATATAACTATAACCATATGATTATAATTAGTTTAAAAAATTTAATACTTAAAAAATTTAAAAAACTCAGACAAAGGAATCAAATCAGGTGTTGAACTTAGTTTACCTTCAAGGTGCCAAATGACACCCCAAAATCTAAACAGGACTGCTGTGGCTTAGTCATCCCATGAAGAACTGGTTCTGGTAACTTCATTTTAATATTAGTTAGTGGAATGAGTGCAATGTCTAATACATTCGGTAAAATGAACTATTATAGTTTTTAATACTTTTGCGGAAAAACGAAATTTTGAATTCATCGGTTTCATCTTTGTCAGTCAAAATTTTTCCAACGTAATAAACAATATTGTTCTCGCGTATTTTGAACTCCACTAACACGTAATCGTGCTTCTTTGGAACTTCGTCATCCTCATCCACAACTTCGTCATCAGAAAACTGAATATCAATTTCTCCACCTTCCGAATCACTGTCTTTTTTCTTTGTTCCTTTCTTTGGTTTAGTTTTTGCTTGTTTTTTGTTCTGATTTTTCAAAACTTGTTTTTGATTTTTATCTTTCAGACAAATTCTCCTTTTGATCCTGGCAACTTTGTTTTCCTTTTTTTTTAATTTTGTTAGATTCTTTTAGTACTAATTCCTCCCTCATAGGAGTAGAACTTGAAATTTCTGAGTGTTTTTTTCTAACATTTCTTTTTCTTTTTTTGTCACCAGTTGGTTGTAGATTTGGCAAACTGAGAACGTCATTATGATTTAAATTCATAGTTGCCATTTTTGGTGGGGTTGTATTATTGTGCAGTTCTCTACGTTATTCTGTGTTTTCCCATGTTTCGATTAACATCTTTGCTCCCAAATTTCACATCCTTATTTGGTTATGCTGAAGAGGCAAATGAGCCAGAAACATGCATGTCCATGGTTACCACTCTATTTCAGTAGTCCTTTATTTTGCGTGAATTAACTATGAATCTCTTTGTTGTTGTTGTTAACATATCACGCGATATTCCTACACCTTCTTTGTTATTTACTATGGGTTGGAAGATTTATGGCGGGGGGGCTATATGCGCCTCCGTGTCGATGTTGGTTGTTGTCCTGAAAACTCGGAATCTTCCAATTGAAGACACAAATGAGCGTTTGGTTTCCCAGCTGAAATCCGTTATTTTGTGTTTTCCCATGTTTCGATTAATTTCTTTGCTCCCAAATTTCACATCCTTATTTCGGTATGCCGTGCTGAAGAGGCAAATGAGCCAGAAACATGCATGTCCACGGTTACCACTCTATTTCAGTAGCCCTTTATTTTGCGTGAATTACCAAAGAATGTTGTTATATATATATATATATATATATATATATATATTATAGAGTGAAACACCCTGTATATCAAACAATAAAGAATTAAGATTGTGCATTGTAATCTAGAAGAATTTTTTTTTAAGTCAAAAATTTTTTTTTAACATTTGAATGGAGACAATCTGTACGATCCACTATCCGATAGAGAAGGCATACAGAAAGGACAGACTGTATAATGTAGGGATAATTGCGAATAGGTGTGATAAACAATTTATGTGAAATAAATTAACCAAACTTTTATTAAAAAGATCAAGTATCAGAATTTGTTCATGATGAGAAACTAATAATACTTTATTCTGTAAAGTCAAGCTAATCTCATAATATTTGTTGATTAAAACATTAAAGTAAGTTAGTGTAGCTGTTTAGACATAACAGAGCAGAAAAGTATATAATAATGTGAATTTCAGAGAACATGACTCATAAAAAAAACGAATTTTCATTTTGCATACATATTTAAAGGTAACAGCTGTCATCTATTAAAACATTAAGAATATTCATTTGACATACATACTTAGAGGTTAGGAAATGTCAATTTAATAATACTAGGAAATATTATTGAATGAAAATAATATAGGAAGTCTAAGCAATTAAAAACCTTAGAATACAATATCCTGATATAATGAATGAACATTTCACTGGTTGAAATGAAGAATTTGAGTGATAAAATAAATAGTCAAATTTGATTGGTAAATAAACATTTAAAAAGGATCATATCGGCGACAATTATGTTGCTAACGAAAAAAAAATCGGAATGAAAAAAGTTTGTTGATTATGGGGTCTATTCACTAAGAGGTTCTTTTTGGGGAAGAAAAATTTGTAAGTAGAAAAACTTTTTGGTAAAGAAAATCATTTTGAAATTATTTGGAAGATAAAAAATTTGACTATAGAATTCAAGAACAAATACATTATACTTACAAGATATAGATCAATGTAAGTAGATAAGTTTATATTAATAATTAAAAAGGGAATTGTCGAATGTTGTACAGTACTAACCATGATTTTTATTTTATAATATGGTGTCTTGTATCTTGTGGAAGTAAAATAGCCACAATAGCTTTTGAAAAACACTGAATAGTGGAATTTGTGTGGGCTGCTTGGACTTTGAATGAAGTGCGGCATCGATTCCTGTTCTGGTGGAAGCGGAATGCCAGCATGGAGTTTTTCCAGGAGGAGAATCTGAAACAAGTAAAAGAAACGGATCATTGAGGTGAACAAACAAAACAGTGAAGTGAATAAGGTAGTAAAAGTTAATTTATTAATATATTAAAAAGTCAAGCGTACTTACCAATTTGTGCAAAGAACTAAAATTTTGTGACGCATAGACGTTTTTAGGAGTGTATTTCGCCATTTTCTAAAAATCATATGTTTATGAAGTTGTATAATTGTATTTCACTCTTATAATAATATCTCACCAGAGTGCGTGTATGTTGTATGAAAGAGTCATCCTTTTAGATAGTTGAATTTCTTCAAGAACACTTGTAAAAGTGTAATGTATTTATTTTCATTAAATCAAATATCGTTTTTCCTTTGAAGAACGTTTTAAACTATTTTTGAGTTATTCATTTCATCTGGTGACTTGCGCACCATCTACTTACCATAGGCAGAAGCTCTGAATGACATCTATTGAATTATGCAGATTTGTTTTAAGCAGGACAGGACCGTATTTAGTTTGGAATCATAGAACAAATAACATATTCTGATTCACAAATTTATTTTTGAAATATAAAGCATTTATTAACTTTGGCGCTAATATATATATAAAATTCTAAAATCATTTTATCCTAAATACTTGAACTCTACCCTGAGATGAGAAGTTTTCATGTTAGTAATATAAACTGTTTATCATATATATAAAATCATCAATTTACCGGGCAAACAATAAACTTAAAGTAAATTTAAACTAAAATAAAATAAGTGTAACATTCTTATTACACCATAGCCAATTCATAATAATATGTCGGCCCAACGTAGGGCAAATTAAATTCCCATAAAATAAACTATATTAATATGGCGCCCAACGTGGGGCAAATTAAATTCCCATAAAATAAACTATATTAATATGGCGCCCAACGTGAGGCAAATTAAATTCCCATAAAATAAACTATATTAATATATATATATATATATATATATATATATATATATATATATTACTATTATTTTTAATATATTAATTTTTTATGTTATTTTATTAGTAATGTTTATTTATATTGTTATTATATAGTCGTTTGTCTTATATATATACATATAATGAACTATGACTTGGCTTTTATGTATATACAAACACGACTTACCTTCGGCTAGCTCGTAAAAATATCTTCTATCAATTTTATCTAAAGTTTAAATATCAGTCGGAAGCATGATGACTCCTCCCTTTGAGTTCTTGGCGTCAATTTTATTATTTAATTTTATTTATAATTTTTTTATCTAATTTATCAATGAAATCAGGCTTCTGAATACTCTCATATAGAAAGATTGGAATATGTTAATTCTAATAATTTTATTGAGGGCATGAAAAGAATAAAAATACCAACACTTCAATGAAAAGTGATTTAATAAATAGTTAATATGAAAAATTTTGTATTATTTTGAACATTTAAAATTACTTTATAACCCCTACATCCTATGCAATTCTTAATACACAACAATTCATTGTATTGCGTCGGCGCATAAGTTCAACGCATGCGCTTATATAACTTCCTATAACACGAAGATGCTCTTCACCGTAAATGCGGTCTAGAAACAGTTTATGCTCTGCCTGCGTGTATATAGTAGTGAAAATTTTAATACGTTGTATAAATTAAAATAAGCAATTACATATATATATATATATATAAAAAAATTCTGAAATACTGTGTGTGAATAGAAAAGAAGATAGTAATGGATAGATCAGTTATGCATGCATTAGGGGAAATTAAAAGTTGGAAATTATGTGAACATTTATGGAACACGTGAACATTGAAAATGGATTAAATTAAACAAGTAAGTACAATTATATTATTACAAACTAAATTGCATGTATCTCCGTGGAGATAAAATATGATGCATCGTAATATATTGTTTTTAGGCCTTTTTATATTATCATGCTTAGAATGTTCTGAATATTATTTTTAGTTCACTGTTCGTATTTATATATGGAATTCCAAATATTTTAATTAAATTGCACAGACCTCAGTTCAAATCTTCAGTCCTTGGCTGCTATTCGCGTCTCTAATTTCTTGAATATCTCTCCTGAGAGAGATGCACCTTCTGACCACCTTTTTTATTCTTGACGGGTTCACAAAAACTCATTAATGTATTTCCATTACCTTTTCGAGAGCACTTGTTAACTTTTTATCAAAATTTTAATAATTTTAATTAGAGGAGATTTATATCGACGCTCACCTCTCCATCATACCAAAACCCACTCACTTGTTTTTTAAATCAACAAACTTTTTGGCTTGGCAAATGCAAAGCTTGCTTATCTTTATTTTAATAACACAAATTGTCAATTCCTATGTCTTTTAGTTATAAAATAAAATTGTTTGATTTTCAAGTCCTGGAGGATTAACACACTTATTCACAAATGTTTATTTTGTATTCAGGATTCTATATAAAGTCTTTTTCCTAGAATACATTAGCAATTTTAATCATTATTCCATTTTTACGGTTTTCTTATTTATATTTATTTTTACAAAATATACAACCTAGATTACTGATTCATATCTATGTAATTGATTATTTTTGAGTTCTTGCATTTTCACTGTTTTTGTCTTACATAAACTATTGATTATTTTTGATTTTGTTATTATTGTCCTATATAAAATAAATAATCAATAAATTTAAGTTGGTAATAAAATTACTAGATTTCATTACTTCCTGTTTATAATACATTTCTTTGTCATATGTTTGGGCTGTGTTCCATTTATCATTTCTCATAAAGCTTTCAACCCTTTCTTTAAATTGTCAACTTTTATTATAAACACCTGCAAATATTGATAAGCAATTATTGAAATAGATATTAATTGATGTTGTTTCAGTTTCAAGTTCAAATAAAATTTTATTTCTGCTGAAATTCATATGGCTGTGTTCAGATCAATGTGAAACCCATTGACATTGACGTAATTCTGGAATTAATTGTGCAGGTAACTTTTGATACTTTGGTTGTGTCTATTGCTACACCTTCCTTAATAATAAATATTTTTTTTTGTGTTTATTTATTTAAAAATGTTTCAAGAACTAGAAGACTAGTTCAATATATATATATATATATATATATATATATATATATATATATATATATATTTATATATATATATATATATATATATTTATATATATATATATATATATTGAACCATATATCTTATATATTAAAGAGTATCAGCTGTTTGAGAATATTTTGCTTAGTATTTAAAATGGATTGAAACTATGTAGTTAAAAACACATTAAGAAAACGACAATCATAAGTAAAAATGCATATAAAATCAGAATATATTAGAGCATTTGTATGCAATAATTAAAAGAGCAACAATAAATATAAAGAAATTACCTTAATAATTGTCTAAAGTTTGAAAATGCTTAACAAGTATAGTGGAGAACATGAAATCTGCCCAATATTGATGTTTAGTTGTCATGAATGAATCAGCTGTTTCATCTGAAATTAAACGAGTTTTAGTTATCTAATTTAATATGAGTATTAGTTGAAACAGTAATAATATAAATCAATTTAATATTTAGTATAAAGAATTAGATAAGTTCAAAAGATAAAAATATCAATGACATAAAGATAATTTATATGTCACAATGTATATCAAATTTATGGAATCAATGAATAAAAAATGATGATGGATTTAAAGAAATATTTGCTACTAGAGAATTTAAATAGTATAAATAACCAAAGCAAAAGATGTTATAAAAGAATTTATGTTTACAAATATAAATATTATTTTCAAATTGTCATATACATGTGAAAATAAATCTAGACATTGCCATATCGACATATAACAAGGAGTTTCACTATCTGTAAAAGACTTGTTCTATTAAAATTCGTTGAATAGTAAAAGAAAACAGATACTTTTCAAGTGAAATTCACATTTATATATGTTTCCAAAAACTTCATAAAGTGTAGCAATGGTGAATATAGTTCGACAGCTCCAGAAACAATGTGATTGGTGGAAAATGACAGGACAAATTTTGATCAACTAAAATTAACAAAAATTTTATTGATAATTAGTGAGCTTAGGAACAATAGATTCGTTGTTGATAAAAACATTGACGATCAAATAGAAGCGTTGGTAGTTGGTTCTTGGCGTCGAAATAGCGAGGAGGTGATGAAGAATTTTTCCAGAAATTTCAAGTAAAATCACAAATTTTCATTATGAAAGCTATAGATTCTTAACAAATATAAAACTTAGAACACTCACATGTATTTGTATCAAGTTTTCCCTTGAGAATATCCAAAATTCTCAAGTAAGTACGCAGTTTCAACTTCGGAAGGCGTAGTCCTGTTTCCAGACAGGATAGATCCAGAATCCAGACATCAGGTCAGTGCTTCTTTAAATATTATTGGCCAATAATAAGAATAATAACTCTTGAGTATAAATTCAGTGACTATTTCCATGTGTATATAAGAATTCTTGCGTCTATATGATCGATCTATAAAAAAGAAAAAGGACTTTATGTTGGTTATCCACTAGACAAAATCTGAATATTATTTAAAAAGGCCTATTCTGTAATATAATAATGCTTGTACTTACGTATTTTCAAATCAAATATGAAAAATGCATATTAATCCATTGATAGAATATTTCCATTTGTATATATAAATTTTGTAACCTATTTCTTCCGAACATTTTAATTTTGTATGTATATAATTACTAAAAGTAAATTCTTTTATGCGAATCCATCAACATTGTTATAACGAAAACGATGCTATGTATCTAATATTCACGCAGATGCAGAGCGTCGATAAGAAACGTTCGTTCCGTCTCGTTTATGTTCGATTTTAGTTGGGCATGCGCATAAGATGGTGTATATCCTTTATGATTCTGTGTTGGTAATTTCCATAGGCGTAACTATTTTATAAATATTTCATTATAATATTAAATTATTGAAAGTATTGTGTTTTGTGTTTCTTTTTATTTTAAATGAGCAAAGTATATCCAAACAAAGCCAAAACTCAAAGAGTACAAAAAGTCTCATGCTCCCGAACGAAAATAATTATAACATAAAAATAATTACTTAATAACTGAGCTAGCCACACAAATTAATCAAATAAAAAATAAAATTATATCTCATATCTAATTAAATTAAAATAAATAAAAACATAATAATTAAAACTATTTATAATTGACACCCAAAACGTCGGGCGTTAAAAATTTTGGTTACGGTTGTAAAAATTTAAAACTTCAATAAAATGGCAAAACGAATAACGTTGAGAGATGGAAGGCAGGTAGGAGCAGAAAATGATTCAGAAGAGGAAAGGGAAGAAAGAAGTCATGGAATGGAAGATTACCCAGCAGTATATTTGGAACAAGGACAACAAGCGGAAGGAGATGCACAAGAAGAGAGTATGACAGGAGATGAGGAAACTGTAGAACAAGAAGAGAAGAGGCAAGATAGAAGGTAATCGCAAGGAGGAACAAGTATCAATGATCAATATATGCAAATTTTGATGAGTATAAATGAAAACATGAATACAATGAGGGCAGATATGAACAACATGAGGGGAGATATTAATACGATAAATGGAAATATGAACAAAATGGAGGAGAATATTAGGGAAGATTTGAATGGAAACATGAATAAATTGGAAAAGAAGATAGAAGAGGTGAAAACTGAAAGTATTCAAGAATTCAGGAAACTTAGGGAAGAAAATGATGAATGTAGATAGCAGATAGATAAGGTGAAAGAGGATATGGTGGATCAAAACAAACATCTACGGATTGAAATTCAAGAAAACGGTATAAAAATCAGAGAGCAGATAGAAAATCAAATGGTAGAACAAATTCAAGAATTGGAGAGAGGTATAGACGAAAAATTACCGGGGACAGTTCAAGCTGAAGTTATTAAACAAACTGTAGATATAACGAAAGAAATGGAATATATTAAATTCAGGGAACAATCAATCGAAGAAATTATGCAGAATTATCAGCAGAATGCGGAGCAGAAATTCAAGGATTTGGAAACAAAGGTACAAAAACAAACAGGAACATGTGAGGAGAGGAACGAGTACATTGGTCAAATAGTTAACCAAGAGTTACAAGAAATGAACAGAAAATTGCAGGAAAGTATGGAAGAAATGGAATTTAACGTTAGGAGAAGTGGAGGTGGGAACATGGATATTGGAGTAAAATTTGATGGGAATATAAATACCATTCATCCAAAGGTGTTTATAAAGATAATAAAAAGCAAACTTAAGGGAATGAGAGACATAATGGAGAAGAAGATTATCATTAGAGGGATGTTATCTGGGCATGCCCTATTATGGTTCTGTAATAAGGAGGAAAGCATAAATGATTTAGAAGAATTTGAGAACCAATTCATGACCTATTTCTGGGGTGAGATTCATCAGGCTAATTTTAGGGAAAGGTTCTACTTCGGAAAATTTGATTACAATAGGAATAAAAATTTGAATGCATATGCTATGCAACTATATAACATGGCGCAATACCTGGAACCATTTATGAAGGAGGAGGAATTAGTTTTATATGTCGGAAGACATTTTAATTCAGAAGTGTCTGAAACAATAGCCCTCCATAATATAAAAACCATGGACAACTTATCGAGATATTTGCAGAGAGTTGAAAGGAGTGTACAAAATGGAAGTGGTATTCACAGATACCAACAAGGAAATGGAAATATGAGAAATGATATACGAAGAGAGACTGGAAATGGAAATATGAGAAACGATACACGAAGGGAAAATGGAAATGGTAATTTCAGGAGAGATTATTATGAATGGAATGGAAATAGAAGTTATAGAAACAGGAACTTTGAAGATAGACGATACCAAGGAAATGGGGAACAATATAGAAATAGAGAGAGGAATAATGGGAACAGATATCCGGAGAACCATAGGAATCAGAACAATTTCGAGAGAAGAAATCACTATGGTAATAATAATAATAATAGAGGAAGAAATTGGCAACATGGCAGAGAAAACCAAAATAATCAAGAGCGAAGCAGAAACAGGGATGACGATAATAGAAGACAAGTAAACACGGTCAGACAGGGGATACAGGTGGAACAATGTATTCCTGGACAGGACAGTATAGCAAATTTTGCTTAGATCGTCCTTACGGGCATAATATCATCTATTCATCGCGATATGAACATCCTCGAGAATTTATTGTAGATTATAAAAATAATAATCAAAAAGTAGAAAAACCTAATTTAATATTTATCCAGGGTAGACTAAAAAACATTGTTTGTAGAATTTTAATAGATACAGGTTCAGAGGTAACATTATTTAAACAGGATATTGTAGATAATTTAAATAAGGATGATATGATGATAAATACAGAGAAACTATCATTAGTAGGGGCGAATGATAAAAATTTATATTATACAAATAGTACCATAATAACAGATTTTTATTTGGGAAATATAGCTTATAAAATACAATTATTAGTAGTTAATAATTTAAAATATGACTTAATTTTGGGAATTGATGAATTGAGGGCAAGGTTCTACTTCGGAAAATTTGATTACAATAGGAATAAAAATTTGAATGCATATGCTATGCAACTATATAACATGGCGCAATACCTGGAACCAGTTATGAAGGAGGAGGAATTAGTTTTATATGTCGGAAGACATTTTAATTCAGAAGTGTCTGAAACAATAGCACTCCATAATATAAAAACCATGGACAACTTATCGAGGTATTTGCAGAGAGTCGAAAGGAGTGTACAAAATGGAAGTGGTATTCACAGATACCAACAAGGAAATGGAAATATGAGGAATGATATACGAAGAGAGACTGGAAATGGAAATATGAGAAACAATACACGAAGGGAAAATGGAAATGGTAATTTCAGGAGAGATTATTATGAAGGGAATGGAAATAGAAGTTATAGAAACAGGAACTTTGAAGATAGACGATACCAAGGAAATGGGGAACAATATAGAAATAGAGAGAGGAATAATGGGAACAGATATCCGGAGAACCATAGGAATCAGAACAATTTCGAGAGAAGAAATCACTATGGTAATAATAATAATAATAGAGGAAGAAATTGGCAACATGGCAGAGAAAACCAAAATAATCAAGAGCGAAGCAGAAACAGGGATGACGATAATAGAAGACAAGTAAACATGGTCAGACAGGAGATAAAGGTGGAAGAATGTATTCCTGGACAGGACAATATAGCAAATTTTGCTTAGATCGTCCTTACGTGCATAATATCATCTATTCATCGCGATATGAACATCCTCGAGAATTTATTGTAGATTATAAAAATAATAATCAAAAAGTAGAAAAACCTAATTTAATATTTATCCAGGGTAGACTAAAAAACATTGTTTGTAGAATTTTAATAGATACAGGTTCAGAGGTAACATTATTTAAACAGGATATTGTAGATAATTTAAATAAGGATGATATTATGATGATAAATACAAAAAAACTATCATTAGCAGGGGCGAATGATAAAAATTTATATTATACAAATAGTACCATAATAACAGATTTTTATTTGGGAAATATAGCTTATAAAATACAATTATTAGTAGTTATTAATTTAAAATACGACGTAATTTTGGGAAATGGTGAATTGGCAATCACAAGATGATTATTGATTATAAACAGGGGTACATGGTATGTGAAGGTAATGTAATAACTTTTGATAAAAAGGAAGAACAAGAGGTAGAGAAAATACAACGTCAAATAAACGGAATAGAAATTTTGGAAGATCTACAAGAACAATTTTGTCCCATACAACATAGAAGAGAGATCAATGAATTATTGAAAAAGCATGGGAGACTCTTCAACAAAGAAGTATGTATAGCAGCAAAATATATACACAAGTTGGAAATGAATAATGATATTAGCAACTTCAAGATAAAAACCTATCCCATTCCTTATAAGCTGAAAAATGAAGTATACCAGGAGTTAGAAAAGATGATACAAGATGGGATTATAGAAAGATCCAATTCTCCATATATAAGTGCAATAACATGTGTCCGTAAAAAGTCAGGTGAGATTAGATTATGTCTGGATGCCAGAAATATCAACTCTTATACTAAGAAACAATATGAGAGTCCTTTAAATGTAGAGGGGATATTCGGAAGAATTACAATAGCAAACATATTCACAAAACTGGATTTAAAGCATAGTTTCTGGTTGATTCCATTGGACAAAAGAAGTCGTCCATATACAGCATTCATGATTGATGGTGTAGTATACCAATTTTTTGTTGTTCCATTTGGTTTACAAAGTTCGTGTGCAGCCTTGGTAAGAACACTTCACACTGTTCTTAACCAATATGAACATTTTACATTGCATTATATAGATGACATCTTAATATATTCAGAAAATGAAGAACAACACCACGAACATTTGAAGACTATATTGGCAGAATCGGAAACAGCAGGATTAAAATTGAACATGGAAAAATGTCAATTTTACCAAAAGAAAGTGCAGTATTTGGGATATATTTTGAATTCTACTGGAGTGAGAATGAACCCTGAACGAATTAGAACCATAAGGGAATATAAGACACCGACTAATCTTAAAACTCTTCGAGGATTTTTGGCAATTCTCAACTACTTCAAACGGTTAATACCAGACCTCAGTAATAAAGAAATTCCGCTAATTGAATTACTCAAGAAGGAAACGAATTGGAAATGGGATGCTAGGAGAGAACAAGCTTTCCAAGAACTAAAGGAAATATTTTTACAAAATTTGCAGGTTTATCATCCTCAATATGACAAGCCATTTATTTTAAGAACAGATGCATCCATAGAAAGGTTAGCAGGAGTTTTATTGCAAGAACAAGGAGAAGTACCAATCAGTTTTATTTCCCGAGTATCGAAGAACTTTGAAAGAAAATATTCAGTTACTGAATTGGAGATGGCAAGCATTCTATTTTGTATAACTAAATTACGTTTTTATCTATTAGGAGAAAAATTTTATTTGGAAACAGACCATTCAGCTTTAACAGCAATGTTTAAAACCGTTATGCCAATAATAGGATACATCGATGGATTCTTCTATTACAAGAGTACGAATTTGAAATAAAATTTATTCCTGGGAAAACTAATATAGTAGCGGATGCTCTTAGCCATGAAACGGAAATGAAAAAGAATGATCAACAATTCCAAATTGGCATCAATAGGTTGCAGAAAACTGAAGGTTTGTTTACTTTGGAAAAAATAGTGGAAGATCAGAGAAGTTTGCAAGCATCTTGAAAAAGGAGAGCATTTCAAAACGAGGGAATTTGGTATAAGAAAATGGAAGACAGGGAAATTTATTTAATAACATCTGAATATTCTAAAGAAATTCTTAGACAACTACATGAGGAATATGGACATATAGGATCTCGGAAACTGTGGATGTTGTTTAGAGAAAATTACACCGCAAAGAAGGATATATCATTAGTGAAACAAATCTGTAAAACTTGTAAAATTTGCCAGTTGGCAAAGGAAAAGAATTATCATAATATTAGTGGACCAAAACCTATAATAGCACTCAAGCCTTTACATATAGTAGCTATTGATTTTATATCACAATTAATACCTAGCAAGCAAGGCAATAAACATATTTTAGTCATGGTAGATATTTTCTCAAAATTTGTAAGAACTTTTCCTTGTCAACGTACTAATGCGAACACAGTAATATCTTGTCTGAAAAATTTTATAGAAGAAATAGGAACTCCAGAAATATTAATACTTGATCATGCTACTTTGTGAGTGAAAAAGTCAAACGTATCTGTAGAAATCATAACATAAAAATGAATTTTTTAAGCATAAGAAGACCATCGTCTAATCCAGCTGAGAGGTATATCAAAGAAGTTGTCAAGTATTTAAGGATTTTATGTAATAATAGGCACATTTTATTGGAAGAAAATCTGAACCAAGTAGAAAAATTTTTAAATCAATTACCTAATGAAGTTACTGAAGAATGTCCACAATTCATTTTGAAAGGGATACCCCCAGAACGTGATTGGATTATACAAAGAGAATGGGATATGTCTCAAGTTTTAAATAAAGTAAGCAAGAATTTGGAAAGAAGTGCTATGAGATTTATTAAAAGAAAGGGAAACAAGAATAAAAAGAAGATTAGGTTTGAAAAAGGAGATTTAGTCCTAGTAAGATCTTTAAAAACACCAAAGAAAGGTGAAAATCAATGTAAGAAGTTATTATGACCTTTTGAAGGGCCATATGTAGTTGACAATAGTGATGCTCAAAACAGTTATCGGTTATTCTATCCAGGTACACAATTAGAAAGGGGAGTGTTCATTGTTGAACATGTATATAAATATTATCTGATGGCATGTCATAATGACAACGTTATGTCACTCAATTTTGATGACATAAGGAAGCTCATTATGGGACTAAGTACCTTAATGAATTCATTATGGGACTAAGTACCATAATGAATTCATTATGGTACTAAGTACCATAATGAAATTCTATAAGGAAAACATGTAATGGTTTGATCAAAAAAGTTTATTCAAAATGCATAACTATGTACAAAACTATTTATTATAAATGGTAAAAGAACAATTACTACAATTTGTAATATTAATTCCAATGGATTCTACAGTTTTTACATCAGTAGTTGATGATTGTTGGCAAACTTGTAATCCTGTTTGGTTGTTGGCACCAAAAATTGCTTCTGATATTTTTTTCTTTTGCTCTTTCGAATTTTCGATGTAACCTTCAGCGACAGTATTGCTTTTCCATCCGCCATGGCGTTTCACGGTACACAGATCAGCTCCAGAATCAGCCAAAAATGAAGCAGACGATCGCCGAAAACAATGTCGAAAATGCAGTTTTTAATTTTTCGAAAATGTATTGATATAAATGCCATCAGATAAAATTTTGTATGTAATACGAATCATAAACAATCATTATGGCACACGCCGTGTTATCGGACTCGGCTACGCCTCGCCCGATAACATTCACGACTTGTACCATAATGATCGTCTTTATGATCCTTATTACATAAATAACTATTATGAATAGATGATGTTATGTTACGAACGAAACTTAAAGGAAAATAATAGTCATAAGTATAAGATAGCATAGTAGCTATTTTTCCATAACTATTTTAAATTAAGCTGACTAGCAAAGGCGACGCACGTTAAATTCAAAAATAATTGGTTTAAAAATCTGTGGAAATTTAGAAAAGTGGGCAATATCAGACTTAAAGCTGTAGTGGTTTTTAAGTAACAAAAACCAGATAGAAATAGGTGAGTTTAAAACATTTATTGTATATGAGCATACATGTTCAAAGTAGAAATATAAACAAGTTGTCTAACAAAAACAGTTCTGATACCATACTAAATACTTGTTAATGGGAAGCTAATACGATAATATCAGTGTGACAATACAGGACTGTATTCTAAGAAATAAATTCACTACAACTGGAATACACAAGAATTGAATTAGGAAACAAAACGAATTATACGCTCAAGAAAACGATAGAGTACAGCTAGCACAGGCACCGGGCCGAGATTTGAATTAAGTGAGTGAATTAGAGTGTGAAACGAGGAGCAAAAACCTTATAATACAAAGAGTAAGAGAAACGGCAAACGAAGATGGGCTGCAACTAACGAGTGTCTTACAAAATGTAATGGAGAAGCTGGAGCTGGAACTTAAAAGCGATGAAGTTATAGAGGCTATAAGAATAGGGAAACAAAATCTTAACCCTAATAAACCAAAACCGATTTTGCTGGGACTGAAGGAATACAAGAAGAAAGTAGGAACATTAAAACAATCAAACAAATTAAAAAATACACCAATATACATAAACGAAGACTTTATTAGAGATTTACTAATACAACGGAAAGGACTCATACATAAAACAAACAAGGAATGAATGATATCAAGCGAATCTAAATTATAACAGACTGTGGATAAACCGAATGGCTTACTCATTACATGAATTAAAACAAAACATACAAGGGAAGGATACAGTTAGACCATCAGGTTGCAAACCCAAAGGAAGAACATTCAGCAGTAGAGCAATGGCCGAAAAAGAAGAAGATATTGATAAAGAAAGAACTACAAAAATGTTTAAAAATCTTACGGATATGAAAAAAGGGAAAAACTAGCAGCAAAAGTAGCTCAAGAGGATTGAAGCATTGTAAAAATGACAACGGCAAATAACGAGGAAAAAAGTAACAAAAACCAAAGACAACGTTAGGAAAATATCAAAGAGTGTAAAGGGGATGAAACAAAAAGTAAACGCATGGAACATTGGAACATGGAATATCATAACTATGCTAAAAGTTGGGAAAATGCACAACATAGAGCAAGGAATGAAGAATGATGATTTAGACATTATGGCGTTACAAGAAATCAGATGGGAAAAACCTGGGAAAATAGAGAACACAAACTTTACGATGTATTATTCAAGGGAGGAAAAACAAGGAAGGAATGGAACAGCAATAATGGAATACGAAACAAAGTAATTGAGTTTAAGCCAATCGACGGTAAGATTTCATATTTAAAACTTGAGATTAAAAAAGCAAAAATAAGTATAATTAATGCCTACGCCACAACGGAAGAAGCAAGATAGGAAAAGAAGAAAATAATCGAGAAATAGCTGGAAATAAAACAATACACGAGATCACAAACGATAACGGCAAAAGAATGAGCAACCTAGCTGCGAAGACCAATACGTTCATAATTAGTACAAAATTTAAGCATAAAAAGGAGCACAAGACAACGTGGTTACTCCCAGGAAAGAGAAGCGGCAACCAAATCGATCATGTTTTGATATCAATGAAATGGATGAAAATTGTTAAAGACACAAGGTCATACCGAGGGGCAAATGCAGATACAGACCACATTTTACTAATAGCGAAGATGAACATGAAAATATCAAGATATAAACCTTTCAATCACAACAAAAGAAAGTGGAACTTAAAAAAGCTGGAAAGGGAGAAGGGTGAAAATATTTATGCGGAAACTCTAACAAACAAACTGAGAATTCATAATAAAAAAGGAGATAATATAGACAGTGAATGGAAGATCATTAAAAATAGCATTATAAACTCTGCAGAGAAAGAAATTGGATTACAACAAATCAAAGCATCCAAAGAATGGTTGGACGAAGAATGTAAGCTGGTAAGCGTAGAGAAAAAACAAGCAAGAAATAAATGGTTGGAAACAGGCAAATATGAAGAGCTGGACGAATACAGAAAGATAAGGCAAAAAGCGGAAAAAATCTACAGGAGAAAAATATCAAATTGGGTTGCAGAACAAATGGTAAAAATAGAAAAGAACAATAGGGATAAGAGAATATGTGAGAAAGCAATACTACTGCGCAAAAACGCAATTGGGACAGTAAAAATAAATAAAAAAGAATGGGAAACATACTTTCAAAATCAATACCAAAACAATCATATTATGGACGAAAATTATAAGGAAGCAGTAGCGGAGGGAGAAATCGGTGAACAACAGTACAGACCCTCTTTCGAGGAATTTATAGATGTGAAACAACTCAAACCAAACAATGCGGCAGGTCCAGATGATATAAATAACGAACTAATCCAATATGAAGGAGAAGTCTCACTTCAACAAATATATGACCTGATAATGAATATATGGGCAGAAGAACGATGCCAAACGAGTGGAGTATTGGACATATAGTTCCAATCTTCAAAAAAGGAGACCCAACCAAATGCAAAAATTACAGGAGTATAATGCTGCTTAACAATACAAGTATATTATCAAGGCTGGTTCTGGGACGGAAGTCGGCCATGTTGGATTTCTTGGCCGGCTGCGCGCGCACCGGAAGTAACGTCATGCTCGTTGGCGGGTGATTCGAATGTGGCGCGCTACTGTGACGTCACCTACGTCTGTCGGCCATTTTTTATCCTGTAATTGTAGATTTCTATCGCTAGATGGCTTATGTCGTTTTTTGTAGATTTCTATAGTGGTGTCGGCCATTTTTTATCCTGTAATTGTAGATTTCTATCGCTAGATGGCGTATATCATTTTTTGTAGATTTCTATAGATGGCTGTGTGCCGTCAAACTATATATATTTACTTGGAGTCTATTTGTTGGGGAAAATAAAGTATTATCGGTATGTCTTTTGTCAAGTACAGACATCGAATTGAGGAATTTATGCTAAAAATAAATCAATTAACTAAGGACATTACTTTTTATGAAGATAAGCGAATGGTTATGAAGTAAATTAAAAACCTTTGCATAGCTGACTCAAATCATTGGGAAAATCTTACAATTAATTGGGTACCCGAAGAATTACAAAACGACATACAACAACAACAACAAGAGATTGCGAGTGCCTTAGATCACATTTTTAGACGTCAGACACCACAAACGATATATCCATTAAACAGGATCCACCCTACAAGACTTCAATATGAGCAACGGCACCACCCCCGCAGCAGCAGCAGAAGCAGCAGCAGCAGCAACATGAAAGATGAACTTATTATCATGTATAATATTAGCATCCATATTTGTTTTAATAGTTAAAATTCTACTGAAAATTGTTAAACGCAAATTTAAATCGTCATGTAATATATCAGCTAATGAGTAGGAGTTTTAATAAAAAATCAATTCAATACAATTTATGTTTTTTATTTAGCCATTACAAAGGTAATATAGTATTCAAAAACCATTGTCGGAGACGCTCTACATTTCTTTTGGCACAAGAGTATAGCCCATTAGCGTGGCAAGGATTTGGATCTCGTTCAAAGTTTCCTGTAGCACATGATGTACCATCAAACTTGCAAACATCAATAATGTGGGGAAACACGCTAAAAATGTGACATTCCTTTAGTAGAAATTCGGATTTTTGCTGTCCACGTACGTAAATAAAGTCTGCAGCATACAATAGCTTAGCTTCCAATATATCATTTATTTTGGTATATTCTATGTCACCTGAAGAATATCGGATGCCATGCACGTTCTTTTCCAGATATGACGTAGTTTTCTTATCACGCTCACTTGATGTATCAAACGATTGAGGTGACAAAAACATGTAGTGACTTTGCTTGCAACCAATTTCGATGGCGAGTTCTTTAGGAACAAAGTGTCCATCCACGATGAATCCTTGGATGTCGACGAACGCTACTCTCATGATGATGATTGCTAGAATACTAACGTGCAGTGCAGCAGCAGTACGTTTTAATTTAAATTCCTGACAATTTCGGTGACGGGAAAATACTCCATTACACAGTCATGTATTATGATGCAATATACTTTGGTATTTTCGGGGAAACCAATGTTTGCTTCAATGTCAAGTTTTACATCAACTGTAAATGCCTTCATGCTTTCTTCTTGTTTCGAGCAATCGATAACAAACAATGCACGCTTCTTGAAAGAGGAATAATCCAACAGAGGATGCTTCTGTGTTGAATTCATATAGCTAGGATAAAATTCAGTATAGTTGAAATATGCCTCATTGTAATCATTCTTAGTAAAATCCAACTGCATTCTTTCATTGGGATAATACTCCCCATTTATCGATAGTCTGATACTTTGAATGTCGGCATTGTCGAATAAAGTTGGGTCAGTTGTGTTTTTATCACGTTTGTTGGTTTGAAAGAAAACAATAACATAGCCAGGTTGTCCGACTGAAGTTGTAGTTTTAACAGCCCAAACTTCACGTCTAGCATTTCTAGTGATGGATGGCAGTTCATGTATCTCCCACTTTCTAAATGGAATAACTATGGGCTGATCCTTTTGAATGGTCCTCATAAGTTCCAACTTAACATCATCATTAGGATAGATATGCTTGATTTTCAATTTGATGTTGCTAATATTCATGCTTACAGTTGTAGTGGAAGTCACACCAGCAACGTTTTTTTCTGTGATATATACACAATCATTATCGTTTCGAGCTCGAACCAAACGTATTGTTTGCCGTCCACATGTAATCATAGAATAGTCATTGAAAATGTTCTTGAGAGGAATTTGTAGGTTGAATGATTTATCGGTGGCATTAAGGATTGGATCTTTAGGATAATTCCAGCCTGCTATAGCCATATGATTGGAATCTTCTTGATTGTAGCACGTCATGGCACGTACAGCGCTCACGATTCCAGGATCTCGAACCGTTTCTATTTCTCTTAAACTTCCACTGTATGTGCACGAATCGAAAAGGAAAGCACCAAAATTATTTGCCAGCTTTACATCACCAGCTCCATGTATATTGAGTGAGCCTTTAATGCACAACAATGTTTCGTTCATTGCAAAAAACGAGTCGACTTGATTGATGCTAAATTCCGTAGTGTCACTGCAACTGAACGATTTGATGAACGGAGCATATGTTCTGTATTCGGCTTTGCGAATCGATTCATCGAATCTCGGCTTACGATAGATATCAAACATCAGAGGCATATCGTTCATACGAGAACGTTTTCCATACGTGGTGGTCGTCATCGTTTCTCCTTCAACAAAAAGCCTAAAGATTGTAAGAACAATTTGTTCGCAAATGTAAGATGCTGTTGCTTTGAAGGACGTCGCCTAACTAATGGTATTGGATGTGTAGCGGAACGCCTTCTATTATTATTTATCAATCCCATCTGTTGCTTCTCGCTCTAAGCTCCAACACCAAGGTGCTCTTTTCACCACGAAAGTTGATAGGATGTCCGTCTTGATCCAAAGCCAACACAGTAACGTTGTTAATTTCACGTTGTGGTATAACAGGTAAATAAAGTAAATTATGTGGAGTTTCGTCAATGGCGTACCCAGAATCTACTTTTATAACCAATTCGCAAATAGTATGAGCAGGTGTGTCTGCGTCGAAGGCTCCAGTGATAATGTTACATTCGAAGCGTATGCTAGATACTTTTATAATTTTAACGAGTAAATCTGAAGAGTACCATTGTTTGGCTTCGAGTATCTGTCTAGAAAAGCCTAATATGTCACCAAGACAGTTGGGAGTATCCTGCTCCCCGAACGGAATTTTATATTTACTGTAAATCATACATTGTAACGTATTATTATTGGGTTTTAACGCAAATACAGTTTCAAATGGATTGCTGGTGCCACCTCCTAACTTGTCTAGTATGAAAGTTTCAATATCAGCGATTTCGTAACATCCTGATGGTTTATCAAAACTCTGCATCATGTTGTTGTCATCGTAGTAGTGAAATTTGCGATTTTCAATGTTTGGTATACTATGGTATGAGTGAAAGGAACGTAGTGCTAACTCATAGTCTTTCTCCGGATAGATTACAATAGGAGTAGGAGGTTGGAATGTAAATACGTGATTTGTACTGTTCACTCTCAACAACTGCGACATGATGACTGATGCAAGTCAAGAGATGAAGGTACTTTAAATAATACATAGAACTATGTTTAAGATTTATTTAATACACTTTGACATAGAAAACAAGATGCTTGAGAACTTGCAGGACCATCCCAATGTGTTGTCCAATCGGGGC